>CP141140.1:21715350-26715350 GCA_035235625.1 Saururus chinensis
ACGTTCATGGCCAATATTGTATCAAAGGAGTTAAAGAATCAGCTGCAAGAACTTATTGATAAGGATTTTACTTGACCAAGTTTATTGCCTTGAAAAGCATTGATTTTATTTGAGTGAAAGGAGAATGAGTCATTGCGGCTATGCATTGATTACTGACTTTTGAATCAAGTTATCAAGAATAAATACCCGCTTCCAAAAGGTCAACAACTTGTTTGATCAACTTCATAACACCAAGGTCTTCTCAAAGATTGATCTTCAATCAAGGTATCATCAATTGATGATGTCCAAAAAATAGTGTTTTATAAACATTGTAGCCACTATGAGTTCTTAGTTATGCCTTTTAGATTGACCAATGCACTCGTATCATTCATGGATCTGAAGAATAGAATTTTCCATCTTCATTTGAATCAGTTCATTATTATTTTCATCGACAATATCTTGATCTATTCACCAAGTGAGGAAGAGCACGATGAGCATCTTCAAATTGCACTGCAAATGTTAATGGAACATTAGCACTGCACAAAGTTTAACAAGTGTTAGTTTTGGCTGAGCAAAGCTATATTTCTTGCTCATATCATTTCAAAGGAAAGGACTTCTATATACCCAGCAAAGGTGGAAGCGGTGCTTAATTAGGAATAACTAAAGTCACTTACTGATATAAGCAGTTTCTTGGGATTAGCCGGATATTAAGGGGTTATTTGTGTATTAATTTTTTCATAAACAGAAGTAGAAATGGAAGCATATTTTTTCAATAATTTATTACTGAATTAGAATTACATCTTCTCTTTAAGTATCTTTTCTACGGTGTTCTGAGTTGTTGTAATCTTTACATGGTTTGATTGGAGATAAGCATTAGGCATTAACAGGGTAAAGAGTCATCCAATTGGCACTATTCCTTCGTACATGACTTTTAAATTCCTTTTATTTTATATATATAACCTATTAAAAGAGATAATGTGCCTGGTGCCAACAAAGAAATTTTATTCAGAAATGATCAACAAAACAAAATAAAGAAAGAAGCTCTTCTTGCAGTAATGTGTAGTAATAAGCTTCAATTACATGACAATTATGTGAAGAGTTATCCCAAACCTTACCTCTAAGACTGGATTAATGATCTTCATTTACCCATCAGAAGGCGTCTTTCAGACCCTTATGTCATCATTAGTCTTCTCTAACTATTTCTGCTATTTATTTGCTTTTGTAGTCACTGAGCACTTAATTTAATCACTGGTTGGATATCTTTTTAAGTATTCAAAATCTGGATACATGTCTTGTAAATAACTATTTGAGAAAGATCTACAGATTTGATAGTATGATTATACTAATTATAACTCCTACACGGTTTTACTTTCATTGATCACTTCAGTAGACTTTATTGCAGTGTTAATCCTTCTTTGAATTTCTGTGGAGTGATGGGTATTATTAAATGATTACTTAATGTTGTTTTTCTGTTTAACCACTTTGCAGGAAAAAGTAGATCTTGAAGAAAATGATGAGTCATTCAATAAAGGTAACCATTTTTATTTCCTTAAATTTGTAGACAATTGACTTGAAGGCAATCAATCATTTGAATTTGAAAAACGTGCCAGGAACCAAACCTCTCTTTATTACTAAGAACAGAAACATTAGATTTTTTATTATTATTTTAGATCGGTAAAACATTAAAAATTTAAGATGTTTGATTGAGTCTGCTGTTTTTTCCTATTTCAAAATTTTGGTTTGACAGAGTTATAGATGGTATTATTCATTTACATTGGAAAGTTGGCCATGCATGTTCATTTGAGTTTGACAATATTAAATTATCAAATTTATCTCTAATTTGGAAATTTATAGGTGTTTCTTTCACAATTAATCAGGCAGGCTAACAATTTATCCCTCTTGTTTGATGTCAACTAAGTTCAAACCTTATGTTCTTGATTACTACTACTACATAATAATTGTGAGTTTAATGCAACAGGCAAATTATCAAAATTTCCACTTTCAGCAGTCCCAGAGGAAGAGAAACTCGTTCTTTTTCTAAATGTATTACAAGAGTAAGTTCATATTTATTGTGCCAAAAAAAAAGTTCATCTTAATCCTAATGCAGTGAACAATGTGAAGAGAAATTTTGTTGGAAGGTGAATTTATTTTGGCACCAAAATATGTTGAAGGTGAATGTTAGTTTGTTTTTTCATCAGTAAAGTGTGAAAAAGATAAGAAATTGATAGCAAAAAGAGAATTGATATGCAGCCAAGCTTGCTAATGTGTATACTATTTTGCAGGAAGGACAGCACAAATATATTTGCACAACCGGTTGATACAAGCAAGGTATGCATTAAGGAATAGTTCTGTATTATAAGTGATGTTACCTTCTTTGACCTGTATTATACAGGGAATGACTTCTGCTTTCACTGTTCACAAGGTTGAGGGTTACCTTGAAGTCATAGCAAATCCTATGGATCTTGGAACTGTAAGGAGGAAACTGCAAGAAGGAAAATACACAACCCTGGAACAATTTGAGGTTTTTCCTTCCTTTCTCAAATTTCCACATGTAATTTTTGTCTTGATACTGGAAAAAAGAAAGTGAAGATTAGCACCTACTCCCTCCGTCCCATATTAATAGCTATATTTGGAAAAATAATAATTTTTATTGAATGATGAAACCCACCTATAAGAGAAGGAAAAAATAAGCTCATGATACTTTTTTTTAAGTACCCAATCACTTAAATTGATCAAAATGAAGGTATTAATATGGAACAATCTTTTTTGCCAAATGGAGCTATTAATTTTGAATAGATGGAGTATTATTTTTCTGACTCTAAAATGTGACTCCCAATATCAGATCTATTGCTTTTTATCTGAAGTAGCTGCTGATCAAATAGTACAACAGGAAATAGATACATATGAAAAAAATAGAGAGCTCAATATGCCTGGAAGAGTGTTCATTTTTTTATGAAATCAATTTTTTTTATGCTCCAGCTGCAAATTTACCTTTGAATTGCCCACGAATACATCATATATATTGAAGTTTTGACTTGCAGAGAGATGTTTTCTTCACATTTGACAATGCTCTTGAATTTAATGGAAAGAAAACGATTTATTACCAAAAGGTGTGTTCTCACCTTGCTACTTGATTTGCTCAAACTAAAACATCACCATACTGTTGAGTGCCATTGAACTGAAAGGTTGCTTTTCCCAGGCTGCTGCTCTACGGGCGCTCTCAGAAAAGATGCTGTATATTTTGAGGACGGATCCTGTTCATTTCATGTCTAGGATCTTAAAATTGAGACAAGAGCGAGCGCCTGTGAGAACGTGTGTGACAAGGCCTGTCAGAAAAGCCAAAAAAGATAAAGCTCGAGACTCTGGTATGGAAAGTAGAATCTTCAATTCAAATCCCCTTTTCAGTAACAAATGCTGCATTCTCAATTCATGATGTCTTGTTCAGCTTTTCATATTAGCTTTACAATGTTAAATTCAGTCTCAGCGGTAGTTCAAAATGGTTTTTAGTGTGCAAAAAACAAAGAGAAGCTACAATTACAACTACCCTCAAACTTGGTTGATTTAGCCCAGTTCATGGAAGTGCGATGATTCATTGTTCTCTCATAAAGTTTTTTTTCTTCTGTTCTTCTTGTGACAGGCTCAAGGATTCGCAGCAGTTCCAATGCAGCAGAGGACAAGCGTTCAAACTACAGGACAAGGGAATCTTACATCAGCCACGACGAGTCGACAGCTTCAACAGTTTATAACAGCACACAGCAACTTGTCTACGTATGGCCTCCCTCTCATCAACCTACCAGTCACCTTCAAAATTGTTCGATATCCAAACATCAATTGCCTGTGTCTGAAGTTTGATCAAGCTTCTAGACCAGATCATCTTTGCACACAATCATATAACCATAAGCCGATCAAGACTTAAGCCTTTGCTGATATTGTCGATAATTGCAGCCCTGACAGTGTGGTTCATATTTGTTCTAAGAGTTCATGGAAAGTCCCTGATCCATTTCTGTGATTTTCAGGTCAATAAAGGGGACTTCAGCTACAAGGAGAGTTTGACGAATTTTGCAAAAGGCCTGGGGCCAACTGCGCAGAAGGTTGCACAGAGAAAGATCCAAGAGCATGAAAAAAGAGTAGAGAAATTTAGACGGGATCGGGCAGCCATGCCACCACCTGCAGCACCAGCCTCCATGACTGACGATCTTTCAAGAGCATTTAATCAACCCAAGAGATTGTCTGATGCGTTTGGCAGCACGGCCGCCAACAGCCGCCCCGACCCATCTGGTGATCTTAATTCTCTCATGCCTGGCTACCGGGAACAACTGAATGACATGGGGTCTAGCTCGGGTGCTGGCGAGAGGCCCTTGGCCGAGTTGGGTTCAGGAATCGGCAGCAGTCGCGTCGGCTTTACCAACTCAGTGAGCGAGCTAGGTTCGGGGAGCGAAAGCCACCAGGCCTGGTTTAGAGACGCCCGCCCGGTTCCCCAGATGGGCCCACACGGAGTGACCCACCAGCTAGCCTTCTCCCGGCCTCCGTCCATGCTCAGCGGGGCCCAGTCGGGGCTGTTGGGCCCGCAGGTTCCGAGACAAGTGCCTCGGTGGAACGCAGCTCCGGTCATGCCAAGCGTCCATCTTGGCGGTCCATCTGAGCTCGGCTCAATCGCAGACGGTGTTGGAGTCGGTCCCAGATCCTGGAGCCAACCGCCGGCAGTATTGGACATGGCGCTGCTGCAGGATCGGCTTGGCCGGATGAATGCCGGCTCCTTGGGGATTACAGCATTGCCGTCTGTTGTGGTTCGACCTACAAGATATGTGATGGGATCGGTGGGGAATGGAAGTGGAGCTAGCAGCTTGCCCGGCGTAGCTGAGCCATCTAATATGGCTCATGAGTGGAGATCCCGGAGCCACGCTACAGGCGCAAGCAGCTCAGGCTCAAGCTCTCGTGAACAAGTGCAGGCGACAGATAAGCTGTTCCCCGGACCCTGGCTATGATCTTGATGTGGCCCACCGAAGGACTCTGTTGTCGTTGATGGAGATAATATCATATAAGCCACCATTTCATCGAACATTGATTGCTTGATTGATTGGGTTAAACATGGTATTTTGTGTTATCGGATTAAGATAAGATTTCGTATGGTAGATTAGCTTTTGTCTCCGTGCAGGTTTACGCTGACACGCCGTGAACCTTGATCATACTAATTTTTTCGTATATCAAAAGTATTCAAAATCATTAATCTAAAACACCAAACGCTCCTTGCTTATTTATAGGAGTGGATCAATAAGATGAGAGTGATAATTTGTTTGCAGTTTGCAACCCTCGGTTGCTTATTTGATTTATTTTTATTTAATTTAGAGGTAAATCTATGGTACTACCCGTCCCTGTGATTTCTCGATGCCTCCTCCCTAAAATGGAAAATTTTTAATTATAGTTTCTCATTTCCATTAATCTCCACTCAATTTAATTAACCTTTTTATTCTACCACTACGTCAATTTAATTAGCATTCTTATTCCTAAAGCCTCGTTTCTTTTAAAGAACTGACGTCCAATTTTTTAGATCAATAATACATACATTAATATATATTAATATAAATATTATTTATATTAATATATGTTAGTATGTACTATCAATATAAAAAATAGACGCTTTATAAACATATTTTTACGCTCGGCTCACAAGAAGCATGAAAAATGCTTCCGAGCCTGAGTGGGCACAGGCTATGAGAATAGATCTAGCTTTACGGGAATCCCACCCACTTCGTAATGGGCTTTAATTGGAGCTACGTCCACATTCTCAAGGACTCCGTTAAGAACGTCGGCCCATTGCCATGATCTACTCAAAAAGAAAGAAAGCAGGCAGACTTGTGCTTTGTATCTTCCAATATCATGGCGGTTTGTCTCCACCATTCCCTCTCCCTTCCATCCCCTCCCAAGCCCGGCAAGCGACGGCAGAACCCGCCTCCCGTCTTCATCTCCAACAACCCATCTCGCCTCGACCCTGCCCATCTCCAGACCCTCTTCCTCTCGGCCAACCACTCTCCCCACCGCTTCCCCGACTTGGGTCTGGACGGGCGTGTGGCGCCTGTTGCTGTTGAAAGGCTACAGCTTGCCCTGTCGAACAGCTCTGTCGTCGTCTCTGCGTTATGCGGTGATGACCTCGGGTTTCTGGGGGGATTGGTGGGGCTGTCCGGGTCGAATGGCCATTTGGTGGGGTTCGGCCGGGCTGTTTCCGATGGTGGACTGACAGCTTCGATCCACGATGTAGTGGTACTTAGTCCCCTTTCTTCCCCTTTTGGTTGTTATATGTGGAAATTTTACTCATTGAGCATAAGATCTTTGTTTCTGCCACGGGATTAAGAGATATAATAAATGCATGGACAATTGTTTGATGTCTGTATGTGGCAGACAAATAGATGAGCTTTTTAGCTTTTGTTTGATCCCATTGTCTTTTTATTAGATGGCAGACGCATTTTTTGTTTTCTTTATGAATTCTGCAAATACTAAGAATAATTTAATTCAGCGCTTTTCAGGTTACCCCTTCACTGCAGAGAATGGGCATTGGCCGTAAGATAGTTAACAGAATTATAAGGTGTGTATCTCCTGAGATCCACATTTTCCAAGTTTAAATGTATTATAATCTTGGCTTGGAGTTTGGGATTCTAGAAGCAGAAATGCTTGATGTCCAACCTTACTCAAATGTTGCTACCATTTTATTTGGTTGTTGTACCTTTAAGGCTTTACCACTGGTTTCACCCTCTACTTTTGTTAGTTCAGATACAGACCCGGCTTAACACCAAAATTGAAAGTTGAAACTTCCATCAAATTTTGGTTTTAGTGTCAGAATTGTTGTGTAGAACTTGTGATTGCAGCTTCTCACCTGATTGTTATTAACATTTTTCTGTTGTTCTTTTAGGCTTCTTACCAATAGAGGCATCTATGATATTTCAGCTCTTTGCTCCGGAAAAGAAAGGTGCTTAATCTCCCATTCTTTACTAGTCGACAATTCGATTTAATGTTGGTTGGGATGTGTCAAATATCTGTCGTGACAGAAGAGTTTTTTATTGAAGTATTTGGTTATCCATTCGGAGTGGGATTTTGTATGGATAAGAAAGATCTTGTTCTTGCATATGAAGCATGAATATAGATTTTTGTAACAAAATAGCAGGAGATGTGGACGACTACTGTACTTGGTTAAATTCAATGCTAGTTGCTTGCCATTTCACGGCTTCACATGCAGATGACTATATGAAAGTTACATTTTCCTGTATATATGTTATATGCAAGCGAATGGGTTTAGATATGAACGTTTACTGAGATGATGAGGTCTTTGTAGGACATTTTTTGAGGCATGTGGATTTGGGAAGGACTCTCTTGGTTCCACCACCATGATATACACCCGGGCTGCTACAAACTATTCTGAAGAACACACAACAACTAAACGCGTTGGTCGCCTGGCGTTATTGGTTCCACCACCACGGGAGCCCTTCCAGACTGAAGTGGTACAACATGATTAGGACAGCCTTATCACCCAAGGAGAAATTTTTTTGTTGATTGAAGAGCACGGGGAAGCGTTTTCCAATCCAAGTTTTTGTTGATATAACGCCCCATTTCTGTTGCCTCCATTGAAGCAGCTGTGAATATTTTGTCTTAACAACTTGTAAACGGGAGATGTGTAATCAAGGATGTGTTTTTCCTTGTTAAACATGAAATGCAATCCCAACTCTCTATATTTATGTGCATTTGTATATTAAATGGACCTCAGTTTTTTGTAAATTAGCTTGCCTTTTTGTTGTTGATCATCTTGCCTACAATACCGAACTCATCACGAGCGGAAGTGTTGTTTCTACAATGCTATTGCATTATTATGTAATCGGGTTTTATGTAGACTCCAACCTGGGATTTATACTAGTCGCGCATGATATGTTTTTTATGGATTATTACATCAAAAGGGTGGACACCGGATTGACGCTGAGGTGGCTCACGGTACGCTTGTGTCCAAGAAAAGGTGAATATGCTCTTTCTAAAGTTCAAACAGATGCTAAGGAATTTCCACGTTATCAAGTAAAGTATTCATCTTTAGCATCCAAAGCGGTTTCACTTTATGCTTCCCTTCTTTTTCTGTGTACTCTCTTTACCGAATGACCTTTCATTTCTTTCCATGATCCAAGAGACGCGTTCAAAATTGTCTGACCTACCTGCTTATTGTTACTAGAGAATTGTGTCAAGCAATGGCGAAGATCCAGGTCGAAGTCTGTCTGATCTCTGCTCGTGGGCTGCGTCGATCATCATCATTCTGGAAGCTGCAGTGGTTTGCGGTTGGATGGATCAAATCTCACCAGAAATATTGTTCTAAGATTGACAGTTCTGGGAGCTCTAACCCAACATGGAGAACAAAGTTTGCCGTAACGATCGAAGACTCAGCCGCAAATTTACAAGACCTCTGCCTTACAGTTGAAGTTTATAGTAGGGAGCCCATATTTCTAAGGGAGAAATTGTATGGGACAGCAACAGTTCAATTGAAAGAGTTCTTTCTGAAATTCGCCAATAGTTCTGATGGCTTGAGATCAGAGATAGAAGAGGTTGGAAGCTTTCAATTACGGAAAAAGAAATTGGACGAATCTCGAGGATTTGTGGATGTTTCTGTCCGAATTTCAGAGGACAGAGGAGTTATGACTTCACACACAGGTACAATGGCCCTAAAACCTGAAACTTCTCTGGATGTTCTGAGATGAGTCATATTCCCTCCGTCCTACATTAATTGCTTTATTTTGTTTTTATAAGCTAAAATGGAGAGGGAGTATTTTTTAGGCTGAGCTGAGTTCTTCTAGTTTTGATGTAATCTCATCATACTTACTGATCTTGTGGCAGGTAAAGAGGGAGGAGTATTTAGACTCCCGGATGACAGACATGGCTTCTCCGTTAACGTAGCAGATGTTCCACCTGCACCCTTCCCATCTCAGCAATATTCTTACCCAAATGGTCAAGCAATCAACTACCCACCAACCAACATCCCTCCCACCTATGCAACGCCCACACCTCCGACCTACTCAACCATGACTGCTCCCCGTCCGCCTCGTACTCCGCCGCCGCCGCCACCACCTTCTCATGTTGGTTTCATGCCTTCATTTCTTCCTGCAGCCGGGCCACTTCCACAGAGTTACATTAACATGCCATCTTCTGGTGGACAAGCCGGTCGCCCTGGCTTTGGAATGGGGGTTGGGGCGGGAGCGCTGGCTGCCGGAGCTGTGATCTTCGGTGATGATTTCATGTCCGGGTTTGATTATCCCATGGGCTTGAATGGAGGCAGCTTAACTATCTCTACCGATCCTCCATTTTAGTACCTACTTGCTGCAAATGTCTATTATGGAAAAACAGCTATGTTTGGTTGTTTAATCCGAATGGTTTGTGCTAGCCAATTGATCTTTTCTAAAATCCAAATTCCATCCAATAGTACTCTATAATCAGTATCGAAGAACAAAATACGCCTGTTCATTGTAATCGCATCATATCCGTTCAAAAGCAATGCCGTTCTTCCAATCCTAGACAACAAATAGCTTGTTCATTAATGATGATTGTTGGAATATGAAACCCGGTTCGGGGTATAAGACATCCGTCCGATTGTCCGTTTGTGTTCGCATCTGTTTTTATATAAAGCGGATAATTTTCCATATCCGTAGCGAACACAAACACACAAGTTTTTCTGTTTGTCCTAATAAGGGGCTGCAAATGCTGTCACGGAGCAGGACGGCTGCCTCTCCATTCAACTCCATCATATAATTGTTTGTGTTAGCATAAGTTTGCCTCTGTCCACATTTTATTTAATTCCACATACCTACTGTCTACTTATCCATATACCCAGTCTCCAAACCTAATAAGTGACTAGTCTCTCCCTTGTAACCCATTTATAACATTAATTCAATTACTAGCATTGTGGCATATGGGAATTGTCGACACGTTCTTTTATCCGACAAAGGAACTCTATTAAGTTGTTTTTGTCAGTTTGAGTGTCCATGTTTGCGTTGGCGGATAGGCACATACATAGCGCAATAAGTATATGGAGCGGACATGAGCGGACACATACAACGAGCCGCTTTTTAGCGTTAAGTACATGAACAACCCACTGCCTACGTCCATGTCCATATGTGAACACCACTAGTTCTAGTCTTATTTGAGGTAAATATAATTTCAATGTTGTTCCATGTGGTTTGTTTAATGGGCGCTTGTACACGAGGTGTATTGAAATATTTATTTTGTCAAATATTAATAGTTACATTTGAAAAGATGGTAATCTTTATTAGATGGTGAAACTTAGATCTAGATAGGAAAATAAGGTTATGATATTCTTTTTTAAGTACCTAACTACTTAAATAAAATAAAATAAAATTATTTATATGAATAAATTTTTTTTACTAAATAGAGCTATTAAAATAGAATGGATGGAATATAAAATATATCAATAAATAATTTTTTTGTTTCCTAACAGCTTTAGCTTTTGGAAAAAGTAATTATCAATAATAATGAAAACATAAATATAGTTTAAATTAAGGTAAGAACTTTAAGAAGAATACGATAAGCACAGGCCAATAAGATGAATATATAAATCTGATGTAGACATGTTTCTTTTTTGCAATAAATAAAATAAGACAATTTTATTTTTTATCCCGTGAAAGTTTAGTGGGCCGAGAATTTGCAAGCTTCGAGGGAGTGGGCCAACACGGTATATTCTCCACGGTCCAAGTTGTTCCTTCACAAAATTACAATCTTGAAAAACAAGAACGGGGGGGTGTTGCGAGAATCGAACTCGCGACCTCTCGCACCCAAAGCGAGAATCATACCACTAGACCAAACACCCTTTGCCTACAAGTCTCTAATCAATTATTTTAATACATATACATCAACACCCCCCTTATTTTGTTTGTATCCTCATGTGTCACTACAACATATTGCCTGCAGCTTCACTAAATTAACCAATGTTTTTATCGGCTCTATTAGACTCTAAAGCTACTTCATTCGAGTGGATTAGTCTTAACTGAGTCATGTATCAAAATTCTTAACTTGCTACACCAAATAAATTTATTATTCTCATTAAAATAATACTCCCTCTTTTCTTAATTAATAGCTCTATTTAGTAAAAAAATTATTCTATATTAATAATTTTATTTTGTTAAATTTAACTAATTAGGTACTTAAAAAAGTGTTATAAACTTATTTTTCTTTCACTTAGATGTGAGTTTTATCTTTCAACAAAAATTATTATTTTTTCAAATAACTATTTTAATAGGGATAGAGGAGTACATTATACAAACACAAATTAACAGTAAAAGTGTATTACAGTATTATTCAAGAAGTGCAAGTGTATAACTTAAATTGAAAAGCAAGATCAAAATATATTTGAACATTTTTATTAGATTATAATGTATAAATTTGGAATGTTTCTATAGGATTATACATTTGGTTTTTCAAAATGACCTTAATTTGGAATGTTTCTATAAGATTTCCTACATTAATAATTACATTTGGTTTTTTCAAAATGAACTAATTTTAATTTAAAAAAATAAATGTAACTTTTAATTTAACACAGAATGTTTTATAAATTATGAAAATAATGACATTTTAGTCGATACAATCACCCCACGTAATAGATCTAAAAAAATTCCAATTGATGGTACAACAAAGGAGCAACCTTAGGACCACCATTCCCATCGCACATTCTGCGCCAGGGCCGATATTCAGTGTCTTAACTTGTGATGAGTTACTAATCCTTGCACAAAGTAGAATGATGGCATTCCTTCTCTGCCAACGGATCTCCCAGCACAAAAAGGCGCACAGCAAGCTTCTGTCTGCAATATATCGCTTCAGCTGCCGAGCCAACAGAAGCAACTTCAAACTCTCTCATGCCATGATACACACCAAGCATTTGAGCTTCGAATTATCACAGTAACGCTCAACTGATTCTTCAGGTTTTTGGAAATGAACACACGCATATTCCATTCAAAAATATTATACACGTGAAATTTTAAAAGGGGTGTGCAGATGCAGGAGAGGGCGTCGGCGCCGGCGCCGGCGACCAAAATGGAACGCTGAGACTGTGCAGCTGCGCAGCCTAGGTGGCCTTATTTTGACACAAGCCCCTAGTCGCTTCGTTGCAACAGTTACCAGTTTAAAAGCAATATAACCAAAACCTACAGTCTACATTGTACTTAAAAAATTCCTACAATCTACAGCCACTTTCTACCTCCACTCAGTAATGTCAAAAGAACAAACAAGGGCTCTTCCCCCAAAACCATTAATACAGACGCAACTGTACTTTCATGTTTACATACAGTACACTTTTTTTCTATAAAAATCAGGGTTAGCAAAGTACAAGTATAAAGCAGATATCTTTATTAAAGTGACTGAAACACATGAAGTGAATACTACTCTGTGAGAATCGGTACTTAGCAACTTGAAAAGCTAAATCTAATAAAACAAATAATGCAACTTCTCGATTTAACAGACGTATGTTAATGGCGAATATAACAGTATTTGTACTCTTACAGAGATTAAAACAACATTACTTGTTTTGACGAATCGATGCTGGTCTACTTTTTTTTATTATTTGGTAAACGAAGCTTGCCTACTTAAAGTAGCAAATACTGTTCGGCCGCCCCCACATCTTTCTCCCAGTTGAATAAAGTAAGAGAAATGGTCGAGGTCTTCCAAGAAATTCTCAGAGTGATGTCACCAAATGTCAAACACTTTACACAAACTCAAGTTCCAATCTTTGCTACTTGATATACAAAAATGTGTTTCCTCCTCGGTTTCCAATGAAGTGTTGCTTCTCCTTCCCCCCAACAACCAGCTGCATCCTCCTCTCCAGGTCGAGAGAAATCTAAGACTTGCCCTTTCAAGAAAGTGGGTTCGCCATTAACAAAACCGATGAAAGATTAACATAAAAAATAAAAGGAACAAAGCCCGAGGAGCTCTACTAGTATGCCTTCACTCTTCAGCTGCATTTTGGTATACATTATTTGTTTCCTGAGACAAGAAGAAATTCTCCTACATTAGTTGTTTTATATGCATATTTCCCGCATACAAGCCTCATCCATTTGATGGGTGGGGGAATATGTATGGAGGAATAATAAAATCGTGGAACAAATTACTTCTGCAGTTGTAGGAGAATAACAAGTAACATGAATTAGACATGCAACAAGCTTTCACTGGGAAAAATTACATATTGCATAACATAGCTGGAGTAAAACAATGGAGAAATTATATCGTAATTTCAAACTTCAGTTCAACACTATTTTTTTTATGCCTATATACGAGTGAACAGAACTGTATCTATAGTGAACCGAAAATTCTATGATGTGAATAGAAGAAAGAAGCACCATTGTATGCAAAACACCTAAGAAAGTCAAGAAAGTTAGACAGTGGAAGTAAATAAAATAAATAAACCTGCCGTTCGCTAAATTGAATGCGGGTGAAAGATGGGGTTGCTCCAAAAATAACTCCCTGGCAATAATTTTTAGTTTATTTCTCATATGATATTTTAATCTCTGATAAACCAAGTTATCTAGGAAAGCTAGTTTGCTAAAAATGCCTCCCTGCCTTGATGCAAGACAATTCATTGCGAAACTTCTCGAGAGTGCAAAATTAAGTACAGAAAATTATCATAAAATCAAACACACAAAAACTTGAGCTGACATATCAAGCTTTGATCATATGAAAAAGGCTTATGAGCAAATACAGGATAAATCTAACATTATTCATTCAAACATTATGCTTAAAAATGATAAGAAAGGAGGTTGCTTGCAGTCGTAGAGATAGCAGAACGAGAGACCCGACATGAATAAAAACATTTGATGAGTGCTCTTCCATATACTCTGAAGCAATTTTCTTTCAGTAAACCAATTATCACCCAATTGAAGAAGGAAAAGCATGTGTAGAAGAATTATGTACAAATCTGTGATGCTGTTACTACTAAAGATATTGCAGTTTTCTTCAAGAGCCCTAATGGATAAACCATAATGGAGCAATCAAATTCCAATGGAAGGTAATAGCAACAAGTTGAGAGAAGAAGAAAACAGAATAGCAAGGGTAATACACTTATTATAATTTATTAAATACTATCAACCGGAAAGTTCAAGAAATAAGGAATGATTAAATGGAACTAATAAAAACATCAAAACAAGTGAAGGAGAAATATTCACCATTTTCCAGGAAGATGTTGAACAATAAAACCAACTGCATAGGCTCTTCATATCTGGATCCTTCAAAGGAGAAAAAAAGAAATTACAGCAACACACTTTGAGAGGAAGAGCTGAAGGGAGCTCCCTTCAGTCCAAGCATAGGGGAAAAGGATCAAGTTTATCTCCCGCATCATTCACACATTCACAGAGTAGCAAAGCATGCCTTCATGTTCTACCGAGCGTTTGAGTGAATGAGCCGGCAGCTAATTCAACCCCTAAAACCACCCATGAGTGGACTGAAGGAAGCTCTCTCAAGCCGTTCCTCCATGGTAGCTCCAAATTCCAATTGATGCCAACAGCTGAGAAACGACTCACACACAATATCAACATCGGTTGGATATCGATCTTCTTAAGGATCTGATAAAATATCCATCAAATTAATCATCAGATATAAAAAAACTCCCATTTTCTTTAGGGGACTTGACGATAAATCGGATGATAGTGAGAGTAAACCTTGAAAACGATATAAAAATATGATATTGCATGACTCCGATAATATTTTCAGCTGATAATCAAATACCCGAAACATAGAAAACTAGCGAACTAACCAAACAATAAATCGCTAATTTATTAACAAACTTTACACGAAGAAAAAAAGAGAACAAAAAGGAGATCATATAGGTAACGAATCCTATCACAGAAGCAACAACGAAATGGAAAAAGGGAAGGAAAAAGCACATTAGCAAGACTAGATCAGATGTTATCTAAAACCCATGTCAAAAGTTTCGGGTTCTAGATAGAGAAAGATGGGCTGGCTATGGAAAGGAACACGTTAGGAGGGTTCGTTCATTTAAGGTCAGGATCAATCTTCTTCGGCAAATCTACGTAAGATCTAAAACTTCACTCCTCACTCGAGTATAAGGAGAAAAAAACAAAAGAGCCCACTACGAGAAACAGAAGGAAGACAAAGGGTTTCAGACATTCAAGAGAGGCGAAGAGAATAGCATAGCTTTCATGATTAGGAAGATATACATATTCATAGTTGAAAACCCTAATTTTCTTAGCAAGCTCGAGACCTGTTAGCTTCATCAGACAGCAACCAGAGGTGCAGTAAGGAAAGGAGAAGAGAAGATGAAGAAGAAGAAGAAGTCAGGAACACATGGTAAAGAGGTTTGCAGAAGGAGTGAATCTTAAAGAGAAACCAGTACACTATCCAAATCCATTTAAAACCACATGAGCTAGCTCCAATCTCATTTCCACAAGGAGTTAGACAAATAATAAAAGAAGAAGATGAAGAAAGAGACATGTCAAAAGAAAAGAGAAGGGGAAGTTGAGCTGAAATCACGGGAGAGAGGGGTGTCGCTGTCAATATAAGAGTCTGAGACAGGAAAGCGATCTCTCCAACCAACAACAAATGAATCTGCATATCGATAGATAGATAGAGAGAGATATAAGCCGGCTCCAAAGAAGAAGAGGGAAATGAAGATGGGTTTCTATCTCAGGAGATTTTGCAGTGGAAAGAATGTGGCCATGTAACCCAGCAAGTAGCTTTTAAAAGTAAAAAAGGGAGAACCGAAGCACTCAGCAAAGCTCCTTTTGCAGGCATTAATGGCACGTGAGGACAGAGTCAAAGACTCAAGACGGTTCAGAGTTCAGACTCCTTCCCAAGAGAGAGATGGAGAGATTGTGGTCTTGGTCTTCCTGCAATAAATTCATCTGGAGACAAGGTGATGACCACTAACCCGTGGATATTTACCAGAACTCATTTAAGGCGCCGTTGGGTTGGTACCAGCGTAGAAGTTAGTATCGGTTTCGATAATTATTGATACGGGTATTTGTACATGATATATTGAGTATAAAAATTTTAATATATTAAAAATTATTATTACTCCTTTTATATATTTATATTTAGAAAAATAATATTTTTATTAAATAATAAAACTCATCTCTAAAAAATAAAAAATAAGTTTAATTATAATATTTTTAAATATCTAATTATTTAAATTAAATAAAATAAAATTATAAATATAGACAATTTGTTTCCAAAGGCATAATAAAATAAAAAGGTTGTAAGTAAACTTAGGGTTACAATATTAAATAAGTGAACATCAATGAAGGGGCACCGATTTTTCGACAAGAGAGATTAATATTATAAATAACCTTAAATTTTATTTGACATATGTTAACTTATGAATTATTTCTATTAGGTAACTCTTAGCGGTGTAATAAAAAAGAGATACTTCATCATGCTCACACAGAGAAGATGTACTCTAATTTAAGCTATTAAACTATAAGAATATGAGTCATGTGTTTAGCTTTTTGCTAATTTCATTGTAAAAAAATATGTCACAAAATTATATGTATATGTAATGTCTATATTTTTTTTATAATTTTTTATAATTTTTTTAATTATTTTTTGTGGGAAGATATAATTTTTTGGTGTATTTATTTTTATATATTTTACCCTAATATTTATACTTATAGAGTTGGGTGTGAGGCTTAGTGACGGTCGTTGGGCTTCAATGTGTCACAAATGTTTTCAGCATGAATTTTAGATATTCAACATGTAAAGAAGTGTAACAACGCATATGATGTGTAAATGAAAGAAAAAATGTAAAAAAGGTGGATCACGTCTCAAAAGAGCCATGTCAACTTTGTTTTAACATGGAACATCCAAAAGCCTCTCGCCTGATTCGGCTTCGCCTTTTTGACACATGTTCGGTGGTGCTGGCTAGGGCCACCGCCACCCTCTCCTCCTCGAGTTACTGATGTTTCCTCTTGGTTTTTACCGTGTTTTATTGGTCTTGAGCAGCTAGAGAGCTGCCATTTGCCACTACTCTCCACTAGACTTAGCTTTGTCTAGCCACCACGACCCCGGGGCACTGGCCAGAGCCGCCGCCACCCTCTCCTTGCTCCTCCTTGAGCAGTCGGTATTCCCCCCCTTTTTTCTCACTATCTAAATTAGTGTTATCCACTGAAGCACTGCTTGCCACTGTCTGGTCTCAAGACCACCTCCTTTGGCAGGCTTCGAGGCAGCGATAGTAGGACGACCACCCCAGACAACTCTTTGGCCCTCCCCCTAGGCCGTTTTTTTGTTGTTAGTAACTTTCTCTGCCCCGTTTTGTGTTTTTCCTCATTTCGATTGTTTTTAGCCACCAGAGGGACGCCGCTGCCGTATATCGCGCGAACCTCCACATGACCCATCTTCGTTCGACATCTACGGCCACAGAGGAGCCAGCCAGAGCCACCGACACCCATCCCCTCTCTTCTCTTATGTGTTTTCTCTTGCTCCTTTCCCTTCCACCGAACCAAACAACCCATCTATTTGTGGGTCTTTGGGCTTCCAGTCACCAAAGGCTTCACCTTTACACGATGATGATGGCAGGGTTGTCCCAACCTAGCACCATTACTCTCTAGTTCGGTTTCGCTTTATTAGTACTTATGCCCATCCATACGTCAACCCCTTCTACACATTTTATGATGAACAACCTCCAAACGAATTTGGTTTGGTTTGCCTTAACCCAATGATAGTAGGGTTACATCTATCGACATTGACACAACAATTGCCTCGTGGCTTTTTCTTCACCTTGACTTTGAAACACCCCTTCGCCCTTTCTCATGCGAGATGCATAGCCACCCGCACCAATTGTTTTGGTTGTGTGTGGCAATTGGCGATGTTGCCGCTTCGGTCAACCTCCACCTCCTGGTCACCCTTTTGGGCTTTGGACCACCACCGTCCTACCCATCCCCCCTAAGAGTGGCCCTCTTTGCCACATTTGCATGTGGTTGCACATGCGATTTAGGGTTTATGCACCATTTTTGCTCTACCTGATTGTCAAATGACTCTATCATCATTTGGATTTGTCCATTAGAGCCCTCTTTCACCTCTCATCCGTCCTCAAGTGTCACCCCATGGCCTCTGCCCCTTATGTAGGCCATAGTCAACATGAAATCAACGTCATTGGGTACTATCCATAGTCCATTTTGGCTTCTTGTGGCCGGTCGAGTGCTTCCTAACCACCAATTGACTTCTATTTAATCCACCTTGGTTTTCTAGTCGTACCTGCCATTCATTGTCATGAACTTTCTCTTGGTCACCCCTAGTACACCTCAATGGATTGTTGATTTTACTGTATAGACTTGTGTTACCCAGTCCTACCGTAATTACTTCTAACACTTCATAAACCTCGGGACAACAACTCTCTCAATTAGGCGATCCTTTTGGCCACCAATTCCGCTTCGAACACCGCCATAGTCGTGTACTCACCATCAAACATCATGAATTACGAAGTAGGGGAGCCTTGAACTTATAATTTCATGATAATATGTTTTAAATGTGTAGTAGCATGCTAGGATTGTATGATTTAATACTTTGGGTATTATGTGATTCTCCATTTGCATGATGTAAGAGAGAAAGTTGATAAATGATGGCATGTTTGAAAATGCATAGGGCATGCATGTAAGTTAAAAGTATGTTTGATGTTTGTGAACCATGTGTATGTTAGTGATGACTAGCAAATATGTTAGTAAGCTATGTATGAAATTATGTGTATGTTATACTTATGTATGATGGGCATACGTATGTATGATGGCTACATGCTTGTGTGATGATATATGTATATGTGTGGGGCAAATATATGGGCGATGAATGATAAGAAGTGATAGAGGGTTTGGTATAGTTTTGTTATAGATTCGTAACCATATGACAGAAGATAGAGGATGTAAGTTTGACAGACAAGGATTAGAGTGAATTGGTTTGGAGCGTATGTTGGGGGTTTAGCAAGTAAGTGGATTTAAGGTTTTGTGCCTTATAGGGGATTGTCAAATAATAAGAGTGCAACATAATCGTACAAATATAACATATATATTATAAAATGGAAAGTAAGAATAATGAGTGAGGTATAAGTAAGATTATGATAAGTGGGGTTGGCTCCGAGAAGCTTAGTTTGGTGACTTTCGAGTAAAATATTTTGGCCATAAGGTAGATGACAAAGATTGTATGAATATGTTAATACACTTTTATATATAATTTATTTTGATATTTGGGGACCTACTCTCCCACTTCTTCTATTTCTCAATTTCGTTACTATGTTACGTTTATTAATGATTATTCTTATTTTTGTGGATTTATCCCATTACTTGCAAATCTAAAGTTTTCCTAAACTTTATTCGTTTTCAATCTTTGATCGAACATCACCTTGGCAATAAAATACATTATTTTTCAATATGATGGAGTGGGGGGGGGGGGGGGTGAGTATGTCAATCATTCTTCAAAACTCATTTTCAATCTCAATTCATCATTCATCAAATTTCTTGTCCTTATACCCCTTAGTAGATTGGTCTAGCTCAGAGGAAACATAGGCACATTATTGAAACAACCATGTGTTTACTTTCCACTACATACATGCCTCATACTTATTAGTTGAATGTTATTTTTACTATTGTTTATCTTATAAATCGAATGCCTTCCCCAATTTTGCGAAATCAGAGCCCTTTTCAACTGCTTTTTCATCAACTGCATGATTGCCATATCAATAAGGTTTTTAGTTGTTCTTCTTTTCCATGACTTCGTCCATATTCTTCTCATAAACTAGAACCTCAACTTTTGCAATCCCTTTATAAAAGGTTACCACTGTGAAGACCTTCAGAGTAATTTTTTTATTCAAAACATGTTTTTTTTATGAGTCCACTTTTCCCTTTGCCTCTATTCCTACCACAACTTTTGCAAGATCTCTAATTCATTTCATTTTTAAATGTGTGAATTTGTTTGTTTGTCGGTTTGATTTGATTTTCTTGGTGTAATGAGTTAGGTTATTCATAAATTTCTTAAGGTTAAATTTTATTTCATTTTAGAGTATTAGTGTCAAACTTGATTTTGTAACACCCCGCTTCTCGATTACGTCTAACCAAGGGGGTTAGAGGTAATTAGTAATTTTTCTAATAAATTATAGATGGTTTTAACCGTTAAAACCTCCGTACTTGAGTAGAGCTCGAAGAAACGAGCGTAACGAATCAAAAAAGGGGCAAAATGGAGGTCGGAACCGGAAGTTATGACTTTCAAGAAACATGCAAAATAGGTAGGACCTACTTAGAAAGAGCACAATTTATTGCTTTAAGTGGGTTGGTATCGAAGGACACGTTGATACGAGTCTAATGGTACCTAGAACGCGTGAATCCGAATCTGGGGTAAGGAGATATGTGTATTTGAAGAGAAAAAAAAGAAAATAAAATAAGAACGGAGTGCGGCGCGCGGCGCAGCGCGAGCCGGTGCGCGCCCGCGGTAATGCAGGTGCGGCATTTTTGCGGCACAGGTGCCACCGCCAAAACCGCAACACCACCAGAAATGGTGGCGCAGCGCTGCAGTTTTGACGCACTGGGGGTCTTTAAAATCCCCATCCATTCTGTTTTTCAATCAGAATTTCCTTTCCTCCGTTTTTGACCGTTCTGAGGCCGCCCATTTTCTACTAAATCAAGGGTCCTCTACGCAATGGAGGGGTACCTTTTTTCAAGTTGAAGTCCATATAAGGAGGAAACACCCCAAGACAAGGAGAGGTTCTGCCCGTTGTCCTCGAGCACCGACCAACTTCGTTTTCTCTGTTTCTGGCCATCCTAACTCCTATTTAGTCGATTGAAGAGGCGTTCTTAACTAAATCAAGTATGTTCTTCCCGATAGAGGTTTTCATTTTCTGAGTTGGCGATCATATGAGGAGGAAATACCCCGAGACTAGGAGAGGCCCTGCCCGTCATCCTCGAACACTAGGGCAAGAAAAAGGAACCTGGAGCAAGATGGGGTTCTATCCGTAGTTACCAAGCCTCAACAAGAGAAACAATCCAGAATAGGGGAGGTTCTGTCCACCACTCACAAGTGCGGAAAACAAGAAAAATCTCCGGTAAGGAGAACATTCGTACGTAGTCTTTCAGTGCAAGACAAGGGACGTATAAAGGCTAGAGGAAGCTCCGTCTACTACCTTTGGATCTAAAGGTGTAAGGTCCCTGATTTTTCTACGATTTTCTATCTATTTTTTTGGTCATTTTCGGCGGGAAAATGTGATGCTTCGGCGTATTCATATTTATGTATTTTCCCTCATATTTATACATGTAGAGTTGGATGTGGGGCTTAGTCGCGGGCCATGGGCCTCGCTGCGGGCTTACAACGCGAATTTTGGAGGTACAACACGTGAATGGTAAGTGAACGCGTGTTAGGGATATAGATGTAAAAATTAAAAAGATTATTTATATATATGAATCCATTCATCGGAGGATTCCAGTAAGATTTGGACCCAGAAAAGTTTTGATGTCCAGTGAGTTTTTTTGAGAACCTGAGCTTGATTTCGGTCGCTCCGTTCTCCTTCCTCCATCATCTGATTCTGCCGATTCTTGTTACGATCCTCTTTGCCTCACTGCCACTAGTCCATAGGTACCGGCTATGACCGCCGCCATGACCTCTTCTCTCCTCCACGAGGTACCAAACCTTTTTTCGGGTTTTTCTCTCCTTCAATCCCGTTTTTGAACTGTGGGTGTACAATTTTGACATCGTTTGCAGCCGCCCTCAACTAGACTTATGTTTAGTTGGCCGCTAGGAACCCATTGGCGCTAGCTAGAGCCGCCGCCATGCTTTCTTCGCTCCATGGTGAGTTATCGGCACTTTGGTCGGGTTTTGTTTCTACTATTCCATCTCACTGTCCGTGGGATTTTTTGGATGCCGGTGGCTTTCCGGTTGTCGTCCGGCCACTGGTAGGACTCCGTCCAGCCTACCTCGACCCGGTGTCAATAGGGGTTTACCGTTTTCGACCCTGCCTCGCCCTATTATATTGCTCCACCCGATTAGACGCTTTGGGTGCATCTCGGGCTGTGGTCATCGGCGAGCCGTATGCTATTTGGCCATTATGGGCTTTGCACCAGCTTGGCGCCAGTGAGGGTCAGCCCCACTTGGCCCAATTATTGTTCCGCTCGGAATAGGCTGCTTATCATTGCCCTATACCGTGCGAGATGCACAGCCGCCCGCACCATGGGTTTTGGTAGTGGGTGGCTATTGGCGATGTCGCCGCTTTGATTGGCCACAACTAGGGCCTTGGCCCTGTTGGCTTTTGTGGGCCTTGGGTCATCTCCGTTCAGCCTCTTCCCCGCCCCTTTGGGTCGTGTGTGCATGTGGCCACGGGTGTGCTTTTGGGTTTAGGCGCCGCATTTGTGCCGCCTAACCATCGGTTGGCTTTGCCACCGAGTGGAGTTGACACATAGCCCTCCTCCACCTCTCGTCTGTCCTCGAGCGTTGCCCCACGCTCTCCGTCCTTATGTGGGCCTTTGTTGACCGAAATCGTCGCCGTTGGGTGCTGTCCACGGCCGATTTCGACGTCTTGTGACCGGCTGAGCACGTCTTAGCCACTGGCCGATCTTCAGTGAGTATACCCTCTACTTCTGGTCGCTCCGCCACATATGTTGGCATGATATTTCTCCCGGCTGGCCTAGTGTGCTGTCGTGGATCGCGGATATTGCCGCATTGATTTCTGACACCCCGTTTGGCCGTTATTGTTTATGGCACATCCTAAAACCCTCGGGACAGCAGCTCTCTCATCTAGGCAATGGTTTTGGCCGCCAACTCCGCTACCGACGCCGCCACCGTCGTGTGCTTGCCATCGAACGACATGATTACAAGGTAGGGGAGCTTTGAACTCGTAATTTCATGATAGCATGCTTTGAATGAGTAGCAGCATGCTAGGATTGTATGATTCAATGCTTTGGATGTTAAGTAATAATCCGATTGCATGACGTGCATGTAAGCATGATTGTATGGTATGTTGAAATACATATGACATGCATGTTGGTTGTAAGTATGTTGGATGTAAGTATGTTCTAGTGATGACTAGCGTGTTTGTTGGTATGTTTCGTATGTTGATTGAGTATGTGCTAGTGATGGCTAGCGTGTATGTTGACGTATGCATGCATGTGCTAGTGATGGCTAGCGTGCATGTTTGAAGTATGTTTGGATTATGCACGTGCTAATGATGGCTAGCGTGCATGTTTGGAGTATGTATAAATTATGCATGTGCTAGTGATGGCTAGCGTGTAAGGTCCCTCATCTTTAAACCGGTTTTGGTTTTCTTTAATTATTAGTTATCGTGGGATTTACGTGTTTTCTGATCTTATTCGGTGATTTCATAAAATAAATAGTGTTTATGATGGTTTTAACCAAAATTAACTTCAATATTAGTGGTTTTAAGTGATTTTAGACCAAATGTGAATTTTTGGGATTTTTTAGAATTTTTACTATTTTCCCAAAAATTAGGGTTTTGGCCGGACCCCTGTGGGCCCCACCGTCAAAAATTTTATTTTTAGGTCAATGAACCTAGACATATACTTAAGGTCATTCCAAAATTTTTAGAATTTAATTAGGCTTAATTTGTGCTTAAATTTGCAAAATACCCACTTTTAGCCTACTTTTCTTATTTATACCCCAAAACTTACCTATGCATACCCCAACCCTTACTATAAAAGGGCAAACCTGAGCCATTTCTATTTTTGGGAATAGGCTAAGGAAGGAGGGCTGGCCTAATCCCCACTTAGGCCCGAATTAGAAGCCGATTAAGGTAAGCTTACTATAATTAAGCACTAATCTATGACTTTCTTCTTAATTTCTTCCAAATCTACCATTTTCCCCTTGATTCAATTCGTTTTTGACCATCAAAAGCTACTGATTTGTGTTTTACTACAAACCCTAATATTCAAAATTCAATTTTTACTACCAACAAGCCCTAGATCTAAGGTTTAATTAGGGATTTCTTGAGTAAATCGATTTCTATTAGAGTTTAATTCAAACTCATTGTGTTTTTAAGGATTTCAAGAAGGGTGACTCTTCAATCCGAGCTTAATCAAGTGCTGAGGTAATGGGTCTTCAAAATCTCTGTTTGTCCATGGTAAAACTCTCCATTTTTGGCTTATTTCGAAATGGTTTGCTTGATTTAGTGTGTTAATGGTAAGATTAGAAAATGGAATTATTTAATCCCGATTTCTTAGGGTTTTGCATTATTATGGTTTGGTTTGATATTCTGGAAGTCAAGGAGGACTTTTGATGATGATTAGAGTGTTAGATGTGGATTTGAAGTGTTATCTATGGTGTTTCGGTTTAGATTTGCGAAAGGAAGAAGATGATTGTTCTGCCGTGTTGGCGATCGATCGGCCCTGCAGGGCTATCGATTGGCTGAATTGTAAATTTTAAATTTTTGCGTGTAACCGATCGAACGGCCTGAAGGGCGATCGATTTGCTACACAGGAAATTGCATGTTGTGCATATGATGTCTATTTTGATGATTTCACTTTAGCTTGCCAATTTTATATGAATGTGGAGTGTTTTAAGCTATGTTAGGCTACTGAAAATGCATGCTATTGAGTTTATGGAGTTGAGATATATGCTTAGAGATGGTGGAATGACTTATGTTTTGTGGCATGATGTTGGAATCGTTATCTTGAAATTATGAATGGTTGTTTCCCTTTAGTTAAGCATATTTTCAGTAGGACTACAATCATTGTTGGACTGATTTGTCATGATAGATTGTGGTTAATGGTGTGTGAATGTTGGTGAATGCCATGACACAATGATGAAATGAGTGATGTTATATGTGTTTAGCCTTTGTGGTTGAGTTTTGAATCTAGCTATGATTTCAACAATTCTTCTTCTATGATTTTCGCTGGAATTCATGTTTGGATAGAAATTCACATGTGTAGTGTGGTAGTGAGTTGATTTTCAAGCATGTTGATATGCATTATATGAAATGTTTCTACTAGTTACACACACACACATATGGGGGTTAAATGATGATGTTGAAGCTTGACATTGTGAGTAGGAATGATGCATTAGGGGCTGATGAGAGCACTTATCATGGATTAGGATTCATGTATGCTTTGCTCACGCATGTACCATGCTGCACGCATCATGAAAATGGATTTCCAATTGAGGCTTCATCGTGATTAATCGAATTTGACCGATTGGATGCAATGTGATGGAATTGTGTGCTGGGTTTATCGGTCGTGGATTAATCGCAAGTTGATTGGTCTGAAAGGACATATTTTATTTTGAAGTTCCTGTGTGGAACGATTTGAAGTTCTTGTGTGGAACGATTTGAAGTTCCTGTGTGGAATGATTTGAAGTTCCTGTGTGGAACGAGTGCACTCCCCGGGTTGAGTCTAATTAAATGGAATGATGTGGGGACGAGTTGTGTACTTGTCTTGCGGATTGTGAGAATGTTATGATGTGTGTCATCTGGACCCTAAGAATCCAGTGTGGTATGCCGTGTGCACCCCGCTACCACGTGTTCTAGGGTTCTCTGTGTGAGAACTCGGGCTCTTCCCTCTGCAGGAGATGTCCCTGGGCGAACACCCCTGCTCTAGATTCTCTGTGTGAGAATGGGACATCCTTGGCCAGGATCGTCCAGGGCGAGCAGTATTAGGGATTGACAACCCCGATCTTTCTTGAATTCTTGTGTAGAATTTTGGACCATGACACGCCTTCGTGACCTTGTCTATGCTCCCGTCTGTGTGATGTTAATGTGTGAGTACTCCTTGATATGGAGGTTGATTGTGATGACATTATACATGTGGGAATATGTATGTTAGAGATACATCCATGCATGTTGATTTTGATGTAATGCATGTGGGAATATGTATGTTAGAGATACATCCATGCATGTTGATTTTGATATTATGCATGTGGAATATGTATGTTAGAGATACATCAATGCAGGTTGATTTGATATAATGCATGTGGAATATGTATGTTAGAGATACATCAATGCATGTTGATTTTGATATTATGCATGTGGAATATGTATGTTAGAGATACATCCATGCAGGTTGAATTGTGAAATAATGCATGTGGGAATATGTATGTTTGAGATACATCCATGCAGTTTGATTTGATACTATGCATGTGGGAATATGTATGTTAGAGATACATCCATGCAGGTTGAATTATGCATTATGATGCAGTTTTTAAGTGATGTGAATATGTGATAAGAAAATGATACACCTTGTACATCGTTGATTTGAAAGATTATATCGCCATGCTATCGTATTTTCGATGTTGTTAGTGATATTAAAACCATTGCTGATTTTGTTAAACTCACCCTTCACTTCGTCGCCCCCGCGCGCTTGACCGGCCCCTGGACCGGGTTCGGCTCGGGTCGGGCATCGCCGGGGCGTGACATAGCGTGTGTGTTTGACGTATGTATGCATGTGCTAGTGATGGCTAGTGTGTATGTTTGACGTATGTATGCATGCACTAGTGATGGCTAGTGAGCATGTTTGTAAGCTACGTATGTATGACCGTATGTGTATGTTATACATATGTGTGATAGACGTACGTATGTATGATGACTATTTGACTATGATATGGATATGTGTAAGTGTATGCGGGCAGAGGTATGGGTGATGGACAGTAAGAGGTGACTGAGATTTTGTCTGGATTTGGATATGGATGTGTAAGCGTATGACGGATGACAGAGGATATGAGTATGACGGGCAAGGATTAGAATGGATCGGTTTGGGTTGGATTGTATGTTGGGCGATTGTCAGACAGTAAGAGTGTGCATAATTGTACAAGCATAACGTACATATTATGAAGTGAAAAGTAAGGATAATAAGTGAGATATAAGTAAGAGGGCAACAACTGGGTTGACTCTGAGGAGCTTCATTTGATGATGTCAGTGTAAGATGATTTGGCCATAAGATGGATGACGAAGTATGTAAGACTGTAAGGGTTTGACATACGATGAGTTTTGTCCATGATGTGGATGTGTTAAGTGAAGTTTGTTGCCCTGATGAACTGGAGTTTCAGATCGGGCTCAGCTTCGGTTAGAGGACTGTGAGTTTGTGTGGCATAATTGTACCGCATAATCTACTTAATTCAAACTTGAATTATAAGCACAGCTAATGATAACGTTGTGAGTTTAAGACCTGAGAGTTCGACGGATTAAGTTCCGTGTGGAGCTAGCAGATAATGAGTTGGCCAAGCATTTCTCATGTCTTGCCATGGTGTTTATCCTACGGGATGTTGTCTGTGTACTGTATAGAGCACTAGACGTTTGATGCTCTGTTGAGAGTGACGCATGTTTCTGATTTGGTCTGTGTGTTGTATAAGCCTAGACGTTTGATGCTCTGTTGAGAGCTATGTACGTTTATGACTTTGTCTGCGTGCTGTATGAAGCCCAGACATCTGATGCTCTGCTGAGAGCGACATATGTTTCTGTTTTGGTCTGTGTGCTTTATAAGCCTAGACGTTTGATGCTCTATTGAGAGCGTTGTATGATTCCGCCCAAGAGTGGCACTGTATGTTTCTGCCCAAGAGTGGCAATGGCACTATAAGACCCATTATGGTGGGCAATTCTCTGGCACTATAAGACCCATTATGGTGGGCGATTCTATGGCACTATAAGACCCATTTTGGTGGGCAACTGTATGACCCCTTATGTGTGTGTTTATGTTTGTGCGCTCAGGTAAGTAGTATCATGGATCTACTCTTACCTGTTTGATCCAGTGCCCCATGAGCATTGGTGTGCCTTACCTTCGAAAAAGTCCATGGCGTCTAGTCACTCCCCGGAGGTTAAGGTGTTGCCCCAGTGACATTCTTTTCCACTTCGACGCTGGAGCTTATTAGTTGTCATAAGCTTCAGTGGTCGTTGATATGTGTACGATTATGGGTACGACTGTATGAGTGTGAGCACGACTGTAAGCGTATGAGTATGAGCACGACTGTAAGAGTATGAGTATGAGCACGACTGTAAGTGTATGAGTAAGACTGTACGAGTAAGGTCGTATGAGTATGATTGTACGAGTAAGGTCATACAAGTATGCGTATGTTGTATGAGTAAGCGTACAGTGGTACGAGTAAGTTTGTAAGACCCTGGATAAGGGTGTTTGTGTAAGTTTAATTTGATGTTATGATTTTGGCACGATAGTGCCTTTGGTATGATATTGGCACGATGGTGCCTTTGGTATGATTTTGGCACGATGGTGCATTTGGTATGACTTTGGCACGATAGTGCATTTGGTATGTTTGTACGCGTATGAGCATGATATTGATATGCCTATCTACTTCATGTTTGAGTTGCATAAATGCATGTATTTATGAACTTTTGAGTTCACCATTTGGGATTTCCCCTACTGGGTATTTTCCTACTGAGTATGATAAAAAATTGCAGCAGCAGAGGCGGAGCTCCAGGCGGCAGAAGCTAGATTGGCTGGAAAATACTAATTACCCTACTTTTTAACCCCGTTGTACGGGAGATTTTGCAGGTTGTGCGGAGAACTCCTGGAGATGGATGCTCATTTCAGCGGTGGATTGATTCCCGTTGACACAGGTATATGCTTCACTCACTGCGAGTTTATTTGTGCCACAATCCGATGTATTGGGTGAGACGAGACGTTAAGATGTTTATTCTGGACTTTCATTTGGATTAGACCGTGGACTGTTATGGGACTTGCACTCAGGGATGCCTGGGAGAGATTTGTATTTAAAGTCTATGATCATAGCAATTTATTCGTACGTATGTTTTCGAGTAGCGCCTGATGATATTTGCTTTGGCCGTACGAAGTTTGACCGTATGATGAAAATATTTAGATGGAAAATGGATGGTTAGTGTTTTAAATTATAAACTGTTTTATCAGGTTTTGATTTCGTCATTTTTCCTCCGATTTACAGATGTTATATTGCAAAAATTTTCCATGAATTTAAAGGAAAATGTGTGAAAAATCTCGGGCGTTACAAAAGGGGAGAACGCCCAAAAGGAACGAGCAACTCCGAATACTAATACATTACGAGACACAATGGGAGTAAGCATTTCTGATCTCCCATTTTAATTATAGAATGACATGTGCTAGTTATGATGTGTGTCATGCTACGATGCTTGCTATGCCTATATACCATGATATGTGCTTTTATATGTCATGATGTACGCTTATATGCTATGTTGTGTGTGGTCTTGCTCTAGGGTAGAGCGAGATGTGTAATATGTGTTTTTGGTCTCGGCTCAGTGATAGAGCGAGACGTGTATGTGTGATTCTGATCCCGCTCGGTGGTAGAGCGAGATGCACGTTTTTGGCTTATTAATTCCGCTTGACTCTGATATATGATGAATTTTTATAAATATCAGTATATACATAATTTAACGTATATGATTTTGTGATGATTGTTGTATGTAGTAGTCATTCGGTAGAACTACGTTCGGATCCGATCGTATTGGAATAATATCCAATACGTATGTAGTGTCACGGGGTAGCGGAGTGGACTACCCGTGACACGTGCTGGGGCGCACACACGTGGGAAAGTGTTGTATACAAGGTGTGCATGCATTATGGTAACTACCCTTAGTGTTGCATATCTTGTATGCAGGCGTTGCGGGGAAGGCCCGCAACGTTGCGCAACGTGTGTGCACAACGTTGCACAGAAATGTCGCAACGATGCGCACACATAGTTGGCTATGTTGGGACACATAGCCAACTAGCACATATTTGGATTCTTAAGATGTCCCCTCCTCCTTATATAGTGTTAGAGCGTCCTTGGGAGTGTTCTCGGGCAGTTTGGTGAAATTCGGAGATACCATGCCCGTACGGCCACTTTGGCTGCCACTCCAGAGAAATGAGAAAAATCTCTTATGCTATATAGAGAGGGACATGGTGAGCTTAATGGACAAGCTGTTGGTATGATGCCTAGCCTTGCAACAGGCTGATCCGGATGACAACGAAGGCTCGTTGCCTTGCTAGCTATCATGCTAGGAGCCCATCCGCTAGTGGGATGGGGCTCTCTGACTCGTCGGGCGGCCGTCCGGCCTTATGGCCGTGTTGGTAACAAAGGCCCTTGCATGCACATGGTTGAGACAGATTGTTAGGATGACTGAGTTGCCTAAGTTGGACCCGTTTGTAAGGACCCTCATCTCTAAACCGGTTTTGGTTTTCTTTAATCATTGGTTATCGTGAGATTAACGTATTTTCTGATCTTATTCGGTGATTTCATAAATAAATAGTGTTTGTGATGGTTTTAACCAAAATAAGCTTTAATACTAGTGGTTTTAAGTGATTTTAAAACAAATGTGAATTTTTGGGATATTTCAGAATTTTTACTATTTTCCTAAAAATTAGGGTTTTGGCGGGATCCCTGTGGGCTCCACCGTCAAAATTTTGGTTTTTGTGCCAAATGGACCCAGACATCAACCTAAGGTTATACAAAAATTTTCAGAATTTTCCTAGACTTAATTAGTGCTTAAATTTGTAAAATATCCATTTTTAGTCTACTTTTCCTATTTACACCCCATAACTTACCCATACATACCCTAACCCTTACTATAAAAGGGCAAACCAGAGCCATTTCTATTTTTGGGAATAGACTAAGGAGGGAGGTCTGGCCTAATCCCCAATTAGGCCCAAATTAGAAGCGGTTTAAGGTAAGCTTACTCTAATTAAGCACTAAATCATGATTTTCTTCTTAATCTCTTCTAAATCTACCCTTTCCCCCTTGTTTCAATTCATTTTTGGACATCAAAAACTACTGATTTGTGTTTTACTACAAACCCTAACCTTCAAAATTTGATTTTTACTATCAACAAGCCCTATAACTAAGATTTAATTAAGGATTTCTTGGGTAAATCGATTTCTATTGGAGTTTAATTCAAACTCAATGTGTTTTCAAGGATTTCAAGAAGGGTGACTCTCCAATCTGAGCTTAATCAAGTGCTGAGGTAATGGGTCTTCAAATTTTCTGTTTATCCATGGTAAAACTCTTAATTTTTGGCTTATTTCGAAATGAGTTGCTTGATTTGGTGTGTTAATGGTAAGATTAGAAAATGGAATTATTTAATCTCGATTTCTTAGGGCTTTGCATTATTATGATATGGTTTGACATTCTGGAAGTCAAGAAGGACTTTTGATGATGATTAGGGTGTTAGATGTGGATTTGAAGTGTTATCAATGGTGTCTCGGTTTGAATTTGCGAAAGGAAGAAGATGGATTGTTCTACCTTGTTGGCATTCGAACGGCCCTTCTGGGTGTTCAAACGGAAACACTGTCGGAACGACAGTTTTCCAGTTTAGCTGATCAAATGGCCTGCTAGGCGTTCGAACGGCCGGACTGTGAATTTCAAATTTCTCCGTTTAGCCGATCGAACGGCCTGAAGGGCGTTCGAACGGCTACATAGCAGAATTGTGTGCTAATGCATGATATTTATTTCGATGATTCCACTTTAGTTTACCAATTTTATATGAATGTGGAGTGTTTTGAGCTATATTATGCTACTAAAAATGTATGCTATTGAGGTTATGAAGTTGGGATATATGAGTAGAGATTTATAGAATGGCTTATGTTTTGTGGCATGATGTTGGAATTATTATCTTGAAATTGTGAATGGTTGATTTCCTATAGTTAAGCATATTTTCAGTACGACTACAACCTATTATTGGACTGATTTGTCATGGTTGAGTGTGGTTAGTTGGTGTGTGGATGTTGGTGAATACCATGACTCAAGGATGAAATGAATGATCTTATATGTGTTTAGCCTTTGTGGTTGAGTTTTGAATTGAGATATGATTTCAACGATTCTTCTTCTATGATTTCCAATGGAATTCATGTTTAGATGAAAATTCACATGTGTAGTGTAGTAGTGAGTTTAATTTCAAGCATGTTGACATGCATTATATGAAATGCTTCTACTAGGTACACACACATGTGGGGTTAAATGATGATGTTGAAGCTTGATATTGTGATTATGAATGATGCATTAGGGGCTGATGAGAGCACTTATCATGGATTATGATTCATGTATGCCTTGCCCACGTATGTACCATGTTGCATGCATCATGAAAATAGATTTCTAATTGAGGCTTCATCGAGGTTAATCGAATTTGACCGATTGGATGCAATGTGGTGAAATTGTGTGCCGGATTGATCGGTTGTGGATTAATTGAAAGTTGATTGGTCTAAAAGGACATGTTTTGATTTGAGTTCCTGTGTGGAACGAGTGCACTCCCCGGGTTGAGTCTAGTTAAATGGAATGATGTGGGGACGAGTTGTGTACTTGTCTTGCGGATTGTGAGAATGTTATTATGAGTGTCATCTGGACCCTGAGAATCCAGTGTGGTATGCCATGTGCACCCGCTACCACGTGTTCTAGGGTTCTCTATGTGAGAACTCGGGCTCTTTCCTCCGCAGGAGATGTCCCTGGGTGAACACCCCTGCTCTAGATTCTCTGTGTGAGAATGTGACATCCTTGGCCAGGATCGTCCAGGGCGAGCAGTTTTTAGGGATTGACAACCCAGATCTTTCTTTAATTCTTGTGTAGAATTTTGGACCATGACACGCCTTCGTGGCCTTGTCTATGCTCCCGTTTGTGTGACACTAAATTATGATTACTCCTTGATGGAGGTTGTTATGATATAATACATGATGGAATATGTATGATAGAGATACAGTTATGCAGGTTGGTTATGATATGATGCATGATGGAATATGTATATTAGAGATACATTCATGCAGGATGTTGTGATGTGATGCATGATGGAATATGTATGTTAGAGATACATTTCATGCAGGGTGTTATGATGAGAATGAAATTAATGTGGATTATGCACTATGATGCAGTTTTAGGTGAGGTGTATGCGTGATCAGAAAATGATGCACCATGTAAATCTTTGATCTGAATGATTATATTGCTATGCTATCGTATTTTCGATGTTGATAGTGATATTAAAAACCATTGCTGAGTTTGTTAAACTCACCCCTCTTTCTTGTGTTTTATTTTGGGGCTGCGTGGTGCGACACATAGACGGACAGGATCTCCTCTTTGAGGAAAGGTCGGAGATGACTTGGATATGATCGTGGAGATCGTTGTATGACTTATTTTCCTTTGGTTTTATGTTTTATGTTTAGAAACTTTGTGTATGGTTCTTTATTGTTTTGGATTTATGTCACATTTTACAGTGGTGATGCTTATGACTTATTTTGAGCTGGTGTGGGCTTTAGTTAACTAAGCATGTGGGTTTGAGATTAGTTGTTTACTTTGTATTAAGCAACACTCTTTCTTTTCTTCTTATTTACTCTTGCTCAAAGGATTGTGCGTACTCCGTAATTCTGTTAATTGCCCGTGGTTAGGGTTAAGTCTTCTGCTAGATCGTTTCTCGATTTTCCCTTCGTCACCCCCGCGGCCCTTGGACTGGGTTTGGCTCGGGTCGGGCATCGCCGGGGCTTGACACCGTGCATATCAAGGAGGTGTCCCTCTCTGGCTTGCTCGCTTGGGAACAAGTCTTGGCACGTCCGCACGTCCGCTTATGGGACGGGTTTGTTGCTTGGCTTCGCGGGCTGGACGCTTGGTCGAATGGCATGAGGCCATGACCTTGACGAAGAAAGGCTTACTCGCTCGGCTATTTGGCCTTGCGGGTTCCGCATGACACCTTGGGATGGCTAGGGCCGTGACAGTAGGCAACCAACGGCAAGGCAACATTGGCCCGATCCAAATCATTTATAAATATATGTTTTAATTTTGTTTTACACGCGACGAGCTATGAAGCTTCATTGTGTTTATGCGCTCGTTATAATGTGAGTCTACGTACATGGAAGCCTTGAAGCTTCGTAGTGCATAGACGAACATTGTATCTCTCGCACACAGACAATGATTCCTTGTTCAAGAAAAGAAAATTTTTCTATTGGTGATTTTGTGGGCCCGGCTCGGGTTGGGTCGTTACAGATTTACCCAAAATTTTACTTGTTTAAAGGCTTTTTTATTTTTTGGTCAAAGGTGCAGGCCCACCGTGGGACCGATGTCCATGTGGGATGGCGTGCTACCTATTTTGGCTTCCAACCTTCTATTGATTTGTCTAAGCGGGTTTGGGATAATTAAATTTATTTTTGAGTCAAAAGTGCATTTGAATGGTCACTTATGACATTTTTATCTATTTTTTAGCCCAACAATTCAATTTTTAGCCCATAAGCCTAACTATAAAAAGAGAAACCCTAGTCATTTGCCAAATGGGGGAGGGTTGAGAATAAGTGGGAGGCTAAGCTTTACCTACATTTCCCAAAAGAGAAACCCTTCTTAAGGTAAGGTTTTCCCATTAGTCACCCCTTAATCTTCTGATTTTTTTCTTAAACATCTCTATCTTCACTTCTCCATTTGGATTCATAGTTTTTTTTCCATCAAAATCATGCTTGTAATTCTAATTAGGTTGTTTTTGTTTTTAACTTAAGGAGGTTTTAAATTTATTATTTCCTAGGTTGATTTGAGTCTATTAGTTAGTTTCTGATTAGGATTAACTAAAAGCACTAATTTTTTAATAGGATTTCACGAGGTTAAAGCTTTTTCAAGGGATTCACAAGCTTAATAGAGGTAAGGGGTTTTCTTCCTTGAAATGTCAACATTATGGGTTTCTTTGAGCTTTTGATTCATTTTTACATGTAACGGTGATTTATTAAAAATATGTGATTTATAATTATTTTTGTATGTTTAAGTATGAAAAATGTTAGATTTATCATATTTTAGGCTTGGGTAATGATTATATGAACTTTCATGAAGTTTTAGTAATTTTATTTATTTTTAGAAGAATTTTAGTTTGATTTCATGAGGTATAAGATGACTGTTTTGGCACTTCTATCCTGACCATTCGATCACTTGTGGGCCAATCGAATGGCTAGCTGTTCAAATGGGCCACCAAGCCATTCAAACGACCCAAATAGCTCTTTGTTTTGGTTTCACGACTATGTTTTAGATACTTTTTCTTAGATTTTTGCTCTCAATTTTTTCTGGGAATAGATTATCGTATCTAGATTATCTTCTTAATTTTTCAGATTTTTTAGAATAATATGTATTTATTATATTTTTTTGACTATGTACTATACAGTTAAACAACACTTTGTTTTCGTGTTAGAAGCATTTTTAGAATTGAAAAACATAAGATTTTTGGTTCCTTCTTTTTATGATGGATTTATATATGTGTTATGAGCACGTTGTAAAAATTTCAAGTTGCTTAGAGCATGATAAGTTAACGGCATAGTCGTAAATTTGAAGGTCAACAATTCTGGTAGAACTGCATAGTCTCATGAATTAAATCATGAAAATTATTTTTCAAACTTATTTTGATATAATATTTATTTATATATTAATTAATCCTATGATGCAGGTCTTTGTAAATTTTCACGTTGATTGGAGTTTATTTGTTATTTTTCTTGAAATGTACAATTTACATGTTGTAATTGTGCTAAAATATCTACTTAAATTAGTATGGGATAAATGAGTATATGCATGGTTTTAAGTGAGATTTCGATGATTTCTTCATATTTACTCTATGAATCAAGTGGATTATGACCGTATTATGAATGCTTGCACATGTCACATTAATTATAGATGAACCATGCTTCACACGTTTTAACTCAAATATGAACACGACCATGTATGTAAATTTTTACTTATATTTATGTGATTTTATTTGTCACAAATGAACCATGTTTTATACATATTTTAACTGATTAGAGTATGTTTACCTATGCTTACATTCATTAAATATTGCTCACGTATATATCATATCGCATCTTCATGAAAATAATTTGTAAGAGAAGATTATTCATGTTTAACCATGATTAATTGATTGGATGCCATAGTTTTTCGGATTAGCGGCATCAGAGGTTTATCAAATCAGTTTTATATCTAATAAGACGGGGTTTTACGTTCATTTGAGGATGAGTTTCCTCTCTGGGTGAGAATAGTGGAATGCTATAATAAGTTAAATTGATGAGTCTTTCTAGTCATGAGAATTCTTGCTTGTTTGCCCATGTGCACCGGCTTACCAGGGGGTACTTTCCCCGTTGGGGATTTACCCAAACTACTATAGTTTTCCTTTTTAGAAATTTGGACTTCCTTATTAGGATTTCCAGGGTGAGCATGTTTGCTTCTGCTTCGGCTAGGATAAGTAGGGTTGTTTTCTTTATCATGAAACATTCACCAAATTATTTATCCATATATATAGATGATAACACTAATTGATACAGTTTGTGTAAGGACAATGATGCTTTTGTTACACATGGTGCGTATGGAATGATTAAACTTGAACATGTAGAATGTAATGTAGTTTGATACACTTGATTATGCAGGGTGAATGTGAATATTGATACTTGCTTTATACAAGATGTGAATGAACTATCAAACTTAAATGATTGCACATGGTGTGTATGTATGTTATGAATTATGAATGAACCTATAATACACAGTGATATGAATGGGTATATAGAATGCGATTTATCTCATGATACATAGGTGTAGAAAATAGATATGTAATTCATATTTAAATTGAGAATGCATGTGGTGTTATCATGAGCTTATATTTCGTTTTAAAACCTTTACTGAGCTATGCTCACCCCAATTTTATTTGTAGTTTTATTTTGAGGTTTTATGTTGTGTCATGTAGGTACTCCAGATAATCTTTATGTCGAGTTTGAGGATAGACATGTGCCATAAGAAGGGGCAAGATGTTTGAGTTGTTTTGAACTTGTCATGTGATATGATGATCTTAGACTTGACTTTATTTTATACTTTAGATAGCTTATGATGGCTTTAGATGTGTTGCAGCCTTAGAGCTTGAGATGATGTGCATGATAAATTTTGTGGGTGTTGCGTTGGACTAAGATAATTAATCTCTTTTACCTTCGTTATTTGCTTTTGTACAAATGACATGTATTGTGTACTTCGATGAGAACCCATGATGGGTTAGTCATCCGCTACATCATGCTGCGTCCCACATTCTTAGACCAAGTTCGAGTCAAGGGGGGTGTGGCGGGGCATGACAACTTCTATTTCGCCAATTGTCTCTTCCTCTACGTTTCTTTGTTTTCCACCCAATATTTCTCCCTCTTCAATTTCTTCTCCAACTAGTCCTTCACCCACTATTTCTCGTTCTACTATTCCTCATAACTCTTCTCTCTCACCTATTGTTTCTACGATACCTCTTTCTATTCATTCTTGTTCTCTTATTTTACCTTCTACTTTTGTTCATCCCATGCAAACTCATAGTATGTGTGACATTTCCAAACTCTCCAAGCATTTTAATCTTACTTCCACCCTAACTCCAAATGATGAACCAATGTTTTTTTCAAAAGGAGTTCAATTTTGCCAATGGAGAACAACCACGTCTAAAGACTTTCAAGACTTGCAATTGCAAGGTACTTGGTAGCTTGTTCCTCCTTCTTTGGGTCATCCTATAATTAGTTATCATTGTATATATATTATAGACAAATTGATGAGTCTATTTCTTGGAGCACGTTGCTAAGGGTTATCATCAACAAAAGGGAATTGATTACTATGAAACTTTTAGTCTAATTGTAAAAGAAGCCACCATTCAAGTTGTTTTGAGTTTTGCTCTTTCTCACAAATGGGTTGTTCAATAGTTGGATATTTCTAATGCAATTTTGCTTGGTACAATTTTTTAGGACATTTATATGGTTCAGCCCCAAGGATTTGTTTACACAAAGTTTCCACACTATGTTTGCAAAATTAGCAAGGCTCTTTATAAACTAAAGTAGGCTCCTTGTGTTTGGTATTGTCGGTTAGTTGAGTTTTTACTCTCTCACGGTTTTCGTATTAGTGGTGCTGATTCTTCTTTGGTCATTCACAAACAAGGGTCTCATATTACTTATCTCTTGGTTTATGTGGATGACATATTAGTGACTAGTTCTTATTCTTCATTTATTGAGCATTTTATGCATGATATGGGCCACACATTTGATGTTAAATATCTTGGATAGTTGCATTCTTTCTTGGGTATTGGGGTCAATCACAACAGTTTTGGAATGTTTCTCTCCCAACAAAAATATGCCAATGATGTTCTCTAACAAGCCTCTATGAAGAATTGTTCTTTTTGTGCTTCTTCATCTCATTTCAAGTAGAAGCTACCTCTTATTGGGGTTAAGTATTTCTCTAATCCCACATTAAATAGGAGCATTGTTGGTCGTCTTCAATATCTCACTATTACATGTCCTCACTTATCTTATGATGTTAATGGTTTGCCAGTTTATGAAAGCGCTTTGTGACATTTATTTTTAGGTTTCAAACACATTCTCCGTTACATGAAAGTGGCTTTTTTTATGGTATTCAGTTATCTTCCACTCCTACTAATCTTGTTGCAGTTTTTTATGCTAATTGGGCAGGAGATATCAATGATCAGTGCTCTATAAGTGGTTATTGTGTGTGCATGGGAATGAATCCAATTGTTTGGAGTACTAAGAAGCTAGAAACTGTTGCAAAATCTTCTGTTGAAGCTGAATACCGTCCTGGTTCACATACAACTACTGAGCTGATTTAATTAAAATCTCTATTTAAGAATCTGTATCTTCCTCTCTATTCTCTTCCTGTGTTTTCTGTTATAACATATAAGCTATTAGTCTTTCATCCAATCCAGTCTAGCATGCAAGAACATAACATATAGAGTAATTATCATTTTGTTAGAGAGAGAGAGGTTTGCCAAAGATTTGACTGGTCAATATGTATCTTCCAAAGGGAAGTATTTAAAATGCTGCATTCTGACAATAAGCCAACTCTAAAGAATGTATGAGAGTCATTTATCTATGAGATTGATGACACATACACTAACATACTTTAGTGCCAGTAGTTTAATAGTGTTAATGCGCATTAGCATATGCACCATCAATTTTAAATATCAAGTGCTCATTGTCATAGAGGAGCATGAAAAACTCTTCCCTTTCAAAGATCAAACCGCTTATATTTTTATCAAGCACCTTTGAACCGCTCATTTTCATTTTCTTATAGACAAGCTTCAGGTTGTATCCTCCCCTCAGTTTGAGGGGGGTGTTAAGTGTAATGACATTTTTATAATTTTTTATTTTTGTAAAACCTTTTACTTACTCTCAAGTTGCCCTAGCGTGTTCTATATAAACCTTGTATCTCTTTATTCCATATTAATGAGAACCGATTTATCTCGTTCTTTATAGAAGACTATGTGCTTTGCTGGGTTGAAGTGGATTGGGCCATGATTCACGAAGACAAGACTGGTTTTGGGAAAAATTGAAACTGGGTGTGTTGTAGACAGAGATAAATTTAGAGAAAGGAGAGGACAGAGATGATGAGATGATATTTTTGGGAAGAATAGCAAAGAGAGTGGTGATGTTCTATTGGGTTGAGTAAAGAGAGATGATAACATTTGGGACCTGAAACTGGGCCTGTTGTTTTCAAATATTCAAGCATACAAAGTTGCAAAGCTATTTGTAACTGGAGTTTGTTTCCGGATTAATGGGGTCGTGGCAGGGAAAAATGACCTGACGGAAGCTGGAGCCATGGCTGGTTGCTAGCAAATGAGGATGGAAGAAGATGGAGGCCATGGAGAGTAGGGCTGCAAACAGGCTGGGCCTTGATGGGCCAAGGGTAGCCCATGCCCGGCCCTAAAAATAAATTTCAAATTTGAGTCAAGCTCTAGCTAAAAATTTCGAGTTTGTTTAAACTTCAAGTCAAGCTTGAATCGTTCAAATTTAAGTTGAACAAGCCGAATACTTTGCTTGTTAATACCCCTAATTAAACATATAGCAAGTTATTAAATCTTGTGCATATGCGGGCCATCTAGTCGGGCCCTCACTAACTTTTTCTTTTCTTAAGAAGACAAAAAAACTATGACCACATTTCTCCAAAGGGGAGCCTAACATATGGCAGTACCATAATCATAGTGGATAAGTAGACGGCAGGAGGAATTTTTTTAGGCTGCTAACATTAATTTTAAATACATTCTCTGTCTCACATTAGTAGTTCTAATTAGTTTTTTAAAGTTCTTTCATTTTAAAAATTAAATGAAGTTGTTAATGCAGGACATGGAGTATAACATAGAAATACTAAAAGGCTGCCACTTTATATTGTTATATTTACGTCCCCCTCCGCTGCCCCATTTGCAACTTGCCGGTTGTCCGATGTCAAGCACTCCAACTCGATCAGCTCCGCCATGGAGCCTGTGTCTGGAAAACTACTGGCGGAGAGATGGGAGGAGGAATGGGGTGTCTAATGGCCCGTAAGCTCATGGCCCGACCGTAGCCAGGCCGGGTCTGGGCCAACTTTCTAGTAAGAAGGTTTGGGCCGGGCCGGGCTAGGCCAATTTTTTTGTTGACCTTCTGTCCTATATTAATAGCTCCATTTGGTTTTCAATTAAACTAATTCTAGTTTATCTTAAAAAACCAAATGGAGCTATTAATTTGGAACGTAAGGAGAATATTAGTATTTGTGTCTCCAAAATTTTTATTTTATTATATATATATATATATATATATATATATATAAAATAAAAAAATTATATGCGTCAGTGCTCACGCATGTCAGCATGAACCCAAACATCATAGGTCATCAAATCAAAATCCGAGGGCGCAAAGGGGTAGAAACCAATTTGCCCCCTAAGTTTTGTACATTGTCGGATTGAAGTCTGAGGGTGCACAATGTTCAAGCTTACATAGTCATTCGTGATCCTAGGCTCATATGAACGAGTCTTATATATTATATATGATAGATGGTATTATTACATTTATGTAATTATGTCATATTATATATATACACATAATAAGTACATATTTAAATTAATAATTATATCTATATAATATATTATTTATATATAAATTTAAAATTATATAAAGATTTAAATTCGAGCTTATTAGAGTTAAGTTTGAGTTTCATTCGAGCCGAGCTGGGGTATGTTCAAACTAGGTTGAACTTATTCATAGGGGTATTCACAGACAAATACGAATGCATATAGGGGCCGTTTGTGTCCATCCGTCATTTTTGTACTTATTGTCTATGTCCATTGAGGTCAATGTCATATTCATATTTTGTTCAAGTCCGTCTATTATAAACACTATCGGATATGGATAAAAGAAACAATAAATCAAAGAGATAAATTTGAAGGAGAAGAGGATTAAAAAAATGTACAACAGAATCGATCAAACACGAAAAAAGGCAAACCGCACATGCAAATCCACTAGGCAAGGAATAACAACATTAACAAGGTTCACCTCCTTATAGGAAAGGCCTAAAACATCACAATCATGAGTCATGACCCGCAAACACATAAGACCCAAAAACGAAGCCATAACCACAAATTAAAACAAGGAAAAACACACTATTTTTTGTTTTCCCCCAACACCAATCCAATAAAAACCAAGGCGATTGCATCGACAAAGAGCATGCAATTCATTAACAAGCTCTACTCTACCTAAAGGAGGGGCGATCTAGGTATCCAATTTTGGCTGCTTCTAGGCCTTCTTGCTCAATTTTGGGAGGAAGAGCTAGCCCATGACAGGGTTGAGTCTAGAGTCCAAATATAGGGAAGAGTGGAAGGGAAGCAAAAGTGGGAGGGGATGCAATAACAACCTAGCAGAGAGTGGCAGTGACGTTTGTCAAATAGCAGTGATGTTTGTCGAATAGCAGAGGGAGAATAAGAGGGAGGACGATGGTTGATGGATGTTAGGAGAACTGAGAAGGGAACAGACAATTTAGGGGGCCTGGGTTAGTGGGTTACTAACCGCCAGTAACAGGTTGGGTAAATAGGTCACGGGTATAAGGATAGATTTATGAACTACCGGAGTTCTCTTGGGTTAAGGGTAGCAAAACATCCGTGGACACGAACAAGGGTGTGTCTGTGTCCGCATTTACCCATTAAAGCAGACAAAAAATTTAGTCTATCTGTGTCTATCTAAACATAAAAAATTATCCACTTTATATAAAAATAGACATGGACATGGATAAACAACCTGACCATGGACTTATTTGAGCTCGAATCAAACTCAGTTCAGGTCAAGCCAAGCTAGGCCTACTCAATGTGCCGATTCAGCTCATTAACAGCCCAACGCCCAACACGCGCCTGCCAGATGTACATTTCATTTGGACTCCTCAAAAGGAATGTGCAATGTACGCACTCCAATTTGCTCGCTTCATGCAGGTCACAAGCTTCGGGGATACGGGCTACAAGCAGAGGACGAAGAATATAGATGTCCTCAATTCGAGTATGCAAATCCCAATCAAAACATGACCAATAAACAAAACATACCCGACTCAAAGTCATTAAACATGCACAACTTTTCAGAGAGAATATCTAGAAGCAATATGATCAAAGTATTTTACATGTTCTTACAGCAAACAGAAAAATGCAGTCTGTTAGAAAATTTTATTTGCTCCGTAAGCTTCAATCCATGGCACCAGTCTCTGCATTGTAGAGAAAAAAAAGTGTTAAGGCATTAATAAGAAGCTTGGTCTTCATTGGCGCTACGCAACTAGGTTGCAAGCATGTGAATAAAAAGGTGATTAAACACATATACACACGCCAATGAATACGTGGGTAAAATAAACCTAAACTACCACAAATGCAGATGTGTGGATCTCTGCCACGTGCCTAATTTGATACAATATACTTGTGTAATCTCACGGACCAACAAAGAGACGAAAACTGGACAAATAATGTTCATATATTTATAAGCACGAGAGAAAATTCAAGCAGATGGCTGCACTGATACAGAAACTCTACCACATGAAGCATACTCTAAATTCCGAGAGAGTTAAAATAAAAAATGAGAACTATTGAGAATAATATCATGCATATGGCAGAGTTTGTGTGTGTTTGTAATGTTAATGTTTATAGTATCTCCTTTTCTCAGAAAACTCAACAGAAAACAGAAAAACAAGAACCTATTATCCCCATTTATAGAGCCAGTGATGTTTGCATGAAGTCAACTGGAATTTATTTAAAGAAATACAAGTCTTTCTCTGCATAATGTATAGCTTTTATTTTCATATATGCACATTGGAGTAGCTCAGCAAGAAGTGAACACATTAAATACCATAATATTTGGCTGATCTCTAATAAATTTTATAAACCGCATTACATCTTTTAAAATGAATTTAATGCACTTGAACAAAAGCATTCACTAGTATGCAACACAGATCTAATTAACCTTTCTGATCAAGTGCAACAAACCCTTTGTTTGCACACACTGAAAATTTTCAATGGGACAAAACAATTTTGGATAAAGTGAACAGCATATTATTCAACATCCAAACTATAAAAAACAATTTAAATAAATTACGTAACTAATATGCAGTTTTCATGATAAAAATGGCTAAACATTTGATGCATATGGATAATACCATGTGATGTTGTTATGACCATAGAAGGTTCATATCGGTATAAATGGATGACAACTGGTACAAGTACGCACCAATGATATGCTTGCTACACATCAAAAAGGGCACGAACATCTAATACATATTAAAAATTGTAAAAATTAATATTATATTAACATAACAAGACTTAAATGCATAATAGATGGAAAAAATAAGTAAACATAGAGAATCACAATTAGTAACACGCATTGGTTGGAGGGGTATATAATTCTTAGATGAGGAATCCCTCATAAGATTTTTAGATGAGGAGTCAATATTATGAATAAACTCAAATGTGGATCAACCCTTTGTGTAGTGTATTAGGCTCATTGTAATTGTGCATTAAAAATGTAGACCCTACAAACTATTGCTCCTTCCATCCCATATTAAGTGTTCTAAAATTAGTTTATTTTGAAACTAAATAAGACACTTAATGTGAGACATGTGAGACAAAGGAATATTATGTAGACGCCCATAAGGTAGATGCGTAAGTAAATGCATAGGCGTGGAGAACTATATTCCCACCCTTACTGATCTCATGTACTCCCTCTGCCCCAAATTAATAGCTCCATTTGGCAAAAAAGTTTGTTCCATATTATTAGCTCCATTTTGTTCAATTTAAGTGCTTGGGTACTCAAAAAATAGTATCATAAGCTTATTTCCCCTTCTCATAGATGTGGATTTTACCATTCATTAAAAATCACTATTTTTCAATAGCTATTAATATGGGACAAAGGGAGTAATAGCAAAAAAAAGCTTTTTAAAATTTTTATTTTTAATATAAATTAGTGTAAAGTAATAACAAAACCATTGTCAACCTTAAACCCCTAAATAGGTCGGGTTCAAACATAATTTTTTTTTTTCAACTGGGACAAAATAACTTCATATCGATACGTAGTGGCCATATCAATACAATAGGTCTATATGCTAGAAACATATCATTGATTCATCAGAAGGCGTACCACCCCTCTATACTGTAAAAGTAATGACCGATACTGGTATATATCAGTCAATACACACCCGTATCGACAGGTACATCCTTCCATAGTTATGACCCATGTGTTATGTGGGCCCAAACTATCCACCGGACTGCCCATCTTCAAATAGCTTCGATTAGGATTTTATTTTCTAGGTTTATTATGATTCAGTATTTACTTTGATTAATTGTTAGTTACTTCAATTAGTGTTCCTAATTAGACTAAGATTAGCAAAGGCTTGTGCCTAAATAAAGATGTAGTGGCTTATGTTTGGGATCAGTTGTGCATTAAGCACAAAAATTAATAATAGTTTAGTTATTCTTGTCTCCTCTTTTTCAATTTGATCTCCTTCTTCAATCTCTGAAACCTGTCACCTTTTCATGTACTTTATATTCCAACTACAACACACATACTCATCCACGAGTATGGGTTCCATTTTTGGTCCCATCAATGGTAACAAAGAGTAATAATTTGGCAAACTATTTTATTCTTGGAGAATGTGAACTAACTGCATTTATAAATGACATTTAAGATAAATATCTAAAAATGTAAAAAAAAACAACACAAAGGAAGGACAGGAAAAACATATACATAATGTTTTCAAGCTAGAGGTAATGTACCTATCAATCACAGTATATTAAAGACTCAACCAATACAAAAAAGCCTCAGTTAAGTACTAGAATCCCTAGGGTCATAACATTTTACTATGCTCCGCATTGGTCATCTGCAGCTGCCCAATCTGTAATACCAGTCCCTCTGGCCTCATCTCCACGTAGCCTTAAAGGAAGTCCTTTTCAAGTAGCCCTTTTTACTTCTTATGATGGATGCACCTTGCCTCGTTTCACTCTAGAGCACACCTGTTCTCATCTGGTTCAGGTTGCCCTTTAGAGGTCTCCCTCTTTGGGGTTTGAACCAAGAATGTGAGTTGACTTTGACACCAATTTCTAAAGACTTACTTAATCAACACAACCAAAACACCAAGACCATTGAAACACAGAAAGTTTATTAAGGCCTATATATCCTTCCGATTATAAAACAGTGATAAGTGGGGATTAACATGTGCTTCACAATGAAGTCATAATTTGCTTGTGCTAAACATCACTGCCCATGCTTCAAGGGGCAAATGTTTTCCAGCATGCCAATATACCCACCCTTAAACAGAGATGTTAAATTGTGTAAATAAAGATCAGTAGACATAACTCTAGATGTAAACATTTCTCGCAATAATGTTAATGATATAAGCAAGTCATTACACTCTCTACTGTAGAATGAAAAAACACCAAATAAATGGGACATGAAAAAAAAAAGTAGATACATTGGAAATAATTAACACAAATTAAAAAAGGAACTATGGAAAAAAATAGACTTAAAATTCCCAAGAATTAACCAGGAAAAATATGCACTACCATAATTCAACCATCTACTACAAAGCAAGTAACCAACGATCATAGATTTAATATATGAACAAGTCTAAGATTTTTTTCCCCCATAACCTAATCAAAAGCATCAATTATTGGATTCTGAATTGCAAAAAAAAAGCACCCAATCCACACATCTACATCCATCCAAAACCGAGCCCAAAGCCAAACCCTAGTTCTATCACGTCAAGGACAAGAACCCAACAACCTAATTAACAAAATTGAACGAAATAATAAACACCCAAAAGACCAACATACCTTGAAAAATAAACACCCACCTAGCTTTGCCCCACAGAAGTGCGCAGCTCCACGAGCTTCTTGTCCCTCCTCTCCATCGCCACGTCCCACACATCGTTCCCAATATGCTTCGGCTGGTAGAGATTCCAGAAGCACCAAAATCAGTCACCCATCAAAGGATGAAAGTAGGACGTAAAATTGCAGGGGAAAGCAAAACATACCCGGCCATGAGCAGCTTTGTGGATGTAATACTGGGCATTGCCCATCACGCAGAGCATCCCGGCGATAATCCCCAGCGGCAGAACCGCCTGCAGCCAAATCATTTTCGTCTGTTCAGAACAAACAGTCAAAAATGCTCTGATGGAATTGAGGCCGATGAATTCTCCGGCGATTGCTTCCTTCTTGCCGGCCGCGGCTGCGAGAGGACGACGATTAAACATCCCATCATTATGGGCTGGGCCAGATTCCGAGACCAGGCCCAGAAATGGTTCCTGGTCTCGGAATCTGGCCCAGGAATAGGCAATCTCGGAATCTGGCCTAGGAATAGGCAATTTATTTGAAATAAATTAATATATTTAAATTAGGTGTTAATTAGCTAAGCTGAGTCTAGCATTAGGTTGTTACGGTTTGAGTTTGAATTGCTGGAGCCAGCTCGAGCTTGGGTCGAAGCTAGAATAAACTCGAACCTTTCAACTCGAGCTTGGTTTAAATTAGAAATCTAAAGCTTCGTTCAAGCTCGAGCTTAAACATAAATAAGTGAATCATAAGCCTTGGCTTGAATTAGGCTCGAACTAAAAAAATAAAAATAATATATATATAAATATAAAGTATATGAAGTATCATGCATACTAATATATTTTTAGTATTAAATATTAATAAATATACTTCAACAAGTATTACGATTACACCGTAAACCTCTGATTATAGTCACTATGAAAGAAGAAAACTATGACAAATAAGTTTTAGTTACATATGCTAAAAAAATATAGCATCATTATTTTTTTCTCTTTATGTACATATAATCACTAAAAAAGATGTAAAAAATAAGAAATTATTTAGGCAACATTGTCATCTACTTCTTTGTGTTTATTTTTCTTTACATGCTTATAAATCACTAATAAAAAAATTATTCTGTAACCTTAGTGTGCCTCTAAAAAATTCTGAAGTACATGTAAAAAGATATACATTTTGTAAGATGAGGACGGTCCCAATATCATGCTTCAATTTTTAAAAGAATATTTAATCATTCTTTTCTAAACTAAGGTTGGTCCACAAATGTTATGCTTCTTTTAGAATTATTTTTAAGTATATTAGTGTCATAACATATTGACCCTCTGTCATATATTTATAGCTCCATTTGGTTTTTCAATTGAACTAATTTTAGTTCATCTTCAAGAATCAAATAGAGCTATTAATTTGGGATAGAAGGAGTATATTAGTGTTTGTGTCTCCAATTTTTTTATTTTTATAAAATATATATCATATATAAAAATTATATATCCATTATAATTTAACAAGGATATATATCATGAAATTTTTTTATGAGTTTAGGCTCTCGTACGTTAGCATGAGCCAAGACATCATGGGCCATCAGATCGATGTCCAAATACGCAAGAAGACATAAATTAATCTACCTCCCAAGTTATGTGTGTTGTTAGATCGTAATATGAGGATGCATAACATCGATACTCATATAGTAGTGAGTGAGCCTTGACTCATATAAACGGGTCTCATATATCAATATGATACATAATATTAGTATATAAATATGTGATTATATGTCATTTTATATATTCGATTCGTCCTAAATTAATAGCTCAATTAGATTTTTCAAAATGAACTAATCAAATAGAGCTAGTAATCTAAGAATGAAGGAAGTATGCTATAAATATATATTTAAATTAACAATTATGTTTATATAAAATATGCATATACAAGTATTATTTATTATATATATATTATTTATATATAATTTTAAAATTATATTCTAGTTCAAGCCGAGTGGCATCGAGTTCAAGCCGAGTAGTATCGAGTTCGAGTTTTATTCGAGCCGAGCTAAGTCGAGCAGGGGTTTGCTTAAACTTATTCGAGTTCGAATCGAGTTTGAGTTGAGACTAATTCGAATGGAGTTTAATTCGAGCCGAGCTGAGCTGAGCTGGGTTTGCTCACGAGCCAGCTCGGCTTGTTAACAACCCTAATTATATCACTCAAAAGGTACTATTTCTAAAATTACATCCTATTAACATATAAAAAAATTGATAAAGAGTATTGTAAAATAAATATAGTTAAAAATTAGTGAAATAGGAAAAAATAGTCGACATCAAAGCAAATAACACATATTTTAAGATAAATTACTTTTTGAAATAGGCTACTTGTTTCATTATAGAGGGATTGAATGTGTAATAAAATATACTCCTTCCATCGCACATTAATAGGTCTATTTGACAAAAAAATTATTCTATGTTAATATCTCTATTTTATTTAATTTTAATTGGATACATAAAAAATATTATAAATTTATTTTTCCTTCCCTTAGATATTGGTTTTACCATTTAATAAAATTTATTATTTTTTAAAATGTAGCTATTAATATTGGACAGGGGGAGCATATTTTAAGAGTTAAAATAAATCAAATATTCAAAATACATATTTATCAAACTAAAAGTACATAATAATACTTATCTATATCTATACTATTATTAAAGTGAGAAGGGGGACAATAATTTTTGTCATATCTTTATATTGCTTTTCTAAAGAAACTTTTAATTAATTTAAAACTCAAAGACTTAAATATTATAAAAAATTAATATATTTTACCTTGTAGTCACATAAAATTTATAGATTTCATAGTCTTAATTAGTTTAGAATAAGTCAAACTTCATTTGTATAGTATACTATTAGCAAAGTGAGAATGGGGCGGAGATTTTTGCTATATTATGCCTATATTGCCCTTCTAAAGAAACTCTTAATTAATTTAAAACTCAAAAGACCTAAAATATTCCAATAATTTCTCCAATATGTTTTACCTTATAGCTACATAAAAATATGATTTTCATAGTCTTAATTGGTTTAGAACTTATTAAGCTTCATTTGTATATTATATTAACTCTATAGCCGCATAAAAAAATATGGAATTAAAAGTCATATTTGATTTAAAACTTGTGAAACTTCACAAAAAAATATAATTATCCAAATATGAATTGGCAAGATACTCTAACTCTTATATATTTACACAAATGTATCAAACTCTTGTTCTAATTAGGTTCTAAGTTTAGTAAATTCTACCTAAGGAATATAAGAGAAGACAACAGCTTCCCTCAATACAAAGACTTATTTTTAAAGCTTTTTCAGTCTGAACACAACACAAAATGAAATTAGCAGTCAAGTTTCCTATGTGAGCATAACCTTATTTGGAGAAGTCTCACTTTTTTCCGCTCCAATTCACAAGACCCTTAATCAATCTTGCCTCTATAACTACCAAAGCCGCATACATTTTCTCTAGTTTCCCTTAAAAATCATAAATCCATCTATATCTTGTGGGACATCCTAATCAATTTAAAACTTGTAAACTTCATATATATATATATATATATATATATATATATATATATATATATATATATATATATATATAATTAGGGCCCAGAGAATTTTTAGTTCATTTTGCAAAACCAAAAGACACTTTATATGAGATAGCAGGAGTATTTAATAGTTGTTAACCAGTAATCATACATGATAGAAATTTTTATGAAATATTATAGCTAGTGCAATGTATAGTGTGGGCAAATATGCATATAAGCGGAAATATATAATTTTGTAAGGGAAAAAATGAAGTGGCACGACCATAATAATCTTTGCATATGAATAACTAGAGAGATTATTTTAAAACATGTAGTGAGTGGTTGGGAGGGAATATTGAAAAACATACAAGTTACATAGAGATAATATTAGATGCTTCATGTTTTATTGTACACTTCCTCCTAATTTTTTTTTAAAACTAGCCTCATGCTCCACTAAAGTTTCTAATTAGCTTATACTCAATGATTAAATAATTCATTTAACTATTTGTGAAGCGAAAAGTGACAAATGCAACTCTATGTTCACCATGTGTATTTGAATGTGCACTTTGACTAGTATAACAAAAGCCATATAATTTATTTTTATTATGTAATATATATATATATATATATATATATATATATATATATATATATATATATATATATGACATATTTAAAAATACTTTATTTATATTAAATGTGGATACATTAAGTAATACATGATGAACCATACCTTTGTCTTAAAAAATGGGTCTTGTTTTGAGAAGTAGGCCAAAAAATTCAACAATTTTTGATGTGATGAAGTATCTTCTTCATGTCAAAATTTGACATGTGTAGTATTACTTGAGTATTTAGGGGCTATTTGGATACAAATTTATTTAAGAAATTGATTGAAGATGTTACTTCACGGTGAAGACTGATAGTAGGCCGTCAATGCATTTATCATGCTTAAAAAAATAAATGAATCTTATTCATCTCTCTACAATTTCCTCTAGAGAAAATCTCACATGGAACTTATTAAAGCCTTTTTAAATGCTACTCTAAATTTCAAGGCACTTTTTGATAAGGGTTCTTAGATAATTACTTTTGTTTCATTCCCAAACATGCTTTTGCTTTGCCTCCAAAAATCCTCTACAAACCTTGTTGCAAATCCATATCAAAATCCCTTAATATTGGAGCCAAACAAATCTTGCGTCAAGCCAATTTATGCTAACTTGAGCTTAAGTTCAACAATTTTACCCATAATGAAATCAATCATACACTAAACAATCTACATAGAAAACTCTAAGAGGGAATGAAGTCTTTCCGAATTCCATCCACCTTGAGTAGTGTTGGAGTATGGTGTGGGTCTTAGAATCCGCATCAAACACCCTCCCAAGATCTCCACAAGTCAATTAATCACCACACATATAACTAGTAGCAAATTGAAATGTGCAATAGGTTGAATATAAAAGAACAAAAAATAAAGAGTACACAAATCATACAGATAAATAAGAGACATGTGGTCATCATTCTTGGTATCCACCTTGGAAAATAAATCACTTGAGTTTCCACTATGTGGTTTCCAAAGCACCTTACAAAAGTTTGACACTTACACTTCTTCAACCTTACTTCACCTTTGTACAAGGTTCTCTTCTTTACCCCTTTGGTTCTCTCTCTCTCCTTCCCCTTTGGTTATTTTGGCCTAACCTAGAAGGCAAAAAAAGAGATCATATATAGTGGTCTAAGTGGGTTATAATTTATTCCCTAGAATTACAAGTTTATCCCTCTAAGACCCAACCTAAGGAAATAGCCCATTCTCATAAAATTTTAAACCAAACCTAACAATCTCCACCTTAGTGAAAAAGCTTTTCAACCCCTTGGAAATTGACATTGGTGTCTCGTACACCTCAACCTTGGTAAGATATTTCCTCCCACCAAATTTGCATCTCCATCCTCAAATGAAAGATGTTACCTCCAATCTCTAACACAAAGAGATATTGAGCATGCCTAAGCAATGTCTAAACTTCTTACTAGCCACTGACTTGGTAATCATATCAACTACATTCTCATCCATGTACACCTTCTTAATGGAGATTTTACTTGTGTTAACCCATTCTAGAACTCTATTATACATTGCTGCAATATGTTTTGTCCTTAAGTGATATACATGGTTCTTGGTCAAACAAATTGTATTTTTTACTATTGAAAAGTAGTTGCACCTTCTCTTGCTTCAACCCAAACTCATACACAAAGCCTTTTAACCAAATAGCTTCCTTAGAAGCCTCCGTATTGTCATATATTTTGGTCTCTGTAGTAGATAAAGTTGTTGTGGATTGTAGCGCCGACCTCCAACATATTGGCCCTCGAACAAGAGTATAAACATACCCCATAGTAGACCTCCTCTTGTCAGATCCCAAGCATAATTCACATCAACAAATTCTACTACACCATTTTATCCTCCACTATTTTCAAACACAAGATTCAACTCCTTGGTGCCCTTCAAATACCTCAAAATTCACTTCACCACATTCCAATGCTCTTACCTGAATGTGAAATGTATTTGCAACCCACACCAACCGCTAAATAAATGCTGGGCCCTGTACAAACCATGACATACATTAAGCATCCTACTGCATTTGCATATAATACTTTCTTCATTTCCTCTTTTTCCTCAATTGTACTTGGGCATTGTCTTGCACTCAAAGCAAAGTGACAAGCAAGTGGTGTAGAGACTAGTTTTGCATCTTTCATGCCAAACCTCTCCACCACTTTGGAGACATACATCTTTTGTGATAACTACAACTTTTCAACATTTTTATTTCCCCTTATCTTCATGCTCAATAACTGATAAGTATGAAATCTATATCTATTTTATATGCCTTTTTACCTTATTTGCTAGCATAGATTAGGTTAATTTAAAGTTAATTATGGTTTATTTAGATTAAGATAGATATTAGTATTTTAGTTTAATTATTAATAATTTTGTAGTTATTAGTTGTTTAGACATGTAATTAAATCAAGATGGAATTTTAGTTACTTTCTACATGTCTAAAGTATGATATTTTATATTTTGTAGGTAAAGTGTGCTTATCGAGGTACTTAGACGATATTTTGAATAGTTCAAAATAGTCTTCACATGCTTTAAAGTGATTTGGACAACTTTTCGGAGTTATAAACAAGTTGGAAATTAATATGGACACGAAGGAAAACTTAATGAATAAAATATGAACTGTCTAGGAAAATAGAAACACTATAGCCGATCGAACGGGGTCACTTACCGATCGATCGGGATAACGTGAATTCAGATAAAAATACAGTGTAGCCGATCGATCGGGCATGCAGGGCGATCGAACGACATAACGTGCAGTTTCCTTATTTGACCCAAATTCCAATCATTTTCATATTGGACTTCTTCCTACGGAACTTATGCCTATAAAAAGACATATTTGGCTTAAAATTGGGGGATTCAAGTAGATTTTATAAGGAGAAAAAGGAAGAAGAAGATGGAAGAGAACTCAAAGCTTCTAATGGAGATTCAAGTGCTTTCTTCTACAATGGAATGCTAGACTTTTCTTTTACTTAGGAGTTGATGAAGCTATAGATAAGTTTCAATTTCTTTTCTTTTTAATTTAGATCTCAGTTGTGAATGATGACAATTGTATGATATGGATTTCTTTTTTAATGGAAGAGCTTTTAATGTTTATTCAAATCTATATTGATTTATTGTCTTGTAGATGATAGATTAATGTGGTTTTGATATTTTCATCAATTCTAATTTCTGTGATCTAGATGAGATGGTCATACAATAGTTTTAATGTTCAGTTAATTAATGACTTAGATGAGTTATACTAAGATTAGACGGGTCATGCCTATAACTAGTTTAGTGTGATGATCCGTGCTATTGTCGAAGATAGTTCATGCCATGGAAGTTAATTAATGATTCTTTTTGAAGTAATTCTAGCTTGTAGCTGAGAATATTTGTTCATATTCACACTAGATTTAGATTAAAAGTTAAGGAATTGTTATGGTTTTATAGTGGATTTAATTTCCTAAGTAAATTCCATCAAATTAATCTCTTGCTTTTAAACTAGTTGATTTCTTTCTTTTGCTTAATTTAAGTTATTTTTAGTTTGTAATCAGCAAATTCTTCTTTAGATTTAGTGATAATTCATCCGTCCCTGAGGTTCGACAACCCTTAAATACTTATCCTAGTACAATTACCTTGTACACTTATAAAGGGTTTAATTATAAACGATCAATAACCTAATGACAACACTAAAATCTTTCATGTCAAACTCATTGCTCTATCTGGATTTGAGCTCATTAGCCATTGATAAGTGTTTACAAGTAATAAGCATATCATCCACTTAAAGTAACAACATGATTAGAGAGTTATTATCAATCACCTTGTAGTAAATACAATAATCGTACTCACTCCTATAGTAGCGAACATGTAACATAAAAGAGTCAAAGCATTTATATCATTATTGTGGTGATTTCTTAGTCCATATAGAGACTTCTTTAATTGACAAACAAAATACTCTTTGCCCATTTCTTCAAACCCTTCTGGTTGCGCCATATATATTGTTTACTCCAAATTACTATGAAGGAAAGCCATCTTTACATCAAGTTGTTCAAGCTCCATGTTGAACTCTGCCACAATAGCCAAAAGCATTTTTCATAGAAGTGTGCTTCACAACTGTGGAGAGTGTTTCATTATAGTCTACCCCAACCTTTTGTGAATACCCTTTTGCTACTAGCCTTGCCTTAAAAGTATATTTTTCTTTATCATTTAGTGTTTCATTCTTTCAAAAGATTCATTTGCATGTCATCGGTTTATGGTTTTCTAGTTTCGGTACTAACTCCTACATGGATTCTTGTGGATAGATTTCATCTCCTCCACCACTATTCTTTTTCATCCAATTCCTTAGCATCTTGGAATGTGGCGGATTCACAACCACTAGCGATAAATTATAATGAGCCTCTTCAATAGGTTCCCATCAAAGCCTATTAAGAGGCTTGGTGATTCTTTTCTCTTCCTTTAGCAATACTATATAGAACTTCTTGAAACTCTTTTTGTTCCCCCCAACTTGAACTCCCTTCTTCCATGAGTAAGTTTGAAACTTTGGTAAATTTATTTGATGCTATTGGAACTTCTTGTGTCACTTCATTCTCTTTGTTATGTCATATTTCCTCTTGTTCAAGCTCCCTATTCAACATAGATGCTTCATCAAATATTACATTTCTACTACACACTTTCTTCTTATTAATAGGATCTCAAAGCTTATACCCTTTCATTTCATTTTCAAATCCAATGAAACTATACTTATATGACCTAGAGTCTAGTTTAAACCTTTTATCATAAGAAACATATGTGTATGTCGGGCACCCGAATACTTTCAAGAGAAAATAATTTATATCCTTGCCACTCCACACCTCTTCCGCTACCTTGAGGTCAATAGTCTTTGAAGGAGATCTATTTGTAACATAACATGCATGATTTATTGCAACCGCCCAAAAGGACTTTGGCAGCCCTGCTTAAAGTCTTATACATCTAGCCGTCTTTAAGAGAATTCTATTTATCCTCTCCGCAACACTATTTTGTTGAGGATTCTTTGCTATTTTGAAATGCCTCTTAATCAATTCATCCTTGCAAAATTATAGAAACTTCTCATCTTTGTATTCACCTTCATTATTTGATCTTAAGCACTTTATCTTTCTTCCCATTTGGTTTTCGACTTTCACCTTCTACTCATTAAACTTGTAGAAGACCTAAGACATTTGCCTCATAAGTAAACCCAAATCTTCCTTGAGAAATCATCAATAAAAGTCACAAAGAAGATATCTCCACCTTTTTGCTTAATCAGGGATGACCTCTACACATCCAAGTGTATGTAGTCAAGAACAACCTCACTTTTACATTCTTTCTTTATAATATTAAAATACACTTTTGTTCGGTCCCCCGCCCCCCCCTCAAACAAAACTTGCAAAGATCTAACTTGATTACTTTCATCCCTTTCAACAAATTTCTCTTAATTTTATACATGTCTTTTTCACTTATATGCCCTAACTACATATGTCAAAACTTTGACTCATTACAATCATCACCCTTCTCTATTGTGAAGACCGCAACCCTACCCTACACCACTTTTCCCGTGAGCTTGTAAAGATTATTACCCATTTTTGTACCTTTTAATAGTACCAATACTCCTTTAGACACTTTAAAAATGTCATCTTTTCCATTGAAAATGCAACCCTTAGACTCAAATGTGTCTAAAGATATTAGGTTTTCCTTGAGTGTCAACACATGTCTAACATCACTCAATCTAAGAACCACCTCATTATACATTTGGATTTTTATGGTCCCCATTAAAATTGTCTTACATGGTGCAGCATTTCCCATCAACACCAAACCACCATTATAGGCCTCACAGGTATCAAGCCAATCACAATTTGGACACATGATAAGAACAACTAGAATCCAAAATCCATATGTGAGATGTTATTACCTTGAGAGACAGAAAGGAGTTCCCCTTCACTTTCAAAAGTCACACTAACAGAATGATCATTCTCGAAATTCTTTCCCTCCCTTTATGCCTTTATCTTACAATCTCTCTTGTAATGCCCCTTGCCCTTACCCTTAAAATGATAACACACAACATCTTTTTTGCTCCTTGACTTGGACAGGTAGTTGGATTTCTTGTCTTTACCTCTTTCACTACTATTTCATTTATCACTTAATTCTCCTTTAACTATGAGACCTTCCACATTGGAATCATTTTTGGAAGACTTATTTCTTGTGGCATTTGAGATTATGTCTTTGGTCACCTCTTCATATTTAAAGAGTATCTTTCCCAAAATATAGTGTAGTGACAAAATGATCATACGAGTCTAGATGAAAACTCGACAACAAAAATAATTTGTCTTTGTCCAATTGAATGTATTTGTGTGTTCTAACACATCATTTTCTTCCTCCATCTTCAACCCATAGAGTTGTTTTTTTTAAGTGTAGCTTATTTCATAAATATTTCCTCATATAAAGCTTCTCAAGCTTCTCCCATAGTCATTTTTTTGCTTCCTTTTCACTTTCATTATACAATGCTTCATCGGATATGTATAATTGGATAGTGCTCATCACCAATTCATCATCCTTGATTTTCTCTTGTCCTTCACTAACAAAGCAACCTTAATCCCTTGTTAGATTAGAATATTTCTAACCCTTATTTGCCATAACCCAAAGTTATTTTGACCATCAAACTTCTCCACTTTGAACTTATTCCCTTTGGATATAATTGTTCCCTTTGAGCCCATTTGTCAAATACCTTGTGGGCACCAAATTTCTCAATATCGAAATTGTGAAATTTCTTCACCCAAAGTATACCAAATGAGTAGAAACAAAAATGATATATGCCAAACTTTGATACCAAGTACTGAAGTATAAAGTGAGTCATAGAGTCCACACTAAACACCCTCCCAATATCTCCACAAGTTAATTAATTACCACACATACAACTAGTAGCAAATTGAAATGTGCAATAGGTTAAATATAAAAGAACAAAAAACGAAGAGCACACAAATCACACAAAGAAAGACAAGAGATATGTGGCCACCATTCTTGGCATCCACCTTGGAAAAAAAATCACTTAAGCTTTTACTACGTAGTTTCCAAAGCACCTTACAAAAGTTTAACACCCAAACTTCTTCAACTTTGTTTCACCTCCGTACAAAGCTCTTATTATTTCCCCATTTGGCTTCTTCTCTCTTCTTCCCCTTTGTTATTTTGTTATCTCCTAACCTAGAAGGCGTAACAAGAGAGAATATATAGTGGTCTAAGTGGGTTATAACTTATTCTTTACATTTACAAGTTTACCCCTCTAAAACCCAACCCAAGGAAATAACTCATTCCCATAAGTTTTTAAGCCAAAACCAACAAGTAGATCCAATTAGCATGCCACATATTGGGCCTATTTGGGAGGCCATTTGAAAAGCAAAGGAAAGACACTTTAGTTCCTTCTTCCTCCAACTCTTCTCACGAAGAGGGTTGAAGGAGAAATGAAATCCCACGATGTGACGTTTTGAACTTATGGGGAAATCCATTTCTCTTCTAAATCACCTCCCAAACAGGACAATAGTTAGTTTACTTTCTGTTCTTATCTTTTTATCTTCCTATATAGAATTGTAGATTATATGTTGTGCATAGGATAAGGTTTTAAAGTACACCCATTATTTAACAAAGTTTATTGATGGGCCAAATTAAAATTAGCCAATTAGTGGGCTTGGGCCAAAAGAGGGGGAGTGAAAGGGAGGAAAGGAAAAAAGTGCAAGAGGAGGATGGAGAAGGAAGATGAAAGAAAGGAGTGGGAGGGAGGGAGACAAGGGCATTTGTGCTAGGGGCATTAGAAGTTATTTTCTCTTTGGACTCCAATCTAGCAAGCAGCAAAGCATCAAAAATATAAAAAAGAGAAAAGGAAAAACAATACTTAGATCTTGTTCAATTTCCATGGTAACAAGAGGAGGTGGTTCGGTGGTGGAGAAAACATTTGATGGTTTAGCTTTGTGTGCCTTGGATTTGATGGAAAAGGAATGTAGGGAAGGGGACTACCCTTTCCTTACACCCCGGCCAAAGCAACACTCTTCCCTCTTATTTTGTACTCCCTCTGTCCTAAATTAATAACTTTATTTAGCAAAAAAGTTTTGTGACGTCCCATAAAATCATAATATTTGAAATAAAACATGTTATCTATTTAAATATTATGTGCCAAGGATCACCATGCATAGAACGAGTAATTATACAAGGGTTTATCTCTAGGCATTTCATGCCCTTATACATCAGTCAACTCAAATAATTACATAGCTTTCATTACAGCAAAACAATGATAATTCACTCTAAAAATTTTTCCTCTTTCACTTTCAGCTTTGTCGTATCCCCTGCATAATCTAAGGGTGGGTAAGTATCTTTATACTTAGTAGGTTGTGTTAAATTCTATAAATATGCTAATCAAGAAATCAATATAAAACAAGTAGAATCTTTTTAAATAAATAGTAAAAAATAAATCATTCATCAGAAAATACATCAATCTTATAGTTGTGATACCTAATGGCTTACTCCTACACTCATGGGGCTATAGAAGCCAAAAGGATAAGAGTTTTCTTATGATACTCCCGATCTTATGCGCGCAATAGCCAAGTGTGGCAGGTATTATGAATCAATATCATGATAATTCTTGGTTTGTTGGCTAAGAAACTGCCTGAGAGAAAGCAAACACCCAAAAAATATCATAGCATAATCAAATTATTTAATAGACATATTTTTTTATTGAAAATAAGGCTATAAAACTTATTGTAACAAGATATTTCAAAAGAATTGAATTCCCTTAGCAAAACACAAGTTTAGAATTTAAACCCACCTACCTTAACCTTTGTTGTAGTTTTACTGACTCTAGACTCCTTGAAACACGAAAATAACCCAACCACGTCGTCGAGCACACTTGATTTAGGTAGAAACATACTCAAGTCATTCCCCATCAAGAGTATGCCATCTACATATAATGACAACATCATATATTGTCCCATCCTAGAAGGTATAGACACAATGATCGTGCTCGTTCACTATGAACCCATACTCATTAATCACCTTGTGAAAAGTGAAATACTAGTGCCTTGGAGATTGTTTTAGGCCATATAATGATTTTATCAGCTTAAAATACCTTGTGTTTCTCTTTAGGAACTATAAAACCCTCAGGTTGTTCCATGTAAATCTCCTCATCTAAATTTCCATCTAGGAAGGCAGTCTTTACATCTATTTGGTGTAGCTCTAGATCAAAGTAAGCAACACATGCTAAGAAGACACAGTTAATTAAGTCAAATCTTGACACAGGCGAGTATGTCTCTCTAAAGTTTATCCCATAACCATTTGGCCACTAATCTTGTTTTGTACTTATCTATTGACCCATCTGCCTTAAGCTTCTTTTTAAAGATCCATTTACACCCAAAGGGCTTCTACCCTTCAAGTAGATCCACTGTCTCCCAGACCTTGTTCTTTAGGATATAATCCATCTCCTCCTGAATAGCATTCTACCATTCTTGAGAGTATGGAAGACTCAAAGCTTGCTCAAGGGTAATCGGGTCATCTAGAACAGGTTTATTTAAAGTGACGTTGTCCTCCCCTAGCATTGTATAGAAGTCTCTCAACCATGTTAAAGGTCTTCTTTCCCTCAATGCTCTAGGTTCCTGTTCTGTTCAGTTTTGACCTGATCCAATTACTTCCTTCCATAAATCAGTCACATAAGCTTAGTCATGTCAAATCATGCGTAAAAAGTTATACCAAGTACGCATTTAGAGTTTAAAACCCCCTACCTGAACCCCTAGTTTCAAAATTATAACTGTAGAAGCCTCAAATGAAGAAAATGACCCCACCACAGTGTCCGAAACGTTTGATTTAGTAGAAAACATCTTTTGAATCACTCGACTAAGACTTAAAATGGTTGAGAACGGAGGAAAAAAAGTTTCAGATGTGGAAAACAGGAAACCACCGAAAAAATGAGCTGGAATGGGTGTTTAAAGGTGCACGCATGTGGGGCCTGTGTGCACCACATGGCGTGATGATGGGCGGCGACGCGTGTCTTGATCGCGGTGCAAGTTGTTGCGGGCCCAGCCCCGCGTGACGTGGACCCGCCATGCAGGCCCGCTGCACACCACATGCTTGGCCTATGGTCTTGTGGGCCCGGGTCCATGCAGTGCTGCCTCTGTGGCACTGGCTGATGCCAGCCGAGTGCGTCAGCCTCTTCAAGTTTTTTTAAAAACATCCGAAAACTTTAAACGTGTGTATCTTTCTCTCCCAAACTCTGATTTACTCGTTCTTGGTACCGTTGGGCTCGTATCGACGAGACCTACCAAATTAGACCTACATGGGTAGGTTATCCCACTCTTCTAAGATAGGTCTCAGTCATGTGGCATGTTTCCCGAGGCTGTAACTTCGGCCCCAGTGTCCGAATCAAGCGCTTCAAAAGCCATTACACTCATCTTTCTGCACTCTACCATAATATTATGAAGATTAAATATGTAACAACCTTTAAATAATTACAAGAATGCTACCAACTTTGAAAGTAACTTATGAGAGGCGAAAAAGAAAACGTACTGGAAATTCAGGGTCGTTACAGTTGGTCCAGGGTATGGGCTTGGGCCCATTTTGGTCCATATTATTTGAGGTCCGGGTGAGCCAGTATGGGCCATGAGGTCTAAGGTTAGTGGGGGCTGCGTGCTGACCCCACATGAGCTATTGTGACACGAATTCGTATAGGACCCGTATTCGTCACATACGCACACTAGGCATGTGAATAGGATGCACATTAATACGTTGTGGGGCCCAACTCATGGATTATGTGTTGATGGTCAAACTCGTGGTTAGTGAAGGGTCAACCCTGTCACGGGCTTGGCTATGTGTAGGGGGTCCAAGTCCGCTCCCATTGTGTTAGATCCTCTAAGTTAAACCCGGTTAAATTTAGTAATAGGCTCATCTTTTGAAGCCGGTTTAAGGAGAGATGGAGAAGGGTATATAAAGGGATTAAGAGGGAGTGGAGGGATTGACCTAGCTCCCCCCTCCCCCCTCTCCTCCCTCCCATTCAGCCCCCATCTTCCCTTAGTTGGTGGCGCCTCCTTTGCTCTTGAGAGCTCTAGGGCTGGTCGCCCCTCTCCCCTTCTTGATCTCCCTTGGTGCATGGTGCTAGAGGCTATACCTCCTCCTCCCTGATTCGCGGCTTCAAGGAGAAGAGATTGGGGACACCTTCTTGCTTAGAGAAGAGGGGGATTGAGGGATCTACACATACAAGGTATTCTTCTTGATTGTTTTGTTGATTCAATTGAGATCGGATGATCATGTGAAAGCTTGAGGACGTGCCTGGGGCTGATCAGCCCAAGTTTAGTGAGTTATTGTTCTTAATTTTCGTTTTTATTATTTGCATACGCTTATTTAGATAGATTATTAAATATAAAATTATATTTGCATGTTTTTTTGTGTAATTAATCATTTAAAAAATCGATTTTTATACTTTGCACCTTCCTAAGGTCTTGGGACTGCCACACTCCCACCAGCTGGCCACTCAACAGATGGTGGATAATTCTTTCTCCCATGCTAATGCAATCACTGCCCAGAATGTGAAATAGACCAAACCAAAAAATACATGAACGTAGTTGTAAATTCCGACAGGAATTAATCACAAAAAATTCCAAAGAGCCAAAGTAAATACAAAGTTAACCTGCTGGAAGAGAAAGAAGTGGCCACAACAGCACAATCACAAGAGTGAAACCCACACCACATTTCACTATCGATGTTTTTGCTCTCGTCAGCTTCCCTTCGCTGAACTCCACAGCCGGCAAATCACTTGTCCTTCTCCACCGTAGTTATCTGCTTTGTGCATAGGGACGACTCCTCTGGAATCTGTTTACCACTTGCGTCAGGTTGATGTAAGTCCGGTAGATGTCGTATGTGCATAGGGACAACACTGCTATGAGCTCAGACGAGCCAGCAGACGTTATAGCCCTGCAAGAAAAAAAGGTGTTTGATTTCACTAGCTTCTTACCCTATGAAACTATCAACCAATGCAAGCTCCTATTCTAAAATTGCATTTCTCAACATAATAAAAGTTTTAGAAATTTGTTCACACAACCTTCTGGATGGAAACTTTCTTCTGGAATAGTATGAACTCGGAAGGAACAATGGTTGGAGTAACAGAAATCTTAGTCATTTGGTAAAGTCCAATACTGCACAAAACCCAAAACAGGAAATGTTGTAGCTAGACTGCAAATAGAACAACGACGGACAAACTTCCAAACATGCATAACCTTAAATAGGTCATAATAACTTACTTTAGAAAATAACTTAAATAATTGTCTCAATGCTATATAAGGGGATTAATTAATAGGTTAGCCGACCAAAATAAGTACGCGAAACTTACTCTAGAAAATAACAGTAACAAATATCATAGTAGACAACGACAATACTTTTCACATTAAAAAGGTGACCTATTCTGAATAGTCATAGTTTTGATGGCGCAATAATAGCACATTTTTTACAAGAAACTAAGAGCTGGAAAATATTTAACATTTACCCATTTATAAATATTCCAAAACGCAATCATTCTATCTGTGACAAAGAAGAGCTCTCCTGCAGAAACCCAAGCGACATCAGTATGGCAGCTCATTCAAGCCGTATTATGTTTATCTATCACTACTAGTATGATAATCTGTTCATGATCTTGTAAACAGAAATCAGAGGTCATTGATGGAAATCTTAAAAGTATAAAGAAACCTAAAAACAATTCCTTCCTAAGGTAAAAAGATTTCCAATTTCTGAATGGGTTCTTTAAGTATGAAATGCCCAAACCAAAACCATGCACATTTGAAATATAAGCTACAGCTTATATTTTAGTGAATGTGTGATCTGTAACTTTCTAATCACAAAGAAGTTTCTAGAACTCTTCTACAACAGATTAGAGTAAAAGGAATGTGATGGGCAGCAGCTTGCCAAATTATGACCCAAAATCATAAAAAATATTACATTTTTTTTAGCTTTAAACATGTTATGGAGAATTAGGAAGTACCATTAGGAGACCATCTGGGTTCACTTGGAAATTCAACAATTTCAGGATCACCACCAGCAACACAAGTGCGCTCAAATACCTCCCTGTACTTGATCAAAACAAAGACAAGTAATGAGAAATAAACTATAAAGGGAGAAACTAAAGAAGAGGACTCAAGTACTCAATCAGTAAAGAATATTTCTTTTCAAGAGCTAAAAAGTGAAAACGTTTTTTTTATTGAATACAAAGTAAAAATGGATTTAAAGAAAGAGATTAGTTCAAATAAAGCTCTAAGAGGCCAGTTCTTTTTACATGTAAAATACTTGTTGCAATGGAATAATGTTACTCACCCTCTGTCAGAAATATAGCCGACCCAGAGTTGTGCTCTATCCCAATGCATGTTTAAGTGTGCCCACTCAATCCAAGCAATCCTCATGCCACTTGGGTCCACATGTGGGAAGGCATAGAAGTCATTTCCTCTTACCAGGACTTTGGGTTCTGAAATTTACGGCAGAGGAAAAAGATAAACCAGTAATATTCAGTCACCACAATCGTAAACAGTTTTAAACCGTCTCAGAGTTTAGCCTGAGTACTTCCGTGCTTCAAATCAATGACTACTATTTCTGTGATTGGATTTAAGCTACTCTCACGATGATCTGAAAGGAACAATCACTTAGCTACGATTTCACACACCATTAAATCCTATATAGCAACAACTTATCGTAACAGACCTTCCCTTACAGTAATGTATCTATTAAGGTGCAAACCAACCACTCCATCTGCATAGCGAACTGCAGGCCCTCCATAATCGGGAGTAAGGGGGCCAGGAATAGGCTCTGTTCACAAAAATTTAGGACAGGAAGCCATTTAGACATCTGATGAAGAATTAAGAAAACAAAGAAGTTAAAGCAACTTGCCAAAATATGCACTACTCTTGACTTAATTAGTTCTACAAAAATGTCATGACAACGAAATTTATAGTTGAATAACAAACAACAAAAGTATCCTTCCTCATCACAAAGTTTTAAAAGCATGATAATTGACCATTCCATGTACAAGAACATGCTGTCACTTTATATTTGACTAACAAAAATAAAGTTTATTTGATCAAGATAGAACTATATAGCAACTTTATTCCTTTCTCCCCCAGAATCTCTTTGATAACCATCAAGGCTAAGTAATTGAATGCTTTAACTGACTTTAAGTTGCAATGAACAATTATTAGAGAATTTGTTATAAGAGAACTTTATTTCTTCACCTCTACAACATATTTACTTAATTTTATTTTAAAAAATTCTCGCAATAGAGTTACCATCTGGAAGCTTTAGCTTTCTCTACTTCACAAGTTTGAGCACCAAGTTCATCAGTTAAGTGACCTCTTTTTAATCTTTTTTTTTTCACTTCCATAAGAAAGAACCAAAATCTAAGTCAATATTGCCTGCAACCTGCTTCCACTTTTGCTTCAGCACGTTGAGTGCATTTTAGAGATCTTCCATGAACTTCAACTGACACGCACAGTCCGAAGCTCTTAGTTTCTTTTATTAGCATATCAAAAACCGAGAACTAGCCAAAAGGGTAGAAAAGACGTGAACGAAGAAAAAGTCAAGGATGAAGGAGAAAGCAATTGTGATGTACATACCGGTAGTTTCCCCTAGCAAGACTTAGAGATCTTTCAGGAATAACAATCCATTCTCTCTACGAAGTTTCTTAATAATTGTAGTGCGTTCAAACTCTTCATGCTTCGATTAGAGGAACAATCAATGCAAAAACGTGCACTATTCCAACATCAGATGTAAAACGCATTCAGTCCAACATCAGATACAAATAACTTTACAACATAGGGAGATACATGAACAAGACCTGTAACCTTAGCATCATAAGCATAGTAAAATCAACCGAGCTGACTTGGTTTCATACCCTGATATGGTGTATGCACCAAATATATACTGAACTATGCTTATCTATCTTTTGTTATTTTAGAACACCCGTCCACTGCTACCCATGCATCACAGTCAACATGAAAGGGACTTAGATGGTTGGTTGGCTTGTCAATTGCTGAAATTCTATGGGACCTGATCATATCTAAGACTAAGACGTTGTCTGTGTTATTAAGCTATAAAATTGTGGGCAGACTGACCCTTTTAGGCGCATACTAATAAGACTCTTTAAAATTTTCAATACTCTTTTTTTTCCACTTGCTTTAACTTTTCCTTTTTAAATTCTGAACAGTGCTTTAACTTTGTCTTTAACAAGGTAATGATGATTATGAAGCAGTATCATTGAGAAGGTAAATCTAACTCTGCATCTACCAGTAAGGTAAATTTGGTTGATTTTACTTCATTTACAACCTTATATAAATGAGCAAAATTTTGTCAATTCATGTGGAGCAACATGGTAGTCTTTAATTTTCCTTCATTGAAATTTAATGGCAGCCATACATTAAAATTTAACACATTCATTTACTCAGATGTTCTGTAGTAATGTTGTTATTTACATGATAGCACATAGAAGAATAAGAAAGAACAGAAGTCATTTTTTTCAAAAGGGGTATGTAGAAAAAAATCAGTACCCTTTCATAAGCTAAAATACTGATTTTTTTCAAAAAATGATTTTTTAAAAAAAATACAACAATTTGAATTCTCAAACGAAAAAAACTACGTTCTAAATATGACTCTAAACACTTTTCTTCAAGCTAAGAAATTTATCCCCCCACCCCAATAAAAATCAAAATATTACTTATACATACCCCCACCCCACCCCACCCCACCCCACCCCAACTTACCTAATTGTCTTTCGTTTCTCTTTACACATAGATGTTGTCATCTTCTATGTTAATAAGAAAAATTTTCAAAAATAGCCTTAACAAATGTCGGGAATACAAAAATAGGCAAGAAATTTCAGTTTTGCAAAATTAGACTTATGCACATGCAAAACCTCCACACGTATAGTGCAAAATAACATATATGCCCTTTCTCTTATTAAACTCCATTCATCTCGATGCAATCAATTCTAGAGTCCCCTCTTGCCAAAGATCACCACCAAGTTGCATCACGAACCAGATCTGCCTCTCCCTAGTCCCATCTCTCCCTCTGCACTCTCCTCCTCTAACTCTCCTCTCCCGACCTACTGATAAAGGAATGCGCACCTCCTCCAGACTATCCTCCTCTCTCATGCCCCCTCTCTCCCACTCCCATGTATTACTTCTACCCATGCTCACAGTCCCATCCTCGGGCGGATTTTTATTGCCTTTGCACCCTTGGTGTAGCTTTCATCCATTGGCCTTCCGAAGCCTGGGCTTCATAATCGATTGGCAAGGTAAGATCCCTAGTCTCTTATTTTTTGCATAACCAAATAAATATTAAGGTAGTTTCAATAATTTTTAGCTCAGAATGCATGCTATAATTTGCTTTGCTTGTTAAGTTCCCTCTTTTAGATGTCTGATTACTTCCACTCAGGAGTCTATCCATGAATTATTTATACTTTACCATCAATATAGATTTAAGAAACTATTTCCACATTTATGCGCACGTGCCATCAGAGCCAATGCACTTCTCTTGTTTTCAAGAAATTCTTACCTTTCCATATTCTTACTTTTGCCAAGTATCAAGAAACACAGACAACATGGGGGCAGCTAACATTTTACGGAAGTTACAAGGAGCAGTCTTAATCTAGAGGGGATTCTTTGAGCCATCAGATTTCAGATGCCTATAAAGAACAAAAGATAAAGATTTCACATTGATCAATGTGAACTCTCAGTCCCATTCATTTGGTATCCTCATGTTTAATTAACCTCTACTCAAGGGTTTTGATCTACTGTTACATACGGCATACCCAAATTCCGATGCTTTCTATACATGTAAATGATCATGAAATCAACAAATAGCCAAAGATCCTCTCTGAATGAAAATTTTAGTATGAAACTAAAATATAGGGTGTGTCGGAAGCTAGCAGACAGTCAATACTATCTTCAATGCATAAGAATCATCTTTCAAATTCCATATAAATAAATGATTACAGAGACTTAGGTTTTTGATCTATTTCCCAGATGCAATTTTACTTAAGAATTTTTATTTGACAAATTGCATCCAGAAAGTCGGTACCTAAAATGGGCAGTAGCATCAGCTACCTCACTACTATACGTTTCACTTGTGCATTTGGCAGATGAAGCATTTTAAGGAAATGCAATTACGAAGTCTAAGCATTAATAGTCAATTTTGTAATAAAAAAAGAAAAAAAAACAGATGGCTCATCTTCCCGATATTGTTTGTACTAATTGCGATTTCACAGCAAATATTTGCATTTGTCTAATTGAAAATTGTAAGTTGCTCACTGTAAGGGTGAAAGTGTGAACTATATGTTTAGATTAATTGTCATGCTCCAATTTTGTATTAATTGTTCAATTTGCCTTATTGTATGTCCAAATTATTCATTTTTTTATCATTGTTCGGAAAGAAAATTTCTTCTCTCTGTTAGTGATTGTTGCTAGAATACCTATTATGGGCCCAAATATACTTTATTGTGAGTGCCTATTAGCACATGGAACCTTTGTCTTATATGGGTTACAGTGATTGTGGTCAGAATACCTATTAGCTGAGGATATTATGGCGGACTGTGGATTGCATTTGTTGGTGATGTTTGGTTTATTTGATCTGCATTCTTGATTTTTTTCCCAACTGCCTGTGCTCAGGAAAAGTGATATGAAAGAGGTTAAACATCTAATATGTGATGAATATGAATCCAAATTTTCAGCAATTATGCTTTTGGCAACTAACCCTCCATTATATCCTCTTTCCTGAGTTTGCATTTTCTTCAATGTAATATGTGTCACTAGATGTGCAGTTTGCCAGTGTATTACTCATATATAGATACTTCAATTGAAGGTCCTCATTGCACCTCTTAAGGGATTCAACCTTGTCATTACACTATGGTGTTTTTATGGAAAATTGATCTTTTGTGAACCTAGGTTCAACATCTTAAGCCAATGACCAATAGAAATGAATTTCTTTAATTAAAATCTCTTGTTGATAACCAATAGAAACTTATGAAGTCCACCATTTCTCCCTTTGCTAAAAATTTAAAACCACCTGGTGATAACAGATAGAAATTGCTAATGACCATTTCTCAATTTCAGTGTGTATACTTTACATTACATAACCGGATTTGGGGGGAAACCAAAACTTATAGCTTTAGCATAATAGATAGACTGAGTAACCAGTGAGATGTTGGTAATATACCCTATCATGAGATAATTTTGCATCTAGTAAACACTATAACAAACATAAGATGAACCATCTATTCAAATAACGTAGGGTTCTTTCGCTAATTCTAATCATCTATAGCTTCATTTGACAGCAACCAGTGACACTAGTTCTAATATCTATAGCTTCATTTTTTCTTCTTTGCATTTATATATATGTCCAGTAATTCAGTGGAGGTGACATGTGGAAGTGTTCTAGTCAAATTGAATTCAAAAGCCAATTGTCTACACCAATGGAAAAGTGCTTCTTCTCATAATTCTTCCTTTTGTGTTGTGTGAATTATATAAACCTGTATAGAATTGAATACATTCCTGCTCAAATACATCCATTTACTTTTTTTTGCATGATTTTCTCTATGTTATGTGAAATAGATACTTTATTATATGCTTGTCCAAAAACATTTACTTTGCTTGCTGTGTAATTCTTTTTATTTTCTTTTGTTTTGTTTTCTTGAGTTTTAATATTTGTTTTTCTAGCCACATTTGGTTGTGGTAGGAGTTCCTCTGTAGTGTGATTTTATTGGTCTTTGTCATGGTTATTTCTTTTAGGTTCTCCTTTATACTTCTACCATTAATTATATAAACCTGTATAGAATTGCATACAGTTTCTGCTCAAATACATCCATTTAATTTTTTTCTTCATGATTTTCTCTATGTTCTATTAAATAGATACTTTATTATATGCTAGTCCAAAAATATTTGCTTTTCTTGCTATGCAATTCTTTTTATTTTCTTAGGTTCTATTTTCTTGAATTTTAATATTTGTTTTGCTGGCCACGTTGGGTTGTGGTAGGAGTTCCTCTACACTATGATCTTTTTAGTCTTTGGCATGGTTGTTTCTTTTAGGTTCTCCTTTATAGCAAATCATCATGTATAATTGTCACTTCTGCATAATATCACTACTACCTTTTCAATTCTACTCTTTTGTATTGTAACTCTATTTATGTAATGATTCCTTCATAATTAGTTGCAAGCATTGATTATAATTTGCAACAATGTTTATAGTTTCCAAGTAGTTCATATTATGGTCTAATTCATTATCTTGTTGGACTTAATGCCTAATATATGTGTTGATGATTATCTCTCTTTTTAGGACTTCAAATGAGGCTTTGGTGGTTTTAATTTAAGTGCAAGAGAAAATATTTTCTAAATAGAAGATTTGGAAGGAGGCTGTTTACTAATATTCTATGTGACAATAGGGAGAATTTCGTCCAAACTGCTTCCTCTCCCAGCATGTTTTTTGGATCAATATTTTAATTCTTTCTTCATTTTTTTGGTGACAGGGAATAGATATATGTATTCATGTATGGAAAAAATTCTTTAGCTCTATACAGGTTGGTCACAGAAGTTGTTTTTTCTATTTGAGTGGGGCATATATCTTAATAAATGACAGAGAATAAATTGCACCATTTTATGAGCTTCTCATTAGTTTTTTTTATGATGAACAATTCTTCTCATTTGCTTTCGAAACACACATAATTTCAGGTCACTCGCTTTGGAACTTCTCAGGGGGTAATTCCAAGAAGGGATCCACTGCTTATTCTAGGTGGAACTGCAAAAGCTCGTGCTAGCCATTTCTCCATAGCCCTACCAGCAACTTCATTTGAATTATTTACTTTTGGCAATGGGGTTATGCAATGTGTAATTTTGTTGATTTTTCTCTAGTTCTATTTTCTTGAGTTTTAATGTTTGTTTTGCTGGCCACATTGGTTTGTGGTAGGAGTTCCTTTGCACTGTGATTTTTCTGGTCTTTGTCACAGTTGTTTCTTGTAGGTTCATTTTCCAGTTGAATATGTTCCAGACATTTAGGTCGTTTCTTTCGGCCATGTCAATCTTTCTTGTAGATTCAGGATTTGTCTTGACCAGTTCCTATGGGTGGGAGTAGTTGAAAGAGGAAGTCAAACATCTTAAGTCAATGATGAGTAAGAAGAAGTTTTGGAGTTTCTTTTCAGTCGCTAAACATTGAAAATAAAATAGGGCTAAATTGATATTTTTGGATTTGGAGGGAGGCTGTTTACTAATTATGTGTGAGATGGTCTATTTACTGCAAGATAACAGTGCAAGACCAAGCCCTGCCCCTCTTTGCAGTACATATAGTTTGATATGCTCCTACTAGGATATTTCTATGAAACAATTTGCTTAATGCTAAATAACTGATCATATTATATATGATGTTGCCATTTGTATGTCATATGGCTGATGCATGTTTTTACTTTAAATTTAATTATAATATCAATTTCTTTCTCTCATGGAAAACCTTATTTTATGCTTGAAAAACCTTGTGGAAACCTTACTTTATATGTATTTATTAAAATACTATATTTTTATATTGTCATTGTAGCAAAAGATGGATGAAATGTTGAAGAAACTTCTTGAGGAGACGCAATATACCTTTTCTTCGAGTGAATTATTTGCTCAGATCATGGGAGAAGAGAGAAATGGTCGTGTTAAAATTTCATGAATGTAAAACGATCTATTTATTTCTACTTTGTCATTCAGACATTTAAAAGAAGTACTTCTATGTTACTTAAGTTTATGGATGGTTCAATGGAATGATCGATGTTCATATTATTTTGTTTTATATTCAACACTAGATAATGTTTATTTTCTAGTCATAGTAAATGTAATTATCATTATTTATAGTGCTTTCAAGTGGTCACAATGAATACAATTAGCAATTATTTAAAAAAATAATAATGGGGGAATTAAGGACGTTTTTAAAACATTGCTTATAGTGTTTCAATTGCACATTACTAATTATTAGCGATGTTTCTAAAATGCCGCTAATTCCTTCTTATGACTTACTTGTATATATAGCAATGTTTGTAAATGTCGCCAATTGTTATTGAAAAACGTCACTAATATTTTTAGCAGCATTTTCTAAAATGTCGCTATTAATTATAATTGTGACATTTTGTACAAAGGTCACCATAAATGTCGCAAAATACTTTTGGTGACGCAATCTTTAGCGACATTTGCATAAAACTTGACATTGCTAAAAGTATTAGTGACGTTTTATATATGTCAGTTAGGTACTACCCACCATATAAGTGCTTCTATCTCATCTGAACATGCTTTACACGCCCATTAGTCCATCAAATAGGAAACCATTATATGTACCCAAGAGTTATGTCAGTTAGGTACCAACAATTATTAGTTGAGTCATATTAGCCAATGCTTTCGGTCTCAATTTTTCCACCATTTTTGTTGACTTTCTTCAATTTGATTCTTAACCCCACTCATTCCTTCCTTTCTAACATCTCAACATGCTTCACACCCAACATATAAGTCCTTCAAAAAATAAAGATTAAATGTACCTAAGAGTTATGTTAGTTAGGTACTAACAGTTATCAATTGAGCCATATTAGTCAATGCTGTCGATCTCAATTTTTCTACCATTTCTGTTGACTTTCTTCAATTTCATTCTTAACCCCACTCATTCCTTCCTTTCTAACATCCTTCAAATCAATAATAAAATTAATGAGCCACAATGCAATTCAAAAAATATATGCCACAATGCAATTCAAAAAATATATGCCACCTACCATCTACCAGTCAAGAGTTAGTCTCTATCAGTTAACTTTGTTTTAACCATGTAAACTAGGTCATATAGTCTCCTCCTCGCTAGATATCATATTATGTCATTGAAACCTACCTTGTAAACCTATCTTGCTCAAAACTAATGACCACATAATGTACTTCGACAAATAAAAGTCTCCTAACATATACAGTCATCAGGTAGCCGTATCAGTTAACATTGTTTTAACCATATAAAGTAGGCTACATGGTCTCCTCCCTGCTAGATGTCAGATCACATCATACTTATGAGTAAAACTAATTACATATATTCTTCTTACTTAGCCTACCAACAAAACATATATATTCAATTACTTACTTTTCATCAATTAAAATCTATTACAAGCATGCACACTAAGCACCAAACACACAAGGTAGTGTTGAAATTATTACTTACTTACACTCTTATTTATCCACCCATATGTAAACCTAATTTGCACAAATCTAATGACCACTCAATGTACTTCAAAAAATAAAAACCTCCTACCATCTACCAGTCAACAGTTAAGTAGTATCAATTAACTTTGTTTTAACCTATATACTAGATCATATTGTCTCTTCCTTGATAGATATCATTTCACATCATTCAAACCTACATTATAAACCCATCTTACGCAAATCTAATGACCACACAATGTACTTCAACAAATAAAAAGTCTTTTACCATCTATCAGTCAACAGTTCGGTTGTATTAGTTAACATTATTTTAACCATATGTTTTAGGTCATATGGTCTCCTCCTTGTTAGATATCAGATCACACCATTGAAACCTACCTTCTACACCTATCTTCCTCAATTCTAATGACTAGAAAATGTGCTTCGATAAAGTTAAGCCTCCTACCATCTATAAGTCAACAGCTACATTGTATCAGTTAACTTTATTTTACCCATATGAACTAGGTCATATGCTCTCCTCCTCGCTAGCTAGATATCAGATCACATCATTGAAACCCACCTTGTAAACCTATCTTGCTCAAATTTAATGACCACATAATGTACTTCAACAAATAAAAACCTCATACCATCTACCAGTTAACAGTTAGGATGTATCAGTTAACTTTGTTCTAACCATATAAAATAAGTCAAATTGTCTCCTCCATGCTAGATATTAGATCACATCATGAGTTAAACTAATAAGCTATATTCTTCTTACTTAGCCTACCAACAAACCATATATAATCATTTAATTACTTTCCATCGACATGGTCACATATAAAAAATTTGAGTTAATTGAACATCATATACCAATTGTGGCCACATGAGATGATTAAACTAAACATACAATCAAAATACATAATCCATCAAACTAGGAGACATTAAACAGGGAGTAATGCTACACTAACCAAACCATACAAGAGGTAGTGAGGGCAACATGATTGATCATAATCAGCCACAAAGTTGAAAATTGGCAATTTTTGCTAAAAAAAATATATTTGAAATTCTTCTCATAATGGCATGAACTTTGGTATAACACTCAACTATTTAGTCAAAAACCTTAAAAAAGTAGACACAAGGAACATCCTAGAAGTACACACTTAAAAGAAGTACAATCTTGACTGGTAAAAAAATTTAAAAATTGATGTATCTTACTTTTTTCAGTCATTTTAATGAAGAGCCCTTTTTTTTACCAACAAGGCAATGACCTCAAAAGCTCATGATTTTGGGCAAAATAACTCACTTAGGCTAATTGCAATTTAATTATATCCTAGAACATGTAGCATTCTTACATGACTTCCAAGTCCGAGGATACAATGTTGAGCGATAAGAAGCTCCTTGGAAACTATATACAGATTAACCATAAACCTTAATTTCATTGCAAAAGTAAAATAGAAATCGAGAATTGGTTGTATAGAATAAGTATAAACCTTATTCATTTGCAAAAGAAAAATTGAAATCGAGAATTCGAGGCCACCATCATTGCATAATTTAAAATTGAAGGATAATTAAAAAGTGCTTGATAGCAAATCAAAAAGATCATTGACAAGTTCAAGAATAATAATCTTTTTTTCTCTTTTTTTCCTGTTGTTAACAATGGTGTCTAGGTCCTTATGACCCTACTAGAAGCAGGGCCGCCGGCCTATTAGAGTACTCTATCCCACCACCCATTCCCTGCCCATACATCAAGTCCAAATATAATAAACAGCCTGGCATATCTTGTGAGCCAAGCTCTTTTGTTGCACACTTCTTTATAACAAGAATATTCTATTCGGTAAGCAAATGTGGTAAATGACAGTCAATTTATCATATGTACATATTGTTACAAGCTATCTCGTACCATATAGCCCCAAGTTGCATTCCTTATTTTAGTTGCATATCTACAAAGTCAAGAGGAGTCTACAGAAGGAAATGGTTATCCTGATAAATTATTCAGTTCTTTGTTCAAATGATCCCAGTGACTGTGCATGTCACGCCCGAGGTTTTTCCACACATTTAATTGAAAATTTTACAAATCTTTTATTTCAAAATATCGATGTAAATCAAATTAACCAACAAAATTCAAAACGTGTGAAAATAATTTTCGTAAATTAATTCATCATATGACAAAACTAACATTCTCAGGCGTGACTGAAACAAAAACATAAAGTGAAACCTGCCATGGCCATGGTCTTTAAAAATAAACAAATCCCAGGCCTTTCCGAGTACAAGTTCTTATAACAGTCAGAGTTCTAGTTCATACATATATGCACAAGTCCAATATATAATACATTTCTCTCACCTTAAACAATACATAAAATCGTGGCACTAAAAACCATGAAGCCTTACCATGGTTTCACTGCACACCTAGTCGAGGAAGAAGAATCTACCACTGGGAATAGTCTTATCCAAAAAGTTGTTGATCGACCTGCAAAAGCCTCTGAACAAAGGGGCTAAAAAAATATAGGGTGAGTATTTTCATACTCAGTAGGAAAATACCCAGTAGGGGAAAAATATCAATGAACTTCGTAAGTTCATACATAGATGCATCATTCGTGCAATCACACATGAAGCAAGCAGTGCATGCAACATAAAGAATGTATCTTACACCCACGATCATACTGGCTGAACTTACACTTACTCTTATAGCATACACTTACACTTACACTCTAAATCAAAGTCTTACTCGTACTATCGTACACTTACACTTACAACACATACATACTCGTACAACCTTATTCGTACGAACTTACTTGTACGACCTTACTCGTACAATCTTACTCTTAAGCATAAACGTACTCTTACGTCTTCCTTATAGGCTCATACTTACACTTGCCCTAAATCATACTCGTATAGCTTACTCAAAATCCGAAACATACTACTTACTCTTACTGTCGTACACACACTACCAATAACTGAAGCTCATTACAATTAATAAGCTTCACCATCAGAAAAGGAAGGGAATGTCACTGGGGAGTCACCTTAACCTTTGGGGAGCAACTAGACGCCATGGACTTTTCCGAAGGCAAGACACACCTATACTCATGGGGCACAGGATCAAACAGGTAAGAGTAGATTCATGATACTACTTACCTGAGCACGCAAATGCCCGCTCTTTGGGGCCATACATTGCCAACAAGGGCCATACAATGCCAACTAAGGGCGGAAAATATACGATACCACTCTTGGGCAGGAATCTTACGGTGCCACTCTTGGGCAGGACATATAGTGCCATCAGTAGGCCCAATACATACAATGCCCATGAAGGGCAGAAACTTACTGTGCTCTCAACAGAGCATCAAACATCTGGGCTAAAATATAGCACCAAGACTAAATCCCGCAGGATAACACCATGGCTAGACTAGGAAAGACGCTCAGTAGATTACTTATCGACTGGCTCAAAACGGAACTTAATCTTGCGAAACTCTCTATCTCCAACTCACAATGTTATCAAATTAGGGTTACTTACCATTCAAGTTCATATTAGGTAACTTATGCATGTACAATTATGTTAAAAACGACTTCCATCTTACAATCTTTAGTCAACTAGGCTAGAACTGCACCCATTCTGAAGCTCTAATCCACAAAGGTAGCATCCTTTACTTAGCTCATCTCCCACCCTGACACTTACAGTCTTACGAATCTTTGCACAGTCTTACATAAACTCGAATTCCATACTGATAATCTTATCATCATACACTTATGGCCTAACATCTTACACCATCCCCCATTAAACTGAATCATCTTACTCGAACTCCTAAAATGACACCCTTTAGACCTAAGTCCCGTCATCAAACCCTTACTAATTCCTTACTCATTATTCTTTCGTTACAATTCATATTACGTATATTATGCATGTACAATTATGTTGTCCACTTTCACTAATTCACAATCCCCCAAAGACGTTAAGAACTTTGAATCTTCCCAATCATTACATCACTTAGGTCTTCTGTTCACTGCTCCAATGTACTACTTGACTCAATCCAAGCCAATTCTTCAATCTCATCAAATCCAATCTTCAATGGTCCATCTTACATCTTTCCTCACCTGTCATACAATCACAATTTCCATGTCGTAGCCTATGAAGCACCCCTTCGACAAACTTACAAACAAACGCATGTACTCGTGCTCATCAACCACACATATTTATCACATACTCAAATCACACACATATAATTCACCTATTTCTTACTGTCATACCTTTAATCCTCGCAAACATATGCATGATTCACATATATAAAGCATACTCATTTAATTAGCATTATCATGCAAAACATTAAGTTATAAACTCCTAGTATGCTACTACACAATCAAAGCATGTTATAATGAAATTACGAGTTCAAGGTCCCCTACCTTGTAATCCAGAGGAGTTTGATGGCGAACAAATGACGGTGGCAGCATCGATAGTGGAATAGGCAGCCAAAAGCATCGCACTGAGAGAGTTGTTGTGTCCCGAGGGTTTTCAGAGATGCTGGAATTAATCTCGATGAAGTTAGATTAATTTCACTCGAAGCCAAAGGTTTGGACGCACTAAGGTGGCCGAACACATGGTCGTGCCACTAGAAATGGCAAAAGCGACCACATAATGGGGGCTGATTGATTGGAGGTTGGCCAACGGTTTAAAACACTTCATTGGCCACAAAACATTAAAATGGACAGGAGACCACATCCAACGGCAACAATTGTGCATTATCAAAGCCTCACAACATGGCAGAGGCTTGCTTGCATACACATGGACATAGGAGAGACGAATGAGGGCTTTAACGACCATTTTGCCTGATGATGGAGACGTTCCATAAACATACGTTGAGGCACTAAGGCTTGGCGTAGGTGGCCGACAAAGGCAGCATCATTTCTAAATGCTACCCACAACCAATTCATCGTATGGACGATTGTGCATCAAGCACGGCTTATGGTGGAGGATATGGGCATGACATTGGTCAAGCCTTCGATGGGCTGAATCTAATGGCGTACAATAATACTTCCCCTTGGAAGAATCTGAATTCGAGGGCTCTTTCCTTGCAAGTTCTTGGTCGTGTGTAACAGGAAGTGAGGGTGCAAAGGTAAATTTGGGCCAAAAGTGTTGGCCCTAGCCGTCACTGGGCCAAGGCAGAGCCCACGTCAATAGGACATGTAGCCCAAGTCCACGCAATGTCAGGCGGAACAAGTTGGCCCTAGGCTGGGGGTCACTTGACAACGGTCAGAGGCATACCCCGAAGTTTAGGGGCGTTTGGTGTGTGCAAAAGACGTGTAGAGGAGGCTGTTCGAAGGGTTGAAAGGCCATTCGAACGCCTGGTCATTTGATCGGCCAAACAAGACGTTCGAACGGGCTGTTCAAATGCCCTTAATAGTTCACACTAGTTTGTCTTCAACGTTCCGAAATTCAAACCGAAAACTTCCCAAAATTCAAGATAAATTCAAATATCACTATAGAACATCATATAATCAAAATATAACCTTAGAACTTGATAGATCTAATTATTCTCATGCTTAATCATAAGCAAATAGCCATAAATTGCATACTTTTAACCACCCACTATTAAAGCTCAAAATGAAGCAAGAATCCACATAAATCCACAATCAAGCATTCCAATAAATGAAATCTAATAAGGAAAACCCCCTAATCTTGTGGAAGTCTTTAGATCCATGAAAAAGCTTTCAAGCTTCAAGAGATCTTACCCAAAAATTAGGGTTTTTGTTAGAACTTGATTAAAATTAAGTAATAGGCTCAAATCAACTTAAAAATAAACAAAAATTACCTAATTAGGGTTCTAAATCAAAATTAAAATTAAGATTTTTATCGAAAAAATTCAATAATCAAAAGGTAAAAAATGAAGATACGAGTGATTAAGACCAAAATAAGAAGATTAAAGGTGATTAGGGCAAGAAATTATATCTAAAATGAATTTTTCTCTTTGGGAAATGGGGTAGAGCACCTCTTTCTCTTTCACACAGCCCTTCCCCAAAATGGCAAATGGCTATGGTTTTTATTTAAATAGTAAGGTTTTTGGGGTATAAAAATAAAGTGTTGGGTTATAAAATAGGTTAAAACGCCCTAAGTGGCTAATTAGGGTTATTTTTTGTCTAAAAATGAAATTAATCACACCCAAACTCACTTAAATGATGTAATAGAAGTTTAGATGGTCAAGTGGGTCACACACCGTCCAATATGGACATGGGGCCCGCAGTAGGGTGCACAGCCTAAATTAAGGAAAAATTATGATAAAATCCCATAAAATTTATAAAAATTGGATAAATCAAGTTTAATACTAATACTTATAAAAAGTAAAATTAAACTTATTTTAAATAATAATTACTAACCCATAACCGAAAAATTAAATCAAATCGACACTTAAGTAAAATCACACAATTCACATACTAAAATAGAAATTAAACCTGGTTAAAGTTAGAGATCTTACAATACATACATGGTTGTGTTCATATTTGAGCTAAAATATGTATAACATGAATCATCTATAATCAATGTACATGCGCAAATATCCATAATTCATCATGGTTATAACCTACTGGGATCATGGAGAAAATAAGAATGAATCATTGAAATACGGATTTAACACAAGTAGAAAACATCATACTAAACCTAGACAAGTATAGTCAATTTCATGTATAAGCTAAATTATAATCGAAAGAAGTTTAGATGCAATTAAGGTGACATTTATAAATAATCATAGCTCATCATAGTTATAGAGAATTAGAATTACCAAGAAATAACAAGAAATAGCCAAATATCTACAAAATATATTGTTTTCACTAAAACTACATTTAGCCGTTCCAACAGCCTTACAGCCCATTCGAACACTGAGCGGTCTGTTAGCCAGTTCGAATGCACGAAATAGTTTAATTTTCTAGTTTGTCTTCAACCTCTCAAAATTTAAATCGAAAATATTCCAAAATTCTATATAAAGTCAAAAATCATCATAAAACCTTATATAATCAAAATCTAACCCTAGAACGTGATGAATCTAATCATTTTTATGTTTAATTATACAAAAATAACCAGTAAATCGCATGCTTTTAATAAATCACCATTATACATCAAAATGAAGGAAAAACTTAAATAAGCCATAATCATGACATTGCAATGAAGAAAACCACACAAGGTAAAAAAAACCCTTACCTGTAATAAGCTTTTAAATCCCTTGAACGATCTTCAACCTTAAGAAATCCTACCAAAAAATCAAGCTTTTTAGTTAAACCTAATTTAAATCTATCTAATAGACTGAAATCCACTTGGAAGAAGATAGATCTGGAACATCCTTAGGTTAAAAACAAAAATAACCTTATTAAGGTTCTACATCGAAATTAAAAACATGATTTTGATGGAAGAAAACGAAGATTCAAACTAGGAGAAATGAAGATAGAGGTGATTAAGACTAAAAATTAAAAGATTAGAGGGTGATTAAGGGTAAAACATACCCTAACAAGGGTTTCTCCTTTGCGAAATAGGGGTAGAGCGAGCCTCCCTCCAAAACACAGTCATTCCCCATTTGGCAAAGAGGTAGGGTTTTCCCTTATATAGTAAAGGTTTTAGGCTGGGAATATGAACTTTTGGTGGTTTGTAAAATAGGTGTACACGCCTTTAGTGACCAATTATGGGTATTTTGACTCAAAAATGAATCTAATCACACTCAAACCTAGTTCGAAAAATTAATAGGAAATTAAAGGTTGAAATAGGTGATATGCCCTCCCACACGGGAGTGGGTACCACAGTGAGGCCCGCTCCCTTCACCAAGGAAAAATCTAAAGAGAATATTTTTAAATATAAAAAAAATTGGGTAAATAAAGCTTGACACTAATACTCATAACATAAAATTAAACCTTAAGAAATTTGAAATTAACTAACCCATAACCCCAAAATAAACCAAACCGACAAACAAACACAATTCACACAATTAACAAGGAAATAAATTAGAGATCTTACACATAGCCTATATATGGAGTGGTATTTGTGTCACGACCTGTATTTTTAAAAGCATTTTCAAATAGCATGAACGGTAAGTAGCAAAATATTTTTTTCTTAAATACAAAACAAACCCTTCAATTAAATATCCAGGTCATGATAACTGGGGTTCACAAATATAGATATCAAATCATATGATATTATTACACGTCTAAAAATTCATAAAGAATAACTCATCATCTAAGTACAAGTCTGTCATCCGTTTGAAAATGAATAACTAAGTTGACTCTCACGCTAGTGAAACACTTATGTACCGGAGTTAAAGAAATGCAGAAACTTCATCTTATGCTCGCTTGTCTTGGTCTCACTTGTCGTCGCCTGGAGAATTTGCAACCAACCAAACGAAACCACCACAACAACAATGGAACCTCTCTGCCTTCAGGAGAAGAGCTTCTAAAGGGGCAAAAGGCTTAATTAATATTTTTTGGATAGGGCTAACATCACCCGATTTTAGTTGCCTATGTACTAATATAACTTAACACAACAATAATAAATGCAAGCATCAGAATAATCAACATATATAATATACAGTCACACAAGTGCATAAATAATAAACGGAGGCTCGTTGTACTCATTTGTAGAGCCAGGGCTCAATGAATCAAAGCCCGAGAGTGTAAACAACTCTAACACATCACGCAAATTACGTATATAATACTCTACTTGATCAATGTATTTGGTTGCAAACACGTGTAATTTGCTACCTTAAACCCTGAGAATTAACGTTCTTCCCCTTATTTCCCGTGACACTGTGACCTATCAAGGTCTTCGTGTCACTTTCTGGTCACACCCCTTCCTTTTGAAGTCATTCAACATCACTATAGCATACCCTAACACTTGGTACTTAGGTTATTAGTTTTGGTAGAAATGAAACATACTGCCCTTAAGGGCATTAGGGTAATTTTCCCACCCAAGGTATGATACTCTCCCTTAGGTCATTTGGTCATCTCACTACCTTTTTATTTATTTTAATTCTTAATCATCTCAGGAGGCTCCACAAGTCAGTTCAAGGGGTATTTCTGTCATTTGGTTCAAGTCTTTATTGACATCCAGTGGGTCCAAAATTGAACTCAATGGTACTACTTGACTTCATGAACTCTGTGTAATTTTCCTAGAGTATGACGGGGTCGTGAACCCCTTCAACTGACCTTAGTTGACTTAACGATTTACGATACCTAGGGGAAAATGGTCAATTATCCATGCACTGGGATTTTTCCACACTATGCAGCTTGGTTTATATTCAGGGTACACATTAAGCTCTTACTTGAAATTTTCCCAAATTTTAGATCAACTCATAAGCCCCTGAACCAGAGCCCCGAAGTTGGGTAAGTAGTTTACACACGGTAATTTAACTAAAGGGGTAAACGGGTCATTTTATAGTGTCTAGGATTTTTTCCATGTCTAAAATTTGGTTAGAATACTCCCACACCTTTGAAGGTCCATAAGTAATTTTTTATAATTTGTTTGAACCCTTATACCCCCTAAACCGGACCCAGTTCAGTTCATTCTTTATTTTATTATTTTTTTAGAACAATTGACTAGACCGGAACCAGACCAGGCCTAAGCCAATCGGGTCCGGTCCAAACAAGGCATCTTCCTCAGTTCCGACCAGCAGGTGTCCCTGCTGGCCTCCTGTGGCCACCTTGGCTGACAGGCTGGCTAGTGGGATCGCCTCCGAGAGGTGATTTTGTTAGCCCCAGTCCCGTCGAGACACGGTGGTTGCTGAAGGGTCAAAGGCGCGGCCAGGTCCTCTACCGGCGATCTGCAATAGCGCCATCGCCTCGACTAGCCACGGGGCAGGGGTTGTTCAATCAGCCATCCAGCAGCAATTCCGAACCTCCTTGCCCTGACGCCAGCCCATTGCCGGTGATATAGCCCGCAATGTCTCCTCTCCTCTGTGATTTCACAGAGAACTAGAGGATGAACAGGGGCGTGGCAGAGCGACGGTCCAGACTTCTGGCAAGGCTCCGCCTCCTGCTGGCCAATCAACAAAGAAGATAAAGACTCAAGCTTTGCCCCTTTGCTGACCGGAATAATTGGTCTTGCCCGTGGCCAGGCATTTTCTGGCCGGCTTTTGCTAATTAAATTGGTTCATAGGTGTCTCTAATTTAAGCTAAAAGGATGTTTTAGTGATTCTACCTTACACGCTGGGTTGTTGTCGATCCCAGTGTTTTAAAACCCGGCCTGGAGGCTGACTTGGATTGGTCGCCGGGCCGGGTTGATTCGATTCAACCACGGGTTAACCCGGGTTGACCCGTTTTGTTATATACTAATTAAATATATTAATAAGTAAAAATGTACACATAAAAGTTTCGTAACTCAGCGGTTAAAGTGCACAGGACTATAAGTATCCGTTCTGCGTTCGATTCCCGCTGTGAACAAAGATTTTTTCCTATTAAGTAATCTAGTAGATATTTAAATATAATAGTTATCATCAAATACAGAACTAATTTTGCATGGTGCAGTGGGTAAAGTGTTGATGGGCTTCAGCTTGGAGAGTTCAAATCCCGTTCGACGCAAAAATAACCTTTCACTTTTCCAACCTAGAGAAAAAATTGAACCGGCCCGGAATTTCATCCGGGTTGAACCCATGCCAACCAGCCAGGCCGGTCCGGGTCTTAAAATAGTGGTCGATCCACTGCCTCTGAAGATTCGTGCTCCCTCTTCCCTGACTCTGTCACCCGCCATGATCTTGCTCTAGTCACCGGAAAAACTCCGACGGCTACCGCCTAAGTTTCCTCCAAAAAGCCCTAATTAGGTTTTTATAGGTGTAGAGATTAGGAACCCTAGTTGGGCCAAAACTTTCCCAATTAGGCCACTTAATTGGGCCCTTAAAACTTAATTTCGAAATATTAATTAATCAGGCCCGTATAGCGACTTAAACAACCAATTTTCGTGTCCGATTTGGGTAAATGGGTCTTGCGTGCTATATATAACTTCGAGCAATTATATCTCCCTCATCTGAATTCCGATTCATGCATTCTTAGAGGCATTTCGAAGGTCTTTCTGTATATTTTCTATCTGTGTAGGTCTTTCATACCAGTTCTAACCGATGATCAAGTTATTCTCATGAGAATGTCAACGGGTCCCGCACCCTAATTTCCTCGTATTCGACTTCAGGAATTTAGAAAATTCTTGGACGTTACAATTTGACTATTATACAAGGATATATTTTACTCTGTGATGATTTAGAGGAGATGACCTATCAGCCTAGGGGCGCATCAGAGACAACTTTGGTAAATATCTTAATTATATTATAATATTTTTTATTTTTCATTTATTATTTATATCACTTTTTTTATAGCTTGGTTTAGCGCAATGAACATATACATATTTGACTGATACAGTTAACACCTATAATTCAAGTGAGGCCTTATTAGCATCATATTAGTCGATCATCATGCACCATGAGGACGCCCTTTGTAGTTTGCCACTACTTCAGTCAGTTATTACGGATATTCATGGACATTATCCCACTGATGAGGCAGCTCCGACACTGCCGATGCATGCTTCATGCACGGATATTCTATCTTCATCTGCAATACTTGGCTCTCCTCTTTTATTTTTACGAGCTTCAGCTTCACATTATAGTCTACATTCATCATCTCTGGTTGCTCTAGATCCGGCTCATCTTCAACCAATTGAGATGCGGATTATTCCGAGAGTATATACTAGATGACAATGGGCAACTTATGTAGATTCGATCTCATTATCTTTAGAGGAGTATTTGGGTGAGGCATCTATTATTTACGCGGACCAAGAAGACCCAATATAGTAGTTTCATAGCCATGGGCATGGTCGAGGTTGTAGGGGTATGAGAGGTTGAGCTAATTAAAGTTGTTATATGTTTTTTCAAATGTATAGTGCAAACTTTTTTTGTAAACTAAGCATTTTGAGAATATTTCATCTAATTTATGTTTCATATACTTTTTAAATACTCGATGTGTAGCTATCCAAGTATTGTATATGTTGATTTTACAGGGGGTTGTTGTGGGGTGCAATGAATCTTAAAAAAAGAATTCCAATTTGATTTAGTCCTTTAAAAAGACACAATCAGTATAAACCTGGAAACTATTACTAGTATTTAGCAAAGGAAGGTGATTTCAAGGACACAATCTTTCTTTCAAGGAGATTTCGTCATTGTGAAAGACGAATTCTTCTTAATAGGAAATTTTGTCATTTTAGGGAGATTTCGTTCTTTAGAAAGACAAGATCTAGGTTGAATTTATTAAAAAAAATACACGCAAGAGCTAGCATTTGGGTGGCACCTGTATGGCAAAAAAGAACACCATTTTAATAATTATTTTTATTTATCTAATATTTTGGTAAATAATTTTTTTAACATTATTTATATAATTTTTCTATTAATTTTTCATAATTATTCTCATTTTATGATTGTTTAACCCTTCACTTAAGTAAAGGCGGTAATGTCTTTTCCTTTAATTGACAACCCTAAAGTTAGTGAATCTTATATAGTATTCTTCTTCATTAATTCAATTCAAAAGGAGGTTCTTTATTCTCTCTAAAAACCCATCTTCAATAATTTTAAGAGCAAAAATCAATAAGATAATTTCAGTTCCTATTAGAAAAGTTAAAGATCATCAGATGTAGGAGAGATTGCCCATCAAAAAATCTACTTGGAGGCAATATTCCATTCTCTATACAAAATTTCCCATATTTGGAGGTTGTGTGTCATTTCAAGAAAACACCATGCATGAGTGGGTACATACATCCATGATCCATGCCGAGTCACAAAATTAGTGGGTTTGTCCATTTTGAGGCCGTAGGCTTCTACTACTGGTTGAGTAGTGCTACAATCCTTATTACTGGCAGCCTCCTCATCCTTCAGTCGAAGTAGAGATATAATTAGTAGTTTCATCTTTCCAGGTATTTGGTATTTCATCGGGTCCTAAGGAGAGGAAAGATGGTAAGGAGTGCTAGCAGTAGCTTCTGACTTTTCCTTCTGCAAATGGTGGAGAATAACCATCTATTCAGTGAGCTTCCTCAAGTTTCTGCAAAAGGAGGAGAAAACCCATCTGTTAAAAAAATCTTCATCGGGTTCCCCCCCCCCTTTTCTAACTCCAGATCAGTCGCTACTTACATGTCATCAATGAAAATTGTCATATACTCCCTCGACACAATTTAATTGTAACATTAGATAATCAAAATGAACTAAATTGGTTCACTTCAATTTTCTAATGTGTACTGTTAAAATAAGACAGAGGGAGTATATCCTACCACCTTTTATTTTAATCACCTGTGCCACAACACAAGCAATATGATTATCATAGTCACAATAAATGGCTAAAAATTGGTCAAAGGAGAAACAGAAATATCAATGTGTCAAATTAGTGTTGTTTCAAAGTGGACCTTTTCCATGATCAATGCGCTCCACGAATGGGAAAATCTTGCGGATGAAATGCTTCTCTTGCCTGTATCTGTTCACATAAATATTTTTCAGTTAGAACCATACATATTTGTTTTGGTCTAGCTGTCTATTGACACAAATACTAGATATTCCATTAAAAGAATGAAGGTAAACAATCAAGAAATTGCATAAATTTAATCGAATTCAGATATTTCTTTTCTACTTTGTATTGGTCTACAGCCAACTTAATTGTAGTGCAGTTTAAAATGAGCCAGGTGGGGTTGGACCTGAGAGGGGCTCAGGCTTGAGCTGCAACCCAGTTAATTGTGGCTCTCGGATCTCCTGCACTACGTCCAATATGGCTGTAGGCCACAACATATTTCTTATTCCCTATATAAATTTGAGTCTCAACTAACTTAGTTCCAAACTGTAAAAATGCAGTTTTATAATAAGAACACAAAGTGAACAATGTTGAAACACTGTTTAGGCCCCTAGTCATTCTGGAAACAGGCTTTGAAAATAAGGAAACAGCAGAAAAGAGGCCTCACTTTGCGCCTAGCATTGGTGACACAAACAACTTTCTGTCTTTCCTGCGGAGAAGGCTTGTGACAAAAAAAAAAAACAATACCCCCTTACTGTATATTATTTCCAATCTCTAATAGGCTAAAAATTCTAGGAATTATAGAGCCTGATCTGTCTTTTCTGCCACTGGACCCAGTCTGTGCCCAGACGGTGCAGATTGCAACAACAGATAGTTTAGCAGCCAGCACTTACAGATCCACCATCATTTTCAAAGAAAACCCACTACAGAAGAGAGGAAAGAATAAAATAGGGAGCATCAAAATTTTGAAGTGAGTGCAAGGAAAGAACAAGAATGTACCAGTCAGAAACAATTTCCTTATTAAGGTAAGTATAAAAAAAAAAGAGCAGGAAAATTTTGAAACTAACTCCCCAGGGAACAAGAATGCACCAGAGGCCACATATTTCTAATTAATCTGAGGAATCACCTCTCTTCAAATCCTCTGGATTGCAACATCTGTCTTATAAACACTCTACCAGTTACCACAATCCACACACCCAACACTGTAAAGGGCGAGGGATTTATTTCGTTGCATGTGTACATAAAAAATGATATTTTCATATTCTAATCTGAAATTAACCTTGAGGTTTGAATCTTATTAGAAAACCATGTAAATCTTACAGTGGTTTATTGATGTAAAAACTCTAGAACATGAATTTCCACATAAAATAGCCTTCACCACTAATCAGAGAAAAGCATGTTTAACTATTTCCACATGGAAAGTGTCTGGGTATTTCTTGAGGAACTAGGTTCCTTTCCATTTCACTTGGGCAGCTAATAGTCCCTCTATAAGTCGAAATATTATGTATAGTCCAAGAAAAAATATACATACATTACAGTTGAGGATATTGCCAAGCAGATTAGGCCAACTGAGACATGGAAAGGAAGTGTCAACAAAAAATTTTCTCGATCAAGAAATACTTTCTCGGAAATTAATGTTACAGGACCCGACAGAAGCAGCAGTTGCCAACCAGATGGGAGACATTGGCGAAAAGCAAATGCAGAATTTTCCTGTTGAAAAACAGAGGCAGACAAATACATTCTGGATCAGATTACCCAGCTCATATGTAAATATTTATAGAATAGTAGATAAATAGATTTGAATGAGTACATGGTTTTAGCATAAACATGTCAAAGTAAACAAGCTGTCTAGCTAGTCAGTAAGTGCACAAGCTAGGTAGACTTGGGGTGGATGGATGCCTCCAGAACTGCAGGATTCTTGCAATTTAGAAAGGGTCAAAGTTCTAAAGGAAACTTATTCCCTCTCATAGGGAAGGCTTGGCAGAATATTTCTGGCTTCAAATGTTCACAATAGCCATGCACCAAGAAATTCATGCCCACAATCACTCTAGTTAAAGCTTCACATGTCCATGACAAAGCAAATTTTTTACATGTGCATGAGATGAGAATTACTTTTCTGAATGTGAATGCAACCGAAATGATTCCTTTTCAAACTTTAACTGACATATCATAAATTAGCAAAATTGATTATAATGTCTATCTGCATTTCTAGTTAGTAGCCTACCACTAGTACACTTAAAATGACCACTCTTTCCAATATACATTATTAAATGAAACCGGAGAAAAGACTTTGGTTATCATTCATCCAGATACCTGGAAATAGTGCTTGATAAATACAGCTGAATATATTATCCTCATGATCATAACTTGAAGTAGTTAAGAAAAAGTTTCACCACATTATGGATATAAAAAACAAGAAACAACGGGAAGCCAAATGACCAGAAAGTCTACATCAAGAGAATACATATCAACAGGAAAAAGGATACTAATTGAATTTGCTATGACTGATCCAACTGCCCCAATAGATGGAATTAGCAGAACATTCAATACTATGTTGAATATTGAACATATTGGCAGAAATATATACAACCGCAGCTGAAGTTCTCTCTGATCTGCTACAGCATGTAGAAAAGCTTCTAAAGTTCCTATTACATCAGAAACAACAATTTCATAACATTTTTCAGTTACAAAACATATATAGGACATTTCATAAAACAAGGAACTATGCCAGCTATTTAAGAGACCAACCAGTACAGGAATAAAAGAAAATCAACTTCCACCGTACGAACAACGGTGAGTTAATATTTTGCAAAAAATATTTCAGCATTACTTACCATTAATAGCCAAAATTATAACATAAAGACAGTAACAACGAAGCATAGTAGGAGCCTCTTCATGATCAGTCAACCTTCCCCCATACAGCAGTCGAAGAAGAGAATAAGAGTAGCCTTGACCAAAAGCAAAAACTACAAAACCTACAACCAATGTTGGATAACACAAGTAATTATATTCTAGCATACATTGTAACAACTTAAACTGCATAGACAGAAAACATTCTTATGTAATGGTCCTTTGGATCTAGAAAAGCTTTGCCATTTTGTTTAATGGTAACCGATGTTTATAAAAATTACAGTTTATGTAAAAAGACAGAAAGTACATAAAAATGATTATGTCCCAGAGTCTTATTATTATTATTCCAACATTTAGCAACTGAAAAAATTGCAATAAGCTTACTAATCAATCAGATATGTTCTAAAATTCTCAACATTAAACTCATCTTCATTTCTTGTATAAGAAGTTCCTCCTAACAAGCCAAATGATAAAAGAATCATAAAGACAAAAGGAAAGCAATCCCAAGTATTTGCAAAAGTAACAAACAAAGGTACGATGTCCTCAAATAAGCTGACCTATCAACATTATAATCTTTAAAGCTTCTCCTAGTGAATGTTCTAACTTCACTTTCCTCTGGGGCAATGTTCCTGTTTAAGGAGAGACAAAGTATCAATAATGGCATTCAAAAAAGAAATAGAGCTGCAAATGACATTACCAAAGATCCACACGAGTCAAGCATGTATTCATCTACCAATAGGAAGGAAAAATACATGCTCTTATATATCTTCAAAGGTTACTAGAAATTAAGCAGACATTTCTGGCCCTGAGAACAAAGACCACTCTCAGAGTCTGCATAGAGTGCATAAGATTAGTCGTCAGTAGCAGTATCACAAAAATAACTCAACCATCGATGTAGGAACAAGCTCCATTTTTCAAAGACAAGGATGAGAAGGATATGAAATGGAAGCTGCATCTCCTTTCTTGAGAAGGCACTTTGGCCAAATCAATGTGCTAGTAACAAATGTCAGCCCCAACAACTAACAAAAAACAATAAGTCAAAGCTGAGATAAAGAATTGAATTGAGACATACCTGAAGCAAGCTTTGCAAACATAGAATAAGAACTCTCCTCAAATGGAAAGAAAACCAGTCTCACGACTAAGCTGCCTGAAATAATTATGCTAATATGTGAGAAATTAACACCCATATAAAGTATCCCCAAGTTTGCCATTTCAAGCCAAGAGTTTAATGATGCTTTAAGAAAGAAAAAACACAGAATCTAAGATCACTTGCCTAATTTCTCCACAAGACCATATACAGCTTGAATTTTATCGGTCGTATAAAACCACATAACGATCTTCTTTTCCCCTTCCTGAAGCCAAAACATCCCGATGGATTGGAATATAAATAAACCACACAAGCTTGAAAGCTCCTTGTCCCTGTTCATAGCATTCCTCATTCTGAATGATGGAGAAACTTATTAACAACCACATTAATTTAAAATATAAAGACGTACTTCATGCAAAAGGAAAAAAATCATCTTTTAAATATATCCTTTTCAAGATATACTAGGCACCAACTGAACATGGGCGTATAGAATGAAGAAAAGGACAATGGTTAACCAACAGGTACCCTTGTCACGTCTCAATTTATCTCATTTAAATATATATAAAAAATACAACCATGGATTTCCATCATGATTTTGGTCTCAATCCCAGTTGGCCAAAGATGAGAGATCCCAAAGAGATCATGACAATGATCTAGATGATGAGAAAACACTAATTTCACAGGTACAATTAATGTGCACGTAAATTTAACACCTATAAACACTGATACCACTTCAAGAATCATCGAAGATAAAGAGATCTCAAAGAGATCAGGAAAGTGATCTAGATTATGAGAAAACACTAATTTTGCACATATAATTGATGTGCATGTATATTTAACACCCATAAACACTGATACCACTTTAAAGAATCACCAAATTGTGTTGAAAAAAATTTGGAAAGAAATTGCTAAAATAAAAGACAAAACAAAGATTGGTAGACTAGATGTAGAATGAAGTCCATGAAAATATTATTGATCAATAATAGTATCAAGAAGTTAACAAACATCAATGATATCAACGCCTTTAACTTAAGTAGATCTCATTCGATAGCTTGGATGCACAATCACTGCAAAGTTGGAAATTTATATGGTGGAAAGCTCTGTCTCAGAGAGATTTTTGAATATCTAAAAAAATTCTTGCTGAAACAGAGAGCCCCAAGGAAATGGTGTCTTAACGAGACCAATTCCTGTGAAAATATTCTTGCTGTCAGGCTGAAATCAAGATCTCCCTCAGAAAGATGGCATTCAATAGAGACAACCATCCACATAAATAGTTGTAAAGGCCAATTCTCAATAACCCATTGCAGTCAAGCATAAAACACCTTTCAGCACTAGCCCAATGATGCAAGTTTTCTAGGTCAATATCAATACTAGGTGGGCTTAGTAATACATGCAGTAGTTTGAAAAATCTTAGATTTGGGCGTGGGCATTTGTTGAATGGGAGTGCATGCCACTATGTAGATTTCTGTTGATGTTAATATACTTTCTTGTACCAGAAATGCATATTTTAAATATAAGAAAGCAGTTGAATGCTATAATATCCATTGATTATATTCATTGTCTTCGCTATTCATTTACTTTCATGTGAATTCCGATAGAACAAAGATCAATCCATTAATTGTGATTTCCTTTTTCACAGAGAAACTGTAAAAATATACATGGCATTACCAAAGTACCTGAAAGGAACTAGATGAGTGCATTTGAAATTGCGTATAAGTAGAAAGTAGCCCCAGTAGCCTATTACCAAAGTGGCTCCATATGAAGCCTGAGATAAAGCAATAGCGTTCCCTTTATCCTGCACGTGATAGATCTAGACATTAATATGATGTAAAAGCAATATTATCGAATTTTACAGCACAATTGAAATGATTAGCTTCATGATAGAAGAACACATATAAACTAGAAAAAACATGAAAGAATTGCATGTTTCGTCTCAAGTAATGTAGCCAAGTAACTGCTAACTTTTTTATACATTTTTCCTAAGCCAAACTTTGTTCATTTTTTCGGCTGGGTAATAAAGATCCATTTCAGCCACAGTAACATGATTCTTACCTGCTCACTGAAGTTCTTTTAACAAAATTCTTAAATTTGGGTGACTTTTTTTTCTAAAAAACAACAAAATTACTGTTTTTCATTGTGAAGTTAAGCTACCATGCAGATAATTACTTTCTCTTCACACCTCAATGAGACACATATAAACTGCAAGAAGTATATGCAGAAATTTTATTTTCCAGGTTTCCTAAAACTGGATTCACCATCATATTCTTAGGGGTTGTTTGGATGTAGAATTTCTATAAGATTTCACCGATTCCACCCTAATTCCAGCCTGAATTATCGGAATCATGTTTGATTGCAGGAGAAAAATTCCGCTCAGAAATTAATTCCAGGCCATTTCCATATGGAATCAGCAGGAATCATTGAATCACCTTGTGAGGTGATTCTGGCTCCCAGCCTCCCTTTTTGGAATTAAAAATTCAGTTATTTTTCAATTATTACCCCTCATATAGATTTGAGCCTCAAGAAGCATGTCGTATTGGTGGGGCCCACTTTAAAAATTCAAAAGTACCAAGCTACGTGAGATCTTGTTTGATAGAGCTCAAATTCAGGAGTGCAACTGTACCAAGCAAGTGCATATCCGAGTTTAGGAGAGAGAGTTATATTACTTTAAAGTTTTAAAAATGGGTTTAACGCGACATCTGAATTTTTTCTAAAAAATTCTATTACCAAATGTAATTCTCATTCAATGGTGAATTATTCGAATTAATTCTAAAAAATTCCACTTCCGTTTCTAAAAAATTTAACAACCAAACAGCCCCTTAGAGTGATATGGCATTCTAAAACCAAATTCAAGCATCAGCACCCATCAACCAGAATGCTCAAATTTACATATGGGAAAGAGTGCCATCAGTAGACAAATACAGTAATTCCATACTACTAAGATTAAGTTTGATAACAAATTATTTGAGCACGCACCGAATCAGTATATCTATCAAATAGAAAGCCAATTGTCACACAACGGACTGCTGTTGCCACAGTTTCCACCACCAATCGCACCTCAAGGAGAAGCATGTTCTGAGCTAGTATATAAACGGGTTCAGCTAATAGCTCCAACATACAAGCAAGTCCTGTCAAATATAAACTAAACTGTTGTAATAGGTAAATGTAAATAAGAATAAACATATAAATTCCATAAATAAAATGTGGAGCAAAGTTTGCAAGTTAACACAAACACATAACCATACGTCATCTGCATATTGTGTTAGGGAACAGTAAACAAATAAATTCAATAAATAACATGTGGAGCAAATTTAGTAAGTTCACAAACGCACAACCATACATAGATCTGCATATTGGCTTACGAACAGTAAATATGTGCATATGCCCTAATATTTTGCTCATACAATTCATCAGAAATCTATAGACAGCTTGAAAGTCTCTACCACCACAAACCATGAGATGGAGACCATATGAGTCCATGGAAAGTAACACCATGAAAGCCAACAATGTTTTGTTATGTGGAACTACCTTGTTTAATATTCAAACCAAGAAACTGATAAATATAGATAAATAGAAAACTATAGGTTATATATGTCCCCAGAAGAAGAATACCTGCAAATCAACCTAAAAAAAAACAGAGAAATAAGACTCAAGAATCCAACTAATCCAAGAACTTATATATGCACAACATGAACACAGGTCATGTCCCAAAAGCTTCGTAATATGAGTTGATTTTTACACCACCAAACTATATCAAAGGTGCTAAACAATGAGATTACATTATGCTCCAACCATTACCAGAAATTCTTTTTCCCAATGAATAGACAAGAGGTGGGTTTCCCCAGTTTTCTGAGCTGGGGGTTTGGCATCCAATGTAGCACTTTATTTAGTACATCTCACAGCTAACTTCAAGAAGAAGAAAAAGTTCACTAATTTGAGCATATGTTTTTTCATTTAAATTGACCACTTTGGAAAGTGTAGAGCCATCTTTTCTTGATAAGACCATATCATTGTTCACCAGTTCTTGATTCCAAAAAGATTTAAAGTACATTATTTTGTCTGAAACCAACATTGCCTGCACTTGAAATGATGCCTTTGCATGTTAATGCAGTGCAAGTACATTAAAGTCCTCCTTTAGAGACAAGAGCGGCAAGTTACCATGAATAAGAAATGCTTGACGATGTTGATCTTGCAGACAGAAAGTGAATGCCACAAGTGTACATGCCAATCCAAGTGGGAAACTTATCCATGCTATTTTTAGTAACCTAGCAGCATTTTCTTCCTGTTTGGGGCCAGAACTGGAAAAAAAGAGGTTTATTAGACCTTTCAAATATGACACCTGAATAAAAAAATATATCTGAAAAGATTGATAAATACCATTTTACGTCAATCAGCCAGTGACACAAAAAAATAAAAAATAAAAAACAGTCAAGGTGAACATATTATCCATGATTTACCAAATAAAACAAATAAAAATCACATTCATCAAAATTGAAAATTTTACTAGTAGCCACATTTTGATATCTAGGATCATCACCATCATGGCTCTCTCCCAAATCATTTAGTTCTGTTGTATTGGTGTTCTGCCAAGCTACTCCAAGCTCCAAGAATCTTCTTAACACATCTCTTCTCCCTAACTCCATAAAAGTTCTCCTCGGTCTTCCCCTGCTCATTTACTGTGTTCCAATATGAGATGGATTGGTTGTATCAAATTTGCTGGCGAAGATGTTTACTGATTATCATGCAAACAACTGCCACTGATCCACATCATTAGATATAGTTATTGGTCCAGAGGTTTGTTGATGCAGTAAAGATTGAAGAAGCCATTTGGCTAGGCATTTCCTCAAACATTGCCTTTGTTTCTAAAATTCAACCAAACTGGACCGGCGGGTTGAACCTTTATTTTAATTCGTCAAACCGAACCGGAGGAGATATCATATAAATACTCAGTTCTTTCCATCTAAAAAGAAAAAAGAAAACAATTATATTCTTCCCCGTTTGGAACTTGCTCTAGGGCTATTTTGGCTCGTGGATTCGAGCAGTGCACTGTGGATTCAGTGTGTGATACTTTTCTTGTTTCTTCTTTATCGTTGTTTCATATACTAGACTTGTTACTGAGTCCATGGATTTGGACTAGCGACTTACAGCAGTTCTGGAAGGTATATGGATTTGGTGGTTTCGATGAGCAGATGGCAGGTTGATATTGTGGACAGAAACTTGAAGAATGACAGGATTCTTGCTGTAATTTCTGTCATTTGTTATTGTTTTTATTGCTCGGTCGTTGTATTGATTTGCATGCACAGAAGACCTGTTGAAGACATGATCTATTGAACAACTTTTGCCTGTTTCTGTTATCTTCAATTACTGTTGTGTCTAGTGGGTTCTCATCAGGAAACAAATATTAAGGGGAAACAAGACTTGCGTTACGATCTTCTATTTTCCCTTCTATAGTTGTTGTTGTTGTTACTTTTGCTGTTACATCAAGTGGTATCAGAGCGAGTTTTTTCCAGCCATCTTCCATGACGACTAGTGGTTCTGGAAGCGAATCAAGGATGGAGCAACTGATGGTTCAAATGGTTCAGATGCAGCAGCAAACTATCCAGCTCTTACAGCAAATGAGCCTAAATCATCCCCTGCCACAAAATGCAGAAGTTGAGCGTCCACCAATAGGGGAAAACAGAGTACGATCAGCCAATCAGCCCCATTTCACTGCCGCTGGCCAGTGAATCCTGGGAATCAAGTTGTGGGCAACAATGACAATTATTCCAGTGATGGGGAAATTGAAGGGGTTTGACATAATCAAAGAGGTATGTGGCAGAACCCTTGTGGATTTAAGCCAAAATTGGAATTACCAGTGTCTAATGGGCAAATGAATGTGGAAGAATTCTTAGACGGGATATTTGAGGTTGAAAATTATTTTGATTACATGGAAGTACCCGATGAAATGAAAGTCAAACTAGTTGCATGCAAACTGAAGAGTGGGGCAGCTGCATGGTGGAATCAACTTCAAATGGCTCGAGTCAAACAAGGAAAACACCCGATTAAATCGTGGGTTAGAATGAAGCATTTGCTCACGGATCGATTTCTTCCAATTGATTTTGAACAGATGCTCTTCAAATAGTATCAAGGGTGTAAGCAGGGTAATCGGTCTGCATCAGAATATCTAGGGGAGTTTCAGAAATTAGCAGCCCGGAACAATTTGGAGGAGACTGATGCACAAAAAATTGCCAGGTTTGTGGGTGGCTTGAGAGTTAACTTACAGGAGAGCCTAGCTAGTCATCCCATTGGTACTCTAACCGAAGCCATTCAATCAGCCATTCGCCATGAAGAATTGATGACCAACTCAAGTGGAAGGACTGCTAATTATCAGAGGAACAACAGTGACACATTTAGTGGTAGTAAGCTGAAGTCAGTGATAGTAGAAGGCCCAAGTTCAGCAGGAGGAAAGAATAACACTGGCAGTTTCTCTCAAAAACCAAATCAAAATATTGTGAATCCCAAGCCCAATCCATATGCATATCCTACCACTACTATATGTTACAAATGTAGGAAACCTGGTCATACCTCTCACTAATGTCCCTTGAGAAGGGAACAACCAACAACAGCTGTAGTCAACAACGCAACAGGGGAAGGAACTGAGTCTGACAAAGTGGGACCGGAAGAGGAATATATTATTGAAGAAGTGGATGGGGATGAAGGCATTAGTTGGGAAGACTCTTCTATGACTTTGGTGATGAGGAAGTTAATGTACTCAACTGCCCAGGAGGAGGACTCTCAACGACATAACATTTTCCAAACCCAAGGTACTGTAAAGCAAAGAGTATGCACTGTCATTATTGATGGGGGTAGTTCAGGAAATATTATTGCCAAGAGCATAGTGGAAAAGTTGAAGCTTACCACTGAAAAGCATCCTAAACCATACACTATTGGGTGGATAAACGATAGTGGTGAAGTTAAAGTTACTGAAAGATGTCTTGTACCCTTTTCCATAGGAAAACATTATAAGGCTGACCTACTTTGTGATGTAACTGATATGTCAACATGCCAAATTCTACTCGGAAGGCCCTGGCAATATGATGTACAGTCAATACATGATGGGCAGAGCAACACCTATACTTTTTTTCACCAAGGGGTTAAGGTTGTGCTACAACCTAGGTCTTCAGGAAAGGAGGTCCAACCAGTCAGCAAATTAAATGAACAAATTACTGAGAAAGGAAGTAGTGGGGATAAATTAGAAGCAAGTTCCAAGAAAGGGGGCAAGAAGCTATTGTTGTTATTGCAAAATGTGGGCAAAGAGCTTAAGAAAGCCAGATTGACTCTGGTCACCACCATGATTGACTCTCCTAATGCAACTTCTGATGTACCTATTCCCAGCCATATTCAACAACTGCTTACTGAGTTTAAGAGTTTGATGCCAGAGGATCTTCCTGACGACCTTCCACTCATGAGAGACATTCAGCATAACATAGACTTCATTCCAGGTTCATCTCTTCCAAACCTCCCTCACAATAGAATGAGTCCAGCTGAGCACAAAATTTTACAAGAACAAATTGAAGACTTGTTACATAAGGGTTTAATTCGGGAAAGCCTTAGTCCAAGCGCAGTCCCTGCCCTTCTAGTCCCAAAAATGGATGGAAGTTGGAGGACCTTGTTTAATATTCAAACCAAGAATATTAAATATAGATAAGCAGATGGCATATCTATGGATTTGGTGGTTTCGATGAGCAGATGGCAGGTTGATATTGTGGACAGAAACTTGAAGAATGACAGGATTCATGTTGTAATTTCTGTCATTTGTTATTGTTTTTAATTGCTCAATCGTTGTATTGATTTGCATGCACAGAAGACCTGCTGAAGACATGATCTATTGCACAACTTTTGCCTGTTTCTGTTATCTTCAATTATTGTTGTGTCTAGTGGGTTCTCATCAGGAAACAAATATTAAGGGGAAACAAGACTTGTGATACGATCTTCTATTTCCCCTTCTATAGTTGTTGTTATTTTTGCTGTTACATCATTTGTCTAAAATGCAATATAATTGCACCACTCATGATTACTAAATCAAGCCCATTATTCTATGGCTCCGCAGCTCAAGTTCTGGCTTCACTTCTTCGTTGTTTTCTTTCTGAAAAATACTTCATGTGCTAATATCTTCTTCCAAACAGGCCTCCTCGTTCTTACAAAAAAGAAACTAGGTTGCCATCTTAGTTCTTTACCACAGTATTCAATTTTGAAAAAAATCGAGATGTATGTGTTATACTTGAGTGTAGCTTTTACCAGGCACAAAAGGGTGTGCTTGTGTGTATAATCTCTTTCAGAAAAAAAAAAGGATAAGGAAAAGTGCGAGAAGTAATCACCACTGGATGTCTGCCCTCATGCAGGCACGGCGAATACCATCCCGACTAACAGCAAATATTAATGATAGAAACAATTGAATCTTCATCGGAAAGATCTAAATAAAACAGAAACAACTCTTACTAAGACAACTTTAAATAAATACAATGAAAATCCTCCAAATAAACCAAAAAAAAAAGTACTCACCGCGGCGAAATCCTCGAGTTTGAGATGACGAACAAGGAAGATGTTCAAACCGAAAGGAATCGCCCTGCCCAGGAATTGGATTGCTGATCCAAAAAAATTGCATTAAAAAACAAACCAAAGCAAAAACTTCACAACATAATCATCTAATCCGAACTTCTAAGCAACATTGGGCAGGAGAGAGAGAGAAGGGAACCCATGAGAAAGCGGAATATGCGGGAGAAATCCGGCTTTGCTTGGTTGCCGTCCTCGTCGCCAGCCATCCTCCGACGAAGGCGTCAGCCAGCATATGTGGAGAAGTAGACCGGAGCCTGTTGAGGACGCGGGCGAGCGCTTGTGGCAGTTAAAAACTTTAACTAAGAGCGACGGGCCCACGAGTCCCTACCTGAGTAGGATTCTTTGGTCGTACGTAGGGGCGTTTATGGACGTATAAAATGTCATATGTTTGTCCATGTCCGTGTCCTTTTCTATATAAAATAAATAATTTTTTAAATTTGGGTAGGTACGGACTAACATTTTATCTAAAATAGGGAGCTATAGACACAGATATACCCTTATTCGTATCTATATATGTTTGTATTTTCGCCTTACCCAACATCTCTTAAATATTAGTAGTAATTATTACTAATTACTAAAAAATAATAAAATTTAGTACTTATATATATATATATATATATATATATATATATATATATATATATATATATATATATATATATATATATATATATATATATATATATATATATATATATATATATATATATATATATATATATATTACGATAATCCTAATATGATATATTGGTACTTAACAACCTAAAAACATAGATATAATATTTATGTAGCATGTTAGGATTGTTCAGTACCTAGGTATTATGTTAGGATAGTTTTAATATAGTACATAGGTATTAAAAAATTTGAATTGAGATAAAATTTATGTGTTGAAGTATTTGTTTATGTCTATGTCTATTTGTGTTTGTAGTGAATGGACTTGGGCAAATCATAATGTGGACATGGGCAGACACAGATGGGCATAGATATGGGGTATTTAAATGGTAAACAGACACGAACAACCCTCCATCCGTGAGCACCCCTAGTTGTGCACTATAACGCCGCCTGACCCATCTTCTAATCTACCACTTATTTTGTATATGGTTATGGTTGTTTGGTCATACAACTTGGTAATCATATCTTATCACGCCCCGACGATGCCCGACCCGAGCCAAACCCGGTCCAGGGGCCGGTTAAGCGCGCGGGGGCGACAAAGGGAAGATTGAGAAATAATCTAGCGGAAGACTTAACCCTAACCATGGGCGATTAACAAAATTACGGAGTACGCACAATCCTTTGAGCAAGAGTAATTAAGAAGGAAAGAAAAAAAAGGTTGCTTAATCATAAAGTAAATAACTAATCTCAAACCCACATGTTTAGTTAACTATGGCCCACACTAGCTCAAAATAAGTTTTAAGCATCACAACTGTAAAATGTGACATAAATTCAAAACAAAGAACCCTACACAAAGGTTCTAAACAAAAAGCATAAACTAAGGAAAATAAGCCACACAAAGATCTCCACGATCACATCCAAGTCATCTCTGACCTTTCCTCAAAGAGGAGATCCTGTCCGTCTGCGTGTCACACTACGCAGCCCCAAAACAAACACAAGAAAGAGGGGTGAGTTTAACAAACTCAGCAATGGTTTTTAAATATCACTATCAACATCGAAAATACGATAGCATAGCAATATAATCATTCAGATCAAAAATTGGTAAGGTGTATCATTTCAGACACCTAAACCTGCATCATAGTGCATAATCCACATAATGTCATTCACATCATAACAACCTGCATGAAATGTATCTCTAACATACATATTCCATCATGCATCATATCGAAATCAACCTGCATGAATGTATCTCTAGCATACATATTCCATCATGCATCATATCAAAATCAACCTGCATGGATGTATCTCTAACATACATATTCCATCATGCAACAACATCATAATAACCTGCATGAATGTATCTCTAACATACATATTCCCTCATGCATCACATCATAACAACCTGCATGATTGTATCTCTAACATACATATTCCATCATGCAACAACATCATAATAACCTGCATGAATGTATCTCTAACATACATATTCCCTCATGCATCACATCATAACAACCTGCATGATTGTATCTCTAACATACATATTCCATCATGCATCGTATCAAAATACCTGCATGGATGTATCTCTAACATACATATTCCCACATGCATCACATCATAATTAACCTGCATGAATGTATCTCTAACATACATATTCCTCATGCATCACATCATAACAACCTGCATGATTGTATCTCTAACATACATATTCCATCATGCATCATATCAAAATCAACCTGCATGGATGTATCTCTAACATACATATTCCCACATGCATCACATCATAATCAACCTGCATGAAATGTATCTCTAACATACATATCTCATTCATACATCACATCATAACAACCTGCATGAAATGTATCTTTAACATTCATATCCAATCATGCATCACATTCTCATTCATCATGCATGTATAAGTGTCACACAAACACTAGTCCAACATGCAAGTCCATACACATGGAGAATAAACTTGCTCTTCAAGGCCAGAGCCCTTGAGCAAACACTTATCAAATAGACATGCACTTCAAGGTTAAAGCCTTCGAACAACTCCTGCTTGTCAAGACCGAAGTCTCAAGCAACTCCTGCTCCTCAAGGCCAACGCCTTCGAGCAACTCCTGCCCATCAAGTCTAAACTCCTGGGCAACCTGCTTGTCAAGACTAAAGTCCCAAGCAACAATACCTAGTAAGCCGGTGCACTCGGACAAACCAGCTGGATTCTCATGGTCTAGATAATCATAAATAATCTCAATTCGCAAGACAAGTACACAACTCATCCCTACATAACTCCATTTAACTAGACTCAACCCGGGGAGTGCACATGTTCCACGAAGGAATTCAAATCAAAACATGTCCTTTCAGACCAATCAAGTTTCGATTAAGCCATGACCGATTAATCCGGCACACAAATTCACCACATTGCATCCAATTGATCACATTCAATTAATCTTGATAAAGTCTCAATTGGAAATCCATTTTCATGATGCATGCAACATGGTACATATGTGGGCAAGGCATACATGAATCCTAATTCATGATAAGTGCTCTCATCAGCCCTTAATGCATCATTCATAATTATAATATCAAGCTTCAACATCATCATTAAACCCCACATGCGTGTGTGAACCTAGTAGAAGCATTTCACACAATGCATGTCAACATGCTTGAAATTAAACTCACTACCACACTACACATGTGGATTTCCATCTAAACATGAATTCCAGCGGAATTCATAGGAGAAGAATCTTGAAATCATAACTCAAATGAAAGCTCAACCACAAAGGCTAAACACATATAAGATCATTCATTTCATCCTTGAGTCATAGCATTCACCAACATCCACACACCAACTGACCACACCTTATCATGACAAATCAGTCCAATAATAGGTTGTAGTCCTACTGAAAATATGCTTAACCATAGGGAATCAACCATTCACAATTTCAAGATGACAATTCCAACATCATGCCACAAAATATAAGTCATTCCACAAATCTCTAATCATATATTCCAACTTTATAACCTCAATAACATGCCTTTCCAGTAGCATAATATAGCTCAAAATACTCCACATTCATATGAAATTGGCAAGCTAAAGTGGAATCATCGAAATAAACATCATGCATTAGAACACAAATTCTGCTGTGTAGCCGTTCGAACGCCCTTCAGGCCGTTCGATCGGCTAAACGGGAAAATTTGAAATTCACAGTTTGGCCGTTCGAATGCCCAGCAGGCCGTTCGATCGGATGAACTAAAAATCAGTCGATCCGACAATGTTGCCGTTCGAACGCCCAGAAGGCCGTTCGAACGCCAACAAGGCAGAACTCACCATCTTCTTCCTTTCGCAATTTCAAACCGAAACACCATTAATAACACTTCAAATCATCATCTAACACCCTAATTATCATCAAAAGTCCTTCATGACTTCCAGAATGTTAAACCATATCATAATAATACAAAACCCTAAGAAATCGAGATTAAATATTTTCATTTTCTAATCATGCCATTAACACACCAAATCAAGTAACTCCATTCGAAATAAGCCAAAAATCAAGAGTTTTACCATGGATAAACTGAAAATTTGAAAGTCCATTACCTTATCCTTTGAGTAGACTCGGATTTGAGGGTCACCCTTCTTGAAAACCTTCCAAAAACATAGAGTTTGAATTAAACTCCATTAAAAATCGATTTACCAAATAAATCCCTAATTAAAACTTAGATCTAGGGCTTGTTGAACATAAAAATCGAATTTTGAAAGCTAGGGTTTGTAGTAAAATACAAATCAATAGTTTTTTATGTCCAAAAACGAATTGAAACAAAGGGGAAATAGTAGATTTAGAAGATATTAAGAAGAAAGCTAGAGTTTAGTGTTTAATTAGAGTAGGCTTACCTTAAACACCTTCTAATTCGGGCCTAATTGGGGATTAGGCCTGACCTCTCCTCCTCAGCTTATTCTTAAAAATGGAAATGGCTCAGGTTTGCCCTTTTATAGTAAGGGTTGGGGTATGTATGGGTAAGTTATTGGGTGTAAATAGGAAAGTAGGCTAAAAATGGGTATTTTACAAATTTGAGCACTAATTAAGTCTAAGAAAATTCTAAAATTTTTGTATAACCTTAGGTTGATGTTTGGGTCCATTTGACACAAAAATCAAAATTTCAACAGTGGGGCCCACGGGGTCCCGCCAAAACCCTAATTTTTGGGAAAATAGTAAAAAATCAAAAAAATCCCAAAAATTCACATTTGATTTAAAATCACTTAAAACCACTAATATTAAAGTTGATTTTGGTTAAAACTATCATAAACACTATTTATTTACGAAACTACCGAATAAATCAGAAAACGTGTTAACCTCATGATAACCGATAATTAAAGAAAACCAAAAACCGGTTTAAGATCAGGGATCTTACATATCTTATCATACTATGTCATAAACCAAATTGGTGTACTATAAAACTACTATGACTATTTTATCCATATTAATTAAGTAGAAGACGTAATTGTAAGGAATTAAAAATATACTATGTACTGCATTAATTAAGTAGGAGCGTGACTTTCACGAGGCATACTAGATCAACTAGGCAAATAGGGCACTCTTCTACATGGATTATTCTATGCAACAAAGGGGACGATGCTTATTATGATAGTGATATTCTCACCACAAAAACTCACACATAACTTTTGATTGGATTGGATAAGTGGGCCTCACATAAAGTTTACTTGGGCCCACATATCTAATCCAATCAAAACTCATATGTGAGATTTTGTTGTGTGTTTTTTATGTCAAATACCATTTTCCTTATATCGGTCAGAACCCACTAGTTCACCTCTTATTGTTCCTTGGTAGGGATGTGATATGTACATATTATAACCATTTATATACCCTATATTTGTGCATTTTATATTAATGAATGACTAATTAGAGTTTAATTGTATTTATAGGTTTTTGTTAGCTTAATCCTTGAAAGAGGCTATTGTAAAGCATTAAGGATGAATTTCTACACAAGCTATCTCAAGGCACTTACGATGCATGTAGACTTTAGTTCATGTGTTGGGCAGCTAGCTACTACAGTGCTAAGTGAATTACTCTTGGAAGTCTAATGTGGATGATATGTCGCTAAACTTCATTTAGAGAAGACAACAAGCAATAGAGCTAACACTTTCACTTGCAACCAGGTCTCCAAAAGCCCAGAAGAAACAAGAAATTCATTCCTAATTAAGGACCTATTCAATTTCCTCAAAGGACCAACAATTAAGTGAAGAAAGCAGCTAATAACTAGAAGAATGGTTCAGAAATGGAAGATCATTTCACAGTAGAGCAAAGAAGGCAAGAAAATAGAGCATAAAGAAGAGTAGAATTCAAAGAAAGGAAAGTGGACTTTAAGAGGGAAAGAATTGAGCAAGAAGAAAGCTTAAGATGGAAATGATTAAAAAAGAAGGAAGCAATTAATAGTGGACAAAATTGTGGGCATAAAGTAGGGAAGAAGGTGATGTCTATAACTTAAAAAAAATTCAAAGAATAGAAATTTCAAAATAGAGGAACCATGAACCGATGAGAGAAATCCTTCAGTTTCATCCTCCAAAATTGGTTAGAAGAGAGCTTGATAGTGAGATAATTAAATTCCAAGTTGGAAGAACGGAGTAAGAAGCAAATTTGTTTTTAATGTTAATTAATTTTACATCTTTAATTGATGAGATTGATTTGGATATGAGTTTAATCATGTTTCTCACATGATTTAAGTTGGTTCTTATTAATTTATTACTTGGCTTTGTCTTGTTTTTTAATATTGAAATTGGGTATTAGTTGTGATTTGCAAATAGTATATACAATTAAGAACTTGATTTTAATTCATTGAGGTGAGGAAGAACAATGTATTTTTTTTATTGTGGATGAGAAGTTAATGATGATATTTTCTATAATAACAAAGATTGATTTCTAGATTATTATGAGATAAATGTAAAAAATGATTATTGATCATACTTATAAGTTTATATGATTTAATGAATGTAGATTCTTATGCCCTAGTGTTTTGTTTAATTGATATTTTATTTATTTTGCATTGCTTTCTTAATCTTAGATTCAATCTTTATAACTTTAATTTGGATAGTTTGATTGCCTTTAAATTCTTATTCACTTTTGTTATTACTTCAGTTAAGTTTGTCATTTTATATTTTTTTTACTATATTAGGATTTATTTGAGTTAGATTAAATTTAGTTTTTTTATTTCAAGTCTATGAGGGACCGACCTCACTTTGTCAATTATACTTCGGTATGATTCATATGTTTGCGAGTAAATAATTAAAATTCAATAATAGGATGCCCACTTGGGCCGAATAAATCTAATCCATCCTGAATGGTCCATAGGGAGGTTTGAACTTTGGACTTGAATAAACAAGTTTTCTACCAAGTGAGGTCGGTATGTCAATTAGGGAAATTATTTGTGTGTTGGGTCATGTGGTCAAGAGTTTTTGGAAAGAGACTTGAAGGAAAATGGATGCATGTGGACCCCATATGTTGAGGTGTATTGGGATAGGACTTAGTGCATGATACAACTAGAGGAGACTCTCCCAATCTCACCTCATAAAATTGTCAATCTCCTCTTGGTTCTCAAGTCAAGAAAAATAGTGAAGAATTTGTTGAGTGGCGTCAAAGCGGAAGCGTGGAGGTGGGTGAGCCCCAGGGGTGGTGCCAAGCATAAAAATTACAACTTTATAGGAAAGCCTCTACACAATTACATGAATATGAACATACATAAGCAATATACATGTAAATAGGGCTAACCATGAATCAAAAACTAAATTAAGGAGATATACAGACTGACCCCCAGATGTGCCCTTCCTTTACGCCAACGCCCGAGCACAATTGAATGACAATTCAATTAAACAAGAGAGGAGATTGCCTTCTCTACTTGTGTAGATCCCTCAAAGCCCCTTTCTTGGAGCCTTCTTAAGGCAGATTTCTCCCAGCAATTGTCTAACGCAGGAAGAGGCCTTTCTTTGGTACAAAGGAAAGCCACAACCTCCACTGGTTGTTTGAAACATACAAAAGGGGTAATTCTAACCTCATTATTGTGTTAAATCTTATTGAAGGGGTGTTTGGTGAAGGAGTATTAATTTTCAGCACCCAGGGCCTAGACACTAAAGTTGAGTGCATATAATTATGTGATTAATTGAATTATATGTGCATTATTGTGAATTGATACTATTTCTAATTCATAATTGTTTTATTGCATGTTGTTGTGTGAGGTTTTTCTCCCATTGTACCACCAAAGGCTGATTCTCACCACTTGGGCTTTGACAGTCCGATCCGCTTCCGTTGTGCCCCATAATGGTATTAGAACCTGATTGTGGTGGATGTTAGAGCAAAAAAAATCCTTTGTTTAGCAATTTATTGACTCTTATACTTTGTTTGATCTTGTGGTAGATTTCTATAAGTTTTTACCTGTGATTTTACGTGAAAAAATTTGAAAATTTCTTCAAGGTTGCACCAGCAATTGATCGGCAGCATCAACAATCAATCAGTAAACTTTATGTTTCAACCAAAATTTAGGCCGAGACCTTAAAGGACCGATTATTTGGTCTAACAATCATCACTTGTAGTAAAGTTCTCATTTTGAGGGTAGAATAATTGATCAGTAGCTCAGGTGATCGATCAAAAATCTTACTCGCTTCTATCAGGAATAAGCAATGGATCGGTCTTTAACTATGATTAAATAATTTTTTGGGGATTTATCTACACTTTAAGTCATTTATATTGACTAAAGTTTGACCTTCCCTTGCATCATCTTATAGTTTGATATTGGTTTAGTCAATATCAAGAGAGGTTATCCTTAAACTCCTTGAGGGGTATTTCGATAATTTCACAAGTTTTAAACACACATAGTTGATACCCTTTTCTTATATTTATTGCAACATAAAACTTGGGTTTCGAGTATTAGTTGCTGAAGTTTCTCATCTTATTATATCTTATTTACTAGTAAATATTGTCTTAATCTTGAGTAATTCACTGTCTTCTTTGTATGCTATTTGGTTTGTAGATTTGCATTTCATCTTCCTAAGTATTACAACTTCTAGAATGGTTGCTACTGAGTTGAGTAAAACTAAAAAACTCAATAGCACCAATTATATCACATAGAAGAGAAGAATTCACCACATCCTTTTGATAGAGGGTCTCTCTCATGTCTTGGACAAGGTAGAGGTATGTCATCCTGAAAATTCTTTTGTACCTCTAAAAAGGGCTTATGACAAGTTTAAGGAGGATGACCTTAGGGCTAGGACCATGATTCTCACTTTCATGGAGCTAGCGATAGAGATGTTTTTCAAGAAACACTCAAACGCCAAGGACATGCTTAAGGTAGTTGCTAAAAAGTATGAGGAACATATTGAATCCCATATCAGGATATTGCAAATGTGGCATCAAAAAATGAAGATGAACAACTCTAATAATGTGTTGGAGCACATTAATGTTATGTTCCTCATTGCAAGTGACTTGGAAATGATTAACAACCCTTTGGGTGAAGGCATTCAAGTCTCCACTATTTTGAATAGTCTTCCTAGGTCTTGAGAAATTGTAGTCAAGGCCTTGAACATGACTAATAAAAAGTTGACTATTGGAAAATTGTAGTCAAGGTATTGAACATGACTAATAAAAACTTGACTCTAGATGATATCATTACCAAGCTTGGCTTAGAGCAGGAGAGAAGAGATCACTTGAAGGGCTCAGATGCATCAGCCAACTTGGTTCAACATGGCTCAAAGAACAGTAGTCCAACAACTAGAGTGAACTTTATGGATCATCACAGTTCGAGTATTTATTTTCAAAGAACATTAGTCACATAACAAAATCATATAGTTCAAAAATAAATACTCAAACTATGATGACCCATAAAATCCATACTCATAAATTAACACATCAAAATTCAAAACCATAGGTGCCAATCATTATTGTGCATAGAGCTGGTAATTTATATAGAGATTTATCTCTAGGCATGTCATGCCTTCAAACATCAGTCAACAAAAGTAATTACAAGGTTTAAACTGCAACATAACATATAATTCATTCAAAAAAAATTTCTTCTTTCACTTTTGCCTTTGTTGCAAATCTTGCAGAATCTATGAGTGGGTGAGTTTTTTTATACTTAGTAGGTTGTGCTAAGTTCTATAAGCATGCTTATCACACCCCAGCACACGACACCCCGGAGCCAAACCTAGTCCAAGAAGGAAACGGCCCATAGCACGACCAAGTGGACTTGAAATGCAGAAGACAAATCATCCTTGGGTGAACACACAACACGGAGTAGCGCACAAACACTTTGTACAAAAGCAAATAGATCAATAAATGAGTACTAATTAAAGTATTAGTCCACTCAATACCCACATCAACTAGTTATGAGATAAAACTAGCCCACACATGGCTAATTAAAGTCTAAGACAACCATGGCTAAACAAAGTGTGAAGTATAGTCAAACATGTAAACTCATCATCTCATGATTAAACTAACATAACATAACATTAACATCTAGACATCAATACACCAATGCATCCATACACCCCTATCTCAATGATCGGTGTTGTCCTCGTACTCAACATAGAGTCCATCTTGAGAACTTGCATGACACGACATGCAGCCCCAAAACAAAACCACAAAACAAAGAGGGGTGAGTCAAAGCTCAGCAAGGGTTTTAATATAGAGGTAAACTCATAATGATATCATAGACACTATCAACATAACATTCATCACATAATCATTCACCACACCCATTCATCATGGGAAAAATCATATCTCCATGCTACCTATGCATCATATTATCATTCACATACCATAAACATATACTCATGCCACTTGTGCATCATGTCAAATATATTTCATATACACATAATCATGCTATCTACAATCATGATGTATAACATATTCCATAAACACAAAGTGTCACAACTTGGATTTTTAAAAGCATTTTTAAATATCACGAATGATAAATTGCGGGAATTTTTTTTCTTGAATACAAAACAACCCATGCGATTAAATATCTATGTCATGATAACTGAGGTTCATAAATACGGATATCAAATCATATAATATTTACACGTCTCAAAATTCAAAAAGAACAACTCATTGATCTAAGTACAAGTCTGTCATCTGTCTGAAAATAAACAACAAGTTGACTCTCATGCTAAAGGTATACTTACGTACCGGAGTTGCATAAATGAAGAAACTTCACCCTATATGCATCAATCTTTGTCTCACTCGTTGTTGCCTGGGAAACCTGCAACAAACCAAACCAAACAACAACTATAACCACAATGGAGCCTCTCCGCCTTCAGGAGAAGAGCTTCCAAAGGACAAAAGGTTTTATTAATATTTTTCGGATCGGGCCAACATCACCCGATGTTAGCTGCCTACGTACTCATCAAACAACATCTCCAATGTTTTCAACAAGATCGGATCCAGACGTAGTTCTGCCTAGAAACTACTCTATCGTACAAAGCATAACATCACACATGCAATGCTTAGGTATTTTTAACCTATATTTTAGTAAGTCCTTTAATTGTTCCACTTGTCTAATTAACAAGCAATATCAAACAATGTTATTAATTATCTCATAACCCTTGTTCAATAATTAATACTATCAAATCTATATTCACTTAGAGATAACTCGCCCCTCAAGAAATCTCCAGACAAAGGACTCCAACCTTGGAGTAGGCTGCTTAACAACAACTTGACCCAAATCCCTAGGGCTCTCAATATCCTACCACGAATCTAGAGAAGAGGATCCCAACTGTGCTCATGGACACAGATTGGCAAGAAACACAAGCCTTCCATGATACTCATGTAACTCCACTTTTCATACGCACTATATGGTCTTGGGAAGACCTACAGGAGACCCGCGGTAAAGACCCTTTGGTCAATACCCAAACCATCGTGGTGATGAAAAAACGTATCGTAATCTCCACCATTCCCTAACTTTGGGGAAAATGTCTTCTAAGGCATTACTAATGTATCCATAGATGCTTCAGGTCTTTATGACCATTGACTCCCCCAAATATCTAAAACTTAGACTAGATTATTTCTATCTAGTCAAGTATTCGCTCAACCATTTGGGTCCTCTATACCTTGTGAATCGGCCCAACAAATAGTTCATCCACTGAGCTATGACTCAGAGAACACCCCGTAACCACCCTCGGTTCATTAACCAAGGTAAAATTCTATGTCAGGGCCCCGTTCACTTCATGAATTGGTCCCAACCCTAAAGAGGGTAATTTAGTTATTATCTTGATTAGATGTTCTCCCCTCAAACCAACGACAACCATAATTTTTTGATTAGTCTTTATTAACCTTAATTTACTGATATAACTCAAAGCATCAACAATAAAAGCGTGCGCCAAAGTAAGCAACATAAATAACATTGTCATACAAGTTCATAACAATAGAAAGAGGCCCATTGCACTCATTTGCAAGGCTAGGGCTCAACGAATTGAAGCCCGATAATGTAGACAACTCTAACGTATTGCACGAGTTACGTATTAATACCCTAGTTGATTGATGTCCAGGGTTGCAGACATGTGTAATATGCTGCCTTAAACCCTAAAAATTAGGATTTTTCCCTTTGTTTTCAGTGACACTGTGACCTAACAAGGTCTTCGTGTCACATACTAGTCACACTCCTTCCTTTTAAAGCCATTTATAGGGTACCTTAACTCTTGATTAACTAGGTTATCCGTTTTGACAGAAACAGAATATATTGCTCCTAAGAGTGTTAGGGTAATTTTACCACCTAGGGTATGATACCCTCCCTTGGTCATTAGGTCATCTCACTCCCCTTTTATTTATTTTAAGTCATAATCCTCTCATGAGGTTCCATTCTCAAGCTTACCTGCGCTTCCATTCACATGAATGTGGGTGGGTCCGCTCAAAGGGTATTTATGTCATTTGGTTTAAGGCCTTATGGGCATTCAATAGGTCCAAAATTGAACTCAAGGGTACTAATGGACTTCATGGACTGTGTGTAATTTTCCTGGGGTGTGACGGGGTCGTGAACCCCTTGAACCCACCCAGGTTTACTTAACAGTTTACAATTAAACCTAGGGGCAAAAAGGTTAATTACTCATTCGCTGGGGATTTTCCCCACCAAAAGGTTTGACCTATAATTAGTTTACCTATTGAACTCTCACTGAGAATCTTTCCAGTTTTTAGATCTACTCATATGCCCCTGAACCAGAGCCTTGAACTCAAGTAAGTTAATATTATACAATAATTAACTAACAGGGGTAAGAAAGTTATTTCACAACCTCTGGAATTTTTACCTAAGCTGAAGCTTCGTCAGAATACTCCCACACCTCTTGGGGTCATTGAGTATTTTCTATAAATGTTTTGACAACACTATCTCAATGAACTAGACTAGGTTCAAAGTTAGTTTTTTTTAAGACCCGGACCGAACAGGATCAAGTTAACCAACCTAGTCCGGGGAGCATAGACGACCCACGGGGTCGTCTTCCCTGCAACCGGACAGAGGCCTTTTGGCCTCTGGTGGCAGCCCAAGGGTTCCCAGACCACCAGCATATGGCGGAACCAACAACATCGGTTCTGCCGACGTCTGGTGGCCGGTTGGCGGCCAAAAGTCCTTTCTTTTTTTCTTTCTTTTTTTCCTTTTTGCTTTTTGCAACTGACCAAGGTGGTGACTGGCCTCCGGCAATGGATAGGTGAGGGATCGGCTCAACCGGATCGTCTTTGCACAGCGGTTCCGGTTGACCAGGTCCCGCCACAGGCCGTTGACGGCCGGAGGAACAACACCTTGTTTTGCCCCCTTTTTTTTTAAATAGGCACAGGCCCACATGACGGCGGTGGAGCCTGCCGCCGGTGGGTCACATTTGTCCAACAAATAGGGTTCCTGGCCGGAAGGAGACTGGCAACCAGTGGCCGGCCAGCGGCCATCAAATGGATGTTTTTAATACAGTGATCTCTACACTAATTGTCCATTGCAAAGATTCTGCTCATAATAATTACCAAACAATATGCAAATTTAATCGATTCGAGACTAAGACAGCCAACCTACCTTAATTGCCGATTTGTCGTCGATCCTTTGCCACTGGAGCCTCACCGGAGCTTCACCGGAAAATTCCCTCGTCGCCTCTTCGCCCTTCGCTTCCCTTAATCGTCAAAAGTTCCCCCCAAAAAGCCCTAATTATTTCTTTTTATAGGCATGGGATTAGGGCTCCTAATCCCATGAGAAATTGGGCCAAAACTCCCCTAATTAGGCCACTTAATTGGGCCATTAAATTATAATTTCGGAACTGTAATAAATCGGGCTCAAAAAATGACTTAAACGGCCCAATTGCACGTTTAAATTGGGTAAACGGGCCCTATACAATATGTTCAACTTTGAATAGACATATCTCCCTCAACCGGACTTCGATTCGCGGGTTTTTGGTGGCATTTTGAAGCTATTTATATCTACTTTCCATCCATATAGGATTAAGACACCACTTCCAGCTGATGATCAAGTTATTCCTACAAGAATATCAAGGGGTCCTACACCCTAATTTCCCTGTGTACGACTTCGGGAATTTAAAAAATTCTCGGACGTTACACAAAGTCATGCCACCTGCATATCATGCTCTAGCCCACATTCTATAAGCACATATCATGCCACATGTGCTTTATGGGTTCATCCATAGCTCATAAAGCATATATATATATATATATATATATATATATATATATATATATATATATATATCATATGTCAACATATGAATCTCATTATAACAATCTCATCCTACATGAATCAAATCTCAACATTTATATCACGCATAATCATTTCTCAATATAAATATTCACCCTGCAAAATCAAGTATATCCAGCACACACCATCCTGCATAATCATGCAAATCCAGTCCACTATTACATGTGTAACATAAGCATCATTATTCCTACACAACCTATGTCAATGAGCATTATATACCATATACATGAGTAAATCAACTGGTAGATGTCTCACAATTGAGAAAATAACCCTACTTAATTGGCTGAAGCATAAGCAGACCTGCTCACCTAGAAATCCTAAAAAGGAAGTATTAAGCAGTTTGGGTAAGTTCCCTAATGGGGAAAATACCCCCTGGTAAGCCTGTGCACACGGACAAACCAGCCTAGATTCTCATGGTCCAGATAACTTATGAATTTAACTCATGCATTATGTTATTCTCCCATAGGGAGGAAACCCATCCTCAAAGGAACGTAAAACCCTATCCATTGGACGTAAAATGTAACACCCCGACCCGCACCACCTGACCCGGACCGGGGTTAGATCGGAAAACACAATCGGAGTGTCAAAATTTAGCGGAAAAATTAAAACCGACTGACCAGGAGCTGCAGACTCTGAGTGCGAGAGTCATAGCATTCATCTACGCACTACGGAGCTTTAACGTTCCATTGTGCGTAGATCAGAACAAACCTAATTTTATAACTAATTTGGATCGGGCCAACGTTATTTTATCGTTGGTTGCCTACGTACATATTGGATACCATCTCTGACGTTATTCCAATACGATCGGATCCGAACGTAGTTCTGCCTAATGGCTAATACATTTACCAAACATCAGAAAATCATATACGATAAAATACGTATACGTTATATCTGAATGATTCATCCGGAATCCAACGGAAATCTTATCAGTCGTCGGAGTTAAATGAAAGCCAATAAATCAGAAAACACACATCTCACGTAGGTGAGAAGAAGACTAACAAAACACATATCCCACTCTATCATAGAGCGGAGCAGAACACACTACAGAACCTGTTGGATCATATTAGATCATATCAGATTTTACCCGACCATACAGGTCATATCAGATCAGAGTATGTCACGTCATAGCAGAGAGCATTTCATATCACAACAGAATAAATCAAGATGTGCAGTCATATAAAGCATATTAAACTAGAAGGTCAGGAAAGCGTACTCCCCTCCAATTTTGAAAGTGGCGATGTTCAGAGTTGCTCGTTTCCTCAGAGCGTCCGCCCTTTCCGATCCGGAGGCTGCGGCCAGAACCTCATGTAACTTCGGAATACTTTACCCTTTTTGTGTCCGTAGACGGAAGACAGAACCTCCCCTTACCCGGAGACATTTTACCCTCACAACGCCAGTAGGCAGCGGACAGAACCTCCCCTTGTCCGAGACACTTTTCCCTTCCCGTGCCCATAGGCAACGGGCAGAACCTCCCCTTACCCTTGGGATGTTTCTCTCACAAAACATTGATAATTCGAGGAGTGGATGCTTCCATTGCATTGCTCACCATCGAATTAGCTAGGAAGGCCTCTTAAACGACTCTAATCGGATTTAAAATGAGTAATAAATTAAGAACGGAAGATGAGAAAACGTGGGAGAATTTCCCCTTACCCGGAGATATTTTACCCTTTTCGCGCCCGTAGGCGGCAGACATAACCTCCCCTTGGCCCGGGACGTTTCCCCTATATAGAGTTGCTAACTTAAAAAATTGACGCTTCCATTGCGTAGAGCACCCTCGATTTAGCTAGGAACGCATTTTGAACGGAAGAAAACGGACGCAGAATGACTCCAGAAACTCCTCCAGAATAATGAACGAAATGAGCTATTTATAGAAAACTGGCGTGCGAGCGTACACAAGAAGAGGAAAGACACGCGCACGCGCTTGCGCCACGTGGCGCGTTCTAAATGGACGATAAACAAAGTCGGCGCGCGCGGCGTGCGCGTCACGCGCGCCACATCGCGTCGCGCGCGGCGGACGCGATAGCGCCGTGCATCTGACACGCGACGCACGCGTTCGCCGCGCGTCCCGCGCGCGTCACGCGGTCGGCCGCGCGATCGCGCGGGACCCGCGTCGCGCGGACGGCCGCGATCGCGCGCCATCACGCGGCGCGCGGCTCCCCGGCGCGGCTCAGGCGCAGCTCGGCTCCGGCTCGGCTTGACTCGGCTGATGACGTCAGCTATTCTGTCTTTTTCTGAATATTTTATTATTATTTTAATTAAACACAATTCCAACTTCAAAACGCGATAACTTTTTATCCCGAAGTCGGAATCGTACGTTCTTAGTACCAATGGACTCGTATTGACGAGCCCTTCAAAACTAGACCCCACATGGGTAGGTTATCTCGCACTTTTAAAGTAGGTCCCGCCCATGTGGCACATTTCCCGAGGTCGTAACTTTCGTTCCCGACCTCCGTTTTGAGTGTTCTTGGGTGCGTTGTGCTCGTTACTTCGAGCTCTACCCAAATACAGAGATTTCACCTAATGAAACCCCGTAACCCTAATATTAAATTACCAAATTACCCTTAACCCACCCCGGGTTAAGCATAACCGGAAGATGGGTTGTTACATAAAACCTCGTCCTTTTGGACATAAGATCAATTCGATAAACCTCAAAGTGGCTAATCCGGAAAACGAAGGGATCCATTTGCATCCAACCAATTAATCACAGCCAATCACAATTACCCTTGTTGATAAATCATTCGCATGATGCATGCAACATGACACATACATGAGTAAATTGTTAAATGGGTCCAAGTATAAGTAACATGCTCAAATCGCACTTAAAAAAGGTTAAGAAGTGATTACATAGGTTTTAGAAAAATTTAAGGTAAAAGGGTAAAAAATGTCAAAAAGTAGGCAGAATGATCGATTGCTAAAAAATGTAAATGAGAAGAATGATTAATAGCTTTCTGATTCAGCCCTATAAAAAACGAAGCTGAGAGTTATTGATCAATCACTCTTGCAATTGATCGATCGATAGAAGAATTGTGTACATTAAAAACACTGACCGATTGATCGTTGTTTAAAACAATCGATAGTTTCAAAAACAGTTTACTTGATTTAAGACATTCCGATTTTTATTTCATTCCTTATTCAAATATAAGTCATAAACTGACTTAATGAACTATATAAGGGTTATGAAATTACAAAATTAGAAAGAGAAAAACGTAGAGGAGAAAAGAGAAAGAGGGTTTACACCTTCGCTTATTGTTTTCCAAAGGCACTTAAGCTTTGTATTGAAGATCTATTATTAAATTATTAATTGAATAAGACAATCCACAAGCAAAGGAGCTAATACATAACAAGAGGTGCTCATTGAAGACCAGAAGGAGATAAAGACAAGGCAAGGAGGAGAAAGTTCCAAGTGCTTAGAGAATACTTAAAGGCCAGCAAGAATGATCTAAACAAGAGGAGCTTATGTTAGAGTTTAAATAAGGTTGGTGGTTTGTTTGTGTTCATGTAAAGTCCTGGTTCTAATGCATTAATTTGGTTCTTTTGGAACTACCGTAGTTTTCTTTATCCTAGTTGGGGTTTTCCACATGAATTGTTGTGTTTATGTCTGAATTGATTGATGGTTGATTGATTGATATTTTGAGAGTGAGTTTGAGTGATTATTAGGTTTTAATCATTTCCGCTTAATAAAAAATTCTACACAGAAAGGATAGAACTCTTAATTCTTATTTATTGAAAATACTAGTTTTAAGAGTAATCTAGTAATTAGCTAGATTAATTAGACAAATATTAAACTCTCACCCGGAGCTATTCCCGACCATGGAGTAGTTTGCGATAGGGAGGACCAATTTAGTCAATGTTGTGTTTAGGCAGGGCTGGTGGCTAGCATTTGGGTAGGATATTGAACGGGGTGGAGTCTCCGACTAGTAGCTCCCGGGTGGTGGCGGTGTGAGTGTTGTGCCTCAACTTTTTAAAATAAATTAAAGATTGAAGTGCCGCCAATTCGTAATTAAAAGCGGGCCAAGATCAACCGTGCACAAAAGAGTAACTTTTCATAAATGTACATAATTACAAAAACTTTACAGAACAAGTCCTATCATGCCTTAACAAAATCAAAGTCGTGCACATCCAAAATTAATACATAACAAAAGAACATGATAAAGCATAGATCTTTCGAAGTTCTACGGGCAATCTTTATTAATATGATCTTTTTCGTTGGACCTGCAGTGTCTAGGGGTGGGTGAGTATAATTATACTCAGTAGATAGAATTAAATTATATTAGCATGCTAAAACATAAAGCAAAATCAAAGATGCATAAAATATTCTTATAATAATTCATATGCAAAAGTTAACTTTAAAATAATATTATCGACTAACAGAATCCAATACACTTCTTATACCAAAAGTCAGATAAAATAGTTTTTCACATAATGCGGTAAATTCAGATAATTTGTTTGTAGCCAGAATCCGATAAATAATTCAAAATCGGATAAAACATCATTCATATAATCCGATAAACAATTCAAAATCGGATAAATCATTGTTCACAGAATGTCGTTGATACCAGAGTGACATACACCCGTGTTTGTGGGGCAATGGGATCAAAATGAAGAGCATCTTCCCATGATATCCAACTTCATGGGCGCACCATATGCCATAATAGGCGGTACCTAGGAGTCATAACTCCGATAACTTTTGGAATGTATACCAAATAATACCCTTCAAAACTTATCGTAGTTTTTGTGCTTTATACTAATAAATGCCCTAGAATTTCAATGTTTTGAAATTCGAGCATTTGGGCCCATTAACCGGTTTTAAGGCCCATTGGCGGTTTTCCTTAAAATTAGACTGTCTTGAGCTTGATTCATTCAAAGAAGCCTTAAGACATTTGATAGGGCTCGGATAGACAAACGTATCGAGCTCAAGAACGTGTCAAACGGACACCAGGATAGTAGGCTATGGCATTAGGAAGCGTGCCATAGGCGGGACCCATTTTAATTTTGCAACAAAGCACACCCTTGTGTGGTCTTGTTTCGAAGAGCTCGTTGATATGAGTCAAATAGTACAAAGAACGTACAATTTCAAGTTTGGGTAGGGAGTTATGCCCATTTGAAGCTTTATTTTTGTTTTAAATTTAAAAACGAAAATAAAAATAAAAAAAGCTTACGCCAGTAGTGCTGATGCATGAGAGCCGTCAGCAAAACTGACGCATTGCAGGCAACCATGCTGCCAGCAACATGGCCTGCCATTGGCAGGCCATTAATGTGCTGATGTATTTGCGTCAGTGCTGATGCACGCATTGGCGTGCGTCAGTGCTGACGCACTGTGTCATTTTCAGTCGTTAAATGCGTGCCATGTGGCACCCATCCAACAACACTAAATGCCTATAAAAGGGGAGGTGGTGGGAGATGCTTTCAGTCATTCTTACACGTTTGAAAAACTTCTGTCTCTTGTTTCTTCATCGTTTCTTATCCGATTTTCTCCATTTAAAAACCGTTCCTACCTAATTCGAGGGTATCGAACATCATGAGAGGGTTCGTTTTCCAAGTTAACCTCTATAAAAAGTAGCCGTGTCAAGAGGAGGCCTTGTCCACCACACTCGGGCCAACGCGAAGATTATCCCAACGGTAGGGGAGGCTCTTCCCGCCTCAATCGAGTTGGATGAGGATACTATCTTAGCATGAGGGGAGGTTCCGCCTGCAGTTACCGGCCATTACTCCAGTCAATTTCAAGAACGAAGGGTAGGTAGCTTTAATTTCTAATTCCGTGCTATGACTAGACCATATGATTTCAAAGTGTAGATGGCTTTAACTTCTAATTTTGTGTTATGACTAAACTGTATGATTTCAAAGTGTAGGTGGTTTTAAGCTCTAATTCTGTACTACGACTAGGCATTATATTTTATAATTTATTTGTCTATTAAATAAATTATTATTTTGAAATGTATATGATTAAGGGTAGACATGCGCTAAAATAATAGTGTCGTGTACGCCTCTTAGTGGGATTTTGTGGTGATACATCCATTAAAATATAATTATTATTTGAAATATATTTATGAATGATTATGACCGGATTTGAAGGGTACTTATTTGGTATAAAGCCCAAAAACTATGATCAGTTTTGAAGGGTAGCTACTTGGTATAAAGACCAAAAGCTATCGGAGTTATGATTCCTAGGTACCGCCTATCATGGCATATAGCACACCCATGAAGTTGGATATCGTGGGAAGATCCTCTTCATTCTGATCCTTTTGCCCCACGAGCACGTGTGTATGTCGCTCCGATATTGACGACATTATGTGAATGACGTTTTATCCGATTTTGAATTATTTATCAGATTATGTGAACGATGATTTATCCGATTTTGATTTATTTATCGGATTCTGGCTATAAATGAATTATTCGACTTTACCGGATTTTGCGAAGAACTATTTTGTCTGACTTTTCATATAAGAAGTGCGTTGGATTTGGTTGGTCGATAATATTATTCTAAAGTTGACTTTTGAGTATGAATTATTATAAGAATATTTTATGCATCTTTAATTATGCTTTATGTTTTAGCATGATAATATAATTTAATTCTATCTACTGAGTATAATTATACTCACCCATCCCTAAACGTTGCATGTCTGACCGAAGGAGATGATATTAATGAATATTACCCATAGAACTTCGAAAGATCTATGTTTTATCATATTCTTTTGTTATGTATTAATTTTGGATATGCGCGACTTTGATTTTGTTAAGGCACGATAGGCCTTATTTTGTAAAGTTTTTGTAATTACTTAAATTAATAGAAAGTTACTCTTCTGTGCACGGTTGATCTTGGCCCATATTTTATTATTATGAATTGTCGGTGCTTCGACTTTTAAAGTAATTTAAAAAATTGGGGTGTAACACGTTCGTAGACAGAATCTGATAAATAATTCAAAATCGGATAAAACATCATTCATAGAATTCGATAAACAATTCAAAATCGGATAAATCATCATTCACAGAATGTCGCCGATACCCGAGCAACATACACCCGTGTTCATGGGGCAACGAGATCAAAATGAAGAGCATCTTCCCACTATATCCAACTTCAAGGACGCGCCATATGCCATAATAGTCGGTACGTAGGAGTCATAACTCCAATAGCTTTTGGACTTTATACCAAATAGCTACCATTCAAAACCAACCGTAGTTTTTGTGCTTGATACTAAATAACTACCCTTCAAATCCGGTTAAATCATTCTTAAATGTATTTCAAATAATAATAATATTTTTACGAACACATCACAACAAAATCCCACTAAGAGGCTAACTCAAAAAACGGACCCTCTCACAACATTGGGCACCCTCGAATTAGGTAGGATAGGTTTTTGAACGGACAAAAATAGGTGAGAAACGGTGGAGAAATATGTGTTTATGTCTTAGAAATGCGTGCTATACAAAGAAAATGAGAAGAAGAAAGGATGGAGCAAGTTGGACCTCCCCCATCCTCCTCTTGTTATAGGCTAAAAAGCCTTCCGGATGCGCATTCGGAGCTTGAATTAAATGCCGCATTGTGGTAGTCGACGCCTAGCTGACATGTTGCATCAGCCATTGCTTCAGCTTTAGTTGACCCAAAGCCTAGAGCTAACGCAGATAATTTTTATTTTTATATATTTTTTAAAATTTTCATTTTTTTATAAAACAAAATTCAAAATTTAAAATGGTCGTATCTCCTTACCCTAAACTCGGAATCGCACGTTCTTGGTACTATTGGACTCGTATCGCTGAGACCTTCGAAACAAGACCACATAAAGGTATGTTTTCTCGTCAAAAGAAAGTGGGATATGCCTATGATACGCTTCTCGAGGTCATAGCCTATTATCCTAATGTCCATTTGATATGTTCTTGGTCTCGATAGATTCGTCTCTCCGAGCCCTATCAAATACCTTAAAGCTCAATCAAACAAATCAAACTCAAAATAGTCCAATTTTAAGAAAAATCGTTATTAGGCTCTTAAACTCGTTAATAGGCCCGAATATTCAAATTTTAAAATATTAAAATTCCGAAGTGTTATAGTGAGAGCCACTGCCGAACCTCCTTGGACTCTGGCAAATAGGGGGGCTGTAAATTTATGGATATAGGGGGCAATTAGGATTGCAAAGGAAGATAAGAGAGGAGATAAGAAGAGTTCTCATTGCCTGAACGTACAGTCCTTAAAAGCCACATTCCTCATTTTAAAGAATCCAAACTGTCATGATACAAGGATGATAACAGTTTGTATTGGCTCCATTTCAAAGTGAGTAGCGTGGCTTGCATCACCGTACTACCAAACTACATTCGACCAAGAAATCACCATTCAAGTGAGAAGGCACCTTGGGTTAGAATAGGGGTGTAACCGATGGGTTGGCCCTTGCCCTGCTATATCAAGTCGGGCTTAGACCTAACCCTGTATTGTAGCAAGCCCATCCCTCACTGGTACACCGAGGGGACTAGGTTGGGCCGAGCCTGCATATCCAGGCAAGTGGGCCGGTAAGCGCTATAGGCTCGACCTATGAGCTGGTCTGCATGCTTGCGACACTCACGGGTTTAGAGAAACTTGCAAGGGCGATCACTTGACCCAAGCCCACTGGAGTTGGAAATGTTAAAAAGCAGATCCATCACCCTAATGTTTCCCACTCCGGTGTGTTTTTAGATCAATTGGCCCAAGCCCACTAGAGTGGGAAATGTTAAAAGGCTGATTGTTTGCCCCTAGGGGTGATCGATTGGCCTCTAAGATTATTATTTTTTCAATATGGAGGGGCATGCTTGGTCTAGAGATTGAGACAGCTAGCACGGGTCAAAAGAAGCTCACCTATGCTAGTCACTAGAGACCTGCACCATCTTGAGTCATCTTCAACCTCTAGATGCCCAAGATTCCACACTAAAAAGCTTTTGGCAGATGTTGCCGCCACTCGGTATGGCCATACCTATAACATTGGGCTGCAGAAAAGGATCTTTGCTATGGCGGAGAAGCGCGGAGGCTTACTATTTTCTATTTTTCGGCCACGACATCCACTGACTTGGTCTAGGGTGGGGACACATTCAAAATTGTTATAAATTTCATGTTGAACAATTAAAATTTAATAAAAAATACTCAAAGAATAACTCTGAACCATGTAGAGTATAATTTTTCTCAAAAAAATATTTACTCTTTTAGTAAACTAAATTATTACGAGGTTCTCAAACAAATTCACATCCTAAGATAATCAAAGTCTTATAAGATCCGCACCGAGTAAAAATGAAAAATCCCCTTGTTATTTCCTTTAGACTTTTCTAAAAGTGGTGGCAAGTTTATATATTTAGAAAATAAACAGAACTCTTACAAAAAATATATACACTTTATATATTTACTTATAAAATACATAGAAAAGTTACCCCAAATAAAGAGACAGCAAAACCTTTCAAAAATAAACATTTACAACTCTTAAAATATGAAAGGATATATATAGTGATCAATTACGCATAAATAGTGATCAATCATTTTAGAAAAATTATAAAACAGTTCACCAATTGATTGATCATTTAAGGAAATAATCAATCGATAGTTGAAAAGGATATAATACATAAAAACAAGTAAAACTTTCTTGAGAGTTATATCAATTTATACACCGATCTATCACTTGACATTTTTACGATAAAAACTCAACAAAAATATAGTGTAGCAACCCTACTAGTCTAGTCCAGAATGGGACAACATTGGGTCCCGAGACTAAAAACACAGAAAAATACAAGAAAAAAATACGTTCTTTTATCTATGTGCCAGAGTGGCACACTGTACCCTGCACAACTAGATGCCAAATGGAGACCATCCAGCTCATAGTGGGGGCGGTAGTGTCTTTAGCCATGATGATAAGTTAAAGATTTATGAGTTCATGAGGAGGTCGCTTAATTTCTACTAGCCTCTTAAGAAATATAAGAGCATGTACTTTTCTTTTCAATTGGCAGATGAATATGTGCTTGCCTCATGTGGATCGTTGGTAGTTTCATTCGCAGCTCTGTTTCTTTTTTTAATGCAATTATTGATACTTTGTCTCTTCTTATGCAGGAAAATTGCCCCAGAGGAAAGTGAAGTTAGGGCGTTCACTAGAAGAAGCTTTAAAGCTTATTATGTTAATAGGTCAGCTTAGTTGAGGACATCGTAGTTTTGTTTATTACTGTAGCAAATGCCTAGGATTGCTTTCCTATTGTCTTTATGATTCTCTAATCACTTGGCTTGCAAGGAAGATTTTGTTACACAGAGAATGAAGATAAATTTAAATTTTGAGAATTGTCCAGATGATATCTAATTGATTAGTAAGCTTACTGATATTCTTGCAACCGCTAAATATTGGAAAGTAATAATAAGACTCTGAGACGCAATCATTTATCTGTAGTTGCTGTCTTTTTACAAAATAGAAACTAGTTCCATAAATACTGGTGACCATTAAACAAAATGGCGAAGATTTGCTAGATCCAAAGGATAATTACATAAGTAATGCTCTCTATCTATGTGGCTCATTTTGCCACAATGTATGATCAAATATAATGTGTTATCCAATATTTGTTGTAGGTCTTGTACTTTTCCCGTTTGGATTAAGCTACTCGTATCCTCTTCTTCGACTGCTGTATGGGAAAGAGCTGAGTGATCACAAAGAGGCCCCTACTGAGCTTTGTTGTTACTCTCTTTATGTTATAATTTTGGCTATTAATGGTAAGTTGTGGTGAGGTATTTTTTGCAAAATATTAATTCACTGTTGTTCTTATGGTGGACATTTTTTTTTATTTGTGTTCTGGTAGGCCTCTTGAATAGCATACATAGTTTTAGCCTCCTTTGTTTTATGAATCATCTTCTATATGTTTTGTAATTGAGAAATGTTACGAAATTGTTGTTTCTGATGTAATAGGAACTTCAGAAGCATTTCTACATGCTGTAGCAGACCAGAGAGAACTTAAGCAGTGGTCGTAGAAATTTATGCCAATGTGTTTAACAATCAACATAGTATTCAATGCGCTGCTATTTTCATCTATTCAGGCAGTTGGATTGGTCATAGCAAATTCAATTAGTATCCTTTTTCCTGTTAATATGTAGTCTGTTGATGTTGGTTTGCTGGTCATTTGGACAGTAGTGCTATATCAGAATTGGGGGATTCAGTTGTATTTCTTGGGTTTGTCTTTTAATTAATGGAAGTAACTAATAACATGTTAGTTAGTCACACGTTCCACAAAGCAATGGGAGCAGGGGAGATCGAAAGCTGTTCACTTTGATCCCATTCGGTTTTGCAGGCCCATCCTTCTTAGGCATAGGAATTCTCAGCTTTTCATGGAATGCCGAAAATATAAGTGTTGTAGATGCAGAGGACCCAACTTTTTTGGATGCTTCTTACTTACCCTCTTCTTCCGATCCCTCTCGCAGCAGTTGATTTTTGGCACGTTATGGAGAAAACAATTAGCACATTGTTTCCTGTTTTTTTACTCATAATGTGGTGAAACTTTTTCTTCTATTTCAAGGTATGATCATGAGGATAGTATATTCAGCTGTATTTATCAAGCACTATTTCCAGGTATCTGCATAAATGATAGGCAGTCTTTTCTCCCGTTTCATTTAATAATGTATATTGAAAAAAAGAGTGGTCATATTAAGTGATGTCTATAAAAGTCTGAAAAAGAATCATTTTGATTGCATTTGCATACAGAAAAATAATTCTCATCTCATTCGTATGTAAAAATTTGCTTTAGCATAGACATGATAAGCTTCAAGGTCGTTTAGGTACCAAATCGAGAGAAAATTTCGTCGATTCCATCATAATTCAGCGTAGAATCATGAAATTATGTTTGGATAATGAATCTTAACAAAAACAAAAATTCGGACTGAAACACGATTCGTGTTTCCGTCCTAAGGGGTCGTTTGGGTACTGAATTAATTCAGTAGTGAATCAGAATTTTTGTGAATTAATTTAGTTGATTCAATAGAGAAACAGAATTTCGTTTGGGTACAGAATTTTTAAGATAGAATCATGTTTGGATAGTGAATTGGGTTTTAGGTCAGAATCTTTGGAATTTTTAGGTAAATTGACAAATATACCCTTTGAATGAAATTATTTTGATAGAATCATGTTTGGGTAAGGAATTTGTATAATTTTTGGAATCGTTGAATTTTTTAACATATGACAAATATAGGCAGTTTAGGGTTTGTACGCGGTTAGTGTGCAATACCAATAATATACCCTGATGTATGCGATTGTATACGGTTGCAACAATAATATGCCCGACATTGTACACAATTGAGACCAATATGGTATGATACTATGGGTGATACGCCCTACGTAAAAATCGATGTGTATCGGTTGTATTGGCTTGTACTATATCGATACGGTAGATATATATCGACACATTATTAATTTATTATTTATTATATTTAAAAAAATTATACAACAGGGACACGAAACAATAATGATGCGTAGTTGTATTGGCCCCACATTGAAGCAATATCAATGCATCATTGTAGCGATAATGCTGTAGCATTGTAGCAATATTGCTTCAATGTTGCCGCAATAATGGTATAGCCTTATATGGTCTTATGATGTTCTAAAAACTATTATAATGATATATGATTATAATATTTTTTATGTGTAAAAAAGGGTTTGTTTTGGCGCTTACCAAGTGTATCATTGATGTGTACCCTATGCTACCTCTAATCATACAAGTTCACATCATTATCACATGGGAGTTACATTTCATTACAAAAATAAATAGCATTAGTACAATATGGGAAAATTATATAATTGACTTAACATCGATGTTGTCCACGTCGTACACCAACTGAAGGCAATTGATAATGGTGGCCGATGGCATCCCGAAGTTCATCACGAAAAGTTGACATTACCCTGTCATCCTGACATACAGGTGCTTCATCTTGCCCCTCAACTTCATCATTCATTACATGTTCATCTTCATTTTCCCAACTAGTGCAAAGCACATCTCGAAGATCAGGGTTGGTAGCACCATTATGTTGTTCTTGAATGAAATTATGTAGTGTCATTGAAACCCTCACCAATGCCACTTGAATAGGAAATGGATACTTTGGAATGTTTTCAAGTAACTTCCATCTCTCCTTCCACATACCAAATGTTCTCTCTATGATGTTTCGGAGAAAAGAATGAATTTGGTTAAACTTCTCAATTCTTCCTTGTGGGCCACGCCTTCGAAATTCTGGAACATGGTATCTCTGACCTTTATAGGGTCCCAAAAATCCCTCTTTATTTGGATACCCAGCATCAACAACAAAATATTTATGAGGAGGTAACCTTGGGAAACCCGAGCTCTCTGGATGTAAAAGCACATCTTCTAACACCTTAGAGTCATGAGCTGACCCTTCCCAACCAGCCACTACGAAAATGAATCTCATGCTAAAATCACATATAGCCATAATATTTTGTGTGACTTGACGATTTTTACCTCAAAATGCTTGTTGTTGATATGGAAGAACTTTTGCCTTGATATGTGTGCCATCTATAGCTCCCACGCAATCTTTAAACCAAGGATAAAACAGAGGACTACCTGAAATATATAAGGGAGTTTGGGATAAAGGTATAAGTGGTTTGATCTTTGTACTAGACCATTTATAAAGCACCTTCAGAACATTATGCAAATTGCGGTTAACTGTTTCACTTGAATGTGACATTATATGACCCACCACTCGCTGCCCATGAGCATGTCCCAATAGTTGTAAGAATGATCGCAGTTGTTCTGCCACTGTCACATGCCTTGTGGGCTTTAATTCCAATTGCTCCAACTCCCAACACAATCTCATAAATGGTTTCTTATTCATCCTACATAAATCATGACAAATTGTATCTGGTCCATTTAGCATATCGTACACAAGCTCATCACCCCGATCTGGATGTGTATGAATTGCATTCCTTGGGGGAGGCGGAATTATAGTTTCAACAACCTGTGCAATAATATTATCCAAAATAAAATCTTCTTGTCCAAATGTGTCATCTTCGTCGTCGTCATCAAATATTTCTCTTTCATCTTCCTCCCCATCATTGTTTATATAAAGATCCATCTAATTGAGTACCTGATAAATAACTCCATATTAAAATCCAATATAACATCATATACTTAAAAATTAAGTAAAAAACATATAGTAAGACCCCACACACAATATTATCTATTCATATCTTATAATAACCTGTGCACATCACATTATAACTTACGTAACCTACACACATTCATCACATTTATATCATACATCTATAATTCATCACATTTATACGACACCCATTCTATAATTGTACATATCACATTATAATCTACGTGCATACATCACATTTATACCATATCCATTCACCCAACCACACATCTATAAAATTAAAAACAAACTTGAAAAAAATTACATCACCCTGTACACACGTCCATCACATATTAAAAACAAACTTGCTTCACCCTAAGAACAACTTCCAATAACCTGCTTCACCCAACCACACACATCCAACAAAATAGAAACAAACTTTAAAAATATTACATCACCCTGTACACACATCCATCACATATACCTTAAGATCACACATCTACTTCACCTAACCACACACATCCATCAAATTGAACATAAATTTAAATAACATTACCACCCATCCCTCTCACATAATGTCATTCTCATAACTGATAACCATAAACTGTTATTATAAAGTTCAGTTATAAAAAAAACACCATCATAAAACATGTTCTCTAGGAAATGAAATAACTTAAAGTCAACAAAGTCACAAAAAAGAAATAAAACATGTCCATCTCATTGCACAAATATCATTTAATGCTTCGGTCTATGATCCCTGTAGTGCACACGAAGCCATTTCTCTGCACGAACCGGATCACGCCCCATAGCAAGAAACAAGCGACGAAAATTCTTATCTAGGAAGAATGATGGTGCACCCGAGTACAATTCATCATCGTCATTATAACCTGGAAGTTTCTCTAACAAATCAATACACTTGTCATAATCATCTATTTCTTCTTCCCTATTCCCTCGAACAATCTCATTCCTATCCTTCATGGCTTCGGACAAAGCTTGCAACCCTGATGAAACCTCCACCTCTGATTGTTTCCTCTTTGTACTTCGCTGGCTGGTAGCTGGTATCCTATTACCTTGAACCCTCCTTGAGGGGGGTGGAGTAGGTTGTGACGGGCTTGCACCAGTCGCCTGTGTAGTGGAACCATGTGCTTGTGGTTGATTTGTCCTACCCATGCATGGCAAAGTAGTAGAATTCCCCACTCCCTCGTGAGCTTGATTGTCAACTCCTAAGTCCTCAGCAATCAAGTCATTCACAGCCCGATTATACGGATCATATGCCCATGGAGTACCTGCCGGCCATTCAGATGATTCTGCATCCGGTTGAGATTGTGTGTTCACAGTTGGAGTTGTAGTGGGGGTTGAAGTTGGAGGTGAATGGGGGGCTACATTTGGATCACTATAGGGGACTAAAGCATTATCAATGTGGGGGATAGTATCAGAAACACCAGAATCCTTCCATCGGCCAGATGCATGATTGTTTGAATAGACAGCATAAAGGTTAGCTTCGGCCTCGACGTCATACCCCCAATTCTTCAACCGTTTACAATCCTTATGTCTCTACAAGAGGCAAAGACAAACAAAGTGTTAGAACTATAATTCAAATTAAATATACAAAAAAATTTAGAGTTCACATATTATGACCTTGATAAAGTTCAGCCACACGTGTGGGGGGCATATGAAAGTGTTGGTGAGTTCGTTCCAGCCAAGTCCAGTGTAACCCCTGAGCTCATTCCACCCTTGCCACAATTTTCTACCTTTGTCATAATGATTTTTCAATATAGCAAAGTCGACATTAATTTCATTCTCATCTCTCAACCTATTTATCACTAGATCCCACCCTTCCTTGTCAAGTGTATTATTCTTCCTGTATCCCTTATTGATAGCAAATGCCATGTGGCTCAAAAAAGCATAATGTTCCCGCTTATGCCAATCAATCTTTTTATGAAACTTCTTTGGGGGTCCTCCTACTCGAGCGGATGGTGTAGCCATAGTCTAAAAAAAATTAAAATTTATGACTAATGCATCACCACAATTAATCAATCCCACAAACATCATAACATATCAAACACGGCATATTAACATTTTATAAATAGACATCCAATCATCATTCCAATTATATACAAATTCAATCATGGTCCAATCGCATCATGACAATTAGTAAATACATATCACAACACACCAATAAATGCTTTAAAGAACTTGACAATAAAATAAACCACATCTACTATTAATCCATTTATTGCAGAAGAATGTTCCATGTATTTTCAGCTATTTTCTGCTGAGGTAACAAATCAAAATATTTGGCTGATGGTGGTTCACATTTCAATCACAAGCATATTGAAAATCAATTTTTACAAGCACTCCGGGCAGTGGAACACATTGCCAAACCGGTTAGTGTTTTCAAAGTTTTGTAGCCTTTTTGCCCAATTTTTACACAATAGAATTCCAGAGAAGGAAAAACATCTCATTGCACAAAGATCAAAAAGCAAAAAGATGTAAGTCTCAGCTCTATTAGAGTTGGCGGTTTACTACAAGGGACGTCTAGCAAAAATGACTGCAACTAGGAAAAAAATTCACACATTCTTCTTCATTGAATCTAACAATAGTGCCAATGAAGATGAGAAATTGCAGCAAGCACCAACTGCATCCTCCCATGCAGTCTGACAGTAATTGGGAGGAGACTTGTAATCGTGAAAACAGAAATCTTAACAAACTCTTGCATCAGAACCAGAGACCGGCCAAAAATTACATAGGAAAGATATTGACCAAGATGAAAATGTGAAAGGGGCGTACTTTGGATTTCAATTTGTAAGGTCAGCAAAGAGGGAAAAGCCCGGTCTTTGGATCGTATGTATGGTCACTACCTATGATCACATAAATAAAACAATATTACATAGACAAATAGATCATAGCAGATCTGATCATATAAATAAAACATTATTACAAGATCAATGCCAGAAGGATCGAAAAAAAAATTCAACACAGATCAAGAAATTTTTTTTTATCACATACCAGTGAGCTTTGAGGGAATTGTCGGTCAATATAATAAGAGCTACGTGAGGGCCTAAAAATTCAAACAAAACTAAACACAGATCAGTGACAGTCCGTGGGTGAAGAAATGAATGAAAAGGCAGTCCTTTTTGAATGCAGATAATGAAAACATAATACTGAGATTTGGGGGAATCATCATAATCAAAATGCGGCGAAAAAATTTAGCACAGCAAATGATCAAGAAGAAAAGGGGAAATCATTTGACAAGAGAAGAAAAGGAGAAAAAAATGGCGTACCTGTCGGCCGATCAGATCAAGGGGCTGAAGAGCGGGATCGAAATCACCGGTAGATGATGGGCGAGCTGTCGAGGACCAGGAGTATAGGTCGAAGATGTGACGAATCGAAGATGTGCTGCACTAGATGAACTGCAGACGTCCTCACAGCAAGAAATCGATGACAAAATTTCGGTGCGGTGCAGGATGAACAGACGAGCAGGTACCTGTCAACTGATCAGATCAAGGCGGCTGAAGAGTAGGATCGAAATCACCAGCAGATGATGGGCGAGCTGTTGAGGACCGGGAGTTTGGGTTGAAGGTGTGACAAATCACAGATGTGCTGCATCAGAAGAACTGCAGACGACCTCACGGAGAGAAATCGACGACAAAACTTTGCTGTGGTGCCAGACGAACAGACGAGCAGGTACCAGCCTGTAAGGACCCTCATATTTAAACCGGTTTTGGTTTTCTTTAATTATGGGTTATCGTGAGATTTACGTGTTTTCTGATCTTATTCGGTGATTTTGTAAATAAATAGAGTTTGTGATGGTTTTAACCAAAATTAACTTCAATATTAGTGGTTTTAAGTGATTTTAAACCAAATGTGAATTTTTGAGATTTTTCAGAATTTTCACTATTTTCCCAAAAATTAGGGTTTTGGCGGGACCCCTGGGGCCCCACGGTCGAAAATTTTATTTTTATGTCAAATGACCCTAGACATATACTTAAGGTCACACAAAAATTTTCAGAATTTTATTAGGCTTAATTCGTGCTTAAATTTGTAAAATAACCACTTTTAGCCTACTTTTCATATGTACACCCCAAAACTTACCTATGCCTACCCCAACCCTTACTATAAAAGGGCAAACCAGAGCCATTTCCATTTTTGGGAATAGGCTAAGGAAGGAGGTCTGGCCTAATCCCCACTTAGGCCCGAATTAGAAGCCAATTAAGGTAAGCTTGCTCTAATTAAGCACTAATCCATGGCTTTTCTCTTAATTTCTTCTAAATCTACCATTTTCCCCTTGATTCAATTCGTTTTTGACCATCAAAAGCTACTGATTTGTGTTTTACTACAAACCCTAACATTCAAAATTCGATTTTTACTACCAACAAGCCCTAGATCTAAGATTTAATTAGGGATTTCTTAAGTAAATCGATTTCCATTGGTGTTTAATTCAAACTCATTGTATTTTTAAGGATTTCAAGAAGGGTGACTCTTCAATCCGAGCTTAATCAAGTGCTGAGGTAATGGGTCTTCGAAATCTCTGTTTATCCATGGTAAAACTCTTCATTTTTGGCTTATTTCGAAATGGTTTGCTTGATTTAGTGTGTTAATGGTAAGATTAGAAAATGGAATTATTTAATCCCGATTTCTTAGGGTTTTGTATTATTATGGTTTGGTTTGATATTCTGGAAGTCAAGGAGGACTTTTGATGATGATTAGGGTGTTAGATGTGGATTTGAAGTGCTATTTATGGTGTTTCGGTTTGGATTTGCGAAAGGAAGAAGATGACTGTTCTGCCGTGTTGGCGATCGATCGGCCTTGCAGGGCGATCGATCGGCTGAACTGAAATTTTCAAAATTTTGCGTGTAACCGATCGAACGGCCTGAAGGGCGATCGATCGGCTACACAGGAAATTGTATGTTGTGTGTATGATGCCTATTTTGATGATTCCACTTTAGCTTGCCAATTTTATATGAATGTGGAGTGTTTTAAGCTATGTTAGGCTACTGGAAATGCATGCTATTGAGTTTATGGAGTTGAGATATATGCTTAGTGATGGTGGAATGACTTATGTTTTGTGGCATGATGTTGGAATCGTTATTTTGAAATTATGAATAGTTGTTTCCCTTTGGTTAAGCATATTTCAGTAGGACTACAATCATTGTTGGACAGATTTGTCATGATAAATTGTGATTAATGGTGTGTGAATGTTGGTGAATACCATGACTCAATGATGGAATGAGTGATGTTATAGGTGTTTAGCCTTTGTGGTTGAGTTTTGAATTTAGCTAAGATTTTAACGATTCTTCTACTATGATTTCCGCTGGAATTCATGTTTAGGTAGAAATTCACATGTGTAGTGTGGTGGTGAGTTGATTTTTCAAGCATGTTAATATGCATCATGTGAAAGGCTCCTACTAGTTACACACACACACATGTGGGGGTTAAATGATGATGTTGAAGCTTAATATCGTGATTATGAATGATGCATTAGGGGCTGGTGAGAGCACTTATCATGATTAGGGTTCATGTATGCATTGCCCACGCATGTACCATGTTGCACGCATCATAAAAATGGATTTCCGATTGAGGCTTCATCGTGATTAATCGAATTTGACTGATTGGATGCAATGTGATGGAATTGTGTGCCGGGTTTATCGGTCGTGGATTAATCGCAAGTTGATTGGTCCGAAAGGACATATTTTGATTTGAAGTTCCTATGTGGAACGATTTGAAGTTCCTGTGTGGAACGATTTGGAGTTCCTGTGTGGAACGAGTGCACTCCCCGGGTTGAGTCTTGTTTAATGGAATGATGTGGGGACGAGTTGTGTACTTGTCTTACGGATATGTGAGAATATCATTGTGTGTCATCTGGACCCTGAGAATCCAGTGTGGTATGCCGTGTGCACCCCGCTACCACGTGTTCTAGGGTTCTCTGTGTGAGAACTCGGGCTCTTCCCTCCGCAGGAGATGTCCCTGGGCGAACACCCCTGCTCTAGATTCTCTGTGTGAGAATGGGACATCCTTGGCCAGGATCGTCCAGGGCGAGCAGCATTAGGGATTGACAACCCCGATCTTTCTTGAATTCTTGTGTAGAATTTTATACCATGACACGCCTTCGTGGCCTTGTCTATGCTCCCGTCTGTGTGACATTAATGTGTGATTACTCCTTGATGGAGGTTGATTGTGATGATGCTATGCATGTGGATTATGTATGTTAGAGATACATCCATGCATGCTGATTTTGATGCTATGCATGTGGATTATGTATGTTAGAGATACATCCATGCATGCTGATTTTGATGTTATGCATGTGGATTATGTATGTTAGAGATACATCCATGCATGCTGATTTTGATGTTATGCATGTGGAATATGTATGTTAGAGATACATCCATGCATGTTGATTTTGATGATAAAATGCATGTGGGAATATGTATGTTAGAGATACATCCATGCATGTTGATGTTGATGTTATGCATGTGGAATATGTATGTTAGAGATACATTCATGCGGGATTGGTTATGATGTGAATGCATGTGGGAATATGTATGCTAGAGATACATCCATGCATGTTGAATTATGCATTTTTATGCAGTGTTAAGTGATATGAATGTGTGATCAGAAAGTGATGCACCATGTAAATTTTTGATCTGAAACGATCTCATTTCTAAGCTATCGTATTTTCTACGTTGACAGTGATATTAAAACCATTGCTGAGTGTTAAAACTCACCCCTCTTTTGTGTTTTGATTTGGGGCTGCGTGGTGCGACACGCAGACGGACAGGATTGCCTTTTTGAGGAAAGGTCAGAGGTAGCTTGGGTGTGATGATGGAGATCGTTGCGTGACTTATCATCGTTTCTTTCATGCTTTATGTTCGAACCTTTGTGTAGGGTTCTTGTTGTGGATTTATGTCACATGTTACAGTTATGTTTGCTTATGACTTATTTTGAGCCGGTGTGGGCTTTACTTAAAACTAAGCTTGTGGGTTTGAGATTGTTGTTTACTTTGTGTTAAGCAACACCTTTTCTTCCCCTTTTATTTACTCTTGCTCAAAGGATTGTGCGCACTCCGTGTTGCTGTTAATCGCCCGTGGTTAGGGATTAAGTCTTCCGCTAGAATCGTTTCTCAATTTCACTTCGTCGCCCCCGTACGCTTGACCGGCCCTTGGACCGGGTTCGGCTCGGGTCGGGCATCGCCGGGGCGTGACACAGCCAAGACACCGGAGGGAGATAAGCAGCGCCAGCCGAAACACCGACGAGCATGTGCCGCTAGAAACTCAGCAAGTAGACAATCGATCCCCAAAATGGAAGAAAAGGAGATCGGTTTTCACTGGAGAAAATTTTAACGAGGGGGCAGGGGTAACGACTGGAAATATGCTGTAACGTGTGATTTTATTTTCACACATTTTGGTGAATTGACTGAATCTCCCCGCAAAGAGATTCAGTTATTCAGGACTGAAACACATCTGAATTGTGTTTCAGCCTAAATTTTTAATTCAGTTTAAATTCATTATCTAAACAGACTTAAGACGATTCTCCCCTGAATCGTAATAGAATCGACTGAATCGTGAACCGATTCAGTACCAAACGAGTCCTAAATCACCGAATCTCCTCGTTTCCGTAAAAACACGTAAAAATAAAAACATCGCGTATTTCCGGCTTTTACCCCTCACTTCGATTCGGCCCGATCCACCCCCATATTGTCTTCCTTCGCAGTCAACAAGCTCGTCAAGGGCAGCGGTCCACGTCCCGCTTCCGCCGTCTCCCTCTTCCGAAACTCCTTCCCTATATTCGGCTAGCAGCTACCCACCCAAACCCTCAATCCAGTCGTCTCCCTCCCTATTCCCAAACTCCACCCAGATCATCCCTTCCGCAGTCTGATTCAACCATTTGCCTTCAGCAATCCGCCGACCGCCGTCCGCTTCCTCCATCCGATTCCGGCAAATGCTTCCCCCATCTCCGAGCACCTACCCGGCGGAACTGCATCTCTCCCGGCGCCACCTGCCCTACGCGCCGCCTCCTGTCTCGGCCACTCCTCGCCAGAACGGAAAAGCGAGCTGCTCCGTTCTGCCGCCCGAGAGCCTAAATCGTCCGCCTCGGGGGCCTGGCGACAGAGCTTGAGAGGCACGGAGCCGATCTCAACGACCCACTCAGGAGCGCTAAGTGCCTCATCTCCTCTCCCAACCTCATCCACCAGGTCCTCTTCCCCCTTTCCATTTCCCCTCCCCTCCCTCCCACCCTCCCCCTTTCTTTCCTTATTTTCCATTTTTTCCATTTATTTTTGTCTGTTACCATTTTACTGCATTTGGGCATTACTTCATGTCTGCAGTTATTAACTTTATTGTTTTTCCTGGAAAGAAAAGTGTGAGGTTTTCAAGTCCAAAATTAGTGCTTTGTATTACCTTTGGTTGAATTATAATGTTGATTGATGTTGTTGTAATGGAGAGAATGCTACTTATGACTCTGGTATTTCTGTTGCATGTTACCTTGCATTTGCTAACATTTTATACTACATTTTTTTTTAAATTCATGCCTTTATTTCTCTTGACTCTGGTATTTCTGTTGCATGTTACCTTGCATATATGGAAGTACGCTTTTATTCTTTTTCCCCTCCATTTTGTGCATGATTTTTGAGTTCTGTATTATGAAGTGAATCATTTATCCTGCAGGTGACAGATAAACCAATATTTGTATATCCAAACAGCGGAGAGATATATGATGCTGACAAAAAGGAGTGGGTGGTGAGTTGGCTCACTAAATTATGTCAGAGCCTTAGATTGCTCCAATTAGATATCCTTATTATTAATTATCTAGACATTGGAGCTTTGCACCCGTTGTTTTGTTATTCTTTAGTTTATGGCACAATTCAGTAGGATTTAATTTTTTGTTCTTGAGGTCTTCTACATAATCAAATTCTTGTTATTAAGTATGTTGAGTTATATCAGTTTGTGTCGTGATAGATCCAACTAGTTCATGCTCTTGATTCTACAATCGATACAGTTCCTAAAAAAACTGACATACCTAATGGATTAACTGAAATATCAAAATATTTGTTGCTATCCTGCTTTTATGTGGACAAATTTTGGTCCAACTAAAATAAGGTATGTACATTCACTTAGGAAGTAGTTGCAGTCAATAAACAACTTCTTGTATCAAATGAAAAGCTCACCTAATCATCTCCTTGCGCTTTTCTTTTCTAAATTGCGGGAGTCAACAGGAGTTTCTGATGAAGGTTTTGTCTCCTACGTTCACAAATGGAGGGAAGCCGGTGCTTGCCTTGTAGGGGGTTGTTGCCATACTACACCAAATACTATTAGAGCCATTTGTAGAGTACTATCAAAAGAATCGGCAATCTGAACATCTCTCATGACACAGAGATCAGGAATTAACTTATCCATCCAGCTGTAGATGTTGATCTTGAATATGCAGTAAATGGGAACATCTCAACTGATGCAGAAATGAGGGATTAACTTATCCAGCTGTAGATGTTGATCCTGAAATTGCAGTACTATCTGGCATTGATGCTTGTTAGGGACCGTAGTACCCATCAAACTTCAGGGTGGGGGGTGGCTTTGTTGGATCTGGTTAGCATTTGTAACTTGTCCATGATTGTATATGAAAGCCATTTTGTAGGGAGAGTAGTCACCTCCATCCATTCTGATGTGTGTAAAAACTTACTCACTTTATTAGTTTATCCTATCACCGATGATTTTATAGTAAGGGAAACTGTTGGGTGATCGTGGCTTGTTGGATCTGGTCAGTGTTTGTAACCTGTCCATGAATGTATATGGAAACCCGTTTGTAGGGAGAGTAATCACCTCCGTCCATTAGGATTTGTGTGAAAACTTGCCTACTTAGTCCTGATACTGATGTTTTTAAGTGTGGGGCTGTTGGACAACTTATTTGTTCCTAGACAAATGAAATTCGCGAAGAATTGATATTGACGTGTTTGATTAGCCTCCTTCAGAGTACTATGCATCTTCTTTACGTCTCCGTATATGGTGAATCCTTCCTTTGGGTGATTCCTTTAACAAAGATTTTCTTTCACCAATACGTGGGGAAAAATTCACCAACCACCTGTGTTTTATGTTTGTGACTTATTGAGGATTTGATATGGTTTTTGTTGTCAAGCAAATTCTCTCACATGAGAAATTTTAAGTGTGCGTCGCACACCTTGTTGTTTGTGTATTCCACCATTCAAGGCAGACTCATGGCATAGTTGTGGAACATCATGGCAGCAAGCGGTTATAAACGCTGATGTAGGAAAATGATTATATTCTAAATTACATGTTCATACGAATAGGTTATATAACGAAATTATACTTTGGCTGTACACCCTACCTTGTGTCTTGTTTGATAGAAACAATCATGCACACTGAGTAAGGATAGACGAAGAAGGGTTTTTCCATTTGCAAAGGTTAAAAAACACAAAAAAGTTTCCCATTTTTTAAAAAAAACATGTTAACCATAGATCAAAACCAAAACCAAAACTAATGAGATGAATGTTCGTTGTTACTAATATTTTAATAAAATCAAAACTAAAACCTAATAATCTAGTCGTATGACTATGCAATTTGGATTCTCAGCAAAATCAAAATCAATGAGACCGATGATCGTTGTTCCACATGAAGTCATGAGCTTTCATGAGGGAAGGCCCTCTTCAGTTGTTAGTTGAGCTTCTTAAAAGATTGGGCAGGAAATAAGGTGGGCCTTGATCGTAGACAGAGACGCTCAAGAGTAGGGTTGGTCCTTAGGAAACTAGTTGGCGAATAAGGCTTGTCTTTGTATGTGTTTATTAAGAATTTGTGTGTTGAAATTTTATCCGTGGACAAAGTCTTTTTTTCGGTGGACACACCATTGTCTATGGATATAGCATCACAGGTGATTGGATGAAGCACTAAAACGATTGGAGAGAACGAGAGCGGTGTTGATGACTTTAACTAAATAGGGTAAGTAGGGTGAGGATATCTCGATTAAGTAATTTAGCATATAATAATAATAGTTTAAACTTATATATATCATCTTCTCTATTTATAGTATTACTATTGGACAAATTAATTCATTTTAAAAAGATAAATAGAACTATTAATATCTTACAAAAGAATTATCTAATAATTAGCTTAAAAGAATACCTCAAATATCATATTAACATGATTTTTTTTAAATTATTAAAAATTTTAAATTTAAATAATAATACTTAAAAATAGTTATAAAAAATAAAAATTATTATTTATATAAGAAATTTTTTATAAATTTAATGATTCCAAAAAATACATAAATTCCTTACCCAAACATGATTCTATCAAAACAATTCCATTCAAAGGGTATATTTGTCAATTTACCTAAAATTCTAAAGAATCTACCTTAAACACAATTCGCTATCCAAACATGATTCCATATGAAAATTTTCATACCCAAATGAAATTTCAATTTTATATTGAACCGACGGAATTAATTCTAAAAAATTCCAATTCACTAGCGAATTAATTCCGTACCCAAACGACCCCTAAAGTGATCAGTAGGCACTAATTTCTTGGTGCAAGGCTATTGTTAACATTTGAAGCTAGAAAAATTCTCCCTGTCCTTCACTTATAGAGGGAATAAGACTCCTTTAGAACTTTGACCCTTTCTAAATTGCAAGAATTTTTTAGTTTTTTGTCTGCAGTTCTGAAAGCATCCATACGTCCCCAAGTCTACTTAGCTGGTACACTTAATGACTAGCTACATAGCTTGTTTAACAGCTTTATGCTAAAACTATGGGTTCATTCAAATTAATTATCTATCCTTCTATAAAGGTTCATTTATTTACATATCAGCTGGGTAATCTGAGCCAGAATGTATCTGGCTGCCTCTTTTCTTCAACGGGAAAGTTTTGCATTTGCTTTTCACAGTTGCCTCCCATCTGGTTGGCAACTGCTGCATCTGTCAGGTGCTATAATACTAATTTCCGAGAGTATTTCTTGATCAAGAGAAATTTTTCTAGACTCTTCCTATCCATGTCTTAGTTGGCCTAATATGCTTGGCGATGTCCTCAACTGTGATGTATGTAAATTTATTTTTGGACTATATTTACATTTTTCGACTTATAGAGGGCATACACTTTCCATACATTAATTGTGATGTATGGAAAGGAACCTAGTTCCTCAAGAAAGAGCCAAACACTTAGTTAAACATGTTATTCTCTGATTAGTGGTGAATGCTATTTTATGTGTAAATTCACGTTCTAGAGGTTTTACATCAAATAATTTATCTTCTGTACGATTTGCATGATTTTCTAATAAACTTCAAACCTCAAAGATAATTTTGGATTGGAATTTGAAAATATCATTTTTCATGTACTCATGCCAAAAAAAAAAACCCTTGCCTTTATAGTGTAGGTTGAGAGCGTGGTAACTAGAAGTAGTGTTTATAAGACAGATGCTGCATTCCAAAGGAGGAGTTAAAGAGAGGTGATTCCTTGGATGGATCAGGAATATGTGGCATCTGTTGCATTCTTGTTCCCTAGGCGGATTGCTTTAAAATTCTGCTTTTCTTTTCATACTTACCTTAACTAGGAGATTGTCTCCTACAAGCACATTCTCGTTTTGTTGTTATACCCATTTCAAAATTTTGATGCTCCTTACTATATTCTTTCCCCTCTACTGTAGTGGGGTTTCTTTGAAAATGGTAGATCTGTAAGTGGTGGCTGCCAAATTTGTCTGTTTCTCTTGGCGGAAGACTGGGTACAGCGGCAAAAAAGACAGATCAGAATCTATATTTCCCAGAATTTCTGACCTATTAGAGATGGCAATAATACAAGGAAAGGTTTTTGTTTTTGTCTCAAGCCTTCTCCACATAAAAGAAAGAAAGTTGTTTCTGTGTCACCAGTGCTGGATGGCAAAGTGAAGCCCTCTTTTCTGCCTTTTCTTTAGTTTCTTTCCAGCATGACTAGGAGTATAATAGTGTTTCAACATTGGCCACTTTGTGATTTAATTATAAAGTAAAGTTTTAAGGTTTGGAACTAACTTAGTTGAGATTCAAATCCATATAGAAGGAATAAGGAATATGTTGTGGCTAGGAGGCTAATGAGCCGAGTTGATTCGAGCTTTAGGCTAATTCGGCTTGAGCTTGCAATTTCAACTTCTAGTTTGAGTCAAGCTTAAGTTGATTTATTTTAACTTCTGAGCTGGCTTGATTTTGTAATAAATGTTTATAATAATTATTATATATTAGAGTTTTTTTTATATTACCTGGCTTGATATACAAATATTCTATATTCCCTGGATTTTAACACTTGATCCCATATGACCTGGTTCAGGACAAATATACCCTTAGGTCAAACCTAAACTTATACTCAAGCTCTTATCTCATTATTGGTGAAAAATTACCAACAATGGCACAAATTTGTATGAGTAAAATTAAAATGCTCAACATACAGAAAATAAATCACCCACTTAAAGATGATCGATAGAAAGTAAAAAAATTCTGCTTTTCAATCTTGTGTTCCAAAGAACACACCAAAACAGAACTACCTCCCGGTTTCAATCCAAAAACTGGTTCAAAAGGGGGAATCAAAGGAAGCCACTTTAGTGCTCGCTGAATTGCAACAAACAGAATGTTCCGGCAATTTGAAAAATTGGGTTGCGTTTAGAACGGATTGAAGGACTTCGGAGACTTGCGCCAAATGGGGATTGAATGCTACAAAAAAGAAATAATTTTTGGGAGTACAACGAATCCAAATGAAATTGGGTAGAGTACATCAACTTTGCATGACTCGCAAGACTTCCGAGAATGTGAAAACAAGAGGATGACTCCCATTAAATAAACCAAAAATCTCGAGCTCCTCATGGCCTATGTCCAACACTTAATCCATATCGCATATACAATAACTCAATATGTCAATAAAATATATTTTTGATAATACTGTAAGGACCCTCATCTCTAAACCTGATTTTGGTTTTCTTTAATTATTAGTTATCGTGAGATTAATGCGTTTTCTGATCTTATTCGATGATTTCGTAAATAAATAGTGTTTGTGATGGTTTTAACCAAAATCAACTTTAATATTAGTGGTTTTAAGTGATTTTAAAACAAATGTAAATTTTTGGGATTTTTCAAAATTTTTACTATTTTCCAAAAATTAGGGTTTTGGCGGGACCCCTGTGAGCCCCACCGTCGAAATTTTGGTTTTTGGGTCAAATGAACCTAGACATCTACTTAAGGTCATACAAAAATTTTTAGAATTTTCCTAGACTTAATTAGTGCTTAAATTTGTGAAATACCCATTTTTAGCCTATTTTTCCTATTTACACCCCATAACTTACCCATACATACCCCAACCCTTACTATAAAAGGGCAGACCTGAGCCATTTTCATTTTTGGGAATAGGCTAAGGAGGGAGGTTTGGCCTAATTCCCAATTAGGCCCGAATTAGAAGCGGTTTAAGGTAAGCTTACTTTAATTAAGCACTAATTCATGGCTTTCTTCTTAATCTCTTCTAAATCTACCCTTTCCCCCTTGTTTCAATTCATTTTTGGACATCAAAAACTTCTGATCTGTGTTTTACTACAAACTCTAACCTTCAAAATTCGATTTTTACTATCAACAAGCCCTAGATCTAAGATTTAATTAGGAATTTCTTGAGTAAATCGATTTCTATTGGAATTTAATTCAAACTCAATGTGTTTTCAAGGATTTCAAGAAGGGTGACTCTCAAATCCGAGCTTAATCAAGTGTTGAGGTAATGGGTCTTCAAATTTTCTGTTTATCCATGGTAAAACTCTTAATTTTTGGCTTATTTCTTATGGAGTTGCTTGATTTGGTGTGTTAATGGTAAGATTAGAAAATAGAATTATTTAATCCCGATTTCTTAGGGCTTTGCATTATTATGATATGGTTTGACATTCTGGAAGTCAAGAAGGACTTTTGATGATGATTAGGGTGTTAGATGTGGATTTGAAGTGTTATTAATGGTGTCTCGGTTTGAATTTGCGAAAGGAAGAAGATGGATTGTTCTGCCTTGTTGGCTTTCGAACGGCCCTTCTGGGCGTTCGAACGGCAATACTGTCGGAATGACAGTTTTCCAGTTCAACCGATCGAACGGCCTGCTGGGCGTTCGAACAGCCGAACTGTGAATTTCAAATTTCTCCGTTTAGCCGATCGAACGGCCTGAGAGGCATTCGAACGGCTACATAGCAGAACTGTGTGCAAATGCATGATGTTTATTTCGATGATTCCACTTTAGCTTGCCAATTTTATGTGAATGTGGAGTGTTTTGAGTTATATTATGCTACTAAAAATGCATGCTATTGAGGTTATGAAGTTGGGATATATAATTAGATATTTATAGAATGGCTTATGTTTTGTGGCATGATGTTAGAAATGTCATCTTGAAATTATTAATGGTTGATTCCCTTTGGTTAAACATATTTTCAGTAGGACTACAATCTATTATTGGACTGATTTGTCATGATAGAATGTGGTTAGTTGATGTGTAAATGTTGGTGAATGCCATGACTCAAGGATGAAATGAATGATCTTATAGGTGTTTAGCCTTTGTGGTTGAGTTTTAAATTGAGATATGATTTTAACGATTCTTCTTCTATGATTTCCGCTGGAATTCATGTTTAGATGAAAATTCACATGTGTAGTGTGGTAGTGAGTTTAATTTCAAGCATGTTGACATGCATTATATGAAATGCTCCTACTAATTACACACACACATGTGGGGGTTAAATAATGAGGTTGAAGCTTGATATTGTGATTATGAATGATGCCTTAGGGGCTGATGAGAGCACTTATCATGGATTAGGATTCATGTTTGCCTTGCCCACGTATGTACCATGTTGCATTTATCATGAAAATGGATTTCCAATTGAAGCTTCATCGAGGTTAATCGAATTTGACCGATTGGATGCAATGTGGTGAAATTGTGTGCCGAATTGATCGGTCATGGATTAATTGAAAGTTGATTGGTCCGAAAAGACATGTTTTGATTTGAAGTTCCTGTGTGGAACGAGTGCACTCCCTGGGTTAAGTCTAGTTAAATAGAATGATGTGGGGACGAGTTGTGTACTTATCTTGCGGATTGTAAGAATGTTATGATGAGTGTCATCTGGACCCTGAGAATCCAGTGTGATATGTCATGTGCACCCGCTACTACGTGTTCTAAGGTTCTCTGTGTAAGAACTCGGGCTATTCCCTCCGCAGGAGATGTCCCTGGGCGAACACCCCTGCTCTAGATTCTCTGTGTGAGAATGGGACATCCTTACATCCTTGGCCAGGATCGTCCAGGGCGAGCAACGTTAGGGATTGACAACCCCGATTTTTCTTTAATTCTTGTGTAGAATTTTGGATCATGACACGCCTTCGTGGCCTTGTCTATGCTCCCGTCTGTGTGACACTAAATTGTGATTACTCCTTGATGGAGGTTGTTATGATATGATGCATGTGGGAATATGTATGTTAGAAATACATCCATGGAGGTTGTTATGATATGATGCATATGGGAATATGTATGTTAGAGATACATCCATGCAGGTTGTTATGATATGATGTATGTGGGAATATGTATGTTAGAGATACATCCATGCAGGTTGTTATGATATGATGCATGTGGGAATATGTATGTTAGAGATACATCCATGGAGGTTGTTATGATATGATGCATATGGGAATATATATGTTAGAGATACATCCATGCAGGTTGTTATGATATGATGCATGTGGGAATATGTATGTTAGAGATATATCTATGCAGGTTGATTATGGTATGATGCATGATGGAATGTGTATGTTAGAGATACATTCATGCAGGTTGATTATGGTATGATGCATGATGGAATGTGTATGTTAGAGATACATTCATGTAGGTTGATTATGGTATGATGCATGATGAAATATGTATGTTAGAGATACATTTCATGCAGGGTGTTATGATGAGAATGAAATTTATGTGGATTATGCACTATGATGCAGTTTTAGGTGATGTGTATGCGTAATCAGAAAATGATGCACCATGTAAATCTTTGATTTGAATAATTATATTGCTATGCTATCGTATTTTCGATGTTGATAGTGATATTAAAAACCATTGCTGAGTTTATTAAACTCACCCCTCTTTCTTGTGTTTTGATTTAGGGCTGCGTGGTGCGACACGCAGACGGATAGGATCTCCTCTTTGAGGAAAGGTCGGAGATAACTTGGATGTGATCGTGGAGATCGTTGTGTGACTTATTTTCCTTTGGTTTTTATGTCTTATGTTTAGAACCTTTGTGTAGGGTTTTTTGTTGTTTTGGATTTATGTCACATTTTACAGTTGTGATGCTTATGACTTATTTTGAGCCGGTGTGGGCTTTAGTTAACTAAGCATGTGGGTTTGAGAATAGTTGTTTACTTTGTGATAAGCAATACTCTTTCTTTCCTTCTTATTTACTCTTTCTCAAAGGATTGTGCGTACTCCATAATTCTATTAATCGCCCGTGTTTAGGGTTAAGTCTTCCGCTAGATCGTTTCTCAATTTTCCTTCGTCGCCCTCGTGCGCTTGACCGGCCCTTGGACCGGGTTCAGGTCGGGTTGGGCATCACCGGGGCGTGACAAATACGATATGTATTCTTTGAGCCAACAACCCATAATATGATATTCTCTATATCGCACATACGATAACACGATATTCGCTATAGCGTATTGTCGATAACACGATATCCCACCATAGCGTATCGTCGATAACACGATATCCCACCATAGCATATTGTCGATAACACGATATGCCACCATAACGTATTATTGATAACATGATATGCTAACAATGTGTGCTATTGATAATACAATATGTTACGATATCTTCTATATCGCATATACAATAATACGATATTCACTAAAGCGTGTTATCGATAACATGATATTTGTTATAGTGTATTATCAATAACATGAGATTCGCAATAGCGTGTTATTGATAGCACATTATGTTGGCATAGCATGTTATCGATAACACGATATGCCAACAAGACGTGTTATTTATTTTCTTCTATATCACATATACTATAATATGATATTCGTCATAGCGTATTATTAATAACACGATATTTGTCATAACGTGTTATCGATAACACGATATGCCAACAAGATGTGTTATTTATTTTCCTCTATAGCACATATACAATAATATGATATTTGCCATAGCGTATTATTGATAACACGATATGTAACCATAGTGTATTATCGATAACACGATATGCGACCATAGCGTGTTATTGATAACACAATATTCACTAATATTTGTTATTTATACAATTATTCATCAAGTTAGGGATAAAAACCTTTGAGATCGTGTACGTGCTTACATAAGATGTTCTACATAGTAAAACTTGCATATAAAAAATCATACTAGAGTCCATCTTTGCACAATAGGGTAGGAGGCTATCATAGATATCATAGTTATTTATTTTTCTCTATATCGCATATATTATAATATGATATTCGTCATAGCGTATTATCAATAACACGATATTTGCCATAACGTATTTGTAAGGTCCCTGATTTTTCTACGATTTTTTGGGATTTTTCTGCCATTTTTCTGGTCATTTTCGGCAGGAAAATGTGACGTTTCAGCGTATGCGTATCTGTGTATTTTCCCCATATTTATACCCGTAGAGTCAGGTGTGGGGCTTAGTCGCGGGCCATGGGCCTCGCTGCGCGCTTATGGCGCAAATTTTGGAGGTTCGACGCGTAACCAGTGGATTAACGCGCGTTGAGCGTACGTTTGGAAAAAGAAAAAGAAAAAAAAATAAAAAAGGAAAAGTTCAGATCGGGATCGGGATCGCCCGATCCAGAACCTGGAATTGGATGAACAGTGGCCGCCCCCCCCATTTCCGCCTGTTCACTGTGCCCGGCCGCCGCCGGCCGCCAGTGGGCCAGTGGGCCGCCGCACCGGCTCCGCCCCGGCCGTGTGACGGCAGGGGAGCCGCCGTCCCGGCCCCACGGCCGCTCCGCCGTCCGCCCCCACTTTTCCGGTTAGCCTCCCTCTGACTGTGTATTTGGATTTCGTCGCCGCCGTGAGCCGGCGAGGGCCGGCCGGCCGCCCACGGCTCCGCCATGGGCCGGCGACGACGGGAGGACACTTCCCCCGGCCCCGGACGGCCCCAGCTCCGCCGTCCCGTTCCCTCTCTCTCTGCTGCCCTGTTTTGCCGTCCCTCTGTATCACGCCGTTCCGCCGCCGCCACGGGCCGGCTCGGCCCGACCGGCCGGCCACGGCTCCGCCCTGGGCCGGCGACGACGAGGAACCCCTCCTCCCGGCCCGGTGGGCCTCGGCACCGCCGCCCCATCTCTTTCCCCCTCTGTTCACTGTTCCGCCGACGAACTGTTTGGGCAAACAGTGGCCGCCGGCGGTGATCTGCGGCCGATTCGGCCTTCCCCCAGCCCCGCCTTGCTCCGGCGAAGGCAGTGGACTACACCTCCGTGCCCGATTCAGCCGCTGCCCCCATGGCCGCTCCGCCCTTACGGGTTTTCTCCGGTCGTCCCTTATTTTTGGTCTGCGTCCGTTTTGGACGAGGTGACTGACGTTATCAGTCGGACGCCGGATTTGTTTTGGTGGACCTTAGTTCGGCTCCGCCCCAGCCCGGTGATGCCAATGGGCCACCCCTCTGGGTCTTGTTCAGCCTTGCGGCCCGTAGTCGCAGCTAGTCTGCCTTACCGGCATGTGTGCCGTTGACCCTTCCTGCCCATTTTACGCCGTCGGTACCAGACGGCCTTGGGCAAGAATTTGTATGTCTTACCTTGACAGAAGGTGGACGAGTTCACCTGCTCAGGCCTTGGCCAGTGACGGCCTCGTGGCCTTTGCTCGACCGTGAACCCTCCCCTTGCTCTCTGCCGTGCGAGATGCACAGCTGCCCGCACCATGGGTTTTGGTTGTGGGTGGCGATCGGCGATGTTGCCACTTAGATTGGCCACAGCTAAGGGCCTTAGCCTTGTTGGCTTTTGTGGGCCATGAGTCGCCTCATTTCAGACCTCTCCCCCGCCCTTTTTGGGTCGCGTGTGCACGTAGCCACGCGTGTACTTCTGGGTTTAGGCGCCGCATTCGTGCCGCCTAACCATCGGTTGGCTTTGCCACCGAGTGGAGTTGACCACTAGAGCTGTCCTCCACCTCTCCTTTGATTCTCGAGCGTTGCCCCACGCTCTCCGCCCTTATGTGGGCCTTTGTTGACCGGAATCGTTGCCGTTGGGTGCTGTCCACGGCCGATTTCGACGTCTTTGTGGCCGGCTGAGCACGTTTTAGCCACCGGCCGATCTTCAGTGTACACCATCGACTTTGGGTCGCACCGCCACTTATGTTGGCTTGATATTTCTCCCGGCCGCCCTAGTGTGCCGCTGTGGATCGCGGGTTTTACCGCTTTGAGTTCTGACACTCTGTTTGGCCGTGATAGTTCCGGCGCATCCTAAAATCCTCGGGACAGCAGCTCTCTCAGCCAGGCAACAGTTTTGACCGCCAACTCCGCCGCCGATGCCGCCACCGTCGGGTGCTCGCCATCGAACGTCATGATTACGAGGTAGGGGAGCTTTGAACTCGTAAATTCATGAAGCATGCTTTGAATGAGTAGCAGCATGCTAGGATTGTATGATTCCATGCTTGGATGTTAAGTAACGATCCGATTGCATGAGGTGCGTGTAAGCATGATTGTATGGTATGATTGATATGCATGAGATGTATGCATGTTTTATGGATGTGGATTATGTATGCGCTGGCGATGGCTAGCAAATATGTCAGTATGCTATGTATGGGTTATGCATGTGCTAGTGATGGCTAGCGTGCATGTTTGAAGTATGTAAGAATGTGTGTGCATGTGCTAGAGATGACTAGCGTGTACGTTTGATGTATGCATGTGCTAGTGATGGTTAGCGTGCATGTTTGATGTATGTGTGAATGTATGCATATGCTAGTGATGGCTAGCGTGCATGTTTGAAGTATGTAAGAATGTGTGTGCACGTGCTAGAGATGACTAGCGTGTACGTTTGATGTATGCATGTGCTAGTGATGGCTAGCGTGCATGTTTGATGTATGTGTGAATGTATGCATATGCTAGTGATGGCTAGCGTGCACGTTTGACGTGTGTATGCATGTGCTAGTGATGGCTAGCATGCATGTTTGTAAGTTATGTATGTATGACCGTATGTGTATGTTGTACGTATGTGTGAGACATACGTAGGTATGATGGCTTTTGCCGATGATATGGTTGTGTGTAAGTGTATGTGGGCAGAAGTATGGGCGATGGACAGTAAGAGGTGGCAGAAGCTTTGTCTGAATTTGGATGCGGTTGTGTAAGCGTATGACAGAGGATAAGAGTATGACGGGTAAGGATTAGAATGGATCAGTTTGGGGTGGATTGTGTGTTGGGCATTTGTCAGACAGTAAGAGTGTTCATAATTGTACAAGCATAACGTACAGATTATGAAGTGAAAAGTAAGTATAATAAGTGAGATATAAGTAAGAGGGCGACAACTGGGTTGGCTCTGAGGAGCGTTATTTGAGGATGTCAGTGTAAGAGGATTTGGCCATAAGATGGATGGCGAAGTATGTAAGACTGTAAGGGTTTGGTGTACGATGAGTTTTGTCCATGATGTGGACGGGTAAGTGAAGTCTGTTGCCCTGACGAACTTGGGTTTCGGATTGGGCTCAGCTTCAGTTTGACCAGTCGAGGATTGTGAGTTTGTGTGGCATAATTGTACCGCATAATATACTTAATTCAAACTTGAATTATAAGCACAACTAATGATAGCGTTGTGAGTTTGAGACCTGAGGGTTCGACGGATTAAGTTCCGTGTTTGAGCTGGCCGCTAATGAGTTGGCCGAGCATTTATCATGTCTTGCCATGGTGTTTATCCTGCGGGATGTTGTCTGTGTGCTATATAGGGCACCAGACGTCTGATGCTCTGCTGAGAGCGATGTTGTTTCTGATTTGGTCTGTGTGCTGTGTAAGCCCAGACGTTTGATGCTCTGTTGAGAGCGATGTACGTTTCTGACTTTGTCTGCGAGCTGTATGAAGCCCAGACGTCTGATGCTCTGCTGAGAGCGACGTATGTTTTTGATTTGGTCTGTGTGCTGTGTAAGCCCAGACATTTGATGCTCTGTTGAGAGCGTTGTATGATTCCGCCCAAGAGTGGCACTGTACGTTTCTGCCCAAGTGGCACTGTACGTTTCTGCCCAAGAGTGGCAATGGCACTATAAGACCCATTATGGTGGGCAATTCTCTGGCACTATAAGACCCATTATGGTGGGTGATTCTATGGCACTATAAGACCCATTATGGTGGGCGATTCTATGGCACTATAAGACCCATTATGGTGGGCAACTGTATGACCCCTTATGTGTGGGTGTTTATGTTTGCGCGCTCAGGTAAGTAGTATCATGGATCTACTCTTACCTGTTTGATCCAGTGCCCCATGAGCATTGGTGTGCCTTACCTTCGGAAAAGTCCATGGCGTCTAGTCACTCCCCGTGAGCATTGGTGTTGCCCCAGTGGCATTCTTTTCCTTTTCGACGCTGGAGTTTATTAGTTGTAATGAGCTTCAGTGGTCGTTGATATGTGTACGATTATGTGTGTGAGTACGACTGTACGAGTATGAGTAAGACTGTAAGCGTATGAGTATGAGCACGACAGTAAGAGTATGAGTACGATTGTGAGAATATGTTTCTGAGTAAGACAGTAAGTATGATTTTGTGCAGACTGTACGAGTGAGGTCGTACGAGTCTGATTGTATGAGTAAGGTCGTACATGTATGTGTAAGCTGTATGAGTGAGCATACGATTGTACGAGTAAGGTCGTACAAGTATGCGTATGTTGTATGAGTATGCGTACGGTGGTACGAGTAAGTTGTATGACCCTGGATAAGGGTGTTTGTGTAAGTTGTTTGGATAGTATGATTTTGGCACGATGGTGCCTTCGGTATGATTTTGGCACGGTGGTGCATTTGGTATGTCTTTGGCACGATAGTGCATTTAGTATGATTGTATGCGTATGTGCACGATATGATTATATTATGTTGACTGCTTCATGTTTGAGTTGCATGATGCATGCATTTTTGAACTTGTGAGTTCACCGTTGGGATTTCCCCTACTGGGTATTTTCCTACTGAGTATGAAAATACTCACCCTACTATTTTTAGCCCCGTTGCACGGGAGGTTTTGCAGGTTATGCGGAGAGCTCCTGGAGATGGACGCTCGTTTCAGCGGTGGATTGATTCCCGTTGACTCAGGTATTTGTTTGACTCTCTGTGAGTTTATTTGTGCCACGATCTCCTGTATTGAGTGAGATGAGACTTTAAGATGTTTTATTCTGGACTTTCGATTGGATTAGTCTGTGGACTGTTATGGGACTTGTACTCAGGGATGCCCGGGAGTGATTTGTATTTAAAAGTCTATGATCATAGCAGAATTTATTCGTACGTGTGTTTTCGAGTAGCGCCTGAGGATATTTGATTTGGCAGTACGATGTTTAAACGTATGATGTTTTAAATCATAAACAGGTTTTGATTTTATCGTTTTGACTCCGATTTATGGGAAAAAAAATTTCTATGAGTTTTGAGAAAAAGGGATGAAACATCTCGGGCGTTACAGTTGGTATTGGAGCCCAGGCAATCTAACTAAAGTCCATAACAGTCACAAGTCCAGAGTCGTGGCATGTAAGAGTAAGCTGAGATTTGGTTTTTGGAATGGGTCAAGGTGATTGTTTTTCCCTTGATTCTATTTGTTTCTGCTGTTGGGCAGAGTTGAGCCGAAGTGCCTCCACTACCGAGAGATTTGGTCGGTTGGATTGCACGTTGATTGGCTAAGGAGAGCCATTGGCTGCTTTTGTATGTGTTGAGTTTCTGAAAGGTTGGCTAGCACCTTTCTCGGCTGTTAAGTGAGCCAGAAGCTGCTAGTGTTTGATTTGAGGTTACGAAGCACCTCGTTGAGGTTTTGTAAGCTCCGAATGACTGGAGAGTGGTTATGGCCACCTACGTTCTGACTAGTGAAAATCTGTCGGACGTATTTTCCTCCTAATTGGTCAGCTTGTGACCTAGATGGAGTGGGTTTCTGTGACCGTCGTTGTCAGAAGGTTTTGAAATCCCTTTTGCTAGAGGCAAGGGAGTTTGTATGCGGTGGAAATTTGAGAATCTTTTCACCTCCTTCCGGAGATTCGTGGTTAAGAGCGGTTTATTGGATGAGATTTTGAGCCTCCAAGATTGTGGATGGCCTTTGAGGTAACTACTTCGACACTAGTGAGTGTGGTGGTTACGATTTTGAGGAAGGAGGGTGTGAGTTTGGTGTGGTTTTGATGATTGGTTGACCGCTCAAAGAGTAGTGGTGACCGTCATAAGAAACAAGTGATGTTTGTGTGCCCTGAAGGTTCGAATGTTGTATCCAGGGTGTTTGTAACGGTCAGCCCTATGCTTTGGGTGAACCGTTAAGGCCAGGCGATGCGTGACTAAAAGTCTGCAAAGCCTTTTGGTGAGTTGTTTGAGAAGAAGTCTCAGGGATTTTGTCTGAAAGGGCTAGACATTGTCTGTGATTTTTCGGACATGTTCCCTGATGACTTACTGTGTTTTCCACCGAAGAGAATGGTGGAGTTTGTTGAGTTAGTGCTTCGTGCACTGTACCTCTAGGGCATCATGCGGGATGACCTGCTAGAGCGGAATGGACTCAAGGATGAGTTTGCAGAACTTGTGGTTAAGATGATTGTTTGACCAAGAGTATGGTCTTGGGGGTACGTTGGATTTGTGTCGGTGATGAAGTAGGTTGTATTCCTACATTTATGCATCGACGTTGTGGGTTGAACTGAGCGACTTTTGAGGATAAGTCTCTTGCTCAGGTTGGACGACCCTTGGGAGGTCTTGTATGAAAAGACATTTTTGATTCGCCGGTGTGTTGGGCCGATGTAAGTGAGCTGTAGATGCTCAAATGTGAATTGTCTGGCTTTGTGCAGACATGTTGAAGTTAGCCAAGCAATGGCTTCAGACAGCTCAAAGCTGATAAGTGACGGTTATGTTCGTTGGAGGCGAAGTGATCTCCAGTTTGAGTTGCGATCACTTCAGCCAGATCCATTGATGGACAAGGTAAGTTGAGGATGACAAAGGTCATTTCTGTGGCGAAGATATTGTGGCAAGTAGCAGACTCCCGAGATGGTGACTTGGGATGTTCAGGCGGATATGAGAGAGAGATACCACGAGGTTTTGCTATTTCAGCAGTACGTTGTAAGTTGATCGTGAAATTTCGGGGACGAAATTTTTCCAAGGAGGGAAGAATGTAAGGTCTCTGATTTTACTACGATTTTTTGGGATTTTTCTGCCATTTTTCTGGTCATTTTCCGTTGGATTCCGAACGAATCATTCAGATATAACGTATACGTATTTTATCGTATATGATTTTCTGATATTTGGTAAATGTATTAGCCATTAGGCAGAACTACGTTCGGATCCGATCGTATTGGAATAACGTCAGAGATGGTATCCAAAATGTACGTAGGCAACCAACGATAAAATAATGTTGGCCCGATCCAAATTAGTTACAAAATTAGGTTTATTCTGATCTACGCACAATGGAACGTTACAGCTCCGTAGTGCGCAGATGAACGTTATGACTCTCGCACTCAGAGTCTGCAGCTCCTGGTCAGTCGGTTTTAATTTTTCCGCTAATTTTTGACACTCCGATTGTGTCTTCCGATCTAACTCCCGGTCCGGGTCGGTTGATTCGGGTTGGGGTGTTACAGAATGGTATCGGAGCAGTACTCTGTCTACGAGAGAAAAATATTTTAAAATATATTTTGAGGTGTTTCAAATTCCAATTTTTAAATTGGAATTTCTTTGTAACGAATGTATTTTTAGATTTAATATAAAGTTCAACTGTGATTTTTGCCGTTTTGTACATATGTCATCGGCTTTATGACAAACTGTTATTTTGAATGTGTTGTTTTGCATTTATGATATCAGAATTAAAATAACCTCTGATTATGTTTTTACCATTCCACCTGCATGTTAACGAAAAAAAAAAAATCCTAAATGTTAGTTTTGCGTATGTGACATTGGAATTAAGGATAATTCCGATCGTGAACCTCCATTCTCTACGACTGATATCGGATTTAATGCTTACTCTGATATTGAATTTTTGTTTCATACGTGTGACATCATATTTAATGCCAACTCTCAATTTTGAATTTTATGTTCCACTTGTATTATATCGAATTCAAAGAAAATTCCGATTGTAAAACTTTTATTATTTATCTGTGATACGGGATTTGTGGATTCCAATTTTTGAACTTCTGTATGTGTTATATCAGACTCAAGATAAATTCTAATTATGAGTTTTGTTCTCCAAATTTTTTATTCGATTTTCTACAAACTGCAATTTTAAATTTCTTTATGCACGAGTGACATCAGATTTAATATTAATTCTGATTGTAAGTGTCCATTCTGCAAATTTGTTATCAGAATTTAGGATTATTCCGATTTTGAATTTAATTCGTGTAATATCAGGTTTCAGACTTCTAATTTTTGAACTTCCGCTTGTGTTGTTTCAGATAAAGATGAATCCGATTAAGAGTTTCTGTTCTCCGAGTGTTGCATTCAATTTAATATGAATTTTAATTTTTCATCTTCCGATTTTGAATGAGAAATAATTTTAAATTTCTATCTTGCAAGTAATTGCTGCTAACGACAATTTTATGAAGTTTGATTTCAAATCAGAAATAATTTGAATGTCTGAAGTTGTTACATAAGGATTTGGTGCGCCAATGCTTTTTATCAAAAGTTTAATTCTGAATCTACAATGATTTGAACATTTTACTATGAATAAGTTGTATCGAATTTGATTTGTAGTTTTCTTTTACGAGTGTGACATTGGAATTACTCTAAACTTTGATGTTTATAAATTCTGATTTGTTTAATTATATGTAATTTAGAAATTCTGTTCGACTTATGTTATATCAGATTGATATTACGAATTTCACATCTAAATTGTTATTATTTAAAATTATTGTTCTGAATATCGGTTTGAAATAGATTCCGATTTTCGATAGGAATTAATTTGATATTTTGTTTCAGTTGTGATACTTGATTTAATACGACTTCCGATATTGAACTTTCTGTTTGATATATCTACAATTGAATATAATACAAACCTTCTGCTAGATCGAATTTGATGGGGAATTATGTTTGCGTGCGTTGCGTTAGATTCCCAATGGACTCCGATTTTATTCTGATTTATAAATTGAAACTATGTTTTGTATGTGTGGTATCTGATTTGATTCGAACTTTGATTTTACGAATTCTGGGTTTGAACTTTTTGTCTGGTCTATATGACATTAGATTTAATACGAACTACGAAGTGATAAACTTTTATTTATTTGAGAATGGTTTAACAATTTTGTTCTAAAATCAGTTGTATTAATATGTTTTAAAATCCTCTTCTTACATATGTTACAACAAAATTCCAAGGGAATCCAAATTTGTGAATTCTGATGACTTGAAATTTTATTTTGTCCATATAGTATCGGACTTTATCTGAATCTTGATTTTTATAAATTTTAATAAATCAAAAATATATGTTCTGAAAATATATTACATAATTATTTTAGTAACTTAAATTTCAAATAGTCTGTCAAATTTATGATAATAGAATTACCAATGATTAATCATCAAACACCCGTGATATGGAAATTGGGGTTAGTGTATAGAGACAATTTTTTTTTAACTTCAAGTTTGATTTGGAATTTTGTTCTGAGTACCATGTTAACCGGGATTATATGTTCTGATTTAAATGTGCAAAATTTGTTTACTGTCATACGTTTTGATATCTGATGAAATACCTCTAAAATATATATATATATATGTTTTCTGTCAGATGACTTGATTTTTTTTATATATAAAAGAACTCTATGAAAAGAGTCCGAATGATGTATGATGTATTTTCCGTCTGATATTTTCAATTCTGAATGATTCCGAGAAAAGATTCTGAGTAACAACTACTTCTGATAAAATTTTCTGCTCTGATGCGTATACTGATACGCGAGTGCTTGCACTCTCTGGATACCCACCGAGAAAAATAATCGGTTCTGGCATGCACACGGGTGTGGAGCATCATGGGAAAGCTCCTTACTTTCTGAGCTCCTTGTTACCCCATGAGTACGAGGGGAACGCCGTTTGGTATCACGGCTCTAGTTTTCTCGTCACTCGGACGAACCGACAAATTGTGCATCTGTTTCTGCAGCAAAATTATTTCTGAATGAGTCTTTTCTGATAAATGATTTTCTGAAAAAGATTATAATCATTTTCATATATTTTTGCTTAGCATTATTTTAGATTTTAACTCAACCCACAGTGTAGGGGGTTTTAAATTCTAAATTTATGCTTATTACAGATATTTGTAGGAAAATATGATATTGGAGAAATAATTTGTACATACTGCATTATGTTTTGAATATGTGCACTTTCTGGGTAGTTTTAGGGTAAAACCTGAAAGTATCAGTGCACTCTCTGTCTGGATACCCAGCGAAAAAATCGGTTCTAGTGCATGCATATAGGAGTGGAGCATCATGGGAAAGCTCCTATCCTTCTGAGCCTCTCGCTACCCCATGAGTGTCGAGGGGAACGCCGTTCGGTATCACGGCTCTGTTCTACCTGATCTATCTTTTTGATTTGTTTATTCTGTTCGGTCTGTTCAAATCTGTCAAATCTGTTTGATCTATTTGTTCTGTCTGATCTGTCCGTTCTAATCTATCTATTCTATCAATTCTGTCAAATTTGTTTGATCTGATCTGTCCAATTTGTTTGATCTGATCTGTCCATTCTGTTTAATATATCGGATTTGTCTATTTATTCCATTTTGTGTAATCTATATGTTCTGTCTGATATGTTTATCCGTTCTGTTTGTTATAACTGCTATGTTCATTATGTTCGTTTTGTCTATTATGTATGTTTTGTCTGATCTGTTGTTTTGTCCATTTTATTCTGTTTGTTCTGTTTGACTGATCTATCAGTTATGTCCTATTTGTCTGTTTTATCTGCTATATATCCGATCTATTTGATCCATCTATTATATCCAATCATTTTGTTCGGTCTGATCTAGTTGATCTGTCTGAAGTTTCTAATATGTCTTATCTATCTGTTCTATCTGTCTAATATGTCAGTTATGTCTATCCTGTCTGATATGTCAATTACGTCTGATCTATCAGTTTTGTTAATTCTGTCTAATCTATATAATCTGTCTGTTCTGATCAATCTATTATGTCTTTTCTATCTGTTCCATTTGTTCTGCCAGATGTGTCTGATATGTATATTCTGTCTATTCTAATCTGTTTATTTGATCTAACAGATCTGTCCATTCTATTTAATCTGTTTGTTCTTTTCTGATCTTGAAAAATTATCTGACTTTGAAGATACTATTCACTTTCTATTATCTGATATAAATTATCAGATTTTGATTGTGTAATTTATCGGGTAATTTAATTTTGCCAAAGTCTGGATTGATTTATCTGTAATGATTTGATTCGCTCTATTTCCGAAAAACTACTTATCCGATGTTATAAATCCATTCTGATGTGAGTTATCTGCATTTTAAATAGTTGAATTTTTATCCTAATCATAAGTTGTCAGATTATGTTTCTGAAGGGTTGCCAATAGAGTTCAAAAAAAAAAAACTATGTTGCTAAATTATGTTTAAAGTATTTTATTTAATGGTTTACTCTAATGAGTTTTATCTGATAAGTTATCAGATTATGATATGTTTCTGAATGTTATCTCTAGTTATAAATTTACCGGATTCATGTTTGTTATTTGATTAACAGTCGACATTCTTGTCAATTTTGTATTTTGACAAGTATGTTCAGGAGAATTGCGAGGACGCAATTACTTTAAGGGGGGAAGAATGTAACAACCCGTCTTCCGGTTATGCTTAACCCAGAGGGGTTAAGGGTAATTTGGTAATTTGATATCAGGGTTATGGGGTTTCATTAGGTAAAATCTATGTATCTGGGTAGAGCTCGAAGTAACGAACACAACGCACCCAAGAACACTCAAAACGGAGGTCGGGAACGAAAGTTACAACATCGGGAAACGTGCCACATGGGCGGGACCCACTTTAAAAGTGCGAGATAAGATACCCATGTGGGGTCTAGTTTTGAAGGGCTCATCGATACGAGTCCATCGGTACTAAGATCGTGCGATTCCGACTTCGGGATAAGAAGTTATAGTGTTTTGAAGTTGGAATTGTATTTGAATAAAATAATAATAAAATAATAGAATTGATGACGTCAGCGCGCCGAGTCGAGCCGAGCCGAGCTGGAGCCACGCCGAGTCGGAGCCGCGCTGAGCCGAGCCGACAGATCTCTGTCGTTCGCGCGATGCGGGGCCGCGCTATCGGACGACCGATCGCGCGACGCGCGCAGGACGTGCGGCGCGTCCGCGTGAACGCGCGCAGGATGCACGGCGCATCCGCGCGAACGCGCGTAACGCGCGTCGACGTCGCGCGTTTCACGCGCACCGCACGGTTGCGCACACTACGCGTGCGCACAGTGCGGCGGTGCCGCTTTTCTGGCGTTTGGCAGCCTGACACGTGGCGCGCGCAAGTGCGCGCGCACGTCGTCGGCTCGCGGGTTTGTTTCTATAAATACCGGATTCAATTCATTTTTCAGGAGAACTTTCTGGAGTCATTCTACGTCCGTTTTCTTCCGTTCAAAATGCGTTCCTAGCTAAATCGAGGGTGCTCTACGCAATGGAAGCATCAATTCTTCGAATTAGCAACTCTTTATAGGAGAAACGTCCGGGACCAAGGGGAGGTTATGTCCGCCGCCCACGGGCGTAACAAGGGTAAAATATCTCCGGGTAAGGGGAAATTCTCCCACGTTTCCTCATTTTCTGTTCTTCGTTTATTACTCATTTTAAGTCTGATTAGAGTCATTGAAGATGCCTTCTTAGCTAATTCGAGGGTGAGCAACGCAATGGAAGCATCCACTACTCGAATTATCAATGTTAGGTGAGAGAAACATCCCAAGGGTAAGGGGAGGTTCTGCCCGTTGCCTACGGGCACGGGAAGGGAAAAGTGTCTTCGGACAAGGGGAGGTTCTGTCCGCTGCCTACGGACGTTGTGAGGGTAAAGTACCTCCGGGTAAGGGGAGGTTCAGCCCGTTGCCTACGGGCACGGGAAGGGAAAAATGTCTTCGGACAAGGGGAGGTTCTGTTAGTATTCCAAAGTTACAGAAGGTTCTGGTCGCAGTCTCTGGATCAGAAAGAGCAGACGCTCTAAGGAAACTAGCAACTCCGATCATCGCCAGTTCCGGAATTGGAGGGGAGTATGCTTTCCTGACCTTCTAGTTTAATATGCTTTATATGACTGCACATCTTGATTTATTCTGTTGTGATATAAAATGCTCTCTGCTATGACGTGGCATACTCTGATCTGATATGACCAGTATGGTCGGGTAAAATCTGATATGATCTGATATGATCCAACAGGTTCTGTAGTGTGTTCTGCTCCGCTCTATGATAGAGTGGGATGTGTGTTTTGTTAATATTCTTCTCACCTACGTGAGATGTGTGTTTTCTGATATATTGGCTTTCATTTAACTCCGATTACTGATAAGATTTCTGTTGGATTCCGAACGAATCATTCAGATATAACGTATACGTATTTTATCGTATATGATTTTCTGATGTTTGGTAAATGTATTAGCCATTAGGCAGAACTACGTTCGGATCCGATCGTATTGGAATAACGTCAGAGATGGTATCCAATATGTACGTAGGCAACCAACGATAAAATAACGTTGGCCCGATCCAAATTAGTTACAAAATTAGGTTTATTCTGATCTACGCACAATGGAACGTTATAGCTCCGTAGTGCGCAGATGAACGTTATGACTCTCGCACTCAGAGTCTGCAGCTCCTGGTCAGTCGGTTTTAATTTTTCCGCTAATTTTTGACACTCCGATTGTGTCTTCCGATCTAACTCCCGGTCCGGGTCGGTTGATTCGGGTCGGGGTGTTACAAATGTAGCTGCTAAAATGCTTCGGCTTCTTCGAGCCATGAGCAGAGACTTTCTTCATAGCCTCCTCACCTTGAGCAAGTGGTTCAACTGCGGTGGACCTCGACTTCTATGGCACAAGAAGTAAGAAGGGAGCGCCAGGAGCAGCTTTCTGCTTGAATCTGAGTTTTATTGCTTTATTCGGAACTGCTCCTTTATTTGCTTCCTAGGGTGCTTTCAGTCCCTCCAAGAGTTGTTCGGGTATCTCCAGTTCTGCAGGTCTCTCACGGGGTTGTTCTGGCCCATCGCGGACTTGAGCCACGACCTCCCAGGGAAGGTCCAGTTCTACCTCTCGGGGAAGGTCCAGTTCCATGACCTCCCGGGGTTGTTCTTCAACATCCTGGGGTTGTTCCTAAAACCTCCTGGGGTGGTTCCACGGCATCCAGTGGTTGTTCCACGACCTCCCGTGGTTGTTCCATGATTACTGCATTTAGTTTCATTAAAAATTTAGCTATTACAGTCCTTTGCAACTTCGGACTAGTCTTCTTCTTTGGTTTGGTGTCAACTTGCGGTTGCTATTTCTCTGTATTTAAGAAGTAAGAAATCGTGTTAGTAAAGAAACTATATGCACGCCAATTGTCTTTTACCAAACACGATGAAACTGCATATCATATTGATGGAAAAATGAATAGATGACTAATCGTTCTCATGATCACATGACCACGACAAGATTGTTTTCATAAATAACAGCTGCTTCAATGATCGTGTGATCGATGACACGACAATAACGAAATCGTCTTTCTTAATACACGACAGTTTAGTCTATCGTGTACTCGATTACACGAAGATCCCCTAACGAAACATGATACATTAAAATGTCGTACTTACACAAAATGAATCCCTCGTCCACCAACTGAGGGACATGTACTGGTTGATCTTCAAGGGCAAATGGTTGGCAAGCTTCTCTGGATTTTGAAGCTCTTGTCTTTAAACAAACCGACGGCGATCCTTCGATTTTGAAGCTCTTGACTATTATGTCTCCGATTCCTCGGCGGGGCTGCATCTGTTCTATGAAGCTAGTTGCCAACTCGATATCGTTCTTAACATGCTGGAGTGCAACTTCAACTCACTCCATGTTCCATCCCCGCTCACCGTAGAGAACAACCTTCTCCAAAACAACATACCAAATACCTGTCATGACATCAACTAGCATGACGAATGATTTAATGACATCCTAGCCGAAATGTACATGCCCCGACGTCTCGCTGTGGAGGGAGTGGGTGGGTCTCATTTACCGGAAGGTCTGCATACCCACCATCTTAGCCTTCAGGGTCACTCGTTGGCCATCCATCAAGTGTGCCTCTTCTGCAATTGTTGTGATTCGCATTATAATTTGTGAGTCTGGCTTTAGCTGCATGAAGACCTTCTCGTACCAATTCCTCATCCAATGATGGGCTAGAATCTTCTTCCTCCCTTTTTCGTCAGCCAGGTCAAGTTTATCGGCCTTCTCCACGTTGCTCAAAAGTTGGGTAAATCCGAGCCACCTCTTGCACCTCAGGCTACATGGAGTACCACTTGGAGCCCATATGGAGGTATGCTCATAAAACCATAACAAAAGAAAATGGTTAGTAGAGTAAATGGTCAATATCGTAAGCATGACAAATTAGTTGTGTTACTGATAACAGCTAGGAGCCACATCGTGATTTCGCTAACACGATACTTACCCATCGTGTAATGACTAATCCTCAATATTATACTTAGTCGTGTTGCCGAGATCACAATAGGTCTACGTGCATGTTATTTGTTGTATTTCCGATAACATGATTGAATTGGTATGGTGTGAGCGATACGGCAATATACATGTGTGTGTAAACATATCGTGTCTTTAGAGAGATGTTAATGGTCTTTAGCGTGGTATATAACATACAAGCGTTACTTGGAGCACTAATGAAGCCCCAACGAGAATTTTGGCAGTGGCAAAATGTTCATCCTATCTGCTCATGATGTTCCGATGGGCTATTGATATGCCTCTCATCAACATATCATGTACGGTGCCAACCCAATTGTAGATCCCCATGACCGAAGGGTCATCTATGTAATCACATAGAGCTGAGGATACGGCTTTGTTGCTCTGTGTGAATAACACGAGGACACCCATGTGCACGATAGCTAACCGTACTAAGTCCTCATCTGACACACTTCGTGTTTCGGCATCCACTTATTTCAACATTTCTTCAACTCATGTCTTATCTAGCTGCTTCCCTTGGAAGAACTTCTTATAGAATTGCCCCTTACCTTAGGCATCCTTCCCCTCGCTACTTTTCAATTTACATGGGTTCCCTTTTCCCCTCAAATTCGTGATTATAGTCACTTCATCCACATTAAGGGGTAGTCTTTTGCCCCTTATATTGAAGACCTCCTATGAGTCGTCCCAACACTCACCAATAAGAACATCTAACAGCGGCCTGGAGATGATAATATGCTCACAATCATATACTAGGTAGAACCCAATTTCCACCAATATGGCCTTACATCCTGGACATGAATCTACAAGGTCTTTTGATAGATGTAGTCCAACGGGAAAACTATTTGTTCCCATACCCGGCCTTCGCCCATAGATTCTCTTCTTCTTCACTGTTGCTGCCTTTACTGACTCCGCCATTTGATGTAATACTCTAATTTTACGTCTGCAAAATTTGATAAATATATCTAAATCAACAGTAAGTCATGACCATCATCAATAGTTACAACATTCACATTATCTAACTAACTTCTAGTTATATGATAAGTATATTGATCGTGTGCTCGAACATACGGTAAGAGAAACTCTCATACATGATATTGTAATGGTTGAACATCGTGTTTTCAACATCTTATCAAACACACGATATATGACTTATTGTATTACTGACGAAACGATAGTCTGCTTCGACGGCCTATGTCGTGTGCTCTCATACACGCCAAATCAAAAATTGTGTATACAAATATCCAAGATACCTTACCAAAAAACTGCCGATGATGTTCTCCAAGCCGGATTCACCACTCATTTGGCCGAAAAAGTTTACTCCTTTACCAAGATGGCCGCAAATGGAACCTCGCTACAAAGAAGAACCAGCTTTGGGCGTATAGTTTCAAACTCAACTTATGAAAAAAACTCATTCCAGAACTAACGTTGGAGTGTTCTTCGCACAATCGTTCAAAAAAAAACCCTAATCTTCAATGTGGCTGGATATGCCAAAAAATCTTCTCTCACGCCACGTGAACGCTGCTCAATCAGAGGACTTTCCAATCGGAATGGAGTTTTCAATCAGAAAGGCTATTTTAATAGGAGGAATCGCTGGCATTTGAAGTCATATGACATTGAATGCGACTTAGTGAGGGTTTTACACGATATAAAACCCTATCTCCGGTCAGGGGTATTTTAGTCCAAAATTTACCTTATATCGTGTTATTCTAGGTTTTATGGCATTTTTGTTTAAAATCCATGGAATGTGGAATTTTTCATTCTTTGTTCAGGCAATATGGAAAAAACTCTAATTTTTATTAAAATTATATGAGAACTATAAATTCCCATTTATATGGCTTGATGCATTTAGGATCGTGTATACCTAGCCGAGAGTGCATTTCAACCATTAGATCACTAGCGCATTGAATGTTAAATAGGAAGCTTTGCTATTGGTTGTTTTGTTTGTGTCATTGCTTTGAATTTTCACTTCTTAGTAGCTAATGATATAGCTTGTCTAGGAGGTGTTAGTAAGCTTGTTGCAATTTAAAATTGAAGAGAATTTTTCATTTCAAATTCTAATTAATTGAATATGTTTTATAGATGATACCATATAAATTGAGAAGGAGATGAGGTTATGATTGTATAGGCAATTATGTCACCTTTTTATAAAATCTTATTTGCGGGTTAAGCTCTACAAAACATTAGGTCATCTTCTTAGTTTTTGTTTCAAACATTGGAACAGTTCTTAGTTATCTTTGTGTAGATATCATGTTGAAATTAATATATTAATTACATATGTTTATATATTTTATTAAGTTCCTTTTTTTGCAAATAAAAAACAAAGTTGTACTAGGGGAGGAGTCGAATGGAGGTGCAAAGGGATTGCAAGATGCATGTCATATGGGCTGTACACCACTCCCCTTTGCTTTATTCACAAAATAATGATAAAAGGCATGTATCCATAAGTTATATGAAATAACAACTAAATCCTATGTAGACACATTATGCAATAACCTGAGCAGTCTCAATTGATTCCAAATTCTAATATTGCAGCCCCGTAAAAAGTAGACAAACAGACAAACTGTGTATGAAGAGCAAATGGCATACAATGGGAGAAGAAGCCCAGAAATTTGAGTTTGAAGATTGATTGTGTATGAAGAGCAAATGTCAAGTAGTAGTGATACTCTTGAAAAAAGGAAACATATATTGTTATTGCTAACTACTTACACATAATTTTGCCGAACCTGTTAACTGTCCTTGGAACATGGAAAATGAACATATGGATTAACTACAACGAGTTCACCTGACTCAGTTTCCATCCCTTCTTTAGGAGACTAAAAGGTGTTGCAAGAAGAGCCAGCATCAAATCATCTAAGTCATTATTAAAGTCAAACTATGTACAACAAATAATAAAAAATAAAGGGTTAGCCAAACCCAATAATAAGTTGGTTTTACTAAGTAATAAAAATAGGTCCTACATGAAAGATAGAGCACGTAAATGTTATAATAAGGACAAACTATTAGATTTAAACTTAAGAGATCCCATAAAAGGATAAAAAACATAGGTCCTACATGAAAGCCTCATATGATCTAAATTGTAAAAAATATGTAAGAATTTCAAAACTCATCAAGGAAATGAAGTAAGGAAAGAGTAGAATTAAAGATTGCCACATAGACCTAGTCAGACTCTCTTTCAACACCTAAACCACATAGACATAGATAAATTGCATGCTTTTAATACAGATTATAACAGAGGCAGTGCACAAAAATATTGACTGCATTTCATCACTTAAACCCCTTTAACGGAGAAAAACCTAGAATGATTTTTGCCTAAGATCATCAATCAACACATAAGACCCAAAAGGGGAGAGGCAGAGAGTGTAGCAAAGAAAGATGTAAAGAACAAAACCTGATGGCAGAGAGACACGGAAAGAGATTCATGCGATTCAATCAAGCCCCTACCCTATTCTTTTCCTTCTCCTCCAGCATCTAGAAGAATCTGACTTGCTAAGGATAGAGGCAATCAAAATGTGAAGAATAAAAGGTTGCAACCAGGTTAGGAAACTAGAGTAAAGGGAAAGGGCAAGCGTGGTGTTTTCTAATGACAATATGGTTGTTGAAGACGAGAACCTTATCCTCTCAATAGTGTTGATATGACTGACAGAGGGGAAGCTGTGTAATAGAGGTGTTTGGTTGAAGTAGACCATCGGGTGTTTGTCTGATGGATATCCACTAACTCACCCGTATAGAAATAGCATGTGGGCAACCGGAGGCTAATTTTGTATATATATTAGTGTCTTATATCACATCGAGCCAAGCCGAGCCAAGTCATTTAAAATTCTTATTATATTATTTATGTATGAATTCATTTAAAGTTCGAACCAAGCCGAGCCAAGTCAAATAAAATAAATATATGTTTGAAGTCCATTTGAATTTTAGCTGAGCTGAACCCGAGTCCAGCCCTATTTTATTTCCTATAGGATGTTGATTAAAGAAAATGTGTATTTGTAAATTACTAGTAAATTGGCGTGTCTACAGCCATTCATTATGTAAATTCACGATATTGTTCGTGCTACAGCGCAGGAGATAACAAGGAAAATAAGTGGCACGGCGGAGTATAGTATACGACAACTTGGGATTAAGTTGTTAGTGTATGTGTAGTGAGGAGTAAATGGGTATAACCTTACGAAGCTTACTGAAAAAGGGTATTTTAGAAATTAATTGTTAGCACACTTTACCGTCTTCTTTCTTCCGAAAGGCCACCCGAGAAAACAAAGTCTGGATTGGAGGGATGATAAGGATTGATAGTAAAGAGGGCCGATAAATTATGTACATATATGATTGATGTAAAATGGGGGGCATTATCAAAATGTCTAGCATTGCTCTTGCATGATGTTTCCTGGAAAAGATGATTTTTTTAATCGCAACGATCGAGCAGACATGGGGGGGCATAATTTTGAATCGGCCGGTACTATTGCATAATTGCATGCATGATCTATTTTCCAAATTAAACACGGCATGACATATTTAAAAATTCGCTAAAATGATGCAACCCAATTGAGGTTTGTTCAACGATTTCGATTAAAGCAGCTTAAAAACGGAAGGGAAACATCCGAATTGATAACAACGTCATATATCATCAAGCAAATGTGATGCTGATCATGCGCGGACTGTGGAGCAATATGGATGCGGACCTGGCCCTGTGCGCCGAACAGAACCCTGAGACTGGACAACTTGATCATGGCCCGGCCAAAGTCGCGCTGGAAGAAGGGCCCGTGGGAGGCGTAGGCAGCAACAAGGAAAGCGAACCGGCTGTGCTCCAAAAGCTGCTGGTCGCCATGGAGGAGGCCATGCCCCTTGAGCAGCCTGCCGTAGTAGTACTGGGGGTGGAAGATTGTGGGTAAGCGGCTGTCATCGTCCCACCCTGCCCTCTTGCACCGCGCCAGTAGGACGCGGAGGAAGTCTGGGTCCAGTGTTGGGTCCGGGGACCCTGTGCTGTGAAAGTCGTGGAGATGCTTGTAGAGGAATCGGCAGTGGACGTTTCCGATGCTGTGAGCTCCCCCTACATCCATGGCGCTGGTATTTGCAAAAATGGAAGCCGGTGGGCAGAGACCGAGGAGGGCGATGGTCTCGCGTTCATCGAATCCCCGGCTTCGGAAGGAGGAGAGTATTCGAGTGAGGTTCCGGGTTGGGGAAGGGAGCTCGATAGAGGCCTCTTTGAAGTAGGACCTCAGGCTGTCCCGTCGGCCGGTGAGGACTGGATAATACCGGCCGCCGAGCTTGCAATGAAAACGAGAGTCAGTCATATTATATTATATTATATTTTATATATATACCAAAGAAGAGTAAAGCGGAAAGATGGAGGGACAGACCTCGATGATGGCGTCGCGGGCTGCGAGGACGATGATGTCGGCGCACGATACTGTGGCAGGGCATTCTTCCTCTAATTTGATTTTGATGGCGTCTATCACGTCATGTCGTCATAACCACCCAGAGTCAGATTTGGTATTGCGTCCTTTTCGGAGTTGTTTCGGTGTACCGAGTTCAACAGAATCGACGCATCGCAGCCCTGCAAAAGGATTCAAGGAAGAGACGAAATTCAATGCAAAAAATTGAAAAAAAAAAAAACACAAATTAAAAAAAAAAAAAAAAAAGCTTTAAATTAAGATATTAAAGGGCTGTTTGGGTATTGAATCGTGAGAAGATTCAACCGATTCAATGTCAATTCAGTACTGAATTATTAGAATCTTGTTTGTATACTGAAGCTGCGCTGAATTAAAAATTCAGTACTGTAATAAGATTCAGTCCGTTTCAGCCTGAATTCAGTCGATTCAGTCTCCTAATCACCCGTTTTAAAAATTATAGATTCTATTATTTTTTAATAGTTATCGTTCATATCGATTTGAGCTTCAAAAAACATGTCATATAGGTAGGGCCCATTTTAAAAGTTTAAAATTACCTACCCTTGTGGGATCTTGTTTGATAAAGCTTGAATTTAGGAGTATAATGGTACCAAGAACGTGCATATTTAAGTTCAAAAGAGAGAGTTAGAGGTGTTTAAAGTTTTAAAACTGGGTTTGACGTGACATCTGAATTTATTTTAACAAATTCTATAGCCAAACGTAATTCATAATCAGCGATGAATTTACTGAATTAAATCGCTACTAAATCGAATCGTTACTGAATTAATTCAGTACCCAAACGACCCCTAAATAACAAGAAAGGATTCAAGAAAAAACACGAAATTCAATGTAAAAATTTAAAATTTAAAAAAACAGAGACACGCGCTAAGAGATCTACTGAAATGGAAAAATCGAGATTCAACTGTGAAACCAAAGCGGCAACTGCAAAAAAGAAACAAAACATTAAACAACCGTGATACGAAGTGACATTTAAAGCGGCAAGCTGGTTGACCGTGAGAAATGATATGAAACCAAGAAGAAAACATAATTAAGCAATAGCCAGCAGGAGCTTTATATGAGAGGATTCAACGTACATGGACGAAACAGTCGTGGAATACAAGGCGAAGGAGGGCGGGGGCGACTCTGGGATCCTTCGAGTCGAGGTCCTCCACCGTGGATCGAATGATCCACTCCGCCTGAGGGCACTTTTCCTGGTAGAAGCTATGGGCGAGAGTTGGGGAGTAGGTGGCCAAGATGCCCAGCTGGTTCTCGTACTCATCCATCTTGACTACGCTGTACGCCCACACGACGAAGATGGCAACAGCGAGAACTAGTGTAGATGCCCACCCCGTCATTTTCCCGTCCCTTCTTCTTCTTCTTCTTCTTCTTCTTCTTCTTCTTCTTCTTCTTCTTCTTCTTCTTGACTAACTAAGCTGAGGATATGGCGGCATTCTTCGGAATTTAAGGGAGTGCCCTTTAAAACGAAGTTCGTTTACGCCGGCGGAGCGATTTGCGGCGCTGTAATAATGGGGACACGTCTAAAGCGGACAGGAACTCGAGCCATTTCTAAAACGGCCCCGAACCGGATTAACAACGCAGCAGCTTCCTCTCGCATATGCTTCCGGTTATCTCCGTTCAGGGCCACGGACCACGGTCGAGTCTTCGAGCCGCGAGGAGGGCGACGCGGCTAGTTATTCTTGCTTTCCGGGCGTCCTGTAGTACATAGCCACTGGCGCTGGCTCTTGGGTGGTATATTAGCGGAGCGGATGTTTGGTGGTGGGCCCGTTTAGTCAAGGCGCCAAAATTTTATTTTATTACACTTCAAACATGCATAATTATTAATATGACCAATAATTTAAATTAAGATTAATATATAATCAATTAATTAGAATAGGATTAATACTTAATTAACTTTTAGGGGCTTCACCCAGCCTCCACAACACGTAAAGATACCCCTTTTTATGCCTCTAATCAATTAAATCAATGGGGATAAAATTACTTTTTAAAGTAAATTACATTTAACCCCTACCACCATTAAATTTTACTTTTAGGTCTCATTAATTTGAGAACCATGGACATATTTGGCTAACAAGTGAAAACTTGATGCACATATCATATTACTCGATAAATTAGGTTGTTTTCAATTGAAAATGCCTTCCTAAATGATAAGTGATAACATCTGCTTGGAGCTGTCAAGGCGTGAGATGATCCCCTCCATTTGATCTCTTGCAAATATTGCATATGTCCTTTACTCTCAGTACTATTTGGTTGGATGAACGAAACGGACAAATTGGAACAAGGCAACAACTATGTTCTATACTGAGCCAATATTTGTATAGCAAATTAATCATGAAGATGGCATTTCTCACCTTAGAAGGTAGGAACTCGGCCACCTTCTCCAAACTGTACATAGCCCAAGGGGCTAGTGGCATTGTCCCTATCTGCAGGGGTGCTTATGGACATCCGTCTTCCGTATATCCATCTGTGTCTGCATGCATTTTTATATAGAACATACAATTTTTTTTGGTCCGGGGCAAATATGAACATAAATACTGACAAAGTTTGTTGTCTACCCTAATGAGGAACTATAGACACGGACAAGGGTTTGTCCGTGTCCGTAGACGTTCGTGTATGCCACCCTTACCTAATATTTCCTTAAATATTAGTAGTAATTATTACCAATTATTAGAAAAAATATAATTCAGTTCCTAAGTAGCATCTTATAGCAATCCTAACATGCTACACAAGTACATGACAACTTAAAATTTTAAATCTAGTACTTATGTAATATGTTATGATAGTCCTTACATGCTACATAGGTACTGGACAATTTGAAAACATGAATTTAGAACCTATGTAGCAAATTAGGATAGTTTTAATATGCTACATATATATTGGACAACTTGAAAACATAGATCCAATACCTATGTAATAGATCAGGACAATATTAACATGTTACAAAGGTACTAAAAAATTTGAATTGAGATAAAAATTTAAGTATTGAAATATTTGTCCAAGCTTGTTTATATCCATAGTGGATAGACTTAGACAAAATATGATATAGACTTAGGCAGACACAGACAGAGGATATGCAAATGGCAAACAGACACGGACAACTCTATGTCTGTATCCATTTCTGTCTGTGTGCATCCCTACCTCTCTGTGTGAGAGAGAGAGAAAGAGAGAGAAGTGCCGAGAGTTAGGGTTTCTCTCAAGGGAAGTATTTTTTCTCCCTGCTAAGCCAAGCGTAAGCTACGCACGGGAGCCGTCTATCCAAAAGATGGATAGCACACATACTAGTGTAAATTAGCATCATGGTTAAAGTTGCTAACATGCACTAGCGTGTGCGCCATTGATCTCAAATATTAATGGCTCCCATGCTTGGCTTACACTCGGCTCATTGTCACTAAGGAGCATAAAAAATGTTTTGCTCCTTAAGTAGTTGGACTTGTTTCTCCCAAGTGGGCCTAGGCTTTAGGCCCATATGGACTTTCCATGGTGGGTTTATCATGTGGTGTTTTAATCAAAGTTATGGGCTCAACCCGAAGGAGGCCTAGCACACCCTCTATGGCTATGGCCATGCCCACTGGGGAGGAGGGTGCGTAAAACATCCATGTGGATCCCACAAATGTCATGCTCACATCTACGGCCTACAAGACATATATATATATATATATATATATATATATATATATATATATATATATATATAATATCATTACTATTTATAAAAGAAAGTGTGTGTGTGACTCAGGCCCACTATACATGTGTAACAACAGGTACACCTTGTACAAATATCTAAATTTCATAGTTCATTCACATCCTGCATAAAGCATGTATCAATATTCGCATTCACCCTACATAATCAAATATATCAAACAACATATCATCCTGCATGTTCTAATATAATCATGTCATATGCACCATGTGTAAAATAAGCATCATTGTCTCAACACAACCTATGTCAATGAGCATTATATTCCATACGCATGCATAAATTAACCGGTGAATATCTCACAATTGAGAAAATAATTTTGCTTAATTTGGCCGAAGCACGAGTAGACCTACTCACCTAGGACAATCTCTAATGGGAAAGGTCTAAATTCCTTAAAAATAAAAACTAGAGCATTTTAGATAAGTTCTCTAATTAGAAAAGTACCCATGTTCACCCAGGCAATCCCTAAAGGGGAAGGTCCGAATTCTTAAAAAGAAAAATTAGAGCAGTTTGGATAAGTTCCTTAACTAGGAAAATACCCCTTTGTAAGCCGCTACACACAGACATATCATCCTAGATTATCAAGTCCAAAATACACATCAAATTAACTCATTATAGCATTTTGCTCTTCTCACCCAGGCAGGACCATCCACAAGGGATGAAAACCTCATCCACAAGTAGCGTAAATTCGATTCGATAAACCTCTGAGCAAAAAACAAATACATACAATCGCATCCAATCGATTATTCACGGCTAAACACAGGAAATCATAGCTTATAAAGCATTTTTATAATACATGCAATATGGTACATAAGTGAACAAAGTTGAACGAATGTAAGCATGAATAAACATTCTCTAACCAATCCATATGCACATGTAATATGGTCCATTTGTGACAAATAAATCATATAAGCATAAACAAGAATGTACATATATGGTAGTATTCATACTTAAATTAAAATATGTGAAACATGAATCACCTATAATCAATGTGACAGGATAGTCAAAAATTTATCATGGTTATGACCTACTAGATCATGGATTAAATACAAAGAAATCATCAAAATACAGGTTTAAGACAAGTAGAACATTATGCTAAACCTAGATCATCTTTATTTATACATAATCACAGACAATTAGGAGTCCTAATCCTAATTATAATAGAACTTCTGATTATAATAGACTTCTAACATTAGCCTAAACCCAAAAATATATAAACTTCTAATTATACTAAACTATTATTACTAATAATAATTAAATTTTAATGATATTAGATTATGAAGACAGGATAGGACCGCTAGGGCAGATCATAACAAAAACATTTTGCACGTTATTTCTTGTTTTTTGTCCATAATGAAGAGAAACCTTTTTGTAAGTATTTTAAAGATATGAATATGAGCTGTATTTATCAAGAACCATTTCTAGGTATATGGATCAATGATAAGTAAAATATTTTCTCCAATATTTCAATTAATAATGTAAGTCAGAGAAAGAGTAGACATACTAAGTGCACTATAAACAAGAAGTGTGGATTGACATTATGATCAATTTTGCTAATTCATGACATGTCAGTTGCAATCTGAACAAGAATCATTTTGATTGCATTTGTATTGAGAAAAGTAATATGACCTCATGCATAGGATTGCATAAAATGTGGGCCAACCCATTGGTCTAAGAACTCTTATCTTGAACCGGTTTACTTTCAATTTTATTTATTATTTAATCGTCATTATGTATTTAAGCCATTTCTTATCAATTTTCATGATTTTTAAAAATAATTGTGGTTTCCAAAGGTTTTAACTAAAAATAGCTGCATATTTATGAGTTTTAAGTGAATTTAAGTCATTTGTTAATTTTTGGGAATTTTTAGAATTTTTTCAATTTTTCCAAAAATTAGGGTTTGTGGGACCCCCCATGTGGGCCCCAAGACCAAAATTAGGATTTTTAACCCAAAACGTCCCTAATATTAATCTAAGACCTTAGAAAATTATTTCATAATTTTTTTTTAATTTGGACTTAAATAGTTAATTTATCTATTTTTAGTTATGAATTCTATTTGTACCCCTTTATTTGATTAGGTTTAACCCCCTCTTTACTATATAATGAAAGGGGAAGCCTCTTTCTCATTTGGGAAAAGGGCTAAGCCTGGAATCAAGAGGCCTAATCCACCATTTTTTTAAGTGGAAGGAGATTAAAGGTTTGATTTTCTTAATCTTTTCTTAATTTATTAGGGTTTTCATAAGCCTCTTCAAATATCATATTTTCCATAGATTAATCTCGTTTTCTAAATATAAAGTCACTGATTTGCATCATTATTTCAAACCCTAGTCTTCCTAATTTAGTTTTTTCAGTCCCTAAAGCCCTAGATCTAAGGTTTTTCAAATGATTTTCATGTTCTAAATCGGATTTAGTTATGTATTAGCAAATATCATATTTTTAGGTAGGTTTTGAAGGAAATTGAGCTACTCCCACCCAAAGACCGGGGTAAGGTGTCACGCCCCGGCGATGCCCGACCCGATATGAACCGGGTCCAAGGGCCGGTCAAGCATGCGGGGGTGACGAAGTGAAAATTGAGAAATGATCTAGTGGAAGACTTAACCCTAACCACGGGTGATTAACAGCAACACGGAGTGCGCACAATCCTTTGAGCAAGAGTAAATAAAAAGGGAGAAAATGTGTTGCTTATCACAAAGTAAACAACAATCTCAAACCCACAAACTTAGTTAAGTAAAGCCCACACCGGCTCAAAATAAGTCATAAGCATCACAACTGCAAAATATGACATAAATCCAAACAAGAACCCTACACAAAGGTTCGAACATAAAGCATGAAATAAACGCAAGTAAGTCACGCAACGATCTCCATCATCACACCCAAGCTACCTCTGACCTTTCCTCATAGAGGCAATCCTGTCCGTCTGCGTGTCGCACCACGCAGCCCCAAATCAAAATACAAGAAAGAGAGGTGAGTTTTAATACTCAGCAATGGTTTTAATATCACTGTCAACGTAGAAAATACGATAGCTTAGCAATGAGATCGTTCAGATCAAAGATTTACATGGTGCATCACTTTCTGATCACACATTCTTATCACTTAACACTGCATCATAATGCATAATTCAACCTGCATGAATGTATCTCTAGCATACATATTCCCACATGCATTCACATCATAACCAATCCCGCATGGATGTATCTCTAACATACATATTCCCACATGCATTACATCAAAATCAACATGCATGGATGTATCTCCAACATACATATTCCCACATGCATAATGTCATCACAATCAACCTCCATCAAGGAGTAATCACACATTAACGTCACACAGACGGGAGCATAGACAAGGCCACGAAGGCGTGTCATGGTCCAAAATTTCTACACAAGAATTCAAGAAAGATCGGGGTTGTCAATCCCTAATACTGCTCGCCCTAGACGATCCTGGCCAAGGATGTCCCATTCTCACACAGAGAATCTAGAGCAGGGGTGTTCGCCCAGGGACATCTCCTGCAGAGGGAAGAGCCCGAGTTCTCACACAGAGAACCCTAGAACACGTGGTAGCGGAGTGCACACGGCATACCACACTTCATTCTCAGGGTCCAGATGACACACATAATAACATTCTCACAATCTGCAAGACAAGTACACAACTCGTCCCCACATCATTCCATTTAATTAGACTCAACCCGGGGAGTGCACTTGTTCCACACAGGAACTTCAAATCGTTCCACACAGGAACTTCAAATCAAAATATGTCATTTCGGACCAATCAACTTGCGATTAATCTACGACCGATAAACCCGGCACACAATTTCATCACATTGCATCCAATTGGTCAAATTCGATTAATCACGATGAAGCCTCACTTGGAAATCCATTTTCATGATGCGTGCAGCATGGTACATGCGTGGGCAACGCATACATGAATCCTAATCCATGATAAGTGCGCTCATCTGCCCCTAATGCATCATTCCTACTCACAATGTCAAGCTTCAACATCGTCATTTAACCCCCCACATATGTGTGTGTAACTAGTAAAAGCCTTTCACATAATGCATATCAACATGCTTGAAAATCAACTCACTACCACACTACACATGTGAATTTCTATCTAAACATGAATTCCAGCGGAAATCATAGTAGAAGAATCGTTGAAATCATAGTTAGATTCAAAACTCAACCACAAAGGCTAAACACATATAACATCACTCATTTCATCATTGAGTCATGGCATTCACCAACATCCACACACCATTCACCACAATCTAACATGACAAATCAGTCCAACAATGATTATAGTCTTACTGAAAACATGCTTAACCAAAGGGAAACAACCGTTCATAATTTCAAGATAACGATTCCAACATCATGCCACAAAACATAAGTCATCCCACCATCTCTAAGCATATGTCTCAACTCCATAAACTCAATAGCATGCATTTCCAGTAGCCTAACATAGCTTAAAACACTCCACATTTATATAAAATTGGCAAGCTAACGTGGAATCATCAAAATAGACATCATACACACAACACACAATTTCCTGTGTAGCCGATCGATCGCCCTTAAGGCCGTTCGATCGGTTACACGCAAAAATTTGAAATTTACAGTACAGCCGATCGATCGCCCTGCAAGGCCGATCGATCGCCAACACGGCAGAACAGTCATCTTCTTCCTTTCGCAAAATCAAACCGAAACATCATAGATAACACTTCAAATCCACATCTAACACCCTAATCATCATCAAAAGTCCTCCTTGACTTCCAGAATATCAAACCAAACCATAATAATACAAAACCCTAAGAAATCGGGATTAAATAATTCCATTTTCTAATCTTACCATTAACACACTAAATCAAGCAAACCATTTTGAAATAAGCCAAAAATGAAGAGTTTTACCATGGATAAACAGAGATTTCGAAGACCCATTACCTAAGCACTTGATTAAGCTCGGATTGAAGAGTCACCCTTCTTGAAATCCTTAATCGGCTTCTAATTCGGGCCTAAGTGAGGATTAGGCCAGCCCTCCTTCCTTAGCCTATTCCCAAAAATGGGAATGGCTCTGGTTTGCCCTTTTATAGTAAGGGTTGGGGTAGGCATGGGTAAGTTTTGGGGTGTAAATATAAAAAGTAGGCTAAAAGTGGGTATTTTGTAAATTTAAGCACAATTTAAGCCTAATAAAATTCTGAAAATTTTTGTGGGACCTTAAGTATATGTCTAGGTTCATTTGACAGAAAAATAAATTTTTCGACAGTGGGGCCCACAGGGGTCCCGCCAAAACCCTAATTTTTGGGAAAATAGTAAAAATTCTGAAAAATCTCAAAAATTCACATTTGGTTTAAAATCACTTAAAACCACTAATGTTGAAGTTAATTTTGGTTAAAACCATCACAAACACTATTTATCTACGAAATCACCGAATAAGATTAGAAAACGCGTAAATCTCACGGTAACCCATAATTAAAGAAAATCAAAACCCGGTTTAAAGATGAGGGTCCTTACATAAGGTAATGGGTTTAAGCCTCAATCTTGTTGTGTTTTGAAATCTTAGTTTTGATGTGTTTTCTTTATTGGATTCCATATATGATGCTTTAATGGTGAATTAGTAAAAACTTAATCTTTTATATTATTTTCTTAGGATTTTGATTGAAAATGAATAGGTTTAGTATTTTGGAAGTTTTAATTAGATTTTTATGGAGTTTGGAGCTTGGATTGAAGGTATTAAGTTTGATTGATGGAGTTTCGGTTTAGTTTTCAAAATGGAGAAGACGAACCAGATCTGCCATTATGGCAATCGATCCAGCGAATAGTAGATTTTGGTCATTTTCTTTTTTTGCTTATTTTGATATTTCTACTCCCAAATATTATTTCTCATGTTCATGTGGGTTGATTTGAGTTAGAATAAGCTACTAGAAGAGTATGCTATTGATGTTGAAATTTTTGAAGAATATTTGAGTATTATGTGGATTTACATGATGTTGGTTAAACATGTTAGATTTGTTAACTTTAATCCATGATTGAATGATTCTTTGTGCTTTAGGCATGATTCCAGCAAGATTATAGCATAAGAATGGGTTGATATGTCCACTTATAATATGATTAAATTATAGGTGAATGATTATGCTATGCCTAACTTCAAGTGTAGTATGAATATGCTTATGTGAGCTGAGCATGAGGTTGCACTTGATTTGAATGATGGTTTTCACTCAAGATTTCAGTTTGGAACCATGATTAGATATTAGAAAGCATGTGTGTAGTGTCTTATTTATTTTCTTCAATGAATGGTTATATGCTTAGAGATGAATGTTGCTATCTTGAATGCACACACATGTGGGGATTAATCATGGAAATTGTTGTTATTTATGACTTGACAGGATGCATGTGGGGATGATGGGAGCACATTGCATGTATTGGAATCCACTTAGAGATTGCTCACGTATGTACCATGTTACATGCATCATGAAGCGGATTTCATGAATGAGACTTTACCAATGTTTAGCTGTGGTTGATTTATTTGATACAATGATGTGAGATTGCATGTTGAATTAATCGATTATTTGCTTTATCAAAATTTAGTTGGTCCGAAAGGACATGATTTCGATTTGAGTTCTTGCGTAGAACATGAATAATCCCTGGGTTGAGTCGATTTGAGTTATGTGGAGATGAGTTATGTACTCGTCTTGCAGTTGGGATTCTTGAGATAGTCATGTGGACCCTGAGAATCAAAAGTGGTACGCCTTCGTGCACCGGCTACCATGTGTTCTAGGTTCCCTGTGTGGGAATTTGGACTCTCCTCGCTGTAGAGACGTCCTGGGCGAACACACCTGCTCTAGGTTCCTTGTGTAGGAATTTGGATGTTCTTGGCCAAGAATTGTCCTGTGCGAGCAGACTTAGGGGCTAATTACCCCGACACTTTATATTTCCTGTGTGGAAATTGGACTACACCCCACCTGTGTGGCCATGACTATATCCCGCCTGTGTGGCAATGATTATATTCGCTCCTTGATGGAGGCATTCACTATTTATTGATGATGCATGTGTATGAAATTATATTATGCCTAAGATTACACAAATTGTGTAGGGATAATGTAACGCATGTGGACATGATTTATTATGCATGATTTAGTATCATGTATATGTATGATCTGAACTGTGTGATTGAGACACTTCTCATGCAGGTTTATGTGATGTTTATGCATGATTAAAATGTGTGGTGGAGACACTTCTCATACAGGATTATATGTGATATTACGCATGATGTGATTGGGTGAGGATCACTATTTATGTTGGATGGATGCTAGGTCATAATATGATCATTTATGTATTGATTTTAATATATGAATTATATGCATGCTAGATCTTTTGCTTATGAATAAGTAGGGGTTTAGTAAGGGAATAATCAGAAATGCGTATATCATGTGAATTATGGTTTTGAATTGCCATGTTGTTATGCCATGGTGGTTTTCTGATTAATGTTATCATTTTCAAACCTTACTGAGTTTCGTACTCACCCCTCTTTCTGTGATTTGTTTTGGGGCTGCAAGGTGCAACATGCAAACGATCAGGATTCCCTTTATGAGGGACAACCGGAATATGCATGGGATTAGCCTTGGATGCATCCCTATGTTATTTTATTTTTTGATCTTTTCTTTGTTGATACTAGAGAACATTGTGTGGTTGATTATGTATCAGGCCTGCATTTATCTTTTGGTTTTAGACTTGTCTAAGCTTTTCTGATTCGAACCATGTGTCATCTCTGGAGATTATTGTGGGTTGGTGTGAGGATTTATGACAGTTTTATTATCCTCCTTGTTATCCTTATTTCTCTTGCTCAAAGGACATTAAAGTGGGCTACTCCATTAGGTGAATGGCCCGTTAGAGGGGCTAAGACTTCCGCAACTCCAAGAAAGTAGATCTTCTTTTGTGCATCACACAAGAGGAAGAAAGGGAGAGAAGGGGGCGGCCAACCCCTTTTTCCCTTGGATTTGGAGCAACACGCCACCAAAGGAGAGGGGGCGTGATTGGGAGAAAGAGGAGAGGGGAATGATTTGGTGCTTAGGGCTTCTCCCCTCACTTAAACACTATTTTTACTCCCTCTCAACTACCCTACATGGGCTTTTCTAAGCAGGCTTCCAATTTGAATTCTATTTGACTATCCTAGAGGGTTTGATACAACAGTTGTGGGTTTTGTTTCTTAGAGCCCACGGAGGCCTAGACCCCTTGCACACAGCCAAACCTGCGACAGAGTTGACCCCTCATTGACCACGGGTCCGACCCACAATGTGAATATACACACCCTCAGATTAGACAATGGCACTTTGTCCAAGATTATCAGGATGAGTTTGAGCGCTAGGTGAATCGTGTGTAAGGATGGCACGAGTACACCCTTATCAGTGTCTTTGAAGTCGATCTTAAGCCTCATATTAAAGCCTAATTGTAGACTTTCCCGCGCATCTCTTTGACAGAAATGATGTGTATGGCTTGTGTATGTGAAGAGAAGTTAACCCAGTTCCGTCACTCTACTTTCTCTCACCCATCGGCCTCTTCCCTTCCATCCTGCTCCGCTTCATTTTCTAATGAACCATGAGGTGGCCGTCCTACAGGTACTTCTTCATCCACTCCATGTCACGCACCACCACACACCCTAACCCAAACCCAGTCCAAGAGAGTGGGAATGCGGCGCGACAAAGTGAAGTGGAAAGAATTGCAGAAGATTTAACCCATCTGGGTGAAACACAAGAACGAAGTACACGCACATACCCTTTGTGCAAAAGCAAGTAAAGGAAGAAAATAAATAGACTACTTAACAATCTTAGTCCACACAGTACCCACATCATCTATATAACAACATGATATCAAGTCACAGCCTACACAAGTCTAAATTCAACACCGACTAATCATAGTGTGAAGTAAAGTCAAGTATAAGTTCAACATATCATAAGACAAGTCTAACACAACCCAAAATGACTTGCCCCTCTCAATGCACAGGTCCATCCTCCTGAACATAGAGCCCATCTGTAGCACCTGTATGGCACAATATACACCCCCAAAACAAAACTACAACGAAAGATAGGTGAGCTTAGCTCAGTAAAGGTTTGAAACGGAATATTAACTCATAAAAATACCACAAGCATTCTCAATCTAAATATGTATCACATAATCATTTTCTACACCAAATCATGAGATAAATCACATTTCATAAACACATTCATGCCACCTGTGCATAATGATGTAATTCACATTTCATAAACACATTTATTCCACTTGTGCATGATGATATAAATCACATTTTATATACCTATGTATCACGGGTTCATTCATAATTCATATCAGACATGCACACCATGTACAAACATCTAAACTTCATAGTTCATTCACATCCTGCATAAAGCATGTATCAATATTTGCATTCACCCTGCATAATCAAATATATCAAACAACATATCATCTTGCATGTTCTAATATAATCATGCCATATGCACCATGTGTAAAATAAGTATCATTGTCTCAACACAACCTGTGTCCATGAGCATTATATTTCACACACATACATAAATTAACCGGTGAATGTCTCATAATTGATAAAATAATTCTGCTTAAACTGGCCGAAGCACGAGTAGACCTATCACCTAGGACAATCCCTAGAAAAAAAGGTCTAAATTCCCTAAAAAGGAAAACTAGAGCAGTTTAAATAAGTTCTCTAATTGGAAAAGTACCTCTGTTCACCCAGGACAATTCCTAAAGGGGAAGGTCCGAATTCTTAAAAAGAAAATTTTGAGCAATTTGGATAAGTTTCCTAACTAGGAAAACACCTCATTGTAAGTCATTGCACATGGACATACCATCCTAGATTATCAAGTCTAGAATACACATCAAATTAACTCATTATAATATTTTGCTCTTCTTACCCGGGGAGGACCATCCACAAGGGATGTAAAATTGATTCGATAAACCTCCGAGTATAAAACAACGACATACAATCGCATTCAATCGATTATTCACAGCTAAACACAGGAAATCATAGCTTATAAAGCATTTTTATAATGCATGCAACATGGTACATAAGTGAACAAAGTTGAACGAATGTAAGCATGAATAAACATTCTCTAACCAATCCATATGCACATGTAATATGGTCCATTTGTGACAAATAAAATCATATAAGCATAAACAAGAATGTACATATATGGTAGTAATCATACTTAAATTAAAATATGTGAAACATGAATCACCTATAATTAGGGCTAGTTGGAGATGTCCATTGTCCAATGTCCGAGCTGTGTCTGTGGCCATGTCCGACCAATTTTTTTGTCTGCCAATTTTTGGACATGGCCATGGACAAAAACCTTGTCCGATCGTTTGTCTGATGTCCGGTTAACTTTTAAATATAATGTGCATTTTTATATAAAGCATAATTTTTATTTCTCCTCTAATTATTCTTAAACATCATTTTCTTATACTTAAATCTTTAACATTTTAAATACAATCATGTTATTGTTATATTTGAATTTTTCTTTAAAGCTAGTTATTAAATATTTCTTTTGTCCTACATTAATAGCTCTATTTGGCTTTTCAAAATGAACTAATTTGTCTAATAGTAATACTACAAATAAAGAAGATGACATATATAAGTTTAAAAATTATTTTATATGCTAAATTACTTAATCTAGATATCCTCATCCTAGTTGCCCTACTTAGTTAGAGTTGTTAACACCGCTTCCATTCTCTCTAACCACTTCAATCCTAATCCAATTGCCTAAGAGCCTATGTCCATGGACAATAGTCGTGTCTGTCGAAAAAGAAGCTTTGTCCGTGGACAAAATGCCGACAGATAAATTGTTAGCGGACATAGATATGGACAAGCCTTATCCGCCAACTATTTGGCCGAGGACCAGCCCTACCTATAATCAATGTGACTTGTGTAAGTATCCATAATTTATCATGGTTATGACATACTAGAATCATAGAATAAATACGAATAAATTATCAAAAATATAGGTTTAAGACAATTAGAATACTATGCTAAACCTAGGCAAGTATAGTCATCTTCATGTATACATAATTACAGACAATTATGAATCCTAATCCTAATTCTAATAGAACTTCTAATTAGAATAGACTTCTAACATTAGACTAAGCCCAATAAAAATAAATTTCTAATTATACTAAACTATTATTACTAATAATAATTAAATCTTAATTATATTAGATTATAAAAGGTAAGATACGACCCCTAGGGCAAATCATAACAAAAATATTTTGCACGTTATTTCTTGTTTTTTTGTCCATAATACAGTGAAACTTTTTTGTAAGTATTTTCAAGATATGAATATGAGTTGTATTTATCAAGAACCATTTCTAGGTATATGGATCAATGATAAGTAAAATATTTTCTCCAATATTTTAATTAATAATGTAAGTCGGAGAAATAGTAGTCATATTAAGTGCACTCTAAACAAGAAGTGTGGATTGACATTATTATCAATTTTGCTAATTTATGACATGTCAGTTCTGAACAAGAATTATTTTGATTGCATTTGTATTGAGAAAAGTAATATGACCTCATGAATAGGGTTGCATAAAATGTGGGCCAACCCATTGGCCCGGCCGCTAAAAAAAATTGTACTTGGGCCTTCTATTTTTGACCATGGAATAGGGAAATTATTAAGTTCGTATTATATTGGGCCCGACTCGGGCATAGAAAAAAACATTACAAAAACCCGGTCCGACTTGATGGCCCACTAAACCCATTTTAAGCACTATTTATTACCTTTATTTCTCTCATATATAATTATATCCTCAATCTTTATTTTTTCTTACCGCTGCCACCACCCCTCTTTTCCTTTCCCTCTTTCGCTAGACTTCATTATGCCTCACTGGACCACCACTTATTATCCGCCGCTCTGGCTACCACCTTCCTCACCTATCTTTTATTTCTCGCCTTCGCAGACCCAAAGACCACCACCTCCCTCTTATTCGCCTTTGCTAGACCACTACTTGCTCCTTGCTCGCCTCTAATAGACTACCACCTCTCTCTATTGATTCTTATTGTCGAATTGTCTTCCTCAACCCTTCAGTCCACCACCTAATACCACCTCCCTCAGTTCCTCTTCTCCCTTCTCACCTCTACCGGATCGCCTTTCTCTTCCTCTTTTTCCACCTTCGATACCCACGTTTTCCCCTATCGATGGTGATGTGAAAATTTTTCATAGCCCGGCCCGAATATTAGGCCTGGTCGGGTTGGCTTTTTAGTATGGAGGTTAGGGCCTGAACCCTGACATTCTTATTTAAAGCCTGACCCAAGGCTACCCCTGCACCATATTCATTTACATATCAGCTGGTTAATGTGAACAGAATCTATTTGCTTGCCTCTGTTTTCTGAAAGGAAAATTCGGCATTTGCTTTTGGCCCTTGCCTCCCGTCTTCTTTAAAATTTTGCTGCTCTTGTTTTCATACTTAACTTACTCAAGAGTTTTCATACTTAACTTAATCAAGAGGGTGTCACCAAATGACGCATTCTTATTCTGTCGTTATACAGACTTCAAAATTTTGATGCTCCGTTCCCTATTTTATGCTTTACTCTGTAGTGGGTTTTCCTTAAAAATTGTAGATCTGTAAGCGGTGGCTGCCAAATTTGTCTATCTTCTCATGTTGGAATATTGGGCCTCACGCTGCAGACTGAAAACGGAAGCACAAAAGGTCAGATTAGTCCAAGAATTTCCTATCTATTAGAGATTGAAAATATTCTACGTAAATGTGGCCCTTTTTTTGTCTCAAGCAGCCTTCACAGAAAAGGCAGAATGTTGTTTCTGTGTCAACCAATGCTAGACGGCGAAGTGAGGCCCTCCTTTCTGCCCTTCCCTCATTTTTTTTAAAGCCTGTTTCATTTTTGGCAGCTAGACGAAAATGCATTTGTGTGGTTCTAACTTAAAACATTTATGTAAATAGAGACAGGCAGGAGAAGCATCTCATCCGCAAGTTTTTCGACGGGAGCACATTGATTTAAGGAAAGGTCCATTTGAAACAGTATTTTGACACATTGATCTTTATGTTGTTCCATTGACCAATTTCTAGCTATTTGTTGTGTACGTTCACTATAATTTTATCGTCAGTTATTTTAATTTTTTGGCTATTTGTGTGGCACAATTAATAATAATAATAATAATAATAATAATAATAATAATAATAGGTGGTAGGATATACTCCCTCCGTCTTAAAATGAGTGTTTTATTTAATTTTTTATTTAAAAATTTAAATAATATTGAGTGGCGTCAAAGCGGAAGCATGTGAAGGGGCAAACCTTTGGGGTGGCGCTTTGCAAAAAAAATACAACTTCGAATCGATTTTTCTATGCAATTACATAAATAATAACATACATAAGCAATAAACATATGTAAGAGGTTAATAATCAATTAGAATGAAGTTTGGGAGAGATATGAACTGACCTTTGGGGCTCACTAGCCCCCGGATGGTTTATCCCTTAACTCCAACGCCCGAATAACAATTAAATATCGATTCAATTAAAATAAATAGGAGAATACATTTGAGTTTGTGTAGAGCCCTCTAAATCCTTGTTTGGGTTGTTGAATCAACTAAAATGAGGGCCCAAGCCCTTGCCTAGAAGCCACACAACTATCTTTCTTTGTGCATCACACAAAAGGAAGAAAGGGAAAGAAGGGGGCGGCCAACCCCTTTTTCCCTTGGATTTGGAGCAACATGCCACCAAAGGAGAGGTGGCGTGATTGGGAGAGAGAGGAGAGGGGAATGATTTGGTGCTTAGGGCTTCTCCCCTCACTTAAACACTATTTTTACTCCTTCTTAATTACCCTACATGGGCTTTTCTAAGCAGGCCTCCAATCTGACTTCTATTAGACTATCCTAGAGGGTTTGATACAACAAGAGTGAGCTTTGTTTCTTAGAACCAATGGAGGCCTGGACCTCCTGCACACGGTAAAGCCTGCAACAGAGTTGACCCTTCAATAACAACGAGTCCGACTAATGATACTAATTTATGAGTCAGGCCCCACAATGTGAATATATGTACCCTAGTCACATATGATGGATGTGGGTTTTAAATTAAATTTGTGTCATGATAGTTTATGTGGGGTTGGTGTGACCGCCCTTACTATCTTTAGACCCCATGGCCCGTATCAGCTTACTTGAACCGCGAACAAAGTAGACCACATAACCCGGAGCCCATACCATGGTTCAGTAAATAGGACACTTATTTTGAGATAGAGGGAGAATATGGCAACTTCTATTGATGATATGTGGGATTTAGTAATCGATCTGGAGTTGGAAAATGGGATTGGCTTGATGAAGCTTACTGAACAGACGATTTTTCTCCACCTTTTGCAGAAACATGCATGATGAAGCTTGACCACCTGATGAACTCCCAAATACCTAGACGGATGGATCCACTAATAATGTTGCTAGTTAGATTGGAGGGGCGATAATGTCGCCAGTAAGGAGGGATTCTTAGGCGGGTGGATCAACCAAGGTGTTTATGTTCTTGGACAAGAATTTAGATCGTGTTCAATCTTGCTTGCCCGTGCATGAATGTTCATTCATTCTTGGTTCGTTTTAAATAGATTAAGCTTGTAACTGATGTGGTACCAAACATAATTTGATCACTTGTATATATGAGCTGTCTGATCATATTTTTGGTCTCCACAACTAGACCTCCTGCATCTAACTCACGGTAAGATTGCTTGGGATCAATGCCAAACTCAGTTGAGTCAGCATAAGTATAAGTATGTACTTCCTCCGTCCAAACTTTAATAGACTGTATAGGTCATTTTGATTTTCAAATGTAAGACAATTATTGTGGGAGGGAGGGCTTGAAACAGAAAATTAATATGAAAAACTTATTTTTACTAGAAGATTTTAGATGTATGAAAAATGGAGCATGACCTTCTGCACCACATTTGTATACGACAATCCACACAGAGGCCGGGGTTGAGTCGCCACGTCCTCGACGACTCAACAATAGTGTTTCCGGCGGTTAAACCTTGGTTTGATTGGGCCCAATAGGCTTTTCGGGTCCGAGCTATTTTTCGGTTAAAACCCACACCGGTACCAATTTGGTTGGTTGCTGGTTCAATTTAAAAAACTAAAATACTATTTAACAGAGTGTTAGACGCAAAAAGTTTAGGTAAATCTGGAACTGGGTCTGCAAGATCCGACGGCTTGCGTTACTGGGGTTAAATACCATTAAATAACATGAACCGTTAGATATAAATTCGACGACTTGTTGTAGAGCGTGGGCTCATATGAACGGGCCTCGTATTAAAAACAAAACTACGCGTCAATATTAAAAGCACAAAACACTGTTGAACGAACACAAGCCCTGAAACCATCTTTGTTAATTTGTCTCTGGAAACTATCATTAACCGACAGGGACAACAACATACAAACATGTATTAACGTCTTTAATGGGTTTCTTATCTCTAAAAACTGTCATTAACGAAATGGCACCATCATTCATCAACGCGAACGGTGGAACAATTGAGGCGGACCTGGCCCTCGACACCGGACAGAACCCCAAGGCTGGACAGTTTGACCATGGCGCGGCTGAAGTCGCGTCGATAGCCAGACGAGGACCATGAGCTGAGGCTGGTAACAAGGGGGGCGGATGAGTAGCGGGCAACTAGAACGGAGGTCCGGGAGCTGGCCATCAGATGTTGGTCGGCGTGGAGGATGCCCTGCCCCTTGAGCAGTTTCCTGTAGTAATGGTAGGGGAAGAAGATGGCGTCGCCCTGCACCCAGGGCTCCTCCTTGACGGAGTTATTGCTGTTGCATTGCGCCTGCAGCACGCGGCGAAAGTCCGGGTCCAGTGTCGGGTCCGGGGACCCGGTGCCGCTGAAGTTGCGGAGTCGCTGATTGATGAACCGGCAGTGGATCCTTCCCATGCTGTGAGCCCCTGCATCCATGGACCATGATGTAAAAAGGTCAAAAATCAAAATTATAATCGGCGCTAGTATTTGGGCGAAAAGAGGAAGTCGACAGGCAGAGACCGAAGAGGGCGACGGTCTCGCGTTCGTCGAATCCACGACGGCCAAAGGAGGAGAGTATTTGGGTAATGTTATCAGTGGGGGAAGGGAGCTCCGTAGAGGCTTCGTTGTAGTAAGGTTTGAGGCTGTCTCTTCGACCCGTGAGGACGGAGTAGTACGAGCCGCCCACCTGTTCAGTGAAAATAAGAAGAATTAGGAAGGAGAAGTATAGAGGAAGTAAGGAGAGAACTAGCGATAGAGACATGGAAAAAGGCGTCGCGGGCGGCCACGACGAGGATGTCGGCACAGGAGACGGTGGCCGGGCACGAATCCTCTAGTTTCGATTTAATGATGTCGATGGCGTCGAAACCACGCAGCGTCTGATTCGGGATGGCGTCTTTCTCAGACTTGTTTCCGTCTACTGAGTTCAACAGAATGGAAGCATCGCATCCCTGCAAAACGGTTCAAGAACACAAATTCGAAATTTAAAAAAAACAAAAAAAAAAAAAAAAAAAGTCACACGCTAAGAGATCTTCTGAAATGGAAAATTGGACATTCAAATTAAGATGCTAGATAACGACATCGAAGTAGACAAATAAGCCAAAAAGAACAAAAAATTAGAGTAAGCAACTGTAGATTCGAAGTGACATTTAAAGCTACAAGCTGATTGACCATAAGAACTGATCGAACGAAGAAGAAAACATAATTAACCTGGAGAAAAATTAGATGAGAGGATTGACGTACGTGGACGAAACAGTCATGGAAGACGAGGCGAAGGAGGGCGAAGGAGGGCGAAGGAGGGCAGGGGCGACGCGGGAATCCTTGGATACGAGGTATTCTACCGTGGATCGAATGATTATCTCCGCCCGGGGGCACTTATCACGGTAAAACTTATTGGCCAATGTGGGGGAGAAGCTGGAGGAGAGGACCATCTGATAATTCTGCTCCTTGAACTCCTCGTGCATTTGCTTGTTAAGCATGGACCAGACGAAAATACCGAGCAGAACCGCGCAAACCATCTCCAGAATCTCACTTTTCGACATCATCTTTTCTTTTCCTCCTCCTTCCGACTTCCACGCAGAGGGAGGAATGGAGGGATTATGAAGCAGATGGAAGAGAACGGAGGAGGGAGACGGCGGGATGGTTTGAAATTACGAAAGTGCGGAAGTTGTACTGCTGCTGTGCGAGCCATTTGCCGCGCCGGCGTAATTCGCGGACTGCCGGAGTGGAAGCCTCCCACCAAATTCGGTCTGAATTCGAATCTGCTACGAGTAAACATACGCCACGTGTATAGGCTTCCCTCCCCATTTAGGCTCTATTTGGATACGGGATATGATTTAATGGGCCTCTCGGTTATCATCATCGTTGGCCAGGACCACCATAGAGTTCCTAGTTTATCTCTAAGCCTAAATCTCCCCACACTCATACATTTATCATCATCGTGGGCCAAGACCTCCATAAAATTCTCTAGTTCATCTCTAAGCCTAAGTCTGCCCACCAGTTCACATAGAGTTAAAGGTTATAAGAACAAGTCAGTATAGAGACGTAGGGTTGCCTTTGGTATTCAAGTACCTGACTCAACCCAATTTTGACTCAAATTGGAAGGGTGATCCTTGAGTTTTTTTTTCAGGTTGAACCCAACCTCATCCAAAACTCACTTGATCCCTACCAAAGATATGACTTAACCAATCCTAAACCTAGTAAATTAAGGGTCAGTTCCATCCATATTTGACTGGGTTGGGTTTTCTATCGCCTTAACAGACTTGGGTTAGGTTTTCTGTTGCCTTAACAAACTTGGTTCCCTGGTCGGCGAGGAATAATACTCGTACTAATTATTAGTTAGATTAATGCTAATTATCAAAGGAAGATGAATTGCTTAAGTCATGTATTGGTGATAGTTGGGCAGCATGCTTTTACCATGATATCCTGGTTCTTAGAATGTTTTTTAGAGAGTAGAATGGAATTTACTTCCGAATCCTTATTCTTGAAATCCCCGGTTACAACTTGAAACTTGAAAATTTCATATCATAATTACCGACTTTTAATTCCATAACAACAACTACAATAAACTAGAAGAATTTTGGGCTCATGCAGTGACACCATAATATTTTTAGTTAGTTACAACCTTTGAATATACTTTTACTCCAAGAGATCTCATTCATAAGACAACCAGCAAGTAGCAGCCAAAAAATAGGATGCACATCAGCATTTACAGCAGAATGTTCTATGCAAAATATTGAGAAAAGGAGAGATCATTGAAGTTCAACCCATGTTTAGCATAAGCATTGATCATGAGGGTATAGAACCTCAGCCGGTAATTCCATTATAAATAAATTGCATCATCGACTTTCTTATACTCTACCAATAAGACTTACATACTAATAGAGTAAACTGGAAGACAATGTAATCACCTTAAACGGCTCTGCAGAGATATGAGGATTAGAACAACATACTCCTATCAATATGCTCATGGCTAATAAATCTTGCTATCAGCTAATTAAAGACACAATCATAATAAATAAATCTTGCTAGCAATTAATTAAAGACACAATCATAAGACAGTTCGTTCCAATAATTAAAGTATTCATCCACCTTGCAAGGTGTTCAATCATAGCACAAGAAAATTAACATAATCTACACAAAGCTAATGGTATCACTAATTCAAATAAGATCCCTATTGACCCTATTTAAATTCCCAAATTTCGTGTGCAGATTCTAAATCCATCTACAAATATTCTTAAAAACTCATACCTGCTCCACAACAACTTCTTCTTTACACTAAACACTACTTCATCACTTTGAAAGATTCGAGTTTCAAAAACCATCAAACACCATAAAATCATTATTTTTACCCCAACTGGCTAATGAATAACTAGTAGTACAGAAACCATAGTTACAGGACTCATACACCAACGGTAATTTTTAAGCACCAAGAATGAGGTAAACAGCAGATATGAAATATGAAGAATGCATTACTTCTCTTCCTCTCAACCCAAATGAAAGAAATAAGACCGGAAAAAAGCGGTCAAATTCTGCATTTAGTAAAAAAGAAACAGTGGTTATGCACAGCTTGCGATAGAACCAAATCAACAGCTCGATACGAACAACCTTTTGTATATACTAATTAAATAAATAATTAATTAATTTTAGTCTAGCATCTACTTGACTTGCCCCTATATACTATAGGTTCCCCTTGCAATGAAGATTCCTATATCAATGCTGACAACCCCCACCTCCCTCTCTTCTCACTAAATTTTTTGGCTTTGCCCCTGCCAAGTAGTGCCTACAAAGGTAGGATCATTTTTCTTCTTTATCCTTCATTTTGGTTGCTGACTTGGGCAGTACTGAATGAAAATTTCCTCTATGTCTAGCGTACAAGTTAATTGAGTGAACAACATATCATCTCAAAAGGATACCCTTGCCTTGCTGAGAGTAAAAACAAGCAGCCTTCTTTCATATGTCTATCTTCATAACAATATATCATTTCCAATCCAAGATATATCATCTCAAAAATGATTCCCCTGCCTTCTTCAGAGTCAAAACAAGCAGCCTTCTTTTATATGACTATATTCAGAAACATGTATAATCACATAATCAAAAGCATTTTATCCTTCTTTTATATAATCACATGGGACGCGACTATTTGCCCACTGTGTGAAGCCCAGTCATTCAACCAGCTCGCAAAAGCATCACAAGACCTAAACATGCAGTTTTTAAAGCTTCGTATAAAACTACAACTTGAAGGACAACCCAAAAATTAATCATTGAAGAAAATAAATGCTAAAGTAGCAATATATGTTCACTCATGATGGCAGCCACAAAAAGGATAAATGGAAAAAAAAGAAAAAGAAAATAATACATAGAATTCCATCTTGTAGGAAGGTCTTCAACATTTTCATTAAGACATCCACATTAAAACTATAAAGACTTTTGATGGGTCCATGACACAGTTGAAACACGATTCAACATTTTCTTGCTAAATATAAAAAAGAGAATAGAAGATTCCATTCGACTTTAGTACTGTTATTGATCAAGTGCTTTATTGTAATGACCCGTTTTTCGGTTATGTTTACCCCGGGTGGGTTAAGGGTAATTTAGTAATTTATGATTAGGGTTAGGGGGTTTCATTAGGTGAAATCCTTGTATCTGGGTAGAGCTCATAGTAACGAGCGTGACAAATCGAAGAATACGCAAAACGGAGGTCAGGAGCGAAAGCTACGGCCTCGGGAAGCGTACCACATGGGCGGGGCCCACTCAAAAAGAGCCGGATAACATACCCATGTGTGGTCTTGTATCGAAGGGCTCGTCAATACGAGTCCATCGGTACGTAGAACGCGCGATTCCGACTTCGGGGTAAGAAGATATCGCGCGTTGAAGTTTAGATAATTTTAGATTAATATAATATAGAAAAATATTATTTTAATCAAATAAGGACAAAATAGCTGGTGTCATCATGACGCCAGCGGCTGGCACGCGCGTCCCGGGGGCATCTTGTACGCCCTCAGCTCTTCCTCTATAAATTCCGGACTCCGTTCTATTTTCGAGGAGGAGTTTCTGGACTCGTTTGGAGTCCGTTTTCTTCCGTTCTTAAGGCGTTCCTAGCTAATTTGAGGGTGATCTACGTAATGACATGGTCTATTCCTTGAGTTGGCACTCCTATAAGGGAGGAACAACCCAGGGCAAGAGGAGGCTCTGTCCGCCGCCCTCCTGCCCTGAGAGTGAGAAAGAGATGGCCCGGAGAGAGAGGAAGCTCCGTCCTCCTTTACCAGGCCAAATCTAGAGAAGTGGCCCGATGTAGGGGAGGCTCCATTCCCCACCGAAGGGCCACAACATGTGAAGGACACCCCGAGTATGGGAGGTTCTGTCCGCCGCCCACGGGTGCAGAAAATGGGGTTTTCGAGAAAGGGGAGAGTTGGTCGGGTTGTCTTTCGGTGGAAGGGGAAGAACGTGCGGGGGCTAAAGGAGGCTCTGTCCGCTGTCTCCAGATCCAAGGGGGGGACGCCCAGAAACGAGCTTCCCGAATACCGCTACCTCGTGAGACATCAGGGGAGTAAGGGTTTTTTACCTTCTATTTAATTATGGAATGACATGAGTTAGTTGTGGTGTGTGCCGTCTTGCTCTGGGTTAGAGCGAGATGGGTTGTGTGTGTGTTCGGTCTTAGCTCAGTGATAGAGCGAGACCTATGATTGTGTTTATATATTGTTATGCTATGCTTATATGCATGATGTGTGCCGTCTCCCTCTGGGTTAGAGAGAGACGGGTTGTGTGTGTGTTCGGTCTCGGCTCAGTGATAGAGCGAGACCTATGATTGTGTTTATATATTGTTATGCTATGCTTATATGCATGATGTGTGCCGTCTCCCTCTGGGTTAGAGAGAGACGGGTTGTGCGTGTGTTTATCTTATGATATGCTTTGCTTATATGCCATGATGTGTGCCGTCTCGCTCTGGGTTAGAGTGAGACGTGTTGTGTGTGTGTTCGGTCTCAGCTCAGTGATAGAGCAAGACCTATGATTGTGTTCCGTCTCACTCTATGATAGAGCAAGACGTGTGATGCATGCGGTCTCGGCTAGGTGATATAGCGAGACGTGTGATGTATGTGGTCTCGGCTCAGTGATGGAGCGAGACGTGTGATGTGTGGTCTTGCTCTAGGATAGAGTGAGGAATGTTGTGGTGGTCGTGTGGTGCTCGACTCTATGATAGAGCAAGATGTGTGTTGCCGATGTTTTATCAGGCTTTTGTATAACTCCGATTAAATATTCGGAGATACGTATTTTAGACGAATGTGTTTTTGGTATGCCGGTTGTATGTAGTAGCCAGTAGGCAGAACTACGTCCGGATCCGATCGTATCGGAGTAACATTGTGAAAGTGTTATCCAATATGTACGTAGGCAACCAACGGCAATGCAAAGTTGGCCCAGCCGAATTAGTTATATAATTAGGCCAGTTCTTGCCTACGCGCAACGGAGCGCTAAGGTTCCGTAGCACGTAGAGGAACGAGAAGACTCTCGCACTCAGAGTGTGCTGCTCTTGGTTTTGGGTTTGGGTTTCATCGAATTTCGGGACCCCCGGCCCGGGTCGGTTTTCGGGTTGGGTATTGCCCCGACCCTGGTGTCATAAATAATGTTTTGAGGATTTGCATGCTATTTTTTATAAGCTCAATGGTAAAAATCGTGATAAAAGTGTATCACAATTCCAATTAGTATGCTCGTTAGAGATTCTGGTTTATTCCAAGAAGACATGAACATGCTATTTGCTGAGAGTAGAATCAACATGGAAGTATAGAACAAAATAACAGAATTCTCGCGCCAATGCATAGAAGTTTTAAGTCTTAGACAGTTGTTGATATGACAATGCATACAAGTTTGCATAATACAACTTAGAAAGTACTAATATACACACCTCGTAAAGCAAAAAAATTTCTAAATTCCATTTAGAGTCCAAATTACTAATGCATTGACTAGACAATGAAGTAGATCGAAAATTTTCATATTACGAAAGGAAGAGGTGCAGAGAAAATGCAATTGACCAGAGTTTCGATAAAGGGCATAATTTAAGAACAACCATCCAAAAAAATTCACTTATTTCCATTAAGAAAATCCTTCACCATTAAAACTACGATTCAAAATATGACATTCCCAAGCAACAAAAGATAATCACACCCAAGCAAATTTAATGGCACAAAAGATATCCATTTAAAATGGTGTCCCAAGTCACTAAACTTCCAAATTTCTCCATCCTATAACGAGTATCCAGAAAGCAACCTACATCGCAATGAACCCAAAATTTGCCATTGGAATCTTCTATAAATATCTGAGTTTCCACAAACACAGTTGCCTTGGAAACCTGCCAAATTGAGATGGCGCGGCTGGCGGCAGGTGAGGTGATGACAGGAAGGAGGGGAGAGGAAGTTTCCCACCAAAATTTAGCGGCCGGCGGGTGTGGGGATCGGAAATCACACCTCACATCGTATGGTGCAGCTTTGAACGAAGTGTTGGTAGACCTGGGGGTTGTGAAACTGGTGGATGAGAGACCAGACAACGCGCAGCAGGGCCTTGACGGATTACACCACGGTGGAGCTACACTGAAATCACACCTCGATTGTCATCTCTGTCCTGTTCTCTGAAGAGGGCAAGGGTGAAGAGCTCGACACTCAAAGGGTAAAATTATCAAAAATAAAATAAAATTGATTCCTACCAACGATTTGTCACAAAATCTCCTCACGAGGAGATTAGTTAGGAAAGTAAAAATTAATCTAAAATTGTGATGAATCTTACAATTCAACGTAAATTTGATACATTACCGATGGCGTCAAAAGCCAAACACAGAGGGGCTGACCGGGGAAAACCCATAAGGGCGGAGCGGCCATGGGGACGGTCCTACCGTTGTCATCCCAAGGCTGGTCGGCAAGAGGCGAGCCAAAGGTTGGCTCTTGCCGGTGCAGCCCCAAAGTCCGTCAAAGACAGAAACATGGGCGAGGATGGGCCGGAGAAAAGAGGGAGGGCGGAGGCGGAACCGGGCATGGAGGTGTGGTCTATTGCCTTCGCCGGAGCAAGGCAAGGCTAGAGGGAGGTCAAGATGGCCACGGATCGCTGCCGACGGCCACTGTTTCAACAAATAGATCACCGGTGGAAAAACAGGGCAGAGGGAAAGGTGAGTGGGGCGGCGGAGTGGAGGTCCCTGGGGCCAGGAGGACTGGCCCCTCGTCGTCACCGAACCAAGGCGGGACCGGACGGAGGTCTGGTCGGTCGCAGCTCACCGCTGGCAGCCTCTATTTCACCGAATTAGAAGCACTGGTGGAAACAGGGAAGAAAGGGGGAAAAGACAGGGGCGGCAGAGGAGAGGCTGTTTGGGCCGGGAGGGGTGGCGTCTCCCCGTCACCGGCCCAGGGCGGAGCCGTGGGAGGCCGGCTGGCCCTCGCCGGCTCACGGCGGCAGCAGAAATACAAAACAGAGGGGAGAGAGGGCAAACCGGGGAGGAGGCAGCGCGACCGTGGGCGGCCGGGATAGTGGCTCCTTGGCGTCGCACCGCCGGGGCGGAGCCTGTGTCGGCGTCCTGCGGCCTTCAGGCGGCCGGCGGGGACAGAGAGAAGGTGGAGAGAGGGGGAGAAACTGTTCCAAAATTTCAAGATCGGGCCGAGCCCGATCTTTTGTTCTGTTCCTTTTTTTTTCAATTATATCCCCAACGCGCGTTAACTCACTGGTTACACGTCGTACCTCCAAAAATTGCGCCATAAGCGCGCAGCGAGGCCCGCGGCCTGCGACTAAGCCCCACACCCGACTATACGGGTAAAAATATGGGGTAAATACATAAATACAAATATGCCGAAGTGGCACATTTTCCCGCCAAAAATGACCAGAAAAACAACAAGAAAATCCCAAAAAATCATAGAAAATTCAGGGACCTTACACAGAGAACATCCCATAACTACCCTCGGTTCATTAACCAAGGTAAGATTCTATGTCAGGGCCCTGTTCACTCCATGAACAGGTCCCAAACCCTATTGAGGGTATTTTAGACTTTATCTTGATTAGATGTTCTTGCTCAATCCAATGGTAACCCATGTCTCTTGATTAAACTTCATTAATCTTAAGTTACTCATATAACTTAACACATCAATAATAAATGTAAGAATTAGAATAATCAACATATATAATATGCAGTCACACAAGTGCATAAATAATTGACGGAGGCCCGTTGCACTCATTTGCAGGGCCAGGGCTTAGAGAATTCAAGCCCGAGAGTGTAATTAACTCTTAACACATCGCAATAGTTACGTATTTAATACTCTAATTAAAAGGAATGGCTCAAAACCCAGTTTGAGATGAAAGACATGAGTGAGACATCCTACATCCTTGGGATAAAGATTGACAGAGATAGAAAGGCTAGAAAGCTTAGTATATCTCAAGAATCATACATAGAGAGCGTTCTCAAATGCTTCAATTTAATTGGTTGGAAGACCATTGAATCCCCTATATACAAGGGTACAATGTTGTTTAAGAGTATGGTCCTCCGACTGAGGAAGATAGACTCTGGATGGAGTTAGTGCCATATGCACAGGTTATTGGCAGCTTGATGTATGTCATGACCTGCATGAGGCTTAATTTGAGTTTTGTGGTAGGCTTGTTGAGCTGTTACCAAGTAGACCATAGATTTCAACACTGGCAAGCAGTGAAGAGGGTATGTTAGTACCTTTTAGGGTCTAAGAGTTTAAAATTTACTTATCATGCGGAGAGTCTATTATTGGTTGGATATAGTGATTCAGACTATGCGGGGGATCCAGATGACAGGAAATCCACTGCCATATTTATCTTCATGTTTGGAGGCAGGTCTATATTGCGAGCAAACAAGAAATAAAAGAGTATTTCTAAGTCTAAAATGGAAGCTGAGTTTTATGTATGCAATATTGCAACTTCCCAGGCAGTATGAATAAAGGAGTTTCTAGCAAGATTGGGGCTAGAAAACTTGACTGATGCTCCTGTCCAGATTTATTGTGATAATCTGGCAATTGTGTTGACACTTAAAAATGGGGAGATCAGTGTCAGGGGTAAGCACATTGAGGTGTATTACTATTATATTTTTGGCATACTATATAGAGGAAAAGTAACTATGAGTCATATTTCTGTTGCTGAGATGTTGGCGGATTTGTTCACTAAGGCCTTAACGATGGATTTATTTTCTAAGCACGCTCATAGCATTGGTCTTTGACAGAACTACCACAAGTCATTGTTAGACCTTATGAGCCCTTCACCCATAGTGGGGATGTTGGTGTGACAGTCGCCCATTTTTCCACATATAAATATATCATCATAAATGTTCAACATGCTCGACCATCACACGCTCATCTGAACACGACGGCCGTCAATGTGGACCACAGTCACATATGCTTTATATTAATCATAAGCATACCACAGAGTCATAGCACATCAAAATATTATATAGGCGCTTAGTAAACCTTTTCCACACAAGCCATGGACTTCAGTGCATAGAGCCGATAGTTTTACAAGCCTTGCAAGTCTTCAGGAATATTGTGCCCTTAAACTGTAGTCATATAAATATTATATATTTTCCAAAAAAGAGGGCAGATAAAATATTTGAGATACTATTCTTCCTTCACTTCCGCCCTGTAGAATCTGGGGGTGGGTGAGTATTTTAAAATACTCAGCAAGTTAATTTAATATCTAAAAGAAATGCTAAGCAGAAATTTCTTTGAAAACCCTACAACATTTTCTTTAGAAACCTTTATCACGATAAATCATGCAAAAGACAAAACCATTCCAAATCACAATAAATCCACAAGCCGTAACACCCAACGGCCTACCCTCGGCGCTCATGGGGCAAAGTTTTTCCATTATACTCTACCTAGTGTGCGCTACTTGCCGATTATTTTTTTCGGCGAGCGTCATCACTCTATGATAATTCCGGGTTCTTAAGCCCATAAATTAATCATCACATAATCTAAAACATAGCAAAATCCATGCTAGAACAGTTCCAACCAAATGAAACAACCACAACAACAAGAATGGAATATCTCCGCCTTCATGAGAAGAGCTTCCAAAGGACAAAATATTTAATTAATATTTTTTGGATTGGGCCAACATTATCCAATGTTAGTTGCCCACGTACTCATCAGACAACATCTCCAATGTCTCCAACAAGATCGGATCCAGACGTAGTTCTACCTAGAAACTACTCTATCTTAAAAAGCATAGCATCACTCGACAAACTCTATGAAATTAGACCTTACACAAATAGGTTATCCTAGACTTTTAAAGTAGGACATGCTTCTTGAGGTCATAACTTATGACCCCAATATCTTATTTTAGCGATCAAATATATGTTACACTCGTCTCTAAGAGCTCTAATACATCCATAAGAAAAATCATTGAATAATAAACTCCAAAGAGCTAAACTTCACTAATAACTTTAATATTAACTCTATTAGAAGAAAGAAATAATATGATAAATTCAAGGTCATTACAAGTTTGTTTCATATTAATAGCTTCATTTTGTTAAATTTAAGTAGTTGGGTACTTAAAAAAATATCACGAGTTTCTTTTTTCTTTTCTTAGATGTGGATTTTACTATTTAATAAAAATTACTATTTTTCAAATATAACTATTAATATGAGATGGAGGGAGTACTAAAAAGAAATTATTTTATATATATAGATTGAGTATGAGCATGTGTGCAATAAAATTTCCTGCGATGCTAGGCCACTAGATGATAATCTAGTAACCATGATAATGGGGGGTCAAGGTGGGATTTTAATTATATATATATATATATATATATATCACTACAACAAAATGGACTATTAATGACACTTTCTTAAGTGTCACTAAAAACTACTCTTTGCTACTTTTAAAAAAAACATAGCAAAAAAATACTATTTTTGAAATTTGTCATGTGTAGGAGGGTCGTGCCTAAATCCCCCAGTGTTACGCCCCCATCCTATAGTCCACTGCCATTGCATGTCTGCCATGCCTTTGTCAGCATCCGTCTATCGTGCATCTGTTGCCACCCGTCCTTTGTGCCTCCCCTTCCCCCTCTCTAGTTCTCCCCTTTCTCCCGCCCCCTCTCCCCTCCTCCAGATTGGAGGGTGTTCTCCAATGCGCCGGAGCTCGACTCCTCCAACAAGTTCTGGTGCCCCACCCCCTCTCTCCCTAGTCCCCTTCATCTCCACTACAATCGCAGGAGGAGGGAGCTTCGGGTGCCAGATTCCGGCTCTCCACCCCCTTCCGCTCTCCCTGGTCCCCCCCCCTCTCCATTGCACCTGCCAGAGGAGGGGGCTCTAGGAGCCGAAATATGGCTCCCTCGCAGGATTTTAACCCCTTGCCTCTGCTCCCTACCACTTCCTCCTCTCTCCCCGGTCCCCCCTCCCTGATCCCCCATGCTCTAGGCGCTTTGTTTTACCCCCGCTCCCCCTCGAAGTCCCCCCCAGATTTCTATGTCCCCCTTCTAGCTCCCCCCTTGTCCACCCCTGCTCCTTGTCCCTCCTATTCTTCCTTCGATCATCGTTGGAGAGGCTTCAACTCCCCCCGGCCTCTTCCCTCTCTCATCATTTCACCTCTGGATTTTTTTTTATATTTTTTATTAGTGACACTCTTTAAGAGCGTTGCTAATAGAGTGTGTGTGTGTGTATATATATATATATATATATATATATATATATATATATATATATATATATATATATATATATATATATATATATATATATATATATATATATATATATATTAAATTTTCTTATGTTATTAGAGACACTCCTAAAGAGCATCACAAGTTAATATATTTTTTTACATTTTCTTAAATTATTAGCTCCTAAAGAGCATCACTAATTGGGTTAAAATATTTTTTAAAAATTTTCTTATGATATTAAAAGCATCACTAATAAGCATTTTAAAAAAAAATTATATAATAGCAACGTTTTGTCCAGCGTCACTAATAATATACTGTTAACGATGCTTAATAAAATGCATCGCAAAAAAAATTAGTGATGCAAAAAAGGTGTTGCTAATAGAAGTACTATTAGCTATAATTTTTCATGTGCGTAAAAAGGTGTCACTAATAGAAGCATCACTAATAGTTTTTTTTTCTTGTGGTGTCTTATGTGTGTGTGTGTGTGTCTTTTTATAATGAATGCTACATAATAAAAAGGTGAAATATATGCATGTTCATGTTATGACCCACCCTCAGGATCGGTCTAGCCTTCAAGTCCTTTAAAATTAGGACTTAATTATTATTAGTAAGAGTAATTTAGTATAATTAGGACTTTAGTCTTATTGGACTTAGCATAATATTAGAAGTTCATTCCCATTAGAAATTTTATTAGCATTAGGATTATGAGGCTTAATTGCATAAGGGCTATGCCTTATTTGATTAATGGAGAATTCATAATAAGAATCAAGTTAGTTATTTTATTTTATATTTCAGTTATTTTTCTTATTTTTTTATCTTTAATTAAACTTATGTAGACCATTGGTCTACATCGGTTCGACTAATGTTTTATGTATTATTAATGTTCTTATTGTGTATATGAAAATATGCTCAAGCAAAGGTTCTCCATTCGAGGTGCAAAATGTGGCTAGTTGCTATTTGCATGACATGAATAATGAAGACAACATCATAGGTTTTGCTTCATCCTGTATTAGATTTGTATTAAGGCACATGTGGTGCCAATATGTACTACAATGTGTTATTCTATATAATTGAATTTCTTGCACTTGGTGGTTTGTGAACTAGTTTGTAATGTAAATGAAAGGTTTGATACTCCATATGTTGCAAAACCACGATCACAACTAGGATTCTCTCCTATAAATATTTTGAAAAGATTTCCAAAAAGGGTATTTTAAAATGGATACTCATATAAACCCAACTAATCTACCCAACAAACCCTCCCAACTTAGTTTTGGTTGAATAAAACATGTGAATATGGCACAGAGTTCGGTTGGGCTCACATGTGCCATCTAACCAAAACTTAGTTGAGTGGATTTGTTGAATATCATTTTCCTTTTAAAATCTGCTTATAACAACATGAGGGTTTTTAAAGACAAGAACTCTGCCCAAATGGGATACATTCATCCAGAAATGTGAGTTGGTCTACTATTACTCAAATGGATTCACGCAAAAATCTTAACAAAACCCCTCTTACTATATATTTCACCTATAATAGAGAGCACAAGACTTAAAAACTATTAATATACAACAATCCCACCTTAACAAGATGGATCTTCTATATTGCTCTCCTCCTCAGCTTATTTTTTGTCTATCCAGTGTCAAAATATGTTGAATTCTTTTCAATATTATCTTTATGGAGATTTAGTGCTTTTGGAGCTTAGAGGTCATCTAGGGAGCTTTAAAAGTGTTTTTATAAGATGAGAAACGCTCCAAGTGAAGAAATCTCCATAAGGCGTCTAAGGACAATAAGCTCTTGACTCATATTTGTGTTAGTACCATTAAAAAGTTCTCAACAAACACTATCTAATAAAATAAAATTTTCCTTGGTGGGTCCCGTGTCTATATTTTAACGAGCCCGTAATTGCACCATAAGATCAAGGGATACATTTAGAGTAGGACCCACAATTTTTTTCTATATTTTTTACGCAGAAGCCATGAATTTAGTACTTATATGGTGGAGGAGAAGAAGCATGACATATAATAATTGAGAGCCGTCTCCGCAACCGTGCTTGGTTGAAGCCCTTCCACATTGTTCATGTGAGGGCCAACGTGCACTGTCATATTTGCTTTTCAGTAGACGAGAAGGGAATCCTATGCTTTCACTCCATTATTTCCGGCCTAATGGTGCTGTTCATATGCATGAAGGGGAAATGAAGGCTTCCTTGCTGGTGGGGAGAAAGTAGAGGAGGGATTTGATGAGACTCATGTGAGAGTCTAGTCAATGACGGGACCCACTCTTAGTGGCGTTCACATGATTTTTGATTGTCCATGACTCCATTGATCTTATGCAACTGCTACCTACAATTTCCTTTGGTTCAATTAATATTAGTTTTTGAAAAAAACACTTAAATGTTTAGGGAAAATTAGGCTTATCCATATACTAATTTCTTTATGCATAATGTCATGCCATGGCTTGCTGAGATGTAATCAGTTGGTAAAACTTCACCAGTAATGATCACCAAGGACTGGACTGATAATAGGCAACTCTTATACATGGGCTAGGATTTTGTACTTGGCTTGTGCATTAGTGTGTGTGCCATCGATTAAATTTTAGATATTTTGACGACAGATAAAGCTACATCCTCTGTGAAGGTAAATGGGGATTGGGGAAGACGATGTGAGGCCATATTTGACCATCATCAAGCCTAAGCATAAACACTTTTGGCACAAAATTCCTAAGCACTCAAAACGCAAACCCAATTCGATATGGATTTAGGCAACCTAAAATTAAAGAAAAAAAATCTAGGTACTTATCCGGTCGGGTTGGGTTTAGCAGGTAAAAAATATAAGAACTGACCTAACTTGACCTAAGTTTATAATTCACCTATGTAACATAATCTGACTTGAGTATTAGGAGTTTTTGTTATTTACTATAGATAAAACCGACCTAATTTGGTGTCAGTTCATCCTAGATTCTTAGAATTGTTCCTATTTCGGTTCTTATCTTGAGTTGGTCGGATCCAAAAAAGCCTCGTCTCTTATCTCAAGTCACGTAGAGTCCAAGAGACTCGGTTCTTAACTTAAGTTAGGTCAGGTCCAAAGCACTTGGTTCGTATTTCGAAGGAGATGCAACCCTACCTACCGAGCTCATTTGTTCATGTGACCTCTCAATCGCAATCTCTTTAGTTTAGTCAGGTTTTATCATGTTAACTATTTCAAAATAAGAGGGCAGCTACATTGCAAAACACTGGTGCGTGAGCTGTGTTCGGAATGGCCCACGAGCACTTATGAGTGCGCCAATTAATTACCAAAGTAGTATACTGCTTTGGAACGAATTACAAATGTTACACAATTATTGAGACTAAAACCAAGTAATGTCATTTTTGTTACAAAGCAACATTGCTCTCTGGGCAAATTGCGAAGACTCTGCTGTGTACAGTCCATGCTACGTTTTCCCCAAGTAAATATAGATATTTACTAACAAATTGGGATTATTAGACATTGATATGCAAACTTTTTAACGTAAAGATTTGATGTCGTCAAATTGGTCTGAGTGGCAGAACGTCGAGGCCAACCGGACAAATTGTGAACCCGGACCCCGCCAGCACTTGGGAGGACTTCGGTCAATAATAGTTCTATTAGGGAAAAAATATATATTTTATATTAATAAAATTTTGATTTAATTTAAGTAATCAGGTACTTAAAAAATTCCAATATTCAATAAAAATAACTAATTTTGTAAATATAACAATTATTATAAAGCAAAAGAAATACATGCAATATGATGGCCATGAGTGCCATTAACGCTGGGCCCTGGTTGATCGTTCCCATTTCTTAGTTGGTCCCATCATGACATGGGTCCAGGAGAGAAATATATGCTGGGAGAGAAATATATGCTGGAATCTGTGGGAGGAGAGAAATATATGCTTGAATCTGTGGAACCCATAGGAAGCTTCATCCTGTCTAAACAAAGCTGACAATTCAACCTTCAAAAATTGACAATTTCACCTTTAATCAATGGGTCACAATCATTCCAGTTGATTAAGCCAAACCATCGAGGCTGCCGGTCAATATCAAATTAGAACAATAAAATCAACCCAACAAAATCTTAATAGCATGGGACCCAATACTATTAATTCCTAGATGGGGACACCACAAATTATATTTTCTCATCGGTCCCTGCAAATTCTTTTCTTCTTTGGGACCTAGTAGGGACTAGGCAATGAGCCTTCATTCATTTAAGAATACAAGATATTTATATAGAATGAGACTATATGCATCTTAATAATTCTTTTAATACCTTATTTTACTCATATGCACTTTAATAATCTTTTTAGTACTTTATTTTACTCATAAATTTATAAAAAAGTTTATGAAGTTAAATAACATAAATTAAAAAAGGTTTATTTTAGCCTCGATATAATTTAAAATAACATAAATTAAAAAACATTATGCAGCAAATAGAGATATAATCCTTATAGTGACCAATGAAGGAAGTAAGAAAATCAAGCCGGTGGGTCCAACATACATAAACCCACGCACCTTCTCGCGTTCCCTCTAATGATATTTGATACTCGCACCAGTGGCCCCCAACAAGTAGAGTCTCACGAGAGTCTCACGTTAAGCCAGGGGTTTCTTTATCTCTCGGCTCGCCAGTCTCTTCGTTTGCATGCTCTCTTCCATGTGTTTTTTACTGCAGTTTCATGGCCACGTCCCTCTCCTACCTCTCACGCCCCATAAAGACTCCATACCCATTTAAGCCTCTGCCACCCAGTCCAGAGTCTCCAGACCCGAGCAGCAAAAACCAATATATATGCTCATTTTTTGTTTGTTTTTTTCAGGGGGCAGAAGTGGGAAACTACAATCCCAACGCTTGCCTTTCTGCGAACTCTACAGTGTTTCTTTACATCTGTGCTCGCAAACCCTTTTTTCTTCTCCTCAATTCCTTTCTCCCTCTGTTCCTTGCAAGAATCGAGACCCTTTTTATCTTTCGTAGGAAACGATGTCAGGCTTATATTCTCACACTTTCTCTCCAGCTAGAACAGCCTCTCCACAGATAAGAAATACGCCTGATATTGATAGGTACTTGTTGGGACAGACATATGCCATCAATCTTGAGATGGGTTTTTACTTACTTTGTTCTTTCTTGTTTCATTTTAGTTTTGATTGATTGAATTGGGTGTTGTTTGAACTGGATGTTTCTTCTTTTAGTCAGTACTTGAAAGAGTTGTTGGCAGAGCATCAAAAGCTGGGTCCTTTCATGCAAGTTCTTCCAATATGTAACCGTTTGTTGAACCAAGGTTTGTTCTTTCTCCGGCTTCTAAATTAAAAAAGAAATCATTTGAGTATTGTATTTCCATTTGTGGACGATCGCTGGGTATACGCTGGTGTACCGAGTGTTAGTTCTGTTTCTGTGCTTTGTTACAACGTACTATCTTGTTCCAGTCTCTTTGATGTTATTTTTATTGCTATAGTTCAGTGGTTACTTCTGTTATATGCTAAATAAACATGGTGTTATGTCGATGTTGAGTTATCTATTTGTTTCTCAACCTTCCGCGGGTCTTTCAGAGGTATACATGTCACAAAGTTTTGCAGCTAGTAGGTTGACATTTGTATTTGTCTTTCACAATGTTTCTAGTCAATCTGGACCACGCTAATGCATTGTGATTTCCTCTCACTCTCTCTGTGTATAAATAAAAACATTCACTTAAATTTTGTCAATCCCTCTTGATTACTCTTTTATATGCATTCTCAGCATAAAATTTTTTCAGGTTTAGATTATCAACGAATGCTTGAAAGTAGCACGGAAAACATGCATAGCAGGCATATTTAGTTTTTATAAAATCAACAGATCAGAAAAGATAATAGCCTAACATACGTATATCTGTATATGATGGCATTTATTCCATATAAGAAAGGTGATCCAATCAATATTAAATACTTTTAGACTGATTCTTTTTGGGAAATATGAGGTTTATGGTTAATCAAAATAATGTCTCCTTGTTCTTTATCCATAAATTTGTCCCGAAATTGGCTTTTAAATTCTCTCTTGCATTTATTGGACAAGTGCCTATACTTTATCACCATAAACTTCCTCCAACGATTTTATGTTTAATTTTCGTGTGCTGATATTAGATGTTGATTAATCTATGATTACAATTTACTTGATTTCTCAATACCATTTGCATTCTGTATCTGAAAAGAACATATCATTTCTTTTGTGGGGAATACCTCATGTAAGCAGAGATCATACGGGTGTCTAGTATAGTGTCCACCCCAGGATATGGTGACTATGATAGAATGCACCAAGCAAGCCCCAGCCACGTGGGTTCTGGAAATCGTTTGGCAGGTATAGGAGGAACGGGTTTAGGTGGCTGGAATGGTCTCTTACAGGAGGTGAGATATTCTTTTGTGAATTATTATTATTTATTTAAAATTTCATAGCTGATTATTCAAAAGAATTGAATGAACTTTAGATAGAAAGCTCTTTACATGAAACATTCTGACGATACGCTACAGTTGTTATGATTTCAAGATTGGTAATCAATTACATTGTATACCAGCTGCTTAGGGCCTGTGACGTGGATCCTTTTGCATTTGATTTTTGGTATATTTTAAACGGTGATGCAAAATCCATGTGGATGCATAGTGGTAGTTTTTTTCCATTTCCCAAGACCTTCCCAATGCCTTACACTGAGGAGGGAGCGATGATGGAGACTAAGATGAAACATTCATTACTCTTCACCATTCTCTGTTTGGGGTTGACTTCATGCGTTGATGATGTTCATCTTTCATACAAAGCTGGTGAAAAACAACACACATTCTTCTTTTAATCTCAAAATTGGTGGAAAACTTAATATAGATTTTTTTGTTAGTCATAAAGAGTTTTGAAGGCAATTTCAGTGGAATTGAATATGTTTTGTGATTATGTACCTCACAATTGTTGTCAGAGATCAAATGATGTATCTTCTACCTAAAAATGGTGAAGTTGATTTCTTTTTCTATGAAAAGATGTAGTGAAGAAAGCTTGTTCAGGCTGATTTAATTCAGTTTGGTTTGGTAATTCATTTTTATGCATAGTGAAATATTGGTTAATCTTGAATGCTACAATACCAAACGATAATTTCTATGTCATTATATTTTTTCTATTTTATATTAAAAATAATGTCTTACCTCAATTATTTATTTCATAATATATAAAAAATGTTTTTTCGAATGAAATATATTAATTTTCTATCAGAATGTATCTTGGTTGATATTGATCGATTCTTACACCTGATTTGGCCGAGATGATTCTACCCCAGAATTTGCACATATTCTGTTCCAAAGGAAGCACCTGATTCAAACGGATTCCTTATCGTTCCCACTAACTAGCATATATTCATTTGTATGCCATAAAATATCCATTCACTGTTAAAAATGGAATTCTCTATTAGTGGATGGTTCTATTTGTAAGAACTAAGAACAGAATGGCATGGATAATAGCAAACTTTGGAATGGTGGTTTAATGAGCATGTATTTCTTGATGTTTTTCTCATTTCTTAATTTCTTAAATTAAGTGTTCTCTATTTTTGTGCACTCTCACATACAGGTAAAATAATGGTGATCTTATCTTATTAATTTTTATGAATTCATATAAATTCTTGGTTAGAATTTTTCTATTGTCTATAATATATAATATTATATTTTACATAGTTTTTGTTTATGAAAGAACCTACATTTTTTGTATCTTCATTAAATTAATTAATTGTGTTTTTGCTCTATCTTCCTGTAATAGTCAAGGCACTATGCTATTCTCTTCAAATAATCATGAACATTTTGGGGTTCTGCTCATTGCCAATGTGTTGGGATTTAGAAAAATTGTCATAACGTGACTTGTAGGTTATGAAACAAAAGATGTAGCCAGTACATGCATACAAGTCAGTTTGTTTTTATGGTACTTGTAGTGGCTCTTGAGATGAATTTAGTAATGAAAAGAAGATAGTTATAAGTTGGTGGTGGTTTGTGCAAAGATCATCAACAGCATTGCCAAGTGTATGCAAAGTCAGCTGCTTGAGAGCCCCAACAGGGGGAAAATTGACCAAGATGTAAACTGTCATTAAAAGGTGTAGGAAGGTGCACCTGCTAGATATAAGAAATTATTAAGAGAGGGAAGGCCAAACGAATATCATGCAACCAGTTCTAGAGGTGCTGGATATGAATTATTAATCCAAGGAGTAGCAGTAAATTAAATTGTTTTATAAAACTCTTCTTAATTCAAATATTCAATAATTTCAGAAAAAGGTTGTGTAATCAAAGTTATAGTTAAAATCATGCAGAATGGAATCAAATTTGATTCTGAAAATGGATCAAGATAGTTTCAAAATTGAAAAATACCAATTGTTAGCAAATGTGGCTAGTTCTCTTGTGTATTGTTTTTCTTTACCTGTTATCTTATAATTTTGAGCATGACCCCTATGATAGTCTCTTATTGCTTTTTGCTTCCAATTTGTACATTGTTTTCTCTGAGAAATATTTGATGGCCTTTCAATGCACAAAAATATCATTCACTATCACTAGGGGCTTCCATGTTGTTTTTCCAAAGTTTTCACTCAGGTCGTAATTATTGATCAATGTCACTGTTATCTTGTCTTACATTTATTTTTCCTTTTATTTTTATAATGTTGGGGATTACTGTCACAACTAACTTTAAGCCTCTGCTTCATGTTTCAGCAAAGATTAGGGTTACCTCAGGGAATGTCAATGGACTGGCAAGGAGCACCTCCAAGTCCCAGTTCATTCATTGTGAAGAAGATTTTGCGGCTAGAAATTCCTGTGGAGACCTATCCTAATGTACGTACGATCTTATGATCTTTAAATATTTCAAAGAAATCCATATATTTGTTCAAAATAATCATATACATCATCAGCAAACTTGGAAGAACGATTTTCTTTCTTAAAAAAATGTAGACATTTGTTGCACTTAAAGAGCAAGGATCCTACTTGATATTGATAAAAGAATTGGGGAAGTATTTGATTTATTTTTGGGTTCATTGTACATAGGAAATATCTAGCTTGGAAATGATCCTGTGAATTGACCACTGTTTTGTGTTTGGAATGGATGTAATGTAGCAGCATTTAATGGTGAATATATTTGAATTGATTGGGGTCTGAATGATGGTTGTGGCTAGTTTGCCATTTGTCCTAAAAGCTTAACATGTTTGAGAAGGGATAACTATTATATTTATGCACTTAACATTCCTCTGCGTGTGCAAGCACCAATAGGTATTGCACATGAGCGCACACACCGTGGACACATACATAACTAGGAAAACTATGTCCCACAGGAATTGGGCCAGAACCTTAGCTCCTATGCCAAGTTAGTTAAGCTTTTAGAAGTGATGACTTTTACATTAACACTAACAGTTTTATTACTTATTAGTTCAATTTTGTTGGGCGCCTTTTGGGACCTAGAGGGAACTCACTAAAACGGGTGGAAGCAACTACAGGCTGCCGTGTATATATCAGAGGAAAAGGTTCAATAAAAGATCCTGGCAAGGTGAGTTAAAATTTGAAAATTTTAGTTCTTTCATTGGGAAGAGTGTAGAGTTAAACACAGGTGCTTCTGGGAACCTGGAAGCTTTTATTGTCATCTGCCATTCTGTTGGAGGATAGTATGTGATATTTCTGTTATATATATATATATATATATATATATAGATATAGATATATATAAAGTCCTCTTTTTTTTAAATCTCCCAGGCTATGCTATTACATTGTATTTTCGATATTTTCTGGCAGTATTGAGGGACTCCTTAAGTTCCCATGTTTTCTCATTTTAGCTTTGATCATCTGAAAGCTGTTTGGATTGTTCTATTTATGATGCCTTTTTGCATCTACACATGTTTATAATGGCCATGTCTTAACAAATTTTAGGGCTTTGTATCAGCTTGTTACATGTTTGCCATCCAGTGCGCGCATAGTAAAAACCTGTTAATGAGCTTTCTTCCTCTTAATATTTTAATATTTTTTTGGGTAACATGGGGTGCCCAATAATATTTCAGTTTTAGTAATGCAAATAATTGTAGCCTGTGAGTATTTTAAGCTAGTTGATGGGAAAACGCTTTAGATAAAATGATACTAATAAATCTTTTTTGGCCTTTTAGGAGGAGAAACTGAGAGGAAGACCGGGCTATGAACATCTAAATGAGCCTCTTCACATTTTGATTGAAGCTGAATTACCTGCCAATGTTGTCGATGCAAGGCTGAGACATGCACAAGAAATAATAGAAGAGTTACTCAAACCTGTGGTATGTATTTACTCCCTTGACTCACATTTTATTATGATGATTATTCTTATGACTTTATAATTTTTCATTGATTAATTGGTGATTTCTCTATAAATTGTGTGCCATCCTTAATTACTAGAATATTTATTAATCTAGGGTACGTCTAGACCAGAGTTATTGGAAGGAAAATTGAGAGGTGGGGGAAACATAATGACATATAAGCAAGCAAGTTCAGAAAATCCTAGGGAATGTTGAATTGTGATAAATATTTAGTGTCGAAACTGTAGGGTATACCAATCAAAGTTGTTTGTGTGAAATGCGGATCTCCTTGGAGTGTGGAACTACATCATATGTTTAAATTCTGGCTCTTGTTAAATTTGTTATTCATTAACCAGAACCACCCATCTTAACCAGACTAGTGAGACCAACCCAGTGAAGGTCTCCTCCCTACATTTTGGGAAACAACTCTGAAATGCTATGGTGCATTCTGCTTTTCAGGAAAAAAAAAAGCGATATCTATCATAATAGCTCCTGCCTTGAATCTTCAAGAAATAGGTTTTCTTGTTTGGTGTAATACTCGAGTTTGAAACTTAGACAAACATAAAATTTAGAGACTGTCAAAAAACATTCTGGTGGTACAACGCTCTAGGGTGAAAGTTAGACTAACATAAAATCTAGAGGCTTGACAAAAGGATTTTCTGAAAATGAAGACCAGTTGTGTCTCCCTCTTTGTCAGGTTTCATATCCGGTGATAATAAAATGCTGATAGTGAGAGTTGCCTTTGACCTTGCTTCTTATCAGGCTACTTGCCTTTTGGGTTTGCTAGTTGACCACTTCTACTGAATGCTTGAGCTGTTAAGGAAGGCATAACTTTTATATTAACACACTATTAGAGTGTTTGGCAATGCTTTTTAGGACGTTTGCTATTTTCTTTTCGAAAATAAAGACAGAGATGGCTCCAAAACGCGTTTGGCAATGGGTTTTTCAAATGAAGGGGAGGTCTACTTTCCTTCATTAAATTTCATCAATAAAAAAACAGCCCCTAGGGCATTTTAAATCAAAAGATGTACAGACTCAGACGTCGGGTCGAGAGGACATATTCAATTCCTCACTCCTTGCTTTATTTGAACCCGCTTCTTCCCTCTTTTTTCTCCTTCCTCCCAAGCCACGTTTTCTCCACTTTTTCTTCTACCTTCCTCCCAACCAGGAGGCCCGGACTGACCAGAGCGAGGGATAATACATTCTTGCTGCTCCAATTTGGGTCAATCTTCTCCTTCATTGCTTCCCCAAGATTTCTGTTTCTCTGGAAGACATGCTTCTGTTTCAATCATCCCCTAGCAAAACAGACGCTTTTTTGCCAAAACCACATAAACCATTCTTTAATTTCCACAGACGTACTTTTCTGGAAGTTTATTTGAAAATCCAGCCTTCTAATGAGTTGTGCATCCATATAGTTACTGTTGTCGCCATGTCCAAAGCTTGACTATTTTTTTATTTAATTATTGCTGTAAGTATGAAGCATCATTGTTGGTTTTGGGTCAATTGTTGCCACTTTCTAGATTTTTAGCAGCAAAAACATAAATTTTTATCTTCAGCAGCAGAATCTCAAGGAAAATGACTCTCTGCCTCTGGAACTGGACTCAGATCAACAAAAACCAGCTTGTTCTTCATTTCAGTACCTAAAACCAAAGCCCATTTTTCCACACATGGAGAGCATGGCTCCTTTGAAACAAAATATTATTTCATCTAGTCTACAATGCACCTTTAATTGGCAAATCTCAATGTCCATTTCATGTTATCCGTTGTGGCCAGATAGAACTACCCCTCATCTCGGTCTTTGATACCCTTTGGTCACTGAAGGTGATGGATGCTATGCATGGGTTCTGCTAGGGGACTGGTTTGGTGGCAGCAGGGGAGAAGGGACGGTGTTGGCGGGAGAGGGCCATGATCCTCTCGCTTCTCATTCTGTCATTCCCTTTTTCTTATCCTCTGCCAAACAGAGGTGGTTCATAAATTTTGGAAGATAATACAGTTTTACCAAACAGGTTAAAACGTTATATACAACAACGTCAAAATTTTGAATGAAAATTTAAGTGAATCATATTTCGGAGATAAAAACGTCTAAAAAGGAAAAGTACTGCTAAACAGTGTATAACACTCCCCTGCACATGCAAGCACCTCATCAAGCATGTCTTATGAAGATACATATGGGCCCTCTCACAAGAGGGAACATTGGTTTCTGAGGGACTTGAACCTACAAGCTGGTCTCTAATGCACTGTTAGTTAATTACTTCCACTAAAAGCATAAATTATTAGGGAAGGGATAGCTTTTATATTAACACACGAACATGATTTTTAGTTGTTGTAGCCTTTGAATAAGCATGGTACATGGAGATATATATGGGCGCTCACACAAGAGGGAACATTGGTTTCCGAGGGACTTGAACCTGCAAGCTGGTCTCTAATACAATGTTAGTTAATCACTGCCTCTAAAAGCATAAGCTACTAGGAAAGGGATAGATTTTATATTAACCCGCTAACATGGTTTTTAGCTGTAGCCCTTGAACAAGGACTTCGCTAAATTGATACGAGTCTATACCATTTTGCGTCAAACATGCAAGAGTTTGCCTTTTAATTATGTGAGACTCCAATATAGCATCACTGAATGAAATAATGCCTATTAAAACGTAGCAAACAAGTTACCATGAACCTTTTTGACTATTAGGTGTTAATCGGATCAAAATATGATCAATTATAGCCAAACGTAGCAAACTGTTTTCTTATTGATCATAGAAGAATTGAGGCACGGGTTTCTACCATTTAAAAAGATTATAATACTCTGTATTCTCTTATCAATTTGAAGAATGTGTGACAATCATATCTTAGTTTTACATGAACTACTGAATTCTACAATAATTTTCTTTTACTGCTTACTAGTCAACTTGCTGCATACTTACTATGGTTTGGCTTCTCATGGTAATTACTCGCCAGGATGAGTCACAGGATTTCTTGAAAAGGCAACAACTGCGGGAGCTTGCTTACCTAAATTCTAGTTTCAGAGAGGAGAGCCCTCGACCAAGTGGTAGTGTTTCGCCGTTTAATTCTAGTGGAATGAAGCGTGCAAAGACAGGTCGGTAGGGAGTGATATGTTCCTTTGATAATTTCTTGGGCCTGCATTTCCCCACATACATGGATGACTCGGTTCCCTGGCATGACCTGATACAAGCGGGAAAGGCCCTATCAAAAGCGGATGCTGATGAGTTTGCTCGTTGAAATTTATTGACACACATAACACAAAAGGCTAAGAAAGAGAAGAATATGTCTGAATATCAGTTGAGAGTTTTGTGCCTTGTGTACTCTAAGGTGTGGCAGATACGGTCATGCATGCTGTGAACTTTAGAAATTAGATTATTCATTGGATTGGTTTATTGTGTAACCCCATTATTTGTGACTAGCTGAGAATTAAATTGTGGTTTGTTCTTTTGTCAAAGGAACCACCATTTGAGCATTTACCAAGCTTTAGTTCTATTTGGGTTGGTTTTATGCATGGAAATGAATTTTAATGAATAGCCAAGTTGATTATTACTAAAGTCAATGTTAAATGTTGTTAGTTCCCATGTGGGTGGGGAGAAACAGCGGTGTAAGTTGGTGAGAGCGACACTGATTAAGGCCTTGTTTGCATGTTTGCATTTGCATCCAACCTGCTTTTGTGTTATGGCCATAGTGGCAGGTCAAAATTATGAAGTGTATTTTGAGTAAATAGAATTCTGATTTAGATATGGATATAGTTTGCACACATCAGTACACGGTCTCAATGATGGACAAAAAAATGGCAACATGCATTTTAAGCAAATATCTTTTCGATTGATTTTACCACTTGTCAAAATTTGAAGAAATTGACTTTAATAACCAATTTTGAATTGACTAATTCTTTGCACTGACAGGGGACATGGAGGTTTGAATTTATGACTTCCGCCTTGGCCATTTAACTAACATTGCTGGTTTACTTTATCTAATACTCCATCTCATATTAACAGCTTTATCTGAATTTTTTTTATCTCATGTTAATAGTTCCATTTGGTTCAATTTAAATAGCTGAGTATTTACAAATGCATCTCATAAATTTATTTTTCATTCTTTAACAATTGAGTTCTGTTATTCAATGAAAATTAATATTTTTTTAAATTGAGCTATTACTATAAGGAAGGAGGGAGTAATTTGTCATAATACAAAAAATTGGATGAAAACTTTTAGGAATGTGTGGGGTAGATGCATATGCTATTCAAATTTTATTTTTCAATTATAAATTTTTGAGTAAATTTTATCTCTTAATTATAGGTCTAATTTTCTCTTATTTATATAATGCTACAAAATTATATTCCTTCTATCTTAAATTAATAGTTTCATTTGGGAGAAAAAATTGTTATATATTAATAGCTATATTTTGTTAAATTTAAATGATATAGTACTTAAAAAAGAGTATCATAAGCTTATTTTTCTTTTAAAATGTGAGTTTTACTATTCAATAAAAATTATTATTTTGTCAAATATAACTATTAATATAAAAGGGAGGGAGTATATATATAATTAGAGAAATTGGTTTGCAAGAAGACAACTTGCTTGTATTGAGCATGAGATGTGCTCATACATCTTCGTGGCACGCCTCACCTCATGGAGAAATTATTACATACAGATAGGGTACCAAGGTGGCGGTGCTTATTACCAATCACAAACAAATTTATTTATAGGTTTTTCAATTACCTCTTTAAAAGTAGTCTACTTAATAGGAAATAGAGTGGTGTTTTAAATTTTGATTAGTGATAGGCATGCCACCTTAGTACTCTATCGGTACCTAATATTTTCTCCACCTCATGTTGCTTCATACACTGTAGCTACTCCAAGTTTGAAAGTAGATATTATATGTAACCTTTATCTTTTCATTTGACTCCGTGTACTAATTCCTTCTTTGCATTCATAAAATATTACATCCCTAAGCTTACCTAGCAAAAAAAAAAAAATGATAGCACATAGCCAGCATGCACACTTTGAAGGAATTTTCTTGCCCATGGACCACAGTGCCCTAGTGGATAAAAAAAGACACAAATAAGAGTATATTTTCTTAATAGTCAAAACGATTTTTTTATTTGACGGATTGTAGTCATGTTCTGAATTCTATATATGCAACCTTCATAGTCGGATGATACATATGTATAAGGTGACAAAGCATTCAAAGTGGGAAGAGGGGTGGGGTCTCAATAGAGCCGATCAAGATAGCCACGTGAAATGCACTGAAAGTCAAAATGGTATTTTGTATGGGTTAAATTAGATAATAAGCTTGAATATGTACTTGATACATATTTTCTGCCCCCTTATTAATAATGACATGGCATTTAAGGTTAGGCTCGATAAAAGTGAGGGTAAGAAAAGAAATACCTTGTGAGGAATTCATATATACTCCCTACTTACAACTAAGAAAAAAAAAATTTAATTTTAAATCTTTTTTCAAGTACTTAATTTAGGTTAAATGAAGCTATTAATACATGGCAAACTAATTTTTTTAAATAAAACTATCATTGTAGGATAAAAAAAAAGATTTTACATTAATTTAGCCTATTTTTATTTTTATTGGAAGCAAGTCAGAAGAATTGTCCCAAGGAGAGATCTACCCAACCATATAGCTTTAATAGCTTTAATGCTCGATAGTGAGCTGAAAGCTCCATGGTTATTACATCACAACCTTCAACGCTAGTTGCTAGCTGCGTTATGTGGGAATGTATCATAAACCATAAAAATTAAAATTAAAAAAAATATAAATTTGACCGCATAATATAGCTTGGGCACACCTTGCTAGATGTTAGGGATGGCATCAAGTCGGGTTCGGGTTAGGTTTTACTAAACCTGAACTTGATATTATTTAAGAAATAATAAATTTAAATTCAACCCGACCCATTAGGGTGGGGTTAGGTCAATTCAATTTTAATTAAAATATAAAATAAAATTATATTTATAACTTTATTCTCTAAATTAGATTCCATAAAACTCAAACTTAACCCAAAGAACTATTTAGGTTAGAATTTAAAAACCCAAATTCGGGTTAAAGTTTTAAAACCCAAACCTAACCTCTTAAAGTCGGGTCGAACGGACTTTTACCTATACCCGACCCAAATTATGTAGATCGAAAGTTGTAACTCAAAGTATGCCAAAATGTTCGGTTAATCTTGCATCCAAACTCCAACAAATTGGAGAGACGAACTCCAAAAGGGGTCTGGACTAAATCCAATGAGTGGAGGTTACATACTTGATACTTGGGCCCATTATCAAGGGAACCGATCGCTTCGCAAACTTTGTCCAAGACGGAGAGAGTATGTGACTGGACCGCCGATCAGCCCTCCTCGAGTCTCTCTATTCCTTGAAAGAGGGAAGGAGCAAGGAAGGGGAGACGCGGGAGGGGAAGATGGAGTACCCCTCCGGGGAAGGCGGCAGGATTCGGAGTATGGTCACGGCGGAGGAGGTGATCGCCAAGCTCAAGGACGATGGCGACTTCGACGCCCTCCGCCTCAAACTCATCCGCAGGCTCAAAGATAACGTATGCATCCCTTTTCTCCCCTTCCTCTCTATTCTCATCTACCTTAGTGCCTTTTATTTTCTTACTATTCAGAAGAAACAATTCGATTATAGTCGGAATGGGGTTTTGATTTGTCTGGCTCTGTTTTGCATCCTTATTGTGCTGTTTATTTCTGAGAAATTTCTGAACTTGAGTTGCTGCAGATACACTTTTTCCTGAATGAAGCGATCATTGATTGATTATTTTATATCTGTAGAAAAATTATCCTTTTTTTTTGTCTCAATCTGTGATTTTTTGTGTGAAAGGGCAAATGGGTTTGTCAAATGTAGTTTGCCTGTTGGTTGGATTTTTAAAATTTTTAAGCAGTATGGTTAACTATGGAGACGGTGTGGAGGAGGAAAAAACTGCTGAAAAATAGTTTAGATGTTAAATTAGAGCTTTTGGGAATCATTTCGCATAGCAAGTCTTGATTCAGCGAATATCGAGATTAGGCCCTCATCAGAAAGGCTTAAAGTAGCACTCAATATTGTTTGATAGGTAGGGGGCTACAGTCTTACAGACAATGTAACATTGCAGGTTGCTGGTAAAAATAATTTCGGGCCATCTTGAAGTAGCACACCAGAATGAGAGCAATTAGGAAGCTGTTCTATTTTATGTTTGTTAGAAACTATTGTCCAATTTTCACATATAGAAAAGGATTGCGAGCTTTCCTTTATTCATCTTTTTTTTAATTTATCTCGCTTTTGTTAAAAAGGAGTTAGCAAAGGCAGTGACAACTGATAATGGTAGAAAAAGTCAAGCATCACAGCTGATGGGAATTCAAAAGAATGTGAGAACTTTTTATATGCTTTGTCTAATAGAATCCATGTTATTGCTATCAACTGAAAGTTTGATTATTTCAGTTTTACTTAGAGAAAGAAGGTTTTCTGCTGTAAGTGGCGGTGATGCCTTTTCCAAAATTTTGGTCGTTATTGTAGTCATTCTAATTTATGTTGCCAACCCCAACTTGCTGGGAAAAAGTGCTACTTGATTATGATTATAAATATGATTGTGGCCATTCTTATACTTGCTTGGTTTGGAATGAAGTCATTCCATATGCAAAATGCATGTCAATTGACCTTCTATGATTTTTTCTCATAGAACTAACCTTTTATTGCAGGAGGAACTGCGTAACAGCATTATTTTGTCAGTAAAACAGTCAGAGACACTTAATCGCCCAGGAGCTGAAAATTTGAAACCACGACATCTTTCTGACGCTATCTTTCAAGAGATTGGGTATGCAAAGTTATTTTGGAATGTTTCAATATTTTGTATGTTAGCTCTACTTGTGAGGTGTGTCGAATTACTCTTTTTTTATGAGAAATTAATTTTACTTACTAGGATAAGAGATGTTCCATGGACTTTATGAAGTTTGGAAAATCTCTTTAGCCAGACAATTATAATAATACCTTCAATATTGTACTCTAGAATGTATGTAAATACATTAATGTTCTCAATGGTGCATGTACATGTGAATTGATCCATCGTTAGAAAGGTGATCTCTAGGAACTAGTAACTTACAATTTCTATTATTATGAAGGCAGGAACATGTGGCAAAATGGCATATAGTAGAACACTAGATCTCCCCCTTATAGTTGAGAAACATATTGTGTGTCTGATCATTGGGGCAAGGCTGCTCATAGATATCATGATTTGCCAGTATACAATTACAATCAATAGAATATTTGAGGAAAAACTTTGAATGGGCCAAGTACTTTAGTACATAATACTTATGTCTTGTTGTCAGGTTACTACTCTGCTGGGTGATCTTCAGACCTGTAGGAATCTTACTCCCTCTGACCCAAATTAATAGCTACATTTAGTTTTTCAAAATGGATTAATATTAGTTTATTTTAAAATATCAAATATAGCTATTAATATAGGACAGAGGGAGTCTATGTCAACTAGACAGCTGTGAGTTTCAGGATTATTATTTGACTCCTACACTTGGCTTTGTATATTATTTTACCTTTTTTCTTATTTTTCAAAAAACTAAATAAATGTATGAGGAGCTACTTATGAGCGTGATTCTAGAATTTCACTTATAAAACACTGAAAATAGTACAGACTGATATTTGATTGTTTGAATTGTTTCAGGGAAAATGTGATGAGTCAAATTTCGGATTGGATATGGGCAGTACTTAGATCAAGCGATGGCATGAAAAAAGAGATTAATGAGACCGTTGAATCTGTGTACAATAAGTTTATAAACCCTAAAGTGCAAGAAGCAGAGCAGGATATGATGCAGACCTACACATCAGCTTTAGGAAATCAGGAAGCTAATGAACCACAACCAACGTGTGCAGCCAACGAAAATATATCTTCTGATAGTGAACCAAGTGAACCTCCTGGTTTTTCTTTTAGGAGTGAAATGAAGATTGAGTGTGAACACAACGAGTCACCCATGGAGAGGTTATCAGATGGCCAAAACATTGAAGAGTCATTAGGCACAACTCATGTGCTGAAGCTGAAGAGCACTGTTTCACCACCTCCTTCCGCTTCACCTTCTGCCACAACCATTGTTGACAATAAGCCAAAAGACATTGACAGTGATGATGATCCTGATATTCCACCGGGATTTGGTTGATGATTGAATGATCCTTGGCTGCTGAAGATTGTTCTATTTTTCTTAGGTTTTTGTTAAAGGTCGTGTACCATATTTTGAATGTTTTTTGTATTTTTTTCTTATTTATCCAACGAAATACATGAAGGCTCTAGTTAAGTTGCTGATCAAATCACTGTGTCAGACTCCCGTCATAGGTTCATAGCTTTTTGTGGGAAAAGTTTATCCTGCTTTTCATTCATAATGAGCCTAAGGTGTAACCTACACATGGGAATCTATGAGTTCGATGGCACATATATTAGCGTATGTTAGTGTCAATGATCAATGATGTACATTAAGGATATTATGTTTGTGTGTGTGTTGTCTGGCAATAGGGGTTCTTATATGTGGCTTACGATTTGTTCATTGTTAATGAAGAGCATGAAAAATTCTTCCCTTCTTAAATTATACACATCTGACTTATCTCTAATTTCTGTTGCAAACCAAGTACTGCTACGTGTGGGCACACAAGAAGAAGAATATATCTCGGGTTAGATTCAGTTTATACAATATTGGGTAATTTATTAAAATGATATTATTAAAAAATATTTATCAAAATGTAATTGAGAAAAATTTATTTACTAAAAATGATATTTTGACATGCAGTGTAGGTGCTAACATGGCAATTGGTACTTGCGTATTTTTTTAATAATTTTACTTAGTTTTATCATTCCAAATGGTATTGCAAATGACATCGTTCCAAATGGTGAAATATCCATGTGCTTTGTACTATGTTGCATGCACATGCCGTTGCATGGGACATTGAGTCTGTAATAGAAGCGGGGCCCATGTAGAGGCCATGGCATGGGTGGGGCTCTTTGCCTCTATGTTGGTGGTTGTCATAGGGGTGGAGCTTTCTCTAGCGTCCTCGCCTGTGATGGCCTGGCTGTCTCGCACAACCAGTAGCCAACTCTCCGTCCTTCCCTCTCATATGTGCAAGGGAAAATAAGTAAACAGCCTACTCAGCCTTCTCTGGTACAAAGGGGCTTTGCCCAATGCTTGTAAACACAATCCGTCGGTTACAATGGCAGGGAGAAGGGGCGGGGCTGACCAGCAGATCGCAAGCAGAGAGGGAGCACCTTTTCTCTAGTTCATCTTCTCTCTTTCTCTCTGGATTCCTGGATTTCTGAATGCCCAGGTCGCCCCCAGCCTTCCCCCTTATATAGACTCAGCATATGAGTCCGAGTCCTACTAGGAATACAGTCCCAACCCAAGCAAATACAGTGTCTCTCCCTGTCCCAACTGTTCCCATCCCATGGTCGTCCCAGCCAGCCTAGGAAACCTGTGAGGGTCACCCCAACCAACTTAGGAAACCTGTGAAGGATTCCGACTTCGACTAGGAGTCCAGCGTCCATTAGCTTCTAGAGTTCTGTCATTCGAGGAAACCTGTGCATCGTCTCCTATCCGTATTAGGAGTCGGGCTGTGCTGCCTCCCTATGTCCTAGCACTCCTAGGAGTCCGTCCCTAGGGTATTGTGGCGCCCAACACACCACTAGGAGTCCTACCCGCGTAGGGACTCTGCCTCAGCCTGCTCCGCAAGGTGAGTGCTCATCCGGAACCTCTCCAACGCTGCTCCCAACATCCAACCATGCCCAAGGGGCTGCCTAGGCTGTCTGTCGCCCAAGCCAACTTGGCTGTCCGTTGCCAAGTATAGGGGGTAGCCGCCCCCTTGTCTAAGCAAAAAGTGGAAGGGCTAATAGTGGCCCACGCAAACTACGATGGCAACAGTGATGAAGCTAGCAAAACTCCCGTAGAGGTGTACCATATAGAAAAAAGTTGCTAGCAACTACGCGTGGATAGACAACTACATGTATGAAGGGGAGTGGTCCTAGGGTTGGACCACCGACTGGGGCAAGTTTTCGTGGCCCTCAGGCTCCACCTAAGAGGGTGAGTTCAAATGTGAGTACATAGATAACTTCGACACCTACACTAGAGCTGCCGGGGACACATATCGTAGCCAGTGGGTCATGAATCTGAAGCATGGCCACGGCAGGAAGAGCTACCCCAATGGTGATCACTACAAGGAGTGGTGGTGGTGTAGCACGTATGAGGGCCATGACAAACATGTGTGGAAGAACAGGAAGAAGTACAAGGGGAGTGGAAGGGTGGTGCCATCTCTAACAAGGGGTCTATGCTGTGGGCCAACGGGAACAAGTATGTGGGTGACTGGGTGGATGGCCTTCCGAAGGGGGAAAGCGGCTTCCTCTGGGTCAATGACAACGTCTACTGGAGGAACTAGAGCAAGGACCCCATGGAGCAAAGTGGGACCTACTATCGCTATGGCATCGCCTCCCCTACAGTGAACCTTGAGTGGGACTCGTGGGTGATCTTTGCATTGGATTTTGTTAGTGAAAATTCTTCATTCATCAATCTTGAATCTTGAATGATTGTTGAAATAGAGAATTAAATCCTTGCTAATTAACTGCTTTAAGGCTTTTTAATTATTGTTTGAAATGCACAACAGGCTGTATTTCAAGGCGTGAATCACTCTCCTACAAATAATATTTGCCCTTAGTAAATCCACAATTTTAGTGTGTAACTAGAAACTCTATAAATATGTTCTCAAAATAAAATGAAACCTTTCATCTTTGTTTATAAATTACACTTTTAAAAATAAATCTCATATCATCTTTAAGAATTTAAGACCAATCTTTGTCTTCTATTTTGCATCATAGAGAGAATAATGTATTTTTGATGAAAATAAAGTTTTGATCAAAGAGGGATGTGCAAAGTACAACTTTTTTGAGTGAAAATTGTCTTATTAAATGACTTGGGGACAAAAATCCCCTTTGAAAGGTCGCAACTTTTCGTAGAAAAATGAAAGGAAACTAACCAATTTTGGTTAAAACCGAGGGGTGATCAATCACCCTGAATGGTCGACTGATTTCTCCTGTAAATTTTATGTCTAGAAGCTTGTACTGATCAATCAATTCCTCAGAACCATCAATTAATAAACATTACTGTAATACTCCCTTTGTTCTGTATTAATAGCTCAAATAAAAAAAAATGTTCTACATTAATTGCTCCATTAATTTCAATTTAAACCAAAATGGGTCTCTGTTGCTTCTCAGGGGCGTAAAAATGAATAATCTAAGATGACGAGAGAAAAGCACCAGAGGTTGGGAAGAAGAATCAGGAGGTGGGAGGGGACTTTTGGCCTACCTTTTGTTGTTGCTGCGACTAGTCCACTGGCCGCGTCACCTGTTGGACCATAGTATGGGCTCAGGCCCAGTTTGGTCCAACAGTGTCGTGGTCCGAGTGAACCAGTACAGGCCACAGGGTCCAAGGGTAGTGGGGGCGGTCATGCTGACCCCACATGTGCTTTTGTAACACATAATTCGAGTGGGACCCACATATGTCACACATGTACACTACACATATATCTAGGTGTGTTTATACACATTGTGGAGCCCAGACGCACGAATTAGGTGTTGAGACTGTGGCCCGTGTGATTAGCAAGGGGTCAACCCTGTCGCGGACTTGGCCGTGTGTAGGGGGTCCAGGCCTCTGTAGGCTCTATGGGAATGGAGCCCGCTCTCGTTGTATTAGACCCTCTAGAAAAACCGAAAGGAATTGAAGTAGGTTGACCTATTAGATTCAGCCCACTCAAAAGCCCATTAAGAGATAGCCAATTCAAGAACTGCCTAAATAAATAAGGAATGAATGGGGTAATTAAGGGAGTGAATTAAAAGAAAATTAAGTGGATTTGATTTCAATACCATATATGTGAGGGTTGCCCCACCTCTCTAATTTGGATTTTGGATCTTGGTGTTTAATCATCCTCTTCCCAATTGGGATGCCCCCTCTCTTTCTCTCCCTTCATCTTCCATTGGTGCAGCCTGCTCCTCCTTTGAGAGAAGCTGCTGGCCGCCCTCCTTCTCCTTCCTCCAAGGTGTGTTTGGCGTGTTGTACAAGGGAGATTTATCCTCTAAGTGTGGGACGTGGTGGCTGGTTCAAAGGGGTCATCTTGCTGTGTTTTTTCCTTCATCTAGGCAAGGTGAAGAGGGATCCACACATAAGGTACTTTTTAACCTCTATTTGTTTAGAGCTATTGTATGGCATGCTAGATCTATATGAGGAGGGCATGCTAGGGCTGATTTGGCCCAGGTCAGTTTGTATCTTTCTATTATTTTATAGTCTATATACATGGTGATATTGCTAATTGTTATTAGTTTATTGTATGTATTGTGTAGATCTATTGTAAAGTTTTGAATTTGATCAATGCGCCCTCCCCCTTGCCCAAAGCTTCCGCTGGCCGGCCACTCTATAGTAGTATCGGAGCCATTTGGGGAGTTTTGGTCGCTGATTTGATCAAAGGTCAATTGGATTTACCCGATCTAGGTCTATAAGGCTAGAATTGGGGATTTGTGTTTAAATCGTATGATCTACTTTTCAATTCAATGGGCTTTTCATATTGGATCGAAATTAACTGTATTTAGCATGTTTCTGAATGCTATGATTTCTGGTTGCACATGATTAGAGTTAAAATTGAGTTTTTTGTGCACGTTTGTGTGCATGAGGGCATAGTGGTAATTTTGCCACATGTATTTTGTGCATAATTCTTTTTCTCTGATCACGATTAAACACACACTCCTTGCTGGACAGTAAGGATCTTTTAAATTATTTATTATGATAATAAATTTAATTTAATTGGATAAGGGTGTAAATTGACCAAAATAGCCCTAGGGGCATTATGGACAATTCACACGTGCATTCTGTGTGCTTAATATAGTTCTGTCCAAATCTTTTTATTCTCTATGTTGATAACATGCTTTAGTTACTGTGATAATTTTTGGTGTGCCTTTGAGGGTAGAAAAGACCAAAATAGCCCTAGGGGCATTTTGGTAATTTTACACAAAAAATTTTCTGGACAGAATCTTTATTTCCAGGAGTTATTAGAATTGTTATTTTCTAGAATACAACTTTTTAAAATTTTATGTGATTAATTTTGGTGTGCCCTTAAGGGTGAAATGACCAAAATAGCCCTAGGGGCATTTTGGTAAATATACACCAAATTTTTTCTGGACAGAATTTTAAAATTTCACTAGCCTCTAATTATGTTTATTTGCTGATTTGTGTGTTGGGTTAGGTGTTTTGGAATTTCTAAATTCATAAAACACATAGATACCTAATTAGGGTAACTTTCTTTAAGGGGTAGTTAGGGTTATTTCTAGAAAGTAACTCAAACCCTAATTAGGTGATTCTAAATAAGGAAACTTAACATAATATACTCAATTATCCATAGGCTTATATTTTGATTTAGAGTTTGTCTAAGTAAGTACCTATCTTTTAAACAGTCAGCCTACTATAAATAATACTAATTTCCTGTTCACTGCTTGTTTTCCTTGTAGATCATCAATGACTTCCAAAATTGTAATTATTGAGTTAGGAAAAACTAAGAAAGTTAATGCTAATAACTATCTGGTGTAGAAGAGGAGGATTCACAACATCTTTACTCTTTCTAATCTTGCTCATGTACTTGAGCAGGTCATTGAGCCACCACCAAATGGCACATCAGCTGATCAGTTTAAAACACTTAAGAAGTTGAGGGATGATGATAATAAGGCTAGGTCCACCATTCTTACTTTCATGGAGCCTAAGATAAAAAGGCTCTTTGAGAAGTATAAGATTGCCATAGAGATGCTGGATGCAGTGTCTGTGAGGTATGGGGAGCAGACTGAGGCTCATAAGAGGATGTTATACTCTAAATACCAAAATTCCAGGATGAGGGAGGGAGATGATGTGAATGAGCACCTGAGTGCCATGTCCATCATTGCTGATGACCTGGAGACACTGGAGGACCCCATCTCTGAGGGAATCCAAGTGTCAACAGTGTTGAAGAGCCTTCCTAAATCTTGGGAGAGTGTCGTGATCTATTTGAACATGAGTAACCAGAAGATCACAATGGAGGCTCTGACTGCCAAGCATAGGCTTGAGCAAAAAAGGAGGAACTATGTGAAGGCTTTTGGGGGGTGCTGCTACTGCCAACTTGGTACATAACTCTGGTGGGGCAAGAAAGGTGGATAAGGGTCTGGTCCCTCTAAGAAAGCTTTTAAGAAGAAGGGGAAGAAGCCTCAGAACAAGGGCGACAAACCCAAAGGTGTATGTTTCAAGTGTAGCCGGATGGGTCACTTTAAGGCTAACTGTCCCTAGAAGGATAATCATTCAAGCAAAGACAAGGGTAAGAACGAGGATATCGTCTATGTTGTCTCTGAAGTGATGCTTGCTGACACCAAGGAGAAGACTTGGTGGTTGGATTCAGGAGCTACTGTGCATGATTCCCAATCTAGGGGAACCAGGGGCGAGATGGTTAATCTGATTTCAGACTAGAACAAAGCCTTCATGGGGAACAACATGTACTACGAGGTAGAGGCCATGGGGAACTACAAGATTCCTTTGAAGAGTGGGTCTAACCTAATCCTAACAAATGTGCTCTTTGCTCCCTCCATCAGGAGGAACCTAATTTCAATCCCTGTTTTGACTAAGAAGGGGTTTGAAGTTAGGTTCAAGGGGAGTAAGACCACTGTAGGTAAGGGTGGTACCATTTTATTTACTGCTTCTTTAGTTAATGGATTGTACTGCTTAGATGTAATGAACTTTATTGAATCTAATGAAATAAGCACTTTAAGTATATTATTTTGTCTGTGGTTGATGCCTTGCTTTGGCATATGCGTTTGTGCCATGTAAATGTAGATAAACTGCATAGGATGTCGAGTGCTGGGTTGTTACCCAAAATATCCAAAGACCTTCATGTGTGTGAGGATTGCTTCTTGGGTAAGATGAGTAGGCAACCATTCCAAAAGGGACAAATGGCAAATGAAACTGTTAGGGGTGGTACATTCTGATATTTGTGGGCCTCTGAATGTTCAGACCCACAGAGGGATTACGTATTTTATTACGTTCATTGATGACTATTCAAGATACTGGTACATATACTTAATAAACAGGAAGTCTGATGCCTTAGATAAATTCAAGGAATTTAAAGTTGAGGTATAGACTCAGTTAGGCAGGAAAGTAAAAATCCTGAGGACTGACAGGGGTGGCGAGTACACCTTTGACCTGTTTAAAGATTTCTGTACCGATCAGGGAATAGTTCACCAGTACACCCTACCGTACACTCCACAACAAAATGGAGTGGCAGAAAGGCGTAATAGGACTCTTATGGACATGGTAAGGTCCATGTTAATCACTATGAGTTAGGAACTAACTTCTGGGGTAAGGCTTTAGACACCGCCATGTACATCCTTAATCGTGTACCAACAAAGGTAGTCGAATGGACATCTTATGAGTTATGGATGGGTCAATGTCCAAACTTAAGGCATCTTAGAGTGTGGGGGTCTAGGGCACATGTAAAGGTGCTTAACTAACATAGGTCAAAGCTAGACCCCAAGACCATAAAGTGCAACTTTATTGGTTACTATGATCACTCTAACGGGTACCGATTTGTGGTTCACCACACGGATGGGACAGTGGAGGTTGTTGAGTCTAGAAATGCTTACTTCTTAGAAGAAGAATTAAACCCTAGAATTTCTACAAGAAAGTTGATTTGTTCAAGGTGGTTAAGGAGGCTGGTCCTACCACTTCACCAGAGGAAGTAATAGGATCAGATCAAAACCAAACCGAACCTAAACCAAAGGCATGAGGGAAAGAAGACCTTCAATTCTGTCGAGGGACTTCTATACAATGTTAGGGGAGGACAATATCACATTAGATGAACCTATTCTAGATGACCCTATTACCCTTGAGCAAGCTTTAAGTCTTCCAAACACTCAAGAATGGCAGGTTGCTATTCAAGAAGATATAGATTTTATCCTAAAGAACAAGATCTAGGAGATAGTGGATCCACCTGAAGGGCGAAAGCCCATTGGGTGTAAATGGATCTTCAAAAAGAAGCTTAAGGCTGATGGGTCTATATATAAGTACAAGGCGAGATTAGTGGCCAAGGGGTTCACCCAAGTGTATGGGATGGACTTTAAGGATACATACTCACCGATGTCAAGATTTGCCCCGATTAGATATCTCTTAGTATGCGTTGCTAACTTTGATTTAGAGTTGCACCAAATGGATGTAAAGACTGCCTTCCTAAATGGAGATTTAGAGGAGGAGATTTACATGAAACAACCTGAGGGTTATGTGATTCTTGGAGAGGAACACATGGTGTGTATGTTCATAAAATCATTGTATGGCCTAAAACAATCTCCCTGGCAATGATACTTCACTTTTCACAAGGTGATTAGTGAGTATGGGTTCATAGTGAACGAACAAGATCATTGTGTCTATACCTTCCAGGATGGGGACTAGGTATATGATGTTGTCATTGTATGTAGATGACATACTCTTGATGGGAAATGACCTTAGTATGATAGTTAGTTTAAAGGAATGACTCAAAACTCAATTTGAGATGAAAGACATGGGTGAGGCATCCTATATCCTCAAGATGAAAATTGACAGAGATAAAAAAGCTAGGAAGCTTAGTATATCTCAAGAGTCATACATTGAGAGCATTCTTAAATGCTTCAATATCATTGGTTGGAAAACCATTGAATCCCCTATATACAAGGGTACAATGTTGTCTAAGAGTATGGCTCCTCAGACAGAGAAAGACCAACTCTTGATGGAGTCAATGCCATATGCATAGGCTATTGGCAGCTTGATATATGCCATGACCTGATTTGAATTTTGTGGTAAGCTTGTTAAGCAATTACCAAGCAGACCCTGGTCTTCAACACTGGCAAGCAGTGAAGATGGTATTTCGGTACCTATTAGGGTCTAAGAGTTTAAAACTCACTTATCAGGCAGAAAGTCTGTCATTGGCTGGATATAGTGATTCGGACTATGCGGGGGATCCAGATGATAGGAAATCCACTACTGGATATGTCTTCATGTTTGGAGGCGGTGCTATATAGTGGGTAAGCAAGAAACAAAAGAGTATTTCTAAGTCTATGATGGAAGCTAAGTTTTATGTATGCAGTATTGCAGCTTCCCAGGCAGTATGGATTAAGGAGTTTCTAGCAAAATTGGGGCTAGAAAACTGGACTGATGCTCATGTCCAGATGTATTACGATAATCTGGCTACAGTGTCGACACTTAAAAATGGGGAGATCAGTGTCAGGAGTAAACACATTGAGGTGTATTACTATTACATCTTCGACATGCTATAGAGAGGAAAAGTGAATGTGAGTCATCTTCCTACTTCTGAGATGTTAGCAGATCCGTTCACTAAGGCCTTAACAACGGATTTATTTTCTAAGCACGCTCATAGCATTGGTCTTCGACAGGACTACCGTTGGTCGCTGTTGGACCATATGAGCCCTTCACCCATAGTGGGGGCTGTTGGACTATGGTATGGGCTTGGGCCTGGTTTGGTCCAATAGTGTTGTTGTCCGGGTGAGCCGGTATGGGCCACGGGGTCCAAGGGTGGTGGGGGCGGTCATGCCGACCCCACGTGTGCCTTTGTTACACATAATTTGAGTGGGACCCACATATGTCACACATGTACACTAGACATATATCTAGGTGTGCATTTACACATTGTGGAGCCCAGATGCACGAATCAGGTGTTGAGATTGTGACACGCGTGATTAGCAAGGGGTCGACCCTGTCGTGGACTTGGCCGTGTGCAGGCGGTCTAGGCCTCCGCGGGCTCTGTGGGAATGGAGCCCACTCCCGTTGTGTTAGATCCTCTAGGAAAACCGGAAGGAATTGAAGTAGGTTGACCCATTAGATTCAACCTACTCAAAAGCCCATTAAGAGATAGTCAATTCAAGAACAACCTAAATAAGGAAAGAAGGAGGTAATTAAGGGAGTGAATTAAAAGTGAATTAAGTGGATTTGATTTCAATACCATATATGTGAGGCTTGCCCCACCTCTCTAATTTGGATTTTGGATCTTAGTGTTTAATCATCCTCTTCCCAATTGGGATGCCACCTCTCTTTCTCTCCCTTCATCTTCCATTGGTGCGGCCTACTCCTCCTTTGAGAGAAGTTGCTGGCCGCCCTCCTTCTCCCTCCTCCAAGGTGTGTTTGGTGTGCCGTACAAGGGAGATTTCTCCACTTTAAGTGTGGGACGTGGTGGCTAGTTTAAAGAGGCTATCTTGCTGTGTTTTTTCCTTCATCCAGGCAAGGTGAAGAGGGATCTATACGTAAGGTACTTTTTAACCTCTATTTATTTAAAGCTATCATATGGCATGCTAGATCTATATGAGGGCATGCTAGGGCTGATTTGGCCTATGTTAGTTTGTATCTTTCTATTATTTTATAATATATTACTTGATTTGTTTATATGCACTGTAATATTATTAATTATTATTAATTTATTACATGTACTGTGTAAATCTATTATAAAGTTTTGAATTTGATCAATGCGCCCTCCCCCTTACCCAAAGCCTGCTGGCCAGCCACTCTACATCACCCGCCTTAGATCATCAACAACGACATCGTCGGCCACATACCCTTCGCCATTTCGGGGCTGACCCACCTCACCTACCTGCGCCTGAGGAAGCTGCCGCTCCTCGTGGGACCCATTCCCCCAGCCATCGCGGTCCGCGGAGCACTTCAACCTCACCTGGCTCGAGCTCTCCTGGGCCAACCTGACCGGTTCTGTGCCGAGCTTCCTCGCCCGGCTCACCCGCCTCAGCGTCCTTGACCTCTCCTTCAACCGCATCTCGGGCTCCATCCCACCTGAGCTCGCCAGCTTCCCCGCCATTTCCTACATTGGGCTGGACCGGAACAGGCTCACCGGCTCGATCCCCGGACAGCTTTGGCCGGTTCATCATGCAGCCAGCCCCGAAACTGTTGCTCTCTCACGACCGGCTCACCGGCGATCTCCCTCCCTCGCTGGGGGACATGGACTTGCAGCTGATCGACTTCTCCCGCAATTCCTTGACTGGGAGCGTGCTGACACTGTTCAATGAGAGCAAGATGAAACCAGTTGAGTTTCAACTTTTCCCGGGCCGGGTTCTCGAAGGTGGCGACGCTCATCACGGTGGACATCTCGCACAACCGGATATGGGATCCATCCCAGGCAGGATCACGAACGGCATCTACTTGCAGTTCTTCAACGTGGGGTACAACCGGCTGTGTGGGCCTATCCGGCAGAACTGAAAACTCAAGTACATTAGGGAAATTAACAATAGTGCTCCATTACTACCGTTAGACGCTGAAGAGACACATTCACTAAAAATAGTAAAAAATAAAAATAAAGCCATTAATATAAGATGGAGGGAGTTTGTAACATGTGAGCCGGATCGAAAGGTGTCTTAAATTTTAAATTTTTTTAACAATCTCTTACTTTTTTTTTTCTTTTAAAGATTTGAAGGCCTGTCACATCTGCCTCGGTGTCGTTTTTCGCCATCGCAGAAGATGCTAAACAGGCTTAAGGCGAAGGCAGCATGGCAGAGCAGGATGCTGCTCAGGAAGAGCGCCGGAACCGGGCACCATCGACACCAACTTTGAGATAGCGACTTCAATCCCTCTCGTTCATTCTTAGGGAGATTGCCGAAGGAGGTGAAGAAGCAAGGGGTGACCATAAAAAAGGGTCACAAGAATTACGAGGTCATGCTCAATCTACTGCTAGGATTTCGGTAACGCAGTTCCATAGTACTAGTATCATCATTTGTTAACTTGGATGCCTGATCTAATTGCTTGTTACAAAACTTGTTTGGTAATTTGCTTGATCCTCTGTTTAGCTTTATAGTAATGCTGTTCATCCATGTCACGTGGAGTCCCTCGTGCCGTTGCCGAGGGTGGACTTCTATTACGGCCTTGGGGTCCTATGCAAAGGCATGTGCATGCAACTTGGTATAAATCACGTGGGTATTTTATTTAATGAAATGTTTATTATTTGCACCTATGAAAAAATAATGACAACAAATGTCATAATACTATTTTGGTAGATAAATCTTTCTACCAAAACCGAAGTTATTCAACTTAGCTTAACTCACATTTAAGCATAAAATCGAAGTTGGTTAAGTAAAGTTCAAACATACACATTTTTGGCTTGTCTTGAAGTTAAAAAAATAAAAACTTATATTATGTATATTATTTTTTAAAAATATATATAAATATTATATAGCAAAAGTTGAGGTGAACCATCAATTTAAATATTACAGCCTATATTAGTCGAGGTTAAAATGCCCCTTAAGTAACATGGGTTATGGGATTTAGATAGCTCACCTCAACTGTCATTATATTACATACTTTATATAGATTTCGTGCCTCTAAATTTTTAACTCTTTCCATCAAATATAACATTTTTATTTTTTTTATATACAACTACCTCATGTTCTTGTTAAAAGAAACAGATAATATTCTCATGAGAATTAGAAATATTTTTTATAAAACTTTATTCTCTTTGTCATGTATTAATAGTATGAATTAAAAAATCAAAATTAATTAAGACTACTTCATTTGGTATTTTAATCTTAATACATTGGACAATTTTTTATGATGCTAGTATTGGTGATTTTCTCTAAATACCTACCGGCAATAAATTAAAAAACCAAGTAATGATTACAAGTTAAAACAACTTAACTTGCCTCGAACTCAACATTGAAATTTCAAGCTCAAACTCGAATAGTCTAAAACTCGATGATACTCATACATGTTAATATCCCTATTTGTAGGGTTGGAACTTTTAAGGGTGGGCTGACCTATAAAAATGTAGGTAATGACCTAACTCGCTTTAAATTGGGCTGGACTATGATTAGGGAACAAAAATCATGAAGGCCTGTCCCCAAGTATAAACATAATTATTTTTAAAATTATAAGAGAGAGAATAGGTAGATGTTGTATATTTTAAAGGAAGTTAAGAGATTTTTAGTTTGAAAAACCATAATGTTTGATTGTGAATGATGGTACCCCAAAGCCAAATGCTTATCACTTGATGCACTATGGGGTCGACTAGTAGGGCCCCACTTAAAAATTATAAATTTTTATTACAAAATATTTTTTTAATATAAAGGATCGTACTTGGCCCAAGCCCGCTTAGTTTAAGGCTAGGCTAAGGCCTAACTTCTATGGTTGATGTGGCCCGATCGCAACCATACTTATCTGTCAATAACATTTTAGTAGATTTTTTAATCATATTAATTTAATAAATTTCTAAATATTTAATTATATAATCAACATAACTAGACCGTTGTGCTTGATCATATGACCTACTATGGTATTATGCTCATGCACATCTACGTTATTGCATTATTAACTTTTGTTTCAATTGTCATGATGGATGATGAAACTTTATGGATTCCAAAAGAAAGTGAAAATGTATTTCTACTTAGCAAGTGTATGGTTATACGACAAGGGCTAGTTTTCGGTTAAATAACTGGTAGATAAGGCTTGCCTATATTTGCATTTTGTGATAATTTGTTGGTCGGTGATTTGTCTACAGATAAAATATCTTTTTCGGCAAACATGATTATTGTCCATAGATATAGCTTCTTAGGCAATTAAATGAAGGTTGAAGCGAGTGGGAAGAACAAGAGAGGTGTTGACGACTTTGGCTAAATAAAACAACTGCAGTTACGATATTTAGATTAAGTAACTTAACATATACTAATAGTGTAGACTTATATATGTTATTTTTCTTATTTGTGGTATTACTAATAAATAAATTAGTTTATCATATAAAGCCAAATGATACTATTAATGTAGGACAAAAAAATATTTAGTAAGATCAAAGAAGAACTTAAATATTACATTAATATGATTATATTTAAATTATTATAAATTTAAATATAAAAAATAATGTTTAAAAATATTTTTTTTAAAAAAAAATTTTATATAAAAATGTACAATTTATTTTAAAATTTACTTAGACCTCGATGATATCTTTATTCGTAACCGTATCTAAAAATTAGTGGACATCGGACCGCGGACGTCCGAGACCAGCCATACGTACGACTACGACTAGGCAATCAAATTTCCCCAAAATATACACTGTCAGAAGTGAGACCCAAGCCAAGCTTGCCGCTCTGCGTCTCCCCTTCACCCCACCAGAGTTCTATAAACCCTAGAACCTAATCGGACGCTACGCCCGACATCTCCGAAATGAAGAGCAAGAAGAAGAATTTCAGTAAGAAACCCGATTCACTCTGCGTCACCGGCGACGCCGTGGCGTCCGCCGCATCTGACCTGAAATCCCTAATCCGGGAGCATTCCCTCTTCTTCGACAAGCTCGTCGAGCTCATCCCCGCCCGGTTCTACCTTCCACCCGATGAGAGCAATCAGAAGGTCTGGTTCCAGGGGCTGAGCAAGGGCGAGAAGGCGTCCGCCAAGAGGGAGACTCGGGAGAACATTAAGAAGTCGCGGCGGGACCGCCTCGACCCCGATAAGGCCTCAAGCACTGGAGAGCTCCTTCGGAAGACCTTAGAAGACCAAAAATCGGTGGAGAGTTCCGAAATTGCGGCCCGAAATGATGGTGCCAGGACGCTAGAGGAGCTGCGGGAGCGGATTCGGAAGAAAAGGTCGGAGCTTGCTGCGGCTCGCGCTCCGAAGGCGGAGAACAGAGAGAAGAGGGAGAAAAGGAGGGACTTTCTCAAGGGGAAGCGGAAACGGGAGGAGGGTGCGGAAGAGAAGCCACGAGACAATACGGACAAGAGGGCGGAAAGCGTGGCTGCTGAGGGTTTGGCGTTCAGTCATGTGAAGCTGGGTGACGATGAAGCGAAGCGAGGGAAGATGAAGAAGAGGAAGCTTCCAAAGGCAAAAATTTTGGAGAGGGCGGAGAAATTGGAAGAAGCCAAGAAGGACCCGGGGAAAGGTGGGGTAGTGGAGGAGAAAGAGTCATGGAGGACGGCGGAGAGCAGGGCGATGGGGTTTAAAGTTCATGACAAGCCGAAGCTGTTGAGGCAGAGCTTGAAGAAGGAGAAGAAGAGGCAGCAGAAAAGTTCTGAGAAATGGAAGGAGAGGATGGAGGGCGTGGAGAAGAGCAGAGCTGAGAAGCAGCAGGTCCGGGCGGAGCACATTGCGGACAGGAGTCACCAGAAGAAGATGAGGAAGATTGCAAAACGGGAGAAGAAGCTGATGCGTCCGGGCTTTGAAGGCCGCAAAGAAGGGTTTATCAATGATTCCTGAGGTGCAATCTTCCCTTTTCCCCTGCACAATCTAGATTGTGTTTCCTTTATTAAGTTAAGCTGATTGCAGGTGTTGCCGAAATGGGTTGATCTTGTTTTGGTTTTCTCTAAAATTGATTCATATGATAAATGAAATGCCAACTGTTGAGCTCCTATATGTCTGTACAGTCACCCCAATCGTTTAAAATGTTTTAAAATTATATGATATAATACATATTAGTGTTCTTTGTAAAAAATTGTCTGCTAAAACACGACTCTGTTCATGGCTAGCAAATGAACAAAATTGACACTTAGGAGCATCGATGTATGTCGACCATTTACTAGTAACCAGTATCATATTGTAGGAAAGGAGAATCTTGATTGAGATTGGTTTATGTCAGAGATGTTACTTCATGAGATTGTTTGCGAAGTACTTGAAAATTTTTGTTATTCTTTCTCAGCTGAAGTATGAGACTTGCTTCTCGGATTGTTGTGATTTTTCGTATCGGATCAGTGCTACTAGGAGGAACAAAGGATTGGCCCTTTGTGAATAATCTGTTAATTAACGGGACTGTTTTTCATTCCGAGTTAATGTTCCTGAGCTGCTTTTTAATATTTTTGTTTCTGCCTCTAGCCTTGAGGTGATTTACGGCCAATGTTGGACTCATTTGTTGCTGAAAAGAAAGTAAAGCATGGTTCCTTGTAATCAGTTTACTCTTTAATGAATCTTATATTTTATAACTCCATCGCATTTAGGTTGGTTATGTACCCTTCCTTCTATTTTATGTCCTTAATTCCAGCCCAAATTATCTCAAGGTTGGCGGAATTAAAAATTTCGTCTAGAGGTTGATTCTAAGTTGTTTTAAGCTGAAGTCACCAAATTACCTTATAATGTGATTTTGTCAATTTTGGCTTCTACCCCTTGTTTTATAAGTATAGATTTTGTTATTTCTCAACCGGAAGTATGCTATATAAGGGGGGTATATTTTAAAAGTTTAAAATTACCTATTCTTGTGAGGGCTCGAATTTAGGAGCGTAATATTATAAAAAAATGTGCATATCTGAGTTTGGAAGAGAGAGTTATATTCTATCTATCTTATATTAATAACTCCAATAGAAAAAAAAATTATGTTCTATATTAATTGCTCTATTTCGCTGAATTTAAACCGACACATGTTCTAATGCTTCCCATGTAAAAACCTACTTATACTCCTAAAAAAAGCTAATTTCTATTAGGTATGTGAGCTAAGAGATCTCCATATTATGTGGTGACCTTTTGTCATCCCTGGCACATGATGTTGAAGCGCATCATGCCGGACAAAGTGGTCAATCGCTTCACGATAAGGGCCAACAACTCGTCTAGTAGTTGACCCCACATGGCGTCAAGGATCCTTTTCTCAGTTCGTCATCTTCTTGATCAGACTCATCTTTTGGGTTTGTCCCCGGAATGCCAAATAAATTACGCTCACCTTCAAAATCAAACTCGAGAATCATCCTTTGCGACAACTCTGTAAGTATGCATATCTCGAAGCTGGTAATCTTCGGAAGACAAGTCCTTGTCCATTGCTGTAGCAGTGCATGATCAGTTCCCTCCCGGCGAAGAAGACGAAGAAATTGCACTTATATATATAAAAGTGTAAACATGGAGCAAATCTAACTCCTAGAACGTATCAAATCTAAAGTTCAATTAGATTAAACTCCTAACGAAAGTGAAAATGCAACTTTTTTAGAAATAAGTAGACAACGATTTGTGTTAGATTGGTGTGGCAAGAACACAGACGAGGACAGCGGGCTCCGCGGTGGGCGAGGGAGGCCAAGACACTGGTGATAGAGTCATGGATGTGCCAGACGGGAATAAGGAGGATGCGAGATTGCTTGCATGCATGGAACCTCTTGATGTCGGCGGCGGTCATGAAGGGGATGAACCCCAAGGACGACGATGTATGATGAAGGCCACATATGGGAAGAAAGGGGTGGAGATGGACCGGCTCTTTCCATGGGTTGGGAAGGAAAATCACGTGGGAAGAAAGATGAAGACAACATATGGTAGCGAAGGAGATAGACTAGCTCTTTCTAGAGGATGAAGACAACACAGAAAGGAGAACTTTTTCTGAAGAATGAAGGCTGCTTAGAAATTTCCAGAGGAGTTTTTACATAGTAGAGAGTTAGGAAAGGAAAAAAGGACCAGTGTAGGGGATGAACAAAAGGATTGATGCATCGGGAAGGGAAGAAGAAAGGACTAGGCTGATATGCTTGATTTGCTGGTTTGATCTTGCCGTGGAAGCCTTTGAGCGGGCCAGTGATTATGGGTTAGTGTTAGACGCGTGAAAGAGAGATGTGATTATTATCTTAATAAAAGTCTGGCTAGTAGGTTTTCTACCACTAACAACATCATGATGCCAATGAGATTGTAGATGGAGAGAGGAATTGTACCAAATAAATTGTTTTTGCCTAAACGAAGCTCCTGGAAGAGAGAGAGAGAGAGAGAGAGAGAGAGAGTTGGCCTAGATGATACAAGATCCTCACAATTTATTTTCCTCCATATAGAGTACGGTGAGAGAAGAAAGGTTCCCTGTTGAGGGTGAGATTCTTTCAGTGAGTTTGTTCCCACGTAAACCCAAAAAATGAGTTTCGATAAAGAGCCAAGCTAAGAGAGGATGTTTCCAACCAACTTATTGTAAGGGAAATCTAAGGCTGTGAGTTTCGAGCAGTGGGAAAGGTTGGTGGCAATCTCCCCTTCCAATGAATTGTGACTCAAATGCAAGTAACTTGAGCTGAAAGAGAGAACCAATTTGGAGGGCCGGTACTATTGCTCCATGCAAGCTATTATTGCAAAGGATGATGGTTGGAAGGAAGGTGAGGTTTGCCAAGTAAAAAGCTCTTTGGTGTTGGATTTTTAGAAATGAAAGCCAAATGTGAATTATAGTTGGTAATAAATTTTTTATAATAAATTTAGATGTTGCATTAAGCATAATTTTAAAATTTTAAACTAATATAATTATATTTCCTGAACTTGAATATACGCGTTCTTGGTACTATTTTATTCTTAAATTCGAGCCTTATTAAACAAAATCTCGTAAGGGTAGGTAATTTTAAACTTTTAAAGTGAGCTCCCACTTATATGTCATACTTCTTGAGCCTGAAATCGATATGAGAAGTAATAGTTTAAAAAATTATGAAATCTATAATTTTGAAATGAGGCTTGGAGTCAGAATCAACAAAATCACCTCATAAGGTGATTCAGTGATTTCGGCTTGAAACAACTTGGAATCAATTTTTGAGTAGAATTTTTAATCATGCCCACTTTTTATATACAAGCATGATTTTAATAATTCGAGCCAAAATTAGGGCGTGATCGATAGAAACTAAATTTTATATCCAAATAGTCCCTAAGACGACAAGAGACCCACTACATCAGGATCAAAGTTGTGACTCTTTGTTAGTGTTTGCGGCCACATGTGACTCCTCGCCATTGAGAGAAATGAAGAAAATTATTCCATGAGCTCAACACTTGGAAAGAATTGCTAGTTATCTCTTTCTTAAATTCAAGAGAGCAAGACGATCCATATGGTTTTTCATCACAGATTGGTTTTGAGACCAAGAGCTAGCAATTATGAGTGCCAACCCTTGAGTACTTGGACAACGCACTGAATTGCTTAGTTGCAACTAACATGGGTAGTGTAGAGTGGTCGGACCAGCGGAAGCAAGGTGGGATGGGGGTGGCTCACCAATCAAAATTCGATCTTTAACAATCAATCTATAAGAACACACATAAGAACTCAATTTAATGAGCAATATGTCATTATCCAATTAATGATTATGCATATAAGAAATCAAATTGGGGCAATATCATACTGACCTTAGGCTTTCTAGCCCCTTACATGCCCTTGAAGCAATCAGTCTGCACTTCTTAATCACAAGAAACAAGCGTAGGGATTTAAGATTACCTTTATGTATTGATCCCTCACAAACCAAATGCCCTTGGATTGAAGAATTCAGCAAGGAAGTAACCCAATGAAACTCCAACCCAGTAATGGAGGAGAGTCTTCTCCTTCAATCAGCCTGCCAAAGAGGTGTAGGAGAGGGGTGGCCAGCAGTAGGTTTTCTCCAAGCTGGTGCAAGCCGAACCACAAGAGGGAGAGGGGGGCAACAAGATTGAGAGAGAGGAGGGAGTGGGGCAGCCCAAAAGCTAGGGCTTCCTCCTCTCATGATCTCCATTAAATAATCCTTCGTTTTTTCTTTTAAGTGGACTTATATGTGGGCTATTCTAATAGGGCTTTCCTGCTCTAATTCTTCCAGTTTAACTTGAGAGTCATATACAACAAGAGCATGTTCTATCTCTTAGAGCCCATGGAGGCTTAGACCGCCTGCATACGGCTAAGCCCGCATCAGGGTTGACCCCTCGCTAACCATTGGTCCCACCATCAAGACATAATTCGTGTGTTTAGGCCCCATAATGTGTTAATGCACAACCTAGTGTGCATGTGTGACGTGAGTCCCAATAGAATTAGTGTAACAAAGGCGTGACCGCCCCCACCACCCTTGGACCCTGTGGCCCGAATCGGCTCACCCAGACCGTGATAACATTTGACCGAAATTGGCCAAGCCCATACCTTGGCCCAACAGGTAGGTGATCCTCCCTATACCGCCTGCTGGGAGGTTCCAATGACAGTAATGAAAGGCTAAAGAATGGAATGGTTTCCACAATAATTTGGCTAGTTGGCAGCTTAAAGAATGGAATGGTTTCCACAGTAATTTGGCTAGTTGGCAGCTAAAACTGCAGCACAAGTTCTTTTATTTATAAGATGGTCGTTGCTATGGCAACATGTATTTGCAAAGTGTTTTGATTACTAATTATGTTATTCTGTTAATAATTATAAAATAATTACATATTTTTTTTGTCATAAATTAATAATTTGCAAAAAAAATTATTCTATATTATTAGTTTCGTTTTGTCAAATTTAAGTAGTTTGGTAGTTAAAAAAGAGTATCATAAGTTTCCCTCCACTTGGGTTTGAGTTTCACCACTCAATAGAAACTATTATATTAAATATAACTATTAATATAGGAGAGAGAGAGAGAGTATTTAACTTTAGTGGCCTAGCATCCAACTAAATGGCCGGTCCTTGCAACCCTACTATGAGGCTTCACTCCAAAGTAGTCGTCGGAGTCTTCACTTCACACCTATGGTGGGCTTCGTCTACACGCATGGTCTTAGTCGTGTTTACTTTTTGGGGTTGACTGGATAAGTGTGGGATGAGGGTCTATGAATGTACACCAAAGTAGGAAGTGACACCTTTGGATATGGGCCCAATGCGTGGTGTATAGAAATGGATTGGGGCCAAGTTCAAGTGTTAGAAGTTTTAGTGCAGTCCTTCAAAGAGTGGAAGAGTTTGTCATGCTCTTCTCTAACAATAAGCCTATCGTAAGGAATAGATGTGAGCTCTTGATATTTGATATTGATGACACACATGTTGGTACATATTAGCATTAGTACCATTGGTATTAATGTGGCTAGTATGTGCATCGTCAATCTCATGAATAAAAGGCTATTATGTATTCTTCATGCTAGGTTCATTTTTAGAGTGGAGTATTAAAAAAGCTTCCCTACGAAGTAAAGTCTTCGTGGTTGGGCCTAGTATACACGCCATCATCAATTTCTCCATTGACACAACTTTAGGAACCATGACCTACCGAGTAAAAACATGTTTGATGTTCTATGATGGCATTTGGAATGGTAGTGGGTCTAGTGACTACTTTAAAACTAAGATGTTTTTTCGAGTATTTTGCACTAAGGAATTACATAAAAGGGAAATTTTTTTAGTGATGTATAAGTGATGAATCTATTTCATCCTCTAAATAAATACTATTGATTAGTAGGACCTTACTTATCAACAATTTCTAGATGATAAAGTAGGTTCATCATGTGTGAAAATTAACATGTAAAATCCTACTCTCGGGAACATATATCCCACCTAGGGTAGCATGCTAGCTACAAAAGTAAAAGTTCCCTTTGAGGTTGTGAGGTGGGAATGGTCTAGCCCAGCTCACTAAGAACGGACCAGGGTTAAGTCCAACTTGATTGCATGTAGGCCCATGCCGGCACTAGCTTGCATGCATGACTTGGCCGTGATTTGTACCCCACGACCCGCAAAAGGCCCAACCGGGCCACGTGGAACCTTTGGCAACAAGTCTTTTGGCTCCTACGAACCATTTATTAACCTAATTGGAGTGTGATGCAATTTTTACTTTCTTAAAAGTGAAAAAGTTATAAATTTATAAGAGATATCAATATAATTTATTTATTTTATTATATTTTAAGGCCCGACACATAAGGCCCGTAGGCCGTACCGGGCCTCCTCATTGAAGGAACGGGTCGGGTGGCCAGGGCCGGCTCAATGTCAAGGCAGCTTAGGCAACTGCCTAAGGTCCACCACAAAGAAATGCCTAGCTATATAGAAATGAATATAAAGTATTAAGCCCTACGTTTATTTTTATATTATAGATTTTTTATATTTAAGGCCTTGTAAATATAAAAAAAGGCCTTACCTTATTATTCTTCATTTATGTAAAGGTCTCACCTTATTATTCTTCATTCATGTTTCCTTTAAATTAATCATCTTTAATTATAATTAGAATTTAAAAATATTTAGGCCACTTATCCAAATAAAGAAATATATGCCTAGTGTTAAATGTTGAACCTGAAATCTCTCTAACATCAATATTTGGTACACTAGACATTTATATCTCAATTCTTCTTTATTTTACTTTTTTTTATTTTATTAATAAAATTTAAATAAGTAATTTTAAACTTAAATTTATTTTAAATAAACTTGTTAGTTCTATATTAATAAGTAATTAATTATATATATTTTATTATAAAAGAAAAAATATTCTACTTGAACATTTTGCCTTAGGCCTCTAATGATACCAAGCCGGCTCTGCGGGTGGCCCAGCCCAGTCCTTTGCATGGGTTTGGGCCACGCCCAACTCAAGCTTAACACAACATGTTGCTACCTCTAAGCTTGACCGTAGAAAAAACCAGCAGAGGAATCCAGTTGTAGGTCATGCAATTGACCACATACTATGTGATCCGTGCATAGGGCAACAATTTTTTTGTCATCTCGTGATCAACCAAGTTTACCTGCAATCAATTGCCTTCTCCCACAATTGATTTGTAACTTTGTTTTGGGTCAGTTTCATTGTCAATTGAATTCCTTCTTTGGACTTTAGCTACTTTTAAGTATGAATAGAAGTTCTTGTACTTAAAAGTAGGAGAAAGACTTGAAATAATTAAGGGTGAATTAATTGCTTGGGGTTTAAGGCAATTTTGTGTGAGAAATTGTTGTAAACCTAACGTAATTGCCAAATTATCAAAGCGGATTTGTTGTTGGCTATTCATGGAGATAGGCATCATACTGAACCATGGGTAAATCTCTTTGTCTTTTAGTTTTCCCCTTTGATCATGTGCAATTTTCTCTAGTGAAACAAGAGAATGGTGTGAAATACAAGCCTCGAGACGATATGGTGAATGATAGACAAGACGGCTGAAAGTGTGGCTACTAAGGGCTTGTGATGCATGCGAAGATGAGCAAAAGCAATATAGATAGAAAGATGTAATACAAATTTCAAGTTTAACGAGAGAAGAAATGGTTTACAAACTCGAATCCACTAGTGAGCTTCGAATCCATGGGATGATACATATGCATATAATATAACCACTTTATATCCCTATTTTTATGCATTTTGGGTTTTATTTAATAATAATAAATAACTTATTAGAGTTTATTTAAATTTGATCCGATTTCATAAATTTAACTAATAGTTGGGCTATTAATCATAATTTTACTGGAAAAGGATTCAAGCCTCAGCCCAAAACTATTTTAGCAAGCCGAAAGAGATTGATTAGTTAAAAAGCTATTATGGGAAAGAAGGCTATGCATTGGAAGGTTAGATGGAAGGCGGTCACGTAAGGAAAGGCTAGTAGAGAATGGAAAGAGAAGTCAGTAGATTTCCAAACCAAAGAAGGGCCAGTAGCTAAACAGAGAAACATCGAGCAAGCCTTTTTAGGTGGAGAAATAATAGCAACAGTCCGCGTCCAATAATAGACCAAAAATAGAAACTTCGTATCAGAGCAGAAACGAAAAGTTCATAGCAGAGCAGAAATAGAGAGAAGATAAAAGGAAGGAAAATTTTCCAAAAGTGAAGATAGTAAGATTGGGACAGCTAGGTGGTGTGAATTCGGAGAAATAATACCAAAGAAAGGACCAGTAGAAATGGAATAGGAGGAGGGAGAACAAAACGAATCAGAGAAGAATTCAAAGCCTTCCATCATCTGAAAACGAGCACAAAGGAGATAAACAAATATCTAGAATTCAGGACGAAGGAGGAGGAGCAAACTAGAGGAAGAAACAAAATTTTTTTTGTTCACGGCACTATTTATAGTTACTGTATCAACTTCTAGCGGGGTGTATTTATTTATTTTTATTTTATATCCCTTTGTTCTCAATGAGTTCAATGTTTAATGTTATGCTCGTGATAATTATGGGGTTCTATACCCGTGTAACTAGGGCTGAGATGAATACTAATGAAGCGTGTATTAAACTTAAGTTTTAATTTCTATTTAGTGAATTAATCTCTTTTTAATTATTCCTTGTGAGTTTTTTTAATTATTGTGTCAAACACATTAATTCATTAGATTATTGCTAGGTATGAATTATAACTTATGCGTATATGTGTAAAAAATTGATCTTTGATTACTCGTGCTCTCTGAATACGTGTAATACTTAAACAATCGATTTAAAGTGAAGGTATACTTTGGTTTATATGAATTTGGATTAGGGTTGATGATACATTTGGATTTAGTATGGATTCAATGCCTTAGTTTAATCCTTCATACTACTTTCTTTAAAGTTTTTAGCTTTGTCTTTTTAGATTTTTAAGCAAGAATTCTTTTAACTCAGATTTTAATAACTTAGAAGTAATATTTAGTGATTTAAGTTTTTGACTATTTTTTCAAAGATTAGCATTCCTCGTGGGATTGACCTTGGATTCATTGAATACTTTATTACTTTGCTACCTGTGCCTGAGTAACACTTTTTAAATTGTAGCTAACAATACACCAAATAGAGCTCAAAAGGAATAGAATAGAAATTAACAAAGTTATTGAAACAAAATCAGATGTAACATTTTCAATGGCTCACATGCTTGCATTAGTTCTATTTTTTATTTTTTTAATTATTTGTCTTGCCCTATTTTATATATATATGATTTGTTTGTTCACCAAAATGATGAATTTAGGAAATTGTCTTCTAAATATATTGTGCATCCTTCACTATTATAATTCAGAAGTGTTGCTTAGTATGCACACCATCAATCTAGATGATCGATGACTTGTGTGAAGTGAGGGATGTGAATACTTTTTCTTATCAAACCAACTACATATTTGTAAAAAAAAGAAAAAAAAGAAAGAATAGAAAGCCTACTACTTAGTACCAGTGTGCAAGAAAGTGCTTGTTGATTGGTGAAAAATAATCCTTGTGCACAGCTACATTGTCAAGAGTATCCGACTATGCAACAATTAAAGACTAAGCTCAAACAATGATAACAAAACCTGACATTAATTCAGTAATTATATAATGAGGTTGTGCGCTATAGGTTCAATTCTAGCTAGCCCCCTAGCCATCAGATATGACATGTAAAGGGTTAGCTAGATTTCTCCTTATATGCTTCCCCCTTAAAAAAATAAAAAACAAAAAATAGATTTACACGCCATCAAATTTAAATGTCAATGTGCAAAACGCTTGGGTTCATGTAGTGTACATGAGCTCAAACACATACTTCCTCTGTCCTATATTAATCGCTACATTTGAAAAAATAGTGGTGTTTATTAAATAGTAAAACCACATATAAGAGAAGGAAGAATAAGCTTATTATACTTTTTTTAAAGTACCCAACAACCTAAATTGAACTAAATGGTAGGGGTGTAAACGGCGTCTGTTTGTCCGGTGTCCGTCCGCGTCCGCATCCGTCCACACTAAAATAGACAATATTGATTTTTGTCGGTCCTAAATACGGACGGACATGGACAAGGGTTAGCCATGTCTGCAGCCGTCCGTGTCCGCCAACTATATATTTTATTATTTTTATTTTTATTTTATACTAAATTACTAACCTATGCCACATAGTTAATCTTCATAATAAGATTGTAAAAAATACATATTATACTCTCACATGTCTTTTATAACATCATTATTTATTTATTTATTAGATTAGACTATTTTACTATTATTATAACTTATGTTTTAATTAATTTTTTACTAACCACCCTTAATTTAAGAACAAAAGACTTTCACCTTCATTCCGTCCGTGTCCGTCATGGACAAATATGGACGGACAAGCACTTGGTCCGTATAAAAATGGACGGCTGCGGACATGCCTTGTCCGCGTCCGTATCCGTCCGTTTACACCCCTACTAAATGGAGCTATTAATATAGAATTATTATTTTTTGCTAAATAGGGCTATTAATTTAGGATGGAGGGAGTATTAACTTTTTCCATGATAAATTTATGTTTACTCGCAACCAAATCGTATTTGAATTTTTGCACACCAACAATTGCAATTAGCATGTACATAGAAATTAATCCACTTAAGGCAGAAGCTTGAGCACTACATACTGGAATTGATTCACGAGTGACAACCAATTATGCACTAAAAGCTTTGTTCATTATCATTAGCCGGTTGATACTGATGCCGAGATTGAAAATGTTGGGATGTTCTATAGAAAATCCCTTATGTCCAACTCGTATTTCAACAAAATATATGCAACAAATATATCCCCAAATCAACCAAGCATAATAGATAAAGAGACACAGAATTTTAACGTGGAAAAACCCCTCAAATCATGGGTAAAAAACCACAGGGCGAATCAGCCCAATCAAGCAATCCACTATGATAAGGTTTAATACAACCAATCCCTCTTACAGATCAATTTCTTTATCATAAAGATAAACTAAAAACACAGAGTATGAAAAACCTGAGAAGTCGCTGAGTCTTCTCTTTTTCTCCCTTGTACAAAAACTGCACTCTTGAACTCTAAAAAACTGATCTGAATAATTAGTATGAAGATGATGAGAATCTCCTGATCCGGTGTCGCTCGTAGGCACAAATTCTCTTTTACCGTAGCCCTCTTCAATTCTATTCATGCACACAAGAAGGAAGAAATTTTCCCACTCTGTTTTATGCACAAAACAGAAAACTGGACTACCTCGGTTTCGTTTTGACGTTCACCAAAAAAAAAAAACTGTTCGTGCGTCCTGTACTCGCCTCGGGTTCGTTGGTTTTATACTGCCCACTTTTCAGAAATCGTCTTGGCCTGTGATATGATTTTTCCACAGTGTCCATCATAAACACGGAACCGAAAATTGTGTTTTCACAATGCACGCTCCTCAAATCTTCCTGGGAAGATTTGTCAAGCCGGATCAATACGTGGGTGGTGCCCATCATGGGGTGGACCCCAAACCACAACAATCTCCCCCTCCAACCCATGAGGGAGACTCACCCCGACACGGAGACTCAGTATGAGTCCATGCCGGCCATCTCAATGCAAACATCATGCTTGTCTCTTGAAACTGTCTTCGTCATCATGTCTGACGAATTCCTGTCTGTGTGAACTTTTTCAAGAGACATATCCCCATTCTCCAACACATCCCTGATCCAATGATATCTTAGATCAATGTGCTTTGTCCTACTGTGGTAAGTAGCATTCTTCCTCAGGTCAAGTGCACTTTGATTATCACAAAGAAGCACATACCTCTTCTGAGTTAGCCCCAACTCACTTAGGAACCTCTTCAACCACAACAGCTCCTTGCTAGCCTCTGTCGCTGCAATATACTCTGCCTCTGTTGTAGATAGAGCAACACACTTTTGCAGTCTTGATTGCCATGAGATAGCTCCCCCTGCAAAAGTAAATAGGTAGCCTGAAGTAGACTTCCTTCCATCAAGTTCTCCTGCCCAATCTGCATCTGTAAAGCCTTCCAATATTGGTTTTGAACCACCAAAACATAAACATAGCTTAGTAGATCCTCTCAAGTACCTTAGAATCCACTTCACTGCTGCCCAATGTTCTTTACCTGGATTGGCAAGAAACCTGCTCATAACACCAACTGCATAAGCAATATCTGGCCTAGTACACACCATAGCATACATAAGACTGCCCACTACAGATGCATAAGGAACCTTTTTCATTTCCTCAATCTCCATTCCACTCAAGTCACTCTTCTTTAGTTTGAATTGACTCCCAAGTGGAACACTAACTGGCTTAGCATCCTTCATGTTGAACTTTGCAAGTACTTTCTCAATATACTTTTCCTGTGACACCCATAGCTTCCTAGCTTTTCTGTCACGCTGAATAGACATACCCAAGATTTGTTTTGCTGGCCCCAAATCCTTCATTGCAAAGGATTTATTCAAACTCTTCTTCAGATTTGCAATCTTGGCACTGTCCTTCCCTACAATCAACATGTCATCAACATAAAGTAATAAAATTATGAAATCATTCTCACCAAACTGTTTGATGAAGACACAATGATCAGAAACAGATTTCTTGTAGCCAATTCTTTCCATGAAAGACTCAAATTTCTTGTACCATTGCCTAGGAGCTTGTTTAAGGCCATACAAGCTCTTCTTCAATTTACACACCATCTGTTTCTTTCCCTTTACTACAAACCCTTCAGGCTGCTTCATGTAGATTGTTTCATCCAAATCACCATGAAGAAATGCAGTCTTCACATCTAATTGTTCAACCTCCAAGTCCATACTTGCAGCTAATGCCAAAACAACTCTAATTGAAGACATTTTCACTACCGGAGCAAAGATTTCATCAAAATCAATGTCTTTCTTCTAGCCAAAGCCCTTCACTACCAACCTTGCCTTATACCTTGGTTGTGAATTATTCTCTTCATGCTTAATCCGGTAGACCCACTTATTCTTCAATGCTCTCTTCCCCTTGGGAAGATTAACCAACTCATAGGTGTGGTTGTCATGCAGAGACTTCATCTCTTCTTCTATGGCTTTCATCCACTTCTCCTTCTCACTATGAGCTTTTGCTTCACTGAAATTTTCTGGTTCACCACTTTCAGTGATTGTCACATATTCTGATGATGGGTATTTTGTAGAGGGAACTCTTTCTCGAGTGGACCTTTTCATATTTGTTGGCTCCCCCTGCTCAAAAACCTCTTGTTCCTGCTCAACACTATCATCATCAAAATAATCATCATTAGTGTCATGAATAATATCATCCTCACCTCCATTGTCACTAGGCAAAGATGTTGGTTCTTCAATCTTTGACTCTTCATCCTGAGTCACCTCATTTCCCTGAATTGATGTTGATGGTTCATTTACTCTTGCAAGGCCTTGCTGAGTTTTCTTTTGAATGACTTCATCTTTTCCAAGATCTTCAACTGTTTGATCCTCTCTGAAAATAACATCTTTGCTACGAATCACTTTTCTATTCTTCAGATCCCACAGTTTGTATCCAAACTTGTTATTTCCATAACCCAGAAATATGCACTCTATAGATTTCTGATCTAACTTAGCCTTCTGTTCTTTAGGCACATGTGCAAATGTCTTGCACCCAAATACTCTCAAGTAAGAGTAATTCACATTATTTCCACTCCAGACTCTCTCTGGTATGTCACTTTCCAAAGCATATGTGGGAGACCTGTTAATCAAGTAGCAAGCTGTATCCATTGTCTCACCCCAGAAGCTCTTAGGCAACTTTGCTGAAGATAACATACTTCTAATTCTCTCTGAGATTGTTCTGTTCATCCTCTCAGCCACTCCATTTTGTTGGGGAGTATAAGGAACTGTCTTCTCATGCCTAATCCCATGCTTACTACAATACTCATCAAATTCTGTATAACAGTATTCACCACCATTATTACTTCTAAGGCACTTTAGTTGCTTACCAGTTTCTCTCTCAACCATGACATGAAAGTTCTTGAAGATGCCAAACACCTCACTCTTATTCTTCATGCCATAAGCCCATACCTTTCTAGATGCATCATCAATGAAAGTAACATAATAACTAGAACCACCAAGAGATATTACCTCCATAGGACCACACACATCTGAATGCACCAACTCAAGAACTTCAAATTTCCTTGTACTTGTACTAGCAAAAGATGTCCTGTGTTGCTTGCCCATCAAACAATGATCACAAGGGCTGATTGAAGTACCCTTGACCTTAGAAAGCAGATTTTGCTTCTTCAGAACCTCTAGCCCCTTCTCACTCATGTGACCTAATCGACGATGCCACAAGTCAATAGTGAACTCATCTGAGGAGACATTAACCTCCCCTTGAACTAGACTAGTTTCAATCTTATATAGGCTGCAACACTTCTTTCCCTTAGCCACAACTAGAGAACCTTTTACCAATTTACACACTCCCTGAGAGAAGTGTGACCCAAAGCCTTCATCATCAAGTACACCTGTAGACAACAAATTCATTCTGAGATCTGGAATATGCCTAACATTCTTCAGCCATAACCTGTAACCTGTGTTAGTCACAATATGAACATCACCCTGACCAATAATCTTCGAGGTACCATTGTTGCCCATCTTCACTAATCCCAAATCTGCTGATTGGTCGGTAAAAAAGAGATCCTGGTTAGGAATAGCATGGAATGATGCACCTCAGTCAACTACCCAACTAGCATTACAACTGGCTGCTAAACATTCCTTCTCCCAATCAACCATAATTACCAAGTCATCCTGAATAACATTGGTATCTTGTCCACCCTTTTCACTGTTGTCTTTCTTTTTCTGATCTTTCTTGAGTTTCCAACAGTCCTTCTTAATATGACCTGTCTTGTCACAATAGTAGCACTTCAAGTTCTTCCTAGACTTGGATTTACTTCTATTATTGTCTCTTTTAAAACTGTCCTTGGTTTTTGATCTGCCCCTATTTTCCTCTGATACTAAGGCTTCAGACCCATAAGCTGGCTTCAAAGACTTTCTTCTCAGCTCTTCATTCAACAGACTGCTTGTCACTATAGCCATTGTCAACTTCCCATCTGGAGCTAAATTGTTTAAGGAAATAACCAGTGTCTCCCAACTGTCTGGCAAAGAACTAAGAAGTAGAATAGCTTGCCACTCATCATCTAAAGTCATCTTCATTCTAGCAAGTTGGCTGATTATACTCTTCATTTCATTTAGGTGTTCCCCAATACTGCCTCCATCCTTAAACTTCAAATTGACTAATTTCTTTATCAGAAAAGTTTTGTTACCTGCAGTCTTTCTGTCATACACTTTAGCAAGCTTATCCCAAATTGCCTTTGCAGACAATTCATCAGCAACATGGTGGTACACAACTTCATCCACCCACTGTCTCAAACAAGCCATAGCCTTTCGATTAGTTTGGTCCAATCTTTCTCAGTTATCTCTGTAGGTTTCACACCTGTAATAGGGTCATACAAATCCTTGGAATAGAGGAGATCTATCATTTTCCCCTTCCAATAATTCCAATTGTTTCAATCAAGAGAAACCATCTTTATATATTTATCTTCTACCATTGTTGAAATACAAAAAAATAACCTGGCTCCGATACCACTTGTTGGGATGTTCTATAGAAAATCCCTTATGTCTAACTCGTATTTCAACAAAATATATGCAGCAAATATATCCCCAAATCAACCAAGCATAATAGATAAAGAGACACAGAATTTTAACGTGGAAAAACCCCTCAAATCATGGGTAAAAAACCACAGGGCGAATCAGCCCAATCAAGCAATCCACTATGATAAGGTTTAATACAACCAATCCCTCTTACAGATTAATTTCTTTATCATAAAGATAAACTAAAAATACAGAATATGAAAAACCTGAGAAGTCGCTGAGTCTTCTTTTTTTCTCCCTTGTACAAAAACTGCACTCTTAAACTCTGAAAAACTGATCTAAATAATTAGTATGAAGATGATGAGAATCTCCCGATCCGGTGTCGCTCGTAGGCACAAATTCTCTTTCACTGTAGCCCTCTTCACTTCTATTCATGCACACAAGAAGGAAGAAAATTTCCCACTCTATTTTATGCACAAAACAGAAAACTGGACTGCCTCGGTTTCGTTTTGACGTTCACCAAAAAAAAAAATTGTTCGTGCGTCTTGTACTCGCCTCGGGTTCGTTGGTTTTATACTGCCCACTTTTCAAAAATCGTCTTAGCCTGTGATATGATTTTTCCACAGTGTCCATCATAAACACGGAACCAAAAATTGCGTTTTCACAATGCACGCTCCTCAAATCTTTCTGGGAAGATTTGTCAAGCCGGATCGATACGTGGGTGGTGCCCATCATGGGGTGGACCCCAAACCACAATAGAAAATGTCGAGAGAGACGTGACCTTAAGAGATAATAAAGCTAAAAATCAAGTTTTTTGACTTTTAATTTGGTCTCCAAGAAATGCTTCCCTCACTCTGTGCAGTTCAGTCGTCACCATTCTCATGTCCATTCTATCTTTTGGAAGTTTAGAGGAGCATATAATTCCAATTCTTATGACTGAAACCAAGGAATCTTGGAATTTACCTAGTCCATCTTTTCCTTCCTCTAGGAGCAATTGGGGGTCTACAATCTCCATCACTCGTTCAGGAAATTCCATCTCGGCATGCTTTGAGATGGTTAAACCATCTTTGAACATAGCATCGGTAGGCTTCTTCCCCGTGAGCATCTCTAACAACAAGACCCCAAAGCTATACACATCGCCCATAGTAGTCACTTCACCACCAGTACCATACTCTGCCATTAGAAGAAAGGAATACAACTTAGTAAGCTACATAGATGTGGTATAGAAGGTCATGTTGCTTTTGTCCAAAATCCTAAAAGTGATTATGAGAGACATAATTTAGTTTAAAACAAAAAATCATTTAAGAGAGAGAGAGAGAGAGAGTACCCGGAGGAATGTAGCCAATGGTACCTCGTATATTGATTACACAAGATAGAGGTAAGGAAGTATCACAACTTTCTGTAAACAAAACCTTTGCAAGTCCAAAGTCGCTTACATGGGCTACCATTTCTTCATCCAGGAGAATGTTGTTAGGTTTTAGATCACAATGAACAATAGGAGCATGGCATCGATCATGAAGATAATCTAATGCATTAGCAACATCAATGGCAATACTTAATCTTTCATGCAAATTTAAAATTTTATTTTCCCCACCTTGTGGATGTAGCCAGCTCTCCAGAGTCCCATTTGGCATGTATTCATAAACTAGAGCTTTGAATTCTTTTCCTTTCGCATCTAATCCTGAGCAGGAAGTAAAGATCTTGACAAGATTCCGGTGTCTAATATTTCTTAAAGCTTCACATTCTGCCGTGAAACTCTTAAGAGATCCTTCTGTGTCAAGCTTTAAAACTTTCACAGCAAAAACTGTTTGATTATTACCAAGAATCCCTTTATAAACCGAACCAAAACTTCCAGTACCCATCAAATTTGTTGAAGAGAAACCATCTGTTGCTTTAGCGAGTTCAAAATAAGATATCTTCATGAACTTGGACGTTTCTGTACAGGATGTACAGGATGTCAAGAGAGGCTTCTTTCTTGATTTTCTTGTGCAATAGATTGCAAAGAGACCCAATGCCATCATAAAAATGAGACTCCCTGTAATAACCAATGCATTTAGTTTCACTGAAGGGGCTCTTCTATGTCCATCAATCACCTCGGTGGAACATGGTGGCAACTTCAATTCCCTCATACCGCCACAAAGCTTATTGTTCCCTTCCAACGATATTGAAGTTTCATTAATGAATATACCTTCCATTGGTACTTCTCCTTCTAAATTGTTGGAAGACAAATTTAGAAATTTTAGGTACAACAACCTTGCAATGAAATCAGGTATGGTACCGGAGAGTTTATTGCGAGAAAGATCAAGATTTTGAATTATTTTCAAAGCATTCAGTGACATAGGAATGGCTCCGGTAAAGGAGTTGCCAGCCATATCCAAAATTTCCAAAGCCAAGCAGCTGCCAAGAGAGTCGGGGATGCTACCGAAGAATTGATTGTTAGCAATATGCAGTAGATATAGGTTAATTAGTTTACTGACTTCCACCGGCAGGGACCCACTTAGGGAGTTACTAGATAAATCAAGTGCAATTAACGATGTTAGGTCAAATAAAACACTAGGTATGACACCAGTGAGGCAATTGTCAGAAAGATAAAGATGTTTCAGCATTGAACAGTTCACTAGACTTGGAGGTATTAGCCCTTGCAACAGATTGCCAGATAAATAAAGACCGTCTAGTAAAGATAGATTCCCCAAGGAGGCTGGAATTTGCCCCGATAAACTGTTGTTATATATGTAAATTACCTCCAACCTTCTATAATTTCCAACACCTACAGGGACGGAACCGGTCAGCAAGTTACTCTCCAAGCCTAAAACTTGCAGGTTGACAAGGTTTTCAATCCCGGGACTTATGGTACCATATATCCGGTTCCCACCTAATGCCAAGACTTGCAGCTGGGAGGAAAGGTTTCCTATTGAATCCGGCAACAAGCCATGGAGGTAATTGTTACTTGCTACCAATTGTTTGAGACCGCTGCAGTTGGTTAAAGACGTAATAAACGATAAATCATCTCCCTTTTCACTCCCAAGATAATTCTTTGCAACTTTAAACATTGTCAGGTTTTGACACTTGCCTATATCAATTGGTATAGAACCGGTGAAAAAATTCAAAAGTAAATGCAGTTTCTGGAGATGAGAAGCATTAGACAAAGAAACTGGAATGGGTCCTGTAAAATGATTTTCTCCAGCATAAAGGAACTCCAGTTTTGGAAAAGCTATCCCAATATGCGATGGAAGCTGACCGCTTAGCTTGTTAGAGAAGACATCAAATATCTTCATGTTAGTGAGATTGAAGACGGAGGGAGGAATCGTACCAGATAAATTGTTTTGGTCTACATAGAGCACTTGCAATCGAGAAAGTTGGCCTAGCTGCTCCGGGATCCTCCCTTGCAAATTATTTCCCCCCAGCGCAAGCACGGTGAGAAAGGAAACGTTCCCTAACGAAGGTGGGATGATTCCACCGAGATTGCTCATATATAAACCAAGATAACTGAGCTTTGGCAAAGAGCCAAGCTCAGAGGGGATGCTTCCAACCAACTTATTGTAGGAGAAGTCGACACCAGTGAGTTCCAAGCAGTTGGAAAAGTTGGTGGGAATTTTTCCTTCCAACGAATTGAAGCTCAAATTTAGTAACTTGAGCCAAAGCAGAGAACCAAGTTGGTGGGGTATTTCTCCATGAAAGCTGTTATTGTAAAGCCTGATCGATCGGAGGAAGGTGAGGTTTGCCAAATAAGGCGACAAGCGACCCACTAGGCCAAGATCAGTCAGGTACAAGGCTGTGACTCGTTGGTGGTGTTTGCGGCCACAGGCAACTCCCGGCCACTGACAGAAATGAAGAGAACCATTCCACGAGCTCAGCACTTGGAAAGGATCCACAGCTATCTCTTTCTTGAATTCGAGTAGAGCAAGACGATCCGTTTGGTTTTTCATCACTGTGTCAGTTGCAGCTGATGCAGAGTGGAACATGCAATGAGAAGTGGACAAGGCAATGACGCTAAGACAACAGATGAGGCCGGTGACCATCTTTTGCAGCAGAGGGTCCATTGGAGACTGGTTTGAAACCAAGACTCTGAGCACTTGGACAATGCCCCTGTGAGTTGCGACAGATGGTGGGAGGTTCCGACGGGAGTAATTGGCTGGTTGGCCTCTAAAACCTGATCGGCAGAAGTTTTAATTTGTCTGCGTAACATGGTAGCTGCGAATCTATATAGTGATGGCAGCATGTATTAGCAACATGTTTTGATTGCTAATCAACACTTTGTTAATACTTACTGACTAATTAATTAGTTAGCTTCAATCCATTATGGCCACTCTTGAAACCTCTGAGGCTTCACTTCACTTCACGCTTGGGGTCGGCCCGATCGTCCCTGTCATGCTGGTATTCAGGTGGGTGGCCATTGACGCCACTTTAACTACCAAGACGACTTACCATTATTAGGGCTTACGAGATAATCGTGATCATCGCCTATTCGAGATGAACACAAGTACAATTCGTAGGCGCATAATAAAAACGATTCATGTGTCCATCAGTTTGGGTGAAGTATACTTTGAAGTATTTTTATACTCCGTAGTGATAGTGAGCGAGCTTAAGTCTTGCATGTGTCTATGCGATCGATATGGACGTTGACATGCACTAGTATATATACCGTAAATCTTAAATATTAAGGGCTAAGGGCTCACTAAGGGCTCTTATACGTTCAACTCATTATAGTGTGAAGCTATAAAAATACTTCCCTATTTGTGGGGCATAAACTTTCAAGATGATTGTTGTGTAATGACGGTGGCGATCGATTGGGATGATATATACCATGAAGACTGAAGCCCACCTATTTACTAATTGTACCTTTTATGTTCCTCATCATTTATATTATTTGACCAATTTGTCGGTGCCAAGCATGCTTCCCTATTTGTGGGGCATAAATTTTCAAGATGGTTGTTGTGTAATGATGGTGTCGATTGGGACGCTACTATGAATACCGAAGCCCACCTATTTACTAATTGTACCTTTAATGTTCTTTATCAATTATGTTATTTGACCAACCAACACTCCACGTCTGGATTCTGGCCTAAACTGGATGCTGGAATTAATTTTATGTTTTAGTATTATGAGTTGTAATACTTCCTCTTTTATATTAATAGCTCCAATTGAATTTTTAAAATGTATTAAAATTAATTAATTTTAAAAAACTAAATGGAACTATTAATTTAAGGATGGAGGGAGTAAGAATTTTGATGGAGTTCGGTGCTTCCAGTACATCGTATTATGTCTTTGCCAATACGACAACAGAAACAAATCTAGGTGTTGAATTGCCCTGGGAAGGGAGACTCAAAAAGAGCTGTCCGGCCATCATCTTCGAGTTTTCATGGCGTTTAATTTGTAGTATGTCTACCCATAAGCCTGCTAATAGTAATCATTCAACCATTCTACGACCCAAATCATAACTGGTAAAACACTAAATAGGTTCTTCAAAATTGTTTGATGGATAAGAAAATAGGTAATTTATCCAACTGCTTTATAATTGTTCACTATTTGGTAAAATTGTAAACATTTAAAACTTTATGTCTTCGTTTTATACCACCATAGATGTAAACCCCATTTTCTAAACAACTCAACCCCAAACATAAACCAACCCTTCAACCCCAAATCCCTCATAATCCCCCAACTTTTATTGTGCCAAACATTAGTGAGATAGAGACCATTCAACAACTGTTTTGTAACTCCATCTTTTGTTATAATCATATATGATTTTTGTAATACTTTTTCCAAGTGGTTTTTATTATGTTTTATTGCAAGGGAGGTACAAATTTTGTATGAAAATGAGGCACAAACACCTAAAGATTCTAATGAAAAATTGTTATAAACAAATCAAGATTATCAATTGTTAAAGTCTTAGGTGAATCAAAGCCACGATTATTAAATGTTAGCAAAAGAAAAAATTTAGTAATATTAACTAATAGGTGATTAAATGGGTAACAATCAACCAAATAAGTAATGGGTAATGGAATGGTTATGACATTAGTTTTATTGTTTAGGTAATGAAACAATCATGGATAAAAATATGGGAAATGGTTATGGGGATAGAAGAAATCTTATTTACACTATAGACTGACCCTTGGCTACCCATCTTCCACTCCCATGATAGAGAAAAATTAGGAACCCCACCCCATCGCTAACATTTTTTTCTTCATCCTCACAAAGGCTAACACTTATAACTGCAATACCCTAAATCTCCCAAGTCCCACCTAATGCCCTTCACTATCGTTACTAATAATAACCCCTGTTATGCCCCCAATTAAATACACCCATTTTACATATCTTTTCTCTCATTAGAAAACATATCATGCTACCATTTATAATATGTAGTAGAGAAATATATTGGATATGGTTATAAGAAAGCTGAAAACTAAATTGGGGGCATAATATTCACATCTTCCATAATCAGTGTTTGAGATAATACCACAATTATGTTTTTAAAGTAACCATGTACATTAAAATTGTCACACATTTTCTTAAAATTCACCATTTTTTTTTGTAATATAATAATTGTAAACTTGGAAAATTGACGAAATCCAAAACTTGTAAATATAATTTTTATAACTTTAAATCATCATACATCAATTTTTCACATAAAATTTTCCAAAGCGTCGTACGTCCAAACCAAACATCCATAGGCATAAATCAAATACAAAAACATACAAAATAAATATGCCCTGACTATGAACTTAATCACAAATACATCACAGACATATTTAAATACAAGTCTCGCAACAGTCCGTAGTATACAATCCCATATACAAGTCTAGATAATATAAATATTTCAAACTCTCATCTCACCCAATACATCAGTTATCAAAAATAGATACATCAAGTCGTGACAAAATAATAAAGACTCATAATGAGCCAATGGTATACTTGAGTCAAGAGAGTAGGTCCACCAACAAAAAGAAGAGTCTATTCAAATGAGCTTTCAATAAAAAAACCTATAAAAGCCTCCAGAACATAGGTTAAAAAGAGGTAAAATGAGTATTTTCATATTCAGTAGGAAAGTTCAAATTGGTGAACTTTGTAAATTTATATATAGTTGCATTCATTAAACATTAACATGAAGCAAAAATACATAATAAATCAGCGTTTCACCATAAATTATAACCATGCTCATACACATACTATCTTACTAAACATTTTTACACATACTTATACATTTATTGTTTTAATTGTACCATCGTAATTAAATTTGTATTCTTATAGTCTTACTCAAATTCTTACACATACAGTCCTACTAAAAAAATTTTACTTACAATCTTGCTTAGAAACTTATATTTAGAGTTTTACTTAGAGTCTCCCTTAGAGTTTTACTCAAAATTTTACACTTATAGTAGAGTCTTATACTTATGGTCTTAATCGGAATCTTACACTTATTATTGACAAAGAGGGCTCATTACAATTTAATCAGCTCGAGTATCAATGAGAATGAATATCACTGAGGCATTACCTTATCTTTTGAGGAACAACTAGATACCAAATTTTTTTTTCGAAGGTAAAGCACACCTATGTTCACAAAGCATAGAATCAAATAAGTAAGAACATATCAATGATATTACTTACCTAAGCACATAAATGCCCTCTCTGTGGGGCTATATAGTGTCAGCTAAGGGTCATACAATGCCAACTAGGGGCAATGCCACTTTTAGGACAATATCTTACAATGCCACTTTTACGACGAAATTTACAGTGCTACATATGAGGATTTGGGTCAAGTTGCTATTAAACAGTCTATTCCAATGTCGGAGCTTGGTATCTAGGGAGTTCTTTGAGAGTCAAGTTATCTTTGAGTAAACACATATTTATATCATGTTAAACATAGAGTTGGGTCAGAACAATGAATGGTGGTTAGTGTCATGTGACATTTTAGTTAGCATATGATGTGTCAGTCTATCTAAGAGATTGGACAGGGGTATTAATTATTGAACAAGGGTTGTGAGATAATTAATGACATTGATTAATAATTAGCACAAGTGAAATAATTAAAAGACTTGCATAAAATATAGGTTGATTAAAAATACTTAAGCATTATATGTTTGATGTTATGTTTCTTGAGATACTATAGTTTCTAGACAGAACTACGTTTGGATTCGATCTTGTTGGAGTAACATTTGAAATATTGTCTGATGAGTACGTAGGCAACTAACATCTAGTAATGTTATCCCGATCCAAAAAATATTAATAAATTTATTTGTTCTATTAGAAACTTTACTCTTGAGGGTGGAGAGGTTTCGTCATTGTTGTTTGGTTTGGTTGGTTATAGGTTCTTAAGGCGGGGACTAGTAAGGCTAGGATAAGCAAGCGTGGGATGCGGTTCGTCATCTCCACAATTCTGGTAAACAATTATATCTTGACGTAAGAGTCAACTTAGTTATTCATTTTTAGACTAATGACAAACTTGTACTTAAATAGATAGGCTGTTCTTTATGAATTTTTGAAACGTGTAATAATAACATATAATTTGATACTCGCATTTGTAAACCCTAATTATCATGACTTGGATATTTAATAGAATAATTTATTTTATACTTAAGAAAAAAAATTCTCGTGACTTACCGTTGATGCTTTTTTTAAAAATGGCTTTTAAAAATCCGGGTCATAACAAAAAGAATCAATTCTCCCATGTGGAACAGCAACGAGCCCTAATAGAGACTGTAAGAGGCACAATCCCACATAGCATTGACGTTAGAAAGTCTCAAAGGCAAGAAGAAGGATTGGTGAATTTGTTTATGGGTAGGGCTGTGTTGGAGGAGACAATCACATATATGTGAAAATCAAGAAAATTGACTCAGTTTTCCTTTTGGTTTTGATAAATCAAGGGGACTAGACCAACTAATTAAAATAGAATGCAGGCTTCATAGAAGATTTTGCAAAAAAAAAATTGCTTGCTACTAACGAGACCATGCATCGCCACGTGCAATGCACCTGAATAGAGAGGTAGAGGTGGTAGGTGTCTCTCCCTCACCCTCCCCACGTGCTTCTATGTTATACTTCAAAATACAAAATCCTCTAGCATAAACCCTAGTTGTTTTGGTTAATCTAATTTTTTTTTGTTTACTTCAAAAATTAACAAAAAATTATAGCTTTTGAGAGGCAAGAACGAGAAGGGAAAGGGGAGGGTCTGGGGGTGGATCTAGCTCTCGGCTTCTTGTTGGAGTCAGATAGTGCTGGAGGAGGGGAATCTATTTTTTTTCCAGGGATGAGAAACTATGGGGGGGCGGATGAGATTAAGGAGTCAACTAAAAAATACATACAATTCTTTACTTACAGGGGATATAGGAGCTTTTTTGGACCCCATTAACTACATTCTAGAATATATTCTTATTCATTCAAACCAACTTTTGAGACATATATTAGGTTTCTCTACATTTAATGGTTACTAAATTAATAGATTAAAACTCGTGATAATTTACAGAAATATGTAAGATACCTCTAAATGTCTATATATAAAAAATTGGGCGTTGTAATTTAGTCATATCGAGGCGGATAGAGCTAGAGCTTTGACTCCATGCACTAACATATGACCGCGAGTCCTTTGATTAGTAAGAAAGTTGACGTTTGATTATTCGTTCTTTTTTTACTGCTTCGAATGCTAGGCATTGCCCAAGGATGATCACCATCATCCTGGAGAGATCAAGGGTTTGAAGACAAAGTCTTCCCTCGGTGACCTAAACTGGAAAGGATAGGCCTACCGATTAGTGAGAAAATTTGGTCGTATCCGGCTAGCTACTTAATAGCGTTCAATAACTACCACGATTATGCAGCAGTTATTCCACTCTAAAGAGTGTCTGAACTATATAAGTAAGTAAAATTTAAAGAAAAGTGGGACAATTTTTTTCAAATAGACACTCTTTGTAGGATTGAGGGAGTATATGGCAAATAGAAAGACATTTAAATAAACCGAATATAAAACAAAAGGGCATCAAACACCAAACCACGGTTCTAGAAAACTTGACATTTACAAACCACCCCTTAATAGAACAGTTGTGTGATCAGAACTAACTCAAATAAGATATTTTGCACGCACATGTATGTAATTAGGATATAGAGATTTGTACGCCCAACACGCCTGGCTGCTACCATTTCGCACGAGTTCACTTAACTCACACGTAAAATGGTAGTCGTTGGATTTCTTTTTAACGGTTCAGCCCAATGCCCTATATCGGCACTCTATGTATAATATATATGCTGAAACCACTTAAACAAGAAACTAAGCACACATGGGACAACCTATATTACACTCCAAAGGTAGTTTCCACTGTCACGAGTCTCCTGAGAGTATGATGCCACACAAGATTGACAGCTCAACATGACAATGGAGCTGCAAATTAAGTGCTACCATTTTGAACATGGTCTCCTAGAAAGGCTTCCCTCAGTCGCTGCAGTTCGTTCCTCACCATTCTCATGTCCATTCTATCTTTTGGGAGTTCAGAGGAGCATCTAATTCCAATTCCTATCACTGCAACCAAGCAATCTTGAATTTTGTCTAGTCTAGTTTCCCCTTCTTCTAGGAGTAGTTGTGGGTACACAATCTCCATCACTCGTCCAGGAAATGCCATCTTTGCGTACTTTGAGATGGTTAAGCCATCTTTGAACATATCATCGTGAGGCCTCTTCCCTGTGAATACCTCTAACAATAGGACCCCAAAGCTATACACATCACCCATGGTAGTCACTTCAGAGCCAGTTCCATACTCTGCCGCAAATGTAAAGAAACATAATTTAGTAAAGTTTTTTTTGGCACAAATTTAGTAGTGTTACTTCATGGCATGGCATACTACTGTGTCTAGAATCGTAATAGCGATTATAGCTACTCTCCAGTCATAGTACAAGACAAAAATCATTAAAGACATAATATTTTGCTTCTGTTCAAACATGTAAAAGGTGATACAGAGCAAAATTTTCTTCCATAGCTCTTCAGATTATGTGTGTTTGAGAGAGACAGAGAGATTACCTGGAGGAATGTAGCCAATTGTACCTCGTAGGTTGATAGCACTAGATAGGGAAGTGTCACCACTTTCTGTGAATAAAATTTTTGCAAGTCCGATGTCGCTAACATGGGCCACCATATCCTCATCAAGGAGAATGTTGTTAGGTTTTAGATCACAGTGGACAATAGGAGTATGACATTCATTATGAAGATATTCTAATGCCTTAGCAACATCAATGGCAATGTTTAATCTGCCCATCAAATTTAAATATTGATTTCGATCACCTTCCTTGTGCAGCCAGCTCTCTAGAGTCCCATTCGGCATAAACTCATAAACTAGAGCTTTGAATTCTTTTCCTTCTGCGTCAGACCCTGAGCAGCAAGTTAAGATCTTGACAAGATTCCGGTGTCTAATATTTCTTAAAGCTTCACATTCTGCCATGAAACTCTTAAGAGACCCTTCTTTATCAAGTTTAGAACTTTGACAGCAATAACCATTTGATCATGACCAAGAACCCCTTTATATACCGATCCAAAACTTCCATCACCTATCAAATTTGTTGAAGAGAAACCATCAGTTGCTTCACGGAGTTCAAAGTAAGAGATGCTCATTAACTTGGTCTCTGTGGAAGATGTCAGGGATGTCGTTTTTCTTGACTTTCTTCCCAAATAAATTGCAAATATGCCTGACACCATAATTAAAAAGAGACTCCCTGTAATGGCTAATGCTTTTACTTTTGCAGATGTGGCTCTTTTATGTCCATAAACCACATCTGCTGAACATGGTGGCAGATTTAATTCCCTTATACCGCCACAAAGTTTGTTGTTACCTTCCAAGGAAATTGAACTTCCATTCGTGAATATACCTTTTATTGGCACTTTCCCTTCTAAATTATTGTAAGATAAATTTAGATATTGCAGGTACACCAACCTAGCAAGGTAATCAGGAATGGTACCAGACAATTTATTTCGAGAAAGATCAATTTCTTGAATTATCTTCAAAGCACTTAGTGATACAGGTATAACTCCCGTGAAAGAATTGCCTGTCATATTCAGAACTTCCAACGCCAAGCAGTTGCCAAGGGAGTTGGGAATGTTGCCAAACAGTTGGTTGTCAGCAATAAGCAGTCTATTTATGTTCACCAGTTTACCCACTCTCACAGGCAGGGACCCACTTAACAAGTTATTAGACAAATCGAGTTCAAATAATGATGTGAGCTCAAATATGAATATGGGTATGACACCATTGAGGCGATTTTCATAGAGAAGAAGGCGATTCAGATTTGCACAATTTACTAGACTTGGAGGTATTTGCCGTTGCAACCGATTGTCATTCAAAAATAGCACGCTCAATGAGGAGAGGTTCCCCAGCGAAGCTGGAATTTACCCTGACAATCCGTTGCTATATAAGTTAATTCCCTCCAACCTTTTTAACTTCCCAACACCTGCAGGGACTGAACCGGTCAAGAAGTTGCTCTCGAGACCAAATCTTTGCAGGTTGACGAGGTTTTGAATCCCCGGACTTATGATACCATATATCCGATTCCCACCTAATATCAAGTCTTGAAGTTGGGAAGAAAGGTTTCCCACCGAACCCGGCAACAAGCCATGGAGGCGATTGTAGCTTGCTTCCAAACGTTGGAGTCCACTGCAGTTGGTTAAAGACGTGATAAACAGCAAATCATCTCCCTTTTCACTCCCCAGTGTATTGTTTCCAACTAAAAACATTGTCAAGTTTTGACACTGGCCTATATCAGTTGGTACAGAACCAGTAAAATAATTGTAACCTAAATCCAGTGTCCTAAGATGAGAAACATTAGAGAAAGAAACTGGAAGGGGCCCTGTAAACTGATTTCCTGAAGCATGAAGGCCCTCAAGCTTTGGAAATGCTGTCCCAATATGAAATAGTATCCGCCCTCTTAGCTGGTTGTCTACCACAGTCAACATTATGATGTTAGTGAGATTGTAGATGGAGAGAGGAATCGTACCAGATAACTTATTTTCGCCTACTTTAAGATGCTGCAAGAGAGAGAGTTGGCCTAGTTGATATGGGATCCTCCCTTGCAAAATATTTCGCTCCAGATAGAGTTTGGTGAGAGAAGAAAGATTCCCCATTGAAGGCGGGATGCTTCCACTAAGGTTGTTCTGACTTAAACCAAAAAAAGTGAGCTTTGGCAAAGAGCAAAGCTCAGAGGGGATCTTTCCAACCAACTTATTGTAAGAGAAGTCGAAGCCTGTGAGTTCCGAGCAGTGGGAAAGGTTAGTGGGAATCACTCCCTCCAATGAATTGTGACTCAAATCTAATATTTTGAGCCGAAAGAGAGAACCAATTTGGTGGGGCACTATTTCTCCATGCAAGCTGTTATTGCGAAGGCCGATGGTTCGAAGGAAGGTGAGGTTTGCCAAGTGAGGCGACAAGCGACCCACTAGGCCAAGACCCATCAGGATCAAGGCTGTGACTCTTTGTGGGTGTTTGCAGCCACAGGTGACTCCTCGCCATTGGCAGAAATGAAGAGAATCATTCCATGAACTCAAAACTTGGAAAGGATCGCCAGTTATTTCTTTCTTAAATTCGAGTAGAGCAAGACGATCCGTATGGTTTTTCATCACTGAGGCAGTTGCAGCTGATGCGGAGTGGAACATGCCATGAAACGTGGACAAGGCTGCAACGACGCAAAGACAACAGATGAGGCAATGACGCAGAGAATCCATTGGGGATTGGTTTGGAGGTCAAGAGAGCTCGCAATTGTGAGTGCCGACTCTTGAGAACTTTGGACAATGCACTGAATTACTCAGTTGCAGGGAGGCTCCGACGCGAATAATGAGAGGCAAAGGAATAGAATAGTTGGCAGCAAAAACCTTGGCTTTATTCCTTTTTATAAGATGGTTAGTTGCGAATCTATACTATACTTAGCGATGGCAGCATGTATTAGCAAAAGTGTTTTGATTACTAATGGTAACTTTACTATGTTAATTATTTCTGATTAATTAAATAACTATCTTTAGTGGCCTTGCATCCAATTGAATGGCCACTCCTTGCAGCTAGCCTATGACTACGTCGCCGGAGTCTTCACGCCTCGTCCCTGTCAGTTTAGGTTCGAGGGCTGGCCCGACGAGTTGGACGGGGGCCTATCAAGGTATGCCAATTAGGAGGCGGCACCTTTGGATACGGGCCCGATGCATGGTGAACAAAATAGACCGGGGCCACGGGGAAGCTTCGGTTCGGTCCCCTAGGGAGTGGAGTCTTGGAGTCTTTAATGCTGGGCCCAGTGGGTTGGCCCGCATCATTAGTTTAATATTTTCAGTTTAATGGTTTCCCCGTTGACGCGAAGACTGACCTACAGAGGACATGCATGCATGTTTGAAATTCAACGGGAAATAAATTTCCACAGTGACTTTTGGAATGGTAGCAGTCCCAGTGGCTAGTTTAAAATTAAAATATTTTTTATTAGTATTACTTTTTAAAAATAGTTGAGGCGAGTTTTGACTTATATGTGGCTGGGGGAGTCTAGGTTATGCAAGTTCTCAAATCTAAATCTAAATCTAAACGGCACATATTACTTAGAGTTTAAATTTCCCTAAAATAACATAGGTCATTGAATTTAAATCCAACAGCTGTAGGGCCTAAGCTCACACAGCTACGTGTGAGCCAAGACTCACAGATAATTTTTCCTTTACTTTTAGAAGAAACGAGACAACTTCTCTAGTAGACAGATCCATTCATAAGAAAGAAAAAAGAGTTCTTTAACATATTATCTGCCGAAGAGCCAAATATTTCATATTCCTTGCTTCTCAACTTTAAATACCATATGACCTACTTTAGGATAAAAATGCCTTTAGGTTTAAATAAAACTAATACCTATACAGATTCTTATAAATGCACAGTGGCACCGTTTCGGTGGAGAAGAAGGATTGGCGGAAAGGTGGAGTTTGCGGTCTAGAGATGGCCATAGGTGACTCACCGGAGACGGTAAAAAGAAGTTTTTTTCCATGATAGAAGCGGTTCTAGGTGAAAAAGTCTTTATTTTGACCGATTTGATAACCCTTTAACCACCATAATTGAGAGGATTAGTATTTGTATCTATTACAACAGAGAGGTAGGGAATAATGACATGTATGTAGGTAGAAAGGTATGGTTGACAAACATTGTTCCATCAGAGAGGTTCGGCAAGCTGCAAGTTCAAGTCAAATAAAGACTTATCATCAATGGTAATGTGACTTTAAAATACTTCATTTCATTTTCGCAATCATCCACTTTGTATGAATTAGAAGATAAAGAAGATCTGCAATCAATATTTTCAATTCATAAGAAGGTAAATAAAGAAATGTTATCATTGTATGCGGAGATGAAAAAGCCTGACAAAGGTGACAAATCACCATCAGTAGAAAGGAACTAGATGCTCAATAGAGATAAATCACCGGTGGTATTGACTCATCGCAACTTGAAAAGCGGATTGCAAATAGGAGCCAATGATACACAATTCACTTGTGAAATAGTTAGGTAACAATGAATTTTAGATTACACAACATTATACTTTTTTGTTACTTTATCGTGTACTCGAATCCACGACATTTATAATATCGTGTTCAATAAAAATACAATATTTAAAATATTACATAACTAATGATGCAATATACAAAAGTGATATCTCACAATAACACGACTTCAGAGAATATCTTCTCATTAATAACACGATAAAATTTGTAAGCGTGTAACTGAATATACGATGTTGAGTTATATTACATATTGTAACACATTAATATGCATTGTAGATTGGGAGAACTGGGAGATTTCAACACAACAAATCCATGTCACACATTGTACAACATTCCAATGCCTACAGAACCTATTACAGAAGTAATTCATAGTGAATTTGAAGAAATGCCGCCAACAATAGGTGTGATAAGGACTTTATTTGATAACTATGAACCCCCATACAGCCTTAGAAATTACGATAATCAAGAATTTGAAGAAGTGTGGGGTGATGACTAATGAAATGATAATGATATAATTGACATGGAAAATATGTTTGGCCATGAAAAATTCGGACACAACGAGGTACCCAATAATATTGACGTTGAGGTAAAGGTTGAGTGGAAGACAATCGATGATCTCAACCCATTGGAAACAAATATTGGTGAGGGCAAGGTAATGACTAGTAATTTGCAAATAAAAGACTACCATAATATACTCCAATTGGGTACATTTCCTAAGCTTGGTACATTTCATAATTATAATAAAGGCAAATTTCACATATCGGGTTCTGGATGAGAACAAGAATATATATGTCATAAAGTGATTCGGTCAGTCTTGCAAGTGGAACATAAGGACATTAAACATTAGAGATGTAGTGATTATGATAAGGTTAGTGCCCGACCATGCATGTGGAAGGCAAATGAAATCAACTGACCACCCTTTAGCATCTCCCCTTTAGATTGCGAGAAAATATTATGACCTCTTTAATGATTCAATAGAAATTACAATGAAAAGCATTGCAAGATATGTATCGAAGAACTAGGGTATAACTGTGAACTACAAGAAATGTTAGTGTGCAGGTAAGGTACACTTATGATATTTACACTTATCAACATGACGTATTATCGGCCACACAAGCCTTATAAAGTTGCATTTTTCTAAAACATGACTTGTTTACATTTCGTGTTACCATGAACATGCTGCTCATAAAGTCCAGTTTTATGAAAATACGATTAGTATAGGTAAAACACTGTGTGATTTAATCAATAGGGACCTAGATGAATCATATCACATACTTCTTGCATACAAAATTTAGATAGAAAGGATTAATCTAGGTAGCTTAGTAGTTTCAATTAGACCATGTGACATTCCTAGACCTATATGGGGATACGATTATAAAAGAGTATTTTGGATGTTTGGGCTGGTTATAAGAACTTTTAGAACAACATTGAGGTCATTACTAACCATAGATGCTACTTTCTTAAACGGAAAGTATCTCGGTCAGCTATTGATAAAACTGCACTAGATAGGAACAATAATATGTTATGCGTCACGTTTGCAGTGGTCGAGAATGAGTGCAAGAAAACTTGGTTCATTTAATAGGATGTAGTGAATTTGGACACACGTAACTACACATGAGGAAAGTTTCATCATTTGGGGCTACTGTGTAAACATGCAATTGCAACAATTTATCACATACACTTCTATATGTCTGAGTACTACTACAAATGGTACTCCACAAAAACAAATAAAATTACATATTGAGAGCCATTATACCCAATGACGGATAGCACCAGTGGGCACCGACTAGAGTTCTGCTTACATTCAACCTACCAATCCCCCTTAAGCATTGTAATGCGACACCCCGCTTTTTGATTACGTCTAACCAAGGGGGTTAGAGGTAATTAGTAATTTTCTTTATAATAAATTATAGATAGTTTTAACCATTAAAACCGCTGTATTTGAGTAGAGCTCGAAGAAACAAGCATAACGAAATAAAGAATGGGCGAAATGGAGGTCGGGACTGGAAGTTATGATATTTAAGAAATGTGCAATATAGGTGGGACTTACTTAGAAAGAGCACGATTTATTACTTTAAGTGGGTTTGTATCGAAGGGCTCATCAATACGAGTCCAACGATACCTAGAACGCGCAAATCCGATTCCGGGGTAGGGAGATATGCGAGTTTGAAGATTTGATTTTTTATATATAAAATAATATATTATAAAAAATAGGTACGTGTGTGACGCGCGCGCGGCATGCGCGACCACGGAGTGCGTAACGCGCAGTCACCGCTCGCGTAACGTGTGGGTGACGCGCTGCGCATGCGGGGCGTGAAACAATTGGCGCCCACAGCGCACCGCGCGGTTCCGCGCGTGCCGCCACCCGAAACCCGTGGTGCCGCCATTTCTGGCGGCGCAGTGCCATGGTTTCAGCGGCTCGGGTCTATTTAAACCCCTTTTTCTTCCGAGTTTTTGGCAATTCTTCTCCTCCTCCGTTTTTGACAATTCGAAGTCCGATTAAGGCCATTCAAGACCCGTTTCGTACTAAATCAAGCGTGCTCTACGCATTGGAGTGGTCATTTCTTTGAGTTGGTGATCGTATGAGGAGGAAACGCCCTAAGACAAGGCGAGGTTCTGCCCATTATCTTCATGCACATACCAACTTCATTTTCTCTGCTTCTGGCCATCCTAACTTCGATTTAGTTGATTCAAGAGGCGTTCTTGACTACACTACGCAATGGAGGGTTCCATTTTCTAAGTTGTCAATCGTATGAGGAGGAAATGCCCCGAGACTAGGAGAGGCCCTGCTTGTCATCGTCGAACACCGGAGCAATACAGGGTTCTATCCATAGTTTCCGAGCCTCAACAAGAGAAACAATCTAGAGTAGGGGAGGTTTTGTCCACCACTCACGGACACGGAAAATGAGAAGAGTCTCCGGTAAGGAGAACATTTGTACATAGCCTTTCAATGCAAGACGAGGGACATATAAAGGCCAGAGGAAGTTCCATCTACTACCTCTGGATCTGAAGGGGAGGACGCCAGAAGGAACGAGCAACTCCGAACACTGCTACCTTACGAGACATGATGGGAGTAAGCAGTTCTAATCTCCAGTTTTAATTATAGAATGACATGTGCTAGTTTTGATGTGTGTTATGCTATGATCCATATGCTTGCTATGCTTATATACCATAATGTGTGCTTTTATGTCATGATGTATGCTTATATGTCATGATGTGTGCTTTATACCATAATGTACGCTTATATGCTATGACGTGTGTAGTCTCGCTCTAGGGTAGAGTGAGACGTGTAATTTGTGTTTTCAGTTTTGGCTTAGTGATAGAGCGAGACGTGTATGTGTGGTTATGATCCCACTCGGTGGTAGAGCGAGATGTATGTTTTTGGCTTATTAATTTCCGCTTGACTCCGATATATGACGAATTTTTGTAAATATCAGTATATATGTATTTTAACGTATATGATTTTGTGACAATTGTTGTATGTAGTAGCTGTTAGGTAGAACTACGTTCGGATCCAATCATGTTGGAATAATATCCAATACGTATGTAGGCAACCGGCGGCAAGGCAACGTTGGCCCAATCCAAATTAATTATGAATATATGTTTTATGTTATTTTTCATGCGACAAACTATGAAGCTTCGTTGTGTATGTCCATTACAACCTAAGTCTACGTACGAGGAAGCTTTGAAGCTCCATAGTGCGTAGACGAACGTTGTACATCTCGCACACAAACGATGATTCCTGGCTCAAAGAAAAGAAAAATTTTATATTAGTGATTTTGTGGACTCGGCTCGGGTTGGGTTGTTATAGTGGCATCCAAGGAAAACCTAATATAGTCACAACCCAAGGTCAATGCCCTACACAAATGTGGAGCATGTAAGCAGTTGAGTCACAATCACAAATGTTGTGGCAGCACACAAGATGACCTTCCAAATGTGGCTGCTGGTCCAAATACAAGCCAAAGGAAGCCGAACAAAAAAGTAGGAAGATGACATAAGGATGGGGAACATCGATCAAGGTTGCCTTATCTGCCCCCATTCTTTAGTTAAATAGAATAAATTCCATTATGATAATTTTGTAGTCACATTCTTAGAAACTTGCTTTTTGATGAATGTAGTGTTATCATCTACGATAGTATATCAATATCATGTTATCGATAACATGACCTAATTGGAGTTCGTGTTGTCGATAACATGATATGTTGATCAATGTTTATTGTTTATATTGTCTGATGTATACATATCGTGTAATTGGAAACACGATCAAAGGGATTATGCGTCATCAATTACATAATAAAAAAATGACTTACAATGAATATAACAAATTTTTTTTGTAACTACTTATACATTGTAAGAGAGAAATGACATAGAGGTCCACTGTAGAAATAATTATTATATTACATATTAAAAAAACATTTTTACAAAATTATCTAAGAAATGACAAATGTTTAGTCGTGTAAATGAATACACGATGATCTAATCCATCGTTTATCTAAGAAACAAAAATGTTGTTTACCGTGTTATCGATAACTCGATTCAGAAACACGACCATTGTGCAAAGTCATATATCATGTTATTTACAACACAATACATGTATTTCGTGTTATCAATAACACGATCAAAACATTAACTAATTCATACCTAACTTACCCCAATTTATGGAGCAACACTTTATTAATTTTTGCCCAGGGCACCAATTTTTGATGCAGCACACCAGTATTCGACATAGCACTTACTTCACTTTTGGCACCCTCTTGGTAAAGTTAAAGCTTCAGATCCACGAGCAGATTACTAGTTGGCACCCACCTCTTGCCCCTCAAAGGAACCTGGCCGTAAGTGGTCACCTAACACTTTGGAATCTTAGTTCCATATCTAAAAGAGGCAAAGAGACCGATGACTGACAATAAATATGACTGCCGAAATCTTAAAAGCGACTAAAGACTGACAATATCTGACCGGTGACAGGCAATTGCTAATTGATGAATGCATACTTCTTATCTTAGGGAAATATAAGAAGTATCGCACACCAATTGTCTCTAGGAGACGGTCTTGTTAGCCACAAAAAAATGTAGCAGATTAGGACATTGAAATAACACCAGACTATAACTCGTCCACCTTCTAGGTGGATGAGAAGGATGGTGTCAAAGATTAATGACAAGTATTGACAAATAAATTTGCCAATTCACCCCATTAATCGTTTGCACCACTCTTCTCATTCACCTCGAAGACAAATGATTCATAGTCGGGTGTCATTTCAATGTCCCAATGTCTAGAAGCATTTTTTGGTGGCTGATGAGATCATGCTCCTGGAGACAGATGGTGTGCGATGATTTACTTTGATATTAACTTTTTTGAACTTTTGTTGTTTAGACTATACACTCATCTACTACTGTTAATGATATTTCTATTTTTGAATTATACTACTAAACACGCTTTTTTTGTAGAATGTTGTGTTATCACATACGATAGTATATGAATATCATGTTACGACATAACTTGAGTTCGTTTTATAGATAACACGAGTTGTTGATCAATTACAAGAACTAATTGGAGTTCGTGTTATCGATAACACAAACTAACTAGAGTTCATGTTATCAATAACACATCCTAATTGTAGTTCGTGTTATCAATAACATGACCTAAATAAAGTTTGTGTTATCAATAACATTAACTAATTGGAGTTCGCATTATCGATAACACGACATACCTGAAGTTTGTGTTTTCGATAACATGATATGTTGATTAATTATACGAACTAACTAGAGTTTGTGTTATCAATATTACAACCTACCTCGAGTTCGTATTATCGATAACACGGCCTAACTAGATTTTGTGTTGTTGAAAACACGATTAAAGGGATTATGCATTACCAATTACACGATAACAAAATTCATAATAATGAATATAAGTGAAATTTTTTGTGTACATTGTAAGAGAAAAATGGCATAGAGTTGCACTATAGAAATAATTTACATATTACATATTGAAAAATATTACTTCAAAATTGGCATATTACATCAAAAAAAGATATAACTCGTCTGTAGAAGCATCGAATTCCTGATCAATTTTCCCATGAAGAATTGTTGCACACATTTGTGGCTTGACCAACATAGTGATCTTTGATTGCATGAAATCTGGTTGAAGAACTTCTGCGGCTAGCTTCGTTACATAGTACATCAATAAGACCTTTCAGCCTTCATTCGTTTCTTCATAGAGACATTTTTGGATCTTCGTCGGTGACCACTTTGTCACACTCTTTATCCTTAGGATCTTCTTCATGGCATGGCAACATGAAGTTTAACCTTTTTGACCTTGGTAAAGTGGTGAATGGTCACCCTTTAGTGGATTATACTGCCTGGAACTCTTCTCCCTTAATTGACCAATAAGAAGATAGAAATGGTCAGTGACGTAGATCAGAATGAAAGCACTCTCGGTATTTACATTCAGCCACCTCATCAAGTTGTTGATGATTTTGGATCCATCTTCACATTGTCATGTTGTATCCCTACGTTGTAGTAGTGCTGGATGGCAAATTTTTCACAGAAGCAGTTCGGATAAACTCCAGGATTTCTTAGATTTTGATCATCAAGTAGTTGACAAAAGATGTCTATACCCTAATATCATCAAAAAAATATTATTGTGTAAGTGATAACATGACAGAAAATAAGTTGTGTAAATAACATCACGATATTCTAACCCATCGTGTGTATAAGACACACAAATTTTCTCTATCGTGTTATTGATAACACGAGTCAGAACATAATTGTTGCGTGAATTACAAATCATGTTATTTAAAATACAATATGTGAAATTTTGTGTTATTGATAACACGATTCAGAAATAAGACCATCGCTTGAATTCACCTATCATGTTATTTAAAACATGATATGAGAACTTTCGTGTTATTGATAACATGATTAAGAAACATGACCTTTGCATGATTTCACATATCATGTTATTTAAAACACGATATGTGAACATTCATGTTATCGATAACACAAACAAAAACATTAACTTATTCTTACCTCATTTGTTATGCACTCTTGGCAAAGCAGAGACACACAATTGGTAGGTAGAAGCATCTCCATAGACCATTGCTGGTGCAGATTGTCCATAAACTCCTTGATTGTCTCAAGATTTTCACCACGTAAGATCTCCATGGCTCCATTGCGACCTCCTTTTCCTTTATCTTATTCTCATGCTTCTCAGCATGCTCTTCGATATCTATAACGCTTCTAATACTCTCTAGTAGTTCCTTATCAATTTGATCAAGAGTATCTAATATGGTGGCCGAATTGGAGCGCTCGTCTTCTATGCTTTTGATGTTGCGGTGGGTTGAGGATATGCAAATAAATTGCCTCAAACATTCTCAAGTGCTACTCGAAAACAAACATATGAAATAAATTGTCATGATCATAGGCTTCAAATACAAATCTATCTCAAGCATCCCTAAGTACAAGCCTCATAAACAGTTCATAGTCTAGTCTAACTACAAGCCCAAAAAGTATACACACCTTAATTTTCATCTCACCCAATGCATCAAATTGTGACAAAAATAATAAAGACTCGTAGTGAGTCAAGGGTATAGCTGAGTAGATGGAAATCATTCCACCCACGGAAGCAAGTATCCATCTCTAGGTGCTCTCTTTCACAAACCTGCAAAAGCCACCCTAACATCGAGGCTAAAATGAGGTGAAATGAGTGTTTTCATACTCAATAGGAAAATACTTAGTAAGGGAGTTCCAAATAATGAACTATGTAAGTCCATATATTGATATGTTCATGCAACTCAAACATGAAGCATGAAAACATACAAACACATCAGAGTCGCATAATATAATAATCATGCACAATCATATACCATCTTACCATTCTTACACGTACTCTTACACTTACAGCCTTACTCATATCATTCTTACACTTATAGTCTTACTCAAAACATTCTTATAGTCTTACTTGTACCATCTTACTCAAATCCTTACTCTTACAATCTTGCTCAAAAACATACACTTATAGTCTTTCTCAGAAACTTACTTTTGTAGTCTTACTCGGAATCTTACAAACTTACTCATAAACTTACTCATACAGTTGTATACATACTATTGACCACTAAAGCTCATTACAATTAATAAGTTATAGTGTAAAAATAGAAAGGACTGGCACTAGGGAATCACCTTAACCTCCTAGGAGTAACTAGATACCATGGACTTTTCTAAAGGCAATACACACCTATGCTAATGGGGCACAGGATCAAACATGCAAGAGTAGATCCATGATACTACTTATCTGAGCGCACAAACACCCACACTCTAGAGGCCATACAATGCCAACTAAGGGTCATATAGTACCAACGAATGGTAGAAATCATATAATGTCACTCTTGGGCTGAAATCTTATAGTGTTACTCTTGGGTAGAAACATACAATGTTCTCAATAGAGCATCAAATATCTGAGCTTAATATAGCACTAGGACAAAATAGAAAACATATGTTGCACTCAACATAGCATCAAATGTCTGGGCTTAAATACAAAATACAAACAACATACCGCATGATAAACATCATGGTAATATATAAGAAATGCTCAGTCGACTCATTATTGCTAGCTCAAACACGAAACTTAATCTGTCAATACCTTCTGGTCTCAAACTCACAATGCTATCATATTAACTTTGCTTATAATTCAAGTTTGAATTAAGTAATTTACACGGTATAATTATGTCATAAAATGTTCTATCTAACATTCTTACATTGATTAATTAGAAGCTGAACCCGTTATGAAACCTTAGTTTGTCAGGGTAACATACTTCACTTAACCAATCCATCTCATAACCATAACCCACCATACAACAAATCCTTACATATTCTTACATGTTCCACAATCCACCTTATGGCTAAAATATCTTACTCATAAGTCATTAAACTAAGCTCCTTAGAGCCACCCCCAATTACCCTTTTACTTATACCTTACTTATTGTTCTTACTTTCCACTTTATAAATATATGTTATGTTTATATAATTACATTGCACTCAGCACAAAAACCCTGAGTAAAATAGAACCCCCAACGTCTGTTCCAAACTTATCCCAATCCTCTCCCGTCAAACTCTTATGTCCTCCGTCTTCCGTCATACAGTTATAAATCCATACCAAACCCTTGGTTAGGGGTGGAAATGGTCTTCGGTCGACCGTGTTTGAGTCCGCGTCTGTGATGTCTGAGCCCAATTGACCATGACCGAAGTGACCGAAATATTTTGATCTCTATTACGGTCAAAATAAACGGCAATCGTAAAACCACATGACCGGTCCCGGCCCCTCTCTGCCCTAAATTTTTCTCCTACTATCTTCTTCTCTCAAGTCCCCTACGCCTCTTCTCTGCCGGCATCTCATAGCTCCGGCGAGCCCTAGCCCCGGAGGAGATGGCGACCATCGACCCTGACAGAGACTTGGATTTAGAAGCTCAGATCGTTTACCTTTTCTGTCTAACGAAGGATTTTTTGGCAAGATTGTTCTTCTCTGTTTCTCTCCACAATCGATAGGTAATGTGAATCTCTGTTACTTATTTATTCAATTTAAATCTTTTGTGGTTACTTTTTGCGTAGAGCTTTTTTTTTGGATTTGATTTCAGTTTCTAAAAATACATTTTTCTTCTCTAGTTCTTACTTGCGGAATTACAAACCTGTCTGTTCGTCTCTAATTCTTAATTGGCTTCTCTTGTTTTCTACTTTTTCTCGGTTAGTTTATACACAAGTGTATGACAAATTATTTAGGTTTAATTTATGGGTTGTTAGGATTTCGTGTTCCTATGGCTTGATGAATCCAGTGGCATTCTCTTAGAGGATATTTGAAGTTGGGGGGCAATGATTAGTTTTCGATTATGAAATGAAGTGGGTGTGGGTGTTGTTTGATTGTTCAATCGAACTTCAAAATGCTTTTGCGGCGAAGCTTGGAATCTAAGGAGCATTTGATTAGAATAGGAATGTTGATGTGCCGTTTTTTTCTCAAGCCCATTGCGGATTTGTATAGCCAGTGCTTAATTGAGTTTGATTCGTTGTTCTTATGGTTTTCTGATTCTTTAAATGTTCCCTTTATTAGGAATAGGCTAGAAGATCACGAGTTTTAGCTTCGTATTTTATTTGGTTTATAACATTTTTATGTTTGAGTATACGTGATAGATAATCTTAGGCACTTTTACTTGGACACATGTCTCGAAAGCAATATTGTTTCTTTATGCCCCAATCATAAAATTTTATCCTGTGACTTGTGAATCAAGTCTTTGGCTTATTAGAGTTGTCTGAATTTTGTGAGGCATCTCTCACACACTATGAGAGGCATTTTTAACAAGGTTTCATCTCCTCTGCTTGTTTTATGAATCTCAAACATAATTTAGTACATTATCTCTTTTTAATGTATATGTAAATTCACTAGCTTATGTCTTGTACAACGTCAAAAGAATTATGGTATGTTTATGCTAGTTATTGCAGAAAGAATTCAACATGGGCTTATATTTTCTGTTTGTGCCAATTATCATAATTATCGCAAATAGTTTGTCCACCTGAATCTGCAGCTCTTCCCACACCTTAACAGGCTTGAATTGCAGAACAATTTTTATAGAAGAGACTGAATATGAGAATACATATAATTTTTCAATTTCTTTGATCCATTTGGAAGCTTCTAATTTTCATATTTTGCAAATGGCGACCCAGAAAATAAAAAAGTTAATACCAGTCATAATTGGGCTGGAAGAGATGTTACAGGAATTGCTCAATATATGGCATATTATTACTCACAATCAATAAGTTTCAAGTAGGACTAATTAAAGGTTTATTGATTAATGATCACCACTTCCTCTAATTATCATCCATACCCAGGTAGCTGTTTGGATTCACCCTACAATTATTAGTCAACAATTATGAATTAAGATATAAAAAAATATCTATACTGCATTATTGGCTTTGTATTTTCTTATAACATGACTTACTTATATTGTTCTGATCTGTGTGAAATTTTTTTTAATAGCAGCTTCTTTCTTGTTCATTTTTTTCATCTATATTATTTAATGGTAGTCTTTTATCTCTACTTAAATTGATTGCATATTGTTATTCCCTTACAAATGCTTAGTAAGGAAAACCATTTTCAATGATTCGTGACATGATGGTGTAATAATTAAATTATTTTTTGCTATTTGATGTGTTTTCTTACAGACTATGCCTGAGTCTATGGATGCTGAAAGTCATTACATGGAAATTAGGTGGGAGTGAAAATAAATACGAAGCCGATGAATTAAAAAGAGGGGCTACTACAAGTGAACTAAATGTTAAGAGGAGAAAGTTATTTTCAAAGGTTTGGAACCACTTTGATAAGGCATATGAATTTGATAGAGAGTATGGTAAATGTCATCATTGTGGTATGTTGATATCGGCGTTGGGAAGGATAGGGACTACTGGGTTGTGGAGGCATCTTCAAAATAAATGTGATAATTATAAATTTCAAAAGGACAAGGATGTGGAACTCAAACAACAAAAAGTGGGTAGTAAGAACAAAGATGTGAGCCCACTAGTTGAAGGGTTTAAATTTAACCAAGAGAGAAGTAGGTGTGAATTGGCTAAGGCTATTATTGTTCATGAATACCCTTTTTCTATTGTTGAACATGGTAGATTTAGAAAATTCTTGAATAATGTGCAGCCCTTGTTTGACATTGTTGGACGGAAAACTATTGATTTAGATTGCATGAAAATCTACGAAAAAGGAGTGAGAAAAATGCATGCTTTGTTGGATAATGTTGAAGGTAGAATTAGTTTTACAAGTGATATGTGGACATCAGTTCAAAATTACTTATTTATGTCTATCATGGCTCATTTCATTGACAAAGATTGGGTGTTATACAACCAAATTCTTAACTTTTGTAAGGTTGAATCTAGACACACTGGTGCTAACATTTGTAATGTAATTTTCAATAAGTTGAGTGATTGGAAGATTGATAGAAAAGTTTTTAGCATTGTGTTAGATAATGCAAGTGCTAACATTTCAGCTATTAAGGACCTAAAAGCCATATTTCAAGTGAATGGTGATCTTCTTGTGGGTGGTGAGTTTTTACATGTTAGATATTGTGCACATGTGTTGAACCTTATAGTTGAAGATGGAATATCAGAAGTGAAAGATTCATTATACAAACTTCATGAAAGTGTTAAATTTGTGAAAGGTTCTCCACAAAGGGAAGCAACATTTAAGAGGCTTGCAAATCAACTTAAAGCACCAACTTTGTCTTTAATTCTAGATGTGCCAACAAGGTGGAATTCTACCTTTAAAATGGTTGATGTTGCATTGAAATATAAGGATGTTTTTGCTCTAATGTCAAAGTTTGATAAAGATTATGTTACTTTTCCAAATGATGAAGAATGGAGAAATATTGAAGTTGTGCAAGAATGTATTAGACCATTTTTGGATCTAACGGAGCAATTTTTAGCAACTAAGTATCCTACATCAAATTATTTTTTTAACACAGTTTGTCAGCTGAAATTGGAATTATTGAAGTAGTCTAAGAGTGAAAATATTTTGAAGTATTGTTTGACTTCTAAAATAATGGAGAAGTATGATAAGTATTGGAATCAAACTTGTATGATCTTATCTATTGCATCAATTTTAGATCCAAGGTACAAAATGTTTCCAATGAGGTATTATTTTCCTAAAATATTTGGTGAAATGGTTGGAAAGGAGAAGATTGTTGAAGTAAAGGGCAAATTAGAAATTTTGTATGATGAGTATAAGCCAAGTGATATTTCTCATAGGAGAGCTTCTACCAATGATTTAAATAGTAAAGAAATGGATTCTAACATCAATTCTACTAGTGGTAAAAATATTTGGTTAGATCATCTCAACATGTTCATGGAAGAAAATTCATCTTCTCAAATAACAAAAACTGATTTGGAACTTTACTTCGAAGAAGGGGTTGTTAAAAGTGCATACATGGGAGATAATTTTGATATATTGTCTTGGTGGAAGGTAAATTCTATGAAGTATCAAATTTTGTCAAAAGTTGCTCGTGATGTGTTTGCTATTCCTGTTTCAACTGTTGCATCTAAGGCTGCTTTTAGTATGGGTGGTCGAGTAATTGACCAATATAGAAGTAGCTTGAAACCACAGACAGTAGAAGCATTAATTTGTGCTCAAAGTTGGCTTCAGAGTGAAGATGAAGGTAACTTATGTATATGTCTTTGATGTTTTTAAGCATATTTGTATACAACGTAATACTAAATATATTTTTCTTATAATAGTACAAGAAAATGTTGATTTGATGTCTTTCCCGACAATGCATAATGCTAAGGATAATGATATTGAGATTGATAATGGTAAGGTTTATGTATGTCAAATACACTATTATATTTGGGTTTGATCTTGGGTGCTTATTCTTATATATATTTTTTGTTGTATTTCAGAGTGTAAGACGACTACTACTCTTTTAGAAGATTCTTTTGGAGGTGAAATATAGCATTGGAGGTGACATTGCATTGGAATTTGGTCGTCTTATTTTATTCCTTTAAAAGTGATAAGCAATTATATTAAAATTGCCAAATTTAGCATGCAAGTTGATTAGAGATTCTTCCTCCCCCTTGCTATAATTTGCTAATTTGATCTGGCTTTTGTCTCTAGGCATTTTAAAATACTATTATTTTGAACTTAAATTGGCTATGATGTTGTCAAGTATGGATTTTATGGAAATGTCATGAAAGAAAGTGAGAGTTATCGTTGGATGGGCCCTAAACGCTATGATTATGCTGGTACAAAGGTGTTTTTGAAGCACATGTATGGTTTTGAGTTTACAATTTAAGAGGTTCTTGGTCTTTCTTATTGACCCCTTTTTTACTTATACTCGAGAGTCCAAATTATTTTCTTTTTTTAGGTCTTATGAAGCTAAGCTTACTTATCTAGATGTCAGTAAGGAAAGCCACCCTATTTCGAAAGTTCGTATTGAAGGTGGTACTTAAAAAATTTGGAGAAAAACAAGAAAACCTGATAGAATGATCTGCCGTTTGAATTGTCCCACTTGTAGTGATACAAGCAAACCCTTTATTAACAATAGTGACACTAAGTGGTCTCACTCCAAAGGGCTATATCTTAGTGAATTTGTTTTGCTAGTTTGCAAAGAATAAGAATGAGAAGTAGATGGCATGTGTCTACTGATTGCTTTTCAAAAATCTTGTTTTTATCTCAAAGACATCTAGTAACTTATGTAAAATAGTTTGATGAACTATATATTCTCCATAATTCTACTAACATATTAATGCTCAACTGGTGTTGAACCTAACATCAAATTTGGGGATTAATTTTTTTAATTGCTTTGTTTTCAGACAAGGAAGAGAATTTTTAGCAATTTCAACTATTGCATAAAAGTGTGAAGGTCAAAAGAAATGCCGAGATTCATGTTGAAATGCTAGACGTAGGGGTGGAAGTTGGTCTTATGGGTTTTGTCATATCTGAACAATGGGAGATGAACCCTTAGTTTTTGTTAAGTCCTTAGTTTTTGTTAAGTTTGTTTATTTCTCAAAAACAATGAAAAGCTAGCTCCTTGTGAAAGGATTTTAATGGTTCCATCTAATTCCAGAATTACAGACATATGATTGATCTTTTATATCAAGTTTTATGCACATCATTTTTAGCCCAAGAAATATCATATCAATGTGTAGATGTTAAAAAAAAATCATGAAACTGAGCATCACTATAATCACATACTAAAATTGATGGAAGAAATTTTGGGACCATGTTCTGAAATTAAAAACGGTCTGACCATGTCCAACAGATAGTTGGTCACGGTCACGGTCATGACCCTAAATGGTCATGTCAATTGGTCACGGTTACGGTCAGTGTTTGACCGTGACCAAATGACCAACTTCCACCCCTACCCTTGGTCACCTCTTACCATCTATTGCCCATCCATCTGCCCCACTCACAAACAGATATACATTGCACAAGCATATAGCCATCATATATATGTATGTCCATCACACATACATAAAACATACCCATAATTCCATACATAGCTTACCAACATACCTGTTACCATCATTAGCATACACATGGTCCACATACATAAAACATACTTTTAGCTCACATGGATGTCATATGCATTTTCAAATATACCATAATTTATCCTATTTTACTCTTACATCATGCAATTGAATCATCATCGATCATCCAAAATATTGAATCATATTACCCTAGCAAGCTTCTACACATTCAAAGCATACTATTATGAAATTACATGTTCAAAGTCCTCCACATCATAATCCATGACGTTTGACGGCGAACACATGACAGTGGTGGTGGAGTTGGCAGCCAAAAACATCACCTAGTTGAGAGAGCTATTGTCTCGAGGTTTAAGAAGTGCTAGAAGTATTCTTGGCCAAATGGGGTGACAGGATTCTATGCGGTAAAATCCGTGATCCAGGGCGGCACACTAGGGCGGCTGAAATGGCAAATGTAATCGGAAACCAAGGTGGACTAACTGAAGGTCGGCCGGTGACTGAGAAGTACTCAACCGGGCTCAAGACGTCGAAATCGGCCGCAAATAGCATCCAACAATGGCGATTTCGTATCAACTATGGCCCACCTAAGGGGCAGAGGGCATGTGTATGTGCTCGTGGACAATGAAGGGGTGGAGGACTCTAATGGTCAAATCCAATCGGTGGCCAAGCCATCCAACGGTGAGGCCGTGCAAAAATGACATCTAAACCCTAAACCGCACGTGTAGCCACATTGTGATGGCCACCATTTAATATGATATAATAATTAAAATAATCTTATCTTCTATGCGTAATTATCATGCACGAGACTGAATGTGACGGTTGTTGGTGTAGCACAAACAAAAAACTCACACATATCAACATGATCATCATGAAATACAATAGAGTCATTGCAGAGCCAAAAAGTATATATCATAATTACATTATAAAATTAACAGATTCAGTAGTACATATCATAATATATTACATATTCTAAGGACCACTGTGCATAGTGCTGGTAGTTATACACAATTTATAAATCTCTAAGGCATATGATGCCTTTAAACTTCAGTCACAAAAATAATTATGTAAGTCTATTGTAGCTACCAGATAAATTATTCAGAAATCCCTTCCGCTTTCACCTATATCCTTTCCGCAACACCAGTAGTATCTGGGCATGGGTGATTATTTTATGCTTAGTAGGTTGAGTTAAAATCTAAGGTAATGTGTAGCGCCTTGACTTTTTAAATTGCTTTAAAGGTCGGAGTGTCGTCAATTTGTAATTTGTAATTAAAAGCGGGCCAAGATCAACCCTGTACAAAAGAGTAACTATTCATTAATTTACGTAATTACAAAAGCTACAAAACAAGGCAAATCATGCCTTAACAAAATTAAAGTCATGCACATACAAAATTAATACATAACAAAAGAACATAGTAAAGTAAATTAGAAATGTAGATCTTTAGAAGTTCTACAGGCAATCTTTATTGACATCAACTTCTTCGTTCGGACCTACGGCGTCTAGGGGTAAGTGAGTATAATTATACTCAGTATATAAAGTTAAAATTTTATTAGCATGCTAAAACATAAAGCATAAACAAATGTGTATAAAATATTCTCCTAATAATTTACATTCAAAAATCAAAATAATATTATTGACTAATAGAATCCGACACACTTCTTATACAAAAAGTCACATAATAGTTCTTCACAGAATCTGGTAAACTTGGATAAATTGTTCATAAGCAGAATCTGTTGAATAATTTAAAATTGATTAAATCATAATTTACATAATGTCGCCAATACCGGTGCACCATGCACCCGTGCTCGTGGGGCAACAAGATCATAATGAAGAGGATCTTCCAATGATAATTAACTTTGTGGGCGCGTCATATGCCTCAAAGGTGGTATCTAGGAGTCATAACTCTGATAGCTTTTGTGCTTTATACCAAATAGCTACCCTTCAAATCTAATCAAAATTATTCGTAACATCATTAAAATAATAATAATATTTTAAAGAATGTATCACGACAAAATCCCACTAAGAAGCATACATGACGTACATGACGCTATTATTTTAGCGCATGTCCACCCTTAATAAGATACTTTTTTGAAATAATATTTTATTTAGGAAATAAATAAATTACGAAATAGAATGCCTAGTCATAGCACGGAATTAGAGCTTAAAACCACCTACCCTTCTTGAATTTGTCGGGAGTAGCAGAGGGCATTCAAAGCCTCCTCTTACTCCTAGGGAGTCTTTCTAGCTTGAGAGTAGAGGGTAGAGTCTCCCATTGAGTTGGGATGATTCTTATTTCCAGCCCAAAAATGGTGGACGGAGTCTCCTCTTGCACTAGGACAAATTCTTCTTCTGGACCGGAAGTGGCAAATAGAGTTGCCCCTAAACTAGGACACTTTCTTCCTCCTGACCTGAAAGTAGCAAAAGAGTCTCTCCTTACCCCGGGTTGTTTCTCTCTTTTAGAGTATCTAACTAGAAAAATAGACCCCTCCACGACATAGAATGCCCTCTAATTAGTTAGGAACTGTTTTTGAATGGAAGAAATCGGACGAGAAATCAGAGGAGAATGTAAAAGAAGCCATCGAATGCGTGCCACATGACATGCATCTTACGGCTTACAAAAATTGTCATATGTTAGCGCGCCATGGCCTGCCACTTCATGGCTGCATGCAGCAACAAATCAACGCTGCTTATGCCTCTCATGGTGTTAGCAGTGCTAACACAAATTTTTATTTTTTATTTTTTTATATTTAAAATAAATTAATCTAAAACAAAATTTTAAATTTTAAACAGGCATAACTCCTTACCCCGAATAGATATAATATTTTCATATTATCTTTTATCGAAAAACTGATCAATTAGAAGCAATCCAATTCAGAAACATATCCAAAAATCGTTGATTCGTCCAATGACAATAAAATCATCGGTTCGTCCAATGATACTGAAATAGCATTCCCTTTGACACTCATGGGGCAATGGAAAGCTTAGGAGGTAGAAGTTTTCTCATGATACTCAACACCTTCTTGCGCACACGCAAGGACCAATTATTTTTCTCAGTGGGTATCCAAGTTATGGTAATTCTTGGTTCTTTAACCAATGAACTACCCAGGGAGTGAACACACTCAAAACATAAGGCTAAATAACTTATCGACAAGCATTTTAAAACAAGACCATTCATGGGTAGGTTATCCCACACTTTTCCAGTGGGGCCTATCTATGAGGCACGTTTCTCTGGGCCATAACTTACGGCCCTAATGTTTGATTCAAGTGGTTCAAAGTCTGTTATGCTCATCTTTCGGAGCTTTATAAGAAATTATTGCATAATAATCTTTAACTAATTAAAAATTACTAAAAAGTTTAACATTAGCTTTATTAGGGGCTAAAAACTTACCAAAAATTCAGGGTCGATACACACATGCACACTCGGTTAAAGGCAAAAAAAGGTGAAATGGGGCTATCATTGGTTCCTAAGGCAAATATGGGTCCACAAGGGCTACATAGCTAAGGCCAATAAGTGGTGGCCTACCGATGCGACAACATCTCCAATAGCAACCCACAACCAAAACAATTGGTTTGGGTGGTTGTGCTTTTCTCACAGTAGAGGGCGAAGGGGTATATGAGGGTTGAGCAGTGGTGGAGCACAGGTCATGGGTGAAACAAGGCTGACCCCAAGGTTGGCCGGAGGCCAATGGTCAAGTCAACAAGGCAGCAAAGGACTAAGGTGGGGATGTTATGCATCACATGGATCACACTCAATTCGAGGCAAAATAGGGAGGAGCAAAACATAGTAAGGGCTGCCCTCACTGTGCCAAGGTCAACCAACCAAAAAATGACTTATGGCCACAACAAACTACCCTTCAATAGACCAGTTTGCATCGTAAACAAAGACAAAAATAATTGGGGAAGTACCTGACAGACACACAAAAAGGGTCGGAGGTGATGGCAGTGGCAGTGATCGTCTCTACTATGGCCCTAGAGTTTGGGCAAAGCTGGGTCCGGTGGAAGATGGCAGCAGACGACGGTAGCTCTACGGGGCCCAACACATCAAAGAGAAGAAAACAAAGGGGCAAAAGGAACCAGGTGGAGGAGAGAAGGGGTGGAGGTGGAACTGGCTTGGGTGGGGCCGTCCTTGGCCATTGCCAGGCTGGGGTGGGGTGGAACCCATTATGCCAATCCAGCTACGGCCAGCTAGTGCCAGTAGCGAAAAAGTCCAAAATAGAGAGGGAGAGAGACTGACTAGGGAAAAATTAGAGATGAGGTGGGGGCGGGAGAAAGAGAAGGGGGCAGAGCAGTACCGGGTGGGACCAACCCTCACCGTTGCCAGGCTGGGGAGGAGCCCACAACTACCAGCTGGCCATTGCCAGCTAGTGCCGGTGGCAGCGAAACCAAAACAGAGAGGGAGAGGTGGACAAGCAGAGAAAAAGCTAAGAGGGACGACATGGCTGGGCAAGGGAGATGACCTTGTCTTCACCAAGCCTTGGCTGGTTAGACATGGCTAGCCACTAGCACCGTCTCCAAGCTCTCATAGAGAGAAAAGGGGAGGGAGGTCCGATGCATCTAGAATGGGCTCGCTTGAGCCCATCCTTTCTATTTTTTTCCTTTTCTTTCTCTTTTCTTTGAGTCCCTCTTTCTCTTTGTCTTTTCCTCCTTTTTGGCGCCAAAAACTTGTGTGGCGCGCTGAGGCCCAACGGTCATAACTAAGCCCTACACTCGTCTCTATGGGTAGGAATACTGAGCTCAAAATGGAAAATTAAATACAATGTAACATCAAATTTCCCTATCGGAATATGAGCATAAAAATAGCAAAAAGGTCTAAAAAAAGTGCAATAAAATAGGGACGTTATTGGATATGCAACAACATATCATGAACATCTTCTGCCCAGTTGTACCTCCCCACAATAGCCAGGTCATCGTGGGTGTTACACAGAGATGAGGAGATAGATCTATTCCTCTGTGTGAATAATATGAGAGCCCCCATGTGCAAGATATATATCCAAGTGCGTTGAGTTTTCGTCGGAGACAACATGCCCGTTTTTAGCCACTTTCTACAAAATTTCTTCAATGAGATTCTTCTCTAGCAGCTTCCCCATGAAGAACCTTTTAAAGAATTGCCTATTGCCTTGGGCAGCTTTCCTGTCACCACTATCCAACTTCAATGGGTTTCCATTCGCCCTCAATCACGTGATCAGTGCATCATCTTCCTCTATGAGGGGTATTATTTTCCCCTGGATGTTGAACACCTCTTGTGAGTAATCCCAACACTCACCAATTAGAACGTCCGGGAGCAGTCTAGAGATTATGATTTACTTACAATCGTATACTAGGTATGACCTAGTCTCCTCCAAAATTGCCTTGCATCTTGGCATCAATTCAACGAGGTCTTTTGATAGTCAAAGTCTAGCTGGGAAGCTATTTGTTTCTAGCCCCAGTCTTGTCCCATAAATTCTCTTTTTATTCTCTTTTGAGGCCTTCACTGATTTCACCATTTGACTGTATTTTGCAACCTTCATCTGTTTACCCCCCAACACAAGCTCTTCCTCTTCCCTCAACTCCCCCCCTCCCGAACCAATGTCAAAAACCATCCAGCTCCTTGTCGCTCCATCACCCCACAAGCTCTGTGCCGACCTTACCCTTTCCCTCCTACATGCATAGATTCACCACAACCACCTCTACTTCATCGTTCTCCTCCCAATCCGATCCAGCGCTAGAAGCTAGAAGCAGCCCAACGCCTCCCTAACCACAAAAGTCCGGCCGACTGGAGCCATTTTGAATCTCCGCTTCGCACAAGGCGCCGCCTTGACTGCCTCTCCCTTATCCCTCTCCTCCTAATCTCCTCACTACAGAGATCTACCTCGACTGAGAGAACTCAATCTCCCGATCTCCTCGCTATGAAGCTCCACCCCAACCGTACCTCTTCCCTCAACCTGCCTCCCAATCCAATGCCAGACGGTCAAAGGTCTTCTAGGTCATCACCGGTCCTCCACCTCGAGTGCTTGAGGTCACCCAGTTTTGCTCCAACCATGCACCACAGACGCACAACCAGCGTAAGAAACTACTAATCTGAGACATTATCAAAATGATTCAGGCCAAGGTGGAAAAGCTACAAGAATGACATAAAGGAATAGCTTGGACAAAGGATGAACACAAGTATTTCATCATTTTTCAAGCACCTATTTTTATGACAAGAGCAGTCGTGTTGTTGATGTGGATTGGTTACTGTTAGTTGCATTAATATTTTAGTGACAAGTGAATGACATACTTGTAATAATATATGTATTAATGTTCTTTTAAAAGTGTGCAATGCTCATTCAAATGGCATACATGAATATAACAGGTTCTCTCTTAATCTAGGTACTAATATTTTATAAAAACAATAGATTTACGTTTGACATTTGGCGAGGAATTTTAGTTTAACACTATAGGTATAAGATAGTAGCATTTTTTAGGTATCCTTCTCTGTAGAAAATTTGAATCTAGATCCTCTTTCTTGTTGTTTCCATTTTCTTATTTGTGATGACAAAGGTTTGTCTTTTGTTGGTTTTCTTTTCACTCTTCTTATAAATGTAAAGGATACTGATTAGGGAAGAGTTGAAAATGAAATTGTGCCTCAATGAAGTGGAAAAAACCTATATAAACCCCCCACCCTACAATTCCTTAATCGTCATCAAGTCGGTTTTTGTGTCACCGATGCGTCAAACCTTATTGACAGTAACATTACAATTTCATCGACGAGTCAACATTACAGCTTCATCAACGAGTCTATCGACACGCTGAATATCACTGATAGAGACTTTATTGTTCCATCGGTAAGTTCATTAACACGTCGAATATCGCCAACAGTGAAACATTGTTTCACCGGCAAGTTCATCGATGTGTCGTAGTTCACCAACAGGACTCCAACCTTCAAAATACATCATAATTTTTTTATTTTCTGACCAATAATCATTATTATTTTCTTAAATAATTTACTCTACGTTATTATAATTAAAAAGGCTTGTAAATCCATTTCGAAAACTACATGTGTTCTAATATAAGTGCTACACGAAATTGATGAAGTAAAAACCTAGAATTTGAGAGAGGAAAGAGGAGAAATTATTTGGCTATTGTTTTCCCAAGAGATAATTATTGTGCTTAAGAGTGTAGTTTTAATGGTGATTGTTTGAGTGAACACAATAAAAAGAGAATTTTTTCATATACAAATACTTGAGGAGAGAGTCTGTCAAGTTCAATGGGAGATTGAAGACTCAAGGCTAAAATCATTATCAAGAGGAGATTGATTGTAGATGCTATAAAAAGACGAAGATAAAGCAAGGAGGAAAAAACTTTAATACTTAAGTAGATAAGACGTGAAGGCCAACCAAAAAAAAAGAGGGAGATCTAAGAAAAAAATAAGTTTGTTTTAGAGTCTTCCTAAGAAGTTGGTGGTTTGTTTGTATCATGTAAGGTCTTACTTGCTAGTATGTTGATTTTAGGTCAAAAGTAGTTGTCGTGGTTTTTTACTCTAGTTAGGGTTTTTTACATAAAAATTTTTTGTGTTCTTGTATGATTTATGGTTTGATTGATGATTGGAATAGTCAAGAATGTACTTAGTAATTAGGATTTTTTCGTTTTCGCTTCAAAACAAATTCTTCCGCAAAAGAGGTTAGAACTCTTAATTTTTTATTTATTAAAATATTAGGACTATGAGCAATCTAGTAATCCACTAGGATATTTATAAACTTTCAAATAGAGCTATTAATTTGGGATGGAAGAAGTATATTAGCGTTTATATCTCCAAACTTTTTACTTTTGAAAAATATATATCATATGTAAAAATTATGCATCAATTACAATTTAATGAAGATATATACCATATATGGTATTAGTTCATATATGTGATTATATGTCTATATAATATGTCATAATGTATGTTAAAATTAATAATTATATATATATATATATATATATATATATATATATATATATTATAATTTAAAAATTATATTCGAGTTTGAGTTCACGCGTGAGTTTAAGCTGAGTATGAGTCGTGTTTGAATTTTATTCGAGCCAAGCCAAATCGAACAGGGGCATGCTAGAACTTGATTCAAGCCTATTCGAACTTGAGTTGAGTCACTTCAAGCTAAGCCTGACCCACTCGACGGGCTGGATTGACTCATTAACACACATAATTATCTTTCTTGTTTGCGAGTAAAGTAAGACTATATATCCATATCGTTGTTCAGGAGTTGCTGAGAGGATCATATTAAAAGATAAGGAAAATGAAATGAAGGCAACAGATCTTTTGCAGGAGAAGATCTATGCTGTGTTCTTGGACAATCATGAAACGAATGCAAATGAAATGGCCTACTTGGGGGCTAGCTAATCTGCACATGGCTGTTGGATTTGGAACGGCAGTGCTAATCTAAAACTACCATAGCTACCCCAGCAGACAGCTGATCCATTCGTCACGACTAAACATGGAGTGGATCGAGTTAGTAAGCAGTCAACATGAGGCCGGCAATAAGTAAGCTCCAGCTTGCAGTTAGCATTTTTCTTCTGGAAAAGAAGAAGTCAGAGACCCCACAGTAACGAACGAGCAACTGTTCTTAGCGGTCTGCTGAAGCATGGATCTACACCTGCAGGGCTTCCGTTCCAGCACCTCTCAGTTCAAGCTAATGCTCGCATGCCGGATAGTGACTGATTAGCAAGTGGAAGTTACTGCCGGCCTCTTTGCTTTCTGTTAACTCCATTTCGAAGAATAAATACTCCCACCACATAGGATCGCCTGAATGCCAGGTAATTCATTTGACGTGCGTTTCTCAACGTCACGTAAGCATTTTTCAATTCAAATTGCATGTCGTCGTAGGCAGTACCAGTCAGGCTCAAGCCGTCCATGCAGATCGGCCTGCTTAGCCAGTAACTTATAGACGGTTCCTTCGGTGATTGACCAGTTCACCATTTCCACATCCAATTTTATCAAGGGTTTCTCTAGCTTGACATGTTTGCATGCGACCAGCTCACATAAGGCTCCGAACATGCTATATTTATTTTTATGTACAATTATCTTCTTATGTACCATGTTTAGATTCTTAAGTGAGGTGGTAAGAGAGTTGGTCAGGGAAAATTGGCTTGAAAAATATTTTTCTTCTCAACAGGCTATTAGGCTTTCAAGATTCCAGTTTAAATTAAGGACGATTTCAATTCGAACGAGGGCAACAAATTCAACATTACTTTAAGTAACTTCTTAGAGCACGCCTCAAAGATCTAGAAGAAAAGGAATAAGAAAAAAGAATGCAAGCGAAATAAATTTTGAGTCCTATGAATTCTTAGTTTTTGTGTTGTTTATGTGGGATCGATTAGCCATTGTGTCCAAGGTTTTTTTCATTTTGGGTTTTTTTTATCTTGGTTTGCAGTGGCTCGTAACTCTGAGTTGGGATTAGCCATTGTATTTTCTTTTAGAACCATGCTAAACTGATGTCCATTTCCTTGCCGGATGAAGCTACGCGACCTTCAGGAGCCATTGACATGTAGCCTGTACGGCCCTTATTTTTTTAAACATGGTTGAGATCATCTTGGTAACATGCCCGTAGCTCATCTCGTACATCACATCCCGGAATTTTAGCATTTTTCTTTCCATTTTGCTATTTTTCATATATCCTTCTTGCGGTTTAATAAATTTTTAATGATAAAAAACTATTAAATTATATTATAGTCTAAATGAGAACAAAATTGTTATTTAGCGAAACCAATGAATATTGACCCTTTTTACTCCATCCACTAACCCTTTTACTTCATCCAAGTGATAATGACAAAGATGTAAAATATAAAATCTGAACATAATATTTTTAGAGCAGAGTCTAGTAGAGCTAATATTTGATTAAGAATCCAACCAAACCCACTCAAGCCAGCACAACTCGAAGGTTGGATCGCATACTTTAAAAAATGTGTTTAGTTTGACCGGGCTTCATGACTGCTAAATGGGGCTCCGAAGACATATTAGCTTCTATGTACCATGTTAGACTTAAAAGTTAACATACCTCTATGTAACATGTTAGGAGCCTCATATTACATATGAACAGGCGCTAGTCATGTAACTAGTGAAGAAAATATTTTGCACTTTACACCTATTACACATGTACCAGTACTGTAACATACACCGCATTTTTGAGTAGTGAGAAAAAAATTTGGTGAATGGTTAGATTCTCACTAATGTCCAATAAAGGTAGCTATTAGTGCGAAAATAAAAATTGTTGAAATTTTACAGTTACAACACCTTAAGACACAATTACGTGATGGGAACCAACTTACAAACTTGTAGTTTACTTTTGCATACCCAGTCATGTATTTAGCATGTATAATGATATCCACTTAAAGGCAGAAACCTTGAGTATTTAATTATACCAGGATATAATTGCAAGTGACAACTTATTTTACACCAAAGGTTGTGTCCACTGGCATCGGCCTACTGACAGTCTGATGCCACACAAGATCAAAAAAGTTGAGAGACGAGAGCATAGGATCGAACATTCAACGTGACAATTGAGCCAAAAAATCAAGTTCTATAAGTTCGGCAAGGCAGAAACCTTGAGTGTTTAATTACCAGGATATAATTGCAAGTGACAACCTATTTTACACTCTTAAGGTTGTGTCCACTGTCATCAGCCTACTGAAAGTCTGATGCCACACAAGATAGAAAAAGTTGAGAGACATGATCATAGGAACATTCAACATGGCAAATGAGCCAAAAAAATCAAGTTCAATAAGTTTGGCCTCCAAGAAAGGCTTCCCTCACTACCAGCAGTTCGGTCCTCACCATGCTCATGTCCATTCTATCTTTTGGGAGTTCAGAAGAGCATCTCACTCCAATTGTTATGGCTGCAACCAAGCAATCTTGAATTTTGTCGAGTCCATTTTCTGCTTCATGTAGCAGCAGTTGGGGGTCCACAATCTCCACAATTCGTTCCGGCATAGACATCTTTGCATACTTTGAGATGGTTAGGCCATCACTGAACTTACTATCATTAGGCTTCTTCCCCATGAACATCTCTAACAGCAGGACCCCAAAACTATACACATCCCCCATAGTGGTCACTTTGTAGCCAATACCATATTCTGTCGTTAGAAGAAAGCACCATAATTTAGTACGCTACCTGATGCTGTGATATAGCATGTTAATGTTCCTTAATATGCATCTAAATAAAAATGCTCACATGATTGATTGTAGAAGACAAATTTAAATCATTTGTCTTTTACCGTGATTATGGTAAAAGATTTGTGTGTTATTGGATCAGCAAGAATAGTGAATGCAATAATTTTCTCTTGTTCAATTTTCATACATCTTAAGAATGAATGAGAGCATTTTTCCTCTTATATATGTTTTCCATGTGAGTGTGCACATATACATAGATGTGAAGTTATGATGAGTTAGTAGGAAGTATTTTTAATGTTCCACTTTGACAATAAACTCAGTGTAAAAATATATGAAAACCCTTTATCTATGAGATCGAGTTGTACAACTAGCACATATTAGAGCCAATAATATTGGCGCTAATATGCACCAACATGTACATGGTAAATTTCAAATATAAGGGCTCACATATGTTCCTTACATTGTGCTAATTATCAAATATGAGCATAAAAACTCTTCCCAATTGGTGAAGCTTCACTAATATAGTGGCTGGTGGAGTAATGCCGACCATTGACAACGTAGAATCAATGGCGCACACCTATTAGTACACATGCACTCTTGATATTACAGCTCACACACCTAAACCTATGTGCTAATGGGTGCGCCATTATTCCCATTGCTGAGAGAGAGGGGGGATTGAGAGAGAGAGAGAGATTACCAGGAGGAATGTAGCCAATGGTACCTCGTAAGCGAATTGCACTCGATAGAGATGAGGAAGAGCCAATACTCTGTGGCAACAAAAATTTTGCAAGTCCAAAGTCGCTTAGATGGGCCACCATATCCCCATCAAGGAGAACGTTGCTAGGTTTTAGATCACAATGAACGATACTTGTGTGGCATTGATTGTGTAAATAATCTAATGCATTGGCAACATCAATGGCAATATTTAACCTTTTGTTCAAAGATAAATATTGATGTTTATCACTTTGCGGGTACAGCCAAAACTCTAGAGACCCATTTGACATGAATTCATAAACTAGAGCTTTAAATTCTCTTCCTTCTGCATCAAATCCTGAGCAGCAAGTTAAGATCTTGACGAGATTCCGGTGCCTAATATTCTTCAAAGCTGCGGATTCTGACGTGAAACTTTTAAGAGATCCTTCTATGTCAAGTTTTAGAACTTTCACCGCAAAAGTCATTTGTTCATGGCTAAGAACCCCTTTATATACCGAACCAAAATTTCCAGCTCCTATCAAATTTGTTGAAGAGAAACCATCTGTTGCTTTAAGGAGTTCCAGGTAGGAGATTTTCATGAACTTGGTCTTTGTGGAGGAAGATGTTATCAAAGATGTCAAGGAAAGCTTCTTTCTTGATTTTCTTCTCCAAGAAACTGCAGCTATGCCAAATGCCATCATTATAATAAGGCTTCCTGTAATGGCCAATGCTTTAACTTTCATGGAGGTGGCTCTTTTATGTCCATCAATGATCACCTTGGTAGAACATGGTGGCAACTTCAATTCCTTTATACCACCACAAAGCTTACGGTTCCCTTCCAACGAAATTGAACTTCCATTCGTGAATATACCGTCCATTGGTATTTCTCCTTCGAAATTGTTGTAAGATAAATTTAGATATTTCAGGTACACAAATTTGGCAAGGTAATCAGGAATGGCACCAGACAGTTGATTGCTAGAAAGATCAATTTCTTGAATTATTTTTAAAGCATTTAATGACATTGGTATCGATCCTGTAAAGGAGTTGCGACCCATTTTTAGAATTTCCAAAGCAACACAGTTGCCAAGGGAGTCAGGAATGCTACCAAGCAATTGATTGTCGTGAGCAAGCAGTGCATAAAGGTTGACCATTTTACCCACTTCCACGGGCAGGGACCACTTAAGAAATTGTTAGATAAAAGAAGTACACTTAACGATGTGAGGTCAAATAAAAATCTGGGTATCACACCATTGAGGCGATTGTAAGAAAAACCAAGATGGTGCAAGTTTGCACAGTTCACTAGACTGGGAGGTATCAGCCCTTGCAACAAATTGTAAGATAAATCAAGCTCAATCAATAAAGACAGGTTCCCCAAGGAGGCTGGAATTTGCCCCGACAATTTGTTGCTATGCATGGCAATTCCCTCCAGCCTTCTAAACTTTCCAACACCTGCAGGGACAGAACCGGTCAAGAAGTTCCTCTCCAAGCCTAAAACTTGCAGGTTGACAAGGTTTTCGATCCCTGGACTTATGGTCCCATATATGCGGTTCCCACCTAATGCTAAGCTTTGAAGTTGGGAGGACAGATTTGCTATGGAATACGGCAACAAGCCGTGGAGGCGATTGTAACTTGCTCCCAAATATTGGAGATCGCTGCAGTTAACCAATGACGAGATGAACAACAAATCATCCCCCTTTTCACTCCCAAGCGCATTGCTTCCAACTAAAAACTGTGTCAGGTTTGGACATTTGCCTATATCATTTGGCACAGTCCCAGTAAAAGAATTGAAACCTAAATCCAGTGTCCTTAGATGAGAAGCATTAGATAAGGAACCTGGAATGGGGCCTGTAAAATGATTGTATGCAGCATAAAAGAACTCAAGCTTTGGAAATGCTATCCCAATATGCCATGGAAGCTGTCCGCTTAGCTGGTTGTCTACGACTCCCAATATTGTGATATTAGTGAGATTGTAGATGGAGGAAGGAATCATACCAGATAAATTGTTTTGGCCCAAACGAAGCTGTTGCAAGTGGGAAAGTTGGCCTATCTCCTCCGGGATCATCCCTTGCAAAGAATTTCGCCCCAAAGAAAGCGTGGTGAGTGAGGAAAGGTTCCCCAGCGAAGGTGGGATGCTTCCGCTCAGGTTGTTCAAATATAACTCAATATAGGTGAGCTTTGGCAAAGAGCCGAGCAAGGAGGGGATATTTCCGACCAGCTTATTGTAAGAGAAATCAAAGCTTTCTAGTTCCGAGCAGCCGGAAAGGTTGGCCAGAATTTCTCCTTCCAAAGAATTGTACCCGAAATCAAGGAATCGCAGGCGAAAGAGGTAACCAAGTTGGTGGGGTATCTCGCCATGCAAACTGTTATTGCGAAGTCTGATGGATCGAAGGAAGGTGAGGTTCGCAAGGTCCGGTGACAAATGACCTACTAAGCCACGACCAGTCAGGTCCAAGGCCGTAACTTGTTGGTGCTTGCGGCCGCAGGTGACTCCCGGCCACCGGCAGAAATGGAGAGAATCATTCCACGAGCTCAACACTTGGAAAGGGTCACCGGTTATCTCTCTCTTGAATGCGAGTAGAGCAAGACGATCCGTTTCGTTGCCCATTTTTGTAGCAGTTGCAGCTGATACCGAGCGGATTATGCTATGAAAGAAGAAAAGGCCAATGAAGCCGGCATAGAACTTCTGCAGCAGAAGATCCATATATTTTGTTGGGTCCAAGAGCAAATTTCCCTGCCTGGAGTGCTTGGGCAACGTCCTAAAATGCTTACTCCCTCGCAGTAAACCATGATCCTTATCTTTATACGGATGAAGAACAACTGCACACCCGGAGCCACACTCACCCTCACTTAATCTCTGTTGACTTGGTAATAGGCCACAAAAATAATAGTTTAAAATTACGATAGTAGTGGCAGATACTTAATTTCATCATAAGCAAAATAAGTGCAATATGACTTCAGTAAGGAATTTTTTTCAAAAATAGACCACAAAAATGTTGAAAATACAAAAATAGGCAAAAAAATCTAGATTTGTAAAAATAGACTTGCATATATTATAAAATGCCTTAAATGCCCCCATACGGTAAGGTTTTATGTGAAGCCCGCATACTTTCTACCTAAAAGTGGCAACTGCCAACTAACTACACGATAGAAAACCTACAATTAGTAATTTTTCATTTTTGGTGAGAAAGTATATTTCCCTGAGAAAGTATATTTCCTATAACTAACTATACAATAGGAAATATTATCATGAAATTGACTACATGATAAAAAACTTGTAGTTAGAAGTTTTCTACTTTTAGTTGAAAAATGTATTTCATATATATTATCATATAATCGACTACGCGGAAGAAACACTATCATGTAATGGATTACATGATAGGAAACTTACAGCCAGTAGTTTTCTACTTTTAGTTAATTAAAAAGAATATTTCACATATAATATAATCAACTACATGATAAGAAACTTACTCTTTACAATTTTTCACTTTCTATTAGAAAGTATGTTTCCTATGGAAACTTACAGTGCGGAGGCATTTTGGGTATTTCACTGTGTGCACAAGTCTATTTTTACAAATTTAGATTTCCTTGGCTAAGTATTTCCGCCTTTTGTAAGGTTTATTTTTAAAATATTTAAAAAAACAGTACTTAAGAATTAGTATAAAGTAACTACTAATTACTAATTGGTCATAATATGGCAGAGGCACATCGGCATGAATCGCCACCTGCTGGATGCTTGTTAATCATATTCGACGAAGTCCTTCAGAAATTTCCCATCTATTAGAAAAGTAGTTTTTTTACATATCAACTACTCTTACATGGTAGTTACTAATTTTATTATTTAATCATCGGAAGTCTAAACCTTTACGTACGAGGATAATCCATTTGCTGATGATGTCAAACTTGTCGTATCAGTTTCATTTCTTTATGTTTGTTTTTTGTGATTGATCTTATCCCAGAAGAGGTCCAGCAGGATCTAGGGTGGTACCATTTGTCCGGGGTGGTTGCAATTGTTTTAAGGTTCTAAATTAATCAAAGTTTTTAGTCTTCAAAAGGAGCCAAGATTAGGAGCAGGATTTTAGGAATTGATCCAGATGAGAAGTCTCAATAAGTCGAGATGATACAACTTTGCACCTCAAATAAGGTGCAGTTTACTTCAACTAAAAAAAATCAAATGTTTAAATAATATGATTATATAAAGATTCCATCACATATAGATGAAAATATTATATTTCCTGAATATCTCCATTACAAAAACCTAGGTTGCGAACTTAATAGGACCTAGCTAGCCTCATTTTGCTCGGGTCACTTCCTCTAGCCTGAAAGACTTCATCAAGAACTTTATTTGTATGCTCACTTGTGTTCTATTGTAAGAAAGAAGCGTAAATGTTATGTAAGGTGAGAAGTACCTCATACCATAAAAAGATAAAAATATGATTAATTCAGCACTTTTTCATGCCACAAAAAGACAAAATCCTTTAACATGACAATGGAGCTGAAAATTAAGTTCTATCACTGTGAATATGGTCTCCAAGAAAGGCTTCTCTCACTCGCTGCAGTTGGTTCCTCACCATTGTCATGTCCATTCTATCTTTTGGGAGTTCAGAGGAGCATCTAATTCCAATTCCTATCACTGCAACCAAGCAATCTTGAATTTTGTCTAGTCTAGTTTCCCCTTCTTCTAGGAGTAGTTGTGGGTACACAATCTCCATCACTCGTCCAGGAAATGCCATCTTTGCGTACCTTGAGATGGTTAAGCCATCTTTGAATATATCATCATGAGGTCTCTTCCCTGTGAACACCTCTAACAATAGGACCCCAAAGCTATACACATCACCCATTGTAGTCACTTCAAAGCCAGCTCCATACTCTGACGAAAATGTAACGAAACATAATTTAATTAAAAAAAATTGGCACAAATTTAATAGTACTGATTATAGCTACTCTTCAGTCATAGTAGAAGACAATAATTGAAGACATAATATTTTGCTTCTGTTCAAACAACTAAAAGGTGTTACAAAGTAAAAATTTCTCCCATAGCCCTTCAGATTATTGCGCATTTGAGAGAGACAGAGAGATACCTGGAGGAATGTAGCCAATGCTACCTCGTAGGTTGATTGCACTAGATAGGGAAGCATCACCACTTTCTGTGAACAAAATTTTTGCAAGTCCAAAGTCGCTAACATGAGCCGTCATATCCTCATCAAGGAGAATGTTGTTAGGCTTTAGATCACAATGGACAATAGGAGTATGGCATTCATGATGAAGATAAGCTAGTGCATTAGCAACATCAATGACAATATTTAATCTATTTGTCAAATTTAAATATTGATTTCGATCACCTTGCGGGAACAGCCAGCTCTCTAGAGTCCCATTTGGCATAAACTCATAAACTAGAGCTTTGAATTCTTTTCCTTCATCATCAAACCCTGAGCAGTAAGTTAAAATCTTGGTAAGATTCCGGTGTCTAATATTTCTCAATGCTTCACATTCTGCCATGAAACTCTTAAGAGACCCTTCTTCATCAAGTTTTAGAACTTTGACAGCAATAACCGTTTGATCATGGCTAAGAATCCCTTTATATACCGATCCAAAACTTCCAGCACCTATCAAATTTGTTGAAGAAAAACCACCGGTTGCTGCAGCGAGTTCAACGTAGGAGATCTTCATCAACTTGGTCTCTGTGGAAGGTGTCAAGGAAGACTTTTTTCTTGACTTTCTTATTAAATAAACTGCAAATATGCCCAATGCCGTAATGAAAAGGAGACTCCCTGAAATGGCTAAAGCTTTTACCTTTGCAGTGGAGGCTCTTTTATTTCCATAGGTCACATTGCCGGAACAAGGAGGCAACTTTAATTCCCTAATTCCGCCACAGAGCTTATTGTTGCCTTCCAACGAAATTAAACTTTTATTCCCAAATATACCTTTTGTTGGTACTTCTCCTTCGAAATTATTGTAAGCTAAATTTAGATACTGCAGGTACACCAACTTAGCAAGGTAATCAGGGATGATCCCATACAAATTATTACGCGCAAGATCAATTGCTTGAATAATTTTTAAAGCGTTTAGTGACATTGGTATAACTCCTGTAAATGAGTTGCTCGACAATTCCAAAATTTCCAAAGCTAGACAGTTGCCAAGGGAGTAGGGGATGTTACCAAATAATTGATTGTTATTAACAAACATATCGTTCATGTTCACCAGTTTACCCACTTCTGCTGGTAGGGACCCACTCAGGGAATTGTTAGATAAATCAAGCACGCGTAAAGATGTTACGTCAAATAGAACTCTGGGTATCACACCATTGAGGTGATTGTTTTGAAGAAAAAGAAGCTGCAGAAGTTCGCAATTTACCAGACTAGAAGGTATTAGTCCTTGCAAAAGATTATCAGATAAATCAAGCGCGTATAAAAGAGAGAGGTTCCCCAAGGAGGCTGGAATTTGCCCCGATAATCTATTACTTTGCAAGGCAATATCTTCCAACCTTTTAAATTTTCCAACAACTTCAGGAACAGAACCCGTCAAGAAGTTATCATCCAAACCTAGAACTTGCAAGTTGACAAGGTTTTCAATCCCTTGAGTTATAGTTCCATGTATCCTGTTCCCACCTAGAGCAAAGCCCTGAAGTTGGGAGGAAAGGTTTGCTATGGAATCCGGCAAGGAGCCATGGAGGCGATTGTAACTTGCTCCCAAACGGTAGAGACCACCGCAGTTGGTTAAAGACGTGACAAACGTCAAATCATCTCCCTTTTCACTCCCTAGCGCATTGTCTGAGACTACAAACGATGTTAGGTTTTGACAGTTGCCTATATCAATTGGAACAGACCCAGTAAAAGAATTATTAGGTAAATTCAACAGCCTGAGATGAGAAGCATTGGACAAAGAAACTGGAATGGGACCAGTAAACTGATTCTTTCCAGCATAAAGGAACTCGAGTTTGGGGAATGCTATCCCTATATGCGATGAAAGCCCACCGCTTAGCTGGTTAACTGCGACTTCCAATGAAATGATGTTGCTGAGATTGTAGATGGAGGGAGGAATCATACCAGATAAGTTGTTTAAGCCCAAAACAAGGTCTTGCATGCGAGAAAGTTGGCCTAGCTCCTCCGGGATTCTCCCTTGAAAATTGTTTGTTGCTAGATTGAGGGTGGTGAGAGAGGAAAGATTCCCAAGTGAAGGTGGAATGCTTCCACTCAAGTTGTTCTGATCTAAACCAAGATCCTTGAGCTTTGGCAAAGACCCAAGCTCAGAGGGGACGTATCCAACCAGTTTATTGCGCACGAGTTCCAAGCTAATGAGTTCCAAGCAGTAGGAAAGGTTGGTCGGTATTTTTCCTTCCAAAGAATTGAACCCCAAATACAGAAACTTTAGCCGAAGTAGAGAACCAAGCTGGTGGGGTATCTCTCCGTGCAAGCTGTTATTGGACAGTCTGATAGATGCGAGGAAGGTGAGGTTTGCCAAGTGAGGTGACAAGCGACCCACTAGGCCAAGATCAGGCAGGCCCAAGGCTGTTACTCGTTGGTGTTTGTGGCCGCAGGTGACTCCCGGCCAGTGGCAGAACTGGACAGTATCATTCCAGGAGCTTAGCACTTGGAAAGGGTCACCAGTTATCTCTCTCTTGAATGCCAGTAGAGCAAGACGATCCGTTTCGTTGCTCATTATTGTGGCAGTTGCAACTGATGCCGACTGGATCATGCTATGAAAGAAGAAAAAGGCAATGAAGCCGGCATAGATCTTTTGCTGCAGAAGATCCATATATTTTGAGTGGTTGAGGCTAAGAGCAAATTCCCCTGGAGTGCTTGGCAACGTACTAAAATGCTTACTCCCTTGAAGTAAACTATATATGATCCTTATCTTTAAACAGATGAAGAACAACTGAACTCCTGGAGCCACACTAACCCCTACTTCAGTCTCTGTTGACTTGGGTATAGTAATGACTAGTTTGAAATTATCATAGCCTTCTCTAGTAGGCAGATATGTTCATCACAAGTAAAATATGTGCAATATGACTTCAGCACAAAAACCAGTTCTTAAGAATTAGTATAAAGTAACTACTAATTAATACGGCATAGGCGCATAAGCATGAATCGTCACCTGCTGGATGCTAATTAATCATATTCGACGAAGTCCTTCAGAAATTTCCCATCTATTAGAAAAGCAGTTTTTTTACATCTCAACTCTTACATGGCATCTATTTTTATTATTTATTTAGTTATCGAAAGTCTAAACCTTTACTAGTATAATCCATTTGCTGATGATGTCAAACGTGTTCTATCAGTTCCATTTCTTTATGTTATTTCTTTGTTTTTTTTTGTGAGATCTTATCCTAGAAGAGGTCATGCATGATCAAGAGTGGTACCATGTGTGGGGCGGTTGCAATTGTTTTAAGGATCTAAATTAATCAAAGTTTTTAGTCTTCAAAAGAAGCGAGGATTAGGAGCCGGATTTTAGGAATTGATCCAGATGAGAAGATTCAATAAGTCAAGATGAGACGTACAACTTGTCACGCAAATTAGGTGTAGTTTACTTTGACTCAAAAAAATTCAAATTGTATAAACAATATAATTATATAAAGATTCCATCACAAATAGCTGAAAATACTATATTTCCCAAATATCTCTATTAAAAAAACTTAGGTTTCAAACTTAAGGATTCAGATCGGCTAGTCCCACCCAGTGTGGCAGCTGCATTGGGAAAACACATTTGGCTGTGTCATAGCTATATAGATTTTCTCAACGTGGCTGGCTTTGATTGGACACTCCCACTAATTTTGGTGAGAGTACCCACCCGGCTAATCTAAACCCCAAACTTATAAAGAACTAGCTAGCTTCATTTTGCTCAGGTCACTTGGGCAGAAAGACTTCATCCATAACTTTAAATTGGAAAATGATATTTCCACATATAAACTCACATGAGTTTTGGTTGGCCTAGATAAGTGAGTTCATATAAACTATGTACAGTTCACTTACGTAGTCCAATCAAAACTTTTACATAAATTTTTGTGGGTATTTTTATTGTAGACATATCACTCTTTACTTTATTTATATATTAACTTGTGTTTTATTGTAAGAAGCTTAAAATTTATGTAAGTTGAGAAGTAGCTCAGACCATAAAAAGATAAAAATATGTTTAATTGGGCACTTTTTCAAGGCGCAAAAAGACAAAATCCTTTATAGTGTTTTTACTTAGATTTCTATGCTCTTACAAGGGAAAGAAACGTACTCCCTCTTTTAATTTTAAGTAAGTATCTTATTTAATTTTTTAAAATAAATTAATTTTAATAATTTTTAAAAAGATTATAGAGAATGTTTATTTTTAGACAGAGAGAATAATAGAAATGTTACATGGAAAATTATAAATCACAACTCTAAAGTAGATTCTTGTTTGCATCTAGGGATACGTTCTTTTACTATTTTACCAAAACTATTACATGATAAGAAAATAAGACGATGCAAGTTCTTTCATCCACTACCAGCTACTACCTACTAAAAGAATGAACTCCCTATTGGTAGGGGTGGGGGCGTGTGGCATGGGCATCCGACAGTAGCCAATTAGGGGCCCACTCACCCAATGCTTCCAGTCATGACCAAAAACATTTCTCTCCTAAAGTTATTCACACATAATTTTACATTTATAATTAAGGTAATTATTTATGGATGATTCTGCACTTAAACCCCTTCTCTCCCCCCCCCCCGGATTTACCCTTTCACCCAAATGCCTCTGTATTTTTTTTTGACATAATATGTATAAAATATATTAGCTCATTTACCAAAAAAATATAGCTCCAGTTGGAAAAAAATTGTCCTATATTAGTAGCTTAATTTAAGTTATTGACTACTTAAAAAATTATCTCTTAGGCTTATTTTTCATTATTTTAGCTATAAGTTCCACCATACAATAAAAAGTCACTTATTTTTTCTAATAAAACTACTAATATGGGATGGTCCTGACGGAGGGGTAATATATATAAGCACAATTTCTCAAATGATCAACGGTTAGTTAATTCAATGAATGTGGTTCACGGTTTACCCGGATTGTTTAACTAGTTAGAACATGCTGGTCTGGTAATTAATTCATATAACCCGTAAATGGTCAGAATAAGCAGGTTGATTGATTACAAGTTATAACTCTCATCTGTTCGAAACTCACGATTCCAGGAAATCGCCATTCTCATCTCATTATTAATTCCACAGTGGCCAGCCAGCCCTGCACATTCTCACAATTCTACAGTGTTAGTCTTTTCCGCCTCTGTTTCCTTTTAAAAAAAACTGCTCATTTGCGTCGCTTCTTCCTCCTCCATGTAAGTTCTCTTCATTAAGAAATGTCTCAAATAAATTTTATTACATTTTTTCTCTTTGGAACTTGCAGTATGAATGCTATAACTTTTCATTTCTTAAGACTCGTTCAGTATTAGTTAGTGTTATTACCTTATATACTTAAATTTAAAGAAGTAGAAAACATGAATACTTTACTTTATATTAGGAAAATGATATTTTCATATCAAAAGTACACAACAAAAACTCACACATAATTTTTGATTGGTTAAGATGAGTAAGCCCATGTGAATTTAGCGTGGAGCCTACTAGTGAAGGCCAATCAAAACTCTTGTGTGATTTTTTGTAGGTACTTTTGTTGTGGGAATATCACTATCCTTATATTATGAATCTCATTTATATGTGTAGGCAAGCGTGAGACATTTTTTGGCTATCATTTATATAAGCCTTTTATAAAAGACATATGAATGCTCAATCAATCTCATGCTGCACGAAAAAATCAAAAGTTCACTCTTACAAGTTTTTTGTATTCCATTGACAAGGGTTTATATGTGTTTATTTTCATTTAAAAATAGAAAGTCATATTTTATATTAATTAATATGAAAATTTGGAGTTAACATGGTAAGTTACAAAGGTGTGCATGTGAGGTCATTTATTAATCTCTTTGATAGGAAGGGTTACCATGAGACAACATTCCCCATCCATTATTCACAAAAAGAGTAAAGAAGACTTCGTAGATATATATATATATATATATATATATATATATATATATATATATATATATATATATATATATATATATATATATATATATATATATATATATATATATATATATATATATAGCATATCAAGTGAACAAGGTATGTTTCTTATATTTAAATATTATGTTATTTGCCTTATGCGTGGAGTATATTTTTTATTTTTTTAAGTAACTTAAAAGAGTAGCTAACATTAACCGAACTATTATTTATGATATGGATAATTAAAAGGCAGGGGAAATTGGAGTGATAAGGGAAACAATATTACCTATTCTACAATTGATTCATTGGTGAGAACTATACTTAGTGTTGCTAGCTTATTGTATTAGATGCTAAGCATGTTGGACTATGATAAGGGCTCAGGTCCATTCGGTTTACTTTGTTTGCGGTTTTGATAAGCCAATACAGGCCACGGTATCAAAGGATAGTGGGGGCATTCACGCCAACCCCACATAAACCATTGTGACACAACTTCAATTGGGACCAAATCTATTACACACGCACACTAATCATGTAACTAAGGTGCACACATTCACATTGTAGGGCCTAACTCATGAATTAGTGTCTTTAGTCGAACCCATGATTAGCATGATGGTCGACCCAGTTGTGGGTTTAGCCATGTGCAAGGGGTCCAAACCTCCGTGGGCTCTAAAAAATAGAGTTCACTCCCATTGTGTCAGACCTTTTAAAATAGTATGGTAAAATTCAGATTGGAGACCCAGCTAGAAAAGGTTATGTATGGTAATTAGAGGAGTATAAATAGACTTAAAGAGAAGAGAGAAAGTCATAATCACTTAGAGTAGCCTCCTCTCCTCTCCTCTCTCTCCCAATCACACCTCCCCCTCTCTCTATGTGTTCTGCCCCAAAAACAAGAGGAGAAAAGGGTTTGGCCGCCCCCTTCTCTCCCTCTCTTGTCCCTCTTGCGTGGTGCATAAACAGTATAACAAAATGTAATATTAGCAACGCAAAACCAAGTGTCGCTAAAAATAACTATTTGCAACTCATAGAGAAGTGTCACAATAAAATCAATTATTAGCGACTCATAAATATATGCGTCGCTAATAGTCAGCTATTAGCGACGCTTTATTATGAGCATCGCTAATAGTTGACCTATTTATGAAGTTTTCTACAAACATAGCTAATAGTTATTAATTATAATAAAAATAAAAAATAAAATAAAATATTTAGCGATGTATAGAAATATACGTTGTTAATACCTATATTATTAGCGATATATATTTTTATACGTCGCTAATAGGATTTATTTTATTTTATTTTTAAAATTAAAAAAATTATAAAAAATTAAAATTAGAGGAGATATAAGAGGGGGAGATTAAATAAATTTTAATTTGTTTATATATTATTAAATAAATTAATTTTAAATTTTTTAAAAAAAATTAAAATTAGAGGAGAGATAGTGTGTAGAGGGAGAGAGAGAGGAGACAGAGGAGGGAGGGAGAGAGAGGAAATGGGAGAGAGAGAGAGAGAGATGAGAGGGAGAGTAATTTTATTTTATGTTTAAAAAAAATTATTAATTTTTATATTTTAAAATAAAAATTAAAATTAAAATAAGTATTAATAACGACATATATACATATATGTCGCTTTACTATATGTAGTAGTGATGAATAAAATTATATGTTGCTAATACTTGACATAGACGTATAATTATATACGTCGCTAATATGATTTCTTTTAATTCATTTTTTATTTTTTAAAATTATTCTTAAAGAATAAAAAATCTTAAAATATTGAAATTAGAGAAGAGATAGTGTGTTGGGAGGGAGGAGAGAGAGAGAGGAGAGGGAGGAGAGGGATAGGAGAGGGATAAGAGGGAGAGAGGAAGAGGAGAGAGATAAAGAGGGAGAGAGGGGAGAGAGGAGAGAGAGAGGAGAAGGCTAAGAGGGAGAGGGAGAGTAATTTTATTTTAATTTTTTTAAAAAAAATTTATTTATTTTTATATTTTTAAAATAAAAAATTAAAATTAAAATAAATACTAATAGCGACGTTTAGTCATATACATCATTATTAGTATATGTATTAGCAATGTATAAAATTATACATCACTAATACGTGTAATATTAGCGACGTATAATTATATGGTCGCTAATATGATTTCTTTTAATTTTATTAATTTTAAAAAATAAAAAACCTTAAAAAATTAAAATTAGAGGAGAGAGAGTGTGTAGGGAGAGAGGAGAGAGAGAGGAGAGGGAAGAGAGAGAGCAGAGGAGGAGAGGAGAGAGGAAGAGGAGAGAGATAGAGAGAGGGGAAAGAGGAGAAAGAGGGAAAGAGAGGAGAGGGAGAACAATTTTATTTTATTTTAAAAAAAAATTTATTAATTTTTTTATTTTTAAAATTAAAAAAATTAAAATTAAAATAAATACTAATATCGGCGTTTAGTCATATACATCACTATTAGTATATGTATTAGTAATGAATAAAATTATACATCGCTAATATGTGTAATAGCGACATTTTGTCATATACGTCACTATTAGTATATATATTAGTAATGAATAAAATTATAAGTCGCTAATATGTGTAATATTAGCAACGTATAATTATATACGTCGCTAATATGATTTCTTTTATTTTTATTTTTAAAATTAATTTTAAATAATAAAAAATCTTAAAAATTTAAAATTATAAGAGAGATAGTGTGTAGGGAGAGAGGAGAGAGAGGGAGAGGGATAAGATGGAGAGATGAAGAGAAGAGAGGGGAGAGAGGAAAGGTAGAGGAGATGGAGAGTAATTTTATTTTAATTTTTTAAAATATTTTTATTATTTTTTATATTTTTAAAATAAAAAAATAAATTTAAAATAAATACTAATAGTGACGAATAAAATTACATGTCGACGTATATTTATATACGTCGCTAATATGATTTTTTTTATTTTTTAAAAAATTAATTTTAAAGAATAAAAAATTGAAATTATAGGAGAGAGAGGGGAGGGAAGAGAGAAGAGAGAGAGGATAGGGAGGAAATAGAGGGGAAGGGGAAATGCATTTTATTTTAAAAAATAAAAAAAATATTAGCAATGTATACTATGTTTTATTAGCGAAATATAGATGTATACATCGCTAATACAATATACATGGATATACGTAGTAATAGAGATGCTCAATGAGAGCGTCGCTAATTATATTTTTTTAAAAAATATTACACGGGAGAAATTCTAGCCGCTTATAAAAACCCACCCCAGTTTTTCTCCGCCGCCCTGCCTCCCTGCCGTCTCCGTTGCCTCCTCCCCGCTCATCCATCCCCCCTACTCCGGATCCCTCCCCGCTCATTTATTAGCGACGATTTTGTATACATCGCTAAAGGATTATTAGCGATATTTTTTATTATATGTCGTAAATATGCAATAGCGATAATACTTTTTTTTATGTTTATTATGCGTCGCTAATAATCCTTTTTATTGTAGTGAAAGGAGGATTTTTATTTTTCGAGTTGTGTGGCTTCAAGGTAAGGGCTAGGGCACTCTTTCATGCTGATTTCATAATCCAAGAATGAACTTTGAGGGATCTACAAAAGTACAAAGTTATTCTCCTCTCTTTCTTGATTAAATCAATATTCAATTATAATTCGAGCGTTAGAGTGAATGTATAAATCGTTCGGGGGCTGATCAGCCCCAAAGGTTAATTCATACCTCTCTTAAATTTAATTCTAATTCATTGTTAGTCCTTTATATATGTTTATTACTTATGTATGTTATTATTCATATAATTATATAAAATAATTGAATTAAAATTATAATTTTTATGCAAGGTGTTACCCCTAAGATTTGCCGACCAACGTACTTCCACTTTGATGCCACTTAACAAAGAGAGCTATGCTATATATGACAGCTATATTCCTATCAACTTCGGTAAAAAAAAGAGGCAACGACATTTCCTTCCAATCTACAACCAAACTTACATTACTTTATATACTTATTCAAAGAACTAGAAAGAAATCGATTATAAAAGTGAAAAGTTTTCGGTTGAAAACCATTTATGGTAATTTGTACATAAGGGACAATTATACTCTATATAACTTCTTATATGTTTAGATAATTACAAAATTTCCTGTAATTTCAAACCTCTTTGTCATACCAAACAAGAAATATGTCAAGAATCATCAAACAAGTTGATGCAAAAGTTCAAAAACTGATCAAGAGGCATGATGGTCTTACCATAATATGATAATTATGAAGCAAAAGATTAACGTCCCTCCATATGAATTTCTCCGCCAAGGACTTCCCTCGCTAGCTCCAGCTCAGTTTGTACCACTCTCATGTCCATTCTGTCTTTGGCAAGCTCGGAGGAGCATGTAATTCCTATTCTTATTACTGAAACCAGACAATGTTGAATTCTATCTAGTCCATCTTCTCCTTCCTTTGGAACCAATTGGGTGTCCACAATCTCCATTACGCGCTTAGGAAATGACATTTTTGCATACTCTGAGAGGGTAAGGCCATCCTTGAACATGTCATCAGTCGGCTTCCTTCCTGTAAACATCTCTAACAGCAAGACCCCATAACTAAATGCATCCCCACGAGTTGTCACCTCCCCGCCAATACCATACTCTGCAGTTGTTAAAAGAAAGGCAGGTAATTTACCAAAGTAAATTGTGTGGATTAAAAAAATTTGTGAATTTATCTACCTTATAAACAGATTACTCTCAAACTGTTTCCGACTAATTTGTTGTTTATACATGATTAGGCCTTGGGGTTAATGTTAAAGAGAGAATCTAGAGAGACAATGATTTTTTACCTGGAGGAATGTAGCCAATGGTGCCCTTGAGTTTGAGGGCACTAGATTGGTTCGAGGAAGCACCATTTGCTGTGAGCTGAATTTTTGCCAGACCAAAGTCGCTAACATGTGCCACCATGTCGCCATCAAGAAGAACATTATTTGGCTTCAAATCACAATGAACAATGGGATGATGACAATGATTATGAAGATAATCGAAAGCATGTGCCACATCAATAGCAATATCTAGCCGCTTCTTTAGGTTCAAAAACCTAGACTGACTGGGTCCACTTTGTGGATGCAACCACGACTCTAATGTCCCATTTGACATCAATTCAAAGACTAAAGCTCTGAATTCCTTTCCTTCTGAATCAAACCCGGAGAAATAAGTCAAAATCTTTACAAGATTCCGGTGTCTTATGTTTCGTAGTGCTTCACATTCCGATGTAAAACTCTTCATTGCATCATTCTCTACAAGGTTTAGCACCTTCACCGCAATGTCCTGACTACTATTCAAAATTCCCTTGTACACAGAGCCCAAGCTTCCAACACCAATCAAGTTTGCCGAGGAAAAACCATTTGTTGCTTCAAGAAGTTGTTGATAGGAGATCTTCATGTGTAGGTCCTCCATAGAAGACGTTGAAGGAGGCTTCTTTCTTGACATTCTTTTCCAAAGAAGTACAAGTAGACAGAGCACCAAGAGAAGACTTCCAGTAAGGGATACTATCAATTTGACTGCTAAAGCTTTGTCATGTTTATGAACTGTTTTCAAGGAACATGGAGGCAAATACAATTCCAATACACCCCCACAAAGGTTAGTGTTTCCTTGTAATGAGATTGCACTTCTGTTCTTGAAAATCCCTTCTTTGGGTACTTCTCCTCCAAAATTGTTGAAGGATAGATTCAAGTACACCAAATATATCAACGTGGTAAAGAATTTGGGAATCCTCCCTGACATTTTATTATGAGAAACATCAAGTTCCTTGATCACTCTCAAATCACTTAACGACATTGGTATGGGTCCCTCAAAGAAGTTATTAGACATGGTGAGAGTTTCCATAGCAATACATTTGCCGAGGGACTCAGGAATTTCTCCAGAAAGTTGGTTGTTGCCTACAGATAACATGTACAAATTTGCAAGGTTTCCCACCTCCATTGGTACGGAACCGGTTAGATAATTATGAGATAGAAAGAGGATAAGTAACGATAAACTCTTGAATAAGGTGTTGGGTATGACACCAGTAAGCCGATTGCGGAAAAGGCGAAGATCCTGCAGGTGTGTACAATTTGCAAGGCTTGGAGGTATGATACCCTGCAGTTGATTAGCTGAAAAATCAAGTTGTACCAATTGTGTGAGGTTTCCCATGGAGGCTGGAATTTTACCAGATAATTTGTTTTCTCCCATGGTTAGCCCTTCTAACCATCTAAGCTTCACAATTCCAGCAGGAATGGAACCAATCAATGAGTTAAACTCCAAACTTAGTACTTGCAGATTGATAAGATTTGCAATTCCTGAAGGGATGGTCCCATATATTCTGTTCTGGCCGAGCTCCAAATCCACAAGGCTGGTGGACAGGTTTGCTATGGAATCTGGCAACAAGCCTTGGAGCCCACTCAAAATGGCATTGAAAAATTTCAGATTGCTACAGTTTGTTAAAGATGTAATAAACAGCAAATCATCCCCTTTGTCACTCCCAAGGTCATTGCCCCCAATGTACAACGTAGTTAGATTTTGAAGCTTTCCTATCTCAATGGGCACAGGACCAACAAAATGGTTAGAGGCTAAACCAAGCACCTTGAGACCAAAAGCATTTGCAAATGAGACAGGAATTGGTCCCCTGAGTTGATTACCACCAATGGCAATTCCAACAAGGTTTGGAAAAGCCATCCCAATGTCAGATGGTAGGCTTCCTATTAGTTGGTTACTAGCAAGCTCAAAGTCTTGGATGGAAGAGAGATTATAGATAGAGTTAGGAACCTCACCAAATAAGTTGTTTACTCCCAGATATAGACCTCGTAGCTGGAAAAGTTGGCCCAGCTGCTGGGGAATCCTCCCTTGCAAATTGTTGTACCTTAGGTGAAGAGAATTAAGAGAGGAAAGGTTCCCCAGTGCAGTTGGGATAGCACCACTTAGATTGTTGTCATACAGGCGAAGGTATACAAGCTGTGACAAAGAGCCAAGCTCCGGGGGAATGGTGTTAACGAGTTCATTGTGACTCAGGTCAATGTTTCTGAGTTGAAAACATTGGGATAGATTGGCTGGAATCTCTCCTCCCAGCGAGTTGTTTTGCATCAGAAGGAACCTCAGGCGAAATAGACGACCAAGCTCTTTGGGTATTTCTCCATGGAAATGGTTGTCTCCAACATTGAGGGATCTGAGGAAGGTGAGATTTGCCAGGTGAGTTGAAATGTGACCCACTAGGCCAAGACCATGCAGGTCCAGTGCTGTGACTCGTTGATGTCGTCGGCTGCAGGTGACTCCTCGCCATTGGCAGAAGTGGAAAGAATCGTTCCATGAGCTAAACACATGAAAAGGATCACCAGTCATCTCTTTTTTGAATGCTAGTAAAGCAAGACTATCAGTTTCGTTTTTCAGGAAGGTGGTTGTTGCTGATGCTGAGTGGAACATGACAACGGAGAATAGGATAAAACGGAGAAAGCACACGAAGGTGATGGTTTTCTGCCGGTGGAGACCCATGTCGTTGGCCAGCAGCATGCAATCCGCCCCAGAAGTTAGGTAATGCACTGAGAATTTGCACACTTTCAGGCAAGCCATGGTCCTGCCTCATTATAAGAAGCTAACTACAAGTCACTAATTAATCACTTCAAGTAGCCATTGACTTTGGAATGATAGTGGCTACTTTATGTTTTTATGTTTTTGGTGGTGATAATGATAGTGGCTAGTTTAAAGAAAAATGATTTTCTTAAATTCTATTTGTTTACTTTATAGGCCTTTACACTGCAGTGGCTAGTTTAAAAACTATAAAAACTTATCTACTGGAGAAATGCACAAGCGTGCAAATTCGTCATCATCCCTACAACAGGAAATAAAATTGTCAACGAGTTAGTGTCAAGTTGGGTGGGATTATAGGGAGGTAGATTTACATTTTCGAAACGGCCATTGACTTTCTTAGAAAACATTAGTTTACTTTTTGTTGACACAGTTACGTGTGCATTTATACATCTCAAGTCAGGAGAGAATTTTATGTGTGCGTTGCACACCATGTTAGCGGTGTATTCTACATTCAAGACAGGACGTATTAGCATGGTATGCAACTCAATGCCCTTGAGATCTCATACATAATACTGATACGTCGTGTCTTAAATGGCGATATATACCGCCTATATGGTGTGCTGCGCAGACTTAAAAATTTCTCAGTCAACTCGTCCATGGATCATCCATTTGCATCCACGCTCGTGGTTTTAAATTTCTTTCTGTAGCGTTATATGTGGATTGCATCACACTGCAATAAGAAAATGATCCCCGTTGAGATTTCACGGGAATTGTAAGTGTAAACCGGTTGTTGACGACCTCATATAGGTGCTGCCCAGGTGAGACTAATTGTTTTGATAAGGACTTCCCACAATAACGGACCCATATCATATTTGCCATCTTGGAACACGTGGGCATGTAAAGTCGGACAAATTTTAACCGCCGATTGGAAAGAAAAAGGTTGAAACTTTTATAAGTAAGAAACTATGAAGCCTGCACATTGCAGAGGGCCACAGGACGGCAGGCTGGCTACCGCTCCGGTCTCGAGAGAGGGAGAATCCTCCGAGTGGACTCAATTTGGCGAGGTGTTTTAGGCTCCAACGATACGGGATCGGCCAACCGGACTCTGAGAGTAGCGTACCACACTAATCACCATTAAACCCTTGTATATACATGTTCCACCTGGTTGAAGGCTTACATTAAGGGAAGAGTTTTTCATATTTTTTATTCACCGTGAACCCAACATAAAAAACGTTTAGAAATTATTTATTTTTAAAATTAATAATACACACGTTAGTATATATTAGTATCAATATGTATCGTCAATCTCATAAATAAACAGCCCTTAGATATTCCTTATGTTAAGTAAAAATTAGGGGTATAAATTTTCTTAACCTAAATTGAGGGCAAGGCTTAAAGAATTTAAGTCTGTCTTAAATAGAGTAGATGGTAAAAAAACCTCGAATTGCTTGGCCCTTCCTTAAGTATAAAAATTATTTAATAATACCACATATGCCCTAAGGGGAAGAAAAAATTGAGAAAGATGTATATTTTAAGGAAGTTTAGGTGAATTATTACAGTGAGTTGTGAAGGACCCCGCCTAAAGGCCAAAGGTATATGATCTTATGCCTAAAATTTATTGATATTTTAATGATTTTTTATTAAAATATTTTTAATAAAAATAGTAAAAGGCAAAAACAATTTATGGCATGGCATGAGCCCACTTACAACTGGCTAGGGTTAGACTTTTGAAAGCCTGCCTAAGGCCAAGGCCTAGCTTAGGCCCAGCCCAACCCGATTTTAGCCTTATCCACGGTTGTTTATAAACATATAATATTTTTCTATAATATGCCTATTTCATTTGTATTTTTTGTAGCTAATGTTTTTGTTTTTTACATGTTAGAATATTTTGTATTAATAAGCTTATTTCATCAAAATTAACATACGCCACTTGGCTTAGTTGGTTTCCGATTAATGGACTTTAAATGTAGAAGATTTATAAAGCTTTCTTCTCGACAAAATAAAAATATCAATATCAACCTTTTGTCGAGACCCTACCCAATACAAGTCTTTGGGCTAAGGAGTCTGGTGGGAACTTGTCAGATTCTGTCAGAGTGATGATGAACTCGTGGTAGGAATTAGTCCTTGTATTGGCTATAGGCAAACCTTTTGGAGACTGCCCCTAAGTTTTATACTAGCAAGGTTATTATGGTATTGGTGGTGGTGTTAGAAGCATTTTTAATGCTTCACTTTAATAATAAGCCCAGTGTAAAGAATACATAGGTGCCATTTATCTATGAGAACGATGACGTATATGCTAATACACATTAGCGTTAGTGGTATTAGCACTAATATGCATCTAATGTGTGCACTGTCAATCTCAAATATTAAGGGGTTCACATGCATTATTTACATTGGGCTCATTGTTAAAGTAGAGTATGAAAAATTCTTTCGGTGGTGCTTGTCTTGCTTCTTATTTACACAGGCGCTTGTATGCCTTTCATGTATCTTAATGGTATTTTTAAATTTTATATGTAAATTTATTTTGTTTCATCTCTTATTATATTATACTTGTTTAGTTTAGAAGTTTTAGTTTCCTATAGTGTCTTTGGTAACGTGGGTTCCTCTTGTACTTATTTTTCCAATAATAGATAATATTAAGTTGGCTACAAAAACTTTTTGTGGTCAAAACCTTTTATTATTGTGTGCTTAAAAAATTAGCTATATAAGATTCATATAGGCCCAAAGTAAACCTTTGTAGGGTGTCCAAACATTGCTTAAGAGAGGAGGCAACACCCACCCTACTTTCATTTGTATCTTTCTCTAAAATAGCTCACTATTCACCCTCATTGTCCCATATTAAGAATTCAATTTGGAAAAAAATTGATACCTAAGAAAGCTTAATAATTAATTTTTTTACTTCACCCACTAATTATTATGAGAAGGATGAAATCTTTTGCCGGGATTTCAACTACATCTCTGGCGCCCCTAGAGGGGGCATCGGCATCGTCGAGATATTCTTCCCGAGTTGTAAAGGTATGTGAGGAGCCAGAGCTAGAGCCACATCCCGAGCCGGAGCCACGGCTAGAGCCGAAACAGGCAGATCATGAGGAGGAGCTCGTATAGCACCGTCGAGGCCGAGGACGTAAGAGATTGTGATATTAGCTTTGTTGTATGCTTATTTTAAAACTAAACATTTTTTTGACTTGTCATGTAATATATTTGATAAATATTTTTATTTTATGTTTATTTTTATTCGATGATGTTAATACTTTAATGTTATATTTGGTATGTATGGAATGAATGAACAGGGACATGTGTTAAAATTAGTTTAAATTAGATTTTTTTAAAAAAAAATTAATTTGATTTTGTCCTTTAAAAGGACGAAATTAGTATTACGTGATTACGTCCTTTAAAAGGACGAAATTGGTCAAGTCTTTTAAAACTTGACCCGATTTCGTCCATTAGAGGGACGAAATCAACTTAAACCTGATTTTGTCGTTTAATCAACTTAAAAATTAAAAAAAAAACCACGCAGGCGCCAACCAAGCGGCTGGCGCCTGCGTGGCAAAAAGGAACACCACTTTGGGAAATATTTCCCAAAGTGGTTTATTTTGGTAATTTTTTTTAATTATTATTTATATAATTTTCTCAATATAAAATATACCCCATTTATTCTATATTATTAGTCATTTTTAATTTTATAAAATAAATTAAAATTAATTTATTATACTATAATATAAAACAAATTGATGTATTATAAAACTTTTAAAATCGAATAGTTTACCTACGTTTTATACAAGTAATCCCTATTTTATGCTTATTTGATATGTTCTAATCCCCAAAAAGTCAAAGATATTAAAATCTTAATCCATATTTTTTAGGTTATATTAATTTTAATTTTATAATATTATATCTTATACTCTCAAACCCGAATTTTTACATTTTTGGTATTGTAAGAAAGCTCTTGACGAGCTCTATCAAATGAGATCATAAATGATTATGTTTTCTTTAACTTTTTATAGGCTATATGTATATAATATATAACTTAATAATATATTATATTTTTATATATATTATATATATTTACCAAACTAGTCTAGAATATGAATAACATGCTCCACAATACAAAGTCTTTCGACACCATTATAATCTTTGCCAATATGTGACATAATTTTTAGGGAAAATTATTTAAATAATAATAATAATAAATTATTCACCAATTTATACCACTTTGAAAAATATTTCCCAAAGTGGTGTTACTTTTTGCCACGCAGGTGCCAACTAAGCAATTGGCACTTACATGGTTTTTTTAAAAAAAAATTATATGATTTCGTCATTTAGAATGACGAAATCATGTTTAAGTTGATTTTGTCCTTCTAAAGGATGAAATCAGTTTATCAATTTATAAGACTTAACCCAATTTTGTCATTTAGATTTCGTCCTTCTAAACAACGAAATCACCAAACTTCCATTAGAAGGATGAAATTACCTTATATTCACCTTATACGGTGATTTCGTCATTCTAAACGATGAAATCACGTACCTTTGCAACTCAAGAAGAACATCTCAATGATGTCGATGCCCCCTCATCGAAATCCTGACTGAAGAGGTCGCAGTTGTAGATGTGGAAGCTACGGTCGGTGCTGGCGGCAAAGTAGCTATGCTCCTGGTTGAAGGAGAGGTAGAAGAAGGTGGGGAAGGAAGCTGCCTGGGTTTGGGTCGGGGTTGGTAGGATCGGGGCCGGGGCCATAGAGAGGCGAGGGGGAGGTGGGCATGGAGAGGTGGGGTTAGCTAGAGCATTAAAAACTTGGTGTAAACTGGGAGTCAACTAGAGCATTAAAAGCTTGGTGTAAATTGTACCAGTTAAAAAACAAACTAAGGGCGGTGATTTCGTCAGTCAAAACGACGAAATCATGGAATATGCACAAAACACTTCCTTTCCTACTCTACACCATGTTAAAATGATTGGATATACAATTTAATTTTCGTTGCCTTGGAAGGTCATGGCACGACCTCAATAAAAGGAGTGGAAAAAAATATTACGATGAAGAGGATACTGCAATCATTGAAATTAAATAAAAAATACTATACAGGCAAGCTGGTGAGGTGCATTGTAATGAAAGAAAAAAACAAAAAAAAGTTGATGAAGACCATGGATTGTAGAATGTAGAGTTGGTGAGGTGCACACATTGCCACACACATACCTAGGATTTTTGGTCTATTATTTTAATTGTTATAAACATTTAGGAATTTACTTAAATTAAGTGTGTATAGGGAATTGTGAGACCCTCTAAAAGTACTACCAGAGATTATGGGGCCATATTTTAATAAGAGTGGAGCATGCCGGTTATTAAGTTGAAAGGATATTAATTAAAATGGAGTATGCCAGTAATTAAGTTGAAATAATTGCTTGATTTTGGCAACTTCTGGATGAGAGTGTGTTGTTGAAAGTATGTTATGTGTAAATGCTTTAAATAGGGAGTTGAAGAGAAACTAAGCGTGGAGTATGCTTCAAATGGAGTATGTAGTAACTAAGTGTGGCAATTTCGTCATTTAGAAGGACGAAATCGCCTTAAGTTGATTTCGTCCTTCTAAATGACAAAATTGGGTTAAGTGTTATAAACCGATAAATCAATTTTGTCCATTAAGGACAAAATCAACTTAAACCTGATTTCGTCCTTCTAAATGACAAAATTATATATATATATTTTTTTAAAAAGTTATGCAAGTGTCAGCTGCTTGGCTGGTACCTGCATGACAAAAAGCAATACCACTTTAAAAAAAAGTGGTCCAAATTGGTAAATAAATTTTTTAAAATTATTATTTAAATAATTTTTCCTTATTTTTAACTTATATGATTTGAATTTATAATTATCTAGTGTAAGTATTTATGAGTTAATATAGATCTCCTATATATATAACTAATTATCATTATGATCCTCAAAGTAATCTATTATAACTATAACATACAAGACATACCTTTGTTTAATATATATTTTATTTTAAAATTATTTTATTTTATCCTATTTAATCTATAATTATACGCATAATAAGTATGCATTTTTTGCTAGTTTTAATAAACCAAATTGGCATTTTCAACACAATGCACGCGGTTCACAGTTTAACCGGGTCGTCCAACCGGCTTGAACATGCTGGCCCGATAAATAATTCATATATTTATCCGCCCGTAAGACGGAAGAGGACATAGCTGGGTTTGGTTTTACGATTCTCATCTGTTCGAGAATCACGATTCTGATTATCGGGGAAAAAGAGAATGGGAGAATCACGATTCCGTGATCGACTTTCCTATCTCAATTCTGCAGTGGTCAGTCCCCTGCAGCATCCTATGCGTTTCCTCCCCTTATCCTCTCGCATCTTCCCCTCACTCCTTCCGGCCTCCCATTCCTCCGAAGAAATGATCGCTTCCGTCGCTTCTTCTTCGTCTTCCTTGTAAGTTCTCTTATCTGTCTGTTATCGACCATAAACTTTCTGAAGCGTTTTTCTTTCTCTTTTGGGGATTCCAGTAGATTGAATGCTGCTACTTTTCGTGCCTTGCGCTCAGTATTAATTAGTGTGATATTGGGTCCAACTTTGAGCTGAAATACTATGCTTGGAGAAGACAATTGATATGGTACTTGGAGGTGCACGTGTTATGACAACTGGGAACTTGCGTTTAACCTTTTCCCGAAAAGTTCTTTCTTTTAGGTAATCTTGGTTAGATTGTCTGCATGCTTTACTACTAGTTCCAATCAGCTTGGTAATACCAAATCTGGATGGAATTTATTAGATAAGCTGAAGGCCAGTGTGAGATATGAGCCTCGTAAGGCATTATCACTTTTAATGAAAATGGGTTTGGAGGAAAAAATTAAAATATTGATGAAAAATTCAGTGTTCTATCTGATAATTATAGTTGTAGAGATGTCAAAAGAGCTAAAAGACGTAAAGGGTTCATCTCTATGAAGTCTACCTACTATTCTTGTTTGGGGACTCATACTGAATTTGTATCATCAATGTTGATCAAACAATATGAGCAAGGATCAAACATTCTAGCTAAATTGGATTTCCTGAATCTGGAATTGGGTACGAACAGATGTACATTCTAGCAAAATTGGGTCACTACTTTTTGGATGTCAATGATGCCCTGGGTTGATATTTATAAATTTAGATCCTGTGTGCTGCAGATGCCTTACTCCATCTCCTATGTGCCATCTCCCACTAGTAAATCGATCTGTGCTTCCGTCTAATCTGTTTGAGGGCTTTATTCGAGGTTTGCACATATCCACTCCTTTTCCTTTTAAAATTAACTACAGGGAAATGTTGTTGGACGTTCGCAATGAGTTGGTGCTAGGTCATTTACTTGGAATTTGTTGAAATCAACAACCTCCGCAGACTACATTTTTTTCTTTCTAATATGTTGCTTTTCCTCATTATGCAGTTAGAAGGAGGCAATTGTGTCTTACCTCACAGGCTGGCTTTTGGGATTCCATGAGATCTGGGTATTCAGTTTTTATCACAGATCTAATAGCTCTGCCTCCTTATTTTAATAAAAGTTACAGTGCATTTATTCATAATCATAATTAAGTAGTGTATCGCCTCCATTCTAGCATGTTTTGTAGTAACTCTTTTGTAAAAGATAACATAGTCATATCCTTCTTTATTAATTTCATCTAAGTTCTTTTAGGTCTCCCTCCCTCTTTTAGCATCATTTACATAAAACTCTTCCAACCTTATCGGGGCATCCATTGGTTTTCTTTATACATGCTTATACTAAAGCAATCTGCATTATCTAAGCTTCTCCCTTAAAGGTGTTACCCCTAAGTTCTCACATATATACTTATTTATAATCCTATATTTCTTGGTTATTCTACATATCCACATTAGCGTCCTCATTTTAGTTACATTCAGTTTATCTATTTGACTTTTCTTTGGTACTCAATATTCTACTTTATAGAGTATTGCGGGCTTAATAGTTATCTTAAAACTTACGTTTAACCCTATTTAGGACTTGCCTATCACACAAAACTCCTAATGTTGCCATCCATTTTACCCACCCTGTATTAATCTTATGTACTATATGACTAGTGATATCTCCCTTTATGGATAATAGAGTCCAAATATTGAAATTTCTCACATCTTGGCACTTTTTGCAATTTATTTCGACTAAAGTTCTACCAATGGTCTACTATCCTTAAAGTTAATTTCCATAAACTCCATCTTCATCTTACTTATTTTAAAACCTTTTAATTCTAGAGCTTCCCTCTATAGTTCAAATTTGGCATTTAACCTTGTTATAGTCTCACCAACTAAAACTACATTATCTGCAAAAAGCAAGCATCAAGGTATCCTATCTGGTATATGTGTAGTTAGTTAATCCATAACTAGAGCAAAAAGATAAGGGCTTAAGGCTTACCTTTGATGTAGACCTACTGTGACCAGGAACCTCCCCTAATTGTTCGCACATTGGTCACTACCTCATTGTACATATCTTTAATAATATCAATGTAACCTCTTATAACTCCGTTCTTCTTTAAGACACTCCAAATGAGCTCTCGAGGCACTCTATCATAAGCTTTTTCCAAAGCAATAAAGGTTTTATCTCCTATCCTTACTTCTCAACTAGTTATCGTAACAAGAAGATAGCCTTGATTATTGATCTCTTTGACATAAAATCAAATTGGTTCTCAGTAAGTTTAGTTACTTTCTGCAAGTGTCTTTCAACCACTATCTTGTGTAACTTCATAGTATGACTCATAAGTTTTATACCCTTATAATTTGTACAGCTTTGGATATCCATTTTTTTATATAAGGGTATAAGGGTATTTCTCCTCCACTCCTCTAGCATCCTCTTTGACTTCCAAATATTGTTAAATAACTCAGTTAACCAAGTTAAGCCAACACCCCCTAGGCATTTCCATACTTCAATAGGAATTCTATCATGCCCTAATGTTTTACCTTTCTTTATATTCTTTAAGACAACTCCTACCTACTCCATTGTAAATTTCTTAATATAAGTTATATCCTTAATAAGACTGGACTCAATATCAAGACCACCACCATAATTTTGATTTAATAGCTACTAGAAATACCTTCTCTATCTCTCCTTGATTTTCTCATCCTTTACTAAAACTCTTTCATCGTCGCTCTTAATGCACATAACTTGATCTAAGTCCTTACTTATCTTCTCTCTTAACTTAGCTATCTTATATATGTCCCTCTCCCCCTCCTTCAATCCTAATCTATTATATAATTCATCAAACACTTTAAATCGAGCTTTACTCACTATGTTTTTGGCCTCTCTTCTAACCTTAATATAAATCTCCCAACTTTCTCTATTTTTACATTTTTGCCACTCTTTGAAGGAACATTTTTTTATAGTGTATTTATTGCATTTTTTAAAAGTTGGGTTGGATTGATATCTACATGTAAGAAACATGGCATCTACTCCTTTTTTAATTCACTTGCAGCATCTGCTAACATGCCTTGTGTATATCAACAGTTTCCAGTCTGAATTCATTTGCAATGGGTCATCTGTTCTTTGAAGCTGTTTAAACAAATCTTCCTCATTCATACTTCCTTAATCCATCTCTTGACTGTTTATAGTTTTCCATCACCTTTTTACATCCCTAATTGTTAGTTTTTCAGCTTTTCTGTATTTGAGTAGATTTGGTGAGACTAGATTCTAGATTACCTTACGTAACTATTTTGTCTATTTAGATGGAGTTGTAGCTGTAATGAAATAATGGCCCGTCTCAGCATGCATTTTCTTCCCGAATGAAACACTGCAGTTTTCATCCCACTCAAAAATGCTTTGTTTTGAGTTATTCATTTAGTAGCTTATATTCTTGTGATGCAGTTTTCTGAAGAACAATAGTATAACAGAAGTTATTGAAGCTCCCTCAGAACCTTTGGAAGAGGAAAAACCTATGCCTTCAGAAATTGTACTTATCGAAAGAAGTGAACCAGGTGGAACAATTGAACAGGTACTTTTCTCTTCAGGGGGAGAAGTCGATGTCTATGAACTACAAGCTTTATGTGACAAGGTGGGTTCCTTAGTGCAAACTATAAAAGTTTAAAGTGATCTTAACAAAATGGTTGGTTATTTTTTAATTTTATGTCCTCTTATTTTCATAATGCAACCTATGAGTGTCTTCAGCATTGAATATCTGCAATGTAATTTGTTTGGTTCCTTCTGATGTAAATGTCGGGAGCTCCTGGTTGAAGAGTCATGGGCCCTTGAGACTTGATATGAGTTCTGTGTTCATTAAATTTGAAATAAAGATGCACATTTTCCTAATACCGTACTTTATGAGCTTTGCTGAGTGTGAAATCACCGATCAAATAGGTGGGCTGGCCTCAGAGGCCTCCATCAAAAGTGGCTGCTGCCTTGAAAAATAGCTACATGGTGGCTACTCTTCATGCAATAAAAAAATCTCCAAGCACAGGTACTTTGAATGATATGGAAGCGTTGTATCTGCCAATTAAATGATTTAAGAACTGATCTCATTATTATTCCTTTATATCTGTACAAAAATTTGCAGCTGAGTATAATATAATTAAATAATGAGCATTTTAGTGTACTTAGGAGAAGTTATTTGACAGAAGGGACTGTTCAAAAGGAGCTAATTGGCATGGCCCGTGCTACTTCAGATCATGCCTTCAATGCCACGATTTGGGATGTCCTTGTTGATCCTTCCTATCAGGTATATTTGAGGAGTCGTAAAATAGAGAGTGCACTTTATTATATTGCCAATTCATTTATTTGCATATAAGTTAAAACTTCTGGAATCCTATTTTACGGAATTGATAAGTTATCTGAGTGAGGACTTTATAGCATAGTAAGGCAAGCTTGTCTTAATAGATACCTGAATGAACATGCTGGGGAAACCAAGGACTATTTCTCAACTGTTTATTTGAGACATGAAAGTAGTTTACTCTAAACCTATTTTTAAGCTTCTTATTACATAAACACAATTCTTTCTAAACCAATTTCAAGCCTTTAATTTGTTAACCTTTTATGGCTTCTGATGGATATGGATAATATGAATGCTACCGCTGGAGAGTGTTGAAAACTGTAACTAACTTTCCGCTGTGGTTATATTGGTGGATCATAGTGTGAGAATATGTTAGCTTCTAGGTATGAGACCTGACAATCCTGATTAGTCTGGGCGGACTATAAGCCATGCTATGTTCCTCAACTACGTAAATAATTTGCTGCAGAAAGCATGAATTGTGCAAGATTACATTGAAGAATGTGTCATATTTCAGGGACAGGGTCTTGGAAAGGCTTTAATTGAACAGCTGATACGGGCTTTGTTGCAAAGGGATATTGGCAATATAACATTGTTTGCTGATAGTCAAGGTAAGGAATGCTGACTTACAGTCAAATTTGTCTTGTACTTTTATTGGAGACAAGATCTTCCACTGAGTCTTCACAGTCTCGCGTACTCGTAATGTTGTTTCTTCTTTAATGCACTAGTAACATTTCTTCTTGATATTTGCTCCATTGATGCCTTAGAAATAAAAGGGTAACATGAATTAGTTAGAAACTGAAAAAAGTGAAAAGGGGAGAGGAAGAAAGGAATGAAACCGATATGGAAATTTGAATGTTGGTGAGTGCCATTGCAGCTGGAACTTGAAGGGACAATCAACAATTACAGGGTGCATTCCATGAAGAGCTTAGGTGGAAACACTTGCATGATGCCAATATATTGATAGATTCCTTAGCTTTTGTGAAATTAGACTTCCTAACCAATTGATTGCTAAATGGAAAGTTCTATATAATGTTTAGGAACTCAAAATAAAAGGACGAAGCAAATAGTTATGTCTAAAAATGGCTGAGTACTCTAATTCTTTCCCCTTGTTGCCAAATCCCTCTTGCAAATTTTCTATCATAGAATCGTGGCTGAGCAAGGCCTTTAAAGTATAAACAAAGGAGCTGATCATACAGTGAAAAAAATAATATCTTGTTTGGCCCAACTATTCATACAAGTTTAGTATGCATAACACTAAAAGAACTTGAAGGGGCTATGACCATGCTTGGCCCTTGGCTTTGATATCAGATGGCATGCTTATCTTCGCTTATCATATTGTCAGGGGAGCATTCCTCAACTCTTTTTCCTTTTTCTGGCAGGAGCATTCCTCAACATCATTGAGTAAAGAGACTTGTTTATATGAGCCCGGGCTCGCGTGCGATTGCGTGAGCCCAGGCTTTGTGTGCTGTTGCATTTCGATCCGACAGCACACATAACTCAGGGCACATATTGGTTTCTGTCTCCTTGTGCCATCGGATATCGATTTGACAACCCATGATACCTGGGCTCACATTGACATGTGTGAGCTTAGGCTCATATAAACTTTTTCCTTGATTAAACTATATAAATTCACTTCTTCAAATTTAGCTAATGTGATGACAGCAAGCAAGTTATACTAACTCCAATTTTTTAATTTTATCTTGCTGCAGTTGTGGACTTCTATAAAAATTTAGGTTTTGAACCTGATCCTGAAGGAATCAAGGGCATGTTCTGGTATCCAAGGTATTAGCTGCCTCTTTTTCCTTGGGTGGTTGTTGGGCATATATTAGTTGTCCAGACATCAATTGTACATGCCACATGTTAAACACACTTCATTAGTCTCTAGGGTTGCAGCAGCTGTAAAATCAAGCGCTTCTTTTTTGTCTGTAAACTGTTATGTGACTGGCCTTCAGAATAAAAAAAACGTGTTACGTAATTCCTGTTCCAAAAAATTTCAAAAGAAGACAGCATTCTTAGACGCTTGCATATTGGGTTTACCTGATTTTTTTCCATGAAGTCAGGGTGACTGTTATGGAAACTATCTTACGCGTAGTAACTGGAGTGCTTGCTGAATCACGAACGGAATATTTGATGCACGTTTATGTAAGGAAGCTAATAAGTGATAACTATACACTGAATATGTATACTAAATCTTTACACCAGTGACTCAGTGAGGTGGCTGTGTTTTTGTTGGACAGTGAAAGTGGCCTCCGTAGCTGACGTGTTCATTGTCCAACAAAAGCCCACCACCTTGGGGGTGTACAGGTTTGTCGTACAGATTGTGTAATATTATCATTTTCCTTTATATAAAGGGCCAAAGAATGTTATCCCAAAGGCCTCTAGAGTCGGACTCTATTATGAGAAATGATCGGAGGTGTGATGGCTGAAAAGATTTGGTTCGAATCACCAATCAGCCCAGCTGGAAAAATGTGAAAACATGGACTGCATTTTCACGCATTTTTTCAGCCGGCATAGACAGATTAGTGCCTCACCCGATTTGGTGAAGGCCTCACAGCCTATCTGAACCGAAAAGATTAAGGGGGTGTTAGTGTGCCTTTTCTAGAAAGGAGGTGTGCCACTTTTGCTCATTTCTGGAATCGGACAGAAACGAACAAGCATTCTGGCCAGAGGCAGGCTCTGCCCAAGCCATTTAGCATGTCTCAATGAGCTGACAAAATCCTACAATTGTAGTTTGGTGCTTAGAATTTCATGCTGTGGTCGTGGAGACCTGGGCTCATATTCAAGCGACCCTCTGGTCTCCACCACTATGCATTGTGTTTTTATTATGGTATAGTGATATACACCTAACAAATCTATCCAACAAAGGCATAAAATGTAGGCTTCGTACAAAGCTCACTTGGGTCTCACAAATCGCAAGTTCAGATTTGTAACCTCGATGCACTTTTAGAAACGGATTCATATTGCATGTGTCCCAAATCTTCTTTATTTTATTTTGGCCACCAAGAACAAGTTCAATCTTCAAGGAGCGTAACACTCATATCAAGTACTCATAGAATGTTATGTATTGTTAGCATGGTTTGTCGTTTCGGATCTCAGTCTCATCTTGGTAACCTAAAGAGATGAGATCTAGGAGAGATCTCGAAGAGATCGTGTAAAACAATCAATAATTGAGTTCAAGGTAACTTCCACTTGGTAACCTAAAGAGATGAGATCTAGGAGAGATCTCGAAGAGATCGTGTAAAACAATCAATAATTGAGTTCAAGGTAACTTGGTCCCTGTAAACCATCTAATCAAATAAAATTTGGGTATCATCAATTAGGTGATCATAGATACATCCAAAAAATAGTGAGTTTCATACTCTCTATAGGTGCCTTCAAATTTATCAAACTCCATCCTCGCTTCATCTATGTTAAGACACTTTGTATACATACAAACTAAACACAACTCCACTACTTTATCAAGATCATGGCCTAGTTTTGTTGCAAATGCATAAAACCTTTTACCTTGTTTGTACTTCCTCAGGTTTGAAATTACACTAGTTACTATTATAATGCTACATAGGCTAGCCTCAACTCTATTATTTAGCATTTCAATGAAAAACTCCAGCGTCATATCATATTGTCCTGCATTGACAAACCCACCTAGTAATACAGACCAGGTCACCGAATTCTTCACTGACATTGATTTAAATAACTCATACACATTCCTTGTCTTCTTAACCTCAAAATGCTCATTTGTAAGAGAAGTCCAAGAAATGACATTACGTGTTGGCATGCGATTGAAAACACTATGAGCATCATCTATCTAGTGGTTTACAACATCGCCCGAGATCAAAGCAATCGATGAGGCTAGGCTTGGGCAGTTCATTTCATCAAATACTCTACAAAGGCAAACAAACACCCTGCATTTAGAATAAAAGCTGATTAAAGAGGTTCACACAAACACATTGGCCTGAGTTTAAGGCCATGACTCTGCATCACTGGAAAGATGGAAAGAACTTGCTCTGGTTGCCCATTATGCAGCTATGCAAGCAAGCAGACATTATAGAATTCCATGACACAGTGTCTCTCTACAGCATTTCGTTAAACAGTTAGCACGCAGACGTCAAATCTCCACTTCTCGACAACTTTGTAATGAGTGAGTTACAGGCATGGATGTTCTCGTATGATATAGCAACTTCTGAAGTAAAGGGAAGACAGGTTTCTTGATTTGGTTTGTAGGCATTGCCATGAAATTGAGAAGAACAAATAAAAAAAGAAGCAGATTGGGAGCTTCAAGGACTGCAAAAGGAAAATGGGCATTTCAGGAACTGGGTTATCTTCAAGTTCATTAGAGGGGTTGTCAAAGGTGGGCATCAGACACAGGTCAGAGTGGCTCAGCGCTGGTTGGCATCGAGGCTCTAAGCTTAGTGGGAAGCAATCAGAAGCGGCAGCCATGCTGTCTCCATCTAGTGGCTGGCCGAATGGAGTTTGGCTGGTGGTGCCGCCCCTGACTGATGAACGAGAGAAAATGGGGGGTGGGGCCATGGGGTTTTGGTACTTCTGGAATTGTTTAGCCCAATCTCGAAACTGCCTCTCTTCAGATCTTGGCTGGCTCGGCGAGAACTCACCAGGATCTCACCGAAATTGTGTAAAAAGACTTTTATTGGATCTCATGGCTTGGTAGAGATTCTGGTGAGATCTCGCCGAGACGGTGAACCATGATTGTTAACATACCAAAAAGAATGATTATAACAAAATTTTAATTTTTTTAAGCATCATGCACACCAAAGTGGCAGCAAAAAAATAATCATTAGTTGTTCCGTATAAATTGGGAAATAGAAAAAGAAAAAATAAAGGTGGACTTTACTATGAAAATATATCTTCAATTTATTTTTGAATATTAAGGTGTGACTTATACTTAAATTCACAGGAATGACTAAAAGTTCATACATTCAGACCTGATCTTTTAGTAGTCCCATAATTTTTGTTGAATCATAAGCGCATTATATTAAATAAGTGATTAGAAAATGTAATTTGGAAAGGTCCCTTAGGCACATACAATGTGTGATAATTTGGAAACATCATGTATACTCTGAATCTTAATTAGAATTTTGAAAGGCAAAATTTGAATTGTTGACATGATGTCCACATGTTGAAGGTTATACAATATATCGACACAAGGGCTGACATGTTGACAGTGCAAAGAGGTTTTGTAGAAGAATATGCAACTATAAATTTTGGTGTTGTATAAAGTAAGTCACCACTTCCTTGTTGCCACCTCAGGTTAGTATAAATAGGAGGTGATGGGAAAACCCTAGTGCTGGGGTCCAAAACCCTGCTATCACTTAAAAATTTGGAGTGAAGTCAGGTTAGAGTTAGGAAAAATGACTAGAAAGGAAGCTGAAAGTGAGCAAGCATCAAGAAGCTATAGCTGAAAGGTAAGATTGTGATCTATCAATAATTTTGGTACTCTATAATGGGTTGTTACTAAAGTATTATGGATCATGGGTGCAACTGTGTTGGGTAGTTTTGTGGGAAGTGTTGGGAAGAAATCAAGCTATAAGTTGAGTGATTTTCCTTGTTTTCTACCTTGTTCATGTTTTCGAAGGTTTGTAAATGATTTAGAGACATTGGGAATGATTACAGGTGTTGTCAAACATATCATAGAATGGGATGGGGTTTCTCGAGCTGTTGACATAGATTCAACCCTATTGAAGGGGTGCTGGTAGTTCTCGAGGGTAGTGGAACCATGGAAGGCTATATTAGTATCAATAAGAATATCAATAACTATAAATATGAGTACACGCTGATGATATGTTTGGTGCGTGCCAAAATGGCCACAAAACCTTTGATATACATAAAAAATATTAAAATTATTAATATATTATTATAATACTTCTTTTATAACATAATATACATCTCAAAGCATGTAGTTAAAAATAAAGTTGTTAAATATTTGTGAAAACAGGGAAAAAAGTAAAATAGTAAAGAAATTAGTAGATTATCATAGGATGTATATTTAGCATAAGTATATATGATTTCAACTTCTAATTCTTGTTTTGCATGGTGTTCAAAATAAATTATTTATTTCCTCCCCGTTTAATACAATAATTATATATACACAAACTCATTAACATAATTTGGGATTTTCAAACACACGCCTAACTAAAATCCACCCAATATCCTCATAATATGCAAAATTCTATCAGCTACTTTTACACAACATGTTAGAAATGTAATACAAACAATAACAATTGCTAGGCACACACAGGAAAGTACCAAGAGATGCTTCCTTTTAGCTTATAAAAATGGGGGTTAACTTTTTTACATCCTACCAATCTCTATAGAAGCAAAAACAAAAAGGGTTAACTTTTGGTTCTGCACAGCGTAACCAATGAGAGAGGAAGAGCTTCGGACGTAAATGAGTCAAGGCATATCTACAGGTAGAAAACATTTCTAGGCAAAAAAGTTTGCAACAAACATTCCACCAATTAAAGAGCATACAAATGTTTCTAGTAGACACAACTCTAATTTCTAAGGGAGGCTTTCCATCAGACGGGTAGTCAGCATTGCTATTTTCTAGTGATTTTAATAGCAATAATTCATGATTTTTTTATTAGAATAATTAATGATTACAACACAAAAGAATGTGAACTAAAATTAATCAAAATATGATCCTAATACAAGAATTACTTTAGAACAGAAAATTGGGTCAAAATTGTGTTATTTTCATTCTTGGTATATCATTCAGCCCGTGCTTAGAATATGGGAAATTTGAAAGAATGTGAATCATGTGAGTATACGTTTTAGAACAAGTTAAGCAAAATAAATCAGAATTGGAATGAAGTGAAAAAATATCAAAACTGAAACCAGGAATGGACATCGCCTTTCTTCTCTCCTCTCCAGTCGAGAAGAGACTTCAGAAATACTTTTTTGGTCATTGTCTTTCTTCTCTCCTCTCCAATTGAGTGGTGACCTCCCTTGTCTAGAAACAATGCCGCTAAAACACCATCATGCAGCACACACCGGCCACCACAATCAGAGCTCCTTGCCATCCACCACGAAAGGATCAGAGCTCCTCACCGCCTACTACAATCAAAGTTCCAACCTTTAAGTTGCCCACCACCATCTGTGTCCGAGCCACCGACCTTGGATCAGAGCAGCCTTTGCCGGCGAGGACAATACAACAAGAAAGAAGCTTTCTCTTCCGACCCTCCATGATTAGAACTCCGAGTCGCCCACCGTCAACTACAATCAGAGCCTCGCCGTCCACCACGATTGAAGCTCCACTCCTTACCACCATGATCAAAGCTTAGCCTTCGAGTCGCCCACCGGCCACCACGATCAGAGCTCCTCCTACCCACCATGGGGATCTGACCTCTGTGTGGCCCACCATGATCTGTGTTCGAGCCACCCACGGTGGATCACAGTTTCTTGCCCACGGTGAGAACATGGAACGGCTAAAGAGAGCAGTGCAGACTGTAGATCTGTTTTATTATACCTTTTCGATACGTATCAAAATGATATGTGCAAAACGGGTGGTCTGTATCGATAAAACATGTGTCGTATCGGTTTAAACCAATATAGATATGTATCAGACAATACAATCTTCCATGAGTAGGACATCATTATGAGTGTGGATCAATTACGGCTTATTATTATTCTTCCGATATGGATTGTGCATGCCGGTGAGATTAGTGTCAAATGTGGGCTCCAAGGGTGTTGGTCATTTTTTATATCGGTGAAGACATGTTGGGTGTAGTGGCGAGTAGTAAACATGGATCTTAAGGGGTTATTGAGAATAAATGAATGTTTTCATAAGATACTTATATCATAAAAAGAAACATGACCTATGAAGGAAGCTCATTCGATAAGGAATTGGTTGGGAGTGCATCTCTTAAAAAGGGGTTTGTGCTGGTTGTAAATCCTCAAAGAAAATAGTTGTACATGACCTTCAAAGGGTCATTGTACAAGTGGTTTAGAGTGTTATTGTGACGCCCCGACCCAAAAACTGACCTGGCCGGGGGTCCGAAAGCGATAAAAATTAAACCCAGAAATAAGAGCGGCACACTCTGAGTACGAGAGTCTTCTCGTTCCTCTACGCACTACGGAACTTTAGCACTCTGTTGCACATAGGCAAGAACTGGCCTAATTATATAACTAATTCGGACCGGGCCAATGTTGCATTGTCGTTGGTTGCCTACGTATATATCGAATAACATCCATGATGTTACTCCGATACGATCGGATCTGGACGTAGTTCTGCCTACTAGCTACTACATACATCAAGCCATACAAAAACACATACGTATACCCAAATATTTAATCGGGGTTATACAAAAGCCCGATAAAACACCGACACACACATCTCGCTCTATCATAGAGACGAGCACCACACAACCACCACAACATGCCTCACTCTACCCCAGAGCAAGACCATTACATCATTCCTCACTCTATCCTAGAGCAAGACCATCACATTCACACATCTCGCTCCATCACTGAGCCGAGACCACATACATCACACGTCTCGCTATATCACTTAGCCGAGACCGCACGCATCACACGTCTTGCTCTATCATAGAGTGAGACAGAACACAATCATAGGTCTCGCTCTATCACTGAGCCGAGACCGAACACAACCACAACACGTCTCGCTCTAACCCAGAGCGAGACGGCACACATCATGGCATCCAAGCAAAGCATATTATAAGATAAACACACGCACAACCCGTATCTCTCTAACCCAGAGGGAGACGGCACACATCATGCATATAAGCATAGCATAACAATATATAAACACACACACAACCCATCTCTCTCTAACCCAGAGCGAGACGGCACACAACATGGCATATAAGCAACACATCATAATATAACACACGCACAGCTCGTCTCTCTCTAACCCAGAGCGAGACGGCACATTTCATAACTAGCACATGTAATTCTATAATTAAAATCAAGAACGGAAGAAAACGGACTCCAAACGAGTCCAAAAACTCCTCCTGAAAATGAAACGAGATCTGGTATTTATAGGGGAGGAGCCGAGAGTGTACGAAACACTCTCGGGGCCGTGTGCGACGCGCTGCGCTCGCATCCTGCAGACGCGCCCCGCGTCGCGCGGGCTGACGTGCAGCTCCCGCGCGTCATGCGGGAGCCGGCCCGCGACGCGGGCCCCGTCCCGCGTATGCACGGGACGATGCGCGGATGACCGCGCGTCGTGCGGGTCACCGCGCGGGCCCACGGGCCCCCTGCCACGTGGCACCGTGCCGCACGTCGAGCAGCGCGGCTGATGCCAGCTATTTCGTCTTATATAATTAAAATAATATATTTTATATATTATTTTAATCAAAAAATATTTAAACTTCAACGCGCGATATCTTCTTACCCCGAAGTCGGAATCGCGCATTCTATGTACCGATGGACTCGTATTGACGAGCCCTTCAATGCAAGATCACACATGGGTAGGTTATCCCACTCTTTTCGAGTAGGCCCCGACCATGCAGCACACTTCCCGAGGCCGTGGCTTTTGTCCCCGACCTCTATTTTGCGCGTTCTTCGATTCGTCACGCTCGTTACTCCGAGATCTACCCAGATACGAGAATTTCACATAATGAAACCCCCTAATACTAATCTCAAATTACCGAATTACCCTTAACACACTTGGGTTAAGCGTAACTAAAAAACGGGTCATTACAATTATGGCTTCGTGGGGTGTAAAATCTTGATGTTGTCCTCTCATGTATATTTCATGGCATGGAGGTGTAGGAAACCAGTCCAAATAGGGGTTGAAGGACTCCAAAGTGTAGTCTACTCTAAGAGTAGTAACAATGCTAGTGGAATATTGGTGTCCATATACTTAGTGATTTTCAAACTCAATTGTGGTAAGTTACATTTCTTCTTTAATAATGAATATACATAATATTTATTAAACTACATTATCATTTATAGCTTCAGTCGTATTGAAACTCAACATCCTAATGATACAAATACGAGGGATGTGTCGTTGGAGAGTGGTACAAGTCAAGAAGAAGATTTTGAATTTACGAGTTTACAACAAAACTTAAATTCTTAATTAGGTTAAATAACTTAAGGTCAACTTGGCAATACTTGTTATTTTGGCTTGCAAAACTACAACATATCATGTGAGTGTTTTATTGTGACAATAATAGTATATGATTTGTTATTCATATGCTCAAAAACAATAATTGCAGTTCTGAATTTTTCTGTGATCAGTCATATGGGGTTTTGAATGAAAATAAAATATTTAATCATAGATTTTTGCACTCTAATTAATTTTAGAAAGGTTTTCTTTCAAAAAAATTAGGGTTGCAACACAAAGCCCACACATCACACACACCCAATAAATTCGAGAATAGGGGTTCAAAAGGCAAATCATATTCACCCCACAAGTTAGGATTTCAAGTAACTCAATACATTGATTTCTTAGGGCGTAATCTTGGTCATCCCATGCACTCCCTCAGTTACTAGATAATGAAATTATTTATTTACTTTTTTAGTTCTATTGGTAGCGTCACAAATAGGATCAATAAGATCCAAAGTTGGAAAAAGAATTATCAATAAGAAAAATACATTTGCAAATAACATGAAGAAATGAGATGTTCATTTACTCCCTCAGTCCTATTTTGTGTCTCATTTTAAGAAATGTTTGTCATAATTAAGTGTTTTACTTTCTACTCTTTCTATTTAATATTAATAGCTTTATTTAATTTTTAAAAATAAATTAAAGCTAACTTATTTTAAAGAACCAAATGGAACTATTAATATGAGATTGAGAAAAAAATTTGAAGTTATGAAAATAATAATTACTTAAAGTTCTTTAGAATTTTATCTTTTTGTATTCACATGTTAAAGATAAAATTTAGACACTTCATGTGGATCAGTTATATGGGGTTTTGGTTCAACTTGACATAAATCCAATTTAATCAGTTCTCAAGTTTGACAAAAAAATAATTAGCCCAAACAATTGATTGGGTTCGGTTAAACCTGACCAACCTTGATTAAACCATATTTAACTAGTCATGGCTGGTTCAATTTTTAAAACATTGTTTAGAAAGGAGCTTGGTGATCACAAAATTAGGGGTGTAATTTAATGGATACGGATAAGGCATGTACACAACCATCTATTTTTATGCGGGTCATGTATTTACCCTTTTATATATATATATATATATATATATATATATATATATATATGTGATAGACACAGAGACAAAAGAATGGACACATATAAAATGAGGATAAAACTTTGACATATACTACTTTATTCTTTAACTAAAAGTACTTAGTAAAAAATTGATTAGAAAATAAGTCATGACGTAGTGATATTTTCTTATTTAATAAATAAATAATACTATAAAAGACATACGAGAGTATGATATATTTTTTTCATCCTACATTAATAGTTTTATTTAGTAATTTTTTTTATATTAATAGTTTTATTTTATTAAATTTAAGTAATTAAAATAATATCATAAACTTATTTTTATTCTTTTTTATTATTTAATAAAAGATATTTTTTTTTAAATATATATATTAATATATTTTATAGCCACGAAGATTCATTATGTGTACTAGGCTAAGTAATTTAAAATATATTAAAAATAATAAAAATATATATAATTAATAGACATGGATAAATACAATAAAAAAGTTTTTTTCGCAATTATTTCTAAAATGCAGATGCACATCGGACAAACAGACCATGATTACATCACCCCGACACAAAATTAATGTACACACCGTTATGATCAACCGAATGACGTCACTGGGAAGACAAAATAAATTTCCTAAGATAGAAGATGAAAGAATCTTCCCGAACCGTCGTTTGTGGAACCCCACTAGGCCCAGGTTTCGATCCATTTTAGATAAGCGGTGCTCAAGGGTGACTTAATCATGTGGGCCGGTTTTTTCATGTGGGCCATCCAACCATCCTGGAAGCCAAGTCTTACACGAAAACCTCCAAAAGCCCACAAGCCCAGATCCGACCTCTCCCTATAAATTCCCAGCATTTCATTTCTAGGGTTAGCTCCGCCCGGATCTCCCAGCACCCGGAAGATAGCCAGCAATCCATCATGGGTAGAAGTAAGTGATTCTTCTTCATCAATTACTCTTAGATTTCGTCTGAATCTAGACTGCTTGTTCGTGACTTCTCTTTCTTTTCATATCGTTTTAATTAATTTTCGCATTTTAAATGGGCAATCTCTATGTTATGTGGTTCAGAGGATTGAACATATTTCAGAAGAATGGGAATTTTTTCCTGAACTTTACGGTTAATTGTTGAATGGGTTTGATGCTGATTGCTGTTTCTTCTGGATATTAAGTGGAAATACGATACTGATTTGTTATCGGCCATGCTTCTTCGATTGCGTGGTTCTAATATTGTCGTTTATTTATACCTCTTAGAAGAGATTTGCTTTACATATGGCATATCATATACAAAAGATGTAGATCAAAAGTTTTGTCCTCTCTGACCTTCAGCTTTATTCCTCTAGTTCCTTTTTCTACTTTGATATTTATGGCCGTGTCATTTAGTCATAATATGGAGGGGGCACGACTTCTTTTGACCTTGAGGTTGTGGCAATTCATTGTCTTAGTTAAAGTTGTTCGTGTGACAGAGATGCCAATACCAGTCAATATCTATATGCGGATTAATTATGGACGAGGAGTCTGCCACCCTGTTTTAGCCACCCCAACCCTCATATACACAGACGGTAGATTTCTACCGACGGTGTTAATGGGGGTGGGGTGGCTGACTTCTCAACCGTTAATTATTTGTCAAATTTACAACCGATCTCTTAGCCCTCTTTGTTTTAAAAAAAATTGACTAATACCCGAGTTAAAATTGATTGTATCTTTTGAAAATGTTTATGTTTTGAAGACATTTTATTTGTTGATCGATGCTGACTAATTTTGTCCTCTTTACATTTAGATTTTCTTAATTTTATCACATAAACTTGTCTATGGTGTGTATAAGAAAATGTTGTGAAACCTGATTTTACTTTCATTGTATCATTTGTGTAATATTTCATGTTTATCATGATACTCTGATGTAATGTCTAGCATATGCTACTGTGGCATGTAGTTTCTTCTTTCCTAATCATAGATACATTTCCTTAACTAGAGTTGGAACGTTTGTTTGCAAAGATAGCTCATTTTCCATGTTAAGGATTTTGTTTTTTTGATGAACCATGTTAAGGACTTTACTACAAGTGTGTCAAAGGAAAATGATATTATGAGGTTTCTTTTGGATTCAATGTACATAATTTGTTTGGTGGTATTTTCCCTACAAAAAGTCAAGGGCATCAAAATTTATTTGGTAAAGTATCACGTAATTTTATATAATGCTATTATTGACATTGACATGGTTGTTTTTTATGTTTGTAGGACCTGCTAGATGTTATCGACAGATCAAGAACAAGCCTTACCCGAAATCACGGTATTGCCGCGGAGTTCCTGATCCTAAGATTAGGATATATGATGTTGGGATGAAAAAGAAGGGAGTTGATGAATTCCCGTTTTGTGTTCACCTTGTCAGTTGGGAGAAAGAAAATGTCTCAAGTGAGGCTCTTGAGGCTGCTCGCATTGCGTGCAATAAGTACATGACTAAGTTTGCTGGGAAGGATGCTTTTCACCTCAGGGTTAGAGTTCATCCTTTCCATGTTCTGAGAATCAACAAAATGCTTTCCTGTGCTGGGGCTGATAGGCTCCAGACTGGAATGAGAGGTGCCTTTGGAAAACCTCAAGGAACTTGTGCACGAGTGAGCATTGGCCAGGTGCTGCTTTCTGTTCGCTGCAAGGATAATAATAGCAATAATGCTCAAGAGGCTCTTCGTCGCGCTAAGTTTAAGTTCCCTGGTCGTCAAAAGATTATTGTCAGCAGAAAATGGTACGTTCATAAGTAATTATTCTAAGTTGGAAGTTTGTTAACTTGGATGATATGAACTGTTGCATGCTTCCTTTTTTCCTATTGCTGATAAGAATTGATGCTCAGATAGCCCTCTTATCTTGGAAAGAGTGTGGGGGAGTTGTTTACATTCTTTTTGTCCAATTCCTTGGTTGAAAATTTTCCGCCTCTTGTTGTGGAAAGAAGTGTCAGTAATCTATTGATTGATTGGAAAAGATATGACGTACATATTTTTACCCTCCGCTAGATTACACATCTGCAATAAGGCATTGTAGTGTTGCATGTTGCCTCTACAACATATAATTGTTTGAATTGCTTCTTTTAAACGGTTCTCTTTATTGCTGTAACCCCGTCTTTCTTCACTTGTCGTTTTCAGGGGCTTTACTAAATTTAGCCGCACAGATTATATCAAGTGGAAGGAGGAGAACCGGATTGTATCCGATGGTGTTAATGCCAAGGTTGAACCTCCTTTACTCTCTGTTTCCTCCAAAAATTTTGTTGAATTTCCTGACATTCTTGAAGATGTTTAACGAAGTAATATTTATACTTCATAAGAAATGAATTTGATGATATTAAGTGAATTCTAGAATCTTCTACTCGAATGAGTCTGGTAATATTATGTATTTGTTTTTGCAGCTCCTCGGATGTCATGGGCCTCTTAAGCAACGTCAGCCTGGAAGAGCCTTTCTAGATGCAGTTGCTTAATCCTGGTCTTGTGTTTTAGACCAATACTGTTTCTCTTCAATACATTGATTCCCGACGACCATCGAACATATGCAGAAGTTTTCTGCATGTAATTTTGTTCTATTTCTTGATGTGGAATTCTTATTTTATTTATCGTCTTGCTTTAGAAATCTGATTTGTGGTATTTATATATGTTGGTGCTTTCTCTGTCACTGCTGCCGGCATCTCAACCAAAAGCAAATATCCCTTAAACCATGTTACTTTTTAGCGTGAAGCGTATCATTGCAGCAACCTGGTGCGTTGTGCATGTGGTTGGAAGTCGGTAGTCAAGCATCCGTCAGGATCATACTAGTGTGCGTTCAGAAATTGCTCCTCCAATATCTCACCCTAGAACTTAGTATATGTGCATCACCACCGAGTTTTGACATTGTAACCATGCGATTTTTAACAGGATAGAACATAACTCATTTTCTTCTCTCAAATGTAGTAGTGTGCATATCTATAATCAAAGAAAATGTATTAGTGACTTATTTTATTAGGGAAAAGAAATTCTATATAGTGCAGGCCTATTCCTGTACTGAAAAACCAATCCCGCGGTTGGTTGTAAAATCAAAGCTATAGCTATTTTAATTCATTTAAAATCAATGCTCCTTTCCAAATCCTTCCTTGTATTACCTTGCCTTACTACACCCTCTCTCACCTAGACGGACTCCACCCACTCATCAAGCCCCTTCAACCAGCCTCTACAGAGTCACCACCATTGCCGCCTCTACCCCAAGAAGTGGCTAGAATGAACCAAAGGTGCAGTCCACCTCGATGCTGCTGCAAACAACGAAAACACAAGGAAAACTTCTTTGACAACTCTCAAATACAGTGGTGGTGACCCATTTTCCTAAAGGCAAACACACGCGGTCAGAAAAAAGGCATTCGTTGGTACATAGAAGCCTTCATCTAAATGCCACTTTGCACTTGTGCCTTTGCAATATCACCCTCATTAGAATTTTCATTAGATCTACATGGAAATATACTTCAATGCATAGTATGCTAAAGAAAAAAATCAATTTAATTAACCTAATATTTCTTGTATCAAATCATATATCCAACACAAAATCATGCAATAATATAAAATTTCGTCTTTCATATATCTCAGCACAAAGAAACCGAACCAAAATTGGTTTCACTGATGACAATGTCATAAAACAATTAACGTTTCCAACAAATCAACAACGCATGAATCAGCCTCATTATCTTTTTGTGGGTAAACCATAGTGCTATCATCACCAAGTCTCCATATTTGTGATGTCGTCATCATTCAAACTAATTTTGCATGGTGATAATATCTTGTTTGCATGTATGTCAAATTTCTCTCCACCAACGCTCTCATTTTCTTCACATCCTTCTAATTCATTCAATTTCATCATTCATGTTAATCATCTTGTGTTCATAGTTTCCACTTTGTCCATCCAGATCATCCAAAAGCTCTAGGCTGCACAATATATTCAAAGAAAAATATGTTTTTGGGTAAGACAAAAATGATACAACATTTGAGAGAAAAATATGGTAGCATATAGTTGGGTGATGGGCACACATAAAACAATTGAATTGATAGACAATTTTATTTTACAAAGTTTTTTTAAGAGGAATTCTCATTTTAGTATTCAGAAGAGGCAATCATTACATTAAAACAACATTCAAAAGTACTTATCAATATTTCTAGCCATGTACGTTATTGTTGCTCCACTAATCTTGCTCAGTCTTTTAAAAATCATTTGCTAGCATCCAAATGCAGAACAATGGGCAAAGGCCTATGCAACGCTCTTTGCCACAACAAGCTGAAAAAATAGCTAAAAAACTGGGTAAATGTTGTTGCCCCATTTTTACTTTCAAACAAATTTATGTCAATCCAAAAAGCCACTAAAAAGCTTACAATTCAACACCACTTAATATAGGTATCGAAAAAGTAAACTTCAAATTCACAATAACCACGTAAAAAATATTGGCACATTATCACTAAAAAGCTTATATAACAAACATAATTGTTCATATAAAAAGTAAATAGATAGGCATTATTTCCCGTGTTAGTGGCACATAAGTTTTTGTATATGTCACATAAGCAACAATTTTTATATTTTCTCAAGGAAAAAATATTTGCCAGTAACCAACTCAAACACTAAAAATAGTGAAAGCAATAAAGTTGCACACGCCTCTTGTAGCCATGGTCCTCCCCGACAATTAGAATGAGTGAGTAATGAAATTGCTTTTAGAGGCTATTACAGAGGAACAAATAAACGCCGTCGTGGAGGAAACCACGAACCATGGAAGGATGAGCATCAAGCAGAGAAGATGACCACACCTACTACGCATTGAAGCATTGCCTATTTGTTAAAAAAAAAAACCCCACTTTTGACAAGAGACAACATAAAGGTGCTAGAGAAAAGGAGGACATACACCTTTATTGCCATGTGAGACTGCTGTAAGAGAGGAGGCTGCATTGATCAGCGGCTAAGTTGACACGCAAGAGTAGGGAGGGACAGTGATTGGAATCAATGAGAAGCAGGGCAAACTAGATCAATAGGAGGGCGATTGTGGGGTGGGGTGGGGTGGGGTGGACTGAATTTGATGATAGGAAGATGATCTAGGAGTGGGGTTAGACGCACTGAGTGAGCGTGCGAGGGATGGACGCCGGCCGGAGATGAATAGACAGTGACACTGAAGTTCTTTTCAGATCTCTTCACTTGAGGAGTCGGACAAGGTGGGTGAGAGAGTGGGACTTAGGTGAGATTGGGATAAATGGGTCCTAGTGGGGCCGTTGATTTCAAAATTAAGGGTTAGATCTGTACTTGAGTACATGAACTCAATCGGTACTTATTAATTTTATTAATGTTTACAAAGGTATTTAATGAAAATTATTTATTTAATTACTCATTGTAAAATATAGTTTGTAATGATTTCTTTAGGCATATGTGAGAAAATTATTGTTGTATTCATGTATATGATTTTACCTAATAAAATTTGAACTTTTATATAGAATTGATCTGTTAGAGTGGTTGATTGTGTAGATATGTAGGGGTTGTTTGGTACAGAAATTGAACACGGAATGGAACAAGATTCTACTAAGGGGTGTAAAGGAGCTAGCTAATCAGGCAAACTTAGACTTGGTCAAGTTGAGTTTGACTTGAGCTGAAATTAATTCTCGATAAGTTTGAACACACCTAGGCTCTACTCGAATTGAGTTCAAACTTGGATTGAATAAGATTTGAAATTGAACTTGAATGTAATTTATAAATTTTAATATATAGTTTAAACAAATTAAGGTAGATTATTGTAAAAAAATTATTTTGAGCTGAATTGGAGCCTTTGTTAGGCCTAGGCTTGCCCATTACTCGGTTCGACTAGTTAAAGGCTTAAAGCTCCTAATTCAGCCCGAATTCACCTAATTTCACTTTTTTGTATTGGGTAAAAAATTTCAAAAAAAAAATTGACTCTATTCAACTTATGCCCCTATACTGGAATCAAAATGTTTCCGTCGTTTATGCTCAACGACTGCCATTGTTGACTATTTTAATGTATTAGGAAGTTCGCATACCTATTCCATTCCACAGAATCCAACAATTTCTACCCAATTCCATTAGAATTTTGGCTTCGGAGGGGACAACATAGCCCACAAAAATTAATTACATTTGTTTAAGAAGCGCTTTTCCTGTTGATCATTGATTGCAAATTTGAAACTCTAATACTCCCACATTGTTTACACTATTCCACTAGCAAACCACTGTAATACTAATCTTTGCATACATAAATTCGGAGTGCCTTTTTTTAATTCTACAGAGATGTGTACGTCGCCATCTTTGTGTCATGCACTTGCATTCCTAGGCGAGGGAGCATATGTAGCATTTTCACTCTCTTGACGCACGTTTAGATGAATACCATTGGCCGATCACAATGAGAAAGTGTGTACAAGAATTACCAATTACCCAAAAAGAAAAGAAAGAATTTGTATACTAGATGAGTCTAGACAAGGTGCCAGCCAACTGATCCTGTCAGGAATGCATAAAATGTTAAGCGTAACTGTGACCAGAGAACAAATAGAATTGCCCAAACAAGTTGCCGTGCTCTGTGAGCAATCTAAATTCCAATTGAGTACCATTTGTTCATAATTAGACATTAGGTAATGTATTAAGTTTTGATCCGAGGTATCATTGCTTCTGGTGCAGCCAACATCAAAATGTTGCTCTCATATATAAGGCAAAGGTAGCGTGGTCCCCGCCTCTATGCTGGGCATAAGCTAAGAAAAAAAATAGCTTCAACCAGATTTCTTCTTTGAGCTGCGAGCAGAGTAGCCAGGTCATTAAGCAAGGGTTTAAGTCATCAACTAACTAAATGCAGCTGCTTCTTTCTTCTTCGACAAAAGTTTTGCACCTGTGCCTTAATCCTTTTGCAAAGGATCGAAAGCCCGAACTATGTAAACCTGCAAATAGTACTTCCCATTATCAGTGTTATCCGTGCTGAGATAAGCACTTTCTGTATGTATTTCTAAGTTGTCAGTTTCTGTAACAAATAAATAAAAAATCATGGCAAACATGGTTTTGTAGTCATACTCAAAGGGAAAGAAATTCCATATCCCCTCCCTAACAAGTTGAAATTCGACTTTACAAGATACCCATGATTCTTGCATGGACATTCACTATTGATTATGTTTTTGCATCATCATCATCATACGCGTTATCCCAGTTATCTGCGCCCGTGATATGGAATCCATGCGATATTTCATATTTCACTACTGATTACATTATTTGCGTACTTTTAAAGGGTTATAAATTTTAAGTAATATCCAAGGATCATGGAAGCAAAGCTAAACTTTTAAGAGGATATTGCATCTCTCGAGAAAGTTGATACATATTACCAACTATTAACTCTAAATACAATAAACTAAAGTACATGTCAAGGTAATTCCTCAACGCTAGAGGTCCTCCTGCATAAATATCATTGCGCGCTCTTAACAGAAGGGGAGAATAAATATTTGTCAAGGTCCAAAGACAAGACAATAAAAAACTGTTAAAATCCTAGTGCCTAAATATCTTAATTCAATCTCAATAAGTTCTGAGAATTCATGTATTGGTTAAGTTCTTAGCCGAAACAAGTAAAACTAGTATAATTCTCCATACCCTATTTTACACATACTTAGAATTGCTTTAGGGAATAGTTGACATTAAGTTAATGCATTAAGACTTTTAAAAGCTTTATTTGGTTTAGATTCCTGATCTTCTTTACATGTCCTGGCGGAAATCAAATCATAGCCTATTTAACCTATAGCTAGTTCAGAAAACTCTTTTAAATAAATGATCTGCATACGTGCCACAGTACAAATGAGGTAGCTATAGTAAGTTGAGAACCCATAATAGCATCCATATAGATCTTGATTAAATACCTTAAACCTTGTTGGTTCCGTCAATTCAAATACCAAAGCATCTCCATCATTCAATTTATGATCTAAAGCAAAAGCTTTCCACCCACCACTAAGACCCACTCTTCTTCCAATGTAAACAGCGTCAGATTCTGAGCCATCCTCATCCTCGAGAATCATATTGACCACCTTTTCAGGTAGGTTACTTTTGCAAAATGCAGCCGGAAGACCCTGCTTATATTTATGGCTAATTTATGAGGCATCACCAACTGAAATATAATTCTCCACAGAAAAATTGATTTAAGTCAAACAGTGCTTAGAAAAATATAAATTTTACCAGCCAAAAACAACTAGATACATGAGATGTAACCATTGACTTCACAAATGAAGGGTTTCCTGATTTCAGGTTCTTTTGGAGCTTCTCTGCAATCTGCATTGCAAGGAGTCGCTCTTCATATGATGCCATTCTTATGTCATGCGATAAGTGCCTTCTGCTTAGGCTCCTAATTAGATTCCACAAGGAGCATTAGCAACTCAATAAAAATAATTAAATGCAGCTACATCATGCTAAATTCTCACCTTTTGCGAAAATAACCAAGGTCAACATTGACCTGTTTCACATTCAGACCACAATTAGTATTTTGGTTTTCCTAAAATGAGGCAACACTAACCAAATTACCACCAACCAAGTATGCTAAATGCACTATATATAAAAGTGTGAAGTATATGCCTATGCACTCAAATACATAATAAATAACATGTCTCAAATGCATAAGTAGAGATTAAGATGGAACTAATGCCTATTTGTTTGTGGTGAAGAATACTAATAAATATATTGGAGAAGTTAAGTTCTTACTTCATCTTGATATGAAACAACATGATTTCGTGTTCTAGAAGAGCGTCTTAGCTCCAATACCTCCATCTTTGTCTTTGACTTAGGTGTCGTTTGACGTTTCTACAAAGAAAAAGCAAATTATCAATGACAATTTGAGATGATAATTGATTCTAACGTTTTGGAGTTCAGGCATCCATCATACTACTTGATTTTGGGAGTTATAACAATGAAGGCAGGGTCCCATATGTGTCTTTATAACAATACACAATGGTCAGAATTCATGTAACAGTAAAAATGTCATAAAAAGATAAATAAAATCTCGACAGATATAAAATATAGAACATTTGCTATTAAAAATAATAATAAGTGTCCTATAAACAATAAAGATTACCACTGATTTATTTTCAGGTTTGACTTCTTTGGATAGGCTTCTGGAGATCTTCATGATTCCCAAATCCTTCAATTTGAGGAAAGAAAGGTTATAAGATGCATACAAGTTATAAAAATTAAACTAGATAACTAAATACCCTTTACATTACATGGGATGTAAAAAGGTTTCTTAACACACACAAAAAAAAGAATGCAGAACTCCTGGAAAACAAAAAAGACTAATTACTTGACATTAAGCTCAGGCCACATTAGTCTTTTTGGTATCTGTACCCACATTGAGAAGTTTATACGTTCCCTCCGTCCCATATTAATAGCGCCATTTGGTTTTTCAAAATTAATGATTGTGGAGCTATTAATATGGAACAAATAGAGTATAATCCATGCATACTATCCATTGGTACAACTGTCTTTTCTAGAAAAAAAATATAACTTTGATGGTATAATTACAGACAAATAAAAACAACTGCTTATGAAATTGAGGGCTTTCTCCTTCAGCAAACATTACGATGCAACAATATGCAGTCTTTCCCGCGTTTCTCTCCCAAGTGGGCAAAGGCACAGAATACGGAAAAAGGAAAAATATTCCAACTATAACTAGTGAAGACATTCAAATTTCACAGAAGTGAAAATTAGGCTGGTGTCGTATTGCCGTCGTCAGGGTTGGAATACTAACGAAAACCAGACACAAAAAATGATCGACATTTGTTTGTTTCATTCAACTCAATAGGACAAAGAAAGCGAATCAATTTCTAACCTTGCCTACAGATCACCTCATATTCTTTTTTCTTATCAATCAGCAGTAATGTGTTATTATCGTACTCCATCAGCTGACAAAAATGGAAAATCAAGTGAGAGAGAGAGAGGGAGATATATACCTGGAATCGCTTAAGATTCTCCTCGAGCCTTTTTTTGCGAACTTCTTCATAGGAGTTGGTCTTCTCCTTCCTCTTCGCCATTGCTTTTTCTGGGTTTTCTGCAAATGGCTCTCCACGACTCTGTTTTTACAGTTCCTAACACAGATGCAGAGGAAAGGCAACTTCAGACTGCAGATTGCCGAGAGAAGAAGAGAGGGTCGCCAAATGGCGGGCGGGGCTCCTTTTCAAATTCAAATGTGGTCGACAAACTCGTAAGAGGCAGACCACCAGCTGTGGGGTGTGGATGCTAGCCAAGTTAAATCGAGCAATCAGCCATCAAAGCCTTTTTGTACGGAATACATCAATATAAGACGAAGACAATATTAGACACCTGTAACAAAAATGAGAGATAACCTTGTTAGCGGTGCTGTTGAAGTGGCAGTGGTTCCTGTGATGGTAACCATCACCTTTCCTGCTTTTCTTCCCTTCTTAGTCTATCCTACTACACTACTATGTCTGGGTAGCTATAATCCTTTTGTAGCTGTTAGTTACTGTTCTAGTTTGTCTGGTAGGTTTCATCCATGTCAATGATGCATCAGCCCCCTACAGTAACCTATTATCTGTGTTAACTGGGTTTTATTGTACTTTGATTTTATGGAATTATACAGGATACAGGCCGATTTTGCTGAATAAAAATTTCGGCTCAATTTCACCTATATCGTCGAATCTTCTTGTGAGAAAATTTGGCTCTGATTCTGTCCACTCTTAAGGAATGTCCTTCTTTGTTAACTTTTTTTATTAAGTGCATTAGGAAGCAGCCAGATTCTCATTCAATTCCATTTGAATCTAATAATTTTATTACCAAACAAATTTTGATTTCACTTAATTTTGCTAAATTTTGATCTTAATTCTATTATATTTCGCATCAAAACATATGGCTGCATCTCAAAATTAAGATGGAGGTATTGTAGGACTCAACCCGACCCTACGAGATTCCTAAAACCGGCCCAAGATCCCAGAAACCTACTTAACTGATAAAACCCAAGATACCCGAAAACTGAGTTATCGCGAGTTGGGTCCGTTCAAGAACCTGCATTGCTGGACCGAGATCTAATGGCCACCAGCATGCATAATTACGATTCTTTTATTGGTTTGATCCCTTGTTGAAGCTCTTGCACTCATAGTGTGTACAAGTAGGTGTTGCCTTCCTGCCTGATGAGATGAGAACTTAACTCACAAATTTAGAAAAGGAAAATGCTAGATGGTCATAAGCGCCGACCCTGTTCTCTTGTTTGACAATTTTCACAGCTAGGGTTGTAAATGAGCCGAGTTAGCTCATAAGCAAACCCAAATCAGCTCAGCTCGAATTAAGCTCAACTCGAATTAAGCTTAACTTGAACTCGATTCGAGCTCGAATAAGTTCGAGCAGACCCCTACTCAACTCAGCTCGACTCAAATAAAACTCGAACTCAATGCTACTCGAGCTTGAACTCGAATATAATTTTAAAATATATATAAATAATATATATAATAAATAATGCATATATATGCATATTTTATATAAACATAATTATTAATTTAAATATATATTTATAACATACTCCCTCCATTCTTAGATTAATAGCTCTATTTAATTAGTTCATTTTGAAAATTTTAATTAAGCTATTAATCTAAGACGAATAGAATATATAAAATGACATATAATCGCATATTTATATACTAATACTATGTATCATATTAATATTTGAGACCCATTTATATGAGTCAAGACTCACTAACGACTATATGAGTATCAATGTCATGCATCCTCATATTATGATCTAAGAACACAATTAGTTTATGTCTTCTTGCACATTTGGATCTTGATCTAATGGCCCATGATGTTTTTGCTCATACTGACGTAGGAGAGACTAAACTCATATAAAAAAATTTCATGATATATATCCTTGTTAAATTATAATGAATATAATATATATATATAATATATATATTATAAAAATAAAATATTTGAGACGTAAACACTAATATAATCCTTCTGCCCCAAATTAATAGGGCTATTTGATTCTTGAAGATGAACTAAAATTACTTCAATTGAAAAACCAAATGGAGCTATAAGTATATGACATATGGTCAACATAATATCACACTAATATATTTAAAAATAATTCTAAAAGAAACATAACATTTGTAGATTAACCTTAGTTTAGAAAAGAATGATTAGATATTCTTTTAAAAGTTGAAGCATGACATTGAGACCGTCCTCATCTTACAAAATATATATCTTTTTACATGTATTTCAGAATTTTTTAGAGGCACACTAAGGTTACAGAATAACTTTTTTATTGGTAATTTATAAGCATGTAAAGAAAAGAAAACACAAAAAAGTAAATGACAATATTGCCTAAATAATTTTTTTATTTTTTACATCTTTTTTAGTGATTATATGTACATAAAGAGAGAAAAATAATAATCTTGCATTTTTTAGCATATGTAACTAAAATTTATTTGTTATAATTTTTTTCTTTCATAATGACTATAATCAAATATTTATGATGTAGTCATAATACTTATTGAAGTGTATTTATTAATATTTAATACTAAAAATATATTAGTATGTGTGATACTTCATATCCTTTATATTTATATATAAATTATTTTTAATTTTTTAGTTCGAGTCAAGGCTTATGATTCACTTATTCAAGTTCAAGTTCGAGCTCGAGTCAAGCTTTAGATTTCTAATTCGAGCCAAGCTCATGCTTGAGCTAAAAAATTCGAGTTTATTTGAGCTTCAAACAAAGCTCCAAGTGAGCTTCAGTAATTCAAGCTCGAACCATAGCAGCCTAATACTTAGTTCAGCTTAGCTCATTAATACCCTTATCAACAGCCCTATGCGCTAATTCAAGCAAAAATATAAGAAACTTAAATTTCAGGAAATTTTAGCAGAAGGTTAATAGGGTATTTGGCAGCCTTTTCATGAGTGTTTTTTACGGAAACAAAACACCCCTGAGGTGTTTTCACTTTTGTGGAAGTAGGCTCGGGCATTTTGCTCACTCTCCTATTTCTTCCATTCCGGCCATCGTCTATGCTACTGTTTCTGCTGCAACAAGAAGTGCCATGCAGGCTGCAGCCTTGTCTGACTTCTTCTACGCCTTATGATCCCAGGGATGGTGACGGCCTCTTTCCGGTTCCCTTTCGCCTTGGCGCAGTTGCAGTGGCAGGAGCTGGAGCGCCAGGCCATGATTTACAAGTAGATGATGGCTTCCGTTCGCATCCCTCCCTCCTCGACCTCTACAATGCCAGGTTTGCCGACCAGGTTTCAACAGTGATAGGAAGCGCGTGATGGTTTCGCTCGACCTCACCCCGTTAATATATCTGGATGCGGTCGTTATGCTTAAGAGCCCCGACCTTGGAGCTCTCATAAGGGGGCTTCTGCCGTGGCTGATGGATGGTGCGACTGCGGCTCCATGTCATTCTATGTGCCTAACCTGCAAATTATGAGCCTCTCCGGGTGTTCATTGAATTGCTCCTTAGACACACTGTTGTACAATCTGACCCGCATCATTTACCTCGGCCTTGACTTGACAACTTTTCATCCCGGGTTCCACCCTTTTTGTGCAACTTCTCTTCATTGCCTGTTCGCCATCTCAGTTCATGCGGTTTGATTGAAGAATTCCCAGAGAGCATTTTCCGATTGAGGAGCTTGAGGATCCTAGGACTTGCAATGAATCGGGACCACTCTGGGCGGAAGCTTTGGAGGAGGGGCTCAGTGCAGTGGATGTGAGCGAGGTAGTCCTCAACGATGTCCATGGCCTTCCCGCGGCCAGAGAGGATAGATGAGCGGAGGGAGAGGATGTCGGAGGAGGGGAGCGGAGTGGAGGTAGGGGTCGTTGGAGCATGAGAGGGGCTGAGAAGCAAAAAATGAGAAGCGGGGAGAGTGGAAGCACAGACGCAGAGGTGTAGCGAGGGGAGGCAGGATTAACCAAGGAGGAGAAGGCGAGAGTTTTGAACCGGGGAAGATGGCAGCATGGAGGCTGGGCCCGCTGTCACGACAGATTCGGAAATGCTCTGACGGGCTTGGGCTAGAAAGAAAAAAGTTTTTTGAGTGATTTTGCCAAACGAGTGATTTCCACTCGTCCACAGTTACGAAGTTGTAGGAAAAATTTTAAAAACCTACTAATTTCGTAGATAAAGTAGCAGAGAAACCAAAGTTGGATCCAAACGTCTCAAAACACGGCCACTAAAATTTTCAAATCATCAAACTCATACTTTCTGAGCAAAAAAAGAAAAGAGGAACCATGGCACACTCATAGGAGACAGTTAAGCTTCTTCATTCTTAAATATGCCTTCCGCATCCACTATAGCAACATTGGCTTCTTCTATCTCTGGTCCTTGTTGATTGGCCTCTTTCAACTCTTCCTGAAAAGTATACCATGTTCAATAATCTTTCTCTGATATTTATGCAGCCTCAAATTAGTAAAAAAACGCTTTAAAGATACAAACCAGTATGCTTTTTAGGTCAGCCAGGGCTGCCTCCAAGCGCTTGCGGCAGTCAGGAACCATCATCCTTGATTCAGCAAGAACATTCTCCTGTACAGAATGGCAATGGGAGGCATTATGAATTTCAGTATTCCAGCCACGCCTAAGGTCTTAAACTGTATATTGCAGTGCAGTCAAGTAAGTACAGTAGCTTGCCTATGTACAGTAGAAAGCATGGCTTCTTCCATTATAAGTTTTTAAATAAAATTGATGCCAACAGAGAAGTTAAAGGTTGCATTCTTTTTTTTTTTAAGGGAAACTCCGTTAAACAGCTCATCATACAGCAATGTTCCATTCAAGAAATCTGGCTATTCCTCAAATCTCACACGAGAGCCCAAAAGAAATTATGCATGTAAATATATCATTTAGACATTCTCAACAATAAAGGAGATATGAACATCAAAGTTATCAAACATGGAAATATTTACTATGAAGTTAAGGTCCAAATACTGAAAGCAAATATAACACAAAGATAATATGAACAAACAGTATAAAGTTTATAACTGAAATTCATTTCTCACACTCACTAGGTGTGAGGCATCAAGTTTTTCCAAATCCTTAGCGAGTGGAATCTAAAGATAACATCTTAAAGATAAGCAATTAAAAAAATTACGTGTAGACTACAGTTTATACAAGACAACTTACAGGCCAATTCTCATTTGAGCTGGAATATCCCAGAATAGTGTTAAACATAAAAAACGAAATACTAAAAGACACTAGTTCAACATACCTGCTGCTTCAAATCGTAAGGGTCAGCTCCTTTCTCCTTCATTTCCGCAGTTTTAGCAGCTTCCATTTCAACCTCTTTCTCATACGAGTGTAATTCTTTAAGAATGCGTTTGCAAGTTCCTGTTTTAATTTTCAGATTTCTAACCGTTGCCATAGTGAGCTACAACAAGAAAATTTTCAACTCAACTTTTTTAAACAATCAAGAATAAATTAGTGTATCAGCAATTCATCATAAAATTCTGTTGGATAAACTGTCTATATGTCCCTCTGCACCTGTCTCTTTGGGCTGATATGGGCTTGATATAAATTTATATCAAGCTTAGACCTGCCCAAACAGATAGATGCAGATAAATAGACTATCCAACAAATTCATTATCTAAATCTGGTGACCAAAAATTTCATCGCATATTGCTGTCACTTGCATTCCATAATTATGTAGTAAACCTATATTTTGCAGCACTCCACAACGTTTTGCAGGAAAATAAAACTTCTTTCCTCAATAGTCAACTAGTCAATTAGCTTGAAATAGGAAAATAATACTAAAGATACACAGCAGAACATAGCATGGACTCAAAATAAACTTGTAGTGCATTTGTAACATATTTCTGGCCACCAGATTGAGATTTCTGATTGTATACAACCACAGTCAAGTTATTGGATAACCCAGACCAGAGCCATCTGTCGGATCCTGTGCATAAGACCTTAAACAAAGATTTCCATTGTATGGGGCAGGGATACAGTGCAGGAATTAGCTTCAATAATAGGAGGAGGTGATAAATTTATAGTGGTCAGTGTGTCAGCTCAAGGAACTGTTAGAAATGTCACCTGTAAGCTTTAATTCCCAAACTCATTGATCAAAATCAGAGGCACAACCCTCCTTCATGACCGATTTTTTTATTAAAAAAAAACTAAGTATGCAATACAACATGTTTCAGATAAAGGGTAAAATAGAACGTCAATCCTCTACCTGCAGAAAAAGAACCGGACATCTTATCAAAGAAGCAACACTTTAATTGGACCGGCAGAATCTGAACTAGATTAGTTCCAATTTTGCAAAAAATTCGAAAAGCTTACATGAGCTCTCTCGGATTAAAGAAAATTGACCTATTGTACAGGTAGCTATTGAATTCCAGTGCAGCACAATAAAAACAACACTATAGGTTGGACAATTCAATGTGTCAAACGTGTTTATCCATGAACAAATGCCTAAAATTTAAGGACGCTAAACCTGACACTTACACAAATCCCCTCTGAAAACTATCATTAAACAAGAAAAAACGTAAGATTCACATAGGGCCCCTTACGTTTCAGAGACATCTGCAAATGGAAATGTTTCCCCAGGAAATGGGTAGCAACCATTTATGGGATGAAATGGTTGGAAAACCATTTCACAATTCATTTGGCCTGCAAGCATTTCTGAGAGGCTTGTCATCGAACAGGTTGTGAGCATGACTATCTCCCTACAATCTTTACAATTATTTAAGAAGTGAATGCCAGTGAAAAGATTTAAATCATGATTATTATCCTCCAAAAAGTGACAGGGGAAGAAATGGGCTTATTCAGATCCACCCAGTCCCCCTCCCCAACCGGCCAACCCCACCCCCATTTGTGTAAAGGCAGAACGACCTTAAACGATCCACCGAATGATTTAACAAAAATTCAGAGAATGCGCGGTTTGTAATTCGAATAAGAATTAAAATGCGTACCTTCTAAATTTTGTTGCCGTTTCCTCTTCTTCTTATCTCTTCTCGTTTGTGCTTATGTTGTCCCTGTAATTGTGTTCTGTTTCCCGTGTGAGGGCTCAATGGTGGCTGCGCCTGCTTGTGGGCCGCGGCTACTTCCCAACGCGCCTAGGGATGCCACCAGAACCGTGGACCTGAAGCGCCTTTTAGAAGAAGAGGAGAGTTTCAATAATGGATGAAGTTGGGAAAGTGAGATGAGCACCGTGACCCACAATACTTTGGTCGAGGTGTAAATGGTACTATAACTATGATAAAAAATATTAAATAAAATTAAATATATATATATATATATATATATATATATATAAAATAATATTTAAAGTTCTGAATTTATTTACCTGCAGAAGGGTCAGATAACTTGCAATATATGAGGTTATGGCCTGATATATTTTCCTTAACTCTTGGTATAAAAATAAAAAAGTAGCACTGCCCTATGAATAAACATCCATCGTATCGAAGTCTACAAGGAGGGAGAGATATGCCACGTATACATGGCTACTCGTAGTATCTGTAAATATCGTAGCTCCAAGTAAATATAATAAATATGCATGTGTATGCTGCTTGATAACTATCTTCAAAGCATCAGTTAGGAGCTCATGAAACTCACCTAAGAGTCATTGAAGGCTAACTTGGTTGCCGCACATAAATATAGTAGGAGGAGTTCTACTAAGAAGTCTGCCTAATAGTCTAAATAACCTCCTCCTATCGTGCCCATCACAAGAGGTCCATTGATGCAAAGTCCTAAGAGAACTGCCACAATCATAACTGTGATGGTCATCTCTCCATAGGGCAGGTGAAACATTTGTGTCTCCCTCCTCTATCCTCAACAAGAGCTGTCAATAAAGGCCAATCGAGACAAACGTACTGTAGATGAATGAAATGTCTAAATCCTACCCGCTTGATATACGGTAACATATGCTCACCTACGGGCCAATAGTGGAGATATATAAAATATTCGGTGCAATCAAGGCACCGGGGTCCTATAATAAATTTTAAAATTATAACCCAACGTAATTTATAATCTAAAAAAATAAAATAAAATTTATAAAGATTTATCATACATCTCCTCTCTAAATAGAAGCCGACCTATGTAACTCTTGCTGTACAAGTACATTATCATCAATCGGGTCAGGCACGTAAGAAGGCTCTACATGATCCATATGGTCCATGGAGAAGTAAGAGCATATCATCAATCGTTTGGAACATATAATCATACCTAAAATAGAGAATAAATAAAAAGATTAATTATATGTTTACCAATCAACATGAGGGTTTCTACATGATTTACTATTATGCTCACTTTGTTTACACCTCCCGCATTAATATCCTCCTCTACCATCTCTCTCTATAGTTCTACGGTCTATTGTATTCCTAATGCAAACAGACCGTGGGCGACCGGGTTGCCTTGTTACTTTTGGAGAGTATAACACAAAAAGTATATCCCTCTCTTAATACTCCCGACCATGAGAAGAATAAAATTTTGCCGAGTACATATTTTTATAAGTGGAAGATGTGTAAAACAGTGATGCCTGTATCGGCTCCCACCGCTTTGCCTACATGGCGATAAGGTGAGAGCAAGGATAACCATAAACATGAGGGATATTGCATGTGTATGCATCGCTGCATTTACCATAACCTTCCAGCCACGAATTGACATCACTTCATACTAACCCCTGTTGATCCTATTAACTATATACTCCCCAATTTTTCTTGTTTGTTCTCTAATTATTGCTTCCACTCTAAGAGTATATGGGGTGGCCATGGCAGATGCGGCAGAAGATCGTTTAACAAAAAATTTTATGACTTGATAAAAAATAGCTGATATTAAAGCCTGCATGGGTAATCTTCATGCCCCCTTCAAGACGCTATTTAAACTTTCAACCATATTTATAGTCGTCATGCCAAATGTCCTAAAATCATCGTGGGCAAGAGACCATTGTGCATGATGCAATTCTCCTCCTAAGAGGAGATGTTTTGCCCTAAGACTCTTCTCACCAATCAAGTCCATTTTAGCATCAAACTTTTCTATTGTAAGTGCACAAGCTGCTGCCCCAATCAAGTCTATTAGTGTATCATTTTTGAACTTCTTAAAATTTGCTTTTATATGATAGATGCAATAATGATAGTGGTACAGAGGCTCAGGAAGAACCTCAGACATGGCCTTCTGAAGCCTATTATGTCAATCTGAAATAACAATGATGTTCGTCATGCCCATTAGTACATGATCCCTAAATTCCATTAAGAACCATTTCCAATTGTCTCCATCTTCCTTTCCGACAAGCCCGAATGCTAGAGAAAATAACCCATTGTTTCCATCTGTAGTCATTACAGCCATAAGAGCACTAGGATACCTGTCATACAAGTGAGTGACATCAACACCAATCACAAAGATGTAATGTCGAAACCCCGCTATAGATGGCCCAAATGCCCAAAATAACCGCTTGAATCTCCTACATATGCCACCATTTTTACGAAGTACTTCATCATCCTCTAAGCGGTAGTAGGTGCCTGGATTCACTTCTTGCACCACTGATCGTTTATAATTAAACCTTTTGCAAGTGTACAAGGTAATTGTACTAGGATAAGTATTTAAGGGTTGTCGAACCTCAGGGATGGATGGATTATCACTAAATCTAAAGAGGAATTTACTGATTCAAAAACTAAAAACAACTTAAACTTAAATTAAGCAAAAGAAAGAAATCAACTAGTTTAAAAGCAAGAGATTAATTCGATGGAATTTACTTAGGAAATTGAATCCACTATAGAACCATAACAATTCCTTAACTTTTAATCTAAATCTAGTGTGAATATGAACAAATATTCTCAGCTACAAGCTAGAATTACTTCAAAAAGAATCATTAATTAACTTCCATGGCATGAACTATCTTCGACAATAGCACAGATCATCTACACTAAACTAGCTATAGGCATGACCTGTCTAATCTTAGTTATAACTCATCTAAGTCATTAATTATCTGAACATTAAAACTATTGTATGACCATCTCATCTAAATCACAGAAATTAGAATTGATGCAAATATCAAAACCACATCAATCTATCATCTACAAGACAATAAATCAACATAGACTTGAATAAACATGAAAAGCTCTTCCATTAAAAAGGAAATCCATATCATACAATTGTCATCATTCACAACTGAGATCTAAATTAAAAAAAAAAAACTGAAATTTATCTATAGCTTCATCAACTCCTAAGTAAAAGAAAAGTATAGCCTTCCATGGTAGAAGAAAGCACTTGAATATCCATTGAAAGCTTTGGCTTCTCTTCCATCTTCTTCTTCCTTTTTCTCTTCCTAAAATCTACTGGAATCCCCCTATTTTAAGCCAAATATATCTTTTTATAGGCATAAGTTCCATAGGAAGAAGTCCAATATGAAAAGGATTATAATTTGGGTCAAACAAGAAAACTGCATGTTATGCCGTTCGATCGCCCTGCATGCCCGTTCGAACGCTTGAACTGTATTTTTGTCTGAATTCATGTTATCCTGATCGATCGGTAAGTGACCCCGTTCGATCGGCTACAATGTTTCTGCAATCCAGACAGTTTTCCTGGACAGTTCGTATTCTGTTCATTAAGCTTTCCTTCATGTCCATATTAATTTCTAACTTGTTTATAACTCCGAAAAGTTGTCCAAATCACTTTAAAGCATGTGAAGACTACTTTGAACTATTCAAAACATCGTCAAAGTACTTCGATAAGCGCACTTTTCCTACAAAATATAAAATATCATACTTTAGACATGTAGAAAGTAACTAAAATTCCATCTTGATTTAAATACATGTCTAAACTACTAATAACTACAAAATCATTAATAATTAAACTAAAATACTAATATCTATCTTAATCTAAATAAACCATAACTAACTCTAAATTAACCTAATCTATACTAGCAAATAAGGTAAAAAGACATATAAAATAGATATAGATTTCATACTTATCAACCACCCTAAGGTACATTGGAAACAATTTATATGATTCCACCCAATCCCCATAAATATCCTTAATCGGCATATTCCTTGCTGCCCATGCTTTCTTATAAGATATGTCAACATGAAATTTCTCATTCATTCTTTGAATAATATCCCCTAGTGTGAGAGTTAATTTGGCTTGGATAGCGGGCATTATGACCTTCAAATAAATGGGGCATTGCACTGATTTGAAAAGAATTCACAACTTAATAAACCATACCTCCAATTAGGTCAACTTCCATCGTAAATAGGGGCAGATGGCCTATGACGTTTATTTGAAGCTATTATCATAGATAAATTTCCTTCTTCTTCATCGTCCACCGACATTTGCATATGCCTTTCATTGTTCACATTTCTTTTAGAGCTCCTATGAGAGCTTCTATGTGAGCTCCTATGTGAATTACTTCGCCTTTCACTAGGCACTCGGGCCTCTTTTTTGAGAAATAAGTCGAAACAAATTATGTGACATGAGAGGTCAAACATAAAACTCATTGATGCAACATCATTTATACATATTTGTCTCGAATTCGATCCATATGTTGGAATAGCACATTTTATAGTGATTTTCCATCTTATTCGATCCCACCCAGTCTTGCTAGTTACTTGCATCTCAAATTCATCATATGTAGATAGTTTCTTAATTAATAATCCTTCTGTGTGTCTGTCATAGTTAAGTAAAAATCTAACCATTTTTTCTGCCATCTATATTCACTTAATTCATAAACAATAGATTAAATTAACATTAGATTAAGCAATTGTCTTAAAACTAAGAGGCTAAAATTAGATTCATGTATATTTGACTCAATGGGGGTATATTTGGTGCCACGATCTGATGTATTGGGTGAGATGAGATTTAAGTGTTTATATCTTCTGGACTTTTAATTTGGATTAGATAGTAGACTGCTTATGGGACTTGTACTCAGGGACGCTTGAGAGTTATTTGTATTTAAAATCCATGATCATGGTAATTTAGTCGTACGTGTGTTTTCGAGTAGCACCTGAGGATATTTGCTTTGGTCATACGATGTTTGACCGTATGATGAAAATATTTAGATGGAAAATTGATGTTTAGTGCTTTAAATTATAAATTGTTTTATCAAGTTTTGATTTCATCATTTTTCCTCTGATTTATAGACGTTATATTGCAAAAAATTTCCGTGAATTTTAAGGAAAATGTATGAAAAATCTCGGGCGTTACAGTTGGTATCGGAGCCTAGGCTTTCTGACTACAAGTCCATAACAGTCGTAAGTCCAGAGTCGTGGCATGTAAGAGTAAGTTGGAGTTCGATTGTGTGGAATTCAGGGTGAAGATTTTCCCCTTAATTCTGTTTGTTTCTGCCTTTGCACAGAGTTGAGCTGAAGTGCCTTAGCTACTAAGAGATTCGGTCGGTTAGATCGCACATTTATTAGCTGAGGAGAGCCATTGGCTGTTAAGGAATATGTTGAGTATTGGAACGGTTGGCTAGCACATGGAATGGCTGTTTAGAGAGGCCGATGTTGCTAGTGTTGAACTGAGATTACAAAGCACCTCGTTGAGGTTTTGCAGACTCCAAAGGATTCAAAAGTGGTTATGGCCGCTCTGATTAGTAAAATCTGTCAGACGTATGATTCCTAATTGGTCAGCTTATGACCTAGTTGGAGTACATTTTCGTGACCTTCGTTGTCGGAAGTATTTGAAATCCCTTTTGCCTGAGGCAAGGGAGTTTATAAGTAGTGGAATTTGAGACTCTTTTCACCTCCTTCTGGAAATTGATGGTTAGGAGCGGTCTAAAGGATGAGTTTCGAGCCTCCAAGATTGTGGATGGCCTTGAGGTAACTACTCGACACTAGCGATGGCAAGGGACCACCATTCCGGCCCCCACGGTCGCGCTGCCCTCCTCCCCGGTTAGACCTCTCTCTCTGTTTTATTTGTACCACCGCCACCGTGAGCCGACGAGGGCCAGCCTACTGCCCATGGCTCAGCCTTGGGCCAGCGATGGTGGGAGGCTACCCCTCTTGGCCCAATGGGCCTCTGCTCCGCCGCCCCACTCCATTTTCCCTCTCTGCTCTGTTTCAATCGATGCACTATTTTGGTTAAACAGTAGCCACCGAAGGTGAGCTATTCCCGACCGGACCTCCGTCTAGTCCTGCCTTGGTTCGGCGAAGTAAGTGGACCACCCCTCCCTAGCCGGTTTTGCCTCCGCCCTTCCTCTTTCCTCCGGCCAAACCCATCTTCTTCCCTATTTCTATCTGTGACGGACTTTGGGGCTGCGCCGGTGAGAGTCAACCTCCGGCTCACCTCTTGCTGACCAGTCTTGGGCTGACGACGGTAGGACCACCCCCAGCCAGCTTTGCCGCCCCCATGATTGCTCCGCCCTTGCTGGTTTCCCTTGGCCAGACTTTTCTGCCCTTCCTTGTTTCCGTCTATGACAGAAATTGAGGACGTGCCGACGAGAGCCAGCATCTGATCGGCCAGCCTTGGGCTAGCAATGATAGGGCCGTCACCTCAGTCGAGCCCCAACGCCCTGTTGTTCTTTTTGGCTCCCTCCACTCAGTCAGAACTAGGTCTGCCATCTCCCGGTTGTAGTGTTCCATCTAAACAAACCAAGTAAATTGCTCTTTCTCCCCCTGTTGTCTGATGGGCATGTTGCCACTGCCATTGGCTGTCACCTCTGGCTGGAGATAGCTCCTCCTAGCCGCTAGGGCCACGATGGAGTCGGCCAGAGCTGCCCGTAACCCCTACTCCTTTGTGCCCAGGGTTTTTCACCCGTTTTGGGCCACTATAGCATCTCCTCTAGACGCTTGTAGTTTGGTGGGTCTCATCCTAGAGATGGCTGGCCACCCTTGTGTGGCACCGCCCCTCTTTTTCTGACATAAGCCACGTGTCCCCTATGTCGGTGATGTGTTTGACTACACTATTTAGAGAGTCACCGTCTTACCCTCACCGGACGCCGATTGGCCTCTAGTCAGCCTACCTTGGCACGACAATGGCAAAGGTTGTCTTTGTTGGTCACTACCCTTGGGCATGACCCTACCGCCCTTCCGAGCCTTGGGCTGACACCGTCTAGTCCTCTCCCCCTCCCTTTGGCCGCGTGTGCAAGTAGCCACGCGTGCAGTTTAAAGTTTGGTACCACTTTGGCGCCGCCTGGCAGTCGGATGGCTCTGCCATTGTCTGGACTTGACCACCTAAGTTCTCCACATCCCCTCCGTCCTTGAGAGTTGCCCTATGCCCTCCATCCTTATGTGGGCCTTGTAAATGTGAAATCAACGTCGTTGGGTGCTGTCCATGGCCGATTTCGACGTCTTGTGACCAGTTGAGTATTGTTCAACCGCCGATCAAATTTTAGTGTGAACACCTTGACCTTCTATCGCACCTGCCACTTGTTGGCATGACCTTTCTCCTGGCCGCCCGTAGTGTGCTACCGTGGATAGCGGATTTTACTGCGTTGTCTTCTGACACCCGGTTTGGCCGTGAGTGCTTCCGGAATTTTTTAAAACCCTTGGGACAGCAGCTCTCTCGGCTAGGAAAAGCTTTTGGCCGCCAACTCTGCCACTAATGCCGCCACTGTCATATACTCGCCATCAAATGTCATGATTACGAGGTAGGGGAGCTTTGAACTCATAATTTCATGATGACATGCTTGAATGAGTAGTAGCATGCTAGGATTGCATGATGTGCATATAAGCATGGTTATATGGTATGTTTAGATACATATGGCATGCATATGAGCTGTAAGTACGGTTGATGTATGTGTAATACGTGTGCTAAGTATGATTGAAATGTATGCGATGTGGAATATGTATGCGCTAGCGATAGCTAGCAAAGATGTTAGTACGCTACAGATGTGTATTATGGACGTGCTAGTGATGACTAGCGATTGTGAGTTAGTTATGTATGTGGACTATGTGTGGGGGCAAAGGTATGGGCGATGGATGATAAGAAGTGGCAAGGTGTTTGGTGAGGATTTGTATGTGTATGTGGATGTGTAAGCGTGTGACAAAAGACGATAGACATAAGTTTGACAGGCAAGGAGTGGAGCAGATTGGTTTGGTTCGGTTTGGAGCGTACATCAGGGGTTCGATAAGTTAGTGGACTTAGGCTTGGAGCCTTATGGAGGTTTACTAGACAGTAAGAGCGTGCATAATTCTACAAGCATAACGTACAGATTATGAAGTGAAAAGTAAGTATAATAAGTGAGGTATTAAGTAAGAGGGTGATAACAAGGATCTACTGTGAGGAGCTCAGTTTGATGATGTATGTGTAAGATGTTTTAGCCATAAGGTGGATGGCGGAGATTGTATGATTATGTAAGGATTTCATGTACGGTGAGTTGATCATGATATGGTCAGGTAAGTGAAGTTTGCTGCCCTGACGAACTAGGGTTTCGATCGGGCTCAGCTTCGGTTTGATCAGTCGAGGACTGTGAGTTTTTGTGGCATAATTGTATCGCATAATATACTTAATTCAAACTTGAATTTTGAGAAAGCTAATAATAGAGTTGTGAGTTTGAGACCTGAGGGTTCAACAGATTAAGTTCCGTGTTGAGCTAGCCGATAATGCGTCGGCTAAGCATTTCTCATGTTTTGCCATGGTGTTTATCCTACAGGATGTTATCTGTGTGCTGTATAGAGCACCAGACATCTGATGCTCTGTTGAGAGCTATGTATGTTTCCGATTTAGTTTGTCTGATGTATAAAGCCCAAACGTCTGATGCTCTGTTGAAAGCGATGTATGTTTTCGATGTGGTCTATGTGCTATATTAAGCCCATACATTTGATGCTCTGTTGAGAGCGTTATATGATTCCTGCCCAAGAGTGTCATTATATGATTTTGCCCAAGAGGCACTGTATGATTTATGCCCAAGAGTGGCACTAGCACTATAAGACCCATAATGGTGGGCAATTGTATGGCACTATAAGACCCCTTATGTATGGGCAATTGTATGGCACTACAAGACCCCTTATGTGTGGGCAATTGTATGGCCCCTTATGTGTGGGTGCATGTTTGGCGCTTAGGTAAGTAGTATCATAGATCTACTCTTACCTATTTGATCATGTTCCCCATAAGCATAGGTATGCCTTGCCTTTGAAAAAGTCCATGGCATCTAGTCACTCCCCGGAGGTTAAGGTGATGCCCCAGTGACATTCTTTTCCTTTTCGACGCTGAAGCTTATTAGTTGTAATGAGCTTCAGTGGTCGATAGTATGAGTACGATTGTAAGTGTATGCTTGAGTAAGACAGTAAGTGTATGATTGTACAAGTAAGGTCATACAAGTACGTGTAAGTTGTATGAGTATGAGCACGACTGTAAAATGATGATTCTAAGTAAGAATGTAAGTGTGAGTTTCTGAGCACAACTGTAAGTATATGATTCTGAGAGGACTGTAAGTGTAAGATTGTACGAGTAAGGTCGTACAAGTATGTGTGAGGTTTTGAGTATGTGTACGATGGTACAAGTAAGTTGTAAGACCCTGTTTAAGGGTGTTTGTGTAAGTTTGCTTTCATTGGTGTGCTATGCATTATTATATGCAAATGTATTTGATTATATTACATTGACTACTTCATGTTTGAGTTGCATGAACGCATGTATTTTATGAACTCATTGAGTTCACTATTTTGGCTTCCCCTACTTGGTATTTTTCTACTGAGTATGAAAATACTCACCTTACTTTTTAGCCCCGTTGTTCGGGAGGCTTTTGCAGGTTGTGTTGGAGAGCTCCTGGAGATGGATGCTCGATTCTGCAGTGGATTGTTTCCCCTTTTGATTCAAGTATATTTGACTCAATGAGAGTATATTTGGTGTCACGATTTGATGTATTGGGTAAGATGAGATTTAAGTGTTCATATCTTCTGAACTTTTAATTTGGATCAGATAGTAGACTGCTTATTGGACTTGTACTCAGGGACGCCTGAGAGTTATTTGTATTTAAATCCATAATCATGGTAATTTAGTCGTACGTGTATTTTCAAGTAGCGCCTGAGGATATTTGTTTTGTTCGTACGATGTTTGACCGTATGATGGAAATATCTAGATGGAAAATTGATGTTTAGTGTTTTAAATTATAAACTATTTTATCAGGTTTTGATTTCATCATTTTTCCTCCGATTTATAGACGTTATATTGCAAAACATTTCTGTGAATTTAAAGGAAAATGTATCAAAAATCTCGTGCATTGCAGCCACAGTCACAATTAATTTCAGAAACAAAAACAATTCCTTTATAAATCCAAAGGAGATCCTTAGCAATGAGTTAAGTGAAGACAAAACACAACAGCAAAGATAAACCAAACTAAGTGTCTGGTACAATTGCAATTTCTTTCTATCGATCTCAATTAATCAACATCCAAGGTACAAAAACCAAGAAAACAACATGCTAGATTCATAGCAAAATGCAAATATGAGAGTTTGTGTAGAAGAAGTACCAATTGAAGAACACGAGTCAATGAGTGTCGAATTGAAGAGTCTGTCTGACCAATTGAAGAACACAGGTCGGGGAAATTGTCGAATTGAAAACCCTTGACCTTGCGGGGGGAAAATGACACCGACAGACGAAGCACTGTGGCGGGGCAGAATGAGCACAGAAATGATGGTGATCGAGCGCAGCATAAAATGCACAATGGCGGGGCAGATCGAACACAACAGAAAATGCACGGTGGCATGGTGGATCTCGCACAACATAAACAAAATGAGCACAACCCGATCTGGAGCACTTCAGAATAAACTCTTCCTTGTACGAAATCGCCGTTAGCTGGAGACCCAAAGACGAAATTAACATAAACTTCATTTCGTCCTTAAAAAAAAGGACGAAATCATATATATTTTTTTAAAAAGCCACGCAGGCATTAGCTGCTTGGCTGGTGCTTGCGTGGCAAAAAGCAACACTACTTTTGGGAAATATTTCACAAATTGGTCCAAATTGATAACTAATTTTTTTAAATTATTATTTAAATAATTTTCCCTTTTCTTTCCAATTGCCTAAGGAGGTCGTAATCAGATGGCCACGTACAAGGAAGAGTTTATTGAGTTTTTCTTCGTGCCCCCCCCTCACAGTAGGAAGTGTTTGCCTCTAACAAGGACCAGTGGTAAGCTGTGCATGAAAATTGTCGATATTTTAGATCGATGTACTAATGTATGCTTGAGCGAAGTTTTCTATGCTCCCTGATGTAAAGAACATGATTATTTTTTATAAAATAATTGCTCATTTATTAGCACATGTTAGCGTTAATATTGAATTTTTAAAATTATTTATTTATAAGATTGATAATATACATATTAATATACATTAGTATTAGTAATACTGATGTTAACATATGTTAGTATATGTGCTATCAATCTTAAAAATTAGCACTCCCAAAACGTTCTTCACACTCTGCTTATGGTTAACAGGAAGTAAACAAAACTCTTCATTAGGTATGCTACTATGCTATATGTAGATGTGGGAAGAGTTTATAATGTTTGTTGCTCACCATGAACCTAGCATACAAAACACTTGAGATCGTTCATCTTTAAGATTGACAGTGCACACACTAATGCACATTAACACAAATATTTTATAAGGAAAATGATGTTAATTGGAATGAGAAAAGTGAATTTCGTGTCACTTGCTTTTCTCTATCCAATTAAGTATTAGAATGTCATTTGTGTAAAAAATAAAAAATTAGAGTATGAATATCAGTTTCATTTAAAAAAATAATATTTCTATAAACTTCATTTTAAAAAATAATACTTCTATGATAAAAAAATTGCACATAGCTATCTCGACATGAGTTTTTAAAAATATGTTGTTTATACCTCGAGAAAATTTAGGATGAGCTGGGGAAACTCATTTACGGCTACATTTAAGGTCAAGTTTTATATAACCCAATCCAAGATAGGAACCGAGCTCTTTTAACCCAACCCGATTTGATATAGGAAGCAAATTTCTTAGACCAAACCTAAAATAAGAACCAAAAAACATGAAAACTAGAATAAGAACGAAGATTCTATCTTAGGCTCGGTCTGTAAGTACTATAAATTAAAAAAATAGAACCCGATGTGGGTCTGAGTTCCTTTTTCTTATGAAGGCACAGGGGGAAAGAGAGCTCCTCATCCTCCCTAGCCCTAGTTTCCTCCGGAGAAGGGAGAAACTCTCTCTCCCAGCTAGGGTTGCACAAAAAACCCTAACCAGGTGAACCCGACCCAAAATTAACTTGGTTTGGGTTGGGTCGGGTACTTACTCGGGTTGAGCAGGGTATAAAAAAAACTCGTATGAGTTTTCGGTTGGGTCGGGTTTAATATAAAAAAATCCAAAAACCCAACCCGAGTTAGCTGCTTTAATTCATTACCCAAACCCTAAATCCCTAATACCCTTTCTCCCATTCGGCTACTGCAGGGCGGAGACATTCCCACCCTCCATTCATCGTTGGCTTGCCAGCCTCCCCCGGTTGCCCCTTCATCCCCTCGTCTGCTACTTGCTAGCATCCCCCCTTTGTCCTTGGCATTTTGGCTTCACCAGCTCCCCCTTCTTCCTCCACGTCTGCAGCCTGCCAGACTCCCCATCACTGGCCGGCCTCCCCCTTTGTCCTTCCTGTCTACGGCTTGCCAGCCTCCTCGAGTCCTCGTCATTGGCCGGCCTCCCCCTTTGTCCTTCCTGTCTACGGCTTGCCAGCCTCCTTGAGTCCTCGTCATTGGCCGGCCTCCCCTTTCTTCCTCCAAGTCTGCTGCCAGCCAGCCTCCCCTTCATTGGCCGACCTACCCCTTTGTGTCCTTCCTATCTACGGCTTACCCAAAAAATCCTCCCCATCCTCTCCCCCTTAGTCCCCCCTCGTCAGTTGCTTGCCAACCTCCCTGTCGCCGGCCTATCTCCCCTTTTGTCCTCCCTGTCAAGCCAAAAAGGACATCAGAGAAGGTGTTGTGCAACAAAAAAAAAGGAAGAAAGGAAAAGCAGCTCAAAGTCGCTCTCGGCCTCTGAAATATGAGCTCTTGGCGAAGCAGGAAGCCGATGCCCGGTGGGGTCGACCTCTTCCACGGTGTTGCAGAGCATGGCATCTGTGTCCAAAGCAAGAGGAATCTGCTTCCGGAAGAAGGTAGACCAAGGATCTGACACGTCAGAGTCACAGAGGTACAGAGAGATGGGACCGGCTGATCCGGACTGAGTCGGGGAAGCCTGGATATGAAACTCGCTCGCGACAGTCTGGGCATGGGGGAGGTTGAGCCAAAGGGAGAAGTAAGCCGCGCTACCGTACCCACCGCAAGTAGTGAAAGTGGCGGGTGCCGTGGGCACGGGCGAGTTTTTGGTGATGTTGGATCCTGGTTTTGCTTTGCCATATGGGTTTGTATTTAAATCTCTGTTTATGTGTGGTAGATGCTGATTGGAGTACTCTTGTTTTGTGCGATCTTTCTTTTTTAATTGCTGCAAAACGGTTCATGTATTCTCTGCATCTTTTATTCATTTTCAAAAAAAAAAAAAAAATTTCCGTCACTGATTTTGTCATATTTGTTTATTTTCTATGTTTTTCCTCTGCTTGCTTGTGCATAATCTGCTTCCCTATGTGAATAGGGAACTCTATCTTGTTACCCTTGAACTGATGTTAATTATCTTGTCCCCAAAGATTAAATTTTCTTGTATATAGTAGTTACCCGTCTTGAATCTGACACTAGAAAAACAAAAATAGTAAGATGTTTAGATAGTTAATACGAGTGATTAGTTAAGATTTTCTATATGTCCTACATTCTCTTTAGATCCTCATTATAACTATTTTTTCATTTAGATTTACAAAACGTGTCACTGCTTTTATTTTTGTTTTTGTTTTGGAGGGGGGAGTAGGGGAATGTAATTTCTAATCTTGAGCTGGTATCGACTTTCCAGGCTCTAGGCTGCAGAGGAGGAACGTTAATTTGCTATCTAATTTATGATCAACTCTTTTTGGTTTGGCTATTTTGTTGTGCCATTGGATCTAGACTTGTGCTTCCAAATGGTTTCTGACAGAGCTCGTTGGCATTCTGTCATTCTGTCCACTTCCAATGTACAAGGATGAACACATACTTTCTCAGCTTCTTCTAGCAGTGAAGGTGGTCATCCTGCCAATTGACATATGTTGGCTTCTCTTTAGATGGTGGCTATTGCTATTTTTTTGGGTTAATCTATTAACGAAGATTTGATCTATGGTTTTCACCTGATATAGTGTCACTATGGTATCAAATTTTAATGGGGTTGTGTTAGTTTGTGGTGGATTTGCATACGTTATGAATTGTTAATAGAATTCATTTGGTTTCTCAATTATTTATTTGTACCAAGGATTTAATTTATTTTGGGTTTTAATTCAGGTTTTTGGGTAGGGTTCGGGTTGTATCTCGGGTCGGGTAGGATTTTAGTATTTTGGGTTGTATCTTGGGTAGGGTCAGGTACTGCAATACCTGACGCCACCCTACCCAAGATGCAGCCCTACTCCCAACAGGTCGACCCTCCCTCTCTCTCTCCCTGTGTTCTCTCTCTCTCTCTGCCCATCTCTCCCTCTTCTCTCTTCTCTCCCTTCCCTCCTTGCACACAACTCACCCCCATCTTGCCCTTTTCTCTCTCAAACCGGTAGCAGTAGTGTTGGGAGGATTCCGGTAGGATGTGGCGGTCAGCAACGGTTTTGGAGGCACAAAACCACTAAGCATAGACAGTGGCGGATGTACATTGCAAGGAGGGTGGTCTATGTTTTGAAATTCTTTCAACCACTATTACTAATTAGTTTAGGACTTGGGTAGTAAAAAAATTAAAACTTATCCATTGATTACTACCCAAAAAAAACCCTTAACCACTGACCGAACCAAACCTTTTCTTTTCGGGCTAAACCAAATCTAAAGTAAGTTTTAAGGTCCCAACCCGACCTATGGTTAAAGATTGAACCCAACTACCTAAAACAAATAAAGTGGGCAAAAATGGAATGTCTATCAACATCTCTTGACTCTCAACCAGAAAAAAGTATCCCATACAACTGATCCACCACGGGTTGGTAGTTCCCATTTATTTTTTGACACATTGGAATGTGTTAGTTTATGAAGTTATGTTATTTTTGTACCTTTACTAATATTGTGATAAGAAATCTTACTAAAATGATTATGATCGAATTAAGCAAGTCACTCTGTCCTTAAGACAGAATTTGCCTTCCTTAACGATGCCTAAGACTCTTGAGTATCTGCCTCCCAGGATAAGACGATTAACCAAGTACCGTAGGAGTACCTCCAACACAGTACATGCAGCGAACCACAGTATGTATGCTCTCACAGAAATGGAAACGGACGGAAATCCAATGTCAATTTTTTGTAGAAATCGTTTTTAATGATTTTATAGGAAATCCCGTTGAAGACAACCTTTCCCATTCAAATGGATGCGTCCATCCGTTAACGAACACATTCTTTAGTGAAAACAAAATCCGACCCATTTTGGTTAATAGAAAACCAAACAAAATAAATAGAAAACTAAACCAAATGAATTTGTCCCAAAAATATTATCTTGTTGACCCAACCTAACCCGACCTGACCGGCCGCGCATGCGAACCGAACCGAGCCAAGCCTGCCAGACTGACAGCGGTGGTGATGCGCGTGTGTGGGTTAGCCCACCTAGGTGCATTAGTCTAACATCTCTCTCCCTCACAAAAGTGGGTTGGCCCAAGGGCCTAATTTGAAAAGCCAAACTAATGCCTTATATACCAACATCATCACCTTCTTCTAGGTGATATGAGACTATTTACTCCTTCAACAAATTCACATGTGTGATTCTCATTCAACACAAAGTGGGCTTGGGCTCTCTACTATATGGGCTTGACCCACATAAATAGCATGCCCACCTTAATGAAAAAGGCTTAACCCATTAATTATAATGCCCACTTCTAACAACCCCCCACATAAATGAGAATTAGTTGAATAACTATGCAAAATAATGCAGATAAATCGTGAAAGCAATATTGAAAAGATCATGCATGGGGGATAGGTAGTTTTTGGCTTTGAACCTTCCTTGTGAAAACTATCGGGTCTACTAGCTAATCAGTGAACATGATGTCTTAAACTGTTCAACCGTTTGTATAAACCGAGACAATAAAATTCATACAATCACTTCTCAGACACACTTTAGTTCTCATGATTGTGTTCATTTCGGCCCTAAACAAACCTGGTTTTCATGAGTGCTCTAGAATATTTAGCCTTAAAATCCTCATAGAAGCGGCCCCTTCACACTCATATAGGTGATTCTTATTAGGAGTATCCTGCAATACCCCACTGAAACGAATTCAAGCTATAAAAACCATTAAAAGAAAAGTTTATCCTAATTCACATTGTAGGCATCACTATCTCATCATAAGAATGGGGACGAGATTTTATCTCAATAGTGATTCCCCTTCAATCCCTCACAATTTAGTTGTCCCTTTGAACCTAGATCTTCGGATCTCTAGTCAACTAGGTTGGGTTGCCATTATGGTGACTCTTAAAATATAGGCTTTAAGCTCATTCCCCTCGATGAACTGCAAACTTGTTCTTTGGTCAATCAAGTAGATCCACAATATTTTCTTTTGACCTAACATATTTAATGAAAATTATTCCACTAGAGAGCAATTGTTTTATAGTATTGTGCCTCCGACATATATATCAAGGACTTACCATTTTACAAGTTACTTTGTGCTCTTCCTATAGTTGATTGACTATCACAGTATATGCAAATAAATGGCACATGTTTCCCTCACATTGGAATATCCTCTAAAAAATTATGAAGTCATTCAGCCTCTTCGTTTGCTCTATCAAGTGCAATGAATTCAGATTCCATGGTGGATCTTGCTATACACGTTTGTTTTAAGGATTTTCAAGACACTACTGTACCTCCAAGAGTAAAGACATATCCACTTGTAGATTTTGAGTCTTTTGTATCAGATATCCAGTTTACATCATAGTAACCCTCTAGTACTATTGGATACTTAGAATAATGTAGCATATAGTTTAAGGTATATCTCAAATATCTAAGAACCTTGGCTACAACCTTCCAATGGTCTGCCCTGGGGTTGCTATTAAATCTACTTAATTTATTCACTAAGTATGTTATGTCTGGTCTCGTACAATTCATGATGTAATTGAGACTTTCAATAATTTGATAATATTGAAGTTGTGATATGCTCTCACCTATGTTTTTGCTTAAGTGCAATATCACATCCACAGGTGTTCTCGCTGGACGATTATCATTTTTATTGAATTTGTCTAGGATTTTCTTAATATAATGAGATTGAGATAATACATATCTATCAGATGTTCTAGTGATTTTCATCCCTAGTATGACATCTGTAACACTCATATCCTTCATGTCAAACTGTTTATTCAACATCTTCTTAGTAGCTTTATTGATATAATCATTGCTGTCAATAATGAGCATATCATCCACATATAGGCATACAATAACATAGCTATCAGGTATGTCTTTCACATAAACACATTTGTCACATTCATTAATTTTGAATCTATTTGACATCATCATTTTGTCAAAAATTTCATGTCATTGTTTGGGTGCTTGTTTAAGCTCATAGAGAGATTTAACAAGTCTGCACACTTTATTTTATTAACCAGGGACAACAAACCCTTCAGGTTGTTGAATATATATTTCCTCAATTAAGTCACTATTCAAGAATGCGGTTTTCACATCCATTTGATGTATTTTAAGATTATACAAAGCAACAATAGCAATTAACATCATAATTGATGTTATCCTTGTGATTAGTGAATATGTATCAAAATAATCTTAACCTTTCTTTTACTTATATCCTTTGATAACAAGTCTAGCTTTATATTTCGTAATCAATCCATCAGCTTTTATCTTCTTCTTAAATATCAATTAATATCCAAGAGGTTTACTCCCTAGTGGTAGGTCTACCAACTCCCAAGTATAATTTTGCATAATGGATTCAATTTCACTATTTACTACCTCCTTCCAATATTGTGCTTCAGGAGAGGACATGGCTTCCTTAAAGCTTTAAGGCTCATTTTTTAACAAATAAGTTAGAAAGTCTAGACCAAAGGATTTTGATGTTCTAGCATATTTGCTGCGTCTAGGTTCATCAGCCTCTCCCTCTTAGACTTTACTATTGTCCTATTTAACATCCAAAGTTCCTTTAAGAGAACTTTCCTTTTGTGTAGAATTTCACAAAAAAATATATTCAAAAAATAAATCATTCCTAGATTCAATCATAATATTGACATTTACATAAGGAATATCTGATTTACAAACAAGAAAACGATATGCACTACTATTATTAACATAACTAATGAATACACAATCAATGGTCTTTGGTCAAATTTTCATCCTTAGGATTAAGGACCGCCACTTTTGCCAAACACCCCCTGTAACGACCCGTTTTTCGGTTACGCTTAACCCGGGAGGGTTAAGGGTAATTCGGTAATTTGAGATTAATATTAAGGGTTTTTATTAGATGAAATACCCGTAGCCAGGTAGAGCTTGGCATTACGAGCATAACGATTCGAAGAACGCGCAAAACGGAGGTTGGGACCGCAAGTGACGACCTCGGGAAACGTAGACAATAGGTGGGACCCACTTGGAAATAGTGTGTTTTGCTACTTTAAGTGGGTTGGTATCGAAGGGCTCGTCGATACGAGTCCAACGGTACCTAGAACGCGCGAATCCGAATTCGGGGTACAAAGTTACGCGTGTTTGAAGAAAGGAGAAAAAGAATATATATATATATATATATATATATATATATATATATATATATATATATATATATATATATATATATATATATATATATATATATATATATATATATATATATATATATATATATATATATAATTATTTAAAACGGCGCGCGGGCGGCGCTGGCCGCCGCGCGCCGCGCGCGGGCGCCGTGGTATAACGGCGCCGCGGGCGCGAGCCGCGTAACGCGGACGCGAGCCGCGCGTTACCGCGGCGCCGCCGCCTGAAAACCGCGGCGCCGCCATTTCTAGCGGTGCGGCGCCGCAGTTTCGGCGGCTCGGGGGTCTATATAAACCCCATTTCTCTTGTGTTTCGACCAGAACTTCTCTACCCCCGTTTCTGACCGTTCTGAGGCCGATTAAGGCCGTTCAAGACCCGTTTCCTACTAAATCGAGTATGTTCTACGCAATGAAGCTGCCCGTTCTTCGAGTTGGAGACCGTATGATGAAGAAACGTCCCAAGACAAGAGGAGGTCATGTCCGTTATCTTCATGCACCGATGAACTTCATTTTCTCTGTTTCTGGCCATCTCAACTCCGATTTAGTCGGTCCAAGAGGCGTTCTTGACTAAATCGAGTATGTTCTACATGGTGGAGGGTTCCGTTTTCTGAGTTGGCAATCGTATGAAGAGGAAACGCCCCAAGACAAAGAAAGGTTCTACCCGTACCGACAAACTTTGTTTTCTCTGTTTATGGCCATCCCAACTCTGATTTAGTCAGTCCAAGAGGTGTTCTTGACTAAATCAAGTATGTTCTACGCGATGGAGAGGTCCGTTCTTTGATTCGGCAACCGTATAAGGAGGAAATGCCCCGAGACAAGGAGAGGCTCCACCCGTGATCCTCAAGCAACGAACAAGAAAAATGGGCCCGAACCAAGACGGGATTCTGTTCGGAGTTGCCAAGCTACATCAAGAGAAGTAATCCAGACCAGGGGAGGTTCTGTCCGCCGCTCACGAGTACAGAAAACGAGAAGAGCCTCCGGCAAGGAAAATATTTATACGTAGTCTTTCAGTACAAAACGAGGAACGTATGGAGGCTAAAGACAGCTCCGTCTAAATATCTTCGGATCTGACTAAGAGGATGCTCGTGTGAGCAACTCCATATACCACTACTATACGAGACATGAGGGCAGTAAGTTTTTCTGAATCTCCCGTTTTTATAGAACGGCGTATATACCATGCTATGTGCCTATATGTCATGCTATGTGCCTATATATTATGCTATGTGCCTATATACTATGCTATGTGCCCATATGCCATGCTATATACCTATATGTCATGCTATGTGCCTATATGCCATGTCATGTGCCTATATGTCATGCTATGTGCCTATATACTATGTTATGTACCTATATGTCATGCTATGTGCCTATATATTATGCTATGTACCTATATGCCGTGCTATGTACCTATATGCCATGCTATGTACCTATATGCCATGTTATGTGCCCATATACTATGCTATGTACCTATATATTATGCTATGTGCCTGTATGCCATGCTATGTGCCTATATACTATGCTATGTACCTATATATTATGCTAAGTGCCTGTATGTCATGCTATGTGCCTATATACTATGCTATGTGCCTATATACCATGCTATGTGCCTATATATTATGCTATGTACCTATATGCCATGTTATGTGCCTATATGCCATGCTATGTGCCTATATACTATGTTATGTGCCTATATGTCATGCTATGTACCTATATGCCATGTTATGTGCCTATATGCCATGCTATGTGTCTATATACTATGCTATGTACCTATATGTCATGCTATGTGCCTATATGCCATGCTATGTGCCTATATACTATGCTATGTGCCTATATGTCATGCTATGTGCCTATATACTATGCTATGTACCTATATGTCATGTTATGTGCCTATATATCATGCTATGTGCCTATATGTCATGCTATGTGCCTATATATTATGCTATGTGCCTAGATGCCATGATGTATACTTATATGACGTGTGTGGTCTCGCTTTAGGGTAGAGCGAGACGTGTAATTTGTGTTCTCGGTCTCGGCTCAGTGATAGAGCGAGATACGTGTATGAGATTCCGATCCCGCTCTATGGTAGAGCGAGATGTACGATTCCGTTAATTTATTAACTTCCGCTTGACTCCGATATATGTTGAGTGTTTGTATACTCCGATTAAATATTCGGAGATATGTATTTTATACGTATGATTTTGTGATGTTTGTAGTATGTAGTAGCCATTAGGCAGAACTACGTTCGGATCCGATCGTATTGGGATAATATCCAATACGTACGTAGGCAACCAATGGCAAGGCAACATTGGCCCGATCCAAATCATTATAATAATATGTTTTATTTTGTTTTACACGCGATGAACTATGAAACTTCGTCGTGTGTACGTGTTCATTACAACCTAAATCTACGTACGAAGAAGCCTTAAAGCTCCGTAGTGCGTAGACGAACGTTGTACCTCTCGCACTCAGACGATGATTCCTGGCTCAAGGAAAGAGAAAATTTCCTATTAACGATTTTGTGGGCCCGGGTCGGGTCGGGTCGTCACACCCCCACACTTTTAAAAATTCGTATAAAGGTTTTCGACATTTTCATAGTTCATATGGTGTCAGCAAGGTTTTCTTATGAGATATTTTATTAAGAATATAATTTGCTTAAAGCAAAGCTTCCCCCCACATGTTCTGGGGTAACCCAGAACTTATTAACATGGCATTCATCATTTCTTTTAAGTTTTATTTTTCGTTCAGCAACTCTATTTTGCTGAGGTGAATAGGGTGTCGTAGTTTGGTGTATTATACTATGTTGTGAACAGAAATCATTAAAAGGTGATTCATATTCCCCACCTCTATCACTTCTTATAACTTTAATTTTCTTCTCAAGTTGATTCTCAACCTTTGTTTTATATAATATAAACATGTCAATAGCCTCATCTTTACTTCTCAGCAAGTAAACATAACAATAACGAGTGCAATCATCGATAAATGTAATAAAGTACTTTTTACCTCCTCTTGTTTGAACAAGTTTTAAGTCACAGATATCACTGTGAATTAACTCAAGAGGTTCAATACATTTTTCAATACTTGGGAAACATTTCCTTATTAATTTTGATTCTACACAAGTTTGACATTTATGATTTGAGTCAATATTAAATTTAGACAAATATTTCATATTAATCAATCTTTATAAAGCATCATAATTAACATGGCCTAATCTACCATGTCACACATCACATGACTCAATTATATACGATGAAGAAGCATCTGCATTCTTAATAACAGAAATAGGTACAATAGTAAGTACATTAAGCTTGAAAAGCCCTTCATTTGGGTACCCTTTGCCTAATACATTCCACCCTTGGTCAATACAAATTTGTCTGACTAAAAAACCAACTTAAACCTATTCTTGCTCAGCAATGATCCAGACACTAAATTCTTTTGAATTTCTAGCACATTCAGCACATTGTTGAGAGTGAACTCTTTGCCTGAAGTCATCTTGACCACAAGCTTTCCAATTCCTTCAACCTTTGCAGTAAAAGAGTTGCCCATAAATAGTTCACCATTCTCCATGGGTTGATAAGTGGAGAACATCTTCCTATTAAAGCAAACATGATGAGTAGCCCTGGTGTCCACCCATCATTCTCTAGCATTCGTGACCATGTTAACTTCCGAAATCACAGCAGAAAGGTTGATGTCATTCACATTGGTGGAGAGATTTTCCACTTCAATCATGTGGGTTTGTGCCTTCTTCTTCTTGGAATCATCTTGTTTATTCTGTTTGCGACAATCCTTAGCCTGGTGGTCTATCTTGTCACACACAAGCACTTGCCCTTGAACTTGGTTTTGTTGTTATCATGATTCGACTGTCCAGCAAGATACTTCCTCTTCTTGTTATTGAAGCTATTGCTTTTATGCCCATATTCCACAACATTAACTTTGGCTTCCATGCCACCCGGTTTTCTTTTCAGAAGCACGATTATCGTCTTCTATCCTTAACCTCACAATCAAATTTTTAATGTTCATCTCATTTCTCTTATGCTTTAAGTAGTTCTTAAAATCCTTCCAGGAAGGAAGTAATTTTTCTATTATAGCTGCCGCATGGAAAGACTTACTTAAAGTCATACCTTTTGCATGAATATCATGCAAGATAACTTGGAGTTCTTGAACTTGACTGATCACAATTTTAGACTCCACCATTTTGAAGTCCAGAAATTTGCCGACTACGAATTCCTTCGTTCTAGCATCTTCAGTCTTGTACTTCTTGTCTAATGGCTCCCACAGTGCCGTAGCACTTTTCATTGAACTGTACACATTATATAATATGTTGTCCAACCCGTTAAGGATATAATTATGATAAAAGAAATCCGCATGTTTTGCATGAATATCATGCACAGTAACTTAGAGTTCTTGAACTTGACTTATCCTAAGTTTAGAGTCCACCATTTTAAAGTCCAGAAATTTGCCAACCACAAATTCCTTTATTCCAACATCTTTAGTCTTGTACTTCTTGTCTAATGACCCCCACAGTGCCTTAGCACTTTTCATTAAACTGTACGCATTATATAATATGTTCCAACCCGTTAAGGATGTAATTACAACATAAGAAATCTGCATATTTCCATGCATCTACTGCAGCAACAACCATTTTGTCTTCCTGTTTCTCCTCAGTGAGAACAGGTACTTCCTCTTGAAGGAATCGACAAGGTTCAGTGTGGTAAAATAGAAAACATTTTCTGTTGCCATCGTTTGAAATTTGCACTACTAAACTTTTCTGGTTTTTCTTCTTTAATTTGAAGAAGAGCATTCACTGGAGTGGGAATAAGTACCGAAGTCAAGTTGGTACCATCAACAGCCATTTTTGTTCCAATGAACAAAAGATTATCTCAGTAAAAAAATATTAAAAAAATTTATTAAAAAAATTCATTAAACCCAATAAAGTTCGAGAAATTACAGATAACTAAGTAAAGTTCAAAAATTTACACCTAGGCAAGTGCCAAAAATTACATACAGTATTGTAAAGTTTAAAAAATTACACAATAGAATTTCAAAAATTACATAACGTAGGGGAATTCGAGAATTACATATAGCACAGTAATTGATTGAAAAATTACAAACAAAATAGTAATATTTCAAAATTTTCACATAGAACTATAAATTTTCGAAAAATTACACACATAACAATAACTTGCTAGAAATTTACATATAGAGCAGTAATCTCTCAACATTTACACCCAGAATAGTAAAATTTCATAGAATTACTCCTAGAATAGTAAATTTTCCAAAATTGACGCCCAGAATAGTGAATTTTAGAATTTTAAGCAAAGAATAGTGAATTTCAAAATTTATGCACAGAACATTGAATTTCGAAAATTTTAACACAAAATAGTAAAAAATTCCAGGAATTCATGCACAAAACACTTATTTTTGAAAATTTTTGAAATGAACAGTAAAATTCCGAGATTCACATAATATAACTTATAAATTTACTATTCTAAATGCAAAAATAATAAAGTACGAAAATATATAAAAATTATGTCTTAAGATTGTTATTTTTGTACCTTCGCAAATATTATGATGAGAAATCTTACTAAAATGATTATGATCAAATAAAGCAAGTCGCTACGTCCTTAAGATAGAATTTGTCCTCCTTAACGGTGCTTAGGACTCTTGGGCGTCTGCCTCCTTAGATAAGACGTCAACCACGTACTTAGGAGCACCTCCAACACAGTACATACAGCAAACCACAATATGTATGCTCTCATAGAAATGGAAACGGACGGAAATCCAATGTCGGATTTTTGCAGAAATCATTTTCAATGATTTTATAGGAAATCCTGTTGAAGACAACCTTTCCCGTTCAAACGGATGTGTTCATCCGTTAACGGACATTTTCTTTAGTGAAAACAAACAAAATTAAACCCATTTTGGTTAATTTCAACGCATGTCAAACATATCATATCATCAACACGTACCCGTATCTATAGTTATCGATATTATCATTCGTATCAATATTACCTGCTATGATTAAAATACATACTTTTAAAGATTAAAAAAGAAAATAAGCCTCTAAGTTTTTCCTTGCAACATTAAAGCGGATATATCCCCATAATCCCCATCTGTGACCCTCGCCTAGCTCTAACTCTGATCACCTAAAACATAACCCTGATGTAATCATGTTTATTTTATGGTAACTTTGGCATGCGCGGGGGTTCAAATATGGAACAGCTTTCCATCATGCTACTTCTAAGCCAATATTCGTGCTTCCAAAGCCTCACTGACCAAAAAAATGAAAGTAGAACATAAAAAGGGGACCAAGGTCAACAAGAAATATCTCGTGTCCAAAGAATGATCAGACAACCAAACCCCAAAGCAAAATTTTGGTTGGAGTATATACGTCTCGCATTAGCATGATATACAGCTGCTACTGCTTTCAGTGTTAATGTTGCAAAACTACATATACAAAGTTACCGATGGGCTTATATGATCTTTGCCTCTTCCTCAATGTTTACATACACGATTCCCAGCTGGGAAAAAGGCGAGCCATGATATATGCGAATAAACTTAAAATGGAATCAATAGTCAAACCAATTAACCAGTTTCATTCCAGGAAGCGCCGCTCAAAACTCTGGCTTTCTAGGTTGCATATGTTGATGGCTAGGTAGCTTTACGCGCTCATAACCCAAAGGTGGAACCATCATTTGTGGACATAAATAATGTGCCACCAACCCAATTCTAAGTTCTCTGCGTTCGTTGACCTACACTGCAACAACAGACCAAGTTTCTGTTATGCCTCAACTGCCTCAACTGCCTCCTCATCTGTGGTTTCTGCAGAGACGATCACTTCAGGCTGATCATCTTCATTAGTTTCAGTTTCTGATTTAGTGTGCTTTCTATCTTCAGTCCCATGCATTAATTTCTCCCGAAGCTTCAACATGAGCTCTTCTCGTACACCAGGGTTCTCACTGAAATGCCGTCTGATGGCATCTTTGCCACGGAAGTTCTGACCATCCATGCTGTACATTGCACCACCTCCTTTGGCAATAAACTTATGTTTCAATCCCAATTCTATGACTTCTGAGTCTCGAGATATTCCTTTGCCAAATTCAAGCTCAAACTGAGCGGTTTTGAATGGAGGAGCAAGCTTGTTTTTCACGATCTTCACAAGAACTTGGCTTCCTATTGTCTGCAAGATAAGGAAATTAATACACCTTGCTTAAATATCTCCAATCCTCAAATAAAGTAAACCAATTAATTAAACTGATACCAAAAAACAATCTGCAAATATGAAAGCCAAACAACACATGGACCAGAATCTATTTTAATAGCAATCAACATCATCACATGCCTTGCCACATTATTTGTGGTCGGCAACAGATATTCCATTCCGTCATTCAATTGTCATGCTCATAATGACAAGCTGGAATTACGTTAAGATAAGTAGGAACACTCCATACAACGTGTAGCTTTCCTAACACAACCCTCAATCAGAGATAAATATTTAGTTTCATGAGTTGATAATCCCAAAAGGACATTGAATCTAGATGCCTCTTGACATAAGGCTGGCAAAAAAACACCAGACATTTTTTTACAAAAAGAAGCATTTCAGACACTCCACTTTCACGGTTTAAATGTAACAGAAAAAAAATGTCTCCTCCACTGTTTAAATCTGCAGGGTGATATATCCTATGAAAAGAAGACAATCCAAATGAAGGTTTATATGTGACAGGGTGATGACAATGTGCAGCAAGGAATTACGCTTAGCTACATAAAAATGCATTATTTAAAACAGCAAATGAGAACCGATAATGTTGCCAGCACAATAATATTTCTACTGTAAATATCTATACTCTATGATTTGAAATTCATTAGCAAATATCCATCACTAAAATACACATTAAGAAATAGCTACCAGGTCATTTACGTTAATGAAGCTTTACCTCTTCACCCTTTTTCACAAGGCCAATTCTCTTGATATTTAGGCGGATAGATGCATAAAATTTCAAGGCATTGCCCCCTGAGGTAACTTCTGTTGGCCCCCCAAATCCTCCAAATGTGCTAAGTTTAGACCTCACCTACAAAATACAAAATATTAAAGTCAGAAGCTATGTCCAAGTTCACACTTGAGTGTTTACAGATCCTCATAGCCAGGGAAGCATTTTTTATGCTCTCCACTCACAATGAGCCTAGTGTAGGCCGCGCATGGGAGCCTGTCATCCATGAGATCGACATCACACACACTAGCACATGTTAGCATCAGTGTTACTAACGCTAACATGCACTAGCACGTGTGCCATCGATCTTAAATATAAAGGGCTCCTATGCGCGGCTTAGGCTCATTGTCAGTGGGGAGCATGAAAAACGCTTCCCATAGCCAGATGTTTCTATGATTGAGTGGTTAAGACATGCTACAACATAACCTATGCATCCCCAAAAATGCTTCAACTTTCTCCCAAAACCAATAACTGAGCTAATCTACTAAGTGCTTGAAATGCAGGGAGCACAATAGGATAGTCCTCAAAAATGGATGGCACAAAAAGGTATATGCATGTAACAAGAGCCACAAGGATTTTAGACTGGAAGCAGGCTGAGAATAAGAGTTTTCCTACATTAGTTTATTGGCCAAACAGAGCACTCAGGCCAGATGGAACAAACAGCAAAAATGCCTTGGGAGAGTAGTTACTCTTGCCTTGACAAACTAAAGTTTATTTGACGAAGGGAAACACCATCAGGACATGGAGAGAAACAACTAAACTCGTCTCTTGAAAAAGCAATTCCTGTCAGGGACAGAGGAACTCAGAGCATTTATGGACACGTCAACATATGGATTATTGTTATTGTCATTGATAGAATTATTTTGTTCAAAACAAATGAATGAGTCTGCTACAATTTCTCTCAGGAAAAATTACAGAAAACTTTCAAGAGTGACCTGATTTATAAATATCAGTATACTCTGGGAGAGTGACAGGGAGTGACTTAATTTGCGAAGGGCTTGACTCATCAATCTTGCCTGCAAAGCCATGTGTGCATCCCCCATCTCACCTTCAAGTTCACTCTTAGGAACAAGAGCCGCGACCTTTAGAGCACATATATAGATCACAATATACATAAAAAGTATCAGTATGATACTGTCAGAATAAATGCATAAAAAAAAATTATACAAAAAGAAATAACTGAGAAGGATTATAAATTTATAGACTACTCTGAAAACCCCAAAAAACAAAATGACAACAGATAATCAGCTCGCATTTGGGAAGACAAATGTTTGATATTGGTAACAGAGTTTTAAACATGTAAATAACAACTAAAACTAGCTTTACTCACACTATCGACAACTATAACATCAACAGAACCACTTCGAATTAAGGTGTCCACGAGGCTGAGGGCTTGCTCACCACTATCCGGCTGTGATAAAAGCAAGTTCTCAGTTTTTACACCGATGGCCTCAGCCAGTGCTGGATCAAGAGCATGCTCGGCATCCACAAAAGCACAGTAACCTGCAAATATATTTCATTTCATCCAAAAGTATTTAGGTCCACAGTTTAACTAATTATTTTCTTTTTCAAAAAGAAAACTCATGTAAATTGCCTTTGTGCAATGTTATTTTCATTGATAATTTTTCCATTGAAATAGAAGAAAAAAACCTCCATATTTTTGTGCTTCTGCAATTGCATGAAGAGCAAGAGTTGTTTTCCCTGAAGCTTCAGGCCCATATATCTCCACTACACGTCCCTAAATGTACAAATAATATAATTAATATATATAGTTCCTACAGGCAGATTAGAGCTACATAAATCACTTTAGAAACCAAAGTTCAGGAGAGGGAAAAACTGCCTCGGACTGGGTAAGAAGATGAGTTGTATGTTCCAATAAAAAAACTGCACCTTTGGAAGTCCACCAATTCCCAAAGCCATGTCCAATGCAAAAGACCCAGTGGATACTACAGGAACCTGCCTAGGACCAACAGAGCGACCAAGCCACATAATGGACCCTTTCCCAAATGATGCAGTAATTTGGTCCAAAGCTTGCTGCAATGCTAAATCTTTTTTAGATAGATTATCATCACTTGATTCACTTCCATCTGATTTAGACCTTCTCTTTCCTGAAAATTTTTTAAGAGGCACTTTTTACAATAGTTAGCTTTTTCTAAGTATTATTTCAGTAAAAGTGAAAACTTCTAACAAATTAAACAACAACAATTTAAAATAAGTTGGACATTTAAGTACTAACTGTTAGTGCATAAATAAACATTAACAGTCTGAGGTAAAAGCCATCATAAAGTGGAGATGTCCATCCCTAGATATGAATTTAGACATTGGTACATGTGAAGTGTAAATTTTCACAAGTATCAAGAGGGAAATAAAGCATCCAAAATTACTGCAAAAAGCTTAATGCAAATTTGTCAATCATTTGTTTTACAGTTCCAAGTATATAATCTCAGACAAAAAAATAGCAAGGTTGGTACACAGCCAATCTGACGATATGACATGAACAAGTTGAAAGAAAGGATCTGGTATCACCTGAAGTAGTTTTATGCTGGGGCCCTAAAAAATTCAGACAAACTTAATTGATCAAACATAGTAAATATAAATAATTACGTCCAAACTTGGGCTTTATTTTGTTACATTTAAATGCCACCTGACATTGATGGCCAATATGCCAGACACTAGTAAATAATATGAACTCGATATAATAAAAAAATGTTGAATTTAAGTTAACAAGAAGTTTACCACAATTAAAAGATATAAAAAAAAAAGACAAAACCGCACAAGTACCTTTGGCGGCGAAACTGCGGAACTGGATTGCTGACCCCATGATTCTTTCTCTGCAACTCTGCCAGCAAGTCAAGACACAAGGACAGTTATCAATGGTCAATTCCATAAGATCCATAACTTCACTTTACATTAATAATTGCCTCTGAAAGCAACCATAAAAATAGTAAAAAAAAGGAACGAAAAAAACATACAAATTCATACTTACAAAAATGCAGACAATGAATGTTCCTAAAAACACGCTCCCCGTTTTAAATAAGTAGAGAGCAACTTCAGGAAGTTAAAAAATCAAGCGAAATACTTAAAAAGGAGAAAGAAAATAAAAGCATGTGAGAAACTATATCAGCCCAACTATGTCATAAATCATTGATAAGTCCCAAGTAGCCATTTATCGAAACTTAATCTTTGAACTGTGGAGTTTCCATACCAAAAACCTTGCATATTAAGAATTTAGTCTTCAACAGCCAATCATCAGGAAAAGGGCATTCACCGAGACGAAGTAAAAGGACATATGTGAATAGGCTACAGAGTAACAAACGTGAATCAAATGGGTCATTTCCCTCACAAAACACTATTTTTCACCGCAGGAATGCTAAATACTGCACTGGAAGCAAAAAAACAACTCAAACATCATAAGCCCACAATTTCATAAACGACAAATGCGAATAAACAAGAAGAAGCAGAATCATTTAATAAAAATAGAATCTTTTTCCAGTAGAAATTTTTAAAGAGTAAAAGCACACTGGCATGAACCCAATTGCTAAACAGCCAACTCAAAGAGGCAGAACAAGGAGCAGTAAAACAATGAAAGCAAAACGAAGCAGTGTGAGAGAAGCTACGGCAGAGAGACCTCTGGAGTGAGGAGAGTGCGCCTCAGAGAGGCCATCCGGAAGAACCTCGCCATCTCCCGGGAAGGAACGTATGTTGTCTTAGCAAAAACAGAAGCCGAATGCGAAATCAAATCATCGTCTTCCTTGATGGGTCTCTGGGGTTTTCTGCAACCAATCCAATGACCCCTCCGGCCTTCTTTTACTAGGGTTTTGGTTGGGGGGTTTTCCCTCCTTATTCAAGTACCCGTCTACTCTGCTGCTGCTTCTTGTCTTCTTTACTACAGTCACAGAGCGGGCATCCGGCTCGAGGACCCAAAATGCGCCTTGTGTCTCTTTGAACTAAAAAAAAAAAGCCACCCGGTTCAGACACACACCGGATTATGTGCGAACGTCCGTCCAGAAGGGACATGTGATGGTCAGCCCTTCAAATGAAGAAATTTTTTTGGGTGCACATCACACATCGTGTTGGCGGTGCATTCACTACCCACCACACGATTTATCAGCATATTATAACCGTGCCCTGGTGTCTTACATTATGCTCACGAGTCATTTTGTAAGTCGACATATCTTACTCAATTTAGTTGAGACTCTATCCCATCAATCCAAGATTACATCAAAAATAAAGTAGAAATATTAGCATCCCTCACTAGACTAATTGTTTAATATTTGTATCTCAATAGGATGGGATGTGTAATCTTTAAAAAGAGTAATATTACACTTATGTCAAGGTTTATACATGGTAAAGCTATTTTCTCATCTAAATATGTGGCCAAAAAATACCCTTACTAATCATTAAATTCATTGTGTATGAACTTTCCCGTCATAGACGCATACTTTTGAAGAAAAATATACTCCCTCCTTCCAATGTAAATAGTTATATTTAAAAAATTAATAATTTTATTAAATGGTGAAACCTACGTCTAAGAGAAGGGATAACAAACTTTTAAGATATTCTCCCTACCTCTTAAATTGAATAAAATAAAGCTACTAATATGGAATAAATTTTTTTACTAAATGAAACTATCATTATGGGACAAACGGAGTACTTCTTTTTTATGAGATATTTCGTAACATATGGACTACGGAGTGAGTTTTAAAATAATTTATCATGATTTAAATTTATAGCGCTCGCAAATCAAAGTTTATATAGTGTAAAATTTAACTTTAAACCAGCATGTTCCTGTGGGAATGTTGTGACCCGCCCTAGAGGTCAAGTCCCACCTTCATATACTAGTAAAGTTAGGATTTAATTATTATTGATGTTATTTTAAAATAATTAGAATTTTATTCTTATTGGACTTAATGTTAGGAGACCTTCTAATTGAAAATTCTATTAGCATTAGGATTAGGATTCTCAATTACCTATAAATATGTGGTCTTGTCCTATTTCATAATTCAGTTAATCAAATTTAGAAGTTATTTTATTTTATTTTATCTTTCAATTATTTTTTTTATGATTTTCTCTTTAACTTAGCTTATGTAGACATCGGTCTACATCAGAGAAGTGTACTTCTATAGACGAAATACAAGGCATGCAAAATTTAGGCTAAATTTAGCCCCCTGTAAAGGCCACCACTATTAGGGCATCAACAGGTAATCATTTACCCACCTCACCCGCTCGATTTGAAATTTATGGGTAGGTAATTGATAAATGGGTAATAGACAAAATAAGTGGGTAAATTTACCCCCTTATTTATTATATAGGTAGGGTATGAGTAACTGTAATGCCCCGACTCAAGTCGAGGCCCACAAAATCTCTTAATAAAAAATTTTCTTCCTTAAATAAGGAATCATCATCTATGTGCAAGAGGTACAACGTTCATCTATGCACTACAAAGCTTCAAAGTTTCCTTGTATGTAGACTTGAGTTGTAACAATCATATATACACAATGAAGCTTCATAGTTTGTCACATGTACGTAAATCAAAATAAAATATAATTATAATAATTTGGATCGGGCCAACGTTGTCTTGCCATTGGTTGCCAACGTATGTATTAGATAACATTCAAAATATTATTCCAATATAATCGGATCCGAACGTAGTTCTGCCAAACGGCTATTACATACATCAAGCATCACAAAATCATATACGTTAAAATACATATACATTAATATTCAATCGAAATCATACTGAAATTTGCAATCTATTGGAGTGAAGCGGAAGTTAATAAATCAATGAAATCACACATCTAGCTCTACCACAGAGCAAGATCAATTACATTCACACATCTCACTCTGTCATTGAGTCAAGACTAGACACACACACCACGCATCTTGCTCTACCCTAAAGCAAGAGGAAATATAAACAGGTCACATCAAAACATAGCAAATCAAAACACAAAGTATCATGACATAGCACACATCCTAATTTAGCACATGCAGCTCTATAATTTAAACGGGAGGTTAGAAACGCTTACTCCCTAATGTTTTGCAAGGTAGCGGCATTCGGGATTGCTCGTTCCTTCTCGGCATCCTCCCCTTCAGATCCAGAGGCAATAGACGGAGCCCCCTCTAGTCTGCATACATTCCTTGCCTTGCACCGAAAGACGACGTACAAATGCTCCCCTTCCCAGAGACTCTTCTCATTTTCTGCGCCCATGGGTGGCTAACAGAACCTCCCTTACTTAGGGATGTTCCTCACACATCGTGGCCCTTTCGGTAGATGGTAGAGTCTTCCCTACTTCGGACCACTTTCCTTGATTCGGAACTGTGACTGAGGACGGAATCCCCTCTTGTTCCTAGCCTCTCTTTCTTTCTATGATACTCGAGGATGACTGGCAGGACCTCTTCTTGTTTTGAGACATTTCTTTCTTATACAGTCATCAAATCGAAGAACATACCCTCCATTGCGTAGAACACACTCGATTTAGTCAAAAATGCCTCTTGAACAGACTAAATCGGAGTTAAGATTGTCATAAATGGAGAAGAAGATGTTTTCTATGCTTGAGGACGATGGGCATAACCTCTCCTTGTCTTGGGGCATTTTCTCCTTATACGGTTTCTAACTCAAAGAAAAGACCCCTCCATTGCATAGAGCACACTCAATTTACTTGAGAACACCTCTTGAACGGCCTTAATTGGACTCAGAACACTCAAAAACAAAGAAAAATGAAGATCTCCCCCAAAAATAATAGAAGAAGACTATTTATAGCCTCCCGCTGCTCCAGAACCACGGAGCCACACCACCAAAAACAGTTGCACTGTTGGTTTCGGGCAGCAGCGCTGTTGAAACGCAGAGTGCATCATGCGCCATTTTTTTTTAATCTTTATCTTCAAACGCGCGTATCTTTCTACCCCGGATTTGGATTCGCACATTCTTGCTACCATTGGATTCGTATCGACAAGAACTTCGATACTAGCCCACTTAAAGCAGTATATTCTGCTCTTTTCAAGTAGGTCCCACCTATATTACATGCTTCTTAAGGTTGTAACTTTCGGTCCCAACCTCCATTTCATGCATTCTTTGATTCGTTATGCTCGTTTCTTCGATCTCTACTCATAAATGGAGGTTTCAACCTTTGAAGCCCTCTAAGACTCGTTGAAAGGCTATCTAATTACCTCTAACCCCATTAGCTAAACGTAATTAGAAAAGTGGGGTGTTACGGTAACCCCTTATCCATGTTGGTTACCTGTTATCCAAATGACCTAATTGCATATACTACCCAAGGAGAATGTCTTGCATATAGAACATTTTGTACTTTTATTGAAACATTTTGTATATTTTGTATATTGTTATACATTAAATAAGCTTTTAGGATATATATATATATATATATATATATATATATATATATATATATATATATATATATATATATATATAAACTTATAATGCAAACTTATGATAGAGAAAATGGAAGAGAACGCGATCAATCTTTTGTCACTTCACATTATGCTTGTTGCATAAAAGTAAGGTTTATGTACGCAATATTGTTGATGCCCTTATTATATTGAACTTGTGATAGATTAGATAGGCTTTTTAAAAATATAAATTATTTACAACAGTTTATTTTGTAATGTTTGTTATTATTATTTATTTATTTATTGGTTGGGCATTTACCTGTTACCCACCCGTTTACAGATAGTAGGCAGGGTATGGGTAATGAATAGAGAAATAGATAAGGGGTAAGGTATGGGTAAAGTATTTGGAAGTGGGTATGGATGTGGGTAAAACCTTACCCGACCCATACCCTACCCATTGACACCCCCAACCACTGAGGGGGAGTGGTAGGATGGAAATGGGGGTCATGTTTGGGTGGGTAAGGATCTTGGTATAAACCCTAACATCAATTTAGTATCCTTCCATTTAGATTGCTGTTGAGAAGTGTAGCATGATTGGGGAAGAAAAGAGAGGAGAAAAAGAAGCAATGCAAGCCATTAAATCTTCATTTGATGCTCATGGTAAAAAAATATACTCCCTCTATCCCCCTATCCTATATTAAGTGATCTATTTTATTTTTTAAAATAAATTAACATTAATTTATTATGAAAACTAAATATAACATATGCGTAGAACACTATGGCTCACAATATTCCCACAATTATTTGATTTGTGAGGTCTATTGCATTATGATACACTAGAGCCACATACTTAAGCCACGTTTGGCAACACTTTTAAAACTAAAGGACATTTTCCTTTGCAACCTTCTTCATGAGGAGAGCTATTTTTTAAAGTAATTTTTCTTGTAATGTGATATTTTACATTCACAAGAAAATTGACTTTTCTTTTCAAAGTAGTTGTCAAACATAGTCTTAGGGTTCTAGTGTAATTTTGCATGAGGGCTAGCATTTTTCGTAGCGACTTGTCAAGCGTAGCTAGTTTTCATGACTAAGGCTTAGAGCATCTCCAATGGGGGACTTCAAAAAGAGTTGTTGAAGATGCTCAAGTGGCATCTCTATTTGCATGTGTGCCAAAATAGAGACTATAAACTCCAGCCAAAGTGTCACACCTCGCCACACCCCCTTTTGACCCAAACCCAATTTAGGGTGGTGAGACAAGGTGCGACAAAACAAAAGACTAACCCAAAAGAGTTTTTATCGAAGTACATAACACATGCCCTTTATGAAAAAGTAAATAACAGAAGGAAAAAAGGATAAAGTTTAAGTCTCACTTCGTTCATCATCACACCCATAACAACACATAAAGAAAAGTCACAAGCTCTATTGCTACATCATGTCTAAAGTCATCACAGTCTATCCATAAGATAAAAGTAATATGTTTCAACATCAACATAATCCTAACATAAGTCTAAACATGGTAAAGTAATTAGCCCCATCTCTCATAAGTATATCTACTCGTCCTCGAGCTTGTGATATAATCCATCCGAGCACTAGGGCTGCATCGAAAACCAGGTACCAAACCGATCCGGATAGAATCGACCCGAAATTGACCCAGGTCAGGTCGGGTACTTTCTCGGGTCGGGTCCAAGAAAAAAATACCCGGGTAAATCTTGGGTCGGGTTGGGTCCAATATGTGAAAACCCAAGAACCAACCCGAACCGACCCAAGTTCCTAATTAACTTATAAAATCATATTTAACCTTAATTATATGAATTTTTATAATTTTCTATAGCTAAAACCAATTCAATATAATGTCAAATTAGATTAAATTATTGGAACCGACCTAACCCAAGATACAATCTTGGTTCCTATTTCGATTCTCAGGTTTATCGGCTCGAGTCAGGTCCAAAAATTTTTTATTTTTATCTCAGGTTGGGTCCAAGGAACTCAATTCCTATCTCGGGTTAGGTATTAGAAAGTAGACAGAAAGAGCTTTAAAACACCACCAAGAATGCGCAAATCGGAGTTCGGATGGAGGAGATACAACTGTTTGAAGTTGAACATATTGTATAGGGCCCGTTTACCCGATTTAAATGTGTATTTGGGCCGTTTAAGTCGTTTTGCTAGCCCGATTAATTAGAATTCCAAAATTAATTTTTAGAAGCCTAATTAAGTGGCTTAATTAAGGGAGATTGACCCAACTTATAGGGGGATTAGGAACCCTAATCCCTATGCTTATAAAAAGGCTTTTGAGGGCACAATTAAGGGGGTTAGCTTTGGCCGTTAAGGGAAGAAGGAGCCGCCGATGGAATTTTCCGGTGAGGCTCTAGCAGCGGTGGATCGACAAAAAATCGGCTATAAAGGTAGGATTGATGTTAATTTTCAAGTTGAGATTAATGCATAGTTTGTTAAATAAATTTAGCTATATATTACATTAATGGTAATCTCTGTAATTTACTAATTTCAAGGTATTGTTTTCGTAATTACGAGGAACAGTGTTCTATACAAATCACTGTTGCCATAATTACGAGGAACAATATTATGAAGCTGGATTGCCGCCGGTCGGTCCTTTATCACCGGGCGACAGATATCTCTATCCTACAAAATAAACTTAAGATGTCGAAAACAGTTGCCGGGAAAAATAGTTTAACGAACAAAAAAAAGGAACAAGTAGCAACGGCGCGGTACAGACCCTGGCCGGAGGCAGAATCGGGGGTTCTGGAATCGCCAGAAGACGGTGAACCAATCGAACCCAACCCATCACTAGCCATAGAGCTTGCCACCGCCATGCCTTGGATGGACAATAGTTGTAGAAGAAAAAAAATGGGCGGTGGAGCTTTTGCCCCGGCCGGCTTTTGAGCAGCTGCGAGTCCAGGACCATCGGAATCGCCATTGTGCCAACCACCGCCACCAAAGGCTTTCCCGCCTCTAGCCGGATTTGAGGGAGATGACCCGCATGTCACGGGTCGTTAGGCACGGGCTCAGGTAAGATGACCCAAACCGCTTTGGCCAAGACCGGATCTGAATGGGTCTGACCCGGTCTAGTCCGGTCTAGTCTTAAAAAAAAGAAGTGTTATTGAACTGATTTCGGTTCACTAGCTTAAATACTGGAAAAAAATCAGTAAAAATTACCAATTACCCAGAGAAGTATTTCAAGAGTTCTGGCCAAGTTTTAGACTAAGGAAAAATCTTAATATCTTTAAAATGACTAATTTACCCTTATGAGTTGAATCATAGAATGATGCTAATGACCCGATTTAGGGGCTCCGATCTAGGGGCCTATAAGTGGATTCAAAAATTGAGAAAAATATCATTGAGATTTTAATGTGTATCTAAATTTGGGCCAATCCATAAGTTAGGAAAAAATACTAGTAATTAGACAATTGATTGTTCTCCCCAAGGGTTAAGGTAAGATAGTTAATTGAACCGGGGTCGATTTAAGGGGTTTACGACCCCATTAAATAGAAAGAAAATTACCACAGGTTCATATTTTTAAGGTGTAACCCTAAGATTAGTTTTGGACACATTGAGGATCAAGGAAGCCCTGAATAAAAAGTCAAAAATACCCCTATGTCGACCGGCCCGCATTCACATGGATGTTATTAATGAGCCAATGTGATACTGAAACCTTTTGAGAGGTTAAAGAATTACCTGAGAGCAAAGAGGGCCATATCCAATGTGGGATAATTACTTTAAGGACTTAAGTGCATTATGATCAGTTTTCATAAAGATTTAATAAGTTAACCCAAGGGGGGTTAGGGCACGTGATCTCAAATAATTTTAATATCATTATTAAATTTGATTATTGATATTATGATCTGCTTGGACCTGTGTGGTTCTGATTGTTTATGTTGTTCATTGTTTCAATTTTTGCTATTGATGTTGTAATAGTAACTTATCACTAGCTTAAGATTATTAAAAGATTAATTGATGGGGTGGATAGCTTTGGATTGGGTGAGAAAACCTAATCAAGATAAAGACTAAAATGCCTCAGAGGGGTCTAGGACTAGTTAATAAGGTGAACAAAGCCTTTGACCTGACAATTTGCCTTAGTCGATGAACTGATGATAGTTTTGAGTTTTAAACCCTAGTCTAGAAGGGACAATATGGTTTGGGATAGTCATTCGAAATTCTAGCTTATTGATTAGCAAGATAGGGTTCAAAATAGTTTCCTGAGTTTTAACTCTATTGAGGAGATGTTGATTTGACCATGTAGTTGCACCTCCCCATTAGAGGGAGCTCTGTGTGAGCCGGGCTCACCACATATTTATTGAGGATCTTTTTGTGTGCACGCATCTGGATTAGCTGACATCCTGTTTGGTTGACTTTTCCCACCACTTCTGTTCAAGTGTAGTTGTGGGTCATGCCCTTGCACTCCGGTCAGGTCTTTCATGGGCTAGGAGGGGTGATGATACTTCTTAATGGATTCTAGGGTGTTTCGTCATAGATTTACCTTTGAGGGTGGTCTATGATGAGTTTATCTTTTATCATTTAGGTTGACATCTGATAAGTCTGTCTGTCGTTGGGATTAGACGAGCATATTAATTATCGAACAATGGTTCGAGAGATAATTATTAACATTGTTTGATATTGCTTATTTAATTAGAACAAGTGGAATGATTAAAGGACTCGCATAAAATATACGTTGCTTTAAAATACTTAAGCATTCCATGTGTGGTGTTATCCTTCTTAGTATAGTGTAGTTTTAGGCAGACTTACATCTGGATCCGATCTTGTTAGAAACATTGGAGATGTTGTCTGATGAGTACGTAAGTAATTAACATCAAGTGATGTTGGTCCGATCTGAAAAATATTAAATTTTACTTTTGTTCTTCTGAAACGCTCTTCTAAGGGAGGAGATGTTTGGTTTTGTTTGCTTGCATGTTCTTTAGATGGGGATTTTGCGAAATTAAGACATTGGTGGGCGTTTGAGGACAACATTGCACTAGTGGGATCTAGCTTCTTTCTTCTGCAATCTTGTACGTAATTGTAATTACTGGCGTGAGAGCCAACTTTACTTGGTTGTTTATTTTCAGATAGACGATAGACTTGTACTTAGAGGGTTAACTTGCTATTTATCAAATTTTGGCACGTGTAATAATATCATATGTTTTGATATTCGTATTTGTGAACCCCAGTTATCACGACTTGGATATTTAATTTGATGATTTGTTTTGTGTTTAAGAAAAAAAATTATCGTGATTTATCGCGTATAATTTATTTAAAAAGTATTTTAAAATTTTGGGTCGTGACACCTACTGAGCACCTACATGACACAACATACAACCCCAATACAAAACCACAAACAAAAGAGGGGTGAGCTTAGTTCAATTATAGTTTTGAAATGGAATACAAGCTCAATAACACCACATGCATTCTTCCCATAAGAATCAATTTAAACATGCACCACACATCCATTATCTACTTGTGCATCATGAGTCTCACATTACATATTCACTTTCGCACTACTTGTGCATCGTAGGCTCATTCATAATTCATTACACATATGCACAAATTGTGCAATCATTTAAGTTTCATGGTTCATACACATCATGCATGAATCAAGTATCAACATTCACATTCATCCTATATAATCAAGTGTATCAACCACATTCTATCCTATATATTCAAGTGTAATCATTTTGTATGCATCATATGCAAACATAAGCATTCATATTCTCTTATAATTATAAGCTACTTGAGTCATGAAATAAAGAACAATAAATAACTGAAATATAGATTTAAATTAAGTAGAGTATCATCCTAAGCTTAAACATGCATAGTCATATATTTAATTAAGTTAAAACACATAACATACTCCATTTGAATTTAAGGTGAGATGTGTAAGTATTTGTAACATCCCCGATTTTTCTGTAATTTTTTTGCATATTTTTGCAATTTTCTGCAATGTTCTTCAGTTTTTGCTCGTATTTTCGATAAAGAAATTTGACGCGTCGCCATATCTGTATCTGTAATATTTGTGACCATAAGTGTCCGAAGTGGTGTATAGTCACACGTCATGGGCCTTGACACAACACAGAAAATTTTCGGTGCAAAATTTTGATGGGACGTGTGAGAGCAGAAGCAAAAAGAAAGAAAGACAAAATAATAATAATAATAATATATATTCAGAAACGATCGGGCGCGTCTCAGCACGCCCGACCGTTTGTGAACAGTGAAAGGGGGGAGTCCCCCCTTCACTGTGTGAGACGGGAGGCGGCGCCGCCGGCTTTCGCCTAGCCGGCCTCAGCCTGGCGCTGCCACCACATCCTCCCCGGCCTGGCCCCACCGACTGCCACCCTCTTCCTCCCCTTTTTCCCGTTTTTGGCCCCGTGACTATTTTTAAGAATTTTCGCTCAATTCGCCACTGTCCCAGCCTGCATGGCCGCCAACTCGCCGCCATAGTTTCCACCCTGGCCAGAGTAACCTCTGGCCACCGCTTTCCCAGCCTCCCCACCGTCCGTCGATGCTCTTTTGCTTCCCCCCCATTTCGGTATGTGAACAAGCTTTTGCTGGATTTGCCGCCGCCGCCTCCGCTTGCATGGCCACCACTCCGCCGCCACACCTCTGTCCCAGCCAGTGTGAACTCCAACCACCTCCATCTTGGGCTCCCCGCCCCTTTGTCGCCGGGTTGAGGTAAAAACAAATCCCCCTCCTTTTTTGTTTTCTGTTTGTATTTGACATGCGGCTATGCCGCAGGTCGCCAGCCACTGTGGTTCGGCCTTGGGCCTTCCCCCAGCCTGGCGACAGCAAGACTGCCACCCCGGCCGTCGCCCTGGCTGCCGTCTCCCTCAGCCCCCTCCGCCCTATTCCGAACAGGATCAAAAATCTCTCCTTTTTCCCGTTTCTCTGCGTTGTGAACCACAACTGTGCCGGTGGTCTTTAGTCGTTGGCCTTCTCCTGAATTGGCAACGGCAAGGCCGCCGCCTCTGATTGAATCGCTGCCTTCCCAGGCCCGTCACCCCTCCTTTGGCTGTTTCGATTCTGGATAAATCTTTGCTCTGGTTTTGTTTTTCTTCTTCTCCGGTAGTGTCCGTTCTCCATTGACTGACGTTGCATGACACCGGGTCGATATCTATTCGAATCATCGTGGTCCAATGATTGTTGAATCGCCACAGTGTTCCAAGTTTGTCCCTCGACCCCCGTTCGACCAATTGTGGCCAATGATAGCGTGTCCACCGCCCTGGCCTGGTAGTTTGTCGCCCCAACTAAATTGGGTCTCTTCAATTCTCTGACCAATTGTTCTGCTGCCCGGCATCGGCTAGCTGACAGCTGTGGATGTTGGCTTGACCCAATATCGGCAAGGGGCCATACCTCCTCTGCACGTCTTCTGCACCCACCTGACGCCCCTAAACTTCGGGGTACACCTCTGACCGCTATTGAGTGACCCACCCCAGCCTAAGGCCAACATGGTGTCCCGCCTAACATTGTGTGGACTTGGGCCATATGTTCGACCAACGTGGGGTTTGCCCAGCCCAGTCACATCAAGGGCTAATAATTTTGACCCGATTCCAGCTTTGAACCCCACTTTTGTTATGCATGACTCAAAACCTACGGGAAATAGTTCCTGAATTCTGATTCTTCCAAAGGGAAGTATTATTGTAAGCCATTAGACTCAGCCCATTGAAGGCTCGACTGATGTTGTGCCCAGATCCTCCACCATAAGTTGTGCTTGATGCGCGATCGTCCGTACAATGTTTTGGTTGTGGGTAGTGTTAGAATTGTCACCACCTTTGTCGGCCACACTCTCCGATGCTTAATACTCTCAAGTTTGTTTAGGGGACCGCTATTGGCGAACCTCACCCCTTCCATGACCGACCACCCTAATCCCTTAAAAGACCACCGTTTTTAGGGTTTGGCTATGACAAGATGTACATGTGTTGTTCGATAGCCGATTCCGCCCGTGAGTGGTTGGATCCGGCTTCCACCAGCCTAATTTTTTCGGAACCCATCGATAACTTACCTTTCCTAGGGTTTCCCTTTACCGCGCACATTTGTGTTGCACATGTAGTTTAGGCTAAAGGCACCGCCTTTGCAGCGTATGACAATGGAACAACTCCATCACTAGGCATTATGGCCATTAAAGCCCTCCTTTGCCTCCCTTATGTTCGTGAGTATGCAAGTAGTCCTCCGCCATGTCATGAGGCTTCGACAATGCAGAATTGTTACCGCTGGTTGTAGTCTGCGGTCTATTTTAATGTTTTGTGGCCAACAAAGTGTTTTAAACCATTGGCCAACCTCCAATTAGTCAGCCCCCATTTTGTGGTCGTTTTTGCCATTTTTAGTGTCACAACCTTGTGTCCAGCTGCCTTAGTGCGTCCAAACCTTTGGCTTCAAATGAAATTAATCTAACTTTATCGAGATTAATTCCAGTATATCTAAAAATCCTCGAGACATAACAACTCTCTCAGTGCGATGCTTTTGGCCGCCTATTCTGCTATCGACACCGCCACCGTTGTTTGCTCGCCATCAAACTCCTGTGGATTACGAGGTAAGGGACCTTGAACTCGTAATTTCATTATAGCATGCTTTGATTGTGTAATAGCATGCTAGGAGTTTATAATTTAATGTTTGCATGATTATGCTGATTATAAAAGCATGTTGTATGTATGTGAATTGTGTGTGTATATTAGTGAAGACTAAGGGTACGTAGTAAGTTGCTGTGAATCATATGTATGTAACTAGAGCGGGTGATCTTCGTTGTGGACTGGTGGTATGTGATCCATGGGCACAAGTAGAAGTGTTTGATTGTGAGTTTGGCAAATGGGTACTTCGTAAGCTATGACGTGGAAACTGTGATTATATGTCGGGCGAAGAAAGACAAGATTGAAAGACGAATGTTGGATTTGATGAGATTGGAGAATTTGTTTAGTTTGAGTCAGATACATGTTGGAGCAACGAGTAGGAGTCGTGGGGGATGCAAGGAATTGAAGACTTAACATTCGGAGCTGTGGTACCCAATGTTCCGATTACGCTTAACCTCAAAGGGTTAGGGGTAATTATGTAATATATGTTAATTCTTTAAGGGTTTTAAGAGTTGAAACTTCCATATTTGGTTAGAACTCGAAGTAACGAGCACAACGCATCCAAGAACACTCAAAACAGAGGTCGGGAACAAAAGTTACGACCTCGGGAAGCGAGCGACATGGGCGGGACCCACTTTAAAATTTCAAGATAAGCTACCTATGTGGGGTCTAGTTTTAAAGGGCTCGTTGATACGAGTCCATTGGTACCAAGATCGTGCAATTCCGACTTCGGGATAAAAAGTTATCGCGTTTTGACAATATTCAAGAAAAGACAAAATAGCTAATGTCAGCAAACCAAGCCGAGCCGAGCCAGAGATGGAGCCAAGCCGCCGCGCCGTGGAAACGGCACGCAAACACGGCCGTTCGTGTGTTCCTTGCGTGTCCCGCGCGCGTCGGTGGGCGGTTATGCTTAACCCGGGGGGTTAAAGGTAATTTGGTAATTTATGACCAGTGTTAGGGGGGTTTTAGGTGAAATCCCCGTATCCGGGTAGAGCTCGAAGTAACGAGTGTAACGAATCGAAGAACACACGAAACAGAGGTCAGGAACGAAAGTTATGACCTCGGGAAGTGTGCCACATGGGCTGGGCCTGCTCAAAAAATGCGGGATAACCTACCCATGTGTGGTCTAGTTTCAAAGGGCTCGTCGATACGAGTCTATCAGTACTAAGAACGCACGATTCTGACCTCGGAAAAAATGTCATATGGGCGGGACCCACTTTGAAAGTGCGGGATGACCTACCCATGTTTTGGTCTTATTTTGAAGGGCTCGTTGACACGAGTCCATCGGTATCAAGAGCGTGTGATTCTAACGTCAAGGTTGGAAGTTATCGCGTTTTGAAGTTAAGATATTATTTGAATAAAATAATATCTTTATGGATAGGATTGACGACGCAGTGGATAAGACCGACGACAAAGCGGATAGGATTGATAGTGGATAGGATTGCTGACAAAGCGGATAGGATTGATGATGGAAGTGGATAGGTTTGACACATGTCATCCTCACATCCATCCAGTTTTTCTATAAATAGCATCCACAGCATCCAGAGAAAAGGAGGAGAAACTCTCCCACGTTTCTGTATTATCTCCCATATTCAGAAACTTTTGTTCTTCGTTTCTCACTCATTTTAAGTCCAATTCGAGTCATTTTTGAGGCGTTCCTAGCTAATTCGAGGGTGATCTACGCAATGAAAGTGTCCATTCCTCAAGTTAGCAACCCTATCTAAGGGAAATGTCTCGAGGCATGGGGAGGTTTTGTCCGTCACCTGTGGGCGAAAGAAGGGTAAAGTGTTTCGAAGTCAGAGGAGATCCTGGCCACCATCTCCGAATCAGAAAGGGCAGATGCTCTGAGGAAATGAGCAATTCCGAACATCGCCATTTTCGGAATTGGAGGGAAGTACACTTTTCTGACCTTTTAGTTTAATGTGATTTATATAAATGCATATCTTAATTAGTAATATACTAATTAAGATATATTATTTGCTATGATGTGATACATACTGATATGTTTCTATTTAATCTACTTTGATTTATTTTGTTGTGATCTGAAATGCTCTGCTATGACTTGACATACTCTGATCTGATATGACCAGTATGGTCGGATAAAATCTGATATGATTTGATAGGATCTGATATGATCTAAAATGATCTGTAGTGTGTTCTGCTCCGCTCTATGATAGAGTGGGATGTGTATTTTATTAGTGTTCTTCTCACCTATGTGAGAAGTGTATTTTACTGATTTATTGGCTTTCGTTTGACTCCGATGAGTTATAAAATTTTCATCGGATTCCGAATGAATTATTTGGATATAAAGTATACGTATTTTATCGTATATAATTTTTTGATGTCTGGTGAATGTATTAGCCGTTAGGCAGAACTACATTCGGATCCGATCGTATTGGAAGAACGTCAGAGATGGTATCCAATATGTACGTAGGCAACCAACGATAAAATAACGTTGGCCCGATCCAAATTAGTTATAAAATTAGGTTTGTTCTGATCTACGCACAATGGAACGTTAAAGCTCCGTAGTGCGTAGATGAACACTATGACTCTTGCACTCAGAGTCTGCAGCTCCTGGTCAGTCGGTTTTAATTTTTCCGCTAAATTTTGACACTCCGATTGTGTTTTCCGATCTAACCCTGGTCCGGGTCAGGTGGTGCGGGTCGGGGTGTTATAGGAGCGCTTTTGGGGATTGTGAGTTAGTAAGAGATAACGACATAATTATACATGCATAATGTACATCATATGAATTGTAACAAAAGAATCATGAGTAAGGAATTAGTAAAGGTTTGATGACGAGACTTAGGTCTAAAGGGTGTCATTTGAGGAGTTCGAGTAAGATGATTTAGTTTTAAGGCGGTTGGTATAAGATGTAAGGCCATAAGTGTATGATGGTAGGATTATTAGTATGAAATTCGAGTTTAAGTAAGGTTGTGCTGAGATTTGTAAGTGTAAAGGTGAGGGATGAGTTAAGGAAAGAATGCTACCTTTTTGGATTGGAACTTCTGAATGGGTGTATTTCTAGCCTTGTTAGCTAAAGAATGTAAGACAGAAGTCGTTCCGAGCATAGTTGTACATGCATAAGTTACCTAATATAAACTTGAATGGTAAGTAACCCTAATTTGATAACGTTGTGAGGTTGAGACTGAGGATTTCGACGGATTAAGTTCCGTTTTGTGTCAGTCGATATGTAATCGACTGAGCGTCCTTTATGGTCTAGCCATGGTGTTTTCCTGCAGGATTTAGTCTTGGTGCTGTATTTTGGCCCAGACGTTTGATGCTCTATTGAAAGCGCTATAAGTTTTCGCCCTTCGTGGGCTCTGTGTGTTTTCTGCCTACAGATAGCACTGTATGTTCTGCCCAAGAGTGGCATTATAAGATTCCCGCCCAAGAGTGGCACTGTATGGCCCTTGTTGGCACTATATGGCCCCAGAGAGTGGGCATTTGCGCGCTCAGGTAAGTAGTATTATGAATCTGCTCTTACCTGTTTGATCCTCTACCCCATGAGCATAGGTGTGACTTGCCTTCAAAAAAGTCCATGATGTCTAGTTGTTCCCCGAAGGTTAAGGTGACACCCCAGTTGCATTCCCTTCCTTTCCAACGCTGGAGCTTATTAATTGTAATGAGCTTCAGTTGTCGGTAGTATGTATACAATAGTAAGAGTAAGTTATATGTTTCAGATTCTGAGTAATTTGTACGTGTAAGATTTAGAGTAAGTGTGAACTTCTTTGGAAGATAGTAAGAATAAGTTTATAAGTATGAGTAAGTTGTGAGACTTTGATTCAAACGGTAAGCATAAGTGTAAGTGTAAGCATAAGCATAAGTGTAAGTATAAGCTTCTAAGGAAGATGTAAGAGTACGTTTATGTGTAAAAGTAAGATTGTACGAGTAAGGTCGTACAAGTGAGTTCGTACGAATAAGGTCATACGAGTATGTGTATGTTGTAAGTGTAAGCATACATTTGTACAAGTAAGCTAATAAGACTGATTCAGAGTGTAAGTGTAAGAGTATGATTTATGACTAAGTGTAAGTTCAGCTTGTTCGATGATTTGTATGCATGACCATATTTATATTTCTTATTATATTTGTTTCATGTGTGATTGCATGGAAGCATCTATACATTAACTTGTGGAGTTCATTAATTTATATTTTCCCTACTGGATATTTTCCTACTAAGTATGAAAATACTCACCCTATCTTTTTAGCCCTTCGTCTGGAGGCTTTTGCAGGTCGATCGATAGCTGTTTGAAACTAGATTTTTCCCCGGGATGGACAATTCTTCCTCGACCTGGAGTGCAGCGAAATCATTGTGAGGCTATGTGGATTTTAGTGCCATGTTTTCTTGTATTATTTAAGGTGAGAGATGAATGTTTTATTTTCTGGACTTGTGCATATATGTATGAAATAGAACTTTGACTGTTGAAGAACTTGTACTTAGAAAGGCCTGGGGTTTATTGTTTTTAAAGACTATGGCCATGGCGGGTTGTACTTATATATTTTCATTTCGGGTCACTCCTGAGAATTTTAGTTTTGTCCTATGTTGAATTAATTTATGAAAATTATTTTCGCACGTTTTGAGTTTTGTTGATTCATTTGATTTACATCAGTATTTCGAAAAAAATTAGTTGTAAAATTTTTAATTAAATGTAAGGAAAAACCTCGGGTGTGACAGTATTCCTAGCTCATCAGTCATAATATACTAAAATCACTAGCTCATCACGGTCATAATATACTAAAATCATGAGAAAAAATGATCAAAATTCACTAAAATACATATGTACCAAAAGTTCTATGTAGCTATTTGAACGGTCATTCAGGTCGTTCGAACGACAACACACTAAATTCAATTCTCTAGATGCTCGTTTGTAATCAAGACAGTTCACTCTAGTTTATCTTCTGCCTCTCAAAATCCAAACCAAAACCATTCCAAAATTTCATATAAATTTCTAAAACATTATATAATCAATTCTTAAGCCTAAAATATGATGGATCTAACATTTTCATACTTAGACATGCAAAAATAACCACAAATCACATATTTTTAAGGAATCACTATTACCCATCAAGATGCTTAAAAAATAAATAAACTCATAATCATGACATTACAAGAAAGAAAACCACTCAAAGTGAGAACCCTTACATCTTTTCTGCTTGTAAATCCCTCAAATAGACTCCAAGCTCAATAAATACAACCCAAAAACTTAGGGCTTTTGGTTAATCCTAATTAAAACCTAGCTAATAGACTTCAATCAATATAGGAATAATATATTGAAGATCTCCATAGGTTAAAAATGAAATCATATAGATTAGGGTTCTAAATATGAATTAAAAAGATAATATTGGTGAAAATAAACTAAGAATCCAAATAGAAGTAAAGGATGAGATGATTAAGATAAAATAAAAAGAATTAAGGTGCGATTAGGAAAAAAAATTACCTCAAGAAGAGTTTATTCTTTGGGAAATGGGGTAAAGCTTAGCCTCCCTCCTAATCTTAGCCCTTCCCCATTTAGTTAAATAAGCTAAGATTTTCCTTTTATAGTAAAAGACTTGTACGTTAAAAATTAAATTATTAGGTTAAAAAATAGGTGAATATACCCTAAGTAACCATTTAAGTGTATATTTAACTCAAAAAATAAATATAATCACACCCAAACCTACTAAGTCAAATCAATAAAAGTTGGCGGCCAAAAATGGTAGCACGCCTGGATGTAGGTTCCACAGTGGGGACCATTTTTTATTAAAGAAAGTAAAAAATTATTTTTAAATAGGTAAAAATTTGGTAAATCAAATTTGATACTAATATTTTAAACTAAATAAAATTAAAGTTTAAAAAATACATATCTAAACTAACCTATTATCTTAAAAAAATTAAATTAAATTAAATTAAATTAAATAATTTTACACAAATTAAAAAGATGATAAATTAAAAGATCCTACACAAATTCTTCAAATAGTACCTAAAACTATGTGAGAGGGGTGAAGGAAGGGGTGGGTAGGTGAGGGGTCTTACTGGCTACCAATGAAAAATTACCACGTTACATCAAAGTGGTTTAAGAGAAAATTAGGAACATGATATAATAGTAGCCGAAGTTCTCCCCTCCATGTGTGCTGGTCCAACATTATGGTCAGGTAAGTTATCATGATTGTTTTTTCTTTTTAAAGTTCTTACCGAAGAAAGAAAAATTATTTAGTAGAACTATTCTAAGGGTTATGTGGTATATATACTCTTTCAATTTATATACATTTTAAAAATGAATAAATTGAAATATGAGTTTGAGTTTACTTCAAAACATTAATAGACGCACCGCGACGGAGCAGAACGGTTTTCACGTGCGGAAGAAGCATACCAAGAAAGGCAACCTAAAATTACAAAACATAAAACCGGGTCAGGGCAGTCTGGTCGGGCCCAAACTCGTAATCGGCCCAACCAATCATTCCGGAGTGTTTCCGGACTGCGACGGCCGGTGGGCTTCATAGCAGGGTTGGCGCGGTTTAGCACCGGCAGCCTACGGGAACTACAGAACGCAGGCACGACGAAGCTACAGTGATCTTCCTGCAGGCTCGCGTTGCAGCAGCAGGGTCAGGAGAAGAAGAGAAGGATGGAACGAGGAGGATCGAAGTCATAAGTCCGTACAATTGGATATTGGGCTCTTCGTCGGTCTTCCCCAAATGCATCCTTCTCTCTCCGACTCTTGATCCCCTGTACAGCATATACACCCAAATGGCCGGTCAATCGAAATCAATCGTCCAATCCATCCGAAAACTCTCTTCAAATTCAGGTCCTTCGAGGCGTGGCCTCTTCTCTCGACACTCCGTTCAGAATCCTCTTTCTGAGGTTCTCCCTACGAGGTTCACCAATCCCAGCCCCTTGAACTGCAAAACCTCCGGCTCTCCCCATGCACATGCCGGTTCTGTGGGACGTTCTGTGGAAAATGTCCCATTTGGGTTTTCGCGTTCCGGACTCCTCGTCCCCGACTTCCCTTTAAAGCTGCCGCCTGCCCATGGAGTTTCCTCAAAACCCATGTTAAATACTGGCTTCTTTCCCCGTTTCTTCTCTACCTCATCTCGCTCTTGCGGAAATTGTCTGGGTGGTTCTGCTAAAAACATTGCTTCTGGGCTGTACCCATCTGGGTCTTCAAGTTCCAGAGTCCTCATTGCCAAATTCTATTCGGAGTCTCCGTCTTCTGTCACCAGAACGTGGGCGTCCTTGCATGGGAATGTGGGATTGAATAGGACGATTAAGAACTTGTTTGGAGCTAGATCTTACTCGATGAGAACTCCTGCTCCAGTGAAATTCGATTCAAACGCGGTGAAGAAGCTGGTGTTTGAGAAGCCAGTTTCAGCTGTGACGTCGATGTTCGCACGGTACCGCGAAGCCATGGGGCTTCACGTTGAGGCATTTTGGAAGAGGTACTCGCTGGTGCTTGTTGGGGCGGCTGGAGTCGGACTCTGTCTCTTGTTGTGGCGGATCATGTTTGGCCTTGCAAACACATTTATTGGGTTCTCGGAGGGAATGGCCAAATATGGATTTCTCGCTCTAGCAACGGCCATGGTCTCTTTCCTGGTTAGTTATTAGTTTCGCTTTCTGTTTCATAGCTTGATTTTTAACATCTTTTTTGCGTACTTTCCTACATCATCTGTCTGTGTGCAGTGTGTACTACGTATATGTTTTCTATTTTGTAGAGCTTATCTTTTAAAATATACTTAAACCATTAATTTTATTGATAGCTGGAATTTATCAAATGATTGATTCATTTGCTCAGTTTGAAGCTATTGTTTGCGCAACGACATTCCTTTCACTGAAATGTGATGATCTCTCCTCCGTTAGGAGCTAATAAAAACACTGCAAACCTATCTGTGTTTGCCAAATTGACGCAAGGTAATTACAATTACATGTGCTCCAACTACAATGGTAGTGTGAAACAATCAGACCATTTATTTGTGAATCCTACAATATTGGCTTATCTCAGCTTAGTCTGAATTCAAAAGTTCATTGAATGTAAATGACTTGCGTTTGTCTTGTCTGTATATTAGAGTATGTGTATACTTGGTAATAATGCATTGATAAATAATGAAATCTAAATCGGTTGTGCAGATAAGTATTTGTTTTACACTTTTCTTGTAGTATCAAGTTACCCTGTAAAAGAATCGATTGTTGTGATATAGAAATGTGAAAAGTTTATATCACCAGAAAAAAACAGCTTTCATTTTAAGATATGAATACTTTAGCATCGCTGAAGGACCAGAGGAAGAAATGAGTGCTGCTGATCTTTTCTGAAAAGGTTCCCCTCTAACACAGTATGCCAAACTTGTATAAGGAGACAAATTATTGACTACAGGGTTTGCATGGGTAGATTGGAAGTCATTGAGTTTAGTATCTGTAAAACCATAAACGAGGGCAAGTGACAATTTTAAGAATTATCCAAGTGTCTGCCCCTCATAAATTGATATTGGTCTTAACTCTTATAATATGCTTCATTGAAACCAAGCATATAGTATTAGATACAACTGAATTGCAGCTTGGCTATGACAAGAGAACCTGATCTATCACTGTTTTCTTAATTTATTTTGGCAGAAAACTTGTAAATTGGTCTGTATCTATTACAAGGAAGAAATATTTTGGGGAAAGAACGGTGGACCCTAGGTGAAATTTAAAATTCCTTCATGTGGGTTTATTGATTTCATTCTGAAGTGCATCATTGATTGGTGACCATTTCCTTTTTTTTTTGGTTCAATGACGACAAGGAGCTGCAATATTGTTGTTGTCTCGTTCTTCTTAAAACGATGAGGTAGGTTATATGATATTGTCTTAACACTCCCGACAAGTAGAGAAGACACTAATCATCAGGCACTTTCAAAACATCTTGAAAACCTGTAAGAATTTATAAAGCAAAAGCATCCAAGAGTAGTGTTTTGAATAAATACTGGGAATGTCTGAAGTAGGGTGCTCAAGACATAGAGGAAAGTTCAATAGATAACTTTACTAGCATTGAAAAAGACCTATCCTAGGGGAACCAAAGTTGAGAGTGAAGCAGGCTGAGAGGTCTTTTCCAATGAAACTACATTGAGTAGTTTCTCAAAATTAGATTCTTGAAATTCCCAAAATTTGTAACTGGCAAATTTCTTGCTAGTGAAAGACAATTTGCTGCAAACACAAAGTGTAAAATCTTCCCATCAAAGGAATAGAACTTATTATGTCACGGAAAAATCTTTCTCTTAGGGAATCAGGCAAATGAGGGAAGCCGTGGTGGATAGAATTTCGTTTTGAGGTCTTAGCCGAAGGTACCATTAAAGTCGTCCTGCTGTTGTGTGGATCTGAATCAATTGGAAAGCGCCTTATAACACTATATTATGATTTACAAGCTAAATAATCTTCTAAATAGCTAAAGAATACTTTGTATTACATATAATCTGTGAGAATAACAAAATTTGTTAATGTATGCTTCCTGTTAATTAGCTGGCATACATAATCCTGATATCCTTCTTCAACTGTGTTGTTGAGTTTGTTTACCTTGGTGCCTGGATCGATTTCAGGTGCCAAAATGCCCTTGTCTTTGCCTGTTCACATTTGAATTTTTCTTCTTCACAGTGGAAGCTTTGCTTCTTCCTTTTTCTTCATCCTGTAGACTTAGGTTCACATATGACATAAATAGGCTATGGCAGCACAATATATCTGCAACTGTACAGGCAATGATGATTACGAAGAAGATGTGAAGAACAGTAATTGGGGTGTGGATGTGGCTCATCATCAAGTAGGAATGTTGTGGTGTTATCTGATATTGTTTGATCTCATGTTGATTAAATTGGTGAGTTTCTTACTCTCATAGATTAGATGAGTATTCTAGATATCAAATCTGACGTTTAAGCACAATCCCTATCCTTCTAGTTGTGTTATATGTTTTGTTGGTAGGATTTGCTAAGCTTTTTTCTTATCAACCTGCATTTGTATCTACCAAAGAAATAAATTCTTGAATGTCATCATCAGCCTATTATTCCAATTGTAGGGGACAGTCGACATAAATTTTTAAACAATAGGACAGATTTTCTTTTGATTGTAGGAAAGCAGCGTTTACAATATCATTATTAAGATTAGTTATAAAACATTTCTTTGAATTTTCTTTAAACAACTTTTTAAATTTAGTACTTTTCTGTTACAAGTAAAAAGCTTATCTACCTTTTGTTCCATGGCTTAGGGTATATACATCCGATCAAGGTTCACTCTTAATCCAGACAAGATCTATAGAATTGCAATGAGAAAATTGAATACATCTGCAGCAGTTCTCGAGGTCATGGGCGCCCCTTTGTCTGGCACTGATGTGAGAGCTTATGTAATGTCTGGCGGTGGACCTCGTCTCAAAAACTTCAAGTTGAGGCTAGCTGGAAAACGCTGTTTTCTTATCTTTCCTGTCCGAGGCTCAGAAAGGAAGGGCCTAGTTAGTGTTGAAGCCAAGAAGAAGAAAGGCCAGGTTTGCCTCTAATTTATTTTTGTATTATTAAAGAGCTCTCTTTTCCTGTAAGAATAACACTTGTATATATGAAGCTAGACAGCCAAGTTTTTGACATAATTTGCTTCTGAAAAAGGGGGAACAATTACATTCTCAAGCACCAATTTGAATTGGACATTGCCAATTCAAATTGGTAATGTATGTTGGGTTTGTGCAGAAACCATTTTTCCTGTAAAACTTTTTTGTTAATTGTAACTATAGAGGAGGGTGTTTCTTAAATTTAATGCTCTCGGATTGGATGAATTCTTTCCAGTTTGACTGAGGGAGTTCTGATGTGCATGTTGCTGGTGATATTTCTTTGTTATTCTAGACTTAAGATTGCCAGATCATGTTTTGGAAACCTTTACATTTGCAATGCCATAGTCATTCTCCACCCTGGTGTAGTCAGAATTTCCCCACTTCCCTGACCTCAATCAACATATTTATTTTATCTTTTATTTTTTGTAATTATTTTATCTTTTTCTCTTTTTTTCATCTTGGTCAGTTAGTTGAAATTGATAATTGTCTACGGCATCACTGATGAAAAGTCATTGCTATGTTTCTGGTAGCCTACAGGTTACTTGTTAAAACTAATACTCCCTCCGTCCTCAATTAATAGCTCTATTTGGTAAAAAGTTTGTTTTATATTAATTGCTCCATTTTGTTCAATTTAAGTGGTTGGGGGTACTTAACAAAGAGTATCATGAGCATATTTTTCCTTCTCTTATGTGGGAGTTTCATCATTCAATAAAATTCAGTATTTCTCCAAATGTTGCTTTTATATATATATATATATATATAGAGAGAGAGAGAGAGAGAGAGACCTGTTTATATGAGCCCGGGCTTACATGTCATGTTCTATTGGATTTCGATCAATGGCGCACGTAACTCAAAGGGGCAGAAACTATTCTACCCCCTTACTCCATCAGATCTTAATTTGACAGTCCATGACGCCTGGGCTCGCTCAATTTTCCTATATATATAATCTCTGATACCTTGGTTAAAATTGTCCAAGTCTAGCAAACATTTCTTGTGATCATAAAATAATTAAAATGATCTCTTCTTGCAGTATGACATAAAGCTACTTGCAGTCGATATTCCTATGATAAGTGGACCTGATCAGCGCTTGTTTTTGATTGGTGACGACAAAGAGTATAGAATTGGTGGCGGCTTGATATCTGAACTGAGGGATCCAATTGTAAAAGCGATGGCAGCAGAAAAAGAATTTGATGATCTGGACGAGAAAGAGGAAGAGGAGGACGCAGAGAGAGAACGTTGTGAGGCAGAAAGAAGGCATCGCGAAGAAATAGAAAAATTGGAGAAAGATAGTTCATAAGTTTTAAGGGCGTTATCTTTATGTTTTTTTTATTTTGGAGGCAATTCTCAAAATTTTGTTTTGAGATAGTGATTCGTTTTGAGTAGACCTGACCCGGACTGAAGCAAGATGTTTTCTTGTACCCGAAAACATGAAACAAGATGCTTCCACCCTTTGAAAATGTAATAATGAATCAAATTAATAAAAAAAACTTGAGGCATTGTATTGTCTAATAAGGTCGTCAACAGAATGTCACAATGATTTGGCTTAAAAATGACAATTGTAGTTTATTTGACTGAATATGTTCTGTGGACTAAATTGCGTTGATGAAAAAGCAAGCCTCAGTTAACATTTTGCTCTTGAGCGAATTTTTTTTTGTCGTCATTTTGATCTAACAATTATATGTCCTGCTTCCATGTAAAAGCAGAGTCGTTCTTACAAGTTTTGACGGACGATGACTGAATCAGTGTTTCAAGTGCAACTATCATCGCATGCCACATTGCAACGATCATCTCATGCCACATAACTAAAAGGTGTACGATACGAATGACGATGCTGAATTTTCTATCTAATCGCCTCTCTTTATATGGTTGCAGAATTTTGAACCATCATTTTTATTTTAAGTAGAGTTAAATATAATATAGAATTCAAGCCGCCAACCTCGTACAGCTGGGAAAGGCATAGGATGATGATGATTTTAATCGAACAAATCACCATGATAGCGATCATAAAAATGCAGATGATAAATGCTTCTTTTTGCTGCAAATACAGGTCATAAATGTTGCTCGTATAGGCGCAAATATTGATAAACTGTTTGCACGTTAGAATTTTTCTCTATTTTATATGGATAGCAAAAATTGTGCGTATAAAAATGAATTTATCGGCTTCCAACAACCTAAAATATCACCTTCTAACAAAGGTGTTGGTAAAGATATATTAGGCTTCGTCCAGTTGCCACCTGATCCAGCGGATAATAAATATATATAATACAACTGAAGAAAATGAAGGCAACTGCTCGAAAGAAGGCTCTAAAAAAACAGAACGCAAATTCTTTATTGCAACCTTGTCAAGACAAGAACAGTCACGCAGTTGCCAGTCCAAACAGCCGTTTTCGTATCTGTATCATTAGGATAGAGAACAAGTAATTACAAAATTGTGTGTATGCTTAATAGGTGTTCATCTAATGGAATTCTTGAAAAAAACATATTGTGATCATATATGTACCTCAGGCAGCTTTTGCCGGAAAACAACATCCAACCTTGCATCTAGGGTGTTCTCACAGACAATTTTGCCATCCTGAGAAGCTAGCACAACTCCTCCGGAGCTGTTTGAAGCAAGTGAAGCAACAATAAATTATTCATCAGGTAATAAAAAAGCTGGAAATGGTAAATGAAACATGGAAAACATAGACAAGCATAACACATGCGTGTAAACAAAATTGATAACCAAACAGAACATTTCTGTGAACAATAGCAAAGTATGTTGCTTCCAACTAATGCAATGCCAACAAGTTTCTCAGAGAAGTGATGGCACAAGCGAATGCACATACTAACACAATACCTACAAGCTTCTCAGAGAAGTTACTGCACAAACAAATGACATGGATTTGTTTACATTTTTTATTTTTGCCTCATACCTCCAATTGAATGTATTTGTTTAAAACCCAAGGCACGTCCCATCACGATAACTGAACTTGTGACTCTTTAATCTTTTAATAGCACAAACAGACAGATGATACCGGGATTGATAAGAAAAGCATATATTTGGGCAAAGCAAAATACATAAGCCCAATAATGACTGCAGCATTGTGTCAAGAGTTTAGACAAAGGGAATGATGAACTAGTGAGAAAGTTTAGATGATCACAAGCAAGCAAACAAGTATCAAAAGCACAGCGACGGGTCATAAATACTGCAAAAATTTTCTGCTGGTTTGGCCCAGCCAGCATGACTATTTTATACATACCCTAAAGGGAAAATTTTGTCGTGCTAGTCACAATCTTGCACTATGAACGGGGCATTTTTGTGTAATATTGATCAACTACTCTGCCATACCCAGATAGACAGCCTGGAGCAGATGGTAGAGCACAAGTCATACAGAATCCAACAAACAACATACTACATTATAAGGAGGCGATGTGCAGAAGCATTACGATTGCAACACAAAAGTCAAGAATCCAAATACACTATCTGCTTCGGAAAAAATTACAGAAAAGAAGCTTGACACATGTAATATAACTGGCCATCAAGAAAGGAAGCCCATCATAGATGATAGAACACATTGCCAATTAACCATAGGAATTCCATAAAAGACATCACATTACAAGGCAAATTTTGTGCATGAAATTACATGCAGGAACAAAGTCATAGCAACATAAATTACAAGAGTACAAACAATATGCTATCAGCTTTCAAAAACATTACCAGAAATGACCGTGGGCATTGTGGGTGCTTGGTGGAGGTGGAAGATAGATTTTCTCATCAACAATGATTTTAGGGGAGTGCACTTTTGCTTTCTCTGCATACTCCTTCTTGGCCGCCTCTAAAACAGATCCCACAAGTTCATGGTCAACTTCTCTGCATCGCAGTAATACTGCTGGTTCTTTTAAACGTAGCAAACTCTGGTAAACAAAATATAAAAAGTTAAAACAATATAACAAAACTATTCGCCTTAATAGCATCCCAAGACCAAAGATTGTAATTTTATATCTCAGTCTTGTCTCCGCAGGCCAAAGATATGAGAAATTAGAAGAGATCTCAAAAGATACTAGAAAAGATCTTGCTAACAAAGAAATGACTTTCACATTAATTTCTATGCATGTATCTTTCTTGACTATGTATGCATTTTTACCAACCATAAACACTAATATCATCATCAAACCATTAGAAGTTGAGCTATAAAATACACAACCCTGAGAAGCTGAATGTCCTTCCAACAGGACATGGAATTTTCATCTCAGCTGGCAAGATCATAGCTAACCGAAATCTTGTCAAGATCTTGCCAAGACAGTAAAAAAAACAACTTTATGTTGTCCTATACATAGAATGCACAAAAATGAAGTCCCAAATCCTAAATAAAGTCAACCCTCAAATATATTTTTTACAATTTCCAGCTCATTTTTTCCTCTCTTGAATGTTCATTCAGACAACTGATTAGTGTCTACTTATCAGTTATGGAGACAAAGTTCAAGACATTTAAAATTTTCTTAATCATAAATTACACATCTATGCCTAAATAAGAATAAAAATATAGCAAAAAATAAAAAAAGGCTACCCTAACAAACATCAAGATTGTCTAATGTTTGTAGCTAATGGCAAACAATAAAAGGACTTAGAGGCATTAGTATTTACACTGAATGAATCTAAGACATGTAATTTTGACTAAGGTGAAGTTTGCATAAAAAAGGTTAGGTACCCATGTGATCCCTTTAAACAGCCTTCTTAGTTCGATATTTGCTTGATATAACAATATGGGCAATTCAATCAGGAGCAAACCATTAGTAACATATTCAATCAAGAGCAAACCATTAGGAACTTCCTCCTTCTGACTGAGCCAAGTCTTTTCAGCCAACCAAAGTGAGAAAAGACGAAGGCAAGGACAAGAAGAGAAAGGCAAGGGGAACAAGTGCTCAAGGGTGGGAGTGAGGTTGATATGAGGAAGAGGCAAGCTACATGAGACTGTAGAGTTCCAAAATAATGATGAGAGTAATGAAAGTAATCAGAGTATGAGTCCCTTAGACAAAAAATTCAGATGACTTCTTTTAGTAGGAACTGTAATCCAGGCAATACGGGAGGTGGTGGGAGCGGTTGTAATATAAGAAGTCTTCTATTCAAGTACAGCCCCAACACTTTTGGTTTGAGAGCACTTCGAAAAAAGGAGCTAGATATGCAAAGTGGTTACAGCTATAAACCAGAATTACCGAAAGAAAAAGGAGTAGACCCTGTGACAAAAGGAGCAGCTGATGACATGGACAAAATGTAGTGAGCTACATATTTTTTATTACCTTGTAAGTGACTGTATGTGCTCTTGCAAGTGGCCGGGGTCAAGTGGCTAAATGTAAAGGGAAGAGTCACTTTGCAACAAAGAACCAACAGCGGGCACAATGTTTGATTACTTATTTAAAGGTGGCAAGAGTTGGTATTAGAGCATGGTATCAAAGTACAGATCATGGCTAATGGAAAAACTGAGGCCAATACTATGGAGAAGACCCAATGGCAAAACATTTACACAATAAATCTTTAAACATATTAACTGAGGGCCTTGGAGAACTACTTAAACATGAAACTTTGGCACATTAGGAAGACATACAGAGGAGACATCAGTGATGTATGTAGTGGAGGGAAGCTAAGGTGGCAGATCAAGATGGATACAGTAACGGTCAGTGCAAATGGCAATGATCCTAAAAATTAGTGAGTTAGTCATATTTTTGTGAAATTATGTGATGGATTATTGTAAAATGAGTTGTCCCACTGATTGCAACATGACTTTTCTATAAGGGAAGTGGAAAGAGACCAGGGACAAACTCAAATAGAATACAAAAGGAAGGATGATGTAAAATATACGGATACAATATCGATTGATAAAGAAAGGATTTAAAAACAACAGAAAAATGATGAATGATCCATAAATTATGCACATATCAAGGAGATATAACCTGTAATTTACTAGAAATGAGATTTTAGATTTCTCCTCTAAGGGACTCACAAGAAAATTTTACAACTGCATATCACATCTAGTCTCTCTGTTTAATCACATTTATTCCATTGCATTGCCCTCCAAGTATAAAAGTAAGCCCAATTCAGAACCAGATTTAAAAAGCCTCCCATAAATTCCATTCGACAATGAGATTTCAAATTTCACCTCTTGGGTACTCTCAAGAAATGCTACTTACAAACAGCATAGGGTAGTGCTATGAGTCTATGACCAATGCTGCCCACTTGCAGTGCCCACAGGTGTGCGCATTGCAGGCTGCAACAGCATTTTCAATCTGCAGATTTAATGTAGTCCTTCTGTTTCATTACATTTACAACTCCGTCCTTACGCAAAGACAATTGCCTCAGAATGGATCCAGCAGAAATGAAAATTCACATTTGGCATACAACATCAAATGTAAAATACTATTAAAATATTACATACAGAATAACCATACAGAAATCTTTTAAATTTTAAAAGCTTTACAAGATAGGTACCTGAACAATTAAGTCCTTGAGAAGGTTCGCATAGGACTTTGAATCTTTTGAGACACGAAGAAGCTCCTTCCCAGCAGCCTCTTTCATTTCATTCACAAGATCATCTTGGGCTTGCAAAACTTTAAGACGGGAGGCATTAAGCTGCATTGAGTATTCACTGAAAGCAGCATGATTCAATTGTGTAAATAATTTACCACAGACATAGTAAGGTAAAATATCTATAAGTTATGTTCTATATTGATCCCCAAAAAGAAGAAGACTTGATGCAATAGATATCTTAATATCTTCAGTTTAATCACTTACAAAAAGCTAAAAAGATGCATCCTAAGAACTGTATAACTGATTGATTTAAGTACTAAATTGGCAAATTTTCTTTGAAATACCAAATAACAGAACCAAATCATCATTTAGATCAACACAAAGAAAATTTTTACAAGCTGGAAAAGACCTGTGTTCGGCAACAGGGCTTTGGACCATGTGATTTATAAATGGGTGTGATTAAGCCCAAATTCCCTGTTTGGCAACATATTTTAGGGTAGGATTTGATTTTGTCCCAAATCACACCCCAAATCACGTGATTTGTTTTATAACTAAAAAGGGGATAAACAGAAATCACAGGGTCACCTGTGTTTTTTATAAATCACACCTAACTAAACTTAAAATACAAATCTCACTCTTAAAATCACACAGTTCCCAAACACTCAATTCTCAAAAACAAATTTCACTTATCCCGTGATTTACAATGACATGATTTAATAATCACATATCTAAATTTAAATCAAGGTTGCCACACACACATTAAGTGGAAAGAATTCAGCACTAGCCAATATTCTAAAGAAACCCATGAAATTCATAATGTGTCTGTTCTAACTATGTTTCTAAGATAACGACAGTATGGTGGCAATAACTTACACCTTAAGCAAGAACAAGGGTACTTACCTCAGGCATTTTGTGTGTGTGTGTGAGAGAGAGAGAGAAAGATAAGAATTTACATTTTCTTACGAACTTCCACCTGTTTTTCCTTTCGTTCATACTCTTGCCTTATCTTCCGTTTTTCAGCTTCAACTAGTTGCAACTTCTCAATGTTGAATTCCTGCAAAAGGGAAAGTTTCACATATACATAAGTTAGAATGCTATGTTTTTAGATATTCTATGCAGACTGACTAGAAATCCAAAGGCATTTTGATGAAGATAAGAGGGATATTAGGTTATAAAAAAAGTATATGAATAATAAGGGGATATTAGGTTATGGAAAAAGCATACTCTATGAAGTTATCATGCAACTCCATAAATCATTATAACTTCATATAATCAACTTATTGTTTATAATTTACCCATAACAATGATTCCTATCATATTTTTTCTTTGTAATGAATATCTAAGCAAAACAGTCAGCAACCCATAAAGCCAAACGCATTAAGAAGAAATTCATTTGGCTTTACTGGAGTCTATCCAATAAGCAGCAGTGATACCTAAAGAGTAATTAAAAAATATAACTTTATAAATTTCATTATAGCATGATCACATCAGAGTAATCTGGACCTTCTTTCATTATTCCATCAAGGAGACATGTGTCTAAAAACAGACCAATGATGTCAACTACAAGAAGTGGGGAATATCTAACTCCATTCAATGTTCTTACTCAATAAAATAGAATCCACTATTTCATTTTTGTTTCCAACGAATAGCATCCAACATTTATAAAGTTGATTCAAAGGTCATCCAGTGTAAAAATCTTGCCAATTTATCCTACATGAATTAAATAAGAATGGAACAATGAAAGTTCATGCCATCATCCCAAGATAGGCGGGAAATTACATCCACAAAAACGACTCCCTATCACTTGCTTTACGTAGAAAAACATAAGTTGATCACCCCAGAACCACCACAGAACTCTAAGTACAGATTTATGATGAATTGAGTTTATTAAACCACCTCAGTAAGATGTCCATAGACGTCCGTGGCTTACGATTTATAACGCAATTATGTAAAAAAGATATCTCAGCTATATCAGAGCAAACAGGGGAAATCACTCAAAAAGTTCAATTGTTTATTAGAAAAACAAAAAAACTAGAAATACAGAGAAGGTTAAAGCTAAAGCGGTATTAGATTTCAAATTCGAGAAAACCAATTTCAGACAACACCAAATGGACAGTAACTATATATCACGAACCAACAGAACTTGGTAATGTGCACATCAACAAACACCAGAGATCAGAGCGGTAGTCCCATCCCCCCACCCATCAAAGTATTAGATTTACTGAAAATATACGAAAAAAAAAAAGGGTTCCTATAAAAACCAAAAACAAAAAAGATAACCACCCAAAGAAAGAAAAATGCGAGACTATGGAAAGTGTAGCAGATACGAAGATGGCGGATAAGCAGACAAATTGATACCTCTTCAGCGGAGACATGGATCTCGTTGGCCTTCTCCTCAGCCTCCTGCCGGATGAACCGGACCATCTGCTGGATCTGCTTCGACACGTCTGCATCATTCATCTTCACTCCTTTCAAAGCACTTCGCTGGTCTAATCTCCCTGGCCTGCACCGACCCAAGTCTCAATTCCTGAAGAGAAGGCTTTTAGCATACAAAGTTCGAACCGATCTGTGATCCCTTCTTCTTCTCCTCCACCGGCTTCTTCTCCTTCCTTCCCCTCGCCGACGAGAAAGAGATTGAACGTGAGGAAGCGAAAGCTCGGAGCATCCACAAAAGATGGGACGATCGTCAGCAATGATAATCGCGCGCATCACTGATAATGGCGACGCTCGTTAGTTTTCCAATTTACGCGCAAATTGTACGGGCCAGGCATTGCGGGCTATTGGATTTACATCTGATGGCGTGTGTTACTCGGGGGCACGCTGCTTTTGAGTAACACTCATTGGCCAATTTCAAGTCGACGGTTTGGGATACCTTGGCTTACATGATTGCGCTTGAGCCGTTGCTTATAATCACTTTTTATTAAGAATTTATTATTAATAAACATTTACCGAATAATGGCATTCGAACAGTTTTTTTATAAATTTTATGAAGTCACTGTTGTCCGTTATTCTTATATAAGAACGTGGCTATATATACTTCACTAAACTTCTAAGTTAAAGAATACAATATTTTTTAATATCCCACTCCCTGAGTACATTTTTAAGCTTTACCTAAAAAAGAAAAAAATTGATTGACTCTCCTTATCTATGAGCAATAGGGATGTCACCAGATCGGGTGTATGGAAAATTTGACTTGAGCCGACCTTAATGGATCGGATCTAGGCTGCATATTTACGTTGTCTTGGTGTTTAAGGGATCCAACTGGACCCTACTCGACCCGGTTAAGATTATAAATATTATTTTATTATATTTTTTTATATTTTGATAATATATTTTAAAATTTAATTGGGTAAGAGAAACTAATATTTATTTAAAATTTCTTATTTTCATAATTAAGTGGGTTTTATAAAATAGAAAAATATAAAATCTTTTTTTTCTTCTAAACAGGTTGGGTTTGAGATATGCGGGATTGGTAACATGTTTACAAAACTAGGCCCAAATCTGACCTAGGTAACCAATCTTGTTAGTGCCATGTCCTTTTTTTAGGCCTACCTTTGACACCATCTCGGCCTTGCCTCCTCCCTCCCACTAGGATGACATTTCACCTCCTCCATTTTTATTCTCTGATGCCATCAACAACACTAGTTTCCTTTCTTGTCCTACCTTTGCATTTTGACCCTACCTTACCTCTAACGCTTCCTTATCCTACCCTTTACTGTTGTGGGGGGCGGCTTGGCACCAAGATGCAGACTCTTTCAACACAGTGTAGTCATGGCAGCAATAGGATAGGTGGGTAGGAGCAAAATCTTCCTCAGCTACCAACAATGTGGACCAAGGGGTCTACATATAAAAAGTTAAAGAGAAATGGGATAGAAAAAAAGAATTAAGGCAGATAATAAAAAAACTAACTCTAAATTTCTATTAACTCTCTTAGAATTGTCTATGCACTACAATAAATAGAAATCTAAAGTAGAATTCTTAATAAAATAAAGAAAAGAAAAGAAAAGAAAACAATAATCTTATTGAATTTAGGAGAATAGACTAATCAAGGAAAGCTAAATTTTAGTCTAATTAGGATTATATCACCTTGATTTTTCTCCTCCTCCTCATTTCCAATAGTTGCCATGAACTGGCCATAGCAACAATAAAGGCATGACCTTTTTTTATGTGTTGGTCACTGCCAACATAACCAAAAAGGCTACTTCTTTTGTTGTTGTTGTTTTTTATGTGTTGGTCACTGCCAACATAACCAAAAAGGCTATTTCTTTTGTTATTGTTGCTTTTGGTTCATTGCTAAAATATGTACCCCTTTTGAGGAATAGAAGGAGGGAAGTAGCAGAGGCAAGATGGGGGGCCAGGTGTGTGATAGTAGGAAGATGAGAATGGGTTGGGAAGGGGAGGTAAGGCTAGTGTTGCCTCCGCTAAAAGAGGAGAAAGTACAAGGAGGTGAAGAGAGGGTTGTTTAAAACCTATATATCACTTTCCATTCTGCCACAAGCAATCCCAAAGTCATAATGAAATAAATAAAAAAAAGTAACAAAAAATAAGAGAAAAAGAAAATCTACTTTTCTTTTTTGTTTCTTTTCTTTTTTGTTTCTCCTCTCACAAAAAAAAATAAAAATAAAAATATTTTTACTATTTTAAACTCATGTCTTACATGTTATATTTATAGACCATGAAAACTCAACATAAAGTAGAGTCTAACTATAACTCACTTCTTGTAAAAAGAATAGAACTCACTTATGTCCTTTATCATTTTAAGTCACTTTCTTCCTCTCAATACATTTTCTACAATTCAAAGTTATGAAGGGAATTTTTTTCATATAAGACATATTGCAACAACTAATGCAACTTCAATGATAAAAGTTAAGGGGAAATTATATAAATAATATTAAAAAATAATAATTATCTAAATAACAAAGAAAAAAAATTATAATGGTATTTTTTTGCCAGCCAAGTGTTGGCACTTCCATGGTTCTTTTTTAAAAAATTTTCATGATTTAAAGGAACAAAATTAACTTAGTGTGAATTTGTCCTTTTAAATGACGAAACTTAGCCATTTTGTAGAAATCTTATATTTTACACTGATGAAATCAAATGTAAATTTTTTTAATATTTATTTAACCCCAAAATAAACCCATATAATTATAAAATATAAAACACATGGAAACCATAGATTAAGTAACTAAAAAGTTTATAAAAAACACTTGTAAATTAGAATATCACTATACTTATATTTCCCTTTATGCTCTATTCAAAGCTAGATCGAGAGAGGGAGACTAAGATTTTCACCAGCGATTAAATTTGGAGCTACCCGCACCTCCTCTCCACTTCACCTCAACCTTTGCCTTCATCCTCCTTTATTTTTAATCAGCTCATAGGGAGGGGGGGAGGTGACCTTACCATTGCATTGTACATAAATCACTTATTTTTTTTCACTATTGACCATTATTAAATAAAGGAAGAATACAATAAATTGTTTGTTGGTATTGGACCGTATAGGTCTAAATCTATTACATAAAAAAATATTCAAGTTAATTTTTATTTCGTATTTAATTATCACAATTATATATACAATAGCTATAAACAATAGTAGTCATGTTATTAATTTTTTACCTTAATAATATCTAATTCAGTGAATCAAATTGTGAAATGTGTTTTTTCTTTGTCTAATTTAGTGATGTTTTAAAATATTTATTCCCTAAATACGATTTAATAGAGGTTTATATACTCTAAGAAGGTAAACTAGCTACTTCAAGCGATTTACGACATATTAGAATATGCAACTTGAACATGTGAATATTGTATTTCATAACTTTAAATTTGAAGTAACATTTATTAAATTGTTTCTAATACTTTTTAATATTTAAGTTGAATGTAGGATAAAAAAATTAATTAGATATGTCTATCTAATCAACACTTACCATGTACATGGTATGAACTACTTCCTTAGATTAAGAAAATTTAAGGAGTCTTATTTATTTTGCTAAATGAGCTATTAGTTTTTAAGATCAATTGTTGAATTGTTAATCCTTGTGAAAGATGTAATGGACAATGATTATTCGATTAATTGGTCGATTACTAGTGGATGAAACTATTTACTTAAATAAATGATTATGAATAAAGATTTAGGAAATAATTATGATAATAAAATAACTATATTACTATAGCACAAATATGAAATAACATTCCTTTTAGAGAAATTATAAACAAACACAGGGTTGAAGGGAAAATCCATAAAAATTTAAGATTTTGAGTTATCTAACTTAACTAAGATTCTCATTTATATGGGCCTGGGCTCACACATGAGCCCGGGTGTCATAAGCCATCGGATTTCAATGCATAGGATTGGGTGTATTTGTTTATGCACTTTGTGCTGTCAGATCTCGGCCCATGATGCTCAATTTCGGGGCTTATACAAACTTTTTTCTTTTATTAATATTATTATAAAAAAATATTATTAATGAACAAATACAAATCAATGGATGAATGAAGCTTACGTTTATTTGTCGTGAACTGAGAAATTTTTGTTTAAAGTCTTCCCGGCTAATATGGAACCATTCTTTCGAATAACTTTTTGCACCTTTAGCCAATAGAAGAAGAAAGTTAAGTTAGTACGAGCACAGACTCGTGCTTGCTAGCATAAGCCCAGTCTTCAAGAGCCATCATTTTGATAGCAGATGGCCCACATAACCCGTGCTCATACAAACAAAACTCCTCATTGAAAACCTGAGAATTTTTTAAGTTACACAATCCACACACAACTTAATTAGCTGTTGATTCATTTAATATTTTAGTTATGTGTAAGCCGGAAAGTTGAAAAGACTAGCTTTAGAAAATATATAACAGCTGTTCATAAAACCAAATAATTAGTGTCAATATTGTATACATATTTAAAGGAAAGATAACACAAGTCTAGGGTTAAGTGCGACTTCATGACCTGCCAGATCTCGATATGGCGGTGCGCATTATTCAAGGGTGGCCTGCCCCTAAGTAACGCACATTCTGATTCAAAACCTCCATACATAGCTTATATTACCAAATACCTAAAAAACACCCAGAACCATACACTCATACTCCGGCCTTATTGGCTTCAAACAGAAACTGTTGATATGATCTACGTTAAAGTAATTAGACAAAGCCATCTGAGGCTGTCTTTGAAACACTTTCAAACTTATACTTGGCAATTACATCAAATTATTCCTTATTTCTTGGATTGATCCAAAATAAGCATAATTCGTCCATAGGTGAAGAGCTAATATGACTGAAGTTACATGTATTAAACCTCCCTTGTGCAGTTAACGAGGGAATCAGATGGCAATGTTATATCATCCAACCTTTGACGTTGGTGCCGGCCACCAAGTTGGTGGTCCATTATCAATTGATTAAGGAACAAAATACATGGGATTAGGGATCTTAAACGTACGATCTCCGACCTCATCCCCCACAAGATCACTCCATTGATCACCTACATTTCCCCAAATTTTGAATCCCTCTTGGATCAGTTGTCGTCGTATCTCCGACTTGAATACAATTGCACTTTGCCCTCGGTTCTCCGGTTTTCTGTGATCAAAATGCAAACAATTAAGGTGGAAATGAACTAATTACTTTTAGTTTATCATACGGGGTTTGTAGTAGAAGAATGTTCATGTGTTCAGGGTCTGGATTCACACCTCATAATTAGACGTTCATAGCCAAAGAAACCTTGACTGTGCAGGTTTACAATGGTGCTTGGGCCCAAAATCTCCTCATCCCTTCCAGTTACGAGAAAAACTTTAAATCCATTGTCTACCAACTTCTTGAACAGTGTAAGGATAGCTGGAATTGCAGGACAACTTGCTGTTAGGGCCCAAATCTTAAATCCTGCAGGATCAAAAGGCTCCCCTCTGCAATAATTAAACATAATTAATAAAAAGGGAGCAGTATTATTAGTCATTAAAAGCCAAAAAAAAGGAAAAAAAACACTTCTTCCTTCACAGCTCTAATATCCGTAGGGGAACTGTTCCGCGTAGCAGAAATTTTATATTTGATCGAAGAAAAGGAACTACTCTAAATCCGGTCATTAGTTTAAAAAGCTAGCTATCGAAGTATGACCAAAATATTGAAAAGCACCAGTCGTTTCATCATGTCTTCCACGTAGGTTTGAAGGAAGTGATTGATTATTGTACTTACTACTTACAACTTGTTCATGACTGGCATATTTCATATTTGACATCCCAACTTATAAAACCAAAGCTTGCAGCCTTGTTATTCAAGTAAGAAGACCAGCGTCATCATAAGTAACTAGGAATATCACTAAAATTCATCAAAATTTTAGATCATTCATCTTTTAACAGAAAAAAGGAAAAACAAAACTAGAATTAGAGGGCTGCTCATTATGTAAAAAAACAATATAAACTTACCCAAATCTTTTACCGGCATAAAACAAGAGGTTAGAGAGGCAAGTATCATCCACGTCGAGAACCCATGCATCCTTGCCGTCTGCAGATATAACTATGCTATCTATGTACTCATACATCTGCTCCGCCACTATGTCAATGTCTCTCCTGTACTGCCCCCCCAGCATGTATCTCTCCACATATCCCACGCATTGGGCTGGCACTGTACGCCATCTTCTCACATTGTTGGCTTCCACTGCCACCCTCCAGCTCAAGCAGTGGCCCTCTACTGGAGGGTTAATCCATGATGAACCAGGCCAGGCTTCAGTTGTCCTTACCTTCGAGAAGAAAGATAGGATCATCAACATGAGAAGCTCCCAGAGGACTCTCATCGCCCTAAACATGGATTCGATGGCTGCAAGAAAGAACGAACTAAAAAGAAAAAGGAATAAACTAATTAGTAACAGTTTAATTATGTCATTTGCTCAATTATAATGACATAACGAGAATGGTATATGATATAAGGCAATATTATCCTCCTCCAGCAGCCTCTCATGTATATATATATATATACACACACAAAAAAACGTTGAAGCTGGGGTTAGTGAGGAGTGACTGACTGACTGAAAGGAGGTGAGCTGAAAGTGAAGGTGGCACTTAGCGAGCTAGTTGATTCCAACCAAGCATCGCCACCAACCAATCAGAAAATGCACCGCCAGCACTGAAAAAATGAAATATTTTATCAGTGCCCAAGTCATTTGACGGACCCTGATAACAGTGCGAGCATGACAAATTAAAATAATAATGATCGATGTCTGTGGATATCACTTGGGCCAAGTCTAATTAGGAAAATATTTGACCTGTTCGATTATAAAATAAATAAATAAGATTTTTTTTTTCTAATAACTTGAGCTTTGGAAAACTTAGGTTATCTTACACTAAAGTTAGTCGATCTATTTGGCACTTCTAATTGGGTATAGTGGTAGCCATTCCGTTGGAATTGGCTAGAATTAGTACCCCCCAGGGGGAAAAAGTGGTGAGCCGACCAGTAATTAATATAGGATATCCGAGATGATGTGGATCACACTATACGGGACGCATCATGAATCAAGATGTCGTAAGAAAATAGGTGTGTTCTGCTGGACCATGCGACATATCCAAAAGGAAGATGAATTGTAGCTTGACTTTTGATCGGCTGAGCTTGACTTTTTCTGAAATGTTCGGCCTTACTGTCCCACTTAGAGGGAGAAAATGCTCCCTGTTTCGTTCTTCATAGTCATACAAGAATGATGTTTTTGTGGGGATGTCGTCTAAGAACACTACTAACCAAAGGGAGTTTGCTGTTCATTTGTTGCATAATATGAGCCATTTTGCACTAGGAATCATGCATTCCCCCCCTTAAAAATTTGATCTTAGCACAAATGCCACCCGCCTCAAAAGTTCAATTTTCATCAAATTGCCCCCAAAAAACTGATCCATTGATTTTAACGCCTCTCACATCCTTCACTACGAATCCTGGCTCCACCACTGGTGCCATTAAGATGCTCCATTATCCTAGAGGAAGAGATCAGCTCAACGGTCAAAGATTTTTCTTTTGAAAGATCGTACCTAACATGATGAGTATACGAAGAAAGAACCTAAGGTGGGAATATCAAAAGATGATGACAGCTCAAGATTCTAAACTTTGAACCAGTATGCAGGACATGAGAAAGAGAAAGATGACAAGCCCAGAATTGTTTCTTATGATTCAATGAACTTGTAACAACCCACCCACCATAGACGAGAAAGAGGTAATTATGTTATTATGTTCATGAACTCTATTATATGCCCGTAGTTTCAATGAAGAGCAAAAGCTCATGAGTCTCTCTCAATTGAATTATCGACTCGTACGTAACAAACCTACAATCAATGCAGATGCAGCTCACAACCACCCACTATAGATAATTGATCCCAAGCAGTTTGAGAGAGAGAGAGAGAGAGAGAGATCTTACGTCAAAAGAGCCTCGGGCTGTCAAAGAGGAGGGGTGACTTTCAGGAGAGGGAGAAGATGATGAATATCACCAACAAACTAAGATAGGACTTCAGATGATCAGCAACATATGTCCATGAAAGCTTCAGTTGGAGCATAATGGCAGAGTTCTGATTGATTAATGAGCGCACGGACATATACCGTGCTCTATGACTTATGAGGCAACCCAAGAAAAAACCTTATGTAGGAAAGAATATTGGGTTCATTGCGCACCCTTAAAAATCTTCCTAAGAAATAATAAAAATAATAGTAGTAATTAAATGTATTTAAATAGGCAAGTGAAAGAGGAGGAATGTGGGCAATGGATTGCTTGTAGTAGTGGCGAATGACGAACCTGATGCACCACTTGTCTCTTAAACTATCTATCACTTTTTCTTTTTACTTTAAAACACAAAGGAAAAAGGATTGCAGGATGAGAAAGTGAGGGTGTGTCCACACTACAATCCATGCTCATGTCCATTTCCGTGTCCGCTATCATTGATCAACTGATCGAGATGTAAAACAGGCAAAGACTTGGTGAATTCATGTCAGTAATTAAGTCTTAATACTCCCTCCATCTTAAATTTATAATTTTATCTAATTTTTTAAAATATGTTAATTTTAATTTATTTATAAAAATTAAATAAAGTTGTTAATTTAAGACAGAGAGAGCATTATGTTTTGTTATTTGTGAGCATTATTAACATTAAACCAGGAGAAGATGACAAATACTTTATTTGTCTCACATTAATACATAAAATTATTAATATTGGATAGAGACCCATACATAAAAAAATAAAAATAAAAAATAAACTCGAAGGCTTTTTTAAGTACTAAGTCACATAAATTGAGCCGAACGAATCCATTCATTAGTAAAACTCACAACATACACAGTAGAGCCACTGACCGACATTGGACCTGAGACCTCTCCAAAAAAGGAGAGGTGAATAGCGCACCACTTGTTAAATTGGGAAAAAAATAAATAGAGATGCATCTATTCTAGCCTCACCAGGCTTCATGAAATCATGGAACATAGAAGCCTAGGTGATCATGCTAAGACTGTGCTATGCAGGAACCCTGTGTAGGCTTAGTTATGGAGCCCCATTATGAAAATATTTTAAAAAAAACATATACTTCTTTGTCCCTATAAATATTTATATTTTATAATTAGAAAATAGTGATTTTTATCTATTAAACCATTACATGCCTCTAAAAGAAGAAAAAAGACTTATAATACTCTTTTTTAAGTGCTAAATTTTAAATTTAATAAAATTAAGCTATTAATATAGAACAAATTAGCTTTTTTGCTAATTGAAATTAACAAAGAAAATATTGTATTATTTAAATGTAGGTCAGGCAAACTCCGTTCAAGGTTGCCTGCTCTCAAGTTGCATTGTGGTATTAGCCTCAAAGATCTACCAACGAGGGGGACGAGGTGAGGACTTATGAAATTGTGGTCCATTAAACTTGGGCCATCGTATCTTATGTGTGGACGTCCTCCAGCTTGGCAGGTTATTTTTCTGCTGTTCAAATGTGATTAACAGCACCACCTTTAAAAATAAGTGGGATCCAAATAAAAATAAACAAATAAATAAGTGGGTCCCACTTAAAAATCCTATGGCCCCTAAAATTCATAAAACCATTATACGTTGATCATGTCATGCTACAAAACCTCTTCACTCACTCTAGTTAGTTTACGTCACACTTTAGGAAATGTTTTAATATTCATTTAAGACTCGGACTCCAAAACCCTCGGGATCGAGTCAGAATACCGCCTTAAAATAAAGTTTGGAGTCTCCATGGAGACGAAAAAAATGAAGTCATGTATTAAAATCCTAAATATATTACACAACATAATTTTATTTGTATAAACTAAATAAATGAATTTTCCTCTCATTAAATGTAAAAAATTAAACATCTATGTTAATATTACATTACACTTTTTCATTAAGTAATATATAATTAAATACTCCATCTATTTTAAATTAATAGCCCCGTTTAATAAAAAAGTATGTTCTATATTAATAGTTATATTTTTTTAAATTTAAGTGGTTGGGTATTTTAAAAAAATATTATAAGCTTATTTTTTCTTTTCTTAGATGTGAGTCTCACTATTTAATAAAAATTAATATTTTTTTCAAATATAACTATTACTATGAGATGAAGGGACCATAATCTTATTTTGTTCAACAAAAAAAATTTATCAAATCATAGTTGAACACTTCTATACTCCCTCTATACTTTATATCTAATTTTCGTCATTTTTATCATAGTGGTAATCACATATGTCAAACAACATTTCTCTATGCGTCATTTTTACCAACGAGATGCCCAACTTCAGAGCCTCTTGACACGGCCCTAGCCATCCAAGGTGCCGTGCGGTGCTCGCAAGGCCAAATAGCTGAGCGAGTAAGCCTTTCTTCGTCAAGGTCATGGTCGTGTGCCATTCGACCAAGCGTCTAACCCACGAAGCCAAGCAGCGAACCCGTCCCAAGGCGGACGTGCGAACGTGCCGGACCATCTCCCAAGCGAGCTGGCCGGAGAGGGACACCTCCTTGCGATGCACGGATCCAACTTAGGCAACTCGGTCATCCGAACAATCCGTCTCAGCCATGTGCATGCAAGGGCCTTTGTTACCAACACGGCCATAAGGCCGGACGGCCGCCCGACGAGTCGGAGAGCCCCATCCCACCAGCGGATGGGCTCCTGACATGATAGCTAGCAAGGCAACAAGGTTTTGTTGCCATCCGGACAGCCTGTTGCAAGGCTAGGCATCATACCAACAGCTTTGTCATTTCAGCTCACCATGTCCCTCCCTATATAGCATAAGAGATTTATGATGTTTCTCCGGAGTGGCAGCCAAAGTGGCCGTACGGGCATGGTATCTCCGAATTGCGCGAAACTACCCGAGAACACTCCCAAGGACCCTCAAACACTATATAGGTAGGTGGGGACATCTTTAGAATCCAAAACGGTGCTAGTTGGATATGTGTCCCAACATAGCCAACTATGTGTGCGCATCGTTGCGGCATTTCTGCGCAACGTTGCGCACACATGTTGCGCAACGCGTGTGCCTTCCCCGCAACGCTTGCACACATGATATGCAACACTAAGGGCAGTTCCCAAAATGAATGCACACCTCATATACAACACATTCCCACGTGTGCGCCCCAGCACGTGTCACGGGTAGTCCGCTCCGCTACCCCGTGACATTCTCCCCCACTTAACTTCGTTGACGTCCTCGTCAACGGTACGGCTCTAGGGGGTCTTGCTCTTGTTTCCAACCATGGCACAACATTGCGACAAAGGGTTAACTCTTTTCTTGCGACGCTGAAATCTGTGCACACCATGGCTTGGATCATTCCATAGATTGCATGCTTTGGAGACCGACTTCCACCCATAGGCCCTCGACTCGGCTAAACCATTGCATGACATTGTTTCTGCTCAATACGCCTTGTCCAATGCAAAGGCAAAGTACTCTGCGATTATGATTGCTTCGATAAGAAGGTGCGCCCAACTGTTCCACTTTGGTTGGTGCTGCACAACGACCAGGAAAGGATACACCAAATGATGCCCGGCTCCCACTCATGAAGCCGGCCCTGCACTCGAGACGCTAGCAAGCTGCCTACACTTCCGACGATTTTTGCTTACACTTCAGCCAAACCTTGCAGCTCCCACCGACAAGACTACACCATGACGTCGGGCCTCAACACTCTTGTCTATCCCATTGACGTCTCTCGAGAATCGAATGCCGCCCCCACTTATAACAAAGCTCAAGATTACAATGCAGTGACATCCTCGACGTGTCCCTTAACTTCTAGCTCTTTTCCGCTTAAAGTTCTTAGCCACCCGATTCGGTTGAATTTCCCCTCGCGATATGTTCCAGAGGCCTACTCTACCCTAGGAGTAGCGACTTAGCTCAAGCTTCACGTGACCGGTGTGATCACCAAGCTACTACACCACACTTAATGCAATGATCCATCAAGGTTTCCGCTCACGATCCCCTCCAGCGGTCTACTCCATCCTAGGAGCAGCAATGTTGCTCAAGCTGCGCATAACACTTCATTACCAAACTTCTACACCGCTCAGGATGCAGCGATGCCCTAAGGCTTCCTCTCGCGACATCCTCCAGAGGTCCTACCCCAGCCTAGGAACAGCAAAGTTTGACCATGCGTATGTTGCCCGCCGGCGGATGAGGCCCACTGCGCCTCGCTAGCTAGGAAGATACCTAAAAGCTAGCAATCCAAGATGGGTGCCGCCCTGCCAACCAATCGTGGCATACAGGGCCATGTTTAGCAACCCAGGGGTGAGAACACGTTTTGTTCAACCAACACCCCGATCAAACATGCTTCGGATGCACCGCTTGCATGCTGACCCCAAAGAACATGGGTGGGAGTGATCCTCCTGTTCACCCAAAGAACTGTGCCGCCTCTAGCCGCATCAGCTCCCAAACCAAAGGCACGACAATTTTTGCCTTCATGTGCCAAACTCTTTTTCCTTTCCTTTTTCTGTTTCTTTGTCCCATTCCAGATGCACACTTGCATACCGAACGGCTCATAATTCACTTCTTTTCTTTTTCTTTTTCTTTGTCCCATTTCGGATGCACACTTGCATACCGAACGGCTCGTGATTCACTTTTCCAAACATCGGCTGCACACTTGCACGCCAAATGGGTCATCTTTACCCATCTTCTTTTCTCTTTTCATAACATGGACCGGATAGTCTCCATTATGCCCGGGTCCCATAATTCACTGCTCATTGTCCCAGGAAGTTCCATTCCTAGGATCAATGTCTTTCCATGTGCCGAACTGCACTGCACCAAGTCCAACCGAGCTCTGCCCACTAATGAGTCCCATACCTCGCTAGCAAGAAGAACCTGACTGACCCCGGTGATCCTCTTTCGTCAACAACGTGGGCTACACGCCCCTTCACAACAACGCCCCACCTAGGGCTGATACCATTTTGTATGCCAATGCGCACTGCACCAAGTTCAGCCCGAAACTGCCCACTAATGAGTCTCATACCTCGTTAGCAAGAAGAACCCGATTGACCCTGGTGATACTCTGTTCACAGCTTGGGCTACACGCCCCATCACAACAACGCCCAACTAGGGCTGATACTTTTTCATCCATGAAATGGGCAACATGCCCCATCACAACAATCGCCCCAAATAGGGCTCCATTTCGGCCCATCCTCACCTCGAGGAGTTCCATATTTGATCGGTATGGATAACTGGCTGCATACCCATAACTCGGTTCGATATGCTCTTCCATCCACAACATCACTGGTTAGATAGGGTACAAACATTCACAAGGCTTCCTGCCGCTGATACATCCCATACCGCACCGTTAGCAAGAGCTTGCCGCCATTCACAACATTTTTGAGTCCCAAAACAACTCAGCATAGATTCGGTAATCTTGTTGCACCAACGCCCAGGGAACAAGAACACTACTCCATGAGATCCTTGTAAACACTGCACCCGTGATGCCAAGTACCGCTCGCGCAATCCAAAACTAAGGGGGAACCCGATCAGCCATCATCCATACACATCCGTTTCAGCTTACATAACCATCCGCGAACATTTCGCATGTTAGTCCATCTACCCCGCACTGCCGAGGTCGAAGAACCTTACATTCAGCTCTTTTTCATACTTTCCTCTAACAGTCGTCTTGGTCACCCAACAAGACGGAACCTAGCTTTGATACCAACTGACACGGCCCTAGCCATCCAAGGTGTCGTGTGGCGCTCGCAAGGCCAAATAGCCGAGCGAGTAAGCCTTTCTTCGTCAAGGTCATGGTTGTGTGCCACTCGACCAAGCGTCCAGCCCGCGAAGCCAAGCAGCGAACCCGTCCCAAGGCGGACGTGTGAACGTGCCGGACCATCTCCCAAGCGAGCTGGACGGAGAGGGACACCTCCTTGCGATGCACGGATCCAACTTAGGCAACTCGGTCATCCGAACAATCCGTCTCAGCCATGTGCATGCAAGGGCCTTTGTTACCAATACGGCCATAAGGCCGGGCGGCCGCCCGACGAATCGGAGAGCCCCATCCCACCAGCGGATGGGCTCCTGACATGATAGCTAGCAAGGCAACAAGGTTTTGTTGCCATCCGAACAGCCTGTTGCAAGGTTAGGCATCATACCAACAACTTTGTCATTTCAGCTCACCATGTCCCTCCCTATATAGCATAAGAGATTTATGGTGTTTCTCCGAAGTGGTAGCCAAAGTGGCCGTACGGGCATGGTATCTCCGAATTGCGCGAAACTACCCAAGAACACTCCCAAGGACCCTCAAACACTATATAGGTAGGTGGGGACATCTTTAGAATCCAAAACGGTGCTAGTTGGCTATGTGTCCCAACATAGCCAACTATGTGTGCGCATCGTTGTGGCATTTCTGCGCAACGTTGCGCAACGTTGCGGGCCTTCCCCACAACGCCTGCACACATGATATGCAACACTAAGGGCAGTTCCCAAAATGAATGCACACCTCATATACAACACATTCCCACGTGTGTGCGCCCCAGCACGTGTCACGGGTAATCCGCTCCGCTACCCTGTGACACTCTGCACTGATAAGAGGTGGCAGCGGAGTGAATCTTTTCTGTTGCCCCCTCATAGTTTTTGTCGGAAATTTTCTCTTGTTGCTTCAAACTCAGCAGTCTCGTTGCTGAGGCATCAAACGATGAGAAGCCCCTATTGGGTGGCACAGTAGAAGCTTCGTGGTTGAGCCCGACCTTGTGGATGCGCAAAAATATCACCTTTGTGTCCCTCTCAATCAAATTATATGCATATATATATATATATAAACATAAATAAATAGTAGTAAATCTAAATTACTTTGAATTAATATAAATTAAAACAAAGATTAAATATTACTAACCTTTAGGGGCTGAGCCCTAAAGACGTAGTTAATCACCCTGCATGACCTCGTTGTTATATCAAGTATAATAATAAAGGATTAGAATTACCTTTTGTGATGAATCATTCTCTTGAAAGTTAAGAGAGAAAGCCCTCCTTCCTCTTGATAATTTGCTGGGAATTATTAGCTTAGGATAGGGCTTGATCACTACGCACCAAAGGAGAAAAGAAACTTATGTCTTCTCTTATACTCATTGGAGAGGAAAAGACAATATTTTATCTCCGTATTTCGATTGGGAGAAAAGAACAAAAAACTAAAAATACGTTCTAGTTTTCGTCCCAGGAGAGAAACAGAGAAGCACTGCACCTTTTTGTTTTTCGTCACAAGAGAAAAAATGAAGCCAGCCACACTTTTTGTTTTGCGTCGTGTTCTCGTAATGAACAGATGCTTTTTATTTTGTAACTGCCCATGAAATACACATTAGATAGGAATTGAAAATCCTATCTCAAATAAAATTGTGGAGCCCACTTTATTTCTCTGAACCGGGACTCTCTTCCTGGTTTTAGTTTACGTGGGTACGACTCCCACAACACAACAGCCCCGCCTCAAGTTCTTCAGCAGATTAGACTGGGCCAAAGCCTCCATTAGTCCCTGAAACCTTCGAGAAGAGGTCAACGATGATGAAGCACATTCCTATGCATCAACCCCCATTGGCACCGCTGCCTTACTCGCATTACGCCATTGTTCTTCTATTATATTTTTAAGCTCTACAATCTGGCCCTCCATCTCCAACATTATTGCTTCCTACTCATCGGCATCTCCTCTGTAACACTGCTCTTCAACACCCTTCAGCACTTCTTCTGGGATGTGGTCGGCGAGAACCTAACCCGTTGGGGGTGGGCATGAAGGCCGCATCTCCTACTCATCATCCCTTGGCATAAACGTGTTGGGAGGTCCCAGCTCCAATTTCCCTCCGGCAAACTCAAACACTACAACCGGAATCTTTGATACCTTCAATTTGGGAGCCTTGTAACACGGGCTCAGCTCCCCCTCTGGGTCGTTGGCCGGTGAGAGACTAATGGTTGTTGTCATAGCTGAGGCGAACTCTCGGTATACACCCTCTACCAAGTATGTCAATGTTGTGCCAGAGTCAATGACGATGTTCCCTTCAATTGCAAAGAGGCCCCGGGGATGCTGAGGACGATGAAGAGGGTATGCCGATGCTGGTGTTGCCCACGATGATCCACTCAAGGGTCAGGAAGTAGTAGGGGAGGCCCTCCTAGAGGACCATGGGCCTGGGAATGGACTAGAAGCCCGGTACTCGGAGGGGCGAATGCCCTTGCGCTCCGAGCCTGGGAGGGAGCCCTCCCAGAGGACCATGGGCGTGGGGGTGATTTGGAGGCCGGAGGCAGAGGGGACAACCCCTAGGCCCACCAAGCTTAGGAACCCCTCCGAGAAGGTAGTCAGTATTGGATCATGCCCTTAACGAAATGATCGAGCTGACGCACAAAGGAGAGTGGGCCGCTGCCCATGCCCACCACTCCCTGGACCATGTCGAGTGCTTCGCCGTCTTCGTCATGGCCACAGCCAAAGACGATATTGCTGATAGTCATTGACGTCAAGGTATCTAAATTCTGTCCGCCTTTAATTCGGAGGCAAAGATCGTCAGCCTTTTCACGGGAGAAGCATTATAAATGTACACAGGTTTAAATTCAACGAAATGGAGTAATTAATATAAAATATAATATTTTTTCTATTAGAGCTATTAATATAAAACGAAGGGAATATAAAAACAATAAAAAAATTAAAAACAATATTTTAAATAACATAAAGTTGCTTTTTAACTAGCTAATTGAGTTTGATAAGTTCTAGAGTTTAACTAAGGAGTCAATAGAGTAAATCAAGGAGTCATCTGAATCTTGAGAGAGCATTGAATCTTAGAAAGATATAGAGTCAAGTCGAGTTAGGTAGCTCTTAGTCAATCGAGTTTTAGAATTAACACTGTGATGCCCCATAAGTACGCTCCCAACCATCCAATGGATGCTCATGCTTATGTTCCGTAAATCCAATTTGGCTTTTGATTAATCTACTTTCCGCTAGTAGAGGAACCAATATCGTTAATTAATATCCAGACTTTCATGTTTGAGTTTAATCATTCCAACTTGAAGGCACTAAATTGAATACTAGATTAAACAAGTCATAGTATTCCTGAAAAGATGAATATATATATATATATATATATATATATATATATATATATATATATATATATATATATATATATATATATATATATATATATATATATATATATATATATACACTTTGAAAAAATCCTAAGTACTATAAAAATAGAATTTTAGTTGAAAAGGATATTTTGATCTTGACAGCACTAAGTTAATCATTTGAATGTTTTTGCTTGATTCTTCTAAGTCAATGGAGAAATTTTTTTAGTTCTCTCCATCAATCTTTCCCACCTTAGTGTTTTACAAAGTCGTAACATCCAATGTCCTCAATATTTTACCACTAATTTGATTACTCATGCTTAGTAACATACTCCCTCCACCTCACATTAATAGCTTCATTTAATTTTAAAAAATAAACTAAAATCCACATTAATGGCTCTATTTAATTTTTTTAAAATAGTTTCATTTAGTTTTTGAAAATAAATTAATTTTTAAAAACTAAATAAAACTATTAATATAAGACATAAGGAATACTATGTAAGTAATTCCTTGTTAATTTAGATAACTGAATTTGCAATTAATTTTGCCCTTTTTGCCATGAATATCTACTCTCTAGTTGATCCTACATGGATTGGAGTTCCTCCTTTAGGAAAAGGATCTTTTTGAGAAGTTGTACATAGGGCCATATCAAGTCCACAGGGATTCCCTAGAGGTGACACCCAGGGGGATTGGATATGGGACTTCTTAGAATGGGGTCTGCAAAGTTTGGTCCCAGTTAGACATGTGGATCCATCCAGTGATCATGTAAACGTTAAGCGATGTTAGCTCCTAATGGTTGTGAATTTTCTGTTTGCTTTTAGATGCTTAGATGGAAGGGATTCAAATACCTAAACGAGACCAAATTTGTTGGGACTTTTCCTCTATAATTCCTCTACCCCCGGGTCCACCACAAATTAAACACGGGTCCACCTCGGGGGGCCCTTTGTGGATCGGAGCCCAAACATAGAGCACTAAGCATTTGAGGCCATAAAAACAAAGATCAAAATTTAACACATGCCGACTCATGTGTAATAGCGGGCAGGTCGTGCAAGGTATACGCTCATCAAAGAGTATAGCGCTCAAATAAAAAAAAATTATATATATAATACTCACTCTGTCCCAAATTAATAGTTATATTTAATTTTTTAAAATTTTAAAAAATTAAATATAACTATTAACTAAAACGAAGGGAGCAGGAAAGAAAAAGGAAAACTCTAAAATCTTTGACAAATTGTAAGTTGTAACAACTACAAAAAAACCTGTAAAAGTCATTGCAGTTACATGCTGCACAAAGAAAGAGAAACACTTAAAACTTTAAAATTATCTGCTGCAAATAGAAGGATCTGTTTCTTACTATATTAAAGACCACTCGAATGGAAACCTCGTTTTGTGCGCACTACCACAGCCTTTGTTATTGAGAACCATGTTGGGCAGTCGATCAAGAGTCGTTAGTCCGATAGCGTGAGTTGGGGATCCCTCCGGCCACTGTCTAGAAATGAAGCTACAAATGTTTGCAAGAGACTGTCTTCTGCACTCATGAATTGGAAAGCTTGTAGAGCTCTACTCAATTGTGGGAATATGGCCTAAAGTCTCCAACCACCTTGAACACGTTTCTCATCACAACTGTGGACATTAAAATGCATCATTGCATATGGCCCATTTAACTTTATACGTATGGCAACACTCCATCCCTAAATTCCCCAACCCCTTCACCGCACCGCGCCTTGCATGACCACTCTCGGAACGAATCTTCCTCGTCTAATTTACAGTTTATTACTTTTTTATTATTTTAAATTAATAATTTATTTAGTAAAAAAATTTATTTTATATTAAGAATTTTATTTTATTCAATTTAAGTGACTAGTTACTTAAAACAAAGTATTATAAACTTATTTTATTTTTCTTTTATGTATAAGTTTCACTATTTAATAAAAATTATTATATTTTTAAATAAAATATTAATATAAGATAAATAGAGTATAATAGGGTTCAGATTAACTGGGCAATTCTACCACAACCGACGAAAGTGTCCACTTAGTGCCGGATGCGTTGCACCAATTTATTATTCTACATTGCCAAAGATACAGCTCACTAAGGAACTATGATCTAAGTTCTGACCGCCAGAGAGCTGCAACTAGGATAATTTTTTCTTTTATTGTTTAGGTAAACATCGAAGACCCAATTCATGGTATCACGAGCTTCGGATGGAAGGAGGTCCCAAAATTCAACGATGAAAGTGGTTCTAGTGATATCCAAAGGAGATTTCTTCTCCAGTATTTCCTTTTCTAGAATGAATTAAAAAGGATGAACTAGCTGTAGACCCATCTGCTTCCTGACAAAGAGTAACCGTGGCCTAGGGGCCACAGCAGTTTCCCATCACATGAAATAGAGAGTCCACACCCGACGAAGCCTTCCAACCACAGAATCCACGTCAAGAGACGAAAAACTGCGTAACTTCTAGTGCACTACATTTGGTCCCAATTGCACCAACGCCACTTTCCAATTTATACTAGATGTTGAGTCTGCGACGTTTCCCTCACTCTTATGTTGATGTACGGACAAACTAGGTGGGCTCAGAATGAGCTAGCTAGTTTATATGTTGCTTCTCCCTTCCAAGGATGGGGAAGATGAGGGAAAGGGGACGGAAGCTCCATCCGCTCCTAATTGGGTCTACCATGGTCCGTTGAGAGGGACTTGTCCCCCACCATCTGAATTGGGAGCTAAATGACAATTAGGGATGAGACCATCTCCACGTCCTATTTTCCATTTTACTATGGCCCCAAAATAAAACTATCGTTATTAGGGCAAACTCTACCGGCTTTAGAGTCTCATCTACCTCTACTTAGAAGTGGAATTATTTATTCCCGTAATTCACATGGTAGTTGTTTACTCTTTGTGAGATTTTTTTGTCCACTCATAGTTATCCTATGGGATGTTCTTCACTTTACCATACCATAGTGATTAGGGCATGTGCGTTATTGATCTTCATAATTAACAATTTTTATGAAGTGGAGGATATCATGGAGAATATAAGTGGTTATTGCTAATAAAATAATGAGTAAAGATTGAACTTTCACTCCACAATAAGGCACCCGTCACTAGTAGTCATTCCATCCTATATTAATTGTCTAACTTTAAAGAAAATTATTCCATATTAATTGTCTAAATTTGAAAAAAAAAATAATCTTGAACTTAGTCCAAGTCTCTACCCAAACTAAACTGGCTGGTCTTTATGTCAGGAGAATTTTTCGTCCTCGTACCTTGTGTCCACTCTGCAACTCTTATTCAGGGAGGATATCCTCGAAGAGGATCAATTTTTTTTCCATATATGACATCACCACCACGCTCCATTTTATTTAATTGTGTTTCATCATCATGCTAATCTATCCTTTTAATACACTAAATAAGAAAAGGCTTAATGATGAAGGATTTCAAGTTATGACTATTATATTTTACTGTCAACAAGACTGTGATACCCACTTGGATGGATACAAACATTTATGCCATTGATAATCAAATCCTTGTCATGCTGTACGTAGGGGACATTTGGTTACATCTCTTGTTGCACTCTGGATAATTCCGCATAATTGATTGAAAGGTACATTGTTGGATGAAATATAACAACCATATCTAGCTCACCTGAATTACATTTTTACACCAATGCTCGCGAGCTTGCTTGATAATTAGTAGTACTGTCGTGTGGTCTATGTTTTCTTAGTTTTTTTGTATTTCTGTCGGTACATTTTCATTTGAAACAGAAAGCATGTAATTATGAGGTGGTTGGGGATGCAATTAGGCCATTCTGTGTAGATTCTAACTGCTACTTTCTTGCAGTACCGCGATCTTCCCGTCAACTTCAACTCATTTCAAGTCTGTCACGCTTTTATTATTGGTAAATTTTATGTGTTTATTTTCATACATGGGAGTCGTTCACTCATAAGTGTACGTTTATATTTACAAGAAAAAGTTCAATGGAAAAGGTTTGTGTCTGGGCTCATGCATGTCTAAGTGAGCCCAGGTAACATGAGCAGTCAGATATTGGTAATAAAATTAATATGTCCTTAAGTTATGTATATCTTCGAATCAAAATCTGATGGCGCGTGATGTCCGAGCTCAAATAAAAGTGTCCAAAGTTAATATCAGTCACAAATTCTATTTAAAATATATGTCACCACATATTGCATGTCACCGGGTTGAAATCTAGCAATGCACATTATTTAAGAGGGTAGGTACTTACATGCATGCCATTAGATTAAGATTTGACAATCAACCACTTGCCTGTGTATAGGTGTTGCACAAAGTAAAGTACATTATAATGGCTAAACCTTTCATCTACAAAATAAACCCAAGGCTTTCTGATAACCGTTGATATGTGGGGCTCACATTTCCAATGCATGAATTCATTGTTGTGGGATTTTTATGGATATGTTATATTAGGATTTTTCTTAAAAATAGAAGAATTTACTAAATAGCCCTTGAATACAATGTATTATATAAAATATCTCATATTTTTAAGTAATATATAAAATGACCTTATGCAGATGTAAACCTTTACACATGTGGCTAAATTATCTAAAATTATATTTTTCTCATTTCCTTCATTTTAACTTCACTAAGTTAATGTTTCTTATTTTTATCACCTCCGGCTTTGGCTCCACTACCTCTGTCACTATCTCCGCAGCCAGTTTTGTTGACTCTACTACTAACTTCATCGTCTTTGCCACAAACATTATTTCATCTAATTTCATCATCACCTTCTGTTCCTCCCCTCTTCTACCACCTCCTCCTTTTCTTTTTCCTTCTCTCATCCTCTTCCATTTCCTCCTCTCCTCCATTTCCCCCTCCCATTTTCCTCCTCGGTTGCCTCCTCTACCTCCCTATCGGAATCTAACAATATCGATTATAAACTAGTCGGTTGAGCGATTAAAATTTTAATTTTTTATTTATAAGCTTAAATCTTAAAAAATGAACCCATGAATATGTAAAACTACTCAAAATTAAGAGTAGATTTTATTTGTAATTGATTTTGAGTTTTCTCTAATGCAAACCCAAGCCTGTACTGATAGTCAACAGTTGATAATTAAAATCGCTATAATAAAAGGGATTTCAGATAACATTATAAGTGACAATATCTCCCTAATATATTTACAATGAACTATGTTAATAAACTACATAGATAAAATTAAAATAAATAAATTTTAGACATGAGAGTGTTAGTTGTCGGCTACTAGTTGCTGATTATTATAAATGCCTGGGGCCAGAGACCACCTTCTTTTTTGGTGTCGGCAGTGTAAATCTTCTTCTCCGATGCCAATAATCTTTTACTGATGTGTGACAGTCAACAATCGGGACATTTGACAGCTAACAATCGAGACTACCAACAATTGCATATCTAAAAATTGCTTTATTTTAATTTTATCTATGTAGTTTTTTAAGATAGTTTTTTATAAATAATTAGGGAGACATTATCATTCATAATGTTATCTTGTATCTCATTTATTGTAACAAATCTAATTGTCGATTGTTGGTTGACAATTATCAATTGTTGACGGTAAGTGCAAGGGTTAGCATTAGATAAAACTCAAAATCAAGTACAAAAAATATCCACTCTCGGTTTTGAATAATTTAACAGGTCTTTGAGTTCATTTTTTAGTATTTAAGCTTGTAGATAAAAAAATTAAATTTTTAATAACTCCACCAATTAGTTTATAACCAGTCTTGTTAGATTCTAACAGGTAGGAAAAGGAGAAAGGAAGGAGGGAGGGAGGAGAAAGATGAGGGAGAAGAGAGAGAGGAGAGAGGAGAGAAGGAAAAGGAAGAGGAGGAGGAGGAGAGAAGGAAAAAGAAGAGGAGGAAAAGGTGACAATGATAGAGAAAGTGAAGACGAAATCAGATAAAATAGAGCTAGTGGCAAAGAAGATGAAGGTGGTAACTAAATAAAAAATAACTAAATCAGCTTATTTTTTTAGAAGAAAAGGCAAAAAAAATGACAGTAGTATTTTTTTACTTCGATTCATTTATTCCTCCTAATTAAGGGAAGAAGCCTTGGTTTGTGAGTAGAAAAGAGGAGAGGTAATATGTCACAAGTAGTTCATTCTAAGTGGCATACTTAATATAGGACGAAGGTAGTATGAAAAGAATAGTACTCCCTTTGTTCTATATTAATAGCTCCATTTGAAAATTTTATTGTCTCACATTCATGGCTCCATTTGGTCTACTTTAATTGGTAAGGTACAAAAAAATATTTTAGGAATTTATTTTCTATTTTCTTAAGGATGATTTCTATTACTTAAGAAAATCACTATTATTAAAATGAAGTTATTAATATAAGATGAAAAAAATATAAAATACGATAGTTGATACTCTCTATTTTAAAATAAGTATCCTATTTAATTTTCTAAAATAAATTAAAATTATTTTATTTTAGAAAATGAAATAAGTTATTTATTTTAATATAAAGAAAATATAAGATAAATAATATTTATGAATAGAGAAGAAGGGAGAATAATCAACTTCGGAGGAAGAGATGACAAAAGATGAGGCTAAATTCCAATCCCTAACTAATACCTCCGTGTGGACCGATGAGGCATTGTCAATATCCACATAAGAAAACCATTGTGTCGCCCAACACCAATTGATTTGGACCCAATTATTGGAGGGTTCCCGACTTGGGTTTAAATACAGTCCTAATGTCCTATCAGAGTCGAGGTCTCGGCCCAACAAATGAATGGCCAAGAAGCCACAGTTGCGTGTGTGTGGTCCTTAAAGGCTGCAGTTGACGCATCCTTCTCATTTAGACTGGATTGGCTCTACATGTCTTAATGACAACGACTATCCTCGCGTTCGCGGTTTGATTGAATTTATTCTCCTCTTATAGTCGACGGAGATTCTGAACTTACCATTAAATTATGAAAGGAATTGCATTAATTGACTAAGGTATGTAACTATAATAGTAAGTTAGAAAAACCATGTTACATTTATAGTTGAATTAGGATTTTTCTTAAAAAATCATGAATTAGGATGGACTCAAAGGAACGTGGAAATTCTTTTGTTCATTTCTTACGGTCTTCTCCCTATATGCCCTCTACAATAACAAGAAATAATCAATCTTCGGTTATTTTTTATTTCAAAATAGAAAAAATTTGTATCAACTTAGGCTCATGAGCTATTGGATTGAGATTCAACAATATAAAGGGGCATAAACTAATCTTCCCACTATGCTATTTACATCATTGGATCAAAATCTGACAATAAGTAATGCCCAAGCTCAAGCGGTTGCACATGAGTCTGAGCTCATATAGACACGACTCTTACAAAATTGTTACATGGCCCACAAAACTTTTAAGAATGTGTACATGTTCTTGCTATGATTATTGGAAGATAGTAAGACATACAACAAATGAAGTTTGACTGTTTATATCCATTTGTATTTGTATCTCGAAACATATATAGATGATGAAAGTCATGCTAGATGTCTCACCCTTAAACAATATGAATCTACAAGTAGAATACACAAAATACAATTTTGAATCCCATCAAGTACAACTTCCATAAAGAAATATATGCCCTATTTGTTGGACCATGGTATAGGTTCGGGCCCAGTTTGGTCCAACGGTGTCATGGTCCGGGTGAGCCGGTACGGGCCACGGGGTTCCAAGGGTGGTGGGGGCAGTCGCGTTGGCCCCACATGTACCTTCGTTACACATAATTCGAGTGGGACCCACACATGTCACACACGTACACTAGACATATATCTAGGTATACATTTACACATTGTGGGGCCCAAACGCGCGAATTGTATGATGAGGGTAGGACCCGCGTGATATGTGAGGGGTCGACCCTGTTGCGGGCTTGGCCGGGTGCAGGGGGTTCAGGTCTCCGCGGGCTCTGTCTCCCGTTGTGTTAGACTCTCTAGTTAAACCGAGAAGAATTAAAGTAGGTTGGCCCATTAGATTCAGCCCACTCAAAAGCCCATTTAGAGAGCCAATTCAAACACCGCCTAAATAAGGAATAGGGGGGTTATTAAGGGAGTGAATTAAAGAGAATTAAATAGATTTTATTTCATGCCATTTATGCTTGGGTCGCCCCACCCCTTGAAATGGATCTTCTTCCCAATTGATTTTTACTCCCTCACTCTCTTCTTCTCTCCATTCATCTTCCATTGGTGCGGCCTGCTCTTTCTTTGAGAAAAGCTGCTAGCCGCCCTGCTTCTCCCTCATTCAAGGTGAGTTTGGCGGGCTGAAAGAGGAAGATGGCTCTCTTCTTAGGCTAGGACGTGGAGGCTGATATATTGGGCTGATCTTGCTGAGTTTCTTCATCAATCCAAATACAGTATTGAGGGATTTGCATATTAGAAAGGTAATATATTAATCTCTTCTTATTGATCTTGCTATTGATGCGAGAAGGCTAATTTGAAAGGCGTGCTAGGGCTGGATCAAGCCCAGGTCAGTATGTATCTTTTAAATATTTATATTCATATATATGATTTAATTATATACATGTTGATATTGCTAATTGTCATTAATTTATTGTATAGATCTCATATAAAGTTTTAAATTTTATGTGTACCACCTCCTCCACCAAGTCTTCCGCTACTGACCGGCCACTTTACACTATTTAGTAAAGCAAATTGTTATTAGGTTTTCAAAGCAAATTGTTATTAGGTTTTCAAATAAAATTTCTTCCCAAGATAGTCAAAGTCTTATAAGATCTGTACTACGCAAAAATAAAAAAATTTCTTACTTTTTACTTAAGTTTTTGTAAGAGTTAGCTAATAAAAGTTTTAAAAAATATAAAAAAATTATTATAAAAAATATATACATAATTTATATTTATGTTAAACTACATAAAAAAAAATCATCCCTTAAGAAGAGAAATTGTTTTTAACCGCCAAAATATGAAGGGGTACATGAAACAGTTGATCACTATGTGATTGATCAGTTTCAAAAAATGTGATATAAGGGTAACTTCAACGATTGATTGGACGTAGCATGCGATTGCTCCTTCAGCTTATTGTAAAAACTGAAAGGCCAAACAATCCACCAGTTCATCACTTACTTATTTTTACAATAAAAATTAAACATATATTATTTATAAATTTTTTTATAAAAATAATATATATATATATATATATATATATATATATGTATATATATAAAAGAGAGAAAAAATCCAGTCAGATGGTATTTATGAAGCTCGCCTTGTCCCAAAAACTTTGTTTGCTTCCCTTTACCTAGTACAAACGAACACATACGAAGTTTTACTTCCCCGGTTTCATAATCATGTGTTATTCGGTGGTCGATCAGTTTGTATTAATGTGTTCACGTGATCAACAACTACTCTCAGGGAGGCTTTGTCACGAATCACGATGGACCACTTCAATCATCTATCTTCACTCATGTCTAATTATTGTCATTTCACATCGCATAGTTCGATATTTGGCCAACGTAATACTGATTTGACTTCTCTATTTGTTTTGAGCCCCTATCTCTATAATAAAATGTTTTCCTAAATTAAACATGGGTATATAGCCAACCTCTATGTATCACGTTATAGAACATTTGTCTTTAACATGGTACACTGAGGATCTTATCTCCTCTATATACCATGTTAAGTACCCTATGTAGCATGATCACAGAAACTGGTTACGGAGCTTGGTTAGGTTAGATGTGTCCACCTCTATATTAGTATCGCTAGTTTTTTAGTTTATAATAGAAACGAGTAGCATTAGTTTGTATGCATATATACTTGTATCAACTATTCTTGAACCAGCAAGTTTCCTCTTTAGATTGTGACATCAAATGACTTATATCCCGACTTATCTAATTGTTGTGATGTGTAAGTTTTCACCGGCCGAGGCGGACCGGTGCTAGAATACAATGCTATAAGATGTCGGTTGTTTTACCCCTTCTAATTGAAAAATATTTAGACACACAGCTCTCCAATGATTAATGACTCCCTTACAGGGTATGTGTGGCCATTATACTTGTCCGAGGAGATTGATGATAAAATAAGATAGTCTAAGATGAGCACTTTGTTATTCTACCTCTTCAAATCCAAAATTATTTAGATGTACTACTTATATAATGAGCCCTTTATTATTATTAGAGAGTGACACATAGCTTAAAAATTCAATAATACTCAATCATCCATTGAAAAAAGGTAGGGGTCAACCTGTTACTCCTACTTTTGCATGCCGGAGTCACTCTCATTTTGAAGCTCATTGCAACGGGGTGTATTTAAATATCTTCCCTTTTATATAGATATCAAGGGCTCATTTACTCTCTTTTTCACCAAAAATGAAAATTAAAAAATAAAATAAAAAAGAAAGAGAATCGAGACTCAGTTTAGTAAACGGATCTGGCGGACAAAAGACCATGTCCACTTCCCATATTTATTTGGGACAGACGGGCAGGTGAGCCTTGCCTACAAATGCAAACGTGTCATCATGTTATTGGACAAAATGCCTCAAGGGGGCATTGTGGGACCCCTTGTTTTGGTTCATGCCCCCCCGTTACTCAACAGGGCCAGTGGGAATACATCGTAAATCGACTCCGGCCGACGTGGCTTTACCTGGACCTAGGCTTTCCTTCCCCGGAATTTCAGCCACAAGTTGAGCGGCGGAGACAGCTGGCGCAGGTAGGCCAACGGTTGAGATTTCGTGGATCTCACTCGACGGCTGCGATGAGAGGATATCAAGTCTTCCAGCTTATCCGAATTCCTGATGCCGTACTCAAGCTTATCCGGCTCCAGACGAGCTGAGCCATGCCTGAATACTTCAGCCACTATCCAATTTTCTACTGTCGTAGTCTTAAGAGCTAGGAATTTCTTCCTTATTTCTATTTAGAAAAAAGAGTAATTAATTTATTTTATTAAATTTAAATAGTTAAAATCTTGAAAAAGAGCAATAAATTTAATTTACTAATGTTGGTTTCATCCTTCAATAAAATTACTATTTTTAAATATAACTATTAATTAACTAATACACATTAATAAGCACATATTTTTTAATAATAATTTTTTGTAAAAAAACATCATATGACATCAAATATAATTAAGGTTTTTTTTTACAAGATAATGATTGTAATAGATGAGGTAAAAATAAATATTTGGCCAGCAAGGTAGCTAATACTAATTTTATGTATTTATAAAATGAGGTGATCTATTATTTCATTCAACTTAATTATGTTATAATTATTTTTATGGTAAATTGCCAAAACATAATAAGAGTGGAATACAATATGTATCCCACATTAATGTAATAATTTTAATTTATTTAAAAAAATTAAATAGAGCAATTAATATGAGACAAAGGGGGGTAAGCGCCAAAAAGTCCAAAGATGTGTAAATATTATTGATTTGACATTAACATGTGGCAACCACACTAATCTAATTAATACTTCCATATGTTTTTAAAAAAATTTATTAATAAAATATTTAATATTAAAAAATTAGAGTAATATTCTTTTAATCTTATATTAATAGTTATATATAGAAAATAATATTTTTTATTAAATAGAGAAATATATTTAAAATTAAGTTGTCTTAAAACTTAAGCTATTAAAGAACAACCCAATAATAAATATCAAGCCTAGATCAACCCAAATAGACACATATTAATAAATAAATTAACCAACACCTTCTGCATGAGCAAAAATAATTATACAAGATGTAAATATTTATATGTGTACAAAATATAGAGGCAAGGGCAAGGAAAAGGACTAAAACAGGGAACTCTTGGCTTTGATACCATGTTAAAATTTAAATTATTTTAAAAACCTAAGTTGTCAAAGAATGTCTTAATAATATATATATATATATATATATATATATATATATATATATATATATATATATATATATATATATATATATATATATATATATATATATAAGATAAATAAACTTATGACTCTTTTTTTAGTACCTAATTACTTAAATTAAATAAAAATAAATATAATTTTAAATTATGGCCGTTGTTTGCTCTCACTCAAAGGATACTTGAAAGAGTTGATTCAAAATGAACATTCACTTCATTCACAAGTTTCTAAATTTAAAGTCGGGTAGCTTAGAATTTTCGCCTGTTATGTGCATGCATTCAATTGAAACAGCGCCTATGATGCATGGATATAAGACTTTTTTATTTATGGCAAATATGAGACTTCTTCCGTCCAAGTTCGCTGGTCGTCCTCCAAAGTTGAATTCCACGAAATTTTCCCATGAGCCTTGTGAGCACCGGCAAGTGGTAATAATTAGCTCAGCTGAACCAGCTGGAAATGAAGCTGGAGCCGTAGTCGAAGCCAGACAATAATTCCATGTGCAGGAAGCTGGCCCCATCACGGGGATCATTCTCACATGTCAGTAACAGTAGATTGAAGACAGGAAGTCGTCAAAAGTGCCAATAAAGAGTAAAATCCATCTCTCTCCCCTATATAAATGAAGCTGAAGTCCTAAAAGACGTTTAACTGTCTTGAGACTGGAAGTACCCTGTGATTCTGCACCTTTCTCTCCTCTTCCCAAGCTACTCCCATGGCTGCTGCTGTTGCTCCTCCTGCTGGGAAGAACGGCAGAATCTCCCTGGCCATGGAGAGAACTGGACACTGGTAATTCATTTTTTGTTATCTTCACTGCTTAGCTCCGTTATTTTGTTTTACATACAAGGATAATGAACATAGCCTTGTGAATTGATTTCTTGTTTGTGAATATTGTGTGGCTTGAGCAAGGCATGCTGAATATGGATGTGAGTTTTTGAGAATCATTTTTTTGGTCTGGTTTGTTTTGTGCAGGGTTTTTTCTCAAGAAATTCCCACAGATGTTGTGGTTGAGGTGGGGGAGGCGAACTTCGCTCTTCACAAGGTACTGCTCTTGAGCCTCTTTCTCACAGATGTTACCCTTTCTTATATTATTTCCACTAGAAAGAAAAGCTTCTTACTACCTGAACTTCTTCCTTAATTGTTACTGATTCACTCTAATTTTCTTGTGACAAATAAACCTTGATGTGTTGAGTGAAAATCTAGTAATTATAAGACATCTTAAATACTTTTCAAGCCAAATTAAACATGCATGACTGGTTTCCTTTTCATTCTTCTCAGCATACTTTCTTTGAAAATTCCCAGTAACACAATTTATTGCTAATTTCTACATCTCAAATTAAGAACATATTTATATACTTTCTTTGTCATCGTGTTTTATCAGAAATTCCTCATGGGTTCAACTCATGACAAGCTCTCAACTAGGAATCTAGGGGCATTAGCACGGCCAATGGTGAAGTACGGAAAAAACCGCAAAAAACAAAAAATAAGGGGAAAAGTGTGAAAAGTACATATAAATAATAATAATAATAATAATAAATAAAATATAAAAATTAATTTTTTAAAGTGAAAGTATACATAAGATTATGCAAGCCAAGATAAAAAATTATGTATTATACAAAAAATCTATATTATTGAAAACTATAATTATTACGGTATATGACATGGCTAGATGAAAACAAGGTTACATACGTATATAAAATGCTTTTAAAACTCATACTTTGTCACTTACCTAAGAATTTAATTATTGTCAGGCTTTTCTCTCACTTTCTTAGCTTTGATGCAAAATTGAGTTGTTGCTAATATTGTCCCTGAATATGCTTTAACGAAAAAATGTTCATTAGGCTGGATTGGTGATCTATCAAGCACATTTTAGAAATAAAAGTATATTGAATTGATTTCTTAGTATCTTATTATTGAACAATTAATGGGACAGTTCATGCTGATGGCCAAGAGCGGGCTGGTGAGGAAGCTGGTGCTGGAGTCGGCGCAGCCGGACCTTAGCCGGGTGGACTTGTCGGAGGTGCCTGGCGGGCCGGAGATCTTCGAGAAGGCCGCCAAGTTCTGCTACGGTGTCAACTTCGAGATCACGGTCCACAACGTGGCGGCGCTCCGGTGTGCCGCCGAGTATCTGGAGATGACTGAACGCTACTGCGAGGGGAACCTTGCGGAGCGCACTGAGGACTTCCTCGCCTGCGCCGCCCTCACCACCCTCTCCGGCGCCGTCAACGTCCTCAAGTCATGCGAGTCCCTGCTCCCCTTGGCCGACCAACTCAACCTCGTCAAGCGCTGCGTCGACGTCGTCAGCACCAAGGTTTGTCTCCTGTGTACATGTATCTAATGAACGATTTAAGTGAAACCTACGTTCTGATTCTAAACATGAAAGTAATCCATATCCGTATTGAAAAATCTCTTGACATAGATCAAAGCTTTGACAGCATTATTGGCCCAAAAAGAATCATTCGATGACAATCATACTCATCTTGCAACAAAAATTAGAACCATCATAAAAAACAAGATAATGAGTGGTTCTTGAGTACGCAGACTGCAAGCAACATTGATGTTATATGAAGAAAAATATCAAACTGATAGAGATAGCGAAGTTAAAAGAAATGAGTGATGAAACTATTATGGGGATTATCTTTGAAACAAGGAGATTTGGAAGAGCTTAAGCAATCCCTTTTGGTAATTGAATAGAGAGAAAAGTGATTGTATGGAGACTGTAAAAGAGATGTGATAGGTAGGTTGCAAAGGCCAATCATCAAATAAATGTTTGAAAAGACTTTCAGCGACATAAGAGTCATGATCAGCGAGCTGAAAAGTTGGATGACATGTGCTTTGTAGTTAAGTGATTTAACGGCTATTTGCAGGCGTGCAACGAGGCCAACTTCCCGAGCCGGTCGCCGTTAGACTGGTGGGCGGAGGAGATGAGCGTCCTCCACATCTCCTCCTTCCAGAAGGTCATCGCCACCATGAAGTCCCGCGGAGCCAAGACTCCCGCCCTCGCCTCCGCCATCATCGCCTACACCGAGAAGTCCCTCCGCGACCTCGTCCGCGACCATTCCGGCAGCAGTGCAGCCTCCACCGCAGCCGCCTCCCCTGCCGACGCCAACTCCCGGAAGGCCCAGCGCCAGGTCCTCGAATCCATCGTCGCCCTCCTCCCCCCGGTGGACAAGTCGTCCCCAGCCTCCGGCTCGGCCCTGCCCATCAGTTTCCTCTGCTGTCTCCTACGCGCGGCCATCTTCCTTAACGCGCCGGTGCCGTGCAAGAACGAACTGGAGAGGCGGGTGTCGGCAGTGCTGGAGCACGTCATGGTGGGTGACCTGCTGGTGCTGTCTTTCACGTACGATGGGGAGCGGCTGTTCGACCTGGACAGCGTGCGCAGGATCATATCCGGGTTCGTAGAGAGGGAGCAAGGCGCCGGGGTGTTCGGGTCGGCGACCGGGGCGACGGCGGCGATGCAGCGGGTGGCGAGGACGGTGGACGCGTACCTGGCGGAGATTGCGACGGACGGGGACCTCAGCATCTCCAAGTTCACGGGGATCTCCAACCTGATACCCAAGCTGGCCAGGAAGGTGGACGACGACCTCTACAGGGCAGTGGACATTTACTTGAAGGTGAGTTTGATTTTCTCTAACGACGTGATTAGCAGTCCTTGATGATGATTAAATTCGCCTTTGTCTTTGCTAACTTCATGTTTGGGGGTATGACTCTCTTATGTGCCCACTCCTAGCTCTGTTTACAAATTTTCATGTTGGCTTAATTCCAAGTAACAAGGTCAACTTCCTTTGGTTATTAAACACTGTATTAATAAACTTTTAGAAAGTATATGGATGTGTAACATGTGTTCATATCTGAACCTGTTGAATAATCTGAGCCTGTTCATTCGAATAGTCACGGGCATTCTTGCACTCCTGGTTAAATAGCCAACAGAGCTACGATCTTCATATTGGTAAAGTTTTTGGAATCTCGTATGAAACGTCATTTTGTTGCACGTTTCAGGCGCATCCTGGACTTGATGAGATTGAGAGGGAGAAGGTCTGCAGTGTGATGGATCCTCTGAAGCTGTCGTATGAAGCCCGGGTGCATGCCTCCCAGAACAAGCGTCTGCCTGTACAGATTGTCCTCCATGCCCTCTACTACGACCAGCTCAAGATCCGGAGTGGGGACGACCACCCAAGCACTCCAGACGCCGTGTCCACCAGAACGCAGATACAGGCCGACTCATCCCTGATCAAAGAGAATGAGATGTTGAGGACGGAGCTGGCAAAAATGAAGCTCTACTTGTCTGATATTCAGAAGAACCCTGGATCATCAACCAGGTCCTCCTCCAAGCGGCCAACCTTCTTCTCCTCGGTCTCAAAGAAGCTTGGGAAGTTGAATCCGTTCAAGCATGGGTCCAAGGACACTTCACATATGGATGAGAAGGTGGAGGTTGACAAGCCAAGGAGGAGAAGATTTTCAATCTCATGAGACTCAATTGGCCCATAGAGAAACAAATGTGATTGTGTACAGCTCTCCGCTAGCGGTGAATTTGTTATTTAAAAGACTGGAATGGTTTTCTTCTCCTTTCATTTGTCTTGGGGATTGGATCGTGTTTCCTTTTCTGAAACAGTGTGTGTACTTTATTGCCTAGTTTCTTTTATATTGCTAATTTGTCAAACATATTCCTACAAGCGTCTGTCATTCCAGAAATGCTGATCGAAAGCTCCTCATAGTCTTCCGGTTTCTATTTTTTTGTCTAAATTATTCTTGAATCTGTTCTGTGCGTTTTTACCGCGACCAGAGCTCCATATCACTACAGCTGTGCTTATGAGCTGGCAGATCATAGTGGGCTAGAGCTGCAGGGTTTTTTCTTAACGTTTCATAAATTTAAAAATTAATGCAGAAACAACCTGTTTTGACATTTTTCTATATTAGAATGCTTCTATTTAAGCGTATATTTTTTTTAATTAATAAATCTATATTAGAATGCTTCTTTTCGAACATAGTCAGGTGCTTCTTAGAAAGGGAAGTATTTTTCCTACTGCACTCTTATAATGACCGTCCATTTTTAAGATGGATGATGTACACGTTAGCGTATATTAACATAAGTGATACTTAGTATCACGATATGAATTTTTAAAACCCTTTTTAAATAAAGAATAAGTAATAAATCATGGTCAATTTTTTTTCTTTAAATAAAATCAAATCATTCGACTAAAATACTCAGGTCATGATAACTGGCGTTCATAAATGCAAATATCAAAACTTATAATATTATTACACATGCCAAAATTAAATAAATAGCAAGTTAACCCTCTAAGTACAAGTTTGTCATCTGTCTGAAAATAAACAACCAAATAAAGTTGGTTCTCACACCAATAATCACAATTACTAACAAGATTGCAAAAGTAAGAAACTATATTCCACTAGAGCAATATCATCCTCAAACGCCCACCAACGTCCCGATCTCACAACGTCCACATCTAAAGATCCTGTAAGCAAACAAGACCAAACAATAACCAAACATCTCCTCCACTTGGAAGAGCGTTTTAGAAGAACTAAAGTAAAATTTAATATTTTTTAGATCAGGCCAACATCACCCGATATTAATTGCCTACGTACTCATCAGACAACATCTTCAATGTTTCCAACAAGATCAAATCTAAACGTAGTTCTGCCTAAAACTATACTATAATAAGAAGCATAACATCACACATGCAATGCTTAAGATTTTAAAGTAACCTACATTTTATGTAAGTCTTTTAATCGTTTTACTCATTCTAATTAAACAAGCAATATCCAATAATGTTATTAATTATCTTTCAAATAATTGTTTGATAATTAATATCCCCGTCTAATCCCAATGACAGACAGACTTATCAGATGTCATCCTAAGTGACAAATGATAAACTCACGATAGACCACCCTCAAAGGTAAATCCATGATGAAACACCTTAGAATCTACCAGAAAGTACCATCACCCCTCCTAACTCATGAAGGATCTGACCGGAGTAGAAGGGCATGGCCCACAACTACACCTGAAAAAGAGTGGTGGGAAAAGTAAACTAAGCATGATGTCAACTAATCTAAATACGTGTATGCTAAAAGATCCTTAATAGATCTGTGGTGAACCCGACTCATATAGAGCTCCCCTCCTAACCCATGCAACTACACAGTTAAATCAACGGCTCCACAATAGAGCTAAAACTCATAAAATCATTCTAAACTTTATATTGCTCATCAATAAGCTAAGATTTCAAATGACTATCATAAATCCTATTAGTCTCTTCTAAACTAAGGTTTAAAACTCGAAACTACCATCGGTTTATCAACCAAGGCAAAACGTCAGGTCAAAGACTCTGTTGACTCTATGAATTAGTCCCAGACCCCTCTGAGGTATTTTAGTCTTTATCTTAATTAGGTGTTCTCGCCCAATCCAAAGCTATCTACCTCATTAATTAATCTTTCAATATTCTTAAACTAGTGATAAGTTACTATCACAACATCAATAACAAATATCGAAACAATAAACAACATAAACAATTAGAAACACACAGGTCCAAGTAGATCATAATATCAAGAATCAAGTTCGATAGATATATTAAGAATGTCCAAGCTCTCATGCCCTAACCCTCATTGAGCTAACTGATTAAATCCTTATTGAAAACTGTTCACAATACACCTAAGGGCATTAAAGTAATTATCCATCATTGAATATAGTCCTCTATGCTCTTGGGTAAGTCTTTAACCTCTCAAAAGGTTTTAATATCACATTGGCCCGTTAATTTCATTCATGCGAATGTGGGTCGATGTACATAGGGGTATTTCTATCTTTTTGTTCAGGGCCTCCCTAAACCTTAATGAGTCCAAAACTAATGTCAGGGGTACACCATGATATTGTGAACCTGAGGTAATTTTCTTGCTACTTAATGAGGTCGTAAGCCTCTTGAACCAACCCCTATTCAAATTAATAGTCTTACCTTAACCCTAGGGGTAAAATAATCAATTATCTATTTATTAGAATTTTCCCTAACTTGTAGCTTGGTCCAATTTTAGGATACACACTAAAATCTCACTAAGATTTTTCTTAATTTTCAAATCCACTTATAAGCTCCTGAATTGGAGCCCCTAAGTCTGATCAATAATTATTATTCTACGTTGCAACTCACATGGGTAAATTAGTCATTAAAAAGCCTTTGAGATTTTTCTCGGTTTAAAACTTGGTCAGGGCACTCGGCATACATTCATGGTCATTCATAAATTTTTCTGACTACTCTAACTCACTGAACCAGACCAGGTTCAATTAGAGTGTAAGTTTTTTTTTCTAGACCGTGGGCCCTGAAACCCAGCCTAATGGACTGGTTTCGGGCAGGGTTGTTATTTGAAAACACGAACTGGCAGACCAGCCTTGTGCTTCATCTTCAACCTCCCGACCCTTTTTTTTTCGACAAGAAGTTCTTTACAAGGCCTGACGGCAGGGGCTCCAGCTAGAACATGCTGGCTTGCTCTAGATCCACCTGAGACAAAGGAGGCAAAAGCTTGGAGTGGCCGGTCACCGTCAGTCGGCACCCGCCACTGCTCCCTTCTCAATCTCTCTTCAATGAAAATCACATTTGTGACCGGGAGTAGCCGATGTCGACTGGGATTATGTAACGCCCGAGATTTTTCATCCATTTTTCTTAAAATTCACGAAATTTTTTTGTAATATAACATCTGTAAATCGAAGGAAAAATGACGAAATCAAAACCTCATAAAATAGTTTATAATTTAAAACACTAAACATCAATTTTCCATCTAAATATTTCCATCATAGGGTCAAACATCGTACGGCTAAAGCAAATATCCTCTGGCGCTACTTGAAAACAACCGTACGAATAAATTGCTATGATCATAGACTTTAAATATAAATCTCTCCCAGGCATCCCTGAGTGCAAGTCCCATAACAGTCCACAATCTAATCCAAACGAAAGTCCAGAAAGATAAACATCTGTTTTCTCATCTCACCCAATACAACAGATTGTGGCACAAAAATACTCACAATAAGTCAAACATATACCTGAGTCAATGAGAATCAATCCACCGCTGAAATGAGCATCCATCTCTAAGAGCTCTCCGTACAACCTGCAAAACCTCCCGTACAACGGGGCTAAAAAGTAGGGTGATGAGTATTTTCATACTCAGTAGGAAAATACCCAGTAGGGGAATCTAAAACAATGAACTCACTATGTTCATAAATACATGCGTTCATGCAACTCAAACATGAAGCAGATAGGCATATCAATATCATGCTCATACGCATACAAACATACCGAATGCACCATCATGCCTAAGTCATACCAAATGTACCATCGTGCCAAAGTCATACCAAATGCACAATCGTGCCAAAGTCATACCAAATGTACCATCGTGCCAAAGTCATACCAAATGCACCATCGTGCCAAAGTCATACCAAATGCACCATCGTGCCAAAGTCATACCAAATGCACAATCGTGCCAAAATCATACTATCAAATCAAACTTACACAAACACCCTTATCCAGGGTCTTACAAACTTACTCGTACCATCGTACGCTTACTCATACAACTTACACATACTTGTACAACCTTAATCGCACAATCATACTTGTACAACCTTACTCGTATAATTTACACAAAATCACACTTACTATCTTGCTCAGAAACGTACTCTCACAATCATACTCATACACATACTCTTACAGTTGTGCTCATACTCATACGCTTATAGTCGTGCTCAAACTATTGACCATTGAAGCTCATTACAACTAATAAGCTCCAATGTTGAATGGAAAAGAATGTCACTGGGGTAACACCTTAACCTCTGGGGAGTGACTAGACGTCATGGACTTTTCCGAAAGTAAGGCACACCAATGCTCATGGGGCACTGAATCAAACAAGTAAGAGTAGATCCATGATACTACTTACCTGAGTGCGCAAACAGAAGCACCCACACATAAGGGGTCATATAGTTGCCCACCATAATGGGTCTTATAGTGCCAGTGCCACTCTTGGGCAGAAATCATACAGTGCCACTTGGGCATAAACATACAGGCCACTCTTGGGCGGAATCATACAACGCTCTCAACAGAGCATCAAACGTCTGGGCTTATACAGCACACAAACCAAATCAAACATACATCGCTCTCAACAGAGCATCAGACGTCCGGTGCTCTATACAGCACACAGACAACATCCTGTAGGATAAACACCATGACAAGACATGAGAAATGCTCAGCCGACTCATTATCGGCTAGCTCAAACATAGAACTTAATCTGTCAAACCCTCAAGTCTCAAACTCACAATGCTATCATTAGCTTTCTTATGACTTAAGTTTGAATTAAATAAATTATGCGGTACAATTATGCCACACAAGCACTCTCGCATACCGTGGTTTACTGATCAAACCGAAGCTGAGCCTTATCCGAAACCCAAGTTCGTCAGGGTAACAGACTTCACTTAATCTGTCCACATCATGATCATAACACATCATACATCAAACCCTTACAGTTTTACATACTTCGTCATCCATCTTATGGCCAAAACATCTTACACTGACATTATCAAATGAAGCTCCTCAGAGCCAACCCAGTTGTTGCCCTCTTACTTATATCTCACTTATTATGCTTACTTTTCACTTCATAATTTGTATGTTATGTTTGTACAATTATGCACACTCTTACTGTCTGACAAACCTCACCCGTCATACCCATATCTTCTATCATCCGTCATACGCTTACACATCCATATCTAATCCATACCAAACACTGTCACTTCATGCCATCCATAGCCTTACCTCTGCCCACATGCACATACACATATCCATAGCATAGACAAATAGCCATCATACATACGTATGTCTATCACACATATGTATAACATACACATATTGTCATACATACGTAGCTTACAAACATGCTCACTAGTCATCACTAGAGCATACATACACATTTACCCATACTTTAAACATACACACTAGCCATCACTAGCACATAATCCATACATGCTTCAAACATGCACACTAGCCATCACTAGCACATGTATACATACATCAAACATACACGCTAGCCATCACTAGCACATGCATAATCCATACATACTCCAAACATGCACGCTAGTCATCACTAGCACATGCATAATCCATACATACTTCAAACATACACGCTAGCCATCACTAGCACATACTCAATCATACGAAGCTTACAAACATACACGCTAGCCATCACTAGCACATACATACATCCAACATACAGCCAACATGCATGTCATACGCATTTCAACATACCACATAATCATGCTTACATGCACCTCATGCAATTGGATCGTTACTTAACATCCAAAGCATGGAATCATACAATCCTATCATACTGCTACTCATTCAAAGCATGCTATTGTGAAATTACAAATTCAAAGCTCCCCTACCTCATAATCATGATGTTTAATGTCGAGCACACAACGGTGGCGGTGGCGGAGTTGGCGGTTAAAACCATTGCCTGGTTGAGAGAGCTACTGTCCCGAGGATTTTAGGAAGTGCAAGAAACAATTACGGCCAAATAAGGTGTCAGACGTCAATGCGGCAAAATTTGTGATCCACGGTGGCACACTAGGGCGGCCGGGAAAAATGTCGTGCCAACATAAGTGGCAGTGCGACCAGAAGTTGATGGTGTACTCATTGAAAATCGGCCGGTGGCTAAGACGTACTCGGTTGGCCACAAGACATCAAAATAGGCCGTGGACAGCACCCAACGACGATGATTTCGTGTCAACAAGGGCCCACATAAGGGCAGAAAAAGTGGGGCAACGCTCGAGGACAGAAGAGAGGTGGAGGAGGGCTATGTGTCAACTCCACTCGGTGGCAAAGCCAACCGATGGTCAGGCGGCGTGAATGCGGCACCTAAACCCAAAAGCACACGCATGGTCACATGCAGAAGCGACCCAAAGGGGTGGGGGAGAGGGTTGAAAAGAGGCGAACCAAGGCCCACAAAAGGCCAACAAGGCTAAGGCCCTAGATGTGGCCAATCAAAGCAGCGTCATCGCCGATCGCCACCCACAACCAATACCCATGGTGCGGGCGGCTGTGCATCTTGCACGGTATAGGGCAATGACAAGAGGCCCATTCCTGGCGGAGTGTATAATCGGGCCAATCGGGGCTGGCCCTCACTATCGCCGAGCTGGGGCAGAGCACACGATGGCTAGATGGCATACAGCTTGCCGATGACCACGACCCGAGACACACCCAAACCGTCTAAATGGGTGGAGCATGACAATAGGGTGGTGGAGCGGGGTCGAACACGGCAAACCCCTATCGATACTAGGTCGAGGTAGGCTGGACGGAGTCTGTTCCGTGGCCAGTCGACAACTGAAAACACCAGCGTTTCAAAAAAATCCCACGGACAGTGACATAGAAACCAAAACCCGACCAAAGTGCCGATAGCTCACCGTGGAGCGAAGAAAGCATGGCGGCGGCTCTAGCTAGCACCTATGGGTTCCTAGCGGCCAACTAAATATAAGTCTAGGTGAGAGCAGCCGCAAACGACATCAAAATCGTACACCCACAGCTCAAAAACAGGATTGAAGGAGAGAAAAACCTGAAGAAAAGTTCGGTACCTCGTGGAGGAGTGAGAGGCGGTGGCTGTCACGCCCCGGCGATGCCTGACCCGAGCTAAACCCGGTCCAATGGCCGGTCAAGTGCGCGGGGGCGATGAAGAGAAAATTGAGAAAATGATCTAGCAGAAGACTTAACCCTAACCATGGGCGATTAACAAAAATTACGGAGTACGCACAATCCTTTGAGCAAGAGTAAATAAGAAGGAAAGAAAGAGTGTTGCTTATCACAAAGTAAACAACTAATCTCAAACCCACATGCTTAGTTAACTAAAGCCCACACCGGCTCAAAATAAGTCATAAGCATCACAACTGTAAAATGTGACATAAATCCAAAACAAAGAACCCTACACAAAGGTTCTAAACATAAAGCATAAAACCAAAGGAAAATAAGTCATACAACGATCTCTACGATTACATCCAAGTCATCTCCGACCTTTCCTCAAAGAGGAGATCCTGTCCGTCTGCATGTCACACCACGTAGCCCCAAAACAAAGCACAAGAAAGAGGGGTGAGTTTAACAAACTCAGCAATGGTTTTTAATATCACTATCAACATCGAAAATACGGTAGCATAGCAATATAATCATTCAGGTCAAAGATTGGTAAAGTGCATCGTTTTCTGATCACACATACATATCACCTAGAACTGTATCATAGTGCATAATCTACATAATGTCATTAACATCATAACATCCTGCATGAAATGTATCTCTAACATACATATTCCATCATACATCATATCATAATCAACCTGCATAAATGTATCTCTAACATACATATTCCATCATGCATCATATCATAATTAACCTGCATGGATGTATCTCTAACATACATATTTCCTCATACATCACATCATAATAACCTGCATGAATGTATCTCTAACATACATATTCCATCATGCATCACATCATAATAACATGCATGAATGTATCTCCAACATACATATTTCATCATGCATCATATCATAATCAACCTGCATGAATGTATCTCTAACATACATATTCCCATATGCTTCATATCATAACAACCTGCATGAATATATCTCTAACATACATATTCCATCATGCATCATATCATAACCAACCTGCATGGATGTATCTCTAACATACATATTCCCACATGCATCATATCATAATCAACCTGCATGGATGTATCTCTAACATACATATTCCCACATGCATCATATCATAACAACCTGCATGAATGTATCTCTAACATACATATTCCATCATGCATTATATCATAATAACCTCCATCAAGGAGTAATCATAATTTAGTGTCACACAGACGGGAACATAGACAAGGCCACGAAGGCGTTTCATGATCCAAAATTCTACACAAGAATTAAAGAAAGATCGGGGTTGTCAATCCCTAAAAAGCTGCTCGCCCTAGACAATCCTGACCAAGGATGTCACATTCTCACATAGAGAATCTAGAGCAGGGGTGTTCGCCCAGGGACATCTCCTGCGGAGGAAAGAGCCCAAGTTCCCACATAGGGAGCCCTAGAACATGTGATAGCGGTGTACACGGCATACCACACTGGATTCTTAGGGTCCAGATGACACTCATAATAACATTCTCACAATCCGCAAGACAAGTACACAACTTGTCCCCACATCATTCCATTTAACTAGACTCAACCCGGGGAGTGCACTCGTTCTACATAGGAACTCAAGTCAAAACATGTCCTTTCTGACCAATCAACTTATCAATCCGGCACACAATTTCACCACATTGCATCCAATCGGTCAAATTCGATTAACCTCGATGAAGCCTAAATTGGAAATCCATTTTACATGAATCCTAATCCATGAGAGTGCTCTCATCAGCCCCTAATCCATCATTCATAATCACAATATCAAGCTTCAACATCATCATTTAACCCCCACATGTGTGTGGGTGTAACTAGTAGAAGTACTTCACTCAATGCATTTCAACATGCTTAAAATTAACTTACTACACATGTGAATTAACATCAAATCATGAATTTCAATGGAAATCATAGGAGAAGAATCGTTGAAATCGTATCTCAATTCAAAACTCAACCACCAAGGCTAAACACATATAAGATCATTCATTTCATCCTTGAGTCATGGCATTCACCAACATCCACACATCAACTAACCACATTCTATCATGACAAATCAGTCCAATAATAGGTTGTAGTTCTACTAAAAATATGTTTAACGAAAGGGAATCAACCATTCATAATTTCAAGATGACAATTCCAACATCATGTCACAAACCATAAGTCATTCCACAAACCTCTAAGCATATATCTCAACTCCATAACCTCAATAGCATGTCTTTCCAGTAGTATAGTATAGCTTAAAACACTCCACATTCATATAAAATTGGCAAGTTAAAGTGGAATCACCGAAATAAATATCATGCATTAGAACACAATCCTGTTGTGTATCCATTCGAACGCCCTTCAGGCCGTTCGATTGGCTAAACGGGAAAAATTCAAATTCACAATTTGGCTGTTCGAACGCCCAGCAGGCCGTTCGATCGGCTGAACTGGAAAACTGCCGATCAGACAGTGTTGCCATTCGAACGCCCAAAATGGCCGTTCGAACGCCAACAAGGCAGAACATACCATCTTCTTCCTTTCGCAATTTCAAACCGAGACACCATTGATAACACTTCAAATCCACATCTAACACCCTAATCATCATCAAAAGTCCTTCTTGACTTCCAGAATGTTAAACCATATCATAATAATACAAAACCCTAAGAAATTAGAATTAGATATTTCCATTTTCTAATCATGCCATTAATACACTAAATCAAGCAACTCCATTCGAAATAAGCCAACAATCAAGAGTTTTACCATGGATAAATTAAAATCTCAAAGGTCCATTACCTCAGCACTTGATTAAGCTCGGATTTGAGGGTCACCCTTCTTGAAAACCTTACAAACACATTGAGTTTGAATTAAACTCCAATAAAAATCAATTTACCAAAGAAATCCCTAATTAAAACTTAGATCTAGGGCTTGTTGATCATAAAAATCGAATTTTGAAAGCTAGGGTTTGTAGTAAAATCCAAATCAGTAATTTTTGATGTCCAAAAATGAATTGAAACAAAGGGGAAATGGTATATTTAGAAGAGATTAAGAATAAAGCTAGGGTTTAGTCCTTAATTAGAGTAGGCTTACCTTAAATACCTTCTAATTCGGGCCTAATTGGGGATTATGCCTGACCTCTCCTCCTTAGCCTATTCCCAAAAATGGAAATGGCTCAGGTTTATCCTTTTATAATAAGGGTTGAGGTATGTATGGGTAAGTTATGGGGTGTAAATAGAAAAAGTAGGCTAAAAATGGGTATTTTACAAATTTAGGCACTAATTAAGCCTAAGAAAATTCTAAAAATTTTTGTATGACCTTAAGTAGACATCTGGGTTCATTTGACCCAAAAATCAAAATTTCCACGGTGTGTCCCGCCAAAACCCTAATTTTTGGAAAAATAGTAAAAATTCAGAAAAAAAAATCCCAAAAATTCACATTTGTTTCAAAATCATTTAAAATTACTAATCTTAAAGTTTATTTTGATTAAAACTATCATAAATACTATTTATTCATGAAACCACCGAATAAATCAGAAAATGCGTTAATTCACGATAACCAATAATTAAAGGAAACCAAAAACCGGTTTAGAGATGAGGGTCCTTACATCCTCCCCCTCTTAGGAATTTTGGTCCCCCAAAATTCGCTAGAGGTCAGTGGCAAAAGATGTGGGTACGTCTTTCTGATCTCGTCCTCCGTTTCCCACGTGGCTTCCTCGACTCCGTGATTCCTCCACAACACCTTCACGAGTGGAATGGCCTTTTGCCGAAGTACCTTCTCCTTACGGTCAAGAATCTAAATAGGTACCTCCTCGTAGGGAAGATTCTCCTGGAGCTCCAACGGCTCGAAATCCAAGACATGAGTAGGATTCGGCTCATACTTCCGAAGAAGTGAGACGTGGAATACATTATGGATGTCGGCCAATAGGGGTGGAAGTGCTACCCGATATGCTGTGGCGCCTATCCGCTCCAAGATCTCGAATGGACCAATAAAACGAGGTGACAACTTCCCCCGTTGTCCAAATTGAACAACACCACGAGTCGGAGAGATCTTAAGGAAAACATGGTCACCAACACCAAACTCCAACTCCCGCCGTCTCCTATCGGCATAACTCTTATGACGGCTCTGAGCTGTCTGCAACCTCTCCCGAATATGCCATAGCATCACATTTTCCCGCCGAAAATGACCAGAAAAATAGTAGGAAAATCACATAAAATCGTAGAAAAACTCAGGGACCTTACAGATTATACATGATATGGCTCCAGTCCGACGGCAGTGGGATCTGCCATAGTGGGATGAGAGAAGAGGGCAAAAGGCACCCAAAATCATCTTGCCCATCCATCCTACGGTTGTTTCACTATAACCCACATTAAAAAAAACTAAAAATGGGGAGCGATCCTCCGCTGGAAACCACCTGCTCAAAGCGGCTGGTGGAAATCTTCATCTCACATATGTAACGCCACTAACTTGGCTTCTAATAGCAGATAGAAAGTTAAAATCAGGCCAAAAACTTACTGCTAGAGAAAAGCAGATCTGGCCGAAAATGCTTCTCGTTCTTCTCTCTCTCTTTTTTATTCCCCCCCGGTGATTGGACACACTAGTTGGTCCTTCTGGTGACCAAGTTTTTGGCCAGAAGAGATTAGCGGACCATCTGGTGAAAGGATCGGCTAGCCGGTCGGCGGCGGTCAAGAAAAATTAAAACAAATCTCTCTAGATTTACTGATCCCTGTAATTACAAAATAGTAAATTACATAAATCTCTAATTGTAAGATCCCAGATCTTAAACCGGTTTATGGTTTTCTTTAATTATTAGTTATCGTGAGATTAACGTATTTTCTGATCTTGTTCGGTGATTTCGTAAAATAAATAGTGTTTGTGATGGTTTTAACCAAAATCAACTTCAATATTAGTGGTTTTAAGTGAGTTTAAACCAAATGTGAATTTTTGGGATTTTTTAGAATTTTTACTATTTTCCCAAAAATTAGGGTTTTGGCGGGACCCTTGTGGGCCCCACCGTCGAAAATTTTATTTTTTTGTCAAATGAACTTAGACATCTACCTAAAGTTATACAAAAATTTTTAGAATTTTATTAGGCTTAATTAGTGCTTAAATTTACGAAATCCATTTTTAGCCTACTTTTCCTATTTATACCCCAAAACTTACCAATGCATACCCCAACCTTTACTATAAAAGGGCAGACCTGAGCCATTTCCATTTTTGGGAATAGGCTAAGGAGGGAGGGCTGGCCTAATCCCCACTTAGGCCCGAATTAGAAGCCGATTAAGGTAAGCTTACTCTAATTAAGCACTAATCCATGACTTTCTTCTTAATTTCTTCCAAATCTACCATTTCCCCCTTGATTCAATTCATTTTTGGGCATCAAAAGCTACTGATTTGTGTTTTACTATAAACCATAACATTCAAAATTTGATTTTTACTACCAACAAGCCATAGATCTAAGATTTAATTAGGGATTTCTATGGTAAATCGATTTCTATTGGAGTTTAATTCAAACTCATTGTGTTTTCAAGGATTTCAAGAAGGGTGACTCTTCAATCCGAGTTTAATTAAGTGCTGAGGTAATGGGTCTTCAAAATCTCTGTTTATCCATGGTAAAACTCTTCATTTTTGGCTTATTTCGAAATGGGTTGCTTGATTTGGTGTGTTAATGGTAAGAGTAGAAAATGGAATTATTTAATCCCAATTTCTTAGGGCTTTGCATTATTATGATATGGTTTGATGTTCTAGAAGTCAAAAAGGACTTTTGATGATGATTAGGGTGTTAGATGTGGATTTGAAGTGTTATGAATGGTGTTTCGGTTTGGATTTGCGAAAGGAAGAAGATGGACTGTTCTGCCTTGTTGGCGTTCGAACGGCCCTTCTGGGCGTTCGAACAGCAACACTGTCTGAACAACAGTTTTCTAGTTAAGCCGATCGAACTGCCTGCTGGGCGTTCGAGCGGCTAAACTGTGAATTTCAAAATTTTGCTTTTAACCGATCAAACGGCCTGGAGGGCGTGTGAATGGCTACATAGCAGATTGGTTTTCTAATGCATGATGTTTATTTTGATGATTCCACTTTAGCTTGCCAATTTCATATGAATGTGGTGTGTTTTAAGCTATGTTATGCTACTGAAAAGGCATGCTATTGAGGTTATAGAGTTGAGATATATGTTTAGAGCTTTGTGGTATGACTTATGTTTTGTTGCATGATGTTCGAATTGTCATCTTAAATTTATGAATGATTGATTCTCTTTGGTTAAGCATATTTTCAGTAGAACTACAACCTATTATTGGACTAACTTGGGATGATAGAATGTGGATAGTTGATGTGTGGATGTTGGTGAATGCCATGATTCAAGGATGAAATGAATGATCTTATATGTGTTTAGCCTTCGTGGTTGAGCTTTGATTTGAGTTACGATTTCAATGATTCTTCTCCTATGATTTTCCACTGGAATTCATGATTAGATGTTAAAGTTTATGTGTAGTGTGATGGTGAGTGAATTACAAGCATGTTGATATGCATTTAGTGAAGTGCTTCTACTATGTACACACACACATGTGGGGTTTAATGATGATGATGAGGTTTGCTGTTATGATTATGAATGATGCATGAAGGGCTGATGAGAGCACCAATAATGAATTAGAATTCATGTATGCTTTGCCCACGTATGTACCATGTTGCACGCATCATGAAAATGTATTTCCAATTGATCGGTTGTGTGGAACAGCCGAGGAGAAACCATTAGACACTAGTGGTATGGGACGCATTATGTCGATGGATAGCTATAAGGTTCGTTGCGCTAGTGCTTAGTTAAATTTACTTCTATGGCATCAGGAATACTCATGGTATGGGACGTGAGGACTAGAGTCGACATAGAAGTACTTTTACATGCACACCCCGAGGTTTTATCGAGATTAATCGAATTTGATTGATTGGATGAAATGTGGTGAAATTGTGTGCCGGTTTAATCGGTCATTGACTTAATCGAAATTTGATTGGTCCGAAAGGATATGTTTTTGATTTGAGTTCCTTTGTGGAACATGTGCGCTGCCCGGGTTGAGTCGAGTCAAGTTTGGTTGTTCTAAATTGTTAACGCGGTTGAGAATTATTTATTGAGACAGTCGAACCTGGACCCTGAGAATCGAGTATGGTATGCTCCTTGCACCAGCTACCATGTGTTCGTGGGTTTCCTACGTGGGAACTCGGGCTCTCCCCTCCACAGGAGATGTCCAGAACGAACACCCCTGCTCTAGGTTCTCTTCGTGAGAATGTGACATCCTTGGCCAGGATCGTCTGGGGTGAGCAGCAATTAGGGATTGACTACCCCGATCTTCTTAAATTCTTATGTAGAATTTGAGGGTTGCCCAGAAGTTTAGACTTGATGGGCAGGAGTTGCTCGAAGGCGTTGGCCATGAGGAGCAGGAGATTGCTCGAGGGCGTTGGCCTTGAGGAGCAGGAGTTGCTTGAAGGCGTTGGCCTTGAGGAGCAGGAGATTGCTTGAAGGCGTTGGCCTTGAGGAGCAAGAGTTGCTCGAAGGCGTTGGCCTTGAGGAGCAGGAGTTGCTTGAGACTTCGTGTCTTGGTAAGCAGGGGTTGCTCACAGGCTTTGGCCTTGAGGAGCATGTCTATTTGATAAGTATTTGCTCGAGGGCTCCGGCCTTGAAGAGCAGGTTTATTCTCTATGGGTACGGACTTGCATGTTAAACTAGCGTGCGTGTGTGACACTTATACATGCATGAAGAATGAGAATGTTGATGCATGATGGAATATGTATGTTAGAGATACATTCATGCAGGTTGTTATGATGTGATGCATGAGGAAATATGTATGTTAGAGATACATCCATGCAGGTTGATTTTGATATGATGCATGTGGGAATATGTATGTTAGAGATACATCCATGCAGGTTGTGATGATATGATGCATGTGGGAATATGTATGTTAGAGATACATCCATGCAGGTTGATTATGATATAATGTATGTGGGAATATGTATGATAGAGATACATCCATGCAGGTTGATTATGTACTATGATGCAGTGTTAGGTGATATGTATATGTGATCAGAGAATGATGCACCATGTAAATCTTTGATCTGAATGATCTTATTACTATGCTATCGTATTTTTGATGTTGATAGTGATATTAAAAACCATTGCTGAGTTTGTTAAACTCACCCCTCTTTCTTGTGTTTTGTTTTGGGGCTGCGTGGTGCGACACGCAGACGGACAGGATCTCCTCTTTGAGGAAAGGTTGGAGATGGCTTAGATGTGATCTTGGAGATCGATGTGTGACTTATCTTCTTTTGTTTCATGCTTATGTTCAGGACCTTTGTGTAGGGTTCTTGTTTTGGGATTTATGTCATACCTTACAGTTGTGATGCTTATGACTTATTTTGAGCCGGTGTGGGCTTTACTTAAACTAAGCTTATGGGTTTGAGATTTGTTGTTTACTTTGTGATAAGCAACTCTTTTCTTTCCCTTTTATTTACTCTTGCTCAAAGGATTGTGCGTACTCCGTAATTCTGTTAATCGCCCGTGGTTAGGGTTAAGTCTTCCGCTAGATCATTTCTCAATCTTCCTTCGTCGCCCCCGCGCGCTTGACCGGCCCTTGGACCGGGTTCGGCTCGGGTCGGGCATCGCCGGGGCGTGACACTAATAATATAATTTACATTCTTATTTACTCAATAAAATATTTAATGGCTGATTTGTCGTCTATCTACCACTACCGGAACCTCACTAGAAAATTCCATCCGCGGCTCCTCCTCCTTCCCTTAATGTTCAAAATCTCGTCCCGGCAAAAGACCCCTTATTTGTGCCCTTAAAAGCCTTTTTATAAGCATAGGGATTAGGGTTTCTAATCCCCCTAAAAGTTGGGCCAAGCCCTCTCAATTAGACCACTTAATTGGGCATCTAAATATTAATTTCGAATCTCTAATTAAACGGGCCGGCAAAACAACTTAAACAGCCCAAATACACATTTAAATCGGGTAAACGGGCCCTATATGATATGTCCAACTTCGAACGGTCGTATCTCCCTCATTCGAACTCCGATTCGCGCATTCTTGGTGGCGGTTCGAAGCTTTGTCTATCTACTTTCTAACTACATTGTCAACAACAAATTCGATCTTGGGAAAAAGTTATTCTACTAAGAATATCAATAGGTTAAACACCCTATTTTCCCCGTATTTAATTTTTGAAACCTAGAAAATTTTGGGATATTACACTTATGCTAATGTGCTCTCGCATGTGCACCATCCATCTTGAAAATGGATGCTCCCCTTACGTTCCTTACGCTCAGCTCACTGTTATTACACCCCGTGTTCCGATTACGTTTAACCTCGAGGGGAACACTGTTTGGTATCACAACTTTAGTTTTCTTGTCACTCGGACGAACCTATATTTTGTGCATATGTTTCTGCATTAAATTATTTCTAAATAATTCTTTTTTTATAAACGATTTTTTTGAAAATGATTATAATCATTTCCATATATTTTTGCTTGGCATTATTTAGATTTTAACTCAACCTAGAGTGTAGGGGGTGTTAAATTCTAAATTTATGCTTATTATCCATGCTTTTAAGAAAATTATCATATCTTCGAAATAAGTTACACATTGCATTTTGCATATGTGCACTTCTTGGATGGTTCTGGGGTAAAACCTAAAAGTATCAATGCACTCTCTATCTAGATACCCACCGAAAAATCGGTTCTGGTGCTCACAAATAGGTGGGGAGTATCAAGAGAAAGCTCATATCCTTCTGAGCCTCTCGCTACCCCATGAGTGTCGAGGGGAATGCCGTTTGGTATCATGGCTCCATTTTATCCGATATGTCTTATCTGTCTATCTATTCTGTATGTTCTATCTTATTTATCTGATTTGTTTACTTGGTTTGTTTTGTCTGATATGTCCATTCTATCTAAATTATATGACTTGTCTATTCTTTTTCTGTCTCATCTATGTGATGTGTCTAATCTGCCGGTTCTGTCTGATCTGTCCATTTTTATTTGATATGTTTGATCCATCAGTTTTGTCCATTCTGTTTGATCTGTCTAATTTGTCCAATCTGTATGTTCTGTCTAATCTGTCTAGTTTGTCTTATCTGTTTGTTCTATCTGATTTGTTTGATCTGTCTGATCTATCTAAATCTGATAGATTTGTCTATTCTATCTATTATGTCTGATTTGTCCATTCTGTCTGATCAATCTGTTCTATCTACAATGTCTGTTCTGTCTGATATGTATGATCTATCTGTTCTATCTAATCTATCCATTCTTGCTAATCTGTTAGATCTATCTAATCTGTTTGTTTTTTCTAATTTGTCCATAATGTCTGATCTGTCTATTCTATCAATACTATTCATTCTATCCAATCTGTTTGTTCTTATATGATCCTGAAAATTTATCTAACTTTAAAAATAATATTCAAAATTTGTTATCTAATATAACTTATCAGATTTGGATTGTGTAATTTATCTGGCGATTTAATTTCGATAAATTCTAGATTGACATGTCTGTTATAATTTGATTTGCATTATTTCCGAAAAATGACTTATCCAATGTTATAAGTCCATTTTGATATGAGTTATCTGCATTTCAGTTGAATTTTGTTACTATCATAAATTGTCAGATTATGTTTCGGAAGGGTTTTTGGAATTATGCGTATAAAGTTTATTAACCCTATTTTGCTACATTATGTTGTAATTCTAGATACTAACCTATATGCTGTAAAAATCATAATCAGATTTGTGTTTTGAGTGTTCTATCTGAATATAACCTATCGAATCTTCTTTGTGAAGGTTCTATCCGATCTTAAAATATCGAATTATGTTTATGAAATTGAAACAGAAAGTTTTTCTCAGATTCTGTTTACAAGTATTTAGTCCAATTATAAGCATAAATTGTTTTGTGACATCCAGGGGCATTTAAACGCCAGATTATGTATTTGATCAGAATTGTTCTTAATGTTGTGTTCAATTATAAATCAATCGGATTCATGTTTGTTATCCGACTAGCGGGCGACATTTCTTGTCAATTTTGTGTTTTGACAAATATTTTTAGGAAAATTACGAGGACGCAATTTGTTTAATGGGGGAACAATATTGCACCCCGTGTTCCGATTACGCTTAACCTCATAGGGTTAGGGGTAATTATGTAATTTTAGTTAACTTTTTAAGGGTTTTAAGAGTTGAAATTCTTATATTTGGTTAGGGCTTGAAGTAATGAGTACAACACATCCAAGAACACTCAAAACAAAGGTCAGGGATGAAAGTTATGACCTCGGGAAGCGTGCCATATAGGCGGGAGCCACTTTAAAAGTAAAAGATAACCTACCTATGTAGGGTCTAGTTTTGAAGGGCTCATTGATACGACTCCATCGGTACCAAGAACGTGTAGTTCCGACTTCGGGATAAGAAGTTATCGCGTTTTAGAGTTGGAATTATATTTGATTAAAATAATAATAAAATATTATTATTAAATTCAGAAATGGACAATATAGCTTGCGTCATTGCTGACGCCAGCGGCTGAAGCCGAGCCGAGCCTTGGCGTAAGCCGCGGCTGGTGAGCCGTGCCGCACGAAACGATGCGCGTGCGACGCCCATCAGACACGCGGTGAGCCCGCGTGAACGCACGGCAGCACCGCGCAAAAGCGCACACCACGCGCGTGCAGTGCAGTGGTGCCACATTTTTGGCCTGTAGTGGCCTGACATGTGTCGCGCGCATGTCGTTGGCTCGCAGGCTTCTTCTATAAATTGAAATTTCGGTTCATTCTTCTGGAGGAGTTTCTGGAGTCATTCTACGTCTATTTTCTTTCGTTCAAAAAGCGTTCTTAACTAATTGAAGGGTTTTCTACGCAATGGAAGAATCTATTTTTCGAGTTAGCAATACCGAATAAAGGAAATGCACTGGGACAAGGGGAGGTTCTGTCTGTAGCTTATGGGCACGGAAAGAGAAAGTATTCCGGAGTTAGAGGAGGTTCTGCCCACCATCTTCAGACCTGAAAGGAAAGACGCTATGAGGAAATGAGCAACTTCGAACATCATCACTTTTGAAACTACAGGGGAGTACGCTTTTCTGATCTTCTAATTTAATATAAGTTATATGTACTAATTAAGATATATACTTTGTTATGGTATGATATATGCTTATATGTTTCCAATCAATCTACTTTGATATATTCTGTGGTGATCTGAATTACACTAAAATGCTCTATTGTGATATGATATACTCCTATCTGATCTGATGTGATCAGTATGGTCGGATGAAATATGATATTATTTGATAGGATCTGATATGATCCAACATATTCTGTTGTGTGTTATGCTCCGTTCTATGATGGATTGGAATGTGTGGTTTTGCTCACCTACGTGAGATGCGTATTTTACTGCTTTATTGACTTTTGTTTGAGTTTGATGATTTATAAGATTGCCATCTGATTCCAAATTAATTATTCGGATATAAGTATACATATTTTATTGTATATAATTTTCTGATGTTTGATGAATGTAGTAGTCGTTAGGCAGAACTACGTTCGGATCCGATCGTATTGGAATAAAGTCAAAGATGGTATCCAATATGTACGCAGGCAACCAACGATTAAATAACATTGGCCCGATCCAAATTAATTATAAAATTAGGTTTGTTCTGATCTATGCGCAACATAACATTATAGCTTTGTAGCACATAGAAGTATGTTATGACAATCTCACTCAGAGTCTGCAACTCCTAGTCAGACGGTTTTAATTTTTTCGCTTATTTTATACACACTAATTCTGTCTTTCGATCTAACCCCCGGTTCGGGTTGGGTTTTTCAGGTCGGGGCATTACAATTGTGGCCAAGGAGCATGAAAAACACTTCTCTCATAAAGTGGCAACACAAAGATGTACATGGATAGAGAATACTAACTACAATTGAAAATTGAAATGTATATTTAAAATATTACATGCATCAATTCTAATCATACTATAATATTACGAGGAATTGATCAAAATGGCTTAGTAATACATCGCATTACACAAAATATCTCAAATTTTCAAGTAATACACAAAATGACATTATGCACATATAAACCTATTTTCAAGTAACACACAAAATGAACTTATGAGCATATAGTGCAAATTGTCTAAAATACCTTTTTTTTATATATTTTTAATTTATAAAGTCTGTTTCTAAAAGATTTTTTAATTTATTATCTTTTGATTTGTCTTAGAGTAATAGGTTGGTTTAGTTATAAATTTCTTAAAGTTTAATTTAGAATATTAGTGTCAAATTTGATTCACCAAAATTTTTACCTACTTAAGGGTATTTTTTATTTTTCTTAATAAAAAAAGTGGGCCTCATCGTGGGACCCACGCCCATGTCAAATACCATACTACCGTTTTCAGCCACCAACTATCTATTGATTTATTTAAGTGGGCTTTGGTATAATTAAATTTATTTTTAGCTAAATGTACATTTTAACAGTGACTTAGGGTTTATTTACCTATTTTTCAACTTAATAACTTAATTTTCATCGAACAAGCACTTATTATAAAAGAAAAACTCTAACTCATTTCTAAAATGAGAAAGGGTTGAGATTAAGAGAGAGCCTAGGCTCTACCCTAATTTTCCAAATGAGAAATCTTTCTTAAGGTATGATTTTCCCCTAATTACACCTTAATCCTTATAATTTTTATCTTAATCATCTCATTCTTCACTTTCCTATTTAAATTCTTAGTTTCTTTATATTAAGATAATCTTTTTAATTCTGATTTAGAATCTTAATCCATGTTATTTTCGTTTTTAACCTAAGAAGGTCTTGAAACTATCATTTTCATATTAATTTGAGTCTATTAACTAGATTTTGATTAAGATTAATTAAAAACCCTATTTTTTGGGTAGGATTTCTTGGAGTTAGAGTTTGTTCAAATTATTAGCAAGCTAAATAGAAGTAAGAGGTTTACACCTTGAGTGATTTTCTTGCTTCTAATATCATAATTGTAAGTTTATTTGAGCTTTTGAAGCATCTCAAAGAGTCATGGTGATTTCTTAAAGGGAAAATTATTAAAATAATAATAAAAAAAATATTTACCCAAAGTGGTGTTCATTTTGCCACGCAAGTGCTAGCCAATCAGCTGGATCCAATGTGGCATTTTTTTTATTTTTTAAGTTGATTTCGTCGGTTAGAACGACGAAATTGGCTTTAATACGATTTCGTCCTTCTAAACGATGAAACCTTTTATTACTTGACCCAGTTTCGTCGTTCAGAACGACGAAATCAACTTAAGCTGATTTCGTCGTTCTAAACGACGAAACTGCCACACTTGGCTAATTTCGGCCTCTGGGCTCGGAACAACACTGATTTTGTCATTCTAAATGACGAAATCAAATTAAGCTGATTTCATCGTTCTAAATGACAAAATCAAATTAATTTTTTTAAAAATTACTATTTAAAACTAATTTTATCACCTGTCCCTGTTCATTCATTCAAAACACAGATGTATATGCATGACTTCATTCATTCCACCCATAACAAATATCACGATCACGAATATCACCATAACAAATATAAGTAAAGTACATCATATACGAGTAACAAATATAATACATCACAAGTAATATCATAATCTCCTACGTCCTCGTCCTCGTCCTTGACCTCGTCCTCGACGGTGGTGTACGAGCTCCTCATGATCTACCTCTGGCTCTGGCTCTGGCTCCGACTGGGCTGGGGCTCGGGCTCCGACTCAGCATAAGTAATAGATGGTACAATACGAGCTGGCCGATGTCGTCTATAATACAAAATCGGATCTAGCTAAGTGACATGTGTAGTGTCTGGAAATGATGAACCTAGAGGAGAGCTATATGCTGCTGATGATGATGGAATATCAGGGCATGAAGAGTGCATCGGCTGCGTCTGAGCGGCCTCGTCAATAGGATAATCTCGATGAATATCTATGATCACCGAATGAAGTAGTGGCAAGCTACGAAGGACATCATTAGACGCTCTAATCACCGACTCACATGTTGCTGCTAAGTCCTCGCGCGAAGTACAAGTGACAAGTGCATCACTCAAATACGCATTAGTATGTCGAATCTGACGAAGCTATAAAAAAATAAATTAAATATTAGATAAATAATTAAAATAAAATAAGAAAATAATATATGCCTTAATTAACAAAGTTGTACTTACTAGAGCTGCCTCAGATGCTCCCCTAGGCTGATATGTCATCTCCTCTACATCATCGCGCGGTAAAATATATTGTCGTGTAATCGGTAAATACCAGTGCATATAAGTACTACGAACATCTCGCAATGTCGTAGCCAGCTCCCCTCTAATAATAGTGGCTCTCCTATCCTCCCATCGAGCAATATATGACTCATGATATATAGCCCAGTCGGTAATATGGCGGCCCTGTCGAGTGATGCGATGGACAAACTCAACAGTAGAAGGTGGGACCCCTTGCTCCAGGTTAAACTGGAGCATTACACGATCTGGCACATACATCTCTATTATCTCATAACATATGAAAGGGGTTCGAGAAAGCCACACCTCTCAACCGTCAGTGCAGAGTGGAGGTATCACAGCCAACAAGTCCTCCGAGTATGGCTACCAAATAATCTATACAATATATAAAGATAAGTTAGTTTAAATAACGATAAATTTTTTTAAAATCATTACATAAAAAAGTTCAACATGGTAATAAAATTACATGGTATGGCCGCTAGTGGTCTAACTCCCCTCTATACAAACGGAGGACTCCTTGTGGATTTTCGGTTCTCTTCTTCCGAACATTCCACCTTAAGGAGTTAAATTTAAGAGATGAGTTCAGCATATGTTCATAAAACATTGCTTAAAAAGTAATGTGGTAAACATAAATACAACCTACCTCGCCCCTAATGGAGCACCCTCGACCAAGCAACCCATCTCAGCAGTTGGTCGGCCGACGTGTAAGTGCTCCCACGACCATAACTATGTCATAAAATAGTGATAACAAATATTAGAATTAAAAAATTATACGTGACTAAAACACCAAGTAAAGTTACACAATTATTTACCTGAAGAAGAGTCAGACAGCCCGCAATCCCTGAGGTCATGGCCTGGCATGCCTTTCCTAACTCTCGGTATAAGAATGCGAGAGTAGCACTACCCCATGAATAAGTGCCAGCCATGTCAAAGTCGGCAAGGAGAGAGAGATATGAAACATGCATGTGGCTGCTCGTGGTATCCGCAAATATGGTGGCTCCAAGTAAATGCAATATATAGGCTCGTGCATGCTGCTCGATAACTATCCGTGTAGCATCGGCTGGGAGCTCACGAAACTCCTGTAAGAGCCATCGTAGGCTCACTCAGCTACCACGCATCACTGTAGGAGGAGGAGCTCTACCAACAAGTCTAACTAATATATCCATATCATCTCCTCCTGTCGTGCCTGTCACCGGACGTCCATCAATACGGAGTCCTAATAGAACTGCCACATCCATGAGCGTGATGGGCATCTCTCCATATGACAAATGAAACGTCTGTGTCTCCCTCCTCCATCTCTCAACAAGAGCTGTCAATAGAGGCCGATCGAGATAAACATACTATAGATGAATGAAATGGCTGAATCCCGCTCGCTCGATATAAGGTAATATATGCTCATCTATAAGCCAATGGCGGAGATATTTAAAATGTTCGGTGCACTCAAGGCACCCGGGGTCCTATAATAAATTTTAAAATTATAACATGTCGTACTATATCAACCAAAATAAAATAAAATAAATTTTAGAAAAAGTTATCATACCTCTCCTCTCCAAATAGCAGCAGACCTATGTGACTCTTGCTCTACGAGTAAAGAAGCGTCACTTGGGCCTAGCCCGTAACAAGGCCATGCATGATCCACATGATCTGTGGAAGATGAAGATCATATCATTAATCGTAAGGAATACATGCGTACGTAACTAAAAATAATAATAAATACAGAGGTTGATTATATGTTTATAAATCAACAGGAGGGTTTCTACATGATTTACTATTGTGCCCACTTTGTTTACGCCTCCCACATTTATATCATCCTCTACCATCTCTTTCCATTGTTTTGTGGTCCATAGTATTCCTAATGCGAACAGACCGTGGGCGACCAAGTTGCCTTGTTGCTATCGGTGGGTATAACACAAACGAGGAGAATAAAATTCTGCGGAGTACACATTTCTATAAGTAGAAGATGTGTAAAACAATGATGCATGGATTGGCTTCCGCCACTTTGCCCACACGGCGATAAGGTGCGAGCAAGGATAACCATAAATCTGAGGGATGTTGCATGTACAAGTATGCATCGCAGCATTTACCATAACCTTTCGGGCACGAATTGATGTCACTTCGTACTGACTCCTATTGATCCTATTAACTATATACTCCCCAATTTTTCTTGTTTGCTCTCTCAATATGGCTTCCACTCTAGGAGTATATGGGGTGTCCATGGCAGAGGTGGCAGAAGATCGTTTAACAAAAAATTTTATGAGCCGATAAAAGACAGCTGACACTAAAGCCTGCATGGGTAACCCTCGTGCCCCCTTCAAGACGCTATTTAAACTTTCAGTCATATTTGTAGTCGTCATGCCAAATGTCATAAAACCACCGTGTGCAAGGGACCACTGTGCAGGATGCAATTCTCCTCCTAAGAGGAGATGTTTTGCCCTAGGACTCTCTTGACCAATCAAGTCCATTTTAGCATCAAACTTTTCTACTGTGAGTGCACAAGCTGCTGCCCCAATTAAGTCCGTCAGTGTATCATTTTTGAACTCCTTAAAATTTGCTTTTATGTGATGGATGTAATAACGATGGTGGTAATCCAGCTCTGGAAGAACCTCAGGTACTGCCTTCTGAAGCCCCTTATGTCATCTGAAATAATGATGATGTTCGTCATGCCCATCAGTACATGATCCCTCAATTCCATTAGAAACCAATTCCAATTGTCTCCATCTTCCTTCCCGACAAGCCCGAATGCAAGAGGAAATAACCCATTATTTTCATCTGTAGCCGTTGTAGCCATAAGAGCACCAGGATATCTGCCATATAAGTGAGTGGTATCAACACCAATCACAGGGATGCAATGTCGAAACCCAGCTATAGATGGCCCAAACGCCCAAAATAACCGTCTAAATCTCCTACAAGTGCCAACATCTGCACGAGGTACTACATCATCCTCTAAGCGGTAGTAGGTATCAGGATTGGCTTCTTGCACTACCCTTAGGTACATTGGCAACAATTTATACGATTCTACCCAATCTCCATAAATGGCCTTCATCGACATATTCCTTGTTGCCCATGCTTTCTTATAAGATATGTCAACATAATACTTCTCCTTCATTCTTTGAATAATATCCCCTGGTGTGAGAGTTAATTCGGCTTGGATAGCGGGCATTATGACCTTGGAAATAAAGGAGGCATTGGACTGCCTATGATTTGTGCTAAGCTGGGCATTCCAACATGTGTGGTCACCTTTGTACGTCTTCAATTTAAAGGACCCACCACCCCTTTTGATTCAGCCATGCACTCTCCAAGGGCAAGTGCTATCAATGCACTTCACTGTATACTCCGCCGGATTTGTTCGTATAACCTTGTATTCGACATGATTTTGAATGGAAAACTCTTGCAAGGCTGTAACGAATGCTTCTTTATTCTCAAAGATGCGGCCAACGTATAACTCATTTTCATTTTGTTGGTCCAAATCCATTGTAGAATTCACTGCCGCATCTATCTCCTCATCTGTGATGTGTGCATAAAGTGGCTCCACTTCACAGTACGGCGACTCTTCATCATCTACATTCATATCATTCCCAGCAATGGCATTGTCTACCGCATCATCCCCCTCGCCGTCAACCATCTGTTCAGCACTTTCTTCACCTCTAACCCCTTCTACATTCATATCAGAATCTTCTGCACTTACTTCGTCAATATTATCTTCACCTTCATTATCCTCATTTTCATCAATATCTTCACCGTAGAAATATCCCCCCCCTACATATAAACATCGCAAATGTATTAAATTTCGTAAGCCTAAAAAAGTTGAATTCATTTATAAATATATATTTCACCTTTGATTAGATGGTCAAGCATCGGTATGACCAACATACATGTAGGGGTAATGAAGGCCCATCGAACTTTGAATTTCATACCATGCACCGCCTTGAGACATTTGAACGCTAAATGGCTCGTGTGCATGCGTCGTGGACCTTTCATATTACACACAAAATCTCAAAATTTAGCTAAACGTATTTTCATTAAAGGATAATAAGATTGAAACATATGCACAACTAAATCAACCATTACCTCCAAGTAGGTCCACTTCCATCGTAAATAGGGGCAAGCGACCTATAACATTCATTTGAAACTACTGTCATAGATAAATTTTCCTCTTCTTCGTCGTCCACCGGCACTTGCATATGACTTTCATTGTTCACATTTCTATCCAAGCTCCTTTGTGAGTGTGACGACCCGACCCGAGCCGGGCCCACAAAATCGCTAATAGGAAATTTTCTCTTTCCTTGAGCCAGGAATCATCGTCTAAGTGCGAGAGGTACAACGTTCGTCTACGCACTACGGAGCTTTAAGGCTTCTTCATACGTAGACTTAGGTTGTAACGAACACGTACACACGACGAAGTTTCATAGTTCATCGCGTGTAAAATAAAATAAAACATATTATTATAATGATTTGGATCGGGCCAACGTTGCCTTGCCGTTGGTTGCCTACGTACGTATTGGATATTATCCCAATACGATCGGATCCGAACGTAGTTCTGCCTAATGGCTACTACATACTACAAACATCACAAAATCATACGTATAAAATACATATCTCCGAATATTTAATCGGAGTATACAAACACTCATCATATATCGGAGTCAAGCGGAAGTTAATAAATTAACGGAATCGTACATCTCGCTCTACCATAGAGCGGGATCGGAATCTCATACACGTATCTCGCTCTATCACTAAGCCGAGACCGAGAACACAAATTACACGTCTCGCTCTACCCTAGAGCGAGACCACACACGTCATATAAGTATACATCATGGCATCTAGGCACATAGTATAGTATATAGGCACATAGCATGGCATATAGGCACATAGCATGATATATAGGCACATAGCATGGCATATAGGTACATAGCATAGTATATAGGCACATAGCATGACATATAGGCACATAGCATAGTATATAGGCACATAGCATGGCATATAGGCATATAGCATAGTATATAGGCACATAGTATGGCATATAGGCACATAGCATGGCATATAGGTACATAGCATAGTATATAGGCACATAGCATGGTATATAGGCACATAGCATAGTATATAGGCACATAGCATAGCATAGTATATAGGCACATAGCATGGCATATAGGCACCTAGCATGGCATATAGGTACATGGCATAGTATATAGGTACATGGCATAGTATATAGGCACATAACATAGTATATAGGCACATAGCATAGTATATAGGCACATAGCATGGCATATAGGCACCTAGCATGACATATAGATATATAGCATATAGGTATAGTAGCGGGATACAGAGTTGCTTAGCATAGTATATAGGCACATAGCATGGCATATAGGCATATAGCATAGTATATAGGCACATAGTATGGCATATAGGCACATAGCATGGCATATAGGTACATAGCATAGTATATAGGCACATAGCATGGTATATAGGCACATAGCATAGTATATAGGCACATAGCATAGCATAGTATATAGGCACATAGCATGGCATATAGGCACCTAGCATGGCATATAGGTACATGGCATAGTATATAGGTACATGGCATAGTATATAGGCACATAACATAGTATATAGGCACATAGCATAGTATATAGGCACATAGCATGGCATATAGGCACCTAGCATGACATATAGATATATAGCATATAGGTATAGTAGCGGGATACAGAGTTGCTTACTGCCCTTATGTCTCGTATAGTAGAGGCACACGGAGTTGCTCACACAAGCATCCTTCCCTTTAGATCCGAAGATATTAGACGGAGCTTCCTCTAGCCTTCATACATTCCTCGTCTTGTACAGAAAGACTACGCATAAATGTTCTCCTTGCCGGAGACTCTTCTCGTTTCCTGTGCCCGTAAGTGGCGGACAGAACCTCCCCTAGTCTAGATTACTTCTCTTGATGTAGCTTGGCAACTTCGGACAAAATCCCGTCTTGCTCCGGGCCCATATTTCTTGTTCGTTGCTCGAGGATGACGGGTGGAGCCTCTCCTTGTCTCGGGGCATTTCTTCCTTATACGGTAGCCGAATCAAAGAACGGACCTCTCCATCGCGTAGAACATACTTGATTTAGTCAAGAACACCTCTTGGACTGACTAAATCGGAGTTGGGATGGCCATAAACAGAGAAAACAAAGTTTGTTGGTACGGGTAGAACCTTTCTTTGTCTTGGGGCGTTTCCTCTTCATACGATTGCCAACTCAGAAAACGGAACCCTCCACCACGTAGAACATACTCGATTTAGTCAAGAACGCCTCTTAGACCGACTAAATCGGAGTTGGGATGGCCAGAAACAGAGAAAATGAAGTTCATCGGTGCATGAAGATAACGGACATGACCTCCTCTTGTCTTGGGACGTTTCTTCATCATACGGTCTCCAACTCGAAGAACGGGCAGCTCCATTGCGTAGAGCATACTCGATTTAGTAGGAAACGGGTCTTGAACGGCCTTAATCGGCCTCAGAACGGTCAGAAACGGGGGTAGAGAAGTTCTGCCTGAAGAATGGAATGAAATGGGGTATATATAGCCCCCGAGCCGCGCCGAAACCGCGGCTGCGCCACTGGTTTCGGGCGGCAGCGCCCGCAGTACGCGTGCGGCTCGCGCCCGCGCGTTACGCGGGTCGCACCCGCGCCGCGGATTCGCCGTGCCCGCGTTACCGTGGGCGCGCGCGGTTTCACGGCCGCGCGCTGGCTCGCGCCGAAAACGCGCTGCGGCGCGCGCCAGTCGCGCGCCGCGCGCCATTTCTTTTTTTATTTTTATTTTTAAATCCAAAACTTCAAACGCGCGTATCTTCCTACCCCGGATTCGGATTCGCGCGTTCTAGGTACCGTTGGACTCGTATCGATAAGCCCTTCAATACCAACCCACTTAAAGCAGCAAAACACACTATTTCCAAGTGGGTCCCGCCTATAAAGCACGTTTCTCAAATATCATAATTTCCGGTCCCGACCTCTATTTCGCGCGTTCTTCGAATCGTTACGCTCATTATGCCAAGCTCTACCCGGCTACGGGTATTTCATCTAATGAAAACCCTTAACATTAATCTTAAATTACCAAATTACCCTTAACCCTCCCGGGTTAAGCGTAATCGAAAAACGGGTCGTTACAGTGAGCTTCTGTGAGAGCTCCTATGTGAACTACTTCACCTTTCACTAGTCACTTGGGCCTCTTTTTCGAGAAATAACTCGAAAGAAATTATGTGACGTGAGTGGTGAAACATAAAACCCATTGATGCATCATCATATATGCACATTAGTGTCATCCTCGATCTATATAACGAAAGATTACATTTGATAGTAATTTTCCATCTTCTTCAATCCAACCCAACCTTATTTGCTACGTGCATCTCAAATTCATCAAATGTAGACGGTTTCTTCATTAATAATCGTTCTATGCGTCCGTCGTAATTAATAAAAAAACTAACCATTTCTTCTGCCATTTCTATTCAATTAATTCATAAATAATAAATTAAATTAATATTAGATTAAGCAAACTAATACTAATATCTACCCTAACAAATATATTTTTAAAATATATACGCATAGAAACTAATAGCTTTACCAAGTATATAAGCATATCATTAATACTTTATATTAATTAGTAAATTTTCTAATTAATAAAATTACACAATTGATGCAATAACGCATGCAATGTCACAAACCATATAAGCTGTAAAAAAAACATGTTCAAAAACTCAAATCCTCCTCATTTTCCAAAATTTGAGAGACTTGGCATCTTAAAAAATAAAAACTCATTAATTAAAAATCCATCTCAATTCAATAATCTTAAACAAAAAAACACACAAAACGACTGAGAACAATACTTTTAAAACTAGGGCACAATGATGGTACAATTAAAACTTCAAATTTATTCAATATAGCATATAAAAGATAAATTACTTCAATTTAACATACAAATGATCCATTACAACGATTAAAAAAGAGATAAAAAAAAAAGAGAAAGCAAAAGATCGCACCAGAAAAATGCACTGGAGTGGGCTGGACACGGGCAGCGGATGGGCTGGATGTGGGCGATTGCTGGATGGTGGCGACAGCGGGCTAGATGTCGGCAATGGGCCGGATGTCGGCAAAGGCAGGCAGTGGATCGCTCGACGGAGGCGGAGAGGAGAGCAGTTCACTGAGGAGACTGGAGGCGGAGCGGATCGGGAAATATAAGACCAATGATTTTGTCATTCAGAACGACGAAATAAGTTGATTTCGTCGTTTAGAACGACGAAATCAGTGTTGTTCCAAAACCAGAGGCCGAAATTAGCCAAGAGTGGCAGTTTCGTCGTTCAGAACGACGAAATCAGCTTAAGTTGATTTCGTCGTTCTGAACAATAAAACCGGGTCAAGTAATAAAAGGTTTCGTCGTTTAGAACGACGAAATCGTATTAAAACCAATTTTGTCGTTCCAAACGACGAAATCGACTTAAAAAAAACCACACTGACTCCAACTGCTTGGCTGGCGCCTGTGTGGCAAAAACGAACACCACTTTAGGAAATATTTCCCAAAGTGGTATATTTCAGTAAATATTTTTTTTAATTATTATTTTAATAATTTTCCCTTTCTTAAAAATATATAATTTATTATTATTTTTATATGATTAAGTATAAAAAATGTTATATGCATCATGTTTTAAGTTTAGGTATTGATTATATAATATTTTAATGATATTTTGGGAATTTATATGGAATTTCAAAATAATCATAGTTCGGACTTCAAGAAGAAGAAGAAGAACTTGAAAAGTGAACTGTCTCGATCGTTCAATTGGGCTGATAGACCATTCGAATTTGAAAATCTTGATATTCAAATAAGCGATCTGGCTGCTCGAACGACCATACTACAAATTGGGTACATATCCATTTTTAGTGAATCGGTTATTTCTTTTTATTTTCTCATTATTTCAATATATTATGATAATGATGATCTAAGAATACTTACACATGTCACCTTAGTTTTATATGGAGCATGTTATATATGTTTTAGCTTAATTAAAGAGATGACTATTGATGCCAATAATCTTTTACTGATGCGTGACAGTCGGAAGTCGCATGTCTAAAATTTACTTTAATTTTCTCTATGTTGTTTGTTTAGATAATTTTATTGTAAATACTTGGGAAGACATTGTCACTTATAATGTTATCTTATATCCCCTTTAGGATCTATTTGGATTGGTGAAAATCAGGAAAAAGGGAAAGAGAAAGTGAAAGTGAATCTAGGTGAAAGAGAAACTAGGAGATTTCTAAAAGAATTCTAGTGTTTAGTTGCACAAATGATGTTAAAGAAAATTGAAACTTTAATACACCAATTATGATAGTGGTGGTGGATTTAGCCATGGTGGTGGAGGTGGTAGTGGCAGTGGTGACAATGGTGACGGCGATGATGGTGGCGGGGGTGGTAGTGGTGGCGAGGGTAGTGGCAGCGGTGACGGCTGTGGTAGTGGTGGTGGTGGTGGCGGCAGTGGTGGTGGCAACAGTTGCTGCAGTAGTGGTGGTGGTGGTGGTGGTGATGATAGTGGCATCAGCAGTGATAGTAATGGTGGCAGTAGTGGTGGTGGTAGCGACAGCGGTAGTAGTGGTAGTGGCAGCAGTGACGATGGTAGTAAGGGTAGTAGCAGTGGTGGTAGTTGCAACAAAATATAAATATTTGGTACGCTAATTTTCTCTCAAAATCCATGGGTTATTGGGTAAAAAAAATTTGGGCCAATTTTTCATCCCTTTTATTTCAATTTTCACTCTAATTTCTCTTTCCCCCTATTTCACCAAAAAGTAAAAATTGGGAGATTTTTAAAAGATTCATTTTCTCTCCCTCACTTTCCACCAATCTAAACTGGCCCTTTTTGTAACAAATTTGATTTTCAACTATTGACTCTTGGCTATCAGTACAAGGTTATTAGAGAAAGCTCAGAATCAAGTATATATAAAAACCACTTAGTTTTGATTAGTTTAACATATTTATGAGTTTATTTTTTAAGATTTGAGCTTCTAATTGGTCTTGTTAGATTCTGACATGGAGGATGAAGAGGCGACCAAGGAGTAAAAGAGGAAGAGGATAGAGAGTAGGGGAGGAGAGAGAGGGGGGAGGGAGGAAGACGAAGAGGGGAAGGAGAGGAAGAAAATGAAGAGGAGGTGGAGGAGAGAGCAAAGGAAGAGGTGGCAAAAAATGGGAGGAAGAGAAAGTGACAATGGTGGAAAAGGTGAAGATCAAATGAGATGAAACAGAACTGGTGGCGAAGACGATGAAGTTGGTAGTGGAGGCAGCATAACTGGTGGCGAAGGTGGTGGAGCTGGTGGTGGAGATGATGGAGCTAAAGCCGAAGGTGGTGAAAATGAAAAACATTGCTTTGGTAAAAACTAAAAATAAGGAAATGAAAAAAGAGGTATTTTGGACAATTCATGCCGCATGTGTAGAAATTTACATGTACATAAGGTTATTTTATGTATTACTTAAAAATTTGAGACATTTGTATAATATAATATATCGCAAGGCCTTTCTGGTCAATTCCTCTAATATCATACTATAATATAAAACAAATTGATGTATTATAAAATTTTTAAAATTAAACTGTTTGACCCATGTTTTATCTTATTAATCCCTATTTTACCCTTATTTTGACCTATTTTAGTCCCCAAATAGTCAAAGAAATTAGAATCTTAATTTATAATTTTTAGGTTATATTAATTTTAACTTTATAATATTATATCTAGTACTCCCAAAATTGGATTCTTAAGTTCTTAGTAAGTTAAAAAACTTTTAACAAGCTCAATCAAATGAGATCTTACGTGACTATATTTTCTCGAATTTTTTTGTAAGCCTTACATATATAACACATTTCTCAAATATATTTTTTTATACTTTTTTTATATTATATATATATATATATATATATATATATATATATATATATATATATATATATATATATATATATATATATATATATATATATATATATATATATATATATTCAAATTTATGTATTTTTACCACCATTGAAAAACCCCTAAAAGGCATTTAGGGTTTTATCAAATGAGACCTACTAGTCATATATATGAATAACAAGCTCCATGAAAATCCTTCAACATTATTATCTTCACTTATCTATAACATAATATTTAACTTATAAAATTTTAATTTACAATTACCTATAAATGTAATATAAGTTAATATAAAACTTGTTTGTATAATTCATTATGATTCCCAAAGCAATGTATTATAAATATAGCATGTAAAAAATATATTTATTTAATTTATATTTTATGTCTAATTTATTTTATTTAATCTATATTTACATACATAATACAAGTACATTTTTACTAGTATTTCCTAAAATAAATTACATTTGTTACATCAATCTCAACAATTGAAACTAACATGTGTTGTTATTTTCATCAAGCTACCATGACTACATGTCCCATTAAACGAGTGTTTTCTGCGATAAGCTGTGTGTTAGAACCATGAAAAGGTGAACATGTGAATTTTCATGAAAAGTGGCTCTTGGAAAAGATGGAAAACACAAGGAGCAAACAAAAACCATTTTCGCTTCAATTTATCAAGCTTGTCCGCTATCCAATAACACCTTTTAGATCCCCAGGCAAGAATACAATAAAAATGCACAAGCCAATCGATAATAAAAATTAATGATTATACAACAGGTTTACAAAAAATGAATATGGAAAAAATACAATATATATTAATGTACATATACAACTAAACATTTTGGAAAAAGGAAAAACATAAAGCCATTATATGAACCACATGTTAAATAGCATATAGGTTTGCCCATTTACCAGCCTCATATGGATCAGAATAGTAATATAGCTTGATTCGGTTAGAAAGAGAGAGACCAGATGGAAGAGATTTAACTTCTCCATCATCCTGTTCAGTCAGGTCGTCTGCAAAAGCAGTCAAATCCCCATATAGTTTGAAACTAACTCGGCGGGCTTGAATTGGCCTTGGAAAATCAAAATACAGAGGGGTCCCTGGCCGTGCCTCTGGCAAACGGTATTCCCCAACAATAACCAAATTGTTTGAATCCTGGAAAGGTGATATTTTCTTATAGTAATTTTTCAAGGAAAAGTGATATGTAATATAGTCTATCAGTGCAACAAGAAATTTCGAAGAAAAACATTATAGCATGGCATCTTATTAGCTTTGAAATTACCTGGACCGCGGACACTTGAATAAACAATACAGCAGGATTGATGTGTCTATCTTCAATACATGATAATGAGACATCCCGTATATTTGCTTCAAAAGAAGGCGGCGAATGAGTAACCCAGGGCTTTATTGCACTAAAAGAATCCAAACGGAAGCCAGCTATTGCTGGTCCACCAGGTGACAAATACTGTTCTAAAACTTGATCATAATCAGTTAATCTTTCTATCTCAACTTGAACCTGCAACATTAAAGAACACAAAATGTATTAGGTAACCACAGGTTGGAGCCAGATGTATCATCATCTGACTTTATTCCAGTAATATGGCTTCGGTGACATCTGCTAGATCTCAATTTTCTTAAAAATAAACCACTATATTGACATCAGAATAATTATCGGTTAATTACTTCTCCTAAGAGTTTAAGCTGTTGGGAAAGGGATATTATTTATATTAATGCACTAATACTCTCCCACATATGCAAGTGCCACTAAGCAGTCCATGTGAAACACATAAGCACAGTGGGCACAACCCATACAACAAGGAGAGCCTAACGCTGTCAAAATTGAGCCCAGAACTTTTGCTATGTACCAAAATAGTTAACAACTTCAAAAAGCTTACGCTGCTAGGAAATAAATAATTATGTTCAACACACTAATAATAATAGAAAAACATCTCATTTAGAGTTATATAGAGTAGTAATCAATTAATCCCAGGTTCCAAAAAGAACTGGTCTCTGTTTCTCTCGAACAAAAAAAGTTTGGGTACCACAACAGAGAGGGCAATTAGAAAACTCATCTCTAACACGTTTAAATCCAAAGTAACAGGTTATTCAAAAAATGAAGCAGTTATTATGTAAATCTACAGAAAACTTTCAGATCACAGACTAACAAGAATGAGCTGCTTACCTTAAATCGACCTAATGGTGGAGGCCTCTCCAACCATGCTTTTATATTCAACTTATCGGAGCCTTGAAATGAGGTACTTGGTACCATTTCCTTCCTCACAGGCCTGCCAACAACTAGAATTTTCTTTGCATGAATGGAATGGGAACCTTCATACAGAAGGCCTAAGGAAGCTCGTCGATTCAAGTGTGAGAAGTCACTATCATCAAGGGACAGAAGACTGCACTCTCTCTCTAAGTTCACAGAACTTGAACCAGCTCTGCGAAGGCCAAGTGTTATCCATATAATTCGACACCTGACAGGATTCCGAAATGTAAATTTCGCATGCCTGGGTACATCTTTAAAAGTATCGGACTTTTCTGGCCCATATAATTCTGAAGAAGATGATATCAGTGATTGAAGGTCCCATTTCCCTACAAATGAGCGTTCTTCCTTATTAATCTTATTGCTGGCCCAAATTTGCACCTGAAGAACAAAGTTGATATATACCATTAAGAAGAGTATTGATTTGCCAAACAGAAGCAATTGATATATGAGGAATATTAGGTGGTATAGATTGAAATCACACAGCAAAAAATATGATGAGAGGGTGTCTTCCAGATGCAAAAGAAACTCTTCAAGTGAACATACAAAAATTAGTAACCAATCCTGCCTCAGCATGAACTTGCATGCCAAGTTCCCAGGAAGGTTCATTTCATCATTTCCACCACTAGATGCATCCACATGCATGTATGGCACAACTAATGCAATGACCTACGACCAAATCAAATTGCCTAATCACCTGCTTTTCCCATCTTAGGCCAATAAGACTACAATAGAACAAGTCACTTTGATACTAGATATGTCAACTACATTACCATTTTATTATGGTCACACAGAGTGACAATTACTTAGATAGGTTCCTATCTCTGGAAAAGCCAAGGATCAAAAGGTCAGGTTTACTACAACTACCCAACAATCCAACAAAAAAAAGAATTTTAACAACCCAACGCATGCACATGCACATAGAATATGACCAACACAAGGACCTTAACCACGTCAGATCTGTCACTAACCTACAGCAAATACAAAGAAAAAGAAAGGACGATAACAGAAAAGAGATATACAAGATACTTACTGTAGGCACATCTGATGTCGAATAGCCACAAGGGCTTACAATCAAGACAACCCCAGAGACATCAGCAAGGCTACTAAGGACAATAGCCAGATCAACACTAGATAAACTTGAAGAAGCTCTCCAATAAGCATGTCGTTCTCCACAGTTGATTGGGGTGAGAAGTGATAACAGTGGTGCAGACCCAACTGCTGTTTCAACCTAAAAACAGACGACCTCAAAAAATAAACACACAACGATAACAAACAAGAAAGACATTCAGAAGTAACAACATAGACATAACTGACCTAAATGGAAAATTATTCACAATATAAATGTCTATTTTACTACACATAATCAAAAGGTAGCTTGCATTAAGGCATAAATATACAATTTGTAAAAACACCAACAGGTTTCAAATTATTCAGCAAAGAGCAACATAGTTTTTGAAACTAAACTGGATATTGGATAGTTCCTGGTTCCAAAAATCTTACAATCAGGGCACCCTTTTCCAGCAGATTTTTTAAAACTGTTCAAATCGACCACTTTTTGGTGAACTACTAAGCAGGAAAAATGTAACCACTGAGTCATTTTGCATATCTTTTCCGTTTGAATATTCTATTAATGTTTTCAATTGTTATCTCCAAATGTAGCACATTCTAGCTTCAATTCATGTCATACTTAGTTTATTACAAAACTAGGAAGATCTGGTCGCATTTGGGCCCACATCTGACAAGTATGCTGTCCAATAAGGTTCTAAAATGTCTGCATTCTACACAAAACCTTGCTATAAGTATGTTAGCAAGAACAACTTATGGGCCTTAAACAAATAAAGAAGTTTCAATACGTTTTACAATCTTTAGAAATTGACAACAAAATTAAGAAGACATAAAAGAATATAAATGTTACAAACATGTATTTATTTGCAATTGGACAGAAAATCCAGAATACAACACATTCTGGACTACGATATCATATATTGTGCTCTAAGTTAGTATATCAACAAGAGCAAAGCCATCACACCCATCAACTCTGTATATATGTAAATTGCAAACATTACCATATGCAATAAACTTGCGTTTGGAAATTCTGCCAACGATTCCTCGCCATTAAGTAATTTCTGCAACCTCTTTTTCTCCAAATCAATATCCACCGTGCATATATCTTTATAAATAGTTCCTATCACTAGGTCCAAAGCCTTACATGCTGCCTTATCTGCACGAGCTTTTCTTCTTAAACTGCTCAAAACCCTCACATAGTCCACAAGCAATGCATCTTGCACATCTTCATCACAGCACAACCTACAAATTACTGTATCTGAACGGCCATATAAAGCTCGAAGCCGCTGGCCACCATGACTCGACCCACTTTGGTTTGGTAACCCATTAAAGTTCCCCGCATCTCTCATATTAGAAGTTGAAAGCAGGAGAGCACCCCTTCCAGCACAGCAAATCCTACAGACCTTCCTTTCACAAATTGAACAAACTAGAAGCAGTGATTGGCTCCCTTCAGAGTTCACTGTGGATAATCCTGGCAAACCTGGCTGTGCATCAGCGTGAACTTCACATTTGGGACTAATGCAGCTTTCACCAATGCTAGCAATGTTCCAAAAATCTATAATATCATCATCCAAGGTTTCAAGACCGATGGAACCATTAATCTTATCTTCTACTGCAGACAGTCCAAGTAGTGCAAGATGGTTTGCAATTTTGCAAAGTCTACCTATGTAACGATCATCCAGTAATAAATTTGGATTTATAGCTGCAGGATCCATGCCAACTGATAATAATGCTCCGTCTCTCTCAGCAGCGGAAAGGTTAGCCTGCAACCTTTCAATTTCAAGTTTCATAGCAACCACAAAATCCATCTTCCGCACCTGCACAAGGAATCCATCAGAAAGCTTGAACAGAAGTGTTGATTAATATTGCACACACAAAAAATACCCCAATTCACAATAAGAAAAACTACCACGGCCCATAAATCTAGTAAATAATTTCAGCTTGTGGTGATGGCTACCAAATGGGCACACATACGGCTTTGATGTTACAAGTCATAAAGGAGATATGATCACAGAATTCTAAATTATTGACTTCCACTTGATCAAGGATGGAAAACAACAATTCAATGTGTAAATGAGAAGGAAAAAGATCAGCTTGATACCTTGCTTTGACCAGAAAGGGCTCTTAAACAGTAAATGTAATGTTGGACTCCACTGTGAGTTCTTGCTGTCCCCTCTTCTGATGAAGGAAACTGTTCAGAATCTGCAAGTAAGGCATTCTGATCCACAGAAGAAGAATCCAAAAAGTCAAGAACATCAAGAGCCTCATGTCCACTGTTAGCTGAATTTGTTATCTCTGGCTGAATGGCAGGAGGTGAACATATAAAATCTCCAGTTAATAGATCGATACCATGATTGATGGGAACACGTGTCAGAGCCGACTGTGATACTGTTTCATTGGTGGAAGCAATATTAGAAAAAGGATCCGTATCTAAATCACAAAGAAAAGGGTTTGTTGCAGTTTGCTGTTCCTGGGCACCGACATTATGCCCAGTAAATTGGCCATCGGGAGGAATCATTGGTAAACAACTAGGTGAATTCTTCATCTCTTTCTGACATTTTTTAGCAAGCTCAAGAAATTCCACACTGGCTCTTCTATTACAAAAAACTGTCCTCCAGGGAAGGGTAACTCCAAGTACCTCTATCTGCAGTCAGATACAAAGTTACAAGTGGATAATAAGCCACCACTCAAGGGAAAGTAAATAAACATAGCCACTGAAAGACGTTGCATATCTGATGATAACCCAATTTCTTAAATCCAATCCCTACCACGCCAAGAAACATGCTGACTAATCATTTTTATCTTAATTGCCCAGAAAATAACAAATGTGCACTTATACTAGAGTAGTTCCCATGTTCCAAAAAATGTCTCAAAGCATAAACTGTAGTATATACTTAAATTAAAACATACAAACTGCAATCTTTTGGTATGCTAAATCAAAACATTTGCAAAATCATTATTTGTTCCCTTTATAGAGCACATTTCATATATTTACACAATATACACAGGTTGCAGTTTCAATAATCTATAGAAAATGAATTGTAATGGGAGAAACTGGGCTCAAGGGATATGCATAGCTTCATTCCATGCATCCCCACAACAATCATCACTCAATATTGGTTCACTAAGTACAGCTCCAGATACTTTAAAAGCAGCTGATTTCATCGAAGACCCACTCATAAGTAGTTTCATCTCATATCACAAATTCACAATCCATGAAGCAAGTGCATTATTTTCTGTTGTAGAACTAACAACTTTCATTGACTTTTTTTTTACCTAGCAAAAAGAAAATAGAAAAACAGCAATTAAGAAATGTACCCACAAACTGCAACAGTTTGTCATGATCGAGCAATATGACAAAATGCACAGATTAGGCAACAAATATTAGAAAATAACAACTATATCAATCTGCATGAAGTCCAACTCAAAAGGCATGATTGATACTAGTATTACAATTTTAACTTTGTAAGCGTCAAAATTCAATAAGAAAAAAAAAGATAACATTATGTAAAGACAAATCAGCACCATTTATATTAGAGTCTGGATCTTTATTTTGAGACAGTTACCTAATCTTGTAGACTTGGACAAGGTGATATTTCCATCTACTGCCTTCGGTATAAAAGATAAGCTAGAAACTAGGATGCAATTTTGAAAATGAATATATTGATTTTCCAAACATAAGTTGACATCTCTTTCCCTCCACTGTGATTTTTAACACAACCATGCATATCCAAAGAAAAATGACATTGATCTCATAATGTTAAAACATTTTCTCTCTTTGAAAAAATCTTCCCATTCACGGGTCCAACAACAATACATTCTCTCCAGAGAAGAACGTACAAAAATATTTCTTGACACTGCCTCAGGTAACAAGGAAAAACCCAAAGACATCAATGTTTCACAAACATTTATCATCTCCTATGAAAAAGAATCACCAGTATCATGTCCATTGAGTTAAAAAAAGTATGCAAAGGTGCACAGAACTTCCCGCCCATAACAACTGGCGCTTCTACTAGCTAAAGAGCCCAAAAAGTGCACACTGGTCATACATACGCATAAAAATTATCAACTACAATCATTTGCAACCTAAAATAAATGCTTACTTTGCGGGCCCCACAGGGATTCCAAGACAATACCAAGGAAAATAAGAGATAAAAGTTTTTAATACATCCTGATGTGTTAGCCCCTTTCACATACCCCATGAAATTTCAACTGTTCAAAGGAGGCAGATAATGATATTTCAGGGAGGTCCTACAAGACAGAATTAGGCCTATCCTATTTGTGTCTCTCCAATCCCTTGTTAATTCCAACCAAGTAAAATCCCAACGGAGTTTGCATATAGAAAGTCCACATACAGCTCCCTATGCAGCACTCAAGAATATACAAGTTATATATACATATGCATGTATTGTACTAAATCATAATACTCCCTCCATCTTAAATTAATAGCTCCATTTAGTAAAAAAATTTGGTCCATATTAATAGCTCCATTTTGTTCAATTTAAGTAATTGGGTACTTAAAAAAGAGTATCGTAAGCTTATCTTCCCTTCTCATAGATGTGGGTCTCACCATTCACTAAAAACCACTATTTTTCTAAATGTAACTATTAATATAGGATGGAGGGAGTACTATATAAAGCGCGAAAGAATACAATAGATTTTTGGATTTATCCCTATATTATCCACAAATTTATACATTTATTCCTATATTACACATGAAAAAAAACTTATATGACTATCCTACTTTAATTAGATCCTTTCACATGGCTGCCATGCCTCATTCGGGTACTGGCCGCTTAAGCAAAATGACCCCCTCTTTGGGTGTGTCCTGTGCATATGACACTTTCCTAATGATAATTTTTTACATTTTTACATATGTTAACCATGTTTTTTTTACTCTCATTCTGATAATTACCCTCAACACGGAAAACATATACTGCTATCCTAACTCAATCAGATCCTTTTACATCTATCTATTGCGGTAAAATCTAGATCTCTTCATTTATTATTTAATCATTCAAAAGGAAAGAAAATTGACTCGTACTATGAGTGCATTTGAGTTGGTGTCATGTGTGTTTGTGTGTGTATATTTATATGTTCATTATGATGTTGGAAGCGTGAATTGTAACTCTAACATGCAGGGGGGACCTCTCTTTGAGACACACTTTATCTCTAATTCATTTCATTTTTTTCTTAATTAATATGTATTTACATGTGCAATGCGCAGCGCATGCAATCTTGCTAGTTATGTATAAATTGGCACCAGAAAATTAAGCTTCTCTTAAGTAATTCCATCAATATGTTTAGACTGTATCACAGCGTGTGTTCTGGTAGCCACTTTTTCTAGCGAATTTTCTAACCTCCTACTTATTAGTCACTAATATGCTAAACAGCAGTGGCATCTCAAGCTGGTGAACAACTATTTACCTGTCCTGAAGAAACATAAAGATTTATCTTCAACGCCATACACCAGGAGATGTACACTATAGGCTATCATCCCAAAAGATGACAGTTTGTCCACAACATGTCACTTAGTTATTTATCTATAAAATTTGCAAGAAGTATAATACATAACTTTCACTCATAGAAAGTTGTAAATGGCAGGCAATGATTAACACAATTAGCACCTTTGTACCTCACCAAGGGTAATGGGATTTCGTCCAGGAACTGCTGGATAGAATGTGAGGGCAACCACACGAGTTAGGAAGTTCAAATCACCTTCCAGTTCTTCGAAATCATATAAAGATAAGTTCGTCTTATTTTGAGTGTGAAACCGTGCACCAGCTCCAGTAATGGCCATGTCTTCTGGGTTAACGGCACCTGTTAATGGTATCAAAAGATTGGTGCCATTCCCACATTGAGGTATAGATGCTCCCTGCAACAAAAAGTAAGCAAAATTGCAACTTTACAAGAAAAAAGTAACAGGCGTTCTGATTTGTACAACAGATGGTCCCACAAAACAACTGAAAAACTAACAACAGCTTCAACAAACATAATAAGATAATATGCATAAAATCCAGGTTGTCTCATATAAAAAGCTTAAATAATTTTGGAAATTATAAGCTTCTGCGTCTAAATTTCTCAAATGTGCGCATGCATGCTTTAATGCCATCTATTCAAAATGTCAATGCTTTAATGAACGTAACTATCAAGGACAGAACCAGGGCGTTTAATGTGGGAATCTTCAATGCCCCATTAAATGCAATCCTTTATATTTGTCTCTCCTCACTAAGAATAAGTACAGGAGACGGAAGAAAGAAATGTATTCTTCTTTACAATCTGGAACAGATTGCACAAGGAAATCAAAGTTTAAACAATAATTTTTTTTATTGGAAAACACAAGCTTCAAGCGTGGATTTATAGCTTTAGACTCTGAGCAAAAGCTGGATTAGAAAAGAAGTTTCTTCTCCTGTCATATTTTTCCTTGTCTTCTTCATCCTCTTCTTCTGTCACATTTTTTCTATAATTGCACTCCCATGCAATCCCTCCCCCACTCCCCACCCACCCAAAAAAAAGCCAAAGATTAATGCCCCTAATTTTTTCTCAAGTTTAGGCATACTTCTGAAGGTCAAGGAACAGGTGTAAACAAACATCTTAAAGGACCTAACTGCCACTATTATTATATTGTTCTCACTATAAAAGCTTGATGCAGCAGTCCTTACAGAAGACATAATTTCTTTTGACCAAAGTATTGTTCCCTTTCTCCCTGCTTTTTCTGCCGTCAAACCCCCCCCCCCCCCCCGGGCCCAAAATATTAAAAAACTTATAGCCTCTGACTCTCAATTTTTATGAATAAGGGACTAAACCTTAGATTGCCAAATAGGGCAAATTGCCTCTCAATAGTTCTGCAAAACACAGAACATAATCTAGGTTTAAAGAGTCATAATTTAGATAATCCAGGTTTAAAGGGTCATAGCTTAGATAATAAAAGTTTAAAAGGGCATCATTAGCTTTCTTTTCAATTAATTATAGTAGGCATAATCAATCATCATCACTCAAAATTTTAATAATTCCAACAATAGCAAGTGTATGACAACAGGAAAGGAGCACACAAGTGATGAAGCAATGCCTCCAGAACTGATTTAAAGTACTGTTTACCACTTAGGAGGCCAGGACAAATGATAAAGTTAATTTTTATACTTCAAGAAAAGGCATATTTAGATCTTCAAAGGGAAAGGAAGGGGTACAAAGGGAGAGAGACAAGAAATAAAAGGGAGGAAAAGATCAATTTATATGAATCAGATTTTCCCTATATTCATGGAGCGACTGTGCCTAGTAAAGCAGCACACTCTCAGAACAAGACTATCACCATCCAACAGAACAATAAAGCCACCGTGAATGGACTATGTAGGACAGTTGATGGAAGATGAAGGGATAGAAGAAAGAAGAATACAAGAGAAATGTGATGCCAAAGCAGCACTCAAAGTCTGCACAACTCAATCTTGCATTATGTACCTGTGTTGCTCAGGCATCAGAAATAAAAGGTATTGAGGCTGTCTTGCCACCAGAATCCCCTAGAACATTTAAATTTACAAAGATAAAACTCCCTATTCCAGAAAGGCCCATTTTTTGTCTTTTAAAGGAATTTTCTCAACTGTACATTATCATTTGACCACTCCTGCACCCCTGTATGATTGTCGATAGAAGCAATAAAAGATTTGGTCCACAGCAGTCAGCAATTGCTTAGTAATATGTGAGGATGTATGATATAACAGATCTATGAATAGAGTTGTTTCAAAGAACAACTTAATGCCAAAGACAGGCCCAGAATTATGCCCATGGAGAAGAGCTCTCCTTTACTGGGATCATCCAAACATTTTACATGAATCAACATATTCCATTTGCAATCATTTTCTTAGTCAACAACTAAACTATAAAACGAAACAAATAATCAGCCACATAAGTTGACAATAAACAAAGTTTTGCCATTTCTTTCATATGAAAGATACCACTTTCTAAATAGTAGATCAAAAGGAAGAAAAATAACCGGGAAGCAAAGGAAAGAGATGGAAAAAGAGACAAACAAACCTCAAGGATGAGTTTAAGCTCATCCAAGTTGCACCCAGTTCTAACATCAACACTAGCCGGAAAAGATGAGTCTTCTGCACCGTGAAATACTGTAAGAAGAAGCTGGCAAACATGGCAAGGCTCTCTAAGATAAATAAACAGCTCAACAACATCTGCAGCTGGCGGGAACACCTATCAGGAAAGTAGGGGGGATAACACTTATCAAAGGTCGTAATTGTTAAAAGAACATAACTGAACTTTGGCCAAAAGAAACCGAAAGTACCCATGTTAAGTCTTTTCTCTTGACACTGAGAAGACCAGCTCCACCATTTTCATTGGGAAAAATGCTTGAAATTGGCTTCAAAAAGCAGGCTGATGGGCGTGATAATACCTATAGTCCACCAAAGGAATGTAATTTGAAAAGAAATTATGTTTCAACCATCTTAACAATTGGAATAATGTATGTGATAATGGACAAAACTACTATCTTTTCATGACTCAGAATGTAAGCTCTGTCACCTGTTCTCCACCGGACTAAACATATGAACTAGAAACGGTTAGAAAATGATAGCAAATTGCTTTCGTAATTACAAAAGGAATATAAGTAATGTGTAAAATTTAACGCCCCAGTATCCTACTCTATAAGTGTCAACAAGATGAAATAGCTCACATGCCAGCTTAGCACAGTTCGATCACAACCGAGTAACGACACAACCTACCTCAAGGTTAATGAAGCACAGTGTACTCACCAAGCCCGGTTTAAAAACGTTTGAACACACATCATCTGACTTCGACCACAAATTATGAAAGATTCCAAATGATGAATTAATATATCAAAGGGAAGGATCTCATTCTGGAGGCGCAGAGAGAGTAGATTGTGTACAAAATCTTTGCCTTCAATTTTATTTCATACCAGAACCCTAAATTTTTTTCTTTTATGCAGGCTGAATCACCACCACACTTTGTAGACAACACAAGCCTAGGGCTTCAAGCTCAAGCAGGGCTCAACACACTATGTTACATACCTGAATTAAGCTCAAGCTATGCCATCAGGTTGATTCATCTACAGCTCTCTAGCCTGGCATTCTCACGCATAATACATATATACATGCACACAATAAATGTAGAAATCATATCCAGCTTGTTTCACATGGTCGTTTTCAACTAGTGTGGTCATCCCATTGCACATTCTAAGACTCTTCCCATGCTTGTATGTTTCCATACCCAACATGCCTTTCCACACTACCAGACTACATTCAACCAAGCTAAAACCATTTTAAAGGCATCAGAGAAATACTTTCCTATCTTCCATATAATTTGAAATTTATATTACTTACTTGCATTCAGGCACTAAACCATGCTGAGCCTGAGCCAGCCAAACAGATTACATGCCTATTTGCATATCCTATACTCTCTACCTTTTTCTCTCCAAAATCCTTTCAAATCTCATCCTTACCACATTTATATTGTCCTTCTAATATCCGAGAAACTACTTTGACCTAACATGTTTGACCCTAGAGCCTAGACATCCCATTAACTTCATAAAAAGGTATGGGTCTGAGATCTGATCACAAATTCATAATACATACAATTTCAACTAAAACCACTAACCCAACTATGATGTTTAAATTTTTTACCTGTAATTGTTTCTATATAAGTGTACAGTCCAATGATAAATAATGCTTCCAAAACAACCCAGATTTAGTATTCTTCTATTCTTTAACTAGGTTTCACTCTCTACAGTTCATAAAAACACATTGCTTCCACCAAATTTGTGCCCTCATTCCTAAATCTAAATAGCAAATCCGCTATAAACCCATATGGAAAACTATTTTCAAAAGCCCACAGAACCTAATGGATTTAATGCCAAACAGTTCAACGTAATTTCAAAAGATAAGCTCTAATAGAGATTGTAAGAGAAAACTATACTTCATATACAAGTACGTCAACATCGCAAAGTCAACATGTTGAACCAGATAAGCATGTGAAGAATGAACAGTTAGCTTCAATTTTCTACAAGTTGTAATATAAGTTGGCACAATTGTGTGGCAACTTAAAAAGTCTCAAGCTTCATATAAGATGTAATATAACAATATCATAGCAACTTACTTCCAGAGGATAAATCTGAATAGAAGGAAGATGCTTAAACAGTCTCATCCCAAGAAACATCTCAAATTGTTTTTGTCGAGAGCTATCCACAATTGCATTTTTATACCGTCTTTGAAGTGTAATCTTCATATTCTGTGCAGCAGCGAACTGTTTAAATTTACCACCATCATCATTGAAAATATTAAGAATATGACTGTGCATAGCCTTTGACCCTGTATACAGGGTTGCATGAATATCCCCTGCAAATAAGAACAGTTCAGCCAGCTGTGATATGGGAGATAAAACCGTCGAGCTCTTAAACTCCTCAAATGTCATATCGAATCTTTTCCATGGCTTGTCTGGGCATGGGTGATTCCAAGTAGTAGTTCGTGTATTGTGGTCAATGTAATATGTTTTGCCTGTTACTGCATCAGAACGTTTCTCCCATCCAGGAGGTAAGGGAGCAATGTATCCACTATAAATATTCGTATCAGTAGACCTGCTTACTGATGCAAAACCTGTTGAATAATCATTATCAAGAGATATCCCCAGCCTTCTACACTGTTCAACAAATACTTGCAAGGAACCAAAATAACTAGCAGCATTTGTTCGATCCAAAGAATCAGCACAATTAAAACGGATAACACCATTTTGAAGAGATCTCAAACAAAAAGCCCCTTCATAATCTTCATTGCAGATGATGACCCCTTTGCAATCCTTAAGCTGCTGTCGTGAAAGTATATAGTCCCCTTCAGAAAAGCCAATAGCCATGGTGGGTCCCTTGAGGAGTCTCCATAATCCCTCTATTGTTTGCTGTTCACCTTTTAGCTTTACACTAGCATGCCAGTCATAATTTACTAGGTGAATTCGAGTTTGTGGAAGTTTTGCAGTTGATCTAATATAATTTAAAGATTCTTCAAAATGTTGAACCAGAATGGACTCAGATTTCCCCTCAGCATTTCGAAGGAGATTTATACACACAATAGGAACCAAGGGATTCTTATTTTGAAGAGCAACTCCAGCTCCATCCAGATTCTGGGCGTTGTACCTCCTACTTAACCTCTCATAATACTGCAAACTTCCTCTATATGGATCCCGATCTGAGACAAAAATTTCTGCTTCTGCAGCAGTCAACTTAAGCTCAGCACCCCACCATATGGGTATTGTGCCTCTCCGCCAGATATAAGTGCTAAAAGGTACAGACTGGCCTCCCTTTCTTGATCCCCAGACAAGCTGCTCGCACTCAACTTCATTTCCTGTCCATGAACAGATAAATTCAAGTCCTCAATCCACCATGATAACATTCTCTGATGATGATACATGTGTTTGAATAAGTCATGTGTTGAAAAAAATTTGTTTTGATGATGTCCAAAATGACTAGGTTGAATTGACACATATGTTGCTTGAATGCGTTCTTCTCTATTATGATAGGAATGCTTACAATTAGTGTTCTTGAATTTGTAATTCCTTGTGCAAAATTGAAGGTGTGAGAAGCCTTCATTTTCCAACACCACAACTTCATCTGTTAGTTGTATCATTGTTGTGGAATTTTAGTATAAATAGTAGAGCTAAGAAAGGTGAACCTAATGCACGAAAAATCATGTAAAACCGATTACTGTAGCTCAAGTTATGATCATTTTAAATCAACAGTCACAAATAATTAATCCAGAAGCATCAAAGACACGTCCACACAGGCAGAACAGATGGATGTCCATTCAACAGATTGGACATCTGTTAAAGCCTTCATGGCATCTGCTCATTAGCTATTTAAACAGTTTTCTTTCTATTTTCTACACAATTAGGATGACTTTGAAGGCTATAAATGAGGTTCAAAACACATCTTAGAGGAAGGATTCAAAGCTTTCACAATATTTTCAATTCCACGCTTCTCCATCCTGTAAAAAACAAAAGATTGCTGAAATAGCGTGATTTCCTTTCTTCAATTTTTTTTAGAGTACTTTAATTTATATACCAAAACTATAGAGAAGCAAATTTGTTAGTGATCATCATAAATATAATCCTTTGTAAGGAGAGGGTGAAGCTAACACCGAAGTTTGGACACCGGAGAGCTACCTCCAGTAGAACAGTGTTGCAATTGGAGTGCCACTCCGAAAGAAGGCATTTATAAGCTGTCTCATGAGTGTGGAGCAAGAGGTTTTACAGCCCGAGGAAGCGGAAGCTATAGTTGCTGCACGAGCAATTTCCTTTGCTGTAGAGAAAGGCATTACTGCTGTGATATTTGAAGTAGATTTAACTTTGGTCATCAATTCTCTTCAAGACTCCGGCTCAACTTTTAGCACATGGGATCATACCATTGATCAGGCTAGAAATAAAATTGCTTTCTTCGACAGCTTTTCATTACGCACGTTAGAAGAGAATAGGGTTGCTCACAAGTTGGCCAGAGAAGTTAAAAATTTGGAAAAATCTATGTAGTAAATAAACATTCTACCTCACCCTGTATGGAAAACTCTGTTCTATGATGGTTTGTACGCTTAATCTGTTTTCTAGTGAAAGGATGTTCATTTATCTCAAAAAAAAACAACTGACTCCAGATAATCAATGATTGTAAAACCAAGGTCTTTCTGCCGAGCTGCTGTAAACTACCAGGAGAACATGAGCTCTCTGCCAAAGAGTGCATGTAGGCTTGGTTGAAGCCAAACCACTATAAATCGGTTTTGTCATTCTTGTCTTTATTTTTACTTCATTTCACTTGTATTTTAATCTTTGCAGTTATGATTAGAGGTAATTTAATTTATCATTTACTTGAGTTACTATATAAAAAATTATCTTTCCGTAAAAACAATATCCACCCCCTGTATTATTGCCTTGCTAGTACTCACAATTCGGATTTAATGTATTTATGCTATCATAATAAAATGCTTTAAAATTTTGAGACAACAAATACCCAACATTTTCTAGCACATCATATATGTAAAGCCCCGTCCTATATGAATAAGATAGGAGCACATGCAGAAGCCATTTTTCTTCCTATTCACCAGAAGAAGAAAAAATAAATGTCACAGAGATAAATATTTAACTGAATATGGCTGGATAACCATTGGATCTCAAAAACTTATGCGTGTGGAAACGGAATAGTAATGCTTGTTAGCAAACATCATTATTGACAGAATAAAAAATAGTTCTACAACTTGATATAAAAATAATATACATAATAATCCAATGCATAATAAATTATCCACATATAATAATATGAAAGAATTTACCTGTACTAAAGCACGCATTCAGCCCTCTAGCCAAGTATCGTGTGCCAGGATGCAACCTACTACGACGAGCAGTTAGAGCAACTAACCCATCTTGCTGTCCAGAGAATCCAAAACTTTTGCATTCTGCAAAACCCTATGTACAACAGCATCCCTCAATTTAACATCACAAAAAGTTAACAAAAACTAAGTGAAAGACAAGTAAAAAGGAATGAAAAACAGTCCACATAGATGAGAACAAAGGTAGAAGAATCTCAGAGACATTTACTAATAACCATTATGTAGGGGCTGCCAATTGGTACCCATTTACCTGTCATACGTCCCATCCAACCCACTTGCAACAGTATGGAAATTCAAAATTACCCAGGAGATTCAAAGTTACCCAGAAGGATAAGTGAGTAATTTAACCCAACCATTTACAAACAGGATGACCGTCAGGTGTGGATAACCCTTATTTCATACCTGTTACCCTTTTAGTGGTGTGGAAAACCCTAATTCCATATTTGTTACCCTTCATTTATACTGTTTAGTGTTTATAGGGTGTTTGGGAACGCTTTTTTTGGACGTTTTCCATTGTCTTTTCGAAATTAAAGACAGGGATGGCTCCAAAGCGTGTTTGGCAGTAGGTTTTTCAAATTAAGAGGAGGCTCACTTCCCTTCATTAAGTTTCCCCAAGAAAAATACACCCCCTCGGGTGTTTTAAATCTAAAGACATCGGGACTCATGTGTTGGCTAGTAACATTTCCTCCCTCCTTGTTTTCTTCAAACCAGCTTCTTCCCTCTTTTTTCTCCTTCATCCCAAGCCACATTCTCCTCTTCTGCTTCTACTTTTCTCCCAACCAGGAGGCCCAAACTGACCAGACGAAGGGATTATATATTCTTGCTGCTTCATTACGGGTCGATCGTCTCCTTCAATACTTCCCCCAAATTATTGCATCCATGGAAGATACGCTTCTATATCAATCATCCCCTAGCAAAACAGACACCTTTTTCCCAGAACCACATAACCCATTCTTCAATTTCCAAAGACGCACTTTTCTGGAAATCTATATGAAAATCCAGCCATCAAATGAGTTCTAAGTAGGACAATAGCGTCCAAATAGTTACTGTTTTCGCCAGGCACAAACCTTGACTAGTTTTTTCACTGTAAGCATGAAATATCATTGTTGGTTTTGGGTCATCGTCGCCACTTGCTAGTGTTTTAGCAGAAAAAATAGAAATTTTCATTTTGAGCAGCAGAATCTCAAAGGCAAACGACTCTATGCCTTTGGAGCTGGACTCCAATAAAAAAGCTTGCAATTCATTTTAGTACCCAAAACCAAAGCCCATTTTTCTACACATGGAGAGGTTGACCCCTTTAAAACAATATATCATTTCATCTAGTCTACAATACATCTTCAATTCGCAAATCGCAATCCCCATTTCATGTTGTTGCCCGCCATGGACAGACAGCTATTCCAAGGGAGTCTTTGATACCCTTCGGTATCTGCATGGGTTGTGCTACGGGGCTGGTCTGGTGGCAGCAGGAGGGAAGGGACAGTGTTAGCAGGGAGGGTCATGGCCTCTGGTGCGGACACCAGACCTATGCAAGTCTATGCACGCCGCCAAAAGAAAATACATGCTGTCAAGTAGTTTTTGGAATTTTATTTGGGTCTTTATTTAGAGTATTTGTTTTAGAAATCCTTTATTAGGTAATTACTTGTTTTAGGAATCTTCATGTTTTAGGAGTTTCTTGTTTTAGGAATCTTCATGTTTTAGGAGTTTCTTATTTTAGGAATCTTCTAGTCTTATGCTATTTCTTGTTTTAGGAGCCTTTCCATTGATTGTAAGTTTCTTATTTAAGACTTTATGTATGCCTATTTAATGGCTTATGCTTTCTTCAATGAAGGATCTATGATTTCCTGAAAAAAAAAAAAAAGACTCTGAGCAGTTTTCCCGTCAGTGTTGATTCTGGCCATATTCTGGTGCTGATTCCAGGCCACCAGTGCTGAATCTGGTGGTGAAAACTCTTCTATTCCTTTTTTACTACTGAATGTTGAAGTCCCTCCTTCATTAATCCTGAGCCTTTGAAGGATAATTGCTGTTGAAGACAATTTCAAGTTGCTGCCTTGCTGTCTGATCTGAGAACTAAAAGAGAAGACCTAACCAGGACAAATAGCATTGTTGCATGAGTTCTTAGACTCTAATTTCAGCCCAGTTTATTGGTATTCTATCCCCATCAGAATAAGATAAGTTGGCCCACTTTTCTCTGTTAGTAATTATTTAATCCTCTTTTATAGCATCAAGCCTATCTTTAGTTGTACGTGTGGTTAGAGGTGGATTTGTGTTTTCTTAAGCCCAGTAGTCCATTAGTTGTTTGCACTTCAATCATAAGTCATATTCTATTGTTACTGCCTAGCCACCAGAAATTTCTCAATTTCCTAAACCTGTGCTACAACTTCTGTTTAGCTTTATAGAGATTGTGAACATAATCTGCTGATATTATCACTTGCTGATTAAATGCTTTATTTCATCCTACTTTAATTGGTTTAGAATATATATTTTCAGTATTTGCCCAATTAGTTGCGTGATCTCAATTAGGGTTTTATTAGTTGTCCTGCATCAGCCTCTCTCTTCTCTCTTTCTGTCATTCCCTTTCTCTCTTCCTTCCGCCAAACAGGTGATTCATAAATTTTGGAAAATAACACAGTTTGACCAAACAGGTTAAAACATTATATACAACAACTTCAAAATTTTCAATGAAAATTTAAATGTCTCATAATTCAGAGACAAAAACGTCTAAAAAGAAAAAGTGCTGCCAAACAGGGTATTACTCTTAATCCCTTCTAATGTTCTATAAACCATAAACATCCCATTCCAAGCCGCTGTCGCCTTCATCATCTCCGCCTTCCTTAGATCCCTTATCCCTTTCAATTATCAATATCTTTTTTCAAAGAATACCTTAAATGTCATATAAGGATCTCATCCGAGATCCTTTCCTTGGAATTTCATCTCACCACCCTGGTGAGATTTGAGATCTCATGAGATGGCATACCATAAAATAGACTACCTACCACCAGAGTATAACATCAATTATGTATGCAGGTACCATAGTGAACCAAACTGAACATTGAAAGCCAAGAAAACCTAACAATGTACCAAAATACTCCATTGTAGGTACTTCTTATACATGTATACACATAAGAGACGACACCTCTTCCAAAGATACTAAAACCGCTTCCGAAACTCAAAGAAAAAAACAACTGAAAACACCAATGACATAATATTTGTGCATTTTCACTCATGAGTAGATGATGGACGGCACAAATTTCATCAATTGTTGTGATATACAATTAGATATTTATGTCAAGAAGATGGATTACTGTCTCTAGAGCTTCACTCATAATTTCTAAATGGATTATCCTATTAATAAAACTTTTCATGTATTTTCTTAGCAAGATAGAAGAGTCAAATGCCGCTTATAGATAATTTGTGCACAACATGCAAATTAGCTAGGCAAAGCTATAATCGCTGGTAATGAAGAATTGCATCGTCAAACCATAGTGTTTTTCAATTGCTTGTGTGCAAAGTAAGAGGCCTTAGCATGCCTGTGAGAAGCAAAAATGTTAGCATGTTTCGGTGCTAAGATAGAGAGACAGCACGTCTTGCTTCAGCAAGTAGCCATAGCTTCCTTCAACATATGTGCTAAGACCATGAAGCACAGTTGGCCATTGCTTCTGCCTACATTTCCAAGGGTATTAGCACTACATTTGAGACACTATCTACAAGATCCTTGCCTTCTCTATACTTATCTGGTGAGCACAGCATATGTAAGGCAAACTTAACACTTTCTTACTGCAAATTAGACATAACATACAGCAAATTACCAATATTTCTGTACATCTTAAGTTCACATTATGCATACCTTATTTGTTACATATCACTAACGTGTACAGCACCATTACTATTCCTTTGCTTTGTTGTCATTATTTATATAATAATTGATAAAAATATTATCTTCTCAGGGTGTAAAAAATTTATTTAAAACGTTTGTGTTTCTCTCATTCAGGGTAAGTTTCTAATTTTTTGTTTGCCTACAATCTCACTTTGATCTGCCAGCAGACTGCAAATATCCTCCTGAATATTTGAAAGATTAGTAAGTACTAAAACATTTTGGATGGCACTTACCAAAAACTGTGCCAAAAAAAATTTTAACTTTTCTATACTACAAGAATTCTATCTAATATTCATAACGAATCAGCTAAGTATCATGACGTCATCGCCTTTTTCCCGTCAGCTATTCTATCTTATAATATCTTTCACTAACAAAACAAATCCTCTATATGCTCCTAGCTCTCCAGGAATCCTACACTTTCTTTCAGCAATACTCTTTTGTACTCTAAGTAACAACAGCTACAATTAGTTAGATGTTCTTCTCAGATATTGCCACAGAAATACTAAATGTGATTGACTTTTACACCAATGCTAATAGCAGCAAAAATGGACTTAAAAGAGACACGGCAAAAAACAAAATGTTACCAGAGAAGAGAATAACAGAAACCAATAAAAGTTTCAAAATTAATATACCAAGCGTGAAGAAAAACCTGCAGCAGAATGACACAATGGTGTGGCATCCCAATCTCCTTGAAGGGCCTGGAAAGCCATTCGTTCCAAACAAACTCCTCATCAGGGTTTTCTAATGGCATACAACTAGGAAAAGGTCTTGTAATATCCCTCGTTTCACAAAAAAAGTACTTCCCGTCAATGTCAAGCTCAGTCAACTCCTGAATATTTTTCAGCTCCCCTTTCCCTTGAGCCTGTGGATTTCGAAGTTCAATTCTGACCCATTGACTTTCTGTCACCGTATATACACAGCCACCCCCAGGTAAATTAGGTATTGTGGCACTCAACTTGGTAGCAACTAAGAGAACTCCAAAGTTCCCCATTGCAGAATAGCCCAATATAGCCTTTCCATATGTTGTACTTTTACATAATAACCTTGACCCATCTGTTACATAATTCAGAGCTTCTTCTTCAGAGAAGAAAACATCATGGCCAACCTTTCCAGTGTATGACAATGATCCAGTTGTGGGATCAATATTAATCACTTGGGTGTCACTTCTGGTAGATAAACTGACAACAATAAATACTTCAGCCGTCTCTAGCACAATGACAACAAGAGACGTATCCCTGGTGTAGCCACCTACAACTTGGAAAAAAAATAAAAGAAATCACGTTACAATATCATGAAGTTAAGTTCCTCCCAAAAAACAAATTCAGATACACAAAAACAAAACAAAAATCCTGCACTTATTTCTAAACCATCGCGGATAGTTCTAATCCCTCTGTCTCATATATACTGGCATACTTTACTTTATTCAGTGTATCTAATTTTTTATCAACTACAGATTAAAAGATTATAAAGTTTTATAACTTATCAACAATACTTTTACCATTACAAAAGGCTTAAAAAATGGACAGAAACTCAAGGTGCCAATTAGTATGGGCATTTTCAGAATATGTCTTAAGTTAGTGGAAAATTTCCTGCATTACTTGTTTTTCCTTAAGATGTGTGCTTTTTCAAATATGACTATCGATATCAAAAAGAGAAGTTGGAAAACATGAATTTTGTTAATTCTACTAAATTCCGGAATTTCAGCAAAAGATGCACCATCATACTGATGACATAAAGCATTTAAATTCTATCAGAGAGTAAAATAATCAATAACAAGGATGGCACATAAAAGCAGCAAATAAATGAAACAAAGGAAAACAGAGGCAGCAATATAATAATTCAAAATTTTATTTGCAGCAAATTTGTACCTACAAACGTGTATGATACTTACCCTCTTTAACCTGACTGTAACAGAGTTTCAAGTTCTCGTTTTGTTAATAAATAGGATTTTTCAGAAGAAAAACTTAGGACTTCTTCATACAAAATCTAATGACCAAGTGATTTTTCTTAATGAAACATATGACATATACCTAAACATTTATTTACACCCTCCTAACTCAATAAATCACATTTTCAACAACTTCAACAAAAAATTGAATAAGGATAGTGAATAGAAAATAACTTCTGAACGGACATGCAAGTAATCTATTCTTTCGCAATCACAAAATGCATGAATGGGCAGTTTAACACCGCATTCGTGACAATAAACAGAATATAGAGCTAAAAAGCGTGCGATCGACACCCAAAACAGAAAATAAAAAATATCCTAACTCGATAGGCGATAGATAAATGCCTTAATTGTTCAATTTCCCGCGCAAATCGCAAAACTTCCGACAATCCATTTTCACGCAATCACTGCCTAAAAACCGATCTATTGAATTACATAAGTGTCCGAATCTGCTGGGGTAATGCGAAATATCGTGGAAGATCTGAAAATTTTTACCTTTTCTGCTCTCGGATCGCCGATTTGCCTCTCCCAACGGCTTCTCCATCGACAACTCGTCCTGCCGGATTCACTTGCTTCCAGTCAACTTAGCCGGCCCTCCCCTCGATATCGGTCTCGGCAATCAGATTCTAGGGTTTTATCACGCAAAAGACGGAATTCTTTTGAGGACTCTCGTCGTCCTCGAGGCCGGGGATCGGGGCTTGTCTCGTCCCCGGATAAATAAAGTCCCATGCAACAACACTCGTCTCGCTTCAGAATTCACGTTTGCATCACCGTTTCCATGCCTGCAGGAGCGGCCGAAGCAAGGGAGGGGAGTGGAAGAAGAAGAAATCGACCATGGCCGGACGTTGAGTCGGACTCGTTTTTTCCTCATCTTCCCAAGCCGGGTTTGTCCGAGTTCAAGCCATTTGTAATCTGGGCTCCAGTTGTGGGGGCCACTGAGATAAAAAGAGGGCACATAAATACGGGAGCTGATTGCCTGTCGTACGATCAAAGTAAATTACTCTAATCATACAAAGTTACAAACCACGTTTCTCACTTTAAAAAATAAATCAAACCAAATCGAATCAAGCCATTTTTATCCTTTTATTAAAGCGGTTTAAATTTTTTTAAAGATAGAAACGTACCATTTAAAAAGCCATTTTTATCCTTTCATTAAAGCGGTTTAAAATTTTTAAAGATAGAAACGTATTATTTAAAAACCGTATAATTAGAGAAATTATACCAATGGATTTAATTTTTTTTCCCTGTTACCCAATTAACATATTTTTTCTAGTAGTCCGTAGTTTAAAGGAACTGTTATAATATGACAGAAGTAAAAATTACTACGATTAGGGGAAGAGTTGGTCTAACCAGCATTACAGGCGCTAGCTAAACCCGTGGTCACATCATGGCCCTTTTCATGATTTTATTGCCAGAAAACTCAGTGGTTCAGGAAGAGGGCAAGTTTAGAAAGGCGCTCTTCTACTCTATAGCTGACCCCTCCCAACACTACATGCTCGAAACTTATAAACAATCCATTAAAACAAATTAGCCCTCCACGAGGAAAACCACAATGTATTAAGCCTAAATTATAAAATACTAAATTAATATTTCTTCTATCTTAGGTTAATAACTCTATCTAGAAAAAATTTTATTTTATATTAATAATTTTATTTTGTTAAAGTTAAATAGTTAGGTACTTAAAAAAGAGTATCATAAGTTTATTTTTCTTATCTTTATCATTCCATTAAAATTTCTATTTTTCCAAATGTAGCTAGGAATATATATCAACAAAAATGCAAGAAATAAAACTCGTTAATAATACCCCAAGAGCGGCATTGGGAATGAACGTTGATGGAGGTGGATTCCAATGTCATTTAGGTTGGCAATTAGTTCCCTCCCCATGTAGAGCCCCCTCATCCCTTATACGACGATCCTTTATCATTATCTTTGTTTTTATTTTTATTTTTTTCAATGTGATCATTGATCCTTCTTTAATATACTTTATTTTGAAATAAATACCAATATCGGATATATCTAAATTAGTAGAAATTCAAATATTGAAAAGGGTTATCTTAAGTGGTGGAGGGCTACAAGATAAATTGTGTCCGAACGTTTGGGTTCCACCCTACTTAGTTGCCCTTCTTTTTATCCCTGTGTTCCTCATAAATAGAGGCCACTGTAAGGGAGCATAGCGTGAAACCACATGTCAAAAACATTAGTTAGATTGATTTTTAACATGATTATAATTAAAAAATTGATAATTGTCCAACAAAACCATGTAATACAAATTTCAAGACTAACTTGGTCGGTTTTCATTATAGAGAGCTAATGGACTTACTTTTGCTGTTCATGAAAACCTGCCACATTGGCATCTAAAACCTACCATATTAGCATTCAAATATTTCTTTTGACAAATTTGTTGGAGATGTGTCATCAAGTAAAAACTTGGGAACAATGGGCCTTACTTTTTTTCCTTATTGCCAGTGCACCCAATGACATAAAAGCTTGGGAACAATGTCTAGGCGGGACTTGAAACCTTATAAATCAGCAACCAGTTAGAAAGGGAGAGTCAATATTGAAATTTGAACCTAGTTACTCAATATATATGGAGATTACTATTAACTCTCTAATTTAAGTGGTCGGTTCATGATTATCTATTTTCCTCGAGTTTAACAAGCTTTCTAAGTTCATGTATATTACCAGTGAGGTTTGCCTTGAGAGTATGCCTTAAATCCTATAATTTATTATTTTTTTATCATGAATGTGTTGATTCAATGAAAAATGATTTCTTGATCCTCTTTAGTAGAGTTATGGAGACGATAATGTGCTCAAGAAGACAAAGATCACGATGGATCTGAGTCATGGATATTGACATAGTATGAAGTAAAGGTCATCCATGGTTATTTGTTGGATATGTAATTGTAACACGAGAAAAAGTAATTTGTAAATTATCCATTTCATTAGTGAATTTTGCAATGTTGGACAAAGTACTCTTTTTTAATAGGATTTTCATGTAAAAATTATTATATGTTTTTTACGTAAATGTTCGACTTATGTACATGAGATAATTGTTATTAATGTTTAATTTTTTATTTACATAACAAATCAAAATAATGGTTAATCTAAATTAGAACAATAGTTATAACATGCTTGATGTGATGTATAGTGAATTTAAAACTTTCATTCCTTTCGGCCCATAATATTTGCCTAGATAAAAAAAACTAAAATAGAGATAAACACTCGGTTAAAAGGATTTGGGTGTCACTCTCCCATGTGAGAAACTGGCTTTTAAGCCTATTGAATGGACTTTAAACTGATAGTAGGTTTAGATGGGCAATTTAAAATTGAAATGACATTTAATGTCATTATTCCATAAATATGACTCAAAATGTCGTTTCTCACGAAACCCTCATCCTAGGGAGTTTATATGAGAAAATACCTTTTGATTTCAATGGTTTTAAAAAAACATATTCACCCTTATCTCTTAATCATTTACTACTACATATTTTAGGGGTTTTTTTTATCATTTTATACCAAAAAGTAAAAGTCATTTTAAATGGCCATTTCTTTTCAAAATTATCACAAAAACACATCTAACCTCATTTTGATTTCATTTAAATAAAGAAAAAACATTAAAAAGGTATTTTATTTCACCATCAAATATGCATCTAAACAACCCCTAACAAATACCCCAAAACATGAAAAGTGTTTGTCACTAGCAGTGCCTCAATTCCCAATGCAATAGAGGTTAAAACTTGACTTTGATTTTATGGAATAGATGGAATCATCGAATTATGTTAGAAAATTATATATATATATATATATATATATATATATATATATATATATATATATATATATATATATATATATATATATATATATATATATATATATATATATATATATATATATATATATATATATATATATATATATATATATATATATATATATATATATATATATATATATATATATATATATATATAATATCACTGAGAGAAACGTATTCACCAAAATGGTGTTATGGCTTGCCATGCAGGCACCAGTGTGACAATTGGCACCTACATGTTTTTTTATTAATTTTATTTGATTTCGACACTAAGTGAAAAAACTTTATGTTTCTTATGAAACCAAACCCTTACCTTATTTTGTCATTCTAACTCGCAAAATTACCACACTTAAATATAATATTTACTCAACTTTGCTCATTTGCATAACATGTAAGGGTGTTAATGAGCCAAGCCTGCTTGTCAAGCATGCTAGGCTCGAATTGAGCTCAACTTGAACTGGGCTCGGCTAGAACTCGACTCCAGCTTCCGAATTGAGTTTGAGCATACCCCTACTCGACTCGACCGACTCAAACTCGACTCATACTCAGTTAAGCTTGAACTTTAATATAATTTTAAAATTATATATTAAAAATATATTTATAAAATAATTAATACATATGTATATATTATATAGATATAATTATTATTTTAAATATATATTTATGATATATATACACTAATACCATGTATCATATTTGTCTAAATATGATATATAAAAAAAATTAGCAAGAGTAGTAGCTCACTACAACTCCGGCTCCCTGACCATCATATCATGAGTCATAGCTCACAATAACTCTGGCTCCCTGACCATGATCTGATGGTTAGGGAGTTGCAACTCTAATTATACTTTCACATGATATGTACCCTAATTTAATTGTAAATGGTGTATAATTTATATGTATAATATATATTTTTGGGTAAAAAATTTAGAGACCCAAACACAAATATTCTCTTTCCATAACTTTATTTAGTTTTTTAAGATAAACTAAAATTATTTTATTTAAAAAATTAAATAGAGCTATTAATATTGAATAGCATGCTATCATACACTAAGATACCCAATAACTCTTATAAAAGAAGTATGACACTAGGCGGACCAACCTTAATTTATGGATTGTTTCTCTATGGAGATGTACAAGGGTTAAGAATAAATTTTTAATGTGGGTTTTTGTTATCTATATCTTTTTAAGCAATTTATAAAATATTGTCAACATAGGTTTTTATTTTTTACATTTATTGAGTGATTATATGAATCTAAAGAGATAAAAATGGTAATGTTGCCTTCTTGGAATATCCATTCCTTCATTCCTAATGACTATAGTCATTTTTTTGAGGTACAATCTTAATACTTATTGAAGCTAATTTAATTTATTATTTAATACTAAAAACATCTTATATGTGAGACACTTCATATACTTTAAGTTTAGATATATTTTCTCTATTTTTTTAGTTCGAGCCAATTTGATTATAAATTCGTGATTAACTTATTGCAGTTTGAGTTTGAGCTCAGCTACTTGAGAAAGTCTAATACTTGAGAAAGTCCAATACTCAGCTTGACTCATTAATATCCTTAATGATAAGTTACTAGAAGTCTAGTAAGTGAATTATTGAAGATGAATTTTGTCAATCAAAGTGACGAAATTCATTGTCCCTATAACTTGCCCAACAAAGGAGTAAATATTTTGTAAATTGTGGTGATATTGTCAGTTAGACTCACAAAATAAGATAAAAACTAAGTTTCGTTACTTACAATGATGAAATATAAGTTTTTGTTACTTGAAGCCACAAAATTAAGTAAAAATATTCATCCTCTATCTTATATTAATAACTATATATAAATTTTTTTTAAAATTTAAAATAATTTATTTTAAAATTTTATTAAAATATTTTAAAAAATTAAATATAATAATTAATAATTTAATATAGAATAGAGGGAGTAAAAAAATGTTCGGCAGGCACCATTTTTGGCTCGTGAGATTACCATTTTGGATCATTTATTTCTCTATGTGACATTAGGGAGTTTTTTTATAATAAATTTCTATTCCTTGGCTGGACCGTCTCGTCTCGAAAATATGTTTTTAAGATAAAGCCGGTCCGAGTCAGCTTGTGTCTTCAATCGCAAAAGGATAGGATCAGTCGATCAGACAAGTCCCTTCCCTCCCTCCACCCAGTAGGCAGAAAATGGCCGTGCCCATTCGTGTCCACTGCCCGCCCCCCGCCGGTCGGAAGCCCATCTCCGTATTCTCATCCTCCCTCCTTCCCTTTAGGCCCATCTTCCTTCGGTCCCTCTTCTCCCTCCCTTCCTTGACCTCTTGTGGCCGCGTCTCCATGAGCATGGAGGCCGGCATCGGCGTCATGGGCACCAAGCTCGGCATGATGACCTACTTCGAACCCGGCGGAAAAGTCGTCCCCGTCACAGTCGTCGGCTTCCGGGAGGGCAACATCGTTACACAGGTAGTCAATGTTTCCCCGTTTAGAGGATAAGAAGCCTTTTGTGCTGACTGAGAAGAGTTCAAGCTGCTACCTTTTCTTAGCATCCTAGTGCTGCAGGTGAAAACGGCGGCGACGGACGGGTACGACTCTGTGCAGGTGGGATACCGGAGGGTAAGGGACAGGAAGCTGACCAAGCCGGAGCTGGGGCACTTGAACAAGGCTGGGACTATTCCTATGCGGCATTTACAGGAGTTTCGATTGGTGTCGGTGGAGGACTTCGAGCCCGGCCAGAGTCTTGCGGTGGATGAGATTTTTAAGGAGGGGGATCTAGTTGATGTCTCTGGTACAACCATCGGGAAGGGGTTTCAAGGTATCTGTCAACGATTTATCTATCATATTGGTTTAGCTTCTGCTGATTGAGTCAGAATAGGGTGTGTACTGTATTCTGATGTTGTGAATTAAGGAAAGACGGGACTTTTGCTAGCATGGCCATGACAGTGGTGTAGGTTGTGCCAGGTCTTATGTGGTTAAACTAAGATCGAGGTTAGTGTAATATGCCTTCGGATAAGAAAACCACGAACGGTTTGCCAGTAAATTATCGGAAAGAATATCAGTGACTGATGTTTTCCTTGTTGAGTTCGCTAGCAAAATTCAACCTTCTTTATGCGTTTTTAGTGTTTGCTCAAATATCACTTGCATTGTTCACTGAATAAATGTATATTAAATGAAACAACTAAGTTTTATAATTTCTTTTATGGTTCTAGGGAGGTATGGCTCAGTGGATCATTTGCATGTCATTGTGTGTAATGATTCTAAAATGTAGAGAATACTAGTTGCTGCTGTTGGCAATGTCAACAATGTCAACAGAGAAAACTCATTTGCTGTTTCTGGCAGTAGGATTGGACGTTACAAGTTGCGACATTGCACCAATGATTCGCTTTCATCATAGTTTAGAAATTTAACCTTTTATTGAAGAAGGAGATGCTTGGTCAATTGGATAATTCTGTTGAGGATTCTTTCGTCCTTTAAGAATGGTGAGGAAAAAAATTATGCTGTCAAATGAACACTTGTATTTTTGGAAAACATGTGACTATTCTTTACTTGGTTTGATTGTTGAGACATGTCTTTTTGTTGAGGCCTCATCTGATCCTTTTTGTGCCGAAAGTTTGTAAAAAAAAGTCTTTAAAAATACCTTGGGGACTACAATTTGTTTCAAGAATGAAGGTCCAAAGGTTTTCAACGATTTTATTTTTCTTTCCCTTTCATAGAAATGGCAGTACCTCCAAGCTTCACGTTCAGTGAAATAATACCACTGATCAAATTTAGGCATACGATGGGGGACTGAAAATGTGTACTAGTTTCATAATGTAGTGAACGGTTCATATATTTGCTCTAATTTTTGTAATGCAGGTGGAATCAAGCGACACAACTTTAGGCGCGGACCTATGACCCATGGTTCCAAGAGCCACAGGGCCTTGGGTTCGATTGGTGCTGGAACAACTCCAGGACATGTGTACAAGGGGAAGAAGATGCCCGGTAGGATGGGAGGGACAAAAACGAAGATCAGAAAGTTGAAGATTGTTAAGATAGACACTGAGCTTAGGGCGGTGATGATAAAAGGTGCAGTTCCTGGTAAACCAGGAAATCTTCTTCGCATAACTCCCGCAAAAATTGTGGGGAAGAACATCCCAAAGAACTAGCGGCTTCGCTCTGCTTTATCTGTAATTTGTGTGGTTTTTTTGCAGGTGTCAACGTTTTTTTGGGCAATGTTTTTAAGTGTAATTTACGCTTTGATCTTTATCTTCATTTTTTGAAGTTGTAGATGAGTTCATTGCTTTTTTATAAAGCTGGTGCTGTGATTTGTGAAAGACTTGAAAGAAGGCCCAGGGCAAAAGGGTCCTTTACAACGTCTAAACACAATATAAGACACTAAACACGATCAATCACTGCAGCATGGTTTACTCATTAATCTGTCTTGGATGGGCTTGAGCCATGGATTAAGCAAATCTAATCACTGTCTCAAGCTCGGGTTTGTCGACTCCTACCTAACGGTATATCAAGCTGCTTTCCATCTTTGAGGCAATAGAAGGGTGGTGTGGCACGTATGCCCCATGACGAACTAAACTCCCGCGTTGCAGACATGCCAGACAACAGCACTAGGTATCAGCTAAACCATATATACAATTAGGTTTATGTTTACAGCATGCAACAGTGGGGTTAAAATTTCGGGTCAATTAGTTTTAGAATGTGTCTATATGCATCTTAAAAAAAAATTCAGTACCCCATAACCCCCTTGATAATTTTTGTTAGTAAAGCAGGGGATTATTGAGGTGCATATCAACATGTTCTTAGTTTTACGTATAATATAACTAATCTAACAAGTTTGCAATTGTTGGTTAACCACATCGAAACTAATAACAGATAAATGACATATTTACATGCCTAATCAAATATAACTAAAGTATCTTTACGAGGGTAAAATAAATCTTTACTACAACTATGACTTTTACATTCCTTCTAGCCTCGATACAAGCACCCACACTATAAAAAATATTAAATGTATAGTATTGATACGCACTACAAAGGATATTAAATATATAAGAATACTTGGTAGGGTAAAGGTTCGATAAACATATTGTAGAGTTTTTGTTAGAAAACTAATCAATCCATCACCATATAAAGAAAATATATCTTTCATGATATTCATTTTACTTGTAAGTAAAATTCTTCTTAAAGGTTTTCTAGACACGATGACCTCATTTAGGAGTTTTGTGCTCCTAGATAATTGAGCCACAATATAAAAACCTTAGTGCTATGAAGTATGTCTCTCTCTGTCTACATTATGAAGTAAAAGCCCACTAGGCTGATGGACTCTAATGTTGAGATTTTGACTTTTTATGATCATCAAAACTTCATGTATTGCGTTGTAAGAGACTAGTTATCTTTTAATGCTCTAGTCCATTTAAACATAACTATCGGACCAGGGAAGCAATTCTATATAACTCTTATTTATAGAGGGATAATAGACTTTAGTCATTTTTCATACCAACCCACTTCTGTTGATGTGGTTAAAGACTCACTTTTTTAGCCAAGGTACCAAGGGTTCTTATGATCTTAATTGCCTTATTTATAGTCTTTTGGGTACATGTTCATCACAATCAAGAGGCTCATGGACATGTATTGAAAATTCTAACCCTTAAGTAAATATATGCATAAATAACATTTCATCCACATCATAAATCACCTAAAAACCATGCATTATTAATTGTAGAACTGTAGCATGCATTAAGTATTATCCTAATGAAATCTAAAATCTTATATTTCATCAAGAGTTTGGCCAACATGTCAATGACCTCATTGATGACTATTAGTAAATTCATTAACACATTGAACCCTATCGATAGTGATTTTAAGGTCCATCGGTAACTTCATGGATAGGTTGATGACCTTGCCAATAACTATATGTGAGTTCATTAACACGACGAACTATATTGATAGATCTATCGGTAACCTAATAGATAGGTTGCTACCCTCACTAATAACTATTGGTAAGTTTATTAACTCGTCGAATATCATCGGCATAGTTGTTAATATCCATCGATGGCTTCACTAATAGCCAATAAGTTGGTACCCTCACCGATAATCATCAGTAAAATTACCGATAACCTAGAATATAAAATAACTTTTTAGATAAGTCAATACTCGTACCGATAATTATTGGTGAGCTCACTAATATGTTAAACCCTACTCATAGTGAAACAATACTATTGTATCATGTATTCTAACTATAGCAAGGAACAAAAATCTTTGTTCAATATATATTTTATATTTAATATATATACATACATACTATAATGCATGTATATTGCTAGTAAAAAAAAGAAAAAAATCTAAAGAAAAAGAAACCGGGTCCTTATGGTAAACGGAGTCGGTTCCGGACCATTCCCAGTTGAGAACTTCTCTCCCACCACCACACCGACCTCCGCGAGCATAAGCACCTACGGCTTTCCTTCCCCTCAAGCAAAAGCAGCCAGACCGAAATCCTTGCTGATACACGGGGAAGAGAAGAGAAGAGCGATTCCACAGCTGTGAGCTTGACGGCTATGGCTGCCATGTTGGTCGACCCAGCCCTTCCCGCCGTTCTTCCCTCCTTCAACCCCTTCCCGCCTGCCTCGTCGGATTCGGCCCCCTCGGCCTCCGACTCCGAGGACGACCTCTATGGGCGCCTCAAGTCGCTCCAGCGCCAGCTCGAGTTCATCGAGATACAGGAGGAATATGTTAAAGACGAGCAGAAAAACCTCAAGCGGGAGTTGCTTCGGGCGCAGGAGGAGGTCAAGCGGATCCAGTCCGTGCCGCTGGTCATCGGCCAGTTTATGGAGATGGTCGACCAGAACAACGGCATCGTCGGCTCCACCACCGGGTCCAATTACTACGTGCGGATTCTGAGCACCATCAACCGGGAGTTGCTGAAGCCCTCCGCTTCGGTCGCCCTGCACCGCCACTCCAACGCCTTGGTCGATGTTCTGCCGCCCGAGGCCGACTCGAGTATTTCCTTGCTCAGCCAGTCGGAGAAGCCCGACGTCACCTACAATGTAGGTTTTCCTTTTTGTTTTTTAAAATTTATTATTATTCCCAGTTTGGTTCTTTTTATTCGTTTGATTTAAGATATTGAAATTTGGGTTTGATTGGATTTTGGATTCTGATGGGGCGGGCTTGATGATACTGTTGACGAGAATTAGGTTTTTGAACCTTGAATCACTCTGGAGCAAACGGACCTAGGGTTTCTACCTTGCTAAGGAATTAGAAAATCTGGAGTAATTGAACAAGTGTTCTCTGTTCGAATATTTTTCGCTTGCCTTTCACTGCTCTATGTTACTTTTCTTTCAGATAGGAGCCTTTTTGTTTTTATTATCCTTTTTTTCCAGTGCATTACAAGAAAGTTCATAGCTCTCTGTGGTAATTACTAGTTTTTTGTAACATAGGTAATGCATTTTCCTTAGTTAAGGAAAATATACAATTGATGAAATGATCTACTTCATTCATCACTTAAGATATCATACTCCATTTTAACTTTTTATCTCAAAGTATTTGTTTTTGCTTCCACTTCGTGCTAACACATTATTTTACTAGGTCAGGATATTGGAGGTTGTGATATTCAAAAGCAAGAGATTCGTGAAGCTGTTGAGCTTCCTCTAACGCATCATGATCTGTACAAGCAGATTGGGATAGATCCTCCTCGTGGGGTTTTGCTCTATGGTCCTCCTGGTACAGGGAAAACAATGCTTGCAAAGGCTGTGGCCAATCATACAACTGCAGCTTTTATTCGAGTAGTTGGTTCAGAATTTGTTCAGAAGTACCTTGGCGAGGTAAATGTGAAGGCATTTTCAATATCCTACTGCGTTAGGGATTTCAGTATATTTCCATCTAATTTTTGAGTGGTATGTCAATGTATTTCTTTCCACTTTCTCTGCTTATTAGTTTACATTTTGCATCATCAGGGGCCGCGAATGGTGCGTGATGTATTCCGGCTGGCCAAAGAAAATGCTCCCGCTATCATCTTTATTGATGAAGTTGATGCCATTGCAACTGCACGGTTTGATGCTCAAACAGGAGCTGACAGAGAAGTTCAACGTATTCTTATGGAACTTCTGAATCAGGTACCCTTTTTTTTGCAGTTTTGTGGAATCATAATATTACGCATTCTTGACTCCACATTCCCCATATGTGCTGTTGGACGTGCATTGCAAGATGTTGTTTTTTTCTGAAAAAAATATCCTTGGCTGTAATCATTTCCATTATATTATGTAGTCTGACTATTTGGTGTGATGGTGCTCAACTAGTGATATGCCTTCCCTTCATTTGAGTGCCAGAGAATCTCTTCTCGCTGTCAATCCATGTCCTTCCTGTTCCTGTAAACCTTTTCAACTATTCCTTTTTTCTTTTGTGCTCAATCCACATCAAGGATTGTCGTATATGATACTGGAGATCTGTTGGTTGGTCAAAGATGTGAGACATCAGAGATATTTGGTAAATGTTATCAGTGATCTAAAAAGGGGTTTAACTTTTTAACATGTATTTTCACAAGCTACACATATATTAACATCTAGAAGCACTAATACTAATCTTAAACATGCATAAGGTCACAGGATCACACTTCTTCTAACGTAATTATGTGACCTAATAGAGGGTCTGTTACATGAATTTTTAGTCTAAATGTATATTAATATGTATTTTCCCAACCTAAGATGGACCTTCATAATTTAAATGTATAATTTAAAATGTTTTTTTGCAATTTAATACTATATTCATACAGTCTGAGTTATTTTCAAAATCTAACTATACATGTATGCCCCTCCATGTACATTTTCTACCTTATGCTAGCGTTTTCCCTCCATTTCTGCCAGCTCTACCGACAATGCAGCTGCAGGATTCAATTATAGAGCCCGCCTGTCTTTATAGAGTATCCTCTTCTTCCTGATGCAGACTGAAATTGTTTGGGTTGGTGTGTGTGTGTGTTGGGGGGGGGAGGGGAGGACCAAAAAAAGAGAGAAAAGGCTGATATAATAGTGATATTGGGCCCGATATTTCGGAATATCCCAATTCTTGCATACTGGATATTGGCACCATACTGATATTTCATTCCTTGATCCACATCCTTCCCTGTGACTTGTTGTTTTTATCTTCACAAATACATAACTTTGTGTCTTTATGATGAGAGTTGATGCGGTGCACTAAGCATCACTTCAAGCGTGCATTAGTCACCAACTTTCAATCGGATTACCAACTTATGAAATAATCTAATTGACCTATTGATTTGATTTATCCAATTATAATATGCAGTGCAATCTGAATCTTAATTAATGTGACTTGTTGAATAATAAATAAATAAGTAAATCAAAGAACAAGATACACAAATTTTTATGTGGAAAAACCCTAAAAAGGGAAAAACCACGGGACCTAGTCTAGCCTTGAAAATACACTATGAAGTAGGGTTTTATACAATGTCGCCTTCACCGGTTATACGTATTATCCAGCAGAAAACTATAAGTGATTCTCAATCCACTTCACGCATCACCAATCTCATTGAGCATGTCCGTTGTATTCTCTACTTCTTCACTAATGCATGATCCTCCCTGGAAATCTAACCATGAGGACCCAAAGAACCACTTTCCAGTGATTCATGTAATTTCAACAAGAGAATATTGAACTTTGAACATAGGGTTCTGAATATAAACTCATCAACTAACCTACTCACAATTATACAATAACTCCGGGTAGATTAGACATCAAGAGGAGAATGATCAGCAACAAATCTGACGCTTGGACTATGAGATGAGCATCCAAGTAGAGGTTTTCAGTGTAAGAACACTTTTAATTGAAAACCTAGACATGAATGAGACTCCTCTACTAGTATTTCGTGGAAAGCTTCTATTTATACAATAGAGATGTTAAAAGGCTAGTTTGAAACACATTGGACTCGAATTGACTTAGTTTAAGAAACTTCCCCAATGGTTGATCGATTGGTTGATCAATCGGGCTTAGTAGATTGATCCCGAGAACAAAAGATTGATTGGGCTCAACTTACTGGAGTTTTCATAAATCAGGGCGATCGACATGCTGAATTTTATGTGTATCAGACATATTTCTGACACTTGCTGACATCTTGGGAAACTAGAATGACATGAATGTACCTAGAATTGATCTTCCAAGACGTATAGATGCACGAATCACATGTTTTTTGGGTAGAATTTTCACACATGGCTTTAACTTGAATTCTCTTGTCTTGAATCTTCAATCATTCTTCAAAATATGAAACACCGACATGTTTGCTTTGCCTTCTTAGACGAACCATATCAAATCTAAGATACAAGGTAGATTCTCCTTCCACATATACTAGTGTTTTTGCCATGAGATTTGCCAATACATACAATCCTCTACATATGATGTTAAATATGTGCTTCATTTCAGTTTTTTCTGTGTCTTCATGTGCAAAGTTAATGGCTGCTCCTGTTTTTTTCTCAAGGCTATGATTTGGAATATTTTTTTATAGATGGATGGCTTCGACCAAACAGTTAATGTAAAGGTCATCATGGCAACCAACCGGGCGGATACTCTTGACCCTGCACTCCTTCGTCCAGGAAGACTGGATAGGAAGATCGAATTTCCTTTGCCAGATAGGCGACAGAAAAGACTTGTTTTCCAGGTAAGACATGATAACGTCTTCTGTTTAATTTTTGTGAGTTATTTTGTTACAGGAGGGAGGTCAGGCTTGTTTCAATACTAGTGTGTTGTTATTAGACAGTAATTAATAGAGTACTTTGTCATTACCTTGGATGATTAATCACAAACAAGAGAATGACGATAGCCACAATTTATTTATGATAAATTCGAATATGAAACTGCCTCCCACAAACGGTTCAATCTGGTTAGGATGATGAAGAGAAATGATATTTTGATCAGCAGTTGTCAGTCATACCTGATAAAGAAGTTAGTTTCTAAACCCTACAAATGTAACTTTTTTTTATCAATTTTAGTAGAGTAGGCAAGAAATGCTGTATGTATGTTCCGATTCCATGAAATTTTGGCAAAATTTGCATTTACATTGACTGATTTTAACTGGAATTTTCCAATTCAAGGTGAATTGAGTGAGAATCAGCAAGGTTTGATCCAATGTGCGATTCTGATTTCTAGAGCCATGCTCTTGTGCTGCTTATTTCTTGTTTTAGAATTAGAATATGAAAGTATTATTTTTATGTAACATGCGAAGGTTTCAAATATTGCATTATGGACCTATTTTCTCCATTTTCCTGGTCTTTTAGCTAAAACTAGTTAATAAATTGTACCAGTAGCCATAGATTCCTTTTCTATTTTCTTAGCATGTGGCTTTTCCTTGATCAGGTTTGCACAGCTAAAATGAACTTGAGTGATGAGGTTGATTTGGAAGATTACGTGTCTCGACCAGATAAAATTAGTGCAGCAGAGGTTTGTTACTATGTTACTCTCATAATTGTAGCTATTGAATTACGTAGTAGCCTGTTTGTCACTTTTGCATGATCCTCTGGTATTTAAGTGCTATTAACTTATAGAGAATATCACAATCTAGCTAGTTATTCATCAACTAATTATTTTAAAATAAGGTTATTTTATTGAGTACTTCCATAGAGGGATAGGCAACTTTATATTTAGTGTGTGCTCCTGATTCCGGATCTGGGTGTCTACAATGCTTTTTTTTGGCTGAAATTTGTATTACATCAGCCAACAGCATCTTACTCACCCAATTTACAATAACTAGCTCAGCAGTTGCCATGGATAGCTTTTAGATCTACCCCAATTATGTAATGGACAGTTGTTTATTGGGATTGACATGGCAGGTTTTCATAGTTGGTATATGAACGAGTAATCATTTTATGTATACATGCCCATAGTTTATGACTATTATATGAATTTCTAATTGTTGGTATGATCTCCAGTTTTCAGGAGACATGCTACTCTAAGATTACCCCTTTTCTTTAGTTGTTGAGGATGAATTGTAGTAGTAGATTCCCTAGTTTGTCACTGGCAAACACTAATAAAATTGCTATAATTAAACTTGTTTTATTGTATAGCAAGGTATAGTCTTGATGCTTTAGTGCACATGTGCGGCTAGATTTCCCGAGATTAATGCAAATTTGACATGCTAATTCACGAGTACTTATTTGTCAGTATATGTTGATTCAGCATTCTCAAAGTGGGTGTGTTGGATAAAAGCTTTATGAACTAACACTATTAGCTGCTGATACTTTAGACTTTAGAGATATCAGTATTGAAGCTTTTACTATAGAATTTGACTATAAATGAAACTACAATAAAAAAAAAAAATGAGGAAACCCTCGCTGTTGGACTCTCTCTCTCTCCCCCCCCCCCCCCACCCAAACACACACACACACAAAAGCCCCTTTTTATTGAGTGTGAATTAGACTGAAGAGTCCGTAGTTTGTCACTGGCCAAACTAAGAAATTTACTGTCAATCGCCTTGTTTATATAGTAGAGTTTATTATTTATGTGTCAGAACATGTGCAGCAAGATTTCCAGACATTATTAATATATATATGACAAGCTAACAAATGGTTACTGATTTGTTACTATATATCAACATCAGCATTTTCAGAGTGAGGGTATTTGATAAAAGCCTTATCAATCAACAATACTAGCGGCCTCATGGTTGGATTATGTTTATAGATACCACTATAAATGATATTATAATAAATAAAAAGTTTTGAGGGACCCCTCACTCTAAAAGTTCCCCCCGTTTTTAAATTGTTAAATTAAACCAGAGCAACCAATCCCCTAGTTTGTCACTGGCTTTATGTATAGCAAGGTTTAGTTTTCATGCATCGGCACGTTTGTAGCCAGATTTCCAGAGATTTAACTAGATTTGATGAGCCAATTTACAAGTATTAATATGTAGTATATATCAACATCAGCTTTCTCAGAGTGAAGGTGTTTGATGAAAGCTTTATCAATCAAGTATATTGGCTGCTGATAGTTGTATTATGGTCAGAACTACCAGTTTTGAAATTTTTACTATTGAGTCCGACTACAAATGATTTCGTAATAAAAAAGAATAATGAGGAAACCCTTGTATATTTTGCCACAGAATCAACAATCAGAAGTTAATTAGGTCGATAAAATAGAAGGCTGCCGTTTCTTTTTATCATTATCATTTTTTTGTTATGGTTTGTATATCATGCTGTAGTTGGCTAGCACTTAAGATTACTGTAATTTGATTATGATAGAAAAGGAGTCAACCAACCAATCCTGCCTAATGGTACTTAAGACATTTGATCATGTGATTGGCAGTGAATTGCACACCTGAAATTGTTGAGGGGCGTGTGCACTAAAATATTGTACCCATAATAGATTTGCTATTGTTTTGTTCCTAATGATTAACTGTATTTTGAATATCCATGTGCAACTTTTCTCACATTGGGCATCATTTTCAACAAAATTGCTTTAGATTGCGGCAATCTGCCAAGAAGCTGGGATGCATGCCGTCAGAAAGAATAGGTATGTAATTCTCCCGAAGGATTTTGAAAAAGGCTACAGATCGAATGTGAAGAAGCCAGACACGGAGTTTGAATTCTACAAGTAGAAATTGCGTTCTGACGGCCCCAGAGCATTCAACTCTATGCCTTCTTTTACTTGAAGGAATAGAAATTTGGAAGAGTGCTTAGATTTATTGACATTACATCGGTTCTTTTCCTATCTCACTTTAACTGGCAGCTCGAAATGGCCCTTTAGCTAAAGTACAAAGCTGGCAACGTGGGAAAATTGCCGAAAAGAAGTTTTAGATGGATAAAAATTATCAAATGGCTTGCAGGATACGTGATAAAAATTGCATTATTTTCTATAGAACGGTTTGCATCTTCGTATAAATTCCCTTTGCAGCGGCTTAGTCAGCCGTTTTGCCCAATCTATAGATTATACCGGCGTGAGTAAAGAAAGCTTGCAGTCTGGTCATAGAACTAACTGTTCATTTCTCTATTTCTTGCACCTAGCAGCACCCCGAGGCATGCACTCCTCAAGGTAACATGACCAGAGGCTACACGACTGATGCCCTGTCACGACTTGAGCCTTGAGAAGGGTTTATAGACTATCAACACTATCGGAGTGTACCTGAGCTCAAGCTGTGACAAGATAATAACATATTTTGCAAGGGATAAAAAATTTATCTGAAGTATTAATAAATTTTTTACTAAATTTTTTTTTATTGAATCAAATAGAAAGAGTTTTACCTAAGGGGTGTTCATTAGTAATTATAAAATAATTATTAATGCTACAAAAAAAATTAAATTAATGTTAATTCCTTTTGTTAACCCTGTGATCGTTATCTCTATCTTTTCTTGATGTTTTTACGCATTCAAGTGAATAAATTTATGCGTAAAAATATACCCGGTGGAACGAACTCTCCATTCGTAAGCTAAAAGTTTTGTGAGCCTCAAATAAAACATACATTATAATCTTAGCAATCATTAGTCACACAACAACAAATAATCAAAGAATATCTAGAATAAAACATCTAAAATGATTTCTATATATATATATATATACATGCACTTCATTTAAGGTAACTAATCATCATTTATCATCATCACCGTATGCATCGTAATTCATAACGTATAATCTACACAGTTCATTCCCTATAACACCCAGAGAACTAGCTATGTGATATGTGATTTGTGCCGGTGCGAATGTGCCGTGGGTGGTCATACACATGCACTCGTAATGACCCGTGAAACCAGGAGGGAACTGCCAAAGGTTGGGGTCCACCTTCATCCCTACATGGTACCTGGGTAGTCTTATTAACTTGAATACCACCCAACCCAAATCTTAACTACCCGTGTCAACCCGTTACTCTTAGGTGGGTTCTTATTACTTAGTCTACCAATTAGGCAATGAACTCCTCTCACATGCCCTATTTCATAATCAATCCACATACTACTCACACTAATATAAGGCATTATATATCTTTTATTCTTAGCAGGGCCTCCCCAAATAGAAAATAAAAGAATCACAGTAGGGTGTCTCATGTGCCCCTAAAGTATTATATATGTATAATAAAATTCCAGCAAGGTACTGTATATATATTCAAACAGTTACCTAACAAATCAGCATAGTATTATCAAAGTTGACCTATATCCTGTAAGGTAAATCTAATAAACTATTGACTATGATACATGCCGATAATTAAAAACAATACACCACAAAACCGTGGTAGCATACATATGTACATATAAATTTGGAGATAATTCATTTCTCAATTTCCCATTCTTTTCTTATAACCCAGAGAGCTCACACTTTCTTAATTTCAATTAATTACCCCACATGCATCTTCATCTTCAGTCATTCCAATCACACACAGGAACATTTGTTACTTCTGCTAGTGTACATCATGCAGTATTGAACATTCACCCCATATAACTCACGATGTCCATCACTCACAGCTTACCTCATTCATAGCAACTTCTTCTTATACTTACATTAAGGCATAATCAAAGATTTTAAGTAAGGGCATCTAGTCAATAGAACCAAAGATAAACTAAGAGATTTTCTGATTTAGACACCCAGAAAACAATATAACAGATCCTGCATGTACAAATTCTGTATATACAATTTAGCTTCTCCCATAATTAGATATAATCCTAAACTAGTGTAGAACTTTGTGTCCACCTGTGAATCAGCTATTACCCATATTAAAACAGAGTATATGCACTGCCCCAATTTCATTTCTTTCACCAACTATTCATAATTGACATATGATACCTCATCAAGAATAATCACGGAATCAAATCTGTAAGTATGATACACTATCAGATCGGCCACATATTTATATTTGACATAGAGCCGCAGTTGCATATCCAACATCATAAATTAATTTAAAACCCATCTTAACATCTGAGAGAGTTATTTCACTGCTATAACAGCTCCAATTTTAGCACATACCAACCCATGCTCCACCCATATGAATCACATTATTTCTATGAGAGTATTCCCCATCAAACCTCAGAGATTTCATATTAAATCAAAACATATAATACACATAAGATCAAAGTATAAGCATAAGCATAGTATTAGGATCTCTTTCATCGCAACAATGATCATAACATATTATGCTGAGAGAACAATTCATGTTCTAAATGAGGAACCTCACTTTAGCCTAGTTTGAAGCACAAATCAACACAAAATATCATGGCTCCTCACAAAATCCTAAGAAAACCACAACCAAACTCTAATTAATAGGAGGAGACAAGTAATCAATCGCAAGGGAAAGAAGATGTTGAAGTTCGGAAAATTTTGGACGATCCAACACACTGTGAACAGTGTTTCCGAATCTGGGAAGAAGGGATTTACCCAAATCAGAGAGAGAGAGAGAGTTGTTTTAAGAAAAGTCCTACCTTTTTGCCTTCCCCTCTTCAGCCCAGTCCTCTCACTGCCTAGCTTTCCCCCTCGTCGCCACCGGCAAGCTCCCACAACCTCTTCTTGTCGAACCAGGGAAGAAGGACTGTTTGGGGTGAAGGGGAGGGAGGAGATGAAATTCATAGAGAGGGAATGGGGAGAGACGTGCAGGGGAAGAGAAGGAGAATCGTGATCTGAATGGAAGAAACGCAGGGAGAAAGGGGAAGAGTCACCGGGAGAGGAGAACTTATCCTCTCCCTGGTGCGGTGAGGCTGGGGGGAGAGAGACCTTCTCTCCCCCGACATTCCCAAAAAAAAAACAGTCCCATCGGGTCTGAGTTGAACTTAGACCTGGACCGGGTTCGGGCCAAAAAGAAAGAACAGGGTTTCCCCCCCCCCCCCCCCCCCCCCCCCCCCAAAAAAAAAACTCTCACGTCTATTCTTGAGATTCTTGAGCATCCAATCCGGCCTGTTGCTGGCTTACCAAGGTTGAGGCCGTTTGCCTGGTAGGAGTTGGGTTGGGTCTTGGCGCAGGTTGGTGAAGAAACTGGCAATCCACCCTGCACCTTCGTATATGTTCCTTATATTGGGCTCATTGACATTATGGAACATGAAAAATTCTTAGGGTTTTAGGCACTCACTACTAAAAGAATTATTAATTTGATATTAACTCTAAAATATATATTTAGATAAAAATGTCCCTAAATCCCTTTGCTCCACTCCCCAATCAACCGGATGATAAAGACGCTTTGAACCTTACTGTTGATAGGCGGTTGAATGGTTTAATGATAGAAAAATTATAATATCTCGTAGTCTTATGTTTGAGTGTTGGGGACTTTGAGCGCCTCCAAATCAAAGGAATCAATACAAGGACCGGACAAATTAGGCGTCATTGTTGTCATCTTCGGATTCGAGTAGGGAATTCGTTGGTGTTGTCAACGCTTGAAACATCCTTATCCTGGAACACCCACTTTGATTCTATTGAATCAATGGAGCCATTCTCTCTCTCAGATCCCCCCTACATCATTTTCTAAATGCCTAAAATAAATTAACTAAATTCTATCAATAAGAACCAAAATCACTTATTTCATAAAAAAATACAACAAAGTAGCAAGAAAGGGGAGGTTGTTACTAAGCTGCAATAAGAAATCAGCCCAATTTTTTTTTATCTAAAAACCAACTATGGAAAATTTATAAAAAAATGTTAAATATTAAGACATACAAATTTAACTGCGTTCATTCACTTCTAGATTGTTCTAATACCTGGACCTTTAGGTAATCCGCCTGGTCTTGTATTGCTTGGAATTCATATGTAGAAATCATAAATATTTACTCACTTTGTTATATACAAAGAGAGTAAAATACTCTTTTTGTATATAACATGGTGAGTAAATATTTACTATCTTTGTTATAGTGTAAGAGGAAGCAACATCCATGACAGGGACGAAGCCGAGGTGGAGGCTGAGGAGCAGGCCATAGGTGCAAGTGAGTGCGGCCAGGTTCTGGTGGAGGGCGGGGCCAAGGTGGGGGAAGTTGGGCCAGAGATGGCCAAGGTGAAGGAGGTTGGGCTAAGGTTTAGGTTCTGGGGAGAGGTTAGTGTAAGGTCCTTGATTTTTCTATAATTTTCTATGATTTTTCTGTTATTTTTTTGGTCATTTTCGGCAGGAAAAATGTAACACTTCGGCGTATTTGTGTTTGTATACATACCCCATATTTATACCCATAGAATTAGGTGTGGGGCTTAGTCCCAGGCCGCGGGCCTTGCTGCATGCTTTTGGGACGAATTTTAGACTTACAATGTGTAAACATGAGGTACATGTGTGATGGGGATATGATTGAAAAAAAAGAAGAAAAAAAAAGGGGATTGGGATCGGGCGACCCCAATCCAGAACCCCCTGGAAGAGAACCGGCCCCCCCATCCGATTTCTTGTGCCCAGCCGCCGGTAGGCCTCAGGGCCGCCGCCACCGGTTCCGCCCCGGCAGTGCGACTCCAAGGGGGGCCACTGCCCCAGCCGCGCCTCCTCCTCCCCGGTTTGCCCTCTCCCCTCTCTGTTTCGTTTGTACTACTGCCGCCGTGAGCCGGTGAGGGCCGGCCTCCCACGGCTCCACCCTGGGCCGGCAATGGTGAGACGTCACCCCTCTCGGCCCAGACTGCCTCTCCTCCGCTGCCCCAATCTTTCCCCCCTTTTATGCCCTATTTTCGCCGGTATTCTGTTTTGATGAAACAGAGGTTGTCGGCGGTGAGCTGCGGCCGATCGGACCTACGTCCGGCCCCACCCAGACCGGTTCTGTAAGGACCCTTATCTCTAAACCGGCTTTGGTTTTATTTAATTATTGATATCGTGAGATTTGCGCGTTTTCTGATTTAATCGATGATTTCGTGAATAAATAGTGTTTATGATGGTTTTAATCAAAATTAACTTTAATATTAGTGGTTTTAAAACAAATGAGAATTTTTGGGATTTTTTGGAATTTTGACTATTTTCCCAAAAATTAGGGTTTTGGCGGGACCCCTGTGGGCCCCACCGTAAAAATTTTGGTTTTTGCGTCAAATGAACCTAGACATCTACCTAAGGTTATACAAAAATTTTTAGAATTTTTCTAAACCTAATTAGTGCTTAAATTTATAAAATACCCATTTTTAGCCTACTTTTCTTATTTACACCCCATAACTTACCCATGCATACCCCAACCCTTACTATAAATGGGGAGACCTGAGCCATTTTCATTTTTGGGAATAGGCTAAGGAGGGAGGTCTGACCTAATCCCCAATTAGGCCCCAATTAGAAGCGGTTTAAGGTAAGCTTACTCTAATTAAGCACTAAACCTTACTTTCTTCTTAAGCTCTTCTAAATCTACCCTTTCCCCTTTGATTCAATTCATTTTTGGGCATCAAAAACTACTGATTTGTGTTTTACTACAAACCCTAACCTTTAAAATTCGATTTTTACTATCAACAAGCCCTAGATCTAAGATTTAATTAGGGATTTCTTGGGTAAATCAATTTCTATTGGAATTTAATTCAAACTCAATGTGTTTTCAAGGATTTCAAGAAGGGTGACTCTCCAATCTGAGTTTAATTAAGTGCTGAGGTAATGGGTCTTCAAAATCTCTGTTTATCCATGGTAAAACTCTTAATTTTTGGCTTATTTTGAAATGAGTTGCTTGATTTGGTGTGTTAATGGTAAGATTAGAAAATAGAATTATTTAATCCCAATTTCTTAGGGCTTTTCATTATTATGATATGGTTTAACATTCTGGAAGTCAAGAAGGACTTTTGATGATGATTAGGGTGTTAGATGTGGATTTGAAGTATTATCAATGATGTCTCGGTTTGAATTTGTAAAAGGAAGAAGATGGACTGTTCTGCCTTGTTGGCGTTCAAACGGCCCTTCTGGGCGTTCGAACGGCAACACTGTCGGAACGACAGTTTTTCAGTTCAGCCGATCGAATAGCCTGCTAGGCGTTTGAACGGCCAAACTGTGAATTTTAAATTTTTGCGTTTAGGCGATCGAACGGCCTGAGGGGCGTTCGAACGGCTACACAGTAGAATTGTGTGCTAATGCATGATGTTTATTTCGATGATTCCACTTTAGCTTGCCAATTTTATATGAATGTGCAGTGTTTTGAGCCATATTATGCTACTGGAAATGCATGCTATTGAGGTTATGGAGTTGAGATATATGCTTAGAGAATTGTGGAATAATTTATGTTTTATGACATGATGTTGGAATTGTCATCTTGAAGTTGTGAATGGTTGATTCCCTTTGGTTAAGCATATTTTCAGTAGGACTACAACATATTATTGGACTGATTTGTCATGATAGAATGTGGTTAGTTGAGGTGTGAATATTGGTGAATGTCATGACTCAAAGATGAAATGAATGATCTTATATGTGTTTAGCCTTTGTGGTTGAGTTTTGAATTGAGATATGATTTTCAACGATTCTTCTCCTATGATTTCCACTGAAATTCATGATGTGATGTTAATTTACATGTGTAGTGTAGTAGTAAGTTAATTTCAAGCTTGTTGAAATGCATTGAGTGAAGTACTCTACTAGTTACACATACACATGTGGGGTTAAATGATGATGTTGAAGCTTGATATTGTGATTATGAATGATATATTAGGGGCTGATGAGAGCACTTATCATGGATTAGGATTCATGTATGCCTTGCCCACGTATGTACCATGCTGCATGCATCATGAAAATAAATTTCCAATTGAGGCTTCATCGAGGTTAATCGAATTTGACCTATTGGATGCAATGTGGTGAAATTGTATGCCGGATTGATCGGTCGTGGATTAATCGAAAGTTGATTGGTCCGAAAGGACATATTTTGATTTGAGTTCCTGTGTGGAACGAGTGCACTCCCCAGGTTGAGTCTAATTAAATAGAATTATGTGGGGACGAGTTGTGTACTTGTCTTGCGGATTGTGAGAATGTTATTATGAGTGTCATCTGGACCCTGAGAATCCAGTGTGGTATGCCGTGTGCACCCTGCTACCACGTGTTCTAGGGTTCTCTGTGTGAGAACTTGGGCTTTTCCCTCCGTAAGAGATGTCCCTAGGCGAACACCCCTGCTCTAGATTCTCTGTGTGAGAATGAGACATCCTTGGCCAGGATCGTCCAGGGCAAGCAGCGTTAGGGATTGACAACCCCGATCTTTCTTTAATTCTTGTGTAGAATTTTGGATCATGACACGCCTTCGTGGCCTTGTCTATGCTCCCGTCTGTGTGACATTAATGTGTGATTACTCCTTGATGGGGGTTGATTTTGATATGATGCATGATGGAATATGTATGTTAGAGATATATTCATGCAGGATGTTGTGATGTGATGCATGTGGGAATATGTATGTTAGAGACACATTCGTGCAGGATGTTGTGATGTGATGCATGTGGGAATATGTATGTTAGAGACACATTCGTGCAGGATGTTGTGATGTGATGCATGTGGGAATATGTATGTTAGAGATACATCCATGGAGGTTGATTTTGATATGATGCATGATGGAATATGTATGTTAGAGATACATTCATGCAGGTTGATTATGGTATGATGCATGATGGAACATGTATGTTAGAGATATATTTCATGCAGGATGTTAAGATGAGAATGAAATTAATGTGGATTATGCACTATGATGCAGTTTTAGGTAATGTATATGTGTGATCAGAAATTAAAGCACTTTGTCAATCGTTGATCTGAATGATTATATTGCGATGCTATCGTATTTTCGATGTTGATAGTGATATTAAAAACCATTGCTGAGTTTATTAAACTCACCCCTCTTTCTTGTGTTTTGATTTGGGGCTGCGTGGTGCGACACGCAAACAGACATGATCTCCTCTTTGTGGAAAGGTCGGAGATGGCTTGGATGTGATCTTGGAGATCGTTGTATGACTTATCTTCTTTGATTTCATGCTTATGTTTAGAACCTCTGTGTAGGGTTCTTTGTTTTGGATTTATGTCACATTTTACAGTTGTGATGCTTATGTCTTATTTTGAGCAGGTGTGGGCTTTAGTTAATTAAGCATGTAGGTTTGAGATTAGTTGTTTACTTTGTGATAAGCAACACTTTTTCCCCTTTTTATTTACTCTTGCTCAAAGGATTGTGCGTACTCCGTAATTCTGTTAATCGCCCGTGGTTAGGGTTAAGTCTTCCGCTAGATTGTTTCTCAATTTTCCCTTCATTGCCCCAGCACGCATGACCGGCCCCTGGACCGGGTTCGGCTCAGGTCGGGCATCGCCGGGGAGTGACAGGTTCAGCCTCTGTCCCTTCCGTCTCTCTTATGCTCAGTTCATACATCCCCCATTTTTGGTCTACGTCTGTTTTGGACCATGTGACTGTTGCCATCAGTCGGACGCTGGATTTGATTTAGCAGATCTTTGTCCGACTCCGCCCCGGCTTGGTGACGCTAGTGGGCTACCCTAGCCTGGCCCCACCTAACCCGGTGTTATCGCCTTTGACCTGTGCTCTTCCTTGTGGCCTGTAGCTGCAACTAGTTCCATCTCACCGGCATGTTTGCCCGTTGACACCTCTTGCCCATTTTACACCGTTGGTACCGGATAGCCTCTGGCAAGAATTTGTATGACTTACCTTGACTGAAGGTGGACGAGTTCACTTGCACAGGCCTTGGCTAGTGACGGCCTCGTGGCCTTTGCTCGACCCTGAACCCTCCCCCTACTCTCTGTCATGCGAGATGCACAACTACCCGCTCCATTAGTTTTGGTTGTGGGTAGTGATCAACGACGTCGCTACTTAGAGTGGCCACCACTAGGGCCTTAGCCCTGTTGGCCTTTTGTGGGCCTTGGGTCATCTCCGTTTAACCCTCTTCCCCTCCCCTCTGGCCGCGTGTGCAAGTGGACACGCGTGCGTTTATGGGTTTAGGCGCCGTATTCGTGCCACCTGACCATCGGTTGGCTTTACCACTAAATGGAGTTGACATTAGAGTCCTCCACCACCTCTCCTTTGTCCTCGAGCATTGCTCCACACTCTCCGCCCTTATGTGGGCCCTTGTTGACATGAAATCGTCGCCGTTGGGTACTGTCCACGGCCAATTTTGACATCTTATGGCTGGCCGAGTACGTCTTAGCCATCGGCTGATCTTCAGTGAGTACACCATCGACTTCTGGTCGCACCACCACTTATGTTGGCATGACATTTCTCCCGGCCTCCCTAGTGTGCAGCCGTGGATCGCGGGTTTTGCCGCATTGACTTTCGACACCTCGTTTGGCCGTGATTATTTTCGGAACTTCCTAAAATCCTCGGGACAGTAGCTCTCTCAGCCAGGCAACGGTTTTGACCGCCAACTCCACCGTCGATGCCGCCACCATTGTGTGCTCGCCATCAAACGTCATGATTACGAGGTAGGGGAGCTTTGAACTCGTAATTTTATGATAGCATGCTTTGAACGAGTAGCAGCATGCTAGGATTGTATGATTCCATGCTTTGGATATTAAGTAACGATCCGATTGCATGATGTACATATAAGCATGATTATATGGTATGTTGAAATGCATATGACATGCATGTTGGTTGTAAGTATGTTGGATGTATGTATGTGCTAGTGATGGCTAGCGTGTTTGTTGGTAAGCTCCGTATGTGTATGTATGTGCTAGTGATGATTAGCGTGTATGTTTGAAGTACAAATGGATTATGCATTTATGTATGAATGTGTATGCATGTGCTAGTGATGGCTAGCGTTCATGTTTGACGTATGTATAAATGTGTATGTATGCGCTAGTGATGACTAGTGAGCATGTTTGTAACCTACGTATGTATAACCGTATGTGTATATTATACATATGTGTGATAGACATACATATGTATGATGGCTATTTGCCTATGCTATGGATATGCGTATGTGTATGTGGGCAGAGGTATGGGCGATGGACAGTAAGAGGTGATAGAGGTTTTGTCTAGATTTGGATATGGATGTGTAAGCATATGACGGATGACAGAGGTTATGGGTATGACGAGTGAGGTTTGTCAGACAGTAAGAGTATGCATAATTGTACAAACATAATATACAGATTATGAAGTGAAAAGTAAGCATAATAAGTGAGATATAAGTAAGGGGGCGACAACTAGGTTGGCTCTAAGGAGCTTCATTTGATGATGTCAGTGTAAGATGATTTGGCCATAAGATGGATGACGAAGTATGTAAGACTGTAAGGGTTTGATGTACGTTGTGTTTTGATCATGATGTGCACGGATTAAGTGAAGTCTGTTGCCCTAACGAACTTGGGTTTCGGATCGAGCTCAGCTTAGGTTTGATCAGTGGAGCACGGTATACTTGAGAGTTTGTGTGGCATAATTGTACCGCATAATTTACTTAATTCAAACTTGAATTATAAGCACAACTAATGATAGCGTTGTGAGTTTGAGACCTGAGGGTTCGACGGATTCAGTTCCGTGTTTGAGCTAGCCGAAATGAGTCGGCTGAGCATTTCTCATGTCTTGCCATGATGTTTATCCTACGGGATGTTGTCTGTGTGCTATATAGAGCACCAGACATCTAGTGCTCTGTTGAGAGCAATATATGTTTGATTTGGCCTGCGTGTTGTATAAGCCCAGACATTTGATGCTCTATTGAGAGCGATATATGTTTCCGATTTGGTCTGTGTGCTGTATAAGCCCAGACGTTTGATGCTCTATTGAGAGCGATGTACGTTTCTGACTTTGTCTGTGTGCTGTATTAAGCCCAGACGTCTGATGCTCTATTGAGAGCGTTGTATGATTCTGCCCAAGTGGCATTGTATGATTTCTGCCCAAGAGTGGCACTGACACTATAAGATCCATTATGGTGGGTGATTCTATGGCACTATAAGACCCATTATGGTGGGCAACTGTATGACCCCTTATGTGTGGGTGTTTATGTTTGCACGCTCAGGTAAGTAGTATCATGGATATATTCTTACCTGTTTGATTTAGTGCCCCATGAGCATTGGTGTGCCTTACCTTCGAAAAAGTCCATGGCGTCTAGTCACTCACCGGAGGTTAAGGTGTTGCCCTAGTGATATTCTTTTCCATTCGACATTGGAGCTTATTAGTTGTAATGAGCTTCAGTGGTCGATAATATGTATACGATTATGAGTATGAGCACGACTGTAAGAGTATGAGTATGAGTAAGACTGTATGAGTAAGGTCGTACGAGTATGAGTGTACAAGTAAGGTCGTACAAGTATGTGCAAGTTGTATGAGCAAGCATACGATTGTACGAGTAGGGTCGTACATGTATGTGTATGTTGTATGAGTATGCGTACAATGGTACGAGTAAGTTTGTAAGACCCTGGATAAAGGTGTTTGTGTAAGTTTGATTTGATAGTGTGATTTTGGCACGATGGTGCATTTGGTATGACTGTATGCATATGTGCGTGATTATGATTATATTATATTGACTGCTTCATGTTTGAGTTGCATGAACGCATGTATTTATGAACTTAGTGAGTTTATTGTTTTGGATTCCCCTACTGGGTATTTTTATAGTATTTTCCTACTGAGTATGAAAATACTCATCACCCTACTTTTTAGCCCCGTTGTACGGGAGGTTTTGTATGTTGTGCGGAGAGCTCCTAGAGATGGATGCTCACTTCCGAGGTGGATTGATTCCCTTGGACTCAGGTATATGATTGACTCACTGTGAGTTTATTTGTGCCACGATCTCTTGTATTGGGTGAGACGAGACATTTAGATGTTTATATATTCTTGACTTTCGGTTGGATTACACTGTGGATTGTTATGAGACTTGTACTCAGGGGTGCCTGGGAGAGATTTGTATTTAAAGTCTATGATCATAGCAATTTATTCGTACGTGTGTTTTTAAGTAGCGCATGAGGATATTTGCTTTGGCCATACGATGTTTGACCCTATGATGAAAATATTTAGATAGAAAATTGATGTTTAGTGTTTTAAATTATAAACTGTTTTATTAGGTTTTGATTTTGTCATTTTTCCTCCGATTTACAAACGTTATATTGTAAAAATTTTCTATGAATTTTAAGAAAAATGTATGAAAAATCTTGGGTGTTACAGTTAGGCTGGCGGCGGTTGAGGAGGTGGCCCCAAAGGTGAAAAAGAGGTAGCCGAGGATGATGAGGAAGAGGGAGAAGATGAAGAGATCTATGCTGAAAGAAAGAGAAGCATAATAAAAAAAATAGGGATTAAGGATTTGGATGAAGGTGGAAGAAAGAAGGAGAAACTGGAAGGTAGAAGGGATCAAGGAGAAACGTAAGGAAGAAACTGGAAGAAGGGTAATTTTATCTAAAAAATAATATTAGGTTACCTTTAAATTAATTTCACGGGTTTCTTGAAAAAAAAATGATAAACGAAGGAGACATAAGAGAAGAAAAAAAAATGACTAGAGTGGAGGAGACATTGAAGAAGAAGGGGACCAAAGAAGCAAAGGAGAAAAAAACATGAGGGTAAATTTATCTAAAAATTTAATATGTGTGGATTTGATGAGATGTAGCATATAAAATACGCTTATGGGACAAGACGTCAGTTTTTTCAAAATTCTTTCTAACTCATGCTATCCTGAGTATATCTAAGATTTCCATAAGCATGCGTTCTTCTAGTGGGCTCTATATACCTCCCTTGAAGCAACATCTCTCCTATGTTGCTCCCATTTAGAAGCCTTTTTGCAGCAAAACAAATTGTAATAATAACAAAATTGGTTACCTACACGAAGGTGCCAAGTGTCATTATTTTTCAACTCTAGTGTCCTAAACGACGATGTCTAGGCTCACAAGGTATTTTTGAAAGTGACCTAGTCATTAAACCGGATTGGTGACCAGGCCAAATTAAACTAGTTCAACTGGTGGGTTAGCTCAGGCTACACCAATCTATCCTAATTCTCTAAGAGTTTCTACCACCCACAAGCTCCACAATATCCCCCTTATCTTTAATTTCTTGGCTATCATGTCTAAAAACTAGCCTCCAGTTAGTTGGGAGATTATATTCGCTAGGGATGCCACTTGAGTTGGTTAAATAGAAAAATTGGACCTGACCCTAATGGGTCGGGTTTAGTTCTTCAAAATTGACCCGCATAGAGTAATCCAACCTGACCTGACCTGAATATAATTATAAATATAAAATTTAAATTTTAATATATTTTTTAATATTAATTTTTTAAAAAATAAAAAATATTTAAAATATATTTTTTTATTCTACTCAGGTCAAACGGGTCCGATTCAGGTTACAATTTTCTTAAGTGGTATCGGGTTCAAGTTTAGCAAAATTCGACTCGACAACAACACTAATATTTATCAACCCAAAAGTAGCTATGATGTCCCAACTATGAGAAGGTTCAAATTGAACCTATAATAGAAATTCTCGACAATGATAAGCTAAGTGACAAAAAATAGGTATATTACTCATTTTATACATGTAGTTCGCATTTAAAATGCATATTATACCCATAATTTGTCATATAGCCCTTTGATAATTCCTTCTTCATGATTGGCTAGTGAGCTTTCTAATTATATTTTTTAGCCACTAACCTTCCCAAATTTATGATAATGGAGGTGTTATTTTGTCAATGTATTATTTTGAAAAAAGAAGACATCTTATTTTTAGTGTTTTGGGTTACACTTTGAAGATAATTTTTATTTTTATCATTTCTCCTTACTTTTTACAATTTTCCCACTTTTGTTATTTTTTCCCAATGTCTCTCCTAGCCATTTTATTGTCGTATCATCACTCTTAGCCCTAAAGGAGTAACCGTATGTCAAAGCCAAGATCCAACCTATGTAATTTCTCATCTAATTACAGAGGACACTGCCAAATTTGTCTTTGGGCTTCCATGTATTCTACAGTTGGTTGTAGTTGGCGTCTACTGGCCTAGCGCCATCATGAAATAGATTGTCGCAACTTAGATAGCAGCAAGAATGGAGAAGGAAATGCACTACACGGTGCAAGGGGTGGCGAATGAGCTTGTACAAGAGGGGCACGAGGAGGAGGGAGGCCCCACGACCTAGGTTCCCCCAACCGTCAGCAATCACAGGCTTTGAGAACATGGAGCTCATCCAGAACTCGGTTGGAAATGAAGGTGGCCGGAGAGAACCCAACAAAAAATCGAATGAGAAGGAAGGAGGTAGGGGAATTGGCAACTCCAACAAAGAAGTGAGAGAGGAGAAGAGGTTAAAATAGTGTCATTGGCCGGTGGTTAGCTCCTTCTCCATGCCACGAATGTCGCACTCTAGCAAGCTGTCCTACTGTTGCATGGACGGGTGGGAGGGAGAGAGTCATGGAAGGGGAGGAGTTGTGTTTTTATTATATACTAGGTGAACCGATCCAGGGTGGTTGAGCATGTCGCTGCAGCTTGGATAGGTTTCCTAAAATTCAAACTAGGTCTGGTCTAACCCGGTTGGACCGAGCAAGTCGGTTTGGATTTTAAAACACTAGTCAAAATGCATGTAATAAAGTTGCATTTGTCACTTCCCACTTTGCGGATGGTTAAATGAATCATTTAGCCTTTAAGTTTAAGCCATTAAAACTTAAGTTGAGTATTATAAGAGACTAGTGTTTTTTAATATTATCTCCATGTAGCTTTTAAGTTTTCTAATATTACCTCCCTACCACCCACTACATTATATATTATTATAAGTTCTAAAACTACTTATCCGTTTTTCCTGTAAAAAAATTATTATGGGCATACCACTTTATTTTTTTCTCCTCTTACAAAATTATGTGTTTTCAATTCATATGCATATTTACATGCACCATACATTCTGCTCGATGTAATATTTTATAAAAAGTAAAAATAACCAAGTCTATGGAAAAAGTATTCTAAAACACTTCTAAAATTTATAATGTACAACTTATTTATCATATAATAGAAAAAAAGTAACTATAATATATAATGAATGGGTGGTGCTATTAAATACTTCCTCACATATTAAGTGTTCTATTTGATTTAAAAAAAATTAAAAATTCTCTCACTCCCTACTTTAATATTGTGTGTATATATATATATTGATATTTATAATTTTACAAAAAATTTTAAAAACTATAGAAAAAAATAAGTGCTTTTAGTATTTAAAGAAGCAAAATTGATTATGGGTATTTTAAGTTGGGGTGGGAGAAAGTAAAACCTTTCCAATTAAGGTTATACTCACACCAGACAACTCGACTCTTAATTCTATTTTGTATTGTGTTCAAACTCAAAAAGTTTTAAAAAGAAATCTTTCTATTAAAGGAAATTTTTATATTCTCTTATAGGCATTAGTCGTTCTGTATTTTAAACTATGTATTTCATATTTTTGATTTCAAAATGCAAACTAAAATCGTGCATTTTAGATGCTCGATTTGAGACTACATACTAGAATCATAGGTTTTTAGAATGCATGATAAAATACATGACAGAATTCAACTTTTATCTAAACACCAGATATAAAATATTAAATCCTCAAATCTTAGTTAGATAAATAAAAATAAATGATCAGTATATAATAAGATGATATTATGTGCACCTTGTCATTTGCATATGTGTAACATCCTCAATTTTTCTCTAATTTTCTGTAAAATTTTTGCTATTTTTTGCTAGTATTTTTTGCCGGGAAAATTAATATTTTGGCGTATTTGTTTTCATAATTGACCTTTATATTCATAATCATAGAGTCGGGAGTGGTATTTAGTCGCAAGTCATGGAGCCTCGATGCACTACAGAAACTTTCGGTGCAAAAACGGGAGAGAAAATGAAAAGACGTGAAAGAGAATAGAAACAGAAAGAAATGAAGAGAAGGAGAAATAAAAAAAAATTGGAGTGCCCGACCCACAAGTGGAACAGAGGAAGGGAACTACCCCTTCCTTATGTGAGGCCTGAGGTGATGCCACCACTGGCCGCCGGCTTCTGCCCGGCCGGCCTCAGCCTGGCACCACCCTGACCTGGCCCTACTGGCAGTCTGCCATTCTCTTTCCTCTTTTCCCATTTCAATCAAATAAAACCGACCACTCTTCCTTCTCTTGATCCGTTGCCACTTCGACCAATTGCCCTCCAGCCTATATGATATGCACGTTTTAGGGCAACCACTAGGGGTTAAGTATTAGGATAATTTGGGTTTTAATGTAATAGGGGTATTTAGGTAATTAGGTAATTAGCATTTTCTTTTAATTATGTTAATGAGCTTTAGGTGCTTATTAGTAAGCCCACTTAGCTATTTTATTTAAATGTAAGAGCTATACGTTTGATTAGTGAATGATTAATTATCTATACCTCTCTCCTTTTTTCTGTGCTTCTCCCCTTTCTGTCTGATAGTCATGCCATCTACTATCTCCTTTCCCGGTCTATGTAGTGCCCGATATTCAGCCAGCGCCCACCACCATTCTTGCCGGTTTTGCCCAGCCCAACTGCTCACTCACCGGGCGGGAGGAGTGCGAGAGCAATCGGCAGTCAGGCTCCCAAGAGGCAGTTCACCTTCTCTCATCTGTTGGCACGAAGAAGCGACACCGTTTCCGCCCTAGTACGATGAAGAAATAGGACGTACGCAAGATAAGGGTCGCTGGGTTTTCCTCTGCTTCTACCGGTGCAAGGACGGTTCTCGTTCGTGGGGAAGCAAAGGGACGACGAGTTCGGGCATATACTGATCGGGATCCGGAGGCAGAACGGGGGGGCGGAAATTGGCATCCTCGCCAACCACGGCGCCCGCATAGCCCTTGCCTTCGTCATCCTCCAGATGATCCGCGTCAAGGAGGCGGCAGCGATCATCGAAGGGGAGGTGATGGAGGTCCAGACCTCGCTCGAGACATCCCCTCCCTCTCCCTCGGCGGCGGCACACCTGACTTCTACCGCGACCGCGTCACCGTAGGCGCTTTCGCGGCCATGCAGCGGGGGCTCCTTGATTCCCACTCCGCAGACCACGCTGGTTCTGGCTCCTTCAGCCTCTCCAGCGTCGCCCCGGGGATCACCACTGTCGGCGCCCTCAGCAACGCCACCAACGGCAACCTCTGCATGACCGGGACGCTGTTCCCAGAGAAGGTCGACCGGAAGAGCGTGTTCTGCGACAGGAGGATCACCACGAGGGTGCAGAAGGGAGTGGTGGTGAAGGATGCGGGCGCAGGGATGGTGATGGCCAACACCGCGGCCATTGGGAAGGAGCTTGTGACGGACGGCCACCTCATCCTGGCCACCGGAGTCGACCAGAAGATCAGCGCCATCTCGGACCTCAAGCATCATCGGGGACCCAGGCGTGCAACTCAGAGTGGTTGTGTGCCTTCTGGACGGTGGAGTTGGCGTCGATGGAGAAGCAGGTGACGGAGTTCGGTTGGAGGACAACGTGCTGGAGATCCATGGCTTCTCAGATCAGTTCGTCCCCTTCGGTGCCGACTCCACTCCTTGTTTCACAATTGAAATCAGGGGAGGCGAAATTGCAACAGTCGGCACAACGAGGACCCGTTATGCCGGAAATTGCAACAGTCGGCTACAGTGGCTGCACTCGCTGAACCTCTCGGGCAACCGGCTCGCTGGCCGCGTCCCAGAAAGCTTGGTGGCGCTGCAGCTACGACTGCTTGGCCTCTCCAACAACAGGCTTTTCGGCCAGGGTCCCGAGTCGTTTGCCGACGAAGCCTATTCCAGAAGCTTCATCGGCAACCTCAGCCTCTGCAAGGAGGGAGTCTTCCGCCGCTGCTGGAGTCCCCCTTGGCCAGTTCACTGTACATCAGACGCATGGTCTCAAGCCTCCGCCTTTCTTCCTGCAGAGAGGATATGCGGCCATGCCGTGGGGAGCATGGCCACCACCGCCGATCGCTGCTCAACCTCACGGAATCCGGCCAGCAATGTCCATTTTGGCAACTGCGAGCGATTCGGGATTTGCTTCCTGGAAATGGTAGTTCTGAATGATGACGTGCTCTCTGGAATTTCCGCCATTCTTGCAGCGGATGAGCAGTCGGCGTTTGGGCACAACGTCACACCGCAATCTTCGGGCCATCTGAAGAAAGTTTCCTTGGCTGGAGGAAATGCCGGCCGTTGTGGAGAAACTGGTGGCCTGATTTCACGGGATTGCACTTGCAGTCCACTACAGATCTCTCTGGCTGGAGGCGTCATGCTCGTTTCCATCGGAATTGCACTGGAGTTCCTGATCACGCGGGATTTTCTTTCCTCTCTTGTTACGATTTACCTGCATGGCATACCTCTACGATTCGGTGAAATCTTCGGTAGCAGGGATTTTCCCAGGGAAGACTTGGTGGAAAATTGGTTCTTCCTCGGCCCAGATTTAGGCTTACACTCTGGGAGAGTGATGATCGGAACAGAACATCGCAGTTGTGAAAGATATACGGCTGCGGGTATTGGTTGGATGGCTCCAGGATCGTCGCTATTTTCCTCTGTTTCAGTACAGATCGGCCATTCCGAGCTTGTCCTTCTGTCATGCTATCCTGCCGGGAGGATTACCACTCTCAGTGCCGCTGTCAACAACTGCCCACAACTTCATCATCCTCCAGCTCGGACCATTATAGAGATCCTTTATATGGAACGGAAAATGGAACATTATGCAGATGCCTTATCCAGCTATAATGAGGTCCTACATATAGATCCTATGGAAGCTTATGCAGATCTGGCTTCAGCTTCTATGGGCAGTTGTGGTGTGGGAGCTGCCATGAAGAGCTACACTCCAGCATTGCTCTTAAGGCCTGCCTTCCCAGTGGCAACGTGCAACCTTCTGCATACTCGTCAGTTTGTTCGCACCTGGGTCGACAGAGAAAGACAGTATATAGAAGTTGCAGGAAATTGGCGTCGCCAGATCCAGATGTCTCTTCTTCCAAGTGTTCAACCAAATTCTGCCACAGCTTATCTAATTGATCCAATGCATGCACCAGACATCAGTCGCAATTATGCTGCTCCATGTTCCTTGCTTGCGTCGCGTTATGGCCTCTCTCCCTGCGCACATCCACCTCCATTACCAGAAAAATGTAACGCTGGAAGTGAGCGTTTGAGGACTGGATATGCGAGCAGTGCCTCTAGACTGATTAATGGAGTTATGATTCCGGTTTTGATTAACTTAAATGGGTACTCCACGGGTGCCAGGAATGAAGTTTTTACCATCCAGTCGGCGGCCATTCTGGCCTATTACATGGGCTTTTCGGGTTCAAACTGGTGCCACTTACATTGCTTATTCGGTCCTTGATGATTTTGCTTCACCACAAGACTATCTCATATCTACTCAGCAAAGCTTATTTATCTGCTGCATCGTTATTTTATTACTAATTCCATGCAGACAAATCGTGATGTCATGGGTCCAGTTTCCCGACGGCTTTACCTTGGAGGATTGGGTGGGCTTGCGTGAGTCTAACCTTATTTGGATCTATCAGCAGTAGCTTTGGTACATGGGTTGGGTCTTCTATTGGTTCTATTGTTCGTACAATTTCAGACCGGCTCTTTATAGCGGAGTTATGGTAGGCCCAATGCTTAAAGTTTATGGTCACCTCGGACGAGGTAATGCGGAAGCGGGGTGGAATGATGTATACATTTTAGGGCAACTACTAGGGGCTAAGTATTAGGGTAATTTGGGTTTTAATGTAATAGGGGTATTTAAGTAATTAGTATTTTTCTTTAATTATGTTAATGGGCCTTAGGTGCTTGTTAGTAAGCCCACTTAGCTACTCTATTTAAATGTAAGGGCTATACCCTGGTTTGATTAGTGAATGATTAATTGTCTGATCTTCTCTGCTTTCTTCTGTGCTTCTCCCATTTCTATCTGATGGTTATGCCATCCACTATCCCCTTTCCCGGTCTCCCTGCGCCACTCCATGCTTGTGGACAATCATCCACAACACTGTAGCCATGACTTTGCCCTGGCTAGGACGACGTCCGAGCACTACCATCCTGGCCTCCCTGCCCCTCCTTCGCTGGCGTGAAGTGAAACTCTGTCCACCCCTCTTTTTCCCTTTGTTTCTGTGCGTTGCGACCCGCAGTAGTGTTGCTGATCGCCGACCACCACTGGCTAGCCTTTGGCCCCCTCGGCCTAGCAATGGTAAGGTCGTCGTCCCTGGCCTTTGATGAATTTTTCTTTTTAAGAGGTTGCAAAGGAGAATATAACAGAGGAGAGACCCCTGGCCCAATGCGTGCATTTTCAAATCATATGAGTTGGGGTTGTAATTGAAAATCCACAAGTGAACGCTATTTCATGTTGTAAGCTGGGGTTTGAAATGTATGAGTTTGGAAATTGCTTTCGCATTGACTAACGGGGTAATCTGAAATGCACATGCGAAATCCCGAATGACTAACACCTCATTTTGAAATACGTACTCCAAATCCTAAACGACTAACCCTATAATTTAAAATCGATGAATTGTAATATGAAATACAGAACGATTAATGCCCTATTAGCATTCTTAGTTAAGTCTTCTAATTAAACTTAAAGCTCAATTAAGATAAAAGGTGGATAAATTTATATATATATATATACACACACACACACACACACACACATACACACACACACTTAAGAGTTTGAGCCTCTTGCCTATAGAGGTGGTAATGGGTTGAGCTAGGGGCATTTTGTAGCCCTAGCCTGGCCTAGACTCTACTAATCAATATATTAATATAAATATAAATATATATATATATATTATATCAATATCTAATATCATTATAATATATATTTTATATCATATCATATTAATATAAAAAATATTTTAATTTTTTTTGTATGTACAAGCCAACCCGAACCAGGCAATCTGTATCACGAAGATAGGCCCAACATAGCGTGTCGCCATCTCTACTTGCCAATTACATATTTAGATACATGTATTTTCTTATAAAATTTTACAAAATTTAAATCAATTAAGACTTAAAATTATATACTCCCTCCACCCTATATTAATAGCTCTATTTCTTTTTTTTTTATACAGTGAGTTTTACGTAAATATTAGTTGTAACGTCCTGACCCAGAAACCGACCCGGGCCGAGGGTCCAAAAACGATAAAAACCAAACCTAGAACCAGGAGCGGCGAACTCTAAGTGGGAGAGTCTTCTTATTCCTCTATGTACTTTGGAACTTTAGTGCTCCGTTATGCGTAGTCTAGAACAAACCTAATTATATAACTAATTCAGATCGGGCCAACGTTGCCTTGCCATTGGTTGCCTATGTATGTATCGGATAACATCCGCGATGTTACTCTGATACGATCGGATCTGTACATAATTCTGCCTACTACATACATTAAGCCATACAAAAATATATACGTATACCCGAATATTTAATCGGGGTTATATGAATACACGTAAAACACCGGCAACACATATCTCGCTCTATCATAGAGACGAACACCACACGACCACCACAACATGCCTCACTCTATCCCATAGCAAATCCATCACATTCACATGTCTTGCTCCATCACTGAGCCGAGACCACATGTATCACACGTCTCGCTCTATCACTTAGCTGAGACCGAACACACACACAACACGTCTCTTTCTAATCCAAAGCAAGACGACACACATCATGACATATAAGCATAACATATCATAATATAAACACACACAACACATCTCTCTCTAACCCAAAGTGAGACACACACATCATGACATATAAGCATATCATATCATAATATAAAGGATCATAGTATATCAAGGCATAGCGTATACCCTATTTAGCACATGCATTGTATAATTAAAATAGGAGGTCAGGAATGCTTACTCCCTTAATGTTTCGCGAGGTAGCGGTATTCGGGGTACTCGTTTCTGGGAGTCCTCCCCTTCGGATCCGAAGACAGCAAACAATGCCTTCTCTAACCTCCACAAGTTCCTTGCCTTGGGCCAAAAGATGACTGACCAACTGTCCCCTTTCTTGGAGACTTCTCATTTTCTGCGCCTGTAAGCGACAGACAGAACGTCCCTTTCCCAGGACGTTTCTCACATTGCATGGCCATTCGGTGAAGGGTGGATCCTTCCCTACTTCGGGCGATGACCCACGATGTAGCCCGTGACTCTCTGGGCCGCTGCTCTCTCTTAGTGGCAGGAGGGTGGCGGATAGAGCCTCCTCTTGCCCTAGGCCATTTCCCCCTTCTAGGGATGCCACCTTGAGGGGAAGGACCATACCATTGCGTAGATCACCCTCAAATTAGCTAGGAACGCCTTAAGAACGACTTGAATCAGACTTAAAATGAGTGAGAAACGAAGAATAAAAGTTTCTGAAAATGAGAGAGAAATGGGAAAACGTGGGAGAGTCTCCCCCCCTTTTTCCTCTCCCTGACTGGATGTTGTGGATGTTATTTATAGCAAAATTGGATAGATGTAAGGTTGACACATGTCAATCCTATCCGCTTTGTCAGCAATCCTATCCGCATGCATCATCAATTCTATCTGCTTCGTCAACAATCCTATTCACTTGCGTCATCAATCCTATCAGCTTTATCAGCAATCCTATCCGCTTACGTCATCGATCATATCCAGAATGATATTATTTTATTTAAATAATATTCTGACCTCAAAACGCGATAACTTCCAACCTTGACTTTGCAATCGCACGTTCTTGTTACCGATGGACTTGTGCAGACAAGCCATTCGAAATAAGACCACACACGGGTAGGTTATCTTGCACTTTTTATGTAGGTCTTGCCCATAGGGCATGCTTCCCGAGGCTATAGCTTTCGCTCTCGACCCTAATTTTGCACGTTCTTCAATTCGTTATACTCATTACTCTGAGCTTTACCTGGATACGGGGATTTCACCTAATAAAACCCCCTAACACTAATCTCAAATTACTAAATTACCCTTAACCCCCGGGTTGAGCATAACCAAAAAATGGGTCGTTACATTAGCATAATAAATATCCCTGTAGTCAAATGCTTACGCTCTCAATTTTTTCTTCTGCGTCTCTAAATTTTTCCTTTTGCGTCTCCAGGTTGACTGAGGCATATTGTAACAACCCATTTTCCGGTTACGCTTAACCCAGGTGGGTTAAGGGTAATTTAATAATTTAAGATTAGTGTTAGGGGGTTTCATTAGGTGAAATCCTGGTATCCGGGTAGAGTTCGGAGTAACGAGCATGACGAATCAAAGAACATGCAAAACGGAGGCCGAGAGCTAAAGCTACGACCCCGGGAAGCGTGCCATATGACCGGGACCTACACAAAAGTGTGGGATAACCTACCCATGTGTGGTCTTATTTCAAATGGCTCATCAACACGAGTCCATCGGTACCTAGAACGCGCGATTCCAACTTCGGGGTAAGAAGATATTGTGTGTTGAAGTTTAGATATTTTTAGATTAAAATAATATGGAAAAATATTATTTTAATCAGAAAAGGACAAAATAGCTGGTGTCAGCCGCGCTACCTTACGCACAAAAAGGGGACAATTGGTCAGTCATTTTGCGCAAGGTAAGGAACATGCGGAGGTTAGAGGAGGCTCTGTTCGCTATCTCTCGAGCCGATAGGGAGGACGCCCAGAAACGAGTACCCCGAATATTGCGGCCTCGCGAGACATTTGGGGAGTAAGTGTTTCTGACCTCCTATTTTACTTATAGAATGTATGTGCTAGATAGGGTATACTCTATGCCATGATATGCTATGATCCTTTATATTATGATATGCTATACTTATATGCCATGATGTGTACCGTCTCGCTCTAGGCTAGAGAGAGACGTGTTGTGTGTGTGTTCGGTCTCGGCTCAGTGATGGAGCGAGACATGTGAATGTGATGGTCTTGCTCTGGGATAGAGTGAGCCATGTTGCGGTGGTTGTGTGGTGCTCGTCTCTATGATAGAGCGAGATATGTGTTGCCGGTGTTTTATCGGGTTTTTGTATAACTTCGATTAAATATTCAGAGATACATATTTTATTCGTATGTATTTTTGGTATACCGGTTGTATGTAGTAGCCAATAGGCAGAATTACGTCTGGATCCGATCGTATCGGAGTAACATCGTGGATGTTATCCGATATGTACGTAGGCAACCAACGGCAAGGCAACGTTAGCCCGGTCCGAATTAGTTATATAATTAGGACAGTTCTTGCCTATGCGCAACAGAACGCTAAAGTTCCGAAGCACGTAGAGGAACAAGAAGACTCTCGCACTTAGAGTGTGCCGCTCTTGGTTCTTGGTTTGATTTTTATTGTTTTCGGACCTCAGGCCCGGGTCGGGGCATCACACATATGTAGTAAGAAGGTAAGCCAAGGGCCTTGACAGGGCCCCAACCGTAGTCCACCCTATTGCTGCACCAGTTGTAGAAGTGCCTTCAACATTCCCCGCGCCTTGAGCTTGTCCAACATCACCATGTTGAACGCCTTGATCTTGTTCAGATTGAAGGCCATGTTTAGGTCCAAGAGGAGTCTCCAAGGAGGCGCTCTGCGGTGCCGAAGGGCCACTTGCATGTCTATGTTGTGGAGGAGATAGAGTAGTACATGGTCAGCGCAGAGCTGCTCAACCACCTTGTCTTCGCGGGGCTACTGGATGGAGTTCTAGGTTTCGGTGTCACCGCCACTAAATTCGTCCGTGCTTGGATCGGCTGAGCTTCGTCTACCGACGGTAGAGAAAAGAGAGCTTCTACGAGTGGTGGGTCGAAGATGGCGATGATACAGAGCTTGATCGGCCTCGTCAACAAGATCCAGCGTGCCTGCACTATCCTTGGAGACCATGGTGGTGACAGCGCCCTCCCCACCCTCTAGGAGGCCCTCCCCTCCATTGCTATCATTGGAGGCCAGATTTTTCTTCCCTCCAGCTCCACTCTCTACCTTCAATTCTGCCCGTCTCTTTCCATGCTTTAGCTCTATTTTCCTCATGGCTATTGGTTTCGTCTGATGGCAGAGTTAAGGGGATCAGGTTAGGGGCTTAATGACGGTTGTTTTTTTGGTGGTTTAGTGGGCAGAGTTCTAGGTTTTGGTGTTGGCTTAGATTCAGTTGTGTATAAATTTGGGTAGTTTGTGGGTTTTCAGGCATTGTGAAAAACTTTGGAGAAGCTTTTTAAAATATATAACGACCTAATGAAGCAATTAATATAGAACAATAATTTTTTTTCTTCTATTGGAGCTATTAATACAAGAGGGAGGGAGTATTATTTTATGTGACTATAGGTTTAATATAGGGTACAATTGAAGTTTGATAAGTTTTACATCAATTAAGACCATATAAATTTACATCTTTTATGTGACTACAAGTTAAATCATATTGAAGAACTTAATACAATATTTCAAGTCTCTTAAGTTTTAAATTAATGAAGAATATATTTAAAATGGCAATTGAAGTACAACATATATATATGACACTTGTAAGCCTGAACTCATACTAACTTGTTCTATTTTATTTTACCAAATGACCATGTTCCACAATTTTGTCATAAAAGTTATCCTTTTACACTAAAACCGCGTAACCTAAATACAACCAGGGTCATTATTATAAAATAAAGTTACCTATAAGAACATTCAAACATACAAATAGAAGTACGCTAACACTATCCCGTTTGATGTAGAAAATTTTAATAGAATTGCATCAGAAAGTGTCAAACACCTGTTACAAAGTCATAAACTGGCGCTTTGTGCCCAAAAAACGGTCATAACAGGTGGTGGCATTTGATCAGTGCAGAAACTAAGCGATCCTAAAAATCCAAAACAAAGCATCGGAATCATCGTAAAAACTGAAAAAACTGTCGACAACCCCATTCCTGTTCTTGCGTCAAAACCTTGCATTGTCAACTTCTAATCCAAATTGAATGATCGACTTATAAATGCAAGGGTACGATGGTCATACTCGTGGCTGAAATTTCAATCATAAATTATCAGTCTCCCTTCCCTCAAAGCAGATCCAACATGAATTTTGCTAACCATCATATCTACTAGCTTAAACTAGTCAGTGTATCTTAAATAGATTTTTTAATCTTACAAGCAGCCTCCAGTCTTCAATTGACAAGTCTTCCTGTATAAGAAAATACAGCCAGATAGAGTTATACAAATTCTTTGTAGGAAAATTTACAATTCTAAGTCATTTGACATTAATAATCCATTACCCAGAAATTTGCTTTGAGTGCATCAATAGATCTTCTTGAAATGTGGCTAACAAGCTCATCATCTACCTCAAAATGCCTGCCAAACATTTTTTGCTGTTCTTCAGGGTTGTCACCCACAATCTGCAATAAGGGGTTTTAAGTTTAAGCAGTTATTAATTTTTTTACAGATTCTGACTGTCAACAAAAAAATAATTATAAGCCACGTGTGCGCACTTAATCACCTTTACTGTGACTCTTTGCCCAGTCTTTGCATTCTGCACATCTCTCTTATTAGATTCAATAGATGCTATACGCCCAATGTCAATATAGTTTCTTGAAGGGACACAAATTGGAGTACTCACCTAAATTGCGTAGCAACTACACACTTGACAGCAAACTCAGATTTCAGGCTGAAAATGGCTTCAAAACGAAAGCACGTTAAGGATAAGCTAAAGTAAATATCCCCTACTTCAAATTAAAAAAACATCTTAACCAGCGAAGATTGTGCAAGCACCGACAATAGAAAATGGTTAAGCATTGCATTTATAGTAAATACAAAGGGAGTCCTTCACTAGCAAGAACAACAAAACTGAGGAACATTACTATATAATTTTACAACACTTCAGAGAGAGAGAGAGAGGAACCTTCACAAGGCCTTCGAGGACGACGACTCCCATTATAATTGGATCCTTCTTGTTGAAAACATGATTGGGGATAATCTTCAGCACACATGGAAAGACTGCTTCTTTTGCCGTCTCCTTCTTCTTCCTTTCCCTTAGATTGTCAATATATGCCTCAATTTGGTCACGCAAGTGGTACATTATATCTGCACAGAGTATCCTCACACCAATCTCATCAGCAAGCTCTCGAGCATCGAGTGTTACTTTGACATCAAAGGCCAAAATAGTAGCATATTCCTTCTCTCTTTCAAGCATCACACCAGCTCTCATTACATCCTTCTTGTGTACAGGCCCAATGCTTATCCCACTGACAGGAATTTGAACTTCATGGCTTTCTAAATAGTCCAAAATTGCTTCAAGGGAGCCAAGGGATGAAGCTTGAACCCATACTCCTTCCTCACTCTTGTCAACCCTGTTCATAACAGACTTCATCTCTTGCATTGCAGCTTCCTTAACATCTATTAGGTTATCATTTGGTCGCAACAAATGCAATCTGGTCCCAGCAATAGCGCGTTCAAGGCCCTGAAGATAAAAAACACAACAAAGCTATCAGACAACAAACTTAACAAACAACTGTAAATGTGTTTTACAATCACATCCGCACCACACACCTGAGCAGCAATCCTAACACCTTGTGCAGCCTTGATATCTGTATGCTTCTTCAACGGATGGTGTGTGATTAAGGCTCGGACACTAGTAACTTTAGGCCCCTGACATGGAAAAGGGAAGCCATAGAGGTACAGAGAAGAAAAACAAGATCCTATAGCAAAAAGAACTAAACAAACTCCACCTCATAAGCCATTGCTCACCTCCTTGGTACAAACATGTTGTGGACGGTTATCCACAACAGCCTGGGTAGCCGGTAACGAGCAAGGAGCGGCGCAGGGACACTGGATTCTGTGAGGCACAACAGCGATCAGTGGTGGTTGGATGGGTGGCCACTAGGATGATGGTGGATGGAAGTTTCTGAGGCCCAGAGCGGGAAAGGGTCGCCTCCCCTGTTCGCGCCGATGGAACAGGGGTTGTGCTTTGGCTGAACAAGTAAAGGCTGGAGGTGGCAAAGGATGGACACAAAGACTGGGATGGAAGTGATCTGGCGACGGTGGAGGAGGCCGGAGTTCAGGCGGTGGGGCGGCTGCTAGAAAGGGCCAAACTTTGGAAGCTTGGTTGTCATTCCCCTGTTTTTGACAGAGAAACAGGGTGCGTTGTTGAACTCTTCGTCCCGGAAGATATCGAGGAAGGTCCGGCTCAGAGCGAATGGTGGTATTGGCATTGCATACTCGCCCGAGTAGCCAACGCCCCCCAGCCTGCTGGGAGGCTACCCCCCAGAATTCCGATTCTGCCATAGACCATCGCCCTGGACGGGGCTTTCTGGACTTGTGAGCGATTCCCCACTTGGGTTTTCATCTTCACGGAAGGAACTGTCAAGAACTGGGAACAAATGCCCACTTGGGATTTGATCTTGAGCAGCATCCTGAGCAAAACCTATTACAGTATCCGGGAAGGCCATGGACAAAACTTGGTGCAAAAGAATTGAAAAGGGAAGCAACGGTCTCCGCCCCCCTCGCAAATCCATATGGAGTTGGAGGAGGCGAGGGCTGTTGGGTGAGCCTGCCGCCGGAACTTTTGAAGGACGTGGTGCCGCGACGGAAGGTGAGCGAGAGCAACTGGCAGGACCCGGCAATGGTGGTGAATCAGGGACTCCTTCCTGAACTAGGGCAGGGGCCAACTCTGAGAGGACGCGGCCGAAGGCCATGTGGTTGTCGATGCCTCCCCGTCCTCTACAACCGTCGCCATCGAGTGGTAGCTGATCAGCGCCTGGCTGAACATCAGGCAACCGCAATGGAGGATCCGGCGGCTTTAGCACATGTGGTGGCTAAGGATTGACGGCTCCGATACCAATGTTGTGGACGGTTGTCCACAACGGCTTGGGTAGCCGATAACGGGCAGGGAGCGACACAGGGAGACTGGGAAAGGGGAGAGGGAGCGGCATGGCCGTCGGACAAAAAGGGGAGAGGGAGCGGCATTGCCGTCGGACAGAAAGGGGAGAGACAGGGAAGAAAGGGGAGAAGACAAGACTTAATAATTCATTTTATAAATTAAACCAGGGCATAACCCTTACACTTAAATAAACTAACTAAATGGGCTCACTAACAAACACCTAAGGCCCATTAACATAATTAAAATAAAACACTAATTATCTAATTAACCGAATTACCTAAATGCCCTTATTACATAAAAACCCTAACTACCTGAATACGTGGCCCAATAGCAGCTCCTAGCAACCCCTAGGACGTTCACAACATTCCACCATGCTTCGCTTGCGCATCACCTTATCCTCAATGTAACCTAAAACTCCAGGCATCGGCCTCACCAAAGCTCCACTCACGGGATCCATTCTCCGACCAGCAACGTTCGATTTGGCAACTGCAGGCGATCCGGGATTTGGCAATGTCCGATTTTCGCCATTCTTGCGTTGGATGCGCAGTTGGCAACTCCTCCCTCAAAACCGCCGCAATCTTCGGCCCCAGGGAATTCCTTCCTTCACCAATCGGCGGGGAAGATTTTCCTTGGGAGATCTACGGGATTTCTGGAGAAGTTTTCCCTTGCTGGAGATGTCGGCCTGATCCCACGAGATTTCCTGTTCCCTTTGGATCCGATATTTCGCTGATACTCCATAGGCTGTTTTTGACGGACCGGCTCTTCAAATCGTCTTGTGAATATTGCGCTGATGCACACATTCGTTGGGTGAAAGAGGACCACGTGGCCTTCGGCATTAAGGAGGTCTTCTTCGTGCTCAAGTGGTCCCGCTCTATGATTGAGCTATGCCCCACCGGAAGTCAGATTGCCACACTCCTGATGGCTGATGCTCACGGCCACGAGTTCCAGACTCTTGTAGGGGGGCTGGCTGAGGTGCTTGGTCTCTTTCCGTGGCGGTTGCTCGGCGTCGTCAAGTATGTAAAGTCGAGTGAGGCGGAGATGAGCTCGCTACCAACTGTCTGCAAGCTGATCGATGAGTGGTGCATGCAATATGCCTTCTGTAGGCCGACTGATGCCCTTTGCGGGTCAACCATGGTACTGTTTGCTGCCCGTTGTGGGCTGACCATGATGCTATCTACTAATGCCCTCTATGGGCAGTCTTGGGGCGCTCTGTAATTGTTGGCATGACCTTGCTTGTTGGAGACTTGTGTGGATAGTCTGCTTTGTCCTGCTTCTAACAAGTCAAGGCCGCTCCTTTGCTCTGCCCTTAAGTTTCGTTAATTGCACTCCCATCATGTTTGTGCTAGCTTCTGCAAGCTTTTGAGTAGTGACCCACTATCTCCATCATTTAGTGTGTCTCATCCACAGTTCCGGATCAGTTGGTCACAGTGGAGCTTTGGTGAGCCTGATGCCTAGAGTTTTAGGTCACCTCGAAGATGAGGTGATGCGTAAGCGAATCGTGGTAGAATGTTGTGAACGTCCTAGGGGCTGCCAAGGGCTGCCATTGGGCCATGTATTAGGGTAATTAGGGTTTTTATGTAATAAGGGCATTTAGGTAATTCGGTTAATTAGATAATTAGTGTTTTATTTTAATTATGCTAATGGCCCTTAGGTGTTTATTAGTGAGCCCACTTAGCTAGTCTATTTAAGTGTAAGGGCTATGCCCTAGTTTAATTTATAAAATGAATTATTAAGTCTTGTCTTCTCCCCTTTCTTCCCTGTCTCTCCCCTTTCTATCCGACGGCCATGCCGCTCCCTCTCCCCTTTCTGTTCGACGGCCATGCCGCTCCCTCTCCCCTTTCTCGGCCCCCTGTGCCGCTCCCTGCCCGTTATCGGCTACCCAGGCCTTTGTGGACAACCGTTCACAACATTGGTATTGGAGCCGTCAATCCTTAGCCACCACACGTGCTAAAGCCGCCGGATCCTCCATTGCGGTTGCCTGATGTTCAACCAGGCGCTGATCAGCTACCACTCAACGGTGACAGTTGTGGACGGGGAGGCGTCGACGACCACATGGCCCTCGGCAGCGTCCTCTCAGAGCTGGCCCCCGCCCCAGTTCAGGAAGGAGTCCCTGATTCACCACCATTGCCGGGTCCCACCAATTGCTCTTGCTCACCTTCTGCCAACATCCTTCAAAAGTTCCGGCGGCAGACTCACCCAACGGCCCTCGCCTCCTCCAACTCCAGATGGATTTGCGAGGGGGGCAGAGACCGTTGCTTCTCGTTTCAATTCCTCTGCACCAAATTTTGTCTATGGCCTTCCCGGATACTATAACTGGTTCCGCTCAGGATGCTGCTCAAGGTCTAATCCTAAGTGGGGAATCGCTCACAAGTCCAGAAAGCCCCGTCCAAGACGATGGTCTATGGTAGAATCGGAATTCTGGGGGGTAGCCTCCTGGTAGGCTGCGGGGCATCGGCTACTCGGGCGAGTATGCAGCGCCAATACCACCGTCCGCTCTAAGCCAGACCTTCCTCGACATCTTCTGGGATGAAGAGTTCAACAACGCACCTATTTCTTTGTCAAAAACAGGGGACTAGCGACCAAGCTTCCAAAGTTTGGGCCTTTCCAGCATCCCTACCGCCTGAACTCCGGCCTCCTCCGCCGTTGCCAAATCACTTCCATCCCAACCTTTGCGTCCATCCTTTGCCACCTCCAGCCCCTGCTCGTTTAGCCAGAGCATAGCCCCTGTTCCACTGGAATGAACAGGGGAGGCGACCCTTCCCTGCTCTGGGCCTCAAAAACTTCTAGCCACCATCATCCTCTAGTGGCCACCCATCCAGCCACCGCCGATCGCTACTGTGCCTGACGGAATCCGTCCAGCAACATCCGATTTGGCAACTGCAAGCAATCCAGGATTTGGCAATGTCCGATTTTTGCCATTCTTGCATCGATGAGTAGTTGGCAACTCCCCCCTCAAAACCGCCGCAATCTTCGGCCCCGGGGAATTCCTTCCTTCACCAGTCGGCGGGGAAAATTTTCCTTGAGAGATCTACGGGATTTCTGAAGAAGTTTTTCCTTGCTGGAGGAGATACCAGCCTGATCCCACGGGATCTCCCGTTCCCTTCGGATCCGATTTCGCTGATACTCCATTGGCTGTTTTTGACAGACCGGCTCTTCAAATCATCTTGTGAATGTTGCGCCGATGCACACATTCGTTGGATGAAAGAGGACCACGTGGCTGTCGGCATTAAGGAGGTCTTCTTCGTGCTCAAGTGGGCCAGCTCTATGATTGCGCTATGCCCCATTGAAAGCCAGATTGCCACACTCCTGATGGCCAATGCTCATTGCCACGAGTTCCGGACTCTTGTAGGGGGGCTGGCTGAGGTGCTTGGTCTCTTTCTGTGGCGGTTGCTTGGCTTTGTCAAGTATGTGAAGTCGAGAGAGGCGGAGATGAGCTCGCTACCAGCTACAAGCTGATCAATGAGTGGTGCAAGCAATATGCCTTCTGTGGGCAAACCGATGCCTTCTGTAAGCCGACTGATGCCCTCTGTAGGCCGACCATGGTGCTGTCTACTGGCTGTTATCGGCTACCCAGGCCGTTGTGGACAGCCGTCCATAACAAAACAACAATCTGGTCTTTTCAATAAAGAAAAGAATAGCATTTCTCAACTAAACAAACATCACCTGAACTTCATCAACAAAATGGAGATTTTGTTCCATTGTCTTCTGTGTCTATTGCACCAATAGCAAGAGAAGATCCGGGATACCTTCACCACTGAATTTACAAAAAACATGGAAGACTCAGAATAACAACCATATTTATAAACACTTATGATCATTGCAACAACACAATTTATATGACGTACGTGATTGCACTTGTCGGAACAATGTTGTATGTCTGGCCCATGTCTCGATTCTTGTAGCACAATTCGGTGTTCAGACCCTGCTCCATGAATTGCATGATAATCTGACACTCACAAAAATTAATGCAAGAGCAAAATTCTGTCAACCCACCTGGGTAAATGTCACACCCCTAAGGCAAGCAACCATCCGGATGACACGATGGATGGGGTCATCCACACAACACTATGGCCTTGACACCGGGAGGCCGATCAAGCACGTTGCAAGTGTTGGCACATGGCGGACACAAGGAGGCGTATGAGGCGTTTCCTCGAAAGCACTAAGCAACATGCACCATGCATCTATTATACCTAGATCGCTGTAGCCCTTCTCCTTCGTAGGATTTGGCCGACCCCAGGTCTGATCAGCGACTTGTCCCCTCTCCTTGGCACCTCGGTACTCCCTTGTTGCCGTCACACAGTCTTCAGCACAAAGCCCAGCTCTCTGCCTCGCTTCAGCCTTCCGAACCTTGGTTCCTTCAGCCAACCGAAGCTCTCTGAGCCAACATATGCTAACCTTCCTCAGTTCCTGCCAATGCTCAACGCCCAGCATCCAACATCAGCCTTCCGAAGCCAACGTATGTCTTGCCTTCAATCTGCCCAGCCAACTGAAAGACAGTTGACCGACGTTCTCTCCTTGATCAACCGAAGCCAATGCTCCCAACTGTCGACCCTTTTTCCTGAACCTCCCGAACCTTCAGCCCTGCTGCTCCGTGGAGCTTATATAGGGAGGGAGGAGCAGTTTGGGCAGAGCCCACGCTCCCCCTCTCTTCCCCTTCGTGGTCAGCAATTGCTGACCACTTAGACACGCCCCGCATGTCTGCCTTCACGTCCCTTTGCACTTGCCCCATGTCTCCATAACTGGCCATATGTGAGTCCATTCCATAACCGCTACTAACTGCTGGAGGAGAGGCCCACGTCCAAAGAACTGCCGCTGCCCACTTCTCCACTTCCAGACATCCCTTGTTCCACTTCTGAAAGTGTGAACCATCCCTGACCCCTGCTGAGTGCTGTGGGTCAAGTTGCTTGTCCAGTCCGGTCTAGCCACCAGCTGCTCTTGGTTCAACCCACATGTGAACAAATCTCTAGAAACACTTACACACGCCCCTACACACTTAGCAGTCCGGTGCATCCCATACTATACCTTGTGCTAATAGCTTGGGACCGTGCATCAGGTTGTCAATGTACGCATCTGCTTCCGAGGTTGGTTCCGCGTACATCATTACTTCTTGCGTCCCTTGTCTGCACCGTTCCACCATGGAACTGCGAACATGCTGCACCTAGCGTGCCGCTGCGCCCGTATGTGCTCGAGGTGCCCGTAACTCGGCAAGAGCTCCGTTGCACGATCCAGGTACAATAGATGCATGGTGCATGCTGCTTGGTGCTTCCGAGGAAATGCCTCATATGCCTCCTTGTGTCCGCCATGTGCCGACACTTGCAACGTACTTGATCGGCCTCCTGGTCAAAAGGCCATAGTGTTGCGTGGATGACCCCATCCATCGTGTCATCCGGATAGGCACTTGCCTTAGGGGTGTGACGGTAAACATAAATATAAAAAAATAACACACTAAAAAGTGAGATAAAAAATATGACCTGTTTAAGTCTCATTTTGAACTCATTATGCACATCAGCGGATTGCTGCTTCATAGCCTTCATAATTGGTATGTTGGGGCAGGTTTTCCATCCATATAATCTGTCTACCTTCAAGGGATCAAAAGAAATGGTAAGTCAGAAATGCAATAAATAAGAATAGAATTTTGATTTAATGACCAGCCAATTTAATACCCACTTTATGCAAGGCAACTATAAACTGAGTATCCCGCAACTTCAACTGGTTAAGTGATTCAAGAGTCTGTTGTTGGAGCCCATGCATTATGTCCACAACCAAAATGATGATGTCACACAAAGCAGATCCACGTGAATGCATATTTGCGAAGGACTCATGCCCTGGTGTATCAATAAGCAGCAAACCTGGAACCCGAAAATCAGCATCCACCTTAAATTCATTTGTTTTCTCCCTTATGTGTTCCACAGGGACATAGGTTGCACCTATCTTCTGAGTAATACCTCCAGCTTCTCCTTCCTGAATGCTAGTACCTCTGATAAAATCAAGAAGCCTAGTTTTACCACTATCAACATGACCAAGGATGCAACATATTGGAGAACGCAGATTGTAAGACTTCCTCTGTGACAGAGGTCCAGCTTCTATAGACTCATGGCTCTTAACAGCTTCTTCTCCACTCTTGTGTGTCACAGGTGCTTGAACTTGAGTACCCTTAGCAGCTTCTTGTTTATTATCCCCCATTGCAGGTGCTTCAACTTTAAGATCCTTGCCCTCAGTAGTATGCTTTCTTTTATGGTCTACAAAGGCAATCTTCTTAGCAACTTCTGTGGCTATAGCTAGTGGTGCATAGGTAGAATCCACAGAATTGGTGATGGAAGGCGGAATTCTACATTTGGAAATCTCCACCTTCTTCACCTTGGGCTCTTCCTTGATCACCTCTTCCTCAACTAAATTACTCTTAACAGGCAAGGCAATAATATTCGTGTCATCCCAACTCTTCAAATCCCACTCTACATCATTATCTTCTTCCTCATCTCTGCCATCGATAACATTTGTCCCTTCCTCAACCTCAACCACAGCAGGAACCACATCTTCCATGTCTACATTTATTGCCAGCTCGCTCTCTTGTACACTTCCATCCAATGTCTTTTTGTTGATTTTTTCCTCAGCCTTTGTTGTAAATCCGCCATGGACTTTGCTGAAAGTTGTCTTAGGTTTCCTCCTTTCAAACTTGGGCCTTTTTGAGACAGTATCAGCTGAAGGAAGAATGCCTCCTTGAGCAAAATTTTGGTTCCTCATTGCCTCCAATCTACGAGCAACATCTTTCTGTTTACCTGTTAATAACCTCCCTTCTTGCTTTTTCCTAAGTAACTTCTCCTTTTCTCTCTCCTTCTTTTGCCTCTTTGCCTCTGCTACAAATTTCTCCAACTCCTCTTGCCTTTTTCGCTCTTCCTCCTCCCTCTGCTTCTCTTGTTCCTCTCGCTTCTTCTTCTCTTCTGCCTCTTTACGACGAGCTAAAGCCTCCTGCATTTCTCGCACATGCTTTGGGACTTTCTTCACTAAAACCTTGCTTTTCACTTCTTCTGAATTTTCTTTTGTTTCTGCTGCAACAGCTGCTGCCACCTTTTTTTGTATCTCCTTTTCCTTCTTCTTTTTCTTCTTTTTTGCCAAAGCCGATTCAGTGATTTTACCTTCCACTTCCTTCATAGAAACCTGAACATCATTATGCGCTAATTCAGGGAGAGAGTGATTTTCCTTCTTCTTTTTCTTCTTTTTTGCCAAAGCCGATTCAGTGATTTTACCTTCCACTTCCTTCATAGAAACCTGAACATCATTATCCGCTAATTCAGGGAGAGAGTGAACCATCTCATCTGGTGAAGGGGAACTTAGGTTGGAAAATGGGGCGCCTTCAAGTTCTGCAAGAATTGCATCAAGATCTTCCTCTTCTACAGCTGCCCTTCCACTCTTTTTCTTGTTTTCCCCCATAAGCGTTATATTGCAGACTTACCTAAAAAAACAGTAAAACAAACTGCAACTGTCACTAAATCCATGGTCAGACAGCATTATCAATTTTGAACAATAAATTGTATTACCAAAAAAGAAGGAAAGCTAAACCAACCTAAAAGTGGAATCTTATGCTCCTAGGAGTAGCAAAATAGAATCAAATGGCAAAACAAAAGTAACAACACAGCAGAGAAAGCTGAATGGCAGCATCAAACTAAATGATAAGCTAACAACGAAAACAGAAACACAAAAAATATAACTGAGAGGTGACAGAATTTGATCTCCTAATCTGACCTGCAATAGGCAAGAGATGCAAACCTGAGCTGTTCAATGGGATATCTCTGTGTCATTCCTTGGGTTAGGGCATCAGCCAAACAATGTGATAAGGGATCAGGATCATCAGGTGGCGGACCAAAAAGTTCCAAGACAGATATCTCCTGTTCCATCGAAAGTTGAAGACTATTAGCTAACAAAAGAAAGAGCGCATCAACTTATTTTCCAAAATCAGATAGTAGAGTGTATTCAGTCATGGGTGCATGAATAATCGTATTGGGTTTCTTGTTGCCAGCTTTATGTTGGTAGATGACCTCAAGAAAATCTCCAGCAGGTGTCATCTAAAACGAAGCCAATACCAAATAATTGGGAAAGGCTTATAAAGATGCTAAAAATGTTGAATTTTCATCTCTATCATTCCCTCCTCAAAGGGTTGCATCAGGGCATCCTACATAGAGTCTTGCTCCTATCGCGTCGCATTTTGTATCATGGTTTTGAAATGGAAACACAGAATCCATGTCCCCAAGCCCAGATAGCTGAGATCAGACTCACATGTCGCTCATGAATAATCAGACTCTACTATAACAATTATAAACTATTCTCTATTTCTTTTTAACTGCAGTTATAAACTATTCTAAATAGTAGCTACACTGCCCGGTCTAAATTAAAGGTCTCACATGTTACAATTGGACGTTAAAAAACTATTTAAAAGCAATACAAATTCGCAAAACATAGGAAAGAACAGAAGTTTGAAATACAATTAAGAAGTTGTAAGTTAAAAACAACAAAGTAAAAAAAAACACGGAACATAAAAAATTCAGGCTTACACTGGAAAGTAGGAAAATAATACTAATAAGTATCTCCTCTGACCAAAAAAAGTACAAACTGAATTTTCGTGCCTTGGGTACCAATTTCTTCACAATCACGTTATTTTGGGTTGCATAGCAAACCATTAAAGTAAGTTGTTTACCAAATTGAACAGAAAATTTGGAAATTCCGAAGGAAAAAACAACGAACTTAATAGACGGCTCTTCACAGTAACGTGGATGAGATTGCAATCATCAGTAAATAAACACAGTAATTACAAAGAAGATGACGAAATATCGAGATTACCTTCGAAAAGGAGAATAGAGGGGGTAAGGGACGGAGATGGAAATTCATATTGTGGTGGAAGTTCGCCGGAGGGAAAGGGAGGAGAAGAAACCGGTTCTCCTCAGGGGACGGCGAGCGCGGAGGGTTGGTTGTTGTGGAGAATGAGCGGGCCCTGCCCAGTGGTGATGGTCGGCGCCGGAGGCCAAACGAGGACCGGAGGCGGAGGGGAGGACCAGAGCCGGAAAGGTACTAGGTGTAGTCGGAGTTTGGAAGGAAAGGGCTTCAGAGTTCGGAGTCCGGTGGACGTCCGATTCACAGAGCGTTTCGTAAAAAAGATGCTATATTACGTAACACGCGCTTGGATTTATGATTATTTTAAAAAACTCCTTGCGATGATGAGAGGCAAATAGCCGGGCCCGTGGACCGAACCAACTGAGACTACAGACCATGGGCCGCTGCGGTGCTGGCGTGCTGCCTGGACACACACTAGTATGGAAACTCGAAATTGAATCCTAACGTTGGGATCTATAAAGTTTTTTTATCTGAAAAAAATAAAATCCATAGAGATGCAAATCCAATGATGCCACACGTGTCTGAGGATTTCCTAATTATAGAAATTGGATTGGTTGTGGGACTCTAATTCCTTAATTAACTCTAATTAACTTTAATATCCAATTAAAAGAAAGAAAATCCAATAATGCCATATTTGTGTCTGCATATTCTAGGTCCTAATTATAGGTTGGTTGTCTTTAAGAGTAATTAGTAAAAACCGTTGAAGGGTGAAAAAAATGTACTCTCTCTATCCTAAATTAATTGCTCTATTTAGGAAAAACATTTATTCATATTAATAGTTTTATTTTATTAAATTTAAGTAGTTTAGTACTTCCAAAAAGTATCACAAGTTTATTTTTTCTTCTCTTATATGTGAGTTTCACTATTTAACAAAAACTACAATTTTTTCAAATATAGTTGTTAATATAGGATGAAGGGAGTACTAAGATCTTGTATTCTTGTTCCCAATATTATGGGATCATGCTACATTAACATTAAATTGCTCAAGGTACGGTGCAATGGAATTTGGTATAACCATCTATTTGTGGGGACTACATTTTCAAATACACAATGAGGATCTTTTTCATGGGAGATGAGTATGTCATCCTGTACACCTAAGTCTGCAAAGAAAGCATTTTTCATATTAAGGTGCCTCCACCAAAATATGTGTTTTTATTTTGTGGTTGTTTTACAAGGTTAGATTAGTCATGATACTAAACTCTTTCATAGGATATATATTAGGGGTGTTAAAGTAAGCTCGACTCGGCTCAACTCACATTCGAGCTTGAACTTAAAGTGGGTCAAGCTAAGCTCAAACATACAGGTATTCAGCTCAGCTCGAAGCTCGATAAAGAATTAAACTCACATTAAGTATATTATATATATATATATATATATATATATATATATATATATATATATATATATTATACATTATATATAGATTTTATGTCTCTCAAGTTTGAACTATTTCCATTTAATATATTATTTTTACTTTTTTTATGTACAACTACATGAAACTTTTTGTTAGAGGAATTATATAATATGTCTCATGAGATCTATAACTATTTTTTATGAAACTTTACTCCCTTTATCATGTATTAATAGTCTAAATTAGAAAATCAAAATTAACAAAGGCTAGTTCATTTGATTATCTAATCTTACACATTTAACTACTTACTAACTATATTTGTTTTAATGACTTTTCTCTAAATACCTTTGAGTCACCAATTACAAAACTAAGTAAGATCACAAGGCATAACAAGTCAACTCGGCTCGAACTCAACTCAAACTTGATTCGAGCTTAAAATTTAAGTTTTAAGCTAAAGTTTAAACACTCTAAAGCTCAACGATATTCGGCTCGTTAACAACCCTAGATATACTATAAAAACTCTTGTCTTGAACTGGTTTACATTTAATTTTATTTATTATTTAATTATCATTTAGTGGTTTAAGTCTTTTCTTATTGATTTCAATGATTTTTGAAAATAAAGGTGGTTTCCAAAAGTTTTAATCAAAACTAACTTCATATTTATGAGCTTTAAGCGAATCTAATACATTTGTGAATTTTTGGTATTTTCTTAAATTTTTTAAAAATTAGGGTTTGGCGGGACCCCTTGTGGGCCCTACAGTTGAATTTGGGGTTTTTGGTTCAAAACGTCCTAGACATTAAATCAAGTCACTACAAAAAATTTCAGAATTTTTTTGGTCCAAATAAGAGTTTAAATAACCAAAATACTTTCTTTTAGTTAAAGATTCTATTCTCACACCAAATTTTAATTAGATATAGCCCATTCCTTCCTATAAAAAGGAAAGAGGCTAACCTTTATCCATTTGGAAAAGTACTGAGCTAGGAGATTTGAAACCTAATCCCCACTTAGGCCAAAAAAGGAAGTGATCAGAGGTAAGATTTCTTTAATCATTGCTTAATCTTTAGGGTTTTTCTTAAAATCCTCTTAATCTTATCTTCCTCCATTGATTCAATCTATTTTTAAACCATTAAATCAATGTTTTACTCCTTTGCCTCAAACCCTAATCTTTAAAAATTCGATTTTATGCCTCCTAAGCTCTAGATTTAAGGTTTGTTTTATGATTTAACTTCTAAATCGGGTTTAGGTGTATTTTAACATAAAAATCATATTTTTTGGAAGGTTTTGGAGGTAATTGAAAAGCAAATCTGACTCAAATCAAGTGGAGATGTAAAGGGTTTTCATCTCAGCCATAAAATGTATGCAAATCTCGATTTTTATGTGTTTTGATTTAATGAGTTTCATATTTATAGCTTTAATGGTAGATTAAGAAAAAGTTAATCTTTTGCTTTGATTACTTAGGGTTTTGACTTGAAATGAGTTGATTTAATATTTTGGAATGTTTAATTTGATTTTGATGGTGTATAAGGCTTAAAATGAAGATTTTAAGCTCCATTAATGGTGTTTTAGTTTTGAATTTCAAAATGAAGAAGAAGACCTCGATCTACCTTGTTGGCGATCAACGGGCCTAGTGGCTGATTGAACGGCCTACTGATAGTTTATAATTAAACCCTTTGTAAGTGTACAAGGCAATTGTACTAGGATAAGTATTTAAGGGTTGTCGAACCTCAGGGACGGATGGATTATCACTAAATCTAAAAAGGAATTTGCTGATTAAAAACTAAAATAAACTTAAACTTTAATTAAGCAAAAGAAAGGAATCAACTATATTAAAATAAGAGATTAATATGATGGAAATTACTTAGGAAATTGAATCCACTATAGAACCATAACAATTCCTTAACTTTTAATCTAAATCTAGTGTGAACATGAACAAGTATTCTCAGCTACAAGCTAGAATTACTTCAAAAAGAATCATTAATTAACTTCCATGGCATGAACTATCTTCGACAATAGCACGAATCATCTACACTAAACTAGCTATAGGCATGACCCGTCTAATCTTAGTATAACTCATCCAAGTCATTAATTAACTGAACATTAAAACTATTGTATGACCATCTCATCTAAATCACAGAAATTAGAATCGATGCAAATATCAAAACCATATCAATCTATCATCTACAAGACAATAAATCAACATAGACTTGAATAAACATGAAAAGCTCTTCCATTAAAAAGGAAATCCATATCATACAATTGTCATCATTCACAACTGAGATCTAAATTAAAAAGAAAAGAAACTGAAACTTATCTATAGCTTCATCAACTCCTAAGTAAAAGAAAAGTCTAGCATTCCATGGTAGAAGAAAGCACTTCAATCTCCATTGAAAGCTTTGAATTCTCTTCCATCTTCTTCTTCCTTTTTCTCTTTCCTAAAATCTACTAGAATCCCCCAATTCTAAGCCAAATATGTCTTTTTATAGGCATAAGTTCCGTAGAAAGAAGTCCAAAATGAAAAGGATTGGAATTTGGGTCAAACAAGGAAACTGCACGTTATGCCGATCGATCGCCCTGCATTCCCGATCGATCTGCTACACTGTATTTTCATCTGAATTCACGTTATCCCGATCGATCGGTAAGTGACCCCGATCGATCGGCTACAATGTTTCTGTTTTACCGGACTGTTCATATTCTGTTCATTAAGCTTTCCTTCGTGTCCATATTAATTTCTAACTTGTTTATAACTCCGAAAAGTTGTCCAAATCACTTTAAAGCATGTGAAAACTATTTTCAAGCATTTCAAACATCGTCCAAGTACTTTAATAGGCGCACTTTACCTACAAAACATAAAATACCATATTTTAGACATGTAGAATATAATTAAAATTCCAACTTTGTTTAAATACACATCTAAACTACTAATAACTACAAAATTATTAATAATTAAACTAAAATACTAATATCTATCTTAATCTAAATAAACTATATTAACTCTAAATTAACCTAATCTATACTAACAAATAAGGTAAAAAGACATATAAAATAGATATAGATTTCATACTTATCACCTACCAGGCTGATCGATTGGCTACATAGCAGATTTGGGTATTTTGAGTGTTTATGCTTATTTCAGTAATTTTTCTTCTAACTGATATTTCTAATGTTCATTTGGAGTGTTTTGAGTTGGAATAAACTACTTGAATGACATGTTATTTATGTTGGGATTTATAAAGCATGCTTAATTATTATATGGAATTTCATGATTATGGTTAAACATATCAGCATTGATCTCTTGAATCTATTTTGATGAAATTCTTATGTTAAGCATGTTCTAGAAAGGTTATTGTATGACAATGATATTGTAAGATCCCTTATCGTAAACCGGTTTAAATTTATTTTGTTGAAATACTTTTATGTGGTTTAATATTAATTCTGATCGGTTCGGGACAATTTTATAAATTTGGGTATTTTCTAAAGGTTTTAATCAAAACCAATTTTACATTTATGAGTTTGAAGTAGTTTTTAGTTAATTCTAAATTTTTGGGATACTAATTTTTCGAAAATTAGGGTTTGGCGGAAGACCCCCCTGTTGGCCCCACCGATGAAATTAAGATTTTTAGACTAAAATGCCCCATACATCAACTTAAGCTCATACAAAAATTTTTAAAATTTTATCAAATTTAATTAGTGTTCAAATCTTCAAAGTACCAATTTTTAGCCCAAAATTCTATTTACACCCCATTAGTTTACTAAGTGTACCCCAAGCCCTACTATAAAAGGAAAAGGGCTGAGTTATTTCTATTTTGGGAATAGGTTGGGAGGAGGTGATTAAGGCCTAGTTCTCCAATTAGGCCCGGATTAGAAGGGATTAAGGTATGTTCTTCCTTAATTAAGTGTAAACCCTAGATCTTTTCCTAATTTATTATTAATCTATCATTTCCCCTTTGATTTGATTCGATTTCAAACATCAAAGTCACTGATTTACTCCCTTACTTCAAACCCTACTTATCAAAATTCATGTCTATGCTTAACAAACCCTAGATCTAAGATTTCCTCAAGGTTTTCAATGTTAAATCCATTTTTAATGGAGTTTAACTTAGACACTATGTTTTTGGAAGGTTTCCAAGAGGGGTGAAGGTCAAATCCGAATATAAACAAGTGACAAGGTAATGGGTCTTCAAAATCTTAGTTTTCTTATGGTAAAATCTAGATTTTTCATGGTTTATTTGGAATGTTTGCTTGATTTAGTGCTCTAATGGTGGGTTTAGTAAATGTTAATCTTTCATCTCAATTTCTTAGGGAAGGTTTTATGAGTTTTTGTTAATTTTTGGTACCATGGATGAAGATTTGAAGGTACTTTCATGGTGTTTCGGTTTGATTTTCGAAAATGAAGAAGAATGTCAAAACTACTGTGTTGGCGTTAGAACGGCCTACTAGGGCGTTAGAACAGCAACACTACATTTTTGACTGATTTCCTGTATAGCTGATCGAACGGCCTTGCAGGGTGTTCGAATAGCTACACGACAGTTTTTGCTATTTTTGAAACTTATGCACATTTCAATGTTTTACTTCATTTGATGATTCATTTGATGATTTTAATTAAGCTACTAAAGGTGTAGAATTGATTATGGAAGGTTATAGAATGTGTTTAAGTGTAACGCTCCTCGTATTTTCGAATAAAAGAAAACAATTTTTTTTTAAAAAAACGTAACAAAATTTAATTACAATTGCCAAGGATCACCGTGTACTAAAACAGTAATTACAACATACTTTGTATTATACAAAGATTGTCAAAATTAGGCATCACGTGCCTTTGTACATTGGTCAATACAATAATTTACATAAGTACAAAAACCGTAGTACAAAACTTGTAATTTAAGGAAACCCTTCGTCGACTCCTTCAGAATCGAGTGAAACACCTGCAGAGTCTGAGGGTAGGTGAGTAAATTTATACTCAGTAGGTCGAATTAAGTTCTAAGAATATGCTTCGTGCACATGCCATTTTTCTTTTTGGAAATCATTCGGAAAACCTGAAAACACGATCACAGAACGTCGCGATACCAGACGACTTACACTCGCGCCCATGGGGCGACGCGAGACTGAAAGGAAGGGATTTACCCATGACATCCCAATCCTGTGCGCGCCAGATGCCAAATTTGGCGGTATCCAAAATCATAATAATTCTTAGCTCCGAAGAACCGAGAACTATCCAGACGGCACGATTGCCCAAAACTCGAAGAAATTTTCGAAAGGAGGAGATGATTTTGAAGTCAGAGCTTTTGTTTTTATAAAGTAACAGAAAACTTTTAGTAAAACTTTAGCGAGTCAAAATCTTGGCATACGATTAGAATTTAAAACTACCTACCTATAACATGTGCGAAATCTCCTCGTAGCGTAAAGAGAGTCCAGCCTTAATATATCAGCCTTCGAGCAAGAATTTCGGCAGAATAACCACTCCAACGCGTAGAATGTCCTTGATTTAGTAGGGTAGGGCTTTGGAACGGGTTAAAAAGGTTTAGGAATGGCCCAGAAACAGTAAAAAGATGAAAAGGGAAGATTAGGGAAGGGGCACATTTTTCGAGGTCTTAGAGGGGTTGTCTCGGGAAAATAACACTTCCGGTGCGTAGAGCACCCTTGAATTAGTAGGAAACGGGTCTTGAAACATGAAAATCGGACTTAAAATGGGTCGGGAATGGTGAAAACAGTGAAGGGGGCTGAAAATCGGATGTGGGTGAAGAAGTGGCCGGAAAGGGTATATATAGGTGGGGGAGGGGAATATTCCGGTGGGCGCTGCCGCCGGAACAGGCGGGCGCCCACCGGCGCCGCCAGGAAAACCAGCCGGCGCCCACTGGTGCCGGCGAAACCGCGTTTGCGCGTGACAAACGCGCGTTCGACGTGCGCATTTGGCGCACGCCGCGCCGAAAATTATTTTATTATTTTTAATTTCAAAAATTCCAAAAATTCTAAAAATCGTAACTTCTTATCCCGAACTCCGATTTGCGCATTCTTAGTACCGTTGAGTTCGTATTCACGAGCCCTATGATACTAGACTATTTAAGAACCGATCCACTTAAATTTCAAAAGTGGGTCCCGCCGATTGAACACGTTTCCCGAGGTCGCGACTTTTGTTCCCGACCTCCGATCTTTGCATTTTAAGACTTGTAACGCTTGTCTCTACGAGCTCTGACCGAAACTTAAGAAAATTATAAATAACAAAACATGTAAGAAAATCGTGTTAGAAATTAGGGTCATTACAATCTACCCCCCTTAAAGAAATTTTGTCCTCGAAATTTGAATTATCCACTAAATGAATAACTCAGGGTACTTCTTTTGCATTTCGCTCTCCAGCTCCCAAGTAGCTTCTTCCGAGGAATGATATTGCCATAGCACTTTGACTAAGGGGATCCTTTTAGTCCTCAAGATTTGTTCCTTGTGATCCAGAATTTTAAGTGGCTTTTCTTCGAATGATAGGTCGGGCTTGAGAGTAATTAAACTCTGATCAAGAACATGAGACGAGTCTTGGACGTATTTCCTAAGCATAGACACGTGAAATACGTCGTGGACATTGCTGAGTTGTGGAGGCAAGGCTAATCTGTAAGCCACAGCTCCTATTTTGTCCAAAATTTCAAACGGTCCTACAAAGCGAGGACTTAGTTTGCCTTTAATTCCAAATCTCATGACTCCTCGGGTTAGTAAAACTTTTAGTAATACATGATCTCCCACGCTAAAGTCAATATCCTTCCGTCTTTGATCTGCATAGCTCTTTTGACGACTATGGGATGCCATTAGACGATGCTTAACAAGTTTCACCTTATCTGCACACCGTTGCGTGTTCGTACTTAATCAATTTTCGTTCGCCCACTTCATTCCAACACGTCGGTGATCGACAAGGTCGTCCGTATAATGCCTCATAAGGTGCCATACCTATGCTGCTATGGTAGTTGTTGTTGTAGGCAAACTCGACCAATGGTAAATGTTCGTCCCAGTTACCCTTCCAATCCATGGTGCAAGCGCGCAACATATCCTCCAAAGTTTGGATAGTTCTTTCTGATTGACCATCCGTCTGTGGGTGGAAAGCAGTGCTGAACTTGAGAGTTGTACCCAATTCTTCTTGAAATCCTTGCCAAAATTTGGAGGTAAATCGACTATCCTGATCCGAGATGATCGATAGCGGTATCCCATGCCGACTCACAATTTCCTTCACGTACAATTTTGCCAAAGAACTTAAAGATTGCTTCTTGCTTAATGGCAAAAAGTGTGCACTCTTTGTGAGTCGATCCACGATTACCCAAATGGATTCATGGCCTTGTGAAGTTCTGGGTAGTGCCGAGACGAAATCCATAGTAATGTGTTCCCACTTCCACTCGGGGATTTCAATCGTTTGCAGGTACCCTGAAGGTTTTTGGTGTTCGGCTTTAACTTGCTGACAAGTTAAGCATCTCGAAATATATTCTCCTATATCCTTCTTTATCCCGTTCCACCAAAAACTTCTCTTTAAATCTTGATACATCTTCGTTCCTCCTGGGTGGATGGTATAACGAGAACGATGTGCTTCATGTAATAGGTCTTCCCTTAGCTCCGGAATTTTGGGTATTACCAACCATCCTCGAAATCGAATACCTCCATCAGAGCCTTGGGTAAAGTCAGGTCTTCCGAGCAAAGTTTGCATTAATTCGTCACTTTTCTGACCTTCAAGAATACGCTCGACTAGTATTGATTTTACTTTTAGGGTGGCAATGAAAGATTTCTTGTTTCCAGCTTGTAGCTCGGGTTGTAAACTTATTGTTTCTTCCAATAATTTCCATTCCTTAACAAGCATGGAAGTTAATCCTCCGGATTTGCGACTTAAAGCATCAGCCACCACGTTGGCTTTTCCGGGATGATACTTGATGGAAAAGTCATAATCCTTAAGATATTGGATCCACCGTCTTTGCCTCATATTAAGATCACATTGGGAAAAGATGTATTTTAAACTTTGGTGATCGGTGAAAACTTCAAACATCTCCCCGTATAGATAGTGTTTCCAAATTTTTAAAGCAAAAACTACCGCTGCTAACTCCAAATCGTGAGCAGGGTAGTTACCTTCATGTTTCTTTAATTGTCGTGAAGCATATGCTATCACTTTTCCGTCTTGCATTAATACGCATCCTAATCCTCTTTTAGAAGCATCGCTGTACACGACAAAACCCCCACTGCCAGATGGCAACGCCAGAACGGGTGCAGTTGTTAATTTCTCCTTTAGTTCTTGGAAACTTCGTTCACAAGTTTCATCCCAAACAAATTTAACTCCTTTCCTTGTTAATTTTGTCAGGGGTAGTGCAATGCTTGAAAATCCATGGATGAATCTTCGGTAATAACCCGCAAGGCCTAAGAAGCTCTGAATTTCAGTTACTGTTTTTGGCCTTTCCCATTTGATGACAGCTTCAATCTTGGTTGGGTCCACCGATACTCCGTTCTTTGATACGACGTGTCCTAAGAACACCACTCGTTCCATCCAGAATTCGCACTTGCTAAACTTGGCGTATAGCCTATGATCCCTTAATGTCTGCAGAACAACTTGTAAATGCACTCGGTGATCTTCTAAACTACTAGAGTAGATGAGGATGTCATCAACGAACACGATTACAAACTTGTCTAAAGAGGGCCGAAAAATTCTGTTCATGAGATCCATGAAAGCGGCCGGGGCATTTGTTAAACCAAATGGCATCACTAAAAACTCATAGTGGCCATACTGGGTACGAAAAGCTGTCTTAGAGATATCCACATCTCGTATCCTTAGCTGATGATAACCTGACCGTAGATCTATTTTGGAGAAAACTTTAGCCGTCTGCAATTGATCAAATAGGTCATCTATACGAGGCAAGGGGTACTTGTTCTTTATAGTGATGGCATTGAGAAGTCGGTAGTCAATGCACAACCTTAACGACCCGTCTTTCTTTCTTACAAATAAGACCGGTGCTCCCCAAGGTGAGACACTGGGTCATATGAATCCTTTCTCAAGCAATTCCTGCAATTGACTTTTTAACTCTTTTAACTCTGTAGGAGCCATGCGGTAAGGTGCTTTAGAGATAGGGCTTGCTCCTGGCATCAACTCGATAGTGAAATCTATCTCTCTTTTTGGTGGCACTGCAGAGATCATCAGGAAAAACATCAGAGAAATCTTGTACTACGTCAATGCTCTTCAAGTTATACGTAGTAGTCTCATTAGTTTCCGCACTAGCAAGATAAGCCCAACATCCTTTACTTAAAAGCCGATGAGCTCTGACTGCTGAGATGACACATGGTTTAGAATGATCTTTAAGCCCACAAAAAGTGAAACTCCTTTCGCCTCGTTCAAAAATCACCTTCTTCTGTTTACAGTCCACTAATGCCCCGTTATTGGCTAACCAATCTATACCTAATATGACATCAAAGTCGGTCATATTTAGGAGAATAAGGTCGGCCTCCCACTGGCATTTCTCTAAGGAAATAGGTACCCTTCGAAGAAATTTACGGGCTAGAAACATTTTTCCCATAGGGGTGGACACTTCTAAGACATATCCTAAATTTAAAATCGGATAGCCGAGACTTGAAGCAAAATTGAACGATATGAAAGAATGCGTCGATCCTGGATCTATCAAAATTTTTGCTAATTTATCCAAGACCAGAAGTGTACCTTGAATGACTGCGGTCGACGCTTGAGCTTCCTCAGCAGTAATTGCTAAGACCCGCCCTTGAGCCCTTGGTTTCTGCTCCAATTTTGATTCTTCTTGCATTTTCCTCTTTGGGCAGTCTTTAATCTGATGGCCTTGTTCACCACAAAAAAAGCATTTTCTTTCGGTACGATAACACGATCCAAGTGGATGGATTTTACTGCACTGTGGACATTTTTCTAACTTCCTTTCTCCCCTTGGCTGTGAAGGTGATTCTGAGGGTTTTTGAAACTTGCGATTATTCTGATTGTTAAACATCAGTCTCCTTTTCCTCTCATCGGGTCGGAAACCATTATTTTGTCCTCGGTCCTTACGTCCGACCACAAATTCCATATAATCTTGTTCTAGGATGGAGGCTAGTTCAACCGCTTTGGCAAAAGTCGTGGGTTGATGGCCAATAATTCTTCCTCTTAATCCATTATTTAGGCCTCTCACGAACTTCCGAGCTTTCTTTAATTCCGTCGTACAATAATCTGGAGCGAAACGTTGTAATTGTACGAATTTATTCTCGTACTGAGTCACCGTTAACCCTCCTTGTTGTAGATCTAAAAACTCCTTTTCTTTTCTTTCTTGGACGTGAGGAGGAAAATTTTTATCGTATAAAACTTCCTTAAATTCTTCCCACTTAATATGATCACCAACCGTGAAGAAATTTCTTTCTGCTGTAGGCCACCAAAAAGCAGTTTCGCCAGTCATAGAGAAAGTGGCTAGCGGCACCTTACGATCATCGGGGATCTTCATCGCTTTAAAGATCCGTTCAACTTCAAAGGTCCACCTTTCAGCGGCCTCAGGGCTGTCTTCTCCCGTAAATGCTGGCGCAAGCTTCTTAAAACGCTCCAACAGATTATCCTTTTCACTGTGGATAAAATCTCCCGAACTAGTCGAATGATTGGAATGATTCGATTGGAAACCTTGAGTCATTCTTTGCATTAATAAGTCCATGAAATGCATCATAGGATCTCCCGTTGTCAAAGTGACCGGCGTAGTAATATCGGGTGGAGTTGAGCTACTTGCCGGTTGAGCATCGTTACCACTAACGTTCGTCATCTAAACATGGATTAGTAACATCAAGATCTATAGAAACAAACTTACTTTATAACAACCTTGAAGTGTCATTACATCACTCAAAAGTTACGTTAGCTATTTACATAATAAAACTACTCTTAGTACACATCAAAATTGTTCCCACGGAACTATTTACTCGGAATTTTTACAGACTTTCTTCTCTAAGTAGTCAAGACTTTAGAGAGGAAAGGTTCTAGCTTTAGGGCATTCAAAGAAAAAGTGGGTTAAAAGTCCACAAAACATGCACCGCTCGGGCATTCCATGCCTTCCGGTTTCTTTCCCCTTGAGGAGACGCTGGACGCCTGGCTCTTCCACCCATTCGACTTCAGGAGGGGGCAGTTCGTTCAGGTCAAAATTCATTTTATACTCAAGGTTATCCTCGTTAGAATTTTCACTTTCTTCCACTTCCAAGGAGGGATCTTCTTCAGACTCTTCTCCTGGAGTAGGCGAGTCCGGGATAACTATTATTTCGTTTACGTCACTATTTGTGGGTGAACCAGGGGTGTAAAAGATCTCATAATCTTCTGAATCTGAAATTTCGATGGGTGTCTTATCTTCATTGTACATACTCTTGCTACAGCTTCCTTTCATTGGAAGTGGAAATTTGCGAGCAGTAGAATGATAAAGATTGCTTGACAGATATGTCTTATGCCTGAGCATCGACATCTGTTTAAGCTTCACATAAAAATTCATTAAGAAATTTCAAATAGGAAAACGTACGATACAATATAAATAATTGTATTGACTGATTTAATTACTTTTTAGTAGACAGTAGAACCTTGGCTCCGATACCAACTGTAACGCTCCTCGTATTTTCGAATAAAAGAAAACAATTTTTTTTTAAAAAAACGTAACAAAATTTAATTACAATTGCCAAGGATCACCGTGTACTAAAACAGTAATTACAACATACTTTGTATTATACAAAGATTGTCAAAATTAGGCATCACGTGCCTTTGTACATTGGTCAATACAATAATTTACATAAGTACAAAAACCGTAGTACAAAACTTGTAATTTAAGGAAACCCTTCGTCGACTCCTTCAGAATCGAGTGAAACACCTGCAGAGTCTGAGGGTAGGTGAGTAAATTTATACTCAGTAGGTCGAATTAAGTTCTAAGAATATGCTTCGTGCACATGCCATTTTTCTTTTTGGAAATCATTCGGAAAACCTGAAAACACGATCACAGAACGTCGCGATACCAGACGACTTACACCCGCGCCCATGGGGCGACGCGAGACTGAAAGGAAGGGATTTACCCATGACATCCCAATCTTGTGCGCGCCAGATGCCAAATTTGGCGGTATCCAAAATCATAATAATTCTTAGCTCCGAAGAACCGAAAACTATCCAGACGGCACGATTGCCCAAAACTCGGAGAAATTTTCGAAAGGAGGAGATGATTTTGAAGTTAGAGCTTTTGTTTTTATAAAGTAACAGAAAACTTTTAGTAAAACTTTAGCGAGTCAAAATCTTGGCATACGATTAGAATTTAAAACTACCTACCTATAACACGTGCAAAATCTCCTCATAGCGTAAAGAGAGTCCCGCCTTAATATATCAGCCTTCGAGCGAGAATTTCGGCAGAATAACCACTCCAACGCGTAGAATGTCCTTGATTTAGTAGGGTAGGGCTTTGGAACGGGTTAAAAAGGTTTAGGAATGGCCCAGAAACAGTAAAAAGATGAAAATGGAAGATTAGGGAAGGGGCACATTTTTTGAGGTCTTAGAGGGGTTGTCTCGGGAAAATAACACTTCCGGTGCGTAGAGCACCCTTGAATTAGTAGGAAACGGGTCTTGAAACGTGAAAATCGGACTTAAAACGGGTCGGGAATGGTGAAAACAGTGAAGGGGGCTGAAAATCGGATGTGGGTGAAGAAGTGGCCGGAAAGGGTATATATAGGTGGGGGAGGGGAATATTCCGGTGGGCGCCGCCGCTGGAACAGGCGGGCGCCCACCGGCGCTGCCAGGAAAACCGGACGGCGTCCACTGGCGCCGGCGAAACCGCGTTCGCTTGTGACGAACGTGCGGTTCATCGTGCGTTCGATGCGCACGATGCGCGCATTTGGCACACGCCGCACGGCACACACTGCGCGGCACATGCCGCGCGTTGCGCTGCGCCGCGCCGAAAATTATTTTATTATTTTTAATTTCAAAAATTCCAAAAATTCTAAAAATCGTAACTTCCTATCCCGAACTCCGATTTGCGCATTCTTAGTACCGTTGAGTTCGTATTCACGAGCCCTATGATACTAGACTATTTAAGAACTGATCCACTTAAATTTCAAAAGTGGGTCCCGCCGGTTGAACACGTTTCCCGAGGTCGCGACTTTTGTTCCCGACCTCCGATCTTTGCGTTTTAAGACTTGTAACGCTCGTCTCTACGAGCTCTGACCGAAACTTAAGAAAATTATAAATAATAAAACATGTAAGAAAATTGTGTTAGAAATTAGGGTCATTACATTAAGTGTGGTCATGTGGCATCATATTATGTTGATAATTATGCATATTGATATTGAAGTACCTTAAACTTTTGAATGTTGGAATTCTTATGATTAGAATATGTTTCCAGCAAGGATAATTTGTGGAAAATGGTGAGATGTGTTCTCTAATAATGAGAATGGTTTATGGGTATTGGATGTGATCATGTTGTGGCTTAATGTATGGAATAATCATATTTGTGGGAGTGAATGTTTGATTTCACATGGATGGATTTAAGCTTTATGGTGGACTTTATTTTGTTTTCAGTTAAGAATTATTGTTTTAAATGTGTTCAAGCATGTGCATATTGTCTTATGAGTTTAAGTCAAGCATTGGTTATGTACTTAGAATATGCATGAATACACACGTATATGGGGAATCTACTATGAAATTGTAGTTAATTATGTTTTGATTATGATGCATGAGGGGACTGATTGGGAGGATGTTCCATGTGTTGGAACCCACGTAGACTTTTGCTCACGGATGTATCATGATATCATGCATCATGTATTGGACTTCATGAATGAGGTTTTACCGATGTTTAATCAGAGTTAATCGATTGTATGTAATGGTTGAGATTGCTTGCCGGATTAATCGCTTGTTGAATTAATCGGAACTTGGTTGGTCCGTAAGGACATGTTTTCGATTTAAGTCCTATGTGAAACAGCCGAAGAGAAAGCATTAGACACTTGTAGTGTCATGCCCCGGTGATGCCCGACCCGAGCTGAACCCGGTCTAGGGGCCGGTCAAGCGCGCGGGGGCGACGAAGGAAAAATTGAGAAACGGTTTAGTGGAAGACTTAACCCTAACCACGGGCGACTTAACAGAAAATACGGAGTACGCACATTCCTTTGAGCAAGAGTAGATAAGTAGAAAAGAAAGAGAATTGCTAACACAAAGTAAACAACTAGTCTCAAACCCACATGCTTAGTCAACTATAGCCCACACTGGCTCAAAATAAGTCTTAAGCAACACGACTGTAAAATGTGACATAAATCCAACAGAGAACCCTGCACAAAGGTTCTAAACATAAAGCATAAAACCAAGGAAAATAAGTCACACAAGAATCTCCATGATCACATCCAAGTCATCTCCGACCTTTCCTCAAAGAGGAGATCCTGTTCGTCTACGTGTTGCACCACGCAGCCCCAAAGCAAAACACAAGAAAGAGGGGTGAGTTTAACAAACTCAGCAATGGTTTTTAATATAACTGTCATTATCGAAAGGGAAAATTATTAAAATAATAATAAAAAAAAAATATTTACCAAAATATACCACTTTGGGAAATATTTCCCAAAGTGGTGTTCATTTTTGCCACGCAGGCGCCAGCGTGGCTTTTTTTTTAAGTTGATTTCGTCGTTTAGAACGACGAAATTGGTTTGAAAACGATTTCGTCATTCTAAACAACGAAACCTTTTATTACTTGACCCGGTTTCGTCGTTCAGAAGGATGAAATCAACTTAAGCTGATTTCGTCGTTTTGAACAACAAAACTACCACACTTTGCTAATTTCGGGCTCTGTCGTGGGAACAACACTGATTTCGTTGTTCTAAACGACAAAATCAAATTAAATTTTTTTAAAATTACTATTTAAAACTAATTTTATCACTTGTCCCTGTTCATTCATTCAAAACACAGAACACAGAACACAGATGTATATGCACGACTTCATTCATTCCACCCATAACAAATATCACCATAACAAATATCACTATCACGAATATCACCATAACAAATATAAGTAAAGTACATCATATACGAGTAACAAATATAATACATCACAAGTAATATCATAATCTCCTACATCCTCGTCCTCGCCCTCACCCTCGTTCTCGACGGTGGTGTACGAGCTCCTCATGATCTACCTCTGGCTGTGGCTCTAACTCTGGCTCCAACTGGGGCTGGGGCTCCGGCTGCGACTCCATGTCAAGCTCCTGCTCGGGCTCCGGCTCAGCATAAGTAATAGATAGTACAATACAAGCTGGCCGATGTCGTCTATAATATAAAATCGGATCTGGTTGAGTGACATGTGTAGTGTCTAGAAATGATGAACCTGGAGGAGAGCTATATGCTGCTGATGATGATGGAATATCAGGGCATGAAGAGTGCATCGGCTGCGTCTGAGTGGCCTCGTCGACAGGATAATCTCAATGAACATCCGTGATCACCGAATGAAGTAGTGGCAAGCTACGAAGGACATCATTAGACGATCTAATCACCGACTCACATGTCTTTGCTAAGTCCTCGCGCGAAATACAGGTGACAAGTGCATCACTCAAATACACATTAGTATGTCGAAGCTGACGAAGCTATAAAAAAATAAATTAAATATTAGATAAATAATTAAAACAAAATAAGAAAATAATATATGCCTTAATTAACAAAGTTGTACTTACTAGAGCTGCCTCAGATGCTCCCCTAGGCTGATATGTCATCTCCTCTACATCATCGCGCGGTAAAATATATTGTCGTATAATCGGTAAATACCAGTGCATATAAGTACTACGAACATCTCGCAATGTCGTAGCCAGCTCCCCTCTAATAATAGTGGCTCTCCTATCCTCCCATCGAGCAATATATGACTCATGATATATAGCCTAGTCAGTAATATGGCGGCCCTGTCGAGTGATGCGATGGACAAACTCGACAGTAGAAGGTGGGACCCCTTGCTCCAGGTTAAACTGGAGCATTACATGATCTGACACATACATCTCTATAATCTCATAACATATGAGAGGAGTTCGAGAAAGCCACACCTCTCGACCGTCAGTGCAGAGTGGAGGTATCACAGCGAACAAGTCCTCCGAGTACGGCTGCCAAATAATCTATATAATATATAAAGATAAGTTAGTTTAAATAACGATAAATTTTTTTAAAATCATTATATAAAAAAGTTCAACACGGTAATAAAATTACCTGGTATGGCCGCTGCTGGTCTAACTCCCCTCTATACAAGCGGAGGACTCCTTGTGGATTTTAGGTTCTCTTCTTCCGAACATTCCACCTTAAGGAGTTAAATTTAAGAAATGAGTTCAGCATATGTTCATAAAAAGTTGCTTAAAAAGTAATGTGGTAAACATAAATACAACCTACCTCGCCCCTAATGGAGCACCCTCGACCAAGCGACCCATCTCAGCAGTTGGTCGGCCGACGTGTAAGTGCTCCCACAACCATAACTATGTAATAAAATAGTGATAACAAATATTAGAATTAAAAAATTATATGTGACTAAAACTCCAAGTAAAGTTACACAATAATTTACTTGAAGAAGAGTCAGACAGCCCGCAATCCCCGAGGTCATGGCCTGGCATGCCTTTCCTAACTCTCGGTATAAGAATGCGAGAGTAGCACTGCCCCATGAATAAGTGCCAGCCATGTCAAAGTCGGCAAGGAGAGAGAGATACGAAACATGCACGTGGCTGCTCGTGGTATCCGCAAATATGGTGGCTTTAAGTAAATGCAATATATAGGCTTGTGCATGCTGCTCGATAACTATCTCTGTAGCATCGGCTGGGAGCTCACGAAACTCCTGTAAGAGCTATCGTAGGCTCACTCGGCTACCACGCATCACTGTAGGAGGAGGAGCTCTACCAAGAAGTCTAACTAATATATCCATATGAGCTCCTCCTGTCGTGCCTGTCACCGGACGTCCATCAATACGGAGTCCTAATAGAACTGCCACATCCATGAGCGTGATGGACATCTCTCCATATGACAAATGAAACGTCTGTGTCTCCCTCCTCCATCTCTCAACAAGAGCTGTCAATAGAGGCCGATCGAGACGAACATACTGTAGATGAATGAAATGGCCGAATCCCGCTTGCTCGATATAAGGTAATATACGCTCATCTATAGGCCAATGGCGGAGGTATTTAAAATGTTCGGTGCACTCAAGGCACCCAGGGTCTTATAATAAATTTTAAAATTATAACATGTCGTATTATATCAACCAAAAAATAATGAAACAAAATTTAAAAAAAGTTATCATACCTCTCCTCTCCAAATAGCAGCAGACCTATGTGACTCCTGCTCTACGAGTAAAGAAGCGTCACTCGGGCCTGGCCCGTAACAAGGCTCTGCATGATCCATATGATTTGTGGAAGATAAAGATCATATCATTAATCGTAAGAAATACATGCGTACATAACTAAAAAATATAATAAATATAGAGGTTGATTATATGTTTACCAATCAACAGGAGGGTTTCTACATGATTTACTATTATGCCCACTTTGTTTACACCTCCCGCATTTATATCCTCCTCTACCATCTCTTTCCATTGTTCTGCGGTCCATGGTATTCCTAATGCGAATAGACCGTGGGCGACCGGGTTGCCTTGTTGCTATCGGTGGGTATAACACAAACGGTATATCCCTCTCCCAATACTCCCGACCACGAGGAGAATAAAATTTTGTGGAGTACACATTTCTATAAGTAGAAGATGTGTAAAATAGTGATGCATTGATTGGCTCCCGCCGCTTTGCCCACACGGCGATAAAGTGCGAGCAAGGATAACCATAAACTTGAGGGATGTTGCATGTACAAGTATGCATCGCAGCATTTACCATAACCTTGCGGGCACGAATTGATGTCACTTCGTACTGACTCCTGTTGATCCTATTAACTATATACTCCCCAATTTTTCTTGTTTGCTCTCTCAATATGGCTTCCACTCTAGGAGTATATGGGGTGACTATGGCAGAGGCGGCAGAAGATCGTTTAACAAAAAATTTTATGAGCCGATAAAAGATAGCTGACACTAAAGCCTGCATGGGTAACCCTCGTGCCCCCTTCAAGACGCTATTTAAACTTTCAGCCATATTTGTAGTCGTCATGCCAAATGTCATAAAACCACTGTGTGCAAGGGACCACTGTGCAGGATGCAATTCTCCTCCTAAGAGGAGATGTTTTGCCCTAGGACTCTCTTGACCAATCAAGTCCATTTTAGCATCAAACTTTTCTACTGTGAGTGCACAAGCTGCTGCCCCAATCAAGTCCGTCAGTGGATCATTTTTGAACTCCTTAAAATTTGCTTTTATGTGACGGATGCAATAATGATGGTGGTAATCTGGCTCTGGAAGAACCTCAGGCACTGCCTTCTGAAGCCCCTTATGTCGATCTGAAATAATGACGATGTTCGTCATGCCCATCAGTACATGATCCCTCAATTCTATTAGAAACCATTTCCAATTGTCTCCATCTTCCTTCCCGACAAGCCCGAAGCAAGAGGAAAACCCATTATTTCCATCTGTAGCCGTTGCAGCCATAAGAGCACCAGGATATCTGCCATACAAGTGAGTTGCATCAACGCCAATCACAGGGATGCAATGTCGAAACCCAGCTATAGACGGCCCAAACGCCCAAAACAACCGTCTAAATCTCCTACAAGTGCCAACATCTGCACGAGGTACTACATCATCCTCTAAGCGGTAGTAGGTGTCAGGATTGGCTTCTTGCACCGCCCTTAGGTACATTGGCAACAATTTATATGATTCTACCCAATCTCCATAAATGGCCTTGATCGCCATATTCCTTGCTGCCCATGCTTTCTTATAAGATATGTCAACATGATACTTCTCCTTCATTCTTTGAATAATATCCCCTGGTGTGAGAGTTAATTTGGCTTGGATAGCGGGCATTATGACCTTGGAATTAAAAGAGGCACTGCACTGCCTATGATATGTGCTAAGCTTGGCATTCCGACATGTGTGGTCACCTTTGTACGTCTTCAATTTACAGAACCCACCACCCCTTTTGATTGAGCCATGCACTCTCCAAGGGCAAGTGCTATCAATGCACTTCACTGTATACTCCGCCGGATTTGTTCGTACAACCCTGTATTCGACATGATTTTGAATGGAAAACTCCTGCATGGCTGTAACGAATGCTTCTTTATTCTCAAAGATGCGGCCAACGTATAACTCATCTTCATTTTGTTGGTCCAAATCCATTGTAGAATTCACTGCCGCATCTATCTCCTCATCTGTGATGTGTGCATAAAGTGGCTCCACTTCATAGTACGACGGCTCTTCATGATCTACATTCATATCATTCCTAGCAATGGCATTGTGTACCACATCATCCCCCTCGCCGTCAACCATCTGTTGAGCACTTTCTTCACCTCTAACCCCTTCTACATTCATATCAGAATCTTCTCCACTTACTTCGTCAATATTATCTTCACCTTCATTATCCTCATTTTCATCAATATCTTCACCGTAGACATATCCCCCCCTACATATAAACATCGCATATGTATTAAATTTCGTAAGCCTAAAAAAGTTGAATTCATTTATAAATATATATTTCACCTTTGATTAGATGGTCCAGCATCGGTATGACCAACATATGTGTAGGGGTAATGAAGGCCCATCGAACTTTGAGTTTCATACCATGCACCGCCTTGAGACATTTGAACGCTAAATGGCTCGTGTGCATGCATTGTAGACCTTCCATATTACACACAAAATCTCAAAATTTAGCTAAACGTATTTTCATTAAAGGATAATAAGATTGAAAACGTATTCATAACTAAATCAACCCTTACCTCCAAGTAGGTCCACTTCCATCGTAAATAGGGGCAGATGACCTATGACGTTCATTTGAAGCTACTATCATAGATAATTTTCCCTCTTCTTCGTCGTCCACCGGCACTTGCATATGACTTTCATTGTTCACATTTTGATAAAAAAAGGCAAAAGATCGCACCTGGAGCGGGCTGGACGGGGGCAGCGGATGGACTGGACGTGGGCGGCGGCGGCGGCTGGATGGCAGCGGCGGAGGGGCTGGACGTCGGCGATGGGCCGGATGTCGGCAGAGGCGGGTGGTGGATCGCTCGACGGAGGTGGAGCCGAGAGGAGTTCAGTGAGGCGACTGGAGGCAGAGCGGATTGGGAAATGTAAGCCCGATGATTTCGTTGTTCAGAACGACGAAATCAGTGTTGTTGCACGGACCACGGCCGAAATTAGCCAAGTGTGGCAGTTTCATCGTTCAGAATGACGAAATCAACTTAAGTTGATTTCGTCGTTCTGAATGACGAAACCGGGTCAAGTAATAAAAGGTTTCGTCGATTAGAATGACGAAATCGTATTCAAGCCAATTTCGTCGTTCTAAACGACGAAATCAACTTAAAAAATAAAAAAAAAGCCACTTGCCGGCGCCATTTCTTGGCGCCTGCGTGGCAAAAATGAACACCACTTTGGGAAATATTTCCCAAAGTGGTATATTTTGGTAAATAATTTTTTTAATTATTATTTTAATAATTTTCCCTTATCGAAAATACGATAGCATGGCAATAAACTCATTCAGATCTAAGATTGACAAGGTGCATCATTTTTTGATCACACATACACATCACCTAAACCTGCATCATAGTGTATAATCTACATAATGCCATTCACATCATAACAACCTACATGAATGTATCTCTAACATCATGCATCACATCATAATAACCTACATGAATGTATCTCTAACATACATATTCCCTCATGCATCACATCATAACAACCTGCATGAATGTATCTCTAACATACATGTCCCATCATGCATCACATCATAACAACCTGCATGAATGTATCTCTAACATACATATTCCCTCATGCATCACATCATAACAACCTGCATGAATGTATCTCTAACATACATGCTCCCTCATGCATCACATCATAACAACCTGCATGAATGTATCTTTAACATACATATTCCATCATGCATTACATCATAACAACCTGCATGAATGTATCTCTAACATACATATTCCATCATGCATCACATCATAACATACATATTCCCTCATACATCACATCATAACAACCTGCATAAATGTATCTCTAACATACATATTCCATCATGCATTTCATCTTATCATCCTGCATGAAATGTATCTCTAACATACATGTCATATCATGCATCACATCATGTCAACCTCCATCAAGGTGTAATCACAATTTATTGTCACACAGACGGGAACACAAACAAGGCCACGAAGGCATGTCATGGTCCAAAATTCTACACAAGAATTCAAGAAAGTTCGGGGTTGTCAATCCCTAAAAACTGTTCGCCCTAGACGATCTTGGCCGAGGATGTCCCATTCTCACACATAGAATCTAGAGCAGGGGTGTTCGCCTAGGTACATCTCCTGCGGAGGGGAGAGCCCGAGTTCCCACACAAGAAACCCTAGAATATGTGGTAGCTGGTGCACACGACATACCACACTGGATTCTCAGGGTCCAGATGACACTCATAATAATAATCTTACAATCTGCAAGACAAGTACACAACTCATCCCCACATAATTTTATTTCTCTAGACTCAACCCGGGGGGTGCACTCGTTCCACACAGGAACTCAAATCAAAACATGTCCTTTCGGACCAATCAAGTTTCGATTAAGCCACGACCAATCAATCAGGCACACAATTTCCCACATTGCATCCAATCGGTCAAATTTGATTAACCTCGATAAAGCCTCAATTGGAAATCCATTTTCATGATGCATGCAGCATGATACATACGTGGGCAAGGCATACATGAATCCTATTCCATGATAAGTGCTCTCATCAGCCCCTAATGCATCATTCATAATCATAATATCATACTTCCACATCATTATTAATCCCCATATGTGTGTGTACCTAGTAGAAGCACTTCACTCAATGCATTTCAACATGCTTGAAATTAACTCACTACCACCCTACACATGTGAATTAACATCTAATCATGAATTCTAGCGAAAATCATAGAAGAAGAATAATTGAAATCATAACTCAAATCAAAGCTCAACCACAAAGGCTAAACACATTTAAAATCATTCACTTCATCCTCAAGTCATGACATTCACTAACATTCATACCTCAACTAACCACATTCTATCATGACAAATCAGTCCATTAATAGGTTGTATTTCTATTGAAAATATACTTAACCATAGAGAATTAACCATTCATAACTTCAAGATGACAATTCCAACATCATACCACAAACCACAAGTCATTTCGACAAATCTCTTAAATGTATAACTCAACTTCATAACCTCAATGGTGTGCCTATCCAGTAGCATAATATAACTCAAAATACTTCACATTCATATGAAATTGGCAAGTTAAAGTGGAATCACTGAAATAAACATCATGCAAATAGAACACAAATCTGCTGTGTAGCCGTTCGAACGCCCAGAAGGCCGTTCGATCGGCTAAACAGGAAAATTTTGAATTTACCATTTTGCAGTTCGATCGGATAAACTGGAAATCTGTCGATCCGACAGTGTTGCCATTCGAACGCCTAGAAAGGCCGTTCGAATGCCAACAAGGCAGAAACGACCTTCTTCTTCTTTTCGAATTTTTAAACCGAAACTCCATTAATAACACTCCAAATCACCATCTAACAACCTAAATGCCATCAAAAGTCCACCATGACTTCCAAAATGCTAAACCACATCATAACAAGATAAAACCCTATGAAATCGGGATTAAAGATTATCATTTTCTAATCATGTCATTAGAACACTAAATCAAGTAACTCCATTCAAAATAAACCACAAAATTAAGAGTTTTACCATAGATGAATTGAAAATTTGAAAGTCCATTACCTTACCGGTTGATTAGGCTTGGATTTGATGGTCACCCTTCCTGAAAACCTTACAAAGACATAGAGTTTGAATTAAACGCCATTAAAACCGATTTAACAAAGAAAACCCTAATTAAAAACTTAGATCTAGGGCTTGTTGAACATAAAAATCGGATTTTGAGAGCTAGGGTTTGTAGTAAAAATACAAATTAGTAGTTTTGATGTTTAAAAACGAATTGAAACAAAGGGGAAGTGGTAGATTTAGAAAAGATTAAGAGGAAAACTAGGATTTAATGCTTAATTATAATAGACTTACCTTAAACACCTTCTAATCCGGGCCTAATTGGGGATTAGGCCTGACTTCTCCTCCTTAGCCTATTCCCAAAAGGGGAATGTCTCAGGTTTGGCCTTTTATAGTAAGCTTTGGGGTGTGTATGGGTAAGTTGTGGGGTGTAAATAAAAAAATAGGCTAAAAATGGGTATTTTACAAATTTGAGCACTAATTAAATCTGAGAAAATTTTGAAAATTTTTATATAAGCTTAAGTTGATGTTTGGGTTCATTTGACACAAAAACTAAAATTTTGACGGTGGGGCCCACAGGGGTCCCGCCAAAACCCTAATTTTCAAAAAAATAGTAAAAATTCCAAAAATTCCCAAAAATTTACATTTGATTCAAAATCACTTAAAACCACTAATCTTAAAGTTTATTTTGATTAAAACCATCATAAACACCATCTATCTTTGAAACCACCGAATAAATCAGAAAACACATTAACCTCACGATAACCAACAATTAAAAGAAAACAAAAACCGGTTTAGAGATGAGGGTCCTTACATGCGGTATGGGATGCATTATGTCGATGGATAGCTCTAAGGTTCGTTGCGCTAGTGCTTAGTTAAATTTGCTTCTATGGCGTCACGAATACTGATGGTATGGAACGTGAGGACTAAAGTTGACATAGAGGTATTTTTACATGCACACTCCGAGTCGGGTTGAGTCTAGTTAAATGGAGTTATGTAGGGATGAGTTGTGTACTTGTTTTGCGGATTGAGATTATTATGATTATCTGGACCCTGAGAATCCAGCTAGTTTGTCCGAGTGCACCGGCTTACCAGGTATTGTTGCTTGGGACTTCGGTCTTGACAAGCAGTGTTGCCTGGGTGTTTAGGCTTTATGGGCAGGAGTTGCTCGAGGGCTTCGGCCTTGAGAAGCAGGAGTTGCTCGAGGGCTTCGGCCTTGAGGAGTAGGAGTTGCTCGAGAGCTTTGACCTTGAGGAGTAGGAGTTGCTCGAGAGCTTTGGCCTTGAGGAGCAGGAGTTGCTCGAAGGCTTTGGCCTTGAGAAGCAGGTTTATTCTCTCTGTGTGGACTTGCATGTTAGACTAGTGTGTGTGAGACACTTTTACATGCATGATGAATGAGAATGTTAATGCATGATCTGAAATGTATGTTAGAGGTACATCTCATGCAGGTTTATATGATATTGATACATGATCTGAAATGTATGTGTAACGCCCGAGATTTTTCATCCCTTTTTCTTAAAACTCATAGAAATTTTTTTTTCCATAAATCGGAGTCAAAACGATAAAATCAAAACCTGTTTATAATTTAAAACATCATACGGTTAAACATCGTACTGTCAAATCAAATATCCTCAGGCGCTACCCGAAAACACACGTACGAATAAATTCTGCTATGATCATAGACTTTTAAATACAAATCACTCCCGGGCATCCCTGAGTACAAGTCCCATAATAGTCCACAGACTAATCTAATTGAAAGTCCAGAATAAAACATCTTAAAGTCTCATCTCACTCAATACAAGAGATCGTGGCACAAATAAACTCGCAAAGAGTCAAGCAGATACCTGAGTCAACGGGAATCAATCCACCGCTGAAACGAGCGTCCATCTCCAGGAGCTCTCCGCATAACCTGCAAAACCTCCCGTGCAACGGGGCTAAAAATAGTAGGGTGAGTATTTTCATACTCAGTAGGAAAATACCCAGTAGGGGAAATCCCAAACGGTGAACTCACAAGTTCAAAAATGCATGCATCATGCAACTCAAACATGAAGCAGTCAACATAATAATCATAACATGCTCAAACGCAAACGATCATACCAAAGGCACCATCGTGCCACAAACATACCGAAGGCACCATCGTGCCAAAATCATACCAAAGGCACCAACGTGCCAAAGCATACTATTCAATCAACTTACACAAACACCCTTATCCAGGGTCATACAAATTACTCGTACCACCGTACGCATACTCATACAACATACGCATACTTGTACGATCTTACTCGTACAATCGTATGCTCACTCATACAGCTTACCCATACATGTACGACCTTACTCATACAATCAGACTCGTACGACCTCACTCGTACAGTCTGCACAAAATCATACTTACTGTCTTACTCAGAACCATATTCTCACAATCGTACTCATACTCTTACAGTCGTGCTCATACTCATACGCTTACAGTCTTACTCATACTCATACACTTACAGTCTTACTCATACTCATACACTTACAGTCTTGCTCATACTCATACACTTACAGTCTTGCTCATACTCATACACTTACAGTCTTGCTCATACACATACAGTCGTACTCATAATCGTACACATATCAACGACCACTGAAGCTCATTACAACTAATAAGCTCCAGCGTCGAAATGGAAAAGAATGCCACTGGGGCAACACCTTAACCTCCGGGGAGTGACTAGACGCCATGGACTTTTCCGAAGGTAAGGCACACCAATGCTCATGGGGCACTGGATCAAACAGGTAAGAGTAGATCCATGATACTACTTACCTGAGCGCGCAAACATAAACACCCACACATAAGGGGTCATACAGTTGCCCACCATAATGGGTCTTATAGTGCCAGAGAATCGCCCACCATAATGGGTCTTATAGTGCCAGAGAATTGCCCACCATAATGGGTCTTATAGTGCCGTAGAATCGCCCACCATAATGGGTCTTATAGTGCCATTGCCACTCTTGGGCAAAAAACATACAGTGCCACTTGGGTAGAAACGTACAGTGCCACTCTTGGGCGAAATCATACAACGCTCTCAACAGAGCATCAAACGTCTGGGCATACACAACACACAGACCAAATCAGAAACATACGTCGCTCTCAGCAGAGCATCAGACGTCTGGGCTTCATATAGCACGCAGACAAACTCAGAAATGTACATCGCTCTCAACAGAGCATCAGACGTCCGGTGCTCTACATAGCACACAGACAACATCCCGCAGGATAAACACCATGGCAAGACATGATAAACGCTCGGCCAACTCATCAGCGGCCAGCTCAAACACGGAACTTAATCCGTCGAACCCTCAGGTCTCAAACTCACAACACTATCATTAGCTGTGCTTATAATTCAAGTTTGAATTAAGTATATTATGCGGTACAATTATGCCACACAAACTCACAGTCCTCGACTGGTCAAACTGAAGCTGAGCCCGATCCGAAACCCAAGTTCGTCAGGGCAGCAGACTTCACTTACCCGTCCACATCATGGACAAAACTCATCGTACACCAAACCCTTACAGTCTTACACTTCGCCATCCATCTTATGGCCAAAACCTCTTACACTGACATCCTCAAATAACGCTCCTCAGAGCCAACCCAGTTGTCGCCCTCTTACTTATATCTCACTTATTATTATACTTACTTTTCACTTCATAATATGTACGTTATGCATGTACAATTATGAACACTCTTACTGTCTGACAAATGCCCAACATATAATCCACCCCAAACTGATCCATTCTAATCCTTGCCCGTCATACTCTTATCCTCTGTCCTTTGTCATACGCTTACACAATCAGATCCAAATTCGTACGTAGCTTCTGTCACCTCTTACTGTCCATCGCCCATACTTCTGCCCACATAGTCATCATACATACGTATATCTCACACATACGTATAACATATACATACGGTCATACATACATAACTTACAAACATGCACGCTAGCCATCACTAGCACATGCATCCACACGTCAAACATGCACGCTAGCCATCACTAGCACATGCATCCACACGTCAAATATGCACGCTAGCCATCACTAGCACATGCATACATCAAACGTACACTCTAGTCATCTCTAGCACGTGCACACACACATTCATACATACTTCAAACATGCACGCTAGCCATCACTAGCACGTGCATAACCCATACATAGCATACTGACATATTTGCTAGCCATCGCCAGCGCATACATAATCCACATCCATAAAACATGCATACATCTCATGCATATCAATCATACCATACAATCATGCTTACATGCACATCATGCAATCAGATCGTTACTTAACATCCAAGCATGGAATCATACAATCCTAGCATGCTGCTACTCATTCAAAGCATGCTTCATGAATTTACGAGTTCAAAGCTCCCCTACCTCGTAATCATGATGTTCGATGGCGAGCACACGACGGTGGCAGCGTCGGCGGTGGAGTTGGCGGTCAAAACCGTTGGCTGGCTGAGAGAGCTGCTGTCCCGAGGATTTTAGGATGCGCCGGAACTATCACGGCCAAACAGAGTGTCAGATATCAATGCGGCAAAACCCACGATCCACGGCGGCACACTAGGGTGGCCGGGAGAAATATCGTGCCAACATAAGTGGCGGTGCGACCAGAAGTCGATGGTGTACACTCTGAAGATCAGCCGGTGGCTAAGATGTGCACAGCCAGCCACAAGACGTCGAAATCGGCCGTGGACAGCACCCAACGGCGACGATTTCGGTCAACAAAGGCCCACATATGGGCGGAGAGCGTGGGGCAACGCTCGAGAATCAAAGAAGAGGTGGAGGACAGCTCTAGTGGTCAACTCCACTCGGTGGCAGAGCCAACCGATGGTTAGGCGGCACGAATGCGGCGCCTAAACCCAGAAGTACACGCGTGGCCACATGCACACGCGACCCAAAAGGGCGGGGAAGATGGCTGAACTGAGGCAACCCAGGGCCCACAAAAGCCAACCGGGCTAAGGCCCTAGCGGTGGCCAATCTAAGTGGCGACATCGCCGATCGCCACCCACAACCAAAACCCATGGTGCGGGCAGCTGTGCATCTCGCACGGCAGAGAGCAAGGGGAGGGTTCATGGTCGAGCAAAGGCTATGAGGCCGTCACTGGCCAAGGCCTGAGCAGGTGAACTCGTCCACCTTCTGTCAAGGTAAGACATACAAATTCTTGCCCGAGGCCGTCCGGTACCGACGGCGTAAAATGGGCAAGAAGGGTCAACGACACACATGCCGGTAAGGCGGACTAGCTGCAGCTACAGGCCGCAAAGCTGAACAAGACCCAGAGGGGTGGCCCACTGGTGTCACCGGGCTGGGGTGGAGCCGAACTACGGTCCGCTAAATCAAATCCGGCGTCCGACTGATAACGTCAGTCACAACGTCCAAAACGGACGTAGGCCAAAAATAGGGGACGACCGGAGAAAACCCGTAAGGGCGGAGCGGCCATGGGGGCAGCGGCTGAATCGGGCACGGAGGTGTAGTCCACTGCCTTCGCCGGAGCAAGGTGGGGCTGGGGGAAGGCCGAATCGGCCACAGATCACAGCCGGCGGCCACTGTTTGCCCAAACAGTCCGTCGGCGGAACAGTGCACAGAGGGAGGAAGAGGGTGGGGCGGCGGTGCCGAGGCCCACCGGGCCGGGAGGAGGGGCTCCTCGCCGTCGCCGGCCCAGGGCGGAACCGTGGCCGGCCGGTCGGGCCGTGCCGGCCCGTGGCGGCGGCGGAACGGCGCTGTACAGTGGGGGCGAAAACAGGGGCAGCAGAGAGAGGGAGCGGGACGGCGGAGCTGGGGCCGTCCGGGGCCGGGGCCGGCCCATGGCGGAGAGAGGGAGTGGCCTCCCGCCGTCGCCGTCGCCGGCCCATGGCGGAGCCGTGGGCGGCCGGCCGGCCCTCGCCGGCCTACGACGGCGGCGGAATCCAAAAAGGCAGTAAAAGGGCGGCTAACCGGAAAAGTCGGGGCGGCGCGGCCGTGGGCGGCCTGGGCAGTGGCCCCTCGGCGTCGCACCGCCGGGGCGGAGCCTGTGCCGGCGTCCAGCGGCCTGCCGGCGGCCGGCGGCGGCCGGGCACAGTGAAAAGGCGAAATGGGGGGCGGCGCATCGTTCATCACGCAGGAGGTTCTGGATCGGGCGATCCCGATCCCGATCCGAACTTTCCTGTTTTATTTTTTTTCTTTTTCTTTTTCCAAACGTACGCTCAATGTGCGTTAACCCACTGGTTACGCGTCGAACCTCCAAAATTCGCGCCGTAAGCACGCAGCGAGGCCCGTGGCCCGCGACTAAGCCCCACACCCGACTCTACAGGTATAAATACGGGGAAAAGACACAAATACCCATACGCTGAAACGTCACATTTTCCTGCCGAAAATGACCAGAAAAATGGCAGAAAAATCCCAGAAAATCGTAGAAAAATCAGGGACCTTACAGTATGTTAGAGATACATCTCATGCAGGAATGCATGATCAGAAATGATGTGAATGATATACTATTATGCAGGTTTATGTGACATGAATGCATGATCAGAAAGTGTGTGAATGAGACACTATTATGCAGGTTTATGTGATATGAATACATGATCAGAAAGTGTGTAAATGTGACACTATTATGCGGGTTTAGGTGATATGGTTGAATGATTAGAAAAGGGTGTGAAAGACACTTCTTATGTGATTAATGGGATTATCATGCTTGATTTGAGTAGATATGAACATATACCTATGTGGGATGCATGTTAGGTAATAACTTGAATATTTATGACTTGACTTGATAGGTATATCTTATGCAAGCTAATCCTTATGTTTACAATTTAATAGGGGTCTTAGCTAGTAAAAGATCATAAAGTAGTATAGCATGCTAATTTTGGATATAAATAGCTACATTACCATGCCATCGTATTTTCTGATTATTATCATTGTAATTAAACCATTATTGAGTTTTTATACTCACCCCATTTTCCTTGTTTTGTTTTGGGGCTGTGTGGCGTGACACGCAGACGGATAGGATCCTCTGTATGAGGAAAGGTCAGAGAGAGCTTGGGAGTAATCGTGGAGGCTTCTAGTCTTGCTTCTCTCTTCATTTATCTTGTTTTGATGTTAGGATCTTGTGGAATGATCTTTGTTTTAGATTTGTGCTATATCTTGTCTTTAGTTTCTTTTAGACCTTGTTTGGAGCCAAATGTGTGGCTATGGATTATTAGTATGTGAGTTTGAGATTGTGGTTTAATTTATAGTTTAACTCTTTTGGTTCTACCTATTTACTCTTGCTCAAAGTAGTGCGTATACACAATTATTAATTATTTTTTCTCAACATGTTTTAATGCTTTGGGTTGGTTGGGTAGTTACCCCTAATTCCAATGTCCTAGCTTCGGAAACCGTTAAAAAATCGTGACATTTTACAAACTTGTTTTTGTTATATAGTACTCCCTCTGTTTTGTTATTTTAATAGACATTAATATATAGAACAATGTAAGATTACATAATAGAATAATACATTTAGCAAAAGGAATATTAAGGGCGCTTTTAGGATCTGAATTAATTCTAAAAATTTACCGCCAAATGTGAATTACGTTTGGTAATAAAATTTGTTAAAATAAATTCAGATGTCGCGTTAAACCCAATTTTAAAATTTAAAACTAATATAATTTTCTCTTTCGAACTCAGATATGCACATTCTTGGTATCATTACGCTTCTAAATTCGAGTTCTATCAAACAAGACCCCACAAAGGTAGGTCATTTTGAACTTTCAAAGTGGGCTCTACCTATATGGCTAGTTTTTCGAGGCTCAAATCGATATAAGAGATGACCATTGAAAAATAATAGAATCTTTAATTTTTAAAACGGAGAGTAGGAGACTAAATCGACAGAGGTGATTCAGGCTTGAAATAGCCTAAATCAGCTTCAGGATTCTAATAATTCAAGCCTGAATTGAGGTTGAATCAACTGAATCTTCCAAAAATTAATACCCAAACAAGCCCTAAATATGTAACAAAAAATAAAAAATAAAAATTAACCACTTAATTTTGAAATGGTGGTAAGGTCATCCAATCAACACAGAATAAATAAATTCCTTGAAGCTGGACATTATTGACTATTTTTCATCTTCTCTTTACCTGATTTAATTTTCATAGTTCAAACATAGATAGAAACAACTAATCTTGTCCTGGCAAAGTTGGCATAACAGCCTCAATTCACTCAACAGTGCATATCAAAGTTCCCACAGTTGAGTAAAAGATATGACTTTCCTATATTTATGTCTTATATGAACTCTTAGTAGTGTATTCCACAGCCTATCCCGTCGGGTCCTACATATCACACATGCGTTAGGTGACGTAATTTTTTAATCGATAAAACAAAAGATATAGACAAGATATAACAGTAGGAGATTTTTTTCCTCGATAAAACAAAACATATGGACATGATGTAACATTAGGGGTCTAAAATGTATAATTTTGATAACATGCTCAATAAAAAGATCACACTTGAACAAAATAAAAGAAAATAATATTTTTTACATAAAAAACTTACACGTGAGTTTTAATTGGTCTAAATAAGTGAGTACTTTGTGTAGGGCCCACCTACAAAGTCCAATTAAAATTCTCATGTGAATTTTTTGTAGGTGTTATTGTTGTGGGAATACCAATATCTTGAAATAAAATAAAATAAAAAACATAACATTTTAAAATGAAATAAATCCTACAAAAAAAGTCCTAGCCAAACACAAACATTTTTTTTCTATATGTAAAAATTTATGTTGAAATCAGTCATCATCTCCCCCCATGATAGATTTGCTGAACATTGAGGCTCAAACAACTATTTTTTTTTTAAATGGAATGGCCAATGTACCACAGGTTCTAAGGAATGTTATGTCTATCATTAATCTAGAACACAACTAATTATGCTACACTTTTTTTTTGGTACACAATTATGCTTTCCAATTTGATTGCATATGGTAATAATCTTCTTCTTCTTTTTTTTTTTTTGGCAAGGATTGGGTAGTACTCAAAAGTTCCATAAGAATTGTTATACAGTTAGGGGATATACTCCTTCCATCCTATTTTAATAGTTATATTTATTTTTTGTATTAAATAAATTTAAAGTTATTTTAAAAAGTAAAATGAAGCTGTCAAGGACAAAGGAAATATAATTAAAACTATTTGCTTGAGATTAACGTAATGGCCAACTTTGCCTTTGCATGTCAATGGAATCATTTTAAGGCGTTGTGTTTGGGAGAATACATTGTATTGTCCTTGAAGTAATGACCTTCAATTCATAAAAGCAATCTCATACCAAACTAAACTAACATGCTAAACTCTTTTTTAATAAGTGTACCCCTTCCTCCTGAGGCATCACTAAAATTTAGACTTTTGTTTGCCCACTAAGACTATGCAAATATGTGTACGAAACTTGGTTTACCTCTTTGAGTACACGTCTATATGCATCCTAATAATCACCTTAATACCCTGTTTAACTTAAATATTCGTAAAGGAAATTTATAGAGTAATGGGGTAGTGAGGGGATTATTAAGGTGTACATAGACACTCACCCTCTTTAATAGCCCCAAGGATTATATACATTGCATGTTCATTCTCCTCTAATTCCGCCATTCTTACCTGACTTTTAAAAGGTGAATAATAAGTAATTTTCTGTTTAAAAGAAGTGGGTAATACACATATCCTTAAAAAAATAAAAATATTTTTCTTACCAACCTTACGACCAGTTTACATAAGGCTATTAGCATGGTATATAACAGGGTAACTAAATTTAAATAATAATTTATTTTTATATACCATATTCGGAGCCCTATGTGATATGGTCAGTTTAAATATGTATGTTAATAAGAATAGGAAATTACCAAATTTACATAATACCATGGATGGGTAGGAAGAGAACAATGTAGTCCATAAGTTGCAATAAAATTGAGATTAACAGGTTAATAAGGATTACGCAAGTCGTATAAAAAAGCTGAGATTTAAAATTTCAAAATATTAATACGTTACAATAAACTTTTGCTCCGGGCGGGGGCCATGTCAGTTGGGAAACGAGCGTCGCCGTTTTAAAACGATCGCCGCGAGTAGCGCTCCTCAAATTGAAGCTGGCCCAGGAAACAATTTTGTTTTTTAAAAAAGGGAAGAAATCAAACAATGGGGGAATGAATGAGAAAGAAGGGGGGCGAATCCTAGTTAGAGAAGGAAGGCGAACCAGATCTGCCCGGCCCGTGCGCCCGGCCTGAAATCAGCGCTTGTCCGAGCCGAAACTCTCAATTCTACCGGCGGTGGATCCGGCGATCACCGTCAGCCATCGCTGCCCCGGCCTGAACTCGATTCAGTTTCGGTTTCGATTGGAGGCCCTTCTCTTCTTCACTCTGTTTATTTGAATTAGATCGTTTATTTGTTGAATTTTTTTATTGGTGTTCATACGCTGTTTATACGGAGAAACTCCGTTATGGAGAGGGGAAACTTATAAGCTGTGTCACGGAGAAAGCGGGGATTTTTTTTTGAATGGCGTCTGTGCAGAACTCCCGGAAGCAGGGGCATCTAGAAGCTGGAAAGCGCCGGGTATGCCCCAATTCTGAAAATTCGTATTTTATTCATGATTTGTTGATGTTGGCATAAATTATAGTACTATTGCAATTTCTTTTAGGAAATTCAGATGGGCTGCATGCGATTCTTGATGATCTTTGTACATGTTTTGATGGTTTTCTCTGCATACGCAAATTGTGCGTTGAATGTGATTCTGGGCCTTAATTAGTTATGTATTTAGCTGGCGCGGTGATTTGGGTTTGAAGCTTGGGGATATATGAATTGTGTTATTGTTTTGTATACTACAATTCAAATAAATTTGATATTTTTTATCCACTTTGCGTTTAGCTGGAGGAGTTTCGGAAGAAAAAGGCAGAAGCAAAGGCAAAGAAGGCATCATCGGCTGCTCCACCAGAGTTTGATGCTGTCAGCCAACAAGAGAAATTTTTGCTGGAGAGTGAGAAAGAGAATATACGCAATCTAGATAATGATTCCGAATTGTCTAGGGACAGCTTCTCAGTAGACAGCAGACCATTGGCTTCATTACAGAACGTCCAACCCAACTATTTACCTGTGGCAGTGGTTTCATCCATTGCTGACGTGTCTGACAAATATAATAATGATAGCAGTAGTTATTCGATTGGGCATCAACTGTCGGAATCTGAATCAAAGGAAGGTTTGTATACTCATAGATTAGATAATGGTTACAGAGGTAGCTGGAGGGATACGAATTCTAGTGAAGTACATAACTACACTGTAGCTGAAACTGAACGAGCACATGACATGAGGTCAGAGTCACCACCTGATCTGATCCGGGAATACCCTGATTTATCTGAAGAGAATCGGCACTCTGGCTTTTATTCTTTTCGTGAGCATCAGGTTGAAGACAATGACATTTCTTCCAGTGGATATGTTAAAAAAGATTATGGTTCTTCTTCTCCTTTCACTGGCAGCTTTCTCAAGAAGTACCCTAGTAGTAATTTGCAGTATGATGTTGACATCCCAAATTATTTACCGAATCAAGCCCCAACTGCTTCATATGGAGGTATAGTTTTATTAGATATTGCTTTGGCCGTTAAATTGCTTTTTTTTAAGTTAATGCTAAATGCATTGACATGTTTTATTGACAGAAACGACGCAGTTGGTTTCAAATTCAACCAAAAGTGCATCAACAGATACTGATCAACATTTTGGAGGTGACATGAAAATAGATTTGAACAATGGTTGGCCATCTGAAATGAGACAGAAGAAGCTCAGTGGTAATGGCGAAATTCAGTCTTCTGTAGAAAGTGCACCTTGGAGAAATTCTGGAAGTTTCTTATCTGATTCTAGTATAAATGTGAAAAGCTCATTCAAGCAAAGTACATTAGCTCCTGAGATTGAAGCCCGACGACCACGTCCATCTTTTTTGGACTCACAGCCTAAAGCATCACCCTCTCCACTTTTTTTGTACGGCCAACCTGAAAGAGATGAAAAATCTCCCCCTTTGGGAAAATCCAGGGGCTACAATGAAAGTCCACCTTCATTAAGTTTCCATCGGCCTTTTCTAGAGAATGGTGTTGTGGAGCCTTTGGCAAGGATGGATACAGCAGATCATCTAAATACAGAAAAGTCATTTGTGAATGTTTTCAGTTCTATCAAGGAAGATAATTTTCCTTTGAAGCATGAGATTCCTGTGCCAAATAGAGATGAAGATTTTTCAGCTTTAGAACAGGTGCATTATAGTTTGCTCATGCGGGCTGTCTCCTTGTTTTCTACTGCTACTACTACAACTATTACTATTGTAGTAGGAATTCAGGATAAAATGTGTTTCCAGTTGCAAGAATTACATCAACTGTTCGTATATTAATTAGCAAAATGTTGCAACAGCCTGCCTGACAATACAGTTTTGTGCATGGTAGATTTTGAGTTATCTGATTCTGTCTCATGCGGAGGATAAGTATTTACTAGAGGTGGCAATGAGCTGAGTTGAGTCCAGCTTAGCTAATATTTACTAGAAGTTTTGGCTAGCTGGGTTCGATTTAAGGCTCAAGTCCAGCTTAGCTTGATGAGCTGAACTCAATCTGGGGTTTTTCAGCTCGTTTTTTCTCTTTTAGAACAAGTTACACTTATTTATATTAAAAGCATGTGTAAAATAAGGAGAAGGTTGAGCCCTCTATGTCCTGATTCAAGCTGGCTTAGCATGCTTAACACCTCTAGTCTTTAAGTGATGTCTATTTCTTTCTTCTTACCCTATTTTCACTTTTTGTTACTTCTATTTTGCAGCATATTGAAGATTTGACACAAGAGAAGTTTTCTTTACAGAGAGCCCTTGAGGCATCACGTTCTTTAGCAGAGTCATTAGCTGCTGAAAATTCTTCGCTTACTGATAGCTTTAATCAGCAGGTAGTTCTTTTTTGTGTGAGCAATATGTGGGGTTATGTACTCCTCTCATTGTGTTATTTTTGAACTTGGTATATTGTTATAATACTTCTGCAGGATTAACAATTGCGGAATTTCATTCTCAAAGTTCTCTGTTTGCAAACGTAATTTGTTTTACTGTTTTGTGTTAATGTCAGGGGGCAGTCGTTAACCAACTAAAATCGGAAATAGAAAAGTTACAGGAGGAAATTAAGGATCAGCTGGTAATTCCTTCTCTCTACTAATTTCGTGATTTAGGCTCCTATGTGTACAAACTAATACTCATTGGTGCAAATAGAAAACACTATATGGGTATATTGGCCATTTCATTCTCTTGCTGGGCAATTTTATTTTTGTTGATTGTTGAAGGCAATATCTTTCTCTGTATGGTCCACCTGGACTGCAGTTGGTTGTCTTTTTTGCTTCAATTTAGTTAAAGTTATTTGCCTCCTTTTCATGATTGAAACCTATCCATTTTACGCTTATATAATTTCAAAGAATTATCTGGATGTTTTGTTGTGTCTGCTTCCATCCTTTATCATTTCCTGTGTGCTACTCTCTCTCTCAAACACACACACGCTGCACCTGGTGTTTGTTAAAAGGTAGATGATACACTCTTGATTGTTATGTTTACTATGGTTACAGGCTGTATTTGAGGCTGTAAAAATGGAGTATGCAAATGCACAGTTAGAATGTAGTGCGGCTGATGAACGGGCAAAAATATTGGCTTCTGAGGTTATTGGCTTAGAAGAAAAGGTACTTGTTTTGAACAATAAAGCAACAAGTTGATGCCTTCCCTTCCAGAAGTTTATTTGGCTTATATCTTTGATACCTATTTTACACCCATTTTTTGCAATAGCAAAATCTGTTTTACATTAGAAATTCTGTTGAGCGGTTGTTGTGCAACACTTTTTGTATTACACCTTGCATGTTGGTTACGAAAATCATTTATTGTTGTAATTTGGAGTTTTATTTTGTTAAGCTGGCGGTTCAATGTTGGTACGGAGAATGGAGGAATTGCAGTATATGTTCACTGCAGTGTATTTTTCCTTTTCTTTTTCGTTGTCTGTTTTGAGGAAAGAAGACACTATTAGTCTTTTTTAGGGGTTTAGCCATAAGTTTTCGTACAAATTTTTTTTAAGTAGATATACAACTAGGAGAATGTTTGTGTACTGTACATTTCTTTTATGATAAAAAAAACAATATTTTTTAGATTTTCTGATGAATCGTGAATTTTGTATGTAATATGAATGTGATTTCTTATCTGCACATCCTTTCAAATTAAATGACTGCACTGTTTGATGTAGTTTTTCTTATATTTTAGGCCCTCAGACTGAGGTCAAATGAGCTTAAGTTGGAGAGAGAGTTGGAGAATGTAACTGCTGAAGTTAACTCGTACAAGTATGTTCTTCCTCTTTAGGTTTGTCATATTTAACTTGTCGAACTTCCTATAAAAAGAATGTTTTATATTCAACAACGGTAGCATTAATAGGGTCCAACAGTTTATGTTAATTCTACCTCTTCATGGTGAGAATATTAAGAACAAGTTACAAAAATGAGTGGAGGAGACCCTAAAAAACGATAGAAAAAAGAAGACAAAGTAGGTACTTCTAATTGAAGGACTGGGTGGAAGAGGTGACCTCTTAGTGGTCCTGTTGAAATTCTAGCTTCTCTTGTTTTTTCCGATATTCCATAACAAACTGATCTAAATATTTGGGTGTAAGTTAATTATTTGCTAATGGAGTTTTAATTTAGCTAATGGAGTTTTAATTTAGATAATGGGATGCCTCATTTTGTTGTATGTAGTCAAAATTTTTACTTATTGTATAAATACAGGCGAAAAGTGTCTAGTATTGAGAAAGAGCGCAGTGAACTGCAGGCCACAGTCGATGCTTTGCAAGAAGGCAAGTGCTCGTTGCCATAGGTTTTTCTTTTCTCTGCTTGTCTAGACTTGAAATTTTATAACCTAAATAACCTAGTAAATCTGTTTTCTTTTATTCTGCAATTAAATTTTACTGTTTTAGTGCTAATGGTTTCCTTGCTTTAACAGAGAAAAAATTGTTGCAGTCCAAACTACGGAAGGCATCTTCTAGTGGAAGTGTTTTTGACAAGAGCAAGCCTCCTATTGCTACTAAAGATATTTCAACTTCCACAGAGGACTTAGGTATGATTGCTTGCTACCCTTTTTTGTTTGAAAATGCTTTCAAGTATGTATCTCCTGCATTTAGTTACTTGAAGATGGATTTATTATAGAGACGAATGGCATCTGTTGAACTTGCTATCTCTATTTGTTTGAATTGTCTTAACTTGTTATTTCTTCAGTTTGAGGCAAGCATACTTTCTTTAAACTACATGCTCAGATCAAGCTTTGCCTTGCATCATGAATCTTGGCTTGATGATAGTGAATTTGCTTTGTCTGAGGTGGCGCATCTAAGGGGAGTATATGATATATGTCAGTGTTAAAAAGGGAGTACCCATTAGTTATACTAGCAAGAATGCATGCACATAATGCGCGTAAATACAGATTAGATAAGATAAAATAAAATAAATTTAAAATAAAGTATGTGTTGATAAGAGGTCTCTCCCCTGCATGCTATAGTTGCGATGCACACTTTCAAGATCATAATGATTATAAATTATACACACCAACTCTATATTGACCTAAATATACTTATAGACAATTGCAAGTCTAAATCTCATAGACTAAATATTATGTCGTAGGTCGGCGAAGACAATGGCATCGAAGGACTTTGTGTTGTTGAGCATGCTATTCATATTCATAACCAATTTAGCAGTAGGTCTCGTTAGATAGAGCTCTTCTAGAGTTTTTTCAAAGGCACAAAAAATATGCGAATCCATACACGTATAATATTGACAAAAATAAAAGAAATTGTTATCGAGAAGTGTGTTGTATGATTGGGGCCTACAAAAAATTTGAAAAAATATAGTCACGTGGGATCTCATTTAATAGAGCTCATTGAGAGCTTTCGAATGATACCAAGAATGTACGAATTTGAATTCAGGAGTCCAAGATATAACATTACCAAGTTAAAATAACATAACCTAAAAAATAGGGTTCATGCCATATCAGCCCCTACTATTATGTTGACATGTAGCAAGATATTTAAAAGAATTTAAGTAAATAATTTTACTAAAATATCCTCAATTTACATAGTAATTCAAACTTGTATTCAAGAACATAGGATATAAGACATGGGTAAAATAAGAATTAAGAGTAAAAAACATGGGTAAAATAGTCTAAAAAAGAATTTTTTTAGTCACTCAATTTGCTTTATATAATAGTATGATATGGGTTTGACCACTCATCTTGGATGTATCGTAATTATTTTTGAAGACAGGAAATGGTAGAATTTTAGTTTGTCACATATAAAACAGTCATATCCAAGATGAATTTAGTCTCTGGAAAGTGAAGCAAGTTAAGCTCAAGCCGGGTACATTTTTGCTCCCAATAGCAGTTGAGCCCACACATTTTGCAATGAAGATGAGGTTGAGTCAGTAAGCTTGGCTATGCTTGGCTTGTATGCACCCATGTTAGAGTAGTTGCTACTCCTATGTGAAGGCATACGCTGGAATATACGTGGCTTATGCAGAAATAGTTCATTTATGGGGCCCACCTTTGGCTTTAATTTGCCAACAAATAATTGATTTTTGTAGATGTTTGGAATCTTTGGGGAGGCTTTTTTTTTACTTATGAAATTATCATTTGCGGTCTTTTCTCAGAAGTTGAAGTTTCAAATGTGGAGTCTGGCATTTTAGACCCATCATTTCACCCTGTTGGGGAAATTCACTTCTCTTCTATCCAGTCAAGCAATGTTTCCACTGTACCTTTTCCGTATGAAAGTCCTGAATCGTATGTTGCGGATGCTTCCACTGGTATTCCTCCTGATCAGCTGAGAACAATTAGCAACATTAACTCTTTGATACCTGAGGTAAATTTCTCGTTCCATGTTTTTCTGAATTCTGTTACTTGTGCGCTCTAATAGTATTTGTTAATTTAAGTGTGCATAACTTGGAAATATTGATAACCTCGGTTGTCTTTCATTAACGTTGTGGTTACTTTATTAATGGAATTTATGACTCATTTATTGTTCACAGCTGGCATTAGAGAAGGATGAGTTGTTGAGAGCTTTGGCTGTCAAATCATCTACATGCTCTGAGCTTAAGGTAAGCACTTGGCGGTCAGTTTATCCTTATGAGACTTCTTAATCAGTGAAGGCAGATTACATTATATAGCATGTTTATGATTGCTAACTGCCACATAAATCGGGATAAACAATTTCAAGTTTTCATTGCTTCCTTTCTTTAAAAAAGTTGTCTCGTTGTCTTGCTTTAAATGTAAATTATCATTTTGATGCTTGAAGGCTTTGAACAAGGATTTATCACAAAAACTGGAAGTTCAAACTCAAAGATTAGAGCTTTTGACTGCTCAGCGTATGGCAAGTGAGAGCATTCCTGCAAGGTTAGCAGATGCCAACATTGTGCAGGATAACTTACCTTATCCAGATGAGGGGGACGAGGTACCTATTCTTTGTGTCCAGTTTTAATCTCTGCATCTGTAGAAACAGATTTTGCTGCATGAAGAAACTAACTAGGGTATGCATACTTCAAAAATTTCTTTTCTTGACTTTTATTGTTCTCGTCTTCTGTTTGCAATTAGGTTGTGGAGAGGGTATTAGGATGGATCATGAAATTGTTTCCAGGAGGACCTGCCAAGCGGCGTACTAGCAAACTCTTATAATTTTTCTTCCAGTGGTGATGACTCTTGCATGGTTACACCTTTTTTTTTCCGATTTTGGTGGTGGGCAGAGGTCAAACCTGTACATTGAAAGGCGGGAAGTGCAGTTAATTCTTTTCTAGAAGGATTTGAGGTATCTTATATGTGATTTATTCATGGGTGCTCGCATATAGAAATACAGTGAGGCTATCCCCCAGACCATTCTTCACTTCGGATCTGTCTGTCAAAAATTTCAGAAATATTTTGGTGAAGAAGATGATGCCTGGGTTTAATTGGCAGTTATAGTCACCCTTATTCTGTTGTAATTTTTGCCTAACACTTTTTCCTTTTTATTCATCAGGCTCTAGCTTGATAGTTTAGTCTGAAGTTGTACAGCTGAGCTGATTATAGGATTTATTTTGTTGATTCCCGTCAGCTTGGCACTGTTTATAAGAGATTTGCGGAACTTTGAAAAGAAAATTAGAGCCAAGTGTATACTGTATACTTTGAATTTCTGATATTTCAGTTTGAAAAGTAATTGGCACGGGCATTTTATGTCCATTGCATTAGTTTATTTTGAAAAACTAAATGTAATTAGTAAGATGGAATTGATGTAGTGTTTTATGGATGAGAAGTCATCCTTTTAGCCACCCCATCCCTATTAATACAGTCAGCGGTGTATATGTGGGGTGGACGGCCAAAAGAGGGTAGCAGACTCCTCATCAGTATTTTATTATATTGATACATTCGGGCAGGTGAAAGAGGTTACTACGATCTCTTATTTATTTATTTGCTCCAAGGGATTAGTACGATATTACATGATGGACCTTTTCAAGTTTCATGTCCCTCCTGTATTCCGGGTGACCTCATTGGCCACCATCAAAGTGAATCTGTTCTGTACCAAGTGTGTCATGACGGCATCAACATGGTCCGGCAGCAAAGAAAGATGCTCTTGAGCTTGATCATGCCGCACATGAATTTTTCTTTCAGCACGTGAATTTGCTGATAAGTTTAGCGAAGAGGTGAATTTATCGGCAAATTCATCAATTAAGTAAATTTATGTACACATTTTATTAGTAAATTTATTGGCAAACTCACCTCTAAAATATCGAATTCGTTGAGGCCCAGGGTGCAATACAACAGACGTTGAGTTGGTTCATTGTTGTTTCTTTTGTCAGCCCAGAACGGCCAAGGTCAAGGGATCCAACCAATTGTTTGTCAAGTGTCGACCATTAAACGAAGGCCAATAATTTAGGCTCCTGTTTTTCAGAACAAGGGGTTACCCCTTATCACCCACTTTGTTATAAGTTGATGTGGCAATACGCACTATTGCCATATGACCTAATAGGATTATGCTCGCTTGATGCACGCCATGATAAATGCATAGTGGCCGTACTTGTGCACAGCCTTGCGCATGGGCCTGCTCATCATGGCACGCATGGGGGCGGGTAGCATTACTCCTAGAAGAAAGAATGCATCCCTTCAGTGTTAAAAGGATAACCTACACGTCCCTCTTTATCAATTATCCTCCCCTGCCTATCAGGTACGGTAGTGTTAGCCAGGCCCGCACCTCCAAAGTGCATGTCTGGCACGACCCACAGGCATGCTGTGTCGTGCTTTAGGTTAGGTTGTGTTGGCCCGCGGCCATGCCAAAAATAAAAAATATTTTAAAAAAATTATATTTATATAATATTTTATAAATTTATAATTTTTAAAATTTTAATAAGGTAAAAATATATACTATAATGTAAATACATCTTAACTAAGTTGATACCTATTTACCTATCATTTGTAATATAATATAAGCACACCTCTACTATAAGGCAAAAAATATATATATTTTAAACTATCTAAGAAATTGATATCTCATTAAAGCCTTATTCTATCTCCTCTTCTAATTTTAGAGCTTCTTCCATTTTTTCTACATCTAGCTAATCTTCTAAGTAGATGCAACATTTTACTATTGTTAGATCTAAATGACTCTTCTGATCTCCAATACTTTATCTATTGCATTAAAAGTAGACTCCGAAGTTACTGTAAATACTTGAAGAGTTAGTAATTAAGCACTAAGGTGACAAACACAGGGTGACTTTTTTTTATGTATTCACCACCAAATTAAAATGTCAAAGTTATTTATTTCTTATTTGGTTATTTTATAAATATTCCCTTGTCCCAAATTAATAGTTATATTTAGTTTTTAAAAATGAACTAATATTAGTTCATTTTGAAAAAGCAATAATGTATGATGGAGGGAGTACATAAGTAATATATTACTATAATTTTTAATGTATTTTTGTTTTCTTTTACTAAAAAATAACCAAGAAGGGTCATTTTTATTTAAAGAATGACTTCGAGCAATAGTTTTTCTACTACCATACATATATTTATATGTATCGTATAAAAATATAAGGTATTTTTACTCCTCAATAAAATTATTATATTCTATATGCATATTAGTATATACCCACTACTAATATTTGTACTTCACTTAACTCTATCTTAGGGACCATAATTATACCTAAACAAAAAATCATAGGATTTGTTTTCTAATATTTATTATATTTTATTTCCATTGGCCCTACAATCGTATTAAATACATAAATATTTTTATATTTCTAAAACATAAGAGTAATATTATATAGTTGATTAAAAATTGAAGAAGAAGTAAGATAATATATACCTTATAATTGTTTAGTGACTTCATAAAAACATGTAAAAAATTCATAAAAATATATGCAACTTCAAAATTATTATCACATAATAAACAATTGGACATCTTATTGACACACCATAATACTATAATATTTTAATTTCATAACAAGATTCTAACATTAAATAAATACTATTCCACCTATGTTTTATCTAAGACAAATTTTTTATATTTTCCCCATATTTTTTACCTAAATCTCTAAATTTTTTAGATGTAGATGGAGGATAACTAATATATAAAAGTGCTTCTCTAATATTCTTTATATGATCTTTAACAATATTTAAACCATTTTAAACAAATAAATCAATAATATGACAACAATATCTAAAGTCGTCATTATATACTTACTAATTACAACTCTTGTATGATAAAATCCAATCTTGATCAATGTAATGCATTGTAATACAAATATATCCTATATATATATATATATATATATAAAATCTGCAAAAGAGCTAGTATTCAGCATGCACAATGTATTTAGCTAATTACGATTTGTACTTACTCAAAGTATTCAATGAGCTAGTCATGCTACTTAATTGTATTTGCCTCAACTATGTTTTTCCATACTTGGGGGTGTATCGTTCAATGTGCCTAGCGAGATGACCAATGCCTCCAATATCTCAAGTACTAAGATGTATTTGACATTGTTTGCATATAGGGGTATAAATGGGTCATGCTGGCATGCGGGTAAGCATTGTCATGAGGTAAAGAAGCGTACTATTCATAACACATGTGTTATGACCTAGCGATTTTTGAGAATAAGCACTGGGGAATGGAGATTGGAATAGTGAAGGAGAAATGAGAATGAAGGAAAATGAAGGGAAGAGTCGCACTTGCAAAGGGGTGCAAGTGCGATGTGGTTGAGAAGGAGAGGATGAGTTCAGGGGAGAGAAGTCGAGACGAGAGGAAGTTGAAAGGAAATTAGGTTAATCATTTCATAATCCTGATTACATCGATTCCTCCTATTTAAGACTCACTTAAGCCCATTAGGCTACATAAGAAAAACTAACTAGCTACATAAAGAAAAACTAACTAATGACTGATTAAAAATAGGGAAACGTGCACACTAACATAACTACCTACATGCACAACCATTATTATAACTGTCTAACTAAATAGAGACCCACAACTATATACAGAACATAACATCCCTCCACCCATGAAAGACGGCTTGTCCTCAAGGCGACCAAGTAGGAAATTGGCTGATAAAATCATCTTCTCGAAGCCAAGTGGTGTCCTCCATAGGCTGATCTTTCCATGCAACAAGGACCTCAGTGATGATAGGACCCTGACGATGAATCATTCAGGTGGCTTGAATAGAAGCAAGTGTCAAAGTCGGTGTAATAGCTGAAGGGAAAACCGGTGGTGGTAGAATGGGTGTGATAGCAACGGGATCTCCCTTGAACCGATGAAGGCGGGAAACATGGAACACGGGGTGAATGCGTGCAGTAGGAGGCAACTAGAGCTTATAAGCCACTTGTCCCACCTTCTCCACAATCAAGTAAGGTCCATAAAAATGGGGCAGTAGCTTGTGGTGACTTGATGAACGGGCTGAAACTTGACGGTATGGCTGAAGGCGCACATAAACCCAATCACCTATGATGAACTCTCTATTAGTATGAGAACAGTCATAAACCTGTTTCATTTGATTTTGGGCTGCCTTCAAGTTATGTTTGAGAGATTGAAGGACTTCATCACGCTCCTGTAATGACTGGTCAACGACACCTACATTTGAACGGCGCGGCACATAAGAGAGAATAGTGGGAGGCGTCCGTCCATAAACCACCTGAAATGGCATTAACCCCAAGGACGTATGATAAGCTGTATTATAGGATCACTTTGCCCAAGGAAGAAGGGAGAGCCACCTACGAGGTTGATCCCCTGCAAAACAACGCAAATACTGTTCAAGACAGCGGTTAAGAACCTCCGTCTGACCATCTGTTTGAGGGTGGTAAGCTGTGCTCATCTTCAAGGCAGTGCCCTGCAGCTCAAAGAAAGTTCTCCAAAACTTCGACAAAAATACAGAGTCACGGTCAGAGACAATCCAATGTGGCATGCCGTGAAGCCGAGCAATATCTCGAATAAACACCTCTACCACGTGGTCAGCAATGTAGGGATGACCCAAAGGTGAAAAGTGTGCATATTTCGATAAGAGATCGATGACAACGAAAATGACACTTTTACCTTGAGCTAAGGGCAAACCTTCAATAAAGTCCATAGATATATCTTCCCAAATGCACTATGGAATGGGCAGTGGCTGTAGCAACCTGGCGGGAGAGGAAGTGAGGGTTTTAGATCTCCGACATACATCACAAGAAGCGACAAAATCATGAAAAGCTTTCTTGAGACCCTTCCAATAACAACTCTGAGACACCCGTTTATAAGTTCTAAATTGTTCCTCATGTCCTGCAATGGGTGATGAGTGAAAATAATGGAGAAGTTGTTGTTGTAGCTGAGGAACTGCAGGAATCCATAAGCGATCTCGCCAAAGAAGTAAATCTCCCTGCAGAACAAAAGGTGGTGAACGTGATGGGTCAGTGCGCAACCTCGCAATGAGTGTAGCTACCTCTTGGTCCTGATGATAAGCCTGAAGCAAATCAGCCATAAATGGAAAAATTGGCATGGAGAGGGAAGACAGGCAAGTACTCTCTGATTGGCGAGATAGTGCATTAGCCGCTTGGTTGTCACTTCCTTTTCTATAAATCAGGTCATAATCATATCCCAGGAGTTTAGAAACCCATCTTTGCTGAGAAGAAGTGGCCACCCTCTGATCCATAAAGTAACGTAAGCTGTGGTGATCTGTCCGTATTAATAAATTTTGCCCCAAGAGATATGGTCGCCACTTTGTGACTGGATGGACAATGGCCAACATTTCTAACTCATAAGTGGATAAATGTGTAGTATGTCCGGAGATGGCCTTAGAGAAATAGGCAATGGGTCAGCCGTCCTGCATAAGCACCGCCCCCAGTCCCTATGAGGATGTATCACTGTCAATGACAAATGGCCGTGAGAAATCTGGAAGAGCAAGCACAAGAGGGGATGACATTGCTCTTTTTAGAGCATCAAAAGAATCTTGTGCATTTGAAGTCCAATGGAAGGCCCCCTCCTTGAGGAGGGCAGTGAGTGGGGCAGCCAATGTACCATATCCTTGAATAAAACGTCTGTAATATCCTGTCAAGCCCAAAAATCCTCAGAGTGCCTGAATATTGGAAGGAGCTGGCCACTTGACAATAGCCTCAATCTTAGAAGGATCTGTAGATACCCTTGAAGCTGAAATCACATGACCTAGATAGTTAAGCTGTGGAAACCCAAAAGCACACTTTGATTTTTTAAAAAACAAGCCCTGACTAAGTAATTCTGTGAAGACCACAAGGATATGCTCGAGATGCTCTGACCATGAGTGGCTATAAATCAGAATGTCATCAAAAAATACCAAGACAAAGCATCGCAGAAAAGGCCTAAAAATATCATTCATCAGACTCTGAAAAGTAGAAGGGGCATTGGACAAACCAAAGGGCATGACCATAAACTCATAGTGGCCGTCATGGGTTCTGAAAGCCGTCGTATGGATGTCAGGTGGGTGCATTTGAATCTGGTGGTACCCTGATCGCAGATCCAGCTTAGTGAAGACAGTTGCTCCTAATAACTCATCGAGTAGCTCTTCTTTCACAGGAATAGGATGTTTATCCTTAATGGTAATAGCATTTAGGGCCCGATAATTGACACAAAAGCGCCATGAACCATCTTTCTTATGAACAAGAAGCACTCGAGAAGAGTACTGGCTGGTGCTAGGTCGAATGAGTCCGGATGCGAGCATTTCCTGTACCAACCTCTCAATCTCATCCTTCTGCACCTGAGGGTATCTGTAGGGACGAACATTAGCTGGTGGACATCCGGGCTGAATATGAATTCGGTGATCATGCTGTCGAGCAGGAGGTAGAGCGGATGGTGTTTGAAAGATCTCTTCATATTCAACCAGCAAGGATCCCAAATCATTCGGTATACACATATGCTTAGGAGGCGGGTCAGTGCACAACTGTAATAAAATTCCCTTGGCAGAGAATTTAAAAAGGGAATTTATGGTCTGTATTGAGTGTAGAGTACTTGGTTGCTGCCCACATAGTTGAATTTGTGCACTACCATAGAAAAAATCCATATGCAGCTATTTAAAATCCCACATAATGGGTCCAAGGTCTTGGAGCCACTGAACTCCCAAGACAATATCTGCTCCCTTGGTGGGAAGCAAATATAGGTCTACATGAAATAAATGACCCTGAATTAGTAAAGGAGTGGAAGGACATACCCTGTTGCTCTGCAAATATCTCCCATCACCAATGAGCACATCGAAAGAAGTAGATGGCTAGATAGTGCAACCTAGCCTTCGAGCCACTCTGTCATTAATAAAATTATGTGTACTACCGCTGTCAATGAGAATGGAGATGACCTGCTGTTTTATAGTTCTGTCCACTCAAAATGTGCGAGGCTCATATGTCCCATCAAAGGCATGCATCAATATCTCTGGTACCCCCTCTAGCTCATTGGCCACTGAACTATCACCTGTATCCATCCCTTCCTCCATGATCAAAACAGAGCCTGGATGCATGCATTTGTAACCTGGAACAAACCGTTCATCATAGTTGAAGCAGAGGCCACATGAGCGGCGGTCTTCCATTTGTGCTGGTGTAAGTGTGACAACCATTTTTTTTATTAATATATCGTCACAATGTTCGACGTGCTCTGCCAACACACGTGCGTCCGAACACTACAGCCGTCAATGCAGATCATAGTCAGATATGCTTTATATTAAAAATAAGCATATCACGGAGTCATAGCACAACAAAATATTATTCATGTGCTTAATAACATATTTCACACAAACCATAGACTTAGGTTCATAGAGTTGAAGTTTTACAAGCCTCACAAGTCTTTGGGCATATCGTGCCCTTAATCTGCAGTCATATAAATATTACATATTTTTCAAAATCAAAGAGCAAATAAAATATCTGGAACACTACACTTCCTTCACCTTCGCCCTCGCTGCATTACCTGCAGAATCTGGGGGTGGGTGAGTATTTTAAAATACTCAGCAGGTTGATTTAAAATCTAACATAGATGCTAAGTAGAAATCCCTTTGAAAACCCTACACATTTTCTTTAGAAAACTCTGCCACGATAAATTATGCATAAAACAACCAGTTCTAAATCCCAACAAAACGACAAGCTGCGACACCCTATGGCCTACCCTCGGTGCTCATGGGGCAAACGAGGGCCACTTAGGGACAAAGCTTTCCCACGATGCTCTACCCTGTGTGCGCCACTTGCCGATTTATTTTTCTCGGCGGGCATCATCACTCTATGATTATTCCGGGTCCTTAAGCCCAGAAATTAATCATCACATCGTTCAAAACATAGCAATATTCATGCTAAAACAGTTCATCACATAACATGTCTCACATAAATCAATCACATAAGCTTAATCAAGTTAAATCATGCGTAAAGAAGTTATACTAAGCACACGTTTAGAGTTTAAAGTCCCCTACCTTAACCTTGGTTACTATTTTGTAACCGTAGAAGCCCCGAATAAAGAAACCAACCCCACCACAGCTTCCAGAACATTGAATTCAGCAGGAAACACCTTTTGAATTACTTGATTCAGACTTAAAATGGTTAAGAACAGAGGAAAACGGGTTCAGAAGTGGAAAATTGGAAACCAGTGAAAAAAATGGGCCGGATGCACTATTTAAAGGCACACGCAAGTGGGGCCCACACGTGCCACATCGCGCGCATTTCACGGGGAGGTGACACGTGCGCGACTCGCATCAAGTGTGCATTTCCCGCGCCACCCGGGCCCCATCGCGCATTTGGTGCTACGACACGCGGCGACGCGGGCTCGGCCCCACCCGACGTGGACCCGCCATGTAGGTCTGTTGCGCGTCGCGTGCCCGGCCTGCAGTCCCAGGTCCACGCGGCGCCTCACAGTGGCACCAGCTGACGCCAGCCGCGTGCGTCAGCTTGCGTCAACCTTTCTTTTTATAATATTTTTTTATTTTTAAAAAAATAAAAACTTTAAACGCGCGTATCTTTATTACCCCGATTCTGATTCACGCATTCTTGACACCGTTGGGCTCGTATCGACGAGCCCTACAAAACTAGACTCCACATGGGTAGGTTATCCCACACTTCAATGTGGGTCCCACCCATATGGCACATTTCCTGAGGTTGTAACTTTCGGCCCCGTTACACTCACTTTTCCACACTCTACCATACTCCCATGAAGATTAAATATGTAACAACTTTAACTAATTAAAAGAATGCTACCAACTCTAAAATTAACTTATTAGAAAACGTACTGGAAATTCAGGGTCGTTATAGTAAGGCTGTGGACTGGGTTCGGGGCTGGTGTGGAAAGAGATGGGTTTGGTCGGCCTCCTGGCAAGGACCGATTGCCCCTGCGAAGGCGTTGGAGTCGCTCTTCCTGGATGCGGGCTAGGCGAATAGCTTGTCGGAGGTTGGCTGGGTCGAACTGACGAACCTCCGTTTGGATATCTTCCCGCAACCCACTTACAAACTTAGAGAGGAGAGCAGACGAGGTCCAGTCAACCCTGGTGGCCAGACGTGCAAAGTCTGTTTGATAGGTCTGAATGGAGGAGGTCTGACGATGATTGTGTAGGCAGGAATCAAAATCTTCATGCTCGTTGGGACCAAAACACGCACATAACTCAGCCACTAAATATTCCCAAGTGATTGCCCCGTCTTGTTGTTCAAGCTGCTGCAACCATACGAGGGCGTCCCCTTTTAGATGGAAGGAGGCCAGGAGAACCCGTTGATCAGGGTGTGTCCCCTGATAGGTGAAGAATCTCTCAGCTCGTGAGACCCACTCTCCCAGGTTATCCTCTCCGGAATACTCCGAAAAATTGAGGCATACGGTGCTCGCTTTAGGGATTGATCCATACTTTCTTGCTTCAGCTGCTTCATCAGAATATACCTCATTGTCATGCCAGTGAGAAAGCGGAGGTTGCTCAGGTTCGCTCGCCAGATTGTATGGGAATCAACTTGGTCCTGCGGCAGCAAACTGGGTAGCGCGTCCTTCATTGGTGGTGGATGCGAGGGGCACCGAAGGGAATGCATGGTCCAGTCTGGGGTGAAATATAGGAGGAGAGGGTCGCTGAAGAAGACCCTTTCCATGGGGATGAGGTGCTTGAGACAAAATGGCTAGCGTTTGCCTAGAACCTTAGGTCGTTGTGAAGGCCACCAAACAGGTGGCTTGGTCTTTTCTGAGTTGCTCCAGGGTCGCTTGTTGGCGTTCTGCCAACGACCTTAAGTTTGACCTAAGCTTCTGTAAAAACACCCGTTGCGCCTTCGCTGTTTGAGATTGGATGGCAGTGAGGGCGGTAAGCAAGGGCTCCCAGCCACCGGCGAAGGGATTTGGAATGGTGGATAGCACAGGTTCCGCCTATGCTCCTTTTGGTGTCGCATCTTCCAGGGCTGCGGGTTGTGTCTGGCGTTCGTAAACTTTTCCAGCCACCATGTTGTAGGTCGAAACAGGCTAGGAACCTGGCTTTGATACCAGATTGGTATGACCCAGCGATTTCTGAGAATAAGCACCGAGGAACGGAGATTGGAATAGTGAAGGAGAAATGAGAATGAAGGAAAATGAAGGGAAGAGTCGCACTTGCAAAGGGGTGCAAGTGCGATTTGGTTGAGAAGGAGAGGACGAGTTCAGGGGAGAGAAGTCGGGACGAGAGGAAGTTGAAAGGAAATTAGGTTAATCATTTCATAATCCTGCTTACATCGATTCCTCCTATTTAAGACTCACTTAAGCCCATTAGGCTACATAAGAAAAACTAACTAGCTACATAAAGAAAAACTAACTAATGATTGATTAAAAATAGGGAAACGTGCACACTAACATAACTACCTACGTGCACAACCATTATTATAACTGTCTAACTAAATAGAGACCCACAACTATATGCAGGACATAACAACGTGTTGGGAAGCACACACATGTGGGTGTTCTTGCAATAATTTCACTATGTATGCATGCATTGCGAGGAAGGCCCATAATGTTGTACAACATATATTGTGTAGAATGCAAGCAATGATGTACATATGTAGTTGGTCATGTTGGGACACTTAGTCAACTAGCTTGTTGTTTGGAGTATTAGCGTGTCATCTCCTCCTAATATAGCAACAGAGAGTCTTGTGGAGCATTTCGGGGCTATTTGGCAAACTTCAGATTTGGCATGCCCGTACAACCACTTTGGCTGCCATTCAAGTAATATGCAAGAATAGTCCAGTCAAGAAAGCGATCGAACGACCTACAAAAGCCTCTAAACGAAGGGGCTAAAAAAATAGGGTGAGCATTTTTATACTTAGTAGGAAAATACCTAGTAGGGGAAAATAAATAAATAAACTTCATAAGTTCATTCATAGATGCTTTCATGCAATCACATATGAAGCAAGAAGTACATGTGTAACGACCCATTTTTCGGTTACGCTTAACCCGGGAGGGTTGGGTAATTCGGTAATTTGAGATTAATATTAAGGGTTTTCATTAGATGAAATACCCGTAGCCAGGTAGAGCTTGACATTATGAGCGTAACGATTCAAAGAACGCACAAAACGGAGGTCGGGACCGGAAATTACGATATTTAAGAAACGTGCAAGATAGGTGGGACCCACTTAGAAATAGTGTGTTTTGCTGCTTTAAGTGGGTTGGTATCGAAGGGCTTGTCGATATGAGTCCAACGGTACCTAGAACGCGCGAATCCGAATCCGGGGTAGGAAGATACACGCGTTTGAAGTTTTGGATTTAAAAATAAAAATAAATCCGAATTCGGCGCGAGCCGGCGCGCGGCCGCGAAACAGCGCACGCCCGCGGTAACGCGGGCACAGCATTTCCGCGGCGCGGGCATGACCAGCGTAACGCGCGGGCATGAGCCGCGTGTTACCGCGGGTGCCGTGCGCGTACTACGGGCGCTGCCGCCCGAAACCAGCGGTGCAGCCGCGGTTTCGGCGCGGCTTGGGGGCTATATATACCCCATTCTTCTCCATTCCGAAAGCAGAACTTCTCCACCCCCGTTTCTGACCGTTCTGAGCCCGATTAAGGCCGTTCAAGACTCGTTTCCTACTAAATCGAGTATGCTCTACGCAATCGAGCTGTCCGTTCGTCGAGTTGGAAACCGTATGATGAGGAAACGTCCCAAGACAAGAGGAGGTCCTGCCCGTTATCTTCATGCTCCGACGAACTTCGTTTTCTCTGTTCCTGGCCATCCCAACTCCGATTTAGTCGGTCCAAGAGGCGTTCTTGACTAAATCAAGTATGTTCTACGTGGTGGAGGGTTCCGTTTGCTAAGTTAGCAATCGTATGAAGAGGAAATGCCCCAAGACAAGGGGAGGTTCTACCCGTACCGACCAACTTTGTTTTCTCTGTTTCTGGCCATCCCAACTCTGATTTAGTCGATTCAAGAGCCGTTCTTGACTAAATCGAAGGTGTTCTACGCAATGGTGGGTTCCATTTTCTGAGCTGACAATCTTATAAGAAGGAAATGCCCCAAGATTAAGCAAGGCCCTGCTCGAACACTGAAACAAGAAAAAGACACCCGAAGTAAGACGGGGTACTATCCGTAGATACCGATACTGTATGGGTTATGATAGAAGTAAGCATTTCTGATCTTCCGTACAACATGTGCTAAGTTATGATGTGTGTTATGCTACGATTTATATATGTCATGCTATGTGCCTATATACTATGCTATGTACCTATATGCCATGCTATGTGCCTATATACTATGCTATGTACCTATATGCCATGCTAGGTGCCTATATGCCATGCTATGTGCCTATATACTATGCTATGTGCCTATATGTCATGCTATGTGCCTATATACTATGCTATGTGCCTATATGTCATGCTATATGCCTATATACTATGCTACGTGCCTAGATGCCATGATGTATACTTACATGACGTGTGTGGTCTCGCTCTAGGGTGGAGCGAGACGTGTAATTTGTGTTCTCGGTCTCGGCTCAGTGATAGAGCAAGACGTGTATGTATAGTTTTGATCCCGCTCGGTGGTAGAACGAGATGTACGTTTTTGGTTTATTAATTTCCGCTTGACTCCGATATATGACAAGTTTTTGTATACTCCGACTAAATATTCGGAGATATATATTTTATATGTATAATTTTGTGATGTTTGTTGTATGTAGTAGCCATTAGGCAGAACTACGTTCGGATCCGATCGTATTGGAATAATATCCAATACGTACGTAGGCAACCAACGGCAAGGCAACGTTGGCCAGATCCAAATCATTATAATAATATATTTTATTTTGTTGTACACGCGACGAACTATGAAGTTTCGTTGTGTGTACGTGTTCATTACAACCTAAGTCTACGTACGAGGAAGCCTTAAAGCTTCGTAGTGCGTAGACGAACGTTGTACCTCTCGCACTTAGACGATGATTCCTGGCTCAAGGAAAGAAAAATTTCCTATTAGTGATTTTGTGGGCCCGACTCGGGTCGGGTCGTTACAACATGCAACATAAATAAAGTATCTTACACACATATAGTCGTACTAGCTAAACTTACACTTACTTTTGTTACTACACTTACACTTACATTTATGCTTACACTTACACTTACAATATATACATACTCGTATGACCTTATTCGTATGAACTTACTTGTACGACCTTACTTGTACAATCTTACTCATACTCATAAACATACTCTTACTGTCTTCCTTAGAAGCTCACTTACTCTGGATCTTACACGTACAACTTACTTAGAATTTGAAACATACAACTTATTGTTACTATCGTATACATACTACTGACAATTGAATCTCATTACTATCGTAGACCAGGAAAGATGCTCAGTTGATTACTTATCGAATGGCTAAAAAACGAAACTTAATCCATCAAAACCCTTAGTCTCAAACTCACAATGTTATCAAATTAGAGTTACTTACAATTCAAGTTCACATTAAGTAACTTATGCACGTATAATTATGTTCGGAATGACTTCTGTCTTACATTCTTTAGCCAACCAAGCTAGAATTGCACCCGTTCTGAAGCTCTAATCCACAAAGGTAACATCCTTTACTTAGCTCATTTCCCACCCTAACACCTTCAGTCTTACGAATCTCTGCACAACCTTACTTAAACTCGAATTCCATACTGATACTCTTACCATCATACACTTACGGCCTTACATCTTACTCCATCTGCCTTAAAACCGAATCATTTTACTCGAACTCCTCAAATAACACCCTTTAGACCTAAGTCTTATCATCAAACCCTTACTAATTTCATACTCATTGTTTTCTGTTACAATTCACCTTACGTACATTATGCAGTACAATTATGTTGTTATCTCTTACTAACTCACAGGTCCCCAAAAGCGCTATGAATCTTAAGTCTTCAAAATTCCTGCATCACCTAATTCTCTTGCTCGTAGCTCCACCGTACCCTCCAACTCAATCCGAACTGATCCTCCAATCTCATAAAGTCCAACCTTTGCCTGTCATTCATAAGTCTTCCCTCTCCCAACATACCGTTGTAATTTCCACATCCTAATCCTTCAAATACCCCTTCGACAAACTTACAATCAAATACCCATAATCGTGCCCATTGATCACACACCACCAGCCCACAACGAAGATCAATCACATGCTTTGATCACACACATATAATTCATAACTTGCTACCATACCCTTAGTCTTCACTAACATATGCACAATTCACATACAAATAACATGCTTATTTAATCAGCATAAGCATACAAAGAATTAAGTTATAAACTCCTAGCATCCTACTACACAATCAATGTATGCTATAATGAAATTATGAGTTCAACGTCCCCTACATCATAATCCATGTGAGTTTGATGGTGAGTAAACGACGATGGCAGCATCGATAGCGGAATATACGGCCCAAAACATCGCATTGAGAGAGTCATTGTTGTCCCGAGGATTTTTAGAGATGCTGGAATTAATCTCGATAAGTTACTAATTTTACTCAAAACGAAGATTGGGCGCACTAAGGCAGCCAAACATAAGGTCGTGCCACTAGAAATGGCAAAAGTGACCACAGAATGGGGGTAACTGATAAGAGGTCGGCCAATGGTTAAAAACACTTCGTTGGCCACAAAACGTTAAAACAAACTGCGAACTATCTCTAGTAGCAACAATTCCGCATTGTCGAAGCCTCACAACATAGCAGAGGGCTTGGTTGCATACTCATGGATATAAGAGAGATAGAGGAGGGCTTTAACAACCATATTGTCTAGTGGTGGAGCCGTTCCATAAACACACATTGAGGCACTAAGGCCTGGTGTAGGTGGCCGACAAAGGTGACACCATTTCTAAACACTACCCACAACCAAATCATCGTACATATGGTCGTCCATCAAGCATGGCTTACGATGGAGGTTATGGGAACAACATCGATCGAGCCTTCGATGGGTTGAGTCTCATGGCTGACAATATTACTTCCCCCCTTGGAAGAATCGGAATTCGAGAACTTTTTCCCATAGGTTTTGGGTCATGCACAACAAAAGTGGGGGTGCAGAGGTAGAATCGGAACAGAATTGTTGACCCTTGATGTCACTAGGCTGGGGCAAAGCCCATGTCGGTCTAACATACTGTAATACCCTACTTTTCGATTATGTCTAACCAAGGGGGTTAGAGGTAATTAGTAATTTTTCTAATAAATTATAGACGGTTTCAACCTTTGAAACCTCCGTGTTTGAGTAGAGCTCGAAGAAATGAGCGTAATGAATCAAAGAACAAGCGAAACGGAGGTCGGGACCGGAAGTTATGACATTCAAGAATTATAGAAAATAGGAGGGACCCACTTAGAAAGAGTACAATTTATTGCTTTAAGTGGTTTAGTATCGAAGGGCTCGTCATTACGAGTCCAACAATAACAAGAACATGCAAATCCGAGTCTAGGGTAGGGAAATACGTGCGTTTGAAGATTTGAATTTATTTAAAAAAAATAAAATAAACCAGCATGCGCCACAATGCAACCCGTGTAACGCGCGGGTGTGACCCGTGTAACTCGCGGGCACGACCTGTGCGGTTCCATGGGCGCCACGGTTTGGCGGCTCGGGGATCTATAAATACCCCATTTTGTTCTGATTCTCAGTCAGAACTTCTCCTCCCTCGTTTCTAACCGTTTTGAGGCTGATTAAGGCCGTTCAAGACCTGTTTCCTACTAAATCGAGCATGCTCTACGCAATGGAGTGGTCATTTCTTTGAGTTGGAGACCGTATAAGGAGGAAATGCCCCGAGACAAGGTGACCAACTTCGTTTTCTCTGTTTCTGGCCATCCTAATTCCGATTTAGTCGATTCAAGAGGCGTTCTTGACTAAATCAAGTGTGTTCTACGCGATGGAGGGTTCCGTTTTCTAAGTTGGTGATCATATAAGGAGGAAATGCCCTGAGACTAGGAGAGGCCCTGCCCGTTATCCTCAAACACCGAAGCAAGAAAAAGAGACCTGGAGCAAGACAGGGTTCTATCCGTAGTTACCAAGCCTCAACAAGAGAAACAATCTAGAGTAGGGGAGGTTCTGTCCACTGCTCACGGGCACAGAAAACAAGAAGAGTCTCCTGTAAGGAGAACGTTTATATGTAGTCTTTCAGTGCAAGACGAGGAACGCATAAAGGCTTGAGGAAGCTCCATGTACTACCTCCGGATCTGAAGGAGAGGATGCCCAGAAGGTGCGAGTAACTTCAAATATTGATACCTTACGAGACATGATGGCAATAAGCATTTCTAATCTCCTATAGAACGACATGTGCTAGTTATGATGTGTATTATGCTACAATCCATATGCTTGCTATGCTTGTATGCCATGATGTATGCTTATATGCCATGATGTGTGCTTTATATGTCATGATGTACGCTTATATGCTATGTTGTGTGTGGTCTCGCTCTAGGGTAGAGCGAGACGTGTAATATGTGTTTTCAGTCTTGGCTCAGTGATAGAGCAAGACATGTATATGTAGTTTTGATCCCGCTTTGTGGTAGAGCGAGTTATACGTTTTCATTGGCTTATTAATTTCCACTTGACTATGATATATGACAAATTTTTATAAATATTAGTATATACATATTTTAACGTATATAATTTTGTGATGCCTGTTGTATGTATTAGCCATTAGGCTGAACTACGTTCGGATCCGTTCGTGTTGGAATAATATCCAATATGTACGTAGGCAACCAACGACAAGACAACATTGGCCTGATCCAAATTAATTATAAATGTATGTTTTAATTTTGTTTTACATGCGACGAGCTATGAAGCTTCGTTGTGTGTATGTGTCCGTTACAACCTAAGTCTACGTATGAGAAAACTTAAAGCTCCGTAGTACGTAGATGAATGTTGTACCTCTCGCACATAGATGATGATTCCTAGTTCAAGAAAAGAAAAAGTTTCTGTTAGTGATTTTGTGGGCCCGGCTCGGGTAGGGTTGTTACACATACGACCCAAGTCCACGCAATGTTAGGCAGGACAGGTTGGCCCTAGCTAGGGTGGGTCACTCGACAGCGATCAGAGGCATACCCCGAAGCTAGGGGTGTCTATTTTGGGCCGAAGGTGGGTGGGGGAGGTCGGGAACGGCTGCCCCTTATTAAAATTGGGACAAGCCGGTGTCGTGGCTATCCGCTGGTAGATGTTGGCGGTGGCAAAATCGCCAGTTAGAAGAAACAATTGAATTGGATTTAGCCGAGATGACAATGAGCTGAGTTAGGGTGACATACACGTATTGTCGAGCCATGAATGGCCAGATGGGGTCAGGGATGGACTTGGGATATGGTGGTGTCCAAGCAATTGCAAACTACAGCGAGCTGGACGGACACCGATTAGTGTTCATCTGGAGTCTAGCGGTGGCAAATCGACACCACTAGACCAAAACTGTGTTTCAGACTGTGCGGAGCAATGGGGCGGAAGAGAGGTGCATAAGCGAAGAGTGTTCGTCATTGGCCCGAGGTGGAGCTGGCGACGGTGAGCCAAAGCTCCTTCTTCCACTCAACCACAAAAAACAAAAAGGGGAAGAAAAAGTGCTAGTCCGGATCGGAAAGGGATGGAAGGAGGGATGAAGGTCTGGGAGAGGTAGCGGTTTAGGCTGGGGCGACAGCCTTGCTGTCATCGGGCTGGTAGAAGGCCAACAGCCTGTCGGCAGTGGTTAGAGACCAGCGGCACAATCGTGGTTTGTAACACACAAGAATGGGAAAAGAAAAAGGGAGGATTTTTATCCCATTTGGAAAGAGGCAGAGGGGGTTGAGGGAGGCGGCAGCCTTGCCATCGCCGGACTGGGGGAAGGCCAACGGTAGATTGGCGACGGCCAACCACCAGTGGCACGGCCGGCGGCCGCAACAAATAGACAAAGAGAAAAAAATGGGCGGCGAAGTTTTTACCTCACGACGGCGAACCAGGGGTGGGGAGGCCGGGACGGAGGTGTTAGGAGGTGGTCATGGCTGGGGCGAAGCCGTGGCGACGAGCTGACTGCCATGCAAGCAGAGGCGGTGGCAGATCCGGAGAAAATTTGAAAAGGGGGTCCGACGGCCAGCACCGGCAGCCCCTCCGGCCTCATGCAATGAACTGGGACACTGTTCATCCTAGTGGATTGGGCGTGCTGGCCGTGCCCTATCAGTTTTTATATATTTTTTCTTTTCCATTTCTTTCTTTTTCCCCGTTTCAGATCTCCCATGACTCGTCTGATTTTCGAGCCAAAAAATTTCTAGGATGTGTCGAGGTCCATGACCTGCAACTAAACACCACTCCCGACTCTTACGATCACGAATATTACAAATATGGATACGCCGAAGCGTTAAATTTCTTCATTAAAAATATAAGTAGAAATTGCAAAACATTGAAAAAAATAGCAAAAATATGTAGAAAAGTTACAGAAAAATCGGCAATGTCACACAAACAATCCCCGATTGGAAAGTCTGAAGGAATTACGCAGTTTGGGTAAATTCTATTACGGGGAAGACTCCCTAGTAAGCTGGTGCACTCGGCTACACTAGCCTAGATTCTCAGGGTCCAGATGGTCCTAATAGTTTTGTCTCCTTATAACATTGCCGCTCTTCTCAACCCGGAGAGGAAAACCCATGTTCGAGGGACTTGAAACCCTGTCATTTGAGACGTAAAACCCCTTCTTTTGGCCTTCCTTTCAGACGTAAAACCGAATCGATAAGCCTTTGATCGATTACGACAAGTAATATCACACAATTGCATCCAATCGATTAACCAAGGCTAATCTTGATTAAAATCTCATTCGTAAATCTGTCTCATGATGCATGTGACATGGTACATATGTGAACAATGATACATAAATTCTAATTCATGAAATGTGCTCCCATCAGCCACACATGCATCCTTTCTAGCCTTAAGCATCAACATTCATCATAATTACCCCCACATGTGTGTACATGGTAGTAGCATTTAATCCTATGCATATGGACATGCATTATGAACTACCCATTAACATACTACACACATGCTTATTGAAACTAAATCATGGCTTCTTACTGAAATTATGGGTAAAAACCATCAAAAAACATAATTTGAGTCAAATGTAACCTCACACTAGACTTAAGTAAGCATATTCATGGTACTATACTTTAAGCTAGACATGACACCATCATTCACCCATAATCTAATCATAATATGTGAAGGCATTCAAATCCATTATCATGCTGTAAACTTACTGGAATCCTAAGTAAAATATAAAGGATCACTCAACGTGAATTTAGGATAGGAAATCATAACATGCTAAACCGAATAACATGTAGCCCACTTCACACATCATAGCTCTCAACATAATATTCATGTCATCAAAGTAGCATTTCCAAGTATAAATCACTCATCATAATCACAATAAATAGTATTTAAGAAATAGAACATGAAAATGAGTAAAATTAGTAAAATGGCAAACTTCCGTTTTGGTGTTCAATCGGCCTGAAGGGCCGTTCGATTGCTTGACCATTCGATCGGCCTATAATGTAGTTCAAATGCCAACACGGTGGTTCTGGTTTGTCTTTATCCTTATGAACTCAAAACCAAAACTTTACAAAATCACCATGAATATTCAAATCTCACACTCAAACATCATAATAATGAAATCCAACCTTAGTAAATGGTAAGTCTAGTCATTATCGACTAAAACACGAAGAAATCACAAGAAAGATTAAGCTTTACATAACCCACCATTAAAGCTTAACTTTATGCAAACCCACATAACTTCACCAACTTCAAATCCGAAATCACAAACCTATTTTGAAAGAAAACCCTTACCTTCAGTGAGTTTCTTGACTTGAGTGTAGAGAATTGGAGTACAGAGGTTGTTTTTATAGAGAGTTTAAAGAAAAAATTTTTGGAGATGCCTTTATAAAGAATATAGAGAGAGCTTGAAGAATATTGCTTGAAGAACTTCAAAGATTGATTGAAGAACTTGGAGTTGGAGATTACTTGAGTCTTCTTGAAGAATTTGTAGAGAGAATGAGAGATTAAATCTTCTTTCTTGATTAATTTGAGAGATTAAGTGAGAGTAAAGAGTAAAAATCCCTTCCCCCTCCCTCCTATTTCTAATGAGGTTTTCCCTTATAGCATGAAGAAAATACCCCCCAACTTGCCAAAAAATAGCTATATTGGGGGATATTTTGGTAAATTGCTCAAAATTGTTGCAAAGAGCCTATCAATCGCCTTATGGTCTGATTGATCAAGCCACCATATTGCCTACAGGACGTATGTTCAATCAATTTTTGGTTCAATCTGCCCAATTGGCTTGCAAATCGGGCTTTTTGAATCCCCGACCCAACATTTTTGCTTGGAACTGTTAAAGCTTCGGTTTGGGCCTTCTAAAGGCAGTGGGTTTCAATCGAGGCCTGCGGCCCGGTCATCAATGCCCAGCATGTTAGTAAGGCCAGGCCATAGGGGTGCCATGGGTTCTCATGGACGTCCGTAGTCCAGATGTCCATCTGTGTTCGTATCTTGTTTTATATAGAGTAGACAATTTTTTTGGTTTGGGGCTGACATGTTCTTGTCCATGCCTGCGGATATTTGACACCTTTACCTAACATTTCCTTAAATATTAATAGTAATTAATACTAACTATTAAGAGAAAAAATAGGATCTAGTACATATGTAACATCTTAGGATAATCTTAACATACTATATAGGTCTTAATAGATTAAAAACATGGATCTAGTACTTATATAGCATATTAAAGCAATCTTAACATGTTACATAAATACTTGACAACTTGAAAAGATGAATCTAAAACCTATATAGCTTATTAGGACAATCTTAATATGCTATATAAATATTAAAATACTTGAAAGTATAGATCCGTTATCTATGTAACATATTAGAATAATTTTATCATAATACATAGGTACTAAACAATTTAATTTAGGATAAAAATTAAGGTATTAAAATATTTATCTATGTCTATTCATATTCATTGTATTTGCAAGGAGAGGACTTGGACAAAGCATGATACAAACTAAAATGAACACAGATAAAAAATATATAAATGGTAGAAGGTACAACCCTTTGTTATTAATAATGTTAGCTTAATATAGCAGCCAAGTTATCGATAGTGTTAGCTTAATATAGCAGCCAATTGGGTGGGGGGTGGGTGGAGAGGAGGGATAAGAAGAGGGCAGTTGAAGGGAGGTAAAACGACATTCCATTGTCAAAATAAGAGGCATCCAATGATTAGCCGAAGAAAATAGGTGTCAACCCGTCTTTAGTCCACTTGAAACTAAAGGCAATCGTGTGGATTCTTAAAGTTTGAATTCGACGATCTCTTTTAATAATGATAAGACATGTCAAGTAAATTATTAAATTTTGCTGAGGAAATTCAACTGGTCAAACAGGTTCACTTTTATTTTACATGTAAATGATTTTCTTGGGAGCTTGTGAGTGAGCTAGAAAGTCTTTTTGGCGGATATTTTAGTGGTCTTTGTCAGACATCTGTTTTCTTGTTTTGTGTTTTGATGCCTATGCTTGTACTAAATTATTTTCACTCTTACATTTATATTACGAAGAAAAGGCATTCGCAAAAATCCAGTTTATGAACTCCAGTCTCTTTTCTTGGTAATCCTCTTTTAACAATATAACCAAAACATCAATTGATTGTAGTCACATAGGTTTTATCTTATTTGTATTATGTCGCTTTACGTTTTATATCTGCTTGTAAAATGCAAAGAAAATGTCATTACTCACTAAGTTTTGTTAAATCTAACACACTCCATCGTCCCCAACTCTACGTATTGTAGAATTGATATGTGTATTAAGGATAACAAAGAAGTGGCTCTATAACATCCCCGAAATTTCTTCAATTTTAAAAATAGAAAATTTGGGCTCATAACAGGTTTTCAGGCTTAATAATTATTTTAATTGAATTTTATTTAATTTTATTTTTATTCTTTTGAAAGAACTTTGAAGCCTTTGATAGGGTTACAAGATATGAATGAATTAAGCTAAAGAATGCATAATCCGAACACTAGAATTATAGGCTACAACTTCAAGAAATGTAATACGGGTGGAGCTTACTTTAAAATTAGAAGATACCCTTGTGAGGTCTTATTTCGTATGGCTCGTTAATATAAGTACATCGGTATTAAGAATGTGCAAATCTAAGTTAATAGTAGAGAGTTACGGTAGTTTAAAGTTTTTAAAATATATTTTATTTGTTTAAATAAATATAATTATGGCATCAGCGGCTTCAATGGCACTCCAGTGCACATCGTGTGGCATGCCAATGCACGCCACATAGTGCACATTGGTGAGAGGTTGCATGCTCTCCCCCATAAAAGGGGGAGGGGTTTTCTCATTTATTCTCACTCCTATTTTTCTCTACGAGTGTTTCCACATCTATATACCTTTTTTTTTTTTCATTTTGGAGCCATTTAAAACCAGTTTTAGCTTTTTCTAGAAGGCAAATCTAACTAATTCAAGAGTGTTCTATATTGTAAGAGGGTCACTTTTGTAAGATGATTAATCATGATAGGGGAGCGTCCCAGGGCAAGGCTTTGCTTGTTGGCCTTGGGCTACAAAGAGAGAAAGCCCTGAGGTAAGGGGCGCATCTTTCGATCCTAGAAGGTAAAATCGTCTCTGCGCAAGGGAAAGCTTTGTCCGCTGCTTCTAAGCCTGAAAGGAAAAATCGTCTTAGAGTAAGGGGAGACGTCTGCTGCTTCAAGGCCTAAGAAGAGGCATCGTCCCCTGATAAAGAGAGGCTTTGCCCACAATTTTTGACCCTATAAGTAGAGATTGTCCCGAGGAGAGGGGAGGCTATGCCATAAGGACTATTATCTTAGCTGCTGTTAGAGTAGAAAACATAATTTATGGAACGTGACAATTTAAAATGTCATTCAGTCCCTAAAAAATACAATTTTTCCCATCATGGGGTTGGAAATATGATTTTTAATGTCATTTTGACCTTGTCGTCATTTAGGGAGATTATCATCTCTCACATTGGCATGTCGAATAATGGTGTATTATATGTGTTAGCTAGATTGGAACAGTTATCTAATGTAAACAAAGTCTAGACTGATTCTGTTCTAGCTCCCATTGCTTTAGCTATCTTGTGTCTGGTTAGGCTTCTTGCTTTTATCAACAAAGTCTAGACTTATTATAATATAAATTTACGAAGTATGTACCACCATAATACACAAGTCACAATTACACCATAATACACAAGTCACAATTACTGCAGTGGAGACCAACACCAATGTGATTAATCCAGATAAAGCCAAAAGTATATAAATTTCTTGCTCATGCTGGTAGCTCATAATAGCCTTGAATTTTTGGTTTGTTAGCTCGGATGAAGGAAAATGAGCTCTCACCTGCAGTCTGTTTCACTGGAATTTGTAGCATAATTTGGAATAAGGGGTTGGGTTAAGAGAGAATTGGGTTTCAAATAATTATGGGAGAATCGTGAACCTCATTTCTCACCCTTGTTCAAATAATTATGGGAGAATCGTGAACCTCATTTCTCACCCGTTTCATCTCTCACCCTATTGCCAGCATCTTCATGAACTTGTTGGAATTATTTTTTTCTAATATAAAGCTATCTTCCACCCACACATAAAAATAACTTGTCATCAACCTTAGTAATTCTAGGTCACCGGTTCAGGTCCAACATATTTTCTTAAGTATATTAGAAATCAGGAAAATATAGCTTTCAATATAACAGCTAGCAAGCAGGCTAGGAGCTCCAGCTCGAAACATCCTCACAAATTATAACAAATTAAAAGTAATAAAAATTACAAAAACACTCCAATCGTTTATCCACTGGGGCCCTGACCCACATGCCACATTTGAAGAACTCTCGTTCCATAAAGTTGCTGCGGTGGGTTAGTTAGGATTTAGGAAGCAGGTGGCATGACATTCACTTCCTCCCTAATCAATCCAACCACATTTGCTTCGCCTTCCACGCACCAAACCCCTTAGTTTCACTCTAGCAGGTTACCTTGAGCTGCCAACATTATACCAGGATAAATTAGACACATGCCAGGTATTGAATGGCTCAACTCCCGCATGAGAATGTGGATGTTCTTCCCTTTTTGGTGAACATGTCAGAGAGTTAAATGCATGTGACAGTGCTACAACCAACATTTCCAGCTTACTAAAACTTACCAATGTAAAGTGTATCTCATTAATATTCTTTATTATGAATACAAACAAAATAATTCTGAGGCCTGAACTCGGATGGAGGCATGCTATAATTCTTTTTAATAAAAAAAATATAATTATACTATTTCTTACGAAAGAAAAGAGTTTGTACATATTAAAATGAAGACGTAAGATTCATGTTTGCCAACCTTAAATTGTTAAAAAAATATTATTAATTATAAGTAATTATAAAAGTACTCCCTTTGAAGTATTTAAATCTAAGATGGAGCCTTATGATGTTTATGAATATTTTTGTTTAAAACTTTGTAAATGCTTATTGCGGCATGCACATTAGATGCATTGCGCACAAAATAGGGTAGTGGATGGGTGATTCAAACTTGCCCACCCTTAGTTTTGCATGCGTGGATTTAGGGCGCCCACCCTCCTGAATGCTCTGGGCATATATAAATGGGACTTTGAGAAAAAAATTATACATATTTTTCTCTACACAAGAGTATTAATGATTTATTATGGTATATGAAGGAGGTAAGCATGATGAAGCATGATGATTATGAATGAGAGTCTCAGGCTTGAGCCAACTACATATTTTCTAATTTAGATTTTCTTGTGAACAAGTTGTTGCAGAGTTAGGACTCTTCTAAAATAGCTGGAAGAAGTGGTTCCCCGCCATGTGCTTCACCTTCCAATCTCCTGAGCCTCACCAGAAAGCACTTTGTAAGACTCTCACAAACACATTCCCTATAAAATAGTCATTCCAGCCTGCAAGCTACACACATTCCTTATCTATACTTATTCATAATGTTGTTTCCACTCATGTATACCGAACCATTCACAATTTATGATTTATCATGAACGTCACCCATAATTTTATACCTTCAAATACCAGGGTTTGAAAATTTTAGGCTAGTATCATAGAAGAGTGCCTTTGTTGCATATAAAAAAGTTCGGTTTATATGAGTATGGGTTCATGCGCAACATCATCGAATAACACATGCTACTCAAGGGGCAACACGAGCCTTGGATCATGTTAACTTTTTCTTATTAAAAATTACTCTTTTGCCTTGAAAATGGATTAGAAAAAGGAATTATCCGCCCTAACATTGACAATGTGTAGTAATTGTATAAATGGTAGGGACAAGATATACAATAATGATGTAAACATGTATAGATAAAAGTTTGATTTAAATTTAGGTTAAATGAGCTGTCACAATCCATTTCTAGCTAACCATGCATTTTTCTACTAAATTTTATAACAAGCAAAGATAAAATAAAGATTGACAGAAAAAAAAGAAGACATAAATCAACTGAACTTATGTTGGAAAGAAGGTTACTGCCATGTGATCCAATTTACAAGCTTCTAACTTGTAGGCACTTCAGCTCAACAAGTCTTGAAGGGATTAAACAAATGTTAATATGCCCTACCAAACCCTAACAAACATGTCACATCTCCCTAGGAAGGGGAATATGCAGAAACTTTAATGTCATTCCCTTCCTAAATTAACACCAACTGGATCTAATCTACTTTGACAATTGCTTCACACCAATTAATTGATTTATTATTCAAGCGTGGTTAATTATATTTATGCCTTAATCAACAATCCAAGTAATGATTAGGGGGAACATGTGTTTAACAAAAATAACACGCATTTAACCCTGCATTATGATGGATTTCAAAAGTGCGTGTTTGAAAAAACAGTTCCGGGTGGTCAAAGTCAATCATCACGCTCGAGGATGACAGCAGGGAAGTTGGATTGGAGATTTGTAGATGAGGTACGTGGGCCCAGCTTCTGCATCTCTGGGGGGCCCATTTGGCAGAAAACACAGATCGACGGCTGAGATCTTGATGGCATTTCGGAAGTTTATTAGAAATTTGAGGTCATTTGCAACAACTGCGTGCATCTCCCTCGCTCTCGCTTCTCTGTCGACTGTCGCCCCCTGCAGTTCTGCTATTAAATCGGCCGTTCTTCCTCCCGAGCGAAATCCCGTCATCATTTCCGTTTTTTCTTAAAAAAAAATATTTTACTCGAATTAGTCCGAGTTCCGTACAAATGCAGCTCGATTCCGAGCTCCAATGCTGGACTCCGAGTTCCAAGCGGCGGCCGATTTGAGGATGAAGTTTCGCTTGGGAAATGTCGAGAGACTGAGTTTGGCATATGCAATTCCGATTTTGCTTTCTCGGCTGTAATTGGAAGAAGGAAGCGTGTTTGATCGGAGGTGTTGATGTCCTCTGGCTGCTGCGTCATCGGATCACGAAGCTGCGCAAATTCTAAAGGAGAGAGGTGCGGTGCTTGGTTGTCTTGCGGAGGTCGCAAGACACTGGAGTGCTGATTTCGGAGCTGAAAGGTGCTGTAAGAAATGGTGAATCTAGCTCTGCACAGCTCGTCCAGTTCGAGCTCTTGTTTGCTTTTTGCTCTGTCTAATATTTTCATGGAATCCACTGGTCTTTGGAGTTCGAATCCTTTCCTTTTCCTCATATTTTTGGTGTCACATTGTGGGATTCTATGTTTTGAGACTTGTGAGGACGTACGAGCGATGAACACAAGCTGAGACTCAGTCATAAAGCTTGAAACTTTTCTACTGTTTCCACTGCGTCTTTCTTCTGAACCTCTCCCCAATTCCAAAGTTCTTTCTTTCTTGCATTTTCCTCCTTTTTTTATTTTTCCATTTTAATATGACTTATCTTCTTCTTCTTGTTGAAGACGGAAATACTCGAAAACTTTTTAGCGCTCTTCGCTTTTCAGCCTTTCTTTTGTCCCATTCAAGAGCGGTGCTTGAGAGTCGTACTTAATCCTTGACCACAATGCAGCTTCCGTAGTTCATTTGCCCAGTTTCAGCTTCCACAAGGCATCGCATTCATCGCACGAATTTCGCCTATTTTTTTTAATTCTAGTTTTGATTCTTGTGTTCACTGCAGCAATCTCATTGTAATTTGTAATGGGCGGGCGGACTCCGATAATCGTATTCCCACAATAACCCGTTTCGGAACAAGAGCGGAGAGACCCGATCTAAAAACCAGGTGAGCCTGTTTCTTGTTCATATTTCCAGAGTAGATTGAAATTTCGAATTGCAGATCTCTGAATTACCAATCCACTGTGGTTGTGGGTTCATCCGGCTTGCTCTTACAGAGCTGGGGCTGGTCACCGATCTCTCAAAATGTTAAACGTTCAGTAAGCTAGCTAGCTAGGCTTTCTCTTCGTGATCTCCGGTAATTTCACCCCATTTCTCCCTCTCTTTCCTTCCTTCTGCTGGAACCCCATTTTCCTCTTCTGCTATTAGCCTTCTACATGTGGGAAGTAGTAAGGACTTGGAAGAATTCAAGGCCATTGGCCATGATAGCTAGCCTGCAACAATGAGCCTCCCCTCTTTGTCTCCTGAGGAGAGCCTTTAAAATGCGCAGTGAGCGCAGATTAAGAGACTTGCTGCTGCCTTCTGGCCCCTTCTCTCCTCCGCCTTGTCCATGTGCGCTCCATCTCCGTCTTCTTCTGACCAGCCAATAAAGCATCTACTCCCTTCCTCTGATCCCCTCCTCACACTGGATCGAGCTAATGTGCGCCCCAGTGGTGGTTTACTGGGTATGGTTAGGTTTAGCAGCCTGCTAATTCTCTCATAAATATGTATTTGCGTCAGGTTAATTGTCTGATGACGCATCCTTTAGCGTAACGGTGAACCTGTCTAATGTGCGCCGTACAAGTGTTGCACGTAGTTATGGCAGGTGACCGTTGTGTGGTTAACTTGGCACGGCGCATTGAAGACCATTAAGCCAATTATTGGAGTTAATTAAATACGGGACTTAGTTCGAACTCTGCCCAATCAGAAAGTGCCATGTGTCCTGTAATTACTTTATATTTGGCTTTGTAATTAATTGTCTTCCTGCCATCACTTTGTCCTGTCCTTGGTTCTGGTCTGGGGCCGTGCCTTAGCTGGTCTGTGGGGGTGGTCCAGACTCGCATAACTGAGCAGACAGCACGAGCTACCCGTGCCAGTGGTGTCTTGACTACTGTGGGGGCCATCTCCCGTATTAACATCTCCAATTGTCTCAACGCTCGTCTTCTTCTTCTTGTAGCAGTGCTGGATCCCCGGCCCACGTTAAATTACCTTTAAAGTTACATGAGATGCCTGTTCCTTTAGTAAAGAAATTCTTCTTTTAGATATGCTTTTGCTTTGCTTTGCCTTTTGCAAACGCTTTTTTGTGCCTTGGTTTGTCTAGTAGTATGATAGAGCCATTAGCTAATTGTATGATTTCTCATTGTTTTGCTTAATCAGAGGGTTCTCTTGCATGAGAAAGGGGGCATAAAATATCTCTTTTTTTTAGGGTGGTTTAGCTGACTTCGTAATTCAGTAGTAGGGTGGTAGTCAATGGTTAAAGGGGTATCTTTCTTATGTTGTTTTGGAAAACTGCCTCCAGTTCACATTCTCTTCCTCTATCACCCTTTTTGCCCCTCCTATAGACATGTTGCTTAGAGAGTTGAAAGTAAAATGTTTGTATCAACAGGAGTAAAAAAAAGGACAAAACGTAATCCGTTTGGTTCAAATGTCGACATCAATTTTTTTTTTTTTTTAGACATCCGGCATCAAAGGTATGTGTGAGAGAGGCATAGTTGTTTGTTTCAAATTAGCCTTGTCTAGTACAAGACCCCTCAGGATTTTTTCTGCTCTCTTTTGAAGGGTAGTCCTACCCCTTTTCTTAATCACGAATCTTTACTTTTGAGGGATTTATTAGGAAAAGAAATCGTTTGCTTTTATATTATGATGAGATGGCTCCTTGTTACTTTTAATAAGATAGTAATTTCTAATATTTGGCAACTTTTCTCAACCCCTCTCGCGTAGTAAGAGGGAAATAGAAAAACGAAAGTGGAGGATTAGGTGTCGTTGATTGTCAGGGCAGGAGTAATATCTATTTGGTTTCTTTTTACTTTAAATAACGGCTTCAACCACACATATTCTGGCATGAATATTTTTTGTTTATTTTATTCATACAATTCAATTGCTTCTGATCACATTTGTCAATATGCTGATCCATGGCTTTTTTTAATATACCAGGAAACCAACGGGGGGGGAGTCTTCACTCACAATAACATGAAACTACTCAGGCTCTCTTTCTCTTCCTTTGCCTTGCTTCTTCTGTTATTAATCCTTTCTCCTGCTATTGCGGACTTGCAATCTGATAGGCAAGCCCTTCTTGACTTCGCATCTAAAGTTCGCCATGGCCGAAAACTCAACTGGAATGCCTCGTTGCCTGTCTGCTCCCCTCCTTGGTTTGGTATCACATGCAATGAGAACCAGACCAATGTGATTGCCGTCCGACTCCCAGGTGTTGCTCTAGCTGGCCCAATTCCACGAAGTACTCTAGGAAAGCTCGATGCTCTTCAAAAACTTAGCCTTCGGTCTAATCTTCTCAGTGGGAGCCTTCCACCTGATATATCTAGACTCCCTGCACTCCGTCTCCTTTACCTTCAACGCAACAACCTATCTGGCAATCTCCCCCCTTCTTTCTCTCCCAGCCTCAATGTCATTGATCTCTCTGAAAACTTCTTTACCGGGCATATACCACCAAGCTTCCAGAATCTAACGCAACTCACTGGCCTGAACCTTCAAAATAACTCACTCTCGGGCACCATCCCTGACCTTGAACTCCCTAAGCTGAAACATTTAAATTTCAGCTATAATCAACTAAATGGTACAATCCCGTCTTCTCTCCAAAAGTTTCCTGATTCTTCATTTGTTGGCAACATGTTCTTGTGTGGGCCTCCTTTAATCCAATGCTCTCCAATCCCTTCCCCTCCCCCTCTTGTTCCCTCCTCTCCTGTCTCGCCAAGCAACAACAAGGGCTCGAAGAAGAAGCTAAACACTGCAGCAATAATTGGAATTGCCGTTGGTGGGACAGTATTACTGTTTTTAGTGGCGCTAACCCTCTTGCTCTGCTGTTTAAAGAAAAAGGACAGCGAAAATGGAGGTGTTCTGAAGGGGAAAAGTGTTAGTGGAGGAAGGAGTGAGAAGCCCAAGGAAGAGTTTGGCAGCGGAATTCAGGAGGCAGAGAAGAACAAGCTGGTTTTCTTTGAGGGTTGTTCTTATAATTTTGACTTGGAAGATTTGTTAAGGGCTTCAGCTGAAGTGCTCGGGAAAGGCAGTTATGGGACTGCATATAAAGCTGTTCTCGAGGAAGGGACCACGGTCGTAGTTAAGAGGTTGAAGGAGGTCGTGGTCGGCAAAAGAGAGTTTGAACAGCAGATGGAGATTTTAGGGAGGGTAGGCCAGCATCCGAATGTTGTCCCTCTCAGGGCATATTACTATTCCAAAGATGAGAAGCTCCTGGTCTATGATTACGTCTCAACTGGCAGCTTGTCTACGCACTTGCATGGTATGCCATCTTGTTTCTTGATTTTTTATCCTTTGGCATGAAATTTCAGGACGAACCTAGCACTTGTTAATTATCCACATGTTCTCATCCTATTTTTCCAGTTTGACATGGGTTAAGCTATTTCATTTCTCGTTACCTCTGTGTTTTCAGTTACGCTTAAATTTTTGAGTTTTCTCTACTATCTTTTGTAGGTTTCAAACTCCCCACATCTTTTCTAACTACTTGGAGATTATATTGACTTTTTGAGTTATTTTCCCTGGAAAGCTAGTTTCAAAAAGAGAGCCTAATACATCCAAATCTTTATTTTCCTCAAAAGAAAAATTGTCAACTCCTAAAACTTTGTTGTTACCATTTCGTACGTGTTTGACGATTACCCAATAAGCTTTGATGTCATAAAGGCTCCATGTCACTTGTCTCTTTAATTAGTAGATAGCCATTTTGCATTCGGAGTACTCCCTAACTCATTCCTGAAGTAATGAATATTCGTTCTTCAATTTTGGGCTAAAGGTAACAGGGATGCTGGAAAAACACCACTAGACTGGGACACCCGAATAAAGATCGCCCTTGGAACTGCACGTGGCTTGGCTCACATTCACTCAGCTGCAGGGGCCAAATTTGCGCATGGCAACATCAAATCCTCAAATGTGCTGCTCACCCCTGAACTTGACGCCTCTGTCTCCGACTTTGGCTTGACACCTCTAATGAACTTCCCTGCCACTCCTCCCAGGGCTGCTGGATACCGTGCCCCAGAAGTCTTAGAAACAAAAAAACCCACCCAAAAGTCTGATATTTACAGCTTTGGGGTCCTCCTGCTGGAGATGCTGACAGGAAAGGCTCCACTTCAGTCTCCAGGCCGTGATGATATCGCAGACCTCCCCAGGTGGGTTCAGTCAGTAGTCCGAGAAGAATGGACAGCGGAGGTGTTTGACGTGGAGCTGATGAGGTACCAGAATATTGAAGAAGAGATGGTTCAGATGCTCCAACTTGCTATGTCATGTGTTGCCAAGGTGCCGGACCTACGGCCAAAAATTGAGGAAGTGGTTCGAATGATTGAAGAGATGCGGCAATCAGACTCAGATAACCGGCCCTCGTCCGAGGAAAAGTCCAAGGATTTAAATGTGCCGACACCATGAATAGTAGTAATGGCACGGTTGCAAGGGATGTGATTCATTGTAATTTGTGGAGATGGGGTCATTGATTGTTCTTTGCCAAAATGTGTTGGCACTTAGAACTGTTTTCGTTTATTTTCTTCATCATCTTTTCTTTTGAATATAGGTTGTGCATTTGACTCGCCCTTTTCGGGGGCCCTTTTACCATAAAAGAGAGGTGCATCTGACTGGTTGATGACAGTTCAACATGTTTTTTGTAAAGTCAGGTCATAGTAGTCCGACTCTGAATGCTGAGAAAGGAGTAGGCGGAGGAAGTGGTTCCAAATGTTGCTAAAAAATTGCTGAAGCCTCTCACTTTCAAGAGTCCAAACTTAGAAAAACAAAAGGACAGTAAAAACTCTAAATTGCATTATCATTCCTTCAACAGAAAAAACTGTGCTAACGTTTCAACTGGTACACAATCTCTGTCAACGTCAAAACATTAGAGGAAAAATATCTAAACAAGCCTTCTGGCTTCAGTAAGGTCACATACAAGCTTAAATTTAATTTCTCACGAGCTCGTTATTTCCAGTTAATACATCCGATACTCTGTCCATCTCTCATTGCCTGGGTCTTGTAACAGGGCCCATGTCGACCTATATATATGGTTAAAAGAATGAGGGAAAAATAATTGTAAACATATAGACTTATTCCGGACGATTCCAACATGCGGTGGAGTTTAACTACTCTTCTCAATCAAATCCGCCCCACTGACATATTTAGCTACAAATGAAATCAGCCGAAATGGAGCACCAATCATTGGAGCATCAGAAAGTGGAATTCCACCATCCTCACCCCCCTTTGCCATCCCTGCCTCAAGCTGTCGAGCCTCATTATCTTCTAGAGGTACTGGCACAATCTCCCCGCTACCAAAACCTTCATTAGATTCTTCAGGTAGAATTGCTTCTTGACCAGAGATTTTTGCATCCCCACTGCCAATGATAATAGTATTATTCATAGTAGATATAGTGGCAACAGAATCCATCTTTTCAGGTTCTGATAAAGGATGAGATACTACAAAGGAAGGCTCAGTGGTTGCCAATACCATGGCAGGGTCAAGGCCAACAGCTGGAGTTTGTTCTGCCGTTGTGCTTAGACGATTAAGCTTGACACACAATTCATTCACCTAAAAAAACCATAGTGCACTTATTTCAACTCGCAAATAAATTTGTAATTCAAAATGCTCAAAACAACAAAAAGTTTTGCTTTCCCATGAGCCTTAAGTGTCTAAGCAACAATAAACCTTCTTTCACAAGTAATTCTTTAAAACAGCTATCCGCACTGTCTGAGTCTGATTTATATCAGATTCGCAGAAATTGATTCCATTCAAATCATGCCCTTCAAATGCTCAATTTGCATCCACGTTGTTCTGTTTGCCATAATACTGTGCTTAATTGAGCCGCAGTGTTTCAGTATATTGCTGATTGAGAAACTAAAGTCATGTGCAGTTTTTTAGAAAAAGAGTTCAAATATTCACAGAAATTTGTAATGAAAGAGTCCAAATATTCACAGAAATTTGTAATGGAGATTAGTTCCTAAGCTGACGAATTTGCATTAATTAGTAGAAAAACACCTCAGCGTAGAGAAGTAGAACCTAACATCAGTGAGTAATATAACAAAGAATATATCTCATGTTTTACCTTCTCAACAAGCTCAGCATTCTCAATCACCAGCTTCTCCACTAGCACACGAGCAGACTCTATCACACTGTTTGGATCTTCATCCATAGAGGCATCCTGCATAATTCAATGAACAGTTAAATAGAAAATTTAACAATAAGCAGAAGTTCCTCTTATTGACCGGCCCACCATAAATATTATTTTACAGTGTATGCACAACCATTAAAATGGACACAAGAAGGGGACCGGAGTTCAGCCTCCAACTGCACTGTTGTGTATAATATTAGTATTTTATCTAGGACATTTCATGCATCACATAATGATAATCACATTTATTAATTACAAATATTTACTTGTAAGTTTTACTAGTACACAGAAGACGCTATACCCAAAATCCTTATAAAGTTCATATGGGATTGGAAGTGCTAGAAACATTCGCAACATGGCCACATTGATAATGCGGGCTCCATGTGGGTCCAGATATGTGCCCCGGCCATCAATGTGAGTGCTCTGAGAGTGTCACAAGCTGCAAGCGGTTTTAGCATTTTTCATATGGAATATGGTGTAGAACTCACTGCAAGCATTTTGTGAAGTATTTAATTGCATACATTCGAATTGATCATATAGAAACATTATAATTGACAAACATTTAAGGTTTTCCATTAAGTATAGGACTTACTCAAAACCCTAAACAAGCTAACCAGACAGTATGTAAACTTGTATCGAGAAAGCATATATAATATGTAAGATATTAATGCAGAAGTAACCTCTTTGATATCTGACAAAGCAGAAGCATTGATCTCCCTCTCAAGGGATTGATACTTATGCTCCATATGAGAAATGTTGTCCCTGAGATGCTGATTTTCCTTTAAACAATTCATTCGTGATTCTTCCAACTCCTTCACCTGACCAGCTTTGTTATTAAATATTTATATCAGAAATTATTAAGCACAAAGCTCATTTGATTTGGATTCTCACAAAAGCAATTAACTTCTGAGAAAATATGGCAGTCCGAGTGTACATTAACAAGAAATTAGCATTTCCAGCTCTGTCACCTGCCCATGACAGTTAATATTCATACAAGAAATATTGAGCCAAAAGTTCATTTATTATGAGTCATCACAAAAAAACAAACTTCCTAAAAAAACCACACACATTGTTTACAAAAGGATAACAGAATTTTGGACCGTTTTATTCTGAAAGCAACAAATATTTAATAAATTAGTGTTTTGCCAAAAACAATGTTATTCTGTACATAAAATAGTGATTCTAGGTTCTATACAAAAACTGCCACAATTTTTTTCATTTAAAAAAGTTCTTATTGCCAAAAAACTAAAAATAGGCCTAATTCTCAAGTCTCTAGATGTTATTCTGCTGGACAATTTTAGAAGCGAAAAAAAAAAAATGGCAACCGGAATTATAAGCGAGCAAGAGTATTGTCAAGCTAGACAAGATTTAATTAGAAAACACCTGAATGCAATTGAACTGTCTGAATAAATAATGGGATGGGTATCAACTTAAATCTAATACCTGAACTTGGAGCCCTTCATTTATATTTTTCAGTTTTGCTATTGTTTCTTGAGCTGAAGTCTGCACCAAGAAAAAGTAAACGTCATATCCATGACTAATACAAGCTGTCCAATAAAAAACGAAAACAATCTATGCAGTTAGTAAATCATCTAATGGTTTCAGTGAGACTTTAAATAGAGCAGTTCCACAATATAAGTATATCCTAGTTTCAAACATTTATGCATTGGGACCCCTTAACTTATTGGAATATTTCCATGATGCCCTTCACAAGCATATCATAGATAACATCATTTTGAACATCAAAATATAGCATGCACAAAAAAATGATGAAAAAATTACCTCTTTCATGATCCAAGACTGCAATTCAACTCGCACTCGTTGGGTTCTAGCCTCCAAGCTAACCTGTAGGTTTTCAAATTAAATGCCAGAACTTTCAGTACCATAACAAATCATGACCACAAGTCATGTCACGAAGGTGACAGCAAATGTATGGTCATCTGTAAACACAAATAACACTATACATACAGCAATTTTTAATTATAACTGGCCCTATGAATAATGAAAAGTGTACCTCCTTTTCCATCCATGATTCCTTTTCACTTTGTAAGCATTTGATGCTGTCCTCTAAGATGGCCTGCACATATCGGTGGTATAAATTATCAGCCAGTACCACCCATATTTAAGAGAAAGAACACATAAACAAGTGACTCAGATGGTGGAAAATGTCAATTTTTTAATGCAACTTGAAATTGGTGTGTGCATGCAAACAAACATGGATACATAAAAATAAATATAGAGCTACCTCCTTCAGAAAACAATTGCTCTTTTCATTCTCCAACTGCACAATTTTCTCCTCTAAGCTAGCCTGTGAGTAAGCCAATTAGTATTATTAATAAATAGAACAAAGATTTTTTCGAAACACAGACAGATATTTATGAATCTAATGAATATAAAACCATCACCTCTTTTATAATCCAAAAATGCTTGTCCTTTTTCACGCTCTCTATTTCTTCTTCCAAGTGTTTCTGAAAGCCAATACTAAAAAGTCAACAATATCATCCTCTTGATAAAAATATAATTCAGTGAAATTGAAATAGTGAAAGCTACCTCTCTTTGAAGCCAAGAACACTTTTCTGCTTCTAATCGCCTAACTTCTTTCTCTAGCACAATCTGCAAGAAGAAAGTATTTATAGAACACTATGAAACAGTAAACACCAAAGAAGTTTTCACAGAAAGAATATCTACGGAATGTATTAAGTTGTATAACCATTTTTGTTTGCCTGTCCTCTTACTGACCTAGGTTTCCAATGAAAATTGGCACATAGGTATTAGATATTAAAAGAATTAAGACATAACAAAAAAAATGAACATGCTTTCCAGAAAGAAAGAGGAATCAGTCTCAAAAAATTTCCCATTCAGAAATTTCCTAAATCCACAAAGTCTTGATACATCAAAATTTTACACAAATGGAGAAAGGAAGACATACATTGTGAATTTTATCACTGTCCAATCAAGAAGTATGGAGAGACGAGAATCAGGATTCCCATCTAACTACCTAACTATATAAGACACTGATATGTAACTCATGACAATGGTCATGCTTGTTTCATGTCTAAATGTTCTAACATTAAAATGCAATTAGCAGTAAAATATTGTAAACTAACATAGAAAGGAATGACTTTCATGTTAGAAGATTTAACTGAGCTTAGTAACTCACAGTTGAACTAGCATCCTTAACTTCATCGGTCATAATTGGTTTTCCATCCAATGTTGAAGTTGTATCATTGTCAGTGTAGTGATTCTGAGCAGGGACATTTTCATGGTTGTGTTCGGGGGATGTGGTGTCTTGAGGAGCAACTGTTGCATCTTCAGTCAGTTTAATTTGCTTATTTTTCTTTTTCTTGATTTTCTTCTTCTTTTTCTCATCCTCCATAATGACTCAAAGCATTAGCTTTCAGAATCCAAATGATACAATTCCACCCAAAAATTCTATTGTCTCACTTGCTGCCAGCTCTTAAGCTCCTAGATTTGTCATATAAATCACTAGTGAGTGATATAATGAATCACAAGAACACAAAACATAGCAACAGCCAACAGCTCTGATGCCAAAATAGAAAATTAATAAAAACAAAATGTGAATGTATTTCTCGGCAAAAACATGAAAATTTTTAAACATAATCATGAAGTGCCTTTTACCCAACAATTTGGGGTAGACAGCGAAGATCTTGCACCATCACTCTAGCCTGTTTTGTGATAAATCTTTTGTTGTGATAGCATAACCATGAAAAAAATTAATCAAGCACTAGAAGTCTAAAAATCAATCATATTAACTGGATGTCAGCATTGATCATATCTAATTTTTACTGCTCAATAGATACAAGATTGTAATTAAGCAGCTGAATTTGACACTAGACCACTGGATAGGCATTCAAACCACCCACACCCTGTCCTACAAATAAGTTTCAGTTATTTTCCCCCCATCCATAACACCAATGAAGATGTTCTACAGGAGATTCCAGATATATTTTTTTTAAAAGACGCGGTTCTACAATGGAAAATACATATCAAAATGCAAATTAAAAATATGGAATTTCGACCTTTTACATCACTTTATCCGAGTTTGCTAACTCAGATATCTATTTCTGTTCCATTCAAAAAGACGAAAAAGGAAGGTTTTTTCCTAGACACCCAAATCGTAGAGAACACAACATGAACGGTTTCCAGATCTGGAAACGAAATAACACAATCTCTCCTATGATCCAATCAAGTCCGATCCCTAACAAAACCAACAGAGGAAAATCGGGAAAAAAATTCACAAAAATCCTTACCTCCAAAATGAAACTAACTCCACGCTACGAAATCATATTCAACTCCACAAATACACTAAATTCAGCGAAACTAAAAGAAGTAAGTTTCCATTGAATTTTTTTTTTTGCTTTTTTGTTTGGGAAGAGAGGGAGCGGGAGCGGGAGCGGGAGCGTGAAATGGAGAGGAGAAGTGGACAAGACGCTGAAACGCCGAAGCGATCTTGCGGGTTGGAGCCTCAGCTCGGGTCTGCATTCCGGACCTGACCCGTTCAATCTGGTCGTCGAGCCCGGTCAGGCTAGACGACCAGATTATGTGACAATGAAACATAAAGGTTCTATAATGGTACATAATAGGCCACTACTGTTATATACCATATTAAGAATTTTATGTACTATGGTCACTGCTCTGGTCACATTGGAAAATCAAACCCATGAAATGTGTTCTTCCACACTCGACTCTCTCCTGCGTTCTTCTTTCTCTTATGCATGACCAGAAATCCCATCATTCTTGTCGAATTTGGATCACCATTATCACTATCACCACCGTCATTAATTATAATTAAAAAAAAATTAATTTCTCTTTCAAAGCGCCCCTTAATTGCATCATCGAAGAGAACATAAGGCATCCACCAAGATATGAACCGAACCTTTTTTGATTTTTTATTGTTTATTTAGACCATGTTTAGTAGTTTTGTATAAAAAAATAATATTCTTATTTTATTTTATCTATATCAAAATTCTACTCTGACTTTTAATTAGATAGAACTCACCTGATAATAGAGAATTTTTTTCTCAGTTAAATAAAAGACTAGAGTAAAATTTTAGTATAAAAAAATTAAGTAAAAAAATTATTTCACTTTCGTATGCGTTTTCTTTTAACGAACGTAAGGAAAAGGTTTTACGTAGTTCGTATGCTAAAATAGTAAAATTATAGGAACCATTGCAAGTTTTGCTAATAATCATACTTTACCACTAACTATCTCTTTCTTTCTTATATGGTTATACCTTTTAATAGAGGTGGATTTGATGTGTGTTGAAAGCAGTGTTTAAACTTTAACCCGTCCAGGCAGCAGCGACCCGGCCGCCAGGCAACCCGGCCCGGATCGGTTCGCCCACTTTAAAGAACCCAAAAAAAAAAGACAGGCCAGTCCCGTTTCCCGACTCTTCCCCTCCGCTCCTGATACGACTGCGAATGGCGATGGTGATGCCCTAAAGCGATATCTGCCCCTGGTTCCCTGCCCTCTCTCTGCCGTCCGCCGATTCCTCCCCTCCGTCCTGGTCATGCTCATCTTCTCCGGCCTCTTCCTTTTTTCTTTCTGATGGAGGTTCTCCGTATTCCAGGTACCCATTTCCTACCCTAGGAATAAAATATACTCCCTCCGTTCTTGATTTATAACTTCATTTGACAAAAAAGTTTATTCTGCATATATTAATGGCTTCATTTTGTTCTTGGATACTTAGAAAAAGAGTATCATAAGCTTATTTTCCACTGAGATGTGGGTTTTACCATTCAATGAAAACTAGTATTTTAGTTAGTAATTTAGGACAGAGGGAGTATATGTAAAGCTGCTTATCTCGATGAAGAAATTCAAGTAGTATTTGATATTCGAGGAGACTAGTTGGTGGTTGATTGGGCACCATTTAAATGGAAAATAATCTTTGTAAAGTACCTGTATGTTGGAATAATTATGCCACTCTTTGCTGTTTTTTTGTGCATTCCGGTGGCTCATCTTACTGCATGTGTTCACTGTATTGTAGAATGCGGTTGAAGCGGTTTGTATATGGTGGGGGATCTAGAGTTGCACTGTGATAGTACATAGCAATTTCTCTCATATATATTCTTAGCCTGTCTTTTTGGACACATGAAGATTTTTAACTTGGAGTACTGCTATCGGGTATTTCTCATGCCAATTATATATCTAGAAGTATTAGTTATGTAACTTATGTTGACATCTGTTCCTCATTGTGAGATTTAATGAATGTTATCAAACTTATTCGAAACAAAAACTTCATTTTTCCCTCCACATCTGCATATCCGGTCCATACTCCATGGTTGTCAAACTTATTGTTGGTAAACATGTGTCCACTGGTGTAGGACATGGACTATTTACGCAGAAACTGTTATTCTTTTTATTTTGTACCGTTCACTTCAGTTATTATTTTGCCTAAAATCACTCTTGAATTTTTTTATTTCTGAATAGATATACAAATGTTAGCAGTTTTTAATTGCTTTTTCTGGTTTTTATTCTGAATGATGTAAGTGTGTTGGAGAATTGAGATAAGTCAACTTGTTTTGAGGTGTGGAATGGGTACAGGTGTGGGAAATAGGTATAAATGACATATTGAATGAGTATATAATGGCAGTTTTGGGAGGAGCATGTATTTTTTTTATGTTTGTCTATACCAACCCGGGCTGACCCACCACTCGAACTAGATTGGCCCGGCCCGGCACCAATCAAGGTCGGTGGCCAGGTTGCTTATAAAAACACTGGGTAGTAGTCCCGGATGTAAACGGCTCAGTGCCCTGGGAATCATCAATTCCGTCACTAGGAAATAGTCTCATGTGCCTTTTTAAAAAAGTTTTATATCAAATTTTTCCTTCTCTCCTGCTTCCAGTATGATTGATTTTGGTTGTGAGTTTATGTAGAATTCAAATAGTTTTGGTTGTTTCCTTATGTGAAATTTGTAATGTCTTTGATGAAGATTCTAAGAAGCAGCTAGATGACATTTCTGTTGGAAAATTTAGTGCTACTACTAATGAGGAAAATAATATGTCAATCCAGTTCTTTAACTACTGTATGAGTATCTCAGACAGTTTCAACACTGCAATCCTGAGACGTCATGTTCAGGCGCCACTGCCCAGCCACTACGCCACCAAAGGTGGTTGATGGAAATAGGCTTTGTATCTTTTCCCGTGCTTTCCCTGGCAAAGGCCCCTTACTTGTGCCCTTTGATGATTGGGAGTGCTTAATAAATGGTCCTTTACACTGAATCATTAAGAGAAAATTTTAGCTATTTGTTTGTTTCTTCCGTTGGAAGCCCTTCACTTGAAAGTGTTAACTAGTGCATGAATGTTTTTTATCAAGTTTTAATTTTTGGCCACACTCTTGTTGTAGATTTGGTGAATGTTGAAGAATAATCATGGACCACAATGTGGAACTTGTGTCTTCTAATTCCTCCATATCCTCCATTAGAACAAAAGAAACGGAACGGTGGACGAGGCCACAGGTAAATTGCTATCTATTTTAGTCTGTCGGATCTCTTTCTAAATTTCAAGATTTGAAGAGTTGTAACTCGTTTGTGACTGAGATTTAACTTTCTGATCTCATTATGCATATGTTTTATCTTAGCAGTTTGGATCCAAGGTTTCCCCTCGGATTGCACAAATCCGCCTAGTCAGCAGCCATCCAGAGGTGTACGAACCCTGTGATGATTCATTTGCACTAGTTGATGCACTTCTAGCAGACCGGGCAAACATTATTGACCACCAGCCCAAAGTATGCTTGGAAATTGGTTGCGGGAGTGGCTATGTAATCACTTCATTAGCAATGATGCTTGGCCATGATTGCTCTGGTGCCCACTATTTTGCCACTGACATTAATCCGGATGCAGTGGAAATTACCCAGAAAACACTAGACTCTCATGGCGTCCATGCTGAGGTGATCTGCACAGATATTGCATCAGGTCTGCTGAAGCGCTTGGTGCACTTAGTGGATATGGTGGTTGTGAACCCACCTTATGTCCCTACTCCTGAATACGAAGTTGGTTGTGAAGGCATCACTGCTGCTTGGGCCGGAGGTGAGAATGGGAGGACTGTGATAGACAGAATATTACTTGTTGTCGATGAACTCCTATCAAGTAGGGGTTGGCTTTATATGGTGACCCTTACAGCTAACAAGCCCTCACAAATCTGTCATGCCATGAGAGAGAAAGGCTACTTGTCCCGAATTGTGGTGCAGAGGTCCACGGAAGAAGAAAGCCTTCATGTGATCAAGTTTTGGCGCGACCCTGAAGTGGATGTTTATGACTCAAACAGAGCAAGTACTCCCAGAGGATCAGAATCTTGGCTGTCGCAGTTCCGAAGGCTGTCATTTCGTGGAAGCCACAACAATGGATAGATAGGAAGGGCTGATTTTGGAAGGGGATGGAATGTGACCTTGATTTTTCCGTTCTTAATCATTGTGCTAAACAGGATGGTATACTCTTGCTTTGGTGCGTCTGTATAGTTAATTGAGCGCCATATGATTTACCGTTTTGTATTTTTGTGGAGGGGTCTTTTGGTACTTAAATGTGCTTCAAATCACATGGAACAGTCGGTGCTTGGAGGAGACTATGATGCCATTTGGTTTGCTCCGGACATTTTCTTTTTTATTGGATGGTGATATTACACAACAAAACTCCGAAAAAAAACCCAAACAAGACTTCTATTTTGACTTCTTCACAAGTCGGCCTTACAGGCTCATTTATCTAAACCATTCAAAATTTGCATAAGTTTTTTATGTGAAAATATTAATTTTTTTATTTGTAGGGATTTAATTGATAGGGGGAATTTTTTCCCATGCGGATGCTGTGTTTGTTGCGGTAGTCTCTGGTTCCCATTTGTTTTATTCAGAAGAAAAGATGAATCATTTTAGATTAATATCACAACCAGAGTGGATTATGTATATATTTAAGGCCCCTAAAATTCTAGTCCAACTTTTGATTGGATAAAGAAGGATGTGCCTTGCCTCATAAAAGGGGAATCCACTTGTGCAATTAGTGGTTGAAATAAAGTTATTTGGGTCAGTTCAAATTACCTAATCCAACCCAACTTGACTCAATTAAAACTATAAATATTTTTATATTTTGATAATAACTTTTTATTTTTTTATGTGTAAGAGATAAAACCAAATAATGATTTAAAAGTTTGTATATTTTCATAATTTAGTAGGTTTTTAATAAAATTTAAAAACTATTAAAAAAAAAATTTTCTAAGCGAGTTGGGTTTATGTTTGATGTATTTAAGTTGGTTTTGAGTTACCACTTTCTAAATGGTAGCAAGTTTGGGTTTGGCAAAACTTAACCCAAATGCATCACTAGCCATGCTTGCCCTTAACTAGTTCACACTACCTATATGACAACTGCCAAAAAAATAATATATATATATAATAATATATTTTTGTTCAATCCACATAATTATCACGCGCATGACTAAACATAATGGCTGTTGACGCACACCAAAAACAACATATTCATCATAACATCTACTCATGTAATGAATACAGTCACCGCGTAGGAAAAACATACATCATGAATACACATGGGATTAACAGATTCAATAGAACATAATATAACTATATGTGCTAAGGATCACTATGTATAGAGCTAATAGTTATTCATAGTTTTTAATCTATAGGCATATCATACCTTTAAACATTAATCACACAAATAATTACATAGCTTTCTATTGCAACAAACAAATAATTCATTCAACATTTTTTTCCTCTTTTACTTCCACCCTTACTGCATCACCAGCGGAATCTGCGAGTGGGTGAGTATGTTAATACTCAGTAGGTTGAGCTAAAGTCTAAAAGAATCCTATATAGAAATCCTTGTAAAACCACCATAATATTTTCATAGAATCTTTTAGCAGAAAATAAATTAATCAAAATATAGATTCAGAAACAAATCTAGAAGACATGAGACCTAACGGCCTACCCTCGCGCTCATGGGGCAATGAAGGCTAATTAAGATAGAAGTTTTTTCATGATGCTCAACACTTGTGTGCGCTAATTGCCAATTATTTTTCTTGGCATGCATCAAAGCATAACGATAATTCCTGGTTATTTAGCCAAGGAACTACCCAACACCCAAAACATAATGTAGCGCATGCAAATCATTTCACAAGTATAATATCTTTTTAGAAAACAAAGTTAATAAGCATACTCAAGCAAAACATTTTAGAAGAATTAACTTCTATAAGTAGAACATGGGTCTATAGTTTAAAACTGTAATAACCTGAATTTTGTGGGTTATTAAGTTTTGTGCTACTTAAATTATAAGTTGCAGTTGATGTGGTTTGAAAGGGTAGAATGACTTTTAAGTTAGAAGCCGAGCTTGAAAAGGGTTGGCTGTGGCAAATTACGAGGACGCAATTCTTTTAAGGAGGGAAGAGTGTAATACCCCGAATTTTCTTGAGTTTCAAAAATTAAATACGTGGAAAATAGGGTGTTTGACCTATTGACATTCTTATTATAATAACTTTGTCCCTAGATAGAATTTTGGGCTGAAACTAATTCTAGTAGAAAGTAGACAGACAGAGCTTTGAAACGCCACCAAGAACGCACGATTTGGAGTTTAGATGTGGGAGATACGAGTGTTCAAAGTTGAACATATCGTATATGGCTCATTTACCCGATTTAGATGTGATTTTGGCCCATTTAAGTCATCTTGCAGGCTCGGTTAATTAGAATTCCGAAATTTAAATGCTTAATTAGGGTCTCTAAGTAAGGAGGATTGACTAAAATTATAGGAAGATTAGGAACCCTAATTGAGTTGTTTATAAAAGGCCTTCTTATAGCACAATTTGGGGAAGTTGGGTAGAGGGAGGAGAAAAGGCAGTCAGCGAGACTCTGGCAAGAATCCGGTTACAGTGGATTGACAACAAACAGGCGATCAAGGTAGAATCATTCTTTAATATTCTATTGAATAAATAATAATATAAATAATGAGATCTATGTAATTTATCATTATGAACAGTTTATATCATTAGAATGAACAGTCGTCTCTGCAGAGTCATTGTTTCCGCAATTGCATAGAACAGTGAATTTGCAGTGATTTGTTTTAAGTTTTCTTGACCATCGCTGGTAGGTCGTCCGATTCATTCACCGGATGGTCGCTGATCTTTTCTGGCCGAAAACCCGATTGCCAAAAAGACAGATTGGGTTGTCCAATCGTCGGGAGAAACATTGAAAAAGCAAAACGGTAAGAAGAAAAAAAAGGGGAAACCATTGGCTGAGGTTGTGCTGGCCATGGCCGCTCCAGTCCCGGCCGTGCCTACCCAGGGCCCAGGCCATGACGGCCTAGGATGCACCGGCCTAGGCCATGCTGGCTCTAGTTGCGGCAGCATTGCCACCTGTAAAAAAAAGAGAAAAAAGGGGCCAACTTTTTGGCTGCCGGCCGGACACCAGACGACAGCGGGACCGACCTTGTCGGTTCCACTGTGCTCCGGCGGTCTGGGGCCTGTGTGCCGCCCAGCCCTCCGCTGCGGGGGTGGCGGCCCCACCAGAGGCCGAAAGGCCTCTGGCCGGTCGTGGGGAAGACGACCCGCAATGTCGACCCGAACCAAACCAATTCGGTTTTTTAAAAAAAAAAGAAAAATGGAGTGAACCGGGTCCGGTTCATGGGGCTAAAAGTGTCAAAAAAATTTCTAGAAAAATAATTATGTACCTGGAGAGGTTTGGGATTATTTTGACCAAATTTCTGCCCAGGGAAAAATCCCAAAGAATGTGAAATGACCTTTTTACCCCTGGTAGTTAAGTTATCGTGTGAAAATCACATATCCGATTTAGAGGCTCCAGTTCAGGGGCCTATGAGTTGATCTAAAAAGTGGGAAAATTCTCAGTGATATTTTAATGTGTAAAATAATTATAGGCCTAACCACATAGTGAGGAAAAATCCCAGTGAGTGGGTAATTGACTATTTTGGCCCTAGGGTTAATCGTAAACCGTTAAGCCAACCTGGGTCGGTTCAAGGGGTTCACGACCCCGTCAGATGCCAGAAAAATTACACAGAGTCCATGAAGTTAAGTAGTGTTCTTGAGTTCAATTTTGGACCCATTGGATATCATTAAGGCCTTAAACTAAATGACAAAACTACCCATATACAAACTAGCCCGCATTCTCGTGGATGTTGTTAATGGGCCAATGTGATACTGAAATCTTTTGAGAGGTTAAAGACTTACCTGGGTGCAGAGAGGACTGTATCCAATGTTAGATAATTACTCTAATGCCCTTAGGTGCATTACGACCAGTTTCATAAAGATTTAATAAGTTAACCATGGAGGGTTAGGGCACGAGAGCTCGAGTAATTTTAATATCATTATTGATTTTGATTATTGATATTATGATCTGTTAGGACCTTTGTGGTCCTAATTGTTTATGTTGTTCTTTGTTTTGATTTTTGATATTGATGTTGTGATAGTAATTTATCACTATCTTAAGATTATTGAAAGATTAATTAATGGGGTTTGATAGCTTTGGATTTGGCGAGAACACCTAATCAAGATAAAAACTAAAATACCTCAGAGGGGTTTGGGACTAGTTTATATAGTGAACAAAGCCTTTGACCTGATAATTTGCCTTGGTTGATGAACCGATGACATGTCTTGAGTTGTAAACCTTAGTCTAGAAGGGACTAATAGGGTTGGGGACAGTCATTCGGAATCCTGGCTTATAGATGAGTAAGATAGGGTTCAAAATGGTTTCCTGAGTTTTAGCTCTATTGAGGAGCCATTGATTTGACTGTGTAGTTGCACCTCCCCGTTGGAGGGAGTTCCTTGTGAGCTGGGCTTACCATAGATCTATTGAGGATCTTTTAGTGTACACGCAATTAGGTCACTGATATCCTGCTTGGTTAGCATCTCTAACCACTTTTGTTCAGGTGCAGTTGTGGGTCATGCCCTTCCACTCTGGTCAGGTCCTTATGGGCTAGGTTGGGAGATGACACTTCCTGGTGGATTCCAGGGTGTTTTGTTGTCATTTGTCACTTAGGTTGACATCTGATAAGTCTGTCTGTCATTGGGATTAGATGGGAATATTACTTATCGAACAATGGTTCGAGAAATAATTAATAACATTGATTGATATTGCTTGTTTAATTAGAACAAGTGGAACGATTAAAGGACTTGCATAAAATGTAAGTTGCTTGAAAATACTTAAGCATTGCATGTGTGATGATATGCTTCTTAGTATAGTGTAGTATTAGGTAGAACTACGTCTGGATCCGATCTTGTTGAGAACATTGGAGATGTTGTCTGATGAGTACATAGGCAATTAACATCGGGTGATGTTGGCCCGATCCGAAAAATATTAATAAAACCTTTTGTCATTTGGAAGCTCTTCTCCTGTAGGCGGAGATGCTCCATTGTGGTTGTGGTTGTTGTTTGGTTTACTTTGTTGCAGATTCTCCAGGCAACGACAAGTGAGACCGAGGTAGGCAAGCACAAGAGATTATTGTGTTTCTGCAACTCCGGTCCGTAAGTGTACTTTAAGCGTGAGAATCAACTTGTTATTTATCTTCATACGGGTGACAGACTTGTACTTAGATGGATGAGCTGGTCTTTATGAATTTTCAGACGTTAAATAATATCATATAATTTGATATTCGTATTTGTGAACCCCAGTTATTATGACCTGGATATTTAATCAAATGGTTGTTTTGTATTTAAAGAAAAAAAATTTCGCTACTTACCGTTCATGTTATTTAAAAATACTTTTAAAAAACCGGGTCATGACAAAACCCCCTACCTTAACCTATGGTATTAACTTTCTCAACTATAGAGGTCTCAAATAGAGAAATTGACTACCATGACGTCTGAGACACTCGATTTAGTTGAAAATGCCTATTGAACTAGAGATATGAAGATGACACTATTTAGAACGAGAGAAATAAATTTTGGGAAGTGTGAAATTAGAAAATAGAAGAAAAATTGGTCGAGGGCACTATTTATAGCAGTGCAAGGGCGGTTCTGTGCAATGCATGACGCTCCTGTGCACGTGCCACCTGGGCCCTATCTAGCAAGATATCTGCCAGCAATCACATTGACCCATCGTGAATGGCCCTCGTGGCTCGCAACAGCTGGCACGGATGACTCTAGTCATGCACCAACCATTCCAAAATATTTTTATTTTTTTACTTTTTCAAATTCAAATTTCAAAATGCGATATTTTTCCAACCATAAATTGGAATCGTTCATTCTTAGTACCGATGGACTTGTATCGACGAACCCTATAAAATTAGACCCCACGTGGGTAGGTTATCCCATATATTTTAAGTGAGTCCCGCCCATGTGGCACATTTCTGGAGGCTATGACTAATGGCCTTGATGTCTGATTAGAGTGGTTTAAGACATGTTACACTTGTCTTTCAGAGCTCAATCATATCCTTATGAAAACTCACTGAATAACAATCATTAACTAATTAAAAACTAGTACAAACTCTAATATTAGCTTCATTAAAGGTAGAAAAATATACCAAAAATTCAGGGTTGTTATAACCTTGCTCATCAATTGTTGAGAAAAAAAGGAGAAAATGAAGACAAAATAAGAGGAGAAGAGGAAGAAGGAGATACATCAGGGCAACACAAATTGGCTACAACTTTTTGGTCATGTTAGTTGCAGACAAGCTAGATCTATTTGCAAACTAACCTAAATGTAGCAAGGTAACAAAAAAGACAGTGGACAATTCACATTGCCTCATTAGGGTTGCATCTCGGGTCAGGTCCTATAGGACTTAACTTGAGACAGGAACTGAGTTCCTTGGATCTGACCCAACTCGAGATAGGAACCAAATATCTTGAATCCGACCCGACCTCAGATAGTAACTGATCGTTTATAATTAAACCCTTTGCAAGTGTACAAGGTAATTGTACTAGGATAAGTATTTAAGGGTTGTCGAACCTCAGGGACTGATGGGTTATTACTAAATCTAAAGAGGAATTTACTGATTAAAAACTAAAACAAACTTAAACTTAAATTAAGCAAAAGAAAGAAATCAACTAGTTTAAAAGTAAGAGATTAATTCGATGGAATTTACTTAGGAAATTGAATCCACTATAAAACCATAACAATTCCTTAACTTTTAATCTAAATCTAATGTGAATATGAACAAGTATTCTCAGCTACAAGCTAGAATTACTTCAAAAAGAATAATTAATTAACTTCCATGGCATGAACTATCTTCGACAATAGCACGGATCATCTACACTAAACTAGCTATAGGCATGACCTGTCTAATCTTAGTATAACTCATCCAAGTCATTAATTATCTGAACATTAAAATTATTGTATGACTATCTCATCTAAATCATAGAAATTAGAATCGATGCAAATATCAAAACCATATCAATCTATCATCTACAAGACAATAAATCAACATAGACTTGAATAAACATGAAAAGCTCTTCCATTAAAAAGGAAATCCATATCATACAATTGTCATCATTCACAACTAAGATCTAAATTAAAAAGAAAAGAAACTAAAACTTATCTATAGCTTCATCAACTCCTAAGTAAAAGAAAAGTCTAGCCTTCCATTGTAGAAGAAAGCACTTGAATCTCTATTAGAAACTTTGAGTTTTCTTCCATCTTCTTTTTCTATTTTCTCTTCCTAAAATCTACTGGAATCCCCCAATTCTAAGCCAAATATGTCTTTTTATAGGCATAAGTTCCGTAGGAAGAAGTCTAATATGAAAAGGATTAAAATTTGGGTCAAACTAGGAAACTGCACGTTATGCCGATTGATCGCCCTGCATGCCCGATCGATCGGCTACACTGTATTTTCATCTGAATTCACGTTATCCCGATCGATCGGTAAGTGACCCCGAGCGATCGGCTACAGTGTTTCTGTTTTCCTGGACAGTTCATATTCTGTTCATTACGCTTTCCTTCATGTCTATATTAGTTTCCAACTTGTTTATAACTCCAAAAAGTTGTCCAAATCACTTTAAAGCATGTGAAGACTATTTTTAAGCATTTCAAACATCGTCCAAGTACTTCGATAAGTGCACTTTACCTACAAAACATAAAATATCATACTTTAGACATGTATAATGTAATTAAAATTCCAACTTGATTTAAATACATGTCTAAACAACTAATAACTACAAAATTATTAATAATTAAACTGAAATACTAATATCTATCTTAATCTAAATAAACTATAATTAATTCTAAATTAACCTAATCTATACTAACAAATAAGGTAAAAAGGCATATAAAATAAATATAGATTTCATACTTATCAGTAACTGAAAAAATTGAGAACCAAAGTAGGAACTAAGATTCTATCTTTGATCAGGTCAGTTTCAATAATTAAAACCAAACTGATACTATATTAGGTCAGTTCCATATATGAAAAAATACAAAAACTCACATAGCCCAAGTTAAATATAATTTAATAACTTAATTAGTAACTCCGGTTGAGTTGGGTCGATTCTTAGGTTTTTCACATGTTAGACCCGACCCGAGATTTACACAGGTATTTTTTCTTGGACCCGAGGTCAATCTTGAGTCGGGTTTGGGTTTTCAATGTAGCCCTATGCCTCATCCTGTTAGCCACTAAGGAGGCCTCATCCTGTTAACTACTAAGGAGGAAGAGGATAAAAGGAGAAAAAAGGGAGAGGTGGTTGAGGTAGGAGGCGAAGTCAAGGCCAAGTCGAAAAGGAGGCCCAACTAATAGCAATACTAACACAGACACTAGAGGAGGAGAAGAAAAAGAAAATAATTGATATTTGGGCAATAGGCGAGAGAACTTGTAAGGATTAATGGGGTAAAAAAATATCACACTACTATATAAGCACGTTGTATGATGATAGAATTTTTAATTTATGCATATTTTACCCATATTTTTTCTCACATTTTTATAATGCCCTTCAATACAAGTTTGAATTGATATATAGTTTAAGTTATTTTAATAAAACTCTCTACATAAATTCTTTTAGATGGTTGCTATATGTCAACCTAATACTTGCTAACACGACATGAGCCCTATTTTTTTATTATATTAATTATAACTTTGTAAGGCTATATCTTATTGTCATGACCCAGATTTTTAAAAGCATTTTTTAAATAGCACGAATGGTAAGTAGCGAGAATTATTCTTTCTTTCTTTAAATACAAAACAAACTATTTGATTAAATATCCAGGCCATGATAATTGGGTTCACAAATACGAATATCAAATCATATGATATTATTTAACGTCTGAAAATTCATAAAGACTAGCTTATCCATCTAAGTACAAGTCCATCACCTGTCTGAAAATAAATAACAAGTTGACTCTCACCCTAAAGGTACACTTACATACAGGAGTTGCAGAAACACAGAATTTTCTTCTTGTGCTCGCCTATCTTAGTCTCACTTGTCGTCGTCTGGAGAATCTGCACCCAACCAAACAATGCAACCACAACAACAACAATGGAATCTCTCCACCTTTATGAGAAGAGCTTCTAAAGGACAAAAGGTTTTATTAATATTTTTTGGATTGGGCCAACATCACCCGATGTTAGTTGCCTATGTACTCATCAGATAACATCTCCAATGTTTCCAACAAGATCGGATCCAAATGTAGTTCTGCCTTAAAAAAATACACTATTCTAAGAAGCATAGCATCACACATGCAATGCTTAAGTATTTTAAAACAACCTATATTTTATGCAAGTCCTTTAATCGTTCCTCTTGTTCTAATTAAATAAGCAATATCAAACAATGTTATTAATTATCTCTCGAACCATTGTTCGATAATTAATATTCCCGTCTAATCCCAATGACAAACAGACTCATTAGATGTCAACCTAAGTGACAAATGACAACGAAACATCCTGCAATCCACCAAGCCCCTAGAATCCACCAGGAAGTGCCATCTTCCAACCTAGCCCATAAGGACCTGACCGGAGTGGAAGGGCATGGCCCACAACTGCACCTAAATAGAAGTAGTCATAGACGCCAACTAAGCAGGATGTCAGCGACCCTAAATGTGTGTATACTAAACGATCCTCAATAGATATGTGGTGAGCCCAGCTCACAAGGAACTCCCTCCAATGATGAGGTGCAACTACATGGTCAAATTAGCGGCTCCTCAAAAGAGCTAAAACTTAGGAAACCATTCTGAACCCTATCTTGCTCATCTATAAGCCAAGATTTTTGTAACGACCCGACCCGAGCCGAGTCCACAAAATCACTAATAGAAAATTTTTCTTTTCTTTGAGCCAGGAATCATCGTCTGTGTACGAGAGGCACAACGTTCGTCTACGCACTTCGGAGCTTCAAGGCTTCCCCGTACGTAGACTTAGGTTGTAACAAACACATACACACAACGAAGCTTCATAGTTTGCCACGTGTAAAATAGAATACAACATATTATTATAAATAATTTGGATCGGGCCAACGTTGTTTTACCGTTGGTTGCCTACGTACGTATTGGATATTATTCCAACATGATCGAATCTGAACGTAGTTCTGCCTAACGGCTACTACATACAACAATCGTCACAAAATCATATACGTTAAAATATATATATACTGATATTTATAAAAATTTGTCATATATCGGAGTCAAGCAGAAGTTAATAAACCAAAAACGTACATCTCGCTCTACCACCGAGCAGGCTCATAACCACACATACACGTCTCACTCTATCATTGAGCCGAGACCGAAAACACAAATTACACGTCTCGCTCTACCCTAGAGCGAGACCACACACATCATGGCATATAGGCACACAACATGGCATATAGACACACAACATGGCATATAGACACACAACATGACATATAGACACACAACATGGCATATAGGCACATAACACAACAACACATAAATCGTAGCATAACACACATCATAACTTAGCACATGTTGTTCTATAATTACAACGGATGATCAGAAATGCTTACTTCCATCATAACTCATACAGTATCGGTATCTATGGACAGAACCCAGTCTTGCTCCGGGTCTCTTTTTCTCGTTCCGGTGTTTGAGAATAACGGGCAGGGCCTCTCCTTGTCTCAGAGCATTTTCTCTTGATACGGTTGCCAACTCAGAAAACGGAGCCCTCCATCATGTAGAACCTACTCGATTTAGTCAAGAACGCCTCTTGAATCAACTAAATTGGAATTAGGATGGCCAAAAACAGAGAAAATGAAGTTGGTCGATGCCTGAAGGTAGCGGGCAGAACCTCTCCTTATCTTGGGGTGTTTTCCTCCTTATACGGACTCCAACTCGAAGAAAGGACTGCTCCATTGCATAGAACACGCTCGATTTAGTAGGAAATAGGTCTTGAACGACCTTAATCGGCCTCAGAACGGTCAGAAACGGGGGAGGAGAAGTTCTAGTTCGAAAAGAGGAACAAATGGGGTATAAATAGCCCCCAAGCCGCGCTGCCACCAATGGTGGCGCCGCAGTTTCGGGCGGCGGCGCTCGCCGTTTTGCGTCGCCCGTGATAGCGCGACGGGTGTGCGTACCACGTGGAGCGATTGCACGTCGCGATTGCGCGTGCCGCGCGTGCGTTGCGCGCGCACCCAATATTTTTTTTTTATTTTTAAATTAAATCTTCAAACGCGCATATCTCCCTACCCCGGAATCGGATTCACGCGTTCTTGGTACCGTTGGACTCATATCAATGAGCCCTTCGATACTAACCCACTTAAAGTAATAAATTGTGCTCTTTCTAAGTGGGTCCCACCTATATTACACGTTTATCAAATATCATAATTTTCGGTCCTGACCTCCATTTCACCCATTCTTTGATTCGTTACGCTTGTTTCTTCGAGCTCTACTCAAGTACGGGGGTTTCAATAGTTAAAATTATCTATAATTTATTACAAAAATTACTAATTACCTCTAACCCCCTTGGTTAGACGTAATCGAAAAGCGAGGTGTTATAATTTCGAGTGACTATCCCAAACCCTATTAGTCCCTTCTAGACTAAGGTTTACAACTCGAGACATGTCATCGGTTCATCAACCAAGGCAAATCATCAGGTTAAAGGCTTTGTTCACTGTATGAACTAGTCCTGGACCCCTCAGAAGTATCTTAGTTTTTATCTTGATTAGGTGTTCTTGCCCAATCCAAAGCTATCAAACCCCATTGATTTATCTTTTAATAATCTTAAGCAGATGATAAATTCTTATCACAACATCAATATCAAATATCGAAACAATGAATAACATAAACAATCAGAATTACACAGGTCCAAATAAATCATAATATCAATAATAAATACAATAACGACATTATAATTGTTCGAGCTCTCGTGCCCTAACCCTTCTTCGGTTAGCTTATTAAATCTCTTTAAAAACTGATCACAATGCACCTGAGGGCATTAAGGTAATCATTCTATAATGAACAAGATCATCTTTGCACTCGGTAAGTCTTTAACCTCTCAAAAGGTTTCGGTATCTCATTGGCCTGTCAATTTCATTCACGCAAATGTTGGCCGGTCTGCACAGGGGTATTTCTATCTTTTTGTTCAAAGTTTCCTTGAACCTTGAGGGGTTCAAAACTAATCACAGGGGTACACCTTGATGTTGTGAAGCCGAGGTAATTTTCTTGCCATTTAACTGGGTCGTAAACCCCTTGAACCGACCCCAGTTCAATTAACTATGTTACCTAAACCCTAGGGGTAAAATAGTCAATTATCTAATTAATAGAATTTTTTATGACCTTGTGGTTTAGTCACAATTTAGGATACTCACTAGAATCCTACTTGGATTTTTTTAAAATTTTAAATCCGCTCATAGGCTCCTGAACCGGAGCCCCAAACTTCGGTCATTAACATCGTTTTACGATTAAACATATAAGGGTAAATTAGTTATTTCACAGAATTTTGGATTTTCCCCTTGTCTAAAACCTGGTACAGACACTCAGCATACGTATAAGGTCATTTGTAATTTTTCCTAAATTTTTATGACCATTTTATCCTACTGAACCAGATCCGGTTCTCTTGGTATACTTTATTTAAAAAAAACAAACCGGACCGGGTCAACCCCATATGGGCCCGGTCCTGGCCAATGCAATTCGGGTCGCCTAACCCGAAACCGCACGCGATGACCTGTGACACATGGGTCATCTCCCTCATGTCTAGCCTGAGGCTGGAAAGCCTCTGGCGGCGCGCCGCTGGCTGTCACGGCGGAGTGAGGCTAGGCCTCCCTGGATCGTCGTACGAAGGCAATTCTGATGGGCTTGGACTCGCCGCTGGCCGACAGCCGGCCAGGGCAAAAGATCCCCTTTTTTCCTGCAACTGCAGTCACTCCGAAGCACGGTGGCGACAGAGCGCCATGGTTGAATGATGGGCCAGGGTCGACCGGATCGCCGTCTTTCAGCGATTCCGGTACCCTCGGTGCCACCTCCGACCAGGGTTTGCATTGCGCCGCCATTGTCTTTTTTTTCTAGTAACCTGCACGGCAACGGCGGAATCTGTCGTCGGCTGGTTCGCCCCCCGGTCGCTTCTACCCAGTAACTGGGGTTTCTGGTCGGATGAAGGCCAGCGGCTGGCCGGCAGCCGTTCAACGGCCGTCTGCTGAAATACGAAATTAGAAACCTCACACTGTTCAATGAAATTATTTACTAGTGCTTATAGCAATCACTATTCCAATTAATGTTCTAAAATTACAAAGATAAAATTATAGAAATCTAATTGCATTCAAATTTATTTAATAAATTATTCGTTAATCTACACTTAGAGATAACGGCAACGATCCTACCTTAATCGTTAATTTGTTGTCGATCCACCGCCACTGTAGCCTTGTCGGAGTCTCGCCAGAGCTTCATTGACCGCCTTCTCTCCCCCTATCAGCTCTGACCAAAAAGCTCTCTCAAAACGCCTCAATCAATTCATTTTATAAGCATAAGGATTAGGATTCGTAATCCCCCTAGAATTTGGGCAATCCTCCCCAATTAAGCCACCTACTTAGGACCTTAAAAATTAATTTCGGAATTCCAGTTAACTGGGTCTGCAAGATGACTTAAACGGGCCAAATACATGTTTAAAGCGGATAAACGGGCCCTATATGATATGTTCAACTTTGAAAGGTCGTATCTCCCTCATCCGAACTTCGATTCGTGCATACTTGGTGGCGTTTTGAAGCTCTGTCTGTTTACTTTCTAATAGAATTAGTTTCAAACACAAATTCTATCTAAGAAGGTAGTTATTCTACTAAGAATGTCAATGGGTCAAACACCCTATTTTTTACGTATTTAATTTTTGAAACCTATGAAAATTCGGGATATTACACTTACATCGGTTCCGCCATGCGCCGGTGGTCTAGAATCACTTGGGCCACCCTATCACTATCGCGAGTTGAGCGGTACCACCAAAGGCTGCCGGCCATGAGGAAGACGACCCGTGAAACGGGTTGTCGAGCCCTCAACCGGGTCGGGTTGTCTGACTCGGTTCAAACCGGTTCAGGTAAAAAGAAATAAAAATAAAACCTAACCGAACCTGGTCTGGTTCAGTAGGTTGTAGATGTGAATTAAATTTGAAAAAATGACATATGGCCACGAACGTATGCCATGTGCCCTGACCAAGTTTTAGAGTGAGGAAAAATCCCAGATGTTTTGAAATAACTAATTTACCCTTGTAAGTTGATGTGTAGCAAATAATTAATAACCAAACTTTGGGTCTCTGGTTCAAGGCCCTATGAGTGGATTTAAAAATTAAGAAAAATCTCAGTGATATTTTAATATGTATCCCAAATTTAGACGAAGCCATAAGCTATGTAAAAATCTTACTAAGTATATATTTTACTATCTTACCTTTTGGGTTAAGGTGGGATAGTTAATTGAACCGGGGTGGGTCCAAGGGGTTTACGACCCCATTAAACGGAAGGAAATTTCCTCGGGTTCATAATGTATAGATCTAAACCTTGAGATTAATTTTGGATCCATTGAGGTTTAGGGAAGCCCTGAATAAAATGACAAAAATACCCCTATACAAACTGGCCCGTATTCGCATGGATGTTATTAACGGGCCAATGTGATATTGAAACCTTTTAAGAGGTTAACGTCTTTCCCGAGATCAAAGAGGACCTTATCCAATGTTGGATAAATGCCTTAATACCCTCAGGTGCATTATGATTAGTTTTTAAAGAGAATTAATAAGCTAACCTAAGGAGGGTTAAGCACGTGAGCTCGAACAATTTAATATCATTATTGAATTTGATTATTGATATTATGATATGCTTGAACCTGTGTGGTTCTACTTGTTTATGTTATTCATTGTTTCAATATTTTGCTATTGATGTTGTGATAGTAACTTATCACTAGCTTAAGATTATTGAAAGAGCAATTATTTGGGTGGATAGCTTTAGATTGGGCAAGAACACCTAATTAAGATAAAAACTAAAATACCTTAGAGGGGTCTGAGACTAGTTCATACAATGAACAAAGCCTTTGACCGACGATTAGCCTTGGTTGATGAATCGATTATAGTTTCGAGTTTTAGACCCTAGTCTAGAAGGGACTAATAGGGTTTGGGATAATCATTAGGAATCCTGACTTATAGATGAGCAAGATAGGGTTCAGAATGATTTCTTGAGTTTTAGCTCTATTGAGGAGCCGTTGATTTGACCATGTAGTTGCACCTCCCCATTGGAGGGAGTTCTGCGTGAGCCGGGCTCACCATAGATCTATTGAGGATCTTTTAGTGTACACACAATTGGATTAGCTAACATCCTGCTTAGTTGGCTTTTCCCACCACTTCTATTTAGGTACAATTGTGGGTCATGCCCTTCCTCTCCGGTTAGGTCCTTATTGGGCTAGGAGGGGTGATGGTACTTCTTGGTGGATTCTAGGGTGTTTCGTTATCATTTGTCACTTAGGTTGACATCTGATGAGTCTGTCTGTCATTGAGATTAGACTAGAATATTATATAATACTCCGCTTTTAGATTAAGTCTAACCAAGGGGGTTAGAGGTAATTAGTAATTTTTCAAATAAAATATAGACGGTTTCAACCTTTGAAACCTTCGTATTTGAGTAGAGCTCGAAGAAATGAGAGTAACAAATCAAAAAACGGGCGAAACAGAGGTCAGGACTGGAAGTTACGACCTTCGAGAATCGTAGAAAATAGGCGGGACCTACTTAGAAAGAGCACGATTTATTGCTTTAAGTGGGTTATGTCGAATGGCTCGTCGATATGAGTCCAACAGTACCAAGAATGCATGAATCCGAATCCGGGGTAGGGAGATACGCGTGTTTGAAGAAAGAAAAACAAAAAAAAAATATATATATATATATATAAAAGAAAAATGAGAAACGGCGCACGGCTGGCGCACCGCAGCGCGAGCCGGCAAGGGGCACGCGTGCCCGTGGAACCTCAGGCACTGCGGTTACAAGGGTACAACCCGCGCCATGCATGGTTTCAGCAGGCGCCACAGCTGAAACCGCGGCGCTGCCTGAAATCGTGCATGGTGGCGTGGCGCCGTAGTTTCGGCGCACTGGGGGCTTATAAAACCCCCATTATGTTTTGTTTTCTAGCAGAACTTCCTTTCCTCCGTTTCTGACCGTTTTGAGTCCGATTAAAGCCGTTCAAGACTTGTTTCCTACTAAATCGAGTGTGTTCTACATGATAGAGGGGTCCTTTATTCAAGTTGGAGTTTGTATAAGATGGAAATGCCCCAAGACAAGGAGAGGTTCTGCCCGTTATCTTCGAGCATTGACTAACTTCATTTTCTCTGTTTTTGGCCATCCTAACTCCGATTTAGTTGATTCAAGAGGCGTTCTTGACTAAATAAAGTGTGTTCTACGCGATGGAGAGTTTTGTTTTCTAAGTTGACAATTGTATAAGGAGGAAATGCTCAAGACAAAGAGAGGTTCTGCCCGTTATCTTCAAGCAACGACCAACTTTATTTTCTCTATTTCTGGCCATCCTAACTCCGATTTAGTCGATTCAAGAGGCGTTCTTGACTAAATTGAGTGTGTTCTACGCGATGGAGGGTTCTATTTTTTGAGTTGGCAATTGTATGAGGAGAAAATCCCCCGAAACTACGAGAGGCCCTGCCCGTCATCCTCGAACACCGGAGCAAGAAAAAGAGACCCAGAACAAGACGAAGTTCTGTCTGTAGTTATCGAGCCTCAACAAGAGAAACAATCTAGAGTAGGGGAGGTTCTGTCCGCCCCTCACAGGCAAAGAAAATGAGAAGAGTCTCCGGTAAGGAGAACATTTGTACATAGTCTTTCAATACAAGATGAGGGACATATAAAGGCTAAAGGAAACTCTGTCTATTACCTCTGGATCTAAAGGGGAGGACTCCCAGAAGGAGCAAGTAACTCCAAATACCGATACCTTATGAGACATGATGGGAGTAAGCATTTCTAATCTCCTGTTTTAATTATAGAACGACATGTGCTAGTTATGATGTGTGATATGCTACAATCCATATGCTTGCTATGCTTATATGCCATGATGCGTGCTTTATATGTCATGATGTAAGCTTATATGCTATGTTGTGTGTGGTCTCGCTCTAAGGTAGGGCGAGATGTGTAATATGTATTTTTGGTCTTGGCTCAGTGATAGAGCGAGACATGTATATGTGGTTATGATCCCGCTCAGTGGTAGAGTGAGATGTACATTTTCATTGGCTTATTAATTTTCGCTTAACTCCGATATATGACAATTTTTTTGTAAATATCAATATATACGTATTTTAGCGTATATGATTTTGTGACGATTGTTGTATGTATTAGCTGCTAGGCAAAACTACGTTTGGATCCAATCGTGTTAGAATAATATCCAATACTTACGTAGGCAACCAATAGTAAGATAACGTTGTCCCGATCCAAATCAATAATAAGTATATGTTTTATTTTGTTTTACACGTGACGAACAATGAAGCTTCGTTGTGTGTATGTGTCTGTTACAACCTGAGTCTACGTACAAGGAAGCCTTGAAGTTCCATAGTGCGTAGACGAATGTTTTACCTCTCGCACACAGACGATGATTCCTGGCTCAAGGAAAGAAAAAAAAATTAGTAGTGATTTTGTGGACCCGACTCGGGTTGGGTCATTACATATTCATTATCGAACAATGGTTCGAGAGATAATTAATAACATTGATTGATATTGTTTGTTTAATTAGAATAAGTGGAACGATTAAAAGACTTGCATAAAATATAGGTTGCTTGAAAATACTTATGCATTGCATGTGTGATGCTATGCTTTTTAGTATAGTGTAGTATTAGGCAGAACTACGTCTGGATCCGATCTTGTTGGAAACATTGGAGATGTTGTTTGACAAGTACGTAGGCAACTAACATCGGGTAATGTTGGCCCGATCCAAAAAATATTAAATAATACTTTTGTTCTTTTGAATGCTCCTCCAATGGGAGGAGATGTTTTGTTGCCTGTTTGGTCTTGTTTGCTTGCAGGTTCTTTAGATGAGGACGTTGGTGGGCATTTGAGGACGATGTTGCATTAGTGGGATCTAGTTTATTACTTCTGCAATCTTGTAAGTAATTGTAATTACGGGTGTGAGAGCCAACTTTATTTGGTTGTTTATTTTTTAACAGATGATAGACTTGTACATTAGAGGGTTAACCTGCTATTTACAAAAGTTGACACGTGTAATAATATCATATATTTTGATATTCGTATTTGTGAACCCCAGTTATCACGACCTGGATATTTGATCAGATAATTTGTTTTGTGTTTAAGAAAAAAAGAAAAAAATTATCGTGAATTATCGTGTGTCCTTTATTTAAAAAGAGTTATAAAAATCTGGGTTGTGACAACATCAGTAGCTTATGACCTTGAGAGAGTATGTATATTTGCACATATCATTTTAATTAAAAATATGTATATTTGCACATATCATTTCAATTAAAAATGAACCATGTTTCACATATTTTAGCTCAATTAAGAACATATCCATGAATGTATTTCTTATCCATGTTTACATGACTTTATTTGTCATAAATAGACTATGTGTACATAAGGATTAATTAGAGTAGGTTTACCTATGTTTACATCCTTTAAACATTGCTCACGTATGTATCATGTTGTATATATCATGAAAATGATTTGTCAAGTCATAATTAACTGTATTTAACCGCGATTAACAATTTGGGTGTCGTTCTTTTCTAGATTAGCCGTATCGTAGTTTAAACACTGCTTTTACATCCCTTGAAGGTGGGTCCTTCAGTTCTATGGGCCAGTTTTGAGGCTCTTTGAGGACGTGTTTCCCCCCTATGTGAGAAGAGCATATACTATAATGAGTTAAATTAATGAGACTTTTTGGGCTGAAGAATCCATCTTGGTTTGTCTGTGTGCACTGATTTACCAGGGGTAATTTTTAGTCAGGATTTACCCAAAATGCTCCAATCTTCATTTTTGGAATTCAGACTTCCTTTTGGATTTCTAAGGTGAGAGGGACTACTTTAGTCTTCCTTTTTTAGAATTTGGACTTCCTTTTTAGAAGCTTCAGCCAGGGTGATCATAATTGTTTTTTCTATTGTAAGACATTCATCATAGTATTTATATATGTGTATGAATTTTATTGATCATTTACATAAGTTGTGTAGAGACAATGATGCTTATATTTACATATGACACATATAATTTGATTATGTAGGATGGATATGGTTTGATACATTTGATTATGCAAAACAATGATGCTTATATTTACATAGGACGCGTATAAAATAATTACATTTGATTATGTAGGATGGATATGGTTTGATATATTTGATTATGCAAGATAAATGTGAATGATATTATTTAATTCATGTAGGATGTGAATGAACCATGAGAATTGAATGTATGCATGATGGAGATTATGATACACAAGTGTATATATTGTATATGTGATGCTTGAGTGGGATGGTTTCCATTAGTTGAATGATGTTGACATTAGTTTAAGCTTTGATTAAAACCCTTACTAAGCTAAGTTCAACCCTCCTTTGTTTTGTGGTTTTGTTTTTAAGATATATATATATATATATATATATATATATATATATATATATATATATATATATATATATATATATATATATATATATATGTTGTGTCATATAGGTGCTCTAGATGGATTATATGTAGAACTTGAGGATGGGTATGCACCATGAGAAGAGGTTAGATGCTTGGGTTATTTTAGACTTATGTCATGTGCTATGTTGATGTTAAACTTGACTATTTTCTTTATACTTTGGATAGCCTTGAGAGGGCTTAGACTTATTGTAGCATATGTTGGCTTTAAACTTGATGTAACTTTAGGACTTATGACTATTTACTTTATGTGATGATATGGGTGTGATAATGACTAAGTGAGACTTAATTAATCTCTTTTTTCTTCTATTATTTATTTTTGCACAGAGATCACATACTGTGTACTTCGATTAAGACCCTCTTAGGTTAGTCTTCTGCTTCGTTGCGCCTTATCTCACTACCTTAGACCTAGTTTAGGTTAGGGGGGGTGTCGCGGGGCGTGACATTCATGAACTTAGATTTATACTCTTTGGTATTGTTAGAAAGCTCTCGAAGAGTTCCATCAAATGAGATCCCATATAAGTAGGTTTTCTTAAACTTTTTGTGGGTCCTACACATGTAACACACTTTTTGGTAAGTCTTTTTTACATTTCCCCCCTATACTACACATCTTTGTATTTATGCATTTTGGACACCATTGGAAAACTCCAAGAGAGCACTCTATTACCAAATTAGTCATAAATATAAAAAGAGCACTCTACCATGCAAAAGTTTTTGACACTATTATCCTTGTCAACTTATGACCTAATATTAAATATTTGAGATTTGAACTTGTAATTACCTACTAAAAGTGTATTTGGGTTAATATAATACTTATAATTATATATATATATATATGTATAATTTATGATCTTTAGAGTATATACTATCATTATAACATGTAAGGAATATTTTTATTTGACACATATATTATCTTTAATTTATTTTATTTTATCATCTAATTTATTTATGCACTCTTACTAATGTAAATATAATAAACTTTATTTTTTTTCAGAAAATTCAAGAGACTCTTGGTTCAATACCAGCGTTTCATTTGTCAGATTTCCTTTTAAAAATAGTTGTGAGGTATGAATATGATTGCCTAAGGGCGAGCTTACGCGTGGTTCAAGGCTAGCCTCTGCTAACACACCCACTTCGGGGTCTAACTGTAACCAGCCAACTCCCCTCTGCTCCTCCTTCCCTTCCCCCCACCCAATGGCTGCTGCTTCTCCACTCACTCCACCTCCAACCTCCTTCCCATTTTCCCGCCTTTCTTCTTCATCTATACCCATCTCCTCCCCCCACTCCCTCCATCCCATCAGGCGTTTGACGAAATTCCCGACTCACCGCGGTTCCATTTTCACCGTTCACTCAGCAGAGATTTTCGGTTACACACTCCCCTTCGACGAGCCGGCGGCGTTGGTCCCGGTTCTGCCGTCTGGGTTGTCGCAGTTTCAGCAGATTGTTGCCCAGTTGCCCGAGGTTCAGAGATGGGAGATTGTGGTTTTCGCTGGGCTGATCTGGATATACTTGACAGCGAGGCCTGGAGTGCTCATGGGTGCCATCGATGCTTATCTTCTTGCGCCCCTGCAGCTCGGTCTCGACAGCTTGTTCGGCCGGAGGAGCTTGAAGATGACCGATTTTGTGGTGGGGAGCAGGCTGGGAGAAGGGTCATTCGGGGTGGTGTATTCAGGTGCCGTGGTTCCCAAGGATGTGAGTGTAGAAGAGACTGTGAGAAGAACAGGGAGAAGGGTGCAGTTGGATGAGAGGTTCAAGGAGAAAGTAATTCTAAAAAAGGTAATTCAGGGACCTGGTGAGTTACATTAAGTTTTCTACCATAGTTGATCTTGGGCTGATATTCATTCCTTGGAACTGTATTTAGATTCTCAAAACAGTGCTTATTATTCAGCAAATTAGTTGGATAGGGTGAAGTTCATGTCTTTTTAAGTTACTGGTAACATTCGTGCAGATTGAATGGAAGCATCTGAAAAGAAAAAGCTCAAAACGAAGGGTCTTAAGACTATTTTAATGAATAATTTTTTGACCTAAATTGATTCCAAGAATTTTATTGACCTCTTTCCTCTACTACTGGCTTTAATTCAACTTACACGATGGTGTTTTGTTTTTCTGAAAAAGTTTAGGTTAAAGTTGGAATAAATGGTGCTGAAGAATGTGGTGATTTTGAGGAGTGGTTTAACTACAGGCTCTCAAGAGCTGCACCAGACACTTGCGCTAAATTCCTGGGAAGCTTTGTTGCTGATAAAACACTTTCGGAATTTACAAAGGGTGGGAAATGGTTAGTTTGGAAATTTGAGGTTTGTAGTCATAACTAATCATTGACTGCATAACAATCGTCACTTCAATTTCCGCTCTAGGAAACGCCCTTAATCAGCCATCAAACTTTTTTATTTCATGTTCATGACTTTATGCATTTCTGTTCTAATAATATATGGGGATAATTTTTATGTGTGTAACTACATGTGTCGCATATTGTGACTAATCCTCACAAATGCCATGCTGTAGGGAGATCGGAACCTGGCTGATTACATGAAAGAGCGAGACTTCCCTTTGAACTTAGAATATGTCATGTTTGGGCGAGTTCTGAAAGGGTTCAAATCACTTGGACGAAATGCGTTGATCATTAAGCAAATAATGAGACAGATAATTACCTCACTGAAGAAGATCCATGACACTGGCATTGTTCACCGAGATGTTAAACCTGCAAACTTGGTGGTGACTAGGGAGGGACAGATTAAGCTCATTGACTTCGGGGCAGCAACTGACCTTCGAATTGGCAAAAATTATATACCTAATCGGACCTTGCTTGATCCGGACTACTGTCCCCCGGAATTATATGTCCTCCCTGAAGAAACACCTTCTCCTCCACCGGAGCCTATTGCAGCTATTCTTTCTCCAATCCTCTGGCAGGTGATAGAATAATTTTTAAAGGTTTTCATGGTTTATTTTTGTGAAATTAACCCAAATGTACATAATTCACAAGCTTTAGTCTCTTCCATCTACATATCTAGATGATTGTAAGGCATATTATAATTCGGCTGGAGTTATTAGGACAACCACTTTGTCATTCCCACATCCGGAAACTAGTCTACTGGTTCAGCAATTCTGCCGAAACAGTTTATGATTGGGTATATTTGTCGTTAAGACAAAGCTAGTTAGGCAGACAATCCCATGTCTTTTCTATTGACAAACAATATTATTTGTATATTATTGAGTCAATGTAGCCGCTGTTTTCTCACCTAGGCAGATATTTCTATTTTCAGCTGAACAGTCCAGATCTATTTGATATGTACTCTGCCGGAATCACTTTCTTGCAAATGGCAGTTCCATCCTTGCGGTCTATGGCTGGCTTGAAAAATTTTAATTCACAACTCAAGGCTGTTGGATATGACTTGCAAAAATGGAGGGATGTCACTCGGACAAGTCCGGATTTAAGTCTATTGGATCTAGATTCCGGGAGAGGTTGGGACTTAGCCACAAAGCTTATTTCTGAAAGAGGGTCTCGTCGGAGGGGGCGTTTATCAGCTGCTGCTGCCCTAAGGCATCCTTATTTCTTGTTAGGCGGTGACCAGGCCGCTGCTGTTATTTCAAAACTTACTTTTTCAAAGTGAAGGCGTTCCAGATAAAACACTTCTCACCATGTTATACTGTAAGTTAGACCTTTCTTTTTCTGTTCTATCATTTTCCTCAAGTAGCTACTTTCTTGAGCTTTCTCTATTAATCTACAAACAGTCTCGGGGTTGCCTTGTATGCTTGACCGAGTGCTCAAGCTTGCTTTGATTTTTCTATCCAAGCTTCGGCTGAGCTTTATAAGAGGGAAGTTGTTGTTTTACAACTCTGAAATGCAAACTTCAGTCATATTTCTTTAACATATATGATATAGTGAGCTCAATGAAGCACCACTTAATCCAACTCTTGTTAACTCTTTGCTCATGTGGTATTCTAAACCCACTCTTTCCACTCATTTGTGTGTAAAGTGCAGCATCCCCTAGCTGCAACTGTTCTGGCAGCACAATTACCTCTTGATTTTTACTGGGACATTGTCTTTGATAGGAGTGTAGAATTCTCTCATACAAAATGTGGAGCTTGGAGGTTTCATATTGCTACTTTAAGATAATTTGCTCTCATATGGACAACAGGTTTACAAATTACATCGGATAGCAAGTTCCTTGAATTTTCTTTTGTATTATGGAAAATACCAGTCTTAAGTAAATGTGTACAACACTATTTCTTTGAAAGAAAAGAAAAAGAAAAAATAAGAACAGGAACCAAGGAGCCGCTGGTTCAGCAGCATGTCATATGGGTCATCAGCTCATTTTTTGATCAGCATATGGGTGATCATTTTCTGGTGTGATGTGTGCGCTCGTGGACCTCTCTGTATTCGCTCCTTTCTAAAATACATTTCTCTCAATGGAATCTAGATTCTGTACGGATACTCAGATAAAATACTGTTTCATTTTAGACCCATGAGATATGACCTTTTCTCATTTTCTACCTCAACGGTCATAAAGTGTTCTACAAAATCATCAATGAATCATGCAAAAGCAATTTCCGATTTTAGTGAACTGAATAGTCCTGGACAGTTGGTGAATCCTGTCTAAATCTTTTATGGGTCGGAATTCCGCAATGTAATTCCTAGTGCAGAAGACTTTGTACAAACTTCAACGTCCAGTGAAAACGGTGGGTGCCACATCCGATCTAATGGGCGTATGAATTTTGTTATATGCGAGCACAGCTCCGATGTGCTATGCAGTATGTTGGTGAATCCTGTTCTAGTTGAAAAAACAATCAAAAAATGGAGAAGAAATCGAAGTAAACCCTTACAAGGGATCATCGGTTTTAGAGATAAAAAAGAAACAGAATGCAAAATTACAAAACCATGATGGGACTTCAAAGGCAAATAGAGTAATTTACTGATCTTGGAGCATCTTCAGCGCTGCCGAGGAGGAAATTGAACTCCTAGACGGAATTGGGAGGCTCCAACTGGGGCGCCATTTTTTAAGTGGAAATGACACTCCTCAGTTGAGATGCCATTTTTCACGTCTAAAAAAAAGAGACATTTTTTTTCTCCTTTTTATCAATATATTTGTACCTCTTTTTTTATCTTTATATATATATATATATATATATATATATATATATATATATATATATATATATATATATATATATATATATATATATATATATATATATATATATATATATATATTTATTTATTTATTTATTTATTTAATATTATTTCTTAAGGATATAGCTTGACAGTTGTTAGCCCCTTTAACTTGCTGGATGAGAAAAGGGGGCAGTTACCCCTTTATTTGTCAGCGGATATATAAGTTTGCTTAGGCAGTGAACAACCTAGGCAGTTCTTTAGGCATGGATGGATGTTGAAGCAGTGCGGGAGATATTTCGGACAAACTATTCACCTTACAGAGTAGGCTAAGTAGAAGTCTTTGCGCAAGTAAGACTTTTACAGCAAAGCTGAGCGCTACTTTAACTTAGGGAATGACTCTTAGGGTAGGCATGATTCATACATGCAGGATTGCTGCGTTCCTTGCACGAGTAAGAGTCAAGGCAGCAAGGTCCTTGGACGGATAGGATTCACATAAGTAGGCTTGCCACGCTCCTAAGTCGAGTAGGAGTCGGAGTAGCTGATTTCCTTAGATGGACAAACTTTAGAAGGCAGCATGACGCTGAACTTCTAGTTGAAGACAGACTCCCTTGTAGGTTTCTTGATTTATACCAGGGGCGGACTGCTTAGTGGGCTAAGAGTTAATTAGGGTGAGAACTCTTGTAAGGGTGGGTTTTATACTCCTAGTAGCATAAGGACGATTAGTTTTATACTGAGTCTATGAAAGGGGGAGAGCAGGGTAGCTATGGATGATTGGAGATTAACTTATTCATATACAACGAACCAGGGAGCTGAGAGGAGAGCTTTTAGCCTAGTGGATCAGCCTTTGCCCTCCTCCTACTTTGAGTATTTCAACAGACAGAAATATAGCTTGAGCGGAGTCCCTTGCACCAAGACGAACTTGTGGTTGTTTGTGCTATTTTACTTGTATTTTTTTTGTGCATACGAGTGGGAAGGAAAGAGAGTAGCTGCTGATTGTACGGTGCAGCTAGGCCATCACGTATGTAAATACTAGGTAAAATTTTGTGCCCGTGACAACAGTTATGGTTGAAGCATACTTATTTTCAAATTATTATATAGGTAAATAATATTATTATTTTTGCAATTAGGCATCCAAGAGGTCAATTTGACATTTATGCATAATTGGAGATGCTCCAATGCAAGTCGTCTATAGACAGAAGGCCACTATCTATATTCAACAAGAATGTCCATCACTAATAAAAACCAAAACCGGACATGTCGCATCTGTGAGCATTCTATGTAGAGCTTATAACATGGTACATAGAGGTGAACACAGCCCTATGTATTATGTAAGAGATAATCACTTGTTATCTCCGCCTCCAGAGCCCCATGGAACATCGTCATAGGTGTTAGGAAGCCATGAAAACATTTTCGAAACCATAAAATTCAAGAACCCTAAGTTTGATCACCACAATCCCGGCTATGCTAACGTGTGAGTGACATTATGATAAAACAAATATATTTTATAAGGATTTGGAACGTTCTTATCATTTCAGCCCTATGTGATTCGCCTGGTTTGGCTTTGGAGAACCTGGCCCAACCCAAATCATCTTTAAAAAACTTATTTGATCATCATCTATGTGTACGAGAGATTGAACCACAACCTTGTCATCATTTAAAAAAAAAATTCACAACCTTAATAATACATCTCACTCTTTGTAAATGAGACTAATCTACGAAATGATGCTTGAATTTGGTTAAATTCAGGAAAAAGGGAAGTAGCCGATATACAAGAAGTTGGCCTTTGCCTCAAAATGGACTTCACCTGTGTACCTTCTAGGCCTTGTTGCATTGAACTTCACTATTAAATTATTATTATTATTATTATTATTATTATTATTATTATTATTATTATTTTCTGTTTTAAGTTAATATTTTTATTTAGTAAAAAAATTTATTTCATATTAATAACTCATTTTATTCAATTTAAATGCTAGGGTACTTAAATAAGAGTATTATAAGCTTATTTATCCTTTTCTTACACATAAGTTTTACCGTTTAGTAAAAATTATTATTTTTTAAATATAATTATTAATATAAGATAAAGAAATTATTATTACTATTATTATTATTAAGAGACAACTAGCCAAAGTTATAGTTTACTCGCGGAACTATGATCTAACGGCTATGGAGCTGCAACTTTAGCTAGACATTATCTTATTATTATTACTAAACTACCACTTATAATATTATCATTGATAGTACTACTGTACTAATATTATGATTATTTTGAGATATTTTGTTTAGAAGATAATCAAGCACCTAATCGATAGTGAAGAATTGAAGTCAATGCGTATGCACCACGCAGGACAGCCAAATAAATGGCAAAAAAACATGCAGCTAAACTCAGGTCTGAAAAAATATAATAAGAACAGGAATAAGCTCCTTGTTTTCCGCACCATGACGTTTTAGGAATGTCCGAATAACAATTTAGAATGCATGTTGTTTCTTACTATGCTCCGTTTCTAACCGCAAATATTCTCAGGATATGCTCATGTTCCAGGTTACTCTGCTTCATGCTAGTATGCTACAAAGTTTCTGTCAGCCTCTTCTCTCCGAAATGGTATTTATTGGAGGTTGGCTAAATGCTTGTCCGGACTAAGTCAAATTGAAGTCTCACTTGACATTGAGATGATGGCTAAAAGGGGTGTGCTTCTCTGGGGCTTTCTTGTGTTTTTTCTTCTAAGTGGTCGAACCACTGCAACTGAAGGTCTGTCTTCTTAAGCAATATTTACTGGCTTTACTGCTATCAACACTGATCAAAATTAAATCATTTTGAAGTCTGCAGTCACTAGCAAAAGCAACATTTGTCCCTAGGGAAAAAAAGAAAAAGAAGCAAACATCCGTCATTTGGACTGTACTTTTGTAAAAATATGAAACCATTCTTGTCATAGTTATGTAAATCTCTTGCTTTGCATATTGCTAATTCTTATCAGATTTATCAACTTCTCTTTTATAATTCATGACTTGATCGTATTCTATCTCAAAACTATAATTTCAATCCATGTTTCTCTAACATATTACTTATGGCGATGAAAACAAATGCCAGACCCGACTGCAAATGTCAACTTAGGCCCCAATCAACAGTGGAGAAGCGCTTATGAATGCCTACAGCAAGTGAGTGTTAATTGTCTTGATAGCTTACTTCTGTTCTTACTAACTTATTCTGCTAGGGACTGATCTGCTTAATTCTGACTTCGTTTTGAACACTTGATTCCTTGGTTGGATTGTCGCAGATTTCTTCCACATGCCCGGCAAATTTTCAGCTGACGGAGTCAGGGTTGACAGTTCAAAAAAATGAGACCTCGTCTTTCTGTAACTCCACCTGCCCGGACCATGCGAGGGATGTGCTTAAATGCATCTCTGAGGTGAAACATGACTTCATATTCAGGAACGGGGCCACAGTCTCCGATGCTAATGCCACCATTACTGATGGGTGTTCTTTAGGTATGTCCTGCTTGTGACTTCCTCAATTACGCAAGCATGAGACTGTTTCTCCCTTTTAATCCGATCAGCCAGAAACGCTTACATAAAGCATATGCAGGTTTCACTGGCACCATGTATGTGAGCAGTGCCAGAACCCTGCGGGAAAGTAGAATCATCATCACTCTTGTTACAGCACTCGCAGCTTGGATTTTCATTACCCAGCATGTATCTCTCACTTAGTGAGAGGATGTAAGAGTCCCGTCGCTAGTGATCTTCGTTGATTTCATATGGGTTGAGCTACTTGCACGTATAAGCCCTGGAAGTCGGGTTATGATCCATCAACGAGTGACTTCTGCATGAAAATAAAGTAATGACATATGTTCAGTTACATACATGCTCGTCGTAACTTTATGTAGCCTCTTTTCTATTTCGTCATAATTTGCCTCGCGCTTAATATTCGGGAGAAATTATCAGGTACTCAAATCTCACGAAATATTGTCCTCACATGTTGATCACACGAATCCCAATTTGTGGGCCCTTTAAAAAGTAACGGGTACGTGTCTGTCATCCACTGGTTGGTGAGGAGCACGCAAGAATACCCTCTTCTTCTCATGTGAATTGGCTCTAATGTTATGCCATTTTCTTATTATTAGTTATTAGAAAGTGGGTTAAACTTTTACGTAAATTACAACACACATAAAATTGGTTGGAGGTTATAAATAATTTTATATTACCTAGAAGATAGAGATAACGTTAGTATATAAGGCTTAAGTATTAAGTTGAGTTAGGACAAATTTATTTGATACTTTTTTAACTTAAAATAAGTATATTTTTCTTTTAATTCAAATATGTCTATTAATGGGCGGACATGTTCATTGGAACATCATGAGATCAATGACGAGGTTTCTTTTGTGTTCTATAAAACACTAAAAATTTTTTTTTGCATCATCCAAAAAATTTAGATTTTCCTACCATCTTTATACAAGAGTGATTGGATATGGTTCACTGCATACGTTGTATAAAGCTACTTCTACAAACTACAATAAATTGCCTTATCTTAAGAGATAAATGTCCAGGTAATCCTAAGTACCATTAGGTCAGGCATAATTTTATCTTAAAAATAGAGTGTTAAACGCTTGATGTAATCATCTTTGACTTTCTCTATGTTTCTTTATTTGCAACAATTAGTAAGGTACATAAATAACAATAGCTCTATTAGAAAAGTAATATTCCTTTTCCCCCAAATTTATAGCTACATTTAGATGGTGAAACTCACTGTAACACTTTTTTAAAGCATCTGATCATTTAAATCATGTCAAATATAGCTATTAATAAAGAACAATTTTTTTATTCAAATGAAACTATTAATGATGGGCTGAAAGCAATACCATTTTGCCAACTTCCAGTAATGCATTGTCTTTTTTGTTTGCTAATGTTCCCCAACAGACCTCTAAGGGCAGAATTAAAATTTTCTCTTATTCAAAAAAAGAAAATCTAAATCTCTATGCATCTTTTTTGGAAAGTTCATGCAGCCTGCTCTTCTAAAGAACTTGTCTATATTTGCAGTATAAATTACTATCGATGAGTTACGTATTTAATCAAACATACAGCCCAGGTGTTATGTATAGACACAACAACAGTAAATTCCCTATTTTCTTTGAACACATCTTTAGTAGCGTTTGGCCCTGTAGAGATGCCCCTCCAGCATCCATGGCTTGAAGGGTTTTCTCCTTTCCATATCAAATGTTTAATCACAGTTCTTCATAATACATGAAGTCCTGTAGAGGATTTTTCTTCCTGCAACTCCAGCGGCATTTCGTTGAACAGAGGGAATTGAACAGCATTAGCCTTGTGGACTGCAAGGAGATGATATTCGACGTCGAAGTGTCCTTGGACAGCGTAATGGCATACCCGTCATCCATGTAGTCGGTTCCCTCAGGAAACAGCTGCCACAGCAGGCTGCCTCCGCCACTCCCACCTTTCTTTGTGGACTGTAAAATGCTGCTGTAGACTGTATTATACAGTGAGTTCCTGAAACTCGAATTGTACCCGTCGTCCTTCCTTGAGACTCCGAATTCTGTGAACACAACCGGCATGTTGAGCACTTTCTCAGCATCATCAATGTGTGCTTGCATCCACGTTTTCACAAATTGGAGGTGAGCATCTGAGACTGATTGTGACAACCTTCACAGCAGAAATAACAATGACATTCACAGTAATTTGATGAACAGAGGATATGGGTATTCTCTGGAATGCTTCAATTACTAATCAACGTGAAGGCAAGTAAGTAGATTATGCATGTTTGGATCCAGTAGTGCACTCACCAGGCATCAGCATAGATGTGAACCGAAGCAAAATCAACGCCAAGTGCTTGATGATTTCTAATGAAATCTGTCCCAACTTGTTGTGCAAATGTGTTTGGATTGAACTGTACCCTGTCCGGCGCCGAGGGCCCATAAAATCCTTCCAATCCAATCTCCAACATATGCACTGGATCGATGCTTTTCACATACACTACCATCTCTTGTATCCATGCCTAGTATGATCATCCAGGGCACACCAATTATATACTTAATAGTACTATGATAGTAGAGAAAGTGAGAAATTATTTGTATGTGATGGATGGATGAATCAAACCTGTAATCGATCACCGGAGGGATCCGACAAGCAGCGGGGCTCATTCATCAGCTCCCAAGCAAAGATGGTAGGATCATCCTTATAAGTGATGTTCGTGAATGTGTTCACTCTGGTGAGAACCTTGTTGACATGGGCTTTGTAGTAATTTTTGAGAGTTGGATTAGAGAAGAAGTCATCGTCTGAGGTGAGGTTGAGGCCAGCAGCTTTGCCCCACTTTACATACTGTAGTTTGCCTCCATAGGCGTCCCAGTTGTTTACTAACGACAGTATCAGCCTTATCTTATGCTTCTTGGCTTCACTAACAACAAAATCCAATGCCTATGGAGATGAAAGGAGAAATTGGTCATGAGTTCATCAAAAGAAGAAATATAGGTGGAGTATGGGTCTGAGAGAGAAGTGACAGCAACCTTGAAGACTTCCTCATCATAAACTGAAGGGGATTTCTGCAGGGCTCTCCAAGCACCATCATTGAAAGCCCAAGTCCTGCAAACAGTGAGACCCACAGAAGAAGCTTGCTCGAAGACATCAGTGACCTTGCTTCTGGTTGACTGATCAACTGCAAAGACCATGAGCCAGTAGGTGTTAAATCCATTAAAGTAGAAAGGTTGGTCCCCAATCATGAACTGATTTCCTTTTGTCTCCACCATATTCCATTGATCGGCTTCAGCTTCACCACCCATGTCATATATCCTGAAAATTGTAAAAAGTAGAACATAAATACACTGTAAGAGAAGAATGACAACATGCCCAACCAAAATTTCCTTTTCCTGGTGGTACCCATGATTTTTAGTGAAAGAAAGAAAGTCCCTCTGTAGCCGCTCTACCAATTCCAAGTGTGCATTATCACCGACACCATGGTCATGAGGTTCTGAATCTTCTACAAAAAGCAGAAAGAAAAAAGACACTGAAACAACGATTTTAATTCCATATAACAGGGGAGATTTTGTTCCTCTCAAATGAGTACCCATGGATCTTGGTCACTGGATGAGTTTTGGAGTAAAAGAGCCATATATAAGCAGCAGATGGGAACGCTGAGGTGTTCGAGCAGCTCATCAAGTAATGTCAAAGAGTACCGAAGAGGCGAAAAACTTGTAGCTTTGAAGCAAAGGCTTGTATTACGCTGCTTCTCTTCCTCGGCAGGAAGGTGAGTTGAGTAGTATAAAGAAGGAAGAATGGTAGGTGTGACGTACACAGGTCATCCCTCCTAAGATATGATTAAACCTTGGCAGGGCCTACTTTTATGCCACCTAACAAGTAAATGAAGCCATGAAGTTCTCTTCAAGTTTATCATGATTCTAATCAGACCAATTTATTAACTGTTTGAATTGACAGAACCGAGGGTGTTATGCAGTAATTTGGTAACTTTTTTATTCAAGGGCAACAAATTGGAATTCCTTCTCGCCAATTCTTTCCACAGCTTTGGTGAGTGACGACTTCTCCACTCCTTTGGTGGAACACAAATGAAATCTTCGCCATGATAGACTTTAATACAGGGATTAGGCATACCTGTAGCTATTGTAATTGAGAACCTCTTTAAGTAAGTTTGATCTTCAGCTAATCCACTTCAGAATCAACTAATCTTCTTCAGAATCACAATAGTATTTCTGGTTTAGAACTTTGCTAAGAGCAATCTCACTTAAGACACCGAATTAGGATGTCTAATGGTGTATTTATAACTAAACCAGGACACCACTGTTAAGAACCCTAGAATCATGACCATCCATCCATAGGTCATCCAACGGTTCAGATTTGCCACTTAAAACCACAACTTAATGGGTATTCTGACTCAGGCCCATTACCCAGACAGTTTTATAAAAGTCCAAAACAGTGTCAATTGAGATACTTGGGCCACCTTATGTTTTAATACAAAACAAAGCCCAACATTCTCCCACTTGGCACAACTTCTCAATTGAGCCATAGAAAGAATAAAATCTCCCACTTGGCTCAATTAAACTAAATTTGAGAAAAAATATTTTAGTTAAAAAATATCCAAGTGGGTAATGGGAAATTTTAAAATGACTTTCGTATGCGCATACAATGTTTGAAAAAATAATACCCTTCGAACTGTATGTGGTAACTTTATACTCTTACAAAATGTCATAATCGCATGAATCAAGGCGGTTATGTCCTCAAAAGAGAACATTCCCTTCCATGTATCACGATGCAACTAATTTATTCTGTTTGAGTGCTATATGTGGCAAAATATATTTATGAGTGAAGGCATGCTCCACTCATTTTGCAAATATTGTCTCATACTTAAGTGCACTAAAAAATGAGACACAACGAGAAAATAAACTGTAACTGCTATGATATAACTGCTATGATAAATGAGTAAAGTCCAGAAGTACATAAGCAAAATCAAATGCACAATGAGCTAATAAGACCCATACGATCCACATGACTCTTAAACAGAGAAGGGGGTAAGCCCTTAGTTATGGGATCAGCAACCATAAGCTCAGTACCAATATGCTCAATAACAACTGTCCCTTCTTTAACACGATCCCGAACAATAAGATACTTGATGTCGATGTGCTTACTTCGACTACCACTCTTGTTGTTCTTCGTGAAAAACACAGCAGCACTATTATCACAGAACATCTTTAACGGCCTAGATATGGAATCCATAATAGTAAGTCCTGTGACAAAGTTCATCAGCCAAGTAGCATGTGACGTGCCCTCATAACAAGCAACAAACTCTACCTCCATAGTCGACAACGCTGTAAGGGTTTGCTTAATACTTTTCCAAGAAACAGCATCGCCTGCCAAAAGGAAAATATAACCCGATGTTGACTTTTTTGAGTCAACACAACTAGCAAAGTCTGCATCTGTATATCCAACCAGTTCCAAATGATCAGAATGTCTGTATGTAAGCATGTAATCCTTTGTTCCTTGCAGATACCTCATAACCTTCTTTGCAGCTCTCCAATGATCCATCCCTGGGTTTTTCTGGTATCGACCCAGCATTCCCATAGCAAAGGCAATATCAGGTCTTGTACAGACCTCCAAGTACATCATACTACCAACTGCCGATGCATAAGGAATGTCCTTCATGTTGTCCAACTCCAAAGAATTCTTTGGACACTGGAACAAGCCAAATTTGTCACCCTTCACAATAGGAGCTGCACTAGGTGAGTAATTTTTCATGTTAAACCGTTTCAGAACTTTATTGATATAGCCTGTTGAGACAACCCAAGGATCCTTCTGGATCTATCACGATAGATCTCAATCCCTATGACACAGGATGCCTCTCCTAAATCTTTCATGTCAAAGTTCTGAGAAAGAAACTGCTTAGTCTGGTGCAACATCCCTAAGTCACTGCTTGCAAGTAGAATGTCATCAACATACAAGACCAGAAACGTGTAGCGACTCCCACTAACCTTAAGGTATATGCATTGATCAACAATGTTCTCCTTAAAACCAAATGAAGTAATAACATCATTGAACTTCAAATACCACTGTCGGGAGGCTTGTTTCAGTCCGTATATTGACTTCTTGAGTCTACAAACCAGATGACTTCCTTTATCTGAGGTGAATCCTTCAGGCTGAATCATATACACCTCCTCCTCAAGATCCCCATTCAAGAATGCCGTCTTGACATCCATTTGATGTAACTCTAAGTCAAAATGAGCTACAAGGGCCAAAATAACTCTTAATGAATCCTTTGTTGAAACTGGAGAGAAGGTTTCATTATAGTCAACACCATCTTTCTGAAGAAAACCTTTGGCTACAAGTCGGGCCTTATATCTGCTAATGTTACCAGATGGATCTAATTTGGTCTTATAGACCCATTTGCAACCAAGAGTCCTAGCACCCTGCGGTAACTCTACGAGATCCCAAACTTGATTATCAGCCATAGATTTCATCTCATCCTGCATGGCATCATACCATTTACTAGAGTTATCTCCAGACATGGCCTGTGAATATGTAATAGGATCTTGAATGAGTCCAACATTCTCGTCAGACTCCTGGAGGTATACAACATAGTCAGAAGGGAGTGTAGGTTTCCTTACTCTTGAGGACCTTCGAAGTCCTATGTCAGCAACAGGCAGAGGTGTCTGTGCAATAGGAACTTCAGCAACTTGTTCCTGAGGGGATGGTGAAGGAAGGAGAGGCTGCTCTGGAATCACCATTGGTGATGCAGCATATGTTCCTCCACCGGATGTGGGTATAACAACTGGAACCTGTATTTCCTCAAACACAATGTGTTTGGGGGAAATGCTCCCACTGAAGTTGCCTTGCTCAAGAAAACGGGCATTCTGTGCTTCGACTACTGTAGGGGTGTGAGATGGACAATAAAACCTATAACCCTTAGACCTTTCTGCATAGCCAATGAAAAATCCACTGACAGTCTTAGGGTCAAGCTTCTTCTCAAGTGGATTGTATACCCTAACCTCAACTGGACAACCCCAGATGTGTACATGATCTAAACTAGGTTTCCATCCATTCCATAACTCAAAGGGTGTTTTAGGAACGGCTTTAGATGGAATTCGATTTAAAATGTACACGGCTGTCTTTAAGGCTTCACTCCATATATTGAGAGGAAGAGAGGAGTTACTGATCATACTCCTCACCATATCCATCAAAGTGCGGTTCCTCCTTTCAGCAACACCATTTTGTTGTGGTGTGCCTGGTACTGTGTATTGTGCAACAATACCATTTTCCTTCAAGAACTGTGCAAATGGTCCAGGTTTTTGTCCACTCTCTGTGTACCTGCCATAGTATTCCCCTCCTCTGTCTGATCTAATAATTTTGATACTCAATCCAGATTGTTTCTCTACCTCTGCCTTATAAGTCGTGAAAGCATCAAATGCTTAAGACTTTTCATTTAAGAGATAAAGTTACATGTATCGAGTATGATCATCTATAAAGGTAATGAAATACCTTTGACCATTCAGACAAGGAGTACTAAATGGTCCACAGATATCAGTGTGTATGGTGCCTAATTTCTCATCATGCCTCTTAGCACCCTTAGAAGATTTGTTAGTTTGCTTTCCCTTTATGCAGTCTATACATGTCTCTAGATCAGTAAAATCAAGAGTTTTTAAAACTCCTTCTCTTACTAATCTTTTTAAGTGGTCAATGGAGATATGCCCTAACCGCCTATGCCATAACATAGAGAAGTTCTTTTTAATAACACTTCCTTGCACAGACATCATAGATTGTTCAAAGGAAACATGCAGAGAGAGACAATATAAGCCATCAATCAAAGAACCAGAACCAATGGTGACTGAATCTTTAATAATCAGAAATGAAGAATTCATAAACTGAAAATTAAAGCCATGAGGCACAAGTCTTGATACAGAAACTAAGTTTTTAGAAAAACTTGGAATATAGCAAGCTCTCTCTAAATCTAAGGTGTATCCTGTATGGAGAACAAGTCTATATGTCCTCACACCTTCAACCTTTGAACACATCTTATTGCCAGAATAGATGTTGTGCTCCCCATCATTTGGTTTTCTTAGATTGAGAAACCCCTGCATGACAGTGGAAACATGGATTGTAGAACCAAAGTCAATCCACCATGTGTTATTATGATGAGAATCAACATAGTTAGATTCATAATACACTAAAGACATGAAATTACCTCCTTTCTTGGCAAGCTACTTCTGATACTTAGGGCAATCTTTCTTCATGTGTCCTTTCTTCTTGCAGAAAAAGCATTTGGTTTCCTTGGTAACACCAGTAGACTTCATTGGTACACCTTTACCAGTTTTTTTCTTTGAAGCACCATGATTACCCTTCTTTTGTCCCTTATGAGAAACTAGATGGGCACTCTCTAGCTTCTCTTGCTTAAGTCTCCCCTCTTCCTGCACACACATACTCAGAAGGTCATTGACTGACCACTGAGTATTATGTGTGTTATAAGAGATCTTGAATGGCCCATATTGTGCAAGCAGGGAGTTCAGAATAAAGTGGACCAAAAAAGTATCATCAATCTTTATTTTCATGTTATTTAACTGATTAGCAATATCACGCATTTGTATGATATGCTCTCTCACCCCTTTGTCATCTGTTAGCCTCATGGATGACAACTTGGACATTAAGGTACTGGCCAAGGCTTTATCAGAACTCTTGAATTGAGCTTCAATAGCTTTCAAAAGTTCTTGGACTGTAGTGCATTTGGGGATAGATCCCCTAATGCTTTTATTGATGTGAGACCTCATGAGCATCATGCTTAAGCGGTTAGACCGCTCCCATTTTTCAAAAGATGCTACCTCACTAGGCGTACTTTTTTCCGTAGGAGTGGTAGGTGCATCCATACGAAACGCCAAGTCCAAGTCCATGCACCCTAACAGTAAAAGAACTTTTTCCTTCCAATCCGTAAAATTGTCCCCAGACAATAATGGAAGGTGCTGATTAGGGTCAGAAATAAAAGACGGATAAGCTGCAATAAAAGAATAAATACATGCAAACATTAAAGAGGTCAAGAAACAAGAACATAAGTATGAAATAGCCAATGCTAAAATCATGTAGTAAAATTGTAAACCTCCCTTTGGGCAAAGGTTGCAATCTGCATCAAATTTACTAAGCTATATAGAAACAAATGTTAATTTGTCTCATGATAAGGCTAGTGGGTTATACATAAAACATGACAGGAAAATCCCACACTTTTGGGCATAGGGATTTACCAATGTTAAAATATATAACCCTCCACCCTATCCTAATTATGTAACGCTAACTACCACCTCCCTTTGGGGCTGAATGACAATCTTTGTCACATAATAAGAATTTGATGATAGCACAATATTTTTATGTATGTGAATCTATGCACCCCATGGTAGCATTCTATATGATTCACACGTTGACAAATAACTTAGGATGCTTTGGCCACTCCTAAATCATCTCAACGGATGTGGGAACTGAATATGTGCTAATCACCTTTTCAAATAATAAAATGAATGTAATTAATTATCAAACAATCATAAGAATATCCATACAAAATTGATAGGGGCATTAATGTCAATTTTGTCATCAGGCTTTTGGGACTCGGCCAGGGGGTCCATCACCACACACCACAAATAAAAAATATAGTCCAAAGTCCTTATACAGTCCTTAAAAAAAATGTACAATTTGGAAGCTATAAGCCCCTGAAATGGAAAAAATATGCATTAATGCTCCATGACTGCATCCGCCTTCAGACGTGGTACTTGAATTCTCGTGTCACTTACAATAGGCATAATGTATACTCTCTCTCTTAAAATTACATAAGTGGTGTGCTCAGCAATTTTAAAAAAAATAAAATTGATAAAATATACGATTGCAATATAATCCCCTGGCCGGCCCAAAACATGAATAAAGCCTCAATTATGATAATTAAATAACACATCCATAACATACATGCAATCTGATATAAAAAAAATTCCACAAAATGAAAGATTTTTTTTAAAAAAAAAAACACCCCGGAATAGACCAAACCGGGTCTGGAGACCCGGTTTGGGCCGGGTCAGCAACTGACCCGCACCACGGCTGACCCACGAGGCGGGTCAGTGATAACCCGCCGGGCGCAGGTCAGAACAGACCCGCGCCAGTGCGGGTCGTCTTCAATCTCTCGACAGAGAGGTTGAAGGCGAAAACAAAGGTTTCCACCGCCGTCCAAAGAAACCCCACCGCCGACCATCGTAGCCCGCCGGCATGTGTGAAGACTGGAAAAACTTCCGTCCGACGACGGTGATGCAAGATCCGGCCAGAAAAAGGAGCGCGGTGGCCTGTACGGTGCAGATCGGAAAAATGCACAGTGGAAACAAAATTCCTGGTGACTGTACGCGACTCCCGACGGCGGTTCAGGGGGCCAGAAAAAGTTTCACCCGATGGCGGAGGTTCCAGATCCGGCCCCTAAGTCAGACGCTAATGGCTGGCGGCGGCGGATCTAAATCAAAATCCGTGGCAACAAACAACAGAGGAAACACCTGCTCTGTGCGCAGCGGCGCGCCGGCCAATGCCCAAACACGGGGAAGAGGCGGCGCTGGCCAGCGCCTGCAGGATCGGAAGCTGGGCGACGGTTGGAGGCCAATGGTGGCCGAAAAAAAAATGATTTTTTATATGCCGCCACCGGACTGTGCGTTCGAAAACGAACAGCCGGCGCAACAGTGGCGCCGGCCAAAGCCCAACACTTGACAGCGGCTGTAAGGACCCTCATCTTTAAACTGGTTTTGGTTTTCTTTAATTATGGGTTATCGTGAGATTTACGCGTTTTCTGATCTTATTCGGTGATTTCGTAAAATAAATAGAGTTTGTGATGGTTTTAACCAAAATTAACTTCAATATTAGTGGTTTTAAGTGATTTTAAACCAAATGTGAATTTTTGAAATTTTTTGGAATTTTCACTATTTTCCCAAAAATTAGGGTTTTGGCGGGACCCCTGTGGGCCCCACCGTCAAAAATTTTATTTTTATGTCAAATTAACCTAGACATATACTTAATGCCATACAAAAATTTTCAGAATTTTAGTAAGCTTAATTTGTGTTTAAATTTGTAAAATAACCACTTTTAGCCTACTTTTTATATTTACACCCCAAAACTTACTTATGCATACCCCAACCCTTACTATAAAAGGGCAAACCAGAACCATTTCCATTTTTGGGAATAGGCTAAGAAAGGAAGGCTGGCCTAATCCCCACATAGGCCCGAATTAGAAGCCGATTAAGGTAAGCTTACTCTAATTAAGTACTAATCCTTGGCTTTTCTCTTTATTTCTTCCAAATCTACCATTTTCCCCTTGATTCAATTCGTTTTTGATTATCAAAAGCTACTGATTTGTGTTTTACTACAAACCCTAACATTACAAATTCAATTTTTACTACCAACAAGCCCTAGATCTAAGATTTAATTAGGGATTTCTTGCATAAATCGATTTCTATTAGAGTTTAATTCAAACTCATTGTGTTTTCAAGGATTTCAAGAAGGGTGACTCTTCAATCCGAGCTTAATCAAGTGCTGAGGTAATGGGTCTTCGAAATCTCTGTTTATCCATGGTAAAACTCTTTATTTTTGGCTTATTTTGAAATGGTTTGCTTGATTTAGTGTGTTAATGGTAAGATTAGAAAATGGAATTATTTAATCCCGATTTTTTAGGGTTTTGCATTATTATGGTTTGGTTTGATATTCTGGAAGTCAATGAGGACTTTTGATGATGATTAGGGTGTTAGATGTGGATTTGAAGTGTTATCTATGGTATTTCGGTTTGGATTTGCGAAAGGAAGAAGATGACTGTTCTGCTGTGTTGGCGATCGATCGGCCCTACAGGGCGATCGATCGGCTGAACTGTAAATTTCAAATTTTTGCGTGTAACCGATCGAACGGCCTGAAGGGCGATCGATCGGCTACACAGAAAATTGTATGTTGTGTACATGATGTCTATTTTGATAATTCCACTTTAGCTTGCCAATTTTATATGAATGTGGAGTGTTTTAAGCTAGGTTAGGCTACTGAAAATGCATGCTATTAAGTTTATGGAGTTGAGATATGTGCTAAGAGATGGTGAAATGACTTATGTTTTGTGGCATGATGTTGGAATCATTATTTTGAAATTATGAATAGTTGTTTCCCTTTGGTTAAGCATATTTTTAGTAGGACTACAATCATTGTTGAACTGATTTGTCATGATAGATTGTGGTTAATGGTGTGTGAATGTTAGTGAATGCCATGACTCAATGAGGAAATGAGTGATGTTATATGTGTTTAGCCTTTGTGGTTGAGTTTTGAATATAGCTATGATTTCAACGATTCTTCTCCTATGATTTCCCCTGGAATTCATGTTTAGATGGAAATTCACATGTGTAGTGTGGTAGTGAGTTTAATTTTAAGCATGATGGCATGCATTATGTGAAATGCTTTTACTAGATACACACACATGTGGGGTTAAATGATGATGTTGAAGCTTGATATTGTGATTATGAATGATGCATTAGGGGCTGATGAGAGCACTTATCATGGATTAGGATTCATGTATGCTTTACCCACGTATGTACCATGTTGCAGCATCATAAAAATGGATTTCCAATTGAGGCTTCATCGTGATTAATCGAATTTGACCGATTGGATGCAATGTGATGAAATTGTGTGCCGGGTTGATCGGTAGTGGATTAATTGCAAGTTGATTGGTCCAAAAGGACATATTTTGATTTGAAGTTCTTGTGTGGGACGATTTGAAGTTCCTATGTAGAACGGTTTGAAGTTCCTGTGTGGAACGATTTGAAGTTCCTGTGTGGAACGAGTGCACTCCCCGAGTTGAGTCTTATTAAATGGAATGATGTGGGGACGAGTTGTGTACTTGTCTTGCGGATTGTGAGAATGTTATTATGAGTGTCATCTGGACCCTGAGAATCCAGTGTGGTATGCCGTGTGCACCCCGCTACCACGTGTTCTAGGGTTCTCTGTGTGAGAACTCGGGCTCTTCCCTCTGCAGGAGATGTCCCTGGGCGAACACCCCTGCTCTAGATTCTCTGTGTGAGAATGGGACATCCTTGGCCAGGATCGTCCAGGGCAAGCAGTATTAGGGATTGACAACCCCGATCTTTCTTGAATTCTTGTGTAGAATTTTGGACCATGACACGCCTTCGTGGCCTTGTCTATGCTCCCGTCTGTGTGACATAATTGTGTGGTTACTCCTTGATGAAGTTTGATTTAATATTATGCATGTGGGAATATGTATGTTAGAGATACATCCATGCAGGTTGTGATGATATTATGTATGTGGGAATATGTATGTTAGAGATACATCCATGCAGGTTGTGATGATATTATGCATGTGGGAATATGTATGCTAGAGATACATCCATGCAGGTTGTGATGTTATTATGCATGTGGGAATATGTATGTTAGAGATACATCCATGCAAATTATGATGATCTTATGCATGGGGGAATATGTATGCTAGAGATACATCCATGCAGATTGTGATGTTATTATGCATGTGGGAATATGTATGTTAGAGATACATCCATGCAGATTGTGATGATATTATGCATGTGGAAATATGTATGTTAGAGATACATCCATGCAGGTTGATTATGCACTGTGATGCAGTTTTAAGTGATGTGAATATGTGATCAGAAAATGATGCACCATGTAAATCGTGGATTTGAATGATCTTATTACTATGCTATCGTGTCTTTCGATGTTGATAGTGATATTAAAACCATTGCTGAGTTTGTTAAACTCACCCCTCTTTTGTGTTTTGATTTGGGGCTGCGTGGTGCGACACGCAGTCGGACAGGATTGCCTCTTTGAGGAAAGGTTAGAGGTAGCTTGGGTGTGATGATGGAGATCGTTGCGTGACTTACCTGCGTTTGTTTCATGCTTTATGTTCAAACCTTTGTGTAGGGTTCTTGTTTTGGATTTATGTCATATACTACAGTTGTGATGCTTATGACTTATTTTGAGCCGGTGTGGGCTTTACTTAACTAAGCTTGTGGGTTTGAGATTGTTGTTTACTTTGTGATAAGCAACACCTTTTTCTTTCCCTTTTTATTTACTCTTTCTCAAAGGATTGTGCGCACTCCGTGTTGCTGTTAATCACCCGTGGTTAGGGTTAAGTCTTCCGCTAGAATCGTTTCTCAATCTTCACTTCGTCGCCCCCGTGCGCTTGACTGGACCCTGGACCTGGTTCGGCTCGGGTTGGGCATCGCCGGGGCGTGACAGCGGCAGTTTTGGCCGGCGTGTCTGCTCCGGCATGCAGTCCGGCGGCTATCTGGTAGCCGCCCGGTAAACAGTGAACAGTGAATAAAATTTGCAACAGGACAGAAAATTTTTATTGTAGTAAACATAAAGTTTAAAAATTTTCTGTTCGGCAACTAAATTATGTAATTTAAAACAAACGAGGCTTTGATACCAATTGATAGACTTTAATACAAGAATTAGGCATACCTGTAGCCATTGTAATTGAGAACCTCTTCAAGTAAGCTTGATCTTCAGCTAATCCACTTCAGAATCAACTAATCTTCTTCAGAATCACAATAGTATTTCTGGTTTAGAACTTGGCTAAGAGCAATCTCACTTAAGACATCGAATTAGGATAGCTAATGGTATATTTATAACTAAACCAAGACACCACTGTTAAGAACCCTAGAATCATGACCATCCATCCATAGGTCATCCAACGGTTCAGATTTGCCACTTAAAACCACAGCTTAATGGGTATTTTGACTCAGGCCCATTACCCAGACAGTTTTATAAAAGCCCAAAACAGTGTCAATTGAGATACTTGGGCCACCTTATGTTTTAATATAAAACAAAGCCCAACACGCCAGTCCATACCAAACAAAAATTCTAAAGATCAGTATTTAGATAAGAAGAAGGCGATGAGCTAGGCACAGAATGTCCGAAAGACAAGGTTACCTCGTTATGCGGATTCCCATCTGCCCATTTCTATTCGTGAATTAGATTATGTCTGCAGCTGAAACCGGTGGTGTTCAAGGGAAGTAGGAAGATGGCCAAACCAGAGCATCTACAACACAGAAAAGGGCCCAGCTGTTTTGCCACAAGTCTCGTCTATCTTACAAAGACGGAGGGCCCGTTCTTCTCCCTTTTGGAAGCATTTTTGTCTTTAACCTCGTATTTGCGGGGTTATCCTCTACTAAGGTTGGAGCCGCCTTTCACCACATTTATACTCATTACGCATGTCAATGAGTATAAATGTGGCTCTTCTTTCCTTAATTACTTAACCTAAAAAATATTTACAGATCTTCCCTATTCTTGATAGGCCAAAATGCATTGTAGCTATGACAACCGTCTATATTCTTCTTTCCTCCTCTCTCTTTTAGCATTTGTCATTAGCTCTGATGATAAGTCTAATTGTTACTGGTTAAGTTTTGGTGGGGGTATCTCCGCTAGATATTAAAGTACTGGATGGGGACTTGGATTCCCCATCTATTTGTGAAATGGTTGACAAGGGGAGCTACCCCCTTCCCCTGCGCCAAAACACTAGCAAAGATTTGGCGGGGGTATCTCTGTCAGATATTAATAAATTTCACAAAGACGTGAGGTCATAATACAGATACTAACTTTAAGGAAGGTGATGGATGATGAGGTACATTGAGTTAAAAAAAATATTTATATTATTTTTCAGAATCTGGGAACAAGTAAGAGAATGAGTAAATTTAACATAATGTACCTGAGTAACAGGGACTTTGGGTCTAGATAGCCATATTCATTAGTATATACGTGTAAGTGCACCAGCGTGCATTAGTAAAACCATAAATTCTCTTATTCCCTCCTTAAAGTAAGTGTTCTATTTAATTTTTAAAAATAAATAATTTTTAAAAACTATATAAGATACTTATTTTAAAATAGAGGAAATATTATTTTCAGACGACGACCTAGGGGACCATAAAGTTTTCTGTCTTGCAGGGAGAAAATGCTATATAGAAGCCAGTTTTTAACATATAAGAGCCTCCAGCAAGGGAAAAAAAGGTTCTATATAGAACTGCTGTTGCCATTACGCATATATGATGCACTGCCCCTGACTTTGGAATCTAAGGTGCAAAGGAGTAATACATGCCTAGAGTCCCTTTGCGCCGTTGGCGCGCACCAAATCATTTTGCAGAAGTCCTCCATGTTTTTCAGCTCAAATGGCTACAATCAGGTTCCGGTGGTTCCGGGAAATTTTGAACTTCACCAATCACCAATCACCAATCACCATAGGGATAGTGATACTCCACAACAAAAATAATTGCAAAAGTCACACAAAAATTTTAATTAGATTTTACAAGTAATCCCTATTGCCACCAGAAATGGTTGTACTCCTCTCCTTCAAATATTGTTGTTTGGCAACTGACCCAAAAGCCCACACCGAAATCAACATTAAGGATTTAAAGCCAGAAGCTCCAGTTCTATCGTGGATCACTCTGCCAACTCCGTCCACCTCTCCCTAGAAAGCTATGAAGATGTCTGACTTTAACACCTCAGTGTAATAATTATGCAGAGAAAGATGATAGTAAATATTTATTCGCTTTGTTATATACAAATAAAATAATTTATTCTTTTGTATATATATAAAGAGAGTAAATATTTACTATCTTTGTTAAGATGTCTTCATTGCGCTCGTAGTGAAGGCTGGAGGAGCCATGATAGTCGTTAAGGATGCGGGAGAGGAAGAAGTCGAAGAGGTAGTGAAAGTATTTAATCTTTTTGGTGACACCGTGGAGGTCGAGCCAATTGAGGGTCAAAAAGAAGTTGCCCACGTTGAAGATGCCTAAGACCATCAGATTCACCACTATCTCCTTAAACTCGCCCACCTCCTTCCTTACTTTTTCCTTTATTACATTCCTCCTAGCATTACTGTGCTGAGGGTGTTAATAGTGCAAACATTGAACAGATTACCAAGGTTGATAACTTGGCTAGTGGCAATACAATAAAAGAGGGATAGACAAAGGTGGCAGCCTCATCTTTTTGGACGTGGTGGAAGTCATTATGGTCCTTGGTAAAGAGGAAAGGTAAGAGAGGTTAGGCTGACAATAAAAAGTGGCTTAAAATAATGACAAAAAGGGAGGAGGGAGAAGAAGAAATATGAAAGAACGTCAAACGAAGAAGAAATGATTAAGAAGGAAGAAAAAATAATTAAGAAGAAAGGAAAATAAAATGAAAAAAAATAGAAGGGTAAATTTATAAAAAAAATCACATGACTTGTATTGAGAACAGACGGCAGGCGGCAGCTTTTTCAAGACTAGCGTCTCGTAAGAGCAGATTGTCAATTTCTTTCTTTTTTATATTTCACGTAGTTTTTGTGTTCTCAATTACTTCCACTACTTTTGTTTTCACTCGTCGACACCGCCTCTCCTCCTCTTTCCCCATAGTGTAGGGCCATGGAGGGCTATTCGATTCATCTATGCCCTCCTATTTGATTGGGGCATTTCGTCTTATGTTGCTGGTAAGCACGGCCAACCCCAATCTCCTTGATTTGTCTTTCGATTCTGAACGAACGGGCCAGGGTTCCTTTTCATAGGCTTTCTTTCTTGTTTATGTGTTTTCAAGATGGACATGGCTGCTTTTCTGTGTTTCCAGTGATCAGCGCCAGTCCCTTTTTGGGTCTTCATATAAAAAAAAGGTTTTTTTTTTATTCTTAGACCCAATTTATTATATAAAATTGATAGTTAATTTTCAGTGAATTTAAAAAAATAACGTGGGTATTCAGACCCGTTTATCCACTATCTCCCCCAAACAAAGAAGAATTTGTTTTTTTTACCTTTTCCTCTATCTCCCCTATCCCCTTTACCCAAATTTCCTCCCAAACATAAACCCCACCTTTTTTCTCTTCTCCTTTGGTATTGGTGGCTGTCGACACCAACTTTGGCAGCTGTGTGCCAAATTCGGCCGTAGCTGCTACTGTAGTGACCAATGTGCAGCTGCTAGTCTCAGTCGGCCACATCTAGCTGTCCATGGCTATCACGCCCCGGCGAATGCCCGACCTGAGCCAAACCCGGTCCAGGGGCTGGTCAAGCGCACGGGGGCGATGAAGTGAAAATTGAGAAATGATTTTAGCGGAAGACTTAACCCTAACCACGGGCGATTAACAGAAACACGGAGAGCGCACAATCCTTTGAGCAAGAGTAAATAAAAGGGAAGGAAAATGTATTGCTTATCACAAAGTAAACAACAATCTCAAACCCACAAGCTTAGTTAAGTAAAGCCCACACGGCTCAAAATAAGTCATAAGCATCACAACTGTAAAATATGACACAAATCCAAAACAAGAACCCTACACAAAGGTTCTAACATAAAGCATGAAACAAAAGAAGGTAAATCACACAACGATCTCCATGATCATATCCAAGCCACCTCCGACCTTTCCTCGAAGAGGAGATCCTGTCCGTCTGCGTGTCGCACCACGCAGCCCCAAATCAAAACACACAAAGAGGGGTGAGTTTAACAAAACCAGCAATGGTTTTAATATTACTAACAACATCAAAAATACAATAGCATAGCGATATAATCTTTCAAATCAACGATTTACAAGGTGCATCATTTTCTAATCATATATTCACATCACTTAAGACTGCATCACAGTGCATAATCAATCTGCATAGATGTATCTCTAACATACATATTCCCACATGCATAATATCATCACAATCTGCATAGATGTATCTCTAACATACATATTCCCATATGCATTCACATCATAACCAATCCCGCATGGATGTATCTCTAACATATATATTCCCACATACATTATATCATCACAATCAACCTGCATGGATGTATCTCTAACATACATATTCCACATGCATAACATCAAAATCAACCTCTATTAAGGAGTAATCACACATTAATGTCACACAGACAGGAGCATGGACAAGGGCACGAAGGCGTGTCATGGTCCAAAATTCTACACAAGAATTAAAGAAAGATCGGGGTTGTCAATCCCTAATACTGCTCGCCCTGGACGATCTTGGCCAAGGATGTCTCATTCTCACACAAAGAATCTAGAGCAAGGGTGTTCGCCCAGGGACATCTCCTGCGGAGGGAAGAGCCCAAGTTCTCACACAGAGAACCCTAGAACACGTGGTAGCGGGGTGCACACGGCATACAACACTGGATTCTCAGGGTCCAGATGACACTCATAATAACATTCTCACAATCCTCAAGACAAGTACACAATTCGTCCCCACATGTCATTCCATTTAACAAGACTCAACCCGGGGAGTGCACTCGTTCTACACAGGAACTCAAATCAAAATATGTCCTTTCAGACCAATCAACTTGCGATTAATCTACGACCGATCAATCCGGCACACAATTCCATCACATTGCATCCAATCGGTCAAATTCGATTAATCATGATGAAGCCTCAATTGGAAATTCATTTTCATGATGCATTCAGCATGGTACATACGTGGGCAAAGCATACATGAATCCTAATCCATGATAAGTGCTCTCAGCAGCCCCTAATGCATCATTCATAATCACAATATCAAGCTTCAACATCATCATTTAACCCCACATGTGTGTGTATCTAGTAGAAGCATTTCACATAATGCATGCCAACATGCTTAAAATTAAACTCACTACCACACTACACATGTGAATTTCCATCTAAACATGAATCCCAGCGGAAATATAGGAGAAGAATCGTTGAAATCATACCTCAATTCAAAACTCAACCACAAAGGTTAAACACATATAACATCACCCATTTCATCATTGAGTCATGACATTCACCAACATTCACACATAACTAACCACAATCTATCATGACAAATCAGTCCAATAATAGATTATAGTTCTACTGAAAATATGCTTAACAATGAGAACCCAACCATTCATAATTTAAAGATGACGATTCCAACATCATGCCACAAAACATAAGTCATTTCACCATCTCTAAGCATATATCTCAACTCCATAAACTTAATAGCATGTATTTCCAGTAGCCTAACATAGCTTAAAACACTCCACATTCATATAAAATTGGCAAGCTAAAGTAGAATCATCAAAATAGACATCATATGCACAACATACAATTTACTGTGTGGCCGATCGATTGCCCTTCAGGCCGTTCGATCGGTTAAACGTGAAAATTTAAAATTTATAGTTCAGCCGTTCGATTGCCTAGCAGGCAGTTCGATTGGCTGAACTGGAAAAGTGTTGTTCCGGCAGTGTTGCCAATCGAACGCCCTGCAGGGCCGATCGATCGCCAACACTGCAGAATAATCATCTTCTTCCTTTCGCAAATCCAAACCGAAACACCATTGATAACACTTCAAATCCACATCTAACACCCTAATCATCATCAAAAGTCCTTCTTGACTTCCAGAACATCAAACCATACCATAATAATGCAAAACCCTAAGAAATTGGGATTAAATAATTCTATTTTCTAATCTTACCATTAACACACCAAATCAAGCAAATCATTTCGAAATAAGCCAAAAATGAAGAGTTTTACCATGGATAAACAGAGATTTTGAAGACCTATTACCTCAGCACTTGATTAAGCTCGGATTGAAGAGTCACCCTTCTTGAAATCCTTGAAAACACAATGAGTTTGAATTAAACTCTAATATAAATCGATTTACCCAAGAAATCCCTAATTAAATCTTAGATTTAGGGCTTGTTGGTAGTAAAAATCGAATTTTGAATATTAGGGTTTGTAGTAAAACACAAATCAGTAGCTTTTGATGGTCAAAAATGAATTGAATCAAGGGGGAAATAGTAGATTTGGAAGAGATTAAGGAGAAAGTCAAGGATTAGTGCTTAATTAGAGTAAGCTTACCTTAATCGGCTTCTAATTCGGGCCTAAGTGGGGATTAGGCCAGCCCTCCTTCCTTAGCCTATTCCCAAAAATGGAAATGGCTCTGGTTTGCCCTTTTATAGTAAGGGTTAGGGTATGCATAGGTAAGTTTTGTGGTGTAAATAGGAAAAGTAGGCTAAAAGTGGTTATTTTGCAAATTTAAGCACTGATTAAGCCTAACAAAATTCTAAAAATTTTTGTGTGATCTTAAGTATATGTCTAGGTTCACTTGACCCAAAAATAAAATTTTCGACGGGTGGCCTCACAAGGGTCCCACCAAAACCCTAATTTTTGAGAAAATAGTAAAAATTTTGAAAAATCTCAAAAATTCACATTTGGTTTAAAACCACTAATATTGAAATTAATTTTGGTTAAAACCATCACAAACACTATTTATTTTACAAAATCACCGAATAAAATTAGAAAACGCGTAAATCTCACGATAACCCATAATTAAAGAAAACCAAAAACCGGTTTAAAGATGAGGATCCTTACAATGGCTATAGCGACCAGCATGGGGCCACGACTAGTGCGTGGCCGTAGCCTCCGTGCAGCCACTGCGTAGCTGTAGGACGAGAGTCGCGGCTAGCCAGATCTGGCTGGCCGTGGTGGTTGCGACTAGCGCACAACTGTTGGTTATGTCTAGCGTGTGGCTAGCATGTACGGCTGTAGGATAAGACCAGTGTCCCGTGGCCGGCCACTATTAGCTGCAGTGGCGAGAAAAAGATGTTGACATTGATTTCAGCACCGGAGAAGAAAGAAGGGGAAGAAGAGAAGTGAGAAAAAAAAATAGGGTAAAAATAGGAGATATGAGAAATTTTAATAAAAAAATAGTGTTATAACAAAATAACAAAGGACAAAAAAAAAGGAGTCTAAATAGCCATGTTCTTAAAAAAAATTACTTGTCTTAACGTAAACTTGATTCTCCAATGCGCGCAAAATGTTTGATGAATTGATACGATAGAGGTGCAAGAGCATTTCCACCAGAAAATTGTTGTACTCATATTTATGGGAAGAATGCCTCTCGTTTATGACATGGTTTCTTCTCCCAATTCTGAAGGAGTGAGTTGTTCCTTGAGAAACAAACGGCGATCCAAATGTGGCTACCTATACCAATCTCAACATTATACCAAGCTTGGCTGTCTAGGGCTTGGCTTCTTGATGAACTGATACACTGCAATTGCAGTTAAGGCCAGGCTTTTCACCTCATCAAATGACTCCATAAACTAAGTTGCTGCTTGCCACGGCTCTTCCAACCGATCCCTGAACAAAGGCTGCTTCGTTTGTAGAGGGGTCTGGCTGCATCAATCTTTTTCCATATATCATTGAGCTGAAAAAAGGATATTGAAGTAATTTCCATATATCATTGAGCTGAAAAAAGAATTTTGAAGTAAACCCTGCTTAAGTAGGAATGGTTTTGGCAATTTTGTACTATTTTGATTAATTAAAGTAATTTAATTAAAATATTTATTTTTTATTCGGTTTCATTCTTACGTCGGTTGCGTTTATATACTACGGTTTCGTAATTTGATTCGGTTCGGTTTTTTTATCTCGGTTTTTTAATTCGGTTTGGTTTGGTTTCTACTGAAACCGAACCGGACCGAGATGCCGCCGTAACCCTGTCTCCTATGCCTTTCCCTCTCCGATCCCTCTCTCCGGTCTTCACTTCCCCTGTGCATCTCCCCTTTCCCTCTCTCCACCTCCCCATCACAAATTCTACTTGTACCAGAAACCAACGCCATCAGGTTCTCATGGTGCCTGCTTCATTTGTTGTTCATCAGGGTAAGTCAAGTTTGGATTTTTCTTTATGCGTTCCGTCGTGATTTTTTATTTCAAGTAAACGTTGTGATGGTTTGCTGCGATGCCAAAGCCCATCCAGCGCCTGGTTTTTCCGGAGAGAGATTCAATCGTCATACACCGAGGAGCTTTTGTGTGAATAAACTTTTCACTTGTATCGTGGAAGGCATCGATTTCAAGGGCATCATGACTATTCTATCCACAAAATTTGTCATCAGAAAAAGGGGTTGCAGAGAAGATAGTTGTAATCGATGCCACTGATAAGGGGGGTAGGCAACCAACAGGCTTGGCCCGATCCTGCTCCTCGCGGCCGGCCGCTGTGCAGAAGGTTTTTTTTTCTCCATCATGGTGACTGAATCTTGGAAAGCGGGTGGAGCCCGATCGGCGAGTTGAGAGTTGATAGTGGGCCGAGCAATGGATAGGCCGGGCGGAGGCCGGAGTCGGGGGGAAGCATGCGTCCCGTGTTCTGGGGGATGCTGGATTCGAGGGGAGGCTGGAGTCAGAAGATGTTGGCTCGAGACGGAGAAGGCCGTCCGGGCCCGGCAGATGCTGAAGGCGGGGCGACGTCTGGTTCATAGCAGAAGGGGAACCAAAGCTCGCGGGAGCGAAGGCCAGGATAAGGGTCGGACCATGGCCGGAGTAGGAGAATGGGTGTGGGAGTGACTTTAGAAGACCGAAGTGGCTGATCAATTTAAAGTAAAACTAAACGTTGCAAATAATTCAGATACGGGTTTATAAACAGTCCGGAAATTTAGATGGTTTAGATACTTAACTTTTCAGTTAATTAAGGTGACTTATGAGATTCAGATTAAGATGAAACAAACACCCTAAGTTGAGGACTTCTAGTGAACTCATTGTGACCCAGAGATGACTTTCTTTGGATTTCCTCGCAACACTTTGAAGATATCTATTGTGCTAGTTGAAGTTTACATTGCCGATAACAGGAAGGTGAAGAGTGAAAAATGAGATGAAGATAAATTGTGTTGCTTTGTGCCCTTTTCTGGCTCTGTTGTTGGAAGTGGTTATAGAGATAGATGTACTGGTCGAATCTGAAAAGGAGAAATAAATCAGTGGCTGCCATGAACGTTATTGTTCCTTTCTATTTGAGTTGTGTGCCACGTTGTTTTAAATACTCCTCTTTAGTTTGATATTTCTCCTGGAAGCTTCTATGTGATTCCTGTAGTGTTTGCCTCCAATTCTATGTGTTACTTAGAATCGAAACTGGCCCAACTGCACTTAAATTAGAGCAACATATATAATTTTATAAGATGATTTGTAAATCTCAATACTTTTTCTTTATGCTATTTCAATTATTTACTTATAATTTTTTGTGCCTTCTTCATTGACCCAGGTTGATTGACCATACCTGGTCGATATTTGGGACTACAACTAGCGGGAGTGTAAAATGGTTAGTTGTCATGAAGTTACTTGTTCAATTACTTTATATTTGTCACTGTGAATTGTAATATGATTATTCTTGGATTTAACTTTTCTGTTGTTTTTCATGTAATCATAATTTTTCTTTTTGTAGCTGCTTTCTAAGAAATCTTATGTGATTGCTATCATACCTCCAATTCCTACTACTAAAGCAAATTATTTGTGGGAATTCCTTAATGATTTAAATGCTAACAATTTGATGTTGAACATTCTTTATTTGGTTTTTTTTTTCAGGCCACCCTGAATGATACTTTTTTGGCTGACCTTGAAGAATTATCTGGCGATGAAGCACTTAGTGTGAGTCTTACATCTATTTGTATGATTTAGTAATTTCTAACCTTAGTCTAAACTTATCTGCATGAAATCATGGGTTTCCATTAAAACTTATTTTATTTTCTTATGTGTTCATTAGCCCAATGTAGTTTATCTAATTGACTCTTTAGTTATTCTTGCTTCTCATTAATATTTACTGTATCCTAGGATAATGAAGGAGAGGAATTTGAGAATATGGAAGAAGATGTTGATGGTGACATAGCGGATATTGAAGCTCTTAATTACGATGATTTGGATAGTGTTTCAAAGCTGCAGAGAACACAACGGTACATTGACATAATGCAAGTATGTCAGCTGTATCTTCTCTTCTTATGTTTTTTTATTTTCTAAAGGTTAATCAGGCTATTTAATTTAAATTAGTAAATTATCTTCTATTAAATTTCAGAAAGTTGACGATGCACTTCAAAAAGGGTCTGATATCTCAAACCAGGGAGTTATCTTGGAGGATGATCCTGAATACCAATTAATAGTTGACTGTAATGCCTTATCAGTTGATATTGAGAATGAGATGGTTATAATTCACAATTTTATTCGGGACAATTACCGCCTGAAGTTTCCTGAACTTGAATCCTTGGTTAATCATCCAATAGATTATGCCCGAGTTGTCAAAAGAATTGGTAATGAAACAGACTTAACCCTTGTAGACCTTGAAGGGCTTTTACCCTCTGCAATCATTATGGTTGTCTCAGTGACGGCCTCTACTACACCTGGGAGGCCTCTTCCAGAAGAAAGCCTCAGAAAGGTTATTGATGCCTGTGACCGAGCTCTTAATCTTGATTCATCTAAGAAGAAAGTGTTTGATTTCGTGGAAAGCAGAATGGGTCACATTGCGCCAAATCTGTCTGCTATAGTTGGAAGTGCAGTTGCTGCAAAACTGATGGGGACTGCTGGTGGCCTTTCAGCTTTGGCTAAGATGCCAGCTTGCAATGTTCAGCTTCTAGGTGGCAAAAAGAAAAATTTGGCTGGATTTTCTACTGCAACCTCACAATTCCGTGTAGGGTATCTAGAGCAAGCAGATATTTTTCAAAGCACACCCCCTTCACTTAGGATGAGGGCTTGCCGGTTGTTGGCTGCAAAGTCTACACTAGCTGCACGGGTGGATTCCACTAGAGGTGATTCCACAGGGAAGACTGGGAGGGATTTAAGAGAGGAAATTCGAAAAAAAATTGAGAAGTGGCAAGAGCCACCTCCAGCGAAGCAGCCAAAGCCTCTTCCTGTTCCAGATTCAGAGCCTAAGAAGAAAAGAGGTGGACGCAGGCTGCGAAAAATGAAGGAAAGGTAAACATTTGTTTTTGTTATTGTTAAGTTTTGTCAGAACGCTGCACATGGTGGTTTTGATTTATCAATAATTATCAGGTCATGCATTACAGGTGACATTTTTGTTACTGACAACTGAGGCTAGGATGGTGTGAACAGCACGTCTGCCTAGTGTTGTTAGTATGTTATGTAGACTAGAATTTTCAACGCATATAGTAGCTATCTTACTCAACTGCATCTTGGTTTATTTGTTCTAAAATGTTTGATGCAAAAGCTGATCACTAAGTTCCCTTTGTTTTCCTGTCCCCCCACATTGTCGATTAGACTATAACTGGATTAAACTGTCTGGGGCTTCTTTGAATTGATACTAGCAGCTTGTTAAGAGAAACTGAAGTTGTTTTTTTTAAATCTCATCTGGGAAATATCGTAATCCCTAAATTTCTCTTAAAGGATCAGTTTCTTCCTTATCGTGCTATGGTTAATAGACATTTGAATTTGAGCATGTTTAGCTTAGAAAATTTCTATAAGTTGATGTTCATCACTGCATGCTGCTTCCTTTTGAAGTGCATATTTTTGGGGATATTGATCTTAGTAGACTTTGATTTGATGCGGCTGATTTTGTTTTCTATAGGTATGCAATTACGGATATGAGGAAGCTGGCCAACAGAATGCAATTTGGTATTCCTGAAGAGAGCTCATTAGGTAATAACATTTATATCTTGATCATCTGGAAGCATCATCTTAATCCAGATATTTGTGTTTTTTGTGTAAATTGTATTGGTTTCTTCATCATTAATGACTTATTGGCTTATAAAGGCCAGGTATGAAGCATGGTCCATAATCTTACATCTTGCTGAGATCTCAGTCTCAGTGGGAATGTCTAGGCAAGAGACCATGTAACGAGGCTTACGGTCTCAGCGGGATCACAGTGATCTCGCCAATCTTGCTGAAATTGTCCTCATTTTTTATGGAAAAAATCATTTTTTGCGTTTTTTCCCTAAAACCTGAAGCTGCTGTAATTTTCTGCAAGTTAACAGAGGAAGAGGAAGTGTGAGGAGAAGAAGAGGAAGTGTAAGGAGAAGAAGAGGAAGGAGGAGGAGAAAGGTTAGGGAGAAGAATAAGAAAAAATAAGTAGAGGAGGAAGAGGAAGAAGGCTAGGAGTAGGACCTCATAAATTCTGCTGTGAGCCCTGTAAAATTGACTTCTGCCTTTCTCCTCCTCTCTTCTTATATGGGTAATCCTAAGCTGCTTCTTCTTGCAATCTCCTATCTTTACTTAAATTATGTGGAAGATCCTAACCGTTAACCTGATTTGGTGAATATGACTCTCAAGTATCATCAAGTTCTTCACTTAACTAGCCTAATTTTACTTAATCAAAGTATAGTCTCATAATTTTATAATTGTTTGAGATTAATATTAGTGCTAGAATATCAAAACATATGTAAAAAACTCTTTAGGATCACTGAGAACTCGGCTCTTTGACTGAGACGAGACTAAAATTTGAGTTTGCAAACCTTGATGTGAAGTGTGTTTCATTGCATCTTTCACATCATATCCACGGGCAACAATATGGTATGCATTTTTCAACATGTATGTTTATATATAATCTATGATAGCATAGATAGCATATTATACTCATAGAGTACCTCACTTTGCTTGCTGCCTGGAAGCTTATGAAAAACACCATAATTGTCATGTGTGTATGTAATGTGTCTAATGAGTAATTGATACTTGTCAAATGACTTCGAAGGTTTAATCACATTTGAAAATTTGTTGTATTTTTTTATGTGTTCCACACATGTTTCAATCTGGTCCTTCTGAGTAAAAATCCGTCCTGATATTATAGACAATATCTAGCATCTTATATTCTTTATATGACCTTAACATTCACTTGATTGTATCAACCAGTGTTTTGAAAACTGGACTGCACCATCCTGGTTGAACCGGGACCAGCTTTATTTATTGTCTTGTCAAGCCTGAAAACCAGATTTTTTATTAGACAAGTGAATCATTTAGAGAACAGGATTCAACTATGGGTCGCAAATCTCAATTGAACCTGGGTTATCACAAACCAACTTTATACTTACGTCAAGACAATTTTCTATGGCAAACCAATTTTATACGTACATCAAGATAATTTTATGGATTTTTTTTTCAAAGAATATATAATTGGCTAGAAGAGACAAAATATGTGGATATGTGGGGATTTGACCTCAGCACCTCAGCAAAGTGAGCAATGCTATAGTTAACCCAACCATTGACTGTTGCATGCTGTAAACATAAAACTAATTGTATATATTACATTTAAAGGAATCCAGCCAATGGTCTGACGAACTGGCCATCTTTCCAATTTGATGGCCTGTCAGGCTTTGAAAATTGGTATTGATATGTTATTTGTGCCATATGAATTTGTGTATCATTGTAAATAGCTGGATGAATGGCATCTGTGATTATTATGATTCTGCTATAATGAGCTTTATTGATAGTTACTCTTATTTTCTTTTGGTCTTGTAAGAATAATTATGCACAAATCATTTGGTATTACTGGGTAATTGATGTAAATGATTTGCATGTAAGATGCATGAACCTGGGGTATAATTTTCATGGTTCGTAACAATGTGATGTTCTTGCTGACCCCAAATTGCTGGGAAAAGGCGCTACTTGGTTATGATCTTATGTAACAATATGTGATGTTTCTTATAACTACGAATTATTTTTTTGCCTAACTATTTTTCTGTTTTATGGGGCAGGGGATGGACTTGGTGAAGGTTACGGTATGCTTGGGCAGGCGGGGTGTGGGAAGCTGCGGGTATCTGTTGTTCAGAGTAAACTTGCTGCTAAAGTAGCAAAACGGTAGACATTCTTGTTTAATTCCCACATTTTTCCTGGTTTAAAATTTAAGCATGCCAGTTGTCTGCTTGTTCATTGTCCTTCCCTTGTTTTTTTGGTTGCGATATATGTGCATTTGCTATTATTCATACTTTGATTTCTTTCGTTATATCTAAATTTTACCGTATCTCATTGTAACAAATTAGGTTCAAGGAAAAGCAGTATGGAAGCAGTGGTGCTACTTCAGGATTGACTTCAAGCTTGGCATTTACACCTGTACAGGTGAGCCTCAGTTTTGCTGTTGTATAGGTGTATTAGTTTATGGCCCACTGATCTTTTAAACTTATGTAAAGCTAGACTTTTCTGTTTCTGGGTTTTTTTTAGGCTTCCCTTTCTGTAGCATATAGCCCCCCTTTTCCCGTGTTGCATGTTCAATTTAAGGTGATAAGATTGCTTCAATTGTATTGCTGGCATGAGACTGTGCAGAGCAGTTGTAGGCTGCTAAATAACCACAATTGCAAGCAAATATCTGATGCGGAACCTTGATGTGGGCCTAGAATTGGGTCCCACATTTGTTCCATAAGGTGGTGACCAGTCCATGACGAAGCAGGCCAAATTTTGGATTGCTTTAGGGTTAAGTTAACTTAGAATCTTGTTTGATTTAGGTCTTTTAATTAAAAGATTAGTTATATAAAAGTAGGATTTTAGATATAGATTTAATTTTCCTATGTTCAGGACTCTACCATCCGGTGTTTTATATCTAATTACAGACTTATTGTAAAGCTTATCAATTAGCCGTGAACTATAGTAGTGAGTTAGCCATGACTTGAGAAAAAAATCTCCTGGTTCTGCTGATTGAATACTTCCCCCGATGGTGCCAGTTTCAACAAACACCGGTGATGATTTTGGTGGTTCACCTACCATCTGGTTCCGATTCCGGTGTGTTCTCTGGTGTTGATTCCAGAGGGTTATTCCTCTCCTCTACCCCTCTTCCTCCCCTCCGTTTACCTCCAAATTATTCTCTTCCACCACGTTAAGATGTCATTCTACATCAATATCCAGAATTTTTAGGTTAAAATATAAATTTGTATTTGCACCTACAATATTTTCATGGCAGCTTCTTAAAGTTTTGATTCCTCGTTTTCCTCTTGAAATGAGTCTCTTTGTGTGAATGGGACATCTTTCCGCCCAATTTCTTTTGAAATTAGAACCAACTCTGCTGTAACCTCTTTTTGAAGGAGAAAACATCCGCTTTTTAAATATATCTTTTGGCTACTGCTGCTACTAAATGCAATGTTGATGACCTTTCCCATGCAGATTATATATGTATCGCTTCAGTTCTTTACTTGAAAAATTTTGGTTTCTTGCAGGGCATTGAACTCACAAATCCGCAGGCGCACGCCAATCAGCTTGGCAGTGGCACTCAAAGTACCTATTTCTCAGAAACAGGAACCTTTTCAAAAATCAAAAGGACTTGAAAAGCCATTTTAGAGAATCACATTTATTACTTAATCTGGCCTAGCCTGGGTGTTTTATGTATTTGGAACAAGGTGGGCCTCAGAATATTACGGTGTAAGCATAGAATCGAAAGTGGCATATATGCAAAAAAACGTAATTGCAACTTTTTGCGAACTATCATTTGCTTCGTAGATTTAATGCGTTCTTTTTCTGGGCTGCTATGTGGAGTGGGGCATTTATTCCATATTTTTATAAATGAAAAAGTTTTTATGATCTTGGGTATGCGTGCCAATGTTCGAGTTGTCAGATCTTGATTGCAAGGGGGTATGCAGTGATCCAAACTTACTTTCCCCCCTTAGGTCATGTGCGTCGTTAAATCAATATCCAATGACCCATGAAGCCTGCGTTTGTGCTGATGCGTATAAGCTTGGGTTCATGCAAATGGATCCCTTATATAAATACAGTAATGTATACAATCAGGAAGAGGGCGAACAGGTTGATAGTTGAAGTGCTTTCTAGCTTTAATCCATGATCTCCTACGAATCAGGAATTCAGCATTTCTCCTACGAATCAGGAATTCAGCATTTGAAGTGTTTTTCAATGATTAGCTAGGAGTTGTGCATGATAGAGGAGGTACCCTTGCCATTCCCTTTTTGTTGGAGCTTTTGACTAATGAATGACTTTTTTCCTTTATTTTTTTGCTCGGTCACTGAATGACTATTATTGACAGAAAAGTCTCGCCCAAAGATCTTACCATTAAAATGCAGTGTTAGCCTTTAGCTGTTGATCATGGATTGGGTGGGGGGATTAAGTTTGAACTTTGAATTGGTTAAATCCATGCAAACCCAACTGGTTCCTGCGTACAAACCGTTTCAGCAGGGATCGGACCTAGAATTGCTAGGAGTAGCATGAAAAGGTTTAAATAGGCTGCCATTAGCTTGAAAGATCCAATTAACCCGATGCAAATGTAATCTTCTTAGAATCTGTAAAATTATAAAAAAGTTCAATAAATAGCTTCTTACTGCAAATAATACATAAAAAAGTCACGGGCACATACATAATAGAAAATTTAAGAAAACATACGGACATTGTCAGAGTAAATTCACAAAAGCCATAAATGTGCCTGCTGTTTCCTGGTTATTGGTTCAATCATTGGGTATAAATGAGTATATGAGAACTAGTTTACCGTATTAAATACAAAAGGCTTATTGAATCTTAGCTAAATGGTTAGTGAAATAAGGATCGATATTCTGGTACGAATATTTATGTTTGAAAAAGACATCCCCCCCATTTTATAAGCAAGAATTTTGTGTGGAATTGTCTGCTTGATAAAAAATTCTGGTAAGTTTCTTTTATTAATTTCTCTTTCGGTTTATTTTTCTCTTTTCGAAAATTTGGTGTCGGCGCTGTTGAGACAATAGTTCTAAAATATTTGATATTGCCTTAAAATTTTTTTAAAAATATTCTTTTGGACAAAAATGTCAGTCGCAACCCGCAAATGCAATTGTAACTAAATGTGTGGCCAAATCTGGTTGTGGGAATTGGCTATGACCTACCCAAGGCTAAGCCACCGGCAACGGTGGAGGATTGCGGTTAGGATGAGAGGTAAGGAGGATATTGGATTTTGAAATTAGATTACAAAAAGGGTATTTTTGTCCAATTCAAACTTTTAAACTTGGCTTAATAATTCTAACTTCATTTGTAGTTGATGCCCAGAACTCCTCTTTTTCATGCTCTCCTTAACATCTACAATGCCTTGGAACAAATTATTAACTTTTTTTGGGCATAAAATTCTCACATGCCATTAAAAAATGGTGCATAATATAGGCGTGGGATCATATGGGCATGCTCCATGAAATTTGGGTCCAATTTGATACATCATGTGTCTTGTAAATTTTAAGCATGAAAATTAACAGCTTAAGCTTACAAGCTTGGTTGGAAGGAACGCACTGTCTCTACATACTCTAGCTAAACTTACCTTGTTTTAATAATGTCTTTTACTGAAAGAAGGTTCCCCAAGTAGGAAAGCGAGGGTGGATTATATAGATAGAAGAGGATGGGGAAAAAGGTTGCGGGAAGTCAGGCAAGATAAAGACCTGACAAATATAACACAACGCCTAAACGTAACACGTTGCAAGATAATATAACGACCTAACGAAAAGATGTTCATATTCCTACTCTACTTTTTTTATACTTAAATCCTTATTCTAGTCTTTAATTGGACACGTTGCAAGATAATATAATGACCTAACCTTCATATTCTACCCTGTTGTTACCTCTACCAACTCATCCCACTTTTCACTACTATGAGTACGACCTTTACCTCTGCTACCACACCAACACCGTTGTGCCTACCACCATGTGTATTATTAGCCTGTTGGCCACCATTTAGCTCCATTAGTCATGCAAAATATGAATTTATTGTAGTCTACCCTAACACAAATTTGCTTTGGTGGTGGCCCCACCTCTCCCTTCACCACTTTGTTGCTACTCTTATCGTCAGCACCGCCATCCTTGCGGCTACCACTGCCAAGCTCAGGCTATATAATACATTTATACGATAAATATATATATTGTAAATAAAATAATACTCCCTCTATCATAAAATAAGTATCTTATTTCACTTTTTAAAATATTTATTTTAAAAAATTAAATAGGACGCTTATTGTAAGATAGAGGGAGTATAATTTTACTATAGACTAAACCACCTCCATTGCCCTTATAGCAGCCAAATTTGGTCACAAGTTAGCCGCAACTATGGCCACCACCAAGTTACTATCTCCACTAAAATTCGGCAAAATATATATTTTCATGTGTTGCAAGTGCACTATAATTTTACTTTAGCATGCACTAAAGCTTGTCATGGCTCCTTTCCAGGCCCGGTGGCCATGATCGAGTTGCGACTAATCGATACCCATAGCTTTTATTGGTTGCAGCTAGGCCAATCTCAATCAGTTCCTAGCCACTACCTGTGCCTACTGACTAGGCATGTTGACCAATAGTTTATTCTGGATGCCCAGTCCGACTGGCCACACAAGCTAGAAGGCTAGAACATGCTACAAGCCAGTAGATGTAGTTGCAGGGTATGACCAAAGCTCTAACCATGGCCAGGAATTGGTTGCGACCCTAGAAGGCAGCTTTTGGTTGTGGCAAGTGGTGGATAATATGGCTTAAAATCTTTATTAATATTGTTGGGTTAAGTAAGTTTGACCTACTTAAATTAAAAATTATGAGTAAGAGTAAATAAAATTTAGGTGTTGCAAAGGAATGATATTTAGAATTGTCTTATGTAGGAATTGTAACTTTATTAGAGTGAGTACATAAGACCCAAATTTGGCCTTTAGTGATAAGCTCTAAGACTACTCTATTTTTTGTGGGGTACATTTAGACCCGTAAACTTGGGTTAGGTGAAAAAAAAAACTTCTTTTTGGGACAAATTCTTTAGGATTAGATAAAGATGAATCTTTGTTGGGTCAAAGGATCTTATCGGGAATATTTTTTAAAGAAGTCATTTTATCATGTATGCATGGTATCTCCTTGGGTCTTAATCGCATTCTCATAGTCTATTTAAGCATATTTTTTACATATACTTTATACAAATTTTTTGCATAAGTTCTATATGTGTCCAAAGAGTAAAAAATTGAGTTATTTCACTGTGGATTACTATTGGAGTACTTCCAACAAGTAACATCATATCTTTTCATCCCGAGAGATAGATGTCCATATATCCCAAGTACATATAGGGAAGACGTATTTGCCTTAAGGAGATAGCATCATTAGACTTTATCTCCTCTTCCATCTTTTTGCTCTAACTGTGTGCATAAGTATTTTGCGCAAAGTACTATTAAAGGCAATTGTGATATTCAAAGGGGAAACAAGGTTCTAACAACAAGATCTGGCTACTCGTTATGACCATCTAGGTAGAGGGGCAGGCGAATGGTGTCACAAAAGTGCGAGGAGGTTTGGGAAATGGAAGAAGGATGGAGGGGTGCCATAAAGGGGCAAAGGGCAAACATAGGGATGAAGGGCTTGTGGAGAGGGTAGGTAGAGAGAAATACTGGTTTGTGGATAGAGGGGTTGTGCATTTTGAAATTTAGAATCGAAATAAGTTACTTTTGTTTTTTAAAAAATTAATGATCCAACTAAAAGTTATTAAGCGAAATTAAGTAGGGAAAATTATATAAATAATAAAAAAATATATTTACCAAAATAAACTACTTTAGGAAATATTTTCTAAAATAGTGTTCTTTTTTGCCACAAGGGGCCAACCAAGCAGCTGACGCCTGCGTGGTTTTTTTTATTTTTTAAATTAATTTTGTTATTTAAAAGGACAAAATTAGTTTTAAGCCGATTTCGTCGTTCTAAACGACAAAACCTTTTTAAGTTGACCCAGTTTTGTCGTTTTAAATGACGAAATCAACTTAAGCTGATTTCATCGTTCTGAACAACGAAACTACCACACTTGTCCCATTTCACCCTTTGGTCTCGGCAACAATATTGATTTTATTATTCTAAACGACAAAATCGGGTCAAATTAAAACGGCTTCGTCGTTTAGAAGGATGAAAATGGCTTAAAACTAATATCATACTTTTAAATGATGAAATCAACTTAAAAAAAAAACCATGCAGGCGCCAGCTACTTGGCTAGAGCCTGCGTGGTAAAAAGGAACGTCATTTTAGAAAATATTTTCCAAAGTGGTTTATTTTAGTAAATAATTTTTTTTATTATTTATATAATTTTCCCAATTGAGTATTAGCCTTCCTTATGTATTTTCATCTGGAAGAGGTTTTTTCCCATCTTATTTCGTCTTATTATAAGGAGATGTATTTATATAACCAGTAAGGATGATTAAGATGTTAACAAAATCATAATGGGGTTATGTTTTGTGTATGATTGAAAACTAGGGAAGATATGCTCTCCTGGGTAAATTTTTCCTCAAATTAATTACATCTATCAGCTGTGATGAGACTTTGTTTAATGGCCTGGGTGTTTCATACTTTTTCGTAAAATAAACTGCTAGTACGGTACCCTGTAGCCAGCAGAGAACCATTTGAATGGATAATTTAATTTGGTTCTGTTAGCTGTCTTGAAACATAGTATTACAATTACAAAAATAAAATCTGTTGTCTGACATGTACTCTATTTCTCTTAAATTAATATCTTTATTTAGTAAAAAAAATTTGTTCCATATTAATAGCTTTATTTTATTTAATTTAAATAATTAAGTAATTAAAAAAATATCATAAGTTTAATTTCCCTTTTTTTGGATGTAAATTTTACCATTTAATAGAAAATATTATTTTTTTAAATATAACTATTGATATTACACAGGGGAGTATTTAATATTTTATTCAACATTAGAATTAGGATGAGTTTGTCCCGTAGATTGCAGATAATAAGAGTGAAGAACTTAAGCATCTATTATTAAAGAAACACGTTAGTATGTGACAAGTAGACACGATGATCGCGTGCGCCAAATGCATTAGGACCACACAATATCGGCACTTGTTACTTATAGGGCAGACAATCTGACATGCAAGCACTTGGCAAATATTAACCATTTTCATTTAAGATTAGGACGAGGCTATCTGCACCCTATAAAACCCCTCTATTGCTCCCTTCATCTTCTACTCCAAACAGATACATCCCCTTGTCATCATCATTAGAGTAAAAAACAAAAGTGTCATTTTCTTGATACTAGAAGATATCCAACCTAAAGGGTAGTCCATGAAGCACCCATGTATGAAGTTATATACAAGGGGTGCCCACCACGGGGGAATAAGGCCTCTACCTGAACCACATGATAACTTCTGGAATGACTCCTCATAGTGAGCGCACCCCAATAATATATAAAGTTATATACGATGGGTGCCCACTGTGAGAGTGTAAGATCTCTACGTGAACCATAGGAGAACTTCTAAAATGGTGCTCACGGTGGGTACTCCCCGATAAAGTATAAAGTTCTATGTGGTGGGCGCCCACCAAGAGGGAGTAAGCCTCTATATATGTGAACCACAGGGGAACTTTTGGAATGATACTCACGGTGGGTACCTTCCAACAACATATGAAGTTATATACGGGGGTACCCTCGCGAGGGAGTAAGACCTCTATGTGAGCCACAAAAGAACTTTTGAAATAGCTCTTATGGTGGGCACCACCTGACAATGTATGAAGTTATCTATGGGGTGTGCCCACTGTGAGGGAGTAAGGCCTTTATGTGAACCACTTGGGAGTTTTGGAATAGTACTCACAATGGGTACCTCTAATAATATATGAAGTTGGTACCCACCACAAGGGAGTAAGGCCTTGAGGTGAACCACTAGAGAACTTCTAAAATGGTGCTCACAGTGAAATTCTATATAAAGGACATCCATTGCGAGGGAGTAAGGTCTCTATGTATTGCACTAGATAACTTCTCTAACTTAGTTGAAGTTCATAATGTCTTTCAAGTGTCCATGTTAAGGAAATACATACAATATTCGTCACATGTAATTGACGACAACCTTGTCGAGTTGCAACCTGATCTTAACTTTGCTAAAAGGCCTATGAAGATATTGAATAAGAAGAATCAAGTCCTAAGAAGTAAGATTGCAGAGAAAAGATGTAGTGTCTAAGAATTTTAAGTATTTTTTTGATTTTTTAGAATTGTTCTATATTTTTTTTGGATTATTCTATGGAAAAAATACTTATTTATGATTTTTAGTGAATAGGGGTATTTCCTTAGAGGTGCGGCCACTTAGTGGAGACCCATAAGGTGACATGTCATAGGAAAGGAGGAAATTGCCCATGTTATGTACCATGCTCGACTTCTATTATGATAAGTCAATGCTCCTCTACACTTACCTATTTGAACCCTCCTTCAGCCTCTATCTTCCTTCACAAACTCTTGAAGGAAACAACTAAAGCTTAGCGCTTGGAGGCTTTTGGTGACCCGAAAGGAGTACATTAATTAGCGGTGAAAGAGGTAAGGGGAAGAAACATGCACGAAGATGTCAGAGGAGAGAGCTAGGATTCTTGTTCATAATTTCTATTCCTCGGAATTTACTTATAAGTCTATTCTTGTATATTAAATCATTAATAACTCCATGCAATTCAAGTGGAAGAGCCGCATCTATTCGGCTCTGTTTTGATAAAAAAAAAAAGGAAATTGGCCTTGCTAACCAAAGCCATAGCTAGCCTTGTGAATTATGAAATTTTCCAGCCAGCAACCGGTAATTGAAGAGGGAAATACCCATTGATAACATGGCCCTACGCGAACATTGAAAGGCACGACCGACCGATGGGGAAGTCCACCTGCAACCCTGGCTGGTACCTAGAATGTCACGCCTCGGCATTGCCCGACCCAAGCTGAACCCGGTCCAAGGGCCGGTCAAGCGCGCGGGGGCGACGAAGGGAAGATTGAGAAACGGTTTAACAGAAAACTTAACCCTAAATACGGGCGATCTAACAGAAATACGGAGTACGCACATCCCTCTGAGCAAGGGTAAATAAGAAGAACAGAAAGAGAGTTGCTTATCACAAAATAAACAACTAATCTCAAACCCACATGCTTAGTCAACTATAGCCCACACCGGCTCAAAATAAGTCTTAAGCAATACAACTATAAAATGTGACATAAACCCAAAACAACAGAGAACCCTACACAAAGGTTCTAAACATAAAGTATAAAACCAAAGGAAATTAAGTCACACAACGATCTCCACGATCAGATCAAAGTCATCTCCGACCTTTCCTCAAAGAGGAGATCCTGTCCGTCTTCGTGTCGCACCATGCAACCCCAAAGCAAAACACAAGAAAGAGGGGTGAGTTTAACAAACTCAGCAATGGTTTTTAATATCACTATCATCATCGAAAATACGATAGCATAGCAATATAATCATTTAGATCAAAGATTGACAAGGTGCATCATTTTCTGATCACATATATACATCACCTAAACATGCATTATAGTGCATAATCCACATAGTATCATTCTCATCATAACATCCTGCATGAAATGTATCTCTACCATACATATTCAATCATGCGTCGATAACCATATCAATCCTATATGAGATGTATCTCTAACATACATATTCAATCATGCATCTATTGTATCAACCTACATGAGATGTGTCTCTAACATACATATTCAATTATGCTTCACATCATATTAATCTGCATGAAATGTATCTCTAACATACATATTCCATCATGCATCACATCATAACACCTTGCATGAAATGTATCTCTAACATATATATTCCATTATGCATCACATCATAACGACCTGCATGAATGCATCTCTAACATACATATTCCATCATGCATCACATCGTAGCAACCTGCATGAATGTATCTCTCACATACATATTCCATCATGTATCACATCATATAAGGAATGCCTCCCTCAAGGAGTAAAACACAATCATTTTCGCAAGTCTGGACGTGGTCCAAATTTCCTAACTGGAAACCTGGGGCATTGCCCGCTCAGGACACAGTCCCAATTCCATAAGATAAACTAAGATGTAGGGGTAGTCAGCCCCTCTGCTCGCTAAGGATAATCTACACGGGAAATCCAAATTCCCTAAAGGGAACCTAGAGCAGGTATGCTCGCTAAGGACAATTCGGGCTAAGAATGTCCAAATTCCACGTAGGGAACCTAGAGCAAGGTGTTAGCTAAGAACATCTTTGCGGTGGGGAGAGTCCAAATTCCCGCATTGGGAACCTAGAACACGTGGTAGCCGGTGCACGAAGGCATACCACTCTAGGTGCTCAGTGTCCAGATGTGACTATTCTCAATAAATAAATCTCAACCACAACAAGTATACGACTCGTCCTCATATAATCTCAATTTGACTCGACTCAACCCGGGGAGTGCACATGTTCTACACAGGAACTCAAATCCAAAACATGTCCCTTCAAACCAATCAAGTTTCGATTAAGCCACTACCGATCAATCCGGCACACAATTTCTCACATTGCATCCAATCGGTCAAATTCGATTAACCTCGATAAAGTCTCAATTGGAAATTCATTTTCATGATGCATGCAGCATGGTACATACGTAGGCAAGGCAGACATGAATCATAATCCATGATAAGTGCTCTCATCAGCCCCTAATGCATCATTCATAATCATGATATCAAGCTTCAACATCATCATTTAACCCCACATATGTGTGTGTATCTAGTAGAAGTACTTCACTCAATGCATTTCAACATGTTTGAAATTAACTCACTACCACATTACACATGTGAATTAACATCTAATCATGAATTCTAGCGGAAATCATTGAAGAAGAATCATTGAAATCATAACTCAATTCAAAGCTCAACCACAAAGGCTAAACACATATAAGATCATTCACTTCATCCATAAGTCATGACATTCACTAATATTCATACATCAACTAACCACATTCTATCATGACAAATTAGTCCATGAATAGGTTGTAGTCCTACTGAAAATATATTTAACTATAGAGAATCAACCATTCATAATTTCAAGATGACAATTCCAACATCATGCCACAAAACATAAGTCATTCCACAAATCTCTAACTATATATCTCAACTTCATAACCTCAATAGTGTGCCTATCCAGTAGCATAATATAGCTCAAAATACTCCACATTCATATAAAATTGGCAAGTTAAAGTGGAATTATTAAAATAAATATCATGTAATTAGAGCACCATTCTGCTGTGTAGCCGTTCGAATGCCCTGCAGGCCGTTCGATTATCTAAACGGGAAAAGTTTAAATTCACAGTTTGGCCGTTCGAACGCCCAGCAGGCTGTTCGATTAGCTAAACTAGAAAAATGTCAGAACTGCAGTGTTGCCGTTTGAACGCCCTGCAGGCCATTCGAACGCCAACAAGGCAGATTTGACCTTCTTCTTCCTTTCACATTTTCAAACCGAAACTCCATTGATAACACTTCAAATCATCATCTAATAACCTAAATATCATCAAAAGTCCACCATGACTTCCAGAATGCTAAACCATATCATAACAAGATAAACCTTATGAAATCGAGATTAAAGATTACCATTTTCTAATCATGCCATTAGTACACTAAATCAAGTAATTCCATTCAAAATAAACCAAAAAATCAAGAGTTTTACCATAGAAAGACTGAATTTTTGAAAGTCCATTACCTTATCCCTTGATTAGGCTTGGGTTTGATGGTCACCCTTCTTGAAAACCTTACAAAGACATTGAGTTTGAATTAAACTCCATTAAAACAAATTTAACAAAGAAAACCCTAATAAAAAACTTAGATCTAGGGCTTGTTGAACATAAAAATTAGATTTTTAAAGTTAGGGTTTGAAGTAAAGATGCAAATCAGTAGTTTTAATGTTTAAAAATCAATCAAAACAAAGGGAAAATGGTAGATCTAGAAGAGATTAAGAGGAAAACTAGGATTTAGTACTTAATTAGAATAGACTTACCTTAAACACCTTCTAATCCGGGCCTAATTGGGGATTAGGCCTGACCTCTCCTCCTCAGCCTGTTCCTAAAATGGGAATGGCTCAGGTTTAGCCTTTTATAGTAGGCTTTGGGGTGTATATGGGTAAGTTATGGGGTGTAAATAGAAAAAGTAGGCTAAAAATGAGTATTTTACAAATTTGAGCACTAATTATGTCACGCCCCGGCGATGCCCGACCCGAGCCGAACCCGGTCCAGGGGCCGGTCAAGCGCGCGGGGGCGACGAAGTGAAAATTTAGAAATGATCTAGCGGAAGACTTAACCCTAACCACGGGCGATTAACAGCAACACGGAGTGCGCACAATCCTTTGAGCAAGAGTAAATAAAAGGGAAGAAAAAGGTGTTGCTTATCACAAAGTAAACAACAACCTCAAACCCACAAACTTAGTTAAGTAAAGCCCACACCGGCTCAAAATAAGTCATAATCATCACAACTGTAGTATATGACAAATCCAAAACAAGAACCCTACACAAAGGTTCGAACATAAAGCATGAAACAAACGAAGGTAAGTCACGCAACGATCTCCATCATCACACCCAAGCTACCTCTGACCTTTCCTCAAAGAGGCAATCCTGTCCGTCTACATGTCGCACCACGCAACCCCAAATCAAAACACAAAAGAGGGGTGAGTTTTAACACTCAGCAATGGTTTTAATATTACTGTCAACGTAGAAAATACGATAGCTTAGAAATGAGATCGTTCAGATCAAAGATTTACATGGTGCATCACTTTCTGATCACACATTCATATCACCTAACACTGCATCATAATGCATAATTCAACCTGCATGGATGTATCTCTAGCATACATATTCCCACATGTATTCACATCATACCAATCCCGCATGGATGTATCTCTAACATACATATTCCCACATGCATAATATCATCACAACCTGCATGGATGTATCTCTAACATACATATTCCCACATGCATAATAGCATCACAACCTGCATGGATGTATCTCTAACATACATATTCCACATGCATAATATCATCACAACCTGCATGGATGTATCTCTAACATACATATTCCCACATGCATAATAGCATCACAACCTGCATTGATGTATCTCTAACATACATATTCCACATGCATTTTATCATCAAAGTCAACATGCATGGATGTATCTCTAACATACATATTCCCACATGCATAATAGCATCACAACCTGCATTGATGTATCTCTAACATACATATTCCACATGCATTTTATCATCAAAGTCAACATGCATGGATGTATCTCTAACATACATATTCCACATGCATAACATCAAAATCAACATGCATGGATGTATCTCTAACATACATATTCCCAAATGCATAATGTCATCACAATCAACCTCCATCAAGGAGTAATCACACATTAACGTCACACAGACGGGAGCATAGACAAGGCCACGAAGGCGTGTCGTGGTACAAAATTCTACACAAGAATTCAAGAAAGATCGGGGTTGTCAATCCCTAATATTGCTCGCCCTGGACGATCCTGGCCAAAGATGTCCCATTCTCACACAGAGAATCTAGAGCAGGGGTGTTCGCCCAGGGACATCTACTGTGGAGGGAAGAGCCCGAGTTCTCACACAGAGAACCCTAGAACACGTGGTAGCGGGGTGCACACGGCATACCACACTGGATTCTCAGGGTCCAGATGACACACATAATAACATTCTCACATATCCGCAAGACAAGTACACAACTCGTCCCCACATCATTCCATTAAACAAGACTCAACCCGGGGAGTGCACTCGTTCCACACAGGAACTTCAAATCGTTCCACACAGGAACTTCAAATCGTTCCACACAGGAACTTCAAATCAAAATATGTCCTTTCGGACCAATCAACTTGTGATTAATCCACGACCAATAAACCCGGCACACAATTCCATTACATTGCATCCAATCGGTCAAATTCGATTAATCACGATGAAGCCTCAATTGGAAATCCATTTTCATGATGCGTGCAGCATGGTACATGCGTGGGCAAAGCATACATGAATCCTAATCATGATAAGTGCTCTCACCAGCCCCTAATGCATCATTCATAATCACGATATTAAGCTTCAACATCATCATTTAACCCCCACATGTGTGTGTGTGTAACTAGTAGAAGCCTTTCACATAATGCATATCAACATGCTTGAAAATCAACTCACTACCACACTACACATGTGAATTTCTATCTAAACATGAATTCCAGCGGAATCATAGTAGAAGAATCGTTGAAACCATAGCTAAATTCAAAACTCAACCACAAAGGCTAAACACCTATAACATCACTCATTTCATCATTGAGTCATGGCAATCACCAACATCCACACACCACTAACCACAATCTATCATGACGAATCAGTCCAACCATGATTGTAGTCCTACTGAAAGTATATGCTTATCCAAAGGGAAACAACCGTTCATAATTTCAAGATAACGATTCCAACATCATGCCACAAAACATAAGTCATCTCACCATCTCTAAGCATATGTCTCAACTCTATAAACTCAATAGCATGCATTTCCAGTAGCCTAACATAGCTTAAAACACTCCACATTTATATAAAATTGGCAAGCTAAAGTGGAATCATCAAAATAGGCATCATACACACAACATACAATTTCCTGTGTAGCCGATCGATCGCCCTTTAGGCCGTTCGATCGGTTACACGCAAAAATTTGAAATTTTCAGTTCAGCCGATCGATCGCCCTGCAAGGCCAATCGATCGCCAACCTGACAAAAGCAGTCATCTTCTTCCTTTCGCAAAATCAAACCGAAACACCATAGATAACACTTCAAATCCACATCTAGCACCCTAATCATCATCAAAAGTCCTCCTTGACTTCAAGAATATCAAACCAAACCATAATAATGCAAAACCCTAAGAAATCGGGATTAAATAATTCTATTTTCTAATCTTACCATTAACACACTAAATCAAGCAAACCATTTCGAAATAAGCCAAAAATGAAGAGTTTTACCATGGATAAACAGAGATTTTGAAGACCCATTACCTCAGCACTTGATTAAGCTCGGATTGAAGAGTCACCCTTCTTGAAATCCTTGAAAACACAATAAGTTTGAATTAAACTCTAATAGAAATCGATTTACCCAAGAAATCCCTAATTAAACCTTAGATCTAGGGCTTATTGGTAGTAAAAATCGAATTTTGAATGTTAGGGTTTGTAGTAAAACACAAATCAGTAGCTTTTGATGGTCAAAAACGAATTGAATCAAAGGGAAAATGGTAGATTTGGAAGAAATTAAGAGAAAAGCCATGGATTAGTGCTTAATTAGAGTAAGCTTACCTTAATCGGCTTCTAATTCGGGCCTAAGTGGGGATTAGGCCAGCCCTCCTTCCTTAGCCTATTCCCAAAAATGGAAATGGCTCAGGTTTGCCCTTTTATAGTAAGGGTTGGGGTAGGCATAGGTAAGTTTTGGGGTGTAAATATGAAAAGTAGGCTAAAAGTGGGTATTTTGCAAATTTAAGCACAATTTAAGCCTAATAAAATTCTGAAAATTTTTGTGGGACCTTAAGTATATGTCTAGGTTCATTTGACAGAAAAATAAAATTTTCAACGGTGGGGCCCACAGGGGTCCCGCCAAAACCCTAATTTTTGGGGAAATAGTAAAAATTCCGAAAAATCTAAAAAATTCACATTTGGTTTAAAATCACTCAAAACCACTAATATTGAAGTTAATTTTGGTTAAAACTATCACAAACACTATGTATTTACGAAATTACCGAATAAGATCAGAAAACGCATAAATCTCACGATAACCCATAATTAAAGAAAACCAAAACCGGTTCAAAGATGAGGGTCCTTACAAATTAAGTCTAAGAAAATTCTAAAATTTTTTGTATAACCTTAAGCTGATGTCGGGGTCCATTTGGCACAAAAACCAAAACTTCAATGGTGGGGCCCACAGGGGTCCCGCTAAAACCCTATTTTTTAAGAAAATAGTGAAAATTCCAAAAAATTCCAAAAATTTATATTTGTTTCAAAATCACTGAAAACCACCAATCTTAAAGTTAATTTCAGTTAAAACCATCATAAATACCATTTATCTTTGAAACTACCGAATAAATCAGAAAATGCGTTAACCTCACGATAACCGATAATTAAAGTGAAACGAAAACCGGTTTAAGATCAGAGATCTTACATAGAACATGTAACTGTAGCATTCTCCATTACGGCCGAAGATACACTAATTGTCAAATTTTGCCTTGTTTCGCCATCGCCGCAGGTTGTATGGCTGCCAGTCGCCGCCATAGTTCTGCCCCGGCTAGTGCAACCTCCAGCCACTGCCGTCTTGGCCTCCCCGCTGTCCGCCACCGCTCTTTTGCTTCTACCCCATTTCGGTCCATGGACTATTTTTTTTACCTGATCCGCCACCGTTGCATGGCTTCCTAACTGCCGCCATGGCTCCGCCCCGACCACTGTGACCTCCGGCCACCACCGTCCAAGCCTCCCAGCCCACCGTCGCCAGCGTGAGGTAAAAACGTCACTGCCCTGTTTCTTTTTGTGTGTTTCTCTGTTTCTATGTGATGCAGTCACCAGGAGTGCCGCAAGTTGCCAGCCGTCATTGGCTGGCCTTCAGCTTGAGCTAGCCTAGCAATGGAAAGGCCGCCACCCTTGGTCTGGCTGCTGCCTCCCTCAGCCGCCTCTACCTTGTGTCAATTCGGACGGAATTTTCCTCGTCCTCCGTAGATTTTTGTCATAAGTTTTCTTTGAGGCCGCTATTTGTGCCACCGGTGGCTAGCCACTGCGACCGGTTGTTGGCCATCCCCCGGCCCGGCAACGGCAAGACCGCCGCTTTGGCTGCCACCTCACTCAACCCCCTCAGCCCTATTTCGAACGGGATAAAAATATCCCCTTTTTCCTGTTTCGATGTATTGTGAAGCACTATGCCGCTAATCTTCGGCCGTTGGCCTTCTCCTGAATTGGCGAAGGCAAGGCCGTCGCCTCTGACTGAATCACTGCCTTCCCCAGCCCATCACCCCTTTTTTCGCCTTTCAATTCTGGATAAATCTTTGCTCTGGCTTTATTTTTCTTCTTCTCCAATAGCGTATGTTCTCCATTGACTGACGTTGCATGAGATTGGGTCGATGTCTATTCGAATCGTCATGGTCCAGTGATTGTTGAATCGCCACTGTGTTCCAGGTCTGTCCCTCGACCCCCGTTCGATCAATGGTGGCCAATGATAGCGTGTCCAGCATCCTAGCCCAATACTCCGTCGTCCCAACTAAATTAGGTCTCTTCAATTCTCTAACTGGCTATTCTGTTGCCCGGCATCAGCTAGCAAGCAGCTGTGGATGTTGGCTTGACCCAATATTGGCAAGGGGACCGTTGTTGGCGAACCTCACCCCTTTCGTGATCGACCACCCTAACCCTTTGAAAGACCGCCTATTTTACGGTTTGACTATGACAAGATATACATGTGTTGTTCAATAGCCGATTCCACCCGTGAGTGGTTGGATCCGGCTTCCACCAACCTAATCGTTTCGAAACCCATCGATAACTTATCTTTCCTAGGGTTTCCCTTTACCGCGCACACTTGTGTTGCACATGTAGTTTAGGCTAAAGGCACTGCCTTTCCGGTGTTTGACAATGGAACAACTCCATCACTAGGCAATATGGTTGTTAAAGCTCTCCTCTATCTCCCTTATGTCCGTAAGTATGCAACCAAGTCCTCCGCCATGTTGTGAGGCTTCGACAATGCGGAATTGTTACCGCTGGTTATAGTCTACAGTCCATTTTAATGTTTTGTGGCCAACAAAGTGTTTTAAACCATTGGCCGACCTCCAATCAGTCAGCCCCCATTCTATGGTCGCCTTTGCCATTTCTAGTGGCACAACTTTGTGTCCGGCCGCCTTAGTGCATCCAAACCTTTGGCTTCTAATGAAATTAATCTAACTTTATCGAGATTAATTCCAGCATATCTGAAAATCCTCAGGACATAACAACTCTCTCAGTGCGATGCTTTTGGCTGCCTATTCCGCTATCGACGCCACCACCATTGTTTGCTTGTCATCAAACTCCTGTGGATTACGAGGTAGGGGACCTTGAACTCGTAATTTCATTATAGCATGCTTTGATTATGTAGTAGCATGCTAGGAGTTTATAATTTAATGTTTTGCGTGATAATGCTAATTAAATGAGCATGCTTTATATATGTGAATCATGCATATGTTATTGATGACTAAAGGTATGAAAACAAGTAATTGGTGAATTATATGTGTGTGATTTGAGTATGTAAGAAATATGTGTGGTCGATGAGCACGAGTACGTGCGTTTGTTTGTAAGTTTGTTGAAAGGGTGCTTCGTAGACTATGACATGGAAATTGTGATGGTATGACGGGCGAGGAAAGATGTAAGATGGATTGTCGAAGGTTGGATTTGATGAGATTGTAGAATTGGCTTGGATTAAGTTGGGTAGTACATTGGAGCAGTGAGCAGAAGACCTAAGCGATGTAATGATTTGGAAGATTTAGGGTTCTTAACGTCTTTGGGGGATTGTGAATAAGTGAAAGTGGACTACATAATTGTACCGCATAATATACGTAATATGAATTGTAACAGAAAAATAATGAGTAAGGAATTAGTAAGGGTATGATGTCGGGATTTAAGTCAAAGGGTGTCATTTGAGGAGTTCGAGTAAGATGATTTAGTTTTAAGGCGGTTGGTGTAAGATGTAAGGCCGTAAGTGTATGATGGTAAGATTATTAGTTTGAAATTCGAGTTTAAGTAAGGCTATGCTGAGATTTGTAAGTGTAAGGATGGGGGATGAGTTACGGAAAGAATGATACCTTTGTAGATTGGAACTTTTGAACGGGCGTATTTCTAGCCTTGTTGGCTGAAGAATATAAGACGGAAGTCATTCCAAGCATAATTATACATACATAAATTACCTAGTATAAACTTGAATGGTAAGTAACCCTAATTTAATAATGTTGTGATGTTGAGACTGAGGGTTTCAACGGATTGAGTTCCGTTTTGTGCTAGTCGATAAGTAATCGACTGAGCGTCCTTTCTAGTCTAGCCATGGTGTTTTTGAGTGGGATTTAGTCTTGGTGCTATATTTTGGCCCAGATATTTGATTTTCTGTTGAGAGCGCTGTAAGTTTTCGCCCTTTATGGGCTCTGTATGTTTTCTGCCTACAGATGGCACTATATGTTCTGCCCAAGAGGGGCACTGTAAGATTCCTGCCTAAGAGTGGCATTGTATATTTTCTGCCCTTAGTTGGCACTGTATGGCCCTAGAGAGTGGGCATTTGCACGCTCAGGTAAGTAGTATCATGGATCTGCTCTTACCTATTTGATCCTGTGCCCTATGAGCGTAGGTGTGCCTTGCATTCAAAAAAGTCCATGGTGTCTAGTTGTTGCCAGAAAGTTAAGGTGACGCCCCATTGGCATTCCCTTCCTTTCCGACGTTGGAGCTTATTAATTGTAATGAGCTTCAGTTGTCGGTAGTATGTGTATGATAGTAAGAGTAAGTTATATATTTCAAATTCTGAGTATGTTGTACATGTAAGATTTAGAGTAAGTGTGAGCTTCTTTTGAAGACAGTAAGAGTAAGTTTATGAGTATGAGTAAGTTGTACGAGTAAATTTGTGAGACTTTGATTCAGACGGTAAGTGTAAGTGTAAGTATAAGCTTCTAAGGGAGATGTAAGAGTACATTTATGTGTAAGAGTAAGATTGTACGAGTAAGGTTGTATAAGTGAGTTCATACGAATAAGGTTGTGCGAGTATGTGTATGTTGTAAGTGTAAGAGTACGTTTGTATGAGTAAGCTGATAAGACTAATTTAGAGTGTAAGTGTAAGAGCATGACATATGAGTAAGTGTAAGTTTGATTTGTGCGATGATTTGTATGTGTGACCATATTTATACTTCTTATTCTATTTGCTTCATGTATGATTGCATGGAAGCATCTATATATGAACTTACAGAGTTCATTGATTTATATTTCCACTACTGGGTATTTTCCTACTGAGTATGAAAATACTCACCCTATCTTTTTAGCCCCTTTGTCTGGAGGCTTTTACAGGGTGATCGATAGCTGTTTGAGACTGATTTTTTCCCCATGGTGGACAATTCTTCCTCGACCTGGAGTGCAGCGAATTTGTAGTAAGGTTATGTGGATTTTGGTGCCATGATTTCTTGTATTGTTTAAGGTGAGAGATAAATACATTATTTTCTAGACTTGTGTATCTATATATGAACCAGAACATAGACTGTTAAAGAACTTGTACTCGGAAAGGCCTGGGATGTATTTGTTTTTAAAGACCATGGCCATAGCAAGTTTTACTTATATGTTTTGTTTTAGGTCACGCCTAAGAATTTTAGTTTGGTCATATATTGAATTAATTTATGAAAACTGTTTTCACACATTTTTTAGTTTTGTTGGTTCATTTGATTTACATCCATATTTCAAAATAAATTATCTATAAGATTTTCAATTAAATGTAAGGAAAAACCTCAGGCGTGACAATTTTGGAGAAGGTTGTGCTACGGTGAGCAGGGATGGAACACAGAGCGAGTTGAAGTTGTACTCTAGCGTGTTAAAAACGATCTCAAGGTGGCAACTAGCCTCATAGAACAGATGCAACCCCCTGAGGAACCGGAGATAGAACAGTCGCTTGAATTCACTCAGCTGGAGGTTGCCCGAAGCATCAACCCCTCTGCCAAGAACTGAAATATCGCCATCGGTTCATTTAAAGACAAAAGCTTCAAAATCTAGAGAAGCTCGCCAACCATCTACCTCCGAAGATCAACTAGTACATGTCCCTCGGCTAGTGGAAGAGGGATTCATTTTGAGTAAGTACGACATTTTAATGTATCATGTTTCATTAGGGGATCTTCGTGTAGTAAAGTGCACGATAGGGGATCATGTCGTTTATTAAGAGGCGATTTTGGTATTGTCATGTCATCGATCACACGATCATTGAAGTAGCAGTTACTTCTGAAAATAATCATTTTGTGGTCGTGTGATCGTGAGCATGATTAGTCCTCTTTTCATTTTTTCAACAATACGATATGCAATTTCATTGTATTTGGTAAAAGATGACTAGTGTGCATATCGTGTGTTTACTAACACGTTGACTTACTTCATAAATATAGAGAAATAGCAACCGCAAGCTGCCACCAAACTGAAGAAGAAAATTGGTCCGAAGTTGCAAAGGGCCACAAAAATGAGATTTTTGATGAAAATAAATGTAAAATTAATGGAACAACCATTAAAGGTCGTGGAACAACCACAGGATGTCGTGGAACCACCCTAGGAGGTGGAAGAACAACCCCTGGAGGTCATGGCTCAAGTCCACGATGGGCTGGACCCCATGAGGGACCAGCATAACAACTAGAGATTCCGAAACAACCCTTGGAGGGACCAGAAGCACCCCAGGAAGCAAATAAAGGAGCAATCTGAAACAAGCAATAAAACTCATATTGAAGATGAAAGCTACTCCTAGCACTCCCTTCTTACCTCATGTGCCACAGAAGTTGACGTACACCGCAGTTGAACAACCTGCTAAAGGTGAGGAGCCCATGAAGAAAGTCTCAGCTCAAGACTCGAAGAAGTCAAAGCATTTTAGCAGCTACATTGATGAGAAGATAGCAGAGTTTGGACACATTTCCCAGCCTGGAAAGCTTGGTGACGAAGTACCTCTAGCATCGGTCTCTAGCCCAAGCATTATCCATCTGGCACATCCAAAGTCCCCACTCCAGAACCAGCAACCTCAATCACAGTTTCCAGTGAAGGCACTTTATCGAATACTCCTCTAGTAGATGCAGAAGTAATTAATAGTATCCACGATGTTGTAGATGTCGAAGATGATGCTACGACTAAGATGAATAAGGAGTGCAATCTGTGGCCAAATGACTATCTTCACACAGAGTTGGTATTCCACATGGAGGTTTAGAAGGAGGCAGATAAGGAAATTATCACCGAACTTCTGTCGAACCCATACAATTCGTGGTCCATAGAGACACTCCTCTACACCAACTGAGTGCATAACGAATGAGGTAATATCATTTCATTTCTCATACGTTTGAACATCCATCGTGCTATCAATCAAACGATTGAATAACTGACGCATATTACAATTAATTATCGTTTTATCGATTACACGGCCTAGGATCATATCGTTGTTTTCCTTATACGCTAAGTTTCAACTATAATTGTTGAAGTAAAACTAGTGTGTTAATTCATACATGACTTGTAAATGCGTCATGTTATCGTTAATTTGATATAATCACTTATCTTGTAAATGATGTCACGATCAGTCGACTATTGTGTCATTACTAACACGTATGGTTTTGTGTAGGTCATTGACATCTTCTTCCAACTTCTTGATGAACAAAATTTGAGAAATCCAGGGATACCCCAACTATTTTTTTGGCAAGTTCGCTATTCAACACTACTTAAACGTTGGCACGACAGAAGGGCCGGCAGAGAAGGAGGGCAAACTCTCTGACATATTGTTGAGAAGCCTGAATGTTAACACAGAGAGCGGTTCCATTCCTATCATGTCAAGGGCCACTTTCTCTTGCTTATTGTTTGCTGCAGGGAGAAGCGATTTAGGTGGTACAATTCTCTAAAGGGTGAACACAGTCACCACTTCACTGAGGTTGACAGTGTTAGGAAACATGTTGCCAATGGAATGGAGATGGCACTTAAGATAAAGGGCGCTCGGCTGTGGCCAATGACTAAGATTAATAAATGCCCGTACCAGGAAACAAACAAAGATTGTGGTTTGTTCATTATGTACTATGTAGCGAAACTATCAGGGGGCGTCATTCAGCCATATTTTAGAAAACTCGAGATAATAGGCTTGGTCAGACCGATGATCTGCGCTGTAATACTTTGGGCTCGAATAGAAGAGGAATTTGATTCAGAGACAGATGAATTGTAAAAAGAAAATAGACTTCTTTCACGCTTCGATTAACTAACAAATTCAATGTTCGACCAATTATTTTGTAATTAACTACTGGAAGAGAAATACATGTACCAATGTCAAATGGCATATAATCGATCAAATGATTTGTACCAATATCGTGTATTCGATGGCACGAAATGGAAGTACACATATATTTGATCGTATTATAGTTCTCACAATCGCCCATTAGGCTGTGTTATCACATACACACCACCTAGTATTAGGTTGTGTTATTGTTTACAAGGCATCTCATATTACTACGTCTTTGATGTCGTGTAATCAAACAAAAGAAAAAGACACATGTCGTTGATCATAATTGATGACCGAACGTTCTCGAATGAGGATGGTCATAGGAAAGTTTCAAATGTTAACTGAAATCAAATATGTTTCCGGATGACCACTTCAAAGGATGTTGATGACCTATATATCGCAAAAGCGACAGATCATAATAGTGTAGGTCGTGTTATCCGATTGAACTACATAATAATGTTTCGTCATGTGTCTACATAAGTATTATTAATATTTTCCTTTAAATTTCATTAATTCATTACATCCAACAAACTAATAGTTACATAACTCTATAAATACAAATAAAGTTCAATTGTGACAGAACATTCGCGACATTGAAATAACACTGGGTACTAAATTGCCCCCTTTAAGAGGCTGGTTAGGACTGCGCCACTGAAGGGGACAAATTACCATCTAGCACTATATCAATGTCCCAAAGGCTCTGTCTCGTGCTCTTCGTGAATTCGGTTAGCCCAGAGGTCACTTCGATATATATAAGCAAGATGCGAGGGATATAAACCGTTAAATATTTATGAAAATTATTCCATATATAGTGTAATTGGAAATGACTACTCGTGAATCGGTGATTCTAATTTAATTGAAATCTCAGAAATTGTGGTGTTTAAATTAATGTAGTTGTCGTATCTAACATAAATATTCATTATCGCAGTCATGAAATCATAAAACGGACTGATAACTCATCGTGTTCATGTGAACACAATATTTACGAAAGTTGTGTGAAAACAAAATGTGAGTGTATTATTGTCGTGTAGTCTGTAACACGATATACAAACATATCATGTTAAGGAATACACGCTTCAACAAGTATCATTACGTCCAATATACAGGAAAGACAACTTTCAATGGGAAGAAACATATAATTGTTTTTAATTCATTACATCCAAAAAACTAATATTTACATAACTTTAAAAATACAAAGAAAATAACAATCCATCTCGTCGCCAGCGATCAGTTGGCATGCGATCTCCTTGTAGACTCACGGACCCATCATTTCAAGAATAGGGCATCGTCTAGCAAATAGGGCGCGAATGTGATGGATCATTTGAGACATTGATATATCGCATTCTAGTGAAACATGCCCGCCATCAGATATAGGTGAAGACCATATCCGAAGGAGGGCCGATTCACCAACCGCTGCTACAACAATCTCCCGAATGATACGTCTCCATGAAGAACATCATTGTGTGAGTGATCTCCCTGCAACCTTCACAGATATACTGCAAAAATATTCATTATCGGAGTCATGAGAAAGTCATTGCTAAATTGTTGTCTATCAAATAGGGCGCGAATGCAATGGATCATTGGAGACACTGATATATTGTTGTCCATGATCGTGCCCATGATCGGATATAGGTGATGACCGTATCCGATGGCAGGCTGATTCACCAGCCGCTGCTTAAGCAATCTCCCGAATGACCCTTCTCCGTGAAGAACCAATGAGTTAGGGTTATGAAAACCCTAACCCATATATATATATATATATATATATATATATATATATATATATATATAGGTAGGGTGAGACGGTTATGGACCACCACGTTATTGAAGGTATTGATGCTTCGGGAATAACGCCTCTGGAATTGGGTCATTACGATCATGGAATTGTTGTGGGTTCGAACATATGATATGATCAATATCGTGTAAGACATGGACACTCTTGACAAAAGAATTAATAATCGATGGATATTATCGTGTAATTAGTAACACGTAATCCCTTTTGGTCATGTTGTCGATTACATTATACAAGTATAGAGTATACCCTATGTACAACATTTCATGTTTTTAGGAACACGTTAATTACATATTTCGTGGTGTTGTTAACACGATGTATATACAAAAAAGTACAGCTGAAGAACGGGGGTGGAAAAGGTAAGCCTGATCGATGTTCCCCTTCCTTATGCCATTTGTGTATGCTATTATTCGACCTCCTTCAACTTGTCGATGGGACATCTACCACATTGGGGACCCCCCTTGTGCGCTAGTACATCGTTTGCGGTTGTGACTCAACTGACCGCATGTTCCACATTTTCGTAAAGCTTTGAGAGGTGGTTGTGACTTTATCCGATTTTTTCATAAACTCCCCCGATGCTTTTGAGGGATAGGTGGGCTGAATGTAGGCATAACTCCAGCCGATGCCCACTGGTGTCAATCCTTCATTGGGTATAAGGGCTCTTGGTAGGTCAGTTTATACATTTCAATAGAGTATCATCTTTCACAATACTCAGACATGTAGAAGTGTCTATTATCGATTGTTGTGATTGCATACTTACATAGTAGACCCAAATTTTGAAACCTTCCACATGTGCAGGTACGATCAACCAAGTTTACCACATCCTGTGAAGAAAATATTGTTAGTATGAGCACACGATAAATGACTTTCTCGTGTTCTTGATTACACGACGTGTCATACGATCATTAAGTAAAATCATATCTACTTACACAATGAATGAAACTAACAAGTTTAAACTAAACGATTGTAAGGTCCCTGATTTTTCTATGATTTTTTGGGATTTTTCTGCCATTTTTCTGGTTATTTTCGACAGGAAAATGTGACGTTTCAGCGTATGGGTATTTGTGTCTTTTCCCCGTATTTATACCCGTAGAGTCGGGTGTGGGGCTTAGTCGCGGGCCACGGGCCTCGCTGCGCGCTTACGGCGCAAATTTTGGAGGTTTGACGCATAACCAATGGGTTAACACGCATTGGGGACATAAGCGGGAAAAAAATAAAGGAGAACAAATAAAAGATCGGGCTCGGCCCGATCCGGATTTCGGATGTGAACAGTGGCCGCCCCCCCATTTCCGCCTGTTCACTGTGCCCGGCCACCGCCGCCCGCCGGTGGGCCAGTGGACCGCCGCACCGGCTCCGCCCTGGCCGTGCGACGGCAGGGGAGCCGCCGTCCCAGCCCCCACGGCCGCTCCGCCCCCACTTTTTCGGTGAGCCCCCCTTTTCTGTGATTTGCGATTCCACCGCCGCCGTGGGCCGGCGAGGGCCGGCCGGCCGCCCACGGCTCCGCCATGGGCCGGCGACGGCGGGAGGCCACTTCCCCCGGCCCCGGACGGCCCCAGCTCCGCCGTCCCGTTCCCTCTCTCTGCTGCCCCTGTTTGCCGCCCCACTGTTTCTCGTCGTTCCGCCGCCGCCACTGGCCGGCACGGCCCGACCGGCCGGCCACAGCTCCGCCCTGGGCCGGCGACGGCGAGGAGCCCCTCCTCCCGGCCCGGTGGGCCTCGGCACCGCCGCCCCATCTCTTTTTCCCCTTTTTTTTCACTGTTTCGCCGACGGACTGTTTGGGCAAACAGTGGCCACCGGCGGTGATCTGCGGCCGATTCGGCCCTCCCCCAGTCCCGCCTTGCTCCGGCGAAGGCAGTGGACTACACCTCCGTGCCCGATTCAGCCACCGCCCCCATGGCCGCTCCGCCCTTACGGGTTTTCTCCGGTCGTCCCCTATTTTGGCCTACGTCCGTTTTGGACGTTGTGACTGACATTATTAGTCGGACGCCGGATTTGATTTAGCGGACCGTAGTTCGGCTCCGCCCCAGCCCGGTGACGCCAATGGGCCACCCCTCTGGGTCTTGTTCAGCCTTGCGGCCCGTAGCCGCAGCTAGTCCACCTTACCGGCATGTGTGCCGTTGACCCTTCTTGCCCATTTTACGCCGTCGGTACCGGACAGCCTCGGGCAAGAATTTGTATGTCTTACCTTGACAGAAGGTGGACGAGTTCACCTGCTCAGGCCTTGGCCAGTGACGGCCTCATAGCCTTTGCTCGACCGTGAACCCTCCCCCTGCTCTCTGTCGTGCGAGATGCACAGCTGCCCGCACCATGGGTTTTGGTTGTGGGTGGCGATCGGCGATGTCACCACTTAGATTGGCCACCGCTAGGGCCTTAGCCCGGTTGGCTTTTGTGGGCCATGAGTCGCCTCATTTCAGCCATTTCCCCCGCCCTTTGGGCCGCGTGCGCATGTAGCCACGCGTGTACTTCTGGGTTTAGGCGCCGCATTCGTGCCGCCTAACCATCGGTTGGCTTTGCCACCGAGTGGAGTTGACCACTAGAGCTGTCCTCCACCTCTCCTTTGATTCTTGAGCGTTGCCCCACGCTCTCCGCCCTTATGTGGGCCTTTGTTGACCGGAATCGTCGCCGTTGGGTGCTGTCCACGGCCGATTTCGACGTCTTATGGCCGGCTGTGCACGTCTTAGCCACCGGCTGATCTTCAGAGTGTACACCCTTGACATCTGATCGTACCGCCACATATGTTGGCACGATATTTCTCCCGGCCGCCCTAGTGTGCCGCCGTGGATCGCGGGTTTTACCGCATTGAGTTCTGACACTCTGTTTGGCCGTGATAGTTTCGGCGCTTCCTAAAACCCTCGGGACAGCAGCTCTCTCAGCTAGGCAATGGTTTTGACTGCCAACTCCGCCGCCGACGCCGCCACCGTCGTGTGCTCGCCATCGAACGTCATGATTACGAGGTAGGGGAGCTTTGAACTCGTAAATTCATGAAGCATGCTTTGAATGAGTAGCAGCATGCTAGGATTGTATGATTCCATGCTTGGATGTTAAGTAACGATCCGATTGCATGAGGTGTGTGTAAGCATGATTGTATGGTATGATTGATATGCATGAGATGTATGCATGTTTTATGGATGTGGATTATGTATGCGCTGGCGATGGCTAGCAAATATGTCAGTATGCTATGTATGGGTTATGCATGTGCTAGTGATGGCTAGCGTGCATGTTTGAAGTATGTATGAATGTGTATGTGCACGTGCTAGAGATGACTAGCGTGTACGTTTGATGTATGCATGTGCTAGTGATGGCTAGCGTGCATGTTTGATGTATGTGTGAATGTATGCATATGCTAGTGATGGCTAGCGTGCACGTTTGACGTGTGTATGCATGCGCTAGTGATGGCTAGCATGCATGTTTGTAAGTTATGTATGTATGACCGTATGTGTATGTTATACATATGTGTGGGACATACGTATGTATGATGGCATTTTGCCTATGCTTTGGATGTGTGTAAGTGTTGTGGGCAGAAGTATGGGCGATGGACAGTAAGAGGTGACAGAAGCTTTGTCTGGATTTGGATACAGTTGTGTAAGCGTATGACAGAGGATTTGAGTATGACGGGCAAGGATTAGAATGGATCAGTTTGGGGTGGATTGTATGTTGGGCATTTGTCAGACAGTAAGAGTGTTCATAATTGTACAAGCATAACGTACAGATTATGAACTGAAAAGTAAGTATAATAAGTGAGATATAAGTAAGAGGGCGACAACTGGGTTGGCTCTGAGGAGCGTTATTTGAGGATGTCAGTGTAAGAGGATTTGGCCATAAGATGGATGGCGAAGTACGTAAGACTGTAAGGGTTTGTTGTACGATGAGTTTTGTCCATGATGTGGACGGGTAAGTGAAGTCTGCTGCCCTCACGAACTTGGGTTTCGGATCGGGTTCAGCTTCGGTTTGACCAGTCGAGGACTGTGAGTTTATGTGGCATAATTGTACCGCATAATATACTTAATTCAAACTGGAATTATAAGCACAGCTAATGATAGCGTTGTGAGTTTGAGACCTGAGGGTTCGACGGATTAAGTTCCGTGTTTGAGCTGGCCGCTTTGGCCGAGCATTTATCATGTCTTGCCATGGTGTTTATCCTGCGGGATGTTGTCTGTGTGCTATATAGGGCACCGGACGTCTGATGCTCTGCTGAGAGCGATGTTGTTTCTGTTTTGGTCTGCGTGCTGTATAAGCCCAGACGTTTGATGCTCTGTTGAGAGCGATGTACGTCTCTGACTTTGTCTGCGTGCTGTATGAAGCCCAGACGTCTGATGCTCTACTGAGAGCGATGTACGTTTCTGATTTGGTCTGTGTGCTGTGTAAGCCCAGACGTTTGCTGCTCTGTTGAGAGCGTAGTATGTTTTTGCCCAAGAGTGGCAATGGCACTATAAGACCCATTATGGTGGGCAATTCTCTGGCACTATAAGACCCATTATGGTGGGCGATTCTATGGCACTATAAGACCCATTATGGTGGGCAATTCTCTGGCACTATAAGACCCATTATGGTGTGCGATTCTATGGCACTATAAGACCCATTATGGTGGGCAACTGTATGACCCCTTATGTGTGGGTGTTTATGTTTGCGCGCTCAGGTAAGTAGTATCATGGATCTACTCTTACCTGTTTGATCCAGTGCCCCATGAGCATTGGTGTGCCTTACCTTCGGAAAAGTCCATGGCGTCTAGTCACTCCCCGGAGGTTAAGGTGTTGCCCCAGTGGCATTCTTTTCCATTTCGACGCTGGAGCTTATTAGTTGTAATGAGCTTCAGTGGTCGTTGATATGTGTACGATTATGTGTATGAGTACGACTATATGAGTATGAGTAAGACTGTAAGTGTATGAGTATGAGTAAGACTGTAAGAGTGTGTATGAGCAGGACTGTAAGTGTATGAGTATGAGTAAGACTGTAAGTGTATGAGTATGAGTAAGACTGTAAGAGTGTGTATGAGCAGGACTGTAAGCGTATGAGTATGAGTAAGACTGTAAGTGTATGTGTATGAGCACGACTGTAAGAGTATGAGTACAATTGTGAGAATATGTTTCTGAGTAAGACAGTAAGTATGATTTTGTGCAGACTGTACGAGTGAGGTCGTACGAGTCTGATTGTACGAGTAAGGTCGTACATGTATGAGTAAGCTGTATGAGTGAGCATACGATTGTACGAGTAAGGTCGTACAAGTATGCGTATGTTGTATGAGTATGCGTACGGTGGTACGAGTAAGTTGTATGACCCTGGATAAGGGTGTTTGTGTAAGTTGATTGGATATTATGATTTTGGCACGATGGTGCGTTTGGTATGTTTGCATGAGTTTGAGCATGTTTATGATTATGATATGCTTCTGCTTCATGTTTGAGTTGCATGACGCATGTGTTTATGAACTTGGAGTTCACCGTTTGGGATTTCCCCTACTGAGTATTTTCTTACTGAGTATGAAAATACTCACCCTACTTTTTTTAGCCCCGTTGCACGGGAGGTTTTGCAGGTTGTGCGGAGAGCTCCTGGAGATGGACGCTCGTTTCAGCGGTGGATTGATTCCCGTTGACTCAGGTATCAGCTTGACTCTCTACGAGTTCATTTGTGCCACGATCTCCTGTATTGAGTGAGATGAGACTTTAAGATGTTTTATTCTGGACTTTCGATTGGATTAGTCTGTGGACTGTTATGGGACTTGTACTCAGGGATGTCCGGGAGTGATTTGTATTTAAAAGTCTATGATCATAGCAGAATTTATTCATACGTGTGTTTTCGGGTAGCGCCTGAGGATATTTGATTTGACAGTACGATGTTTAACCGTATGATGTTTTAAATTATAAACAGGTTTTGATTTTATCGTTTTGACTCCGATTTATGGAAAAAAAAATTTCTATGAGTTTTGAGAAAAAGGGATGAAAAATCTCGGGCGTTACAACGATATGAAGCCCTCATACATAAACAAACACACGCTATGTACATCGTCGTATGAATGCAATGTACCTGGTGATATAACAAGTTAACCTGGAATTCATACATTGACACAAGCAATACAATCACATTCCTGGCTTCTTCTCACTGCCTGTTTTCAATGTGTTTTTGGGAAAATGGAGTTAACTCTTCCATCATATTCTGACTATCCATCCGACGTTTTTCAAATAATGTCGTCATGTGCCCCCTCATGCGCTCAATTAAACTCGTTATAGGCATCTATCTTGCTTTTTTGAACATTGCATTTGCACTTTCAAACCTATTTGAGTTGAGGGTCCCATATCTTTTCCCATAAAATGATACATTGGCCCAGTGCTCCAAACCTATCTTATTTAGCCAAGCATATGCTTTCGGATTATGTTCTTTAATGTTGTTCATTGTTTCATCGTACACATTCTGTCTGAACATTTCAGCTGTAACATAGAGCTGATTCTTTAGGTAGTTGTCTTTGAATATGTCTAGCATATTTACTGCTATGTGATAAATGCAATATTCGTGGTGTGTAGATGGGAAAAACTTCTTCACAGCATTTGCCAATCCCATCTGTCTATCAAAAACAATTGTATCTAACTCGGCTAGCAAATCAGAGAATAGATGATTTCTAAGCAACTCAGGAAACCAACACCAAGTTTTCTCGCACTCATTCTCAACCACTATAAATGCAACGCATGACATATTGTTCCCATCGAGTGCAGTTGCTATCAATAGTTGTCTAGGATACTTTCCTTTCATGAAAGTTGCATCAACTGTTAACAAAAGCCTCAGGATTGTTCTGAAAGCACTCACAATGGGGACAAACATCCAAAATACTCTTTTGAAATTGTACCCACCCATAGGACTAGGAATATCACATGATCTCATTGGTACAACTACACTTCCCGGATTTATATATTCTATTTGCCTCATGTAAGCAGCGGTAGGATTCGTCTAGGTCACCATCTATTAAATCAGTCAGACCTTTACTTGCACGAACGAATACAATTAAGTAAATGTTATACGACACTGGCTTACATCGTGTTCCTAATATCACGACATTTTATGTTTTCGTGTTATTAGAATCCATACATGATGACTTGTCGTATTTGTGGTAACACGATATTGACGTATGTCGTGTGAGTGCATATTCCGACTATAGTTTAAGCGTGTAAATGATAACACGCTAGACTAACATATCGTGACACTAAATCAACACTTCAATTCTTCTCATTCATTACTTGTGCGCCATCATTTCTTGTAGTTGGCAATTATGCCCCAGTGCTTCGATATATAACTTGTTATGCTCTTATGTGTAATGTCCATCGAGTCTTTAAAGAGGTCATAACATTTTTTTCGCTATCCACAGGTGCGATGCTAGGGGATGGTCAATTGGCTTCCAATGGGCTCCATATGAATAAGTCGGCACTAACCTTTTGACAGTCACATGATCTCCTATATTTGAAGCTCTTATGTACTAGTTACAAGAATCATTAGAGCACTTTGCAGCATACGTATTATGGTTTTCATCCACAACATGATATGTGAAATTCGCCTTTATTGCTAAGTCAATCAGGACCCTCTTGAAATGCAACATGCTTAGAAAACGTGCACCCAATTCGATGAGCTTCTAGTAATCCTTAGCTTGCAAACTGCCCATCATTAGCTGGCCTTCACCAATATTCGGTTCCAACATGTTTAAATCATCGACTGTATCCCAATCTGCCTCCGCCTCAACATCGACATTACTGGGAACCTCGTTGTTTCTAAATTCTTCGTGGTCGGGCATACTTTCCATGTCAACTATATTATTATCGTACCACAGATCCTCACCCCACATATTTTCAACTTCTTCACCTTGTCCATCATCGTAATTACAAAGGTTGTATGGAGGTTTGTAGCTATCAAATGAAGTCCTTGTCTCACCCATCATTGACGACTATTCCTCTCATTTATTCTGATTGACTTCTATTTCAGGTTATGTACTCATTGGATTGGTGAAAGATGATTGATATGGATTTGTTGAGGGAAAGTTTCCCGGTTCTCCCAATCTGCATTGCACATTATCGTGTTAAAAAATACGACATCAATTGACATCGTGTATTCTGTTAACACGCTTACATTTCAAAACGTATTATTGAAACCACGACATGAATGCATGTCATGTTATTATATCTACATTACAACTCATAATCGCTATATTGCATGTGTATATCGTGTAATTACTAATGCGATATATTACACGTTATGTTTATTACTTCACACGATATGATTTACCCTTAACACGATATGGTCAATATCGTGGTCTCGAGTACACAAAATATTTCAATTGCGTATAATCTAAAGATTCATTGTTATCTGACAGTTTCAAAGGTGAACTGAATTTCATTGAATCTGGAACGAAATCCAAATTAGAGCTAGGATGAGCCATTACGACGGGTGATTCAGCTCTATTGACTGTCTGGTTCCTTTCTACGTAGGGTGATAGTGATTTATTACCATTGTTGGGCTATTTCATGTCGATATATAATGATAATACCTCCTTATTTGTCTTCTTATGAATAGAAAACACTGATTAGAGGTCCTCATCGTCTTGTAATTTATATATCATGGATGATTGGGAGGATGAAATTAAATATTTCAAACTGACATTACCATTGACATAAAGTCATGCTTTAACTTACCCCAAGAGCTCACCAACAGATGAATATTCATCAATTGTGTCATTCCACTAATATACACGTCATCATTACCTACCTATCTGTTATAATGGATGAAAATACCGATCTTATCCATGATTGGCGTGAAAAAAGAATTGTTTCTACAAAATACAGCTTTTGGAGCACTCACACAACATCTGCAGTGTCAAAAAATATTTTTTTCTTATTCATTGACTCTTGCCAATGAGTCACCGCCAATCAATTCCTACGACAAGTTCCGCTCACTGTCGATGACTACTAATACACCGGAACGGCGCAATACTGTACCAGTGTTCATTTATTACTCTCTACATTAAGACCTAATATAGTAAAAACCTAAAGATATTTTGGTCCATAAACAAGTCATATGACATTTTTGTTTAAAATCCAAAAAATATAAAATATTGTATTCTTTGGCCAGGCAATATAAAAAAAAATTCTTATATAAAATTCATATCCTACTCAGCAACACCCTCCCCACACCCTCTTCCTCTTCCTCTTCCCCCAGCAGCCAATGTAGTAGCTCTATCCCCGTCTCTATGGCAATGTGTCCAGCCTACCTTCCCATCTCCTGCCTCAGCAATTGCCACAGCTATGGTGGCCAAAGCCTGGCTATATGTGGCCTGGCCAACATGGGAGGCCACCTTGGAAGCCCTGACCATGGCTGTCATGGCTCACCCATGGTAGATCTGGCCATGGCTGCGGTCCAGCTCCGGCACACCGAGCTAAGTTTATTTTGTTTACACTATGCTGGCTATGCACAAGGAAGAACGCAGTTTTTTCTTAATAACACGTTCAATACAAGAAGAACGTGATTTTGCACTAAAAGAAGAACCCGAGCAAAAGGGTCCTCCACGACATCCATACATAATATATCAGCCACTAAACACGATCAATCACTGCAGCATGGTTTAAACAGTAATCTGTCTTGGATGGGCTTGAGCCAAGGATTCAGCAAATCCTGCCACTTTCTTCTCAAGCTCCGGTTTGTTGGCCCCCACCAGATGATCAAGTTGCTCTCCATCTCTGAGGAAATAGAAGGTTGGTGTGGCACGTATGTCCCATGACGAACTAAACTCCTGCGTTGCAGATCGACAACAGTACTAAATATCAGCTAAACATTATATACACACCCATAACTCTTGCCTGATCGTTCAGCAAGATGTCTTAATCATGCGACTAAGGTCCCTGCCGGTGGCGAAGTTGGCTAAATAAAAATGATGTCAAACAAAGACTACTAAACATAATAAGAATACGACAGCCTGAGGAGGAGAAAATACTTACTGATAGCTCATCCACATCTACTGATACGAAGCAAAGAGAAGGATATTTCTTGGAAAGGTCTGCATAAATGGGAGCCATTACTCGACAAGGACCACACCATGAAGCACTGAAGTTTACCACAACCTGGGGGTGTGTGGAGGGGGGGACAAAAGAAAGGAGTTAATAAAATGTCAAAGGATAATTATATGATTTGCACAAAGCATATACAACACGCATGCTACAGTACAATTTGGCAGTCCAGATTCTCCAAAAAATTCAAGCTTCCAATTCTTCTATTTACTCCCAAAACGAAAATTTTTACGAAATTATAGATGCCACAAAATACATCACAACAATATTGAAGTAATTTTTTGTCAAATCCCACGTTTTTTTTTACCAAAGATGGGAACTTTGAATGCCAAATCTTATTATGCTTCTTAAAAATGACATGGGAATGGGGAAGATACAAATTATAAGTACTTACAATCTTGCCCTGCTTGTTGGCTTCCGATATCTTCACGTCCCAGTCATATCTGCTAGTTATAATAAGGACGTTTCCACCACGGTATTCTATCTTGTCATCTGGATCATCATCGTGAGCCCCCTATTGAGAAAATTATGTAGATAATGAACATATTTTGTGGCAGGAGAAAGAAGAGCACTTGATTTGATTACAGATAGTGACTATCTTAAAAGTAACTATTGCAATCAAATGTTTCTGGGTCAGTCTTTACATCTAAATACTTGGTTTCCTACAAAAGTCATGCTCCCTACAAGAGATGCAACGTAAAGTTATTCAATCGGTCTCCTCTCTAAAAGGTACAATGGCATTGCCTCAAAACCTGCTCAAATTAATTGGAACAAGGGAGCATCTACGTTCTACATGTGAATGCTACAGCTAAAGAACGCCTCACTTTTTCTTTTATATCTGAGATTTTGGTTAATGCAATAAAGAGGAACAATACATGAAGACACAAATTAGCTCAAATATACCAACTCTGTTAATGAGCAGAAAAACTTTTTCTCATACCTGACTACAACAACCGCCCATTAGAGTTTAAATTACAAGATGAACTGCGAGGATGATTCCAGGCCTGAAGTATACAAGTAAGACAAAGTCAAATAAAAAGGCATGCAAACAACCACTTATCCACAATACAATCAAGAAATAAGAAAGTCCTATAGGTGAGACATGTATATACAACGTTGCCATCATCAGTTCGTTTACATTTATTTCTGACAGGAAAAAAGACACTCCTTTTGGAAAGAAGCCTTGTTGATCATAAATTAAGCAACAGGTGTACATCTGGGGTTAAAAACATTCCTTTCCTATAATAGATTAGTTATAATAAATCCTCCTCCTCAAGAGCTATTTAGCTTCTCTGTTTTGCAACTTAATTGAAATTTGGGTTTTTTTTTTTATTTTCCAAATTTTAAATAGCGATTTGAAACTTATTAGTAGCCGCCTCTCATGGCTCCCAGCATCATTAATTTCCACCTCCAGCCTCACAAACACAGACAAAGCCATATTCAATAAGATCATAAATAATTCCATCACGAGAACCATTTCATGGTTCTTGATCCAAAATTTTCAAGAACAGAGACCAACTTACAGCATCTAATTAGATAGAAGATTATACATAAACACCAATATATTGTTCCATCACATTCTCTTTGAACCATATTTTCAGATCAAGATCGTGAACTCAAGGGAACCAAATACATCCAAAACTTAACTTCAGCCGCCGCAAACTTCCTCCCCAAATGCCAATCGTGGCTCCACGTCCCCACAAAAGCCGAATCACATAATCCAGAGAAATCCATTCCAAAGGACCCAAACACATAAAATTTAAGCCGGAAAAAAATGAAAATTATCAAATAAAACAAATAATAAACACCAAAATACATTAAAATCAGTCCGAGTTGAATGACCTGCAGCTAATGATGCTCAAAGCAATGGAATTTCGCGCCCAGGAAATTCCAACGGAAAATGGACTCTCGGACGCAAAATTCCCGGAAGCAACTGGTCGTCAGGGGACCTACGAGCTCACGACGAAGTTTTCCATAAAAATATATATATGCGAAGTTTTCCATAGATTTTTTTCAGCTGGCGAAAGTTCGCGCAAGCAGCTCCCCCTTGTTTGCGTCCACTGGAGACCACAAAAGAGCGTGGGGCATGGAAAGCGCGGCGGCCGAGGGATGCGCTTCGGACGGTTTTACAGAGCTTGAAATAAATTCAGGTGGGCTCTCGTTTGGGCCTGGTCTAAATAGTTGCCGAAGGCCAGGCGGATCTATGGTCTAGCCTGGAAAGCGTTAATGGGACAAAGCAGACGACTCTCGTTGTCACAAATGGGTCAATTCGATAGATGCGTTTTTCATGTTCTTTGACGTGCACCGACTGTAAGTAGGCTTGAATAGTGTCGTCGATTTTAAAATCTCACACTTTCTACGCGTTTCTTACGTTTAGTTTAGCTCATTGTTAGAGCGCAATATAAAAAAATATTTTTTAATTTCATTTAATTTAAAATAATAAATAAACATATTATATAAGTTAAAAAAAATTAAAAATAAAAAATATATATTTCTACATAATAATTATTATATACATTTATTTATATTATGGTCCCATTAATATAAGCCATGCACATCTCAGCCACGGGTTCTTGATTGCCCAACCCCCAATTATAAAGAGGCAGAAAACATATTTATTTAGTGTAATTATTATAATAAAAACTTTATATATAATATAATTATCATCAGGAAGCATGTCATATGCAAAAAAAATTATTAAACAGTAAGGAATCACATATACTGTAGCATGATAAAAATATTCATTATGTGTACTTAAAGGTGAATTTATTTTATAACTTAGAATTTAGAGGGTTGTCTTACTGATTAAAGTAAGCTATGAAACTTGAAGATTAAAGGTTCAAAGAGATTAAAGTCAAGCCAATCTATTTAAAGGATTACTTGAAGTAACAAAATTATGAGTATATACACTGATGGATATGTTTTGAGCTTTAATTAAATATTTTTCATATCCTATTAAAGTTGTTTATGAAGTAAAAAACAGTCATAATTGAGTTTGAAATTTTATTTTTATTTTTGCAAGTCGATTGATTGCCCACATTCAAGGCAGATTATAGAATATCAATCTACTTAGGTCAATAATTGACTCACCAATAGTCCTTAGAAATTTCTCAATTTAGTTAAATTGATTATTAATTGGGTTAGATTACTTTGAATCTCTCTGCACTACAAATATGAGTGTTATGTGATAACCTTATAGAGGGAAGCTATCTTTATTGTTTAAGGATGCCTAACTTTTAATCTAATGAGTTCTCTTTTATTGCTATTCTCTCGATGATACATTCAAGACTTCTAAGACTTTGTTTTTATTGATTGATTTATATCTTGAGTCTACAAAATTCCTTGAAATCTTTCTGTTTTTTTTAAGTTTGTAAGTTGAGTATTTTCTAAAAATCTATGTCAAAAGTTGATTTTTTTTTCATAGTATTTGCTTGAATTGATGGAAAGTGATTCACTCTTTATCGTTGGTGGATATTCTAAGTGATTAAGAATGTGGGAAAATAAAAGGCAAAGGACGCACCATGGAAATTGGTTTTGCATGAAGTTGGAGTCTAGATCATTGAATAAAATTGTTAGATTGTGATTGTATTTGAGAAGGTGATGATTCTTTTACTCAAAAACTTTATTTTATAGTATGGGTGATGATTTTTATAATAAAAATCTTTATGTAGTGCATATTTTAAGTGGCCAAGAGAGCATCTATGATTTTTTGCCCTATTTAGGATTTTTTCATGAGAAAATTAGTTTCTTGTCTAATTGATTGAATAATCATATTTATAAATTTAGAGTTTTATGGATGTTTAACATTAAAATATTAATTGATATAAAGCACTAGTTCATTAAATTGGTTCCGTTGGGGTTTGTAATTTAATGTGACCAAACACACTAAAAGTGATATTTGGTGTGCATGCTCAAACCCTCAATTGGTAGCTAAGATTTCAATATTGATTTCTTGCAATAGTGCTTCTTGATAAATTCTACTAGTGTTTTTTTAGCATGAATTAAGTCTTTGATTGTTTTGAATCATTTTTAAGGTGTCTGTGATAAGTGCTCTAGGTTTTAACTAGATTTGTCCTATTAGTGGATGTGTGAGTAGTCTAGATGGAAAAACATGCTGAAGAAAATTTCATAGTTAGACCACCACTATTTGATGGGATAAATTTCCCATATTGAAAGCTAAAATGAGAGTTTTTCTCTCTTCTATTAATTACAGAGTTTAACAACTTAATAAGTTTGGGTACACCCCTATCTCGATTAATGACAGTGAAAAACCAAAACAAGGTTGTACATTAAAAGATAGACACTGCATGCAATGTCATTGAGACAACTCTTAAAGAGACAAACACTAGTAAGATATCAAAGCTCTAATTACTTCTAAGTTTAAAACAATCAAGATAGAAGAAACAGAAACTTTTCTGAATTTTATGTCAATATCAGACATTGTGAGCTCATGTTATACTTTAGTTGACAGTATTCTTGAGCCAAAGAGTTATGATGAAGGATTTGCCTCAAAAATTCATGTCTAAGGTACTGTCATTGAAGAGTAGAAAAATTTAGAAGAACTTACAATTAACATTGTTGATATTGAGGACTCCCAGAGTACTCTCGAAGTTACCCCCACTTTACACTAAAATTGATGGCTCTTTAGAGGGGTAAATCCCATGTGACACTCCCGGAATACCTATTCTCTATTGGTAGACTCTAAACCCTTGAAAACAAGCAAGAGGATCAATGCGCATGGTAGCTTTTAAGTACAATCAATGCAACTTTTTGTGTTAACTACACAATAACGACAATTTTTCATGTTTTCCTTTCCTCTAACAATGAACCCAAGGTATGTTGGGAGTCATTCATCTACAAAAATTGATGACACATATAACAAGTTATGCATAGGAGTCATTCGTCCACGAGTTCAACAACTCACATAAGGGTGGAAATGGTCTTTGGTCGACCGTGATTGAGTCCGCGTCTGTGATGTCTGAGCCCATTTGACCATGATCGAAGTGACCGAAATATTTCAATCTCCATCACGGTCAAAATAAATGGCAACCGTAAAACCGCATGACCGGTCCCGGCCCCTCCCTGCCCTAATTTTTTCTCCTAGTATTTTCTTCTCTCAAGTCCCCTTGTGTCTCTTCTCTTCTCTGTCGGCATCTCGTAGCTCCGGCAAGCCCTAGTCCCGGAGGAGACAGAGACGGTGACCATCGACCCTGATGGAGACTTGGATTTAGAAGCTTGGATTGTTTACCTTTTCTGTCTAACGAAGGATTTTTCGGCGAGATTGTTCTTCTCTGTTTCTCTCCACAATCAACAGGTAATGTGAAGCTCGGAATCTAAGGAGCATTTGATTAGAATAGGTAAGAGTCTCCTTAAAAGAGTAGAGCATTTTCTCAATCTTTTTGATAAAATAAAGTATAATCTGTGTTTGTTAATTTGGTATACGGACGTCTTGCTACTATGGACTCCACTGCCTTCTTTCATGAAGACGAAATTTTGGTGTTGTTTGATTGTTAATTTGAGATGCAGAAGAAATGGAAACTGGAAATCAGAACACAAAATAAGGGAAACTGATTACCACCCAGTTGATGATTTTCGCCTGCAAATCTCTTCAGCCTTTCTCCTCTTCTCGCCTTCTCCGGCCTTGAATTCGAAATGTTTACTGAGGCTGGATTATGTGTCCTTTGAGTTTATACCTGCAGTTTTGCCAATACCAAGACTGAGGCCAACTCCAGAGAAAGTGAAGGACAGGACTGCTGCCACTATGAAGAGCCATCAGACTTGATCAAAGCCTGGGATTTGAGAGAATATAATTTCCATGATTCCAGACATTATCATGTATGAATTACTAGATACTTGGTAGGAAGCCTGATGTCCCTAAACCCTCCAAAAGAAGTTTAAATCAGTTTATCTATGTAACTTGTATTCATTTTCAAATTGTCTTATTTGATTGTTAATACAATGTAGCTCTGAGTCAAGAGATTGAATTAAATGCACCAATTTGATATTCGTGTGTGCATATTTGGAACTGATAGTCAATTATGTACCTCAAGTGGCTTTTCTTTTTGGACCTAGAGAACTCAAAGATGGATGGAAATAACTAGTCCAGGCTTTCATTTTGATAAACACAGCTAAGAGAATAGCGGTGTATTTCAATAGGTGTTTATTGTATATATCAATTGGCTCTGATTCACTGTGTATATTGTAATGCAGTTGGAAAGATGTTGAAATCCGTATTATCAATATTTAGCAACATTTTTAAAAGCTTGTAGATAAGACTGCACTTATGGTGTTTGATCATACGTTGGATGGGTGTAGATTGTCTCTATTTATTTATTTTTCATCAATCTGATGGTAGAAGAACATATTTGCGTTTGCATTTGCATGTAGCAAGCAATTAGCCACTCTTGTCAATGAGAAAATGGCAGGAACAATGCAAAATCCGATGACAAATGCAACTATTAATGGGGGATAATTTTTTTTCAAATAGAAAATTATGTCAAGCCTCGTGATTCATTATGACTACCTAAATATCAATGTAACTGATAGTCATCCGTTGAACCATTGAAGTCAAAAGTGAATGTAAAAGTAATATTAAATGGCTTAAAATTAAGGGTAGTCATTATTTTAAATACTTACTTTAATAAAAAAAAAACCAAAACAGACTGACCATGTCCGTGTCCGATGGACAGTTAATCATAGTCACGGGTATAACCCTAAATGGTCATGTCAATTGGTCACAGTCACGGTCAGTATTTGACCGTGACCAAATGACCAACTTCCACCCCTAAACTCACTCACATACTAAGCATACAACACCTAGCAAGACAAAACCTTGTCTATACATTCTTTTGTCTCATTAGTTGAATCGGTCTGTCTCATCTGTAATTAGTCATTGTGATACCTGTAATCGACAGTAGGATAATTGGTGGTGTAGCATATCTCTATTTTGACGAATTAATATCAGTTTAGTGTACAGCAGCGGCCGCTGTACAACCACCCTGGAAGCTAGGTCGAGCAATCATGCTGTCACGGTTCCAATCGCACATGCAACAAACATTGCTACTTCACCACTCATCATCTTTCAGCTCTATGTATGGTGACAACTCGCTAGCCCGTCATTTGTCAGGATGTGGTTACAACTTACGAGCTTGGTGACAAAGGATTGCAAAGTGTGCCATTTAATGTTGGTCCCATCCCATATTACGTAGAGAGTAGAGGAGGCCCATGCACGGGGACAAGTTTGAGATTCGGTTTCGATTTTTGTTGGAGGTTATTTTGGTTCGGTTCTGAAATTTTTGCAGAAAAATTGATTCGGTTAGAAGGTTGCATGAAGGGCTCAGGATAGTCTGAATCTTCGATAGGGTTGGGGGGATCTAGTCAGGAGCTTCAACCCAAAACTTAATCTATTAATGAAATTAATATTATTATTATTATTATTATTATTATTATTATTATTATATATATATAACTCGTTTATATAAGTCTAGGTTTATATAAATTTACATGAACCTAAGTTTTATGGGCCGTCGAATTTATATTTGTCAGCTCATAATATTTATAGGTTATACTCATTAATTAAACTTATAAGTAATATGGGCCGCCGGATGTAAATTTAACGGCCCATAAAGCCCAAACTCACATAAATTTATATGAGCATAAATATATATATATATATATATATATATATATATATATATATATATATATATATATCCCAAAAACTTACATTAACCGGCTTAAAACAATGATAAGCATTTGGTTGTACCCAAAATGATGACAAAGTTGGGATTAAAAATCGCCTAAGGTCCAATTCGTCATTTTTTAGAAAATTTTGATATAATTTACTTTTTTTCTTATATTAATAATTATATTTAAAAAATAATAATTTTTATTAAAAGATGAAACCTACTTTTGGAAAATAAATTGTATGATACTCTTTTTTTAATATCTAGTCATTTAAATTCAAAAAAATAAAGCTACTAATATGAAATAATTTTTTTATAAAATAAAGTTATTAATTTAAAACGGAGAAAATATAACTTTGACACTATGCTTCCGTTCAAGGGAATTTTTTTTTAACCAGTTGAAAGCGAACTTAGGCAAAAGAATATCATACTAAATGTTTATTAAAGGGTTAAGCGGGCCTCGTCATCAATCATATTGACTCGGCAAGCAAAACTACGACAAATAGAAAAGCGGGAAGGCCCAAGCCCAAACTCAAAAATACAATGGCCTAACAGGAAGTACGATGCTGATATATGTGGCATCTAGTACCCTAAATCTTAAACTATAAACTTTAAATCTTATAATAATTAAAAAATATAACTACGTATATAGTAACTGTTAGATCGTAAAGTAGCAAGGTATGTACTCTATTCGTCTTATATTAATAATTATATTTAAAAAATAATAAATTTTATTAAATAGTAAATAAAAGTATAATATATTTTAAATATTTAATTACTTAAATAAAATAAAATAAAATTATTAATATAAAATAAATTTTTTATCAAATAAAATTATTAATATAAGATAGAAAAATATATTTTTTAAGATGGGCGAGATTTTAAAAATTGTTTAACCCTGTTTAACATTGAATGCGTGATCCTAATCATGGGGCAACACGCGCAGATAAAAACAAGACTCGTTATTGTCTTAAAACGTATTTACAAACAAGCAAATGACTGAGGACTGAGTCAAATTACGAAGACACAAATATGAAATTCAATCATGATGATTGAGAGGAGGCTGGCATAATTGATGGTGTGGCCTTTTGTTTCACCAACATGGGCCTAATCCACTACCCTTTGTCCACATCTCTCACGCTCTCTTGAAGCAAAGGACAGCGTCGGGGGGAGTCGAGCCGCCCCAACCCCTCCTTCCATCGCTTTCCTTGACCCTCTCCGACCCACAAAATGACATAACGTCAGTCCCATGGATAATAGTCAAACGAACAAAAGTCATTGAATTTCGGCTAAGTTACAAAACTTAAATTGATAAGCATGCACCTTTTGGATAGAAGAATTTTTTATATTTTTCACTTATGATAGGTCTAATATAAATTATATATTAAGAATCTTTTATTTATAAGATCAATGGTAACCGTATTAACACTAACACATATTAGTGTAAGTAATACTAACACTAAATATTAACGTTTCCTAGCGTACGGCTTACACTAGGCTTATTATTAATGAATAACAAGAAAAACTCCTTTGACAACATCTAATTTTGTTAGGCCGCCCCCACCCCACCCCTTATTTGCTTCATCACTACACCTCGGCCCCACATGTCACCATTTGCCCACCTCATCAGCTGACACTCCCACTCCCTCGTTCATCTCCTTCGACATTCTCCTCCACAAATCTCCTTCCAACCAAGTCTCAATTTTTCATTATTTTATTCTTTCAAATCCCAATCACCTAAGATCTGAAAAATCTTTATTCAGCTTTAGAGGTAATCGATTATAGTCGTTTATGATAGACACATACCCACATTTTATTCTCATTAAAGGCGAGCGCATAATATCTTTCCAAACTAAGACCTAATATAAACACATACTTTCCTAACATGGCTGCACCAAGACAAAATAAATAATAATTTTAATAATTAAAATAAATATTTACTTAAAAAATACAAAATTAGGCGACGACCATAGAGGAGCCCCTTTAATATGCGATCGGGCTCACACGTCTAACAAAAGCCACGATTTAATGGGCTATCAAATTTTAATCTGGTGATGCATCATCATACAGTATAAGATTAGGACACTTAGATTTTGATCTAACGGTGCATATTTCGAGATCATGCCAGCACACGTAAACCTTCGCCTACGTTAAACCCGCTGCTATATCCTCCGCACTTCTACAGTCCTGAGGTAATTCCGTAATTTCAGAAATTAACAAACTCGTCCGGGTTGAAGCTGAACTCTGCCAGCGCCTCCTCCCCCGCCCAGCCCCCGTGTCTCTTCGGCCACCAGTCCGGCTCCGGTAGCGTTACCGGAAAGTCGATGCAGCTCAGGCCAAAGGCGTCGACGGCGCCGAAGTCCTCAAACGGAGTCTCGAAGTCAACGTACCCGAGAACGGACGTCGGGGACGAGATCTTCGGCGAATCCTCGCCGTTGCTGCCGCTGCAGTTACTCTCCCTCTCGCTTTTGGTGGACGCCTTTGTCATAGACGGGAAGTTTGTGATGGCTCCAGGGCCCCTCAGCCTCACCGCCTCCCGGTCGTACACGGAAGCTGCCTCCTCCGCCGTGTCGTATGTCCCCAGCCAGACTCGCTTCCCCTGCACCGGGTCCCGGATCTCAGCCGCAAACCGCCCCCACGGCCTCCTCCTCACGCCGACGAAGCGCCTCTGTCCGGACTCCTCCGACTCCGACACCCGCCGCCTCTTCACACGTCGTCGCCTCTCGCTGACCGCCGGAACGACGCGGATGTCGATTCGGTTGACGTGGCGCTTGACGCGGCGGACAGAGTCGTCGTCGTCGTCATCGTCGCTTGAGGAGTCCGTAGCGTCGGCATCGGTGACAAGGACCCGTACGACCTTCCGCGCCGGGGAACCCGATCGCCGGCGTTGGCCGGCTTCACCGACACAAATCGATTTGCTTGTGGTAAGCACATGCTCCGAGAACTTGACGCGCGTCAGGGTGCTCTGGCAACGGCAAGAGACGACCTTATTCATCGGATCAGGAGGCGGAAATTGCAGGTGTACGGATCAGCGCAGCAGAAACTGGGGGATTTTCCTTTCCTGAACCAGAAAGGGAAAGTGAGGGGGTTTTACCAGGGTTTAATGGCCTGGAAAACAGAATCCGAAGGAAACCGCTTTCTCCGTCTTCGGCACTTGGATTTCCGAAGCTTGAGAGAAGCAGCCAGATCGCTGTCACGGTGACTGGTAGTAGAGTTGTGACCTTCATACATGGGGAGAAACAAGAAGGAAGGAAAAGGACAGTTCTGCTTTGCTTTCCGTCTGAATTTTTTTCTCAGTCAGATGAAAGCGAATCCGGCAGCATCCTACTCTTCTCGAGGGAATCTCGATTCTCAGCAGACTTTCAGGGGAAATCCGCTCCCCGAGATTCCTCTTTACCTCGTGAATTTCAGAGAAGGCTCCGGAGGGAGGGCTGGCCGCTGGCCTCAGAAGCGAGGGAGGGAGCGGGGTATTTATAAACAGGGAAGGGCAAAATGGGAAACAAGATGCTGTCGATTTCGGGGTGCTTGTGGAAAACGTGCCAGCTGGTTTTGATTCATTTATTTGACTTGTGAAACTACGATAATAGCCTGGTAGCATAGAGCAAATAAGAGGGTGGTCTGTCCGACTGTCCGTCGATGACGGGGCAGTCGTTATCCAAGAGTAAGCTGTGGCCCTGCGAGTCACCCATCCATCTTATAATTAGACCTTCATACTTGAGGGATTTTTATTTCTTGTTTTTCTTATATTTATAAATATAAATGTAATTGTAACTGTAATTGTAATTGTAATTAGATAAATTTATGTCATACCCTCATAATATGACACGTAAGAAAACCCATAAATCACTTTGTCTCACTTCAAATCAATAATTAAAACTATTATTTTTAATTTAAATTTATAAAAGTCACAAAAAGGAGTAATTAGGATTTAAAAATCTTTTTTACTGTTAAGGGTCAACGAAAATTTTGGTCATTCTAACATATAAGACCCACTTATTTAACTTAATTAATTTTTGAATCATTAGTTCTGTGTTAAAATTCTAAAAAGCCTTGATAAGTAGGCTCCACTTATCAATTATAAAATATGCCTACATGATTTACCACTCATCGTCATTGGTTCCATGCCCCTCTTAAATAATGGTCTCACATAAATAAGCTCACATGAATCAACTTTAAGGAAGTTTACGTGAAGTTAACCTTACATTGAGTATGATATGTTAGTGATAAGTTAATACAAGGAGCTCCCTATAAAAAAAAAACCAAGCCAATGAAAAACATAGACACAAAGTACCACCAAGTCAGTTCATCTTGCTGAAATATAGATACAAAAAATTTAAAAATAACAATCTCACTTCATAATATTCTTGATCAATGATGAAAATTAATGTTTATTGCTTTAATCTATTCATTCAGCCATGGGATCTCTCATACGAATTTATATATTAATCATCATATTTGATGAAGTTCTTCCAATAAACAAATTTAATTCCTTTAACCCGTCCTTGTCTTTAATGGCCAGTTTCTTCCTCTTTGGCACCAAGAAACCCAAAAGGGTATTTTGAACACTACACTAAGCAAAAAAAAAAAGGTAAATAGAGTCCATTAGGGAGAAATGTTTCCGCGAAGCCACACAAACGTAGGTAGAGAAAGCATATACTACAGCAAACACAATAAAATGAACACACTACTCACCAAGATACAAAAGCTAAGTGGACGAAAGTTGTGACACAAAATCATTAAATTCACTCTAAGCTTCAGCATGAGTTAGTAAGTAGGGTTAGAAAACATCACACAATCAGTCGGTCCAACACTGATTATGTCACATCTTAATATATTTAAACTTATTTTTATAAATAAAATAGTAAAACTAAAATTTTTAATTTTTTTGTCAAATATTCGATATCTTAGGGTATGAGCCAATTATTTTTCAAATGTACAAATATAAAATTATAATATAATAATAATTTAAATTAAATTACATCTTAAATTCAATAAGGTTTTGCCTAAGTATATTTTTAAATATCTTTATATGAAAAAATATAAATAGATTAACATTTACGTACCTAAAGTTATCTACTTTAAAATAATAAAATATTAAATATACTAAGTAGCTTAGCAATATCATCCTTGTTGTGCATTCATAGTTGTAAGTAACTTTAACCCTTTAAGGAATCTATATCACATAGATGTTGAATATATAAATACCCAATGAAATGGCTAAATAATAACTAAGTAATGACAACACATTCATAATTTAATAACATCATATAAGTATACTATGATCAATTTTTAATAAAGTACATTAAGTAAGGCATAAAAATAGAATCAAATTATAACATTATGCATGCTCAAAAGCACAAGAACATAAATATTTTATTATCATGGCTGCACTTATAGGTCACTTGCACTAAGTGTAAATTATAAAAGGTTCTCTATAACTCGGTAGTCATGCCTAGGAGTTCAACCATGTCTTATTAGACTATGAAAATAAAGTCAACAATTGCTCATGGACCCAAGTGTTCAAGATATTAATTACCATGAATATTAAAAACTTATATATTGATCTATACTAGATCAATTTTAATGCTCTAGTCCATTTGAACCTAATTTACAGGCTATGGAAGCGGCTCTACATAACTCCCTCCCTTATGGAGCTAAAAGATAATCTTGTTTCATATCAAACCCTTCTGTTCTACATAGCTATATAACTCACTTGAAGAGTCAACATGACACTAGGAATCTCCAATAATATGTGTCATTTACCATCAGTTCGGGGTATGATCTAATATAAGGATTCATACACAAAATCAAGCACATATTATCATGTATCATCAAGCTCATCATCACATATAAATATATTTTTATGCACATAACTCGTATCATTATAATACTTAATGATATTTCATATCGTAACTTACTTTAAAAAATTACCCAATATCGACTCACTTTTGGTAGACTTAATGACATGTCGGCTAAGTCGCCAATACTCATCTGCATCCATTGACATGTCGAATTTTTACCATTAGTTGGGTAGCATTCATCATCCTACCTCACTGGCACTCCACTGACACATCGATCATACTCTCAATGATTGACCGGTCATAAACCGATGAGTCAATGTGTGTCAATGCTAATATCATTACCTTTCTCCTTTTACCAACACTATCACCAACTTGTTAATGGTCATGCCGATGATTATGAAAAAGCAACAAAGATTATTCTCAATTTCACTCCAAAATATGTTATAACATAACTTCTCTTCATACATTCCCCTCCCACTATGACTGATGATGATTAATCTATATCATGATTAGTATAAAGTGAGAAAAACATGATTCAAATATCTTCAAGATATAAATACTAAAAATTATCCTCTAACATGTTTTCATATAAAAAAATAATTATGATTCAACTCATGCAATCACTTCAAAACTAAATCATAGTGTCAAGATTAGCGATTCTAAGTTTCAAAATTATAGATGGTTCAAGGTTAGCAATTCAACTTATTTCACGATATAAAAATTCTTTCTCACACACTATGATGACCAATCCTTGCAGAGATTTTCTTTTTCTTCATTATAAGAAGTTTTTCTAAGAAAAATAGTCTAAGGTCCTCAAAAGTTATTTATAAGTAAAATGTGACAAATTCTAGTGTAAAACTATCAAACTAGATGATTTTTTAACAAAACCACAAAACTGTCTATAATCATTGGCAACCCACCAGCATGTCTTAGTAGTCTACCGACTATAACAGCCGGCAGTACTAAGTCCAAACTTCAGGTGGTCATAACTTTATCATACAAATTATGATTAACACATTTTTGATGTCATTACAAAGATATTTCTATCAACTAAAATTTTGCAAAATTTAATATCTAAACTCTATTTTTAAAAAGTGATACTATTAAGAAGGTACAAAGTTCATATCAGTAGACGTCGATAAGTCATTGACAACACCTTAGGTCCAACTTTAGATGATCATAACTCTTTCTTCCAAACTCCAAGTCACGGATTCTTAGATGCGTTTCAAAACTATGTTTGCCTAATTTCTATGTGGAGTTTAAACTACATGATAAGTTATTCTATTGGGAATTCTCAAATGTCAAATATATTATTTTTTACACGTACTCTGAAATTTCCTTATTATTATATCTATTATAACCATGGAAAGTTGTATCGACCGATACGGGCCCGTATCGGTCGATTCAGACCTGTATCATTCGACATCAATACAAGTACGGAGGGTGGTACACTGCCCCCTCAGATATCGATACATACTCAATGTATCAGTTGTATCGTATTGATATAGTTGATACATATCTATACATGGAGAATCTTTTTCAAAAAACTTCTTGTTTTGGTGAGACTCATACCCAGCACATCGCAGTGGGTTAAATGTTTCTTTAGCCAAGTACACTACAACCTTCAACGTGGTGTACCTTTTGATTTTTTTTAATTCAACAAGTATTTTCTCTGACCCAACTAAATGTTCCATTTGTTTTTTAAAATTAACTAATTTTAATTTATTTTATGGGACACTTATTTTGGGACAAAGAGAGTATTATATTGAAGGCATTTTAAAAATAAATTAAGAAGGTTTTTCTAAGATATATTTGTGACATACTACTTTTAAATATGAGCACACACATACACATATGTGTCATGACAAGTGTTGGATGCTTTCAGTTGCATTATTTGTGTGACTCACAGTCTAGGCAGGTTTTAATCCACTTGCTTGCATCACTATACATGCATGCTCTCAAATCACAATCCAACAACATGCAACCTAACACAACTTTTTCCTTTAAGTATATAACTTTACTTAATCACCCATTTACATGATAACTATATTGTATAAATTTGCATCACTTAACTAAGCAAATTTCTCAAATTTTGTTCGAGTGCCCACTGAAGTAAAATACATTTTTTAAAAAAAGATCAAAGTATTTATCAATATTATGTATGATAAGCAAACTTATATTCAACATACTTTAACTGCTCATGTATACAATTAAAAGTATTTTTTTTGTATACACTCAAAAGCTATGAGGATTACGATTGGAATAAATGCATTCACTTTCTAGTTTTAACCAAACAAAATTATATTTATTAATGAAATTATTTTATAGTTGCTATAAAATGGCTAATTGTTGATTCCTATGTTCACTTGCAACCTTTTCTAGTTATACTATTTGTATCAATATTATAATGATATTTAGTAGATTTATTGAGTTTTTGTATATTTAAAAGTTATCGCGCCCTTTTTGGCATGTTCCAAGCATAGAATCGGCTCTATATATATCTAATCATATATTTTGAGTCTTACTATGTTTTAAAAGAAGTATTATGATGATATATTATTTGTTATAATGATTTTTTATGTGTCAAAGGGTTTGTGCCTGTTTTGGCGCGTACTAAATATATCATCAGTTCGTACATGTATCCATGGTCTATTGATACTATCATTTGTATCAATATCAAATAATAAAATTTTCTCGTCCATGCTTCGATTTGCATGCTCTTTATTACTCTACAAATCTCTTTGTATCTACTATTTAATAATAAAATTTTATATCTAAATTCTATGTACATAAAGAAAGTTGTTAGAATATTTAAGAGTTAAACTCACTTATATCTACAAGAAAAGTATAGAGAATTTAAAAAGTTCTCAAGTGTTACAGATTAAACTCTTATAATTGCCAATAACAACAATTAGGAAAACTATGGGTGCCCAAACTGGGTCAAAAGATTAACAATATGGAAAGACGGGAAGTAGCTTACTCTAGCGGGAGTCATCACAAACAACGATGCCCATCTACCACATCTATAAGGGGGTAGAGAGGTGCCACTCATAAAGTAAACATGACATTTACACATGCAAGGGGCAGAGGGAAGCGTTTTTTATGCTCCCTCTTCAACGTGAGCCAAGCATAAGGAACGCCTAAAAAGCGTTAGATTTTAAAATTAATGGTACACATGCTAGCATATGTTAGCGTAAGTAATACATGTGCTAACATGCGCTAGTGTGTACACCATCAATCTTGAAATTGGATATTTATCAGATGTTCCTTACGCTTGGCTCACTGTTAGAGCAGAGCATAAAAAACGCTTCCGGTGCAAAAAGAGCATCACTGATGAGAGGAGAAGGAGAAAGAGAATACGAACATGTTAGTCTTTGTGGGAGCAAATGTATATTTTATGAGCGTCTGAGTATTGAGACTCGTTCCATTTGTTAATCCTACCATTACCACTGGTCAGTTACTAATAGTCGGTCAAAAACTTATAATGGGTATGTTTGTCTTTTAAGTAAAACTTATTACTGATTTATTTCATTTGTCGAAAAAGACCCTTAACAATCTTGACTTAGCAACCAGTCCACCTGTGGTCCCCGGGCTATCTTACTTCCATGCTCTTCCACTATCTGAGTGTAGTAACCTAGATAATGTCATTCACGGAGGCAGCCAGGAACAAGGCTTGAAGCGTGTGCTTCCCATGTCCTGACGACTAGAGAGTCCTCCATTTTCCACCCAAGGGGCAAGTCAATTTGTTGTTGCATCGTTTATGCTAAGTTTATATCAAATCAAATATATTATATAAGAAATATCTTAGCACTGTTGCATGCATGTGTATATCTTACTTATCAAATTGAGGAAGAAGATAAAAAAGGTTGATAAGAGTAGGAAGTAGGAAAGAGATGTTGGCTTGGAGATGAAGCAAAAAGAGGGTGGGAGTGGGACTACTTGGAAAGATTATTAGATTTCAGAAGAGGATTTGGGTGTTGTCGACCCAGTCCAACACGTGAGTCCTTGGAGAGAAAATTAAAAGATATGAAAGGAATTGCATGCCGCAAAAGTATTCTGGAATGCCACTTTGCTTGTCACTCAAGCTTCTTTCTCCTCCTACTCCTCTAAAAAATATAAAAAACATCAAAGTTTTTAATTATTCAAATCATGCGGTATTATCACCCCATATAAACTTGACTTTTGTATGTCAAACATTAGTCTTTGTAAGATTTATCACCCCATTTCCTTGTTTGTTATAAATTCTACTTTTATATGTAAATATGAAAGCCAAATAACTGTAAAAAATTGCAAGAGGTAGACAAAAGAACAGGCAGAAACATGAGACACACACGAAGGTGGCATTTACTTCCTCTTTCTATACTTCTTTTGTAATTTCTTACCTTCTTTTGCCCTTAGTTCTCATGTAGTAGGTGCAGGATGATATCCGGGAAGAAAACCCAAATTGGGCACGGAATATTATACAAGCACTCTGTTTAACATTACTTTGAAGGGAAGGGCAGCTGATCTCCGTCCTACATTAATATTCGTTACACTTAATTTTTTAAAATAAATTAACATTAGTTTATATTAAAAAACTAATTGTAGCTATTAATATGGGAGGGAGGGAGTACATATCTGCCACCTTCCTCAGCATCTTTGTAAGAACTCTAAATGTAAATAGAATTTGTCTTTCCCAGACTGGTCCAGACCCTGACAATTAGGTTTTCTCCACTACTGTAGAAGTGGGACTACGCTAGGCTACGTTGAGGTTGGGTGGAGACTGCAGAGATGGGTGGGCTGAGCCTGGAGTTTTCAATTTTTCACGAGGGACACGAGAATGTACACATGGTGTACGGATCTGAGCTTGGTTGGAGGGGCCTGGAATACTATTCACCCACTTTTACCCAACTTGGATATGTATGAAATTGGGATTCATGTACTGAACATGTAATAATACTGTCACTGGGGTCACTGGTATGGAATGTGAGGGACAGGATGGCCGGCCGGAATCTCTTGCCCCAACTAACCCATCCCACTTTGACCGTCCTGTTCTAGAACCAAACTGAAGAAGAAGAAACATGGCATTGATTTCCTGTTATTAACAAGATTTTGAAGGCGACCAGTTTACACAGTTGCTTAAAAAAAAACTCCTAAAAGAATGACGAAACCATGCCAAATTAGAGGGAAAGGGTCGACCTGTTGACTAAATTAATTGATTATATCTTTGTTGATATGTAAATCAGGCCTTAAGCGATGAAAGAAAGGAATGAAATTTTTTTCACGAATAGTTCTGTCCAAAATTTTCTCCTTGAAGTAATTCTTACTGCCGACGTTAGAATTGTTTAATCTAACGTTTGTTTTTATTATTCTTCTATTCCCTGATGCGAATTGGTTTGTGGGTTAGCGTGACTTTTGTATGCGCATACACCAAACATAGATTCCTTCTCCATTGGGAAATACATTGGTGAAAGATAAAGAAATGAGACTTGCAATGGTGGAGAATGGGTCCCAGCCTTCCCACTTGATATTACATGTCACTATTTGGGAAGTTTTTTTTTTGTCCTTATCCTTTAGAATATCTTCAACTTTGTGGGTGCCGTTGATCGTTATGATTGACGACACACACGTTAACACATATAATCGCTCAGTGTCTATGCCACTACAGTAAAGTGGAGGATATCGAGTAGGAAGTGAATGAGAGGATAAAAAATTCCTCTTGTTAATTGAAGATAAATTATTTAGTATTCCACAATCCGGGAGTTATTCCCACTTTATACGAGTTTTACATGCAATTAAAACTCTATTTGAAAATAAATCCCGTGTTGTCATGCAGCAGTTAAAAGCATTTCCCGTAACATACATTGGTATATGCACACATTACACATTATATGTATGTGGTGTACGCGTTGTCTGTAATATTGTGCAATATGTAAACATGCATTGTGGGAAATGGTCACTAACATTGCGTAATATAGTTAGTACTCAGTCATGGTGTTGTTTTGTCTTTTAACATGTCATTTCTTCCTAAATAATATAAGGGAGCCTTCTGGAGCATTTTGGAGTCATTTTGTAAACTTTTGGTTTGAGCATGTTTGTATAACTGCTTTGGTTGCCACTCCTACAATGTACAAGAAATTTCTTATGGGAGTACTACTACTTAAGGGAAGTAGGTTGATTAGCTAAAATGTTATGTTATTAATATAATGTCTAACCTTACAACTTGCTGTAAGGAAGCATTTGCTGATTGGCTAGCCATATATCATATTAGGAGTCCTTGGGATGGTAGATGGGGCACCACAATACATAGGTTGGCCTTCTGCCCTTAGGCCATGTTAGAAAAATAACCTCATAACTTTGTGTGAATAATGCTCAAATAAATATTTTGCTATTTGAGTTGCCTAAATTACTTATATGTATTTCATAGTTACATTCTCTTTTGGTTAACTCGATCGCTTGTAAAATGTCATCGTTTTTTTACATGTATGTTCTTTGCTTGGCTTGCAGGTTTGACAGGCAGTTGAATAGTATAAGGCTAAGAATATTATGAGTAAGACTAACTTGCTTAGTTTACCTTTGTGAGTGCCGCAAATGGGATTACCTTCCATGTGCCTCCATGACAATTTGGTAATTTAGAAGTACCTAATATTTTTACCTAAAAATATTTATTTAAAAAAATTAGTTAAATATTCCTAGAGTACTAATGATATTTATTCCTACTTAGTCATAGCCATTGACCTTCACCATTAATAGTGGATATGCTAATACTTCATTTGTTCTATATTAATAATTATATTTAAAATAATAATAATTTTTATTAAATCATAAAATATACATTTATAAAAAAAAATTATGATATTTTTTTATAATTATCTAAATACTTAAATTAAATAAAATAAAGTAATTATTATAAAATATATATTTTTATTAAATAAAGTTATTAATTTGGGATAAAGGAGTATATTTGTGCAAGTAAAATATCTCTTGTGTTAATATGGATTAGTGTGTTAACATTGATGACCCGTGTGACATGGGAGTAACTCCCCCGAAGAAACTTTTCCTTGCGAAGTCTGAGTTGAAGTTTCTTGCCTTCTTCGTTCCTGTTTCTTTCTTGAAGTCTAGTCAATTTCATAGCTTCTTAGTAGGACAAATACGTTTTAAAATTGACTATAATAGAGTACATAGGGCTGCGCCATTAAATCAACATATCAAAGGCATCTGCAAGGCAACAGTCTTCTCAACAACTCCAAACCCGTTACCTGCGCCTTGGCTCCCACTTCATAAGGACTACTCTACACCACAAGAAATAGGAAGGGCTGTGGGGCCAAGGCCAAGAAGGGCCACAATTGTCTACATGACGACTTCATTCCGTCACAGCCGCCAAGGCCCACCTCAGCATGCTTAACGCTGCTCACTGCTTTGGTTCGTTGTCAAGCTTCTGCCCATAAAAAAACGATCTCAAGCAATTACCGGCCAGTGGCTGTCTTGGGTAGCTCTAATTTGGACATTAACGGGCCATGCGGAACATTTATTCTTTTAATGGATCTTATTAATATGCGCTTGCTGCATAGGTCCATATACACGCGACGTATATTGAGTTCTAGTAGGTTGATTTTTCAAATGGCTAATTTTTGTGGGCCACTGGCCGAGATATATGTCTAAAAAAGATAAGTAACAAATTGTGTAAAAATAAGATTTGTATATTTTGGACTAATTTTGATAAATGAGGGCCACGCATCAAGGCCTATTAAAAGTTTAATTCTAAATTAATAGTTTAAATTTGGAATGGTTAAATAAATAAGCTCCACATATAAAAATAACCCTAAGTTTAGTAAACCCCTATTTTTAAATAGGAACTTTAAATCCTTATTGGTATTGTACATATTTTACACCTCTAAAAACTAAATTTAGAAAATATAATCTAACCGTTAATTTGATTATAAGATTAAAGTGTCATGATGAAAGGTGTCACGGGGACAAACTAGCGTATATTGATCGCCCTCGTGATAGCCTAGTTATGCTAAGCAACCAACAGCCAACTCGCCCTCTCTAGCTTCACCCAACGTAGATGTATGACAAGTACAAGCACAACACATAGGAAATCTAAGGAAAAAGAGGCAATGCCCCAAAACTTTTATTCTCAGCAACTCTATGTTTCTAAATATAATAGAACAAGGCCTCTACCTCGCTCCAAGCGCAAGGTTCCACTCTGCACAACAAAGTACTCCTTTGGCTCGCCCCCTTGGCTGGATTCGCCCCTTGGCTGAATCTGTGACGCCCCGACCTAAAAACCGACCCGGGCCGGGGGTCCCGAAATCGATGAAAACCAAACCCAGAACCAAGAGCGGCACACTCTGAGTGCGAGAGTTTTCTCGTTCCTCTACGCGCTACGGAACTTTAGTGCTCCGTTGCACGTAGGCAAGAACTGGCCTAATTATATAACTAATTCAGACCGGGCCAACGTTGCATTGTCATTGGTTGCCTACGTACATCTCGGACAACATACACGATGTTACTCCGATACGATCGAATCCGGACGTAGTTCTACCTATTGGCTACTACATACAACCGGCACACCAAAAACACATACGTATAAAATATGTATCTCCGAATATTTAATTGGAGTTATACGAAAACACCGGCAACACACATCTCGCTCTATCATAGAGATGAGCACCACACAACCAATACAAAAACCCGATAAAACACCGGCAATACACATCTCGCTCTATCATAGAGATGAGCACCACACAACCACCACAACATGCCTCAGTCTACCCCAGAGCAAGAACATCACAACATTCCTCACTCTATCCTAGAGCAAGACCACGCATCATACGTTTCGCTCCATCACTAAGCCGAGACCACACACCTCACACGTCTCGCTATCTCACTTAGCCGAGACCGCACGTATCACACGTCTTGCTCTATCATAGAGTGAGACAGAACATAATCATAGGTCTCACTCGATCACTGAGCCAAGACCAAACACACACACAACACGTCTCTCTCTATCCCAGAGCGAGACAACACACATCATGGCATATAAGCATAGCATAACATAATATAAACACACACACAACCCGTCTCTCTCTAACCCAGAGTGAGACGGCACACATCATGCATATAAGCAACACATATCATAATATAACACACACACAGCCCGTCTCTCTCTAACCCAGAGCGAGACGGCACACCTCATAACTAGCACATGTCATTCTATAATTAAATAGAAGGTAAGAAACCCGTACTCCCCTGATGTCTCACGAGGTAGCGGTATTCAGGACGCATGTTTCTGGGCGTCCTCCCCTTCAGATCCGGAGACAGTGGATAGAGCCTCCTCTAGCCTCCAGACGTTCATCGCCTTGCACCGAAAGACAACCCGACCCACTCTCCCCTTTCCCGGAGACTTCTAGTTTTCTGCGCCCGTGGGCGACGAACAGAACCTCCCCTACCCGGGGTGTCCTTCACGCGTCGTGGCCCTTCGGTGGAGAACGGAGCCTCCCCTACATCAGGCAACTTCCCTTGATCTGGCCCGGTAACGGAGGACGAAGCCTCCTCTCTCACCGGGCCCTCTCTCTCTCACTCTCGGGGCAGGAGGGCGGCGGACAGAGCCACCTCTTGCCCCGGGTCGTTCCTCCCTTATAGGAGCGCCAACTCAAGGAATAGACCATGCCATTGCGTAGATCACCCTCGAATTAGCTAGGAACGCCTCAAGAACGGAAGAAAATAGACTCCAAACGAGTCCAGAAACTCCTCCAGAAAATAGAACGGAGTCCGGTATTTATAGAGAGAAGTCGAGGGCGTACGAGACACCCCCGGAGACGCGCGCACCACGCGTCACGCGTCTGCGTGGTGCGTGACGCGCTGGACGTGCACTGCACTCGTGTCCCGCAAACACGCCCCGCGTTGCGCGGGCCGACACGCAGCTCCCGCGCGTCGCGAGGGAGCTGGCCCGCGGCGCAGGCCCCGTCCCGCGTACGTGCGGGACGACGCGCGGATGACCGCGAGTCGTGCAGGTCACCGCGCGGGCCCGCGGGCCCCCCCGCCACGCGGCGCGGCTGACGCCAGCTATTTTCTCCCATATGATTAAAATAATATATTTTCTATATTATTTTAATCCAAAAATATTTAAACTTCAACGCGCGATATCTTCTTACCCCGAAGTCGAAATCGCGCTTTCTACGTACCGATGGACTCGTATCAACGAGCCCTTCGAAACAAGACCACACATGGGTAGGTTATCCCGCTCTTTTAGAGTGGGCCCTGCCCATGCGGCACATTTCCCGAGGCCGTAGCTTTCGCTCCCGACCTCCGTTTCGCGCGTTCTTCAATTTGTTACGCTCGTTACTCCGAGCTCTACCCATCTACAGGGGTTTCATCCCTTGAAACCCCCAACACTTAATTATAAATTTACCAAATTACCCTTAACCCACCCGGGTTAAGTGTAACCAAAAAACGGGTCATCACAGAATCCACCAAGGCTAGTTGGATCAACTCATGCTCTAAGCCCTCTATATGTAGAATACAATGAGTCTTTCCCCCTCTCAAGTAGCCATGACACCCCATTTATAAAGAAGATGGGGTCAGGAAGACTAGTACTATTAAGACTAGCCTAACCTTAGATACAAATTTGGAATCCCACATCTCTACCCTATTACAAATAGGAAACCAGCTTATACACATGCTCAAAACAATCTCAAAAGAGTCATAACCCAACTAGAAGTATAGTTAAGCCCTCCTTCAAGTGTCCTGCCTCTCCTAGCACTCCTCGGACTCCTACTCCAGCTAGAAGTCTTCTGTTCACATGCATTCTCCTGTCAGTAGAGTCTTGGCTGCGTCCTCTTCTTGCATGGAGTCCTTGTCCCGCTAAGATAAGGTCATCTTGAGTAATCCGACTTGAGCACAACTCCTTGTCTAGGCTTCCTACTTACATTAGGCCTCCGAGGTGACTCCTAGTAGCACTAAAAAATATGGGAACAAATTAGCAACTATCTCTAGCGTCTCTCCTACTTAAAAGTCCCACCATGCTTAAGAATCCTCCTAAGCTGATGGAACCCAACCTGCCATCGTGTCCTGCCCCGAGTAGGACTAAGTAACCAAATCTCAATGGATGAGTCTCAAACCTGATAGGAGTCTGTCCCTATCTGGTGGCGGCATCCATCTCGCCATTAAGTCTTGCCCACGCTATGACTTATCTCAACAAGCTTCGTTATGCTGATTTTGTTGCATCCAACGTTGTGCCAACATTCCAACATTACTACCCGAACTATGCACTCGCTCCAAGTGCTCATGGGCATCCTTGGTTGTCTGTTGCCAAGGGTCCTTAGCTTTTCATCGCCAAGGTAAAGGGGCTGATGGCTCCCTTTAGCTAGTCAAGCAATTAGGAATATAACAAAAGGGTTCCATATGTCTAAATAGGCCCAAAATTTATGGCCCCATATTTTTATGATATTTTTTTATTTTTTTTATCTTATATTTATATATATATATACACACACACACAATATGTAGTAGTATCAAGTCAACCTCAAGAACTTTTCTCATGTTGCTCATTTTTGTGGGCTACTGTCAAATGGGGGTATAGGACCGGGGGGATACATAGCAAATCTTGTGAAAATAAAATTAGTACATTTTGAGCCAAGTTTAATATGTAGGACCTATTCGTCAAGGCTGGTCAAAGTTGCAACCCTAAATTAATGACTTAAATTTGACGTGGTTAAATAATAGGCTCTACATATTGAAATAACCCCAAATTTAATAAATTCACATATTTAAATAAGATTTTTAAATCCTAATTAGTTTCTCACCTATTTTAAGTTCTAAAGACCTAATTAGAAAAGGTGATCTCAATTATTAATTTAATGGAGAGATAAAAGTGTCATGATGAAGGGAGCTCATATGTCCAAATTGACCCAAATTTTATGGCCTCCTATTTTTTATGATGTTTTTATTTTCGTTGGTCCTACCCTTAATAAGTATTAGTTAGATCTATATTTTAAAAATCAACCTGGTAAACTTTTTTATCAAGTTAACTTTTTTTTAATGGAGAGAGAGATTTATATTCGACGATACACGTTACTAATATATTAGATCAGTTAAAAAATAAATTTAAATAAAATATATATTAAATAAAAGTTTGTCCTTACATGATAATATAGTTATAATATATTGCTTTGAAGATCACAATGACTATTAGTTATACACACAAGTTTTATATCAACTCATATCCACTTGTAGTAGGTAATTGTCAATTAAAATCTCATAGGCTAAATATTATGTCATAGGTCGACAAAGACAATGATATCGAACGACTTTATGTCGTAAAGCACTTTATTTATAGGATAGTTTCGTGGTAGGCCTCATTTGATAGAGGTCTTCTAAGGGCATTAAAAATATGTAAATCCGAATATAATATATATATATATATATATATATATATATATATATATATATATATATATATATATATATATATATATATTATTGAGAAGTGTGCTAATATATGTGGGGCTTACTAAAAGTTTAAAACAATATAATCATGTAGAATCTCATTTGATAGAGTTTGTTGAGAGTTTTCGAACACCAACCAGAATGCATGAATATGAGTTTGGGAGTGAAAAACATGATATGATATTATAAAATTAAAATTAATTAAGACTCTAATATCTTTGGCTTTTGGGGAATTAAGATAGGTCAAATAAAGGTAAATTAGGGATTAACGGTATAAAAAATGAATCAAATAATCATAATTTGAATTTTCCATAGTACATCAATTTCCTCTTTACTCCCTCCATGCTAAAGTAATAACTCCATTTGGCAAACAAAATTGTTTCATACTAATAGCTCAATTTTGTTAAATTTAAGTTATTGGGTACTTCAAAAAAAGTATCAAAAGTATATTTTTTTAATAAAAATTATTATCTTTTTAATTATTACTATTAATATGGGACAAAGGAAATATTGTCATATGATATACACATATTACAATAAATATGATAATTGAGGTGACCGAGAGGGGGATCAAACCCTAGACAACATAGGTTAAAGTTGGCCTACCACCAGATTTGGACCAAAATCCAAAAGAAAAAACTGTGGCTACTTGTTTCCTACAAAAACTTTCAATTTTCAATGACACTTCTATTACATCGATAGGATGTATGGTCGCCATAATTATTAAAGGACATTAGGATATCATACATCATTGTTCTTAATGCTAACAAATAATCCATATATTCTCAGAAGAGTGTCTAAATTATAAAACAAATAAAATTAAATAAAGAATAAAGCCCATAAGTCTCACCTTAAAAAATGCAAGATTTGTTTTTTTTAAAATTTGCATATTCAGAATAATTTGTTGTATAAAGTGGACAAATCAAACAATCTTTATGGGACACAAAATTTTCAAAAATACACACACGACGAAATATATCTTAGCAGACGTTAAGGATTGTATATAGACCTGGATCCCATCAATATGCACAATAGCATGCACCGTGCTGCCTATGTTACTAGAGGGGATCACCCAGCCCCTGTTACTCGGGTAAAAGTTGTCATATAGTAGCAAAGTATAATACTCGTAACACATGCTAGTGCACACACGTGTTGGGGCATTGTCACGGATTGAGTAAGGGAGAGTGACACTGAACAGCAAAACATAGTACTCGTGACATATGCTAAGACAAAGGCAGCGTAAACATTAACGACCCATCATCCATAGCGAGTAATTCGACTACTTATTACGGTAAGGACAAGTAATAGCCAACATGTAAGAGAGTATTATGTGGGTGAAGAGCTTCCAACCAAAGCATTTCTTAAAAGAAAATTAGCAAGCTACACGGTAAAACCAGTAACATTCCGACAGTTTCACAACAGATTGTTCGCCATAACAATTCACCTCCAACATGTTTTGGGAATGAGATTCAACAAAAGCAGATATCCGAAAAATATGTTTTATAGCATTCCTCTGATTGCTCCTCCCCACTTTAGATAAGATAAGATGATAACCTTCCTTACCGCTGGAAAATAGCATTAAATCAAGGTTATCTTCATCTAAAACGGAGGGCGCTTCCTTTGAGGATCAGCCCATGGCATATTTCTGTGTCCAGCTGCGCGCAGTAGTCTCATACTTGTTCCTGTCGGTTTTGTACATGTGAGCAATTTCTGGCACAAGTGGGTCATCAGGGTTTGGGTCAGTCAATAGAGAGCATATGGATAGAAGAACCTGAAATACAAAGAAGCAAGAGTTCGTTATTTGGAATTTAAACGATACAGACTCGACCAAAATACAAACACCAGTCATAAAAAAGTGTTCCTGAAATTTAAACGATATAAATTCAGTCATATTACAAACGTTTGTCACACAACACTCTTTCTTGCAATGAAAGCGTAATCAGCATTGCTTGTCAAAGTCTCTCGCTTGGTAACACCACCAACACAAAAGGCCAAAAAATTAATCTCTGAATAAGAAACCTTTTAAAAGCCCAACTACGGAAGCTTTCAATTTCCAACAGATCCTGAGGGCTGAATAAATATTTCCCCGACCACAACTAGAAGTTTGAAGAAGGACATCTTCTGAGTCTTCCAAATTAAGTCAATGCTGATGTAAGTGCTAACAGTCCAGTCAGCAGTTTCTTGATAGTCCTTTTTCCAGCAGGAAACGCCATTGCATTGCATTAACACTAGTACCAAGATATCAGAGTCATGAGAATTTCCCATTATAGGGTTCCCAGAGAACTAGGCGGTTTACATAGAAAGATGTCGAAGAGAGTAGAAGGAAATATCATCACACAGCAGCTCTTCGAGTAAATATGTTTGGAAGTATATATCATCTTGCTGAAAAACCATATCTAATATTTTACTACTCAGATAAGACAAAAAAGATAAGCAGACCCTAATCATTGATTTAAACAACAAACTTGAGAACTGAAAGTAAGTTGAGCATACCTTTGAGATTGTAAGTGCCGGACTCCATTGCTCTTTAAGAATATCTAAGCAAATACTCCCATTGCTATTGATGTTTGGATGGAATACCTTGGTCCTAAACGCAACCTATAATATCTTTTTATTGTTAAAAATTATATTGGACACATATCATGCTTTCAGCATTAAACCTTGACCCCTTTTTATGCAAAACGAAGGCAAACCCAAACTCTAATAAGGATTGGTTTGCAATAAATTTCAAGCAATAACCTTGCATGCCCATCTGTGTAGGTATTTGATAGAAAGATAGTATCTATGACTGATGAAGAATTGATTATGACCCCCTTGGAGCAAGTGGATTCTACATGAGTACATTTTACTAAATTTCTGGAATAACACAATGGGTGGCTTTTTACATTGCTTATGAGAGAATAGTTTCTCAGGAATTTGCAACTATCTTTTGAATTTATCCTCTCAAACAATTCTGTAAGAAGAATTCTTTCTTTACAGCCGAGGAACACCACAAACAGCATTTTGTAATGAGATATAACAATAAAGGGCTTAGAGAGGCCCCTAGAATAAAAGAGGGTGACCCACAATGACTTGGAAGAAGATAGTGAGAAGAATGTGGTGATATATGACTTAGATGTGAAAATGGTTTATGGTGGGACCGATTAAAATAATGGGACAGTGATGATGATGAACCAAGGAAGACCACAGTTAAATAAATTTCCTTTTTTTATTAACAGAAAAATATTCAGGCCAGGTGATGAAGAAGAAACCATGAAGTCAATCCATACAATCGAAATAAGATGGAAATGATTATGGATGATGATGATAAATTAATAAAAATGAATCCTCTATCCTTGAATTGACAAATCATACTATAATATAAAGCAAATTGGTGTACTATAGAAATTTTAAAATCGGACAGTTTAACCCATATTTTATACTATTAATCCCTATTTTACGCTTATTTGACCTATTCTAATCCCCAAGAAGTCAAAGATATAAGAATCCTAATCCCTACATTTTACATTAAGTTAATTTTAATTTTATAATATTATACCTTGCACTCCCAATTTCGGATACTCGTCTTGGTATCGTTAGAAAGCTCTAAACAATAATATTTTTCGCAATCTTTCTTGTAGGCCCCATGTACACAACACATTTCTCAATAATATTTTTATATTTTTACATATTATATATATATATATATATTCAAATTCGCATATTTTTTACGCCCTTGAAAAACCCCTAAAGAGCTCTATCAAATGTGAAATAACAAACTCTATGACACAAAGTCCTTCAACACCATTGTCTTCGCCAACCTATGACATAATATTCAACCTATGAGATTTGGATTTACAATTGCCAACTGCAAGTGTATATGAGTTAATATAGTGCTTGTATGTATAAGTAATGATCATTGTGATCCTCAAGGCAATGAATTATAACTATAGCATACAAAGAGACCTTTGTTCAATATATATTTTTAATTTATTTTATTTTATCTCATTCAATCTGTATTTACACGCATAACACGTGTGCATTTTTGCTAGTTTTGATTAATTGCAATGAAAGTGCACATTCCCTTCTCTTTCCACAAACATCCTTTTTATTCCTTCCTTTCATCTCAATTGTATACAACAGTATTTTAAGTACCATTTAAGTGAAAAGGCATTCATAAAAAAAATTTACAAAGGATTTCAAAAACAGTAACAAAAAATGTCAAACTTGCATTGAAAAACATGCTGAATATGGAGAATACCTTCGGCGGCTTAAAAGGATAGTCTGGAGGAAAGTGGATGGTGACCAGGAATACTCCCCCAGCGTAAGGACTGTCTGGAGGGCCCATAATAGTTGCTTGCCAGTGAAACATGTCCTCAGCAACAGGACCTACGCAAAAAGCATAAAATATCCAAATTCAATACAAGCGCCAAAAACTTTTTAGGAAAACATCAAATTAGATAATAAAATTCAATGTAACTCTTCTCTTAATAATTTAAAGAACAATCAGCTAAACACTGAAACGTTCATAAATAGCTTACTCAGGATCAACCAAGTAAGAGAGAAAGGAGGACAAGGACACCAATTCAGTAGTGGTAAGACAAAAAAACATGTATATAAACAGGGATATGGTAAGGGCAGGAACCATGTCGCCAGTGCCAAATAGTTAGGTGGTTATTACAACAATGACAGTGTTGGTAGGATAAGGTATAAAGCTTCATATGCAGCCTTGACCAGTAACAACTTGCAACATGTACATAAAATCCGAGAAAATTCGTACACAAGACAGAAGTGGTGAATGGAGGATATGAATTGACCATAAAAGATGGGCTGTTTCGAGGGGACCCACCTGCTGCACTTAGTCATCTGAAATGAAGACTAGTAGAAAGAAGGCATGATGTTGTATTTATATTTGCAACCCTTTAACTTCCAAACGCAAAGATCTGATATTTAGCTTGGGTAACTTATATTTGACTACAACTAAAAAAAAACACCCCATAAAACCTAAAAAAAATTCGTGTTACCAAAGAAAGCAGACTGATAACCCATCAGCAGAAAAAATTGCTAAAGCTTACCAAATCAAAGTAAAGAGCTAGAAAAGAGGAAAACAGAGTGGCCAACAGAAAAAACATATATATCCAATCTAAAATGTACAAACAGCAAAGGCATGCAGCAGCAGTTCTGCCGTATCCAAACATACCAGCACTGCAAGAGGTAGGAGGGTCTTTTTGGAGGTCCTTAAGTTCCTTTAATATCCGCTTTGACGCCATAGACTCCGGCTGCAGAGCACAAAAAGACAACATAAAAAATGAAAACTTCAAATCGACAGAAATGAAGTAGCAACTATCAACACATATCACAAGCTACCACGAACTGTACCAAACAATTTATGATCCCACGTTCCAATTCGAGAAGACATTCTACTTACGAAGGATTAAACTTTCCCAGATCGAACCCAACAAAAATCCCAAACTCGAGCGAACAAACACAGTGTCCTCCAATCACTACATCCACACAAGGGATTCACAACCCAGCACCTCCAAAACACAGAAAAACCACAAGCCTTCTTACGCTTTCATAGAAACAATCGACCGGACAGCCACCACCACGATTTCATATTTGATCTAGACGAATCGGAAAGCGGAATCCGCAAAAACACCTATTTTCCAAAGTTGTAATTTTGCAGAACAGAATAAAACTACAGCAGCGACAAATCGTGCTTATTCAGGTGATGAAAAAGGGAATACCGGGTAGAAGATCGAGGGCTTAGGAAGGAAGCCGAAGCCGGAAAACTACTTGGACTTCAAGGGGAGAAAGAAATGGCGGCCGGAAAAGGGACGGGCTTTCCAGCAGACGCCCGGCCACCAAACCCCCCCTCTGAAACCGCTAATTTTTTAATCGAAATTCCAGAAGAGGAAGAGGAAGAGGAGATGGAGATGGAGGGGATCCCCATTTTATAAGGGCTCCTACGAAGACATTATTGCCCTTTCTTTCTTTCTTCTCAATAAGCCTGGAAATTCGGATATGTAATTCCCGTTTACTTCTCACGGAATTGAAATTCCCAATGCAGCCTCGTGAATGGGGAAGAGCTTCTAATATTCCCTCCGCGCCGTGAATTAGCGTCAAAAATAGTCTTTTTTTTAAATAGAAAAATGTTTTCATGTTAAGATTCATACCAAAAAAAACACTACTTTATCAGTCTATGGGGATCACAAAAATGGGCCCACTCGGGGTAAGAAGGATGAGGTAACATTTGAACTGAGAATCCTCACGTCAAAATAATATTACTCTTTTAAATATCTATTCTATAAGTTTTCAAAAAATATATTATTTATAATTTTCTTTTATAATTTATTATTATTTTTATTACTGTTTAGTTGGTTATTTACCAACTAACTGCCCATTTACTGGATAGGATAAGTAAGATATAAATGCGAAAAAGACAATAAAGTAGAGGTAAAGAAGTGTTTATAAAAAAATAAAACTCCCACCAAAAAGGGTTTCTGTACGTATGAGAACCCCCCTCTTCAATTGGCTCTAAAGTCCCCTTATTGGGCTTTTTAGGTGGAAAGCCCATTTTTTGCATAAATAACCTATTCAAACGAAACAAATACATCAATTAAATTTCTACCGCTAGGAGGGGCTTTTGTTTATTTATGAAAATGTGCATCCAAACAGTGCCCAATAGGAGTGTAAGCGGACGGATGCGGATGCGGATGCGGATGCGGATGCGGACAAGGGTGGCCTGCAGTCATCTGTTTACAAATGAAGGTCATGTCTGTCCATCCACTGTCTGTGATGGACACAATATTTGTCTATCCTCATCTGTCCGTCACAGACACAGACGGACATGAACTCTTCCCAACGCTTCTTGTTTAGTGGTGCAAGGCGATGATCCGGCAGCGGCCAATGGTGTAAGGCGATGATCCGGCACCCTTGAATGGTGGAGATGAGAAAAGAGGTGAGAATGGTAGAGCTTAGTAGAGAAAGGCGACGGCGAGGAAATGGTGTCTACTGTGGTGCGAGGCAAGGGCCAACAAGAGAGATGGAGGTCCGGCGATGGAAGCCGACGGAAGGAGGATGACATTTGGGAGATCAAGAGAGAGGGAAGAGATGGAAATCTCGTAGTGAAAAGAGAGGGAGTTGAGAGGGAGAGGAGATCTGGTGGGCCGGTGGCGAAAGCCATGGCGAGGAACTAAGGAAGAGGGGCGGAGGTGATGATGGGGGAGAAGGGCGAAGTGGCGGCGACAACGAGGTGAGGCTGTGGCGACGGCCAGGAAGCGGCAACGGTGAGGCGGCTGTGACGGCTAGGAAGCAGCGACGGCGAGGTGAGGCGGCTGCGACGGCCAGGTGAGGTGGTTACGACGGCCAGGTAGCGGCGACGGCAAGGTGAGGCGGAGGGCAAGGTGAGGCGGCTGCGATTTAGACATTTAGGTTGAAATCGCGATGGGAAAGGGAGAGGGGAAAGTGGGATATGGGAACAGAATATATATATACCCACGAACGTGGACAACCGCGAACACGGACAGGCTGTGTCCGCAGTCGCGTCCGTAAAAGGACCGGACCAAAACTGCCATTCGCAGTCGTGTCCGCGTCCACACGGACAAGTCAATATCGTCCGTTTTCATTGAGGACAGACATGGCTACGAACAGACGACGGACAACTACTATCCGTTTACACCCCTAGTGCCCAATAAAAGAAGAATGCTATTATATTAAAAGACGTCTATTTCCCCCAACTTACACAGTGCCTCCTAATTTTTTTTACACCCTAATAAATTTTAAAATATTACTCGTATATACCCCTCTCCACCTCTATCTTTTTACTCAGTATAAGATAGAAAAAAAAATATATGCATTCATGCTATTACCACTTAGAAAATAATATTTTTATATAAAAAATACACATCAATAACTTATACATAAATTTTAATTAGTCTAAGCCAATGTAAACTATGTGTGGGGCCTACTTATAAAATTCAATCAAAGCTCTTATATGAATTTTTGTTATAAGAATATCACTATCCTCATCGCTTGAGTACTTATCGTTAAATCCAAGCCGGATAGGGCTGGGCTATGATAGGCTAATCCCTAACATACAAACTAAACTCTAGGGTTAGGCCCAAGCCTAACCCAAGTAGGCTTTTAACTTTTTGGGTTGGGTCCTTCGTGGCAAATGATGAGCATTCGGAAGCTTGGAACAACTTTCTAAATCTTTATCTTCTTAGCAATGTAGGACTAATCCAGTAATATTCCTACGGAAAAAAATTGTTTATTACATTTTGGGACAGTCTTACGAGTTTATTCCACTCGGGCGTAGGTCCGAACCTATTTACACCAGTTCTGAAATTTTCAAGTCCGACCCGCAAGTAGGCCTGAAAATATTAAGTAAACGTAGGTTACATAAGAGGGACCGTGGTGCTGAAGGCACGAGCCTTGAATATGATCATTTTTCAAATCTAGACACATCCAGAGGATATTTGTTAGTAAATTTTTAATTTTATCTACTTTTTTTTATAGATTTCTCTTTAAGTTCTTCGCAAAGCAAATTTGTTAACTTGCACGTGAATTTTTAAATGTTTTTCTGCTAGGTATATATGTTTTAAGCCAATTACTAAACATGTCGTGCAGGTGACCCATGCTCATCACCATACCTAAATAGTTTTATTTAAAAAAATACTCCCTATGTGAGAAATACACCTCTTTGAGAGAGGGGTGAGTTTAGATTTCGAGATAATTAAGTGATGGAATGCTCTAGACAAAATTCATTTCGAGGCACGAAGGATGCAGATCATGTGCTAGATCCATTCTTGTTAGGCAATAACAATCTTGTCATATAACAGTACTATTCTCATGTGACCCTAAAACTCCCTAGCTAGTCCCTACTAACGTGATCACCATGCAACGTTATTCGATTCTCTTTCCCAGCATGCAAGAGCAGTGAGCAGTCGGTTAGAAAGGCATGAAAACTGTTAAAATGGTGAGGCTTGCAGCCCAATAAGAAGTAGAAAAGAAAGATGCTTCAATACCTCCCACAAATGGGCTGAAATCATTTTAGTCCATACAAACTAAAAATCGTTCACCGCATTGTTGCATCTTATTGTTGCTTACCACTGAACTTAAGAAACAACATCTCACAAGGTTAGTTATATAGGGGATCAATAGTGCTTGCTGATAGCTTCGATTAGGACCGAGAACAGCTGGGTCGGGGCCGAGAAGAAGGCACTGTGGTCGCTGTCCACCTCAAACGTCTGAGCCGGCGGCCACTCGTTGATATAGGCTTCCTGGTCCGATAAAGCCATCAGGTCGTCGTCGGCCGTCTTCACGAAGACACGCCTCACCTTGTCGATGTATTCGCCGGGGGTGAACCCCGCTGTCTGGAACACTATCGGCGCCGGGCGTATGAGCATTGAAGCTAGTGTCGAGTCCTTAAGTTGAGCAACAAAAGTGAGAGGTACTAGTTATATATGTTCAAAAGTACTGTCACTATTTTTGGTATTGAAATGAAGAACAAGCAGAGAACAGACTTTGCACATTCTTAATTAGTACCTCGTGGGGAGACCTATTGTAGAGGAGCTTACGGAGAGATTCTTGTTTGAAAATGACACTCGTTGGCATATTGTTATGGCCAAAGTTATATATAACGTCATCAGCTGGAAAATTCGGAGGTGTCTGATTCATACATAACACAAACATCAGTCACTATTTGTCCATCAAATACAATACATAATTTAGCTAATTCGCTTGCTTAATTAAGATCATTCATTGTAATTAATTTAAAAGAAGATACAAAGTATATATATCTTGCTCGAGTCGTGGGTCCCACTGCCACATGAACAGCATTATGCGGGCCCATTTGAGATGTGGCCTTATCAATTAGTACTAGTATAACGTGGAATGGATTAGAACCATGCATAGGTAAAACGTACACCAATATTTGTTCTAAGCATTGCTGCTGCAACGTACACGGCGAGTTGGATCTTGTCCCCGAAGTCGTTAATTGCACGAGTAACATTGAACCCACCGATGCTATGCCCCACTAAGATCACCTGAACAGAAGGAGATAATTATAAGCTAATTGAGTGATAGTCTGATGTTGATGAAAATGATAAGAGAAACATCATTTCTTGCCTTCTGGTCCTTTGGCAAGGCTGCCATGAAGTCTGCGAGGGGTTGATTGTACTCGTCAAACGTGGAAATCTTGTCCGGGTCCGACGGATCAATGCCGGCACCGGCGAGGTCGAGGCAGGTCACAGTGTGGCCGGCGCTCTCCAGGAGAGTTCTCATTTTGTACCAGCACCAAGCTCCATGGCATGCGCCATGAACAAAGACGAAGTGAGCTGCGGAGACCGGTGACACTACTCCCTTTCGTTTCCACTATAAGGTCTGTACTCTGTAGTGCCTCCGCTTAATGACATAGTGAGGTATATATAGCCGCATATGCATATGAAAGCATCGGACCTTTCGTACATCCAAGTGATAAGGTTTTTTGTTGTGTTTTGTTTGTGTCCATTGAATCAAAGTGTCACGTTTGAATATACAACACAGACAAGAGGCCGGCCAAAAACGTTTAATTCCCTGGTCTTATCTATGTAGAACGTGGCTATTTCCCCCCTCCACTAGAGAAAAATATCTCATATTTTTAACAACTCATTACCCCCAAAACCCCCGATGTAATTTTACTCAATTCAACCCAACATTATAAAATTTTTAAAGGTTTTTTTTATAGGTGGTACCCTTCATCAAATAAAATTGATTTAAATAGAGGCATTAGTTCCTTGTCAAATTCTGCATATTGTGGCGATGACCACCTCTCGCAAGAAGTTTTCCAAAAGTTTAAAAAACTTCAGGAAGTTTCATAGCATGGGGTAACCCCCTATAAATAAAACTACATTATACGAAAAATAAAGGTCTTCGTCAATGTCTGCATATTGCAGCAATGACTTCTACCTGCCAAAAACCATCAAGAAGTTTAAAAAACTTCAAGAGGTTTCTTGGCACGGGATATTATCCGCCAAATAAAACTTATTTAGACATAAACCTTAGTTTCTCGTTAAATTTTGCATATTTTGGTGATGACCACCCCTCACCAAAAATCATTGAGAAGTTTTCTAGAGGAGCAGCAAGGCAAGGGGAAGAGAGAAAAAGATCATGAAAGATGAGTCACAAGCGAGGGAGAAGAAGAAAAATGGTTGGGGAAGATAAGCCACAAGCGATGGGGGAAATAGAAGAGTTTACGCCGAAGGAGGAAGATTGTGAATAGGACAATAATAAAGCAAAAATAGAGTTAAAAAGAATAGTTGGGGCGGGGGGTATTTAGTAATTTATTAAAAAAAATTGGAGTATGTAAAGTATGGGTAGGTTTGAGTAAATTTTGAGGGGGAAATAGGCACGTTCTGTCCATGTATTGAGCTAAATTTTTACATAGGAAGTTTCATGTGGCGATTGATCAATTAATTCAGTGTATTGTACAACAATTAATCAATTGAATAGTATTTTAACTATTTTACCCCATTTACCCTAATTTAATCTAGAACTCACAAAATTACTTTCTAAGCTCATCAAAGTTATTTGTGTATCAGTGTATGGTTGTGCAAAATTAATTTATTTTACCTTTAATATTCTTAGTCTTTAGCCTTAATAAATACAAACATGTCTACTCATATTTTTAAAGTCTGTAAATTCAAAATTCAACTCGATCACAATTGCATCTAGTCAAATTATTAAAACTAAAAGATACATGAAGTTTCAACATTGCTTTAATCGTTAAAATTAGCTAAGTTCCATGCATATATCTCATATGTTCTTTCAAGAAATGTCATAACTTACAAGTTTTATTTTCTTCTTTCTTATTTTAAAACTCTTTGCACTTGGAATCACATTTATTTACAACAGTCAGATAGTCAGATCTTGCATTTATGCAATTATTGATGATCAATTCTCCTTGAATAATTGCATTACACAAACACCAAAATGATATTTTCCCTAAGATTTGTATCTTGTTTCTTTTCTTATATTACTTCAATTTTGTGATGATTTTGATCAAAGAAATTAAATTCGATCTGAACTCTTGCATATCTACAATCAATCAAAATGCATATTAGTTACTAATAATATAAAAAATTAATAAACATTTAACTAAAGTACATAATTACTCTCTGTTTAGTTATATAGAAACATAAATTTACAAAACTTTACTTCCATAAAGAATGCGAATGAACACCATAGTACTATTTACTGTTATTAATTATATTTATAAAATCACTCATTATAGCTTTGATTTTTTGCAATTAATACAGGAGTGTAAATCTTATACTTGATGACAACTATAAAACAACTTGAAACAAAGGTGCAACCATAGAAAATTTGTATTTTATGAAATTCACTCATTGTGAGATCCTACATTTTAAATTCTAAGCGACATTTAGAACTTAATTTCAAAATGTTCACATATAGACTATGAGTGCAACTCCAAGAAAAAAATGAACTAAAAGAACATGTTGAAAATCATGTTGCATAACTTACATTTGTTGAAAGTAACTTGGCACAATAAAGCATATATTATAGAATACAAAATCACAAAATAACACTGAAAAACCTTAACTCAAAAATTTCATACATCTAGCTAAAATGAAGCTTAGACACAATAGGATGAGATCTAGTCAGTTAGGGTTGCGTTGAAAACTCGAACCTAAACCGTTTCGGATAGAATTGACCTAAGTTGGGTTGGGTTGGGTCAAGCATGTGAAAACCCAAGAACCGACCTAAGTTCCTAATTAACTTATAAAATCATATTTAACCTTAGTTATATGAATTTTTATAATTTTTTATAGATAGAACCAATTCAATATAATATTAAATTGGTTTGAATTATTAGAACCAACCCGACCCAAGATAGAATATTGGTTCTTATTTCGAATTTCGGGTTTTACGGGTCGAGTCGGGTCCAAAAATTTCGGCTCTTATCTCGGATCAAGTCGGGTCCAAGGAAAACTTAGTTCCTATCTCGGGTTAGGTCGGGTGCTACAAAAATCAACCTAACCCGACCTGTGATGCAGCCCTATAGTCAATACACTAACTTGAAATATATGAGACCATCCTCTCAAGTTTTTAGAAGTAAAAGTACACTTTAATTTTTTAGAACTCCAATAAAATAACTCAAAGAAAAGGTTGAAATTAATATGAACACTTTTCTAATGACCTAGCTAGAATATTTACTTTTAGTAAGAAACATAAAAAAACTGGAACTACATTTAATTAACGGATATTCTGAAAGTAGATATACTACTTTCAATTAGCTGGGAAGAGAAGTTTTTGATGCTAACAAAGGTGGTGAAATGATGATGATGGTTGACTAATTAATCTCCTATAGGAGAAAATAATCAATTGCCAACTTAGGAGGAAGAATGTCTGTGATGGTGGACGAATAGTTGATTGTTGGGGAATGAAGAATATGGTGCCAATGTTTGATGACGATTGATAATTGATCATAAATGGCTTGAGAGATGAGGTTGCGTATTTTGGGATTTGAGATTAGGGCATTTACCTTGATTTCAGAATGGGCGGTTTATTGTTTGGGTTTTCATTTATGGAATGGTGTATTCGTCTTTTTGCTAAACAACATAATTAATCTTAATAAGTAGTTGATAATGCTATTATTAACAAAATTTAACTTATTTATGTTGTTAATGCCAAAAAATTCTTATTTTATTATATCTTACACTCTCAAACTTAGATTTGCGTGTTCTTAGTATCATTAGAAAGCTCTTAATGAGCTCTATCAAATGAGATCCCACAAGATTATATTTTTCTCAATTTTCTTCTAGGCCCCGTATATAGATAATACACTTCTCAATAATAATTTTTATATTTTTATAATATATATATATATATACACACACACACACATTTTTAATGCCCTTAGAAAACCCCCAAAAAATTCTATCATATGAGACTTGTTGTCAAACTAGTCTTGAATATGAACAATGTGCTCCATGATACAAAGTCCTTCGACACTATTATCTTTATCGATCAATCACATAGTATTTAACCTATAATATTTGAATTTAAATTTATGTACTACAAGTGTATATGGCTTAATATAAAACTTGTTGGTATCAATAATGATATCCCCACAATGGATCATCACAATGATGACTCTCATCGCCAACTTGTACCAATATGGGCTTCACAAGCCAACCCAGCCTATCTTGACCCAAAATTTTAAAACACTTTTAAATGAAGGACACTAATTAAATAATGAGAAAAATATTTTTTTCCCTAACTACAAAACAAATCATCTGATTAAATATCTATGCCATGATAATTGAGGTTCACAAATATGAATATCAAAACATATGATATTACTACATGTGTCAAAATTTTATAAAAAATAGGTTATTCCTTTAAATATAAGTCTGTCATCTGTCTAAAAATAAATAATCAAGTAAAATTGGCTCCCACATTAGTAAGTACAATTACTTACAAACTTGCAGAAGTAAGAAACTAAATCTCACTAGTGCAATATTGTCCTCAACCCTCCATTGACATTGTAATCTCGTTAGTCCTCACCTTAAGAACCTGCAATCAACAGGACTAGACAACAACAGAATATTTTTTCCGTTTAGAGGAAAGTTTCCAAAATAACAAAAGTATTATTTTAGGTTTTTTGGATTGGGCCAACATCACCAAGATGTTAGTTATTTACATACTCATCAAATAATGTCACAACTCGGATTTTTAAAACCCTTTTTAAATAAATTACACGCTATAACCGAATTTTTTTTCTTTCTTAAACACAAAACAAATCATCTGATTAAATATTCAGGTCATGATAACTGAGGTTCACAAATACAAATATCAAAACATATGATATTATTATACGTGTCAAATTCCATAAATAGCAGGTTAACCCTCTAAGTACAAGTCTGTCATCTTTCCAAAAATAAATAACTAAGTAAAGTTCCCTCTCACACCAGTAATTACATTTACTTACAAGATTGCAGAAGTAAGAAACTAGATCCCACTAGTGCAATGTCGGCCTCAAACGCCCACCAATGTCTTGATCTCACAACGTCCTCATCTAAAGAACCTGCAAACAAAGAAGGCCAAACAACAACCAAACATCTCCTCCCCTAGGAAGAGCGTCTTAGAAGAACAAAAGTAAAATTTAAAGTTTTTCAGATCAGGTCAACATCACCCGATGTTAGTTACCTACATACCCATCAGATAACATCTCCAATGTTTCCAACAAGATCGGATCCAGACGTAGTTCTGCCTAAAAACTATACTATTCTAAGAAGCATAGCACCACACATGAAATGCTTAAGTATTTTCAAACAACCTACATTTTATACAAGTTCTTTAATCGTTCCACTTGTTCTAATTAAACAAGCAATATCAAACAATGTTATTAATTATCTCTCGAATCATTGTTTAATAATTAATATCCCCGACTAAACTCAATGACAAACAGACTCATCAAATGTCAACCTAAGTGACAAAGGACAAACTCACCATAGACCACCCTCAAAGGTAAATCCATGACGAAACATCCTGGAATCCACCAAGAAGTACCATCACCCCTCCTAGCCCACGAAGGACCTGACTGGAGTGGAAGGGCATGTGTAAGATCCCTGATCTTAAAACCGGTTTATGGTTTTCTTTAATTATTGGTTATCGTGAGATTAACGTAGTTTCTGATCTTGTTCGGTGATTTCGTAAAATAAATAGTGTTTGTGATGGTTTTAACCAAAATCAACTTCAATATTAGTGGTTTTAAGAGATTTTAAACAAAATGTGAATTTTTAAGATTTTTCGGAATTTTTACTATTTTCCCAAAAATTAGGGTTTTGGGGGACCCCTGTGGGCCCCACCATCGAAAATTTTATTTTTGGGTCAAATGGACCTAGACATCTACTTAAGGTCACACAAAAATTTTCAGAATTTTTCTAGACTTAATTAGTGCTTAAATTTGTGAAATACCCATTTTTAGCCTACTTTTCCTATTTACACCCCAAAACTTATCTATGCATACCCCAACCCTTACAAAGGGCAGACCTGAGCCATTTCCATTTTTGGGAATAGGCTAAGGAGGGAGGGTTGGCCTAATCCCCACTTAGGCTCGAATTAGAAGCCGATTAAGGTAAGCTTACTCTAATTAAGCACTAATCCATAATTTTCTTCTTAAGCTCTTCTAAATCTACCCTTTTCCCCTTGATTCAATTCATTTTTGGGCATCAAAAGCTACTGATTTGTATTTTACTACAAACCCTAACATTCAAAATTCGATTTTTACTACCAACAAGCCCTAGATCTAAGATTTAATTAGGAATTTCTTGGGTAAATCGATTTCTATTAGAGTTTAATTCAAACTCATTGTGTTTTCAAGGATTTCAAGAAGGGCGACTCTTCAATCCGAGCTAAATCAAGTACTGAGGTAATGGGTCTTCAAAATCTCTGTTTATCCATGGTAAAACTGTTCATTTTTGGCTTATTTGGAAATGAGTTGCTTGATTTGGTGTGTTAATGGTAAGATTAGAAAATAGAATTATTTAATCCCGATTTCTTAGGGTTTTGCATTATTATGATATGGTTTGATGTTCTGAAAGTGAAGAAGGACTTTGATGATGATTAAGGTGTTAGATGTAGATTTAAAGTGTTATCAATGGTGTTTCGGTTTGGATTTGCGAAAGGAAGAAGATGGACTGTTTTGCCTTGTTGGCATTCGAACGGCCCTTCTGGGCGTTCGAAAGGCAACACTACCGGAACGACACTTTTCTAGTTCAGCCGATCGAACGGCCTGCTGGGCGTTTGAACGGCATAACTGTGAATTTCAAAATTTTGCGTTTAACCGATCGAACGGCCTGAGGGGCGTTCGAACGGCTACACAGCAGATTGGTTTTCTAATGCATGATGTTTATTTTGATGATTCCACTTTAGCTTGCCAATTTCATATGAATGTGGTGTGTTTTAAGCTATGTTATGCTACTGGAAAGGCATGCTATTGAGGTTATGGAATTGAGATATATGCTTAGAAATTTGTGGAATGACTTATGTTTTGTGGCATGATGTTGGAATTGTTAGCTTGGAAATTATGAATGGTTGATTCCCTTTGGTTAAGCATATTTTCAGTAGGACTACAACCTATTATTGGACTGATTTGTCATGATAGATTGTAGTTAGTTGTGTGTGGATGTTGGTGAATGCCATGACTAAATGATGAAATGAGTAATGTTATATGTGTTTAGCCTTTGTGGTTGAGTTTTGAATTGAGATATGATTTCAACGATTCTTTTCCTATGATTTCCGCTGGAATTCATGTTTAGATGGTAATTCACATGTGTAGTGTGGTAGTAAGTTTAATTTCAAGCATGTTGACATGCATTATGTGAAATGCTTCTACTAGTTACACACACATGTGGGGGTTAAATGATGTTATTGAAGCTTGATATTGTAATTATGAATGATGTATTAGGGGCTGATGAGAACATTTATCATGGATTAGGATTCATGTATGCTTTGCCCACGTATGTACCATGCTGCATGCATCATGAAAATGGATTTCCAATTGAGGCTTCATCGAGGTTAATCGAATTTGACCGATTGGATGCAATGTGGTGAAATTGTGTGCCGGATTGATCGGTCGTGGATTAATCGTAAGTTGATTGGTCCGAAAGGACATGTTTTGATTTGTGTTCCTGTGTGGAACGAGTGCACTCCCAGGGTTGAGTCTAGTTAAATGGAGTTAAGTAGGGATGAATTGTGTGCTTGTCTTGTGGATTGAGATTACGTATGATTCGCTAGACCCTAAGAATCCAGCTGGTTTGTTCGAGTGCACCGGCTTGCTAGGTGTTGTTGCTTGGAACTTTAGTCTTGACAAGCAGGGTTGCCCGGGAGTCTAGACTTGATGGGCAGACGTTGCTCGAAGGCGTTGGCCTTGAGGAGCAGGAGCTGCTCAAAGGCGTTGGCCTTGAGGAGCAGGAGTTGTTCGAAGGCGTTGACCTTGAGGAGCATGTCTATTTGATAGGTGTTTGCTCGAGGGCTCCGGCCTTGAAGAGCAGATTTATTCTCTATGGGTATGGACTTGCATGTTGGACTAGTGTGCGTGTATGACACTTATACATGCATGATGGATGAGAATGTTGATGCATGAGGGAATATGTATGTTAGAGATACATTCATGCAGGTTATTATGATATGATGCATGATGGAATATGTATGTTAGAGATACATTCATGCAGGTTGTGATGATATGATGCATGATAAAATATGTATGTTAGAGATACATTCATGCAGGTTATTATGATGTGAGGCATGATAAAATATGTGTTAGAAATACATTAATGCAGGTTGATTTTGATATGATGCATGTGGGAATATGTATGTTAGAGATACATCCATGCAGGTTGATTATGCACTATGATGCAGTGTTAGGTGATATGTATGTGTGATCAGAAAATGATGCACCATGTAAATCTTTGATCTGAATGACTATATTGCTATGCTATCATATTTTTCGATGATGATAGTTGTATTAAAACCATTGCTGAGTTTGTTAAACTCACCCCTCTTTCTTGTGTTTTGTTTTGGGGCTGCGTAGTGCGACACGCAGACGGACAGGATCTCCTCTTTGAGGAAAGGTCAGAGATGGCTTAGATGTGATCTTGGAGATCGTTGTGTGACTTACCTTCTTTTGTTTCACGCTTATGTTTAGAACCTTTGTGTAGGGTTCTTGTTTTGGATTTATGTCACATTTTACAGTTGTGATGCTTATGACTTATTTGAGCCGGTGTGGGCTTTACTTAGCTAAGCTTGTGGGTTTGATATTGTTGTTTACTTTGTGATAAGCAACACCTTTTCTTTCTTTTTTATTTACTCTTGCTCAAAGGATTGTGCGTACTCCGTATTTCTGTTAATCGCCCGTGGTTAGGGTTAAGTCTTCCGCTAGATCATTTCTCAATCTTCCTTTGTCGCCCCCGCGCGCTTGACCGGCCCTTGGACCGGGTTCGGCTCGGGTCGGGCATCGCCGGGGCGTGACAGCATGGCCCATAACTGCACCTGAACAGAAGTGGTGGGAAAAACCAACCAAGTAGGATGTCATCTAATTTAATTTCGTCTACACTAAAAGATCCTCAATAGATATGTGGTGAGCCCGGCTCACGCAGAGCTCCCTCCAATGGGGAGGTGCAACTACACGGTCAAATCAGCAGCTCCTCAATAGAGCTAAAACTTATGAAACCATTCTAAACCCTATCTTGCTCATCTATAAGCTAGGATTCTGAATGACTATCTCGAACCCTAGTAGTCCCTTCTAGACTAGGGTTTAAAACTTGAAATTATCATTGGTTTATCAACCAAGGCAAATCATCAGGTCAAAGGCTTTATTCACTGTATGAACTAGTCCCAGACCCCTTAGAGGTATTTTAGTCTTTATCTTGATTATGTTTTCTCGCCTAATCCAAAACTATTCACATCATCAATTAATCTTTAAATAATCTTAAGCTAGTGATAAGTTACTATCACAAAATCAATAGCAAAATATCGAAATAATAAACAACATAACAATAAGAACTACATAGGTCCAAGTAAATCATAATATCAGTAATTAAATTCAATAATGATATTAAAATTATTCGAGCTCATATGCACTAACCCTCATTGGGTTAACTTATTAAATCTCTTTAAAAACTGATCATATGCACCCGAGGGTATTAAGTATTTATCCAACATTGGATAAGGTCCTCTTTTCTCTCGGGAAAGATGTTAACCTCTCAAAAGGTTTCAGTATCCAACATTGTCCCGTTAATAACATCCACGCGAATACGGGCCAGTCCACTCATAAAGATATTTCTATCTTTTTGTTCAGGGCTTTCCTAAACCTCAATGGGTCCAAAACTAATCTCAGGGTTACACCTTGATGTTATGAACTCGAGGAAATTTTCTTGAGGGCGTAAACGCCTTGAATCGACCCCAAGTCAATTAATCATTTTACCTTAACCCTAGGGGTAGAATAGTTAATTATCTACATACTGGGATTTTTCCCTACCTTGTAAATTTTCTAAATTTAGGTTACCCACTACACTCTCACTGAGAATTTTTTCAATTTTTAAGATCATTCATAGGCTACTAAACCGGAGCCCTGAAGTCGGGTAAGTGGTTTTCATACGACAATTTAACTATAAGGAGTAAAAATGTCATTTTACAGTCCCAGAGATTTTTCCCGAGCCTAAAACTTGGTTAGGATACTCCCACACTTCTTAGGGTTTTTTAGTATTTTTCTAGAATATTTTTGACATTTTACCGCCCCTGAACCGGATTCGATCCCCCCTTTTTTTTAAATTGACCCGGCCCGGGTCGGATTGGGTCGACGACCCGCGTTGCGGGTCGTCTTCCCCGCGTCCAGCTAAAGGCGTATTCGCCTTTGGCAGTGCCACCGCTTGCTGCCACTACTGGGCGGCGGGCTGGGGTCCACCAGATCACCGCTAGGTGGCGATCACAATGGGCTTGGCCCCAGCCGCCTCCCTGTGGCCGGCAGGGGCTAAAGTCACCCTATTTTTTTATTTTGACTACTTGAGGCGGCAGAAGCCGCCGCTGTCGCAGCTAAGGCCAGTGCGGTCTAGGTTGCCGCAGCTAAGGCCAATGGGGCCTGGACCAGTGTGGCCAAGGGCTGTGTGGTGCCCTTTTTTTAAAATGACATGCGGCCTGCACAGCGGCAAGCGAATTTATCGCCGCTGAGGCCGCCGAAGCCAGGGCTGCTGCGGTCAAAGCTAGGGCCACCGCAGCCAGAGCCAGGGCTGCCACGCGGCTTCCATCCGACCACTGTTTCGGCGACCAGAAAAATTAAAGTATTGTTCACATAATTACAGTATATATAGAAATATTGGCAGAAATCAATATAATTTTCTTATAAATTAGTTAACAAAATCCATAATAATCACAACATGAAATCCTACCTCCGTTGCCAAGTTGATGTCAATCCACCGCCGTCAATGCCTTGTCGGAGTATCGCCGGAAAATTCTAATGACCGCTCCTACTCATTCGCTTAACGATCCACTCAAAAATCCCCCCCAAAAGCCCTAATTATTTCTTTTTATAGGCATGGGATTAGGGCTCCTAATCCCATGAGAAATTGGACCAAAATCTCTTCAATTCAGCAACCAAATTGGGCCCCAAAAACACAATTTCGAAATACTAATTGATCGGGCCCATATAATTACTTCAACAAACAATTCACACATCCAATTCTGGTAAACAGGCCTTATAAGATATGTTCAACTTTGAACAATTGTATCTCCCTCATCCGAACTCCGATTCATGCGTTCTTGGTGGCGTTTTGAAGCTCTGTCCGTCTACTTTCTAATAGAATTAGTTTCAGCCACAAATTCTATTTAGGGAAGAAGTTATTATACTAAGAATATCAATAGATCAAATACCCTATTTTTTACGTATTTAATTTTCAAAACCTAGGAAAATTAGAAATATTATAGATAACATCTCCAATGTTAATTGTAACAAGATTAAATTTGGATGTAGTTTTACCTAAAACTACAATATCTCAAAAGGCATAACATCAAATATGTAATGCTTTAGTATTTTAAACTAGCATACATTTGATACAAGTCGTTTAGATGTTCCACTTGGTCTAATTAAATAAACAATAACAAATATTTTTATTTTTTATCTCTCGAAGTTTTGTTCGATAATTAATATTTCGTCTTATCCCAAAGACAAACATACTCATCAAATGTCAACTTAAGTGACAAGTGATACAACCATCATGGACTATCACCGGAAAGGAACTATCCATAATGTGGCCCTAAAATCTATCAAGAATTGTCATAACCCAACTTAGCTAATAAGGACTAGGAGTGAAAGGGCATGACCCACAACTGTACTTGAATAAAAAATGGTGGGAGAAACTAACTAAGCATAATGTTGGCTTATCTAAATATCTATATACTAAACGATCTTGAATAAATTGGTGGTGAGCCAACTAACGCAGAGTTCCGTCCAATGGGGAGGTACAACTACACGACCAAATCTATAGCTCTTTAATAAATTTAAGACTCATAAAAAACTATCATGAATCCCACTTGTGCACAACAAACAAATAAGGATTCAAAATGACTATCACAAACTCTATTAGTTTCTTTCATACTAAGGTAAAGGATAAAAAATGTCATTGGTTCATTAATAAAGTCAAATTATTAGGTCAAAAGCCTTGTTCACTGCATAAACTAATCCTATACCCATCTGAGGGTATATTAGTCTTTATCTTGATTAGGTGTTCTAACCCAATCCAAAGCTATCTAACCCCATTGATTAATTAATCTTTATTAATCTTAATATATTGATTCACAAGGTTCAATTATGCGCATACATCAAATAAGTAAAACTTAAACAATCCAATAATAGTTCAATAAACATCATTAATAGGGTTTAGGCCCAAAAAAACTCATTAAGGAGCCCAATATACTCTTTTGGTAGGGCTCAAGCCCAAAGAACGGTGAAATTTTAGCTTAATTTTAACTATATATACATATATATATAGAGAGGAATGATACAGTCCGCCGTCGGTTTAAATCCGCCTCATCCGCCAGCGTCTTCGTGACCCTCAAATCCTCATCAAAGGGCACTCCGTCATGCGGTGGAAACAACCAATTATACAATTTTTATCATTTTCCCGTGTTACCCATCCCTCAACCCCTCCCCTTCCCTATTCCCCCAATCCAGCCAAACGAATCGGAGGGGAACGTCTCACTGCCCGGCCCCGCCCCGCCCCAGTGTGCCTCCGACCACAAGAGGGCGTCTAACCTGAGCCGTCGCCAACCTGACCCTCTTCCAATCGACCGTCTGCACATGGATCGCGCTCTCACCTCTCATAATCGGCTCACCGTCCTCCCTCTCTGCCCAGCTCCACCCCGACTGTTGGAGGCCGCCGGCTTAGCTTCAATACCAACAGATGGCCGAAAAGTATGGGATTTGCCTCTCTCAGCTGCACGAGACGGTGGAGGAGAACGACTACATGCCGGCTACTCTGCGTTGTCGCTGGGGGAAGATCTTGGGAGGCTCAATATCGGCCATAATAGGCAAGACCGTAGGATCTCCAACGAGATCTCAGATGCGAGCTCGACGAGCGTCCTCTCTTTCCGCAATAACCGCTTTGAATGGAGGAATGGGGAGTGGGTGATCGAGAAGTATTTCGATTCAGTCCCACATATTCCTGAAAATGAATAACCAAGTCGGTGGGGGTGGCAGTAACACTAAGCACCAGCCGCAGCATCCACCTCAAAATCTCTAGCCCCGTCAAATGTCGGCAATGTTGGATCGGTATCTCCTTCTTTGTCTCTGTCTCTCCTATTTCATCTTGTATTTTCATTGTTCATATCGAATTCCGTTTTCTACCAATTTGGTTTTCATGTGATCTAGATAATATACACCCCTTAGCAAGACCGAATGAAATTTTGTGGCTGCGTAAAACACAGAAGTGGCTAATTGATGGTGGCTATTGAATATTTTTATGATAAAATGCAAATTGTTGAGCAACAGCCAATTACCGAATTCCTTTTTCTGTTGGTAAAAGTGGTTGTGAGGAAAGTTTTATTGTAAAAATTTGTGTTCTTACGTTTTTTTCCTTTTTGGTGCACTTGTGTTAGTTTTGCATATGCAAAATCCTTTATACTCACTAATCCATTAATGTGATCGCCTTTACCCAGAAAAAAACAAATATTCTGGCATGATTATGATGTCTCTTGCCAATGTGCTAGTTGTAGTATGTATTTTTTTCTTTGGATGATGCTTTTAGGTGTACTTCTTCCCAGCATTCTTCTCAATTAGTTCCAGATTTACATATATTTAATAATATGTGATTATAGCGTTGAAGAAAAAATTATAAATTTCCTTCAGATTTTGTTCTTGTCGTTGGATCTTTAGCTCAAATGGATAGAGCACTCAAGATTGGGTAAACTCTACTCTTGAGATATGGTGGTTTGAATCCACCAAGATCCTAAAAGTTATAATTTTTATAAAGTACACTAAACTCAACTAACAAAGAGACCCCCTATGAAGGGAATCCATAGGTTTTCTTTTCACTCTTCTAATAAATAGGAAGGATACTGATTAGGGGTAGGTGGAAAATAGAATTGTGCCTCAATGAAGCAGAAAAATCCTGTATTTACCCCCCGCCCTACAGTCACTTATGCTGGTTTCATTTTATTCTTTAATATTTGTAACCTATTGGTGAATTGAAATCATGATTGTTACTTTTTTTTAATTCTATATCTTGCTTATATGTTTCACAAGGCTATGTGATTTTACTTCCATTTTCTTGTTAGCTACTTAATGACTGATTTCTCTATTTGGGTTGTAGCTAATATTACGGGGTTTAGCTTGAAGACGTTCATAGATATAATTGGAGTTTAGGACGAATCATGTTTCTCTAAGTACATCTCTATGAATCCTGAGTTTCTGAGATGAGTCTCAGAATACTTGTATCTACATATCCTGTTGCTGTAGCAAAATAAGTCTTGTCCAAATCTATATGTAGAGAATAATGATGTCCAACAATTAAATGTTTAATGGTTGTAGATTAAGAAAGCTTTGTGTTTGTATGTGCATGCGTAATGTCTAAGAAATTGCAAACCACATTTCATTTAAAAAAAATTACAGAGAGAGACATTTGCAAGCCACAATTTGTTTTTCACGAATTCAAAATTTTGCTGCCTGAATCTATAAAAGGGGTTACAGAGAGAGACATTGCGAGTTCCAGGAGCTGCAAATGCGAACTGTCATTGGGATCATTAAAAGGGGAACTTCCACATCTAACTTAAGGGCTCTTCATTCAAGTACTTGTCTTGAAGTAGCTCCATTGCAATTGCTCTACTTAGAGGGTCATAGTAAACCAGCCTCTGCACAATACTCAATTCAGAAATAGAGTGGTTCAGCAGGTATTAATGTATGCCCAGAGGGTTCTCAACTTTACAAAAGAAAAAAAATCATCCATAAATTCAATCTGGGATAACTGATCACACAAAAAGAAAAAAAATCATTCTTGTCTGAACCACCAGTAACAAACAAGGACCCTTTTACAAGATATTGATATTTTTAATTTCAGTGATGAGCACGCTCGCAGCATAGGAGTCCACCTATCAGAAAGCCAATAAGAAATTAATTTTTTCATGTCATAATAAGAACATTTAAAGAATATATACGACCAAAAGAGCTCAAAATGTCAAGCATTTACCGATGCCCAAGCATTCAAAAATTCTGATCAAGCATGAATAAAATGTCCACCTGTGCAAAGAGCTCAAAATGACTATGCAAATCTAAAAAAGAATAAGGTAATTGTAGAACTAGTAAAAATCATGTTAAAAGAATAAGCTAAAGAGTGTTCCATATAATACCTATTAAGAAGAGAGTTCCATAAATATCGTAAGAGTGGATGATCAAGATAAACTAACAACTTCTTCTTTCCTGCATAGAATTACATGTCGTTAATATTAAATAATAGATATGGAAAAATACATATGAAACCAAGCTTGTAAATTTGTTACCTCAGCCCCATTAACACCGGACAATTACGTATGTCATGCCCTTGTCCTCGTAGATTACATCCTTTACATAGTCTTCCACCCTTAGCTACATTTTCCATGGCAACCTCCTTTCCACTTTTGAGCCGCTTCCCGGAACCCTTAGTTTTTGAAATATTTGGAGGGTAAGCATTGATCACTGTGGGGATTGTCTGAGAGTTTGGTTGAGATTCTTGTGTATTTTGTTCTGTGCCACTCTCTATTAAATATTTCCCAATGTCGATGAGCTTATCTTCCACACTTCTAAGCCTCTCACCACTTGAGTGACATGCTATTTCCCACCACTCATTTATAATAGATTGAAGCCTTCTTTTTGTGCCCAAAATTTCTGGCACTTTTTCAAACTCTCCACCAAGTTGCATTCCAATTTCATCACACACAAGTTCTTTTGTTATGGCCATAGTCCATCTTTTTAAAATCAATTCATTAGGTAAATTATCAATACCATTGTTCCTCAAGACAAGCAAAATGTGCCTACATGGAATCCCTTGTGACTCAAACATCTTACAAGAACATAATGCATATCCATGAGCTACAAAAAACTCAACCTCCTTGGTGGCCCTAACATCTCCGGGCCTTTTGATTTCATAAAAAATTGAAGGTCCATTACTTCTTTTAAAACTTGAAAGACAATATGTACTTTCCTTCAATTCGGGCTGAAACTTGTTGGTAAAAATATGTCGACTATAGTATTCACCCATTTGTCTCTCAATATTGAAGGGAGTAATAAAAGTTGGCTTAGTTATTTGAGATTTAAAATCAACAGTCAATTCATTGTGTCTGAGTCTTTTAACACCCCTCTCATACCGCTGAATGAATTCCATCAAAGTATTTTTCTTATTCACATATTTATCTAAGAAAGAATTAATACTTTCACTACGTTGAGTGGTCCTAATGCCAGCCAAAAAAACATGTCTAGAGAAAGCAGGAATCCATTTCTGTCGGATTTCATACAACGAGCAAAGCCATTCATTATCTTCTAAGTTATGTTCCACCATTATCTCCTTCCATTTATCCTCAAAATGTTTTGGTGTGTCCGAATCCCATATACATGAATGAAATGACTTTCTAAATGAATCCCTATGGGCAGTGGCACCTAATTTTTCTACTTCTTTTTTTAAAATATGCCACATGCAAAATCTATGATAAGCTTGAGAGAAGACTTTTCCAATTGCATTTCCCATGGCTGCATCTTGATCTGTAATAATTGATCTTGGGTGTTTATTACACATGCAATCTAAGAACTTCTCAAATAACCACACAAAAGATTCACTTTTTTCATCTTTCATAAATCCACACCCAAAACTAATTGATTGCTTGTGGTGATTGACACCCGTAAATGGGGCAAAAATCAAGCAATATTGATTTGTGTCATAGGTGGTGTCAAAAACAACAACATCCCCAAATAAGTGATAGTCACGCCTACAAATAAGTGATAGTCACGCCTACAGAAGATCATGTGCATCAAAATCTTTCTTTTCTTTTCTTGTTTGGGACACATAATTTCTAATATCTTTCTCAATAAACCCAACATTAGAAGGACTGCCAGTTTCAATTTCAAGCATACTCATGAATTGTGAAGTTTTTATATTGGCCTCACTACAAGTTTTGAATAAAGCCTTTTGTGCTCCCGATACCTCCCTATGTGATCTCAAATGATGTACTTTCCTAGGTGATGTACATAAATGACTATGCTCCTCCACAAACCTAGTTATTTTATATTTCCCATCTTGTCCTTTAGAAACTCTCAAGTAAGCAGGACATTGCTCCCTCACAATTTGATGAACTTTTCTATTCTCTTTTTCCTTCAAACATATTACTTCTCCATCTCGTTTGGTATATTGCTTTAAAACAATCTCTCCTTCTTTAAAACAACACCATGATTTCCCAATTACTTCTCTGGTTACCTTGTCCAAATGCGAACTATTCTTACGGATGCTAAACCCCACATTCTTTGCATACCTATTATAAAACATATGTACATCATCTAATGATTTAAATGACATTCCAATGACAGGTCTTAGTTCATCGTCAACTGGTGGGATATATAAGGTTTTTTCCTTGGCAGGAGACTTGTACTTCAGATTATCCATGTTTATAGAACCCTACTAAATAAACATCTCATTTCAGTTTTTAAAATAATTAACATAAGGAACACAATGATATAAGACATTCTTAAAAATTTAACTACTAAAAACAATAAAGTGGTAATTGACACAAATCACATCATTGTAAATAGAGCTAGATGACAATCAATAAACAGTTGTAATTAAATCAGCCTATTTAAATAATATAATTGAAATATGACTATACATCACATAGAGATATCAAACACACCAAACAATCTCTTGAAAATTAATTATGAGTAAGAAGATGGAGTGGTGACAAGCTTAAATGCCTCTTGACTGCAAATAAATAATTAGATATCGCTAAAAGGAAAAACGGACATCATCCAATCATCAAATCATCAACATTAGATGCTTCATGACATGTGAAATTCAAATGACACTTGAAACAAAACAAATGGAGATGATGCTAGAATGGGTTTTAATAATTCTTAAAAAAAACATAGTAGACATTCAATAATTTTATTCTTATAATTGAAGTGGAACTTTATCAGAATAATTTGTGAAGAAGAAATTCCGGCACTAATAAGAATGAAAATAGATCAAGCACAGGGGACAAGCTACATCTTCTTAATAAGTATCATACTATATTTCTTCTTCTCAAGCACATTCTTCCTTGGTCTATCCCTCCATGTTACTCAACCCATTCATCAATCGCTATCAATCCATTAATCCATCACTAAATCAAAATCATTATTAAAAATGGAGATTTAATACATGATGGTAAAACCCACATTTTGTAACTAATCAAACTGACATTTCAGATAACAAAATTTAGAAACAGAGGAGACACATTCAGATCTACAAATTGAAAAGCTTTTCTTGAATAGAAACTTTATTAAATCCAGAACCAAGAAACTGCACAAGGAAACTTCTTTTTTCAACAAAAAACATCTCAAACTAATCACATCGTAAGAAGAAACTTTTCAATCATGCATGCAAGTCATGGCAGAGGCGGTGCTTGCTGCATTCACTAATCTCCTTGTATAGCTAAAAAACTGTAAAACTGTAATTCTTAAAGGCTCATAAGTCCATAACTCAGTTTCAATCAAGAAGAACCTTCCGAATTTAAAACACCGGCTTTCCTAAGCTGAACACCAAGGTGAGATTTACCACAAGAAACAAATTTTCCTAAATTGAAAAGCTTTTCTGGGATGAACAAACCGACTTTCCGGATTCAAAATTATAGACCTTCCGTAATCAGTATGGCTAGGTAGCACTCTCCCCCTCCCAGTCCCGGCCCTCTCCTATCTTAGCTACTCCCCCCAATTTGATCGTGACGGTGATGACGATCATCATCATCCCTCAACACGCAAATTAAAATTGTAGTTGTTCCACTTCCCCCCTTTGAACGGAAGATAAGCAAGGCCCCACCACCACTAATTTTAAAAAATCTCATCTTTATAAGCATATATAGAAAGGGGGGAAAAGATGATCATTCGAAATGCATTGGATGCATTAACAAAAATTACCTGAAAAACAACGGAAGAGGGAGCAATATATGAAAAAGAGGACTGGACGCCACCAAAATCGTGGCGGAGGTCGATGTAGCCAATCTCCGTTGCAGATCAAAAGTTGATGTATCCCAGGCTTCCCGGTTGCCGGAACTTCTGCTTGGTGACGGCTCCGGTCAGCCGCCCTCTTCTGGTCGGCGAGGCACAGGGGTGGGGCGGGGCTTGGCAGTGAGGAGTTCCCCTCCGATCCTTTGGCTGCTGGATCGGGGGAATAGGGAAGGGGACGGGTTGAGGGAGGGTTAGGACGCCCTCTTGTGGTCGGAGACGCACTGGGGCGGGGCGGGGCGGGGCCGGGCAGTGAGGCGTTCCCCTCCGATTCGTTTGGCTGGATTGGGGGAATAGGGAAGGGGAGGGGTTGAGGGATGGGTAACACGGGAAAATGATAAAAATTGTATAATTGGTTGTTTCCACCGCACAACGGAGTGCCGTTTGATGAGGATTTGAGGGTCACGCAGACGCTGGCGGATGTGGCGGATTTAAACCGACGGCGGACTGTATCATTCATATATATATATATATATATATATATATATATATATATATATATATATATATATATATATATATATATATATATATATATATATATATATATATATATATATATATATATATATATATATATATATATATATATATTTGTACTATCTCAAGAGGGAAAAAGTTTATATGAGCCCGGGCTCATATAAACCTACGTGAGCTCGGGCTCTATGAGCCGTCAGACTTGCATCCGGCAGCCCATAATACTCATGGGTTTAACCAATGAGTATAACCTATGAGTATTATGAGCCGCCGGATGTAAATCCGACGGCTCATAGAACTCGGGCTCATATAGGTTTATATGAGCCTGAGATCATATAAACGGGTCTCATATAAGAGACATTATATACTTAATTATGGTTGCATGCGCTTATAAGCTGTCATCTCCTATTTTTTAAAAAAATATAAACTATTTTATTTTTTTTTATTTTTTTAAAATAGTTTCTGGGCTTGGCCCATCCCAAAACTTGGTCGTGGGCTCGGCCCAACCACTAGCCTATATTTATTTATTTATTTACCTAATTTATATTTATTTATTGCCCTGGACATGGCCCTCCTGGCCTGGCCCAGCGGGAATGGCAAGCTGGGGCGGACCCAATTTGGGGAGGTCATCTTCCTCAGACCACCCCGTCGTTTCTCCCATAGAATGGGAGCAACGATGGTGGTCGATCCCCAACCGAAAACTGGCGAGGCAGTACCTGGTTAGCGGAAAATAAACACGAAGGAAACTCCGAAATCCCTAGAGGCCGTCTTATCAGCCCACGCTGCTGCCCCCCCATTCACTGCAACTTGTCGGCAGAAAAATCTAGATCGACTGGAAGCGGCTTCAAATGAATGCCCGACAGGAACGACACTCTGCGAGAACGGGTTGCGAGCAAAGGGCAGAGCTTTTTCCAGAGGGAATCTAATCAGAAGGTAGAAGGCGCACGATGGTGACCCTCTTAGACCTTCTTGCCGATCTTCTGCAACTCAACGACCAGAGATAAATAAACTGGAAGATTTTGTGGACCAACAGTCTGTGGAGATCGGCAGAAATAGTTGTCCTGTTTGAGGGTAAAGTCGGCATTTTTGGCTACCCTTCGCAGGGAGATGGTAAAAAATGACCATCCACTTGGAGAAGGAGAGATAGGGAAAAAGGAAAATACAATGTCTTCCTTCCTATACTTAGCCATCGATTTCCAATTTACCTGCGACTGAGGGTTTAGCTGGAATAGCATATCCGGCCAGCGGCAGAAAGTTGGCCAGCCGGCAAAGTTCGACTGTACACCTATTCCCCAATTAACCCTTTATTAATTAAGCAAAACCTTACCCTATTAAATCAATGGGTTATAACAATCAATCTAATTGAAACAAAATTAATGTGACTTTATCTTGACTTTGAAGATAATTCAACCATCTTACTTTAGTTGCTTTACTGTAGTTGCCGATTTGTCAATAATCTATGGCCATCGAGGGCCTTACTGTCAACGATCTTCTTCCTTACAAAGCCCTTTAAATATTTTCTAAAGTACCATTAAAGTAAGGGTTAAGTTTAAGACACTTTATATAGAGGGAAAATTAGAATTAGGATTTAATCAGATAAAGAGGAAATCAAGTAGGAGAACGACTCTTAGCATAGTCCCCAGAGGTTCGTCATCCATTTAATTGGCCCTGCAATGGGCCCTTAGATCGTTTTGCATAGCTTAAAATTATTTTATATATTTTAATTTTAAAAATAAAAAATTAAAAAATAAGAATATATTTTAAAAAAATACATAAAATTTCTTGGATATTACACATCCCCTAATAAGTTGGGTTGTTTGTGGATGCCGTGTCCATGACCATGCCCGACCGAATTTTTTGTTCAACAATTTTTGAATATGATAACGAATAAAGGCCTTGTTTGGTTGTTTGTTCAAGGTCTAATTAATTTTAAATACAATCTATATTTATGCATAAAATAATATTTTTCATTTTTCCTTAATTACTCCTAAGTATTATTTTCTTATACTAATTTTTTTAATAATTTAAATATAATAGTATTAATATTATATTTAAATTTTTTGTTAAAATTAATTATTAAATACTCCTATATCCTCCATTAATAGTTTTATTTAGTTATTTAAAGTAAATATATAAAAATATATGCAAGAAAACTTCATTAATAATAGTAATAAAAAAGATATAACATGTTTATATTTAAACTTTTATATATTAAATTATTTAATTTAAAAATACTTACCCTAGTTACACTACTTAGTCATAATTATTAATATCTTTCTTATGTTTTTTAACTGCCTTCACCTTCATCAACTTGTATTTATAAATAACAACTATATTTGTCGAATAAAAAGGCTTCGTCCTATTCTAAAAATAAATTATTAACAAATGCAAATACCGGCAAGCATTATCCATCGATTACTTGGCGGAGGACCCGCCAGCCATAATTAAGGCCAAAATCTAAAAATCAAATATTTCCCATTCGTCTCCCTAGAATACATCAGGTGCCGTAGTCTACATCCTCATCCTCACCTGCGCCTCCGACCACCTCCTCAATCCCTACTCCATCGTCGCCACCCTCCGCACCGTGGATCTATTCCCTGACGCTGGCGCCCTCGTCATCACTAACCAGGGCCACTACTTCTCCTCCAACGGCCACGACTTCTGCTGGATCCATTAGCGCCTCTCCCAAGCTACCTTCGCCCTCGTCCAGCGCAAGTTCGAGGGCCTCCTCGCTGCCCTCGTGAAGCTGGGCCTCACCACCTTCGCCGCCATCCGCGGCCGCCTGCGGGTTCATGCTCGTACTGGCCCACGACTACCCGTTTATGGAGGAGAGGGAGGTGTTGTAGATGAGCGAGCGGGACTGCGGTATTTCATGCCCAAGAGCCTTATGCTGATCATCCGTAGCAAGATGGGCAGGGCCGGGAATGTCAGGCAGGTGGTGCTCAAGGACAGGATGTTCTCAGCTCGGATGCACTGAAACTGGGATTCGTGGACTGGGCGAAGAAAGGGGAAGAAGTTGGCGGGACGCAACTGGAAGTAGGACAACTATGTGAATATGCAGGCAGGGGAGTTCCAGGTGTGATTGAAGTGCTGGAGGCTTACAGGGGTCCCTACAACCAGATTGGTGACCTTTCATCTTCAGTTCAGGGTGTCAATTTTCATTGTTCCTTTCAACTATGAAGATATTAACATCAACGAGACGGACGATAAGTTCTCATGTGATGTTATTATATCTTATAATTTTTATTACTTTTTAAAATTTTAAAAATAAATTTATTTCGAAATCGATTGATCGATCAACCTAAGCCGATGATGGTCGAATTTTTTGTTCCAAAGCTCGGTTTTAAATTTAGTTTGATGTTATTCTGTACCAATGCTCGATTGATCAAAGATCATTGTTCTGCATAGGGGAGTGTGGTGGGACATGATAACTTTTAGCCCCAAATTTTGTTGTCTATGATGAGCATGACAAACAATGTGACTAACATTGACAATGGCAATTGATAGACAACGCTATTGGTGGTGACGAAGGAGGAGCAACATCGTCACCATTGAATAGTAGAGAAATGAAGAAAAAAACTCGTTCTGATGGATGAGTAAGTGATGGGAGAAAAAGACAAGCATGAAGAGTATTCTAGGTATATTGACAAAAAATTAGAGTAAAAATAAATAAATGATATTATGTGTATTTTTTAATTTTATTATAAAAATTATACGACAAATGTAGGCTTAGGGATAAAAAAATTAAGGGTTAAGATTTACCCATAAAAATATAGGTTAGGCTCGAACTGCAGTCGGAGAAAAAACGTGTAGGCATGTTTTGTGGTTTAAAAAATTTCAAGCTTTATAAGTGATCATGGTTGAACCTCACCTCAGAACCCAAATGTCATCAAATTTTTTATTAAAAAAATTATTTATTTTTTTTAAAGTATAAAAAATAAAAAAAGTGTGTCTCGACCTTAGCCAGTTTAGTGCCAAATTTTTAGAGGCTCAAGGCTAGGGTTACATAAGGGCTTAGCCATGGAAGGTCATATCTGTCAACAACGAACATATTTGATGTCACAAATACAATACAAAGGGTGGTACACCCCCACAAAAAAACATGAAAATGATTGGCCCTATCAACCGTATCGTATCGACGCGGTTGACACATATTAATCTTTAATTAAAAATATTAAAAAATGTCATTTTTTTTTCAAACAAACACTTAGTCACAACCCAACCTCTTAGGATGTTTAAAGTTGACAATGTTTTTGTTACATCACTTTTCACTATTTATATAAAAATTATAAAATAAATAATTTTTAAATTACATAGATCAATATTGGTGGGTCCATACAATTTACATTTTTTTTTATAATGCTCCACACCTATGCATTTACTTACACATCTAACTTAGGGGATTCTACATGATATTCTTCTAACTCATTAAATATCTTATTTGGTTTTAAAATAAAATAATTTTATAATACTTAATATGAGACAGAGGGAATAATAATTTTTATGACTCATATTTTTAATACATAATTATGGTGAACCTAATATACTACACAAAAGGTTGTCCCATACTTGAGTTTATTCATGACATTGACTCATCTCATCCCCCCCCCTCCCCCAACACCTCAATTCAACGCATACCACTGATGTTGGTATTATATATCCAACTATAATTTTTTTCATCTACTATGACTTTAAAAGATTTATTATGATAATATTTTATTAATTTTAATAATTTTTAATATATATTTGATGTTCGTAGCCATTTTGATAGTTACCAAATATATTATCTGCACATACTCATTTCTATAGTCATCGATACTCTTACTGATACCAAAAGAAAAAAATATTTTTCATATGTCCATCTATTTTATGCTATATATTACTATATGTAAATTAAACTTAAAGTTTAATTATTTTATCTAATTTATTAATAAGAGCTCGTAAATAATATTTTTGGTGTATCGGGGTAATTTAAGACTTTAATGTCAAATATCTCATACCCCTTTTATTTTAATAATAGTATAGATTAGGGGTGATTTAGTTGTCCTATGACAAAATCTCTACCCTCCTCACTTTAATAAGTTCTAAATTAATTATGATTATGAAATCTATATATGGCTATAAGGTGATATATATTTGCAAAAATTATCATAATATTTTAAATCTCTTGAATTCTAAATTAATTAAGACTCATAAGTAAGAGTTCATAAATAATTTTTTTAAAATATTAGTAGTAATTTAGGATTTTTATGACAAAAAGTTTGGCACCTTTTTCATTTTAATAATAGTATAAATTAAAAATAATTTAGGATTTTGATAACTAAATCTCTACCCACCTTACTTTTAGAAATTCTAATCCAATAGGTCTAAATTAAGATTTATAAATAATGGTTCATAAATAATATTTTTATGTATTGGTAGTAATATTTATTTAAGAAATTATTATAATATTTTAAGTCTCTTAAATTTTACATTAATTAAGAATTTTTTAAAAATAGCACTATAGGTATAGTATGACAAAAATTAGGTGTAAACCAATTAAAACTATAAAATCTATATTTTTTACGTGGTTACAAGATTATACTTATTAGAGAAATTATTGTAATATTTTATGTCTAGTGAATTCTAAATTAATTAATTTTTTAAAAAGTACAATATAAGTATAATATGACAAAAATTAATTCTAAATCAATGAGAACTATGATATCTATATTTTTTTGGTGGCTATAAAGTTATATTTATTAAAGAATATTATTATAATATTTTAAGTCTCTTAAAATTTAATTAATTATTTTTTAAATGATAATATAAGCAAAATATGAAAAAAATTTATGAAAAATTATTTTAAATTGAAGAAGATTATCAAATTTATATTTTATTTATGGCTATATAGTCATACTTATTAAATAAATTATTATAAAAATTTAAATTAATAAAAAAATTATTTAATAAAATAATAATATATTAATATTTCATGACAAAAATCTCCAGCCCCCCACTTCAATTGTACTCCATTTGTTCTATATTAATAGGTTAAAAAAAAGAGTGTTCCATATCAATAGCTTCATTTAATTTAAATAAATGATTGCATTAAATAGCATATGAAAAACACTCAAGCTCTTACGATCAGTTTCATCCTATACTCCTTTCCGGTGACGTGGTTCACTAGCTTGTATTCTCCACCTCAACAGTAGTCATACACATCGCCGGTGCTACACTTGTTGCATAACCTCCTTTCTAACTCCAGTGGATAGATCCTGTTGGTGGTGACTCTGTGAGGCTCTTTTCGCTGCTTGGCTTGCCGCACTTGTGGTCGACTTCTTCGGCACCTAGCCTTCGATGTGGCTCAGGAGCTTGGTGTCTAGCCTACATCTTCTACCCTGCCAACTGTACCATGCTATTCTTATTCATCCACCTCCCAACCCCGGACAAGGCCACTAAGGCTGAGTATGAGACTTGCCAGACCCAATCTGCCTCCTCATCTACAACCAAGGCGGAGACGCTTCGGAAGATAGCTGCCATTATGCTTCTTCCCTAAGGCGGAGACTCTTCGGATAACCATCTTCTTTACCATGTGGGCAAGGAGACACTCAAAGGTATTGAAAGAGTGGCCGGTCAGCTGGTTTGGGCTCTTAGTCTTCAACATTTTGATGAAATCAACAGAGAAATGAACAACCAAGTTCTCAGTAGATGTTGCAGCTTCATGGGAAGTGGCTGGTGATGGAGGAATTACATCACCAGTATTGTTGCAAAATTCAAGCTCAAGGTGATTGATTCTACGTGCCCGTGGAGCGCTAGGGTGTATGAGAGCTGAGTGATCATGGTAAGGCAATGAGGTTACATTCACATTGTTAGACCATGGTATGGGTTCGGACGCGGTTTGGTCCAATGTGTCACGGTTCGGGTGAACTGGTATGGGCTACGGAGTCCAAGGGTAGTGGGGGCGGTTGCGCCTACCCCACATGTGCCTTCATTATACATAATTCAAGTGGGACTCACATATGTCACACAAGTGCACTAAGCATTCACTAGCCTATGTATTTACATTGTGGGGCCCAGACGCACAGATTAGGTGTCGAGGGTGGGACCCGTGGTTAGTGAAAGGTTGACCATGTTGTGGGCTTGGCCATGTATAAGGGGTTCAGGCCTCTGCTCCCATTGTGATTGAACCTCTATTATAAACAAGAAGAAATTATAAATCTAAGCACATTTAGAATAGCCCAAAAAGAGACCCGCCTAAATAAGGTGAGTTGGGGAGTATTTAAAGGGAGAGGGAGAGGAGGAGTGCCCTAACACAAGGCCGCCCCACTCCTTCTCCTCCTCTCCCAAGTTCACCCCCTCTCTCCCTTGTTCTCTTGATGTGGCCTGCTCAAGCAAGGGATTTGCTTGTTATTGGCCACCCTCCTCTCCTCTTCTTCAAGGCATCTTTGGCGAGCTGATAAGGGAGATTCATCGGCAGAATCATTGAGGCTGATTTAAGGGATAAATAATTATTATAGATTTCTTCATTTCAAGAAGTGGTTTGAGATGACTCATCACATAAGGTATTTCTCATTTATTATGATTGATTGCTTTTATAATTTAAAATGTAAGATTTATACGAGGAGGGCATACTAGGGCTAAAAAGGCCTAAGTCAATATGTATTAATTTTTTATTTTATTTATATTTAGATCTATTCTTAATTAAATGTATGTATTATTATTTGAGTCCCGTTTATATGAGCCCGGGCTCATATATCTCTATGTGAGCCCGGGCTCTATGGGCCGTTAGATTTACATTTGGTGGCCCATATTACTCATTAGTTTATAATACTCATAAAACTCATAAATATTATGGGCCATCAGATGTAAATTTGACGGCCCATAAAGCCCGAGCTCACATAGGCATATATGAGCCGGGCTCATATAAACTTTTTTTAATTATTTAATTATTTAATAATTATTTAAATTTTGTGCAGCTTTAATACTTTATATACATAAATAAGTTTAAAATTTTAATTTTTAACTTGTGCGCCAACCCTTCCCACAGCTTTTCGGGTCCGGCCACTCTACACACACCTCGGGCAAGCTGCGATCATGCAACAACGAAGGAGCTCATGGACTCCTCATCAGCAAACCGGTGGTGACTAGACATGCCAAGACCGCCCCTCCACACTTTTAAACTGGGTGATCTGGACGTGGAGCAACTCCTCATGGTTTTCTTGAGCTCGGTGCAGGGAGCTTATCTTGATGGATGGCTGGAGTGGGAGAATCTCATCCAAAGTGGACGATACTTGCGTTTCGATAATTACTCGAATGCCGACATTGTTAAGGAGGACGCGTGGCTGACCTTGCTCGTTGAGCACGAGACGTCCGGCGAGGTGCTGGAAGTAGATCAAGGCTCGGGAGAGGGAGGCATTCTTCAGTTGTAAAGAATGGCAGTGTGACAGTCAAATGTGGCCTTGTCGAAGATGCTAAGTGGTATTTTTGCATTTTCTGAGGAGTTTGTGTGTGGAGAAGCAGATAATTTCAAGACGGTATTGCTCCCGATCTCGACTGCCATTTCTCGCAGTTTTTCAAAGCAAAATTAGGCTTTGGTTTTGGTATGGTTGGACTTGGAAGCCAACTTCTTCTCCCCGAGCATCCGCAGCATGGTGGCGACGGAGGGAAGGGAAAGAATCGTACGCCATGTGGGTATGGACGTGTGGAGATCTTTCCTCTCGCGGTTTGGGTCCGTCGAGATGGAACTGAGTGAGGCGATTCTGCACCTTGCTGGAACTCTACCGGTCATAGAGTGGAAGGAGCGGACTGTTTTGAAGGAAATGTAGATTGGCGGGGGAAGGAGGAACAGACGACGAGGAAGAAGGATAAGATGGGAGCCGGGGCCGGAAAGTAATCGCAAACTGGGGAGTTTTATTATCAGATAAAAATGATAAAAATGAGAAATGTAGCTATTATTAATACAGGACGGACGGAGGAAAAATGACGTGCGGCTTCTGAGTTCCGACTCGCGGAGTGGCTCGTTCTCGCCATCGTCGTCTCTGGCGTCGCTTCCCTCCCGTTTCGAAACCAGCCCACTCGCAAGCTGCAGCCATTCATCTTCCCAGGATTTTCCCTCCGGGCTCCTCGCTCCTCGCCTCTTTCCCTGGGCATTTTCCAGCCGTCGGATTCTTTGGGGTAGATGGAGGAGGAAGAGATCGTGAAGAAGGTTCTAGCGTACCTGAAGACGAAGGGTTTCAGGCAAACTGAGCTCGCCCTGCAGGAGGAGCAGAGCAAGAGTTCTTCGACTTCGCAGACCGACGCCGACGCCGACGTCGCCAAGCGTATCCTTTCTTTCTCCCAGTATGCTCCCCCACTTTTTTTGGAGGCCGTCTCCTCTGGAACAGAGTTGTCAGCATTCAATTCCTTTGTATATCTATCTGTTACGATCTCCTGTCTAATGCTTGTTGTTTTTAGACTAGAAAACCTTCCGACATGTTACCAGGAAGGATACAGCAAGCTGAGATCATGGGCTTATAGTTCGTTGGACTTGTACAAGGTAATTAGTCATCAGTCAATTGCTTCTGTTTGTTATACAAACTTTGTTACTGGAATGATGAGAATATCATAAACTAGGTCATTGATGCTAAAATAAATTATGCAGCATGAGCTGCTTCGGGTGCTCTATCCGGTTTTTATCCATTGTTTTATGGAACTTGTGGCTAAAGGGCATCTGCAGGAAGGCAAGCTTTTCTTCTTGCTTATTCTATTGTAACTTTAATTCCACCATAGTGAAGGACTTATTTCATCGTAAACAACGCTGTTCGTTTTAACACTGCATTTCCTACGGCCTGATATTTGGACGTTATTTTTCCAACTTGTAGCTCGGAATTTTTTTAGTACCTTTCGTGAAGATCATGAAATGATGCATATGCGGGATCTTCAAAAGTTAGAAGTTGTTCTTACCCCTTCACATCTGAAGGTAAATTTCTACTTTGAACCATATTCAATGACACAGAAGTGTAAAACATGTTTGATGGCACTTCATCCAAAGGCAAGTTTGGATGAATAGATTTGTTATCTTACGAGATATTTCAATGTAATTACTTCTTTTCATTTTAGGAGATGGAATTTGCTCATAGTTTGCTGCAGAGCAAAGTCAGCATCAAGATCTGTCAGGTGCTTTGTCTCTTTGCTTCCATATTTTACTGCTTTGAATTTCGTACTCCAGAGGAATAATCTTTAGTTACCTTATGTTCTGCGCTAAGGGAATCTCAGTATCAAGTATGTATCATCTCATATGCCCGAGGCTATTAATTATAACCTATGCCCAGGTTATCTATATATTTTGGATGTGGAAGACAATAGGACTACGCCTGTATGCATATGTACATCCAAAGTGATGCAATTTTCAGACCATTAAAAACCTTTTTGATTGCATGAACATATGGGAAAAATTGTATTTACCTCCATTGAATATATATTAAAAAGAAAAGTTTCTTTTTCCTAGTTGTTTTTTTAGCGTTACTTTTGTACTGTTTTCCCCCGGAGAACAATCACCACAAAGAATTTGTATAGAGTAAGTTCGTGTGAATTAAATTATCAATTCAGTTGTACAACATATGAGGTGTTATGGTTCTACTTCAAATGCTCATCTTCACATGATAAGGAATTGTTGTATACGAATTATGTTGATACAGGTCCATCTATCCTGTTTTTAAATGTTCCATTCTTGATGGTTATTTTGGCAACAGATATGACATTTTTGGTTTCTATTTATGTTCATTCCCCACCAGTACTCTTATGATCTTCTGCTGCAATATCTACACAAGACACAGTCCATTACAATGCTTGGCATCATCAATGAGCATATCAACTTCCAAGGTAGTTAGTCTAAATCATTTCTTTGTTTTGTTATATGTTTTTTTACGGACAAATGTCATCTTAACCTGTATGTTGTTTAATGATGCTGCACGTTTGGCTATAAAATATTGAAAAGAAAGTGTTAATCTCTCCTTTTCTTTTGGAAAAAAAGGTTATTTGGTTTACCTTCTGCCTTCAGTCTTCTTACTAGTTTCTGCAGCTGCATAAAGTTATCTTCTATATTTATCATTTGGAGAAGAAGTGCATGTTTATGTGACTTTTCCCATATGTCAACAGTTTCTCCTGGAGAGCCCAGCGCTATTTCTGATGAGGCAGACGTTGCCACCCTAGTTGCTGGGAGTCAAGATACCGCTAAGCAGATCAATCAGAAAGAAGTGCGTTGGGGGGTGAGTTATCAAAGTCAATTTGTAAGGCTGTGTATATTTCTTTGCATAGGAGAAATGTTCTCTCTGATTATGACATTGTACCGCAATAAGTGAGACCATTATCTTAGAGCCTGGATTTGGTCATGATGCTTTGTTTAGTTCATCTGTGAAGTGGACTCATTTCTAGATGTTATCTGATAAACCGTCTTAAGGCATAGCTGAAGAAGTTAACGTTGGAGTAAAGAAAAAAACATAAAGCAAAAAGCGTGAGTGAGAAAGGGAAACACTGATCAGGGTAGAAAAGGGTATCTTGGACACTTAATTTTCCGACCTTCAACTTCATCATTTACCATGCCTAAAAAAATTACTGAAGGTATGATAATAACTAATAAAAACACTTCTTTTATGAAAAGAAAAGTTAAGTTACCAAAACAACAAAAGTTACTGGAGTCAGAAATTGTTTATAGAAAATCTCTTGTAAATTTGAATGCAAAATCAAATCAAAATTGGAATTCATTGTCACTAAGTCTGACGCAACCTATGAAACGTGTGTTTCCTCCCTTAAGAGGATTATTATGTGCAAACTGAATCTCCTGATATCTCTGGAGAAAGATGTCTTCCAGTGCTCCAATTCCATGTATCACAATCATGCCTGCGCTTCTGTTGCTGTTTCTGTTCTTTTTTTAACAGTTGATCCTACTTAATTGTAGTTTTAATGCTAATTGTTGCAATGCAGTTTAATTAGATACAGCTTTTTGCGGTCTAATATATACATCTGAAATGTGGCAGGTAAATTGAAGCACTATTAGAAAATCTTGTGGTTGATAATTTGATATATCCTCCCCTTCCTGTAGTTACTTGAGGATTCTTTTGAAGAACGGTTAGAGAAGGCCTCAGCTCTAGCTTTGGAGAAGGCTGAAGGTGAAAGCAGAAAAGTAGATGCTGAAGATAACAAGGTAAGCAGTCAACTGGTTTGTGAAAAATAATACTTGTGACTTGTCATTTTTTTGAGGAATGAAGTAATTTACAAAGCATTAAGAAGGTCAAGTGATCCTTCAAACAAATTTTTAATATACTTTAGGATGCATGTTGGTACTCAGTGCCTGGTACAGGCTGCGATTTTGGAGTATCAGATATTGTTTGGTGCTGAACAGTTTGATCTGCTGGCTGAAATTGCCCGGATTGCTAGATGTTCCAGTTATCCATCAGCATATAATTGCATTTTTTTTCTTGATTTGATATTTTCATCCATTTAAGTCACTGTCATATTTCATAACTTCATCTGCAGAAGAAGCAAGGTGAGAGTGGAAAGCAAGGAAATTCAAATAAGAAGTTGAAAAAAGACAAACTTGTTGGTACAACTGGAAAGAATGTCCGCACTGAAGCAAACAACATATCTGTGGCTCCTCGAGTAAAACCAGAATTAACCTTGCCTGTAGTGTAAGTATGAGACATTTTTTTCCTTTTTTCTCCTTTTCCTTCTACTCATTATTTTTTTTAGAAAAGGTACGCCATTAGACTTGTGTCATTATAACTTATTGTTGAATAGTATCCACGGCTGGTATTATCCATGAAATTGCCATTTGGCTGTCTTTCCAATAGATTCTCGTTTTTAATGTGGAAGAATGTTTACTGTAGATTAAGAACAAGTATAATACTGATTCCTGGTTTTGTCTGGCTTTTTTTTTGTATTCGAATAATTTGACTGAGCAGTTTTTAGGCACACATTGTTGGTTCTTCATGGTCAATGGCTCCAACCAAATTCCCATCTTATTTTGTGGTGTATTTTAATAATTGATTTTTGTTTGACTTGGCACTCACTGGTTCTGCATTATTGCAGAATCCATAAGCTAGAAAATTTTGATTGATTAACATGTTTAAATAGTTAATTAGTTGGAGTGGGGTTATAATTTGCATGTGTCTGAATCAATTGGATAACTACTGCAACTTCTGTTTATATAACAAATGGAGGTATTAGCTGTGTAATAAGTAACTCATACACTTCTTGTTTAGACCGTCTGAAGTAGAGCATGCAATTCTTGAAGACCTGAGGAATCGAGTCCAGTTGAGTAGCTTGGCGCTGCCATCCATCAGCTTTTATACGTTCATTAACACTCATAATGGGTAAAACAATTGTTCATATCCTTAGTTTTTTGTTTTTATGTTTGGGCCTGGTGGTTATTGGCAGCTTTTGATAATTGAGGTTTTCACAGTTTGAACTGTTCATCCATATCCCATGATGGGTCGCTAGTTGCTGGTGGCTTCTCAGACTCATCACTGAAGGTGCGATCTTGCCATAACCAGTTCTAATTTTTATTTTCTTTTTCATTGAGCTATGTGTATTTACTCTATTCTGTTTTATTTTATTTTTTTCCCGAAACAAGGTCTGGGATATCTCAAAAGTAGGCCAACAAGCAGATACATGTAAGTTTCTCTTTTGTATGTCCCATTAATTTTTTGGAGCGGCCTCTTTCTTACTATCAGTTTCAACAATCATATGCCATCAGTCTAGTCTTAATCTACAATATGAAATACAGGAACGCAATAAAACAGCACATCTTATAGCTAAATTTACCTTTTCATTGAAAAAAAGTAGTTACAGTTTGAAATTTTTGTTATGTTTAGGCATGTAACATATGTTCCCTCTCTCAAGCATCTTCTCACATTTTTTTTATGCACTTGATACTTTCAATGCGTAGGATAACTGAAATGCCTTAGATGAGTTTATAATCTGACTTTACGTCAATTAGTGTGACTGGTGAATGCAAAGAACCATGTTATAGAATACTAGAGGCATGGCCCATAATGTGAAGTCAGCAGCAAGCATTTTGTCGCTAGACCAAATATCTATAGATGATTTAAGATGTTTGGGTGAGGGTGCTGACTCTTTGAAGGATATTTATCTATCAAGAGACTTGTGTAGTAACATCGTAAATTGGGATACTCTCTCTCTCTCACACACACATATAGATATATATATATTGATCAGGGTGTTGATTTCAGCCAGTCTGCAGGGAGAGAGCGGCTCTGTTCACAGTGAGCATTTCTTGGGGACGGATGAAGAGAAAAATTCATATTCTTTGTTTCAAGGACATGCTGGACCTGTGCATTCCACAACTTTTAGTCCATTTGGAGATTTTATCCTTACTTCTTCATCAGACTCAACCAGTATGTTTCTAGCATATCAATCTCTTTATTTCCATCATTTTTTTTTTCTTATATTGTCACCTTGCAGTTCGGTTATGGAGCACCAGGCTGAACGCAAATCTTGTTTGCTACAAGGGGCACAATCACCCAGTCTGGGATGTTCAGGTCAGAAATCTGGAATCTGCAGCTTAAGGTTAGGGGCTGTTTGGCAACTCAATTGAAAAGGAGGGTTAGAGTAGAAAGGGAATCTCCCCAATGATGTGATGTTTTGCACTAATGGGGAATATCCCTTTCCTTTTCAAATGGGTTTCCAAACAGCCCCTAAATCAGGCTTTAGAAAATCAATTTTTGCTTTTTATGTGTTTGTATAAAAGTTCTGTACACCTATGGAAGCCCGAAACTTTTAGTGTATTGCTTGGAATGAGTGTGTATACAAGCCCACAGCATCAAAAAGGTGAAATTGTCTTGCTAAGCTTAATTCCAAAAGGTAAAACTGAAATAAAGTACTTCAGACTATTGTACAAACAGCTCAACAATGAACTTATTGATCGATGTCCAGTGCATGCACTTACCGGCTAAAATTTTGTGAGATACTATAAAAAATTTAGAAATATACGTTGTCCAAAAGCAACTGGGGGAATCCAGTAGTGTCATAATGATTACTGCATATTTGTGTATCAGTCCATTGCATCTACTACCTACACCACCAAACAGAATCTTGATGCATATAGATACAAATAATCCAATGGGAGCAAGAATTTCTGTCACCACCATCATCGTCTTGTCTTCGTTGTCATCATTTTCATTGTCATCATCCTATCCTCTTCCTCATTTTCCTCACACATCATTTTATCTATGTTGTGCATCAATATGATGCCATAAAATCCAGGTGGAAAACATTGCGGAAAGGTTTTATGGTGGAAGACTTCCTGACACAAACCTTTGAAGTGACAATTACCAGAAAGATTCACCAACATGATTGTCTTAATCGTAGGCCTTCCTAGTTTTCTAAGTTAAAAATATTTCAGCTTGAAAGTTGATACTTCCTGTGTCAGCTCCCTTCAAATTGATCTGTTGCTTTGAAGCAGGACTCGTTGAGTATGTTTGACATGTTAAAAGTTAAAACTAGAATGTGTGCATTTGTTTGAAGAATTTTTCATGTCATGTTTATTAAGATTAATAATCACGTATAATTTATTAACACTCTGTCTAGTTTAATAGTTAATTACAGCAAACTTGTGATTGCAATGCTGATTTAGCATTCCAGAATTTCAATTGTAATTAGGTTTACTTCTTTGTTTAACTCAATGCAAAGTTGTTTCTGGCCTCTTTAAACCATCAGGTAATGTTGGTGGTGTAATGTGGAAAAACAAATAAGAAAGAAAAGAAGAAACAGAAAAAACACATTTTAATGTATGCTGGTTTGTACAATGCCTGGCACCCTAGCACAGTCAGAGTTCCTGGTGGCAAGTGTATCTTCAAGGAACTGTTTGAGTAAACTAAATTATGACTGAGCGTGCTATCAGCTTTTTATTTGGCTGGCCTATTTCATAATCATAATCTGAAACTCCCATTCATGATGATGTCTTGTATGTTTACAACCTTCATCTAAGAAGTGTCTTGACTAGTAATTTGCATAAAATTTTGGAACTTTTCTAATGTTTGATTTGATCTGATTGTAAATGCTGAGTTTTTATATATATATGTGAACCATTGAATTTCTTTTATAACCTATTGATGTATGGTTAAATGGCGACAATTGTATTTGTTTTTTGGGGGGCAGTTCAGTCCATTTGGGCATTATTTTGCTAGCTCGTCACATGATCAAACTGCGAGGATCTGGTCTATGGATAGAATTCAACCATTAAGAATCATGGCAGGCCATCTTTCAGATGTGGATGTGAGTACATTTACCTTCCTTGTCTTCCTTCAATTGGAAATTTTGAGTGTGCTAGGATGTAAATCGGTGGGGCACATTGTATTAGCAAGGATGCAATTCTGGACATCTTATTGAAATTGAAGGCTGAAGTTATTGGACTCAGTAAAAGATTTAGTTTTTTATTGGGCTTAGATCTAAATTTACATTTGTCTCACAAGAGTTGAGAATTCGCCTGGTTAGTTGTACTTATTCCTCACATACCTGTTTGGATCTGAAGTATTGAGACTTATTTCTCAAGTAGTGGCAAGACCCAAAATCTTCCATAAGCAAGCTTGGAAAATGGTGTTCTGAATATCTTTCAGGAAAGTATTTCTCTAGTCACGCCAAAATTAATTTGGGACTTAGTTCTGTCGTTCCCGTTTTCAACCTTATGCTCCATATATGACCAATCATGTTAAGCTCAGAGCAGAATTTGGCTTATATAGAATGTATATACATGCCTAACTGAAGTTTCGCTGTAGTGGCAAAAGTCAATATGTATCAAGTTCTGTCCAGCTGGTTCTTTTAAAAGCCAAGGACCATGTCTAGCTGTTCGTGTGTTTGTATATGCTGATGATCTAGTGAGCATCTATGTTGCTATTGTGATAATTTCTGGTATCCTTTTGGAACAGTGTGTGCAATGGCATGTAAACTGTAACTACATTGCAACTGGATCAAGTGACAGGACTGTTAGATTGTGGGATGTTCAGAGTGGAGAATGTGTCCGGATATTCATTGGGCACAGAAGTATGATACTATCCCTTGCAATGTCACCTGATGGGCGCTACATGGCATCTGGTGATGAAGATGGCACAATCATGATGTGGGATCTTTCAAGTGATCGCTGTGTTACACCCCTAATAGGCCACACATCATGCGTTTGGACCCTTGCTTTCAGGTAGCACATGATGATATTCTTGTCTGATAGTACATTAGATGGTCATAGATGCACTTCTGCTTGTTATTATAACCTGCTTGTTCCTTAAAACTTGGACCACATTTATTAGACATTTCTATTTCAACGTTTCAGTTGTGAAGGTTCCTTACTAGCGTCTGGGTCTGCGGATTGCACTCTGAAGTTATGGGATGTAACCGCAAGCACTAAGTTTTTGCGGATGGAGAAGTAAGTTTTCTTTCTCATTATTTTTATCTGGTGCAACTTAGCTTCCATATCTGTCCTTAGGCGCAAAGGTAAACAGAATTTGCTTTTTATTCTCAGCAAAGTTGGAGGCGCAAACAGGCTGAGGTCACTAAAGGCTCTTCCAACCAAGGCAACTCCCGTCTACGCTTTGCAGGTTAAGTCACAGATATCATAAACATTGTTAATTGCTAACTCTTATTAAAATATTCATTCCATATTTCTTGGTGGACAGTTCTCGCGTAGAAATCTGCTATTTGCAGCTGGGTCGCTTTCAAAATGAAGATTGCCAGGGATTTTGTGATCGTATTGTCACTGAACAAACTTGCTAGCAAAAATTTTTACAAAAATTTGCTAGCAAAATTACTCTTTCGTGTATTTCTTAACTATATATCTAATTTACGCCAGCTAGCAAGGGAATCATTTTTAGGAATTTTGGGAGCTTCCATGTCTAGCTGTTGTGGATTATGATATTCCTTCGTATTTAATGCATCCTAGGAAAGGCGAGGTATTATCAAGATTTAGTTCCACCAACCATTCTCCGTCACTGACTAGAACGTGGCAATGCAGGGCACCGTGATGAAACGCGCGAGCCAGCTCTGAACTCAAAATATGGATGGTTGTTTCTTTATCTACTTAAAAAATCTAGTAGAGGTCATTTTAGATCACCTACCATTTGGAGGGGACTGCAAATTCTTTTTCCGGCTGTCTTTGCCATAGGTAATTGGCAGCTTCAATCCAACTGGTGTTGACTAAAAATTTGTCTTCCTTAACAGCCCATCGTGCTTTGTCTGTTCCTCTGTCCATAGCAACCACATGAGTGACAGAGCAATCCACATCTGTACAACATGTGGCGCCTAACTGTTCTGCCATCTTCCACAAGGGATGAAGTGCAGCCTGGAAATTTTTTGGAAATACGTGACTGAACACCAATTTGCAGTCCTTCAGGACTTCTTGCCGAATTGTCCTAAGCATCTGATAGAATGAAAGAACAACTGATGTCAAATAATACTCAAATGGTTCCATTAACTAAGCAATAACAAGATGCATTGCGCCTACAAGGAAATCCCACGAGCATCAGCTTGCACAATTCATTAAAGTAGGAATTCTCGAAATAAAACATCAAAATGTACAATTTAGGCACAACACCAATTTCCCCTCATGGACACTTACCCTACCTGCTTCATTAATTATTTTGGCCAGCAATTTCTCCCAGTTCTCTCTCTATATAGTCCTCCCAGTTTTTTCCAGATTGACATTGAATGAAAAAAAGGAGTTCATCTGACAATGGATCATCCCATGAGTGCTATGTGCGTGAGGGTGGTCCATATACAAGTTAAAAAGACATGCGTTAAAACCTTCACATAAAAAATTTAAAGATTCTACGCATGCTAAGGGAATTATTTGGAGTTTTGATGATATACCGGTCTCACATCTATTTGGTTGATATCAGTTCCAACTTCCTGTAACAAGCCACACTTATAAGTAAATGACGACTAGCAACCTGGTTGAAATAACAAAAAAACAGAGATAAACTTAGAACTAACCATATTGAGAAAGAACTTTTGGTGAACCCGCCTAAGAACTTTGAGAATACTTGAGAGTGCACCATCTGTTTTACTTTCATCCATCTTCCTCTCGGACAAAGATTTACCACAGAAGCCAAACTGTCGACAACTGGAAGCAAAGTAATGATATCTTTCCATCAAAATCAAGTTGTCTCTGTGCTTCTGCCATACCTAAAATAATGACATGTACGCACATCTATTAATCAATCAATTAATCAGAGTACATTTAGTTAGACCAAATGTTATTTTTTAATTAATCATTAAAGTCGGGGTAGAGGTTCATTCTTTCTACTGATTCAATACAAAAATAGGAAATGTTAAAACACATCCAGAGCATCATTGCATCTGTATGCATGTATTAGAATTTCAGCAAATATACACGAACCAACTCCAGTAATTTTCTGTTACTAACTCTTTAGTTCTATAAAATTAGCCATGAAACTAAAGCAAATTTCTTACCATCTCTGTGTCATCAAGGATTACTACGGCATTTTCAGCTCCAAATACGACATCAAGTCCTTTTTGATGTCTCTGAGTACAATCTTTTTGAGAAATAACTCTCTCACCGAAGTACATTCCCTTCGGGTCAAGCAGTTTTGCAATTTCCAAAGCATACGACCGTTCAGCCATTGTGTATATATACATTTCAAACATTGTAAAAGCCTCACTCAGAAAGGTATTAATGAAAGGCCTCAGCTTTGTCAACATATGCATGTCATCTAATCTGTACAAGCCTTCATTTATATCACCTGCCACAAAAAAACAGATAATTAATAACCTTATATAACTAATTGAGCATCGTTCGGAAAAGGCACTACTTGATTATGATATAACTAATTGAGCATGTATAAACATAACAAATACTCAAGATGAATTAGCATTATGTTCTAATTGTTTCCACTCGTATCTTTACTCAAGTCCTTTCTGACAAATAGTACTGGTTGAGGTTGACATTAAACATCTACATTAAAATAAGTAGAGTCGTAGATTTAAGGCCACTTTTTGCATGCAAGCCACTGGTCAACACTTTCAATAAAATAAATAATCAAGATAAAAACGTATAGCATAGAAAAAACTTAGAAAACCTTGCTTTAAATGTTCCTCTTCAGGAGTAACATCCACAAGTCTAGTTGAATTCAGCAGCGTATGATCTAAATCCAGAACAAGGTAAAGTTTTCTATCCCGTTTTATTTTCTTCTCCAAATCAACATGTCTAATGCGAGTGATTTCCTCAGATTCAAGCCTTAAATGCTGCACGCAGAAACAAAAAATATTCAGGCCAATCTAGATTAATCATAATAAGTACCATATCCAGAAAATGAAGGCATAAGGCAACCAAGTAATCATTCCCGATTCAAACTTGTTACCTTATCAATGTATCCTAAGGCAATACCAGATTCAACCTCTTTAATGTGCCCACACCGTATGCACATGTCTCTATAAAAGCCAGGATGGGGAGGACACACTTTCTCACTTGAAGGTGATTTGGGGGCATCTGCACATAATATAGGCATGTACATCTGATCATTTTGCTCATAACAGCTTAATGGGTGACAAGCACATTGACCCATTTGGACAAATGACTACCATGCTGGCTCATAATGGCTCCGCCAGATCCAAGAGAACTGTCTCTATCTTCCAACTCCTGCACTTTTTGACTTTTGGCCCTATACACAATTATCAGTTAATGTTTCCAAGTTCAATTTTAACTTGATGGCAAGTAAGACATGATGTAAGTAGAATTAAGGGAAAATAGAAGAAAGCTACAGAAATTGGAGGTACTGAAATAATGATACCTGCCCTGCTCAACGTCATCACTGCTAGAACCATCTTCATCTAAATCTGGAGATTCCTCCGATGGAGTGGATGCCAACTCAGCATCAAGGAGAGTGGCAAAATCATCACTACTTGAAGAACTTACCGGTGAGTCTGCCACCAAACTCATGAGCTACAACTATGGAACTGAAAGAAGACATGATAAGCTCAACTCAACACAAAAGAGAAAAATGACAGAAAAGCAACCCTGACCCTAAACCCTACCCAAGATAGCACCTGTGATTGTTAAACCCGCCCCTACCGGAAATAAAACCCACAATATCACTACCCTGCCCGACCCGAGATAGAACCCGACCCCTACCCGATAACTCAAGTTAATAGGGCATCTTTGTTCTTACTGCCCACTTTCTGTTGTTTGAGTTCCACATCCTTGTCCTTTTGAAATTTATAATTATCACATTTATTTTGAAGATGCCTCTATAACCCAGTGGTCCCTATCTTTCCCGACGCCGGTATCAACAAACCACAATGATGACATTTACCATATTCTCTATCAAATTCATAAGCCTTATCAAAGTGGTTCCAAACCTTTAAAGACAACTTTCTCTTCTTAACATTTAGTTCACTTGCAGTCGCCCCTCCCTTTAATTCATCGGCTAATGAATTTCAGCATCGATAGACTCAGGTATAGTCTATAAGAAAATAAATCAAATAGCAAATTTTACCATGTAAGAAAACATTAATAATGGATACATACATCCATCTAACATACAGCCTACACAACTCCAGTAATAATATCCTATAGCATCAAATAGCAAATTTTATTAATACCCTTGCAATTTCTCACATAGGCATGTTTAAGTAGCATCAGCAACACTGATTCTGTTAATGGAAATTCACTGCCACGCTAAAAAGGATAACATGCAATTTATTTATGTATGAGATTAGCCTCTGTATGTAAAAGCATGAGCAAGAAGCATGGTTTTAGTCATTAGAAACTCAGGCAAGCTGATTGTGATTATATTACAGTAACTTTGAATTTATACAAGGGCGTCAGTCATTATATGCTTCTTCACTGCCAATCCTATCCTTGCCTCACGGGACAGTGTGTGAAAAGTATGAATGTCCTATTTTACAGCAGTTTTGTGTGCCAAATCATCATAGATAAGACCTGTGTAACAAGCATGATTTTTCATGCTGAAAACAAGCAATAGCACATATACCTTAAGATTCTATTTACATGTCATAATACTCAGATCGCACAAGCAATAAGCCTTAGTTTAACATGTTCACCATACAACTTTTTGCATTTACGCAGGGCGATGTGAAGCTTTGCCTACTGCATGCAGGAGAGAAAAAGCCCCAATGACATGTTTAAAATAAGATCAATATATGGATGCATACGTAAAACTGATACTTATTAATGCTTTCATACATGGTAATCAATAGATGAAGTTGGAAGAAAGGTGAGAGATAATGCGATAAAGGGAAGAGAAGGTTAAAGGACTACATATTTATTCATTTACTCAGAAAATCCCCCACATAAGTAAGGGCTGAAGCCCTTCTTAGTGTGTTTAGCATTCCCAAAGCAACCCAATTCTAATCTAAGAACTGAAAATAAACATTGCATAATCATAATAGGAAACTTAAGTCCAATTAAAGTAGAAATCCCAAGTAGGAAAAGTCCTATTTGAAGCATGCCCTTGGCAGCAATGATCTGGATAGTCATAACGTCATTTCATAATAATCAAGTAGAGAGTGTTATCTAGATGAAGAGCTAAGAGAATTTCAGTCAATTTTGCTGTATATGAAATATTCATTTTCCAAAGGCAATTTCCTAGATGTAACTGAACTGACATTTGGACTCAAAGTAATCGCAGGAGGATAAGAAACCTTCAGTCACATTCCTGAAGCAGAACATATGTATCAATATTAGCATAAAATTTGATGGCAACCCCAGATCCCAAGCACCGGAAAAGCATCTATTCTCAGCTATCGGCCATCGGGATCAAAATCAAATGCAAAGAAATACTATTAGTTAAGTGAAAACACCAGCTACAAACAAAAAGAAAGTCGAAACAGAACTCATTTTATTAATATCTACACTGATATCCGCTCAAACACTGTCTAGATTATTGTTTCACATAGCCCCAATTAAGATTGGGGAACGCAGGAATTTCAAAGCACAACTATAGGTGCGGAGTTGAGCGAAAATGAAACACAAACATGGCAAATTTCAGTCAGCGTTCACCAAAGCAGCAAAATATTGGTTCAGCATAGTTTGGAACATTGATCAGCAGGGTCATCTAGAGCTACTTGGACAAGCTATTAATATTTTAAAAAAAAAATAACAGAACTTAACAATCATGAGGTGTCTAAATTGCAGGAGAGATTTCTAATCAATTAACAAATTCAATGCAATAATATGAAAACAATATAAATATTTATATTTCATTCTACTCAAGATGAATTAATTGAACAACCATAGGAGAGGAAGGGTACTTAAAGTGATGGTTACAGATCCAAGACGTTCGGCAATTAAACATTTCGTATAGGCAAAAAAACTTTACGAAAAATAAAAATCCCAAGTAACAGAACTTGACATTTTCCATCCAACACCAATATGGTATACCACAAATGTATGGCAGTTCTACCACTTCACTGACCAAACAATGTACTCTCCAAAGAATGACCCAACAGTGACAATAGGAAACCTCACACAGAAACAATACCAAAATTTACCAAAGATAATCAATCTGTACCAGGATGTGCAGTTATCAGCAACACTGGGGGTATATTTAACTCGAAGAACGGGAAGAAGATCAGAGGACAGAAAAATGGCGGTCGATTTCAGAGCGCCCACTCGTGACAGAGGTAAGGCTGCATTCCCCTACCTCAAACTAAGATGGGTATAGCCTTTCTCTTGCCATGAAGCTCATATCTTTCCCCGGAGACCGCTTCGAAAAACCTTCAACATACAGAAAAGGTGAACGATCCAAGCTTCTAAATCCAAGGCTCTGTTAGGGTTGGAGGTCGCCTTCTCCGTCTCCTCTGGGGCTAGGGCTCACCGAAGCAATGTGATGCCGGCAGGGAAGCGGGCGGAGGGGACTCAGGAGAAGAAGGCACTCCGAGAAGGGGGATCGGGATTTTTACCGCGACGGTGACCGAAATATTCGGTCCATTTGGTCATGGTTAATCGATCTCAGACAGCGCGGACGCGGACACAAACGCGGTCGAACGAAGACCATTTCCACCCTTACCGGTCGGAGAGTTCACACGTTCTCTATGACATTTATATACGGTGCGGAGTTTATAAAAAAATATACACCCTTCTCACATTAATAACTTTATTTGACAAAAAAAATTATTATATATTAATAATTTTATTTAATTTAATTTAAATGAAGTATCATGAAAGAATAAAATAAAATTTTTTATTTTAAAAAAATTAGCTATTAATATAAAATGGTAGGAGTAAGAAAATGGAAAAGGATGGATATTCTCCACGAATGTCACGTCGGATTGACTCTCACTTATTAATATGAGTTATGTGGATAATCTTCCACTTGTCCACGGCTGAACCTAAGGATCGATAGATCCTATAAAGTAGTAGTAACTCTAGTAAGATACTTTATGTGACAATAAAATTTTCCTTGCCAGCATTACTCCTTTGATTGCACTTGGGATCACTATGAATGGATAGAGGGCATACCATGAACCTCTTTCATATGAATTGTGACCAAGAAAAAAGAATGGGTCCCCTATCCCTTATTGGACTTTACATACCAAAATAATATAGAGAGGGTCCACATGTTAAAATAGGACCAAGTTTGGTATGCCCCACTTTGCAAGCCATTTGCTAATTCTTAAGTGGTCCCCACCTCTATGGGACCAGGGGGTGCGCCATATGGGTTAGTTGTTTTCCCAACTTCCAAGGATGGCATTGCTTATGGTAGCTCAAATATTGTGATTTGTAATTTAATACAGTGTGATATGTTTGCTTAGCCGTCAGATTAGATCAGAAGGCACACATTCACCTATCCATAAAACCTTACTAATTTATAATATTTTTTAGGGAAAAAATTGTATAACCTCATGTATAATAATAGTTGAATCTTGATCCGATAGTGCATGGGGGCAAAAACTAATATATCCCTAAGTTATGTACAATGTCAGATCAAAATTTAATGGTGCATAATATACTCGGGCTCACATTCAATCATGTGAGCCTGGACCCATATGAACAGAGCTTTTGTTATATTTCAAGTAGTTTTTGTGTCCTCTATTACTTTTGTTTTTTAAAATATGTTTTTTGTAAATGATTTTTTGAGTTCTTGTATCACTTTAAATGCAGATGGTGTGTTTTTTTTCCACACCTTATTTTTCTATAATATAGGCCTATTAGATAGTGAGGGAGAGTCATACTTGAAAATATGAAAATCGTTTTTCATATTGTCAAATGCTTAAAAAAGAGAAAGATGTCTGGACTCTCATGTTTGCTGGAATTTGAATTAATTACACAAAAAAGATAAAAGGGGAAAAATTTAGAACGGTAGAAAGTAAAGAATTTGATATTGAAGGCGATTGGTTGTAAGAAACTTCAGTGAACAAACTTTTCATTTGTAACAGCAAAATTGGTCCGGATGGAAATTTCACATATTCCAATGCTTAGAAAAGCTTTGCTAGAAAGGAGATATGGTATACTAAGATTAACTCTGTTTAGATTGGGGGAAAGTGAGAGAAAGAGAATCTAGGAGAAAAGGAGATTCTTAAAAAAAATTTACTATTTGGTTGCATAGAGAAAGAGAAGGAAAAAGTATAATTCTATGTTTGGTTCAATACGATGGATATTAAAAAAAATTATAAAACTTTATATAAGTAAAATAAATTCATCAAATTTTTTAGAAATTTTTGGCGCTAACTACAAGAAAAGTCATTAATTTGACATTAACTCTTAAATTTTTACCAAGACCAAAATACCCCTTCATTATTGCTTATCTGCTTCTATTTCATTTCCCAATAATCCTAGAGCCTGACTCTTTTGCCTCGAACATTGAATTCTCAGTACTATTGTCATCTTGTGCTTATGGACCTCCATCTTTTGGTGGTAAACCACGTGGTCTATGTCATTTCATCACCTTTGGTCCAAAAATGCATCTCATTTCTATCCATTTTATATTAGAGTATAATGTTCACGGTGAAAATTCTGCCTAGGGCCTCATAAATTGCATAAAAATCAGAACACGACCATTGCATATGGTTTCATTTAAATGTGTATCAAAACTCAGATGAAACAAAATACGAAAACTCAATTAAGAAGTCAATATATAGTTAACCACATAATATGGGGCTTACAAGCTAATTGACATTGTCATCTCATTTCAACTGAAAATATTGGTTTTTTTCTTCTTAGAGCCGCAATTCATACAGTAATTACCAAGCATAGTGGAAGGATTTTGGGTTGTCATCCTAAAACATGGACTATATTCTAGTTGGAAGTTTATTATTACACTGTCCTATTAACTTAGAAAAGGAGTGTTTAACATAAAGTGTAAATATTTAGTGTCTTTATATATTATAAAAAGAGTAAATATTTAATCTATTTTGTTATATAACATGAGTAAATATTTACTATCTTTATTTTTAATAATATTTTTTAGCATTATTGGTTGTTGTCTCTCCTTCCCGCAGTGGTTTCAGTCGATGTTTGACTCAGCAGAAAGGCCAGCAAATTGAGGTGACCTTGAGCAATTAGAAGACAATTCCCGACTAGAATTGCGGATGCCTTCTAGACAGATTGCCCAAACCAGCTAATAAGGTGGTTGGTGAGAACAACGATCTCAAGGGCATCGAAGCTCCTAACCTGGTTGAAGTTGGGGCTAGAAGTTGGTTGTGGCAAGGGTAGTGAGGTTAATGTTGATGAAGTCCTTGGTAGTGACGGTGATGGTATAGTCATCGTCGGGAAGGAGGTGCTTGCCAAGGATAAGGGGGTGGACAGAGGTGACGATGAGCGGCTTGTGGTAGTGGGAAGAGGGTGCGGTGGAGGTAGTACTCAAGCTGCCATGGATGAGGAAAAGGCGGAGGAGAAGGGGGTGGGAATGGTGCTAGTGTTGGTGATAGTGATGATGGAGTGCCCAGTAGAAGACTGGTAGCAACGATCTGGATGAAAGAAGAAAAAAATAGAAAGGAAGAAAAAGATGGGGAGAGACGGCGGTTCCTGGTTGGTTTCACCATCCCTCCAGGTTGTGAAATTTCTAACTTATTGAAGGTATGAACAAGAACATTTGTTGAGAAATGGGGAAAGATGAGATATTCTTTTGGTCGTCGTCACACAACCCGCCCGTAAAATAAAGTCACCGGAGTTGCTTGTCGTCGCCGGAGATGGTAAGGTGATGGCCAATAAGCACTTGCAAGGTAAAAAGAGTTGTGTTTTATGCTCAATGGGACTTGGGCAGAAGTAGCGTTGGTGATGAGACTGTAAATCACAACCATCGCTGGTAAGGGTGCTAACGAGCCGAGTCGAACAGAGTTTTCTGAAAGCTCGGCTAGAACTCGAGTGAACATCTAGATGCCTGGCTCAAACTCGATTCGGCTAAGAAACTCAAAACTCACTTCAGCTCAAGCTCGAAAACACACTATAGCAACTCAAACCTATGTTTGAATTGAGCTTGAATCTCATTTACAACCCAAACTATTTTTTTGTATAAAAAAACTATATTAATTTAGAGAATCACACCTGTTAGTAGATTTCGATAGTTCCCTACACATAAGTTAAGAAAACGGATCAGATGATCCTTCTTTGCAAGAGGTAGAAAATAACCTTTTTTTTATGTGGAACGACCTTCTCTTGAATAATCAAGATTACTCTTTACACTTTAGAGTGACTAGTAGTAATTATTCAATTTTTAAAACCCTTCGATTAGATGGCAAAAATAAAAGAAATAACTTGAAATTTATTATAAAAAAAAAATTGCCAGGAGAAGTGACTACAACTTTCAAGTCAAAAAAAGGAAAAAAAAGAAGAAAACAAGGAAAATTCTTCTTGAAGATGAGAGCTCCCCTTGCACAAATTCTTCTTCCTTCTTGGCTGCTTCTACTTGTCTTCTGATTCCTTGAACTTCTTCAACTTTCAAGAGGTTAAAGCTTTTTATGATTTGAATTTCTTTTGGTGTGTGATAAACTTCTGGATTTCTTTTTGGAGGTTTTGTAGACTTTAAAGCCAAAAGTCTTTTTTTATGGAAATAAATAGGTATTTATAGGATAGAGGTTGTACGGTTAAGCAAAGTGGTGGGGTGAGTTAGAAGGGTAGTTCGTGGGAAGTGAAAAGTGAACTAATGAGAGATAAAAAATGGGTTAGTGGGAGGGTTGGTAAGAACCGGCTTGATTAGTAGAGGAAGTGTGAAGTGTGAGTTATTGAAAAATGTGAGAGAAGACCGGGCATTATACCTTTGACTTGGTTTCTTCCACTTCATCACTCTCTTTACACATCATTATTCATTTTATTTTTATTTTTTTAACCAAACTTATTGTAGGGTCCACGAGTGTTACTCAACATTTTGGTTTTATGACTATTTTGGTGTAAAATTTACGAGGTCTCACGTAGCCCTCTGCAATTTGGGCTTTTTTATTATTATTTTGATGTGGCTGTGTGAGACCTACAAAGCCTTTCTTATCCATTTAATCTTGAGTGTAAAGATCCTCTCATAATATTTTTTTCGTTAAAAGCCTTAGTCCATTCCTACGTGTGTAGGATTAGATCTTGCCTCATTTATGTTTAGACTTTGTCCACTTCGAAGACTTCGTCCATTTAAAAATTTGGTCTCATTCAGAGCTAGTCAAGCTCCAAAATTTTAGCCTTTGAAATTTGATTTTTTTTTATCACGTTCCTACGTGTGTAGCATTATAATTTTTTTTCTTTTGGACTTTGTCCACTTTTGAGACTTTGTCCATTTTGAAAATTTGATCTCATCCAAAGCTAGTCAAGCTCAAACTCTTTGTATTTGAATTTTGAAAAAAAAAATTTAAGTCAACAACACCAACATTACAAAAATAAAAAATTATAACAAACATAATTCTATTATATTGAAGTTGTAAATATTACTTCAAAATCTATGGTTAAAATAAGAGCTCATAAATTACCCTACAAAAAATTTTCATTGGTTACTAAAAATTTAATTAATGTTATTCAAATCTCTCATATAATAGATATAATTATATAAATAATATTAAAAAATAAATATTTACCAAATAACATAGAGAGAAAAATATTTACCAATATGGTGTTCCTTTTCGTCAGCGTCTATGTGGCCTTTTTAAAAAAAATAATTTCGTTCTCTTAGAGAGGACAAAATCAATATAATCTACTGATTTTGCCATTTTAAAGGACAAAATCAATATAATGTACTGATTTCGTCCTTTTGAAAGATGAAATTAGTATAATGTATTGATTTCATCGTTTAGAAGGATAAAATCAATGATGAAATAATTTTGTCATATCTTCTCTCTCTCTCCTTTCTTCACTCTTCGCTCTCTCTTCACTCTCTCCTCTCTCTTCACACACTCTCTATTCACACTCTCTCCTCTCTCTCTTCTCTCTCTATTTATTGTCTCTCTTTCGACTAATCGAGTCGAACAGATCAAGTGTCGATTCGAGTTAGCCCCTGTTCGAGATCAGCTCGTTTGCTTTCGAGTTCGAACCAAGCTCGAGTCGAGCTCACTTCTAGCCAAGCCAAATTCGAGTCAAACCAAGCCAAGCTTATTTAGCTCGACAAGCTGGCTCGGCTAGTTAGCAGTCTTAATTGCGGAGACAGGATTTTGCAGATGGAAACAAAATTATCAATTGTAGACGTCGTTGATAGTTGATTGGTAAATCGAGGCCAACTAGAAAGTGGTGATGAACTGTATGAAGAACATAGGGGCTTAGATGGATTTTTCAATGGAAAAGGAAAACTCACTGTATGACATAACATAGAAGATGATGTTAGAGATGCCATATGGGGTAAATTTGTCTAAAAATATTAATTATTTAGACTTTATGGCTAATTCAAAGAATTGACATATCTATTGTTAGAAAAAGTGTGCTCATTAGGGCATACATCAGTTTTTTCAAGTTTTTAATTAATTTATAATCAAAGCCTATTAAATAAACATATTATATCTAAAATATAGAATCATCGAAATAAAACCTACTTCGAAAGCATCCTATATTACATGTCCAAAAATTAGCAATTAAAATCATAACTAACTTAAAAATCAACTCTTCTAAACATATTAAAATAAAAAAATACTACCATGTTCATGAAGTCATCATCATATTCAACTTGTTCAGCTTCTTGTATTGCTAATAGGATCTAATAATGGGAGAACTTGATTATGTTTATTCTGTACATTTAACTGTGTAATAGGATTTAAGGAAAATTATAGTTAACTAGGGTATGAAAAAAAGGCCTGCATCACATTTATAACAAAGAACTAATGCAGGCTCTACTGATTGAGTGCCAAGTCTAAGGCAAATATTCATCAAAAGTTCCCAGAAAGATGAGATTAGGAAAAATTTATTAAAAACCCTAATAATTAAGAAAAAATTAAGAAAATTTTACCTTTAATCACTTCATCTTTGGGCCTAATGGAGAATTAGGCTCTAAATCTCCTAGCTCAGTCCTTTCTAGTGATGCTACCGGGTTGGGTTTTGGTAAACCCAACTCCGATACCATTTAAAAAATCAAAACCCGAATCCTATACCAAACCCATCACGGGTGAAAAAACTTCTACCAAACCCGACTCCTATTAATAAAATCAAAATCCGAACCCGACCCGACCCAAATGATTTCCATCTAACCCGACCCGAATCTGAAAAAATATCTCTCACACCATTGATGATAAACCTTTGCTCACACCCACTGGAAACGATTCAAAACCTCTGCTCACACCCATTGGAAATGATTTAGTAAGCAAATTCCACACTACCAACTATCCATATCATCCAGAACAGCACAAAAACAACAAAAATACAAAATAATTGAGTATAAAAAAATCCACGAAATGTTCAACTAAACGCCTCCCAAAAAGAACTAACAAAAATCACAAAATCCCAACTCCCACCACTTTCTGTGCACAGACAGAGACACCGTTGAAAACGATTCACAAATTTCACACTACCAATTATCCATGATAATCCAGAACATCACAAAAACAACAAAAAAACACAAAATAATAGAGTATCAAAAAATCCACCAAATTTTTTTTTGCCTCCTTTAACCAAAACACAGCAGCACTTCAAATCCACAATCCAGCCATATCTTGAGCAAATCACAGAATGGAGAACTCACAGCGCGGGTTTCATAGAGTAGGTGCAAAGCTTTTGGATTACAGTGAAATGAAGAGCTTTTGGACAAAGGAGGCGCCGGAGAGGAGATGCCGGCAAGACGGAGAAGAGGCACCGGAGAAATGGAGAAGAGGCACCAGGAAATGGAAAAGGCTTTTCAACGAACTCTAGAGGCAGCAGACTGGCGAAATGGAGAAGACGTCACGACGAGCTCTGGAGGCCGCGGCCGACGAAATGGAGAAGACGAGCTCTATAGGCGGCGGACTGGTCGATTCGTCGATTGTGAAGTAAAACGGGAATGGGATCAGGAAAAAAATTAGGGCACGATCGCGGGCTGGTTGATTGTGAAGTGAAACGGTGGCTGAATGGGATCGCCGGATTGGGGAAAAAATTAGGGCATGACGGCGGATTGGTCGACTGTGAAGTGAAACGGGAATGGCCGAATGGGATCGCTGGATCGGGAAAAGTTGGGCAAGGTGGCGGACTGGTCGACTCTGGAGTGAAACGGGATGGCCGAATGGGAAGGATCGCTGGATCGGGGAAAATTTTAGGGCAGTCGAGTGATGAGTAGATGATACTGGGTCGGGTTGGGTCGGGTCAGGTAAAACCCGAATTTGACCCGACCCGAATAGTTTGGGTCAATATTTAAACCCAAACCTGATTCATTTAACCATTAAAGATATTCAAACCTAACCTATTAGGGTCGGGTTGGATTTACCAAAAACCTAACCTAAGTGGCATCCTTAGTCCTTTCCTAAATTGTCAACTTTTTCCTTTTAGAGAAAAAAAGGGCTAAAACTACTATTTTAAAAAACAAACCGGACCAACTGATTCTACCCGGTTTAACTAGACCCATTATAAAAAATAGGCTGGTTCAAATAAATTTTTAATTTTTGGGTCAGTATCAACTTGACCCGATCGGTTAAATTGATTACCTGGTATTCCGATTCGGTCCGATTTTTTTAAAATAAGATATTCTGGAGCGGCCGCGACGATCCGCTTCCTCATATGCAATGCGCGACCCCTCGTGCTTACAGCCATTTAGGAATACAACATAAGCCTGAGAAACAAGGTATTCTCGTCGTGCTCTTTGAAGACGACAGCGGCGGCATGGAGAAGCAGAGTGCACGGTGGCCCCAATCCCGGATCTTGAATCGCAACGCCTTCGTTAGCTCCCTGTCTCGAATGATTCCGGCGATTCTGAGGTCGCACAAGCTCTACTCGCAGTCCCTGCCAGCGGGAAGCTCCACCAATCGGCGCAGCTAAATGTCCTGATGGGTGTGGGAGCGCCACCACTGAAAAATGGAGGCGGAAGTGGAAAGGTGGCATGTCACGACCTGAGCCTTGAGAAGGGTCCACAGATCGCCAACACCATCGGAGTGCACCTGAGCTCAAGTTGTGACAAGATAATAGCATATTTTGCAAGGGATAAAGAATTTATCTGAAACATTAACCAACTTCCTACTAAATTTTTATTAAATCAAAACGAATGAGTTTCACCCAAGGGGTGTTCATTAGCTACTACAAAATAACTACTAATGCTACAAAGAAACCAAACTAATGCTAATTCCCTTCATTAACCCTGTGACAGTTATCTCTATCCTTTCTCGACGTTCCTACGCATCCAATTCTGTAAATAAACCTGCGCGCAAAAAATACGCCCGGTAGAACTAACTTTCCACCCATAAGCTAAAAGCTTCATGAGCCTCAATTAAAACATACATTGTAATCTTAGCAATCGTTGGTCATGCAACAACAACAAATAATCAAAACATCTCCAGAATAAAGCATCTAACAGGATTTCTAAATAAATTTATATACATGTGCATCATCTAAGGTAACCAATCATCATTTATCATCATCACCGTATGCATGGCATTTCATAACGTATAATCTACACAGCTCTTTCCCCATAACACCCAGAGAACTAGCTATGTGATCCATGATTTGCGCCGGTGCGAATGCGCCGTGGGTAGTCATACGCGTGCACTCGTAATGACCCGTGAAACTGGGAGGGAACTGCCAAAGGCTGGGTCCACCCTCATCCCTACATGGCACCTGGGTAGTTTTATTAACTTGAATATTGAAGTTAAGTCACCCAACCCAAATCTTAACTACCCGTGTCAACCCGTTTCTCTTAAGTGGGTTCTTATTACTTAGTCTACCAATTAGGCATTGAATTCCTCACACATGCCCAAATCAGCATACCATTCACACTAATACCGTTCATTATATATCTTTTATCCTCGGCAAAGCCTCCCCTAATAGAAAATAAAGGAATCACTGCCGGGTGTGTCATGTGCACCCTAAGTACCATATATGTATAATAAGTTCAAATAAGGTCCTGTACATATATTCAAATAGTTCCCTAGCAACTCAGCATAGTATTATCAAAGTCGACCTATATCGTGTAAGGTGAATTTTAGTAAATTGAGCAAAACATACAATGAGAAATTCTTGATTAAGGCACATAAAAAACAGATCCTGCATATAAAACCTACTTCAGCGTAGAAACCCATGTCCACATGTAAGGCGACCATTAATTATGCAAACACAAAAAAAAGACAAAGTATATGCACTGCCTAAAACATATGATGAGAAATTCCTGATTAAGGCACCTAGAAAACAGATCCTGCATATATATATAACTTAGCTTCTCCCATATTCAAATATAAACTTAAATCAGCGTAGAAACTCATGCCCATATGTAAGTCAACCCATACTCCTGCTGAAACAAAATATATAAACTGCCCAGATTTCATAACTGACATATCCTCCATCCCTGGGAAAGAATTAGAAAATCAAATCTGCTTGTACGATGCGAATACTAGATGGTGAATAAATCCCTAACTGTCACAGTCTCACAATTATATTTATAACATCAAAGATTTGTTGAAACTCATCGTAGCATAGAACAAGAATCATATCACTCATAAAACAAATCCATACTTCAGAAACATGCTAGATGACTACATTCTATTTTATGAATTGAAATCAGCATACTGCCCATCAAACATTGGAAATCACATATTTAACCAAAACATAAAAACACTTTGCAGAATCAAAATTTGAGCAGATTTCATTCCACACAATCCACCACACTTGCTGAGAGAACAATTCATGTTCCAACAGAGGGACCTCACCTGAGCCTAGTTTGAAACACAACCCGACACAAAAATCACTGCTCCTCACAAAAGCCTATGAAAACCACAACAAAACTCTGATTAATAAAAGAAGACATATAACTAACGTAAGGGAGAGAAGATGATAGAATTTGGAAAATTTTATACAATCCATCTCACTGTGAACAGTGATTCCGGGAATGAGAAAACTGCACGATATATTTCACTGTGAACAGTGATTCCGGGAATGAGAAAACTGCCCGATATATTTCACTATGAACAGTGATTCCGGGAATGAGAAAACTGCACGATATATTTCACTGTGAACAGTGATTCCGAATCTAGGAAGAAGGGATTAACCCAAATCTGAGAGAAAAATCCTACCTTTTGCCTTCCCCTCTTCAGCCCGTCCTCTCGCCGCCCAGATTTACCCCTTGTCGCCGCCGGCGAGCTGCCCAAAACTGCTTCTCGTCGAACCAGGGAAGAAGGATCATGTGGGGCGAGGGGGAGGGAGGAGATGGAATTTATAGAGAGGGAATGGGGGAGAGACGTGCAGGGGAACGGAAGGAGAATCCTAGTATGAATGGGAGAAACGCAGGGAGAAAGAGGGAGAGTCACCGGGAGAAGAGGACTGATCCTCTCCCTGGTGCGATGAGGCTGGGGGGAGAGAGACCTCTCCCCCGACGTTCTCTGAAAATCAGCCCCTTCGGGTTTGAGTTGACCTGGACCGGGTTCGAGCCAAACATAAAAAAGAAAAAAACAGGGTTTACATGGCATATTTGAAAAGGAGTGGCGATGAGGAGGGGAGCGATGAGGAAGAGGAAATGCTCTCGCCTCACTAAATAGTGGTGAGGAGGAGCTCAGCCCAATCTCCGTTCACTACGTTCTCGGTCCTTGAAGGACGGGGAAGGACAAGGGCAGAGAACTGTGCCAGTTGCGAAATCCTGTGTTGACGAGAACGGGCTTCTTGGTTGATTGAACGAGAAGAAACCAGAATAAGCTCTTCCGCTTTGTATGTTTTTAGGTGGGCACACTTTTGAGGGATAAATGAGATTTGATCGATTTGTTAAATTCACGTCTTAATGTGTTGATTGTGGCATGTTTGTTTATACTTATATAACATGTTTATAAGTTGTTTTTCTTTCCCCGAATCGTTTACTGTTTTCTTTTGTAAATTCTATTTTTTTTATAGTAGAGGGGGTTAGTCAATCAAAATTTTAAATACTAGATTCAAAATATAAAATTTTAGAATATAATCCAAATTCTTGGATTTGAACTGCTAAATTTTAAAATATTTGGATACCTAAATCTTGTATTACTAGAATCCTGAGATTTGAGCTGTTGATTTCAAAATAATTACCTCCTAAATTTTTTATATCTATAATTTTAAAATTTGACTAATCTATAATTTAAAAAAATGCGAGAGGTGACCATGAGCGGAGTAGGCAATAGAGTATGCAGAGGAAAAAAATCAAAACACAGAATGGAAGACAACAGCGATTGGAGGGTGAGAGGAGACATTACCTGACCACGATGGTTTCTCCAGCAAGGATGGTGGCCTCCACCAAGCTCCAGTCGCCGCATGAAAATGACAACCTCCTCTAAGCCATGAAAGACAGTATCGATACGGATGATAGTATTGATGATCATGGATACACGTGCTGATGATAGGCTTGGTACGCGCCAAAAAGGTCATAAACCCTTTGATACACATAAAAAAATATTATAACTAATAATATATTATTATAATACTTTATTTTATAAGGTCATATAAACTGATACAAATGCTCTAAAATTATTTTATTTTAGAACCATACACTTTACTCCCTCTGTCCTCTACAAACTATTATTCCCTCCTCCCCATATTAAGTGTTCTAAAATTAATTTATTTTAAAATTAAATAAGATATTTAATGAGTCATATGAAGATTATTGAGAAACTCATACGGTAGATGTTTGAGTAAATGCATAATTGTGGAGCACTATATTTTAAAAAAAATTGTGTAAACTATATAGATCCACTTATATTGATCTCATATAATTTTTTTTAAAATATTTTTAATATAATAAAAACATAGTCATTAGAAGAGGTTGAATTATAATTCTATTTTTGTTTTTAAGAAAAAAATTGAAAAAATTATTTTTTAAAATAAAAAAATATTAAAATATTAGAGTATCGATACTGTATGCCCAATATGGATGGTACATACCAAAGATACGTGTGGGGGGCGTATCGCTCCCTGTTCCGTATTGGTATTGACCTCTAGTGCATGCCAGCCTTCATTTTCTAGTGCATGTCGGCCTCCCTTTTCCAGTGCTTCTGTCATTTTACAATACCACCTCTAGAGGTGGTGTTATAAAATCTTACTTGTATGTTATAAGTTTCCAACAAAATCCTCTTAAATTACAATCCTAAGATTTTTAACTAACACTATATTTCAAATACAAGAATCAATTGTTTAACCACTAACGCGGTATTTAAAATATTATATTTTAAAGCTTAATGTAATAATACTATATTGTAAATATGACATAGACAATTCTAAATGACTAACTAGAAATTTTAAAATATTAGCATTTTATTTTAAAATCTTAATTGACTAACCCCCTAGTAGAGCTAGCATTGTCCACAATTCGTTGTAATATTCAAAGATTTCTTCTCTATTTTTTATTTATTTTAATTTTAATTTAATTTATTACATGTGAATTTTGTAGTTAATTTTTATGCAGCATTTTCAGATTTGGTTTTATTGCAAAAACTAAGGTTTTTATATTTTCGGTCTTTCCATACAAATAAGATATTCTTTTTGATCCTTGAATTATGATTTTTTATATATGTGATTTGATTTGAATTGAATATAGTTTTGATGCATAGTAATGCATAAAGGTTGTATAAATTTTTACTCGCCGAGAATTAATGATTTATAGCTTAATTGTGTGCATATAATATGTTTGGTTATTATGATTTACATGGATTTCTAATGGTAGTGGGAGATTGAAAGATTCTCTTGAATTTATGTAATATACAAGATTTTTCTAAATTCCTGAAGTCGACCACGTGGGGATTAGGGTGTTGTACCCATTGACCTTTTCGTTATAATAAATTGATCATAAGTTAGAAGTGATAGACGAAACCTATGTAGTTAGAAAGTAGCCAGAAAGAGCTTAGAAACTTCACCAAGAACATGCGAATCGGAGTTTAAATGAGGGATACACGACTCTTCGAAGTTGAGCTTATCGCACAAGGCCTGTTTACCCAAATTAGATGTCCTACTCGTGCTTGGAGTTAGATGTCCTACTCGTGCTTGGAGTTGGTTGTCCTACTCGTTCTTGGAGTTGGATGTCTTACTCGTGCTTGGAGTTTGATATCCTACTTGTGCTTGGAGTTTGATGTCCTACTCGTGCTTGGAGTTGGATGTCCTACTCGTGCTTGGAGTTGGATGTCCTACTCATGCTTGGAGTTAGATGTCCTATTCATGCTTAGAGTTAGATATCCTACTTGTGCTTGGAGTTGATGTCCTAATCATGCTAGGTGTTAGGAGTTCTAAACGTGCTAGGTGTTAGGAGTTCTAAACGTATTAGGAGTTAGGAGTTCTAAACGTATTAGGAGTTAGGAGTCCTAAACATATTAGGAATTAGAAGTCCTAAAAGAACTAGGAATTGAAAGAGAGAGAGAGTCCTAGCGAGACAAGGACTCCAAGCAAGAAGAGGAGGTAACTAGAACTTTGTTGAGACGAGATAGCACGCAAGCATAGGACTTCTAGCCCAAGTAGGAGTCCGAGGAGTGTTAGGGGTGGTGGAAAAAGTTGGAGGAGAGATCAGTTATACATCTAGTTGGGTTAAAACTCTTTTGGGACTGTTTTGAGCATGTATGTGGGTTGGTTTCCTATGGGTAATGGGGTAGAGATTGTGATTTTGGGATTGTAATTAAGGGAGAGTCCTTGAGGGGGAGGGCACCTAAGTGTTTGAAGAAAGAAAACCTTATATAAGAAAAAAAAAAAAAAGGGGGATTGATTTTGGTTCAGCCTCCCTCTTCTTCATCTATTCCCTCCTTTTCCTTCTCTCAGCAAGGACCTCCATAGCTAGCAGCTTTAGAAGGCACAAAGCAGCCATCTTTGGATTGAATTCAAGGCTTAGAAGAATAGGAGCAAGGGCTAGGAGCTTTGGGGACAAGTTGGTACAACAAGGACCTCCATAGCTAATAGCTTTAGAAGGCACAAAGCAGCCATCTTTGGATTGAATTCAAGGCTTAGAAGCATGAGAGCAAGGGCTAGGAGCTTTGGGGACAAGTTGGTACAAATAGGTGTTTCTCTTTACACCCTTAAGCATGATGTTTTGATAGATGTAATTCAACCATAGTTTAGCCTAGTTCAAATGGGGTTTTTGATGTCATGAATTAGCCTCTACTTGTTTTGAATAATTGTGATTTTATCTCATGTTTATACAGCTGAATTGTGCATGCATGATTCTGATTTTTGTCAAATAGATTATCCTTAATTCATACAAACGTGTTACTGATTTTTGTGATCTATCTTAGCCCTATGTTAGGAATGAATGATTCTGATTCTAACCATGTTTATTATCCATAATTTGGGTATAAATTTCGCTAAATTTAATCCCTAATTTGTGGCTTACTTTAGGCCATACTTTGGCCAATTTAATCCCTAATTTGTGGCCTTACTTTAGGCCATACGTTGGCCAATTTAATTCATGGCCTTACTTTAGACCATACTTTGGCCAATTTAATCCCTGATTCGTGCCCTTACTTTAGGCCATACTTTGGCCAATTTATTCCCTGATTTGTGGCCTTACTTTAGGCCATACTTTGGCCAATTTAATCCCTAATTTGTGGCCTTACTTTAGGCCATACGTTGGCCAATTTAATTCATGGCCTTACTTTAGACCATACTTTGGCCAATTTAATCCCTGATTCGTGCCCTTACTTTAGGCCATACTTTGGCCAATTTATTCCCTGATTTGTGGCCTTACTTTAGGCCATACTTTGGCCAATTTAATCCATGATTCGTGGCCTTACTTTAGGCCATATTTTAGCCAACTTAATCCCTAATTCGTGACTTGACTATAGGCCATACTTCGACTAACTTAATCCTTGATTCATGGCCTTAGTTTAGGCCATACTTTGGCTAATCAAATCCCTGATTTAAAGCCTTGGTTTAGGCTTTGCTTTTGTTTACTTAGATCCCTATTTTGCAGCCTTGTTTTAGGCTCTATTTTGGCCAAAGTAATACCAAATTCTCAGCCTTGATTTATGTCATAATCATGCTGAGAGAATATCTAAGTTTCAGCCCTAGTTTAGGTTGTATTATTGCCTACTTAATACTTGATTCTTAGCTTTGATTTAGGTTATAATCTTGTTGATTGAATCCCTGACTTTTGAGCCTTAGTTCATGATATATTCATGTTTATTAAGACTCTGAATTTCAAAGCGAATTTCAGCCTAAGATGCCTTTGAAATTCAGCACAATTTGTCCTGAATTTCAACCTGACCTTGTCATGTTAGGTGGCTATCTTGAGTTATGCATCTCAACCCTAAATCATTTTCATTATAATGTTGAATTGGTCAGTTCATCTCAGCATGAGTTTGAGTTCTTGTCATGTTGATTATTCTGATGCTTACATTTATTATTGTTGTATTAAGTTATATCAATAAATTAAAGTTAATAAAGAATAATCAAGAGATTTTGGTTGTCTTTGGATTTGGAGAATAACACCTAATCAAGATAATGACTAAAATACCCTCTTTAGGGTTGAGACCAGTTCATGGAGTGAATAGGGCCTTGACATAGAATTTTACCTTGGTTAATAAGTCGAGGGTGGTTATGGGATGTTCACAGAGTCAAAGTTTAAGCTCACGGTAATAGCCATGGCGGTAATCTTTCATACCTTTTTGGTCTCCGCTCCTTTGGGACGATGGATCCTTGTAAATGAGCAAATCAGGTTTTTGAGCATCATGGAAGACTCATCTACCTCCAGCCAGTGTGTCCATGAGCACAACTGGTACCTACATCTCTAGGCCCATGGCTGATCCAAGTGGATCTCTAGAGATGCTAGGATTTATGATAATGGCCATAGTGGTAATCTTTTAGACCTTCATGGTCTCCGTTTCTACGGGACGATGGATCCCTGCAAGTGCGCAAACCAAGTTTTTGAGCATCATGGAAGGCTCATCTACCTCCAGCCAGTGTGTCCATGAGCACAACTGATACCTACATCTCTAGGCTCATGGCTAATCCAAGTAGATCTTTAGAGATGCTAGGATTTCTATTAGCATACAATTACTCCTTTGAGCGGGAGTCGGTATTTTTAGGTAATAATTAGTGCATTGTTTCCTGAACGGTGTCCATTGTCTTGTGCATTGTGTTGGTCTTTATTAGTTAAAGGTCAGTCCATGTTTCTGAGTTATGTTATATTCAGTGTTCTGTATATTACTTTACATATGTCACTGTATATTGATGTTCTGCATGTTAGAGTCTTATGTCTGGAGATTTCTTGACGGGCGTGTTATCTCTAAGTGAATACAGATTTGTTAATGTTAATTATCGAACAATGGTTCAAGAGATAATTAATAATATTATTTAATATTGCTTGTTAATTAGATAAGTGGAACGATTAAAGTACTTGCATAAAAGGTAGGTTTCTTTAAAATACTTAAACATTACATGGGTGATGTTATGCTTCTTAATATAGTGTAGTTTTTAGGCAGAATTATGTCTAGATCCAATCTTGTTGGAAACATTGGAGATGTTGTCTGATGAGTACGTAGGCAACTAACATCGGGTGATGTTGGCCCAATTTGAAAAATATTAGTAAAATCTTTTGTCCTTATGGAAACTCTTCTCTTGAAGGCAGAGAGATTTCATTGCTATTGTTGTAGTTGTTTGGTTTGGTTAGTTGCAGATTCTCCAGACGACGACAAAACAAAACAAGCAAGCACAAGAAGAAGTTTATGCATTTCTATAACTCTGATATGTAAGTGTTGCATTAGCGTGAGAACCAACTTAGTTATTTAGTTTTAGACGGTTGATGAACTTGTACTTAGATGGATGAGCTATTCTTATTGAATTTTGAAACGTGTAATAATATCATATGATTTGATACCCAGTTATTATGACCTGAATATTTAGTCGAGTGGTTTGTTTTGTATTTAAGAAAAAAAATCGTGACTTGCTGTTCATGCTATTTTATAAAGGGTTTTAAAAATCTGGGTCGTGACAGTTTATTGGTTTCATAATTTTTTTTAGGTGATGATGTCATCCCTTGGGTCGACCCACGGTTCAACTGGGTCTACCCAGCCCAGTCACTAATTCGGGTCGGGGTCCGGGCTAGGTTTTAAAACATTGGTTAGACTTAGTTAAAACTTGTGGTGTAAATAGAAATCTTAACTAGAAGTATGAAATTTGACCATTTAAACCTAAATTAAGTCCACAAAAATTTTAATTTTTTTAATAATTTATTTTGATGTTTAGGATATTTTGGACCAAAAACCCCAAATTCGACCGTGGGGTCCACAGAGGGTCCCGTCAAACCTTAATTTTGATAAAATTTTAAAATTTTTCAAAAATTCACAATTGACCTAAATTTACTTAAAACTCATAAAAGTAAAGTTAGTTTTAATTAAAACCTTTGGAAACCACCTTTATTTTAGAAAATCAAAATCAATCAGAAAAAACTTAAACCACATGATGACCATTAAATAATAAATAAAATAAAATTTAAACTGGTTCAAGACAAGAGTTCTTACAATGAAAGTTTGAGGGGCGTCAGAAGGTATTTATGGAGGAGAAAGAATTGAATTATGATACGTAAGAGTCAAATTAGGAGGTCACTAAGTTTGCCAGCATAATTGCCTCAACCATCGACCCCTTGTAATTCGTTGATGCCTATCAATAGTAAAACCCGAGTTTCACCAACACCACCATTGACATGTCAGTAATTTGCTAACAATATGTCATGTCCAACTTTAAATTGTCATATTTTCTTCATCTATACTTAGATTTACACATTAATTTAGTGGCGTTTCAAAGCTCCTCTCATCTACTTTCTAATCCCTAAAGTTTCATATTTAAAATCTATCTACTATAGAAGTTGTTATACTGAGAATTTTAGGGGGCAAACTCATTATTTTTCATGTAGCCAAGTTTGAAAACTTAGAAAATTCCCATATATTATACATGTGACAAAAAAAATTATTAGGAATTATTATTGGGATTTATTCAAATGAGATAGCATTTGGAATAACATAAATAATGTCTTTTACAAGATGAAGTTCATTTTTTATAAGGAAAAAATGTATTGGAAGGAACATAAATCCGAATATGATCCCACCCAATACAAAACCCGACCCAATTTGGTTTTGTATGGGTATGAGTTTATCTAAAACCTAATCCAAACCCAACATGGTTGCAATGATACTCCCATAGTTGACTATCAATTTATGGAACCCGCCAAGGGTACATTGTGATCATTGGTACGATAGGAGGGAAGGTGTAGAAAGGGGATGCTTGGCCCCACCTTGTCTAATTTTATTTTTTTACTAATGGATATATAATATGGGGAATAAAGGTTTAATAAATAGAATATTTTTTAAAAAATGGGTACTGCAGAAAGAAAAATATAAGTTAATTACAAGATTGAAAAGTAGGAAAAAATATAAACCCTAGCTCTCTTCAAGTAAATAGAGTTATAACCTCAATAATAAAAAGAATAAATGATATTAGGTTTTTTACTGTTATATAAATCATCGATGGGGCCTAAATAGTAGAATGAGATACTATAGACGATGAGCAAAAACAAGGGAAGGCCTAAAAGACCAAGGACTTGTATTCGGTTTAAAAATTACTAGAAAAAATGCCATATATAATGTATGTAAATATGGATTAGTTAAAATAAAATAAATTTAAAATAAAATATATATTAAAAAAAGCCTTCTTTGTATGCTATAGTTATAATAAATTACTTTGAGGATCATAATGATCATAATCATATACACAAGCTCTATGGTAATCCATATACAATAATTTAATTGAGATATTTGGAGGTTTTTTAAGGCCATTAATAATACATAAATTTAAATATGTATTAATATATAAAATTCTAAAAAAATATTATTGAGAAGTATACTATATACATAAGGTCTACAAAAAAAGTTCGAAAAAACATAATCATGTAAGATCTCATTGATAAAATTATTTGAGAACTTTTTAACAGTACTAATAACATATAAATCTGCACGAGTTTGAGAGCGCAAGATATAATATTTTAAAGTTAAAATTAACACCTTAAAAATAAGGATTATGATTTTAATATCCTTAGCTATTTTGGATTAGGATGAGTCAAGTAAGGGTAAAATAGAAATTTATCGTATAAAACATATGTCATATAGTCAGAGTTTGAACGTTTTATAATATATTAATTTGCTTTATAATATAGTATAATTGTGTTATGGTCTCCCTCATTCAGTCCACTCTTAACTAAACTCTAGAGTTGCTTGTATGATTAGTGTTGTCATCACCTCAATTTTCTTTTACACTTTCAAAGAGTTCTTCATATATTTATGGTATATGTAAACTTCAATACACATCATATTTATATGCATTATGTGTCCTCAATTTTTAATTCTTAAAAACATACATCATGCATAATATGAAAATACATAAAAATCGATATGTCAAACCTAGAAATTGTATATCCATTATTTAAATTGATATAAATATATATAATTTCATAATTACATTGGAGTTTGATGTCAAGTTGAGTTGAAGTCAATTACACCCCTACTTGTTGGCCTTGATGATCATCCTTGCATGTGGTTCACATGACAGATTATATTTTTAATTGCTGGTTATAGTATTGCTCTCAAAATTATATTTTTAATTGCTTAAAGTTTTTCCCAAGTTTACAAAATACAAAGCCACTTCACTTTAAAAAAAAACATAATTCGATATTTTTTCATGGGCATAATTTATTACTTCGTTTGTCCCACATTAATTATTTTATTTAATTTTTCAAAATAAATTATAACTAACAGAGGGGGTAATTTTTAAGGAGCTATAACTATGTGCTCAATATATCATAATTTAGTAACTATATATAGTGATAATAGACAAATAAGTGGTAAGAATCTAATCATGTATAATCTAGTTATGAAAGCTTAATTTGATTGCAATATTTTTGACAAAATTGGCGTCTCATCTCACAAGTAGGCTTTATCAAACGCAACGTCTAAAAAGCCTGTGAATTAAACTAAAGGTAATGTGATTTTAATTTTTAGACAAAATTACCCTTTTTCTACCTTCTTCGTGTTTCTCCTTCCTTCCACCTTCATGCATATCCTTAATTCCTCTTTTTTTTTTGTACTTATCTTTCTTTTACTATGGATCTCCTCTTCTCCTTCTTCTTCTTCACTATCCTCAGCTACCTCCTCCTCACCCTTGGAGCCTACCTCCTTAGCCGCCTCCGGCCTAACCTCCCCTCGGGATCTAAACCTTGGCCCCATCTCCAACATAACCTCCCCCACCTTGGCCCTGCCCCCCACTAGAACTTACTCGTCCTCATCTGTACCTACGGCCCGCTCCTTAGCCTCCACCTCGGGTTCGTCCCCATCATGGTTGTTGTTTCCTCCTACACCGTCTTTCTCTTATTCAAGACTTATGATGTCAACTTCTCCTCCTAGTCAGTGTCTTCAACATGGACGACTTCATCCTGGCCTTCGACTGGCTCGATCTCTAGAGTGTCGCCAGAAAGATGAAGCACCTCCACCACCGCTTTGACTCCTTCCTCTCCCACATCCTCGACGACCACAATGATTGCTCCGGCCTCCACTATGAGTGCCACTAGGATATCTTAATAAAAATAATAAATATTTACTCTCTTTGTATATAACAAAGTAAATATTTACTGTCTTCTTCCTCCGCACAGTTACTACAATGGAGCCTACTAGAGGTGTTGAAGTCAGAGTGGCTGGTGCTGCTGAAGGAGAACATCTAATTGGGGTTCTGGGTAGAGGCGGTGGAGGAGGCAGCGTTCATGCAGCGGAGGGCGACAAAGTTGGCGAGATATGTGGTGAAGATGAAGGACAACCACCAAATGTGCTTCCGGGGCTAGAGAAATGAGGAGAAAAAGAATAAGGAGCTCGGCGGGAGGCATAGAGGCGAGCAGTGGTGCGGGAGGTCTGCTAACAGGTGGAGCGGCTAAAGCTAGAGAACATTCTAGTTTGAGCTCAATCTTAAAAATAAGGAGAGTAGTTAGGGATATTTTTGTCTAAATATAAATATTAAAGTTAATATTATATTAATAAAAAAATTTATAGTTAACGTTTAAAACCCTTAATTTTTTTAAATTTATTCATTGAAGTTCAAGCACAGATTGGAGCCAAACTCTCGAGTTTCCACTTCAAGCCAAGCCTCAACCACTTATAGCAAGCTCAATACTCGCGGGCTCTTCGTTTGGCGGGTATTTTTGTGAATATTTTTATATTAAAATATATTTAAAAAATTATATATAAATTTTAATTAATTAAAAAAAAAAGGCCCTTGCGAACTTTGTGCAAGAGCTGAAGTCTAAAAGGAAACGCACGTATAAATTTGTGCAGGTATTTTTATTGCAGGAAATTACTATTTTTGTCATATCACGGCAACGGATATTTCGGAAGAAGGTCTATCCTGACCGGTGTCTGTTGTGCTCCTTCAGTCTCTCCATAGGAGAGAAGCTTCAGGAGTGAGCACAAGGTCGAAGGCGAGAAATGGAGGTCGGGAGGTTCTCGACCCACCTCCGCCCTCCGTCGGCTCCTCCCTCGCTCTCCCTTCTCATCTCCATCCCCACCAGACAATTCACCCGCCTTCCGTCTCTTGGCCCCTCTGTCTCTTCCCTCCGCCTCCATTCTCTCTGCCTGCAAAGCCGACCCTTGTCGGCCCGCGCCGCCGTTCCTGCTGCCGCCACTTCCAGTGTCGCCGCTGTCGACGAAGAAGACGTGAAGCTGGATCCACTGCCCGCCGACATCCAAGTCACAGAAACTAATGAACAGCACTCCACAGTGAGTATTCCTCACTCATTAGTCCCTTCTCTTTTCAAAGTTTTTCATATCTCTTTTTCGAGAATTGTCTCTCTTACGTAGTGTTACATGTATCCTTGATGTTATTCAATAGAGGCCCTGTATCTTTCCTCGTCTCAGTTCATTGGATACTATTTACGTCTGCTTTTAATTAGACGTAGCTGTTACTTAGATAGTGGTCAACGTGGATAACGTATGGACCTGGATGTGTCTGTTAGCTGTCGATTTTGGACTTCCGTGTGCGAGCTTGTGATATACGATGAGTTGCCTTTCCTGCTGAAATATTTCTTGATGCGCACTGAAGGGCTAATAAGTAACTGGTTTCTGATGTGCAGGTTAGGTTAAGTGTTCAAGTTCCCCCTCTCGTGTGCCAGGATTGTTATAGAAGAGTCTTAAATGAAATCTCAAAACAGTTAAAGGTAGATATTGGGCTATGAGGAAAATGCATATTTACAATTCCAGCATTGTACCGAATCTGCAGGACAGTGATAATTGTTACTCCGCAATTTTTTTTTTCTTGCATAACCTTTACTTTATAACCTGCAATAGTTTTTATTTGTTTCCTTATAAACTGCCTTTACGTAGATGCAGAATCAATAGCATTCTCGGTAGGCTTCTAGTTTCTTTTGTGCATCTTATTAATAGCCGTTCAAAATATATAATTCAAGGATCCATCTTATAAAATCGTCTTAAGAAGTAGATTTATGTCTAATGATTGTCAACCAAAAGCAATGTTTGAACCTGCACATCAATTTGTCTGATAATTGTGAAATGCTGGTTTGCCCTATATAATTTGCATAACTCAGGTCCCTGGATTCCGGCCAGGCAAGAAAATCCCAGAGAACATTCTTGTAAATTACGTTGGAAGACAACATGTACAACAAGCTACAATTGAATCCGTCATGAAGAGGACTCTTCCGCATGCAATGGCTTCGGTATGTATTACTAACTGAAAACATAAGCCTTGACTATTATGTTTATAGCCATGGCAAGATTTTATTGCCTTTTTATTATCCTACATTATTATCTGCATGCTGTGGCTTGTATATGTTGTAAATCAATAATACTGCTTCATGTATTGGCAGAGTTATTGTACATGGGTAGCCTATGTGAATGGGTGCAATATTCTTTATTATTTGTCTTTATAGATTTCTATGTATATGTTGAATGCTTATGTTTGCGTCATACATTTATTGTGAGTGGAAGTAATAAATTTCCTCTTTTTGTTTTTCTGGTTTTCACTTCAAAATTGATAACAAAATATATAATCAGTCTGTTGATATTGTTGGAATATTAAGGGAAAGAATTTCAATATGAACATTAACTGGTTAAAATAAATCGCAAAACACCCTGTATCCTGCTAAGGAAATGATGATCCACCCTGTATACTGTCAAGAATATAAATTATAGCATTGGCCTTCTGTCAGACTTCTGACTAGCACTTGAATTGAAACAAGTATTTTATGACGAAACATACAGAGAGCCTTGTAACTAGGTAATAGTCTTAACAGCAAATTCTAATAATTTTGCTCTGCAAACTAAAGTGGTAAATAGGAACTTCCTAGGTAAAAAAAGTGTATGATATATTCTTTTTCTTGTGTGAGTTAAGCTATTTTCTGCAAATGTGTAAAAGCAGTCTTTACTTCAATCTAGTTACCTACTAGACTGGAAAAATTGATTGTTATCAATAAACAGGCATTGTTTCATGTAATATTACCATAACCATAAGTATGCAAGGTTTTATCATCTATTTCGTTTAGAAATGGAGTTTCTTCTTTTACATTTCACTATAATTTCAGCTGCTAGCTGCAGCACGTTTGACAAGTCTCATTTGCTTAGGTTACAGGAAGGGCTTTGAAAGATTCTGTACGTATTTTGACAAAATTTTCTGAGATGGATAAAACCTTTTCACCCCAGGACTTCCTCAGGTATATATAGTTATATTGGCTGCTCAATGTTTATTTTTAAATTTAAAAGGCTGAAAAATCAGTCCTGCGTAAATGATATCTGGATTTGAACCTGAGCCATGAAGTGTGGTACACATAATATTCACTTAGAATGAGAGAAAGAATGACAGTACAACAATTACCCGCTTATTTGGGATATGTGTATGCATGCATAGTTTTCAATTGGTGATATCACATGACCAATTCTCACTTTATTGATTTAAACCTTTTTACTATAGAATGTGGACAGAGAAGTTGATCCAAAAAGCGCTCAAATGGGACATGGAGACAAAGTGTACATGTGAAAGAGCCAAATGCTATGTATACTGACAACAGTTTAAAAAATAGAGAAAAAATGGGGAAATTTTTTATGAAAGGTTTTATAAATGTAAAAGGATCTATGATGCTTCATATCTCTGAAACTGTGATGAATTTTGAAGAGATTTATTGGATATAAATGATTCTTCTTGATTTTTTTGCATAATACAATGTTGAAATCCCAATAAAACGTTCCAGTTACATCAGAGGTGTTTAACAATGGTTTTTTTTAAGCAATTCAGACCTCTGGATAATGTGTCAGCAGGGGTGTCCTATAAGTTTATGGAACATTTCTGATATATAAAATCTACAATTCTTACCTACTATTTATCCCTTTAAAGGCACAATGTTAACGGACCAAGAATGTAATAATATACACATTGACAAACAGAAGTTTACAAGTTAGGTTCACTGTTGTTCAAGATTGTAATATTTGGAGTCCAGTTTTATAAATCTCAAATAAATTCACAAAATCCTACTTCCTGGTTTGCAAATCTAAGCCTTAAGGCGGATTATGTTTAAAATGCTAATTTAGTTTCTTTGGAGAAGCTATCATCATGTTTATGTTTCTATTATTACTTTATGGATACTTGTTGTAATGCTCGTATACTGTTTGCTGTACTAAACTATTGTTTTTGCAATTTTTAACTTTATCTCCAGTACTGTAATTATATGAATGATGCTGGAATTGTGGTTTGCCAAGCACAACTTGCCCTAGTGGCAAACATGTAAGGGATATGAGTCTATATCCCAGGCTTGAGTCCTGGTGGTTCCTTTTTGTCTAATCCAAGTATCTATGCCTGTTTGCCAACATTTTAAACAAAAAAAAATCTGACTTTACAGACTATAGTTTCTTTTCCTGTTTTTGTAATCATAAGTTTTATCTACATCTTTTTCTCATTTTGTTTTGTACTATGGGCAGCTATGATTTTTTTTAATGGCCTATGAACAGTTATGATGTTGTTGTTGATGTTGTTCCGGAAGTTAAATGGGCAACTGAGGATGGATACAAGAACCTGAAGGTGATTGTTGAGATAGACAATGAAATAAGTGCTGAAAATGCATCCGAGTTGGAGCTAAGACGCCGTCACAAATCTTTGGGTGCCATGAAAATCATAACAGATAGAGGCTTACAGGTTGGTGATGTTGTGGTCCTTGATATTTTTGCAACAACTATCAATGAAGATAATTCAAGTGGGGAGAAAATTCCATCTGCAGAGAGTAAAGGTTAGGCATTCGTATTATCATCAATGTATCTATACATTTTATTCATATTTTGACCATTAGATCTAATTGTTAAACTACAAACTCCCTGTGTATTACGTTGATCTTATTATTTGACATTAAAAAAGAAGTTCCATTTAAATTTTGTTACTACAGCAGTTTATAGGGATGCAAGTTTGCATTTTCACTTACATTTTCAATGTATAAATCAAGCAAGTTGGATTTCTCTATTCTAGTTTGTGTATCTAATAGTATCAATTGACAATATTGTACCAAGTGATGGACGATATGGTACTATAAACAAAAAAATGAAAAGTTCAATTAGTTTTGTTCCATTTTCTATACTCAGATATTTAATTATCTTATTGGTAAAATATGTTGAGCTTTCAGGATTTCACTTAGATACAGAAGAAGGAGATAATCTTCTACCAGGATTCCTTGATTCCATAATTGGAATTCGGCAAGGTGAAACAAAATCATTCCCACTTGTATTTCCAGAATCTTGGAAGCAAGAAAATCTCCGTGGAGTCCATGCTCAGTTCACTGTGAGTTCTTCTTTTGTTATAATTCTTCCCATAAAAGCTGTTGACAATTTTGTATTTATGTGTTTCCTCTTATATTTGATGGTGCTTTGATGTTGTACATGCATCCATGTTGTTATGAATGTTGGAGCTGATACTAGGGGGCCAACCAGTAGATTATGTTGCTATTGTTAGACAATGATCGCTAAATGCTATTTTTTCTTCTTTTAGTTAGACAATGGCATTCCATTGATTGACTGTACGCAGTTTTCTCACTTTGCACTCATTGATCTATTAATAATTTCCAGGAAACCATGCTGAGTTTTCAGTTGTATATTTGAATATTAATGATTAAAACTTCTTGGTTAAAGGTTGAATGCAAAGAACTTTTCTATAGAGATTTGCCGGAGCTTGATGACTCTCTTGCTGATAAACTTCTTCCAGGGTGCAAGACCCTGAATGAGGTCTCTTCCTCTCTTGTGCATTGTCACTCAAACACACACACACACTTTCTCTTCCACACTTAACGTTCATTTTGAATTTCAAGGTTAAAGAAGCAATTCTACAAAGATGTAGAGATTTTGAACAGATGGCAAGAGAACAAGCAACTGACAATGCAATTTTGGATCAATTGTGCAAAGTATGTAAATTTGCGAATTGGTATTCAATTATCCTGTTAACATAAATCTTATTATCGAATGATGCTCCAAATAGCATATTATTAAAGAGAGTGAATTTATTGTACACTTGCACTGGCAATCATAGTGATATCATTTGATTAGGCTACTAAATCTGCAACATGGAGGGACCTTTAGATTGGCGTTATCCAATGTGGTTCTATCATTTGTATTGTCATTACCATTTCAACATTTGGTATCAGTGTTGATTGTAGCATATGCCGAGCGTTAGTGAGATACTTTGGTTTTCCAGTTTGTGGTCATCTAGTCATAATCTGATATGACTAAAATGGGAAATCTTAGAGTAGTTTCTTAAAAATAAAAAAAAAATTACAGGTAGTAACTAGTTGAGTGTCATTAATTTGATATTAAAGAGTGGGTTAATAAGCTGTTATCTATACGTATTGGAAATTAGAATGAAGAAAGCTCATTGCCCTAATTACCTCTCTCTTTCCTTACTCCTCCCTCTCATCTTGCCTTCTTCTCTCTCCTTTTTATCCATCTCTTGCCCTCATTCCTTTTACCTTCCCCTTCCTAAACCCTAATCTTTATGCCTTTTACCCAAGACTCTGCTGAATCTCCAAGAAATTGCGGAATGTATATCTTGTGCGGACTGTACTTTTGTCTTCACATGTATCATAGCACCAGTACTTATATACATTCATGAAATTATTCTTGACTAGACATGGCTAATTTCTGTCATTATCGACTGTATCTGGCCATAGTAGAAAATATCAGTTTGTTTCAACAGCCCTTTTACCATATACTCCCTCCGTCCCAAGATAAATGTTAGTTCATTTTGGAAAACCAAGTAGGACACATATATCAGATGACATGTATGCTTCTAGTATGATGGGACTGCCTATTTTTCTTTAACAGCGACACTAATTATCTGAGGTACTAATATGTATTTTGAGGTTTGCTTTCTTGTTTATGTTGTTTCTATTATTGACATATATCAGATGATAGAAGTTGACATTCCTCAGTCTTTGTTTGAGGAGCAAGGCCGGCAACTCTATGGAGCCAAACTTTTAGAGCTTCAGGTAAAAATGCAATATTACTTATGCAACTTTTCTCTTCTCTTCATTAAGTTCACATCTGACTTTTTTACAGGCAAGCACAAAGCTGAGTGAGGATCAGCTGGCTTCTCTTTCAAGTCAGAAATCAGTAAATGAATATTTGGACCACCAAAGGGAGAATATTACAAACATAATCAAACAGATGCTTGCAGTAGGAGAGATATTCAAATGCGAAAATTTGCAGGTCAATAAGAAATTCAGTTAGTGCTTAAGTACTTTGTACTCCCAAGACACACAGATGGGTCGTTTGTCTGTTAATGACTTGGTGTTTTGTGCCTGATTGCCTTGGCAATGTTCATTAAATATTAGCTAGTCATTGTTTTCGAAGCATAGTTTGTTTCTGCAGCATGAGATTTCAAAAGAACCAGTTCTTTGTAATAGGTATATCTATATGTGGTGCACATGATCTATATTATGTAATTCTTCAAGTCCTTTGTACATGTACATGAGGAGCAATTTTTTATGCTCGTGAAGGGCTTTTGTCTGACTTCTATAATCTATAATTTTTCTTGCAGTATTCCATGGAAGACCTAGTCAAGGAGGTTGAAAACTCAGTGGCTGAATTTAAGCGTCATAAACAAGAATATGATGAGGAGAGTGTCAAAGCACGGGTATGGTGGCTATCCTTTCATGCTTCGAGAATTTCTACCTTGTAATGTTCTTATATTTATGGAAATTAGCAAAATACTTGGAATTTTTCTGTGCTCAACAAGCATATGTTGTATGTTGTATATTTTTTGTGTAATATGTCTATGCAGCTTTTGCATCATTAGTTTGTTCTTTTCTAAGCTATCCATAATAGCTTCTCTTTCACTGATAAAATTTACCCATTTATGTAGGTGCAAGAAATCTTAGAAGGGGCAAAAGTGCTTGAATGGTTAAAGGAACATGCACAAATCCAGTATGTTACCAGGTAAAGGACATTTGGAGGAACAAATTCACCACTTAGCTAGCCAGAGATTGTGTATTTTGCCAATGAAATATGAATCACTTAATTTTTTCGTCCCATATATGTATAGGAATTGAGTTTCTGATCAAGCAGATTAGTGGCCTTATCAGTCAGTATACAATAAGAAGTTAATTGTTTTATCTGTGAGTTGGGGCTATAGATGAATGGTCAGAGACCATCTTTTGAAGCCTTGATGCCAGATTAAAAGGACAGGCCTAATGGGAAGTTTGTATGCGACAACTAGGAAGCAGAAATATTTTGTAAGATTCTCCTTGTAACTCAAGTTGTGAAAGGATCGTGCAAAAAAGTTAAACACATTGAGTTTGCGGAGATAAAATTTCTGGGATGTGAATGTTACTCGTTATACTTAACCAATTAAGTTCTACTAAAGAAGTCGATGGGATGTGAATGCCACTTGTTATACTATAACCAATTAAATTGGATGAAAGAAGTATGCGGATCATGAACCGGTTCGAAATATGTTACTGGATAGGATATACGTGGGGCTGTTTAGATAAGAAATCTAATTAGGCCGAAATATAAATTTTAGCAAAATTAATTCTTCTCAAATCTAAACAAAAATTAAAATTTTGTTAAGTAAAGATTTTTAAGCAATTTTAATTTGGGCAAAATACTAAGTTAAAAATAGGTCCAGTCCCAAATCTCCTCTTTAAAGTTTCGCCAAAATCTCGGCCAAATCCTAATTTTAGATTCCGTGCCAAATTTTGCAGGAATCCACTTAATTATTCTAAAGTCTTTCAAAATCTAACCTTAAATTTTGTAAGCTACATTCTACAAGGGGTATTAAGCTGTAATATAAGAGCTTAAGCTGGGAGTTAAGTGTAGGACTCTTTCATATGAACAGACAAAAAGAGCCTCGTAGAAGGGAAGAGGGGGTTGTGTTGTAGCATACTGTCATGTACGATGGTGGAACAATAAAAACTCTTGATGGAAAGTGAGAGGATTTGATGATTAGAGGAACCACCAAGTTTGACATGTACCTAATCTCATTATTTGATGGATAGCTTTAAGTTCTATACTATCTTCTTTTTTATGAAAAAAAGAGGTTTGCGGATTCCCTAATTTTAGGTCTACTATTTGAAACCCATGCTATGGGAACTTGGCACTCCTATGTGGCGTCAACTTTTTCGTCTGCATATTTTTTCAAGTCCATAGAATAAAATCTTCTTGTATGGGGTCAATCTGGCTAGACAGCCGGCTAAAGTTTGCATACAAAATGTTGTCTCTCCTGGTCCAAAACATGGGAAAATGTAGTTTGTGGTCTACTGCATAGCCGGAGAAAATAGTAGGTACATGTGAGCGCATGGACAGGTGGAGCAGAAAACAATTCATGCACAACAAGTACAATAAATAGTTTATGGGTTGATGTAGGAAAGCGTGTCATATTTGCTATACTGCTATCCATAGAAATACCTGTCCACGCGCTTCGATGCACGTAATTATTTATCCTTTCAATGTATATTTAAAAATTAGATAAGATTTTGTAAGAGCACAGTGTCACGGAAGCACCTCCATAAGTCGAGTCAGCATTCTTTATTTATGTCATAGCATCATTTATTTGACCGAGTATTTAGCCCATAAACTAAACAACGAATCTATCTCAAGATAGATGTTTAAATGTACCGCGACCTTTCTTATGTGAGCTACGTAAAGGGCGACCTAACCTTACAATGCACATATTTAATTTAGACAATTTAAATATTAAAATGCTATACCTCAGTCATGTGCATATAAAGGTTATTTTTTCTAACAAGGCCATAAGTGCAAACGACAAACCCATAGGTCGGAGAGCCCTATCCCCCAATAAACAGGGCTCCTAACATGATTACTAGTAATCCAATAAGCCTTTTTCACCTTATGTGGTAACCAGTTGTACATTTCAATTTACCAAGTCCCTCTATATATCATAAGAGATTTCTTGTATTTTACAGGCATGACAACCAAAGTGACTTTACAAGAATTGTCCCTCCAAAGTTTGTTAAACGGCCTGAAACACTTCATAAGACTCTCCAACACTATTTAAGGGGGAGGGGACATCTTAAAACTCCAAATACATGTTAGCTCACCATATGTCCCAATATGGTCAACTATGTATACACATCGTTGCATGCATTTTGCTTAATGTTGTGCACACATGTTGCACAACATTGTGAGCCTTCCCTACAACACTTGCATATAAGGTGTGGAACGTTATAGGCAATTTTTGCAATGCATGCACACTTAGTAGACAACACATCCATATGTGTGTGTTCCCTAGCACGTGTTATGGATAGTACGCTTTGCTACTCTACGACACTAGGCTCATATGCTATTACATGAGCCTGGGCCCTTAGGGCTGTCAGATCCAAATTCGATGGCCCACGATAGTCAAGGATTAAATGCCTGTTGAGTAACGTGAGTCATCATATTTGAATCCAATGGTCCTAAGGGCTTGGGCTCATGCGTTGTATGAGTTCAAGGCCATATAAATGGGCCTCTACGAATTATGTTAAGTACCATAAATTATATTATCTTTATTTCACATTAATAATTATAAATTTTTTTAATTAATTTTAATTTATTTAAAAAAATTAAATGGAGCCATAAATTTAAGACATAAAAGTATTACTAACATTGTGTAGGAAGAGTTTTTCCTACACTAACAACAAGTTTAGCATAAGCTATGTATGGGATCCCTTCATCTATGAAATTGATGACATATATGTTGGCGCATGTTAGTGTCAATGACACTTATGCTAACGTGTGCTAGTGTGTGCCATCAATTTTAAATATCAAGGGCTCGGATGTGTCGCTTACGCTAGGCTCATTGTTAGCTAATAACATAAAAAACTCTTCCCATTGTGTATGAAACTATGCAACAATAAAAGGGGGGCGGTTTTAATGCTCTCCTTTAACAATGAGCCCAGTGTAAGGAACGCATGGGAGCCCTTTATTTATGAGATTGACGGCGCACACATTAGTGTCAGTACAACTAGGGCTAACGTGCATTAGTGTGTACACCATCAATCTCAAATATCAAGGGCTCTCATGTGTTCCTTACACTAGGCTCAATATCGAGGGGAATATGAAAAACTTTTCCCACTAAAAGGCAATCATATTGTAGTTCACTACTTGTATGCGTGGTGACAAAATTTATGGATTTTAACAAATATCATCGAAATTGTGGAAAAAGATAATTTATTGAATTTCAACCGAGGGGAGCTTGAACTATTTTCAATTTCTTTTTTTACTTCATCCATTTTTTTGAACAAGATTAAACTAGACCCAGGCCAAACTAAGAAGCATTCAAAACTTGCACCCAACCCGATCTAGATTGAATATACCTGAGATTAATTTAGATTGGGTTGGGCCATTTCTTAGGTTAGATCCAAGAAAAAAATAATTGGGTAAAACTTAGGTCGAGTAGGGTCTAGCATGTGATAAACCCAAGAACCAACTTCCTCATATCGAGTTCTTAATTAATTTACAAAACCATATTCAACCATGCTTACATAAATTTTTAGAAATTTTCATATATAAAATAACCCAATAGAGTGTCGGTCTAGTTTGGATTATTGAAGTTGAGCTAACCCAATATAGAATCTCAATTCCTATTTCGATTCTTGAGTTTTTTTTTCCTATCTTGAGTTGGGTTGGCTCCAAAAAAAATTAGTTCATACGTTGGGTCAGTTCGAGTCGAAGGAATTCAATTGGGTCGAGTTGGGTCCTACAAAACTCAACATGAGTTGCAACCCGAGGCCTAATTGAACCCAAATTAGAACATTGTGACAATGCTTGTAAGGCCTCCCAATCTTATTTTCGAAAATATTGCCCTCTCGAGTTTAAAAAGAATTGACTTCTTATTTCTCAATAGTGTTTTAAAACTTGGACTTGCCTGACCGATTGGACTGAGTTAACAAGACCAGTTGATAAACCGGGCTAGTTTATCCGGTTTAATGGCTTATAACGACCCGACATGGTCAACATGACCTAGCTGGTTGAACAGGCAACCCGTTGATGCAACACCTTGTGTTCTGATTGCGCTTAACCCAGAGGATTAAAGATAATTACATAAAATTTAGTTAATTTTTAAGGGTTTTCAAGGGATGAAATCCCACTATATGAGTAGTGTTTAAATAACAAGCGTAAAGAATAGAACATGTGAAATGAAGGTCGAGAGCGAAAGTTACAACCTCAAAAAGTAGCCACATGGGCAAGACCTACATAAAAAGTGTAGAGTTGCCTACACATTTGGGATCTAGTTTCAAAGGGCTCATTGATACAAGTCCATCGGTACCAAGGACACACGATTCCAACTTCGGGATAAGAAGTTATTTCATTTTGAAGTTGGAATTGTATTTGTGACAGCCATTTTTTTTTATATCGTCATAATGTTTGACACGCTCAGCCAACACATGGGTGTCCGAACACAACGGTCGTCAATGCAGATCACAGTTAGAGATGTTTTATATTAATAATGAGCATATCACGGAGTCATAGCACAACAAAATATTATTCATGTGCTTAATAAAATATTTCACATAAGCCATGGACTTAGGTTCGTAGAGTTGAAGTTTTACAAGCCTTACAAGTCTTTGGGCACATCATGCCCTTAATCTGCAATCATATAAATATTACATATTTTCCAAAATTAGAGAGCAGATGAAATATCTAGGACACTACACTTCCTTCACCTTTGCCCTTGCTGCATTACCTACAAATTCTTGGGGTGGGTGAGTATTTTAAAATACTCAACAAGTTGATTTAAAATCTAATAGAGATGCTAAGCAGAAATCTCTTTGAAAACCCTACAACATTTTCTTTAGAAACCTTTATCATGATAAATTATGCATAAAATAACCGGTTCCAAATCACAACAAATCCACAAGCTGCGACACCCTACGGCCTACCCTCGGCGCTCATGGGGCAAACGAGGGCCACTTAGGGACAAAGCTTTCCCATGAAGCTCTACCCTGTGCGCGCCACTTGCTGATTTATTTTTCTCGGCGGGCATCATCACTCTATGATTATTCCGGGTTCTTAAGCCCAGGAATTAATCATCACATCATTCAAAACATAGTGATATTCATGCTAAAACAGTTTATCACATAACATATCTCACATAAGCTTAATCATGTTAAATCATGCGTAAAGAAGTTATACTAAGCACATGTTTAGAGTTTAAAGTCCCCTACCTTAACGCTTGGTTACAATTTCACAATAGTAGAAGCCTCAAATATAGAAACTGACCCCACCACAATGTTCAGAATGTTGAGTTCAATAGGAAACGCCTTTTGAATCACTCGATTCGGACTTAAAATGGTTGAGAACGGAGGAAAACAAGTTCAGAAGTGGAAAAACTGGAAACAACCCGAAAAACATACTGGGGGTCACTATTTATAGGCGCACACACGTGGAGCCCACGTGCGCCACATCGCATGCAAGTGGGGCCCATGCGTGCCACATCGCGCGCACTTCACGCAGATGCAACACGCGCGTGTCTCCCGCATTGCCCGGGACCCGTCGTGCCGCGGCGCGCGTTGTTGTGGGCCCGGGCCCGCGTGACGCGGACCCGTTGGGCTCGTATCGACGAGCCCATGTGGCACATTTCCCGAGGCCATAACTTTCGGCCCCGGTGTCCGAATCAAGCACTTCGAAAGCCGTTACATTCGCTTTTCCGCACTCTACCATAATCTCATGAAGATTAAATATGTAGCAAACTATAACTAATTAAAAGAATGGTACAAACTCCAAAATTAACTTATTAGAAAACGTACTAGAATTTCAAGGTCGTTACAGTATTTTAATGAAATAATAATAAAATATTAGAAAAATGACTGAATAGATGACATCAGCACAAGCCGTGCCAAGCTGCGGAGAGGAACCACGACCATGCAATGTGTAGTGGGATGCGCATCATGCTTGTGCGAAACTGCATAATGCAGAGTGACATGTGGGTCACGTGTAGGGATGCCACTCGGGTTGGGTAAATGGTAAAACCCAACCCAACCTGACCCTAATGAGTCAGGTTTGGTTTTTTAAAATTGACCCGAATAGCTCTTTGGGTCAGTTCAGGTTTTAGGTTATGCAACCCGACTTGACCTGAATATAATTATAAATATAAAAATTTAATTTTTTATATATTTCAAATATTATTTTTAAAAAATTGAAAAAAATAAAAAAAATCATTTAAAAATCATTTTTTATTCTATTAAGGTAAAACAAGTCGGGTCTGGTTCAGGTTACAGTTTTCTTAAGTAGTACCGGGTTCAGGTTTGGCAAAACCCGACCCAAACCTAACCCAGCGACAACACCAGTCACGTGCGTGCTGACCATTGAGCCGCATCGTGTACTTGCAATGTGTGGCGCACACAGTCATGCTCATCCTTTTCGTTCGCTCACAAGTACCTCTATAAATTTTGATTTCCGTCTAATCTTTCGGGGGTAGTTTATGGGGTCGTTTTGAATTTGTCTTTGTCCTTTTAAAAGGCATTATTAGCTAATTTAAGGGTGTTCTACGCAATGGAAGCATCCATTCATCAAGTTAACAACTTTATAAGGGGAAAAAGCTCTGGGGTAAGATGAGACTCTGCCTGTCGCCCTTGACTACTGAGGAGAAAGAAATGGCCCATAACAAGAGGGGGTTTTGTCCCCTATCGTCGGGCCACCATGAGAGGAGTGGCCCAGCGTAGGGGAGGCTCTATCCTCCACCAAAGTGCCACACAGTGAGAGAAACATCCTCGGGTTAAGGGGAGGTTCTATTTGTAGCCTACAAACACTAAAAGGGGAAAGAGTCTCTAGGTAAGGGTAAGGTTTGTTTGTTGCCTATGGGCACGTCGAAAAATGGTATCTCTAGGTAGGGAAAATGTTTGTCTGTTGCTCACATACGTGGAGAGAGAGAAGTGTCTCCAAGTAGGGGAAGTTCTTTCTGTCGCCTACGGCTGTGGGTATGGTGAAACATCTCAAGTTAAGGGGAAGTTATGTGTGTCTTTTGGGCCATAAAGAGAAAATGTTTTAGGTGAAAGGAGGTGATGTCTGCCATCTTCGTGTGCGAGGAAAAAGATATACCAAAACAAGAGGAGGTTCTACCACCGTCTCCATACATGAAGGGGAGAACACCCAGAGGAAACAAACAATATCGATTGTTGCAACTGTCACGACTCGGATTTTTCAAAGTATTTTTAAATAGCATGAATGGTAAGTAGCGAGAATTTTTTTTCTTTAAATACAAAACAAACCCTTTGATTAAATATCCAAGCCATGATAATTGGGGTTCACAAATACGAATATCAAATCATATGATATTATTTAACGTCTGAAAATTCATAAAGACCAGCTCATCCATCTAAGTACAAGTCCATCGTCCGTCTGAAAATAAACAATAAGTTGACTTTCACGCTTAAGGTACACTTACGTACCGGAGTTACAGAAACATAGAAACCTCCTGTGCTCGCCTGCCTTGGTCTCACTTGTCGTTGCCTAGAGAATCTGCAACAAAGCAAACCAAACAACAACCATAACCACAATGGAGCATCTCCGCCTTCAGGAGAAGAGCTTCTAAAGGACAAAAAGTTTTATTAATATTTTTCGGATCGGGCCAATGTCACCCGATGTTAGTTGCCTACGTACTCATCAGACAACATCTCCAATGTTTCCAACAAGATCGGATCTAGATGTAGTTCTGCCTAGAAACTACTTTATCTTAAAGGCAAAGTATCACACATGCAATGCTTAAATATTTTTAACCTACATTTTAGTAAGTCCTTTAACCGTTCCACTTGTCTAATTAACAAGCAATACCAAATAATGTTATTAATTATCTCACAACTCTTGTTCGACAATTAATACTACAAAATCTATAACTCAGAGATAACTCGCCCCTCGAGAAATCTCCAAACAAATGACTCCAACCTTGGAGTAGACTGCTTAATAACAGCTTGACCCAAATCCCCAGGGCTCTCAATAGCCTGCCACGAATCTGGGGAAGAGGATCCCAACTGTACTCATGGACATAGATTGGCAAGAAACACAAGCCTTCTATGATACTCATGTAACTCCGCTTTTCGTACGTACTAAATAGTCTTGGGAAGACTGCGGGAGACCCGCGGTAAAGACCCTCTGATCGATACCCAAACCGTCGTGGCGATGAAGAAGCATATTGCAATCTCCAGCATCCCAACTCTGGGAGAAAATGTCTCATAAGACATTACTGATATATTCATAGAAGCCTCAGGTCCTTATGACCATTGACTCTCAAATATCTGAAACTTAGACTAGATTATTTTCATTCAGTCAAGTAACCACTCAACCATGTGGGTCTTCTTCACTTTGTGAATCGGCCCACTAAATAGCTCATCTACTGAGCTATGACTCAGAGAACATCCCAAAATCACCCTCGGTTCATTAACCAAGGTCAAAATCTATGTCAGGGCCCCATTCACTCCATGAACTGGTCCCAACCCTAAAGAGGGTATTTTAGCCATTATCTTGATTAGATGTTCTCTCTCTAAACAAACAGCAACCCATGTCTCTTGATTAATCTTTATTAATCTTAAGTTACTGATATAAATCAATGCATCAATATCAAAAACATGCATCATCATAAATAACATGCAATTATACAAATATATAAATAATAAACGGAGGCCCATTGCATTCATTTGCAGGGCTAGGGCTCAAAGAATTCAAGCCTGATATGTAAATTAACATATTCCATGAGTGACGTATGTAATGCCCTAGTGGATTTCTGCGTCGTGTTACAGACACGTGCAATACACTGCCCTAAACCTTGAGAATTAGGGTTTTCCATTGGTTTCTTGTGACACTATGACCTGTCAAGGTCTTCGTGTCACCTACCGGTCACACCCCTTCCTTTTGAAGTCATTTATAGGGTACCTTAACTCTTGATTAACTAGGTTATTCGTTTTGATGGATACATAATATATTGCCCCTTAAGGGCATTAGGTTAATTTTACCACTTAGGGGTATTCTACCCTCCCTTAGGTCATTAGGTCATCTCACTACCATTTTATTTATTTTATATCATAATCCTCTCTGGAGGTTCCACTCTCAAACTGACCTGTGCTTCTATTCACACAAATGTGGGCGGATCCACTCAAAGGGTATTTCTATCATTTGGTTTTAGGCCTCAATGACATCCAATGGGTCCAAAATTAAACTCAAGGGTACTACTTGACTTCATAAACCCTATGTAATTTTCCTGGCATGTGATGGGGTCGTGAACCCCTTGAACCGACCCAGGTTGTCTTAACGGTTTACGATAAACCTTAAGGGCAAATTGGTTAATTAACTGCTCACTGGGATTTTTCCTCACTATGAGATATGACCTATAATTAATTTGCTCATTAAACTCTCACTGAGAATTTTCTCGATTTTTAACCCAACTCATAGGCCCCTGAACCAGAGCCCCGAATTTTGGTAAATAGTTTTCACACGATGATTTAACTACCAAGGGTAAAAAGGTCATTTTAGAGACTCTGGGATTTTTCCCGGGTCTCAAACTTGTTTAGAATACTCCCACACTTCTTGGGGTCCTTGAGCATTTTATAAAATATGTTTAACATTTTTACCCCCTGAACTGGACCTGGTTCAAAACCCCCTTTCCTTCTTTCTTTTTTTAAACCAACCCAAGCCGGGTCAGCGGTTCGGCCCGAAATCGGGCGAGACTCACGATCCACTTGTGGGTCATCTTCCTCGCGGAGACGCTTGCAGGGCCATGGACGACAGATGGATTGCACGTCCGCTGCCACCGGTCTGGCTTTTCAGCACGAGCGGAGTCGCCCACGCTAGGGTTGCCGAGGCGGAAGCCCATAATCCTATGCTTCGCCGGCAGTGCCCAAATCCGGATCTGGATCCCTCTATGTGACCGCGTCTTCCGGCCGCTGCCGGCATAACACCAGCTGCAGAGCCAGCCCAAGGTGAATCGCTGGCGAGTGACGATTCCAACGACGTTGGCCCCGCCGGCGTGGGTGGCTGATTCTCCTCTGCCTGGTGTCCGAAAGACCTCACCTTTCTCAACTCTCCCACAACAGTTTCTACCGGCAGTTATAATCGCCGCCTCGGCTGGATGCAGGGCCGGGACTAGTCAGCCCACTGCTCAATGACGACTCCGATCACCTTAGCCCTGAGTCCGGCCGGTGATAGCCGGCTTTTGCCTAGAAAGAACCGGCGGCAGATGTAAATTTACTGTTCTGTTCTATAACAGAACATACAATGCAATTGGAAGGGTTAATTAAAACTACTGAAAGATTAATGGCAGAAAACACACATTTAAATTTAATCAACAAAACCAAAAGTTCGACTTGCATCCTACCTCAACTGTCAGTTTGTAGTCGATCCACCATCGTCAACGCTTTGCCAGAATCTCGCCGGAATTTCACCGGAAAGTTCCCTCCTTCCCTTTGCAGTCCAAAAACTCCCCCTTCGTCCCCCCAAAAGCTCCTCTTCTATTAGCCCTAATTCACCTTTTATAGGCATGGGATTAGGGCTCCTAATCCCATGAGAAATTAGGCCTCAAAAACCCAATTTCAGAATAGTAATTGATCGGGCCCGTAACGTCACTTAAACTGACAGTTTGCGCGTTCAATTCGGGTAAACAGGTCTTACACGTTAAAGTCAACTTCGAACAATCGTATCTCCCTCATCTGGACTCCGATTCGCGCGTTCTTAGTGGCGTTTCGAAGCTCTTTTTGTCTAATTTCCATCCATACATGCTTTAGCCACTACTTCCAACTGATGATCAAGTTATTCCCATGATAAGATCAAGGGGTCCAACACCCTAATTTCCGCGTGTACGACTTTAGGAATTTAGAAAATTCCCAGACGTTATAGCAACTTCCGGGACTAAGGGAAGTATGCGTCTCTGACTTTTTGATTTTATTTAGTTTATTTGCATGCATATTTTAATTAGTAATATTATTATGTTAACTAAGTTATATGATTATATGAATGCATATGGTACTTAAGATATATGCTATATTGTGATCCAATGTATTTTGATATGCTTTGACCTGATATGAACTAATAGGCTATGAAATACTCTTATGATATATTATGATATAATACAATTATAATTTAATAGAATTTGATATAGGCTAATCTGCTTTATTGTGTATTCTGCTTATTTATATGATAGAGTGAGATGTGTGTTCCGCTGATTTATTGACTTCTATTTAACTCTAATAATTTATTAGATTTTTATTTAATTTCATATGCTTTATTCTGATATAAGAATATATGTATATGATTTTGTGATGCTTGATGCATGTAATAACCATTTGGCATAATTATGTTCGGATCTGATTGTATTGAAATAATGTCATAGATGCTACCCAATACGTACATATGCATCTAACAGTACAATAATATTGGTCAAATCCAAATTAGTTATAAAATTAGGATTATTATAATCTATGCGCAACAGAATGCTAAAGCTCTGTAATGTATAGAAGAACGTTATAACTTTCGCACACACAGTCTGCTGCTCCTAGTTGGTCAAATTTTAATTTTTATGAAAATTTTAATAAACTCTAATTTTGTTTTTCGAATAACCCTAGGTCTAGGTCGGTTATTTGGGTCAGGGTATCAAAAAACTCCTTCATAGGCGGGATTCAAACCCATAATGTTATATGACTTGTGTTACCGGCTCTACCAATTGAGTTACAAATGTTTTGTGTGAATGTTGTATGTAACTTTATATTTAATCTAATATATATGAAAACTAGGTTAACTCAAGTTGACCCATGATTTAACCTAATTGGCATGGCCCGACAATCATTTCGGGTCAATGGCCCCGTGTTTAAAACATTGTTTCTCAATAAAGGCTCGTTGCCTTGGCTCTTTGAGTAGGAAGCAATTTTTAGACTCAATATTGACATGAAGCCTAATGTAATGAATGCACTGGAGCTATCCATATATAAAAATGATACTTATATGCTAGTGCATGTAAGTATCATTGGGCTCAATGTTAAGGGCTGTTTGGGAGTGAAATTTTTAGAAAAGGAAAAAAATATTTTAAAATTAATTTTATTGATTCACCATCAAATGAGAATTAAGGTTGACAATGAAGTTTTATAAAATCAATTAGGATATCACATAAAATCTATTTTTAAAACTTTAAATTAAAATAATTTTATCTCATAAATTTAGATATGTATATTTTTAGTATTATTATATTGATATTGAAGAGCCCTATCAAATAAGGTCCGGCATAGATATGTAATTTTAAACTTTTAAAATAGGCTACACATATATGACATACTTTTTGAGACACAAATTAACTATGGGTAATAATTAAAAAAATATTAAAAAAAATTATTCTAAAATAGAGAGTTGGGATTCGGAATTACCTGATGAGGTAATTTGGTAATATTAACTAATTCTAAATAAAAACTGTTTAAAATCAACTTTCTGACCTACCTTTTGGATCCCACTAGAATTTTGGTGATTCCTTATAAAAATTAAACCATAGAAACTACTTCCCTCCCAGTACGAGTTAAAAGGCGAGTATTCCACTCCAGGGCATTTGTATCTTTTTGCTGGATATCAAATAGACGGCGATGGCCGTGTGAAGTCTTTGCGACAGCGGGCTTTGAGTGGTAGTTTAAGAGGACTCTTTTTGTAAATACCTTAAAGGAGAGATGTAGATTGTAATATTTCGATTCCTTAAAAGGGAAGTCAGGGGAGGATTTGAAAATTCTCGAGCGCCCTGTCCTTCTTCTCTGCGCTGAAAGTTACAATCCAGGCCTTCTTCCCGTCGCGCGCTGTTTCCCCCTCTCGTCTCTTGCGATCGAATCGGGTGGTGGCCGGCGCGGGTGGGTCGAGATGGGCAGCGAGAGCGAGCCAGCGAAGCTGCTCCTGCCGTACCTCCAGAGAGCCGACGAGTTGCAGAAGCACGAACCTCTCGTCTCCTACTACTGTAATATCATCTTTCACCATCGTCAAATTCCATTCCACGCTCCCCGACTACCTTTATCAACTATAATCATTCCGGATCGTGTTTAAATTTCGACCCGTTTGTTTGTTTTTACAATTTTAAGATTTTGTTTGCCTCCCGCCAATCCCAATTTCTGCTTGTTGGGCAGGTCGATTGTATGCGATGGAGCGGGGGCTGAAGATTCCGGCCAAGGAGCGGACCAAAACCACCAACGCCCTCCTCGTCTCCCTCATGAACCAGCTCGAAAAGGTCCCATTTTGTTATTCCTTTCCTCTTCTGTCTATCAAATAGATAGTATAAAACAAGACTACGCTTTTTTCTTTTCTCTTACTTTAAATTTTAAGTGTAAATGAGTTTCTTTTTTTGTTGGAATATTAATTTTTATTCGACGTGTGCTCTGGCTGATACTGTATTTTTATGTTCCTCCTAAACAACGAAAAAGTTTCAGTTATGGTAAAAATAGGAAAAAAGTCCCTGGACTTTCTCTAGGCAGTATTATTGTCATTGAAAATTGATCAGTGTTAGTTATTTCCTGTGGACATCCTAGATGCATCTAGTTTATAGCTATCGCTCTGATTTGTCATGAACACTGTTTAATTTGATATTTGAATGCGTGAGAAACTGCTATAAATTGACCATCATTTGATGCTTCGTACTTGCAAGGCTTTACATATGGCTTATTGGTTCTTCAGTAGTAATTTATATTTTCGTGAAAATTTTATGATGATAAAAAAGTCCAGGAATAAAAGTTTATGATCTGAAAAGTCCAGTAATAGCTAGGATTTGAGAAACATGCTTTGAACAACCTTATCTGGAAGAAATTTTTGAAACACCAAGCTTAGATCTCTGGAAGAAGCTGAACACCCATCAAGAAGGTGAATAATGAACACGAGAGAATCTGCTCAAGTCTGATGCCCATGGACATCCCTAAAAAGACAAATGAGAACCAACTAGGAACAGGCCGAGACTCGTATGAGCAAAGTTCAATAGCATTTGGACTTTGTATTAAATGGTGTTGCTAGAATGAGTGTGCTGTGGACACTGTTGTCACAATTTCTAATCTCAAGCTCTTAATTGATGATAAATGCGTGGCAGCTGCTTCTGTCTTTGAAGTTTGAATTGTTGGGGAAAAGCCTTCTTCAAAATGTGTTGGCTTCTAATGATCTTTCTGAACCTCTAACAATCTTTGATTTTATGTTGGAAATTGAAGTCGTTTCTTTTATCTTCCTCTTAAGTAAATTTTTAAGGGAATTATGATGAAATTTTTTTGTTGCAAACTCAGGAATCAGGGTTTTGTGCAAACTCATTTCCAATTTGGGTACAAAGAGTTAGTTAAAGAACATGAAATTAAACTTGATGAGAGCTGAAAGCTAAGAGGATGAGAATTTAGAACTGGATGATAAAAAGAGACGTTGCAGCCCGGAATTTTAGAGGGTGGTGAAAGTGGTTCCTCACTCAATAAAGTAACAAGTAACATCTAAAATTCCAGTTGTGTGATGTTAGCATCACATGGAGCCACTTATTCAGTTGGTACATTAATACTTTCTTGTGTATGGTTACGAGTTAAATGCATGGACATGCTGTTTGTTTCACAGTTGACTGTAGTGGAAAAAGGAAGCTAAAATAACAGAGCTTGATTGCCTCTCCTCGAATGATCAATTGTAAACCTAATGCTGACATGTAATGCATGGCATACTGCAACAGTTATAGAAGATAAATAAGTTTCTGATTTGCTCATATCCACACATCAATAAGTTCACACCTCTCATTCCATAAAAATCAGCATGACATATGAGTACAGATTTTGTCATCTCCTCTTAAATAATGTATGCAGGTAAATGATGTTCATGCAAGTGATGAATTCTAATTGTAGTTTCCTTTCTATTCCAAGTATTACGTACATTGAAAATTGATTTAGATACATCCTAGTTATCACCAAAATTATGGAGCTTTATGACATGCTTGGCAATAAGTATCACCAAATCGATTTGAAGGGAAATAGAAGACAGATTATGCACAAATGGCATACTTGGGCAGATGGGTAATTGTTTTGATAATTTTAACTGTTTTTGTATAGGGTTTTGATTATATAGGATATAGTAACAAAGCCATGTAGTTATTTATGTAAATATGAGCTATCCTCTTATATTAGAACTCTGTGCCTGTTAAATTTGATGAATCTTTGTCTAGTGAACCTTGGAAGGTGTGTAGGTTTTCCCCCCTTTTTTCTTGTCTTTTTTATTGTGTGTGTGTGTAGGGGGGGGATCAATTATCTTTTCACACTGCTATTAAGTAATTCCAATTTGATTGTCTTTGAAAAGATCATCTGACCCTGCAAAGTTTTTGGTTAAAAGGTATTTCTAATATTGGTCCCATTGAATTTCTCTCATGCAATTCAATATGCACATCACTTTTTTTTTTACTGCATCTATAGTGTTATGACTCAAAATTAGGACTTTCTTTTATAGTATTTCCTAGTTTATTTAGAATTCTATTAATGTTATATTTTATTAAAGGTAGGTTTCTTATAATTTATTTTCCTAGTTTAGAAGATTCCTATTTAGTTAATTTCTCTTTCTTCCTAGCTCTTCTTCTCTTGCTTTATGAATATCTTACGATGATGATGCCCTATTTCCCTTGTGAACCACCGGGTTCACAACATATAGCAAGGGGAAATAAAGTAATATAAGTAACCATCTTTCTTAAGCATAAAGTAAATTAAAAAATACTTTTCATCTTTATTTTTTAGATTAGATTAGATAGTCTTGGTTTTTTTTATGTTTCTTAATGCTACTTGACAAAATTATGAGTATACTGGATTATTGTAACTCTCGTTGTGGAGGGGTGTTTATGCTTGGTGAGCTCACATTTGTAGTGATTATTATTCTTTCCAGGACAAGAAGTCGATAAAGTTGGGAACGGAGGATAACCTGTATCTGGAAGGATTTGCCTCAAATGTCTTTGCTAAAGCCGACAAGCAAGACCGAGCTGGAAGAGCTGACCTGTATGGCTTATTTGTTTACATTGTTGTTCAGAATTCCATTGTCATACATGTTTCTGATTTGGATTGCATTTTACAGGAATACTGCTAAAACTTTCTATGCTGCAAGTATTTTCTTTGAGATTCTTAATCAGTTTGGTGAACTGCAGCCTGATGTAAGTTTGGTGTCTCCAGAATGCTGTGCATAAATTGTTGCAAATTCTATTCTTTAAAGTATTTTCTTGCCTAATGTCATTTAATATGCCATTTTAGCTAGAACAAAAACAGAAGTATGCTGTTTGGAAAGCTGCAGATATTAGGAAAGCTCTAAAAGAAGGGAGGAAGCCTGAACCAGGTCCACCGGGTGGTGAGAAGGATACATCAAGCTCACCTGCAACCACATATGTAAGTCTGTAGTATCCAATTTTTTTCGGGAACTCTTTATGTCAAGCTATGGAATCATATGTAAGCTCCGTGTTTTTTTCAGGATATTGGGCAAAATGAAAGCTTAGGACGGAATGAAAGCTTAGGACGGAATGAAAGCTTTGCAGGGATTCAGCCAATACTTGACACGTCATCCCGACCTGTTGACGATACTTATACCCATCAGCCTGCTTCTTATGCTCCAACTTCTCCTTCATACCCCTCAGCGGACTACCCTACCCACAATTTCCAAGCAGCTCCAACCTCACCTCCACCTCCACCTCCACCTCCACCTCCACCTGCACCCGCCAACAGACCAGAAGACTCTGCATATCATCAACCTTATCAACATACTCATGTTTATTCACAAGACCATAACTTTACTCCAAGCCATGTTGATTCTGCATCATACAATTATGCAAATTTCCAGTCTTACCCTAGCTTCAATGAAAGCAATTTACCAGCAACTGCAGGAAATTACCCTTCTTATTATCAAGGCTCTGATGGTACCTATTCGCAGCCACAGCCGGGTCCGGAAGTATCAAATTATCCAGTGTCTGCCCCATACAACACTGGCAGCAGGGGCGAGACAGATCCAGGAAGATCGTCTTCACAATCTGCCGTTAATTTTAGCTATGACGTCAATTATAAGCCACCACCCGAAAAGATAACTGAAGCACATAAAGCTGCAAAGTTTGCTGTTGGGGCTCTGGCATTTGATGATGTGACTGTAGCTGTTGATTTTCTGAAGCAAGCTCTCGAATTGTTAACCAAGCCAACGGTTGGCCAGTGAGTGCATATGCGTGGAGTTCGCTACCTAGAGTGCTACTCTTCTGCTTATCATGGTTTGTAGAGATTTGGTACTTTGTAAAGAATTACCTCGTAATATATGTTACATTGTCAAAAATAGATGTAGATCTGCAAGGTTTTTTTAATGGTTGCTAAGTTCAAGTTTCGAACGTAACATGTCCACTGGATGAACTGTCATATCTTAAGCCTATTTTCCAGGCTTCCGGCATGAAGCTTGATTGAAGCCATTTTTGCACGTCTTCTTTGTGAACCCCAAATTATCTATATCTGTATCTATTTATGCTATTATTAAAGTTATACTTTATATTATTATCAAAGTAAAAAGGGGGCGTAGATTTTTAGTGTGTTATACTTATATTATTTTTTAAAATAAAATTTTAATTAATTTAGACTTAAAATATTACAATAATTTTTTTAATAAGTATAATTTTGCAGCTACAAAAATAATAATAATCATAATTAGTTTAGAACTAATTGTTGCCATAAATTTTTGTCATGTTATATCTATATTGCTTTTTCAAATAAATTTTTACTTAATTTAGAATTTAAAAACTTAAAATATATTATAATAATTTCTCTAATAAGTACAATCTTATAGCAAAAAAATATAGATTTTATAGTCCTAACTAGTTTAGAATTAATTTTTATCATATTATGTTTATATTACTCCTTTAAAAAAACTCTTACTTAATTTAGAATTCAATAGACCTAAAATATTACAATAATTTATTGAATAAGTATAATCTTGTAGCTACATTAAAAATATGGATTCCTTAATACTAATTAATTTAGAACTTATTTTTTCCATATTATACCTATATTACCCTTTTAAAGAAATTTTTAATTAATTTATTTTTTGAATAAGTACAATCTTGTAGCTATAGAAATTTGTATTCCATAGTTTTGATTGGGAGGGTAGAGATTTTTGTCATTGAAATCTTAAATCACCTTTAATTTATATTATTATTAAAATAAAAGAGAGTTCAAATTTTTATCATAAAAATGTTAAATTATCCCTAATCCACCAAAAATATTATTTATAAACTCTTATTTATAGATTGAGTAAGATAATTAAACTTGAAGCTTAATTTATATATAATAATATAAAACTCTAAATTGATGGAGTGTGACAAGTACATTGTGCATGTACACTTCTACTAGTATCTATAAAATAAATTATTTAAGAAAAGTTCATGATACCCATGAATGAAGCACTTTTAATGGACTGAAAAGTTCAAGCCCAACTAAGAAAAAGAATTAGGCTTAAATATGGTTCAATAGCCCTAATGAACTCTACTAATCCGCTCTTTCTACTCGTCTCTCACTACTCACCACCCCCTCTTCTCTTTTCCTCTTGCTAGTTGCAGCTTTCCTCCCTTGGGTTGAGCCATGCCTCCTCCTACCTCCTTTGCTCTCTCGTGCGCCAAACACAAGGGTGCAACTTGCTAGGGTTGCATATCGGATCGGGTTAGGTTGGGTTCTACAAGACTCAACCCAAGACAAGACTTAAATTCCTTAGACCCGACTCGAGATAAGAATTGAATTTCTTAAACATGACCCAAACCAATATAGGAACTAAAAAACCCCAAGACCTGAAATACAAACCAAGATTCTATTTTGGGTAAGGTTGGTTTTAATAATTTAAACCAAACCGACACTATATTGAGTTGGTTTTATCCATAAAAAAGTTACCTCTTCATATAACCTCAAATAAAATATAATTTTGTAAAGTAATTAAGAACTTGGATGAAGTTAATTATTGGGTTTTTTATATTTTAAACCCAACCCGACTTAATACAAGGCTCGACCCAAGTTAATATCGGGTCAGTTTTATCTGAATTGAGTTGGGTGCCGGTTTTGCATGCAACACTACAACCTACTTCTCTCTCATATCGAGAAGCATGCCACCTTGCCTATAGGGACACATGCGGCTTGTTGGTATGAATGGCGCACGGTGCGTGGATGTCTTTGTCGGCTGATTACTCCTCAATATTAAGCGTAGAAGTTTGTGGTAATCTCATTTACATTACATCAAACACAAGGTACTTCCCATACTTGATTAGTTTATAAATATATAAAAAAGTGTGTTTGGCCACATCTTGGGGGATCAACCCCAAAGATTAATAAGTGTAAATCCTTGTGATCTTGATTTGTATGTGTGGATGACTATTTGGAATCGGTTAATTGTTTGTTATAGTATTATATTATATGCATGTTGCATGTGAGGTGCATTATTTGGAAGTGAAAAAATCCACCCTTGGCATCGTCACTAGACGAGCACTATCACGAAGCTTCTGCGCCACCCAACATCCACCGTGTCAATAGAGCAGGCTACATATACTCTATATTTCTAAGTTAGTGTAGTGATTAAAATGCCCTTTGGGCGTCTTGGTGCCACACATAAAAAAAATAGAATTAAATTTCAAACCTGGCGCATCCTTTCTTTCATGGTTGACTTCCCTACTATACATGCTTCCGGCATCTCATTAGCCAGGCCAAGACTATGGGCCGATCTGAGCCTTGTCTGTTCTTAAGCCCAAGCCCATGGAAGCCTTCAGTGCTTACGTTGTTTTTTTACATATCCCCAGCAGATACGTCGAACACGGATTGAGTTTCTTTCAGTCTTGTACTTTTAGCGTTGTCACCGGGTCGATTTTGCCAAATTTAATTTTAAAACCACTTATTAAAAAAATTATAACTCGGACCGACCCGAATAAACCCGGCCCATTTAACCCGAATAAAATAAAAAAATAATTTTAATTATTTATTTTTTTAAAATAATATTAAAAAATATAAAAAAAATTAAAATTTATATTTATAATTATAATTATATTTGGGTGGAGTTTTACTATATCCGACCCAAATGGCATCTCTGTGTTTTTTTTTTAAAATTAATACTTATTATTAATTATAAGTTTAGCATAAAGAACATATATAGAAAGTAGTTATATTTGAAATCGTACACATGCTAGCTAACATAATTAATCTTGACATTAAGGTGTGCTAACACGTGCACCCTCAATTTTCTGAATGAACGTCTCCCTCTTATGCCACTGTAACAAGGAGAAAAGGTTGCTTCCATATCCTTGCTAGCATGTGCTTTGTGTTCCCATATGTTGAATAAGCCTCTGTAACAAGGAGAAAAGGTTGCTGGGACGTTGGTGGTGGCCTTTATGGTGTGACACATGCACGTCGAACTGAATCGTTGCAATCAATCAATTTAGTCTCAAAAGCCTCGCATTATTCAATCGACGGCCACGATCTTCTATCTCCTTAAAATCACATTATCGGCCACAAATTACAAAGGGAAAAGCGTCCTACTCTATCAACGAGAATGTGATCTTTATAGACGAAATAAGGGTTACGTAAGTGGACCTCTAAGAAAAGAAAATGGGCCCCTTCATCTCACGCAAGCTGGCTCTAAAAGAAGAGGAGATAAGGGTGGGCCCATTAATAAGATGAGCCCGTTTACGGTCATTCTCTCATTTTCGTCAGTCACCTGTCACATGCCCTTTCTAGGCTCCGCGCGCCGCCGCCGACTTCAGTTTTGCCCTAGCCGAGTAGAGGAGCTTTTAGAAGAAGCCGATGGCTAAGCGCAAGGGGTAGTGGCCCACATTTTGACTTATTCTTCTTATTCGTTTTAAAATTTAAAAATTTGAAATTATGGCGCGCACTTACGCCTGCAGCATCAGCTGTCGGGCGAGTCGCGACAAAACGGCCGCGGGCCCACGCGTCGTAAAAGCGCGGGAATGGGGTTTGAGGGCGTAATTCCCAAGGGCGGGAGGAGGCTGTAATTGCACCCTGAAGGTTGTACCATATTACGTAAATGCCAATCCACCGGAACAACGGTAGGAAAAACGTGACAATGCGGGCCAGGGCCAGCAATCAAGCAACTGAATGTACTGAATCATCCTCTTCGCGTCCTTCTCCTTACATTTATCACATTATTGAATTTCTTCCCATGATTTAGGAGCGTTCTGAAAATGACCAATTTTTAGCAAATAAATAATCTAAAAATCATTTATTGATTAAAGTCTCGCCTAAATAAGTTCACATGAAAAGTGTTGATCAAATACAATTTAGTACTATCTACACGGCTACTCTTTGTGTTTTAGGTTTGATATTTCAGCTTATTACATGTTTCACGTGAACAAACTGATTAAATACATATTATGTTTACCTAAAATGTGTTTTTCTTTTTTGTGCTTAAAAGCGTCATTAAAGGGTGATTGTTCTTATATTATGAATTCACTTCAAGAGTCATTGCCAAGCTAAAACTAAAGCTAATAGTACTAAATACCTCTTAAGATAATGTTCAAGAGCTTTTAAACCGTTTCATACGCCTAACTCACGATTTTAGGCATTTTAAGTTTGAATTAGCCTCATTTTCAACATCTTTGATAAACTCTACCTAACTCTTATATTAAACTATTTAAATCAATTAATACTTATGCTATGCAGCATATAATAATCAAATTTAATTCAGACGAGGCCATTTTGGTAAAACAATTTGCACAAGTCAATAACAACCTCATCTCCCTCCCGGAGGCTACTATGGTCACTTCACTCTTTGCAGCAATCTTCTCCTCTCATTTAAGGGCCATTGACTCCTCCTGCTCTGCGTTTCCATTTCAGCTTTTCTCTCGTCAGTGACATTTTCGCACCCCCAGTCGGGATCTTGTTCCCACCGGGAAGTGAGATCCGATCTTCCTCCCATCCCCCCTTCTCAGTTTCTTTGTGTGCCCGTCGGTTCTTGGGTCCGATTTGAGCTCGGATAGCGTTCTGGTAAGAATTGGTTTCGGTTGCTTGCTTCTCTTCTAAAACTCGTTTTTTTACCTTTGGGGTTGTTGGTTTCTTGAATGGATTGCATTCGTATTAACCTGCTCGGTGTTGGAGATGTTGTGATGGGGTTTTTTTTTAACAAAGTTGGGTACTGGACTTTCTCCAGTTCCTTTGATTTGTTATGGGTGGTTTATGGAACAGTTGATTTCTTGGCTACTTAATTTCAGAAGAAAATAAGGTTTTCACATTGGCCCATTTACGAAAAGGTGCTTCTTTTTAAGCCATGCTCATCGACTTTCGGGTTGTTCTGCATTTTGGCTTTGAACCGTCAGCTGATGGAATTCTTGTCCTTGGATGTTGCAATCTATTTTTCAATTAGATGTTTTAAACTGGTAGTGGAGGTCGCACCAACTTGAATCGTGTGACTTCGCCATTTCTTTTGATTCCAATTTTAATTTGAATCTATGTATATCTCGGTCGTTCTTAGTGAACCCATAAACCAGATATGTCTTGAGTCTGATACCTGGCTGGAAGGAATCGGGATATTCAATGCTTACTGAAGATAAATAATCCACTTTTAAATTATTGGGGGTGGTAACTTATTATGCAACTCATAGCTTTGTTATTTTAAATTTTAATTACTGGTCAACTTCTCTGCAACTGACGTGATACGTTTATTTCTCCATCTTGCACTTTTTTTGTTAAAATTATTGAAGGAACCATATTTCACTGTTTCCTTATGATTAGGGATGCTTTTACATAATTCTGAAGAGATCCAGGTGTTGACCTGTAACACTGGGCTGATGGATGAGGTAATTGGAGGGCGTTGACCTCGACTGAGTGGGCCACTTTCTTATATATGGTTTAAATGCTATTATCCATGTTACAATATTCTCCGAAAATAAACATGCTTTCTTGAGAATACCATTCTTTGTGCATGAGATCTATCTAGTGGGCTGTCGGGCATGTGCTTCTGTGGAGTACCTTTCTTGTGAATTTTGAAACATTTCTTTGACTATTTTTATATTAGTATGCATTGGTTCTGGATTTTAGTCTTTTTAATTATAAAACGTGATCACAAAGTGGAGGATCCAATTTTTTTTTTCATTTCTCAAATATACCATTCTTTGCTTTGCCTTTTTCTGTTACTGATGGATGATGGATAACGTATGACTGCAGGTAATCTGTGTTCTTTGAGGCTCTTGTAAATTGAGCATTTGTCAGGTTTGAAAATGAAAAGAACTATTTCTAAACGTTCTCATTCCTGGTGGTGGGACAGTCATATTAGTCCCAAAAACTCTAAGTGGCTTGCGGAAAATCTTGAAGGTGAGATGCTAATTTAGAAAATACCGAGACATCCTTTTCTAGCAAGTGTATTGTAGTCTTGTTTTATGTGCAACGTGAGTCAGTCAGAATGTATGCTAAAATTTGACTTTACAGAGGAGCTAAACCTTTCACTTTTTTTTTTATAATTATAATCCTTTCACAATAAAGATGTAACATGATGTCTTTATTTTTATAGAAATGAAGTTTCTTGTAAAATTATGCTGCTCTACAATATCGTCATTACCAGCTATTAAAATAAAAAAGTATGGCATTCTTCCTCTGGGTTTAATTAATAAAATAAGAGAATTTAAAATTAGAGCTTCTCTTGGAATCTGTATGAAGAGGCAAGCACATATTACAAGTTTTGTATCTATGAAACAATGGAAATAATGCAGAATTAATTTACCTTTAATATGATTAAAATCAGTAAGCAAGCAGAAAATTCTCTAGTAATTTGATTCAAATCTCAGAATTAAACAAACAAGGAAAATATGCTTTGCTGAAAGAAACTACACTTTCCATGCAATGCAGAGATGGACCATTCTGTCAAACGAATGCTGAAACTGATTGAAGAAGATGGTGACTCGTTTGCAAAGAAGGCTGAAATGTATTATCAAAAGCGGCCGGAGCTAATATCGCTTGTGGAAGATTTTTACCGCATGTACCGTTCACTTGCAGAACGTTATGACAATGTTACTGGAGAATTGCGAAAAAATATCCCTTCTGAGTTACAGACACAAGGTTCTGGAAGTGGATCTGATTTTGGCTCTGAGTCACCATCCCCTTCACCGTCCCCTGAACGAAAAATACCCCATTGTAAGCAAGGTCACCGTGCTGCTGGCTTTGATGTCTTCCTTGGTTCAGATCACTCACGAAAAGGAAGTGATGTATCGTCCTCATCATCAGAATCTGATTCTGAATCTGATGAAGCAACTTCAAAGAACCTTTTTTCAAGCATGGAACAAGATGGAAACAGTGATGTGCATCACCAGAGAGTAAGTGAACTAGAGAATGAGCTCTACATCTTGAGAGAGAAGTTGCAAACATATGAAGATGGAATGAAATGCAGTCAAAATGGAAACCATGTGGAACTTGGCTCAAATATCACTAAGTTGGAGGAAGAATTTTCTGCAGTAAAAGAGAAGTTGAGTACATCGGAAGAGGAGGTTGCCAGATTGAAGGTTGAACTTGAACAGAAAGACTCACTTCAACAGGAGGCTGAATCTTCTAATGTAGGAAGCACCTTGGTTGAGGCCAAGCTCAATTTGGAGAGACAGAGGTCAAAAGAACTACAAGAGAAAATCCAAGCACTGGAAAAAGAAGTTTTAGATAGGGAACAGACTGTCGAACTGTTGAAAGTGAAGATTGCAGACTTCAAAGAGAGCTCCTTCAAAGAGAAGTCACAAATTGAGTCAGAGTTTAATGGATTAATGAAGTACAAGGAATTGGAGCTTGAACTGGAAAGGAAACAGGTATTAGATCTGCACAAACGGATTGATGAATTTGAAGCTAACATTTCAGATCGTGAGAACATAATAGCAGACTTGAAAGCAGCAATTTCTCAAGCAACGGAAGAATCTGCAGAAGAGAAAATTCAACTGAAAGGAGAGATTTCTAGTTTGTTAGAATCATACAAGACACTTGAAGCCAAGTTCAAGTGTCTAGAAGATGAGATAAAATGTTACAAGACAGAAAAGTCTGAAACAGTCTTCGAATTGGAAAAACTTAAAACTGAAAATGCAGAGAAAGGGAGACAGCTTGAAGGATTGCACAAGGATTTTGATGCATTTAAGCATTCACATGACTCCCTTGTGGCAGAGAAAGATGCGCTTTCTGCCAACGTGCTGTCTCTTGTGGCTGAGGTGAATTTACGAAATGATCAGATTACACAGATGGATGTGCACCTGCAGGAACTGCACATGGAGCATGTGAAGCTCATTAAAGAGTGTGATGACGCCAGGCAAGCAGTGCAATTGCTAAGTGGGAGGGTGCAAGATCTAGAGGAGGAAGTGGAGAGACAGAGGGCTCTGATATCTGATCATGCAGAAGGTAAAAGAGAGGCCATTAGGCAGCTTTGCTTCTCAATTGAGCATTATAGGGACGGGTATGAGAAGCTCCTGCAAGCTTTTCATGGACATAGAAGGACAGTGGTGATGGCATCATGAATCTTTATGAGAGTCACAATGAGGGAAAGGAAATGGAAACAGTCCTCTTAAATTATGTAGACATATGCTTTTCGTGCCTATAAGGAAATTGTTGGGACCGCCGCATAGTTAGCTTGTGTAGGTCGTGATCAATTTCTGCTTCTAACTCAGCTCCTCTGCCGAATGTACGTGTTTTAATTTTATTGGGTTTTAATTTTTCTTTGGGAGCTTGTCATCGTTAAAAGCTTATTAGGGGTTTGGTATTTACCTTCCTGGTCAGACTCTTGTCAGAGGGTTGCACTATTGAAGGAATATGAAATAGAAAGTGTTACTCCTAAAAATGATGGGCTTCAGCAAAAAGAAAAATGATGGACTAGAGCCTCTTGGCCTGACCTCGATCTGGAGTAATGACTTGTTACACCTAAAAAAACTAGAAGTAGTTCACTACCTTTTTCTAGGTCACCCCTTTAGTTTAGAGGGAAGTAATTTTGAGTCACGTTACGTTACAAGGAAAATGCCTAAAAAACGAGTTTCCACTCTATATGAGAGTTAAAAAGGAAACGCCTTTTAAAGTGTTTTTTTCCCATCCTAACGTGGCCTTAGTTAGCCTATTGTTTTTTTTTAAAAGAATTTAGCCAGCACATTTTCTTAAAAAAGAGTTGTGGATTTCCATTGTAAATTTTGGTAGTGGATATTTATCATCTATGTACGGAGGGTTGGCTTGGAATGATGTTGTGACATGGTATGCAGACACCAATTGGCATTTGTGTAATTTTTTTTAAATATTTTTGTTTGATTCTGTAACTTGGGAGTGATGAAACTCATGTTTTGCCAACGAAATCATATTTTATCATGCTTTGATTTAGAGGAGGCGATATATTAGTATAGGTGCGAGTTTGAGGCAATTTTGATATGTAATTATTATTTAAAACTTATTTTTGTTATTATGTATATTATTCATGTGACTAATATGTTTTTGTCATTTATGTTAGTGTACTTGTCTGAGACAAACATTTATATGTTTGGATGAAGTTTTTAACATTGATACTTCAAAGAGTTTTTTCTATATTGTCTGGCCAAAGAACGGAACATTACATATTCTTTTGATTTGAAATGAAAATATCTTATCACCTATTTGTAGATCAAAATGATTTTAAATTTTTACTATAACAAATTTTAATGTAGAGAGTAATAAATTTACAAGGGAATAGTGAAGTGCCGTTCCGGTGAGCTGTGAGTCATCGGTGGCGAACAAAACTTGCTAGCGGGAGCTGACCGATAGTGACTCACTGACAAGAGTCGATGAACAAGAAAAAAATATTTTTTGAGAGTGTTGACGCTGTGTGAGTGCTCTAAAAGCTGTATTTTGTAGAAAGAAATAATTCTTTCACACCGAACATGGATATGATTGGTATTTGCATTCATTATAACAGAGAGTTAGGCAATGACAACATGTATATAGGTAGAATGACACAATTAATGAACATTAATCCGTCGGAGAGCTTCGGCGAGCTGGTGGGGCAAGTCAAAGCACGACTTCCGTCAATGGTAATGTTAGTTTGAAGTATTTAATTTTATTTTCCCAATCATCTATGATATATGAATTACAAGACGATGATGACCTTCAATTAGTGTTCTTCATTCATAAGAAGACGAATAAGGAGGTGTTATCGTTGTATGCCGAGGTGATAAATCACCATCACCCTTTATTGAAAGGAACCAAATAGTCAATAGAACTGAATCACCCGTCGTAATGGCTCATCCCAGCACTAATATTGGATTGCATACCAGATTCAATGAAACTCAGTTTACCTTTGAAACTGTCAGGTAACAATATTAAATATTTAGATTATACATAATTGGTATATTTCGTGTACTTGAGACCATGATATTGAACTTATCGTGTTAAGGATAATTCATATTGTGCGAAGTTATAAACACGACCTATAATATATCGTATTAGTAATTACACGATAGGCACATGCGATAGAGCAATTATATGTTGCATCATAGTATAATATCACGACATGCATCCATGTTGTGATTTCGATAACACGTCTTGAAATGTTTGCGTGTTAATAAAATACACGATGTCGATTAATTTTACATTTTTTTAACACGATAATGTGCAATGCAGATTGGGAGAATTGGGAAACTTGCCCTCAACAAATCCATGTCAATCATCTTTCACCAATCCAGCGAGTACAAAACCTGAAATAGAAGTTAATCAGAATAGATCAGAGGAATTGTCGCCAATGATGGGTGGGACAAGGACTTCATTTAGTAACTACGAACCTCCATACAACCCTTATAATTAAGACGGTGGACAAGGCAAAGAAGTTGAAAATATATGGGTTGAGGATCTGTGGTATGATAATGATATAAATGACATGGAAAATATGTCTGACCACGAAGAATTTGGAAACAGCGAGGTTCCCAGTAACGTTGACATTGAGGCGAAGGCAGATTGGGATATTGTCGATGATTTAAACATGTTGGAACCGAATATTGATGATGACCAGCTAATGACGGGTCGCTTGCAAGCTAAGGATTACCAGAAGCTCCTCGAATTGGGTGCACGTTTTCTAAGTCTGTTGCATTTCAAGAGGGTCTTGATCGACTTAGCAATAAAGACAAATTTTACATATTGTGTTGTGGATGAAAATCGGAATACGTATGCTGCAAAGTGCTCCAATGAAACTTGTACTTAGTACATAAGGGCTTCAAATATAGGAGATCATGTGGCTGTCACGAGGTTAGTGCCGACTCATTCATGTGGAACCCAAAGGAACTCAGCTGACCATCCCCTAGCATTGCACCTTTAGATAGCGAGAAAATGTTATGTCATCTTTAAAGACTCTGTGGACATTACACCTAAGAGCATAACAAGTTATATTTTGAAGCACTGGGGTATAACTACGAACTACAAGAAATGCTGACGCGCAGTTAATGTATGAGAAGAAACAAAGTGTTGATTTAGTGTCACGAAGCGTTACTCTAGCGTGTTATCGTTTACACACTTAAACTATATTCGATTTCGTGTTATCCATATCATGTTATTACTCACACGAAATACGTCCATATCGTGTTACCATAAACATGATTAGGCATCATGTATGGATTCCGATCACACGAAAACATAAAATGTCATGCAATCGTGCAATCGGGAACACGATGTCAGCCGGTGTCGTATAACATTTACTAAATTATATTTGGTCGTGTAGGTAAAGCTTGGACTGATTTAATAGATGGTGATCCAGATGAATCCTATCGCTTACTTCCTTCTTACGAGAGGCAGATAGAATATAAATCTGGGATGTGTAGTTGTGCCAGTGAGATCATGTGACATACCCGGACCTATGGGTGGGTACAATTTCAAAAGAGTATTCTAGATGTTTGGCCCCGTTGCGAGAACTTTCAGAACAACCTTGAGGCCGTTGCTAATGGTTGATGCAACTTTCTTGAAAGGAAAATATCTAGGACAACTATTGATAGCAACTGCATTGGATGAGAACAATAATATGTTGTGTGTTGCATTTGCAGTGGTTGAGAACGAGTGCGAGAAAACTTAGTGCTAGTTTCTTGAGTTGCTTAGAAATCATCTATTCTCTGATCCTCCAGCCGAGTTGGATGTAATCGTTTCAGATAGACAGAAGAGATTGACAAATGCTGTGAAGAAGTTTTTTCCATATACACACCACGGGTATTGCATCTGTCACATGGCAGCAAATATGCTAGACAGATTCAAGGACAATTACTTAAAGAATCAGCTCCATGTTGCAACCGAAACGTTTAGACAGAATGTGTACAATGAAATAATGAATAATATTAAAGAACATAATCCAGAAGCATATGCATGGCTAAATAGGATAGGTTAGGATCATTGGGCCAATGTATCATTTCCAGGTAAATGATATGGGACACTTAGCTCCAATAGGTCTGAAAGCGCAAATGCAATGTTCAAAAAAGCCAGATTGATGCCTATAACACGTTTAATTGAGCACATGAGGGAGCACACATGTCACGCCCTAGTTCTGCTCGACCCGAGCCGAACCCGGTTCAGGGGCCAATCAAGCGCGCGGGGGCGACGAGGGGAATTGAGATACAGTTTAGCAGAAGACTTAACCCTAAATACGGGCGACCTAACAGAAATTTGGAGTATGCACACCACTTTGAGCAAGAGTAAATAAGTAGAAAGGAAAGAGAGTCGCTTAACTCAAAATGAACGACTAGTCTCAAACCCACATGCTTAGTCAACCAAAGCCCACTCTAGCTCTAAAATAGGTCTTAAACAACACAACTGTATGAAGTAACATAAATCCAACAGAGAACCATACACAAAGCTTCTAAACATAAAGCATAAACTAAGAAAAACAAGTCACATAAGAGTCTCCACGATCACATCCAAGTCATCTCCGAACTTTCCTCAAAGAGGAGATCCTATCCGTCTGCGTGTCACGCTACACAGCCCCAAAGCAAAACACAATATAGAGGGGTGAGTTTAAATAAACTCAGCAATGGTTTTCTAATATACTATCAGCATCAGCAACACGATAGCATAACAATATAATCATTCAAATCAAAGATTGACAAGATGTAACATTTTCTGATCACACATACACATCACCTAAACCTGCATCATAGTGTATAATCTACATAGTGCCATTCACATCATATCATCCTGCATGAAATGTATCTCTAACATACATATCCAACATGCATCACATCATATCAACCTGTATGAAATGTATCTCTAACATACATATCCAACCATGCCTCAACATCATATCAACTTGTATGAAATGTTTCTCTAGCATACATATCCAACTATGCATCACATTATATCAACCTGCATGAAATATATCTCTAACATACATATCCAACCATGTATCACATCATATCAACCTGCATGAAATGTATGTCTAACATACATATCAAATTATGCATCACATTGTATCAACCTGCATGAAATGTATCTCTAACACACATCCAATCATGCATCACATCATATCAACCTGCATGAAATGTATCTCTAACATACATATCAAATCATGCATCACATCGTATCAACCTGCATGAAATGTATCTCTGACATACATATCCAATCATGCATTACATCATATCAACCTCCATCAAAGAGTAATCACAATTTAGTGTCACATAGACGGAAACACAGACAAGGCCACAAAGGCATGTCATGGTCCAAAATTCTACACAAGAATTTAAGAAGTTCAGGGTTGTCAATCCCTACGGCTGCTCGCCTTGGACGATCCTGGCCAAGGATGTCCCATTCTCACACATAGAATCTAGAGCAGAGGTGTTCGCCCAGGGACATCTCCTGCGGAGGGGAGAGCCCGAGTTCCAACACAGGGAACCCTAGAATACGTGGTAGCGGGGGCACACAACATACCACACTGGATTCTCAGGGTCCAAATGATACTCATAATAATAATCTCAAATCCGCAAGACAATTACTCTAGACTCAACCCAGGGAGTGCACTTGTTCCACACATGAACTCAAATCAAAACATGTCCTTTCAGACCAATCAAGTTTCAATTAAGCCATGACCGATTAATCCGGCACGTAATTTTACCACATTGCATCCAATCGATCAAATTCGATTAACCTCGATAAAGCCTCAATTGGAAATCTATTTTTATTATACATGCAACATGGTACATACGTGGGCAAGGCATACATGAATCCTATTTCATGATAAGTGCCTCATCAACCCCTAATGCATTATTTATAATTATAATATCAAGTTTCAACATCATTATTAAACCCCACATATGTGTGTGTACCTAGTAGAAGCACTTCACTCAATGCATATCAACATGCTTAAAATTAACTCACTACCACACTACACATGTGAATTGACATCTAATCATGAATTTCAGCGGAAATAATAGGAGAAGAATCATTGAAATCATAACTCAAATCAAAGCTCAACCGCAAGCTAAACACATATGAGATCATTCACTTCATCCTTAAGCCATGACGTTCACTAACATTCATACATCAATTAACCACATCCTAACATGACATATCAGTCTATGAGTAGGCTGTAGCTCGACTGAAAATATACTTAACCATAGAGAATCAACCATTCATAACTTCAAGATGGCAATACCAACATCATACCTCCAACCATAAGTCATTCCACATAACTCTAAATATATACCTCAACTTCATAACCTCAATGGTATGCCTTTCCAGTAGCATATTATAGCTTAAAACACTCCACATTCATATGAAATTGACATATTAAAGTAGAATCACCGAAATAAACATCATGCACCTAATACAAAAATTTGTTGTGTAGTCGTTCGAATGCCTAGGAGGGCCGTTCGATTGGCTAAACTGGAAATCTGTCGAATCGATAGTGTTGCCATTCGAACCCCCAGGAGGGCCGTTTGAACGCCAACAAGGCAGAATTGACCTTATTCTTTATTTCGAATTTTCAAACCGAAACTCCATTGATAAACCTTAAAATCTCCATCTAACAACCTAAATGCCAATAAAATTTTACCATAACTTCCAGAAAGCTAATCTACATCATAACAAGATGAAACCCTATGAAATTAGGATTAAAGATTACTATTTACTAATTATGCCATTAAAGCTCTAAATCAAGTAAATCCATTCAAAATAAACCACGAAATTAAGAGTTTTACTATAGGAAGACTGAAAATTTGAAAGTTTATTACCTTATCCCTTGATTAGGCTTGGATTTGATGGTCACCCTTCTTGAAAACCTTACAAAGACATAGAGTTTGAATTAAACTTCATTAAAACCGATTTAACATAAAAAACCCTAATTTAAAACTTAGATCTAGGGCTTGTTGAACATAAAAATCGAATTTTTAGAGCTATGGTTTGAAGTGAAGATGAAAATCAGTAGTTTTGATGTCTAAAAATAAATCAAAACAAAGGAGAAATGGTAGATTTAGAAGGGATTAAGAGAAAAACTAGGATTTGGTGCTTAATTAGAAGAGACTTACCTTAAACACATTCCAATCTGGGCCTAATTGGGGATTAGGCCTGACCTCTCCTTCTCAGCCTATTCCCAAAATGGAAATGGCTTAGGTCTGACCTTTTATAGTAAGGTTTGGGGTTTGTATGGGTAAATTGTGGGGTATGAATAGAAAAATAGGCTAAAAATGGGTAATTTAGTTATTTGAGCACTAATAAAACCTGGAAAAATTATGAAAATTTTTATAAGGGCTTGTGTTGATGTCTGGGTTAATTTGACACAAAAACCCAAATTTTGACAGTGGGGCCCACAGGGCCCCCCGCCAAACCCTAATTTTTGGAAAAATAGTGAAAATTCAGAAAAATTCCAAAAATTCACATTTGATTCAAAATCACTTAAAACTACTAATTGAAAAGTTGATTTTGATTAAAACCATCATAAATACCATTTATTTACGAAACTACCAAATTAATAAGAAAATGAGTTAACCATGCAATAACTGATAATTAAAAAGAAACGAAAACCTGTTTAGAGATGAAAGTCCTTACAACACAACTGCCTTATTTGAAAAACATCGGACAGACAGTCAGAATATGATGGAAGAGTTAACCCCATTTGTCCAAAAACACAGAAAACATATGAGAAGAAGCAAGGAATGTGATTGTATTTCCTGTGTCACTGTATGAATTTCAGGTTAATTTGCTACATCAGTAGGTACATTGCATTCATACGGCGATGTACATAGCATGTGCTCGTTTATGCGTTAGGGATACATATCGTGTTAGTTTACACACGTTATTGTCTTTCAACGTGTAAGTCGATGGGTTTTACGTAACGATTGTTAGACACATCGTGTACTCAAGAACATGATAAATTCATTTATTATGCTCTCTTACTCATAATCTTTTCTTCACAGGATGTGGTAAACCTAGTTGATCGTACTTGCACATGTGGAATGTTTCAACACCTGGGTCTACCATGTAAGTGGATGAGTACTACCAAAGATGGTACTATAATGAAATGAATAAACTGACCTATCGTGAGCCCTTACACCCAACCAAAGATCGGCACCAGTGGGCACCAGTAGGAGTTATGCCTACATTCAACCCACCTATCCCTCAAAAGCAGCGGGGGTGTCCACGAAAAAATCGGATAGAGTCACAACCGCCTCTCAAAGCCCAACAAAAATGTGGAACATGCGGTCAATTGGGTCACAACCGCAAACGATGTACCAACGCACAAGGAGGGCCCTCCAATGTGGCAGATGTCCCACAGACAAGCTGAAGGAGGTTGAATAATAGCGCACACAAACGGCGTAAGGAGGGAGAGCATCGATCAGGCTTACCTTTTCCACCTTCATTTTTTAGATGAATTTTTTTGTATATACATCACCTTATAATCAACACGAAATATGTAAATAACGTGTTCCTAAAAATACGACATGTTGTACAAAGGGGATAATATATATGATGTCAAAGTTTCCTTTGCTTACATGATGTCAAAGTGTCCTTCACTTACACGATATTAGGCATATCATGTGTTCGAACACACGATAATTCTACATTCAAAATGTTCATATATATATATATATCTTAGGATTAGGGTTTGCAGAACGCTCACTCGCTAGTTCTTAGCAAAGATTGTGCTTGCGATAGCTAGTGAATCTGTTCTTTGCGGAGACTTATCATTAGGGATATTGCTGTAGCGGCGGCTAGTGAATCTATCCCACAATCGGATATAGTCACCACCTATATCCGATGATGAACATGATTCATTGGACACGTCGATATATCAATTTCTCCAATGATCTGTTGCATCTGCACCCTATTCGATAGACGACAATTTAGGTTTTGAAGAACGCTCACTCACTGGTTCTTTGCAGAGATGGGTCATTAGAGAGATTGCTTTAGCGTTGACTGGCGAATTGGCCCGCCTTCGGATATTGTTCTCGCCTATATCCGAAGGTGGGCATGATTCACTAGATGACGATATATCAATGTCCTTAATGATCCGTCGCATCGGTTCGAGAGTCTACAAGGAAATAGCACGCCAACTGATCGCTCTCGCGGAGACGGATTGTTATTATCTTTGTATTTTTAAAGTTATGTAAAGATTAGTTTGTTGGATGTAATAAATTAATAATAGTTGTATATTTCTTCCCATTGAAAGTTGTCTTTCCCGAATATTGAGAGTAGTAACGTGACGATTTTCTACTTTCTAACACGCTATCAATATTGTTCCCAACGACAAGCCGAAGGAGGTCAATTAACACAAAATAAGTAATTAATGTGTTCCTAAAAACACAACTTGTTGTACGTAGGATGTAGTGTGTGTATATCGTGTAAACGACAACACGATCGAATCGCCGACCTGTTGCTAATTACACGATCAGGGTTACCTTTTCCACTTTTGTTCTTCGGCACGCATTTTTGGCATATGCATCATGTTATAATCAATTCAAAATATGTAATTAACATGTTCCTAAAAAGATGACATGTTGTACATAGTGGATATTGTATATGTTGGACGTGTTATTACTTACACGATATTTGGCATATCATGTGTTCGAACACACGATAATTCCATGTTCGAAAATTTCAAATTGATGAAATTTGTATTTTCTTTTCAAACGACTTTCGTAAATATTGTGTTAACATTCACACGATGAGGTACCAGAACCTAATTATCAGTTGATGACTGCGTTAGTGATTATTGTTTTATAGTGTGTAACCCATTACACGATACGAAACACTGCGTGCGATTGAGCACACGACAATTGCATTAATATTACCACCCAATTCCCGAAGAGTCCCCACAATTTTTTAGATTTCAATTAAATTATTATGACCAATTAGCGAGGAGTCCCCGCTATATATGGAAAATTTAACGATTCATATCCCTTGCAACCTACCTATATATAGCTAAGTGACGGGAGCCGCTTACCCAATTTGCGAAGAGCACGAGACGGAGCCTTTGGGACAGTGAAATGGTGTTTGATGGTTATTCGTCCCCTTCAGTGGCTCAGGCCTAACCAGCCTGTGAAGGTGAGTGATTAACTACGAGGCGTCATTTCAATGTAGCGAAGGTTTCGTCACAATTGAAGTGATGGGTTCGTGAATTTGCATGGAGAGCACACATATACTGATATTTGCGGGGCACGAGTCAGAATGCTATTTTATTCATATTTATAAAATATTGTAAATTTTAGTTTGTTGTATGAAATGAAAGGCCTTTCAAGTTACAGGAAAATATTAATATCGGTTACATCCGGTTTTCCCGTTGAAAGATGTCTTCCTATATAACACGATCTCAATATTGGTCGTACAATCAAACACACGATGGAGCATGTCTTCGTGAAAACAAAAACACGATACATAAATATGTTGATCATTTATGCGGTAACATGACATACACTATTATACATGGAATATTGGTGATAATATGTGGCCGAACCCATGACAGTGATAGGACTCTATTGACTTGATTCCCGATGCATTGTATATATATATATATATATATATATATATATATATATATATATATATATATATATATATATATATATATATATATATATATATTTCACGAGGTTAGGGTTTGTAGAACGCTTACTCATGCTCTCTTGGGGAGACTATTGTAGAGGCGGCTGGTGATTTGCAAGGAGATCACATGCCGACTCAATTTGAGACGGATAATTCTGGAGATTGCTTTTGTGCCAGATGGTGTATCTTTCCCTCTAGCAGATAAGGGGCTCACCTTCATCTGGTGGGGGAAGTACGTGACCAGGTGCTATAACAATGTCTCTAATGGTCCGCCTCATGAGGTCGCACGTGATTTTGCTTACAAACACGCTATCAATGCTGGTCACAGACGTCGTCATACGAGAGGTGAAGTAAACAATAACACAACCTAATACGAGTAGGCGTGTATGCGATAACACAACTTAGTAGGCGATCGTAAGAATTATAATACGATTGGATATGTGTACACTACTATATCGCGATATTGAATACACGATATTAATACAAATCGTTTAATTGATTATACGCCAACTGAAATTTGTACAGCAAATTAGTTCAAAATAATTGATACAGTAATTAATTACAAAAGAATTGGTCAGAGTCATTAATAACAAAATAATTGGTCAAAGTAATTAATTACGAAAAGCTAGCATCTTTTTCACAACCCATCTGTATCCGGATCAAATTCCTTTCCATTCTGGCCCAAAGTATAGCAATGCATATCATTGGCCTGACCAAGCATGTTATCTTGAGTTGTCTAAAATCTGGCTGAATGACGCCCCCTGCCAGTTTCGCTATGTAGTACATGACGAACAAACCACAATCTTCATTTGTTTTCTAGTACGGGCATTTGTTGATCTTAGTCTGTGGCCACGTCAGAGCCCCCTTTATCTTAAGTGTCTTCTCCATTCCATTAGCAACATGTTTCTTGACACTGTCAACCTCGGCAAAGTGGTGACTATGATCACTCTTTAGAGGATTGTACCACCTAAATCACTTCTCCTTACAGCGGATAATAAGCAATAGAAAGTGGCCCTTGATGTAAATAGGAATGAAACTTCTCTTCGTGTTAACATTCAGGCCTCTCAACAATATGCTCGAGAGTTTGCCCTCCTTCTCCACGGGCCCTTCCCCAGTGCCGACGTTGAAGTAGTGCTAAATACCAAAAAAATAGTTGGGGTACGGGCCTGGATTTCTCATATTGCGTTCATCTAGTAGTTGGAAGAAGACGTCGATGACCTACACAATACCATATGTGTTAGTAATGACACGATAAGTGCCTATACTGTGTTTACGATCACACGACTAAGTCACAAGTCGTGCATTAATTAACACGCTTGTTTTACTTCAGCAATTACAAGTCGATAGTTAGCGTATATGAAAACCAACGATATGATTATGTGTCGTGTAATCGATAAAATGATCATTCATTGTAATATGCATAAGATATTCAATTGTTTGATTGATAACACGATAGAGCTTAAAACGTATGAGAAATGAATACATATTACCTCATTTGTTATGCACTCCTGCTTTAATAGAGATAGGTAGTTGGTGTATAGAAGTGTCTCTACGGGCCACGACTGGTATGGGTTCGACAGAAAATCCATGATAATTTCTTTAACTGTCGTTTCCTGAACCTCCAGGTGGAACACCAACTCTGTGTCAAGATAGTCCTTCGGCCGCAGACTTGTCTCCTCCTTGTTCGTCTTAGTCGCAGTATCTTCTTGGACATTTTCAATAGTACGGATACTCTCCATTACGTCCACATCTACTGGAGGAGTATCTGATATAGTGCCTTCACTGGAAACTGTGATTGGGGCTACTGGGTCTGAGGTGGGAGACTTTGGATGTGCCTGACGGATAAAGCTTGGGCCAGGTATCGAAGCCAGAGGTAGTTTGTCCCCAGGCTTTCGAGGCTGGTGACTGTATCTAGACTTTGCTAGCTTCTCATCAACGTAGTTGTTGAAATGCTTTGGCTTCTTCGCTACCTGAGCTGTAACTTTCATCACCGGCTCCTTACCTTGAGCAGATGGGTCAACTGCGGTGGACCTCGACTTTCATTGCACATGAGGTGCAATGGAAGGGCCAAGAGAAGCTTTCCGCTTCATTCTGATTTTTACTTGTTTGGGTGTTGCTCTTTTATTAACTTGCTTGGGTGCTTCTGGTCCCTTCAAGGGTTGTTCCAGAATCTTCAGTTGGTCTGTGGGTCCCTCACGGGGTTGTTCTGGCACATCGCAGACTTGAGCCACAACCTCAAGTAGAAGGTCCAGTTCCTCTACCTCCCGGGGTTGTTCGTCAACATCCCGGGGAAGGTCCGGTTCCTTTGCCTCCCGGGGTTGTTTGTCGACATCCCAGGGAAGGGTCGGTTCCTCTTACTCCCGGGATTGTTCGTCGACATCCCAGGGAAGGGTCAGTTCCTCTAACTCCCGTGGTGGTTCTTCCACATCCCGGGGTTGTTCCAGGAATTCTGCATTTATCTTCGATAAAAATCTAGTTATTACGGTCCTTAGTAACTTCGAACCAATCTTCTTCTTCGGTTTGGTGGCAGCTTGTGGTTGCCGTTTCTCTGTATTTAAGAAGTAAATAATTGTGTTAGTAACCACACGATATCCACATAAGTCGTCATTTACAAACACGATAAAGATCTTATCGTATTCGTAGAAACATGACCGACAGCCAAATCATGCTCACGATCACATGGCCACACAGAGATGCTTCTCACAACTACTGCGTCAATGATCGTGTGACCGATGACATGACAATCCAACCATCGTCTTTCTTACTCAATGATATGATCTCTTATCTTGTACTTACTTAAAATGAATCCCTCTTCCACCGGCTGGGGACTTGTATTGGTTGATCTTCGGGGGCAGATGGTTGGTGTGCTTCTCTTGATTTTGAAGCTCTTGCCTTTGAACAAACCGAAGGTGATCCTTTGGTTCTCGGAGGGGGGGGGTTGATGCTTGCTCGACCACCGGCTGAGTGGGTTTAGGCGGCTATTTTGTATCAATGGCCTTGGGGGGTTGCATATGTTCTATGAGGCTATTTGCCACCTCTAGATTGTCCTTGACACGCTGGAGTGCAACTGCAATTTGATCAGTGTTCCATCCCCGATCACCATATAGAACAGCCTTCTCCAAAACAATTTCACATATTCCCATCATGACATCAACTGGCATGACGAATGATTCAATGACGTCATGGCCGGAATGTACATGTGCTGACGTCTCGCCGTGGGGGGCATGTCCGGGTCTCATTGTTTGGAAAGGTTGCGTAACTGCCTTCTTAGCTTTCGGGGTCGCCCTTTGGACATCCATCAAGTGCGCCTCTTCGGCAATTGGTGTGATGCACATAACAATTTGCCAGTCTGGCTTCAACCTCATGAAGACATCCTCGTACCACTTCCTCATCCGGTGATGGGCTAGAATCTTTTTCCTCCCCTTTTTGTTGGCCGGGTCAAGTTTATCAGCCTTTTCCATGTCGCTTAATAGTTGGGTAAACCCGGGCCACCTCTTGCACCTTGGGCTGCAAACCGGACCACTAGGAGCCCATATGGACGTATGCTCATAAAATCATACCTGGAGACGAACAATACAAAAGAATATAAACATTAGACTAAAATGTTCAGTAACTTCACTATAACAAATTTGTCATGTTACAGATAACACGCTCGAATTCATAGTTGTGTTGTCAAGAACACGCTATGTCTACGTGCAAGTTAAATGTCATATGTTCGATAACACGATTGAGAGTGGTATTGTGTGATTGATGACGCGATATTCATCTTTGTGAACATATCGTGTCATTATAAATATGATATTAGAATTAACGTATTATAAAACATATGAGAGTTACCTGGAGCACTAATGAAGCCCCTACGAGAATTTCGGCTGTGGCGGAACGCTCGTCCTATCTGCTCATGATGTTCTGGTGGGCTGCCGATATGCCTCTCTCATCAGCAAATCATGTACGGCCCCTGCCCAATTGTAGCTCCCCATGACAGACATGCCATCTAAGTAATCACACAAAGATGGGGATACGACTCTGTTGCTCTGCATGAATAACACGAGGACACCCATGTGCACGATAGCCAACCGTGCTAAGTCCTCATCTAAAATATTCCTTGTTTCCGCAGCCACTTCTTTTAATAATCTTCCAATCCTGTCTTCTCCGGACGCTTCCCTTGGAAGAACTTCTTGCAGAATGCCCCCTTGCCTTGGGCAGCCTTCCCCTCGCTGCTTTCCAATTTACACGGGTTCCCTTTTCCACTCAACCCTGTGATCATAGCCACTTCATCCACTGTAAGGTGTAGTCTTTTGCCCCTTATGTTGAAGACCTCCAGTGAGTCATCCCAACAATCACCAATGAGTACATCCAACAACCGCCTTGCATCCCAGACGTGAATCCACAAGGTCTTTTGATAGATGCAGTCCAGTGGGGAAACTATTTATGCCCAAACTCGGTCTTCTCCCGTAGATTCTCTTCTTCTTCTCTTTTGCAACCTTCATAGACTCTGCCATTTGATGTAATACTCTAATTTTATGTCTGAAAAATTACATATATATATATATATGTCAATCAACAATAGGTCGTGACCATAATCAATAGATGCGTCCATTTACACTTTTTCTAACTAACTTCTATAGAGACAATAAGTATATGTATCATGTAATCGAACATACGCTAAGCGGCCGTGCATACATGACATCTTTATGGTTATGCATCGTGTTTCCACCAACTTATTGAGCACACGATTATGACATATCGTCTTTCTGACTCAACGATAGTCTGATTCGACGGCCTATGTCGTGTGTTTGAGTACATGCTAAATAAAAAATTATGCATACAAATGTCCAAAATGCCTTACCTTACCACGAAACCTCCGTTGTTGTTCTCTGAGCCAGATTGAACACTCGTTCGGCCACTACTTTTCCAGAATCGCCGCAAACCCAATCCGCACTACAAAGAAGAACTAGCTTTGCGGCGTACAGTTTCAAAACTAGGCTTATGAGAAACCCTCATTCAAAAACTCGTTCTTCGCAAACTCAAACTCGTTCCAGAACTGAAAATCCCTAATCTTCGATGTTTTGGTCGGATAGGTCGCAAAATCTTCTCACATGCCGCTTATGCGGTGCTCAAATAGGGGACTTTCCGATCGAAAGTGAGTTTTCAATCGGAACGGAGTTTTCACTCGGAGGAATCACCGGTGTCAGAAGTCATATGACATTGAATGCGACTTTGTGAGGATTTAACACAATATAAAACCCTACCTCCGGTCAGGGGTATTTTAGTCCACATTTTAGCTTATATCGTGTTATTCCAGGTGATATGACATTTCAGTTTCAAATCCAGGGAATATGGAATATTTCATTTTTTGGCTAGGCAATATGGAAAAAACTCTACTTCAAATGAAAGCTTGTTAGCATCATGTTAGTAAATACACGTATACACATCATCTCTCTTTTAAAGTTGCCCTACTTTGTTTTGTAGTTACAAACGTACCTAGACATCATGAGCCAACTCAGACTTCGATGTGGCTAATTTCATTTATGGATGGTCCATCTTTATCCGTAGTAAACCCCTCGTTTTTTTTTAAATTTTCACTCACTTCAATTTTGCATCATAGTCTACCTTTATCGTCTCCGATTATTCTAGATCTAAGTGATCCTCCAGATAAAAGGCCTATTTGTTCGAGAGTATATGCTAGACGACAAGCAGCTTGTAAAGCTTCATTTGTAGCTCCTACATACCATCTACTTCTATTATCTTTGTAGGTATGTTTGGATAATTCAATAGTTATCCACGAGGACCCAATTCCTAATTAAGGGTGTGGTCGAAGTAGGCATAAGAGACGTAGAGTTCATTAGAGATGTATTGATATATTTTCTCAATTGTCTTGACAAAATAAGGTAACAATATGGTTTTGTCCTTTACAATGATGAAATATATGTTTCATCACTCTAAGTAACAAAATTAAGTAGAAATATATAAAAAAATGCACTAGCACCTGTATATCAACATTCACATTCACCCTGCACAATCAAGTGTATCAATTCATATTTCATCCTACATGTTTAAGTGTAATCATTCCATATACATCATGTGTAACATAAGTATCATTGTCCCTACACAAACTGTGTCAATAAGCATTATAATCTATATGTGTCACAACCCAGATTTTCAAAAACCTTTTTAAATAAAGGATACGTGATAAATCACGATAATTTTTTTTCCTTTCTTAAACACAAAACAAATCATCCAATTAAATATCCAGGTCGTGATAACTGGAATTCACAAATACGAATATCAAAACATATGATATTATTACACGTGTCAAATTCTATAAATACCAGGTTAACCCTCTAAGTACAAGTCTATCATCTTTCTGAAAATAAATAACCAAGTAAAGTTGGCTCTCACGCCAGTAATTACAATTGCTTACAAGATTGTAGAAGTAAGAAACTAGATCCCACTAGTGCAATGTCAGCCTCAAACACCCACCAACGTCTCGATCTCACAACGTCTCCATCTAAAGAACCTGCAAGCAAACAAGACCAAACATGCAACAAAATATCTCCTCCTCTTGGAGGAGTATTGCAAAAGAACAAAAGTAAAATTTAATGTTTTTTGGATCGGGCTAACATCACCCAATATTAGTTGCCTACTTACTCATCAAAAAACATCTCCAATGTCTCCAACAAGATCGGATCCAAATGTAGTTTTGCCTAAAACTACACTATACTAAGAAGCATAGTATTACACATGCAATGCTTAAGTATTTAAAGCAACCTATATTTTATGCGAGTCATTTAATAGTTCAACTTGTTCTAATTAAACAAACAATATCAAATAATATTATTAATCATCTCTCGAACCATTGTTCGATAATTAATATCTCCGTCTAATCCCAATGACAGACAGACTCATGAGATGTCAACCTAAGTGACAAATGATAATGAAACACCCTGGAATCCACCAGGAAGTACCATCGCCCCTCCTAGCCTAAGAAGGACTTGACTGGAGTGGAAGGGCATGACCCAAAATTGCACCTGAACAGAAGTGGCAGGAAAAGCTAACCAAGCAGGATGTCAGCTAATCTAATTGCGTGTACACTAAAAGATCTTTAATAGATCTGTGGTGAGCCTGGCTCATGCAGAGCTCCCGCCAATGGGGAGGTGCAACTACACGGTCAAATCAGCGGCTCCTCAATAGAGCTAAAACTCAGGAAACCATTATGAACCCTATCTTGCTCATATATAAGCCAGGATTTGAATGACTATCCCATACCCTATTAGTCCTTTCTAGACTAGGGTCTAAAACTTGAAACTACCATCGGTTCATCAACCAAGGCTAATCGTCAGGTCAAAGGGTTTGCTCATTGTATGAACTAGTCCCAGACCCCTCTAAGGTGTTTTAGTCTTTATCTTGATTAGGTGTTCTTGTCCAATCCAAAGCTATCCACCCAATCAATTAATCTTTCAATAATCTTAAGCTAGTGATAAGTTACTATCATAATATCAATTGCAAAATATTGAAACAATGAATAACATAAACAAGCAAAACCACACAGGTCCAAGCACCTCATAATATAAGTAATTAAATTCAATAATGATATTAAATTGTTCGAGCTCACGTGCCTAACCCTCCTTAGGTTAGCTTATTAATTCTCTTCAAAAATTGATCATAATGCACCTTAGGGCATTAAGGTAATTATTCAACATTGGATATGGTCCTCTCTGCTCTTGGGTAACTCTTTAACCTCTCAAAAGGTTTCAATATCACATTGGCCCATTAATAACATCCATGCGAATGTGAGCTGGTTTGCATAGGGGTATTTCTATCTTTTTGCTTAGGGTTTCCCTGAACCTCAATGAGTTTAAAACTAATCTCAAGGTTTAGACCTTGATGTTATGAACCCAAGGAAATTTTCTTGCCATTTAACGGGCCCTTGAACTGGCCCCAATTCAATTAATCATTTTATCTTAACCCTACGGGTAGAACAGTCAAATATTTACATAGTGTGATTTTTCCCCACCTTGTAAATTAGTCTAAATTTAGGTTACCCATTAGACTCTCACTAAAAATTTTCTCAATTTTTAAGATCACTCATAGGCCACTGAACCGGAGCCCCGAAGTCGGGTAAGTAGTTTTCACATGACAATTTTACTACAAAAGTTAAAAGGGTAATTTTACAATCATTGGTATTTTCCCCCAATTTGAAACTTGGTCAGAATACTCCCACGCCTCTTGGGGTCCTTGAGTATTTTTATAATTTTTTTTGATATTTTTAGCCCAATGAACCAGACCCGGTTTACTCCATTCTTTCGTCTCCTTTTTTTCAAACTGAACCAGTTTGGTTCAGGTCAACAACCTGCAACGCGGGTCGTCCTCCCCTCATTCGGCTAGTGGCAAAAATGCCACTGGCGGTGCCACCCTTGGTCACCACGGCAGAGCGGCGGTTTGGGCTCCACCGGACTGCCTCCAAGCGGCGATCTTGTTAAGCCTAGGCCGGCTGCTTCTCTGTGGCCGTCCGGCGGACACCAAAAACATCCCTTTTTTAAAAAAAAAAACACGGCGGAGGCGTCGTGACGGTAGGCTGCTACGGCTGGCCAATGGACCGTACTTGACCTGATAACCATCGTCCGATGATCTTGATAGCCCTTGTCCATCCTCCGGTTGGTGGCTGCGCTTCGCTGCTGCAAGTTCTCCTTTCCTTTTTTTTTCTACTGAGATGACCCAGCTGCAGCGGCAGCAAATCTGCCACCACCAAGGCCGTCAGATACAAGTTGTTGCGGCTAAGGCCAAGACCGCCATGCCCAAGGCTAGGGCTAGTGCCAGTGTGGCTCCTTTCCGACGATATTCCGGAGACTGAAAATTCAAAATATTGTTGACGTAATTACGTGAACAATTTTTTGCAGAAAACACTATTATTTATAGAAACCACTATAATTTTCATTTAATCAGTTAACAAAATCGATAATAATCTAAACTTGAAATCCTACCTCCATGGTCGAGTTGATGTCAATCCACCGCCGCTGAAGCCTCGCCAAAAAATTCCCTCGGCATCCTTCTCCACCCTCTCTCCATCCTCAACTGAAAACAACCATCCCCCAAATTGTAAAGATCGGAATTAGGGTTCCTAATCTCTCTAGAATTTTGGCTAATCCTCCTTAGATACCCTAATTTGGTATCTAAAAATTAATTTTGGAACTCTAATTAACTGGGCCCGCAAGATGACTTAAACTGGCCAAAATCACATCTAAATCGGGTAAACGGGCCCTATACGATATATTCAACTTTGAACAGTCGTATCTCCCTCATCCAAATTCTAATTCGCGCGTTCTTAGTGGCGTTTCAAAGCTCTGTCTATCTAGTTTCTAATAGAATTAGTTTCATACACAAATTCTATCTAAGGAGGTAGTTATTCTACTAAGAGTGTTAATGGGTTAAACACCATATTTTCCACGTATTTAATTTTCAAAACTCAGGAAAATTAGGGATATTACAATACATATGCATAAACAATGTAATGAATGTCACACAATAGAGAAAACAACTCTACTTATTCTAGCCGAAACACAAGCAGACGTGCTCACCCTGGAAATCATAACAAGGAAGTCTAAATTCATAGAAATGAAAACTAGTGCAATCTGGGTAAATCCCTAATGTGGAAAATGCCCACTTATAAGTTGTTGCACACATACAAATTAGCCTTGATTTTCATGTCTAGAAGACTCATCAATTCAACTTATTATAGAATTATGCTTTTCTTACTCGAGGGAGGGAACCCATCATCAAAGAAATGTAAAACACCATCCAATGGACGTAAAACGAAGTCATTTTTGACATAAAACTTATTCAGATAATCCAAAAAACCACGGTATCTAATAGATTAATCACAATTAAACACTAGTAAACTTGCTTATAAGTCATTCTCATGATGCATGCGACATGATACATCCGTGAGAAATGTTTAATAAATGCAAACATAGGTAAACATACTCTAATCAGTCATAATATGCATGAAACATGGTCTATTTGTGACAAATAAAATCATATAAGCATAAGTAAAAAAATACATACACGGTTGTGTTCATATTTGAGCTAAAACAAGTGGAACATTGTTCATATATAATTAATGTGATATGTGTAAGTATTCATAATTCATCATGGTCATAATCTACTAGAATCATGGAGTAAATATGAAAAAATTATCAAAATCCCACTTAAAATTGCACATATACTCATTTATCCCATACTAGCTTAAGTAGATATTTTAGCATAATCACAACATGTAATTTGTACATTTAGAAAAAATAGCAAATAAACTCCAATTAATGTAAAAATTTACAAAGCTTTAGTCTTAATTAACATATAAATAAATATCATGTGAAAATAAGTATGAAAACTAATTTTTGTGATTTAATTAATGAGACTATGTAGTTTTGTGAGAATCATCGACCTACCTTTAAATTTATGACTATGCCATTGACTTATCTTGCTCTAAATAACTTAAAAATTTTACAGCGTGCTCATAACACATATATCAATCTATTGTAAAAAGAAGAAACCAAAAATCATATATTTTCATCCCTAAACATGCTTCTACACACGGAAACATAGAGTCGTTTTACTATATAGCATGTATTCTAAAATATATAATAAATACATATTATTCTAAAAAAATCTGAAAAAATTTAAAATATAATTTGCCTAATGATAATATATTATTAGAAAAAAAACTGAGAGTAAAACTCAAAGTAAAAGTTTAGTTATTTAGCTATTTGAATGGCTTGGTAGTTTGTTTGAACAGTTGACCATTTGAATTGCTTGTCATCCCGTTCGAACGGCTGGCCGTTGTGTTGGCCCACAAGGCGATTGAACGATCAGAAAAAAATTGTTAAAATAGTTATCTTCTTCCTCACAAAACTGAACTAGAAATCTTTCAAAAATGATAAAAATTTCCAAAACTTCATGAAACTTCATATAATCATTAGTCAAACTTAAAACATGATAGATCTAATATTTTTCTTGCTTAAAAATACAAAAATAATCATAAATCACATAATTTTAATGAATCACTATTGCACATCAAGAGGAATCAAAAGCTTATAGAAACCCACAATAATAACATTTTAAGTAAGAAAACCTCTTACAAAGAAAGCCCTTTACCTCTACCAAACTTGTGAATCCCTTGAATGAGTTTTAACCTCAAGAAATTTTACCCAAAAATTAGGGCATTTGGTTAATTTTAATCAAAACTAATTAATAGACTCACATTAACGTAAGAAATTAAGACTCAAAACCTCCTTAGGTTAAAAACGATTATAATTTAATTAGGGTTCTAAATAGGAATTAAAACATAATTTTGATGGAAGAAAAATAAGAATCAAAATAAGAGAAGTGAATATTGAGATGATTAAAACAAAAGTTGAAAACTTAAAGGGCGATTAAGGGAAAATTTTATCTTAAGAAGGGTTCCTCTTTTGAAAAATGGGGGTAGAACTTAGCCTCTGTCCTATTCTCCACCCTTCCTCATTTGGCAAATGATTAGATTTTTTTTATATTAAGGCTTATAGGCTGAGAATTGAATTATTGAGCTAAAAAATAGGTGAAAAAACCTTAAGTTACTATTTAAGTGCATTTTTTACTAAAAAACGAAATTAATCACACTCAATCTTACTTAGACAAATCAAAAGAAGTTTGACAATCGAAATAGGCACCACGCCATCTCACATAGACATGGGTCCCACAGTGGGGCCCACTCCTTTTACTAAGAAAAGATAGAAAAAAATATATTTAAATAGGTAAAAATTTAGGTGAATCAAAGTTGACACTAATACTTTAAACTAAAATAAAATTGAACCTTAATAAATTCATAAATAACCTAACTCATTACCTCAAGAAAATCAAATCAAACTGATAAACAAATAAATTCACACAATTAAAAGAAAAGAAATTAGAGATCTTACAGTTGGTTCCAATAGTTAAAACCAAACTGACACTATTTTGGGTCAATTTAATATATAAAAAATTATAAAAACTTATATAATATGAGTTAAATATTGTTTTGTAAGTTAATTAGGAACTTAGTTGATTTTTGGGTTTTTCACATGCTATGGCTAACCTAAGATTTACTCGGGTATTTTTTTTAAACCCGACTTGTCAATATCGGTTTAGCTTCATTAGGATCGGGATTTCAAAGCATCCCTATATGGCTATAAATTGTTGTTAGTAGTATATATTTACTATATACTTCTACAAGAGGTTAGCAATGATGGTGGCAAGGGTGACATCGAGGGTATTAGTAAGGTGGCAGAGGGGGAGGTGGGGCTATCATAGGAGTGATTGCTTGCCAACATTTACCCATAGTATAAATTTACTATATAGTATATTTATATTCTACATAGCTTGGAGGTGGTGGTGATGGTGAAGTGGCAGCACCGTGGTGGAGATGGTGGTAGCCGATAATGTGGTGGCAAAGGTGGTGGTAGCACAATGTTAGTACAATGGTAGAGGTAAATGTGGTTGTTATAGTAGAGGAATTGGGGACAACAAAGTGTGGCAAGAAATAGTGATGAAAAGGTTGCGGCAAGGTGGGCCTTGGGTGGGCAGGAGCAGTGAGCATCGAAGAAGAAAGAGGATGAATATAAAAGAGGGGTAGTTGGGGATAAGGGTGTAAACAGACTTCGTTTGTCCATTATTTGTCTATAGTTGTGGACATTACTTTCATGTGAAAACAGACGGCTATAGACAACCCTCGCCCGCATCCGTGTCCATTAGTTTACACCCTTAGTTGCAGATAGAAGACATAAATTTTGATCTAGGTGGATTAGGCCTTGAACGACACGGCTGCGGATGAAACATGTTTGCGTTCATGAGTATATAATGATTTTAACCCAGCTTCCCATCCTCATCCCCTTGTAGATTTTAACCTAAATCACCATCTACTACAGCTCCATCTCCACCATTTGCAACTGTAACAACTCCTCTATGACGGCCGTGGTTCACCTCTAGTCACTTCCATGCCTAGTCTCACGCTAGTGCGAGCTCCTTCGAGAACCAAATAGACTCTTGGGCAATAGCCCCTTCGTTGCCTTTTATGGCAAACTTTAATATGTTACCAAAAATAAAACACGTACCAAAATGTGCCACTTAAAATGAAACTTATACATGATAGTGAAATTCGTCAACATGATATTGGAAATTAACAACATGATGTGGAAACTTGTTAATAGGAGGCCAAAACTTACATGTCATCAAAACATTTATAAATATATTACCGAAACTCCACAACATAGTACCAAAATAGGAAGGAAAGGTGGCCATGGCATGTAATTACATGACATGATTTCGACACGAGGATTTTTTAAAAATACCCCCCATGTGTGGGTTGTACAAATAATCTAGCATCTACAATTATTATTGTTTGTAAGAGTTATTCCAAACAGAGAGCAATGTAGTACTCAATAAGCTTTCTCATGTATAATATGACTATGTAGCATATAGAATCATTACTGTATGTTAAAGTGATTTCATACGCCACTTTAGAATGCTATAACACACAATAGGCTTTTTAGATGACGAATGCTTCCTCAGATAGTGGTGTAGCACTAGACATACACTTCTTTAGATGTAATACATATTCTTATAAAATAGTATTAAAAAGTTTTTCACCAATTAACTAAATGTTTTAACACAAGTATTGAAACTATTTGACAATAGTGTCAAAATGTTTAAACACTATGTTAAATTATTTTAACAACAGTGTCAAAATGTTTTAATATTATATTAAAGTATTTTCACAATAGTGTTAAAATATTTTAACATTATTATCAAAATATTTTATCAAAAATTAAAAATTTTAAAACACATCGGTCAAAATATTTTATCAAAATTAAAATTTTTAAAACACATCGGTCAAAATGTTTGAACTCCTAGGCTTAATTGATTTGACAACATTATTAAAATATTTTGACCTTGTTGTTAAATAATTTTAACCAAATTGAAAATTTTGACAAACATCTGTTAAAACATTTGAATACTAGGGCTCAAACTATTTGACGATAGTGTTATAGGGCTCAAACGATTTAATAATAGTGTTAAAACATTAGGGTTCAAACATCTTGAAACTGTTGTTTAATTGTTTTAATCAAATAAAAAATTTTAAAACATATATGTCAAAACATTTGAACACTAGGGTTCAAACGATTTGACAACAAAGTTAAAACATTTCGAATTGTCATAACATTATATCTATATTGAAAATTTTGAAACACGTCTATCAAAATGTTTAAATATTAGGGCTTAAATGATTTGACGACAATGCTAAAATATTTTGAACTTATTATTAAATAGTTTTAATACTATTATTTTAATGCAATTATAATATCTTCATCTATTAAAACATTTTACAACAGTGACAAAATATTTTAACAATATTAATTCTTTTGGTCAATCAAGATGAAACATCAAAATCAAAACATTTTATCCAAATACTATAGAAGTATAAGTAAAATTATTTTTTTATAAAATAAATTGTTTATATAACAACATCAATATCAAAAAAATTTATTTGAATATTTTAGAAGGAAGAACAAATTTAATTTTTTTTCAAAAATATACCTTTTATATACCAACATCAAAATTAAACAATTAAAAATTTTGAAACACATATGTTAAAAACATTTGAATATTAGGGTTTACACAATTTGAAAAACAGATCAAAATTTTTTAGCGCATATGTGCAAGAATTTATACCTTGCGACGATAATAGATGTTTATCTTGCCCAATACGTTCTTATAAATAGTGATGGCCAGAGGACTGAAAGGGAAGGGCAAAGGGAGATGGACAAAAAGGGGCAAGGAAATAAAGGGATGAGGGGCTAGAAGGATAAAGGGGTGATGGCCAAGGTAAAGAAGGGGGTGATGGGTAAAAGGAAAGGAACTAAAAGGGGCGAGGGGTAAAAGAGAGGGACTAGAAGGGGCGATGGGCAAAGAAAAGAAAAGGGTGAGGGGTGAAAGGAGAGAAACTAGAAGGGGTGCCTAATGCATATAACAAGACTAATGATATATTGGCTTTTTTATCTTTTTTAAGTCTAAGTAAAATATTATACTAAAATTTACACAAATTAAACATAAATTCAAACTTAAATATACGAGCACTTTAGAACATTTGAGGACAATATAAGAAGTTCGACAAAAACTTCTAAGTACTCTTGACTCTTCATATAGTAATATGATCATATAAAATATTTTTAGACCACTAATATTATTTTACATATCATCCTGACCAGCCTACATATTTCCAATGTTCAACATGGTGATCCTTAAGGCAGTGCATAGCGTTTCTCGGAGGAACAATAAAAACAAATCTTTTAGCAACAAGTCTCGGAGAGTAAGACTTCTACAATTGTCATTATTAATGGCATCAACTGCTTCTCAGATCTACGCATATGCCATACAACCAGATGTTGGAATATTTGCTAACAACGCTCAAAATTCAGAAGCAAGAAGAAAACACACAAACGTGAGTCAACTGTCACGATAGTCAATTTTAGTACTAAGCAATAGTGGACCTGTAATGTTGCAAGTAACCTTTAATTTTAAAAGTATCATAAATAATCTACAACCTAACTCAAAAGGTGCAGATATTATCTTCAATTCAAGAAAAAAGAAAAACAGCCCCCAGTATTCTTTGGTAGATGTCTCTCTGTACAGAATATTTTTCACATCTGGCTACCAGGAAATATATGCAAGAAAACTATCCCAAAAACACTTCACATGATTATATTTACAAATATATGTAAGAAAAACAGGAGTCGGTGCAGAAGATTCAACATCCCAGTTATCACTTGAATTGATTCTGGCTACTCATTCTACTATCAGATACAATTCTTATCCTTTGGTCTTGGAGCATGTTGAGTTCAGGCGCCAAGAGCCGTGTGTAACGGTCAAAGTATAGTAGTTGCTTCAGCAAGAGAGCAAACTCTCGAGGAAATTTAAGACCATAGGATTCGCTAACCCGAATCTGCAAACAAATAGACAACATATAATTTTGCATACATATATCATCTCATGCCATAAAGAGGATAAATGTCGTTTGTAGCAGGGAACTACTACTGGTTGCAGCCTCAATAAATGTCACTATCTCTCAATGTGTACTATAGTGTAGTACTGTTTTGCCAAGTTTAGACATAAGCCGACTGAAGAGATGATGAGAAAGAAGAATCTATTATGAAAAGGGTTACTGTGTCAATTATAAAATAAGAAATTACGCTTTCTCAAGATATTAACATTTAGAGCTAGTGGATTTGTCCGTGTATGCTTTTCAACCCTGCAATTGCTGAAACAAACATGGTAAGAAGGTTTTGGCAAATTCATACCACATCAAGGAAAAGAGCATTCATCTGCCTCTCATCAAAAACTAAATTAGCCGAAACAGCAGCTGTATTTCCCCCTCTTGCTGCTGCAACAACAACCTCCGTATCTAAATTCTGCAAGAAGGGCATTTATATTTGTTAAATTACAATCTAGAACATATGATACAAAATTACATCTATTCCGAAATTGGGAAATACAATAGCTTGTAACAAAAAGGAATCCTTAAAACTCTCTTTTACTCTAGGATAGAAAACTAAAAATGTCATTGAAGAGAAAAAATTTACGTGAACAAGAAAACATATTAAAGAATTTCTCACCTGTATTGATGAAAATATTTTTTCCAAGTCTCTAGCAAATGCTTTAGCATCTACATCCTTGTCTGTTGCACCCATCTGAATTAATGAAGAAGCCATTGCATCATATTCTTCTTTCACAATAGATGCTAAAAATATCTCCATAGCAGCCCAAGTTTTGGGGGATATGCGCCCAACAATTCCTACAATAATCACGATTGAAAATCAAATTCAATAAGGAAGAACTCCTAAAGTACAAAACAGCTTAAAGGCTTCAATTGGATATACCAAAATCAAGAAACCCAACACGGCCATCGCGCAGTAACCACAAGTTTCCTGCATGTACATCTGCATGAAAGCTCTCACAGGCAAGCAAACTTCCAAACCTGCATTAAGCATATATGCACTACAATGAATTACATTCTTTACCATTTTATCTATCAGTTTGTCTCTTTCTATAGTTAAAATAGAAATTATGACAGCATGAGATATGCTAGTGCTAATGCAATCTCATTGTTTAACATGACACATAATTAAAAAATTTAACAACATAAAGGCACCAGATTAAACTCATCTAATATGGTACATGTGGCTCTTTACAAATAAAAAAATACTTAAATTTAGAAAAAAATTCCATGAGAAAAGAGATAATAATAATAAAAACAGGAATCTTCAAAGTGCTGAATTACGAAGCTTACAGTGATTGCTCATGTAAACAGCACGCAGTGATAATTTTCATGCCTTTCTTTCCAAAAACTTCAAGAGAAGTATTTAAAAGGGACAAAAAGCAACTCTGGATATTGGAAACAGAAGGAGCTTGCAACATCAAAGTAGCTAGAGTATATTGAACATTACTTTGCAAGGTCAAGAAGAAGGTTGTTATGATCATGGCAGCATGCACCACTGACCATCATATAACATTAGCAGTGGCCATGCTACAATGGATTACGTATTTTTCTACCAAATGACCCATAGAAAAGTAGGCATTTGTTAGATGCACATTTACATTTGTTGTTATATGTTCAGAATGAATTCAGGATAATCAAATTTGATAATGTCATTATTTAACTAATCTGTATAAAATGCATGAATTGCTGAATGATGCCAAAACAGCTACCATATAAGAACAGCATATAATTTATTTGAACACCAATGGATTAACCTTTGCTGAAAATTGAAGCATCCCACTGGGACCTACCAGACATTAAGTGCCGTTATGAGACTTAGTTCTGGATTCGGAACAAGTGATTGTATAGAGTCCAGGTCAGTTAAAGGAACTCCATATAGTCTCTCCATGGTCAAGACTCGCCTAGTGGTACAATGGCGATACACTGTGGGAGCTTTAGCCTGACTTGTCAGCCCCATATCTTCCAGATATCTTGTGAAAGCCTCAATATTACTGGCTTCTTTAAGGAAGTCAACCTCTTCAAGCATCGATTCCCTTATATCTTTAACAATGCCCACCTGATGTGTGATGCTAAATTAATGCCTCAGAAAACTGCATAGTATTTATTTCAAGTTGCATGAACAATAATATTTAACTGAGACATCCTCACTATACTTGATTTTTAACTGATACATCCTCAATATAATTCTCATTACCTTCAACTCAGTCCTTTTGGCAGACCTATTAATCTGATATTATTTGTTGACAGTAGAATGTATAGTGGCAACCAATAGAAAGAAGAAAGAGACGTTAAGAATGGTGAGACTCTAAAAGTAGAATCTAAAAATTTAGTTTGTGTGTCATATACAGCAACATCACATTAGTAATTTCTAATGACAACAGGCTTCTTTGAAACATTTTGACAGGAACTTATCCAGATCACCATATCAACCATAAAAGCATGGACAAAAGTCAGCCTTACATGAAAAAAAGGTTTACTACGAATTCTGCTGATATTAAATATATAATTCATATTTTTCTTGACCCTTCCAATTCAATATGCAAAGATAGACATTGTACGTAACCGAAATACACAATTCACCTCCCTTGAGGACCAGAGAAAAATATGGACATCTATTTCATTAAGATATGATAGAAAAAGCCAAATTTGGAAAAAGCCTAGATCTGCAAGACCGGTCAGATAGTCAACTACATGTGTCATTCTCAACATATCTCTGAAAGGATCGCTAAATTTGTATTTCATCTAATGCATCATCATATTTCAGTTGAGCAAAATTTGCAACCAAACTGGTCTACCATACCATAGATGTTCGACTGAGTTCAGGATTCAATTATTCTCAACATATCTCTGAAAGAATTGACTAAATTTGCATTTTATCTAATGCATCATCATATTTCAGTTGAGCAAATTTTGCAACTAAACTGTCTACCATACCAGAGAAGTTCGACTGAGTTCAGGATTCAAGAACTCCAAGATCCTTGCAACAACGTACACAAAATTTAAATCTGCAACCAATACGTCTTCTATACCAGGCTTCAAGACCTTTATCACCACTTCTTGCTGGGAGCCTTTAAGCCTAGCACCATGAACCTGAAAGTATATGCTGCAATTGTAGACAGGCTTTCCATGGTAAAATAAAATATAAGCCAAATGATTTTACCCCAACAGACCTGAGCAATTGATGCTGATGCAATAGGCACTGGATCAATGAACTCATAGACACTATCCAGGGGCCTCCCTAAATCTGCACGAAGTATAGACTCAATTTTTGAAAAAGGAACAGCAGGTGCCCGATCAAAGCAGTTTTGGAATTCCTGGACATATTCTGGTGGGAATAGCGTTGGTGCAGAGGCTATAAACTGCAAAAATACCCATGAAATATTAGTCAGTTGAATAGAACATCAGGACTGAAGTACCATATCTTGACTCAAAAAAAGCATAGGGAGAATGAAATAAGAGTGAAAATCATAATGTCTTAGGATCTATCAAATCTTACTAACTTCAATCTACAATAACTTCAATCTACAATAAAGAAGTTCATACAGATCCATGTGGAAAACATTACAACGTTAAAGTATATTTGAATAACCTAAAAAGTTTAAATTCATTTCCTTCAGCCAGTTTATACATAAAGACAAAGGAAAGGTAAAAACATTGCTCAATCTCTCTTTTAACCAGTATCATGAAATTATATGGAGTCAGCAAAAGACATATGAATAAAAGATTGCCTGGTAGAGGAAAAACAAAAAGAAACTTCCATTACTTTGCAGGGACATCAACAAAGATAATAAAATGGAAAATTACCTGACCCAGTTTGACATAGGTTGCTCCCATGCGCTCAAACAATTTCCTCAGATATAATGGGGAAAGCAACCCAAGCTGCAATTCTGTTGGTAACTGCGTGTTAGCATTCACTGCCTGAGACAACATAAAGGTCACTCACTGTCAAAATATAATCAGTCAACAGAACACTGAGCAGGCATCTTATCGGGGGGGGGGGGGGGGGGGGAGGGAGGGGATCAGTCAAAGCAAACACTTCTGGATGGGAGTGGCATTTAAAGTTGACCCTCTATGTGCACTCAGGAGTCAAAGACTATCGCTAGAATTTTTAAGAAGGTCGAATTTATTGTCAATTCCTATCAAATCCAGATAAAAGTGGGTAAAGACATAAGAATTAAGGATGCAACTCACCCTGGATACATCGTTTAGCCACTCCCCACCAACCCCAATCACAGCCTGAATGCCTTGGGCAATCCTCAAGGCCCCACGAGGCCCCGTGCTTATAGATGTTTGGACTATGTCCTCCACCAATTTGGGCAAGTTCTGAAAACCATCTGCGGCCGGCCACGAAGAAATTTATGATTTTTCCTTAATTACAGGAGGGAACATAATAACATTCTTCACTCCCAAATTACTCTATCAGAAACAGGAGGAGCTAAGACCTTGAAAGCGAGTGGAGAACTCCTGCGCCTGCGAGTAGCGAGCGTAGGTAGACGACCCACTCGAACGAGCATTGATCCTTCTCCGGCGAGCTGAAGTAGCCACCGCCGGCAGCTGAAATTCAAAAAGGCGGGATGAGCAAACACCAATCCCATGTTTTTTTTTCATGCAAAACATAAATCAATCCACAGCTCCAAGATGGTCATTGGTCGCTACAATCGAATTCAAACAAATTTTAATTTACAACATAGAAACGTGAAGAGCGGGGCAGGGAGAGTAACCAGGGCGGGCTTGGTGGGGTGGAAGAGCGGGAGTCGCCCGCAGCCGGCGCCTCTGAACACAGAGACCGCCATTTCCCCCCGAAATTCCTCTACTCAATTGGGGAATTTGAATACAATTAAGGAGATTGAACTTAGCAAAAACTTCGTTATTATTGATTCGAACGATAATCAAAGATTCAAAGCTTTGCCGACAATTTAGCTGATTGGATGCTATTGGCTTGGCCGAGAGCTGGCCTGGGAGTGGCCGGATTTTGCCCTCCGCGAAACGTGGGGGAAGAAGGAGACGCGTGGCCTTCCTGACTCCGTAGCTGAGTCGCCCGCCTTTCGAAAGATTCTCCGTGGGTCCCACATCAGCATACAGACGTGGAAGAGAACAGGTTCCCGAGCGGATGTGGGCCCACAGGGAAGCCAATCAGAATGGCTCTTTCATGTGGAACCCACACAATCTTGAAGCAACGGGATAGACAAACGGGATCTAAGGAACCGAGGACTGGACCCGCCAAAAGAGAGTGAGGGTTTGGCGGTTCGGGTGGTGCCCGGATCCGACCCGTGTGCCACCACGGATATCTGCTCACCGCCCCCATCCCCCATCGCCCATCGGGCGGCGCTGCGGCGGGGTCCCTCGTTCCCGGGAGGAGCCTCTGCTACACCTGCGAATTGTTCATATTTTTGGTCTTATAATTGCAGGTAATTTTTTTTCCAGAAAAGTAAATAATTGATATAGATTCTATTTATATCAGTTCTCAAAAACATCCATCCTCAGTTTCAGTGGGAAATTTGCTCGGTTGTGGTTTCCTGTTGCAATTCGGATTCAGTCGGCTGAAAGCCTGAAACTTCTGTTTCAGTTTGCATTTCACAAATTGGACTTCTTATGTTTGGTTCTGTGCTTTAACTTCCTTGCAAGGTTAGTTTCTTTCTGTCTCTATTTTTTTATATATTTTTTAATTGAAATAGACTGGAGAAGGCAAGGAATGTCGAATTTTGTTTGTTTGGTCGAAATTGTGTCTGGTTTGCTTTGCTGACTTTAATTTGGGATGACACATTGACACTTGAAGTTCTACATTGCGGGATTTTTCGAAAAGAGCTGTGCTTTGTTGGTACACTCTGCTTTCTTGGAGTGAAGCTGCTTCTGCTTTTACCATTTGTTGGTCTATTTGTGATACCATAGAATTGGCTCATGATCTGTTGTTATTAGACTCGTGCCCCATTTATCTATTCTAGTTTCTATGTCAGATTAAGCTACTTCACTTTGGTGTTTTTTTGTTGTTGTGGTGATACCCGTCCACCTTTTATAGACTTCTAAATTCATTTTCTTATTCGATTCTTTAGTCATTGCTTTATGCTTCTTTTAGTCCTTTCATCGTCTTAATGATTACTTTGTTTTCTTCCCATTTTTTTGTTAGCAATGGGAAGAAAGAAGCAAGCCCGCCCTAATAGATCCGGAGTAACTACTTGTGTGTCTGATATTGCTGATTGTTCTAACATCCGGATCAATGCTAAGGATGGTGAATGTTCAGAATATTCAGTTGTACATGATGGGGAGGGAACTGTAAAATCTAGCAAACCATTTTATGTGGATGTCAGACAACGTTGTAAGGATCAGGCTTCAGATGAGTGTCGTGACATTTCCGAAGTCATCCTCACCAATGTTGCGTATGGAGAAGGATTTTTAGATTTCAAATTGGTAGAGGAGATATTTCAAAATTGTGGTTTTTTTCTTCGACTCCGATTATCTTCTGTAAAGGAAGGTTCATTTAGATTGGGGCATTGGCCTGTAATATCTGCAGATGACATCTTCTTGGAACTTAATGTTATTGAAACTTGTGAGTCAGAGGACAAGAAAACTAATCTGATTTGTTCAGGCACATTTGACGGACCTGATGAGGGTGTTTCAGGGCTTGCCCACCTGGTCAGCTTAAAGCTTTTGACACTGAGGTTGACTTCATTGGAGGGCGGAATTTTGAGAATTAGAGTGATGATTCTGAAAACTGCGTTTGATACTTGTCAGTCCCTGTTAGATACAACTAGACACCCTTGGAAAAGAAGTATGATGAATGTGATGGGCTGGCTTCGGCCCGAAGTTATAACCCAAGAGGCAAAGTATGGAATTGATCATATGGAGGTTGATAGAACCGATGAGAACTCCAAAACATCAGCTGAATGTGGTTCAAAGAAGCATGCTCTGTTTGACGCTGCAGGATTTTATGAAGCCATTAGACCATCCAAGTGAGTGTCTGTGACCACTTCTCTTCCTATTATAATCGTGACTGTTTGAGAAAATTTTATTCCAAACGCATCTGTTTAATACACCTACTGATTTTGAATTCACAGCTACTGAAATTAGTGTATATGTTAATGACATGTTAAGAAATTGAAATGGGTTATACATTTGTGTGCCTCATGGATAACCAAGGTTTTAGGGTTTGTTGCTGAATATCTGAAAACAACAATGATTCCAGCCAACACTTGCCTTGATTTATTTGGAATAGACTACACTGAAGTAGTCCACGGCACAAATAGCTTGTACCAAGAAGTTTGCAGCTCATGCTTAAAGTATCTATACTTATTGCCTTTGTGTTAATCATTGATTTCTGAGTCTTCTCACAGATAGCTTAAGCCTTGATTGTTTTAGGCAGGAAATCCTATGTAAGTAGTGGTTTTTTTATGCACTTTTGGCTTGCGGTACACGTGTCTGATTGTAGGTCTAGCATACGTAGGGTGCATCCAAAGTTGCTATATTATGGTGCTTTAATTAAGAGATGTGATAGAAAACAGACGCTTATGTTTGGACTAAGAAGTGTCATAATTTTTAAGCCAAGCTAAGATGATGGTGCTATTTCTGTTCTTGGTATAAGTAGAAGTTTTGCATTGCAGAACTGCACCAATGCTGGAAGATGAATTTCCTGACTTGCTTCCACGACTAAGGCCATACCAGCGCCGTGCAGCTTATTGGATGGTTAAGCAAGAGAAGCAAAGTCTTGAAGTTTCCAAGACTCAAAACTGGTTTTTCCATCCATGTTGTGTACCAGTGGATGTACTTGATAACCATTCACAAATATTCTACAACCCTTTCAGGTAAGTTGCTCATTCAATGAATCAAATTTCATATATATCCTTTACAGTAGTCATACGTGCTTTTTGGCACACTACTTTTTTACCCACAGGCACTACTGATTCTGCAATTGTTTTGTAATTGTAGAATCAGTAGTTGGAAGCTAGTAGAGAAATTATGAAACAGGAGACCTTGTGGTGTTGTATAACACCCAGCCCTTCCCTGAAACTTGAGAAATACGACCTTGCGTTAACCATGAGGGTTACATTGAACAATGTTAAAAGATCAACTTTGTTGGTTATTGAAGCTAAACTGCTATTGAAATCAGAAAAGGTCATTCAGGTCATTGTAGACCTTTAGATTACCATAGATAATGTATTTTTCACATCTTTTGGCTTTCTTATCTGAGATGTTTGTATTCCATCTGCAGCGGTAATATTTCACTGGATTCAGTAGTCTCCTCATCTTGGTTATCTGGTGGCATACTTGCTGGTAAGTTTGGTCTTGATTGCTTCTCGTAAAATAAATTTGTTATAATTGGAAGCTGGAAGGTGTGTTTGAAAAGCACCTTTTTTGTCTATAAAGCCCCCAACTAAACGGGATTGAATGGAGCAAATCCTTCCTTCACCTGGAGCAAAGTTTGAATAACCCCTTTAGTAACGAGGATTTGAATCTTTGATACCCATACTGGCATTTTTCTGATTCTTAGTTTTGCAGATGAGATGGGCCTCGGGAAGACTGTTGAACTGCTTGCTTGTATTTATGCAAACCCTAAGGTCATGTCAGATGATGCTAATGGTATTATGAATGAAGCCATGGATACCAGGAATGGGCAAACAAAATTGGCAAGATTGAAAAGAGAGCGTGTTGAGTGTGTATGTGGAGCGACAACTGAAAGTCTTAAGTACACAGGAGTATGGGTGCAATGTGATGTTTGTGATGCTTGGCAACATGCAGACTGTGTTGGTTTCTCCTTAAACAAGAAATGCAGGCGGTCACATACTAGAACCATGAGTTCATCCTTAAACTCAATGAAGTATTCAAAAAGGAGAGACAATCCCAAGATACATTTAACAGATGGCAGTTATATTTGCTCTTTATGCTCTGAACTAATCCAGGCTACAGAGTCTATAAGCTTTTCTAGAGCAACTCTCATAGTCTGCCCACCTTCCATTTTGTCACAATGGTCTGCTGAGCTAATTCGGTACAATTTTTCATATTTCTTAAGTTTTTTTTTATTAGCCTAAAATTTATTATCTTTCTTATAAATTTGACATTTCCGTCTTTTATATATTTAGACAAGGTAATTTAGCAAAGACACTAAATCAGTAGTCACCACACAAATGCTCCAAATTATATAACATTGTAAATGTATAACTGTAGTTAGGGCTTGAGGAACAATCTCATTACATAGACGACCAGCCTCTTATGGGAGGTATAAATTCTTAATTTTATCTATGGATACAAGTATGGTTTGCAATCTCACGAGATCACGGTCTCGGTGGCTTCACTGAGACATGAGATTGGTTAAATGACTTTCAGCCTTTTTTACACTGTTTGGGCAAGATCTCGGCAAGATTGCTTAATCATTGAAGACTAGGGTTTTTGGAGAGAAGAAAGAGCTTCTCTTGAATTGAATTAATTAAGAAGAAGACTATTACAGGACTCAACCCGCCTCTAAGTAGGCTTAGGGTTTCCAATTAAAGAAAAAGACATTACTGCCCTCACTTAAGTGAAGGGCTAACCAATCATATTATAAGAATAGCAGTGAAAGACTGATCTACCCTCTATGCATAGAACAATGCTACCAAAGACAACCAAAAATGCAAAGATAAGGGAAAGTATACTCCTCTAACAAAAGGCACCTTGCAGCTTTTCTAATGTCTCAAAGGCGAGGATCAATTTTTAATTTTTTTTCAATTACTGATTAATTGTGGCTTCCGGAAAGTCACATGTAAAGAGCTGACTGACTTATTTTTGCTTTTCATCCTAGCCATACCAAGCCAGGTTCTCTAAAGATATTTATATATGAAGGAGTAAAAAACCAGAATCCTTTAGCTGCTTCAAGAATGGGTGTGAATGAACTCGCAAGTGCTGACATTGTTTTGACAACTTATGACGTACTCAGAGAGGACTTGTCACATGACTTTGATAGACATGATGGAGACCGTCGTTTTATGAGATTTCAGAAAAGGTTCTTTCACAGTACTATCAATTCTTTTTTCTTTCCTTTTGAAGAGTGACAATCTCTTTTGTGAAGTGGTGTGGAATCTGTTAAATCTTATCCATGGCATTAATGGAACTTTTTTAACAGTTTTCTAGTACATGAGCTTTAATATTACTTGAAATGTAAGATCAATTTGTAACATACTTTGTAGAACCAATGTGTTCCTCTGAGTTGTTATATATGTTGAAATAAAGTTTTTTCTCTGGAGAACTAAGATTTTTCTTTTCTTTCGTATCTTATTCTCATTCTTTTTCCTTGGAAAGGGGAGGTTAATGTGACTACTTATACTTTTTCTTAAATATGTCTACCATATTTTAAGGTGTGAAACCTACTTTGCAGTGAAAAGAGTATTGGAATACTCGTTTTGCTATCACCAACATTGTAGAGTGTTAGATATGATCATAACAAGATTTACAACATATTCTCATGATTCAACAACTTACAGTGTGCTTTGGTTCATACCAAGGAAGCACGGATGTAGATACAAGACATGGGTACGCTATGATACAGGTGAGGCGATACGAAAATTTTAAAAAAAAAACAAGATACGATACGGGGGAACACATGTATTAAAATATTATTTTTTATGGATTTTTAGATATATTTTAAGTTACTTCTTTTATTATAAGCTTAATTATAATGAAAAATATAGCTGTATGTCTGAAATGCTATTACAAATACCCTATTTTGTGAGGGAAAATTATCCCACAAAGAGTAATATATTGATTTGGAACAGTTTTACTTAGACCTTTTGAGCAGAAAGCACATACTTCACAGTCATATAGCATTTGTTTAATATTTACCTTACTTGGAAAGGATTTGATGAAGTAATTTATAGTTGATGTGTGATACCAAAAGTAAAACATGCAGACAGTCATATCCGACATGGATACGGATATTGCACATGTTTTGTAAGTATCTTTGCTTCCTAGGTTCATACTAAGACAAGTATGCCCCTAAGTTTTATCAAAATGACAAGTAGCCTCCATATATTATTAGAAGGACAAGGGGCCTTGCCCTTTGCATCTAAAAGGTCAAAAATTCTTTTGGCAGGAAAAACCTTAACTTGTTTGATTCATGATGTTTTACCCTTTCCCTTCATTAAATGTTAACTTAGTCGTGATTGGAAAATTTTGAGGTGAGAATTTTTAGTGTCTGTTGTGCAACAAATAAGGAATGTAACACCAGAATAGCAGGCTTTTGTTTTTATAATTAAGGCAAGTTTTGTGGATTTTTTTGTATGTGTGCTGACTATAACAGCTGTTTTGCTACTGGGAAGGGGCTCTATTATTTAAATGTGAAAGTTTAGGAGTTTTAGGAAAAAGATGTAGAGGATGCATTTTTAAAAAATCCTTTAAAAATAAGGTTGTGTAGCTTTTTCCTTTTGTTTCTTTATTTATAATTGCTTACTTCTAATGATGGCTACATCTACAGATATCCGGTTATTCCTACACCTCTGACACGAATACATTGGTGGCGAGTTTGCTTGGATGAAGCTCAAATGGTTGAGAGCAATGCTTCTGCTGCCACAGAAATGGCACTACGATTGTATGCTCAGCACCGGTGGTGTATAACAGGAACACCTATACAACGGAGACTTGATGACTTGTTTGGGCTTCTGCGATTCCTTTCTGTTAGCCCATTTGACACCCATAGGTGGTGGGTTGAGATAATCAGAAACCCATATGAGGTAAGCCTGATTTTCCACCCTCAAAGTGAATCCATCAATTTTTATATTTGATAAGAATTTGGCTTATGAAGAATAATATTTAAGCTTTCTTAGTAAGACTGGAGGCTTTAGTTCAGGCATGGTCATCTTTGTGGTCAATATTTGGTTTCCCAACTGAGTGTTTGTACTGTTGAGTAGCAAGAAAGAACGTGATGTTGAAATTTTCCTTTAGTATTTATCATGCTATATAAATGCCATAGTAATGTGAGTTTTCAACCCACAATTGAAAATACGAAAATAAATGAGGATGTTTTTATCAATAAAAAGATAAGAAAGTTGAGCAAAGAGAATAATACCTTATACTAGAGTTGCAGTGAAGGGCCAAATACATATGGTATAATTCTAATTTAGGACACTTTGTAGAGCACAAACTTTCAGCTGGCTGCTTGTAGAAATTTAGAATAACTTTGCAAATACATCTTTTAAAAACAAGCATGTAGATGTTTTAAGAGCTTCTTGCCTAAGAGAATACCAAATAAATATTATTTTTTTAATCTAAAGTACATGCAGAAATACATGGAGTGAAATTTCCATTTAGTTAAGGTTCTTTTATTCATAATGATTGCTTGAAATTCATACCTGACATCTCAAAAATATGTTCGGTTCTGGTGTTCTGCTATGCATCAACCAGATCACAACCTTGATCAAATGAAATAATTCTCTTGCAATGCAAATAATACGGTCTTCTGAAATTTGGCTTCATTCTTAGAAATGGGCTAACTTTATTTATTTATTTTGATAAAATAAAAAAGGGTTTACTTTCTGACATTGGAAAACAGTATAAGCTTAACCCTGTAAAATAGTATAACATTTCTTTCTTCTTGTGAAAAAAAAAAATTGTTTTAAGTATATTGTGATTGTTTGCACTTTTAATAATGCATATCACATACCTATATTAAAAAAAATTTGAAGGAGTAAAAGAACATATGAAGTTCATTGGTAGAAGGGACTGGGAGGAAAATGGCCTAGACGCTGTCCCTAGCACATGGCTACTTGATGCCTCAGGCTTTCAATTCTCACCTTCATGTGAGGTGTTCAAAGTAGTGAGAAATCAGCTATATTTCACAGAGGCTTTTAAGACTAGTGAGAAATCAGCTATATGTCACAGAGGTTTTTAGGACTAGAATATAATTTTATTCGATTGTGTAACAAAGTCATCATGGTTTGATGACAGCTTCAACATTGGATGTATAAAAACCTTCTATGGAGCCCTAGCCGAATTGTCTTCTTTAGTTCTCTTTATCCACATGATATATAGTTGATGTTAAGGGATAATTGTTTGTTCTATTAGATAACAAAGATTGAATTTTTTGCAGTTCGTTCAAATAAGAGTTGTACCTGTAAGTAATGCTTCTGTTTTTTGATCAAATAAGTCAATCATTCTTTTTTACGGTCCTTATATATAAAGACCTTAGAAGGTACTTATATATCTTGTAAAGTGAATATTACCGTATTTACTTTATTCATAGAATTTTTAATATGAATTTTTGTAATATGAATATATTCATATCAAGGGTGTAAAGAGTGATTGCATGGACAAAAATGGGAGCCTTATTTTGTCTGATGATGGATTGTTCTAATGTTCTCTTAAGCTATTCTGTTTTTGTTTCTGTTCATATACTTTTCTGGGAACCATATTGGTTGTCCAGTCTTTCCCTATTTTGCTTATATGAGCTAGGTAATTTCTTGATATATGGTTTGATATCTCATCCTGTAGGGGAGCTACTATTCCTTGCCAATTTATATATGTATCCAGGTGTCACCCTTTCCTGTTTCTTTGGCTTTCGCAGCAAGGGGATGTACTCGCAATGGAATTTACACATGGACTTTTTAAGAAAATCATGTGGCGCTCGTCCAAAATGCATGTGTCAGATGAATTGCAGTTACCACCACAAGAGGAGTGGATATCATGGCTCACTTTCTCACAAATAGAGGCTCATTTTTATCAGAGGCAGCATGAAACTTGCGTGAGATATGCACATGAAGTGATTGGAAGTCTCAAAGAAGGTTTATAGAGAAGTTATAGTTAGGTGTGTTTTATATATTAGTCTTAGTAGAATGACAAAGCAAACTAAAACCTATGCTTTTGATCTTGTTAAAGATGCATATTATATGCTGGTTGTGAGACCAGCATACAATATGTATCTTTAACAGATCTGCGTTGCTTTTCAGGCACTGGTAATACATGTCATTCTTTTCTTGCCCATCATGAGGCTGCAAAGCTGCTGAATTCACTTTTAAAGCTTCGTCAGGCTTGCTGTCATCCCCAAGTTGGTAGTTCTGGTTTGAAATCCTTGCAACAATCTCCTATGACTATGGAAGAGATCTTAGAAGTAAGTTTTCCAAAAACTTGATCTCTTGATTTTGTCTTACCATTTAACAGTGTGAGAAAATATATTTTATATTTTTTACTTGGACCAGGAATGCTGAAAAGTGTTTGCGGTCTCATTATGGTATATAATATTTTCATAAAGTGGTTTCATTCTAGCCACATTGATTCTCTCATGATTCTTTCTAATTCTCTTCTTTAAGTTTCTTTTTCTCAACTCTTATTTGTTTTATAACTTTTTGGAGAGTCACTGTTCAAATTTCCCTTTTCTCTAATTGACCTAACTAAATTCTCCAGAAAAAGAACAATCGATCTAATAATGATTCTGAAATGCTAATTTTTTCAATAGTTTTTGCGTATCACATGTTTGTTAAGATAACAGTTATTTGGTGTGAAACAGTTTACAATCTCAAAAAGTTCTTTCTTAATGCTCTGCCATTCATCTCTACTGGACTCATTACCACATTTGAAAAGCTTGTCTTCATGTTTTGTTGCACTGTATCTGTTTGTGTTGTTCCCTTTTGGGGATACTTAGTAAGTTGTCCGTTACATTCTTAAGAAGGGAGAAGAGATCAAGTAGCAAAAAGAAATAGTGAATTGTATTGATATGCATTGCTAGTTTGTTGCTCAAAGGTTATCGAACATAGTAGCATGATATCAGAGCGGGAGATCTAGAGAGTTCATTGGTTCAATTACCTCCCACTATTTGGCATTTTCTTAAGATCACTTGAATTGTTTGAGTCTATGAGACATCTTCACTAGTTGCTTTGTATTTGTTTTAGAGAGGGGAACAATGGTAATTGCAAACTAATTGTGTTTTCTCAGAGGGGGGAACTCGCGTGGGCCTTGGGGATTTGGGTAAGCTGTCATCTCCTTCACTAGCATGATCTTAAACATCCATTGGCTGCTTTGCCTGCAAAACCCATCTTTCCTACTGGAATCAATGGCAGCTATGCTTCTGAATCCACTTCTTCTCTTACTGGAATTCCAAACCATTCTTGCTACATCTTCAAGATTTTGTCTTTGGCTAACTTGTGACTTTGCGACCAATATTCTCACTCTTTAAGCTCATGTCTGTGGTAAATTTGTTAGAGAAGAAAATGAATGGAAAAATAAGAGGGTTTTGGGGACAGGGAAATGATTACTGAATAAAGATGTAGGTGAAAGATCATTAGTTTCGTTTATTGCTTGAAAGCATTTTTTTCACTTCATTGAATTTATGTTCTGGAGGTGTTATGTTACCTCTTCATGTGTGCTCATGGCTTCCCTGTGGCCATGCCTTGCATCTCTTCTTCACCCTGCTCTTTCTTTCAATTCTTTTGGCACATGATTCAGCCTGAACTGGCCAATTGGGCTGGTTCACCTTTTCTGCCCTGGCGATTGTATGCCTGTTTCTGTATTTGTTAACAATGTGTGCAATGGAGTGTTAACCTGTATTGTTTGTCTCTTTTTTTCTCAGCTTAAGCCTCTTAGGTCCAATGGTTAACTTGCAAGATGCATACAAACTGATCTTTGTCAGTGTTATTGGTAATCCATGTGTGAAGGATGGCAAAGAGAGCTGAAGATAGTACAAAACTGCTGCATATATTACTGATACTGTTTGAGGACAATAATACATGAGTAGTCCGAAATTAAATGCTGGATTTTCTTGTTTTTTTTAATTGAAAAGAATTTTTTATGTAGGTTTTAGCTTACATAAAAAAATGATTATTTTATTATAATTTTTTATGTAGGTACTTGTTGCTAAGGCTAAAACCGAAGGAGAGGAAGCACTCAGAAAATTAGTTGTTGCACTGAATGGGTTAGCTGGGATAGCTGCAATTGAGCAGGATTTTTCACGTGCTGTGTCACTTTACAAGGAAGCTCTCTCATTTGCTGATCAGCATGCAGAGGATTTCCGCCTGGACCCTCTTTTAGATCTCCACATCCATTATAATTTAGCTGAGCTACTGCCAGTTTCCTCTCAAGGATATACCCCACACAGTGGCCTAATTTTACAAGATCCTAATGGATCTGATCATTATCCTGTAAAGAGGCAAAAACTAGATTCTGATGATCTGCACTTGGAGGATGATGCAAAGTATCCTAGGATCATTTCAGATCAGTCAACAGACGATCTAAATGATTATAAAGGTACGGTGCTTGACGTTCAGTCCAAAGAATCAATTAGATCATATAGTGATGTTTGTTTGAGAAAGGCTTGTGAAAATATTAAACAGAAGTACTTGTCGGTGTTCATATCCAAGCTATCGGCAAACCAGCAAGAGTTTAGAAGTACCTATGTTCAGGTATAAATCCTGCCTTTTCTACTTAATTTAGTCACTCCCAAATGTTTATACTTTGTGATGTCATTATAATTATTTGAAGTATTATTTTCCGTTTCACTGATTCAAGCCTGTTTGTCTTGTGGATAAAGTATTTAGCTCTTGCTGACGTGATACTACTATTGTTTTTTTATTATTTCCTACCTTTTAACTTTTTTTGCTTTCATGAAGGTGTGTGATGATCTTAAAGATTACATAAATGAGAGTTCGCCATGGTGGCTACAAGCTCTGGATCTGATAGAGAAGAATAAAGACTCCTCAAATGATATAATGCGGAAAATTGATGAAGCTGTTTCTGGATCTTTTAATGGTTCCAGATCAACGAGAATTGCTTCAAGGTTTTTGTATAGTTTGTATTATGCATACAAATGAATTTCATATTCACCTGTTGAGAGATCTGTTAAAACCCAGGATGCCTCATAATCATGATATCATCAGCTTAAAGTAGCTTCACAAAAATCGTCATTGCTTTTCACTCATATCTTCCTCGTCATTTTTCTTGTTTATGATCATCAGTATTATTTGCTGTGTCATTATTAAATACATCATCCAAAACTGGAGAGGTGAGCTTTAGTTCAGAAACCAAAACCACCAAATTGTGACATTTCCCCAACCCAACTTCCTCCCACCAAATAAAATAATAATGAATCGGAGTGGATTGAGGGTGGCTATGAATATAGAAGAGGGGTAATGCCTTTGCATCTCATGTGTTTAGGTTCCTTTTGTGCATTATGGCTCAATCAGTGATTTCCTAAATGTTATTGGTGCCTGATGGAAGCAGGGTGATAAAAATATTTTTACCGTTTTTCTTTGGCTGTATTAAGCTATTAAAAAACCATGTTTGTCATAATTTCATTAGCTTCCCATGTATGTATTTTAGAGCTTAGATCCACCTTGAACATGGTGAAAATTGTTGATTGTCCATCTATGTCATATTCTCAATGGAAAATAGAAGACATTTTGAAGTGTTTTAAGCATGTGGATATGGCTGAAGAAGCTGTGCATGTACTCGCTAGTTATACCAGTAACTAAATGGTAGATGTGGCTTTTGTAGTGTAACAATTTGTTTGTTCTTGAACTCCAGATTTCGTAATATGACTGGGCTGAGGTATCTTATTCAAAAGAGTCTGGATCAGTTGACATCGTCGAGGCAGGTTTTACTTGATCGAATTACAGAGATTGACCAAACTATGGAAAATCCAAGGGATGATGATATAGAGCGTATAAGAAACTGCCGGAATTGTCATGACATTGCTGAAGGTTGCTTGTGTGTTCACTGTGAATTAGATGACCTATTTCAGGTTATTAAATTTTATATGTTTATGAATTTTAGTGCCTTAGTATTGTAGTTGTCTTTTTTTGGAGAAAATTTTCCAAACACTTTCTTATGCAGGTATACGAGGCTAGGCTTTTTCGCCTGAAAAATGGGGGCAGTGGTGGATTGATTGCATCTGCTGAAGAAGCAGTTGACTTTCAAAAGAAAAAGTTTGCACTGAACCGTTTCTTTGGAACTTTCTCCAAATCTAATAGCAAATCTTTGAACTCGACTGTGGACTTTATGGATAATAGAAGAAAGCGGGATGTTGGAACAAATATAGTGGTGAATATTTTAGCTTATGCAGTCTTTTGATATTATTAATGGATGGCATGAATTTTGCAATGTTATTGAGTTTTTTTCTTAATACTCTTGTCAAGCATCAAATTTTATTTGGAGTTTTGTTTTTTTGGATTCATTTGTTTAGTTTCTTTGAGCTTTTTTATGAAGACATTCACACTACTCTTGGTCAAATGGTTATTTTGATTTCATGTAATAATATTTGAGAAGATCACCTACTCACTACAGTTTGAATCTTGACGCATGTAATCTGAACTAATGACAGGTTTCAAGATCTCCATCAGAGGTGGAAATTATTCTTGGGGTTCTCAGAAGTAATTGCAAAGTGCTGTTAGGAAAAGAGGGTATGTCATCTGCCAGCAGGCATCTTCTTCTTTTTGAGGTATATAATCTTATCAACTCTACTGTCTTTTATTTTACAAGACCCTGTTTTTTTAAATATTAGATTATCACATCTATCAACAATGCCTGTCATAATAGAACACATGAGGCAATCATCTACATGCCTAAATTTAAGTGATCAGATCATCTTAAAGCAAAGGAATATTTTGTTGGGCCTAAAGAGCAAAGTTCTTCCTTCTTTCTAGGAATGCGTATAGGGTTCCCTTGCATTCCTTCGATGCGAATGAAAAGGCCTATCACCTCCTCCTTTTGCTCGGCCGGCTCTGCTCCGGTGCTGGTCTGCTGTCTGGCGGAGGGCCATGTGCCTGGCTGGGATGCATGCAGATCCGGATTCAGGGCTGGAGTTTCTTGCTGCCTCCCCCCTTATTCTCTCTCCTCACCTCTTCCTCCCCCTTCGGAAGCCGCAACCCCTCTCCACCAACTTGCCATTCATTTGTCCTTGGGGCGAGAGATGGATTGGGAACCGGTTTGGAGGTTTCTGCAGCTCCCCTCCCTCTCCTTCCCTGTTTCCTCCTCGCACCTCCTCTTTTGCCCACTGCTGCCCTCTTCTTCCATTTGACTGTCCTTGGGCCCGGCCAGGCCGGTCCGTCTATGACAGACTACCCTCCTCTCCCCAAATCCCCCCTCCCCCCCCCCAATTTTCCTTTTTATCTTTTGTGCCTTCACCCTACCATGGTTTGCAATCTCACCAGATCGTTTGCCAAGATCTCAGTCTTGGTGAAGCCACCAAGACTTGATAAGATCTGGCGTTTTTACATCATATCCGAGACATCTTGCTGATTTTGGTGAGATCTGCCCATGTTTGGCCAAGACCACAACTTTTGGAAACATGCTTTCAAACCTTTTTTTTTTGTAATTGCATTTCACATGTTTCACAAGGTCTGGTTCGCCATATTCACTAGAAACTGGATATGTGGAGCCTTAAGGCTGGTGAGTCAAAAACTGCATTGATTTCTTGTCCTAATTCTGAAGGAAAATACCTGAGTACGGATAGTTGTTCTTTGTGCACATAGTATCAGTAGATCTCACTACCGTCATCGTGGGGCCCCCAATGGATGTCATATCCTGTGTTGTTTCTGTTTCCTACATGGCCAGCACCCTCTTTATGTGTGGGCCTTATTGTGTTCCACTTGGAGTAGGAGCCTGGAATGGGCCATAGAACATGGTGCCCGCAAAATATGGTCTTATGCATATGCATGGGCTAGTTCAACCAGTCACATTGTAAAGGGTAGAGATTGGTGATCCGCATAACACTGGGATGCATTTTTTAGTCCTTTGGATCACTTGACTTTTCTCTCACCCACATAGAAGAACGTGGTTCTATTCTTGTGATATTACAATTGCTTGAGAGTAAAATTAATGTTCGCAGATGTCAATATATACTTAAGTTGTCACCAGTGATTTTTATTGAATGGTGGGTCCCACAGCTAAGATAGTGGAAAATAGCTTCTCAGACACTTTTTCAAGTACCCAACCACTTAAATTGAGCCAAATGGAGTTATTAATATGGAAAAAAAATCTAAATGGAACTATTAATATGGGACGAGGGAGTGTGTGAAACGTTTTTTTAAAGATCACTGAAATAGTGAGATGATTTTACATGATCTCGCCAAGATCTCTTTGGGATCTTGTCTCCTTCAATTGATGAGACTACGATCCGAGATGGCGAACCTTGTTCCCTACACATCCAAGTCTGCTTCTTTCCACCATTACGGCCCTTCTCCAGGCTTCCTTCTCTTTCCACTGTTGACTGTCCTGATCCTCTCCCCCACTGTCAGGGTCACCCCATCTCCTTCTGCCGTCCTGTTCCCCATCTGGCCTTTGTTGTCGCCCCTTTTCATGCACCGACCTTCATCTCCTTTCCCCTTAGGAATGCAAGTGTGAGATGGGAATGTGGATGTCAAGTGCAATGGAAACATAAGTTATGTTGGGCAAATTAGTTTGTGAATTGTCTCTGACACAAGATAAGCCTTTTTGAAGAGCAATAGAATGTGAAATTCCAACCTTGCCTTTCGAGTAACTAGAACCATAAATATATCTAGCACAAGATTTCATGTATCTCCTCCTTTTCCATTTCCAAAAAACTGGAGTTTGTTGTGGATTATTTTAATAGTAAATGTGGCTTTCATCGTCATTTTCAGTGTCACATTGAGTTTGTGAAGTGCAACTTTATTTCATCAGAAAATGCCAGTTTTAAACTTTTTACGCTGCAATCTCAGTTTTTAGCACACATTTGATCATTGTACCTTCGGAGGCAGGAGGAGTAGGACAGTTGGGTAGAGGAAGAAGATAGTGAAAAGGGTTTGTTTTCTTTTTTAAATATTAAGTTAATACTTAGTGGAAAGGGGGGTGTGGATAGAGCTACCCCTTCTTAATGTGCCTCCAATTTTTAAAACGGCATTGAGACTTACTGAAATTCTTACTTGAGAAGGAGACAAGTTGAAGAAGTAAATAGGTGATAGTGGGGTGGGCGAAATAAAATTTGAAACTCAAAACTTTGGCTGGTGTATTTGAAGAGTTCAAAATCGACTCAGCTAACTCCTAATTGGGGGAAAAATCAAATAGAAGTCTCCTCTAAATTAAAGTATCACTTAAATGCTAATTAATATCAGATTCGTAACTTCAAATCTAAACTTAGAAACTAATGACCATTCCTAGAACATGTCCTGCTTAAACTACCTAACAATAGTATTACAGAGATGTCCTTCCATATAATACAGAAATGCATTTTATTCTAAATGACGAAAATGCCTTGATCAATTACTGTACTGCCTCAGGATGCTCATGTTACCTTTGAACAAAATACAAATTCTATTTTTTGAGTACTTGATGCATTAATTGGCTGGCATAATTTGTGTCATGTGAGGCTAAGCATTATATCCTTGGAATCGTAACTTCATAGTGTGCATGGCAAGTTCTATGTTGGCATTCACTTCAACAGAATTACATGTAGCCTCTTTGGTGTATTAATTTTCACTTTTCAAGGCGCTTGTGCGTTGATGCCTTTTATGCCAGATCTAGTCTATGCCTTTCCATTGGTTACCCTTTTCAAACTTTGGGCCATATTGTATGGTTGGCTTTGGTAGCAATTGTAATGGATTTTATCAATATGCCAGAGTCCCATGGGTGATGAAGTGAATGTTTCAAGCTTTTAAACTTTTGTGATGTTTAAGGAAAAGAGGTTGCATGCTACTTATGACAACTGTGGAAAAGACCCTAAAGTCACTTGTTATTATCAGTTGTCTTAAAGACTGTTCATGTTTCTGGTGCTGTGAAATAATATTCTTATATATCCACATACATGGTTGAATAGTACAACTCATACAGGGATTTAATGTTATGTGTGAACTTAGATTAATATTACAAACAGTTTTCTTTATCAATCTAATTTGTACTTGCTTTTGATTAAAGTCTATGCGGAGGGAGTATGCCCAAGCTAGAAGTTTATCCATCGCGCAGGCACAAGCTATGCGTGCTTATGATGAAATTAAAATGGCAACTTCAAGATTGCGTTTGAGGGAAACTGAATGTGATAGTGCTGAACTTGATACATTAAGCTCAGAAGAATTAATTGCTGCCAGCGTGCAATTTTCAAGTGACAAATTTCACTCCTTGTCTTTATTGAATCGAATAAAAGGTCAACTTCGCTATTTGAAGGTAACCAATTTCTTTGTGAATGCGAGTAAATATAGTGTTTTACTGTTTCTTTGTATTGGTAGTTGAACGGTGTGAGGCTTTTGGGACTTGTTTATATTAGAATTTATATCCTCAAGGTTTTCCTTGTAGGGACTGGTGCTTTCTGAGCAAAAGGCTCAGTTAGACGGCAAAAACCGGGAAGATTTAGCAGGTCCTCTGGAAAAGAGAGTCACTGGCTTCAGTAAATCTGATGATGAAGCTTGCCCAGTTTGTCATGAAAAACTGAGTCACCAGAAGATGGTATTCCAATGTGGACATGTTACTTGCTGCAGATGTAGGTTTCTTATCTTTGTTACTTCTCTGTCTTGAACTCATAGTTGCTGCTGTTTCTTTCTCGTATTTATGTTTAAGCACCTGGGATTTTTTATGTTTTTGGTAGTTTGACGGCAGGATAAGGATAAAGAAGTTTTTCTGGAAAAAGAAAAGACTAAGGATAAAAAAGTCTACTGTTCTCGATGATTAAAATTCATCTGCATATTTGATGTCATCTTGAAAGTATTTACTGTTTTTTCTAATTACAGTTCTTTAGTTAGGATAAATTTGTCTGTTCAATGCCTTTTTCTTTTCGTGTAATAGACATTCTTTAATATATCATATGTCCACTGATCTTCTATTTACAATTACTGCATTCAGCATTTGAAAGTTATAGGAGTTGGTGGAAGCCATTCAAATGTTCATGTTGGAAAAGCAACGCTACTGATAGTTCTTCAAAGTTTAAACAAAAATTTCTTTATGTTGAGAATTGAGGTGCTAAATCTTGTAGGATCAGGACTTACTTATCACTGAGCTTTGGTTCAGTAGTTGATTGATGAAGAATATGTGTGATAATTTAAATTTTGACTACAGTAAATGGCACTGTTTGCATGATCCATTAGGTTCTATTTTCTGAGAATGTTGGAACATCTGACACCTATAAAGTGTGGATGGGTATGGGCAACTTTATTCATAGTCCTTTAATAACGCCTTTGCGTTTGATAATTACAATTAATTTTTCACAGGTTTGGTTGAAATGATGGAGCAGACATTTACTCGTGGGAAAGGAAAGTGGGTAATGTGCCCTACCTGTCGACAGCATACAGAATATGGAAACATTGGTTATGTTGATGATGCGAAAAAAGAGATGTGTGATTCTGTGATGCCATTCACACTGCAACAAGGTTGTGACATTTCTGAAGTTTCTATTGCAGTGAGTGGTTCCTATGGCACAAAGGTTAGTTGTGCCACTCTTTTCAGCAATATAGTCAATAAAGTAGGCAAAGACATGATAATGTCCAGGATTTTAAATGGGTATATATATGTTACATACAATGATGTTGTCGGCTCTCTTGACCTTATGAAAAGATGTTGAAGTTACACTTTGGAGGATAGTTACTGTACCCATATGTTGCATGTGACGTGTATCCGAGGAATAACTATTAATTGGCTAAACAAAGGATGGGATTAATTTAAATTTCAATTAGAAATTTATGTTAATTGGACAATGTGATGGTTTGTGATTTACGTTGTTACATTTAATTTTATCTAGTAACACAATTGGCCTATCTTGGTCAAAATGAGATCATGAGAAAAGAATAGACACAAATTTTCATCGTGATAACAAGGATCAGACTAAAATGTTTCATCTGGATATAGAATGTTAGACCCCGAGTAGACTAGTAGTAATTCTTTGTAATTTGAAACATACTGAGAAATGTCAAGTGATAATATATTTTTGTGGTTGCTAAGATTGAAGCTGTTACAAGGAGAATCTTGTGGATCAAATCTGCAGATCCAGAAGCTAAAGTTATTGTCTTTTCAAGCTGGAATGATGTTCTGGACGTTTTGGAGCATGCACTGGCTGCTAATGATATTGGATATGTTCGAATGAAAGGAGGCAGGTAATTCACAAACATTTTGGGTGGCGTGTAATTGTCTCTCATGGCAAAGTAACAGAATTTGCTTGCAGCAAGATTGTTTTTGTTGAAATTGTCAGTCAAATGGTTGATTCAGTTGGCTATAATTATATGTTTTTCCTGGCTGATATCAACCGCATATGACATTTAACCTACCTATTATTAATGATGGACACAGCAAAGTCTTGCTTGTGTGGCGGTCCTCTGTATATACCTAAATTTCGAAGCATATGTTGATGTCATTGCAATTTAAATGTTAACTGCAGAAAATCGCATGCTGCCCTTATGCAGTTCAAAGGACAAAAAAGAGTTGTTGAGGTTGGAAAACCCCATGATCCACAACTAGAGCAGAAACCTATTCAAGTGCTGTTGTTGCTAATCCAACATGGAGCCAATGGCCTCAATATCTTAGAAGCACAACACGTGGTTCTTGTGGAACCACTTCTGAATCCGGCTGCTGAAGCACAAGCTATTAACCGAGTGCACCGCATTGGACAGGAAAAGCCGACATTTGTTCATCGATTTCTTGTAAGAGAAGTGATCTATTTTTCCCATAAAACACTAATTTGTCAGTCTTTCCTACTTCGACAGTTATGTTTCTCTAATTTTTTTGGTTAATTAATCGCAGGTGAAGAGTACTGTGGAGGAGAGTATATATCAGCTAAATAGTAGCAGGACTGCCAATTCTATGATTAGTAGCAACACGAAAAATCAGGATCAGCCTGTCCTGACTTTGAAAGATGTTGAGTCTCTTTTTTCTCCGGCAAGTACTCCTGAAAAGTTTGATGAGACAAATGGGAGCCTAAACCATTTGCCTCCAGCTGTTGCAGCAGCTTTAGCTGCCGAAAGAAGATTGAGATTAAGTTCAAGTTAGCTTTCACCAATTTTGTTCTGGTTTTCTTCAGCTGGTGGATATTTTTCTTATAGGTAAATACTGCTTTCGTCTTATAATGGCATATGCATACGTAGCTTCTGTTTGAAAAGAAATTTGCATGTGCGTGTGTACGTATCTAAGCATGTAGACAATGTAATTTCACTCGGTGTCTCAGAAGTGTTAACTCTTAAGAACAATCTATGGATCCTTGTTGGGTTGGGTTGGGGTGGGGGGGGGACAAGACATTGTCGTAGCTCTGATCGTTGAACTCTCCTGTTGTGCTCTTACTTGCATGATTCTATTGTTTATTAACATTGGACTTTCTTGATTTTCTTTATACCGGCAGGAAGCAAACGGCCGAATTTTATTTTTTTGAAATCGAGGAATTAAGTGCCTGCTCGTTCGGCTGACTTAAGGATTTTCTTTTCTGCATGAGCGTGAATCATCATAGCAGATTGATCTGTGTACTTATGTAAATATAAAATTTAACTTTTTTCTGTTAAAATCTTCTTCTCTCATATTCAATAAGAGTATGTTTAATTTCTCATTTAGATGCCTTTTTAACTTACCAGATACAGACAGACGACCGCAGTCGTATATGTTGTAATTTATGATACATTGAAATCCGAAATGTTCTCACTTGTATTTTAACCATAAGCCAAGAAACTTATATAATTGCAGCCATCATTATGAGCACATGATTATTGCCGAACCCACATTTATCTAGGCCCTTCTTCCACGTCTCGGGCCTGCAAAGGCAGCTTAACAGTCATCAGCATTCCATACAATTGTTACACCAAGTGTGTCCAGTCGCCAGCAAAACTACCGTCCGAGCGTTCCTCAGGCCTGCCGTTTCAAGACCATCCATCAAAGATCGATTTTTTTTTCCAGAATTTCTTAAATCAAAGCTGCAGGTATGTTGACGCTTCTGCAATAATTAATCAATTAAATGAAAGATACAATAGCTCACCCTGCAATAAATAGAAAAACCAATTTGAGATCGACCGCTTGAAATTTCCAATGGTTAGGATCGATATACATTTATTGCTAAAAATAAGCTATTATGCATACCAATTAATAAACGAAACTTAATCGTAACGGAGGAAAGAGACCAAAGTTTTATTGTATTTCTAACATAACAAGTATCAACAAAACTTCCAATGGTTATTGCAGTTTACACACGTTACAAAAGTCGTCATCGGTTCATCAGCACTCCGAGTCTGCAACTGATAGTATGTAGTCTTGCGCTGCCCACACTTGCCACACTTGAACTGATCAGTGGTAGCTTTTGGAGGTCCCCCGCGCTCACAGTCAAATAAAGCCTTCTCTTTTATCTGACTATTTTCTCGTTTCCTCTGATCACTGGCCATTTCTTCGGGGCTCATCTGAACGAGCCTTTCTGGCTGAATTTCTCCCAAAAGTACTCTTCTCCGCAAATCTGGATTGTTCGCATCCTTGAGATTAAACATTATGGACCTGTATTTGACTTTCTGGGCTCCGTTGGAACGTCCTAGTTTCTCAAACAAAACAGATTCCACAGTAACAGCCACACGTATAGGGTCACAAGCACTTACTTCCTCTATAATGTCTTCACTGGCCTCGGAAGAAACCTTGCTCAATGCCTCTGCAATAAGCTCCCGGAGTTTGTCTCGAATAGAGTCATTACATTTGACCATTGTGGTCAACTTTGGTGGGGATGCAAATGGCCTTTTAGTCACAGGAACAGCTTTCCGCTTATTATCATCCTTGGGAGTGTTTTCAAGGGGGACTCTCTCGTCCTTGCTTGAGTTCTCAATTTTAATTGATTCCGACCTTGAGCTCTCAATTTTAATGGATTCGGACCTTGAGATCTTTTGCATCTTCACAACTCTTTCAACCCTAACAGTTTCTGACCGTGAGGTTTCCTCTACCTTCATGAATTCTGCCTTCAAACCTCCTTCCTTTCCACATGATTTGGCTTCAGCATTGGGTGAAATAGATGAGCCCGAGTTATTGTTCTTCTTATTGTTCTTTGAAGTCTCTTCAATGACTATGTTTTTCCATTTGTCAAATACATCAGATGCGATCAACTGGATCTTCTGCCTAGGGTGTTTTGTTAGAGCACGCAAGCGCTTTCCAACCTGAAAGAAAAAAGAAATAAGTATTTTTAAAGGATGCCTAACCCTAATAACATCAAAACTCAATATATAAAAAAAACTAGATTGCGAACTTTCATAACTGCAGGAGGACAGGTACGAACTGTACAACAAAATTAGCAATGCATCGATCAAAGGCACAAGTTCCAAGAGGTAGCCAGACATGTAAAAGGATCCTCATAAGCATATCTAACAACTAAACGTCAGTTCACTATAAAGCCAATGTCTTCTTCCAACAGCCTCCAAAGACAAGAGATTGCCAAAACTCCAGACATCTCAATAAACTTATAACAGGCTAACAAGCTCAAACATTTAGTCAGCGTGAAGTCACATTAGTGCCTGGTTTCCTGAATAATCTAACCGTGATTTTATCTGACTGCGAATAAAAAGATAACAAGACTGATACAAAGACATAAAGAAAAAGTAAACCAAAGACCAATCATCAAACCCAAACGTTTTAAAATGGCGGGAGAAATTTAACTCCTAACATACAAAACAATTGCGCAAACAAAACCAATCATATCTATATGTTTTATGAAGACAGCGAAAGTTAGACAGATAACCATATATAGCCATTAGCAATTATAACTCCTAATCCACAAAATATTCATACACGTGTATCAATCACAATTATGTACAGAAAAACAAAATTGAAGACCGAAAGGGCTACAATTTGGCATTCCAAATATACACAAATTTGGGTCAAAGAACATTAGTATATAATCAACTAGCGTGCAACCAAGAAAACTATATTAGAAAATTGGTTTTATACGTTTCCAACAACAAAGCGGAAAAAATCAGATATGCTTTCTTAACTCATGAGTGCTAAAGGAAAAAATCCAATTGAGCAACAAAACGATTACGGGGGCATACAACCAAGGAATTTATTAATCCAAACAAATAAATGGAATTAAATTGAGATAGGGCCATAATCTGACATTCAAAATATATGGTAATTTCGGTCAACGAACGTTGAGAAGTAATTAACTAGCTTGCAATGAAAAAAAATTATAACGAAAAATCGGTTTTTCACGTTTTCAACAACAAAGCAGGAAAAACAGATCCGCTTTCACGAGTGCTAAAGAAAAAAAATCCAATGCTGCAGAAAAACGATCATTTGCCATACAACCAAGATATTTATTTCTCCAAATAAATGTAAAAAACAAATATTTTTTCCCAGAATGAGGAAAAAATCCAAATAACAAGCCAATTAAGTGTAAAAGGAAAACAAAATTACCTGGGTGGACACCAGAAGGCTCATGGTGACGGGGAAGTCCCGGAGCTTCTTGAGCGTGTCGACGCATTGGGCTTCCTCCGCTGACCCCGACTCGCCGGCACCTCCAGCTGCAGCCGCTTCCGCCGCCTTCTTCGCCACCTCAAATAGCTCCAGCAGCTCCTTATCCATTGTTTTTTTAATAAAAAAAATAACAACTGGATCCTTATTCCGATACGGGTATAGATCCAAATCACAGAATTCCACACAAATGGAAAATTGCAGATTCCACCAAATAAATTTGAGAACAAAAAACACCAACCACAAAATAATTCAAAGAAAACAGATAATCTGACAAAACCCTACAAAAGATCCAATTTTGCGATTCTCGTTTTCATCTAATTATCCCCCGACTCCAAGAAGAACAAAAAAGCAACAAAAAATACCCTAGATTTGATGGAGAGGGCGAGAACAGGGGAGGTGGAACACAAAAATTTAGAAATCAAAATTCCGTGATTCAGACGCCCCAAGAGCAAACCCTAGAAGCTCTGAACTCCCGGGAAAATAGAGAGGGGGAGCTCTACTCTGGAGGGAAGTTTCCAAGTTGTAGATGCATCGAACGGTTTTGATTTGTCCACGTAAGAAAGATCTACGGCCAATGAATTGCCGGCTGCTTAGACAAGTATAATGCTGGAATTGAGACGAGAACGAAAACTCTGGTCGTACGTTAAAAGTTTGACGCGTGTGCCCTTACCTACATCTCCGCGGAAACGCCCTTAACCAAGAACATTCTCGGTTGAAAATAAGATTTTTAAGAATGATTGAGCCAGAAGAAAAAAATTGCCCGCGGCCATGATTTCTTAGTTTGATTTTGTTATTCTTCAAGTCATTTGTAGATCAACGGCGGGGAATTAGCCCCTGGATGGTTTAAGATCAACGATCCACACACTATAATACACAAAATTTACAAAAATCATAATCTCTATGCAGAATTCATGTCTTAAAACACTGTCACCATTAATTTCATTTCTAATATAGAGGCCTACACGATGTTTGGATTTAGTCGTGGTAGGTAGCAATTAAAATAATCGCTTTATTAGGATGTTACCAAATTTAATCCTAATAATTCAAATAAGAACATGCCTATTTCTCCCCGAATAAATCCTCCGAGGGCCCCATACTTTTTACCCGAATAAAGTTTTAAAAGTTAATTGAAGTGTACCCCTCCCCCTTCCAGCAATATTTCATAATAAAATCCATGCTTAGCTTCTGGCGATGATCACACACGGCTCAATGACTCGTTACGAAAATAAAATGAAGTTCTCTAGTTCCAGTTTTGGAACTAGATTCTTACATATTCTTATAACTTCATTGGGGACAATAGCAGTTATTCACAATCTTTATTCACTGTTTCTAACCAACTTCAACCAGTTTGCTCTTTACCTTCGTCAAATTCAACTATCTACAACCTCTAGCAAAAAATAGACACTTCTCTCTAATCAAGAGCTTAGATGAGTTGTTGCAAATCGACAAAAAAAATTCATTTTTAGTTTGTAAATGCACTAGGAACTCATCTATGACAACTTTTTTATCACAAGAACCCATTTTTCAGCTAGATCCGGAGCCTATGCAAATTTGAACCCATCAAGATATTAGATATGATGGTGGACATATCTCGTAGCAAAGCTCAAAGCTTCTCCCACCATTGCTAGCCCCTCCTTCAGTGGCTTGTATTCTTTTATTTGAATCAACATTACCAATGAGAGGGTAAATTGGGGGCAGAGGGGTGATTAGGAAAAACATACATGTTAGTCTCCTTTGAGGTATATGAGGTAATGGGAGTGGTCTTGGGACCGATTGTGAAGGGGAAGAGAAAGGTCAGTACCGACAGTCTTGAGAAGAATAGGGTTGAGGTGGTCAATAGCGTGGAGGACTATTTGGGGTGGGGGAAGCATGGGAGGGGGGGGGGGGGGGTTCTACGGAATAAGGATTAGACGCATTTTGTAAATAAAAGATCTACAATTGACAAGCTCCATATATACATGCTACATGCCCAAAACACAAATCAATGAAGAGTGTATATAATGAGTCAAAAACATATATTTAAAAAATTAAATAAAACACTAATATGTCCACTATTTTTTACATCAAAAGTCAACTCTAAATGGCTAGGGAAGATAAATCACACCTAACAGTTGAGATATTTACTTTTATTAATCCAATTAGAGGTGAAATAAACTTTTTATGTAAAAAATATTGAATAAAAATATCATTTTAACTAGGGAAAATTATTAAAATAAAAAAAAATTATTTATCAAAATATACCACTTTGGGAATTCTTTTTTGCTATGCAGATGCCAGCCAAGCAACTGATGCCAGTGTGGTTTTTTTTTTATTTTTTAAGTTGATTTCGTCATTTAGAACGACGAAATTGGTTTGAAGACGATTTCATCATTCTAAACGACGAAACCTTTTATAAGTTGACCCGGTTTCGTGGTTCAGAACGACGAAATTAACTTAAGCTAATTTCGTAAACCTTTTATAAGTTGACCCGGTTTTCGTCGTTTAGAACGACGAAATCAACTTAAGCTGATTTCGTCGTTCTGAATGACGAAACTCCCGCACTTCGCTAATTCCGGCCATTGGGTTCGGTACAATACTTGATTTCGTCGTTCAAAATAATTTTTTTAAAAATTACTATTTAAAACTAATTTTATCACCTGTCCCTTTTCATTCATTCAAAACATACACAATACATGCACGACTTTATTCATTCCACCCATAACAAATATCACCATAACAAATATAAGTAAAGTACATTATAGACGAGTAACAAATATAATACATCACAAGTAATGTCATAATCTCGTACGTCCTCGGCCTCGACCTCATCCTCGACAGTGGTGTACAAGATCTTCATGATCTACCTCTAGCTCTGGCTATGGCTCTGGCTCTGGCTCTGGCTCCGGCTAGGCCTCGGGCTCCGGCTGCGACTCCATGTCAGGCTCCTGATTGGGCTCCGGCTCCGACTCCGACTCAGCATAAGTAATAGATGGTACAATATGAGCTGGCCGATGTCGTCTATAATATAAAATCGGATCTGGCTGAGCTACATGTGCAGTGTCTGGAAATGATGAACCTGGAGGAGAGCTATGCGCTGCTGATGATGATGGAATGTCAGGGCATGAAGAGTGCATCGGTTGCGTCTGAGCAGCCTCGTTGATAGGATAATCTCGATGAACATCCATGATCACCGAATGAAGTAGTGGTAAGCTACGAAGGACATCATTAGACGCTCTAATCACCAACTCACATGCTGCTGCTAAGTCCTCACACGAAGTACAGGTGACAAGTGCATCACTCAAATACGCATTAGTATGTCGAACCTGACAAAGCTATAAAAAATAAATTAAATATTAGATAAATAATTAAAACGAAATAAGAAAATAATATATGCCTTAATTAACAAAGTTGTACTTACTAGAGTTGCCTCAGATGCTCCCCTAGGCTGATATGTCATCTCCTCTACATCATCGCGCGGTAAAATATATCACCGTGTAATCGGTAAATACCACTGCATATAAGTACTATGAACATCTCGCAATGTCGTAGCCATCTCCCCTCTAATAACAGTGGCTCTCCTATCCTCCCATCAAGCAATATATGACGCATGATATATAGCCCAGTCGGTAATATGGAAGCTCTGTCGAGTGATGCGATGGACAAACTTGACAATAGAAGGTGGGATCCCTTGCTCCAGGTTAAACTGGAGCATTACACCATCCGGCACATACATCTCGATAATCTCGTAACATATTAGAGGGGTTCGAGAAAGCCACACCTCTCGACCGTCCATGTAGAGCGGAGGTATCATAGCCAACAAGTCCTCCGAGTACGGCTGCCAAATAATCTATACAATATATAAAGATAATTTAGTTTAAATAATGACATTTTTTTTAAATCATTACATAAAAAAGTTCAACACGGTAATAAAATTACCTGGTATGGCCGCTGGTGGTCTAACTCCCCTCTATACAATCGGAGGACTCCTTGTGGATTTTTAGTTCTCTTCTTCCGAACATGTAACGCCCGAGATTTTTCACACATTTTCCTTAAAATTCACGGAAATTTTTTGCAATATAACGTCTGTAAATCGGAGGAAAAATGACAAAACCAAAACCTGATAAAATAGTTTATAATTTAAAACTGTAAACATCTATTTTTCATCTAAATATTTTCATCATACGGTCAATCATCGTACGGCCAAAGCAAATATCATCAGGCGCTACTCGAAAACACACGTACGAATAAATTGCTATGATCATAGACTTTAAATACAAATCACTCCCAGGCATCCCTGAGTGCAAGTCCCATAACAGTCCACTGACTAATCCAAATAAAAGTCCAGAATAATAAACATCTTGTTTTCTCATCTCACCCAATACATTGGATCGTGGCACAAATAAACTCGCAGTGAGTGAAGCATATACCTGAGTCAATGGGAATCAATTCATCGTTGAAGCGAGCATCCATCTCCAGGAGCTCTCCACACAACCTGCAAAACCTCCCATACAACGGGGCTAAAAAGTAGGGTAATGAGTATTTTCAATGGAAAAATACCCAGTAGGAAAAATCCCAAACGGTGAACTCAAAAGTTCATAAATACATGCGTTCATGCACTCAAACATGAAGCAGATAAGCATATCAATATCATGCTCATACGCATACAAACATACCAAATGCACCATCGTGCCAAAGTCATACCAAAGGCACCATCGTGCCAAAATCATACCAAAGGCACCATCGTGCCAAAATCATACCAAAGGCACCATCATGCCAAAATCATACTATCAAACCAAACTTACACAAGCACCCTTAGCCAGGGTCTTACAAACTTACTTGTACCACCGTACGCTTACTCATACAACACACGCATACTTGTACGACCTTACTCGTATAATCATATGCTCACTCATACAACTTACCCATACATGTACGACCTTACTCGTCTTACTCGTACAATTATACTCGTACACATACTCTTACAGTCGTGCTCATCCACATACTCTTACAGTCGTGCTCATACACATACACTTACAGTCGTGCTCATACTCATACGCTTACAGTCGTACACATACTCATATGCTTACAGTCATACACATACTCATATGCTTACATTCGTGCTCATACACATACACTTACAGTCGTACACATTCTCATATGCTTACAGTTGTGCTCATACACATACGCTTACAGTCGTGCTCATACACACACTTACAGTCGTGCTCATACTATCGACCATTGAAGCTCATTACAACTAATAAGCTCCAACGTCGAATGGAAAAGAATGCCACTGGGGCAACACCTTAACCTCCGGGGAGTGACTAGACACCATGGACTTTTCCGAAGGTAAGGCACACTAATGCTCATGGGGCACTTGATCAAACAGGTAAGAGTAGATCCATGATACTACTTACCTGAGCACGCAAACATAAAAACCCACACATAAGGGGTCATACTGTCACACCTCGGCGATGCCCGACCCGAGCCGAACCCGGTCCAGGGGCCGTTCAAACGCGCGGGGGCGACGAAGTGAAAATTGAGAAACGATCTAGCGGAAGACTTAACCCTAACCACGGGCGATTAACAGAAATACGGAGTGCGCACAATCCTTTGAGCAAGAGTAAATAAAAGGGAAGGAAAAGGTGTTGCTTATCACAAAGTAAACAACAATCTCAAACCCACAAGCTTAGTTAAGTAAAGCCCACACGGCTCAAAATAAGTCATAAGCATCACAACTGTAGAATATGACATAAATCCAAAACAAGAACCCTACACAAAGGTTCAAGTCATAAAACATAGAACCAAAGAAGATAAGCCACACAACGATCTCCATCATCACACCCAAGCTATCTCTGACTTTTCCTCAAAGAGGCAATCCTGTCTGTTTGCGTGTCGCACCACGCAGCCCCAAATCAAAACACAAAAGAGGGGTGAGTTTTAACAAACTCGGCAATGGTTTTAATATCACTAACAACATCGAAAATACGATAGCATGGCGATATAATCTTTCAAATCAACGATGTACAAGGTGCATCATTTTCTGATCACATATTCACATCACTTAAAACTGCATCACAGTGCATAATCATCCTGCATGGATGTATCTCTAACATACATATTCCCACATGCATAATATCATCACAATCTGCATGGATGTATCTCAAACATACATATTCCCACATGCATTCACATCATAACCAATCCCGCATGGATGTATCTCTAACATACATATTCCCACATGCATAATATCATCACAACCTGCATGGATGTATCTCTAACATACATATTCCCACATGCATAATATCATCACAATCTGCATAGATGTATCTCTAACATACATATTCCCACATGCATTCACATCATAACCAATCCCGCATGGATGTATCTCTAACATACATATTCTCACATGCATAATATCATCACAACCTGCATGGATGTATCTCTAACATACATATTCCCACATGCATTTTATCATCACAATCAACCTGCATGGATGTATATCTAACATACATATTCCACATGCATTATATCATCACAATCAACCTGCATGGATGTATCTCAAACATACATATTCCACATGCATTATATCATCAAAATCAACCTCCATCAAGGAGTAATCACACATTAATGTCACACAGACGGGAGCATGGACAAGGCCACGAAGGCGTGTCATGGTCCAAAATTCTACACAAGAATTAAGGAAAGATCGGGGTTGTCAATCCCTAACACTGCTCGCCCTGGACGATCCTGGCCAAGGATGTCCCATTCTCACACAGAGAATCTAGAGCAGGGGTGTTCGCCCAGGGACATCTCCTGCGGAGGGAAGAGCCCGAGTTCTCACACAGAGAACCCTAGAACACGTGGTAGCGGGGTGCACACGGCATACCACACTGGATTCTCAGGTTTTAGATGATACTCATAATAACATTCTCACAATCCGCAAGACAAGTACACAACTCGTCCCCACATCATTCCATTTAACAAGACTCAACCCGGGGAGTGCACTTGTTCCACACAGGAACTCAAATCAAAATATGTCCTTTCGGACCAATCAACTTACGATTAACCCACGACTGATAAATCCGGCACACAATTTCATCACATTATATCCAATCGGTCAAATTCGATTAATCACGATAAAGCCTCAATTTGAAATCCATTTTCATGATGCATGCAGCATGGTATATACGTGGGCAAAGCATACATGAATCCTAATCCATGATAAGTGCTCTCATCAGCCCCTAATGCATCATTCATAATCATAATATCAAGCTTCAACATCATCATTTAACCCCACATGTGTGTGTGTATCTAGTAGAAGCATTTCACTTAATGCATGCCAACATGCTTGAAATTAAACTCACTACCACACTACACATGTGAATTTCCATCTAAACATGAATCCCAGCGGAAATCATAGGAGAAGAATCGTTGAAGTCATATCTCAATTCAAAACTCAACCACAAAGGCTAAACACATATAACATCACTCATTTCATCATTGAGTCATGGCATTCACCAACATCCACACACAACTAACCACAACCCATCATGACAAATCAGTCCAATAATATATTATAGTTCTACTGAAAATATGCTTAACCATGAGAAACCAACCATTCATAATTTCAAGATGACGATTCCAACATCATGCCACAAAACATAAATCATTCCACCATCTCTAAGCATATATCTCAACTCCATAAACTTAATAGCATGCATTTCCAGTAGCCTAACATAGCTTAAAACACTCCACATTCATATAAAATTGGCAAGCTGAAGTGGAATCATCAAAATAGACATCATATGCACAACATACAATTTACTGTGTAGTCGATTGATCGCCCTTCAGGCCATTCGATCGGTTAAACGTGAAGTTTTGAAATTTACAGTTCAGCCGTTCGAACGCCCAGCAGGCCGTTCGATCGGCTGAACTGGAAAAGTGTCGTTCCGGTAGTGTTGCCGATCGAATGCCCTGCCGGGCCAATCAATCGCCAACACAGCAGAACAGTCATCTTCTTTCTTTCGCAAATCCAAACCGAAACACCATTCATAACACTTCAAATCCACATCTAACACCCTAATCATCATCAAAAGTCCTTCTTGACTTCCAGAACATCAAACCATACCATAATAATGCAAAACCCTAAGAAATCGGGATTAAATAATTCTATTTTCTAATCTTACCATTAACACACTAAATCAAGCAAACTCCATTCGAAAAAAACCAAAAATGAAGAGTTTTACCATGGATAGACAGAGATTTCGAAGACCCATTACCTCAGCACTTGTTTTAGCTCGAATTGAAGAGTCACCCTTCTTGAAATCCTTGAAAACACAAGGAGTTTGGATTAAACTCTAATAGAAATCGATTGACCCAAGAAATCCCTAATTAAATCTTAGATCTAGGGCTTGTTGGTAGTAAAAATCAAATTTTGAATGTTAGGGTTTGTAGTAAAACACAAATCAGTAGCTTTTGATGGTAAAAAACGAATTGAATCAAGGGGAAAATGGTAGATTTGGAAGAAATTAAGAAGAAAGCCAAGGATTAGTGCTTAATTAGAGTAAGCTTACCTTAATTGGCTTCTAATTCGGGCCTAAGTGGGGATTAGGCCAGCCCTCCTTCCTTAGCCTATTCCCAAAAATGGAAATGGCTCAGATCTGCCCTTTTATAGTAAGGGTTGGGGTATGCATAGGTAAGTTTTGGGGTGTAAATAGGAAAAGTAGGCTAAAAATGGTTATTTTGCAAATTTAAGCACAAATTAAGCCTGATAAAATTCTGAAAATTTTTGTGTGACCTTAAGTATATGTCTAGGTTCATTTGACCTAAAAATAAAATTTTTGACGGTGGGGCCCACAGGGGTCCCGCCAAAACCCTAATTTTTGGAAAAATAGTAAAAATTCCAAAAAATTCCAAAAATTCACATTTGGTTTAAAATCACTTAAAACTACTAATATTGAAGTTGATTTTGGTTAAAACCATCACAAACTTTATTTATTTACGAAGTCACCGAATAAGATCAGAAAACGCGTAAATCTCACGATAACCAATAATTAAAGAAAACCAAAACCGGTTTAAAGATGAGGGTCCTTACACATACAGTTGTCCACCATAATGGGTCTTATAGTGCCATAGAATCGCCTACCATAATGGGTCTTATAGTGCCATTGCCACTCTTGGGCAGAAAACATACAGTGCCATTCTTGGGCGGAATCATACAACGCTCTCAACAGAGCATCAGACGTCTGGGCTTCATACAGCACACAGATAAAGTCAAAAACGTACATCGCTCTCAATAGAGCATCAAACGTCTGGGCTTATACAGCACGCAGACCAAATCAGAAACATACGTCGCTCTCAACAGAGCATCAGACGTCTGGTGCTCTATACAACACATAGACAACATCCCGCAAGATAAACACCATGGCAAGACATGAGAAATGCTCAGTCAACTCATTAGCGGCCAGCTCAAACATGGAACTTAATCCGTCGAACCCTCAGGTCTCAAACTCACAACGCTATCATTAGCATTCTTACAATTCAAGTTTGAATTAAGTACATTATGCAGTATAATTATGCCCAACGAACTCATAGTCCTCGACTGATCAAACTGAAGCTGAGGCAGATCGAAACCCTAGTTCGTCAGGGCAACAGACTTCACTTAACCCGTCCATCTTGTGATCAAAATTCACCATACAACGAATCCTTATAGTCTTACATACTCAGCCATCTACCTTATGGCCAAAACATCTTACACGTACGTCATCAAACTAAGCTCCTTAGAGCCAAACCCAGTTATCACCTTCTTACTTAATACCTCACTGATTATGCTTACTTTTCACTTCATAATATGTACGTTATGCTTGTACAATTATGAACACTCTTACAATCTGACGACCCCCCAACATATGTTCTGATCCAAATCAAACAGACCGTTCCAAACCTCGCCCGTCATACTCATATCCTCTGTCCTCCGTCATACACTTACGCATCCACATCCATATCCAAATCCAGACAAAACTTCTGTCACCTCTTACTGTCCATCGCCCATACCTCTGCCCACATACACTTACACATATCCATAGCATAGGCCATTAGCCATCATACATACGTAACTTACAAACATGCTCACTAGCCATCACTAGTACATACATACATCAAACATACACGCTAGCCATCACTAACACATTCACACACATTCATACATATTTCAAACATGCACACTAGCCATCACTAGCACATGCATACATACTCCAAACATGCACGCTAGCCATCACTAGCACATGCATAATCCATACGTAGCATACTGACATATTTGCTAGCCATCGCTAGCGCATACATAATCCACATCCATAAAATATGCATACATCTCATGCATATCAATCATACTTAGCACCCATATTACACATACATCAACCACACTTACAGTTCATGTGCATGCCATATGTATATAAACATATCATATAATCATGCTTATATGTACATCGTGCAATCCTAGCATGCTACTACTCATTCAAAGCATGCTTCATGAAATTACGAGTTCAAAGCTCCCCTACCTCGTAATCATGACGTTCGATGGCGAGCACACGACGGTGGCGGCGTCGGCGGCAGAGTTGGAGGTCAAAACCGTTTCCTGGCTGAGAGAGCTTCTGTCTCGAGGATTTTAGGAAGCGCCGGAACTAGTCATGGCCAAACAGGGTGTCAGAATCAATGCGGTAAAACCCGCGATCCACGGCGGCACACTAGGGCAGCCGGGAGAAATATCATGCCAACAAGAATGGCGGTGCGACCAGATATTGAGGGTGTACTCATTGAAGATCGGCCGGTGGCTAAGACGTGCACAGCCGGCCACAAGACGTCAAAATCGGCCGTGGACAGCACCCAACGGCAACGATTTCGGTCAACAAAGGCCCACATAAGGGCGGAGAGCATGGGGCAACACTCGAGAACAAAGGGGAGGTGGAGGAGGGCTACGTGTTAACTCCACTCAGTGGCAAAGCCAACCGATGGTTAGGCGGCGCGAATGCGGTGCCTAAGCCCAGAAGTACAAGCGTGTGGCCACATGCACACGCAACCCAAAGGGCGGGGGAGAGGGCTGAAAGGAGGCGACCTAAGGCCCACAAAAGCCAACAGGGCTAAGGCCCTAGCGGTGGCCAATCTAAGCGGCGACATCGCCAATCGCCACCCACAACTAATACACGTGGTGCGGGTGGCTGTGCATCTCGCACGGTATAGGGCAATGTCAAGCTGCCCATTCTGGGCGGAGTGTATAATCGGGCCAATCGGGGCTGACCCTCACTGTCGCCGAGCTGGGGCAGAGCCCACGATGGCCAAATGGCCCACAGCTTGCCGATGCCAATGACCCGAGATGCACCCAAAGCGTCTAATCAGGCGGAGTAAGGCAATAGGGGCAAGGCGAGGTTGGAAACGACAAACCCCTACCGACACCGGGTTAGGTGGGGGCCAAGCTAAGGTGACCCACTGGTGTCACTGGGCCGGGGTGGAGCCAAACAAAGATCCGCTAAATCAAATCTGGCGTCCGACTGATAATGTCAGTCACACAGTCTAAAACAGACGTAGACCAAAAATGGGGGACTACCGATCTGAGCAGAGGAGATACGGAGGGAATGGAGGCTGAACCGGTCTAGGTGGGGCCATCTCTGGCCATCACCAGGCTGGGGCGGAGCCCACAGCAGCCAGGCTGCCCTCACCAGCCAACGGTGACGGCGACAACCCATTGGAAAAATGTACGGTAAAATGTACTAGCCGTAGTAGGGGAGAGCGGAGGAGATGGAACCGCATTGGGTAGGGTGTCCCTCTGACTTCGCCGGACCACGGAGGAGTCAAAAGAAGGTCCCAATGGTCGTGTCTCACAGCCACCGGCCACTGTCTGATCCAGGCAATGCACTGGCGGTGGCAAATAGGGGAGGAGATGGGGAGAATGATGGAGTCGCAGGGAGGCCGACCGGGGCTGGGAGAGATGGCCCAACGCCGTCGCCGGACCAAGGTGGGGCCGGACGGAGGTCCGTCAGCCGTGGCTCACCGCCGGCGGCCACCAATTCGTCCAAAACAACACTCCGGCGAAAACAGGGTAGAAGGAGGAAAGAGGGCAAGGCGGCGGAGGAGAGGCCCTCTAGGGCCGGGAGGGGTGTCCTCCCGCCGTCGCTGGCCCAAGGCGGAACCATGGGCGGCCGGTCGGCCCTCGCCAGCCAACGACGGCAGCGGAATCAAGCAAAACAGAGAGGGGCGGCTAACCGGGAAAAGTCGGGGTGGAGGCGGCGCGGCCGGGGCAGTGGCCCCTCGGCGTTGCACCGAAGGGGCGAAGCCTGTGCCGGTGTCCTGCGGCCTTCCGGCGGCCGGTGGGGACAGAAAAACAAACCGGGGGGGGCAGTCGCACTGTTCCTCCTCCAGGAGGCTCTAGATCGGGCGATCCCGATCCACATTTTTTCTTTTTATTTTTATTTTCCAAACGTAACCTTAACGCGCGTTAACTCACTGGTTACGCGTCAAACCTCCAAAATTTGCGCCGTAAGCGCGCAGCGAGGCCCGTGGCCCGTGACTAAGCCCCACACCCGACTTTACGGGTATAAATATAGGAAAAATACACAAATACACATATGCTGAAACGTCACATTTTCCTGCCGAAAATGACCAAAAAAATAGCAAGAAAATCTCAAAAAATCGTAGAAAAATCAGGGACCTTACAGAACATTCTACCTTAAGGAGTTAAATTTAAGAAATGAGTTCAGCATATGTACATAAAACGTTGCTAAAAATGTAATGTGGTAAACATAAATACAACCTACCTCGCTCCTAATGGAGCACCCTCAACCAAGCGATCCATCTCAGCAGTTGGTCGGCCGATGTGTACGACCATAACTATGTCATAAAATAGTGATAACAAATATTAGAATTAAAAAATAATACGTGACTAAAACACCAAGTAAAGTTACATAATTAATTACCTAGAGAAGGGTCAGACAACCCGCAATCCCCGAGGTCATGGCTTGGCATGCCTTTCCTAACTCTCGGTATAAGAATACGAGAGTAGCACTGCCCTATGAATAAGTCCCAGCCATGTCAAAGTCGGCAATGAGAGAGAGATACAAAACATGCACGTGGTTGCTCGTGGTATCCGCAAATATGGTGGCTCCAAGTAAATGCAATATATAGGCTCGTGCATACTGCTCGATAACTATCTCTGTAGCATCGGCTAGGAGCTCACGAAACTCCTGTAAGAGCCATCGTAGGCTCACTCGGCTACCACGCATCACTGTAGTAGGAGGAGCTCTACCAAGAAGTCTAACTAATATATCCATATGAGCTCCTCCTGTCGTGCCTATCACTGGACGTCCATCAATACAGAGTCCTAATAGAACTGCCACATCCATGAGCGTGATAGACATCTCTCCATATGACAAATGAAACGTCTGTGTCTCCCTCCTCCATCTCTCAACAAGAGCTGTCAATAGAGGCCGATCGAGACGGACATACTGTAGATGAATGAAATGGCCGAATCCCGCTCGCTCGATATAAGGTAACATACGCTCATCTATGGGCCAATGGCGGAGATATTTAAAATGTTCGGTGCACTCAAGGCACCCGGGGTTCGGTCCTATAATAAATTTTAAAATTATAACATATCGTACTATATCAACCAAAAAAAGAAACAAATTTTAAAAAAAGTTATCATACCTCTCCTCTCCAAATAGTAGCAGACCTATGTGACTCCTGCTGGACGAGTAAAGAAGCGTCACTCGGGCCTGACCCATAACAAGGCTCTGCATGATCCATATAATCTGTGGAAAATGAAGATCATATCATTAATCGTAAGGAATACATGCGTACATAACTAAAAAAATAGAATAAATACAGAGGTTGATTATATGTTTACCAATCAACGGGAGGGTTTCTACATGATTTACTATTATGCCCACTTTGTTTACACCTCCCGCATTTATATCCTCCTCTACCATCTCTTTCCATTGTTATGCGGTCTATAGTATTCCTAATGCGAACAGACCGTGGGCGACCGGGTTGCCTTGTTGCTATTGGTGGGTATAACACAAAAGGTATATCCTTCTCCCAATACTCCCGACTACGAGGAGAATAAAATTATGCGAAGTACACATTTTTATACATAGATGTGTAAAACAGTGATGCATGGATTGGCTCCCGCCGCTTTGCCCACACGACGATGAGGTAATAGCTAGGATAACCATAAACCTGAGGGATGTTGCTTGTACAAGTATGCATCGCAGCATTTACCATAACCTTTCGGGCACAAATTGATGTCACTTTATACTGACTCTTGTGGATCCTCTAACTATATACTCCCCAATTTTTCTTGTTTGCTCTCTCAATATGGCTTCCACTCTAAGAGTATATGGGGTGGCCATGGCAGAGGCGGCAGGAGATCGTTTAACAAAAAATTTTATGAGCCAATAAAAGATAGCTGACATTAAAGCCTGCATAGGTAAACCTCGTGCCCCCTTCAAGACGCTATTTAACCTTTTGGCCATATTTGTAGTTGTCATGTCAAATATCGTAAAACCACCGTGTGCAAGGGACCATTGTGTAGGATGCAATTCTCCTCCTAAGAGGAGATGTTTTGCCCTAGGACTCTCTTGACCAATCAAGTCCATTTTAGCAATAAACTTTTCTACTGTGAGTGCACAAGCTGCTGCCCCAATCAAGTCCGTCAGTGTATCATTTTTGAACTCCTTAAAATTTGCTTTTATGTGACGGATGCAATAACGATGGTGGTAATCCGGCTCTGGAAAAACCTCAGGCACGGCCTTCTGAAGCCCCTTATGTCGATCTAAAATAATGACAATGTTTGTCATGCCCATCAGTACATGATCCCTCAATTCCATTAGAAACTATTTCCAATTGTCTCCATCTTCCTTCCCGACAAGACCGAATGCAAGAGAAAATAACCCATTATTTCCATCTGTAGCCGTTGCAGTTATAAGAGAACTGGGGTATCTGCCATACAAGTGAGTGGCATCAACACCAATCACGGGGATGCAATGTCGAAACCCTGCTATAGACGGCCCAAATGCCCACAACAATCGCTTAAATCTCATACATATGGCACCATCTGCACGATGTACTTCATCAACCTCTAAGCGGTAGTAGGTGGTAGGATTCGCTTCTTGTACCGCCCTTAGGTACATTGGCAACAGTTTATACGATGCTTACCCAATCTCCATAAATGGCCTTGATCGCCATATTTCTTGCTGCCCATGCTTTCTTATAAGATATGTCAACATGATACTTCTCCTTCATTCTTTGAATAATATCCCCTGGTGTGTGAGTTATTCGGCTTGGATAGCGGGTATTATGACCTTCGAAATAAAGGAGGCACTGCATTGCCTATGATATGTGCTAAGCTGGGCATTCCGACATGTGTGGTCACCTTTGTACGTCTTCAATTTAAAGTACCCACCACCCCTTTTGATTGAGTCATGCACTCTCCAAGGGCAAGTGTTATCAATGCACTTCATTGTATACTCCGACGGATTTGTTTGTATAACCTTGTATTCGACATGATTTTGAATGAAAAACTCCTGCAAGGCTGTAACGAATGCTTCTTTATTCTCAAAGATGCGGCCAACATATAACTCATCTTCATTTTGTTGGTCCATAGCCATTATAGAATTAACTGCAGCATCTATCTCCTCATCTGTGATGTGTGCATAAAGTGGCTCCACTTCACAGTACGGCGGCTCTTCATCATCTACATTCATATCATTTCCAGCAATAGCATTGTCTACCGCATTATCCCCCTCGCCGTCAACCATCTATTGAGCGCTTTCTTCACCTCTAACCCCTTCTACATTCATGTCAGAATCTTCTCTACTTACTTCGTCAATATTATCTTCACCTTCATTATCCTCATTTTCATCAATATTTTCACTGTATACATATCCCCCCTACATATAAACATTGCATATGTATTAAATTTTGTAAGCCTAAAAAAGTTGAATTCATTTATAAATATATATTTCACCTCTGATTAGATGGTCCAACATCTGTATGACCAACATACCTGTAGGGGTAATGAAGGCCCATCGAACTTTGAGTTTTATACCATGCACCGCCTTGAGACATTTGAACGCTAAATGACTCATATGCATGCGTCGTGGACCTTCCATATTACACACATAATCTCAAAATTTAGCTAAATGTATTTTCATTAAAGGATAATAAGATTGAAAATGTATTCACAACTAAATCAACCTTACCTCCAATTAGGTCCACTTCTATCATAAATAGGGGCAGACGACCTATGACGTTCATTTGAAGCTACTGTCATAGATAAATTTCCTTCTTCTTCGTCGTCCACCGGCATTTGCATATGACTTTCATTGTTCACATTTCTATCCGAGCTCCTGTGTGAACTTCTGTGAGAGCTCCTATGTGAACTACTTCGCCTTTCACTAGTCACTCGGGCCTCTTTTTCGAGAAATAACTCGAAAGAAATTTTGTCACATGAGTGGTGAAACATAAAAGACATTGACGCATCATCATTTATGCGCATTAGTATCATTCTTGATCCATAGGGCGAAATATTACATTTGATAGTAATTTTCCATCTTCTTCGATCCAACCCAACCTTACTTGTTACGTGCATCTCAAATTCATCAAATGTAGGCGGTTTCTTCATTAATAATCCTTCTATGCATCCGTCGTAGTTAATTAAAAAACTAACCATTTCTTCTGCCATTTATATTCAATTAATTCATAAATAATAAATTAAATTAATATTAGATTAAGCAAACTAATACTAATATCTACCCTAACCAATATATTTTTAAAATATATACGCATAGAAACTAATAGATTTACCAAGTATATAAGCATATCATGAATACTTTATATTAATGAGCAAATTTCCTAATCAATCAAATTACACAATTGACGCAATAACGCATGCAATGTCACAAACCATATAAACTATAAAAAAAGCATGTTAAGAAACGCAAATCCTCCTCATTTTCCAAAATTTGAGAGTCTTGTCATCTTAAAAAACAAAAACTCATCAATTAAAAATCCATCTCAAATCAGTAGTTTTAAACAAAAAAAACACAAAAAATGACTGCAAATAAAACTTCTAAAATTAGGGATCAATGACGGGACATTCAAAACTTCAAATTTCTTCAATGTAGCATGCAAAAGATAAATTACTTCAATGTAACATACAAAAGATCCATTGCAATAATTGAGGAAGAGGTAAATAAAAAAAATAGAAGCAAAGGATCGACACGCACTAGAAAAATGGAACGGGTGCGGGCTGAACGTGGCAGCGGCGGGCTGGATGTCGGTGGCGGGCTGGACGTCGGAGACAGCGGGCTGGACGTCAGCGGCGGGATTGGCAGATGTTGGCAGAGGCGGCGGAGGATCGCTCGACAGACTGGAGTGAAAGACGACTGGAGGCGGAGCGGATTCGAGAATAAAAGAACGATGATTTTATCGTTTAGAACGACGAAATCAGTATTGTACCAAGCCCAATGGCCAAAATTAGCGAAGTGCGGGAGTTTCGTCGTTCAGAACGACGAAATTAGCTTAAGTTGATTTCGTCGTTTTGAACAACAAAACTGGGTCAACTTATAAAAGATTTCGTCATTTTGAATGATGAAACCAGGTCAACTTATAAAAGATTTTGTCGTTCTAAACAACGAAATCAACTTAAAAAAAAAAACCACACTGGCACCAACTGCTTAGCTGGTACCTGCGTGGCAAAAAAGAATATCACTTTAAGAAATATTTCCCAAAGTGATATATTTTAATAAATAATTTTTTTATTATTATTCTAATAATTTTTCCTTTTAACTAGAAGGATTAATATCCAAAAGCTATTTTGTTACACGTGTGTTCAATTCCTAGTTTCCTGCCCACCAACTAGATCCCAAAGGCGCTATTTATTTTGGGGGAAATCATGCCGCCCCATTTGTTTAACTAAATTCACACATAAAGCATATACATGGAAGATTAATAAATTTATTATACTAATTATGCCATAAAAAAATATTCTTCCTAAACAGACCCTAAAAGGGCTCATTGACATTCTGTTTTGCTTCATTAGTTCCACGAACTGCATTGCACCGGCCCAGTAACGCTCGCTACACATTAAAACAGACGCCCATAAGCCAGCTTAAGGCCCTCATGTAGACATGTACCCGTGCAAGTCGATGACCGTGTCTGAGCCTATGGAATATGTAATCCCTCCATCCCATATTAACTGTTCTATTTAGTTTTAAAAATTAACAAAAGTTAGTTCATTTTGAAAAAACCCAATGAGACACTTAATAAGAGACGGGGTATTTAGTTTGATACACTAAATACTCCCTTTCCCACATTAATAACACTATTTGATTTTTCAAAGTGAACTACTTTGGAGCTTTAAAGTGATTTCAGGTTTGTAAGTTTAAACAAAAACCTTTAGGGCCAATTCAAACTAAAGGATTCACAAATTCAAACTTAACCAGATTGATGTTTCAATTACGCTCCTCCATGGCCCACCCTAGACATGTACAGCGTTAAAACTTGAAATCAACACCAGTGGAGCTCAGAAAAGTACTACAGCATTGTCAGGTACAAAATTCCTCTTATTGCGTCCCCTGAATTCAACCTTTCCAAAGTTCACGTCGCAATCTAATTTTCAATAATATCCGGTATTTCTAAGCTCTTGTTCGTACAATGCCTCCACGCCACCTTCTTTTCCAAGAAATACAAGACGGCCTGCATTAAAAATGTATTAAAATTACTTAATTTCCAGCTTGTTGCCAGCCTTCTGTTTGCAGCTTTCATACAATACTTATTGCACTTGTTTCTATTTCTGTAACATTATCCAGAGGATGCACTATGGCACTAAATTTTTTTCTTAACCAGTACAGCAAGGAAACATCAAGTGGAGCAGGAAACCCGGCAAGTATTGGAGGAAGAAGAAGATCAAATAAACTTAAGTAAGAGGAAATATATACCGTTGCGCCTCACAGCAACTTCTCTTATACGCCTTACCAGACCAGTAACTGGATCACTAAAGACTTTGGATTCCAGGTTCCCTTCGATGTAAATAATAGACCTAAACCATGGCAGAAAATATGTGAAGCATACAATATGTTTAAAGGAAGATAAAACACCAGTAACACAACGGACACAATATGAAACGATTAAAGTTTCCACTTAGTGCTTTCATTGTCATTCTCTGAGAAAATTTTTGTATGAATAAATAAGCTCAGAAGGGATTGGAACAACGACGAAGCAGCCCAGAATGTCTGGCCTCATACAATAAATATCTTACAATTACATCCTATCAACGGAGACACAATGGGTTCACAAATTAGACATAAAATTCAAGTTTTGTAGGCCCTAAAGCCAGTGTCCCTCATTCACTCAATTCCGATCTTGTCCCTAGCAATCAAGCAGGCCCATATAGACTGGCAGCTTGCAGGGAACAACGTTTTGCCTGATGTCATTGCCAAAAAAAAGGGCAAAATAAGTTTCCCCTGGGAGAAGAGGATTCTAGTTTTAAGAGTGCTTGCAGGGAACACAGATTTACCTGTTGACATTGCCGAACAGCAACAACATAAATCTCCCTTGGGAGGGGAGCAAACTGCAGAGGAAATTAATTCTAAATTTCTTTGTCATACCAGATAAGAAAATACTAACTGTATGAATTATTCTACATACTCAAAGTCACATGTTGGCCATAGACCACATGCAATCCCTTCTTTTTTTAGAAAATACGAACTTAAACTTCACATAATCTGGAAGTCTAAATGAACCGGCTATCACAAACTGCAGTGCAATTTCTTTCTCCCCTTTCTCTAAAAGAGTCTCCATGCAGTTTTTACCTCCCAATCTTCAAAAAATAAGAGATGAAAAACGAAAAGGACAGAATAAGTTTCTATATGATCCTAATATATCACTTGGGATTTCTTATCATATGACAGTGTGTGGTTCTGTCAATAAGTTGTGACCATCATAAGACAATAAGACTCACATTTTGCACTTTTAAGAGTATATCCATCACTAGAACACCCATAAATATAATTACTTGAAATAAAATCAATCCCAAGTTAATTGATTGTCAAGACAAAGAAACACTGGACACCTATCAAAGAAAAATGATCAACTAAAGTAAAAAGTATACTATCAGGGATCAAGTCAAGAAGCTATTGACACCATTTGTGTCTAATACATGAAAATTTGAACTCAATAACAGTAAGAAATACGGTAAAATGTTCCATTTATGTGGGACTTTTGATCAAAAAAATTTGTAACCAGTGATTCAATCTACAGAAAGCTTCAATGTGAAAATACATTTTCATCCTTGAAATTCTTCAATAATCCTTTGCAGAAAGTTTAAACATATAGTAGCTTTAGTCAGCAGGATACACAGACAAACCAGTTCTAATTAAAAAGGTCAAGAAGAAGCATCCAAAAATAAACATAGTCAAGAAGACATTAAGATTAGTCCCATCGGTAGTAGCGGAATACACATCAACTACTTATCAAACCTTAAACTTCAAATTCACATTTCTGCAGACTCCATATCCTATACAGATAAATCACTAATTAATTTCTAGTTACAAACCAACTAAAAACATTAAGGAAATCTAAACCTGGATGACAAAAATAGGATAATATGAAGTTCTGCATAAAAATTTTAAAATTAATAAAAATGGAAAAAACATACTGGAGAAACAGATATTGGATTGCATTACATGGCCTGATTAACTCACCCAGGTTTTACATTCTTTTCTGCTAGCCTCCCTAACTTCTCTGGATATACAGACACTCGATGCCATTGAATATTGCAGCGGTTGGCATACTCCTTTGGGTCTTCGTCATCCAATGGCCTTCGATTGTTCCGAATACCACCTGTTCCCACTGAAAACAAAGTAACAAATCTTCCACTTTTCAACTTCTTTTGCACTGGGACTTGACCTGCTAGACCAACCAAAATAGCCTGCCAAATTATGAAAAAAAAGTTGTAGAACAAGGAAGTAAGGAATGCCAAGCTCCAGACACACACATACACAAATGGCCAGTATATACAGTACCAACAGAGGGTTTAAATTCATCAAAATAGTCCCAATATGTGCAACACACCTTGTAAACCCCCTGATCCAACCCATTTTCAAGAGGCCTCTCAAAGTTGAGAGGCTGGATGTTTGGATCCGAATTTGCCTCTGTGTCAGGCTTAGAAGCTTCATCATCACATTCATTATCAGACTGTTCGTGGTTGAGTGTGATACCAGTGGAAAAATTATAAGAAACTTGAGGCCTTGAAAGAGGGATGAGAGATCGAGAGATTCGCCTCAACAGAGAAGCCAAAGCAGTCATATTGAGAGGCAAAAGAGCTCAACAATGCCTTGCTTCAATCTGTCATAATCAAAGGACAAAAGATGGTAAGAATTCTCCCAAGTGAAGCAAAATTGACACTTCCAACATAATACTTTTGTCATTTTCATGAACTATTGAGATTTACTGCAGCAGTTGAAGCAAATTAAGGTTCAATCTGGATTCTGGGAAAAGGAAAGATCAGGGGCTTTTCCTTGATTTGGGTCAGGCAACCAAAAAAAACAGAAACAAGACATGAGAAAAAGTTGTGCGTGCGTGTGTGGGTGGGTGGGTATGAGGTGAGATGTTGAGTGGAAAAAAGAGCTTCAATATTTTTTGCACCCCAAAAGGTAAGGGGGATATTGGAAAAAGAAACTGTCTTTTGTCTCCTTCATCCCTTCCACTTACCCAATTTTCTCTTTCTATGCTTTCCTTCTTTAGTTTCCCCACCAATCAAACAACGTAAAATTTATAAAATCCCTCCTTTTCCTTTTCCCTCTAATCCCAATCTATTTTCTTTTCCCTTTCACTATTTATCTGTTTGTCAAATAAACAAACATTCGAAGAATCATCCTATTCGTGCTTGGAAGTGTACAGAACAAACAAATAGGCCATCAACCTCGACAAAGAAGAATAAAGTTCATGAACAAATAACTTAAAGGGTTAACTGCATTTAAACCTAATAACCTATTAGAGAAAAAAACACATAAACCCCATGCGGTTTTGAAACCTGCGCATAACCCCCATTCGTTAACTATCATTTAGTTAAAAATAATTCCAACAGAACTACCTTTAAAATATGAGTAAAGACAAAGGGGGGCCACACATATCAAGAGGACAAAAATTATACATGTGCCCTTGCCCAAACAGTGTTTTCATCCCCAAGTCTCTCATCATTGGATTCCCAAAAAGATAAGATTTACTTTCTTATAGAACTAAGGCCATTAGGTTTTGAAAACATGGGGTTATGTGCATTTTTACAATAGGCCATGGGGATATAGTACATTTACCCTAACTTGAAGGACAATTTACCATTGTTAGAAACAAAGATACACTGTCAAGAGAAATGGTAGAATTTGACATCTATCAAATGTATAAACTATAGCCTAAGACATAGAACATTTCCAAGCAATTGACTCTCCATAAAGGCTGCGCCTCCTTTAAGCTTGTTAGTGATGAAAAGGGTCAGCTTCTTAAGATCTAAAACGATTGCCTAGAATACAGGATATGCGGGTAGTCCATAACATAGGCAACCAAATTTTCTCCAAGAGCAATGTGTTCCATAATACATGCACATAAGAACCAAATAAACTCTGTATTACAGAAAGGTTGCAATGTGTTCCATAATACATGCACATAAGAACCAAATAAACTCTGTATTACAGAATGGTTAAACTTTAACTTTAAAGAATAGACGACTGATTCAGGAGGAAGACATGTCTAAAAGTTGTCAGAAAAATGAAAAGCGGCGAACTATACATAGGACACAATAACCTTGCAACTCACAGAAGCAGTAAGCAAACAGAACAACCTCGAATTTCTTTTAGCCCCACACTGAGATGCATTGTTGTGCCTAGTCAGATAATTGGGCACGTCGATGCAGCTTATGGCTATTTTCTAAACAAGCCTACTATAAACAGACATGAAGTCGGGAAGCAGACCAACCGGCCCACAACCACGATATACAAAAGTGACACTATCAGAATAAAACCCAAGGAATAAACATACAGTGGAAAAAACGCTGCACCATTAGTAGCTTACCAGTCATCGTCAAAACTCAACACCATTACATTCAAAGACTAAATGATCGTCACCATACCTGTATCGACTAGACCTTAAAGTTCACTAACCGAACAAAGAAAAATTTGTAAAGAGGAAAGAAAGAAACTATCTTTACATTATTGTAAGTCTGCCCAGTACCGCAAGCAGTAAGAAATGATAGAAAACATTTCGATTGAGTACAGAAGCAAATGAGGGGAAGAGGGAAATGACTTGAGAGAGAGAGAGAGGTCCTGAGGCATACCGGTTGAGGTTGAGAGCAAGGATGGTAGCGCCGACAAGGGCGTCGAATGACGGCGACCAGGCGGCAGGCCTCAAAAGCGAAGCAGGGCGGCAGCAAAGGGGAGAGGGAGGGGTCAGTGGGAGTTTTGGGAGCTGGGGTGGGGACACGTGAGTGAGAATAATTTTTCCTGCTCCGCGGCTCCCCCGTCCAGCCTGCCTCCATCCCTCGCCCTCGTACATGAAAAATGGGGCTCATCACCATAGATACGTTATTTTCATTTTGGGCTCACGTTTTGTTAGTTGCAACATGTGTCCTTCACCCATTGGTGATTTATTGATGAACAACATGGGTCCATACCATGAGTTTTACATCATTTAACAAAATAATATTTTTACATAAAAGATACATATAAAAATTTACACAAAAATTTTGATTAGTTTCAATAAGTGAACCTATGTAAACTTTGTATGAGGCCCACTTATGAAGTTTAATTAAAATTATTTTGTAAATTTTTGTAAGTATTTTATTCTAAGAATATCACTATCCCTAATTTTTTCAGTACAGTAACTTATTCATGGTTTCATGGTTTTATTACTCATGGCTTCATGGTTTTATTAAAGAGCATGACTAAAAATAAGCACAATGACTAATCAGTTCATAATATACTTATCAAAAAAGCAGTGTGCAAATGAAAAAGGTTTATATGAGCTTAGGCTTATACATGTAACGCATCAATGAAACCCAAGTATCATGGCCATTGGGTTAAAATCCAACAATGCAAGCAGGGAGAAACTAATATACCTCCTAAATTATGTGTATTGATTTCAATTCAACATTGCACAATGCTTAAGCTGAGGCGGTCGCCTAAGCTCATATTCTATTGTATAACTTCACAATATTATGATACTTTTTGACAAAAAAATTAGATTTATTGGCTATTTTCCTTGAATATAAATTTTGAATGAAATAATTGGCATACAAACTTATGTCTCATTCTACATTTGTGAGTCTCTAGGTGATGAATTTGAAAGCCAAAAACTCATAGGATACATGAAAATTATGAGCCCTTCAATCCATAAGGGTGTGTTAGTATTGGCAGAAAGAAAGTTGTGGAGGGGAAAAGAAATTTTTTTAAAATTTCATATTCCACTGTTTGGTGTTACATGAAAATATATATATAAGCTTAAAATTAGGGAAAATGGACAAGAAATTGGCCCTAGTACTTTTCCCCTCAGCCCATGGATTTTAGACTAAGGACTTGTGCGTTACTTATGTTGACCTTATTTCTACCTCTACCACCATTATCACTATTGCACCACCATTATCATAAGCACCACTACTAACATCACCACATCCGTCACCACCACCATCTCCACCTCCAGTACTTATTGCACTTACCGCCATTGCCACTACTTCCATTGCCATCAAAAACAGTCCAAAGGTAGTAGTGATGGCGGTAACAAAAAAAGGGTATTTTTATCATTAAAAATACATACAAGACAATACTACTAGTGTGATTATGATACATTTTAATTTTAACTTTCTATTACACAACAAATAATAAAAATATTAAGAATTGTCTAAGGTTTCTTTTTAGTAGGATTCATTTTTACTTTGTTTATCTTTCTCTTTCCCTTTCTCCTTATTTCTGCCTATCCAAACAAAGCTTAATTGTTTTCCATTGACATTCGTGAGTTCCTTACTTGTCAAGGTAAGGGATCCTTCTTACTTCCTTTCGTCCCACTCTTTTAGAACTCCTATGGTCATTGTACAGGAGAGAGTTAACAAGGAGGCCCTAGAGCACTACTTAATGAGCCTACCTCGTGCTTGTTAGGCATATGTTAGGTGGTTTTTGATGATAGGGCATTTGCTATCATACAAAGATCTGCCAAAAGGCACCCCTTCAACTTCTCCTCTCATCCTTGCTTAAGAAGCGTCACACTTTGATCACCATTCACATAAAGTGGGTGAGCATGTATACCCAAATAGTGATATTTATACAACAAAACTCTTAAATGAGTTTTAGTTGGATTTAACAAGTGGGCATGTTGTGTCCCTATCGGACACGAACAATACCTAGCTTCTTCAAGTAGGGGAAAAGGGAGAAGATTGAATGAAGAAGGGAGAATAACAACTTTGATTTTGCATAAAAGTCTGAGGAAGATGACCCCCCTTTATGGGAGGGTGCGGCTCCCTTGTGAGTCGCACCTCCCAATTGGACACGAACGGTACCTAGCTTCAAGTAGGGGAAAGGGGAGAAGATTAGACAAAGAAGGGAGAAGAACAACTCTAATTTTGCATTAAAGTCCAAGGAGGAAGATGACCGCCCTTTATGTGAGGGTGCGGCTCTCTTGTGAGTCGCACCAGCTAGTGGGTCCCATGCTAATTAGCGGGCCACCAGCTGGCCCATTACAATCATGAATCAATTTCCCTCCCCCCAAATACAACTTATTACATCACAAAAGGAAATTACTGAAAGGTAAAGTAAATCCTAATATAGTAGGTTCTAAAAATAGAAGTAGTGCAAGGCGAGAGATGTTCCACCCCTGAGCTGGTGTACATAATACTCCACCACGCTTCACTTTCGCCTTGTCCTCAAGGAGACCAAGTAGGGTAGTGCTCTATGAATCGTCCTCAAGCATCCAAGCAGCATCCTCAAGAGGTTGACCTTGCCAAGTTACGAGTACCTCAGTGACAATGCGGCCAGAATGACACACCAGTCACTTATCAATCATAGAGGCGGGTGTGGGTACGTCGGGCTCCAAAAGGCCCATCAATAGCGGGGGCAGGGTGCTAGAGACAATGGTCAAGTCCCCAACAAAGCAGCAAAGGCGAGAGACAAGGAAGACTGGGTGCACCAATGATCGAGCGGGTAATACAAAGCGATAAGCCATCGGTTCAATGCGCTTGCTAATGAAATAAGGGTTGTGGTAACGTGGAGCCAGCTTAGCATGCTTAGCTTAGAATAAGTTGGTTTGACTTAGAGGAGTCACCAAACAAGATCGCCCACCTGGAACTCCGAATCGGCATGCTTCTTGTCATACACTTGCTTCATACAGTTCTGAGCAGACTCCAAATTGAGTTTAAGTTGTCGGATAACCTTGTCCCGTGTATAGAGCATATAATCAACCTCAGTCATGGAAGAGTAGTGAGGCACATAGGACAACACGGTAGAAGGAGGGTGCCCATAAACTTGGAGTAAACCCAACCCTAGTATGATAGGCCGTGTTGTAGGACCATTCCGCCTAAGGAAGGAGTTGGAGCCATCGGCGGGGCTAATCCCTGACAAAGCATTGTAAGTACTGCTCCAAGATATGGTTAGCCACCTCAATTTGCTCATCCGTCTATAGGTGGTAAGTGGTACTCATACGAAGCTCGGTGCCCTAAAGTGCAAAGAACTCACGCCAAAAATGAGAGAGGAAGATCTGATCCTGATGAGAGACAATGATGCAAGGCATGCAGCTTGGCTATCTCACGAACATAGATCTCAACCACTGTTTTGGTGGCGAACGGATGGCCCAAGGCATAGAAATGTGCATACTTGGACAAGCGACTCACAACCACCAATTTGCCTTGCACTACTAATAAGGCCTCTACAAAATTCATAGATACATCTTCCCAAACCTTATCGGGAATGGGAAGGGGTTGAAGTAACCCAGTAGGTGAGGTAGTGGGAGCCTTCACCTGCTGACAGACGTTGCAAGTAGCAACATAGTCCTCAACCGCCCTCCAAAGGACATGCCATAAGAAGCTTTGACTAACCTGCTTATACATTCGGAAGGAACCCTCGTGACCAGCAAGTGGTGTGTCATGTAAGTGAGAAAGAATGCACAGTTGAAGGTCGAACTAATCCGGCACCCAGAGTTGGCCCTTCCAAAGGAGGAGTTCATCTTGCCACACAAAGAAAGGAAGGGAAACAAGGTCGCTGTAATGCCCCGACCCAAGCCGGGGTCCAGAAAATCTCTTAATAAAAATATTGTCTTTCCTTAAGCCAGGGATCATCATTTGTGTGCAAGAGGTATAACATTCGTCTACGCACCACGGAGCTTTAAGGCTTCCTTATACATAGACTCCGATTGTAACGATCATATACACACAACGAAGCTTCATTGTTCATCACATGTAAATCAGAATAAAACTTATTATTATAATAAATTTGGATCGGGCCAATGCTGTCTTACCATTGGTTACCTATGTACATGTTGGATATTATTCCAATACGATCGAATCCGAATGTAGTTCTTCCTAACGGCTATTACATACATCAAGTAGCACAAAATCATATACGTTAAAATATGTATATACTTATATTCAATCAAAATCATATTGAAATTTGTAGTTTAACGGATTTATGCAGAAAATAAATCAACAAAATCGCACATCTCGCTCTACCACAAAGCGGGATCAATCACATTCACATGTCTCGCTCTATTACTAAGCCGAGACCGGACTCACACACCACATGTCTCGCTCTACCCTAGATCGAGACATAACATAACAAGTCACATCAAGTATAGCATAGCAAAACACAAAGGATCAAAGCATAGCACACATCTTGATCACATGCAGCTCCATAATTTAAATAGGAGGTTAGAAATGCTTACTCCCCTGATGTTTCACACGATAGCGGCATTCAAGGTTATTCATTCCTTCTGGGTGCTCTCCCCTTCAGATTCAAAAGCAATAGATAGAGCTCCCTCTAGCATCCATACGTTCATCGCCTTGCACCGAAATACAATGTACGAATGCTCCTCTTCCTGGAGACTCTTCTCGTTTTCTATGCCCGTGGGTGGCTGATAGAACCTCCCCTACTTAGGGATGCTCCTCACACATTGTGGCCCTTCGGTAGAGGGTAGAGCCTCCCCTAGTTTGGACCACTTTTCTTGTTGTGGCTGGGAAATTGCCGAAAGAATCCCCTCTTGCTCTTGGACCATTTTTCCATTCTTTAGTGTTCAGGGACGATGGGCATAGCTTGTTCTTTCTTTAGGAGGTTTCTCTCTCATATGGTTATCATCTTTGAGAACATACCTCTCTATTGCGTAGAACATACTCGATTTAGTCAAAAATGCCTCTTAAATGGACTAAATCGGAGTTAAGACAGTCAGAAAGGGAGAAGAAGAACTTTGTCGATGTTCGAGGACAACAGGTAGGACCTTTCCTTCTCTTGGGGCGTTTCCTCCTTATAGGTCTCCAACTCAAATAAAGAACTGCTTCATTGTATAGAGCAAGCTCAATTTACTTAAGAACGCCTCTTGAACAACCTTAATCGAACTTGAAATAGTCAATGATTAATGTTGTTCAAGAATGTATTGTGTCCTGATCGAAAACAGGAGAGAAGAAGATCTAATTCAAAAATGGGAGAAAATGGGTATTTATATACCCGAGCCGCGCCGAAACCGCGACACCGTGCCGCCAGAAACTGTAGCGATGCCCACCAAAATGGTGTGGGTCATGCCCATGCCCGTGGAAATGTGTGTCGTGCATTATGCGGGTCACGCTCGCATTTCTGCGGCACACACCACACACCAATTTCTTTTTTTATCTTCTTTCTTCAAACACGCGTATCTTTCTACCCCCGATTCAGATTCTCGCGTTATTCGTACCATTGAACTCGTATCGATGAGCCCTTCAATACTAACCCATTTAAAGTAATATATCGTGCTCTTTCTAAGTGGGTCCTACTTATTTTTTATGCTTCTCAAGGTCATAACTTCTGGTTCCGACCTCCGTTTCGCCCGTTCTTTGATTTGTTACGCTCATTTCTTCGAGCTCTACTCATATACAGAAATTTCAACCTTTGAAAACTTTTAAAATTTATCTCAAAATTATCCAATTAGGTCTAACCCTTCAGGTTAGACAATTGAAAAATGAGTTGTTACAGTCGCCTTGCAGACGAGGAGCCAGCTCACAAATAGATGAACCTCTAAGTAAGCTCACCGTAGATATGAAATAAATGGATAATAGGGTATAGATAGTGCTAGGCAAGACCCCTCAGAAGGTTGGCGAGAGAGAGAACATCTGCCCTTTCACCCCCTTCTTATATACCACCTCATAATTATAACCTAAAAGCTTGCTAACCCACTGCTGTTGTGCTGGAGTTGACACCCGCTACTCCAGGAAATACTTCAAAGGTTGATGGTCTATGCATATAAGGAAGTAGTGGCTGAGCAAGTAAGGGCGCCACTTGGTGACTACATGCACTATGACAAGCATCTCCTTCTCATAAGTTGATAGTGATAAAAAGCGACAAGAAAGTGTTTTACTGAAAAAGGAAGAACCAAGACTGGGGCGGTAGCCATGGCCCATTTCAGCCTCTCGAATACCTATTAGACTGTCTTTGTCCATATAAAGGACCCCTTCTTGAGGAGGGCAGTGAGGGGACTAGCAATCGAACCATACTAACTGATGAAGCGCCGGTAATACCCTGTAAGTCCCAAAAATCCACAGAGTGCCTGTACACAAGTGGGAGTCAACTATAAGAGCATAGCAGTCACCTTTGAAGGGTCAGTAGCAACCCCCTTGTGAGAGATGATGCGGCCAATGAACTCCACATGTTCAATGCCAAAGGAGCACTTCAAACACTTAAGGAACAATGAATTAGACATACCTAAGATGCTCCAAGTGATCCACCCATGATGTGCCGTAGATCAATGTGTCATTGAAGAAGACCAAGACAAATCAGCAGAGGAAGGAGCAGAATAAGTCATTCATAAGGCTCTGGAAGGTGGTTGGTGCATTGGTCAACCTGAACGGCATGACTAAGAACTCAAAGTGTCCATCATGGGTGCGAAAAGCCATCTTGTGGACATTAGCAGGTTGTACTCAGATTTGATGATACACCAAATGAAGATCAAGCTTGCTAAAGACGGTTGCTCCGGTCAGCTCGTCAAGGAGCTCCTCAATCACCAGAATAGGATACTTATCCTTGACGGTGATGGCATTAAGTCCCTAGTAGTCCACACAGAACTGCTAAGTTCCATCTTTCTTCCAAACAAGTAATAGCGAAGAAGAGAAAGAACTAGTGCTCGGTTGGATGATACTTGTCTGGAGGATGTCAGACACCAAGCGCTCAATCTCCGCCTTTTGTAGGTGAGGATATCGGTAAGGCCAGACATTAGTGGGCAAAACACTGGGAACAATAAGAATATGGTGTTCATGGGGACGGTAAACCCTTAGACTTAGTAAATACATTCTCATGCTTTGCCAAGAGAGCAAGTAGGTCCTCCGGAAGGTTGTCCTGTCGCACTTCCATTGTGGCATGCTTCTCAAGGTAAATTCCTTGAGGTGCAAACCGAAAGAGGGATCTCACCAACTAGGTGGATGCAAGGAGCCCGGCACCTCAAAGTCCATGATCATATCGCGGAAGTTCTATAGGATGTCACCAAGCTCCTGAAGCCACTAAACTCCCAACACCACGTCCACCCCCTTCATAGGCAGCAAGAACAGGTTAGTGGTGAAGGTATAGCCCTAGATGGATAATGAAGCTTGCGCACACACCCCAGAGCTCCCTCCAATGAAGCTCACCATTGCTAATCAACATGTCAAATAGCTTCGAGTTTGACACATAACATCCCAATTGTTGTCACCTTATCATTGATGAAGTTGTGAGTGGATCCACTATCGATTAGGATGGCCACCTATTGTTGCTTTAGGTGGCCTTGGATGCACATGGTGCGAGGAGTGAAGGCCCCTAAAAAAATATGCATTGAAATCTTAGGCAGCATATGGGGGTGGTGCATCCAAGCTAGGACCATAATCCTCCTCATCGGCCTCTTCGACTAGCAAGTTGCCTCAGACGAAACATCGGTGTCCTGGAATGAACTTCTCGTCACACTTGAAGCACAAGCCCTTTGACCACCGCTCATCCATCTAGGCCGGAGTGAAGTGGCATACAAGAGGGGCAATAGGGACAAATGGTTGGGGTGGCTAGTGGAAGTCATGTCACTGAGATAGGAAATGGCACTAGGCTGGTTGGTGGCTTTGGCGAAGGGCCAAGTCGGCCTCCCCGTCACTACCGGGTCAGCTCTTCCTCCTCAATTTGTGCATGACACACGACTTTGCACATTGACGTGCAGGGAAAATGGCACATCTCATCCGGAAATCAGGTTTGAGTACCCACTAGGGTTGCCATCGTCCAATTAGGGAGACAGTTGGAAATCTTCATGAACTCAGTGTAGTAGGCTCGTATGGTAGTGATTTGACGCAGGGTGGACAACATCTTGTTGAAGTTTTGGAACTCGTAGGGGCCAAACTGAACACAAAGTTCATCGGTGAAAGAAGCCTAAGTCAGAAAGTGAACCTCCTTCTCGAAGCTCTGGAACCAAATGGAAGCATCATCGTCTAGATGGAAAGCAACTATACACAACCGTTCAGCCTCGAAATGTGTTCCCTGGTAGGTGAAGAATTTCTCCGCCTTGTAGAGCCATTCCCCTAGGTCTTCATCTCTACTATAGAGTGGGAATTGAAGGTGAGCCAAACATGGCTTAGCCCCACCCCATAGTCCTCCACGAGAGCCATAGTACTTCTCCCAATCATTCTCAAACTCATGGGTCAAATTTCTGTGGGGAAGCACCATTGAGGCATTTAATCGAACACCTAGAGGGCCTCGCATATCCCAGCCTGCATGTCCTCCTTCTTTGCGTTGTTCAAAGGTGCCAAAGTGGACAGATTGTCCAAGCTGGTGCACCTCTCTCTCAGACGACGCTTGGAGGACAGGGCATGAGATTCGAGGGGCTAAGAAGGCTCGCCCATCTCAACCTGGGCTGGCTGCGGGTTGGGTAAGATTGGTGCTATAGGAACTACCTGAAGTTGTGCAACCGCTGTAGTGAGGTGCTGAAGTTGGGCGGCCATTGTGTGAATCATGGAGTTCACAACGGGATCAGCCAAATCAGTTGCTGGTTTGTGGTTGTTTGCCATGTTCTCTTTTTCTTTCTCGGGTTGTGTCTCAGGAGCCATCATTGGCTGCTTACCTCTCACCATGGTGGTTCGTTGAGGCTCTGATACTAATATTGTGTCCTGATCGAAAACGAACAATACCTAGCTTCAAGTAGGGGAAATGATAGAAGATTAGATGAAGAAGGGAGAAAAACAACTTTGATTTTGCATAAAAGTTCAAGGAGGAAGATGACCCCCCTTTATGGGAGGGCGTGGCTCCCTTGGGAGGCATGCCAATTGGTGGGCCCCATGCTAATTAGAAGGCCACTAGTTGATCCGTTACAATCACGAATCAATTTTCCTCCCCCCAAATACAACTTATTACATCACAAAAAAAATTACAAAAAAAAAACCTTAATATAATAAGTCCTAAAAATAAAAATAGTACAAGGAGGGAGATATTCTGCCCTTGAGATGGCATACACAAGAGTGCCACACACAAAGTGCACATGAGTCTTTATTCGGTCCAACCAAAACTCATATGGATATTTTTATTATATAAAAAATATTTTCTCTTATACCCCCACCCTACCCTAGGGCCTTAGCACTACCACCATTTCTACATAACAACCATGTCTCCGCATCGCATCATCAACCACAGCTAAAACATAAGTCATATAGAAAATTTTGGAGACAAGTCAGTATTTTCAGAGATGCCCATGTAATGGCTAGTGGCATGAAACGTTATGGGGGGCCAAATAAACCCAACATTTGGCCAACGAGGACTTATATGCCCAAGGATGTAAACATTGTCCAATGATGTAGCATTTTAATTTAAAATAAGGTTTTAAAACCCAACCTGCTCGGCCGGTAGAACCGAGTTCAACTGGACCATTTGACTTTTCGGGCCTACTTTCTCTCTCAGATCTCCGGAGTTTGAACCAGTTTGACCCACCCTATCAACCCCGTTAAACCAAATCCGGCCTATCAGGTTAGGTGGCTGGTGAATCTATGTGCACCGCGTATAGTTTCAATAAATTAAAAGCCACATTAAAAGTTGAAAATTGTGGTCATGAAAATGCCACAAGTGTTGCCCATTCCCATCCATTGTTGCCTGATCGTCACCATACCTAAAAGTGGGATTATTAATAAGACGTATGACTTACCAACAAAAGTACTCCCTCCATCCCAAATTAATAGTTATATTTAAAAAATATTATTTTTTATTAATTAATAAAACTTATATCTTAAAAAAGAGAAAATAAATTTATAATATATTTTTAAGTATCTAAAATTATTAATATGAAACAAACTTTTATGCCAAGTTAAACTATTAAGACAAGATGGAAATTTTTTTTTTGTAAAACTTGCAAGGATAAAAGGGATTGAAATGAACACTCAACTGCGTGATAGGAATGCTTTCAGTATTAAGGAAACAATTTCTGCATAATTGTTGAAGTTTTCTATTATTCCCTTTTCCCTTTGTCCAATATTAATTGTTCTTAGTTTTATTTTATTTTGAAAGGACAAATTTGATCACTGAAACTCTATATCTTTTCTTATTTTCCTGTTTTTATGGACCATTTCACCACAAAATGTCTTGTCTATTATGTGAAGAGAAAAGTATAAGTGGGCTGCAAATCGGCCAGGCCCTTACGGGCCAAGGTAGGCCCAAGCCCGGCCTAAATAAAATAAAATTTGCAAAGCCTGACGCAAGCCTGTAAATAAGGTTAAAAAATTTAACCCAACCTAAAATTTAGATAGGCTCGGGCCAGGCCACGGGCTTTCGGGCCGAAAGAGAAATAATATAAATTTTTTTTTTAACTTTAAGTATTTTACTATCGAAGATGATAAATCTATATATTTAAGTAAATAAATAAATATAAAAAATTTTAAAACTAAGTAATTATATAAAATTTTATTGTATTTTATTTAATAAATAAAAATTATAATATTTTATTTAATACGAAGTACAGTAAATAAAAATTATTATATTCTATTTAGTATTATAAGCTAGGTTAAACTTTTACTATGTTTTTTTCATACCCAAACCCAGCCTAAAAATTAATAAAATTTTATATTTAAAACCCAACCTAGATCGTAACTTATTTTTTATGGTCAAAGCCCGCTTATTTTCGGGCCAGGTTGGGTCGAGTTTATGGGGCTGGTATTATTTGCAACCCTAAGTGTAAGCACCCTCCACATCCACAAAGGAGACGGTTATAGTGATAATTTCTACATTTATATTTCTATATTTTTACATTAATTGGATAGAGAAGGCAGGTCCGCACTGATTGGATAGGGAATGTGGATGCCACCTGATAACAAAAAATTAGCATATGGTCTAAAAAATTTGGGAAAAAAATAAGTGTAAGAATATCATTTCCCAAGGAAAATCAGGGAAAATGTTCTCCACACTTTCAATCTCCTTGCACTAAATATTATAGTCTGATTCGTTATGCATATTAGTAACGTGACCCAGTCGATTAGACAATTGTAATCTCGATGAGAAAACTTGTCACTACTAAGGAAACCATCAGCAATCCTGACTTCCATTAAATGCACTTAGCCAGAAATCCTCTGCTTGAGATGAGGCTTCCCAGTTACACAAAATACGGCTACGAAAAGAAGATCCCCAGCAGCTCTACGCCAAGGTTTTCTTCCTAATTACCAAAAAGAATGTCTCGGGTATTTTCTATTGCCACCATCGTAGGACTGGGCACGGCATCTAATTGATAAACCACATGGGGTTAAAAAATCAATGAAATGATAACAAAGACGTCACCTGCTCACTGCATAACCGTACAAGCCGCGTGCTGAAAGTAGAGCACAAGGCTACACTACACCTACTAATACTCAAATTTTGTATTCCACAAAGTAGCCGGCTCCAGTATCAGTGCTCAGTTCAGAAGGCCTGATACCCGTCATAAGATTATTTATTTTATGTAAAAGTTTTCACTTTTGGCCCCAACAATTTTGGATTATGAAATTAGAAGTGTGAGTACAGTTCTAAATTTCTGATCCACTCACTTTCCGCTTGCAATCTCTAACTTATTGTCATCACATATTCATCTTGGAAACTTAGGTTCACAAGCAGAGAATCTTGAAGGCCATATAGTGTGAACACCCAAACCGAATTCTAGAACACAGAGAGTAATACCCTAAAACCCTCTCCGCACGGCTACATCAGGTAGAGAAACATATATAGTATAATGCTTTTCTATTGTTTTGAGCGCCTGCCCAAGAATTATTTTTTAAAACGTGCAATTAGATGCAAAGAACACAAGAACATAATTGGGTTGAACTATCAGCATATCAAAGCATTTTACCACCACACCCATCAGCCGTCACGAGAAGAATTCCGAGGTAGGCCCTCACTTGCCTTACTTGGTAGATAAAACCAAGCAAGAGTTGCAGAGCCTAGTAAAACTGCAACGCCGATTGAACCATATAGCCATTTTTGTCTTCTTTTCCTTCCCTGCCTATTCCTCCGAGCCATCTCTGCAAAGAAGTGGTCTCTTTGATTAGCAACTACTTGTATAAAAAAGTTAAAAAGAGTTTGTTACATAAATTGAGATAACAAAATAAAGTTTAGTCTCGAGTGACTATCAAGCTGAGGACACGCTAATTTGCCACAGACAAGTGGAATAAATTGTCTTACCTACAACTTCTTGATTTCTTTGCGACATTTCACGATTTACAGCCTCACAGTACCGCAGTCGGTCCCCCAATCTAGTGATCTCAAAATTCTTGACAGCAATCCGAGACTCCATTTCAGCTTCAACCTCAGCCCTAGCAGATCCCCTACCAACAGCAGTTGCAACTATCCTAGTGAGAAGAACTTGCCGGCACAGATCTTCAGCAGGGTCATTATCTTCCATAGCTTCTCCATTTTTCTCTGTTGCAAACATTGGAGCAGGGGGTAGGGTCAGGCCAACAAGAGCCAACTTCTGGCTAATTATCTGCCACTGATTCCGCAAATTAGTAAGTGCTTCTTCTGCCTGTTTTCTTTTCTCAATCTCCATAAAGAGATTCAGTCTCATTTCACGAAGTTCAGATTCAACATCATTGCAACTAGAGTAAACATTCCCATCACTTGAAAGATCTGCAGAGCAAGGTACAAAATAGTCAATAGAAAATAGCAAATACTATTAAACAAGTGAATTGTAGCATCTTTTATATATTGTCTTCAACATCAGTAACCTCTTAACATATCATTTAATTTTAAATTACATAATTAGAGATCCCACAGGAACTTGCACACAAAAGCAAGAGAATTTAGAAGCTGGTGATCCAATGTGAAGGAATGCTCCTATTTATCGAGTAAAAAAACAGCTGAGTATGCTTCAAAAGTGAAAGCAAAAGAGACAACATTTAATAAAAGAAATAGAATCACATCATGTTGTAACTCAATCACAAATCAGCTAAATGAACCAAAAATGCTTGTCCAAGAATTACAAGTAACTTCGGGCACCAAAAACAGATCAATCGTATAATTTTATATCTGCCTTTAAACAAAATTTCGTTTTGATTCTGACTGAATGAAAGATCCTATTTCAGAATACTTTAGTTAAAAAATCATTCCCATCCAAGAAGTAGTAGCATAGAAATAAATACAAAGTACGATGAGATAAAAAAAGTAATTGTACCTTCACAGGCATCAAAATATTCCCCATAATTGAAGGAATGCTCTGCAGCACTAATACCCTCATTCTCAGAAAAGCTTGCAGCACTCATTGACTCCTGAGGCTCAAAGAAATCATCAAAGTCTAAATCCTTCTCTAAATCAACAACTAATGGCTTTGCAGAGCTGTTGACACCTGACAACCCACTGGCCGAGACAGGTTTATCATCATGGCAGCCATTGGCAGAGGCCTCTTCATGGGAGCTAGACACCTTGAGAGTGGCAGAAACATCTTCATGTAAACCGACAACCAGTTCACAACTTACAGGAGCTCTCACTACCTCACTGGATGCATGAGATTGGATGACATCACTATCAGAATGGCTTTTCAAGAGACATGGTCCCCGCCTCTTATGATTGACAACATAGGGTGATGGGGATAAAGAAGTTGGTGAATCTGGTAGGGGGGTTGTTTTTGGAGTTGCATAAAGTGTTGGTGACACCTGACGGATGTTCTTCCCCTTCGAAGAACCTCCCACCTCCAGCTTCCGAGGAGGGGTTGGAGGCTTAGCAATGTTCTTTTGATGCTTTGGTTCCAACAAAGTGTCTAACACAACTGCTGTAAATGACGGCATAGTTTAGCGACCATGGTCCACACTGGAAGCTCATATAATGTCCATCTGTAGCAGTATATCCTGGCAGAGCAAAAGATACGTACAGGACTATTAGATAACAAACAGGTTCAGTAGAATTTACAGTTCTCGTGCATCATCAAGTTTAACACTAAAAAGTTGATGCCCTTCAGAAATAAAAAGTCAGATATTCCTCAATCAAATTAACTTTTGTAATTCGTCTTTCAGGTGGCTTGTTCCGTCAAGATAACGTTTTGACATAGCAGGTGCCAATTTTTTTTTCTGAGCAAGACAGGTACCAATATCAATGCCAAAAACTCTGGCTGACAACAGATAGGAAGATAAAACATTGGAAACCACCAAAATATAGTTTCCAGAGTTGATTCAAAACCCATATTCCACAAACCAAGCCAAAACCAATACAGAAAAACAAAAGGACTCGTGATTCACTCCACATCTGAAACATTCGATAGAAATAAATTAGAAAACACTGCATTACTACAAAAACGACAAAAAGAAATCTCCAGCTCACGCTTGAAGACTTGATCCGAAGCTTGCGTAAAGAGTGAATAATCATCATTTTCATCTTCTTGTTTACGTCTAAAGAAGAAATCAAACCTTGACTCCAAGCAAATACAGATTTTTACAAATAAATACATAGAGAAACCGAACCAGAGAAGGAAAAGAAATAACCTAAAACAGATTCGAACAAACGAAACTGAGGAAAAACGCTATAAGGGAACCAATCAGAGATGCGTCGTACGGAACCACACCATTTCGTGAGAAGCAAGCACAAACCACCACCGTGATTCCCCAAACGAAATTACAACAATTACCAGCTCCATACATAAACAAGCAAATCGTATAATCACAGAGAGAGAGAGAGAAAAAAAACAAGACATGGACATGAGCTGTCCGAAATCATACCAGCCAAGCCAGGGAGATTGACAAATCCGAAAGCTTTTCGGATTGGCAAAGGGAGAGGAGGGAGGGCAGGCGGGGGGAATTGGTACCCACCTAGAGCTCGGTTGCTACGGCCGTGTAATCCGGTACGGTCACAGTCGGCGGAGGGCGGGCTGCGGGCGGCGCCGAGGTGGGAGACCTTGTCTTCATTCAACCGCTTAAGTAGGGGCCTCTGCTTTGTGCTTTCTTTCTTTGGGAGCAGGCAACCCGCCCCGGCCCCAGCTCCGCTTCCTTCCTCCCTCCCTCCGTCCCTTCCCACGTGGCCCCTTTTTTATTTTTTATTTTAGGCGAATCACAATTACGACCTCGAATTTATTGTCTTATTGCAGACAGCCCCTCCCATTCCCCCGACCCGTTCACTAATGCGCGCGTCTTTGTCTCTTCGGAGACATGTGAATGCCCATATATTTTGGTAAAATAACATCTGTGTCTGAATTCATCCCATGGGACCACAAACATGGCCCTTCCCAACAGAGTGGGGACCCAAGTAATTATGTGTCCAACAAATTTCACCTCCTTTCTAGCTTTGAGTCAATTGCTTTGTAAGCTACTCAATTTCAATTGAGGGCATCGATTACAATTGTTGAAATTGAAAGAAATCGATGCCCTCTAGGCTCCAAGTGCTCGCACAAGATATCGTTTGTGGATTAGGACCTTATGTGATGTGGGGACCTATGTATTGGTAGAATTTGTAATTAACTACAGTCAATGAATCACTTACATCATATGCTTGCAATGGGGCAAGGAAAGATAAATAATAAATTTAAAAATGGACCAAGAGGACACTTTCCATTTATTCATACGAATACGTTACCCAATTTAAAGACAGGAGGTCGCAAATCAATCCTTCTTTGGCCCACACTTATGACGTACGTATAATAAGAAAGGTTCCTTGCCCCAGGTCCACTCGTTGCGAGACAATGCGTTTTCAGCGGGAGTCCTGCTAGAGGGGCAGCTCTGTCATTTCGCGCGACCATGTTAAGTCTGCCTTGCAAGATGGGCTCTAGTGATAATATTTGGAAATACTTGGGCGTGCAAGTGCAATTTGAGAGTTTTGGTTGTGATTGCGTGAAATGCCCCCCGCCCGTAAGTCTCCACCCACTTTTGTAGGGAGTGGTGTTTGGAGCGCCAGACGCGAAGCGCTGGCTACTCGCCCCAACCCTGCGCGACTGAGAGCCACGTTTGAATTTCGCGAGGGCGGGGGGGGAGGAATCACGACGAGCGCGTGGGGGCCTCCGCAGATTCTAGAATCTTTGAGGCCGGTCTGAATTGAAGAGCGGCGGTTCAAAGCCCACGCCAGATCTTAAACCGTCCACCACCGAGTCAGCCCGAAATCCGGAGGCTGAAGCCCTTCTTTGAACGCGGCAGGTCGACGGCCAGGTCAAAGCTGAGAAGACTTGTACAACGCTTTTATTCCGGCTTCTATTCTACTCCTTAGTTCGCATTAATAGTTATATCATCGCGGTGTGGTAGACACTAGACAGTGGGTTGGATGCCGTTATTCCCGTGGCCATGCAATCGGATTCTCACCGCAAATATGCGCCCAGCACATTTCAATAGCTTACCGTTTTATTTATTTAAAAAAATTATATAAAATTTAATATAGGATAGAGGGACTATAGTACAATAATTAACAGTATAATTTAGTTTAGCAATGTATTTTATTGTATTGTAATTTAAATTATGATTTCAAGTATAGTACAGTTGTAACATCCCTCATTTTTTACACTTCCCTAAATAAATGAAATTGATCTTGTACCCAAATTCACAATTTCACTTGCAGAATTACTGTTAAAATTAATATTAAATAAAAAATGTAAAATTCAATTATAATAAATATTTATAAATTCAGTTACATTTTTAGATTGAATAAGTGTTTAAAATATATAAACAATGTACAAAAAGTACATAATGCAACCCTAGTGCTATGACAGGACACCGCATAAAAGAGCAATAAAATTATTTAAAACAAATTTATTACATCACATATATAATTATCGATGACCTATGAAATCAATATCTATAAATCACTATTGTGCTACAACATTGTAATTCGTCTTGGGAGCATACATATACATATAATTACCATCAAAATAAAAATTTTAAAACATAGATGGAGATATTAATGTTAAAAATAAGAAGTATAACACAAGAAATGTTGTTCCTAACATTGTAGATGAAATGTTCTGTAAAGCATTTAAATTCTTGTTATCTCCCCATAGTGTTAAGAAGATTAAGGCATTGTGAGCTTCATCGTCTCTGATTACAACAAAAAATTATTGTTTTGACTATTCAAATACAGAAACTTCCTTTAATGGTCAAACCCTTAGAAGTAAAAAGTTGGCAACTGCTAAACAGTGACATTTTTACCAACTAATTACAGACAAAAAGTAGTGCTTATTATTCATGGATGGGAACTTTCTTTTATCAGTTGTCAAGGAAGTCAATGCAGCTTTGGAGAATCGACGGCTGATCACCAAAATAACTAAAGTAACAGGGTATCCTTTTGTTCAACTTGGATAACAAAAATGTCTCCTTTTGCCCCATCAATGTCTCCTGCCCCAACTTAAAACCCCCCGGAAAGGAACAAAAAATGTGCGTTCCCAAGTAACTCAAAGTGGTTGGTACTTTTCATGAAAAATTTGAACCGTAGCAATTGTGCTTGGATTCCAACTTCCAAGCGTCCCCACCAGAACCAGGTTGATGTTGTCTGCCACATAGCTGGAAAACAGATTCACATTGTTTTAACTTTTTTCAGAGAGGAAAAGAGAGGTCAAATCTGAAGGCAAATTCATACGAAGAGTGTTCATTTCATAGCTATCATATAAAGAAAATGTAGATAATATCTAAATTCAATTGTCATATACTATTGACAATTTTAGAAGTTGTGAGAAAATAATAGAAGTTCAAAAGATGTATTTCATTTAACTTATATTAATAGCTACATTTAGAAAAATAGTGATTTTTATTGAATGATAAAACTCACATAGAAGAGAAGGAAAAATAAGCTTATGGTACTCTTTTTTAAGTACCAATTACTTAAATTGAATAAAATAAAGCTATTAATATAGAACAAACTTTATTTGTACTTAGTAGAAGTACTTCACTCAATGCATTTCAACATACTTGAAATTAACTCACTACCACACTACACATGTGAATTAATATCTAATCATGAATTCTAGCAGAAATCATAAGAGAAGAATCGTTGAAATCATAACTCAAACCAAAACTCAACCACAAAGGCTAAACACATATAAGATCATTCATTTCATCCTTGAGTCATGACATTCACCAACATCCACACATCAACTAACTACATTCTATCATGTCAAGTCAATCCATTAATAGGTTGCAGTCCTACTAAAAATATGTTTAACTATAGAGAATCAACCATTCACAATTTCAAGATGACAATTTCAACATCATGCCACAAAACATAAGTCATTCCATAAAATCTCTAATCATATATCCCAACTTCATAACCTCAATAGCATACTTTTCCAGTAGCATAATATAGCTCAAAACACTCCACATTCATATAAAATTGGCAAGTTAAAGTGGAACCATCAAAATAAACATCATGTGAACAACATAAAATTCTGCTGTGTAGCCGTTCGAACGCCCTGCAAGCTATTTGATCGGCTAAACAGGAAAAATTCAAATTCATAATTTGGCCGTTCGAACGCCCAGCAGGCCGTTCGATCAGCTAAACTAAAAATTTGTCGATCTGATAGTGTTGCCGTTCGAATGCCCAGAAGGGCCGTTCGAACGCCAACAAGGCAAAACTGATCATCTTCTTCCTTTCACAATTTCAAACCGAAACTCCATTTATAACACTTCAAATCAACATCTAACAACCTAAATACCATCAAAAGTCCTCCATGACTTCCAGAATGCTAAACCACATCATAACAAGATAAAACCCTATGAAATCGGGATTAAAGATTACTATTTTCTAATTATGCCATTAGCATACTAAAACAAGTAACTCCATTCAAAATAAGCCACAAAATCAAGAGTTTTACCATAGATAAACTAAAATTTCGAAAGTACATTACCTTATCCCTTGATTAAGCTTGGATTTGATGGTCACCCTTCTTGAAAACCTTACAAAGACATAGAGTTTGAATTAAACTCCATTAAAATCGATTTACCAAAGAAAACCATAATTAAAAACTTAGATCTAGGGCTTGTTGAACATAAAAATCGGATTTTGAGAGCTAGGGTTTGTAGTAAAAATATAAATCAGTAGTTTTGATGTCCAAAAACGAGTTGAAACAAAGGGAAAATGGTATTTAGAAGGGATTAAGAAGAAAGCTAGGGTTTAGTGCTTAATTAGAATAAGCTTACCTTAGACACCTTCTAATCCAGGCCTAATTGGGGATTAAGCCTGACCTCTCCTCCTCAGCCTATTCCCAAAATGGGAATGACTCAGGTTTGGCCTTTTATAGTAAGGGTTGGGGTGTGTATGGGTAAGTTATGGGGTGTAAATAAAAAAAGTAGGCTAAAAATGGGTATTTTACAAATTTGAGCACTAATTAAGTCTAAGAAAATTTTGAAATTTTTTGTATAACCTTAAGTAGATATCTGGGTTCATTTCACACAAAAACCAAAATTTTGACGGTGGGGCCCACAGGGGTCCTGCCAAAACCCTAATTTTCAAAAAATAGTGAAAATTAAGAAAAATCCCAAAAATTCACATTTGACTCAAAATCACTTAAAACCACTAATCTTAAAGTTGATTTTTGTTAAAACCATCATAAACACTATTTATTTATAAAATCACCGAATAAATCAGAAAACGCATTAACCTCACGATAACCGATAATTAAAGAAAACCAAAAACCGGTTTAGAGATGAGGGTCCTTACATCACGTGTGGTTGTGCCTGTAGTAACACGCAGCATGGGTCGCGACCGCACATTATGCATGCGGGCTAGTGTGCACCGCGTGCACGGCTTTTCATTGTCTTTTCTTTTTCTTTTTAATATATATCTTTAAACACGCATAACTTTCTACCCGGGATCCAGATTTGCGCATTCTTGGTACCGTTGGACTCGTATCGACAAGCCCTTCAATACTAACCCACTTAGAGCAATATATTCCACTTTTTTAAGTGGGTCCTGCCTATATTGTACGCTTTTTGAGGTCATAACTTTCGGTCCTAACCTCCGTTTTGCATGTTCTTCGATTTGTTACATTCGTTTCTTAGAGCTCTACTCATATATGAAGGTTCTAACCTCTAAAACCTTATAAGACTTATCCAAAAATTATCTAATTACCCCTACCCTTTAGGTTAGATATAATAGAAAAAGTGGGGTATTACACATTGTGAGAGCGACAAACAAAAACTAAAGCTGTTTTAGCTTTAGCCAGTATAGGGGGTAGCCGCAGGTTAGCGGTGGGACTTGGGCTCCCAAAATCACTTAATGGCAATGATCTAGTTGATCCCAGTCCCTCGCCTAGCTGTGGCGTTGGCCTTTGCGCTTGCCAGAAGAATTACTATAAAACAAAAAAAAGGTCATTTGGCCCCAGCTGGCCACAGATGGCTATGGGGCCAGGGCAGTTGGTTCCGCCACGTGCCGACAATCAGGCTAGCCTTGGCCCCTCTCCCCATCATGGCGACTCTACCAGGGGCTTGCAGGCCTCTTGTCGGTTGCAGAAAAGATGACCTACAAAGTGTGTCATTAGTTCGGGTCCGAGTTGATTGACCCAACCCATTTGGCCAGGATCTGGCCTGGCTAATTCTAGCCCAGGTCTAGGTTGGCTGGGCTATTTTTGGCTGGAGTATGAGCCGACTGAATTAAAAAAAGAAAGAAAGGAAAGCATTAAATAGTGGCCGGTTCATAATGATAAAAATATCATGTTTTTTTTATAAAAATTACCATTGGACCAAGTGAGTGTCTAGGTCTCCTGACCAGTTTCAAGATGGGAAAAATCCCAAAGGCTATGAAATAACGATTTTATCCTTGTACTAAACTATAGGATAATATTAAATTACCTAACTTGAGCTTTGGGGGCCTGTAAGAGGACTTAAAAATTGAGAAAATTTTTAGTGAGAGGTGAGGGTTAAGTCACATGGTGATGATAATTAACTATTTTGCCCCCTATGACTAACAATGAACTGTAGAGCTAACAAAGATTGGTTCCAAGGGATTTATAACCTCATAAAATATCTAGAAAATTAGTATGAGTCCATAACATCAAGGAGTACATGTGAGATTACTTTTTGACCCAATGAAATTAAGGAAGACTCTAAACAAAATGACAAAAAAATCCCTATAAGTGGATTGGCCCATATTCACATGAAAAGAATCAATGGGCCAATATGAGAGTAAAACCTCTTGAGAGGTTAAGGACTTACCCAAAAACAGAGAGGACCGTGTCTTATGTTAAAAAATTATCTAATTGCCCTTAGGTTGATTATATCCCATTTTAATAGAAACTTCTAACAGAAGAAGAGGTAAGGCTCTAGAGTCTAATGTTATAATTGAATTTGGATCTTAGTAATATGATCCATTTAGACATGTGTGGGTCTGTATTAACTATGCTTCATTGTTTTAATATTTGTTATTTATGTTGTGTTAATAGTTTATCACTCGCTTAAGATTAATGGGGTTAGATATTTTTGGATTGAGCGAGAACACCTAATCAAAATAAAAACTAAAAGACACTCATAGAGGATTTAAACTAGTTCACAGAGTAAACAATGTTTCAACTTGATAATTTGCATTGGTTAATGAATAGATACAGTTTTGAGTCTTGACCCTAGTCTCAAAGAGACTTATAGAGTTTGAGATAATCATTATGAATCATTGTTTGTTTGTTGAGCATGGATAGTGTTTTGGATAATTTTTATTAGTCTTAACTCTATTAAGAAGTTGTTGATTCGGTTGTTCCAATGCACCTCCCTGTTAGAGAGAGCTCTATGTGAGCCTTTGCTTACAATTGATCTATTTAGGATTATTTAGTGTACATATATTTGGAGTAGCTGACATCATACTTGGTTGGCTTCTTCTACTACTTCTATTTAGGTGCAGTTGTGAGTCATGTCTTACCACTTCGGTTAGGTCCTTAGGGGCCATGTTGGGTTATGGTACTTCTTGGTAGATTCTAGGGCCACATTGTGAATAAGTCTCTTTTGAGGATGGTATATGGTAGTTATATTATTTGTCACTTAGGTTGACATTTAATGAGTCTGTTTCACTTTAAGATTAGATGAGGATATTAATTATGAACAAAGATTTGTGAGATAATTAATAGAATTTATTGTTATTTATTATTTAATTAGAATAAGTGAATCAATTAAAAGACTTGCATCAAATATGTGCTAGTTTATTGTATTACATGTTTGATGCTATGCTTATTCAAATACTAAAGTTTTTAGGCAGAATTACATACAAATACAATATTGTTGGAAGTAATATTAGAGATGTTGTCCAATAGTAAGTAGGTAACTAATATCTGATGATGTTGGCTCGATTTGAACAATATTAAATAATATTTTTGTTATTCTTGAAACTTTATTCCAAATAGATGAGATGTTTCATTATCGTTTGGTCTTGTTGGTTACAGATTCTTTAAGCGAGGGCTAGCGAGACTAGGATCGTCTGTGGGGGGTTGAGGATGGCATTGCACTAATGGGATTTAATTTCCTTCTTTTGCAAATTTGTAAGTAATTTTAATTACTAGCGTGAGAGCTAACTTTACCTAGTTATTTATTTTTGGATGGATGACAAAACTGTACTTCAAGGGTCAATATGCTATTTATGGATGTTTGACACACATAGTAATATCATATTTTTTTATATTTATATTTATAAACCCAAATTATCATGACTTAAATATTTAATAGAATATTTTTTGTATTTAAAAATTAAAAAGTTTCCTTATGATTTACTGTTCCTGTAATTAAAAAGGGTTTTAAAAATCTGGTTCAAGACAAAAAGACTGATAGGGTTTAAGATAATCATTAAGAATCCTTGTTTGTCTGTCTAGCATTAATAGAGTTTGGGATAGTTTTTTTAAGTCTTAGCTTTATTGAGGAGCTATTGTTCAATCGTGCTAATGCACCTCCCCTTTAAAGGGAGCTATGCGTGAGCCTTAACTCATAACTAATCTATTTTGGATCATTTAGTGTACATACATTTGGAGTAGTTAATATCCTGCTTAGTTAGCTTCTCTCACCACTTATGTTTCAGATATAATTGTGGGTCATGCCCTTCTACTATGGTCAGGTCCTTTAGGGCTAAGTTGGGTTACGATACTTCTTGCGGGATTCTAGGGCCACACTATAGATAAGTCCTTTTCGAGGATGATATATGGTTATTGTATCATTTGTTACTTAAGTTAACATTTGATGAGTCTGTATGTCTTTGAGATTAGACGAGGATATTAATTTATTGAACAAAAGTGTGAGATAATTAATAGAATTGATTATTATTTATTATTTAATTAGAATAAGTGGAACAACTAAAAAACTTGCATTAAATGTATGCTAGTTTAAGATAATTAAGCATTATATGTTTGATACTATGCTTAATTACATCTCGATCCGATCTTATTAGAATAAACATTAAAGATGTTGTTCAATAAGTATGCAGACAACTAATATCCGATCATGTTGGCCCGATCTAAAAAAATATTAATTAATATTTTTATTATTTTAAAAACTTTATTCTAAATAGAGAATATGTTTTGTTGTTGTTTGGTTTTATTAGTTGCATATTCTTTAAGCGAGACTAAGACAGTTGATGGGGGGGTTGAGGATGATGTTGCATTAGTAGGACTTAATTTCCTTTTTCTACAATTTTGTAAGCAATTTTAATTACTAATGTGAGAGTAACTTTCCATGGTTATTTGTTTTTAGGTATATGATAAATTTGTACTTAGAGGGTTAATCTACTATTTATAGACTTTTGATACATATAGTAATATCATATATTTTGATATTTATATTTATAAATCTTAATTATTATGATCTAAATGCTTAATTAAATAATATAATTTATATTTAAAAAACTTTTTTTATGATAAAACATTCGTATAATTAAAAAGTTTTAAAATTTTGAATCGTGATGAGGGTGTAAGTTATCCAAACTTACGTATGTGCCGTAATTCGGTGGCTCGAGATGACTAGCTTTTATAATTGTGTGTAAGCTTAGGCTCGGAATAAGAGACTCGTACTTGCAATATGAGTGACAAAGGCTCGGAATAAGAGACACCCGTACTGCAATATGAGTGAACTTATATGATATATATAGAACCCCACCTCAACAAAAGTGCAACATGCTCGAATCGAACCAGGAGGAGAGCTCCAATGCGGATGTACAGTCTGAACAGGCTTTGAAGAGTAAAGTTAACGTGTCTGGTTCTTTTTGTACTCTTTGTCCTAAATTAATAATTTTATTTGAAAAAAAATTATTTTATATTAATAAATATTTATTTAATTTAAATAATTAAATACATAAATATCATAAGCTTATTCTCTATTATTACAGATGTAAATTTAATTATTTAATAAAAAATACTATTATAACTAATAATATAGGACGGAGTTAAAATTTTGAATTAAGTCCGATTTTCGCACGGAGGGCCCCTCTGTCTCTGGCCTACATTCATTTCAGGCCCACTTATAGACCTGTCGAGCGGGATGCAAGGCGGCGAGAGTTCTGTGCGCGAGCGTGCTTGGAGCATTTTCAACGGGGCAGCGCCGGGACGGCAGTTTCTTTGCTTGGACACTCGGATCACATGTCCGAAACTCCACTCTAGCTTTCCGGTTCCCGGATTTGCAGTAGAAAAGAGACCAGAAACGGAAACGCCGCCGTTTCCTTTCCTCTCTCAATTTCGACGTCATTAATGGCTTCCCTCTAATCTCTTACCAGCTCAAGCCAAGCTTTTGATTGGGGTGGTGCGGTTGGAGAAGAGAAGGAAGGGAGTTGGAAATGCGACGGACGAGGGATCTTCCTCTACCTCCCGCCGATCGGGATCCCGCTTCCTCTGGGATTCTGCTTCCACTACTGCTGCTCCTGCTCGGGATCGACGGCGCGGGCGCGTCCATCCACGAGTACTCCAACGAGGGCTTCATCCCCAAGCTCAACTCCTTCTTCTTCCACGGCGGCAGCGAGGGCCTCTACGCCTCCCGCCATCACGGCGCCGCCGCCGAAAATGCCTCTTCTGACTCCAGCACCGTTTTCGCCACCACCGGCAAGTCTTATATCTCGTACGATCCCTTCTCGGAATATCGGATTTCATTTTGGTTGGCTCATGTCTGTCATATTGCCTTTTCTTTTCCCGAGCTTTTCCCATTTTTCCTCTTCCATCTCCTGATATGCGATTGTCTTTAACGATTTCGTGTGTTATATTACTATCTATTTTTTGCTTATCTTTTTTCCATATAAATCTTCGCGGGAGTGGTAGATGGAGATTGGAATTCGTCTTTGCTACTTTTAAATTTGATGACGTTAGTAGGAATCAAACTAACCCTAGTTGGATCTCTGAGAGCCACAACCCACTCCGTAAAATTGTTTCTATCCATAAAGTTGGTTGCGTTTGTGTAATCACGTGTGATGACCATATTTAGGAATAAAAGCAGTCACAATTTGATAATTCGTAAATAGTTTAACTCTGATAGCCACAAAGTACTCCGTGAATTAGCTCACATTCATAAGCTAGACTACCAGTTTATGTAGGTTCCATTTATTGTACTTATCAACTACATACACTAGACTACCAGTTAATGTAAGTTCCACTATTTCTATTTATGATTCTATACAACTATGTCTTAGGTTTGAGTCAATCACTTTCCGACGGCCTAAAGAGGCTATTTCCGAACAACATTCCATGCAACAGAGAACTGGACTGGTGGAAGCTATCATACTCGAGATCAAGGACAGGGAGAAGATTGGGGGCAGCTATCTGAAAACTGAAGATATATGCTGCACCCCCAAACTTGATGCTACTGGATCCTGCAAAGTCGGGGAAGTGATCTTTCAGCCTGATCGTGAAAATAGAGATTCTCCCAAGCGAATTCAGACCTTTTTTGAAGGAACCCATGAGGAAGCAAAGATGGAACATACAACTGTTGAGATCAAAAGCACTGGAATGTACTATTTATATTTTATGTTCTGTGACCCGCAACTCAAGGGTACAGTTATCTCTGGAAAAACTGTTTGGAGAAATCCGGAAGGTTATCTACCTGGGAAGATGGCTCCATTGATGACATTCTATGGATTCATGTCCATAGCATATCTGTTGCTTGGTCTTCTTTGGTTCCTCCAGTTCGTGAGGTACTGGAAAGATATACTACAGCTGCATTACTGCATTACAGTTGTAATTGGTCTAGGGATGTGTGAGATGGCATTTTGGTACTATGAGTATTCAAACTTCAATTCCACTGGAAGCAGGCCAATGGGTATAACCATATGGGCAGTAACGTTTACAGCTGTGAAGAAAACTGTGTCGCGGCTTCTTCTGTTAGTGGTTTCAATGGGATATGGTGTGGTAAGGCCGACACTGGGTGGGCTGACTTCAAAAGTGGTGCTTTTAGGTCTTGTGTACTTTATGGCGTCAGAGGCTTTGGAGCTTGTTGAGCATCTGGGTAATATCAATGATTTCTCTGGAAAAGTTAAGCTTTTCCTGGTTCTGCCTGTGGCTCTCTTGGATGCGTGCTGTATCTTATGGATCTTCTCGTCATTGTCTAGAACCCTCGAAAAGCTTCAGGTACTTACCTTTCCAATATTAACACTTTGCTGATGGAATTGGATTCTGTCAATTCTGTATCTAACTAATTTATATTTTATATATGAAACTGTACTGATTCAGCTGAGTTATTTTGGTTTCAGATAAGGCGAAGTTTGGCCAAACTTGAGCTATATCGGAAATTTACTAATGCCCTTGCAATTGCTGTGCTTTTTTCTGTTGCTTGGATTGGCTATGAGGTTTATTTTTATCTTTAGCATTCCTTTCCTTTTTTCAATTTTGTATATGTTTTGTTTAGATAAGTACTGACACTTCATACCTGTGCAATTCCTCCATTGTTCTTGTTCTTTTCATTCAAAGCAATTGCCAATTTTACATTTTTGAAATGCATTTTGCAAGTTAGTTGTTGTCATCTGTCCCCCTTAAACCACATCAATTTTCTTTAATAGTTTCAAGTGGCATGTATAAGGAATCTTGATTTAATTTTATTATTATGCAGTTGTATTTTAATGCGTCAGACCCCTTGAGTGAGCTGTGGCAAAGAGCTTGGATTATCCCAGCCTTCTGGTGTGTGCTTGCATACTTGTTGCTTGCAGTCATTTGCGTCCTATGGGCTCCATCCCATAACCCAACTAGGTACTTTCTTTAGTCATTGCTTTGTGCTTTTTAAAACTTTTTTCTTAATGTTTTTGCCATTGTTGTTGGTATAGAAATGTTAAATTCATGAACTATTGAACTAGGTGGATTAATCCTTAATGCACGAATTTTGATTGTTCCATGTAATTACCATGCCAGCAAATTTCCAGTCTCATTAAATACTAGTCAACTATCTATTTTTCCGTTTATAATATTTTCTGCATATAGAATGAATGCTGCTCTATATCTGTGTATGTATATTCTGTAGGAAGAGGGTAAAGGTAAAAGTTTATGTTAGCTCCCTTTTCTTGCCGGTTTGGAAATGTGAGGTAGATAGTGATAGATATCATATCGCACAGGAGTTCATTGTTGAAACAGTTTCTAAGGCAGCTTTGAGTTTTACCTGTTTCCAGGCAGTGTATAGATGTAATTCATATGGTTTCTTATTTGCAGGTATGCTTATTCGGAAGACACAGGTGACGACTATGATGAGGAGGGTGTATCTCTGACTGGCAGTGTAACGCAGGTGGTTACAGGGGAGATGGTGAGCAAACTAGAGAGGAAAGAAAGGAGGAAGGATCACGTGTTTGGCCTCGGGGAAGATCTTGAGGAAGACAAGCGAGAGTAAACAGAATTATGGTTGCACTTGTTGCTTTATATGTACAGAGAGAGACCTGTAATGAAAAACTAAAGTTTAATTGGCCAAGTTCGTGTTAGCCTCCAATGAAATGATTTTGTCTGGTCGCAGCTGCTTGTGCCTGAATTGGCCTGTTACATTTTGTCATATTTCAGATGAGAAGGAACGTATACGTCTCTGTAGCGACGGTAATTTGAGCACACTTAAAATTACATGATTATGAACAGTTCGATTGCTCTTGGTGCCTCTGGGTAGTCCTTCGGTGAAGCATTACGTCCTCAGGCGTCTAGTGCCTCTGACTTTCTACCCATTAGCCGCTCGGTAGATCATGTGGGAAAATCAGTTGTTAAATCTAAAGAGTTGCACTCGAACTATCTTGTGAATAACGCTTGTTACTGATACAAGGACTCTGGGCTTGGGTTCGGTTGGGTGTCCAGGCAAAGTGAGGTCCACTTTTGGTGATTTCAATGTATGTATTGCCGTCTCAAAAAGGTGCAAGAATTAGTTTCGCTTGATGGGGCCGTAGGAATTCTTGGGTAAGATGCTTCTCGTCAGTCCTTTGTCTGTAACGAGCCCATGTTCGATGCCTAAAGTTTAATCAATCTGGATTCTTGCAAGTTGCTTCCCATGTTTTGTATTCCGAGTTTACTAGTAGACTTGTTGAGAAGGCACACGGTTAATGGTGATACCTATAAAACGAGAATATTTGTTCCATTTCCTTGAGCTGGCTTACCTTTTTAAGGTTTTCGCTAAGGCTGTAGGATGTATCCGTTCACCTCCGTAAACTCTCATGCATGTACACATATTCATAATTTTTTGAAGATTACATGTACATATCGCAAATTATATCTAGTAATGTAGCGATCACATAAAGACACATTTCACACTACAGCACTACACCGAGATGGCAAAGAATGAACGCATAACCCCATTAATTCCAGTGGTACCCTGTTTCTTATTTACCCGATATTATCTTTGAAATTTCTCAATTTTATCTTATATTAGTATAAATTTTTTTACTTGCCCCTTTTATTTCATCCTCCTTGTTCTCTGGCATTGTGTCAGAGATAAAGAAATCCGCCACTTTTTTTATGGCCAAATCATCCACCATATGGTAGTCTTCATGAATCTGTACTCCCATCAAAACAAAATACGAATCGCGTTCATCAAGACCAGATTTTTCCATCAAGGAACAAAAATACCAACACTAGTAAAACCTTCATTTTGCAGTTCCTCTGATTGTGACGGGGGTGATGATGAATGCTCAGGCCGGTTTACGTGCTGGATGAAGAGGGTGAAGGGTTGGTTGTCCCCTGCTCAGCACAAGTAAGCAATTCATGGGGCCCTGCAGCTTGTTGACTAACTCCCATCAGATCAAGATAATTGAGATAGTGAGAGATGATGTTGTTCATGGAGCCAATTCTGGCCGCAAACCAGTCTCTGTAAAGAAAGCTCATGGTGGTTCCAAAACCAGGCACCCTTTTAGCCAATGTATCGTTTTTGTTGGCTTCCAATTTCCGACGAACATTACCAGTAAACAGGAAGGACACCTCTTCCATAATATTCAACACCAGGGAGCAGGGGTACACGTAATGAGATTCACAGTATGACTGGTGAGGCTCACCCAGTTCGTGGTTATAGCATAGCCCCCATGCAGAAAAGAGTTCAAATTCATCATCAAGATATCTAGAAACATAGATAGAAAGATTCTAGGAGGTACCAAGAGCAGAGCAAGTAAACATACAGGAGGTTTTGCTGCCGACTTGGCTTAAGAGGGTGGCGGCGGTGATGAAGGATTGGTACGCAGTCTTAGCAGCCGACGGCGAGTTATGCTTGGGCGAAGAGCTCCTTGAAGTTGTAGACCTGAAACAAGTACGAGATAGTCTGGTTGCAGCAGTATTTGCTTTTGCTGGACTCCCACCCTCTGTTTTGCACACTTTGTCCTTCACATGCTTGGATCTGCGCCACCAGGACCACTGCCATCGCAGCTGCAGCCCATCTGAGCCTGACCCACATGGCACCAATTGCTCTGCAGAATCAAAGTGAAAGGACAGAAACGAAGATGTGGAGTGGACCAGAGTGGCATTGATTGAAAATGAGGGTTGGTCTTGCTTTCAAGTTCCTTCTTGCATGCTAGGAGATTGAAATTTGAAGTTGAGTTGGGCTGCAAGGGAGGAGGCAGGTGACTGGTGATTTTAGGTCACCTAACATTTGGAGGGGACTGCAAATTCTTTTTCTGGCTGTCTTTGCCGTTAGGTAATTGGCAGCTTCAATCCAACTAGTGTTGACTAAAAATTTGTTTTTCTTAACAGCCCATCGTGCTTTGTCTGTTCTTCTGTCCAAAGCAACCACATGAGTGACAGAAGAATCCACATCTGCACAACCTGTGGCGCCTAACTGTTCTGCCATCTTCCACAAGGGATGAAGTGCAGCCTGGAAATTTTTTGGAAATACGTGACTGAACACCAATTTGCAGTCCTTCAGGACTTCTTGCCGAATTGTCCTAAGCATCTGATAGAATGAAAAAACAACTAATGTCAAATAATACTCAAATGGTTCCATAAACTAAGCAATAACAAGATGCATTGCACCTACAAGGAAATTCTAGGAGCATCAGCTTGCAGCATTCATTAAAGTAGGAATTCTCGAAATAAAACATCAAAATGTACAATTTAGGCCATCAATAATTATTTTGGCCATCAATTTCTTCCAGTTCTCTCTATATAGTCCTCCCAGTTTTTTCCAAATTGACATTGAAAGTAAAAAAAAGAATTCATCTGACAATGGATCATCCCGTGAGTGCTATATGTGTGAGGGTGGCCCATATATAAGTTAAAAAGACATGCGTTAAAACCTTCACATAGTAAAATTTAAAGATTCTATACATGCTAAGGGAATTATTTGGAGTTTTGATGATATACCGGTCTCACATCTCTTTGGTTGATATCAGTTCCAACTTCCTGTCACAAAGCCACTCTTATTAGTAAACGAAGACTACCAACCTGGTTGAAATAACAAAAACAGAGATAAACTTAGAACTAACCATATTGAGAAAGAATTTTTGGTGAACCCGCCTAAGAACTTTTAGAATACTTGAGAGTGCACCATCTGTTGTACTTTCATCCATCTTCCTCTCGGACAAAGATTTACCACAGAAGCCAAACTGTCGACAACTGGAAGCAAAGTAATGGTATCTTTCCATCAAAATCAAGTTGTCTCTGTGCTTCTGCCATACCTAAAATAATGATATGTACACACATCTATTAATCAATCAATTAATCAGAGTACATTTAGGTAGACCAAATGTTTAAAAAAGAATACAAAAATAGGAAATGTTAAAACACATCCAGAGCATCATTGCATCTGTATGCATGCATAAGAATTTCACCAAATATGCACGAACCAACTCCAGTAATTTTCTGTTACTAACTCTTTAGTTCTATAAAATTAGCCATGAAACTCAGGCAAGTTTCTTACCATCTCTGTGTCATCAAGGATTACTACAGCATTTTCAGCTCCAAATACGACATCAAGTCCTTTTTGATGTCTCTGAGTGCAATCTCCTTGAGAAATAACTGTCACTGAAGTATATTCCCTTTGGGTCACGGAGTTTCGCAATTTCCAAAGCATATGACCGTTCAGCCATTGTGTATATATACATTTCAAACATTGTAAGAGCCTCACTCAGAAAGGTATTAATGAAAGGCCTCAGCTTTGTCAACATATGCATGTTATCTAATCTGTACAAGCCTTCATTTATATCACCTGCCACAAAAAAACAGATAATTAATAACCTTATATAACTAATTGAGCATCGTTCGGAAAAGGCGCTACTTGATTATGATATAACTAATTGAGCATGTATAAACATAACAAATACTCAAGATGAATTAGCATTATGTTCTAATTGTTTCCACTCGTATCTTTACTCGTGTCCTTTCTGACAATTAGTACTGGTTCAGGTTAGCATTAAACATCTACATTAAAATAAGTAGTCGTAGATTTAAGGCCACTTTTTGCATGCAAGCCACTGGTCAACAGTTTCAATAAAATAAATAATCAAGATAAAAACATATGGCATAGAAAAAACTTAGAAAACCTTGCTTTAAATGTTCCTCTTCAGGAGTAACATCCACAAGTCTAGTTGAATTCAGCAGCGTATGATCTAAATCCAGAACAAGGTAAAGTTTTCTATCCCGTTTTATTTTCTTCTCCAAATCAACATGTCTAATGCGAGTGATTTCCTCAGATTCGAGCCATAAATGCTGCACGCAGAAACAAAAAAAATTCAGGCCAATCTAGATTAATCATAATAAGTAGCATATCCAGAAAATGAAGGCATAAGGCAACCAAGTAATCATTCCCGATTCAAACTTGTTACCTTATCAATGTATCCTAAGGCAATACCAGATTCAACCTCTTTAATGTGCCCACACTGTATGCACATGTCTCTATAAAAGCCAGGATGGGGAGGACACACTTTCTCACTTGAAGGTGATTTGGGGGCATCTGCACATAATATAGGTCTGTACATCAGATCATTTTGCTCATAACAGCATAATGGGTGGCAAGCACATTGACCCATTTGGACAAATGACTACCATGCTGGCTCATAATGGCTCCGCCTGATCCAAGAGAACTGTCTCTATCTTCCAACTCCTGCACTTTTTGACTTTTGGCCCTATACACAATTATCAGTTAATGTTTCCAAGTTCAATTTTAACTTGATGGAAAGTAAGACATGATGTAAGTAGAATTAAGGGAAAATAGAAGAAAGCTACAGAAATTGGAGGTACTGAAATAATAATACCTGCCCTGCTCAATGTTGTCACCGCTAGAACCATCTTCATCTAAATCTGGAGATTCCTCCGATGGAGTGTGGATGCCAACTCAGCATCAAGGAGAGTAGCAAAATCATCACTACTCGAAGAACTTACCGGTGAGTCCGCCACCAAACTCATGAGCTACAACTATGGAACTGAAAGAAGACATAATAAGCTCAACTCAACACAAAAGAGAAAAATGACAGAAAAGCAACCCTGACCCTAAACCCTACCCAAAATAGCACCCGTGATTGTTAAACCCGCCCCTACTGGAAATAAAACCCACAATATCACTACCCTACCCAACATCTTTAAGTAGCATCAGCAACACTGATTCTCTTAATGGAAATTCACAGCCACGCTAAAAAAGATAACATGCAATTTATTCATGTATGAGATTAGCCTCTGTATGTAAAAGCATGAGCAAGAAGCATGGTTTAGCCATTAGAAACTCAGGCAAGCTGATTGTGATATATTACACACTGCCTCACGAGACAGTGTGTGAAAAGTATAAATGTCCTATTTTACAGCAGTTTTGTGTGCCAGATCATCATAGATAAGACCTGTGTAACAAGCATGACTTTTCATGCTGAAAACAAGCAATAGCACATATACCTTAAGATTCTATTTACTTGTCATAATACTCAGATCGCACAAGCAATAAGCCTTAGTTTTGTTCACCATACAACTTTTTGCATTTACTGCATGCAGGAGAGAAAAAGCCCCAATGACATGTTTAAAATAAGATCAATATATGGATGCATACGTAAAACTGATACTTATTAATGCTTTCTTACATGGTAATCAATAGCCGAAGTTGGAAGAAAGGTGAGAGATAATACGATAAAGGGAAGAGAACAAAAATGTCAATCAGTGATCAAGAACAAACATTTTAGGAAACAAATTAGAAGCAAATTATGCACAAGTAAACTCCTTATGCACAAGTAAACAAATTATGCATGCCAATACTAATTTTAGAAGCAAATTATGCACAAGTAAACTCATTATGCACAAGTAAACAAATTATGCATGCCAATACAAAATTTAGAAGCAAATTATGCACAAGTAAATTCCAAGCCCTGAATTTAAACGGGCAAATCTCATTGGATATAATGAAAAAAATTGAAGCTTTGAAACAATTAAAGATTTCCAACTGACTTTAGAAAATGAAGACTACATAGAAAATTACGTATAAAAAACTGACCAGAGAGAGGATTAACAAGTAGACCATCACTGCAGAAGGGTTTCGGTGGTCACCTTCAAGGGCAAGAATAGAGAACATCACTACAGAAATTGATTTCAAGCATATTTGGCAATAAGTAGATTTCACTGGTCGATTTTAAGGGGATTGGCTGAGTTGTCTTTCGAAAAGGGACTAGATTTCTGATTCCCGAATTAAGAATCGCCGAAACGCACGAACGGGTTTTTCTACGCTTGCAATTTCCTATTGTTTTCTAATTCCCGAACTGAGAATTGCCGAAAAGCGAAAAAATTGGAATCTTAGAAAAACTAGATCGAAAACAGTGGGAAAAACCATATTGAATCGCTTGCAATTTCCAACTGTTTTCAATCTGGCTTTTCTATGCTTGCAACTGATTCCCGAACTGAGAATCGCCGAAAAGCGTAGAGATTGCAAAAACCAGATCGAAACGGACGAAGGGAGGATGACCAAGGTCGGGTCGGAGCGAGAGGCGGCCATGAGCGGAGTAGGCAAGAAGGTATGCGGAGGAAAAAAATCAAAAACAGAGAAAAGAAGACAGAGCGACGGTCGGAGTGTGAGAGGAGATGAAGAAGATGTTACCTCCAGCAGGGACAAGCTCCGTTGCCGCAACCTCCGGCGAGAACGGTGGCCTCCAGACGTACGACGGCCTTTCTTTTCCAAAGCCGGAATAAGGGTTTATTTGTTTACCTTAAGCAGGTCTTAGCTCTTAGCTGATTAAGTCCCTTAAAAGCCAGGCAAAAGCCGACTTTTCCGACTGTTTGTTACCGAGTTAAATTTTGGTCCTTGCTCTCCTCTCTGCCTGCTCTCACACCCTTTATTCCTCTCCTCTCCAAGGTTGTCACTGCACCTCCATCACTCACCGAGACCTTCCTCCGTCATCTCACACTTCTGTCATCTCCCATTGCTGCCCCTCCTCATCTGAGGCATCTCCCTAAGTTCGTTTGGCTCACCTTCGGATCTCAGATAACAGATATTAAATCTACTTCTTTTGTCACTTAATATTCGAAAGCACTAATTTTTCTCACCGCCTATTGACATCTGCATCACCGATTCATGTTCCTTTCAGCAATCAAGTAGCATCACCTTTCATTTTTCATCAAAAAGTGTACTGCTTTTGCATCGCCTTTTGTTTTTCCGGTTTTTGCTTGCTTCATTTTTTCATGGATAACTAATTAATAATTGCCTTAGCTGACCGAATACCCTTGAGTGAAGTCTTAAGTGGAAAGTAAATATTTCTGCAAGATTTCGCCAGTTTTTTTCATTTCTCTTCTTGTCATGACATAAAGTGAAAATAGCAAAGAGAATGACAAAGCAGATGTCCTTACAAGAAATAAATGAGCAGTAGTTGAGCATTTTGTTATATTCATTCCTTACCACGAATTAGAGCTGCATTTGTATAAATTACTTATCTTTATTTTGGCCTCTAATAATTATTAATATTCTGCACTATGCGACAGTGTATTGGGAAACTATAATGTTGTATGACAAGGAATGTTGGGCAACTAGGAAATCCCGTATACACAAGATGAGTATTGTATAGACGTGAATATTACCCAGAATCATAATAGAATGACCACACAAGAACCCAGGAAAGTTGCCAGCCTGTCATGATTGTAAAATATATAAAATAAGCAGTTTCTAATGATGTTCCTGCTTAGAGATATTTACCAGTTATGTCTGAGATTAAGTTTATCATATAGCTATCTTGATTTGTTTTTGTTCACCTAAGTGGTTATCTACCTAAATATTATTGACATCCAGTAAATGGAAGACATAATCTGGTGGTACAAAATTTGTGTTCTTATGAAAGTGTAATATAACCTAAACTCATTGATTTATCAATTTCTGACTCTTTGTCCTGTATTGCAGATTAGAGTTGCAGCTGTTTTTGTCTTTGTATCTTTTTCTTCACTGCTAAGCATAGCTGGATTACCTGCTCATATAAAAGAAATTCAGGTATCCTATTTGTGTTGGATTAACGATTCATGTCTCTGCCATGGATCTTCTAATTGTTTTGATGGGCTCTAGGCTCCATCTCTTCGAACATTTCTTTTTTATCTAAGATTGGCTGAAAAAGATTGGTTTTTTTGTCTCGGATTTTGATTGGGCGATGCTGGTAGGTGGAAATGATTTCTCCTTATTGCCTTTCCATTTTTTCTTTTTAGGTTAGTAATTAAGTGCTCCACTGTACTGCTTTTTCTGCCTGAATTGTGGCTATTTTCTCCTTTTTTTAATCATTTTGCCTGATTGTTGTGTCACAATTGATTGCTTTTCGACTGTCTAATTTTCTGGCCACGCGCTGGTAATTATTCATTTTCAACTTAAGTTTGCATTTTCCTTGCCAAATAAAGCGTTTGCTTGGGGTTTTTGTGCTGTGCTTATTGCTAATTACTGTCTCCCTCTTTGCTATTTTTAAGCATCATGTTGTATCTAACCATCCTCCCTTGTCTAGAAACCAAGTTTTCTTTTTTTAACTTCAGCCCTAGAAATGATTGTGTCTGTTCTAACTTGTTTTCCACCCTTCTACTATGGGTTTCCTGTGACAACTTTTTGTACAATTTTTTAAAGAAGAACTTTATAGAATAAGAATGCTCGAATTCAGCTTCTTGATAGTGATTATCGTTGTCTCCAATTTTAACTGGTCAGTTTGACTGTTACATTTGTTTTTACGATCATATTGATGCTACTGATTTCATATTTTTCCCCATTTCTTACGTGCCAATTGGATGAAATGTATTTTGAAACCTTGTCCTATGATCAGTTACGATGGTGAGCGAATTAAGCTTTGTCCTGACTTAGAGAATTGTCGAGTTTTTTTATGGTGGGAAGTATTTGGAATTCCAGTATGGCTTCTGTCTCCCTGTTTCCCTTCCTCGAGTGGCTGTAATTTCAACTATTGATGTGGAATTGCTTCATGTCTAAATCTCTGTTCATTTGTTTATGTTACGAATGTCATGCTGTAATTTTTGATTGACTTTTTGAAGGGGATCTTGAAACCATCAGTTTTCTATTTTGTTTATAAATTCCTTTTGAATTTTTTAGTTCAGATTGAAGCTATAAAACCCTCAAGCTTGCTTTGCAACCACATGAATCTCCTGCTACTCGGCATAGGACATAGTGATAACTTGCCTGTATATAAAGTATTTATGTGCTGGCCCACCCAATTTTTATTAAGCATTTATTGATGGGAAACAATGACAACTGGTTTAGCTTGGTCTTCATGTTGGATTCTTCATTGATTAAATATCCTATTATGATTTGCAATGCCCGTGTTTTGGATAGCTTTACATGTGCACACAACAACAAAAATTCCGAACTATTTCTTATGTAGCATAGAGGTATAAATTCTACACGAGGATGGATGCCCGATATCTCTTGAATGTGGCAATGAATGTGCTTCTTCATTCGATTTAGGTTCTTGGTAGCTGATATCTTTTACTAGAACTAGCTGATATATTTAGATAATTTTGTCTGTCAATCTGTGCTTTCCCTTTACTTTTTCTTCATTATATACCATTGGTTGACTATGTCTTCTCCTCAGCCCTTGTGGCCTTTTAATTAGAATGTTGCAATCAGTCATTTTAGTTGTGTGCTTATTGTATTATCTAAATATGTCTGCTATGTATATTCACAAGGCCTTCTTTAAGGAAGAGGTTGTTCATGGAGCGATGTGCAGCAGATTGTTGAAGAAGGACATGTAGCTGGCATTGCTGCCCTGAAACAGCTGCAGTTCTTTTTGTATATATGATCCATCATGGGCTCTGTCTGTTGTGTTGCGGCAAGGGACAGAACTGTATCAAACAGAATCAGTGTGGAATCTACTAATGGGAACATTAGATATTTTGGATAGAATCGATGATGCAGTGGATAAGACTGACGACGAAGCAGATAAGATCGGCGACGCAACAGATAGGGTTGCAGATAAAGCAGATAGGATTGTTGATGAAATGGATATGATTGACATGTGTCAGCTTCACGTCTATCTAATTTGTCTATAAATATTGTCTATAACATTTAGTTTGGGGAGGGAGAATCCTCTCCCACATTTTTGTGTTATCTCCTATATTCAGAAACTTCAGTTCTTCGTTTCTTACTCATTTTAAGTCTGATTTGAGTCGTTCCTGAGGCTTTCTTAGCTAATTCGAGGGTGATCTACGCAATGACATGGTCCATCCCTCAAATTGGCATCCATAGAAGAGGAAATAACATGGGACAAGAGGAGGCTTTATCCGCCACCCTCCTGCCCCGAAGAGAGAGCAGTGGCCCGGAGAGAAAGGAGGACTCCGTCCTCCATCATGGGTTGCATCGTGGGTCATCGCCCGAAGTAGGGAAGGGTTTGCCATTCACCGAAGGGCCACACAGTGTGAGAAATGTCCTGGGGAAAGGGACGTTCTATCCGTCACTTACGGGCGCAAAAAATGAGAAGTCTCCGAGAAAGGGTATAGTTGGTCAGTCGTCTTTTGGTACAAGGCAAGGAACATGCGGAGGTTAGAGGAGGCTCTGTTTGCTGTCTCCAGATCCGAAGGGGAGGACGCCCAGAAATGAGTACCCCGAATACCGAGTAAGCGTTTCTGTAACGCCTGAGATTTTTTATACATTTTTCTTAAAATTCATAAATTTTTTTTGCAATATAATGTCTGTAAATTGGACGAAAAATGACGAAATCAAAACCTGATAAAACAGTTTATAATTTAAAACATTAAACATCAATTTTTCATCTAAATATTTTCATCATACGGTCAAATATCGTATGGCCAAAGCAAATATCCTCAGGCGCTAATCGAAAATACACGTATGACTAAATTACCATGATCATGGATTTTTAAATACAAATAACTCCCAGGGATCTCCAAGTACAAGTCCCATAAATAGCCTACTGTCTGATCCAAATTAAAAGTCTAAAAGATATAAACACTTAAATCTCATCTCACCCAATACATCAGATCGTGACACCAAATATACTCTCATTGAGTCAAATATACCTGAATCAAAAAGGGAAATAATCCACTGCAGAATGGAGCATCCATCTCCAGGAGCTCTCCAACATAACCTGCAAAAACCTCCCGAACAACGGGGCTAAAAAGTAGGGTGAGTATTTTCATACTCCATAGGAAAATGCCTAATAGGGGAAACCAAAACAGTGAACTCAATAAGTTCATAAATACATGCATCATGCAACTCAACATGAAGTAAACAACGTATAACATAATTATGCACATATGCATATAAGCACGCATAACACACCATCAAACCAAACTTACACAAACACCCTTAATCAGGGTCTTACAATTTACTCGTACTATCGTAGACATACTCATATAGCTTACACATACTTGTATGACCCTACTCGTACAATCGTACACTTACTTATATGACCTTAATCGTATAGTCTTACACTTACTCATACGATCTTACTCGTACAGTCTTACACTTACTCGTACTCATATTCAAACTCTTATAGTTGTGCTCATACTCATAATCATACGCTTACTCAAAAATATACATACTCAGTCATACAGTCGTATATATACTATCGACCACTGAAGCTCATTACAACTAATAAGCTCCAGCGTCGAAAAGGAAAAGAATGTCACTGGGGCATCACCTTAACCTTTAGGGAATGACTAGACGCCATGGACTTTTCCGAAGGTAAGGCACACCTATGCTCATGGGGCACAGGATAAAACAAGTAAGAGTAGATCCATGATACTACTTACCTGAGCGCACAAACATACGCCCACACAAGGGGTCATACAATTGCCCACACATAAGGGGTCTTATAGTGCCATACGATTGCCCACCATTATGGGTCTTATAGTGCCAGTGCCACTCTTAGGCAAAAATCATACCATGCTCTTAGGCGGAATCATACAATATCACTCTTGGGCAGAAGTCATACAACGCTCTCAACAGAGCATCAAACATCTAGGCTTAATACAGCACACAGACCACATCGAAAAATGTCTGGGCTTCATACAACACCCAAACTAAATCGAAAACATACATAGCTTTCAACAAAGCATCAGACATCTGGTGCTCTACACAACACATAGACAACATCCCGCAGGATAAACACCATGGCAAGACATGAGAAATGCTTAGTCGACTCATTATTGGCTAGCTCAACACGGAACTTAATCCGTCGAACCCTCAGGTCTCAAACTCACAACGCTATTATTAGCTTTCTCATAATTCAAGTTTGAATTAAATATATTATGCAGTACAATTATGCCACACAACCTCACATTCCTCAACTGATCAAACCGAAGCTGAGCCTAATCGAAACCTAGTTTGTTAGGGCAGTAGACTTCACTTACCCGACCAAGTCACAACATAGCTTACCGTACACAAATCCTTACGTAACCATACAACCTTTGACATCCACCTTACGGTCAAAACATCTCACTTACATCGTCAAACTGAGCTCCTCATAGCAGATCCCCATTATCATCCTCTTACTTAATTCCTCACTTATTATACTTAACTTTTACTTTATAATTTGTATGTTATGCTTGTACAATTATGCACGCTCTTACTGTCTAATAAACCCTTAGAAGGCTCCAAGCCTAAGTCCACTTACTTACAGAACCCCTGACGTATGCTCCAAACCAAACCAAACCAATCTACTCCACTCCTTGCCTGTCAAACTTACGTCCGCCGTCTTTTGTCACACGCTTACCCATCCACATACACATACACATACAAATCCTCACCAAACACCTTGCCACTTCTTATTGTCCATCGCCCATACCTCTGCCCCCACACATAGTCCACATACATAACTAACTCACAATCGCTAGCCATCACTAGCACGTCCATAATATGCATCCGTAGCGTACTAACATATTCGCTAGCCATTACTAGCGCATACATATTCCACATCCATAAAACGTATAGACAACTCATACATATCAATCATACTTAGCACACATATTACACATACATCAACCGCACTTACAGCTCATATGCATGCCATATGTATATAAATATACCGTATAATCATGCTTATATGCCTATCATGCAATCCTAGCATGCTACTACTCATTCAAGCATGTTATCATGAAATTATGAGTTCAAAGCTCCCCTACCTCGTAATCATAACGTTTGATGGCAAGCACACAATGGTGGAGGCGTCAGTGGTGGAGTTGGCAGCCAAAGGCTTTTCCTAGCCGAGAGACCTGCTATCCCGAAAGATTGTGCCAACGAGTGGCAGGTGCGACCGAAGGTCTAAGTGTATGCACTAAAATTCGACCGACGGTTGAAAAATACCCTACTGGTCACAAAACGTCAAAATCGGCCGTGGACAGCACCCAACGGCATCAATTTCGCGTTTACAAGGGCCCACATAAGGGCGGAGGGCGTGGGGTGCACTAAAGGACAGAGGATAGGTGGTGGAGGACTCCGATGTCAACTCCAGATGATGGTGAAGCCATCTGATGGTCAGGCGGTGCCAAAGTGGCACCTAAACTCTAAACAGCACGCGCGGCTACTTGCACATGCGGCTAAAGGGATGGGGAGAGGGCTAGACGGTGTCGGCCCAAAGCTCAAAAGGGTGGTAGGGCCATGCCCAAGGGTAGTGACCAACAAAGACGACCTTTGCCATTGTCGTGCCGAGGTAGGCCGACTAGAGGCTAATCGGCGTTCGACGAGGGTAAGACGGTGGCGCTTTGAATGGCACGGTCAAACACATAACCGGCAGAGAGGACGCATGGCTCATGTCGAAAAAAGAGGGGCGGTGCCGCACTAGGGCGGCCAGCCATCTCTTGGCTGAGACCACCCAACTACAAGCGTCCAAAGGAGATGCTACAGTGGCCCAAAACGGGTGAAAAACCCTGGGGCACAAAGGAGTAGGGGTTATTGGCGGCTCTGGGACTCCATCGTGGCCCTAGCAGCCAAGAGGAGCTATCTCTAGCTAGAGGTGACAACCAATGACAGTGGCCACATGCCGATCAGACAACAGGGGGAGGAAGAGCAATCAACTCAGTTTGTTCGGATGGAACACTACAACCGAGCAGCAGACCTAGTTCCAACTAAGTAGAGGGAGCCAAAAAGAACAATAGGGCAGTGGGGCTTGACTGAGGCAACGACCCTATCATTGCTAGCTCATGGCTGGCCAATCGGAGGCTAGCTCTCATCGGCACGTCCTCAATTTCCATCATAGATGGAAATAAGGAAGGGCGGAAAGGTCTGGTTGAGGGAAACCAACGAGGGTGGAGCGACCATGGGGGCGCTGGAGCTAGCTGGATGCAGTCCTACCATCGTTAGCCCAAGGCTGGTCAGTCGGAGGCTAGCTCTCGCCGGGCGTCAACTAATTTCTGTTACAAACAGAAATTGGGGAGATGGGTCTGGCCAGAGGAAAGAGGGAGGGCGGAGGCAGAACCAGGCAGGGAGAGGTGGACCACAGCCTTCACCGGACCAAGGCTAGGCTGGAGGGAGATCCGCTCGGTTGTGGCTCGACGCCGGCAGCCATGGTTTCACCAAAATAGTGAGGCGGCGAAAATAGAGCAGAGAGGGGAAGGATGAGTGGGGCGGCAGAACAAAGGCCCACTGGGCCGGGAGGGGTGGCCTCCCGCCGTAGCCAGCCCAAGGCGAAGCCGTGGGCAGCTGGTCGGCCCTCACTGGCTCACAGCGGTGGCGGTACAAATAAAACAGAGAGAGTGAGGGAGCTAACCGGGGAGGCGGGCGGCGCGGCCATGGGGGCCCGGGATGGTGGGCCCCCTGCTGTTGCATGGCCATGGCGGAGCCGTGGCCCTTTGGCCCACCGGCGGCTGGCGGCGGCTGGGACAGAGAGATGCCGGAGAGGGAGGGGTGGTGTGCACTGTTCCAGAAACGTTTGGATCGGGCTCGGCCGAGCTCGAGCCCATTTTATTCCTTTTTTTTCATTTTCCCCTATCTTCTACAATCTCCTTCTTTCTCAAATTTTTGAGCCGTAAACATGCATGCAAACATGCATCTAGGCCTGTGGCATACGATGAACCCACACCCGACTATACGGGTAAGAATATTGTGACCAAATATGCTGAAGTGTCATATTTTTTTGCCAAAAATGATCAGAAAATAGCAAAAAAATTATAAAAAATCGTAGGAAAATCTGGGGCATTACAGTTTATGACCTCCTATTTTAATTATAGAATGCATGTGCTAGATAGGGTATACATTATGCCTTGATATGCTATGATCCTTTATATTATGATACGCTATGCTTATATGCCATGATGTGTGCCGTCTCGTTCTGGGTTAGAGAGAGACGTGTTGTGTGTGTATTCGGTCTCAACTAAGTGATAGAGCGAAACGTGTGATGTATGTGGTCTCGGCTCAGTGATCGAGCGAGACATGTGAATGCAATAGATTTGCTCTGGGATAGAGTGAGGCATGTTGTGGTGGTCGTGTGGTGCTCATCTCTATGATAGAGCGAGATATGTATTGCCGGTGTTTTACGGGTTTTCTTATAACCCCGATTACATATTTGGGTATGCGTATGTGTTTTCGTATGGTTTGATGTATGTAGTAGCCAGTAGGCAGAACTACGTACAGATCTGATCATATTAGAGTAACATCGCGGATGTTAATAGATACATACGTATGCAACCAACGACAGGGCAACGTTGGCCTGATCTGAATTAGTTATATGATTAGGTTTGTTCTGGCCTACGTATAATAGAGCACTAAAGTTCTGAAGCACGTAGAGGAACAAGAAGACTCTCGCACTTAGAGTTTGCCGCTCTCGGTTCTGGGTTTGGTTTTTATGGTTTTCGGACCCCCGGTCCAGGTCGGGGCATTATGCATAAGAGGACATGATAGATAGTGATTCTAGGTTTTCTATTGGTGATCATAGGAATATTGGATTAGAAAGAAAAAGAAGATTAGAAGGAGAGACATAAAGCTCTCCTGGGAGGGCAAGTCCTCTGGAGAACATGAGAGTGTCTAGAAATTTTGTATCTGGTACTTCAGGTAGAGTGTTGTATATGCATTTGCCTTTTCTCCATTGCTTGTATATCTTCTCCTCTCAATCTTGTTGGTTATAGCAATTGGTTGTATTAGTTGTAGCAAGGGCTTGGGATTTTTTTTATTATACTTTTTGTTCCCATATTGCAAAGCTCCCCTATGATGATCAGTTTTGGTGGATAGAACATTGTTGGCAAACAGTTCTACCAATTTTTCCTCTTTTTTTATCGATTTGTTTGGACTCAATTTGCCTGTAATTTCGTATTTTGATGCAGTCTTGTGATTTTGCCAGTGGATTTATAAGTTGTGATGTAGTAATCTTTGAAAGGCTTCGCTTTTAAAGTTAGGTTTTTTTTTTATGATGGATGATTTATGCCTATGATTTTTTTTTATGATGGATGATTTTTTCAGGAACTACTATCGGATATCAGACTTCCCATGGCCTCCCACTGTGCAAGAAATGTTCCCCAGCGGCAACCAAGTAAAGGAGTACCTTGAATCCTATGCCCATCACTTCGATCTTTTTAGACACATCAAATTCAATTCCAAAGTTGTTGGACATTTGTATTGAGCTAGATATATCACTCCAAAACCTCAAGGCTCATGAAAACAAGAAGCACATATTTTCCACCAGTGCATCAGCAGAGAATTCTTTCATTCGTAATGCCAAAAATATCACTGAACCGCCTCCATGGTCTAATACGTCTAATGCATCTGGCACATCCTCTTCCTCAGGGTGAGCTTTCTGTTTGTTCTTCTTTAGAGCAATCATGTTATATAAGTGTGTTTTTTTTCAATTAGCTCATGAATTAAAGATGTCTTTTTTAATATTTTTAACAATTGCAGTTTAGAAGTGTATCTATGCTTTAAGTGGCAAATATGCAAAGCTACTCTACCACTTTATTACTTTTTTGTGTATTTTTTAGTTGGCATTTGAATGTGATAGTGGAAGGAATGTGATTTTTGTTGCGGCTGAGGTTGCTCCATGGAGCAAAACTCAGGGGCTTGGTGATGTTCTTGGAGGCCTTCCCCCTGCCATGGCAGTAATTACAATTACGTTCTGCAGGATTTTGAACTTTCTATGTATTTTTTCAAGTCATCTAATAAGTTTCTCTAGCATGTAACTAATCCATATGTTACTAATCTTTCTTTAGGCCAGAGAAAACCGTGTCATGACAGTTGCTCCATGCTTTGACCAATACAGGGACTCATGGGATACAAGTGTTCTTTTAGAGGTATAACATATTTTTAGAATCTTATATGAGTCATAAGCTTCAAATGCTTAAATTTGCTTGCCAACCGTTATGATTTTTTTGCAGTTACAAGTTGGAGACAAGGTTGAGACTGTCATATTATTTCACTTCCAATGTTGGATACAAGGTTGAGACTGGCAATTTTTAGCTAATTTTTTCTCATTTTTTTGGCATGCAGGTCTTTATGTGTGTATCAAATAGTGTAACAAGCCCACTTCCAAAGGATTTGAAAAAAGTTTAAAATATTGTAAATTAGCAAATAAAAAATGAGTTGAATGTATTTGCTAGTGAAGCTAAACTTGATGAAGTAAAACATATTACTCTATTCCGTGCTGTATTTAGAGAAGTAAGGGTCTAGTATAATTTTATAACTTTTTTATAATTTGTTATAACAGTTGTATTGAACTTGATTGATAATAATAAAATTTAAATTTAGATTCAGCTAATTCAGCTTCAGATTCAGCTAATTCAGCTTCAAATTCAGTTTCAAATTTAGTTAAATCAAATAATCAACTTTTTAACTAATTAAGATAACTTTTTACATTAAAATTCAGCCGAAAATAAACAGACCCTAAGAAGCTTTCTTGAGATTCTACAACACCAACTTACAAGTATCCACCCAAATCTTTTTTAAGGGTCCATTTGTTTTATATCTGAAAAGCCAACTGAAATTCTTGGAAAAGCCTACCATCTGAATCTAAATCTGATTCCGAATCTGAATATAAATCTAAATACATTTAATATTTTAAAATTTTAAAATAAACTTATTTTCATTTTATACTAAATTTTTTTTATTACAGTAAAAATAATATGTATAGAAAAAGATAACTATATCTCCTAAGACAGATAGAGAACTCTGATCATTAAGCCACCGTAGACGAACAATTCCATCCAAACTTTCACCGTGGTGAAGGATCCCACCACAAACAGCTAGAGTGGACAGAGAAGATATTGCCAACTTATGGCCGGTCATTGTGGCTGCAGGGGTATAATCTTGTACAATAGAATGGCCTTTAGTTATGTTGGCATCATAGAATGAGCAAGGAGACACTAAATAACCTTCAAGGACTAGACTTTTATTAACTCATCTCGACTGCCACCGTAAAGAAATTCAGTTCCTGAAACAGCCAATAAATGAACACCACTGTAACGCCATTCAGTATGCTCATTCTACTACTTTAATGGTTCTGATCCATAAGAAGCACCAAATCCCCACACAATAATCAGGTCTCCACTATTTCCACTAATGCAAAGTAGGTCATCTGTATCTACCATGACAACTGCCAACTCTCTCCTCGTGAGCTCTCAAGGGATTTTGCAAATGTAAAATCCTGCAAGATAAAAAAATTTCCACAATATTTTGATAACATAGTAGAAATATATAATAGAAGTAAACAAAGTTGCAAAGGCAACCTCCAGAGTTTAGGCATTCTTCAATAAAACCCAACATCAAAATTCCCAACTTTCCCCTCACGTCTCTGCTAATCAGCAACCCAAAACAAAAAACGACCATCGACAACGGAAATATGAAAACACCCACAAATCAAGTACGCAACGCCTGATCTACCCCACGCCAATTACTCAACTACAAACCCTTATCTAATTAGAGAAAAAAAACATAAAAAATAAAGCACAGCAAGGCGAAGAAGAAGATCCCACGAGTCAGAGGATTCGGGCTGGCTCGCCATGATTCTGGGCCGCTCCTGGTTCCCGATTGGTTGAATCGGTGGCGGAGAGCAGCTGAGTGAACGGGGATTCATCATGCATCTCTTTCCCCAGAAGTTGCCACGTTGATAGAGCGCCGCCGAATTGAGGAGGCGATGGGGGAAAAGGGGTTGTGAACGGAAAGGAGTGGAGGTGGACAGGAGAAGGGAGCTAAGTGAACGAGCGAGGGGATGAGAGGAGAGGACATGAGATGAGGTTAAGGAGTCGGGGTCGGGTTTTCAGAGGTGTTCAGTTGACAAAAAAACATTTTACCGTCAACTTTAATTTATCATCGACTGATGCAGTCTTTGAATTTGGTCCTAAATAAATATATTCAAAAATTAATTTTTACGTAGCTTTTTAATAACTTATTCAATTTTAGGTTTGAATTAGACTAAACAAATAAACTCTTTAAGTCAAAATTGTCTATTTAGATTCTTAGGAATTAGGAGAGCTAGGTGAGAGAAAAAGTTAATGTAAGTAAAAGAAAAACTTTGGAGATTCTTATAGGTTTTTTTTTGTTTTATTATATAAATGATGTTAGAGAAAATTAATAATAACGATGTTGGTGGTGGTAGTAGTAGTAGTTATAATGGTAGTGATGGTGGCGGTGATAGTAATAATGGTGATGACAATAGTAATAGCAGTGACAGTGGTGATAGTGGTTGGGGTGGTGACAAATGTGACGGTGACGGCGATGGTGATAGTAGGGGTATTAACAGTGGTGATAGCGGTAGTAGTAGCAGTGGCAATGGCGGCAGTGATGGTGACGGTGATGACAATGGTGGCAGTTGTGAAGGTAGTGGTAGTGGTAGTGGCGGTGACGATAATGATGATGGTAGTGGTAGCGGCAGTGGTAATAGTGATAATAGTAGTAGTGGTAGTAGTGATGGTAACAGTGGTAGTGGTGACAACAGTGATAGTGGTAGTGGTAGTGGAAGTGGTAGTAGTAACAGCAGTGGTGAAGGCGTTGACACTGATAGCGGTGGTAATAAAAGTAAGACATAAGTCTTTAGTATAATATTTTTCTCTTAAAATCTATGAATTTATAGGTAAAAAATTTTTAGGCTAAATTTTTATTAATTTTTTTAAATTTTTACTCTAGTTTTTTTTTCTCTATTATACCAAATAAATAGTGAAAACTATGAGATTTTAAGAAGATTCTTTTCTTTTCTCATGTTTGCCACTAATCCAAATAGACCCTAAAATTTTTAAATAACTCAGGTATTAATCTTTTAACCACTAATGTTATATTCAAAATATTAAATTTTAAACCTTAGTATAATAACACATATTAATAACACTAGATTGCAGATATGGCATGGAGAATTCTAAACAACTAATAGAATATTTTAAAATACTAGTATTTTATTTTTAAATCTTAATTAACTAACCCCTATTAGTTAAGTGAAAACACCAAGTCGTAATAGAATTCATTGTATTAATATCTACACTGACATCCGCTTAAACACTGTCTAGATTATTGTTTCACATAGCCCTAATTAAGATTGGGGAATGCAGTAATTTCAAAACATAATTAAAGCTGCGGAACACGAACATGGCAAATTTCAGTCACTGTTCACCAAGCAGCAAAAGATTCGTTGGGCATTGGAACATTGATCAGCAGGGTCATCTATAGCTACTTGGACAACCTATTAATATTTAAAAAAATAAATAACAGAACATAACAATCATGAGGTGTCTAAATTGCAGGAGATATTTTAATCAATTACCAAATTCAATATAATAATATGAAAACAATATAAAAATATTTATATTTCATTCTATTCAAGATGAATTAATTGAACAACCAGAGGAGAGGAAGGGTACTTAAAGTGATGGCTACAGATACGTTCGGCAATTAAACATTTCGTATAGGAAAAAAGACTTTACTAAAAAAAATCCCAAGTAACAGAACTTGACATTTTCCATCCAACACCAATATGGTATACCACAAATGTATGGCAGTTCTACCACTTCACTGACCGAGCAATGTACTCTCCAAAGAATGACCCAACAGTGACAATAGGAAACCTAACACAGAAATAATACCAGAATTTACCAAAGATAATCAATGTGTACCTGGATGTGCAGTTATCAGCAACACTGGGGGTATATTTAACTCAAAGAACAGGAAGAAGACCAGAGGACAGAAAAATGGCGGTCGATTTTGGAGCACCCGCTTGTGACGGAGGTAAGGCTGCATTCCCCTACCTCAAACTAAGATGGGTATAGCCTTTCTCTTACCATGAAGTTCATATCTTCCCCCGGAGACTGCTTCGATATCGGCAAAAAAAACTTCAATAGACAGAAAAGGTGAACAATTTGAGCTTCTAAATCCAAGTCTCTGTTAGGGTTGGTGGTCGCCTTCTCCATCTCCTCCGGGGCTAGGGCTCACCAGAGCAATGTAATGCCGGTAGAAAAGAGGGCGGAGGGGACTTAGGAGAATAAGACACCGGGAGAAGGGGTAGTGGGATTTTTACCAACCGGTCACGCGGTCACCCAATCGGCCATTTATTTTGACTACGACGGTGACCAAAATATTTGGTCCATTTGGTCATAGTCAATCAGTCTCAGACAGTGTAAATAGTACAAACGTGGACACAAATGCGGTCGACCGAAGACCATTTCCACCTCTAGTCGAAGAGTTGATACATTTTCTATGTCATGATATTTATATATGGTGAGGAGTTTATAAAAAAATATATACACCCTCCTCACATTAATAACTTCATTTGACAAAAACGTTTACTGTATAGTAATAATTTTATTTTATTCAACTTAAGTGAAGTATCATGAGAGAATAAAATAAAATATATTATTTTTAAAAATTTAGCTATTAATATAGGACGGTAGGAGTAAGAGAATAGAAAAGGATAGATATTCTCTACGAATGTCACGTAAGATGGACTCTCACTTAATATGAGTTATGTGGATAATCTTCCACTTGTGTACGGCTTATCCTAAGGATCGATGGGTCCTATAAAGTAGTAGTAACTCTAGGAGGATACTTTATGTGACAAGAGCATTACTCTGATTGCACACGGTTGCCGCTGGTGGGATCACTTAGAATGGATAGAGGGCATATCATGAACCTCTTTCATATCAATTGTGACCAAGAAAAAAGAATGGGTCCCTTATCCATTATTCGACTTTACATATCAAAATATAGAGAGGGTCCACATGTTAAAATAGGACCAAATTTGGTATACCCCACTTTGCAAGCCATTTGCTAATCCTTAAGTGGTCCCCACCTCTATGGGACCTGGGCTGCGGCATGCAGGTTAGTTGTTTTCCCAACTTCCAAGGATAGCATTGCTTATGGTAGCTCAAATATTGTGATTTGTAATTTAATACAACGTGGTATGTTTGCTTAGCCGTCAGATTAGATCAGAAGGCACACATTGACCTATCCATAAAACTACTAATTTATAATATTTTTTAGGGAAAAAATTTGTATCTCGATCCGATAGTGCATGGGAACAAAAACTAATCTATCCCTGAGTTACGTACAATGTCGGATTAAAATTTAATGGTGCATAATACTCGAGCTCACATTCAATCGTGTGAGCCTGGGCCCATATAAATGTAGCTTTTGTTATATTTCAAGTAGTTTTTGTGTCCTCTATTACTTTGTTTTTTTAAAATATATTTTTGTAAATGATCTTTTGAGTTCTTATTTCACTTTAAATGCAGATGGTGTGTTTTTTTTTCCACACTTTTTTTTTCTATAATATAGGCCTATTAGATGGTGAGGGAGGGTCATACTTGAAAATATAAAAATCGCTTTTCATATTGTCAAAGGCTTAAAAAGAGAAAGATGTCTGAAAAAAGTAAAGAATTTGAAATTTCAGTGAACAAACTTTTCAATTGTAACAGCGAAATTAGTCCGGATGGGAATTTCACATATTCCAATGCTTGGAAAAGCTTTGCTAGAAAGGAAATATGGTAAACTAAGATTAAGGACGATTTTGCTTCCCCGTCGAAAAACAAGATTCTGGATTCAATAAATCATGACACGCTGGGAAACCCAATATTGAGCACGTCGATGAATACTAATTTTCTTATGTTCGTAGACGTTATGTATAGGTTGCCAATCAATCTCAGGTTAAAACACCTATATGTCAAAAATGTCCGTGACGATTAGGATTAAAATACCTACATGTTAACAAGTAGAATTTAGTGCAATGGACAAAGAGAAATTAGAGTAGAAATTAATAAAAGGTAAAAAAATTGGCTAAAAAATTTTCTACCCCACAATTGATGGCTTTTGTAAAAACATATGCATATCAAATATTTATGTTTTTAACATTTACAGTGTCCTGACCTTATCGTTGCTATTACTGCTACCATGCCACTGTCACCTCTATTGTCATCACTACCATTGTCACCCCATCACTGCTCCCACTATAACCACAACCATTGTTACTATCGCCACTATCTTTACTACCCTTACCTTCGCTATCACTATTACCACAATCGCTATTACCACTACTACTACTACTACTACTACTACTGTTAACTATACCACCTCTACCACTTTACCTCTACTTCCGCCGCCGCCGCCCTACGATTGCCACAACCACCGACTTTACTACCGCCACTATCATCACTGCCTTTATCACTATTACCATCGCGCCACCATCACTACCATCTCCTCCTCTGCCACTTCCACCTCTACCATAGTCACAGCCGCCACACTACTACCACTGTGATCACCACTACCATTATCACCACCACCACTGTTGTAGCCAATGTCATTTCTATCATCACGATTACAACCACCACTATTACTAACACTGTAACGACCCGTTTTTGTTTACACATAACCTTAGGGGTTAGGGGAAATTATGTCATTTTGAATAAGTGTTAAAGGGATTCAAGGGATGAAATCCCCACTTAGGGGAAAAGCTCAAAGTAATGAGCGTCGAAGAACACATGAAATAGAGGTTGGGAGTAACAATTATGACCTCAAGAAGCGTGCCCATGGGAGGAACCCACTTGAAAAGTGTTGGATAACCTACACATATGTAGCCTTATTTTGAAGGGCTAGTTAATACTAGTTCATCGGTATCAAGAATGCTTGATTCCAACTTTAGGGTAGGAAGTTATTGCACTTTGAAGTTTGGATATTTTTGGATCAAAATAATATGAGAAATATATTAAATAATTAAGATAAGGACAAAATAGATTGCATCAGATGTGCTGCCCAACGCAAGGCGCGGGGGGGGGCGGAGGGCGGGCAATGTCATCATGGGTCATCCCATCCCGCATGATGAGCTGCAGGCCATGTGTTGGCTCACCACGAGTCCCAAGGGACGTAGGCTGGCTCTTGCGCAACTTGTAGGAGCCGCACGTAGTGAAATGAGCAGCGTGCGGCTAGCAGGTTGCACACCATTTAGGCCTGCAATGCGTGGTCATCCCATCCCGCATGATGAGTTGCGGGCCATGTGTTGGCTCACCCTTCTGTGAACGAGTCCCAAGGGACGTAGGCTGGCTCTTGCGCAACTTGTAGGAGCCGCACGTAGTGACATGAGTAGCGCGCGGCTAGCGGGTTGCACACCATTCAGGCCTGCAATGCGTGGTGCACACGTATTTTCTGTCATTTCGTACGCTCTCGGGCATTCCTCTATTAATTGGAATCCATTTCAAACTTTCGAAGGAGTTTTTTGGCTCGTTCTAAGGTCATTTCCTTCTGTTTAAAAGACTTTTCTAGTTAATTTGATGGTGATTTACATAATGACATGGTCTATTTCTCAAATTGGCTTCTCTAAAAGGGGGAACGACTTAGGGCAAGAGGAGGCTCTGTCTACCACCCATGCACCCTGAAGAGAGAGTAGTGACCCGGAGAAAGAGGAGGTTCCCTCCTCAATCACCGGGCAGCATTGAGCAAAGTAAGGGAGGCCTGTCCTCCACCGAAGCACCATGTAGTGTGAGAAATGTCCCTGGGTATGGGGATGTTCTGTACGTAGCTTACAAGCGCAAAAAAAGAAATGAGTCTTCTGGTAAGGGGAAGTTTTGTCTGCCACCTACAGGCGTAGAAAGTGGGAAGTGTCTCTGGGTATGGGGAGGATTAGCTTGGTGCAAGAAGAGACTCTATCAACCACCCTCATGCCCTGAAGAGAGAAGTAGCCTAAAGAAAGAGGAAGCTTTGTCTTTCATCATCGGGCTGCATCAAGAGAAGTGGCCCGGAGTAGGGGAGATTTTGTCCTCTATTGAAGGGCCACGCAATGTGAGAAACACCCTCGAGTAAGGGGAAGTTCTGTCTGCTACCCACAAGTAAAGAAAGTGAGAAGCGTCTCTTGGTAAAGGGGATGGTCTATCTGTCACCTTCGAGCTTGCAAAGAGTGATGTGTCTCTGGGAAAGTGAGGGTTTTGTTTGTCGCCTTCTGGCACAATGAGAGAAACATGCTCGAGCTAGAGGAGCTTCGTCTGCTATCTTTGGATCTGAAGAGGAGAACGCCCAGAAGGAATGAACAAATTCGAATGCTGCTACTTCTTGGGACATTAGGGGAGTAAGCCTTTATGACCTTCCAATTTAATTATATGAATGCATGTGCTAATTAGGATATATGTCATGTTTGATCTTATGTGTTTTGATTTGTTATGCGATGATTCAATATGTTTTGATATGCATAGATATGATATGTTCAAATATGACCTGATGTGTTCTGTTCCGCTCTAGTGTAGAGCGAGATGTGTGATTGTGTTATGTTCCACCTTTGGTAGAGCGAAATGTGCGATTGTATTGGAATAACATCGTGGAGCTTATCTAATACATATGTAGGCAACTAACGGTAAGGCAATGTTAGCCTCATCTAAATTAGATACATAAATAGGTTTGTTTTGGCCTACGTGTAACAAAGTACTAAAAGTTCTGAAGCGCATAGAGGAATGATACGACTCTCGTACTCAGAGTCTGCCGCTCCTAGTTTTGGTTTTTAATTTTTGGGGAAACCAAAGTTTGGGTTACCCCATGTGAACCCTTGGCTCGGGTTGATTTCCGGGTTAGGGCATTATAGACACCACCGCCACGACCACCATAGCTAACTCCACCACTACCACCATTAGTGGATTCAAACTTTAATATATATAACAACATTGGTGCAACAAGATAAAGAAATTTTTTTAGGACTCTCCTAGTTTATCTTTTACCTAGATTTACTTTCTCTTTCCCTTTATCCTGGTTGAGTTAATTGGGTTGGGTTGGGTTTTTCAAACTAAGAGAAACTTTGAGATTCCTAAAAACCAAACCTGACCCATTTGGGTTGAGTTTGAAAAACCAAACCTGACCTATTGTGGTTGGCTTTTTCAAACTCAACCTAAATAGTTATATAAATAAGGTTTGGTTTTTAAGTGATCCAATGCAACCCAATTGAGGTTATAAATATAATTTTTATCTATATTTTAATAATAATTTTTTATATACTTTTTAAAAGGTAGTGATTTCAAAAATTCTATATAGTAAAAAATATTTTTTTAGTCTTAAATAGTTGGGTTTGGGTTCAGGTTATTCGGGCTCAAGTTGTCGTTTCTTAAATGGTATTGGGTTCAGGTACGGCAAAACCCAACCCATCATCATCCCTAATCATGGTTTTACCAACGAAAAAATCAATAACCACCTAATTAGATGGTTATGTACAAAAATCCAAATTCATCTATAAATACCTTGGCACCTTTCACTTAAACTCCTTGCTAAAACATAAAATTCAATGACCAAGAAGCAAAATGGATTGCACATAGGAATCAAAAAGTGGATCAATGAAAAAGGAGAATTTTGGGGATCTTGTCGAGATATGTAAGTGAAGGATGGGATTTTTTTAGAAGGAAAGAAGTTGAATTGCTAACCATAAACCTTTAATTCTAAAGTAAAATTTACATGATGGTTGCATGGTAGCCTATACAAACAACATGGATTTGTGGTTATGTAAATTCATTCTTGAAATTGTCAATTGGATTTTGGTATTTCTCTAGAAAATTCATAAACCTAAGATTTATGGAGTATTATGAGTTTTATTGTAGGATCTTTTACAATAGAATTATTGGGTAACCAGTTTGAGAACAATTTTTTTCTTCGGCTCTATTTGTCATCATCCATGTCCACATATTGACATGTCAAGGAGGCACTTGGGAGGCATCCATCCGTATGACACTCATAATTCAAGTCAACCTTACTCTTCATGGTCCTGGCTTTGGGGCATACCTTGCATCTAGTCCACGAACTAGAGTGATGAACCTGCCCCAAGGCGGACATGAAATCCCACCGAAGGAAATCGACTCTTTCCACACAGGAAAAAGGGCAAATATGTAATTTTTAATATTTCAATCAGATTGGTTACCACAATTTTACTTTGAACAAAAAAAATTAAGGCAATTTTTATTTCATTCATAAAGAGGAGAGGAATTTTTATTTTGGGTAGGAGAGAAAATATTGTATATTTCTAATGCATTTCAATCTCCCAAAATTACCCTTAAACATTCCTTTTTCCTCCCCCATTTTACCCATACCATCATTTGTTCACCTTGGGATGTTTTTTGGTATAAATTGAAATATATTTTGTTGTTCAGTGTGATATGCTTTGGTGTAGTGTGGGATGTATTTCGGTGTACAACAAGATGTGTTCCAATGTATAACGGGACGTGTTCTGGTACATTTTGATTTGTTTAAAGGGGGCATATTTGACTTTTTGCTTCTTTTCACAGCTCCCATATCCATATTAGCCTGAAATGGAAACTTGAAATAGTGCCAAAAACCCCATTCGAAAGAACTTTTATTTTGAGAACTTTTGAAATTGTCTAAAAAATTAACATTTTGATCACATCTTAAAATACAATAGTTTACATGATCATTGGAGTTGCATCTTGCATTTTCCCACAAACAAAAGACTTTTTTCTTTGCTAACAAGCATAAGATTATTAGAGCTTGGATTCAAATTAAGAAAAACATCCAGCCAAGGTTGCACTTTGGAGAGTAGCAATCTAGTAAAGGGGCAAGTGGCAGTGAGGGAAGTTGTGGCTAAAGAGAGTGGTGGTGGTGGTGAGGGAGGTAGTCGGCTTGGAAAGTGTCGTTGTGGATGGAGGTTGGTAACCAAAGTGGACCAACAAAGAGGGAGGTGGTTGCCTAGACAATATAGTGGAAAGGTAATTGGATAATAAGAGAGGGAGATATGAAGGGCGAGGAGGGGCATAGCGGGTTCAGGTGGGTTAAATAGGCTTTAAAAGAACATGTTGATTTCTAAATGAGTGGTCATATTTGTTTTTGGGTACATAGAGCTTACATGTACTTAAGTACAATTTTTCCTCCCTCTCTCTCTCTCTATGTATACACCATAATATTATTTTAATATTTTTTAAAATATTATTTTTTTAACCCTCAACTCTAAGGTGAGAATGACACATTAAAGTCATAACAACATCAAGGAAGTTCCTCCTACTCAATCTTTTTAACCAAGTGGTTGAGATTCTCAACCTTTCATGATTGTTGAGAGCTCCAATATGCGCTGAGGTAAGCCATGTATGTAAGATCCCTCAACTTGAACCGGTTGATTTTGTTTTCTTTAATTGTTACTATGTGGTTTAATATTAATTTTGATTGGCTTTAGCTATTTTCAAAATCAAAATGGTTAACTAAGGTTTTAATCAAATTTTTTTTACATTAATAATCTTTATATTAATACAAGTCATTTGGATTTTTTTAGGATTTTTGCATATTTTTTCTGAAAAGTTAAGGGGCGGGACCCATTGTGGGCCCCACGTATGAAATTGAGATAATTAGTCTCAAATTACCCTAACAACATCTTAAGACAATAGATAAATATTTTAAAAATTTTAGACATCAATTTGGATTTAAAATAAGCAAGTTTTTCTATTTTTAGTGTAAAACTTTATTTATACCCCACATATTTGTTACGTTTACTCCAACCGCTATTATAAATAGAATGGCATAGCCATTTTCCCAATTGGGAAGGGCTGAGACCAGGAGCTTAGGAGCCCTAATCTCCATTTTCAAAGAAGGAAAGGAGATTAAGGTAGAGATTTGCTTAATCTTTCACTAATTTCTTCGGGTTTCTCTTAAACTTTCGAAATCTCTTCTTTTGCCAAGATTTAATCTTGATTTCTGCCCAGAATGCTACTTATCTGGACCACTATTTCAAACTCTTATTAAAGGAATTTTATTTTTAAACTTCATAAACCCTAGATCTACAAGTTTTCAAGAGTTTTAAGTGTTTTTAATTATATTTATGCCAATATTAACAAAAACCCTCTTGTGGGTAGGATTTGAAGGTGTAGGAGCATCGATTTCAAGTCAAGAAGCTCAATAAAGGTAAGAGATTTCGTCTTATATGGGTCTGTGATTTCAGATTTGAAATGTATTGGAGTTTTATGTGTTTCCATGGTAATGACCTTTAATGGTGGATTTGGAAAAGCTTGATCTTTATTGCGATTTCTTAGTGTTTTTGTTTAGAAATGGCTAGATTTAATGTTTCCTAAGCATATATTTGATTATCGTGAAGTTTGGGAGTGAGATTTGATGTTTTTTTTATGTTTATGTGAAGTTTCGGTTTTGGGTTTGAAATGAAGATGATGAACAAGAACTTATGTTCTGGCGTTCGAATGGCCATGCAGGCCAATCAAATGACCAGCCGTTCAAACGGCTTTGCAGGAGTTCAAATGGCAACACTGCAGTTGGACATTTTAAGTTCTTTTGCTCATTTTTGTGTTTTCCCCCTTAAGTGTTACTTTCTTATGTTATGATGAATAATTTATGTTAGGATGAGCTACTTGAAGGGCATGAAATTGATGTTGGAAATTATGAGTAATGTTCAAGTATTATGTGAATTACATGTTGTGTGGTTAAACATGTTAGGATTGCTCATCTTAAATCCATGTTGAATGATTTTTAATATTTTAAACATGATTCCAACAAGGTTATAACATGAGAATGGATTTGTATGTCATTACTTATTATGAATAAATTATGGGTGAATAATGGTGCCTCATCTAGTTTTAAGTGTGGTATGAATATGCTTGCATAGGTCCAACATGAGGTTGCAATTGATCTAAATGGTGTTTTTCGATGGTTTTTCACTCATGATTTTGGTAAGGAGCCATGATTAAATGTTAAAGAGAATTTGTGCAATATGTTAATAGGTTATGCTTGATGCATGCTCATATGCTTAGAAATGAATGTTTCTACCTAGGACACACATATGTGGGGGTAATCATAGCAATTGTTGATATTTATGATTAAATATGATGCATGTGGGGCTGATGGGAGCACATTCCATGAATTAGGATTATGTAAAAAATTGCTCACGTATGTACCATATTGCATGCGTCATGAAATAGATTTATGAATGAGATCGAGATTAGATATGGTTGATCGATTGGATGTAATGATGTGAGATTTCATACTGGATTAATCGATCGTTGGCTTAATCGAAAATTGGGTGGTCCGAAAGGACACGATTTCAATTTGAGTTCCTGATTGAAATATGGATCCTCCTCAGGTTGAGTTGAGCTAAATTTTATGCGGTTGAGGTTTATTTACTGAGTCATCTGGACCCAGAGAATCCAGAGGGAAGACCTTCATGCACCGGCTACCACGTGTTCTAGGTTTCCTTTGTGAAATTTGGACTCTTCCACCACATAGTTGTCCAGAGCGAACACACTGCTCTAGGTTTCCATAAGGAATTCAGAAGTTCCAAGCCAGGATTGTCCTTAGCGAGCAAACCTGCTCTAGGTTTCTGTAAGGAATTTGGACCCTCCTTTTGGATAGTCTAGAGCAAGCAAAGGGGCTAACTACCCTAAACACCATAGGTTTATGTAAGGAATTCAGATTGTGTCTAGAGCGGGCAATGCCCTAGGTTTCCAGTTAGGAAATTGGACCACATCCGAAGCAGGTGGTATGATTGTATTTTTCTCCATGATTGAGACATTCACCATTGTTAATAATGTATGTGTATGAGATAATATTATGCTCATGTTACATTATATAAGGATAATTGAGATTATATGACACATGTAAATATGATCTATTATGCTTAAAATGATATAGTGTGATTAAGACACTGGTCGTGCAGGGTGAATGATCTATGGTTGAATGAGAATGAAATATGCATGATGTGATGTGTGTTAGAAACACTTCTCATGTAGGTCATATGTGATGATTATGCATGATGTGATGGTGTGTTAAAGACACTTCTCATGCAGGTTATATGTGATGATTATGCATGATGTGTTATGTGTTAGATACACTTCTCATGTAGGTTATATGTAATGATTATGCATGACGTGATTGTGCGATAATCACTTATTATGCACGATGGATGTTAAGTCATAATATAATTATTCATGCTATGATTAGTATGTATGAGATACTTGCATGCAGGATAATTACTTATGAGTAAGCAGGGGTATGGTAAGGAAATTAATCAGAAATGGGATACTCTATAAAATGTGGATATGAATTACCATATTGTTGTGCCATGGTTGTATTCTGATTTACCGTTATCGTATTTAAAACTTTACTGAGTTTTACTCACCCATCTTTCTGTGTTTTGTTTTGGGGCTACATAGCACGACATGCAGTTGATCAGGATCCTCTATATGAGGAACGGTTGGGGAGCGCTTGAGAGTAGGTGTGGATGCCTCTAGACCTTGTTGTATTTTATTATTTACTCATTTATGATATTTGAACATTATGTATAGTTGATTATGTTTCAAACTTGTGTTTATGATTTTAGATCTATTTAAGACATTCTGATTTGGGCTACGTGTTGGCTCAGGATGCTAAGTATGTGGGTTGAGATTGAATATTTATTTCAGAGTTGTTATCCTCTTTTATTTTACTTATTTCTCTTGCACAAAGATTTAAAGGTGTGTGGCTCCTTGTATGTAATTTACCCATTAGAAGGGTTAAGTCTTCAGCAATGTGTTTAAACCAATTTTTTCGCCCCCATGTGCTTCGACTGGCCCCTGGAGTGGGGTTGGCTCAGGTCGAGTGGGTGCCTGGGTGTGACAATGTCTCTTTTAAAACTATGTACTCATTTGATCAAATTCTCAAACCATGGGAGAATTCCCAATAAACAATAAACTCCCAAGTCTTAGAGAGTTGGAAACCTTTGGTCCCTTTTAATATCATGGACTTCCTCTACATGGCTAAATAGACCTACTCTTAGAGCCCAGACTGACACTTGGTAAACATGACCTTAAGTGTCATTCCATCATCAGCAAGTCAAAGTCACTATATTCTTTGGTATGCCTATACCAAAAACCCATTATCCCTTTTAATATAATAAACTTCTTCTACATGGCTAAACGATCCAATTTAAGAGACGAAACGTAGGGTTTTTATTACCCTCTTTGTATGTCTATCATCATATCTTTCAGTGTTTATTTACATTCATTATACAAGTAAAGTTTGTCAATATAATTATAATTTATTAACAAATGACCACAATAAAAAACTATTTCAAAAGCTCATATCAGACTACTATCGATCACCCCATTGACTTGTCAGTGTAAGTGTTGATGGCCGTGTTGGTGTTGATAATCATCGACATCTCCATCAACATGTTGGTCCCTACCAAAAGTGAGTAGACTCGTTCAAGCCTTGGTCCTCACATCATCATTGGCGCGTTAGACTCTGCTAGTGCCTAGTATAATACTGACACATCCCTTATTTGTCAATGGTAGAAATTATTCAACTTCTCCTAACCATTGAAACCCATCAACATATTTGTAGTAACATTGACAACTAGAGCAAAAGAATAAACAAATTATCGTACTAGGGCAAACCCAAGTTTTCCACATCTAGTTTGCAAAACTCATAAAAAACATAATTGAGTCATAATACTCAATAATATTGAGCCAGTGACCCAAGGAAACAAAAGAATTAGTTATATTTTTCATATGCTCTCCTCTTAGAAATAGAACTAACAAAATCGAACAAAGTTCTTTTTGTATCACTTCCCCACCGTTTTGGATTGATTTCTTTTCTTTTTCTAAATTTCCTTATTTAATAAATAGATTTATTTTCTTTTTCATCTATTTGTTATTAATATATTAATATGAATTCATATTAATAATGAATATTTCAATGAAAGCTTTAAAAAAGATATTTATTGGCCTTCAAGTTACATGTAAATTGTGAAAGACCTCGTTTGTTACAATGCTTCTTATAAAAAATAAAAAACAATTTTCCATTAAATTAACAGTAATTAGGGGGAGGCAAAAGCGAGTGGATATGCTAATTCCTCATCCTCAAATTAGCCCTTCCTATACCTCTAGGGTATTGTCTCAACAAAAAAGAATTTGATTAATTATAGGGGTGAAGTGTTGGTATAATGTGAAAAAACGAGGGTTTAAGTAAAATACATGGTATGTTAATAAAATCATAAAATGAAATACGTATTTTTCATATTTCTAAGATTAAACAAAAGGATTTGCAAATAAAAGTGCTAATGCCACAACCAGTCCATGAATTGTTAAAGCTTCCATAAAAGCCAAACTAAATTCCTGGTAAATTAAATTTCTCCTACAAAAAAAAAAGAAATGGTTAATGATACAATCAACCAATAAATTATCACTTCCTATTGGATTCCATCATTAAGACCCAACAAACAAGTAGAGGTAACTAAGAACTCAAAATTGGAAGTCATTTTTAGGTAAAGCATCTCTAGTAGACGCAATCAGTTAATCTGATTAGTCGCTTGGAGAAAGGTAGCAAAGAATGAGTGCTCAATTCTGATTCTATATCTGGGTGTTCTTCTGTTGGAGTGAATCCCGAATCCCTTGCTTGGTCTGATGCGGCTCCTCTTCTAGTTCGAGTGGGAGGCGCAGAAGTTGCTTGGTCACAACATGTAGTTGTGGGAGTTGCCAGTGTTGGATCATAATGCTTGGCTGGCAAAGTAGTGGAATTCGGTAGGTACATTGCTTTGGCTTCTTAGCTTTCTTTAAAAATGGATTTCTAGTTGGCTAGTCAATGGCTGGCGCTTGAATGAGTGTGCTTGCTTTGGTACAAGATAATATCGAACAACCCAATTCCGGTGCACGAGATGCTGTTCACTTACTCTTGCAATTCCTATTGCACCTGCACAATCAATCAAATTCACTCGTAAGGTCTGGGAAAGCTGATTAGTCTAATATCACGATGCTCCTTTCAATGTAATTCATTCCTCTTTATTGGAAATCTATTTTTGTTGGCCTTGGATCTCTTTTTTTACTTCACAAGACAACCTTAGGAGCAGCTTCTTCTTGAGGAAATCAAAGGGCATAGATGCATTATCATATTGAGGACAAAGCCCCAACCTATACAAGGTGCTGATCTGATAGTTCAACTCTATCATTGCTTGTCTTTATATGAGAATATGGAATGGACGGTTTCGAGTTTGATGGTGCAATCGAGTTCTTTTTATGCATCAAGGCTTGAGACTGAATATTGGATTCATCAGTATCATCTCTATTGGCCTTTTTTATCAGAATCCAAGCACCCTTTACTAAGTTGGGGAGTAGGGTCTGCTTCGTATACCTGGCCAAGACTTAGAATACATAATTCAGCAAAATCAGACTAAAGGATCCATCCTTAGATCTCAGGGAAACCTATTCTTCTATACCAATGCCCGTCCATGAATGTTTAAGGGGTCCTGCCCCCTACTGTTATTTGTTGGCTCTCCCTTCCCACTTGGCTCATTTGACTCAATACACAATTCCATCCCACCACCTGATCGATCCTTTCCACCTATAGGAGTGGGACCACGAAACAGCTATCCGCCGTCCATTGAAAGAGATTCCACAGCTAATGAACTCATACGTTCATCTTGACTTCCTTTCTATGGTAAAGAATGAGTCCTACCCGCGTCCTACATTTCCCACCAGCCCTTGAAGCTATGGTATTTCCACCCCTTATGGATGGATCAATTGATCTTTTATCCAAAATTTTCTCACTCGACCCATAGAATAAAGTTGGAGAGGAAGATACTGAAAGTGACTCCATTCATCTTATCTTAAATGAAGGTATTCGTGCTTATGGATACAACTACTATATAAAATAAAGAATTTTTTTAGTGGAGTGGCCTTTAAGAGGTAGGGGTATGCTAAGAGGGGCAAAGTCGACATATTGTCGTATCGCGCGAGTACGCACTCACATTTTTTAGCAGTCTTCCAGGCTTGGTTGGCTTTCTGACTCCTAGTGTCGTCGATGACTCCTTTCCTAAGTCAGTGATTGTGATGAAGGAGTAGTTCCTTAATCTTTCTCCTATTCAATTAGGATGTTTTAGGTGTCTCTGTCCTTATGGCATATCCCAGGCTGCTTGCTTCCTTAGTTTTCTTCCATAATGCTTCGCCAAAGCTGGATACTATAGGATTTCTTCAGTTTACGGATTGAGAACACCTGTAGCTTGCAGGCTTTAGAGGTTGCTTTCATTTCCCTATTCTTCCCCTGGCGGACTCCCCCTAACCCGAGGGGTGGACCGACCTCCATAAGACCCTACTTCGTCTGTCTATAAAATTGGATGGACACCCGGCCTTTGAGAAGCCTAGCCCTTATGTTGCCCAGACGGGGAGAGAGGAGTTGAGGAGGCAAATGCCCATGTTTACATCCAATTAACTGTCAATGCTTGTGATGCCCGCCGTTCCGATCAACTGGATGGAGGAACCTCGACCGGGGAGAATAGCTGCCAAAGGCCAATAGATAGACGGGTTGTTCAATCAAAAGATGGATCTACCAATCGAAAGATAGATGATCTGCCAGGGTCGTTCAATCGAAGGAGTTCTCGCAGTCATAAGCAGGGGGGGAGAGTTGCTGACGAATGGAAGACTTGGGTGGGGTAGAAGACTAATCGTGGCCTAAATTCCTAGTCATTTGATTCCAGAGCTTCGTCACCAGATGAAGGTCCTAGAGTTTCGTCACTAGGCGAAGAAGATTCTGTGTTGTGGGAACCCTTAAATCTCTACCTATTCTTCAAAAGCCATGTGCATTACTTATTTTTAGAAATAGGAATAGAAATATATATTTATTTGTTTTTATTTATGGGTACCTCCTCGTACTGAAATAATGTTCAATAAAATATTTTTAAATTTCTATTTGCAATCCTATTTTGTGTTAATTCATTGCTGATTTGGGCTATTTATGTTTTGAATAAGTTAGTTGGACCTTAATTGAGTTTACATGTCTAAACAGGCTTCAACAAGATACAACTGGAAGAGGAAGTTAAGCCCAACTACCCAAAGCTATTTAAAAGTCAAAAATGGGCTCCTAATGGTCTAAACATGCATGGAATGGTCGAACACAACCTTGTCGATCCATTTGATTTGAGATTTGCATGAATAGAACTAAATTATGAAAGAAGCTGATTCGGACAGATTGACACAGCCTTAGTATTTCGATCATATCTTTTTATGTATAATTCGGATTAATATGATTCTGGTGGCAATGGAAAGAAGACTTCCGTGGCTACAAGTGTTATTTCAGGAAGAAATTCCAAAGATATATGGGTCCAATCAGGTAATCAATCAGGATGAAATCTGGAGATATGATTTGACTTTCCCCTTTGAAGCAACTCCTTCTTTTCCTATAAATAGAGGGGTGGACGTGATAGATGGGGCACTCCCTCCTCTTTGGAGCTCTCTTCTCCTATTTTCTTCTTTCATTTTGTAATTTTATTTTTAGTTTTATTGTAATGGCTTTCTAAGCTCTCAAGCTAAGGCTAGAGGTGATTTGTAACAATCTAATGGAGTTCAATTCATGTTTCATCAATGGTTTCAAGTAAGTATTGTTTATTTGAAGTGATGTTTATTTAATATTGTTCTTTTTGTTTCTTTGTGATTTGGATACATAAGATGCTTGAAGGCTCTCCTTCTTGATCTTTTGTGATTTGGATACATAGAAATCTTGAAGAGACAATTATTTTGATCCTTCATCTATCCAAAGCATTTTCTATCTTTAGTTTTAATTTTAATGTTCATATCTTCCGGTTAGAAAGAATCTTCATTCAATTCTAACTGAGATAACATGATACATGAAGAACATCATTAGATGTTACAATGATCTTTAATGCCTTAGTGTTTTCTCATCTTGATTTCTTAACGTGTTATTCCCTCGATACTCTTTTACTCTTTCTTTCTTAATTTTTCTTCTTCTATTTCTTCGTAACTATTTTCTTTGTTGCACAAGGCTTTCCCTGTGGATCGACCTTGTCTACTACAATTGGCAAGTAAAATAAATCTGAATTTGACTTCTTCATAGTCTTGTTTTAGACGTAACACAAATTGGCGCCGTTGTCGGGGATTGCAACGTGTGACAAGAATCCGTTACGAAAAAAAACACTCTAACTTTACTAATTCTCTAACTTTTATTTTTGCACACTAACTCTTTAAATTCAGTCATTTACTTTATGTCATTTACTTTATGTCATTTACTTTTAGTATTTAAATTCTGTAATTTTTCTTTTTTTTTGAGACCGGAGGCACTACCCACGTTACTACCGAAAATTTTTCGGGATCAAACGTGTACCTTGATAGTGCCTTTAGCCTTATTTTGCAATTTTAATTTTTGTCCATTAACTTCTAACCCTCTAACTTTTTAATATTTTGTCATTTAATTTTTGCACTTTTATTTTCGTTTGTTATTAAAAAAAAAAAATTGTTGTTGCATGTTCACATGGGTGCGTGATAATTCTGGATGATTGAAAAAAGTGAACAAATCTTTTAAAAATTATCTTTATTTTGATATAATGGAGGATCTAAGAACTAATGAGGAACTAAGAAGTAATAATGGGGATAATAATGCATAAAATATTCAAGTTAAAACTTTGCGTGATTATTTGCAACCAACTAAATCAAGTTCTCCTTCTTGTATGATTTTTCCAACTAATGTAGGCGGTTTTGAACTCAAGCCAGGTGTAATTCAATTACTACCCAAATTTCATGGCCTAGATTCAGAAAGCCCATATTTGCATTTAAAAGAGTTTGAAGAGGTTTGTACAACTTTGCCAAACCAAAATGTTTCAAATGATGCTATTAGATTAAAACTCTTTCCTTTTTCTTTAAAGGAAAAGGCAAAAAATTGGTTAAATTCTTTGAAGTCAAGATCCATTGGATCATGGCAAGAAATGCAAAGAGAATTTTTGAAAAAAATTTTCCCCACCCATAAAACTAATACACTTCGAAAGAACATCATGAATTTTTCACAAAAAAAAATGAGACTTTCTTTCAATGTTGGGAGAGATTTAAAGAACTTTTGTTGTTGTGCCCACATCATGGATATGAAACATGGCGTACAATTAGTTTCTTTTATAATGACTTATCTTCTCAAATGAGGCAATTTGTTGAAATGATGTGTAATGGAGAGTTTTTGAGTAAAGAACCTGAGGAAGCATGGGACTATTTTGATGTGTTAGCTGAAAATGCTCAATCATGGGAAGATTCTAATAAATTTGAAAGTAGTAATAAAACCAAATATAATGGGGCAATTAAGGGGGGCATGTACCTTCTTAAAGAAGAGGATGATGTAAAAGCAAAAATTACAAGTTTAACTAGAAATGTTGAGGCTATGGAAATTAATAGGGAAAATATGTCTAAAGCTTCTCAAAAAGCACAAGATATTTGTAGTATATGTGAGAGTGATGGACACCAAACACAGGATTGTCCAACAATCTCTGCTTTTCAAGAGGTGTTGCATACTCAAGCAAATGCTATGAATACCTACAAAAGACCATTTTCTTCTCCTTATTCTGAAACTTATACTCATAATTGGAGAAATCATCCCAACTTTAGTTGGAGAAATGAGTCTAATGTGCAGGTACCCCCTTCTTCCTCAAATTATGTTCCACCACATAAGAAGACTTTTGAAGACACATTGTAAACATTCATGCAAAGTCAAGCAACAATCAACAACCAAACAATGCAAGCCATTAATGACTTGAAGACTTCTATCACTCAATTGACCACAGCTTTGAGCACTCAAGAAAAAGGGAAGTTTCCTTCTCAACCTCAACCAAATCCTAAAGGTAAATTTGTAATTAAAAATTTAAATTCTTCAAGTTCACAAGAAGAGCATGCTAAGTCCATCACCACTTTGAGAAGTGGAAAAGTCATTAACAAAGACATTCCAATGAAGGTTGTTGAACCTAAGGAGTCTTTGGAGTCTAAACATGGTGATGAACTTGACAACTCTAATTGTGTTGCTCAAATTCCTCCTCCTTTTCCTCAAAGGTTACAATCTTCCTCTAAATTGGTGCCAAATGGTGACATTCTTGAAATTTTCAAACAAGTGAAGATTAACATTCCTCTCTTAGATGTCATTAAACAAATCCCATCTTATGCTAAATTTTTGAAAGACCTTTGTACAATCAAGCGTAAGCTACATGTACAAAAGAAGACATTTTTGACAGAACAAGTAAGTGCAATTTTACAATAGAACACCCCACCCAAATATAAAGATCCTGGTTGTCCAACCATATCTTGTATAATTGGGAATTATAGAGTTGAAAAAGCTTTACTTGATCTTGGGGCAAGTGTTCATCTCTTACCTTATTCTGTTTATGAACAATTGGGGCTTGGTGAATTGAAGCCCACAAGCATTACACTTCAACTTGCAGATCGCTCAGTTAAAACACCAAGAGAAATTGTTGAGGATGTGCTAGTATAAGTAGAAAAGTTTTATTTTCCTGTTGATTTTATTGTTTTGGACACACAACCAGTTTTGAATGCTTGTACTCAAATTCCTGTCATATTAGGCCGCCCATTTCTTGCTACTTCTAATGCTCTTATTAATTGTAGAAATGGTGTTATGAAGCTTTTATTTGGAAATATGACTTTGGAACTGAACATTTTTAATATTTGCAGGCAACCAGGAGATGATGATGAGGATGTGCATGAAGTGAATCTTTTAGAAAGTCTTGTTGATGACATGTCTACTATTGCTTCATTTTCTGAACCTCTTGAAGCATGTCTTTCTTATTTTAACTTTGATGATGATGTTATGATTAATGATATAAATTCCTTGTTGGAGTCAACTCCATTATTGGATACTGATAGGTGGAAGGCCCACTTTGAGGAGTTACCTCCTTCTAATAGCGCTCATCTCCCCTCAAGTGTCCAACCACCCAAGCTAGACTTGAAACCCCTCCCTACTGAACTTAAATATGCTTATCTTGGTGAGGGAGAGACATTTCCTGTGGTTGTCTCTTCAATGTTGGATAGGGAGCAAGAGCGCAGGTTGCTCGAAGTCCTTAAAAATCACAAGAATGCCATTGGGTGGACCATAGCTGATATCAAGGGGATTAGTTCCCTGATTTGTACACATAGGATCTTCATGGAAGAAAATGCAAAACCTATGAGACAAATGCAACGGAGGTTAAACCCCAACATGAAAGAGGTAGTGAGAGCAGAGGTCCTAAAATTATTGGATGTGGGTATCATTTACCCCATTTCTGACAGTCCATTGGTGAGTCCCACCCAGGTTGTCCCCCAAAAGTCTGGAGTGACAGTGGTAAAGAATACTAATGATGAGTTAATTCCCACTAGAGTCACCACCGGTTGGCGGATGTGCATAGATTATAGAAAATTGAATTCTGTCACTAGGAAAGACCACTTCCCCTTGCCATTCATGGACCAAATCCTAGAGAGGGTGGCCGGTCATCAATTTTATTGTTTTTTAGATGGTTATTCTAGATACAGCCAAATTGAGATTGCACTTGAAGATTAAGAAAAAACAACCTTTACATGTCCATTTGGTACCTTTGCATATCGAAAGATGCTGTTTGGGTTATGTAATGCTCCTGCCACATTCCAAAGGTGCATGATGAGCATCTTTAGTGACATGGTGGAGCGGTTTTTGGAAGTTTTTATGGATGATTTTTCTGTTTTTGGTGATTCTTTTGATGATTGTCTTGATAACTTAGAAAAAGTTTTTGTGAGATGTGAAGAGAAAAATCTAGTTTTAAATTGGGAAAAGTGTCATTTTATGGTTACTACTGGAATAGTACTTGGTCACAATTTTTTTGTGCAGGGAATTCAAGTGGACAAGGCAAAAATTGAATTGATTGCTAATTTGCCTAGTCCAAAGTCCACAAAAGATGTTAGATCTTTTCTAGGGCATGCCGGTTTTTATCGAAGATTTATCAAGAATTTTAGCATGATATCTAGACCATTGTGTAATCTTCTATCTAAAGAACATTCTTTTGAGTGGTCGGATGCATGTGAAGAAGCTTTCACAAAGCTTAAGAACATGTTAGTGTCCGCACCCATCATGCAGCCCCCGGATTGGACCCTTCCTTTCGCAATTATGTGTGATGCAAGTGATTATGCCGTTGGGGCTATTTTAGGGCAAAGGAAAGATAAGAAACCTTACGTAATTCATTATGCAAGTAGAACTTTAAATAGTGCCCAAATGAACTACTCCACCACTGAAAAAGAACTTCTTGTTGTAGTATTTGCACTTGACAAATTTAGATCTTACTTGATTGGCTCTCAAATTATCATTTTTACTGACCATGCAGCTTTGAAGTACCTTTTGAGCAAACAAGATACAAAACCTAGATTACTCCGATGGATACTCCTACTCCAAGAGTTTGATCTCACAATCAAAGACAAGAAGAGAGTAGAGAATGTGGTGGCGGATCATCTTTCTAGATTGAAATTTTCTGATTCTTTGGAAAACATTCCAATCCAAGACACATTCCCCGATGAACAACTTTTTGCCATCTCACATCCTCCATGGTATGCCGACATTGCCAACTACTTGGTGACAGGTAAAGTTCCCCACCATTGGTCTCCTCAAGATAAAAAGAGATTCTTCACCGAGGTAAAACATTTCTTTTGGGACGACCCCTATCTCTTTAAGTATTGTCCGGATCAAATAATAAGGAGATGTGTGACTGATTCTGAACAAGTAAGTATCATCTCTTTTTGTCATTCTGAAGCATGCGGTGGTCACTTCTCCTCTAAAAAGACCATCGCTAAAATTTTGCAATGTGGTTTTTACTGGTCGATGCTTTTCAAAGATGTTCATGAATTTTGTAAAACTTGTGAAAGGTGTCAAAAGTTAGGAGTCATTTCTCGTCGAAATATGATGCCCCTTAACCCCATATTGGTTATTGAGATTTTTGATTGTTGGGGCATTGATTTCATGGGACCTTTTCCTCCTTCTTTTGGCTATGTTTACATTTTAGTTGCTGTCGATTATGTTTCCAAGTGGATTGAGGCTGTTCCAAGCAAAACCAATGACCACAAAGTCGTTGTGCGCTTTTTAAAGGAAAACATATTTTCAAGGTTTGGAACACCTCGAGCCATTATAAGTGACGGGGGGTTACATTTTTGTAATAAGCCTTTTGAGGCTTTGATGAGGAAGTATGGGATTACCCATAAAGTAGCTACCCCCTATCACCCACAAACAAGTAGACAAGTTGAGATTTCTAATAGGGAAATTAAAAATATTTTACAAAAAATAGTAAATCCAAATGGTAAAGATTGGTCTTTACGGCTAACCGATGCTCTTTGGGCTTACCGTACGGCTTTTAAAACCCCAATTGGCATGTCTCCTTACCGTTTGATTTTTGGAAAAGCTTGTAACTTGCCTGTGGAGTTGGAACATAGGGCATATTGGGCAATCAAAGTTTTGAATTTTAACTTTGATAAGGCTGGCTTAAATAGACGATTGCAAATCAATGAGTTAGAGAAAATTAGACGTGATGCTTATGAGAGTTCAAAACTTTACAAAGAGAGAATGAAGGCTTTTCATGATAAAAATATTTTACGAAAAACTTTTGAGCCATTTCAAAAGGTTTTATTGTATAACTCTAGACTTCATCTCTTTCCAGAAAAATTAAGATCACGTTGGACAGGTCCTTTCATTGTAAAAACTGTTTTTCCTTATGGAACTGTTGAAATTGAGAACCCAAAAAATGGTGATGTTTTCAAAGTTAATAGCCAACGTTTGAAACCATTTTTAGACCATTTTGTCCCTGAAGTTGAGTCTACACCTCTTGAAAATCCAAATTATGAGGGTTGATTTTCTTTTCATGATTTTTCACAAAAAAAAAAATTTACATTGAGGTCAATGTTTAGTTTAGGTTTGGGGGTGTAGAAAGATATTTTTCTTTATATATATATATATTTTGTTTTACTTAAAAAAATGAAAAATTGAAAAAAAAATTAATTAGATTTATTTTATTTTATATTTTTGAATATTTACATTGATTCTTATTCTAGATATGTGACTTTATTTAATGACATCAGACTACTTAGAATATGACTTGACAGATTTAATGATTTTGAGTTCTGATTACTTCATATTGGTTTCTTGTGCTCCTATTTTGAAAAAAAATAAAGCAAGACATTTGCCTAAGTGAGAATTCGAGCCCTTTATTATGGTCTTACATCTTGGTGGATATCATTGAATCTAAGTAATTATTTTCTTATGAGAGTAAAACTTTGGCATGATCTAGTAGTATTCATGTTATCATGATAGAGTTTTGAGCTTCACTATTCTTGGTCTGTAGAACAATCGAGGACTTGTTGTCAACACAATTCAAGTTGATTGTATAATGTGCTCAAGAAAAGAAAAAAAAAAGCAGAAAAAAATATGAAAAAAAATAAAAAATTAAAGTCACTCTATTGAGTAGACCGGAACTCGGCGTGCCTCACTAAGCATAGGGTGTTCGAGTCAAAAGGTAGAGTTGACTAATTTATGACATGCATAGCCTTGAAGCCTATTTGGTTCAAGTTATTAAGCTTGAGGGGTGCTTTAATACCTAGTGCCCTGAGCCAACATGATTGGGAGTCACTAGCCTAACACTTGTTACATGGATCTTATAGAAAGCTAAAAAGGCTAAGCCTTACACATGTCATGTGAGATAAACATAAAATTCTAGTAGGACACTATGCAATTATATCTTGAATGAGTTGGCAGGTGATCTAGGGTGTTTTACTTTTCAAGGAAGGTTTTGCATGATTCTCTATTATGATCTCTTGAAGATGAATGGATGTCAATGCCTACTTTTTTAGTATTAAAATTGAAATTGCTGAGTGGACATGAGACACATTGAGTTGTTCGATTCATAAGAATGGGATTGTATAATTACTTGGCAATGTCTGTTTTTCTAAAACTATTATGTATGTATGAGTACATGCCACCAATATGAAGTTGTTAGAATGAATTATTGTTTTAGAAGACAAGTTATATTATGTATGATTGATTTTACTAAATGAAGTCACATGTTTAGGAGGAGTTGATTTGTAAATTTGACGTAGTTTTTAAATTTTAATTTTCTTTTATCATTCTAGTTTTGAATTTTGTGGGTAGATTCACTGCAAACCCTCATGAGACACAACTCGTCCACTAGTGTAAGCTAGGGGTTTAAAGGCTTATTGCATATGCTAAATACAATCGAGATTTCCTACGGAAGTGGAGTAGTTAGTTTTGTTTTCTATTATTTTAATTTCTGTTTTGCTCGAGGACTAGCAAAAAGTAGGTTTGGGGGTATTTGATGCACTGAAATAATGTTCAATAAAATATTTTTAAATTTCTATTTGCAATCCTATTTTGTGTTAATTCATTGCTGATTTGGGCTATTTATATTTTGAATAAGTTAGTTGGACCTTAATTGAGTTTACATGTCTAAACAGGCTTCAACAAGATACAACTGGAAGAGGAAGTTAAGCCCAACTACCCAAAGCTATTTAAAAGTCAAGAATGGGCTCCTAATGGTCTAAACATGCATGGAATGGTCGAACACAACCTTGTGGATCCATTTTATTTGAGATTTGCATGAATAGAACTAAATTATGAAAGAAGTTGATTCAGACAGATTGACACAGCCTTAGTATTTCAATCATATCTTTTTATGTATACTTTGGATTAATATGATTCTAGTGGCAATGGAAAGAAGACTTCCGTGGCTACAAGTGTTATTTCAGGAAGAAATTCCAAATTCCAAAGATATATGGGTCCAATCAGGCAATCAATCAGGATGAAATCTGGAGATATGATTTAACTTTCCCCTTTGAAGCAACCCCTTCTTTTCCTATAAATAGAGGGGTGGACGTGATAGATGGGGCACTCCCTCTTCTTTGGAGCTCTCTTCTCCTATTTTCTTCTTTTATTTTATAGTTTTGTTTTTAGTTTTATTGTAATGGCTTTCTAAGCTCTCAAGCTAAGGCTAGAGGTGATTTGTAACAATCTAATGGAGTTTAATTCATGTTTCATCAATGGTTTCAAGTAAGTATTATTTATTTGAAGTGATGTTTATTTAATATTGTTCTTCTTCTTGTTTCTTTGTGATTTGGATACATAAGATGCTTGAAGGCTCTCCTTCTTGATCTTTTGTGATTTGGATACATAGAAATCTTGAAGAGACAATTATTTTGATCCTTCATCTATCCAAAGTATTTTCTATCTTTAGTTTTAATTTTAATGTTCATATCTTCCAGTTAGAAAGAATCTTCATTCAATTCTAACTGAGATAACATGATACATGAAGAACATCATTAGATGTTACAATGATATTTAATGCCTTAGTGTTTTCTCATCTTGATTTCTTAACGTATTATTCCCTCAATACTCTTTTACTCTTTCTTTCTTAATTTTTCTTCTTCTATTTCTTCGTAACTATTTTCTTTGTTGCACAAGGCTTTCCCTGTGGATCGACCTTGTCTACTACAATTGGCAAGTAAAATAAATCTGAATTTGACTTCTTCATAGTCCTGTTTCAGACGTAACACAGAAAGCCAAGAATATGATATGCCATTCCCGGGAAAAGGAATAAAGCTTACAATTTAGCTTATATTGGTAGCCCCGCCCTGATTAAGAGGTGTTTAGCGGTAAGCGGGAGTACACTGTTGTTGACAGGGGAATGAGTTCGTGAGTGGAATGAAATGAAAGACTGTACGGAAATAACGCTATTTATGTAGCTATAGCCATAGTTTATGTTTAAATAGAAGACCATCGGGAATTAATAAAGCAAGTAAAGACCGGGAATAAAGCAATGTTGAGCATGTGGGAATTAAGCTATTTATGTAGCCATAGTCATAGCTTATGTTTAAATCCGCCCTCTCCTTAGTTTATTGAAATAAAAGACGGGATCGCCTTCCATCAATGACGCTCCTTGCGGGAATACAGGAAAGAAATGGTGTCACCCCCTACATAAATTGTAGTCTTTTTTTATTGGTAGATACGCAATTAACTTGACATAGTTACCTCGACATAGTACTTTTCATACTCAATCAACCCAAAAATAAAGATATGAAATCACATGAAGTTGATTGTGGCAGGTTGATCCCGAAGGTGGACTTCCAGTGAAGCGGAGGCTCGGCCCTTCCCTTAAAAGAAGGGCAAGTCGAAGCGTCATCAACAAATGTCTCCCGCAGTATTCTAGTAAAGAATCTCTTTCTTCCTCCCTCTAGTCGCCTTGGTATCGTGACCCTTTCCTTCGGTGAGAGACCCAAGGAGAATGGCTTCTGAGTCAACTTCACTTGAAAAAGAAAATCCTCCAATTTTCAGAGGTGAGACATCACGAACAGAAAGAACGACTTCAACCATAAGTATAAATATGTAGAATAACTCCTTTGATCTTATTCTTATCAAAATAAGATAAAAATTCAAGATGAAATACATTAGTATCATGATTCAAATCCAATAATGCATTAACTCCATCATTATGCTTATCACGATTCTCTAGGCTTTCAAAACTTAATCAGTTTGAGGTTTAGCAATCCAATTTTTTCATGAACTAAAAACCCTTTCTCACGTGCATTGCCAGTCATTCCCAACTAAATTCTTTCCCTCCCTTGCATCTTCCACTCTTGGTGTGTCGTTGGGCTCCATCTTGATTTTGAGAAGTTTTGTAAGAAATGAAAGTTTGAGGGGCATCATAGGGTATTTATGGAGGAGAAAGAATTGAATTATGATACATAAGAGTCAAATTAGGAGGTCACTGAGTTCGCCAACTTAATTGCCTCAACCATCGACCCCTTGGCAATGTGTTGATGCCTATCAATAGTAAAACCCGAGTTTCACCAACACCACCATTGACATGTCAGTGATTTCCTAACAATACATGATGTCCAACTTTAAATGGTCATATTTTCCTCATCTAAACTCAGATTTACGCATTAATTTAGTGTCGTTTCAAAGCATCTCTCATCTACTTTCTAATCCCTAAAGTTTCAGATTTAAAATCTATCTACTATGGAAGTTGTTATACTGAGAATTTTAGTGGGCAAACTTAATATTTTTCATGTAGCCAATTTTAAAAACTTAGAAAAACCTCATATATTATACATGAGATAAAAAATAATTATTAGGAATTTTTATTGGAATTTATTCAAATAAGATAGCAGTTGGAATAACCATAAATAATGTCTATTACAAGATGAAGTTCATTTTTTATAGGGAAAAAATGTATTGGAAGGAACATAAATCCGAATATGATCCCACCCAATACAAAACCCGACCAAATTATGTTTTGTATGGGTATGAGTTTATCCAAAACCTAATCTGAACCCAACATGGTTGCAATGATACACCCATAGTTGACTATCAATTTATGGAACCCGCCAAGGGTACATCCTGATCATTGATTCAATAGGAGGGAAGGTGTAGAAAGGGGATGCTCGGCCCCACCTTGTCCAATTTTATTTTTTTACTAATTGATATGCATATATGGGGAATAAAGGTTTAATAAATAGAATGCTTTTTAGAAAATGAGTAATGTAGAAAGAAAAATAGAAGTTACTTACAAGATTGAAAAGTAGGAAAAAATATACAAAACTCTAGCTCTCTTCAAGTAAATAGAGTTATAACCTCAATAATTAGTTAAATATATAAGCAATCAAATTAAGCTTTCATAACTAGATTATACATTATTAGATTCTAACCACTTATTTGTCTATTATCACTATATATAGTTACTAAATTATGATATATTGAGCACATAGTTATAGCTCCTTAAAAAATACCCCCTCCATTAGTTATAATTAATTTTGAAAAACTAAATTGAGCAATTAATGTGGAACGAACAAAGTAATCAATTTTTCTCATGAAAAAATATCGAATTAAGTTTTTTTTTTTAAGTGAAGTGGCTTTGTATTTTGTAAACTTGGGAAAACTTTAAGCAATTAAAAAAATAATTTTTGGAGCAATACTATAACAAGATAGAAAGTAATGATCAGTAATTTATCTCATCATTTGTCATGTGAACCCCATGCAAGGACGATCATCAAGGCCAACAAGTAGGGGTGTAATTGACTTCAACTCAACTTGACGTCAAACTCCAATGTAATAATGAAATTATATATATTTAGATCAATTAACAGTGCGCTCTTTTTCATAACAAATTTCTATTACAGTAGTATATGTCATCTTAGTTATATGTTTTTTCTGTGTAGTAATCTCTAACTATAAGCATGAATGTAGTATTCGCATAGCGTAGCAAGATCGGCTACGGATTTTGGCTAAGTCCATTACAACGTGTTGATGACGGAAAGCAATGAGACCAGACCCAAGCCTACATATAAGGCCGGGTCAGCTTTTTACTCCATAGTTAAGGTCAGGTCGAGCTTTTAATTTGACATTTAATTTTAAGGCTGAACTCGAGCTTACGGTTGGCTTGTATGCAGCCTTAATGTAGAGAACTCTAAAATGAAATTACTTTATAAGAAATAAATTTTGATGAGACAATATATATTTGAATGTTATTTATATTATTTTTAAAAAAAAATATCATCAAGAAATTCCTGATGTTATTTAAAAATTATATTTTATTTTATTTTATTTATCGTCCTATTAAATATTCTCATGTATACCTTCAAATTTTCAGGTCGCTTAAAAACTTACGAGAATGTGAGATTTTTAGAATATTTTTTGATTAAATTTATTTACGCATAAGAGTATGACATTTTACTTTCATTAATGCGGTACAAATAAAATTTTATGACCTAATTAATTATTTTAATAAATTAATTTAAAGAATGAATTTTACTGTAGAGATGTATTACAATTTTCAAATCATTTTATAAAAATAAAATTTTGTTTATTAACGGCATGACATTAGGAATCCTCTTTATCTCCATCAAAACAACAGAGCAATTGCGCAAAGGCATGATGCAACCACTTTTTGATAGTAACAAATAGGTAAAATGATAGGAGATGAGATCATCCTTCCTTGTCAACTCCAAATTGATGGTCATATACATAAGTATGCAATAAAATTTGTTCCAACAAATTCCAAGTTCACAAGAATAAATCGTGCCTCATACAACCGTAAGGGTATTGGAGTGCCTACTGTCTATAATTATCTAGTACTACACCACATGACTGATCTGGTACAAGGTGAATTTAAGAAAAGTAAAATAAACACAACAATCAAATTTAAAGAAAAAAAATAAAAAAACACAAAATGACTTTTGATGTACAACTGTGGTTTCTAGTTCGCTGCAAGGCAATCAATCTGAATAAACACTGCAAAACCAAGGATTTGTATGCAAAAGAGTGCTCTGCTCCCATCACTCCCTCTCTACTGATTCTGCAAATCTGGGATATTCCACCTCATCGATTCCCACTGGAGACAAATGAGACCATCTGATACAGATGAAGCTCACAACCACCCCACAATATAAGTAGTAATAACAACACCAAGCACAAAGAAAACTGATTCAAGCTGCAGTTGAACTTGCCACCAGCTACTTCTAATATGACGGATGTCTCTGGGCACCAGGTGGTGCTGTTGGCATTGGGAGGTTGTAGTATTGAACACCTGCAAACTGGGGGGCCTCGACATACGGACTCTGCCATGCCAATCATGGGAGCCAACATGTTCTAATCAGTAAAGTACATGACGTAATAGGTTTATTTATGATTTAGAACCAACATTGCATCCCTAGGCAGACGACCTTTTCACTCGTCAAGAGAATGACTACTACATGTTGGATATTTTACAAGAATTATAAACGAACACATGTTAAGGTGGAAAATCCTCATAATATAAATTTTTTTATCATAAATTTAGGAATACAATGAAGAAAATGTCATTAACGGACTAACATGAACTAAGATAGGGTAAAAGGTTATGTCTGCATCCAGAGGTTAAGAAGTGGACAAAAAACTGTCCATTTTCTGTAGACGGACATGGAATAGATGAACAAGGTGATAAATGGCATCTGGTTACCATCTATCACTACGCTCAAGACAAGCCTCAGTTGTATTGGCATATATAGCAAGAATTCAGCTATATTCGTCAAACTTTTAGAACCAGAATGCAGGAAAGATTACCAAACTACGTGTGGACTGCTGGGACTGATGTACCTGGGCTGTAGTTGTTTGATATTGCTGCTCAAAGGGAGATTTTGGAGATATGTCAGGAGAACTTGCATCATTGCCTCGTTCAGTTCCATTGAGCTTATGAATGCCATCACTAGCACTCGCTTCCATTTCGCTCCCATTTAGAGATTTCACCCTCTACATTATAAGCATCATTATTTAGAAGTTTAAACAAAGAAATACAAGTACCCCAAAGAAGAGTCAGTAACCTACTTGAAAAATTTTCCCGAGCATCTTCAAGCCCTTGGCACGAGATCGTAACTCCTCTTTCTTCACAGAGTTATCTTGAAGCACCTGAATCACACACAAGCATTAAGTTCTTGGCCTATTTTGTGAACGTGTGTGGCAATTGAAATAGGAACAGAGACAGAACAAACCATCAGACAGACACGGGAAAGAGTTGCTTCAATATCAGCAACATTAAGCTTCCACAAGGAATCAGTCATCAATTTTTTGTGAGACTGCATGTATTGTTCAAGCTCTTCCTCAGTTAAGTTTCCCTCTTCACTGAGGTGTCGTTTCATGTCCTCTTGTAGCTGAATTAAAGTAATTGCACCTATTGGCACAACAACAGGAAATAAGACTCAAATCTATGACAAACAACAGGAACTTAAAACATAAAAAATATTGAGATCAGAATGCTAAACTAACAACAAACTCGAAGCGATTACAGAAAAGCAAGAGGACTGGACCAGCACATCTAAAGTGCATGTGCACATACACAATCACATCACCTCATACTTTTGCTGCCAATGAAAGGGAAATTTCCAGCTTACCTGTTGCAGCTGTAACTTGTGATTTGATAAAATGGCCTTTGTTTCTGAACCATTCTGCAATAAATGGGACTCCTAAATATATTGCTTTTTTTCCAAGCTCCTTTGCAGCCTGTCTGGCATATATGTAGCCAATGGTATTTAACATATCAACTCCATACGCTGTAAAATTGCATCAAGTGATTAGAGCAGAAAACTTTTGCAAAAGAAAACAACCATCTAACTGGTTTTGAAAGGCAAACCTGCCAACGTGTATAGAGAAGGCAATCTGAAGCTTAAAAACTCATATTCCAACAATTTTAGTTCTCACATTTGTGCAGTTTGAAAAATTGACCTCCAATTGCAATAAAGTCAATAATGTGAATTGCAGGATACGTAAACTAGAACCAATAAAAAATATTACCTGCGTTGGAAAGCCTTGACACCTCTGCTTCAGCACGACTGATGAAGCCATCTTTGTCTCCTTGCACATACTGGTTTAACCGATCTTTCAATAAACCCACAAGTTTCTCTTCTCTCTCCTTCTGTACTATCTGTACGACATAAAAGTTATTCTGCTAAGGATCTCACATAAATCACTAGCAGATGCTTTTTATGAAAATATGTACATTAACATGTAATCTAAAATACTTTAAACAGCAAAAGTTTATATAAATATAGCAACTAAGAGACCATAGCAATCAGTACTCAATCCATATTACTAAAGCTTTGAAACAAGCATTAATGACCATTAAACTATACCGCAAAGTTCAGACAAGTAAGGGCTTTAGAGTGCAAAAACCAGCTGAAGTAAATTCTGAACAAGCACTAATCACAAGAAAAATCAAGGAAAAAACCCCATTCTACTAGTCCTAGCTAATAAAATACCCTCATTTTCTCCTGCAGTTTCTTGGTATCAATTTGTTCCCCCTCTGTGAAAATGTCAAGTGAAGCCATTGATGCCATTGCAAGCTGCCCAATGTATTCTTCAAAAAGTTCACTCCCAAAAAGCATAGCAAAAATGGCTGCCGGATCAATAATTGCATCCCTGTCACATAACAACACACCTTAAGAAGTCAGTCCACTTCACAATTCATATCCACACATAATTATCAATTAAATTTCTTCCATTCCTTTCCTAAATGCTAATAAATGTCAGGAATGAAAAAGAATTAAAGACTTGCGTTGAAATGCCGGCTTTCCCATTAGCGTCATAAGCTTGCCGTTGTGCTGGATCACTCAGGACTTGGTAAGCCTCCCCTAAAACCTGAACAGAACCACAAAAATTCGTATATAAGACTGGAAAATCGTATAAAGGAGCCAAATAATTGAAGTAATTTTCCATTATGCAAAATCGATCATCAACATGTTGTTTCATGATTAGATGAGATTCAGAATGTAGTAGTGAATAAGGTAACTGCTACATTTGAGAATCTCAATGGAGCAGAACCCCAATTTTGGAAACCACACACACCAGGGACAAGGGTGGTATCAAGCAGATTACAATATAACTATGGAACAGGAAGCCCACAAAATTTAGACCTATGAAAATATATGGAACGGACTCTGCCAATTTCAGATGATAGCATCATACGGTCTGCTGCAAAAAGCCACAGAAATAGATGGGGGGTAACATTGCACTATTATTTGGTCAAATATCAGTTATCACACAGGAAGGGTACGTTTTCAATTTCCCAGGTAACCTACACAGACTGAAATGGGGACCTTATTTTAAAGAACCGCTCTTTCTGACATCATTTAGGCACTGTGCACTATAATTCTCCAAAGCTATCGTACAAGCTTAAATCCCCCAAACAAAGAATAAGAAGAAGGCATTATTTTTGAAGAAGAAGGCATTCTTATTTATGATTATACTTAAGAAATGTCAACGAAATTTTAATGTTTCTACAGTTACAGTTACCTTCTGGATACATATCTGAAGTGTCTTTTACTCTTTATACAAAAAATTGAAATTTATCTCTTTCAAAAGAACCGCCTCTCAAATTATATATAGAACAAGGGCTATTTCTCAATGTAAAGATCCATCTTGTGAGGAGTGGCAAAAATAAAGGATGTACAAATACCATGCCTTGGAAGGGGGTCAATCTATTAAGTCAACTTTTGCAAGTCAGTTTCCTATTGGCATTTCAAAGACAGAGAAAACATCTCTTTACATCATTAGTTATCCTTGGGTGAGCCAGCTTTAGATCTAAAATTGCACACATCGCTACAAGAAGTTGACCATCTCAGCCGCAGATAGTTGGACAAGCACAAAGTCATTCTAACAGGCCCAATTCACTAATCATGGTTGAAGGAAAACATGTATAAAAGATGTAAATTTCTTAAGCAATGCCCAGAAAGATGAAACACCAAGCAAATCAATGTGTCCCCTTAGATGGGAAATGCAACAAAACCGAACCATGTATCTTGCGACGATACTGCATGTATGCTGTCTGAGGACCAGCATACATGACTCGTGAAAAGGCAATCACCCGAAGAAGAAGAAAATTGGCAGCTTGTGAAACTATACCAACTATACACAATTGCACAAACCTACTGCCAAAATTAAATCAACCCAACTCCTAAGCACTTCTAGCCTGCTTAGAATAGTAACCATCCGCCAATTCATTTCTATTTGAGATTTATATTTCTTTGCCACACCCATATATGAATAAATGTCCAAAGCGCCACGCAAGACTTGCCTGAAATTTCTGAGCTGCCTGAGGATCGTTGGGATTTTTGTCAGGATGGACCTGCCTCGCCTGCAACACAAAGCCAACAAACCACTGGCATAAGATGCAAAACCCAGTTCATCCAATCCAAAGATGAAGTTTTTAGCTCATAAATCCAAACTATGAAGTGGGTTCTACTCAAAAACCATAAATAACCTCTAAAACTAGAGGATGTGCAACTAATCAAATCTGATGAAGTGTAAAAAGCTAAATTTTAACCGATAAAAGAAAAAGGTCAATTTTAACAGCCCAAGCTCAGTAACATTTTGACCTCGAACTCGAAATCATGAACAGGAAGAAGGAAAATGAATAAGAAAACCAGAGACTCGTGTTAGAGCAGACGATCGGAGCAGGTGGTCAGATAAGAGCAGCCAAAGCTCCACGCATCCAGAACGCGGCTGACCTTCTCGGAGTCACCATCGTTGATCTCAAACCCATAATTTATCCCAATCGAAGTTGAATACGCAGAGAAAACAGTCATATAAAGTATCACGAAACCATGCCGACCTTGACGTAGTAAGCCTTTTTGATCTGGGCCTCGGTGGCCGTGGGGCTGACGCCAAGCACGTCGTAGTACTCCGTCTCCTTCACCATTTCAGCACGTCGACCAGTCGGACCGATCGGTTCCCGCACAGGAGGCGGACGGGACTAGGCTAGAACAAGAACCAAAACGAAAATAACCCGGCGTCAAGAGAAGAAGCACAGAAAGAGACCGGAAAGAAAAGTGAGAAGAAGAAGAGGAAGAAGAAGAAAAGGGAGGGTCGTCGAATGCCGCGTCTGATTTATAGAAAGACGCGGTTTTCACCCCTCAGAAGCTGGGCCCCGGCATGTCGTCAGCGCGCTCGCTGCTTTTCTACACGCTTGCGCGTCAAATTTTTCCTGGAGGGAGGATTATAATTATAATAAAGATGTCTTTGTCCTTGCCGTCGCAAATCTCGTCTGCGTTGGGTTCAGCGAAACCCAGATTAACCCGTTGCTCTGTCTGCTTCCATTGTCTTCCGGTTCGCTGCCCTCTCCGGTCGGTGGTCCCAGTGGCCCTACAAACATTCATGCCTGTTTTCCTGTAGTCCTTGTCTAAATTTGGTGGGCTTCCAAATCAAAATTTTCGACGTGGTTATCTCACCTCTCTTACATGGGTGTGGTCTTCCTATTCCACATAAGTGGGAGGGTTTAGTGAGTTGTTAAAATGAATTTAAAAATGAATAAAAAACTTATTTTCATCCTACCAATTTGACTCAAATACCACCTATTTTTACTTTAAAAAGTAATTTTCTCTCATTTTTTAGTAAATCTTTTTCCTCCCTCCTCCATGACCTCCATCCATTCTTTTTATCTCGAGTTGAGGTGAAGTGGCATGCAATAGCAACAACCCCACCACCCTTAGGGGTCTGAGTTGGCTCGTTGAGAAGAGCCCTCACAGCTCATTTCCCCCTTCCAATTGAGCTTATAATTAACTTGAACTTGAATTAAGTTGAACTGAGTTTGAACACACCTTAACTTAACTTAGATGGAGTTCAACATTGAATAGAATAAGGCTCAATGTTGAATTCATATGTTATAAAGCTCTCAATGAGCTCTACCAAATGAGGTCCTACTCAGTTATGTTTTCTCAAACTTTTTGTGGGCCCTATGTATATAATGCACTTCTTTAGTTTATACATGTTTATATTTGTATATTTTTAATGCCCTTAAAAAGCTCCTGAAGTACTCTATCAAATGACACCCACACCAAATTAGTCCTATGTATGAATATCATGCTTTATGACACAAAGACTTTTGATACTATTGTCTTTGCTGACCTGGGACATAATGCTTAGCCTATGAAATTTGAATGCGTAGCTACCTTTTAAGAGTGTATTTAGGTTAATATAAAGCTTGTGCATATAATTTATGATCATTATGATTCTAAAAGTATGTATTATAATTATAACATACAAATGAGACATTTGTTCAATATGTACCTTTTTTAATTTATTTTATATTATCTTATCCAATTTATATTCATAGGCATAAGGTTTGTGCATTCTTTCTAGTCTATAATAATTGAGTTGGATTATTAAAAAAATAAGTTGGATATGTGCCCGTATTGAGCTTACATCCAAGTTTTTTTACATAGAAAATTGGAGCTCAAGTTCCAACTCAACCTCAAGTTTTCTAATGGAGTTAAGATCGAGTTGAAAAGCTCAAACCTTATTTGAGCTTGAGTTGACAATTCAAATTTTTAGCTCAAGCGAAGGCAATACTCAATTGTCATGGCTAGATGCAGTAACTAGGCTTTGGTTGCCATGGTTATACCCATTGGCCATGGCCAAGACATTAGGATGCAAGGTAGAGGCCACGTTAGAGAGGCAGCCATGACTGTCAGAGAAAAAAGGGGAATAGATGTGTGAAAGAGGGTGTCTTATTGAGTCTTTGTTAAATTAGAGTAGATGTTACTAAGTCAAATTGGGTGTTGAAAGGTCTTTATCCTTCAAATTTTATAGCTTTGAAAGAATCTTCGAGAATTTGTGGTGAACTTTAAAGTTTCATGTGTTCGCAAATAGTGAGAATTTATTATGCTCCTTTTATCCCACATTTTGAAATTTTAAATAGGACATTTAATGTAAAACGAATAAAATATTTTGCATAGGAATTAAATCAATGTATTAGTTAGACTAAGTGAAAATAGATAGAAAACATGTATGATCCGTAAAATTAATTCTCACCGAGGGTCTTCTCTTTTGAAAATTAATATTCATTCCAATACCAAAATCCATGACCATGATACATATGAGTCATAGCATAGTACATAGAGGCATATTCTTGCCTCCATGCCTCTATGTACCATGATAAGATTCATTTGTCCTCTTTTTATTCTTCAATTTATCTCGTTAAAAAATGAGTTTGCATAAGAATAGGGATGCCCACTATTTGCTCTCCAATAAAAACCAAATATAAAATTTTATCAAATAAATTATTATATAAAGAAATAGTTACCCTTAACTACTTAGAAGACAAATTCAATTTTGTCCTTCCTGGTTGATGAAAGAGTTTTTTCCAGTAATGAGCCCGAGCATAAGTTTTCGAGCCGTTTATGCTGACATATATTAGTATTAGCATGTGCTAATATATAAGCCATCAATCTTAAATATGAACGGTGATCATATAAGAGTTACACCTGACCCATTGTCTGATGGGGGTTTAGGGAGTCGAAAGTTACAGAGAAGTGTGGTCGTCTTGGATTCTCCCCCGAAGGAGGGCACCTGGTCGTCTTTTCCTCAGTCGTCAAACATCGGATAAACAAAGACGCTTAAAAATTCTTTTTAGCCCTGAATCTTCTCAAACTCTAGTGGGACATTGTAATTCATGACTTTTGCCCAGCTTCCAAGAAGAGAGCGCCGCCCCTTCTCGGTCAAAGTCGTGCGTCGGCTTCCTCACCGCTCCTCAACCACCGCACCCACAGACGCTCACGCAAACAGACACACAAACCCCAACCGCCCTCAACATTACTCGCCAAAAGAAATTTAAAGACGTCCCTCTCATCCCATCACATCTGCTTTCCTTTGCAAATTGCCATGCCAGCTCCTTCAAAACAAGCAGCATCTTCTTCAAATATTCCACCGCATAAAACGTAGACCTTCTGGTCATTATAGGATTTGGGGAGGACAGGCAGTTGCCTGCCTGCTTCCTCCATGCATGACCTACTTGAGAAACATGGTTCTTCCTCTTTCCTTCCCTACTAAGTTTATACAGAAGTTTCTCTTATATATCGATTTGCTGATAGCCATTCTGAACACGTACATCACATGTAATTGGACAAAGTCACTTTCTACCATCCGTGGAAAGTTTGGGGCGGTTTTCTGGATGAGAAAGAAGCTACAGAAGGTGGGGGGTTGCTGACTTGGATCCTCGTCTGAGACACCTACTCCCGGAATTGCATTATCCATGCACCCTTAAATTCTATCCTTGTCTCTCTCTGAGCTCTCCCTCTCACCCTACCCAATCACCCTAACGCAACATTCTCTGATCGTCTTGTGCTTGACACATCTTTCTCACTCTTCCTGTGGCTGCTGTAGTCCTTGTGTCGAGCAATTATGCCGCATGCCGTGGCAACGCTTGCGCTTCAGTATCCCGTTGCCTATGCAGACCGACAGTTTCCTTCATGACCCCCCTGATGGAGATGCCATTGTTGTGTGTCTTCAGAAAGAGACAAAGAAGTCAGGATTTTCTGGGATCCAGTTATTATAGATGATGATTCATAGTTTTGAGAGACCTGGTTCCGTGGTCCCAAGGCCAAAGGGATAGGATATTAGCCCACAAATCTGCTTTCCTAAGGACTGATCAGAATACTGCCAAAGTAATTTTAGCTATCTTTGACAGAAGTACCAAACATTGAAGATATTGGCAACATTAAACAAATCATGAAACTGCTTACTAGTCATCACTATGATTAAAACTAGTACCTTCCCTTATGAGAATATTGTGGATACATTCTTCAAGCTTGAAAGCTTTGGTTCCGACCTTTTTCTTCCACGGTTTCACTCTTTTGTTTCAAGGTTTGTTTTTTATTGGCTTACCCTTCTGCTAAAAGTGTGTTAGGGAAAATTACACCACAACAATTTCTATCTTTTGTGCTAGTGAAGAAATTAAACACAATAAAGTGCACATTTTCCCATACAAAATGATCTTAATGTCTTCTATACTTTCCAAATGTATGATATGCAAATTAGCACACTTAACAAGTTTACATACGTTATCAAATACATAGAAGGCACAAGATTTATATGGTTCACAACAACAACAACTGCTATATCGACATGGTTTATATAAACCAATTCTACTATAAACAATGAGGATATATTCTATTTTGTAGAGATTACATAATTAATAGGTTAATAAACTCTTTGTATGCAATAGAGATATCTCACTCAAAGAGAGAAAAATAAAAAAAATGAGGAAAAAGTTACAAATACAAGTCATATTGATTTGTTTTCTATGTCAAGAGGAACAACTCGAGAGAAATTATGTCAGGTTGAGAGTGCCAAGCTGAGAGCACTAGTAACTTCTAAAAGTTCACAAAGGAGATCTATGTCTAGGATGTTGCTTAAAATTTTTAATCATACTAAGAACAATTTCTATTTCAAGATTAAGGTAAAATTAATCTACAAGGATTATTCATTTTAAAGCACACACAAGTATAATATATTCAATTTTAACAAACACCTTCTGGTGAGATAGCGACTTTAACATGTGGCCTAACGGTGATTACACATGACAAATCAACAATCAAGACCAAATACAATGCACATAAGAGATTTATAGTATAGTTCAAATGCCGAGAACCAAACAATGCCTACATACACACTCTCGAAGCATCAAATCCAAGGCACCTCGATTTTTCACTAAGTGAAAGTTTCAGGCACACCTTTAACCATCTATAACATATGATTTTCATTGGCTCACCGTTAACCGTAAGGTTTTTCTTGGCTTACTATTAAATATTACACAACTTTAAGTAAATTCACACTCACCTAGAGTTACTCTCTAACTTTCTACAGGTTATACCCAAACCCATCTCTTTCTTACTCAATGTTTCAACCCCTGATTTACTCCACTCTCTCACAAATAAAATAAAGTTTAAATCAATTACACTCATGAAGATTAAATATCATTTCTTTGAATACAAGTTTTAAGCTTTCGGCCTTCCACCGCCCATCCTGTAATTAAAATTGGCATGTTAAACTTGTTGAGGCTATTTGGATAGAGGGACATGGGTTTCTAAATAATGTACCTATTTGATTTAAGAAACTATTAATAAATAGTCTTGAATCTCTTCCTACTATTTCTTAAAAAAATCTCGTAGACTTTTTTCATGGGAGGAAGATTAATCAAGACATACAAAGATTTCAAAATAATTTTCCTATAGGGTATATGAACCAAATCTAAGATGTCTTTAGTTATTTCCCAACATTTTGATTGAAAATCTATTAAACTTCTATCCTATAAGAAAAAGAAAATTTGTAACATTCTCATGACTCTCTCCTCATGATTTAACTATGAGAACCTTAGTCAAGAGACAAGGGAATGAGAGGTAATTTCAACTTCACCCAAGAAGAGGTATTTATAGTTGAGGGATTCCATGTTAGGTCTATCTTTGGTGTTTAGTTTGGGTATATGTGTTTCTTCCTTACATGAGATGGATGAACTTTTTCTCTAACCAACCTTAGAGCTCAATACTTGTCTTTTGGGCCAAATAGATTAGAATTAAGAGATCTTGATCAATTCTTGGGCTTTTTTGTCATGAAACTTGTCATTTGTCCTCTTTAGGCTTCAATCTTTGTCTCTTATTTTCTTCATAAGCTTCGTTAAAGCTTGTTCTTTGTCACGACCCAAGGTTCTTAAAATACATAAAAACTTAAGATTAAAATTAGAGCTTTCTCGGGCTGTAACCTAAGGGAATTTGCAAAATTTATTATATAATAAGGTTCATTCACCAAGAAATATATTGTCTGTTCACGCCCCGGCGTCCACCCGACCTAAGTCAAACCTGGTCCAAAGGCTGGTCGAACCATACAGGGGCGGCTAAGTTGTATTGTGGAACACTTTAACCCCTTAATCGGGTATTTAACACATCGAGCACCTTTAGTCATTTGTGCAAGAGTAATAAGGTAAAATAAAAAAGGATAATAATTCTGAAATAAATCTTTGCTCTTAACCTACATACATAACAATCCTGAGCTGACATGTGGCTCGAATAAAAAAATCTCAAACAAGTCTAAAAGTAGAAGATACACACAAGTCAGAAATATAGTAACCCACATGAGGTGTTCTATGATCATAATAACATAAATAAGAAGATCAAATAACATCCGGTATCATCTATGCTTAATCCTACTCATATCCTGATCGTCCCTCATACAGGGAATCTTGATCAATTGCATGTCGTACCATGCAGCCTCAAAACAAAACACAGAAAAGAGGGGTGAGTAAAACTCAGTATGATTTGAAATACGGTAACATTAATAAGAAAACAACCACGACACATCAATAGGTAACTCAGATCAACGTTTCACATAATATCCTCATTTCTGATTAATCCCTTACCATACCCCTAATTCCATAAATAATCAACTTGCATACAAGTATCTCATTCATACTAATCATGGCATGCATAACCACATTATGACATAAAATACATCCTACATAATAAGTGATTCTCACACAATCACATTCACAATCATGCATATTAAGTCATTCTCCTTCATAGCATTCAACTTGCATAACGTGTGTCCTGAACACGTAATCACATAATACATATTTATATCATTCATCCATAGATCATTCACACTACATGATATGAGTCTCAATCACATGATACTAAATCATGCATAATAAATTATAATCACATATGTCACATAATCACAATTATCCCTACACAACCTGTGTAACCTAGGCATAATATTATTTCATGCACATGCATCATCAACAAATGGTGAATGTCTCCATCATATAGAAAAATACAATCATATCGCCCGCCTTGAACAATCTACGAAGGAAGGTCGGAATCCTACACAGGGAACCTAGGGTGTTAGCCCATTATGGACATAATATGAATTCCACTAAGGAATCATAAGTGTTTAAGGAAGTTAGCCCCTAAGTCTGCTAGTCCTGGACAATCCTGGCCAAAGAATGTTTGAATTTCACATAGAGAACTTAGAGTAGGTGTAACATCCCTGATTTTTTTGTAATTTTTTGCATATTTTTGCTATTTTTTGTAATCTTTGTAATGTTCTGCAGTTTTCTGCTCGTATTTTCGATGAAGAAATTTGACACTTCAGCGTATTCGTATTCTTAATATTCATGACTGTAAGAGTCGGGAGTAGCGTTTAGTCGTAAGTCATGGGCCTCGATGCATCCCAAAAAAAATTTGGTGCAAAAATCGGGCAAGACGCGGGAGAACAAAAACGAGAAGAAAGGACGAAGTGAAAAAAATATACATAAAGCAAATTGGGTGTGCCTCAGCGCACTCGACCCGCTATTGAACAGTGAAAGGGGGGCAGCCCCTTCACTGTGTGAGGCCGGAGGCGGCGCTGTAGGTAGCCGTCGGCTTCCGCCCAACTGGCCTTAGCCTGGCAACGCCGCCATAGCCTTCCTAGCCTGGCCCCACCGGCCACCGCCACCCCTCTCCCTCTTTTCCATTTTGGCTTGGTGACCCCCTTTTCAATTTTTTTCCAGATCTTCTGCTGCCTCCACCTACATGGCCGCTAGCTCGCCGTCACAGCTCTGTCCCAGTAAGGATGACCTCCAGCCACCGGCGTCCCAGCCTCCCCGTCCCTGCTTTGCCGCCGTGAGGTAAAAAGAATTATGTCGCCCCTGTTTCTCTTTGTTCTCTGTGTGTTGCAACCGTCAGCTATGCCGCCGGTGGCTGGTCACCATTGACCGGCCTTTGGCCTTCCTCCGGTCTGGCAACAGCAAGGCTCCTTTGCCCTATGTCAATTCGGACAAAATTTTCCCCCGTCTGTAGATTTTTTTTCCATCAATTGCTTTCCCTGTCGGTTGCCACCTTTGGCCTACTGCAAACCAACGATGACAAGGCCACCCTTGGTCCGAATCATCACCTTCCCAAACCCTTCCTTTGCCCCATTTCGATCTAGGCGGAATTTCCCCCATTTCATTAATTTTTGTCGTTAGTTTTCACTGCTGGACTCCACCCACTATTCGGCCTCCGATTTGTTGCGTTAAGCCAACGATGGCGAGGTGCCGAGGTCTAGCCTCTTTCATCGATTAGTCCCAATTCTTTCAATTGGCCGACCTGCATTAGAGCAAAGTTGCACTTTTTTGCAGGCCACATCCATCCTCTGTAGTCGAACGTCAGACGATATTGGCCCAACGTCCATTTGACTTGCTATAATCCAGCGACTGCCAGGTTCCGTCTCCTCCTAGGTCTAGCCCCCGACTATGTCCAACCGTTCGTGGCCTGACGATAGCGGGTTTGTAACCCTAACTCGGCACACTCTAGCCCTCAACCAAATCGAAACTCTTTGTTCTTTCTGTCAGCGGTTCTGCTGCGCTGGCGTCGACCAGCAAATAGCCGCGACGCCAGCTTGGCCCAATAACGATAAGGGGCCACCACTCCCGACCTCCTTTGCATGTCTTCTGCACACACCAGACACCCTAAACTTCAGGGTATGCCTCTGACTGTTGTCGAGTGACCCACCTTAGTCTAAGGCCAACCCGGTATCCCGCATGACGTTGCGTGGACTTCGGCCTTATGTCCTACTATTAGCCCCTCCACTTTTTGCATAGACAAGGGGGTGGCTACCCCCTATACTTGGTAGTAGACAACCAAGTTAGCTTGGGCGACAGACAGCCTAGGCAGCCCCTTGGGCATAGATCGATGCTTGGAGCAGCGTGAGAGTAGTTCTGGATGCACACTCACCTTGTGGAGCAGGCTGAGGCAGAGTCCCTGCATAGGTAGGACTCTAAGTAGCATGTTGGGCCCCACAACCCCTTAGGGACGGACTCCTAGGGGTGCTAGGATGCAAGGAGGTAGCACAGCCCGACTCTTAGTGCGGATAGGAGAGGATGCACAGATTTCCCTGGACGGATGGACTCTAGAGGTAGCAGGGCGCTGGACTCTTAGCTGAAGACAGATTCCTTCACAGGTTTCCTGATTTGTGTTGGGATGCCTCATTGGGCTAGGAGAGTTGGGACAGGGAGGGACTTTGTAGACTTGGGCTGGGATTGTACTCCTAGTGCGATAAGGACCAGCAATGTTGAGTCTATTTATAGGGAGAGGATGGGGCGGCCATGGCTGACAGAGAATTGTTGAGGACGAACCAAAGAGTGCTCTGCGCTGCGACTTGGCTTGTCAGCCCCGACCCTCTCCCTACCTTTGTAACCGATGGATTGTGATTACATAGCATTGGGCGGAGCCCCTTTGTGTCAGAGACGACTGTGTTTGCTAGTTGCTTGTTTCCCTTGCACATATGAGAGGGAAGGTCGCGAGAGTAGGCTGCTGGTTGCGCGCTGCAGTTAGGCCATCACGGGTGTGGATGCTAGGGAAAGCTCTGCGCCTGTGACACTTACCGACATGGGCTTTGCCCCGACCCAATGACATCAAGAGCCAATAATTCTGGCCATATTCCAGCTCTGACCCCTACTTTTGTTATGCACGACCCAGAAACTTATGGGAAAGAGTTCCTGAATTTTGATTCTTCCAAGGGGAAGTAATGTTGTCAGCCATTAGACTCAGCCATCGAAGGCTCAATCGATGTCATACCCATATCTTCCACTGTAAGCCGTGCTTGATGCACGATTGTTTGTACGATGATTTGGTTGTGGGTAGCATTTAGAAATGTCGCCACCTTTGTCAGCCACCTACGCTGGGCCTTAGTGCCTCAACTTGTGTTTATGGAACAACTCCACCACTAGGCATTATGGCCATTAAAGCCCTTCTCTGTCTCCCTTATGTCCGTGAGTCAACCAAGTCCTCCTCCATGTTGTGAGGCTTCGACAATGCATAATTTTTACCACTGGATGTAGTCTGTGGTCTACTTTAACGTGGTGGCCAACAGGTGTTTTAAATTGTTGGTCGACCTCCAATTAGTTACCTCATATTCTATGGTCTCTTTTGTCATTTCTAATTGCACGACCTTATGTCTGGCTGCCTTAGTGCGCCCAATCTTTGCCTTGAGTAAAATTAGTCTAACTTATCAAGATTAATTTCAGCATTTCTGATAATTCTTGGGACAACAATGACTCTCTCAGTGTGATGTTTTTGGCCGCCTATTCTGCTATTAACGCTGCCACAGTCGTTTGCTCGTCATTAAATGCACATGGATTACGAAGTAGGGAACCTTGAACTAGTAATTTTATTATAGCATGCTTTGATTGTTTAGTAGCATGCTAGGAGTTTATAATTTAATATTTTGCATGATTATGTTAATTATACAAGCATGTGGTATGTATGTGAATTGTGTGCGTATTAGTGAATACTAAGGGTTAGTAAGTTGCTATGTGTAAGGTCCCTGATTTTTCTATGATTTTCTGGGATTTTTCTGCCATTTTTCTGGTCATTTTCAGCAAGAAAATGTGACGTTTCAGCGTATGCGTATCTGTGTTTTTCCCCCGTATTTATACCCATAGAGTTCGGTGTGGGGCTTAGTCGCGGGCCACGGGCCTCGCTGTGCGCTTACGATGCGAATTTTGGAGGTTCGATGCGTAACCAGTGGGTTAACGCGTGTTGGGGACGTAAGTGGAAAAAAAAAAGAGTGCAGAATAAAAGATCGGGATCGCCCGATCCAGAACCCGGATGTGAACAGTATTGCCGCCCCCCCCATTTCCGCCTGTTCACTGTGCCCGGCCACCGCCGGCCGCCGGTGGGCCAGTGGGCCGCCGCACCGGCTCCGCCCCGGCCGTGCGACGGCAGGGGAGCCGCCGTCCCGGCCCCATGGCCGCTCTGCCCCGATTTTTCCGGTTAGCCTCCCCACTGCCTTTTTTTGGATTCTGTCGCCGCCGTGAGCCGGCGAGGGCCGGCGACGGCGGGAGGACACTCCCCCCGGCCCCGGACGGCCTCTGCTCCGCCGTCCCGCTCCGTTTCCTCTCTGCCCTGTTTTTCCGCCCCCACTGTGTATCGCCGTTCCACCGCCGCCACAGGCCGGCTCGGCCCGACCGGCCGGCCACGGCTCCGCCCTGGGCCGGCGACAACGAGGAGCCCCTCCTCCCGGCCCGGTGGGCCTCGGCACCGCCACCCCATCCTCTTTCTCCCTCTGTGCACTGTTCCGCCGACGGACTGTTTGGGCAAACAGTGGCTGCCGGCGGTGTTTCATGGCTCATTCGGCCTTCCCCCAGCCTCGCCTTGCTCCGGCGAAGGCAGTGGACCACCTTACCCAGCCCAGTTCCATCCCCTCTGCCGTCCTCTGCTCCACCCTTATGGGTTTTCTCCGGTCGTCCCCTATTTTTGGCCTACGCCTATTTTGGACGTGGTGACTGACGTTATCAGTCGGACGCTGGATTTGTTTTGGTGGACCTTAGTTCGGCTCCGCCCCAGCCCGGTGATGCCAATGGGCCACCCCTCTAGGTCTTGTTCAGCCTTGCGGCCCGTAGCCGCAGCTAGTCCGCCTTACCGGCATGTGTGCCGTTGACCCTTCTTGCCCATTTTACGCCGTCGGTACCGGACGGCCTCGGGCAAGAATCTGTATGTCTTACCGTGACAGAAGGTGGACGAGTTCACCTGCACAGGCCTTGGCCAGTGACGGCCTCATAGCCTTTGCTCGACCTTGAACCCTCCCCCTGCTCTCTACGGTGCGAGATGCACAGCCGCCCGCACCATGGGTATTGGTTGTGGGTGGCGATCGGCGATATCGCCGCTTTGATTGGCCACAGCTAAGGGTCTTAGCCCTGTTGGCTTTTGTGGGCCTTGAGTCGCCTCATTTCAGCCATCTCCCCCGCCCTTTGGGCCGCGTGCGCATGTAGCCACACGTGTACTTCTGGGTTTAGGCGTCGCATTCGTGCCGCCTAACCATCGGTTGGCTTTGCCACCGAGTGGAGTTGATCACTAGAGCCGTCCTCCACCTCTCCTTTGATTCTCGAGCGTTGCCCCATGCTCTCCGCCCATATGTGGGCCTTTGTTGACCGAAATCGTCGCCGTTGGGTGCTGTCCACGGCCGATTTCGATGTCTTGTGGCCGGCTGAGCACGTCTTAGCCACCTGTCGATCTTCAGAGTGTACAGCCTCGACATCTGATCGCACCGCCACTTATGTTGGCATGATTTTCTCCCGGCCGCCCTAGTGTGCCGCCGTGGATCGCGGGTTTTACCGCATTGAGTTCTGACACCGTGTTTGGCCGTGATAGTTCCGGCGCTTCCTAAAATCCTCGGGACAGCAGCTCTCTCAGCCAGGCAACGGTTTTGACCGCCAACTCCGCCGCCGACGCCGCCACCGTCGTGTGCTCGCCATCGAACGTCATGATTACGAGGTAGGGGAGCTTTGAACTCGTAAATTCATGAAGCATGCTTTGAATGAGTAGCAGCATGCTAGGATTGTATGATTCCATGCTTGGATGTTAAGTAACGATCCGATTGCATGATGTGCGTGTAAGCATGATTGTATGGTATGATTGATATGCATGAGATGTATGCACGTTTTATGGATGTGGACTATGTATGCGCTAGCGATGGCTAGCAAATATGTCAGTATGCTACGTATGTGTTATGCATGTGCTAGTGATGGCTAGCGTGCATGTTTGAAGTATGTTTGATGTATGCATGAGCTAGTGATGGCTAGCGTGCATGTTTGGGGTATGTATGAATGTGTGTATGCATGAGCTAGTAATGGCTAGCGTGCATGTTTGGGGTATGTATGAATGTGTGTGTGCATGTACTAGTGATGACTAGCATGTACGTTTGATGTATGCATTGCTAGTGATGGTTAGCATGCATGTTTGACGTGTGTATGCATGTGCTAGTGATGGCTAGCATGCATGTTTGTAAGTTATGTATGTATGGCCGTATGTGTATGTTATACGTATGTGTGAGACATACGTATGTATGATGGCTTTTGCCGATGATGTGGTTATGTGTAAGTGTATGTGGGCAGAGGTATGGGCGATGGACAGTAAGAGGTGACAGAGACTTTGTCTGAATTTGGAGACAGTTGTGTAAGCATATGACAGAGGACAAAGGATAAGAGTATGACGGGCAAGGATTAGAATGGATCAGTTTGGGGTGAATTGTATGTTGGGCATTTGTCGGACAGTAAGAGTGTTCATAACTGTACAAGCATAACGTACATATTATGAAGTGAAAAGTAAGTATAATAAGTGAGACATAAGTAAGAGGGCAACAACTGGGTTGGCTCTGAGAAGCGTTATTTGAGGATGTCAGTGTAAGCTGATTTGGCCATAAGATGGATGGCGAAGTATATAAGACTGTAAGGGTTTGGTGTACGATGAGTTTTGTCCATGATGTGGACGAGTAAGTGAAGTCTGCTGCCCTGACGAACTTGGGTTTCGGATCGGGCTCAGCTTCAGTTTGACCAGTCGAGGACTGTGAGCTTGTGTGGCATAATTGTACTGCATAATGTACTTAATTTAAACTTGAATTATAAGCACAGCTAATGATAGCATTGTGAGTTTGAGACCTGAGGGTTCGACGGATTAAGTTCCGTGTTTGAGCTGGCCGCTAATGAGTCGGCCGAGCATTTCTCATGTCTTGCCATGGTGTTTATCCTGCGGGATGTTGTCTCGTGTGCTGTATAGGGCACCGGACGTCTGATGCTCTGCTGAGAGCGACGTTGTTTCTGATTTGGTCTGCGTGCTGTATAAGCCCAGATGTTTGATGCTCTGTTGAGAGCGATGTACGTTTCTGACTTTGTCTGCGTGCTGTATGAAGCCCAGACGTCTGATGCTCTGCTGAGAGCGACGTATGTTTCTGATTTGGTCTGTGTGTTGTGTAAGCCCAGACGTTTGATGCTTTGTTAAGAGCGTTGTATGATTCTACCCAAGAGTGGCACTGTACGTTTCTGCCCAAGTGGCACTGTATGTTTTCTGCCCAAGAGTGGCAATGGCACTATAAGACCCATTATGGTGGGCAATTCTCTGGCACTATAAGACCCATTATGGTGGGCGATTCTATGGCACTATAAGACCCATATGGTGGGCAACTGTATGACCCCTTATGTGTGGGTGTTTATGTTTGCGCGCTCAGGTAAGTAGTATCATGGATCTACTCTTACCTGTTTGATCCAGTGCCCCATGAGCATTGGTGTGCCTTACCTTCGGAAAAGTCCATGGCGTCTAGTCACTCCCCGGAGGTTAAGGTGTTGCCCCAGTGGCATTCTTTTCCATTTCGACGCTGGAGCTTATTAGTTGTAATGAGTTTCAGTGGTCGTTGATATGTGTACGATTACGAGTTCGACTGTATGAGTGTGAGTACGACTGTATGTATATGAGCAGGACTGTAAGAGTATGTATGAGCAGGACTGTAAGAGTATGTATGAGCAGGACTGTAAGAGTGTGTATGAGCAGGACTGTAAGAGTGTTTATGAGCAGGACTGTAAGAGTATGTATGAGCAGGACTGTAAGCGTATGTGTATGAGCACGACTGTAAGAGTATGAGTACAATCGTGAGAATATGTTTCTGAGTAAGACAGTAAGTATGATTTTGTGCAGACTGTACGAGTAAGGTCGTACGAGTCTGATTGTACGAGTAAGGTTGTACATGTATGGGTAAGCTGTATGAGTGAGCATATGATTGTACGAGTAAGGTCGTACAAGTATGCGTATGTTGTATGAGTATGCATACGGTGGTACGAGTAAGTTGTATGACCCTGGATAAGGGTGTTTGTGTAAGTTGATTGGATATTATGACTTTGGCACGTTGGTGCCTTTGGTATGATTTTGGCACGTTGATGCCTTGATATGTCTGTGGCACGATGGTGCCTTTGGTATGATCGTATGTGTATGTGCACGATATGATTATGATATGCTTCTGCTTCATGTTTGAGTTGCATGACGCATGTGTTTATGAACTTGTGAGTTCACCGTTTGGGATTTCCCCTACTGGGTATTTTCCTACTGAGTATGAAAATACTCACCACCCTACTTTTTAGCCCCGTTGTACGGGAGGTTTTGCAGGTTGTGCGGAGAGCTCCTGGTGATGGACGCTCGTTTCAGCGATGGATTGATTCCCGTTGACTCAGGTATCTGCTTGACTCATAGCGAGTTTATTTGTGCCACGATCTGTTGTATTGGGTGAGATGAGAACACAAGATGTTTATTCTGGACTTTCATTTGGATCAGTCAGTGGACTGTTATGGGACTTGTACTCAGGGATGCCTGGGAGAGTGATTTGTATTTAAAAGTCTATGATCATAGCAAATTTATTCGTACGTGTGTTTTCGAGTAGCGCCTGGGGATATTTGATTTGACTGTACGATGTTTAACCGTATGATGTTTTAAATTATAAACAGGTTTGATTTTATCATTTTGACTCCGATTTATGGAAAAAAAATTTCTATGAGTTTTAAGAAAAAGAGATGAAAAATCTCGGGCATTACACTATGATTGTATGTTGGGCGAGGAAAGACATACGATTGAAAGGCGAATGTTGGATTTGAAGAGATTGAAGAATTGGTTCAGTTGGAGTTAGATGGCACGTTGGAGCGACGAGTAGGAGACGTGGGGGATGCAAGGAATTGAAGACTTAGGATTCAGAGCGCCTTTGGGGGATTGTGAGTTAGTAAGAGATAACGACATAATTGTGCATGCATAATGTATGTAATAGGTCTAAGGGTTTCACTCGAGGAGTTTGAGAAGGACAGTTTGGTTTTTAGGCGAATGGTGTAAGATGTAAGACCGTAAGTATTTGATGGTAAGAGTGTGGGTATGGAATTCGAGTTCGACAAGTAAGACTATGCAAAGATTGGTAAGATTGTAAGTGTAAGGGTGGGGGATGAGTTAAGTAAAGAATGCTACTTTTGTGGATTGGAACTTCTGGATGGGTGTATTTCTAGCCTTGTTGGCTAAAGAATGTAAGATGGTAGTTGTTTCAAGCATAATTGTACATGCATAAGTTATCTAATATAAACTTGAATGGTAAGTAACCCTAATTTGATAATGTTGTGAGTTGAGACTGAGGGTTTCGATGGATTAAGTTCCATTTTTGTGTCAGTTGATAGGTAATCGATTGAGCATCCTTCTTGGTCTAGCCATGGTGTTATCCTACGAGATTTGGTCTTGGTGCTATATTTTGGCCCAAACATTTGATGCTCTGTTGAGAGCGCTGTAAGTTTCTGCCCTTCGTGGGCTTTGCATATTTTTTGCCTTCAGATGGCATTATATGTTCTGCCCAAGAGAGGCATTGTAAGATTCTTACCCAAGAGTGGCACCGTATATTTTTCCGTCCTTAGTTGGCACTGTATGGCCCCAGAGAGTAGGCATTTGCTCGCTTAGGTAAGTAGTATCATAGATCTGCTCTTACCTGTTTGATCTTGTGCCCCATGAGCCTAGGTGTGCCTTGCCTTCGGAAAAGTCCATGGTGTCTAGTTGTTCCCCGAAGGTTAAGGTGACGCCCCAGTGACATTCCCTTCCTTTCCGACGCTAGAGTTTATTAATTGTAATGAGCTTCAGTTGTCGGTAGTATGTGTACGATAGTAAGAGTAAGTTGTATGTCTCAGATTCTGAGTAAGTTGTACATGTAAGATCCAGGGTAAGTGTGAGCTTCTAAGGAAGATAGTAAGAGTAAGTTTATGAGTATGAGTAAGATTGTAAGAGTAAGGTCGCACAAGTTCATACGAATAAAGTCGTACAAGTATGTATATGTTGTAAGTGTAAGCGTACGATTGTACGGTAAGTTGGTGAGACTTTTATTCAGGTTGTAAGTGTAAGTGTAAGCGTAAGCGTAAGTATAAGTTTAGCTGGTATGACTGTATGTGTGTAAGATACATTATTTATGTTGTTTATTTTTCTTGTTTCATGTGTGATTACATGGAAGAATCTATGTATGAACTTACGGAGTTCATTGATTTATTTCCCCTACTGGGTATTTTTCTACTAAAATACTCACCCTATATTTTTAGCCCCTTCGTTTGGAGGCTTTTGCAAGTTGTGTGATTGCTTTCTAGACTAGACTTTTCCCCATGGTGGACTATCCTTCCTTAACCTGGAGTGCAGTGAAATTGTAGTGAGGCTATGTAGATTTTAGTGTCATGATCTCATGTATTAATTAAGGTAAGAGAATGTATTATTGCCTCGACTTGTCTATCTATTTATGAATCAGAACACAGACTGTTGAAGAACTTGTACTCAGAAAAGCCTGGGATGTATTTGTTTTTAAAGAACATGACCATGGCGAGTTTTATTTATATGTTTTCGTTTCAGGTCACACCTGAGAATTTTAATTTTGTTGTATAATGAATTAATTTATGAAAATTGTTTTCATATAATTTTTGAATTTTGTTGGTTCATTTGATTTACATCTGTATTTTGAAATAAAATATTTATAAGATTTTCAATTAAATGTAAGGAAAAACCTTGGGCGTGATAGTAGGTGTGTTCTCCATGGACATCTCGTGCGGCGGGGGAGAGTCTGAATTCCCACACAGGGAACCTAGAATATATGATAGTCGGTGAACAAAGGCATACCACTCTAGATTCTCAGGGTCCAGATGACTATATAAGGAAATCTCAACCGCAAGACGTGTACACAACATGTCTCCCATTCAACTCAACCTGCGGAGTATCCATAACTTAAATCGAAATCATGTCCTTTCAAACCAACAAATTTCCAATAATCTAACGATCGATTAACCTCACATTATTGCATCCAATCAATCAAACACGGTTAATCTCAATAAAGTCACAATCGGAAATTCATTTTATGATGCATGCAACATAGTACAAACGTGGGAAAGGCATACATAAATCATAATTTATGATAAGTGCTCTCATCAACCCTTCATGCATCATTTATAATCATCATACTAAACATCATCATAATCATCCCCCACACGTGTGTGTGCATGGTAGAAATATTTAATTTTAAGCATATGAACATACCTTGTAATTAACTCCTCATCATACCACCATAACATCTAATTATGGATTCTAACGAAAATCGTGGGTGAAAACCATCGAAAACCATCATTCAAGTCAAGTGTAACCAAATGCTAAACATATGCAAGCATATTCATACCACACTTGAATTTAAACATAGCACTATCATTTAACCACATTATATGAAGATATATCAGTTCATTAGTATGTTATAATCCTGTTGTAATTATGCTTCAAACATAAGGAATCAATTAATCATAATTTAAGTTAAGCAATCCTAACATGTGTAGCTAACAACATGTAATTTCACATAAAACCTAAATACTCTTCGTAATTTCTAACATCAATAACATGCCCTTCCAGTGGCTTATTCTAGCTCAAATTACTCCACATGAACATTTGAAATGGTATTTAAGAGTAAAAACATAAAAGAAGCAAAAGAATCAAGATGGCCAAAAATTGTTTTACAACCGTTCGATCGGCCTACATGGTCGTTCAATAGGCACAATGTATTTTTCTGGTTTGTCTTCCCCACTTCGAATTCAAAACCGAAACTTTACATACACTTCATAAATCATCAAATAACATCCCAAAACTTCATTATAATCAAATCCATATTTCCAGAACATCAAATCTAGTCATTACTAAACATAAACCGTAAGAAATTTCATCAAAGATTATTCATTTCTCAAATCACCATTAAAGCTCATAATCATAGAACCCATTTCAAAATCACATTAAAACTTAAATCCAAATCACAACAATGTTTGAGACTAAAATATTTACCTTCCAGTAAGTTCTTGATTCAAAATGGCTCCTTAAATTCCTTCAAAACCTACCCAAAACATAATTTTTATTAATACTTTTCAAATCCGATTTTAAAATACCTAAAACCTTCAAGAACAAGTAGATCTATGGTTCAAAAAGCTTAAAAACGAAATTCCAAACATTAGGTTTTGGAATAGAAACCCAAATTGGTAGTTTTTTAGTAAAAATCAAGACTAATCCAAAGCAAAGAAATGTATTTAAAAATTTAAGCAAAACCCTAATAGATTAATAAAACATTAAGCAAAATCATACCTTAATCTCTTTTCTCCTTTAGGAAAATGAGGAGTAGGCTCTTAACTCGAGATCTCAGCTCTTTCCCAATTGGGAAAGTGGTTGGGCCTTTCCTTTTATAGTAAAGGGTGGGGTAGACCTAATTAACTAGTAGGGTACAAATAAGGTTTTATACTAAAAATAGTAAAACTTGCTTATTTGAAACCCAATTTGATGTCTAAATTTTTTGAAATAGTTGCTTAGGGTCTTAGGTTAATGTTAGGGTCATTTAGGGCTAAGAATCCTAATTTTGTCCATGGGGCCCACGGTGGGTCCCGCCGACCCTTTTTTGGGAAAAAAGTAAAAATTTTAGAAAATTCTAAATGACTTAGAAACCACAAATGTGAAGAAAATTTTAGTTAAAACCTTTGTTAACCACTTAAAATTTAAAAATAGTCAAAATCAATTAGAATTGACATTAAACCACACAAAAATAATTAAACAGAATAAAATAAACCAGTTCAAGTTCAAGGATCTTACAGTTTGTGTACAAGGATAGTGATATTCCCATAACAAAACACCCATAAAAATCACACATGGGTTTTGATTGGACTTCACAAATGGACCCCACACAAAGTTGACATGGACTCACTTCTCTAAACCAATCAAAACTCATGTGTAAATTTGTGATGTCGATTTTTTATGTTGAAATATCATTTTTCGTATACAAACACAGGAAGCAAAAAAAATAAACAAGTCTTCAATAGATAATCAAAAGTAAGAAAAATAGTTATGACCTACTAATATAGTTGTAGATCTTTACTTCCTTCTTGAAGCTCCCAAAATGTTCCTCCCTAAAAGTTTTTTTTACCTGCAACTATTCCTCACTAGGTGTTGCAAGGTCTGGGGGGTGGTGAGTATTTTAAAATACTCAGTAGAAGAATTTATACTATCAAACATATATATAATATGTGTAACGCCCAGTGTTTTACAAATCGGACCGGACCGGCCGGTTCAACCGGGTTCAACCGGACCCGGTGTAAAAAATGGGCCGGTTCAAATGAATTTTTGGGTCAGTTTAACCCGGCCGGGTTAGCGTGACCCAGCCGATTAATCCGATTACCCGGTCTTCCGGTCCGATCCGGTTTTTTGATAAAAAAAACAAAAAGTCGCGAGGCAGAGGCTGGATCGGGATTTTCGATCTGGAGTCTGGATGAGGAGCTCGGAGGCCAGTGGGATTTTCAATTCGGAGATGGAGGACGACTTCAACCTTCACACTGACGGGCTTGATGGCTTCTTGTTCGCTGCCATTTTTTATGCATGATGGCCATGCCGGTTGTTCCTCTGTTCACAGGCTATTTTTAGCCTTAAACCCTCATCTGAGGTCGCCATGAGTTCGCCGGCGGCCGGCAGATGAAGCTTCCTCCGCGCTCCTCGGAGAAGAGTGAGCAGCGATCAATCCTGCTGGAAGTTGATGATACAGTTCTTGATTTCCCAGTACTTGGTTTTTTCTCGATTCAACGTGGCTTTCGTGTCTGTTGAAATCAATTGGATGTTCTTCCTTTCTGGTAACTGTAGACCTCCTCTAGGTCCGGTGAGGGGGAGGTGATATTCGGGGATAGGCCACAATCATCCTCAATCTACCTATTTATTAAGCATTATATCCATCCAATTTTATTTTTTAATTCGGATTCGTGCTTAGAAGTAGAATATCAATGGCAGGAAAGACCCGTGAAAACGACAAGGGAGAGGTGGTTCCCATTCTAATTGGGCAAGTGGTCGGCTTCTATTATTGTATTTATTTTGTTGGTTTCATTACAACAGTAGTGGGCTGTCACACCCCGGCGATGCCCGACCCGAGCCGAACCCAGTCCAGGGGCCGGTCAAGCGCGCGGGGGCGACGAAGTGAAATTGAGAAACGATCTAGCGGAAGACTTAACCCTAACCACGGGCGATTAACAGAAATATGGAGTACGCACAATCCTTTGAGCAAGAGTAAATAAAAGGGAAGAAAGAGTGTTGCTTATCACAAAGTAAACAACTAATCTCAAACCCACATGCTTAGTTAAGTAAAGCCCACACCGGCTCAAAATAAGTCATAAGCATCACAACTGTAAAATGTGACATAAATCCAAAACAAGAACCCTACACAAAGGTTCTAAACAACAGCATAACTAAGGAAAATAAACCACACAAAGATCTTCATGATCACATCCAAGCCATCTCCGACCTTTCCTCAAAGAGGAGATCCTATCCGTCTGCGTTCGCACCACGCAGCCCCAAAATAAAACACAAGAAAGAGGGGTGAGTTTAACAACTCAGCAATGGTTTTTAATATCACTAGCAACATTGAAAATACAATAGCATAACAATATAGTCATTTAGATCAAAGATTTACATGATGCATCATTTCTGATCACACATACATATCACCTAGAACTGCATCACAGTGCATAATCAACCTGCATGGATGTATCTCTAACATACATATTCCCACATGCATTATATCATAACAATCTGCATGGATGTATCTCAATCATACATATTCCCACATGCATCATATCAAAATCAACCTGCATGGATGTATCTCTAACATACATATTCCCACATTCATTATACCATAATCAACCTGCATGGATGTATCTCTAACATACATATTCCCACATGCATCATATCATAATCAACCTCCATCAAGGAGTAATTACAAATTTGGTGTCACACAGACGGGAACATAGACAAGGCCACGAAGGCGTGTCATAGTCCAAAATTCTGCACAAGAATTAAAGAAAGATTAGGGTTGTCAATCCCTAATGCTACTCGCCCTGGACGATCCTGGCCAAGGATGTCTCATTCTCACACAGAGAATCTAGAGCAGGGGTGTTCGCCCAGGGACATCTCCTGCGGAGGGAAGAGCCCGAGTTCTCACACAGAGAATCCTAGAACACGTGGTAGTGGGGTGCACATAGCATACCACACTGGATTCTCAGGGTCCAGATGACACTCATAATAACATTCTCACAATCCGCAAGACAAGTACACAACTTGTCCCCACATAATCCCATTTGATTAGACTCAACCCGGGGAGTGCACTCGTTCCACACAGGAACTTAAATCAAAACATGTCCTTTCGGACCAATCAACTTACGATTAATCCACGACCGATCAATCCGGCACACAATTTTACCACATTGCATCCAATCGGTCAAATCCGATTAACCTCGATGAAGCCTCAATTGGAAATCCATTTTTATGATGCATGCAGCATGGTACATACGTGGGCAAGGCATACATGAATCCTAATCCATGATAAGTGCTCTCATCAGCCCCTAATGCATCATTCATAATCACAATATCAAGCTTCAACATCATCATTTAACCCCCCACATGTGTGTGTAACTAGTAGAAGTACTTCACTCAATGCATTTCAACATGCTTGAAATTAACTTACTACTACACTACACATGTGAATTTCCATCTAAACATGAATTCCAGCGGAAATCATATAAGAAGAATCATTGAAATCATATCCCAATTCAAATCTCAACCACAAAGGCTAATCACATATACAATCACCCATTTCATCATTGAGTCATGGCATTCACCAACATCCACACACCAACTCACCACACTCTATCGTGACAAATCAGTCCAACAATAGGTCATAGTCCTACTGAAAATATGCTTAACCAAGGGGAATCAACCATTCATAATTTCAAGATGTCAATTCCAACATCATGCCACAAAACATAAGTCATTCCACAAATTTCTAAGCATATATCTCAATTCCATAACCTCAATAGCATGCCTTTCCAGTAGCATAACATAGTTTAAAACACACCACATTCATATGAAATTGGCAAGCTAAAGTGGAATCATCAAAATAAACATCATGCATTAGAATACCAATGTGCTGTGTAGCTGTTCAAACGCCCTTCAGGCCGTTCGATCGGTTAAACGTAAAAATTTGAAATTCACAATTTGGCAGTTTGAACGCCCAGCAAGCCGTTCGATCGGCTGAACTGGAAAACTGTCGTTCCGACAGTGTTGCCGTTCGAACGCCCAGAAGGGCCGTTCGAATGCCAACAAGGCATAACAGTCCATCTTCTTCCTTTCGCAAATCCAAACCGAAACACCATTGATAACACTTCAAATCTACATCTAACACCCTAATCATCATCAAAAGTCCTTCTTGACTTCCAGAACATCAAACCATATCATAATAATGCAAAACCCTAAGAAATCGGGATTAAATAATTCCATTTTCTAATCTTACCATTAACACACCAAATCAAGCAACTCTATTCGAAATAAGCCAAAAATCAAGAATTTTACCATGGATAAACTGAGATTTCGAAGACCCATTACCTCAGCACTTAATTAAGCTCGGATTGAAGAGTCACCCTTCTTGAAATCCTTGAAAACACAATGAGTTTGAATTAAACTCTATTAAAAATCGATTTACCAAAGAAATCCCTAATTAAAAACCTAGATCTAGGGCTTGTTGGTAGTAAAAATCAAATTTTGAATGTTAGGGTTTGTAGGAAAACACAAATCAGTAGTTTTCAATGTCCAAAAATGAATTGAAACAAGGGGGAAAGGGTAGATTTGGAAGAGATTAAGAAGAAAGTTATGGTTTAGTGCTTAATTAGAGTAAGCTTACCTTAAACCGCTTCTAATTCGGGCCTAATTGGGGATTAGGCCTGCCTCCTTCCTTAGCCTATTCCCAAAAATGGAAATGGCTCTAGTTTGCCCTTTTATAGTAAGGGATGGGGTATGCATGGGTAAGTTTTGGGGTGTAAATAGGAAAAGTAGGCTAAAAATGGGTATTTTACAAATTTAAGCACTAATTAAGCCTAGGAAAATTCTAAAATTTTTTGTATAACCTTAGGTAGATGTCTAGGTTCATTTGACACAAAAATAAAATTTTTGACGGTGGGGCCCACAGGGGTCCCGCCAAAACCCTAATTTTTGGGAAATTAGTGAAAATTCTGAAAAATCCCAAAAATTCATATTTGGTTTAAAATCACTTAAAACCACTAATATTAAACTTGATTTTGGTTAAAACCATCACAAATACTATTTATTCACGAAATCACCGAATAAGATCAGAAAATACGTTAATCTCACGATAACCAATAATTAAATAAAAACAAAACCGGTTTAGAGATGAGGGTCCTTACATGGGCGATGCACTCCAAAGTCCAAACTGTGTTCTCGATCTTGGCGTTTAATCTATCTTCGTTGAAATAAAAGTTTGGAATACATATTAGCATTACCATAACATTAATATACGCTAGTGACTATCAATTGAGAAAGTTGAAAATGATTGTCTGTAAATCGGAGGGAAAATGACGAAATCAAAACCTGATAAAACAATTTATAATTTAAAACACTAAACATCAATTTTCCATCTAAATATATTCATCATACGGTCAAACATCATACGGCCAAAGCAAATATCATCAGGCGCTACTTGAAAACACACGTACAACTAAATTGCTATGATCATAGACTTTAAATACAAATCTCTCCCAGGCATCCCTGAGTGCAAGTCCCATAACAGTCCGCAGACTAATCCAAATGAAAGTCCAAAAAAATAAACATTTAACTTGTCATCTCACCCAATACATCGGATCGTGGCATAAATAAACTCGCAGTGAGTCAAGCATATACCTGAGTCAACGGGAATCAATCCACCGCTGAAATGAGCATCCATCTCCAGGAGCTCTCCGCACAACCTGCAAAACGTCCCGTACAACGGGGCTAAAAAGTAGGGTGATGAGTATTTTCATACTCAGTAGGAAAATACCCAGTAGGGGAATCCAAAAATAGTGAACTCACTAAGTTCATAAATACATGTGTTCATGCAACTCAAACATGAAGCAGATAGACATAACATAATCATGCTCATACGCATACAAACATACCAAATGCACCAATGTGCCAATGGCATACCAAATGCACCATCGTGCCAAAATCATACCATCAAATTAAACTTACACAAATACCCTTATCCAGGGTCTTACAAACTTACTCGTACCACCATACGCTTACTCATACAACATATGCATACTTGTACGACCTTACTAGTACAATCATACTCATACGACCTTACTCGTACAGCTTACATAAAATCACACTTATTGTCTTACTCAGAAACATACTCTCACAATCGTACTCATACACATACTCTTACAGTCGTGCTCATACTCATACGCTTACAGTCGTGCTCATACTCATACGCTTACAGTCGTGCTCATACTCATACGCTTACATTCGTGCTCATACTCATAGAGTCATACTCATACTCATAATCGTACACATATCAACGACCACTGAAGCTCATTACAACTAATAAGCTCCAACGTTGAAATGGAAAAGAATGCCACTGGGGCAACACCTTAACCTCCGGGGAGTGACTAGACGTCATGGACTTTTCTGAAGGTAAGGCACACCAATGCTCATGGGGCACTGGATCAAACAGGTAAGAGTAGATCCATGATACTACTTACCTGAGCGTGCAAACATAAACACCCACACATAAGGGGTCATATAGTTGCCCACCATAATGGGTCTTATAGTGTCATAGAATCGCGCACCATAATGGGTCTTATAGTGCCAGAGAATTGCCCACCATAATGGGTCTTATAGTGCCAATGTTACTCTTGGGCAGAAAACATACAGTGCCACACTTGGGCGGAAACATACAGTGCCACTCTTGGGCGGAATCATACAATGCTCTCAACAGAGCATCAAACGTCTGGGCTTATACAGCACACAAACCAAATCGAAACATACGTCGCTCTCAACAGAGCATCAAACGTCTGAGCTTCATACAACACACAGACAAAGTCGGAGACGTACATCTCTCTCAACAGAGCATCAAATGTCTGGGCTTATACAACACGCAGACTAAATCAAAAACATACGTCGCTCTCAGCAGAGCATCAGACGTCTGGTGCTCTATACAGCACATAGACAACATCCCGCAGGATAAACACCATGGCAAGACATGAGAAAGGCTTGGCCGACTCATTAGCGGCCAGCTCAAACACGGAACTTAATCCGTCGAACCCTCAGATCTCAAACTCACAACGCTATCATTAGTTGTGCTTATAATTCAAGTTTGAATTAAGTAAATTATGTGGTACAATTATGCCACACAAACTCACAATCCTCGACTGATCAAACTGAAGCTGAGTCCGATCCGAAACCTTAGTTCGTTAGGGCATCAAACTTCACTTAAGCCGAGCACAACATGATCATAACACATCGTACATCAAACCCTTACAATCTTACATACTTTGCCATCCCTCTTATAGCCAAATCATCTTATACTGACATCGTCAAATGAAGCTCCTCAGAGCCAACCCAGTTGTCGCCCTCTTACTTATATCTCACTTATTATGCTTACTTTTCACTTCATAATCTGTACATTATGCTTGTACAATTGTGCACACTCTTACTGTCTGACAATCGCCCAACATACAATCCAACCCAAACCGATCCATTCTAATCCTTGCCGTCATACTCATATCCTCTGTCATCCATCATACGCTTACACATCCATATCCAAATCAAGACAAAACCTTTGTCACTTCATACCATCCATAGCCATACCTCTACCCACATCCACATATACATATACATATCCATAGCATAGTCAAATAGTCATCATACATACGTATGTCTATCACACATACGTATAACATACACATATTATCATACATACGTAACTTACAAACATGCTCCCTAGCCATCACTAGTGCATACATACAAATTTATACATACATCAAACATACACGCTAGCTATCACTAGCACATAATCCATACATACTTCAAACATGCACACTAGCCATCACCAGCACATGCATACATACGTCAAACATACACGCTAGCCATCACTAGCACATGCACAACATTCATACATACTTCAAACATGCACGCTAGCCATCACTAGCACATGCGTAATTCATACATACTCCAAACATGCACGCTAGCCATCACTAGCACATGCACACACATTCATACATATTTCAAACATGCACGCTAGCCATCACTAGCACATGCACACATACGTCAACATACACGCTAGCCATCACTAGCACATACTCAATCAACATACGAAACTTACCAACAAACACGCTAGTTATCACTAGCACATACTTACAGCCAACATGCATGTCATATGCATTTCAACATACCATATAATCATGCTTACAAGTACATCATGCAATCGGATCGTTACTTAACATCCAAAGCATGGAATCATACAATCCTTGCATGCTGCTACTCATTCAAAGCATGCTATCATGAAATTACAAGTTCAAAACTCCCCTACCTTGTAATCATGACGTTTGATGGCGAGCACACGATGGTGGCGGCATCGGCAGCGGAGTTGGCGGTCAAAACCTTTGCCAAGTGGAGAGAGCTGTTGTCCCGAGGATTATAGGAAGTGCCGGAAACAATCACGGCCAAACAAGGTGTCAGAAGTCAATGCGGTAAAACCCGCGATCCATGGCGGCACACTAGGGCGGCCGGGAGAAATATCATGCCAACATATGTGGCGGAGCGACCAGAAGTCGAGGGTGTACTCACTGAAGATCAGCCAGTGGCTAAGACGTGCTCAGCCGGCCACAAGACGTCGAAATTGGCTGTGGATAGCACCCAACGGCGATGATTTCACATCAACATGGGCCCACATAAGGGCGGAGAGCGTGGGGCGATGCTTGAGGACAGAGGAGAGGTGGTGGAGGTTCTAGGGGTCAACTCTACTCGGCGGCAAAGCTAACCGATGGTCAGGCGGAGCAAATGCGGCACCCAAACCCAAAAGCACACGCGTGGCCACATGCACACGCGACCCAAAGGGGTGGGGGAGAGGGCTGAAAGGAGGCAAACCAAGGCCCACAAAAGCCAACAGGGCCAAGGCCCTAACTGTGGCCAATCAAAGCGGCGACATCGCCGATCGCCACCCACAACCAATACACGTGGTGCGGGCGGTTGTGCATCTCTCACGGTATAGGGCAATGACAAGCGGCCCATTCCGAGCGGAACAATAATCGGGCCAAGTGGGGCTGACCCTCACTGGTGCAGAGCAGGAGCAGAGCCCACGATGGCCAGATGGCGCACAACTCGCCAATAGCAATGACCCGAGACGCACCCAAAGCGTCTAATCGGACGGAGCATGGCAATAGGGGCGAGGTGGGGTCGAAAACAGCAAACCCTTACCGACACCGAGTCGAGGTAGGCTGGACGGAGTCCTACCGGTGGCCGGACGATAACCGGAAACCCACTGGCGTCAAAATAATGCCACGGACAATGAGATGGAGAATGTGAATAAAACCCGACCAAAGTGTCGATAGCTCACCACGGAGCGAACAAAGCATGGAGGCGGATCTAGCCAGTGCCTATGGGTTCCTAGCGGCCAACTAAACATAAGTCTAGTTGAGGACGGCCACAAACGATGTCAAAATCATACACCCACAATTCAAAAACGGGATTGAAGGAGAGAAAAACCCGAAAAAAAGTTCGGTGCCTCATAGAGGAGCGAAGAGGCCGTGGTGGCGGTTATAGCCGATACCTAGGGACTCGTGGCGGTGAGGCAAAGCAGATCCTGACAAGAACCGAGGGAATCCAACGACGGAGGAGGGAGAACGGAGCAACCGGAATTGAGCTCGGGTTTCTCCAAAAACCATTGGACGTGAAAAAAACTTATGGAAGTCGAGTTCTGTGAAAACCGATGGGTGGAAAGATATATATAGTTAATCTTTTCAATTTTTATATCCACATCCCTAACACGCGTTCACCCACCAGTTATGCATTGTAGCTCTAAAATTCATGCCGTAAGTGCGCAACAAGGCCTGCAGCCTGCGACTAAGCCCCACACCCAACTCTATGGGTATAAATACGGGGTATGGGTACAAATATAAATACGCTGAAGTATCACATTTTCCCGCCGAAAATGACCAGAAAAATAGCAGGAAAATCACAAAAAATCATAGAAAAATCAGGGACCTTACAATATGTAGTATTTTTTAAATCAGATAATCAAATAAATAGATAATACTTTTCCAAAGTTAGAGTATGCTTCTCACCTAAAAACTCTCTTAGAGCTTCTCCCTATGTATCAAATATGCCAGTAGGTTTTAAAAACTCTCAGGGTTTACTACTAGTGTCCCGGACACCTACGCCATCCTAAGGAGTCTAATACAGGTACAAAGTAGTCACCTCTTACTCCTCCACGGATCATCCATAAATCATTTCATGTAGAGATAAGAGCCACCCGTACTTATGAGGCCCAAGATCAAGAGGGTAGATAGTCTTCCCATGATACTGTGGACCCTAGTGTGTGTAGCCTTCTTAATGGTTCCCGCCCTTCTTTAGGGGGCTAACTAGGCTAATATGTATACTATGCATCTCATATCCCTTTGGATTATAGCCATGAATTTCTCTATTCATGGAGCTTTGTTGGTACATCTACCAAGCTCTGAACAAGAAATCAGTCTTAAATTTCCTAACTTATAAAGGGAGCCCACTGTTTAGCTTTTCAAAAACTCTAGTCTCACCTTTATAAGTCATTGGTGCATTACTAATAACAACCACATATATAGACTTGGTCACTCGTTCCAACGAGAGAGTTGCCCTTCATTTATTTCATCTCAGTAACTCGGTCAACATGCTTGTACGCACTTTTAAAATATTCTTGAAATCAACATTTTGATAAAGAAATAATTTTTTAAAACCATATTTCAAACATAACTTACTTGTTTAAAATAATGGCAAAACTAGATTTTCTCTACATCAAATAACTCACAATGCTTAATTCAAAAGAAAATCATTTGATAAAATGAATATATGAGGCAATCAGATAAACAAGCATTTGAAAGTAACTTAAACAATTAATATATTAAAGTCATATATTTTACTTTAAAAAATATACCCTATGTAAGTATTTATGCCTTAGTGAAGGATAAAATCCTCTACCTAATTCTTCGTATGAGCTTGAAGATGACGAATAGAACTCTTTTTAGTTAGATAATAATTTTCACCCTTATAGAATCTGCAAATCCTCAAAATAACCCCTCTATCACGTAAAACACCCTCAATTTATTCAAAAATACTATTTGAATGAACTCAATCGGATTTAAAATAACTTAGAAATATAGAAACTCAGTATGGGGTTTAAAAAGAACCCCCCCTCCTTATATAGGCTAAAACACTGCCATTTCAAGCAATGCCACAACGCGACGTATATGCACTACAACACATCTAGCACTGCATATATATATATATATATATATATATATATATATATATATATATATATATATATATAAAGCACATATCTTTTTATCCCAAAATTGGATTTGCATGTTCTTGGTACCATTGAGTTTATATTGATAAGCCCTATAAAATTAGACTTCTCAAGGTAGGTTATCATGCGCTTTTCAAATGGGTCCTACTTATATAGCACGCTTCTAGAGGTCATAACTTATAACCCCATTATCTGATTTAAGCGTTATTCTGTTCGTTATGCTCATCTCTTAGAGATCTATTAACACGCTAAATTATTATAATTTTTTTTTAAAAATAGCTTAATTGTTACAATTGTTACAATCTTTGTCTTCTTTGGGCTTGAGCCTTTCTTTTATTTTCTTGAAGCTTGATTTTTCTTTTTGGACTTGAGCCTTTAGTTGGAGTTTATCTCTTGAAGTCTTTATCTTAATCTTGAAACACATATAGTGAAAACTACACTTGCCTAGGGCTCTTAACGAGCTGAGCCGGCTCATCAAGCAGGCTTAGCTCGGCTCGGCTTGAACTAGGTTCATTTTGAATTGGCTTCAGGCTTGAATAGAGTTCAAGCATACCCCTACTCGACTCAGCTCAACTTGAATGAAACTTGAACTCAACTCTACTCGGCTCTAGCTCAAACTTGAACCCAAATATAATTTTAAAATTATATCTAAGTAATACATATATAAAATAAATAATATACATATATATTTATTTTATATAGACATAATTATTAATTTACACATATATTTATTACATATATATATATATATATATATATAATGATGCACATAATCACATACATGTACCCATAACATGTATCATATATGATATATGAGAGTCATTTACATGAGCCCAGACTCACGAGCGACTGTGTGAGCCCTAACATCACTTGCCCTTAGATTTTGATCTAACAACACACATAACTCAGGAGGTAGATTTGTTTCTGTCCCCTTGTGCCCTCAAATCTCATTCCAATGGCCCAGCGTGAGCCCAAATTCATATAAAAATTTTCTATGATATATATCCTCGTTAAATTGTAATTGATGTATAATTTTTATGTATGATATATATTTTTTGAAAATAAAAATTTTGGAGGTGCAAACACTAATATACTCATTCCGTTCCAAATTAATAACTCCATTTGGTTTTTCAAGATGAACTAAAATTAGTTCAATTAAAAAACCAAATGGAGATTTTAGTTCATCTTGAAAAACTAAATGGAGCTATTAATATAAGACAAAATGTCAACATGATATCACACTAATATACCCAATAACTCTTTTAAAAGAAGCATGACATTAGGGGACTACCAGATTAGCCTCAGTTTATAAAAGAATAATTAGAATATTATTTGAAAAGCTGAAGCATAATGCTTGGGGACCAGTCTTAGTTTACATACGGTTTTTCTTTTTATATGTACTTAGAATTTTTTAAAGGCATACTAAGGCTAAAGAATAGATATTTTATGAGTAATGTATAAGTATATAAAGAAAAGAAGATACGAAGAAGTAGATGGTGATGCTACCTAAGTGAGTTTCTATTTTATGCATATTTTTTAGTGGTTATATGTACATAAAGAGAGGAAAATGATAATGTTACTTTTATGAATCATATGTAACCAAAACTCATTTGTCATACTTTTCTTCTTTTCTAGTGACTATAGTTAGTTGTTCAAGGTGCAATTGTAATACTTGCTGAAGCGTATTTATTAATATTTAAAATTAAAAGCATTTTACAATGTGTGATACTTTATATACTTTATATTTAAATATATTTTACTATTTTATTTTTAGTTCGAGCCCGATCAAGCCTAGGCTCATGATTCACTTATTGCAATTCGAGATCAAGCTGAGCTCTTGATTTCTAGTTCGAGCTGAGCTAGAGCTAAAAATTTTGAGTTGGTTCAAACTTTGAGCCACGCTTCAAGCCAAGCTTGAGCAATTCAAGTTCAAGCCGAGCAAGCCCAATACTATGCTTGGTTGGCTCGTTAAAACCCCTACATGTGCCATAGAATTTGAAACCAAAACCTTAAGACAATGTGATTTTTACTACCTTAGTGCTTTCATACCATATAAGACAACTAATGTTTCTCATTAGCCTATTAGGCAACAATTGTTTTTATGAGGCAATTTTATCCCTAAAATTAAGTATATTTAGATTTTCATCGCAATATATGAAGTTATCGTGTTTCAAGTTTTTACTTGTTTGGCAAAAATGTGTCAATTTTAAGAACTTAGCAGTACTATGATTTGTAGAACATGCAATAGTCCTAACCGTGCATGCCAATGAAAAGAGGCCACAAGATGAGAGTTGCAGTTGAAAACAAAGATGGGATCAAAATGAGGTATTTGGCTCACGCATAAACAATATCAAAATTAGGGCTTATTTATTTATAATTAAACCCTTTGCAAGTGAGCAAGAAAATTGCATTACAATGAGTATTAAGGGTTGTTGAACCTTATGGATGAATTAATTATTACTAAATCTAAGAAGAGAGTTTATTGATAATTAAAAACTAAAAAACTCAAAATAAAATTAAGAAAAGAAATAACCAACTCAAACTAACCAAAAGAGCAATATAATGCATAAGAAATCCAATCCACTAATAAAATCATAACAATCCTTTGATCCATAATTTAAATGAAGTGTGAATATGAACAAATATTATTGTTATAAACTAGAATTATTTTAGATAAAAATAATAATTAACTTTATGGTATGAATTATCTTCAACACATAGCAAATCATATACACAAAACCTAACTATGACATGACTTGTCTAATCATAGCATAAACCATCCATTTCATTAATTAAGTGAACATCAAAACCTATTGCATAATCAACTAATATAAATCACACAAATTAGAATTAATGTGAATATCAAAACCATATAGATCTATCATATACAAGACAAATAAATCAACATAGAACTTAATAAATATGAAAAACCCATCCATTAAAAAGGAACTCTTGCCATACAATTGTTATTTTTCTCAACTTAGATGTAAATTAAAAGAAAAAAGTATTAAAACTCATCTATAGTTTCTTTAATTCCCAAGTAAAAAGAATCTAGACTTGCTTGGTTGAATAATGCTTTTGTAATCCTTTAATCTCAAGCCTCGTAGGTCTTTATATAGGCGTAAGGGTCATTGGAAGAGTTCTAGTTGAAAAATAACTCAAAACTGGCTTAAATTAGTAAAATACATGTTTAGTTGATTGATCTGGCAAAATGACAAAGCGACTATGATTTCTTCATAGCTGATCGACTTCCTTGGGAAGTTGATCAATCAGCAACACTGGTTCTACATAAAAAAATCCAATGTTAGCCAATTCAATTCAAATCTTCACATAAGTATTTCCTAGCCTAATTAACTATAATTTCAAATTATATAAGCAATATTAACTCTTAAACAATACTAAAAAATAAAGTAAATAAAGATAAAATAACCTATAAATTATACTTATCAGGACTTCATTCTCAGAATAGTGAAACTAGAATTTGGTTAATTAAGTGTGATCAAAACCAAGACTTTTACATAAATAAAACTAATTTGTCCTTCCGTCAAGAAATAGAGCAAAGATAAATATCAAGAAGTCTTGGGACTCAAGGAAAAATAAAAATAATTTGTTCTTCCATCAGATGAGATTCTGCTAAAAAGGAGGTGTGGATGAGAGAGGAGGTGTTGATTGGAAAAAGGCAGCGTGGAACAAGGGAGAGCTTTCTCTTATGCGTGAGGGAGAAGCGAGGTGTGGGGGGAGGGGGAGGAAGAAAGACTCCATGAACATGATAACAGGCTATTAATTATTATATCCTAACAACAAGAAGCCATAATCCTAATGGGCAAATTTCATCAGATATTTTGTTTTGTTGGTTGTCGTAGAGTTAATTAATTATTTACTCATTTGTGATTACTGAACAAAGCCAAGTCTGAGAAAGTAATGTGCTACACTTAAGGGCCCTATTACTATCCCAGACCTGACTTTGTTTAATAATCACAAATTAGCAGATAATTAATTAACCATATGACAACCAACAAAACAATGGAAAGCAAATAACGATTAGTTCTTCCTCAAAACAAGGTAAATAAACGTTATTTCCCTTGACTAATCGTTATTTGCTTTCCATTGTTTTATTAGTTGTCATATGGTTAATTAAATATATACTGATTTGTGATTATTGAACAAAGCCAGGTCTGGAAAGTAGCAGGGCCCTTAGTAGCACGTTCATAAGGAACTAAGCTTTCTATTATTTTGTTGGGTGTTGTAGGGTTAATTAATTATATATTGATTTGTGATTATTGAACAAAGCCAGGTCTGGGAACGTAACAGACCCTTCATTGTAGCACGTTCATAAGCCCCATTAGAAATCACTACTTCCTCCTTGTCTGCTTCCATGCTGGCAATAGCTTACCTGATAATGGCTCTTAGGGATTTAAGGATTAACATGTCAAAATTAGAGGCTAGAGCTTGAAATTTTTGGTCCAGACTTGAAACTAGGGTTGAGAGGGGAAACACTTGTAGGCCCACTTGTCTTGTTGCTAAATATTAAAAAATTAAATTTTGCTTATTTGATAGTCCTAAATTAGAAGAAGAATAAAAGAGATTATATATTTTAAAAAAATTTAGGAGATTTGAAACTTGCAAGTCAAGTTATATAAGACACTATGCAAAGGCCAAATCCATATGGTTTTGTGTACGGGTCAACTAATAACACACCACCCAAATATTATAAACTTTTATAATAAAAAAATAATTTTTTTGTACAAAAGCTATGAAAACTTAATGATTATCAAGTCAATTTTATAACTAAAATGATGTTTTGAAATTGATTTAACGATCCAAGGAAATTGATTCAATGTAAATTGTCAAATTCATGCCAAAGAATAATATTCTCTCGTTCCCACGTTAATAACTCAATTTAAATTTTAAAATAAACTAAAATATTACATATTTAATTTTTTAAAATAAACTATAAAATATGAAATTATTTAGGAAAAATTAAACCAATAAGGCTGGATAAAGTGGGGGAGTGGCACACTTTCTCATCTATGTCTAAATTGCGCAACTTTGTCACAATTAAGCCATTGAAAACGTTTTTTGTGACTAAAATTAAAAAAATAACGGTTAACTAAAGATAATGCTTTCACACATGAACACCCCACCATGAGACCATGGATGGGATCCCCCTAGAGTCTTTTGCTGTTATAAGAGCAAATCAGTAATGGAGCTTGTGCAGCTTTGATACCCGGAAGAGCAAATTCCGGAACTGACAAGGACTTGGGATATTTTTGATCTCTATCTACCCAAAAGTCTGTTAAAAAGGATCGGGCGTTAATTTGTTGCTTCTCACGAGTTAAAAGTTCGCAGCCGTCAACAACATTTGAAGGTTAATTAAACTTCCAATAAAGGAGGAGTCTTGGCCAATGGCCAGTCGGGTCCTCTGGTTCTGTCATCACCTGCTCCAAATTTGACACTTTTTGCCCGCGGTAAAAGATGCTGCAGTTCTGCTAAGGGAGCCATCAAAGAAGGAAAGAAATTGTAGCAGCTGAAGCACCGGCACCGGCAGCCATGTCGAATGCGGTGCTTAATGGATTGGCCGGCGCCGGCGGAGGCATTGTCGCTCAAATCATCACTTATCCCCTCCAAACAGTCAGTTTTTTTTCGAAAAAGAAATATTCTTTTGATTCTCATGCCGTTTCCTCCCTTTCTTCAACTATCTGTTTGTGATACGATTGGCTCCCGTTGGGCGGTGGTGCTGCAGGTTAACACCCGGCAGCAGACGGAGCGGGTCGCCAAGAAGAGCATCGCCGGCGCTGACTACCATCGACCCACCTCGTCCAGGGGCACCCTGGTGCAGATGCTACACGTCATTCAGACGGAGGGTTGGGGAGGTCTCTACAGTGGCCTCAAGCCTTCTCTGTTTGGCACCGCTGCGTCTCAGGTTGGTTAATTGTCATTAGTTACTCCTAGCATTCTCTCCCCCTCATCCTCCGCTGACATTGAGCTAATACCCAACTACATTTGATTGCCCATGGCATGCGCTTCTTCCTCACCATCTCACTGCTTTGGTAATCTATTTCTGTTTTTTCTTGCTAATCAGATGCATATGTATTTTTCAGGGCATTTATTATTACTTCTACCAGGTGTTTAAGAACAAGGCAGAAGCGATTGCAGCTGCCCGCAAAAGGAAAGGGCTGGGTGACGGAACTGTTGGCATGTTTTCCTGGCTCGTGGTGGCAGCTATTGCTGGGTAATTTTGGCTCAGCTCAAGTAACCTTATCTGCTAAAACTTTTACACGTTTATTACTAATTACTAACTGTGAGTTAGTTCAAAGAGCTTTCATGTAATAAGGATGCAGCCTGCTTTGGGTTCTTACATCTTTTCCTATATTGCAGATCACTGAATGTGTTGCTGACAATTCCGATTTGGGTGGTTGTGACACGAATGCAGGTATATTATTAGCAGCATTAGGTAGGCTTTAGAAAAAACAAGCTAAAATGCTTATCTAGGAGAAGTTTTAACTTCTTCTGCGTTGAATATCTGCACTACAGTGGAAACTTCAAATAAAACTTTGGTAACTGGCGCGACACATGCCCTGTTATAAAATGCTTTATGCTACCTTAGAAGAGCAGAAAATATTTCCCTGCCCAACTACGTGACTGGTCACTGAGCCCGGTCAGACTAAATGCGTCCTGGAAGAGTCTAGTCTGTCAGTTCGATTCATGACCAACATTGTAGCAATCAGCTCTACAATAGTGGAATGGCATCTGACATCTTTATCTATGTTTTTTTAGGTAAGACACGCACCCACAATTACGTGAGCCAATGGGATTCGACCCTGGGACCTCACCCACAACCGGAAGCGACTCTTTATCTAAATCTTCATAATTGGGTCGTTGCTATAAAATTTTCTCTAATAAAAAATTGTTGGCATCAGACTTGTTTTATGTTTCTAGTTTAGCTGAAGTTGGACAATTATATCGATTCACAATCGAGCTTTAATATTCGTTGAGTTTCTTTTTCCTTTTCTGTTTTTGAAAAAACCTTCGCTTCTGTTTTCCTAGACTGAAACTCAGGCCGAGAAGAAGATTATGGAGAGGAAGAGGGAAGCCATATTGAAGGAAGCTTCTGATAGTGGAGTACGAGATGATACCACTGTTCAAGAAAAGCTGGCATTACTTGACTCAATCAAACCTCGTCCTTATGGAACACTGCAAGCGGTTGGTTATTTTTATTGCATACCTGTATTTTATCCATAAGCACGACATGTCTCGGTTGCTTCAATGCCTACTTTTTTCTGTTATAAGTGGAAACCGGTTATTTTCATGATCTGATATTGACAAAACCGCTTCCCTCCCGACTCAGTGCATGCGCATCATCATGAGTAATGTCCAATTGTATTGTTAATCCTTTTCATGTTCATTTGTCGCATACACCATCATTTACAGGCTCGAGAAGTCTTTAATGAAGCAGGCGTAAGAGGATTCTGGAAAGGCATCATTCCAACTCTTATCATGGTGAGGGGTTGATTTTTTTTTTGGATGACTGTGTGAGCTTGATTCTGATTTTACACACGAATGCAGACATACGTCTGTGATATGGTCATCATATATGGCGACTCTCTACTTTGCTAAAAACGAATGAAACATAATTTCAATTATGTCTTTCCATCTTGAACCTTACTGCAATTTGCAGGTGTGTAATCCTTCTATCCAATTCATGATATATGAAAGTTCCCTAAAGCACCTAAGGGCCAACCGTGCAAAAAAGAATAAGCATGGTAATGTGACTTCATTGGAGGTATGAGCTCCCTGTATCACCTCTTGAGTTGAAGCACATTTCTAGTTGCCGACTGCACGACAGATCCTGTCTTTTCTCTTGTTTTCGTGTTGTTGTTGCTGCACATGCTTTTCTTTCTTGGGAAGTTGTCATACATTTCTAGTTCTTCCAGTTGTTATTCTTATTTGTTCTTATACGATCAGGTTTTCATAATGGGTGCCATAGCAAAATTAGGAGCAACTGTCTCAACATATCCCTTATTAGTTGTCAAGGTAAAGTTAGCTCTTGCACTTACCATTGGATTTTGAAGCTTTTTGGTGAAACATTGTCTAAGTTTGCTGATGTTGTGATATACACTGCCATGTAGCCAAGGGTTGATTAAAAGTGGTCCTTTGGATATGGGTTGCATCAAATTTTTACCCCAAGTAATTAGAATGTTATTTGAAAGGCAATAAACCATGGCAAGGCAGTTGAAAAATGACACCAAGAAGTGGCATGATTTCATCTCATGAGGTCCATCCCAGCCAGCTAGCACAATGCATGTGAGGATGATGGTGTATCCTCATCTCATTCTTTAATTGGAGTTTTGCTTCAGTAAGAGAATCTTGCATAAAGTTGTGCCCCATATGGCATGAATTTTATTCTATTGTTTCAAGTATAATTAAGTTGAATTGCATAGAAGATCATGTGCAGCCTGCCCTAGATAGGTGGGATAAGGATGATGATGAAGATCTGAAAAATTGTATGGTCCTCATGCTTATGCAATTGCATGTGTAGATTATAGATTGTTGTGGTATGTCAATTAATGAACTGACGGGTCTTAGTTTTCGATGTTATACTAGGTTTTATGATTTTAAGAATTCCATACTAGGGCATTTATTCTCTATTTTTTTTCATTTGTTTGCCTTACTGATATTGTTGTTAACCCAAATGCAGTCTAGACTTCAGGCAAAGCAGGAGATTGGGGGTAATAGTGCAATGAGATACACGGGTGAGTTTTCTTGCAATATAAAGTTTTTTTAAAAATATGTTCAGTATCAGCATATTATTTCTAAGTCATGCTTTCATGTATAAGAAGACTGGTTGTGTTGTTGCTAGCTTCGTGTTAGAAGATGACCTTATTAATATTTCTCCTATCATCTTCTCATGAAACCAATTCTAAATATGTTGGTAAGACATGATGATAATGATCATGAAGAATCTTCTTGATTTCCTCCTTAAAGGGTTGTCTTAGGAAAGGGATTTTGTTAGTTAACCACTTTTTCTTAAAGCTTGCGCGGTTAGGAATTGATAACTTATTCATATTGAGCACAGTAACACTTCCCTGCACGTGCAAGTACAACATTAAGCATTGCACTTGAACACACACACAAGGGGCACATGCCGAGAGAAAAATTGCCCTATGCCGGACCTGAACCCACAATTCTGGCGCTGATACCATATTAGTTAACCAGTTCTCCTAAAAGCATAAACCGTTAGGAAAGGGATAACTTATTCATATTGACAACACTAACCTATTTTATGCCATCATTTTGATTAGGTCAAGAATGAAATAAAAATCCTTATTGTTGGCTAGATAGCTAGATAAGGTGTAGATGATGATGATAATCAGCATGGGCTTACCATCTTTGCGTGGTGATATTCGTTTACCTAAGTTGCACTACTTATTCTGAGACACTTGCGTTGATCATGTAATCAGTACGAAATTCTTTCTAACAAGATTTTAATTCATTTGTGTGGCATAGGTACTCTGGATGCTATATTTAAGATCATCCGTTATGAAGGATTGCTTGGTTTTTATAAAGGTATGGGCACGAAGATAGCACAAAGTGTTTTTGCTGCCTCAGTGTTGTTCATGATTAAGGAAGAACTGGTGAAAGCATCTTTGATACTAGCAGACAGAAGCAAAAAAGTGCTCTCCAATGTGGTTAAGTGATGGTTTAATTCAACAATAAGAAAGAAGCCAGATGCGTCACTCTCTCCCTTCGTCATTGTAATTGAAAAAAAAATTTACATAATTCTGTTTAGTCTGTAACATTGATTATATATATGAAATCATATACTAATAGGAACGAATATCTGTACAACTCTAACATGGCCATTTGGAAGCTGCACCAGAAGGATTCAATTAAATATTATCTCGAGTCTAGTGTAGATGGGTTCTTGAAGTTCACTCGGTTGGTTTTCTACATGAGGTGTTTGTGCACACTAAGGCATAAGAAGTTTAATTTCTTACCATGCTCGGTTGCCAGCTTGTTTCACGAATCAGTTTGTTAGCTCTGTGTATATGTTGAATCTGGTAGCTTACTGGGGAAGGGGGTGGCTGTTGTGGACAACTAGGCGGCTGCTGCTGCATGGACATATATGCTGGAAGCATATTTTCAGGCACTGCATGCATACGGACCTTCCGGAAAATGGTTGCATGCCCTCATTATGCAAAATATTCTATTGTATGCACCAACTCTTGGACACTTGAAATGTAGTCCAGGACTTTAGGTGTTGACATTAATCAATGGCATATTCTATTTCTTCTTCGTTTTCTGATTACCTTCAATTCTTCGTTTAACAGTTGGAACCTCTAAATGTCGCTTTTAAGTTTTCTACTTCTGCAGTTTTATCAATAACTTTTTACATTTTCATCCTGTCAGCTTCAATACGATAAAGTTTCTGCTTTTTGGCTGCACTTGTACATGACTTGGATTGATAAGTGAAGTTCCTGTTGTTCTTTTGTTTAAAATAGTTGTTTACCAGTTTAACTGTTTCAGGCCCATGGTTGCACAAGCTATAAAGTACGGTGAAAACCTAATTATTGATCCCCTTGTATATTTTTCTTGAATCTGATGTCAGTCTGTAATTGAACTTGGGACCTCATTGGCTAGCTAGGTCCTCCATTAAGCTACTGCTTGCTGTGTCACTTACTTGCAATGAAGATAACATATTTTTGTATAAATCAATGGAATATCATGTAGAATTATAATTGTAAGAAAACCAAATAAACTAGATCAACCACCTGACCTCTATTGCTTATTTTCAAGCTGCAAATGGAAGAAGCATGATCACTACTACATTTTCAGAACGAAGCATTAGAGAGAAATAAATAGTGACAACAGTTTGGTTTTCTTTTTGTTGAGGCATCCACCATTCTTTCTTTGACTTTGTTTATTTATTTATAAAAACCTTGAACATATATATATATGTATATATATCTTTGTTCATATGTGGAGACTAGTTATCTCCATTCGTTCTGGTAAATAACCATGTCAGCAAGTCATGAGATGTGCTTTTTGTTTCCTCATCGTATGCACTCATGATGAATTTCTTACCTTCTTCTTGTTTCTGCAGAATCTATCAGCGCAACTCCAAGAACGATTCATTCTTCTGCATAGAGATGACCCAAAATTAATTATGTGCAAATCCTCTTTGTGACTAGCGTAATACCTGTTACTCTACTAAAACCACCCCCCAAAAAAAGCTTACAGTTTTTTGCCCTTACATGTCTGGCGGACGGTGTAGTTGAGGCTCTGTCGCCACTGGGAGGCTTGTATAGACTTTAGACTTCCTCCTTGTCGCTTGCATTCTATCTGTATTGGCATTTTCAAATGTCAAATCTTGGCTATACGGTTCTACACTTGCATCAGTTTGCTGTATCGATGAAAGTGAAAGGAGTCGGTGCTTATGCTGTGCCCTTTTGGTCATATATTTTCTACTGTAACTCGGGCTTTGACGCATGGCTGTATGTCTTGTGTCTAGATAGCATATGTATTCATCATCTCTGCTTCTTTGTGTTAGACTAGCATGATCTGATGGGTTTAGTTGTCCTTGCCATATGGTTTCATACAATGTCATGGCCCTCAAACTGCTCTTTGATGATGCAGACTCATATTTTTGGTTGGCACTATGCCTCAGCATGAGCTTGCCATCTGAACTATATGGCTGCTCAGATGTTGGTAGCAGTTGTGTTAGCTGTTGTTTAGAATGAAATGCATCCCCAGCGGCTTCACTATTTCGGGTAAAATTTGTGATGTTGTTGATGACTTCAAATTCTGTTGGTTGCAGGCTTAAATTCACAATAACTGGGCAACCTAATGCTTCTTTGAAAGCATTGGATATGCTTTCTTCAGATCTTTCTGCTGCTTTCCTGTCTTCCAGGCGCTTGAAAACTAAATGCACTATTGCATTTGCTGTAAGAAAGACATGTAATGTATATTAGATCAGATCTTAGGAGCCATAACATAAATGAGTTTTGTGAAGTGTTCCCATAGCATGCATGAAATAGAAGGTGACCTCTAGAAACAGTTAAGGAGACAAGCTTTCCTTGTTGATGAAGAAATTCCCTGATATACTGACTTTGAATACTTGCTAAAATGTTGTTCCATACTTGTTCCATGTTGCTCATTTGGACCAGGGATGCATTTGTCTCAATGGAATGTTGAGAACTATTGATGCCTTTATCAGATAACGCATTTTGAGAGTTTCCGGCATTGGCTGTAGTTCCAACATTAGAATTTTGATGCTCCCCATGTTTTTTGTCCTCGGCAAGGTTGGAGAGCCCATTCACGCCAAAATCATCTATCTTCTGTCTGCCTCCATGACCACTTTTTATGGTCTTGTCTTCTGCACATCAGCATTAATCTGTTTTATGTGATGTGAACAGGTTTATAAACTATATATCGTACTCGCCGTTGAAGCAAGAAAAGTAGAATTTATATGCTAATTTATACTTTTAGAAGGTGCAATATCCTGGGGCACTACGAAGTTGGCTCTGTTTCCAGTGGTGTTCTGTGACGCAATTTGCAAGAGGGCAGCAACAACCCAAGTTGTTGTCCTGTCGCCACTGTTAGAAAATTGCAGCTGCTTCTCTGTTTCAACAAGAATCTTCAGGGCATTGCAGAGCCTCTCAGAGACTGCTGGTGCTGCGATAATTTTCAGGAATGACTGGATGGATGAGCTTCTGCTGGAAAGTGACTAACTATACTGTTACTAGTTAGAACTGTGTGGTAAAACAACTCACTGTGTGACGACCACTGCATTCCTTTCCGGTTTTTTTCTTTTGACCAGGTGGCAGAAGAAGTGCCAGGGAATGACAGGATGTCTCCAACGCGGGATGCCAACTGGGAGATAAGAGCTTGTGGTTCAATTCCAGTTGCAATCAATTCCTTTGTCAGCCTTGCTGTATTGATCGGGTCCAAGGACATGGCAGTATCGAGCAATTCAGTCAACTTGTCTTCGGCCACCAGACCAACCTATTGAAAATAAGAGATAAGCAACAACTGAATGATTCATTTATAGAAGTCATCTCAAGGTGGAGAAATATAGAAAAGAAGCATCAAGTACCCACAAGCTGTCGAACTATCTGACTGGTGATTCTAGAGCTGAGGAGGGCCAGCTGATCCAGTATGTTCTCAGCTTCTCTAAGGGAGCCCTGGGCCTTTTGTGTGACGAGACAAAGTGCCTCCCTGTCGATACGGATACCCTCGTGAGCCACTATTCTTCCCAGTTTCAGGGTGATATCAACGTCCTTCAGCTTCTGGAAGCCAAATTTCTGACATCTAGATGACACGGACCCAGGTACCCCGTTGGGGTCTTCTGTTATGAGGACGAAGACTATGCTTCCCCTGGACGTTTCCACAATGGACAACAGCTCCTCCCAAGCTTCCCGATGGAGCAAATGACAATCTTCTACCATGAAGATCTTGAGGCCTGTGATAGTTTGTGCAAAGTCCGTGGTGTTGACAAGGGTTTTAATACGCTCAAAGCCTGAGGCTGTCGCTCCAGAGCAGAGATCAGCGAGGTAGAGGCTCCGGGAGCATCCCCTGCAGGTCCAGCAAGGCTTACAAGGCCATGAAGCCTCACAGTTGGAGGCCATGGCAAATATCTGGGCCGTACAACTCTTTCCGGTGCCACGGGAACCATGGAAGAGATACAAAGGCGCTATCTTTCCCTTCTGGATGGCGTTGGATAGAGCCCTGATGTTGATTTCATGGCCAACAATTTCGTCGAACAGCTTGGGTTCATATTTCTCACTCAGCCGCATAGGCTCCTTGCTCCTCAACTCTTTGCTCTTTGATTTCGAATTGGTTCCAGGTATGAAAAGCTCATTGGCCGAGTCATGGCCATCGCTGTCACTACGTTCCAGTTCTAGTTCGCCTTCATCCATGACCGGCTTCACTCCATATGACTGCTCTCCAGAGGTGCAGCGGTCGTCTTTCTTCCTCATCATCCTTTTGTGCATGAGCCAGGGGATAATGAGGCCGCGGCTACTCTTTTTCCTTCCGCCCCCTGCTATGTGATGATCCACTCCAAATGTTGGCCGGGTCCCTGCAGATACAGAAGAGGAACGGCCAAATGAAACTGTGCCTTTGTTGTTGAGCAGTTCTTCTCCACCGATAGCCGGAACAATGGAGTAGCTGTCTATCGAGCTGTGAGACCTTCTTGACTTCCTTCCCACGCCCTTCCTGCATGGGGATGGCTGCCCTGGCTGGCCACTACCTCCCTGGGTCGCCTCACCCACCATGGTCAGAATCACAAGCACCAGCTGGGAAAGTAGCAAGGTGTAGTGCAGGACAGAGAAGATTGGAACCACCGAAAGCAGATGGGGTGGGAGGAGGCAGTTGAGATCGGCCGGCCGGCCGATCCTCCAGCTATTGGCTGCTCAATGAGCGTGGACCAGACAGAAACTATCTGAAACAAGAAAACGTTGTTTGTTATCCACGTGGAGTGGCGGGGAGTGAGATAGAAAGAGCAAAAGTCGTCGGAGGACAAGAGGAGTTGGGCCTGCTCTTCCTCTGGACTCTAGTGCCGTGGAATCATGGCAACGGCAAACCAGAAGAATTCTCCGCTTCCACCAGAGAGGCCAGGATCCGGTAGGTCCACAATGGCACACACTGTCAATCTTTGCATGAACCAGCAATATGATCCGTTTTTTTTTTTTTTAACGCTGTTATCCCCCAAACTGTTCCGACGTGGAAGTCCTCTCACATTCATTCAAGGATTTTACCACAATATTATTACGAATTAATAAAATTATAGTTAAATAAAGAAATAGTATAGAATAACAAAAAATGGTAGGAAGAAAGATTTTGAACTCAATTTCGAAGGAAAGGTGATTTTGTTAATTCCAGCTCTCAACCTTATATAATAAAATTTTAGATTTTATTACTTTTAATATTAATTTGAGTCTTGAGATAAGGCACTCCTTGAGGTTTTACTTGATAAAACACGCTAATATGAATGTAGCATCAAGAACATACAGAATAGAGAATTGTGTTATTTTTAAAATTTTAAAAATGAGTTTCAAGATCTATCTAAATTTATTTGAAAAAATTTCATTATCAACAATTATGATTCTATGCATATTTTACTTTAATTTCTAAAAATTCCAAACCCAAACAGGCCGTCTTATTACTCCAAAATTTTACTTCATTTGTCATAAATTAATAGCTTTATTTAATTTTTTATAATAAATTAAAATTTATTTATTTAAAAAATATTAATTAGGGAGAAAGGGGGTATTATTCTTTAATTTTTTATTAATTTTTTCATCATACGTTTGCCCTTATTCTGTCCTTGCACATCTATTTTTCAATCCACTTCTTTTATTTCTCCTTAGCACCAGTACCAATATTGCGATAACACTGGCAATGCCTTTGACATTATCGTTGATTATACTTTTAACTCCATTCCAGCTCTGCTATTATGAAGAAAGAGGAAGAGACAATGCAAATGGAAGAAGAAAGAAGAGGAATAGGCGGCCATGACTTTAGCCAGAGTTGACATGACTTTGGCCAGAAAAGAGGCAGCTTGGCCATGGTAGCCATAATCACGATTGTGGCCAGATTTGGCGAGAGATACCATGGTCATGACTGCCTGTAGCAACTTTGGCCATGGTTGGTTGTCGGCCAAAGTTTCCATGGTCAATGATAGTGGTAGAACCAGGGTTGAAAGAACAAAGGAGACAACTATACACCTAGTTTTATTTTATTGCCCAATATAAGACATCTCCATTAGGTGTATAAAATAAATTCTAAAGAACAGGGAGGCCATGGCCGCCCACTATCACAATGTTATTACACCCCTAGCTGTGGGCTCTGGCCATGACATCCTACTGAGCTATCATGGTTGTGAATAGCACGGCTCTGAGCTATATTGGTGTTGGTGCAGGTCCCCAAGATAATTTCGACACCGAAAAAATTAAGGGTAGTTTAAAACTTTTATTTTCTTTGGTATAAGAGGGTAGTTTAGAACTCGAGAATATGTAGTTCAGATCATTCATTCCACGTTCCGTGTAATTTAATATAAGGATTTGTACAAAAATAAAAAGAAATTAAACAAGGGTAGCCGTTTTGTAAACTGGAAGACATAACCGGGGCTTGGCATTTCCAATGTCCACGGCGAACTCATCCATTAACTGGGCCCCTGTAAGCATCAGGCAGGATTCAACAGTTCAATTATGTGTTTTTTTTGTGAAGACAAAATCCTCCCACTATATTTGTGCAATAGGATCCCATGTTCAGCCCCGGAAAATGTGTTATTTTACTTCGTTATTAATTTATCCCACGCAATCTTAACAAAATTTCTCAGCATTTCCCTTATTTCTGTGTTATATTAATATTTTCATTTGGGAATTAATTTATTTTAAAAAACCTATTAATATGAGATAGATGGAATATATATTCTTCCCTTCTTCCTCCTTGCCATTTTCCCTTTCTCTAGCGTCAATTCCTAGGGCCCTACACCTTCCTGGTTGGATCCAAAATCCCCCTTCTTGGCCTTAGCCTCACTCCTCTCCTCCATGGCTCGGGCCTATCTCTGGCTGAAGCCAGAGTGGGGAGCAGCAGGTAAGGTGCCCACCAACATCTCCATTTGTGTGAAAGATTGCCGAAGCTAGAGAACCTTTAGCTGCCGGGTCAAAGACATTAGGAAGGAGGTTCAAAAACAAAAACCTAAGAACGGGAAGGACTGAAGGAGGACGCGAGGCTTGTTTTGGCATTAATGCTGAAGCAAGAGAGAGAGAGGTAGTAATTTTTTATACTTTTGAGGTGGGGTAAGGCTGAGAGATATAAGGCGGGGAATTGGGTCATTAAAAAAATTATTTAATTTTCTTTATCTTTAAAAAAAGAATTTAAATGGGGTGAATAGAGTACCACCATTCATTATAGTTAGAGGGCATGAAAAATTGGGTTAGGAATACACTACTACATTAATTCTTTATGCAAGTAACAACCAATTTTAATCTAGCCGGTAGCTTCTTGTTCTCGCTCTTCTCTTCTTCTCCGACAAGAGACGAGAGACGAGAGATGAGAGATCCTTAAGTTCAACATAAAGCTTTTGCATCTTGAGTGTGTGAGTGGTGATGGGTGTGTGCATTATAATTTGTAAATATAAAAAAAAGTATTTATATTACATTATAATATAATGTTTCCCCTGGCTCTATCACTCCATCTTCCATTGAGTTAGTAAAGTTATGTAAGACTTAACCTAAAATAAGAATCGAATTTCTTAGACCTGACTTGAGCTATGAACAGAAAACCTGAGAATTAAAATATGAACTAAGATTCTACCTTGGTTCGAGTCAATTTCAATAATTCAAACCAAATCTTGGGCCGCTTCTATCTATGAAAATTTTAAATATATATATAACCCAGTTTAAATATAATTTTATAAGTTATTTACAAACTTGAGTTGAATCAAGTTGGCTTTTAGGTTTTTTTACATACTAGACCTGACCCGAGATTCAACCAAGTATTTTTTTCTTAAACCCAAACCCAACTTGAGATAAGACCTGACACAGATCAATCTTGGGTCAGTTCCATCCATATTTGATTGGTTCTAGGTTTTGAACACAACTATCCTACAAATAGTTTATTTTGAAAAAATAAATGAAACTATTAATGCGAGATAGATGGAGCATTATAAATTATTTTACTTATTAATTGCCACATCCTAAAATTTTTAAATTTATTTTTATAAATAAAATAATGAAAATAAATTTTTTAGAATTTTTTGTCAAACATTCAATAAGTTATCTCAAGGTATGAGTCAACCATTTCTAGAACATGTAAGTACTAAATAAGAGTACAATAATAATCTAAGTCAAATTATATATTAAATCACACAGGGTCTTGCCCTAGTACATGTCTAAATATCTTGATATATATAAATACAAACAAATTAGTATTCAAGTACCTAAGGTCATCTACCTTAAAGTAAGAAGACATTAAACATGTCAAATAGCTTAGCAACATCATCTTTGTCATACATCCAAAGTCTTAAAGTAATTTTAACCCCGCAAGGAACCTACATTACACAAATGTTGAGTATATGTATATACCCAGGAGAATGGTTAAACAAGTGTTTATGTAATAACCATGCATATGATTATATTACATCATTACAAAATCATCAACTATTATATTTGATAGAAAACATCATCATCACTACACATAAGTAGAATAAACATAACATTAACAATACCACAACACATAAATAAAATAAGCATAACATTCACAAATATATTTAGACCTCACTTAGAAGTCTCTTACTCCATAAATGTAAGTTATAAGGTTCTCTATGACATGGCAGCCATGTCCAAAAGCACAGTCTCACCTCATTAGACCATAAAATACTCACTTGAGGAGCTAAGTGGTTGAAGTCCCAACTTCTATTATTATCAAAACCTCTTGTATTGTGTTGCGCGAGACTAGACATCCTTTAATGTTCTAGTTCATTTGTACACAACTCCCAAGTTAGGGAAGCAATTATACATAACTTTTATCCTTAGAGAGTGAAAGACCTTGGTACTAATTCATACTAAACCCTTTACGCCTACATGGCTAAAGACTCATTTGAGGAGCAAGGCACTGAGGCTTCCTCTGACCTCTTATGTTAAAAAACATCAATCTTGGGGGTGTGATTCATTATAAGGATACTAGCACACATGAGTACGTACACTCAATTATAACTCATTACATCATCACATATGATTGCAATTCATACATTAGATAACATGTTATGACTTTCCATAATAATAACATTTATACTAATTCATGTTATAAATACCCAAAGCCAACTTTTTGTCAGTGAACTCATCGATGTGTCAGCCAAGTCATTGATTACAATCGACAACTCATCGATACATCAAACTCTCGCCAATAGTGGGATGATAAAGACAATCATCCTCATCGATGCCTCACCGATGCGTCGACCTCACTGCTGGTAACCCGCCAGCAATACACTAATGTGTCAATGCTCATCAATATCAGTACTATAATATCCTTTGTTACATCAGCAATGTCACTGACGTGTTGATGGACATGTAGATGGTCGAGAATAGGACTCGGAATTGGGTCAAATTGGGTCGGGTTGGCCTCGACCCTCACTGAAATCGGGTCGGGTCATGACCCGACCTTATTTTTAAATCGGGTCAAAAATCCAAACCCTAACCCTACTTGAGTCGGGTCGGGTATGCGGGTAACCTTACTTTTTTCCTCAATGTTTTTGTTAGACTCGTATTATATACCTTCTCTCTTTGTAAAGGGCAAACACAAATGAAATTAAATACATTACAACATTAATTTGAAATGTTTGGTTCTTTGGCTAATTTGTGGCTGATATTTTTTTGTAATAGCCATCAATGAAGACCTTAGATGTATAATGTAGCATTTCCTCCATTCTAAGAGAATGATAACAAAATAGACCTTCAATGTTTATTTACTCATGATCATCCCACTTGGCTTTCGATAACTCACATACCAACGCAAAATAGATTAAACATTATTTCTTTGATGGGAAGAGAGGATCATGCATTTCGGCATGTCTTGATTTCAAATTTTCAGTAACTACTTCTCTATGGCTGCTCATAACCCTACCCTCCTTTGCAATATGTGACACTTGATTATAATTTTTCTCATCCAAAAACTTTTCCTCATCGAGCTCTATTATTCGCCTATCTAGTTACATGTTCCTAACCTGCTCTCTATTATGAAGGTTAGGCCTTTAACAGGGAGCTAAATCTAGTGTGTGATGTGTCTTTCTGAAGGAGAGAGGATGAGTAATGAATACAACAAAATATGACATATTTTTATTCCATTCACCACGCCTAAAAGAATAACATAAAAAAAAATTAAATTATATATAAATTAACTATACTTTCAAGAGATCATCCTTTGTTATCCCAAAATGGATGTCTACTACAAAGCAAAATATATGTGATCACACCTATGCTCTAAACATCTTATTCATGCCCAAATTTATGTTTAGGCACCTCTAATTCAACATAGTATGCACTAAATAAATATTATAATAATAATATAAATAAGTCCAATAGACCAACACTATAATAATAAGGTTCTTTATTATTTGTAGTCGGGTTGTATGGGTCAGGTACGACCTAACCCTAAATTCAAAATGGGTTAAGAGCCTAAACCTTGACCCTGACCCTACCTATAGTTGGGTCGGGTACAGGGTTAAGTGGGTCGTGTTTTGGTCGGGTTGGATTCTCCCAACCCTAGTCGAGAAGATATAATATAAATTATCTCAACTTCCCAAAATCAGTTCATATCATGACATATCATAATCTTTCTAACACATAACCTTCTCATAAGAATGATTATTCTCAATATCAATTGATCATTAAACATGAGAATAACATATATTATTCTAACTTAATCATGACAAAATCTCATAATTATCCTTTGCATGCTTTTATATTGTGCAATTAATCAAAATATATCTGATATAATCAATTCAAAACCAAATCATAGAATCAATATTTGCAATCTAACATAAAATAATGATTCATCAACATTACTATGACATAAATTCACAAAGAATCATGTTTTCATGCTTTCATATATAATAATTTTATAATTCAAATTATACATGCATATTATATGTTAAATCACAGTACAAGGTTAGCAATCTAACATATTTCACGATATAAAAATCCTTCCTTAAACGCGATGCTGACTAATCTCAATAGAAATATATTTTTCCCCTTAATTTGTCTTGATTTGGAGAGTCTTTAATCTTCTACTTCTTTATTTAGATAGGGTTTTTCAAGAAAAAAGAAGTCCAAAAGCCTCAAAAGTCACTTATAAAGGAAAGATGATGAAATTCTAATTTCAAACCGTCAACCTGAGTAGTTTTTTTTATGAAAAGTACAAAACTACTAGAACCATCGAGAAGGTCATTGACACGCCTATGAACTCGCCGTTGGTAACTTCTGATTGCACCAATTCTTAACTTCAAATGACCATAAATTCCTCGTATGAACTCTGATTAATACGTTTTTAATGGTGTTACAAAGATATTTCTATCTACTTTCTAACCCCAAAATTTTAGATCAAAATTCAACTTGTAAAAAAAGTTATAACCTTAAGGTTAACTAAGGGCCAAATCAACAAGTATTTACAAGTCACGACTGCACCTCAGGTCCAACTTCAAATGATTATAACTCTTTCAGCTAAATTTCGATTTAAGCACGCTTTGAGGTATTTCAAAGTTATGTCTATTTAGTTTTATATTCAAAAAGTTGGATACTTAAATTTAACTCAAATAATAATTTAGTGCATTGAGAATACCCAAATGCCAAATTTAGTATTTTTTATGTACTCCAAAACTTCTTTAATGTTGCATCTATCATAACTTTCTTATCCGAGCTTCAAATTACATATTTATGGAAGTTCTACGAAGCTCTTTATCTCTACAAATTAATAATTAGATTTCACATCCAAACTCAATGTATAGAGAAAATTATTATACTAAGAAGACCCTTGACCCAAACTTACATTTTTTCATGTGGCAAAACATATAAAATTTAAAAAATTCTCAAGTGTTACATTAATACGCATTTGAATCATAAAATAATAAATAATTAAAGAAGAGTGGGACCTATAATAAAAACATGAAAAAAACTCAAATCTTAAGTTTATAAGCCTACCCAATATCCATTGAGAATCATCTATTGCCCAAAAAAGTATTCCCTCTGTCCATATTAATAACTATATTTAAAAAACTATATTAAATGGTAAAACTCACATCTAAGAGAAGAAAAAAAGAAACTTATAATATTATTTTTTTAAGTACCCAACCACTTATATATAATAAAATAAAATTATTAATATAGAACAAGTATTTTTGTAGAGCGCGGCTATTCTCACCCCCCACTCCCCCAAATTCACTCACCCCCCCCCCCCACACTTTACATACCCCACATAAATTACTGATTTTATTTCCCTACACCCCACCCTTAACCTAACATATATTTTTACTCAATACACCCCAACCCCCCCATTCGGACTGTGTTCCCCACCTTTGTCTTCTCCATTTCCGTCCACTCTCTTTCGGTGAAATCTCCTCTCCTCCAATGAAATCCCCTCCACTCCGGTGAAATCTCCTCCCCTCCGTCCCCTCTCCTCCAGTAAGGTCCCCTCCCCTCCCATATTTTCATCTCATCCGGTGAAGTCCCCTCTCCTCCGGTGAAGTGCCCTCCCCTCCCCTACCTTCTTGTCTTGTCTCCTCCCCTCCCCTCTCATATTGTCTCCTCCCCTCCAGACCCGTCCTGTCTATTCGCCTCATCTTCTGGATGAGTTTTTGCTGGGAGAGATCACCGTCAAATTGGGAATAATCTTACTGGACATACATCCCCGTATACATGCATTGAATTTGGCGGGATGTACCCCGCGAGACAACTTCCAAAAGATTTTTAAGGGTTTTAAAAGCTTTTGGGTGAGTTCTTGCGGGGAGAGGTCACCGACAAATTGGAAATAATTTTACGGGGACATACGTCCTTGTATAAATGCATTGAATGTGGCAAGGGGTACCCCCCGCTAAATAACTTCCATAAGATTTTCGCATCCATTAAACCTTCTGGACGAGTTTTGGCGGGGAGAGGTCACCGACATATTTGGAAGAAATTGATGGGCCCCGTATAAATCAGTTTGTAATGGCGGGTGGTAGCCCCGTCATGAGTTTTGGTAGAACAACGCTTTAAAAACTTCGTGCACATTAAAGTTCAATTAGCCATGGCGCACTGTGAACCCAAATCATTAAATTCCCAAAAAATCTATAAAGATGACTTGCCAATCATCCAAATGAAGGATTTTTCTTATTTTGATGAGAAGCAGCGATTTCTAAGTGCATACATAGTTATTGGGAGGGACGACCATTACAAGGAGGAAGATGGGAGAAACACATGTAATCGTTATTCTTTTCATGAATGAAGAAGCAATTGAGAGGAATGACCCTTATAGGCAGGGAGGAAGATAGGAGGGACATTACCTTGTAGAACTCCGTCGCTAACAACCTCTTTACCGAAGGCAAGAAGTTCATGGGTTTTTTTTTTTTTAACTAGGATGCCTCATAAAAATAACGTGAGGGTGCTGAGTAATAAAAGAAATATTCATATATTTCTTATTTGGGGAGCCCTGAGTGAATTTTAGGGAGGAAATAGCCGCATTCATTTTTGTAACGGAGCTATAAATTTAAATCCCATAATATTCATATTAAAAGGAACATAAATTATTATATTTAACGTAAGTTCAGAGTTTCGAGTGTAATACTACGTTTTTCCTTAGGCGTCTCTAACCTGATCGGGCTCCCATCACCCCGTGATTATGCCACATTAGACTCTAGAGCATGGTATATAGAAGCCCATGTGGCATGGTCAAAAAAACATTTGCGTTTTTGCTTTGTGCGACGGCCCTACTTTTCACATTTCTGGAGCTGCCATAGGCATGGCAACCTTGACTACTTGCAGACTTTACTGTTTGGAGATTGCACTGCTGTGCTGTGAGTAGGGTTGTCGTTGTAGCCTTATATGCATGGCTTTACTCGGCTCGTCCTCAAGCAGTCCCTTCCCTCTTGCTTCAGGCATGCTCTCGTGTCCGCGGCCTGGGGAGGCCGGTCTAGCTATTTCGCCCCCGAGGCCCAGAAGCGAAGTGGGTTCATGTGGAATGCCATGATCCGGGAGAGCGCCAGCAGTGGGTCACACCAGGCTGCAGTCTCCTTGTATGTCGAAATGCTCACTTGTGGGAGGCTGCCCGACAACTTCACCTTCCCTTTCCTTCTCAAGTCATGCGGGAGTCTATCACTAGGCGTGCAAATGCATGCACACGCGATTGTAACTGGGTATGGGGCGGATGCCTACGCCCAGAATGCGCTCTTGGCAATGTACATGAAGTGTGGCCGCTGGGACACTGCGGCCCTCCTGTTCGACGGTATGCCTGACTACGATCGGACTGTTGTGTCTTGGAACACCATGATTGCCGGTTATTTCCACAATGGTTGCAGCAAGATGGGCGCTTCGGTTTTTTATCAGATGATGCACGCAGGTGTCGAGCCTGACTCCGCCACTCTTGTGAGCTTGCTGCCCATATGCACTTGTCTGAATGATCTGCGAAGTGGTAGGCAAATTCATGGGTATGCCAAGGACAGGGGCCTGGACAATGTCCTTAAAGTTAGGAATGCATTGATTGACATGTATGCGAAGTGTGGGAGCTTGGTGGATGCAAGGAAGATTTTTGAGGAGGGAGAAAAGGATGTGGTCTCATGGACTGCCATGCTCGGTGGCTACGTCCTCAGTGGTGAAACAAATGAATTGTTTTCCCTTTGCAGGCGCATGTTTCATGCTTCCGAGGTTGGACCAAATTCAGTAACGCTGGCCATTTTACTTTCTGCCTGCCCAAGTTGGTCGTTGGCTCTGAAGCATGGAAAGTGCATACATGGATCAGCTGTCAGGAGGCAAGGGACCCTCCAGTTGGATGTTATTGTGGAGACTTCCCTGATCACCATGTATGCAACATGCCGCCGTCTTGATCTTAGCCGCCGCATGCTTGCAAACACATCAAGAAGAAGAACAGCTCCATGGAATGCCCTTCTATCAGGCTATACTCAAAATGGACGTCCGAGAGATGCCATCAAGCTTTTCAAGGAGATGCGTAAGGATGCTGTGCCCTATGACAAAGCGACCATCGTATGTATTCTTCCGGCTTATACCCAGTTGGCAGACCTGCAGCACGCCAGCAGCATACATGGCCACCTTATCAGTAGTGGCTGCTCAGATTTTGATGGCAGCATTGAAATAACCACTGCTCTGATGCATCTGTATTCTGAGAGTGGAAGTATAGATTCAGCTAGAGTACTCTTTGATGAACTTTCAAGTAAGGATATCGTCTCTTGGACAGCAATCATAACTGGCTACGGACTGCATGGCCATGGGAAGGATGCAGTTTCCCTTTTCAATCAGATGCTTCAGTCTGGGATGGAACCAAATGAAGTCACATTCACATCCACACTGCATGCATGCAGCCATGCCGGAATGGTGGATGAGGGGCTGCACCTGTTCACCAGCATGACCCAGCATCACATACAACCCCATGCTGATCACTACGCCTGCATTGTTGATCTTCTGGGGCGGGCAGGTCGCCTCTGGGAAGCTTATGAGCTGATCGTGGAAATGCCATTTGAACCCAATCATGCTGTGTGGGGTGCGCTGCTTGGTGCCTGCATTGTACATGTGAATGTTGTACTAGGAGAAGTGGCTGCCGTACATCTCTTAAGATTAGAACCTCGTAATACAGGAAACTATGTGTTATTAGCGAACCTCTACGCTGCATCTGGAAGGTGGAATAATGTCATAGCAGTAAGAGCAATGATGACTGTAAGGGGATTGAAAAAAACACCTGGATGGAGTTTAATTGAAGCCACAAATCGTTGCGTTGTTAAATGAAATATGTGTTAATTTAAGAGAAATTGTATTAACTTCTCAAGTTGAAAAATGATCGATTTAAATTACTTGGTTTGATGCAAACGGAAAAATCTCGTAGGATTAGTGGTGGGTGGTTGAAACAGAAAGTAATTTCAAAGGTACTTTGTGATAAACGTATACCTATTAAATTAGAGAAATTTATACAGAAATGAGAGTGTTAAGATGGATTAGCGAGAAAATAAAAAATAACCATATAATGGGAAAATTAGGGGTAACCAAATTAGTAATGAATTAAGAGAAAACTAATTCAGATGGTTTTGTCATGTTGATAGGAGAACATAAAAAACTCCAGCCAGAAAATGTTATCAATAAAGGCTCTTAAAAGAAAAAGAGGACGACCCAATATGACTTCGAAGGAGTTTGTGAAAAAAAATACAACTGATGACTTAAGATGTAAAAATTGTCTACAGTAGGGCCAAAAGGCAGAGCGCAATCCGTGTTGCTAACCCATATGTGGGATAAGGTGTTGATGATGAAGATGAGTTTCTTCTATATTTCTGCATAATTAAAACCCATGCCTGGACCATAAACAAGTTAAGGAGGCTCAATTTTTGCGCCTAGTTTGAGCCATTATACGAAGCTTCCAGCCAACCTTTAGATAATATATGTCATATGTGTAAGGACCAGCGAAAAGGAAATTATGGACAAATTTGCAACTTGCAAGCTAGTACTAATCTTCCCTTTCATTGCTCATTCATTGGACTTTAAGCAGTTAGACACGGTAGCATACGATTCTAAGATTGGAGACAATCATCACACATATCTTTCATAGCATATAGGGAGATCAGGCTATTTCGAGGAGCTTCTGAGTCTTGTATTTGTTCACAAATAGAAGTGACTAAAATGTACTAAGAATAATTTGTATCTTCTTCATCAGCTTCCAGCCGCATAAAATGTAGGAGTAATAATCATCATTTTCTTTATTCTTATATTATACACATGAAATACACCCGATAAGGTGTTTTTTTTAAATAAACAAAAAAAATACAGGCCAAAGTGCCGCATATAGGACTTCTTTTGTCCTTGGACTTATAAGACAATGTCCTCTTTGAGTGCTAAATAATTTGGTGACCAAAAGATTAAGAAAGAAAAGAATTTCCTATAAAGTTAACTCTTCATCCCTTGCCTTTGGAGAACATCATCCATTACAATGATGGAACAGTATTTGGTGGTCGAAGAACCTGCTGCAGCATGCGCGCAGCAAGGCGCTGTGTAATACCCCCAACAACACGCCCACTAATGTTGCGACCAGCTGGCTCCTGAAGGACCTGAGCAAAGACAAGAATTTTCAGTCACTAGCCTATGTGCATTTTAGTCTACTTGAATAACATTGGTCCCAACATAGTTTCTCCTTTTGTCCTTTTTATGAAAAGAAAAAAATAAATTAATCCTTTTTTCTGATGTATTTCCCACATGACAGCTGTCCTAATATAGTTGAGTCCAAACATAGAATTTTCCTACTTGATGTATGTAAGCTAAATAGCAGATATAAAGGGCGTAAATATGGACCTCTCAAACTATGATCACCTCTCCTCTTCACTCCTCTTTCTTTTCCTCGTTTATTTTTCATCTTATTTGTGTCCCCTTCTCGGACACACTATATGTCCAAAACCAAAGCTTAAATACTATCATGGTCATCATTGTCATCACCATCAGTCCCGTATTATTAAAATTAACTTTAGTTCTTTACCTTCAAACATGAAGATACGCTCACCATTAAATGTTGTTAATGCATGGTAGTTTCCAACATCTCTGATAGCTTTATTTGAAAATTTTAAAAACTAACCTTGATCATTATCAAGGTGGCGATGCAATGCTTATGTAAAAACAACTTTGATGTTTCCATGGATAGAATTCATAAGGAAGAAAACTACAGGTAATTTTCATGGCCCTTAGGATGTCTTACCTGCAAAATAGGCAACAAAACGGACGGATCAAAATTCTCTGAGGATCGCAAAAGCCTCCATATGCGTATGACTTGGTCCCGAAGTTGCAACATGCTTTCTTGTTCACTTACATTCATCACTAAAGGGCTGCTGGTGTTTCCATTAAAAGCTAAAACTCTCAGAGGTTCAGGAATGGAATTGAGGGAGTCAATTATTGTACCCAACATGGTAGCTTCAGTGACACGAACGGCCTCCTTTACGACTAAATTTCTTAGTTCTTCACCGTCTGGACCAAGCAGTAGTTTTAGAACAGGTTGTAAAGCTTCTTTTGTAGTAAAATCCCTGTCCTTGCTTCCCTGTACAAGTAGGTTTTCAAGCCTATTCCACCTGATCGTGCAGAACACCAGATTTTTCAGATAAGAACATCCGGTCATACATTTCAGTATTAGATGATAGAGAACTTGCCTGAATTTTCCATCTTTGAATAAAAGCTCTATAAGAGCATCTCTAAGATATGGATTTGAATCAGTCAGTAGTCTTTTAGCAAAATATGGATATGATGCAGCAAGGACTTTGAAATTAGGATCAGCATAAAGAGCAAGACCTTCCAGCACGGTAAGAGACCTTAATATCAAGGCATAATATGCTGGAACTGCAAGCCACTTGAACAAATAAACTCACACTTAGATATATGAAAGTAAACCGGCACATGACCTTTTCTATTCTCCCCCCTCTTCCCAAGGGCCCAATAAGAGTGGGATACATATTTGCATGCAAGCCACTCAAATCTGTCATTTATATGGGCTCGTCCCTCATTTTGCTAACTACTTCACTTTTAGGGCCCCCAAAATTCTTTTAGAATAAAAGATATTATAGTGTATAGAATGCAAAGACTTACCAGTAAATGGATATTCATATAATACAGCACCCAAGCCGTCCACAATAGTTTTAAAGTTAAGCTCGCTTACGGTATAATTAAGCGCATCATCAAAGAAGTTCTTTAGTGCTGGAACAATTGGAGAAACATCTACATCAGGTGATAAAAAATCCAATGCATAGTAATCACGAGCCATAGCTTCATAGTCCCGGTTAACCATATGAACAACATGGCCTATAATTGCATATCTTGCTTCCTCTGGTGTCTCACTCATCATTCCAAAATCAAGAAATGCAAGTTTTCCCTCAGGTGTTGCTAAGAGATTTCCAGGGTGAGGATCTGCATGAAAATACCCATACTCCAATAGTTGCCTAAGGCTGCACTGAATTCCTGTATTCACCAAATCTAAGAGATTTAGTCCTTGTTTCTCAATGGCTTCTTGCTCATTTAGTTTGACACCTTCGACCCAGTCCATGGTCAATACTTTGCCACTGGTGTAATCCCAGAAAATATCAGGGACAAGCACATCTTCTTTGTCTGCATACAACTTTCTGAACCTGCGTGCATTTTGCCCCTCCTGCATACACGTTTAGCAATCAAAACCATATAAAAAAAGATTTGTGTTCTGAAGGCATACAATAAAGCTGCCTCTGAACAAATGGGAACCAGTGCAACGGCTTAGATAATCCTAAGCCTCCAATGTCCCAAGCATCAATGAAAGAGCACTAGTAAGGAAGAGCAAATTTGCGATTTTGAGGGGATACATACCTGTACGTAATTGAGTTCTTGGTAAACTCTTCGTGCAAACTCATCGATGAGAGCAACAACATCACTAGTAATGATGTCTACATATTTATTTATGAGAATGCCTAGACCTCTTATAAGGTAAAAGTCCAGACTTATAGCTTCTTCTATTCCCGGCCTTTGCACTTTGACAGCAACAAGCTGCCCAGAATACTTAAGTCGAGCTTTGTAGACTTGACCTAGACTAGCTGCTGCAATTGGAGATGGTGAGATGGATGAGAAAATTGACTCAAGGGGCAGCCCTAACTCTCTCTCAATGCACGAAATTGCTTCTGCATCTGGAAAAGTAGGAAGTGCATCCTGCTTAGCAAGAACAATAAAGGGGCATTTAGAACTAGCAATTTTATAAACCATAACTTTCGAAGGTACTTTTTTTACCACAAATTTGGACAAACTCTCAAACAGCAGTCAAAAAAGAAAAACTGTATTTCTTCAATAGTTTTTGAAAAGAAACGGAAGCAGCCAAATTATGGAGCTTGTGCAAACATAATCCAAGAATCAGCACTCACAAAGGAGACAAATTTTGACCAGAGTACCTATCTTATAGTCCAAATGTTGCAAGAAAGTGAACCTTGGCTATCATTTCTGCAGATAAACTGTGAATGCCATTTTCATAGAGGAAAAGGACATGAATATTTTTCCAAGGAAATAAACAACTTCTTTTAAATGAATGTTTTTATTTATACGTGATATTGCTGGTCTCCTCATGTGCAACAAGCAGTCAAGTCAAATTCATGATATAAGTTTCATTATTCCATCAACTCAAGAGATAAGTTCCATGGCTTTATCGCCAAAAAGCGTTGTTCAAAATGAATATTGCACATTCATGGAAGGAATCTTGCCAACATTTTAAGCATCCAGCATCACTAGACTCCATCAACTAAACTTATACATTTAGCCGATTTAGGAACATTTTCAATAAATAAAAATAGAAAACACAATGATAGTAGGATTATTTAAAAAGGTGAAGTTACAGTAATAGATTGTGAGTAGGCATAATAAAACGTGCTCACTGTAACAGTAAAAATAAAAAACATAAAACTTGGCTTGTTTGTAAATGAAAGGAACTAACTGAGGGAAGAGTCCAAGCTTGATGGAGGATACTTCATTATTCGAGGACTTAGCAAGAAAATTATCTGAAGAAACTTTTTTATTTAATTTTTCTTTTTTATGCTTCCATGAGCATAATTTCGTCAAAAAAAAAAAAGCAATGCTTCAGTCCCACAACCACCTAGTTGAATGTGAACAACCCGATATTTTTTAAACAAAATCTCACAATGAAGATAGTTAATCAAAATACAAGCAAAGGGACCAAAATCTAGTGGAAATTCTAATTGCAGAAAAAGAAGAAAAACCTGGAGTTGAGAAAGCTCCTCAAGGTATTCGGGCGGGCAGATGTCAGGCCGAGTGGACAACCCCTGCCCAAGCTTGACGAACGTCGGACCAAGCCTGGTGAAGACCACCCTCAGCTCGGCGGCTCGGAGGCGCTTGTTCCGGTCGAGCGCCCCATTCCTCTGGTCCACAAAGAGCTTCAGGGCAAAAGAGCCCAAAGCCACCAATATGTCCATGGCTCTTCGGACCGCCTGGGTGACCACCACCAAAAACAAAATCGACAATTTCAAATACTTTAGCAAACTAAAACATGGACAGCAACACAAAGCAATTGAACTCGGGCCTCTCAATGCAAAATCCGAACTGGGTACCTTGACGGGGCGTGAACCATATCGGAGGGCGAGGAGCTCGGGGCTGTAGACGGAGGCATTGGCGGCGCGGCTCATGGCCCTGGCCTCCGCCTGCAAGTCGTCCGCGCGAGCCCTGGTGGCGACCGACCCTTGATACGCCTGTATCCCATAGGCCGGCCCCTTCTCTGCCCCTGCCCCTCCCGGCCTCGGCGGCGGCCTAGCTTCCACCACCGCAGCCCTGGGCGACAGCCGTCCTCTCCGCTTGCGGCGCCGGCCGCCCACAATCGCAGTAGACGGAAAAGAGCCCAGCAACACGGGCACGGGGGCAGCACTAGAAGACAGCCAAATGGGGTGGAGAGCCATAGCTACCAGCTGACGAGAATTCGAAGTCAAGAAGACGAAGGAGAGGAGTGTCGAGTGATTGGATTGCCTTCTGCCGTGTTGGTAAGAGAAAGAATCGAAGTCAGTAAGAGCGGGTGATTGTGGATTACGTAACTGAACTTCGTGTTTTGGATATTTTCGGGAGGTGGGTTTTCAGCCGCCGCCGACCCCAGGAAAGGCACCAGCGTGCGAGGACTCCGGAGCCATGCGCCGCTGGGTTCTAAGTTCTGACCTGACCTGGAGGAGAGAGGTAAATGGAACATCGAGAGATAGAGAAGAATAAGATTTTGAGGCAATAATCGGCAACACGTGCATGTCCTCTAACTCTCTCAGTTCTTTCTGGATTTTTCCTTTTTCTAGCAAATTGGCAATGTAATTTTCTGATCCGTGAGTTTCTAGTCCTCTTACCTAAGTATATGAGTGGATATCCTCCATCAAATAGGAGGCGTGTTGATCATCAGGATCGATATTATTATTGTATATATATTATAAAAGGTCGTATCGATATGTATGAGAGTATCGATGATTATGGATATAGATATGCGCCGATGATATGTGCCGAAATAGATATAAATTTTTTTATAAATATAAAAAATTATTATAATTAATAATATATTATTATAATACTTTTTTCAGAACATAATAAAACTATATAATGTTGTATCAACCAATACGAATATTTTAAAATTAGTTCATTCATAACCATATACTATTATGCTCTCCATCCCATATAAATTATTGGTCATTCTTTTGCATATTAAGTACTTTAAAATTAATTTATTTTAAAAATAAATAATATGCTTAATATGAGTTTAAGTTATATGTTTAAATAAATGTATATTTATGGAGCACTATATATAAAACAAAAATTTATGTAAATTATATAGACCTACCCGTATTGATCTCATATTACTTTTAAAATATTTTTTTAAAAATAACTAAAACTTAAACTTTCAAAGAAGTTAGGTTTGAATTGTGTATTTATTTTTAAGAAAAAAATTTGAAAAAAAATTAATTTTTTAATAAAAAAATAATTTTTAAAATAAAAAAATAATTTTTAAAATAAAAAAATATTTTTAAAAATACAGTATCAATATATATCGGCCGTATCGATATGGTACGGCCGATATGGCCAGTACGTATCAATTTTCCTGTGAAGGGGCGTATCGCTTCTGCACTGCATCAAGATCAATCGATACAGTGCGTATCGGCCAATACGCATCTATATCGGCTGATATGGCCTTCCATTATGTATGTTAATATATTATTTACATTAATGTGCGCAAATATGTATGATGTTAATTTTTACAAATTATATTTTTTATTTGTAAACAATTTTCTGGCATACATGATACATATCCAAAAAGACCCTGCTATAATATATTTGGCCAATGCAAAATAACAAGTTAGAATCAAGTTGTCTTTTAATTTTTCACTTTGAAGTTGGATCTGCTCTCTCTTGGGTTGCCTATGATAAAGAGGTGTGTGAGTCTAAGACCCAACTACAAAGGGTAGGGTAACTAACCCTTGGAATATCATAGGATGCTCATAACCCTATGTCACTTTCTGTCATACGAATTTTTGATTGGACAGAAAAAAGGTGGGTCTCACACAATTTTCTCGGGCAAGTACAATGCCCACGCACTATATGCACTTAAGAAATCTGGTAGTAATTTTTGTGGGTAGGTGACAAAGTTGGGGGCGAAACTAAGGGCATATGCTTCCTGAGTTTCAGCCATCCGACCAACACTCATTGAGGGACCTCTGCTTCATGAGGCTTCGCAATCGACCAACACTTCATTTTTTTAGTTCTCATGCTTTTGCGTGAATTTCCCTTCTTATGAGCACTGGCATATTCAATTCAGTGATGGGGAAGGAAATGTATGCGTTTCTCTTCTTACAAGCACTTCATGGAAAGAAAAATTGAGTTGGTAGGGAGAGAGGGGGGGGAACATGAGAGTGAGAGGGGAGGGACGGGGAAAGGGGGAGGGACGGGGAAAGGGAAAAGGGGAAAGGGGAAGTGAGGGGGGGGGAGTGGGAATGCGAAGATATGGGGGAGGGGGAGAGAGAGGGAATGCGAAGATATGTTGTCTCCTGAGGCTGCTTGTCTCACATTCGTATTGGTAACATTACAACTTATTCAACGGTTCACATTCCTAAGACGTGGCTTGCAACAGCAACTACCATGAGAGCAAGCATTACTCACACTATGTACACATTGTTCATGGTGACCTCCCCATATTACAACACATGCCTTCTCTAGGTCAACATCACTGAATATTACCTTCAGACCCCTCCACCAGAACACTAGTAGCCCCCTTGTATATATGCATTCAGGCGGTCCAGCTCCACCCGATGCTCGCTCACCACTGCACGAACTACATCACCAATGGAGACCATGCCTAACATCTCCTTGCCGTCAATTACTGGAATGTGCCTAATGCGATTATCTGGGATAAAAAACCTCATACTTTAGTATATATAACCTCATTTAAGTGCAGTATATAAGGACTGCAGTACCTGTCATCAACTGCATTGCCAGCAGAACCTTGGTGTCCGGAGTTACCGTGATGAGTTTGTTCTGTCAAGTTAATTAGAAGTTTAGTATCTGATAATCACCTCAATTCATGCAGGACACCATTTAGAGAACATCAGATGTTATGTGAAAAAAAAAACATCAATGTGAAGAAAACTACCTCCTCGGTCATTATGTCACCCACTTTAGTATTCTTTGATGATCTTCCCTGGACAATGATCTTCCTCAGATAATCTGAATATAGAATCAAAACTTGACATGTCAGAACCCAGTCATATCTATATTCCTCCCCGAATCAAATTACCACTCATACATTGCCCTAAAGCAGACCTGGCCACATAGCACCCCACTTATCTATTGTATACAAGGTATCACTTAGTCAGTCCTTTGGCTACTGAAATTTGAAAGCAGGTAATACCTCAATTATGCTTAATAGTTGTGCACTTAGTTAGCCAAATATTTATTTTTTTCCCTCGTGTTGGCGCCAGTTTCCCTTGTATTGTTCTTGAATTTTGTTAAAGAAAAAGGGAGAAGGCGAGTTCAACTTTCTTTTATCCTCTGATATTTTTCTGCAGCGCAAACAGGTTATGAGAATTCCATATCCTTCTATCAGTTACCCACACAAATCTGCTTCTCCTGTTTATTGCTTTAGGAACCCTTTTCTTTCAATTCCACATAATTCTCATATTGTAATTCTGATTTGTTCTGCTATTGTTGAAATAAGCCAACGAAAAAAAAAATGGGTGTAAAATCACGCTCTCTTATTTTTTATTCTTCAGAACATTCTCAGTTTCCTACGAAATGGGATTGCTTTATTATACATCTGACATCGGTTACCATCATTCTTCTAGAGCAAATTAATTCAACATCAATTATACATTCCGTGTGTTTTATATGCCATCCATAATATTTGTTACTGTTGATGTTATAGTTTTTCCATAAATGCTTTAGAAAGCTCTATGACTTCATCTCACACATTACAAACTTGACATCAAGGTGAAGGTGAGTTCTATGACACAATATTTGTGGGCCAGTGGCATCCTTGTAAAGAGGCATTCTCTCTAATACTTTTGCAACCACACTCATTTGAACAATTTAGTTTCAATAAAACATAACGATTTCCTTTCGTTTTGAAATCAAGATGCCGTTCTCCTCTCCTCTTTCTCATAACCTAGCAGTTGCCAGAATCCTAAATTTAGCATGAACAAGATATTAATGTTGCTCTTCATCGTCATCATCACACACCTTATCAATTACTCCCTCCGTCCTATATTAATAGCTCCATTTTTATTTTTTGTTATATTTATCTATCATGAGTCTTACGTAAGTATTCTCTCCTACGCCAGTGTAGACCCCGCACCTCCGGTTCCTTCCGCACACTACGCCTCACCCCACCATCGCCCATTCTCTATTGAATCTCATCTCCCATTCTTGTGTCCCCTCCCCCACTCAGTGGGATTCAATGGTTTTTTATGTTTTCCTATTTTTAGAGCCGAAAGCTGGAAAGGATGGGGTGACATGTCGACTGAACCAGAGCGTGGCAATTGGGGCGGAAGACAAGTAAAAGAAGGTGAAGGTGAAGCTGTGCTACGTGCCAATAAGCCACTTCAATGCCCCCAACTCAGTCCTCTATTCATCTTCCGTAACACCACGCATGCTCCTCTTTAAAACCTCTCAACAAATCAAACATCCCAATTAATGTGCTACCCCCCGCTCTTGCACCAGCACAGAAGAGAGAGAGAACCATCTCAGTTTTAATCTCAGTCTTGGTTATATACTGTATACAGGGCACAATCTAGGGATCGTTAATCATTCGCTGTAATCGATATGAAGTTATTATTCCTCCTCCACAGCATGGAGTGTAAGGAAGATTGGAAGAAGCTCCCTGAGAGGAGAGAGGGAGATATGTCTAACAGAGAGTCCAGCTGTTGAGGGACGTGAAAGGGGAGAGATTAGATGATTTAGATCACAGACAGAGGGAGGGGGGGCAATCAGCGGGATATCCGGAGGCTCGAATCTGTGTCTTGGGTCCTCCAATGCTTGCTGGGCCAAAACCATAACCCCTCGCCGTACCTGTTAGCGTATTATTCCTCTTCATTTTCCGCCATTTCTGTCGTCTGTGCAGCCAGGGGCTAGGAAATGAGAGATCGAGTGAGGCGGGGACGTGCAGGGAGTGCTACAAAGAGGCGAGAGAGACGGAGGACAAACTCAAGCTGGGGATCGACATGAAGCTACAGAAAAGAGAGAACAAGCCAGAGATCGACGTGAAGCTACAGAAAAAGAGAGAACAAGCAGGAGATCACGTCTAAGAAGCGGGAGATCGACATGAAGCTACAGAAAAGAGAGAATAGAGTGAGAAGATTTTAAGACGCGTTTTAAAGCATCTAAGGACTTAAATTTAACAAAATGGAGCAATTAATGTAGAACAGTATTTTTTTTCAATTGGAGCTATTAATATAGGATGGAGGGAGTATATTTTAAGAAATCAACCCCCGCAATCATATTCATATATAGAGATCTGCACACACAGCATCGCTACAAACTTATAGCTAATTGAAGTACATAAAAAATGTAATGGATAGATTGCTAATAGATTTTGGCAAAAATATTCTTTAAATTTCTGTAAACAACGAGTTTGACATTGTGCGACCTGATGTTGGTAAAATCATAGAAATGATTGCTTAATGTTATAGAATTGAGCTTTGGTACCATTTACCAACTAAAAAAACCCATCGAAATGGTTACTGATACAAGAATGTCTTAGTACTGATTACCTGTACTTATTCTTGATTTTAATGGAAAAAATTGTAACCTACAACGTCGATATGGATACATGGATTTACTCATCAGGGCAAACATGTTTATCTCAATACTAATATACTTATTTGTATTTTTGCAGAAAATTTTATCAGTTAAATGCATGCAACTCAACCTCTCATTTGACGACTAAATAACCACAAGTAAATTTAAAGACTACTAGGTGATAAGCATGAGAAACTAAAACATTCTTTAGCATCACAGAGTTAATGGAAAAGCCCAAGGTAGCTGGTGATGATCATTAAATTTGATGGTGATGATCAAGATATAGTCTACATTGACCACTAAAGCGAAATCAAAGTGGCAGGCACCCAAAGAAAAACCAGAAATCACGCCGAGATGAGATGCAAGGTAGACAGAACAAAAAGAAACTGCAGTTCAGATCTCAAGCAGAATGCAAACATGCTCAATAGTAATTAATTACCATCATCATAGAGTGAATTCCAAGCACAAAGACATATAATGTCATCTAAACAAATCACACATCTAAACACAGGGAATAGCTGCAAGCAGACAGTTTCCACCTTTACTAAGCATTAATTGCATTCAATACCTCTTTCAGTAATAATTCCAGCAATCGATTTTTGTTCTCCAGGTTTTACCACCACCAAAGCTCCAACATTATGATGAGTCATCTGAGACATGCACATGTACCAGTAAGTATTTTAATAATTTGGGTACATACTCCATTAAATACAACACTTTCCTTCTTCTAAGATAACCCTACAAACTTTGTTACTTCATTCTCCCTGTTATTTATTTCTTTTTGCCCCAATAATAGAAATTATCTCTCTGTTCTTCAAGCAGATCTTTATGAATTCAATTTTTACACAGATTTTTACAGGTAAATTACTAGCACTCGTACATTAGGTATGAACTATAATAAATACTTCGTAGACTCCAATCCATATAATCCTCTTTCAACCCCCATCAAAAATGATGCCAGTGATCCACTTTGCAAAATGCTAGGTATGGTAAAACCTTTTACTAATTCAGAAGGCAAATACATGAATAAATCTTTAATCCGATACCTCTGATGAGTGATGAGGCATAATTTTTAGAATTCAAATGTAGTCCATGCTGTTTAATCCAGTGAACAATTTCTTTAATGCAGTTCTTTTCATTTGGATGAGAGACATATTTTCCAATATTAATTCATCTCCGGACAAAAATTACATGAAAAGATTGTATTCGTCCATTACTTCATATGAATTCAAATTTGTTACTCATCAGCTAAAATGGCCTTTTTTGAGTATTACTCACACCATAACAGAAAATTACTGTGGTCCAAATCAATATGAAATCAACAGTAAATAAAGATGTTTTAAAACGGCCCCCAAAATTGTACTGGACTTGGTGAGATTGGAAACAGCAAAATATCATCCCAATTTAAAATGCAGACCCACATGATCTTTTATTGAATATTAGATGATTCCAAAGAATGATAGTCAGAAAAGCAGCCAGAATTTAATGAACAATGACATGATGTAGCACATCTCCATGTTACATCACATGATGCAGCATCTCTCCTTGTTACATCACATGATGCGGCATGTCTCCATGTTACATCACATGATGCAGCATGTCTCCATGTTTTTGCATTTTTTGATAAAATCGGCCTGCTAGTTTAGAAAAAGTTATTGAAAAAGAAAAGATAGGCTGCCAGCCAAATTTCTTCCATGAGAAAGGTGCAGTCACTAGCAGACTTAGTTTGTGAACATTAGGGTTAAAGTTGACTTCGGGCATGCAAGTTCCTTAACCAACAAGGACTTCAGAAGAAATCAGTGTCATTAACCTTTCCCCTGGTGTAATTCTGAAGATGCAAAACAAGTTGTGGGTTTTGAGACTATGGCAAAGCTACAGAATCTGTTTTGTGAAAACTCTAAAAGAAGACCATCTTCCATAAAGAAAATGGTTGCCAAAATGCAAGAAAAACAAGTAACTTCAGAAAGGTGATGATATTCATTCTACCAGTCGAGATTTTTAAACATGTAACAATAAATAAGTGCAGATAGTGCATACCGACTTGACAGCATCATAAACAGTTTCTTCTGTGGTGCACCAGAGCCAAGATCCATCAGCACTTTTACCTTTTGATTTCAGAATATCTGAGATTGTGGTACTCTCAAAACCGTGCTCCTCCAATCCAGCAGAGGTAAAAGGAGCAGTATAGGAAAATCTGGCAGGTCGAGTAATTGGATTGGCAATACGCACATGTTGTAGAACCACATATTTGAGGATATGAGCATGTGAACGAATTGAATGAACTGCACCTTGCATTTTCCTGTGCAAGAATATTTATCAAGGACAGTTGATATGTTTCAAAATAATAGACTACCAAACATGATATAAAAAGAGGCCTATATATCATAAAGATAGCTTGAACACCATTTTAAATTAAAATGTTTCATACTTATACATAGAATTATTGTCTCTTTTTGCTTCCCTCATAGAACAGACAAATTTTTTTGACCTAATTCCCTATTATGTTCACACCTGAATTTCCATAACAGTAAAAAAAATGAACTAACCACTGGGAATGATGGATTAGAATAGAATGCTTCTAATAATCCAACAGCCCAACACATAACTTCTGTTGAAAAATCATTCATTTTACAACAAAGCGTGATTAGTGCAAAATTTAGACTCAAGAAACTGAATACTCTGGGGACATATATGCCGCAAACCTAAAGAATAGCATCCACCACATGTGGACCCTAGAAGCAGTTGACATATTTTGTGATGGGTGACACTTGAACTCCCGAAAAGCCCAAATTGATAAGGGAGAGCACTACTCATAAAGGGGGTACGTTAGTGCAAAGTGCGTTAGCATCAAAACTTACTTTTCAGACATTGAATCTACAAACAGTCCAATGGCTATTCAAAAAAATTTCTTTTGTTTCTTTAGCTCTCCCTAGTTGCTTGTGATTCCTTTCAGAAAAGGAAATATCCCGACTCTAAAAGATGAGAACTAAAAAACAAATTGTTTGATGGATATAAAAGATTTAGATATCAATTTGTGAATGGAATTAGCAGTAATCAAGGTCTCCCAAACAGGCCATCATCTTTAATAGAATAAATGTGCTGAGTTCTAGATCAGATAAGTTCATGATACATCAACTACCAGCTCCTAGTCATGTGATAATCTGAACCTGTTAAAAAGAGTGTGTCATACAGAAGTGAAAATGCAACCTACTATCAGCAATCGAGGAAGCAAAATCTTCCTACAGTCCAAAAGAAACACAAAAGCCAACACAAAGCCAACAATCATAGCATATCAAATTTCCTAATTCCACGCTGCAGCTGATGCAGAACCTTGAATAAGTAAGAATCTAATGGCCTAGAGATTAAACCTAAACAACTTCAGAAGAGATTCAACCAAACCAGCTTCAAAAGATAGTATTAAATGCACTTATCCCTCGTATTCAGACGCTGAAACACAGCGCCCTCAAAGTTATCACAGCTGACTCTCAACCGATCTTCCAGGAACACTAACAAAGGAACATTGAACATTTACATAAGCTCGACAAGGCGAACAAGAAAAGCGTATCACGAGCAGAAAGACTACACTATAAGTTTGTTTCGATATCTTAAAGAAAAAGCCAAATCAACAAAAAAATCAAATATTCCGAACATCCAGCGTGTCTCCCACTGATATAATCCAGTCCGAACCAAGCATCGGATCCTTTACAGTAACCATAAGATCAGATAATCCTCCAGTACAGCCTTCACAGACACATTCACAACCACAATCCACACAGCACACATTCACGGTATTCTACCCGATTCCAGGCATCCCAACGCCGGGACATCAATTGAAAATAACAACAAAACCCCGAATTCTGTACAGAAGCAGACATCCACTTCAAGAATCACATCATAACAATTCCAGTCAAATGATCGACATACATCATCTTCAAGTAGCGAAGAAGAAGAAGATTTGGAAAGGTAAAGAAGGAGCAAGAAGCGGATCTGCACCTGGAATCGATAGCCGAATCGGATCGGAGGTGGGGGGGGTTTGGGAGCCGAACTGCAGGACACTGAAACAATGGGTAGTGGGTGCATGAACAAATAGAGTGGAGAGAGGCGTAGGACGGGATGGGCGAATTTCCCGTTTTGCCCCTTCGGAGGAAAAAAACACTTTTATAGGGCCCGAACCTTATCCGTTTCGGCTTTTTTATTACTTACATTATGTAAAATCAAATACTTTCCCTTTCGTTATTTTTTATTTACAGAAGAGTCCCTCACTTTTGGATTAATTGCATAAATTCCCTTAAATTTGGAAAGTGTTGCTCTTACCGAGGAAATCGGGATGCAACTCGGACCGGGTAAGTATACGATAAAACCCGGTTTGATTTGACCTGACCTTAATAGCTACTCGTGTTAGGTTAAAGTTTTAGGTGATTTTACCCCACTTGACCTAAATATAATTATAAAATATAAAAATTATTTTTTTATGTATTTTTAATATTATTTTTTAAAAATAATTTTATTTTATTTTATTTTAAATAAGTCAAATTAGTTAGGTTTGGGTTGAGTTTATTCAGGTTAGATCGGGTTACAGTTTCTTTAAGTAGTATGGGGTTTGGGTTACTTGACAACAACACTACTCTTTTACTGCTTTTTCTAGAGGCTTCGATCCAAGTGACAAGAAATCCTATTTATGGGCCAATCGATATAGTATATTACTGGTTAAATATTAACTTATGCGGCCTTAAATTAGTGTGTGTGTGAAAATTTATTTTAAATGTAGTTATCAAGTGGAGCCCACATAAATCATAATCAAACTAATATTATGTACCCTATCATCCTTCCCTATAGGGTAGTTCTTCTAAATAATTTGTATCTATATTTAATACTATTATTAAAGTAAGAAGAAGGACAAAAGTATATATATATATATATATATATATATATATATATATATATATATATATATATATATATATATATATATATATATATATATATATATATATATATATATATATATATATATATATATATATATATATATATATATATATATATATACTAATTTTAGTTAATTTAAATTTATATAATGATTTTTAAGTAAAAAATATAAATTTTATAATCCTAGCTAGTTTAGAACTCTATAAAAGTGATAAAGGGGTAAAGTTTTTTCATATAAATATTAAATTACCCTTAATTTATATTTATATTATTATTAAAGTAAAAATGGGGGCCGAGATTTTAGTCATAAAAGCCTTAAATTGCCCCTGGTATGCCAAAAAAAAATATTTATAAATTTTTACTTATGAATCGGGCAAGTTAAATTAAAGTTAAATTTGCATAATTTGACGGATGCATATGTTTGTATGTGCCACTTAGACCGGGTATATGATAAAACTCGACCCAATCTAACCCGACCCTAATGGGTCGGATTTGGGTTTTCGAATTCAACCTAAATAGCTATTCTGGTTAGGTTAGATTTTTAAGTTATTTAACCTTACTCGACCTAAATATAATTATAAATTTTAAATTTTAAATTTTTATGTATTTTTAATACTATTTTTAAAAAATAACTTAAATTTATTTTATTCTAAATGAGTCGAACGAGTTAGATTCGGGTTAGGTTTATTCGGGTCAGGTCAGGTTATAGTTTCTTTAAATAGTATAGGGTTTGGGTTTAGTAAAACCCGACCCAACAACAATACTACTCTCTTGTTGCTTGATTGTAGAGGCTTCTATCCAAAGTGGCAAAAAATCCCATATGTGAGCCCAATTAATATAATATATTACTAGTTAAAATTTACCTTATGAGGCCTTAAATTGGAGTATGTGTGTGAAAATTTATTTTAAACGTAGTTATCAAGTGGAGCCCACATAAATCATAATTGAACCAATATTATGTACCCTATCATCCTACCCTATAGGAAATTAGTAAGAAGAATGATAAAAGTTTTTGTCAATGTTATATATATATATATATATATATATATATATATATATATATATATATTATATACTAATTTTAGTTAATTTAAATTTTAATTAAAAGTTTATAATAATTTTTAAGTAAAAATATATAGATTTTATAATCCTAACTAATTTAGAACTCTATAAAAGTGATAAAGGGGCAATTTTTTTTCATATAAATCTTAAATTACCCTTAATTTATATTTGTATTATTATTAAAATAAACATAGAGGCGGAGATTGTAGTCATAAAAGTCCTAAATTGCCCCTAATATGCCAAAAATACTATTTATAAACTTTTATCTATGAATTGGGCAAGTTAAATTTAAGTTAAATGTACATAATTTGACGGATGTAGATGTTTGTATGTGCAATAAATATAAAGCAGTGGCGAGGATCTGAATGAGGATATTTTTACTTTAATATTATATTAGAAACCAAGTTTCTCAAAGTAAATAGTTAATATGAGCTCAGGCTTACACGGGTGGGCATGAGCCTAGGCTTCGAGGTTGTCGAATTGAGATTCGACAATGCAAAGCAGCTATAATATTGAAATCAATGTGGGATCAAATGGGATTCTTTTCCCAATAGCTCAAACTTTCAAGAAACAATTAACAATATATATTATGCTTAGATCGACCCAACATTTCGACGGCACAAAGAGGCCGTCAAATTGAAATTAGTGTAAGCTCGTACAAACAAGACTCTTTTCCCAAAGGCTCAACCTTTTAAGAAATAATTAACAGTGTATATTATGCTCAAACCCAACATTTTTACCTTGCAAGCCGGCTGTTGGATCAAAATCAACGTGAGCCTAGGTTCATGCATGTCAGCAAGCCGCATGAGCCCAGGCTCACACACATCAATATGAGTCAGAGCTTAACGGGACTCTTTCTCCCAAAAACTCAATCTTTTAAAAAACAATTAATAATATATATATTATGCTCAGATCGACCATAAACTTATAAATATAGACATGGAGAAACAAATTATCCTTTACCCCATTTCGAACACATACTTTTTCTATGGTACCCATTTAGCAAATATTTTCTTTTCCCTTCAATAATATATAAACATAGATAAACAAATTATCCCTCACCCCATTTCGAACACATACTTTTTGTATAGCACCCAATTGGCCAATATTTTTCCTCCAATAATGATGAAGATAGATTCATCAAATCTGCATGTTGGGATCTCTGCAGAATGCGTTTCAGTTATTTATTAGCGATTTTTTTTATAATGTGGGATTGCATTATTAATGGAAAGCACTCAAGCTCAAGCTGCAGTAAGTGGCATGCATCACTATCATAATCCGTTGACTTATTGTCACTAATCACTTACTTTTCTATTTCTTCATAATTCAGTCTATGGAACAAAGCTTTCGTTAATCATTCACTCGTTTTGTTGGCTGTTAATTACAGTCAACTAATGCTTATCCGTTGTTTTTCAGCTCCCAAAGCAAATCTTTACTTAAACAAAGCGCACGAAGCAAAGGGCTATAGTTTATAAAAGGTAACGTAAAACTCTTTTCCAAATAGGCAAAGTTTAGGTGAGCCTCGCTCGTGCCTTAGCTCACCTACATGAGATTTGAACGGTAATAGGACAAAGGGTCTCTTTGGATTGGTAAAATTTAAAAAAGAAAAAAATAAATTTTACTGAAAGAAAAGTTAAGAGATTAAAAAAAATTATTTTTTGGCTGCACTAATTATGTTAAGAAAATTTAAAACATAAATTTACTAACAGTGGTAATAATAGTGGAGTTAGTCATAATAGTAGAAGTGGTAATGGTGACAGTGATAGTGACAGCAATGGTAGTAGTAGAGGTGACGGTGACAATAATAATTATTTATAATTAAACTATTTACAAGTGTAAAAGTAATTATATTATGATAAGTATTCAAAAGTTATTAAACCTCATAAACGAATGAATTAATTACTAAATTTAAAAGAGAATTCGTTAACTAAAAATTTAAAAAACCTAATTTTAAGTTTAACAAATAAGAAAATTAAATTACACTAAAATGAAGAGACCAATATGATTGACAATTACTTGGGAAATTAAATCTATTATAGCACTATAACAATTTTTTAATCTCTAATCTAAATCCCATGTAAATATGAATAAGTATTCTCAACTACAAGCTAGAATTACTTTCGAAATAATTATTAATTAAATCCAGGACATGAACTATCTTTGATAATAACACGAATTATCAACGTTAAAATAAACTATAAGCATACCTTATCTAATCTTAGTATAACTCTTCTAATTCATTAATTATATGAACAGTACAACTATTGCATTACCATCTCATATAAATCACATAAATTAAAATTGATGTAAATCTCAAAACCACATCCCATGTGAATATGAATAAGCATTCTCAGCTACAAGCTAGAATTATTTTTGAAATAATTATTAATTAAATCTATGATATAAACTATCTTCGACAATAGCACAAATTATCTACATTAAATTAATCTATAAGTATAACTTATCTAATCTTAATATAACTCATCTAATTCATTAACTATATGAACATTAAAACTATTACATAACTTCTCATATAAATCACATAAATTAAAATTGATATAAATTTCAAACCACATCAATTTATCATCTAGAAGACAATAAATCAACATAGAATTTAATAAACATAAAAAACTATTCCATTATTCAACAAAAATATTATATATAATTGTCATTAATCACAATTGAGATTTAAATTAAAAAAATAAAATCTATCTTCTAACTTTATCAACTCCTTAGTAAAAGAAAAACTTAATCTTGCATGGTAGAAGAAGGTCTTAAATCTCCATTTGAAAACTTTTAGTGATTCTTCACCTTCTTCTCCCTTTTTCTCTTAAGAAAAACTACAGAATTTCCTCAATTGTGAGTCTCATATGGCTTTATATAGATATAAGAGTGAAGTGTAATAAGAAAATGACTCAAAATCGACTTAAAATATGAAACTACACATTAACCCATTCAAGTGCCTTGCATACTCGTTTAGGGATGCCATCGGGTCGGGTTTTGCCAAAACCGAACCCAATACCATTTAAAAAATGATAAATCCGAATCCACCCCGAATAGCTATTCATGTTAAATTTGGAAACTCAAACCTGGCCCATTAGGATCGGGTCAATTTTTATCAAAATATAAAGAAATATTCATAACCTTATTTGGGTTGGGTTTTGCCGAACCTGAACCCGATACCATTTAAGAAATGGTAAACCCAAATCTACCTGAATAGCTATACGGGTTGAATTTGAAAACCCAAACCCGACCCATTAGGGTCAAGTTGGGTTAGGTTTTACCATATACCCGACCCAAGTGGCATCCCTATGTCCGTTCGAACGACTATACTATTTCTACAATCTATACATTTCTGTTCAGTTTTGTGTCTAGCTTCTATTCAGGAAGCGAAGCCTAGACACTGGACATCCCTATGCCTGTTCTTTCTTTTACGTCTATATTAATTCTCAACAAATTTGTAACTCCGAAAAGTTTTCTAAATAATTTTAAAGTGTATCAAAAATATTTTTAAATATTTTGCACATTATTCAAGGACCTTGATAAGTGTACCTTACTTACAAAATATAAAAAATTTACATTTTAGAAGTGTAATATATTAATAAAATCCCAACTTAATTCAAACACACGTCTAAAGTACTACTAGCACCCAAATTAATTAATAATTAAACTAAAATATGAATATTTATCTTAATATAAATAAATTATAATTAACTAAAATAACCTACTATTATACTAGCAAATAAGGTAAAAAGGAGTATTACGCACATGCACACGCTCGCACGCACACACACACACATATATTACACTTATAAGGCAGTTGTGGTAGTGGCGGTAGTAGTGGTGGCAGTAGCGATGACAGAGGTGGCGGTGACAAAGGTGGTAGTGGTTGTGGCGATAGTGGTGGCCGTAGCGGTGATGGTGGTAGTGTAGTGATGGTAATGCGGTAACAGTGGCGATGGTGGTGGTGGCCGAAGAGGTGGCAGCATCAAGGCATAAGTCTTTGGTACACTGATTTTCTCTCAAATTTCATGACTTGAATGGTGAAAAGTTTTGAGACCAAATTTCCACATCTTTTCTCTCCGTTTATACTCTAGTTTCTTTTTCCTCGTTGCACCAAATAATAAAAATTGAAGGATTTTTTTAAAAATCCTTTCCCATGCATTCCACCATTCCAAACAGACCTAAGTTTCTCTGTTTGCACTTCTACTATATTTATAAATAAAAATAACCAAATCACCAATATACACCATCCGTCCAAAATTAATAACTCTAATTAGGAAAATAAATTATTCTATATTAATAGCTTTATTTTGTTAAATAGTTAAGTACTTAAAAAATAGTAACATCGGCTTATTTTTTCCTTAAGTAGGTTTAACCATTTAATAAAAATTACCATTTTCGTAGCTATTAATATAGGATGGTGTAATATCTAGGATTTCTTAGGTTTCAAAAATTAAACACGTGCAAAATAGGGTATTTAATTCTTTGACATTCTTAGTAAAATAACTTCATTAATAAATAGAATTTGTGGTTGAAACATATGTGGTTATAAAATAGACAGAAAAAGCTTCGAAACATCTCCAATGATGCTCGAATCGGAGTTCAGATGAGGGAGATACGACTATTCGAAGTTGAACATATCGTATATGGCACGTTACCCGATTTAGATGTATATTTGGGCCGTTTAAGTCATTTTACAGGCAGGGTTAATTAAAGTGATAAAAAATAAAAAAAAAAAGGTCAAAGTAGCCTAGTTGGCCCAACTTCTAAGGGGATTAGGGTTCTTAATCCCCATGTTTATAAATGGGGCTTCTTGGGATCAATTAAGGAACTTTTTCGCCCTTAAGGGAGGGGGAAAGGTCATGGACAATGAGGTTCCGGTGGCGGTGGATCAACGGTAAAACAACAATTAAGGTAGGATCATTGTCTTAATCTTCGAGTCGAGATTAGTGGGGGTTTTGATAAGTAAATTTGAATATAATTACAATATTAGTGATTTATGCAATTTACTGTTTTGTAATTTATAGGAAAAGTTATTTCTGCAATCACTATTCATGTAAGTACGTTGAAGACTGATTTTTGCCATCACTATTTTAGTAATTGCGATGATAGTAATTTCTGCAGTTACTATTTTTGTAATTATGATAAATAATAATTTCTACATTCACTATTCTCGTAATTTCGACAAACAGTGACTTTTGCAATAATTTTTTTTTAAATGTTGGATGGCCGTAGACATCGTTTTCACCGGATGAACAAATGTCCTCTTCCAGTCAAAAACCCTGGTCGCCGAAGTCGACCGTGGTGGACAGTTTGGGTGAAATAGTGAAAAAAAGGGAACGTGCCGACAACGGTGTAGACTATCGGATGGGGCGAGGGGGGTCTTGTTGGGATGTGGTCCTCTGCCCTCTCCCTTTTCCCTTGTCAAGCAACAAAGACCCACCAACGGTAGGTCCAACACTGTTGTGCGGGCCTCTATTTTTTTTTTAAAAAAGGGGGGGCTTGTGGTCACCAGATGGCAACAAGACCGACACCGTCAGTTCTGTTGTGAGTTGGCAGTTTGAAAGCCTCATGCCATCTCTAATGCCCCAACCCAAGCCGGGGCCCAGAAAATCTCTAATAAAAAATCTTCTTTCCTTAAGCAAAGAATCATCATCTGTGTGCGAGATGTACAATGTTCATCTACGCAATATGGAGCTTCAAAGCTTCCCCATACATAGACTTAGGTTGTAATGATCATTTACACACGACGAAGCTTCGTAATTCGTCGTGTGTAAATCAAAATAAAACTTATTATGATAATTATTTTGGATATGGCCAATGTTGCCTTGTTGTTGGTTGCCCGTATGATCAAATCCAAACTAGTTCTGCCCAACGGCAACTACATGCATCAGGCATCACAAAATCATATATGTTTAAGTATATATATATTGACATCCAATCAAAATCATACTGAAATTTGTAATCTATTAGAGTAAAGTCAAAGTTAATAAATCAACAAAATCGCATATCTTGCTCTACCACAAAGTGGGATCAAACACATTTAGACGTCTTGCTCTATCACTAAGCCGAGACCGAACATAACACACCATACATCTCGCTCTTCCCTAGAGCGAGACGGAACATAACAAGTCATCTCAAGGCATAGAAGATCAAAACACAAAGGATCAAGGCATAGCATGACACTTCAGATCATATCAAATAAAATATAACAAAGTAATTCAAATTAGAACATATTAAATCATAATAATTCATACATCTTAATTAGTATATTATTATCACTAATTAAGATGTGTTAGTGTACAAATAATTTAACATCCTAAGTTAACTACTTAAGATGTATACGTATTCTCATATAGAAGATAAGGTATACTTACCTAGAGAAGACATCGGAAGCGGCATCGTTTAGAGATATTCATCTCTTCATAGCATCCTCCTTTCAAATGCGGATATGGCAGGTAGAATCTCCTTCAAAGTAGGTGGATGTAGCATTCCTTTGGCTTAGAGAAGTTCCTTACTTTCTGTACTCAAAGTTGACGGATAGAACACCCTCTTTTAAAAGACATATTTCTCCTTCCATGCTTGTGAACCATGGATGGAGTCTCCCCTTAGCTTGGGGATGCCTCTCTTATCAGGTGGTGGTGGAGGACAGAGCCTCCCCTACTTCGCCTGACAACTGTGGACAAAACCTCTTCTTATTCGTGACCCATTTTTCTTTCTCCGGTGCTTGACGATGACGGGTAGGGCTCTCCTTATATTGGAGCATTTCCTCTTCACATAGTCTTCAACTTGAAGAAATGATCCCTCCATTGCGTTGAGCATGCTCAATTTAACCAAGAACGGCTCTTGAACAGACTAAATTGGAGCTAGGATGCTCATAAATGGAGAAAAATAAGTTTGTCGGTGCTCGAGGACAATGGACAAGACCTCTCATTCTCTTGAGGCATTTCCTCCTTATATGGTCTCCAACTTGAAGAAAAGACCACCCCATTGTATAGAGCACGCTCGATTTACTTAATAACGCACATTAAACGGCCTTAATCGGACTCAGAATGCTCAGAAATGGAGGAAAATGAGCTTTGGTCTCAAAATGGAGCGGAATGAGGTATTTATAGCCCCTTGAGCTACCATTTTAAATCCACGGTTTTGCTACGCCACCAGAAACCGTGGCACTTGCCATTCACGCACCATGCATTGCCCATGCATAACATGCATGGTGACCGTGAGTCACAGCCGCGCATTACACACGCCGCGGTCGCGTGTGTCCATCTTGCGCATGCCTTATTTTATTTTATTTTAAAACAAATCTTTAAACATGCGTAACTTCTTACCTCGGATTCAGATTTGCGCATTCTTGGTACCGTTGGACTCGTATTAACAAACCCTTTGATACTAACCTAATTAAAGTAGTATATTGTGCTTTTTTTAAGTGGGTCCCACCTATTTTGCATGCTTCTTGAGGTCATAAATTTCGGTCCTAACCTCCGTTTCGCCCATTCTTTGATTTGTTAAGCTTATTTCTTCGAGCTCTACTCATATACGAAGTTTTCAACCTCTAAAACCATTTATAATTTATAAAAAATATATACTAATTACCTCTAACCCCCATGACTAAACGTAATTAGAAAAGAGGCCATACGACCTCTGGATGGCTACAGGGAAGACGTCCTATGATGTGGGTCATGGAGCCATGGACCGGTTTAGGTATCCCAACTCGATTTGGTCTGATCCAATAAAAAAATTTATAAAAAAATTGAACCGGTTCTAGTTCAGTAAGTTAAAATAGTAAAAAAAAATAGAAAAAATTACTAATAATTATGAGAGTATGTCGAGTGCCTTGACCAAGTTTCATATAGAGGAAAAATCTTAGAGGCTTTAAAATGACCAATTTACTCTTATGAGTTGAATAATAGAATAATTTTTAATGACCTTAGGGACTCCGATTTAGGGGCTTATGAGTGAGTATAAAAATTTAAAAATGTCCCAATGATAGGTGCATGAGTACCCTAAATTTAAATTAAGCCATAAGCTAGGTGAAAATTCCATTAAGTGGATAAATGACTATTTTTTTCCTAAGGGTTAAAGTAAAATTGTTAATTGAACCAGGGTTGATTTGAGGGGTTTACAACCCTTTAAGCGGCAAAAAAGTTATCTCATGTCCGTAACATCAAGGAGTAACTTTGAGATTAGTTTTAGACCCATTAGGTTCAGAGAAGCCTTAAACGAAATAATAAAAAAATACCCAAATGAGCGAACCGACTTGTAATCGCATGAATGAAATTAACAGGTCAATTTGATATTGGAACCTCTTAAGAGGTTAAATGCTTACTTGAAAATAGAGAGGACTATGTCGAATATGATATAATTATGTTAATGCCCTTAGGTGCATTATGACCTATTTTTATAAATATTTAATCAGAGCACCCAATAAGGGTTACAACATGAGAGCATGAATAATATCATTATTGAGTTTGGTTTTTTATATTACAATATGCTTGGACTTGTGTTAGTCTATATTATTTATATTGCTCATTGTTTTAATATTTGTTATTGATGTTGTGATAGTAATTTATCACTAACTTAATATTAATAAAATATTAATCGATGATGTTAGATGAATTTGGATTGGGCAAGAACACTAAATTATAATAAATACTAAAATACCCTCTAAGGGGTTTTAAACTAGTTCATAGAGTGAACAAGGCCTTTAACTTGACTATTTACCTTAGTTAATGAACCGTAACAATTTTGAGTTTTAACCCTAGTCTAAAAGGGACTCATAAAGTTTGAGATAATCATTCGGAATCCTTGCTTGTTGATGAACAAGATAGGATTTAGAATGGTTTTTTTGAGTCTTCACTCTATTAAGGAGCTATCGATTTGATTGTGTAGTTGCACCTCCCCATTGGGGAGAGTTGTGTGTGAGTTAGGCTCACCACCGATCTATTGAAGTTCATTTACTGTGCATACATTTGGATTAGCTGACATCCTACTTGGTTAGCTTTTTCTGTCACTTTTGTTTAGATGTAGTTTTGGGTCATACTCTTCCACTCTGGTTAGGTCCTTATGGGGCTAGGTTAGGTGATGATACTTCCTAGTGGATTATAGGGCCAGATTCTGGATGATTCCCTTTTGAGGAAGGTCTATGGTGGTTATATCATTTATCATTTAAGTTGACATTTGATGAGTGTGTCTGTCTTTTAGATTAGACACAGATATTAATCATCAAAAAATGGTTTGAGCAATAATTAATAAAATTGTTTAAAATTTCTTGTTTAATTAAAACAAGTAGAACCATTAAAGGACTTGCATAAAATGTAAGTTGGTTGAAAATACTTAAGTATTGTACGTGTTATGCAATGCTTCTTAGAATACTATTATTTTTAGGCAGAATTACGTCTATATTCGATCTTGTTGAAAATATTGGAGATGTTATTTAATGAGTACGTATGCAACTAACATTTCGTGATATTGACCCGATCTAAAAAATATTAATTAATATTTTTGTTCTTTTGGAAACGCTCCTCCAAGGGGAGAGATGTTTAACTGTTGTTTGGTCTTTTTTGATTGCATGTTCTTTAAACGAGGACGTAGCAATATCAGAATGTTGGTGAGCTATTAAGGATGATATTGCACTAGTGAAATTTAGTTTCTTATTTTTATAATTTTTTATGTAATTATAATTACTTACGTTAGAGCAAACTTTACTTCATTATTTATTTTTACACAAATGACAAACTTATACTTATATGATTAAAATACTATTTATCAAATTTTGACACATATAATAATATTATATATTTTAATAATTATATTTGTAAACCTAGATTATCATAATATGAATATTTAATCGGATAATTTATTTTATATTTTTTTTAAAAAAAATCTTTATCGTAATTGATCATATATTATTTATTTAGAAAGAGTTTTAAAAATCTGAATTATAAGGGAGAGTAAAATAAGCCACATCAGTCTTTAAAATTGAGCTACTAATGGATCTTGAGGGCGCAGTTGTAATCAGCCCAGAGTCACGGAAAATCAACCGCACAATGTGAGCGCATAGCCCGTACATGAAAATTATGACTGGTGCGCTGTCGATTTACCGTACGTGATCAACGAAGTTTGACCCCTCCTGAGTCCTGATCGATCACAAGTCTTATGCGCAGGCGTGCATCGAAGAGAATGACGAGCCGATCGGTGCCCATGTCGAGTTCATTTGATGGCCGTCACTTGTATCACAAGCAACCAATCTTTTTGAAGGGGTGAAGAAAGAAAATAAAGAAGTGGGTCTGTAATGAATGGGGGTTGCGGAGAATGAGTGGGAAGGAGAACCGCCATTGCTGAAGGTGAAGAGAAATCTCTGCCAATGTGTGGAAGCTGAAACCCACGCAGATGGTCATCCATGCCCACCATTAGTCCTCCAAGCAGGGCGCCAGCCGCTCTGTTGCGGGTTTCCTCCCGGGTCGCCCTCCACTCGTTCGACGAAATGCCCCGCCGGAACGAGGCCGTTCCCAACGCTGTCCTATCCTCCCTCGTCCGCCACGGCGACCCGGTCTCTGCGTGGAGAGTCTTCCTTCGTATGCACCGGTCTGGCCTCTGCCTCAACGGCTACACGTTCACCCCCTTGCTGAGCGCCTGCTCGGCCATGTCTGCGGCGCCGGTGCTTGGTGGGCAGGTCCACTGCCTGGTTGTCAAGCTGGGTTTGTCTTCGGAAACTGTGGTGCAAACAGCCCTTGTTGATATGTACGTCAAGTGTGGTTCCTTGCCGTGTGCTGTCCGTGCTTTTGAAGAGACTGCACTCAAGGACGTGGTTGCATGGAATTGCATGATCTCGGGCTTCGTCCGTCACGGTCTTGCTGCAGATGCAATTGGTGTTTTCCGACTAATGCAGAAGAATGGAGCCGAGTTCAATGGCTTTACACTCTGCTCCGTGCTAAAAGCATGCTGTCCACTGAGCGCCCTTATGCAGGGGAAGCAAATTCATACTTTGGTTATCGTGACTGGTGACAATTCAGTTGTTCTGGGCAGTGCGCTGGTCGACTTTTATTCAGCATGCGGTCTGATTTCTGATGCTATTCAAGTTTTCAATGCATTGAATTGCGAAAAGGACGAGGCTATTCACAATGCCTTGCTCTCCGGCTATGCGCGCAATGGTAAATATGAAGAGGTAATGTCTATCATAAGGAGGCTGCGACCAAATGCCATTGCGCTGACCACAGTTCTTTCTGCCTGTGCGGCGATTTGTGATCTGATCTCCGGGATGCAAGTGCATGCCGTTGTGCTTCGAGGAGGCTTTGAATATGACGTTTTGCTGTGCAATGCTCTCTTGAGTATGTATGCCAAGTCTGGTAAGGTTGATGCTGCACGCTCGGTTTTTCATCGAATTGGTGATAAGAATGTGGTCACTTGGACGAGTATGATAGATGCATACGGAAGCCATGGGTGTGGATTTGAGGCGCTGGAATTATTTCGGCAGATGTGTTATGAGGGGAATGGCATTTCTCCAAATGACGTAACGTTTCTCACTGTACTTGCTGCTTGTGGGCATTCTGGGCTTGTGGAACAAGCAAGAGAGTGCTTTGTCACAATGACTGAGAAGTATGGACTGAAACCAGGGCCTGAGCATTATGCCTGTTTCATTGATTTGTTGGGCAGGGCAGGGAGGGTTGAGGAAGCGTGGGATGTCTATAGAAGAATGGAGAAGAATGATATTGTGCCAACTGGAGAAGTCTGGGCAGCTTTGCTCAATGCTTCTAGATTAAATCTGGATGTGGTCAGAGGGGAGTTTGCTGCGAAAGCTTTGTTTGAACATGAGCCAGATAAACCAGCGAATTATGTATCACTTTCCAACTTCTATGCTGCAGTCCAAGATTGGGAGCAAGTTGAGAAACTAAGAAAGGTAATGAAAGAGAAGGGGATGGGGAAGGAGCTTGGGAGTAGTCAGGTTGATATCCAATGCTGCAACAGCTAGTTATTAAATGGTTGCTTCATGACCTTGCCTTGCAGATTGAGAAAGAAACATGATTGGCCTACAATTGGCAGCATGGATGGGACTGCCAACCACTTCTTTCATACGGGTTACTCATATTGTGTTTAGTACTTGCTTTGTCCTAAATTAATAGCTCTATTTTGGCAAAAAAAGTTTATTCTATATTAATTCTTTTTTTAATTTAAGTGATTGAGTACTTAAAAAGGGTGTCATAAGTTTATTTTCCCATCTAAAAGATGTGAGTTTCACTATTTAATAAAAATTACTGCTTTTTTTAAATAGAGCTATTAATTTAGGAAGATGGAGTATTATCATAAATAAACCAATTACATATAAATATACCAATTACATAATACTCTTATTGCGTTCTTTGTAAAATGTTTCTCATGATTCTTCCCTATTGTACTACTATAACCAGTAACCTTAATCCCAAGGAAAGGGTCGTTTCCCCAACTAGTGTTTCTTTTAGTGCTAATACCCCCATGGTTCTCCACTATTTTGTTATTGTTCACCCCAACACCCCACCCTTTATTTCTCTAGCCTAGTGCCCGTGTTGACAATATTTTTTTCTTTTACGGTCAATACTCGCCCTCCTCAATAGCCAGAGCTAGGCTAGATTTGGCCCTACTGGCAAGCCCGTGTTGGGGCATCAACTGCAGAGGTGCACCGGCATCCCAATCGCAGGCCGCGGCTCTACCAGACGCAGTGTGAAATTGCTGGTCACGATCACAGATCTGCAGGTCGTAGTCAACAATTGGTGGTTGTATCTAGCCGCTTGTGAGGTCAGATCTAACGAAGACAAGAGGAGGAAAGAGGAATAGGGTTGCTGCCATCTCTCTTGCGGTCATCGCCACCGTCACAGCTGGAGTTGGAGAAGAAGAAATTTTTTTATTATAGCCATAGGGACTGGGAAGTGGTATACATACGGAGTTTTAATTTTTTTTAAAGGTGTACAAGTAATGGGTCTCTAATGTTTTGATGTTTCTTCAACATGTAGTGTTTAAATTACAGGATACTAATAAATGTGGTGGAATATATAGATAATGCGTTTCCTGGGAGCTTTAGGCTATCTATATATGGTGTGAGAGCACTAGGTTTTCGAAAGGTCTTGGATTGGATGCCCCCTAGGTGTTTTCACTTGCTAAGTACACATCAAATTTTGCACGTGAGGGGGAATGTTTGGAATATGAAATAATATCCGCTTGTAATATATTGACTAATCCTTTTTACAAAGGGAAAATTATATAAATAATAATTAAAAAAATATTTACTAAAATAAATTTTTTTAAAATGGTTTTTTTTTGCCACGTGGGCGCCAATTGTGCAGTTGGCATCTACGTGATTTTTTTAAATTTTAAGTTGGTTTCAAATGATTTCGTCATTCTAAACGACGAAACTGTTTATAAGTTGACCCAGTTTTATTGTTCTGAACGACAAAATTAACTTAAACTGATTTTGTCGTTCTGAACGATGAAACTGCCATACTTATCTATTTTATCCTTCGGTCTCGGCAATAATACTAATTTCGTCGTTCAGAACGACAAAATCAGCTTAAGTTGATTTTGTCGTTTAACACGATGAAATCATCGTCGTTATACACGCGAACTCGCTCCGCCTCCAGTCGTGTTTCCAATCCAGTCGTGTTTCTTCTTGCGATCTAGCATTCCGCACCGCCGCCTCTGCCGACGTCCAACCAGCCGCTAGTGTCACGCCCCGACGCTACCCGACCCTAGCCGAACCCGGTCCAAGGGCCGGTCAAGCGTGCGGGGGTGACGAGGGGAATTGAGATATAGTTTAGCGGAAGACTTAACCCTAAATACGGGCGATCTAACAGAATTACGGAGTACACATACCACTTTGAGCAAGAGTAAATAAGTAGAAAAGAAAGAAAGTCGCTTAACTCAAAATAAACGACTAGTCTCAAACCCACATACTTAGTCAACCATAGCCCACTCTGGCTCTAAAATAGATCTTAGACATCACAACTGCATAAAGTGACATAAATCCAACAGGGAACCATACACAAAGGTTCTAAACATAAAGCATAAACCAAGGAAACTAAGTCACATAAGAGTCTCCACGATCACATCCAAGTCATCTCCGATCTTTCCTCAAAGAGGAGATCCTGTCCGTCTGCGTGTCGCACCACGCAACCCCAAAGCAAAACACAATAAAGAGGGGTGACTTTAAACAAACTCAACAATGGTTTTTAATATAACTATCATCATCGAAAATATGATGGCATAACAATAAAATCATTCAGATTAAACATTGACAAGATGTAACATTTTCTGATCACACAGAGACATCACTTAAACCTGCATCATAGTGTATAATCCACATAGTGCTATTCACATCATATCAACCTGCATGAAATGTATCTCTAACATACATATCAATTCATGCCTCAACATCATATCAACCTACATGAAATGTATCTCTAACATACATATCAAATCATGCATCAACATCATATCAACCTGCATGAATGTATCTCTAACATACATATCCAATCATGCCTCAACAACATATCATCCTGCATGAAATGTATCTCTAACATACATATCCAACCATGCATCACATCATATCAACCTGCATGAAATGTATTTCTAACATACATATCCAATCATGCATCACATCATATCAACCTGCAAGAAATGTATCTCTAACGTACATATTCAATTATACATCACATCATATCAACCTGCATAAAATGTATCTCTAACATACATATTCAACCATACATCATATCAACCTCCATCAAGAAGAAATCACAATTTAGTGTCACACAGGCGGGAACATAGACAAGGTCACGAAGGCGTGTCATGGTCTCATGCATTCATATCACATATGTCACGCCCCGGCGATGCCCAACCCGAGCCGAACCCGGTCCAAGGGCCGGTCAAGCGTGCGGGGGCGACGAAGTGAAGATTGAGAAACGATTCTAGCGGAAGACTTAACCCTAACCACGGGCGATTAATAGAAACACGGAGTGCGCACAATCCTTTGAGCAAGAGTAAATAAAAAGGGAAGAAAAAATGTTGCTTACCACAAAGTAAACAACAATCTCAAACCCACAAGTTTAGTTAAGTAAAGCCCACACCGGCTCAAAATAAGTCATAAGCATCACAACAGTAAAATGAGACATAAATCCAAAACAAGAACCCTACACAAAGGTCCTGAACAACAACATAACTAAGAAAAATAAACCACACAAAGAACTCTACGATCATATCCAAGCCACCTCCGACCTTTCCTCGAAGAGGCGATCCTGTCCGTCTGCGTGTCGCACCATGCAGCCCCAAATCAAAACACCAAAGAGGGGTGAGTTTAACAAACTCAGCAATGGTTTTAATATCACTAACAACATCGAAAAATACGATAGCATAGCGATATAATCATTCAAATCAACGAATTACATGGTGCATCATTTTTAGATCACACATACATATCACCTAACACTGCATCATAGCGCATAATCAACATGCATGGATGTATCTCTAACATACATATTCCACATGCATAACATCAACATCAACCTGCATGGATGTATCTCTAACATACATATTCCAACATAACATCAACATCAACCTGCATGGATGTATCTCTAACATACATATTCCCACATGCATAACATCAACATCAACCTGCATGGATGTATCTCTAATATACATATTCCAACATGCATAACATCAACATCAACCTGCATGGATGTATCTTTAACATATATATTCCCACATGCATAACATCAACATCAACCTGCATGGATGTATCTCTAACATACATATTCCACATGCATAACATCAACATCAACCTCCATCAAGGAGTAATCACACATTAACGTCACACAGACGGGAGCATAGACAAGGCCACGAAGGCGTGTCATGGTCCAAAATTCTACACAAGAATTCAAGAAAGATCGGGTTATCAATCCCTAATACTGCTCGCCCTGGACGATCCTGGCCAATGATGTCCCATTCTCACACAGAGAATCTAGAGCAGGGGTGTTCGCCCAGGGACATCTCCTGCAGAGGGAAGAGCCCGAGTTCTCACACGGAGAACCCTAGAACACGCGGTAGCGGGGTGCACATGGCATACCACACTGGATTCTTAGGGTCCAAATGACACACATAATAACATTCTCACAATCCGCAAGACAAGTACACAACTCGTCCCCACATCATTCCATTTAATTAAACTCAACCCGGGGAGTGCACTTGTTCCACACAGGAACTTCAAATCGTTCCACACAGGAACTTCAAATCAAAATATGTCCTTTTGGACCAATCAACTTGCGATTAATCCACGACCGATCAATCCGGCACACAATTCCATCACATTGCATCCAATCGGTCAAATTCAATTAATCACGATGAAGCCTCAATTGGAAATCCATTTTCATGATGCATGCAGCATGGTACATATGTGGGCAAAGCATACATGAATCCTAATCCATGATAAGTGCTCTCATCAGCCCCTAATGCATCATTCATAATCACAATATCAAGCTTCAACATCATCATTTAACCCCCACATGTGTGTGTAACTAGTAGAAGCATTTCATATAATGCATATCAACATGCTTAAAAATCAACTCACTACCACACTACACATGTGAATTTCTATCCAAACATGAATTCCAGCGGAAATCATAGAAGAAGAATCGTTGAAATCATAGCTAGATTCAAAACTCAACCAAAAGGCTAAACACATATAGCATCATTCATTTCATCATTGAGTCATGACATTTACCAACATCCACACACCACTAACCACAATCTATCATGACAAATCAGTCCAACAATGATTGTAGTCCTACTGAAAATATGCCTAACCAAAGGGGAACAACCATTCATAATTTCAAGATAACGATTCCAACATCATGCCACAAAACATAAGTCATTCCACCATCTCTAAGCATATATCTCAACTCCATAAACTCAATAGCATGCATTTTCAGTAGCATAACATAGCTTAAAACACTCCACATTCATATAAAATTGTCAAGCTAAAGTGGAATCATCAAAGTAGGCATCATATGCACAACATACAATCTCTTGTGTAGCCGATCGATCGCCCTTCAGGCCGTTCAATCGGTTACACGCAAAATTTTGAAATTTACAGTTCATCCGATCGATCGCCCTGCAGGGGCGATCGATCGCCAACACGACAGAACAGTCATCTTCTTCCTTTTGCAAATCCAAACCGAAACACCATAGATAATACTTCAAATCCACATCTAACACCCTAATCATCATCAAAAGTCCTCCTTGACTTCCAGAACATCAAACCAAACCATAATAATGCAAAACCCTAAGAAATCGGGATTAAATAATTCCATTTTCTAATCTTACCATTAACACACCAAATCAAGCAACCCATTTCAAAATAAGCCAAAAATGAAGAGTTTTACCATGGATAAACAGAGATTTCGAAGACCCATTACCTCAACACTTGATTAAGCTCGGATTGAAGAGTCACCCTTCTTGAAATCCTTGAAAACACAATGAGTTTGAATTAAATCCTAATAGAAATCAATTTACTTAAGAAATCCCTAATTAAATCTTAGATCTAGGGCTTGTTGGTAGTAAAAATCAAAATTTGAATGTTAGGATTTATAGTAAAACACAAATCAGTAGCTTTTGATGGTAAAAAATGAATTGAATCAAGGGGAAAATGGTAGATTTGAAAGAAATTAAGAAGAAAGTCAAGGATTAGTGCTTAATTAGAGTAAACTTACCTTAATCGGCTTCTAATTCGGGCCTAAGTGGGGATTAGGCCAGCCCTCCTTCCTTAGCCTATTCCCAAAAATGGAAATGGCTCAGGTTTACCCTTTTATAGTAAGGGTTGGGGTATGCATAGGTAAGTTTTGGGGTGTAAATATGAAAAGTAGGCTAAAAATGGTTATTTTAAAAATTTAAGCACAAATTAAGCCTAATAAAATTCTGAAAATTTTTGTGTGACCTTAAATATATGTCTAGGTCATTTGATCCGAAAATAAAAATTTCGACGGTGGGGCCCACATGGGTCCCGCCAAAACCCTAATTTTTGGGAAAATAGTGAAAATTCTAAAAAATCCCAAAAATTCACATTTGGTCTAAAATCACTTAAAACCACTAATGTTGAAGTTAATTTTGGTTAAAACCGTCACAAACACTATTTATTTTAAGAAATCACCGAATAAGATCAGAAAACACGTTAATCTCACGATAACCCATAATTAAAGAAAATCAAAACCCGGTTTAAAGATGAGGGTCCTTACAACATAAACCTGCATAATAGTGTCTCAAACAGACCATTTCTGATCATACAATCATATCACATAAACCACATTCACCCTACACGACAAACGTATCAACCACATGATACACAATCATGCATAGCATTCATAATAGACATGCATCAATACAAATGGTGAATGCCTCCATCAAGAATTAAACACAAGCATTGCCACATAGGCAAGAACACGATCAAGGCCACGAAGGCGATAACACGGTCAAATTTCCACACAGGAAATAAAAAGAGTCGGGGTTGTTAATCCCTAAAGCTGCTTGCCCTGGACGATCCTGACACAGGGAATCTAGAGCAGGGGTGTTTGCCCAGGGACATCTCTTGCGGAGGGGAGAGCCCGAATTCCCACATAGGGAACCCTAGAACACGTGGTAGCGGGTGCACACGGCATACCACATTGGATTCTCAAGGTCCAGATGACACTTATAATAATAATCTTAAATCCACAAGACAAGTACACAACTCATCCCCCACATCATTTCACTTAGCTAGACTCAACCCAGGGAGTGCACTCGTTCCACACAGGAACTCAAATCAAAACATGTCCTTTTGGACCAATCAAGTTTCGATTAAGCCACGATCGATCAATCTGGCACGCAATTTTACCACATTGCATCCAATCGATCAAATTCAATTAACCTCGATAAAGCCTTAATTGGAAATCCATTTTTATGATGCATGCAACATGGTACATACATGGGCAAGGCATACATGAATCCTAATTCATGATAAGTGCTCTCATCAGCCCCTAATGCATCATTCATAATTATAATATCAAGCTTCAACATCATCATTAAATCCCACATGTGTGTGTACCTAGTAGAAGCACTTCACTCAATGCATATCAACATGCTTGAAATTAACTCACTACCACACTACAGTGAATTAACATCTAATTATGAATTCTAGCGGAAATCATAGGAGAAGAATCATTAAAATCATAACTCAAATCAAAGCTCAACCACAAGCTAAACACATATAAGATCAGTCACTTCATCCTTAAGCCATGACGTTCACTAACATCCACACATCAATTAACCACATCCTAACATGTCATCTCAGTCCGTTAGTAGGCTGTAGCTCTACTGAAATTATACTTAACCATAGAGAATCAACCATTTATAACTTCAAGATGGTAATTCAACATCATATAACCAACCACAAGCCATTCCACATAACTTAAATATATATACCACAACTTCTAACATTAATATAATGCTCTTCAAGTAGCTTATTATAGATCAAAATACTCTACATAAACATAAAAATGATATTTTGAAGTAGATATGTCGAAATAAGCAATATACATAAATTTGTCAAATCCTGCAGTGTAGCCGTTTGAACGCCCTGCAGGGCCATTCGATCGGCTAAACAGGAAAAATGCCAAAACTGTAGTGTTGCTGTTCGAACACCAACAAGGCAGATTTGACCTTCTTCCTTTCGCATTTTCAAACCGAAACTCCATTAATAAAACTCAAAATCACTATATAACAACCTAAATGCCATTAAAAGTCCACCATAACTTCTAGAATGCTAATCCACATCATAACAAGATAAAACCCTATGAAATCGGGATTAAAGATTGCCATTTACTAATCATGTCATTAGAACACTAAATCAAGTAACTCCATTCAAAACAAACCACAAAATCAAGAGTTTTACCATAGGAAGACTTAAATTTCAAAAGTTCATTACCTTATCCCTTGATTAGGCTTGGATTTGATAGTCACCCTTCTTGAAAACCTTACAAGACATAGAGTTTGAATTAAACTCCATTAAAACCGATTTAACATAGAAAACCCTAATTAAAAACTTAGATCTAGGGCTTGTTGAACATAAAAATCAAATTTTTAGAGCTAGGGTTTGAAGTAAAGATGCAAATTAGTAGTTTTGATGTTTAAAAACGAATCAAAACAAAGGGGAAATGGTAGATCTAGAAGTGATTAAGGGAAAGGCCAGGATTTAGGGATTAATTAGAATGGACTTACCTTAAACACCTTCTAATCCGGGCCTAATTGGGGATTAGGCCTGACCTCTCCTTCTCAGCCTATTCCCCAAAATGGGAATGACTCAGGTTTGACCTTTTATAGTAAGCTCTTGGGGTGTGTATGGGTAAATTATGGGGTATGAATAGAAAAATAGGCTAAAAATGGGTAATTTATAAATTTGAGCACTAATTAAAACCTGGAAAAATTATAAAATTTTTTATAAGAGCTTGTGTTGATGTCTGGGTTAATTTGGTCCAAAAACTTAAATTTTGACAGTGGGGCCCACAGGGGGTCCCGCCAGACCTTGATTTTCGAAAAAATAGTAAAAATTCAGAAAAATCCCAAAAATTTACATTTAATTCAAAATCACTTTAAACCAGTATCTGTAAAGTTGATTTTGATTAAAACTATGAGAAACACCATCTATCTTTGAAACCACCGAATAAATCAGAAAACATGTTAACCTCACGATAGCCGATAATTAAAGTGAAACGAAAACCGGTTTAAGATTAGAGATCTTACATCCAGTCCCATCGCCGACGTCCAGCCTGCCGCCAATCCCACCGCCGGTCCTCCTTTCTCCTCCCGACAGTATTTTTCGTCGGCCGCCATTTTAATTGCGCCCGTTTCGCACCCAATCCGTGGTACCCTAATTCTTCATTTTGTTAAATAATTGGTTTAAAAGTATATTGATGTAAAGTCTGTGCTTAAATTAAATATTTGCTACGTGTCTAGGTTTTGCATTTTGCCTCTTACGAAAGTATATTTTGCCTCTTACGAAAGTACTGCTCCAGGTTGTTTCGGTGTTGGTAAGTAGCTTATGAACTCTCTATTGATTCAATATTTTGGTGTAATGTGCGATTTGGATGATTTAGTTAAAAATGAGCATTTTTTGTCTAGGGGCTTTAGTGCTTTTTTTTACGGCTTATATGGTTTGTGACATTGCATCCGTTGTCGCATCAATTGTGTAATTTTATTGATTAGAAAATTTGTTCATTAATATAAAGTCTTCATGATATGCTTATATACTTGGTAAATCTATTAGTTTCTATGCATATATATTTTGAACATATATTAGTTAGGGTAGATGTTAGTATTAGATTGCTTAATCTAATATTAATTTAATGTATTATTTATGAATTAATTGAATAGAAATGGCGGAAGAAATGGTTAGTTTTTTAATTAACTACGATGGACGCATAGAAGGATTATTAATTAAGAAATTGTCTACATTTGATGAATTTGAGATGCACGTAGCAAGCAAGGTTGGGTTGGATTGAAGAAGATGGAAAATTACTATCAAATGTAATATTTCGTCCTATGGATCGAGAATGATACTAATGTACATAAATGATGATACATCAATGGCTTTTATGTTTCACCACTCATGTGACAAAATTTCTTTCGAGTTATTTCTCGAAAAAGATGTCCGAGTGACTAGTGAAAGGCGAAGTAGTTCACATAGGAGCTCACATAGGAGCTCAGATAGAAATGTGAACAATGAAAGTCATATGCAAATGCCAGTGGATGAAGAAGAAGAAGAAAATTTATCTATGACAGTAGCTTCAAATGAACGTTATAGGTCATCTGCCCCTATTTACGATGGAAGTGGACCTAATTGGAGGTAAGGTTGATTTAGTTGTGAATACATTTTGAATCTTATTATCCTTTAATGAAAATACGTTTAGCTAAATTTTGAGATTTTGTGTGTAATATGGAAGGTCCACGACGCATGCACACGAACCATTTAGCGTTTAAATGTCTCAAGGCGGTGCATGGTATGAAACTCAAAGTTCGACGGGCCTTCATTACCCCTACATGTATGTTGGTCATACCGATGCTGGACCTTCCAATCAAAGGTAAAATATATATTTATAAACGAATTCAACTTTTTTAGGCTTACGAAATTTAATACATATGCGATGTTTATATGTAGGGGGGGATATGTCTACGGTGAAGATATTGATGAAAATGAGGATAATGAAGGTGAAGATAATATTGACGAAGTAAGTGGAGAAGATTTTGACATGAATGTAGAAGGGGTTAGAGGTGAAGAAAGCGCTCAACAGATGATTGACGACGAAGGGGATGATGCGGTAGACAATGCTATTGCTGGGAATGATATAAATGTAGATGATGAAGAGCCGTCGTACTGTAAAGTGGAGCCACTTTATGCACACATCACAAATGAGGACATAGATGCGGCAGTTAATTCTACAATGGATATGGACCAATAAAATGAAGATGAGTTATATGTTGGCCGCATCTTTGAGAATAAAGAAGCATTTGTTACAGCCTTGCAGGTGTTTTCCATTCAAAATCATGTCGAATACAAGGTTGTACGAACAAATTTGTCAGAGTATACAGTGAAGTGCATTGATAGCACTTGCCCTTGGAGAGTGCATGGCTCAATAAAAAGGGGTGGTGGGTCCTTTAAATTGAAGACATATAAAGGTGATCACACATGTCAGAATGCCCAGCTTAGCACAGATCATCGGCAGTGCAGTGCCTCCTTTATTTCGAAGGTCATAATGCCCACTATCCAAGCCTAATTAACTCTCACACCAGGGGATATTATTCAAAGAATGAAAGAGAAGTATCATGTTGACATATCTTATAAGAAAGCATGGGCAACAAGGAATATGACGATCAAGGCTATTTATGGAGATTAGGTAGAATCATATAAATTGTTGCCAATGTACCTAAGGGCGGTGCAACAAGCAAATCCTGACACCTAGTACCGCTTAGAAGATGATGTAGTACCTCGTGCAGATGGTGGCACTTGTAGGAGATTTACACGGTTGTTTTGGGCATTTGGGCCGTTTATAGCAGGGTTCCGACATTGCATCCCTGTGATTAGTGTTGATGTCACTCACTTGTATGACAGATATCCTGGTGCTCTTATGGTAGCTACAACTACAGATGGAAACAATGGGTTATTTCCTCTTGCATTCGGGCTTGTCGGGAAGGAAGATGGAGACAATTGGAAATGGTTTCTAATGAAATTGAGGGATCATGTACTGATGGGCATGACGAACATCGTCATTATGTCAAATCGACATAAGGGGCTTCAGAAGGCCATGCCTGAGGTTCTTCCTGAGCCAGATTACCACTATCGTTATTGCATCTGTCACATAAAAGTAAATTTTAAAGAGTTCAAAAATGATACACTGACGGACATGATTGGGGCAGCAGCTTGTGCACTTACAATAGAAAAGTTTGATGCTAAAATGGACTTGATTGGTCAAGAGAGTCCTAGGGCAAAACATCTCCTCTTAGGAGGAGAATTGCATCCTGGATAGTGGTCCCTTGCCCACAGTGGTTTTATGACATTTGGCATGACAACTATAAATATGACTGAAAGTTTAAATAGCATCTTGAAGGGGCACGAGGTTTACCCATGCAGGCTTTAATGTCAGCTATTTTTTATCTGCTCATAAAATTTTTTGTTAAACAATCTTCTACCGCCTCTGCCATGCCACCCCATCTGCTCCTAGAGTGGAAGCTATATTGAGAGAGCAAACAAGAAAAATTGGGGAGTATATAGTTAATAGGATCAACAGGATGAGTCAGTAAGCATGTGTTCCTTTCAATTAATGATATGATCTTAATTTTTCACAGATAATATGGATCATGCAGAGCCTTGTTACGGGCCAAGACCGAGTGATACTTCCATACTCATACAACAGGAGTCACATAGGTCTACTACTATTTGGTGAGGAGAGGTATGATAAATTTTTTATAAAATTTGTTTCATTTTTTGGACGATATAGTATGCTATGTTAAAATTTTAAAATTTATTATAAGACCCCGTGCGCCTTGAGTGTACTGAACATTTTAAATATCTCTACCATTGGCCTATAGACGAGCATATTTTACCTTATATCGAGTGTGCGGATTTCAGCCATTTCATTCATCTACAGTATGTCTATCTAGATCGACCCCTATTGACAGCTCTCGTTGAGAGATGGAGGGAGACTTAGACGTTTTATTTGTCATATGGAGAGATGTTCATCACGCTCATGGATGTAGCAGTTCTATTAGGACTTTGTATTGATGAACGTCCTGTGGCAGGCATGACAGGAGGAGCTCATATGGATATATTAGTTAGACTTCTTGGTAGATATCCTCCTACTACAGTGATTAGGGCTGCAAGAATGGAGGCCAGCCCGCAAGCCCGGCCCGTAAAATTGCGGGCTTGGGCCGTAATATATAAATTACAGGCTGGGCCGGGCCTAAAATTTAAAAGTTACTAAATTTAGGGCCGGGCCTGGGCCTGGACAAAAAAAACTTAAAAGCCCAGCCCGTAATATTCAAGGCCGGCCCGTTATGATGGTAGATTTGAAGGCAAATCATTTTCAACTAGGGCAAATAATCTTTCTCATATCGTTTTGCTCAGCTGAGAACAGGGCCATGACGGCGGCGGCCTTAGAGAAGATCTCCACCATCACCTCTCTGCCTCGGGCTTGGTGGCAGTGGGCGACAATGTCCATCAACGGGGTCATGATGGTGGCAGCCTTGGCCTTGGAGAAGGGGCAGTGGAGGAGGCGGTCGAAGAGATCGGGAGAGGGGCAGAGGTCAAGGATGAGGTGGAGGGACTCGTCAACTATTCCAACCACAGAGGGAGTTTAGATCTGGGCTCTAGAAGATCTCCGCCATCACCTATCTGCCTTCCTTGAGCTCTTCCCAGGCTGCCTCTTCAACCCTACTCTAAGTAGGTTCATGTTTTGTGCTCTTTGGATCTGAACCATTTTCCCGAAATGCACGTTGATTTTATTTCTACCCCATTTGTCTAGATGTTCTGAACTGGGAGGTGGAACATACAATCAAAATGTTTGACTTTTACAAAATTTTACACTTGATTTCAAAACAACTTTTGACTTTTTTCTAGCTTTGTAAATATGTGATCTTTTTCACACTAAATCAATTGGTGGCCCACACAGATATTAGTGATGAATTTGCTCACAGGCGTAGAGGAGGCACATCGTCGACGATCATGGCTCAAGAAGGCAGAGACAATGCTCAAAAGATTCTGGCCTGATTGAAATTGAAACTACAGCCTTCACCAACACTTCTGCCACCGGAACTAGGGAAGACCAAGTTGCAAGGGCGGATTGTAATTTGTTCAAACATGCTTGTAATTTTTCCCAATGTTCCAAAAACAATCCATAGGGGGTGGCGGAAGTTCTCTAGCCATTTTCGTGCGACTGAATAGAAGGGAGCTCCACTGATATGCGTGGCTATGTTTCCATCACCGGAGTCAGTGATGGGAATGACTAATGGCTACGGGCTGTGCTCTTGACAGCCCAAGGGGCGGCTGGATTGACAGAGCTAAGGTTAGGCCCGAAAGCCCGTGGCTCGGTCTGAGCCCGTTTAAATTTTGGGCCTGACTAAAATTTTGGCCTTACCTTTGGGCTCGGGCCGGGCTTTAGAATTTGTAGTTTTTTTTTGGCTGGGCTCGGGCCTACCCTTGCCCGTAAGGGCCCGGCCCGTTTGCACCCTTAATAGTGATGCGTGGTAGCCGAGTGAGCCTACGATGGCTCTTACAGGAGTTTTGCGCACTCCCAGCCGATGCTATAGAGATAGTTATCGAGCAGCATGCACGAGCCTATCTATTACATTTACTTGGAGCCACGATATTTACGGATACCATGAGCAGCCACGTGCATGTTTTGTATCTCTCCCTCCTTGCCGACTTTGACATGGCTGGTACTTATTCATGGGGCAGTGCTACTCTCGCATTCTTATACCGAGAGTTAGGAAAAGCATGCCAGGCCATGACCTCGGGGCTTGCGAGCTGTCTGACCCTTCTTTAGGTAATTAATTGTGTACCTTTACTTGGTGTTTTAATCATGTATAATTCTTTAATTCTAATATTTGTTATCACTATTTTCTGACATAGTTATGGTCATAAGAGCACTTACACGTCGGCCGACCAAGTGCTGAGATGGGTCGCTTGGTCGAGGGTGCTCCATTAGGGGTGAGGTAGGTTGCATTTATGTTTATCACATTACTTTTTTAGCAATGTTTTATATACATATGTTAAATTTATTTTTTTAATTTAACTCCTTAAGGTGGAATGTTTAGAAAAAGAGAACCGAAAATCCACAAGGAGTACTCTGCCTATACATAGGGGACTTAGACCACCAGTGGCCATACCAGGTACTTTTATTACCGTGTTGAACTTTTTTATGTAATGATTTTAAAATTTTTTATCTTTATTTAAACTAAATTATCTTTATATATTGTATAGATTATTTGGCAGCCGTACTCAGAGGACGTGTTGGCTGTGTTACCTCCCCTATGTACAGATGGTCGAGAGGTGTGGCTATCTCAAACTCCGTTAATATGTTACGAGATTATCGAGATGTATGTGCCGGATCGTGTAATGCTCCAGTTTAACCTGGAGCAAGGGGTCCCACCTTCTATCGTCTAGTTTGTCCATCGCATCACTCGACAGGGCCGCCATATTACCAAATGGGCTATACATCATGCGTCGTATATTGCATGATGGGAGGATAGGAGAGCCACTATTATTAGAGGGGAGATGACTACGATATTGCGAGATGTTCGTAGTACTTATATGCAGTGGTATTTACTGATTACACGACGATATATTTTATCGCGCGATGATGTAGAGGAGATGACATATCAGCCTAGGGGAGCGTCTGAGGCAGCTCTAGTAAGTACAACTTTGTTAATTAAGGCATATATTATTTTTTTAATTTATTTTAATTATTTATCTAATATTTAATTTATTTTTTTATAGTTTCGTCTAGTTCAGCGTACGTATGCGCATTTGAGTGATGCACTTATCACCTGTACTTCGCGCGAGGACTTATCAGCAACATGTGAGTCAGTGATTAGAGAGTCTGATGATGTCCTTTGTAGCTTGCCACTGCTTCATTCGGTGATCACGGATATTCATTGAGATTATCCTATCGACGAGGCCGCTCAGATGCAGCCGATGCACTCTTCATGCCCTGATATTCCATCATCATCAACAGCGTATAACACTCCTCCAAGTTCATCATTTCTTAACATTGCACATGTAGCTTAGCCAGATCCGATTTTATATTATAGACGACATCGGCGAACTCGTGTTGTGCCATCTATTACTTATGCTAAGCCGGAGCCGGAGCTAGAGCCTGAGCAAGAGCTGGACCTGGAGTCGGAGCCCAAGGCCGAGCAGGAGCTGGACCTGGAGTCGCAACCCGAGCTCGAGCCACAACCAGAGCTAGAGGTAAATCATGAGGAGCTCGTACACTATCGTCGAGGACGAGGTCGAGGTCGAGGACAAGGACGTAGGAGATTATGACATTACTTTTTTTATATGTTTATTTTAAACTAAATATTTTCTCGACTTGTGATGTAATATATTTGTTACTCGTCTATGATGTATTTCAATAATATTTGTTATGGGTGGAATGAATGAAGTCGTGTATGTATTGTATATGTTTTGAATGAATGAACAGGGATAGGTGATACAATTAGTTTCAAATGGTATTTTTTTAAAAAAATATTTTAATTTAGTTGTTTAGAACAACGAAATCAGTATTGTTGCCGAGACCGAAGGATGAAATAGATAAGTATGGCAATTTTGTCGTTCAGAAAGACGAAACTGGGTCAACTTATAAACGGTTTTGTCATTTAAAATGACGAAATTGTCTTGAAACCAATTTTGTCGTTCTAAACGATGAAATTAACTTAAAAATTAAAAAAAAACCATGCAGGCGCCAGTTGCTTGGCTGGCGCCTGTGTGGTAAAAAGGAACACCACTTTAAAAAATATTTTTCAAAGTGGTTTATTTTAGTAAATAATTTTTTAATTATTATTTATATAATTTTCCCTTTTACAAATAAAAAAAAAAGATCCGACCTAAGGGCACATATCTCGAGATCATCAATAATCATTTTGAATATGAGCACTCAACTGTCCAAATTCCTACAAAATTCAGATACATGCAATACGATTATGAAAATTTGTTCTCCATCTTCCGTGTAACCTTTTTAGTTATCATCGATCTCCCCTTGAAGTAGAGAACAACCTAATCAATAACGGAGCAATGGTATTACTTTGTCCATTGCTATCTTGGCTAACACTTGGTAGGCTACCTCGGTTGGGTGAACGGAATCCCAAAAGAGGAACTTTGAAGGATCAGCACAATATGGAGAGGCAGGACCACATAAGATGCCTAGTTCGACTACACCAGTCCCACAACACCCTCTTGATACTTCCATAAAACCTGGCATACATATAGAACGACAGAAAGAGCAAATTTGTTAAGACAAAGTATGCTTATCTTCATCTCCTATATATATGAAAAACAGTTACTATTCATCTTGCTGATTAATGGAACATATGGAATTTAATAAAGCATTTACAAGTAGAAAGTGTGGTTGTTATGATTGTTGACATTACTAGTTTGTAAACACCATCTTACCGTATTTTTGAGGATTGTTGATCATGTCAACGACTGGATTATACAAGTCCATGTAGGCAATCTTGCTCCCCGAGAGTCTGGATTGAATTTTGGGTAATAAATTTTCAAACTTGGAATTATAGACAACGGCAGCCGCGTTATGTTCATCCACACATTTAAATCCGACCTGCGTTATCCTCTCTTTGGGGGCACAACCAAAGGGGGGCACGTTAGCAATGGCGAATCTCCGGCCACCAAGGTTGTAAATCCCCTGTTTATATTTATCATCACAAAAATCGACGTTTAGAAATACAATGATTGAATTATGACATAAGGAGACACAGTATAAGTTGTCTTTGCATGAAAAAAGAAGAAGTCAGTTTGAGCTAAGATAGAAGTTTATGATGCAAAATTAAGTATCATTTGGTAGTGGTAGATCAATTAATGTGATTTAATGAAGTTGAACTGGGAGATAGAATGGACCTCAACAAACGTCTGAAGCTTTTGAAGTAAAAAATCTTGGTACTCATAGACGTCAAACTCTTGCCTCCGCCCCGGCAACTTATAGTAATTGAGCAAAAAATCATTGCTTCCTGCACTAATTGCTATCAATGCGTGGTTGGCAATTTGAGAAGCCGTTTCGTTTCCCACAACTTTTTGAAGCCTTGTCATGTACTGCTTAAACAAATCCAGTTGCTTCAACACCGGCAAAATACCCTTTCCCGCCGAGGTCTGCTCGTCGTAGCCTGCTCCCGCCGACGCGAAGCACACGCCGGTGCGAATATCAGCGTCGGTAAGCTTTGGGTCCAAGAACGGAGGGACGGACTCCTTGATGCCCAATGCGTCCGAGAGAAAGTCCGGTACAAGGCTCCCGTCCGAGAACCTGCCGGTGGCCGTGTGGTTGGCAAAGTTTATGCCATAGGGAGGGAAGTTGGCCTTGCCCGCCGTGGGCAAATAGTTGTTATTGCCGGTATCGACGGTTGAGTCTCCAAAAATCAATATGGCCGGGAATTTAGACGGCGCACGCCGGCCCATGCAAAGTGTTACGTGCATGTGAATGAAAAAGAGTGCAAGGAGGTGGAGGTTGGCCATGGCGGGGCAGATCCAGGAATGAGAGTGTGATTGTAAAGATGGATAACAAGATTGAATTATCCGATTACAGGATATTACCATTCGTGGAAAGGATCAGTATATATATACACGACTGTATGTTTTGATTTAGAAGCGTAGCGTTAAAGGCGGGAGCTTTTCATGGTTATATAAGGAAAGTGAATTTAGAGCCACTAGATCCTTTGATGAGACTTTGTCTAATGACCGAGTGTCTGTCGCTAGGTCACATGTCATAAAAATTCAATTGAATGGAACCCCATTAAAGTCGATAATGGTAAATTATGTTCTCAAAAACTCTCCTATGCTCCTGTGAGGAAACTTTATGGGAGAAGTCTAACAACTTTGTGAATTATATATAAAGTCTTACATAATTTATATTTTTGGATAAATTTATCTTTTTATTATTTTCTTGCTCTTTTCTTTTGGGTTTCTTTTTCTTTTTTCTCTCTCTCTTTTTCTTCCTCTTTGCAGATAATTTCTTCCTCGCTACCCTTTCTTTTTCATCCAAATCTTTACTCTATACTCTATGTCTTCTTCTCTTCCCTCTCTCACAACTCCAGCACCTTCTCCACCGGACCCTCCTTCCTTTCTATTTTTCCTCCGTCCAAATTGTTACTTCTTTCTCCGTCCAAATTGTTACTCCATTTCTTCATTTGTCAAGAACTTTACTTAATGTTTCATGTCTCCTTCTCCTTTGTCTTCCTCTTTGTCCACAGCAGCTCAGGTGTCCAATTTGCTTCTTCCTCAGCCCAAATCGTTGTTCCATTTCTTCCTCTATTCAGATCTTTACTCCATGCTCCATGTCTCCTTCTTCCTCTCCATCTACAACATCTACGATGCTTCTCTCTTAATAAAAATAGTAAATATTCACTCTCTTTGTATATAATAAAATAAGTAAATATTTATAGTTTCCAACCGGTAGAGCATAACTAGAGCAACAAATAAAATACATATGATTTGAAATAAATAAAGAAGGGCAATGTCTATTTTCTTTGACTCCATCACAAACTTACACATAAACTAAAACCCCAAGAGCTCAGACATGCTGAGTAAGTTCTTCAGCCAGAATGATAGTAGATTTGTAAGAATTAAAGAAAAGTACAAATTTGTATCAAAAGAGGTTTTTTTCTTAACCTCTCACTCACGTTAGCTGCGTTTTAAAAACTTTTCGGGTAGCTGAGCCATAGTAGCATAGAGTTTGAGTGCTGACCCTATTCAATTGTCCCAATCCCATTATCCAGAGGAGAAGAGAAAAGTCAAGGAAGGGAACAAAATCTAAATGCAAGGAGGGGAGTGACTCACTAGTACACAGTCAGCTAATTTGGGCTCGATCTTGGGGGGTGAGGAGTAGGGCGACTGAGGGGTATTTTTGTTTGAATATAAATTTTAGAGTTAAAATTAGATTAATGAAATTTTTTATAGTTAGCACCTAAAACCCCATTATGTTAATGTTATATTTTCGTACCTTTGCCTTGTTTGTGATTAGAAATGTTATTGAAATGATTATGATCGAATCAAGCAATCAGCTCTGTCCTTAAGACAGAATTCGCCCTCCTTATTGGTGCTTAGGACTCGTGGGCATCTGCCTCCCAGGATAAGACGATCAACCATATACCGTAGGAACACCTCCAACACGGTACATGCAGCGAACCACAGTGAATATGCTAACACAGAAGAACGGAATAGACTGAAAATCCCAAATCGGATTATTGCAGAAAGCGTTTTTCATGATTTTGTAGAAAATCCCGTTGAAGACAACCTTTCCCGTTCAAACGGATGCGTCCATCCGTTAACAGACACATTCCTTAGTGAAAACAAACCGGACCCATTTTGGTTAGTAGAAAACCAAACCAATTAAAAGAAAACCGAACCAAATGAATTTGTCCCAAAAATATTATCTTGTTGAACCAACCCAACCCGACTCGACCCGGCCGGCTGCGCGTGCAAGCCGAGCCGACCGGAAGGACGGCAGTGGCGCGCGCGTGTGGGTTAGCCCACCTAGGTGCATTGGTCAAACATCTCTCTCTCCCACAAAAGTGGGTTGGCTCAAGGGCCTAACATGAAAGGCCAAACTAAAGCCTTATATACCAACACCATCACCTTAACCTAGGCGATGTGGGACTATTTACTCCTTCAACAAATTCCCATGTGTTATTCTCATTCAATATGAAGTGGGCTTGGGCTTTCTCTACCAAATGGGCTTGACCCACTTGAGTAATATGGGCTTGACCCACATAACCATTATCATGCCCATCTATATAATATGGGCTTAACCCATTTAATAATGCCCACTTCTAACAATCCCCCACATGAATGAGAATTGGCTGGATAACTATGTAAAACAGTGCAGATAAACCGTGAAAACAATATTGAAAAGATCAGTGAACGTGATGTCTTAAACTGTTCAGCCATTTGGGTAAAACAAGACAATAGAATTCACACAATCACTTCTCAGACACACTGTAGTTCTCATGATTGTGTTCATTTTGGCCCTAAACAAACCTAGTTTTCATGAGTGCTCTAGAAGATTTAGCCTTAAAATCCTCATAGAAGTGGCCCCTTCACACTCACATAGGTGATTCTCATTAGGAGTATCCTGCAATACCCCACTCGAACGAATTCAAACTATAAGAACCATTAAAAACAAAGCTTATCCTGATTCACTCTGCAGGCATCACTATCTCATCATAGGAATGGGGACGAGATTTTATCTCAATAGTGATTCCCCTTGAATCCCCCACAATTTGGTTGTCCTTTTGAACCTAGATCTTGGGATCTCCAGTCAACAAGGTTGGGTTGCCATTATGGTGATTCTTAATGTATAGGCTTCAAGCCCATTCCCCTCGATGAACTGCTCACTTGTTCTTTGGTCAAACCCTTAGTAAGCAGATCCACAATATTTTCTTTTAACCTAACATACTCAATGAAAATTATTCCACTAGAGAACAATTGTTTTATGGTATTGTGCCTCCGACGTATATGTCGAGACTTACCATTATACAAGTTACTTTGTGCCCTTCCTATAGCTGATTGGCTATCACAATGTATGCAAATAGGTGGCACAGGTTTCCCCTACATTGGAATATCCTCTAAAAAATTACGAAGCCATTTAGCCTCTTCACCTACTCTATCAAGCGCAATGAATTCAAATTCCATTGTCAATCGTGCTATGCACGTTTGTTTTGAGGATTTTCAAGACACTGCTGCACCTCCAAGTGTAAAGATATATCCACTTGTGGATTTTGAGTCTTTTGTATCAGATATCCAGTTTGCATCACAGTAACCCTCTAGTACTGCTGGATACCTTGTATAATGCAGCCTATAGTTCAAGGTATATCTTAGATATCTAAGAACCCTGACTACAGCCTTCCAGTGGTCTGCCCCTGGGTTTGTATTAAATCTACTCAGTTTACTCATTAAGTATGCTATGTCTGGTCTCGTACAATTCATAATGTAATTGAGACTTCCAATAATTGGAGAATATTGAAGTTGTGATATGCTCTCACCCGTGTTTTTGCTTAAGTGCAATGTCACATCCACAGGTGTTCTCGCTGAACGATTATCATTCTGATTAAATTTTTCTAAGATTTTCTCAACATAATGAGATTGAGATAATACATATCCATTAGATGTTTTAGTGATTTTCATCCCTAGTATAACATCTGCAACACCCATATCCTTCATGTCAAACTGTTTGTTCAACATCCTCTTTGTAGCAGTAATGATATCATCAGTGCTACCAATAATTAGCAGATCATCCACATAAAGACATACAATGACATAGCCTTCAGGTCTATCTTTCACATAAACACATTTGTCACATTCATTGATTTTGAATCCATTTGACATCATCATTTTGTCAAATTTTTCATGCCATTTCTTAGGTGCTTGTTTAAGTCTATAAAGAGATTTAACAAGTCTGCACACTTTCTTTTCTTGACCTGGTACAACAAACCCTTTAGGTTGTTGCATATAAATTTCCCCATTCAAAAATGCAGTTTTCACATCCATTTGATGTATTTCAAGATTATACAAAGCAGCAATAGCGATTAACATCTGAATGGAAGTTATCCTTGTGATTGGTAAATATGTATCAAAATAATCTTGACCTTTCTTTTGCTTGTATTATTTGATAACAAGTCTAGCTTTATATTTGTCAATTGATCCATCAGCCTTCATCTTCCACTTGTATCCTAGAGGTTTACTCCCTGGCAGGAGATCCACCATCTCCCAAGTATGATTTTGCAAAATAAATTTAATTTCACTGTTTACTGCCTCCTTTCAATATTGTACTTCAAGAGATGACATGACTTCCTTAAAGCTTTGAGGCTCATTTTCTAACAAATAAGTTAGAAAGTCGGGACCAAAGGATTTTGATGTTCTAGCACGTTTGCTGCGTCTAGGTTCATCATCCTCTCCCTCTTGATCTCTACTATTGTCCTTTTCAACATCCAAAGTTCTTTTAAGAAAACTTTCCATTTGTGTAGAATTCCACGGAAAAATATTTTCAAAAAATGAAGCATTCCTGGATTCAATCACAGTATTGACATTTACATCAGAAATATCCGATTTATGAACAATAAAATCTGCTATTATTGGCATAACCAATGAAGACACAATTAATGGTCTTTGGTCCAATTTTAATCCTCTTGGGATTAGGGACCGCCACTTTTGTCAAACACCCCCACACTTTTAAGAATTTATAGGAAGGCTTTCAACTTTTCCATAATTCATATGATGTTTGCAAGGTTTTGTTATGAGGTATTTTATTGAGAATATAATTTGCTGAAAGCAAAGCTTCCCCCCACATGTTCTGGGGTAACCCAGAACTTATTAACATGACATTTATTATTTCTTTTCAAGTTCTATTTTTTCGTTTAACAACTCCATTTTGCTGAGGTGAATAGGCTGCCGTTGTTTGGTGTATGATACCATGTTGTGAACAGAAATCACCAAAAGGTGATTCATATTCCCCACCTCTATCACTTCTTAGAACTTTAATTTTCTTGTCAAGTTGATTCTCAACCTCTGCTTTATATAATATAAACATGTCAATGGCCTCATCTTTACTTCTTAACAAGTAAACATAACAATAACGAGTGCAATCATCGATAAATATAATGAAGTACTTTTTACCTCCTCTTGTTTGAACAAGTTTTAAGTCACATACATCGCTGTGAATTAACTCAAGAGGTTCAGTACATCGCTGAATACTTTGGAAAGATTTCCTTGTTAATTTTGATTCTACACAAGTTTGACATTTATGATTAAAGTCAATATTAAATTTAGGCAGATATTCCATATTAATCAATCGACGTAAAGTATCATAATTAACATGACCTAATCTACCATGCCACATATCACATGACTCAATCATATACGATGAAGAAGCATTTGCATTCTTAATAACAGAAATAGGTACAATAGTGAGTACATTGAGCTTAAAAAGCCCCTCATTTAAATACCCTTTGCCCATGTACATCCCACCCTTGGTCAAGACAAATTTGTCTGACTCAAAAACCAACTTGAAGCCATTCTTGCTCAACAAGGATCCAGACACTAAATTCTTTCGAATTTCCGAAACATGTAGCACATTGTTGAGTGTGAGCTCTTTGCCTGAAGTCATCTTCAGCATGACCTTGCCAAGTCCTTCAACCTTTGCAGTAGAGGAGTTGCCCATAAACAGCTGTTCACCATTCTCCACGGGCTGATAAGTGGAGAACATCTTCCTATTAGAGCAAACATGACGAGTAGCCCCGGTGTCTACCCACCATTCACGAGCGTTCGTGACCATGCTCACTTCTGAAATAACACCGGAAAGGTTGATGTCATTCACATTAGTGGAGAGATTCTCTACTTCAGTCATGTGGGCCTGTGCCTTCTTCTTCTTGGAATCATCTTGTTTATTCCGTTTCCGACAATCCTTAGCTTTATGGCCTATCTTGTCACACACATAGCACTTGCCCTTGAATTTTGCTTTGTTGGAGTCATTGTTTGACTATCCAGCAGGATACTTCCTCTTCTTGTTGTTGAAGCTAGTGCCTTTATGCCCCTGTTCCACCACAATTACTTTGGCCTCTAGGCCATGACCTTTGGTGTTCTTTTCAGAAGCCCGGTTGTCTTCTTCAATCCTTAATCGCACAATCAAATCTTCCATGTTCATCTCCTTTCGTTTATGCTTTAAGTAATTCTTGAAATCCTTCCAGGAAAGGGGTAATTTTTCTATTAGAGCTGCCACCTGGAAAGACTCACTTAAAGTCATGCCCTCTGCATGAATATCATGCAGGATCACTTGGAGTTCTTGAACTTGGCTAATCACAGTTTTAGAGTCAATCATTTTAAAGTCCAAAAATTTGCCGACCACGAATTTCTTCGTTCCAGCATCTTCAGTCTTGTACTTCTTGTCTAAAGACTTCCACAGTGCCTTAGCACTTTTCATTGAACTATACACATTATACAATGTGTTGTCCAAGCCGTTAAGGATGTAATTACGGCATAAGAAATTTGCATGTTTCCATGCATCTACTGCCACAACAGCCGTCTTGTCTTCCCTTTTCTCCTCTGTGAGAACGGGTACTTCCTCTTGAAGGAAGCGGGCTAAGTTCAATGTGGTGAGATAGAACAGCATTTTCTGCTGCCATCTTTTGAAATCCGCACCACTGAACTTTTCTAGTTTTTTCCCTTTAATTGGAAGAGGAGCAGGCACCGGAGTGGGAACAAGTACCGATGTCAAGTGGGTACCTTCATCAGCCATTTCTATTCCAAAGAACAGAAGATTAACTCAGTGTTAAAACAGTGAATTTTGAAATCTATACAAAATAGTGAATTTCGAAATACAGGTACAGAATAGTGAATTTTGAAATTGATGCAGAACAATGAATTTCAAAATACACGTACAGTACAGTGAATTGCAAAATCAATGCACAAAGCAATGAATTTCAAAATCGATGCACAGATCAGTGAATTGTGAAATCTATGCACAAAACTCCAAGAACAGTAACTTTACATGAAATTTACGTAAGTAACAATAATATATAAAAATTCATAATCAGACATGTTACGTATGGACTAGTAAAATGATGAACAGTAACCTTCAGGAATTAATGAACAATGAATCTGGGGTTAATGCTTATACAGTAAACTTATGAACAGTAAACTATCTGATTTAATAAATAGTAAATTGCTAAAAATTTAGAAAAGTGACTTTCCATAAATTTGTAAAATAGTAAACTTCAGAAATGAAGAAACAGTAAACTTTTGAAAAAGTCGCAAATAGTAAAGTTCAAAAATTAATGAACAGCAAAATTGTGAACATTACGCACAGAAGAGCGAAATTACAAATAATTACACACAAACTTTGTAATTCTGAAAATTCTCACAGAGAATGAAATGTATTGAAAATTTTACGCACATGATGAAAAATTTTCAAAATTTACATGTACAACAGTAACGTTTCAAACATTCACGTCCAGAATAGTATGATATCAGCATTATAAGCATGGTAAAAAAAAAATTCCACTGTATTTTACGCATAGAAGTAAAAATATGTGCATAGTGAAGAAAATTTTCAAACTTTTACATGGGGAATACTATTCTGCATGCATAACAGTTAAATACGAAAATACATAGGAGTTCTGTCTTAAGATTGTTATATTTTCGTACCTTTGCCTTGTTTGTGATTAGAAATGCTACTGAAATGATTATGATCGAATCAAGCAATCAACTTTGTCCTTAAGACAGAATTCGCCATCCTTACTGGTGCTTAGGACTCGTGGGCGTCTGCCTCCCAAGATAAGACGATCAACCATATACCGTAGGAACACCTCCAACACGGTACATGCAGCGAACCATAGTGAGTATGTTAACACAGAAGAACGGAACGGACTGAAAATCCCAAATCGGATTATTGCAGAAAGCGTTTTTCATGATTTTATAGAAAATCCCGTTGAAGACAACTTTTTCGTTAACACGGACACATTCCTTAGTGAAAACAAACCGGACCCATTTTGGTTAATAGAAAACCAAACCAATTAAAAGAAAACCAACCAACCCGGCCGCGCGTGCGAACCGAACCGGCCGGACGGACGATGGCAGCGGCGCACGCGTGTGGGTTAGCCCACCTAGGTGCATTGGTCCAACATCTGTCTCCCCCACAAAAGTGGGTTGGCCCAAGGGCCTAACATAAAAGGTCAAATTAAAGCCTTATATACCAACACCATCACCTTAACCTAAGCGATGTGGGACTATTCACTCTTTTAACCAATTCTTATGTGTTATTCTCATTCAATATGAAGTGGGCTTGGGCTTTCTCTACCAAATAGGCTTGACCCACTTGAGTAATATGGGCTTGACCCACATAACCATTATCATGCCCATCTATATAATATGGGCTTAACCCATTTAATAATGCCCACTTAACCACTAAATTGTGCAATAACTTTGTCTATTTGATTCATCTTTACAAAAACAAATTAATGGGAGGTCACCTTAAATTTTAAATGATATAACGGTTTGTGCTCATTCCTTTCGGTTTTTATTGATTAAAAGTATATTACCTGACCAAGATTGGTTCAATTAGTTCACCTTGATTCATTCTTTTGAACTTAGTAAAAGAGTACATATTTATTTAAAAAATTAAATACACATTTGTGAGGAGCATTGGAGTTTTTTTCTAAATCTAATTATAGGGTATGAAATTATATAAGTTAATGAAGAACAGTCAAATTGCGGTATCACTTTGTCATTTTAATTTATCATTACAAATGTAACTAAGACATGATAATTACGAAAAGGTGCATAATATATGTTTTCAAAGACCATACTAAAAGGGTCAGCCACAGAGGCCTTATCAAATAAAGTGCTGCTCACAAAAGCTTAAGCTTGGAGGGAAAGCCACACTGGAAACTTTGTATTATAGATGTGGTAGAGGCAATCTTCAAATTTCTTGAATGTGTTCTAGTTTAATTTCGTACTGGTGGCTCTACAATTATGAAATTACATATATAATATTGTATGGTAAGAATTTGGACGAGATTGTCTGCTGGCTTGCAGATAACACAAAAATAAAAATTTCTTTAATAGGGAATTTTTATTATCTAGGAATGGAGGGACATGTACACTTTACCCAGAAAAGTTTATACATCAAGATGTCATTTCAGTACTTATAAATACAATCTCTGCTAAGTGTTTACCATGCCCAGTCAACAACTAACCTAAACTAGGTAGTTAACTACACAAAAAATTAAGCGCACTGGTAAAAAAAAAATGCATGAAACAAAACCAAAGTGAAGTCTAGACACCAATCAGCAACAAAAAGCATCCTCCGTGGTTTTTCCATGAGCAGGGGCAATGGAATGCTGTAGTAGCCGAAATAGTCGTGATATATGGTTCTTTATGAAGTTCGCATGTCTTCTCAATTGCTTCTTTGCTTTGGCCAAGCACTTGCTTCTGCCGTTGCCATGCTTCTTCTCGTGCTTTCCTTCCTTTGTACTTTCCAATTTCAAGCGTACATCGAAGTCTTCCTTAGGTGCGCGGACAACTGACTCAACCTGCAGAAACAAGACGAGGCAGGTACCCCATACACATTGTTCATGAGCATATGTATTATAATGTCGAATTCTGCTCACCTCAGTAGAAAAGAGTCAATGATCAGACCAAGAAGAGCTTACCTTTCCATCAATGAAAAGCCAACCAGTCTCGTCCGTCTCCTCCATCTTTTCCACCTTGATTTCAGTTTCCTTGCTAACCGGAATGACGAAGAAGCCTTCCGCGCAAAGTGGCTCATCTTCAGATGCACAGATCTGCGCGAAAGCCATAGACAACATCGCTGTCACATGCTGTAATGTATATATGTAAAAGTGAGAATAGAGAACAAACTCGTATTAACTTGATCATTACCTTCTGATCAACTGCAGGTTCTTGTTGATAGTGATCACTTAACCATCTCTCTCGAGTTATCATCCCAGGAAACGGATAGTTGAAGCTCTCCGGCAGAGGAGTGGGGTTGGGGCACGAGCGGAGAATTTCGTCGAGGTCGCAAAAAGGCCGCGCTGGGCCATCAAAAAGACTGTAGTACTTCATGGCTGCGGCTGCAGTGGAAGGCTGATGGCTGGGGAGAAACTCAGAAAGCCCTTGCTAATAGCTAAACACAAGAAGATGGTAATGGCAGAGAAGAGAAGGGCTTATCATGTATTTATAGACCCCTCAGAGGGGTCTCCTAAGTCTAGTACGAGTTGCCAAATTAGCAAGAAACTTTCCTGGTTTGAGCTTCGATCTGGGCACAACCGCCTCGCTTATGCGAGCGATACTGCCGTTTATTTCCCTGGACAAACTACGATCGAGTAAAAAACAAAATCCTTTCAACGCCATGAATCTTCTCTGTTTGTGTTTGCCATGAGTTCTGATCAATTGCAAATTGCTGCATGAGTTCTCGTCTTACGTAAGAACCCTGTCTCTTCATAATAGCTACAAATGGGCCATGGGCTGGTCTTATTGTTGTACATGAAGTGGAGCTATGATGCCCACGTTGAACCCCTTTAGATAATTGAATCACCTGCTCATCTGCTATGCCAGAAAAGCCCATTAGGGTCATAAAATGGGCCTGCGTCCGGCCCGTTTGCAAGCGTCAGCCAGACGCGCGTGAGCGTGGCGGAGTTCGGCGACTCGCGGAAGTGGGCAACGAAGCTCCATTGATTCATTCAAGCAGGTGGGTGGAGAAACTGATGGAGAAGAGGGCGGAGATTCCCATGTTGTTGTCCCATGGCCATGGCCGCTCAGACGCACGCACTTCCCTCACTCATCCTCCCCTCCCCATCCAAATCCCTTCCTTCTCTCCCCTTATAAGTTCCTCTTCCCTTCCCTTGCAACAAATCTTCATCTAATTCTCTCTCTCTCTCTCTCTCTCTCTCTCTCTCTCTCTCTCTCTCTCTCTCTCTCTCTCTCTCTCTCTCTCTCTCTCTCTCTTTCTCTCTCTCTCTCATGGAAGCCGCTGCCACCCTTCACTCCTTCCAATGTAAGTCCCTCTGCCGCTTCTGGGTCTTTTCCTTCAGATCTTGCCTTCTGGGTTTCTGGGTTTTGAGCTATGTTTTGACCTCTTTAGCTGCCTGCTTAATAACAAAGTAATGTGGTGTTGAATGAGCCTGTTTCATATTGAATTTGAATCCGCTGATGTTGTTGGCTTTCTCTGGGTTCTTGTCCTCGCTTTCCAATGGATGTATCAGAATTCATAAATGTGTCCCTTTTTATTGGCTTGTGGGATTAGACCTCCACGTACGAAAAAATGAATCAATGCTGAATCCAGCATATTTGCTTTCTTAATTTATGAATACTACACGTTACTAGAAGTATCAGATATAGAAAATCTTATTCGTTTGTTGTTTTGGTTTGTGTTACTCAGCTGCGTCTTATCACGTTTCATCCATAAAATATTCATCTGATACTAAAAGTATGGAATTTGTCAAAAGGGCCTTGCTTTCCGCCTTCTAATTCTTAACGCTGGACCATTCTTTGTCTCTTAATTTGCCCATCTTGTCTTACTGGGTCTTATCTATTTGTTACACAAATTGGAGTTCACTTCCTCTCTCATAATTTATCCCTCTTTTACAGCTCTGATTTTTTTGTTTACTCTTTACCTTTTCTTCTTAATGAAATAAATGAAAAGTAAAAATGTTCTTTCTGAAAAGAAAAGAAAAAATAACCAGGTGGATTTTTTTTTGCGAACTCATTAAGACCTCGAACCATCTGAAACAGGTTATAAGTTTTGTTGTGAACTGGCTGTGGCTAGTTTGGTAACTTTGGTTGGAGTCCGTTGTAATTGTAAAAACTTTATTGCTGTTCATTAGATATCCATGTTTTGGACTGTGAGGTTATAGTTGTATGTCATGTTCTGTAGGGATCACCCCACATGTGGAATCCACACGGGCAAGGGCTTGTTGTTTGACTCCAATGTTCAGTTTTTCCTCGAACAAATTATTGCTCCCACAAGGCCTGTCAGCAGGTGGACAGGTTGTTTGCTCACCTGTGAATAGAAAGGCATCCCTGCTGACATATGCCAAGGTTTCCGAAGCTGAATTGGCCTCATCATCTAATTGTAAGTTTATTTGTGATTTTGTTCTTCAAATTGCCTTATGCTCTTTCCGTTAGATACATATGTTTGATATGGTGTTTGAGGTATGCCCTCTCTTCAAGTAACAAGCAATTAACCATAAGGATCCAGAATTACTAACAGGAAACTTCCAAAAGCAGAAGATTCAGACAGGAAAAGTTACAATAAAACACCTAGTAATACTTCTCCTTACTGCAAAGTTACTCATTTCAGTCATTTTGTTACCATTGCCGAGTACTTATTGTTAGAGGAGTATATTTGCTCGAATTTATGGACTTTTGGTTTGGTAGCCTAGTTCTATGTATAAGGGGTAGATTAGTCTTTAATGGTTATTCTTATTTTATGATTGAACACCCTTCACTTAATTGGCGACCCTAAGCCTACTAAGAGGCTGATCGAGTGTTGTAATAGTATTCTTCTTCATTAATTCAATTCAATTCAAATTCTCTCCAGAAATCCTGGTCTTCCTTGATTCTATCACTTTTCATGTTTCATATTAACATTTACCCGTTCTCCTTATGCCTTCCTTTATCACTCTGGGACCCTCCATTACAAGCTTACCCTCATTCCACAAAATTAAAATTATATCTCCAAATGGAAGTCTCTCAATAAAGATTTCAAAAGATAAAATAATACATTTGATTGTTTCCTGACACTATAGATTGAATCTCAAGTCCAACTGTTTACATTGGCAGCTATGTCTAATAAATGTGGCAGATATTAATGCTTATAAGTACTAAAAAATCTCTTGATAAGTTTATAGTCTTGCCAATAGAACATACCTTCTTACTTCTCATTGATTTTGACAATTTAGGTTGCCATTATTTAATGGCTTCATGGCTTACACATGATGTTTCTGGATTTAGATTTTCTAGAAAGTTGTGTGAAACAAATCAATATTTTTGTGTACATAGTAGATTGAAATGCTTTGATGGAAGAAAACTTGTTTTTTATTGATCCCTATGTGTTATGTCATATGTAGTACTCGGTATGTTAAACATTCCAAAGTAACTTGCATTTGTTGAGGATATATACTTTAGATAAATTTTTATATGAAGGCCTAATATATTAATAAATGGACGCTGAAGCTTGAGTGCCATGGATGCAGCTGTTCCATCAAACGAAAGCTCACAAGGACCAGTGGAGAAGAAAATTTTACAGAGTACAAAATTTCCTAATGGATTTGAGGCAAGTCTGTTTAATTTTTTTTTTCTGTTTACAATTTAACTAAGGCAGAAAAATTGTATCAGGTCTTGTGCTTTTCCTTTTTTTTTTGTGCATGTAAACAAGAATTGATGCTAAAATCTTCATACGCCTAAAATTTTTCTTCTTTCTTACTCCTAAAAAATCTTGTGCTTTTTCTTCTTTTTACTGCTGCTGAAATAAACTAGAAATGATGCTAAAATCTTGTGCTTCTTTTTTCGTTTCAGGTCTTGTGCCTTTTACTCCTAATATCTTTCTTCTCTCTTTTGCTCCAATGATACTCTGATGTGTTTTTACCTTGATGTAAAACATTTAGCATTCTGTTTCTATTGCAGGCATTAATACTGGAAGTCTGTGATGAAAGTGAAGTTGCAGAGCTAAAAGTTAAGGTGTGGTGTTTCTTTTAACATCTGGACTAAAATCACTTATCACAATGTCTTATATTTTGTTGATTTAGAAGTGCATTTCCTCTTCATTTTTAACGAACCTATGTGTTTTACTGCAAGCTAAAGGTACTAAATTACCCTGATTTTATATGTTCTGCTGGAGCAGCATCTTTGAAATTAAATAGAATATAATGGGAGTATTTCATTTTGGGAATGGGGTTTTGGAGGTCCAAATGTGTAAAATTGGAGGAAATGTTGTGTCATAATCTTCATGGAAATATAAATAGTAGTTAATATTTTTTTAGGTGCATGGTAATAACAAGGCGTTATTTTTGTTAACTTGTACATTTTCAATAAACTAGTACGCTGGTTAATTAAGGATGCTTATAACTGTACACTGATTCTATACACCAAATCCATACACCTGTGAGGTGACATGTTTTGGTTGGACAGTGAAAGTGGGCCTCAGCCCACTTTTTCATTGTCCAACAAAAACCTGCCACCTCGGGGTGTATGGGTTTGTTGTACAAATTTGGTGTAGCATTATCATTTCCAATTAGGCAATTATATTCTGTACTTTTCCTGAGACGGAAATTTTCACATACGTGCAAAAACTAACAAGATTGTTAGGGAGTTATAAATGCAGCTTTTGTTAAACCTAATAAGAAAATGTTTTACTTGTATGTTGAGTATCAGTCAGGGGCCAAGACTAATTTTACATGTGTTTATTAGCTGAAAGGTTATATTCTACCGAGTGTTACATCCTTTAGCCATACATCTGAGAAGGGGGCAACAGAGGGAACATTGTATGTCTATTTGTATGGGATGGTATGAGCTTGATAAACATTGTTGGGCCGTTCTTTAACAACTCAAACTTTTGAGGCAACTTAGTTTCTCACATGGTAATAGAGCATAGAGACATGAGGTCCCGGTTTTGTTCCCTGCCTCTAATTTTGCATATTATGTGCATGTGCAAGCACCTACATTTGGCGGATGGTGCTTCATATTTTGTGCATGTGCAAGAACACACGTTTGCTAAATTGTGCTTGATCATGCAATAGGGGTGTTGGATACTCAGTAGGCATTTGTTTGCATTTGTATGTTTGGGTCAGTGATGGCTTGATATACATTATTGGTTGTTCTTTATGTAAGCCCCATTTTCCGATCATGTTTAACCCAAGGGGTTCAGGGTAATTATGGAAATTTGGATAAGTTTTAGGGGGGTTTTAAGGATTGAAATCCCCATATGCCATATACGCAAGACCCAGTTGAAAAATATATGATAACTTAACTTGAGTGGTTTAGTTTCATAGGGATCATCGATACAAACTCAACGGTACCAAAAATGTACAACTCTGAGTCCGGGGTAGAAAGATACAAATGTTTAAAAATAAAGAATATAAAAAAAAGAGGAAAAAGCTGCACATGCGCGACACATTGTGGGGTGGACTAGCATGCCATGGCGCTCATGACGCCCGCGGCGCAGTGCCGAAAAGGCGGGTGTTGCCAAAAATGGCAGTGGGACATTGCTGTTTTGGCGCGCTACACCTTATTTAAAGGTTTCGGGGGGGGGGGGGGTTAAACGGGAGACTTCATTTTGCTTGTTTCTTGTCATTATGAGTCCAATCTAGACCCTTCAAATGGCGTTTTTAATTAAATTGAGCATGTTTTATGCAATGGAAAGTGCCATTATTTGAGTTAAGGACTTTAGAGGGGAGAAATGGCTCCGAGAAAGAGGAGGCTTTGTCCATCACCTGCAAGACAAGCACCAAAAGTGAGAAGCATCTTCGGATAAGGGGAGGTTTTGTCTCCCGTCTACAGAAAAATAAAAAATGGTAGGGCGTTTTTGTGTAAGGGAAGATTATGTCCGTCGCCTACGAGCATAAAGAGTGAGAAAAATTCATAGAAAAGGGAGTGTTTGTTTGTCATCTTTGGGCACAATAAGATAAATATTTTGAATAGGAGGCTCCGCCATCTCTAGAGCTGAAAGGGAAGATGCCCTGAAGGAAGAAGTAACTCCGAATGCTGTTACTTCTGGAATTATTGGAGGGTATCTGATCTTCTGTACGTAATAATTAAGATATATGCTATACTTTAATCTAATGTGTTCTGATATAGTTTGATCTACTATGATTTAATAAGCTCTGATATGCTCTGTTTTGATATGGTCGGATGGGATTTGATATGATTTGATATGATCAAATCTTCTCTTATGTGTTTTGCTACGCTTTATGATGAAACGAGATGTGTGATTTTGCTGATTTGTTAGCTTTCGTTTAACTTTAATGTTTTTCGTATGATACCAATTAAATATTCAGATATACATATTTTAATATATTTGATTTTGGGCTGCCGTATGCATCTATTAGTTGTTAGGTAGAATTATGTTTGGATTTGATTGTACTGGAATAACATTAAAATGTTATCTAATACGTACGTAGGCAACCGATGGTAGAATAATGTTGGCCCGATCTAAATTAATTATAAATATATGTTTTATTTTAGTTTACGTGTGGGGAAACTTTGAAGCTCCTTCGTACGTAGAGGAACATTATAACTCTTGTACACACATGATATTTCCTTGTTTTAAGGACAAAAATTTTAATTTGAAATTTTTGGACCCTGGGTCAAGCCGGCTTGTTACACTTTAACTGCCCAAGCTTTTAAAGCAACTTGGTTTAATTAGTGTCCTTGTTGATGTGTGGGGCCCATTCCATGGTCCACAAGTACAAGATCAGAACTCTAAACATGCCAAGCCCATAAAGCAAGAAACTTTGGCCTCAAGTTGATACTATTTTGGGATTGTACTTTGATTAGGATATTTAGTTTTATTTGGGAAATTAATTAAATGAGAAAATTAGGAATTTATTTAATTTCGGACTTTAGAAGGGGATTTCTTCTGGTGGTTTTATTTCCATGGTCAGTATTAGAAAAAGACATAAGTTCTTAATGAGCAATAGATGATAAATTCGGTGGGGGGAGGGCGGGAGATTTTCCCCTTTGGTTCCAACTAGCCGTTTGATGGAGACTCTGGCAGAGCCTTTACTGCTGATTTCAGAGTGATTTATTCCTCTTCCCTATTCCCCTTCTTCTCCCTATCGATTCTCCATAAATTTTCCTACTTCCCACATGGGTCTACATCACCTGTTCAGTTTCTTAATGTTAGCTTATTTATTTTTTGATGTATAGAAAAAGGATTTTACAGCGTTTATGATTGAGTTGATACTTGAGAATATCCTGCTATAATGTTGTGCATTATATTTTTTCTGTGTAATAGTACCTGGCTTGACTTGCTTAGGTTTGGCATAAGTAGAAACAATGTAACTTTATAGCTCTGAGGTGATGATTATCAGATACTGATTATAAAAAAATTTAAACTACATTGAAACAAGTTTTTTGTAAAATGACGGTGATTATCAAATAGTGATTATTGAAAATTTGAAAACTATTAAAACATTTTTTTATAAAATCGGCATGAAATAGTGTTCTTCATTGCATTGAGATGGAATATTTTGGCTTAATTGGGAAGTACAATAGTAATGTAAGTTGAACTCACAGGTTGGAGACTTTGAAATGCATTTGAAACGAAACGTTGGAGCTTCTATCGTTGCAACACCTCCCATTGCATCTCCAACAACACCTCCACCTGTTCCAACTAAACCCATGGTGGAATCCGGTGCAGCAGCTCCACCGCCAACACCACCAAAGCCATCTCCTCCTGCTGCAAACCCATTTGCCAATGTCTCCCTGTCAAAGGCATCAAAGCTCGCATCCTTAGAGGGGACAGGAGCAAATAATTGTGTTTTAGTATCATCTCCGACGGTAAAGAAATTTGTAATTTCACTAATCATCCATTTGTTCGTTCCTAGTTTCAAATAATTCTGAGAGTTGTGGCTTCCTAGGTTGGTTCATTTAGAAGGGGAAGAACAGTGAAAGGCAAGAAGCAACCTCCTATCTGTAAAGAGGTAAGGTGTTACGGGAATTATTTTTGGTCTTTGGGTTAAGGAAAAGAAAGTGCTCACTTATTCTTTGATATACAATAGGGAGATATTATTAAAGAAGGACAGGTTATTGGCTACTTGGACCAGTTTGGCAATGAACTTCCAGTGAAAGTAAGATTCTTGTACTTCAACTGCTACTGTTCATGTTACATATTTATACTAACTTGTGCTGATATTTTTGTAATGCAGTCAGATGTGGCTGGAGAAGTCTTGAAGCTTCTATACAGAGATGGAGGTACTTCATTCTTTCCAAAACCAATAATTGTTTTAGGTGAAAGAAAATTAATGAAGTAGCCATTTTGGAAAGATTTCTATTGAAAAAGAGTGGTAACTATTATAAACAGATTTTCTCCTATAAACTGTCTGCATGGAGAGACCATGCAAGACCCGAGGGTCGGGGCACAACAGAAGTGCCCCTCCCATGTGTTACGGGGGATGGAAGGGCATTTTTATGCAAGTGGTTCAACGAGGTTTGGCCCGGTATGATAGTAGCACAAGTCATCTTGCTATCTAAGGTCCATGAAATTCAGCCCTTGATATAGGCTTTAGACTTGAGGTGGTTGGATGAAAAGGACCTACTGCACAAATTGGGCCTAAATTTTGTTGAGTGCCTCCTATATAAGCCATTTCTATTCTCCTGCCTCATGGTGGCTGGTTTTTGCAAACCAAGCAGTGACATGGGTTTTTCCTGCAGACGGTTTGTAGGGAGAAATTTTTCTTATAATATCAAACCCCAAACAACCAAAACGCCCATCAATTCAGCCCATTAGTTTACGGAAAGAGATCTAGGTTATTCAAGTAGGTATTCACTTTCCTTTTTCTTTACAGCATAGTTCTCTATATGATGGTGCCCATCATAGAAATGGAATAATGAGCCTTTTTTTTTGTAATGGGTCTTTGTCTGCAGTTCTTTTTTGTGACCGAGCAAATTTTTTTTTTTTTAACTGCTGAGAAAGGAAAATTATGGATGATGGACATGTTCTTTAAGCATTACTGACTTCAAAGTAGCGACCGAGGCCCTCTGGATATGCACATAACCTTTTCTAACTTTACAAGAATGAAATGTACATGCCATATTATGTCATAAGCCCATGCCCACGCGGCATGTGCCAGCAAGCGGGCTGGGCCACAAGCAGGCATAGCATTTTTTAGTGCATACTATCTAATGCACCAAATGCTTCAACAGACACCATTTGTTTAGACATGGAATATGTTACATGTTTCGCTAAAGTCAAGTGATATGTTGGATTGGATGGCTATCTTGAATCAACTGATGTATGATTCTTTTGTGTTCTATTATCTTGAAGCATTCAAAGGTCTTCTTATTGCTTTCAAATGGGATATTTTCATTTCCAATTTTTTGTCATCAATGAAAGCAAAATGAAGGCAGGCAGTTATTGCAAAGCACTACATTTCATCCCTCTATGTTAGCACTCACCTTTTTTGTGCCTGCAACTTTCAGACCTCTTTAAAAAACGTATCTTTGTTTATTTCGAGTTTGGAAGTTAGATTCAGGGGTTCCAGAAAAGTGAAGGAATAATTCTGGTGCATTAAAGAGGATGAATAGAATTGCCAATTTATAATTACTGATTTTGTAGATGAACATGGTTATGTAAGGAGTAACTTAACAAACATATTCCTGAAAGTAGTAGATCATAAAAAATTGTTATTCAAAGTTGATATTAACACTTAATCTCGTATGCAGAAGCGGTTGGCTATGGAGATCCACTTGTTGCTGTCTTGCCATCATTCCACGGGATTAAGTGAGCACAACGTATTGTAGTGGTTAGTTCCATTCAATTTTTGGGCGGGTGTCTTCTTTGGTCATGAAAATTTCAGTCCAATTTTCCTGTGGTAGTGAGTGAATAGTTATGTATTCTTAAATTCTTAATGATGGTAGCGGTATTCACCACATTTTTAAAAACACATGCATGAAAACAAGTGTACTTTGCTCTTCTGTGAGGCTTAATTTGCAGGTGTGTTGCCTGCTTTTGGACAAAGCCACTTTTACACTCAGATAATGCTTAATTCTTCATGGAACTTCCCTGATTTGAATATAAGTTCTAGAATAAACAAAGTAAATCTTGAAGAATAAGATATCTGATGGTCTGAATAGACAAAGTATTGTTGAAACTGTTTCATCATTGCTCCTGAATCAATCTTCCTTTTGGAGGAATTTCCTGTGTCGGCTGGCCCGTCCATCTAGCAAACATGGTCCAACAGGTGCGAAGGTCGCCAGGCTGCATGTGCGCCAATTCTCAGAGCAAAAGATTGAAACAGTCAAATAAGAATTATCGTGGTTTTAGTAATGCTACGACACTTGTGCCCAGGAACAGTTCGCTGCATGTGCGCCACGATGAATGCATACGGCCTGCATATGGGCATGGTTTTATCCTCATATCACGTCGTAACATTTTCAATCGTGGTTTGGTCCTAGATTTGTTCATTTTCATCTTCTCCTGCCCTTATAAGCTTTACCGAGTCTACATACGACCCCATTCCACCTCGATTAGGCGTGCACACATACGGGAAAGGAAAATAATATTCTTACCCATTATCTCTAAAATAAAATGAATGAAATCATGTAGGGCGGACAAATTTGTTTGGTTATCTGGTTCATAAGAAGTGTTTTTACCATGATCCATCGTGCAGATGGAACCTATCCTCTCAATGTGTGCGAGTCTGGTTGAGCTGGCTATGGGTCAAAAACCCAGTGTCTCGTTCAGAAATTGTTCTACTTCTGCAGACGTCTTCATGAAGCAGCCTGCTGGGTCGGTAGACAGTACTTGGGATTGAGCTGTCATGGCATGCTCAGTTAGTTGGTCAATACGTACGCTGTGATTCTTGACATCTTCCATTGGCATATTCTTCACTTTCAAGGAGCTTGAAGATCCGTTCATACAGATTGCAAGATTTCTGCAATCCGTCCGCCCCTTAATGTGCCCAGTATGCAATGTCTTCAGAAAAAGCGAAATTTTCTGAGGTGTACACAGTTCACAGCTCCTCGAAACCGATAATACTACCGAATCAATTAAGCCTTCCAGTTCGCACATCGTACATATCCTACATGTGATTTTCAAATGTTCAGAGGCAGGGCTGGTCCAAGATGAAACGAAGAAGAAAATTTTAAATCCTACATGAATAAATCAGCTTACAGCAAGTGATCTTCGAGTAGCACACGCAGGGGAAGCATTTTTATTTTTAATGCCCCGCCACTCCGACCATGAGCCCAAGTGTACGCTAGCACATATTAGTGTTAGTGTGGTGCACATATTAACGTGAGTGACATTGGCACTAACATGTACTTATGTGTGCGTCATGTACCTCAAATAAAAAAAAGTGTGGAAAATGTATAATGAGCATTTCCCTCTTTTTTTTTGTAAGGATAGGCTTGCTAGATCTAGCAGTTAGCACTGATTCAAGGACTGAGCCCGCCCAAAGGTGAAATCCTGTCATTAGTATTCGTGATCCAATTCAATTCCATCTTCTACATAGCCTTCCTTGATTTTTGGGGAAAAAAGTACCTCGAGCCCCGGTATGGCAATTCAGTAGCCAACATTGCTTAGCTTCACTAATTGCTGCTACTATAGTTATACCTGGCACTATGAGAGAATTGTCAATCCTTCTAATGCACTCCACCGGGTAAACTTAGACTACACGGTGTACCACAGCGCAATGTCTTTGCGATGCACCCAAAGAACCTTTTACTTTGTAATGTAAGATTAATTATGCTACCTTATAACGAGGACTACTAGATAATGCAGTACTTTTACATTGTTAAGTGGATTGCACTTTTTTATACACTTGTGTGCATCTTATTATTACTAAATAACGAGGTAATTAGTAAAGAGCTGATGTACAGGGTGTTGGGAGGCTTGAAATAAATGGGTTCAGATTGGGGGGATTGGGACGTTGGATTGATAAAATTACACAACACGCAAACGCCTAACACTGTGGATGTGTACGGACGGCTGAAATTATGGCATCTAGCAGGAGCAGGCCTTGAGCCACTTCATCTGTACGAGAATTCTTTCCCCTTGCATGTAGAAGTGAAAAAGGGAAATGCTGGCCCCGAGCCCCATAACTTACCATGTCAAGTACAGTGGTACACTGACCCAATCACCCACCTCGTCTTGCCAAAATTGCGTGTCATGGCAACAAAGACGCATCAAATGCAAGTTGCAACACCGGATGAGGTGCCGTTCCATCAGTCCCATAACATAAAGGAGGTCCAAAGCCCAAAAACCAGAACCCTGAATGGTTCTGTTTCCGTTCTGCTATGCAGAGGGTGGTGATCCAAGATTAGGGAAGGGCTTTGTGCAGTGTATTCGCTATCTTTACCGTGTCTTTGTTATTGAATCCATTCTTCCTTAACAAACGCTAGAGATAAGAACATCGGTATTGACAAGAAAGCAATCCTTTCAACGAAAGGCGATTTGAAAACCCGTGACCTTTTTGACATGTCATTGTCTTCTTTGCCTGGCCAATGTTTCAAAATAAAGATGAAATCCAAGCCAGTTTGCAACCGCTAGGTACCAACAAATCCACAGACCCATCCCAATCTTTTTCACCAGCATCTCACATCACAAGAACGCGGAGACAGATGATGATCACCCAACAGTAGTTTATTGAAGACAAAAATTTCAACCCAAAGAACTGGCACCTCATTTTAGAGTAAAGACGATTCATCAACATTTTATCCATCCCTCAAGTACCATTGAGAGAATATTTCATACTTTCTACACTAGATATAGCACATAATAAAAGTTCAGTGATTAAGGCTAACAAGTTGGCAATTGAAGCTTAAATGGAGGCTTTGCGCACAAAGTATCGATAAGCAGCAACTTTCCGCCTGCGGGAGCCGGTGTTGTCGATGGATAGCACCATTTTTCCGACTTCCCTTGCAGTGAACGATTTGCAGATGGGATCTTCGTTTGGAGCAATGTGGCGGGTCTTCTCAATTGCGGTTGTGTAGCTTTCTTGTGCACAAGGAATGAACTCGGCACTATAGTCCAAGTCCCAGCCCCCCACCACCATTTCCCAAGAGATTGTAGCTCCAGCCTGATCACACAATCATCAAAGAACAAAACAATAAGAAGACTGAATAGCAATAATCAGAGACTTCCCTAATACACGCAGAAAAGGCTTGTGAATGTAATTGTCATATGTAAATTAATGCTCTGCAACTGCAATTCTTATGTCATATATGAAAATCCAATAACAAATGCTTCAATACCTCAATGCCATCGATTTCCAGATGGACCTTCTCCCCTCCCTTGACAACGAACTCAGAAGCAGGTTTGGGTGGTCCATCCTGCAGATCTTCTGGCCGGCTAAGCCCTCCATATTGAATAGGAACATTCTCCGGCCTTATGAGTCTGAATAAAAGAGAAAATATAAGCATGTTGGACAAAAATAAACCATAATTTATGTCACCCTTAACAAATTTGAACTGTATTGATCATCGCCTAAGAGGCAGTAACCGATAGGAATTTAAGGTGTAAACAATAGAAAATTGTAACAAAGTTAAGGAAATCGAGAACGATCACTAAACAAGAAAAAAAGACTGCTGGAGATGTGAATGCCAGAAAAAAAATGCGGAACTCATGTGAAATGATGCGAACATAAATGTAATTAAACCATCGTAAATAATTAGCATACACGAATTAGTAAGCACAACTAGTTTGAGATCCTACACTCAATAACATATCTGCATATCCACAAGTACAACACAAAATCTATTATCAATGTAAAAGGCAAAGAGAACAAACTTGTAGAGAGTCTCAGCAACATTGCTCTCTCTGGCTATCACAAACTTGCTCTTGGTCCTCTGCGTAAGAAAAGGGCTGAACACGGAATATAGCATGCTAAAATACCATGGCACATTGATAAAAACCTGGAACCGTAGCCAGCAAAACAATCAGATCATGAGGAACGGCGAAAAGATCAGAACGCAATGATCAACAATGATAATAATAAAGCAACCAATGCAGAAAAAAATGAACATGTAATTTGACATAAATGATTTTTACCTTTCTAGCTACCATCTCAGGGTAATTATCCTGGAACAGAGACAGAATGTGGTTAGAAGCCACCCGGAGTTCCCTCTTGGGCATGTCCTTCAAGTCCGTCACCTGAATGATGGAATTGACCCCACCAGGCTTGAAATGCAAGAGATTAATCCCCTTCTCCAGAACCTGAACCCTCCATCTCAAAAACTTCTTCAGCTTTTCTTCGTCTCCAAAAATCTTTTCATACATCTCCCTCTCCTTGAACACACCATACGCGTTATAGCACACTGGGTGGCTTTCTCTGTCGTACCCGTGCATGTAAGCCACCACCCCTTCGAGCTCCTTGAACCCCAAATCCTCCTCCACAATACTGTCTGCCTTGAATTCCTTCCGCCATTGGAGACATTTCTGGAGCATTGAGAATGATTCAGAGACTTTGAAGTCCCTGGCCCGGAGGAATTTCAGAAGAATCACGTCGGTTTGATCGTCTCCGGCGAGAAGGGGGATGCCCCACATGGAATCCGAGGGAAGTGAAGAAGAGGAGAGGAGGTGCTTAAATTCCTCCAGGGCCTTCTTCTCGGAGGGTTTCAGGTGGGAAACGAAGTAGGAGTCTTCCTTGAAGGAGGAAGAGCGGAGGGTGGCGACCTCCATTAGAGAAGAGACGAAGCTTTTCTTGGTCGGTTTCAGGGAATCCTGTTGGGGAGTGTGAGATGGGGTTGGGAGCGGCATGGGAGCTGAGGCTTCCATTGCAGCGTATGGACGAAACCCAGACAAAACTTCCTAAGATCAAAGCCTAAAACCCCTGTTCCTGATTTTAAACCCCACCTAGATAAAATGTTCCTAGACCAAAATCCAAAGCCTCCCTTTCTTCCTTGATTTAAGCCAAATACTTTCACGCAGACCCAGAAGGGAAATCTGTAAACATATTACTCAAGGAAGAACTAAGGACAAATCACTTATAACTCTCCGCCCCAGAAGGCAGAAGCAGGAAACTAAAATGCAAGCCCCGAAACTCGGTAAAAAGAACGAAACAGGCAAAAGAGAAAACAACAGGAAACAATGGAACAGGGTCGCAGGGGACAGGGATTGGACCACGGATTTCTCTCAATTTCCCCTGTACTCAGAAGATGTCTGGGAGGTGTCAAGCAGATGTCCGGTATCGGATTCCCCCGACTTCTCCCCGCTTGCAGGAAACTGTAAGCAAAACCAATAGACACAAGGAAACACACAATACAAGTGGAAAGAAGTGGTAAGCATACGAAAGAGAGAGCAGAGAGATTTTGGCAACGAAAATCTTCACCTCGATTCACTCTCTCTGCGGTACGACTGCAGACGGGGGCAGAGGCGGAGAGGGAGGGATGGTGGGAGCTCTGAAGGGGTCAGGGGAGGGGAGTGTGGTCTGCAGATTTTATGCAGAGGATGGTGGGAGGGAGGAGAAGGAGGGGGGGGGGGGGGGGGGAATTTTGAAACGATAATGGGAGGGGCTGGGGCGTAATTATTGAAAATAGTGCCTTTTCTGTTGGCTGGCTGGCTGGGCGACGGCCCGCGAAGCCATTTCGAATTCAAAGTTGCGCCGCCACGGCTCACGGGTTTCACTGGCCCGCGCCTGATGTGCCTGGGTGCGCATAGCGCATCCCGCGTCATATGTTTTTGCGAACCGAACCCGGTTTGGTTATTGATGGAGAATCGGAGTGGGCACTGGAGGGTGGTCTATCCGATAGTTCGCACAGCCGGACCGGAAACTCTCGGGGTAGGGTGTGAGCTTTTTTAAGCAAGTTTGTGTTATGACCCTTAGGGCTGGTCATGGACATCCATCGTCCGACGTTCGGGCCGTATCTGAGGTGTCTGTGGCCGTGCCTAGTCGAATTCTTTTGTCCGCTAATTTTTGGACATGGTTATGGACAAATACCTCATCTGGCCGTTTGGTTGAGGTCCAGTTAATTTTTAAATATAATGTACATTATTATATAAAGGATAATTTTATTTCTCCTCTAATTATTCTTAAATATTATTTTCTTATATTTAAATCTTTAACTACAATCATGTTAATGTTATATTTGAATTCTTCTTTAAAATTAGTTATTAAATATATTTTTTATCCCACATTAATAGCTCTAAATAATTTTTTAAAATAAACTAATTTATCTAATAGAATACTACAAATAAAGAAGATGATATATATAAGTTTAAATATTATTATTATATACTAAATTACTTAATCTAGAGATCCTCACCTTGGCTACCTTACTTAGTTAAAGTTGTTAACACCGCTTTCATTCTCTCTAACCGCTTCAACCCTCATCCAATTGCCTAAGAGGCTATGTCCATGGACAATGGCCGTGTCCGCTGAAAAAGAAACTTTATCTACGGACAAAATACTGACGGACAAATTATTAGCGGACATAGACATGGACAAGCCTTATCCGCCGACTATTTGGCCGAAGACTAGCCCTAATGACCTTAGTTTATTTTATTAATAGTTATATAATTAGAAAGTTATTTATAATTTTTATTTAATTAGTGTTACTAGGCTTTTAGGTTAGCGTTTAGACTCATTCAGGAGTTCTATTTAATGTAAGGACTACACCCTAATTTCAAGTAGAGAATGAATTAGTCCTTTATTTAGTCTTTAGTTATCCATACTCTTCTCTCAAACCCTAATATCTTCTCCTCTTCATCTAACATTCTCTATTATCTTTTCTCAACTCTACAGCTTCCTCTATGTCTCCACCCATAAATCTAATGATCTACAACAATTTGTTAGCATGAGATGCCCCCTGTCCTCTGTCACAAAGTTGCAATTCAGTGAAATTCTGTTGCAGGTTAATTTTGTTTATTTTTGATGTGGGAAATTTTCAATGCTACATAAAATGTCAAAATAAAAATTATAATAAATACTTAATAATAAAATTTAAGATAGTTAAAATTCATTAAACTAGAGAAAGAACAAGATTTATGTAATATGAGAAGTAAATAGTACTTCCTTTACCCCACATTAAAAACTTTATTTAGTTTTTTAAAATAAATTATTTTATTTTAAAAAATTAAATATAACTATTACAAGATATAGGAGGACAACAATCATAGTGAACCTCATAAAAACTAATTCACCAACCTTAGTTGTTTCCCTATATATTGAGAAATTATAAAATATTTAAATTAAATTTGTAATATTTAAGTAAAAATTATATTCACACAATTGAATAAAGCATTCCCCTTTTTATTCATTTGAGCCCCAATTCAATTTTTTTTTATGAATATTAAACAAAATTTGAAAGACTTTGTGTTAGATCCCATATCTAGGTCTATGAAGCCCAGGTAAGCATTGTCAATCCTACCTATGGTACAAAGTTGTTACTCAGGGCCTCCACTTCCTAAAGCATGGTCATGAGCATGACTCCAAGTCAGCTTCCTTACACTTACTATACCAAGGTAAATTTAGCCTTTATTCTATAGTATATAAAACATTTTAAATTATTAATGTGACAAAAAATAACATTGCTATTTGTTTATATGGCATTTTGACAATAAATAAACTCTAATAATGAATATCAAATATAAGTAAGAGAGGTCATTTCTTTAAGAAATAATGATAAAAACAGTAAAAGAAATGAAAAAAAGAGGTGAAAAGAGACCATTAAAAAGAAAAAAAGCTTTTTCAACAAATAAGGTGTCCCAAGTGAGTGATGCTCCACGTTGGAGATAGAGCCCTAACTAAAAGTCCCATGACTTCAATTTGCTACATGACATAGGTCAAGTGTCAGAGAAGTTCTAAGAAACTGAGAAGTATCAATGCAAATAAATCTATAGCCCATGGTAGTGGGAAGAGTTTTTCACACTCCCCTCTTGACAATAAGTTTAGCATAAAATATATATAAAAATTAATAATATTTTAGATCGATAGTACACATGCTAATATATATTAGCATAAATAATATTTACTCTAATATATACTAATATATGTACCGTCAATCTCATAGATAAATGACTTCTATGTATACTTTATATTGGGCTCATTATCAATCAAAATAAAGTAAGAAAAAACCTTTGATAATATTGCCATTAGCGTTCCAGTATGGTATAGATGAGATATAGTGTCACTCGACCCAAGGTTTTTTTTTGCGGTTTGGTGGTCAAAATTTTGGTAGGGAAGCGGTTCGGGTCACAAAAATTCGGGGTGTGGAGCACTGTAGACCAGTCCGACGCGGAAAGCGAGGAGGAGCCGACGCCGCCCGGATTGGTTGTGCTTCCGCGGTGGAAAAGGGCGCGGTAATAATGCAGTTCACGCCACGATTTATGTGGGACCCGCGAGCGCCATTTTTTCAAACGTGGGCCCCTCGCTTTGGTGTTCACGCCATAGGAGCTTCGGCCTATTTCAAACACGGATGAAATTACGTAAAAGTATTTCCTTAGGTTCGTTAATTACGAGAACAACCTCGTGCGTCTCGGGAGTCGGGAATCGAACTTCGGCTACCAACTCGTTTGGATCCCGGATTCCGGAACCATGATGGGCGAGCGTGCGTCGCATTTGACTACTGCTTCTTTGGGCCGAGATGCCGGTTCGAACCGGTTCTCTGAGATTCATGATTAATTAATGTTAAAAAATACGGAATCATGGTTCAGGGTTGGGATGTGCAGTAGTAGTACCAACTTGAGTCCAATTGGCTGCTAATTGATGTTAATAAAAGAATCAAAAATTGAATTGCTGATCAACATGCATAAAAGAGTCTTAAGAAGTTAAGTTTTATTTATTACTATGTTTTAAGTATATAATTAGGTAAAAAGGAAGATGATGAAACGACAAAGAGAAGATATATTTGTTTCGGCCTTTTGAATTCCCACAACACGCTTTTTATGCATCTTTAATCATGTAACCCACCTGGAAGTGCAAGGCATCATTAGCGTGAATTATCCAAAAAGTAGCTCTAATCACTAACACAAAGGGCCAAACATGCGACATCTTTAATGGCATTTCACTCACCGAGAAGCCCCAAAATCCCATCCAAAAGGAGGAAGCCAAACGTATGTAATCTCAGTCATTGGGAAGTAGTATTTTCTGTACTTCCCAATATGCATAATATAAAAAATGTACGAGAGTTTTTGATAAATGAGATTGACGGTGCCATCCATCTCAACTATCAAGGGCTACCACCGGGGGCGGAGTGAGAAAGTTCCTAAAAGGGGTGTATAGGTAATTATTAATATAGAAAAAAAGAGAGGAACAACGTTAGAAATATTACGAGGGATATGATCAAGTGTCCTTCCTAATTGTCCCAAAGTTCAGATTGTATGAACATAAGACCAAGATAATTGGTACGGTCATATGGCTTTTATCCAACATGTGTCTAATTTATAAGTGTAAAATCTCTCTCTTACTTTTTTTGCCTGCAATTTTTTTAAAATATAGATACATAGATAGTGATGGCCAAACTCTTGCTCCCTAGGCTTAATGTGGCGCCACCTTAGCTACCACTGATGTAGCATACGCTAGCTAATATGTGTGCTGTCAATCTCAACTGTAAAAATGGCTCATAAGCAATGCTTTCCGATCATTGCGAATGACCGGGTTCCAATCGGCTGGGGACATTATTAATCGGTTGAAGTGAGGGCATTCGCCTAGGCATGTCGTGAACTAACCCAATATTGGATGTCCAGAGCAATTTGTAAATTACCTCCCAGGGCTCTTCCCGGAAGTTCAACGTCGAATGAGTAGATGGGTGCCTTTAAAGCTTCATCCACAGCTGCAAAGGTAAAATCTCCTCGTGGATTCTGAGGAGGAAATTTCAACTCAGAAAGCAGACACCAAAGGCAAAGAAGATATGTGATTCCTGCATAAATGTGTTCACATGGAACGGAGGTTCTCTTCATTCTTCAACTAGTAGACCCATATTAGGTTGTGATTGATGACGACCATGCGTTTGCCGTATGGCTATTCTGTCAGCTAAAACCGTACATATCTCAGACATAGTTATGAGCTTCACTCAGTTCTGTTCTTTTCTTTTTCTTTGTGCTTCACTAACTTCTCTCAAAACGGGGAAGGTCTGGGGGGAAAGAGGGAGAGAGAAATTGAGGGGGAAAGGTCAAGACTTTCGCGAAAAACGAAACTGGGACTTTGCTGGGAGGCTGACCGCTCTTTCTACACTAGTGTACGAAAAAGCCTTCAGCGTCGCCCGGGCCCCCCCTCCTTTACCCCTCTCACTGAAAACTTCATTCTGGTAAAAGATGGTCATAATTATTTGGAAAAAAAGTGCGTCTGGGGTATCTGGGAGCCGTCGGATTGTTAGTCGGCGTCTCCAAACTTACCAGCCCCATAATAACATGGGCCCAACGATTTAAATCACGCGGTCCATATTGTGCCAGGTGCACATAAGCTGGGTACATATTAACAAGACCTTTGTTATTTCACGTTTTTTACATCACAAAATTATTCAGGCCTTTGATTGGATAAGGGTTGATCTCAAAACTCATAATCGATTTGATTTGAGATTCACCCGAGTTGGGTAAGGCCGATTCTAAGAAAAAACTTTAAATAATGCTCGGGCCAATTTTAGCATGTAAAAAACCGAAAAACCAACCCAACTTAATTTGAGTTTCTAATTAATCTATAAAAACCTATTTTAACCTAGGTGCTATGAATTTTTTGGTAAATTTTTCTTGATAAAATTAACCTAAGATAAAATCTCAGTTCCTATCTCGAATGAGGTTAGATTCAAAAAATTTAGTTACTATTTCAGGTTAAGTTGGGTCTACAAAACTTGGTTTTCCTATTTCAGTTTGGGTCAGGACAGATCTTGTGGAACCCAATCTAAGTGACCCTTGATGCAGCCCTAGATTGGACTAAGAAATGTGGTTCTTACTAAGCATAAGAGGGAGATATATTTTTATAATTTCAATCAAATGATAGAGTGAAGTTTAAGTGTAAAAAAAGTGTGTAATAAGAATATCATTTTAAAAAAATGAGTCATTCTGACTAATAAAAAAATTTGTACTCGTTATGTCCCACATTAATGGCTCTATTTAATTTTTTTAAAATTAAAATTAAATTAATTTAAAATTAAAATTAATTTAAGTCTTTTGGTTGGTTTGAACTTAACAACTAAAATGAACAGAGCAATAACACAAGTCAGCTTCCCATGAAGGCGGCTAACCCGCCTCCAAAGTCTCCAGCTACGATTTGGAACCTTCTGTAAACTGAATTTGCATACTTGGCTGCAAATGGGCTGGGCTTTGGCCCGGAAATATGACATTCTGCACATAAATTTCCAGTACAGCGTAATGAATCAACATCAAGGCAATGCTTGGAAATAACGAGGTGTAGATTTCGTTTTCCCTTTTTGCACAATACTTTTTTTCAAATGGTGTTAGAATAACTGAAATGTCACTGTTAAGGCATACTACGCCCTTGGCCAACCAAACCTGCTTTGCTTTGCTCTGCTCCTTGTTGTAGAAGCATTCTTATCTTTCACGCTCTAAACATGACAAAAAGCGGGGTGGCTGCTTCTTTGCTTCTTGAGTCTTGGCTACCTGCGCGAATTCTTTACTTGCCTGCATGCTTTGTTTGTTCCTGTTGCTTGGTCCCGAGCCTAGAACCGCTGCGTTGCCATCGGACATGGACTTTTGCTCTGTTTGCACTCCCGCAGAACTGCACTATGATTCACCTAAAAATGGGTTCTTCAAGGTATCCCTAATATCAACCTAGTCCCAAAGCCTTGAACGCCCAGGTAGCTGTGCAACATGAAATCCTCAAGAAAAACAAGCTCTTTATTGAGAAGACCCTTATAACACCTAAGACAGAGCCCATGGGCAATTATATGAACTTGCCAAATTGAATGGGAGCTGAAGATATGTTTGTTAAATATTGGAAGTATTCCCAAATGTTCCAATTGAAATTGAAGTATTCCCTATGCCCTAAATTAATAGTTCCATTTAGTTATTTAAAATAAACTAAAAGTAGTTCATTTTAAAAGAGTTATATGTTATATACTTCACACTGAACAATCTGAATTTACAAAATGAATACACAAGAAATGACTTCGATTCATGTAGAGTATAAGTTTTATTGAGGAAATATTTGCCTCATTTGGTAAACTAAATTGATGTGGAGTTCTCAAGTAAATTCTCTTTCTGGGATAATCAGAACTTTATAGGATCTATATTCAACAAAAGTGAAAAATTATCTTATTCTCTCCTTGAAGCATTTGTAAAATAATTGACTAGTTTTGGTTATAAAAAACACACAAAATGCTTACATATAACATATATACATAATATATTTATCTCAAAGAAAAGACATCTCTTAGGAAGAGATACCAAAACCCTTCACAAAAAGATGTTTGTAGCCATAAAACTTGAAAGGGAAACAATTGATCACCCGCACATAGTGATCCGTTGGTTTTCAAAATGGCGTAAGAATCATGTAACTGAGCCATCGAGTGATTGATCGATTCACAAACCGATTGATAGCTGTTAAGTTATTTTATTCATAAAATATGACCGAGTTGGTTTATGATAAAATACAGCAATGCCCCACTTTTTGTCATAAACATACAAAATAGCAATTAATTCCACTGACATATCACTAAGTATAAAAATATTTCTTTCGAATTGAACCTCCAATTAATATAAGAATTACAAAGCTAAGTAAAAGTATGTAGTGTGCTGTTGGTATTAAACCACCCACTCTAGAAACAAAGTCGGCAACTCTGCACATAAAAATATATCAAGCCTTTGTGGGAAGAACAAAATCATATGTTTAACATTTATATGACCATGTGTTCTCCTAGTTCTAGAAAGGCACACTACAAAGTAAACTCTTTCTTTCCATAATAAGCAACACTACTTCTATGTCCTCATAGGTGAAATTCTAATGTCTTTGTCACTTAGGCATATAACTTGAACTTTATCAAGAGCTTAAAACTCAATATTCACAAGTGATATACATAAAAATTCCTTAAAGGAGTCCACATAACTAGCAACATATACATGCAACTCTTGTATTAGTATTTTAGTCAAAATAACTTGTTTTAACCCATTAAACCTTGCACTAGTGGTAAACTAGGGTTGATGGCTTAATTCGGGTGCCACGGTACATGTGTGCAATGATAAATCTCAAATTGACTAATGTGCTTCATGTTTTTGACATGAGGAAAAATTTAGTCACTGCAAATATTTTATTCAAGAAAAGCTTTAAAGTTGTATTTGAATCGGGTGAATTTGTGTTGTCCCAAAATGTGATATTTGTGGGCAAGGAATATTCATATAATAGGATGTTTAAGCTTTGCATCAATAGTAAAATTAATAAATTAGCCTTTTCTTATGTTATTAAGTCATGTAATTTGTCACATGATAGATTAGGTCATATAAATTTTTGATATTTGTACAATATACAAAAATTAGGTTTGATTTCATTTCAAAGTTTTTAAAAGCATAAATGTAAAGTTTACGTAAGATTTAAAATAACAAAAAAACCTTTTTCTAACAACTTCGAGGAGTTATGAGATTTTAGATTTAATCCATTCGAATATATGTGAATTTAATAATATTTTTTATTAGAGGCAGTATAAAGTATTTTATTAATTTTATCGATGATTTTTCAAGGTTTACTTATGTTTACCTTTTAAGAATGAAAGATGAAGCTTTAAATGTGTTCAAAATTGTCAAATTTGAAGTTGAAAACCAAGTTAAAAAGAAAATCAAATTTATTCATTCCGATAGTTAAAGCTTTGTAGGATATACACTCATTAAAAGTGAAGAATCCCCTTATTTTCTCCTTGTGGCTTTTGTAAAAGAGTTGGCTAGTTTCAGTTTTGAGAAAACATAAAAAATTATTATACAAAATACACAATATATTTATGTAAAATTTTGTAGAAAAAACATCCCTTAGGAAGAGACGCCAAAACCCACTACAAAGAAATATTTTTAACCATTAAAATTTGAAAGGGTACGTGAAACAATCAATCACATGCAAATAGAGATCGTCTGGTTTTCAAAATGGCATAAAAATTATGTAACCAAGCCGATCGATCAATTTACAAACCAATCGATTGCAACTGGGTTACATTATTCATAAAATTTGGTAGAGACAACGAGCTATCGATTGGTTCCGACATAGATCGATCGCTTGGTTTAAGATAAAAACGCAACACTACATAGAGTTATTAGCATGGGATAGAAGGAATTCTATGTATTAGCATGAAGAACATTAAAAATCACAATTTCCCCCTCTAAAAATCAATTAGCCCCTCTTTAAGGGACATAACTATTGTAAAGTCTCATCAATTTCCATCTGGTGCCCACGTTTCTTTGTATGCATTCACATTACAATTTAGAAATATTTGGGAGAAAATTTTTGATGCGTGACGCACACCTTGTTGGCGGTGTGTGAAACGCCAAATGACCATCAACATAGCGTGTGAAATGCCAGTGACAGTTATACTACGTTGATGGTCCTGAACGGTGGAATACACCGTCAACATGTTGTGCAACGCACATCCATAAATTTCTTAAAATTTGGGCATTCCATTCGCTGCTTCTTAAACCATTATTTTGTTATACTTCCGTACCTTTGTCTTATATGTGATGAGAAACGTTACTGGAATGTTTATGATCGAATCAAGCAATCAGCTCTGTCTTTAAGACAGAATTCGCCCTCCCTACTGGTGTTTAGGACTCGTGGACGTCTGCCTCCCAGGATAAGATGATCAACCATATACCGTAGGAACACCTCCAACACGGTATATGCAGCGAACCACAGTGAGTATGCTAACACAGAACACAGATGAACGGAACGGACATGAAAATCCCAAATCGGATTATTTGCAGAAAGAGTTTTTCATGGTTTTATAAAAAATCCCGTTGAAGACAATCTTACCCGTTCAAACGGATGCGTCCATCCGTTAACGGACACTTCCTTTAGTGAAAGCAAACCGGACCCATTTTGGTTAATAGAAAACCGAACCAGATAGAAAACCGAACCAAATGAATTTGTCCCAAAATATTATCTTGTTGACCCAACCCAACCCAACCCAAACCAACCCGACTCGGCCCGGCCGCGCGTGCGAACTGAACCGAGCTGGCCGGACGGCGGCGGAGCGCGCGTGTGGGTTAGCCCACCTAGGTGCATTGGTCCAACATCTCTCTCCCCCACAAAAGTGGGTTGTGTAAGGACCCTCATCTTTAAACCGGTTTTGATTTTTATTTAATTATGGGTTATCGTGCAATTTACGTGTTTTCTGATCTTATTCGGTGATTTTGTAAATAAATAGAGTTTGTGATGGTTTTAACCAAAATTAACTTCAATATTAGTGGTTTTAAGTGATTTTAAACCAAATGTGAATTTTTGGAATTTTTTGGATTTTTCACTATTTTCCCAAAAAATTAGGGTTTTGGCGGGACCCCTGTGGGCCCCACGGTCGAAAATTTTATTTTTGTGTCAAATGACCCTAGACATATACTTAAGGTCACACAAAAATTTTCAGAATTTTATTAGGCTTAATTCGTGCTTAAATTTGCAAAATAACCACTTTTAGCCTACTTTTCATATTTACACCCCAAAACTTACCTATGCCTACCCCAACCCTTACTATAAAAGGGCAAACCTGAGCCATTTCCATTTTTGGGAATAGGCTAAGGAAGGAGGTCTGGCCTAATCCCCACTTAGGCCCGAATTAGAAGCCGATTAAGGTAAGCTTACTCTAATTAAGCACTAATCCATGACTTTTCTCTTAATTTCTTCCAAATCTACCATTTTCCCCTTGATTCAATTTGTTTTTGACCATCAAAAGCTACTGATTTGTGTTTTACTACAAACCCTAACATTCAAAATTCGATTTTTACTACCAACAAGCCCTAGATCTAAGATTTAATTAGGGATTTCTTAAGTAAATCGATTTCCATTGGTGTTTAATTCAAACTCATTGTATTTTCAAGGATTTCAAGAAGGGTGACTCTTCAATCCGAGCTTAATCAAGTGCTGAGGTAATGGGTCTTCAAAATCTCTGTTTATCCATGGTAAAACTCTTCATTTTTGGCTTATTTCGAAATGGTTTGCTTGATTTAGTGTGTTAATGGTAAGATTAGAAAATGGAATTATTTAATCCCGATTTCTTAGGGTTTTGCATTATTATGGTTTGGTTTGATATTCTGGAAGTCAAGGAGGACTTTTGATGATGATTAGGGTGTTAGATGTGGATTTGAAGTGTTTTCTATGGTGTTTCGGTTTGGATTTGCGAAAGGAAGAAGATGACTGTTCTGCCGTGTTGGTGATCGATCGGCCTTGCAGGGCGATCGATCGGCTGAACTGAAATTTTCAAAATTTTGCGTGTAACCGATCGAACGGCCTGAAGGGCGATCGATCGGCTACACAGGAAATTGTATGTTGTGTGTATGATGCATATTTTGATGATTCCACTTTAGCTTGCCAATTTTATATGAATGTGGAGTGTTTTAAGCTATGTTAGGCTACTGGAAATGCATGCTATTGAGTTTATGGAGTTGAGATATATGCTTAGTGATGGTGGAATGACTTATGTTTTGTGGCATGATGTTGGAATCGTTATTTTGAAATTATGAATAGTTGTTTCCCTTTGGTTAAGCATATTTCAGTAGGACTACAATCATTGTTGGACAGATTTGTCATGATAAATTGTGATTAATGGTGTGTGAATGTTGGTGAATGCCATGACTCAATGATGAAATGAGTGATGTTATAGGTGTTTAGCCTTTGTGGTTGAGTTTTGAATTTAACTATGATTTCAATGATTCTTCTACTATGATTTCCGCTGGAATTCATGTTTAGGTAGAAATTCACATGTGTAGTGTGGTAGTGAGTTGATTTTCAAGCATGTTAATATGCATTATGTGAAAGGCTTTTACTAGTTACACACACACACATGTGGGGGTTAAATGATGATGTTGAAGCTTAATATCGTGATTATGAATGATGCATTAGGGGCTGGTGAGAGCACTAATCATGATTAGGGTTCATGTATGCTTTGCCCACGCATGTACCATGCTGCACGCATCATGAAAATGGATTTCCAATTGAGGCTTCATCGTGATTAATCGAATTTGACCGATTGGATGCAATGTGATGGAATTGTGTGCCGGGTTTATCGGTCGTGGATTAATCGCAAGTTGATTGGTCCGAAAGGACATATTTTGATTTGGAGTTCCTGTGTGGAACGATTTGAAGTTCCTGTGTGGAACGATTTGGAGTTCCTGTGTGGAACGAGTGCACTCCCCGGGTTGAGTCTTGTTTAATGGAATGATGTGGGGACGAGTTGTGTACTTGTCTTGCGGATATGTGAGAATATTATTATGTGTGTCATCTGGACCCTGAGAATCCAGTGTGGTATGCCGTGTGCACCCCGCTACCACGTGTTCTAGGGTTCTCTGTGTGAGAACTCGGGCTTTTCCCTCCGCAGGAGATGTCCCTGGGCGAACACCCCTGCTCTAGATTCTCTGTGTGAGAATGGGACATCCTTGGCCAGGATCGTCCAGGGCGAGGAGTATTAGGGATTGATAACCCCGATCTTTCTTGAATTCTTGTGTAGAATTTTGTACCATGACACGCCTTCGTGGCCTTGTCTATGCTCCCGTCTGTGTGACATTAATGTGTGATTACTCCTTGATGGAGGTTGATTGTGATGATGCTATGCATGTGGATTATGTATGTTAGAGATACATCCATGCATGCTGATTTTGATGTTATGCATGTGGATTATGTATGTTAGAGATACATCCATGCATGCTGATTTTGATGTTATGCATGTGGAATATGTATGTTAGAGATACATCCATGCATGTTGATGTTGATGTTATGCATGTGGAATATGTATGTTAGAGATACATCCATGCATGTTGATTTTGATGTTATGCATGTGGAATATGTATGTTAGAGATACATCCATGCATGTTGATGTTGATGTTATGCATGTGGAATATGTATGTTAGAGATACATCCATGCATGTTGATTTTGATGTTATGCATGTGGGAATATGTATGCTAGAGATACATCCATGCAGGTTGAATTATGTATTTTGATGCAGTGTTAAGTGATATGAATGTGTGATCAGAAAGTGATGCACCATGTAAATCTTTGATCTGAAACGATCTCATTTCTAAGCTATCGTATTTTCTATGTTGACAGTGATATTAAAACCATTGCTGAGTGTTAAAACTCACCCCTCTTTTGTGTTTTGATTTGGGGCTGCGTGGTGCGACACGCAGACGGACAGGATTGCCTTTTTGAGGAAAGGTCAGAGGTAGCTTGGGTGTGATGATGGAGATCGTTGCGTGACTTATCATCGTTCTTTCATGCTTTATGTTCGAACCTTTGTGTAGGGTTCTTGTTGTGGTTTTATGTCACATGTTACAGTTATGTTTGCTTATGACTTATTTTGAGCCGGTGTGGGCTTTACTTAACTAAGTTTGTGGGTTTGAGATTGTTGTTTACTTTGTGATAAGCAACACCTTTTTCTTCCCTTTTATTTACTCTTGCTCAAAGGATTGTGCGCACTCCGTGTTGCTGTTAATCGCCCGTGGTTAGGGATTAAGTCTTCCGCTAGAATCGTTTCTCAATTTCACTTCGTCGCCCCCGCGCGCTTGACCGGCCCTTGGACCGGGTTCGGCTCGGGTCGGGCATCGCCGGGGCGTGACAGGTTGGCCCAAGGGCCTAACATGAAAGGCCAAACTAAAGCCTTATATATCAACACCATCACCTTCACGTAGGCGATGTGGGACTATTCACTCCTTCAACCAATTCCCATGTGATATTCTCATTCAATATGAAGTGGGCTTGGGCTTTCTCTACCAAATGGGCTTGACCCACTTGAGTAATATGGGCTTGACCCACATAACCATTAATATGCCTATCTAAATAATATGGGCTTAACCCATTTATAATGCCCACTTCTAACAATCCCCCACATGAATGAGAATTGGCTGGATAACTATGCAAAACTATGAAGATAAACCGTGAAAGCAATATTGAAAAGATCATGCATGGGGGTGAGGTAGCTTTTGGCTTTGAACCTTCCCTTGTGAAAACTATCGGGTCTACTGGCTAATCAGTGAACGTGATGTCTTGAACTGTTCAGCCGTTTGTGTAAACCAAGACAATAGAATTCACACAATCACTTCTCAGACACACTGTGGTTCTCATGATTGTGTTCATTTCGGCCCTAAACAAACCTGGTTTTCATGAGTGCTCTAGAAGATTTAGCCTTAAAATCCTCATAGAAGCGGCCCCTTCACACTCATATAGGTGATTCTCATTAGGAGTATCCTGCAATACCCCACTCGAACGAATTCAAGCTATAAGAACCATTAAAAGCAAAGCTTATCCTGATTCACTCTGCAGGCATCACTATCTCATCATAGGAATGGGGACGAGATTTTATCTCAATAGTGATTCCCCTTGAATCCCTCACAATTCGGTTGTCCCTTTGAACCTAGATCTTGGGATCTCCAGTCAACAAGGTTGGGTTGCCATTATGGTGATTCTTAATGTATAGGCTTCAAGCCCATTCCCCTCGATGAACTGCTCACTTGTTCTTTGGTCAAACCCTTAGTAAGCGGATCCGTAAAATTTTCTTTTGACCTAACATACTCAATGGAAATTATTCCACTAGAGAGCAATTGTTTTATGGTATTGTGCCTCCGACGTATATGTCGAGACTTACCATTATACAAGTTACTCTGTGCCCTTCCTATAGCCGATTGGCTATCACAATGTATGCAAATAGGTGGCACAGGTTTCCCCCACATTGGAATATCCTCTAAAAAATTACGAAGCCACTCAGCCTCTTCGCCTGCTCTATCAAGTGCAATGAATTCAGATTCCATGGTGGATCTTGCTATGCACGTTTGTTTTGAGGATTTCCAAGACACTGCTGCACCTCCAAGTGTAAAGACATATCCACTTGTGGATTTTGAGTCTTTTGTATCAGATATCCAGTTTGCATCACAGTAACCTTCTAATACTGCTGGATACCTTGTATAATGCAGCCCATAGTTCAAGGTATATCTTAGATATCTAAGAACCCTGACTACAGCCTTCCAGTGGTCTGCCCCTGGGTTGCTATTAAATCTACTCAGTTTACTCACTGAGTATGCGATGTCTGGTCTCGTACAATTCATAATGTAATTGAGACTTCCAATAATTTGAGAATATTGAAGTTGTGATATGCTCTCTCCCGTGTTTTTGCTTAAGTGCAATGTCACATCCACAGGTGTTCTTGCTGGACGATTATCATTCTGATTAAATTTTTCTAATATTTTCTCAATGTAATGAGATTGAGATAATACATATCCATCAGATGTTTTAGAGATTTTCATCCCTAGTATGACATCTGCAACACCCATATCCTTCATGTCAAACTGTTTGTTCAACATCTTCTTGGTAGCTTTAATGATATCATCATTGCTACCAATAATTAGCATATCATCTACATAAAGACATACAATGACATATCCATCAGGTCTGTCTTTTACATAAACACATTTGTCACATTCATTGATTTTGAATCCATTTGACATCATCATTTTGTCAAATTTTTTCATGCCATTGCTTAGGTGCTTGTTTAAGTCCATAATGAGATTTAACAAGTCTGCACACTTTGTTTTCTTGACCCGGTACAACAAACCCTTCAGGTTGTTGCATATAAATTTTTTCATTCAAGTCACCATTTAAGAATGCGGTTTTCACATCCATTTGATGTATTTCAAGATTATATAAAGCAGCAATAGCAATTAACATCCTAATGGAAGTTATCCTTGTGACAGGTGAATAAGTATCAAAATAATCTAGACCTTCTTTTTGCTTGTATCCTTTGATAACAAGTCTGGCTTTATATTTGTCAATTGATCCATCAGCCTTCATCTTCCTCTTGAATATCCACTTGTATCCTAGAGGTTTACTCCCTGGCGGTAGATCCACCAACTCCCAAGTATGATTTTACATAATGGATTCAATTTCATTGTTTACTGCCTCCTTCCAATATTGTGCTTCAGGAGATGACATGGCTTCCTTAAAGCTTTGAGGCTCATTTTCCAACAAATAAGTCAGAAAGTCTGGACCAAAGGATTTTGATGTTCTAGCACGTTTGCTACGTCTAGGTTCATCATCCTCTCCCTCTTGGTATTCACTATTATCCTTTTCAACATCCAAAGTTCTTTGAAGAGAACTTTCCGTTTGTGTAGAATTCCACGGAAAAATATTTTCAAAAAACGAAGCATTCCTGGATTCAATCACAGTATTGACATTTACAGCAGGAATATCCGATTTATGAACAAGAAAGCGATATGCACTGCTATTATTGGCATAACCAATGAATACACAATCAATGGTACTTGGTCCAATTTTAATCCTCTTGGGATTAGGGACCGCCACTTTTGCCAAACACCCCCACACTTTTAAGAATTTGTAGGAAGGCTTTCGACCTTTCCATAATTCATATGGTGTCTGCAAGGTTTTCTTATGAGGTATTTTGTTGAGAATATAATTTGCTGAAAGCAAAGCTTCCCCCCACATGTTCTGGGGTAACCCAGAACTGATTAACATGGCATTCATCATTTCTTTTAAAGTTCTATTTTTCCATTTAGCAACTCCATTTTGCTGAGGTGAATAGGGTGCCGTTGTTTGGTGTATTATACCATGTTGTGAACAGAAATCACCAAAAGGTGATTCATATTCCCCACCTCTATCACTTCTTAGAACTTTAATTTTCTTGCCAAGTTGATTCTCAATCTCTGTTTTATATAATATAAACATGTCAATGGCCTCATCTTTACTTCTCAACAAGTAAACATAACAATAACGAGTGCAATCGTCAATAAATGTAATAAAGTACTTTTTACCTCCTCTTGTTTGAACAAGTTTTAAGTCACAGACATCACTGTGAATTAACTCAAGAGGTTCAGTACTACGCGCAATACTTTGGAAAGATTTCCTGGTTAATTTTGATTCTACACAAGTTTGACATTTATGATTAAAGTCAATATTAAATTTAGGCAGATATTCCATATTAATCAATCTACGTAAAACATCATAATTAACATAACCTAATCTACCATGCCACATATCACATGACTCAATCATATACGATGAAGAAGCATTTGCATTCTTAATAACAAAAATAGGTACAATAGTGAGTACATTGAGCTTAAAAAGCCCCTCATTTAAATACCCTTTGCCCACGTACATCCCACCCTTGGTCAAGACAAATTTGTCGGACTCAAAAACCAACTTGAAGCCATTCTTGCTCAGCAAGGATCCAGACACTAAATTCTTTCGAATTTCAGGAGCATGCAGCACATTGTTGAGTGTGAGCTCTTTGCCTGAAGTCATCTTCAGCACCACCTTGCCAAGTCCTTCAACCTTCGCAGTAGAGGAGTTACCCATAAACAGCTGTTCACCATTCTCCACGGGCTGATAAGTGGAGAACATCTTCCTATTAGAGCAAACATGGCGAGTAACCCCGGTGTCCACCCACCATTCACGAGCGTTGGTAACCATGTTCACTTCTGAAATAACAGCAGAAAGGTTGATGTCACTCACATTTGTGGAGAGATTCTCCACTTCAGTCATGTGGGCCTGTGCCTTCTTCTTCTTGGAATCATCTTGTTTATTCCGTTTCCGACAATCCTTAGCCTTGTGGCCTATCTTGTCACACACGTAGCACTTGCCCTTGAATTTGGCTTTGTTGGAGTCACTTTGTTTGGTATCCAGCAGGATACTTCCTCTTCTTGTTGTTGAAGTTAGAGCCTTTATGCTCCTGTTCCACAACATTTACTTTGGCTTCTAGGCCATGGCCTTTGGTGTTCTTTTCAGAAGCCCGGTTGTCCTCTTCAATCCTTAATCGCACAATCAGATCTTCCATGTTCATCTCCTTACGTTTATGCTTTAAGTAATTCTTGAAATCCTTCCAGGAAGGTGGTAATTTTTCAATTAGAGCTGCCACCTGGAAAGACTCACTTAAAGTCATTCCCTCTGCATGAATATAATGCAGAATCACTTGGAGTTCTTGAACTTGGCTGATCACAGTTTGAGAGTCCACCATTTTGAAGTCCAAAAATTTGCCGACCATGAATTTCTTCGTTCCAGCATCCTCTGTTTTGTACTTCTTGTCTAAAGACTCCCACAGTGCCTTAGCACTTTTCATTGAACTATACACATTATACAATGTGTTGTCCAACCCATTAAGGATATAATTACGGCATAAGACATCCGCATGTTTCCATGCATCTACTGCCGCAACAGCCGTCTTGTCCTCCCTTTTCTCCTCAGTGAGAATGGGTACGTCCTCTTGAAGGAAGCGGGCTAAGTTCAGTGTGGTGAGATAGAACAGCATTTTCTGCTGCCATCTTTTGAAATCCGCACCACTGAACTTTTCTGGTTTTTCCCCTTTAATGGGAAGTGGAGCAGTCACCAGAGTGGGAATAAGTACCGATGTCAAGTGGGTACCTTCAGCAGCCATTTCTGTTCCAAAGAACAGAAGATTAACTCAGTCTTAAAAAATCAATGAATTTCAAAATCTATGCTGAACAGTGTATTTCGAAATACATATACAGAACAGTGAATTTCAAAATCTATGCAAAATAGTAAATTTCGAAATACATATACAGAATAGTGAATTTCAAAATCAATGCACAAAGCAGTGAATTTCGAAATCGATGCACAGAATAGAGAATTGCGAAATCTATGCACAAAACTCCCAGAACAGTAACTTTACATGAATTTTACGTAAGTAACAGTAATATATAAAAAATTCATGAACAGCAAACTTCAGACATGTTACATACTAAATAGTAATAGGATGAACAGTAACCTTCAGGAATTAATGAACAGTGAATCAGGGGTTAAAGTTCACGCTGAACAGTAAACTATATGATTTAATGAATAGTAAACTGTCGAAAATTCTGAACAGTGACTTTCCAGAAATTTGTAAAACAGTAAACTTCTGAAAAAGTCGCAAACAGTAAAGTTCAAAATTAATGAACAGGAAGCATAAGAAATTTAACGTACTCAATAGTAAAATAGTACAAAATTTTGAAAACTTCACACACAGGAGGAAAAATTTTCAAAATTTATACGTACAACAGTAATGCTTCAAACATGCACGTCCAGAATAGTATGATTTCAGCACTATAAGCATGGTAAAAAAATAAAAAAATTTTCCACTGTATCTTATTTGCACAGTGAAGAAAAATTCTAAAATTTTACATAAGAATACTATTCTGCATGCATAACAGTGAAATACGAAAATGCACAAGAAGTAACGTTTCTCATCACATATAAGGCAAAGGTACGGAAGTATAACAATCTTAAGACAGAATTCGCCTTAGGACTCGTGGACGTCTGCCTCCCAGGATAAGACGATCAACCATATACCGTAGGAACACCTCCAACACGGTATATGCAGCGAACCACAGTGAGTATGCTAACAGAAAACACAGATGAACAGAACGGACATGAAAATCCCAAATCGGATTATTTGCAGAAAGAGTTTTTCATGGTTTTATAGAAAATCCCGTTGAAGACAATCTTACCCGTTCAAACGGATGCGTCCATCCGTTAACGGACACTTCCTTTAGTGAAAGCAAACTGGACCCATTTTGGTTAATAGAAAACCAAACCAGATAAAAAACCGAACCAAATGAATTTGTCCCAAAATATTATCTTGTTGAACCGACCCGACCCGGCCGGCTGCGCGTGCGAACCGAACCGAATCGGCCGGACGGCGGCGGAGCACGCGTGTGGGTTAGCCCACCTAGGTGCATTGGTCCAACATCTCTCTCCCCCACAAAAGTGGGTTGGCCCAAGGGCCTAACATGAAAGGCCAAACTAAAGCCTTATATATCAACACCATCACCTTCACGTAGGCGATGTGAGACTATTCACTCCTTCAACCAATTCCCATGTGATATTCTCATTCAATATGAAGTGGGCTTGGGCTTTCTCTACCAAATGGGCTTGACCCACTTGAGTAATATGGGCTTGACCCACATAACTATTAATATGCCTATCTAAATAATATGGGCTTAACCCATTTATAATGCCCACTTCTAACATATTTTTGTTTGCTTTTTAATTGCTATTAATGATGGCTGAAACAAATAAAAATTAACTTATAAATCACAGCAACACTCTAAGGTTTTACATCAACATAGTTTTTATTTTCTTTACATCAACGTAGTTAGACATTATATTGATCAGAAACAGTTTAATTAGAAAATTCTCGTTGGATTAGTGCTTAAGCAGAAATTCAAAATTAGCCGGATAGTAGAATACATACGTCGGACATCTACAAATTACAAAACACAAAAATCATGCCCAACGGGCCAGCTTACTCCTAAGTCCTAACTTCCTATACTACTACGTAGTACGTACCAACCAGTAATCAGAGACTGTTTGGGCTCCATCCTAGCTAAAAGAAAGAGTTCTCTCTGGGGATGAGATACACTCGAGCTTTGATGATGGATCCATTTCCCAGTTTGAATCCAGGAGTTACAGGAAAACCCACTACCTGACCGTCAGGCACTCGGCCACCAGGATACCTAAGAACACTCTCCATGTAGTCCGGATGGAAATCAGCCCCTCTGTTGGCCTGGAAATGACTCGGCGATGGGTCCAGAGCAAATGCCAGTAGATGAAGAAGCCACACTGCCTTGGCCAACTTCAAGAACACCCCATAAAATTCAGTCCTCGGATGATTCCCAGCCAGGACCAGCTTCCTTTGTTCCGTGTTCCTGAACAAAGACTCCTCCATCTTCGGGTGCATGATGGCCAAGAACTTCTTGAAGCAGAATTTTCCGAACTGGCATGTGGGCAGCAGGCCGAGAAGTTCTGTTGGGTCCATGGCCTTCATGTCGTGATACTGTGAGCAGCAGTCCTTACGGAACTTGGCCGGGTCGAGGAGGGAGGAGAGGCTTCCGTCGATGTAGAAGCTCTCGTTCTCGAAGCCCTGGAAGATCTTGAGGCTGATGTAGGACTCAAGGGCATGGTTGGCGTGGCTCTGCGAGAGCTCAACTGCGGCGAAGGCGTCGGCGGCTGGGCCCTCAATGGACCGGACGGCCTCGGCGATGTCCCAGTGTGCGGAGCGCATGAGTGAGAGGAGGTGGGTGGCGAAGGACTTGAGAGCTTCCTTGACCTGGTGCATGCCGAGTTGGAAGAGTTCTTGGGTGGAAGATGCGTCTATCCCTGCAAGGACGTAATGACAGCCAAGAGGAGTTAGTGGCAGCAAAGGAACAAGAACTAACAAAGTGCTAAATTCTCTGCAAATTCAATTTGCATTCCGTGAAGAATAGTATAACTTTTCAATTTAATTAAAATGCTATATTTCATTGTAAAAAATAAATAAACCACAAGATTTTCTTCACTAATTATGAGACAAATAGTTTAATAACAATTAATAATTCGCATGATACTTTCCCGAGGCTGCACATAAACACCGAATGGAGCTGTATATTATGTTCATCATTTACAGAAAATCTAGCTGACAGGATAGGCTGAAAAAACAGTGGCGGATGCAGGATTTTATGGTAGGGGGCTAAAAAAAATAACTTAGTTCAGAATAGTATTTTAACCAATACAAATTACTAAAATTTATAATTAAGTTGTAATAGAGTAAATATATAGTAAAAATAAAAAATATAAGTAATTAGGGACACTATTAATGGAACAAATTATCAAATACTTAATATATAATTACATACTAGCTAATATAAAAACCTATTTCTCATTGGATATGTGGCATTTTGTTAAGACTAGCCCAATGGATTCAAGCCTCATTTCCTTTAACATTATTTTCATATAAGATACCAGCTACTAAAACAAAAAAGGGTGTCTCCGGTCTCAATCTTATATGCCACAAAAACATATATATGTCATGACAATGATCTTCATTTTAAAAGGTAAAAACTATACTTATATGGTCCATAGGTTCATTCTCATGTTTAATCAAACTTTTCAAAGTTTCAGGTAAGGACCCATAATTCAAATTTTAATTGCTTTATTGTGCTTAATTAAGAATGATGGCCATGAAAACATTGAACTAGGAGAAAATACTATATTTCAGTACAATATAGACATACCCAACGCATGTACATTGTTATATCCACCTATTTTTCATAGCCCAAATTTAATATCTATCCCAAACTATGAGTATAGTGTAAGGTAAGCATTTCTAAAGAGAGTTAGTGTAAATTTTATGCCACAAAGTGGTCAAGCCTTTTCTGGGAGGGGTCAATGAATGGTATAAATATTTTTTCTCATCCCAACTCAAAGAAGTTCTTAAGGGTGAGTCTAAATTATTTCAAAAGCTAGGGTGGTATGACCACCCTACCTACAATGTAAATCCGCCACTGGGGAATCACTTTCACCCCAACTCACTCACTGCATAAGATATAACACTCCCAAGCCTTCCATTTTCCTCCTTCTCCGGTGCCGGAGTCAGCGAATGGCATCCAACAAGAAGTGGCGAAGCCTAACTTGCCTCAACAAGCCTGCAATGGGACTGGGCAGGGCTGGGGGCCGTAGCTCGCCGCACAAGCACCTAAGGTTGGCTACGGCCTGGCTTGCTCAGCGTGACTGTGAGCTCAGTAGGCCACGGCCTATCCTGACGCGTGCGGCCGCGGGCTTTGTATGCCGCAACTCAGGGTACTGCCAGCCCTTGCAGGTGGCTCTGAAGCCAGATCTAGCCGTTGGCAGCTCTGTAGGTTGCAGCCATATCTAAGCCACTCATGTCTCTGTAGGCCTGGTATGCCTCATGCAACAATCACCCATCATCATTGTCCGTAGTTGAGCACGATTAATTTTTATTATACAATATTATTAAGTGGGGAAAGGTACACATGAATAAGTTTTTAAGTTTTTTTGGGGTATAAAAAAGGAGGACCCTAAGCATGTGTTGGGGGAAATAAATGCCTTCTTTACAAAAAATGGACTTAGATTACTCTATATAATACCAAGAATGTGACCAATTTCAGCATAATATTCGTGCATGTGATGAGAATTATCTAAAGTACCTCTCTTTTCTTTTTTTCTTTTTTACTCTATTAGAATGTTACTTCCATTTGCCAACAACTCCAGTTCTAATGCCACAACCATTGGTTACGCCACCTCCACCACTAACTCCTTATCCTCCACTATCTCCTCCTCTTATTTCTCATTTTCCTCTTCTTCCTCCTATTTTCTTTCTCTATTGCCTCCTTGGATCTAACAAGACCGGTCACAAACTAACTACCATAGCTATTAAAATTTTTATTTTACGCACTCAAATATTTTAAAATAGACCTATAAACATGTTAAACTACTTAAAACAATGCGTTTTAATTTAACTTGATTATGAGTTTTTTCCAATGCCGAAGAAACCTCGTATTGGCAGTCGACTCTCAATGGCCCACATGTAAAATTATTATAATAAAGTGGTAGTAAGACCATTTTTTGAGTGACAATATCTCCCTAAATATTTACAACAACTCCAGTTCTAATGCCACAACCATTGGTTACGCCACCTCCACCACTAACTCCTTATCCTCCACTATCTCCTCCTCTTATTTCTCATTTTCCTCTTCTTCCTCCTATTTTCTTTCTCTATTGCCTCCTTGGATCTAACAAGACCGGTCACAAACTAACTACCATAGCTATTAAAATTTTTATTTTACGCACTCAAATATTTTAAAATAGACCTATAAACATGTTAAACTACTTAAAACAATGCGTTTTAATTTAACTTGATTATGAGTTTTTTCCGATGCCGAAGAAACCTCGTATTGGCAGTCGACTCTCAATGGCCCACATGTAAAATTATTATAATAAAGTGGTAGTAAGACCATTTTTTGAGTGACAATATCTCCCTAAATATTTACAATAATACATCTCAACAAACCAAATAAATAAACAAAAAATAATATAAATTTTAATATATAATTATCTACTATCACTTGTTGATTATCATGTATCAATAAAAGGAGTAGCCAACGCCAAACAAGGAGGTCGTCGATGCCATAAAAAGTCTTCTTATGTGCCAAACAATAGAGTCCGCCACCGATAACCCATCCCTTCTACAACACTAAATACCTTATTCTCTAGCACTGACAACTCCTTTTACTAAAACACTTGATAATTGGAAGTTAACAATCTAGTCATATGTTTAAAATTGATTTTATCTATTTATTTATTTATTAAGTATGTTAAGATAATTTATTGTAAATATTGAGAGAGATATTGCCACTTAGAATATTATCCTACTACCTCTTTATTATAATAAATGTGTCATTTAGTTATTGAATATCGACTAATAGTATGAGGTTTGTTTGGCGTTAAAAGAAGGTAGAGTAAAACCCACTCTTAGTTTTGACTAGTTTAACATATTTATAAGTCAATATTTTAATATTTAAACTTGTAGAAAAAAATAATAAATTTTTAATAGCTATGCTAGCTAGTTTGTGGTTGATCTTGTCAAATTTTAGAAAAGTGGAAGATGAGGCCACAAAGGAGGTGGAGGAGGAAGAGGAGGAGGAGAGAGAGAGAAGAAAGGAGGTGGGGGTGGGGAGGAGGAGGGGGAAGACGAAACAGTGCAGTAGAAGAGGAGGTTGAGTCCGTGGCAAAGCGGGGTTGATGATAAATCGGTAGAGTCGATGGCAGAGGTAGTGAATTCGGAACTGGAGTGGTTAGCAAAGAAAAACAATAGGTTAGTAAAGAAAAAATAGAGCTTTAAAACCTGACTTGGCCAGACTTATTGAACCGGAAACCTGGGTTATCTGATTAAATTGGATTTATGCCTAATTAAACCAGAAAAGCTAGGACCGGATACAATCCTAGTAGGTGGCTGGGTCAATTTTAAGAACACTAAGTAAAAATGGAAAAAGAAGGGAATAAATATTTCAGATAATTCTTGCCAAATGGGTTCACAAATGTGCTTAGTCATTTCTATATGCTAAAATTAATATATTTTTGTAAAAGATTACTCTTTCTATCCCATATTAATAGTTACATTTAAGAAAGTAGTCATTTTTATTGAATGATAAAACCTATATCTAAGAAGAAAAAAATAAGTTTAAAATATTCTTTTTAAGTATTTAACCACTTAAATTTAACAAAATAAAATTATTAATATAAAATAATTTTTTTTTGCGAAGGAATGTATTTTGGGGCTATTTTCTACGAACCATTCTTTAACTAGCAAAAGGCATACACAAAGAAGCATTCAGTTAGATTTTTTTTAAGGCACAAGATTCAGTTAGTTAATAGTGAATTTTGTAGCCCCCTCTCATTGAAGTCATAGGCTCATTTTCAGTGGTCCTGTTACTCCTGTACCACGCCCATATCACCATTCACCACTCGCCGAGGCGAAAGCCCAAATGAGCGTTCTATACGGACCTGGACACAGTACCACTGTCCGTTTGCACCTTGATACATCGGCATCAGCGCAAGACATGAGTACAGCACGGCTGCAGGCCTCATGCCCTTGTCTTTCCTGCGATTCCTTGGAGAAAATTCAATTCCTAATTTCTCCCCATTTGATTCTATAATTACGACGACTTTAACCAAAACTACTCCCCCACCATCATCATGTTCAAGGTTATTTTCGTACAGAAGAAAGTTCACTAACCTTCAGCGTGGCCAGTGCCCTTCCGGCGAGACGCGCGATGACGCAACGATCTCCTCCTCCCAGCGCCGCCGCCAGCACAGCCATCGTCCTCCCCAGTTCTCCTCAGTTTCTCCTTCAGCCCCTCCACCTCTGCCTCTTTTGCCCTCAGCTCCCTCTTCAGCTCCTCTAAAGCCGCCTCGTACGGCTCCGCCGCCGCCGCCGCCGCCGCCTCCCTCCCCTTCCCGCCCCTCCTGAACCACCACCGCTCCTTCAGCCTCCCCAGACGCCTCAGCTCGGCCACCACCGCCGCGTCCGCCGTCCTCATTCGCTCCGGGTCCCAGGGGTAGTGCGCCTCCTGCATCTTCACGTACGCCCTCTTCACCGCGGACACCGCCTCGAACACCTCCACCATCAGGCCCTCCACCTCCTTGACTCGTTCCGAGGCTCCGTCCCGCTTCTCCTCTTCCTCCCATATCCTGAAACTCTCCTCCTGGTCTTCTTCTTCCTCTTTATCCTTGTGGGTCCTTCCATTAATGATCTCTCTTCCCTCCCCATAGCCATTATGACGATCATAGTCATCGTCTTCTTCCAGCAAATCGTCAGAGGAGTCGCCAGCTTCATGGCAGACACGGGGAAGAGGAGTAGTGAGGCAGGAGGAGGCCACCCGTTGGATTAGATCGGAGATGTTTGAGGCTTTGCCTGACATTTCCTCTCGGTTTCTGAAGAAGAAGAAGAAGAAGAAGAAAAAACGGGGGCACTGGTACTGGGAGGACTGTGGAGTCTGGAGCCGGAATGTACGACGATTAAATTGTAGAGGGGCTGAAGTAGACAGGCGACCTCGGGGGGGCCATAATAAATTTGGTGGTGGTCCGAGGTCATAAAGGAAGGGTGCAGCAGACCATGTGGATGTCAATTTTAATAATGATCTTCTCATGTGTGTTTCTTTTGTCTACTCCGTCTCCAGTCTTTTGTTGACTAGCTCACATTAGGTCCGGACTCAAGAGCACCTTGCTTAGTAGCTAGACCTCCTCAGTCCTCACTCTCTTGGAAGAACTCTTCCCACTTTCTTACCCAAGGATGAAATTAATTACTTCATGCATGTGTCCCTGAACACACCTGATCTGGGCGTCCTGTAGGCATGTTGCTCCGGGCCAACTCATAAGCATTTCACTAGTATGCGAGATGACATCTCACATTTAAAAATGTCAGATTGAATTATATTAGATTAGATGCAAGCGGGCTTCTCATATAAAATGCCAGCAACTCTCGGCGAAGCGCAAATGGCCGGAGCACTATGATCTTCCCGGACCCGTGAGGTCATCAGTAATTTCTCCGTACTTGAAGGCTGGAGCCATCATCTCGCAGTAGCGAAGTGAGGAGGGCGACATCATGGGATAGAGTTGCATTTCCCATGGGATAGGGTTGGCATAGGATTGGATGCAAAAAGTTATCAGTGAAAATGACCTAGTTAGGGATACATAATACCAAATAGGTGATAATTAAGGAGTGCAATAATGTTTTAAGGGGCATTAAAGCTATCGTGTCCAAGTAGGTTCAGATTAACTGAGAAGTAAGCATCTATATAAGAGTCACTTGATGAATTTGGAGTTTACATGTATGACTTTTTTATTTTTTTGAATGTATATAAAATATTTATTTTTGAGATAGGTAATGCATATATTAATACACATTAATATAAATAATACTTGCATTAACATATACTTAATATGTACATTACCGATCTAAAAAATAAATAAATATTTTACGTATATTCTTTTTCCTGAGTTCATAGTAGAAAATATGAAAAACGCTACCTATGACAAAGAGTTGGATAATAGTTGAGGTTTACATCATTCTATATTAAAGTATTTCCGTACAATATTTTATAATATAAAGTGATAATCTTGCACCGAACATGCAATTGCCATATCTGATTTCTTACGGTAGTAAGGCCTATCAAATCGGGCACTACTTACTACTTATCCACATGATAATAGAGAGGAGGACAGCGGCCAGATAAAATGACAACTGATGTGACATTTGATATTAATGATACGATGTTAAAGCCGCTTTATTTTAATCATTAAAGTGCATCTTTGATTATCGTTTTTACGAGATAACTGGCAAGGTTAAATATGATATTTTTTTATTGGATTAAAAAATTATTTTATATTAATAATTTTATTTTAGTCAATATAAATTAATAGGTACTAAAAAAGAGTATACGAACCTTATTTTTTTTTTATAATTGTTAATTTTACCTTTTAATAAAAATTATTATTATTTAAATATAATTATTAATATAAAAAATTATAAATTAAGCAACACTCAAAATAATAGTAATTGGGAATTTCAGGCAAGTAAGTTGGCCAGGGTAAGCTTCTGGCCGGCGCCATTATCCCATTTTTCATTTCTTTCGCCTACAAAAGGAAAGGTAAGGAGCTCTACAGTTGTTGCTGAATGATAAATCATTCTTCTAAGCTCTGCATTTAAAGCATGACAAAACAGCTTTTAAGCCCCTTAAATGGGCTTTCTCTAAACATTATATACGGAAAGGCCGTTTGAACTTGAAATAACCTTTTAGCATTAAATAAAATATCATTTAATATTTTTTTAATATGACTAAAATTATTATTTAGAGGGAACCCTCCTAAAAAAATACTAAAAAAATGTCATTTTGATTTTGACGGTACGAAAGGACATGTTCACCATCACCTTTTAATTATTCACTACTTACATATTTTACGTTCTTTCTATTATTTTACAAACAAAGAATTATCTTAAAAATATATATATTTTTAAATTATTACAAAAACAAACCTAAACATGACTATTTTTTTAAATCATTAAAAAATACTTTAATTTTTTTACCAAAATTGCATCCAAACAACCTTTTAAGATTTCATCACAATTATAAAGGCAATTTATCTAGTATAGTTAGCTGCAATTGGACGTTCTATGAGTTTGGGAAAATCCAATTTGACCTATTTACCCAACCTAAACCCGACCCGCCTAACCCTACACCCGACCCGACCATAGGTAGGGTTAGGGTACGGGTTTAGGCTGTTGACCCAATCTAGATTTAGGGTCGAGTTGAACTCGACCCGTTCAACTTGGCCAACCTATTTTTTACCCGACTATAAATAATAATAAAAATTATTATTATGGTGTTAGTTTATTGGGCTTATTTATACTATTATTATGATATTTATTTAATACATTCTATGCTAAACTAGAGGTGCTTAAATACAAATTTGGGTATGAATAAGATGTTTGAAGCATAGGCATGATCATATATATTTTACTTTGTGGTAAGCATCTATTTTGGGATAATAGAGAATAATATATTCAAGGTGTAGTTAATTTTTATATAGTTAATTTTTTTTCTTTTATTCTTTTGGGTGTGGTGATTGAAATGAAAATATATCAGATTTTGTTGTATTTATTACCCATTCTCTTTCTCTCGGTAGGATACAACACATACTAGATTCTGCTCTGTGTGAAAGGCCTGATAGTCATACGAAGGAGCAGGTTAGGAACATGTGATCGGCGAGGCAAATGACAAAACTCGATGAGAGTTAATTTTTGGAAGAGGAAAATTGTAAACAGGTGTCATTGGATGTTGAGGAGGGTAGGGCTACGAGTAGCCATAGAGAAGTAGTTACAAAATTTTTATAATTAAGACATGATGAATTGCATGATCCTCTCTGCTCATTAAGGAAATGATGTTTAATCTATTTTGTGTTTGTATGTGAGTTATTGAAAGCAAAGTGGGTTGATCTTAAGTAAACAAATGTTAAAGGTCTGTTTTGTTATTCTTCTCTTAGAATGGAAGAAAGTCAACACTACACTTCTAAGGTCTTTATTGATGACTACTAAAAAAATGTACCAGCTATACATCAACCAAAAAACAAAACATTACAAATTAATGTTGTAATGTATTTAATATTTTTTTGTGTTTGGCCTTTGCAAAAAGAAAGTATAAGATACGAGTCTAACAAACAAAATGAGAAAAAAAAGTAGGGTTACCCGCATACTTGACTCGCGTAGGGTTAGGGTTTAAATTTTTGACCTAATTTAAAAGTAGGGACCCAACCTGACCCAATTCCCAACCCTAGTATGAGTATCTTTTTTATGAAAATTTGGATGTTAGTTTGAGTTGCTACAGTATGGAGGAAATTGGTGCAGCCTAATGCTTGGTCTGAAATTACAACAATTATTTTAGAAAGGATAAACAACTAAAAAGCACTAACCAAACCCCAGCTTAAACTGGAACAGAAAAGAATTACTTTTTGAAAGCTCTAAAATCACAATTTGTATTGCCAACAGACGTTCATGTTTAAGTTTAAAAATAAACACAAACAAAATATATCTATATTGCGTGCATTTCTTTTGTCAAGTGCAGCATAAGTAAATCATTTACAGCTAAGTGGGGGAGACCCGAATTGATGGCAGAGCTCGGACAACTGTTGATCCAACAACTTTGTCTCTTTGAAATTCAAAATAGGAAGGAAGAGAGAAGTTGGTTCAGGCAAATTGTCGAACACTTAAAACCAGTTTTGATGATAGAGGGACTAATCGTCAATCACTAATGCAAAAACCACCTCGATTAAAACAGACGAGGTTGCGATGGTCATTTTGATATGGCCATTAAGTTCGGTATTTCATCTTCAATCTTTGGCTGAAGGAAATTAACAGGAAAAAGTTCAGATTTACACCGAAGGATCGAGAAGAAATAAGCCATGTCATTAAATCCACCTCGGCATCAATTTCGTTACTATTGCAACAGCTTGTGGACGGAAGTATAAAAAGGAGAAAAGTGAATGGAAAAGGAGAGGACGAATTTTGAATTTGAAATTGTTGGTTTTAAGCTCTAAAACTCTGCAAGTTTCGTGGCAAATTGGTTCCCAGATCTGGAACTGTCAAAGTTTTGATGCAAGTTTGATTCTAGTGATTAGCGGGATACACTCCTAATCAAGCTAAACTGAAGCTCCAGTGAAGATCGGTAAGTATTCTTTTAGCTCAAAGTTGAATTCTGTATTTTCTGAATTTATTACTTTGAGTTATAATAAAAGTTGAACTTCATTAGGAAGTGATATTGTTGTTTGGATTGTAATAAACTGTCTCTGTGAGAGTTCGTGAACATTCGATCTGATTGTTGATTTGTCTTAGCTCATTGATTTGCAAATTGAAAATGACAAGTCCACTTTATTCAATTGTAAATCAGTTTACATTTGTGATATGAGATCTGTTTGAAATTACATCGAATTGCGACATTATATTGTTGCTGCATCACGAATCCTTGGCCAAAAATCTGTGAAGGGTTCTATTAATTATTTGCTCTCTGAAAGTCTTCTCTTCATGGCATGAATTGCTAACTCCAGCTTCTCTAACTGCAATGAAATTTTATTAGTTAGATTTTCAGGATTGACCTTATATTATAAGTAGTTAATGTTGAAAGCCGAGAACAGTGGCACTGGTGAAGGTGTGGGGAAAAGAACTAGATTTCAGTGAACATGGTATAATTATTTTATATTTTCTCTATTTTATACTAATAGTTTTATTTAATTTTTTAAATTAAATTAAATTATTTTAAAAAATCAAATAAAACTACTAGTTTGAGATGAAAAAAATATTAAATTTAAATATAAGATAAAAAACCTTCGCCTATGCGCTCTAATAGAAGTGGATTCACGTTTTTGAGTTTAACAAGTACTTCAACAGTTGCAACTTTCAAGTCAGGTCTGGAAAACGACAATACTCATACCTCTTGTATTGCGTGCTTGTTGTGCCGGAACAAACCGCAGTATAAATCAAAACTATCTTTTGTGGTGCTATCCTTCTGCAATAGAAATATCAGTGAGTACAGGCATGCATGCTTAAACATTTGACATTACACAGACGCCACACGGCCCACACCTTGAGGAGAGGTTTCCTCAACTAAATAAAGCACATGCTAAAGAGGCGAGTAGATTCTACCATGCTGGGAAATATTCACTACCGCGGCTCAACTAGTTGAGCCAACTCGATCTTCACATATTTAAAAGTTAGACTGACCAAGAGCTGTAAATTTTGGGTGTGAGAGATAATATTTTTTTACGTAGTATGGAACTATAACGTTTTGTTATGTGTAAATCAGAATAAACATAATTTTATAATTAATTTGGATTGAACTAATATTGCATGATGTTGGTTGCCTATCTACAGATTGAATACCATATCTAACGTTATTCTAATACGATTGGATCCAAACGTAATTCTGCTTAACGACTAATATATACATCAGATATCACAAAATTATATATGATAAAATACGTATATTTTTATATCTGAATAAATTATTTGGAATTAAACAAAAATCTTATATATCATCGGAGTCAAACGGAAGCCAATAAATCAACATAATCAAAACCCTAGTAGAATCACACGTGCCACTCTATTACCATACAGAACAAAATACACAACAGAATAGATCAGCTCATGTCAGATTCCATCAAACAGATTTCATCCTACCATAATAGATCAAATTAAATCAGATTAGAGCATACCGGATTAAACAGAATATTACAAAGCAAATCAGGTCAAAACATATCATATAAGATCACATCAGACAATAACAGATACTACCAAATCATAGCAAATCTTATATCTTAATTAATATATAAATATTAATTAAGATACACATGCATATAAATCAAAAAGTTTGGAATGCTTATTCCATTTTAATTTTGGAATTCACGTCATTCGGAGTTGCTTGTTTCTTCATAGCATCTTCCTTTTCAGATCCAGGGATAGTAGGCAGAACCTCATCTAGCTCTAGTCCATCTTTCTCATTACGTTTGAAAGTGACGGTCATACCTCCCCTTACCCAGATACAATTTTTCCTCTACGAGTCCGTAGATGATGGACAAAACTTTCTCTTACCGAAAGACACTTTTTTCTCCATGCATTTGTAGACGACAAAAATAACTTCCCCTTACTCGGAGACACCTTTCCTCTATGCGTCCGTAGATGACAGACAAAACTTCCCTTTACCCGAAGACATTTTTCTCTCCACACATCCGTAGATGACGAACATAACTTCTCTTTACCTGAAGACACTTTTCCCTCTACGTGTCCATAGATGATAGACAGAACTTCCCCTTATGCGGAGACACTTTTCTCTCTACGCATCCGTAGATGACAGACAAAACTTCCCCTTACCTGGAGACACTTTTCCCTCTACGTATCTATAGATGACGAATAAAACTTCTTCTTACATGGAGACACTTTTCTCTCTACGCTTCTGTAGATGACAAACATAGTCTTCTCTTGTCCCGGAGCGTTTCTATTTTATAGAGTCGCTAACTCAAGGAATAGATGCTTCCATTTTATAGAACACCATCAAGTTAGCTAAGAACGCCTTTTTGAACATAAGAAAACAGACTCAAAATGGCTCCCGAAACTCCTCTGGAAGTTTGAATAGAAATAAATATTTATAAGAGATTTCATGTGAGCATAGAAGGAAAAAGGAATGCGCTCACAGACGCTCGCACCATGTGGCACATTCTAATTGGATTGCACAACATAGCGGTGTGTGTGGCAATGCTGCGCGTGAGTGTGACGCGGGACTCGCGCTTGTCGCGTGCACAACTGCGCGATCGCATGACCCCAGGATGTGAGGATGGCCGCGATCACACAGTGCAACTCGGCGGCTCAGCTCGGTCTACTGACGTCATCAAATCTATTATTTATTATTATTTTATTCAAATATAATTCTAACTTCAAAATACAATAACTTTTTATCCCGAAGTCATAATCACACGTTCTTGGTAGCAATGGACTCGTCTTCACTAGGGCTGCATCTTGGTTCAGTTCTTGTGGTTCTTGCAGGAACCGAACCGAATTCAAGAACCAAAATCCAAGAACTAAACTAAAATTTAAAACCGAAATATAAAAACAAAACTGAACCGAATTCAAGAACCGAAATCTAGGAACCGAACCGAAATTTAAAACCGAAATATAAAAACTAAACCGAACCGACATAAGAACCGAAACCGAATAAAAACCAAATATTTTAATTAAATTACTTTAATAAATCAAAATCAAGTAGATATAATATAAAATTATACATTTTTATATAAAAATTTGATTTTTCCCCTTTAAACCGAACCGAACTGAAATTATTTTAATTAAATTGATTCGGTTTCAGTTCGGTTCCAGTTTTGGTTTTTTTTCTCTTAAAATTGAACCGAAATTCATTCGGTTGTTTTTTTATAAGAACCGAACTGAAACCGAATCAGGAACCAAACCGAACCGCTAAATTTTGGTTCGGTTTCAATTGGTTTGGTTCCAGTTTTCTGGTGCAGCCCTAGTTTTCACGAGCCCTTCGAAACTAGACCCTACATGGGTAGGTTATTTAGAATTTTTTAAGTGGGTCTTGCCCATATGACACATTTCCCAAGGCCATAACATTTGCTGATTACTTCAAACTCTAACAAAATACAGGAATTTCATACCTTGAAACCCCATAAAACTTAATTAAAAATTACAAAATTACCCTTAACCCATGGTTTAGGCATTATTAGAACACGATCACAATTAGTCCCAATCGAAATGTCAAACATGTTGCTCAAGACCATAAGTTCAGCAGCAAACAATGATGGTTTGTAATCTAAATTTTTTACTAAAACATGTTCAATTTGGTTGGCAATAGCTTGAATTTGCAACATTTTTCCTTATTTTTCTGTAATGAGAGAATTTCAAGAGTGACTTGGTTGATGTTACATACGGTGGATTTTTTGCAGTATTGTGGGTGAGAATGTGTTGCATGGAAAGAACTTATTGAGTGCTTATGTTATTGTACATGTTTTTAAATTATATTACTAGGATTCTTTAGAATAAATTTGGATGATTGGTTTCACTGACCAAAATGACAGAAAAAAGACATGAGCTTGAAATTATGGACAATGTAAGGAATTTGGTGACTTAGTTTTGGGTAGACTAAAATTTGTGTGGTTTCCTTATTCTCTAGCTGAAATTTATTGAAATTAATCTACATTGAAAATTGAAAAATGCTTATGTTTATCTATACAATAAAGACTAAAATATTGATGTAGTATTGTTTTTAAGAGTTAATTATGACAAAGGCCTCTTATTTTTTATGATAGCTATAGACCATGCTTTCTTAATCAACAATACATAGGAATTTGAGTAAAGGAGCTTTTACAAAGATTATACTTGATGAATGATACTTGCTATGAAAATGTTATGTTCATGGTAGAAAAGTATCACATCCTTGTCTTAAAATGAAGAACATAATTTTGATAAATTGCATTTTCAATATTTTCATATTTTTTCTTTTCCTCTTAGTTAGTCTAAGGGCTATAAGGAGTATGGAATGAATGCATTCATTTTCTAACCCTTGTCTGAGTGTCATTATAATCTTGTTGTTTGTAAAGTCTATGCATTATGTTTTTGCCCACTGTATTATTAAGGGTAAGTTATCATGAGCCCCAGCTTATATGGTGTATAAGTGGCTAGATTAAAGTAAGTCATCCAATTACAACAAACGATTATGACTCATTGCAGTTAACTAGAGCTGGATCAAAGTTTTGCATGCTAAAAAGATTTCTCACCTACCTCCCTTCGCCCCTCCCTCTAGGAGACTTAAGCTAGCACTATCAAGGCGGCGTGCGTCAGTGGCTGATCATCCATAGAGGATGAAGCTCCTTCCTTTGCCGCCCATCCTTGCACTGCCACTGAAGCTCCTTACTTCCTTAGCCATCACCGCCCTACCCCTCTAAGCTCATTGAGTGCTGTTGAGGCCTCGTTGTCTAGGGCAACTGTCTGTGGCCGATTACACTTTCGCGCCCATCCCCAACCTACCCTCTAATCTCCTTGAGCTATGTAGACCTCTTGTCCTTTAGGGTTTTGTGGCCAATCTTAGTGATTAGGGTGTGTAAGCAGATTACTTACTGGTTCAATTAGTGAGTTTTGAATTTTATTAGTTATTGTCTCCAGTATTCAAATCTTTCTCTACTTTATTGACAAATTGATCTTATTTCAGCCCTAAATTTTGAAGTTATGCTTACAAAATAATATTGTGTAATCACAATTATCATAATATTTTTATTTTTGTAATGTTGATGTGATTCTCCAAATTAATATGGGCTTTTTATGAAAAAATTTATAGTGATTAAATGTTTGGACTTTGTTGAACTGATTGGCTGATTACTGATCATATTATAACGCCTACTTTCTTCTTGAGAAATTGACATGGCAGTGCTTTGCTCTTAAGGTTTTTTAGGTTGGACTAACTAACCAACTCTAGACACTTCTAAGAAATTAAGATATTTTCCTTTAAAAGTACTAGTTTAAAGTTTAAGTACAAGAAAGAAATGTACTTTAGGTTGTAAATGAGATTCGAACTTTGGTTGTAAATGGGATTCAAACCCAATTCAAACATAAGTTCGAACTTCAAAGTCTAGGTGTTCAATCGAGCTCGAGTTGAATTTTCAAAAATCAATCTATAGTTAGAAAACCCTAAAAGCTCGATTTGATTCAGCTCATTAGCACCCTTTATGTTCATTGTGGATGTCAATTGGACACTTAAAACACTATGTTGTCAGTTAATTTTTTTTATTTATCACGATCTCTCTCTCTACCGATTAGTATATCAATAATATTAGTTAAATAACGGGAAACAACCATATTATATGATTATACATAGGCATAAATCATGAATGACCATCATACCACTTGGAGGAGGGATTGAAAGCCTTTTGTATCCATGGTGGTAGGCTGAATTTCCATTTCAGCCAAAATCCTGTTCCAAGAAAAGAAATGGTGGATTAAAAAAAGAGAAAGTTTAAAAAACCGCCCTTGGCCAATTATTTTTTACATATAACCCATATCTGTTTCTTTCTTCCACAACTCCAATAAGAACTCTTAAACTATCAAATAAGGAAAAAAAGCTCGCATTCTTTAATCTGGGATAGCACCTAGTGCTGAAAAAATGACAAAAAAACTCTATATTTTATCCATTCTTTTCTAAGTTTAGTTTTAAGGTTTAGAAAAACCTCTAATGGCCGTCACCCTAGCTACAGCACACAACTAGTCGCAATTGCAACCGCCAGTGGAACAGATATTTTTTCAAAAACATATGAATGTGATTGGATATGAAGGGCATTTTATCTTTGGGCCAATTTTGTCCTTATTTGATAGGTAGTTTATGAGTTGGGGTTATGCGTAGTTTTAAAATAAAAAACGTCCTCATTTGATATTGCATCCTAGTGTAAAAAAATTAAAAAAACCTATGGTTCATCCATCCCCTTCTAAATGTAGTTTTACGGTTAAAAATACACAATTAACCTCTAATGACGATTGCCCCAACAACGACATGCAATTTGTCCTAGTTGTAGTTGCCCAACAACGGAGTGACACAACAGAATGGAGATTTTTTTTAAAAAAAAGTTGAGTGTGGTAGGATTTGAAATATGATTTAAAATAAAGGGCATTTTTAGGGCTGGCTTGATACAGTTAGAGGCATAAGGCGAGAAGTTTAAATTAAGTATTTTTTATATTTTAAATAAAAATAATTGTATAATTAATTAATTGTTAGTATATAATTGACACTTTTATTCAAATAATGTTTTCTCCCTTTCATAATCTAAGATGTGCCCGTAGCTAGCAAAGCTCGTTGGAGAGCCACAACGAAAATAACATTGAAAGCATCTCCTTCAAGCTTCAAGCAGAATATGAGTAAAACATTTTTCCTCAACCAAGGAGACAACCTCATATTGAAAATGATACTTTTACTCCATTTTCTCTATGCTAAAAACCTAGTCACTTTTGATTGGACCAGAAAAAATGAATATTCTCTGTTTTCAATGGTGACTTACTTTCTCTATTCAATGAGATGAGGAGGCTGGAGTAGACTTTTAGATAATAAATTATGTATTTCAATATATGTTAGAGATGTTACATGATATATACTTTATTTGTCTTATATTAATATCTTCATTTGGAAAAAAGTTTATCCTGTATTAATAACCCCATTTGGATCAATTTAAGAGGGTAGGTATTTAAAAATTTAATTAAAAAAAATCTCATAAGCTTATTTTTCATTCTCTTATTTATGAGTCCCACTATTTAATAAATTTTATATTTTTTTAAATGATGTATTAAAATAGATCAACACTTCTTTCATGTGTGCATGTGATTGCCCTTACCTTCCAATAGTGTGGGTCAAAAACTGAGTCTTTGCAGCCAACTTGTCATGTTCCTCGCATGTCATCTCCACCATCCTGCAACCCTAAAGAGAGCCTTACCATATGAGAGAACTACCGGTATCTGCATGTCCCTTTTATTTATTTAGGTTTTCAGACTGGGATTAAAACCAAACCGAGTCATAAAAAAATATATGGTCTGACCCAGTATGCTCTCATTTAATAACTGTTTTTTTCACAAGTCATTGCTGGAGCAAGGAGAAACTACAATATGCATCAGTCCATTTTTTTAAATCGACATAAATCAAGAGTAAACTTGCGTGTTTTTGTTTATTCCCTTACCTCCTTACGGAATATCTCGAGAAACTCCTGGCACAAGCTATGGTGTCTAACCCGAACCTTGTCATAGACTAAAGGCAGGCCTTGCCACCCATCCTTGCCACTCTCAGGGCCAAACATTGGGTGTGTACACAGCAAATCGCACTCCTCGGGCAACATCTGCATCGCCACCACACATCCACCAATGCATCACGAGGCATGCATCTACAGAAAAGCTATACTACATACATCGAGAAATTTTCCTCCCTCATAAGAACTTGTGATGGATAAACTTCATTTAGAAACCTTCCCGCACAAGTGGAGGCATGAATTCAAATTCGCTGGTAAAGCTTTACTCAATCGTTGGTGACTCCGGTACACACAATCTGCATATCGAGGGTGATTTTTTGCAAATTTTGTGCGCTTCCAAGTGCACCAGACCCGCAGTCATTAACAGCTGTGAAACTTCACCAGCGATAGATTTGAGTTCGTGGACGCATCAATGTTAATTAACTCGATGGCGCACAAAAAAACAGCTTTGCTTCTAAAATGCCCAAGATTATCCATCTGTATTGGCGCGAGATAAACATCGTAATTTTTTTCTCCCAGCCTTTGATTATCAAAATCAACCTTAGATATATACTCTCAATTATCCCATATTAATTATCTACATTAAAAATATATCATTCACGGAAGCAAATTTATTAACTTTTTACTTCATTTATTGGCCTTCTTACTCCATCTACTGATTACTACGAGAAGGATGACATGAAATAGGGCGTTTACATGGATAAGCTTTTTTCAAATTTAAACAATTAAAAGTTACCCCAAATCCGAGTTATCAAATGTTATTCCTGTACCTTATGCAACTGTGATGAGAAAGCTTTACTAAAAAATCACAAAGTTAAGATCAAATCAATTGTTGAACACACTCTCTTTAAGACATAGTCATGTCTTCCTTATAGTGCTTAGGATGACATAAACATTTGCCTCTCAGAATAATTCGATCTGTCACACGTAGTAAGAGCACTAAACTGCATATGCAACGAATTATAATTGTGCAATTACGTACTCCTATAGAGATACAGTAAAAATTTAATAAAAAACAAAATCAAAATTTTTTTTGGGTGTTTTATAGAATAAAAAAAAAGTTTTGTTCAATAGAAACCTCATCCAAAAGAACTAGAATAAACTAAAGAACGTAGATATTTAGACCTCATTTTTTTCTCGGTGTACCTTAATATAAAATAAAAAAACATTTTTTTTACTTTATTCCCTCGTATTTTTTTTTTATTTTGCTCATATTTCCCCCACTCCTCTAAACCCCTCTTTTTTTTTTTCCGGCGACCACTCCGGTGCCCCAAATCCGGCCTGCACACCAGCAGATTGGCCGCATGGCCAGCACAGGCTGTTGGATAGATTTGGTCTGTTGGATAGATTTGGTCGTATTGCACGGCCTGCGCTGCCGTGGGTGGCGCGGCTAGATCTAGCCGCATTGTGCAGCTTACGTTGGCCATGGGTGGTGCAGCCAGATTTGGCCGCGCTGGCTGTAGCCTGTGAGATTTGGCCGTGGCCAGTCCATCGGATTTGGCCGCACATTAAATTGGTAGCACATAGCCAGTCTGGTATGGATTTAACACCAGTGGTGCCAACACAAGCGACTAAAATTTTGTAGGAGAAAAAAAAAACGGAGAAAAGTAAAGTAAGAGATTTTAATAAAAGAGGTTAGTGGTTTTATATTTTTGCTATTTATTAGTGAGTCAACTGACAAATTTAGGGGGTGTGAACAAAGATATTTCAGAAAACACGGTAAAACCAATGTACCTACATGGAGGAGAAGATCCCTAGGGTACTCCTTCACCGACAACACGTCGACCACGAGGGCCGGCTTCTTGAGGCTGCCAAAGGGGATGGATTCCGCCACCTCCGCCAGGGAGATGATGGACGGGCTCAGCAAAATCACGTCGTTGTCTGCACCCAAGAACTCGCTGACATCCCTGTTTCATTCATGTCCACGTCGATTAACTGTTTGCAGGTGTATTAATTTTTCGGAAGAAATAACATAGAGAGGTGTGGGTTATCTTTGTCACCTGAAGAACTGGACGCCGAGGTGTGAGCAAAGGAGGGAGTGGTCGGAGCGGGAGGTGGCGGCGAGGACGTGACCTTGCTCAATCATCTTCCTCGACAGAAACTGTGCGAAGGTCCCGAAGCCAACGATTCCGATCTTCATCCTCGCAATAGTATCGAGTCGGGAAGAAAGAGGGGGACGGAGAAATGGAGAGAAAGGAAAAAAGAAGAATCGAGGAAACCGAAATAATCTTCCGTTCTGGGAGTTGGCCTGCTTGGTCGAGAAGCCTCAAGCAACACGTCCCGGCTTTTTCCCATGGCCCGATGAGTGCCCTGTGCTACCATTGAAAGCCATGTTCTTCAATGAGGTCGAAGCATACCTTTGACTTTGTAGTTCAAGTTGACGACGATTCCTTATTCTTAATTATTTTTTTGATTTGTTGTCTCTTTATTCCTGGATGAGATCAGCCCCGTGGGAGTGTTTTGGCTCTTGGCTCTGTGTCAGAATAAGGACGCGTTTTGCTGACGCCATCGGTTCAAATTGGAGTGGGAGTGCCCAACTGATCCGAAGCCTTTATTCCTGCCTCGGTGTTTTTATATTTTTTTTTATTTATTCTAACATACTTTAAAATAAGATTTAATTTTGTCTCAAATTATATTATAAATTATATAATTTATTTTATAACTATAAAGAGGGTAAACAAAAATTATAAAGTTAACCATATGTGTTTTTGTAAATCTTACGGAATTAAGATTTGAACGCAAATCTCACTCTTAAAATTATACCGTTCTAAATATTTAATTCTCAAATAAAAATTTCACTTATCTTTAATTTATAATTATATAATTTAATAATTACTTATTTAAATTTAAATTAAAGTTAATAAATACAGCCTTAGGATTTTATGACATTAATAACTAAAAAAATTTTAAAATACAATTGTTATAAATTTTATAATTTGAGGGCACTTAAATAATATTTATAATAAAAAGATTATCATACCCCACCAAATCTTTTGATAATTACGGGTTGTCATTAAGTGAAGGGTAGTCTTGTCCTTTATTTTAGAAGACCTAAGTTATAAATAAAGACATCAAAGTGGCTTACGTGATTGATGGTGGAGATCAGTCTGACGTGAAGAGAATTCTATAGAGTTTCAGCCACCATGAACCGGAACGAGAGAGTCCAATGCAGAGGAACATAAAGAGAAGGAAAACATGAATTTATGAGAGTTTTCTTCTTCTGTATTGCGTGAGGAGTGCTGCTGAGAGATCTTGTAATTCTCTTATACTCTGATTCTCTATCTAGTGGAATTGTGTGATCTCGTAAATGTAGGCAGTAAGGCCGAACAATGTTAAATTTTCTTGTATACTTTGCTTTCGTATTGGCGTTCATAGGTCCATATTTTCGCAGTACAGGTAGGGGAACAGTAAAATTATACTCTATTCACCCAAAACTCCAAAACAGAACAGTAAACTTATACTCTGTTTGGTAAGGCCTGTAGTTTTATTCCCCACAATTGGTATCGGAGCTTCAGGAGAAGATGGCCGATGATAGCAAGTTCAAGATAGAGAAATTCAATGGCCAAAATTATAGATTTTGGCGCATGCAGTGTAATAACCCTAATTTCTAACACGATCTTCTTATATGTTTTGTTATTTATAATTTTCCTAAGTATTGGTTAGAGCTCATGGAGACGAGCGTAACAAGTCTTAAAATGCGAAGATCAGAGGTCGGGAGCAAAAGTTACGACCTCGGGAAATGTGTTCGACCGGTGGGACCCACTTTTGAAATTTAGGTGGAATGGTTCTTAAATAGTCTAGTATCGTAGGGCTCGTGAATACGAACTCAACGGTACTAAGAAAGCGCAAATCGGAGTTCGGGATAGGAAGTTTCGATTTTTAAAATTTTTAAGAATTAAAAATTTATAAAATAATATATTTTTCAGCGCGGCGTGGCGCGCGCCAAACGTGCGCATCGAACGCGCGACGGCCGCGCGTTCGCGGTGACGAACGCGTGTTCGTCACCGCGCACGTGACGAACGTGCGTTTGTCACGTGCGAACGCAGTCTCGCCGGCGCCAGTGGGCGCCGGCCGGATTTTCTGGCGGTGCCGGTGGGCGCCCACCTGTTCCGGCGGTGGCGTCCACCGGAATATTCCCCTCCCTCACTTATAAATACCCTTTTCGGCCACATTTCTCACCCACATCCGATTTTCAACCCCTTCACTGTTTTCACCATTCCAGACCCGTTTTAAGTCCGTTTTTCACTTTTCAAGACCCGTTTCCTACTAATTGAAGGGTGCTCTACGCACCGGAAGCATTATTTTCTTGAGAAAACCCCTCTAAGACCTCAAAAAATGTGCCCCTTCCCTAATCTTCCCTTTTCATCTTTTTAGTGTTTCTGGGCCATTCTTAACCCTTTTTAACCCGTTCCAAAGCCCTACCCTACTAAAGCAAGGGCATTCTACGCATTGAAGTGGTTATTCTGCCGAAATTCTCGCTCGAAGGCTGATATATTAAGGCGGGACTCTCTTTACTCTACGAGGAGATTTCGCACGTGTTATAGGTAGGTAGTTTTAAATTCTAATCGTATGCCGAGATTTTGACTCGCTAAAGTTTTACTAAAAGTTTTCTGTTACTTTATGAAAACAAAAGCTCTGACTTCAAAATCATCTCCTCTTTTCGAAAATTTCTCCGAGTTTTGGGCAATCGTGCTGTCTGGATAGTTCTTGGTTCTTCGGAGCTAAGAATTATTATGATTTTGGATACCGCCAAATTTGGCATCTGGCGCGCACAGGATTGGGATGTCATGGGTAAATCCTTTCCTTTCAGTCTCGCGTCGCCCCATGGGCGCGGGTGTAAGTCGTCTGGTATCGCGACATTCTGTGATCGTGTTTTCAGGTTTTCCGGATGATTTCCAAAAAGAAAAATTGCATGTGCACGAAGTATATTCTTAGAACTTAATTCGACCTACTGAGTATGAATTTACTCACCTACCCTCAGACTCTGCAGGTGTTTCACTCGATTCTGAAGGAGTCGACGAAGGGTTTCCTTAAATTACAGTTTTGTACTACTATTTTTGTACTTATGTAAATTATTGTATTGACCAATGTACAAAGGCATGTGATGCCTAATTTTGACAATCTTTGTATAATACAAAGTATGTTGTAATTACTGTTTTAGTACACGGTGATCCTTGGCAATTTTAATTAAATTTTGTTACATTTTCAAAAATTATTTTCTTTTATTCGCAAATACGAGGGACGTTACATGCAGATTGAAGTTTACTTGTACCAGAAGGACCTCTACCAGCCATTGTTTACAACTAAGCTTGTTGGTGAAGACAAGGTGGAAGAGATTGGAAGGTGGGTGTTGCTTGATTGCAAGGCTCTAGGAGCGGTCAGATTATCTATTTCTTCATCGGTGGCTTCGAACATCACGAAGGCCAAGACCACGAAGGAATGCTTTGATCTGCTTGAGCAATTATATGCGAGTCCTTCTACAAACAAGGTACATCTTGTGACCAGTTTCTTTGATTTGAAAATGTTTGATGATGAGACTGTAGCCAATCACTTGAATTCGTTCAATGCTTTGGTTAATCAACTTGAGGCAGTAGATGTTAATTTTACTGAAGATATACAGTCTATTTGTCACGCCCCATAACTGCCCGACCCGAGCTGGACCTGGTCCAAGGGCCGGGCCAGCGCATGAGGGCGACAATTTTGAAAACAGTTAAAGAAATAACGGAAGACTTATGCCCTAACCATGGGCAGTCTAAAATTAATAGAGTTTACACACTACTTTGAGTAAGAGTAAATAGGTAAAACCAAAAGAGTTACTTAAACTCTAACCAAAACACAAATCTCAAACCCACATACTGATAATCCATAGCCAGCACACTTGGCACAAAATAAGGTCTCAAACGAAACTAAAGACATAATGTATCACAAGTTTGGAAATAAGAACCACACCACAAGGTTCTAACATCAAAACGAAATAAACAAGAGACATGCAAAAACTAGAAGCCTCCATGACTACTCCCAAGCTCTCTTCGATCTTTCCTTATACAGAGGATCCTATCTGTTTGCATGTCACGCCACGCAGCCCCAAAACAAAACAAGAAAGTGGGGTGAGTATAAAAAACTCAGTAATGGTTTGATTACAACTATAATAATTAGAAAACATGATGACATGGTAATGTAGCTATTTAGATCCAAAACAAGCATGCTATATACCACTTTCTGATCTTTTACTAGCTAAGACCCCTATTTAACCGTAAACATAAGAATTAGCTTGCATAAGACATACCTATCAAGTCAAGTCATAAATATTTAAGTTATTACCTAACATGCATCCCACATAGGTATATGTTCATATCTACTCAAATCAAATATGATAATCCCATAAATCACATAAGAAGTGTCTTTCACACCCTTTTCTGATCATTCAGCTATATCGCCTAAACCTGTATAATAGTGTCTCATTCACACACTTTATGATCATGCATTCATATTATATAAATTGCATGAGATGTATCTCTAACATACATTTCAGATCATGCATTAACATTCTCATTCATCATGCATGTATAAGTGTCTCACACACACACTAGTCTAACATGCAAGTCCACACACAGAGAGAATAAACCTGCTCCTCAGGGCCAATGCCTTCGAGCAACCACTACTCCTCAGGGCTAACGCCTTCGAGCAACCCCTGCTCCTCAAGGCCAATGCCTTCGAGCAACTCCTGATCCTCAAGGCCAAAACTTTCAAGCAACTCCTACTCCTCAAGGCCAAAGCCTTCGAGCAATTCTTGCCCATCAAGCCTAAACACCTGGGTAACCCTGCTTGTCAAAACCGAAGTCCTAAGTAACAATACCTGGTAAGCCGGTGCACTCGGACAAACCAGCTGAATTCTCAGGGTCCAGATAATCTAAACAACTAATCTCATCCGCAAGACAAGTACACAACTCATCCCCACATAACTCAATTTAACTAGACTCAACCCAGGGAGTATCCATGTTTCACACAGGACTTAAATCGAAAAAATGTCATTTCAAACTAACCAAGTTTAGATTAATTCACCGAGCGATTAATTCGACACATAATCTTAACCATCGCATACATTCGATTAATTCCAGTTAAACATCGGTAAAACTTCATCCATGAATACCGATCCATGATGCATGATAACATGATACATCCGTGAGCAAGACCTACATGGGTTCAACACATGGAACGTGTTCCCAATCAGTCCCCTCATGAATCAAAATCAAGGTACAATTAACTACAATTTCATAGTAGATTCCCCATATGTGTGTATATTCATGCATATCTAAGTACATGACCAATGCTTCATATAAACTCATAAGACAAATTACACATGCTTGAACACATTCAAAACAATGATTCCCAACTGAAATCAAAACAAAATCCACCATAAAGCTTAAATCCATCCATGTGAAATCAAACATTCACTCCCACAAACATGATTTCTCTACACATTAAGCCATAACATGATCACATCCATTACCCATAAACCATCCTGATTATAAGAGAACACATCTCCCATTTTTCATATAATATCCCTGCTAGAAACATATTCTAATCATACAAATTCTAACATTCAAAAGTTCAAGGTACTTCAATATCAACATGGATAATTATCAACATAATATGATACCACAAGACAATCCATACACTTTTATCATCAATTTTACACCTCCAGTAACCTAATTTCATCATAATACACCTTCCATAACCATTAGAATCATTAAATAGAGTAAAACATTGAAATGAACATATGTTTCAAAGATAGCAAAAACTGCTGTGTAACCGTTTGATCAGCTAAACTGAAAATTTGTCAAAAATATAGTGTTGCCGATCGATCGCCCTGGTAGGCCGTTCGATCGCCAACAAAGCAGTTTTGACCTTCTTCTTCATTTTGAAAATCAAAACCGAAATACCATGAAAACACCTTCAAATCTTCAACCATGGTACCAAACATTATCAAAAACTCATCAAACCTTCCAGAACACTAATCTAATCCATTCTAAAACAAAGCCATAAGAAATCAAAGTGAAAGATTAACATTTACTAAACCCACCATTAGAGCCTAAACCAAGTAAAACCTACTTCAAATAACATCATAAAAATCGAGATTTTTGCTACCCAAAGTTGAGATTGAAGAACCCATTACCTTTCCTTGTTGATTTGGGCTGGAATGAACCTTCAATCTCCTCCAACACCTTCCAAAAATATGATTTTAAGTTAACATACTGCTACTCTCGATTTAGCTTTAAAAAACCAAAAGTAAACATTAGATCTAGGGTTTTAGAAGCTTAAAAATGAGATTTTGAAGACTAAGTCTTTGAGAAGAGAGGTAAATAAGTAGTTTTATGCTTTTAAAATGGATTAAAACCATGATTTAAGTTAAGATTAAGAAAAAATCTAGGGTTTAGGCTTGAGTAAAGAAGAACTTACCTTAATCCCTTTCTAATTTGGGCTTATTTGGGGAATTAGGCCTTAATCGCCTTCTCCCAGCCTATTCCTAAATGAGAAATAACTCAACCTTTTCTATTTATAGTAGGGTTTGGGGTACACTTAATGAACTAATGGGGTGTAAATAGAATTTTTGGCTAAAAATGGGTATTTTGAAGATTTGAGCATTAATTAAATCCGATAAAATTTTAAAAATTTTCACATAAGCTTAAGTTGATGTCTGGGTCATTTTTTTTTTAAAATCCCAATTTCATCGGTGGGGCCCACAAGGGGTCCCGCTAAACCCTAATTTTTGAAAAATTAGTAAAAATTCAGAAAAATCCTAAAAATTTAGAATTAACTAAAAACTACTTAAAACTCATAAATGTGAAATTGGTTTTGATTAAAACCTTTAAAAAATACTCAAATTTATAAAATTATCCCGAATTGATCAATATTAATATTAAACCACATAAAAGCATTTCAACAAAATGAATTCAAACCGGTTTACGATAAGGGATCTTACACTATTGCTTTGATTAAGTCTTTGCCATCTTATTGTGAATCATTTAAAGTTGTTGTGCATAATTCCCATAATATAGAAAAATTTAAGTTGAATGATATGTGTGGAATGATGTTGGTTGAAGAAACACGCCGTAAGGGTGGTTCTTCTTCATCTAGTTCAGCCCTGACTATGGAAGAAAGAGGGCGCTGACCTTAAAGAAGCAACAAACCTGGATGAAGAGGGAAGTCTAGGAGGGGGCGATCCAAGTCTAAACACCGTAAGGGTGATGGGGGTTGTTGGCAGTGTGGGCAGAAAAGTCACTTGAAGAAGGATTGCCCAAACCCCCCTCATGAAGGAGCACAAAATCATGATAAAAACAATGTTATGTTGCTGAAGCTGATTGCATGTTATTGTCTATGGAAAATAAATATGATGCTTGGATTATTAATAGTGGTGCCTCATTTCATGCTACTTCTAGAAAAGACTTGATGAAGAATTTTGTAGCTAGGGATTTAGGCAATATCTATTTAGGCAATGATCAAGCTTGTGAAATCATAGGCAAGGAACATTTGTTTGTTGATTGATGATAATATTGTGCTTATCTTAAAAGATGTTCGTCTTGTGCCTCGTTTGACAAAGAACATTATTTTTGTTGGTCAATTGGTTGCTTGTGGTATTACTACTCATTTAATGAATGATAGTTGGAAGATGAGCAAAGGTATCATGGTAGTGGCTAAGGGGAAGAAAATTGGAACATTGTATATGACATCCAATTGTTCTAAGCATTCTATTGGAGTGGCCTCTAATGCAGTTGATGTCAGTTTATGGCATTGCCGCCTTGGACATATTTCAGAGAAGGGGATGTAGGTGTTACAGGCTAAGAGGAAATTACCTAGTTTGAGGTGTGCAGATTTGGAATTTTGTGAGTATTGTGTCATGGGAAAGCAACATAAAGTTTCATTTTCTAGAGCTACCCCATAGTGCAGGTCTGAGCGTCTTGAGCTTGTACACATAAATGTTTGGGGACTAGCCCAGGTTCCATCCCTTGGAGGTGCGTCTTACTTTATTATTTTTATTGATAATGCTTCTCGCAAGTTATGGGTTTACTTTGCCAAGAATAAATCAGATGTATTTTCTATCTTTGTGCAATGGAAAATACTTGTTGAGAATAAGACAGGATTAAAGTTGAAGTGTTTGAAGTTAGACAATGGAGGTGAGTATTGCAGTAGGGAATTCCAATCCTACTGTGATAAGCATGGAATTCGCAGGTTGCTTACTACTCCTAGACAGCCCAGATAGAATGGTGTTGCAGAGCGGATGAACAGGATCATCATGGAGAGGACACGTAGTATGAGGCTACATTGTGGCCTTCCGCTCTTATTTTGGAGTTATGCTGTTGATACTGCAACATATTTGATAAATAGGTCTCCATGCTACCCCCTAGATGGAGGCATTCATGAAGAGGCATGGTCAAATAAGGAGGTAAAGATTGATCACTTAAGAGTATTTGGTTGTGCTGTTTATGTGCATGTTGATGCAGAGCATAGGGGGGGCAAGTTTGATTCCAAATCCAACAAGTGCTACTTTGTTGGCTATGGTGGAGATGCTTATAGTTACAGACTGTGAGATCCAGTCCATAAGAAGGTTGTCTGGAATATTGATGTTGTATTTCATGAGACAGAGCTGCATAAGCAGGATCAAGATCTACAAAAGGGGAAGATGAAACAGGTTGAAACTGAGTTTACAGAACTTGATGCTGAAACACATAGTGAGGCTGGTCCATCTAGTCATGAATAGGTAGTTGAGACTTCTTCAAAGACAGTTCCAAATGCAGTTCCATTGCAGACACCACTTGGTTGGAGTAGTTTCAGGCAAATTAAGTAGAAGAGGATATTTGATCCCTCTGACCCTGAGAGCACATCTGGTATGCATTTCATATTTGATCCTAGTCTGAATTATTTGCTTTTGATTGATAGTGGTGAACCAGAAAGCTTTGAGAAGCTTGCAGGATAGACACTTCAGTTCAGTGGGAGCGTGCTATGGAGGATGAGATGGATTCATTGTCATCTAATCAGACTTAGGAGTTAGTTCATCTACCTTTAGGTAAAAAGGTATTACATAACAAGTGGGTTTACAGGCTGAAACATGAAGCTGATGGAAGCAAGATGTACAAAGCTAGACTAGTTGTCAAAGGCTTTGAGTAGAAGTATGAAGTAGATTATACAGAGATATTTGCTCCTGTTGTCAGAATTGCTACCATCAGAATGGTGTTGTCCATTGTTGTAGTTGAGGATCTTCACTTAGAGCAGTTAGATGTTAAAACAACCTTCATACATGGTGACCTGGAAGAAGAGATCTATATGCATCAACCCCAAGGTTATGTGGCAAGAGGAAAAGAGAACTTGGTGTGTAGGTTGTCTAAGAACTTGTATGTTCTCAAGCAAGCTCCAAGACAGTGGTATAGAAAATTTGATAGATTTATGCTATCCATTGGATTTTATCGTTGCTATTCTGATCATTGCTGCTATTACAAAAGGTTGAGAACCTCCTACTTGCTTTTGTTGTTATATGTGGATGACATGTTAATTGCAGGAGCAGATTATGGTGAGATTGAGATGCTTAAGAGACAGTTATCTTCTAATTTTACAATGAATGATCTTGGACCAGCCAAGCAAATCCTTGGCATGCGAATTACAAGAGATAGAGAGCAGAAAGTGCTGAAATTATCCCAAGAGGAATATGTTGAGAAGGTCTTGATGAAGTTCAACATGTTGGGTGCCAAACCAGTTGGTACTCCCTTGGCAGCTCACTTCAGGCTTTCAATTGAGCAATTTCGTACTAGACATGAAGATATAACTCACATGAACAAGGTTCCTTATGCATCTGTTGTAGGTTCATTGATGTATACAACCACTTGCACTAGACCAGATATAGCTCATGTTGTGAGTCAAGTTGCAAGGTTTATGGCGAATCCAGGAGAAGAGCACTGGAATGCAGTGAAATGGATTCTCAGATATCTAAAGGGTTCCTCAGGTATGTTTTTACACTTTGGTGGGAGTTCCAGGATTAACTTAGTTGGCTTTGTTGATTCAGATTATGGAGGTAATCTTGATAACAGAAGAAGCACTTTAGGTTTGGTCTTCACATTAGGTAGTGGTGCAGTTGCTTGACAGTCACAATTGTAGAAAACTATGCCAAATTCATTTGCTGAGGCAGAGTATATTGCAGCCACTGAAGCTTGCAAGATGATGATGTGGTTAAAAGTATTCTTCAAGGAGTTAGATAAACCTCAAGAGAGGTGTGTACTCTATTGTGATAACAAGAGTGCAATTAATATGGCAAAGAATAATGTGTTTCATTCTATAATGAAACATATTGAAATCAAGTATCATTTTGTGAGAGAACTTGTTGAAGAGAAGAAGGTCTTCTTGGAGAAGATACATACTAAGGAGAATCCAACGGATATGTTTACTAAAGTGGTGACAATGGAGAAATTGAGCGTTTGCTCAACCACCATTAGTCTTCTTCACTAGAAGGATGGTGGTGATCACACAGTTACATTAGATATGAGTGGAGCAATTGTCTTGCTTACAATTGACTTTGTATATGAAATTGATTCGACAGAGATCAATTTGAGTGGGAGAATTGTTGCTAAAGATTTCGAGTAATTTGATTTCAAGTGGGAGATTGTTGACGGTGAAACCAATTACGGGTTGTCATTAAGTGAAGGGTAGTCTTGTCCTTTACTTTGGAAGTCCTAAGTTTTAAATAAAGACATCAAAGTGGTTTACGTGATTGATGGTGGAGATCAGTTTGACGTGAAGAGAATTCCAGAGAGTTTTAGCTGCCACGAATTGGAACCGGAGAGTCCAAGCAGTGGAACACAAGGAGAAGGAAAACATGAATTTTTGGGAGGAAGAAGTTGGAGTTTTCTTCTTGTGTATTGTGTGAGGAGCGTTGATAAAAGATCTTGTAATTCTCTTGTACTCTGATTATCTATCTAGTGGAATTGTGTGATCCCGTGGATGTAGGTAGCAAGGCCGAACCACGTTAAATTCCTTTGTGTACTTTGCTTTCATATTGGCATTTCTAGATCCATATTTCTGCAGTACATGCAGGGGAACAGTAAAATTATACTCTGTTCGCCCAGAACTCCAGAACAGAACAATAAACTTATACTCTATTTGGCGAGGCCTATAGTTTTATTCCCCAAAACATTCATTCCACTTGGCTTTATGAGATAAAACTAGGTGAGCCTCTTTACGGTCGGGTGTAGGAGGACGACAAGGTTAAGGATACCAATCAAGTCAGATAAATAGTAAAACTCGACATGACTCTAATAGATCAAGCTTGGTTTTTTAAAATTGACACAAATAATTATTCGGGCTAGGTTCTTGTTTTAAGTGATCCAACCCAACCCGGATATCATTATAAATATAAAAGTTAATTTTTTATGTTTTTTTAAAAAAAATTTAAAAAATATTTTAAAAAATATTTTTTTATTCTATTCGGGTCGAATGGGTTGGGTTCGGGTCATAGTTTCTTATATGGTATTGGCTTCGGGTTTGGCAAAACCCGACCTAGTAGCAACACTAGATGAGGCCTGCAAAGTGGGTAGAAACTCCATATAAACGGAGCAAGGAATTGTCATCGTTGATGCCTCCTGTTTTAATGCCTTGCCCCACACTTACTAGAACTGGACTTCTAAAGTGAGTGGTATCTTAATAATATCATAGCAAAATATACACAACTTGTGAGGAAGAGGTTTGGATCATCCCACTGCCACCCGGGGAGATGCCATGAGCCATATGAGTAAGGGTGGGCAATACTATTGTCACGCCTGAGGTTTTTTCTTACATTTAATTGAAAACTTTATAATTATTTTATTTCAAAATATAGATTTAAATTAAAAGAACCAATAAAATTCAAAATGTGTGAAAATAATTTTCATAAATGAATTCATCATATACAAAACTAACATTCTCAGGTGTGGCTTGAAATTAAAATATAAAAGTAAAGCATGCCATGGTCATGAACTTTAAAAATAAATACCTCTCAGGCATCTTTGAGTACAAGTTCTTTAACAGTCTGAAAATAAATCGTACATACACACACTAGTCCAGTAAATATTACATTTACCTCAATTTAATCAATACATAAGATTGTGGTACCAGACTCCACATAATCTCACTACGATTTCGTTGCAATCTAGGTCAAGGAAAAATAATCCACACAGGGAATAATCTAGTCCAAAAAGCTATCGATCGACCTGCAAAAGCCTACGTACGAAGGGGATAAAAAATAGGGTGAGTATTTTCATACTCAGTAGGAAAATACCCAGTAGGGGAAATAAATCAATGAACTTTGTAAGTTCATACATAAATGCATTTATGCACTCTTAGATGAAGCAAGAAGTATATGCAACATAAATAAAGTATCTTACACAAATACAGTCGTACTAGCTGAACTTACACTTACTCTTGTAGCATACTCTTACACTTACACTTACGCTTACACTTATAGTCTGAATTAAAGTCTCACCAACTTATTCGTACAATCTTACTCATACTCATAAACTTGCTTTTATGTCTTCCTTAGAAGCTCACACTTATTCTGGATCTTACACGTACAACTTACTCAAAATGTAAAACATACAACTTACTCTTACTATCGTACATATAGTACCAACAACTGAAGCTCATTACAATTAATAAGCTCCAGCGTTGGAAAGGAAGAGAATGCCACTGGGGCATCACCTTAACCTTTGGGGAGCATCTAGAGACTATAGAGTTTTCCGAAGGCAAGGCACACATATACTCATAGGGCACATGATCAAACAGGTAAGAGCATATCATACTTGAACCCATCAATCATACACTACCAACCCACAACGAAGATCTATCATACGCTTTAATTACATCCACATAATTTGTAACTTACTATCGTACCCTTAATCTTCACTAACATAGGCACAATTCACATACATAAAACATGCCTATTTAGTTAGCATTTATCATGCAAAATATTAAATTATAAACTTGTAGCATGCTACTACACAATCACAACATGCTATCATGAAATTACAAATTCAAGGCCTCCTACCTCGTAATCCACATGAGTTTGATGGCGAGCAAATGACGGTGGCAGCGTTGAGGGTAGAATCGGTGGCCAAACGCATCACACTGAGAGAGTTGTTGTCCTGAGGATTTATAAAGATGTTGGAATTAATCTTGATAAGGTTAAACTAATTTCACTCAAAGTATAAGATTGGGCGCACTAGGGCGGCCAGACTTAAGGTCGTGCCACTAGGGATGGCAAGAGCAACCACAAAATAGGAGGTGACTAATTAGAGGTCAGCCAACAACTAAAACACTTTCTTGGCCACAAATGTTAAAATGAACCGCAGAATACATCCAACGGCAACAATTACGAATTGTTGAAGCCTCACAACATAGCATTGCACTTGGTTGTGTACTCACGGACATAGGAGACATAGAGGATTGCTTTAGCGGCCATATTGCCTAGTGGTGGAGTTGTTCCAAAAGCACATGTGGAGGCACTAAGGCCCGACAGAGTCATTTCTAAATGCTTACCCATGACCAAATCATCGTACGGATGGTCGTGCATCAAGCACGGATTATGATGGAGGTTACAAGCACGACATCTGTCGAGCCTTGGATGGATTGAGTCTAATGACTGACAATGTTACTTCCCCTTGGAAGGATATGAATTTGGGGACTCTTTCCTTGCATGTTTTGGGTCGTGCATAATAGGAAGTTGGGGGTGCAGAGCTAGAATAGGGCCAGAAGTGCTAACCCTTGCTGTCACTGGGCTGAAGCAGAGCTCATGTTGGTTGGACTTGCGACCCAAGTCCACGCAATATCAAGCTAGACACGTTGGCTTGGGTTGGAGCGGGGCCCATCAGGGCAATCAGAGACGCACCCGAAAGTTTAGGGGTGTTTGGTGTGTGCAGAAGATGTGTGAAGGAGGCCGGGAGCGGCAGCCCCTTGCAGTTATTGGATCAAGCTGGTGTCGCAGCTGTTCGCTTGTTGATGCTAGTGGCAGCAAAATCGCCGATAGAAAGAACAAAGAGATTTGATTTAGTCGGGAGTGAGATTGTGCTGAGCTAGGGTTGCAGACACGCTATCACCGGGTCACAAAAGGCCGCACATGGTCGGGGGCTAGACCAAGGAGGAGACGGAACCTGGCAGTCGCCAGATTGCAGCAAGTCAAATGGACTTTAGTGCGATGTTGTCTGACGTCCAACGGTGGAGAATGGACTCCGCTAGAGAAAATGACAAATTTTTCTCTGGCATAGGTTGGCTAATCGAGCGAAATAGGATCGATTGGGAGGCCAAACCTTGACACCTTGCTGTCATAGCCTCGAGGTAGCAATCCGGAGGCCAATATGTGGATGGTAGCCAGCTGAGAAAACTAATGATAGAAAACAAAATCAACGAAAGAAAAAAAAAGAACAATTTATCTCGGATTGAAATATGGGCAGAGGAGGTTGCCGGGGAAGGCGACAATTTTGGCTAGAAGGTGGCCTGGGCGACGACCCTGCTATTGCCAGGCCAAGGGAGGGTCGATGGTCAGTTGGTGGTGGCCGGAGACCAGCGGTGCCACCGCAGGTAACAACAAACATAAAACAAGGGGAAAATGAGTAGATTTGATGTTTACCTCACGCTGACATAAGAGGGCCGGGATAGTGGTGTTTGGAGGTGATCTTAGTTAGGGCAGAGCAAGGGTGGCAAGATGGAGGCTATGCAACCGCCGACGGCAGTGAATCAGGGCAAAAACCACAATCGGGTCTCTGTTCGGTTGAAACGGAAAAGAGGGAAGGGGCGGAGGTGGCCGACGGGGCTAGGCCAGGGAGGCGGCAGTGGCACTGCCAAGCCGAGGCTGGCTGGGTAGAAGCCAGCTGCGGCGCTGCCTCCGACCTCACAGAGTGAAAGGGGGCTTCCCCCTTCATTGTTCACTATGTGGGGTTGGGCGTGCTGAGGCAAGCCCGATCCGTTATATATATTTTTATATTTTTTATTTTTTTCCCATCTCTTCCCTTCTTCCTGCTTCTGTTCTCTTGCATCTTGTCCGATTTTCATGCCAAAAAATTTATGGGATGTGTTGAGGCCCATGGCCTGTGACTAAACACTACTCTCGACTCTTACAGTCACAAATATTACAAATACGTATATGCTGAAGCATCAAATTTCTTCATAAAAAATACAAGCAAAAAACTACAGAACATTGTAAAAAATAGCAAAAATATGTAGAAAAATTACAAAAAAATCGGGGATGTTACAATCTTTCCTCCTTAGAAAAATTTCGTCATCAAAATTTCATAATCCACTTACAACATACAACTGAAACAAGAAACACCTCGGGATATAACTCTCTCAAATCCGCATGAACATGCCACATTGCCATTACGGGAGAAATTGCATCGCCACAAGCTCTCCACCATAGGAATAATCCTAGTCTTCAAAATCTTCTTTTGTGTGCTAAGGTCTAATACAAGCGTTCCTCAATGGTTAAGCCAAGATGAAGCTCTAGTCGGAGTGCTTTGTATAACACAATAGTGATCATCCCCCATTACAGTGAGTTGAGGTCTCAGGGTAACTTCGTAGATACCTGTCCAATCCACTTGATGATCTTAAAAAACCCCCCTCCTTGAAATTTTCACTTCTCTCTTACTTAGAATAAAAGAACTCTCTTCATCGGGAAGATGCATAAAACGCAAAATAAGCAAACCTCAACTCAAAATCCACTCACCTATAAATAGTAGAACCCTTTCATCAGCCATACATTGTCTGTAGCCCTACTCTAGCTGATTTCAAGTTATCCATTTAGTGCCGAACAAATTCAAATTAGTGCATCCTACACTTACTTCATCCAACTAGTCGGTGATAACAATATCTTCCACAAAAGGATCACGGTTGTTATTCCACTACTGATATAAGCTATTATAATAAACAAACTCACTAAATGGCAAGTGAGATTAAAAGAACCCTTCTAATCGAAGGCACAACCACACATCAAGTGCTCTAATGTCTGATTCCTCATTTCTGAACAACCATTAGCCAAAGGGTAGAATGGACGATAACTTCATCAACTTGTCTACAATGACCTCTTTCAAAGCTTGTAATCATCTAACTGAGTTTGTGACGCTGTCTTAAAATTATCCTTGTCTAAAATGGGCGGGGTGGCAAATCGGGGCGAAAACCACGATCGGGTCTCTGTTGGGCTGAAATAGAAAAGAGGGAGAGGGGCGGAGGTGGCTGACGGGGCTAGGCCAGGGAGGCGGTAGCGGCATTACCAAGTTGAGGTTGGCTAGGCGGAAGCCAATGGTTGGCGGCGCCACAGCCTCAGGCCTCACAGAGTGAAAGGGGGCTTCCCCCTTCATTGTTCACTTTGCGTGGTCAGGTGTGCTGAGGCACGCCCTATTCATTATATTTTTTATTTTTTTCCATCTATCCCTTCCTTTCTTCTCGTTTCTATTCTCCCACGTCTTGTTTGATTTTCTTGCCAAAAAATTTCTGGGATATGTTGAGGCGCATGACCTACGACTAAACACTACTCCCGACTCTTATGGTCACGAATATTACAAATATGTATATGCTGAAGCGTCAAATTTCTTCATAAAAAATACGAGCAAAAAATTGCAGAACATTGCAAAAAATTACATAAATATCAAAAAAATGTAAAAAAAATTACAGAAAAATAGGGGATGTTACAACTATTCAACACCTCAATGTTTGGCAGAGGGGGAGGCGTCAGTCTCTCTAGCTCTTCGTCCTCAAGTCTGTGGAGGTCGAACTCACCACCTGCATCGTCAAGGTTGCTAAGCCATCACGAGGGGTTGGTGGGAGTTGATGGAGATGGTGGAGAACATGCTAGAGTCGGCATATTGTTGTTAAATTTTATTTGTTTAATTGCAAGCGCACGAATCTATAGTAGACAAGTGGCTAAATAGACTATCGATCCCATATAGACTTGAAATTTAATCTAATTTAAGTTAACCCTAATCTAGTAAACGAATATAAATTAATTCACTTTACTAAAGTAACTAACAAAATTAAATAAGAAGTAAAAGACAATCAAACGATTTAAATTATTAAGCTATGATGCACAGACAAAATATATAGTTCCTCCTTACTTCAACAGATTAAAATCAAGTCCTTATATCCATATATATAAATCACAACTATTACCCAATTTTAGTATTATAAGAAACAAAACCAAGTAATGAATTCATGATAACCAAATTAAATCATGAGAGAAGCATGACTAAACCCATATCCAAATTAATCCCATTAATTAAAGAAGTAGAAACAATTAGCATTAAATTCACTATTAAAAATATTAATCAAGTCACATAATCAAGAACTTCTACAGTTTAATAAAATTTTATCCAAGCATTAGTGAAGAAAAACTAGTCACTCATTAACATTAAAAACATAATCTTCATTGAATTAAATGAAAGAAACTTACAATAGGTGAAGAAATCATGAAAAAAATAACCAAAATTAGACTGCTACAGTTGCCATAAACAGTAAATGTAAATAATAAGTGCGAATACTACAACATCTTTAACCTTCAACCACTACTATAGTAGCCCGAGATAGAAAGCTTTTTGTTTCTTTTCTATGCTCCATTCCTTCTGCTTTGGTCTGGAATTCTCTTACTCTCAAATTTTTTTCTAAACATTTTGGAATACTGGAAGGTAGGGATTTCTTCTCTGAATCGTTCTTTTCTTCTTAGCTTTAAAATTCTATAATATGTTGTGTTTATAAGTTCCGGCCATGCTCTCTTGCCTTATTCAAGCTTAAATTTCGACCCATAAGTAGCTTATTTTTATTCTTTGTATAATTCCTATTCCTTTTTCTTCTTCTTTGCTTATTTTCTTCTTTAATTCTTCTTTAATTTTTTAAATTCAAGTTCTTGCCAGGCTCTATTTTTTGCTGCGAACTGGACACACTCTGAACCATACCCTTTTATATATGGACATGAATTGTATCTTCCATTCTAAACTCTTGTTGATGGAAATGACATGTTGGTTGTAGGGATGACACTTGGGTTGGATATATGGTAAAATCTAAATAGTTATTTGGGTTGAATTCGGGTTTTATTTCTTAAATGGTATCGGGTTTGGGTTTGGCAAAACCTGACCCGAATATAGTTATAAATATAATTTTTTTATATTTTAATAGAATCTAACCCGACTTGAATAGGTTGGATTTGGGTTTCCAAATTCAACCTGAATAGCTATTCGGGTCAACTTTGAGTTTATTATTTTATAAATAGTATTAGATTCGGGTTTTATAAAACCCAACCCAAACCTGGTGGCATTCCTAGTTGGCTGCTTCCTTTTGTTGCATTGGTTATTGGAATTTACTCCTTTCCTTTCTTAAGCTCGGGAATAAATTGGAAAGAAGACCTATACAAATCACGTGATGCTTGCTTATCTTCTCTGTTTACATTCTCGGCTACCCTTCTTTGACTGTTGTTTGGTTCTTTTTGCACGTTTCTTGTACTGGCTATTGGAGTATTTGAATTCTTGATGTTCAACTCTTCCTTTTCTTGTTAAGAACCTCTACCAACTTAGCTTTCCTCCCATTGACAAATAATTTTCCAGGAACTTTGTGGTGGGGCTTAGCTTACAATCATGCAATCTTCTAAAATCCTTTTATTCACCCTTATTGTTTCTGTCCAACCAAGACCTGAAATTCCATTTCAATACTAATACTTCCCAATTAACCAATTTTGTCAAATCTGCAATATACTGACTCAAGTAAGTCCCACACCTCCATTCCATGCTTATTGGTTCGAGCCCACGATAAAATATGAACTTATGTCCTTGCTTCTTTTCTGTTGAAGATTTCTTTCTCCGACCCAAACTGGCTAGACTAATTAACTCCATAAAAATCGATCCCTAATGCTCCAAAATAGTGAAGATTAAGCTCATCAAAATTTATAAAATACAATTAAACTATAATAAGCTTATATTAATATAAAATTAATTCTAAAATGCATAAAATGGTATATCTAAAAGTGGATATACTACATATATATTATGTAAAAGCTATTCCTTAGCGACGTTGTGGAGCTACCCAAGGCATCTTCTAATGGTTCAATGCAAGATATGAGTTATTGGTCACTATAGTAGGTAGGGAGGTGCCAGTGGAGAAGAGGAGGAAAAGTGAAGATGGGGCTGGATGAGGCAGGGGTTAATAGGGGGTGGTGTCAAGGTGGAAATAAGAATAGCAACAAAAGAGTCAATAGAGTACATTCATGCCCAAGATATTTTTCCCACTCATTTGAAGTGAAGAACAGGGAATGGGAGGGTCTCCGGTGTTATAGAATTGTATGTTCTTTGAGTGTATTTTAGTAACATTATTTAGATTCTTTTAGTTGCTATAGCATGCTATCCTAATATTGGTTGCTCGCTCACAAGACATGGGCCTTACTTTTTATATTATGTTGATTTTAATTTTATAAAGTTATATCTTGCATTTTGAACTCGGATTTACACTAGTACCGTTAAAAAGCTCTCAACGAGCTCAATCAAATGAGATCCCACCTAAGTATATTTTCTCCAATTTTTTTTAGATCTCATGCATACAACATGCTTTGCGATAATAATTCTTTATATTTTTCTTATATTACACTTGTTCTAGTTCACATATATTTGACACCATTAGAGAATTCTTGACTGGCTCTATCAAACAAGATCTATCATCAAACTGGTCATGAATACAAAGGGCGTGCTTTGTGGCATGAAGTTCTTTGATACTATTGTCCTTGCTAATCTATGACTTAATATATAAGTTTGTTAGATTTAGACACGTAGTTGTCTACTGCAAGTATATTTGGGTTAGTTTAGTGCTTGCCTACTACAAGTACATTTGGGTTAATTTAATGCTTATAATTAAATATGTATATAATTTATAATTTATAATTAATATAATCTTAGAAACATGCATTATAACTATAACATACAAGAGAGACCTTTGTTTAATAAATAATTTATCTTTAATTTTTTTAATTTTTTTCTTATTTTATTTATAATTACATGCTTAATATATATATTCTTGCTAGTATTATTAATTATAAACACAAAATTTAAATTAAATACAAATTTTCTTTCATTTCATTTTAATTGCTATGCTGCACTTCAGTGGGTGTTTTTCCTGTCTCTAATAAGTCAGAGGTTGCAACAAAACCACATTGGCCGGTGATATATCGCCAAAATACACACACATTTTGGCCGGTGTCCCCCACGGTTATTCTACATCAGAGATAGCGACTTATATAAAGCAATCTATTGTCCTAAGTAATTACCATATCAATTTTTTATGGTAGCTAAAATATGCACGAGTCAAAGAGATGACAAATTTAACAAAATTCTAGTTCAACACAAGGCTCGGAGCAGATGGTTGAGTGTAATAAACCTGAGGTGGGCCTCCATGTACACCTAAAAAAACAAAGAGATGGGACTCCAATTACTAGTTATCATGAATTAAGTGATTTTTAAAGAACAATATGAACAAAAATGACTCTTTTTCATGAACGTAACTTGCTCAAGTTCTTTTTTTCCCCTCTTTTGAATCTGTAAAGTTACCACTTGTCATGGCAAAAATGTTTGTATTCGATGACGAGCTGTAAAAGAACTGTACATACCTTCCAAGTGTGACCAAAGAATTACAAGCTTTTGAATTTTGACTTGAAATAAAACTTCAAGCGTTGAACTGTTCGATCGCCCAGTGGCCCCATTCGATTAAGGTAACGGATTTCAAGAAAAAATAAGTTGCAATTATTTACGCGACGGGTTATATGGAAAAGAGCCGTTTCGGCTTTGGGAGCATGAAAAACTTATAAAAAAACATCTAGAATAGGTATTAGAACCTAGAAAATAATATTACAGTGACTTTCATCCTCTCTCTGCTCTTTCTCTCAGAAATCTCTGGGAGTGATTTCTTCTTCTCTTTATCTAAACTTGGAGTTTGTAATTGAGTAGTAGAGTCTCCTCTAATCGAGATCCAGTTTGTTTAATTGGAAGTGCACTATCAAATAGACGGTGTAGTTCGTTGATTTAAGAAATAGAACGCAGTTTAACGCCTGTACACAGAGGGCGGCATTTCTATTTCAAGGGCAACGTGTAATGCATCTCAAACCGGTTTCATAATTCTCTTTACTCTGATATTTAATATATATATATATATATATATATATATATATATATATATATATAAAATTGTGACTTGTATTCGATCTGCCTTCTTTTATGTGACAATCCTAACACAAGTACCTCCTTTCCTCTTTGACACGTATGTATTATTGACGACTGCATTAAGATTTACTCTTGCGTGCAAAACTGGGGTTTCCCTAGATCAAGAGACTAGCTAGCAAAGCTCCACCGGAAGAGAACGTCACAAGAGAGTTAAGGAACTCTTGCACAGGCAACTCGTCCTTCAGAACAGGTTGAAACTGGTTCATTCAAACTCTTGAGCGGCCACTCAATCCCAGCTGTGGGATTGGGCACTTGGAGATCTGGTTCTCGGGCCACGGACTCCGTATTCACAGCCATTGTAGAGGTAGTTTCAGTACTAGCTACTTCTTGATTCTCATAACACGAGAACCATTTCTTTTCCAATATGGGGCTAATTTTTAGAAAATGGAGTTACTGAGTGGAGAACTTGAAGGCCTTTGAGTAGATGTCTCGTTCATTCGCACTTTGTGTTCGGGAGAACGGTTTAGGATCTCATGAGTATGTAAAGTCAGGCCAAAACATGTTTATATAAACTGTAAATCTCGATGTCCAATCTATTCATGCTACCACAAGTTCTAAGCATGATCTTTTTTCTTACTTCACATCTTTTTATTATTCATGTAGGTAACAAATTAAGAAGTGATGGTATAGCTTATGTTGGTATAGCTTAAGCTTATGTTGCATATGCATTTATGCAGTTCAAAAAAACAACTCCTCAACCTTTCACAAACTTAAACTATAAACCCTTATGATCCCTCCGTCCCACATTATATAATAGCTCCTTTTTGTTTCTAGTTCTTCCTGTTGAGCTAGTATGATTAATTGACATGCGGATAATCACAATTGACAGGCTGGTAATAGACATGTCTATACAGCTGCCCAATATGGTGTACAAAAAGAGGTAAGTTAATTTCTTTTACCTTGTAAAGATTTTAGAGATCGTTTTGTTTCATACTAATGCCATCTGTAACTTTTGAGGCTTATTTTGGTGTTTTAGAGTGTTAATTTGCAAGAGATGAACCTCATTATATTAGTAAATTCTATAATAGATAGTTTGAGAAGATGTAGTAAAGAAGATATTTATGCTAATTTTCATGTAGAAGTATTCTTGTTGGATGGGGTACTTAGAGTGGGAGAAGGTCTAAGGATCGTCACCAAGTCTTATCCACGTTGAAGTGTTCCACTTGAATGGAACCTCCAGCTGGTGATTAATAGAACCACCCAATCCACCTATTCTTTGCTTCCCAAAGCAAACAATGAAAAACCTCTATGAATAGTGACACGAATTTCCTGAATTCGGAGTTGTTTCTCAAGGTCCAAAGTGATTCATTTCCAAGTGTCCTTGAGGTTACTTACGGGGGGAGAATTGGATTTTAATTTGGCTCCACTAACTCCCAAATTCGCCATGGTTTAGTGGATGTTTAAGGATGAGAGTAACTATCAAGGGCATTCAAATGGACACCCGTTCATATTTCACGTCCCAACAATACTCAAATCATAATTAAATTGAATAGCAGCAGGAAAGTAACACATTAGTGGGATTGTGGCATACATAATGAGTTATAGGATACTAGTTCTTTGCTGTTAATTACTCCCTTTGTCCCACATTAAGTGTCCTATTCGATTTTTTAAAATGAAAAATCCTACACCTAATGAAGGTAGGATGGAGGGAGTATATATTAAAATAATAGAAAACAATTAGTATTACTAGTGAAATTCACCAAGGTTTTTATTATGGGGATAAAACATTTTTAGCTAGCTCTGTTGGCCTGGTCGAACAGCGCAACCAACACCCAACTCGCTGATCAGATTTCACCCAATTTTTGTAAAGCACCTTATTGACAGTTTCGATCCCATGAGACATACCTAAAATCAAAAGTCAATGTGATAAGGCACGATTGTATGACTTAACCAAAATTGTTTTGACTCTTGGATACCTGTATGTGGTTTGGAATAACCCGGAAAATCATGTGAAGTGTGCGTAATTTTGTATACAAATCACATGCCATATTAAGGTTACCTTCTTGTCAGGTAGGACAAGCTCTGCAAGCTGCCATGCAAGCTGGTGTGGAGAGGAAGGATTTGTTCGTCACGTCAAAAATTTGGTACTTCCGTCAGTTTGTGTCGTTTGAATTCCGACTACATTTCTCTATGAATTAATCCTTACTCGTCACTAAGGGGTTCTGTTTTAGTATACTTCGGTATTTCAGTGAAGTTATGATGGCTGTTTGTCTATATCGATCAATTATCTTGTTTACATAGTTATCTTGTTTAAGGGATTCCTTCTTTTCAGCAAGAAGATAGTCATCCGAATTCTCTCCTACTTGAATTCTTACGTACGTACTAGTGACTTCTGTAGGTGCTCGGATTTGTCTCCTGATAGGGGTTAGGGTAGCTTTGACAAAAACCCTTCAAGATTTGCAGCTTGACTACCGGGACCTGTATTTGGTAATACACTTGAAATGTCATGTTACATACAAATTATCTTGAATGCCTTGATTTAGTATCACCATTATCTGAGTGATCTGCATCATAATCGTTGTCTTTCTGCACCAGTAGATCCATTGACCATTCCGCTTGAGGGAAGGTGCAAGTAGGCTTCCTGAGGCCGGAGACGTTTTGGGCTTTGACATGGAAGGAGTTTTGACAGAGATGGAGACATTGGTGACAGATAATTTGGTTAGGGACATTAGTGTTTGCAATTTCACTGTTAAAAAACTAGACAAACTTACAAAATTTTCCCAGATAATGCCTCCCGTGTGTCAGGTATGACAAATCATACATTTATATGTTTGAGTTCTACAAGCAATATCTTCTGATTTAATTTTTTCCCTTAGGTGGAAATGCATCCAGGATGGAGCAACGATAAGATTTTGGAAGCTTGCAAGAAAATGGGAATACACGTTACAGTTTATGATCGTTTATTTTAAACCGGCATGTTTTTTGTTTTAATCTGATAGACATGATAACTCATCTTCACCCCTCGGTACTGGGGACAGAGATCTGATACATAGTCCTGTGGTAAAAAGGGTTGGATGCTGTATCTGAATCTAATTTTAATATCAATTTACATTCTCTCTGATGAGGATCCATACACTTTATTCTAACAATAATTAAGTACAAGCACCCACATTTTCCTTAATCCTTCAAGTCGGAAACTTCTCAGCCATTAAAATGTTCTGTTAGAAAAGAAGAGAAGCTAATCTTCTTGTGATAGTGACGACTGATTTCAAGTGTTGATACTGTTCTTCATATTTGTGTTCAGGTGGCGCGCAAGTTAAATAAATGTCTCGGGCAAGTTTTAGTAAATGGGTTCTTGAAAAATTTTTAGAAATAGATTCTACAAATGTCAAAAATACAAAATTAGGCAAGGAATTCCAGTTTTGCAAAATTAGACTTAGGCACATGCGAAACTCCCACACGTACGGTGCAAAATAGCATATATGCCCTTTCTCTTAATAAACTCCCCTCCTCAATTCCACTTCTGGCTTCTGGGTGATTGCAGTCGTCTCTCGCCAGAGATAGCCAACCAGATCCGACTCTCCCCAGCCCCATCACTCCCTCTGCAATCTCCTCCTCCACCTCTGTGCAGTGACATCCATTGTCCCGCTACTCTAACTTTCCTCTCCCGGCCTACTGATAAAGGAATGCATACCTCGTCTAGGCAATCCTCCTCTCTCATGTCCCCCTCTCTCCCACTCCTCTGTCCTACCTCTACCCACGCTCACGGTCCCGTCCTCGGGCAGATTTTCATTGTCTTTGCGCCCTTAGTGCAGCTTTCATCCGTCGGCCCTCTAAAGCTTGGGCTTCATAATCAATTGGCTAGGTAAGATCCCTGATCCCTTATTTTTTTGCATAACCAAATAAATATTAAGGTAGTTTCAATAATTTTTGGCTCAGAATGGGTGCTATAATTTTCTTTGATATGATTGCTTCCACTCAGAAGTCTATCCATGAATTATTTATGATATTGTTTGAATGTTTGTACTAGCTGCGATTTCACAGCAAATATTTGCATTTGTCTAACTGAAAACTGTAAATTGCTCACAACAACTAATTTTCTCTATGTTTTGTCAAATAGATACTTATTATATGCTTGTCCAGAAACATTTGCTTTGCTTGTTGTGTAAATTTTTTATTTTCTCAGGTTCTGTTATCTTGAGTTTTAATATATGTTTTACTGGCCACGTTGGGTTCCTCTGCACTGTGATTTTTTTGGTCTTTGTCACTGTTGTTTCTTTTAGGTTCTCCTTTATATTTCTGCCATTAATTATATAAACATGTATAAAATTGCATACAATTCCTGCACAAATACATCCATTTAATTTTTTTCTGCATGATTTTCTCTATGTTTTGTTAAATAGATACTTTATGATATGCTTGCCCAGAAACATTTGCTTTGCTTGCTCTGTAATTCTTTTTATTTTCTCAGGTTCTATTTTCTTGAGTTTTCATATTTGTTTTGCTGGCCAGGTTGGGTTGTGGTACGAGTTCCTTTGCATTGTGATTTTTTTGGTCTTTGGCATGGTTCTTTCTTTTAGGTTCTCCATTATGAAAAATTATCATGTATAATTTTCACTTCTGCGTGATATCACTACTACCTTTGCAATTCTACTTTTTTGTATTGTATCTCTGTTCATGTAATGATTCCATAATATTTAGTTGCAATCATTGATTATAATTTGCAATCAGTGTTTATAGTTGCCAAGTAGTTCATATTATGGTTGAGTTCATTATCTTGTTGGACTTAATGCTTAATATATGTGTTGATGATTATGTCTCTGCTAAGGACTTCAAATGAGCCGTTGGTGGTTTTAATTTAAGTGCAAGAGAAAATATTTTTAAAATAGTGGATTTTGAGGGAGGCTGTGTACTAATATTCTCTTTGACAATAGGGAGAATTTCATCCAACTGCTTCCTCTCCCAGCATGTTTTTTGCATCGATTTTTGGATTATTTCTTCATTTTTTTTGTGATAGGGAATAGATTTTTGTATTCATATTTGGAAAAAATTCTTTAGATCTATATGGGTTGGTCATAGAAGTTGTTTTTTTTTGCTATTTGAGTGGGGCATATATCTTAATAAATGATAGAGAATAAACAACACCATTTTATGAGCTTCTCATTAGTTTTTTTTATGATGATCAATTCTTCTTATTTGCTTTTGACACACACATAATTTCAGGGCACTCACTTTAGAATTGCTCAGGCTTTATAGTTAATTCATTTACTCATGACTATGATGTGATCTGATATCTAGTGAGTAGGAGACCATATAACCTAGTTTATATAGTTAAAACAAAGTTAACTGATGAATCCTAACTGTTGACTGGTAGATGGTATGAGGTTTTTAATTTTTCAAAGTACATTGTGTGGTCATTAGATGTGCTCAATATGGGTTTACAAGGAAGGTTTGAATGCTTTGATATGCTATATAACGAGTAGTATACCATATGACCTAGTAGATGGAATAATACAAAGTTGACTGATACATCCTAACTGTTGACTGGTAGATGGTAAGAGGCTTATATTTTCCGAAGTACATTGCGAGTTCATTAGATTTGTAATAGTTATGTTTACATATGGGTGGATAAATATGAGTGTTATTAAGTAAATATGTCAAACTTGATCTTTTGTGTTTGGTGCTTAGTTAGTAGGCTTGTAATATATTTTAATAGATGGAAAGTAAGTAAATGAATAATATGTTTTGTTGTTAGGGTAAGTAAGGAAAATACACGTAATTAGTTTTATTCATGCCTATGATGTGATCTGATATCTAGCGTGTAGGAGACCATATAACCTAGTTTATATGGTTAAAACAAAGTTAACTGATGAATCCTAACTGTTGACTGGTAGATGGTAGGAGGTTTTTCATTTTTCAAAGTATATTGTGTGGTCATTAGATGTGCTCAAGATGGGTTTACAAGGAAGGTTTGAATGTTGTGATATGCTATATAATGAGTAGTATGCCATATGACCTAGTAGATGGAATAATACAAAGTTAACTGATACATCCTAACTGTTGACTGGTAGATGGTAAGAGGCTTATATTTTCCGAAGTACATTGCGAGTTCATTAAATTTGCACAATTTGTGCTATACTATCATGAGTATGGTGTGATCTGATATTTATTGACAATGATACCGTATAACCTAGAATATATGGTTAGAAGATAGTTAACTGATTTCGATTAATTGTTGACTGGTAGTTAACTGATTTCGACTAAATATATCCCTTCACTTCACCGCAGTACACTTATATGTCCACCTCCCCAAGGCATACAAGGGGCAGCAGAGAAGAAGCCAGGGCAGAGACCAAGTAGGTGGAGGCCAACATTGAGGTGCCAGACAGTTTCACACTATATAGAGTGATTATGCTGGATCAAAAATGGGATGTATTTGGAGAGTAAACGTTCTGCACATAACATAGTTTCTTCATTAGGCGTTGGTGGCTGCAGGTGGAAGTATAAAACCATAATTCCTATCGACTCGGACAATGAAGATGTTAAACTTAAGGTGGGGAACATAGATATGGTGTTACACCTTATCTATGTTTCCCATCTTACATTTAACATCTTCATCGCCTGAGTCGATAGTAATTATGGTTTTATACTTCCTCTTGCCACCAGCAACGCTTAATGATTAAACTTTATAATGTGCATGACTGATTGCTCTCCAATCCAGTTACATGTAATCACATGCCGCACATCATAGACTTAATTATATTTTGTAGTTTTAGCCATCACTTGGTCACGGTGGATAATGTATACCCAAAAGTATTTAATGGTTAGCAAATGCCTTTGTATATAGTTTCGTTGATATTGTACAAGCGAATGTTTCACAGGGTTAGAATTGCCATAATTTATTGATTATGGTGAGTGGATTGGTGGAAATATAAATAGTTTTTAATGCATTCATATACAATTCCGTTGTTGTTATAATGATGATGATAAATATTATTTAGAACAATATAAAATGAAAAGCTACAACTTCCCATAGATGTCATTAAAAACACAGATAGAGTTAAATAAATTCAATATTGATGGTCAGAAATGTTATTTTCGTTGGCTGGGACAATTACGAAAGCGTCATGTTAATATGAGCCCGGGTTCACGCACACTTGCGTCTGGCCCTGCGTTATGGGCAATCAAATATACATCTGGATGGGGTATAATATTCATATAACGGGCCTCATACAACCCGGGCACACGCATGTGTGCGTTAGCCCAGGATCATATAAATGGTACCGAAAAGTAAAATTTTAATAGGAGCCCGGCCTCTCGCGCGTCTACGTGAGCCCAGGCTACACGGCCAATCCGAAGTACATCCAGCTATAGCCCGTTGACTTGCATTTGTGCATTAGCCAGGGCTCATATAAATGGTACTCTAAACGAAAAATTAATAGGAGACCAGAAATGCGCGCTTCTACTTGATCCCGGGCTCCATGGTCAATTGAATGTACATCCGAATATCCGATGGCCCATAAAACATAGGGTCATTTAAACCCTTAGACTATTATGGGTCATCGGATCTAAATCAATGTAATTGCCCATAGAGCCCGGGCTCACGTAGATGCACGTGTGTGTGGGCTCCTATAAATTTTTTCCTTAATAATATATGCATTTTGCATCATATTTCCATGGTGTATCAAGAGAATTAATAAGCATCTCCACGTTTGATAAGTCCACACGCGCATTGCATATAGCAGACATGGGCCATACCTCGTCATAAATGCGAAAACTGTGGAAAACCTTGACACACTTTCTTAACATGCCTCCAAAGGTGTAAGGTCCCTGATTTTTCTACGATTTTTTGTGATTTTCCTGCTATTTTTCTGGTCATTTTTTGTGAGAAAATGTGACGCTTCGGCGTATTCATATTTGTATATACATACCCTATATTTATACTCATAGAGCGGGCCTCGCTACGCACTTACGGCGCGAATTTTAGAGGCATATTACGTAACCAGTGAGTTAACGTGCATTGAGGACATGGATGTAAAAATTAAAAAGATTATATATAAATCATCCATTGGATTCCAGAACTGACATTTCGAAGTCAGTAACATTTTTACGTCCAGTGAGTTTTTTTTAGAACCCAAGCTTAATTCCGGTCGCTCCGTTCTCCCTCCTCTGTCATCGGATTCTGGCGGTTCTTATCAGGATCTGCTTTGCCTCACTGCCACGAGTCTGTAGGTACCGGCTATGATCGCCGCCACGGCCTCTTCGCTCCTCCACGAGGTATCGAACTTTTTTTTGGGTTTTTCTCTCCTTCAATCCCGTTTTTGAACTATAGGTGTACGATTTTGACATCGTTTGCGGCCGATCTCAACTAGACTTATGTTTAGATGGCTGCTAGGAACCCATTGGCGCTGGCTAGAGCCATTGTCATGCTTTCTTCACTCCGTGGTGAGGTACCGGCACTTTGGTCGGGTTTTGTTTCTACTATTCCATCTCACTGTCTGTGGGATTTTTTTGGACGCCGGTGTGTTTTTAGTCATCGTCCAGTCACCTGTAAGACTCCGTCCAGCCTACCTCGACCCGGTGTCGGTAGGGGTTTACCGTTTTCAACCCCGCCTCGCCCCTATTGCCTTGCTCCGCCCGATTAGACGCTTTGGGTGAGTCTTGGGTCATTAGCATTGGCAAGCCGTGGGCCATTTGGCCATTATGGGCTCTGCCCCGACTCGGTGACAGTGAGGGCCAACCTCGATTGGCTTGATTATGCACTCCACCCGGAATGGGCCGCTTGTCATTGCCCTATACCGTGCGAAATGCACAGCTGCCCGCACTATGGGTATTGGTTTTGGGTGGCGATCGACGATGTCTCCGCTTTGATGGGCCATAGCTAGGGCCTTGGCCCTGTTGGCTTTTGTGGGCCTTGGGTCACCTCCTTTCAGCCCTCTCCCCCGCCCTTTTGGGTAGCGTCTGCATGTGGCCATGCGTGTGCTTTTGGGTTTAGGCGCCGCATTCGCGCCACCTGACCATCGGTTGGCTTTGCCACTGAGTGGAGTTAACACATAGCCCTCCTCCACACTTCTCCTTTGTCCTCGAGCGTTGCCCCATGCTCTCCGCCCTTATGTGGGCCTTTGTTGACCGAAATAGTCACCATTGGGTGCTGTCCACGGCCAATTTCGATGTCTTGTGCCCGGCTGAGCACGTCTTAGCCACCGGCCCATCTTCAGTGAGTACACCATCGACTTCTGGTCGCACCGCCACATATGTTGGCATGATATTTCTCCTGGCCGCCCTATTGTGCCGCCATGGATCGCGGGTTTTGCCGCATTGACTTCTGACACCCCGTTTAGCCGTGATTAGTTTCGGCGCTTCCTAAAATCCTCAGGACAACAGCTCTCTCAGCCAGGCAATGGTTTTGACCGCCAACTCTGCCGCCGACGCCGCCACCGTCATGTGCTTGCCATCAAACGTCATGATTACGAGGTAGGGGAGTTTTGAACTCGTAATTTCATGATAGCATGCTTTGAATGAGTAGCAACATGCTAGGATTGTATGATTCCATGCTTTGGATGTTAAGTAACAATCCGATTGCATGATGTACATGTAAGCATGATTATATGGTATGTTGGAATGCATATGACATGCATGTTGGTTGTAAGTATGTTGGATGTAAGTATGTGCTAGTGATGACTAGCATTTTTGTTGGTATGTTTCGTATGTTGATTGAGTATGTGCTAGTGATGGCCAGCATGTATGTTGACGTATGTATGCATGTGCTAGTGATGGCTAGTAGGCATGTTTGAAGTATGTTTGGATTATGCATGTGCTAGTGATGGCTAGCGTGCATGTTTGGAGTATGTTTGGATTATGCATGTGCTAGTGATGGCTAGCGTGCATGTTTGGAGTATGTATGGATTATGCATGTGCTAGTGATGGCTAGCGTGTATGTCTGACGTATGTATGCATGTGCTAGTGATGGCTAGCGTGTATATTTGACGTATGTATAAATGTGTATGTATGCACTAGTGATGACTAGTGAGCATGATTGTAAGCTTCATATGTATGACAGTATGTGTATGTTATACATATGTGTGATAGAAATACATATGTATGATGACTATTTGACTATGCTATGGATATGTGTATGCGCATGTGGGCAGAGGTATGACGATGGATGGTATGAAGTGACAGTGGTTGGTAGGGATTGGATATGGATGTGTAAGCGTATGATGGATGACAGAGGATAAGAGTATGACAGGCAAGGATTAGAATGGATCGGTTTGGGTTGGATTGTATGTTGGGCGATTGTCAGACAGTAAGAGTGTGCATAATTGTACAAGCATAACGTACAGATTATGAAGTGAAAAGTAAGCATAACAAGTGAGATATAAGTAAGAGGGTGACAACTGGGTTGGCTCTGAGGAGCTTCATTTGAGGATATCAGTGTAAGATGATTTGGCTATAAGATGGATGGTGAAGTATGTAAGACTGTAAGGGTTTGATGTACGATGAGTTTTGTCCATGATGTGGACAGGTAAGTGAAGTCTGCTGCCTTGACGGACTAGGGTTTTGATCGGGCTCAACTTCGGTTTGATCAGTCAAGGATTGTGAGTTTGTGTGGCATAATTGTACCGCATAATATACCTAATTCAAACTTGAATTATATGCACAACTAATGATAGCGTTGTGAGTTTGAGACCTAAGGGTTCGACGGATTAAGTTCCATGTTGAGCTAGCAGATAATGAGTCAGCTGAGCATTTCTCATGTCTTGCCATGGTGTTTATCCTGCGGGATGTTTTTGTGTGCTGTATAGAGCACTGGACGTCTGATGCTCTGCTAAGAGCGACATATATTTCTAATTTGGTCTGCGTGCTATATAAGCCCAGACGTTTGATGCTTTGTTGAGAGCAATTTACGTTTCTAACTTTGTTTGTGTGCTGTATGAAGCCCAGACGTTTGATGCTTTGTTGAGAGCGTTGTATGTTTCTACCCAAGTGGCACTATATAATTCTGCCCAAGAGTGGCACTGGCACTATAAGACCCATTATGGTGGGTGATTCTCTGCACTATAAGACCCATTATGGTGGGCGATTCTATGACACTATAAGACCCATTATGGTGGGCAATTCTATGGCACTATAAGACCAATTATGGTGGGCAACTGTATGACCCCTTATGTGTGGGTGTTTATGTTTGCGTGCTCAGGTAAGTAGTATCATGGATCTACTCTTACCTGTTTGATCCAGTGCCCCATGAGCATTGGTGTGCCTTACCTTCGAAAAAGTCCATGGTGTCTAGTCACTCCCCGGAGGTTAAGGTGTTGCCCCAGTGGCATTCTTTTCCATTTCAATGCTGGAGCTTATTAGTTGTAATGAGCTTCAATGGTTGTTGATATGTGTATGATTATGAGTACGACTATATGTGTATGAGCACGACTGTAAGCGTATGTGTATGAGCATGACTGTAAGCATATGAGTATGAGCACTACTGTAAGCGTATGAGTATGAGTATGACTGTAAGAGTATGCATATGAGTACGATTGTGAGAGTATGTTTCTAAGTAAGATAGTAAGTGTGGTTTTGTGTAAGCTATACGAGTAAGGTCGTATGAGTATGATTATACAAGTAAGGTCGTACAGGTATGTGTATGTTGTTTGAGTAAGCGTACGGTGGTACGAGTAAGTTTGTAAGACCCTAGATAAGGGTGTTTGTGTAAGTTTGATTTGATAGTATGATTTTGGCATGATGGTGCCTTTGGTATGATTTTGGCACGATGGTGCCTTTGGTATGATTTTGGCATGATGGTGCCTTTGGTATGATTTTGGCACGATGGTGCATTTGGTATGTCTTTAGCATGATGGTGCATTTAGTATGTTTGTATGCGTATGAGCATGATATTGATATGCTTTTGCTTCATGTTTGAGTTGCATGAACGCATGTATTTATGAACTTAGTGAGTTCACTGTTTTGGATTCCCCTACTGGGTATTTTCCTACTGAGTATGAAAATACTCATCACCCTACTTTTTAGCCCTGTTGTACGGGAGGTTTTGCAGGTTTGTGGGGAGAGCTCCTGGAGAAGGATGCTCCTTTCAGCGGTGGATTGATTCCCATTGTCTCATGTATATGTTTCACTCGCTGCGAGTTTATTTGTGCCACGATCTCTTGTATTGGGTGAGACGAGACGTTAAGATGTTTATATTCTGGACTTTTATTTGGATTAGATTGTGGACTGTTATGGGACTTGCACTCAGGGATGCCTGGGAGAGGGATTTGTATTTAAAGTCTATGATCATAGCAATTTATTCGTACGTGTGTTTTCATGTAGCACCTGATGATATTTGCTTTGGCCGTACGATGTTTGACTGTATGATGAAAATATTGAGATGGAAAATGGATGTTTAGTGTTTTAAATTATAAACTGTTTTATCAGGTTTTGATTTCGTCATTTTTCCTCCAATTTATAGATGTTATATTGCAAAACATTTTCCATCAATTTTAAGGAAAATGTGTGAAAAATCTCGGGCATTACAGAAGGTTTCTTCCCGGGCTAACTGCTGAGGTATTCTCTTACAATTCCATATTCTCATCTCCCTAGTGGCAGATCAGATGAGTTAGGTTGGCAGAAGGTGGATGTCGAGTAGCAGTCTCTGCATATGGATGCATGGAGGAAGACATGGATAGTCACGTTTCTACCTAAAAGTGTCTCTACCGGAACAATGGTAATGTTGGATGTGGAGAATATGTTAATGTTTGTACTTTTGGATGAACTACTTCTTACCTAATATGCTCTGCAGATGAAACAACAACAACAGCTAATTTTTCGGTGTGGAGATGGTGTGCGAAAGCTTTAAATTGATCCGTCTCAGCTGATAACTATCAGTAGCGTTTAACATAGGTAACTCGCGGGTACACAAACTCTTGTCTTGTGTATGTACTTACATGGGTCGGTGTGCCACATGTACAGTTGTAATACATGAAGTTAAGTTTGAGGTTAAGAATGAAATTGATATCCGTTCACAGAAAGTTGTTTCAATTTTGCGACGGATATCATTAACTGATAAGTATCAACTGATAACTGCCAGAGCCTAACTGACAAAACTATATTGTGTATTCAGATGGATACAGATGAGCAGCCTCTGTTATGTGTGTGGGGTGCGGAGTGGGATGCAAGTCGACACAATTATGATTGCTCTTTAAAGATGAGTTTTACATATCTTTTGGAAATCCCCATGGACGTACCTCCAACGAAAATATGTGATACTAGGACTCTTCGGTGTTTTCTGCGATATGCCAAGACCAGGCATGATGGTCTACCATTGATAATAACCAAAGTGCGACATGTACATGTGTTCCATGAATGTGAGCCGAATATTGATGTATTAGAATCAAAGATGAACGAGTCGATTATTTTCAATGATGCCGAAGAGCTTAGTAGACATGCAAATGAAGTGAAGCATACGGTGGAAGTGAAGGAAGTAGGAGTGAGGCATGGCATTGAAACCAATGATAATTTGGCTAGTGCTGCTTCGGATATGGACATATTGTACATGAACACAATGGATTTTAGTGACGACCAGGAAGTAGATGACTTACTGCGTGAGGCCAGGGAGTTGGAGGCAAATAAACCTCCTCCTATTTACGTAAATTTGCAATCCGATTATGATGAAGAACTAGTAGATGTCCCCATTGCAAGGCTTGAAGTGGATACGGTGAACATCTCCAATGATGAGGAGAATAATGCCAACTCAAATGAGGGTAATAAAGCCGGAGGAGCAAATGATGAAGTTAGTGGGCCAAACACGATGTATAACATAGACGAAGAAGATGTCATCTACAATGGATTGTAGGAGCAGCTTGAGGAAGACATTAAATGTGATAAATTTGAATTGCATGATTATGATGAGGATGCCTACATTGTCGGAGTGGATGATGACATTTAGTATAGAAATGGTCAAAATGAGATTGCCACAGGGTCGGCCGGTGGAAGAGGTCCACCTCTGAACTCAAATAAAGTGACTAACATTGACATGACTGAAAGAAAGTGGTAAGAAGTATACAATCATTATTATCATCTATTTACATTGCAAATTTATGCATGTGTAGTAACAATTTAGTGGTTTTAACTGCAGTGATGATGAAGTACCAACAAGAGCTAATGCAGTAATGTCACTCATAAATGAAGGTGATGGTGGTGGGAGGGGGAAAGCACCACCATCAATTAGCAATTTTGGAAAAACTTCGGCACCAAAACAACTTCAAAGGTCATTTCATGTGCTTACGTAGTTAGTTAACTAATTATGCCTAACTTATAACTGTTTTCTCATTCAAATACCTATATAAATATAATCATTCAACAGATTGGATGCGAATGTGTGTGCGAACGAAGAGCACAACATGGATGTGGAGGGTGATTTGTATGACTATGGCAAAGATCCGAATGTGCTTCTACTTGGGCAAGAGTTTATGGATAAGGACTCTCTGAAGCTACATGCACACAAGTATGCTATGCATAATAACTTCGAGTTCAAGGTAAAATATTCAAATAAATCTCGATTCACAGTTGTGTGCAATGTGTCGGGATGTCCATGGAGGTTACATGCTGCGATAACTAATGGGTGTAGTATATTTAAAGTGAAAGCTATGAACAATGTTCAAAAATGTGGGAAACAAATATTTGGAGGAGATCATAAACAAGCAAAAGCGGGTATTATTGCTGACTCGATGGTGAAATGACTTAGGAAACATGTTGCTTATACTCCCAAGGATATTCAAGTTGATGTCGATTTGGAATATGGAGTGAAGATGAATTATTTGAAGGCATATAGATCGAAGGTTGTGGCATTTAACAAGTTAAGAGGATCCTACGAGTCATTGTATACCGAGTTGGCTGCCTACTTATATGAGTTGGAGAAGGCAAATCCGGGCACCTCAATTGCTCTCCAGTACGACTCATCGGATCTGACATTCGAGAGATGCTTTGTTTCCTTTGGAGCAGCCATGGAAAACTTCAAGAAGTACATGTGACGGGTTATATGTATAGATGGCACATTCTTGAAAGGAAGGTACAAAGGGACTTTGTTCGTGATATTTACATTAGATAGTGAGAACCATATATACCTAATTGTTTGTGCTATCGGAGAAGGAGAGAATAATGATGCATGTCGATGGGTCCTTGCACATTTGGAAACCCGACTTGGTTACTTGGAGGGCCTAGTGATACTTTCTAATCGGCATAGATCAATCAAATCACAAGTATCTCAAATGTTTCCATATGCCGCACATGGATATTGTGCATTTCACATATCTCAAAACATGTTTGCATATTTCAAAGACAGAGGTTTAACCAGTAACTTCTTCAGGGCAGCTAAAACATTTAGGCAGGAGACATATATGTAAGAAATGACCATCATTGAGGAGAAAAACCCCGAGGCCTACAAGTGGTTAACTGGAATTGATAAGTCACATTGGGTTAATGCTTACTTTCCATCGCCCAGGTATAATATAGTCACATCCAACTCATGCGAAGTCTTCAATAGAATGCTTAGTGAGTAGCGGCACTTCCCCATTGTCATGATCATTGAGGCAATCCGTTTGAAGGCTCAAGAGATGTGTACAAGTGTGGATTGGAGGCTCAACAATGGAAGGGATAATTGACTAAATATGTCAAAGTAAAGATTCAGAAGTGCAATGAAGCAGCTAAAGGGATGATTTGTTATCCCATAAGTGGCCATGAGGTCTTAACTAGATCTGAAAGAGGGGATGATCAAGTTGACCTCATCGCAAAGACTTGTACATATGGAAAGTTTCAACAAATGGAGTTGCCCTGTGAACATGTGTTGGCAGCGTGTGGCCACCGAAGACTAAATTATGTTGACTATTGCTCCCCGTTTTACACAATAGAAACTTATAGGCAAATCTATAGCAAGGGAGTTTATCTAGTACTCGAATATAAAAGATGGGAGACTCCTGAAGATGTGAAGAACCTTAAGTTGAGGCCTCCAAAGGATAAGGCACGATTGGGCCGGATAAAGAAGAAGAGAATTCTATCTCGAGGTGCAGAAAAAAGGAGAGTACAATGTCATACGTGCAAACAATATGGTCACTATCACAATACTTGTACTGCGGTAATTGGAGAGAACCCGGTCGGGGGACATACTCCTCGTCCATCCATAGCTACACCCGCTTCATCTCATGGCCAGCCCCCATCACCACCTCATGATAACCAAAAGTTGTCAACATCTAAACAATTCCTACATGTAGTAGACAAGTTGCACCGGTAAAGAAATCAGGAAGATGCATCATCCATGTCCAATCCAGTCGAAGATTAGCCATCTAACCCCAAAGGGGAAGAGAAAGAAGAAAATGAGACAAGTGGCTGAGCTCAATGCATGTACGCTTGAGGACAAATTGCGCAAGAGACCAATCGCAGTGGACAAAGTCGCGCCACTGTAGTTTGCTTGTCGACATATTTTGGAAAACTTTTATTTCTGATTGTAGCACAATATGTTGGCAATTCAACCATAAATTCCATGTGTTGAAACTTCATCTCTCAACGTGTTTTTTTGTCTAAATTAATATAAAGCAATACTTCAAGTACCAATTTATAATAACAATCTCCTTATTTATCACCAGGCAAATTGGTTTAAGGGTTAGAAGCTGTCAATCAAAACCCAATCAAGTCATGCCTCTAGATTGGAGTTCCGTCCCAAAGGGATTTCATTGGTAAATCCCCTATTATTTGAACAAATGCGATTTTTAGCAATGACACATCTTTATCGGCTGAACGAAATTATGAACGTATTGATTCTTATGAATGACAAATTCTTAACTGCTCATCGGCCTTCATTCCTGCACATGCACAATTTGGACCAAATCTAACCAATCAGAACAACGATGTGTTATCATCTATAGTTAACCGATGTGTTATCAGAACAACGTCATACAAAGAATATTGACTTCTCATCAATCAACTTCAGCCAAAAACTATACGAAACCATCAAATTCTATTAGTCTTGTAACAACACAAATAACTTCAAGATTCACCTTAAACATTAATCAATTATGGTACTCCTCCATAAAGTATTCATACAAACCATCAGTGAAACACAAATCGAAGCACATAGTCAAGGACAAACACTATCAAGTTAATCCACATCTACTATCAAGAAAATAGTCGTCATATGGAATTTTACAGAATTTGGTATACAATCCTATGTCTCATGAAGCGAATGTCCTCTCCGGTAAAGCTAAATCGGTACCCATGCAACAGGTACCACATATAAATGCATACGCAATCATTGTTGTTGATTTGTTGTGGGTGTCCAGTTATCTCTCTCACCGGGAGGCGCAAGGTAGCAGCTGCTACATATCCCAATTTCAACAAAACCATTGGCAAAACATGTTTGAGAATCGCCAATTTCTTGTAGTACTGCTCTACCTCAATGCCAGAGTAATATGGGTCCATGATGTATAGGACATCCTTCCTCAAGTCTAGAAGAATGAGAGTCCAATGGTTACTGTTTACATGAAGAGGGAAGTGGTGGACCTCATATTCCCAGAAGTCTTTTTCATTCACCTTCATCAACTTCATCATATTGGTCAGAACTTCTGGCCATGTGTCTGCAACGGCAGCTCTGGAGACAGTTGCATCCTTTTCCTTCATCGATGCGTAAATGCTGAGGAGGGTAGATGCATCCATCCTCAGAAGCTCTAGTGGAATTAGAAACAGACGTTAGTCAAGTAGTTAGCAGTTGTCAGTTAAATGTGATATTAAAAACAAAAGAAGGCCTACCAGAAAATGTACAAGATGGAAGGCTTGCTTATTAGTTGGGTTCCCAAGGGCCTTCTTCCGCAATGCCAGTACATACGCATCAATATGCTATATCAGATGAATCGAACATCGAATTAGTATAGTATATAGTAGTGATGAAAATCTAAATCACTATTATTGTGTACAACTAACATTCGCACATACATTATCCCAAAGCCACCTATGCTGCTGCATAATAAACCATATAAGCTCAGATGTTAGCTGGATTCCACCAATTACCGGCCGGCTGTTCAATTATGATTGCTCCGAATGTCAACACATATTTATTTGTCATTGAAAAATGAAATTAATCGATATTGAAATGAAATGTGTATGTAACCAAGTACTATGCTATAACTCACTCAGATTTCCAACCCTTTCTGAGGCTCTTTCGAAGGATTTTTTCTTCTTCTGGTGTTAACTTATGTGGTTTAGGACATGCTAACTCCAGCAATGCTATCTCTAAGAGAGCAACGAGTCCACATATCTTGCTTCTGTGGACTTCTTGCCCAGCTGGATTTTGTCCCTTCGATTGGTTGGCAGTACCTAAATGTCCCCCTTCTTCAATTTGATCCAGTAATTGATTTGCCAATTCAATGTTAGCCTACCCATTTCTTCTCCCTTTCATTGAACATCGTCGTCGTTTAAGGGCTCGCCAGCAGTCTCATCCTCTTCCACATCACTTGATCCCCACACCAACCTCCTCTTGCTTCTCCTTGGCACCGTGTAAGGGGTCCTTACATATTTGCTGGCAGTCCTCTTCCTCCCATGGACATCGGAGGGCACAACCTCTTTGACTCTTGGGGCATCACTCCCAATGTCAACCCCTGCCTTCCCAACTGCCACATTAGATGCACCATCAAATGGGAGAACTACATTTGCGACTAATTGATCGTTTATAATTAAACCCTTTGCAAGTGTACAAGGTAATTGTACTAGGATAAGTATTTAAGGGTTGTCGAACCTCAGGGACGGATGGGTTATTACTAAATCTAAAGAGGAATTTGCTGATTTAAAAACTAAAAACAACTTAAACTTAAATTAAGTAAAAGAAAGGAATCAACTAGTTTAAAAATAAGAGATTAATATGATGGAATTTACTTAGGAAATTGAATCCACTATAGAACCATAACAATTCCTTAACTCTTAATCTAAATCTAGTGTGAACATGAACAAGTATTCTCAGCTACAAGCTAGAATTACTTCAAAAAGAATCATTAATTAACTTCCATGGCATGAACTATCTTCGACAATAGCACGAATCATCTACACTAAACTAGCTATAGGCATGACCCGTCTAATCTTAGTATAACTCATCCAAGTCATTAATTATCTGAACATTAAAACTATTATATGACCATCTCATCTAAATCACAGAAATTAGAATCGATGAAAATATCAAAACCACATCAATCTATCATCTACAAGACAATAAATCAACATAGAATTGAATAAACATTAAAAGCTCTTCCATTAAAAAGAAAATCCATATCATACAATTGTCATTATTCACAACTGAGATCTAAATTAAAAAGAAAAGAAACTGAAACTTATCTATAGCTTCATCAACTCCTAAGTAAAAGAATAGTCCAGCCTTCCATTGTAGAAGAAAGCACTTGAATCTCCATTGAAAGCTTTGAGTTCTCTTCCATCTTCCATCTTCTTCTTCCTTTTTCTCCTCTTAAAATCTACTGGAATCCCCCAATTTTAAGCCAAATATGTCTTTTTATAGGCATAAGATCCGTAGGAAAAAGTCCAATATGAAAAGGATTGAAATTTGGGTCAAACTAGGAAATTGCACGTTATGCCGATCGATCGCCCTGCATTCCCGATCGATCGGCTACACTGTATTTTCATCTGAATTCACGTTATCCCGATCGATCGCCCTGCAACCAGATCGATCGGATACAGTGTTTCTATTTTCCTGGACAGTTCATATTCTGTTCATTAAGCTTTCCTTCGTGTCCATATTAATTTCTAACTTGTTCATAACTCCAAAAAGTTGTCCAAATCACTTTAAAGCATGTGAAGACTATTTTTGATCATTTCAAACATCGTTCAAGTACTTCGATAAGCGCACTTTACCTACAAAACATAAAATACCATATTTTAGACATGTAGAATATAATTAAAATTCCATCTTGATTTAAATACATGTCTAAATAATTAATAACTACAAAATCATTAATAATTAAACTAAAATACTAATATCTATCTTAATCTAAATAAACCATAATTAACTCTAAATTAACATAATCTATACTAGCAAATAAGGTAAAAGGGCATATAAAATAGATATAGATTTCATACTTATTACTAGTTCCTTTGAAAAATTGCACGTGTGAGTAAAAGTGCACATCATAATATAAAAATATTAGCATAATGTGCGGCAATAACGAAATATACATATAGCATTGAGGTATTCAAACACACGTCCTTCATATGAATAAAATTGTGAGGTAACTAACTTGCGGACAAGAAGATTCATTGATGGGGTTTTCATGGGCTCCATCGTCAGCAACATAATCATATCCAGCATCCTTCCCGTCCTGGTCAATATTGTAAACCATACTATGATTATTGTCGAAATACAAGAATAATAAAACTTAACACTAGTCAGAAGGCATGATATTTAATTGATTGTAGCTAACCTCAAATAGGTCTGATGACCTCCCCTTCATGGATAACAAAGCTAAAACATCTTGAGACAATTTGTCTACCTTGGCCTCCAACTAGTCAAATGCATCCTGTTTTAGCTGAATGAGGTCAACTGTGCCAGCTAGCTTAACTAATGTGTCTTTTATCCAGTCCAATTGGATATGCACATTTTGTCTTTCTGGAGCATGGGGTTGTCCACTTCCATCAGGCTGCACCTCATTAACAAAAGAAACAACTGTTTCATGACCTCGCTGAGGATCCTCCTCCATATCCACTTCTAAATGTTCCTCTGGCAGGGCACCACCGACGGGGAGCTCAGATTTATCAAAAATTATCCGGTCCCCCTTTAGAAAATTCTTAAGCCCTATAGCAGATTGGATAATCTCCTCTTTAGACTCAGCTTGGATCAACTCCAATCGCCTGTGCACCAACACCTAAAAGACAAAAATATGTTCACTATCAGTCAGCATATATTTCGTTTGCAAATTATCAATCGTTCTAAGTCGTCAAACGATAATATATTACCTTCTCTCCGCCAAAAATTGCTTTGTCAATTGCATCATAACTGGGCTTCTTATAGTTGGCCCAATTCAGCAATCTAGGATAAACATCTTGTACTCTTCTTGCACATAAGTCCCCAAGCAGAGGAATCATTTCCGTTGCCCAAACCTGCATATTCGAACCATGGATATAAATGTCATAATCACAAATGCAGCATAGTACATTAAAACCTCAAACAAAATACCCAAGAAAAATGTACCAACAGTGCTGGTACAAATCCATGCACAATGTAAATGGTTTTGGTAAGGGCCTTCCTTGCTTCCTCTAAGCCATGGAGGGTATCCCAATATGCAATATTACCCCATGGATATGAATCAAATTCCTCCACATCATCAGCCAACAAAAAAAACCGTCGGTCCACCTTATGCTCCCACCCTTGATTTTCATAATATCACATATCACAGAGGATGGTAAAAAAAGGACACTAGTTAGCAAACAATTTACATATGTAGCCTACAGCCGACACAGTGCACTTTGTATACCAATAAAAGATGCCTAAAGATTACCAGTAAATAGTTAGGCCCTATCTAGTTAACATTGTTTTAAGCATGTATACTTGCATAAAGGGTCTACCCTTGATTTTCCTCATATTATATATCACAGAGAAGGGTAAAAAAAAGGCCACTATTGAGCAAAAAATTTACAGGTGTAGCATAAAGCCGTAGACAATGCAATTTGTACAATAATAAAAGTTGCCTAAAGACTACCAGTCAACAGTTAGGACCTATCAGTTAAGCTTGTTTTAAACATGCGTACTAGCTTAAATGGTCTACCCTTGATTTTCCTCATATCATATATCACAGAGAAGGGTAAAAAAAGGCCACTATTGAGCAAAAAATTTACAAGTGTAGCATAAAGCCGTAGACAATGCAATTTACACAGAAATAAATTATGACTAAAGACTACTAGTTAACAGTTAGGCCCTATCAGTTAACATTATTTTAAGAATGTGTACTTGCTTAAATGGTATACCCGTGATTTTTCTCATATCATATATCACAGAGAAGGGTAAAAAAAAGCCACTATTGAGCAAAAAATTTACAGGTGTAACATAAAGCCGTAGACAATACAATTTGCACAACAATAAAAGCTGCCTAAAGACTACCAGTCAACAGTTAGGACCTATCAGTTAAGCATGTTTTATGCATGCGTACTAGCTTAAATGGTCTACCCTTGATTTTCCTCATATCATATATCACAGAGAAGGGTAAAAAAAAGGCCACTATTGAGCAAAAAATTTACAGGTGTAGCATAAAGCCGTAGGCAATGCAATTTGCACAAAAATAAATTATGACTAAAGACTACCAGTCAACAGTTAGGCCCTATCAGTTAATATTATTTTAAGCATGTGTACTTACTTAAATGGTATACCCATGATTTTCCTCTTATCTTATATCACAGAGAAGGGTAAAAAAAAGGCCACTATTGAGCAAAAAATTTACAGGTGTAGCATAAAGCCGTAGACAATGCAATTTGCACAACAATCAAAGCTACCTAAAGACTACCAGTCAACAGTTAGGACCTATTAGTTAAGTTTGTTTTAAGCATGTGTACTAGCTTAAATGGTCTACCCTTAATTTTTGTCATATCATATATCACAGAGAAGGGTAAAAAAAGGCCACTATTGTGCAAAAAATTTACAGGTGTAGCATAAAGCCGTAGACAATGCAATTTGGACAACAATAAAAGCTGCCTAAAGACTACCAGTCAACAGTTAGGACCTATCAGTTAAGCATGTTTTAAGCATGTGTACTAGCTTAAATGGTCTACCCTTGATTTTCCTCATATCATATATCATAGAGAAGGGTAAAAAAAAGGCCACTATTGAGCAAAAAATATATAGGTGTAGCATAAAGCCGTAGACAATGCAATTTGTACAACAATAAAAGCTGCCTAAAGACTATCAGTCAACAGTTAGGCCCTATCAGTTAATATTATTTTAAGCATGTGTACTTACTTAAAGGGTCTACCCTTGATTTTCATCATATCACATATCACATAGAATGGTAAAAAAAGGTAACTGTTGAGCAAACAATTTTCAGATGTAGCCTAGCAACTACATTTCGACCCTTCCTTAATTTTGTCACTTTCTTTTACATTCCGTAAAAGTCATCTATGTAAGTAAGCCCCAAACACACATTATACAATCAAGAACATGAAAGACTCACACTCGTATGAATCTACACAAATGTACTTTGCACGTTAATAAAAGATGCCTAAATCCCACCAGTCAATAGTTAGGCCCTATCAGTTAACCTTGTTCTAAGCATGTGTCCTTTGTTTAAATGGTCTACCCTTCACTAAGCACCAGGCACACAATCTACATTTGACAAGATCAATCTACCCATGTATATACCAGATTGTATAGAGTTTATTGACCACACAATTTATTTTCAAGACTAAACTATAATGTACCAGTCAACAGTTAGGCCATATCAGTTAAATTCGTTTGTGGCATACAATAATGCTTCTAACAGAGCACGACTCCAACTTAACTAATCCGCTATATTTTTCTTCCTCATCCTACATACAATATTTTTTTGCATTAGAGATTTCCTTTTTCAAAATTTATCATGAGATCACATTCTTCAAATATTTATATCAAATTTATCTTACGACATCACATACACTAATCATAGCAGTACATACATCCAATTTACACACCTATTATGAATTTCATCACACAATCTCAATAAATTTTAAACCAAAGCATATAATACATCTAAACAAGATATTCGCTTCTTTAATTAACCATACATAGATGTAGGATCTCACCTGGCCATTTATGTCGTCTTCTATTGATCAACGGATGGGGAGATTGGTCAGACGGCCAAGTGAAGATGCAAAATGTAGATTAGGGCAAAACACCGAAATACGGGATGCGGCCGGCTGGAAGAGAGGGACGACGGGAATGGAGCTGAGTAAAATGTCTTCGGAGGGGGGGGGAAAGATGGCCACAATGTATTTCTCCGGTTGTCAAATGACTGCCGCAGTGAGATCGCCGGCGTGGATAGCGAAAGATGGAACAAAATGGGAACTTTCTTTGCAATACCGGAGGAGCAAAAAATGTAGGACTGGATGACCAATAGCGGAGAAGAGGAAGGTGAAGGATGGGATATAAAAGGCTAGATGAGGGGTTGTCGGAAGGGAATGCGATTCTCGTAACGGTGGAGAGCGGTCAAGAGTGGTCGCAAGCGCCAGAGGGAAAACTGAAATATGAATTTTGGGTTGCACCCGGTGGAGAGCGGTCGAGTCTATTCATTTCCATTACATAAGGGTATTATCGGAAATTCAAGTGCGCATGCAGGTAAGTAGAACGTGCGTAAGTCTAATTTTGCAAAACTAGAATTCCTTGCCTATTTTTGTAATTCCGGCATTTGTTGATTCTATTTTTAAATTTTTTTCGCTCTCCAACGTGGGACAAGCATTATCCCCAAGTCAACGCACGTAGAGCCCTGGGAGATCCCTCAGGAAGACTTCCAAGCTTTGAGCAGCATTCGTAAAACTGTTTTGCCTTCTAACTCTACTGGACTTACCTTTACCAAATTAGTGTCTTACCTTTTCTTTTGTTTTTTGGTTCAACAAGTACCGCAAAAGAGAGCTTTCGATGGAAAGGAGCTCTTCATCAATAAGAACGAACGACCCTACAGGAGCGTCGCAGAGCTTTGGGATCATGAAGACTATATATATATATGCAAGTCGTTTATTTGATATTTTATGTTCCATATGTTGCTTTTAAGGAGTTCAAGGATATGTTAGGGTGAGTAAGTCGAAGCTAGTTTTACTTGTCATCATAAAAACTCGAAGCTAGTCTTGATTGATGGATAAGCATGCACACCGTATTAGACAAATAGGTTCCTTGGGAGAAATATTCAACGAGTTAACCTGTAAAGAATACTACAGGAAAGAATCTGGCTTGTGGGTAGAGACGATCTGATGGTACTTGGTTTTAAGTCGATTGATTCTTTGTGTAAGCCCACTTTTCTGTAGGGCTAGGAATTGGGTCAGGTTGGGTCAAATCGGGTCGGGTTGGCTTTGACCCTAACTGAAATCGGGTCGGGTTATGACCCGACCCTATTTTTAAATTGGGTCGAAAATCCAAACCCTAACTCTACTTGAGTTGGGTCGGGTCGGCTATGCGGGTAACTTTACTTTTTTTCCACAATTTTTTTGTTAGACTCATATTATATACCTTCTCTCTTTGCAAAGGGCAAACACAAATGAAATTAAATACATTACAACATTAATTTAAAATGTTTGGTTCTTTGACTAATTTATACATACATTTTTTGGAGTAGCCATCAACGAAGACCTTAGAGGTATAATGTTGCATTTCCTTCATTCTAAGAGAATGATAACAAAATAGACCTTTAATGTTTATTTACTCATGATCAACCTACTTGGCTTTCGATATTCAGCATGTCTTAATTTCAAAATTCTAGTAACTATTTCTATATGGATGCTCATAACCCTACCCTCCTTTGCAACAGGTGACACTTGATTACAATTTTCCTCATTCGAAAACTGTTCATCATCAAGCTCTAATATCCACCTATCTGGATACATGTTCCTAACCTACTCCCTATTATGAATGTCAGGCCTTCAACAAAGAGCTAAATTTAGTGTGCAATGTGTCCTTTTGAAGGAAAGATGATGAGTAATAAATACAACAAAATATAACATATTTTTATTCCATTCACCACACCTAAAAGAATAACAGAAAAGAAATTAAACTATATATAAATTAACCACACTTTGAAGATACAATCCTTTGTTATCCCAAAATGGATGTCTAGTACAAAGTAAAATATATGTGATCACACCTATGCTCCAAACAACTAATTCATGCTCAAATTTATGTTTAAGCACCTCTAGTTCAACATAGTATGCACCAAACAAATACTATAATAATAGTATAAATAAGTCCAATAGACCAACACTATAATAATAAGGTTTTTTATTATTTGTAGTCGGGTAAAAGTCGGGTTGTGCGGGTCGGGTACAACCCGACCCTAAATTCAAATCAGGTCAAGACCCTAAACCTTGACCCTGACCCTACCTGTAATCGCGTTGGGTCAGGTGCAGGGTTAAGCGGGTTAGGTTCGGGTCTGATAAATGGGTCGGGTTGAATTTTCCTAGCCCTACTCTCCTACATTAACCCTTAAGCATTCATGACCAGCCCAGGTAGTGCTTGTTGCACATAGGAATCAGAGCTCTAGCCCTATCTGGGCTGGCCACGGTATGGTCACAAACCTTGTTTCTTTCAAAATTTGATCCCAACTCCCTTTCGCGCTGCAAAGTCGAATCTGCCGGAAACCACCTTTGCACCCAGCAACCCTCCCATTCACTTCGAATGGCCTCCCTTTTAATCTTTCGAGCTTGTAAGACATAATTTTTATTATTCTTTTTTTTTAATTTATTTTTTACATAAATTTGTGTTGTGTTTGTGGTAGCTAATACACGAAGGGAAAAAACTGGTTTTTTAAAAAAATTTCTCTCCCACCTTTCCTGTCTTCTCTTAGAAAAAGGCATATGCCCTACTGGAATTATTTAGTGAAACGGTTTGTGTTGGCTTCTTCTTTATAACTGTAAAAACTTTGCTATTTTTTGGGATGTGAAACATTGTCATTAAGAAAGTGTACATTCATTATATGCTATCAAATGGATTTGACGCTTGTGATTTTTGAAGATATCATGGGGTTATTTGGGTACTGAATTAATTTAGTAGTGACTTAATTCAAAAAATTCATCGCCGAATGTGAATTATATTTGGTAAGAGAATTTATTAGAATAAATTCAGATGTCGCGTTAAACCTAATTTTAAAACTTTAAATTAATATAACTCTCTCTCTCTCGAACTCGAATACGTACGTTCTTCGTACTATTATATTTCTAAATTCAAGCTCTATCAAATAAGATCCAACAAGGGTAGGTAATTTCAAACTTTTAAAGTGGGCCCTACCTATATGATACATTTTTCGAGGCTCAAATCAATATAAAAGATAACTGTTGAAAAATAATAGAATCTATAATTTTCAAAACGAAGACTAGGAGACTGAATTGACTAAAGTGATTCAGTAATTCAGGCCGATTCAGGCTTGAAACGACCTAAATCTAACTTAAGTAGTGAATTTTTAATTCAACGCAGCTTCTACACACAAACAGGATTCTAAAAATTCAGTATTGAATTGAGGCTAAATCAACTAAATCTTTTGACGATTCAATAGCCAAACAACCCCTAAAAGTCTTCAACTTAAGCAGAAACATATGCACCATTGGTAGTCGGTAAGGGTTAAGATTGTATCATGTAATTTATAAAAACACACAAGAAAAAGGGAAAAGTCATTATAAGCTCCAGCTCCCACGCAAGCACTACCTGACTATATGCGATACTCAAGAGCCACATCTACGAGCTAGCCTATGATGTCCTCCCTCACATATGACCATGTGTTTTATTGCCAATATTGAGGGGCTACAAAAAAAAATGTGTCCATTGGCATCTAAGAAATACTCACATTCCATTATTACTAGTACATTTTTAAATAAATAATAATAATTTATTCATATCTACCCCAATTTTTACCATAATAAAAAAAATAAGGTTATATGCACCCCAACAAACCCTATTTTACTCATAAATTTATAGAGGTTTATAAAATTATTAGGATCCTAAGAAGATTATTAGGGTTCATATATAAAAAATATATATTCAACACCTTCTCCGATAGTGAACGGCAAGAATTGCAGCGGAGGCTAGCTGCCGAATCAACTGCAGGCTATAACCGCGATTTTGGCATCTCTAAATTCTATCATTTTCCATTACCTTTAAAACTCTTCTCCACTGTCACTCACCACATCGAAGCATCCTGAATTAGGTCCGACAAAATTCCTCAAGGAACCATGTGGGATACCCTCAAACAACCATCTCCCAATCCCTCTGCTACCCAGATTCACTCATCGCATTTCTCAGGCATTCTCTAAAACCTTTATGCGAATTTAATCTCCAAGCACCCGGGGCTCCTCTTCTCCCATGCCACCTCCAACTTGAAGCCCAAATTCGAATTTTTCCTAGAGAAACCTCTGTCTCAAACTGAAAACGCAAGATAATTTCTCCTCCAACCCTTGGATTTTTCATTACTCTTGACAAGTGAATCAAGATTTTATGTGACTCCCTGCTACTTATTGTCGGTTCAAACGTAACTATTAGAGAAGAAGAAGCTGGTATCTAACATGGCCCTCCTACGTGCTCATGGGATGTTAGTGTGTCATTTCAATTGTTATGTGTAATCTACTTCAAAATTATGTCGGCACCGGCCGCTGGCTGCTGGTATTGGAAATAGGGAAGAAGGGTGGGTGCTGGGGTGGGCAATAAGAAAAATAGTGGGGGTATAGGGTGTAGTGAGAGAAAAATAATAATATTTTTTAGGGGGTTTTATGTATTTTTTAGGGGCAAATAACCGCGTCCAAATAAGTCAAAAAGGTATGAAACTTAGAGGAAATGACTCATTTGACTAGTCTTCTTCCATCCGGATGTGTTGGGTGAACTCAATTATTAAATCACGTCAACATCAACATTAATTGAAGAAGAAGTCTACTCGAGGAAGATGATGAAGGTGGGCTCATTGTTGAATTTTAGACTTGTCAGCACATACAAGGTCGCCCATAATCAATCTTGTGATGGTAATATTTATTTCAATTTTGTTGAAAGATTGATTTTTGAATTTGACCTGGAGTTCTCATCATTATCTTAGGAGTTGCATTCTTCTACTAAGCTTGATACGCTATATAAATTATAAAGCCTGGAATTTATAACGAAAATAGGCAAATGCCAATCCAAGGATAGTGATATTTTTACACTATTTTTTTTACACTTATAAGCATTACACATTTAGAAATGGAGTAGGAGCTACTTTTTTTATCTAATTAAATATAGTATAAGACCTATAATGTAAAAACAATAGAGTATAAACATTAATTTTTTTTTAGAAAGGGGCTTTAAAGACTTTGAAATTTGAGATTTCATTTCAAAATTAGGAGAGTATTATAAGCTTATTAGCTCTATTTAGAAAAAGAGTTTATTTTATATTAATATTTTTATTTTGTTAAATTTAAATAATTAAGTACTTAAAAAAGAATACATAAGTTTATTTTTTCTTCTCTAAAATATAAGCTTCACTATTTAATAAAAAATATTATTTTTTTAAATATAGCTTTTAATATAAGACGAAAGCGGTGTTTATTTTTACATACTCCAACAATTTGTAATTTATCTAGGTTAATAGACATAAAATTCTTACATGAGAACCTTACAATTATTTTATGGATTTGATTAGCCTAACTAATTTTAATTAATAACTAAAGTTTAATAACCAATAATGAGAGGCTTTAACATACCAAAGAAGTGGTAAGAGAAACCTTGGGAACCCAAGGTTCCCTCCATGCGCCTACTAGTCACAATTTTTTTTCTTCGTATATTGGACCCGGCATGACCTCCTTGAATCTTGTATCCCAATCCCAACACTACGGTTCTCTTTTCGTTTTTATGTTCCTCGAAATGTTAGACTTCTCCGAACAGGTTGATACAATTAGCCTTCAAAATTTTTTGTTCCCCATTCATCATTTTCTTACTCTTTGCAACTAAGGAGCACGTAATATGTGATCCCTCTTTTTAGTCATTTTAAAAAAATAAATAAAATTATTAATATGGTTAAAAAATACTATAAACAGAGATTTTGACTTTAAAATTTCTTCGGGAAGTATATTTGAGCCAATTATATGTCATCATTAAAATATTTTAAATATTTTTTATATCAATTATTGGACCATGGTACGGGTTTGGGCCCAATTTGGTCCAATATTATTGTGGTCCGGGTAAATTGGTATGGGCCACGTGGTCCAAGGATGGTGGGGGTAGTTACGCCGATTCCATATGTGCTATCGTTACACTAATTTAAGTGGGACTTGCATATATTACACACGTATATTAGGTATACGACTAAGTTATGATTATCACGTTGTGGGTCCTAGATGTACAAATTATGTGTCGAGGGGTGGAACCTGTGGTTAGCGAGAGGTTGACCCTGTCTTAGACTTGGCCATGTGTAGGGGGTCCAGGCCTCCGCAGGCTCTGAGAGACAGAGTCCGCTCCCGTTGTATTTGACCTAGCTTCTTAATTTAAGCCGAAATTCATAACAGAGAAAGCCCATTAAGAGAGCTCAATTGAAGCCCACCTAAATAAAGAAAGAGGATGCTATAAAAAGGAAAGAGAAGAAAGGAGAGGGGTTGGCCTAGTGGTTCGCCCCCTCCTTTTGCTCCTCTCCTCTCCCAATCAACCACCACCCTCTCCTTCTTTCTCAAGTGCGGTAATCCCCTTGGATCAGAGAAAATCCTTACTAGCCACCCTCCTCGCCACCCTCCTCCTCTCTTCCCCTTCAATCCTTGACAAAGCTGACAAAGGAGGTGACCATCTTTGCTAGTTGGAGCATTGAAATCAAAGAAAATTTGAAAGATCAACACATAGAGGCATTTTTCCTTTGCTGTGCTTGTTATTTCTTATGATTAGTATATAAGGGCTAATTTCTTAGAGGGCATGCAAGGGTTGGATAGCCAAGGTCAATTTATATTTATCCCATGTTGAATTCCTATTTATATGATTCATTAATTAGATATATGATTATTATTAATTAATTAAAATTTTATATATATCTTATTATAAATTAATTTTTTATTGTTACGCTACCCCCCTCCCCTGTGGTCCGGCCAATCCACATCAATCAATAATAGAAGGTACATGAATACAAATCAGAGACTCGCAAATGGGCACAAAGGTCAAATATCACAATCCTAACGACTAAGATAGCCACCATCCACCACAAGGTTATGCCCACTAATGAAGGCAGACTCGTCACTGGCCAAGAAGAGAGCTGCATCCGCCACATTATCTGGCCTCAGCACCGTTCCTTGCAAGCACGTCGATCCTTCAAATGCCTTCTCGGCATCTTGCTGCTCCAGCCCAAGAATTCCGCACAGCAGTGGCGTTGCCACTGCATGGGGGGAGATGCAGTTGGCCCTTATCCCATGCTTGCCCAGCTCGGCGCAGGCAGCACGCACTAGTCCAAGCACGGCATGCTTAGACATGGTGTAGTCAACAGAGGCCGGTGCGCCACCGCAGCAGGCAGACACGCTTGCAGTGCATATGATGCTTCCCCTGACGCCTCCCTCCACCATGGCCCGCCCGCCGTGCTTGATCAGGGAGGCGGGGCCGCGCACGTTGACGGCAAAGAGGCGGTCCATAGTCTGGAGGTTGAGGTCCAAGATGCTCTGGTTGGGGACGATGATGCCGGCATTGCAGAAGAGGATGTCAATGCGGCCATGTGCATGGACCGTTTGTTCCACCATCTGCTTGATTTGTTCCTCATCAGTTACGTCGCAGTGGACGTATGTGCACCGATCTTGGCCAATTGACTCTGCCACAATTTGGCCAAGATTGTCTTGTATGTCAACGATGACTACTCTGGCACCATGTTCAGCAAAGAGCCGGGCGCTTGCCTCCCCCATGCCACTAGCTCCGCCTGTGATGATGGCTACCTTCCCCTGCAGCCTGTAATTAATGTCGAAATGTGAAGTAAAAATATTGATAATCCATTTATTAACAGCTTAAATTATTCTTAAACAACAATCATTTAATTTAACCACTAATATATAGCATAATTTTGGTAAGAATGAAACAATCTCATGATATACCAGTTTACATTTACAAACAGGAAAAATGATAGCTAAGAAGAAAGAAGAAGATCATGAAGTACCGTTAACATTTACAAACAGCAGAAAATAAAGATGTATATATCATGAAGGCCATAAGGAGACCTTGCAGTAAAAACTAGTCGATAAAGTTCGAAATGGACATTAAGGCATCATCCTGATGAATGAAAAAGGAGATTGTGATCTAGTGGAGTTTCGGTAGCTAGGCAGAAGTTGACCGCGTATACCTCTTGTTAACAATGGCTTCCACCATCTTGTACTCTCCAGCTTACAAGGGGAAGATGGCTTGTGTCCGCCCCAATTGCAATAACTCCTAGTCCCAGAGATGGTTGATGATTTCTGTGACAGTTTTGGCTGTATAGAAAGAAGTCTATTATCTCACGCCAACCCACCCCATTTGTTGGACCTTGGTTTGCTTTTATCTTGATCCAAATGGATCCAACCATACTTAGGTTAGTGGAGTAGGCGGTAGGTGGTAGCACTGCAGTCAAAATGCCCGCTATGCTTCAAACTCAACTACCCTTTCAAATCGAAGTTCAATGGCCCGTTATACCCCAACCTCGGCTTATATGTCATATTAACACGACCCTTAGATAGTTGATGGTTGTAATATGGTGCCGGTATCTTTTTGTATTTTACTTCAAATTGTCATTCCATCTTCCTGCCGTGCAAGCCGAAGACTTTCACGTTGTTAATTTGTCTTCGTTACATCATGCCTCTGTTTTCAATGATGCATTAAAAAAAAAAAAACAGATACTCCATATTCTCATTTACTTAATCATTTTTTTTAGATCTAAATTAATCATTTTGTAAAATTGACCGGAGAAACCTATGAATGGAGCAGCTTTCGCGGATATATCACAGTAACATTTGGGTCAATTCGAAACAGGGGAATGCCATTAGAGACTTTGATTTTATGAACTTCCAAGTTGAGGAATATATACGAGTAAGAAAATATTGATCACGTATTTACACATACAATCCGAGGTTTGCAGTATAATGGAATAAATTGATAACGAGCAGCATGGTTAACTATTTGATCCATAACTCGTCACTGTAATAAGGGTAGTTTTACTTTCAGATCACATGTTGACAGGCATGGATTACGCCCAGTTTTCATCGAAGATTCGTATGAGTGGTGTCTCCCAGTCTCCACTTTCCTACATGCTTCCATATAGATAGGAGCCTACCAGTCTTTTGTACGTAATTCATACCTCTTTACTGTATTTAATTAAAAACAACACTAAATTTTTAATTTGTTTTTCTCTTGGGGGCCGGGGAAGCAACGACTTGTACTAAATAAAAGAATTAATCCATGAAAGCAGAGTCAATTAATTGAATTCCCATCACATTGTGGTCGGTTGTTGTTATCTCTTCTCTTGGGGGCCGGGGAAGCAACAAGTTGTACTAAATAAAAGAATTAATTCATGAAAGCAGAGTCAATTAATTGGATTCCCATCACATTGTGGTTAGTTGTTGTTATCTTAAAGAGTGGATAAACTACTTAGGCAATAAGAACTCTTTGGAACGATGTCAAAGTTGCCAAAGCCTTGCACCAAATTAAGTGGAATCCAATGTATCTGATGAGCAGTACCGCCATATTTTAATTTGAAAGTCTCGTCAGAGACCTATTTCTTTGTTGTTTAGAAGAGATAGCTTACGCTTGGTTGAGAGTTGACTCCAGCATAAAGGGACTAAAATTGTGAAAATATTCGTTTAATAAGATTGTGGATAGTAATATCTATTCAACAAATTGGTCTAACAAAAAACTTGAATTGCGTTTTGGTTGGACATGACATATCTCACACAAAGCTTACTCAGATTCGTTGGGTGATATCATTATCCTAAAATTATAGACAAAGTCTAACAAAGTTGAAATAGTCAGATTCACTTCTAAGTTGGAGACTGTATAAGGAAAAAATAGCCTAAGATAAGGAAAGGTAATGCGCGTTGTCTCGAGAACAGAAGAACTTCTTTTTCTCTATTTTTTATCATTTTGACTTTGATTGAGCCCATTTAAGAGATGTTCTTGAGTGAAAGTGTGTTACGCAGTAGAGGGTCTATTCTCTGAATTGACGACTGTATGAGGAGGAAATACCCCTAGCAAGAAGAAGCCTTGCCCATCATCCTTGAGCACCGGAGAAAAAAAAAAGGGGCTAGTAATAAGACGGGGTTTTGTCCATAGTTGTCTAGCCACAACAAGAGAATCAATTCAGAGTAGGGGAGGCTCTGTCCTCCACCAAAGAGCCGCCCAGTAAGAAGGCATTCCAAAGCTAAGGAGAGGCTCTGTCCACAATTCATAAGCACAAAAGGAGAACAAAGTATCCTAAAAGAGGATATTCTCAACTCCGAGCATGAAAACTAAGGAGCATCTTCAAGTAAAGGGATACTACACTAACCTATTTCAAAGGAGATTTTGCCTACCCGCCATATTTGAACATGAAAGGAGGATGCTCTGAAGAAACTAATAACTCTAAACGCTGCCACTTTCAGTGTCTCCTATGTGTATGTATTTCCAACCTTCTGTTTTACTATGAGTTAAGAATACGTGTGTGTCTTAAGTAGTTAGCTTAGGATGTTAAATGGCTTATATGCTTGCACATCTTAATTAGTGATATTAATACACTAATTAAGATGTATGATTTGTTATGATTTAATATGTTTTGATTTGAATTTCTTTGTTATGCTTTATCCAATATGATCTGAAGTGTCCTAGTATGCTTGAATCTATTGTGTTCTGATATGCTGTGTTTAGATGTAACTAAATGTGACATGTCTCGCTCTAGGATGGAACGAGATATGTGATGTATTTGGTCTCGCTCTGTAGTAGAGTGAGACGTGTAAATGTGACTGATCCCGCTCAGTAGTAAAGTGAGATGTGTGTGTGGTTGTGTCAGTGTTATGTTCCACTCTATAGTAGAGCAAGATGTGTGATTTCATTGATTTATTAACTTCCGCTTGACTCCGATTGAATATCAGTATATATGTATTTTTACATATATAATTTTGTGATGCATGATGTATGTAGTAGCTGTTATGTAGAACTATATTCGGATCCGATCGTATTGGAATAATATTGTGAATGTTATCCAATACATATGTAGGCAACTAATGGTAAAGCAATGTTGGCCTGATCCAAATAAATTATAATTATATTTTATTCTAACCCACATGCAACAAACTTTGAAGCTTTGTCGTATGTATGTGAATGTTACAACATCAGTCTACGTATGGGGAAGCTTTGAAGCTCCATAGTGCATAGATAAACATTGTACCTCTCACACAGACGATAATTCCTTGTTTAAGGAAGAAAATTTTTATTAGAAATTTTCTGGACCCCGGCTCGGGTCGGGGCATTACATTTCTATTCCTTCATATGTACAAAGGATGGTTGAGAGAGAGATTCGTGCTAGTGGTTGAAATGTAGAGCAATTGCATGGCCACGGACAACTAAAATGTGTTTTCATAATGATTTAACATATTATGGATTATTAATGATGTGTGGTATTGTTAAACTTTAATTGTTATTCATAAGCGCACAAATTAAAATTGGAAAAGCGGCTAAATCAAGTGTTGATATCACATAGACTTAAAGTTAGAAAATCAAATCTTAATTTAATCAAGTCTAACCCTAATCTAGTTAACGAATTATCAAGTAGTTGCCTACTTTAAAAACTCTAAAACAAGTAAGAATAAAAAGTAAAGTAAATAAAAAAAGTAAAATTACTGAAACTACACAAAATAAGTAATAAAATTCAATTTTAAATCTGAGAATTAACAAAAAACCCTAAGAATAAATTTAAACTAAGAAAGTAATATCAAACAATTCAAATATCCAAATAACCAAACTATTAAGCATGAGAATCCGCATAAATTAATTTAAAAAGAGTCATGTGCATGCTTGTTGATTCAATTTCCAACTTATCTCATAATATATTAGAATTCAATCCTATGTATAATGAAATATAACATCATTAAGCATACTTTCAAGAGTAAAAATTATGTTCTCCTTTACTTAATAAGATTAAGATTAAGTCCATAATTATATCCACGAGATGCAAATCACAATCAATGCCAAACCCTAATTCAAGAGTTAAAAATCCAAATAATTAACTAATAAAAACTACTTCAAATCATAAGGACATGATTAATCTTAAATCCAAGATAGAGTTTATCAATTGAAAATATGTAGAACAATCAAACATTAAAGCATATGTAAAGCAAATCAATTAACTTTCATTATTATGAATATATACAAATTAGTAAGGCTTCATCCTACAAGAATGAGAGAAAAATCAAGGAACACTCCGATACCAGTGATGTAGACTAAGGTCTATATAGAGAATATTTAGGGGAAAAGGGGAGAGAAGGATGAGACAAAGAGCAAAACTAATAAATTGATAGAACTAATTGTTAAAATTTTATTGATTTATTAGCACATAGTTGTGCACAACAATTTATAGGAGAATTAGAGATTGATCCTCCTAGCATAAGAAAAGTAATCCTAGTCTAATTATAATTATATCAAAATATCAAATCCTACTTAAACTAAGAAGGGAAACCCAATCTAGGAAAGTTGAAATCTAATTCAATCTAATTCTAATTAGGGTGGGACATATCATTCTAATCCCATCAAGCAGCCCAACAATCGGCAACTCCCGCTCTGTCTCACCTAATTATTGAAGCTTTCCGCTATGTTCAAAAGGTGGCCATAATTCTAGCTCATTTTGTTGTACCCAAATGTATGTCACTTTATATGTTTGTCGAAGCTCCAATAGTTCCTTCTTATACTCATGCATATCAAAAGCACTTGCAACATGGTGGATCATCTTCGCCACTTTTGCTTGCTTCCTTTATGGCCTCCACTTCTCAAGCCCTTATCCCGAAGGTCGTACTTTAAGTGACGGAGCAGTAGCCATGGAACGCTTCAGGGAATATTATGCTTATACTATTGATCAACCCTTACCATGTCCCATGGTTAGCCTCTCCTCCCTTACAATATCCCACTATTAGAAACAAAAGTGATCTGCCTCTCGTCCCTTACAATGTCCCATATTTACATTAAGAACCACTATCAATTAGCCTCATTTTCTTCGACAACCATAGTATACATAAATAGAAATATATGATCTCCCCCATCAACAGCACAAGTAGTTAGAAGGATTCCCTTTGCCCGACCATAAAAACACGTGCCATCCAAGAACAATAAGGGTCTAGAGTATGTAAAACCAACAATGGATGCACTTAATAAAATAAAGCAACGCATAAACTTCATGTTAGAAAGATTCACTTGATAGTTTGTGTGGCTCCCAGGGGTTTGTCATCCTTAGTTTATTGCAATACCACAAAATAAAGATTCACCTCTTTAGCATGCCATGCCTTTTGATATGTGATGAATATTTTGTATTCTCGCCGTATGCCCTTTGACATTTCAGTTGCTCAATGTGTAGGAGTCTCGCGCAATCTATCAATAATGAGCTTTGACAATATACTCTCCGATGAGTGAGGATAATACTTTTTCATCATCCCCCTGGCACATGAATGTTGTGCAACATGCTCCTTCACCTTAAAATGGCCTCCAATAGTATAGAACTTTCCAACCAGAACTTGCATCTTTACATAAAACTGTAACCCTATGCTTTCCATTCCTCACATATTTGTAGATAAAATTGTGAGCAATTGCAAACTATTTCAATGCCTTCTAACTTCAAACTGATCCTTGAATCATTACCCAATGCCTATGAAGTTGTTCTTCCATATGCTATACCACAATCATGTTATTTGGCTGCTTTTAATGTTCAGTTTTATTTGTCAAACATCATTCTGGTACACACTATCTTACGTTTGCATTGTCTGATGCCCCACATCCTCATTGACCAACATCTTACAATGACCACCAAATTGACTAAATGCATCTTCCATCTTTGCCAACCTAAGGTCATTTGCAACAACTATCACATCATCAATATCAGGGTATATATATGTCAAAGACATTGACAGGAACATGATTGAAAGATGTAGCCACCCATTGTACAAAGGAGGTATGAGTATCACTCGATTGAACATAATGCAATTGATTGATCCCTCCAACAATCTTTGTTTTCCCATTGACATTAGACTCAATCACACTACAAAAGCATGTCAATACTCTAAGCTTAGAGGATGATTCCTGGAATAAAAAATTTATCTTGTCATCATACACATATTTTTCTAGCTATAACATTTTTCATATGGGCTACATATATGAAAGTTTTCATCTAAGGGCGAAAGGGAGGAAGAGGGCATATTGTCATCATACGCCCTTCCTATTGTATTTCACTATATTTCAAAGGTCATCACAATGGCCATTGCAACGATCATCACAATTTTGATGCCTCCTTCCATCCCAATTTCAATGCCCTTCTATTTTTTAGTCCAGTATTTTCCAATGTCCACCGCAATGTGTAACACCCCAGGTCCATGTGTACCTAAAATTTGAGGCTAAACCCAACCTAGGGTTCAAAAAATACTGAAATAAAATTTCTTCTACTGATCACCAGGATCCTCATATGTGTGAAAGAGTTATAGCGACCCTCGGCATCATTTCAAAAAAATAAAAAAGATTAATTACTATTATTTTTTTGGATCGGGCCAATGCTATCGTGTTGTCGATTGCTTACGTACTTATTGCATAACATCTTCAATGTTATTTCAACGAGATCGGATCCAGACGTATTTTTGCCTAATTACTAAGGCTTTTTAACAAACATAACTTCATACATATCGTGCTTAAGTATTTTCTATATGCAATCATATATCACAGTCGACGTAGAAAATAAAAGTTCGACAAATCAAACATATCATTCTTTTAAGAAATCTGATGAATAAATCACAGAATCAGATATATCAATAACAAAATCTGATAAATTATTCACATAATTGGATAAATCATTCATCAGATAGTCGTGATACCTATAAGCTTACTCTTGCACTCATGGGGGCAAGGAAGGAAGAAGGATATGAGCTTTCCCATGATGCTCTACAATTGTACGCGCCATAACTAATTATTTCTCTCGATAGGTATCTATAATCAATAGCTTTTGAGTTTTATATTAAATACCTACCATTCAAACAATCATTCAAAATCTAAATAGGTCGTATACATAAGAGTCAAAGACCTAAAATCATTAAAGAATTCATTAATCAATCATGTCATTCAACATACCATGCATTCATATAAGTTAACTATAAACATATGCATTCATAAGCAAGCATTAAAATAAAGTTGTAACTGCTTACTCCCCTGAGATTTTCTGAAATAGTGGCGGTCGGAGTCCTCTTTTCTAAAAGACATTCTCCCTTTAAGGCCCAAATGTGGCGGGCGGAGCCTCTCCTTATTTTGAAACAATTCTTCTTTTGCAGCCCGAATGTGGCAGACAAAACCACCCCTTTTCTCTGGAACACTCATCTCTTTTCGGCATGAGGGCTACAAATAGAGCCTCCCCTTACCTTGACACATTTCTCTCTTTACGGCCCGAAGGCCGTAGATATGCTCTCTCTTTACTCCGGGACATTTCTTTCATTATAACTCAAAGGCCGTGGATAGAGCCTCCCCTTACCCGGGATGTTTCCCTCTCCAGAAAGGTTATTTCTCGAAACTTACCCTCCCATAACATAGAGTACCCTCAATTTAGCTAGGTTTGCCCTTTGAACAGGCTAAAATGGGTAAGAAACAAAGGAGAGAAGGTAGAGTGGAGAAGTGTCAAAAAAATTAATTGGAATGTGTGTTTGAGGTGCAAAACCACCCCGTATTTTTAGGTAGGGGTGTTAATGAGATGAGCTGAGCCGAGTATTGGGCTTGCACGACTTGAATTCCAATTGTTGAAGCTCGGCTTGAACTCGACACAAAGCTCAAAATTTTCAACTCGAGCTCGGCTCAAATTTGAAATCCAAAGCTTGGCTTGAGCTCGAACTGCAATAAGTAAATCATAAGGCTAGGCTCGAACTAAAAAAAATAAAAATAATATATATATAAATCTAAAGTACATGAAGTATCACACATACTAATATGTTTTTAGTATGAAATATTAATAAATTTACTTCAATAAGTATTATGACTGCACCTTGAACATTTGACTATTATCACTAAGAAAAAAGAAAACTATGACACATGAGTTTTAGTAACATATGCTAGAAAAATGCAACATTACCATTTTTCTCTCTTTAAGTGTATATAATCACTAGAAAGAATGAAGAAAATAAAAACTCACTTAGGCAACATTACATGTTAAAAAAGAACTATTCTTTAGCCTTAGTGTGCTTGATAAGTATGAAATATATATCTATTTTATATACCTTTTTACCTTATTTGCTAGTATAGATTAGGTTAATTTAGTGTTAGTTATGGTTTATTTAGATTAAGATAGCTATTAATATTTTAGTTTGATTATGAATTAATTTTAGAAGTTATTAGTAGTTTAGGCATTTATTTAAATCAAGTTGGGATTTTAATTACATTCTACATGTCTGAAATATGATATTTTATATTTTGTAGGCAAAGTGCACTTATCAAAGTACTTAGACGATGTTTGAAATAATTCAAAATAGTCTTAACATATTTTAAAGTGATTTAGACAACTTTTCGTAGTTATAAACAAGTTGGAAATTAATATAGACATGAAGGGAAGAGCTTAATGAACAGAAAATGGATTGTCCAGAAAAACTGTCCAGATTGCAGAAATAATATAGCCGATTGAACAAGACGTTTTTAGTATTACACGAATAAACATGATTTTGAAGAAAAATGCAATATAGGCGATCGAACGGGCATGCAGGGAGATCAATCGTGATAACGCGCAATTTCTTAGTTTTATCCAATTTTCAATCCTTTTCGTATTAAACTTCTTCTTACAACTCTTATGCCTATATAAAGACATATTTAGCTCAAAATTAAGGGATTCAAGTAGATTTTCTAAAGAGAAAAAGGAAGAAGAAGATGGAAGAGAACTCAAAGCTTTTAATGGAGATTCAAGTGTTTTCTTCTACAATGGAAGGCTAGACTTTTCTTTTACTTAGGAGTTGATGAAGCTATAGATAAGTTTCAATTTTTTTTATTTTTACTTTATATCTTAGTTGTAAATGATGACAATTGTATGATAAAGATTTCCTATTTAATGGAAGAGCTTTTAATGTTTATTCAAGTCTATGTTGATTTATTGTCTTATAGATGATAGATTGATGTGGTTTTGATATTTACATCAATTCTAATTTCTGTGATTTAGATGAGAAGGTCATACAATAGTTTTAATATTCAGATAATTAATGAATTGGATGAGTAATACTAAGATTAGACGAGTCATGCCTATAGCTAGTTTAGTATAGATGATTCGTGCTATTGTCGAAGATAGTTCATGCCATGAATTTAATTAATGATTATTTTTGAAGTATTTCTAGTTTGTAGCTGAGAATACTTGTTCATATTCACATTAGATTTAGGTTAAAAGTTAATAAATTGTTATGGTTTTATAGTGGATTCGATTTCCTAAGTAAATTTTATCATATTAATCTCTTGCTTTTAATCTAGTTAACTTATTTCTTTTGCTTAATTTAAATTTAAATTATTTTTAGTTTTTAATCAACAAATTCTTCTTTAAATTTAGTAATAATTCATCCATCCCTAAGGTTCGACAACCTTTAAATATTTATCCTAGTACAATTACCTTGTACACTTGTAAAAGGTTTAATTATAAACGATCAGTGACCCAAAAAAATTCCTAAGTACATGTAAAAAGAGATACATTTTGTAAGACAAGGATAGTCTCAGTGTCATGCTTCAACTTTTAAAAGAATATCTAATCATTCTTTTGTAAACTAAGGTTGGTCCCCCTAATGTCATGCTTCTTTTAGAAAAGTTTTTGAGTATATTAGTGTGATACCATGTTGACCCTTCGTCATATATTTATAGCTCCATTTGGTTTTTCAGTTGAACTAATTTTATATCATCTTCAAAAACCAAATGGAGCTATTAATTGGAACAGAAGGAGTATATTAGTGTTTGTGTCTTCGATTTTTTTATTTTTAAAATATATATATCATATATAAAAATTATATATCTATTACAATTTAACAAGGATATATATCATGAAAAAAATTTATATTAGTTCGAGCTCATGCACATCAATGTGAGCCAAGGCATCATGGGTTATCAGATCAAGATCCAAGGGCATAAGAGGACATAAACCAATATGCTTCCTAAGTTATGTGTGTTGTTGGATCAAAATTTGAGGGTGCACGATATTGGGGCTCACATAATCGTAAGTGAGCCTTGGCTCATATAAATAAGTCTCATATATCATATATGATATATAATATTGGTACATATATATAATTATATGCCATTTTATATGCTCCATCTGTCCTAGATTAATAACTTTATTTGATTTTTCAAAATGAACTAATCAAATGGAGCTATTAATCAGAACGGAGGATATATAATTTTAAAATTATATTCGAGTTCGGATTGAGTAGAGTCGAGTTTGAGTTTTATTCGAGTTGAGCTGAGTCGAGTAGGGATATGCTCGAATTCAACTCGAGCCTATTTGAGCTCCAATCGAGTTCGAGTCGAGCCCGATTCAAGTCCCTAGTTCGAGCTAAGCTGAGCTGGGCCTGCTCAATGAGCCACCTCAACTTGTTAATAGCCCAATTATAGGGGGTAGGGTAGCTGGATGCATGCCACATGGTGTGTATCCACGTGTGTGGTGTGATTGACGTGAGTAGCGTGTGTTAGAGCATGCTACGACAAGTAACCTATTGTGGTAAATGGAATCAGGCTTGTCAAGCTAGCGTCATCTCACTAATGTCAAAAATATTTTTTTTAAAATTGTCTTTATTTAAAAACAAAAGTTAAAACTTTAAATGGGCGTAACTCCTTATCCTGAACTTGGAGTCATGCATTCTTAGTACCGATACACTCGTATCAACGAGCCCTTCAAAATAAGACAACACAAGGGTATGTTTTCTCGCAAATTTAAAATGGGCCCTGCCTACAACATGCTTCTTGGGGTCATAGCCTATAATCCCGATGCTGAATTTATGTGTTCTTAACTTCGATATGTGCATCTTTCATAGACTTACAAACAACCATAAAGCTCATTTGAATGAAAGAAGTTCAAAATGGTTCGAATTAACAAAAAATGGTTAATGGGCCCACAACTTGTTTTTGGGCCCAACATAAAATTATAGGTTGTAGCACAATGGCTATCACAATTTCGATGCCTCCTTCCATCCAATTTCAATGTGTTTCTTATTGTATTCCACTACAGTCTGATGGTCATCACAACACTTATAGCAACTGTCATTGGAACGCACATTTCAATGGCCCTTGCAATGTACTCCATTGAAATAATGTGTTTCAGAAGTTACCTACATCACTTAGCTACCAAAAATGAAGGGCGGAGCCCAAGTTAGCACCTGCAACTAAGGTTCAGATGCCGATAGACAAGCTTGAAGCTGAGTCATTAGAGTGAGGGCGGTATGGAGGAAGAGGGCAACTAATTATGGTGGAGCTAGTAGAGAGAAGGAAGGGCAGTGGCCGCAGAAAGTAGGGACAGGCCAAGTGGAACTCGCCGAAAGAGAGAAGGGAGGGCAATGGCAGCATAAAGTAGGGACGAGCCAAGTGGAGTTCGCCAAAAGAGAGAAGGGAGGGCAGCGGTGGTGGAGAGCATGGATAACCGAAGTGGAACTCGTCGAAAGAGAGAAGGGAGCACAGTGGGGGTGAAAGGCAAGGACAAATAAAGTGGAACTCGCCAAAAAAGAGAAAATCTGAGCCGGATGGGAATTTATAGTGGGAAGGATAAAACTAACTTTTTACAATTAATCTCATCCTCCTTATTTATAAAGTAAACATGTAATTTTTATAAATTGGCCAGCTGCACAATTTAGACAACTTTTATACCCATCTTCCAACTTTTATACACCAACCAGTGATGACCAATGATGCTCCACGTGTACTTGCCCATCACATACTCAGCGACCATTTTCCAATTGCGTTAGCTAGTATCGTGAGACAAAATATTACACACCCTAGTACAATGCACAACATACATAACACGTACAGTAGCTGCAGATGCAAGTGTAGAGTGGCCGGACCAGAGGAAGTGCAGTGGGAGGGGGTTGGCGCACCAATCAAAAATTAAATCTTTAATTAATCTACAATGAACACATGCATAGATCTATTATCAATAAGCAATAATCATATTCCCAATCATGAATCAAGCAAATAGGAATTCAATATGGAACATAAATGAACTGACTTGGGCATTCCATCCCTTGCACGCCCTCCAAGATGCAATCCATTCACGCCAAACACAAGATCTAAACAAGTAATGGAGAAAGGAGACTACCTATGTGTTGATCCCTCGCAAACACATGTTTGGCTTGAAGAAATCACAGCAATGATGCAGCCCAACCAAGATCCAAAACGTCCCAACAATGGAGGAGAGTCCTATCTTTCCTTTCAGCCCGCCTAGAACACCTTGGAGAGGGGAGAAGAGGGGCGGCCAGCACCTTTTCCCAAAGGAAGAGCAGGCCGCACCAAGGAGAGAAGAGGGGGTGGCTGAAATTGGGAGAGTGGAGACAAGAGGGGTGGGGCAGCCTTTGCAATTCCAATTCTTAGGGTTCTCCTCTCTTTCTCTCTTTATATACTCCTCTCCTTTCCTTATTTGGGCGGGTCTTATTTGGGCTTTTCTTAATGGACTTCATTGCTTGTTTCTTCCGATTTCTATTGAGGTTCAAACACAACGGGAGCAGGCTCTGTTTCTCAGAGCCCACGGAGGCGTGGAGCCATTGCACATGGCTAAGCCTACAACAGGGTCGACCCCTTGCTAACTATGGGTCCCACCCTCGACACCTAATTCGTGCGTCTGGGCCCCATAATGTGTTAATGCACATCCTAGGTGTATGCCTAGTGTACGTGTGTGACATATGCGCGTCCCAATCGAATTAGTGTAACAAAGGTACAAGTGGGGTCAGCGGACCGCCCCCACCACCCTTGGACCCTGTGACCCATTTTGGTTCACCCGGACCGTGACACGTTGGACAAACCGGGCCCGAACCCATACCATGGTCCAATATCCCCCACTATGGGTGAAGGGCTCATATGGTCCAATAGTGACTTGCGCTAATCCTGTCTTAGACCAATGCAATGAGCATGTTTAGAAAATAGATCCGTCGTTAAGGTTTTAGTGAACGGATCAGCCAACATCTCAGTAGTAGGAAGATGACTCACAATCACTTTTCCCCTCTATAGCATGTCGAAGATGTAATAGCAATGCACCTCAATGTGCTTACCTCTGACATTGATGTCCCCATTCTTAAGTGTCAACATCGTAGCCAGATTATCACAATACATCTAGACAGGAGCATCGGTCTAGTCTTCTAGCCCCAATCTTGCTAGAAACTCCTTTATCCATACTACTGGGGAAATTACAATACTGCATGCATAAAATTCAGCTTCCATCGTAGACTTAGAAACACTCTTCTGTTTCGTACTTGCCCATGATATGGCCCTGCCTCCAAACATGAAGACATATCCGGCAATGAATTTCCTGTCATCTGGATCCCCCGCATAATCTGAATCACTATATTCAGCCAATGATAGACTTTTCGCCTGATAGGTGAGTTTTAAACTCTTAGACCCTAATAGGTACCGACATACCCTCTTCACCGCTTGCCAGTGCTGAAGACCAGGGTCTGCTTGGTAACGGCTTAACAAGTTTACCACAAAACTCAAATTAGGTTGTGTACAGGTCATGACATACATCAAGCTGCATACATAGACAACATCATATACCTTGCCCCATCCTGGAAGGTATATCACAATGAGCGTGTTCATTTACTGTGAACCCATACTCACTAATCACCTTGTGAAAAGTGAAGTACAATTGCCTGAGAGATTGTTTTAGGCCATACAATGATTTTATGAGCTTGCACACCTTGTGTTCCTCTTTAGGAACCACAAAACCCTCAGGTTGTTCCATGTAAATCTCCTTCTCTAAATCTCTATTTAGGAGGGCAGTTTTTACATCTATTTGGTGCAGCTCAAAACCATAGTAAGCGACACATGCTAAGAGGCATCTAATCGAGTCAAATCTTGACACTAGTGAGTATGTCTCTTTAAAGTCCATCCCATACACCTGGGTGAACCCCTTGGCCACTAATCTCGCCTTGTACTTATCAATAGACTCATCAGCCCTAAGCTTATTTTTGAAGATCCATTTACACCCAATGGGCCTTCGCCCTTAAGGTGGACCCACTATCTCCTAGACCTTGTTCTTTAGGATAGAGTCCATCTCTTCCTGAATAGCAACCTACCATTCTTGAGCGTCTAGAAGACTTAAAGCGTAATCAAAGGTAATCGGGTCATCTAGAATGGGTTCATCTAACATAATGTTGTCCTCCCCTAACATTGTATAGAAGTCTCTCAACAGTGTTGAAGGCCTTCTTTCCCTGGGTTCACATTCGATTTGGTTTTGATATGATCCAATTACTTCCTCGAGGGAAGTACTAGGACTAGCCTCTTTAACTACCTCGAATAAATCAACTCTTTTGTTAGGTATTCTAGGGTTTAATTCTTCTTCCAAGAAATAAGCGTCTCTAGACTCAATTACCCCCACTGTCCCATTTGTGTAGTAAGCCACGAATCTGTACCCTTTAGAGTGGTCACAATAACCAATAAAGTTGCACTTTATGGTCTTAGGGTTTAGCATTGACTTATGCTGGTCATGCACCTTTACATGTGCCCTAGACCCTCACACTCTAAGATGCCCTAAGTTTGGACGTTGACCCATCTATAACTCAGAAGGTATTCGTTGGACTACCTTTGTTGGTAAACGATTAAGGATGCACACAGAGGTGTCTAAAGCCTCACCCCAAAAGTTGGTTTCTAACTCAGAGTGATTTAACATACACCTAACCATGTCCATAAGTGTCCTATTATGTCTTTCTGCCACTCTATTTTGCTGGGAGTGTACAGTAGGGTGTACTGATCAACTATTCCCTGATCATTACAATAGTCTTTAAACATGTCAGAGGTGAACTCGCCACCCCTTTCAGTCCTTAAGATTTTTACTTTCCTGCCTAACTAAGTATCTACCTCAGCTTTAAATTCATTGAATTTATCTAAGGCATCAAACTTCCTATTTATTAAATACATTTATCAGTATCTTGAATAGTCATCTATGAACGTAATAAAGTACGTCATCCCTCTGTGGGTTTGAACATTCAGGGGCCCACATATGTCTGAATGTACCACTCCCAATAGTTCATTTGCCCTTTGTCCCTTTTGGAAGGATTGTCTGCTCATCTTACCCGATAAGTAGTCCTCACACGCACGTAGGTCTTTGGATATTATGGGTAACAACTCAGCGCTTCACATCCTATGTAGCTTGTCTATATTTACATGACACAAATGCATATGCCACAACAGGGCATCATCCACATACAAAATAATATACTCAAAAGTGCTTATCTTATTAGATTTAATTGAGTTCATTACATCTAAGCAGTATAACCCATCAACTAAAGAAGAAGTAAATAAAATAGTCCCACCCTTGCCCATAGTGGCCTTACTCCCTGTCACGCCCGAGGTTTTTCCACACATTTACTTTAAAATTTACTAAAATTCAATTTTCAAAACACAAATGTAAATCAAATAAATTAACAAAATTCAAAACATGTGAAAACAACTTTCATAAATTAAATTATCTTAAAACAAACAAACGTTCTCAGGCGTGACCTAAAACAAAAGCGTATGATTAAAACCTACCATGGCCATGGGTTTTAAAAACAAAAACCTCCCAGGCATCTCTGAGTACAAGTTCTTTCATAGTCTGAAAATAGATCGTACATACATACACAAGTCCAGTAGATAATATAATTTTCTCACCTTAATCAATACATGAGATCGTAGCACCAAATTCTACATAACTTCACTGCGATTTTGCTGCACTCAAAGTCAAGGAAGAATTGTCCACCACGGGGAATAGTCCAGTCTCAAACAGCTATCGATCGACCTGCAAAAGCCTCCGGACAAAGGGGCTAAAAAGATAGGGTGAGTATTTTCACACTCGGTAGGAAAATACCCAGTAGGGGAAAAGTCGATGAACTTCGTAAGTTCACACATAGATGCATCATTCATGCAATTATACATAAAGCAAATACATGTAGCATAAATACGTATCTGACACACATGCAGTTGTACTAGCTAAACTTATACTTACTCTTACGCTTACACTTATACTCTGAATCAAATTCTCACCAATTTACTCGTACAATCGTACGCATACACTTACAACATACACATACTCGTACGACCTTATTCATACGAACTTACTTGTATGACCTTACTCGTACAATCTTACTCTTACACATAAATGTACTCTTACATCTTCCTTAGAAGCTTACACTTACCGTCTGAATCAAAGTCTCACCGACTCCCTCGTACTATCTTACTCATACTCATGAACTTACTCTTAGTGTCTTCCTTAGAGACTCACACTTACTCTGGATCTTACACATACAACTTACTCAAAATCTGAAACATACAACTTGCTCTTACTATCGTACACATACTACCGACAACTGAAGCTCATTACAATTAATAAGCTCCAGCGTCGGAAAGGAATGGAATGTCACTGGGGTGTCACCTTAACCTTCGGAGAGCAACTAGACACCATGGGCTTTTTCGAAGGCAAGGCACACCTATGCTCATGGGGCATAGGATCAAACAGGTAAGAGCAGATCCATGATACTACTTACCTGAGCGCGCAAATGCCCACTCTCTGGGGCCTTACAATGCCAACTAAGGGCAGAAAATATACAGTGCCACTCTTGGGCAGGAATCTTACAGTGCCACTCTTGGGCAGAACATACAATGTCATTTGTAGGCAGAAAACATACAAAGCCCACGAAGGGCGAAAACTTACAGCGCTCTCAACAGAGCATCAAACATCTAGGCCAAAAAACAACACCAAGACTAAAACCTGCAGAAAAACACCATGGCTAGACCAAAAATGACGCTCAGTCAATTACTTATTGATTGGCACAAAATGGAACTTAATCCGTCGAAACCCTTAGTCTCAACCTCACAACGTTATCAAATTAGGGTTACCATTCAAGTTTATATTAGGTAACTTATGCATGTACAATTATGCTCAAAACCACTCCCGTCTTACAATGTTTAGCCAACCAAGCTAGAACTGTAACAGTTCCGAAGCTCTAATCCACAAAGGTGACATCCTTTACCTTGCTCATCTTCCACCCTAACACTTATAATCTTACAAATCTCTGCACAATCTTACTTAAACTCATAATCCATACTGATAATCTTACCATCACACATTTACGGCCTTACGTCTTACACCATCCACCATAAAACTGAATCATCTTACTCGAACTCCTCAAATGAAACCCTTAGACTTAAGTCCCGACATCATACCCTTACTAATTCATTACTCATTGTTTTTCAGTTACAATTCATATTACGTACATTTGCAGTACAATTATGTAGTCCACTTTCACTAATTCACAATCCCCCAAAGACATTAAGAACCCTGAATCTTCTCAATCATTACATCGCTTAGGTCTTCTGCTCACTGCTCCAATGTACTACCCAACTCAATCCAAGGCAATTCTTCAACCTCATCAAATCCAACCTTCGACAGTCCATCTTACATCTTTCCTCGCTCGTCATACCATCACCATTTCCATGTCATAGCCTACAAAGCACCCTTTCGACAAACTTACAAACAAATGCTCATATTCGTGCTCATCGACCACACATATTTATCACATACTCAAATCACACACATACAATTCACTAATTACTTACTGTCATACCTTTAGTCCATAACATATGCATGATTCACATATATAAAGCATGCTCATTTAATTAGCATTATCATGCAAAACATTAAATTATAAACTCAAAGCATGCTACTACACAATCAAAGCATGCTATAATGAAATTACGAGTTCGAGGTCCCCTACCTCATAATCCACAGGAGTTTGATGGTGAACAAACGACGGTGGTGGCGTCAATAGCGGAATAGGCAGCCAAAAGCATCGCACTGAGAGAGTTGTTATGTCCCGAGGATTTTCAGATATGCTGGAATCAATCTCGATATGGTTAGATTAATTTCACTCAAAGCATAAGATTGGGCGCATAGGGCGGCTAGACACAAGGTCGTTCCATTAGAACTGGAAAAAGTGACCACAAAATGGGGGCTGACTGATTGGAGGTCGGCCAACAGTTTAAAACACTTTGTTGGCCGGTAACAATTCCGCATTGTCGAAGCCTCACAACATGTCGGAGGACTTGATTACATACCCACAGACATAAGGGAGACAGAGGAGGGCTTTAATGGTCATATTGCCTAATGGTGGAGACTTTCCATAAACATACGTTGAGGCACTAAGGCTTGGCGCAGGTGGTCGGCAAAGGCGGTGCCATTTCTAAATGCTACCCACAACAAATTCATTGTACGGATAATCGTGCATCAAGCACAGCTTATGGTGGAGGATATGGCACGACATCAGTCGAGCCTTCGATGGGACGAGTCTAATGGCTTACAATAATACTTCCCTTTGGAAGAATCAGAATTCGGGAATTCTTTCCCGTAGGTTTTGGGTCATGTGTATCAAAAGTCGGGTACAAAGCTAGAATCGGGTCAAAATTATTAGCCCTTGATGTCACTGGGCCGGGCAAACCTCATGTTGGTCGATCATACGGCCCAAGTCCACACAATGTTAGGTGGGGACACCAGGTTGGCCTTATACTGAGGTGGGTCACTCGACAACAGTTAGAGGTGTACCCCGAAGTTTAGGGTCGTCAGGTGTGTGCAAAAGACGTGCAGAGGAGGCGCGGCCCCTTGCCGATATTGGGTCAAGCCAACATCCACAGCTATCCACTAGCCAATGCCGGGCAGCAGAACAGCCAGACAGAGAATTGAAGAGACCCAATTTAATTGGGGCGATGGAGTACCGGGCCAACGAGGTGAACATGCTATCATTGGCTACAATTGGTCGAATAGAGGTCGCAGGACAAACCTAGAACACAGTGGTGATTCAACAATTGTTGGACCACGATGATTCGAATAGACATTGACCTGATGTCATGCAACATTAGTCAATAGAGAACAGACGCTATAGGAGAAGAAGAAAAACAAAACCAGAGCACAACTTTATCCGGAATCGAAATGGCAGGAGGGGTGACGGGCTAGGGAAGGCAACGATTCAGTCAGAGGCGGCAGCCTTGCCGTCACCAATTCAGGAGAAGGCCAACGGCCGGAGACCACCGTTAAAGTCGTGGTTCACAATGCAAAGAAACGGGAAAAAGGAGGGATTTTTGATCCCACTCGGAATAGGGCGAAGGGGGCTGAGGGAGACGGCAGCTAGGGCGGCAGCCTGGGTGGCCGTCTTGCTATCGCCGGGCTGGGGGAAGGCCCAAGGCCGGACCACGGTGGCCAGTGACCGGCGGCACAGCCGCAGGTCAACCACGAACTATACAACGAAAAAAAAGGAGGTGGAATTGTTTTTACCTCACGGCGGTGAACCAGGGGCGGGGAGGCTGGGACGGCAGTGGCCGGAGGTCATCCTCGCTAGGGCGGAGTTGTGGCGGTGAGCTTGCAGCCATGCAGGCGGAGGTGGCAGCAAATCCGGTGGAAATCCGAAAAGGGGTCACTGACCGAAATGGGAAAAAGAGCGAGAATGGTGGCCGGGGTGGCTGAGCCAGGTCAGGGAGGCGGTGGCGGCATCGCCAGGCAGAGGCCGACCGGGCAAAAGCCGGTGGCGGTGCCTCCGGCCTCACATAGTGAAGAGGTCCTTCACTATTCACAAACGGTCGGCGCACTGAGACGCACGCGATCATTTCCAAATATTTTTTTTCTCCTCTCTTTTATTTTTCTCCTGCTTCTGTTCTCACATGCTTCGTCTGATTTTTGCGCTGAAAATTTCTATGATGCATCGAGGCCCCCGACCAATGACTAAACACCACTCCCAACTGTTGCAGTCATGAATATTATAAATACAGATACGCCGAAGCGTAAATTTTATTTATCGAAAATACAACTAGAAACTACAAAGGATTGCAGAAATTACAAAAAATAGCAGAAAAATACAAAAAAAATAGGGATATTACACTCCCCTTGAACCTAACTTCAAGCCCCTTCTTAGCCAGAACAGGGATTGAAATTAGGTTCCTCCTGATAGAGGGAGCAAAGAGTACATCAGTCAAGACAAGAGTAGACCCATCCTTCAGGGGAATCCTGTAGCTCCCCATACCCTCCACCTCACAGTGTGTTGTTCCCCATGAAGACTTTGTTCTGGCCAGGCATCAAGTTGACCATCTCACCCCTGGTTCCCCTAGAGTGAGAAACATACATTGTAGCTCCTAAGTCTAGCCACCAAGTCTTCTCCTTAATGTCAGTGATCATCACTTCAGAGACAACACATACAATCTCCTTGCTCTTACCCTTGCCCTTGACATTGCTTGAATGGTCATCCTTCTGGGGACATTTAGCCTTGAAGTGGCCCACCTGGCCACACTTGAAACATGCACCTTTGAGTTTGTCATTCCCTTTTATAGTGCTCTTGTTTTGACGCTTCTTCCCGCATGTGGCACACTTCCCGAGGCCATAGCTTTCGCTCCTGACCTCTGTTTCGTGCCTTCTTTGATTCGTCACGCTCGTTACTCCAAGCTCTACCCGGATATAGGGATTTCACCTAATGAAACCCCCTAATACTAACCTCAAATTACTAAATTACCCTTAACCCACCCGGGTTAAGCGTAACTGGAAAATGGGTTGTTACATTCTTCCCCCCTTAAATGAATTGCGTCCTCGCAATTCGCCCGAAGAAATCTCACCTCACAACACAATCCGATCTCATTAAATAGCGAACACAAATAACATTCCGATAATTTAATCGAATCAAGCATTTCACAAAAATTTGAATTAAAATCGGACACTTTTCTTTTTAGAAACACTGCGGAGAAAATCAGCTTAAATCTCATAAAAGCATATCAGGCACAATTCCAAATCAAATCACATTCACAGACTCACACTCGAGTCAAAACATGTCAAATCCACAAATTCTTGAAATCCAGAAGCCGCGACACCCTACGGCCTACCCTCGGCGCTCATGGGGCAAACGAGGGCCACTTAGGGACAAAGCTTTCCCACGATGCTCTACCCTGTGCGCGCCACTTGCCGATTTATTTTTCTCGGCGAGCATCATCACTCTATGATTATTCCATGTTTGAAAGCCCATGAAATAATCATCACATGTACAATCAATCACAGAAGCCGCGATACCCAACGGCCTACCCTCGGCGCTCATGGGGCAAACGAGGGCCACTTAGGGATAGAGCTTTCCCACGATGCTCTACCCTGCGCGCGCCACTTGCCGATTATTTTTCTCGGAGGGCATCATCACTCTATGATTATTCCGGGTTCTCAAGCCCATGAATTAATCATCACATCGTTCAAACACAACAACATCCATGCTAAAACAGTTCAATACATAGCATGTCTTCCATAAATCAGTCACATAAGCTTAATCATGTCAAATCATGCGTAAAAAGTTAAACTAAGTACATATTTGAAACACATATTTTCTATTGAATTTAATTCAAAATCGGAATTCGTGTAAAATCTGATGCCACACATGTGGAAATTTTTTTTAAAAAAAAAAAATTGGACCTTGTCTTAAAGTTGATGGCACACGTGCAAAAACACCCAAATCACAATCGGAGTATATATATATTTGTTTTAAAAATATGTTTCCTCTCTCAGTCAGAGCAGAGCTCCGATACCATTTGTGACGCCCTGACCTGCAAACCGACCTGGGCCGGGGGTCCGAAAACCGATGAACCGATGAAAACCAAACCCAGAACCAAGAGCGGCACACTCTGAGTGCGAGAGTCTTCACGTTCCTCTACGTGCTACGGAACTTTAGCGCTCCGTTGCGCGTAGGCAAGAACTGGCCTAATTATATAACTAATTCGGACCGGGCCAACGTTGCATTGTCGTTGGTTGCCTACGTACATATCGGATAACATCCACGATGTTACTCCGATACGATTGGATCCGGACGTAGTTTTGCCTATTGGCTACTACATACAACCGGCATACCAAAAACACATACGTATAAAATACGTATCTCCGAATATTTAATCAGAGTTATATAAAAACCCGATAAAACACCGGCAACACACATCTCGCTCTATCATAGAGACGAGCACCACACGACCACCACAACATGCCTCGCTCTATTCCAGAGTGGATGCATCACATTCACACGTCTCGCTCCATCACTGAGCAGAGAATGAACACACACCACACGTCTCGCTCTCCCGTAGAGCGAGACAACACACATCATGACATAAAAGCACACATCATATCATATAAGCATAGCAAACATATGGATCATATCATAACACGTCATAACTAGTACATGTCATTAAATAATTAAAATAGGAGGTAAAAAACTCTTACTCCCCTGATGTCTCACGAGGTAGCGGTATTCGGGCTGCTCATTTCTGGGTGTCCTCCCCTTCCGGAGACAACGGACATAGCCTCCTCTTGCCCCGGTTCGTTCCTCTCTTCTAAGAGTGCCAACTTGAGGGATGAACTATGTCATTGCGTAGATCACCCTCGAATTAGCTAGGAACGCCTCAAGAACCACTCGAATCGGACTTAAAATGAGTGAGAAACGAAGAACAGAAGTTTATGAACGTGGGAGAGAAATGGGAAAACGTGGAAGAGAATTCTCCTCTCTCTCTCTCTCTTTTTTCTTCTGGATATTAAGGATGCTATTTATAGAAGAATTGGATAGATGTGAGGTTGACACGTGTCAACCCTATCCGCTTTGTCAGCAATCCTATCCGCTTTCAATCATATCCGCTTTGTCAGCAATCCTATCCACATTGTCAGCAATCCTATCCACTATCAATCCTATCCGCTTTGTCATCAATCCTATCCGCTTTGTCGTCAGTCTTATCCACTGCGTCGTCGATCCTATCCATAAAGATATTATTTTATTTAAATAATATTTTAACCTCAAAACGCGATAACTTCCAACCTTGACGTTGAAATCGCACGCTCTTGATACCGATGAACTCGTGTCAACGAGCCCTTCAAAATAAGACCAAAACATGGGTAGGTCATCCCGCACATTCAAAGTGGGTCCCGCCCATATGACATTTTTTTTTGAGGTCGGAATCATGCGTTCTTAGTACCGATAGACTCGTATCGACGAGCCCTTTGAAACTAGACCACACATGGGTAGGTTATCCCGCACTTTTTGAGCAAGCCCCGCCCATATGGCACACTTCCCGAGGCTGTAGCTTTCGCTCCTGACCTCTGTTTCGTGCCTTCTTTGATTCGTCACGCTTGTTACTCCGAGCTCTACCCGGATACGGGGATTTCACCTAATGAAACCCCCTAATACTAACCTCAAATTACTAAATTACCCTTAACCCACCCGGGTTAAGCGTAACTGGAAAATGGGTTGTTACATTCTTCCCCCCTTAAATGAATTGCGTCCTCGCAATTCGCCCGAAGAAATCTCACCTCACAACACAATCCGATCTCATTAAATAGCAAACACAAATAACATTCCGATAATTTAATCGAATCAAGCATTTCACAAAAATTTGAATTAAAATCGGACACTTTTCTTTTTAGAAACACTGCGGAGAAAATCAGCTTAAATCTCATAAAAGCATATCAGGCACAATTCCAAATCAAATCACATTCACAGACTCACACTCGAGTCAAAACATGTCAAATCCACAAATTCTTGAAATCCAGAAGCCGCGACACCCTACGGCCTACCCTCGGCGCTCATGGGGCAAACGAGGGCCACTTAGGGACAAAGCTTTCTCACGATGCTCTACCCTGTGCGCGCCACTTGCCGATTTATTTTTCTCGGCGAGCATCATCACTCTATGATTATTCCATGTTTGAAAGCCCATGAAATAATCATCACATGTACAATCAATCACAGAAGCCGCAATACCCAACGGCCTACCCTCGGCGCTCATGGGGCAAACGAGGGCCACTTAGGGATAGAGCTTTCCCACGATGCTCTGCCCTGCGCGCGCCACTTGCCGATTATATTTCTCGGCGGGCATCATCACTCTATGATTATTCCGGGTTCTCAAGCCCATGAATTAATCATCACATCGTTCAAACACAACAACATCCATGCTAAAACAGTTCAATACATAGCATGTCTTCCATAAATCAGTCACATAAGCTTAATCATGTCAAATCATGCATAAAAAGTTAAACTAAGTACATATTTGAAACACATATTTTTGATTGAATTTAATTCAAAATCGGAATTCGTGTAAAATCTGATGCCACACATGTGGATAGATCACTACACTCTCCTAATATTTGGGAAGCTTGTTCAACACTGTAGACACTTGGATTCCCTCAGAAATGGAGTCCTCCAGTGTCTGCAGGTCATCAACAATGATGGACATGACACTCAGGTGCTCATTCACATCATCTCCAACTCTCATCTTGGAACTTTGATACTTAGAGTATACCATCCTCTTATGAGCTTCAATCTGCTCCCCACACCTCACAGACTCTGCTTCTAGCATCTCTTTAGCAGTTTTGTACTTCTCAAATAGCCTTTCTATCTTAGGCTCCATGAAAATTAGAATAGTGGACATTGCCTTGTTGTCATCATCCCCTAATTTCTCAAGTGTTTTCTTCTGAGTAGCTAATGCACCATCTGGTAGTGGCTCAATGATCTGCTCAAGTATATGAGCTAGATTAGAAAGAGTAAGGATGTGGTGAATCCTCCTCTTCCACACTAGATAATTGTCAACATTCAGCTTCTCAGTTTTCCCTAATTCAGAAGTGACCATTTTAGAAGTCATTGTGTATCTACAAGAAAACAGGCAGAGAGCAGGAAATTAATACTATTTATGGAAGGTTGACCGCTTGTAAGAAAGATAAGTGCTTAGAAAAACTCTTAATCTAATTATAAACCTAAGGGACAAATTGAGTATATTATGCTAAGTTTTCTTATTTAGAATCACCTAAATTAGGATTTGGGTCACTTTCCGAAATAACCCTAACTACCCCTTAACCCCCTTAAGGAAGTTACCCTAATTAGGTTATCTAAGTGTTTTATGATATTATAATCCCCAAAACACCCTAATCAGCACTTAAATACAGAAAATAAATAATTTTGAGGCTGATGGAAATTCAAAATTGGGAAAATTATTAAAATAATAATTAAAAAAAATATTTACTGAAATATACCATTCCCAAAGTGGTGTTCCTTTTTGCCACGCAGGCGCCAGCCAAGCAGCTGGCGCTAGTGTGGCTTTTTTTTTTAAAGTTGATTTCGTCGTTTAGAATGACAAAATTAGTTTTAATACGATTTCGTTGTTCTAAATGATAAAACCTTTTGTTACTTGACCCAGTTTCGTCGTTCAGAACGACGAAATCAACTTAAGCTGATTTTGTCATTCTGAACGATGAAAGCACCACACTTGGCTAATTTTGGCCTTCGGTGTAGGAACACTGATTTTGTCGTTCTGAACGACGAAATCAAATTAAGCTGATTTCGTCGTTCTGAACGACGAAATCAAATTAATTTTTTTAAAAATTACTATTTAAAACTAATTTTATCACCTGTCCCTGTTCATTCATTCAAAACACAGATGTACATGCATGACTTCATTCAATCCACCCATAACAAATATCTCCATAACAAATATCACTATCACGAATATCACCATAAAAAATATAAGTAAAGTACATCATAGACGAGTAACAAATATAATACATCACAAGTAATATCATAATCTCCTACGTCCTCGTCCTCGACCTCGACCTCGTCCTCAACGGTGGTGTATGAGCTCCTCAGATCTACCTCTGGCTGCGACTCCATGTCAGGCTTCTGCTCGGGCTCTGGCTCAGCATAAGTAATAGATGGTACAATACAAGTTGGCCGATGTCGTCTATAATATAAAATTGGATCTGGCTGAGTGATATGTGTAGTGTTTAGAAATGATGAACCTGGAGGAGAGCTATATGCTGCTGATGATGATGGAATATCAGGGCATGAAGAATGCATCGGCTGCGTCTGAGCGGCCTCGTTGACAGGATAATCTCGATGAACATCCGTGATCACCGAATGAAGTAGTGGCAAGCTACGAAGGACATCATTAGACGCTCTAATCACTGACTCACATGCTGCTGCTAAGTCCTCGCGCGAAATATAGGTGACAAGTGCATCACTCAAATACGTATTAGTATGTCGAATCTGACGAAGCTATAAAAAAATAATTTTAATATTAGATAAATAATTAAAACAAAATAAGAAAATAATATATGCCTTAATTAACAAAGTTGTACTTACTAGAGCTGCCTCAGATGCTCCCCTAGGCTGATATGTCATCTCCTCTACATCATCGCGCGGTAAAATATATCGTCGTGTAATCGATAAATACCAGTGCATATAAGTACTACAAACATCTCGCAATGTCATAGCCAGCTCCCCTCTAATAATAGTGGCTCTCCTATCCTCCCATCGAGCAATATACGATGCATGATATATAGCCCAGTCGGTAATATGGCGGCCCTGTCGAGTGATGCGACAGACAAACTCGACAGTAGAAGGTGGGACCCCTTGCTCCAGGTTAAACTGGAGCATTACACGATCTGCCACATACATCTCTATAATCTCATAACATATGAGAGGGGTTCAAGAAAGCTACACCTCTCGACCGTCAGTGCAGAGTGGAGGTATCACAGCGAACAAGTCCTCCGAGTACGGCTGCCAAATAATCTATATAATATATAAAGATAAGTTAGTTTAAATAACGACAAAATTTTTTAAAATCATTATATAAAAAAGTTCAACACGGTAATAAAATTACCTAGTATGGCTGCTGGTGGTCTAACTCCCCTCTATACAAACGGAGGACTCCTTGTGGATTTTCGGTTCTCTTCTTCCGAACATTTCACCTTAAGGAGTTAAATTTAAGAAATGAGTTCAGCATATGTACATAAAACATTGCTTAAAAAGTAATGTGGTAAACATAAATACAACCTACCTCGCCCCTAATGGAGCACCCTTGACCAAGCGACCCATTTCAGTAGTTGGTCGGCCGACGTGTAAGTGCTCCCACGACCATAACTATGTCATAAAATAGTGATAACAAATATTAAAATTAAAAAATTATACGTGACTAAAACACCCAGTAAAGTTACACAATTATTTACCTGAAGAAGAGTCAGACAACCCGCAATCCCCAAGGTCATGGCCTGGCATGCCTTTCCTAACTCTCGGTATAAGAATGAGAGAGTAGCACTGCCCCATGAATAAGTGCCAGCCATGTCAAAGTCGGCAAGGAGAGAGAGATACGAAACATGCACGTGGTTGCTCGTGGTATCCGCAAATATGGTGGCTCCAAGTAAATGCAATATATAAGCTCGTGCATGTTGCTTGATAACTATCTCTGTAGCATCGGCTGGGAGCTCACGAAACTCCTGTAAGAGCCATCATAGGCTCACTCAACTACCACGCATCACTGTAGGAGGAGCTCTACCAAGAAGTCTAACTAATATATCCGTATGAGCTCCTCCTGTCGTGCCTGTCACCAGACATCCATCAATACGGAGTCCTAATAGAACTGCCACATTCATGAGCGTGATGGACATCTCTCCATATGACAAATGAAACATCTGTGTCTCCCTCCTCCATCTCTCAACAAAAGCTGTCAATAGAGGCCGATCAAGACGAACATACTGTAGATGAATGAAATGGCCGAATCCTGCTCGCTCGATATAAGGTAACATACGCTCATCTATAGGCCAATGGCGGAGATATTTAAAATGTTCGGTGCACTCAAAGCACCCGTGGCCCTATAATAAATTTTAAAATTATAACATGTCGTACTATATCAACCAAAAAAAATGAAACAAATTTTAAAAAAAGTTATCATACCTCTCCTCTCCAAATAGCAGCAGACCTATGTGACTCCTGCTCTACGAGTAAAGAAGCGTCACTCGGGCCTGGCCCGTAACAAGGCTTTGCATGATCCATATGATATGTGGAAGATAAAGATCATATCATTAATCGTAAGGAATACATGCGTACGTAACTAAAAAAATATAATAAATACAGAGGTTGATTATATGTTTACCAATCAACAGGAGGGTTTCTACATGATTTACTATTATGCCCACTTTGTTTACACCTCCCGCATTTATATCCTCCTCTACCATCTCTTTCCATTGTTCTACAGTCCATAGTATTCCTAATGCAAACAGACCGTGGGCGACTGGGTTGCCTTGTTGCTATCGGTGGGTATAACACAAACGGTATATCCCTCTCCCAATACTCCCGACCACGAGGAGAATAAAATTCTGCGGAGTACATATTTTTATAAGTAGAAGATGTGTAAAACAGTGATGCATTGATTGGCTCCCGCTGCTTTGCCCACACAGCGATAAGGTGCGAGCAAGGATAACCATAAACCTGAGGGATGTTGCATGTATAAGTATGCATCGCAGCATTTACCATAACCTTACGGGCACGAATTGATGTCACTTCGTACTGAGTCCTGTTGATCCTATTAACTATATACTCCCCAATTTTTCTTGTTTGCTCTCTCAATATGGCTTCCACTCTAGGAGTATATGGGGTGGCCATGGTAGAGGTGGCAGAAGATCGTTTAACAAAAAATTTTATGAGTCGATAAAAGATAGCTGACACTAAAGCCTGCATAGGTAAAACTCGTGCCCCCTTCAAGACGCTATTTAAATTTTCAGCCATATTTGTAGTCGTCATGCCAAATGTCATAAAACCACCATGTGCAAGGGACCACTGTGCAGGATGCAATTCTCCTCCTAAGAAGAGATGTTTTGCCCTAGGACTCTCTTGACCAATCAAGTCCATTTTAGCATCAAACTTTTCTACTGTGAGTGCACAAGTTGCTACCCCAATCAAGTCCATCAGTGTATCATTTTTGAACTCCTTCTTAAAATTTGCTTTTATGTGACGGATGCAATAATGATGGTGGTAATCCGGCTCTGGAAGAACCTCAGGCACTGCCTTCTGAAGCCCCTTATGTCGATCTGAAATAATGACGATGTTTGTCATGCCCATCAGTACATGATCCCTCAATTCCATTAGAAACCATTTCCAATTGTCTCCATCTTCCTTCCCAACAAGCCCGAATGCAAGAGGAAATAACCCATTATTTTCATCTATAGCCGTTGCAGCCATAAGAGCACGAGGATATCTGCCATACAAGTGAGTGACATCAACGCCAATCATAGGGATGCAATGTCAAAACCCCGCTATAGACTGCCCAAACGCCCAAAACAACCGTCTAAAACTCCTACAAGTGCCACCATCTACACGAGGTACTACATCATCCTCTAAGCGGTAGTAGGTGTCAGGATTGGCTTCTTGCACCGCCCTTAGGTACATTGGCAACAATTTATACGATTCTACCCAATCTCCATAAATGGCCTTGATCGCCATATTCCTTACTACCCATGCTTTCTCATAAGATATGTCAACATGATACTTCTCCCTCATTCTTTGAATAATATCCCCTAGTGTGAGAGTTAATTCGGCTTGGATAGCGGGCATTATGACCTTCGAAATAAATGAGTCACTGCACTGCCTATGATCTGTGCTAAGCTGGGCATTCCGACATGTGTGGTCACCTTTGTACGTCTTCAATTTAAAGGACCCACCACCCCTTTTGATTGAGCCATGCACTCTCCAAGGGCAAGTGCTATCAATGCACTTCACTATATACTCCACTGGATTTGTTCGTACAAACTTGTATTCAACATGATTTTGAATAAAAAACTCCCGCAAGGCTGTAACGAATGCTTCTTTATTCTCAAAGATGCGGCCAACGTATAACTCATCTTCATTTTGTTGGTCCAAATCCATTGTAGAATTCACTGCAGCATCTATCTCTTCATATGTGATGTGTGCATAAAGTGGCTCTACTTCACAATACGACGGCTCTTCATCATCTACATTCATATCATTCCCAGCAATGGCATTGTCTGCCGCATCATCCCCCTCGCCATCAACCATCTGTTGAGCACTTTCTTCACCTCTAAACCCTTCTACATTCATATCAGAATTTTCTCCACTTACTTCGTCAATATTATCTTCACCTTCATTATCCTCATTCTCATCAATATCTTCACCATAGACATATCCCCCCCTACATATAAACATCGCATATGCATTAAATTTTGTAAGCCTAAAAAAGTTGAATACATTTATAAATATATATTTCACCTCTGATTAGATGGTCCAGCATCGGTATGACCAACATACGTGTAGGGGTAACGAAGGCCCATCGAACTTTGAGTTTCATACCGTGCACCGCCTTGAGACATTTGAACGCTAAATGGCTCGTGTGCATGCGTCGTGGACCTTCCATATTACACACAAAATTTTAAAATTTAGCTAAACATATTTTAATTAAAGGATAATAAGATTGAAAACGTATTCACAACTAAATCAACCCTTACCTCCAAGTAGGTCCACTTTCATCGTAAATAGGGGCAGACGACCTATGACGTTCATGTGAAGCTACTGTCATAGATAAATTTCCTTCTTCGTCGTCCACCGGCACTTGCGTATGACTTTCATTGTTCACATTTCTATCCGAGCTCCTGTGTGAGCTTCTGTGAGAGCTCCTACGTGAACTACTTTGCCTTTCACTAGTCACTCGGGCCTCTTTTTAGAGAAATAACTCGAAAGAAATTTTGTCACATGAGTGGTGAAACATAAAAGCCATTCATGCATCATCATTTATGCACATTAGTATCAATCTTGACCCATAGGATGGAATATTACATTTGATAGTAATTTTCTATCTTCTTCGATCCAACCCAACCTTGCTTGCTACGTGCATCTCAAATTCATCAAATGTAGACGATTTCTTAATTAATAATCCTTCTATGCGTCCGTCGTAGTTAATTAAAAAACTAGCCATTTCTTCTGCCATTTCTATTCAATTAATTCATAAATAATAAATTAAATTAATATTAGATTAAGCAAACTAATACTAATATCTACCCTAACCAATATATTTTCAAAATATATACGCATAGAAATTAATAGATTTACTAAGTATATAAGCATATCATAAATACTTTATATTAATGAGCAAATTTCCTAATCAATAAAATTACACAATTAATGCAATAACGCATGCAATGTCACAAACTATATAAAAACATGTTCAAAAACTCAAATCCTCCTCATTTTCCAAAATTTGAGAGGCTTGTCATCTTAAAAAACAAAAACTCAAAATCCATCTCAATAATCTTAAACAAAAAAACCACACAAAACAACTAAGAACAATACTTCTAAAAGTAGGGCTCAATGGTGGGACAATCAAAACTTCAAATTTTTTCAATATAGCATACAAAAGATAAATTTCTTCAATGTAACGTACAAAAGATATATTACAACGATTAAAAAAGAGGTAAATAAAAAAAAAGAAGGACACGCACCAGAAAAGTGAAATGGGAGCGGGCTCGACGTGGGCAGCGGTGGGCTGGACGTCAGCGACGGGAATGGTGGCGTCCGAACGTCGGCAGAAGCGGCGGAGCGGACTGGAAGTCATCAGCAGAGGTGACGGAGCGAAAAACTGCACTGGAACGCAACTAGAGGCAAAGCGGAGTTGTGGTTAAAACCACGATGATTTTGTTGTTCAGAACGACGAAATCAACTTAAGCTGATTTTGTCGTTCAGAACGACGAAATCAGTGTTGTTTCGACACCGAAGGCCGAAATTAGCCAAGTGTGGTGGTTTCATCGTTCTGAACGATGAAACCGGGTCAAGTAATAAAAGGTTTCGTCGTTTAAAATGACAAAATCGTATTAAAATCAATTTCATCGTTTTAAATGACGAAATCAACTTAAAAATAAAAAAAAACCACGCTGGCGCCTGCGTGGCAAAAAGGAACACCACTTTGGAAAATATTTCCCAAAGTAGTATATTTTGGTATTTTTTTTAAATTATTATTTTAATAATTTTCCCTTCAAAATTTTGTCCAGAATAAATTTGGTGCAAATTTACTAAAATACCCCTAGGGCTATTTTGGTCTTTTCCACCTTAACTTAAGGGCACACCAAAATTTTATCACAACAACTTTACAAAGTTTATATCATAGGGAATAACAATTCTGAACTAACAAAATTTCAGCATACACAAGGCACATGTAAATTGACTAGAATGCCCCTAGGGCTAAAACTGTCAATTTACACCTTTACAATCAATCAAATTAATTTATTTATAACAACAAATAATTCAATTAAACCTTTCTGACCAGCAAGAGTGTGTGTGCCCAGATCATGACTAGAGAATTAAATATGCACAATTCTATAAGGCCAAAATGACCATAATGCCCCTACTAGCATATAAACGTGCAATCTCTTAATTAAAACTCCAAATCACGTCCAACCAGCAAGAAAATAAGTTAATATCATTCAATTTATATCCAATTTGAACCCTAAACCAAAAGCCCCATGAAAGGAATAGGTAGATTAATCAATTTTCACGATCCCCAATTCTAGCAATCTTAACTTAGACCGGGTAATCAAGACTAATCTTTGATTGAACCAATGACCAAACACCCCCAAAGAGGCTTCGATACTACTGTAGAGTGGCCGGAGGGGGTTGGCGCACCAATCAAAAATCAAATCTTTAATTAATCTACAATGAACACATGCATAAATCTATCATTAATAAGCAATAATCATATTCTCAATCATGAATCAAGCAAATAGGAATTCAATATGGAACAAAAAACGAATTGACCTGGGCGTTTCAGCCCTTGTACACCCTCCAAGATGGAATCCTTTCACGTCAAACACAAGATCTAAACAAGTAATGGAGAAAGAAGATTACCTATGTGTTGATCCCTCACAAACACATGTTTGGCTTGAAGAAATCACATCAATGATGCAGCCCAACCAAGATCCAAAACGTCCCAGCAATGGAGGAAAGTCCTCTTTTTTCTTTCAGCCCGCCTAGAACACCTTGGAGAGGGGAAAAGAGGGGCGGCCAGCACCTTTTCCCAAAGGAAGAGCAGGCCGCACCAAGGAGAGAGAGGGGGGCGACTCAAATTAGGAGAGAGGAGACAAGAGGGGTGGGGCGGCCTTTGCAATTCCAATTCTTAGGGTTCTCCTCTCTTTCTCTCTTTATATACTCCTCTCCTTTCCTTATTTGGGTGGGTCTTATTTGGGTTATTCTTAATGGGCTTTATTGTTTGTTTTTTCTGGTTTCTATTGAGGTTCAAATACACCTAGAGCGGGCTTTGTTTCTCAGAGCCTACAGAGGCCTGGAGCCCTTGCACATGGTGAAGCCCATGATAGAGTTAACCCCTCGCTAACTATGGGTCCCACCCTCGATACCTAATTCGCGCGTCTGGGCCCCACAATGTGTTAATGCACAACCTAGGTGTATATCTAATGTACGTGTGTGACATATGCGGGCCCCAATCGAATTAGTAAAACCAAGGTATAAGTGGGGTTAGCGCGACTTGTCATGGGGTAGTAGAGCGAACTACCTGTGACACATGTTGGGGTGCACACACGTGGAAAAGTGTTGTATACAAGGTGTGCATGCATTATGAGAACTACCCATAGTGTTGTATATCATGTGTGCAGGCATTGCGGAGAAGGCCCGCAACATTGCGCAATGCCCCTACCACCCATTGACCTCATGACCCGTTCCAGTTCACCTGGACTGTGACACATTAGACCAAACTGAGCCGGAACCCATACCATAGTCCAACAACAACGCATTACTGAGCCTACATGAGGCCCACGTTTTACTGCTAGCGTGCTATATGTAGCATCGTTCATCATGATTTAAACCCGAATTTGAACATAATTTGGTGGACAATGATTATGTGTAAAGAGAGGTTCTGCATTCGGGAAGATGTAAATACAACTTCCATGCAACGGAGCTTCTTCCCTCGATTGGCACCCTATCTAGCTTGTCACCTAAATAGTCACTTAAAACAGAAATCGACAAAGATGGGCCTACTTATGCTAATAATCATGTGACACGTTCTCTAATCCAGTTGATAACTTGGGAAATACCATTGTTTCCAAACACATCAATATGTATTTTAGACTTCTTAGTTACTTGCGTTTGAACAAGATGTATAATAAAATTTATTTTTTATAAGCTTCTTTTTTATTTTTGTAGCTATGAGTCTTACAGTTCAATAAAAATTATTATTATTTTAAATAAAAAAAATGTTACTCCTACTATTAATCTAAAAAGCTATATCTTTTAAATCAAATACTTATTTGATAGATTCTTTTTACTACAAGGGTGTCTGAGTCAAAATTTATAGGACCCGACTAAAAAGAGTAAAACAACCTAACCTCTTTTGACCGCTATATCCCATCACATATCCCCTCTCGGTTATCTATAAAGCTCACCCATTAAATATACTAAATAAATCATAATATAATCCCGGGAGGTAAGTGAGGGTTCAAAGGATTGGGGCTAACAATACTTGTTTAATGGATGTCATAGTACATTTTATGCCAATCTAGAACGTTCGAGCACAAATTTCAACTATGCCATCGAGCTGGGGGCCACTGAACTGAAACAAGAATCCTAGTATCAGCTGGTTTTGCTTAAAAAATCACTTTAATAGTTAAAGGCGTGAGCAGGGCAGGTATGACGAAAATATTGGTAGTGTCATATAATAGAGCAGGCTCATTAAATATACATTTTAGTTGACCTGTCAGTTATGAATAATATATTATATTGTGTAAGGGCAAAACGATTTAGTTTTTAATAATTTATACTTCAGTACTCCTACCTGTGATGTCTTTAATGATATCTAGCAGGCAATGGCACTTGAAGGAAAAATTAATAATTTTATTTAATTTTTTAAAATAAATTATTTATTTAAAAAAATTAAATAAAGTTATTAATATAAGGACAAAAGGAGTAGATTATTTGCAAGTGTCATTGCCCATGCAAAGTAACCTTGGGTCACAATCTTGATATCGGAAATGAAATCAGGGCCGGGCTTGAGCATCGTTTCGGGAGCAGGGCTGAACACAGACACTGAAGGCTGAACCAAGAGTTCGGAAAAAAACCATATTCTTCAGAATTTTTTATTTTTTAAAAGAGGGAAAAAAGAGAAAATTGGCTGTTCATTTTGATCCGGTTTCACGTTCAGCCGGTCAAACCGGAGACTCCGGTCCGCTAATAGTCCGATTATGGTGAAAAACATCACTGGAAAACCGGGCCGGGCTGCCCACGTTGAGTGGGCTGGTAGGGGCCCAATGGGGACTGGGGACAGTTATGACCAAGCTGGACAGTCGGTGAATCACCCAGTCCCTGCAAGTTGCAAACCGCCTATCAGGATATTCCGACTTAATCATGGCGTTGAAAGGGTCAACGTGAAATGAGGTTACATGCATATTTTTTTCGGTATTCATTTCTTCTTCTTCTTCTTCTTCTTCTTCACTGAGGTATAGCATGCATCTTTTGTTGATAACTGACATGCCTCACTTGCATATATAGCTTTCTCTCATAATATCATTATCTTGGTTCAAATGGTTTGTCAAATGTCATGGCTACACATGTTGGTCCGCATGCATTTTGAGAGCTTCTCGATGTGGTCAAAAGTCTGATCCAACATAGACAAACACCTTCGGCAATCCGTGTGAAGGCCAGATTCACTGTAACACTGATAGGCAGGAGGCATGCAGCAGCCTCTTCTTGGCACTTCCTCTCAGCAATCGCCTCCTTACTCTTCCACCCTTATCGTTTATTTGTATGTTGGCCATTTTCTAGCAAGATGGGGTGCGAGGTATTTCTTTCTATCTGCACCTGGCTTCTCTGGCAGTCGGGTTTATTATCGGTAACTCGCACACTGCAGTTCTGTTTGTTGTGAACTTCTTAAAAAAGACTAGATCCATTAAGATGAACAATATTTAGACAAGCCCATGCTCCTCAATCAATGATTCAATATAGAGCAGTTAACTATTTTTAAAAAAGTTAGCAAGTTTGGTTTATGTTTTATAAGCAGATGTTTTCCATCAATTAGTGTAGCTGACTACTATTTAGGACTGTTTGAAGGATTTTGATTAAAATTTCCATTATTTCGGTTATTTAGATTTCTTTTTTTTTGCACTCTCAAGCATTTAATTTTTAAAATCTGAGTATTTAAATATCTATTTGGAATATAAACAGGAATGCGAAATATAATAGTCCTTATTTTTCTTTCTTCAGAGTTTGTGCATGTCAAAAGGTCTGCCCACTTAAGTAAAAAAAAAGTTACACCTTTAATAGGGCTTAGCTTTCGGAGAACGTAATACTTATGAAAAATTTATAAATTAGAATCTCAACAAATTTTACGAAGTACATGCTTTTAGTGCCTACTACTGGTGCATTTACTAAATGCTGGATGGTATCTATCTTCTCAGTCTTCTAGATATTTTGTGAATTGTGTAGTTGTCATCTAATACATAAACTGGCAGTGTTATCTGTCTGGAATTTATGGTAAAATGTTTCAGATTTTTCGATGGTAAGATGCTTTTTCTTTTATTTAATTTGATTGTGCAGTTAAATTTCATTTGCTATGGTGTTTGGATTTGTGCCATATGTAGTCTTTTTTGTTCACGAAGAAATGACTTTGATCAGGGAAGTAACCCTATTGAATAACTCAACTCTTTTTACAGAATGTGGGAATTTTCAGTTGGATTGTACATGATCAACATCTGGCCTAACTCCTTACTCTTTGCTGCTATTTATGGTGTTGTTGAATCTGCATCAACTGCTTTGTTTGGTCCAGTTGTCGGCACATGGGTTGACAGGTTTACATATATTCAGGTAACTTTGGCAAGCATCATACACTCCATAAGAACCATGGGTTCAGCAACATTAAATTTTAAAATTTCTAAATTTTTTTATCTATATTTTAGGTTCTCCGAACATGGTTGTTGACTCAAAATCTTTCTTTCATTGTGGCTGGTGGGACAGTGACCTCACTTCTAATGTACCAGAGCCTGAAGTTAACAGACTTTTCACTTTTTATTATACTTGTCATTTTGACCAATCTATCTGGAGCACTTGCCGTTCTGTCAAGTCTTGCAGGCACCATTTTGATTGAAAGAGAATGGTGAGCAACCTTCTATACCTGGAACAAGTTGAGGATTAGCAGGAAAGCTATAGTGGCATCTAGTAGAGAAATGGTTATATCTAGTTTATTAGATACCCATTTCATCAGATTCTGATTAAAACCCTTTAGAACAGAAATCTGTTATCAGTTTTAACTTTCATTTCTCAGTTAATTTACCATATTATTGATGCAAACAACAAAGAAAATCATGTGTTGTTTGTTTAGTGGCTTGAGGATATATAAGTTACTTTATGATTGATCAAGTTATATGCATGATGTTAAGAGAACTTTGCTAGATGGAACTCTAACAAGATTGGGGCTGCTGATGCAGGGTGGTTGTGATTTCAAGTGGGGAACCTCCAGAATTCCTCACAAAAATGAACTCAATTGTTCGGAGAATTGATTTATCTTGCAAGCTTTTTGCTCCTGTCTTTAGTGGATTTATTATCAGCTTCATATCCCTCAAAGCATCTGCAATAACTTTAGCATTCTGGAATATTTTTTCTGTTTGGTTGCAGTATTGGCTTCTGTCTTCAGTGTACAGCGGAATTCCTGCCTTAAGAGAAAGTAGAGAGAGGCAGAAAATGGAATGTGCATCAGATAATTCCAGTGTGAGCTTTCTTACTTCCGAAGAGAGACAGAACTTGATTCCTCCTGAAGCAAGTTTGTCATCAGCACAAAGTCGATGGGAAAATATAGTTGAAAAGGCCTCGAGATTTCCCTGTGTTGATGCATGGATTGTTTATATGCACCAGAATGTAGTTCTTCCAGGAGTGGCTTTGGCTTTGCTCTTTTTTACAGTGCTTAGGTTAGATTCATTAGCTTATTTGCAACTTTGTAGATGAACATGGGCCACAAAAAAAGATTGTGAAGCAAAACTTAATTTAATTCAAACAAATATATTTTATATTTTATAAGAAATGAATTTTTTTTCTCCAATTTAATTTAATTAGAGACAAGTTCCTTCTTTGCAAAGCTCAATAACTTGAAATTTTTACTGTTATACCATGAACACTATAATTCTGTATTCGTAATTTCTGCATGCTTATTCCTTGGATACATCAGTATGTGGCAACATATCTCTTCCTCTTTCTACAGCTTTGGGACATTGATGACTGCTTGCTTGGAGTGGAAAGGCATCCCTGCCTTTGTTATCGGCATAGCACGTGGAATAAGTGCTGTTGTAGGAATAAGCGCAACCTTTGTATACCCTATTCTACATTCACATATTTCTACTATGAGAACAGGACTCTGGTCTATCTGGACACAGGTACTATCAAATCTCTGTCATGACTAATTAGTAATGTTTAGCTTTTCTTTTTGTCTGACGAATGTTAAGCATATGTATTGCTCCTATAAGATGGTTGCATTAGGAAGGACAATCATTATCAATATTATATTATTCTGAAGACAGAAAATTGAAAGGGTGATATAGAATTTGTTTCCAATCCTGTACAGCTAGGATGAGGTATAGGTGATGAAGATTCAATGATGATTGTTAAGCAGATGTATGGAACTCTTGATTACTCTTAATACTTGCTACAGTTTAAAGTTGAGTGCAGTTTATGTTTGTTGTAGTGGTGCTTTTTGGTGGTATGTGTTGCTTCAATTTGGGTTCAAAATGGATACATTTCAGCATGGATGCTGATGGGTGGTGTTGCAGCTTCACGTCTTGGATTGTGGATGTTTGATTTATCTGTTATGCAGCAAATGCAGGTAAACTACTCATTTCAAGTAGATGATTATTTAATATTGTCCACCAACTGAAGACCCAATTTAACATATATGAATCGCATATAATGTAAATTTGGATAAGATAAATCGATTGTACTTATACAAAACCTTCAATATTGGAATGCTGATCTATATCTAATATTGTTATCTTTCATTCCAGAAGCGGAGAAAATAAACCTAATACTTAGGCAAATCTATCTTTATGTTAAGCTTCAAAGCACCTTTTTTTATAGATTTCTGATGTGAAACGTAGTGCATTCAAAAGCTTATATCAGCATGGTAACTTCTGTATGTATTTAGCACCACCAATTTGTTTGACAAGTCTGAAAATATTTAGCTTCTGGCATGAATTTACTTCTGGTCTACATTTTGCTGCTCAGAGTCCTTTATATTTGAAGCTGCTTTGTACTAAGGCATTTTACTGGTGATTGATTTTGGTATTTTAGTCAATGATATTAAAACTATATTGGATGATTAAATTATCTGGTGTGATCAGGATCTTGTGCCAGAATCTGACCGCTGCATAGTGGGAGGAGTCCAAAACTCACTTCAGTCTATGCTGGACTTGATGGCTTATGTCTTGGGCATAATTGTTTCTAATCCACAAGTGTGTATCCTTCTTTATCAAATTTGATACATTAAATGAGCAATCATGGCAAGTTGCACATTAAAGTACAATACAGCATAATACACTTGCATTATAGGGAGCATCATGAGATGCTGTAAGCCAACTTTTCCCTCATGTGCCACCTTCAATTTTTTTTCTTTATCTTTTAGAAGTTAAAGTAATGATCTCTGTTCCACTTACAACTTCAACATTTCATGCACTTGAGTGAGTTTAAAATGTCGAGATGAGAGTTTGCCTTTTAAACCAGGAATACGACCAAGCTAGCTAAGTTCATTTGATGAGAACGTCTACGAATCTTCTTTCCATGTTTTTGAGTTTTTTATGCTGTTAACAACAGTACCTTTGTAAATGTAATCAAGTTGGCACCAGAACATGTAATCAAGTAAATAGTAATTATCTTAAAATGACTATTGCAGAGTTGCCAGTTATCTTTTCTTCTTCTAGAAATAGTTATTTTGAATTATAAGTAGATGGTGAAAATTAATGTGCTGATATCATTTCCTCTTTGTGGTCAGGATTTTGGTACGTTGGTGATCATATCATTTTCATCAGTAACATTGGCAGCAATCCTTTACACATTCTATGTATATACTGTTCGTAACCATCTTTTCCATTTCGACAAGCTGTTCGCAACGATCTCTTCCTTGATCGCTCCATCTTAAGTAGGCATCCGGAGCTTGGTCTATCTCCTCTTTCCACTATTATTCTGATTTTCTTCTCCCAACTTAATTGTATTCTGTAAGCTTTTTACTGAATTTATGTTCTCTGATTCCATCAATCTAGATTTGCTGATGGGAATGTATATCTTGTACACAGCAGATATTGTTAAAAAAAATTACAGTTATGCATTTTGTGGATATATACAAGAGAACAGCTGAAAAATCCATATGGTGTGTCTTTCTTCTATAACTAACATGGAAACCTTCTCCCCAACCGCAGAGAAGTTCGAATATCTTTGTCTGATGAAATACATTAGAAGAGAATATTCTTTACATTAATAGCTTCTTTCAAAATTTTCTTGTCTATAAACTGGTGAAGGATAAAGGGCAGCTAGAGTTCTGTCATTACTTGATAAAAAGGATAAAGCTCAAGAGGATTTCAGAAAGTTCGACATGGAGCATGTTGTGGGTTGTGGTTGTTTCAGTAATGGTTACTTGAGTGGGCCCGCTCAAACAAGGTATCTGTTTGGAAGGGAGGTGAAGCAACTTCAACTGTAAGCAACAAGACCACCTTTCTGTCCGAAAGTAATGGCTATTCACCGACCTTACATTTAACATATAGAAATCATATATCCACTTTTCAGCATGGCTAGAAAGGTAATGTAAAGAAAAGAGTGGAGATTGAAAAAAAGTTAACATGAAAAGGCAAGCAGGTGATAAAAGCTGGGTGGCACTCTACCCTTGTTGATTCCCATTTGTTTGATTTACGTTTCAATAGCTCTATAGCTTAGTTAAAGAATCAGAGTTTCTTGTAAGCCGTAAACTTCATTCAAAGCATTCACAGGTCAGCTCAATGAAACTTCTAACGATGTGATGTTGCCATCAAATTGAAGAAATGCTCCCAAAATAAGCTTTTAGATGTTGGTAGACGCCATATTCCCATCAAAAGCAAGAAACCCCACTTTCACCACGAATGTGGAACTGTCCTGTGGTTACAATAAAAGTAGGCTTTCTGGGTGGTACCCATCTTACCTTTTCTTCTCTGGCATAAATCGCTTTATGTATTGCTTTCTTGACTTTCGTCGAAAGAGGCAATGAGATCTTTTTTTGTTCTTTATAGAAAAGTGAATTTGCCCCACAACCCAAGTAAAGGATCTAATCAACAACCTATTTAAACCCAACTTGTACGCTGGGGATAACATCTCCCATTCGTTCCAATTATATGGTCTATCTTCAACCTTTCAATATTATCAATGGCTGTAAGTAATCATTTCTGTGACTAAAACTCAGTTTCCATCTAGGGTAAAAATTGCTGGTTTCTTATTATGAGTTCCTCCCCTCATATAAGTTATAGCTCAAATACAAAGTGATTTTTGTTCAATGTCAATTCACCTCAAAAGAAAAAGCTCCTCATTTCTTCAACAATTTAAATGCCATATTCCTCTAAAATATCTCTTACTTCACATGTAAAAACACTCTCAAAACTTTTTTGTTCGAAATATTGAAGCTCTGGCATATGAACTGTAGGTGGTGGAGGTGAAGGTGGGCATGCACTGTGACAGGTGCATTAAGGCGATCAAGAAGGCTATCAAGAAGATCGAAGGTACATATCTGCTTGCGCTAAATACTTCTTTTGAGGAAAACCAGAAGAAGATTTGTTTATTGGTTTGCTCATTTATTTCGGTTATGTTACCATTGTGTCATCCCCAGACATCGAGTCATACAAGTTCGACATAGCTCTCAACAAAATTACAGTCACTGGAAATGTCACAAGTGAGGAAGTCTTCAGAGCTCTCCATAAGATTGGAAAGAATCCAACCAACTGGAATGAAGAAGTGAAAGGATTCGGGTGAACCCCTTTAAAGAGTAACATCCACTGCTTCATTCTGTTGTTCAGCGTGCCACCAGTTAAGGATTAAGGATTGAACACATTTTGTTCAGTTATGACAAAGACTTCAGGCTGGTCCAGCGTCCAAATTCAACTGCAAGTGACATTTTCCGGATTTGGGCATTGATAAATAGCTTATTTGTATTCCATGTGATGTAAATCTTCTTAACAGCGATGTATCGAATCGTGTTTTTCATATCGGAATAAAATATTTTTTTATATGTTTTCCTGTAAATGGCGCGGTAATTGAGTAGCCTTCACATGAAACTGGTCTTGGATTACAGTGCATTCTCAGGGCCCTATGTAGTACCTAAATCAGGGGGACGTAAGCCAGTTTGATGTTAAAATACTATATAAATAGCTCAAAAAATATTTATTTTTCATTAAGATAATCACCCTCTGTCCCACATTAATAGTTCCATTTGATTTTTTATTAAGATGTTCATTTTGAAAAATCAACTGGAGCTATTAATATGAGAAACAGAGCATACCATATTACCCATATACTTATGTAAACGTCAGGGGTGTAAATAGACGTATGCAAGCTGATTGAAGCCAGACCAAGATCGAAGATGGATGGTATAGCTGAGTTTTTGAGCTGCTAATGGAGATTAAACTGAACCAATTCTCAAGCCTATACCTAATAAACTGCTTTGTTTATAAAAGGCCTATTTTTTTTATCCATATTTGCATTTGCCGTAGGACTTGGACTAGTTTATGGAATTTGGGATGAAAATGAACCAAAATGCATCTAATGTGTTCTGCTTCAGCCTTCAAACCTAGATCATCAATTATCAAATATTGGATATTCAAATAATTAAATAAAGATTATAGTTAATTTATACATAAAATATTAATATAATTATTTACTAGCAATGTAACTCACTTATAACTCCCAATAATATTAAAAAAATCAAGACTTAGGAGTCAAGTGACTCGAAGTCTTAGCCGTCACAATGGAATCATGTAGAGCAACTCTTCTATCACGGAGAATCACAAGCGGATGTAGTTTTTTTAGTGAAGTGGGTGTTAGTGGATTTTAATAGGTCCTTATGCACAAATCCGATGATCTTTCCTTGCAAGAAATAGAGAAAAATATTGTTTTTATGTGTGGTACGGCCTTTTCTTAATTAATGAAGACTATTTTTTACAATTTGAAGTAGAGTATTAGTGATTAATTAGTTTTTAAAACTCTTCGATTAAATGGTAAAATAAAAAAAATTATTTAAAATTTATTAAAATAAAAAAAAAATTATTGGAAAAGTGGCTATAATTTTCAACTTTCAAAAGATCAGGACTTTTGAAATTTTTTTATATATATTGGTATGGCTTCGAAATTTATTTTTGAAAGTTCCTTAAACTTGAAGGCCAAAAGCCCTTCTTTATACAAATAAGGAAATATTTGTAGCATTGAGGTTGCACGGTTAAGTAAAATCGTTAGTAGTAAATTAACAAAGTAGTTTATGGGAAGTAGAGAGTGAGTTAGAAGAAGGTAAGAAATATGGTAAAAATAATTTTAAAAGTAGCCAGAAAAGTCCTGGCATTATACATTTGACTTGGTCTTCCTTTACTCCCTCACTTTCTTTATGTGCTCCTCTTTTCTATTTTTATTTTTTATTTTATTATTTTCATTTATTTTTTTTATATTTAGAGTGGGGAATCATTGGCCTTAGGGCTTTGGTTTGGTCTTCCCGCTCTTTATTTTATTTTTGTATTTGATTCATTTAACATGGGGCCCATAGAGTCTTTTGTATAATCTCTTTGTATTTTTCTTTGAACTTTGAGTTCTTTTAAGTTTGATTTTTATGTGTTAACCATTTTAGTCTTTTGTGGCTAAATATTTTTAAAAAGTGAAACTTTTTGTGGGGCCCACAAGACTCACTTAGCCTGATTTTTTTATTTGATAGTTAATTTAATGTGGCTATTTTAATGTGAATCTTATGAGACTTCACTTAGCCAATTTAACTTTTGTGATTAACTTTAAGTGTAATGGGGCTTATGAGTCCTTATCTATTTTTTGTTAGAAGTCTTACATTATTCCTTCATGTGTAAGATTATATTCGACTCTTTTTCTCTTCTTTAGACTTTGTCCACTTTGGAGATTGTCTATTTTGGAAATTTGGTCCACTTCTTTAGAAATTTTAAATTTTGATTCTTTCTTATTAAAAAATTTTATGTCAATAGTGGGACATAAGATAACAAAGCTTTAAAAGTTTTCCACTCCATATGAAATTAATTAGGTTAACAATTAAGATATACTAAAGTAAAATATATAAAAAAAATTATTAAAATATAATTAATTATAATAATTGTACAAAAATAATAATATTTAATATGTATTAAATGCATACTAAATAAAATAAGGATGATAAATTGAATGTAGTTAAAATGATTATGTTAAGGTGGATGTGTAGAATAACTAGGAAATAGCGGATTATAAATTAGTATATATGTGAAAACTTAAGGGTAATACATTTAGGATAGAAGTTCAAAGAGTGTAAGTTACATTGATATAGACATGTACAAATAAGACTCATAAATGACCCAGTAAGAAGGTTGAAAAGGTTTTACGTAAATAATATAAAAAAAAGAGAGAGAAACTTAAGAAAACTAAAATAATTGGCACAAAACAGGCTGTAATAGAATAGAGGCATAAGATTCATGTGGTAAACACCAAATTGTTAAAAAAGATGTTATTTGATTATGATTATAATAAATATGCATTAAATGCATACCCATTTGATATCTTGTTAATTTCATCAAATCTTGGGCAGGGCAGATGTGGGTCAAAACTCTAGACCAAAGAGGTAGGAACATCCTTGACATACCACAGTTAGAGGACAAAGGTGTAAACTCGTGTTTTATTGTAACCGGCCACTGTTTTTTTTCTTTTCTGGCTTGAACCCGGTCCAGGAACTTAGGACTTAGGGGTTTAATTTTTAGTAGCGTCGGGGGAGAGAAAAAAAAATAAACTCTCTTCTCCCCCAATCCCAGCCCCAGCCCCAACTTCTCTGGGAAGGAGAAATCCTTCCAGCAACCCACTTCATCTTCTCCCTGCGTGCTTTCCTCTTCCTCTCGTCTCTCCCAACGTTCTCTCCATGCACCTCTCTCTCAGCGCCCTTCTTCTCAGCCCAACTTCCCTCCCCTCTCCACTTGTGCCCTAGCTTCCCTCTTCCTCTCCTCTGGCGGGCAGCACCACTCGAGGAGGATTTTGGCGGCCAGCGACGGTTGCGAGGGTGGTTTTGGACAACGAGAGGGCTGGGCTACAAGGGGTAAGCAAGAAAGGTAAGCCTTTGGGTGGAATTTGTATCTTCTTCCCTGTTTTGGGTTAACCCATCTCTACTCCAATTTCGGAATTACTATTCACATCAGTTTTTGAAGGAGTAAAAGTGCCCAAAATCATGTCTTTCCTTCCTCAATTTGATGCAATTATATATTATTATTCTCAGCCTTCAATTAAAGCATATGAATTGGGTTTTTATGTTAGGTTTTAGAGGAGAAGAGTAAGCTTTGGAGTAGGCTTAGGTGAGAACCCTCACCTATAACATTGCTTGTTCTCTAGCATAAACTATTAATTATTTGTGATTATATGTGCATGTGTAAGATGAATTCTTCATGCTAGGTTTGTTGTGAAATATTCATGATATGGGTGATGTATGTTTACTTTATTTATGATATGTTATGTAGTAAATACAAGCATGATTATGTTTGAGATGCAAGCTGAGTGGATTATGAGTTATTGTCTAACGTATGGAATATATCATCTAATGTTTGAGTTATGAAAAGGTTGTGAATATATGCATGGTTCTATTGTTGGTTAGATGTTTTGATTCATCTATATGAATTGTGCTATATTGGAATTATGGTATGAAGTAAAGATGTATGTCGTGCAACAACAGTCATATGCGTGGGTTGTGATTTAATTATAAGATGTTACAGGTTATACTCAAGAGAAAGGCAGGAGTGTTGACGTTGAGATAGATATACGTATATATAATTGCTATTGTCTGCAGGTTGTGATGAATATGGGTCAAATACTAACTATGGTAAATAGTGCATACATATGTTATGATAGGCTGATGAATTAAATAGATACTATGGATGAATCATGAAAGTTGTCTTGGTTGAACTGTGTAGAATCTACTTTCTCTTCTTATGGGCATGTGAGAGTGCTACATTGCATAAATGGTAGAGCAGGAATTAAGAACCAACCTAAGAGAGAGGTTGGGAAAGGGGAGTTAAGGTCGGGGTGTAGGGCCTTAACTTCAGAAACAAGATAATAAGTTTACCCAGGTGCTACGTAGGGATGAGGGTGGACCCCAGCCTTTGGCAGTTCCCTCCCGGTTTTCACGGGTCATTACGAGTGCACGCGTATGACCACTCACGGCGTTCTCGCACCGACGCAACCCACGGATCACAGCTAAATTCTCTAGGTGGTATGGGGAATAGGCTGTGTATGTTTTATGTTTTACTAGGCATATGGTGATTATGCAAATCTTATACTACAATGAATAATTATGTGGATGTTAAATTAAAATGATATTGCATATATGATGGTTAGGTATAGGTATACTATGCTGAATTTGAATCTAGATCTTTGGCATTGTATGAATGGTGATTGCTAAATTATAAGACATGTTATGTTTGAGGTATTATCACAGAGCTTTGGCTCACGGGGGGAATGTCCGTTCCACCGAGCATATTTTTGCGCGCAGGTTTATTTGCAGATTTGGATGCGTAGGAACGTTAAGGAAGAGTAGAGTTTCTGTTCATGGGGTTGAGCATAGAACTTAGGAGTAGTTTGATTTTAATGCTCATGAGTAGGTCAAGCATTTACTTTGTAGTTGCAGATGAACACCCTTGGGTGAAACTCCTTTGATTTGATTCAATAAAAGTTATTTATGTTTCAGATTTAAATTCTTTATCCCTTGTAGTATATGTTATTGTATTGTCACAACTTGAGCTCAGGTGCACTTTGATGGTATTGGCTGTCTGTGGACCCTTCTCAAGGCTCAGGTCGTGACAAAAGGCCGGGAGCAGGGGCAGATGTGAAATGTAAAATGTCAATTGAAAAAGGGGAGGTGGGAATGTCGACTATCTCTGTGGCCAAAGGCCAGGATCATAGGCGAGCTAGTTGGAAGAGAGTACGTTAGAATGTTGTTGCAGGCCATGGCGGGAGGATGGGAGAATAGGAATAGTGAATAAAACTGGCCAAGACTCAGGATGGAGAAGACGCGGAGCTAAATGCATACTTGGTAGGGCTACTTTGAACACCAATGCCTAACCTAAATTGGATAGAATCAACCGGAGTCAAGTCAAGTCAGGTTCAATAAACTCAATTCTAGCATGGGTCCTATCAGGATAGGGTTCTCTATGCGTCCAACCCAAAAGGCAGCCCAAATACTTCAGATTTTGGAGATGAAAAAAAACAAGAAGTCAATCATGACCGCGATGTGGCATTTTGATTTTGCTTCTTGGAAACTAGTTAACCCAGACAAAAGTATGAAGTGTTATTTAAAATAAAATCGTTCAAGCTACTTCTTTAATGTGGTGGTTCATTGGGTTTAAAGTAAAATTGACTTGACCTAGTAAAGGTCAATGGATATTAATACGGAGGTCACTAATTTCGGGCCCAACCAAATATATAGGATGAGGGTAATTAATAAAAATAGAAATTGATAGTGGTCATAACCCCAAGCCCATAACGTGGGCCCATCCCTGCAGATAATAAGACTTTTATGGAGTCTTGAGTTGGTACTTAATCGTACTCCCTTCATCCTTAATTAATTGTTCATATTTGAAAAATATAATATTTAAGAAAGCCACATTATTAACCTTTTTACTTAATTTATTAATTTTTTTTACTTCATCTATTAATTACTAAAAAAAGGATATTATAAAATAAGACAATTAATATGGAACAATTTTTTTTCCAATTCTATACAACTAATATTGGGATAGAGATAGAGAGAGTATAGTATTATATCAAGTTTTTCTTTTGATTGGAGAGGTTTCAAAGGGCCAAAATTCATTCAATAACCAACATAAACATACAACTTGATTTTGATACAAACGAAAGATATACTAAAAACATACATTTCCCCATAAAAGGCGTAACTTGTTATATCACATAAAAAACATTCGCCAAATCATAAAACAAAAATTATACTCCATTCATCTTAAATTAATAGCCCTATTTGGCAAAAAAACTTTTTTATATAAATAATTTTATTTTATTAAATTTAAATTGTTGAGTACATAAAAAATAGTATTATAAACTTATTTTTCATTCCCTTATATGTGGGCTTTACCATTCAATAAAAATATTATATTTTTAAATATAACTATTAATATAGAATAGACAAAATAACAAAAATAATACATATCAAACTCCCCCCCATGGCAAGCATTGAAGACCACATTTATTAGAGAGATTCCTAAAACTCCATCCGCCCAAGATAACTGAATAAAGTTGGCCAAAATGCCAATTCAAAATTTGGGTGCCAGGACTAACCAATATGGCCCAAGCATCAAGAATAAACTCCATGAGAATGCCCAATTGCTAGCATGTACTTGATTGTCTAATGCCGATGGGGAGGTAGCCACATCCAACTATGGCAAACAAAAATGTTTGTTGTGAACATATAGACACACACCCGCCACAACAAGGACCACTAGTAGTCACCGAGTTGGTGAGTCAGCAAGGATTCATGTTAATTGGAGCCCTATGCCTAGTTTAATGTTAATTAGAGTTAGCTGAGTTTGACTCATTAGGGTTTGGACTAGGGATGCTATGGGGTCGGATTTTGACCCGGCATGATTGAGGAAATTTCTTTCTATTAATCTCTACTTTGGCTCATGTCATGAATAAATAAATAATATAATTACAGTTAAGTTGTATAAGTTATGCAGGTAAATCTCAATTAGACTCTATTTTTAAAATAAATAAAATTTTAAAACCCTATTCCCATTTTTAACTGGGTTAGGTGAAGTACGAATTAGGTGGGTATGCAGGTCGAATTTATGGACCCCTTCGTCCAAACTCCGACCTCTTAAATCCTGATTTTAGATAAAAGAACGCTGATTTAGGGCGAAAACGCTGTAAAGTGGGAACTCACATGTGAAACAGCAATCAAAGGACAGCAACGAAGCGCCTTTCATCAAAACCGGCAAATAAATGCAAAAGCCCTGGCAATTTGGCCACAAAATGAGGGGTATTTCTGTAAAATGAGAACCCGGAGCCTCCCCCAGGTCCAGCCGGCCTCACCAAAATACTTGGAAGGGGGGGGGGGGAACGCTTGCGTCACCTTTGACCGATCAAAGGTGCTGTTCTTGTACTTTTGGGGTACCTCTTCCACTTCCACTTGCAGTGCGTCTCACGTGTACGGACGACTTACTCACTTTTATAATTGCCAGAGTTTTGCTTTAGTAGACTAATCCTGTGGGTATTAATTAAAGAATTTGATTTGCGGGTAGCTTACTGGCCGTATGCATTGTGTACCCAGCCGGACCACTTGCGTCCTCCCTCAAGTGCTTCCTCCACCGAATAGACGATCGCGTCGCCGATCAGTGAAAGCGACATCCTCTTGCTCGGACCAAATTGCCCTCGTACGATATCGGCGTACGGAGTGGTCAAAATCCTTTGGAGGGGTAGAACCATCAGCATGAAATTCCCAGTGTGGCCACCTAATTTAACAACATATATGTCATTTTTTTTAGCAAAAATAAAATATCATTTTTTCTAAGAAAATTTAGACATAGGTATGTGAAAAACAAATAAATATTAATATTTAAATAATTAGGGTATGTGTAAAATTTTAAAGTTTTAGCAAAGATCAACTCACCAAATAGGGTTTTTGGGGTCAAAATAATATATTCTCTTTGTTTAATGTTAATAGTTATATATAAAAATAATAATATCTTTAATTAAATATTGAAACCCATATTTAAGAAAATAAAAAATAAAGTAAGATAAAGCAAATTATTTTGTCAAATAAAGTTATTAATTTAAAATAAAAAATATTAAATAATTAAAAATTTTACACCAAACTAAGTCTCACATTTTCATATAAATCGTTTCAATATTAGATACAAATTTACAAAGACACAAATGCTTGAAATTCTCATAACTTTGTAACTTTGGTAGTTTCTGCAAGCTAAAATTAAGAAATAGAAGATGGCATTTTGGTCAAACAACATTTGAAATATGAGATTCCAACAGCTGCCCATTTCGGTAATTATGTCTTCTTCTTCCTCCCTCTTCCCCAGGGTGCCTCCTCGCGCAGTTGCAAGCAGCCTTTCCAGCTCAACGGCCTTATCACCCACCCCAGCCACAGGCCCGCGCCAAAAACTTCCCGAATTGCTTCCCTTTCCTTCCACGTCTCTGATTCCAGAAACTCTACACTCAGCTCAAACCTGCATCATTAGCCTCCGGAAACCTGAATACCTCCAAAGTCCAGTTCAAACACCTTCCTGGACACAGACCCACCTGAGAATTGACCGAAAACTCGGATCTTTCCTTCACCATCCATTTCCTGGTGGAATTCAGCAAGTTCCCAAATGGCATCCGCCTTCATTGTCGACGCCCTGAGCGAGGGGCTCCTCTTCGCCGTCCTCGACTTTCTGGACGTGAATCCGATGGATAAGAAGTCCTTCTCCCTCGCCTGCAAGTCCTTCCACGCCGCCGAGTCCCGCCACCGCAAGATACTCCGGCCCCTCCGCCCCGACTTCCTCCCCTCCCTCCTTGCCCGCCGCTACTGCTCCATCCGCCACCTCGACTTCTCCCTCTCCCCTCGCGTCTCCGACAGGATCCTGGTCTCCGTCTCCCGCCTCTGCGCCTCCACGCTCCTCTCTGTCAACCTCTCCAGGTCCAAGTTCTTCTCCCATGCTGGGTTGGCGAGCCTGGCGACTAATTGCGGGATGTTGGTGGAGATTGACCTCTCCAACGGCACGGAGCTGACGGACTGCGCCGCGGCCGCCATCTCTCGGGCGCGCAACTTGGAGAAGCTGTGGCTGGCAAGGTGTAAGCTGATTACGGATTTGGGGATTGGGTGTATAGCTGTGGGGTGCCAGAAGTTGAGGCTGATCAGCTTGAAATGGTGTCTGGGTCTGACGGATCTGGGGGTCGGATTGGTTGCTGTTAAGTGTAGGGAGCTTCGGACTTTGGATCTCTCTTATATGCAGGCGAGTTTGATTAGCATTGAATGCTTTTATGTGCGTGAAATACTAATTCTGGCATACAAGCTGAAACTTGTGATAGAATTTGGCCAGAACACTTGTCGGTTTAGAAAGAATTCTGTTTTCATGAGGAGTGGATAATTTATTCTTCTTTTAGAAGAGCAAATTTTATAAGCGCCTTACTCGTTGATCATGATTCTGGAATATCTTGTAAACTCTAGTTTTAAGTGGCTAAATGGAAATGTAGATGTGTTTTCCATGAGTAGATTGCTATGCATTGGGAGGAAATGTGAACATGCTGAATGAGCTCATACCTCTATCATCTTCTCAATGTTAAATGCAGGGTTTCTCTTGGCCAAAAGTTGATTTCTTCTTGAATTGGTAGTTAATTGTCTAGAGATATCCGTTGCCATTGAACATGATAGCTCTGCATTTTACTTCTTCATATTGGGTTTATCAACTTTGTTAAATTTTCATCCCTTGCAGATCACTAAAAAATGTCTCCCATCCATCCTACAACTCCCTCATCTTGAAGATCTAATATTAGTGGGCTGTATCGGAATAAATGATGATGGACTAACAACTTTGAAGCATAGCCGCAAGTCCTTGAAGGTACTTATTTATATGGGTCGAAGTAGTCATTGAAGGTAGTCGATATTATGTGGAGTAGATTTTTTTTTTTTAATGACATACTATAGGTCGTTCTTCTGTTGATGAGTAGAAAGTGTGTGGCTTGCTCAATTTATTTATGAACACACAGTATAAGTTTATGATACAACTGTTTTCTTCCAACAGACACTTGACATGTCAAACTTGTCTAATGTGAGTCACGCTGGCTTCTCCTCCCTGATAAATGGAGCCCTCTCTTTGCACCAACTTACTCTCCCAGACTGCATCCCTGTACTTTCTTGTGCCTCTTGTAATTTTTCCACGACCTTGATCCTCCAATTTACATTTCTTGTGCAGTTTGTTCACTCCACTCTTCTTTCTTTTTAGGTAACACTGGCTTTTGCAAACAGCCTACAGCAACTTCCCAGTCTGCAATCTATCAAATTAGATGGCTGCCATGTAACAACTGCTGGATTGAAGGCTCTTGGTAAATGGTGTGTCTTTCTAAAGGAACTCAGTCTCAGCAAATGCCCAGGAGTAGCAGATGAAGGTCTTTCATTCCTTGTGACAAAACTGAAGGGACTAAAGAAACTTGACATCACATGTTGCCGCCAAATAACTCATGTTTCAGTGGCCAGGATCACATCTTCTTGTTCACAGCTTACTTCTCTGAGGATGGAATCTTGCAGTCTAGTTCCCAAAGAATCCTTTGCCTTAATTGGTCGGTATTGTCACTCCTTGGAGGAATTGGATGTGACAGACAACGAGATTGACAATGCAGGTCCTTACCATTGATCTATAGGCTAATTCCATTTGATATATAAGTGCATCAAAGTTGAAGCCAGTATTGCATCAACGTAATTATACGGTGCTTGATTCTGAGATGGAATGAACATGTTGAACTTTTTATAGTGTGTTGTTAAAATGGTGCAATCTTACTAACGCAGTATTTTTCTCTATTGTGCAGGGCTGGTTTCAATTTCAAAATGTTACAATCTATCTAGTTTAAAGATTGGAATTTGTTTGAACATAACAGATGCTGGCCTTGTTCATGTAGACCTGCACTGCCAGAAACTACGAGAGCTCGACTTATACAGGTCTATAAGACGTTTACACATAGAATTACATTTGTGCTTAATGTACTTGTGCCCTTGAATTGTGCTGATAATTTTGTGTGGATGGGACCTTGAATATTCTACATATAGTCGAATAGATAATCATAATTATTTAGGCTGTTGATGAAATGCTTTCTGAAATTGCACTTTTTTTTTAAATAATTAAATTTGCACAAAGTTAGATCTACATGTAAGATCCCACTGTCTATTTTAGGTGTCAAATGCATTGAAATCCAAGCCATGTCTTGAAAAATGAAATTTGACTGTGTTCATGCCCACTCTGTTCATAGTTACTGAAACTGGATTCTGCTGCATTGCTGACAAGATATAAATGTTTAACATATTTACAAGTGCGCAACTTCAAATCTAAACATTTTAACTGATGTGTACATTGTCTAGGTCTGTGGGAATAACTGATGCTGGTGTCGCTGCTATAGCCAGTGGTTGTCGTGAGCTAGAGATAATTAATCTGGCCTATTGCACAAAAATTACTGACAAGTCATTAAGTTCATTGTCGAAGTGCTTAAAGTTAATTACACTTGAAGTTCGTGGGTGCCCTCAAATATCATCAGAGGGTCTCACAGCAGTTGCCATGGGATGCAAGCAAGTCACCAGGATAGACGTGAAGAAATGCTCAAAGATAGATGACACTGGAATGCTTCCACTTGCACGGTTTTCACAAAATTTGAGACAAGTAAAGCTTCTTCTTCTTCTTCTGTGTAATATTCCGAAGAGTTGCAGAAATATGCTACAGCTGTCACTAGGAGGCTGATAAACTTTTCCTTTTTGCAGATAAACTTGTCATACTGCAATATCACTGATGTGGGTATACTTGCACTTGCTAGCATAAGCTGCTTGGAAAACTTGATCATATTGCATGTAAGCGGTTTGACACCAAAAGGTCTCTCAGCTGCGCTATTGGCCTGTGGAAGCCTTACAAAAGTGAAGCTACATGCTGCCTTCAAACCCTTACTCTCTCAACCTGTGATTGACCACATGGAAGCTCGTGGCTGCATGTTACTGTGGAGGGATAAACCATTTCAGGTAGTACTTGCATATGCACTTTTTCCAATGTTATCCATTTTTATTGGAGCAGGCTAATTTTCTGATGGTAATGGTTGAATCAGCCTAATATATTGCTCAAACTCATCTTTGAACCCATTGTATATAATGCAATTTTGATAATTCTGGTGCAACAATTAATCACTGAGTTTATACTAATTCTATTGTAGGATGGTAACTTAAGCCATGACACTTCTGTCCATTATAGTTTCAAAATTCGACTTTTTCTAGCAATATTTAACCAGATAATGGCTATGAGGATGGAAGAATGTCAAAAGCAACTTTCCCATCTGCCAATGCTTCTGCAAACTTTAAACGCAAAATTGATGCCAAGTAAACCACACTAATTTCTTCTTATGGTGTAGAAGCTAGAGTACATTTTAATATTAAAAGCCATGATCATTCAATACTTCTCAAAATTTCAGTTAACAAACTTTCAATTTTTTGCATTGCCTTTTTTTTTTACTGAAACAGACACATCAAACAGTTTCTCCATTCTATGATTGTTGATATTGATTTACTGCCATCATTGCAGTTAAGAACAATTTTTCAAGTATCATATAAGAAGGATTTGATTGTTATTGTTTTTGTGGCTATTGATCTTTTACATTTTCAATTCTGCCAGGTTGAACTTGATGCAAAAAATTGGATGTTGCAGTGAGAAAATAACGCAGGTCATGGTATGGTAGTTGGAGGCCATATGCAAAGCCAAGATTTACCCCTAAGTTGGCCAAGATTTTGGAGGAACTCATCAATAATGCCGGGTAGCACTTGCACCAAAAATTATCAAAAGTTCTCCTATCCGCTGAGCTGAAACTTGTTACTTCTGGTTGCTGTTTGAATAGAAAATGTTTTGTAAATCAGTGCCTCTGATCGCTGAGGTTTTCTCAAGCAGTGTTTTTATTTCTTTTAAAAAAAATCTCTGAACGTCCTACATAATTGCATTTTTTCGTTATTGGTTTTCATGCATTCCAGATGTCTCTGGGTTCTCTGACATTACAAATAGAGTTAAAGAAATCTTGCTTTGGATCTCTCCTAGGTTGTTAATGAGTTGAGCTGACTTGGCTCTAAGTGAGATCTACTTGAATTTAACTTGAGCTGGAATTAATTCTGAGTCAAGTCCTAGCACACTTCAACTTGATTGTGCTCGACTTGAACTAAGTCTGCATTTGGTTCAAATAAGGCTCTATATTGAGCTTTGAATGTAATCAATAAATTATAATGCATATTATTTATTAATTAGGCTTGATTATTATAAAAATATATTTGAACTTGGACCCGAGTTTTGTATATAGGAGATTTGAGCTCAAGTTTGAGTTGAGCCACAAGTTTCCTTATAAGTCTAGTTCGGTTGAAAGGTTCAAGCCTTGTTTAAGTTCGAACTAACCTTGAGTTAATTGATCGAGATTTGAACTCGAGTTTGGGTTGAGCCTCAAGTTTTGTAATCGAGTTTAGTTTGAGCGAAAAAATTTGAGCCTTGTTTATGTTCAAGCCAATCTGATTGATTAAATTTCGAGTTTGAGTCAAACCAAGTTAGTACTCTGTTCATCTCGTTAACACCCTAGGTTGTATATATTATACATAACCATCCTACTTTGGAAGTGATTGTACAATGTAACAACAAATGTGATTTGAAGTTTTTAAGAAATTTTAATAAGGAAGATGCTATTGGTCCTCTTGCCTTGTTGTTAGACCCTCAACTCCTTTCCTAGACATGGGGTCGGGCAACCTCTATGCTTTATTGGTCAAATAAGCCAAGTCAAGTGTAATCCAAGACAAGTGGGCGGGTCGGCAGCATCGTTAGTGTTTTAGGAGGACATGTTAGTGAAAGTTTATTCTTAGTGAGATTCGATGACAAAGCGGGCACAACCAACATAGGCTAAAGTCCTATGAAAGTTAGAGTATGATGATGATACCTACTTCGAGTATGACTCATATGCATATGACCAAATTAATGAGGTCACATGCAGGCAACCAAGTCTAAATGTGTTGTGGCCCCACATCAAATTTAAAATAAAATAAATATTAGAAACACATTAATTTATAACTAAGTGTCAAGGATCATGTGTACAATAAAATAACTCAGATGTATGTTATACAAAATTTCAAAAGATACAATAGTGTGCATTTGTACATCAATCACCACAAATATTATACCAAGTTAACAAAAACTAAATAATTCAAACTATAAAAGCTTTTCTTCGTTCTCTCCCAACTTTGCAGCTATACTTATAGAATTTGGGGGTGGGTAAGTATATTTATACTCAGTGGATTAAATTAAGTTCTATAAATATGCTTTACATAAATATTACAAATTAAGGTACACAAATACTTTCGACAAATCCAGATAATTATTTAGAAGCTGACATAATTTAGAAGCAAAGCAATCTTAGAATGTCACGATACTAAATGACTTATACCCCTGTTCATGGGGCAATGGGAGATAGAAGGAAAGAGAATTTCTCATGATATCCTAATTCATGTGTGCGCCAAAGCTAAGTGTGGTGATATCCAGAATCATTGTCATAATAATTTTTGGTTGGCTAACTAATGAACTATCTAGAGAGTGCAAACATCCAAAACACAATAAAACTCATTTAACGAATAAATAATATTTTCAAAACATAGTGGGCATTACCCCATAAGAATCTTTTCTTTGTAAACACAGATCAATCTTAGCGATGCATAGATCTAGAAATTAAGACTACCTACCTTGACTTTTTATTATCCTAGTTATGACAGCTAAAGACTCTCATTGAGGTTTTCTTTGTTCTAGAGTGGTCAACTTGTGAAAATAACCCCACCACCGCGTAGAGCCCCCTTGATTTAGTCAAGAATGCCTTTGAATGAACTAAATCGGACTTAAAATGACTTCACAACAGCTAAAAAGAGGTCCAAGGATGTGAAATCGCAAGAGAAGGAGGGGAAGAGGGAAACTAGCCCCCCTCCCTTTAAATAGCAGTGCTCGCAGCAATCCGTGAATGATGCCACAGTATTTCAGCATGCAGCGCATCACCCATGCACCATGTGGTGCACAACTGATGCTAGTGCTACATCAGCTTCTGTCATATAACATATTATATTATCATTTTTTATTTTTAAATTCAAAATAATTTTCTAACTTTAAACGACCATTATTCGCTCTTTCGAACTTAGATTCATGCGCTTTTGGTACTGGACTCATATCAATGAGTCCTACAAAACAAAACTTACATAGGTAAGTTATCTCACATTTGTTAAGTGAAACTCGCCTGTATGACACACTTATTGAGGTCATAACTTACTAAGTGTTTAATTTTTGCATTATTGGGCTCAATACGCTTGTTTCTTCGAGCTCTACCAAGATCCTTAGAGTTTCCTATTGTAGAACAAACTCTACATAGTTTGAATTACTAATTATATGGATATTAGGTCTTGATCTTTGTCCAAACCTTATTCAATGGCTGAATTTTTATGAGGGTACAAAATCTAAGGTTATTACATGAGCAAATAACGATACTTGTGCAAGACAGTTGGTTGAGCATGCATAGGAAGAAGGCTTAGTTGTTGATCGTTGGTAAGGATCCTAGTTTGACTAGAAGTATAGGCAGAAGCTTTGTGTGAGTGGGAAACCTAGAAGGTAGTGGCTATATGCAAATGGTTACTCAAGTGGATCAAATCCAAGTGGCACTTGGACTCTATGTGAAAGGTGGATATGATGTGGGCTCTATTGAGGCGAGAGACATGAGGGTTGAGAACTTTAACCTAGAATAGGAGCCCAAAGGCCGCTGGTGGAAAGCATGACTCTAAAAAGAAGGCGTAAGTTAAATCTTAGCATGGTTAGGACTCCGGATAGAAGTTTTTAGTGGGTTGTGAGCAAGTTTCTTAGTTATATTTGGGTTGAAATGCTTGGAAACGAATTTGTGAATGAGAGGTCATTCAACTCTGAGCAAATCACTAAGAAAAGGTTGAGAGTTGTGAGGCAAGTTGGGTAGGGGCTAGTTTGCATGAGAGGAATTCCTATGTGAATGCAGGTTTGTTCACCGGGTTTGGGGGTAATATAAAATGTTTTGATTGTAATTTGAACAAAGAGTTAATGTTTTGATCATTATAATCCAATCAAAGATTTATTAGAATAAAAGTTTTGAAGAGTACCCCTTTTTCTTATGATTTATTTGCAAAAATTAGACAAGTAGGCTATTAGTTGGCCAATGTGACCATCACTTAGTCCCTATAACACTGTCCTTGTTGCTTCTTTTCCCTTTGTTATCATTTGTCCTAGTTGTGTCTCTAATTCGGAATGTGAACAACCCCCAAGAGAACCAAAACATTTTTAATATTCCCTTCTCGCAATAAGCTCAATGTAAAGAATGCATAGGAACTCTTAATATTTGAGAACGATGACACACACACACGAGTGCCTGTTAGTGCCAGTGCTATTGACGCTAATATGTGCTAGCGTATGCACCATCGTTCTCAAATATGAAGGGCTCCCTTGCGTTCCTTATGCTGGATTTATTGTTAGAGGGAAGCATGATAACTCTTCCCTAAGGGAAGTACGAGGAAAGACGGAAAACAAGCCCACCAAATCCTAAATGGGGGGAATTTTGAAGCTCTCCAGGCATGAGAAAAAAAACTGTCGTGAATGAGGACTGAATGCCTACCCATCTCCTTCTTGAAAAAGAGAAATCGCGTTGACATTGTCTCCTTCAGTTATAATGTCTTGCTAGTTCTCCTCCTCAACAAATTTAATGGATAGCTCTGCAACTTCATATTCAAGGACCATCTTTTCTCACTTGCACAAATAGGCAATAACACCCCCTTTACTAACCTGGATGCAATTTCCCCAACTAGATCTTCTTTGATCAGAAAAGATAGTTGCATCATAGTTCAATTTTGCTCAACCATCTGTTGGTGGAGTCCACCATATGCCACTGGGCGAACCGTCCGCATACCCTGGATTCTTTCTACATTTAAGAAAGTTGTTGTATGAAATTTTCAGACATCAATTAATACCTTAGCAGGCTTACAAGGTTCCCAATCTTGCTTCATTTCTGTGCTACCAAATGAACCACACTTGGGTGGTAAACATCCTACCCATTTGTTGGTTGTCCATCTGCTTCATGCATAACTGAGCCACCTCAACTGGGACCATCGTCTCATCGATTGGAAGGATGCTACCAAGCAATCTGCCTCCAAATCTCAGCTACCCAAGGACAACTCCGGATATCATGTGTTATAGTTTGACATTTTTCACCACAAAAGACACACGTTGTGACCCATTTTTCCCTCTTGTGAATGGATTCGCCGTAGGGGGGTGGGAAGGATGTTGTTGCAAACTTGCCATGCAAATAATTATATTTTTTGGAAGGGCTTCCACATTCCATATGGTTTTCCAGAACCTAGTGAGGGGGTTCCAGTTGGAGTTTTCTCCTCTCTCCTCCAGGGCCCTCCTCCTCATCTCCAATATGCAAGCACTCTTGACAGAAAACACCTATTTCTTAGTTCCCAGTAAGAATGAGGAATCTTGAGTAGATATTCACTAGAGGGATAATAAGTTTTAAGTTTGTCTTTTGAATCCAGAGGCATGAAAACCTCCTTGACCAGCTCCTTGTTTCACGTTCTGGTCATCTAGTCAACAAGACAAATACACTAGCTTCCTCATTCAGCATGGCTCTTGACAACACCTTGTTGTTATAGGAGACGTCATCCATTTGTCTTTCCAACCCTTTGAGAGTCATTCCCTACCCTCCAGCACAAAACTTGCTCCGATATCTTCCTCCCTTCTTTAACCTTATGCAAAGGATGAGTGTCTATTTAGCTTAGCATCCATGATACTCCTAACCTTGCTATACTCTTGAGAATTTCAAGAGTGTATGTATCTTGCATGCTTATATTTTGTATCGCAATGAGTCCATGCTATGAAGAATGTGTCAGCCTTGTTTTGCTAGCATTTCTAGCTAGGTTGACCACTCTTAAATCTTTTAAGAACGTGTCTATATGACTCTAATAATTTTTTCAGTACCCCATAAACCTCCTTAATGAATATTCAAGTTAAATGGGTACTGAAGAGATTATTAGGGTGCATATAGATACTTTAATCATGCTCTTTTGTAGATTTGGGCCAACACTAAAAGTCTCACGTTGTAACTTATGGTTACACCATGCAATAAGTGCAAGCTTCACTATGCTATTAATGGTTTATTTGGATTGGTATAAACCAAGAAAAGGGAAAGGGAAAGAGAAAGCAAATCTTGGTTAAAGAAAAACAACGAGTTTTTAAAAAATTATTATTTAGTTGCACTGATGTTATAGAAAATTAAGACTTAAATCCACCAATATGTAGTAATGGTGGTAAAGTTAGTCATGGTAGTCTGGGTGGTAGTGGTGACACAGGTGTTGGTGGCAGTGGAGGTGGTAGTGGTGGTGGTGGAGGCAATAGTGGTAGTGGCTGCGGTGGTGGTGGCTGCAATGGTGGCAGCGGCAGTGACAGTGGCAGCTATAAAGCTGACATTTGAAATATTAATAACATAAGTATTTGATATGTATATTTTTTACCAAAACCGATAAGTCAAGAGGTGAAAAACTTTTAGGCCAATTTTCCACCCCTTTTCTCCTAGCTTGCACTCTAGTTTCTATTTCTTCGTTACACCAAATGGTAGAAATTGAAGGATTTTTAAAAGATTCCTTTCATTTCCCCTACTTTCCAACAATCCTAAACATACCCTAATTAAATTATCATATTTTTGTACAATAAAAAATATTTTTAAATATTAAAATAAATAACTTTATTTATTTCTCTTTGTCCCATATTAATAGCTCAATTTAAAATAATTTATTTTTAAAAAATCAATTCAAGCAATTATTGTAGGATAGTAGGAGCATTTAGCAATATCCATGTTCTCTTTTTCTTTCATATCATAAATTTAGTAAGATTTTTAAATTTTTTTTAAAATAAACACTCAAATGACACGAATTCCAACAATTTTCCAAAATGCCATAATCGCCCTTATCCCTCTCCAAACCCTAACCTTCTTCTATATTTTCCCCCCATCCCAGATCTTCCATCCCTTCTTCCACAGTTGACATTGTTATCCTCGCCACCACTACCACTTCTGGCTTCGTCAAAACTATCATTGCCCTCCCCTTTCTATATGCTCCCCTCCCCTTCCCCGACATCCTCCCGTCTTTTCCCTCCATATTTGCAATCATACCACAACGTTAGATCACGTTTGGCCATGTTGGCCACCACAATCTATATCCACAATTAGATTTATCTTGATCTTCACAGGTTGACTTGCAGCGGAACTTCAACCATGCTTTACGCTCTAACCATTGCAACTAGATTGGTCATAGCCTTCCATGGGCCACAAAGCTGCACGCAGCCATTTACCATTGGGCAATATTCAGTGGCCGGATATTTTTAGATTCAGGAAAGACGACTTGACTTCTACTACTGGAGTAAGATCTCTTTCTCAATCTCTGACTTGTTTTCTCCAACTCCAGTATTTGAGCCTTTGTTGACCATAAAGACAGTAATATTTTTCTTCTTCATTAGATAACGACAGTAAATGGTTATCTTTATTATACAAAGATAGTAAATGTTTCCTACCTTTTGTATTAGGATTAGATGGAGCTATTGATCAGCCTCTGTTGGACCATACATTGGGTAGCTGATGTTGGGTGGCATCAGTGGAAATCTTGGGGTGAGCCCTTGCGGTGAAGATGCAAAAATCTACTTTTTAATCCCTCAAAAATAATAATCTCATGCAATCAATAACATGCATACATATAACCAATAAATCTATCATAGATCGTTCAATAATCAAATCAGGCCAACCGTAAATACATATTGACTTTTAGGGATTGAGCCCCAAGGACATGGCCAAGATCACCTACAAGCAATAAAACACGACCCTTTATTAATCTCAATTCAATATAAACAAGAGGGGATGTTGATTACCTCTTTGAAGATAATATAAATGAGATCACCACAAACCCTATCGTGTGGATGGAAGAGATAGCTTCAAAATCCTCCTTTTGATGTGGCCAAAGTCTTCCTTGCACATTGTCACGCCCCGACGATGCCCGACCCGAGCCGAACCCAGTCCAGGGGCCGGTCAAGCGCGCGGGGGCAACGAAGGGAAATTGAGAAATGATTTAGCGGAAGACTTAACCCTAACCACGGGCGATTTAATAGAATTACGGAGTACACACAATCCTTTGAGCAAGAGTAAATAAGAAGGAAAGAAATAGAGTTGCTTATCATAAAGTAAACAACTAATCTCAAACCCACATGCTTAGTTAACTGTAGCCCACACCGGCTCAAAATAAGTCTTAAGAAACACAACTGTAAAATGTGACATAGAACCAAAACAACAGAGAACCCTACACAAAGGTTCTAAACATAAAGTATAAAACCAAAGGAAAATAAGTCACACAACGATCTCCATGATCACATCCAACTCACCTCCGACCTTGCCTTAAAGAGGAGATCCTGTCCGTCTGCGTGTCGCACCACGCAGCCCCAAAAAAAACACGAGAAAGAGGGGTAAGTTTAACAAACTTAGCAATGATTTTTAATATCACTATCAACATCGAAAATACGATAGCATAACAACATAATCATTCAGATCAAAGATGTAAGGACCCTCATCTTTGAACCGGTTTTGGTTTTCTTTAATTATGGGTTATCGTGAGATTTACGCGTTTTCTGATCTTATTCGGTGATTTCGTAAATAAATAGTGTTTGTGATAGTTTTAACCAAAATTAACTTCAATATTAGTGGTTTTGAGTGATTTTAAACCAAATGTGAATTTTTGATATTTTTCGGAATTTTTACTATTTTCCCAAAAATTAGGGTTTTGGCGGGACCCCTATGGGCCCCACCGTCGAAAATTTTATTTTTCTGTCAAATGAACCTAGACATATACTTAAGGTCCCACAAAAATTTTCAGAATTTTATTAGCCTTAAATTGTGTTTAAATTTGCAAAATACCCACTTTTAGCCTACTTTTCATATTTACACCCCAAAACTTACCTATGCCTACCCCAACCCTTACTATAAAAGGGCAAACCAGAGCCATTTCCATTTTTGGGAATAGGCTAAGGAAGGAGGGCTGGCCTAATCCCCACTTAGGCCCGAATTAGAAGCCGATTAAGGTAAGCTTGCTCTAATTAAGCACTAATTCATGACTTTTCTCTTAATTTCTTCCAAATCTACCATTTTCCCCTTGATTCAATTCGTTTTTGACCATCAAATGCTACTGATTTGTGTTTTACTACAAACCCTAACATTCAAAATTCGATTTTTACTACCAACAAGCCCTAGATCTAAGGTTTAATTAGGGATTTCTTGGGTAAATCGATTTCTATTAGAGTTTAATTCAAACTCATTGTGTTTTCAAGGATTTCAAGAAGGGTGACTCTTCAATCCGAGCTTAATCAAGTGCTGAGGTAATGGGTCTTCGAAATCTCTGTTTATCCATGGTAAAACTCTTCATTTTTGGCTTATTTCGAAATGGTTTACTTGATTTAGTGTGTTAATGGTAAGATTAGAAAATGGAATTATTTAATCCCGATTTCTTAGGGTTTTGCATTATTATGGTTTGGTTTGATATTCTGGAAGTCAAGGAGGACTTTTGATGATGATTAGGGTGTTAGATGTGGATTTGAAGTGTTATCTATGGTGTTTCGGTTTGATTTTGCGAAAGGAAGAAGATGATTGTTCTGCCGTGTTGGCGATCGATCGGCCTTGAAGGGCGATCGATCGGCTGAACTGTAAATTTTAAATTTTTGCGTGTAACCGATCGAACTGCCTGAAGGGCGATTGATCGGCTACACAGGAAATTGTGTGTTGTGCATATGATGTCTATTTTGATGATTCCACTTTAGTTTGCCAATTTTATATGAATGTGGAGTGTTTTAAGCTATGTTAGGCTACTGGAAATGCATGTTATTGAGTTTATGGAGTTGAGATATATGCTTAGAGATTGTAGAATGACATGCTTTGTGGCATGATGTTGGAATCGTTATCTTGAAATTATGAATGGTTGTTTCCCTTTGGTTAAGCATATATTTTCAGTAGGACTACAATCATTGTTGGACTGATTTGTCATGATAAATTGTGATTAATGGTGTGTGAATGTTGGTGAATGCCATGACTCAATGATGAAATGAGTGATGTTATAGGTGTTTAGCCTTTGTGGTTGAGTTTTGAATTTAGCTATGATTTCAACAATTCTTCTACTATGATTTCCGCTGGAATTCATGTTTAGATAGAAATTCACATGTGTAGTGTGGTAGTGAGTTGATTTTCAAGCATGTTGATATGCATTATGTGAAATGCTTCTACTAGTTACACACACACACATGTGGGGGTTAAATGATGATGTTGAAGCTTAATATTGTGATTATGAATGATGCATTAGGGGCTGGTGAGAGCACTTATCATGATTAGGATTCATGTATGCTTTGCCCACGCATGTACCATGCTGTATGCATCATGAAAATGGATTTCCAAGTGAGGCTTCATCGTGATTAATCGAATTTGACCGATTGGATGCAATGTGATGAAATTGTGTGCCGGGTTTATCGGTCGTGGATTAATCGTAAGTTGATTGGTCCGAAAGGACATATTTTGATTTGAAGTTCCTGTGTGGAACGATTTGAAGTTCCTGTGTGGAACGAGTGCACTCCCCGGGTTGAGTCTTGTTTAATGGAATGATGTGGGGACGAGTTGTGTACTTGTCTTGCGGATATGTGAGAATATTATTATGTGTGTCATCTGGACCCTGAGAATCCAGTGTGGTATGCCGTGTGCACCCCGCTACCACGTGTTCTAGGGTTCTCTGTGTGAGAACTCGGGCTCTTCCCTCCGCAGGAGATGTCCCTGGGCGAACACCCCTGCTCTAGATTCTCTGTGTGAGAATGGGACATCCTTAGCCAGGATCGTCCAAGGCGAGCAGTATAAGGGATTGACAACCCCAATCTTTCTTGAATTCTTGTGTAGAATTTTGTACCATGACATGCCTTCGTGGCCTTGTCTATGCTCCCGTCTGTGTGACGTTAACATGTGATTACTCCTTGATGGAGGTGGATTGTGATGACATTATGCATGTGGGAATATGTATGTTAGAGATACATCCATGCATGTTGATTTTGATGTTATGCATGTGGAATATGTATGTTAGAGATACATCCATGCAGATTGTGATGATATTATGCATGTGGGATATGTATGTTAGAGATACATCCATGCAGGTTGTGATGATAAAATGCATGTGGAAATATGTATGTTAGAGATACATCCATGCAGATTGTGATGATATTATGCATGTGGGAATATGTATGTTAGAGATACATCCATGCAGGTTGTGATGATATTATGCATGTGGGATATGTATGTTAGAGATACATCCATGCAGGTTGTGATGATATTATGCATGTGGGATATGTATGTTAGAGATACATCCATGCAGGTTGTGATGATGTTATGCATGTGGAATATGTATGTTAGAGATACATCCATGCATGTTGATTTTGATGTAATGCATGTGGGAATATGTATGTTAGAGATACATCCATGCGGGATTGGTAGGATGTGAATGCATGTGGGAATATGTATGCTAGAGATACATCCATGCAGGTTGAATTATGCATTATGATGCAGTGTTAGGTGATATGAATGTGTGATCAGAAAGTGATGCACCATGTAAATCTTTGATCTAAACGATCTCATTGCTAAGCTATCGTATTTTCTACGTTGACAGTGATATTAAAACCATTGCTGAGTGTTAAAACTCACCCCTCTTTTGTGTTTTGATTTGGGGCTGCATGGTGCGACACGCAGACGGACAGGATTGCCTCTTTGAGGAAAGGTCAGAGGTAGCTTGGGTGTGATGATGGAGATCGTTGAGTGACTTACCTGCGTTTGTTTCATGCTTTATGTTCGAACCTTTGTGTAGGGTTCTTGTTTTGGATTTATGTCATATACTACAGTTGTGATGATTATGACTTATTTTGAGCCGGTGTGGGCTTTACTTAACTAAGTTTGTGGGTTTGAGATTGTTGTTTACTTTGTGATAGGCAACACCTTTTTCTTCCCTTTTATTTACACTTGCTCAAAGGATTGTGCGCACTCCGTGTTGCTGTTAATCGCCCGTAGTTAGGGTTAAGTCTTCCGCTAGATCATTTCTCAATTTTCACTTCGTCGCCCCCGCGCGCTTGACCGGCCCCTGGACCGGGTTCGGCTCGGGTCGGGCATCACCGGGGCGTGACAAAAGATTGGCAAGGTGCATCATTTTCTGATCACACATATACATCACCTAAACCTGCATCATAGTGCATGATCCACATAGTATTATTCACGTCATCACAACCTGCATGAATGTATCTCTAACATACACATTCCATCATGCATTACATCATAACAACCTGCATGAATGTATATCTAACATACATATTCTATCATGCATTACATCATAACAACCTGCATGAATGTATATCTAACATACATATTCTATCATGCATTACATCATAACAACCTGCATGAATGTATCTCTAACATACATATTTCATCATGCATCATATCAAAATCAACCTCCATCAAGGAGTAATCACAATTTAGTGTCACACAGATGGGAACATAGACAAGGCCACGAAGGTGTGTCATGGTCCAAAATTCTACACAAGAATTATAAAAAGATCGGGGTTGTCAATCTCTAAAGCTGCTCACCCTAGACGATCCTGGCCAAGGATGTCCCATTCTCACACAGAGAATCTAGAGCAGGGGTGTTCGCCCAGAGACATCTCCTGTGGAGGAAAGAGCCCGAGTTTCCACACAGGAAACCCTAGAACACGTAGTAGCGGGTGCACACGGCATACCACACTGGATTCTCAGGGTCCAAATGATAGTCATAATAACAATCTCATAGTCCGCAAGACAAGTACACAACTCGTCCCCACATAATTCCATTTAACTAGACTCAACCCGGGGAGTGCACTCGTTCCAGACAGGAACTCAAATCAAAACATGTCCTTTCGGACCAATCAACTTACGATTAATCCACGACTGATCAATTCGACACACAATTTCACCACATTGCATCCAATCGGTCAAATTCGATTAACCTCGATGAAGCCTCAATTGGAAATCCATTTTCATGATGCATGCAGCATGGTACATACGTGGGCAAGGCATACATGAATCTTAATCCATGATAAGTGCTCTCATCAGCCCCTAATGCATCATTCATAATCATAATATCAAGCTTCAACATCATCATTAAACCCTACATGTGTGTGTACCTAGTAGAAGCATTTCACACAATGCATGTCAACATGCTTGAAATTAAACTCACTACTACACTACACATGTGAATTTCCATCTAAACATGAATTCCAGCAGAAATCATAGGAGAAGAATCGTTGAAATCATAACTCAAATCAAAACTCAACCACAAAGGCTAAACACATATATGATCATTCATTTCATCATTGAGTCTGGCATTCACCAACATCCACACATCAACTAACCACATCCTATCATGACAAATCAGTCTATTAATAGGTTGTAGTCCTACTGAAAATATGCTTAACCAAAGGGGGTCAACCATTCACAATTTCAAGATGACAATTCCAACATCATGCCACAAAACATAAAACATTCCACAAATCTCTAATCATATATCCCAATTTCATAACCTCAATAGCATGCCTTTCCACTAGCATAATATAGCACAAAACACTCCACATTCATGTAAAATTGGCAAGTCAAAGTGGAATCATCGAAATAAATATCATGCAAATAGATCACAAGACTGCTGTGTAGCCGTTCGAACGCTCTTCAGACCGTTCAATAGGCTAAACGGGAAATTTTTAAATTCACAGTTAGGCCGTTCGAATGCCCAGCAGGCCGTTCGATCAGCTGAACTGAAAATTTGTCGATCCGACAGTGTTGCCGTTCGAACGCCAAGAAGGGCCGTTCGAACGCCAACAAGGCAGAACTGATCATCTTCTTCCTTTCGCAATTTCAAACCAAAACACCATTGATAACACTTCAAATCAACATCTAACATCCTAAATACTATCAAAAGTCCTTCATGACTTCCAGAATGCTAAACCACATCATAATAAGCTAAAACCCTATGAAATCAAGATTAAAGATTATCATTTTCTAATCATGCCATTAGCACACGAAATCAAGTAATTCCATTCAAAATAAGCCAAAAATCAAGAGTTCTTACCATAGACAAATTAAAATTTTGAAAGTCCATTACCTTATCCCTTGATTAGACTCGGATTGATGGTCACCCTTCTTAAAAACCTTACAAAGACATAGAGTTAAAATTAAACTCCATTAAAATTGATTTAACAAAGAAATCCCTAATTAAAAACTTAGATCTAAGGCTTGTTGAACATAAAAATCAGATTTTGAAAGCTAGGGTTTGTAGTAAAATACAAATTAGTAGTTTTTGATGTCCAAAAACGAATTGAAACAAAAGGGAAATGGTAGATTTAGAAAAGATTAAGAAGAAAGTTAGGGTTTAGTGCTTAATTAGAGTAGGCTTACCTTAAACACCTTCTAATCCGGGCCTAATTGGGGATTAGGCCTGACCTCTCCTCCTCAGCTTATTCCCAAAATGGGAATGGCTCAGGTTTGGCCTTTTATAGTAAGCTTTGGGGTGTGTATGGGTAAGTTGTGGGGTGTAAATAGAAAAAAGTAGGCTAAAAATGGGTATTTTACAAATTGGAGCACTAATGAAGTCAAAGAAAATTCTAAAATTTTTTGTATAACCTTAGGTTGATGTCTGGGTCCATTTGACACAAAAATCAAAATTTTGACGGTGGGGCCCACAGGGGTCCCGCCAAAACCCTAATTTTCAGAAAAATAGTGAAAATTCTGAAAAATCCCAAAATTCCACATTTTATTTAAATTCACTTAAAACCACTAATATTAAAGTTGATTTTGGTTAAAACCATCATAAACACCACTTATTCACGAAATCACCGAATAAATCAGAAAACACGTAATCTCACGATAACCGACAATTAAAGAAAACCAAAACCGGTTTAGAGATGATGGCCCTTACACACATTGCCCAAGGTGCACCAAATGAAAGAGAGAGATCCTCTCTAGACCAACACACGAGAGAGAAAGGGAAGAGATGGTTGGCGGCTCAACCCACACCAAGAGGAGCCACGGCCAATCATTAGGGAGAGAAAAGGAGAGAAGGACTAGCCTCTCTCTTCACACCAAGGAGAGGAGCGGCTCATAGAGATGGGGCTAAAAGCTCCTTTTTATACTTAGGGCATCCCTCTCCTAAGTTGGGCTTGGGCTTAAGGCTCAACAAGACTCTTCCGAGTAGGTTTTCTCTACTAGTGTCTTATTCAAGTGTATGGGCTCAAGTCTACAAGCCCGTGGAGGCCGTGCACATCCTTCATGATCATGCCCATGGGGAGGCTAACCCCTAGTGACACATGTATGAGGTGGTGGGTCCACCCCACATACCTAGACCCCTAGAACCTTAATCGGTTCACCCTAGCTATTCATAAGTGACTAACATGGGCCGAGCCCATAAGTTGGTCCAACTTCTGATAATTTGGTGGCAGTCGAATAGTGGTGGTCTAGTAGGCTCTATGGGGTGTTTGGAACGCTATTCATGATAGATGGCAATCTAGCAGAGCTCTCTAGTGGCAATATTGTGGTGGTGCTATGGCATAGGCTCTGCAAAGGTCCACCAACACTTCGACAAAGGTTTGATGACATTTAGCAAAGGTCTAAATAGTGGGCCTGACGACAGTTCAATGATGGCCACAATAATGGTTTGATGGCGATCCTAGTGGTGGTCCAATGGCCATTGCAGTGTCTAGTAAAAAATGGAGGCAATGAGACATTGCCTCTTTGTCCCTTAAAATGTAAAATTTTGCATTCATATCTCTTAGTCCCCCTAATATTTTGAAGAAAAAAACTTGCTAATTGATGGCCCATAAGCTAGAGCTATAGTGAGCTGCAACTCTAGCTAGCCCTTCTCTATTTTGAATGATACTATTCCCCTTTGTTGGGTGGCATAGTGAAAGTGTAGTAGAGAGCTTGTTAGGTAGAGGCACCAAAATCAAATTTTTCCTTGCTTCAAAGATGAAGATCATGTATAAACATGCATAAATACATATACATAAGTAATAATATAAATTCAAAACATAATTTGCATATAATCAATTGATTAACAAGGATCAATACTGTCATGCCCCGGCGCTACCCGACCCGAGCCGAACCTGGTCCAGGGGTTGGTCAAACGCATGGGGGCGATGAGGGGAATTGAGATACGGTTTAGCTGAAGACTTAACCCTAAATACGGGCGACCTAACAGAAATACGGAGTATGCACACCACTTTGAGCAAGAGTAAATAAGTAGAAAAGAAAGAGAGTCGCTTAACTCAAAATAAACGACTAGTCTCAAACCCACATGCTTAGTCAACGATAGCCCACTCTGGCTCTAAAATAGGTCTTAGACAACACAACTGTAGAACGTAACATAAATCCAACGGAGAACCATACACAAAGGTTCTAAACATAAGGCATAAACCAAGGAAAATAAGTCACATAAGAGTCTCCACGATCACATCCAAGTCGTCTCCGATCTTTCCTCAAAGAGGAGATCCTGCCCATCTGCTTGTCGCGCCACGCAGCCCCAAAGCAAAACACAATAAAGATGGGTGAGTTTAACAAACTCATCAATGGTTTTTAATATAACTATCATCATCGGAAATACGATAGTATAGCAATATAATCATTCAGATCAAAGATTGACAAGATGTATCATTTTCTGATCACACAAACACATCACCTAAACCTGCATCATAGTGTATAATCCACATAGTATCATTCTCATCATAACAACCTGCATGAAATGTATCTCTAACATATATATCAATCATGCCTCAACATCATATCAACCTGCATGAAATGTATCTCTAACATACATATCCAATCATGCATCACATCATATCAACCTGCATGAAATGTATCTATAACATACATATCCAATCATGCATCAGATCATATCAACCTGCATGAAATGTATCTCTAGCATACATATCCAACCATGCATCACATCATATTAACCTGCATGAATGTATATCTAACATACATATCCCATCATGCATCACATCATATCAACTTGCATGAAATGTATCTCTAACATACATATCCAACCATGTATCACATCATATCAACCTGCATGAAATATATTTCTAACATACATATCCAATCATACATCACATCATATCAACCTCCATCAAGGAGTAATCACAATTTAGCATCACACAGATAAGGCCACGAAGGAGTGTCATGGTCCAAAATTCTACACAAGAATTTAAGAAGTTTGGGGTTGTCAATCCTTAAAGCTGCTCGCCTTGGACGATCCTAGCCAAGGATGTCCCATTCTCACACAGAGAATCTAGAGCAGGGGTGTTCGCCCAGGGACATCTCCTATGAAGGGGAGAGCCTGAGTTCCCACATAGAGAACCCTAGAACATGTGGTAGCGGGTGCACACAGCATACCACACTGGATTCTCAGGGTCGAGATAACACTCATAATAACAATCTCAATCCGCAAGACAAGTACACAACTCATCCCCACATAATTCCATTTCTCTATACTCAACCCGGGGAGTGCACTCGTTCCACACAGAAACTCCAATCAAAACATGTCCTTTTGGACCAATCAAGTTTTGATTAAGCCACGACTAATCAATCTGGCACGCAATTTTACCACATTGCATCCAATCGATCAAATTTGATTAACCTCGATAAAGCTTCAATTGGAAATTCATTTTCATAATGCATGCAACATGGTACATACGTGGGCGAAGCATACATGAATCATAATTCATGATAAGTGCTCTCCTCAGCCCCTAATGCATCATTCATAATTATAATATCAAGCTTCAACATCATCATCAAACCCCACATGTGTGTGTACCTAGTAGAAGCACTTCACTTAATGCATATCAACATGCTTGAAATTAACTCACTACCACACTACACATGTGAATTAACATCTAATCATGAATTCTAGCTGAAATCATAGAAGAAAAATCATTGAAATCATAACTCAAATCAAAGCTCAACCACAAGCTAAACACATATAAGATTATTCACTTCATCCTTAAGCCATGACATTCACTAACATCTACCCATCAATTAACCACATCCTATCATGACATATCAGTCCATTAGTAAGTTGTAGTTCTACTGAAAATATACTTAACCATAGAGAATCAACCATTCATAACTTCAAGATGGCAATACCAACATCATACCTCTAACCATAAGTCATTCCACATAATTTTAAATATATACCTCAACTTCATAACATCAATGGTATGTCTTTCCAGTAGCATACTATAGTTCAAAACACTTCACATTCACATGAAATTGGCATGTTAAAGTAGAATCACCGAAATAAACATCATGCAAATAGTACAAAAATCTGTTGTATAGCCGTTCGAACGCCCAAAAGGCTGTTCGATCGGCTAAATAGAAAAATTTTCGAATTTACAATATTGCCGTTCAAACGCCCAGAGCGCCGTTCGATCGGCTAAATTGGAAATTTGTCGAGTTGATAGTGTTGCCGTTCGAACGCCCAAGAGGGCCGTTCGAATGCCAATAAGGCAAAATCGACCTTCTTCTTCCTTTCGAATTTTCAAACCGAAACTCCATTGATAAACCTTAAAATCTCCATCTAACATCCTAAATGCCAATAAAATTCTACCATAACTTCCAGAAAGCTAATCTACCTCATAATAAGATGAAACCCTATGAAATCGGGATTAAAGATTACCATTTACTAATCATGTCATTAAAGCACTAAATCAAGTAAATCCATTCAAAATAAACCATGAAATCAAGAGTTTTACCATAGGAAGACTGAAATTTCGAAAGTCCATTACCTTATCCCTTGATTAGTCTTAGATTTGATAGTCACCCTTCTTGAAAACCTTACAAAGACATAGAGTTTGAATTAAACTCCATTAAAACTGATTTAACATAGAAAACCCTAATTAAAACTTAGATCTAGGGCTTGTTGAATATAAAAATCGAATTTTTAGAGCTATGGTTTGAAGTAAAAATGCAAATTAGTAATTTTGATATTTAAAAATGAATCAAAACAAAGGGGAAATGGTAGATCTAGAAAGAATTAAGAGGAAAGCTAGGATTTGGTGCTTAATTAGAATAGACTTACCTTAAACGCCTTCTAATCCGGGCCTAATTGGGGATTAGGCCTAACCTCTCCTTCTCAGCCTATTCCCAAAAATGAGAATGGCTCAAGTCTGCCCTTTTATAGTAAGTTTTTTTTATGTGTATGGGTAAATTGTGGAGTATGAATAGAAAAATCGGCTAAAAATGGGTAATTTAGTTATTTGAGCACTAATAAAACCTGAAAAAGTTATGAAACTTTTTGTAAAGTCTTGTGTTGATGTCTGGGTTCATTTGGTCCAAAAACCTAAATTTTGACGGTGGGGCCCACAGGGGGTCCCGCCAAACCCTAATTTTTGGAAAAATAGTAAAAATTCAAAAAAATCCTAAAAATTCACATTTGCTTCAAAATCACTTAAAATCACTAATGAAAAAGTTTATTTTGATTAAAATCATCATAAACATCATTTATTTATGAAACCACCAAATTAATAAAAAAATGAGTTAACCATGCAATAACCGATAATTAAAAAGAAATGAAAACCGGTTTAGAGATGAGAGTCCTTACAAATACTCCCTAACCTTTAGGGGCTTCGTCCCTAGGACTCTATCTTCACAATAGTCAAGATACACACTCTTTATGCTTATAAACTATTTAATTAAGTGGGGAATATGAGTACCTTTATATGCAATAGTATGATCAAGATCACTATGACCCTTTCACATAGAAGAGAGGAGAGATCAACCACACTAGCCTCCTTGTAGCGTGCTCAAGGCAGTACTCTTCTTATTCCAATAAGCTGCACATATCTCAAGCGGACTACGGTTCTAGTCCCAAGGCAAGGGAGAGTGAGAGAGCGAGAGTGTGTGTGACACCCATATTTTCCAAAGGAAAAATCATACTTCTAATATTTAAGAAAAACTTTTATTTAACCATTAGTGACCATTGACACGTATATGAAGCTATCAATGGGATGCCAATGATAACTGTGCGTGCAGTTATTTCAGAATATGAAGCAGTTGAGCGGTTTTGGACTATGAAAGTAATTATCTTAGGATTCAAGGGAGTGGAAACTAACTTTGATGGGGAAAAGGAGTCTATGGAGAAGCCAATCGCCGATGGGAGAGCATTCGGAGTCCATTAAAAAAGAATGTACACTAGAAAGAGGTGAATCGTGTTTCAAGGTCGAATCAATTTCTAAACTTGAAATTCTAAATGAAATATTTTGTTTCTAATTTTCTTCAAGTTTTTTGTGATTGTGAACTCATGTTTAGTTGTATTTAAGAAAATCTCATAGTTTGACGTGGTTTTCAAGTACTTGGGATTTTGTTTATTTATTATTGGAGTTATGGTCCAAATAGCTTGATTCTTTCTTACAAAAAGATTTATACTAGATTTCCATGCTAAAAATATGTTTGAATCGAATTTTGAGTGCTTTGTTATAATTTTCTGATCACCAATAAGGCCACCGATGTGTTCGTGTATGTGTCACAACCTGAGATTTTAAAATTATTTGGATAAATAAAACAATAGAAATAAATTTCTAAATTTTTTTTGTCAAATATTTCACAAATTCTCTTGTGGTACGAGGCAACCATTTTTCGAGTAAACGAGTATTAAATCAGAGTATAATAATAATCTAAGTCAAATTATATCTGCATTATTTTTCCTATGTAAGAACTTTTCAATATTTTGCTTTCACTTTTTATCTGCATTATTTTACATAATTATCTAGCTAATTCTCATTTATGCGAAGGATTCTTGAAAAGTGGGTTACCCACTTTCATGTAAATGAGAACACACATATAAATTGGTTGAAGATAATGAATAGTCCCACGTGACTTTGAAGAAGAAGATGATGTTAGCATATAAAGCATAAGTTTAGCCTTTCAAGTTAGGCTATTGGACCACCCCACTTTTGTGGGGGAGATACATGTCGAACCCATGAACCTAGGTGGGCTAACGCAGACATGCGCATGCGCAGCCGTCGTTCATTCAACTAGCTCAGTTTCATTTGCATGCGCGACTAACCATGTCGAATCGGGTTAGGTTAATAAGATAATTATTTTTTAGGACAAATTTATTTAGTTTTCTCTTAACCCAAAATGGATTCGATTTTCTCTTGACCCAAATGTGCTCATTAAAGGGCGAATGCATCTGTTTGAATGGGAGGGGTTGTCATCAACAGGATTTCTTCTATGTTTTATAAAACACTAAAAATTCTTTGTCTATAGCATCCAAAACTGGATTTTCACACCGTCTTTCCTTGAGAGCAATTGCATAACAATGGTTCATTGCATATGTTGTGTGAAAGTGCTTCTACAATGTATAATAGATTGTCTTATCTTGTGAGACAGACACCTAAGTAATCCTAAGCACCATTAATAAAGATGTAATTTTATTTTAAGGACAAAGCATCCAATGCTTAATTCGATCTTGTTCTCAACTTTATATAAATTTTCTTCATCATAACAATTACTAAGGTATGGAAACAATAAGCAAATCCAGTGTCAGTGGTGGCTCCTATGCCATTATAAAAAAGTGGCATTAAGATTTACATCCCACATCCTATATTAATAACTTTATTTTAAAAAAATAGTATTTTTTTAATGGCAAACTCACATATAAAAGAATGAAAAAATAAACTTATAATATTTTTTAAGTACTTAACTACTTAAATTTAACAAAATAAAGTTATCAATATATAATATATATTTTTTCAATTGGAGCTAATAATTTAAGATAAAAAAATAAACACTTATTTAATAAAAAATAAAATAGACTTAAATGTGAGAAGTTTTTAATAATAATTGTTAGAGAATGTCAGTAACGAGGGACATCAGTGGAGGGAGGGGCGGTAGAAACCTGATTATCTGATTGCTCCTGTATCTAACATTTGTTGCTTTAATTGTTCCTGTACGTTACCATCGCGGCACGAGGGGAAGCCCAGAGACAAAGGTGTCCGTCGGCAGTTGGAGTACGCAAGCCTTCGCTTCGTCTGGCGTAATCTTCTTCGTCGTCATCCGTCTAACTCGCGGCCTCGTGCGAATACTTTCGTTCAAGATTCGCGTGAGTCGTGATGACGAAAATAATGGCACGTCCTTTCTTCTAGAAGAGAGGCACCAGCAAAATATCTGAAACACCCCTGCCACGAGAGTTGAACTGCCTGCTGCGTCCCCTTACAAGCTGCACGTGTATCGGACCCATTGGGTCAGGGAACTTCGACCCGGATTTCAGCCGACGCGGACATAGTTATTTAGACCAAACCGGCTTTTTGCTGCTTCACATAATCACGATGTGAAAAAATCAAAACGTCAAGGGCAAAAAAGTCAAAACGTCGTCCTGCGTCACATGAATAAATGGCTAAACTGATCAGTGAAGGGTGTGTGCTTTCTGGAGGCAGGAAGGGTCACAGCGAGCATTGATTAAGAATAAAAAAATCTTGATTAGGAACGAAGAACCATGCTTTATCGTAAGACGCGCATAAGATGAGCCATTACTGTAAAGGAAAGTGTCTAAAGTATCCATTTTGAAACTTTTTATTTTTATTATTATACACAGGCAACTTTTCAAATATCAAGTGTGCTCTTATTTAGAAGGTTCTGTTTGTGATGCCCTTCATATGCATCAACTACCATAGCCTGCCCATTCTCTTGAATTAAAAGACAAAGACCCTCAAGCTCAAAGGCTTCGTATTAGATAGAGAAAATCACATTATTTCTCACTCGGGAGTATGCACAAGGAAATTCAACAAGTAAATTAACGAAGTGGAAGTGTACCTTATTCACCTATTTTTGTGAAACCGAAAACGCAAAGCAACACAAAAATACTAATACGAATATCGCTCTCTCTGTCCTATATTAATAACTCTATTTTAAATAATAATAATTTTTATTAATTGGTAAAATTTACATCTAAAAAAAAGAACTTATAATACTTTTTTTAAGTACCCAATCACTTAAATTAAACAAAATGAAGTTGTTAATATAGAATAAATTTTTTTTATCAAATAAGCTATTAATTTAGGATGGAGAAAATAACAAAATAGTCAAGTCTTCCCTCTTTCTTCTCATTATTCTCTGTCCTTCCCTTCCCCTTGCCTCAGTCAAAAAACTCTATATCCATTCCCTGTCTTCCCATCGCCGCAATTCTATGTATCCATAACAAGAAAACAAGAACATAGTATGAATTTTTATGTTTTTTCTGGGTTTTTTTTATGATTAGGGCTAAGAAATAGAAATGAAAGGGAGAGAGATTGAACCCTAAATACCAAAGATCATGAAGGGGAAGAAAGAGATTCAAAGAAGGGACAAGGGAAAAGGGAGGAGGAAGAGAAGAATAAGGTCGTGGCATGAAATTTGGGGTGTTTTTGTCTTCCAGTTAAAAACAAGTGGCAGTAATGGTAGTTGATGCATATGAAAAATTGCTTTGGTAATATGAAAAATACAAATTTCAAACTTGGGCAATTTAAAATTATTCCTTACTGATAACTATTTTATTTATTGGCAACTAATATAGACCTAAATATAACAACAAAAGTGAGCCATTTATATTAGCTAATACATTTAAGAAAAAAATATTCCCTTTGTCCTATATACATTTGAAAAAATAGTAATTTTTATTGAATGACAAATCTCACATCTAAGAGAAGAAAAAATAAGCTTATGATTTTTTTTAAAGTATCCAAATACTTATATTTAACAAAATAGAGCTATTAATATGGAACACACTTTTTTGCCTAATTGATATATTAATTTAGGATGGAGAGAGTATCATCTAACACAAAACTCACCCAAATATATTACACATAAATATAGTCATTTACAACTAATAGCAATCATCCTAGGCAAAATAGAACATAGACTATAAATGAACTTAAAATTGAACATAGACTATACTTTAAGTGTTCTAGCTTGTGCAATTGTATGGCACACTCAACATGGGTGCAACCTCCTAGCAAAAAATAGAAAGGTGCAGCCATCAAATGAAGATATGATAGTTTGCACTCATCTTCCTCCTCTCTTCATCTCTTCCCCTATAATAAAGCAGTCAAATAGTTGGCATTAGGAAAGGCACCGATGATGTCTATTGCACATTAGCCCTCATTGTGCAACATCGTGGCTAAATTTTTCTTTAAAAAAATCAAGTTTAGAATAATATTTGTCATCATACTCCCTCTATCCTATATTAATGGCAACATTTGAAAAAATTGTGGTTTTTATTAAATGGAGAAACCAACATCTAAGAGGAGGGAAAATTAGTATACGATACTCTTTTTTAAGTACCCAACCACTTAAATTTAACAAAATTAAGATATTAATATAGAATAATTTTTTTCCTCAAATAGAGCTGTTGATTTAGGATGGAGGGAGCATCTAGTTGGATCTTTCTGAGTAAGAGAGAGGCTGGGGTCAAATCTTTATAGTGTAGTGTAAAGGGTACATGAGTTTCTTACTTGTAATAAAAGTAAAAGTATATATATATATATATATATATATATATATATATATATATATATATATATATATATATATATATATATATATATATATATATATATATATATATATATGACGGCCTTTAGTATATCATATTGATTCTAGCAAAAATAAAAAAGAACACTTATGCATTTATATGCCGAATTTTCTAAATTTTAGGATAACTTAATAAGAGTAGTTTAGCCCTTTTATAACTATTTGTAATTGTATGTATGTGTTTAGCCTCCATTATAAAAAAAAACATATTGTTTCAATTTATAGGATTTTTTTGTATGTGTAATTGTGAAAAACACACTAATGAGGTGACGATTGTTAAATCGCGAGCTCAACATTAGCCTTGTTTTTTATTTTAATTTTGTTAATGTTAAGATTTAATTGAGCTTTCTTGATATACGAATGAGCATCAAGGGCATATTGAATGTTTTTTTATATCGATCTTTACCTTATTGCAAATTCATGGTGAATGAATATAGTTTTGCTACTTTGACCTGTAAATAACAAAGTTTATAATAATATAAATTCAAAAGGCTACTTCATCTTCCTATCACTATTGATGTGTGAGACTCATTTTTATGAGTCCCACTCATCAATGGTGATAGGAAGATGGAGTGGCCTTTCGACGTCGTTTTTAAATGTTATGTAAGCATTTTTCTAATAGCAAAGTTTTGTCTCCATTAAACTTAGGAGTTGAGCCTTTCACAGCATAGCTTTAAGTTTTGGACCTTTCAACTATTAACCAAAAGTGAAGTTTAAGGCCATCCAATGGCTGCTGATATATTTATAGTGTGAAATTGAAGGATCGCATCACTGACTTTTTTTTCTGACACTATAGCGATATTCCAATGGCTGAAATATTTCTGAAGTGAAATTGAAGGATCCCATCACTGACCTTTTTTTTTCTGACATTTGATGGTTTCCACGAAACAAACCTAAAAATATATATTTTTTATATTAATAGCTCTATTTGAAAGAAAAAAGTTTATCCCATAACTCCAATTGGATCAATTTAAGTGGTTGGGCCACCTAATAAAGCGTATCAAAAGTTTAATTTCTATTCTCTTAGCTATAGGTTTTACTATCTAATAAAAAAATATTATTTTTCTAAATAAAATTATTAAAATAGGAGAGAGGAAGTATAAAGAAAATAATTAAATTTATAATATTCCCCATATTATTGGCTATTATAAATTATATATTGACTTATCCAATATGTATTATGTGTTGATATTGTAAAAAAAATAGATGATATTATATTAAAATATAGAAAAAATAATAATATGATTTGTTGCTGTAGGAGGCCAATTTTCTCACTCCTTCTAGTTGGGTTTTTATTGTTAAGATGCACCGAGCATATATGAGGTCGTGTGAGTTGGGTGCATCGCACACTGTTACATCGTATTACTAAGAAAGTCAAGCGGGTCATTCAAACCCACCTCCACCTATTAGGCATTGATGACACAGGCCCTATTAGAGACGACACATCTAAATAGAACTCATAATGCACACAAAATATATCTCATATATTTTTGGCTTATATAAATATGTGAAGCATTTTTTATGTTAGCAAAGTGTTGAGCGTAACGAATCTATAAAAGCTGTTGATATTTGAAATCAATGTACATGCTAATGAGCATTTAGTGCAATATGCTCTATATATTAGTGTATATTAATATTTGAGCGTATGTACTATTTATTTTAAATATCAACCGTTCTCATATATTCTTTATGCCAACATATATATCGACAGCTTCCCATGTATTCACAATGTTAGGCGCCTTATCAAGAGGGAGTATATAAAATGGTTGAAGAAATGTGAGACTCACGGCAAGCCACCTCCCTACAAAGGGCCCAAAGGCCCCCCTCCCCTCCCGACTTCAGCCGCCTTTCCATCCAGTCAAACTAGAGAGATATGACCAAAATTTTCCACGGTCATATTTCCCCCTTCACCTTCTGAGAAGGTGCTCTCAACCCCTCTAATGTGAAGACGTGACCGTCTTCCCTTCTTCTTCATCATCCTCTATTTCCATCGGCTTCCTTCTCTTCTCTTCGCTTCTTTTAACCTCAGATGGCTTCTTCCGCTGAGAGTTTAGAGACTTCAGCGAATTCCCACCAAGGCTTCTCCTTCACCACCACCAGTAACACCAGCTCCAACCACTTCATGTCCACCAGGTTCTCCTCCGACCACACCGACTCGAGATTCCCCTCGAGCCAGAGCTTCTCCGATCGCGTTGCGGATCGGATTGGCGGGGGAGTACCCAAGTTCAAGTCCCTGCACCCTCCTTCCCTCCCCATCTCTCCTCCTTCTGCTTCCCCTTCTTGCTACTTCTCCATTCCAGCTGGCCTCAGCCCAGCTGAGCTCCTAGACTCCCCTGTCCTTCTCTCCACTTCCAATGTAAGTATAATTAGCCTTACTTGTGTGTCGCTCTTTTTCTCATTGAAATCTTTTCTTTGCTTCGCTCTGCAATTGCTTTTGCTTTTTTTGTTTTTCAATTTCCGAAGTTATGTCTTTTTGTGATCTGGGATCATGGGTGTTTTGCTGTCTGTCTCCTGTCCAGAAGGGTCCACGCTTCTCTGTATTGGGTATTTTCTGCCTTTGACCTTTATTGTACATCCAGTCAGTTCTTTTTGCTTTCTGCTCTTGTAGCCGTCCAAATTCAGACAAATCCCAACTTTCTCCTCTTTTTGATATGAATCGACTCTTTCTACTTACTCTTCTCTGCTTCTGTTAGGCAGCCGTTTTTCCATTTGTTTTTAGTATTTCCGTCAGTTCTTGGTTGTACCCTCTTTCTGTTTCTTCTTTAGTTGATGGATTTGCAGCAGGATTCCATGTTTCTGATTTTGTGTCACCATGTTCATCTTTCTGATATCTTACCTTTTATGGTTATTAAGATTTTTCAGTATAGACAAATGGGATAGGATGATGATGGTGATTTATTTGTGATTTATCTTTTATCTGTCTTCTTCTATGCTCATCTGCCTTTGTAGATGAGGCCATACTTTCCCACCATCTCTCTGTTAAATTAAGTATTCCTTGCATTTTTGTCGTGTGCATATCTTTCCAATTTTTACCAGGAAGAGTTTTCCCTTTTCTAAGTTCAATTATAGATACAGGGTTGGAACTTTTTGCTCTTTATGACCTTTTTTCCAAGCTAATGTCTTTGTGTAATATCTTGTCTGCAGATTCTTCCATCTCCAACAACTGGATCGTTCCCCGCTCAATCATTCAATTGGAGAACTGATTCTTACAGCCATCAGTCGAACATCAAAGAGGAACAGAAGAGCAACCAAGACTTCTCCTTCCAACTACAAACAAGACCAGCTAATGGCGTATCTTCGAACTTCCATTCACCTTCCTCTACAATTCCGACGGTATAAATCGATTTTACTGGCGAGCTATGAATGTCCATGCTTTTACAATTTTTTCTGTCTCATTTTTTTTACTTAATTTTGTTCTGAATCAGCAGTCAGAAGCCTCAAAAAGTCAGCAACAGCTGTGGAGCTATGAAGAAGCCAAGAAGTCATCTGACATGTCCAACGGTGTAACCAACATCAAGTCTGAGATCACCAACAATCAAACCTCCGGAGGGTTCCAATCAGATTTCAATCAAGCTCCACAAGCTATTCAGTCATACAGGGAGCAGAGACGATCAGAGGATGGCTACAACTGGAGAAAATACGGCCAAAAACAAGTCAAAGGAAGCGAGAACCCCAGAAGCTATTACAAGTGCACGTTCCCAAATTGCCCCACCAAGAAGAAAGTGGAGAGGTCTCTAGATGGGCAGATCACAGAGATCGTCTACAAGGGTACTCACAACCATCCCAAGCCTCAATCCACTAGGAGGAATTCAAATTCTTCTTCCCAACCAGTTCAAGCTGTAGCTCCATCAGAAGTCTCAGATCACTCATTCACCGGGCGTGCATCTCTGCAAATGGACACGGTGACAACTCCCGACAATTCGTCAATTTCGATGGGCGACGATGATTTTGATCAGACCTCCAGGAGCAAGTCGGCTGGAGATGAATTTGACGAAGACGAACCTGATGCCAAAAAATGGTAAGCCAATTTTTTAACATTACTTAAATAAAGCATTTTAGTTGGATTAACATTATGCAAATTATGGTGTGTTGGAAGTCAGGCTTAACATGAAATGGTTGACTGAATTCTTGACATGTGGCTGTATAATTGCAGGAAGAAAGATAACGAGAATGAAGGATTGTCAGCTGCTGGCAGTAGAACTGTGAGGGAACCTAGAGTGGTGGTTCAAACCACTAGTGATATTGACATTCTTGATGATGGATACAGATGGAGAAAGTACGGGCAGAAAGTTGTGAAGGGAAACCCTAATCCAAGGCAAGTTTTCATCGACTTCAGTATACCATAAAGCAAATCTATGAATGACTTAGTCACTATTCTAACAATGTCTGGCTCATTAACATGTTTATTCCATGATTTGCAGAAGCTACTACAAGTGCACTCATGTGGGCTGCCCAGTGAGGAAGCATGTGGAGAGGGCTTCTCATGACTTGCGTGCAGTGATCACAACCTATGAAGGCAAGCACAACCATGACGTCCCAGCTGCCCGGGGCTCCGGCGCCCACGCTGCCAACCGCCCCCCTGCAACCGATAATGGTAATGTCACTGCGGCAATCAGGCCGTCGGCCACCACCGGTCACTCTAATCACATGAATGCCATCTCCAACTTTGGATTGAGAGGGGACTCTGCCGCTGATGGCCAAACACCCTTCACACTAGAGATGTTGCAGTCCCCAACTGGCTATGGGTTCCCCGGATTTGGGCAGTCCAATGGTTCCTTCAATGGGGCCTCACAATTTATGGACAATGCATATGGGAAGGCGAAGGAGGAGCCGAGGGATGATCAGTTCCTCGAATCGCTGCTATGTTGATCTATTGATAACATCACTTATCGGTTCAATGGATGGGATCAATGCAATAAGATAAGTTTCCGGACAGTTTGTTGTGCCAATCACACCGCTTGATGTATATTTAGTAGGGCTCTGGTTTTTGTATATTGGAAGCGATAGCAGGAGCTTTTGTAGTCTCATTCGTTCATTTGTTGAGGCCTCTTTTGGGTCCAGATGTTGGGCCTCTTCATTTGTTATCTGTATCACAATTCACAAATGTATGTAAAAAGAAAACAAAGGAGTTCGGATTCAGCTTATGTACATGGAAGGCATGAGATTGGGCTTCAACTGGATGAAACACCATTTGCTCTTACAATGTATATTTTTTAAATTTTTATAATAAAATATATTGTCTTCCTATATATAGTTGAATTCTTATCGTCCATTTGTTTCTTTCGTAGGGATTGACATTTAAAGTAACAATGCACGTGGCCAAGATGGCCATCGAAGTCTACTTTCATCAAGCTGCTTGCTTGATTGTCTTCTAGTTTCTAGAAGCAGCGCCACGAAATATCTCAACTCCAGTTGTTCGATTTACTTGTGATTTGGATTTTTTTATTAAAAAATAATTAATTAATTTGAGTTGGTATATTTGACGATGAGGGGTAGGCGGTGATTTAAATTAAAAATGTTGCTATTTAGACCTTTTTTTTTCCTCGTGTTCCTATATTTTTTTACTTTAATTTTTTTTAATAAAATTTTTTTATTTATTTTTTATATTTAAAAATAAAATATTTATTATTTTTTTCCTTCTTTTTCAGTGAAGGTTTGGTTGCTGACACTAGCATCGACACCAGCAATTAAACGGATCGTGGCCCGCAGGACAAATCCGGCCTACCTTATGCCAGATCTAGCTACTTAGGCTGCAGAATCTAGCTACACAGGCTACCGGATCTGGCCTGCACGGCCAAATCCACATTAGATTGGTCGTGCGCAGGCTAGTCTGTATCACCAGTCTAAGCCGTGCGGCCAGATCTGGCATCGTTGCGTAGGCTTGTGCTGGCCGGACTGGTTGCGCACCCTGCGCAGGCCAATGTGTGGTCAGATCTAGCCATGCTACACGGACCTGTGCAGGCCAACGTGCGGCCAAATCTGGCCGCATCGTGTGGGCCTACGCAGGCCGGCGCATGACCAAATCTGGTCATGTCGCGCAGGCCAGCATGGCCTAGCTGTGTGTGGCCAAACGGGCCATGCATGGTCTATAGCCAGATCTGGTCACACATTGGCCTGCGTCGCCAGATCTGATGTGCAAGTTGAATCCGATGCGGCTAGAGTCAATGTTGTCATTAGATCTCGCTACTAGAGTTATTGTCGGAGTCAATGTCGCTATTATTAAAAGAAAATAAATAAGATTTAATATAATAAAAAAATATAAGTAAAATAAAAAAAATAAAATAAAAAAAAACTTTATTTTGAAAGACACGGAAAAAAACAGGTGTAAATAACCACGTTCTTTTAAGTTACCAAGTTGGACGGCGGCTTGAGGCCATTTGCTTAATAAGGCATGGACTACAACTACTCACATGTTACTAACATTGTTACGGATATAGATGCCAGATTTAGATCGGCTGTGAAGGCTGTAAGTGCCCAATTAACTAACTGAGACTGCTGTAAAAAACATGTGCTTACTTGGGGACCTTTAATTTTTACATGTTTTTAGCGCCTTCTCTGGCTGATTGGGTTCTGACAGAGCAAGTATGTTGACGGCTTGGGGCCCTACGGCCCCCACCTTGAATGAAGAATTCAAAAGCCAAAAATTTAGCCATAATTGCCCCAGCTCATCGGTCTTGTTTATTGGTGGCCTTGTACCTCCGGCTGAGGAAAGTCTTTGGTCAGTGGGACAAAGACTGCTTTGTGCTGATGTCTGCCTCATTGCCCTTCACGAAAAGGATCTCGTGTTCATATTAAGAAAGCTCTCTCTCACCATTTAAGCTTCACAACTAAATACAGCATCAATCAAAACGCGTTTCTTTTTATCAAAAACACCGAAAATACAAAAAGGAGGCTGGAGGTCAAGAGGTCATGATTTCAGGAGTGCAACAAGTCAGACGGGGAGAATTTTGAGCTTGGATGTTAATGACGTAGGAGGCCAGCTGCACATTTACTTGCCAATTGTCACCCTGCTTGCTTATTTCCATAATGAGATCGAGGAAGCTAATCCTTGGTTTTTTTATGACGGCTTGTCTCCTTAGTTCCATTCAGATGAGGAGATTCCATGATGCTATGCAACCCACCTTATCAGTCTTTAGTTTTTATTAATTTCGCCACCAAATCCGGAAGTTTTGGGTTTTAAAGCAAAATTCAAATAGGAATGTCCAATGAGTTGATGACCTTATACCATGACAACATATCTGTTCAATAAAACTGTTCAAGTGAGCTTTCGTTATATAGAATATGTGGGCCTTACACGAGCCTCCCTCGTGCCTACATGTTTTGTTCCATTAAAACTTAATTAAAAGGTTTTGTTAAACACTTTCGTTAGGTGATTATCATTTTCGTGTCCAACATTGGTGATAATTCTGTGGGCATGTAGCAAAAAATAAAAAAATTCATTAAGAACCTATGAAGTGTTAGTGTCTTTTGTGTCTTCTCTATTTATGGAGAATTTATTTTTTATTTTATAATTGATATTTCGAAAGCATCATCACCATTGACAAGTCTGAAGCATTTTTGGTCTTATATCCTCCACTCTACGCAATTATGACATTAACGTGTGCCAACGTGTGATGTAAGCGGAGAATATCAATGGGAAGACCAAAAAGTTTTCCTGTCAAGACAATGTCATTTTTCATTTGAACAAATATATGGAAAGTATTAGCTGCCTAATAATTTTTAAAAAGTATTTTTTGTTATTTTTTGCTTTTTTTTTCATAAGTCAAAAGGCTCCTATTATTTAAAAATAAAAAAAAGTTGTCAAATGTCGATTTCTGGGGTGACGAGGAATGTGCTCCCCATTTGGCCTGGTTTACTAGAGTGGTGGAGCAGCGGATGTGTGGAGGTGCTTAAGCGTAGGGAAGCGCAATGCAAAAAGATCTTAGTTTTAAATTAATTTATTACATAATAAATATGAATATGTAATTACATAAGTAATAAAATATGTAGATCATGATATATTATAAATCAAAGTGAATAAGATGGTAGATAAGGACTAACCTTGGGTTGATAAGCTCCTGGTTGTTCTCTTTCCTTCACGCCGATGTCTAATCTCAATTGAATCAACAATTAATTATATATTTACGTGTAGATCACTCTTGCACCCTCTTTTTAGATAGAAATTTTAGCAAGGAGGCGAGCCAATTCTTGTTCTTGACGTCACAAATCAGCGAGCAAGGGGGTTCTCTTGCACCATGCACCAAGAGAAGATTGATGGAGAAGAGAGGGGGTGGCACGCACTACTAGGGCATTCTCCTCTCCTTCGTATTACTTATTTATACCCTTCTCATTCTCTTCTTAAGCAGGCTTCATTAAACGGGCCTCTTATTGAATTTTACAGGGTTCTTCTTAGAGGGTATGACACAACGGGAGCTGACTCTACTCCTCAAAGCCTACGGGGGGCCCAGATTCCCTACACATGGTCAAGCCCGCGATAGGGTCGACCCTTTACTAACTACGGGTCTAACCATTGACATTAATTAGTGAGTAGGGCCCCACAATGTGTTAATACACACCCTAGTCATATACATAGTGTGCATGTGTGACGAATGTAGGTCCCATCAAAATTCGTATCCCAATGGTGTGGGGTCGGCACAACCGTCCCCACTAACCTTGGACCTTGTGGCCCATATTGGCTCACCCAAACTGTGAACAAAGTGGACCATAATGGCCTGAGCCCATACCTTGGTCTAATAGTTTAGCCGACTATCTACCAGCAAGAACCAAAATCACTTATTTTATAAAGAAAATACAACAAAGTAGCATGCAAGAGGAGGTTCTCGAGCTGTAATAAGAAATCAGCCCAAAAAAATTATCTAAAAACCAAGAACAAAAAATTCATAAAAAAATGGTTAAATATTAAAAAAGACGAATTCACCTACATCCATTCACTTCTGAATTGTTCTAATGCCGAGACCTTTACGTAATTTGCTTGGTCTTGTATTACTTGAAATTCATCGATAGAAATTGTAAATATTTATTTACTTTGTTATATACATATATTTACTATCTTTATTATATTCTCCACCTCCTCTCAAACTTACCCCACATAGCTTAGCCCGATTGGAAGAGAAGCTAGGCCCTATCCTCCGCCTCTAGCTAGGCCATGTCTCGACCCTCGTTGTCTCCTCCCCGCGCTTGGCTTGAGAGGTCTTCCAGATTCAAGACCAGGTCTTTGCAAGCTGGCCCCATATTCCCACCGTCCACCTTTCTCTCGACTGCCCTAATATCACCTTCTCCCTCTCCAGTCCCTATTGGCGGCAGACTTGTAGGATTTGCGTCTTAGAGTTCCTCAGCACCAAACAAGTAGCATCCTTCCGCCAACTTAGGCGTGAGGAGGTTGAGCAGATGCTAGCCATTGTATCAAGCGCAAACAAATTAGAGACCAACATGCGCAAGCTGTTCTTCGCGTTGGCCAATGACGTGCTCTGCTGAGTAGCTTTCGGGAGGCGGTTTTGGGAGGAGACTGAAGGCGGGTTCCATGTGGGCGAGGTCATGGCTGAGACTCAGGCACTGCTGTCTAGGTTTAGCCTCGGCAACTTCTTCCCCATGTGGGGTTGGATAAATTCAGTCACTTGTTTGACCCGGGGACTAAACTAAAACTTAAGAGATTTGAAAATCATGTGTGACGAGATAATAAAGGGAGGCAAAGAGACTCGGAGCGGAAAAGACATCAAAGAAGAAAGGGAGAAAAAGACTTACCAAAAAAGACATCGGAGAAGAAAGGGAAAAAAAGACTCCAAAAAAATACTAAAAAGACTTAGTAGCGGAGGAGACATGAGAGAAAGGAAAATAGAGAGGGAGAAGGAGAAAGAAACTAGAAGGGTAAATTTACAAAAATATAAAATATGTGAAGACAATTCATAAAGTTGACTGCTGCACTCTGCACAACCTTAGGATTAGGGATTTCTCTGGTGGGATCGCACTATCTGATGCATTGGGCTGATCAAAGATACAAACATCTAGTAGTACGGTAGCGTACTACTCAATTTCACCAACAACGATTCATTGTTTCGTGGCTTTCGATTTACATTTTGTTGCAGTGAATTTAGACCTTTGTTTAATTGATTTCCACTTGATACATATAGAACTATTATCACACTCCAAAACCGAAAAAAATGTTTACTCATGATATATTAACCTTTAAGATCACATAAAATTTTAGCATGATGATTTAAGTTCAATCCTGGCATATATTGGACGGGCAAAGGAATATGACAATTTTGTTTATAGTAGCTTTCTTATCTTTATTTCCACATAACGAGCGTTTAAAAGTTAGTTACCCCTCTATTACATCATATAGTGCTTACATAGTCATTGTAATAAAGTTTTAAACTATTGTTTGGGAAAAGAAATACTCCAATCAAAATGATGCAAGTCACGACATGTTATTAACAAAAAAAAAAAGTCACGACATGTTGAAGGAAAGCTAAGATGGACAGCATGAATATTAATATGGCAAAGCAAAACCAATTTGATCTGGAGCTAGTACTATGGTTTGGATCAGATCGTTTCGCTGTTGATACACAAAATAGTTGAGGAATTATAATTACAATTTTTACCAAAACAAATTGTTGAGTCACTTGACAATGAGTGTACTGAAGTTTGAGGTTATGAGCACTAAGGATAGTATCGTCTAGTATTTTTTAGAAGGCGTACATAAAGTTAGGGTTGGGAAAATCCAACCTGACCCACATACCCAACCCAACCCGACTACAAGTAGGGATCGTCTAGTATTTTTTAGAAGGCGTACATAAAGTTAGGGTTGGGAAAATCCAACCTGACCCACATACCCAACCCAACCCGACTACAAGTAGGGTCAGGGTTTAAGCTGTTAACCCGTTTTGAATTTAGGGTCGGGTCGAACCCAACTCTCACAACCCGGTCAACCCAATTTTTACCCAACTACAAATAATAAATTTTTTTTATTATAATGTTGGTCTACTGTACTTATTTATATTATTATTATAATATTTATTTAATACATACTATGTTGAACCAGAGGTGATTAAACATAAATTTGGGCATGAATAAGATGCTTGAAGCATAGGTGTGATTATATATATTTTGTTTTGTAGTAGACATCTATTTTGGGATAACAGAGGATGATTTCTTCGAGGTGTGGTCAATTTTTATATAATTTAATTTCTTTTATGTTATTCTTTTGGGTGTGGTGAATGGAATAAAAATATGTTATATTTTGTTGTATTTATTAGCCATCATTTCTCCTCCAGAAGGATACATCACACACTAGATTTAGCTATGTGTGAAAGGTCTGACAGTCATAGTAGGGAGCAGGTTAGGAACGTGCAACAAGATAGGTGGATAATAAAACTCAATGAGGGACAATTTTTGTAGGAAGAAAGTTATAACCAAGTGTCACTAGTTGTTAAGGAAGGTAGGGCTATAAGTAGCCATAGAGAAGTAATTACTGGATTTTTAAAATTAAGACATACTGAATCGCATGATCATCTTTGGCCATAAAAATAATAATTAACATTTAATATGTTTTATGTTTGTATGTGAGTTATCAAAAGCCAAGTGAGATTGATTTTTATACCAATTTGTTATTACGTCTGAAACAAGACTATGAAGAAGTCAAATTCAGATTTAATTTACTTGCCAATTGTAGTAGACAAGGTCGATCCACAGGGAAAGCCTTGTGCAACAAAGAAAATAATTTCGAAGATATAGGGGTCGAATTAGGCAATCAATCAGGATGAAATCTGGAGATATGATTTGATTTTATCCTTTGAAGCAACCCTTTCTTTTCCTATGAATAGAGGGGTGGACGCGATAGATGGGGCATTCTCTCCTCTTTAGAGCTCTCTTCTCTTATTTTCTTCTTTCATTTTGTAATTTTGTTTTTAGTTTTATTGTAATGGCTTTCTAAGCTCTCAAGCTAAGGAGTTTTTCGTAACAGATTCTTGTCACACGTTGCAATCCCCGGCAACGACGCCAATTTGTTGAAATGATGTGTAATGGAGAATTTTTGGGTAAAGAACCTGAGGAGGCATGAGACTATTTTGATGCATTAGCTGAAAATGCTCAATCATGGGAAGATTCTAATGAATTTAAAAGTAGTAATAAAACCAAATCTAATGGGGCAACTAAGGGGGGCTTGTACATTCTTAAAGAAGCGGATGATGTAAAAGCAAAAATTACAAGTTTAACTAGAAAAGTTGAGGCTATGGAAATTAATAGGGAAAACATGTCTAAAGCTTCTCAAAAAGCACAAGATATTTGTAGTATATGTGAGAGTGATGGACACCAAACACGGGATTGTCCAACAATCCCTGCTTTTCAAAAGGTGTTGCATACTCAAGCAAATACTATGAATACCTACAAAAGGTCATTTTCTTCTCCTTATTCTGAAACTTATACTCCTAATTGGAGAAAGCATATCAACTTTAGTTGGAGAAATGAGTCTAATGTGCAGGTACCCCCTTCTTCCTCAAATTATGTTCCACTACATAAGAAGACTCTTGAAGACACATTGCAAACATTCATGCAAAGTCAAGCAACAATCAACAACCAAACAATGCAAGCCATCAATGACTTAAAGACTTATATCACTCAATTGACCACAGCTTTGAGCACTCAAGAAAAGGGAAGTTTCCTTCTCAACCTCAACCAAATCCTAAAGGTCAATTTGTAATTGAAAATTTAAATTCTTCAAGTTCACAAGAAGAGCATGTTAAGTCCATCACCACTTTGAGAAGTGAAAAAGTCATTAACAAAGACATTCCAATGAAGGTTATTGAACCTAAGGAGTCGTTGAATTCTAAACATGGTGATGAACTTGACAACTCTGATTGTGTTTCTCCTATTCCTCCTCCTTTTCCTCAAAGGTTACAATCTTCCTCTAAATTGGTACCAAATAATGACATTCTTGAAATTTTCAAACAAGTAAAAATTAACATTCCTCTTTTAGATGTCATTAAACAAATTCCATCTTATGCAAAATTTTTGAAAGACCTTTGTACAATCAAGCGTAAGCTAAATGTACAAAAAAGGCATTTTTGACAGAACAAGTAAGTGCAATTTTGCAACAAAACACCCCACCCAAATATAAAGATCCTGGTTGTCCAACCATATCTTGTATAATTGGGAATTATAGAATTGAAAAAGCTTTGCTTGATCTTGGGGCAAGTGTTAATCTTTTACCTTATTCTGTTTATGAGCAATTAGGTCTAGCCGATTTGAAACCCACCAACATAACACTTCAACTTGTTGACCGCTCAATCAAAAGGCCGAGAGGAATAGTGGAAGATGTCCTTGTTCAAGTGGACAAATTTTATTTTCCAGTGGACTTCATTGTTTTAGACACACAACCGGTTTCAAATGCATCTTCTCAAATCCCTGTGATTTTAGGTCGTCCATTCCTTGCTACATCTAATGCTCTAATAAATTGTCAGAATGGAGTGATGAGGCTTTCTTTTGGTAACTTGACATGTGAGTTAAATGTATTTGATGCCAGTAGACAACCATTAGACTTCGATGATACTTTTGAAGTTGACATGGTTGAGAGTTTAGTGGAGGATGTTTTTCCTTTTATTTATTCTAATGATCCACTAAATATTTGCTTAACTCACTCTGATTTGATTAGAATTGATAAAGAGAAGATAATTGCTTTGAAGGACCCTGGATGAGTTTAGATGAAGGTGTGTCTGGCTGAAGACAGTAAACTTAGCGCTCCTAGGAGGCAACCCACTTTTTGTTTTGATAGTAATTTTTGTTTAATAGTTAGTTTTTTATTTATTTATTTATTTTAGTTAGTTTTTAGTTTATTATCTTTGTCGCTTGCTCTAATCATTATTAGGGTGTGCTTATATGATTCATTATTGATTTACCCTAATGTGACTATGCTTGTGCTTTATTGACTATTTTTCTTTTCATAGCTATATACATGAGCACATCAACCGATATATTATCTTTTCTTTCCTCCTTTCTTATATTACAACATTGAGGACAATGTTTAGTTTAGGTTTGGGCGTGTAGAAAAGAGATTTTTCTTTTATGTTTTTTTGTTGTACTTAAAAAATGAAAAATTTTAAAAAAAAATTAGTTAGATTTATGTTTTTGCTTATTACATTGATGCTTCTTTTAGACATATGACTTTGTTTAATGATATCATACTATTCAGGATATGACTTGACAGATTTAATGATTTTGAGTTTTGATTACTTCATATTGGTTTTTTGTGCCCTAAGCAAGACATTTGCCTAAGTGAGAATTTGAACCCTTGATTATGGTCTTACATCTTGGTGGATATCATTGAATCTAAGTAATTATTTTCTTATGAGAGTAAAACTTTGGCATGATCTAGTAGTATTCATGTTATCATGATGGAGTTTTGAGCTTCACTATTCTTGGTTTGTAGAACAATTGAGGACTTGTTGTCAACACAATTCAAGTTGATTGTATAATGTGCTCAAGAAAAGAAAAAAAAGCAAAAAAATGTGAAAAAAAAGAATGAAAAAAAATGAAAGTCACTCTATTGAGTAGACCGGGACTCGGCGTGCCTCACTAAGCATAGGGTGTTCGAGTCAAAAGGTAGAGTTGACTAATTTATGACATGCATAGCCTTGAAGCCTATTTGGTTCAAGTTATTAAGCCTGAAGGGTGTTTTAACACCTAGTGCCCTGAGCCAACTGGATTGGGAGTCACTGGCCTAACACTTGTTACATGGATCTTATAGAAAGCTAAAAAGGCTAAGCCTTACACATGTCATGTGAGATGAGCATAAAATTCTAGTAGGACACTATGCAATTATATCTTGAATGAGTTGGCAGGTGATCTAGGGTGTTTTACTTTTCAAGGAAGGTTTTGCATGATTCTTTATTATGATCTCTTGAAGATGAATGGATGTCAATGCCCATTTAGTATTAAAATTAAAATTGCTGAGTGGACATGAGACACATTGAGTTGTTTGATTCATAAGAATGAGATTGTATAATTACTTGGCAATGTCTATTTTTCTAAAACTATTATGTATGTATGAGTACATGCCACCAATATGAAGTTGTTAGAATGAATTATTGTTTCAGAAGATAAGTTATATTATGCATGATTGATTTTACTAAATGAAGTTACATGTTTAGGAGGAGTTGATTTGTAAATTTGACGTGGTTTTTAAATTTTAATTTTCTTTTATCATTCTAGTTTTGAATTTTGTGGGTATATTCACTGCAAACCCTCACGAAACACAACTCGTCCACTAGTGTAAGCTAGGGGTTTAAAGGCTTATTGCATATGCTAAATACAATCGAGATTTCCTGCGGAAGTGGAGTAGTTAGTTTTGTTTTCTATTGTTTTAATTTTTGTTTTGCTCGAGGACTAGCAAAAAGTAGGTTTGGGGGTATTTGATGCACTGAAATAATGTTTAATAAAATATTTTCAAATTTCTATTTGCAATCCTATTTTGTGTTAATTCATTATTGATTTGGGCTATTTATGTTTTGAATAAGTTAGTTGGACCTTAATTGAGTTTACATGTTTAAACAGGCTTCAACAAGATACAACTGGAAGAGGAAGTTAAGCCCAACTACCCAAAGCTATTTAAAAGTCAATAATGGGCTCATAATGGTCTAACATGCATAGAATGGTCGAACACAACCTTGTGGACCCATTTGATTTAAGATTTGTATGAATAGAACTAAATTATGAAAGAAGTTGATTCGGATAGATTGACACAACCTTAGTATTTCGATCATATTTTTTTATGTATAATTCTGATTGATATGATTCTGGTGGCAATGGAAAGAAGACTTCCGTGGCTACAAGTGTTATTTTAGGAAGAAATTCCAAATTCTGAAGATATAGGGGTCGAATCAGGCAATCAATCAGGATAAAATTTGAAGATATGATTTGATTTTCTCCTTTGAAGCAACCCTTTCTTTTTCTATAAATAGAGGGGTGGACGTGATAGATGGGGCATTCTCTCCTCTTTGGAGCTCTCTTCTCCTATTTTCTTCTTTCATTTTGTAATTTTGTTTTTAGTTTTATTGTAATGGCTTTCTAAGCTCTCAAGCTAAGGCTAGAGGTGATTTATAACATTTTAATGGAGTTCAATTCATGTTTCATCAATGGTTTCAAGTAAATATTATTTATTTGAAGTGATGTTTATTTAATATTGTTCTTTTTCTTGTTTTTTTGTGATTTGGATACATAAGATGCTTAAAGGCTCTCCTTCTTGATCTTTTGTGATTTGGATACATAGAAAACTTAAAGAGACAATTATTTTTATCCTTCATCTATCCAAAGCATTTTCTATCTTTAGTTTTAATGTTCATATCTTCCAGTTAGATAGAATCTTCATTCAATTCTAACTGAGATAACATGATACATGAAGAACATCATTAGATGTTACAATAATCCTTAATGCCTTAGTGTTTTCTCATCTTGATTTCTTAACTTGTTATTCTCTCAATACTCTTCTACTCTTTCTTTCTTAATTTTTCTTCCTCTATTTCTTCGTAACTATTTTCTTTGTTGCACAAGGCTTTCCCTGTGGATCGACCTTGTCTACTACAATTGGCAAGTAAATTAAATCTGAATTTGACTTCTTCATAGTCTTGTTTCAGACGTAACAACAAATTGGCGCCGTTGCATCATTTGAAATATTTTGGTTTGGCAAAGTTGCACAAACCTCTTTAAACTCTTTTAAATGCAAATATGGGCTTTCTGAATCTAGGCCATGAAATTTGGGTAGTAATTGAATTACACCCGGCTTGAGTTCAAAACCGTCTACATTAGTTGGAAAAATCATGCAAGAAGGAGAACTTGATCTAGTTGGTTGCAAATAATCACGCAAGGTTTTAACTTCAATATTTTGTGCATTATTATCCCCATTATTACTTCTTAGTTCCTCATTAGTTCTTAGATCCTCCATTGTATCAAAATAAAGATAATTTTCAAAAGATTTGTTCACTTTTTGCAACGGCGCTAATTTGTTGTTACGTCTAAAACAAGACTATGAAGAAGTCAAATTCAGATTTAATTTACTTGCCAATTGTAGTAGACAAGGTCGATCCACAGGGAAAGCCTTGTGCAACAAAGAAAATAGTTACGAAGAAATAGAGGAAGAAAAATTAAGAAAGAAAGAGTAGAAGAGTATTGAGAGAATAACAAGTTAAGAAATCAAGATGAGAAAATACTAAGGCATTAAGGATCATTGTAACATCTAATGATGTTCTTCATGTATCATGTTATCTCAGTTAGAATCGAATGAAGATTCTATCTAACTGGAAGATATGAACATTAAAATTAAAACTAAAGATAGAAAATGCTTTGGATAGATGAAGGATAAAAATAATTCTCTTCAAGTTTTCTATGTATCTAAATCACAAAAGATCAAGAAGGAGAGCCTTCAAGCATCTTATGTATCCAAATCACAAAAAAACAAGAAAAAAAACAATATTAAATAAACATCACTTCAAATAAATAATACTTACTTGAAACCATTGATGAAACATGAATTGAACTCCATTAAAATGTTACAAATCACCTCTAGCCTTAGATTGGGAGCTTAGAAAGCCATTACAATAAAACTAAAAACAAAATTACAAAATGAAAGAAGAAAATAGGAGAAGAGAGCTCCAAAGAGGAGAGAATGCCCCATCTATCACGTCCACCCCTCTATTTATAGAAAAAGAAAGGGTTGCTTCAAAGGAGAAAATTAAATCATATCTTCAGATTTTATCCTGATTAATTGCCTGATTCGACCCCTATATCTTCGGAATTTGGAATTTCTTCCTGAAATAACACTTGTAGCCACGGAAGTCTTCTTTCCATTGCCACCAGAATCATATCAATCTAAATTATACATAAAAAGATATGATCAAAATACTAAGGCTGTATCAATCTATCCGAATCAACTTCTTTCATAATTTAGTTCTATTCATACAAATCTTAAATCAAATAGGTCCACAAAGTTGTGTTCGACCATTCCATGCATGTTAGACCATTATGAGCCCATTATTGACTTTTAAATAGCTTTGGGTAGTTGGGCTTAACTTCCTCTTCCAGTTGTATCTTGTTGAAGCTTGTTTAAACATATAAACTCAATTAAGGTCCAACTAACTTATTCAAAACATAAATAGCCCAAATCAGTAATGAATTAACACAAAATAGGATTGCAAATAGAAATTTGAAAATATTTTATTAAACATTATTTCAGTGCATCAATAATAAAACTCAATAAGAGACAATTTTTGTAGGAAGAAAGTTATAACAAAGTGTCACTAGTTGCTGAGGAAGGTAGGGTTACAAGTAGCCATAGAGAAGTAGTTACTAGATTTTTAAAATTAAGACATACTGAATCGCATGATCATCTTTGGCCATAAAAATAATAATTAACGTTTAATATGTTTTGTATTTGTATGTGAGTTATCAAAAGCCAAGTGAGATTGATTTTTATAGGGGGTCATTTTTGTCGATATGGGACTAAAATGGGATGAATAGCAAATCACAGGGTAGGCTCCATATCAATTATGAACCCATTTTCATAAGTGGGCCCCAGCATCAAGGCCAGATAAAAATTTAACCCTTAATCACTCAAAATTAATGAAGTTAAATAAATGAATATTATATGTTATAATGATACTAAATTTGTTGTGGGAATGAGACTAAAATGAGATGAATAGCAAATCATGGGGTAGGCTCCATGTAAATCGTGAACCTATTTTGATAAGTGGGCCCCACTCATCAAGGCCGGTCAAAATTTTAACCCCAAACTAATCACTCAAAATTAATGAAGTTAAATAAATGAGTCTTATATGTAATAATGATACTAAAATTGGCTAATCCTCATCATCAAAGGGGACCTTTAAATTTCAATTGGTTTCACTTTTATTTTTAACCTCTATGGACCTAAAATTTTAAAAAAATATATCTTAACCATTGATTCAAAGGTAAAATTAAATAATGTGATCAAGTGGAACTATATGTTTGAATGGGCCCAAAATTGGCTCCTATTCTTTATAATGCTCCTTTAGTTCCCCTTAGTCCCACCCACTATAAATATTGTGAGGATCAATGTCTAAATAACCGACCTTACATAAATTTGTTTTTTTATATTTTTTTAAAATTTCTACACCTTAACTCTTTTCGCCTTAGCTACTATCATGGGTCCTACTACCTCAAATGTCTTCTCTTTTTACCCCGGTTATTGTGGGCGATATAAACCAACTCATCTCTAATAACGTAAATGTTATTGTCAGCATCAATAATCTTATCTCTCCATCTTATATATTAAAAATAGTTATAAGACAACTCCTGAAGTCAACTTCATGTTTACATTAATAAAAGAAAAATACTTGAGTGACGTGAAGGCTTACACCTCAAAAGTCTACTTCAATCGTGTCTATACTATTGATGTGTGAGGCCCATAAAAGTGAGCCCCTGTAAAAACGATGGAGAGTTTGGAAGTGTATAACTTCAAGTCAAGCATTAATCCCTTTACTGGTGTAAAACCATTGGGCCTCCATGCCTAGGTCGATGTGGAGTTTGCACTATATATATATATATATATATATATATATATATATATATATATATGTATATATATATATATATATATATATATATATAAGAATTAAATATAGTTGACTAATTATAAAAAAAAGGTTTTATTTTGCGTATGAAAAAAGTTAAACAAATAATGTTGAAAAATAACCATTATGATTCTTATTTCTTATATAAAATTTTATTTTACAAAAAATACTACAATCAATCTTAAAAAACACATGCATTAAAATCCATGGGACTGACCCTCAAATATAGCCATTATCCAATCGTTCCCGGGAAAGATTGCACTTCGAGTATTGGTTTTAAACGACACTTCTCTCTCTATTTTTGTGGTAAAGTTCTCTTCTGTTTCCGTGGAAGGTCATTCTTCTCACAAGTTATTATATCAGTCCATGGTATTCTCTCCCTTTATCTCTGTGGTAAAGTTCTTTTTTGTTTCCGTGGAAGGTCACTATTCTCACAATTTATTATATCACTCGGTTTGCAATTGACATCCCCAATATTAAGCCCCATAAACCCAACAAAGGAACACATAAGATTCATTTATTTTTGAAATAGACGGCACATGTGAACATTAAAGACAATGACTTACCATGTGCTAGCATATACAATGCCGATTTGACATATCAATAGCCCCAAACATTACTTACGCTGTGCACATGGTAAATAGCCCTTATGTGACCCTGCGGGCAGGGCCGGCCCCGACTAATGGAAGATTTTAAAATGAGACCAAAATGCATGTGGACGCGTGAGTAAAAAACTGGCTACATCGATCATCCTTGGTTATCGGCACCAATCATAACTCATAAGAGGCTCATTGGATATGGGCTCATCTAAATATCCTCCCAGCCCCAGCCCCAGCCCCAGCTGCATAGTAAGCGTTGTCCTATCCAATAACGTTGCCCCAGCACAACCAGATTCTCCTGTCCGGCTTCATCCACCCTAGCCCAAAGATTACTGATCTCTCCAAGGAGCTTACTCACCTTTACACACGTAAAAACATTGAGGTGGTGGCGGAAACTCGTTTTTATGCTTCCCGAGCTTAATGTAAGCTGTACATAGAAGCCATTGTTCTATGAGATCAAAGGCTTGCATTGTTCTATGAGATCAAAGGCTCGCATGCGCTAACGTTAGCGTCAGTACACGTGTGTTGTTGATCTAGAATATATAACGCCCTTGGCCAGCTTACACTAAACTTAGTCGGTTAAAAGCATATAAAACACTTCATGTGGCAGGAGAAAATGGTTCCCCAAATCAAGTCATTTCACAAGAGTTCCAAGGATGCCATAATGTTAGATTGTAAACGCAAGAAATCCAAATTTTCTCTTTTTTTTTGTTATTTTCAGTTGATTAGCATAAACAAATCTTTCACAGAGGTCAGGAGTCCTCATGTACAAAACCATGTACAAAAGAAAAAAAAGCTACAAAAAAGGGAGGAAAAGAAAAAGGGAACAAAGGAACTAAATCTAACTGCGCATGCTCAAAGAGACCCACTTCGCCATGAGTGCAGCTTTGTTTGCTTTCTTCTTATTTTTGCACAATGATGCCTGGCTGCTGCCGACTGGTTCATTCACTCTTTACCTGGGCTGCTGGATCGGCCTGGGGTTCACCTTCACATTCACAATCTTGGGCACTTTCTCCATGTACTTGCGTGGCTCCTGCGTGACCGCTCGTGCCCTCTGCCATTTCTCTGCCCCTAGTGAGACCAAGTCCTTGATCCCTCCCTTGTCTTCCTCTCCCTCCTCTGCACCCAAAAAATAATAAATCAGGAACTTGGGCAATCTTACATAGTTACATGTTAATTTGTCGAAGCTTTGGCTCCGACATTTGATCTACTAATCAAATGACCAGGTTCTAGGGATGCTTATAAGAATGGGGTTCTTCGTATTTTAACTCGAAATTCAATTCATTGCAAATTTAGCATATACGAATTGGTGAAAAAATAACAAAACCCTGGTCCGATTTCCAAATATAGATTCTGCTAAAGGATTTTTCAAAATCAAAGAAGCAAAAAATAAAGATTAAAACCACAGATTCACAGTATATGGAACTCTATACTTACGAAAATGACGAACTTTAGAAAGTAGAAAACCATCAAATATCAGAAAAGAAAAAAACAGTTCATTTATGTAACCTTTATTAAAAATAAAAAAAGTCATCGAGTAGCCGGAAAAAACCCAGAAGACTCAAAACAAATTTTTTTTCCAAAAAACAAACTATATAAAATATTGATGATAGTAAGGAAAATGGGAAAATGAGCACTATCCGAATAAGATATGCTGATATGCATTTGGATGGATGACTTACGTTGGTAGTCATCGAAGAGGGCGTCGACGTCGGGGAAGACGAGAGAGTCGTCAAGATCGGCGAAGTCCGGTTCAGTTTGGGTATCCGCCTCCTCCTTAAAGCACTCATGAAGCCAGTAGTCGCGGAACCAGGGGGAGGTCTGCACCAGCTGCCACCACTCGGCCGAGTAGTCCTCCACCGCCCGGTACGCCCACGGTACGAACATCGGCGCGTTCGGGTTCAAGTTGGACGGATGGCGGCCGGTTACTACGCCCATTGCTACTCCGACTCAATTATCCGATCTGATGCACAGGGGAAGAAGGGATGGATAAAGATGAAAGACCAAACGGGCAACGGGATAAGATGATGACGGCGAGACGTGGATGACAACGTTGTTTTATAAGGGGCCGAATGTGAGATTGCCCCTGGAGTTGATGGAAATTACTCAGATGGGATGGGCAGCTAAGTTCTTAGGAAAGTATCTTCAAATGTTTTTTAACCATCTCTTAAGAACCTCATCCTCAAGTGACTGAACTGGCCATAATCACATTATTTAGTGTAAGTTACAAGTGCAAAATATATATTTTTTTAAAATAGCCATGACCTTACATTGTGTATGATTTTTAATCCTTATGTTTAGTATCAAATGATAATTAATTAATTTTTTATTTAGACTTTTGGTTATATAAATGTCTAAAAATTAGCCCTCAATATATGTAATTTTTAATCCTTATGTTTAGTATCAAATGACAATTAAATTTTTTTCATTTAAACTTTTGGTTATATAAATGTCTAAAAATTAGCCCTCAATATATGTAATTTAATAGAGCCTTGTTAACAAAATTTTAGTCAATAAAAATTAAATTTTATTCTCTTTATTTTATATTAATAGTTATATTTAAAAAATAATATTTTTTATTAAATAAGAGAAAATAAATTTATGATACTCTTTATTAGATATTTAATTATTTAAAGTAAATAAAGTAAAATTAGTAATATAAAATAAAATTTTTTATTAAATAGAGCTATTATTTAAAAAACTATCAAAAAAATATATTTATAATAAAAAATTATTTTATATTAATAATTTTATTTGAATCAATTTAAATACCTTGAGTGCCTTAAAAAGAATTTGAGAAATTTATTTTATATTAATAATTTTATTTGAATCAATTTAAATACCTTGAGTGCCTTAAAAAGAATTTGAGAAATTTATTTTATATTTTCTTATATGTGGGTATCACCCAATAAAAAATATTATTATTTTAGATATTTTAATATAATATAATATAATAAGAGCAACAAATTATTGGCTATGGGTATACTTATGATAAAGCTAATAGTTTTTAATGGATCATAGTTTACAGTGTGGCACAATCATAGAGCTCTTCTGAAAATTTGTCAGATGCTCAGATGTTCGAGGGCAACACCGTCCTCGTCAGATTCATTTTATCCGTTAGCCGGGCGGGTAAAGGGACGGGGTTGGTTCGGATGACGGATGTTCCCGTTAGGAAAGCCGGGGGCAGCTCCCGGTTTCGGCTCCGAGAGCGGCAGCCCGCAGATTTAATTGGACCACCTCCGCACCTGCCACCCCTCTGTCCTCTTACAAATCTCTCTCCTCAATCATGCTGCCCTCCTGTTCTGTTTTGTAGTAATTTATTTATTTATTTCTCATCATGATTTGGCGGCTTAAAATAAGGCTAAATTGTGTTTCATCGATTTTAATTAGGGACGTCAAAGTGGGGCCCTGCACATGCCGTTCATCATGTTCTTTTGGCTGTCTATTCAGCCTCCCCCGGTTCAGATTAAGACTACAGAGTAGGCACGGAATCCGAAGGCAAAACAGAACTGGCACGTGCAGGGAAAGTAAATGTGTCCTTATCGGGTGTGAATGGGAGGATGACATCACCGTCCTAATCCGTTGGGGGTGAGGTGACGGTTGGTGAAACCATGTTGGGAGAGATTCATTCCCCCTCTCCCCCACCCTTTTGCTAAAGTCCACATCATTATCACGTGAACTGGCGGAAATTAATTAATCAAAATCCCATTCATCAAAAATATAATAATCAAAGCCACATTAGATGCCGGACTTTGTTGTGCTTTTCCCATCCAGGTGGGCTCCCCCCAGGACCCACTTTTTTATTGCAGTATCAAGATGAGAGGATTGCTAATTATGATTTCGGGTGCCCAAAGCTAGCGAATAATTAAATTTTAAAGCATGTGTACTGTATATGTATGTGCACGCGTGCTTGTCTTACGGAAAAGTTTTTAATGCTTCTACATATAATGAACCTAGTATAATTTGTACATAAATATTTTTAATATTTAAATAATAATAATATATAATATATTATAAAAAAATTTATATAAGTTTGGGCGTCTAGGTGAACTTGGGCTCTATAACCATCGAATTTATATTCAATAATTTATAATATTTATAAATTTAAATACCTTATAAATATTATAATGGTCGAATATAAATATGATGGAAAACGTTTATATGAGCCCGGGCTCATATATGCTTACGTGAGCCCGGGCTCTATGGGCCATTAGATTTACATCTGACGGCCCATAATATTTATAAGTTTAAATGTCCATTAGTATTATGGGCCGCCGGATATAAATCCAATGGCCCATAAAACCCGAGCTTACGTAGGCGTATATGAGCCTGGGCTCATATAAACAGGACTCAAATACGATACTCCGTATAGCCCAAGTTGACGAAAATACACGCTCATATAAATGGGTTTCAATATACTAATATATATTAATGCATGCAATATTAGGCTCATTATTAATATAAAATATAAAAAAACTTCTTTGTCCCAAAGCCATTGATGGGCCTATGGTTGACCACAACAACGAAGTTGCACATGAGATGTGGGAAGGAGAATTGCACATGGCAAGCAGGTGGGACGGACGAGTCCATGTATCATTCCACATGTTGTCGGGCTTGTCTATTTCAAGCCTCTTCAGAGTTCCCTCGGCCCACCAATTAATGACAACTTCCTCTCTCCTTGTTGGCCAAAATCAGCTTCATTTGATTTACCTTCATCGTAACACAGTAATTAAGGCCAAAATCAGCTTTATTTAATTTACCTTCATCATGATACAGTAACTGATACGACAGGTGACTGATGACACGACTATGCACATCTGTACTTAACATGTTGTCTCTTTGTGAGTAACTATGATCATTTAGCCCGCCAAATTAAAACTATGTTTTGGTAATTGAAAAACTAAATTACTATTCAGAGGTGCTGATCATGCAAGTCTGGCATTGTGTCATTTTCCTCTCCAACTTGTTCTTCCGTGTCTACTCCAACAAACGATATTAATTCAACTTAGTGGAAGAACGTCTGAGCCAAGATTCTAGAGAGCTCCTCTCAAGTTTCCCCAAGGCCAAAGGGTGGGCCATCCCATATATACCAACCACTACAACTACCAAGGTTGTTGGTTCCTAACTAGCTTCTAATTTGCAATAGTCACCTTTTAGAAGCACTTCCAAGCTCAAGACACCGATATGCTCATCGCCACCCCAATGAAGTTGGGAACAACATAATTGAAGTTTGGGGCAGAACTATGTTATGAGAGTGTGGGCCATGGCCCCCCTGTTGTTTAGAACTTGTTTCATACTGTAAATATCTTATATTGAACAATAAAAAACTAGTTGCCCCCAGGGTCTTTTAACTTTGGTTACTGCCAGTGGCCACCCATCACTTGGTTCTTATGTTTGCGTTTGAACACTATGTTGTGATGATTAGGATATCCTTCATGGAGTGGAGGACTTGAGATTAAACCCCTCCCTGTTGACCACTTACTCAGAATTATATCTTGATTTACCTAATGTGTATAATGGTTAATCTTTATACAGTGCATGAGGGAATTAGTAGTAAAATATAGTGGTCTAAGACACCGATTGCATTGCCCCTTTTAGCCGGGTTCTACTAACTTAAACACCCCTCGTTATAAAGATAATAATAAAAAAAATTAAACGCCATGCAAATGATCGTACACCAGATCTAGACAACCTTCCCTCGCCTAGGCTCTTCGGGATCCACCTTCCATTCCAATTACTGGCCCAGTTGTTCAGGGAGTGCAAAATTGTGTATGTGTAGAAACCCTAAATACAGTTCATCTCCATGTGAAAGCAATGTGAAAAACTTAGGTCTATGAACTTTGGGCCTTTTGCATTGGAGATGACCCTTGAGTCCTTATACAATGGGTCCTCAGTGTTTGGCCCATACTGGAACCATGTGCAGTGGTACGAGAGAGAGCTAGATAAGCCCAAGAACTGTGGTGTTTTTGTAATACGAAGAGTTGAGGGACACATCCTCTCATCTGAAATGAGAGGAGAATTGTTGATTTCTTATGTTTCTCATTCCCTGCAGAAGACAGTGAAGGGATGGGGCATAAGATAGTCAACTTCTAGATCCCCTTCACTGTTAAAACACCGTAGTCATTTCATTAAACCTATCTAAGGTTGCTTAGCTAACATACTCAATTTCCTCCCTATCTTTAGTTTTGAGGTTAGAACTCTACTAGTGCTTAAAGTTGAGTCTGGATTACCTCAGCTCGAGTTTGCATGACTTGAGCCATGTTATAGAATATACTCATCATCCCCGATGGAGTCAAAGTATTAACAGCAACTCCAAAAAATTACAGATGCATCTAAATTGTTCCCTAAGTTCACAAGCTGCACGCCGCTTGCCTAAGATAGGGATTGAAACATACAACAACTACATTAGTAGCACATGGATCCCCTGCCTCATTTTGTTCTATTGTAGCTTGTCTAACTCGGTTTGAAGTATTAGGTGTCATCTCAATATGCAATTCATTGTTATATATACTAAGTCACTACTTCTACCTTATCAAATCCATCAACATTAGTAATATATCATGATTCGAGACAAGCTATAACACCCAAAAAATTCAGAAGAATTTTCTTTTGTTAACTTATTTAAGGAGAAGAATTTGATCCGTTAAGCTAAACTAGACAACGATAAAAACATAGACTTAACCCCTTGACCATTAAGGGCGAGGGACAATGGCTTTCCAAATCTAAGCCAAAAAGTGTGGGATTGCACAATTAACCTAGTTAACTTGGTTACTTAAAACCCTAAAAACCTAGCCAGAGGTTTGGGAAGGGGAAAACACATTACTTTAACCCAAGGTCAATTTTAGGAAAGTTATCGGTCGCCTATATAATTTGACTCAAGTGACTTGAATACAAGTGTACCCGTGGGCAGAAGAGATTCACCTAGACTTGCCACCTAGCCCTAATTGGAGAAGTGATTTATTTAAGAAAAAATTTGATAAATAAATAGATTTAATCGGATAAGAAATGAAGTTGAGAGGGCAAATGGTTAAACGGGTTCAAGGAGCTGGGCCAGGCAAGGTGTGCATCTGTCACAGCCAACCCGTTTGTCAAAGTTGCTTTAGTGCCAAGTTGAAGATAATCCCAAGTTGGATTTGATTTGATCCTATTGGCTATACTTGGAAGGAATCCAAACCAAGAGAGGAACTTACCTTAGGGAGGATTCCCCCATAGGAAAGGCCACCCGCTCTCCTCTTCTATTTCCATTTTGGTCCACCCCTCTCATTCTTGTGATTCCCCCTCTCCCTCTCTTCCTCTCTCAACTCGTCTCCCCTCCTTCTCATCCTCTCATCCTCTCTTCATCTTCTTCCTCTCTTCCATCATTCTTCACCATTAATGTTAGAAAGCCTTGAACTTAATTGTATATCATTGGACCATCACTTTGAGACGATTTACTTTAGCTTGGGACGTCATTAGAGGATTTTTTGAGGTCTTTTTGATCGAATCAAGGTAAGAGAAATTAAATTTCCTTTATTCTTGATTGTAGTGTAGATATCTTGGATTGATGCCTTAGGGCTTTTGTGTTTGATTTAGGGTTTTGATCAAGGATAAAAGCTTTGGGGAAGAGGTTTTCTTCATCAAAAGAGGTAGGGACTACTTTCACCTCTTTAATTCATGTTGAATCTAGGCTTTGGGCATGTTTTCTATGTGTTTTGATTGATAAATATGTGCTTGAATGAAAATGCTTGTTTAGGTGTGTCTTCTATGATTAAAGCAATGATTTTTGATGAAATATCATGTGCTTATGACTATATGCATGTGTTCAAATTCATAAATGATCATTATGATGATTAGAATTATGTGTCATGACTGAAATAATGACTTTCTAGAGTCTTTGTTAATGGAGGAGGTCATTAAGCTTGGGGATGAATGGTTTTGAATATGATTTTTTAGCCTCAGTATAAACTGAGCATTCAGAAAGCTAGACTCTTTTAAGGCCTTCTATTGCTCAAATCAATTTTAACTTTCTTTGGATTGTTAGGGACATCTTAAGTTATGTCTAAGTAAAATTTCATGATTTTTCAATGAGTTTTCTTAACAAAAACCCCATTGTTCTACCCAAACCCAAATTTTGTCATATGTCAGTAACATGTGTAGCATGACCATAGGAAATTATGCAAGATCTAAGAACATGTCTATTTCTATATCATAATTTTGGGGATTTTTCCATATTAGTATTGATTTATTAGATTTTCTGCAATATGTTTTGTTCTTGATTTACAATTTTGTAATTTCGTGTATTTGGAATTTTCCCATGTATAATTCGATTCTAGTTGGTCCTAAACCTCTTGTGGGAAATATTCTATGTTTTCCGTCTAGCATAAAAATTGCATATCAATTTGAAGTATGTAGCACTAGTTTATGATCTTTGAGATTTTACCGTTGATAAGGAAATTATGTGTTATGCATTAACTTCTAGAATTCTAGAATAATTATATTTTTAACTTAGATTGACCCCTATATTTAATTTTAGGTCTTATTGTTAATTCACTTTTTGTTTCTTTGTGTAAAGAAGGGGGAAACTATTGATGAAAATCAAAGTGCTTATTTTCATATTTATTTGGACAATGTTATATAAATATTTTTGTTTGTAAGAGTGTAGGATAAGTACATATTTTTATAAGGCTTTTCAAGATTCATTCTAAATTGTCTTAGTGTTGTCAAGTCATATATATAAGTGAAAGTTAATGCACTATGTCAAAAAAATTGTAATTTTTATTTAATTTTCAATCTTGTAGTATTTTGTTATGAGATAACCAAAAGAGGAGATTGAAAAAATATATGAGGTATATGGGTTATAATTAGCTATTTTTTATGAGAAAAATAATGTTGAAACTTTATGTATATTTTTAATCTTAGAAATCTAACTAAATTTAGTGGTGGTTAAGTAAGATTTGAAGTTGATTAACTTAAAAAATAAGAGCAGAAGTGTTCTTATCGATCAAAACTGAAGACTAACACTACAACAAAATGTAGTATTAGCGATGCTTAGATAAGCGTCGCTAAATATAACTATAAGCGACACTTAGATAAGCGTTGCTAGTACTAATCATATTAGCTACGCTTTATTATAAGTGTCGCTAATAGTGCCCTTATTTGCGATGTTTTATACAACTGTTACTAAAGGATATATATTTTAAATAAAAAAAGAAAAAAATATGACTATTAGCGACGCGTTTTGTAAGCGTCGCTAATAGCTTTCGTAATAACGATGCTTATACGAAAGCGTCACTAATAATGTTGTTATTAGCGACACTTAGAAAAGTGTTACTAATAGTTATGAATTAAAAATAATAAAAAAGAAAAAATTTAAACACTTTTACATAAGTGTTGCAAATACCATTTCTAATAGCAACATTTGTTGACATGCGTCGCTAATAGATTTATTAATTAATTTTATTTAATAAATAAATATTAAAAAATTATAATAAACTTTCTAAATATAGTATATTTTATTCAATATTTACTATCTATATATACAATAAATAAATATTAAATTTTCAATAAAAACTAGTGTTGATAATAGATTAAATTTTTACTATTTATATATAATATATTGTATTTGTTAAAATTTATTACTAATTTTAAAATATAATTTACAATAAAAGAGAGAGTGACATGGAGAGAGTGAGAGTGAGGGGAGAGAGGGATAGAAGAGAGAGAGGGAAGAGAGAGAGAGGGGAGGGAAGAGAGGGAGAGAGAAAGGGAGGAGAGAGAGAGGAGAGAGAGGAAAGAGAGACTGAGGAAGAGAGGAGAGGCAAGAGAGAGAGGGGAGGGAAGAGAGAGAGGAGAGGGGAGGGAAGAGAGAGAGGAGAGGGGAGGGGAGAGAGAGAGGAATTTTATTTTAATTTTTATTTTAAATATAAAAAAATAAAATTAAAATAAATACTAATAGTGACATATGGTTTTATATGTCGCTATTAGCACATCTATTAGCGACGCATGAAATTACACGTCACTAATAAGGGACGTATAATTTTATACCTCACTAATATGATTTCTTTAAATTATTTTTTTATTTTTTAAAAGTAATTTTAAAGAATAAAAAATCTTAAAAAATTGAAATTGGAGGAGAGAGTGTGTGTAGGGAGAGAGGAGAGAGAAGAGAGAGAGGGGAGGGAAGAGAGAGAGTGAGAGGCGAGGGAAGTGAGAGAGAGGGGAGGGGAGGGAAGAGAGGAGAGGGGAGAGAGAGAGGGAGGGAAGAGAGAGAGGGGAGGGAAGAGAGAGAGGGGGAGGGGTGGGAAGAGAGAGAGGGGAGGGAAGAGAGAGGAGAGGGGAGGGAAGACAGAGAGAGAGAGAGGAGAGGGAGAGAGGAGAGAGAGAGGAGAGGGGAGGGAAGACAGAGAGAGAGAGGAGAGGGAGAGAGGAGAGAGAGAGGAGAGGGAGAGAGGAGAGAGAGAGGGGAGGGAAGAGAGAGAGATAGAGGAGAGGGAGACGGGGAGAGAGAGGAGAGGAAGAGAGAGAGAGAGGAGAGGGAAGGGAAGAGAAGAGAGAGAGGAGATGGGAGGAGAGAGAGAGAGGAGAGGGGGAGAGAGAGGAATTTTATTTTAATTATTTTATTAATTTTATATTTTTAAAATAAAAAAATAAATACTAATAGCGACGTATGGTTTTATACATCGTTAATATTTCTTTTAAAATTTTTATTTATTTTTTAAAATTAATTTTAAAGAATAAAAAATCTTAAAAAATTGAAATTAGAGGAGAGAGAGTGTGTAGGGAGAGAGGAGAGAGAAAGGAGAGAGAAGAGAGAGGGAGAGAGAGGGGAGGGAAGAGAGAGAGAGAGGAGAGAGATGAGAGAGAGGGGGAGGGAAGAGAGAGGAGAGGGAGAGAGAGAGGAGGTAGAGAGGAGAGGGAGAGAGAGAGGAGAGGGAGAGAGGAGAGGAGAGAGAGAGTAGAGGAGAGGGAGAGAGGAGAGGGAGAGAGAGGAGAGGGAGAGAGAGGAGAGAGAGAGGAGAGAGAGAGAGAGAGAGAGAGAGAGAGAGAGAGAGAGAGAGAGAGAGGGAGAGGAGAGGAGAGAGAGAGAGAGAGAGAGAGAGAGAGAGAGGAGAGGGAGAGGAGAGAGAGAGTAGACGAGAGAGAGAGGAGAGGGAGAGAGAGGGGAAAGAAGAGAGATGGGGGAACAGAGAGAGGGGAGGGAAGAAAGAGAGAGGAGAGAGAGAAGAGAGAGGGGGTGGGAATAGAGAGAGAGGAGAGAGAAGAGAGAGGGGTGGGAATAGAGAGAGAGAGGAGAGAGAAGAGAGAGGGGGTGGGAATAGAGAGAGAGAGAGGAGAGGGAAGAGTGAGAGAGGAGAGGGAAGAGTGAGAGAGAGAGGAGAGGGGAGGGAAGAGAGAGAGAGGGGAGGGAAGAAAGAGAGAGGAGAGAGAAGAGAGAGGGGGTGGGAATAGAGAGAGAGAGAGAGGAGAGGGAAGAGTGAGAGAGAGAGGAGAGGGGAGGGAAGAGAGAGGGAGGGGAGGGAAGAGAGAGAGGGGATATGGAGTTTTTTAAAATAAAAAAGTATTAGCGACGTATATGGTATACGTCGCTAATACTACGTTGTATTAGCGACATATAACTTTATACATCGCAAATATGATGATATATTTGCAATGCATCAAGTTAATGTCGCGAATACGTTGTAATAGCGACACTCATTTGAGCATCGCTAATTGTATTTTTTTTTAAAATATTATCGCGAGGGCTAAATTTTGCCCGCGTTATGTATCCCACTCCAGTCCCCCCCACGGCGACCCGCTGATCCCCTTGTTCCCCTCCGTCGCCCCGCCTCCACTCAGCCGACCTACCGCCACCCAGCCGCCTCCGGTGCCTCCACCCCACTCATGCCTCCTCCCTTTTCGGACCAGTCTCCTTATTCCACCAGAGAGGATGGCCGGAGCAAGGGAGAGGAGGGCCGGAGGATGTCACCGCCAGTATTGTCGACATCCCCTCCCCCCTCCCCCCTCCTCCCTCCCCCTGCTCCAGTCCCCCCTCTTATTTTCAGAGGAGGGGGCAGTGCCGGGGAGAGGGGGGATCGGGAGGGGTTGGGGGCCGGGGAGACGGTGCAGCCGCCACTGTCCTCGTGCTCCCTTGGCTCCATCACCGCTTCTCCGTCCCTTCTCTCCCTCTGATTTTCAGAGGAGGGGTTGTTGGGGGGGGGGGGGGGAAGGAGGGGTTGAGCCACGGAGTGGGGTGGGGTGTCGAGGGATGACGGCGGCGGCGCCATCCTCACAGTCCCTCCCCCTTGCCGCAGACCCTTCTGCTCTCCCCTCTCTTCCCCCTCCTACTCCCACTGCTCCCCCTCTCTTCCCCCTCCCCCTTGCTCCGGACTCCCCCTCTCTTCCCCCCCTGCTCTCCCCTCTCTCCCCCCTCCTACCCCCTCTCTTCCCCCACCCCCATCCTCCCTTGCTTCGAACTGCCCCTCTCTTCCCTTGCTCCCAACCCCTCCTACCCCCTCCTCCCCCCCTTTCCCCCTTGCTCCGGACCCCCCCTCTCCCTTCTCTGGTGGGCCCGGTGGCTCACTAGGGATTTTTTTTAAAGAGAATTCCTTTAGCGACGCATCCATATTCATCTTTATTTTTTTAAATATATTAAAATGAATTAGTGACGCTTTGAAAGTGCGGTTATTACATTTAAAGTTTTTTTAATGTTATAATATTAGTGACGCTCTAAATTTTTTTTAAAAACCTTAATCCATTAGCGACACATAGAAAAGCGTCGCTAATAACTGTTTTTAGCAACATTTTGTATACGTCATTAATAAATTATTTTTATTTTTTTAAATGGTTATTCTATTAGTGACACATATAAAAGTGTCGCTAATAGTTATCATTAGCGATGCTTAAAAATAAGCATCACTAAAAATTAATTATTTGCGATGCTTATTTATGCGTCGCTAATAATTATTTTTTAGCGACACTTATTTATGCGACACTTTTATATACATCGCTAAAATGTCATATTAGTGAAGTTTTTTTTTATACGTCACAAATATATAATAGCGACAATACTTTTTTTGATGTTTATAGCGACATTTATTATACGTCTCTAATAGTCATTAGCGACATTTAGTGGACTATTAGTGACGTATTTATGCATCGCTAATAGTCCTTTTTGTTGTAGTGTAAGCAAAGTGTTGAAGGTAAGAGTATATCTTGCGTATACTTAAATACATAATTCACTTAGATTAGCTGAGAATGAGTGAATTGAATGAAATTGAGAGTTTCAGACCAAATTAGGTAAATTGGGAATTTTACTATATAATCAATATTTTATTAGAAATTTTACTAGATCAATCGATCGATCGACACCCAAATTAGATTGGGTAAAATTTAACCGAGAGTTTATCAATAAATTGATAAATTGATCGTTTAGATAGTCATATCCTAATTAGAACAATAAATGATCTATTGTTGTCCGTGTTACTTGCCTAGTTTAATCATTCTGGAAGAGAATTCATTTCTAATTAAAGTCAAATCCTTAAACATGAAATTAAGGAGATGAAAACCTAAAAGTTCAGAGGAAGAAAGCATAGGTTTTTTTTTCATAGTTTTCTAAGAGGAGATCATCTTTAAACTTCATGTTTATGGTAATGATGATTACTTGACACATACAACTGAGAGAAAAACTTTACACACACCAAAACAAAGAAGAGTTGCGGTCATCTTCAAAAGAGAGTTGAAGACGATTAACACTAAAGTCAAAGAACAAAAGAGCTTGTTGTGGAAGCTAAAAGAAGACAAAGACAAAACAAGTAGAAACAAAAAGTTTCAAGGCTGAAGGAGAAGACTTGAAGGTTAACAATTAGAAAAGTTTTGATGGAGATCTAGACAAAAAGAGCTTTTGAGTTAGAGACAATAATAAAAGTTGGTGGTTTGCTTGTATCTATATATTGTCTTACTATCTAGTCCATTGATTTTTGGTCAAGAATAGTTGCCATAATTTTCTTACCTTAGTTAGGATTTTTCACTTATAAAATTGTGTGTGTGTTCATGTATTTTGAATGTTTTATAATTTGATTGATGTGAGAATAATCATGAGTTATTATTTTTGTTGTCGAATTAAAATTCCTACATATAGAGGGTACCTTGAATTACTAGTTTTAAGAATAATTTAGTAATCCGCTATGACTATTTAAATGGATATTAAACTCTCAAGTAGTAGTTGAATATTTTAGTTTAAAAGTTGCTCTTAATTCATGTTATCATTCATGTTTTGCGTGCTAGTATGTGTCAATCTTGCTTAAGAGATGTAGAATTACTTTGGTTAATATATGCATTCTACACAAAAAAGACAGAATCAATTGAGCATGTTTTTTCAACTGTGCATATTCTAAATGGATTCTTGTTGATGGCCTAAGCGTTCTCAAATTGGATCTTCCATGTTTTAGATGGGGTAACTTTGTAGATGACATCTCTTTCATCAACAAGCGTCATTTACATACTGGCGTTGCTCTTAAGATATTTGTTAATACTGCTATATCCTTTATCTGGCGTAAATGCATATGGAACACTTTTGTGTTTGAAGGAATTGCATTCAATAAATATTAGGTGTTTCAAAATATTCAGTACATAGAATCTTCCTCTTATAGTATATGCTTTCTTGTTGGAAATTATAGTTCCCTCCTATTCCTTTTGTTTCCTTGATCTTTCATCTCTGTGTTGTGAAACCCCACAATTTACCAATAAAAAAAAGATTTAGGTGCTATTAAAGAAGCTACCTAAAACTTTTTTGTTCCCAATGTATTAACTTATTTTCTTTGTCATTTAAAAACTCTATTGATTAGTAAGATTCAAAAAGTTGGTGCTACTCATCAACGGTGTTTGGATGATGAAATAGACTTTTGGCATATAAAACTTAACATCACTAAACCATTTAAAAAAAAAGATCTCCGAGAACCCGCATATATATTTTATTCGTCTCATGACTTCGAAAATCCACCATTATGTCACTTTCATTTTGCCTTCTGGCTGATCACTGCAGCTAATTACTTTTGTATTGATCATTGTTTTGTTAATACTTTGTTATTGTTATCGTACTCTTATTTGCTTGTCGGGCATCATATGGACGACTAAGATTGTGCAATGGGAAATATTGGGCCGACCTTTGATTCTTTGCTTTATGATTTTCTCCATCACTTCAACTAACTAAATTTAGATAGAGACGGATAAGCTAAATAAATGCTCACAATATACATTGTTAGATATTGCCATCTTACTGTCATGTGCTTGTCGAAGCATCAAATGGCTGACTAAGTTTGCGCAATAAGAAATATATGGCCGACCTTTGATTCTTTGCTCGGTGATTGTCTCCTTGATCACATAAACTGCCTAGGATTAGATAAAGACATACGCTTAATTAACGCTCACTATCAATAATTTGGTGTCTAAAATTTGATAACTAATCCTATCATGTCTCCGTCATTATGTTAAATCAAATAAACAAGTAAGCGGTAGATAGTTTCAAACTTCGCATATTAATTACAAATGTTGGTTCAAAACATACTTCCCTATATATGGGAGACAACTTTAGAAGGTTAATTACGCTACTGTAAGCACGTTAACAGCAGGTGTGAGGATGGCAACCATGGTCGCAAGTCATGAACTCAATTTGGATGATGATCTAGCAAAAGAAGTGAAGGCATTCGCGGAAACAAAAGGTGGAGTGAAAGCACTGGTGGATAGTGGCATAGAGAAAATTCCACGCATCTTCATCCACCCACCTAAGCATGAACATAAAAGCCATAGCAGGACGAACTCCATTTTCCAAATCCCTGTCATAGACCTTGGAGAAATGGAGAAACGCAGGATGGAGATAACCAAAGGAATTCGCAAGGCATGCGAGACTTGGGGCTTCTTTCAGGTGGTTAACCATGGGATTAAGGTTGAGGTTCTTGATGACATGATTGAACGAATTTTGAAGTTCTTTCAACAACCAAAGGAAGAAAAGATGGAGTTCTACACAAGCGATCCTGAAAAGAAAATTAAGTTTTTATCACCTGTAGAAACTTTTAAGAGGGGTGAGCTTACTTGGAGGGATTCACTCACTTGTCACAAGAGAGATTTTGAACCCCAAGACGTCCCTTCTATTTTCAGGTACTTTTTTACAATAAATCCTTTTAATGTTCTGTATAACTGACCGAATACAATTTTATAAAACAAAAAGTTTCATTACATAATTCTGATGGAACTATTATTGAAAAACGCGTGCTCTCCCCTATTGGATAACTAGACCATGCTCTTTCTAGAGCCGACGTTGTTCATCTAATGCATCAGGTTGTGAAATTGTTTACAGGAATACCATGCCACAGCATGTGGAACACGTCAAAGCAGTGGCGAGCACTTTGATGGACCTTCTCACGGAGGGACTAGATCTACCTTCTGGGTACTTGAAGCAGAATTATCCCCTAGATGCTCCAGTGTGGACTGCCCATTATTATCCACCCTGTCCTCAGCCTGAACTTACAATGGGCACCACTGGCCATTGTGATCCAAATCTCCTTACAGTGCTCCTGCAAGACAATGCCGGAGGGCTCCAAGTTCTCCAAAAAGAACAGTGGGTGGATGTCACCCCTGTCAAAGGTGCTCTAATTGTTAATATAGGGGATTTATTTCAGGTATGCTGTTTAACTTTCATTAATCTTCCCTTCACTTTATCTACATGGGTCACACTTATCGTCTAATCGTCTAAGTGCAGGACAAAAGGTTATTGAAAAAACATAATTTACATAAATGTAACCGAACAAGTGATATATATCTTCATGGTAATTGACCCCCGGGGGTTTTCATGTGTAAAATAAAATTAGGAAAATAATCTCTCATAATTGCACAAAGATTTTTTTTCGTGCAAAGAAAAAAAAATACTATTTTCGCTAAATTAATCAACTATATTTTAGTTTTTTTCACATATATATCAATTTAATGTATGCAACAATGCTTACTTACATATGTACGAATATACACACATATGTATTGTTTAGTTTTATTCTCTAATATACAAAAATACATACATATAAATATTAAAAATTCTAAAAAAAACAATATATATAAGTTATTTTTATTGTTTACATATCATATAATTTTCATTACTTAAGTAGAGAGATATACTCTTTGTCCTATATGTACACGATGCTCGCACTAATGGGGCGAGCCAAGCATGGAGCCCATTGGGGATTTTACATCATCAATGTTAGCAACATGTTACGAGCAACATAAACATGCACTTTTAATATATATAGGATGGAGACATATGGGTAATAAGGCCTCTAATAATAATTATGATTAAGAGAGATGAGTTAGATAGTGGAGCTCACAATATTAGCTAGAGTTAAGAGGGATGACATATGAGAAGTGAGGCCCACAATAGTAGTTAGGGTTAACAGGGATAATATATGGGGTGTGAAGCTCACAATAGTAGCTTAGGTTAAGAGATGATATTTGAGTAGTACGCCCTAGAGTTACGGTTAAGAGCGATGAAATTTGCATATGTAAAAGTAAAGTTTTAAAAATGATCAAATAAACCACCGCTAAAAAGGACTAACCCGGGAGTAAATTTGTCACACTAAAAAGTTGTGAACGACTGATACATAATAATTTTTCCACACCAAAAGTCATGCCCGACTAACACCTGAAACTTTTTTTCCTATGTTTTATGTAATTATAGAAAAAATATCAATCTCTAATAACCCTTTTAGATCTCAAAGTTCAAAAACCTGAGCAGGACAACCTAAAAAGGTGGCAGGTTTAGTTGAACTCTTTTGAACTACCTGGACTAGCCTTTCTTGTACATCCTAAAAGAGTTTTTTCATTCTTCTAGGTATCTTCTATATTCGTTAATAAAATTATATTTTTTTATTATTAGATATAAGAAACTCGCCGATATGGGCATCGATAGCATGAGCCCATGCCCTTAGGATAGTCAAATTTAAATCTAATGACCCATGTTACTTGAGGGGCATGAGTAACGTGGGCTATTAAATTTGGATCTGACAACCCTATAGGCTTGGGCTGCATGAGCTAATGCTCTTATAAACTTTTGGTTAAATATAAATAGTAGCTAGCTAAAATATATCAATATACATATGATCGATTAAATAAAGTATTATTTATAGAATACTAATGTTTAAAAGTATATTTTTGTATTTTATCATAGAGGTAAGATTTAAAGAAAATATTTTCTTAAATGGCTATGTACCAAAGTCAGATGACTATAGCATAATTAGCCTCTATAATAATATGTATTATATGATGAGGAGTCTTTCGCCCCTTACTTTATCTAGCCCACCCTATTAACGCAGTCAGTGGTATCCACCATCTATATATATTGGGTGGGCGAATATCTACTCGATTGTATAAAAGTAGTATAGGCTGAATAAAGAGTAAGGAGTGATTTAATAATCGAAAGTTTGAATGCTGCACGGGAGGCATGGGGCATCACGGCTAGTGCACACAGTTTCAATGCTGTATATCCTTTCTTAGAAACATAATAATTCGATGATGCATAGTGTATAAAAGTAGTATAGGTTGAATAAAGAGTAGGGAGTGATTTAATAATCGAAAGTTTGAATGCTGCACGGGAGGCATGGGGCATCACGGCTAGTGCACAGTTTCAATGCTGTATATCCTTTCTTAGAAACATAATAATTCGATGATGCATAGTTTATTGCAAATGCTAGTACTTACGTTTTCCTCGTGCAGCTTCTGACTAATGACAAGCTCAAAAGTGTGAAGCACAGAGTGCTAGCAAGAAACGAAGAGCCAAGAGTATCACTTGCCTGCTTTTTCAGTACAGAGTCTAAAGCCAGAAAATCCTACGGCCCAATAAAAGAGTTGTTGACATCTGAGAATCCTGCCAAATACAGGGAATCAACCCAGGAGGAAATGGTTGCAGCTTTTTACGCAGGGAGGCGTGGAGAAACGTCACCTCTGGTTAATCTTAAAATCTAAAAGTTTAACAAGAATAAAAACTAGTACTCCTTTTTCATAAAAAATTCATGCTACTGAATATGTAGCATTTCCGGTTGTGTACTTTTTATCGTATATTAATGCACTGTGTTTGTTTAATTCACCGTTATCATGACTTCCAATAAGTATGATATTTGATTAAAGGCAAAAAAAATAATTATTCACATGGCTAGTATTATTATTCACACGGTTATATATGCGGAATGTGATCACTTGAGTTACATTTTAACGGAAATGGAAACTGAAACATTGAAAGAGCAGTGCAAAAGTATATACTGCATACATTTGCCAATTGAAACTCAGCCAAAATGTATTCTTTCATAATTAATAAATGCTAGCTTATAGAAATATTCAAAGCTGGAAATCTGTTTCTATCAACGTCTTTATTATCCTAAGTTTTTTTTTCAAATTGTTATCTGTAAATGAGCGTATAATATATTTATTAGCTTTGACATCATTTCAGCTCAACACTGTTGAGCCACACACTTTGTGCAGATAGTTTGATCTTGTTGAACCAAAAACGAAGAAAGAAAGAAAAATTCACCGGATGTATATTTTATTTTTGAAGAATGATTAAGTGACGTAAGGTTTTATTTGTTATGAGGCTACTTCATCGTTGAGAAACCACTGATTAGTGGAGTCAACTTTTGTGAACCCCACTAATCAATGGTTTCTCAATGACGAAGTACCTTCATGAGGTATGCAAGCTCATGTCAACGTAGCTCTTTCTTTTTCCATTGAAAAGATATATTTAATCAGGACCAGCAAATGTCATACAATAAGATCAAGCTCAAAAATGTAAAAGCCTTTTTATCCAAACTAAAGTCTCCTGTACATGACAAGCAAGAAGATGTACAACACCATTACCATCCCTCTTCACATAAAAAATAGTATGAATAACAGATAAAGTGTCTCTCCTTCAAATATCACATTTTGAAGGCCAATATTAGCCGCAAAATTGATAGCTCTGATTATTGTTAAACCTCAGCCGCAGCAAAAGCGATCTCTCCGACTCCTCTCCGTACTAGTACAAATCAGAAAATACAGCACCATCGACATTAAGTTTATATGTAATTTACTTAACACTCAAATGGACAACCAAGTTTTGATACAGACTGCAAATAAAGGAATTTAATTGTCAATTAAATAATAATTGTAAGTGAAAGCTTATGATTACCCTAATCTTTCTGTCACTAACCAGAAACTTGACATTCATTTCCTGCTCACTGAAGTATGATTCATAACCTCATTCTTTATAACATGATGACAGTCTAAGATAAAAGACGTGTCGATCGCCAATGAAGCTAATGGAAACTAGAAACTACTGTCGGTAAGTACTGATGAAGATCCAACAGTCAAAATCATTTGCAAAAAACAATTTTTGAGAAGATAGAATTTAATAAAAACAGAGCATATACTGTCAGACTATGAAAAGAGTATACCAAACACAATAGATATAGGTCTATTACAAAGAGACCAAAAAAAAAGTAAGAACTTCAATATATTTTCGGCAAACCAAAGAAACAATTTTTTTTAGCACAATAGAAGGAATGAAAGCAGTATTAGGCCCGGAAACCGGGTAGGTGGAACTGGAACATGCCTACAACAGAAACACATAATATATGAAGCAGAACTTTCAAAACTGACCATCAATATAGTATTTTCTAAGTCCAATAAAGAGAATAAACAAAAGTATCAGTCAGGAGGACAAAAGCATATGGGATAATCTGCAGGTATTAGAAATAATTCAACTCGTCCTGCAAGAAGTAATGGAGGAGGACAAAAACATAGGCTTGGGAAGATTCGGACTCAGCCTTTAGTCGTATAATTCCTGATTATGTTCATTGACAGTTGATAATAGTGATAATCTGATTTACCTCTCCCACTTCACCGGATTCATGTCTGATAATTTCATAAGCATCAGAGTCAAATTTCCTGTTAATTGATACTACGGGAAGCTGTCGTATGATTTATTTAAAGAAGTAAAGATATGTTTTCTTTTCTTTTTTATCACTAGTAAGTACAATCCTAACCAGGAGAAAGTGAATGATATAAACTACAGAGACGAAATTATCTACAATCCTAACACTAAAATGAAGAGTTTGGCACTTTTGTAAGAATTCTATCGATGAAAAGCTCAAAGTTCAGCCGAGTTCCTGCCTTTGTGGCAGCTTAAACAGGTAGCTCAAAATTCAAACCAATTATTCGGCATAAACTTGCTTCAATCATCATTACTACAAAAGCTGCCTTAGGTTTCTGTGCTGATTTTCTCATGAGACAAACTCTCTTCCCCAGTCATGATCAGATGCATCTGGTGGTCGCGGTGGGAAGGGCCATGATGGGTGATGGGTCCTGACTTCTGTGGCCTAGAAGGGATGTCCTGTGGTGGAGAAGGAGAGCACGGGGCTTGTTCATCATCCATGAACCAACGACTGAAACCTAGGAAGCATGGATACTTCAAAAAAGGTGTGGTATCCATATTGTACCCATATTTGCGTCCAATATGGCTGCCTACGTGTTGTAGTTTGATATTACACACCAACTAGAAATTACTTCATCAAAATTTTTTTTAAATAAGGTAAATATTAAACAAATATTATATAACGTAGAAGTATGTGCTTTCCATTAAAAAAATCCAAGTAAAAATGTTCCAAAATAGTATATTATTCTTTATGAGATAACTTTTTTTTTTTGTAAATATGAGTATTTATAATAGTATTTTAGATATTTAACTATATTTTTTACTATAATTAAACTTTTAACATAAGAATTAACTTAAAAATATACCTAAAATTAAATAAAAAATATTTTAATACACCTATATCTCCTTTTATCGAATCATGATTTTTTACAAATTATCTTATCACCGCACCCTTATTGTATTGTACCCATATCTCATATCCATATCCACGCTTCCCTCACCGCCCTAAATATACGCCAAAAGAAGTAAATCTGTTTAACGAGAAATCCAAGGCTTTCGCAGACAGCCCCAGCCAACAGCATTCATCAACTACTATGCCAAATTTGACTTTTGCTCCGCCTTCTCCTCCTACCTCTTATTCAAGACATCCACAACCACAAGCCCGGAGGCCCCACACTCCAATGACTCACTGAGTGGACAAAAGTATCCCCGTATGATCAACTATATATGTACTCGCAATCTTACTATTTCGAATACATCTTATATACAACACGAAAGAGTGTTTTAGGATCCTCGTGATGCAGATTTAGAAACTAAACAGAGCTGATTTAGACTTGTAAATTTAGACTCAATTGAGCGGATCAAGTTTCAATTAATGCTTCAAGGGTATGGTCTACCCGCAGGATGGCTATAGATCAACAACAAAAACAAGAAGGTCATAGTAGTAACTTCATTGATGTAATCCTTTTAGTGGGTAGGTTTGATCACACGAGACTCTTGGTACAATGGCCTTGTATTTAAAACGTTGGAAACATCTCTCCCTACAATTTCTAGTTGTTATTGGCTTTCCGAACTGTCAAAAGTTCCAAACAAGGACCAACAACAGTTATGTCTTTTATCCGATAAACAAATCCGAAAGGCCATTTTGTCTCTCTTTGGGAAAAAAAAATTGTGGATTAGCTCATGTTTGCGTACGTGGGCAGCAGATTTAAAGCCTTCTCTCGCGTCCAAAGAAATTTCTTCCTCTTCCTAGTCCTTTTGAACATTTTCATGACATCTCCTTAGCCAGAAAAGTACTTGGCCTTCCTTTTGCCGGAATCTGGCTAGTTTGTTCCGCAGGTTGCCTATTGATGATTTGGTTTATTCTGGTCCAAAGAGGTTTAGATCCATGGGTGTTTGTTGTAGCAAGGAATGGAGATTAGATGGTCTAAGGAATAAAGAGGAGGAGGAGGAGAGCCATGAGCAAGGTGAGGTGAAAGATGGGTATGGAGGGTCACGGGTGAGGCTGAATGGATACTGTTGCTTTGCATCAATGTATACCCAGCAAGGGAGGAAAGGGATCAATCAAGACGCCATGACTATGTGGGAGGTAAGAAAACCACCTGATGCCTGGTCTGGATAATGGTAATAAGAATAAGTACACTGCGTTTCCTTTTCATTTTTGTCTGCATGAGTTTTCACAAATTTTTCTGGCATTTGAATCGCTTGTTTAATTATTTTCTATTTTATATATACAATTCCTTTTGTTTTCCTCTCGATGTGTTATTTCTTTTGATATTTGGATGTTAGATAAAAACTGTTGAAATCATCTAAACTACTGAGAAGCATTTTCTTTGCATTTCCGATATACGATTTTTTTCTGTTTCTTGTCTATTCAAATTTTCCTCAAGTCAAATCCATTTACAACGTATATCTTTCATTTTCTGATATTTCACGTTCTCCAATTGACAATTCAGCCAAAATTAATCGTGGGATCTAATTTCATTTAGTATATAACTCCATCTATCTGGATTTTGTGATGCCTTTCTACGTACACATCGTCTTTTTTCTTCTATATGAATTTGTATTTGATACTATATTGTTTTTTCTTTTTTTTTCGTGTAATATTATGGAAATCTAATTCGAGTAAACCTGGAAAGCTCATAACGCATCTCTTCTATATCTTTTCAGGATTTCAACGGCGAGAAAGGAAGCGTTTTCTGTGGGGTATTTGATGGTCATGGCCCAAGCGGTCATAGGGTTGCTAGCCATGTCCGAGACATTCTCCCCTCAAAGCTCTCTCAAGAACTGAAACCATTAAAATCAGATGATGGTGAAGCTCACGATGATTCAAATGACGATAGTGATGGTACCCATAACAATGAGGTCGATGACGAGGATGGCCACGTTGATGACAACTGCAGCCCACAGTTCTCCACATGGAAATCTGCTTTCGTAACAGCCTACAAGGAGATGGACAAGGAACTTAGCAGTCGATCAGATTTCGATTGCTACTGCAGTGGAGCTACTGCTGTCTCCTTACTTAAGCAGGTGTGCATTACCTAAATTTCATTCAGTTTCAAACTCACCTGGCCCTATATTTGCACGTACGCCTTAGCGCATGAGACAGGGCTATATGATAACAATGATTTGGTCTGTGTTCAGGGAGAAGATCTTGTAATCGCCAACTTAGGGGATTCTAGGGCGATTCTTTGCAAGAGAGATCATAAGAATCGACCATATCCTGTACAACTTACCACAGACTTGAAGCCTAATGTTCCAAGTAGGTTATTTGCTTGCTTTTACAGTATGTGTTTGTGCTATGGTATATACTCGTATTTGTCTAATCAGACTCAAACTTACAGCTAGAGCTTGTTACTTCGTTTTTCAGGAGAAACTGAGAGGATAAAGAGTTGCCAAGGAAGGGTTTTTGCACTACCAGAAGAACCTGATGTGTACAGGATATGGTTGCCGGACGAGGATTGTCCAGGCCTTGCAATGGCAAGAGCATTTGGAGATTTTTGTCTTAAAGAATATGGTCTTATTTCCACTCCACAAGTCACTTACAGGAAGATTGCAGATGATGATGACTTCATTGTACTCGCGACAGATGGGGTAAAATAAAACGTTAAAATCGAAGAAGCATTATTCGATATGAAAATGATTGAGATTTATGCTAGTATTTATTAAGCTCCAAACTTCCACTGAATACTTTCTTAAATCAAAATCATATAATGAATAATTCTAGGTTAATGAAAAAAAGCTAAGTATATATAAAAGTTCAATGCTTTCTCATTCAATAATAGAGGAAGTAAATTTTCATATTTCCTAAAACTCTTCTAGTATTTAATTGAGGATATCTTGCCAGACTGCAGCTCCTTGGCAGTAAGATCATGATCAGACTAGCACACTAAGCTGCAACATCAACTAGTTTTTTCCTATTTAATTTCACTGAATTTTTAGGTTTCGTGCAATATTTTTTTTCTACTACAATCCTACACAATACAATGTCTTACATTTTGCAGGTATGGGATGTCTTACCCAACCATGATGTTGTTAAAATTGTGGCTTCGTGCAAGAAACGATCAAAAGCGGCAAAGACCATAATTGACCATGCTGTTAGGTCATGGAGATTAAAATACCCATTAGCAAGAGCTGATGATTGCGCTGTTATATGCCTGTTCTTGAGGAATTTGCCTTCATCCGATGTAGAAGAGACATGTACAGAGGCACCAGTTCCAGACACAGCAGAACCATTCGAAAATGAAGAAGGGTCTCAAAGACATGATAGTAAGACTGAGTGGATGGCTCTTGATGTTGTCACTCGAGCAAATTCTGTGATTTGTATTCCTCGCTTTGCTGATGCTCCTAGCCGTTAACGTTGATTTGTTGCCCTTTCGAAGAAGAAAGACAATTGCGCGACATGCAAGCATCAGGGTCTGAAAAGGCCATCACCACATAAATGTAGATGACCAACTGGAGCAACTTTTCATGAGACAACGGCAAACTCATTTTGCTTTATGAGTTGGAATAAGCATACTGAAATGGCCAACAGGCGAAATACGTATCTAAGAGGTGTGGCGTATAACATCGGGATGCCCGGAATTTTATTTTATTTTATATTTCTTTTATTCTACATTAATAGTTCCATTTGATTTTTAAAAATGAATTAATGTCCTACATTAATAACTCTATTTAGTTTTTCAAAACAATCTAGAAAACTATATGGGGCTGTTGATATAAAACAGAGTGGGTATTTTTTTTAAGGCAAGAGTAAATAGCAACTCGATGACAACACTGTAGTATTCATAATTAAATGACAATTGTGTTTATTTTTCCTAGCTAATACTCTCTCCTTCCAATATTAATAATTATATTTAGTAAAATAATAATTTTTATTGAATAGTGAAACTTACATCTAAGAGATTGGGAAAATAAGTTTATAATATATTTTTTTATGTACCCAACTACTAACTACTAAATTGAACAGCATGAAACTATTAATATGAATAAAGTCTTTTGTAAAATGGAGTTATTAATGTAATATAGAGAAAGCATAAACTTGCATGCAGATGAGACGAATCCACCCATGCATGTTAAGGCACTGTACATCAACTCATGCGAGTTTTAGGTTACAGATTAATATTTACGCTGATCACGGGGTTTTTTTGTCATGGTGAAAGACAACTATCAAAGTAGGAATAACTTACCTAAATATTTGATCAGTGGTCATGAATTGGCAACCTGACTACCTGAGAGAATGTTGCCGTATCTCAACAAAGGAGAAAAGGCAGAATATATATCTGACCTAATTTTTTGATATATACTGAACTTTTTGCTCGATAAAAAGTCGGCCAATCACTTCGAAGTTGTCTTGCCTAATCCTGTATAATTTGCACATGTTGTCACTCGAAGATTATTACGCTTATCGCTGTCGGACAACGCCATTTTAATTATGTTCTTAGTTTGATATTGCTCGGGTGCCGCAAATGACCTGCCCTGACTGCTAGGCCAGCTCCTTTATGGGCGTGGAAATGAAAAAATGGTAGGAAATAAGAGGCCATTTTTTATATTCTGTGGAAAAGTGTCTGCATGAAACTATATAAAGGAAGTATGAATACTTCAAAATAGACACTGTGTATCTGTAGTCTATCTATGTCTACATTGATACGGCTGCCCATGTTTTCTACCTTTCATATTATATACTAATTATAAATTATTTCTTTAAATCCTTTCTAAAGAAGGTAAATATTAAACAAATATTATATGAGTTGGAGTTGGAGATAACTGTTTTCTACTCAAAAGATAAAGAGTATTCCAAAGCTATATACTCCCTCTGGCTTAAATTAATAGCTCTATTTAGTAAAAAATTTGTTCTATATTAATAACTCTATTTTGTTAAATTTAGGTGACTACTTAAAAAATAGTATTATAAGCTTATTTTTTATTCTCTTAAATGTGAGTTTCACCATTCAATGAAAATCACTATTTTTTCAAATATAGTTATTAATATGAGATAGAGTAGAGTATCACACTTCCAAATTGTGGCATTTGTCATTGCATTTAAGACATAGCTACATTTCTTATTGTAATTAAGCTTTTAATACAAGAACTAACATAAAATATACCTAATAGTTTATAAAAATTATCATACTATCGTATTCTTATTGTATCATACATGTTTCCCATATCCATGATCTGTATTTCCTTAAAGCAGACCGAAATTTCCTCGGAAACATTTTTTTGTTAAAAAATGAGAAGGTGAGATGGCTCTTCCACCACCGGCCAAAGCCACAGTTATTCTCAATTCCGTGAGGGCCACTCATGTCCTTAAGTGGCTGCTATTGTTATGCCAAACTGTCAACTACCATGGCGAAGCACTTCCACTTTCATGTCTCTCCCTCTTCCTCTCTCTTTTTCTCTACAACTTCCCACATATACTTCCTTGTTCATTCTTTGCTACTCGCACTAAAGGGAGTGCTGTTTCCATGTCCAGACATTGTCTAATGATCATTTTACAATGTGATAATGTTGAGATTATATATAGTTTGTATAAAAAAATTTAATCAATTTATACCTGTTTTAGCTCAATGTTTTAAAACTCAAAACCGAAACTTGGCTCCAAAACTATTAAGTCAACTTTGGAGTCTCAGTATAATCAAGATAAGTAACATTTTAAATACAATACACCAAAATTTTATTCTTAGTTTAAATAACTAAATAAATAGCCACAAGTTCATTTGACTGACTGAAAATTTTAATATATATGCAACTATTACACTTTTTGTTAACAAGTAAATATATTCAACTTAATGGAATATTATTTTATTCAATACAAGTAAGTTCAAAATTATAGTTGAAAATTTTTATATGAATTAAATTTATACCAAAAGTACATAAAGCAATACAGAATCACGTAGAAGATTCATGAGTTTTTGGTGGTTGATTAATTGACAGACTTAAGCATGGAGTCTAAGTTAATTTGAGTCACAAAGGAGCCTGATCCAGTCCAGTCGACTCAGTTTTTTAAAGTCAAAATAGAGTTTTAAACCATAACCTAGCTGGTCGTAGTGAGCATGCAGAACTGTGCAACATGCTTCTCACCTTGGTTTCTTTGTGAATTTCACAAAAGTGATTGAATTCTAGCCATAACGTCTGATCTGATCCCCAATAATAGAGGCAGATATCCTTACAAGCTTCACCCCGGTTTTTGTAAGGGGAAATGGAACATTAGTACTCTCCTTCTAGAGCTTGCGATCAGCAACCTGAGTGGGCATGCGGTTGAAGGATTCATGGAATGAATTGGACACCAGCTTTTAAACTGTCTGGTAAAGGGAACTAACAAGCACTTCGAAGAACTTTATATCGTAGTCACTAAAAGGTCTGAAAGTAGAAATGCATGTCCATAGATCTCCAATAATGGGGAGGACTCCCAGGGGTTCTTGCTAATGGGTTGAAAATTATTGTTTTTTTTTTCATGAATTTTTTTAAACTTCATCCATTCCATATTAAATATTCTTTGGACCTTACCTGATCAAAGATAGATTTTGAGTTTCTTAAACCCGACCCAACCCAATATAGGAATAAAAAATCCAAAAACTAAAATAAGAACTGAGATTGTATTGTGGGTCAGGTTAAAACAAACACCATATTTGGTTGGTTTTATCTATCGTAAGTTTCAAACAATCGTACCACCCAGGTTAGATAATGTTTTGTGAATTAATTATGAACTAGGGTTGAGTTAGGTTGGTTTTTGGGTTTTTCACCGGCTAGACCCTCAGACCTTTTCCTCCTTAGCTAAGATAGGTCCTGACCAGGGCCGGCTTGAGAAAATTGGAGGCCTAAGGCAATTTTAAAATTATTATTTTTTATGTTCAATATAATGTTAACATGTTAATTTAATAACTTTATTTAAAATATATTCTTTTTGCTATTTAAGATGTAAAACTATTAATTAGTTTTTATACTTAAGTTTTGTTAATAAGATAAATTTAGCAAGGTTAGTGCCTTGTACCCCCAAGCAGTTAGATCATGGTCAAGGGCTACATTAATGGCCCTCCTTATCATTACATCATGGAGAGATGCTAGTAGGCCCCCTCCCCACCATATCTCCCCACCATATCATAGTTAGGGCTACAATGCTCTAGCGCATCAACAACTATGATGAGGGTTTAGTATCCTTTTATTAATATATCTTTTTTAAGATAATATTTGAAGGAAAATGTTAGTATAAGCCTAGGCTCAAGCACGTCAGCGTGAGCCCAAGAATCATATTCCATTAAATTGAAATTGGACATCACAAGGGGGCAAGAAACCAATCCACCCCTGAGTAATGTCGACGTATCATAATCTGATGACCAATGATGGTTAGGCTCATGTTGACCCACGTGAGCCTAGTCTCATAGAAATGGGTCTCATATTTGAAAGATTCACGTTAGTATCCCTGATGCATCTAGCAAGTCATGCATCATGGAGCATCACATGCCCTCATATCTCAATCCAACAACAATACTCATGGGGTAAGCATGTTTTAATTACCCACTCATCCCTTTGTTTAACATATTTGAGATCCGATGATGCTCAATGCACATGCGGTCGATGCGTCAAGTGTACATTAACTTTTTCCTATTTGAAAAGCTTCTTTTAAATTATTATTATTATTTATAAAAAAACCTTTAAAATTAAAACTATGCTAAGATATCAAAATACTATTGCATAAAATTTTAAATTTAAAAAATATAAATTAAAATTTAAAATACTAAAAAAGAGTACAGTACGATCTCTAGAAGTGAGAGAGGTGAGAGTGATATCTTAATTATTAAAAATGGAGAGAAACATGAAAGAGTTGTGTGGAAGGAGATTGGTTTACACATTAGTCCGTAGTGCCAAAAAATTTTAGTTTAATATGAAGGTATGATACATAGAATGTAGGACATGAAACTATATTTATTAGGTATCATTGGGTTTGGGTATAGAATATGTCAAAGTTTAAACAAAGCAACTTATAGTAAGTGATTTTTTCCTTGTCCCATGATTAATTTTTGAGTTTTCGAAAAAGTTATACTTGGAAGGTTAAGACATAGAGTTATGATCCTATATTTTTTGCCATATAAACTAATTTTTAATATAACCCCATGTTCTCCTGCATGACCTTAGCTATAAAGATTAAAAGAAATATGTGGCCTCATCTTCCAATGGGGCCTTAGGCAGCATCCTAAGCTGCCTAAAGGTCCAGCCGGCCATGGTCCTGACTAGACCAGGTCAATCTCGAATCAGTTTTATGGATCAATTCGAGTCTGGGTGCACCCCTATTAACACTAGGTTATTTGCCCTGATCATACTCATTAATGATAGTTTAACTGTGAAAAGGCATCGCTAATTGATATCTGTGCACATGGATCGTAGAGACTATACGATCAATCAGTCAGAGTCCAAATGTCGTGACGCGTGAGGGTCAAAGAACTCCGGACCCTTTGATCGATGCATCATCGGCTCTGTGGACCACTGCCCATAAACTTAGAACAATCAATCATGCACGTTTCAGCATGCTTTAGCTTGTCAATCTAATAAGCAAAAAAAATGATCATAGCTGATTAATTGTTGAGAGGTGCTAGACTAATGGATCAATATGATCAAATAAGATCATTCGTCTCAGACCAAAAAGAAACAAAGGCAAAGATAAACGATATAATGTGCACATCTAACTGAGACATCTAAAGTACTTGTGTGTCCTCATAAGAGATGAGGCATTTCATAAAATTCAATCATTCTTAAATTCACCAGGGGATGGGCTGCCGATAATAAAGGAAGATGACAGATCTATGATTCAAGTCATTAATTTGAGTTGTAGATCTGTGGCCTGGCCATGTGCATCCGTTGTTCATTGATATCATCTTAATTACATTCCTCCTAATCATATGTTCAAGATGACAGTAACCAATCATGCATGTCTGTATATATTGGTAAATGCATTCAACTATATTATTATAGGCTTTTATCAAAACATTTTTTTAGGCTGACAAGCATGTCATTCCAAAGTTTGGTATCCCTGACAGATAAGCTGTAGCAGGTGAGCACTTTTCTATCTCGTTAAAAATTTGTTCCTCGAGCCCGGTGTACGTTACTCCCCCGCATTGTACGTCAATTCCCCAATAAATTGCATAGCAATTATTGAAACGTGCATTATTTAATTACTGAATTTCAATAATTAAGCTATGTTCTAGGATAGTTTTTGCAATTAAGCTACCAAGATAGACCCTTCTTCCTCCTCTTCATTTTTTGCCAATTGGCCGAACCGGCACAGGATGATCAGAGCCAGAAGAGCAGGCCATTCAACGCAAATTTCAAAGAAATGGCTCATCAGAAAGAGCAGAATCTAATTGGATGCAGAAATCCTATGAATGACTAGATTATTACTCCTACGTTGTGTTTACATTTCAACATTAAAATCTCTGGTATTCTTTCATTTCCTGGACTTCAGCAAACTGCTTTTTTGATTACCAAAGACATCACTTAAGTGAAAAAAACTTTTATCTGCCACTTCTTTAAGTGCAGTAGGGGAAAGAAGAAAATAGTACATTTATCCACAGGAGATGAGATGAACCAACATTTACATCATTGCAAATCCTCGGAGATGCTATCCAAATGTGGCTGCCAGATCTTCACCCTACCGGCTTGTGGTCGATCTCGTCGAGAAAATTTCTTCTCGGATTGAACTTCACTCAATTTCTGCTGGCTGTTCATCTCTTGGAGATATGTGGTTTTGACATTCTTCTTGGAAGAAGTTCTTTTGCTGTGCACCCTCTTCTTTTCTGGCACTGAGGATGAAGGAATGAGGAAGTAAATGCTCCCCCTCTTGAGCTCAGACTCGGGAGACAAGATCAGAATCCGGTGAACGACTCCCTGGGAAGTGGGCTTGGTGAGGATGTGGCCGGGGTTGGCCTTGAGGATCTCACCAGCAGAGACGGGCCGGCTGAGTTCTTCAACATGACCGTTGAGATGGACGATGCGGATCATGTCTAGGGCTCCACAGGGGAGGATGCAGGCCAAGCAACACCGGAGGCTGTTGCCCATCTTTCAACAATTTTCTCCTCCTCCTCCTCCTTGTTTCTAATTATTGTAGAAGCATGGAAGGGATGGACGACCTGGGCATGAAGGTATATTACATAGGGAAGCATGAATGGTATTATAGACAGGGAAGCTTGGGAAAAAAATTATAGATCATAGACCACATGTCATTGGTAAAGTTACAAAATTGTCCTTCATTTGCATTTTTTTTTTTTGGCAAAGATGATTAATTGGTGGTAAGTGGTAACCTATAATGATGAGTGTCCAAGTCCTTAGGACACATGCAAGACGTGTATATGCATTATGTAAATCAAGATATAATTTTGGTAGGGTGGGTTTTAGAACTCAAGAGTTCCACTCCCTAAGGGTGGTCCTCGCGATCGCACCATCATTTTGTTAGCTGGCTAAATATAAAGTTGGCAATCTTCATTTTTGTATTATTAAATATTTCTGTTCTAAATGATTATATTTAAACGGTGGTAAATGCAACTATAACTATTTTCAAGTGATATTGTTGGGAAAGGTAAACATAGGTATATATAGTGTATATACATGAACTTTTTGATGTAGACCGACGTTTATATAAGATAAATTGAAGATAAAAATATGATTAAAATATAAAATAAATTAAACTAACTTAATTTTGATTTTAAAATTTTTGAATTATTAAAATAGGGCATAGAACCTACATATTTATCTATAATTGATAATCCTCATCCTACTTCTAATATAACTTTTAATTCAAATAAATTTCTAACATTATTTTAAATCCAATAAAAATAAATTTTTATCTTAAAAAATTACAGACTAAAGGCGGGACCCGACCCCTAAGACGGGGTTATAACACTTTCTTTCAAATAAGGTTTTTCTTTTGCTGAGATTAATACAAGAGCTACGTGTATGTCCAAGATGTTGAATAGAATTGGGTAAACCTTATTGTTATATATTCACTCAGTCCCATTTTAATAATCTCATTTCAAAAAATTATCATTATAATAATTAGTAGATTGAGTAAACAGAGTTAACAAGTAGAGTAAAAAAATTATTAAATTAATTTTTTAAAATATATTTTTTAAATTAGACTATTAATATAAGACAGAGAAATTCACCCAAAGGGCATATATGTCACGTTGGTGGGGTCCTCCATAAAACCTCACTTGCGTTTTGCGTGAGGAAGGGATTAAATAGCCGTCTAGCTTATGCCCAAAGTCCAGAAATCAATCACGTTAGGTAGGGAAAGACAAAACTTGCGAGTGGCTTGACCATAAATATAATAAATGAGAGCAATGACTAGAAACAAACAAATTTGCGAGTGCGTAAAAAAAAAGATTATTGATCTAAAAAACCAGGCTGTCTGCACTTCTCCGCAGATGATTCTGGTAGTATTTTATGGACTGATCAAATTCAGTATCCATCCCCAACGTGCAGTTGTGGGGAAAGAAGCAAAGGTTCTCCTTTTGATCAAACAAGAAGCGATTCTAGTTGTAGAACACAAGTTTACTAACATGGCTTTCAACAACTCGTACACGAGCATTCTAATTTAAGGAAGGGGCGGTGCATGGAGTCATTGAGAAGAAGTTGATGACGTTATTTGATGATATTGGACAATGCCTGGTTGAAGAACACTAAGAAGAACTAAAATGTGACATGCATGTAGAAACTGGAAATGACTGGCGAGTACTAGTAAGAGATGATGATAAACATAACCCTTCATGTTTTCAATGCCTGTTTCATGGTTTTGCTATTTTTCTAGTACAAATTATCGTGAAGGCGGAATCCAATTTGAATGCCAACTTCTCACTATTCAATTGCATGTTAGTCTCAAATATCAATAAATTGTTGTAATCTCCTATTTATTCATTTCTTTCTGTAGTTTGTGAAGTGTGGAATATTGGAGATTGGAGCTATTTTTCAGAGAATCAGTGAAGACCGACCAGGAAGCTTCCTGTAGCTTGCATTTCGGGCACCGACGTAGGCGAAGCTTGATTTATGTTTTGGGTTATTGGGATTTGCACGAGATCAGTCGCTATTAATTCAAATTTTCTAATGACGCATAATATCCTAATTATTGGATTTTGCGTCTCTTGGGACACCAAGGACAAGGCGGAAGCGGAATTATCGAAGGAATATGGACGGAATTGAGCTACTACGGTAGTCCTTGTCCTAACTTAAATTATATGTGCACTTGCAAATTCATGAGTTTTCTACTTGTTCAAGGTGAGGCTGATGCATGTGTATCTGTGCGGGGGTTCATTAGCTCACCTAATTATCTGGAGAAACGAGAAAGTGGAAGAACTGGCATGAAAGAATCTTCAGGAAAACATATGCATCTGGGAACGAAGATTTGTGTATCCAGTCGTTTACTTCAGTACAAACACGAGTTTAACTGCATGTAAATTCATGTGTCGCGCAAATCAGCAACTACCAATAGATGCTAACTCTTGCTTGCTTGCATTAATTCCTGTTCTTTGTGCCCCATCATCTCCTACACCTTGGGCTGCTTTGGGGAGGCATAAGCATAATATTCACAAGCCGTATTTTTTTAGAACGTGGTTATTTGTAACCTGTTAAACGCTTTTATTCCTCGTTTCTTATTTATCTAAACCTTATCTGCTAAAATCTTTTACCATTCCCCCACATTTAAAAATATATTTTAAACTTCTCTTTACCCCGTGCCTTCCTCTATTATTCTTCTTTGGTATCAGCATCACGTAGTCCCGCTGGTGGTTCGGCCTAAGCTGTCCCTCCTCCGTCTTTCTCCTCCTCCTCCTCCTCCTCCTCCTCCTCCACTTTTTCTCTTTTATCTCCTTCCTCACCCTTCTCGACCCCCCGCCGTTGGCAGCTACAACCACCAAACTAGATCTAGTAGTGCATTGGCCAAGTCGTGCCAGATTTGTCCATGACCTGACTGGCTGTAGCTTGGTCAAGTTATATATATTTTGGCCAGAGGTGGCCGCAACCTGTCAAGTCACTACTAGGCCGGCCAGATCCGGCCACTACTCAACAGTCGTCGCTTGGCCAGGCTAGACCTGATCTAGCTAGAGGTGGTCGCGGCCTAGCTAACCACTGCTCCACCGGGCTACCTAAATTTGGGCCAAATCTGGCCTGGCCAAAAACCGAGGGGGGTAGGATCGAACCCTAGGGTAAAAAATTAGGACATTTTCTACTCTGTTGGGGAGAGAGGAATTTACTAAGGTGCACACACCCACATTCACTCATTTATTCATTGGAGAGTATTTTATGGTTCCCTTGTTACTCTATCATCTTCAATGGAGAAGAAATCACATAGCTAACCCTTTAATCCTTTGCAAAAGTGAAGCAGAAATTATCTCATTTATTTTTCTCATTCTCTTACTCTTAAGTCCATTTGTGTATGTCTATTGCACATGCTTCATATTCAATGCAATTGTCCTTCCAGCCACTAACTCAATGATTTCTTGTTGCGGTTTTGTAGTACTCCCTAATTTTGGTATTGAATTTTTTGACATAAGAGGACAAGGCTTCTCTAGCGGTGTTGCCAAAAGTGTCTCCAGCGTATACTTTCGCTTCATCACAGCTCTTGTTGCAAGGTCAATTAGGGCCTTTTATTACCAATTTATTGGATCCCCTCTAAAATATGTTTCTTTGGCTATCTTGTGGGTTCGACCATTGTTAAATTTGATTTGTAAATACAAGTGACGTCTTCGTAGATTCATGTGCATGACAATATGTTCAGGAGCATTGGTGGCCCAAGTGACATTCACATACAAAGATCAAATTAAGAAATTAGACTAGTTTAATTTTGTCTTTAGTTATTTTTTTATGTATTTATTTTTAATTTAATTTATGTAGACATTAATTTATATCATTGATCAAGACAGAAGACTAAAGAATATTAAAGAGTTTTAAAGCTTATTAAAGTCATGTTCACATTAAAAAATTACTTTAAGAGATTTCAAAAGTGGTTTTAGAAGAATTTACGGTAAAAAGACAAAATGATAAATTTACAAGCAGAATAATCGATCGCTGTAAATATTGAAGGAGAAAGTACATTGATTCATTTTAATACAAAATGAAGGTAAACGTTATCAATTGATCACTTGAAGTACCGTACACATTAAAACAATGACTGATAAATAGTTGTTTAGAACGATCGACCATTTCATATACTAGTTACCCTAATTAAGATATTTTAATTTTAATTTTATTTTTTATTTAAGTACAAGTCCCAAACTAACTTAATAAGCTATATAAGAGTTGTGAAATCACAAAATTTCAGAGAAAAAATTTAGAAGAGAAAAGAGAAATAAGGTTCACATCTTTGTTTATTATTTTCTAAAGAAGAATTTATGTGAGCTTTGAGTTAAAGATCTATGGTGATTTGAAAAAAATAATTAATTTAAACCAATGTCTACACAAACAAAATCAAAGGAAAAATATAAATTAATAACTTAACGATAAAATAAACTAACTAACTTGACTTTAATTTTTGAATTGAATAAAATAGGCATAACTTCTACATATTTATAAATAATTAGGCCTCCTAATCCTAATGCTAATAAAACTTTTAATTAGAATGAGAATCTAATATAAGCTTAAGTTCAATAAAATTTTAATTATTTTAAGATATAATTATTAATAATTAAAATTTAATTATATTATAAATATTAAATGTGGACCTAATCCATTGGGCGGGTTATAATATTTTACCTCACTTCTATTCCACCTTATCCTTGAGGTGTTATCGATACTTATAATGTAAGAAAAAATATAAACTTAAGCCCACCAATACTCTGTTGTAAATGTGGAAAAAAACCAAAAATAACGCTGAGTTTTATTGCCATAATGAAAACGTAAACAAGACGAGTTGTATCGAACTTTTGCTTGGCCAATGCTTGGTTAAAGCCGGAATATTGTACTGTAACAAGGACGACTGGAATTGAAGCGAAGGCAACAGAGTCTACCGGGTATTGGAAACATAAGTTGAAACATATAATTAAAGTCCGAACCGGGTCGGAGTAGGAGTCTTCGGGCGGTGGAAGTTTGGCTCGAACCGGCACAGAGTCATGCGCAGGCACGAAAACAGGGCAGTTGGAAGGATTCCTAATTAAAATAGGGAGTCTATTCGTTGGCGAAAAAATAGAGACCTGGAAAGCCGGAAGGAACCGAGCTGGAGAGGACAGAAGCGGGGCAGGCGGCGGTGGGTCGAACAGCAGGGCAGATATTGGGGCGAACGGCTGAGCAGCCTTGGGCGAGCCAGAGCGGATATGGGTGTCTGAGTCACGTCGGAGCCGGCGAGGAGGAAGTCGGAGATGCGGGTGATCGGAACCGGAAGCGGTGGCACGAAACTGTAGATCGTCATCGGCGAAGCCAAAAAGGGGGTGACTTGCAGGTCGAACGGCGGCAGATCTAGAGGGCTAATAGCTATCAGTAGGAGGGCTCGAGATTAGCGACGAGCTGGATTTCTGGTGAAGCGGGTGTCGGACGCGGCAGATGATCTAGTGGCGGTATCGTAGGTGGACGCGGAATGGAAGAGCGTCAGCCAGAGCAACGTTTTGACCTGAGCTAGAGATGATAGAAGCGGGGCTGATGGCAGCGGTTCGATCCACCAACGGATTTCCACCGGGCTCGAGGGCATGCGTGACCGTGGACGGAGCGAAGTGGACGATCGCTTGGCAGGAGGCCGATAAGTTGGATTTGCAACGGGAAGCTGGGGTTGACTCTGTAGTATGGATGGCGAGACAACAGAAGCCACATGCGGAGGCTGCAATGGAGGTTCTGGTGGCAGTCTAGCCTCGTGAGGATGAGCAGCGATCGGAGCTACCGGAATAGCCAGCACTGCCAAGGTAATCGGTGGACAGGATCTAGGTGGCGTTGGGCGAGCCGGATAGGACCGGATCGGGGTTGTGAGAACCGTGTCCGCTTGGTTCTGTGTCTGGGTTTTGGTCTTTTTCTTCCCCTTGCAAGAGGTGGACTTGGTCCAGACATTGATAGTCTTCTTCTTCGACTTCCTGCTGGTTTTAGGCGGAGCCCCCGCCTCAGCTGCGGAGGAAGCTAGCGCTAGAGGAGAGGGGGAAGAGAAGTTGGACAGAGGCTTCTGTTTTTTATGCGGGACGGAGTTGTCGCCGTTCTCTCCCTCATCGTCGGTGAAGGGAAGGAGAACGGGCAGTTAGTCTACACCGGCAGCTTAGGCGGGCGGGCGTCGCTTTTGGTTCAAGACGATCGGGTATTTGTTTCTCTGATGGTGGTGTGGAAGGCTTAAACGAATGTAAAAAGTAGCCATTTGACGGTGAGTGTGAAGGAATCTAAGGCATCTATAACCTCAACGGAAATGGTGATAAAGCTCATGAGAGCGCCGGAGGGAGGTCTAAAACCGAATGCTTCACTACCTTGTAAACTATGTCTGTGTAAGTAAAATTTAAAAAAATATATAATAAAAATAATAAAATAAAATAATTAACTTAAATTAGCTTCTACATTTTTATAGGTAATTTTGCCTTGTAATTATAATGTTAAAAAAATTATTAATTAAAATAGACTTCTAAATAAAATAGGCCTCTAATATAAATTTAAGTTCAATAAAATCCTAATTACTTTAAGATATAATTATTAATAAATAAATTATAATTATACTACGAATATTAAATGTGGACTTAACCACTTGGGTGGGTTATAATAATAATCTACAACTGAAGGAATTTATATTTAAAATATTTAAAGAGGAGTTGGAATATATTTTCAATAGGAGATTGAATATTTTTATAAGGCCAGAATCAAGGCAATAAGATGTGTTTATTGAATACTAGAAACAAATGAAGACAAGATAAGGAGGATAAAATTTTAAGTTCTTGAGAGAGAAAACTTAAAAGCCCGCAATAATGATCTCAATAAGAGGAATTTGTGTTAAAGTTTAAACAAGGTTGGCAGTTTGTTTGTGTCAATGTAAAGTCTTAGTTTCGAGTACACTCATTTGGTTTTTTTAGAACTGTCATAATTTTTTATCCTAGTTGGGGGTTTTCACTTAAATTGTCATGTTTACGTGTGGATTGAATGATGATGATTAATTAATATATCGTGAGTGAGATTTAAAAGAACTTTTGTTTTAATTTTACTTTAAGAAATTATGTATAAAAGAAGCTAAAACTCTTAATTCTTACCCGTTGAAGTATTAGTTTTAATAACAATCTAGTGATCCGCTAGGGTATTAGACGAATATAATTGGTAGCTAAAGATTAATTATTAAAAATTAAATTTTTGCTATGCAATATCAATCTGATTTGATATATTAGTGAATAATTATCTTGCTTAATCTTGATGGTTTTTCTTAAAATATATTTTATTAAATTTGTTTACTTATACTTATTTGGTTCATCATGTCTAGTTCTTATTCTTCTAGTGATAATTAAGATTTAGATTTTGAAAGTCTTTTTAGACAAGTCATAGAATCAAATAAAAATTATAAGTAGTTAGATTATTGAATTATTTCTATTTAAAAAATTTATTTAGTTGAAGATAAAAAAAACTAGAGAAAAATGTTCAAACTTTGATAAGTAAACTTAAAAAGTGAAAAAAAAATCGAGATCTTTAACACTTAAAATGTATTTGGAAGTCTACACTTAGTGTTGGAACATTTTTAAAGAGAGTGCCAATGACATTTTGCTGCTGGGTGGAATAGTTTTATCATGTATTATCTTTTTGGCTAAAAATTGTTACTACAACAAAAATAAGCTTTTGCAACAAATTTATTTACAATATAATTGCTTTTGTTGCTAATAGTGCGTTTATGCAACAAATTTTTTCAAATGTTGCAATAACTCTATGATTTTGAAAATTGTAAGTTTTTTTGCAACATATTGTTTATTTTGTTGCTAAGAAGTGGACTTTTTGGGATCAACTTTTTGCCACACAGACACCTATGTTGCTTATAGAGATTTTTTACAATGATTGTTGATATTGGTCGCAACAGAGCTTATGTGCTCATAGAGCGATAGTTCTTTTTGAGACAAAAGAAATGTGATGTTGCAAATAAGTATATCTTTTGACACAAACTATTATGTTTGTAGCAAAAACAATTTAGTTTTTGCAATGAATCACTTTGTGTTGCAACAAATTGAATATTTTTTGCAACATAATATGATTATTGTCGCAATAGATTTTAATAAATACTTATATAAATATTTTTAAATCAAAATTCAGAATCTCATTTGCAATAACATAGATTAATCGTGGCAAAAAATATATACATATATATTTTATGATAATAATCAAATTTATTAAAAGGGTATTTGCAACAAAGAAGTTGTGGTGTAGTAAAAAGCTCTTAATCGAAGATATTTAGGGACAAAATATTAAATTGTGGCAAATAGTTTTCACTATAATAATGTGATAATAAAAAAAGAATAATTTTAAAACATTGAGATGAGATTCAAAATATAAAAAATAATATAATATTTACAACACATTGTTGAAAAAGTGTCAAAAAAGTGTTATTTGCGGCTATTGGTAATATTTTTATATAATTTTGCAAAAAAATAGAATTATTTGTAAGTGAATTTGGTGTTACCTATTTATCAAATATACCAAATCTTTACCCAGTTCAACATGATTTTGTGGCCGGTTGAATGGGAAAAATTGGACCCAGACACCAATCAGGCAATTTTTTAAAAATATTGTTTGATGAACACCATTTAGACAACTTGCTATTATTAAATGCAAATACGACCTAACCCTTTTTACAATATAAATTTTTATTTATTAATTAATATTTTAAATGTTAATTAAGTAATATTATATTTTAAATATACACAAAAATAAAAAATTATAAGTAATATTATAAAATAAAAAAGAATAATATTGAAAATGCCATATTTATAAAGTTAGCAAATTCACATGAAATCCAAACTCTATCTAAATAAATTATGAATATAAATATGACTCATTTTGGTCGATCGGGTCAGGTGTGGATTACATATATATCTGATTTAAGTGGCAACCTTCACCTTGAGTAAGGTGTATAATTAGATCAAAAGTAATCAATATGCTCAAGCATAAACGCACTTGGGCAATGCACTATTATTAAACTCATACATAATTATATTCATTTAAAATATAAAGCTTTATTTTTATTTTTTATAAAAATATAAGTGTTAAAAATAATTTAAAATTTTAAATAGGTATTTGGTCCATATTAAAATAGCAACAAAGTTTTTAAAAAAAGTTTATTTCATATTAATAGCTTCATTATGTTAAATTTAAATGAATAGCTACTTAAAGAAGAGTGTCATAAGTAAGGTTGCTAATGAGCAAAGTCAAACTGATAAGTTTTGAGTTTGTTTTTTACTTCAACGTATTTCTCAAAACTTAGTTCAAGTTAGATCGAACACTTACACTTGCGGCTTGGGCTTAGCTTGCCAAGGAACTTGAATCTCGACTTAAGCTTGAGATAAAAAATATAGTACAGGAGTTGAACTTTACATTTGAATTGGGATCGAATCCCATTTACAGTCCAAATATATTTTTCCATCAAAAATTATTTTTATTTAGAGAATCACACCAGCATTATAAAAATAAAATATAAAAATATATGAGTTTCTTTTCATCAAAAACTACTATTTTCCAAAGGTAGCTATTAATATAGAACACAAAGAATAACATGTAAGATAATTCTGTGTTTTCATGATGTGAACAAAAAAAAACTTAATTTTACGGATATTATTTTATTAAATGTTATGTTTATTATATAAATTCTAATATATGTAATTTTTACCTAAAAAATATTTATACGCACCCCATGCATATTTGAGCGCAAACATCAAATGCATCTCAGCCACACAATTTTAATTATGCAATCTGTGTTACTCACGAGAGACAATTATATCTGCTAACTTGCCTAGTGATATCCGCATAGCTAGCTCATCGACTGCTTTTCTAGGCTGATCTAAACCTTCAAAATGCAGGTCCTACATGGCCCATGGGACCTATATCGACCCATAGATTAATCATAAAGTTATAAATATATTTAAAAAGAATTAAAATTTTATATTAATAATGTATGATATATACATATATAATATATTTTTCTTATGTTATTGTATATGTATATATATAATAATAATTTATATTAAGACTAGACATTGATATTATGTTTTAGAGTCCCGTGTATAGATAAATTTAAGCAAATAGATACTTAAAAAAGAGTATCTTAAACTTATTTTTCCTTCTCATAGATGTGAGTTTCAATATTTGATAAAAAAATACTATTTTTCAAATATAGCTAATAATAAGACAAAGGGAGTGACATGTAAGATAATTTTACATTTTCATGTGAACCAAACCAAATAGTTATTTTTATGTAATATTATTTTATAATTTATAATGTTTATAAAAAATATTTTTTATAACAGTATATTAAGCGAGCTAGGTCATGTTTAGGCTGGGCCTAATGCGGGTTGTGGGTTACAAAATACGATCGGAACCGCTGATTTGGGCATGTGCTAAGTGGGATGGGTGGCCATTGCTTTTACAAAAAATCACTTGTGCATGTACTTAAGCAACTATTTTCCTCTTCTGTCCCCTTATCGGCTAAATCTTATTGCAGGTCGTGGGTCGCAAAATATGGACTAGCCCATTGATTTGGGCCCATGCCAATTAATATTTATAAAAAATAATAAAAATAATAAAAAAGAAAAAACTTATACAAACTTTGGTAGGGCCGACCCATGGATAAGTCATAAATTAAAAAAATCAAAATTTCTTCCTTGTGCCATCGAATATTGATTTGACGACTCATAATGTTGGGGCTCATACATACCAATATAAGCTCGAGCTCATACAAATTTTTTTCAAATATTTTATTTTAATTTAAAATATATATTAATATAATCTTTTCAAAATAATCTTTTTAAAAGTATATTAAGCGAGCCCGGCCTAGTCTAGGCTAGGCCTATTGCAGGCCGCAGATCACAAAACGCAGCACGACCTGTTGATTTGGGCCTGTGCTTAGCGGGATAAGTGGCCATTGCTTTTACAAGTAAGTCACTTGAGCACGCGCTTAAGTAACTGCCCCCCATCCCAAATAAATCCTAGTGCGGGTCATGGGTCGCAAAGCACGGATCAGCCGGTTGATTTGGTCCCGTGCTTAGTGGGGCCATGCCCATTAATATTTATAAAAAAATAAATAAAAGAGAAACTACCCGTGCGCGGGTTTCGCTCCCCCCCGCCCTCCCACCTCCCAAATTCCAAACATTCCCCGCCCTCTCAATTCCTCCCCCCCCCACAGCCTTCGAACCCCTCTTGGTCCCCCGCAGTCAGCCTCTCCACTCCTCCTCCGGCTGTGCTCGAATCCCTCTCGGTCCCCTGCTCCTCTGCAGCCGGTTGATTTGGTAACGTGCCTTTTCTGGTTAAGTTAACTTTTGCCTTTTTTTGCAAATTTAGGATCGCCACAGTGGTAAATCTCGCGGGTTGGGCTATGTAACGTTATCATATTTGATTGCTTGATTTTGGGGTTTGATTCTGCTCTTGGTTGATTTATCGATAGCAGATGGATTGTCTACGAGGAAAAAGTTTCACTTTTTTCCCCCATATAAACCTCATTGTCTGTGAATTCTGAATCGTATCTCGTTGTCTATGAATCCTGAATTGTGTTGCTTTTGGGTTTTGTACATGGTGATGTTTAGTTTGAGTAATGCAGTTATCTTCTCAAGCGCCTTATTGATTGCTAATATCAAATGAGCCTCGGAATGGTTTTGATTTACTTGTGAAATAGAGTTAGCTGGCGAGGGAATCGTTTTTCCTCCATTTTTGCGGACTACTTCTGAAGGAAAAAAGGCTGAGGATAGATCATTTTGAAGCTATGGTTAGGTCATGTTTTATTTAAATGCCTAGGATCTTGTGGCTCTAATTTTTAAAATGTAAGAGGACGTCTATTGCATTTTGCTTCATTTTTCTCGGCTATCTATGCGTGAACTTATAGGTTTGAAAGTTGGCAATAATATTTCATGACCTATAGTAATTTTAAATTTTTGGCTCCTGTGTGATTTGCTTTTCAACGCAATATTATCTTGTGAGACCTGGAATGGGACTTTTTGGTATAGTATGCTGATTTTGAAAAAGAATTACTGGTTAGTGCCCTTACCTTATCCCTGTTTGTATACATGTTTTTTTGTCTTACCACTACTAAATTGGTGTTCTTGTCGGCCTCTCTTACTTGGTTGATCCTGAGTAAGCTGTTTATGAATTTTAGTTTTTAGTTGATTGTTCTTTAAATATTTAAGAGAAGAGTTACATTGAATTTTATTATCTAATTGATGTTTTCCTAAAAAGCGTTTGGGGCTTTTAGTGTCTTCCCTGTTTTTTTTCAATTCTGAGATTTTTTTGATTGAACGAAATCTTAGATCATTGCAGGCATGTTGATTGTGAGCTCCTGAGCCTGTACGTGTCCTTTTGCATTATTAGGCATTTATTTAGATATGATCTAGATTTAGAATATGGTAATCATACTTGAAGTGACTTCATACTTCTGAATTGTGGATCTTATATATTTTTCATGAAAACCTCTACTGCAGAGATTAGATGTTTGCATTTTTTTATTGTACAACCTTGCCAGTTATTTTTTTCGTATTGTGGCTTTGCTGCATCAACTATGGCACATGAGGCTATGCTGAAACCTTGGGCTGATACATCCCTGCACCTGTGTTTTTTTGTTCTTAGTTATACAGGGCTTCTCGCTTATACAAGGCACACATTTTACTCCGTTCTTAATGTTGCAAAAATGTCAGTCATGTTCATTCTGATAGACCTTGTAGCATGAAATGAGGGTGATGATGCATATGCTGCTGCATGAGAGTTCCAATATTCAGTATGCCTTTTCTGCAGAGCAAACTATGTTCTCTTAGCTTCTGTATCATCCTGAACGCTATTTATTCATTCAAAGCAGTTCATGTATCTTTTCTGAAACAGTTCATCACCTAAACTTGTTTTCTTAGTCGCAATTGTTACTATACTTTTGAAGTCTTAATTCTCAGGTCTATCTTGTGATGTGTCAAGAATATAGACCTTTGTAGTAGAAAGGCTAAAAGTCTTCCACCTGTGTAGTAGGCGCGCAAGCTACATTTATTTGGTCTTACTACATATTAACTGTTAAAAGGCTTTTCACTAGTCTCTTGCCCATTTAATTACATTATCACCTTCCATTTGTATACCATTGTCTTTTGTTCCAGTCTCATTAACTGTCTCACACAGACACTTTGTAGGCTAACTCAGAATCGGGAAGCAGCAAGAAAGAGTTGTTTGAGGAAGAAAGTGAGAATATTTTCTGACCTCAGTTTTGGTATACCAGAAAATTATGATGTATTATGAGCCAACTTTTTTTCTATTTTGTTGACTAATGAAGTCGTTTTAAAGACAAGAATGCTATTAATATTTACAAGAAAACAACTATCTTGCCAGAACCTTTTCCACATGAACTTTTTAAACGTGTGGAGCAGTATTTAGATGTAAGCTGCCTCTTTATGTAACAAATGAACTGTCAGAAACAGATAATTATCTCAATCTTTATTTTTTACATTTTTGAGGTTAATATGCAAGTTCTTTGACCTCAGAATCTAGAAGAACACCTTGTGGACCATTCTTCCTTATTATATGACCATAAGATTAAGGAAGCACACTTCAAAAGCTCAGAAATACTCCTTAGCACTATATTTATAACCAAGTGAGCTACTCTTTCATTTCTATTATCATAAATTTGTTTATGGTGAAGCTATCATTACATGCTTTGCTGCTCTTATTGAGTTTCTTTGTTGTTGCCAACATGCCGTTTATCTGATTTTTATAAATTTATATATGTCACATGCTAACAGATATGCAGATCATGTCCTAGCAACTGAGAGTGAGAAAATGAGATATTGCAGTATTGAGTACAAGATACCTGAAGTGCAATCCACTCAAGGTTACAAATATGGAGGTATCTTAATTAATAGTAGGGTTCTATGTGTATTTCCTTGTTATTTTCTTTTCATCCCCTCTTTGTTAATATTAAAATTTAAGATGTAAGCTTTGGAAATATTGAGTTTCACCTACATCCAAACATAATTGTAGACAATTTTGTCTTATATACCATTTTGTGTTACAACATGTTTGCAATCCATTGTCACCACTATCCTTTAAGTTTATGTACTTATTCACCGTTTCTACTATGTTGTATGCTAAGTTATGAGAAAACGGTCATTTATATTGTAAAACTTGGCCAGGTTCTCCCTTTCTCGCCATCTTGAATGAGCATAAAATAGTTTTGACATTTTTCTACACTGTGCATTTGGTGGTTGACTTGCTTCTACACTGTACATTCTTTGTGTACGTTATTGAAAATTGTCTTTGTCACCGTGTTTTATAGGCATATATTCAACAGCTCGAGAGCAGCCAATTGAAGCTTGCATAGCTTGAAGAAGAGATGAGAGTGACCCATGAAGCAAAGATAGAGTGACCCATGACACACCTAGCTATCTTAGGATTTATTTTTGTCACCAAATTTTTTGTTTGTCCTAAATAGTCATGTATACATTTTTAAGACAATTATTTATTGCAATTACATAATACACTTTATTAGAAGCATATATTGCAACAATATTTGTTTGTGACTAATATATTTTATCCTTTTGGGATGAGTAATTTTTGTCGCAAATACCACATGCATAATTTAAGAAGGTATATTGCAACAAATGTATTTTGTCATAAATGCAAAATTGTATATTATTTGTTGCAAAAGAAGATTTATATTATTTTTGAATAATTATTTTTGCAACAAAATAATTTGAATTAGCAATGAATCTTTTTGTTGCAAATATATATCATTTGAGAGGAACCAATATTGTGGCAAACAAATTATTTAATTATTTCTTTATAAAATTAATTTCATTTGCGACAAAAATTTATTGTTGCAAAATTAAGACAATTATTAAAAAAATATAAAAAAATATTTTATTTACGACAAACAAATATTGTTGCACAAAAATATTAAAAATGATTTTTTATGTATACATATTATATTTTTTGCAACATATTAGTAATATTTGCAACTTATTATCTACTTTTTTTGCAACAAAAGATATTATTGCAAAAGGGTTATATTTGAGACAAATGATGTTTTGAGGCAAATTACTTTTTGACACATGCTTTTTGCAACAATTTTGCAACAAAATTTTTGTTATTGCAAAAATACTATTGCAACAAAAAAGTATCTTTTTGCAACAAAATTACGTGTTGCAAAAACCAATTTTTGTTGTAGTATTAAACCCAATTATATTCCCCAACTCTTAACAAAAAAATTTGATAAAACTTTATGATTGGCTTCTAATACTTAAAAGATTACCCATCAGAAACCCACTTACGGATTGGATAAAAAAAATTCTGACCTCCTCCTTAATCTGCAGGAGGTCAACTTTCTCTGCCCACCTCTTCTCTCTCCCGCCTCTCTCTCTCCTCCACTCTTTCTCCTCTCTCCCTTCCCCTCTTCTCTCTCTCCCTTCCCCTCTTCTTTCTCTCTTCTCTCTCTCCCTCTCTCCTCCTCTCTCTCCTCCCTCCCTCTCTCTCCCTTTCTCCTCACTCCCTCTCTCCTCTCTCCTCCCTCTCTCTCCCTATCTCCTCTCTCTCCTCTCACCCTCTCTCCTCACTCACTCCCTCTCTCCTCTCTTCTCCCTCTCTCTCCCTATCTCCTCTCTCTCCTCTCACCCTCTCTCCTCACTCCTCTCTTCTCCCTATCTCCTCCCTCTCCTCCCTCCCTCTCTCTCTTCCTTCTCTCCCCTCTCTCTCCCTCTCTCCTCCTATCTCCCTCTCTCCTCCTCTCTCTCCCTCTCTCCTCACTCCCCCTCTCCTCTCTCTCCCTTTCTCCTCTCTCTCTCCTCCCTCTCTCCTCTCTCTCTCTCCCTTTCTCCTCTCTCTCTCTCCTCTCTCTCTCTCTCCCTTTCTCCTCTCTCTCTCCACCCTCTCTCCTCTCTCTGCCTCTCTCCTCCTCTCCTCTCTTCCTCTCTCCTCACTCCCTCTCTCCTCTCTTCCTCTCTCCTCACTCCCTCTCTCCTCTCTTCCTCTCTCCTCACTCCCTCTCTCCTCTCTCTCCCCCCTATCTCCTCTTTCCTCACTCCCTCTCCCTCTCCCGCACCCCTCTCCTCCCTCTCCCCTCTCTCTCTCCTCCGTCTGTCCTTTCTCTCTCCTCCCTCTCTCCCCTCTCTCTATATTTTAAAATTTTCATTTAAAAATTAATGAAAAATAAAAAATAAAAATGTATTAGCGATGCATATACATATATGTCACTAATACCCTTTAGTATTAACGACGCATATACATATATGTCGCTAATACCCATGAGTATTAGCGACGTATAATTATATACGTCGCTAATACTCAAGGTATTAGTGACATATATACTTTTACGTCGCTAGTACATTATTTATTTATTTATTATTTATTTATTTTTAAATAAAAAATAAAAAATAAGAAAATTCCTCTCTCTCCCGTCTCCTCTCTCTCTCCCTCTCACCCTCTCTCTCCTCTCTCTCTCTCTCCCTTCTCCCTCCTCCCTCTCTCTCTCTCACCCTCCTCTCTCTCTCACCCTCCTCCCTCCCCTCTCTCTCCCTCTCACCCTCTCTGTCTCCTCTCTCTCTCTCTCTCCCTCTCACCCTCTCTCTCTCACCCTCCTCTCTTCTCTCTCCCTCTCACCCTCTCTCTCCCTCCTCCCTCTCTCTCTCTCTCTCTCACCCTCCTCCCTCCTCTCACTCTCTCTCCCTCTCACCCTCTCTGTCTCCTCTGTCTCTGTCTCCCTCTCTCCCTCTCACCCTCTCTCTCTGACCCTCCTCTCTTCTCTCTCCCTCTCACCCTCTCTCTCTCTCCCCTCTCTCTTCTACCTCTCCTCTCTCCTCTTATTTAAATTTTTTAAGATTTTTTTCTTTAAAATTAATTTTAAAAAATAAAAAAATTAAAAGAAATTATATTAGCGACATATTAAATTATACATCACTAATACAAGTACTAATAGCGACGTATAAAACTATACCTCACTATTTGTATTTATTTTAATTTTATTTTATTATTTTAAAAATAAAAATTTAAAAAAATCAAAATAAAATTCCTCTCTCTCCACCCTCCTCTCTCCTCCATCCTCTCTCTCTGCTCTCTCTCTTTTTCTCCTCTCTCCTCCCTCTCTCCCTCCTCACTCTTCTCCCTCTCCTCTTGTAACGACCTGTTTTTCGATTACGCTTAACCCGGGAGGGTTAAGGGTAATTTGGTAATTTAAGATTAATGTTAGGGATTTTCATTATATGAAATACCCGTAGCCAGGTAGAACTTGGCATTATGAACATAACGATTTGAAGAACGCGCAAAACAGAGGTCGGGACCGGAAATTACGATATTTGAGAAACGTGCTTTATAGGCGGGACCCACTTAGAAATAGTGTGGTTTGCTACTTTAAGTGGGTTGGTATCAAAGGGCTCGTCGATACGAGTCCAACGGTACCTAGAACGCGCAAATCCGATTCCGGGGTAGAAAGATGCGCGCGTTTGTAATTTTAAGTTAAAAATAAAAAAAAGAAATATGGAAATTGGGTTAGCCGGCGCGCGGCTGGCGCGCGCCGCAGCGCGAGCCAGCGCGGCGCGGTGCGACGCGTGCCCGCATTACCGCGGGCGCCGCGGTTCCCCGCGGGCCGCGGGTTCGCGCGGTCGCGACCCGCGTAACGCGCGGGCGCGACCCGCGCGCGTTTTTCGGCGGGCGCCGCCGCCGAAACAGCGGCGCCGCGGTTTCGGCGGCTCGGGGGCTATTTAAACCCCCATTTCTCTCCATTCTTCACCCAGATTTTCATTTCCTCCGTTCTTGACCGTTCTGAGGCCGATTAAGGCCGTTCAAGACCCGTTTCCTACTAAATCGAGTATGCTCTACGCAATGGAGCTGTCCGTTCTTTGAGTTGAAGACCGTATGATGAAGAAACGTCCCAAGACAAGAGGAGGTCCTGCCCGTTATCTTCATGCACTGACGAACTTCGTTTTCTCTGTTTCTGGTCATTCCAACTCCGATTTAGTCAGTCCAAGAGGCGTTCTTGACTAAATCAAGTATGTTCTACGCGATGGAGAGGTCTGTTCTTTGATTCGGCAACCGTATAAGGAGGAAATGCCCCGAGACAAGGAGAGGCTCCACCCGTGATCCTCGAGCAACGAACAAGAAAAATGGGCCCGAACCAAGACGGGATTCTGTCCGGAGTTGCCAAGCTACATCAAGAGAAGTAATCCAGACTAGGGGAGGTTCTGTCAACCGCTCACGGGTACAGAAAACGAGAAGAGCCTCCGGCAAGGAAAATATTTATACGTAGTCTTTCGATACAAAACGAGGAACGTATGGAGGCTAGAGGCAGCTCCGTCTAAATATCTTCGGATCTGACAAAGAGGATGCTCGTGTGAGCAACTCCATATACCACTACTATACGAGACATGAGGGCAGTAAGCTTTTCTGATCTCCCGTTTTTATAGAACGGCGTATGTGCCATGCTATATGCCATACTATGTGCCTATATGTCATGCTATGTACCTATATGCTATGTTATGCCATGCTATGTGCCTATATACTATGCTATGTGCCTATATGCCATGCTATGTGCCTATATGCCATGCTATGTACCTATATGCCATACTATGTGCCTATATGCCATGCTATGTGCCTATATACTATGTTATGTACCTATATGTCATGCTATGTGCCTATATATTATGCTATGTGCCTATATATTATGCTTTGTACCTATATGCCGTGCTATGTACCTATATGTCATGCTATGTGCCTATATGCCATGCTATGTGCCTATTTACTATGCTATGTACCTATATGCCATGCTATGTGCCTATATGCCATGCTATGTACCTATATGTCATGCTATGTACCTATATGTCATGCTATGTACCTATATGCCATGCTATATACCTAGATGCCATGATATATACTTATATGACGTGTGTGGTCTTGCTCTAGGGTAGAGCGAGACATGTAATTTGTGTTCTCGGTCTCGGCTCAATGATAGAGCGAGATACGTGTATGAGATTCCGATCCCGCTCTATGGTAGAGCGAGATGTACGATTCCGTTAATTTATTAACTTCCGCTTGACTCCGATATATGATGAGTGTTTGTATACTCCGATTAAATATTCGGAGATATGTATTTTATACGTATGATTTTGTGATGTTTGTAGTATGTAGTAGCCATTAGGCAGAACTACGTTCGGATCCGATCGTATTGGGATAATATCCAATACGTACGTAGGCAACCAACGGCAAGGCAACGTTGGCCCGATCCAAATCATTATAATAATATGTTTTATTTTGTTTTACACGCGACGAACTATGAAGCTTCGTCGTGTGTATATGTTTGTTACAACCTAAGTCTACGTACGAGGAAGCCTTAAAGCTCCGTAGTGCGTAGACGAACGTTGTACCTCTCGCACTCAGACGATGATTCCTGGCTCAAGGAAAAAGAAAAAAATTTCCTATTAGCGATTTTGTGGGCCCGGCTCGGGTCGGGTCGTCACAATTGGTATCGGAGCATTGATCTGTCTGCGAGAGTATAATATTTTATTAATTTAATAAGTATTTTGATTTGAATTTTGAAATAAGTAGAATTTCTATTTTGAATGAGTTTTGATTATTTTTGAAATGAATTGTGATTTTTTTTAAAATTTCTCTTCTGGACGTGTTGTTCAAATAAAATCCGATTTTCTTCTTTTGGTCATGCCCGTATGTTATCAACACAAACTTTAATTTTGAATTTTTGTTTTATCGATAATTTTTAATTTAAGATAGACTTCTATTTTATGAATTTCGATCTTAAATAAAGAATATTTTGAATATGTTGTTATGAACAAGTTGTATCGGATTTGATTCTAAATTAGTTCAAACTTTAATTTTGACAAATTCTAAATTACTTTATTAGCAGTAATTTTAAAGTTTTATGTTATGTATGTGTATCTGATTGATGACAAGCTTATACTTTATAGATGTTAATTTAATTAGAATTGATTTAGAATTCTTGCTTTGAATATGGTGCATCCAATTTATTATGAAATTTAATCGTATAATTAATTGAGATTTTTATTGCCATGTGTTGCATTAAAAATTTGATGTAAACATCAATATGATTATTTTGATTTTTCAACTGAAATTTATTTATAGCTTAAGTCTGGATTTGTTGCATCTTGTTTAATTATTTTTATTTTTATTTTATTTCAATCAATTTAGAAATTGGATTTCATATGACTTTTGCTTTTAAACTTTTCATTTTATATGTGATTTATATAAAGTCCGATTTTATGAAATTTGATTTTTAATTGTGAGTTATATAAAAGTTCTTTCTAAATAAGTTGATTTGGATTTAATTTAGAATTTCATTCTGCATGTGTTGCATCAAATTTAAGACGGATTCAAATTTCTTCAAATTTCAATTTTTTTTTTCATCGACAACGAATTGAAATTTTGTTTTCTCGTATGACTTTGGGTTTAATTGGAAACCTTTATTTTTATAAATTGTAATTTTGAATTTGACTCGATCGAAAATTTTGTTTTGAATTCGTTACATAATTCTTTTTTTTAATATTTTCAACGACTTCGATTTTAATGTATTTTAAACCACAGTAGAATTACCATAGCGTAACCACTAACCGCTCATGGTATGAGACATGTAGCGCTAGTGGAAAACCCTACGGTTAATTCTACTCGGGTATTTAAACAAAATATGATTTGAGATATGTTTTCAAAGACGGTAGAATTACCAAGAGGTAACCGCTAACCGCTCATGGTATGAGACATGTAGTGCTAGTGGAAGACTCAACGGTTAATTCTACTCGGGTATTTAAACAAAATATGATTTGAAATATGTTTTCAAAGACAGTAGAATTACCATAGCGTAACCACTAACCGCTCATGGTATGAGACATGTAGCGCTAGTGGAAAACCCTACGGTTAATTCTACTCGGGTATTTAAACAAAATATGATTTGAGATATGTTTTCAAAGACGGTAGAATTACCAAGAGGTAACCGCTAACCGCTCATGGTATGAGACATGTAGCGCTAGTGGAAGACTCAACGGTTAATTCTACTCGGGTATTTAAACAAAATATGATTTGAAATGTTTTCAAAGACGATAGAATTACCAAGAGGTAACCGCTAACCGCTCATGGTATGAGACATGTAGCGCTAGTGGAAGACTCAACGGTTAATTCTACTCGGGTATTTAAACAAAATATGATTTGAAATATGTTTTCAAAGGCGGTAGAATTTCCACAAAGTAACCGCTAACTGCTCATGGTATGAGACATGTAGCGCTAGTGGAAGACTCAACGGTTAATTCTACTCGGGTATTTAAACAAAATATGATTTGAAATATGTTTTCAAAGACGATAGAATTACCAAGAGGTAACCGCTAACCGCTCATGGTATGAGACATGTAGCGCTAGTGGAAGACTCAACGGTTAATTCTACTCGGGTATTTAAACAAAATATGATTTGAAATATGTTTTCAAAGGCGGTAGAATTTCCACAAAGTAACCGCTAACTGCTCATGGTATGGGACATGAAGCGCTAGTGGAAAACCCTACGATTAATTCTACTCGGGTATTGAAATTTGATTTCAAATTGTCTGTTTTAGAAAATATTTTTGATTATTTTCAAAGGCGGTAGAACCATCTCAGAGTAACCAGCAAACACCCACGATATAAAAGGTGGAGTGTTAGTGGACAACTCTGCAGTAAATTCTACCGATGTATTTATACGAATCTCATTTCTGAAATATGAGTATTTTGAAAGTTTGTTTAAAATCTGTTTTGAAAAACAGTAGAAATCCCGAAGAGAAATCACTAAACACCTGCGATATGAAATATCAGGCGTTAGTGGATTGATCTAAGGTTGAATCTACTGGTGGATTTGATATAGAATTTTGATTTCAAATCCTTTGGTATTTGAAATTAGATTTGAAATTTAGTAAATTTATCTCAAATTGCCTGCGGAGTTGCTAAGAAGAAACCATCAAACACTCGTGGTATATGACATGAGGTGTTAGTGGACTGCTCCAAGGTTGATTCCGCTAGTATATTGAAATGAATTTCGATTACAAATCTGATTTAATAAAAAATGTTTATTCGGGATTTGATTTGACAATGAAGTTTTCGATGATTTGGGTCTTCGGACCGTCTGGATAGTTATTTGGTATAAAGCCCAAAAGCTATCAATTCTGGATACCGCCAAATTTGGCATCTGGCGCGCACAGGATTGGGATGTCATGGGTAAATCCCTTCCTTTCAGTCTCGCGTCGCCCCATGGGCGCGGGTGTAAGTCGTCTGGTATCGCGACATTCTGTGATCGTGTTTTCAGATTTTTCGAATGATTTCAAAAGAAAGTTGACACAATATTTTCTTATGTGCACAAAACATATACTTAGAACTTAGTTCAACCTACTAAGTAAAAATTTATACCAAGATTTTGACTCACCAAAGTTTTGCTAAAAAATTTCTACTACTTCTATGAAAACAAAGCTCTGACTTTAAAATCATCTCCTCTTTTCGAAAATTTCTCCGAGTTTTGGGCAATCGCGCCGCCTGGATAGTTCTCGGTTCCTCGGAGCTAAGAATTATTATGATTTTGGATACCGCCAAATTTGGCATTTGCGCGCATAGGATTGGGATGTCATGGGTAAATCCCTTCCTTTCTGTCTCGCGTCGCCCCATGGGCGCGGGTGTAAGTCGTCTGGTATCGCGACATTCTGTGATTGTGTTTTCAGATTTCTGAATAATGATTTATCCGATTTTGAATTTAATATCGGATTTCGTTTATGAACAATTTATCAGATTTTGTGAACGATCGAATTATTGAACTTTGAAAGAATGATATGTCTAATTTTGAACGACATGTCAGATTTATTTTGTGAAACGATTTTTTGACCAAATTGTCGAATTGTGAAAAGGAATCCGGAAGTGTTTTGAATTGTGTTTGACGGGATTTGATTAATCCGGAATTGCCGTTTGTGTTTTGAGTTTGATTTTCAATCTATCTGATCCTGACATAAGCATCAGATTGTGTTTTAGAGTGTTTTATCCGGTCATAAGTTATCGGATTATGCTGTGACGATTTTATCTGATCTAAATTATCAAATTTTGTATAAAGTATTTCATACGTTTGTGAACTATTAAATTTCTTTGTGAAGATTTCCTCCGATATTAGATTATCGGAATTTTATCTGTGATTTGTGCTTGATTAATGACTGAATTTTGTTGTGTTTTGGGAGAATTGCGAGGACGCAATTCATTTAAGGGGGGAAGAATGTAACGACCCGTTTTTCGATTACGCTTAACCCGGGAGGGTTAAGGGTAATTTGGTAATTTAAGATTAATATTAGGGATTTTCATTATATGAAATACCCGTAGCCAGGTAGAACTTGGCATTATGAACATAACGATTTGAAGAACGCGCAAAACAGAGGTCGGGACCGGAAATTACGATATTTGAGAAATGTGCTTTATAGGCGGGACCCACTTGGAAATAGTGTGGTTTGCTACTTTAAGTGGGTTGGTATCAAAGGGCTCGTCGATACGAGTCCAACGGTACCTAGAACGCGCAAATCCGATTCCGGGGTAGAAAGATGCGCGCGTTTGTAATTTTAAGTTAAAAATAAAAAAAAGAAATATGGAAATTGGGTTAGCCGGCGCGCGGCGCGCGGCGCGACGCGCGCCCGCGTTACCGCGGGCGCTGCGGTTCCGCGCGGGCCGCGGGTTCGCGCGCGGTCGCGACCTGCGTAACGCGCGGGCGCGACCCGCGTGCGTTTTTCGGCGGGCGCCGCCGCCGAAACAGCGGCGTTGCCGGTTTTGGCGGCGCGGCGCCGCGGTTTCGGCGGCTCGGGGGCTATTTAAACCCCCATTTCTCTCCATTCTTCACCCAGATTTTCATTTCCTCCGTTCTTGACCGTTCTGAGGCCGATTAAGGCCGTTCAAGACCCGTTTCCTACTAAATCGAGTATGCTCTACGCAATGGAGCTGTCCGTTCTTTGAGTTGAAGACCGTATGATGAAGAAATGTCCCAAGACAAGAGGAGGTCCTGCCTGTTATCTTCATGCACCGACGAACTTCGTTTTCTCTGTTTCTGGTCATTCCAACTCCGATTTAGTCAGTCCAAGAGGCGTTCTTGACTAAATCAAGTATGTTCTACGAGATGGAGAGGTCCGTTCTTTGATTCGGCAACCGTATAAGGAGGAAATGCCCCGAGACAAGGAGAGGCTCCACCCGTGATCCTCGAGCAACGAACAAGAAAAATGGGCCCGAACCAAGACGGGATTCTGTCCGGAGTTGCCAAGCTACATCAAGAGAAGTAATCCAGACTAGGGGAGGTTCTGTCCGCCGCTCACGGGTACAGAAAACGAGAAGAGCCTCCGGCAAGGAAAATATTTATACGTAGTCTTTTGATACAAAACGAGGAACGTATGGAGGCTAGAGGCAGCTCCGTCTAAATATCTTCGGATCTGACAAAGAGGATGCTTGTGTGAGCAACTCCATATACCACTACTATACGAGACATGAGGGCAGTAAGCTTTTCTGATCTCCCGTTTTTATAGAACGGCGTATGTGCCATGCTATATGCCTATATGCCATACTATGTGCCTATATGTCATGCTATGTACCTATATGCTATGTTATGCCATGCTATGTGCCTATATACTATGTTATGTGCCTATATGCCATGCTATGTGCCTATATGCCATGCTATGTGCCTATATACTATGTTATGTACCTATATGTCATGCTATGTGCCTATATATTATGCTATGTGCCTATATATTATGCTTTGTACCTATATGCCGTGCTATGTACCTATATGTCATGCTATGTGCCTATATGCCATGCTATGTGCCTATTTACTATGCTATGTACCTATATGCCATGCTATGTGCCTATATGCCATGCTATGTACCTATATGTCATGCTATGTACCTATATGTCATGCTATGTACCTATATGCCATGCTATATACCTAGATGCCATGATATATACTTATATGACGTGTGTGGTCTTGCTCTAGGGTAGAGCGAGACATGTAATTTGTGTTCTCGGTCTCGGCTCAATGATAGAGCGAGATACGTGTATGAGATTCCGATCCCGCTCTATGGTAGAGCGAGATGTACGATTCCGTTAATTTATTAACTTCCGCTTGACTCCGATATATGATGAGTGTTTGTATACTCCGATTAAATATTCGGAGATATGTATTTTATACGTATAATTTTGTGATGTTTGTAGTATGTAGTAGCCATTAGGCAGAACTACGTTCGGATCCGATCGTATTGGGATAATATCCAATACGTACGTAGGCAACCAACGGCAAGGCAACGTTGGCCCGATCCAAATCATTATAATAATATGTTTTATTTTGTTTTACACGCGACGAACTATGAAGCTTCGTCGTGTGTATATGTTCGTTACAACCTAAGTCTACGTACGAGGAAGCCTTAAAGCTCTGTAGTGCGTAGACGAACGTTGTACCTCTCGCACTCAGACGATGATTCCTGGCTCAAGGAAAAAGAAAAAAATTTCCTATTAGCGATTTTGTGGGCCCGGCTCGGGTCGGGTCGTCACACCTCTCTCTCTCCCCCCTCACTCTTCTCCCTCTCCTCTCTCTCCTCCATCTCCTCTCTCTCCTCTAATTTAAATTTTTTAAGATTTTTTATTATTTAAAATTAATTTTTAAAAATAAAAAAAGAATTAAAAGAAATCATATTAGCTACATATTAAATTATACGTCGCTAATACGTCACGTATTAGCGATGTATAATTTTTTATGTAGCTAATACATGTACTAATAGCGACGTATAAAACTATATGTTGTTATTAGTATTTATTTTAATTTTATTTTTTATTTTAAAAATAAAAAAAATTAATATTTTTTAAAAAAAATTAAAATAAAATTCTTCTCTCTCTCCACCCTCCTCTCTCTCCTCTCTCTTACCCTCCTCTCTCTCTTACCCTCCTTTCTCTCTCTCTCTCCTTCCTCCTCTCTCTCCCCCTCTCACCCTCTCCTCTAATTTAAATTTTTTTAAAAAAATTTATTCTTTAAAATTAATTTTAAAAAATAAAAAAAGAATTAAAGGAAATCATATTAGTGACATATAAAGTTATACGTGATGTATTAGTGACTTATAATTTTATATGTCACTAATACATGGACTAATAGCGACGTATAAAACTATACGTCACTGTTAGTATTTATTTTAATTTTTTTTATTTTAAAATATAAAAATTAATTATTTTTTTTAACAAATCAAATTAAAATTTCTATCTCTTCCCTCTCCTCTCTCTTTCTCTTTCCTCCCCTCTCTCTCCATCCTCTCTCTCTCCACCCTCCTCTCTCACTCCTCCCTCCTCTCTCTCCTCCCTCCTCTCTCTCTCCTTCTCTCTCTACCCTTTCTCTCTCCTCTCTCTCTATCCCCTCTCTCTCTTCCCTCCCCCCCCTCTCTCTCTCTTCCCTCCCCTCTCTTTCTTCCCTCTCCTCTCTCTCCTCCCTCTCTCTCCTCATTCTCACTCTCTCTCCATGCAATCTCTTTTATTATAAATTATATTTTCAAATTAATAATAAAATTTAATAAATAAAATATATTATATATAAATTGTGAAAGTTTAATATATTCTTAACACTAGTTTTTATTAAAAATTTAATATTTATTTATTGTATATACAAATAGTAAATATTGAATAAAATATATTATATTTAGGAAGTTTATTATAATTTTTTAATATTTATTTATTAAATAAAATTAATTAATAAAGCTTATTAGAAATGGTATTTGTGACGCTTATTTAAAAGTGTCGCTAAAAATTTAAAATTTATTTATTATTTATTTTTAATTAATAACTAATAGTGACACTTTTGTAAGCATCGCTAATAGCAACACTATTAGTGACACTTTTGTATAAGCGTCAGTATTACAAAAGCTATTAGTGACGCTAAAGAAAAGTGTCGCTAATAGTTATATTTTTTTCTTTTTTTATTTAAAATATATTTCTTTTAGCGAAGGTTGTATAAAGCGTTGTAAATAGAGGAACTATTAGCGACACTTATAATATATACGAAAATGTTCGCTAATAGTTTATTTTTTTTGCGACGTTTTTTTATACGTTGCAAATAGTTATTTGTAGAGACTCTTAACTAAGCGTCGCTAATAAATACTTCGCTAATACTACATTTTGTTATAGTGTCATTGGTGATTGTTGGGACGACTCACTAGAGGTCTTCAACATAAAGGGCAAAAGACTACCCCTTACTGTGGCTGAAGTGGCTATGGTCATAGGTTTGAGTGGAAAATGGAACCCGTGTAAATTCGAAAGTAACGAGGGGAAGGCGGCACGCAAGGGGCAATTCTAAGGGAAGCGGCCGGAGAATACAGGATTTGAAGAAATGTTGAAAGAAGTGGCTGATGAAACAAGGACTGTTTCAGACGAGGACTTAGCACGGTTGATGATCATGCACATGGGTGTCCTCATGTTATTCACACACAGCAACAAAGCCATATCCCCAGATTTGTGTGATTACTTAGATGACATGTTGGTCATGGGGAGCTACAATTGGGCAGGCGCCATACATGATATGTTGATGAGAGGCATATCGGCAGCCCACCGGAACATCATGAGCAAACAGGATGAGCGTTCTTCCACAGCCGGAATTCTCGTTGGGGCTTCATTAGTGCTCCAGGTAAGGCTTGTATGTGCTATACCACGTGAATTCTAATATAGTATCGCTAATGACACGATATGTTTACAGGTAGATGAATATCATTGTATCGGTCACACGATACGAACTAAATCGTGTCATCAGACGTACGACATATAACATGCACGTAGACATATCGTGTTCTTGGTAACACGACTAAGTATAATATTGTGGATAGGACATTAGACGATCGGAATGTATCATGTTACTCAAAACACAATGTGGCTGCAAGCGTGTTATTAGTAACACGACTAGTTCGTTATAGTGAAGATACTAACTATTTACACTAATGACTATATTCTTATGTATTGTTTGTCGGGTATGGTTTTATGAGCATACATCCATATGGGCTCCCAGTGGTCCACCATGCAGCCCAAGGTGCAAGAGATGGCCCAGATTTACCCAACTTTTGAGCGACGTGGAGAAGGCCGATAAACTTGACCTAGCCGCCGAAAAGGGGAGGAAGAAGATTCTAGCTCATCACCAGATGAGGATGTGGTAGGAGGATATCTTCATGAGGCTGAAGCCAGACTCCCAAATTGTTATACGCATCACACCAAATCCCGAAGAGGTGCACTTGATGGATGTCCAAAAGGAGACCCCGAAAGCTAAGAAGGCGGGTACATAGATTTTCTGGCCAATGAGACCTGGCCACGCCCTCCACGGCAAGATGTCGGGGCATGTATGTAACGACCCATTTTCCGGTTACGCTTAACCCAGGTGGGGTTAAGGGTAATTTAGTAATTTGTGATTAAGTGTTGGGGGTTTCAAGGGATGAAACCCCTGTAGATGGGTAGAGCTCATAGTAACGAGCGTGACGAATCAAAGAACGTGCGAAACGGAGGCCATGAGCGAAAGCCACGGCCTCGGGAAGTGTGCTGCATGGGTAGGGCCCACTTGAAAAGAGTGGGATAACCTATCCATGTGTAGTCTTGTATCGAAGGGCTCATCAATACGAGTCCATCGGTGTATAGAACGGGCAATTCCGACTTCGGGGTAAGAAGATATATCGTGTTGAAGTTTAGATATTTTTGGATTAAAATAATATGAAAAAATATTATTTTAATCGGAAGAAGACGAATTAGCTAGCGTCAGTGGGGGGCCTGCTGGCGCGTTGCGCCCCCATGGTGCGGGGCCAGGCCTCGCATGACTCGGGGCGCGACCGCGCCATGTGAGCGCAGAGCGCGGCTGCGCACTTCACGCGCGCGGCCAGCGCATCGCGCGCCGCGCAGGCGCGCGTGTCTCCAGGGGCGTTTCGTACGCCCTCGGCTTCTTCCCTATAAATTCGAATCCTATTTCATTTTCCGGGGGAGTTTTCCGACTCGTTTGGAGTATGTTTTCTTCCATTCTTGAGGCGTTCCTAGCTAATTCGAGGGTGATCTATGCAATGACATGGTCTATTCATCGAGTTGGTGCTCCTATAAGGGAGGAACAACCCGGGGCAAGAAGAGGCTCTGACCGTCACCCTCCTACCTCAAGAGGAGTTTCTGGACTCGTTCGGTGTCCGTTTTCTTCCGTTCTTGAGGCGTTCCTAGCTAATTCGAAGGTGATCTACGTAATGGCATGATCCATTCCTCGAGTTGGTGCTCCTATAAGGGAGGAATGACTTAGGGTAAGAGGAGGCTCTGTCCGTCACCCTCCTTCCCCAATAGAGAGAGTGTGACGGCCCGAGAGAGAGGAGGCTACGTCCTCCAACCGGGCCAGATCAAGAGAAGTGGCCTGATGTAGGGGAGGCTCCATTCTCTACCAAAGGGCCAAGGCGTGTGAAGGACACCCCGAGTAGGGGAGGTTCTGTCCGCCGCCCACGGGCACAGAAAATGAAGTCTCCGGGAAAGGGGAGAGTTGTCTTTCGGTGCGAGGCGAAGAACATGAGGGGGCTAGAGGAGGCTCCGTCTGCTGCCTCCAGATCTGAGGGGGAGGATGCCCAACAACGAGATTCCCGAATACCACTATCTCGTGAGACATCAGGGGAGTAAGGGTTTCTTATATCCTATTTTAATTATAGAACGACATGTGATGATGTGTGCTATGCTGTGATCCATATGCTGCTATGCTTATATACCATGATATGTGCTTATATGTCATGATGTGTGCCGTCTCACTCTGGGTTAGAGAGAGACGGGTTGTGCGTGTGTTTATATTATGATATATCATGCTTATATGCCTTGATGTGTGCCGTCTCGCTCTGGGTTAGAGAGAGATGTGTAGTGTGTTGTTTAGTCTTGGCTCAGTGATAGAGCGAGCCTATGATTATGTTCCGTCTCACTCTATGATAGAGCAAGACGTGTGATACGTGCGGTCTCGGCTAAGTGACATAGCGAGACGTGTGATGTATGTGGTCTCGGCTCAGTGATGGAGCGAGACGTGTGAATGTGATGGTTTTGCTCTAGGATAGAGTGAGGAATGTTGTGGTGGTCGTGTGGTGCTCGTCTCTATGATAGAGCGAGATGTGTGTTGCCGATGTTTTATCGGGCTTTTGTATAACTCTGATTAAATATTCGGAGATATGTATTTTATACATATGTGTTTTTGGTATGCCGGTTGTATGTAGTAGCCAATAGGCAGAACTACGTTCGGATCCGATCGTATCGGAGTAACATCGTGGATGTTATCCGATATGTACGTAGGCAACCAACGGCAAGGCAACATTGGCCCGGTCCAAATTAGTTATATAATTAGGCTAGTTCTTGCCTACGCGCAACGGAGCGCTAAAGTTCCGTAGTGTGTAGAGGAACAACAAGACTCTTGCACTCAGAGTGTGCCACTCTTGGTTCCGGGTTTGGTTTTCATCGATTTTCGGACCCCCGGCCTGGGTTGGTTTGTGGGTCGGGGTGTCACAAAGTACACTCCGGCCATGATGTCATTGAATCATTCATCATGTCAGTTGAGTCATGACGGGAATATGTGAAGTTGTTTTAGAGAAGGTTGTGCTGTACGGTGAGCAGGGATGGAACATGGAGCGAGTTGAAGCTGCACTCTAGCGTGTTAAGAACGATCTCGAGGTGGCGACTAGCCACATCGAACAGATGCATCCTCCCCAAGGAACCAGAGATAGAACAGCCGCTTGAAACCACTCAGCCAGAGGTCGCCTATGCATCAACCCCTCCTCCAAGAACTGAAGGATCACCGTCGGTTTGTTTAAAGACAAGAGCTTCAAAATCCAAAGAAGCTTGCCAACCATCTACCCCCAAAGATCAACCAGTACATGTCTCTCAGCCAATGGATGAGGGATTCATTTTGAGTAAGTATGACATTTTAATGTATCATGTTTTGTTAGGAGATCATCGTTTAGTCGAGTACACGATAGGGGATTATATTGTTTATTAAGAAAGACAATTTGGGTATTATCGTGTCATCGATCACACGATCATTGAAGTAGCAGTTACTTCTAAAAACAATCTTTGCGTGGTCGTGTGATCGTGAGCACGATTAGTTGTCTTTTTGTTTTTCCAACAATACGAAATGCAGTTTCATCGTGTTTGGTAAAAGACGACTAGTGTGCATAGCGTGTGTTTACTAACACGATGACTTACTTCTTAAATATAGAGAAATGACAACCGCAAGCTGCCACCAAACCGAAGAAGAAGATTAGTCCAAAGTTGCAAAGGACTGTAATAACTAGATTTTTGATAAAATAAATGCATATTTAATGGAAGAACCATGGGATGTTGTGGAACCGCCCTAGGAGGTCATGGAACAACCACGGGATGTCGTGGAACCACCCCAGGAGGTGGAAGAACAACCTCGGGATGTTGTGGAACCACCCTAGGAGGTGGAAGAACAACCCCAGGATGTCGAAGGATAACCCCGAGAGGTAGAGGAACCGGACCTTCCCTGGGAGGTCATGGCTCAAGTCTGCGATGGGCTAGAACAATCCCATGAGGGATTAGCAAAACAACTTGAGATTCCCAAACAACCCTTGGAGGGACTGGAAGCACCCTAGAAAGCAAATAAAGGAGCAGTCCTAAAACAAGCAATAAAACTCAGACTGAAGCAAAAAGCTGCTCTTGATGCTCCCTTCTTACCTCCTGTTCCACAGAAGTTGAGGTACACCGCAGTTAAACAACCTGCTGAAGGTGAGGAGCCTTTGAAGAAAGTTCAGCTCAAGGCTCGAAGAAGCCGAAGCATTTCAGTAGCTACATTAATGAGAAGTTAGCAAAGTTTGGACACATTGCTTAGCCTGGAAAGCCTGGTGATGAAGTACCTCTTGCATTGGTCCCTGGCCCAAGCATTATCCTTCCAGCACATCCAAAGTCTCCCACTCCGGAACCAGCAGCCTCAATCGTAGTTTCCAGTGAAGGCACTTTATCAGATACTTCTCCAACAGATGCAGAAGTAATGAAGAGTGTCCACAATATTGTAGATGTCGAAGATGATACTGTGACTAAGACAAATAAGGAGAAGCACAGTCTGTAGCCAAATGACTATCGCCCATAGAGACACTCCTCTACACTGACTACCTATCTCTATTAAAGCAGGAGTGCATAACGAATGAGGTAATATTATTTCATTTCTCATACGTTTTAACATCTATCGTGTTCTCAATCAAACGATTGAATAACTAATGTAAATTGCAATTAATTATCATTTTATCATTTACACGACCTAGGATCATATCATTGTTTTCCTTATACGTTAAGTTTCGACTATAATTACTGAAGTAAAACTAGCATGTTAATTCATACATGACTTGTAAATGCGTCGTGTTATCGTTAATTCGATATAATCACTTATCGTGTAAACAATGTCACAATCGGTCGACTATCGTGTCTAGTGAAACGTGCCCACCATCGGATATAGGTGAGGACCGTATTCTAAGGAGGGCCGATTCACTAGCCGCCACTACAACAATCTCCCGAATGATATGTCTCCGCGAAGAACATCACTGTGCAAGCGATCTCCCTCCAATCTTCTCAAATATAATGCAAAAAATATTCACTATTGGAGTCTATCAAATAAGGCATGAATGCGACGGATCATTAGAGACACTGATATATCGTCGTTTAGTGAAACAAGTTTGTTGTCGGATATAGGTGAGGACAGTATCCGATGGTGAACCGATTTACCATCTGCCGCTAAAGCAATCTCCCGAATGACCCATCTCCGCAAAGAACTAGCGAGTGAGCGTTCTGCAAACCCTAATCCTAATATATATATATATATATATATGTATATACATATATACACACATATATATATATATATACATGCTATGTACATCGCAATATGAATGCAATGTACTTGGTGATATAGCGAGATAACATAGAATTCATACATTGACACAAGCAATACAATCACATTCCTAGCTTCTTCTTGCCTATTTGCGATGTATTTTTGGGCAAATGGAGTTAACTCTTCTATCATATTTCAACCTTTTGTCCGACGTTTTTCAAATAATGTCGTCATGTGCTCCCTCGTGTGCTCAATTAAACGAGTTATAGACATTGATTTGGCTTTTTTGAATATTGCATTTGCACTTTCAGACCTATTTGAGCTAAGGGTCCTATATCTTTTACTGAGAAATGATACATTGGCCAAGTGCTCCGAACCTATCTTATTTAGCCAAGTATATGCTTCCGGATTATGTTCTTTAATGTTGTTCATTGTTTCATCGTACACATTTTGTCTAAACGTTTCGGCTGCAACATGGAGCTGATTCTTTAGGTAGCTGTCCTTGAATCTGTCTAGCATATTTGTTGCCATGTGACAGATGTAATATTCATGGTGTGTAGATGGGAAAAACTTCTTCACAACATTTGACAATCCTTTCTGTTTATCAGAAACAATCGTATCCAACTCGGCTAGAGGATCAGAGAATAGATGATTTCTAAGCAACTCAAGAAACTAGCACCAAGTTTTCTTGCACTCATTCTCAACCACTGCAAATGCAACACACAACATATTATTGTTCCCGTCCAGTGCATTTACTATCAATAGCTGTCCATGATACTTTCCTTTCAAGAAAGTTGTATCAACTGTTAGCAACGGCCTTAGGGTTGTTCTAAAAGCTCTCGCAAAGGGGCCAAACATCCAAAATACTCTTTTGAAATCGTACCTACTCATAGGTCTAGGAATATCTCATGATCTCATTGACACAACTATACTTCCCGGATTTATATATTCTATCTGCCTCCCGTATGCAGGAAGTAATGTTGTGCACGATTGTGAACCATGCTCAGACTCTCTTTTATTACTTTATTGCATTGAACCATTTAGTTGTTATTGTAGTATTTTATTATCGTACTTGCTGGTTTAGTTAGTGGCCTGGGATAGCCGACCCACTAATTGGATTATATTGTAAGAACCGGGCCGGTCTGGTTCAGCTGGTTCGGTTCCCTTGGAGGGTCGTCTCCTATATGGGGCGGCCTTGACTTTTGTTTGGAGTTTATGCAAATTGTGATTCCCAGTTCTTCCCCTTTCTTCAATACTTCTCCCCTTTCCCTGCGCAATTCTCCTAGGTACCGATCGTGCCTGCATTGAGCACATCAAGTAAGTGGTAGGATTCGTCTGGGTCACCATCTATTAAATCAGTCGAAGCTTTACCTACATGACCGAATACAATTTAGTAAATGTTATATGAGACTGGCTTACATCATGTTCCCCAATCTCACGACATTTTATGTTTTCGTGTGATCGGAATCCATACACGATGACTGGTTGTGTTTATGGTAACACGATATTGACGTATGTCGTGTGAGTGCATATTCCGACTCTAGTTTAAGCGTGCAAACGATAACACACTAGACGAACATATCGTGACACTAAATCAACACTTCGATTCTTCTCATGCATTACATGCACACCAGCATTTCTTATAGTTGGCAGTTATGCCCTAGTGCTTCGATATATAACTTGCTATGCTCTTAGGTGTAATGTCCACTGAGTCTTTAAAGAGGCCATAACATTTTCTCGCTATCTAAAGGTGCGATGTTAGGGGATGGTCAGTTGACTTCCTTTAGGTTCCACATGAATGAGTTGGCACTAATCTTGTGACAGTCACATGATCTTCTATATATATTTGAAGCCCTTATGTACCAGTTATAAGAATCATTGGAGCACTTTGCGGCGTACGTATTCTGGTTTTCATCCACAACACGATATGTGAAATTTGCCTTTATTGCTAAGTTGATCAGGACCCTCTTGAAATGCAACACTTAGAAAACGTGCACCCAATTCGAAGAGCTTCTGGTAATCCTTAGCTTGCAAACTGCCCGTCATTAGTTGGCCTTCACCAATATTCGGTTCCAACATGTTTAAATCATCGACTGTATCCTAATCTGCCTCCGCCTCAATGTCGACGTTACTAGGAACCTCATTGTTTCCAAATTCTTCGTGGTTGGACATACTTTCCATGTCAACTATATCATTATTATACCACAGATCCTCACCCACATATTTTCAACTTCTTCGCCTTGTCCACCGTCGTAATTACAAGTGTTGTATGAAGGTTCGTAGTTATTAAATAAAGTCCTTGTCCCACCCATCATTACCGACCATTCCTCTTATCTATTCTAATTGACTTCTATTTTAGGTTCTGTACTCGTTGGATTGGTGAAAGATGATTGACATGGATTTGTTGAGGGCAAGCTTCTTGGTTCTCCCAATCTGCATTGCACATTATTGTGTTCAAAAAATGTGACATTAGTTGACATTGTGTATTCTGTTAACACGACATGAATACACGTCATGTTATTATATCTACGTTACAACTCATAATTGTCATAGCACATGTGTATATCATGTAATTACTAATGCGATATATTAGCGTCGTGTTTATTACTTCACACAATATGATTTACCTTTAACACGACATGTTCAATATCATGGTCTCAAGTACACGAAATATTCCAATTGCATATAATCTAAAGATTCATGGTTACCTGACAGTTTCAAAGGTAAACTGAGTTTTATTGAATCAGGAATGAAACCGACATTAGAGCTGGGATGAGCTTTTACGATGGGTGATTTAGCTCTATTGACTGTCTGGTTCCTTTCTAAAGAGGGTGATGGTGATTTATCACCGTTGTCGGGTTGTTTCATTTTGGCATATAATGATAACACCTCCTTATTCGCCTTTTTATGGATGGAGAACACTGATTGGAGGTCCTCATCTTTTTGTAATTCATATATCATAATTGATTGAGAGGATGAAATTAAATACTTCAAACTGACATTACCATTGATGGAAAGTCATGCTTTGACTTACCCCAGCAGCTCGCCGAACTCACCAATGGATGAATGTTCATCAACCGTGCCATTCCACCAATATACACACCGTCATTGCCTACCTCTTTGTTATAATGGATGCAAATATTGATCCTATCTATCCTCGGTGTGAAAGAAGGATCGTTTCTGCGAAATGCAGTATTTGGAGCACTCACACAGCGTTTACGGTGTCAAAAAATATTTTTTTCTTGTTTATCGACTCTCGCCGGTGAGTACCACCGGTCAGCTCCTACCAGCGAGTCCGTTCGCTACCGATGACTACTAGCATACCCGAATGGTGCAACACTGTTATGGTGTTTATTTATTACTCTCTATATTAAAATATAATATAGTGGAAACGTAAGGGCATTTTGGTCTACAAATAGGTCATATGACATTTCCATTTAAAATCTAGAGAATATAAAAAAAATTTCTTCTTTAACGAGGTAATATAGAAAAAACTCTTTATGCAATAAAAGTCATGGAGTCGTTCACCATATCAAGGGGATAGAGTCACACGATCGAAACTGTACGGCCTTGAAAGTGGGTGCACATGCATCATATACGTATAAAAGGGACATTATATTTTACTAAAAAAATAGTATTATTTATATAGAATAGTAGTGAAATATATAGTAAACTAGTAAAATTAATTACCGTCTCCCGTTGACATGTCTAATTTTCTATCAATGCCCCATGTCAACACGTGCAATGAACGCGAACTTCGACTAGTTATACTCATATTGGACGGCTGGACCTTCCTTTACTTATGTTATCTGCTTTTTTTTATTTTGAGAAGAAGAGACTTTTTTTTATATCTTTTGATATTTCTTTCTTTCAATTGTGTGTGAAAAAGGTTTTCTGAGGAAAGTCCCGACGCGTAACCGGATACGTGAAGAGTGTGAGTTCCTCCCACATATATCACTATTCAATGAAGCTGTCGGTGGTGATCCATCGACAATGTACTTTTCAGAGCTACTCAAGTTGCTCCATAAGTCAGACGAAAGAGCTTTCCGAGAAGCTAGACTGGCCGGAATTGGACTAATCAATGTTAATCACAACTTTGACATCACTGGACATTCTTAGACTTACACAGGCAAGCACAAACCAAATCCTTAACTCTCGGATCATTAATTCTCTAGTTTCGATCTAGCCATGGCCGGTTTCCAACATCGCAGCAGTTCATCTCCCCGTCCAATCGGGTTTCTTGTATGTTCATGCATGTTGGCTCTTGTGCCCTGCGTCCGCAATCTGAATTTCACTTATACAAGCTTCGTCCAGCAAGACTCGACGAATTTCTCCTACGACGGCACTGCAGACTTAGGCCTAGGAGCCCTCAAGATCACTGGAGACTCGTTGAAGCTTCTTGACTTGCAGAATAAAGCCGGGAGGGTCTTGTACAAGCATCCGATTAAGCTGATGAGGAAGAAAAGTCTCACGTCCTTCAACACTTCGTTCGTGATGAACATCCTGCCTGTAAATGGGTCGATAGGATTAGGAGAAGGCTTAGCTTTCATCATGACTTCAAATCCCAACCTTCCCATGAACAGCCAAGGGATGTGGCTCGGTATTTACAACCAAACCACAGATGGAGCACCGGAAACGCTCCTCGCCATTGAGTTTGATACCAGGAAAAACCATCATGAAGCTTACGAAGACGAAGGGAACCATGTTGGGGTAGATCGGTTTTCCATCAACTCTAAACAGGAAGTTAATCTAACTAAGCACGGTGTGAACATCTCTGATGGTTTGAACACTTCAGTCACCATTTGTTATGATGGAGAGAGAAAAGAGTTAACTGTCGATGTGTCCAAGGGCAACAAATTAAGGTATAGTTGCTCTATTAATTCGGTAATTTCCTCAATTGATCTCGATCTATCAAAGCGCCTTCCGCCGGGAGAGGTTTATGTAGGATTCTCAGGCTCGACCAGTGATTTCATTGAACTGAATTACATCTACGCATGGAGTTTTGTCAGTAAAGATAGATCCGAACCTGCCAAATTGTTATGGCTATGGATTCTGCTACCACTTGTACTTGTATTGAGCGTAGCAGCAGCTTTCATTTTGTTCAGAAGAAGAATTAGTTGCAGCGGTAGACATCAGACTAGGCGGGCTCGCTCGAACATGGAATCAGAGCTGATGAATTCAACCAAAGGCCCACGCAAGTTTCGACTTAAAGATCTCAGAGATGCCACCATGAACTTCGACCCAAAAGGAAAATTGGGACAGGGAGGGTTCGGAGCAGTCTACCGAGGCTTGTTAAGAGCATCACAAGAACAGATAGCGGTAAAGAGAGTATCAAGGGACTCGAGACAAGGCGTGCAGGAGTTTGTATCTGAGGTGACTACCATAGGGAAGCTCAGCCACAAGAACCTGGCCAGACTGGTCGGGTGGTGTTGTGAGAAGAACGAACTTCTCCTGGTCTACGAGTTCTTGTCCAATGGCAGTCTAGACAAGCACTTGTTTCATGGAGAAGTTTCAAATCCAGATGGCTCCGCTACATTGAGTTGGGAGAAGAGACACAAGATCTTATGTGGGGTGGCTTCAGCTTTATCTTATCTGCATGATGGGTGCCACAAGAGGGTCCTCCACAGGGATGTGAAGGCAAGCAATGTGATGCTCGATGCACACTACAACGCAAGGCTGGGAGACTTTGGGCTGGCTAGAACCATCGAGCAGCATGGTCAAACACACCATACCACCCATGTGGCAGCCGGGACTCCGGGGTTTATGGCACCAGAGTATTGCATGACTGGCAAGGCAAGTGCAGAGAGCGATGTGTATGGCTTTGGTGCCTTAGCTCTGGAGGTTGCCACTGGGAGAAGGCCTAGCAGTGCCCACAGGCGAAATCACTATGACAACAACGTGATTGACTGGGTGTGGTACTTGTATAGCCAGCAGAGGGTGCTCGAAGCAGCTGACCCCAATTTGCATGGTCAGTTTAACGAGACACAGGTGGAGACTGTATTTAGATTGGCGCTTGCCTGCTGCCACCCCAATCCGAATGAGAGGCCTGCCATGAGGGTTGCTTTGCAGGTTCTGACTGCAGAGATTGATCCTCCAGATCCACCTGGTGAGAAGCCGTCTTTTGTATGGCCAGTAGGGGTTCATTATGATGCAATCGACGAGTCCTCGTCAGTTGGAGGCATACTTACCCTAACTTCAGACCTTAGAGGTAGATGACCTCCAAGGTCTGACCCTTCCCCCTCCCTGTAGGTCCTTGGGACTTAGCAATGTGGATACATATATAATTTAGTTTCTCTTAGTGCAAAGAGCTCGGATTTCTTGGTATGGTTGGTATAAATAAGTATTCATAAAAAAAATTCTTTTTATTTTCGTCACTGGATAAATTAAGGTCAAAGTGAGACAATTGTTCTCCAAGTCATGTGAACCAATTATACTGCCCGTTTGCATCTTAGTCTGGTTCGCATTACTTGAATAGTGCTTAGCTTTCTCAATATAGATATGTTATCAATGATATAGTTTATTGTTTATTAAATCAGTTTTATTTAGACCCTATTTTTTTCTTGTGTCTCTCAACGAAAGTGAAAAATTGATATTTTTTACTTCATTTCTCCATATTTCCCCATCATTTTTGTTTATACTTCCTTTCAATATATGAACTCTACCCTCTTCTCCTTTAACAACGGCTTTAGCTATAGTTCTGGCAACGATTCCTGCTATAGTTCTAGCGATGGTTATAGTCCCTCTCACAAGCCTACTACGACAAGATCCAGCTACAGTGGCATGCTGGCCGTGAGCACATGCTGCCGCAGGCAGGTTTGATTACAGTGGTAAGGACAGGCCTCCCATATCAGCTACCAAACCCAGGCAAAAAAAGAAGGGTAAATTTTTTTTAAATATAAGAGATGATAGATATTTTAATAAATGAAGGTAGGGTAAAAAAGAAACGAGAGAGAAATGAGAAAAAATTAAGGTCTAAATAGCCATATTTTATTTATTATAAAAATATTTTAAAAAAAATGCATTAATCCACGTACAATTCCCTTACAACCTAATGCATAGAGGACGACGGGATCGAAAAGGGACCAAAATTAATTAGAACAATGTTTCGAAATGGACGAATTTGGGAGCGAACTTTGGGCCAATTTGCTAGGTGTTTGGATATTGAAGTTCTTCTACAATTTTCTCGTTGACTGACTTAATAATTGCAGGGATGAAGGCAGCCTAGCATGAGAGGATGTTTTTGTTTTTTGGCCAAGCCAGCCGTGACAGCGGGTTGCCAGCGTTGTCGGTCATCCAATCATGAAAAATTGATAGCGCATACGTATAAGCATAGGCTTCACGTAGGGCTTGATCGGCCGTCCATCTTGAAAATTTGACGACGTATACACAACAGCACGGGCTTCACAACTCTATGCTTATCAGCCGCCTCTACGCTTGTCAAGGCGGCTACGTTTGTGAAGCTTTTGAGCCTGACCGGCTTATCACTACTCGCTTTCTAAATCCCCATCACGGTAAGGGGTGGGCTGCCTGATAACCACGTCCACACGCTAGATGCTTTCAAATGTGTGATAAGACTGTCGGAAATGGATGGTATGAATTTAGACATATATAAAAGGGAAGATTCAACAAGCGCCCGGGTTTATGTTCTGCCCATTATCTGACGGCCGACATGGGTCGGGCATATACACCTCCCACAAGTTCACGAAACTCTATATAAAATTAAAATAATTTTTTTATTTTACTTAGCCAAGTTAGTAGTTTATATTATTCAATTTTTAAATAAAAATATCATATTATTTATTTTTAGATAAAATTCTTTTATATTTTAAATAAAATCAATCATTATATTCTTTCCATCTTATATTAATAGCTTCAATAAAAAAAATTATTATTCTATATAAATTGCTCCATTTTGAACAATTTAAATTGTTGCATAATTCTCCGATGCTTCTCACTTTTAGTTCACCCAAACTACTGGATCAAAAGACAAAATGGCCATAGATAAAATGGTGGTTCAAAAGACGATCCACCTGCAAAGTCACAGGTGCCCAATGCGACTTCACAGCATCGGCCCCGTCTCCACCTGCATTGTCACCAATCTGTAGCTGGAGGTGACTTGAATTTTTGAGATGCGAAAAAGAGCTATAATTACCATCTTGATAAAAATAATAAAAAATAGAAATAGAGCTATTAATATAGGATGGAGGGAGTATATATTCTTATAAATGAACACTGGAATAGTATGATACCATTTTTAGTAGGGAGGATTGATTGGCGGTAGTCAAAATTCTCTCCTGTGGGAGGTGACTGGTGGTAACTCGTCGACGAGTTACTAGAGATAGTAAAAATTCAAATTTTCATATGATAGAAGCTATTTAGGGTGAAAAAGGCTTCATTCCAGTGGATCCGATTACCTTTTAACCCCCATAATTGATAAGATTGGTATTTGCATACATTATAACAGAGAGGTAGACAATGATGATATATATATAAATGGAAATATGTGGTTGATGAACATTGATCCATTGGTGAGATTCGGCGAGCTGTTGCTTCAAGTCAAAGAAATACTTACCGTCAATGTTAATGTGACTTTAAAATATTTAATTTCATCTTTGCAAACATACATTATATTGAATTAGAAGATGATGAAGACCTGTAATCAGTATTTTTCTTTCATAAAAAGGTAAATAAAGAGCTATTATCATTATATGTGGAGATGAAAGAGCCCGACAAAGGTGACAAATCACCATCAGCAGAAAGGAACCAGATATTTAATAGAGCTAAATCATTGGTGGTATCAGCTCACTCCAACTTGAACTTTAGATTGTATATGGGAGTCAATGATACGCAATTCACATTTGAAACTGTGAGGTAATAATGAATTTTAGATTACACGAATCATGTACTTAAACACATGATATCTAACATATCATGTTGAGTACAAAGAATATCGTGTTAAGAAAAAGCACAATGTTTATAATATTGCATAAATAATGATGCGAAAGACAAAAATGATATAACATTTATTCTTATTGGCGTAGAATGAATAACATGACTTGTATAAATATCGTGTCACCGATAACAAGATATAATTTGAAAGTGTGTAACCGATTACATGATGTCAAACTATATCGCATATTGATTAATACATTAATATTTGTTACAGATTGGGAGAACTATGAAATTTCAATTCAATGAATCCATGTTACACATCATACAACAATCAAATGCCTACAAAACCTGTAAAAGGAGTCAATTAGATTAGATTTGAAGAAATATCACCAATAATGGGTGCAATAAGGACTTCATTTAATAACTATGAATCCCATACAACCCTAGGAATTACGACAGCTAAGAATTTAAAGAAGTGTAGGGTGATGATCCATGGAATGATAATGATATAATTGACATAAAAAGTATGTCTGGCTATGAGCAATTTGGACACAACGAGGTACCTAATAATATTGTGTTGAGGTTGAGGCTGAGTGGGAGACAGTCGATGATCTCAACATGTTAGAACTGAATATTGGTAGGGCTGCATCTCAGTTCGGTTTTGACGGTTCTAGTAGGAACCGAACCAAACCGAATTATGGAACTGAAATACAAGAACCAAACCAAACTGAGATACTGGAATTGAACTGAACAAATATAAAAACCGAAACCGAACTGAAACTGAATAAAAACCAAACATTTTAATTAAATTACTTTAATTAATCAAAACAATATAAAAATGCTTACAAGGTTGCAACTTAACATTTATCATACGCATACATAAAAATTGATAAAGGTCTCAAACAATTTTTTCGTGCCCTTTTCAAAAGCCTTTCCTTCTTAGGATCTCTGTCCTCATGTCTATATGAAGGTTGCTTGGGACATTTCTCAAACAATGAATTCACAACCTTTTCCTACAAGAAAATACTAGTTTTAGTGAATGATATGAAAAGAAACACAAAATAATTTATTAAAACCAACTATGAAATGGAACAAACTAAGACAAAAAAAATGCTAATCAACAACAGAATCCTAGACCATGAGCAGGTACGTTTGCTTCAGTCTAAGACATGAAACAATATTCAATCAACCAAACTGTAAGAACCAAACAAACTAGAAGAATGCACATTGTAGTTCTGTATAAATAGGGCAAATAAATGCTTCAAGAAAAAGAAAACAAATTCAAGCAACTTCCTACAACAAAAGCAGAATCAATTAGTCCACTAGTAAGTGGTGTCATAAATTCATAAATTAGATACCAAAATCCGATTTGGAAACCAACATACAAGCTACAAGTTGAGTACCACCTGCAAGCGACCAGCTTTTTGCGATGACCCACAAACTGGCCGAAGCTAAAAAGATAGAAACTGAGCTGAAGAAGGAAAAAGTGGTTCCCTTGGATATGCAACCGGAATAAACCACTAAAATGGCGGTTGAGAAGTGAGAACCCATGAACTGGAACACCCAGTCTCCAAGTTTGAAGCCCCAAAAGCTAGCAATCTGGGATTGAAACTATTAGACGTAGATCAGAAGATGCTGCATTGAGAAAGATTGACTCTTTGTGAAACCAAACAGCCAAAGGAGAATCAAAAGACAAAAAATTTACAGAAAATGGGGGAAAAGGGTGTGTTGAGCAAGCAAGATGGGGATTGTCGGTGAGGAGCTGAGTGTGGAAGGAAGCCCGCTCTCGGTTGCCAGTGTTGGAGACAAGCAGTACTACCTTGTTCGTCAATTGGTACTACCTTGAGCCTCGCTCAAGGAGAAGGAGAGTGGGCGTCGTGACTTGTCTGATTTAACCTTCAAGGGTTTCTCCGGTGGCCGGAGATGAGGGAGATGAATGGTCGGAGGGAGCCATCGCAGAGCCGCCGCCTGCTGGGAATGGAAAATATTTGGACGGAATGAGATTAGGGTTGGGAAAGGGCGAAAGTGAGGGATTTTATATTGGGGTCAATATTTGAACCGAAATTCACTTGGTTTTTTTCTTTAAAACCGAACCGAAACCGAATAAAGAACCCAACTGAACCACTAAATTTCGGTTTGGTTTTACCCGGTTCGGTTCGGTTCCAATTTTTTGGTGCAACCCTAAATATTGGTGAGGGTGAGCTAATTATTAGAAGTTTGCAAGCAAAGGACTACCAGAATCTACTCCAAACAGGGTGCACATTTCCTAAGCTTGGTACATTTCAATAGGGTTTTGATCAATCTTGCAATAAAGGTGAATTTCACATATCATGTTCTGGTTGAGAACAAGAATATGTATGCCACAAAATGCTCTAATTAGTCTTGTAATTGGTACATAAGAGGTTCAAACATAGGAGATCATGTGACCATAATGAGGTTAGTGCCCGACCATTCGTGTGGAACGAAAAGGAAGTCAACTTACCGTCCTCTAGCATCACACATTTGGATTGTGAGAAAATATTGTGGGATGTTTAAATATTCAATAGACATTACACTAAAAAATATAGCAAAATATATTTTGAAATATTGGGGTATAACTGTGAACTACAAGAAATATTGGCGCGCAGGTAAAGAAAACTTATGATATTTTTTGAATCGTGTTTTTAAAAATAATATTAGAATATGACGAGTTATCGGTCACACGAGGCTATTGTGGTTGCATTTTCCTACAAGCCGACCCATTTACCTATCATGTTAACATGTATATGATGATTACACTGTTTAGTTTTATGAAAACATAACTACTAATGTTGTCGTGTTCTTGGGAAGACTATCTACGAACTTGTCGTTTAATCTATATGAGAATGTTAACTACTTAAAATCCGGTCATGCAGGTAAAACACTGAGTGATTTAATAGATGAGGACCTAAATAAATCCTATCGTATACTTCATGAGTACTGAATTCAAATAGAACATATTAATCCAAGTAGTCTAATAGTTCCAATTAGAGCATTTGATATTCCCAGATTTGTAGGAGATATGATTTTAAAAGAGTCTTTTGGATGTTTGGGTTGGTTGCAAGAGCCTTTAGAATAACATTGAGGCCATTGCTAACCGTTGATGCAACTTTCTTGAAGAGAAAGTATCATGGCCAACTATTGATAGTAACTGCACTAGACGGGAACAATAATATGTTATGTGTCGCATTTACAGTGGTTGCAAATGAGTGTGAATAAACATGGAGTTGGTTTCTTGAATTGCTTAAAAATTATATATTTTCTAATCCTTTAGCCAAGTTGGATACAATTGTTTTTTATAAAATGAAGGGCTTGACAAATGTTGTTAAACGGTATTTTCCCTCTACACACCATGGCTATTGCATCCATCACGTGGCAACAAATATGTTGGATAGATTCAAATACAACTACCTAAAGAACTAGCTCTATGTGGTAGCTAAAAATTTCAGACAAAATGTGTATGATGAAATTTGAACAACATTAAAGAATATAATCCTGAAGTATTTACTTGGCTAAATAAAATAGGTGCAAAGTACTGGGCCAATATTGCCTTTCCAGACAAAAGATATGGAACACTTAGCTCAAACAGGTTTGAAAGAGTTAATGTAATATTCAAAAAAGCCAGGTTGATGCCTATTATTCGATTAATTGAGCATACAAGGGAGCACACAATTGCACTCCTTAAGAAAAGTTAGACATATGCACAAAATATGACTGAAGATGTAACCCTATTTGCTCGTAAAACACATAGAAAGCAAAAGAGAAGAAGCAAGGAATGTGCATATATTATCGATATCAATGTATGAATTCAAAGTTAACTTGCTATAGCACTAGGTAAAATATAAGTAATGTCGTGTGTATGTTCATACATTATCAAAAATATTGTGTATGTTTATCTATTAAAATAACACGATAGTTGTGGTGGTCAAGAATTGCCAGAGGGGGAGAAGTCTCAAGCTTCCGGATGTGCCTATTTTGGGTGAGTCCATAGCCAATTGGTGTGGTCCCTATTGCCACTTTGTTCCTACCAATGAATGAGTTGTTGAGGTTCACAAATGAATCTATTTTTCTTTATTGACTTATTTTCCTAATTTTGTTGTTTTACTCTGTTGAGGTTCAACATTAGGTCCCTTTGAGCTTTTTAATTTTGCCATCTAATTTGTGTCTTGAATAGATGGAACAGATTGAAGAAGATTGCAAGCTGGATTTTGTGAATGAGATTGTAGAAACAATTCATCGAATATTCAGCCTTATAGGTTGAAATTAAGATGGTGATGATTGATATTATATTCCAAAGGGCTTGTATTTGGACCCCAAATTATCCATCAACTCCTCCTATGGCATCCAATGAATTTGTTAACTTGTTTGCTTGGCGGATGTGTTCGTCAAAGTCGAAAGACTTTCATTGCAAGGTTGGATGCAACATTCAAACGGGCATTTGAGGGAAAGAGTGAAGCAATAAGTAGTCATTCTTCCCCTTGTTCACATAAAAGAGAGAGTTAGTGCTGCTACAAGGGCTAGGCCGCCATTGTGGCAAAATTGGGCCCGTGTGGCCTATAGTTTGGCCTCTAGTACCCCAACCACATGCGGACAAAGCTCATAGGCCAGGGAGTTACTGAACTCATACCAAACCTATAAACAAGGTGGCCAAAGCATAGAAGCCACAAAGCTTGTGTTGTGATTAGAGAAAGTGGGAGAGACTCATAGAGTATTGAATATAGATACCACTAAATTATTTTATGAACACCTAAATTGGTTTATATCTTCTATTAATTTGTGTACTAGAAGGGATTTATCAACTGTGTTAAAGTCTTTCTCTCTTGCCATTGACTTTCCACTCTTTGGTTTGTATTTCAATTTTTTAGTTCATCGTATGGTGGATAGCAAATCAATCAACTCCTTTCTAAACATGTTGGACATCTAGACTACTTTTGCAATAGGACAACAATTAACAAGCTATATAGCTTGCAGATATGGAGGAAAAAAAATAAAAAATAAAGAGCATGAAAAGAAGGGGTGGTGGTAATGGGGTAGGGGTGGATCATTAAGCCATATCTTATTATTTTATAGTAGAAGTAATGTAATAATTTATTATTAGTTATAATATTATTTTATATGTATCAAAAGTTCCGCGCCTATTTTGGTGAGCACCAAGCATATCATTTGCACGTCCCTGTATTCATAATCATTGATACTCATTGATTTTAATACGGCCTTCTATAGTTTGATAGCATAAGCTAATTTTTTTGATAAAAATCACCTTTTCATGAAAGATAATTTACTAACATTTACATGCCGGTAGTACAAGGCTCATTTATGAAGTTGGGGTAGGACTTTTGCACGTGTCAATACTAGTACATAGGTTTCCACTTAATTAGGTGGGGCAATTGCCCAAGCTTGCCCCTCTTTGGCTCCGCCAATCCATGTTACTGGCCATGGTACCAATGTAATTGCAGTTAGAAAAGATGTTCATGGCTCTACCCCATTTGTTAAGCTAGCATTTTCATCCCTAATCTTTTCTTAAATTAATTACAATGTCTATCATTTATAAAAAACAAATTTTTACTCCCTCCATTTCAGTTATATTAATTGTCTGAATTTTGTAAAAAAAAAGGTCTTATTTTAATGGTCCTAGTTTGCGTCAAAATTATGTGAAAATTTTTTATTCTAAAAAAGTATAAACATTAATTAGAAAAGCATTAATAAGCTCATGTTTTGTGAAGTAAAAAAGTAGAAAATGACAAGAATACCACTAACCCTAAACTATTGGAGACATCTTTCCTAATTAGATGCGGAGAAAAAAGGCAGAAGACCATGAGACCTCTCACATGACAAAGGGAGTAGTATGCTAGTGATATTCTATAAGAGTCTATTCCTTAATTGCTTGATATATTTTACCTTTTTTTTAACAGTCCCCTTTATACGTACCCATCCCGCCCTCGCTGCATTTGGTGGTGATTTCGTAATGGCAATTATACGATTCTTTTGGTAGTGGATTTATAATTTGATTGTAGGACAGCAGCATGCCAGAGAGCAAAGTAATTACGAATAGCTAACCAAGCAAAGAGATAGGGACGTACCATATATCATATTAGACAATTGGTTCACAATTAGGAATTGATAATCACTTGGGAAAATAATCTAGTTTCCGATAAGCTTGAACCCTCTCACGTACAAAGACTTGAACCTAAGACCTCTAAGAACATGGAGTTTCCTAAAAAATCGAGCGGTAAGAAATTGGAAAATTTTTATGTGTTATTTATATTCTAACACAGTTTATATTTGTCATATTAGCGAAAAAAAATATTTATATACTTATCAGCGCGTCATTTACGACAACAAATTAACTATAGAACGAGGGAGTTCCGGCACTCTTGCTTCTTGGAAAAATGAAGCAAAGGTAAGCTCTCTCGACTCTCTGTCACCATTAAAGGTCATCTCCCACTAAGATCTAGTGTTAAGTCTACCTCCACTTGTCGACCGTCGTCTAGTAATGCATCATAATACTGGCCCAACTGGCCACACAAATGAAGGCTTCTCACCAGGCGGGGCAGGAGGAGAAACTACATCGGTTAGAACCTGCAAAGCAATCCTCATGGAAGGCCTCTCAACCGGATTGGGGTGGCAGCAAGCAAGCCCCAATCTCAACACGGTCTCCACCTGCATCTCGTCAAACTCGCCATGCAAATTGGGGTCAGCTGCTTCGAGCACCCTCTGCTGCCCATACAAATCCCACACCCAGTCAATCACGTGATTGTCATGGTGATTTCAACTGCGGGCACTGCTGGGCCTCTTCCCAGTTGCAAACTCCAGGGCCAAGGCACCAAACCCGTACACATCGCTAGCTCTCTGCGCTTGCCTTGCCAGTTATGCAATACTCCGGTGCAATGTACCCCGGGGTCCCGGCTATCACATGTGTCGTATCGTGTGTATGGCCATCATGCTCGATCGTTCTAGCCAGCCCAGTCTCCCAGCCTAGCATTGCAGTCGGCATCGAGCATCACATTGCTTGCCTTCACATCCCTGTGGAGGACTTTCTTGTGGCACCCATCATGCCGATAAAATAGAGCCGAAGCCACCCCACATAAGATATTGGGTCTCTTCTCCCAACTCAATATAGTGTGGAGTCTCACAATTTTAGATTTCTCCGTAAAACAAGTGCTTGTCTAGACTGCCATTGGACAAGGACTCGTAAACCAGGAGAAGTTCCTTTTTTTTCACCGCACCACCCTACCAGCCTAGCTAGGTCCTTGTGACTAAGCTTCCCGGTGGTGGTTACCTCATAGACAAATGTTGAGTGGCCAGACCACACGGTGAGATGGGGGTGACACACCAATAAAAAATTAATCTTTAATTAATCTACAATGAACAAACAATGAAAATCACAACTTTATATGAGCAATATGCACATCTAATCATAGATCAAGAGCATATGAATCATATTTGGGACAAATACACACTGACCTTGGGCATACCAACCCCTTGCACGCCCATGGAAACTTCAACTCGCTCAATCAAAGACAAGAAATCAAGTAGAGGGTGGGTGGATTACCTCTTATATGCATATCTCTCACAAACCAACACTTGGATGAAGGAAATCTTAGCAAAATCCAGCCTTTGAATCAGCAACCACGATCCAGCCAAGGAGGAGAGTCTTCTCCTCCTTTCAGCCTGCCAAAGAGACCAAGGAGAAGGGAGAATTGGGGCAGCCAACAGCAAGGATTCTCCCTTCTATGTATAGGCCAAACCAAGTGAGAGAGAGAGGGGGCAGCAATTGGGAGAGAGGAGGAAGAGAGTGGGGCGGCCCTTGGCTAGGGTTTCCTCCTCTCTTGCTCTCTCTTAAATACCCTCTTGTTTCCTCTTTTAGGCAGGCCTAATTGTGGGCTTTTTTATATGGGCTTACTTGCTTTAATTCCTTCTGATTTCTCTTGAGGTTCTTACACATTGGGAGCGGGCTCTGTCTCTCAGAGCCCGTGGAGGCCTAAACCCCCTGCACATGGCCAAGCCTGCGACAGGGTCGACCCCTCGCTAACCACGGGTCCCACCCTCGACACTTAATTCGCGCGTCTGGGCCCCACAATGTGTTAATGCACAACCTAGTCATATGTCTAGTGTAGGTGTGTGACGTCGGTGGGTCTTATTCGAATTAGTGTAACGAAGGTACATGTGGGGTCGGCGCGACCGCCCCAACCACCCTTGGACCCCGTGGCCCATACCAATTCACCCTGACTTTGATATCGTTGGACTAAACCGAGCCCGAGCCCATACCATGGTCCAACAACAAACTCTTGCACACTTTGTCTCGAGTTCCTTGACACTCTCTTTACTGCTACTTGTTCCTGTGATTCTCTTAACAAGCCTTTCTAGACTGCTCTGAACCCTCCCTGTCCCAGCTTGTTTTTTGGGTCGAAGATCATGTTGGAAAATCAGAGTTCTATCTGTTGGAACTTGCACAGGCCTTTGGTTGAATTCACCAGCACTAATTCTATGTTCAACCTGGCCATCCTTGTCCGATGTCTCCCACTGCAGCTTCTTCTTCTTTTGAACAAAATGAAAGCTGCAACTGCACTCAATACAAGTGTAAGTGGCAACAGAATCCATACCAATTGGAAATGGTTCCTGCTTCATACCTATTCTGACCAATCTTCACTGACAAAGCTCCATGAGAAGATGTAATTAAGTTCAAGGAAATCACTGGTGGGTGGAGCCTAAGAATCCTACATAAACCTCCTCGGGCAAGCGTTTTGACATATCAAGGTCGAACAAGGAAATCACTGGCATAGGGGCTGTTTGTGTACTGAATTTTTGTAAGATTTCATTGATTCCACCCTAAATCTGACTTGAATTATTAGAATCTTATTTCTATGTAGAAGGTGGGTAGAATTAAAATTTTCACCCGAAAGTTGATTCCACACCATTTCAAGCTGGAATCACCGAATCACCTCATGAGGTGATTCTATTGATTCTGGCTCCTAGGTCCCATTTCAAAAATTATTGATTCTATTATTTTTCAACAGTGATCTCTCGTATCAAGTTGAGCCTTAAAAAATGTGCGATATAGGTGGAGCACACTTTAAAAGTTTAAAATTACTTACCTTTGTGAGATTTTATTTGACAAAGCTCGAATTTAAGAGCGTAATAATATCAAGAATGTGCATATTTGAGTATGAGAGAGAGAATTATATTAGCTAAAAGTTTAAAATTGGGTTTAACGCGACATCCATATTTATTCTAAATTTTTTTATTACCAACCACAATTCACATTCTACGGTGAATTTTTAGACTTAATTCCAAAAAAGTTTCACTTCCGTTTCTAAAAAATCCAACACCCAAACAGCCCCTTAGAGTGATTACAGCTTGCTATGTTGCCCTTGAACACATCAACAGTCAACTCACTTCCAACACCGTCATAACAGAAATTTTGAGGTATTTTAAGTGTTTAAAAAGGTGAGTTTATTGTTTATTTTAATTATTACATTCTATGTCATCGACATCGACACTAACACTTCAACAGTCACCTCAATGAAGGTAGTAATGTTATGATCAAAGCTTAGGAAGTAACAACAGTGATAAGTTTAAAACTAGCAAAAAAAATTATTTGTAAGAATATATTGAATAGCGGGGTTTCTATCGATTGGCATTGACACATTGGTGTGCGTGTAGCCAAAACTTAAATTTAGTGTCAGCAAGAAATGACGCGTTAGCAGTAGCATCAATGCACGTTTTAAAAAAAGTCAAATATTTAAGTAATCTGGTATCACTCAAAAGCTAATACAGTGTTTTTCAAATTCTTTTTTTTATTGATTCACGAAAAAGTTGATAGAAGTAATTTAAAATCTATTTGAGTGTAGAATTTTTTAGAAACAGAAGTAGAATTATTTAAAATTAATTCTAATAATTTACCGTTGAATGAGAATTATGATTGATAATAAAATATTTTAAAATAAATTTGGATGTCACGTCAAACTTATTTTTAAAACTTTAAGTTAATATAATTTTCTCTCTTAAACTCGGATATGCACGTTCTTAGTACTATTACACTCCTAAATTTGAGCCTTATCAAACATGATACTATATGGGTAGGTAATTTTAATGTAAACCCACCTATATGACACACTTCTCAATACTCAAATCAATATGAGATGTAATAATTAAAAAATAATAAAAAAATTAGATCTAAAACAAGATGCTGGAGCTAAAATCGACAAAATTACTTTATGAGGTGATTCAATAATTTTGGCTGATTCTATATGAAAATAGCCTAAAATTAACTTTCGGGCAAAAAAATTTAATTCCTCTCACCATCTGTACCCAACTAGGATTATGGTAATTTCGACTAAAATTAAGCATAATGAATAGAATTTTATAAAAATTTCACACCCAAATAACCCCTAAATAAATAAAATACTTATTTTAAGACTAATTATTTTTTAAATAAAATATTTTAATAAATAATTAGAACTTTAGCTATATGATCTTCATCAAAACAACTTTTTTAAAAAATTTCTTTCGTTGAATGATCTCCGCATCAAACAAGCAATTGCATGCTACCTTTCTTCAAGTGGAGTATTTCCCTCAAATAAGCTTCTCTAAGGCAAAGGCTCAATAGACAAAAAAAACTAAAATAAGCTTCTCTAACCTTTTGATTTGGCCGTGATCGATAGGAAGTCTTCATCCAGACTGTTGGGGTGTTGGACTTCCCAACTCTGGCCTGGTTCCTTTGCTCGGCCGGGCAGAGGAAAGCCTTCACTCTCACCCTTTTCATCCTCTCCTTCCTGCACCTCCCTTTGGGCCTCTGCACAATGGGGAACGCCCTCAGGTTCCTCTACCGCACCTGCTGCAAGCCGGAGGCCCAGGAGCCCGACTGTGTGGGCCCCCATGGAGTCAACACCTTCAACGTCGGCGTCTCCGCCCTCTCCCGTGACATCTTCCACTACGAGATCACGTCTCAGGTACGTGCACTGTAGATCCTCATCTGGGTGGTTTTGCAATTTCCCTGCCATTGCCATGTCTCGATTCGATAAATGATGATCAGCATCATGACACTGTTGGGCCATTTTCGCTGTTTTATGATGACAGAATTTTAATTCAAAATTTTGCGTTGTTTGGTTGAGCTGTGAAGGTCCCCGAAGGGCTGAATCAGTACGTTGTTTCCTCCAAGAAGGCTCAGGCAAATTGGTACTGCTGCACATTTATTTTCAGCTCACATATTCCCCAAATTTATTCCATAACTGGTGAAAGTTGTTCACTGCGGACGCATTTTACTCATGTTTAAGGTATAAGAAGCTGCTACAGGCATGGAAAGAAGCCAAGCCCCCACCAAGAACTCCTGAAGAGGCAGCTAGACTCGTCGTTGAGACCCTAAAGAGGCATAAAAAACAGGATGTTGAGGTAAATTACTTAACGCAACGCAACACCATTTTGATGCACTTCAAAACTTAACAAATTGCGTTCATGAGATGGTAACTACAGGGACTGCTGGCCTTCTATGGACTCCCTCCTCCCCATTCTAACATACAAACATCTGGGGTGCCTTCGGCCTGGCCCGAAGGCGTGAAATTCGAACTTCAAACGCTACCTGTAAGATACAATTTCTTAGGACTTGAAAATGTGGTGCAGTTCCTTCTACAGTAGTAAATTGATTTCGTTGTATTATTAGGTCGATGGTAAAGCTGTGGCAGATGGAGATACTATAACTGTTTATGTGGACACAGCAAATCCTAGAGAATCAGCCAATGTGCCGAGAGAGATTCATGAGGCAGCCATTAAACGTTCCAGGGCCCGTGCAGCAAGGAATTATGCCCAAGCCGATGCATTACAGAGGCAGATTGTTGAGGCAGGGTATAGGTTTGTATCATGAACTTGCACTCTTCTTATGAGGTGAGGTGTTATTTTCCATTTCCATTTTGGTTTTTGAATTTTGAGCTACAAAAACAGGGTGATAAACGGTCAGAACAATGACGATGTTCTAGCAAGGAAGTATCGTATTAGATTAAGGTATGCTGAAGATGACACCGATCTGGTCTGTTCTTCAGAAAAAATTGTTTTCTGGGTCATCGTCACCAGTTCATACTTTGGCATGTGACAGGGGAATTGATGCACCAGAGAGTTCGATGCCTTATGGAAAGGAGGCTAAGGAAGAACTGCTACAGATTGTTCAAGGAAAGTGCCTGCAGATCCTTGTTTATGGTGAAGATCGATATGGTCGATCTGTTGGAGATGTCTACTGTGATGGGTTATTTGTACAGGTCTGCATTGTGACTACCAAAAAACCATATTCTTAACTCACTTTTCCGTCTTTCGCCTGACGTATTCCTTGTGCCTTTTGTAGGAATTAATGCTAAAAAGGGGATGTGCCTGGCACTATGCTGCGTATGATCAACGGCCTCAGTTAAAAGCAGTGAGTCATTTGCACTATCATTTCACTACACTACAACGATAATCATCAGTATAGGCAACACTAATCTTCAACAGCACTTCCATGTTATCAATGTTAACGAGAATTCTCTGATACAGTGGGAGGCGGAGGCTCGTGCGGCTCGTTTGGGGTTGTGGGCTTCTTCAAACCCAGAGAAGCCATGGGAATGGAGGAAGGATAGACGAAATGGGGCTTGAGTGCGTGAAGCCCCAACCAAGGCTAGTTTGAGTGGAGGCTTTAAATAGTTATTTATGTGAAAAAAGAGGAATGCTTCTCCTTAATGGATCTTCCCATGATTAGATCATTAGATAGCTTGAAGCAGCAGGACAAACTCAACAGTGTATTATAGATAATTGATAATTATGTATGTAATGTCTTTTTAACTATACTTCAGCAAACATTCTGCAACCTCCTGTTCTCGCAGAGCAGATGATAAGTGTATCCCAACAGGAAACCTCCAATAAGAAACACGTAGCAATGGCACGTAGTAGGCCGTTTCAGATCGGGGAGTTTTTCATTATGCTTCAATTATGGGGATTTCTTGATCTAGAGCATTACAGACACCTTCACATCTAACAACTGTTAGCCTTCACCAAGTAATTCTGTTTGCATTCTTCATAGCAATAGCAGAAAAGTTAACTATTGCGCTACTATTGTTCAATTAATTAGGCTTCAATACGTTGTGACTGCACAAAACTATTTTCTAATATCCAAAACTCATTTTCAAAATAACACGGATACTGGTTGAGAGAGCAATATATTTAATAGACATTTTAGTAAGACTGAGAGCGTCATACATGATGAGAGAAAAATCTCATATGGAAATAAAAATAAACCGAAATGATAAAAGTAATACCAGCAGAAACAAAAACAAGCACAAATTAATAGATATTCAGACATTGTTTCTCTTTTAGAATCCTGTTCTGATAGTTCATTTCCTTTCACAATGCTAAAGATACTTGAACACTTTATCATTTGTTTCGTGGTGGTTGGGAACTTGGGATTCTCCACAAGAAGATACCCTTCATTAGCTTGTTTTGAGCCAATGGGGAAAAACAAACTCTACGACTTTAAATAGCATGGAACACAAGGAAGTATTCTAGCAGCTCTAAGCGCAATGATAGAAACAAATACAGCAAAGATCAAGAGCTAGAATCATGTTAATATTGCACAAGCAAGGGGGTAAAACCAATATATGTTATCTTAGTTTGCTGTTCCGCACATCAATCAGCAACTGTCCCAGCATCTTCCATATAAAACAGCTAAGATTATTGATCATCTACCTGATATCTTTATGGGGGAGGAAAACACTTATTACCAACATAAGATGGGTCCTAGTAATTTAATGTAACTCATCATATCGTTACAGGAAGTGATAAACTCCATAAAAGGGTGGGGTTATTGATCTGAAAAAAAGAACAAGGACTACCATGAGATGCATCACCCATTCACTTTTCTATTATCATGAACGTAATTCTATTATAATGTCATTTCATTTTATTTTGAAAGCTTCCCCAGACACATTCAGATACATGCTGTGCACCAGGCACCAGATCAATAGACAAAGAAAAATCCAGAATAAGGTAAAGAAAATTGCATAAAGTACCACTGCTTCAATTGATCTGATTTAGACAAGTTGTGTCACAGCTGGAAGAAATCTTTGTTAAGTGCGAGATAGGACTATGTTTTAAAGATAGTTTTCCAGGTTGTAACTAACATATAAAATGCAGACCGTTTGAGATGCCTCACATGCCCAAGCTTACAAAACTATAAAAAATACACCTCAATTTAAAAAAAAGGATAAGTACAATATAAGCAATGCAATGAGAAGAACTATCCATCATCCATATTCATAGAGTGCATGCTATTATAAGTAAACCTCTTAATAAGGTTGATCAAAGAATACTTAAAGAATAAATGCTCATAATTGTTGGACAGTGACATACTGTAACCTAATAGTAAAAAGGCAAAAAAGGATTATTAACGGAAACATACAAAGTTTAAGAGACAGAATAGGTTCAAAACTAAATCAATTTGAAAACAACCCATAAAGGAGTATATCATAATTACAATGAGTCACTACTGCAGAAATAGCACTAAAAAAAACTGTAAATTCAGCAAAGAATTTGTTTCCTGCGTTGCTTGCCTTATAGTTCAACCTGCAGGACATAGGTGTCTCTGTGTGGGTCTGTTAGTGTGTATTGGGTTTTGGTGTAAGATGGGGGTGGAAGTTGCCGTTTCGCCTCACCCTACCCTGCTGGTGTGCTCCCTTTCTCTTTCAGAAAAAGAAAAGAAAAATGAATTTTCACCAGAACAAGGAAAACCATAAGTACCAAACAGAAAAAAATAAACTAAATAAAAAAAATAAACCATCGTATCTTCAGAACATGCATATATCAAAACTGCTCTTAGCCATAAACCATTGGTATATTTGTTATGTCAAAATCTGCATTATAAATGAACCCAGTTCACTCCTTCCTGAAACATAATTTCCCAATATTTTACAGTCTTCAACTAAGGTACAGACAATTCCTTTTTTGCAAGGGCCCATCTGCCAGCTTCTCCCCTCAAGATAAGATGAGGACTTTAAATTGAAGACAAAAATTGGACCTGATTCTAGGTCTTGGGAAATGATCATGCTTCCAATGTGATCAGAATCAGAGCACCTGGAAATCAATGTTCAAAGCAAGAAGAATGGGCTTTTCCTGGAGTTTCTCCAATTTTAGGCTTTAATGTTTGAAAATGCAGAAGAGAGAGAAAGGAGACTGGGAAAAATAAATGATAGTATATGTCTTTTAGGTGAAGATGATATTTTCATAATCAACCTTCTCCCAACAATTTGGGGTCATCAACACAGATCTTGCACAACATTTAGGAAGAAGACATCCTACAAACATTTGCAATGATTATTTACAGCAAATGGTTCCGAAGGCTTTCACTATCAGCAGTTGCATTTATAAGGTATTGCTGAGCGAAGAAAAGGAGGTGTTGGCAACAAGAATGATCGCAGCAGTTGTTTTCCTTTCACCAACTTTCTTTGCAACCAAATGGACCATTACAATTGAGGCAGCCCAATTGACAACTTTGACAATATGCGCATGTTCTGGATGATTTTTATCAATCAGTAACCCTGACTTCAGACGCTTCTACAAATTACTGTAGCATGTGATACAACGTAAGCAAACCTTATTTTGTCCTTAAGATAACTTTCAACATCTGAATTCCATACAAACTGCCATTTGACTTATTTGTTACTAAGGTGAAGAAAGAAGCCCATTGCTTGAAGTTGAGACTACAAAATGAACCTTAAAAGGAGTTTCTGATAAGCCATTCTTTAATAGAGAAAAATAAAAGAAGTCGGTCATTGCTAAATTTATGTCTGCATCATATGTCATGGGATGGATGCAGCTTTGCAGATGAAGTTCTCCAGTTGATAACATACTTGTGACGTCACCAAAAGTCTTTGCATGAACACATCCCATCTTCAAAAGAATGGAAACGATTGCTGTCCCTGACAATAATTTCACGTGCAGTAATTTTTGAAATAAACTTAATGGCAGTATGACAGTCACCACAAATACGGAGATTTTTTACAACTCTGATTGGATGATCAGGCATTGTAGCAATTAGACCAAATGATACTGCTAATTTCTCACTGTGATGACCAAGAAAATGTTCTTTCTCCTCCTCCTCTAGATCAAACAGCACGACATCTATGGATGGAACATAACCCAAAGCCTTTATCTCCTTATGTAATTCACCAAGCTTGGAATAAATCTGTTCCGACATAGGGTGGGAATGATCTCCCACATGAAACTCATGAACAAGACCCCTCACCTCAATCCAACTAGACCCTGGTGTCTTTTGAATACCCTTCTTACTCATAAGTAACCTAAGTTTGGCCGCATCATTCCACCTACCATTTGTAGAATATATGTTTGATAATAATACATAGTTTCCTGCATTGTAAGGCTCCAACTCAATTAAACGTTTTAACACATGCTCAGCCAAGTGAGTATCTTTATAAATCCTACAACTGGCTAAAAGAGCTCCCCAAACTACATCATTCGGTGTAAGGGGCATGTTTTTGATAACTTGATGGGCCTCATCCAGAAAGCCTGTACGACCAAGAAGGTCCACTAAACAACCATAATGCTCAACTGTAGGAGTTACACAGTAAACATTAATCATGCAGTTGAAAATCTGGCGACCTTCATCTACTAGTCCAGCATGAGTACAACCACAAAGGAGACCCACAAATGTGTTACCATTAGGTTTATACCCCAGCTTTCCTATATCATTAAAAATTCCAAACGCAATTTTCACATGTCCACTCATGGAAAGTCCAGAGATCATAGAATTCCAAACCACAATATCTTTCTGTTCCATTTTCCTAAAAATATCCCATGCATTAGTAATACTTCCGCACTTAGCATACATGTCAACCAATGCAGTACCCAAAACTGGGTTTAACGTAAACTCTTGTTCTTTTACCAAGTATCTGACCTTATTCCCCAACTCTAAAGCTCCTAGTCTTGCACAAGCAGACAAAACTCCAACTACTGTAAAACCATCCGGTTTCACATTTTCCTTCTGCATCATATAGAAGATATCCAAAGCCTCTTTAGGAAGCCCATTCAAGGAGTACACAGAAATCATAGTGCTCCAGGAAACTACATCCCTTTGTTTCATCCTATCAAAAACCCAGCGTGCCTTTTCCATACAACCACATTTTGCATACATATCCATCAAAGAAGTAACCACAACTACATTTTGGTCCAAGCATTTCTCCTCAATATATCTATGTATCCATTCCCCATTCTTTACATCACCTGAATGTGCACAAGCAGATAATACCCGGGTAAGAGTAAATTCATCTGGGCTTAAACCCATCCTTAACATTTTTCCAAACAAATCCACTGCCTCAATATATTGCTCATCCTCTATGTACCCAGTAATCATAGAAGTCCAAGACACCACATTCCCCGCAGGCATTTCATCGAACAATTTCCTCGCATTTCCCAAATAACCACACTTTCCATACATGGAGATCATACCAGTCTTCACAAAGACATCAAATTCAAACCCCAATTTCACAACATGGGTATGAATCCTACTTCCTAGTTCCAAGTCCAAAAGCCTCGCACATGCTTTGAAAACAAATGGAAACGTGAAGTTGTTAGGTAACAGGCCTGCATTTAGCAAGCCGCCATAGAAATCAGTTGCATGTGAAAACCAACCCTGGGCAACAAAGCCTCTGATCATAGTATTCCATATGAAAATATTGGGTTCTGTTGTATGATTGAATACAAGATGGGCCTGGTCAGGACGGCCGAATTCGAAGTACGCCCTGAGAATCATGTCAATGAAGAAAGGGTTCTGATTGAGGGAGAGGCGGAGAAGGTGGGCGTGTATGATCTTGAGGCGACTGATATTGGAGCATCCTTGTGAAAGTAAGTGTTTAATCTCTACGACCCGGGAAGTAGCATTAGAGAAGCTGGCTAAGCACATTGGCCAGCTGAATACCAATTTACATTGAGGAGAAAGGCGAAAATCTAAAACTAAGAGCTTATGCACTACTGAGCATGCATCTTGCAACAAACATAAAGACCATTAAGTACTCCAGATCACCCGTCCATCAAATACATCTACTTTAAACTATATACAGCCTGCCCGTCCACGCTCAACATCAATGCCAACAGTCAAAATCAATCTCTCGACATGCTTTCGCTGTCTCTCTTGATACCAACAGCCAAAAACAACGGCAATAAGAAATAAACTCATAATTAGTGCCACAGATGACTAATAAATTGGCTCAACGGAAATCTGTCCGCAGCAACAGCCCCACTGAAAATCCAAACTCAAAGCAAGATGCAATTTTGACAGGTACCCATCTCAATTCTCAACTCATCATTCAAGGAAGCTAAGGGGACAGACACTGTTTTGTCATTTATCTATGCTTTGCTCACAATCCCTGCCTTGTGGGGATTCTAATATATGAAAACAAAGGACGAAGCTGCGGTTGCCGATCAATATGGGACGTCGAACTTCCTGATAAACTTGAACGTCCTCCCCACCTCAGGCGCCGACTACCCGCATCTCCGCCAGGAAAGCATACCGGCTGGAGGCTGGGCTCGCCACAAAGGCGGGAGAATGATCTTGATTGACGAGGTGATTTATCTGGTAACTTCGTAATCAACTAACGGTCCTACGGTCGATTGTTGTTAAAAAAAAAAAACACGAGTACGGGCCAGTCCACCCCGTCTTTTGGCCATCCTACCATGCGGAAGCGGAAGATATACGAATGCGTTGGGTGAGTTGGCTGAAAGTATGGTTCGCCGTCTCGGATGTTGGTCTCATCTCGATAGCCCAAAGAGATGACATATTAAAAGAGATATCGGAGAGATCATATAAAACAATTACAACCATTTAGGAGATTGTAAAATAATAGTTAATATATTTTTAATATAGGTATATATTATTATTGATAAATATTAAATAATTATAAATTTATGAGAATATAATAAAAAATATGTAGAGTAAAAAAAAGTATAATATTTATTGATGATGTAAAATGAGACAATATAAATATTGTTTATGTAAAAAAATTAAAACCTATTTAGCTATAAGATCTAAGAATAAGTAAACCCAATGACATAAGACTAAGAATTGCTTTATGATGGTTGAATTGCTTAATCTGTTATGACCTGTGATTGAAATCCTGTGTAGCATGAGTAAATTCATCTTCTTCAGTAAAAGCCAAAGGAGTCATGTTAAATCCTTCATTTTGATTGGCCTCATTCCCTTTGAGAGTGTGTCTGCTACTATCATTTCCATCATAATCTTCTCCACTATTATTGTCTCCATCATCTGTAGCACTATCATCATCGGACACCGGATCATCTACATGTATGTGAGATCCCTTAGTTATAGAAGATAATACAATTTCTTCTCTAAATCTTTCAACATTAATTCTGACTTCTTTTGCAGCACCAACAATCAAGGGATCAGGTTGTTCATCATCCTGTTCCATAGAGTATGTTGCTACCCACTCAGCATAAGGATTCTCTCTCTCATCCAAATCTGCTTTAGCCACTAATTCAAAGTGGTCTAAGGGGCCATCCTCTTGTTTGTCACGATTTTTATAATTGTCTTCTATATCCTTCATCATCAACTTAATATTATAATGACAAAAGACCAATTTTTTCAACTTATTGTAGGACAATCTATTCCTAAGCTTCGTGTGAATGAGGGCAAATGTGCTCCAATTTCTCTTACATGGAGATGCAGAGGTAGTTTGTGACAGTATACGAATAGCCAACTTGCTTAACGTAGGGCAATCAATCCCATATAATGACAATCATTCCCCTGGAAAATAAAGAGAACAAAGTAACATCTTTATAGAGATGTATTAATCAATATATGGGTAAATTTTTTTATCTTCATGTTCAAGTTACCTGCCCACATTGTTTTCCTTGATTGAATGACACTTCTACTTCCAAATGTGCCACGTGCATCCCTAAACTTGACAATCTTTATATAAGTTGTTGTATGCCAATGATATTATATAAGAAAATAAAGGATAAATTGTGTCCAATTAATATTTAGGTAATTACCTCACTACCTATATTAACTGCATCATTTGACATTGGGAACAACTTATCAAATACGTCATGCACCGCCTTGATTAAATATGGTATGTGCCCAAGCTTTTTACTATAACGGTACTTAGGATTGAGGTAGTACGCTACATAAAAAATTGCATAATAATTAAGATAAGTAACATATTTCCTAAAAGGAACAATTGTTAGAGATGCTTACCGGCCTTGTAGATGGGTTCATCCATTGATCTTACCCACCTCTTGTTAATAATTTTATTAACCCATACATGAGACCTCGGAGATGAGACTTCAATGGTCATCTTCATCCTATCAATAGCCTTATAAACAGATCCCATAGTTGAAAATTTTTCAGTGTCCATGACTTGTAGAACCTTATGCATTGGCTCCATGATCGCAATTGAATCCCTCACTTCTTCCCAAAATTTGTTATCAAGCACAATTTTCTCCACATTTGTAGCACATGAATGACTTTGAAGGTTAGAATCTAGCCACTGTTGACTTAAGAAGAATGATCGCAGTGCACTCTTCTCCCTTTGTAAGCTCTCTAGTGCAATGAAGTTTGTTGCGAACCGTGTTGCCCCTGGACGAACTAAATCCTGACCACAAGCCTGTTGTATATGGTGAATAAGTTTGTCATGGTTATATATAAATCTTGTCACCATTCTTCCCTTTTTAACTGTATTTTTCACAAAGCCATGCTTTGCAACTTCTTCAAACATGAGGTCTATACAATGAGCTGCACAAGGTGTCCAATATAATGCATACCTCTGCATCAACATCTTGCCAGCTTTCTTATAATTGCTAGCATTGTCTATGACAATCTGAACTACATTCTTTCTTTCAATTCTCTTAATTTGTTCTTCAATTGAGTTCATGATATAGTAAGCATTTTTCTCCTTTCCCGAAGCATCAACTGAGTCTAAAAAACAAATTCTTCAGTTGCTATAAACCATGAAGTTGATGATGGACATTTCTGTCGGCCCCGTCCATCCATCACACAAAATGGAGCATTCATATTCACTCCAAATAGGTTTCATATCCTTAATCCTATTGTCCATGTCTTTGACCTCTTTGTCTAAATATGTTCCCAGTATATCCTTGGTAGTGGGAGTACATACTCCTTTTCCAACTGCTTGTGCTTCAAATATCATGTTTAGAAAATGAGGATCATCTGCAACATGAGCAAGAATATGGTTAAAGATGAAAAACTTGGAAATCATCCGACCAAGTCTTTCTCTCAAACCAAGTGAGACTATATCTATAATGGTCTGTTGGTTTGACACACCAACTTTTCTCCTCTTTGCATGTGCTCCACTACTAGAACCACCTATGCCAGTTGATACAACCCTAGCTGCTTCAGACTCATCCTCATCTGATGTGTCAATTTGAACCTTTGATTCATACCCAAAATGACCAATTTCTGTATACATCTTTTCTTTTTTGTCTCTCAAATCAAGCATTTTTTTCTTAGTTTCCTCTTTGAGGCCTTTCAGTTCATTTCACACATTCTCAGGACACTTTTTGCACCTTGCAACATCTTTACCACCTATCAAATGATTTTTCAATCTTGTCACTCCCCCAGCCTTCATAATTTTATCACAATAATTACATCTTGACCCCTTGACACCCACTGGCATTCCATGCTCCCAACCCTTATCTATTGCCATAATTTTTGCATAAAACATACATAAAAATAATAAGCTATATGAAAAAAAATTACACGTGACATCCTCATCTAATAAAGTAATCAACATCGAAGTTAGATAAGAGGTTCACATTTCAGAAAATTAGTCTAAAAGCAAAAATGATGAATAAAGGAATAAAATATGGCAATTTAAATACTGAATACATCACAAGAAGAGTATGCATAAAATAAGAAAATGAACTTTGCATGTGGAGAAGCTATAGCATCCTAGAAAAAAAAGGCTAAAGCTTAAAATAGTCAGAGCAATAAAGCTCTATCAAGCGTTAGATAATACCAACTTTGGCTGATCATTATTCCATCTTCACATACATAATCTCACATTTCATAAAATCAGTCACCAATATTTGATACAAGGAAAAATGAATTTTCACCCATCTAGACAATTTTTTGCGATCTGTGCAATATTCATGTTCCTGCCACTCTCATCAAACTCTGGTAGCATCCTGGCAGAACTCAAGTAGCAATAACTTGTAACAAGATCTGGCCAGGTGAAGACAAAGGCTTTTTTGTTAAAAAAAATAACCCGATCTGAAAAAGCATGTTTACTAATTCAGATCTTCTTTTATTTTTTCTTGATCTGCAATGCCAACAAACTACTGGTAGTTAATCTGACCTCCGGGCAGCATGGCTGCTTATTTCAATTTTGTTTTTGTTCTTTTTCTTAGTGCCAACATTCAAGTTTGAAGGACACCAGTGGATTGCCAATTGATGGCAGTGGAATCAACTATAGATTCAAATCTAAACTATTGGCTTGTGCTTTTGTGGGCAATTCAGATCAGCTGGCGACAGTTGATCTGCTAGCAATTCATTCACTAACAGCTAATATGAACTACTAGTGACGATCTGTAGGTAGTTATATAATTAGCATAAGAATTTTATGCTAGTGCATATCTCCTCAAAGTCCTTTGTCATTAATTATCAAATTTTCTACTTAATTATTTATGTTACTATAAATGTATTCGCATGCTGTTATGATTACTTGAGATTAGTATTAATGTTTCTAGATGTTATAATATGCTTCAATTCTCAAAATACACGTGAAAAATCCTTTCTTAGGTTACTGATAACATTTTCTCCAATATTTGCAATATATTCAAGGTCAATGATATGAGACCAATATTTGATATTGTGAACCATGGATGCAACATACAGAAAATTCTTTCCATAGTTTTCTAACTTCAATACTGTTGTCTAACTAAAATTTGGGTGATTAAAAACGAGCTCAAATTAAAATATAATGCTTAAGACCCCATTTATCATATTGATCAAAATCATATTTGCAAATTTCATAAACACTACCCTTTTTTCTTGCTTTTTTTAAGGGTAAACCAACTCCACCGGCATTCAGGGAAAACTTTCTAATGATAAAATCAAAACCAGATAAGACGAAGTAATGAGCCTTATCCCTGAGATTACAAGATGCAAATACAATAAGTCACTAATCTTCTGTTATGAGCTTTTTGAATCTTCACATACATGTTGCAGGTATGAACTGTGAATATGGAACTTTGTGAGTTATCAAATTAATCTATATCCAATCTTACATAGAGATATGAAATGTAAATTGTGTAAACTGAGGGATCAACTACAAAATTCAATTGGCATCATGCAGGACTATTTTGTCTTTGAAAAGATTATGCAGTTGGAATCATGTCGTTGTATTATCTTTGTAGAAATTAGTAATGGCCGTATTTCACATATATATTTGATGTTTGAGAGATTCTTGTTGGCTTCAAATTTATTGCTAAAGTTTTACATGTGTTTCCAGATTTATTTCTGAACCATAGTTGCCTTTCCAGATTTAATGTTCTACCAAGTGCCAACGTCCAAAGCGATGGCTGAATAGAATTTGACTAGATATGCCTTGCATTATTGCAATTACTCTGATTATTGTCATGGTCTTCAATATTATTCTTATGAATATAAAGCACAAGCACCAGTTTGAAAAATTAAATCAGGTGAATTGTCTCTAGAAGAAAAACCGGAAAAATAATAGCCTCGGTAAGGAGAATATTAGAAAAGCAGAGATCGAAGATTTCATATAATAGGAGCAAAAAGTAACCCTTATCTATTAATAGTTTGAGCTGAATTTTGTCTACGCTATACTCTGTTTTATAGCATTGCTACAGAAAATCTTATTATGCAATTACGAAAATAGAGATGAACAGAGGAAGATGCAGAATAATACCTCTTGCTGGCCTGTGACAATTTCGTGGCTTTGAACTCCGGTGACAATTTCATGGCTTTGAACTCTCATATTGATTTTGACCTCTGTTGAAGAATTTTTATAGGCTTGTCTCAGGAAAGAGTCCTTAAGGTGGAAGTTTTGAAGATACCTTTTTTAAGTACTTCCCCACTTTTGCCTTTTTTAAGTACTTCCCCTCTTTCGGTTTGGTTGGAACTTGGAAGTTTAAATCCTACTTGGAACTAGAACTTGGTAGGCCACATTGTATAACTAATTTTTGGACTCCGGTTTGAGGCTTTGAGCTGTTGTTTCAACTTGGATTCCACTGCTAGAGGAAGAGGAGGATCGGACAGGCGGTGGGCGAAGGTACTCCCACTTCATCGGAGCTATGGCCTTCGCAACAAGCTCTTCCGACGTGGGCGCTAGTTAGGTGAGCAAAGTTGAATCCACTGGCTTGGACCTGGACGGCTCCCATGCCTCTACCATGGGAGCACTCAGGCTGGCCGCATCTACCATGGGCATCCACCGACTGAGCCTGAGAGATGCAATAGCTTGATTGCTAAGGAGGAGGAGTCCCGGTCTCGTCCGATCTCGGCCCTCTCGGCGAGATCTCGTTGGGATCTCGCCGAAATTTGGATTTTTGTTTTTACCAGATCTCGTGGCTCGGTAGAGACGCCGAGAGAGAGATCTCGGCGAGATCTCACCGAGATGGCGAACCATGGCTGAAAGAGGAGGTGCGAGACTTCTTTTTTTAAAAAACACCTTTACTCGCGATTTATTGTGGGCTTAAATTTAGGAGAATAGTAATATATGTTTCAATTAGGGTTGGGAATCGAGTCTGGTCGGGTTGGCCTTGACCCTCACTGAAATTGGGTCGGGTCATAACCCGACCCTATTTTTAAATCGGGTCAAAAATCAAAATTCTAGCCCTACTTGAGTCGGGCTGGGTCGGGTTTATGAGTAACCCTACTTTTTTTCCTCATTTTTTTGTTAGACTCACATTATATACATTCTCTTTGCAAATGGAAAACACAAATGAAATTAAATACATTAAAACATTAATTTGTAATGTTTGGTTCTTTGGCTAATTTGTGGTGGATACTTTTTTTGTAGTAACCATCAACAAAGACCTTAGAGGTATAATGTTGCATTTCCTCCATTCTAAGAGAATGATAACAAAACAGACCTTCAACGTTTGTTTACTTATGATCAGCCCACTTGGCTTTCGGTAACTCACATACCAACACAAAACAAATAAAGCATTATTTCTTTGATGACCAGAGAGGATCATGCGCTTTAGCATGTCTTAGTTTCAAAATTATAGTAACTACTTCTTTATGGCTCCTCATAACCCTACCCTCCTTTGCAACCAATGATACTTGATTAAAATTTTCCTCCTCCAAAAATTGTCCCTCATCGAGCTTTATTATCCACCTATCTGGTTACATGTTCCTAACTTGTTCCCTATTATGACTGTCATGCCTTTAACACATAGCGAAATCTAGTGTGTGATGTGTCCTTCTGAATGAGAGAGAATGAATAATGAATACAACAAAATATAACATATTTTTATTCCATTCATCACACCTAAAAGAATAACAAAAAAGAAATTAAAATATATATAAATTAACCATACTTTGAAGATATTCTGCTCTGTTATCTCAAAATGGATGTCTACTACAAAGCAAAATATATGTGGTCACAGCTATACTCTAAACATCTTATTCATGCCCAAATTTATGTTTAAGTATCTCTAGTTCAACATAGTATGCACTAAATAAACACTATAATATTAGTATAAATATCTCCAATAGACCAACACTATAATAATATGGTTCTTTATTATTTGTAGTCGGGTAAAAGTCAGGTTGGTCAGGTTGTGCGGGTCGGGTTCAACCCGACCCTAAATTTAAAACGGGTCAAGAGCCTAAACCCTAACCCTACCTATAGTTGGGTCAGGTCGGGTACAAGGTTAAGCGGGTCGGGTTCGGATCGGGTTACATTTTCCCAGCCCTAGTTTCAATGGTCGTTTGAAGTACATGTCCATGGGCCTATCCTATTTGGTTAGGTCACCGCAAGTTGGGGAGGAGGTGGAGCCTTCGAATCCTCCCACCCCCCATGACCTCTCTTGCATAATGCACACAAGTAAATATTAGAACACATAATTAAAAAATATGCAAAAGGATGGTAAAGTAAACCCTAAGTTTGAGCATAATAATAGCAAGTATGACCTTAACTAGTGATGGGCGACACTTGAGGTCATTAGCATAAAGTGTCCTTGTGGGCTCTAAAAGAGGGTCTTTTCAGCCACATGGAAGAAGATCATGGTATTAAAAGGTACCATGGGTTTTTAGCTTTCCCGGTTTAGGAGTTTGATGTTATGATCCTCTCTTAAGGCCTAGGAGTTGGTTCAAATGAGTTCATAATTATAAAAGAGACATGACTTGTGTGCAACATAAAAGTGGGGTTTTAGTAATCATGACAAGCCAATATACTCGATCATTCAATTTATGTGACCTTGTGGGCCTCAGCTTCATAATGTGGATAAAGTCGGCAATAGTCTTCAACAAAAATATGAAGTTGTTTTGTGGAGTGGTAATTCATTTGGGAATTCGAGAAAGACATGGGAGGTTGATTCATAGTTGATTAGGTTTCTTTCTTCTTATCTTTCTTTAGAGTTTTAGTGTAGGCACGTGAGAGTGCTAATTTATCATGACCAGGTATATTGAATTATGTAATGATAGACAAGTGCCCAACACTCTCATCCTATGAATCTTTAATTTTAATATAGATATTAATGATATATTGTTATGATATCCTTACTTGAAATGTTGGACAAACCTATAGTCATGTTCCTAATGACTTTACGTAGTACAATCTTTTATATGCTTTCATTTTAGCATTTACATTCGTTCTCAACATCATCAGCTATTCCCCCTTCGAGCATGCTAACAAAACTTAACTTCATTCATAGTGTTAAACCTATATATAAGTTGACCTTGTACCATGCTGCTCATGGATAGGAGTACCAGGATGTCGTCACCCCATAAAGTCTTCCAAACAACCCAACAATCCACACGTGCTCACTTGACTCTTTGAAGGACAATAACCCTTACACAAGGGTTGCCCAACCAAATGACCTTTTGATCATTTAAAGATTACGTGAATACTACTTTTGTGTAATCACCTCCCATTTCTAAATCCAATCCGAGTAAAGTCTTTACCACTACTACACTTATAGACCCACCATCAGGCCAACACCTCACATGAAGATTATTTCCAGTCAACACCACATGTGTAAGTTACTTTCTCGGTTAGCACCACTCAAGCAAACCATGTTCTTGTTCACACCTCACTATATATTCTTTTATTATTATTATTATTATTATTACTACTATTATATATTATCACTCTTATTATAGAAAACCATCTATTTTGCTTATTATTAGGGTTACACCATAATCATATGAGGTTGGGATATTCTTATCTACCTCCATCTCTTATCACTGTCACAAACTTGTCCGACCCCATGTTGGAACCCACCAACACCCTTCTAACATGTCGGCACCTATGTTGATAGCTTGTGAGTAGGGATGAAACTTTTAAGGGATGGCCAGCCAACCCAGCCAATAAAATTTGGATTAGAGCCTAAATTTTCTAACATGCTTTAAATAGGGTTGGGTCAAGGCTAGGGGGTCATGATTAGTTATGAAAGATCCCACCCAAAGGCTAAAAGTTTATGATCTTGTGTTTTATGGGGTCAACTAGTGGGTCCCTACTTAAAAGTTATAAACATTTTATTAGAAAATTAACTTTTTTAAAAGTATAAAATAAAATAAGGCAAAAAAGAATAAAAGCTCATAGCATAACCCAAACCCACTTAGGGTTAGGCTAGGGCCGAACTTTTGGAATCCCGCCTAGGGTTAGGGCCTAGTTCTATCCCTGCTCATGAGGCCCATCTTCCTCCTCAATGACCAACTAATCTCTTAGAGTTCTCAACTCATGTTGAATAATCTCCAGTCTTATGCCAACATGCCCGGGATTTTTATCAAAGAAACCCTAACTATGGTCCTTAAATCTCCCTCTAAGGATTTCTACTTACGTCTTGCTTACACATCCTTGTTATAGTTCTTACGATCCACTGTTGATAGGTCGAGCCCATGTCAATCAATCACTGACACCACTTCGACATGTCCATATCCATGTCAATGGTGTAAGAATTACTATTTTATACATATGTTACGCACCTATATATTTCTATTCTACCCAAAAAACTTCTACTTCACTTATCTCTAAAGCCCCACTTTTCTCTATTTTCACCAAACAAACACCATCTTTATATCATTACTCACACCCATTAAGTTTAACTTTCTACTTTAAAACACATATGCATCTCATTTTTATTAATAACTAGCAATCCAACCTCAAAAACACCGAGTCTTCACGCGCACGCACCTCTCCCACAAGAGTGAACCTCCAGTCACCAGTTCTTTGAGTTCAAGAGCCACCTCTCAACTCTTACCGCCTCTAAATGTGTAGGAATAAGGTTTTCCCACTACCATGCATCAATTTATACCCTAGAACCATTAGAAAATGACATCGAGGATAAGTTTCATAGCATGCAAGATAGTCGCATGTCGTACATCTATTGCAAGTGATTGACATATTAGACATCGCGTTGAGCCAAATGCTAAGCGGTGCAAGTGATAAGCAACACCCAAAAGCTTCTTGAGCCTGTCAACACCCTTCCCCAGCATGCACGACATGAAAAAGCCCGAGTCAGTCGACCAGTACCCAATAAATATTCAAATCTTCGCATCTTCAACCTTGGAAATTACTCATAAATTTTCAAGATGTCACAAAGAAAATAGAAAATAGCTTCCGAACTTCTTATTTTAGGTATCCAGCCACTTAAATGAGCCAAATGGAATTACTAATATGGGATAATTTACGTCCAAATAGAGTTATCAATACGAGATGGAGTATTACTATCAGTAGAGGAAATGATAAAATTTAACCTTGAAAGTGCCAAGTTTTGTTCACCAAGATTATTCTTCTATCTCCCTCTATTGCAAACCCTATTGCTCTACTATGACGATGCTTCATCAATTTACCTATCGTTCTTATAACAAGTCATTCTAGAGAAGTGTAGACAAGCCCTTGCTAATTTGGCAAGGATACCATAAGATCTTCGAGCAAACTTTCCATAGAGGATCTTGCATATTCCAAAGGATTGACACTATTCTTCTAGTAGTAGGCAACTTAGAACTGTCCAGTCATCTATTTATGATCCCCTCACTTCCCCACACCTCCCCTACCCTTTTTAGTTCTACCTATAATATCACCAAGATCCCACAATCCCCTTTTGAAGGATAAGTAACAGGGTAAGAGTTAGGACCATAAAGGGAATAGAAGAGGAGTATGGCTCAAAGAGAGTGGACGAACAAGAGAAGACTCGGACAAGAACCAATTCTCATTCCTACATTTACAAAACAGTTGGGCTCCCTTAGGCAGGGATAGAGCCACGCTATGGGGATGGAGGTTAGACGACCCCTTATTTTTGGAGGTTTATTAATGCCTTGTGCCTTTTGGGTTAGGTCAAGAAAAGAAGTGGGTTAACTTAATAACCCCCATCTCAAAATCCATTGACCCATTATAAAATAGTCTATATTGACCCTATTTTAAGTAGTATCTTTTGTTTTTGTTTTGGTCATCTAATTTTTAAGAGACCAAAACCTCAAATAGAAGTAGTCAAACCCAAGTTACCCAATTCATCTCCAAATGCCCATTTGTCATTGAGACTATCTTATGCTCTTTGTTCCTTTCTTTCTTCCCTAAAGCCAAAGTCGAACCCTAGCATTGCGAAGGGCCTCCTCCGGCTAGCAACAAATCTCTTCCCTCCTGGCCAACTAGTTGCACTATGGTGATGCTCTTCCACCCCAAGTCTCAACTAGCATTTGCCCTTTCTTGTGGCCCCGAGAAAGGATGGAGCCACGTTATGGGGATGGGGATTAGATGATCCCCTTAAATATTGAGTTTTATTAATGTCTCATCTTAAATATGCCTTTTTGATTAGGTCAAGAAAATAAATAGGTTAATTCAATGAACCCCCATCTTAGAATCTATTGACCCATTACAAAACAATTTATTTAAGTAACATCTTTTATTTTTGTGTTTCGATTATCTAAATTTTAAGAGACCAAAACCCTAAATAGTAGCCAAACCCAACTTACCCAACCCATCTCAAATTGCTCATTTTCTGTCAAGATCAGCTTTTGCTCTTCATTCCTTTTTTTCTTTCCTAAAAGCCAAAGTCGAACTCTAGGTCTTCCCTCATCCCAGTTGATAGTAGTGTGGCCAACGGGCCTCCCCCAGCCAGCAGTGAAGCTCTTCCCTCCTAATCAACTAGTAGATTTGCGGTAATGCTCTTCTACCCAAGTCTCAACTAGCATCCACCCTTGCCCTTGGCTATGGGCAGGGATAAGAGCCATATTATGGGGATGGTGTCAAGGAAGCAGATTAACTTAATGACCCCCATCTCAAAATCCATTAACCCCTTACAAAATAATTTATCGACCCTATTTGAAGTAATATCTTTTGTTTTTTGTTTTGGTTATCTAAATTTCAAGTGATCAAAACCCCAAATAGAAGTAGCCAAACACAAGTTACCAAACTCATCTTCAATTGTCCATTTTCCATGAGACTACCTTCTACTCTTCATTCCTTTCTTTCCCAAAGGTCGAAGTCGAGCCCTAGCTCCTCCCTCGTCCCATATGACAATGGGCCTCCTCCAGCCAACAGCGAAGCTTTTCCCTCCTAGCCAACCAGCGGTGATGTGGCAATGCTCTTCCACCCTAAGTCTTGACTACCATCCACCCTTGCTTGTGGCCTTGGGCCTCTTGTCACGACCCGAGCCTTGAGAAGAATCCAACGACCCTCAACATCATCATAGTGTACCTAACTCAAGCTATGACAAGACAATAACATATCTATCCATATATGGGCGGAAGACCCTGTTCATCAAGTCCATAAAAGAAGCCGGAGCATTCGTTAGTCCAAAGGGCATAACAAGGAATTCATAATGCCCATACCTTGTACTGAAAACAGTCTTCTGAATGTCCTCTTCTTTGATACGCAGCTGATGGTAGCCTAACCTAAGATCAATCTTAGAAAAGACTTTGACATTTTGAAGTTGATCGAATAGATCATCAATTCTTGGTAATGGGTATCTGTTCTTGATTGTCGCATGATTCAACAGTCGATAATCAATACACAACCTTAATGATCCATCATTCTTCCGTACAAATAAGACAAGAGCACCCCAAGGTGAGATGTTTGGCCTAATAAAACTTTTCTCTAGCAACTCCTGCAGTTGAGTTTTGAGCTCTTTCAATTCAGCTAGAGTCATTCTGTAGGGGGCTTTGGAAATTGGTGTCGCCTCGGACAATAAGTCGATGTTAAACTCAATTTCTCTAGTTGGTAGCAATCCCGGCAAGTCATCAGGAAACACATCTACATATTCATTAACTATTGGAATACCATCAATCTTTAAATTAAAATCTCCTTCAACTACAACACTTGCTAAGTAGGCAAGATACCCCTTGTGCATTAATTTCCTAGCCTCAATTACAGAGATAAGAAAAGAACTACTAACTCATCTCATCCTCTGAAATTGAAAAGATTCAAGACCTAAAATATTGAAAGTGATCCACTTCTTCCGACAATCTAAGGTAGCATGAAACCTAGTCATCATATCCATCCCAAAAAGTACATCGAATTCAGTCATGTCTAGAATTATCAAATCCATAGACAAGTCCTGACCTCTAATGACTAAAGGACATTCCTAAGAAATTCATCCGCCCTCAAACCAGTAGACAGTGTAGCAATGACCATTGGATTAGGAAGCATATTCGGTTTAACTTCTAACTCTAAAGCAAACTTAGGAGAAAGGAATGAATGAGTGGAGCCAAAATCAAATAAAACCTTTGCTTCTTTCGAAGCAACACTAAGGATACCTTCAATAACTGCATTTGAATTTTTTGCTTCCTCTGCTGTGATTGCATGAACTCTGTCTTGCATGACATTCCTCTGTTATCCCTTATATGGCCTCTGTGGTGCCTCCCTCCTTGGCGCCTGAGGTTGTTCGGATGTCTCATTTGCATTGTTAGGACAGTCTTTCTGAATGTGATCAGGCTTCCCGCACTTGTAACACAATTTCTGACTAGCCAAACAAGGTCTCTCCCCATGGTTTTTCTAACATTTTGGGCAAACATGCTAGCTCCTCTGATTAGTCCTTGTGAAATTGTTGTTATTTCCACCGCCTCGCTGATTGTTGTTGCCACCACTCCTCATGTTGTCATTGGTCTTCTGCCACTGGTTCCTGGTGTTGGTGTTGTGCTAATCATCATCTCTGCCCCTCTTGACTTGTTCTCTTTTCTTAGTGAAGTATGCATTTTCCTTCTCCAGCATGGTAGCGTTGTCCACCATATCAGCTAGGTTTCGATGAAGCACACTTGCTAGTTTCCCCTTGATAGCTGGCTTTAGACCCCACATGAAGTCTCTTGCACATTCTGCTGCTGTAGAATTTGAGTTGGCAAACCGCTCCAGCTCAAGAAACTTTGCTTGATACTCTGCCACCATCATGTTCCCCTGACTAAGGTTGAGAAATTGCTTCTTCAGGTCATGTCGTACTAGTTCAAAGAAAAATTTCTCGTTGAACTCAACCAGAAATTCTTCCCAATTGATGTCTTCCTGATTTGTAAACTTTAGTTGCCTAGTGGAGTCCCACAAGACTTTAGCTTCCCCCTCCAGCATGAATGTGGCAAATTGTGTCTTTTGCTGCTCAGTGCATCGCATGACCCTGAAAATTTTCTCCATCTGACGCCGCCACATGTCTGCTTCCAAGGGCTTTGGCTCTCCCTTGAAGCTAGGAGGACTATACTTCTTGAATTTCTCCATGGTAGGTGTTGCATCATTTGCTCCCCACCTTTCAAATTGTGCACTTGGTTGCCCTTGTTGTTGTTGGACTTGAGCCTAGACTATATTCACTAGTCCCTCTATTGTGGATCTCATCTAGTCCATCTGATGGCTCATCATGGCATTCCTAGTACCGTGAGGTCTCCCATCGTATGCCATCACTAATCTATAACAAGGCAACCTTATCTAAATTCACATAAATTCAACACATCACAAACATTCATCACATCATAAAAATTACACATCAACATTCTAATCATCCCACACGTTCCTATATTCTGTTCTAACATATTAGTCATTAATCCCCTTACCCCCTTTTCTAAATTTTAGGACTATGCTATCATATTTATTTTTCATTCTTAATCCCTTAAGCTCCAATACTATTACCTCTACCCTACAATTGTGCAATGCTGATGATCCTCCCTCTCGGCGAACCAGCAGTGCTACAATGACACTTCTTCTTGACTGTTGTCCACCCTACTTCCAACCTCCCTGAATTGGCTATGGTGAGTCAAGCCAATGAATAGTAGCACTAATTATTTAACAGCAACGGGCAACGCAGTGTAGTTGGTGCTCCTCCTCTAACCAAAAGTGAAGCTCTTCCCTTTTTTCTAGCCAATGGAGTTGCAACGAGGATTTTCCCTCCCATCCCATGTATGCCTTGCTTTTGGTCTCCACCCTTGCTCATGGGCCTATCTTCCTATTGTGCACACTGACGATCCTCCCTCTCGACCAATCGCATGTTCTGCAATGACACTTCTCCTTCTCAACCAGCGTCTGTCCCTGCTCCCGGTCTCCATCCTTCAGAAGCAATGAGTAGAAGCGCTAAAGTGATGGCTGACACTCTTCCCTCCTAACCCATGTATGCCCTATTCCCAATACCATCCCTCCGGTCACAATGACACTTCTCCCTCCCAACCAATGGTGACATTTCTACAAATATTTATCTTCTTAAAATAAGATACAAATAATTTCTTGTCATTGACATACATAAATTGTGGAAATTGTTGCATTTAATGCAAATTAAACACAATATTTTTTTCTTAATAATTATCATAATTACTTAAGTTTAATTAGTTTTCATATATGTTTTACTTTTAAAACCTCTTAATTGTTAGCCTAATTATATTAATATAAAAAATTTATTGCTTTTTTTATCTTATAACCCCTTCACTTAAAATCTGTGAGGGCCCAACAATGGAGAGAAAACTAAGAGAAATGTTGGAGTTTCTCCCACTAGTTTTCCCACCCAACCTTTCTCAAGGCTACCTCTACTTCTCAATAATCATATGTGAAATGTTAATGTATTGAGAAGGGGCTAGGGCCAACGAGCGCTGATGATGTGCACTTTTGTGCACCACACAGGAGACAAAACATGTTGCGGAACTGTACCCCCTCTGTAGCTTCAGCCTCATTATGGCGGAAAATTTTGAAATGCGCTCACCTGTAATGAGCTTCCTATTGCATGTTGGCGCATGCTGGTAAAAACCGGCTTAGCTGGTTACCTTTGACCGGCTATAGCTTCCTATTGCATGTTATTTTTTTATCTTATAACCCCTTCACTTAAATGTTGGGTCACGGCCGTTGCTAGCCTTGCCCATCGCCTCGGGGTTGCGGCTACTACTAGCCGCGCCTAGCGATTGTGGTGGCAATAGCCACGGCCCAACCGTGGCGGTAAGCTATGCTCACCGGTGCTAATGCCAGAATAGCTCAGACACCAGAGAAGAAGGGAAGTGGCATAAAAGGGAAGTGAGAAAGAAGGGATGTAGGGTAAAAATGAGAGATGTGAGAGATTTTAATAAAAAATAGTGGGGTAAGAGAGAAATGGGGAACATAGGGAAAAAAGTAGGATCTAAATAGCCACGTTCATTGCAAAAAGCCCAATGGCCTAAAAATAATATAAGACCTTAGGGTAGATATATTATCTTAGGTAATAATACAGGGATCATGAGCTTTTTAGGGAGGGATAACAATCCCAGGGATCATGAGCTTTTTAGGGAGGGATAACAATCCCAACCCCAAACGGCCTAACGCCAACCCAAAAAAATAATAATAAATAAAATAATAATTATAAGCATAATAACAAAGAAATAAAATATTTGAACTTCTGTTAAGGGTCTGGTGGGGCATTCTATGTGTTTGAATAGCCCTTAACGTTTTGAGTAAGCCATGCACCCAAATTCGAATGGGTGCTTTCACCTGATTGATCTAAGTTTACGAATGCCATAGTACCATGGCCACTGGGCATCCAAGTGGAAGTAACATTTCATCTCGACATCACGTCTACTAAGCCTCGCCAACTAGCTGAAAATTTCACTTGCCTTCATCTTGTATGTAATTTTGGGATGCATAATTACAATCCCTATGACAAATCCGAATTTGAGACAATTTACATATGAAAACCCTCAGAAAGCTACAAACCGACTGCACATTCTTTCGCAGGATTATGCTCTTTTAACATACACGCTAACTATTTGTTACATTTTTTTGACAAAAAATATATTACATGGTTGTGTAACAATTCAAATGAATTTCTTTCCAACTCATCTCCTCAATCTACGCATAAACACTGGTACGTCACCAGCTGATTTGAACCCCAAACATCAAGTCACAGTGTTCAACAAGAGTCACTCCAACTATCCTCTTCTTCATCATCATCATCACTTCCAGCAAGAGCCTGTAACGTGCAACATTTGTGTTTGAGAGGATAAATGAAAATTAGAAGAAAATTTTGTTAATTGAGTAGCAAGTAAATAATAGGAAATGTTTAAATAAATATAAGCATTGTGGTTAAACCTGACGAATGGCATTTGCTTTCTCCAGAATGGCAACAACATTTAAGTTTGTCTTTGGACCTTGAATGATGGGTCTTGTTGGCCCCGCAGGCTTGAGGTTGAAAGACTGGAAAAAGAAAAGTAATTTTTATTCCAGCTAAGAGGTGTGTGTGTGTGTGTGTTAAGAGAGAGAGAGAGAGAGAGAGGATTTCTTCGCTCGGACCTTGGTTCTTATCTGCTCTAGCAAGGAATTTCTATCATCCATCTTTGGCTTAATTTCAGATCTAACCCGATCAGACACCTTTCTCAACTGCAAGGCAATTCAACAATTTATAGATCAAACAGCCTAATTTAAAATTTTAAAGCTTTTTCAAAATAAAAAAATAAAAATCTAAATAACTAATTTGCAATTGGGGAGAGGATCACTTAGGATATTGATCTGATATGGGATAGGATCCATCGATTATAGTGTAGTTCTTTCCAGTAACATAAGGCTGATTTAGCAAATTTGCCAAATAAAAAAGGAACAAAATGCACTGGCAATCCGTTTAAAAATGTGTAAATCTTAGACAAGTAAAATTTTACCTTGCTTCTGTCATGAGCAGCAACAGCCTCGATTAGAGGGTCCTTACGTCGGGGTAACACCATCCTACTCCTTGGCCTTCCATTTTCTTCAATTGATGTGGAAGCATAAGGATTTACAGCTGGTCCAACATCCCCATCAAATGAAACTAAACCTTCCTCTGGCTTCTCATCTGCTATTGCTTGTGTTAATTGGACTACAGGAACACTTACTTCTCCAGTAGGATTTGAGTCATATTGAGGCTCCTCAAATCCTAGGGATGAAAATGGATTTGAAGGGTGCAATGTCCCTGCACCTAACAACTCATCTTGGTTCTTCCCCAAATCTATGAGCGGTGGCATGAAAGAATTGAAAGATATAACCCCTTGATCTGCATTATCTGCTTCTTTGGTTGTTGGTACAGCGACAAAAGGATTTTCAGACTGAAATGGGTCTTCAGCGGAAGTTTGAGAACTATGAGACCTAGAATCTTCTGATATACCCAGAGGTGGCAAAAAGCTCAAAGAAGAAGCTACATCAGCCCAGGAACCAGACCCTTGACCAAGTTTCCCTGCTCTCCACTGTAGAGGTGGAAGCGGTGGAAGTGGTGGCACTTCATTGAGATCAGAGGACAGCTGAGTGGCTGACTTGACATCTGGCAAACCAAGATTAGGAACCATATCAGATGAGTCCAGTTGTTTCAAATGTTCTGGTATTATCTCTGTCAAAGAATGTGCTATTTCAGACTCATGTTCTGAGGATTTGGCCTTTAAATCATCCGAAGTTTGTTCTGATACTTCCTGGAACCCAATAGATGGGGAAATTTTGGGACTCGTATCGTCATGAAGATTTCCATTAGATGATTGTTCAAAAACTGTTCCTGCCAATGTCCCTTTTGTTTCGGATTGCAGGACAGAGAAATTGGCAATATCTCCATTCTCTACAATTTGTTTCTTCACCTGGAACAAGTGAATTGATGGAGGAATGGCATCTGTCACATTTTCATGAGGATCTTTGTCAGACATTCGAAGCTCAGACATTTGATTTGTTTCCTCAGTACCTTCCAAATTATCATGAGGATTCTCGTGGGACAAATGTGGTCCAGAAATTTGATCAGTTCCCTGTGATGATTCATGAATTTCTTCATGATATGGAAATTTTGAACCCTCAGCAATAACTGCTTCCTGGCTTAATTGACATGCTTCTGAATCAGTGTCAGGCTGATGAAGGAAATCACTATCTTCAAAATGATTATCAGAAATCAAGTCAAAATATTCTCCTTTTGGCATTTGGTTGAAAGGTTCTGCATTTGGAATTTGACTGATTTCTTCCGAACACTTGAATATCTTTCCCACTTCATTTGAAGACTCTAGCCCAACTTCTCTCATGGACTCTGATCTTGGTGCTCCAGATTCCTGCTCCGGCAAAACTTTCAGAAACATCTGTAAACGTGTAGGAGATGCCACATTTTTCTCAGAATCCACACTCTGTTCTTGAGAAGATACAATACTATCTTCCTTTCCAGTTTCTGGCTCATAAACTGTAACTGGTGCATTTGTTATAGATCCAAAAGGACCACTATGCTGATAGAACTCTGTTTCCATCTCTTGAAATGTTTTTGTCAAGGACATGGGGGTTTCTAAGGCATTTATCAGATGCATGTCACTTTGGTCATCTCCAATTGGAGCTGGTTGAGGGGGACAATCAACGAATTCTGAATCAGAATTGGGATTAAGAGAGTCATGCATAATAACTAAAGGATGATCTACAACAGTGTCATCTGGTCCCTGTTTCACTGCGTCTGAAGTTGCAACCTCCTCCACCTTATTTTGATCCACAGCTGTATCAGAAGAAAGAGTCATACTTGGATACACTGCATTGATATATGATCTACTACTTTCCAGACTTGACAATTCTGAAAGATCTAGCTTATGCTGATCAGAAGCTGTTTCCCTGAGACATTCATCAGATGACACTTTGTGACCAGCAGACACCACAGAAGTACTATCAAAGTTGGGCTTACAATCACCAGTATCAGTCTGCAAGGGGAAGCAGTGCACTGCTGTTTTGTCCGACCGTTCATGCATCTCAGAAGAAGAAGATTCTGATGCCACTACCACGCCAGCCCCATATTTATCAGTACCAACTGTTTTATGTGTCTCTACAGATGCTAAATTATCAGGCTTTCCATGCATCACAGAAACAGATGCCACTGAAACAGCACACAGGTCTGGCTTATGATTCTTTCTCTGGGTACAAGGATTGTCAACAGTTTCCAGACCACTAGTAATCTCATAAACATCCATAAGAGTAGAAGTATCTGCCAGCATAGGATCAGAGTCTTTCCCCTTGATACTGGAAGGATTTGGATTAAAATTAACTACTGCCGGTTCAGGAACTTCTTCCAATTCAATCATGGATGTATTTTGCTTTATCTCCATGTAATTCATAGAAATTTCTGATTTCTTGGATGGAAACACATCATCCATCGCAAGCATATCAAGTTCATGAGGCTTTACATTGATTGGCGCAATGTGAGGCAAAGAGAGTAAAATATATTCCTGGTGAGAAGCATCCTTAGCCAATGAAACATCAGGTTTTTCCTCTACCAACTGCTGGTTGTGTTCTGTCATTTCACCTATCAAACTTCCAGAATCAGGCAATCTGCTAACCAAGTTCGCACTAACATTATCTTCAAAATGGCTGCTTGGACCTTTATCATGAATAGTGGTGTTTTCTAGCTTCACTGACAAGTCCAATATTTCTATATTTTTTCCCTCTGAATCTCCATCACAAGAAATCTTTATAGAATCCGCTTTTCCAGGAGCTACCCCATCAAAACCTAAAGTGTGAGTCTCTTCAACTGTACTGTGAATAAGACTAGACATGCTGGACAAATTTTGTCCGCTGACAATCATGTCCTGGCCAACTTCTCCGGAGCTAGGAGATGGTTCTACAGAATGGTCTTCACCAGAAGTAGATGAAATCTGAGGAGAGTCCAGTAAACTTGGACTTATAAGTGCATGACCAGAAGTTGAGTCCCCACTGCAGACCCCAGGAGAAGTTTCATTTGGAGCTTGAATTGGGACATTGAATTTATCATTTTTAGATTGAACATGCTTGGAAGATGGATTATCCTCTACAAAATCCACATCAGTCAAGATCCTTTTGGAAGACAAATCATGAATTTCATCATAGCAGATCGCAGAAGAAGGCAATGGTTCTTCAACACTGCTCAGTGTATCGGAATTTGAACGAGAAGATCCTTTTTTCTTGAAAGTATTGTTCCACTCGTAAGAAGCACTTGAATTTCCAACTGAATGAGAGTCTGATAGGTGGGCCTGCAACTCCATTTGTTCATCATTTGTGTCTGAATCCATTGCTTGATTAGGAATACTTAGTATCCTCATCTCATGTTTAAGCCTATTCTCTGAATCTGTCTCCAGCTCTGATTCCATGGTAGTAAGGGCATCCATGAAATTTTCCATCTCGCTAGTGTTGCCATCAGACTTATACCCATCCACAACAACATCCTTCGGACTGAATGCAGGGAAAGTAGCAACATCAACCATCGTTTCAGATTCATTGACCAGTTCAAGAGGGCCGTGTAAGCTGTCTCCCTTTGCCAATTCATGGCCATAGTTTCTTGTGGGCAGCATGGTAATCAAATCAGTGCGCTCCATCTGTGTTTGTTCCATAGGTGAATCCACTGGGCGAATTTCATACACTTCAGTATGATGTTCAGAGGAATCACTTGAATCCCTCCTCCAGCTAGAGTGGACTAAAGATCTCTCGTATACTGGCTTCTGTTCAGGTGAAGGAATTTTGAAAATTTGCTCCATGTAGTTTCTTTTGAATGAATTAAAGGAAGAGTCAATCAAGTTCCTTCTCTTCAATTTCACGCCATGCATAGAGTTCTTTCCAGAGACATTGCTTGGCTCATTAGCTCTCACATCTCGCATTCTACACAAATGTAATAAGAGTCATCAATCAACAAATGATTCAAACATCTTTGCATGTGAGAACTCTTAAATTACTGAATAATATTTTAGCTCTGTAGCAACTAAAAATCTGGAGAGTATCTTACGCAGAACTGATTTCTGATGCTGAGAACAAATCTGGAGTGTCTCCAATCTTATAACGCATGCCTTTCCTCTGCCATAATTCAAATAGCAGCTTAATCAAAGGTGCAAAGAATAGAAAAAACATCATTAACACACACTCAATGAACACAAGATTATAAACTAACAACCAGAGAGCAAACGTCATCTGATACTGCTCTGTTATATTTTAAAGGCTTCCTTCACAACAGCAGATTGGAAAAAGTTATATACTCCGCTATACAGATTGCTCAATTGGCAAAGTTTAATTAATCACAATTTAATCCAAGAACACATGTTCAAGTTGTAGACGCTGAACATTAAAAAAAACATGCTGATCAGACAGCTGAAAACAGCATTCAACCTAAAGGCAGAAAACCAGACCTAATTTGCAGATGGAACTATCTAAAAGTTCAAGTAGATAACAGACCCAAATTTGATCTGTCATAAATGGAAAAGTTCAGATTAAAATTGTTGACCATTTTTTTTATAATTCAGGTTCAGATAAACAAGATAAACAGCCCTAAAATATTTGGATCTTGAATATATCTTTCTTCTAATGTTAATTACTTTTTCCCATGTTGATTAATTGTTGCACAGTATTTCTTAAAAAATTGTATAATTTTTTTACCATAATGACATGACTTTTTTATTGTTTTTTGTCAATCTTTAAAGACATTCTACTGTTCCTGTTTTGTTATCGAGCAGACTGAGTTGAGTATAGTCCAGGACAATTCCTTGTTTAAGTAACTATAACATACGTGAGACTCAACCAATCTAACAATTCCTGTTTGCCACCCTAAATAATATGTGAGCGTTATGTTTATCATGTGCAGGACATAATAACTACCTTTATTTTCCGAATTTTCTTTTCCCTTTGAGCATCAACTTTCATTTTCCCAGAGGACGCAAACTCCATTTTGAAAAAAGATGGATCAGAATATCTCTTTAAACAAGCACCAGCACCAGCAATGTCAAACCTGAGGCAGGGAAAATAAATAGATCAAATAAAAGTTACATCATTATTAATAATAGAGAAGTAGACAAGATTGACACGCCAGAACCATCATACTTGTCAAGTAAGAACAGCCGAGGAGGGCCCCGACATTCTTCATAAGAGTCCATAACAAATCGAGGTAAGTCTCCACTTGCTACAAGATTCTGATCCATTCTAAGATTTGCATGCCACTCAAGCCCTGTAAACACAAGTTATCTTTAGAATGATCAATTATGGTACAATGATCACAACCAAGTCTACATATACAGATATTTCAAAAAAGTATAGTTTCAAGCAGAGTTTTAAGGCACTGTATTTGCTTCTTTTACCTGCATTGGTAACAAATTGTGAATGATTGGTTTCAGAGAGAAAGAAGTTCTCAATAGATGGAAACTCTTCCTCCAACTGTTGAACACGAAGCATAAGCCCATGGCCTCTGGCAGCAGTTGCCATCACTTCTTCATGCAAGTCATGAAAAATTTCTGCTGCAAATCTATTGCATTAAAAAAAACTGTCAGTTGTCTAAAAATAAAGCCAACATAATTATTCATCAATTGAAGAACACACATAAGCAATAGATTTGTTGAAGATTTAAATAATTATGGCGGCATGTATAAATCTTATCATAGAGGAGCATTTAAGAGTTGTATATGGCAGGTGTCCACTCCTTATCACGTGTTAGGCAAAACTTGCTTACAGGAAAGCAAGAACAATTTTCTAAACAGGTGCAATATCTCGTACAGATTTTAAAAAGTGTTCTTCTGCATTCGCTTCAACCTCCAGATTCACTGAACAGTGAACAGAGATAAGAATTTACTCAGAAGATAACATTTAAACCAGGAATTAATAAAATGAAAAAGCCACTAGTATCATTTGCACATTACTTATAATCACCCAATTTCAAATCTAGTAGCACCCACGATAACTGAACCCCGTGAATAAGGGGTGGGTGCTTAGTTCAATTTGGAAAAAATTCTGAGAAGTTAAAAAGGGTAAAGGTAAGCTATACACCATTAAAAAAGTCCACATTCCGCTAAGATGAGAAAGCGTACATAAAGAATTTGCAAAAGAAGTCACATGAAACACCACATTCGGAAATCATTTGATCCACACATATTCTAAAAGGTAAATTCTTAACATCAAACTCAAAAAAGTTCATTCCATTAATATCACATGTGAATCAAATCAAAATTCAGGTCGGCCTGCAAACAAAAAAATTCACGTTGAAACCATTTAAACAAAAAAACTTGAATAAGTAAATAAAACAAGCAGCCCAACATGTAGAACTTTTCGCAACAGCTCTCTAAAAAACCATAATTCATACTTAAAAAACAATTTCCATAAGAAAATGAGCGCCCCATCACCTTCCAGTTCACTACAAACCCAACAATTCGACCAAAGTAAGAAGCACAATTCGAAAGAAAGAAATATGACGAAAAAAAACTCACTCGGCGAGATCGCCCAGCTTCCGCAAGACCCCGACGAGGCCGGCCATGGCCACGCCCTCGAGAATGGCCTCGGGGTCATCCCGATCCGCAGCACGGTAGAGCTCCGGGTCGGCCGAGCCATAGTCGCCTCGAATCTGGTACCGGCAGATAGGCATTATCCGCCACCGGCGGACGATCGAACACCCTCCCCGCCCCCGCCCAAATGGGTCGGCCCCAGTTAACCGAATTTCTCAGCAGGGTCTCCCCATGGGAGCTCAGAATGCGAGGGAGGCAAGAGAGAGGGTGGTCCGTGTGTCAGAAAATTTTAACTTGTTCCGGAGACGGCGGGGAATGGCATCGGGAATTATAACGTTGACAGGGACGACGGGGGGGGGGGGGCTTTGAATGAATACGGGCAGAAGATGCTCGCTGAGGTGGGGAGGGAATGAATGGAGTATTTTAGGAGTAGAAATGGGAGAGGGAAAGGGGGTCGAGGGAGGGGAGTGGTAAGACTGCGGGAATTTCGGTGGCGCGGGAGGGTAGAAAGTAGATAGAAACTTTGGTGGGGATTCCTTACCAAGATCAAAGATCTCGCAAGAGTAGTGAGACAGCCGCCCGCAGCACACGATACTCGCAGGACGCTGATTGATGGATTGGTGTCGCATGTCATGTGCCCTAAAAATAAGTGGTCGTAAATATATATTAAATAAGATAAATTAAATTAATTTTTTTTAAAATATATATTAAATACAAAATATTATTTGTAATAATTAAATTATATATTATAATGATTATAAATTGTATATATAAATTTTGTATTGACTTAAATATAGTTATAACAGACAATTACAAGTTTAATTGTAATAAAAAAATACAAGTCTAAACCTTGTAAGTTAAATATTGTCTTTTTATAAGCAAAAGCAATAGTATCGAATGACTCATAGATTAGTATTTATATTCTGGACTATTTTTGCGCTCTTTTGAGAGTTTTAAGGGCATAAAAATACATGTGAATTCAAATATATATAATATAAATATAAATAAATTAAATTATTATTAAAAAATGTGTTGTATAAGTGGGGTTTAAAAATAGTTTGAGAAAATATAGTCATTTGGGGTCTCATTTAATAGAAATTGTTGAGAGCTTTCTAATAATACCAAAAGTATGTGAATTTAACTTTGCAAGTACAAAAGGGCCGATGAAGAACTTATATTTGTTTTTAACTAAAATACAGAGTGTTGATGGAAGAAAGGCAACACTTTACTTCAAAGCGTAATACACTTTGTTAAAAATAATATTTGCCCCAAGCCAATTGGAGATACTGGTGTGTAATCAAGATCTCTACAAATCTTTTTAAGATACAATGAAGCCTACTATCATTATCTACAAAGTAAACTTTTTAAAACAAATCTTTAAATACTTGAGAGAAATTTTTGATTTTTGGTAAGAAGAGTTTTATCTCCCGTTAAAAATTGCTCAAACCTCTTTGCTGTCTGTGAATCTTGTAATGTCTTTGAATGGATAGTTTTCAATATAGAAAAGAAAATAATTATTTTTATAACTTTTTTTATTTTAATTTTTTAATTATTACAAAGTTAAAGTCAAATGTAACTTAAAAAATAAGGTTCATGCTATATTAACCCCTTCTATTATGTTAACATGTGGCAAGATATATAAAAAACTCTAAATAATAATTTTACTAAAATATCTTTAAATTACATATTAATTCAAATTTATATTAAATAAATAAAACATAATTAAAAGAAGAATTAAGAGTAAACAATAAGTAAAATGGTCAAAAAATAAAAAAAAATTTGGTTACCCAGAATAGTTCATATAATAATATGATTTGTACCACTTTGGCTTATGTTAAGATAAACTTGTATAAAGTGGTTAAGGGTCTAACAACACTACCTATTGAGGTGGTTGATTATTAATTTATTGAGAGTGAGAGTAAAAAGATAGCTAATGATAATCACGCCACCTCGTGAAGCCGCAACCTAATTGGGCACTTCCAGATACAATCCCCGAGGACGGTATAAAACATTGTGAAATGAGGTGGTCTAGAAAATAGTTTTATAATAGCATGCGAATTAATTGAATGCCATCGAATTTAAAGTTGCAATCATTTATATGGCTGTTAAAACATTTTATCATAAACTCGGCCTCACAGCCAACGGTGTGTGAGTGCCCAATCAACTAAGTAACGACAGTAAAAAAAAGTGAAAATTGATTCCCACATAGGCACCCATTTTTTAGATCATTATCTTATTGAATGAGCGTTTACAACTTATCCCAACAAGTAAAAGGACTTGTTTAGCCTGACTAATCTAGTTTGACCCATGTTTATGATTAAGGGTCGGTGATGGAGAACGGGAGAATATCGTATTATCGAAGAAGTAGTGAGAAAGAAACTTAAGAATTAGATCCAACAGGTTTCAGGTTTCCCCTTCCATATATCCCTTGGTCATAAAAACCGGTCAAAAGATTATATTTTGTCAAAATTATATTTTAATTTTACAATTATTTATTTATTTATTTCTCTAATAGAGAAGGGGAAAGGGGAAAGACCTAAGAAAGAATGAGAAGATACACGCGTGAAAACACTCAAAACATCTTTTAATATAACTACAATGGGGGAGGTGGGGAGAACTTTCTCTATAAGCAAGATCCAGAGGCGAAGGCAAAATTAGCAATGGCATCTTCTCCTCTATTAGATTCCTGATAAAGACATTGAACTGAGGGTTGCTGCAAATCTATCAGGCCTTAGAACAATTTCAGCTGTTACAGGGGCAATGCTCCATGGCACCCTAGACGTGCTAGAGGGATAATGTTGATGATGTATAGTATCGAAACGCCTACCTGGCCTACAATGATGAGATGCGTATTGACTAGCCATCACCTACTTTGATACCTTTCAAGGCAAACTTGTTCAAAGAGGAGTAAATTGTGTGCCCCTTCATTCGAAAACTGCCTTTCAAACCTAAATGGTCCTACCGCCAATTAATCTCTGTGGAGCCACAAGCAGAGGCATAAAGTGACATCCAGTCCCAACGAATTGAAAGAAACATGAAATTTTTTATTGCATATGCGTTTGATACAGTGGGAGATTATTTCCAATTTTCAACAGGCAGAATTGAGCTGGAGTATACAACAAATCTAAGCATGGATGCTGACAACTTGGGTTGTTATTAGATTGAGGATTAATGGCAATGAAATGTAGTGAAATACTAATGGAGATGAGGTCACAGACAAGAGAAGTAACAAAGTTTTGCTTTGGAGTACTTAAACCGTTGTCTTATTAAAGAAAAGTACTTAAACTGTTGGAAGTACTATATATCTGAAAAATTATGCAGGCAAAACGCCCACATGAAAACAAAGCATGGTGCGTACATTTAATATGAGCTTTGTCAGGTGGCCTTTCTTTGTCGGGTTGTTCACGGTTGTCTTTGGATATGTTCCTCATGTTTTAGAGAAACCAGAAACCGGACATGGGCAAATTGAACGTCTGGCTTTGAATAAACTCCTTTCTTTATCTTTTGGAAGTACATGGACCCCCATGGTAGACAAATGGTCGGAAGAACCATATCAAGGAAGATTAAGACAGTCCTGATAATGGTGCTATAAAATTTAAACTATGTCTGACGTGCGGACCATTGAGGTATGAGCAGTTGAGCTCTTGAATTTCTTCTTCCTCTACTCTGGCCTCTTTTACCTCTCAGTCTCTCACCCCTACTTAGGCGTTTAAGCTTAGAACATTGGGGGGGTGTTTGGTGATCTTGATTTGGATTTAGAGGTGTGATAAATTACGTTATTGTAAATCTTAGCATATGTGAGATTTTTACTTGAGGATGCAGTTGTAGGCAAGGTAAACATGTAGCATAGATTGGTTTTCTGTCAATTTATCAATGTGTTCTCTTGTTTCCAAGTGTCTCTTGAACAAAAAAAAGAAGAAAATATCATACCAACCAGAGTCTCTAGCTGCAACGTGATCTAAAAAAATTGTAACAAAGGATTATTTGAGTTTCGAGACTGCTGTTCAAAGGATATAAACGCACCTAACCAATAACGCACCTTTATAATAATAAGAAAGTTATCTGAGACGTATTATAAAATGTGATTTTTTTTCTAAATACAAATAAAAAAGGGTAAAACATGACCTTTTTTCTATAATATATATATTGTTATGTTCCTAATTAGACTACTTATTTTACCTTTTTAGATTAGTGTATGTCACAAATTTTTTAAGATTAGTCTTGTTTACCTTATTCAGTGAAAATGCTATTTTAATTTCTTATAAATTGTAATTCATAGCTCATTATAAATTATACAATACAATTCAGATTATTTTTATTTAATTTTCTGCCATAATCTATCTCTTCTCTCTCTTTTCTTTTTACTTTCTCTTTATTATCCCTGTGTAGCCCCTTTGTTCTACACCATATATGCACTTCAGCCTTTAGCCCGTGATGTTTCAAAATTTACACAGCATCCTTATCTATTAGGGGAATTCATTTTCTCCCCTCTTTTTAGCCCTCGTAGCCAATTCTCTTATCTTCATAATTATACATCACATGCATCCAAGATAAATTGCACTCAGTTTTTATGAAGGGATTAAAGGGCACATAATTCTATTACTGAAAAGTTTAAATAAGTGGCTAACAAATTGTACGCCTGCTGAGTCCTGCTTGAATCAAGTACAATTAAAGGAAATCAGAAATATTGTAGTTTAAAAAATCGGTAAAAATAGTTTAACAAAAGGGTAAAAGTGATTTTTCTAATTAACTTTGTGTACTGGGTAGTCAAATCGTTCTGATAAAAAAAACATAGAATATTGCACATATTAAAATTAGTTCAATCGTTGCTCATGGATTGCTCATTCATAATTGTGCTGTCAAGTGGGATGGTTGTACTGAATTAAATAGTGTTTATCCTAATATCTTATCATAGTTGTCAACGTGATTATGTTGTATTGGGCAACTGAAGTTATCTAAACTTCGACAATCACCCAACTACAAGGCTATGATAATAGCAGTGGCAAGGTTAGGCTAAATGCGCTAAACATCCGTAAATTTGAGGCTGTTTTTATCCCAAAAAATTTACGAAAAATGTCAATTTTGATTTGGTTGAGTGTTTTTTTTTAAATGTCATGGGTTTGGGCGGGTTTCTCCGGTTTTGTGGGTTTTTATGGTCTATTGTTGGGGTTTATCGTGTGGGGCAAAATCTGGGACAAAAGTCTTGGACTTTATCCCTCTTGATTGCTCCTCTCTCTCTCTCTGGTCTCGATTGTCTCCTCCTTCTGCACTTGCTTGGGGCAGAAGTTGCCAATTTTTTTATATTCTTTTAACTTTTCTGAATCAACCAAAATGACCCTTCGCCAATTTGCTTATTTATCACTATGGATAGATAGAAACTGAAAAAACAACCTTCCTGAAGGTGCGTAGCAACTGGTAAAATTAATTTAGTTGGATGATTAATAATTCAGTCATGAAGCTGAAGTTTTGTGTCTCATTTTTTTTCTTGGCAATAAATGTCTCACTATCGATATCTTTACTATGTTGGATAACTTACTAGTTACAAAACAGCCATATAAAATAAAATACTTCGAGAAAAATTATACAATACCAATCTCTAGATTTTAATTAGGTAAGATTAGGGTGAAAATTCTCTTTGTCCTATTGTCTTAGAAAACCAAATCTGAATAATCACAAAAAAAAACTAAAATTAGTTCCATTTTGGATGTCTAATCCAGACTATTAAAGAGTGTCAGAGGGTGTATTTTCACACAGTTGGTCGGCACACAAATCTCAGCGTTTCCTTGTAATTGTCCCCATTGAATCGGCTCCTGCAGCTGCCATTATTCTACAAGCTGAAGCTTTTAAAGTTCTAGCTACAATAAAGAAGTAAGCGATGCATATAAGCCATATATAACATATTGGCCCAAGGAGCTTGAATATTGGTATGAGAAATCATAATTAAGATGTACAGGCCGACCGTTTCAACTTAGGGAGATGCCGTGCTGAACCTTACCAGTTCATACATAGCCACTTTAGTGCTGGTGGGACCACACTACATGACATTAATTGTGACTTCCTAATCCAACATATCATGTTCACTGTCTAGTACGTTTACTTAATTACTAATGATGAATAGATGAATAAAACTCTATGAAATGATGGTAGGAAAGGCTTCAAGTTTTCCATCCTTGCACCATATATACAATCAATTGACTTTGCCTTGCCTTAAAGCTATGTGTCACTTGTTCAATACTCTTCTTTTTTCTCCTTTTTATTCCCTAGCAGATTAGATACGATCATTTCCTTCTATATCCACATGCTGTTATGCTTTTATCAACATAAGATGACTTCATGGGCACAAAAAAAGGGTGCTTTCAATTTTTTGTTCTTATGTACTCCTAGCTAATTTAGGGTGCTGCATATAGAAATATATTATCCCTTTAACAATGGGAGCTATTGTATTAACTATTTATAGGTTGTACAATGATTACAAAAATATGAGTTACAATATTTAAATTCAAAATTCAAACATAATTAAATCAAGAAGAGAAATATGTGAAGATAATGAAGGGACAATTATAGTGATTTGAAAACAATTGAATGTCTGTCAAAACAGCCTTGATGATGATCAATTTTTGCCCATTACCCTCCCTCAAGCGAATGGGGCTTCTACTGCACAGTGAGCTTGGACTGAAGCAAATGATGTATTTCGTGATAGACCCTTAGCATAGATGTTAGCAAGTTGATCAATTGTGGAGACATATCGAACTTGTAGTGTCTTTTGTGCAACACGTTCTCTAACAAAGTGATAATCAATTTCAACATGTTTTGTTCTGCCATGTAAGACTGGATTAGTAGCCATATATGTCGCACTAATGTTGTCACACCAAATTAAGGGAGCTTGATGAAGAGTAATTCCAAGCTCACAAAGAAGGTTTTGAAGCCAAGATAATTCAGTATAGCTAGGGATTTGTACTCAGATTCAGCACTGGATCGAGCAGCTCATGAAGAAGGCTTTGAAGCCAAGATAATTAAGTAGTAGTAATAGCTGGGAATTTGTACTCAGATTTAGCACTGGATCAAGCAACAGTTGGCTGCTTTTTAGAACTCCAAGAAATAAGATTAGGACCAAGGAAAATACAAAACCTCGAGGTGGAACATTGATCATCAGGGCACCTAGTGTAAGGACCCTCATCTTTAAACCGGTTTTGATTTTTATTTAATTATGGGTTATCGTGCAATTTACGTGTTTTCTGATCTTATTCGGTGATTTCGTAAATAAATAGAGTTTGTGATGGTTTTAACCAAAATTAACTTCAATATTAGTGGTCTTAAGTGATTTTAAACCAAATGTGAATTTTTGGAATTTTTCGGATTTTTCACTATTTTCCCAAAAATTAGGGTTTTGGCGGGACCCCTGTGGGCCCCACGGTCGAAAATTTTATTTTTATGTCAAATGACCCTAGACATATACTTAAGGTCACACAAAAATTTTTAGAATTTTATTAGGCTTAAATTGTGCTTAAATTTGTAAAATACCCACTTTTAGCCTACTTTTCATATTTACACCCCAAAACTTACCTATGCCTACCCCAACCCTTACTATAAAAGGGCAAACCAGAGCCATTTCCATTTTTGGGAATAGGCTAAGGAAGGAGGTCTGGCCTAATCCCCACTTAGGCCCGAATTAGAAGCCGATTAAGGTAAGCTTGCTCTAATTAAGCACTAATCCATGGCTTTTCTCTTAATTTCTTCTAAATCTACCATTTTCCCCTTGATTCAATTCGTTTTTGACCATCAAAAGCTACTGATTTATGTTTTACTACAAACCCTAACATTCAAAATTCGATTTTTACTACCAACAAGCCCTAGATCTAAGATTTAATTAGGGATTTCTTAAGTAAATCGATTTCCATTGGTGTTTGATTCAAACTCATTGTATTTTCAAGGATTTCAAGAAGGGTGACTCTTCAATCCGAGCTTAATCAAGTGCTGAGGTAATGGGTCTTCTAAATCTCTGTTTATCCATGGTAAAACTCTTCATTTTTGGCTTATTTCGAAATGGTTTGCTTGATTTAGTGTGTTAATGGTAAGATTAGAAAATGGAATTATTTAATCCCGATTTCTTAGGGTTTTGCATTATTATGGTTTGGTTTGATATTCTGGAAGTCAAGGAGGACTTTTGATGATGATTAGGGTGTTAGATGTGGATTTGAAGTGCTATCTATGGTGTTTCGGTTTGGATTTGCGAAAGGAAGAAGATGACTGTTCTGCCGTGTTGGCGATCGATCGGCCTTGCAGGGCGATCAATCGGCTGAACTGAAAATTTCAAAATTTTGCGTGTAACCGATCGAACGGCCTGAAGGGCGATCGATCGGCTACGTAAAATTGCATGTTGAGTGTATGATGCCTATTTTGATGATTCCACTTTGGCTTGCCAATTTTATACGAATGTGGAGTGTTTTAAGCTATGTTAGGCTACTGGAAATGTATGCTATTGAGTTTATGGAGTTGAGATATATGCTTAGTGATGGTGGAATGACTTATGTTTTGTGGCATGATGTTGGAATCGTTATTTTGAAATTATGAATAGTTATTTCCCTTTGGTTAAGCATATTTCAGTAGGACTACAATCATTGTTGGACAGATTTGTCATGATAAATTGTGATTAATGGTGTGTGAATGTTGGTGAATACCATGACTCAATGATGGAATGAGTGATGTTATAGGTGTTTAGCCTTTGTGGTTGAGTTTTGAATCTAGCTAAGATTTCAACGATTCTTCTACTATGATTTCATTTGGAATTCATGTTTAGGTAGAAATTCACATGTGTAGTGTGGTAGTGAGTTGATTTTCAAGCATGTTAATATGCATCATGTGAAAGGCTTCTACTAGTTACACACACACACACATGTGGGGGTTAAATGATGATGTTGAAGCTTAATATCGTGATTATGAATGATGCATTAGGGGCTGGTGAGAGCACTTATCATGATTAGGGTTCATGTATGCTTTGCCCACGCATGTACCATATTGCACGCATCATGAAAATGGATTTCCAATTGAGGCTTCATCGTGATTAATCGAATTTGACCGATTGGATGCAATGTGATGGAATTGCGTGCCGGGTTTATCGGTCGTGGATTAATCGCAAGTTGATTGGTCCGAAAGGACATATTTTGATTTGAAGTTCCTGTGTGGAACGATTTGAAGTTCCCTGTGTGGAACGATTTGGAGTTCTGTGTGGAACGAGTGCACTCCCCGGGTTGAGTCTTGTTTAATGGAATGATGTGGGGACGAGTTGTGTACTTGTCTTGCGGATATGTGAGAATATCATTATGTGTGTCATCTGGACCCTGAGAATCCAGTGTGGTATGCCGTGTGCACCCCGCTACCACGTGTTCTAGGGTTCTCTGTGTGAGAACTCGGGCTCTTCCCTCCGCAGGAGATGTCCCTGGGCGAACACCCCTGCTCTAGATTCTCTGTGTGAGAATGGGACATCCTTGGCCAGGATCGTCCAGGGCGAGCAGTATTAGGGATTGACAACCCCGATCTTTCTTGAATTCTTGTGTAGAATTTTGTACCATGACACGCCTTCGTGGCCTTGTCTATGCTCCCGTACGTGTGACGTCAATGTGTGATTACTCCTTGATGGAGGTTGATTGTGATAACATTATGCATGTGGGAATATGTATGTTAGAGATACATCCATGCATGTTGATTTTGATGATAAAATGCATGTGGGAATATATATGTTAGAGATACATCCATGCATGTTGATGTTGATGTTATGCATGTGGAATATGTATGTTAGAGATACATCCATGCGGGATTGGTTATGATGTGAATGCATGTGGGAATATGTATGCTAGAGATACATCCATGCAGGTTGAATTATGCATTTTGATGCAGTGTTAAGTGATATGAATGTGTGATCGAAAGTGATGCACCATGTAAATCTTTGATCTGAAACGATCTCATTTCTAAGCTATCGTATTTTCTACGTTGACAGTGATATTAAAAACATTGCTGAGTGTTAAAACTCACCCCTCTTTTGTGTTTTGATTTGGGGCTGCGTGGTGCGACACGCAGACGGACAGGATTGCCTTTTTGAGGAAAGGTCAGAGGTAGCTTGGGTGTGATGATGGAGATCGTTGCGTGACTTTCCTTCATTTTGTTTCATGTTTTATGTTAGAACCTATGTGTAGGGTTCTTTGTTGTGGATTTATGTCACATGTTACAGTTATGTTTGCTTATGACTTATTTTGAGCCGGTGTGGGCTTTACTTAAAACTAAGCTTGTGGGTTTGAGATTGTTGTTTACTTTGTGTTAAGCAACAACTTTTCTTCCCCTTTTATTTACTCTTGCTCAAAGGATTGTGCGCACTCCGTGTTGCTGTTAATCGCCCGTGGTTAGGGATTAAGTCTTCCGCTAGAATCGTTTCTCAATTTCACTTCGTCGCCCCCGCGCGCTTGACCGGCCCTTGGACCGGGTTCGGCTCGGGTCGGGCATCGCCGGGGCGTGACACCTAGCCCAATCAACATCAGAGTAGGCAGTGAGACACAAGTTGGGAGCATGTTGGAGGCGTAGACCAAAGTGTATAGTAGACTTCAAGTACCTGAGGATTCTTTTGACAGTAGTAAAATGTGTCGTTGTCGGTTGATGCATAGATTGACATACTTGATTTACAGTAAAGAAATATCAGGCCAAGTCAAAGTCACATATTGAAGAGCATCAACAAGGCTTCTATACTCAGTTGGATCAGGAAGAGTATCACCTTCAAACTTGGATAGTTTGTTTCGACTTTGACAAGGCATGGAGATGGGCTTGGCATCTTTGAGATTGGCTCGACTTAGGAGATCCACAATGTACTTGGTCTGAGATAAATATAAGTAAGAACAGGAGAAGGTTGCTTCAACAGCTAGAAAATAATATAAGGGTCCAAGATCCTTCATAGAAAAATGAGACCCCATATGTTGAATAATCTGTTGGATAAATTGTTGAGAGTTTCCTATGATGATTATGTCATCAACATATATAAGCATATAAACTGTGAAATGAGAGTCTCTATAGATGAAAAGTGAAGTGTCGGTGGAAGAGCCTTTGAAGCCAAGAAAAAATAGCAATGAGCTAAGATGATGAAACTAGGCCCGAGGTGCTTGCTTCAAGCCATACAAAGACTTGTGTAGATGACACACATGATTGGGATAATTGTTGTCAATGAAACCCTGTGGTTGGTGCATATATACCTCCTCTTGAAGAAAACCATGGAGGAAAGCATTTTGGACATCTAGTTGGTGAAGAGGCCAGCCTTGTGAGTAAGCAATGATTAGAACAAGCCAAATGGTGGTTGGTTTGATGACCGGACTGAATGTCTCATCATAGTCAAGACCAACTTATTGTCTTTGGCCACCAAGCTGGCCTTATAACGATCTATAAAGCCATCTGATTTACGTTTGAGTTTGAAGACCCACTTACATCCAATAATATTTTTGTGACGGGGTAGAGGGACTAAAGTCCATGTGCCATTTTGAATGAGAGCAGTAAATTCTGTATCCATAGCAGCTCACCACTCCGGTAGCTTTATAGCTTGGGTGTAACATGTGGATTCACTTGGACTGGATAAAGTCATGGTTAGACAAAGAGGGTAGCAAGTACTAAGGAATACTTTGGGTTTTAGATCTCCTATCATAGAGTGTGTGATCATGGGATGAGTGGCATGTGGAGCAAGAGCGAGGGAGGTGGATGGAGCATCTATAGGAGAAGTCTCAGTACAAGGTATAGTGGATGAAGGAGGTTGTATTGGTATGGAGTTTACCAAGGGCAAAGAAGAGGATGATTGTCCATTGTAGGCAGATGATGGAGGAGTGGTCTGGCTTGGTTGGGCAAGACGTGTGAGGTTTGTTGTATCCAATGGTGGCAAGGCAATAGGAGAGATCGTCTCTTGCATTGGATTAGAGGTTGCAAAAGGAAAAGAATGCTCATTAAATACAACATGCCTTGAAATATAAACCCGGCCACTGGGTATATGAAGGCATTTATATTGCTTATAAAGGGAATGATAGCCCAAGAAGACAAATTTTGCAGAGTGAAACTCCAACTTGTTGCTATTGTAGGGGTTGAGATAAGGAAAGCAGGCACAACCAAAAGTCCTAAGTGAATAGTAGTCTGGAGTCCTGTGAAATATTTTCTCCCATGGAGAAGGTTTGTCTAAGGCTTTAGTAGGCATTCTGTTGAGAAGATAAACTATTGTTGTAAAAGTAGAGTCCCAATGGCAAATAGGGACAGATGCATGCGCTAAAAGTGTGAGTCCTAATTCCACAATATGTCGATGTTTGCGCTCTACAACCCCATTTTGTTGAGGGGTATATGGACAACTCATCTTGTGTAGAATGCCATTGTCTGCAAGGTACCTGCAACACTTATGATGCACAAACTCTCCACCACCATCAATTTGAAAACTTTTAATTTGATGACTTAATAATTTCTCAACCATGCTTCGAAATTTGATAAAAGTGGGAAATACTTCAACTTTGGATGTGAGAGGAAATATCCAAGTATAATGACTATAAGAGTCAACAAAGAAAACATATTAATGAAACCCATTAAAAGAGACAACTGGTGTAGGACCCCACACATCAACATAGACAATCACAAGAGGCAATGAAGCCTTTTTGTTTGTTAGTAAAAAAGGTAGCCGATGAGATTTGCCTAATTGACAAGACTCACAAAAAGCAGAAAAGTTCTTAGATTCAAGTGGTGAATGACATTTATTTGCTAGAAATCGAACAACTTGAGAAGCTGGATGACCCAAACGTTGATGCCATGTGGATGCAAACACTCTCTCTCCAATGAAACAAGTAGGTGGAGGGGAAGGCTTATTTTGTGAAGGGACGCAATAAAGACCTTGGCTACTCGGCCCCTTGAGAAGTAATCTTCCCGTTGTTCGATCCTTAACAAAAAAACCAGATTCAGTAAATATAACAACACAATCATTATCATGAGTTAATTGGGAAATAGAGAGCAAATTTTTGACAACATGAGGGACTTAAAGGACATTTTTAAGTGTTAAACTAGGAGAGAGGCTAGAAGAGCCAATGTGTGAAAATTTCAAACCTGCACCATTTCCCACTAATACTTGCTTAGAGCCATGATATGGTGAGTAATCATTAAGTGTATCAAGATCATGAACCATGTCATTGGGGCATGGTTGCCCTAGAATCAGGGTACTATTGAGAGTCGACGGTAGTTGAAGCATGAAATGTATTTGGAGTAGTTTCAGCTTGGTAGGCATGATCAAATCTATGATTGCAGTTGAGAGCATGATGACCATTGCCTTGATAGATTTGACAAATAAGTTTTGGCTTGTTGAATCGGGGTTGTTGTTGTTGACTATTAGAAGAGAAACCACGGTCACGACTACGACCACGATTGTTGCTATTGTAGTTGTTGTGGTGGTTACCATGTCCTTGAGAGGTGTGACCACGAGTGGCAACATTTGCTGATGCATCACCAAGATCCAAGGTAGACAATTGGTGGTACAGTTCCATACAGTGCTCCTGAGTGAGGAGGAGACTATGGAGATTTTCAAGTGCAAGAGGCTCCTGTCGGGATGTCACTAACATGACAAAGGGTTCATACTCAGGACTAAGTCCACCAAGTATGTAGAGTGCCAATTCATTAGGATGAACTAGTTGGCCTGCAGCGGCCAATTGATCAGCTATGGTCTTTGCCTTCTCCATATATTTAGCAACTGAGAGAGAGCCACATTTCAGTGTATGAAGTTGGAAGCGAAGTTGATGGATTCCGGTTTGGGAATGGGACTCATTGAGACGTTCCAAGGTTGACTACATTTCTACAGATGTTTGGAGACTCCACATCTGGCCAAGAGCACTAGTGAAAGAGTGGCAAGAATCCAACTTTGTATAATTTGGTCGACTTTGTACCACGCTGAGTAGGCGGGATCAATTGTGTCAATGAGGTGGCCATCTTCACCGTGAAGGAACTTGGGCAGAGCCTGAATTGTACCTTCAACGAAGCCTAAAACATCTTGACTTCGAAGGACTGGAAGAAACTATGACTTCCAAAGAAGATAATTAGTTCTATCTAACTTGAGGGAGACATGGTGGGTGATATTGGAGATAGCAACTGAGAAAGAATGTGAGCCAGAGTAATCAGTAACAGAAGTGGCTGAGGATTGGGCAGAAGTTTGAGAAGAGGATGCCATAGAGTGATAAAAAGCTCCTAGGACCATGGTCACTTCGATACCATATAGAAATATATTCTCCCCTTAACAATGAGAGCCATTGTATTAACTATTTATAGGTTGTACAATGATTACAAAAATATGAGTTACAATATTTAAATTCAAAATTCAAACATAATTAAATCGAGAAGAGAAATATGTGGAGATAATGAAGAGACAGTTATAGTGATTTGAAAATAATTGAATGTCTGTCAAAATTGCCTTGATGGTGATCAATTCTTGCCAATTACTGTAGTGATAATTACCTGCATTTGCCTGCTAATGTTACTCTATAAAATAAACTTTACAACACTTGGACTTAGCTCCCAACTTGTTTGAGTCGACCGTCAACAGAGTCAAAATGGAGTAATATAATGAAATTCTGAAAATATTTCACAAGATTTATAAGTTGTAGTTTACATAAAAAAGGAATGAGCAGACATTTATCTTTTTAAGTGTAAAATTTTAAATATTTATGCAAATTCTACATTATTTATCACTTAGAAACTATGTATAACTAATATAACTTACCATATTTAACAAAAAGTAAAGATTAAGAGACTACATGATTAAGACAAGTAATGGGGGGAAAATCTATACTTGGCTAGATCCTTGGTTGGATTCATCTCCTCTAGCTTCTTAAGAGATTTGGAAGGAGAATTATTATTCAAGTGGTAAGCAATGTAGAAAACAAACCAGTACAATCCTTGCTTGATGGGACTTGGCACTTAGAACTTAGAAGCATCAACTATTCACGTAGCTCAGGTCTTAGATCTCTAGATCTCCTCAATAGTCATAAACCTACCTTCACTCAAGATGAGGATGCTTATGGCTAGTAACGAACACTCGCAAATTCTCTTTCAATGGGACTTGGGACTTTGTTAGACTTAGAACATCTACAGTAAATTGGTTTGATCTAGTTTGGTTAAAACATATATAAAGTGAATCACATATCTCTCTTTGCATTATTAGCTCTAAATAATGGATTGCTTACTATTGACAACTTGTGCAAGAGGGGTTTCTACATGGCTAATTGTTATTTTCGTACCTTGCCTTTATTGTGATGAGAAATGTTACTGGAATGTTTATGATCGAATCAAGCAATCCGCTCTATCCTTAAGACAGAATTCGCCTTCCTTACTGGTGCTTAGGACTCATGGGCATTTGCCTCCCAAGATAAGACGATCAACCATATACCGTAGGAGCACCTCCAACACTGTACATGCAACGAACCACAATGAGTTTGCTAACACAGAAAAATGAAACGGACAGATAGGAAATCCCAAATTCGGATTCTTGCAGAAAACATTTTTCATGATTTTATAGAAAATCCCGTTGAAGACAACCTTCCCCGTTCAAACGGATGCGTCCATCCGTTAACGGACACATTCTTAAGTGAAAGCAAACCGGACCCATTTTGGTTAATAGAAAACCAAATCAATTAAATAGAAAACCGAACCAAATGAATTTGTCCTAAAAATATTATCTTGTTGAACCAACCCAACCCAACCCGACCCGGCCGGCCGTACGTGTGAACCGAACCGAACTGAGCCAGCCAGCCGGACGGCGGCGGCGGCAGCATGTGCGTGTGGGTTAGCCCACCTAGGTGCATTGGTCCAACATCTCTCTCCCCCACAAAAGTGGGTTGGCCCAATGGCCTAACATGAAAGGCCAAACTAAAAAGCCTTATATACCAACACCATCACCTTCACCTAGGTGATTTGGGACTATTCACTCCTTTAACTAATTCCCATGTGTTATTCTCATTCAATATGATGTGGGATTGGGCTTTCTCTACCAAATGGGCTTGACCCACTTGAGTAATATGGGCTTGACCCACATAACCATTATCATGCCCATCTAAATAATATGGGCTTAACCCATTTAATAATGCCCACTTCTAACAATCCCCCACATGAATGAGAATTGGCTGGATAACTATGCAAAACAATGCAGATAAACCGTGAAAGCAATATTGAAAAGATCATGCATGGGGGATAAGTAGCTTTTGGCTTTGAACATTCCCTTGTGAAAACTATCGGGTCTACTGGCTAATCAGTGAACGTGATGTCTTGAACTGTTCAGCCATTTGTGTAAACCAAGACAATAGAATTCACACAATCACTTCTCAGACACACTGTGGTTCTCATGATTGTGTTCATTTCAACCCTAAACAAACCTATTTTTCATGAGTGCTTTTGAAGATTTAGCCTTACAATCCTCATAGAAGCGGCCCCTTCACACTCATATAGGTGATTCTTATTAGGAGTATCCTGCAATACCCCACTCGAATGAATTCAAGCTATAAGAACCATTAAAAGCAAAGCTTATCCTGATTCACTATGCAAGCATCACTATCTCATCATAGGAATGGGGACGAGATTTTATCTCAATAGTGATTCCCCTTGAATGCCCCACAATTCGGTTGTCCCTTTGAACCTAGATCTTGGGATCTCCAGTCAACAAGGTTGGGTTGCCATTATGGTGATTCTTAATGTATAGGCTTCAAGCCCATTCCCCTCAATGAACTGCTCACTTGTTCTTTGGTCAAACCCTTAGTAAGCGGATCCGCAATATTTTCTTTTGACCTAACGTATTTAATGGAAATTATACCACTAGAGAGAAATTATTTTATGGTATTGTGTCTCTAACGTATATGTCGAGACTTACCATTATACAAGTTACTTTGTGCCCTTCCTATAGCTGATTGGCTATCACAATGTATGCAAATAGGTGGCACAAGTTTCCCCCACATTGGAATATCCTCTAAAAAATTATGAAGCCATTCAACCTCTTCACCTGCTCTATCAAGCGCAATGAATTCAGATTCCATTGTCGATCGTGCTATGCACGTTTGTTTTGAGGATTTCCAAGACACTGCTGCACCGCCAAGAGTAAAGACATATCCACTTGTGGATTTTGAGTCTTTTGTATCAGATATCCAGTTTGCGTCACAGTAACCCTCTAGTACTGCTGGATACTTAGTATAATGTAGCCCATAGTTCAAGGTATATCTCAGATATCTAAGAACCCTGACTACAGCCTTCTAGTGGTTTGCCCCTGGGTTGTTATTAAATCTACTCAGTTTACTCACTGAGTATGCTATGTCTGGTCTCGTACAATTTATAATGTAATTGAGACTTCCAATAATTTGATAATATTGAAGTTGTGATATGCTCTCACCTGTGTTTTTCCTTAAGTGCAATGTCACATCCACAGGTGTTCTCGCTGGACGATTATCATTCTGATTAAATTTTTCTAAGGTTTTCTCAATGTAATGAGATTGAGATAATACATATCCATCAGATGTTTTAGTGATTTTCATCCCTAGTATGACATCTGCAACACCCATATCCTTCATGTCAAACTGTTTGTTCAACATCTTCTTTGCAGCTTTAATGATATCATCATTGCTACCAATAATTAGCATATCATCCACATAAAAATATACAATGACATAGCCTTTAGGTATGTCTTTTACATAAACACATTTGTCACATTCATTAATTTTGAATCCATTTGACATCATCATTTTGTCAAATTTTTCATGTCATTGCTTAGGTGCTTGTTTAAGTCCATAAAGAGATTTAACAAGTCTGCACACTTTCTTTTCTTGACCCAGTACAACAAACCCTTCAGGTTGTTGCATATAAATTTCCTCATTCAAGTCATCATTCAAGAATGCAGTTTTCACATCTATTTGATGTATTTCAAGATTATACAAAGCAGCAATAGCTATTAACATCCTAATGGAAGTTATCCTTGTGACAGGTGAATAAGTATCAAAATAATTTTGACCTTCCTTTTGTTTGTATCCTTTGATAACAAGTCTAGCTTTATATTTGTCAATTGATCCATCAACCTTTATCTTCCTCTTGAATATCCACTTGTATCCTAGAGGTTTACTCCCTGGCGGTAGATCCACCAACTCCCAAGTATGATTTTGCATAATGGATTCAATTTCACTGTTTATTGCCTCCTTCCAATATTGTGCTTTAGGAGATGATATGGCTTCCTTAAAGCTTTGAGGCTCATTTTTCAACAAATAAGTTAGAAAGTCTGGACCAAAGGATTTTGATGTTCTAGCACTTTTGCTGCGTCTAGGTTCATCATCCTCTCCCTCTTGGTCTCCACTATTGTCCTTTTCAACATCCAAAGTTCTTTTAAGAGAACTTTCCGTTTGCGTAGAATTCCACGGAAAAATATTTTCAAAAAATGAAGCATTCCTGGATTCAATCACAGTATTGACAATTACATCAGGAATATCTGATTTATGAACAAGAAAGTGATATGCACTGCTATTATTGGCATAACCAATGAATATACAATTAATAGTCTTTGGTCCAATTTAATCCTCTTAGGATTAGGGACCGCCACTTTTGCCAAATGCCTCCACACTTTTAAGAATTTGTAGGAAGGTTTTCGACCTTTCTATAATTCATATGGTGTTTGTAATGTTTTCTTATGAAGTATTTTGTTAAGAATATAATTTGCTGAAAGTAAAGCTTTCCCCCACATGTTTTGGGGTAACCCACAACTTATTAACATGACATTCATCATTTCTTTTAAAGTTCTATTTTTTCGTTCAGCAACTCTATTTTACTGAGGTGAATACGATATCGTTATTTGGTGTACGACTACAAAATTAGAACGTTCTAGTGGGGAACCTACAACGAGGGTTAAAATATATTCACACTAAAACGTACTTATAGCAGGGGTTTATCGTGCCCCCCGCTGAAGTCACTTTTCGGCGTTTAATTAGCGGGGGGCAGTTCATAAACCGCTGCAAGAGGCCGGGAGCCCGTTTTGTATGTTTTTTCGGACTAAAAAATTCACTGCGTGTTGTATCCTGTTCTGTTTGGAGTCTCATAAACCTGCTGCTCAAAGCAAAATGTGGGGAATCCAGGAACTACCCACCATTAAAAGAAGGTACCCACAATCTCAATCGCTGCTGAAAATGAGGAAACTGGCGCGGCGTGGGGAAATTGCAATCTCAATCCCGGTAAACTCTCCCGCCATCTTCAAGGAAGATCTAATTTTGGTTCTCCCTATTGCACGCCATCATCTAGGCTAAGGAGCTGAAGACGCTGAAAGGTGGCCATTTCTATCTTATTCGCTCCTAACTACAGGTATGTGAATAGTGTACATTTTCTACTTCTTTTATTTCAGATCAATTTTTTTAGTAACAGGGCCACGAATCCTTCGATTTCTATCTCTCTATATTCCAGTTTTTTTTTGTGGGAAATGAACACATTAAATGAAATATGATGAAGTGAACAGAATGAAAAATTATACTTTTCTGTCAATGATGGTTTGTCCATTACGGGGTTATGCCAGAAACTTTTGTTAGTATATTTTTTTTTAATTAATCATTGGTTATTTGCCTATGCTTTAATATATCATTGGTTGTTTTTTTTTCGTAATACAAAATGAGAAAGATTGAGAACCAATGTCGACAGAATCAGTGCCGATAAAATAATTTTCGAGGTGGCCTTCAAAACAAAGTTTGAATTTTTTTTCTTTTCTATTATAGATAGCATGTTTTCTCTGGTTTTTGGTTTGTTAGCTCAATAGATCATGTAGAGCAGGAATAAAAAATCCATGTCCACATCCACATTTGCGTTTAAGGTTGTTCGAGAAATAGTTTTTTGGAAGAGATCATCACCACAGAACCAAAAAGATCATTGAAGTCTCCATAAACAACGGTTCGAAATTTGTACTTTGGCTTGATGCTGCACTTGTCTCTGTATGGAGTTGAACGAGAACCTCGAACGTATCCAACAGCAGTGCCACACATTCTGCTTCACTTTTCATCATATTTTGCTTCTCTACATGAGTTCCCAATTGTCTGTTTCATAGTTTCTGCCTTGTTTTTTGAGCAATATACTCAAGCCCAGAATTTGTTGGTTCTTATTGATTCTTGCTTTGCCTTTTGAATTTGGACATCTGGGTACCCTCTTTTTATCTATCACCAACCGAATATCAAAAGTAAGTTGCTGGCTATCATTTTTCCTCTTTTTTCTGCTTGGGGTTAGAAGGGAGTTGCAAGGATTTGCTGTAGATTGCGGTGCTAGCTAGCAGTGCTAGTTTGTCCATTTTCTGCCGTAGGAATTAGGCAATAAGAGCAATTGCCTCAGAGGATATCTCTAAGATAAAAACTGAAGAAGATAAAATCAAGTTAGGTGGCTCTGATTTGAGGGTCACCAAGCTGGGAATTGGAGCTTGGGCTTGGGGAGACACCAGCTACTGGAATGACTTCCAATGGATGGTATGTGCTCTATAAATTTTAAGGATGGCACTTGAAAGATTTCTTCTTTTTTGTTTTTTGGGTAACTTTTGGTCAGCTTTTTTATATGATTCTATGGGTAAATGACAATTGGTGGCTCCGGTTTATTGGGTGGTGGGGGTGGCAGATTAAGCCTTTCTCTTGCTGGTGGTTTTGCTGTTTATTAAAATGAATGAGTTGGTTTCTTTAAAAAAAATGTTGTTTTTTTTAGAAGAAAAAAAAATGGTCCTAGATTTAATGGAGTGGATTCTATTATGCTTAATGTTCGTAAAGTTAGTTTGTTACTATGATGTATGATTTTGAGATTTACGTATTATATGATTTCCTGATGAGGTTTTCTTTAATTTGATTGCAGACTTGTCCCTTACTTCTTCGGGTATTTACCAAGGTAGTATGTCTGTGGGTATTTCATATTTATCATATGCAATAGTACCATTGCTTTATTGTACCTCATATACAATGATTGAGTTCGCTCTGATGATAACTAGTTTCTGTGCTAGATGAGAGTTTATGGGATTGTCCTCTTGTTTAAGTTATATTAGATTCAGGATTTAACTATTAGACCTTGTAGAAATTTGTTAGGATCCTTGCAACTCTGTCAGCTGGTTTAGGCAAGTTCCTGTGATGAATAGGGCTGCTTATCACCTTGCTCTTCACCATCCTGGACATTGGGCTCTTCATCTGCCGGCAAACCTTCTCCAGCTCCATCACCCTGAACTGCATCCTCTCCAAGTTTAGCCTCATCTGCTCCTCCTCCATGGACCTCTCCATCTCCCCACCTTTGCCACTCCGAGCTTCCCATGAGCCAGGACTCCCTGGACTCTGGCTGGTTGGATTCAGGCATATGCAAAGCCTTGATCCCTCGTCAAAGTATTAAACATCCAGTTTCATCATTTGAATCATCATCATGCACTTCTAACCCGCCTTATTTTTCATGAATAAAATTGTCCACATAAAGTATTAAACAAAGGTTAATATATTTTTATATTGAATATTCAATTATAAATCACCTCAAGATAATCTGCTTGCTTAGGAAAAGAATTGTGTCCTTTAAAAGTATGTCTTGCACTTATTATGTGCTATTGAAGAACAATTGCAGGCCAGTGAGGATCATCATTTGGAAAATGGGTCACTACATGGGCAAGGTATCTTAAGTTCATCTCTGTTTCCTGGGATGAGTAGACAGAAATAGTGACACCCATTACTCAATAGTTGGATGGTGTTCTTGATGATTGGCAATTGGCTTCAGGATCCACTCCTACGAGCAACAACATGTCCAAAGTGGATGTCATCTCTACCAGTTTAAGAAGCCCGGATCAAGATGATATTGTGTTTGACACATTAAATATACCAGAATCATTTTCACGAGCAGACCACTTCAGTGAAGTCACATCCGGAAAGGAAAATTGTACAGAAGCATATATTAGTCATGTTGGCCTAGTGATATTCTTGTTTGTTACTGATCATGTGCAACGAACATATCTTACAATTGGCCTTAGAGGTTACTTATATTATGCCTATTTCAAAACTGTATTTAAAATTTTGCTTCCCTGTTAGCTGTCTATGTTGTCTGGCCTGTAATTGGTCTGCCAGCATTTATTTCAGTTGCACCATTTCTAATTAGTTGTGCTGCTCAATTTGTGTATGAAGTGGTAATTTGTAATCAGTAGTACATAGATGCTTTGAGGTGCTGTTCTTTTTCTTAATGCTACTCTTGACAAAATTATGAGAATACTGGATTATTGTAACTCTCCTTGTGGAGGGGTGCTTATGCTTGGCGAGCTTACATTTGTAGTGATTAATATTCTTTCTAGGACAAGAAGTCGATACAGTTGGGAACAGAGCATAACCTGTATCTGTAAGGATTCGCCTCAAATTGTCTTTGCTAAAGCCGACAAGCAAGACTGAGCTGGAAGAGCTGCCCTGTTTGGCTTATTTGTTTACATTGATGTTCAAAATTCCATTGTTACACATGTTTCTGATTTGGATTGCTTTTTACAGGAATATTGTTAAAACTTTCAATGCAGCAAGTATTTTCTTTAAGATTCTTAATCAGTATGGCGAACTGCAGCCTGATGTAAGTTTGGTGTCTCCAGAATGTTGTGCATAAATTGTTGCACATTCCATTCTTTAAAGTATTTTCTTGCGGCCTTGCCTAATGTGGTTTAATATGCCATTTTCATTTTTTTTACAGCTACAACAAAAATAGAAGTATGCTGTTTGGAAAGCTGCAGATAGTAGGAAAGTTGTAAAGGAAGGGAGGAAGCCTGAACCAGGTCACCGGGTGGTGAGAAGGGATATATCAAGCTCACCTGCCACCACATATGTAAGTCTGTAGTATCCAATTTTTTGCGGTAACTCTTTATGTCAAGCTATGGAATCATATGTAAGCTTAGGACGGAATGAAAGCTTTGCGGGATTCAGCCAAGACTATTAAGCAACATGTCCAAAGTGGATGGGATCTTTTTATTTTAACACGTACAAAAAAGAATGGCAAGTATATTAACCAAGATGCAAAAAATAAGATTGTAAGTTAAACATTCTCTATACAAGGACTATTTTTTTACCCAGAATGTATGCGACTTTTTAATAATATATAGACCTTCAAAAATTATATTACAATCTAAAAAAAATTATGAATTGCAGAAGAAATAGAGGCTCGCATAGAAAAATATTGTCTTCAGGAGGCGCCACTTCCTTCACCAAATGATATCTTTTCTATTGCTATGGGAGCTGAGAAACCAAAGCGTATTCGGGGTTTTGGTCACGGAGTAACTCCAACTAGTTAATGGGGGGCATCATCTAAGCATGCAAGATCTTCATCAGTTGCTAAATATAATTCTATGAAAGAAAAATTGTCAAATATAGAAGAGAGTAATTTAAAATTCAAAGATGAGAGCTCAAAGTATTAGGAGGAAATAGTGCAACTCAAAGATCAACAGGCAGAATTATTGTCAAAGAGGGATCAAATGATGAGTTTCTTTCAGGTAAAAGCATACAAAGTAGTTGTGCAGTATAATTATATTTTTAGTAGTTTAATAATTTCATAAGTTAATTTTATTTTATTTCATTTATTTGTAGGCTAATGGTGAATGATTTTACATTGACAAGTTGAGCTGACGAATCTAAGTCTTATCGAAGACTTTTCCTTCTTCTTTATATTAAATAATCTTGTCATTATTACTTAGACATTGTAAGTATTTGGAACTATTGTATTTGCAAGCTTCTTTTTCAATACTTATTGTATTACATATTTGATTTAAATAATTTTGTTATTTTGAGATCTTTTATGTTATTATTAAAACATCAATTTATAGTTATATGTAAGGTGCAAATTAAAGCAAAGTGTGTTTGAGAATACATAATTGTGCAAGTGAGAAAAGAAAAATTAATTAAAATTTTGGGTAAATAAAAAATAATTTGTAGTGACAGTTTTGACTTTTAGCGGAGGTTTCTTAAATAGCCGCTAAAAGGTTTTCACACTCATATAGACCCCCCGCTAAAATGTTTTAGCGGCGGTTTTTTTTACTCATATATACCCCCCGCTAAAATGCTTTAGCGACGGTTTTGGAAAAGCCCCGCTAAAAGAATTAAGCTTTTAGCGGGGGTTAGTTCGGTCGCCGCTAAAAGAGTTCGATTTTTGAAACTTATTAGCGGCGGTTGTCAAAACCCCCGCTAAAAAACATACATTTTAGCGGCGGCTCATAAAACCCCCGCTAAGTTCCCCACAAAAACTTTCTGCGGGGCTCTTTTTAGCGGCAACTTCAAAACCGCCGCTAAAAGTTTTAGCGGCAGTTTTGAGACCTATGGTGGGGGTTTTAAAACCCCTGCTAATAGTTTTTTTTTTGTAGTAATACCATGTTGTGAACAGAAATCACCAAAAGGAGATTCATATTCCTCACCTCTATCACTTCTTAGAACTTTAATTTTCTTACCAAGTTGATTCTCAACCTCTGTTTTATATATTATAAACATGTTAATGGCCTCATATTTACTTCTCAACGAGTAAACATAACAATAACGAATGTAATCGTCGATAACTGTAATAAAATACTTTTTATCTCCTCTTGTTTGAACAAGTTTTAAGTCACAGACATCGCTGTGAATTAACTAAAGAGGTTCAGTACATCGCTCAATACTTTGGAAAGATTTCCTCGTTAATTTTGATTCTACACAAGTTTGGCATTTATGATTAAAGTCAATATTAAATTTAGGCAGATATTCCATATTAATCAATCTATGTAAAACATCATAATTAGCATGACCTAATCTACCATGCCACATATCACATGACTCAATCATATACGATGAAGAAGCATTTGCATTCTTAATAACAGAAATAGGTACAATAGTGAGTACATTGAGCTTAAAAAGCCCATCATTTAAATACCCTTTACCCACGTACATCCCACCCTTGGTCAAGACAAATTTGTCTAACTCAAAAACCAACTTGAAGCCATTCTTGCTTAGCAAGGATCCAGACACTAAATTCTTTCGAATTTCTGGACCATGCAGCACATTGTTGAGTGTGAGCTCTTTGCTTGAAGTCATCTTCAGCACTACCTTGCCAAGTCCTTCAACCTTTGGAGTAGAGGAGTTGCCCATAAACAGTTGTTTACCATTCTCCACAGGCTGATAAGTGGAGAACATCTTCCTATTAGAGCAAACATGACGAGTAGCCCCGGTGTCCACCCACCATTCACGAGCGTTGGTGACCATGTTCACTTCTAAAATAACAGCAGAAAGGTTGATGTCATTCACATTGGTGGAGAGATTCTCCACTTCAGTCATGTGGGCTTGTGCCTTCTTCTTCTTGGAATCATCTTATTTATTCCGTTTCCGACAATCCTTAGCCTTGTGGCCTATCTTGTCACACAATAGCACTTGCGCTTGAATTTGGCTTTGTTGCAGTCACTGTTTGACTGTCCAGCAGGATACTTCCTCTTCTTGTTGTTGAAGCTAGTGCCTTTATGCCCCTGTTCCACAACATTTACTTTGGCTTCTAGGCCAGGACCTTTGGTGTTCTTTTCAGAAGCCCGATTGTCCTCTTCAATCCTTAACCTCACAATCAAATCTTCCATGTTCATCTCCTTTCTTTTATGCTTTAAGTAATTCTTGAAATCCTTTTAGGAAGGTGGTAATTTTTCTATTAGAGCTGCCACCTGGAAAGACTCACTTAAAGTCATGCCCTCTGCATGAATATCATGCAGGATCACTTGGAGTTCTTGAACTTGGCTGATCACAGTTTTAGAGTCTACCAATTTGAAGTCCAAAAATTTACCGACCACGAATTTCTTTGTTCCAACATCCTCGATCTTGTACTTCTTGTCTAAAGACTCCCACAGTGCCTTAGCACTCTTTATTGAACTATACACATTATATAATGTGTTGTCCAACCCGTTAAGGATGTAATTACGGCATAAAAATCGGCATGTTTCCATGCATCTACTGCTGCAATAGCCGTCTTGTTTGCCCTTTTCTCCTCAGTGGGAATGGGTACGCCCTCTTGAAGGAAGCGGGCTAAGTGCAGTGTGGTGAGATAGAACAACATTTTCTGCTGCTATCGTTTGAAATCCGCACCACTGAACTTTTCTGGTTTTTCCCCTTTAATAGGAAGAGGAGCAGTCACCGGAGTTGGAACAAATACCGATGTCAAGTTGGTACCTTTAGCAGCCATTTCTGTTCCAAAGAACAGAAGATTAACTCAGTTTTTAAAAAATCAGTGAATTTCGAAATCTATGCAGAATAGTGAATTTTGAAATATAGGTACAGAACAGTAAATTTCAAAATCAATGCACAGAGCAATGAATTTTGAAATCTATGCACAAAACTCTCAGAATAGTAACTTTACATGAAATTTACGTAAGGAACAGTAAAATATATAAAATTTATGAACAGTAAACTTCAGAAATGAACGTACTGAATAGTAAAATGATGAACAGTAACCTTCAGTAATTAATGAACAGTGAATCAGGGGTTAATGCTCACACGGAAACAGTAAACTCTTCAAAATTGAAACGTCCAAAATTATGAACAGTAAACTATCTGATTTAATGAATAGTAAACTTGTCGGAAATTTTGAACAGTGACTTTTCAGAAATTTCTAAACAATAAACTGTAGAAATTAATAAACAGTAAACTTCTAAAAAAGTCTCAAACAGGAAAGTTCAAAAAGTAATGAACAGGTAACATGACAAATAGTTACGCACAGAAGAGCCAAATTACAAATAGTTACGCACGGAACTTTGTAATTCTGAAAATTCTCACACAGTAAAATTCGAAAATGTAATAGGAAACAGTACAAAATTTTAATGTGTCATAGAGAATGAAAATTTTTGAAAATTTCACGCTCAGGATGACAAAATTTCAAATTTTACACGCAGGACAGTAACGTTTCAAACATTCACGTCCAGAATAGTATAATTTTAGCATTATAAGCATGGTAAAATAAAATTAGAAAATTTTTCCACCGTATTTTACACAGGAGTAAGTTAGTTGTACAGTGAAGAAAAATTTTAAAATTTTACACGGGGAATACTATTCTGCATGCATAACAGTGAAATACAAAAATATATAAAATTCTGTTTTAAGATTGTTATTTTCATACCCTTTGCCTTTATTGTGATGAGAAATGTTATTGAAATATTTATGATCGAATCAAGCAATCCGCTCTGTCCTAAAGACAAAATTCGCCTTCCTTACTAGTGCATAGGACTTATGGGCGTCTGCCTCCCAGGATAAGACGATCAACCATATACCCCTAACCCAACCCGGCCGGATAGACGGCGGTGGCGGCGGCGGTAGCGCGCGCGTGTGGGTTAGCCCACCTAGGTGCATTGGTCCAACATCTCTCTCCTCCACAAAAGTAGGTTGGCCCAAGGGCCTAATATGAAAGGCCAAACTAAAGCCTTATATACCAACACCATCACCTTCATCTAGGTGATGTGGGACTATTCACTCCTTCAACCAATTCCCATGTGCTATTCTCATTCAATATGAAGTGGGATTGGGCATTCTCTACCAAATGAGCTTGACCCACTTGAGTAATATGGGCTTGACCCACATAACCATTATCATGCCCATCTAAATAATATAAGCTTAACCCATTTAATAATGCCCACTTCTAACACTAATATGTATGTCCTGTGCCGCAAATATGAGGAGACAAGAGATCACGAATGCCCCTTCTCCAAGATTGTCTAGAGACGCATCTTGAGAAAATGTCACATTTTTAGGATCATTTTAGATTTTTATAGAACTATATTAGATCCTCCATTTTGTGAAGACTAATTTTCAAGCAGCAAAGGTCATCAAATCAATTTTCACTGCATACATCAATTACATTTGGAGTGAGAGAAATAGGCATATATTTGATAGAAAATCAATTGAGCCGACTAGAGTCACTGAGATTAATATCAAGCAAGTCAAAAGCACTATGGATGCATTCGAACCTCAAAAATTCCATCCTTGATGGCTGTTATTTCCTAAATGTTTTTTGTGAGGATTGATGTTAAATCCTGGATTTTTCACAATTTTTTTTGGCTTTGTAGCGGTTATTTCTTTCCTTGTAGTGGCGGATTTTTTTGTTTTTTTATATTGTTTCTATTCTTTTGTTGACTGATAAAATTTTCAATTTCCCGAAAAAAATCAAAATTGGATATTAAGTTCAAAAACACTTGCATGGCATGCGAACTTCTTTTATTTACTTCTCTTGAATTTTTTTCATAGCATACCATAATACTTTGGCAAATAAGCACCCTTACAAGCTAATGAGGGCAAACGCTTGAGCTATTTCAAAGTTTTTGTATGGCTAGTCTCATTTTCAGAATCGAAGGAGGCTTGAATCCACTTCTTGTAACTAGGTCAGTTAGTTTTAGATCCATTTGAGACATCTTGTCTAAGTAAATGGTGTATGATCTTTTATTTACCTAGTAGTTGACTCTTAGTAATGATGAAAGAAAGCTTGTTCTTATAAGAGATTTTTCTATGTTGTCTCGCTGAAGAAGCTAATATTCGATATTCTTTTTAAACAAAAATGCCACATTAACTATTTTATGATGAAACTATCCTCAGGTTTTAAATAAATTCATTACCTATACATATTGTAATAAATTAATACTGGAACATTGTGGTGCCATTCTAGTGGGGAGGATTGATCGGCAGCAGTCAAAAATTATTGGCAGGAGGCGACCGATGATGACTCATTGGCGAGTTCAGGTGTTCAGTAAAAACTCATTTTTATATATGCCAGAAGCTATTCAAGGTGAAAAAGGTTTCATTCGGCGGATCCGATCACCCTTTAAGCCTCATAATAAATAGGATTTGTATTTTCATGCATTACAATAGAGAGGTAGGCAATGTTAACGTGTATATCACTATGACAAAATGTATTATTAGTGACACATTTATTAGCAACGCAAACAAAAGCCTCGCTAAAAAACACTACTTGCGATGCATACAAAATCGTCGCAAAAAAATAAACTATTAGCGACATATAATAATATGCATCGTCAATAGTCATCTTTTAGAGACTTAATTTAGTGTCACTAAAACTAACCATATTAGCAATGCTTTCCAATAAACGTCGTTAATTAGTTTCACTATTAGCGACGCTTTCAACAAGCGTCGCTAAAATATATTTGTTTTAAAAAAGAAAAAAATCATAACTATTAGTGACGCTTTTCTTAAGCATTGTTAATAATTTTAACAATAGCAACGTGTGTTATAAAGTGTCGCTAATAGATATTAATCTATTAGCGATGCTTAATAAAGGTGTCACTAATAGTTATAAATTTAAAATAATTTTTTTAGAACTATTAGCGATACTTTTAATTAAACATCGCAAATAGCATTCATAATAGGTATACTTGTTTACAAGTGTCGCTATTAGCTTTATTAATTAATTTTATTTAATAAATAATTTTATAATAAATAAATGTTAAAAAATTAAAATAAACTTTTTAAATATAATATATTTTATTCAATATTTACTATTTGTATATATAATAAATAAATATTAAATTTTCAATAAAAGGTAGTGCCAATAATAGATTAGACTTTTACTATTTATATATAATATATTTTATTTATTAAATTTTCTTATTAATTTTAGAATATAACTTATAATAAAAGAGAGAGAGTGAAGAGAGCAAGAGAGAGAAGAGATAGATAAGGCGAGAGAGAAGGAGAGGAGAGACAGAGAGAATAAGGAGAGAGAGAGAGGACGAGATAGAGGGTAGAGAGAGAGGAGGAGGAGAGAGAGAAGAGATAGAGAGGAAAGAGAGAGAGATGGGGGAGAGAGGAGGGAGAGAGGAGCTAGGGAAAGAGGGGAGAGAGAGGAAGGAAGAGAGAGGAGAGAGGAGAGGAAGAGAGAGAATTAAAATTGTTATTATAAATTATTTTTTAAAATTTTAAAAAAATAAAAAAAATTCTTATTTATGACGCATATAAGTATGCATTGCTATTAACTTAGGGTAGTATAGATGTATACGTGTATGCGCTGCTAATATGAATTTTTTTATTTTAAAAAAAAATTAAAAGAGATAGAGAGAGAGAGCGGAGAGAGAGAGGAAGAGAAGAGGGAGAGAGGGGAAAGAGAGGAAGAGAGAGACAAAATGAGAGAGAGAGGAAGAGAGATAATTAAAATTGTTATTATAAATTATTTTTAAAAAAATCTTATTTGTGATGCATATAAGTATGTGTCACTACTGACTTAGGGTAGTAGTGATGCATACGTGTATGCATTACTAATAGGAATTTTTTTATTTTTAAAAAAAGTAAATTAAAAGAGATAGAGAGAGTGTGGAGAGAGTGAGGAGAGAGGGAGAGAGAGGAAGAGAGGAGAGAGAGAGAAGAGATAGAGAGGAATGAGAGATAGAGAGAGGGAGGGAGGGAGGGGAGAGGAACTAGGGAGAGAGAGGAAGAGAGAGAATTAAAATTGTTATTATAAATTATTTTTAAAAATTTTAAAAAAATAAAAAAATTCTTATTTACAACGCATATAAGTATGTATCGCTATTAACTTGGGGTAGTATAGATGCATACGTGTATGCGTTGCTAATATGAATTTTTTTATTTAAAAAAATAAATTAAAAGAGATAGAGAGAGAGCATAGAGAGAGAGGAAGAGAAGAGGGAGAGAGGAAGAGAGAGACATGATGAGAGAGAGAGAGGAAGAGAGATAATTAAAATTGTTATTATAAATTATTTTTAATTTTTTTAAAAAAAATCCTATTTGAGATGCATATAAGTATGCGTCGCTACTGACTTAGGGTAGTAGCGACGCATACGTGTATGCATCGCTAATAGGAATTTTTTTATTTTAAAAAAAATTAAATTAAAAGAGATAAAGAGAGAGTGAGGAGAGAGGGGAGAGAGAGGAAGAGAGAAGAGATAGAGAGGAAAGAGAGAGAGGGAGGGAGGAGAGAGGAACTAGGGAGAGAAGGGAGAGAGAGGAAGAGAGAGTGAGAGGGGAGAGAGGAAGAGAGAGAGAGAGGAGAGGATAGAGAGAAAGGAAGAGAGAATTAAATTTGTTATTATAAATTATTTCTAAAAATTTTTAAAAAAATCCTATTTGCGACGCATATAAGTATGCGTCGCTACTAACTTAGGGTAGTAGCGATGCATACATCTATGCATCGAGCGTAGTAGTGATGCATATACGTATATGTCGCTGCTACCCTAAGTTAGTAGTGACACATACTTATATGTGTTGCTAATAAGATTTTTTTATTTAAAAAAATAAAATTAAAAGAGATAGAGAAAGAGTAAGGAGAGAGGAGGATGAGGGTGAGGAGAGAGAGAGGGTAGAGAGAGAGCGGAGATAGAGAGGAGAGAGAGAGAGAGAAGGAGGAGAGAGGAGGGAGAGAGGGGAGAGAGAGGAGAGGGGAGAGAGAGAATTAAAATTTTTATTATAAAAAAATTAAATTAAAAGAGATAGAGAGAGAGTGAGGAGAGAGGAGGGAGGACAGAGGAGGGAGAGAGGGGAGAGAGAGAGAGGAAAGATGAGAGAGAGAGAAGGGAAAAGGGAGAAACAATGTCGAAGGAAAAAATAGATTTTCAAAAAACACTTCTTTTGCTCAAACCCAAAAACTTGAGGGACAAAATTCAAATAGATTCTTAGTGAAACAAGAAAAGTAAATAGTTTACCAAGATGGCCGAAACATCTTTCGAGCAAGATCTATTGTTGCTCACACATTTATGAGGAGCATGACTTAAGATCCTCCCGTTGTCCCCTGGTATAGTACTTACGGGGAATGCTTCAACAGGCAAGAGAATTCGGGAGTGATCTTCCTTGAATATGCTCCAATTCTAGTTTGACAAATTGCTGCTAGTGGGAAGGTTGCAGATTGGAAGTGCGGAGTTTGGGTGAGGCACACACCTGAGTGACAGAGTCCGTCTGCGTCACTGCTACAGTAGAAGTGTCTAAAAATGAGGAGAGAGAGTGAGGAGAGATAGAGAAGAGAGAATTAAAATTGTTATTATAAATTACTTTTAAAAGATTTTAAAAATAAAAAAATTCCTATTAACGACGCATATACATATCCGTCGCTGCTAACTTAGGGTAATAGCGACGAATACGTGAATATGTCACTACTATCCTAGTGTATTAGATATGCATACACGTATGTGTCGCTACTAACTAGTGTAGTAGCGACGCATATTATGCATCGCTACTACAAATTTTTATTTTAAATTTTTTTAAAATAAAAGCGAGAAAAGGGAAAGAGATGAGAGAGAAAAGAGGAGAGAGAGAAGAGAGGGTGAGGAGAGGGGGTAGAGACAGATTGGGTCCACCTCTACAGTGCTCCTATAGTCTCTCCTCCACTCACTCCCCTCCTCTCCTCTCTCTCTCTTCTGCCTCTCTCTCTCCCCTCCTCTCTCTCTCTTTCTCTCTCTCTTTTCTGCTTCTTGCGATGCTTCTATTGAAAGTGTCACAAAAAATGGCGCAGGCAAATTTTGAGCATGGGTGAAAATTCTCCGCACAGGCAAATTTCGCCCATGTCGTTCCCTTTAACCCCCCCACTGTATGTCTCCCCCCACTGATAGACTGCCCCCCGACAAGCACCCCCCCCCCGGCGACCACCCCCGAGTGACTGCTCCCTGTGACCTCCTCCACCCCGGTGACCAGCCTCCACATCACTTCCATTCCCCCTCTCTTTCCAACACTCCCCCTCCCCCTCTCTGTTTTCTTCCCGTCCCCTACTCCCGGTTTCCCCCTCCTCTAATCGACGGACTAGAGGAAGGGGCTCTGGGGGCCGTAATCCGGCTTCCCCTCCCTAGCACTCCCCCCTCTCCCTAGCGCTCCCCCTACACCCGGTCCCCCCCCCTCCTGTTGACAGACCAGATGAGGGGGCTCTGGGGGACCAAAATCCAACTCCCCACCAAATTCTGCCACCAACTCCACCCTCTCCTAGATCCCCCCCAGCCTTCCCGCCATCAGCAGGCTATTTTTTTTTATAATTTTTTAAGTAGCGACGCTTTTGGAAAGCATTACTAAAGACTTTTTGTAAGTTTTTTTACATATTAGCAATGCTTTAAAAATAATTTTTTTAAATCCATTTTTTGATTAGTGGCACTTCATAGAAATGTCGCTATAGACTTTTTTTCATCATTTTATACAAAATTTTGTTTTTAAATTTTTTTTATGATTAGCGATGCATATACAAGTGTCACTAATAAAGTTTTTTAGATTTTTCTTAATATTATTTAATATTAGCAACATATAGAGTGGTGTCGCTAATACATAACTATTAGCGACACTTAGAATTAAGTGTCACTAATAGTCAACTATTAGTGACATATAATTCTACGTCAAAAAAATATTATATTTAGTGACATTTATCTAAACATTGCTAATGTTAGACTATTAGTGACGCTTACTGACAAGCGTCGCTAATAAGCAGTAGCAACTACAGTTTTATTAACGCATTTAGCAACTCTATTTATTGCTAATAAGCAGTAGTGACGCTTACAAGCATTGCTAATATTGCTATTTGTTGTAGTGATATAGGTGGAAAGGTGTGGTTGATGAACATTGATCCATCGGTGAGGTACAATGAGCTGCTACTTTAAGTCAAATAAAGACTTGTCATCAATGGTAATGTGACTTTGAAGTATTTAATTTCATCTTTACAATCATCTATTATATATGAATTAGAAGACGATGAGAACCTGCAATCATTATTTTTCATTCATAAGAAGGCAAACAAAGAGGTGTTATCATTGTGTACCGAGATGAAAGAGCCTAACAATGGTGACAAATCACAATTAGTAGGAAGGAACTAAACATTCAAAATCACTAGTGGTATCGGCTCACCCCAGCTCTAACTTTGGATTGCAGACGGGAGACAATGATACACAATTCACTTATGAAACTCTCGGGTAACAATGAACTTTAGATTATATGACAGTGTACTTTATCATGTACTTGAGCACATGACATATAACCTATCGTGTTTAGTGCAAAGAATATCGTAATGCAAAAACATGATATTTATAATATCGCATAACTAATGATGCAAAATACGAAAGTGATATAACACTAATTCTTTTTTAGCATAGATTGAACAACGCGACTTGTATAAATATCATGTTCTCGATAATACATTATAATTTGTAAGCGTGTAACTGAATACACGATGTCAAGTTATATCGCATATTAATTAACATGTTAATATCCATTGCAGATTGAGAGAATCGGAAAATTTGAACTCAACAAATCCACATCATTCTTCTTACAACAATCTAATGCCTACAAAACTTGTGATAGAAGTCAATCAGACTGGATAAGAAGAAATGTCACTAACCATGGGTGCAATGAGGAATTCATTTGATAACTATGAACCCCCATATAGCCCTAGTAATTACAGTGGTCAAGAATTTGAACAAGTGTGGGGTGATGATCAATTGAAGAGAATGATATAATTGGCATGGAAAGTATGTCTGACCACAAAGACTTCGGACACAACGAAGTACCTAGTAATTTTGAGGTTGAGGCCGAGGCAGAGTGGGAGACTGTAAAGGCCGAGATTTTTCATCCCTTTTTCTTAAAATTCATAGAATTTTTTTTTATAATACGATGAATCGGAGTCAAAATGACGAAATCAAAACCTTATAAACAGTTTATAATTTAAAACATCATACAGTTAAACATTATGCCGCCAAATCAAATATCATCAAGCATTACTCGAAAACAAATGTATGACTAAATTACCATGATCATGGATTTTTAAATACAAATAACTCTCAGGCATCTCCGAGTACAAGTCCCATAAACAGTGTATTATCTGATCCAAATTAAAAGTCAAGAAGATATAAACACTTAAATCTTATCTCACCCACAATACATCAAATCGTGGCACCAAAAATACTCTTATTGAGTCCAAAAATACTTGAGTCGAGAGGGAAACAATCCACCATATAAACGAGCGTCCATCTCCAGGAGCTCACCAACACAACCTGCAAAAGCCTCCCGAACAAGGCTAAAAAAGTAGGGTGAGTATTTTCATACTCAGTAGGAAAATACCTAGTAGGGGAAACCTAAACATTGAACTCAGTAAGTTCATAAATACATGCATTCATGCAACTCAAAGATGAAGCAGACAACATAACATAATCATATACATCTGCATATAAAATGCAAAACACGCCAATGAAAGCAAACATACACAAACACCCTTAACCAGGGTCTTACAACTTACTCGTACCATCGTATGCATACTCAAAACCTTACACATACTTGTACGACCTTACTCGTACAATCTTACGCTTACACATAAACGTATTCTTATGTCTTCCTTAGGAGTTTACACTTACTCTGGATCTTACACGTACGACTTACTCAGAAACTGAAACATACAACTTATTCTAACCATCATACACATACTACCGACAATTGAAGCTCATTACAATTAATAAGCTCCTGCGTCGGAAGGGAATGCCACTGGGGCGTCACCTTAACCTTCGGGAAGCAACTATACGCCATGGACTTTTCCGAAGGCAAGGCACACCTATGCTCATGGGGCACAGGATCAAATAGGAAAGAGTAGATCCATGATACTACTTACCTAAGTGCACAAATACCCACTCTCTGGGGCCATATAGTGCCAACAAGGGCCATACAGTGCCAGCTAAGGGCATAAAACATACAATGCCACTCTAGGGCAGTAATCTTACAATGCCACTCTTGGGCAAAACATACAGTGCCATCTAGGTAGAAACATATAGAGCCCACGAAGGGCGGAAACTTACAGCGCTCTCAATAGAGCATCAAACATCTGGGCTTAATACAACACATAGACCAAAATCAAAACAAACATCGCTCTCAATAGAGCATCAGACGTCCAGCGCTCTATGTAGCACACAGACAACATCCCGCAGGAATAACCACCATGGCAAGACACAAGAAATGCTCAACCGATTCATTATCGACTAGCTCAAACATGAAACTTAATCTGTCGAACCCACAGGTCTCAAACTCACAACGCTATTATTAGTTTTCTCATAATTTAAGTTTGAATTAAGTATATTATGCAGTACAATTATGCCAAACTGACTCACAGTCCTTCACTAATCAAACCGAAGCTGAGCCCGATCGAAACCCTAGTTCGTCGGGGTAGCAAACTTCACTTACCCGTCCAAGTCACAACATGGCTCACCGTACACAGATCCTTACGTAATCATACATCCCCTGTCATCCACCTTACAGTCAAAACATCTTACTTACATCGTCAAACTGAGCTCCTCAAAGCAAATCCTTGTTATCCCCCCCTTACTTACACCTCACTGATTATGATTACTTTGCACTTTATAATTTGTACATTATGCTTGTACAATTATGCACACTCTTACCGTCTAACAAACCCACATAAGGCTTCAAGCCTAAGTTCTCTTACATACAAAAACCAACCCCTGACTTTGCTCCACACCACACCAAACCAATCCAATCTGCTTCATTCTTCATTTGTCATACTTACGTTTGTCATCTTCTATCACACGCTTACCCATCCACATCCGACTCCAGGCACTACTCCTATTTCTAAGGCTCCCTATCATATGGCTCTAGTCAAGCTTAAAGAGCTTAAGGCTCAGCTGCATGATCTTATGGATAAGGGGTATATTAGGCCGAGTGTATCTCCTTGGGGTGCACCGGTCTTATTTGTTCGGAAGAAGGATAGTTCTCTACGGTTGTGTATCGACTACCGAATGCTTAATCAGGTAACCATAAAAAACAAGTACCCTTTACCTAGAATTGATGATTTGTTTGATCAGTTGCAGCAGGCTCAGGTCTTCTCTAAGATTGATTTGAGATCGGGTTATCACCAACTTCGGATCCATCTTGATGATGTGGCAAAGACGGCTTTCCATACCCGATATGGGCATTATGAGTTCTTAGTGATGCCTTTTGGTCTTACTAATGCACCAACCTCATTTATGGACTTGATGAACCGAGTCTTTCGGCCTTATCTTGATCGGTTTGTGATTATATTCATGGATGATATTCTGATCTATTCGGCCAATGAGGAGGAGCATGAAGCACATTTGAGGATTGTCTTGCAAACTTTACGGGAGCATCAGCTCTTTGCGAAGTTTGACAAGTGTGAATTTTGGCTCAAGAAGGTGCAATTCCTTGGTCATGTGATATCGAGAGACGGTGTGGCGTTTGATCCCTTGAAAGTTGAAGCCGTGTTGAATTGGGAGCAACCGAAGAGTGCATCAGAGGTTCATAGTTTCCTAGGACTTTCCGGGTACTACCGCCATTTCATCGAGGGTTTCTCTAGCGTTGCAAGCTCTATGACCAAGTTGACAAGGAAGAATGAGAAGTTTGAGTGGAACTCAGCTTGTGAAGAGAGTTTCCAAGAGTTGAAGAAGAGGCTAACTTCAGTCCGGTCTTGACTTTGCCTTCCGGGAGTGGTGGATTTGTGGTATATAGTGATGCTTCACTTCGAGGCTTGGGTTGTGTACTCATGCAGCATGGGAGAGTGATGGCTTGTGCATCTCGACAACTTAGAGTGCACGAGCGGAATTACCCCACTCATGACTTGGAGTTAGCGGCTGTAGTTTTTGCATTGAAGATTTGGCGGCACTATCTCTATGGTGAAAAATTTGAGGTATTCACTGATCACAAGAGCTTGAAGTACTTATTCACTTAGAGGGATCTTAATTTGAGGCAAAGGAGGTGGCTAGAAATTTTGAAGGATTATGACTTCACGATATTGTATCATCCCAGTAAAGCGAACGTGGTGACAGATGCTTTGAGTCAAAAATCAGCCACTACGATTGCTTGCATGCGAGTTCGTGAGTGGCTCCTTTATAAGGTCGCCATTGAGCTAAGGCCATAGTTGACTTTGGAGGACACACGGAGTTGGTTTGCTAACCTCTCTATTAGATCTAGTGTGGTAGATGACGTGGTCGAGGCTCAGAAAAGTGATAAAGAGACTCTAGCTCTTAAGGCCAAGCTAAAGGAGAAGGCAGTGTTGGGCTTCGAGGAAAAGGCCGATGGGAGTTTGATGTGTAAGGGTCGGTGGTGTGTGCCGAACTCCGTTGAGTTGAGAGAGCGTATCCTATCGGAGGCACACCATTCTAAGTTCTCTATCCACCCTGGAGGAACGAAGATGTACCACGACGTGAAGAGGACATTTTGGTGGAAGGGGATGAAGAAGGACATTGCGGTCTATGTGTCCAAATGCCTTGTGTGCCAGAAAGTCAAGGCAGAGCACCGACATCCGGGCGGCTTACTACAACCACTTCCGATTTCGGAGTGAAACCATGGATTTCGTTTCCGAACCACCACGGTCTCCGAGTGGTAATGATGCGGTTTGGGTGATTGTCGACCGACTTACGAAGTCCGCTCATTTCCTCGCAATCAAAATGACTACTCCTTTGGATGCTTTGGCTGCTCTATATATGAGGGAGATCGTGCGGTTACATGGGATTCATGTATCTATCATCTCCGATCGTGACCCATGGTTCACTTCGAGGTTTTGGCAGAGCTTTTAGGGTGCTTTGGGCACATCTCTATATCTCAGCTCTACCTATCACCCTCAGACAAACGGACAGTCCGAAAGGACCATCTAGACGCTTGAGGACATGCTTTATGCATGCATTCTTGAGTGGAAAGGTAGTTGGGAACAACATTTGCAGCTGGTTGAGTTCTTTTATAATAATAGTTACCAAGCGAGCATGCGGATGGCACCCTTCGAGGCGCTTTATGGGCGTCCTTGCCGATCACCTCTGTGTTGGAGTGAGGTTGGGGAGCACCTTCTCACTGGCCCAGATCTTATCCAGCAGTCAGTGGAGAAGATACGCCTCATTCGGGAGAGGTTGCAGACAGCTCAGAGCCGTTAGAAGAGTTATGCCGATAGGAGACGGCAGGAATTGGAGTTCAGTGTTGGCGACCATGTGTTCCTTAAGATCTCTCCGACTCGTGGTGTTGTTCGATTCGGGCAACAGGGGAAGCTGTCACCTCGTTTTATCGGGCCATTTGAGATCTTGGAGCAGATAGGCGCTACAGCATATCGGGTATCACTTCCACCCCGATTGGCCGATATCCATAATGTATTCCATGTCTCACTTCTTCGAAAGTATGAGCCGGATCCTACTCATGTCTTGGATTCGAGCCGTTGGAGCTCTAGGAGAATCTTTCCTATGAGGAGGTACCTATTCATATTCTTGACCGTAAGGAGAAGGTACTTCGGCAAAAGGCTATCCCACTCGTGAAGGTGTTGTGGAGAAATCATGGAGTCGAGGAAGCCACGTGGGAAACGGAGGACGAGATCAGAAAGAAGTACCCTCATCTTTTCGTCGCTGACCTCTAGCGAATTTTGGGGAACAAAAATTCCTAAGAGAGGGAGGATGTAAGGACTCTCATTTTTGAACCGGTTTTATTTTAATGTTATTTATCGGTTAATGTGTAGTGTACGCATTTTTTTATCTAAAATTTGTGGTTTTCTAAGATAAATGGGATTTCTAAAAGTTTTAGGCAAAAATAACTATACATTTATGAGTTTTAAGTGACTTTTAGTCAATTCTAAATTTTTGGGATTTTTTTTATTTTTCACTAATTTTCCAAAAAATTATGGTTTGGCACCGACGAAATTAAGATTTTTAGACCAAAATGCCCCAGACATCAACTTAAACTCATATAAAAAATTTTAGAATTTTCTCAGATTTAATTAGTGCTCAATTTTGTAAAATACCCATTTTTAGCCCAAAATTCTACTTACACCCCATTAGTTCATTTAGTGCAACCCAAACCATACTATAAAAGGAAAAGGGCAGAGCCATTTCTATTTTGGGAATAGGCTGAGAGGAGGTGATTAGGGCCTAGTTCCCCAATTAGGCCCGGATTAGAGGAGATTAAGGTATGTTATTCCTTAATTAAGCTTAAACCCTAGATTTTCTCCTAATCCTTTCTTAATCCAACATTTTCCCTTTGATTTGATTCGATTTCAAGCATCAAAGTCACTGATTTACTCCCTTACTTCAAACCCTACTTATCAAAATTTATTTTGTATGCTTAACAAACCCTAGATCTAAGATTTCTTCAAGGTTTTCAATGTTAAATCAATTTTTAATGGAGTTTAACTTAGACATTATGTTTTTTGAAGGTTTCCAAGAAGGGTGAAGGTTAAATCTGAATCTAAACAAGTGACAAGGTAATGGGTCTTCAAATCTCAGTTTTCTTATGGTAAAATCTCGATTTTTATGGTTCATTTGGAATGGATTTGTTTGATTTAGTGCTTTAATGGTGGAATTAGTAAATGTTAATTTTTTGATCCGATTTCTTAGGGCTTTGTTTTAGAATGGTATATATTAGTGTTCTAGAAGGTTTCATGAGTTTTTGATAATGTTTGGTACCATGGATGAAGATTTGAAGGTGTTTTCATGGTGTTTCAGTTTTGAAATTCGAAATGAAGAAGAAGGTCAAAACTACTGTGTTGGCGTTAGAATAGCCTGCCAGGGCGTTAGAAAGGCAACACTACATTTTTGACTGATTTTCAGTATAGCCGATCGAGCGGCCCTACATGGCGTTCGAACGGCTACACTGTAGTTTTTGCTATTTATGAAACTTATGCTCATTTCAATGTTTTACTCCATTTAATGATTCTAATGGTTATGAGAGGTATTATATGATGATGTTAGGCTACTGGAGGTGTAGAATTGATGATGAAAAATTTATGGAATGTGTTTAAGTATAGTATTGCGGCATGATATTAGATTGATAGTTATGTATATTGATATTGAAGTACCTTGAACTTGCGCATGTTGGCAATTCTTGTGATTGGAATATGTTTCTAGCAGGGATGTTATGAGAAAAAAATGGTCAGATGAGTTCTCCTATAATGAGTATGATTTATGGGTGATGAATGTGCTCATGTCGTAGTGTAATGTGTCGAAAGATCATGGTTGTGGATGAGGATGTTCAATTTCACATGGATAGATTTAAGCTTTGTGACGGATTTTTCTTATGATTTCAGTTAGAATTCATTATTTTGAATGGGTTAAGCATGCATAGGTTGTCTTATGAGTTTATATCAAAGCATTGATTGTATGCTTAGATATGCATGATCACACATGTATGGGGAATTTACTATGACATTGTAGTTAATTATGAGGTGATTATGATGCATGAGGGGACTGATTAGGACCATGTTTCATGTGTTGGAACTCACATAGGTCTTGCTCACAGATGTATCATGCATCATGGATCGTTATTCATGGACAAAGTTTTACCGATGTTTAACCGGAATTAACCGATTGTATGCAATGCTTGAGATTGTGTGCCGGATTAATCGCTCGGTGAATTAATTGAAACTTGGTTGGTCCGAAAGGACATGTTTTTTATTTAAGTTCCTGTGTGGAACGTGTATACTCTCTAGGTTGAGTCTAGAGAAATAGAATTATGTGGGGACAAGTTGTGTACTTGTCTTGCGGATTTGAGATTATTATTATGAGTGTCATCTGGACCCTGAGAATCCAGTGTGGTATGTCGTGTGCACCCGCTACCACGTGTTCTAGGGTTCCCTGTGTGGGAATTCGGGCTCTCCCCTCCGCAAGAGATGTCCTGGGCGAACACCCTTGCTCTAAATTTTCTGTGTGAGAATGAGACATCCTTGGCCAGGATCGTCTAGGGCGAGCAGCTTTAGGGATTGACAACCCCGACTCTTTTACATTTCCTGTGTGGAAATTTGACCATGTCTTGCCTTTGTGGCCTTGACCGTGTCCTGCCTATGTGGCAATGCTTGTGTTTACTCCTTGATGGAGGCATTCACCATTTGTATTGATGCATGTCTATTATGAATGCTATGCATGATTGTGTATCATGTGTTTGACACGTTTGTCGTGCAGGGTGAATGAATTTGATGTGATATGAATGCATGATCAGAAATGGTGTGTTTGAGACACTATTATGCATGTTTATGTGATATGAATGCATGATCAGAAATGATGTGTTTGAGACACTATTATGTAAGTTTATGTGATAGGAATGCATGATCAGAAATGGTGTGTTTGAGACACTATTATGCAGGTTTATGCAATATGAATCAGAAATGGTGTGTTTGAGACACTATTATGCAGGTTTATGTGATATGAATGCATGATCATGAATGGTGTAATTAAGACACTATTATGCAGGTTTATGTGATGAGTGTAAGATCAGAAAGTGGTATAGCATGTTAATCATAGATTTGATTTGCTTCATCACCATGCCATTGTGTTTTCTGGTGATTATAGTTATATTCAAAACCATTATTGAGTTTTTATACTCACCCCACTTTCTTGTTTGTTTTGGGGCTGCGTGGCGTGACACGCAGATGGACAGGATCTTCTATATGATGAAAGGTTAGAGAGAGCTTGGGAGTAGTCGTGGAGTCTCCTAGTTTTGCATGTCTCTTCGTTTATCTTATTTTGATGTTAGAACCTTGTGGATGATCCTTGTCTTAGATTTGTGAGATACTATGTTTTTAGTTTCTTTGAAACTTGTTTTAGAGCCAAGTGTGTGGCTATGAATTATTAGTATGTGGGTTTGAGATTATGGTTTAATTAGAGTTTAACTCTTTGGTTCTACCTATTTACTCTTGCTCAAAGTAGTACGTAGTGTCACGGGGTAGCGGAGTGGACTACCCGTGACACGTGCTGGGGCGCACACACGTGGGAATGTGTTGTATACGAGGTGTGCATTCATTTTGGGAACTACCCTTAGTGTTGCATATCATGTGTGCAGGCGTTGCGGGGAAGGCCCGCAACGTTGCGCAACATGTGTGCGCAACGTTGCGCAAAAATGCCGCAACGATGCGCACACATAGTTGGCTATGTTGGGACACATAGCCAACTAGCACCGTTTTGGATTCTAAAGATGTCCCCACCTACCTATATAGTGTTTGAGGGTCCTTTGGAGTGTTCTCGGGTAGTTTCACGGAATTCGGAGATACCATGCCGGTACGGCCACTTTGGCTGCCACTCCAGAGAAACACCATAAATCTCTTATGCTATATAGGGAGGGACATGGTGAGCTGAAATGACAAAGCTGTTGGTATGATGCCTAGCCTTGCAACAGGCTGTCCGGATGGCAACAAAACCTTGTTGCCTTGCTAGCTATCATGCCAGGAGCCCATCCGCTGGTGGGATGGGGCTCTCCGACTCGTCGGGCGGCCGTCCGGCCTTATGGCCGTGTTGGTAACAAGGCCCTTGCATGCACATGGCTGAGACAGATTGTTCGGATGACCGAGTTGCCTAAGTTGGTTCTGTGCATCGCAAGGAGGTGTCCCTCTCCAGCCAGCTCACTTGGGAACAAGTCTTGACACGTCCGCACGTCCGCTTAGGGGACGGGTTCGTTGCTCGGCTTCGCGGGCTGGACGCTTGGTCGAATGGCACGAGGCCATGACCTTGATGAAGAAAGGCTTACTCGCTTGACTATTTGGCCTTGTGAGCGCCGCACGGCACCTTGGATGGCTAGGGCCGTGACAGTTGGTATCAAAGCCAAGGTTCCGTCTTGTTGGGTGACCAAGACGACCGTTGGACGAAAGGTTGAAAAAGAGCTTATTGCTATGTTCTTCGACCTCGGCAGTGCAGGGCGGATGGACTACCATGCGAAATGTTCGCGGATGGTTAGGTAAGCTGAAACGGATGTGTATGGATGATGGCTGATCGGGTTCCCCCGTAGTTTTGGATTGTGCGAGCGGTACTAGCTATCATGGGCACAGGTTTTACAAGGTCCTCATGGAGTAGTGTCCTTGTTCCCTAGCTGCTTGGGTGGCTATGTTGCCGAAGCTATGCTGAGTTGTTTTGGGACCCGAAAATGTTGTGAATGGCGGCAAGCTCTTGCTAATGGTGCGGTATGGGACATATCAGTGATAGGAAGCCTTGTGAATCTTTGTACCCTATCTAACCGGTGATGTTGCGGATGAAAGAGCATATCGAACCGAGTTATGGGTATGCAGCCAATTATCTATACCGATCAAATATGGAACTCCTCGATGTGAGGATGGGCTGGAATTGTGCCCTATGTGGGACGGTCAGGTTGTGGACAAAAAGATATGAGCCCTATTTGGGGCGTTGTTGTGATGGGGCGTGTAGCCCAAGCTGTGAACAGAGTATCACCAGGGTTAGTCGGGTTCTTCTTGCTAATGAGGTATGGGACTCATTAGTGGGCAGTTTCGAGCTGAACTTGGTGCAGTGCGCATTGGCACACAAAATGGTATCAGTCCTAGGTAGGGCGTTGTTGTGAAGGGGCGTGTAGCCCACGTTGTTGACGAAAGAGTATCACCGGGGTCAGTCGGGTTCTTCTTGCTAGCGAGGTATGGGACTCATTAGTGGGCAGAGCTCGGTTGGACTTGGTGCAGTGCAGTTCGGCACATGGAAAGACATTGATCCTGGGAATGGGACTTCGTAGGACGATGAGCAGTGCATTATGGGACCCGAGCATAGTGGAGACTATCCGGTCCACGTTATGAAAAGAGAAAAGAAGATGGGTGAAGAGCTGACCCATTCGGCGTGCAAGTGTGCAGCCGATGTTTGGAAAAGTGAATCATGAGCCGTTCGGTATGCAAGTGTGAATCCGAAATGGGACAAAGAAAAAGAAAAAGAAAATAAGTGAATTATGAGCCGTTCGGTATGCAAGTGTGCATCCGGAATGGGACAAAGAAAAGAAACAGAAAAAGGAAAGGAAAAAGAGTTTGGCACATGAAGGCAAAAATCGCCGTGCCTTTGGTTTGGGAGCTGATGCGGCAAGAGGCGGCACAGTTCTTTGGGTGAACAGGAGGATCTCTCCCACCCAGGTTCATTTGGGTCAGCATGCAAGCGGCGCATCCGAAGCATGTTTGATCGGGGTGTTGGTTGAACAGAACGTGTTCTCACCCCTGGGTTGCTAAACATGGCCCTGTATGCCACAATCGGTTGGCAGGGCGGCACCCATCTTGGATGGCTAGCTTTTAGGTATCTTCCTAGCTAGCGAGGCACAGTGGGCCTCATCCGCCGGTGGGCAACATACGCATGGGCAAACTTTGCTACTCCTAGGCTGGGGTAGGACCTCTGGAGGATGTCGCGAGAGGAAAGCCTTTGGGCGTTGCTGCATCTTGAGTGATGTAGGAGTTTGGTGACCAAGTCGGTTACGCGAAGCTGGAGCAAAGTTGCTGCCTCTAGGCTGAGGTAGAGACCTCTGGAGGGGATCGCGAGAGGAAGCCTTAGGGCGTCGCTGCATCCTTAGCGGTGTAGAAGTTTGGTAACGAAGTGTTACGCGAAGCTTGAGCAACGTCGCTGCTCCTAAGATGGAGTAGACCGCTGGAGGGGATCGTGAGCGGAAACCTTGATGGATCGCTGCATTAAGTGTGGTGTAGTAGCTTGGTGATCACACCGGTCACGCGAAGCTTGAGCTAAGTCGCTGCTCCTAGGGTGGAGTAGGCCTCTGGAACATATCGCGAGGGGAAATTCGACTGAATTGGGTGGCCAAGAACTTTAAGCGGAAAAGAGCTAGAAGTTAAGGGACACGTCGAGGATGTCACTGCATTGTAATCTTGAGCTTTGTTATAAGTAGGGGCGGCATTCGTTCTTGGGAGGCGTCAATGGGATAGACAAGAGTGTTGAGGCCCGACGTCATGGTGTAGTCTTGTCGGTGGGAGCTGCAAGGTTTGGCTGAAGTGTAGGCAAAAATCGTTCGAAGTGTAGGCAACTTGCTAGTGTCTCGAGTGCAGGGCCGGCTTCACGAGTGGGAGCTGGGCATCATTTGGTGTATCCTTTCCCGGTCGTTGTGCAGCACCAACTAAAGTGGAACAGTTGGGCGCACCTTCTTATCAAAGCAATCATAATCGCAGAGTACTTCACCTTTGCCGTTGGGCAAGGCATATTGAGCAGAAACTTTGGGCATGCAATGGTTTAGCCGAGTCGAGGGCCTATGGGTGGAAGTTGGTCTCCAAAGCATACAATCTATGGAATGATCCAAGCCGTGGTGTGCACAAATTTCAGCGTCGCAAGAAAAGAGTTAACCCTTCGTCGCAATGTTGTGCCATGGTTGGAAACAAGAGTAAGACCCCCGGGAACCGTACCGTTGACGAGGACATCAACAAAGTTAAGTGGGGGAGAATGTCACGGGGTAGCGGAGCGGACTACCCGTGACACATGCTGGGGCGCACACACGTGGGAATGTGTTGTATACGAGGTGTGCATTCATTTTGGGAACTGCCCTTAGTGTTGCATATCATGTGTGCAGGCGTTGCGGGGAAGGCCCGCAACGTTGCGCAACATGTGTGCACAACGTTGCGCAGAAATGCCGCAACGATGCGCACACATAGTTGGCTATGTTGGGACACATAGCCAACTAGCACCGTTTTGTATTCTAAAGATGTCCCCACCTACCTATATAGTGTTTGAGGGTCCTTTGGAGTGTTCTCGGGTAGTTTCGCGGAATTCAGAGATACCATGCCCGTACGGCCACTTTGGCTGCCACTCCAGAGAAACACCATAAATCTCTTATGCTATATAGGGAGGGACATGGTGAGCTGAAATGACAAAGCTGTTGGTATGATGCCTAGCCTTGCAACAGGCTGTCCGGATGGCAACGAAACCTTGTTTCCATGCTAGCTATCATGCCAGGAGCCCATCCGCTGGTGGGATGGGGCTCTCCGACTCGTCGGGCGGCCGTCCGGCCTTATGGCCGTGTTGGTAACAAGGCCCTTGCATGCACATGGCTGAGATGGATTGTTCGGATGACCGAGTTGCCTAAGTTGGATCCGTGCATCGCAAGGAGGTGTCCCTCTCCGGCCAGCTCGCTTGGGAACAAGTCTTGACACGTCCGCTTAGGGGACGGGTTCGTTGCTTGGCTTCGCGGGCTGGACGCTTGGTTGAATGGCACGAGGCCATGACCTTGACGAAGAAAGGCTTACTTGCTTGGCTATTTGGCCTTGCGAGCGCCGCACGGCACCTTGGATGGCTAGGGCCGTGACAGTAGACTCCGTAAATTAGATTGCCCGTAGTTGGGGCACAAGTCTTCCGCTATTTTCCTCAATCGTTTTAATCCGTCGCCCCCATGCATTGGTTCGGTCCTTGGACCGGGTTTGGCTCGGGATGGGCAGTGCCGGGGGGTGACACCACTGAGCCGGGAAGGGTGGCCTCCCACCGTCGCCAGCCCAGGGCGGAGCCGTGGCCGGCCGGCCAGCCCTTGGCGGCCCACGTCGGTGGTGGTACACAAAACACAGTGAGAGAGGGAGAGAGAGCTTACCGGGGAAAATGAACTCAGGGAGGCCGGCGGAGCAGGCTGGCGGTCGGGCTTGTCGCCGTCGTCCCGTGGCCGGCTGGAGCCCACCGGCCACCGCCGGTGCAGCCATAGCACAAACAAAGAGAGCAAAGAGAGACCGCGGGAAACAGGGGAGGAGGGCTGCGCGGTCGTGGGGGCTAGGACGGTGGCACCCCTGCCATCGTTGGACTGGGGCGGAGCCGGTGGCGCTGTGGCCCACCGCGGCCGCCGGCGACTAGGATAGAGAAACACCGGAGAGGGGGGGGAATGGTCCTGTTCCAGAATTTTTTGGATCGGGCTCGGCTAGCCCGAGCCCGATATTTCTGTTTGTTTTTTTTTCCTTTCCCTTATCTTCTGCAGTATCCTTCTCTCTCAAATTTTTGAGTTGTAAACGCGTGCTAGCCCCATGGCCTACAACTGAACCCACACTCGACTATATGGGTAAGAATATCGTGACCAAATACGCCAAAGCATCATATTTTCCCGCTGAAAAAGAACTAAAAAATCGCAAGAAAAACATAGAAAATCGTAAGGAAAATCAGGGGCATTACAGAGACAGTCGATGATCTCAACCTGTTAAAACCAATATTGGTGAGGGCGAGCTAATGACTAAAAATTTGCAAGCAAAGGACTACCAGAATCTACTCCAAATGGGGGCATGTTTCCTATGCCTGTTATATTTCAAGAGGGTTCTGACCAACCTTGCAATAAAGGAGAATTTCACATATCGTGTTGGGGATGATAGCATAAATATGTACACCATACAAAGCTCTAATCAGTCTTGTAATTGGTACATAAGGGTTTCAAATATAGGAGATCATGCGACTCTGACAAGGTTAGTGCCTGACCATTCGTGTAGAATGCAAAGGAAGTCAACTGACTATCCTCTAGCATTGCACCTTTTAGATTACGAGAAAATAAGACAGGTGCAGAGCATTGGCCCAATGTTGCATTTATAGGCAAAAGATACAGAACACTCATCTCAAACATGTCTGTAAGTGCTAATGCAATGTTAAAAAAAATTAGGTTGATGCCTATTACTCAGTTAATTGAGCATACAAGGGAGCACACAAGTGCACTCTTTGAGAAATGTTGGATAGATGGGCAAAATATGACTAAAGTGAACCCCATTTGCTTGTAAACACATCAAAAGCAGAAGAGAAGAAACAAGGAATGTGCATGTATTGTCATTATCAATGTATGAATTCATGGTTAACTTGCTAATTACTAGGTAAAATGCAATTAATATCGAGTTTATGTTCATAATTATTGCCAATCTCATGTAAGTTTATCTCTTAAAATAACATGATAGTTGTGAGCGTAAGGGTATTGTTGATGGGTAGTGTTTTCGGTAACACGACTTTTGTAACTTATCATGTTCTCATTCACACGATATTCATTTGACAAGATATAGTGAATTTGGTCGAATGCAGCAGCACATGTAAAAAGTTTCAACATCTAGGGCTATCGTGTAAACATGTAATTGCAGCAATTGACCACAAACACTTCTATGTGCCTGGCTACTGCAAAAAATGGTACTCCACTGAAACATATAAAATGATATATTAAGAGTCATTATACCCAACAACATATAGGCACCAGTGGCACTGACTGGAGTTATGCCTACATTCAACCCACTTATCCCATTCAAGCAGCGGAAGCATCTACGTAAAAACCGAATAGAGTCACAACCCAAGGTCAAAGCCCCATGCAAATGTGAAGCATGTGAGCAATTGGGTCACAACTGCAAATGTTGCACCAATGCACAAGAGGACCCACCGAATATGGCTGCTAGTCCAAGTACAAGACAAAGGAGGGAGAATAAAAGAGTAGAAAAATGACATAAGGAAGGGGAACATCAATCGGGATTGCCTTTTCCACCCCATTTCTTTAGCTGATTAGAAGAAATGCCAATGTACAATCGTTTTCTTACAAACACAATTTTTGGAAAATGTTATGTTCCTCTCTCATTTTGTAGTTGGAGGCAGCGCGACTGGCCAATGTACTATGGCCGGACTCAGTCCACCAACCACAAGCAAACGATGACAGGGCCGCCACCCCTGACCACTTTCCAGCCACTCTGCCGTCCACTGAACTCTCCCCGGTTAGCCCCTCCCCCTCCCTTTCTCTTTGTGGTTTTAGCAGCTGCCGTGGGTCGGCTGGACCCTGATGGCTCCACCTCAACCAAGCGATGGTAGGAGGTCGTTCTTCCAACCCCACTTGGCCTCCCCGCCACCCTACCCCACTTCTCTGCTCCCCTATTTTTCGACACCCTTCAATTGAGCCCAATGGTTGCTGTCGACAGCTGTTGGATGGCCCTACCATATTCAATTCGGTTAGTCATGGCCTGGCAAAGATAGATATGGTCTCCATCATAGCCCATTCAGATACTTTGGCCATCCTCCTGAAACGTCCAGTCACCATCTTCCTCTTCATTTTTGGGCATTGTCATGACTAGACGAGGCCAGCCAGCCTTAGCATGGCTCCGCCTCTAACCATCAATGATGGCAAGGCCACTCCAATCTAGCCCCGCTAACCCCATCCCCCCCAACTTGGCCTCCACCCGAAATGGGCCTCTTTTCCCTCTATCCGTTTCCCATTGTGTGTAGTGTGAACCGGTCGAAGGGGACTGCTCTGTTGTGGCTGTGAGCTATTTTTGGCCAGCTTGGCATGACAACGACCCCACCAACCATTGGTCATGACTCTATCGCCTTTTGGGCCTTGAGCCAACCTATGACTAGCTGGCCTTGGCATCATAGTGGCCTTTTTGGCTTTAGTCCTCCATGCTCCTACCCTCCACTCTCAACTGGGCTAGATGCACAACTACCTACACCAATTATTTTGGTTGTGTATGGCTATTGGTGACATTGCTGCTTTGGTCAGCCACCACCTCCTGGTCGCACTTTTGGGCCTTGGACTGCCATCGTCTAACCCATCTTCCCCTCAAGTGGCACTCTTTGTTGTGTGTGCATGTGTTTGTGCATGCAATTTAGGGTTTAGGCTTCGCTTTTGCACCTCCTGACCATCGAGTGGCTCCGTCACCAATTGAGTTGACCATCAAAACCTCCTCTGGCTCTCCTATGTCCTCGAGCCTATACCCACACCCTTTGCCTCTTATGTGTGTAAGATCCCTTAACTTAACTGGTTTTTAATTCATTATGTTTAATTACTTTTATGTGGTTTAAGCTATTTTCTGATCAATTTTGATGATTTTCATAAATAAAGGTGATTTCTAAATGTTTTAAATAAAAATAAATTCATATTTATGAGTTTTAAGTGATTCAAAACTATTTGTGAATTTTTAGAACTTTTAAATATTTTTCAAAAATTAGGATTTGGCGGGACCCCCCTTGGATCCCAGACATCAAAGGAAGTCACTACAAAATTTTTCTAGCCCTAATTAGAGGTTAAATTGCCAAATTTCCTAATTATAGTTAAAAACTCTATTCTCACCCCAAATTTTAATTAGGTATAGCCTAACCCTTCTTATAAAAGGAAACTGAGCCATTTTTAAATTGAGAACAGGCTGAGCCAGGAGATTTGGAGCCTAATCCCCAATTAGGACCAAGAAAAAATGATTAGAGGTGAGTTTAACTTAATCATTGCTTAATCTTTAGGGTTTTTCTTAAAATCTTCTTAATCTTCTCTTCCCCCACAGATTCAATCCGTTTTAAAAGCATTAAATCACTATTTTACTCCTCTATTTCAAACCCTAACCTTCACAAATTCGATTTTATGCCTCCTAAGCTCTAGATCTAAGATCTGATTTATGATTTTCAAGTCTAAATCGAGTTTAGGTGTGTTTTAACATAAAAACCTTGCTTTTGGAAGGTTTCGGAGGTGATTGAAGGATTAATCCGACTCAAATCAAGTGGAGAGGTAATGGGTTTTCAAATCTCAGCCTTGTTATAGTAAAAATCTCAATTTTTATGGGTTTTACTTGAATGAGTTTTCTTGATTCAGGCTTTAATGGTAGGTTTATAAAATGTTAATCTCTTGCCTTGATTTCTTAGGGTTTTACCTTGGAATGAGTTCAATTAGCTTTATGGAATGTTTGATTGAACTTTGATGGTGTATGAGGCTTGGGATGAAGATTTTATGGTTCATTAATAGTGTTTCAGTTTTGAATTTTCGAAAGGAAGAAGGCTCGAATTGTGTGTTGGCGATTGATTAGGCTATTCGAACGGCTTGCCAGGTTGATCGATTGGCCACACAATAGTTTTTGCCCTTTTTTATTTTCATGTTTATTTTGGTGTTTTCCTCAAAATTAATGTTTTCAATATTTATGGGGAGTGTTTTATACTGAAATTAAGCTACTGGAAGGGTGTAGAATTTGTGATGGAGATTTATGAATTATGCTTATGTACTTGTTATGTGGAATTATATGTTGATAGTTATACATGTTAACACAGAATTCTCTTGAATCTATGGATGATGAAATTCTTATGATTGGAGCATGTTTCCACTAGGGATATTATATAATAAATGATAAGATATGTCAACATATAATGAGAATGGATTGTGGATGAATGATGTTATTATGTTATAGCTTCATATGTAGACTAATCATGCTTGTAGGAGTTAAGTATTTGATTTCACATGAACGAATTTATGGTTTATGGTAGATTTCACCCTAGATTTCAGTTAGTAATCATGATTTGAATGTGTTTAAGCATGCGTGTATTGCCTTATGGGCTTATATCAAAGCATTGGTCATGTACTTAGGAAATGCATGAACACACATGTGTGGGGATTATTTATGAATCGATTATGATGCATGACGGGACTGATGGGAGCACATTCCATGTGTTGGAATTCACGTAGAGAATGCTCACGCAAGCATCATGTTGCATGCATCATGAATGAACTTCATGAATGAGATTTTACCGATGTTTAGCCGTGATAGATCGATTGTATGCAATGATGTGAGATTGCATGCCTGATTAATCGATCGTTGGCTTAATCAAAACTTAGTTGGTCCGAAAGGCTTAATCAGAACTTAGTTGGTCCTAAAGGACATGATTTCGATTTGAGTTCCTATATAGAACATGGATACTCCCCGGGTTGAGTCAATTTGAATTGTTAATGCGGTTAAGATTTATTTATTGAGACAGTCAAACCTGGACTTTGAGAATCTAGCGTGGTATGCCTTTGTGCACCGGCTACCATGTGTCCTAGGTTTCCCTCGAGGAAATCGGACTCTCTCTGTTGCTGAGATGTCCAAAGTAAACACATTGCTCTAGTTATGTAACGTCTAGGAATTTTCTAAATTCTTGAAGTTAACCACAGGAAATTAGGGTGTTGGACCCCTTGACCTTCTCATTGGAATAACTTATTCAATGCTTGAAGTTCGTGGCTAAAACCTAATAGATGGAAAGTAGACAGAAAGAGCTTAAAAATGCCACGAAGAATGTGCGAATCAAAGTTTGGATGAGGGGGATACGATTGTTCGAAGTTGAATATAGCGTGCAAGGCCCATTTACCCGAATTAAACGTGTCACGGGCCTGATTATTTTGGTGACCAAAATTAATTAAAAAGATAGGCCCAAGTGGCCCAATTAGCCCAACTTTGAATGGGAATAGAAAACCCTAATCTCTATGCCTATAAAAGAAGATAATTAGGGCTCTTAGGGGGGGGACGGTTTAGAGCGATGAGCTGTTAAGGGAATTTTCTGGTGAGGCTCCAGTGAGGCTTTGGCGGTAGTGGATCGACGGTAAATCGGCAATCAAGGTAGGATCTGTGTTTATAATCTCCAAACATGGGATTTTGCTTAAATATGATTCATGATCGTTACTTCTTTCAACAAAATTTTAATAGAGAAGAGAGTGTGAGCATGACTTGGCCAATGCTTTGGAAATATTTTTTTCTGTCCCAGCAAAGCCTGTGTGAGTAATTGGGGCACTACTGGATGTCGGGAAAAACTCCTCTGCAGGCTGGTCGATCCATGCTTACCCTTCGTTTCAACGGAGGGGCAAACCTATGAGTAGTTCGTTGATCCTGGCCGATGGCCAACGGATACACCCTGGGGTAGCAGAGGAGTGATGCAGTCTCCCTTGGCTTCCCCTGGGTTGGTTTGCCTTATTCGTGGTAGCAGGGACATTGAAAGAAATCTCTACTGCTCGTTCTTTTCAAACTTGCTGCAACGACGAAGATTGTGATGAGACCGACGAACCAGGGTTGGGGTTAACAGAAGAGGTCTTGTTGCTTAGACTTGCCGGCTGAAGAGTCTTTGTTTCACCCGCTAGTAAATATAGAAGTGTCTCTATTTCACTTGCTGGTGCTTACAGATGGGGTCGGCCGGCGGAGTCTGAAGGATTAAATGCCTACTCCGGGGTGAGGTAAGGGCGTGGAAGAAGGATAATTCCGGCAGCCTTGGGCTGTTGGACGGGAGACTGCTCACCGCCGGGGCATCTTCTCCTCCCTGCGTGTGGAAGGGAACGGGACAGAGAGGTCGGAGGTGGCATTGGGTGTCATAAAAAAATTTACCCAGAAGTGCTGAGGGGTGGGCAGCGGGTTTTCCCAGCAAGAGCAGTTCGCTGGACCGGTGGCTATTCACCAACCACCGCCTTCTCCTCTGAGTGCATGGGACGGGGGTGAGATGGTTAGAAGGCCGGAGATTTGGGTTGGCACCATTAGAATCACCCAGAAGGGCTAAGGGGTCAAGGCGGATTTTTCTAGCAAGACCAGGGTGGAAAGTTCGGCGGAAGAGTGCCAACCAGATTTCCTCTGCTCTGGTCTGCCTGTTGTTTGATTCGGTAGGGACATTGTGAGGAAGACGATGGGTTGGGTAGTAGAGGCTCATTACAATTAATAAGCTCTACCATCAAAATAGAAATGAATGTCACTTGGGGCATCACCTTAACCTTCGGGGAATAACTAGATGTCATAGACTTTTCTCAAGGCAAGGCATGCCTATGCTCATGGGATATATGATCAAATAAGTAAAAGTAGATCCATGATACTACTTACTTAAGCGTGCAAATGTCCACACTCTAAGAGCCATACAATGCCAACTAAAGGTGGAAACCATACAGTGCTAATCCTGGGCCAGAATCTTACAGTGTTACTCTTGGGTAGAATCATACAATGCTTACTAAGGATAGAACATACAATGCTCTCAATGGAGCATCAAATATCTAGGCTTAATACAGCACCAAGACAAAATTGAAAAGATACATCACTCCCAACAAAGCATCAGATGTCTAGGCTTAGATACAACACATAAATAGCATTTTACAGGATAAATACTATGACAAGACATGAGAAATTCTCAGCCGACTCATTATCAATAAGTTCAAACAGAGAACTTAATCCATCGAAACCCTCATGCCTCAAACTCATAATTATCAAATTAGATTTGTTTACAATTCAAGTTTGAATTAAGTAATTTATGTAGAACAATTATGTCATAAAATTCTCCAGTCTTACAGTCTTCCACTCACCAATTTGAAGTTGAGCCTATTCTAAAATCTAGTTGGTCAAGGCAACATACTTCACTTAACCAATCCATCCAATAATTATAACTCACCGTACAATAAATCCCTATGTATTCTTACATTCTCCACCATCCATCTAATGGCTAAAACATCTTACTCGAAAGTCATCAAACTAAGCTTCTCCAGTTATTACCCTCTTATTTATATCTTACTTATTGTACTTACTTTCCACTTCATATGTACGTTCTACTTATACAATTATGTTGTGCACTCTTCCTATTTGACAAACCCCTATAAGGCACTAACCCTATGTTCACTAATTTATTGAACCCCCAATGTACACTCTAGACCAATCCAATCCTCACCAATCAAAATTACATCCTCCGTCTTTTGTCATATGGTTATGCATCCACAACAAATCCATACCAAACACTCTGCCACCTCTTACGGTCCATTGGTCATCCATCTATGCCACTCACATACACATATCCTTGCACATGCATATAGCCATCATACATACTTATGTCCATCACACATACATATAACATACCCATAATTTCATACATAACTCACCAACATACTTGCTAGTCATCACTAGCACATACATATTCCACATACATAACGATATTCATGCTTACATGTGTACCATATTCATAAGCAACCTACCATATTTCATTATCTTATCCTCATACATCATGTAATTGGATTATTATTTAGTATCCAAAGCATTGAATCATATGATCCTATCATGCTGCTAAACATTGAAAGCATACTATCATGAAATTACTATTTCAATGCCCCGTACCTCGTAATCCATAACATTTGATGGCGAGTACACAATGGTGGCAGTGTCAGCAGCGGAATTGGTAGCCAAAAGCATCGCTTAGCTGAGAGAGTTATTGTCCCAAGGTTTAAAAGCATCAAAAGTAATCACAATAATACGGGGGGACAGAAGTTTGTGCGACAAAATTTGTCATCCATGGTAGTGCACTAGGGGCATCCGGGAGCAAAGTCATGCCAACAAAGAGTGGAGGTACAATAGGAAGTCAAGGGTGGACTAAGGGCCGATCAAGCGCGCGGGGGTGACAGAAAATTGAACGAGATGAAAGTATAGCGGAAGACTTAGCCCCTTATATGGGTAATTTAACTAGCGGAGTTACGCACCACAAAACTTTTGAGCAAGAGTAATAAGTAAAACGAAAGAGGACTTTAACTCTGAACTAGTTCACAAGTCTTATACCCACATACTTAGAATCCTGAGTCAACATACATGACTCAAATCAAGATCTCAAAACAGATCTAAAAATATAATATAAACACAAGTCTAAAACAAGAACCACCATACATGATGTTCTATCATCATAACAAAGCAAATCAGAAAGACATAATAATGTCTAGAGGCATCCACGCCTAATCCCATGCTCTCCCCAACTGTTCCTCAAACAGAGGGTCTTGCCCGACTGCATGTCGCACCATATAGCCCCAAAACAAAAACACATAAAGTGGGGCGAGTAAAACTCAATAAGGTTTGGAATACTATGACAATAATTAAAAAACCATTATGGCATGACAATATAGCAATTCAGATTCATAATTGACATGGTATACCCTTTTCTGGTCATTCCTTTGCTAAACCCCTATTTATCCATAGACATAAAAACTAGCATGCATATGACACACCTATCAAAGTCAAGGAATAAATAGTCATATAAAACTTAGCATTCATCCTGCATAGTAATGATCTTCATTCCAGTCAAATCAAATATAATATCACCATAAACCGCATCAGAAGTGTCTTTCACACACTTTCTGATCATGCAACCAAATCACATAAATTTGCATGATAATGTCTCATTCACACCATTCAGATCATGCATTCATATTACATAAACTTGCATAATAGTCCCAATCACATAATTCAGATCGTGTATCCATATCACATCAACTTGCATGATAGTGCATCTAACACATAATCCAAATCATGCATTCATATCAATCTCATACATTCCATAGCTCATTCACCTGCACGACAAGTGTCTAAACCACACTACATCAAGATCATGCATAATAAATCGTATCTACATGTATCACATAATCTCAAATATCCCTATACAACTTGTGTAATTTAGGCATAATATTATTTCATACACATGCATTATCATCAAATGGTGAATGACTTTATCATGGAGAGGAATACAATCATATCAAGAATCACCCACTCTGGATGTAGTTTGATTTCTTATCCGGAAACCTAGGGCATTGTTCACTCTGGACACGGTTTGAATTCCATATAAAAATGTAACGTCCCTCGTATTTTTGAATAAAAGAAAACAAATTTTTTAAAAACGTAACAAAATTTAATTACAATTGCCAAGGATCACCGTGTACTAAAACAGTAATTACAACACATTTGTATTATACAAAGATTTCCAAAATTGGGCATCACATGCCCTTATACATCAGTCAGTACAATAATTTACATAAAGTACAAAAACAATAGTACAAGACGATAAATTAAGGAAAACCTTCGTTGACTCCGTCAGATTCCAGTGATATACCTGCAGAATCTGGGGGTGGGTGAGTAAATTCATACTCAGTAGGTCGAATTAAGTTCTAAGAATATGCTTCGTGCATGTAAGAAAATATCGTGTCCTCTTTCTTTTGAAATCATTCAGAAATCTGAAAAAAAAAAACACAATCACAGAAAGTCGCGATACCAGACGACTTACCCCCGCGCTCATGGGGCAACGGGAGACAGAAAGGAAAGGAATTTACCCATGATATCCCAATCCTGTGCGCGCCAGATGCCAAATTTGGCGGTATCCAAAATCATAATAATTATTAGTTCAGAGGAACTGAGAACTATCCAGACGGTACGATTACCCAAAACTCAGAGAAATTTTCGAAAAAAGGAGATAATTTTAAAGATAGAGCTTTGTTTTCATAAAGGCAGCAGAAAACTCTTAGCAAAACTTCGGCAAGTGAAAATCTCGGCATACGATTAGAATTTAAAGCTACCTACCTATAACGCACGCAAAGTATAAGAGAACTCCCTCGTAGAAGATCCTTCCTTCGAGTGGAAAATTTGGTAGAATAACGGTACCCACGCGTAGAGCACCCTCGCTTTAGTGGGGTACGGCTTTTGAACGGGTTGAAACGGGTGTAAAATGGTCCATAAACAGTAAAAGAAGTGAAAGGGAGAGTTTAGAGAAGTGGCACATTTTTTGAGGTCTTAGAGGGGTCACCTTGGGAAAATAACCTTTCTAGTGCGTAGAGCACCCTCGATTTACTTGGAAACGGGTCTTGGATCACGTAATTCGGGCTTAAAACGGGTTGGGAATGGTGAAAACAGTAAAAGAGGTTGAAAATCGGATGTGGTTGAAGAATGGCCGGAGAAGGGTATAAATAGGGGAGGAGGGGGTGTTTTCCGGCGGGCGCCCGCCGGCACAGCCGCAGAAACTGGCTGGCGCACATTGGCACCACCGGAACCGGTGGGCGCGCGTGATGAATGCGCGTTCATCACCGCGAATGCGCGCCCATCACACGTTCATCGCGCACGATGCGTGCGTTCGGCGTGCGCCGCACGACATACACCACGCCGAGCCGCCAATCCGAAAAAATATTTTATATATATTTTTTAATTTCTATAAAATTTCAAATAATCGTAATTTCCTATCCCGAACTCGGTTTGACGCGTTCTAGGTACCGTTGAGCTCGTATTAATGAGCCCTACGAGACTAGGCCACTTATGAACTAGTTTACCCGTATTTTAAAAGTGGGTCCCACCGGTTGAACAAGTTTCCCGAGGTCATAACTTTCGTTCCCGACCTCCAGTTTTCGTGTTTTATGACTTGTTACGCTCGTCTCCACGAGCTCTAACCAACACTTAGGAAATTTATAAATAACAAAATATATAAGAAGATCATGTTAAAAATTTAGGGTTATTACAATCTACCCCCCTTAGAGAAATTTCATCCTCGAAATTTGAATTATTCACTAAATGAATAACTCAGGGTACTTCTTTTGCATTTCGCTCTCCAGCTCCCAAGTGGCTTCTTTCGAGGAATGGAACTGCCATAGCACTTTGACTAAGGGGATCCTTTTTGCCCTCAAGATCTGTTCCTTATGATCCAACATTTTTAGTGGCTTTTCTTCGAATGATAGGTCGGGCTTGAGAGTTATTAAACTCTGATCGAGAACATGAGAGGAGTCTCGGACGTATTTCCTAAGCATGGATACGTGAAATACATCGTGGACATTGTCGAGTTGTGGAGGCAATGCTAATCTGTAAGCCACTGCTCCTATTTTATCCAAAATTTCAAACGGTCCTACGAAACGAGGACTTTGTTTGCCTTTAATTCCGAATCTCATGACTCCTCAGGTTGGTGAAACTTTTAGTAACACTTGATCTCCCATGTTAAAGTCGATATCTTTCTGTCTTTGGTCAGCATAACTCTTTTGACGACTCTGGGATGCCATTAGACGATGCTTGACAAGTTTTACCTTATTTGCACATTGTTGCAGAAGTTCAGACTTAATCAATCTTCGTTCTCCTACTTCATTCCAACACATCGGTGATCGGCAAGGTCGTTCGTACAATGCCTCATAAGGTGCCATACCTATACTGCTATGATAGCTGTTGTTGTAGGCGAACTCGACCAGTGGTAAATGTTCATCCTAGTTACCCTTCCAATCCACCGTGCAAGCTCGTAACATATCTTCCAAAGTTTCAATAGTTCTTTCTGATTGTCCATCTGTTTGTGGGTGGAAAGCAGTGCTGAACTTAAGATTTGTGCCTAACTCTTCTTGAAGTCCTTGCCAGAACTTGGAGGTAAAATGACTGTCTCGATCTGAAATAATCGATAACGGTATTCCGTGTCAACTTACAATTTCCTTCACGTATAAAATTGCCAAAGAGCTTAAAGATTGCTTCTTTCTTAACGGAAGAAAATGTGCACTCTTTGTGAGTCGATCTACGATTACCCAAATGGATTCATGGCCTTGTGAAGTTCTGGGTAGCGCCGAAACGAAATCCATAGTAACGTGTTCCCACTTCCACTCGGGGATTTCAATCGTTTGAAGGTACCCTGAAGGTTTTTGGTGTTCAGCTTTAACTTTCTGACAAGTTAAACATCTTGAAATATACTCTCCTATATCCTTCTTCATTCCATTCCACCAAAAACTCCTTTTTAAATCTTGATACATCTTCGTTCCTCCTGGGTGGATAGTATATCGAGAACGATGTGCTTCATGTAATAGGTCTTCCCTTAGCTCAGGAATTTCGGGTATTACCAACCGTCCTCGAAATCGAATACCTCCATTAGAGCTTGGGTAAAGTCAGATCTTTCGAGCAAAGCTTGCATTAGTTCGTCACTTTTTTTACCTTCAAGAATAAGCTCAACTAGCACTGATTTTACTTTTAGGTTGGCAATGAAAGATTTCTTATTTCCAGATTGTAGCTCGGGTTGTAAACTTATTGTTTCTTCCAATAATTTCCATTCCTTAACAAGCATGGAAGTTAATCCTTTGGATTTACGACTTAAAGCATCAGCTACCACGTTGGCTTTTCCAGGATGATACTTGATAGAAAAGTCATAATCCTTAAGATATTCGATCCACCATCTTTGTCTCATATTAAGATCACTTTGGGAAAATATATACTTTAAACTTTGGTGATCGGTGAAAACTTCAAACATTTCCCCATATAGATAGTGCCACCAAATTTTTAAAGCAAAAACTACTGCTGCTAACTCCAAATCGTGAGCAGGGTAGTTACCTTCATGTTTCTTTAATTGTCGTGAAGCGTATGCTATCACTTTTCTGTCTTGCATTAATACACATCCTAAGCCTCTTTTAGAAGCATCACTGTACACGACAAAACCTCCACTGCCAGTTGGCAATGCCAAAACAGGTGCAGTTGTCAATTTTTCCTTCAGTTCTTGAAAACTCTGTTCACAAGTTTCATCCCAAACAAATTTAACTCCTTTCCTTGTCAATTTTGTCAGGGGCAGGGCAATGCTTGAAAATCCATGGATGAATCTTCGGTAATAACCCGCAAGGCCTAAGAAGCTCCGAATTTCTGTTACTATTTTTGGCCTTTCCCATTTGATGACAGCTTCAATCTTGGTTGGGTCCACCGATACTCCATTCTTTGAAACGACGTGTCCTAAGAACACTACTTGTTCCATCCAAAATTCGCATTTGCCAAACCTGGCGTATAGCTTATGATTCCTTAGCGTTTGTAGAACTACTTGCAGGTGTACCCGATGTTCTTCTAGGCTACTGGAGTAGATGAGGATGTCATCGACAAACACAATTACAAACTTATCCAAGAATGGTCGGAAAACTCTATTCATGAGATCCATGAAGGCAGCTGGCGCATTGGTTAAACCGAATGGCATCACTAAAAACTCATAGTGGCCATACTGGGTACAGAAAGCTGTTTTAGAGATATCCTTGTTCCGAATCCTCAACTGATGGTAACCCGACCGCATATCTATTTTGGAGAAGACTTTGGCCGTCTGCAGTTGATCGAACAAGTCATCTATACGAGGCAAAGGATACTTGTTCTTTATAGTGACGGCATTGAGGAGTCGGTAGTCAATGCATAACCATAACGACACGTTTTTCTTTCTCACAAATAAGACCGGTGCTCCCCAAGGAGAGACACTGGGTCATATGAATCCTTTCTCAAGCAATTCCTGCAATTGGCTTTTTAACTCTTTTAACTCCGCAGGAGCCATGCGGTAAGGTGCTTTAGAGATAGGGCTTGTTCCTGGCATCAACTCGATAGAAAAATCTATCTCTCTTTTTGGTGGCAGACCAGAGAGATCCTCAGGAAAAACGTCAGAGAAGTCTTGTACTACTTCAATATCTTCCAACTTAATCGTTGAAGTCTCTCTGGTTTCCATACTAGCAAGATAAGCCTGACATCCTTTAGTTAAAAGCCGACGAGCTTTGACTGCCGAGATGATACATGGCTTGGAATGATCCTTAAGCCCATCAAAAGTAAAAGTCCTACCTCCTTGTTCAAAGATCACCTTCTTCTGTTTACAGTCTACTAACGCCCCGTTGTCGGCTAACCAATCCATACCTAATATAACATTGAAGTCGGTCATATTTAGGAGAATAAGGTCGGCCTCCCACTGGCGTTTTTCTAAGGAAAAAGGTACCCCTTGAAGAAATTTACGAGCTAGAAACGTTCTTCCCATCGGGGTGGACACTTCTAAGAAATATCCTAAATTTAAAATAGGATAGCCAAGACTCGAAGCAAAATCGAAAGATATGAAAGAATGTGTCGACCCTGGATCTATCAAGATTTTTTCTAATTTATCCAAGACCAGAAGTGTACCTTGGATGACTGCGGTCAACGCTTGAGCTTCCTCAGCAGTAATTGCGAAGACCTGCCCTTGAGCTTTTGGTTTCTGCTCAGGTTTTGATTCTTCTTGTATTTTCCTCTTTGGGCAGTCTCTAACCTGATGGCCACGTTCACCACGGGAAAAGCATTTTCCTTCAGCATGATAACACGATCCAGATGGATGAATTTTACTGCACTGAGGACATTTTTCTAGCTTCCTTTCTCCCCTTGGCTATGAAGGTGGTTCTGAGGGCTTTTGAAACTTACGATTATTCTGATTGTTAAACGTAAGTTTCCTTTTCCTTTCATCGGGTCGAAAACTATTATTTTGTCCACGGTCTTTACGTCCAACCACAAATTCCATGTAGTCTTGCTCTAGGATAGAGGCTAGTTCCACTACTTTGGCAAAAGTCGTGGGTTGATGGCCAATAACTCTTCCTCATAGCCCATTATTTAGGCCCCTCACAAACTTCCGTGCCTTCTTTAATTCCGTCGTGCAAAAGTCTGGGGCAAAACGTTGTAACTGTACAAACTTGTTCTCATACTGGGTTACTGTTAAAGTTCCTTGTTGTAGATCTAGAAATTCTTTTTCCTTTCTTTCTTGGACGTGAGGAGGAAAATATTTGTCATATAATACTTGTTTAAATTCCTCCCACTTAATATGATCACCGTCTGGAAAGAAATTTCTTTCTGCTGTAGGCCACCAAAAAGCAGCTTTGCCAATCATAGAGAAAGTTGCTAGTGATACCTTACGATCATCGGGGATCTTCATTGCTTTAAAGATCCGTTCGACCTCAAAGGTCCATCTTTCAGCGGCCTCAGGGCCGTCTTCCCCTGTGAATGCTGGTGCAAGCTTCTTAAAACGTTCCAACAAGTTATCCTTTTCACCATGGATATTATCTCCCGAACTAGTCGAATGATTGGAATGATTCGGTTGGAATCCTTGAGTCATTCTTTGCATTAATAAGTCCAAGAAGTGCGTCATAGGATCTCCCGTTGTCAAAGTGACTGGTGTAGTAACATCCGGTGGAGTTGAGCTACTTGCTGGTTGAGCATCGCTACCACTAACGTGCGTCATCTAGACATGGATTAATAATATCAAGATCTTTAAATAAAAACAAGTCTCTATTCATAGCAACCTTGTAGTGTAATTACATTACTCAAAAACTATGTTAGCTATTTACATAATAAAACCACTCTTAGTACACATCAAAATTGTTCCTACAGAACTATTTACTCGAGATAATTACAAACTTTCTTCTCTAAGTAGTTAAGACCTTAGAGAGGAAAGGTCTTTGCTTTAGGGCACTCAAAGAAAAAGTGGGTCATATGCCCACAAAAAGTGCACCGATCGGGCATTCCATGCCTTCCGGTTTCCTCCCCTTGGAGAAGACGTTGGACGCTTGGCTCTTCCACCCATTCAACTTCAGGTGGGGGCAGTTCATTCAAGTCAAAGTCCCTTATATTTTCAAGGTCATCCTCGTCAAAATTTTCACCTTCTTCCTCTTCCAAGGAGGGGTCTTCTTCAGACTCTTCTCCTGGAGTAGGCGAGTTCGGGATAACAATTACTTCGTCTATTTGCAGGTGAACCAGGGACGTAAAAGACTTCAGAATCTTCTGAGTCCGAAATTTCAATGGGTGTTTCATCCTCATGGTACATACTCTTGCTACAACTTCCTTCCATTGGAAGCGGCAATTTACGAGTAGTAGAATGATAAACATTGCTTGACAGATATGTCTTATGCCAGGGCATCGACATCTGTTTAGCTTCACATAGAAATTCATTAAGCAATTTTAAATAGAAAAATATACGATAAAATATTAATAATTGTATTGACCGACAGTAGAACCTTGGCTCCGATACCAACTGTAACGTCCCTCGTATTTTCAAATAAAAGAAAACAAATTTTTTAAAAACGTAACAAAATTTAATTACAATTGCCAAGGATCACCGTGTACTAAAATAGTAATTACAACACATTTGTATTATACAAAGATTTTCAAAATTGGGCATCACATGCCCTTATACATCAGTCAGTACAATCATTTACATAAAGTACAAAAACAATAGTACAAGACGGTAAATTAAGGAAAACCTTCGTCGACTCTGTCAGATTCGAGTGATATACCTGCAGAATCTGGGGGTGGGTGAGTAAATTCATACTCAGTAGGTCGAATTAAGTTCTAAGAATATGCTTCGTGCATGTAAGAAAATATCATGTCCTCTTTCTTTTGAAATCATTCAGAAATCTGAAAAAAAAAAACACAATCACAGAAAGTCGCGATACCAGACGACTTACCCGCGCTCATGGAGCAACGGGAGATAGAAAGGAAAGGAATTTACCCATGATATCCCAGTCCTATGCGTGCCAGATGCCAAATTTGGCGGTATCCAAAATCATAATAATTCTTAGTTCCGAGGAACCGAAAACTATCCAGACTACCGATTACCCAAAACTCGGAGAAATTTTCGAAAAAAGGAGATGATTTTAAAGATAGAGCTTTGTTTTCATAAAGGCAGCAGAAAACTCTTAGCAAAACTTCGGCAAGTGAAAATATCGGCATACGATTAGAATTTAAAGCTACCTACCTATAACACGCGCGAAGTATAAGAGAACTCCCTCGTAGAAGATCCTTCCTTCGAGTGGAAAATTTGGTAGAATAACGGTACCCACGTGTAGAGCACCCTCGCTTTAGTGGGGTACGGCTTTTGAACGGGTTAAAACGGGTGTAAAATGGTCCAGGAACAGTAAAAGAAGTGAAAGGGAGAGTTTAGAGAAGGGGCACATTTTTCGAGGTCTTAGAGGGGTCACCTTGGGAAAATAACCTTTCCGGTGCGTAGAGCACCCTCGATTTAGTTAGAAACGGGTCTTGGATCACGTAATTCGGGCTTAAAACAGGTCGGGAATGGTGAAAACAATGAAAGAGGTTAAAAATCGGATGTGGTTGAAGAATGGCCGGAGAAGGGTATAAATAGGGGAGGAGGGGGTGTTTTCTGGCAGGCGACACCGCCGGAGCCAGTGGGCGCCCGCCGGCGCCGCCGCAGAAACCGGCTGGTGCACATTGGCGCCGCCGGAACTGGTGGGTGCGCGTGACGAATGCGCGCCCATCGCGCGTTCGTTGCGCGTGACACGCATGTTCGGCACGCGCCGCACAGCATATGGCCGCGCTGAGCCGCCGATCCGAAAAAATATTTTATATATTTTTTAATTTCTATAAAATTTCAAATAATCGTAATTTTCTATCCCGAACTTGGTTTCACGCGTTCTAGGTACGGTTGAGCTCGTATTAACGACCCCTACGAGACTAGACCACTTATGAACCAGTTTACCCGTATTTTAAAAGTGGGTCCCGCCGGTTAAACATGTTTCCCGAGGTCGTAACTTTCGTTCCCGACCTCCGATTTTTGCTTTTTATGACTTGTTACGCTCGTCTCCACGAGCTCTAACCAACACTTAGGAAATTTATAAATAACAAAATATATAAGAAGATCGTGTTAAAAATTTAGGGTTATTACAGAAAAACTAGGGTGTAGGGGTAGTCAGCCCCTTTGCTTGCAATGAACAATCAACACGGGAAGTCCGAATTAACTAGAGCAAGTCTGGACAGTTTGGGCCAAAAACATCCGAATTAACTTGTCATGACCCAGATTTTTAAAAGCATTTTTAAATAGCACGAACGATAAGTAGCGAATTGTTTTTTCTTGAATACAAAACAAATCATTCAATTAAATATCTAGGCCATGATAACTGGGGTTCACAAATACGGATATCAAATCATATAATATTATTTCACGTCTAAAAATTCATAAAGAACAACTCATCCATCTAGGTACAAGTTCGTCATCGATCTGAAAATAAACAACTAAGTTGACTCTCACGCTAGTGAAACACTTACATACCAAAGTTGCAGAAACACATAAACTTCAACTTGTGCTCACCTGTCTTGGTCTTACTTGTCATTGCCTAGAGAATTTGTAGCCAACCAAACGAAATAACCACAACAACAATATCTCCAATATTTCCAACAAGATTGGATCCAGACGTAGTTCTACCTAGAAGCTACTCTTTCCTAAGAAGCATAGCATCACGCATGCAATGATTAGGTATTTTCAATCAACCTTGATTTTAGTAAGTTCTTTAATCATTCCACTTGTCTAATTAACAAGTAATATCAAGCAATATTATTAATTACCTCTCAACTCTTGTTCAGTAATTAATTCTATCAATATGTAACTCAGAGATGACTCGCCCCTCGAGAAATATCCAAACATAGTACTCTAACCTTGGAGTAGACTGCTTAACAGTAGCTTAACCCAAATCTCCAGGGCCCTCACTATCCTGCCAAGAATCTAGAGAAGAGGATCCCAACTATGCTCATGGACACAGATTGGTGAGAAACACAAGCCTTCCATGACTCCACCTTTTGTACGCACTATATGGTCCTGGGAAGACCTGCGGGGGATCCGTGGTAAAGACTCTTTGGTCATTGTCCAAACCGTCGTGGCGATGGAGAAGCGTATCACAATCTCCACCATTCCCCAACATTGGGAAAAATAAGTCTCTGTAGACTTTTCAAATAAATTTCCAAGGAACCTAAGACACTATGGCTCAAGGTTCTGCATAAAGCAAGCACAGTCCAAAATAATTTATTTAGGTCACCTGTTCGCTCAAAGGAACAAATATGGTCTTGCACCGTTCATTAACCCATAATCACACCTGAAGGTAAATTAGTATGTTTAGAATGTTAATAAGGGTACTATTAGTCAATTAAAACCCCTCATGTCCCACAGCAAGGTTTTAACAAATTATTTATTATTTTTCACCATTTATAAATATATACTAGTAGATGTAATTTAACAAAATACATAGTATGTGTACTACTGTATGAGTAAGTTTCTGAGTAAATTTGTAAGATTCCGGGTAAGATTGTAACCATATGTTTTTTAGTAAGATTGTAAGAGTAAAAATTTGAGTAAAATGGTACAAGTAAGAACATAAAAATGTATTGAGAAAGACTGTAAGCGTAAGGATTGTATGACTATGACTATAAGTGTAATGATATTTGGCATGATTTTATGTGTATGTGCATGGTTTTGTTGTAGGGTAAAGTTTTAATTATTATATGGATGTCTATTTCATATTTGAGTTGCATAAATACATCTATGTAAAGATTTACAAAGTTCGCTATTTTAAACTCCCCTTCCGAGTATTTCTTATTGAGTATTTTCCTACTGAGTATAAAAATACTTATTTTCCCTCTTTTTAGCCCCGATGTTTGAAATACTTTTGCAGGTTTGTGATAGAGAGCTCCTAGAGATGGACAATTGCTTTTGTGGGTGGATTGAATTCCATTGGATTAGGTATACCCTTGACTCACTGCAAGCATTATTTGTGCCATGATTTGTTATATTGGGTGAGATGAAAATTAAGATGTTTATACTTTCTGGACTTGTAATTTGGATTAGACTATGGACTACTTATGAGATCTGTACTCAGGGATACCTAGGAGATATTTGTATATAATTTCTATAATTATGACAGTTTATTTTATATGTTTATTTTTTAGTAGTGCCTGAGAATGTTTAGTTTGGTCGTACAATGTTTGATTAAAAAGAAAATTTTGTATAAGAAAAATTGATGTGTGATATTTTAAGCTATAGAAGTGGTTTCACATGTTTCTTAGCAAGTTCGTCAGCTGGCATGTTTGGTTTGTATGGGAAAAGAAAAGTTTGGCTTTTGATAGGGTTGCTTTAGCATGTTTGCTTTATCAAGTCCATGAGCTGGCATGAACCTCTTTAGAACTTCATAGTTTTTGTGTGCAAAGGTTTTCGGTTGAGCCATTGAGGCAAAGGGAAGCTTTTTTAATGCTCTAAATGACAATGAACCTCACATAAGTTGTGCATGGGAGCCCTTTATCTACAATATCAATGGCGTACACATTAGTGCACATTATCATTAGTATATGCATTGTTGATCTTAAATATCAAGGGCTCTCATGGGCTGCTTATGTTAAACTTTTCTCAGTGGGGAGAAATTATCATATATATCTTAGTTCATGACTAGAAGTGGTTATGGACATGGGCTAGCCATGTCCACGAGCATCCACATCCCCATTCAGTCCTCAAGCTTCATGGTTCCATCTACCATTCTTTTGCTTTCACTCGTCTCTCCTCTCATGCAAAATGGAAATGGGTACGGGTCAACAATGGCTGGGCAATTGAAACTCTAAACCCCTTCCTTCTTCTCTCCTTTTTAGCCAATGGCTCTCCACTTCCGAACTCCCTATTTCCGCATTGAAGCCACCATTTTCATTGTTGTCAAAGTTGCCAACTTTTTGAATTAATGAATTGTTTTGCCATGTGCTTGATTTTCTAGGATGAACAAAATTTTCATAACATTCTTAAGTTTTAGTTTTTATTTGGTACAAGAGACTTGCTCATATGAGTCTGAGTTCATGGATACAGTATGCATGAACCTGGGCATTTAAATTCAGTAGTGTACATAACTGAAGGGGTAAATTGGTTTCTACCCTTTTGCATAGTCAGACATCGATAAAACGATTGCTCATGATGCTCAGTCTTACACAAATGCACATGAGCCTAGGCTCATACAAACTTTTTCCTACAATGTTGAACAACATGTGAGAATGTGCAATGGTGGAAATAGTCAGATCATATGGAGCTTAGACGATGAAATGTTCTGTCTTTTTATTGTTAGAAAATTATATTATAACCATTTGTTATTCAACGATCTAAAATTTTTTGGAAGGAAATATACAAGAGCTGAGTTACTGGATTCGCTTGGGAAGCATTCTTATGCTCCATATTGACCATGTACCTAATATAAAAAATGCATAAGAGCCCTTCTTCTATTCTATGAGATTGGTGTCATATAAATTTATTTATGCTAATATGCTCTAACATATGTGCTGTTAATCGCAAATATTAAAAGCTCCCATATGTTTCTTATGCATCACTTAGAATCATTAAAAATGATTCCCTACCCTTAATATTTCTCTTACTGTAATGTTTGTATGGGGGTTTGGTTCTCCCATGTCCGCCAATGTCCATGGATATATGCTAATACAAACAAAGGACAAGGTCTGCAAACACTGAACGTACAATCCTCATACTGCACCTAATATATGTCACAAAGCGAATAATTTGTCATGCTCTCTTACGATAAAGAGAGCCCAAGACACACGTGAGTTTTTAATATTTGAAAATGTAAAAAATATATGGGAGCCTATATTTGAAAATAGAATCCCGTTTATAAACGCCCGGGCTCATCTAAGGTATAAACGCCCAAATCGTAATAGCCGTCTGATTAAGATCCAATCGTTGAGGTGCTTAACCATGGTTAACGAGCCCATATCCCTCGAGCCCTCAGCTCCTTCTCTTGGGACAACCTGCCCTGCCGACCCTTGCCACCCTGCAATGGATCCCTCTTAGTCGCCTATCCCCCCACCTCCCACCTCCCGGAGCTTCTGTTACGCCGTCCGCCACCAACCTCTTGTCCAGTGGGTTCCCCGTTGTCCCCTGCTTAGAAGACCTCCGGCTTTCTACTCCGTTGGGTCCGCTACTGGTGAGCAATCGGGCTTCTTTACGGCAGGTTCAAGGGCTTCCCAATCTCCGATCACCTCTTGCCGCCACAGCTACCCCTTCCAGCCAGCCCGTGACAATCAACACCTTCGGATCTGGCAAGTCGCCAACCCTCTTGTGCCACTTTGGAGCTACCCCTTGCCCTCTTGCGATTACGACCACCTCCAGAGGTGGCGCTACCCCTTCCTGCCATCCCGCAATGGATGAGCACCTTCTTCTTTGGATCTCTAAAGTCACTAACCCAATCTTGGACCTGCACGGCTGCATCGTACCCTTCGCTCATAAAACCTACCCCGCTTCAAATCGGCTAGGGGCTTCCTAATATTTGCCCCGTTCTTTGCTCCTGCTACAACGCTCCGGCTGGCTGTTTTCTCCTCCACACGACTAGTGGCTTCCCTGTCCCTCCTCATAAGGTATTTTTGTTGTTCCATTTTGACGTTTTGACTCTTCATTTCCTTTTGTGCATTGTGAAAGTTTAGATTTTGCTTATCTACTGCCAGAGACAACAATCATCCATTTTTTTCTGAAAGTTAGGATATGCTACTAAAGACAACTATCCTGCTATTTGTGCATTGTGAAATTTTCGATTTAGCCAATCTACTCCCATTTTTTCTAAAAGTTAAGATCTGCTACCGTATATGATAATCCTGCTACCACTTCTATACCATTTGTTAGGCATCTCTTCATTGTCGTATCATTTGTTCTCATGCAACATGTTCACGTGATGCGTTGAGTTAATCTGGTTTGGCAATAATTTGGATGAGCTCTTTCTATTTCTCTTTGCTTTTCTATGTGATAAGTGTGACATTTTGTTTATAGAAAAGTTTTAATAAAATTACCTAGTTAATGAACCAGATTTATTTTTTAAGATTTAGAAGTTCACATTCTTAATCAAGAAGATGATGAGGGTGACGATCCCGTCGTGCAAGGGCTGGACCAGGCGGTCATCAACTCTTACCCAAGTTCACATGCTCCCAGTCTTCCAAGGACCGTCCCACGGTGAACTCTGATACTGTAAGCTCCATTTGCCTCAGCGACTACAAGGAGGGGGAGATGCTGCCCACCTTTTTGTGTTGATGCCTGGCTCCGCCTCAACACCTCCTGCCCATCTATCAGACCTCCCTCCTCCTGACTCCCATCTCCACCCTGCTGGTCAAGGTAGTCTCCTTCTCCCAGTACCTTTCATAGAACTTGAAAGCTTTGCATAAATTGTTGAAACTTATTACTGAATTCGTAATCACAGAATTCTTTTTAGTATGTATTTTTGTGTCTATTTTATGATGTTTTTGTTTGGTTTCAAATGTTAGCAATGTGTACCGAGAAAATGCATAATTGATATTAGGTCTATTGTAGGCACCTAGCTATCTTAAGTTTGACCTTTTACCTAATATAATTCTAACGGTTAAAACTGTGGGCAGATTTTGAGCCTACCATTGAATACTTACTTAGGAAGTTTTGTTGTATCAAATTAAGAGAACACTAGGATGTAAGAGTAATCCTATGTCAATTGAGCTAAGAGCAGCATGTAATGGCTTCCTAGCAGGTCTTCTATCTGTTGCAGGCTATATTGGAGGTAACCAAGCTTCTACTCCACTCACAGATCTGTGTCTGTTCTTCAATTGTTTATTGTACTGTAATTAATTCTTATTTAAAGATTACAGGACTTGGCTATAGAAATGTTATAGTAGTTGGGGCAGAAGCACTTTCCAGTTATGTAGATTGGATAGATAGAGGTATATTATCTTTGGTGACACAGCTAGTGCTACAGTTGTACAGGTACTTGATGCTTCATTTCATCTTGTTTGACTTAAAACCTTGAAATCATGTCACTTTTTAGTTTGCATTCATCAAAATTTTAGTCCTGTGTGACATCAGAAATTGTAGTGTCATTTCATTATTGGTTTTATAAAATGAAATGTTTTTTAATGTACAAATCAATGTACAGAACCTGAAAAGATTTGATTCGTCTGCTAGAATTATTTTTTCCATTTTATATGACCCAATATATGTTCACAACATTAAATGAATTGAGTGTGTGCAAATAATGTTTTTGAATTTGTTTGTTTGTTTGTCGTCCTATATATCCTTTGTGCTTTACATGATTTGAAGATAAATTTCTAAATGACTGAACCTTCTCTTTTAGTGCAGGCCTGTGATCCCAGTTAGGACTCAATTTTTAGATTTGACTCTTTCAGTGATGGTGATGGCCAACGGTGTGTGAGCTCTTGAAATTTGTTTACCTAAAGGATTAAAATAATTTGCTTCCTTTGCATATTTAATAAATGTTGTTCTAACTAGCAATTTATTTTGCAAAATTTAATTCTCATTATTGTTAATACATGATGTCTGGTTAATCATGTAACTGGTGTCAAAACAAATAGGACAAAATTTTGTATTGTTGTTGATGGAAGCATGACCGAGCTTATTCAACCTAGCCTTTATGTGTGCAAAAGATTATCTTTTTTATATTTTTTTCACCAACTATATAAATTCAGCCAACAATGCAAACTTTTAGTTACCTCATGAACGTTATAGACACTGGTATTTGCTTGATATTCTACTTGTCATATTTATTAAAGGTGGCTACTTGGAGAGAGCAACGGAGAATGTTGAGTACATGAAAAAGTAATTTTACTTTTTCGGATAAGTGGAAGTGTAGAAGAGAGTTTTTGAAGCTTCACAAGAATCTTGATAGGAGTTTAAAGTCATAGGAAGTCAGGAATGAGGCTGAGTAGACGAGGCTTGAGGACATTCGGGCTTTTAAGAAATGGGTTGGCTAGTGTAGGATATTGTTATTAAATAAAAGCAACTTATATATTGTACTTAAAAATGTAAATGCACGAGAACAAGATTTGGGGATGTGTGCTGTTTTTTGCCCTGAATAACAATCCGTCACTTTTTTGTATATATTTTTAACTACGATTTGCAGTTGTATTGCATTTAATTTATCACAAGCAATTGGGAAGTTTTGGTAAAAGTTTTTATAGTCTTTAGTCTTGATAGTGATGTATTTGGTGGAGTTGAGATAGATTTAGCTTGTATTTCTTACAAATTATCCCAGGTGATATGATAGATGGCTAGTGCAATATGTACAATGGATTAAAGATGGTTTGCATAGAGCCGGGAAAAACTCTCTTTCAAGACCTAAACCACAGATATAAATTACATGCTTTTAATAATTAGAATACAAGAAGTGCACAAAAATATTGACTCCATTACATCACATAAACCCCTTTAACGGAGAAAACTTCATTTTGACCTAAGGCTTGAATAGTATAAACCTAGATCTCATAGAAGGCTTCTGTTATGTTGGATGGCATTTTTCTATTACGTTCATGAGAAAAGAAGACATGGATACATTGTTGCAAACACATGGAGTGTGTTCATTTCAGTTGAAAAAAATTTGATGGCATTCTTCTTCATTTTGCTCCTAGATTTCTTTTATTGCAAACCTCTCCCATGAAGATTCACATGGTACTTTTGGAGGAAGCCCACACATCTAATTGCCATAAAGCATGAGAAAGTCCTGCAAACGCAAAGTATATAAGTTACTGAGAAATGGGAACGAAGCAAAATTTTATTACTATGCTTAGCTATCTATCTCAGTTCTCACAACAGGAAATTTAAAACATACTCTAAAAGTCTAGTACAGAGAAACAAAATTAAAGAGGAATAAATAAAAACAAGAACAACCAAAATATAAAACAAAATGTGTATTTACCCACCACATGGCATTTATCGACAAATCCGAAACTCCCAACGCTGAAACCTCCCCACTTTTTGATTGGTATTAAAGTGCCAACGGCAAAGTCCTGTATTCTGGTGACATTTTTCTTTTGGGGGCTCTTTTAATTGTCCAGAGAATCTACTCCATGTTACAGCTTGGTTGCATTTACAAGCGTTTGTGACTTACAACTAATCCACCTAATTTTGTCCTCTCATTTGCATGAAATTAATCCAACCTGAATTATGGGTGCAATGTAATTAAAATCTGTGTGCATATTATGGGAGCAATGAAATAAATGCACAGAACAATATTGCTTTTTAAGGATGTTGAAGTCCTTATACCACTTTTTAAGAAAATATTATGGGTTCAATAGACTTGCTTTGACTTTTTAATAACATGGATATACTATCAAATCTGCGTATTGAAAGGTCTGTAGTAGAAAAAATTGAAATGGCTATTGCATCCAACATTAACATAGAGACCACAGTGGCTTAGTGGGTGACACTTTTAAGTTCTCTTGATTTGGTTGTTTTGTCTATAACCGAATTGAAACACTGACATTAGTGACCGTTGCGCCAAAGATAATTGCTCCAGATCAAACCAACTGGCCCATAAATGATAATTGCTTCTACCATCAAATAAACACAATGTCAAAAAAACCTACATGTCTAATTATAAGATAGTGATATCTAAAACAACCATCCTCTCACTTTAGAATTTTGAAAGCCCTCGTCATCATCTCTTTTATAGGAATTTGAAATAGTTTCACCTTCAACAGCTTGCACAACTAAAATATCACTGCAAGGAAAAAAAGAATAAATAGTTGTCCAAAAAAACAAATAAATTTCATCTATCTAATGAAAAAATGCTCAGAAACCTTGAAGAGATAAAACCTCGAATCATGAGCTGTAGTACTTAAATAAAATTTTAAACACATGCCACAACAACAAACTATAACTGTAATGCTTACAAAAGTTTCTTATATGATAAAACTTATTCACTGTCATTCAATAAACAAAACTACAAACTAACGTACAAAACTGTACTACAATAGTTTACAAATGGAATAAAAAATTTTAACTTTGCTGGAATTGGTTATGTTGCTTCTAAATATGCGGCATCACAAACTCACATGTTCTCTAATACACCAAAACGCTTCTATCTAGCTCTTTAGCAAGACTGTCCACTTTCAGTCTTTTGTTGTTGTTCTTCTCTCTATTCTTCTCCCTATTGAACCATATTTGCGTTTAACCTTGTGGAAAATACAAAATAAACATTGTAACCAATAATTGATCCACTATTATTCAAGCGTTGAAAGAATGAGTACTTTTTACAACTGACTATATTCCAAATACAACACTAAAATCTGATCTTTAAATACATTAATATTCGGCAGGAGCAGTCCCCACCATTTCCAAGTCTTTTAGAAATTGGCAGTCATTAATATCAACAGTTTTTTCCATCTGCAAACTATATTGAAATGTATTATATAAACTTCAGAAGCTATAGGGCATGAGCATTCATCTAATAGTAGATGTTTGAATTACCTTCATTAAAGCTTATCGTGCAGCTTCTCTTTCAATTTCTAGCTTCTGTTTAGATATCTCAGCAGCCTCTTCATCAGCTTGTCTGCGAGCATTCTCGGCAGCTTTGGCTTCAGCTTGCAGCCGAGCCCTCTCTGCATTTATAAGTAAATATGAAGTTATTATAAACATATAACCCATAAATCCATATCACTAATTCAAAAGTCACTGTAGGTTGCATTTAAATGGTCATAATATCATATACATAGCAACATTCTAGATCAAGTTCAAACCTTCTCTTCACAGCTTCTCAAGCTCCTCCCTCTCTTGGCGCATTTTCTCAGGATCTTCTTTTTCACCCTGAGTTTGCAAAAGTTTGTTTAGCTAAATACATAAAGGGCATAATGATTGTCAAAAAAAGTATTCATAAAACCATCATAGGAACTCTAGGAAACCTAAGAAATTTATGAACATCGACCTTATCAAGAGTCTTCTCTCATGCTCTAAGAATCGTATCAGCAAAGCAGCTATGCATTAAAGCTGCATGATAGAGCTTTTCTGGGGAGACCTGTCTCCCACAAGAAGCATCCCTCCCCAAGGTGCACATACCATTCACTGACAAGAATTTGGACATTATCAAATTCCGTTTTTCTATAGGTCACCATCTCATCCTCGTCTAACCAAACTCGTCATAGGCTTACCCTCTTGGCTTCTCTCTGCCTCAATTGACATTAACCTTGAAGGGTTGCTTTGTACATCTTGGTCAAAAGCATCTCCAAAAGCTGAATGTGAAAAAACAAGTTCCGCCTCTTCAAGTTAAAAAATGTCACAGCGCAGAGCAGATCCTTATATATTTTGGCACAACTCACCATTTTTCTCATGAGGGTCAACAAGATCACTTTTCTCATGATCCAACGATTCTACCAAAGTAGTAGGTATCCTGCATGTACGGAAATTTGATAATGAATATGTAAGTTTCCAACAAATTTACCAGAAAACAGATAAAATCTCCCACACAATGAAGTCACTTTGTTGGAAGTATCAAATGATATACTTAAACCCATAAGGCAAATAAATATAAATGTACCAAAATCACCACCCAAGTGTCTATATCTATTAAATGTAGACACATGCAGCTTAGCAGCAGCAGAAATATAATACCTCAATAGTGTCTGCAACAGGGGCAGTTTTACCGGCAACAGATTTGCTTAAAGATGAGTTGTCAGAATCTGAATCTAGAAGTCAAAGCAAGTACAAATCAGCAGAGGGTGAAACGACAGCAGATTTGCTTGAAGATGAGCTGTCAAAATCTGAATCTAGAGGTCAAACCAAGTACAAATCAGCATAGGGTGAAACCGAAGCAATGGTAACACAAGAACAACTCTGTAAAGATGGATAGAATCAAACGTTCCCAAAGAAGCATTATTGTATGCAAATGCTTTATCTAAATGCACAATTTACTGCAAGCTTTTCCAGCATTATTGTATGCAAATGCAATACAAAAACTGTATCCCTAAAAAGGCAGCTTATGCCCACTCTTGAAATCAATAAAACCAAGTCTAAATTACTTAACCCCAGCACAATTCGCTGGCTATTGCAAGACCAAACACAATGTAATTGCTAGAAATAAGCGAACAACTCAAATATAAGGCCAACTAAATTCAACCTTCGTAGTCAAATTATTCTATAATAAATATTCCCTTCATCAGCCAGAGGGAGCAGTTTATAGAGAATGAAAACGATAGACTCTTTCGCATTGTTCTATTTGTTCTTTTCTCTGTGTTAACAACTAAACCAATCAAACACCATTTATACTTTATCTAAATGCACAATTTACATTTACAAACTTTTAAAATCCACTACCTGGAACATACACCCAAATAGACAAGGCAACTTTTGCATAAAAAATTACACGTGTAAAACTTCAATTCCAAAGAAACACCAAATCCTAGAATGACCTTTGAAGTCATTGCTAACACATAGCAATCACATAAGTGAGACAAAAAAAGAGCATATATTAGAACTAACCACTAGATGAGGAACTAATTAAAATAAAGGAATTGACAGTTGCTTCTTTGACATCGTTGCAACTAAATACTCCCTAGAAGCTTTTTAGAATCTACTTTCTGTTGAGTGTACTCTAAAAGAACAGTCGGTGCCATATGTTTATTTAATCCCCAGTCTGCATAATCCAACAAGCTCAATAGCTAACAATTTTGAATCTACCATCTTCGCTGCTTGAGGGGCAGGGATGGGCAGGGCAAGGAGGCGGCTTGAGGGGCGGGCATGGGTCGGGAAGAAAGGAGGTGGGGATGAGCCTCGAAACAAGGTGGTGATGGCCAGCGGACCAAGGAGGCGGCAATGTTGGGGAAGCAAGGAGGAGGAGACATTGGGGAAGCACGGAGGAGATCTTCCACTACCGCAGAGCTCTAACTGCTGAATACCAACACAAACTCTTTAGTTTCACCTTCAAACAACCACAATGTTTAGAAGTAGGAAGAAAAAAAATAGCACCTTACACTAATTCCATCAATAGAAGAAATCCTAGATCATCAAAAGTCATCATTTATGAAAGACAGTAGACTCACATTTTTCCTTGGAGGCCAGCTCCTGTCCATGCCAAGCGGAAGAGGCAAGGTACCATTGTGCCCATACTTAGGGGGGCTCTTTACCGACATCCTTGCTAGCCTATTGCCGGTGCCGGCATTGAAAGTTGGGCAAAGTTTACGAAGAATCCAAAAAGAAAAGGGGACGGATGTTTGACTTGTGACTCAAATTGGAAGAGAGAATCGACCCCAACGCCATCTCGATCGGAAGGAGAACCAAACGGGTCAAATTTCTAGGAAGGGAACTTGAGGACGAATAAATGGTCGTCGTTGGAGGGTGGGGTGGACTTCTATAGGAGGGTGGGGCGGAGGGGGATAGGCGGGAAATCTTTTTGGGCGCCTCTGGTCGAGCTCGGAGCTCTGGTCTAATGCTGGTCTAACTTTAGTTAACTGTAAGGAGTCAGAAGCATTAGATGTTATCGGACGGTCAACTTTAAAATGGGCGTTTATACACTATATAAGTCGGGGCTTATTATAACTTTACCCATTTAATATTATAATTTATTATTTTTAAAATATAACATTAATTACTTGGGAATTGGAGTACATTTTTTAAAACAAAGTATCAATCCTTCAAAATTTTATATCTATATTTTAATTTACCCCATTAGTCAATATAAAAATAATTTTTAAATTTATATATTCCAAAAACCCCCATTTTAGAACCTGAAATAACCTTCACTCGTACCTTTTCATTTCCGACCCAACTCATCCGTTTGAAAATAGACGCACATCGGTTTGAAAATAGACGCACATCGGGCCAGGGTCTCCTATGCAACCCCTCATCTATAAAAACAATTTTTAAGCTCGTACGTATAAAAAAAGCCCCTGTTTACAACGCGAAATAGCCTTTCACTCGTGCATTTTCATTGCCGCCCTTTCCCGGAGATCCAACCCTCTCCAACAGATCAGCTCCTCTCTTTCATTGCGCTCCCAGTCCCAGGTGCAATCCCCTCCTCTCGCTCGCACCACTTCCCCTCTTTCATCTTACCACCTATCCTGGGCGACCCACATTACACAGTGCACAGCTTTATCCTCCATCACAGCAGCCATTTCTCGAGCAGCATCTCGTTCCAGCGCATTCTCGACCGGGGCTGCAACCTTGGCAATTTCTCTCCTCCTCAAGGTACTTCCCTTTCTCCCAATTTTCAATTCTTACCCGGACGGACTCGTTCGATTCTCGACCGCGCGCATCATATTTATCTTCCGCACCGGCGCTCCAAGGTACGTTGTCTTTTCCCCACTTCGTCCCCTCTTCCTCCGCTCTCCCCACCCAGGCGGCCTCCTCCACTCACGCGGCCCGCTGCACCCCCCATCCTCCGCTGCTCCCGTCCACCTTCCTCCCCCAACCACGACGGCTCCACCCCTTCACCCACGACTGCTTCCCCCCCCCCCCCCCTCCCCTCATCATCACAAGTCTATAGTCCCCCGCGTCCTCCACCCCCGGCCTCTCGGGCAGCAGATTTTAACCCCCCAAACCATCGCAAGCTCACTGCAGGTGATTTTACTGTGTTCCGGTCGTAGATTTTATCTTTTTTGAAAGAGAAATATCGGTTTCCCTCTTCCATTTTTTTGTTTTCAATGAATTTGGTCGAGGATCAAGCTTATGTAAAGGATGATCTCGATGTGGCTGTCAAAACTGGATCCTTTAATGTAAAAAATGGTTGTCAATCATTTGATCACTTGAATATGTGATGTGTCCTTTGATTTTTCTACGCTAGGACCTGCATTTATTCCACAAATTTAGCTGATTTTTCTTGACAAACTGTGGTCTTTTTTCTATGTGCTTTGTTAATCTCTTGCTGTGTATCATTAACAATTTTGTGAGACCACAATTTTTATTGACTTTTTGAGCAATTCTTTGGATGGATTTAGTGGCATCAAAGCAGGAAGCTGAGGTTAATTGTCATGCTGCCCCTTGTACCTGAAAAATAGACAAAGACGTATTTTATTTATAGCAAATACAGTTCTTTATAGATACAGGTATGTATTTCCTAGTGGGGAATACATAATAGATACAAAAGTGTATTTTCACATGAAGAGGGTGTGGTGACAAGTGGACGGTGGTGATTACAAAGAGAGGGGTGTCCAGGATTGCCATGGTAGCAAGGGAGGAGGTGTCTTTAATAGCCCCCGACAAACTCATGGTGGAGGTAGAACCATGAGTTTGGAGCGTAACTACTGAAATCGCTCAATGGAGAGAGGCTTGGTGAGGACGTCGGCCACCTGCTGAGCGGAGGGAGTATGCTGGACACCAAGCTTGCCGTCTAAAACCTACTTTTGAACATAGTGATGATCAAGTTCAATGTGCTTAGTTCGAGCGTGGAACACCGGGTTGGCCGAGAGAGAGATGGCGGATTTGTTGTCACACCATAAGATGGGGGTGGAGGGGAGGGCTACTCCAAGGAAGGTGAGGACCATGCGGGCCCATGTGATCTCAGTGGTTGTGCTGGAGAAAGCCCGATACTCGGCTTCGGTAGAGGAGCGGGCTACTATGTCTTGCTTTTTGGACGTCCAAATGATGGGGTTGAGACCAAGGTAAAGGCAGTACCCGGAAATGGACCGACGATCAATGGGGTCACTTGCCCAATCGGAGTCAGAGAAGGCACAGAGTGCAAGAGTGCCGGGTCGAAGGAGGAGCCCATGAGTGAAGATACCTTTGAGATAGCGAAGGACTCTTTTAACGACCATATAGTGAGAGGTGGAGGGGTTGTGCATGTGTTGGCAAACGAAGTTGACGACATAGGCAAGGTCGGGACGGGTGGAGGTGAGGTATTGTAAGGCACCAACAATGCTTTTGTAGTGAGAGGGGTTGGGGAAAGGTGGGTCGTGGGGATTGTGGGGAGGGTGTTTGTAGGTGGTGGGGGTCGGGGAGGCTTTACATTGGGACATAGAGGCACGGGCAAGGATATCAAGAGCATATTGGGGTTGGGAGAGGAAGAGGCCATTGGGGGAGCGGGTGACTTCAATGCCAAGGAAGTGATGGAGTTTGCTGAGGTCTTTAATGACAAAGGTGGAGCTTAGGAGGGAAATGACTTGTTGTATGTGGGGGGGATGGTTACCTGTGATAAGGATGTCATCGACGTATAGGACAAAGATGGTGATGTGGGAGCCTTTGGTGTGAAGGAAAAGGGAGGTATCAGCATGACAGGAGATAAAGTCAAGGGAGAGAAGGTAGGTGGAAAGACGAAGGTACCAAGCACGAGGGGCTTGTTTGAGGCCATAGAGGGCTTTGTGGAGGTGACAAACATGGTTGGGCCGAATGACATCATGATAACCGGGGGGTTGTGCCATGTAGAGTTCTTCAGAGATAGTGCCGTGAAGGAAGGCATTGGAAACGTTGAGTTGCTTAATGGGCCAGGAGCGGGTGACGACGAGGCTGAGAACAATCCGAACCGTGTAAGGTTTGACCACAGGGCTAAATGTCTCATTTGTAGGCAAGGCCTTCCTCTTGATGGAACCCTTTGGTAACAAGGCGGGCCTTGTAGCGAGAGATAGTCCCATTGGCATTACGCTTGATTTTGTAAGTCCAGCGGCAACCAATGACATTGGAAGAGGGCGGGGGAACCACTAAGCTCTAAGTACCTTGTTTGTGGAGGGCTTTAATTTCCTCATCTATAGCGGTACACCATTCAGGAATGGAGGAGGCAATTTTGAAGGAAGAGGGTTCAGTTTGAGGTGGAGAGATAGTGAGGAGGGAGAAAGGAATATGAGGACATACGATCCCAGCTTTGCTACGAGTGATCATTGGGTGAGGGGGGGTGCGGGGGGAGAGGGAAGGGGGAGGGGAAGGGAGGGGTGTTGGGGAGAGGAGTGGGGTGGGGAGGGGAGTGAGGGGGGAGAGAGGAGGGTGGTTGTTGTGAGGTCGGATGGGGGTTAGGGGTAGGGGTAGGGATGGGGGAGGGGAGGGAGTGATGAAAAGAGGAAGGGGGAGTGTGGTGGAGGGATTTGGGGTAGGGAGGTGTAGACGCGATGGGAGATGGGATCGAGTCAACGGAAACAGAATCCTTTGGTGTTAGGGCAATAACCGAGAAAGATGGATGAGATGGCCCGGGGGGAGAGTTTATGGGAAGAGTAGGGACGGGTCCGAGGGAAGTAGCGACAACCGAAGGCTTTGAGGTGGGAGTAGTCGGGGGGTTTGTGGAAGAGGAGTTGGTAGGGGGAGAGGTTTTGTAAGGAGGGAGAAGGTAGGCGGTTGATGAGGTAGGTGGCGGTATAAGTAGCATCCACCCAATAGGAGAGAGGCATGTGGGTGTAGGAGAGGAGGGTGAGGGTAGTTTCTATGATGTGCCGGTGTTTTCTTTCGGCAACGCCATTTTGTTCGGGGGTATGAGGGCAGGAGGTTTGGTGGGAGATGCCATGAGAGGAGAGGTAGGAAGAGAGGTGGTGGTTGAGGTATTCACTGCCATTGTCGGTGCGGAGGGTGGTGAGGGTGTGGTGGAAGGTCCGTTCGGTTATGGCATGGAATAGGCTGAAACATTCGGTTACATCGGATTTGAGTTTGAGGGGGTAGAACCAAGTGTAACGGGAGAAGTCATCGACGAAGATCACATAGTAGCGAAAGCCGAGAAAGGAGGTGACCAGAGAGGGACCCCAAACATCTGAGTGGACGAGCTCGAGAGGTCGCGAGGAGCATTTTGGGGAGGGTGAGAAAGGGAGTTTGTGCGCTTTACTAGTGAGACAACTATTACAATCTAAGGATGACATTTTTTGGATTGGAGGTGACAAAGTAGAAGCAACTAAATTAAACATAGTAGATGACGGATGTCCGATCCGATGATGCCAAAGGCGGGAGGAGGCACAAGCAAGTAGGGTGGTGGGAGACGCGGTAAAGGCGGAAGACACTGGATAGACACCATGTCAGTACGGTCTTCGAAAGAGTATGCGCCGAGAGCTAGTGTCCTGGATTGTAACATGAAAGGCATCAAAGGTTAGTGAACAATTATTATCAAGAGCAAGTTTATGAACGGAAAGAAGATTATGAGAGATAGATGGAGTATGTAAGACATTGCGAAGAGAAAGGGTAGAGGGGCCAAGATGGAGGGTAGTGTGACCTATGGATGAGACACGTAAAGCCACCCCGTTTCTGACGTTGACGTGGTTGGATGTCGAGTGAGGCACATGGAAGGAGAGGTTACCGCGATCCGTTGTCACGTGGTCGGAGGTGCCACTATCAAGGAGCCACTCCGTGGGAGTTGCCGAGGAGGAGGTGCCGGAGGAGAGGGCCAGAGCACCGGAGGGCGAGCCCCCAGGGCTGGAATAGCGCTCCCAACATGTTTTGGCGGAGTGGTTGGTCCCACCACAAATCTGACAAGGGGGGTGGGGACCGCGACTGTGAGGGCCAGAGCGCCAACGGCCATGAGTAGAACCACCGCGTGGGCCGAGTACCCCACAGCCAGCAGGGGTGGGGAGAAGGCCCCGGGTAGCCCCTCCCCCATATGGGGCAGCAAGTGCAAGGGCCGAGCCCCCGACAAGGGGGGCAGTAGCGTAGCCGCTAAGGGGAGCAAGCGGGAGGCCATAAGGAGAGGTGGGAGGCAGCCCATAGGGGCCAGGGGCGGTGGGGGGAGAGGCCGGAGGTAGGGGCCCATAGTTAACCGGGAGAGAGGGATGCCATGAGTGGAGGGCAGTGAAGGCCGTCGCCAAGGGTAGGCCTACTGTGGGGGCGGCAGGGGCGCGAGAGAGAGTGGCTTCTTCAGCGAGGAGAAGTGTCCAAAGCTCCGGGAGGGGAATGGTAACACCGCGAGCACAGAGGGCTGTGGAGAAGATGAAGTACGCACCGGAGAGACCGTTTAGTGTCTTGTGAAAGAGGTCAAGGTCCGAGATGGGAGCACCAATGGCGGCGAGTTAATCCGCATAGGCTTTAAGGCCGTCAAGATATGCGGTCATAGTGCCATCGCCTTAGACGTGTGCGGCAAGACGTTCTTTCACATTGAGGATGTGAGCCGGGGAGGTAGAGAGGAAGCGATCTTCGGCTGCGGTCTACAGGGTAGCGGCGGACTCAAGGCCAATGAAGTAGCCGAGCAAGGACGGGGAGATGGTGGCACAAACGGCAGTAAGAAGAACTCGATCAATGCAACGCCATTGGGTGGCAGTAGGGCGGGCAGTAAGGTCGCCAGTGGCCGGGCATGGGGTGGAGCCATCAAGAAAACCCATGACACTATAACCCTCAAGGAGGTTGCGAACTTGAATCCGCCACATGAGGAAGGTGTTGGAGTCACAATGTACGGTGACAAGTTGAGGGAGATGAGAGCTGAGGAAGCGAACCACTGCCGGCATGGGAGCAAAGAGGTCATCAAGTGTCATAGAGGAGGGTGGGGACGAGGGGGAGCCCGGGGTGAGACCAGACGTGGTCATGGAGTGCCGAGGAGAGGCCATAAGTGGGGATGGGGGAGGCTGTGCGGAGGGGGGAGAGGCAGGTTCGGGCGACTGGAAAAAAGGAAAGAGAGGGAGGCTGCTTGCGGGAAGGGAGATCTGGGCTGGGGCCGGGTCCGGGACGGTGGGCACCGGTGACGGAGTGGAGCTGGACGGGGTGGCGTCGGACCGGGGTGGATCAAGACTGGGCAGCGCCTATAAGGTCCCTGATTTTTCTATGATTTTTTGTGATTTTCTTGCTATTTTTTTGGTTATTTTCGATGAGAAAATGTGACGTTTCAACGAATTTGTATGTATGTATTTTTCTGCTGTATTTTTACTCATAGGGCTTAGTCATGGGCCACGGGCCTCGCTGCACACTTTCGGCGCGAGTGTTAGACTTATAACGCGTAAACAGTGAGTTAACACGTGATGGAGATACGATTAGACAAAAAAGAAAAAGAAAAAATATATACAGTAGATTAGATCGGGCTCGGCCCGATACAGAGAAGAAAAAAATGTTGGAACAGTGTTTTCCCCCCCTTCTTCGGCGTCTCTCTGTCCCAGCCGCCGCTGGCTGCCGGTGGGCCACAGGGCCGCCGCACTGGCTCCACCCCAGCCATGCGACGGCAAGGGGGCCGTCGTCCCGGCCCCACGACCGCTCCGTCGTCCGCCCCATCTCGCCCCTATTCTGCTGGTCGATCTCTCTGCTCTCTCTCTGATTTGTGATTGGACGGCGCCAGCGGTGGCCGATGGGCTCCGCCTGGCCTTCGTCCGGCCAGCCTCGGGCCAGCGACAACAGAGCCGCCGCCCTGGCCAGTTCCGCAGATTCCCCCACCTGGATCGTCCCGGTTAGCTCTCTCTGCCCCTCTCTGTATTGAGATGTTCCACCGCCGCCACGGGCCAGCATGGCCCGACTGGCCGGCCACGGTGTAATGACCCTAATTTCTAACATGATCTTCTTACATATTTTGTTTATAATTTTCTTAAGTTTTAGTTAGAGCTTGTGAAGACGAGCGTAACGAGTCTTAAAACGCGAAGATTAGAGGTCGGGAGCAAAAGTTACGACCTCGGGGAACGTGGTCGACTGGCGGGACCCACTTTTGAAATTTAAGTGGATTGGTTCTTAAATAGTCTTGTATCGTAGGGCTCGTGAATACGAACTCAACGGTACCAAGAACGCGCAAATCGGAGTTCGGGATAGGAAGTTACGATTTTTGGAATTTTTGGATTTTTTTAAATTAAAAATAATATTTTATTTTTTTCGGCGCGGCGCGACTCGGCGCAGCGCGGCGCGGCTCGGCGCAGCGCAACGCGCGGCGTGTGCCGCGCGGCGCGCGCCGAACGCGCGCGTCGCGCGCGTCGAACGCGCGACGAACCGCGCATTCGCGGTGACGAACGCGCGTTCGTCACGCACGAACATGGTTTCGCCGGGGGCCGGGGGGGCCGGCCGGTTTGTGGTGGCGCCGGTGGGCGCCTGCCTGTTCCGGCGGCGGCTCCCACCGGAATATTCCCCTCCACCGCCTATTTATACGCTTTCCGGCCACTTCTTCACCCACATCCGATTTTCAGCCCCCTTCACTGTTTTCACCATTCCCGACCCGTTTTAAGTCCGATTTTCACGTTTCAAGACCCGTTTCCTACTAATTCAAGGGTGCTCTACGCACCGGAAGCGTTACTTTCTCGAGACGACCCCTCTAAGACCTCGAAAAACGTGCCCCTTCCCTAATCTTCTTTTTTCATCTTTTCTTGTTTACGGGCCATTCCTAAACCTTTTTAACCCGTTCCAAAGCCTTACCCTACTAAATCAAGGGCATTCTACGCGTTGGAGTGGTTATTCTGCCGAAATTCTCGCTCGAAGGCTGATATATTAAGGCGGGACTCTCTTTACGCTACAAGGAGATTTCGCACGTGTTATAGGTAGGTAGTTTTAAATTCTAATCGTATGCCGAGATTTTGACTCGCTAAAGTCTTACTAAAAGTTTTTCTGTTACTTTATGAAAACAAAAGCTCGACTTCAAAATCATCTCCTCCTTTCGAAAATTTCTCCGAGTTTTGGGCAATCGTGCCGTCTGGATAGTTCTCGGTTCTTCGGAGCTAAGAATTATTATGATTTTGGATACCGCCAAATTTGGCATCTGGCGCGCACAGGATTGGGATGTCATGGGTAAATCCCGTCCTTTCAGTCTCGCGTCGCCCCATGGGCGCGGGTGTAAGTCGTCTGGTATCGCGACGTTCTGTGATCATGTTTTCAGGTTTTCCGAAGGATTTCCAAAAAGAAAAATGGCATGTGCACGAAGCATATCCTTAGAACTTAATTCAACCTACTGAGTATAAATTTACTCACCCACCCTCAGACTCTGCAGGTGTTTCACTCAATTCTGAAGGAGTCGACGAAGGCTTTCCTTAAATTACAAGTTTTGTATTACTGTTTTTGTATTTATGTAAATTATTGTATTGACCAATGTACAAAGGCACGTGATGCCTAATTTTGGACAATCTTTGTATAATACAAAGTATGTTGTAATTACTGTTTTAGTACACGGTGATCCTTGGCAATTGTAATTAAATTTTGTTACGTTTTCAAAAATTATTTTCTTTTATTCGAAAATACGAGGAGCGTTACACACGGCTTCGCCCTGGGCCGGCGACGGCGGGAGGCCATCCCTCCCGGCCCGGGGGGCCTCCGTTCCGCTGCCCTGTCCTCATCCCCTTTCTGCCCTATTTTCCGCCAATGCACTGTTTTTGGTGAAACAGTGGCCGCCGGCGGCCATCCATGGCCGACCAAACCTCCGTCCGGCCCTGCCTGAGTCCGGCGAAGGCGGGGAACCACCCCACTCAGCCCGGTTCCATCTCTTCCGCCATTCTCTCCTCCACCGGTGCATTTCGGCCCTGATTTTCACCAGAACCACCCAAAGCCCCCCTGCATTCTGGCTGAGCTTGAGGAGCGCCGCGGGCAGGCCGCTGGCCGACCTTGGCTTGATGATGGCCAGGTGACGGCCAAGCCGCCTCCCCAATGCCGTCCCAGCTCAGGTTCGTCGACCTTTGCACTATTCCGGTCCGCCTCTCCCTCATCTCCCTGTTTTTGCTGTGTATGAGTTCACTGGCTTCCACCGTCAGCTGGACACTAGACGCCGGACTTGACCCACTAGACCGTTGTTCGGTCTCTCTCTCCGGCCTAGAAACGATGGCGGATGTTTCCACCCAGCCCGAGTTAGCCTTCGTCCCATCCGTTCCGTTGGAACGTGATTTGTCGCCCGCCGGTTGATGTGCTCATCCACAGAAAACCGAGCCTTTGCTCCTTACTGTGTTATTTCTCCGGCGTGTCACCGTTGACTTTGGCCGTCACCTCTGGCCGGAGATAGCTCCTCCTAGCCGCTAGGGCCATGATGGAGTCGGCCAGAGCCGCCAGTAACCCCTGCTCCTTTGTGCCCAGGGTTTTTCACCCGTTTTGGGCCACTGTAGCGTCTCCTTTGGACGCTTGTAGTTGGGTGGGTCTCAGCCTAGAGATGGTTGGCCGCCTTAGTGCGGCACCGCCCCTCTTCTTTGGCATGAGGTAGGTTCCCCCTTTGCCGATGATATGTGTTTGACCGCGCTATAGAGAGCACCATGTTTTGCCCTCCTACCGTCCTACCTCCACCGGACACCGTATGGCCTCTAGTCGGCCTACCTCGACATGACAATGGCAAAGGCTATTTTTGTCGGTCACCACCCTTGGGCATGACCCTACCGCCCTACCGAGTTTCGGGCCGACACCATCTAGCCCTCTCTCCCCTCCCTTTGTCCGCGTGTGCATGTAGCCACGTGTGCGGGTTAGGGTATTGGTGCCACTTTGGCACTGCCCGACCATCTGATGGCTTTGCCATCATCTGGGTTGACATCGGAGTCCTCCTTCACCTCTCCTCTTGTAATGACCCGACCCGAGCCGGGCCCACAAAATCACTAATAGGAAATTTTCTCTTTCCTTGAGCCAGGAATCATCGTCTGAGTGCGAGAGGTACAACGTTCGTCTACGCACTACGAAGCTTTAAGGCTTCCTCATACGTAGACTTAGGTTGTAACGAACACGTACACACGACGAAGCTTCATAGTTCGTCGCGTGTAAAATAGAATAAAACATATTATTATAATGATTTGGATCGGGCCAACGTTGCCTTGCCGTTGGTTGCCTACGTACGTATTGGATATTATTCCAATACGATCGGATCCGAACGTAGTTCTGCCTAATGGCTACTACATACAACAAGCATCACAAAATTATACGTATAAAATACATATCTCCGAATATCTAATCGGAGTATACAAAAACTCGTCATATATCGGAGTCAAGCGGAAGTTAATAAATTAACAGAATCGTACATCTCTCTCTACCACAGAGCGGGATCAAAATCTCGTACACATGTTTTGCTCCATTATTGAATCGAGACTGAGCACATCACCTGGCTCGCTCTATCACTGAGCCGAGACCGGACACACACATCACGTGTCTCGCTCTACCATAGAGCGAGACAACACACATCATGGCATATAGGCACATAGCATAGTATATAGGCACATAACATGGCACACAAGTATAGTAGCGGAATACGGAGTTGCTTACTGCCCTCATGTCTCGTATAGTAGCGGTATACGGAGTTGCTCACATGAGCATCCTCCCCTTCAGATCCGAAGATATTAGATGGAGCTTCCTCTAGCCTCCATACGTTCCTCGTCTTGTACTGAAAGACTACGTATAAATGTTCTCCTTGCCGGAGACTCTTCTCATTTTCTGTGCCCGTGAGCGGCAGACAAAACCTCCCCTAGTTTGGATTACTTCTCTTGATGTAGCTTGGCAACTCCGGACAAAATCTCATCTTGCTTTGGGCCCATTTTTCTTGTTCGTTGCTCGAGGATCACGGGTGGAGCCTCTCCTTGTCTTGGGGCATTTCCTCCTTATACGGTTGCCGAATCAAAGAACGGACCTCTCCATCGCGTAGAACATACTTGATTTAGTAAAAAACGCCTCTTGGACCTACTAAATCGGAGTTGGGATGGCCAGAAATAGAAAAAACAAAGTTGGTCGGTACGGGTAGAACCTTTCCTTGTCTTGGGGCGTTTCCTCTTCATACGATTGCCAACTCAGAAAACGGAACCCTCCACCACGTAGAACATACTCGATTTAGTCAAGAACGCCTCTTGGACTAACTAAATCGGAGTTGGGATGGCCAGAAACAGAAAAAACGAAGTTCGTCGGTGCATGAAGATAACAGACAGGACCTCCTCTTGTCTTGGGACGTTTCCTCATCATACGGTCTCCAACTTGAAGAACGGACAGCTCCATTGCGTAGAGCATATTCGATTTAGTAGGAAACGGGTCTTGAACGGCCTTAATCGGCCTAAGAACGGTCAGAAACGGGGGTAGAGAAGTTCTGGGTCAGAGAAGGAACGAAATGGGGTATATATAGACCCCCGAGCCGCCGAAGCCGCGGCGCCAAAATCAGCAGTGCCCGCTGAAACCTCGCGCAGCTCACGCCCGCGCGTTACGCGGGTCGCGTCCATGCGCGGAACCGCTGCCCGCGCGGAACCACGGCGCGCGTGGAACTGCGGCACCCGCGGTAACGCGGGCGCGCGCCGCGCCGGCTCGCGCCCCGCGCCGGCTCACCCATTTTCCATTTTTCTTTTTTTATTTTTATACTTAAAATTACAAATGCGCGCATCTTTCTACCCCGGAATCGGATTTGCGCGTTCTAGGTACCGTTGGACTCGTATCGACGAGCCCTTCGATACCAACCCACTTAAAGCAGCAAATCACACTATTTCCAAGGGGGTCCTGCCTATTTTCTACGTTCATCGAGGTCATAACTTCTGGTCCCGACCTCCGTTTCGCACGTTCTTCAAATCGTTATGCTCATTATGCCAAGATCTACCTGGCTATGGGTATTTCATCTAATGAAAACCCTTAACATTAATCTCAAATTACCGAATTACCCTTAACCCTCCCGGGTTAAGCGTAACCGAAAAATGGGTCGTTACACCTCCGTCCTTTAGTGTCGCCCTCCGCCCTTTTGTGGGCCCTTATAAACATGAAATCGATGCCGTTGGGTGCTGTCCACGGCCAATTTTGACGTCTTGCGGCCGGTCGAGTATTTCTCAGCTGTCGGTTGACCTTTAATTAGTACCTTCTTGAATTCTGGTCTCACCTGCCACTCATTGGCATGATCTTTGTCCCGGCCACCCCTAGTGTGCCGTCGTGGATCGCGGATTTTGCCGCGTTGATTTTGACACCCCGTTTGGCCATGTGTAGTTCCGGCGCTTCTTAAAACCTCGAGACAACAGCTCTCTCAGCTAGGTAATGGTGTTGACCGCCGACTCCGCCACCGACACTGCCACCGTCGTGTGCTCGCCATCAAATGTCATGATTACGAGGTAGGGGAGCTTTGAACTCGTAATTTCATGACAACATGCTTTGAATGAGTAGCAGCATGCTAGGCTTGCATGATTCCATGTTTTGGATATTAAATCATGACATGTATGCATGATGTAAGATAGTGAATTATGCCACATTGAGATACATGTATGTATGTGAGTTGTAAGCATGTTTTATGTATGTGTATGATGTATGCGCTAGTGATGGCTAGCGAATATGTTAATGTGCTACGTATGTGTGTGATGGACATGTTAGTGATGGCTAGCGATGTCAAGTAAGTTACGTATGTGGACTTTGTGTGAGGGCAGATGTATGGGCGATGGACGATAAGAGGTGGCAAAGTTTTTGGTGAGGATTTGTATGTGTATGTGTAAGCATGTGACAGAAGACAACAGACGTAGGTTTGACAGTTAAGGAGTAGAGCAGATTGGTTTGGATCGGTTTGGAGCGTATGTCAGGGGTTCAGTAAGTAGGCTTAGGCTTTGAGCCTTATGAGGGTTTATTAGACAGTAAGAGCGTGCATAATTGTACAAGCATAACATACAAATTATGAAGTGAAAAGTAAGAATAATAAGTGAGGTATTAAGTAAGAGGATGATAACGGGGATCTGCTGTGAGGAGCTCAGTTTGAAGATGTAAGTAAGATGTCTGATCGTAAGTGGATGTCAGAGGATGTATGAGTATGTAAGGATCTGTGTACGGTGAGCTATGTTGTGACTTGGACAGGTAAGTGAAGTCTGTTGCCCCAACGAACTAGGGTTTCGATCGAGCTCAGCTTTAGTTTGATCAGTCGAGGATGACTGTGAGTCAGTTTGGCATAATTGTACCGCATAATATACTTAAGTCAAACTTGAATTATGAGAACATTAATAATGGCGTTGTGAGTTTGAGACCTGAGGGTTCGATGGATTAAGTTCCGTGTTTGAGCTAGCCGATAATGAGTTGGCTAAGCACTTCTTGTGTCTTGCCATGGTGGTTATCCTGCGGGATTTTTGTCTGTGTGCTATATAGAGTACCGGACATCTGATGCTCTATTGAGAGTGATGTATGCTTTGACTTGGTATGTGTGTTGTATTAAGCCTAGACGTTTGATGCTCTATTGAGAGCGCTGTAAGTTTCTGCCCTTCATGGGCTCTGTATGTTTCTGCCTAGATGACACTGTATGTTCTACCTAAGAGTGGCATTGTAAGATTTCTGCCCAAGAGTGGCACTGGCACTACAAGACCCATTATGGTGGGCAATTCTATGGCACTATAAGACCCCTTATGTGTGGGCAATTGTATGACGCCTTGTGTGGGTGTATTTGCGCGCTCAGGTAAGTAGTATCATGGATCTACTCTTACCTGTTTGATCCTGTGCCCCATGAGCATAGGTGTGCCTTACCTTCGGAAAAGTCCATGGCGTCTAATCACTCCTCGGAGGTTAAGGTGATGCCCCAGTGACATTCTTTTCCTTTTCGACGTTGGAGTTTATTAGCTGTAATGAGCTTCAGTGGTCAATAGTATGTATACGACTGTATGACTGAGTTTGTACGTTTCTGAGTACGCGTATGATGATGAGTATGTGTGAGTTTGAATATGACTTCGACAGTAAGTGTAAGACTGTACGAGTAAGGTCGTACGAGTAAGTGTAAGATTGTACGAGTAAGGTCGTACAAGTATGTATAAGTTGTATGAGTTAGCATACGATTATACGAGTAAGTTTGTAAGACCCTGATTAAGGGTGTTTGTGTAAGTTTGATATGATGGTGTGTTATGCGTGCTTATATGCTTATGTGCATAATTATGTTATATGTTGTTTGCCTCATGTTGAGTTGCATGACGCATGATTTATGAACTTATTGAGTTCACCGTTTGAGATTTCCCCTACTGGGTATTTTCCTACTGAGTATGAAAATACTCACCCTATTTCTTTTAGCCCCATTGTTTGGGAGGCTTTTGCAAGTTGTGTTGGTGAGCTCCTGGAGATAGATGCTCGTTTCTGCGGTGAATTGTTTCCCCCTCGACTCAAGTATATTTGACTCAATGAGAGTATTTTTGGTGCCACTATTTGATGTATTGGGTGAGATGAGATGTAAGTGTATGTATTCTGGACTTTTAATTTGGATCAGATAGTAGACTGTTTATGGGACTTGTACTCGGGGACGCCTGGGAGTTATTTGTATTTAAAAATCCATGATCATGGTAATTTAGTCGTACGTGTGTTTTCGAGTAGTGCCTGAGGATATTTGATTTGGCGGTACGATGTTTAACCGTATGATGTTTTAAACTATAAATTGTTTATACAAGTTTTGATTTTGTCATTTTGACTCCGATTTATTGAAAAAAAAATTCTATGAGTTTTAAGAAAAAATGATGAAAAATCTGGGGTGTTACAGCGCTGGATCGGAGCAGGTCGGGACGGTGCGGTGCCGGCAAGAAGATCTGGACTGGAGCGGAGCGGATCTGGGCGGGGGGCGCTGGAGCGGAGGAGAGGTGGACGGGGTGGCGTCGGATCGGGAGCGGATCTGGGCGGGAGGCGCCGGATTGGAGCAGAGGTGGACGGTGCAGCGCCGGTGACGGAGAGGGGCTTGACCTGGAGGCGCAGGATTAGGCAGATCTGGACGGGGCGGCACCGGTTCAGTCAGATCTGAACGGGATCAGAGCGGATCCGAGCGGGAGGCGCCGGATCGGAGTAGAGGTGGACGGGGCGGCGCCGGATCGGTCAGATCTGGACAGTAGCGAAGGTAAGCTGCCGGCGGGAAGGGTGACAGGACAGTAAGGGGGAGATCGGTGACGGGGAAGAGCACGGGACAGGGGAAGGAGGTTGGCCGGGGAGAGGGATGGCCTGGATAAGGGCGTCGGTCTTTGAGGGAGGGCGTCGGAGAGTTTGCCGGATGGGAGGGCTTGCCGTTGAACGGGAAACGGAAAAGGATCAAGTCGATAGGCAGAAAGGCTCCGATACTATGAAAAATAGACAAAGACGTATTTCATTTACAGCAAATACAATTCTATATAGATACAGGTATGTATTTCCCAGTGGGGAATATATAGTAGATACAAAAGTATATTTCCATAGAGAGAGGGTGTGGTGACAAGTGGACGGTGGTGATTACAAGGAGAGGGGTGTCCAGGATTGCTATGGTGGCAAAGGAGGAGGTGTCCTTAATAGTACCCACCAGTAATTAAGCTACAAATTCGTTTGTTTTCTAATTACTATTTTTTTTTGTATTCATGTAGTATTGTTGCTACAACATTGCATTAGCGTTTGATTGCAGCTTGAGTTGTAAACAAAGAATTAACTAAGGCTTTTGGTTTAATAATATGAATGTCATTAGTGACTAGCGGGAATTATCAGTTATAAGGTCAAGGAAGTTGGTTGCTTGTTGTTAGAAAAGCAATCTAGTTGATCTGTCTGGCAACTTTAAGGATAATAATAATGACAACGCTATAGTTCATTGTCTTCAATTGGCCTTTCCTGATACAGCTGTTACAAACATGTGTTCAGCCATGTATATTAAGAATTGAGGCAAATTTGATCAAGTGTCTACTTATCTTTTTCTACTGTGGTGTACAAAGTATTGGTATGGTTTCATTTATTGGTTTGAGGAGATTGGCTCATTTGATATGGCTAGCTTGAGCTACTAAATCTCCAAAGCTCAATTCACAGGTCCTTCTTTTGGCTCATTTGATTTGTACTTTCCAAGATATTTACATTGCAGAGGTGCCAAGCCACTTGAAAATGCTCTGGTGGAACTTGGGAGATTGTTTGGATAATTAATCCCCTTTTAACCTTTCTTGCATAGTCACAAATTAAAGAAAATTATTAACCCTAATTGGCATATACTAAAATACAAGGGACTCACTCAGGTAGAGGTAAAAAAAATCAAAACAGACAGTCTGTGTCCGTGGTACATTCGGACATAAATACAGTAAAAAACTTAAATACTTAGTACTTAGAATAGTTCGTCACGGTCACCGTCATTGTTTAACCATGTCCAAAAGACCGATTACCACACTTGATCTTATGCTTAGATGAAAGTTGAATTCTATCGTGCATACTGTCATGTATTCTGAAAGCTCAGGATTCTTGTTATATTCTAAAATCGAGCGTCTAAAATGCTGAATTTTGGTCTATATTTTAAAATAAAAATTTTAAAATATAATAATATAATTTAAAATACAGAACGACTAACGCCCTTAATGTATATGTCCTCGGTTTGATAAATAAAGTGCTCTCGTGCGTTCTTTTAAGTCTGGGCTCGAAGGTCGAGCATTAAAAACGCTTCCGTCACAGAGCACTTCAAACCTCCCCAAATCCAGAGGCGGAAGAAGAAAAGTGTTTGTAGAGCATTTGAACATGCCCCGAATGGGTATTTCTTCTTCTTGTATTTTTGCACTCAGTGTTTGATCTTTCCAGTGGTATTTGCTGCACGATATTTGTATCTGAAGTAATTGTAATTGCCTGTAACAGCTGCAGAGAGCCTCGTGTTGGAAACAGTATGAAGTATGAGAGACGGGGGTTCTGCTATTATACATTGGCTTCATCAATCTGTGCCCTCTCTGTAACGCAAAAAACTGTTTTGGCGGCAGGAAATAGCTACGTCTTCCCATGCAGGCCAGGGCGAGCAGTTTCTCTCGGAATCTATCTTCACAGTCTTCAATACGCACCCCTGGTGTCAAACATGGGACCAGCGGCAGGGCTGTTATCTCCACTGGAATAGCAGACCTTGACAGTATCCTTTTATTGAGCTTATTTACAAATGCATATATGCGATGATTAATATACTATTGAACATATTGTATATCTGTTTGATCACCTTAATTGTTCTATTTACCACAAAAAAGGGGGGGGGGGATTTGTAAAGCTGATAGCAATAAACCATGTTCTATATTTTGTTTCTTTAGCTTCAATTTCTAGAGATTTTAGGAGGTGGGTTTCCCTTAGGAACCCTGGTGGTTGTCATGGAGGATGCCGAATCGCCTCATCATCTCCTCCTCCTAAGGAATTTCATGTCTCAAGGCATTGTTCATAATGAACCACTTTTGTTTGCTAACCCGTCAAAAGACCCAAAAGCTTTTCTCGGTACTCTCCCAAGTCCTATCTTACCAAAAGATGATAAACATGTACCAAGATTCCCTCAGGAGCTTGAACAGGTGATCGCTTTATACATAATCTGCCTAATCTTTTGTGTTTCCAATTGTGAATTGACCATTTCCAATTTTAAAAGTTAGATTTTTGCTCCTGAACAGGACAAGAATTTGAGAATTGCATGGCAGTACAAGAAGTACTTTGGGGACCAGTCAAATATAGGAATTCATAAAGGTATGATGACATTGGGTCTCCTTGTTCTTCTGTATTGACGCCTTAGTTCTTAGGGCTGTGTTTGAGGAATGATTTTTGGATGCTGGTTAGAATGTCTGTGGTAACTTGATCAGTTGTCAGTAAGGAGCCATTTATAACAGTATTTTATGCTGGGTAATGTAATTGGTTTCTTGGGGATAAATCCGGTAGTCTCTATGTCATATGAAACATTGTGCAATAGGAGTGAATACATGTAGATAAGTTGAGATTAACTATATTTTTAAATACGTGATAATCATAAACAATATTTCATCTACTTAAGATTGTGATATTGATTTCTTTACTATGTTTTTTGATAAATGCCACAGTTCTTTTGTTCTAGTTGTCCTTCCTGCTGCAATCATTTACCTTTACCCAGCACCAAGGTTAGCAGTTAAAAAATATGTCTTCCTTGAAAAGTGTAAACCCTACTTCATAGTAGCATTTTTATAATTCTAAATAGTTACAAAATCTCCACTGTTATACAAAGGCTTGTATGAATGATGTTTCTTCTTGCTGTTTGTTCTGCGAAGCTCATCGTCAATATAACGGACTTTGCTCTTAGATCATTGTTAATAAAACCTATACACATTTTGGACAGTTTTCTCTTTAATTTATAGTCTAAATTAGAAAATGAGTTGATAAAACAGGTTATTCAGGCCATAGTTGACAGTTCAGACTTCCCTTTAGCACTTTAGCCAAAAGATTCCTGCATTGACCTTTCATCAAGATGATTCGTAAATTGGGTTGTTTGAGATTAGAAGGAACCATAATTCGTAGTTTTGCAGATAATAGTGTGGAGTACTGCAATGATTTTGATTTGAGGAAGCCGCTTGGTAGGCAGATTTTTGGGTATCAAAATATTATTTGTACCAGCATTCAAGATTCATCAGGGCTTGATCTTCTCCAAGAGCAGTGTTTCAAATTTGTAACTCAATTTTCCAGGTTGAAATTTTTTTAACTGCTAACTTATTTTTAATATGATACTACTTGGTACTTTCTTTTTTGTTTATGTATCAATATTTTGTTTGTAGTGTCATAACATTTTTGTATTGTATGTCTAAATTAAAAGGATAGTCTTGTTATTTTTTCCTTGGTTTATTAACAATATGGTTATTTCACACTAGAAATGATGGTGATGGAGTTGTAGCTGCTGGTCGTGTTGCCATACAGTCTCTTGGTGCCCCACAATGTGGTTTCTCTGACAAGGTATCCAATGCTTTTACGAGCATTTTAAAGTCAAACTGGTACTGAGCCTTTTGTATACCATGTTTACGATTTGGTCAAAATATACCATTAAGGTAGTTCAGTTTGGTTTGGTGGTTAATAAAATTAGGGCCTGTTTGGATACTGATTAGTGGGTGCACCAAATCATGATTAACCATAAGCTGATTATTGAAAATCATCAATGAATCGTTATTATGTTTGTTAATGCATAATTTTTGAATCTGATTTATAAAAGATTTGTGGAATGAATCATGTTTGGGAAACCCGCAGGGAAATAAGACTCATAAGTTATAAATTACACATATATCCCCTTTTAAAAGAAAATTCATTTCAACACATGTTATACATGAAAACCATATGAGATTAATAAGTTATAAATTACACACGTGGGCATTGAACCTTTATTGGGTAACAATGCCTACCGCCACCCTTGTAAGATTATATTGATTGAGAGGTCTTAAAAAAAGAAATTACTTAAATTACAAATCTTAGGAGGGTCAGTAGTGGTGGTGCATGAAATCTATATGAGATATAAGCTGTGATCTCAGAAGATGACCATCATTACAGTTTTTGCAACCATAAAAACTTAAAACAAAAAATGGTGTGTCCGCAGCCACAGGCATGCTGCCGGAGCTGCAACAGCTAAATAAAAGTTACACTACCGGGCTGTGCTGCCATGGCCACAAGCGCATTGTTGGAGCCACGACATCTCAAAAAATATAAAATAAAATTGCCCACCATGGTCATGGTAGCGCTGCCATGATCATGTGCATGCTGATGAAGCCATGTCGGCTCAAAACAAAAAAAAAAAAATTGTTATGACCCGCCCTAGGGGTCGGGTCCCGCCTTCAAAGTTTATTATAATTAGGATTTACTTATTAATAATAGTATTTTAGGGCAATTTGGAGTTTGTTCCTATTGGGCTTAGGCTAATGTTAGAGGCCCATACTAATTAACAATTCTACTAGGATTAGAGTTCTAATTTGAGGTCTATAATTATGAGTACGGGCTACGCCCTGCTAATTTGTTCAAAAAATCAATGAGGAATTAGATTAGTTATTTTAATTTAGCCTCTTTACCCTAATCCCTCTCTACTCCCCTTTCTTCGCTGAAAATCCCTTGTAGACATCTTGTATACAATATTGATATTAGAGCGTTTGATTTTAGAGCTCCTACATGCCAATACGACCTCCTTTGCACCACCACTACAATTGTCCCGGTTCGAGGTAATGTTGCATACAAATGAGCTTGGATATTTCTGTTTCCAATGGCTGCAATGCTCATATCTATTTGGGTAGCATCCTTGATCCTTGGGTTGCAACCATAGACTTTGCATGATAATGGCTACAATGGCCCTGCAAAGGTCTTAGGCTGCCCATGTGGCAACATTGCCATGGCCATGGACGCGCTGTTGGAGCCACAAAAGCCCAAAACCAAAACAAAATGCCAGCCATGGCTAAGCCGCACTGCTGGGGCCACAACGGCTCAAAACCCAAAAAAACAATGTGTTCCGTGGTGCTTCCATGGCTGTGGCTGCACTGCCATGGCACTATTATGGTAGTGACTGCACTTCTGTGGCTACAGGCGCCCCTAGGAGCCAAACGGCTCAAAACATAGAAAAAAAATTGCACTGCCCATAGCCATGGCAACTTTGCCATTTACACATGCATTCAACTAGAGTCAGGGCTGCTCAAAACCAAAAACTGGCAAGGGTGTGGTTCATACCAGTCACTTTTGTAACCTTGGTGGTGATTCTACACAGGGTTCATACTTGTAAGAAGGCGTTCATAGGTGCATTGCCGGAGAAGCTATGGATGGTTGGTGAAGTTGGGGATGGAGGCTTGTTAGGGTTTTTGGGAGATGCTGGTTATGGGAGAAGAATAGCACGACTCTTTGAAGGACGTACTTATCAATTTTATTTTCTTAATTACTGCCTCTGATTACTTGGGTATTCACCTCTTTAGGAGATTAAGTGGGTAATCTAAGATTAACCACTAATCATATTTAAATCATCAATTAGTGGATAGTTAGATTCTTCCCTTAATTTGTGATTCCAAACACGATTAACCGGTTTTCTACTTAATCTTTCATGAATTTTTCCTATGAATTTGTATCCAAACGGCCCTTAAGAAACTGGCATTTGGGTTGTTTCAACATGGGTGATGAACATAAATACTACTTTAAATTTGTCTTAATGTTGAGTTAGTCTTTGTTCCATATACATGATGAATAGGATTAAAGAAAACTATGAACCAGCCAATTCATGAATATGTGTGTCATTTTAAATAGCCTTAGTTTAACTGATGAGTTCTTAACGCTTCTAGGTTCCTAGTATTTATTATCTTGGTTTGCTGAATGATTTAGTAGATATGAGAAAAAAACCATTATTTTGAGAAGTCAAACTGTTCAAGATTCATTCATTATAACACGATTATCTGACAGAACTGTCTTCAAAGCCCAATAATTGTGTAGTAATCTCTTTGAGCAATCTGCAATGAGATATGTCTAATGAAATGGGGGCGGGCAGAATTTCCATTTCTACATTTATTCACTTCTTATTTCCCAACTTTCTATGGCTCATCATTATGAGTTTTGCTATTAATTTGGTTCCATCTCTTTCTCTTTCTAACAAATTACAAAGATAATATGTCTCTATTTACTGTATAAATGCTATCTATATCCGGACACACATGCCATATGATCTTGCATGGAGTTAGGTTGTTAGTTTTCTACTGCTGAAAATATTTCCCTAGTAAATGTGGCAGGTCTGATGCAGGTTGGAAGAAAAGCACCTTGTTACACTAATGGTCTGTAACATATATAGAAGGTGAAGCAGAATAAATATGTGGAATAGGGATTGTTTGTTAAGATGAATATGATAATGATGATTCTATGCCTTATAGCTTACATGGCTATCATCATTACATTATACACTTTATTGCTTTTAGTACTTTTTGGAATCTCTTTCTGATTACTCATCTTTATATCTGTGAGAATATGTAGAAAATTAAATTGGTATATGTGAAAATTTGTAGGAATGGGATATGCTTTCCTTTGTCAGATCACTAAGAAGCATGGTCCAATCTTCCAATGCTGTTGCTGTGGTAACCTTTCCACCTTCAGTCATGTCACCCTCTTTCTCAAAGAGGCTACAGCACTTGGCAGATACTTTACTCTCTGTCAGAGCAATTCCAGGTATATTTTTCATGGTTTGTTCTGGTAGCCCAGTTCCGTCTCTTGGCATTGTGGCTTATTAATACAATATTTGGGGAACCTGTCATGCTAGATGAGGACAAGGACTTGGCTAATCTCCTCACAGGTTACCAAGACATGCTTGGACTTCTCCATGTACATAAAGTAGCCCACATAAATACACAGGTACACATAAAGAGTGGTCACCAAATCCCTTAGAGACAAGCTATATAGTTGTTATACTCTTATTCTTCTGTATCTCTTTTCTTTAGTTGGAGGGACATGTGCCGAAGTTTGAGCCAATAGCAGAATAAGGAAAGCCCAATGCTGGGGCAGATTTTTTTTTTCTTATTTCTTTCTGTTTTTTCTTTTCTGGAGTAGAGAGGGAGAGGGCAGGGTGAGGGGAAGATGGGGTCAGTGGATGTGTTGGATGAAAGTTATTGATGGGCAATGTTTGGGTGTTTGCCGTGGAAGCATGCCCCTGATCATGAACCTCTAAAGAAAAGGACTAATGCTATGGGTACTCAACAGTGGCTCTCCAAGTGTAATAACTTATATTATCTGGCTTTCTAAATTAGAAAGGCCTATTTGGCAGCCACTTTGAAAAGTAAAATGACTTTTCTTATGAGCCAAATCAAAGTGTTAAAACATCACATCACAAGGAAAACCACTTTCAAAGGGAACCTTCCTCATGAGGAGGATTGAAGAGGAAAGGCCTTTCCATTGTTTTCTAAGTGGTTGCCAAAGAGGCCTTGGATCAGGCCATGTTACAAATGCCTTAAATTCGGAGGACACAGAGGATTGGGTTGAAGGGCCCTTACCAAATTCCAAAGACATAAGGAGAGATAGTTAATCCCCCAAGCCCTGGTTCTGCTCTTGGTTGATCTAACTTTGCTTTTAATGATTTATTATGTTGACACAGCCTCTCGAAATTTTAATTGGCAATGTTTTTTGAACTACGTGTATAATTAATCAGGTTCCAGTCATTTTAGAAGCAACCACATTCTCAATGAAGCTTCAAAAGCGAAAATCTTTGGTTTTGGAGCGGTTAAATCAAGCTCCAGTAGATGGCTCTAGTGGGAGTTCCTACAACATTTCGACCGGTTGTTCCAGGTCGTCCACTCCATCACTTGACTTTTGACGATATTATCAGTCCTGTTTGTTGTTAGTCAGAGACCACTTTTTAGGAAGGAGGATCAGGGCACATTACTAATGTGTATTCCTTTATGCAACCATGGAAGATATTCCTAGCGGTCTATTAAAACCGGAGATGTAATTTGGAAACCCTTTTTTGAAATATGTTGTTTTGTAGAATCTCAATTTTATTTCTGTAAATGGCTTGACTTTTTGCTTCTTGTTATCGAATATCAATTTCTTCTTGAGTAATACAATATTTTCTTCTTTTATGAATGAGGTTTGACATCAGTAACGTGCCTGATATTTATACATTATTTAGTGGTGTGATGTTGGCATGACATTTCTAACTGGTTCAACCTGACTTATCTCATCTTCTATTGGACTTCCAAATATTTTCTCAAATGAAAACACATGCGCTCACACTAGCAACACTTGCTACATGCATAGGCTCCATAATTAGGCGTACGTGGTATGTGAATGTTTATTTTACTATTTTGCATTGCATGAATAATATTTTAGCTTAGCATTGATCTTATTATAAACCATGACAAACTAATCTAATCAATTTTTATCAATTTAAACATGTAGCAATTTTCTTCCTAGACAAAATTTCTTGAAATGTGTAAATGATTAAAATAATTAAAATAAAGTGAGAATTTTTTTTAAGTAGAAAATGCGAAAAGGGAAAACTATAAGATGTAGTCCAATCTTAAACCTATTATGAAAATTAGAATTACATAGTCAACTCACTTAAATACTTCAATTCCATGATTACACTTACGGTGAATCTTCACACCCTGCTTCAAATGTCAAATTCCCAATGACTTGTGCCCAATGTAAATGATATTCAATCCTCAACAAATTTTCATATCCATGTGAAACTCATAATTCTATTAAAAATTACACAATCTTTTAAAACATCTAACTAAAGGTATGAAAATAGATATAGATAAGATGTAATGAACTACTTTCACATAAAATTCTCAAAAGATTCATAAGGAATTCTTAGAAGTCTGAAGTTGATTTAGAACATAAGAACAATTAGCATGAAATTATTTGAATTAAGGAGTATTCGTGGAGAAAATAACAAACTAGAGAAGAAAATTAGAACCCAAAGGATTCTCAATAAAAACATCCTCTCTAGAGTCTCTCTAGATGCAAGGCATACCTTGAATATACGTAAAAATTCTCTATCTATAATCCCTTAAGTCAGGTGTTAGAGGTTGAGTCAAATTAGAATTGTATCAAAAATAAATTTTTTTGTTTATATGATAATCAAACTTGCACATTCCTATGAGGTCAAACGTTCGAATACTTTTAGTTGCATCTTCAACACCGAAAACGAATTGCAACAAGAGGTTGTTTTAGTCACACGCTCGATCTCAAACTTTTCTTGCCCGTCTATATTTAGGGCCTGTTAGGGGTTGTGGGAAAAAAATTCCAATAAAAGCAATTTCCTAGGAAAATTATATTTCCATGGAAATAAATTATCATAGAAATTGAAATTTCCATGGTTAGGGGTTTATTTAAAATTTTTTATAGGAAATATTTTTAATATACATTTTAAAAAAATTACTAGATAAAAAAAATCTGTGTTAATAGAGAATATTATATTTATGTCTTTTTACACATTTTTTTAATGAGGTAACCTTTTTATTTATGTCCTTTAACACTTTTTTTAATGAGATAACCTTTTTAGTGAGTAAAAAAACACAATTTACTATCAAAAAAATATCTTGGACATAAATTTTTTATTTTTTAAAATAAAATTAATAAAAAATTTATATTAACTCAAATACACATTAATTATTATGCACATGCATCTATATAAAACTGTCATTTTGCAATGATTTTATTCTATAAAATATTTTATGCAAAATAATCTATAAAATATTTTATAAAAAAAATCTAAGAACAATATAAATGGCTGCAAGTCCCATAATTCTTTCCTTTTTTTTAGAATACCAAACTTATTAAATAAACAAGAAATAAAAACAAGTATTCAACTCTATTACTTAATAACTTCCTAAATATTATTGTAATTTCACATATTTGTTGCAAGCTCATCACGAAAATGGCCCATCCTCACTATTCCATTTGCCCATGATTGATAATCTTCTAAATTTGGTGCATCCGATAGAAGTGCTTCATCGTGTAATTCATCATCACTCCACTCATCATCTTCATCTTCTTTCCTAGCTAATAAAATAATGAAGAATAGCTGTAGCAACAACAATGTTAACTTGTGTCTCATATGGAAATTTAGATCATTTGTCCAATAATATTTCAAAACGGTTCTTCCATACTCCAAATGTGCGCTCAATAGTGGTCCTCAACGAAGAATGATGAAGGTTGAAGAGGTCTTTAGCATTTTGTGGTGGATTTGGGCCAATTCATTCAAATGATATCGAGTTCTACGATATGGAGCTATAAAACCCGGAAGATTTGCAAACCTCGCATCCACTAACAAATATTTACCGATACTCATGATAATATTACAATAATGAGAAAATAAATTACTAACAAATAAAATAAATAAGCAATTATAAATTTTGTTACCTCGATGGACTTTTAATTTTCGACTTTTACTTTGTGTTGTAATAGCCGTATTTAAAATAGTGGAATCATTTGCAGAACCCTCCCAACCAGCCAAGATATATGTAAACTCCATATCAAAATTACATGCCATGAACACATTTTGTATAACTTTACCCTTCTTGTTCCAACATCTTATTTGATCTTTACCCATTATATGCGCAGCGACATGTGTCCCATCCAATGCACCAACACAATCCTGCAATTATATAAAACTAGTTATCAACATTATAAAATTATATAAATTTTTTATATTAAAAAAAATAATTACCTTAAAGTATAAAAAAAATCTATCATCATCTCCAATTTTAGAATGGAGGGAAGAGGTAGGCACCTTCATATAATCTTTACTTAGTGCTAAAATTGCATTTAACACATTGTTGAAATGAGTAGTCACTGTCCATGCTGAACGTGCAAAATGCCCCCTTGTCACATTATAATGTTGTCCTTGGCCAAGAGTTATTAATGTTATAGCCACTTGTTCCTCCACAGTAATATATCTAGTCTCTTTTAAAAGTTTTTTTTCTTTCAAAATGTGACACAACTTCTTAAACAACATTGGGTACATCCTATATACACCCCCTAAACAATTTAGCATCAAATACTAAGGCCCTTCTAATATAAGATGTCACGCCCCGGCGATGCCCGACCTGAGCCGAACCCAGTCCAAGGGCCGGTCAAGCGCACGGGGGCGACGAAGTGAAATTGAGAAACGATCTAGCGGAAGACTTGACCCTAACCACGGGCGATTAACAGAAATATGGAGTACGCACAATCCTTTGAGCAAGAGTAAATAAAAAGGAAAGAAAAAGTGTTGCTTATCACGAAGTAAACAACAATTCTCAAACCCACAAGCTTAGTTAAGTAAAGCCCACACTGGCTCAAAATAAGTCAAAAGCATCACAACTGTAACATGTGACATAAATCCAAAACAACAAAGAACCCTACACAAAGGTTCTAAACATAAGCATGAAACAAAGAAGATAAGTCGCACAATGATCTCCATGATCACATCCAAGCCATCTCCGACCTTTCCTCAAAGAGGAGATCTTGTCTGACTGCGTGTCGCACCACGCAGCCCCAAATCAAAACACAAGAAAGAGAGGTGAGTTTAACAAACTCAGCAATGGTTTTAATATCACTATCAACGTCGAAAATACGATAGCATAGTAATAAGATCATTCAGTTCAAAGATTTACATGGTGCATCATTTTCTGATCACACATATATCTCACTTAACACTGCATCATGATGCATAATCAACTTGCATGGATGTATCACTAACATACATATTCCCACATGCATTATATCATAACAATCTGCATGGATGTATCTCAATCATACATATTCCCACGTGCATCCCATCAAATAAACCTGCATGGATGTATCTCTAACATACATATTCCCACATGCATTATATCAAAATCAACCTGCATGGATGTATCTCTAACATACATATTCCCACATGCATCATATCATAATCAACCTGCATGGATGTATCTCTAACATACATATTCCCACATGCATTATATCAAAATCAACCTGCATGGATGTATCTCTAACATACATATTCCCACATGCATCATATCATAATCAACCTGCATGGATGTATCTCTAACATACATATTCCCACATGCATTATATCATCACAACCTCCATCAAGGAGTAATCACACATTAATGTCACACAGACGGGAGCATAGACAAGGCCACGAAGGTGTGTCATGGTCCAAAATTCTACACAAGAATTAAAGAAAGATCGGGGTTGTCAATCCCTAATGCTGCTCACCCTGGACGATCCTGGCCAAGGATGTCCCATTCTCACACAGAGAATCTAGAGCAGGGGTGTTTGCCCAGGGACATCTCCTGCGGAGGGAAGAGCCCGAGTTCTCACACAGAGAACCCTAGAACACGTGGTAGCGGGGTGCACACGACATACCACACTGGATTCTCAGGGTCCAGATGACACTCATAATAACATTCTCACAATCCGCAAGACAAGTACACAACTCGTCCCCACATCATTCTATTTAACAAGACTCAACCCGGGGAGTGCACTCGTTCCACACAGGAACTCAAATCAAAATATGTCCTTTCGGACCAATCAACTTGCGATTAATCCACGACCGATCAATCCGGCACACAATTTCATCACATTGCATCCAATCGGTCAAATTCGATTAACCACGATGAAGCCCCAATTGGAAATCCATTTTCATGATGCATGCAGCATGGTATATACGTGGGCAAAGCATACATGAATCCTAATCCATGATAAGTGCTCTCATCAGCCCCTAATGCATCATTCATAATCACAATATCAAGCTTCAACATCATCATTTAACCCCCACATATGTGTGTGTGTAACTAGTAGAAGTACTTCACTCAATGCATTTCAACATGCTTGAATTAACTTACTACTACACTACACATGTGAATTTCCATTTAAACATGAATTCCAGCGGAAATCATAGAAGAAGAATCGTTGAAAATCGTATCCCAATTCAAATCTCAACCACAAAGGCTAAACACATATAAAATCATTCATTTCATCCTTGAGTCATGGCATTCACCAACATTCACACCTCAACTAACCACATTCTATCATGACAAATCAGTCCAATAATAGGTTGTAGTCCTACTGAAAATATGCTTAACCAAAGGGAATCAACCATTCATAATTTCAAGATGTCAAATTCCAACATCATGCCACAAAACATAAGTCATTCCACAAATTTATAAGCATATATCTCAATTCCATAACCTCATTAGCATGCCTTTCCAGTAGCATAACATAGTTTAAAACATACCACATTCATATGAAATTGGCAAGCTAAAGTGGAATCATCAAAATAAACATCATGCATTAGAACACCAATCTGCTGTGTAGCTGTTCGAACGCCCTTCAGGCTGTTCGATCGGTTAAACGTAAAAATTTGAAATTCATAGTTTGGCTGTTCGAACGCCTAGCAGGTCGTTCGATCGGCTGAACTGGAAAACTGTCATTCCGACAGTGTTGCCGTTCGAACGCCCAGAAGGGCCGTTCGAACGCCAACAAGGCAGAACAGTCCATCTTCTTCCTTTCGCAAATCTAAACCGAAACACCATTGATAACACTTCAAATCCACATCTAACACCCTAATCATCATCAAAAGTCCTTCTTGACTTCCAGAACATCAAACCATATCATAATAATGCAAAGCCCTAAGAAATCGGGATTAAATAATTCCATTTTCTAATCTTACCATTAACACACCAAATCAAGCAACTCATTACGAAATAAGCCAAAAATGAAGAGTTTTACCATGGATAAACAGATATTTTGAAGACCCATTACCTCAGCACTTGATTAAGCTCGGATTGAAGAGTCACCCTTCTTGAAATCCTTGAAAACACAATGAGTTTGAATTAAACCCTAATAGAAATCGATTTACCCAAGAAATCCCTAATTAAATCTTAGATCTAGGGCTTGTTGGTAGTAAAAATGAATTTTGAATGTTAGGGTTTGTAGTAAAACACAAATCAGTAGCTTTTGATGCCCCAAAACGAATTGAATCAAGGGGGAAAAGGGTAGATTTAGAAGAGCTTAAGAAGAAAACCATGGATTAGTGTTTAATTAGAGTAAGCTTACCTTAATCGGCTTCTAATTCAGGCCTAAATGGGGATTAGGCCAGCCCTCCCTCCTTAGCCTATTCCCAAAAATGGAAATGACTCAGGTCTGCCCTTTTATAGTAAGGGTTGGGGTATGCATAGGTAAGTTTTGGGGTGTAAATAGGAAAAGTAGGCTAAAAATAGATATTTTACAAATTTAAGCACTAATTAAGTCTAGGAAAATTCTGAAAATTTTTGTATAAACTTAGGTAGATGTCTAAGTTCATTTGACACAAAAATAAAATTTTTGATGGTGGGGCCCACAGGGGTCCCGCCAAAACCCTAATTTTTGGGAAAATAGTGAAAATTCTGAAAAATCCCAAAAATTCACATTTATTTTAAAATCTCTTAAAACCACTAATATTGAAGTTAATTTTGGTTAAAACCATCACAAACATTATTTATTTACGAAATCACCGAATAAGATCAGAAAAAACGTTAATCTCACGATAACCAATAATTAAAGAAAACGAAAGCCGGTTTAGAGATGAGGGTCCTTACATAAGATGTACCCCCTTACCCAAAACTATAATTTCTTCATGTAGGAGGTAACCTCAAATGATAAAAATAATGACCTAATGCAGCCAATGCTACACTAAATGCCAACCAAAACATTTTTTGCATGTCAAAATCATGTATGTCCATCTTCCTGTAAATCAACGTATAACATAATTAACTACATAGTTCCATGAAATTGTATTACCAAAAAAATAAACAACCAATTATAAAAATATAAGCATACAACCAACAATATAAACTTTTAATACAAAGTATTTAACATTGAGTGCACACAATCACCTTTCAACCAACCCATCAACCATATCACCAAAGTGTTCATGAATGAGTACACACAACCACATTTAACCATGATAGTATTTAACAAGTTTTTAACAAATATTGTTATCCTACATAGAAAGTTAATCTAACTAATATTTGTCAACCCAAAAAAAATCAAACTATGGACAACCATCAAAGCACCAATGAAGCCACCTCCTTCTCCCTTCCACATCTAACAAAATAAAGTTTTCCTTTGCTTTAGGTGACTTGAGAAATTCCAATGCCCTAAATCTCTCTCTCTCTCTCTCTCATCCATATTAGGTATCTCATGCAAAGCCTGCATGGTTGCTCGTGTAGAATCACTTTCATGAAACATCTTCATAGTAGATGTCATCTCTCTCAATGCATCAACAATCATAAAATCTGCATATTCTTGCATTGCTCCTTTACTCCTCTTACGGAGAAATTTTTTAGTGTGCGTCGCACATATTGCTGGCCATGTGTTTTACCATTCAAAGCATGACTTATCGGCATTTATAACCGCTTGTTGCCATGATGTCCCACAACTATGCTAATAAGTCATTTCATAAATAGTGAAATACATAGCCAGCAAGGTGTGCAATGCACACTAAATAATATCTCCCTCTTACGACTACATGAGGATGAGTATTCTCCACGCCTTCGCCGAGTTGATTGAGCCTGATTATCCTGCACATCCTCATTATTAAAAAAGGATGATGTGTCCATAAATGGGGCAGAAGCAGAAACATCCAAGTCCATATCCCCAATACTATTACGGTGATCACTTTCCTCACCATTACATCCAATGGTTGTGCTCCCAGTAGCTGTAGAATCACCAATTACAATAGAAATTTTCCCAAACAATGGACATCCTCTCTCTTGATATTTACGGAAAACTACATCTTCCTACATTCAAATAAAAAATTGACATCTTAGTAGCATAATTCCATGATTAATTATTTATATAAATATTCTATAGAAAACTAGCTTACCATAATTAGTTCACTCCGTTGATGCTCCTCAAGAGTAACTTTCCTAGTAGTCGAGTCCCACCTAGCTCCACTCTTTGATAGCATTTCCATCCCATGTTTGTAAATTTTTTTCCAAGTTTTTAAACGATTGATAACATGGTCTTTTGTTTTCACAACCCGAGTCCTCTCTGTAAACTTTTGCAAAACACTAGGCCACATAGTAGATACCCATGCATTTCCAACTCTAAGCCTATTAATTTTTGCTTCTTCCAAAAGATCAAGCATTGTCTCATCCTCTTGAGTAGTCCATTTCTCATTGCTATTTTTTTTCACCATTGCTTATTCTACCAAAATAAATCACAACACAAAAAATTAAGTAATAATTAAATTAAATATCAATATCAATATAAATAAAATTAAAAAATAATAAAAACCAACAATTTGTCAAGTGATGAAAAGAACAACTTCAATAGTGTAATATGAAGTAGATATTTCTTGGAATGAATAGTTTATAAGAATCTGCATATCCAGCTTGTCAATCATTGTAATCATTCAAAAAACCATACCATCACCTAACCCCACTTATAGTTCAACATTTTCAAATAAATCAATAATAAACTTCAATAAAAGTTGCAGCAATAAAAAACATAACGACTACTCAATTATGAAGGAATATTATTTGACAAAAAATATTAAAATGACACTAAGTTGTAGCACGTATTAGCACTATAAAAACCTAACCATAGATTTACTGATATTTTATCAAAAATATAAGAAACAAAATTCCACCAAGTGATCAATGGCATCTGCAATAATCATGTCTTGTGCAAATACAATCAGGCCAACTTAAAACTTGAGGTGAACACAAGTAGATTACTTGAGAAATTTTAATTTCTTCTAATTGGAATAGTAGTTTACCTAGAAGCCCTTATAATACTTGCCCTCACCCACCAATTCAAATTGGACTTTTCGCCTAGAAGATTTGTCAAGAAAGGTACAAACTGAAACAGAGCTAGCCCCTTTTGATTCCAAGTGTGATATGAGATTGGACAAAGTAAACACCTGTATCTACTATGTCCTTGACCTGTTCATTTAAATAATCATTGGAACACTTAACAGAAAGCAATTACACATGCAACACATATTTGTTACTAAATATGCTATATCAAGTTAAGAATGAAATATATACTATGTACAATTATGCATAAATACACCAATGCATAAAAAAATTTGCAAAATTATTTGAACCTTCCTTATAAGTTTGAGGTGCATCAATAGATCCTCCTAGTAAGTGTAAAAATTAAATGATAAAAAAGCTCATAAGAACTAAATGATAAAAAACTTGTCAGAATTAAGGTGTCCTCCATCTAGTTAATTGACCTCAAACTTATAAGGAAGGTTTAAATAATTTTGCAAAATTATTTATGCATTGGTGTGCTTATCAAGTTAAGAATGAATTTTTTGAAACAAAATTCATGCACATTAGTTCCTTCAACATCAAATGTTATTCATATAGAGGTGTTTGGCTGTAGGGATGCAACTATCCATAACATCTCTCTCTTAACATGGGATAACTTAAAAACAATGCAGTGCTTTTGCTAACAGCTTAAATTAGCTATGTATAATCAGCAGAAATAGATGAGATGGAGGAAGAAGTTTAGAGTCTTTCCTTAACCTACTCAAGCCCCACAGCCAAACAAGCCCCATTTAGATTGCTCATATAAACTTACATATCCACAACCTTCTAGCAGTTCTGACTTACATTAGCTATAGATTCTCCAATTGTTGACACGCATATAAGCACTCCACATAAACACCCTCGCTTAGTATATAAATTAGCCTATAAAAAATGCAGAATCCTAGAGAACAAATCAATGGAACTTTTGATTACCATTTTTTTATGATCATAATTTGTACCATTTGTTTTTACAAGGAAATTCATACCATTTATGGAGTTAATAGATATTATACATCTGATGCTGTTATTAACCAAACAACTCCCTATTTTGCTTTTAAAGTTATTAGTTCATCCAAACACCTCTATCCCTGTATCTTGTCAGCATAAAAAAAATATGGATTTTGAAACAAATTTATATCGCACATAAAAGTAAAATTTTGAGAATAGCAAAAAAATATATAAAAAAATAGAGGATACTGAAATTATATAAAGCCATAAAAAATAGAGGATGGCTAGCTTAGCTCACTAGAGCTGCACCGATCATGGTCAGGGAGCCAGAGTGAGCCACTTTTTTCTCAAAATAATACATACAAAAAATGAAGAAGATGCAATCACATGAAAAAGAGCGATCATTTCAACGAATGAACATACCCAAAATGCGGAAACAACCACATTGAAATAATTCACTCAAAACCCTAGTTTCAAAGAAGAAAGATGGTAGGGCAGCTAGAAATCGCCGAAATTTGAACAAAAAAACATCAACATTAACATGGGCTGAAACAAACAAAACCATATCCTCATATCATGCAGAGAAATGCAAAAATAAAAAACCGAAATGATGGCAAAGGGTGTACCGATTCTGGCAGCCAAGGGTGCGGTGTAGCTCGATCAAAGATGGAGATCGAGAGAAAACCGGAGAGAGAAGTTTGGAGGGGGGGGGTGCTCCACAGAATTCTAAGTGCAAGAGAGGAAGGACCAAACCCGACACTCGGGAGAGGAAGGACTAAACCCGACGCTAAAAAATAAAGTTTCCAGAGGGTGGGTGGCTTGGGAAATAAATCCCGCTTTTCCACCTTCTTTTCCGGGGGTCGGAAAATAAAATTTTTCTATATGTTTCTTTTCTAAAACCCCTAACCAATTGCAATATCATTTTCTAAGAAAACTTATTTTCTGGCTATTTTTTCCAGAACCCCTAACGAGCCCTTAGGTTATACATTGAGTGCAACTTTTTTTGAAAAATTATTCAAATTTTTTTTCTTGTTTTTTAATATGGGGGTGATATGAAATCAATCAAAATGATAATAAACAACCTAAATTACATAATTATTGACTTCCAAATCTCACGAAGCTTGTTCAAAGCATCTATGTAATTTCAAAGTGATTTAAATCTTCAAGCATTTCATCTTCTTCAAAATGTAACTTCAAAGTTAATCTTCATATTGCTAACAAACCTCAAGTTTCAATAATATATAAATATTTACATCATTCTTAGAACTTCGGATTGTATTTTTGTCGTGAGATTTACCAATACATTATTTTCCTTTATAACTTGTTTGTCAATACTCTTTCTAAAGAGGGAAGGATATGAGATAGGTTGAATGTTCAGCATGATGGTTGATTATCTATAAAATTTTAACTCTCTAATGAGAGTAGAAAACTGTAGGCTGGCAAGAACTTTATTTCTTAAAAAAACATTTGAAGTACAAACATCCTTATTCAAAGAATGGTCAATTTATAATTTAGAGTCTCATAAATTTCTATTTAATGTTTTTCAAGTATGAATGAAAGCCCTTACAACACTATCTTTCCCCTTTCTGCAAGCTCCAATTATAATATTTCTTTGGAAACTACTTTCATTTTTATAATATTCTCCTTTATGGAATCTTTTGCAATATATTATGTAATTTGAATGGTTGAATGGTGCTTCTTGCATAACCCTTTATGCCTTAAATGTGCTTAACCTCATATATGTGACCAAAAGTATCAAGGGTTTGAGTCTTTGCTTTATCTTTTTCTAGCTTCTGGTTGCATTGAATTTGTAGGAAGTTTGGATTTGTTGCTTATTATGAAGGGTGTTTCTTTTCCTTAATGAGAATGTTGAAAGCTTCAATTCAAAATTTAGGTTTTTGAAATATTATATTGACATACCATGGTTATAATATATTGAGAAATTTGAAAGTTTTGTGAATTTGTTGATGTCTATGTTTTAGATTTCTATCATCATATGCTAAAAGAAATTCTACCTTAGTAGGAACTATTCTTTTTGACAATATGAACAAAATGTCTAGTAGCTAGCTACTTTTTCCATATTTCGTCATGGCCACACAAATGGGATATAGTTGTGTATCCTTTCACTTTGTGCACTAATGATAGAAGTTATTGTAAGGTTTGATATAGTTAGGCAAAGCAATAATTGCAACAAATTATAACCATGATATTATAAAATGATCATTTGTTCTTGTTTGGGATCGCAATAATGAATTGAAGTGAATATCTAACGAATAGTTGTTTTGTTGAACGTCAACGTAAAAAATAGATAGCAACATGTACTTGTATTACTATGCAAAAAGCTTTGTCATTATATTAATATACTCCATCCGTCCCACATTAATAACTCCATTTAATTTTTTTGAAGTGAATTGGTTTTTTTTTAAATTAAATAGAGCTATTATTATGGAATAGGAGTGCTTAGAAACTATCTCTAATAGCGATAAGAAAACATTTTTAATGTTGCACTATAATAATGAGCCTAGCGCAAAGAACGCATATGAACCCTTCATCCATAAGCACACACTAATACTCGTTAGCACCCGTAGTACTGATACTAACGTGCACCAATATATGCATCATTGATATCAAATATCAAGGGCTTACATGTGTTTTTTACACGTATATCAAATATCAAGTGTCACCACTCACCGTAGCCAAAATCTTCAAAGCTATCTATAGAAGCTTCTTCCAATAGGCCGCCAGTCTCTTCTTGATTTCCTGAAATCCATGGATGCTGCTGAACCCGCCTAAGTCTCTCTAGCTCATTGGCCACTTCTTTCATGGTCGGCCTCTCTTCACTCTTCACCATCAAACAACTCCTGGCCAATTGTGCTACATTAACTATTTGTTCTACCTCTCCTTCATTCACCACCACGTCTTCAAGCACTTGAAACAATCTATTCTTCTTCATTGATGATATGAAATAGTTTGCAAGAATTCTTTCTTCCTCTGTTCGATCTGAGCAAATGGGCTTCTCTCCAGTCAGCAGTTCTGCAAGAACCACTCCATAGCTGTACACATCGCTCTTCTCAGACAGTTGCCCTGTGTGAAAGTATTCTGGATCCAAATAACCCAGGGTCCCCTGAACTAGAGTAGTCACTTGAGCCTTATCCAGTGGAACCAATCTAGAAGCCCCAAAATCAGCCACTTTTGCAGTGAAATTTTTATCGAGCAGAATGTTGGTGGACTTGACGTCTCGGTGGATAATTGGGACAGATGCTGCAGAGTGCAAGAAGGCTAGTGCTCCCGCAGTTTCTGCTGCAATTCTCAGCCGATCGCCCCAGGAGATGGAACCCGCACGTTCCATGTCATGTATGTAGTCGTGGAGAGTCCCATTTTCGATGAACTCGTAGACTAGCATTGGAACTTCTGTCTCCAAACAACAGCCTAATAGACGCACCATGTTTCTGTGGTTCATCTTGTAAAGTATGACAATCTCATTTATGAACTGCCCAATTTGACTCTCGTCTGTAATCTTTGCCTTCTTAATTGCTACAACACTGTCATCTGATAGTATTCCTTTATAAACTGTGCCCGAACCTCCCTGGCCAATGATTTGGCTACCATGGTATTTATTTGTGGCTTTTTCAATCTCATCTGCAGTGAAAATCTTTATCATCTCTACGCCTTTTTTATTAGAAGAAGCAAGTTGCTGTAACAAAAACCCTCCATTTTGTTGGAAGAATTTCTCCTTGAGTTTGATGTGCTTTCTTTTCTTATACATCCAGTATATCCAAGAGCCACTAATCAAGAGAACCAAGAAGCTTAAACTGGCCGCTGCATGAATGATGATGTAATTTCAGTTTCAAGAGTAGGGTGTATAAATATTGCTTTCATATGAACCATAAAAGAAACTTTCTTAGGAATTTGATGAGAGATGGGGAGGGATAAAAGCCTAAAAATGAACTGTGTCAACTACCTAAACGTATACATACAAGTAAAAAATCGAAATCATTGAATGAAGTGAGTACCTATAGTGATAATATGAACCGGGACATTATCCTCAGGTATGCATCCATTCCCTTGTTTCCTGCCATCGCCTTTCTTCCCACTTGGGCATATGCAGTCGTAGGACCCATCCTTGTTGTGGCAGTATCGTGTTTCTTCGCAGTCATGTTTGTTCTCCTTGCACTCGTCAATATCTGCATTAAGGTTGCATTTGGTTACCCTCTTACTTCTCCACTTCATTGTCTAACTTAATTAGTAATCATATGCACATGTATGCAATACCCAAATTTTAATGCTAGAAGTGTAATCACGGTCAAAACTATACATAAGATATAGAAAGTAAATAATCTAATGAACAGGACTGCCTGTGCTTGTAAGGCACAAAATCAATTGCGGATCAGCTGTTAGGCACTCCATATCAGGTGTGAGTCCCTTAGCAGCCGGGCAAACTTGACTGGCCTCCACTATCTATCCTTATTTTATTAAGGGGCTTTTTGGATGTTAAAATTTTTAGAAATAAAAGTTAAAGTTTTTAGAATTACTTTAAAAAATTGACAGCTAAATGTAAATTATGGTTGGTAATAAATTTTTTTAAAATAAATTTAAATATCGCATCAAACTTAATTTTAAAACTTTAAATTAATACAAGTCCCTCTCTTGAACTTAGATATGTATATTCTTATTACTATTACACTCCTAAATTCAAGTCCTATCAAACAAAATTTTACAAAAATAAGTAATTTTAAATTTTTAAAGTGGGCCGTACCTATATAAATATGTTTCTCTAGGCTTAAATCAATATTAAAGGTAACCGTTAAAAAATAACAAAATATGTACTTTCAAAATAGGTGTTAGGTGTCGGAATTGACACAATTACTTCGTTCAGTGATGGGTAATTTTGGCCAATTCTAACTCGAAATGACTTAAAATCTAATTTATAAGAAAAACTTTGATTCCACCCACCGTCTACACACAAATATGATTTTAATAATTTAAATTAAAATTAAGGTAAAATTGATTAAAACTTATATAAATCTCGTATTGAAACAGCCCTAAGAATTTTAGTGCCGAAAGGCAATCACATCATCAAAGGAGTAGTACGGATAGAAACTTAAAAACTAGATCTAACGGGTTCTCATACTAAGTCTTCAACATGTCGATTGGTTAGGGTCATGACGGTGGTAAAAAGGCATTTTTCGTTGTAAAATTACGTGAATATTTGGTCTACATTTTCACGCGTTTCTAGAGCCGCCCTAGGTTGATTGTGGCTCACACCTGATTGAGTGCCTCGCAACCAATCCGAACCACAAAAATTGTATGGGTGACCTTTATTTTCACATTATTAAAGATTTGACTCGCAAATATATTAGCAGCTAAATCAAATAAGAGAGTAGCCATTTTCATCTGAATAAATAACGCATAACAGCTACTCGAAGATGTGTCAGCTTCCAAACTAATTAGGACAAAGGATATACAACTTCCACTTATGCAACAGGATATGGTCATTATTTCAGACAAGGATTGTTTAAAATTATAATATAATCCAGAAAACTCTTAATTTTCTGTTCAGCTATAAGATAAAGGATGCATGTTTCTCTGCTTCAGTTTATTATGATAAGAAAAAAGGGTGAAATAATTAATATCTGACCTTGGCATCCACCCATGAGGTAAGGGTTCCCAGTGTAGCCATCAGAACACTTGCACAGATATCCATCTCCACTAGAAGAATTAAGACATTCACCTTTCTCGCTGATACACGCCTTGCATCTATCCTCCTCATTGATGGCCCAGTCAAGCACCACCGGAACAATTGGCCTGGTCTTCAGGGCCAAATCCCCAAAGAAATACAGGTCAGACAAGGTAAACTGCGCTTGATCAACCAGAAACGCATAGCTGCATGAATTGAACTTCCCATTCACAGTATAATTACCAAAGCTCGAGAGCTCAATCTCATACTTCTGTATCCCCTTGGGGATAGCTGTCTGGCAACAACCAAGCCCATCACAAGACAAATATTGCAGACTGTTCAGGACTGTGCAGTATGAGACACACCCACTCGTGAACTTGCCCCCCAGTTCGCCCTTAATGTAGGCCTTTGTATCGCAGCCAATCATGGTGAACCTGTTCCGGGTGTTGGAGAAGGTAAAGGGTATGGGCTGCCCTTCATTGACGTAGTTTAGCTTTTGGGCATACTTTGTGCCATTATCATCATAACACTCATAACTCATCCCCAGGCTTATGCTCATCTCGCCTATCAGTGATATGTTTGTTACCGGGTGTTGGTGCCAGTAAAGCTGGGGCTGACTTGGGGAGGTGGTGTTGCAGGTAAGCTCGAAATCTTTGTCTCTGTAGCAGTCTGAGCCTACGCCGAAGGGGTATGGAATGGTGAGGTTCCCGCAAACTGCTTGGCAATTGGGCTTTGCAAGGATTAATGGTGAGGGAGATGCTGAGGCTGGCAGCCATAGGAGGAGGAGGACGACCAGGTGCAAAACCATGTCTTCTTTCATCCACACTTTCTACACGAAAGCTGGAAGAGAATTAGTTCAAGATGGGGATTAGATGCTCGTGGCTAACGTTTAAGTAGATACAATTTACTGATTTCAGCATCAATAGGTCTGTGATTATAATTCCACTGGTTGACATTTTTAAGCTACGACTGGCCGGGTTTATTGACTTGCTTATTGGCAAACAAAAAAGGGTTGAATGGCTGGAGGAGAAAATTAAACATTGACCATAAGGGGTGGGGAAATATGCACGTCAACATGAACATGCATGGAAATATCCATTTGTATGATTTGTTGGGTGAATAGGTATTTGGCGATTTGACTATTCTTCCCAAAGCCAAAGACTAGTGACGATGCAGTATATTCTAGATTGCGTACGTACATGAAGAATTTCTTCCCACGTACGTAACCTAATGAGGCTTGGTTAATTATGTCACTGACAATAATATAAAAATTCGTGTTTTTAGGATGTCTACAATTATTATATTTTTTTAATAAAAAAATTATTATATATTTTCTCTATCCTATATTAATTAAATGTTTCCGATTGAATTAAAAATACATATCAGTATGATTTTTTTACCAATTATGATGGTTGTAAAAGAAGGAAGTGGAGGGCACTGACATAAATATGGAGTGAATAGAAGAAGCCATGCCAACACACATAATGTTTCATTTTCTGGAAACTAAATCGATATTTCTTTCAATATAGAAGAATTATTCTCGGAATTTAAACCATCTTTTGTTATTTTCTCCCACGATATGAGAGCTACAATTCTCTCCATACTATAATAAAAAATGAATATAATGGCATCTTTGGTTAAGCAGTACTAGACTTAAAACATTGCTGTCTTTTTGCTAAATAAAAACAAAATATTTGTACTTGAACATATTCCCCTAAAGGAAAGTGGGATTTGTAAAAAGAAGGATTTAATATAAGGAAATGATTTTATTTGAACTGAGAAAGTGTTTTACATCCTTACTTATTAGCCCACTTAATTATATAATGTTGTGATTATAGCACCCGCTAGAATAATCTAGCTTATACAGATCTTTGTGGGGAACAGTAATGTACAGAAATCAAAGAAGAAAAGAAAATAAGGTTTTAAATGGTTTGGCAATGGTCTTATATCCACGGGATCACAAAGTTTTTACTATTTTAGAAATCAAACAATGACTTCCCAAATACTAATACTAAAGCCCCTTAAACTCTCTAATTTTTTCTCCCAGGTAATACACTACATATGCCAAAAACCACTCACAAAACTCTCCTACGTGAAGCCCTATTATGAGGTGAAATGCATGACATATGATAAGGGATCTGCATAACCTTTTTAAAGTCTATCTTAAAGAGAGAGTCATGACTCCTTACGTCCAAGTGGTTAGGAGTCCATAGGGGGCTCTGGAGTCTTCACGTAACATATAATACATCCAATTTTGCAAATTGATGAAATAACTTTGTACAAACATCAGAAAGTCGTTATATCTTTTGGTTCGTTTATCAGAGTTGAGAACTGCCTGCATTTCCAATGTATTTCTAAGAAGGTCGTTATATCTTTTGACTTTCTTAAATATCATTTTTTTTCAAATGTCAACACTTAATGTGAGACCAAGGGAGAAATAAGGAGAAGCGCTCTCTTGGAAATCGGATCTAGCACAATTAATATGTAAATACTGATAACCTGACTCCATTTTATGTCCAACAAAACCTTACTCCAAGTTTTAATTAGAAAGAGAAAATTGGGTCTCACCTGACAGGGATTTATTTTTCTCCTTCTAATTAAAATCTGGTGTAAGATTTTTTAATTTGAAAGTATAGTAGTAAAATCATTTTCCCATATAAAGGTTGTAATCCTAATCTATATAATATAAATATTTTAAAAGTGTCATGAGAAAAAAGGGTGGGAGAAACGAACAAGATTCATTAATTACTGCCATATAGTAGTAGAGTACATATGACTATAGAAAATCATTATTGTAGATACTACTATTCTGCTCACTATAACCATCTAGAATTTCTAGAAAACATCACCCACAAAGTTTTCAGCTGCTTCAAGGATGCCGCTGTAGGCCCCTTAGTCTCTCCAACTCTGAAGCAACTTTCCTCATGCTTGGTCTCTCCTCGCTCGTCAGCATCAAACAGTCATTGCCAATTTTTTTTTTCCAAAAATAGACCTCATAAAAGGAAAAAATACAAAGATAGGAAGAGAAATCTATATTTGTAAAAATAGTCTCGTGCACATGTGAGAGGGTACTAAAAAGATAACTATGCCCTTTGATACTTTTTAATTGAAAGTGTGCAATTGCATAACTGTAAATTTCCTATTATGTAGCCGATTACACATTGTGTAGTCGATTACATGATAATATTTTTTATTGTGTAGTCGATTACACAATAGTATTTCTTATTGTGTGTTTCCAACTGAAAGTGCGTAACTGCTAACTGTAAATTTCTTATCATGTAGTTAATTATATAATAGTATTTCCAATCATGTAATTGACTATACGATAGAAAATATTAAATACTATAAAGAATACTATCATGTAATCTACTACATGATAGGAAACTTACAGTTGACATGCAGTTACCCACTTTCAGTTTGGAAATTATGTTTTACACATACTATCATGTAATCAACTGTATGATAAAAAATATTATTGTGTAATCAACTACATGATAAGAAACTTATAGGTATGCACTTGTCTACTTTTATTTGGAAAGTCTCTAAGGGCATAATCTTTTTAGAGCTCTCTCACACGTATGCGAGTTTATTTTTGCAATTCTAGAATTTCTTGCCTATTTTTGTATTTCGGCTTATTGTCAAGTCTACTTTTGTAAATTGTTCCTCCTTGCTAGTTGCGCAACTGCATCAACTTGTTCCATGTCTCCTTCCTTTGCCACTTCATCATCCAAGACGTGCATAAGCCTATTTTTATATATTGACGAAATAAAATATATTGAAAGATTCCTTTCTTTCTCTATCTTGGCTGATGGGCTTCTCTCCTGTTAACAGTTCAACAAGAACCACGCCGAAGCGAGAAAGTTGGCCAGTTTTGAAAATACTCAGGGTCCAAGTAGCCTAAAGTCCCTAGTGTAGTGACTTGGGTCTTGTCCAAGGGGATCAATCTTGAAGCTCCAAAATCAGATACTTTTTCTGTGAACTTTCTGTCTAGGAGAATTTTTGTGGACTTGACATCTCTATGAATTATGGGAATTGAAGCAGCAGGGAAAGTAAGAGCTCCGGCAGTTTCTGAAGCAATTCCGAGACGTTTTTCCCAAGACATACCAGTTTCTCGGTCATTGTTGTGAAGGTGATTGTGAAGGGTCCCATTGGCAATGAATTCATAGACCAGCCTTTGGCGCCTCAGTTTCTAGACAACAAGCCCAAAAATTTCACCGTGTTCCTGTGGTTCATTTTATACAAGATGACGATCTAATTTATAAATTGTCCAATTTGGCTATCATCTCCTATTTTGGCCTTCTTAATAGCTGTCATCCTGTTATCTGGTAGAATTCCCATATAAACTGTGCCTGATCCTCCTTGACCAATAATTTTACCTTCATGGTATTTGTTTGTTGCTCTTTCAAGTTCTGCTGTAAAATTTTTAACAATCTCAACACTATCTTACTTTGATGAAGAAAGTTGCTGTAGTAGCAATTCTCCATTTTGACTGAAGAATTTCTCTATAGTCTGACGAACTTTCCCTTTTTGTACACCCAATACAACCAAGAAATTGAGATAAGTAGAAGAGAGAAGCTTAACCCAGTAGCTGCAAAAAAAAATTATTATTAGCTTTTTTTTTCAACAAAAACCACCCTATGGGCCTGTTAGGGGTTTTAGAAAATAAAAATTTCTAAAAAAAGCAACTTTTTAGGAAAAGCATATTTCTAAAGAAATAAATTTTCAAAGAAATAAATGTTTCAATAATTAGGGGTCTATTTTGAAAAATTTTCTGGGAAAATTTTATTAATCTATATTTTTAAAAAATAAATTAGCTAAAAAACTACCTTTATAAGGAATAACATATTTAGGTCCTTTGATACTTATTTTTTGTTTGGTTAAATGATCTTTTTTAGTCAAGTCACTTGCATAGTTGTGAGTAAAAAATTAGTTTATTATATTTTAATTTTATTTTATTCAAAAAATATAATAAATAATAATTTGAGTTTTTTTTTCATGTACCCCGTGTTTGTTCACCTTTTTTTTTGGCTAAATGTGTTCGATGACTAATTTCCATTCTCGTCGCCTTTACATACATAAGCATATGCTTATGTTCAAATGAGTTGGCATGAAAGAAGGTTTTTATTAGTATGCATTTATTAAATTGTGGTGAACTGATTGGCTTGCAAACCAATCAGAATATAGATTCTAGTAGAAACAATAGGGCTATCCACTCTTTGGTTGATCAGGGACATTTAGGTCTTTTTTAAGTACATATATGGTTTTTACTACCTGTATAGAGCTATTTTGTGTATTACATAAAAATAAAAAATATTTGTGTAATACGATATATCTTATGACCATTTGGCAAAATCCTCTAAAAAAAATAGAGTGCAGCGGTGGCAAGTGGCAACAAAATTTTGAAATAAATCTTTTTTGGCTGTTATAGGAATAAAGAACACACATTTCTAATTCATGATGAGGACCATTCTGATTTTAGAGGAAACAAAGGTGGTAGATCAGTAGAGAACTTATTTCTCTCGGAGAGGTAACGAGTAGCTATAGAAATGAAGATAAATCTAGTTGATGATGTAATGTTCACACATTTGAGGAGTCACTACTACTTGGGGCAATAAATGAGTGAGCAAAAGCTCGCATCAATACTAGAGATGCAAGTGTACTATCGAGTGGCTACCAGGACTCTCCTCAAGCCTGCACTGATCTCATAATGCTTAGCCCTATAAATCCACAACTTCTTTGGCCAATATCTCCAACTTGGCACCTATAAGAACAAGATGAGGATAATATCATTGGTTATGTGACCTCAAAGAACACTGGTAACACTCATATGCCTCATCCAACATTAATTTCTAAAACATCATTACCAATCCGATTGGCTAGAAAAGCATTGCTTGATCAGAACATGCGAACTGGAAGACAACATTAAAATTTAAATCGTCCCAAGAAAGGTACTAGTATGTGACACTTGTATTCTATAAACATGGTAACAATACAACTCAAGAAGAGGATAGATCATCGCAAGTTTCATGTAGCAGATCACAGACCCGTCGAAAATTCTTTGATCGAGTTTTTCAAGTATGCATACTCCTTTGTCAATCCCTAAGTACTTGCCACAAGAATGACCACATTATCCAACACCCACTCCTTCCAAAATAATATCACAAAGAAATACATTAAAAATAAACAAGACTTTCATTTGAGCAAAAAAAAAGCAATAAAATATATCATGCAAATCCAAAAATTAAACGACTCTTTCAAGATCAGTAAAATCACTACGAAGCTTGAGATTGTCATTGGCATTAGTACCTTATTGGAGCTATTAAATGATTGAAAACTCAACTCTGCTATGACAATCTGCTCTATTATGAACTCTACCCACACTCAGTGAAGATCTTTTTATGATAAATCTAAGAGTGAAGATTTGACGATGGTTATATGAAATCTAAGTTTGACCATTAATAGTGACATACGACAATAAGAACAATTCAAGATTATTTGCAAAAACAACTGGCGTCAGGGGCAAAACTTTCTAGACAAATATGCTTCACCAATGGAGGCAGTTCTTCCAAAACAAAGACCTGGATTAAACTACTTATATCTTATTTTTCCAAAGGTGTAAATCACGGATAAATTTTTTTCTGGTTGACATCATGTCCAGTATAGGAATTTAAATTACTCAACATAAAACCTCAATATCACAAAACAAGTACCTAAAGCATAGTGTGTAATGCCCTGACCCGCAAAACCCAACCCAGACCGGGGGTTATTCGACAGACAGAATCAGAGTATATTAAATAAATAGAAAAATTAAAACTGAGACTGACCAGGAGCTACGAACTTTGAGTACGAGAGACATAACGTTCTTCCACACACTTCGGAGCTTTAATGTTCCATTGTGCATAGATGAGAACAAACCTAATTTTATACTAATTTGGATCGGGCCAATGTTGCCTTGCCGTTGGTTGCCTACATACGTATTGAATAACATGTATGATATTATTCCAATATGATTAGATCCAAATGTTGTTCTGCCTAACGGCTAATACATGCATCAAACATCACTAAATCATATACGATGAAATACATATACTTTATATCCGAATAATTTATTCAGAGTTAGATGGAAATCTCATAAATCATTAGAGTGAAACAGAAGCCAATAAATTAGCGAAATACACATCTCATATAAGTGAACAAAACATTAACAAAATCGCACATCCCGCTCTATCATAGAGCAGAGCAAAACACACTACAGAGCATGTTGGATCCCATCAGATCATATTAGATTTCATCCGACCATACCGATCACACTAAATCAGATCAGAGTATATCAGATCACAATAGAGCATTTCAAAGTAATTTGGATCACAATAGAATATATTAAAGTAGATCGAATAGGAACACATCAACATATATAAGATCATAGCAAATTATATATATTAACTAGTATATTACTAATTAAGATATACATGCATATAAATCATATTAAATTAGAAGGTTAGAAAAGCATACTCCCCTGTAGTTCCGGAAGTAGTGACATTCCGAGTTGCTTGCTTCCTTAGGGCATCCTCCTTTTTAAGTCCGGAGATGGCGGGCAGAGCCTCCTCTAACTCTGGAATTCTTTTCTCTTTCTATGCCCGTAGGCTACAAATAGAACCTCCGCTTAACCCGGGACACTTCACCCTTTACACGCCCATAGGTGGCAGATAGAACATCTCCTTACCCGGAGACACTTCACCATTCATGTGCCCGTAAGCGACAGATAAAACCTTCCCTTACTCACCCTTCACGCACCCGTAGGTGACGGAAAGAACCTCCCCTTACCTGGAGACACTGCACCCTTCACGCGCCCGTAGGTGATGGACAGAACCACCCCTTACCCGGAGACACTTTGCCCTTCACATGCCCGTAGGCGACTGACAGAGCCTCCCCTTACTCAGAGACACTTTACCCTTCACTTGCCCGGAGGTGACAGACAAAAACTCCCCTTGCCCCAAGGTGTTTCCTTTATATAGGGTCGCTAACTCGAGGAATAGATGCTTCCATTGTGTATAACACCCTCGAATTAGATAAGAACACCTTTTGAACAGAAGAAAACGAACTTAGAACAACTCCCAAAACTCCTCTGGAAGAAGGAACGAAAATGAGTATTTATAGGGGATTTTGTGTAAGCGTAAGAAGATAAAGGAAATACGCTTGCAGAAGCACGTGCCACATGGCGCATTCTGATTGGACTATGCGCGTGAGGTGGTTCACGCCAACGCGTGCATTCACGGCGCGGCTTTGGCGCTGACACACATCCTGCGTGATCTGACGCACGGACAGCTCTGATCTCTCCAAGCGGCGCGGTGCAACTCGGACGACTCGGACCCGACTTAGCTGACATCAGCTATTCCATTTTTTCTTCAACATTTTATTATTATTTTAATCAAATACAACTCAACTTCAAAATGCGATAACTTCTTATCCAGAAGTCGGAATCGCATGTTCTTGGTACCTATCGACTCACCCTTCGAAACTAGACCCCACATAGGTAGGTTATCTCACTTTTTTAAAGTGGGTCCCACCCATGTGGCACATTTTCTGAGGTTATAACTTTCATTTTTTACCTTCGTTTTGCATGTTCTTAGGTTCGTTACGCTCGTTACTTCAAGCTCTAACTAAATACAGAAATTTTATCCATTGAAACCCCCTAAAACGTATTTAAATTTATATAATTGCCCCTAACTTTCTTGAGTTAAGTGTAATCGGAACACGGGGTGTTACATAGTGGTCATGTCATTTGTGCTTTTATTGATACTCTTGAGCCTGTAAATCAATTAATCAATTTTTCAGGACATTTGCAGCAAGTGTGATTTGGTAATCACCTTACGATGAAGTAACTGCATCTTCTTAGGAAATTAATTTGGAAAGCCTCCATAAGGATTGTTTAGCATAAATTTTATAAAAACATGAAATAGAATCCATATGCTAAAATGCTTAACTTGTTGTCATCCAGTATTTTTAATACAGTGTCAATACAATGGATTTGGTGTCATTTTCAAACTTCCAGATTGGATAAAAATTGTCTTATCCCTAGATATACATAAATACGAAGTGCCTTTTCTAAAAGATTTGGGATCGACAACAATGATCCTGTACAAGGTGAAATATGTCCAACCTTACCTAGCTTGTGAAATATGCACGACCTTACCTAGCCTATAAAATGTGATGTGAGTTATAGCATGTTTGGGAACATTTCTTTTAACATTTTCTTCCCAAAATTTAGATACGAGGACAAAGACGGGCCAAAAACTTGTTCGGCTCTTGGTTTCTGAAAATAAAGTGCGGTCCAATCCACTTTGCAAATCTTCCTTGGAGAAAAAACACCCCCTGAGTTTTTTTTTTTTCAAAAAGTGTTGGGTTGAACCATAGGGCTCGTGGTCTCTTCCTCCATTATCCCCTTTTGTCGGTCTATAGACACATCCAGTTCCAGAGAGATTAACAAGGCACAAAAAATGGTGGATCAACTCACCGATGACTAGATCTCCTAGTGAAAGGAGGCCTCTTAGTTGGGCTGGTTGGATCTCTCCCATAGAGGCCTTAGTTGAGCTGGTTATATCTCTCCTGGTTGTGGGAGAGGTTCAAAGATCGAATCTCATTGGCATACAATATTTAAGGGCGCGTTAGTCTTACCTATAAAAAAAAGGAGGCCTTTAGCCTCTTCAACAAGGACAACGACTACCTCCTCCTTTGGCCTCGATCCCTCCGTCGTCTGCCTATTCCGACTGCATTGGCTAGTCCACCGGCCATTGATGGCATTAGGACAACCTTCTCAGAGACTGCAGATGAAGAGGGAGATCGAAGAGGTGTTGGAAAGGCACAATCACAAAAAGTTTATCTCTTGGTAGGGGTGCTAATGAGCTGAGTTAGCTCGTCAAGCAAAGGTGCCTTGACTTTACTCAACTTGAATATAGCTCAACTCGAAGTGGCTCATCTCGAACTCGAATATTTTTTAGTTGAGTTTGAGCATACCCTGGTAAAACTCGACTCGGCTTGAATAAAACTTGAACTCGGCTCATACTCAACTCGAACTCGAATTAAATTTGTATATATATTTTATAATATACATAAATGCATACTGATACTTATGTATACATATGCACAATTATCAATCCCAATTTACATTTATAACATATACATATATATTACAAATTTATATATTATCAATGAATGTATAATGTCTATGTATTGAGTATTGGCTTATATCATACATGATATATATTTTTTAGAAGTAAACATTTAAAGACACATTATACAAATATGTCCACATATGATATGTATTGAAATTAAGATATATCATAGAAATAAGATTTAATAAAGTATATACATATATAGTACAACCAAGTAAAAAACGGATATATTGTACTACATATTAAGCAATATGCTAATCATTAGACAATATGTTATTATAATATTATTTACTATTTTTACATATTAAACAAATTATGATATATCTTTTCAAATTTTCTATGAAGACTATTATTGGAATCCTTAGAAATTCGAATTTTACAATAATCTTCTAAATATTTTTTAGCATTGAGTCAACAAGTCTCTTTTTTTTTCTTCATAAAATCAGGGTAATTTATATTTATTTGGGATGGGTCTAAGACAACACAATATCAAGTTTTTGTTCCCACGTACTAAAACTCGACTCGACTTGGTTCCTTAGAACCCCTACACTTTATACATAATATAAAATATTTGGAAGTAAATGTTTTAAAGTGACAATATATATATATTATATATGAGATATTTACTAAATTTTCTATTTATATATAATAGAAATAAATGATATACATTCATATAAGATGTCTCATATACGTAAATGTAGTTAACTACAGATGCACTAATTTTTCTTTTTGGTGGTTATAAGATGACACTTAAAGTAAAAAGTGAATACAAAGATTTAGAAAATTTAGGTTATCAAATAATAAATATATTTGTATACAATCAAAAAAGGTTGAAGTATGCAGAAGAGGTTGTGGTGCCACATATACATATAGTATATATGTGCTAATAACAATGATATGTTCATACAAAACTACTACAAAATACATATAATACAAATATATGAACACTTTAATAATATGGAGGGAGTAAATATATACTAATAATAGTGACATGTTTATAGAAGATTACTAAAAGATGCATATGTGGTTATACATACAAACACAACATATAGCATAACAACAACTAAAAATATTATAAAAGAAAGCTAATAAATAAATACATAATATTATTTCTATTTTAGTTGTCTATTTACAAATATATAAGCTTTTAGTAAATGATGACAATTTTGTACAATATTGTATTTATAAATACTCTAGCTCAATTTAGTATTTAAAAATAAATTAAAATTAATTTATTTTAAAAAATCAAATGGAGCTATTAATTTAAGATAGAGGGAGTATTTGATAATATTATTTTTTACCAAGCAATTAATATATATTGGTATAATGAGGTAGAAATATTAATTAAGTTTTTGCACTCAATATTATTTCAAATAATATGGGCCGATCATATAACTTTAATGACGGAATAATAAAATTATATTTGATAAAAATATATATTTAAATTATGAGAACATCATATTTATTTAATAGAATGCTTAATACAAAAAATCTTATAGGTGAAGTGGTCAAGGAGATTGTTCTTTTTAACAATATTACAAGCGAACCAAATTCAAGCTAAGTTATATGGTTATTATATACTAATTCGAGCTCGAAAATGAGTTGAATTTTTGATTTTCTTCTTGAGCTGAGCTGAAGGTGGATGATTGACTGCTCAATTAAGTTTGAACTGAGCTCAAAATAATACCAAAAACTATAAATTTAAGTTGAGCAAACCCCAAACTTAACTCAGTTCGGCTCTTTAGCACCAATACATATTGGGCATAGGTGATGCTTTGTAAACCCAACCAGAACGGCTTTCCATGCTCTGACCCTTGCCCTAAATCCTTCTTTCAACTCTAACGTCTGGCCATGTTCGTTGAGTTACGAGGACTCGGGAAGACCCATTGCGTGTGGTTATCACGAGTACGGATCTAGAAGATTTCGCCGCGCCCATGGAAGGCTCCAGAGGTGAAGACGATGGTACCCCAGATTCGTGGAATCAACGGATTTGGAGGAAAGTGTGAGCCGCTCGATGCTTTCTCCTTGCAAGAAGGATTGGACCCCGCGGTCGTTGAAATTTCTTGACGATGCTCCGGTGAGATGCGTCGAATCGTCTCTGCCTTGGTCTTCTGCTTCGTTGGTGAAGACTGCGAGTGGAATGGTTTTAGGGGCCCCCGTGGTAGATACGCCTTTCAAATATTTAACTCGTTTAGTTAAATTGTCCTTGAAAGTAAATAAATTAAGACATAAGTTTCAATTAAATACATTCTCGTTTCCATCAGGAGTGAAGGTCCCCGCAAGGATGTGCTGAACCAGGTGGATCTATTCCTCCGAGAGGCTTTGCAGAACCCCAATGAGCGGCTTTCGGGTGAATTTTTTTTTTCTGTTGAAAGCTTGCTGTGTGAAATCTTTAATGCATTCGCGTCGACTGTCGACGGTTTTGGTGGATATGCATTCTATGTTGTGCAAGATTGAACCAGCGAGACTTTTTTGATGAAATGCTTGTTCGAAGTCCGGCGACCTGGACTGCTATGAGATTGTTGGTTATGCAAGGATGGGGACACCAACACCGCTGCGGGTTTGTTTGAACACATGCCAAGTAAGGATATTGCTTCCTTCAATGCAATGATCGATGTCTTCAGTAAGAGGAGAATATGGACCTCGCACTCAAGGCTTTTGATGAAATGCCCAATCGAAATGTGGTTAGCTGGACATCCTTGTTATGTGGCTACTGAAAAACGGAGATTTGGATGCTGCAATATCATTGTTTGATTCAATGCCCATAAGAAATATATTCTCTTGGAATAGCTTTATCCAGGGAATTGTTTCATGAATTGCAATCTTATTCAGTTTTTAATCCAGATAAAATGACTAATGAGTATAATGCTGGCGATTGTTTGCTATGTGCTTTGGATATGGGTAGATGGATTCACCCGTATGCTAGAAGAAGCGGTATGGGCAAAGACAATAGTGTAATCATGACACTAATAGATTGCACGCAAAATGTGGAGATATGGAGAATGAAATGGGTGCACCACATAAGCATTATATGTATCTGTGGAGATGAGAAGAGAGGATATTAAACCGAATGCCATTACCCTGACAGAAATTTTATTGATTTTAGCTTGTATGTTGTGGATGTGTATATAAACCCTTCTCTAAAATGTATGCTAAACATGTGTTTCATATTTTTTTGAAAATTAGTACCTATTTGTCTAACAAGTCAATACTTCAAATACATCACTTTCAAAATTTAGGACAAAGTTAAATGTACTGGATTTTGGGGACAAAATGCTTCCAAACAGACCATTAAGGCTTAAATTTTTTGACTCCCTTTAAACAGGGCAAGGGATAAAAAGCCAGAAAGCCTATTCATCCTGGGCCAAGTATAAAAAAGATTGTTTTCCTCTATTTGGATAGTTCTACATTGGTTACAACGGTAAAAAGGAATATAAAAAGTTGCATATTTTTAGGAAGTTTAAGAGAATCTAAGTTTACAAATTATCATGATTGGTTGTAAAAGATACCACTCAATGGCTAAATGCTATGTTTTTCTGCTGCACGGGGGTTAACTAGTGGGAAAGCACTTATAAGTCATAGACTCTTTTTTATTAAAAATTATTATTTTATAAAAACATAAATATAATTAAAAAAAGAATAAAAGTATGTGGCCCACCCCGAGACCACTCGTGCCAAACTTTTGGAAGTTTGCCTAGAGTTAGGGCTAGGCTTAGCTCTAGCCCCCCCATTATTCAGCCCAGTTTTAGCTCTGCTAACATGTAATAGCTCAGATTTTTTCATGATTTTGTATTTACATTTTTTTTGGGGGGGGGCAGGGGGAAGGATTAAATATTTGGTCATAATTATCCTCATTTTCCTTTGATATTCATGTACTTAAAGTAGTGTGTGGGGCTTAGTCATGGGTGGAATAATTCGACGAGTAAAAGAGGGCCTTGGTGTAAATAAAAGGGCTTTGGAGAGAAAAAAAATAGTTTTAGTGTGAAATTTGGACATACGACACATAGAGAGGATATATATATATATATATATATATATATATATATATATATATATATATATATATATATATATATATATATATATATATATATATATATATAGAGAGAGAGAGAGAGAGAGAGAGAGAGAGAGAGAGAGAGAATTAACATATAGTTGGTTATGCTAATATTTGTAGAGGATGAGACTAAGAGAAATTGAAAAAACACCTTAAAAATAGTGGTTAGTGAAATTTTGGCCTATTTAGATTGGGTCCCTTTCATCACATCATTAAATCTCGGCTTCAAATCAATAGTTGAGATTATATTTTTTAATTTAGATTTATGGAGGTCTCAAAAAATGTAAAACCAATTGAGATTTAAAGATCCACTTTAATAATGTGGGTCAGCCAAATTCATTGTCATTTTAATATGTAAGACCCATTTATTTAACCTCGTTAATTTTGAGTCGTTCATTTATAGTCAAACTTTTACCGGCTTTGATATGTGGGTCCCACTTATCAAAATTGACAAAAAATTCACATGAAGCATATCCTCATGTTTTACTACCCATTCCCTTTGGTCCTATACATGCCTTTGTTGATAATTCTAAAAAAAATAACCCTACAAGAATCAACCTCACATAACCTTTCGTGAAGTTGATCTTATGATAACCTTCTCATATATATTCTCTCCCTTCATTGTGTTGTTGCCCCCTGCATTGTGCTCTAGCCTTGTCCAGCTACTGCCACTGCAGCCTCACTCCTTATCCCCTCCATTTTGTGCTCAGCCTTGCCCCCTCTCCTCCTTTCTTCCTCATCTATTTTGGATGCCATACAACCAAACCGGTGCCTCCATCCGACCACCTCTCCTTCACCCCATCACTCGCCTAACTACCCTCCCTATTAGGCCTGCCAATGAAATGATACGGTTACAGTATAACCTATTTCATTACTATAACAATTTCCCAAATCTTTATTATTAACTGTTCCGTTAAGTAAATGATATAAATACTTCCATAACCATTCCATCTACTAGTAATCAACTAGTTAATCGGATAACCACTATCCATTACACTTTTTTAAATGTGTTCAAGAAGCCCAGAATAAACACTTGTTATTCACTGAATCAAATATTACTAAGGTAAAAAACTCACATCATTACTACTATTGTTCATAGTTATTGCAAATAAATTGTGAGGATCAAACATGAAACATAAATAAACACATACATTAGGCAAATACCTAATAAAACTCGTTATCTTCTAATAATTCTTTCCTATCATATGAGTCCAACTCCAAAACATCCCTCCACTGCCTATTTTAGAAAAATCCCAAGTGTGAGAAGAATGACAATTGCCTTCTTGCATCCAGCTGTCATTGAAGGTGTCTTGCAAGCAACAGTGAGACTACATGCATTGATGCACATCATCCATTAGTGTCTTTTTGAAGCAATGTTTTAAAACCTGGCCCGGGCCCTACCGAATTAATGGCTAGGCTGGATCAACCCGGGTTGACCTGAATGATGACATCATCACCTAAAAAAATTTAAAAGTCCTCCATATTTTAGAAAAAAAAATCACTTAAACCTATTCAAAACTTGTTCAAAATTTTATTTTCCACCTATTTGGGCATTCAAAACTTGTTCATTCCAACTAATTTCAATAAGTAAATCATCGTTTCAAATTTTCAATCTTACATATACAAACATGATTTGTAACAATCATAATTCTAATCAACATATATCAAATCTCAAAATAAACCACATTCACCACTCATTCGAAGTTAAGCCGGTTAACACTTAAACCAAGCTAGGTCGAGGTGTGCAAGCAAGATTTTAGTTCTATTAGCCTAAGTTTGAGCTTTGATTTGAGCTAACTTGAGTCTAGCCTCGAGCATAATAGAATAAACTTAACAATCCTACTCCAAACTCACTAATCATTTCCTTCTATGATGAACACTCCATGATTTTAATAATCAAAAATAAAAAAATACTCATGAGCTTAAGTTATCAGAACAAAATCTAAACTAACCTTAGAGTAACCTTAGAGCTACAAAAGCATTTTGCACAAAGTGTATGTGTAGTTAGTTAAGATTGTAGCACATATGATTAAAGATAAACCCTAACCTAATGAGACCAGAAAAATTAAACAAAGCAACCAAATGGGAAACATCAAATCAAAGTGAGTTTAAGAGAATATACAATAAATTGTATATGGATTTTTTTAACAAAAAATTACAAGTTGATATGAAATGCTAAAAAGAGCAAATCATCTTCCAAGTAGCAACTTATAACAACTATAATGAGCAATTGTAAGTAGTTAAAATAATTCAATAAATGTTAGAGATTTGAATGACATCTTTTGTTGAATTATGATATAAAATTTATTGTAAAATACCATAAGCCAATCTCTTTTGAAACTAAACCAGTTAAAACTAATTGATATAATATATTTATAATTTTAAAATATGGCAAAAGGGTAACAAATAAACGGGTATGGAAGAACTTTTTCCGTTACCTTCCATTTAGATAATGGTTAGATAAAATTATCTTCTTATTTACACATCGAATAAATTTAATCATACTATTTAACTTCTTAGCGGTATGGTATACATGAAATAACGGTAGAACCGGTACCATTGGTAGCCCTACTCCTCATGCCCTCCTTTCTCCGTCAACGACACTATTCTATCATCTCTTCTCCCTCTTCCTTAACATATGGCCAAGACAGTGTGCTTGTGTCTTGTTCAGCAGCCGATCCACCCCGCCACGAGCTAGATTTGGCCACCACCACCCTTCTCCTCTTCATCTCCCTACTCATTCCCATTCCCATTCCCATGACCCCTAGCCCCTTTTCTTGGATGCCATCCCCCAAATTCGTTGTTGTGACCTCCATCTATAGTAGTTCTGGCTTCTGACAATCTGTTGCAACCTTGCGATAGCTTGTTGACAATCCCCCATGCCCTTCGCAAACTTCAGGCCCCCAACAACCCCTTTTGGTTGTGTCTCCACTTTCGGCCACCCTTTGTGTGATGTTATTAGGAGTCTTTCGATCGGTGGACAAATCGTTAGGAAGCCAATCACCTTTTGCCTAACTCCGATGGACTACCTTTTGACATTATTTTGCTCTAACCCTATTAGCAAAGGTGACACCTTGATTCGCTAGGTTTGTCACCTAAGATGCCACCATCATGCACCTAGCCATTGAACTTGTGTGGACGACAAGGTTGGAGCCTTTGAGCTCATAATTTTATAATAGTAAGCCTTATATGTTAAATGCATGTTAAGGTCACTCTAAATATATACTTAATGATGTGTAATGCTAATGATATCATGTGCAGTAGTGTGGCTTATACAGCAATAAAGTAGATTATGTGAATGATAATCGAACTGTGTGTCTACTAGTTCGATGAATTAAGTGTATGAAATTTGGGCATAAAAAGAATCACAAATTTCATGTACATGGTAAGATGAATGGTGGATTGTGCATGTGTTCATAGGGTGAACTATATGCATGCTAGTCAAGCAGATTACATGTATGCCTATAAGTTATAAATTTCTTATATACCAATATGATGCATTATGTTAATCCATTATACCATGATTGTGTATGAAATTATAATACTATATTAAATGATATGGTGGGTACTCTATGCTAGGTTAATGCATGACGTGAGTTTGTTGTATTTGAAGCATCGAGTAGAGGACCTTAGGGTTGGATTAGTAATCAGGCTAAGATTGAGTTATGACTGAAGGATGGTAGGGTAGAAAGAATTAGATCATAATTGTACCAGCATAATCTATTTATACTTAATCCTTTACATTTGGTTTTTAAAAATGATCTTGAAAAACTAAATGAAACTATTAATGTGGGATAGAGGGAGTACAAACTCAAAGATTATATAAACAAGTAAGATAATGGTAAGAAAGTAAGCTTTGATTGGATTGAATGATTGAGTTTTGTGTTATGTTGTCAGCCAATGATTAGATAGTGGTGTTATTGTAAGTCAACCATGGTACTTACCCTTTAGGGTGCTATCTCGGTGTAGCTCTGAAGCCCATACACAAGATGCTATGTTGAGAGCATGTAAGTGTAGCACCCTTGATTTTTTTAATATTTTTTAAAATTTATTTCGAATTGATTAGGAGTAGAATGGGGTAAGTAAGTATGCAAACTTGAGCTGAGCATGGCAATCACCAAACAAGTTTGCCAGCTTACCAATCTACTTTGGCACCAAGTTCGACTACTTTGGCACCAAGTTCGAAAATAGACCTAGTGTGGTTTGGATTTGATTTGATTTGAACTCTATTATAATGAATTTTATTGGATTTGGGATAAAGATTAAAAGAGTCCCAAAATAGAAGTGAGATTGCATAACCTAGGACTCTCCCTTACTTATGCCACTGATAAGTATGAGATATATATCTATTTTATATGCCTTTTTACCTTATTTGCTAGTATGAATTAGGTTAATTTAGTCTTAGTTATGATTTATTTAAATTAAGGTAGTTATTAATATTATAGTTTGATTATTAATTAATTTTAGAAGTTATTAATAGTTTAGGCATGTATTTAAATCAAGTTGGGATTTTAATTACATTTTACATGTCTAAAATATAATATTTTATATTTTGTAAGAAAAGTGCGCTTATCGAGGTACTTGGACAATGTTTGGAATAATTCAAATAGTCTTGTTATGCTTTAAAGTAATTTGGACAACTTTTCAGAGTTATAAACAAGTTGGAAATTAATATGGACATGAAATAAAGAGCTTAATGAATAGAAATTGGACTGTCCAGGAAAACTATCTAGATTACAGAAATGATGTAGCTGATCAAACGGGGCGTTTGAGAATCAAATGGCTAAACGTGATTTTGAAGACAAATTCAGTACAGGTGATCGAGTGGGCATGCAGGGCGATAGATCGGGATAACGCGCAATTTTCTAGTTTAAGTCAATTTTTAATCCTTTCCATATTAAACTTCTTCCTACGGCTCTTATGCCTATATAAAGACATATTTTGCTTAAAATTAAAGGATTCCAGTAGATTTTCTGAAGAGAAAAAGGAAGAAGAAGATGGAAGAGAACTCAAAGCTTTTACTGAAGATTAAAGAGCTTCCTTCTACAATGGAAAACTAGATTTTTTTTTACTTAGGACTTGATGAAACTATAGATAAGTTTCAGTTTCTTTTCTTTTTAATTTAGATTTCAGTAGTGAATGATGACAATTGTATGATAAAGATTTCCTTTTTAATGGAAGAACTTTTAATGTTTATTCAAGTCTATGATGATTTATTGTCTTGTAGATGATAAATTGATGTGATTTTGATATTTTCATCGATTCTAATTTCTGTGATTTAGATGAGATGGTCATACAATAATTTTAATATTCAGATAATTAATAAATTGGATTTGTTATACTAAAATTAGACGAGTCATGCCTATAACTAGTTTAGTATAGATGATTCGTGCTATTGTCGAAGATAGTTCATGCCATGAATTTAATTAATAATTATTTCTGAAGTAATTCTAGCTTGTAGCCGAGAACACTTGTTCATATTCATACTTAGATTTAGATTAAAAGTTAATGAATTGCTATGGTTCTATAATTGATTCAATTTCCTAAGTAAATTTCATCATTTTAATCTCTTGCTTTTAATTTAGTGATTATTGCTTTTGCTTAATTTTAATTTTAAGTCATTTTTAGTTTTTAATCAACAAATTCCTCTCTTAGATTTAGTAATAATTTATCCGTCCCTGAGGTTCAACAACCCCTAAATACTTATCATAGTACAATTACCTTGTACACTTGTAAAGGATTTAATTATAAACGATCAGCCACCCAACCCCCCTCTCTGTCTCCTTGCTTAGTTATGCCCCTCCTCCATTCTCTAACTTGTTTGGCCAACCCCCATGCTCTCTTCCCCTTCTTCATGCTACGTCCTCTTGTTGATCCCTTATTTCTTCAGAATTCTCCATTATTCTTTTGACAAAACTCTTAAAAAAATGCTAGATCTTTGAAAGCCCTATCATTGAAACACTATCTTGGGAGATTTTGATTTAGCTTGGACACCAATTAAGGATTATTTGGGATTGGAACAACTTGAATCAAGGTAAAAGGAATTGGTGCTTCTTTAATGTTGATAGTTTGCTTAGTATTTATTGGTTGGAGCCTTAGATTTTTGTCTTGCCTTCTAAAAAAAACCAATAAAACAAAGCCTACTATAAATTGGGACATGAGTCAAGTCTCGTAGCCCAACCATCAATCCATCTAGGATCGTCAAGTGCATGCAAAATAGCCTTGAAAATTGCTCTATTTATCACAATTCCTTCTAAGTAACATGTACTTGCATAAATACAAATGAAACCCCAATAAAAAATTTCCAAAACAAAGAAAGAAAAAGGGTGAGTAAAGCTCATTAAGGAAATAACTAACATCACAACATTTATGAAGACTGATGAACAACATGGAAACATAATCACTCAACAATGCATGACTTAACACTATTTCCATGCAATAGTAATCACCATTGAATCCTGTTCAATTCAATCATCATTTTTATGTAATAGTAACCATTATTGAACCTCGTTCAATTTAATTAAAATTTTTATTAATTATGTGCCAAATAAAACCCAGTGTGTTGACACAACAATCACAATGCTTCGTTGAGTCAACTCATAAACTCATTGAAAAAACCGCACAATGGATTTGTATGTCTTACACCCTAGGTTGGACCCTCATCCTTTTGAACACTTTCGGTTCATAAAAATTCATATATTCTTAAAAGTTTTTGTTATTCAACCAAATGTATCACACACTATCTTTAGTTAAGATAGTGAGCTATTACCCAATCTATTCCATAATCTTGTTAGGTGATTTACAAATACCCTTTACCCTTCATAAAATGCATGAAGAAGATAATATGATATCAAATGATGCATGTTATTAGAAATATAAACATCAACACACAATTCTGGCATATATTTCGTGAAATTCATATCTACTCATTTACACATATACTTATATACATATGTATAAATAGACATTCATCACATATACAAAGACATATGTAAAGGGAAAACATACATAATAATATCATATCATTAAGAATAGGTAATTAGAAGTTGAAATAATAGTATTCAAACACTTTTCAAGTATTTTACGAACTTTATTTTAATTACTATAAAAATATGCATTTAGAGATTATATCATATAAAATCATATAGATTTAAAAAATTCTTGTAAAATTTAAAGCGTACTACTAGAATAATAAGGAAACTATAAAATTATGGTATCGTAAAAAGCGATCACATGAACAATACAAAATTAAATTGAGGTTGAGGGTTAATTTGGTCTTTTGACCCACCCAATGGCCTCACAAAGTCCCAAGAATATTAAAAGAAATCAATATGGGCATGATCACATCATGATTAAATTTTATATTTTTTCAATGAGTATAGTATTAGTTATGAATTTCCTAAATCGGGATGAGAATATAACAAGAATTAAAAATTTTAAAATTCATGAAAAATATAAAAAAATTAAGATTGACCAAAACAATCAACCAAAACCTATCATAATAATAATAATTTCCCTAATAATTCTAATAAATGTTCATAAAGGCTACGAATCATAGGTAAGTTCCCTTACCTCCAATTTCCATATAGGACGCGACTTTTGCGAACTTAATTCCTATGAAATCAAAGAAAATTATATCAATCACTACATGGATTAGTAATAAATTAACTACAACAAAACTTAATCAATCTAGAGTATAAAAATAAAAAAGAATGATTGAATCAAAGAGATCTTGATTAGAGAGAGAAAGGGGAGAATTTGTAGAGAGAGGGACGCAAAGAGAGAGAAAGAGAGGGAGAGAGGGGAAGGGTTGTACCATCCAAGTGGGAGAGACGGTTGAGTGAGGGGGGCAAGATTTTTTTATCCAAAAATCTACCTTTATCTAATTTTATGATATTTTCTCCCAATCTCTCAAAAGCAATTCTAAAGATAATTAATTAGGGATAAAATCCCTAAAATTCCCAAGTGGTTAAAGTGAATATGCTTTACTAATTTTGATTGGTTGGTTTAAAAGTGGTTGAAAGTTAAAATCTTGTTGGTTAAGAGAGGATAACTCTAAAATGACCAAAAGTCAATTTTATGTTTTATAGAAAAATACCTAACTTGCAACAAGATATAGGCACCAAGGAAAGAGAATTTGGCACCTCAATATGATTGGTTGGGTGGGAGGTCCTGCAAGAATTTTTCTTAATTTACTAATAATTCTTGTTCTAAAGTTTTTGACTAATAGGTCATACTAACTAAAAGTTAATTCCGACAACGCGCCTAAAACAAGAGGATAACCTCCTAATTAGACTGAAAAAAATTTAAGGCAAGACCTCTAAATTTTAAAAAATTGAACCAAACTAACTAAAGAAACTCTAAAGTCGATAAATCAAAGCTACTAGTTTCTAAGGAATTTCAACTAAGTCCCTAACTTAATGATTCAAATATAAATGCTCCAAAATCAATCAATCTTGAAATTAAAATATTTTTCTAAGTCTAGAGAAAGAATAAAATTGATTATTGAACTCTTCACATAAATTCCGAGCCCACAACGCAACAAAAACTTTATGAGATCAATTTTAAAGTAAGAAAATATCAAAAATAAATTTAAATATTTGAGATATTATAGTTTTTGTATGTTGACTTAGGGTTTAGGCAAAAAAAAAGCTTTTTTCTTTGATTTCAAGTTTTTGGGGATTCACTTGAGGGGGTAAGTGATTACACTCTCTTATTTGAATACTTGTACTTATTGTGATGGTTAATATTGATTTCATATTTTTTGTCTACAAGTAAATTATGCACTTTTACCTTTGATGAATTGGGCTATATAATATACAATCCCTTTCAAAATAATAACTTCATTTAATTTTTTAAAATAAATTAAAATTAATTTATTTTAAAAAACTAAATAAAACTATTAATTTAGGATTCTCATAATAATTGTGATTGGTTATATTGAATTATATTTTCCTTAATAATTATGATAAGATTAAAATATATTTTTAAAAATAATATTCTTACTTTATTATTTTTAGATTTAATTTTCTTTGTCCAATAAAATGCTCTAATATACATTTATTGCAGATAAAGTGAATTAAATATATCATTTTTCAACGTGTTCCGTGTACCTACTAGCAAGTGCACGAGCTTAAAAAGAATGTCAAAAGCAGATACATTGTAAGTTTGTTGTATGCGCGCTGCCCACGTGAAATCATGCTTCATTCGTCCCCGTCACTGACCTTTTTCTTCCCCTTCATTTCGCTATCCTGTTCCTGCCATCCCATCATCCAACAAAGTGAGTGCTAAGGAGCGAGCTCGATCGCCTTCAGATCGGCTCGGCTTCTTCCTACAAAATGTAAATACAATCGAGCCCATTTTCCCGTCTATATACATAATGTATCCAACCATTTCAAGACATTTGTATCCCCCAATAATTCATGCACTGAAATGACCAAATTAGCCGCATCACTTGCACCACCCTTAAACAGTCTTCACTACCTTTTAAGGAGACATTATCTGTCACTCAGGGCTTTATTGTAATTCCATCTATTGATAGACACGGGCTTACCCTATATAGTAATGAACACAAGCAGAGCCGTTGCCAAGTTGCTTAACAAGCTCAACGTGCAGCTGCCGCAGCTGCAGCTTACAACAGAATGACAACGGGGAAGAAGGCGGCCACCGCCGCCGCCGGGTTGGAGGCCCCGTTGCTGCCGGAGGTGGCGGTGGAGGGGATGGAGGGGGCGTCGGTGTCGGGGGCCGTGTTCAACCTGTCGACGAGCATCATCGGGGCGGGGATCATGTCTATCCCGGCCACGCTGCGGGTGCTGGGGGTGGCGCCGGCGCTGCTGCTCATCTTCGGAGTGGCGCTACTGGCGGAGGTGTCGGTGGACTTCCTGATGAGGTACACGCAGGCCGGGTTGTCTCGGAGCTACGCGGGGGTCATGGCGGAGTCGTTCGGCCGGTTGGGGTCCACGGCGCTGCAGATCTGCATCATGCTCACCAACATGGGATGCCTCATTATCTACCTCATTATCATTGGTAAGCTTTGTTATTATAATTAAGCAATTAATGTGGGTTTTATCCGTTTCTTACGTGAGTTCTGTGAGAATTAAGCTGCAAATAGGAGGAGAAAATTAGGCACCATACAAAGTTTACATTGGCTTCTTTATCTACCAATCAAAACTATGAGCTATTGATTTAAAAATATCATTTTTCATTTGGTTGTCCTCTTGCTCATATTATAAGACATATGGCAGTTTGGCTTACTTTTGCATGAAATTTTAGATGTGCCTGGCACACCATGACGATCGATGGAAGCTTAGGTGGTGCAAGGAAAATGATATTTTTATATTAAAATTATACGATAAAAATACGTGAGTTTTAATTGGTTTAGATAAGTGAGATCATGTGTAGGGCCCACTTGTGATATCCAATTTTCATCGCGTAGTGAACTGAGCTATCTCAGTATAATATGTGCGAGAGGTGAGAAAATACTCACAGGGGTCATGTCTGCCACTCCGCTTAGTTCTGCCGTCAGCTTGAGTAGATAAGGGATTAGTATATGACTGGATCGCCACCCTCATGGTTTAGTCAGCATACCTCTCTTATACATGAGAACGTATTCAGTGGAACCATTCTACCACGTTGCTATGCATAGGTCTATTCATGTTTTAACATGTATACTTAAATTAAAACCTGAATTTATTCATGTTTAAATACATAAAAACCATCTAAATATATCAATGGACATATGTACCAGGTGGCTTGTAGAACCGTTCCACAAGATAATTTTTCCTTGTACACAAAGATGGTGGATAGTCGCCGCCACTGTCTAGATGTACACTGGCGGTAATATCCACTGACCATATTAAGGTGTTGCAGGGTTGGGTTAGCTAAAAGATCAAATTACTCATCCTTAGATTAGTCATTGCACTAAAATTGATACTTTTAGGATACTAAATTTGATGATAATGACTTGGGTTGCCAAGGCAAAAATCTCCACTCCTCTTTTCATGACTTTAATAATGACATAAATATGGATATAGATATAGATATAAATATAAATTATTGATAGTTAATTACCTAATGTCCTTATTACAATAACATATTAAACCCTAATTAGACCACTAATTCAGACATGGTGGACCCGCCTCTTAGGGCGGAACTTATCAAAATGTCTGTACGTTGCAGGGGATGTGCTATCAGGAAGCGAGACAGAGGGGTCTGTGCATTTGGGCATATTGCAGGAATTGTGGGGCGTGCAGTGGTGGACTTCCAGGCCCTTTGTCCTTCTCTTCACCCTCATCGTTGTCCTCCTCCCTCTCGTTATGCTCAGGCGCGTTGGTAAGCATTCTCTTGCTCACACTATCTATTCTACTCAAAATACAGCTTCTGTACAGATAGCGTCTTTTTAATAACACAAATGCCATATTTCATTTTTTTTGTTTCAAAGCTTATGTACCCCTAATGGCTAAAATACTGGAAGAGGTTAAGTTACAATATTACCTCCCATCTCAATCTTCAGATTAATGATTATTGAAAGGTTACTTAGAAAATTGACCAAAAGGCACTTGCAAAGGGCCGTACAATGGCATACGTCTAATGGGGGGTAGGCATAGCATAATCATTTCGTTGTTATGAATAAAGAGAATGGATGTGTAATGGACATGTAAAAATTTGGCTTCGTGCAGATTCTTTGAGATTTTCGTCTGCTATATCGGTGTTGCTTGCTGTAGTCTTCGTCATCATAAGCTCAGCCATGGCCATCACTGCTCTCTGTCGGGGCACAGTGAAGAATCCCCGGCCGCTGCCTGACTTATCCCCTGGGACCGCCTTTCTTGACCTCTTCACCGCCGTTCCTGTCATAGTCACAGCTTTCACTTTCCACTTCAATGGTGAGAACTAAAACTGTAGAACTGCTTTCCATTCAAGGTCGATACACAGATCATTTATTCATTTGGATGGAAGTAGAGTGCTTTGCAGTAATTACACAACATTGAAAACACATGCACTGACCTACTTTCCGCCGTAAAATCATACAGTACACCCCATCCGAGCTGAGTTGAACAAGTCCTCAGACATGGCAAGAGCCGTCCAGGTATCACTGATCCTTTGTGCCGCCATCTATGCGGCAGTTGGATTCTTCGGCTACCTCCTCTTCGGCGACTCAACGATGGCTGACATCCTCGCCAACTTCGACCAGAGTTCTGCCAGTGCCCAAATCAGTTCCCTCCTCAATGACATTGTCAGGTTGAGCTATGCCCTCCACCTAGTCCTTGTCTTCCCACTCCTCAATTTCTCTCTCAGGATCAATCTGGATGGGTTCCTTTTCCCAAAACGCCGGCCTTTGGCTTCTGATTCTGTGCGATTTTTGTCGATCACCGGATTCATCCTCGGTGCAGCATACCTAGCGGCAATTGCAATTCCAAACATATGGTCCTTCTTTCAGTTCATGGGCTCTACTGCTGCTGTGTGCCTCTCCTTTGTTTTCCCCGGTGCCATCGTATTGAGGTATGCATGCTGTACTTACAGGCTTTGGATAGTGTTACCCTACGGGGCTTTGTCATGGATATCAAAACCTGACAATGATTCATTTTCAATACCTCATGAAGCCTAGAAGTTTTAGGAAAGATCAGTGCATCACCACTTTGGCCTTTAGTTAGCTCGGGATTCAAATTTGTAAGGATATGACCATGCTCATAAATTAAGACTTACATTGACAATATGACCATATTTATACTAAAATGGACGAAATCAACTCAAAAACAGTCTGCAACATATTCTATGCAGTTGCTTTTTTCTCTAAAATCTTTTTTTTAGCAATTCAAAATTGAATATGGTTTCGTTGTTAGTACTCCATTCTTTTTTGTTGTTATGTCATTTATTCTTCAAAATATTTATGCATACACAAAATAACTTATATGGGTTTTTGGTATTGGAACTGTTTTTATAAATTACTAGCAAGAATGCACACACATTACACTTGTAAATACAAGTTAGGTAAAAATATAAATTTTATTAACGAGAAGTGTGTTATATGAATGAGACCTACAAAAAAGTTTGAGAAAATATATTGTAAAAAATAGGGCCAATATTGTATCAGTAACCAATAGGCTGACGTGCTCCAACATTTAAAAGAATCTAAGTAATTTTTACTCAAATACCACCCTCTTATCACATACCAAATCAAATTTGTATTAGAGGGTATTATAAGAAATTATGAGGGCAATATAGATAGGGATGGGTTGTTATCTCAAATATAGGAAGATTATATCAGATACAGATATTCCAATGCAAGGAGGATATTCTAAACTATCACGCATCTTTGGCTTCTGTGGTTTGTCAAATACTGAATTTGTTCCAATTTTCTACGAATTAGATTAATATAGATATTTTTAAATTCAATGAAGAATTTTTAAATTGCTAGATTGAGTTTAAACGATGGGTAAAATAGAAATTAATGGTGAAAAATATGGGTTAAATAGGCAAAAATTTTGTCCTCACTCAACTTGTGCTTTATATAGAAGTATGAATAATATTGAAGATATTTGTAAACTGCTTCTTTCCACAAAATTTGAATTAGTATAACCAGTTCTCTCTTAGTAAAAAACGGAATTAGATTCTTAATGTATATAAGCTAAGATAGAATTCTAGGATAAGCCCAATGTTTCCACTTCAGTTGAATTCCACAAGGGGCCAACCGGCATTTTTGGTCACGTAATTTTGCTGAGGGTCAAGAATCTAGTTTGTCAATGCCATGAACTTCTCTTCAACTGACCAACTTTCCTCTTTCTTACCCATAATGTGTTCCTCCCATGCAGAGATGTCAATGGGATATCAACAAAGACGGACAGGATTCTCGCGCAGCTAATGATAATTCTGGCAGTTATAACAAGTTCAATTGCCATTACAAGCAATTTGATCAATCTCTTCAAGAATAAACAGTAAACAATCTTGTTAAGCTTCATTTTCGAATATTGAGTTCATAAACACGTGTTCATACCCCTGTTTTCATTATTACGGAGTTTTGTAATGCTCCTTGTAATCACAATTTTGGTGACGTTGTAAGTGTAGAAATCCACTGTTCTAATTGTTTTCTACTGTGCAAAAGTTTAAGAGCCAATAGAATGATTCATGAAGAATGCATTTAACTGGTGACCAAAAGCATGGACCACTGGACAGAATATAACACAATTAAAACAAGGCGAAAGGTAATATCCAAACGATTGGATATTCCTTATATCTAGTCAAGTTAATGAGAAGAGGTGGATCATTAACAGTTTAAAGTGTTTAGGTGGTGTCGAGGTTAGTTAAGGTTGGCTATCTTTTAATTAATGAGTAACCTTGGATCATGATCTAAGGTTTCAGATTAACTTGACTTGATATAAGTTGTTTCCCAAGAGCCAAAAGACATGACTTGCAAGTGTAAACCAGTATTCGGGGTTTTTGTTTTTTGTTCCTTTTAAATGTCAAGATTGCGTATACAACATATGAAAACATATAAGATCAAAAACAGGAACCTAAAGGTCCTACAGGAATGCGAGGTAATTTTAAGTTAACATGAAATTCCAGAGGTAATACACATAAAATGCTTTACGGTATGCTGAATGTCAGATACAACTTGGTGCCCTTTATTTATATGGTGCATGTTTCATCCACTTCCTACACTCGTTTAGAGAACCACTTTAAGCGAAAATTCGGCCAAAATTGCACATCCATGAATTCTCGACTTATCGTTTCAAGTGTAACAACAATGAGATAGGAGCTAGATAAGTACAAGTAACACAACCATCAAACTAAAAAAAATTACACTTCTACTGGTTACCCTATTAAATTTCTATCATATCGAAATAGCCTCATTAAATGGATTTTCACCCTCTTTTTAAGCTAAAACTCTAGCCTTCTGCTCATGTATTCTTCTCCTTAAGCTTATTAACCAAATAATTGTTTAAGTTATTGTATTCTCAGTTAAATACACCACAAAAAAAACCTTTCAAGCACTTTTTCTTTTATTCCCACAAATATTTTCACCATATTTGTAGAACAGAACTTTCCAGCTGAAAAAGAAGAACAAGTCCCAATCGGCTAAAGTATATAAGTTAACAAGCTTTTCTTGCAATTTAAATCACGATATGGATTTCTGGTCCAGTATTATGATCATCTTGAACGTGAATCAATCTATCCCTGAATACACTAATAGTGGTACAAGGACATCAAGTATTCATAAATTAAGCAAACAAAAGAAGACAAAACTACTGAAATAAATTTATATTACATGGACGTGTCCAAGCATAGTGTTCAAATTACATTTGATGTTAAGATCAATAAAGATGTACATTGTTCTCCAAATAGAATTTGAAAATACAAAGTTAGAAGAACCTGTAATGAGTACTTGAGCACTTTAACCTTGTGCAAGAAATTTGAAAGCTAAAAGTTCTTTACAGTCAACCCATGCGCGCTGATGCTATGAACAGCATTTTGCCTGCGGTTCTTTGTCCGGTTCATCATCTATAATAAGCATCCCCTTCCTAGGTGGTGCTGCATACAGGTCGCCGGAGCTGTTTTTCTTTCCTTGTAATAAACCTGCAGACAGAGACATTGACACCAGCAGCATTAAAGTGCGGTGAAAGAAAAATCTCTATGAGAATGCAAACAACACAAAAGGAAAATGTTCTTCAAAGCATGATCAATGATCAGATTATGACGCTAATGAAATTAACCTGCTTGGATCCCATAAACAAACACAGAAGCCCACATATAAATTGTTCTTCTAAAAGGTATATGGACAAATGGAAAAAAGGTTATTCGCATCCATCATTAAGATAAAAACAACCATCAAATGCATAACTTAAAGATGGTAGCAATTTTACTATACCTTAATCTTTCTTTGTATTTATTTTCATAATTCATGTCTAATAATTGTCATTTTTATATACCCTCTCTGTCCTAAATTAATAGCTCCATTTGGTTTTTTAAAATGAACTAAAATTAGTTCATTTTGAAAACTAAATAGAGCTATTAATATAGGATGGAGTATATAAGCAACTTAATTAATGGGATATTTCTAATATTTATAATTTTTTGTTATTTTACAGTCCCTGTCTGCTTATCCAGTTGCACAGGGAATAGACACAACACGTTGATCATCAATGTCGCAGATGCAGATAGACGTCGACATGTGTGGTTATAGACAGATGTCAACGAAACAAAAGACCTGACAGTTCACATCCAAACCATTTAGAACCTAATCCAATCAACCTATTTAAACACTAACCTTTGTCTATGTTTTACCATGAGAGCAAGATGAACTGTTAATTATACAATAATCTATAGGATCTGAAACCAAATTTCATTCACCGATGCATTTACTAATTTAAAAGGCATAAATACATGAGATACAAATTGTAATCCTAATGACTCACGGTTTGCAATATCAAGAAAAACTTCCTCTATTCCAGTCCCCAATTTGGCAGATGTAACAAAAAGCCTTGCTCCTATGGATGCAGCAAAGCTGAAATAAGTATAGCAGTTATTTTACAAGATACACACCATATGGGTGAAACAATAAAAATTAAAATTCAAAATGGAATATATGAATTACCAGAGATCAAAAGAGAAAAGTCTAGCCGCACCTTTCAGCTTCTTGAATGTCAAATTTCTTTGATCGCACTAAATCACTTTTATTTGCTGCAATTACCATAACTACGGATTTTGATGCCAACTGCTGAAGCTCTTTCACCCAAATTCTGACACGTGCAAACGTGTCACTGTCTGTTATGTCATATACCAAAAGGGCAGCTGCATTCACTCATTACAAAAATTATACAGAGCAAAAAAGTCATGGTACAGCCTTGTATCTGGTTAGCATAAAACAAAAGGATAAATGTCACACAAATTAATTAAGAAGAAATGAAGGACTAAAAGTAGACACAAACCATCTGCGTCACGGTAGTAAATTGGGCTCAAAGCATGGAATCTTTCTTGTCCAGCTGTATCCTACAAGAAACAACCTAATGTAGTGACCAGCCACACTATATTAACTCAAATAGAAATTAAATAATAAAAAACAAGTCCCAAAAAAGGGCACAAGAAATTGTATAGCAAACCCACCCAAATACTTAGAGTAAGTGGCAAGCCTTCAACAACGAGGCACTTTGTTAGATAGGAAGCTTGCACTGTTGCTTCTTGTTTATCTGAAAATACATCATTTACATACCGCAACACAAGTGATGTCTTCCCAACTCTACCTGTATAGAACAATCTTAAGATATCAAGAGACAATAGCAGAAGACATACAGAAAAGAGTATCCAAAGTCACAAAGTCAGCCTAAGTCGGATCTCCTTCTATTGAGGGAGAGGTTCAGAATCAAATCCCAATGGTATCTTTTGTGTGTGTGTGTGGGTGTTTGGGGGGGGGCAGTCTTAACAATGTAAAAAGAATTTGCACTTTTCATGTATTTTTGGCACCATGCTTTACTATGGAACTGCAACGACCGATGGGTGTAGAAATCACCCATCATCCAAAGATTTAAGATCTAGTTCAGACTCACTTGTGATTACATTAACTAGTGATAGCAAAGAAAGAAACTTCTAGAAATCAAAAAAATTTAATGCAAAAACGAAAATTCTTTCTTCTGCAATACAAAAATTTAGAGATGTCATAAGGATTTTGTTTATTACAACTGCTGCATCCTTAATTAAGAGTTCAAGAATTGCTTTCTCTGTACTTTGTCCACCCTTAATTTCGCAAGTCCTTATATAATTGACATTGGTTTCACTAATATTTAACAAGAATAACTTTAAAAAAAGGATTAAATATTACTCCCTCTGTCTTAAATTAATAGCTCCAATTTTTTAAATTTAAGTGGTTGGGTACTTAAAAAAAGCATCATAAGCTTATTTAGATGTTAGTTTCACCATTCAATAAAAACCATCATTTTTCTAAATGTAGCTATTAATATAGGACGGAGGGAGTACATGAAAGACATGATCTGTTGGAACCCTGAAAAACAGAAGAAATTAAATTCGTAAATAAAGTCAAGTCCATTGACATCCTCATTGACCTAGACATTTGCTAAGAGATCTCACATTTATAGAATGATTTTGTAATAAACGTGGTCAGCTTCAATGGTAAGCCAGGGACATATTCTCATCCATAAATTTGTACTAGTAATCCCTTCCAGACAAAGAAACAGAATGGCCCTTCAGATATAGAAAAATATATTAATATGAACTAATATTCGGCAGTGGTAAAGTTTACTTCAATGGAGTTCCCTTCTCAAGAAAACAAAAAAAATGAATCAATCAAGCAATTGGCTCCAGTATTTAGAAACAAATGACACAGGACCTACCACAAATTTCACACTAATGAACTGGTCCTAAGTTCATAGGCAGTAAGGTCCTTGAGAACATTATTAGCTAAGAAGAGACATCCCATGTGTAGTTGCCTAGAACAAGATATGTTCTCTACGGTGTAGATGTTTGTTGGCATAACAACAATAGAATACAACATTTACCAACAAGCATATCAGAAGTCAGAATTAGCAACTATGAAAACAAAATGTTAGAAAGATAATATCTGCAGATTAATGGAAGACATATGGACTAAGTACTAAAAACTAAATAAGACTGAAAAAATAAATAAAGCACATAAATTATTCCAACAACACAAACACAGGAAGAAAAAACACTAAAAAAAGAACACATTAAGCATACTGTAGAGTATACTAGTAGAAAGCCGCAAACAATATCACTCAAACACAGAAAATCAACCCATTGTTTAAAATAAAAAAGAACAAATAGCATCCACGAAACAGAATATAATGCTGCAACTGCAAAAAAGTAATCAACTCCCATTTGCATATGATGCAAGCAAATACATAAGAAAATGCTATCTTTATGCACTTCTTCTAGCAAGCATGTATAGCAAATGGCAAATAGAAACAATGTGCAACGAGCCACAAAACTAATCCTTAAATGCTAATATGAGAGAAATCAATACTCTCACTGCATAATCAAATCAAAAGAAGAAAAAATCACGCTTTGACCTGTGCAACCGTATCTATTACTCGAGACAAATACATCTCTAATAAAAACGAATAAACTTGTCTTTCTGAATATTTAAATATGCAGATATTTGGTCGATGTCCCCAATGGTGATTGCAATCCGCCTAACACTACTGTTTGAATAAACAATACCTGACAATACTTCGAACCTACAAAGTTTCATTAGATTATTCAGATATCTTCACAAACAATGGTTTTAGACATCAAGAGGTAACAAGTAACTTCAACCGTTAAAACTGTTTAGGCGTATGTACATCAACTCCTGTCTTATGGACCCGAGTTAATGCCCAATATGAACCCAATTCAAACTTAAGTGAATCCCCAAACTGTACCCCTAGTAATAACTGAAATTTCAGCAATTTCAATAGTCCAAGCTGTTTCTAACACCCACTAACCCGAACAGACAACTCCTCCAATATTTCAGTCACAAAATAAAATAAAAAATTCAAATTAACGGAAATATTCGACAAAAATTAAGAGACAATCAATATAAATACTCTAAACCCAATCCAATTCTCAAGTAAAAAAATCGAAGGGGAGAAAATTTACCATCGCCCAGAAGAACAAGCTTGAAGGACAGCTTGGGCGACGCCTTTGAACTGTTCATTCTCGGAAATTCCTTCGGAATGAACAGAAACAAGCAGCAGATTCTCTTTCGTTCAATACTTTCAATGTCCTATGAAATTGAATTCATCCGATTCTTAAATGTGCGCCACAATCTCAGAAGAATTCGATCACCGAAACTTCCTTTCCTCTGCAGCCTGGTGAACGGAAGTGACGAATCCTTAAAGAAGAATGACAGGGGGGACCTGGCCAACGCTGTTTGGGCTGACAAGTGAAGCAGAATGCGCAGGCCCATAAGGTCTTGGACGTCGTAAGAGCGCTTTGTCATGGTCTAAACTGGGCTGTAATGGGCGCTATTAAGGAGCCCAATTTAGAAATCATGGTACACTCACAAAAGGGCCTTGAATAACTGGGCCATAATTAATTGTCAAAAAAAAAAAAACAGAGCAATGGTGGAATCGGATCCGTAACTGTCATCTATCGTAGTATGCTCTGTTTGCTAACAAATGCTCTCTCCGTCTTATATTATTAATTATATTAAATTTTTTTTATTAAATGATAAAAATTATTTCTAAAAAAAGAGAAAATAAACTTAGGATACCCTTTTTTAAGTACTCAATTATTTAAATTAAATAGAATAAAATCATTAATATAAAATAATTTTTTTTACTAAATGGAACTCTTAATTTAGGACAAAAAGAATATGATAAGAATTTTCTCTTTTTAATTGGGACAACTCGTCACACACATGTTAGCACTTGAACCCGGGGCTTCTCCCTCTAAGGTAGATTTTTAAATGTGCCCCTTTTGCAATTAGGTGTAGGGCAATCAAAACCGATGTTTACAATTGGTTTCCTATGCCATGAGCCCATACGCAATTGGGGGCTCATTTGCTCGCTGCCAACGGGAGACCCTAGTTGTCAATGCAAGAGAACCATCTTTGTCATTTTCATGCTTCTAATAGTGCAAATTTTAATGCCAGATAAATAAATAAAGAGTGCAGCTTTTCAAACAAAAAAAAACATCCTTAACCTATATATCAGTGAAAAATTTGCCCGTGGTGGTTATCATCCCTACCTCAACCAAAATCAAACTTCTAGTGAAATTGACACTCAGGATGTGGCTTAGAACTAAAGCAACAATTCATATGTTGTCAAATATGGTAGTCTCTTGGCAGTTTAGGACATCCATGAGTGGAATTTCCTATCAGATTAGTCCACTTTTGCGTCTTCATTTATCTGCTACATCAAAGTAGACAGTTCCCTAAACTTGTTCTAAGTGTTGAAGCCATTTGCTCCATTGAACTGTTGCCATCAAAACTCATCTCTTTTTGTTAAATTGTAGAACAAATAGCAAGCGGACCACAAGTATGTTTGATTGGAATTGGGTAAAGAAAGAACATTCAAAGCACGCTATGGACTCATGGAGCATCACTTATTTGGGTCACATGGGATTGTGGTCCTATCGATCTTTCCATCAAATGATATTGAAAGGTACATCAACCTACCTTTATATTATTCTTCACATTCATAAGGATTTCAATAGAGGTGAAATTTTTAAAGATTGACCTGTCAATATATAATAATACCTGACCCATAAAAATGCAGGTTAGAACCGGGTTTAAAAATTTTAAGCCCACTTTAACTATGGTCGGGCTAGGGCTAGAAGGCAAAAAGCTCATTTAGCCCATCCTTAAGTATAAAAAAATTAATTTTATTTTTTTTAATAGTCCCACATGGGACAAAATGGAAGGAAAAATGGAGAAAATTGTATATATTAAAGAAGTTTAGGAGATTCTAAGCTTGTACAACATCATGGTTAATTGTGAAGGACTATGATGTTGTGTGGGAGGGTGTTTGGGCAACTTCGCTCGTTTCTCTTTGGGAGATAGGATTTCTGGGCAAAAATCAAATATGGGAACTGCTCTCTAGTCGGCCAGTGGCCACATGCCCTAGTTGGCCAAGCTGTCATGAAGATCTTCCTTTTGGGCAGGTGCAGAGTGTCCATTTTATGTAGAGGCTTCAGGCGATGTGCTTGTCGACGCTCTAACGGTTGTTCTACTCTCTTCCCCTACTCCGACGGACTTTTCCATCCTTGACTATGATTGGTCTTTCCCTTCCCCCCCTCCTCATCCCATCCCCCTCTTTCCCTCCCCTCCATCCCATAAAGTCACCCTTTTTCTCTTCATTCATGATCTCCTCCCTCTACGACCTCAACCATCCCAGCCCATCCTCTGCCCACATATGATCTCCAGCCTGGCTCCCCATTTTCTTCTCTTTGCCTTCATCCCCCCTTCATCCTTTCAGTATCCCACCTTGGTTATTCCATTTTGCCTTTCAGATCTTGGTTGTCGGCATATGGTTAGACTTAGTTATGTTTATTTATTCGTACTTATGTTTTATGGCTTTTAGTGTTGGCTTTTCTTCCTACCCCACTGTGGTTGGGGTGGATCTTTCACCAATGTCAGTGAGCTTTTGGAGATTTACATTCTTGTTGTGTGTGCCCATTCATTCACATAGATGGGTCAGTCTAAGGTGACAATGATTTCTCTGCTAATGGTGGCAGTGGTTTATCTGCTTGAGGTGCTAGTGGCTTTTTTCCTCCGAGGGGCATTTGAGGATCGAGTATTTGTTGTTGATTGGGCCTTCCCCTGGTGCTCTTCCCTAGTGCTTGGGCCACCGTCGGGTGGTCCTAGTGCCTAGTTATCAAATAGGCATTTGGCCAACCTTACGGTGTGCTTTGGCTATGTTAGAGTTTGAGGTCCTATATTGTGGAGGGGTTCTTGGGTACAAGCCTTGTGAGCCGTTGTGATGTCTTGTTTGTTATGTTGTTTGTTTTTGGTTGGTTAATGTGTAATCCTTGCCCTCTTGAGCTTTGTGATAAAAAAAATTGTGAAGGATCCCTATTTATGGGTTAAATTACTGGGACCCCACCCAAAAATTTTATATTTTTTATTAAAAATATTTTTTATAAAAAATATACAAACAATAAAAGGCAAAAAAGAAAATAAACTATGCGGCCTGGCCTAAGCTTGCCTAGGGCCGGACTTATGCAAGCCCTCCTAGAGATAGGTTATGAAAAATAGGTTGGCATGTGTAACACCCAAAGTTTTTATAAATATTTTCTTTAAAATTCAAGATTTTTTCAATATAACAGTTGTAAATAGGGAAAATAGACAAAATCTAAAACCTGTGGAAATAATTTTTATAAATTTAAAACTTCGTACACCCCTTTTCCCATATAAATTTCTTTTCATTTAGCATATGGCTAAACCAAACATTCCCAGATGTGCATTGAAAATAAAACATATAAAATAAATCTCTATGGCCACGGGCTTAATTATAAATATATCCTAGGTATCTCTAAGTACAATCCTACAATAGTTCAACGCTATAAACCAATATATTAGTCCAAACAATTACAACAAATCATCTCTCATCTTACCCAATATATCGAATCCATAATATAACTGACTAGTTGTGGCAAAATAATAAAGACTTGATTGAGTCGAAATCACACATGATTCCACAAATATAGGTCCTCCAACATAAACATGAGTCTATCCTTAGAAGCTCTTAATAAAATACTTGCAAAAGCCTCTTGAACATCGTGGGCTAAAAAGAAAGAAAAAATGAGGTAGAAAATACTTGATAGGGGAGTTCTAAATATTGAACTCTGTAAGTCCATAGATGTGCTCATGCAATTTTCACAAGAAGTGGGCATAACAAAGTATAATCTTACAATACATAATATCTATGTGATGCACTAAAATAATGTTCAATTAGATGTTTTAAAATCTTGAATTACAATCATATTTTATGTTAATTCATTACTTGTTTGGGCTATTTATGTTTAAATAGGTGACTTGGACCTTAGTTGTGTTTACATATCTAAACAGGCTTCAACACGATCCATTTATTAGATTAAAACTCTTCTCATTTTCTTTAAAGAAAAAAACAAAAAATTGGTTGAATTCTTTGAAGCTAAAATCCATTGGAACATGACAAGAAATGCAAAGAGAATTTTTGAAAAAAATTTCCCCGCTTATAGAACTAATACACTTAGAAAGAATATCATGAAATTTTTACAAAAAGAAAATGAGATTTTTTTTCAATGTTGAAAAATATTTAAAGAACTTTTGTTATTGTGCCCACATCATAGATATGAAATATGACGTACAATTAGTTTCTTTTGTAATGGTTTGACTTCTCAAATGAGGCAATTTGTTGAAATAATTTGTAATAGAGAATTTTTGAGTCAAAAACCTGAGGAAGCATGAGACTATTTTGATTTGTTGGCTAAAAATGCTCAATCATGAGAAAATTTTAATAAATTTAAAAATAGTAATAAGACAAAATCTAATGTGACAACTAAGGGGATTGCATCTTCTTAAAGAAGAGGATGATGTAAAGGTAAAAATTGCAAGTTTAACTAGAAAAGTTGAGGCTATGAAAATTAATAAGGAAAACATGTCTAAAATTTCTCAAAAAGTATAAGATATTTGTAGTATATGTGAGAGTGATAGACACCAAATACAAGATTATCTAACAATCCCTGCTTTTTAAGAGGTGTTGCATACTCAAGTTTATGAATACTTACAAAATGCCTTTTTTTTCTCCTTATTCTGAAACTTATACTCATAATTGGAGAAATCATCCTAACTTTAGTTGGAGAAATAAGTCTAATGTGCATGCACATTCTTCTTCAAATTATGTTCCACCACATAAGAAGACTCTTGAAGACACATTGTAAGAATTCATGTAAAGTCAAGCAACAATCAACAACCAAACAATGCACGTCATTAATGACTTGAAGACTTCTATCACTCAATTGACCATAACTTTGAGCACTCAAGAAAAGTAGAAGTTTCTTTCTCAACCTCAACGAAATCCTAAATGTTATTTTGTAATTGAAAATTTAAATTCTTTAAGTTCACAAGAAGAGCATGTTAAGTCTATTACTACTTTGAGAAGTGAAAAAGTTATTAACAAAGACATTTCAAAGAAGGTTGTTAAACCTAATGAGTCTTTGAATTCTAAACATGGTGATGAACTTGACAACTCCGATTGTATTTCTTTTATTCCACCTCATTTTCCCCAAAGATTACAATCTTCTTCTAAACTTGTGCAAAATAGTGACATTCTTAAAATTTTCAAACAAGTTAAGATTAACATTTCTCTCTTAGATGTCATTAAACAAGTTCCATCATATGCAAAAATTTTGAAAGACCTTTATAAAATCAAACGTAAGCTAAATGTAGAAAAGAAGACATTTTTGATGGAACAAGTGAGCTCAATTTTGCAACACAATACCCCACCCAAATACAAGGATCCAAGTTGTCCAACCATATAATGTGTAATTGGGAATTTTCGAATTGAAAAAGCTTTGTTTGATTTAGGGGCGAGGGTAAATCTTTTACCTTTTTCTGTTTATGAGCAATTAGGTCTAACAGATTTAAAACCCACTAACATAACACTTCAATTTGCTGACCGCTCAATCAAAAGGCTAAGAGTAATAGCAGAAGATGTCCTTGTTCTAGTAGATAAATTCTATTTTTTGGTGGACTTCATTGTTTTAAACACACAACCGGTTTCAAATGTATCTTCTCAAATCCTAATGATTTTGGGTTGTCCATTCCTTGATACATCCAATCTCTAATAAATTGTCAGAATGGAGTGATGAGGCTTTCTCTTGGGAACTTGACATATGAGTTAAATGTATTTGATGCCAGTAGACAACCATCAAACTTCGATGATACTTTTGAGGTTGACATGATTGAGAATCTGGTGGAGGATGTTTTTTCTCTCATTTATTTTGATGATCCACTAAATATTTTCTTAACTCACTCTAATTTGATAAGTAGAATTGATAAAGAGAAGATAATTACTTTGAAGGACCTTGGATGAGTTTAGATGGAGGTGTGTCTGGCTGAAGATAGTAAACTTAGCGCTCTTAGGAGGCAACCCACTTTTGGTTTTGATAGTTATTTGTTTAATATTTAGTTTTTTTTATTTTCTTTAGTTAGTTTTTAGTTTATTATTTTTGTTGATTGCTCTAATCATTATTAGGGAGTGCTTATATGATTCATTATTCATTTACCCTAATGTGATTATGCTTGTGCTTTATTGACTATTTTTCTTTTGATAGCTATGCACATGAGCACGTCAACCAATGTACTATCTCTTCTTTCATCTTTTCTTACCTTAAGCATTGCATTTACTTTCTTTTATACGTCAAGGACAATGTTTAGTTTAGGTTTGGGGGTGTAGAAGTAGATTTTTCTTTTATATTTTTTAGTTTTACTTAAAAAATAAAAAATGGAAAAAAATAATTTGATTTATTTTATTGCTTATTTACATTGATGCGTATTATAGACATGTAACTTTGTTTAATGACATCTGACTGTTTAGAACATGACTTGACATATTTAATGATTTTGAGTTCTGATTACTTCATATTGGTTTCTTGTGCTCCTATTTTGAAAAAAACTAAGAAAAATATTTGCCTAAATAAGAATTCGAGCCCTTGATTATAGTCTTACATCTTGGTAGATATTATTAAATCTAAGTAATTATTTCTTATGAGAGTAAAACTTTGGCATGATTTAGTAGTACTCATGTTATCATCATAGAGTTTTGGACTTGACTATTCTTGGTTTGTAGAACAGTTGAGAATTTTTGTCAACACAATTCAAGTTGATTATATAATGTGCTCAAGAGAAAACGAGAATAAAAGAATAAAAAAATGCAAAGAGCTAATCTCTCTATTGATTAGACTGGGACTCGGTGTGCCTCACTAAGCATAGGGTGTTCGAGTCAAAAGGTAGAGTTGACTAATTTATGATATGCATATCCTTTAAGCCTATTTGGTTCAAGTTATTAAGCCCGATGAGTGCTTTAATACCTAGTGTCCTGAGCCAACTGAATTGGGACTCACTGGCCTAACACTTGTTACATAGATCTTATAAAAAGCTTAAAAAAGCTAAGCCTTACACATGTCATGTGAGATGAGCATAAAATTCTAGTAGGACATTATGTAATTATATCCTGAATGAGTTATCAGGTGATCTAAGGTGTTTTACTTTTCAAGGAAAGTTTTGTATGATTTTCTATTATGATCTCTTGAAGATAAATGAATATTAATGTCTATTTTTTAGTGTTAAAATTAAAATTGCTAAGTGGACATGAGACATTGAGTTGTTTGATTTATGAGATTGGGATTATATAATTACTTGGCAATATCTATTTTTTTAAACTATTATGTATGTATGAGTACTAGCCACCAATATGTAGTTGTCAGAATGAATTATTATTTCAGAAGACAAGTTATATTATGTATGATTGATTTTACTAAATGAAGTCACATGTTTAGGAGGAATTGGTTTGTAAATTATGTCTTTTATCTTTTTAGTATTGAATTTTGTGGGTACATTCACTGCAAACCCTCACGAGACGATAACTCGTCCACTAGTGTAAGCTAGAAGGTATAAAGGCTTGTTGCATATGTTAAATGCAATCGAGATTTTCTGCAGAAGTGGAGTAATTAGTTTTGTTTTCTACTATTTTTATTTTAGTTTTGCTCGATGATAAGCAAAAAGTAGGTTTGGAGGTATTTGATGTACTAAAATAATGTTCCATTAGATGCTTTAAAATCTTGAATTACAATCATATTTTATGTTCAGTAACTACTTATTTGGGCTATTTATGTTTGAATAGGTGAGTTAGACCTTAGCTGTGTTTACATGTTTAAAGAGGCTTCAACATGATCAAAGTAGAAGAGGAAGTACAACCCAACTACCCAAAGCTATTTAAAAGTTTTGAATAGGCTCCTAATGGTCTAAACATGCATAGAATGGTCGAACATAAACTTGTGGACCCATTTGATTTGAGATTTGCATCAAGATAACTGAATTCAGGAAGAAACTAATTTGGACAGATTGATATAGTATTAGTATTTTGGTCATATCTTTCTATGTATAATTCTGATTGATACTCTTTTGGTGGCATTTGAAAGAACACTTCCGTAGCTACAATTTCTATTTCAGGAAGCAATTTATAATTCTAAAGATTTATGGGTCAAATCTGGCATGCAAAGCGACAACTAGTTAACTAACCCGAGGCCAATATATGAAGAATTTTTTTATTGGTTGTGATTGATACACATAAGGAAATATAATGAGGCTGATTGAATAACTAAAAGAAGGCTCAAATATACTTATTTGCTAAATAAATCATTTATTTATTTGATTGATTTAGAATACAATCATTGTCAAAGACGCAATTAATCAAGCAATTAATTAGGATACAATTAAAGAATATGATTGGACTTTCTCCTTTGAAGCAACCCCTTCTATTCCTATAAATAGAGGGGTGGACATTGTAGAAGCATCATCCCCTCCTCTTTGGATTTCCCTTCTTCTATTTTTCTTTTCTTTTCTTCTCTTCTTTTGTATTTTTGTTTTTAGTTTTATTGTAATAGCTTTCTAAGCTCACAAGCTAAGGCTAAAGGTGATTTGTAACAATCTAATGGAGTTCTATTCATGTTTCATCAATGGTTTTAAGTAAGTATTGGTTATTTGAAGTAATATTTATTTAATATTATTTTTCTTCTTGTTTCTTTGTGATTTAGATACATAAGATGTTTGAATGCTTTCTTTCTTAATCTTTTGTTATTTTGATATATAGAAATCTTGAAGAGACAATTATTTTTATTCTTCATCTATCCAAAATATTTTCTATCTTTATTTTTAATTTTAATGTTCATATCTTCCGATTAGATAGAATCTTCATTCAATTCTAATTGAGATAACATAACACATGAAGAACATAAATAGATGTTAAAATGACCCTTAATGCCTTAATGTTTTATCTTATTTATTTCTTAACTCTTTATTGCCTCAATATTTTCAACTCTTTCTCTCTTAATTTTTCTTTTATCTATTTTTTCGTAATCATTTTCTTTATTGCACAAGGCTTTCCCTGTGGATCGACCTTATCTACTATAATTGGCAAATAAAACAAATCTAAATTTGACTTCTTCATAGTCTTGTTTTAGATGTAACAACACTATGCTCACACACCAGTCATCTTACTGCACATCTTGCACATACATTCTTGCTCATACCATTGCACTTAAATCCATACACTTAAAATCATGCTAAAAAATCTTTTTATGAAACTTGCACTTACAATCTTACTTAGAATCTTTCAAACTTACTCTTATTCAGAATCTTACAAACTTACTCTTACAGTCGTATGCATACTCGTATAATTAAACTCTCAACAACTAGAACTCATTATAAATTAATCAGCTCCAATGTCTAAGGAAAGGAATGTCATTGGGGCATTACCTTAACCTCCATGATGGACTTTTCTAAAGGCAAGGCACACCAATGTACATGAGGCACAAGATCAAAAAAGTAAGTGTTGATTCATCATATTACTTGAGCACGCAAACGCCCACACTCTAAGGGCCATATAGTGCCAACTAAGGGCCATATAATGTCAAATAAGGGTCATATAGTGCCAACTAAGGGAGAAAATCATACAATGTCTCTTTTAAGTAGAAATTTATAGTGCCTTCAATAGGCAAAAAATTAAATAGTGTCGGCCAAGGGCAGAAACTTATAATGTTCTCAATAGAGCATCAAAAGTCTAAGCTTAAATACAACACTAAGACAAGACTAACAAAACATATAGCGCTCTTAATAAAGCATCAAGTGTTTGGACTTAAATACAACATTAAGAAAATATATCGTAGAAAACACCATGGCTAGACATGGAAAACGCACTACCGGGACACAAACACAGAACTGAATCCGTCGAACCCCTAAGGTCTCAAACTCACAAAGTTATTGTATTAGTTTTTCTTACAATTCAAGTTTGATTTACATAAATTATGCAAGTACAATATGCTAATAAATCTTTATGTCTTATAATCCTTCGCCAATCTGAAGCTAAACCTATTTTGAAACTCAAGTCCTTCAAGGCAGCATACTTTAACCCATCCATCTCATAATCATAATTGTCATATGATATATCTTTACATATCCATACATTCTCCGTAGTCCACCTTATGGCCACATTAACTTACTAAAAAAATCATCAATCCAAGCCCCCCTGATCTAATTCCAATCATCAAACACTTTCTAAAACCTTACTTATTGTTCATACATTTCAATTTGTAATATATACATTATGCTTGCATAATTATGCTATCAAATCTTAGCATCTAGCAATCCCCCATACCGGCTCCAACCCCTGCATTGCTGTCTACTTACTTATTGAGCCCCCAACATATGCTCCAATCCAAAACAATTCTAATCCAATCATTGCCTATCAAACTTACACCCTTTGACATCTGACGCACTAATATTGATCCATCCAAATCCATATGAATTCCCACCATCACCACTTACATTCCATTGCATAAATGCATGTCCATTACCCATACTTATGTCCCTCACACATACATTTGTCCAACTCACATACCCCTATCAATCATTCATACACATCAAGTGCCCATACTTAATTATAAAGCTCACCCTCACTCTCCTTATTCACCAAACTAGCATGTCCATAACTTACACATATACATTATTCTCATAACTTACATGCATGCCATAAGCATGATTAAACATAGCAAATTTCATTATATTTCCCTCTTAATACATGCAATTGGGTTGTTCTTTAGTCTCCAAAGCATTAAATCATACATTCCTAACATAGTGTTAAACATTTAAAGCAAGCGATCATGAAATTATGAATTCAAAGTTCCCTACCTCGTAATCCATGGCGCTTGACGGCGAGCACATAACAGTGGCAACATCAGCGGCAGAGTTCGGGGCCAAATGCATTGCTTAGTTGAGAGAGCTGCTATCATGAGGATTTAAGAAATTGGAAGTAATAGAAACAAGACGGGGAGGCTAGGCAGAGTAATTGAGGTCCTTGGCATCACTCAAGGGCGGCGGGAGCAAGGTCGTGCCAACAATCAGTGGAAGGTGTAACTAAAAATCAAGGGTGGGCTAAATGGAGGTCAACCGACGAATGAAAGCACTCCGCTAGCCGTAAGATGCTAAATCGTCCATAGATAACACCCAAGGTGATGATTTTGCATCATCGATGGCCTATAAGAGGGGGTGGAGGCCGTGGGTAGGTGCTTAAGGACATAGAAGAGTTGGGAGGAGGATTTTAGTGGTCAAATCTAGTCGGTGGCAGTGCCATTCGATGGTTAGACTGTGCCTTTGTCTTAAAAGACATGCATGTGCTGCCAAGGTATAAAAAAAAAGGGTAGATGAGTTGTCGGTGTGTCCGAAGGCGAGGAAGGTTGATGCCAAAGAAACATGGAAGGGGCGAAGCTAGACTGGGAGTGGTGGTCCACTGATGTCGCCAGGCCAAGGCACAACCCATGGTGGCCGATTGGCAATTCTAGTCATCGACTATAGTCACTAACATGAAAATCGACAAGGCATATATTGGGCATCTAGATCGTACCAGAAAACATGGGCTTCCCTCATCATGTGGTAAAAAAAGGGAGGAATAGGGTAGATCTAGGCAAATGTGGCTACATCACTCCATTGTCGACCAAAGGTAGAGCTGATGCGACAAGCCAGAGGTAGGCTGGTTGATGTTGACTGCCACAGAGGTGAGAAGCAGAAAGAGGGAGGGGGTTGGTTTGATTTTGTGGAAAAGTGGACTGATAACAAGGGAGAGGAGTGAGACGAAGGGAAGGAGCAGTGGTTGGGCTTTGCAGTCCACGGTTGTCGCCTGCCAAAGGTAGCCAACGACGGAAGGATGGTGGCCAGTGGGGGTAGAAACTGAAAACTAAAAAAACACCCTTTTTTGTACGAGGACAGATTGATAAAAGGAAGAAGAGGGGATGGTGGAGTGGCCAAGGGTAGCTACTCCTATTGTCGCTGGGCCAGGGTAGAGCATATGACAACGGCTAGCCAGCCAGCCAACAACAGAAGATAAAAATAAATAGAGAGTGTGAGAGATGCAGTCATACTAGGGAGGTAGAGGAGGAATCGGGCTGGGGGGCCACAAGATTGGGCTAGGACAATAGCCTAGCTATCACTAGGCCAAGGCCGGGCACCTTTGCCAGCCCACCCTCAAGAAGAAATGGGGGGGGGGGGGGAGGGGGATTTCTCCCATGCAGGCATAGGTTGTTTGCCCAATATGCCCCTCATTATATTTATTATTATTTCTATCTCTTTCGTTGTCTCTCTCTCTCTCTTCATTTTTCTTTCCTCCTTTTTCGCAATAAAGCGTTTGTGGCAGGTTGAGGCACATGTCCCGCGACTAAACCCCCTACCTAACTACGATTTCAAATATAGGGTGAAATATGAAAAATCAATTATGCCAAAACATCAAATTTCCCCATCCAAAAATGATTAGAAAAATAAGAGAAAGGTTGTAGAAAATTATGGACATTATAGGATGTTAGGGCTAGGGCCCGACTTCAGCCCAAAATATTTGAACCCAATTTCAGCCCTAATTTTTTTTCTGTGCATACCATAACAAACATGTTATGACTGAACCCTCCATGTTAGCTTTTATATTTGCAAGAAAATTCTGCTTGTAGTAAAAAAACATTGGTTCATATTTGTGTTGGAATATATTTGAAGTAATTAGGCAATCCATTTTCTAATAGCTCAAGATTTTGGTAAACAACAGTTGTCTAAACATGTTATCAAAGCTCTAAATTCTGAGAAGTCTGAAGTTCTAGCCCCACTATCCCTTATGCATGTTCATGTGAAAAATTTGATGGATGGCTGCACATGAGGGGGAATGTTAGAAGGTAACAAAAATATATTGCCACCTACTTCTTGCCGACAACATTTTTATTCTCTCACAATATTCTATTTTATCTACTTCACACATCAAAGAAGTCCTCCAAGAGTTTGGCCCTTATTTAGGTTTAGAATCTAATGTTGCAAAAAGTGCTTTATTTTTCTCTGCCATTTGCTTGTATAAGGAAGACATTAGTTCTATATTTGATTTTCATGTTGGAAACCTCCTCATTCGCTACTTGGGTATGCCTCTTTCTTCAAAAAAATTTAAATATGCTCTTTGCATGCTACTAATTGACAAGATAGCAAATAAAATTTCTCGTTGAAAAGCAAGCCTTCTATGGAATTGATAAAAACTATTTTAAATGACCTGCAAGTTTTTTGGACCTCTTGCTTCAAGCATCGAAATAAGGTGGTGCATCATATTGAGAGGTGGCTATTGGGTTTTCCTTGGAAAGATATTTCTTCATCCTCCTTTCATTATATTGCATGGAGAAAAGAATGCAAGCCTCTTAAAGGAGGATTAGGGATTTATGGTTTGAAGGACTGTACCAATGTAAGCATAGAAAAGCTTTTTTGGAGGTGGGTTCATGGCTATTATATTCAATCACAATCTATTTGGGTTGCTAACCAGGTGAACTCTTCCTATGCCTTGAAGACTATTCTTCCAATGAGGGTACTTATGATAAGGCATTTTCACCTCAAAATTGGCAATGATGATGACTCCTTCACCTGGCTTAGATCTATGGGCAGACGACCATATTCTCTTCCTGCACTTTGGTAGAAGAACTATATTAAATCTAGGAGGCCATCCTAACGGCATGTTGAACACATCCTATATAACAATATTTGGCAACTCCTTGAACCATAAACTGTGCACACAATTGAAGCTAAGGATTTTCTCAATCACTGTAGACCTTTACTCTATGATTCCCTAGATAGGTATGGATGGCTTTCTCTTGATAGAACGCTTTCTTATAAATCAGTCTGGAACATTGTCAGAAAGGGTTCATCAAAAGTAACTTGGTTCTACCTGATTTGGCACAAATATAATGTGAACAAATATGCCTTTTTGTCTTGACTGACTCTGAATAACAATATCCTCACTCATGAAAATTTATGTAAATGAAATTTCTAGCTTGCTAATCACTGTGTACTCTATTATTGTCATGAGGAAAGCATAGATCGTTTGTTTTTTACTTGTCCCTATTCGAAATTAGTTTGGAAGAGATTGATGGCCAAGTGCAATATATTTAGGGTGGTGCTTGATTACCAAGAGGAATTGAGATGGGTAATTGATATGGTGGAGTCAAACACTCATGTAGGGATCCTCTTGAAAATTTTGGTTTCAATTTTTATATAATTTGTCGAGACAAAGAGGAACAACATGATTTTGAATAGCAAGGCAATGAATGTGAATAGTCTTGTAAAGGCTATATCATTTGACATATTTTGTAATAGCCTCTCATTCCATCGTAAGGAGGTCATTCTTGCCAATATACGTTTCTCCAGGGATTTTGGCTAGATTAACAGGTTTCTTTTGGGGGGATTTCATAAATCTCTTGCACAATATGTTATCTTTTTGCAAGAGGTGAGCTGGTTGTTTTTGCGTGATTTCCTTTGATCCTTTCTTTTAGAGAGGGTGGGCTTTCTAGTGCTTTGTAATTGTATCCCTTCTCTGAGTTCTCTATGCGTTGCTACTACTAAACACCAGCATAGGAAAACGTCCCTAATAGTATTGAATTGAAAATAAAAAAATAAATTTTAAATTAGTAGCAACGCTTGTTAATAAGCATCGCAAATACTATTTCTAATAGCGATGTTTGTTAACAAGCGTGGCTAATAGCTTTATTAATTTATTTTATTTAATAAATAAATATAAAAAAATTATAATAAACTTTTTAAATATAATATATTTTATTCAATAATTACTATTTGTATATACGATAAATAAATATTAAATTTTCAATAAAAACTAGTGTTAATAATTCACTATTTATATATCATATATTTTATTTGTTAAATTTTATTATTAATATTAAAATATAATTTATAATAAAATAGAGAGTGAAGAGAGTGCATTGAGAGAGAGAGTGAGAGTGAGGAGAGAGAGGGATCAAAGAGAGAGAGGGGAGGAGAAATCAGAGGGAGGGAGGGAGGAGAGAGAGATAGGAGAGAGAGAAAAAAGAGAGGAGAGAGAGAGATAGGGAGAGAGGAGAGACAGAGAGGGAGGAGAGAGATGGAGGGAGAGAGATATTAGAGAGGAGAGAAAGAGAGGAGAGAGAGAGAGGGAGAGGGAGAGGGAGAGAGGGTAGAGAGAGAGAAGAAGGGAGAGGGAGGGAGATACATTAGGAGAGAGAAGAAAAATTAATTAAAAATTATTTTTAAAAAAAAATAAAAAATTTAAAAAAATAGGTAGTAGTGACACATAGAATTATGCGTCGCTACTACCTAACAGTAGCAGCAATGCATGTTCATATGTGTCGCTACTACCCTCAATAGTAATGATGCATATGGCTATGCGTCGCTAATACCTATTTTTTAAAAATTTTAAATTTAAATGAAAGAGAGAGGGGAAGGGCAGAGAGAGGGTGGAGGGAAGAGAGAGGGGTGAGAGAGAGATGAGAGAGGGAGAGGAGAGAGAGAGAGTAGAGGGAGGGGAGAGAGAGTGAGTAGAGGGAGGGGAGGAAAGAGAGAGGGGGAGAGAGAGAGGAGAGAGAGGGAGAAGAAGAGAGAGAGAGAGGGAGGGCGGAGAGAGAGAGAGAGGGGAGGGAGGAGAGAGATAGGGAGGAAGATCGGAGAGGGAGAGAGGGTAGAGAGAGAAAGAGAAGAAGGTGGAGAGAGGGAGAAGAGAGAGAGATGAGTGGGAGGGAGAAAAAACATTAATTAAAAATTATTTTTTAAAAAAATTTAAAATTAAAAAATTCAGGTAGTACGTCGCTACTACCTAACAGTAGTAGCGATGCATGTTCATATGCATTGCTACTACCCTTAATAGTAGCTGCGCATATTGCTATGCATCACTACTACCTTTTTTTAAAAAAAAAATTAAATTTAAATGAAAGAGAGAGGGGAAGGGGAGAGGGAAAGGAGAGAGAGAGAAAGAAAGAGAGAGGGAAGGGGAGGGAGAGGAGAGGGAGGGAGGGAGGAGAGAGGAGAGAGAGAGAGGGGAGGGAAGAGAGAGGTGGGGAGAGAGGAAGGAGTAGAGAGAGAGAGGGGAGGAGAGAGAGGGGAGAGGAGGGAGGAGAGAGATAGAGAATGAGGAAAAAATAAACTACCCCCAAAAGGGGGTCTCTAGAAAAAACTAATCTTTAGCGATGCTTATGAATAAGCATTGCTAAATAAGGTTATAAGTAGCAACATATATAGCTATACATCGCTACAGCTCGTTAATAGCGACACTAATATTTTTTTTTAAAAATAAAATTGGTTGTTGACAAAATTCTGCCCGCGAGGCAAAATTTTGCGCGTGGGGTGAAATTTTGCCTGCGCCTTATAAAAACCCACCCCCTCTCTCCCAGCTGCTTTGTCGTCTGCTTCCACGCTGCCTCGCCATCCGCCACCACGCCGCTGGTGCCTCACCTCCTTGCTGCCTGCCCACCCCCACCCAGCAGGCCCCCCCCTCTCCTAGCTAGCACCCTCCCCCCAGCTGGCCCCCCTCCCCCCAGCCGTACCCTCCTCTCCCCCGGCTGCCCCCCTCTCCCCGCCTGCCCCCCCTCTCCCTAGCCACCCCCTCCCCCGGTCGCCCCTTTCCCCCAGCTGCCCTCCCTCCCCCGGCGCTCCCACTCCCCTAGCTGCCCTCCCCCCTAGCTGCCCTCCCTCCCCGGTCGACCCCCTCTCCCCCAGCACCCCCATCCCCCAACCGCCCCTCCTCCCCCCAACCGCACCCCCTCTCCCCCAGCTGGCCCCCTCTACCCCAGCGCCCCCCTCTCCCCCAGCCACCCCCTCCCCATCCCCCCCTCTCCCCAGCGCCTTCCCCGTCCCCAAGCGCCCCCCCTCCCTTCCCCGGTAGGCCACTAGGTGCCCACCGGGGAAATTTTTAAAAATAAAATATAGTACTAGAGACGCTTAAAAGGCATTGCTATTTATTAGTAGCGACGCTTTCTAAGCATCGCTAACAATAATTCTTATAAATTTTATTTAATTATATTTTTTTTAAATTTTTTTATTTTATTAGCGAATTATATAGAGCGTCATTAATAATTCATTATTAGCGACGCTTTCCATATACGTTGCTAATAAATTTATTTTTTATTTTTTTAATTTTTTTTATATTAGCGACGCATACATAAACATTGTTAAATAATTCCTTATTAGCGACGCTTATGTACATATGTCTCTAATAATTACTTTTTTTAATTTTTTAAAAATTTGGTTTTAATTTAGCGACGTAAGGAAAGTGTCATTAATAGATTAGCATTAGTGACACTAGATAATATACATCGCTAATAAGTTATTATTAGCGATATTTTTTGGTATACGTCGCTAATAGGTAATAGTGACGGCACTTTTTTCGATGCTTTTAGTGACATTTATTATACATTGCTAATAGTCAGTAGCGACACTTATGAGACTATTAGAGACGAATAATTGCATCGCTAATAATCCTTTTTGTTGTAGTGTAACTTCAAAGACTGCACATGCATAATGCATGTAAATATAAATTAGATAAGATAAATAAATTAAAAATAAAGTATATATTAAACAAAGGTCTTCCTTACGTACTATAGTTGCAATACAACTTTTCAAGAGCATAACAACTATAAATTATACACATAAGCTTTGTATTAACTTAAATAGACTCGTAGTAGACAACTACGAGTCCAAAGCTCTATGTCTTCAGTCGGTGAAGATAATAATGTCTAAAAACTTTGTCTTAGAGCACATTATTCATATTCGGAACTACTTTGGCAGCATGTCTAATTTGATAGTGCTCTTCCAGCGTTTTTAATGTGTGTAAAAAATATAAGAAATTGAACATATATAAAATAGACAAAAATAAAAGAAATTATTATCAAGAAGTATGTTGTATACATGGGGGCCACAAGAAAGTTCGATATAATAGTCATGTGGGATCTCATTTGATAGAGCTTGTCGAAAACTTTCTAACAATATCAACAACATGTGAATCTAAGTTTAAGAGTGCAAGATATAACATTATAAAGTTAAAATCATCATATTTAAAAAAATATAGTCCATGTCATATATGCCCTTAATATTAGATTGACATGTGGAAAAATAACTAAAAAGATCCAAGTAAATAATTTTACTAAAATATCCTATAATCATATACCAATTCAAACTTATACTCCCTCATTCCTAAAATAAGTGTCCTATTTGGTTTAGTTTATAAACTAAGTTTAGTTTATTTTGATAAACTAAATGGGACACTTATTTTAGGATATAGGGAGTATTAAAGAACATGAGGATATTGAACATGAGTAAAATAAGAATTAAGGGTAAAAAATATGAGTAAAATAGTCAAATTATTTTTTCTATGGTCAGCTAATTTGCTTTATATAATAGTATGATTAGTGAATGAGGTAAAAAGGTTTGTTGGATAAAGTTAAAAGGTTACTAGATTGTCTTTTTTAAATATCATTTTTAAAGAATTAAATTTATTAATATAGTATAAAGGAAGTATTTTATTTGCACATATGTTATTGAAAGCAGATCTATGCAAAACAATAAATATTCGGTGTATGTATTTTTGACAATGACATTTGGATTATATTTTTAGAGTTTTTTCCATATTACATAGCTCGATATACAAATATTCCACATTCCCTGGATTTTAACACTTAATCCCATATGACCTGGTTTAGGACAAATATACTCTTAGGTCACAACTAAACCTATACCCAAGTTCTTATCTCATTATTGGTGACAAATTATCAACGATGGCACAAATTTGTATGAGAAAAATTAAAACACTCAACATACAGAAAACAAAGCACCTACTTAAAGATGATTGATATAAAGTAAACAATTTCTTTTTCTCAATTCTGTATTCTAGAGAACAAACTAGAACTGAGCCACCTCCCAGTTTCAATCCAAAAGCTGGTTCCTAGTTAAAAAATACAAAAATAACAAAATTCAAAGTGGGGAATCAAAGGAATGTTCCTACAATCTAGAAAATTGGATTGCATTTAGAATGTATTGAAGGACTTCGGAGACTTTCCACAAATGGGGATTTGACGTGGCAAAAAGAAAGGAATTTGGGAGTATAGGAATCCAAAGGAAATTGGGTAGAGTACATCCACTCTACAAGACTTGCAAGACTTCCAAGAATGCAAGAACAAGAGGATGACTCCTACTAAACAGACCAAAGATCTCATGCTCCGCATGGCCCATGTCCAACACTTAATTCATATCGCATATATGATAACACGATATGTCCATAAGATATATTTTTGATAATACAATATGTATTCTTTGAGCCAACAACCCATAATATGATATCCTCTATATCGCATATACAATAACACGATATTTGTCATAGCGTGTTATCAATAACACGATATGTATCAATAACACGATATGCCAAAAATACGTGTTATTGATCATACAATATACTACGATATCCTCTATATCACATATACAATAAGATGATATTCGCCAAAATGTGTTATCGATAATACGATATTTGCTATAGCGTGTTATTGATGCTATAGCATATTATCAACAACACAATATTCGCCATATTATCAATAACACAATATTCGCCATAGCGTGTTATTGATAACACGATATTTGGAATAGCGTGTTATCGATAACACGATATACTAACAAGAGGTGTTATTTATTTTCCTCTATATCACATATACTATAATATGAGATTCGTCATAGTATGTTATCGATAACATGATATTCACCATAGCATGTTATCGATAACACGATATTCGTCATTGCATGTTATCGATAACATGAATGCCAACAATACGTGGTATTAATAATACAATATACTACAATATCCTCTATATCACATATATGATAATACACTATTCTCCTAAGCGTGTTATCGATAACACAATATTAGCTATAGCATATTATCAATAACACATTATTCATCATAGTGTGTTATTGATAATACGATATTTGGCATAGTGTGTTATTGATAACACAATATGCCAACAAGACACATCATTTATTTATTTACTATATCGCATATACTATAACATGATATTCGTCATAGCATGTTATCGATAACATGATATCCGCCATAGCGTGTTATCGATAACATGATATGCCAACAATATGTGTTATTGATAATACAATACAGTACGATATCTTCTATATTGCATATACAATAATATGATATTCGCCAAAGTGCGTTATCGATAATACGATATTTGTCATAGCGTGTTATTAATAGCACGATATTCGTCATATCGTGTTATTGATGACACGATATGCCAACAATATATATTAATAATAATATGATATATCGTATATACTATAATAGGATATTCATCATAGTGTATTAACGATAACACGATATTCGTCATAACATGTTAACGATAACACGATATTCGTCATAACGTGTTAACGATAACATGATATTCGTCATAGTGTATTAATGATAACACGATATTCGTCATAGCGTGTTAACGATAACATGATATTCTTCATAACGTGTTATTGATAACACAATATTTGTCAATATTTGTTATTGATACAATTATTCATGAAGTGAGGGATAAAAACCTTTAAGATTGTGTACATGCCTACAGAAGATGTTCTACATAATAAAACTTGCATATAAAAAACCATACTAGAGTCTCTCTTTACACAATAGGGTAGGAGGCTATCGTAGCTATTCTACAGTGTCCTTCCTTAGCAACTACATCCTTTTCCATTCTTAGATAGCCATTTTATCCCTCGATGGTCCATCGAAATTCATTTTTTGAATTGTAGTATCATCTTGATCTCCTTTTAGAGGGATAAATAGGTTACGTGGTTAAAAATTTTCATACAAATATCAAATAAGAGTTATCACTGATAAAGTGAGGAAGACCGACAATCACCAAATATAAATTAAAATTTATTGTTGATGAAAATCACCGAGCAAAAATCACAAATCGTCACTGAGCCCCAATCTTCTCTTTGTTTATGCATCACAACTAGTTTACATGATTTTAAACCCTAACCCTTGTTACAAGGGTATTTTGGTCTAATTTTTTTTAAATATCGTGTAAACCCAGGTTCTATAGAATATTTTTTATAAAACCAAAGAATATAAAATATTTGTGTTTTAAGCATGGAAAAAACTCCTCAAATTATTTGTGATGTTGAATCTGATAAGGTGATCTTCTTAGATGTGTCCATATCAATAGTGCGGGTTCAGAAGTGACATGGTTAAAGGAGTTATGTAGTGATCACCACGACTAAATTTGGTTACTCTCGATAGGGACAAAATGTGAGAGAAAATCACTTGCTTTATGAATAACACGTGAGTAACCGGTCATCAGTTTGAATTTCTTGTACCATACGGGCCATATTGAGGTGGGACATGGGTGATTTCAAAAGGTAGTGGCTGAGATGGTGGGCCACCAAACTTTCAGCTCATTCTTACACCTTTATATAAGGCCTCCCTAGGCTATAATTCATTAGCTGTGAGAGTGGATTAACATATGGGAATGGTCCCCAATTTCATTGGACCACAATCCCTTTGAATCATGCTTGTTGAAGTCCTCCACTCGGTACCTCTCAACCGTCTTCATTACCTTTCGTAGGAACCTGTTGAATCTTGAAGTATATTATTTTCATTTTACTTGCCAGACACATACAGGCTAGTATCTGACTGGTGAGACGCCAACTTTTAGGAATTACCTCTGATATTACCTTTTTTCTATGTCACCTATGTGGCACACTCGACTAAAATGCTCCCGGTGTACAATTTTCACTTTTGCCATTTTTCTATTTCCGATAGTCCTGGGACTTGTCTAGCCATGACAAAGTTTTCTTGATTAAGGCTTCGTGACCAATGGGAGGTTGCCTCATTACTAAAGTAGTGAGAGTAAAAACTTGGAAACAGAATCCAAGGGCTCAGGTGAAGCCTCAAACCAAAATTTAGGAGCATATTGAGTCTACAATCTTGTAAAAGAGGTCATCATGGCGTGGCTGTGGTGGAAGTTGAGGACGAGGGTGGGACAGTGATGAGGAAGGACACGAAAGAGAAAGTGGAAGCCAAAGTTTATAAATAAGCAGGAAGTGGAGAGACAATGGGAAGGAAAGAGGATGAAGGGAAGGAAGTGGAATACAAAGTAGAGGGATTGTGAAGCTATAGTCAGACAAATGTAAAGGATGCTTATAATCTATTGCGACTCTTTCCTAAGAATCTTTATCATCAGCTCCAACTCTATATTATGTATATAGACTTTTTATTGTCTAGTTCAACTCTTTCTTTCGACTCCTTTTTTTTCTATTTCGATTCTTTTATGTGACTCTTCATTGCCCAGTTTGGCCATTTTCTTCAACTCGTCATCATCTGTTGCGACCCTATATCGTCTACTGCGACCTTTTTCTGGACTTATTTTATGTTAGCTAGTTTATTTCTTTTTAGCGACTCAATGTTCTATAATATTCTGACTTTTTTTTTCTAAGAATGTATGCTGGATATTTTGGCTGCTTTATGTTTCAACTCTTTTCTGTGGCTCCATATTGTCTATTTTGACTACTCTTATCGTCTATTGTTGAGGCCGATGTCAGGAAAGAAATAAGAGGAAGCACAAGCTGGAATCAAAGATAAAAGAAGAGGAAGTAGAGTCCATACTCAAAGAAAGGCTAGTTGGTTGCAATGAAGGATAAAACAAGAATGGAGTGATGAGAAGGTTACTCTGAGAAAGTGAGAGAGGCTACAGTGAACAAGAATTTTTTTAAAAAATTCTAATATGATCGGTGAGATCCAATCCTTATATGGAAGGCATTAATCAATTATGTAACATATGACATGGTATAAATTAAGGAAGGCGAAGATGCGGGAGAAAATAGAGGAAAGGGTGCAATAGCTAGAAAATTAAAGTAATTTCTTTTCTTTTAAAAATTTGAAGAATAGCAAAAAAAATTGGAGTTACTAAGTCATTTACATGCTACCAATGTGTTGTGACACTTGTATTTTTTATGAAAAATATAATCCTTAATTTTATTAAAAAAAAATTTAGAGGCAAGCCACGTACACATAATTACATAAGCGGTAAACAATGTATTTAACTAATGTTGCACCGATGAACATCACATACCTCAGTTATTTAGGAAAATGAGGTAATTTTAATTATTATTTTGGACTCTTTAAGTGAGTGAAACTCGGATTTGGGGACAGAGGGAAATCTCCATGGAATCCTAGAACAAGTGATAGTCTATGTAAATGAACTTTTGCATGTGATTTTTCGAATTATGTTATAATGAATGTGCTACAATGGTGATTTTAAATTATGATAGTTTTATTGTCCATTTTTTGGAATAAGTGCTTTGGAACATTAAATTGAAAAGAGTTTTACATGTTTTTACTCAAAAAACTATTCAAACAACCATATGGGCTTCTGTTCATTTAATTATTTTTAAGTTGATGATTGTGTCAGTGAAAAAGGAAGAAGATGAACAATACTAGTGCATACAAACAGGGGTGTATGCAAGATTTTTGGTCAAGGGAGTCATAAAATAACAAAGCTGTAAATTTTTTTCCCTATATTAAAATAACTAAGCTAGCAAAGTAACAATTAAGATGTAATGAAGCAAAACATATAAGAAAATTTTTAAACATAAATAATAAAGCTAACTACTAAAAAATATAATGTGTTTAATATGACTTAAATACATACACATTCGACATTTACTTAATTTTGTTTGCAACAATTTCTACAATTATTCAATTCTAGAACAAACTAAGAAGTGTAAATAACGTATTCAAAAAGAACAAATTAACATCTCACTCACTATCTCTTAACTAGGACTTGTTGGTCAACAAGAAAAGATAATTGAGAGAGGTTGGTAGAAAACTAGTGTATTTCGATCATGGTCGAAGCCCAGAGCCCGAAGGGAGGACTAGAGGACACTGGAACCACAAGAGAAGGTTGGAGGACAAAGGTTGGGAGGTGAGAGCAAAGGAGAAAATGGGCAGTCGGAGGTTGGGAAGAGGCATGTACTCGTTGGCCACAATTAGGCTTTGGAGGAAGGAAGCAATGCAATGAGCTAGGATGCCAAACTAGAATTTTGGGGAACATTCGCTGACAAAGGCCGAAGCCCGGAGGGATGAAGGATGTTGGAACCACGAGCGGGGGATGGAGGATAGAGGTTGGGAGGTGGGCGTTGAGGAGATAAAAATCAATGGTTGGAGGATGATAGCCAGGAGGAGATGTGCTCTTGTCGGCCGCAAGCGTAATGGAGGGAGAAGGCAATGCAATGAGCAAGGGCTCTAAACTAGAATTTTGCGAAATAATGGAGGCAAATAGTACTGGATGAAGAAGTCAGTCCCTATTGAGTCATGGAAATGGGTTGATAAACCCCAACGGGCCAAATGCGAAAATTAAAAGTCAACCCTACATTCTAAGACCCAAGTAACCCAAACCAAAACTTACAATGTTAGGTATACCAAGTTGAACTTTCAATTTACTAGTTCATTGGGTTAATGTGAATTGACTTGACCCAACAAGAGTCAATAGATTTTGAGAAGGGGGTCAATAAGTTTTTCTTTTGTCTAGCCCAACCCAATAGTTTATTTAGGAAGGGGTATTAATAAAATTGAAAAATGAAGGGGGTCATTTGACCCACAAGCTTCCAACGTAGGTTTGTCCCTGCACGCAGAGTTATGCTTGTTTTACCAAACATCGATAGTAAGGCGGACATGTCAATGTGGTGTTTGTAAGGTGTGTTGTCCTAGTCAACCCACTGTTGGTGAAAGTTTGACACATTGGTGGGACATCAATGATTATCGATAACTTGCTAGCACATGGTGAGGCTACCAACGGTACCTCGAGATAAGAGATTTTTGTTATGATTTACATTAATAATTATGCTATTTAGTAGTTATATATTAGCATGAGTTTTGTGGGACTTGGATGCATGAATGGATGTTTATTAAGTATGTATTAAGTAGGGATGAATAAACCCTAATGCATGTGTGTGAAGCCTTACGATAAATGGTTATCCAAATTGATGCATTAGACACATAAGGACAAAGGATCATGGTGTCAAATTAGCTCCTCAAGTGAGTTGTTTAGCTACATAGAATGAACAGGTATGGTAAATATGATCACTATCTTCTAGTTCTCCCAAAGTGGGAGTTTTATGTAGAGTCGCTCCTATCCCTTGAGAGTTAGTTTCAAACGGAGAAGAGCATTAAAATATAACTAGTCCATTACAACGCAATATAAGAGATTTTCAATGATCATAGAAGTCGGGATTTTGACACTATAGTTCATGAGCCCTAGTGTACCCTTTCAATGTTCAGTATATAGTAAAGTTGTAAACTCCTAGATGAGGCTATCGTGTCTAGTGAACCTTGAAGTTGAGTTCCTTGCTTGTAAGTATGTTATGACTTAGAAAGTTGCATACAATATCACTTAGTGCTTGTCAAATTATTTTCTTTGGCAATTTCCTTCTCAATATGTTTTTGTAAAAATATATTTTTTGGTTTGTTGCAATCCCACTGAGTATATGGATATACTCAAATTATTGTGTAGGTTTCACCATGTAGAAGAGCTTGCTTAGAGGGACCAGGAAGGTTGTAGTGGTACTGTAAAGTTTTTCCTTCCAATTGTTGGTTCGCCTTCTTTCATAGGTTTGACTTTAGGCAAATAAGAGTATCATTTATTATTATTATTAACTAGAGCATAGGTGACAAACAAGTGTCTGACTATAGATCATGTGGTTATTTTAATGTCTGCAACAATTACTTTGGAACTGTAATTATGGTACTATCACGCAGAATAATTTGTGAAATATGTGAATATCATGCATGTCTCTCAATTAGTTTTTTTAGCCTTTTTATAATCATATCAAATGGATTTCCCATTGCATATTATGATGGTAGCATGCCATGTTTTCCAAATCGATAAAAGGTTTATAAAATGGGTGTGTAAAATTAGGAGCATTACAATTTGGTATCAAAGAATTCATAGGCTAAGTTGCTCACTTGTCTATTAATAACACTTTTGTTAGTAGAATAATATGGTTTAGGGTAGTGAATAAAAAACCAGATTGTTTGCTCCGCTATGTAGATTCAAATGGTACGAACAAGGAACTAGGTTCGTGAAGCTAAGGTCATTTTCGACCCAGAGTAGGATATGGAGGAGGACCTAGAGAAAGTTCTAAGGAGTACCGAGTCGAAGAGGAGATTCCATTGATTGATGAAGACGTATTGCCTTTGAACTAGGAGGTTCCTAGAGGTGAGGGTGATGAAGAGGACAACTTGGTTAGTTAGCTTTATGGAGATTATGGTGGGTCAAGAAATTATGGTATGGAGATTAGCGGTATGGAGATTATGGTGTGCCACTAGTTAATGTTTCAGACAGTGAAGAACTTGAGTTGGGTCTAAGTTTTGAGTCAAGTCCGCCTGTGAACTTTAGTACCTCTAGTGGTAATGAGGAGGCATCATCTAGAAGGCGGAATTAGGTGAGTGAATCTTCCCTTCTTTCTTTTATTTATCATACTTTTCATGTTTGGTTTTAAATAAGAAAATGTTTGTCAGATATTTAGAAAAGCCAAAAGTTCTTTTTATTCATCAAAATGATTTGAGTACATCATTTAATATACACATTTTGATTACATGAGTTTTTTTTTTTTAAAAAAAAAACTTGTCTTAAAGGTAAGAAGGAGACGGAGAGAAGTTTGATCCATGCATGGAACACCACGCTCAAACCTTCAAGTGGCTCATGTACTTCTGCATGTACTCTTTGACCCTGGTAAGATGGCAGAGCTCTGGGATGTGAATTCCATGAATGCAAACAGGGTGGACATCATCCTCTTGATAGTATGGGGTCATCTGCGTGGGATTGGTGTAACTAAAGCATGCTCCCCCTTTACCACTGCGGGCGACGGCATGGGCAGTGTTGTGGCTGCTGCTACTCTATTCAAGGCTTGTCCTCTAGTAGCCTATGATCAATGGCGAATGCAAGATTTTATGTTAGGGGGTAAAAAGAACAACTTAGTTCAGAATAATGTTTTAACCAATATAAATTACTTAGATTTATGATTAAGATCTATTAGAGTAAATATATCGTAAAAATAAAACTTGTAAGTAATTAGGGACACTATTAATGGAACAAATTATTAAATACTTTATATAATTACATACTAATATGAAACCTATTTTTCATTGGATATGTGGCATTTTGTTAAGACTAGCCCAATGGATTCAAGCCTCATTTCCTTAATCTTTGACATATGAATATTAACATTATTTTCATATAGGATATCAGCTACCAAAACAATAAAGGGTGTCTCCAGTTTCAATCTTTATAGGCCACAAAAAATATACACATATTAGGATGTGATCTTCATTCTAAAAGGTAAATATTACCATTGTATGGTCCATAGGCTCATTCTCTTGTTTAATCAAACTTGTCAAAGTTTTATGTAAGAACCTGTACTTCAATTTTCAATTGCTTCATTGTGCTTAAGTTAAAATAACGGTCATGAAAACATTGAACTAGGAGAAAATATCACATCACAGTACAACATAGACATGCCAAAGCACGCAAATCTTTATGTCTACCTATTTTTTATAGCCCCAAATTTAATATTTATCCCAAACCTTGATTATATTAAGGCTATATTAAAAATATTTCTAAAGCTAATTGTGTAAAATTTTATGCCACAAAGTGGTCAAGCCTTTTTTGGGAGGGGTCAATGAATTGTATGAATGTTTTTCTCATCCCAACTCAAAGAGGCTTGTTAAGGGTGGGTCTAAATTATTTCAAAAGCTAGCATGATCATTTGACTACACTACCTACAATGTAAATCTGACACTGCCTAGCTATGATCCTATTGCTTTGGGAGAGGATTGAGGTTCATGCTGCTGACACTCTTGTGTAGGGGTGCCAATGGAACAAAACAATGAAAATATAGCTTATTCCATTGCTATAATTATTTCTCAAATCTTTATCCATAACTATTTTATTAAGTAAACAATATAAGTTCTTTTGTATCTGTTTCATCTACTAATAATTAGTCGATTAATTAGATTTTTATGCAAATTGATCTTCAGGTTTAACAATTTTACCTAATTAATAAATAATAGTTTATAAATAATACTTTAGGCATATTAGAGGTATTTTAAACTTTTATGACAAAAATCTTATGGGACTTGTTGATGTTTTTGTTACTTAGCAATGCCATACCAAACCAGCTAATCTTGTCTATTAAGATAATTAAATGATTTGACACTCAGAATCAGACGGGAAAGGAATAACAATCGAGGGGGATTTGCATATGAAAGTTTGAAACGATACTAGAACCTAATAAAGATGGGAACAGATTGGTTTTTGATGGGACTCCACTTTCAGTGTGACCAATATATCACCCAGATGCCTTATTTTCTCCTTCCCCGTTTTTCTTGCCTCCATGATTCTCTTCTTTCTTATGTGCAAACGGAAAAGAGGCATCCGTCAACATTTATGTAAAAACATCATTCAGAATTTAAGCAAGACACCCTCATTTTCTTCTGTTATTAGAAAAGATCTTCTAGGCTAGAGCCACCTTGTAAATGGATATGAGACCCACAAAAAGTATGTCCCTTTTTTAAAATATGAGAACTTCTTAATTAGAGGATTATATATTAATCTCGCGAGCTTTCAACTTAAACTTTAAACAAGGCTAATAGTCTTAGAAGGTAACCATCATATCTGATATAAACCATGTAATTTCTTACACTTTACAGGGCCTTCCACCAAGTCCTCTGCTTCTCCTGCTGTCATAAGTTCTATTTAGCTTTTCACACCAAGTATTCCTATCAAAATCATGCCATTTCAAATCTTGTTAAATCCACAAAAGTAGAGGATTAGGCTAGAAGACTCAAAGCAATCCTCTCTCTTTCTCACACACACATTTGAGCACCTATATAAAGGATATTATTTTTACACTTTAAGTGCAGGAAAATTCCCCAACTACAAGTGATTTTGAGGGTTTAGGACACATTTAGCAATGCTTTGAAAATTAAAAGAATGACCTTTCCTTTGCAACCCTTCTCAAGGAAGGTTATTTTTTAAAGTTATGAACTTTGTAATGTAATATTTTGTACTCACAAAAAGTGACTTTGATTTTCAAAGTAGCAGCCAAATGTGCCCTTACTGTGATTTCTTGTATAAAACAAAAATTTCTGGGGAACCGCATATTGAACAATGAACAGGGACGACTGTTCTTCTCTTGTTTTTGTTGGTTTTTTCCGACGTAAGTCTTGCATGACTCTCAGTTGACTTTCTACTTGGAGACGCTGCCTTTTTCTAGCGTCAAAACCTATCTTCAGTGTTGATGGACAAATATTATTTTGTACACTGGAAAATTCGTGATACTAAGCCCGAGTCATCATGTCCAAGGATTACAACCACTACGTTGGTGAAAACTTCACTGACTTTAGTGAAGATGCTTGTCAACTCCGTAGCAAATAAAGTCTGCACTGAATAAATAAATAAATTAATAAGACCTTCCAATTCAAACTTGATTTGTAGTGTGGCCGATCTGTACTTGGACACTTAGAAAGTAAGCATTATGTTAGATATGAAAGTTTGAGGACAATTTCAATGTTTTGAACGACTTGATTATTTCTTCTTGAGAGAGAAATGACAGATAGACGTCGTATATATTAAGAAATTTTATTAGGTTACTTTTGGTTGATCTAACTAAAGAGGTGAGCTTAAAGGCAATAAGTGGGCCAAAATGTCACACAAAGCACACGCAAAACACATCTACCATTGTCTTGTTTACAAATTCCACTTGCATTGGTCTGCTGAACATGGGAATCTACTCATGTTCAGATGACTACTTTATGTTCTATAATAGCAAGTGCAATGCTAAGTAGAGGGAGCCTGCTGCACTAAGCATGGAAAAAGACTCCCTAACTCACAAGGCATCCTCCATATAGCAGCACACCATCCATTAAAACCGGCATCCCTCTAGTCACACGGTTAGTGGAGTTTAAAATATTCACAACACTCAGGTAACTTAATCTAAAAGTGGATTTTGCAAAATGGTTTCCCATAAACACCATTACACCGTGCAACCTGTATAAAGCATTAAAGCTGACTGCAGGAATGAATGTCTTCCGCATCAATGCTCTTCCTTAACCATAGCAGCCCGGCCAGTAGCAGGCCAACACGCACTACATGGTTGAATCTTTAATTGTTAACTGGTAACCTTGAGCATGATCATGGTTATTGAGTGAGTTAAGACCCACCCTCTTCATGAAGAGAGGACCTTCCTGGTGGCTTTTTCCGGGTTTCATGTGAACTAACGCACTTTAGGCACGTTCTATGGTTAGGAGGACTTGCAGCCGGTTTCTGTGGTATCTAACATGCTTTAACCAATATTTTTGTACCATCATAACGGTCCAATCAATTCCTGAAATCATATATTGCATGCTATAATGGCTATGAGCAATGCTTCTTCATTTTAAGCAACTATATTCCTACGCATGCAAACGAGGCAGAATAATGGTGCATGCGTAACATGGAGGTAATTGGCGTTGATTATTCGCCCTCTTTGAGATAAATCCCCAAGGATTTAGTGAGATGATAATGAGCTTTGCACAATACTCCTAGTTGCATTTTGCATTATTTACTTAAAAATTTAATTCTCATGTTAATACCTTATTAGTTAACCACTTTCTTTTTGCAAGCTCAAGCTTTTTTTATGAAACAATTTGACTGTTTTTATGAAACAATTTGACTCTGTATCAATATTTCAATAATCGATACTTCCCTTGTTCACTTGCACTCATTTGATTAGGCTGTGCACCGGAAGGCACATAATGTCATGTCTTGTCTGTCTAATAAGTCGACGGAGCAATGTCATGCACGCTCGCACCTATAGGACCGCTCATAGGCCTTGTGTTTAACATATACTAGCAAGAATGTACATGTATTATACGTATAAATATAAATTTTAAAAAAATAATATAAATTAGAAATAAATTATGTATCTAAGAAAGGTCTCCTTGATACTCAAAGATAGAGGAGAGGTGGATGGGGCTTTGATGGTAAAATCTATTCAGTAGCGAAGCCAACCGATGGTGAGGCAGCGCAAAAGCTGTCATTAAGCCCTAAACTGCTCACGTAGCCAAAGGGGACCACTTGAGGAGGAGAGGGCTACACGGTGGTAACCCAAGGACCATAAGGGCGACCAAGAGATGGTGATCGACTAAAGCGGTGACATTACCTATCGCCACCCACAACCAAAACCATTGGTGCAGGTAGCTGTGCTAGATGCACAGTAAAAGTTACAATACTTACTTTTAGGATAATAATGATCATAAAATATATGTATATAGAATTATAGGCTTTATACTAACCTAAATACACTTGCAGTAGGCAATTGTGAGTCTAAACATCGCATACTTAATATTACATCATAGGTTAGTGAGGATACTGGTGTTGAATGACTTTGACTCCGTGGAACACATCCTTCATATTAATGACCAGTTTGGTGACAACTCTTATTTAATAGAGCTCATTGAGAATTTTCTAATGGTGTAAAAAATACTTAAATAATGAACATGTGTAATATAAATAAAAATACAAAAAAATATATTCAGAAGAGTATTGTATGTGTGGGACCCATAAAAAAAGATCGAAAAATATACTCATGTAGGATCCTATTTGATAGAGATTATCAAGTGCTATCCAACATTACTAAAAATGCATTAATCTGAGCTCATAAGTGCAAGTTATAAGCTTCCCATATCAGTTACCGGTATTAGGTTGACATATGGTAGCCATCTAAAAGGATCTAAGTAAGGGATGTGTAACTAAAATACACTTAAACCATATATATATATACCAATTCAAACATGTATAAAAGAACATTATAAGAAATGTGAGGGGAAAATATTTTTACATTATTAGATTGAGTATACAAGATAGGCAAAATAGGAAATAAGGGTGAAAAAAATTGTGATATGGGCATAAATTGAAAATTTTATCATCACTCAATTTGCTTTATATAGTAAATGATATGGTTTCCTTCAAAATTTTCTTCAAAATCAGCCCTTAAATAGTTAGACTATCATTATTCATTTAACTTGAGCATGTTTTTATGCAAATTAGTTCATTTTGAAAAATTAAGTGGAGCTATTAATGTGTTACAAAGGGAGTACATTGGAACAACTATTTTACAATGAACATTCATTTAATCAAGAGTTCATTAATATTCACATAACTAATCAATATTTTATGAGTATGACATTTTGTAACAAAAAATGCTTTGTTTACCTTAACTGTTAATATGTCAAGTAATACGTATTACAGATCCACAAATGTAAGAAGTGGGCCCCAAAAATCAACAGTTTGCATATGATATGATGAAGTAACTTCTTCATATAAAAAATTTACATCTATGTAGAATTAATCTTTTGCAAATATTAGCAATAGCTACTAGCCAAACACATCTATTTCTCAATAATTCACAGCACCAAAACACTTGGAAAAATTAGATTTTTCAATTAAGTTTATTAGATAAATATAGTTTCGCTTCTATAACCAATGAATTACGAACATGTATCAAAAGAAATAAATGTCTACATATTTCTAGTTGAAACCCTCTTTCACTCATTGTTACCCCAATTCCTAGCTCTCCATAATTGGAACCCCCAGTGAATTATGATTCAAATTTCCAAGTTTGATTAAATAAGTGAGTATGTACGAGTTAAATGAGTCTCGTTTGTATGTTATTGGACTCATGCACATCAGCGTGAGCCCAGGTTTTGTGGGCCATCAGATTCGATTCGATGACTGCCAACATGAGCACAAGCTCATATTAATTGCTTCCTTAATAAATTAGCAAAAAATAACTAGTAAGTTTTTCCCACCACCCAATAGGTAATGACAACTTTTTATTAGCATTCTAAATCCTTCAAAGTTTTTTTATTTTTACCAACACATACTATTTAATTACAAGGATGTCATTATTTATGTGTCTCATGTTTGTCAATGAAAAAAGTACCCTTCTTTGCCTCTATCTTCTTTTTCCTTTTGGGAGATTCAACACATTGTAATTCTATTGTTGTGGCTCCGATAGTTGCAATCTATGGGGATCAAGGTATTCTTCCTTGGCAGTTAAAATTAGACCTATGCAAATGGGAAAGGTCATGTGTGGCACCAAAAGGCCATGATGCTCTTCAACTCCTTACACTTTATTTTCACTAACAACCCACCTAAACATACTCCAAAACCTCTCCTTCCTAGCCTCACCCTTCTGGGCATGACCCCACCACTAGCACCTCCTCCTCTCTATTTTTCTCCTCCCCATCCTCCTTCTCTGCATCTGATAGGGTTGGCTATGCTCTGGTCGTGTACATTACTGCAAAAGTTGTAACATTTTTGCCCATTCTTTTTCTGACTATGCCAAAACATGCCTGATTATGACCTTCATTAATTTTAGTGCATGTTATAGCTCCATTAAAAACACTTTTAACATGAGACCATTGAAATTTTTATTTTTATTTTTACAAGATTCATTATTAAAAATTGAAACCATAAACATCTTCAATTAATTAAAATCACATATGAGTTTTAATTTTACTTGATTCTGATCTTTCTCCAACCCCAAACAAAACTGCCATTATTGGTAACTTGACCCTTGATCATTTAAAATTTCCCATGTGCGTAGATCTAATTTGACATTCTTTAATATTTGTACACATTTTTGTCAATATGCAAGATCTCAGGTCTACTTTTTCAAATCCTCAAAGATTAAGGGTTGCTTGTGTATTAAATTTTTTTAGAAACAAAAGTAGAAATAGAAGCGGAATTTTTCAATAATTCACTACCAAATCAAAATTATGTTTGGTAATATAATTTTTTAAAATAAATTCGGATGTCATGTCAAACTCATTTTTAAAACTTAAAACTAATATAATTCTCTCTCCTGAATTCAGATATGCACTTTCTTGGTACTATTGCGCGCCTATATTCAAGCTCTATCAAACAAGATCTCATAATGGTAGATAATTTTAAACTTTTAGTAGTCCTCACTTATACAGCATGCTTCTTGAGACTCAAATAGATATAAGAGATAACTATTAAAAAATAATAAAATATATAATTCCAAAACTGAGGTTAGGAGCCGGAACTAACGGAATTACCTCAAGAGGTGATTTAATCATTCCGACAAATTTCGGTTCAAAATAGTTTAGAATCAACTTTTAGGCAAATTTTTTAATTTCACCCACCTTTTATGCACAAACATGATTCTAATAATTCAGACTAGAATTGGGGTGGAGTTAATAGAAATTAAACATCCAAACAGCCCCTAGTCTCCATATCGTTTAAATAACTTTTTCCTAACATCTTTTAAAAAGTACTCTTTCAACTAACTATTTCTACTAGTCATGCATAGTTAAGTTGTATATAATATATACACCAATGATAAGCAAAACTTAGAGAGGATATTTATGATTGGATAAAATAAGTAGAATTTTAATTACAAAGAAGATCTTGTAATTTGGTGAAAAGGTTTTTTCCCTCATGAAACTCATACAAATTTATCATAAAATGACTAATAATTTACTATTCCCTATGTCCTATATTAATAGTTATATTTAAAAAAATGGTAATTTCAATTGAATGGTGAACCCCACATCTAAAAGAATGAAAAATAAGTTTGTGATACTTTTTTTTAAGTACACAACTACTTAAATTTAACAAAATGGAGCTATTAATATGTAACAAACTTTTTACCCAAATAAAGCTATTAATTTAGGACAGAGGGAGTATTAGATTAAGTTAGGTAATTTATGTGTTTAATATTTTAAAATTTAACGTAATATTCATATCAAGGATGAGATGGCTGTACCTCTGTGTAATAGAGGGCACGCATAAAACTTTCTAAAGTAACCACAATATGATTAAAAATTTTAGGGACATTTACAGTAAAAAAATGTATTACTTACAAATATAATTATTAAATTTTAGGGGTTTGACCTAGCCTGGACATGGATGGCCACAACTTGGCATAGCTTGGCCTGCATCCCAACTGCCAAGGCCGCCAAGAAGAGGAGAAAACAGTAGCAAGGGGAGGCTAAAACCGTGATGAGGAGGCTCCATAGGCAAAGGTAAGTTGGAGTGCAAGGGCGACAGTAGGCATTGCCAATGGTAATGTCTATTGGTAGCCATAACAGAAGAGGTAGAGGAAGTGTGAAGAAGGAAAAAGAAGGAAGGGAAGGGGAAATATAAGGGAAGGGGTAGTTTTGATATTTAGATAAAAGTTGGCAGGGGTGAGTGATTTACGGTGTCTATATATGTAATTCAAAAAATTGAAAGTTATGTCAAGGAAAATTAAGAGGAGTGCATGAATTTTTTTTAATCTTATTATTCATGAAAGACAAATTGGCGTAAAAACTCAGCTCCTACTAGAATATTTAATTAGAAATCTAATAAAAATAGAAATAATGAACTGACTAAATACTTCAAGCTCCACCTCACTTGGAGCTGCCGGATCTCCTAATAAGCACAATTAGTTCATTTTATTGGTAGTTGGACAAGTTATTTATTGGAGAGATAAGGTGGATTAGAGTTGGATGATAAATGCTTCGGTAACCAGAAAGAAAGGCCCTACAACGGAAAGTAGCCAATGATTGAACAAAGAAAGGAATCCCCAAGCTATGACTATACGACACTGATTAGATGGCAACGAACTTTCTGCATTTGGCTACCCTTCCACATTCAACTAGTACATGCTCTATCTCACACATTCACGAGAAAAGAAAGTTAAGATGCGGTAGGGGGCGACCAAGAGCTCGAGCTTATTAAATCGGTGAAGCAAACTCCTCTAGTAAGTAGCATAATGCTCTTCATAACTTTTGCCTTATTTACTCTTATTGTCGGGAATCATGGTTTGAAATATAATGGCTTTTGAATTGGATCATCCTTACAGCTAGAAATTAGACATTTTTCAAAGGTTCGAAGTTTTGGACACAGTATATCATATGATAATGTCCTTGTCTACTGCCATGTTTTATCCGAGTATGTATATATCTGTTTGTCTTTTTATATCAGGGTTTTTTAATACTTAAATATTTTAAAATATATTATGAAGGCTCAATATAAACAGTGTCAGAATAATATACCTATGTGACCATAAATGGGAATATCAAATAATTTTTTTAACCTATAGTAATTGTCTCATTTCAAAAAAATAGTTGTCCTAATTGTCCTATTTTCTATTTGCCTACTAACTAGAAAGCTTCTAACATACATCTTCCCACAGTAAGAGGATTATGAAAATCTAAGTAAAAAAAATATCAACAAATTTTGCTTGAGGATTTGCTCAAAAAAGATTTTAGGATTATCAAAATGCTCAAAATCTCGACAAATTTTGTGTAATGCTAAAGCTAGAACTGCACATATGTGAATTGCCTCACATGTGCTAGCACAGGGCTCAAGTAACCCCCTTCCTTTTCTTCAACCTGATGTTTATTTTCCAAGAGACCCTACTCCCCTAAGCTCCGGCTTTGGCTCCCCTTGCTTCCATTTTCTTTTCCTCCCCTCCTTCTTCTATTCCTCCTCCTCCGCTTTCTCCTCTCCTACTCCTCCACTTCCCCTCTCCTTTATACCCTCTATCTTCCCCCTCTGTCTCCTCCTTCCTGGAATCTAATGGGATATGCCAAAAATTTAGGCATGGAGCTATTTAAAAAATATCATGTTTTGTCTTTATAAACTTCAATCTTAAAAAATAAATTCATAAACACCATCAACTAGTTAAAAAGAAGAATGAAATTTCTTTTTATTTGATTATGAGCTTCAAAATGGCATGCCATCAATTTTTCGGCACCGGTTTAAACCCAAACAATCAATCGCCAAATTGTGAGCTATCTCCATAGTAGGCTATCAGCAGAGGAGAAGGAGGAGGTTGCTAATGCTAGAAATGGAGCCTGCTACAAAAATTGTCAGTTTTTAGTAGTAGACAATTTATACTCGTTGTAAAAATTGGTAATTAGCAATTTTAAGTTCAAAATCTAAGTAAAAGTAAAACTCATTCTTCTTTTCAAGTAATTAATAGTGTTTATGGGTGATTAGAACTTACAAAGATATAAAATAATATTAATTTTTAAATGACATCATAACTAGATTGCGGTGAAACCCGCCAAATTTTGCAAAGGAGGAAGAAGAGGAGGAGGCGAGGTGGAGGGGAAGGAGAAAAAGGTGGAGGGGGAGCCAAAGGTAGGTGGGAACTAGAGCTAAAGCTGGAGGGGAGGAAGATCCCTAAGAAATAGGCATTGGATTGAAAATAGGGAGAGGGGGGTATTTGATTCTTTTATTGACACGTGTAGCATATGACATATTTATAAGTCTAATATAAGGATTCCATAAACCTTGGACACATTTTGAACATTTTAGTACTTTTCTTAAAGCATGTTTTAGACAAATTATTATTTTATTTTTGTTGGTCTTAAAAAAGTGTTAAATTAATTACAATATTTTTTTCTCATGGTTTAAGGTACTTCTCACATTTTATAAAATTTATATTTTTTACAAACAAAAAAATTCTAATTTTTACAAATAAAACAATTAATGTGCAACAGAGGAAATAATAAAGTATGAACATGCCCGAGCCCGATTGTATTTCTCTTGTGCAACCATGATCTTATACACGGATACGGGTAAGGGCTGAAGTCCACCCGTCCGTTTAGCAGCCCCATCTATGGCCGGCTAGATTTATACTATAGTTCTCTCTGGCAAACGATTCTCCTTTTGCCTCCAATATAGAGTTGATAACCAACCACTGTGTGTTAGCAAGTGATTAATGAAGCATTTGGGAGGTTAGGCAATACGAATGAATCAATATACTCTATCAACAGGTGAGTGACCAGTATACTATTTACATCAACAGCTTATATTAATCCTGCCAATTAACTATTTAGATTGATATATTGAGACCCCACCTGTGCCATACACTTTCTCTTAAGTGTATTTTAACACTGTTTATACTATTTATTCTCTTAGGATTTGCAAGTTCTCTTCTTTTTCTCTGGTACTACTAAAGTCTATTCTCATAGCCATCATTCGGTATCACACTTATAGTTCAAACTTAACTTCAACAAGGGACTCCATAGGAGTGCTAAAAATTGACTGACTTATTCTCCGGTGGCTTGGGTCCCAGTGAGAACTGACCAACCATTTTTTCTTCTATGTCCTAATCTCGACTTTCATGGGAAAAAATCTTCTTTTCAAACATTAATTATCTAAGATCTTGAACACAAGTCCGTGCTCCACAATGTTCGCCCTAGCGCATGGGGTTGGGTGGAACTTCAGCTGTAGACTTTTGCTACAAACCATAAGTAAAAGCAAATGCGCTGATAGGCAACGGTGACTAAGTTCTAAAGGAAAAGGTTGCCATAAGAGAACTTTTTTCAACATTTGTTGTTCCAATACTATACCACTTGTGGTTTTAAACACTACACGATTTCACATGGGTGCATTCCCAAGGAAAGAGGTAAGGGAAGAATTTTTCATATTCTCCCAATCACAATGAGGCCTTCCTAAATTACGTATGGGTGTGCTAGCGTGTGGACTGTCGATATATATCATTGATGAACGGCTCCATGCATAATAAACTAAGGCTCATTATCGGTGAGAAGCAGGTCCTAAGCATAATTCTATTTGAACAGTGTACCATTCACAACAGTTCAATATTTTTATCACAAGTTTAACCACTGGTTGAAGCTATATAGAAACCTAATAATACTTTTGTCTCCACATCATAAGCCATTACCGGTATGCAAAGTGAACTGTACAGAAAACGTATCCAAATTAGAGAGCCCTTTGAAGAGGGTATCTAATACTATAAGTATCCAACAGTATAAAGACAGATCAATGTCAAGTACACAGCTATTTGGTAAAAAGTTCGCTAATGCTTTTTTGAAGAAGATATAAAAAAATGTGGAAACCAGCTCCATCAATAGATCTATCATATATGATGGTAAGTGGCTTGAAATCCGGTGGTCTCCACCACCATTACTTTATGGGCTTTCATCTCTCCTTTCATCACCAACTTTTTCCATCCGTCATCCCTCTCATGTGATAACTAAGGACAGAAGTGGAGATGGGAGATGGCACTTTCTCCCTTATAAATGGAAGCTAAGATGGGTAGGATGACAGAACGGGAGAAGAGCCTCTTTTTGAGGTTGCAAAAGTTGCTGCTTCTCTGAGAGGCAAAGGTGGGCTGTGCAAGATGGAGAAGCAGGGCACGTGCATTACCTTCTAACACCGTTCTCAACCCTCTCTCCCACTTCATCTCTTTGCTCCACTCCTCTTTCCTCTCATCCTTGTCTGTCTCAGAGAAAAGACAGATGAACATTTCAGCTCTTTATTTTCTCTCTCGGTCTCTCCTTTTCTGTCTGCTTCATATCCAGGTAAGAACTAAATCAGAGTCTGGCGTCTGCCCTATCTCTCTCTCTCTCTCTCTAAATATTATCTGTTGAGAGCTCACAAGGTTAGTTCTTCATGTGCCATTCTTCTCCATCATGCGCATCCCCAACCATTTTTTTCACCAGTATCAGTGGCAGTAGAGCAGCGGACAAGTTCATGATCCTTTCTACTTGGTAAGTACAACTTTAGGCTTCAATGAATTAGCTGTCTATATGTTGTATCTGCAGGTAGTTATTTGCGATGGACGATTAGGGGTACTATTTGCAAGAGGACGTCTTTGATTGTTAAATGTCGTTGAGTACGTCAAATTGAGTGACATACATTCACGAAGGCAGACGAGATTAGACAATGATATATTTCATCTCACAAGTCCCAAATGAGTGAGTTTTGGATCCACTCTGCCGACAATGATGAGGGTGCTTGCCTTAAGCCACTTAGCCGGAAAGCATAATTTGCCTTGTCAAATAGAAAGAACAAGCATCAGTGCTGGCATCTCTCTTTCTCTACACTATATATGGACAAGAATCTAGCAGACTTAGCTCAGATATTTCAGAAATGGATCCCTCAGACAAGTCAAAGATCAATTACAGTAAAATTTGTGGCCTTGGGCTGGCTACCAGAGCATCAATCTCCTCTCTCCTTGCAAAAGGCAAACCCATGTTCATCAAACCCATAAGATAGCCAATAATCTTCTCCCTCGTTAACAATATGCCGCCATTTTCCTTATCTTTCTGATGTAATCAACCAGGATCTTTTCCCTGGACAAAGCCTAGCCATCAGGATTAAGCTATTGATTGTATCCTAAAATATTTTGTTAGGCTAATTTGAACTCAGGAAATTGAATTTCCACTCACAAGATGAGAAATCGTCTGGCCAGGCTTGTCTTTCAGATACCAATTTCTATGGGAGTGCAGGTAGGTTGAGCCAAGATTGCCGGCCCATGATGACACAGTACCTGGATATTAGCGGCACAACATAAATGAGAACCAACATGGAAACTTTTTTTTTTAAAAAAAAACTGACGTCTGCTCCCGTGAGCAGACTTTATCAAGGTCTGATAACTTTGTAAATTACCTATAAAGTCTACATAATTTATATTTTTGAACACATTTACCCGTATTTACCTTTCTATTCTTTTCTTCTTCCCTCTTATTTTTTCCTTCTTTCTTAGTTTTTCTTCCGTTCATCCATCTAAATCGAAGCTCCCTTTTCTTTATCTGTATAGATCTTTACTCCATGTTTCATGCCTCATTCTCTCCTGTCTCCCTGAACGTCCACAGCAGCTCTAGTGCCTCCTCCACTGCACCCTCTACCCTTGACCATAAGTCCCTCATTGCCGCCTCCATCACCCCTTCATCCTCGACAAATGCCTCCTCCCCAAAGACAACCTAGCGGACACCACCAAGGACATCATCAACATTAGTCTCACTACCCCTATTAGAGTCGGTTGCTGGCCCCTCCCCATCTTCCCCAACTTCAGCTAGATCTGGAGTTTCGCCGCACCAGCACCACCCCCGTCTCCTTCTTCTCCTTCTTTGTCTCCCTCTCAGCCCACAACAGCTCTAGCGCCTCTTCGATGGCTCCACCACACACACTTCCCTTGTCCACAAGCCTCTCATAGTCGCCTCCGCCACCCCCTTTACCCTCGACAAGAGCCTTCTCGCCAACGATACCCATTTTTCACCATCGCCACCAAGAACCCTCATAATAAAGATAGTAGATATTTACTCTATTTGTATATAAAAAAGTGAGTAAATATCTATGGTTTCCACTATCATTCCCTTCAGGTTCTGAGTGTCAGAGACCAAATATAGTAAATCACCCAAACAACTTTCCTCCTATTACAAAACTAGCATTTAGGCCCCTACTTTGCTGGCGTCAAGCCCAATATCGGATAACAAGGGAGAAGAGGGTGGCCTCATGTAGGAGCCATGTTTGAGTGGGAAGGAAAGAGCATAAAGAGAGGGATGATTTATGAAGGATGATTCGGGAGGGTTCAGAGAGTCAAAGGAATAGGGAGGAGGTGGAGGCGACATTGTATTAAGAAGGTGATGACTGAGGTGAGGGAGTTAGGCAGCAAGCGTGGGATGAAAAAAATGATGTTTGCTCTAATGAGCAAAGAGGGAGGGTAGTGAGTTAAAAATTAAACATCAATAAAGGTGCATTTTTGTCTGAATACAAATTTTGTGTAATGTCAGATTAATAAAAAAATTTGTAGTTAGTGCCTAAAATCCCTTTTCGATAACTTCCAAAAAATTTAAAAAGGAACAAAGAGAGAATACATGGAAGACACCATAGACTAGCTACATTCAAAACACACATCCGGCTTACAACCTCCATTATGGCACAAAGGAAAGCCTAAACATTTGTCACAGAGTAGCATCCAAACCAATAGCAACATAATTGCAGTGAGCAAGGTTGCACGGGAGATGAGCACAAGAGAACACATATGCTGAAGGGGACCTCAAACTCCATAACTGCAAGAAATCTCCAAACTATTAGAATAAGTTGTTTTACAACACTAATAGAGAGACGGGCACCAAAGCCACCTAGAGATAACCAAAGCATTGAGAATACATGTCATGAAAAGGGCCAATCCCCAATAGAAACTCGATCACGTACTCTACCTGGGGGAGATAACTAGTTGTCAAAATTGATTGGCGCCACAAACCATTGCGAGGCAATGAAATGCACGCTCACCTTAGCAGAAAACCCCAACCATCATAGTCAAGGACTTCTACCCGCCTACTCAGAAAGGAGGTGGGGCACACACAAGAGGGAGGCTGCCCAGAAAATCGCCATCATCAATGATAGACCAACCACATTTGATGAAGGATGGGGGGAACAACGACCCAATATAACAATAACCACAAACCGTTGCAAGCCAACGAAGAACACGCCAGTTGCAACAAAAGCAACTAGCCAACACACACTTGGACCACCGTATGCCCTCTCAAAGAGAGGATTGGGCATGCCCAAGAGGGAGGTCGTCCAAATAATCACTAATACAAACAAATGACCCACCACAACAATTGAAGGATGAAACTCCAATACAAAAAGTGAGATCCTTGATACAAAACCAAAGGCTTTACCAAATGTAAACACAACTAGTCGACAATAGAAGAGAAAGGCGGATGGAATAGGGGGGATGCTGATTAGTCAAAGGGGAGAGGAGGCTAAGGGCTGAGGATTGTGGGAGGGAGAAAAAAAGAGAGAAGGCGAAACAAGAAGACATGGCAGATGGAGAGTAGGCGGAGGCTAGAAGAGGGAAAAAAGATAACACTTCTGCTTATGGAGGGTGAGAGGGAGTGGAATGGGAGAACGTCCGTCTCTAGGGGCAAGCTTTCGTATGTTTGGGAGGATGTCTGCTAGGACATCCTTCATTAATATGAAATATTCAAAGGTGCATGCGACGGTGCACACAATTGTGCACATCACATTTAATGTGTTAATGTGTGCTAGCATATGCACCGCCAATTTTCATAATCAATGATTCCTACTTGATGGACGATATCTTGCAGACACAAGGTAGGATAAACAACAACTCTTCCTTTTCTAGTATTCATGGAGGGGGCAAGGATCTCTTAGTTAACTTTTCTTACATATATTGATTTCATATACTCCCTCCATCCCGCATTAATAGCTCTATTTAATTTTTCAAAATAAACTAAAATTAGTTTATTATAAAAAACTAAATAGAGCTATTAATTTAGGACTAAGGGAGTATAATTAAATTTCCGATAAGAATACCTATTTACTCTTTAGAACTGACAATAACATTGAAGCCAACTTGAAAGTCTCAAAATGATCCCACATTATTATTGTATCATTTTTAATAGACCAGTGCCTGCGACGCCCCCTTAATTTATTGGCTGACATGGCAAGAAGTGATCAAATGAATGCTTGACACATAAGCTTCAAGTATAAATGAATGACACTTGTTATCAACAGCAAGAGACAATTTAATTAGTGTGTTTTTTTAAGTATACTTTCCATGTACTCCTTTTGTCTCGTATATATTAATAGCTAGGGGTGAAACTTTATTGCCAAACAAAAAAATAAAAAAAAAAGACGTGAAACTTTTAAGGGTCGGCCCTACCTATCCCATAAAAATATGGGTTAGGCACATGAATTTTTGGGTTTAGTTTCTAGAGCTAGTGCCATGGGGCAAAAAGTGCACAAATTCGTATGTTCAGCCAATCTATAGGTATTTAAAAAGTATTTTTAGTTTTTGTATAGTCCCTCGTAGGCCAAAAAGGATGAAGAAGGGCTAGAGTTGTATATTTTAAGATTGTTTAGGAGATTTTAAGTTTGTAGAAAGGAAGGAGTTATATATTAAGATAGTTTATGAGATTTTAAGCTTGCAAGTTATGTAGTTAGTTGTGAAGGATCCCACCTAATGGCCATAGACATATGGTATTGTATCTTTGGTCCACTAGTGAGATGCCACCCATAGATTAAAAAAATTTTAATTAAAAATATATTTCAATAAAAAATTATAAAAATATTAAAAGGCAAAAAAAAGTGGCTCAGCCCTAACCTGCTTAAAGTCAAGATAAGATTGAACATTTAAAAACCTACTTAGGGTCAAGGTTGGATTAGGGCTTGAAAGTAGGTTGGCCGACTAGGGTTAGGACCCAACTTTAACTTGATACAATATGGCCCGATTTTAGTCCTATCAATATCTTCATTTGGAAAAATATTTATTTATTTTTCTCAAATGGAGCTATTAATGTAAGACGGGTAAAATATTATTTTATTATTTTTTAGAATTAAAAACAGCTATTCATAGCCATATTCTAAAATACCTAAGCCATATTTATACTCAAATTTACTTACACATCTACCATATAGGCTTCTACGTAATATTCCTTTGTCACATTAAGTATCTTGTTTGGTTTTAATATAAATTAGTTTTAAAATATTTAATATGGGACAGATGGAACAATAATTTATAGGGCTTACATTTTTAATACATAATTATGATGAGCCTAATAAACTACACAAAGGGTTAGCTTATATTTAAGTTTATTGATAACATTGGTTCTTCTCATCCAAAAATCTTATGAGTGTGTCCTCATTTAAGAATTAAATACCCCTCCCCCGCCCCCTACCTACACAATTAACACATGTTATTAATATTAGTGTTTTGTGTTCACTTATTGTTTTATTCTCTATCTATTATGTCTTTAAGAGAATTATTATAATAATGTATTATTAATTTTAATAATTTTTAATATATATTAGAAATTCGTGTCTAATTCGAGTACAAAGCACATCATCAATACGGCCTTAACTAAGAGTAATCATAAGATGGTACTCCAAGAAGATAGTCTTTGATGTAAGGTATACTATAGGGATAATGATATTCCTATAACAAAAATACCTACAAAAACTCCCATAAGAGTTTTGATTGGACTTTACAAACAAATTTCACACAAAGTTCACATGGGATTACTCCGACCAATTAAAATTCATATGTTCATTTTTTATGTTAGAAATATCATTTTCCATACCACATGTGCCCACAATATTCATATGTCATCTCACGTGGTTGGAAGAAGAATGGTTACGAATATACGAATCCACAAAATTTTGGCCCAGTTAGAACTCGGTTCCCCTTATCCATGCGAATGAAACTTAAATTCGAGAGGCATGATGAAGGGGAACCATATAGATTCATATATGGATTGAACTTACTTCAGATTGCAACAATAAACAACGTGGCGGGTAAACCAAGTAAACATCAAATGGCAGCAGGGGCAATGGCAATATGTAGACATGCAGCCCCTCCACGCGAGTTTCCGAGAGCTCATACAAATATGCCTATGTGTGTGCGTGCAGCTTCTCCACTGGAATTTGTCTCCATACGAGCACGTGTGTTTGTCTCTGTGCAACTTCTCCACTGGAGTTTGTGACTCTGTACGAGCTTGTGTATTTGTGTCTTCTGTGTGAGAGTAAAATTTTACAAGAGGTTGGTGTTTTTTTTTTGTAGGATATTATTTTAAGATTATACTCATTTTCTAATCTAGACCATTAAAACTTTTATTATTTTGTTTTTTTTTTGTTTTTACCCACAACGCCCAGAGGCCTAAATTTTTATTATACATAGGAATATCCTTTAACCCAACCCCCCAAGATGCCACAGTTTGAAACATTTCTCTCAACTGGAAGAGGCATCCTAAGTTCCTAACAGGCTACTACTGGACTATTAAAATGGGATAGAGGGAATAAGTAACGATTTAAAAGATAAACGTAACATATGTTAATAAAGATAAAACGTAACATATGTTAACAAAGATAAAAAATTTATTTCGGGCAGTCTTCCCCATCCCGGTTGACCAGGTGAGTTTCAGGAGGGCCCTACCCAGTCGACCAGAAGACGGCCACTATATGGGTAGGCCCATTGAACTACTGCTGATCCAGATTTTTAAACAAAAAGTGTCAAGTGTGTGAACAATGGGGTATTTGATCAGGTTGCACGCCCGTCATCGCTTTCTCAAGGACTGAAAACTTCGATAAGCCAAGTAAGATCAGGTGCCTGAATTAAATGGTGGAATCGTCCGTAGACTAAAGTGCCAATTTTAATGTGTTGAACGTCTAGGGTCACCAACCCACAGTCTGTTGTAGCAGAACTCAGTGCATCAGTTATTGATGACTCGTTACAAGTGGACATTGGCTGAAAAGGGCAAGCTTAATAAGTTTATTAGCATTCATGGAGGATAAATCTCAAGCATGGAAAATCTTGACCCAAGAGATAGCTTCCCCTTAAGATGAATTGGATACCTCTCCTTAAACAGCCACTTTCATTTGAGGCACTCCCTCTGGAAATCAAACTGAACTAGATAATTGAAAAATAGAAAGGTGAAAGATTCTTCCATTCGTTTTCTGCATCGACTTTGTAGTCTTTCAGTATGTGGATAGACTAGTCATTAATTACAATAAGGAGCTGTATGTGGTTGACATAATCTTACAAGTGTATATACACATGGAATCAATACAGCATTCCTACGTCTTCCCTATTCCATTTACTAAAATTCTCCGTCAAAAAATATAACCAGCAGAGCAACAAGCAGAATGTGATCACTTCCGGGATATAATGTTAGCCGAAATCTATGTCTTCCAACTACAACTTTCCCAAGCTGGTACAGGGCACTAGTCTGTATAAAACAAATGCACCTGGTAAGTTAGACTTTCTAATTGCTTTGCAAATTATTATGGGAAGTCAGATGCATAGGGACAAGAAAATGTACCATAGACGACAGACACAAGCACAAAATGTGCCCCTGTTTGTACTACTAGAATATTTCACAAACACATGTAGTCTATTTTGTTGGCCTGACAAAGAATTAAATCAAGTGGTAGTTTGATCATGTCAGTTCAAAAACTTTTTTTCTTATCAATCATGATTTCGAATGTGAAACATTGGCTGACCATAGTCAACACAAAGTCATAGCATACTAGCCACGTTTTGTTGACTTATGCCACACAGATGATGTACTGTAAACGAACAAAGCCACCAGTAGGCCGAACGGATTAGATGGCCAGGACCAACAGCCTTTACCTAGTGACTACCACAGGACATGATTCATGTAAGAGGTCAAATGTTCAACTTCTCCCAAAAGATAATTGTTTCCTGGCATTGCCCTCTAAAAACTTCTCCCCTGTCTTTTGAAGAATAAAAATTCAAAACTTTCCAGCTAAGAAAATGAATTTCTGATCATGACAATCAGGGACGGAGCCAGGGGGCTAGGGGTTGCCACAGTTCCCCACTGGCCAATTGAACTTCACAATTTATTTTCAGGTGGGGACCATGTGACCACATGTTTTTCCCATTTAGGAGGGACCACCCCAAGGTTTTTACAAGTTCAGTGGGTCCCCTACGCCTTTCTTCCTGGCTCCGTCCCTGATGATGATGAAGAAGAAGAGCAATATATAAACCTACACGCATTACAAAGGTCGCTAATATCAAGTTATCTAAATCATAAGGAAAAAGTCAATGGCAGCAAATAAAAAGGAAAGATAACCTGACTTAAAATAATTAAGTATAATGAAAGCACTGACCTATAAAACTCAGAATCATGCATGATGCATAAGTGCAGTAGATGATACATGATCGTAATAGAGACGATATTAGTAGTTATGGATCCAGTACCTGTGCTAAAATGGAAGAGCCCTTGTATATGGTGCATGATCTCTGGAAAGGACTACCGCTGATCCTAAAATTAGATGTCGAGTCACAACAACTGTTGCCAATAAGGAAGACCTCTAGCTCTGCTCTCATACGAGAATGCAATTTGCTCTCAACCCTGAAGATCAAATCCTTTGATTCATTACTATTCCCTCTGTAGCCTTGCCATCCACCCTATATTGTATAGACCAACAAGGCATGATAAGAGTTCATTATTTTGATCTATATTGGGTCACACAAACCACATTGTAGGATTACTTATTACCAAAGTACAAATCATTTTTTTGGAAGAACAAAAAATCTTAGAAAATCAGATTGCTATTATAAGAAAGGAGGCCAATTAGGTAGAAATCTGGTTCAAATGCCAGCTAAAATTAATTTGCATTGAACATGAAATAGACTTAATGGAAGTTTGAGCATAATGCCCTTTGAAATGAATTGAGTCATGATATCAGAGCTGCTCTACTGCAATACCAGAGTCAAAATTGAATTTGCATGTGAATACGCAGTCAGACCACTTGCTAAGGTCTGACTCGCATATGAATGAATTAGTGCTTTTTCATCTATATTAGTCAGGTCCATTTTTATGGCTGACTGTTGTGGCCCATCAGGGCAAGGCCCACATTCGACTGGTCGCATGACTCTTTAAAGGGGATTCCTTAATTAGTGAAGCTTCTCCGTCAAATACTTTCCTAGTTTAATTAGATTTCTCATGCTCTAAATAAGGTAGTAGCCTTAGATTGATTTACTATTTCGGTTTTCTATTCTTAATGGCTGATGCCTATATATATTGTAGTGGTCATACTCTTCAATCCAAGCAAAGAGAATTCAGAAATTATGAGTTGGTTTATTAGTTATAGTCTTCTTCCTCTTTCTACTATGTCCTCTTCTCTCCTTCCTTCAATACATCACCGGATCTGCATCAGACTCATTCAGACCTTTCGATCCAAACTTAACCAGTTCAGATGTCAGATTTAACAGACGCAACCAAATACCAAGTGTAACAAAAGCTTTAATCACCGCTAGGCACAAAATGTGATGTTAGCCATTAATTAAGAAATTAATACTGATATTGTACAAAATACACTTACATAAGAAATCACTTTCTGTCACATAAAACACAAACTTAGCTCTATTTCCATTCTAATCACAAAGCACTAATAAACACATCATTGCCTGTTAAGTTCAATGCCTCACAACTTGGATTTAAAATAGATAGAACAGCTTTACTAATCCAAATAAAAAAACTTAATATTCAGAAATTGCGCTACAAAATATGACTAACATACTGCAATTTGGAATATTTTGTTCAATAGAGACCATAGTTTGCATCGCTTCATTTCAATTCTTGCTGTGAGATTAGAATGGGCAAGCAGCAATGGAATTTGGTTAAAAAACAAAGCTGACCGACTTTTCGTGCCTGAGAAGACGATCCGGGAAGAGGGATTCAACTTACTGGGTTACGAAAGAAGGAGACGAGTGGGTTGTTCTCGGCGTCGAGCAGGACCCGAGAACCCAGGCGAGGAGCACGGTCAGAGTGGGGCCAGGGCCGGGCCTTGTAGATGAGGTTCCCGTCAGCGTCCCTGACGTTGAGGTGGCGGCGCGTGAGGTCAAGGGGGCTCTTGGAGACGATCAGGTCCACCGGGATCGGTGGCGGCGGATTCACCGGATAAAACGGAGCCGAGTCCATCTCCTTGGTCGTCTGCTTTCTGGGGAAAAATAGGGGCAGAGAGGAAGGTGGAACTCGAGGAGTTAAAAGTCGAATTTTCCTCGAACTCAAAGTTCGAATACTCTCGACTCGAGGCTGGAACGAACTCAGCTCTAATTAATAACACAACCTAGAACTTAAACTTATTCTATTAACAAATTAGAATGAGAAGGCGAGCTCGAATTATACTTTATTTATATATAAAAATAAATTTTATATTTCATATTTTAAAATTAATATAAAAAGTTATAAATAAAAATTAATATATATTGAGAGTAAATTTACTTAAAGTCTCAAATTAGGCTAAACTTGAGCCTTAATTACTCTTAATTTTTTAATATATAATATTAAAATATTATTATCGATTGAGCATGAAAATATAATAGTTGATTGTATAATCAATATTATCTCTTCTTCAAGAATTTATTTTTAGGTCATGACTACCCTTAATTTTGATCTTTGGTAAGACATCTTGGGTATATTTACATCTCATTTTTTCAATAATGATTCTCAAATAAATTATATTATATTGGTAATAAGAGACTTGGAGTCTTGTCGCTTTTCACTCATCCTAAATAAATATAACTTGCATCTATCTTATGAAATTAAAAAGGACTCCACGAGTCAATGCTAAATAATTTTTAAAAAATTATTGTAAAATTTTAATTTCTTAGGATTCCAACTTTAATCTCTATATAAATTTTGAAAAAAATATATATTATAATTTATTTGACATATAGAGATGGCACATAATATTACCCGTACATTTTTGTTTGATGACACATGTAATTTTGATATGTAGTATAGTCTATAATATATCCTATTTTATATTGATTGTACTATATATATTTGCTTTATTCTATCAAATTTCTATGATACATCTAAATTTTAGTATATATCACATGTGGACATATATGTATTATATATCTTTAAAATTTTAACTTATCAATCTCTCTCTAGACATGTATACGCACCCAATACATAGATATTAAATATATAATATAAATTTATTGTATATTTTAGGATTGATAATTGTGCATATGTACACATAGGTTAATATGTTTTTATGTATATTATAAAATATTTTTATAACTTTCATTCGAGTTCTAGTTCAAGTCAAGTTTTATTCAAGTCGATCAAGTCGAGCTAAGTATGCTCTAGCTCGATTTGAATATGTTTAAGTAAATTTTGAGCTGAGCCGCCTTGAGTCGAGTTATATCTGAGTTGAGTCAAGTCGAGGCACCCTTATTTGACTAGCCAGCTCGGCTCGTTAGCGCCCCTAGTTAAAGGGGGGAGATCGGGGAACCTGAGTGGGTGATATTGTCCATGAAAGTTGATTTTTGTTCGATCAAGGAGATGTATATCTCTTTGTTGCTCGAAAGCAGCTGACAGAATCTCACCTTACCTAGAAATGTATTTCTCACTTGTAACACCCTGACCCAAGTTGGGGGTTTGTAACACAAAATCAAAGTTATAAACCATTTTTTTTATAAAACTAGGAATGAAAGAGTATGAGTGCAAGAGTCGTAACGTTCCTCTATGCAATACGGAGACTAAGCACTCTGTTGCATGCAGGTCAAAACAAACTTAATTTTAAACTTATTTTGGATCATGCCCACGTTGTACCATTGGTTGCCTACGTACGTATTAAATATCATCTATAATGTTATTCTAATACGATTGGATCTAAACGTAGTTCTGCCTAACAGCTTATACATATATATATATATGGCAGTACAAAATCATATATGTTAATATATATATAAATATATCCGAATATTTAATCAGTTATATGGAAATTCATAAATCATCAAAGTTAAACAGAAGCTAACAAATTAGCAGAAACACACATCTCGCTCTATCACATAGCAAAGCTAAAAATATCGGAGCGTATTGGTTCATATCAGATTACATCAGATCATATTAGATCATATCATATCACAACAGAGTATATCAGAATTTATAAAATCATATTAGATCAAAGCATATCAGAATACATCGTATCATATCGAATCAAAATAGAGCATTTTAGAGTAGATAGAATCAAAGTAGAATAGATCATAATTCATCGGATTATAACATAGCATATATATTATTTAACATCTTAAGCTAACAATTTAAGATGCACATGCGCTCATATAATTATATATATTAAATCAAAAAATTAGAAATGCATAATCCCTTGAAGTTCCTTGGAAGTAGCGGCATTCGGAGTTGCTCCCTCCATCAAGGCATCCTCTCCTTCAGGTTCATAGATAGCAGACAGAGCCTCCTGTTGCTCAAGAATGTTTCTTTGTATGCTTGAAGGCTGTCAAATAGAACCTCCTCTTTTCTTGGGACATTTCTCACTTTTTGTGCTCGTAGGCGATAGATAGAATCTCCCTTTACTTGGAGATGCTTCTCACTTTCTGTGCACATAGGTGACAAACAGAGCCTTCTCTTTCCTGGAGACATTTCCCCCTCTAGAGTGCCCAACTCAAAGAATTGGCCCTTCCATTACGTAAAGCATACTCGATTTAGTTAAGAACACCTTTTGAATGGACTAAATCAGATTCAAAATGACCAGAAACAAAGAAAATGAAGTCTGATATGAAGAAAAACCCTAGGAGCCCATTTATACACCCAAATGGTGGTGCCACGCCGCCAAAATTAGCAAAGCCACCATCTAAGGTGGCACATGGCGTGTGGTGCCCGTGCGTCATGCACGTCGCAACCCCACATAAAGCGCAAGATGCCCATGCATTATGCGTATGCTGCATGTGCGTTATGTGCATTGCATTTGCACATTATGCACTTCGCATCTTGAAGTAACATGTGTGTGTCAGTCTTGTGCGGCTAGATTTTCTTTTTTCTTTTACCTTTATAACTTCAAATGCCTGTATCTTTCTACCCCGAACTCGGATTTGTACATTCTTGGTACCATTTGCTTGTATCAATGAGCCCTACAATACTTGACTCTCAAAGTAGATTATCTTGCTCTTTTCAAGTAGGTTCCATGTATTTAAAGCTCACTTCTCGAGGTCATAACTTTCAATCCCGACCTCCGTTTTGCGCATTTTTTGATTGTTTTACTCGTTTCTTCAAGCTCTACCCATATACGATAATTTTATCTCTTAGAAACCCCATTAAAACTTATACAAACTTCTATAATTGTCCCTAACCCCTTAGGTTAGACGTAATTGGAAAATGGGGTGTTGCATCACTTTTCGCATCTGTAGGTAGCGAATAGAACCTCCCCTTACCCGGGGTTTTTTATTTCTACATGCACGAAGGTGATGGATAGAGCCTCCCTTTACTCGGAGACATTTCTCTCACTTGTGTGGCCTATCAATAGATGACAGAGTCTTCCCTTACTCTAGGCCTCTTTTCTCATTGCGGCCCGACAAATGGAGGACAAAGACTCCTCTCACTTTGGGCCACTTTTATATCTTTCTCTCTCAGCTTGAGGGCTTCAGATAGAGCCTCTTCATGCCCAGGGATATTTCCCCTTTCTAGAGTGCAATATCGCTAATTTTCTTAGGTTTCGAAAATTAAATACATGCAAAATAGGGTGTTTGACCCATTGACATTCTTAGTAGAATAACTTCCTCATTATATTGAATTTGTGATTGAAACTAATTCTTTTATAAAGTAGATAGACAGAGCTTTGAACGCTACTAAGAAAGCGCGAATCAAAGTTTAGATGTAGTTTTGGCCCGTTTAAGTCGTCTTGTGGGCCTGGTTAATTAGAGTTCTGAAATTAATTTTTAGATGCCTAATTAGGGTATCTAAGTAAGGAGGATTGGCCAAAATCCTAGATAGATTAGGAACCCAAATCCCCATGTTTATAAAAGGCCTTCTTAGGCACAATTAAGGGGGCTAGTTTTTTGTTGGTTGAGGAAAGGAGAGAGGGCGGAGAAGATTGTCAAGGGAATTTTCCAGCGAGGTTTCAACGGTGGCAGATCAACATCGACTCGGCCAGTGACGTAGGATCCTTTTTTATAAAACTCATTTGTGGGAAATTATTTTTTCAAATATGTGCTTTAAGTGTTAGATCATTAGTAATTCTTTGCAATTAATGTAATGGAACTACAGACACCAGCATCGATATTCTCTCGCTGGTGGTCATCCGACTATGTTTTATCATAATATATATGCATATGTGTCGGGAACTTGGCTGTGTGGAAGCCATGGCCGACGGGAAATATAGATACATAGAAGAAGTAGTGGCTGATTGAATGTATGAAAATCCTTGTTGAAGTAGCCGTTGGTTGTAGAAGGGATTCCAAATCGGTTGTATAAGCATGGCATGATCCACTGATGAGAAATTCCATCTGCAACTCCTGGCCGACATACTGACTCATAACTTTGGAGGCTGGTTACCGCAGAAACAACAGACAAACCCGGTCTATGAACACGAATTTATGAGTGAAGGAGATGTCCTCTGGGTGCCGAGGAGTGATTGTTGCCGCCCTTGGCTTCCCAAGGTTCAGCGCGGTTCTGTCCAACGGTAGCAGAGACACAGGGCGGAATCTCTGCTGCCTATCTAAAAAAAATAGAGAGAAGAAAGGATGACTGCAGCAGCATGAATGGAGAGTATGTTGGCGATTCTGGAGGGTGGAGAAGTCATAAATGGCTTAAAAGCATTCGTCCGACTCATAATCTTGCCAGCAGAGACAACTATGTTTCATCCGCAGGAGTTTACAGGGGAGAACTACCAGCAAAGTCGAGAGTAAAACATGATTGGACGTTGGAGTGAGGCAATGACGGTGAGGACAGGAGTAATTCCAATAGCCTTAGGTGGCCTGACAGACACTTTCTTGCCAGTCGAATGCTATTTCCTTCTCTCTGTGCAAGGAATGGAAAAACGATTGGAGAGTTTCCATCTATTGAGGGTGGCATGAGGGACCATAAAATTACTCACAAGGGTTAAGGAGTGGACGACAGACCTTTTCCGACAAACCAGGGTGGAAGGTTCAGCGGCAGCTCGCCGGCTATACCTCCTCTGCTCTGGTTTGTAGGAGATTCTTTTCATTGGAGCGTATGTGAAAGAAAAAGAAAAATAAACTAGGGAAGACAATGTTCCTGAGCCGACTCACTTTGGTTGCGGGTCTGGCCGGGGGCGGCAGCGAAGCTAGGCCTGATAGGATCGCCGCCTGGCGGTGACCCTGTCGGTCCTAGCTGTCACCTCGTCGTGGCAGCTCGGGAGCCACAGGCCAGGGAGTCATCACCAAACATGGGGAAGACGACCTGCTACAGGTTGTCTGCCCGGGTTTAGGTTAGGTGACCTGAACCATGTGGTTCAAGTCCTGGGCCGGGTCGTTTAATAAAAAAAAAGAGAATTGAGGGGAGTGAACTGGGTCCCATTCATGGGGCTAAAAATGTCAAACAAATTCTAGAAAAATACTCATGTACCTAGAGAGGTTTGAGATTATTTTTACCGAGTTTCCACTAGGGGAAAAATTCTAGAGACTGTGAAATAACTTTTTTAGCCCTATTAGTTAATTATCGTATAATATTAACTTGCCCGAGTTCAAGGCTCTGGTTCAAGGGCCTATGAGTGGATATAAAAATTTGGGAAATTCTTATTGAGAGTTTAATGGGTAACATAATTATAGACCAAAAATTTTTGGTGAGGAAAAATCCCAGTGAGTGGGTAATTGACCTTTTTGCCCCTAGAGTTAATCATAAACCGTTAAGTCAACCTGGGTCGGTTCAAGGGGTTCACAACCCCATCACATGTTAGAAAATTTACACAGGGTCCATGAAGTCAAGTAGTATGCTTGAGTTCAATTTTGGACCTGTCAGATGTCATCAAGTTCTTAAACCAAATGACAGAAATACCTCTATGCAAACCGGCCTATATTCACGTGGATGTTATTAACGGGCTAATGTGATATTGAAACCTTTTGAGAGGTTAAAGATTTACCCGAGAGCATAGAGGACCATATTCAATGTTGGATAATTACCTTAATACCCTTGGGTGTGCATATGATCAATTTTTTTAAGAGATTTAATAAGTTAACCCAAGGAGGGTTAGGGCACGAGAGCTCGAGTAACTATAATATCATTATTGATTTTGATTATTGATATTTTGTTCTGCTTGGACCTTTATGGTTCTAATTGTTTATGTTATTCTTTGTTTCAATTTTTGATATTGATGTTGTGATTGTAACTTATAATTAGTTGAAGATTATTGAAAGAATAATTGTTTGGGTGGATAGCTTTGGATTGGGTGAGAACACCTAATCAAGATAAAGACTAAAATACCTCAGAGAGGTCTGGGACTAGTTCATACAGTGAACAAAGCCTTTGACCTGACAATAAGCCTTGGTTGATGAACCGATGACAGTTTTGAGTTTTAAACCCTAGTCTAGAAGGGACTGATAGGGTTTGGGATAGTCATTTAGAATCCTGGCTTTTAGACAAGCAAGATAGGGTTTAGAATGGTTTCTTGAGCTTTAGCTCTATTGAGGAGCCACTAATTTGACTGTGTAATTGCACCCCCCATTAGAGGGAGCTCTGTGTGAGCCGAGCTCACCACAGATCTATTGTCACGCAATTGAATTAGTTGATATCCTACTTGGTTGGCTTTTCCTGCCACTTCTATTCAAATGCAGTTGTGGGTCATGCCCTTCCACTCTGGTCAAGTCCTTCTTGAGCTAGGAGGGGTAAATGGTACTTCCTGGTGGATTTAGGGGCCTGGTGGATTCCAAGGTGTTTCGTTATCATTTGTCACTTAGGTTGACATCAGATGAGTTTGTCTATCATTGAGATTAGACGGGGATATTAATTATCGAACAATAGTTTGAGAGATAATTAATAACATTGATTGATATTGCTTGTTTAATTAAAACAAGTGGAATGATTAAAGGACTTGCAAAAAATATAGGCTACTTGAAAATACTTAAGCATTGCATGTGTGATGCTATGCTTCTTAGTATAGTGTAGTATTAGGCAGAACTACGTCTGGATCCAATCTTGTTCGAAACATTAGAAATGTTGTCTGATGAGTACATAGGTAGCTAACATCGGGTGATGTTGGCCCGATCAAAAAAATATTAAATAATACTTTTGTTCTTTTAAATGCTCCTCCAAGGGGAGGAGATGTTTTGTTGCTTGTTTGGTCTTGTTTGCTTGCAGGTTCTTTAGATGGGGACGTTGCAAGATTGGGATGTTGGTGGGCATTTGAGGACGATGTTGCCTCACTTAATTTAATTCATGCTATAAAAACTATTATTATAAGTAAAGTTTATCCTAATTCACTCTGTATACATCACTATCTCATTATAGAAATGAAAACAAGATATTATCTCAATAGTAATTCTTCTTGAATCCACTATAATTCAGTTATCCTTTTCAACCTAAATTTTGGGATCTCTAATCAATTAAGTTGGGTTTCCATTATGGTGACTTAATGCATAATCTTTAAGCCTACTCCCCTCGATGAACTGCTCACTTGTTCTTTGGTTAAACCCATAGTAAGTTGATCCATAATATATGCCTTTAGACCTAACATAATAAAAAAAATTCTACTAAAAAATAATTATTTTATGATATTATATCTCTAATGTATATGTGGAGACTTACTAAGATACAAGTTACTTTGTACTTTTCTTATTGTCGATTAGCTATCACAATAGACACAAATAGGTAGCACATGCTTCCTCCACATTAGAATATCCTCTAAAAATATTGAAGTCACTCTGGCTCTTTGTCTGCTCTATTAAGTGCAATAAATTCATATTTTATTATGGATCTTGCTATGTACATTTGTTTAGAGGATTTCTATGACATTGTTGTATCTCCAAGAGTAAATACATACCTACTTATAGATTTTAAGTGTTTCATATCAATTAGTTTGTATAACAATAACCCTCTAGTATTATTGTATATCTTATATAATGCAATCCATAGTTTAAGATTTATTTTAGAAATCTAAGTACCCTAACTACAATCTTCCAGTGATCCACCCCTAGGTTGTTATCATATCTGCTCAGTTTACTTACTGTGTATACTATGCCTCGCCTTATACAATTCATTATGTAATTAAGATTGCCAATACTTTGGGAATATTATAGTTGTGATATACTTTCACTAATAGTTTTTCTTAAATCACTACAACAAAATGTAGTATTAGCGACACTTAGTTAAGCTTCACTACTAACAACTATTAGCAACACTTATCTAAGCGTCGCTACTACTAACAATATTAGCGACGCTTTATTATAAGAGTCGCTACTAGTACCTATATTTACGATGCTTTAACCAACCATCGCTAAATATATATATATATTTTAAATAAAAAAAAGAAAAAAATATGACTATTAGCGACACTTTTATTAAGCATCACTAACAGATGTCACAATAGCGATGCTTATACAAAAGTGTCGCTAATAATCTTGATATTAGCGATGCTTTTGTAAGCATCACTAATAGTTGTGAATTAAAAATAATAAAAAATTAAAAATTTAAACTATTCACGATGCTTATATATAAGCGTCGCAAATACCATTTATAATAGTGATACTTATATAATAACGTCGCTAATAATCCTGATATTTGTGATGCTTATATAAAAGCGTTGCTAATAGTTGTGAATTAAAAATAATAAAAAATTAAAAATTTAAACTATTAACGACGCTTTTAGAGAAGCATCGCAAATATCAGGATTATTATTGACGTTTGTTAACATGCATCGCTAATAACTTTATTAATTAAATTTATTTAATAAATAAATATTAAAAAAATATAATAAACTTCCTAAATATAATATTAAATTTTTAATGAAAACTAGCATTAATAATATATAAAATTTTTACTATTTATATATAGTATATTTTATTTGTTAAATTTTTTTATTAATTTTAAAATATAATTTACAATAAAAGAGATAGTGAAGAGAATGCATGGAGAGAGAGAGAGAGAGGATAGAGAGAGATGGAAGAAAGAGATAGGGGGGGGGAAAGAGAGAGAAAGGGGGGGGAGAGAGAGGGGGGGGGGAACATAGAGAGAGGAGTGGCGAGGGAAGAGAGAGAGGAATAAGACAGAGAGAGGAAGAGGAGAGGGAGAGAGAGAGGAGAGGGAGAGAGAGAGGGGAGGGAAGAGAGAGTAATTTTATTTAAATTTTTAAAAAATTTCATGTATTTTTATATTTTTAAAATAAAAAAATAAAATTAAAATAAGAGGGAAGAGAGAGAGGGGAGAGAGAGGATCAGACAGAGAGATGAGAGAGAGAGGGAAGAGAGATGAGAGAGAGATAGAGAGGGGAGAGGCGAGGGAAGAGAGAGAAAGAGAGGAATAAGATGGAGAGAGGAAGAGGAGAGACAAAGTGAGAGGGGAGGGAATAGAGAGAGAGAGAGAGAGGGAGGGAATAGAGAGAGTGAGGAGAGAGGGAGGGGCGAGAGAGAAAGGAGAGCGACAGAGGAGAGGGAGGAGAGAAGGGGAGAGAGAGGGGAAGATGAAGAGTAATTTTTTTTAATTTTTTTAAAAATTTTAAAAATTTTATTTTAAAATTAATTAAAAATAAAAAATGTATTAACGATGCTTACAAATATACATCGCTAATACCCTTAAGTATTAGCAACGTATAAGCATATAAGTCGCTAATACACAAGGTATTAGTGACGTATATAGTTATACGTTGCTAATATATATATATATATATTTATTTATTTTTAAATAAAAAATATAAAATAGGGAGAGGAGATGGAGAGAGAGGAGAGAGAGTGAGGAGAGAGAGAAGGGAGAAGAGAGAGAGGAGAGGGAGGAGAGAGGGGGAGAGAGAGGATATACGAGAGAGATAGCGGGAGAGAGAGAGGGGGGAGAGAGAGAGGAGATATGGAGAGACAGTCGAAGAGAGAGGGGGGAGAGAGAAGGGAGAGATGAAGAGTATGTTTTTTTTAAAAAAATCAATTTTTTAAAAAAAATTTAAAATTTTTATTTTAAAAATAATTAAAAAATAAAAAAATGTATTAACGACGCTTACAAATATACGTCGCTAATACACAAGGTATTAGTGACATATATTTGTAAGTGTCGCTAATAGAGAGAGGAGATGGAGAGAGGGAGGAGAGAGAGTGAGGAGAGAGAGAGAGAGAAGGGAGAAGAGAGAGAGGAGAGAGGGGGAGAGCGAGGAGATACGGAGACACAGTGGGAGTAGGGGTGTTAACGAGCCGAGCTGAGCCGAGTATTAGGCTGTTTCGGCTTGAGTTCGAATTGCTAAAGCTCGGCTCGAAGCTCAAATAAACTCGAACTTTTCAGCTCGAGCTCGGCTTGAATTAGAAATCCAAAGCTCGGCTCGAGCTCGAGCTCAATCTCGAACCTGAATAAATGAATCATAAGCCTTGGCTTGAGCTGGGCTCGAACTAAAAAAATAAAAATAATCTATATATAAATATAAGGGAAAATTATATAAATAATAATTAAAAAAAATATTTACCAAAATAAACCATATTTCCCAAAGTGGTGTTCCTTTTTGCCATGCAGGCGCCAGCCAAGCAGATGGCGCTTGCGTGGCTTTTTTTTTTAATTTTTAAGTTGAACGACGAAATCAGGTTTAAGTTGATTTCGTCCTTCTAAATGACGAAATTGGGTCAAGTTTTAAAAGACTTGACCCGATTTCGTCCTTTTAAAGGACGACATCACGTAATACTGATTTCATCCTTTAAAAGGACGAAATCAAATTAATTTTTTTTTAAAAATCTATTTTAAACTAATTTTAACATATGTACCTATTCATTCATTCCATATATACCAAATATAACATTAAAATATTAACATCATCGAATAAAAACAAACATAAAATAAAAATATTTATCAAATATATTACATGACAAGTTAAAAAAATGTTTAGTTTTAAAATAAACGTACAACAAAGCTAATATCACAATCTCCTACGTCCTCGTCCTCGACGGTGCTGTACGAGCTCCTCCTCATGATCTGCCTATTTCGGCTCTAGCTGTGTCTCCGGCTCGGGATGTGGCTCTAGCTCTGGCTCCTCACGTGCCTTTGCAACTCGGGAAGAGTATCTCAACGATGCTGATGCCCCCTTTAGGGGCGCCAGAGATGTAGTTGAAATTTCGGCGGAAGATCTGATGGAAAAGATCGCAGTTATAGATGCAGAAGCCGCGGTCGGTGCCGGTGGCAAAATAGTCGTGCTCTTGGTTAAAGGAGAATTAGATGAAGGTGGAAAGGGAAGCTGGGTTGGGGTTGGTAGGATCGGGGCTGGGGCTAGAGAGAGGCGAGGGGGAGGTGGACATGAAGAGGCGGAGTTAACTAAAACATTAAAACCGTGGTATAAAAAACTGAGGGTCAGTTAGAGCAATAAAAGTTGGTACATACTCTAGCAGTTAAAAAAAACTATAGCAAAAAACTGTTACAGTTAAAAAAAATTGAAGCAAAAAACTATAGCGGAAAAAAAAAACCTGTAGCAGCAAAAAACTGTAGCAGTAAAAGCAGAGAACTATAGCAGTAAAAAAACTGTAGCAGAAAACTATACTGGAAAAAACCTGTAGCAAAAACTGTAGCAGCAGAAAACTGTAGCAATAAAAAAACTATAGCAGAAAACTATGCTGAAAAAAAAACCTGTAGCAAAAAACTGTAGCAGCAGAAAATTGTAGCAATAAAAAAACTGTAGCAGCAGAAAACTGTAGCAGTAAAAGCAGAAAACTGTAGCAGTAAAAAAACTATAGCAGAAAACTATACTCGAAAAAAAACCTGTAGCAAAAAACTGTAGCAATAAAAAAAAACTAAGGGGGCGGATTTCGTTGTTTTAAACGACGAAATCATAGAATATGTATGCTTTTAACTAACAACAAAGCGTCCCATGAGACTCTTCTCCTTTAAATGTCCAATATATGCTGGTCAGTGGATTTGGCAATTGAATGCTTAAAATATTAAAAAATTTTAAATGATGAACAACTAATGTAGATGCATGCTTCCCATTATTATCAAATGTCCAATATATGCTGGTCAGACAAGGATTGGATTAACAAGCACCGAATCAATGCACGTCTTGGTCTCATGGCTAGCTAGAGTCACCGTAACAATTGTCATTTTCATAGTGTTGGTCCCAATCTTACCAGTGGGGTGATTTGCATGTCAGAGGGACTGATCAAATTAATAGTTCATCAGCCTCATATATCCCTCTTCAGTACATTGTAATATTGATGGAGCTCATTGCAAATACAAAGAGATAGAGGACTAGTAAAAGCTTGGTTAAAAAAACTGTAGCAGTTAAAAAAAAGACTCCATTTTGAGCAGCATCCCACATTGTATAGAGCATTTTGAGCAACATCCCACATTGCATAGAGCATTGCACGGCATTAGCATACAATATTGTATTTAAAGCATACAACATTTTATAGTATTGTATCTACAACTAGGACCACGGCTTCGTTGCTGGTACCAACTGCAGTTTATGTATCTACAACTGCGACCCCTTCTGCAAGATTTTCTACCCGGATTTTGACCACAGCTTCGGCTTCCTCGAAAGGGGCATCGGCGTCGTCGAAATGCTCTTTCACTACAACATCATCGCTCTCGTCGGCCCGATGACACTAGCGAGATCATGCGGACGTCTATCTCGCAGGGCAACAACAGCTCTATGCACAGCTTCGTAATTTTTTTTTAAAAAAAATTTATGTGATTTTTAAAACTGATTTTGTCCTTCTAAAGGACAAAATCGGGTTAAGTAATATAAGCCCTTACCCGATTTCGTCCTTTAGAAGGACAAAATCAACTTAAACCTGATTTCGTCGTTCTAAACGACGAAATCAACTCAAAAATTTAAAAAAAAGCTACGCAGGCGCCAGCTACTTGGCTAGAGCCTGTGTGGCAAAAAGGAACACCACTTTGGGAAATATTTCCCAAAGTGGTTTATTTTGGTAAATATTTTTTTTAATTATTATTTATATAATTTTCCCTAAATATAAAGTATATGAAGTATCACATATACTAATATACTTTTAGTATTAAATATTATCAAATATACTTTAACAAGTATTACGACTACACCCTAAACATTTGATTATAGTCACTATGAAAGAAGAAAACTATGACAAATAAGTTTTAGTTACATAATTACAAGCAAGAGAGATGCTAAATTGTTCCGCAAGCATGAGAGACAACCACACTCTTTGAGGGTGGCACTGGTTGGTCTAAGCTTCAGGTTAGTATATGGTTTGGGACTTAAAACATATTATTTAAGATTTTATTTTGATATATAAATAATAAGCATAGTATATTAATTTAAAAAATATATTATGTCACTATGTATTATTTAAAAAAAAAAGTGAAGACATATTAGGTCATACATGCATCAGCATGCACCCAGTACATCTCTCACCATTAGATCAAAATATAAGCACATTCATTGATAACAAAGTACACCGCCAAATTAAAACTCACAAGCCACGTAAGTATAACCAATTGATGATTGTGATATTTCATATTTAGTGCATGAGCATGGGCATGTGCCAAATGTGTATAAAATAAAATTTAATTCAAATATAATTTATTAAGCCAATTTTGTAATGTTTATTTTACTTTTCACAAGTCATATCATGAGCCTGATAAATATTAAATAGAGGGCTTTACAAATAATTGCCATAGATATAAAAAAATTATAAGATTAATAAATAAAAAATACACTTAATCTGCCACTTGAACTCAGCACTACACATCTTCAAAATTCTACTCGTCGCTTGCAAAAAGCAATTTTGTTGTTGTACAGTAAGTCACTATTTAAAGGGTTAGAGACATGTATTTATAAGCTTTTCTCATTTTGCCACTTGTTTCACAATTAAAATACATCTTGCAATGGACTTCTTATAATTGGCCAGTAGTCTTGACCAATTTTTGGTTTTTGGTACAACATCAGGCTCTACTAGAACCTGATTCTTCATCTTATGCTATCATTTGGACTCCATTAAACTCACAACTCTTTCTTTTTTGGACTCTAGTAAACTCACTAGTCACTGACACTGAGATGACCCTAGCTCTAGCTTTTCCTAGTTCATGACTAACAGTTTCTTCTTCAACTCGTCTCTATTTAGCCATAGTCACCCTAGTAAGCCAAGTCCAACTCTAGCAATAACGTCATGAACCTATCAAATTGCAACTCTTCCTCTTTTGATCAGCTTACACATGTCAGGGTTGTAGATGTGTATAAAAAATGAAAGTGTTGAGCAAAAAATGAACCATGTATTATAGGCCATTAGATTGAGATTTGATGACAAATGGGGCATAAACCAATCAGTACCCTGAGTTATGTACACCATCAGATCAAAATCTAACTATATATGTACAATGCCCATGCTCATATAAACACCTCTCTCTCTTTCTATATATATATAGAGAGAGAGGGGGGGGGTAAATGATCAATTATAATTATGTCTATATAATATATAAAGGGAGTAAGGGACATATTTTTGCGTTATTACTTAATATGTTTGTTGGAAATAAATCTTGTTTTTGGGTTAGGGATTAGGATGTTAAGTTATCTCCTCATTTTTATTTTAAACATTAGAACTTAAAACAATTCTTATATATTGGTAGTGGTGGACTAGTGGCATGTATGTGCATGTGTAAATATATAAACCCTAGGCCCTATATATCCACATCTACATGTATTATTTTTAATATATTTATTATTTATATATAATTTAAATTTTTTATTTGAGTTTGAGCTCGAGCCGAGTATGAATCGAGTTTGAGTTTTTTTTGAGTTGAGGCAAGTTGAGTATGGACATGCTCGAACTCGGCTCGAGCCTATTCGAGCTCAAGTTGAGTTCGAGCCAAGCTTATTTCGAGTTGAGCTCAGATTGAGCCGAGCCAAGTGTAGCCTGCACTACTTGACGAGCTGGCTCGGCTCGTTTACAGCCCTAAGTGGGAGAAAGAGAGGGGGGAGAGAGAAAGGGGGGAGAGAGGGGGAGAGAGAGGGGGGAGAGAGAACGGAGATAGGGAGGAGAAAGAGGGGTGAGAAGGGAGATAGAGAGAGAGGGGGAGAGTGAGAGAGGGAGGGAGGAGGAGAGAGAGGGAGGAGAGAGAGTGAGGAGAGAGAGAGGGTAGAAAGAGAAGGGAGAGGGAGGGTAGAGAGAGAGGAGATAGGGACCGAGGGGAGAGAGTGAGAGAGAGAGAGGGGGGAGGGGAGAGAGTGAATTTCTTTTTATTAAAAATCAGAGTATTAGCAATGTATAAACTATACATCGCTTATATAACGTATGTATTAGCAATGTATAGGCTTATACGTTGCTAATACTATGTTGTAGTAGCGACATATGAGTGTACGTCGCTAAAAGCCATAATATTAGCGACGTACAAGTGTATACGTCACTAATACCATTTGCATTAGCGACATATAGTTTATATGTCGCTGTTTAGTTTGTATTAGCGACGCTCACTATGAGCGTTGCTAATAAAAAAAAAAATTTTAAAAATAGCGGGCTAAATTTCGGCAGCTCCTATAAAACTACCCAGCCCCCTCCCCCATTTTCCCGCTGTCGTCGCCGCCAGCAGCCACCACCCGATGCCGTGCCGCCGCCTGGCCGCCTCACCTCCTCCTCAACCACTCACCCCCACCGCTCTGTCCTCTGGTGCGACCCCCCACTCCCTCCGTTCCCCTTTCTTCTCAATGTTGTCCGCCGCCGCCTGTTGCCTTGCCGCCGCCGCTTATAGCCTCGCCGCCCCACCTCCTCTCCATCTCGTCGCCCTGCCTCCTGCTCGGCCACTCGCCCCCGCTGCTTCGTCCGCTCCGATCCCCCAACCCCCGCCGTCTAGTCTCCCCGCCGCTTCCGGTCCACCTTCCACCGCCGCCCTCCCCCCCCTCCGCTCCCCCTCCCCCTACTCTGCCCTTCCCCATTTTCTCTCTCCCTCTGCTCCGATCCTCCCTCCCTCTGCTCCGGCTGCCACATCTCCCAGCCACCAGCCACCGTTCAGTCCCCTCCCTCCCCGCCCCCCTTCCCTCCCCTGTTGGCCCCCGCAATCCCCACCTCCCCCTCCTTCCCCCTACCCCAGTCCCCCCCCTCCATCCCCCCTGCTCCAGTTTGCCGCCCAATCCCCTCCCTCTCCGCCCCCTTCCCATCCCCCTGTTGGCCCCCGTAGTCCCCCCCTCCCTCCCCCGCCCCGCCTTCACCCCCTCCCTCCCCCTGCTCCAATCCCCCTGTTGCCCCGTCGCACCCCCTTTGCCCCCCTCCCTCAAGTCCCCCTCTGCCCCCCTCACTCTAGCCCCCCCGCCTCCCTCCCGCCCCCCGCCTCCCTCCCTCTAGTCCCCCCCTGCCTCCCGGCCTACTCACTCCCTCCGCCCCTTCCCGCCTCCCGGCCCTGCTCCCTCCCACCACTCCCCCACCACCTCCCTCCCCTAATCCAATCCCTACCCCTCCCCCTATGCCCATTGCTCCAAACCAAACTGGGTATTGGCCCGGTTTGGTTTTTTTTTATTATTGAATTTTTTTAGCGATGCTTTTACTAAGCATCGCTAAATAGTATTAAATTATTTTTATTTATTAATAATTATTTTTAATATATTTTTAATTTTTTTAAAAAATGTTATATATATTTGCGACGCTTACATAAGCGTCGTTAATAATCATTTATTTAATTTATTTTTTAAAAAAATTATATTTTTAAAAAAGATAAATTTTAAAAAAAATTAAATTATTTTTTATTAGCGACGTTTAATAAACGTCGTTAATACTATAGGATTAGCGATGTTGAATTAAAAGCGTCGCTAATACCATTCTAATAGCGATGCTTAATAAACGTCACTAATAATATACTTTTAGCGATGTTTGAGTTATGCGTCGTTAATATACAATAACGATGGCACCTTTATTGATGTATGTAGTGACATTTATTAAACGTCACTAATAACTATATATTAGCGACGCTATTAAGCATTGCTAATAGTGAAATTTGTTGTAGTGAATACAATGTTACATCCACATGTATTCTAGCTAGACATTATCATTCTTATTAAATTTCTTTAAAATTTTTCAATGTAGCGAGATTGAAACAATGAATATCTATCATATGTTCTAGTAATTTTCATTTCTATTATAATATTTGCAACACCTATATCTTTCATATCAAACTATTTTTTGAACACCCTCTTAGTAGTTTTAATAATTTTACCATTACTATCAATAATGAGCATCTCATTCACATCTAGGCATACAATTATATAGTCATTAAGTCTTTCTTTAACAGAAACAAATTTATTACATTTATTAATTTTGAATCTATTTAACATCATTATTTTATTACAAATTTTATATCACTACTTTAGTACTTGTTTAAGCCCATAAAGAGATTTAACAAGTGCACATACTTTGCTTTCTTGACCTAATACAACAAACTCTCTACGTTGTTACATATATATTTCCTCATTCAAGTGATCATCATTGAAGAATATGATTTTCACGTCCATTTGATGCATTTCAAAATCATATAAAGTAGCAATAGTGATGCATCCTAATTGAAATTATCCTTGTGATGGTGAATATATATCAAAGTAATCTTAACCTTCCATTTTCTTATATTACTTAGCCTTCATTTTTCTCTTAAAAATCCACTTGTATCATATTGGTTTACTTCCTAGTGGAACATCTAGCAACTCCTAAGTATGATTTTATATAATAGATTTGATTTAACTATTTATAGCATATTTCCAATATTGTGCTTTATGAAAATACATAACTTCCTTTAAGGAGTTTGATGTTCTCCCACATTTGCTGCATCTAGGTTCATCATCTTCTCCTTCTTGATCTTTGTTATTGTCTAGTACATCATCCAAAGTTCTTTTAAGAGAGCTTTCCTCTTATATAGAATTACATGAAAAAATATGCTTTTAAGAAATAAAGCATTCTTAGATACATAATCAATTATCCTTAGTATAATTTTAATCCTCTTGCGATTAGGGACCACCACTTTAGTTAAATACCCCTCACACCTTTAAGAATTTTTATAAAGGTTTTCTACCTTTCCATAATACGGTGTGTTCAAGGTTTTCTTACCGGGTAATTTATTCTCCACCTCTATCACTCCTTAGATTTTTTATTTTCATTTCAAGTTGATTCTCAACCTCTGTATTATATAGTACAAACATGCTTATATCCTCATTTTCACTTCTAAACAAGTACACATAACAATATTTAGTGTAATCATCAATTAAATATATTAAAGTACTTTTAACTCTTCTTGTTTGAAAAAGTTTTAAATCATAGACATCATTGTAAATTAATCAAGATGTTCAATACTCGTAATGCCCGATATTTTTTATTACATTTTTTTAAATATTTACAAAAGTTTTTTGCAATATAACAACTATAAATAGGGGAAAATAATCAAATACAAAACCTGAAAAATTATAATTTAAAACATCACATATAAAATTTTCCCATCTAAACTTATTTCTTATTTGATCAAACTTCATATAACAAAACATCCTTAGGTGTTACTAGAAAACAAAAGTACGAATAAATGACTATGATCATGGGCTTTAAATACAAATACGTCTTGGGCATCCTTGAGTGCATGTCCTATAAACAGTCCATAGTCTAATCAAAATTATAAATCCAAAAAAACATAAACACCTTAATTATCATCTCACCCAATGTATTAGATTGTGACACAAAATAAAACTCGCAGTAAGTCAATGATATACCAGAGAACGAAAATCAATCCATTCAACTATTCAAGGAAATAAGTGTCCATCTTCATGAGCTCTTCATCATAAACTTAAGGAAGTCTCTTAACCATCGGTGCTAAAAAATATAGGGTAAACGAATATTTTCATACTTAGTATGAAAATACACAGTACGAGAGTTTTAAACAGTGAACTTTGTAAGTTCATACATAAATGCATTCATACAATTCAAATCTGAAGTAGACATGTATATAATATTATATATATACGCCTATAATTATGCCAAATATATACTATCAAATAAATCTTACACTTATACTCTTAATTAGAGTCTTACCAACTTACTCTTACAATCGTACGTTTATTCATACAACTTACTCATATTCATACTACCTTACTCATACACTCTTACTTAAAAACATTCGCTTATATTCTTGCTCATAAACATACACTTAACTCATAAACATACATATTTATATAGTCGAACACATACTATTGACCACTGAAGCTCATTACAGTATCACTCTTGGGATGAATCATACCGTGCTCTCAATATAACATCAAACATTTGGACTTAACACAATACACAAACAAAATTGAAAACACGCATTGCTCTCAACAGAGCATCAGATGTCTAAGGTTAAATACATCACCCATATAACATCCCGCAAGATAAATACTATGGTAAGACATAAAAAATACTCAGCCGATTCATTATCGGCTAACTTATACATGGAACTTAATCCATCGAAACCCTCATGTCTCAAACTTACAATGCTAACATATTAGTTTTTCGTATAATTCAAAGATACTTATTTGCTAAATAAATCATGGATTTATTTGATTTATTTAGTATCTAATCATTGCCAAAGAAGTAACCAATCTGGCAATCAATTAGGATGCAATCTAGAAATATGATTTCACTTTTCTCTTTGAAGCAACCCCTTCTATTCCTATAAATATAGAGGTGGACGTGATAGATGAATAATCTCCTCCTATTTGGAGCTCTCTTCTCCTATTTTCTTCTCTCATTTTGTATTTTTGTTTTTAGTTTTATTGTAATGGCTTTCTAAGCTCTCAAGATAAGGCTAGAGATGATTTGTAACAATCTAATGGAGTTCAATTCATATTTCATCAATGGTTTCAAGTAAGTATTGTTTATTTGAAGTGATATTTATTTAATATTGTTCTTCTTCTTGTTTCTTTGTGATTTGGATACATAAGATGCTTGAAGGCTCTCCTTCTTGATCTTTTGTGATTTGGATACATAGAAATCTTTAAGAGATAATTATTTTTATCCTTCATCGATCCAAAGTATTTTCTATCTTTAATTTCAATTTTAATGTTCATATCTTCTGGTTAGATAGAATCTTCATTCGATTCTAATTGAGATAACATGATACATGAAGAACATCATTAGATGTTACAATGATCCTTAATGCCTTAGTGTTTTCTCATCTTGATTTCTTGACTCTATATTGCCTCAATACTCTTCTACTCTTTCTTTCTTAATTTTTTCTTCTTCTATTTCTTCGTAACTATTTTCTTTGTTGCACAAGGCTTCCCTGTGGATCGACCTTGTCTACTACAATTGGCAAGTAAAAAAACCTAAATTTGACTTCTTCATAGTCTTGGTTCAGACGTAACAACAAATTGGCACCGTTGCCGGAGATTGCAACGTGTGACAAGAATCCATTACGAAAAAAAACTCACTCTAACTTTACTAATTCTCTAACTTTTATTTTTGCACACTAACTCTTTAAATTCAGTCATTTACTTTATGTCATTTACTTTTAGTACTTAAATTCTGTAATTTTTCTTTTTTTTGAGACCGGGGCACTACCCACATTACTACCGAAAATTTTTCGGGATCAAACGTGTACCTTGATAGTGCCTTTGGCCTTATTTTGCAATTTTAATTTTTGCACTTTTACTTTTGTTTATTACTAAAAAAAATAAAAATTATTGTTGCATGCCCACATGGGTGCGTGATAATTCTAGACAATTGAGAAGAGTGAACAAATCTTTTGAAAATTATGTTTATTTTGATATAATGGAGGATCTAAGAACTAATGAGAAACTTAGAAGTGATAATGGGGATAATAATGCACAAAATATTCAAGTTAAAACATTGCGTGATTATTGCAACCAACTAGATCAAGTTCTCCTTCTTGCATGATTTTTCCAACTATTGTCGGTGGTTTTGAACTCAAGCCGGGTGTAATTCAATTACTACCCAAATTTCATAGCTTAGATTCGGAAAGCCCATATTTGCATTTAAAAGTGTTTGAAGAGGTTTGTGCAACTTTGTCAAACTAAAATATTTCAAATGATGTTATTAGATTAAAACACTTTCCATTTTCTTTAAAGGAAAAAGCAAAAAATTGGTTAAATTCTTTGAAGCCAAGATCCATTGGAACATGGCAAGAAATGCAAAGAGAATTTTTGAAAAAGTTTTTCCCCACCCAAAGAACTAATACACTTAGAAAGAACATAATGAATTTTTCACAAAAAGAAAATGAGACTTTCTTTCAATGTTGGGAAAGATTTAAAGAACTTTTATTGTTGTACCCACATCATGGATATGAAACATGACGTACAATTAGTTTCTTTTGTAATGGTTTGACTTATCAAATGAGGCAATTTGTTGAAATGATGTATTGCGCCCACATCATGGATATGAAACATGTCGTACAATTAGTTTTTTTTATAATGGTTTGACTTCTCAAATACGACAATTTGTTGAAATGATGCATAATGGAGAATTTTTTAGTAAAGAACCTGAGGAAGCATTAGACTATTTTGACGTGTTAGCCGAAAATGCTCAATCATGGGAAGATTCTAATGAATTTGAAAGTAGTATTAAGACCAAATCTAATGGGACAACTAAGAGGGGCATGTACCTTCTTAAAGAAGAGGATGATGTAAAAGCAAAAATTACAAGTTTAACTAGAAAAGTTGAGGCTATGGAAATTAATAGAAAAAATATGTCTAAAGCTTCTCAAAAAGTACAAGATATTTATAGTATATGTGAGAGTGATAGATACCAAACACAGGATTGTCCAACAATCCCTGCTTTTCAAGAAGTGTTATATACTCAAGCAAGTGCTATGAATACTTACAAAAGGCCTTTCTCTTCTCCTTATTCTGAAACTTATACTCCTAACTAGATAAATCATCCCAACATTAGTTAGAGAAATGAGTCTAATATGCAGGTACCCCCTTCTTCCTCAAATTATGTTCCACCACATAAGAAGACTCTTGAAGACACATTGTAAGAATTCATTAAAGTCAAGGAACAATCAACAACCAAACAATGCAAGCCATCAATGACTTGAAGACTTCTATCACTCAATTGACCACAGCTTTGAGCATTCAAGAAAAAGGGAAGTTTCCTTCTCAACCTCAACCAAATCCTAAAGGTAAATTTATAATTGAAAATTTAAATTGTTCAAGTTCACAGGAAGAGCATGCTAAGTCCATCACCACTTTGAGAAGTGGAAAAGTCATTAACAAAAACATTCCAATGAAGTTTGTTGAACCTAAGGAGTCTTTGAATTCTAAACATGGTGATGAACTTGACAACTCTGATTGTGTTTCTCCTATTCCTCCTCCTTTTCCTCAAAGGTTATAATCTTCCTCTAAATTGGTGCCAAATGGTGACATTCTTCAAATTTTCAAACAAGTAAAAATTAACATTCCTCTCTTAGATGCCATTAAACAGATTCCATCTTATGCTAAATTTTTGAAAGATCTTTGTACAATCAAGCGTAAGTTAAATGTACAAAAGAAGGCATTTTTGACAGAACAAGTAAGTGTCATTTTACAACAAAACACCCTACCAAATATAAAGATCCTGGTTGTCCAACCATATCTTGTATAATTAGGAATTATAGAATTGAAAAAGTTTTGCTTGATCTTGGGGCAAGTGTTAATCTTTTACCTTATTATGTTTATGAGCAATTAGGTCTAGCGGATTTGAAACCCACCAACATAACACTTCAACTTGCTGACCACTCAATCAAAAGGCCAAGAGGAATAGTGGAAGATGTCATCGTTCAAGTAGACAAATTCTATTTTTCAGTGGACTTCATTGTTTTAGACACACAACCGGTTTCAAATGCATCATCTCAAATCCCTGTGATTTTAAGTCGTCCATTCCTTGCTACATCTAATGCTTTAATAAATTGTTGGAATGGAGTGATGAGGCTTTCTTTTGGGAATTTAACATGTAAGTTAAATGTATTTGATGCCAGTAGACAACCATCAGACTTCGATGATACTTTTGAAGTTGACATGGTTGAGAGTCTAGTGGAGGATATTTTTCCTTTTATTTATTCTGATGATCTACTAAATATTTGTTTAACTCACTCTGATTCGATTAAAATTGATAAAGAGAAGATACTTGCTTTGAAGGACCCTGGTTGAGTTTAGATGGAGGTGTGTCTGGCTGAAGACAGTAAACTTAACGCTCCTGGGAGGCAACCCACTTTTGGTTTTGATAGTTATTTTTGTTTAATAGTTAGTTTTTTTGTTTATTTATTTTCTTTAGTTAGTTTTTAGTTTATTATCTTTGACGATTGCTCTAATCATTATTAGGGTGTTCTTATCTGATTCATTATTGATTTACCCTAATGTGATTATGCTTGTGCTTTTATTGACTATTTTTCTTTTGCTAGCTATGTACATGAGCACATCAACCGATATATTATCTCTTCTTTCCTCTTTTCTTATATTGCAATATTGAGGACAATGTTTAGTTTAGGTTTGGGGGTGTAGAAAGATATTTTTTTTATATTTTTTTAGTTTTACTTAAAAAATAAAAAATTTAAAAAATTAATTAGATTTATTTTATTTTATGTTTTTGCTTATTTACATTGATTCTTATTCTAGACATGTGACTTTATTTAATGACATTAGACTACTTAGAATATGACTTGACAGATTTAATGATTTTGAGTTTTGATTACTTCATATTGGTTTCTTGTGCTCCTATTTTGAAAAAAATATAAAGCAAGACATTTGCCTAAGTGAGAATTCGAGCTCTTGATTATGGTCTTACATCTTGGTTGATATCATTAAAACTAAGTAATTATTTTCTTATGATAGTAAAACTTTGGCATGATCTAGTAGTATTCATGTTATCATGATAGAATTTTTGAGCTTCACTATTCTTGGTTTGTAGAACAGTCAAGGACTTTTTGTGAACAAAATTCAAGTTGATTGTATAATGTGCTCAAGAAGAAAAAGAGAAAAAAATGTGGAAAAAAAGAATGAAAAATTGTAATGAATTAAAGTCACTTTATTGAGTAGTCCGGGACTCGGCGTGCCTCACTAAGCATAGGGTGTTCGAGTCAAAAGGTAGAGTGGACTAATTTATGACATGCATAGCCTTGAAGCCTATTTGGTTCAAGTTATTAAGCCTGAGGGGTGTTTTCACACCTAGTGCCCTGAGCCAATTGGATTGGGTGTCACTAGCCTAACACTTGTTACATAGATCTTATAGAAAGCTTAAAAAGGCTAAGCCTTACACATGTCATGTGAGATGAACATAAAATTCTAGTGGGACATTATGCAATTATATCTTGAATGAGTTGTCAGGTGATCTAGGGTGTTTTACTTTTCAAGGAAGGTTTTGCATGATTCTCTATTATGATCTCTTGAAGATGAATGGATGCTAATGTCTATTTTTTAATGTTAAAATTGAAATTGCTAAGTGGACATAATACACATTGAGTTGTTCGATTTATAAGATTGGGATTGTATAATTACTTGTAAATTTGACGTGGTTTTAATTTTAATTTTCTTTTATTATTCTAGTTTTGAATTTTGTGGGTATATTCACTACAAACCCTGACGAGACACAACTCGTCCACTAGTGTAAGCTAGGGGTTTAAAGACTTGTTGCATATGCTAAATGCAATCGAGATTTCCTACAGAAGTGGAGTAGTTAGTTTTGTTTTATATTATTTTCATTTCTGTTTTGCTCAAGGACTAGCAAAATACTAAACATTGTCCTCAATGTTGCAATATAAGAAACAGGAAAGAAGAGATAATATATTGGTTGATGTGCTCATGTACATAGCTATCAAAAGAAAAATAGTCAATAAAGCACAAGCATAATCACATTAAGGTAAATCAATAATAAATCATATAAGTACACCCTAATAATGATTAAAGCAATCGATAAAGATAATAAACTAAAAACTAACTAAAGAAAATAAATAAATAAAAAGCTAACTATTAAACAAAAATAACTATCAAAACCAAAAGTGGGTTGCCTCCCAGGAGCGCTAAGTTTACTGTCTTCAGCTAGACACACGTCCATCTAAACTCATCCATGGTCCTTCAAAGCAATTATCTTCTCTTTATCAATTCTAATCAAAATAGAGTGAGTTAAGCAAATATTTAGTAGATCATCAGAATAAATAAAAGGAAAAATATCCTCCACTAGACTCTCAACCATGTCAACCTCAAAAGTATCATCGAAGTCTGATGGTTGTCTACTGGCATCAAATACATTTAACTCACATGTCAAGTTACCAAAACAAAGCCTCATCACTCTATTCCGACAATTTATTAGAGTATTAGATGTAGCAAGGAATGGACAACCCAAAATTACAGGGATTTGAGAAGATGCATTTGAAACCGGTTGTGTGTCTAAAACAATAAAATCCACTGAAAAATAGAATTTGTCCACTTGAACAAGGACATCTTCCACTATTCCTCTTGGCCTTTTGATTGAGTGGTCAGCAAGTTGAAGTGTTATGTTGGTGGGTTTCAAATCGGCTAGACCTAATTGCTCATAAACAAAATAAGGTAAAAGATTAACACTTGCCCCAAGATCAAGCAAAGCTTTTTCAATTTTATAATTCCCAATTATACAAGATATGGTTAGACAACCAGGATCTTTATATTTGGGTGGGGTGTTTTGTTGCAAAATTGCACTTACTTGTTCTATCAAAAATGCCTTCTTTTATACATTTAACTTACGCTTAATTATACAAAGATCTTTCAAAAATTTAGCATAAGATGGAATCTGTTTAATGACATCTAAGAGATGAATGTTAATCTTCACTTGTTTGAAAATTTCAAGAATGTCACCATTTGGCACCAATTTAGAGGAAGATTGTAACCTTTGAGGAAAAGGAGGAGGAATTGGAGCAACAGAATAAGAGTTGTTAAGTTCATCACCATGTTTAGAATTCAAAGTCTCCTTAGGTTTAAGAACCTTCATAGGAATGTCTTTGTTAATAACTTTTCCACTTCTCAAAGTGGTGATGGACTTAGCATGCTCTTCTTGTAAACTTAAAGAATTTAAATTTTCAATTACAAATTGACCTTGAGGATTTGGTTGAGGTTGAGAAGGAAACTTTCCTTTTTCTTGAGTACTCAAAGTTGCGGTCAATTGAGTGATAGAAGTCTTCAAGTCATTGATGGCTTGCATTATTTGGTTGTTGATTGTTGTTTGATTTTGCATGAATTCTTACAATGTGTCTTGAAGAGTCTTCTTATGTGGTGGAACATAATTTGAGGAAGAAGGGGGTGAAATAATGTTCAATAAAATGTTTTCAAATTTCAAATTGCAATCCTATTTTGTGTTAAGTCATTGCTCATTTGGGATATTTATGTTTTGAATAGGTTAGCTGGACCTTAATTGAGTTTACATGTCTAAATAGGCTCAACAGGATCCAACTGGAAGAGGAAGTGAAGCCCAACTACCCAAAGCTATTTAAAAGTCAAGAATAGGCTCTTAATGGTCTAAACATATATGGAATGGTCGAACACAACCTTGTGGACCCGTTGGATTTGAGATTTGCATCAAGAGAACTAAATTAGGAAAGAAGCTGATTCGGATAGATTGATAGAACCTTAGTATTTTGACCATATTGTTTTATGTATAACTCTGATTGATACAATTCTGGTGGCATTGGAAAGAAGACTTCCGTGGCTACATTTCGTATTTCAGGAAGAAATTCCAAATTCCAAATATTTATGGGTCGAATTAGGCATGCAAACGGACAGCTAGTAAACTAACCCGAGGCCAACACATGGAGAATCTTTTCATTGGTTGTGATTGATATACATCAGGAAAGACAATGAGGCTGATTGGATATTTAAAAGAAGATTTAAAGATACTGATTTACTAAATAAATCATGGATTTTTTTGATTTATTTAGTATCTAATCTGTAACGCCCGAGATTTTTCATCCCTTTTTCTCAAAACTCATAGAAATTTTTTTTTCCATAAATCGGAGTCAAAACGATAAAATCAAAACCTGTTTATAATTTAATACATCATACGGTTAAACATCGTACTGTCAAATCAAATATCCTCAGGCGCTACCCGAAAACACACGTACGAATAAATTTGCTATGATCATAGACTTTTAAATACAAATCACTCTCCCAGGCATCCCTGAGTACAAGTCCCATAACAGTCCACAGACTCATCCAATCGAAAGTCCAGAATAAACATCTAGCTTCTCGTCTCACCCAATACAGGAGATCGTGGCACAAATAAACTCGCAAAGAGTCAAGCAAATACCTGAGTCAACGGGAATCAATCCACCACTGAAACGAGCGTCCATCTCCAGGAGCTCTCCGCACAACCTGCAAAACCTCCTGTACAACGGGGCTAAAAGTAGCAAGGTGAGTATTTTCATACTCAATAGGAAAATACCCAGTAGGGGAAAACCCAAACGGTGAACTCACAAGTTCAAAAACACATGCGTTCATGCAACTCAAACATGAAGCAGAAGCATATCAATATCATGCTCAAACTCTTACAAACATACCAAATGCACCAACGTGCCACAGACATACCGAAGGCACCATCGTGCCAAAATCATAAGATCCAATCAACTTACACAAACACCCTTATCCAGGGTCATACAAACTTACACAAATACCCTTATCCAGGGTCATACAACTTACTCGTACCACCGTACGCATACTCATACAACATACGCATACTTGTACGACCTTATTCGTACAATCGTATGCTCACTCATACAGCTTACCCATACATGTATGACCTTACTCGTACAATCAGACTCGTACGACCTCACTCGTACAATCTGCACAAAATCATACTTACTGTCTTACTCAGAAACATATTCTCACAATCGTACTCATACTCTTACAGTCGTGCTCATACTCATACGCTTACAGTCCTGCTCATACACACTCTTACAGTCCTGCTCATACACACTCTTACAGTCCTGCTCATATACATACAGTCGTACTCACACTCATACAGTCGTACTCATACACATAATCGTACACATATCAACGACCACTGAAGCTCATTATAACTAATAAGCTCCAGCATCGAAATGGAAAAGAATGCCACTGGGGCAACACCTTAACCTCCGGGGAGTGACTAGACGCCATGGACTTTTCCGAAGGTAAGGCACACCAATGCTCATGGGACACTGGATCAAACAGGTAAGAGTAGATCCATGATACTACTTACCTGAGCGCGCAAACATAAATACCCACACATAAGGGGTCATACAGTTGCCCACCATAATGGGTCTTATAGTGCCATAGAATTGCCCACCATAATGGGTCTTATAGTGCCATAGAATTGCCCACCATAATGGGTCTTATAGTGCCATTGCCACTCTTGGGCAGAAACATACAACGCTCTCAACAGAGCATCAAACGTCTGGGCTTACACAACACACAGACCAAATCAGAAACATACGTCGCTCTCAGCAAAGCATCAGACGTCTGGGCTTCATACAGCACGCAGACAAAGTCAGAAACGTACATCGCTCTCAACAGAGCATCAAACGTCTGGGCTTATACAGCACGCAGACCAAATCAGAAACATCTCTCTCAGCAGAGCATCAGACGTCCGGTGCTCTACATAGCATACAGACAACATCCCGCAGGATAAACACCATGGCAAGACATGATAAATGCTCGGCCGACTCACTAGCGGCCAGCTCAAACACGGAACTTAATCCGTCGAACCCTCAGGTCTCAAACTCACAACACTATCATTAGCTATGCTTATAATTCAAGTTTGAATTAAGTACATTATGCGGTACAATTATGCCACACAAACTCACAGTCCTTGACTGATCAAACTGAAGTTGAGCCCGATCCGAAACCCTAGTTCGTCAGGGCAGTAGACTTCACTTACCCGTCCACATCATGGACAAAACTCATCGTACAACCAACCCTTACAGTCTTACACACTTCGCCATCCATCTCATGGCCAAATCCTCTTACACTGACATCCTCAAATAACGCTCCTCAGAGCCAACCCAGTTGTCGCCCTCTTACTTATATCTCACTTATTATGCTTATTTTCACTTCATAATCTGTATGTTATGCTTGTACAATTATGAACACTCTTACTGTCTGACAATCGCCCAACATACAATCCACCCCAAACTGATCCATTCTAATCCTTGCCTATCATACTCATATCCTCTGTCATATGCTTACACAACCGTATCCAAATTCAGACAAAGTCTCTGTTACTTCTTACTGTCCATCGCCCATACCTCTGCCCACATACTCTTACACACATCCAAAGCATAGGCAAAATGCCATCATACATACGTATGTCTCACACATACATATAACATACACATACGGTCATACATACATAACTTACAAACATGCAAGCTAGCCATCACTAGCACATGCATACATCAAACATACACGCTAGCCATCACTAGCACATGCACAGACATTCATACATACTTCAAACATGCACGCTAGCCATCACTAGCACATGCATACATACATACTCCAACCATGCACGCTAGCCATCACTAGCTCATGCATACATCAAACATACTTCAAACATGCACGCTAGCCATCACTAGCACATGCATAACACATACGTAGCATACTGACATATTTGCTAGCCATCACTAGCGCATACATAATCCATATCCATAAAACATGCATACATCTCACGCATATCAATCATACCATACAATCATGCTTACACGCACATCATGCAATCGGATCATTACTTAACATCCAAGCATGGAGTCATACAATCCTAGCATGCTGCTACTCATTCAAAGCATGCTTCATGAATTTACGAGTTCAAAGCTCCCCTACCTCGTAATCATGACATTCAATGGCGAGCACACGACGGTGGCGGCGTCGGCAGCGGAGTTGGCAGTCAAAACCGTTGCCTGGCTAAGAGAGCTGCTGTCCCGAGGGTTTTAGGAAGCGCCGGAACTATCACGGCCAAATAGAGTGTCAGAACTCAATGAGGTAAAACCCGCGATCCACGGCGGCACACTAGGGCGGCCGGGAGAAATATCGTACCAACATATGTGGCGGTGCGACCCGAAGTCGATGGTGTACACTAAAGATCGGCCGGTGGCTAAAACGTGCTCAGCCGGCCACAAAGACGTCGAAATCGGCCGTGGACAGCACCCAACGGCAACGATTCCGGTCAACAAAGGCCCACATACGGGCGGAGAGCATGGGGCAACGCTCAAGAACCAAAGGAGAGGTGGAGGACAGCTCTAGTGATCAACTCCACTCGGTGGCAAAGCCAACCGATGGTTAGGCGGCACGAATGCGGCACCTAAACCCAGAAGTACACACGTGGTTACATGCGCACGCGGCCCAAAAGGGGCGGGGGAGAGGGCTGAAATGAGATGACTCAAGGCCCACAAAAGCCAACAGGGCTATGGCCCTTAGCTGTGGCCAATCTAAGTGGTGACATCACTGATCGCCACCCACAACCAATACCCATGGTGCGGGCAGCTGTGCATCTCGCACGACAGAGAGCAAGGGGAGGGTTCAGGGTCTAGCAAAGGCCATGAGGCTGTCACTAGCCAAGGCCTGTGCAGGTGAACCCGTCCACCTTCTGTCACGGTAAGTCATACAAATTCTTGCCCGAGGCCGTCCGGTACCGACGACGTAAAATGGGCAAGAGGGGTCAACGACACACATGCCGGTAAGGCAAAACTAGCTGCAGCTACGGGCCGCAATGCTAAACAAGGCCCAGAGGGGTGGCCCATTGGCATCACCGGGCTGGGGCGGAGCCGAACTAAGGTCCGCTAAATCAAATCTGGTGTCTGACTGATAACGTCAGTCACTACGTCCAAAACGGGCGTAGGCCAAAAATAGGGGACAACCGGGGAAAACCCATAAGGGCGGAGCGGCCATGGGGTCGGAGGCTAAATCGGGCATGGAGGTGTAGTCCACTGCCTTCGCCGGAGCAAGGTGAGGCTGGGGGAAGGCCGAATCGGCCACGAATCACCGCTGTTTGTCCAAACAGTCCGTCGGCGGAACAGTGCAGAGAGGGGGAGAAGAGTGCAAGGCGGCGGAACGGAGGCCCACCGGGCCGGGAGGAGGGGCTCCTCGCCGTCGCCGGCCCAGGGCGGAGCCGTGGCCGGCCGGTCGGGCCGAGCCGGCCCGTGGCGGCGGTGGAACGGCGATACACAGTGGGGGTGAAAAAACAGGGGCAGTGGGGAATCGAAGCGGGACGGCAGAGCAGAGGCCGTCCGGGGCCGGGGGAAGTGTCCTCCCGCCGTCGCCGGCCCATGGCGGAGCCGTGGGCTGCCGGCCGGACCTCGCCGGCCCACGGCGGCTGCGGAATCAAACAAACACAGTGGGGAGGCTAACCGGAAAAGTCGGGGCGGCGCGGCCGTGGGGCCGGGACGGCGGCTCCCCTGCCGTCGCACGGCCGGGGCGGAGCCGGTGCGACGGCCCTCTGGCCCACCGGCGGCCGGGCACAAGGACAGACGGAAAGGGGGGGGCGGCGGTACTGTTCATATCCGGGTTCTGGATCAGGCCGAGCCCGATGTTTTATCTGTGCACTCTTTTTTTTTCCACTTACGTCCCCAACACGCGTTAACCCACTGGTTACGCGTCGAACCTCCAAAATTTGCGCCGTAAGCACGCAGCAAGGCCCGTGGCCCGCGACTAAGCCCCACACCTGACTCTACGGGTATAAATACAGGGAAAATACACAGATATACATACGCTGAAACGTCACATTTACCTGCTGAAAATGACCAAAAAAATGGCAGAAAAATCATAGAAAATTGTAGAAAAATCAGGGACCTTACATAATCATTGCCAAAGAAGCAACCAATTTAGCAATCAATCAGGATGCAATCTAGAGATATGATTTCACTTTCCTCTTTGAAGCAACCTCTTCTATTCCTATAAATAGAGGGGTGGATGTGATAGATAAATAATCCCCTCCTCTTTGGAGCTCTTTTCTCCTATTTTCTTCTCTCATTTTGTATTTTTGTTTTTAGTTTTATTGTAATAGCTTTCTAAGCTCTTAAGCTAAGGCTAAAGGTGATTTGTAACAATCTAATGAAATTTAATTCATGTTTCATCAATGGTTTCAAGTAAGTATTGTTTATTTAAAGTGATATTTATTTTATATTGTTCTTCTTCTTGTTTCTTTGTGATTTGGATACATAAGATGCTTGAAGGCTCTCCTTCTTGATCTTTTGTGATTTGGATACATAGAAATCTTTAAGAGATAATTATTTTTATCCTTCATCTATCCAAAGTATTTTCTATCTTTAATTTAATTTTAATGTTCATATCTTCCGGTTAGATAGAATCTTTATTTGATTCTAACTGAGATAACATGATACATGAAGAGCATCATTAGATGTTACAATGATCCTTAATGCCTTAGTGTTTTCTCATCATGATTTCTTGATTTTATATTGCCTCAATACTCTTCTACTCTTTCTTTCTTAATTTTTTCTTCTTCTATTTCTTCGTAACTATTTTCTTTGTTGTACAAGGCTTTTCTTGTGGATCGACCTTGTCTACTATAATTGGCAAGTAAAAAAATCTGAATTTGACTTCTTCATAGTCTTGGTTCAGACGTAACAACACCTCATACATATATATGTCTATCGCACACACGTATAACATATGCATAAGTCTAGACATAACTTACAACATGCTTACTAACTATTATTAGCATACAATAATCCACATACATTAGCTTACCAACATATTTGCTAGCTATTCACAAGCACACACATATTCTGCATACATCAAATATATATACTTTTAACTTACATATATATATTATATGCATTTCAACATGATATAATTCATCCTCTTACATTATGCAAATAGATCATAATTTAACTAGGGATGCTACTCGGGTTGGATATATGGTAAAACCCGACCCTAATGGGTCAAATTTAGTTTTTAAAATTTAACCCAAATAAGTCGGGTTTGGTTTTTGGGTAATCCAACCCAACCCGGCCCAAATATAATTATAAATATAAATTTTTTTATTTTTTTTTAAATATCTTTTTTTAATTCTAAACAAGTCAAACAGGTCCGGTTTATTCAGGTTAGGTTAGGTTAGGGTTACAATTTTTTTAAATAGTATTGGGCTCAGGTTTGGTAAAACAAGACCTAAACCCAACCTGGTGACAATGTTAAATTTAACATCAAATCTCAATCATCCTAGCATGCTTCTACATATGTAAACCATATTATCATAAAATTACAAATTTAAAGCTTTTCTACCTCATAATCCATAAAGTTTGATATTAAATACACCATACTTTTTAGCAAAAAATTTTAACGTCACAAATAATCTTCTTTGTTGTAGTGACCACCGATTATTATGACCCATTTCTATCATGTACGGTCACAATTTAGTGGCTATAATGCCCATGGGTTAGCATATAATAGCCTTAGCATTTTTCTTGTTTTATTTTTATCCACTAGGTTGTATTGCATGACTGATTTCAAGTAGAGAACAGAGCCACGATCATTGAATTATGCTTGGAATTGAGCAGAAAAATTTGAAGCTTCAATAAAAAAAATTGAAAGGAAAAAGTAATCAAGCTTGCCAACTTTAGCAAAAAAAAGACTTCTTGCTAAGGGTCTGTATGTTTAGCTTAATTAGGTCTTATCTAATTAAGGCACTTAAAAGCTGACTTTTCTGGCTATTTGTTATGAGCCAAATTTTGGGCTGATTTAGCAGAGAAATCAGATTATGTGTAATCTTATAACCTGGGGATTAGATGCATTTTCCTGGGTGATTTATTAAATTCGAAGTTCGAAGCCCTGATTCCTCTTCTCCCACTACCCTTGTTGTCCCTCCCCCGAATAGTGACTGGTTGGAGGTCTTCTACCAATCGCTACCGGCCAAAGCGGTGGTCTTTCCATTTCGCTGCCTCCAGCTCTCCTCTCTGTCTTCTCTCACACCCTCCATTCCTCTCCTCTCAAGGCTGTCTCTTCCCACTATCCCGTCGCTGCACCTCTGTCACTCATCGAGGCCCTCCTCCGTCCTCTCCCGTTGTTGCCCCTCCTCATTTGCTCTCCGTGCTACGTCACTCACCAAGAACCTCTCTGAGGCATCTCCCTAGGTTCATCTGGCTCACCTTTGAATCTCAGATCTCATCTTAGGTATTTTCGCCCTGCTGGTTATCACCCACTCAACACTCAAAAGTTCTCATTTTTCTCGCTGCTGATTGACATCTGCATTGGCGATTCGTGTTCTTTTCAACAATCAGGTAGCATCACCTTTCTATTTTCATCAAAAAGGGTACTGCTTTTGCATGCTTGATGAAAAAATGTGTGATTTTTTAGTGATATATGTGTATTGAGCACTTTGATTTGGCCAGATTTTGATGTTTTTTGGGTTTGAGATTACTCTGTTTAGACTTTGCTCCACTAATGGCTTCTATTTGTTTTGTTCTCATCGACCATGTTTTAGTTTTTGTGACCGGCAACTAGTTGGTACTTGGGGTTTTTGCTATTCAATTTTCATATTCTTTGCTGCCATTCTCGAGCTGAATAATGTTTGGCTGCCTTTGTTCTTCTTTTTCTTTTTTCATCAAAGAATTTTTTCCCTGTTCTGGTTCTCTGGAATTTCTTTCTTATTATTTAATATCAATTTTTATTTCTGGTATTGTTTATGCTACACTCAGTCGCATTGCAGATGTGGAAGAAGATTGTGTGAAGATGGAAAAGCTCAAGGTCCAAGCAGAAGCTACTGATGTTACTAAGTCCTAGGTTCGCATTCCATTTCCATAATCAATTTATGTTTAGCTCTCACATGTCCTTTAAAGTTACTTCTTTTTTTCTCTGCAAGTTTTGGGCAACTGTTTCTTATGAGGTCAGAACACCCATGAATGGTGATCTTGGTATGTGAAAGTAAGTGATTATTTCCTTTAAGCTTATTCATTGAACTTGGATTCACTGCTATCTTGACTTTTGCACTCAAAAGATTAACTATTTATTTAGTGACAAAAATAAAAAGAGCACTATCATGATGTTGGTCACAAGGGCGGTGATAGTATGTGGCTAACGCTTTGTCAAAAAGCTTCTTTTTGATAGCTTAAGCATTTTATATGTATCTAAATTGACCTACAGTCATTGACAGTTCACATAAGAAGGTCATATATTTGTCCAAGTGCATTTAGCCAAAAACTTGAAAATGGTTTTAGATAGTGTAATGACCCTAAATTTTTTTAACACGATCTCTTTTTCCCCAAATAATTTTTTGAGTTTACTATTTAATAATTTCCTAAATGTCAGTTAGAGCTCGTAGAGACAAGCATAACAGGTGGAAAAATGCGTAAATCGGAGGCCGGAAACAAAAATTATGACCTCGAGAAGCGTGATCTAAACCGGCAAGACCCACTTTTAAAATGCAGGTAAAGTAGGTCATAAATGGCTTAGTCTCATAGGGCTCATCAATATAAGTTCAACAGTATAAAGAACACGCAAAACCGAGTTTGGGATAGGAAGTTACGTTTATTTAAAGTTTAGGTAAAAAAATTATTAAAATCGGCTTTGCTCTGCGTGGCTCAGCCGCACAGCGTGCGCCGAACGCGCGTGATGAGCACCCGTTCATCATGCACGCCTACCAATTTCAGCAGTACACCATTGCCTCACGGCAGTTGTAAATACCTTACTCCAGCCATTCTTTTTACCCAAGTCTATTTCTTCACCCTTTCACTGTTTTCATTCTTTCCGACCCATTTTAATTCTAATTTAGCCCATCAAAGACCCGTTTCCTACTAAATCGATAGTGCTCTACACACTGGAAGGGTCATTTTCTCGTGCTAACCTCTCTAAAATCTAGAAAAAACCTACCCCTTTCCTAATCCTCCCCTTTCTTCTTTTTACTATTTGCTTCAAACCCTTTTTAATCCTTTCAAAAGCCCTACCCCACTAAATCGAGGGTGTTCTATGCATTGGGGCGGTTATTTTGTCAAATTACTTGCATGAAGGCTAATATCTTAAGGAGGGGCTTTCTTTATTATATTTTACAATGAAGTTTCTTATATTCTGCATGGATTAGAGGTAGGTAGTTATAAATTCTAATCGTATGCCAAAATTTTGACTCGCCAAAGTTTTGCTAAAGATTTCCTTCTAATTTTTTTGAAATTAAACTTTGTCTTTAAAAGCATTTCCTCCTTTCAAACATCTCTCCGTGTTTTAGGTAATGTACCATCGGGATAGTTCTTGTTGTCTCAAAACTAAGGATTATTATGATGATTCTGGATACTGTCACATTTGGGTATGGCGTGCACATGAACTAGGATATCATGGGAAAATCTCTTTCATTCCATCTCCCGTTGCCCCATAAGCTCAAGTGTAAGTCATCTGGTATCGCCACATCCTGTGACTATGTTTTCAGAATTTTATTATTTTTTGAATGATTTTTAAAAGAAGGATGACACGATATTTTTTTACGTGCACGAAGCATATTTTTAAAACTTAACTCAACCTGCTGAGTATGAATTTACTCACTTGCCCTCATATTCTGCAGGTATGTCACTCAAATATAAAGGAGCCGATGAAGAGCTTTCTTAAAAATTATATTTTTTGTACTTTTTGTAATTTTTCTAATGTTTGTACTGACTGATGTATAAAGGCTTATTATGCCCAATTTTGAAAATATTTTTATAATACAAGGTGTATTGTAACTACTCTTTTGGTACACAGTGATCCTTGGTAATTGTAATTATATTTCATTACGTTTTCAAAAATTATTTTCTTTTATTTTCAAAAATTTTAGGGGTGTTACAGTTGGTATCGGAGCTAAGGTTCTACTATGTACCAAAAAGTAATTAATTCAGCCAATACAACTGTTAGTATTTTTATCGTATGTTTTCTTTTTAAAAAAAATTAAATTTTTTTATGTGAAATTAAAGTAGATTTCTCTGCTCAAGCATTAGACATATCTATCGAGTAATCTATATCATTCTACTACTCGTAAATTGCCGCTTCCAAAGAAAGGAAGCTGTAGGAAGACCATGAGCTATAACAGTAAAATGTCCATCAAAATTTTGGACTCAGAGGATTCTGAAGTCTCTTATGTCCCTAGTTCACCTACAAATAGTGACATCGATGAAATAATAGTTATCCCGGACTCGCCTACTCGAGAAGAGTCTAATGAAGACCCCTCCTTGGAAGAGGAAGAAGGTGAAAACTCTGATGATAATGACCTTGAGTCTAAGAGGGACTTTGACTTGAATAAATTGCCCTCACCCGAGGTTGAATGGGTTGAAGAGCAAAACACCCAGTGTCGCCTCAAGGGAAGGAAACCAGAAGGCACATAATGCACAAATGGTGCACTTTTTGTGAGCATATGACCCACTTTTTCTTTGAGTGTCTAAAAGCAAAGACCTTTCCTCTCTAAAGTCTTAAATACTTAGAGAAGAAGGTTTGTAAAAATCTCGAGTAAATAGTTTTGAAGTGTATAATAGTTTTATTATGTACTTTGAGTCGTTTTGTAAATAGCTAACTCAGATTTTGGGTGATGTATATAAACTGCAAAGTTGTTATGTAGTAACTATGTTTTTATCTAAAGATCTTGATATTATCAATCTATATTTAGATGGCGCACGCTAGTGGTAATGATGCCCAACTGGCAAGTAGCTTGACTCCATCGCATGTTGCTATGCTGGTTACTTTGACGACGGGTGATCCTATGACACATTTCATGGGCTTATTAATGCAAAGAATGACTCAACACCTTAAGGCTGAAGGATTCCAATTGAATCATTCTAATCACTCTACTAGTTCGGGAGAAGATATTCACAATGAAAAAGATAATTTGTTAGAACGTTTTAAGAAGCTTGCACCAACATTTATGGGGGAAGACGGCCCTGAGGCAGTTGAAAAGTGGACCTTTGAGGTCAAACGGATTTTTAAAGCAATGAAGATTCCCGAGGACCATAAGGTGCCGCTAGCCACTTTCTCAATGACGGGCGAAACTGCTTTTTGGTGGCCTACAACAGAAAGAAATTTCTTCCCATATGGTGACCATATTAAGTGGGAAGAATTTAAAGAAGTATTATATGATAAATACTTTCTTCCACACGTCCAAGAAAGAAAAGAAAAAAAAAGAAGTTTTTAGACCTGTAGCAGGGAAATTTAACGGTGGCACAATACGAAAATAAATTTGAACAAATACAGCATTTTGCCCCAGACTTTTGTATGACTGAATTAAAGAAGGCACAAAAGTTTGTAAGAGGCCTAAATAAGGGATTATGAAGTAGAATCATTGGCAATCAACCTACCACTTTTGCCAAAGCAGTAGAACTAGCCTCTATCCTGGAGCAGGACTACCGGGAGTTTGTGGTCGGATGTAGAGATCGAGGACAAAATAGTGGTTTCCAACTTGATGAAAGGAAAATGAAGCTTACGTTTAATAATCAGAAAAATCGTAAGTTTCAAAAGCCCTCAGAATCACTTTTACAGTTAAAGGGAGAGAAAAAGTTAGAAAAATGTCCTTAGTGTAATAGATTCCATCCATCTGGATTGTGCTATCTTACCGAAGGAAAGTGCTTTTCTTGTGGTGAACGTGGCCATCGAATTAGAGACTATCTGAAAAGAAAAATGCAAGAAGAATGAAAACTAGAGTAGAAACCAAAAGCTCAGGGTTGGGTCTTCGCAATTACTGTTGAGGAGGCTCAAGTGTCAACTGCAATCATTCAAGGTATACTTTTGGTCTTGGATAAAATAGCAAAAATCTTGGTAGATCCAGGGTTGACCCATTCTTTCATATCATTCAATTTTGCTTTGAGTATTGGCTATCCTATTTTAAATTTAGGATATGTCTTAGAAGTGTCCACCCCAATGGGAAAATCATTTTTAGCTCATAAATTTCTTCAAAGGGTACCTATCTCATTTGAGAAATTTTAGTGGGAGGCCGACCTTATTCTCCAAAATATGACCGACTTTGATGTCATATTAGGTATGGATTGGTTAGCCGATAATCGAGCATTAGTATATTGTAAACAGATGAAGGTGATTTTTAAGTAAGGAGAGAAGAATTTTACTTTTCATGGACTAAAGGATCATTCCAAGCCGTGTATTATTTCGGCAGTTAAGGCCTGTCAGCTTTTAACCAGAGGATATCAAACTTATATTGTCAGTGTAGAAACTAAAGAAATTTCGACGAATAAGTTAGAAAATATTGAAATAGTACAAGACTTCTCTGATGTTTTTCATGAGGATCTCTCTGGACTACCACCAAAAAGAGAGAGTTTTTTCTATTGACTTAATTCCGGGAACAAATCCTATTTCTAAGGCACCCTACCACTTGGCTCCTGTAGAGTTAAAAGAGTTTAAAAGCCAATTGTAGGACTTGCTGGAGAAAGGTTTTATCCGACCTAATGTTTCTCTTTGGGGAGCACTTGTCTTGTTTGTGAGGAAGAAGGACAGGTCATTGAGGTTATGTATTGACTATAAACATTTCGATGGCGTCACCATAAAGAACAAATATCCTTTACCCCATATAGATGACTTGTTTGATCAATTACAAACAACCAAAGTTTTCTCTAAGATAGATATGCGATCGGGTTACCATCAATGGAGAATACGAAATGAGGATATTTCTAAGACAACTTTCCGCACCCTGTATGGCCACTATGAGTTTTTAGTGATGCTATTTGGATTAACAAATGCCCCGGCTGCCTTCATGGATCTCACGAATAGAGTTTTTTGACCCTTTTTGGATTAGTTTGTGATCGTATTTGTTGATGGCATCCTCATCTACTCTAGTAGCTTAAAAGAACGCCAGAACATTTACAAATAGTACTACAAACGTTGAGGGATCATAAGTTATATGCCAAATTTAGCAAATGCAAATTCTAGATGAAACAAGTGGTCTTCTTAGGACATGTCATTTCAAAGAATGGAGTATTAATAGACCCAACCAAGATAGAGGCGGTTATCAAATGGGAAAGGCCGAAGAAAGTGACAGAGTGACAGAAATTCAGAGTTTTTTAGGTCTTGCTGGTTATTACTGAAGATTCATCCATGGATTTTCGAGTATTGCCTTACTCTTGACAAAATTAAAAAGGAAAGGAGTAAAATTTGTTTGGGATGAAGCATGTGAAAAGATTTTTCTAGAGTTAAAGAGAAAATTAACGACTACACATATTTTGGTGTTATCGATTGGCAGTGGAGGACTTATCGTGTACAACAATGCTTCTAAAAGAGGCCTAGGATGTGTATTAATGCAAGACGGAAAGGTGATAGCATACGCTTCACGGTAATTAAAGAAACATGAAGGGGACTACCCTACTCATGATTTGGATCAACAGTGGTAGTTTTTGCACTAAAAATATGGAGACACTATCTATATGGAGAAAAATTTGAAGTTTTTACCGATCATCAAAGTTTAAAGTATATATTTTCCCAAAGTAATCTCAATATGAGGCAAAGTCGGTGGATTGAATATCTTAAGGATTGTGACTTTTCTATTAAGTATCACTCTGGAAAAGCTAAGTAGTAGCTGATGTTTTAAGTCATAAATAAGGAGGAATAGCCTTCATGCTTGTTAAAGAGTGGAAACTGTTGGAATAAACAATAAGTTTCCAACCTGAATTACAGTATGGGAATAAGAAATCTTTCATTGCCAACCTAGAAGTGAAATCAATGCTAGTTGAACGTATTCTTTAAAGCCAGAAGGGTAATGAGGAAGTGCAAGTTTTGCTTGAAAGATATCACTTTATCAAAGGCTCAAATGGAGGAATTCGATTTTGGGATAGCTTAGTAATACCATAAATACATAAGCTAAAGGAATACCTACTACATGAAGCACATCGGTCTCGATACACCATCCACCCAAGAGGAACAAAAATGTATCAAAGATTTAAAAATGAGTTTTTGGTGGAATGGGGTGAAGGATATAGGAGAATATATTCAAGATGTTTAACTTGTCAGCAAGTTAAAGCTGAACACCAAAAACCTTCGGGGTACCTTCAAACGATAGAAATCTTTGTGTGGAAGTGGGAACACATTACTATGGATTTTGTTTTGGCATTACCCAAAACTTCACAAGGCCATGAATCCATTTGGATAATCATAGATCGACTCACAAAGTGTGCACATTTTTTTCCATTAAGAAAGAAACATTGTTTAAGTTCCTTGGCAAAACTATATGTGAAGGAAATTGTTAGTCGGCATGGAATATTGTTATCAATCATCTCAGATCAAGATAGTCGAGTTACCTCCAAGTTTTGGCAAGGACTTCAAGAAGAATTAGGCACAAATCCTAAGTTTAGCACTGCTTTTCACCCACAAACAGATAGACAATCAGAAAGAACTATTCAAACTTTGGAAGATATGTTAAGGGCTTCTGCAATGGATTGGAAGGTTAACTAGGACGAATATTTACCGCTAATCGAGTTCACCTACAATAATAGCTATCATGGCAACATAGGTATGACACCTTATAAAGCATTGTACGGATGACCTTGCCGATCGTCGACATGTTGGAATGAAGTAGAAGAACGAAGATTAATTAAGTCCGAATTTTTGTAATAGTGTTCAGACAAGGTGAAACTTATCAAGCATCGTCTACTAGATCCCAAAGCCATCAAAAGAGTTATGTTGATCAGAGACAAAAAGATATCAACTTTAACGTGGGAGATCAAGTATTACTAAAGGTTTTGCCAACCTGAGGAGTCATGAGATTTGGAATTAAAGGCAAACTATGTCCTCACTTCGTAGGACCATTTGAAATTTTGGACAAAGTGGGAGCAATGGCTTACAGATTAGCCTTACCTCCAAAGACAACTCGACAATGTCTATGACATATTTCACGTGTCCATGCTTAGGAAATACGTCCGAGATTCCCCACATGTCCTTCACCATAGTTTAATCACTCTTAAGCCAGACAAATTGTTTGAAGAAAAACTAGTTAAAATTTTGGATCATGAGGAACATACCTTGAGGACGAAAATGATTCTTTTAGTCAAGGTGCTATGGCAGTATTATTCCTAAGAAGAAGCCACTTGAGCAAAATGAAGAAGTACCCTGAGTTATTCAATGACTGAATAATTCAAATTTCGAGGACAAAATTTCTCTAAGGGGGGTAGATTGTAGTGACCCTAATTTTTTTTAACATGATCTCTTTTTCCCCAAATAATTTTTTTTAGTTTATTATTTAATAATTTCCTAAGTGTCAGTTAGAGCTCGTAGAGATGAGCATAACAAGTCAAAAAATGTGTAAATCCGAGGCCAGAAATAGATGTTACAACCTCGGGAAGCGTGCTCTAAAAATAGTGGGACCCACTTTTAAAATGTGGGTAAACTAGGTCATAAATGGCTTAGTCTTGTTGGGCTCGTCAATACGAGCTCAACGTGTAATGTCCCTGATTTTTCTATGAATTTTTGTGATTTTTTGCTATTTTTTTAGTCATTTTTTGCGGAAAAATGTGATGGTTCAGCGTATTCATATTGTGTATTTCCTCTATATTTATACCCATAGAGTCAGTGTGGGGCTTAATCATGGGCCGTAGGCTTCGCCACGTGCTTACGATGAGAATTCTGGAGGTACAACTTGTCACTAGGAGGTTAATGCGTGTTAGGGATGTAATTAGAAAAATAAAAAAGATATAAATATGAATCCATTGACCGAATTCTAGAAGAAGTCAGTAACATTTTTTCACGTCTAGTGACTTTTGTGAGTGCCTGAGAGAGATTCCAGTCGCTCTGTTCTCCCTCCTCCGTCGTTAGATTTCACCGGTTCTTGTCGAGATCCCCTTTGCCTCACTGCTATGAGTTTGTAGGTATCGGCTATGACCGCCGCCATGGCCTCTTCACTCCTTCACGAGGTACCAGACTTTTCTTCGGTTTTTCTCCCCTCATATTTTCGTTTTTGAGCCATGGGGGTGCGATTTTGATGCTGTTTGTAGCAACCCTCAACTAGACTTATGTTTGTTTGGCCGCTTGGAACCCTTAGGCGCTGGCTAGAGCCGCTGCCATGCTTTCTTCACTCCACGGTGAGTTACTAGTACTTTGGTCAAGTTTTGTTCCTATTTTCATCTCACTGTCCGATGCATATTTTTTGACGTAGGTGTTTCCGATCATCGTCTAGCCACTGGACGGATTCTGTGCAGCTTACCTCGACCCGGTATCAATAGGGGATTTCGATTTCCGACCTTGATTCACCCTTATTATCTTGCTCCGCCCGATTAGACACTTTGGGTGAGTCTCGAGTCATTGCCATCGGCGAGCCGTGGGCCATTTGGCCATCATGGGCTCTAACCTGGTTGGGCGACAGTCAGAGCCAGCCCCACTTGGCCTGATTATATCTCCACCCAAAATGGGCCGCTTGCATTTGCCCTATACCGTGCGAGATGCATAGCTACCTGCACCAAATGTGTTAGTTGTGGGTGGCGATAGGTGATGTCGTCGGTTTAATTGGCCACCACTACGACCTTAGCCTTGTTGGCTTTTTGTGGGCCTTGGGCCGTCACTGTCTGACCCATCTCCCCCTAGAGTGGCCCTTTTTGGCCGCGTGTGCATGTGACCACGTGTGCGTATCTGGGTATAGGTGACGTATTTGCGCCACCTGACCATCGAAGGGCTCCGTCACCATTTGAGTTGACCATAGAGCCTCCTCCACCTCTCCATCCTTGAGCATCACCCCATGCCCTCCGCCCTTATGTGGACCCTTATTGACATGAAATCGCCGCCGTTGGGTGCTGTCTAGAGCCGATTTTGAGGTCTTGTGACCAGTTGAGTACTTCTTAGCCACTGGCCAACCTTCAATGAGAACACCTCAAGTTCTAGTCATACTTGCCATTTTTGTTGGCACGACCTTTCTCCAGCCACCCTAGTGTGCTGCTGTGGATAGCAGATTTTGTCGTATTGACCTATGTCTCTTGTTTGGCCGTGAGTATTCTGGTGCTTCCTAAACCCTTGGGACAACGCTCTCTCAACTTGGCAATGCTTTTGGCCACCAACTCCACTGCCGCCACCGTCATGTGCTCGCTATCAAACGTCATGATTACGAGGTAGGGGAGCTTTGAAATCATAATTTCATGATAACATGCTTTGAATGATTAGCAGCATGCTAGGATTATATGATTCAATGCTTTGGATGTTAAATCATGATCTGTTTACATGATGTAAGAGTATGTTGGTAAGCTTCGTATGTGGATTGAGTTTGTGCTAGTGATAGCTAGCGTGTTTGTTGGTAAGCTTCATATGTGGAATGTGTATGTGCTAGTGATGGCTAGCGTGTATGTTTATAAGCTACGTATGTGGAACGCGTATGTGCTAGTGATGGCTAGCGTGTATGTTTATAAGCTACGTATGTGGAACGCGTATGTGCTAGTGATGGCTAGCGAGCGTGTTGGTAAGCTATGGTATGATGTGTATCTTTGTGCTAGTGATGGCTAGCAAGTATGTTGGTAAGCTACGTGTATGGATGTGTATGCATGTGATAGTGATGGCTAGCAAGTACGTTGGTAAGCTAATGTGTGTGCACCAGTGATGGCTAACGAGTATATTGGTAAGCTATGTATGGAAGTATGTGTATGATATACTTATGAGTGATATACATATGTATGTATGATGACTTTTTGCCTATGATATGATATGTGTATGTGGGAAAACGTATGGGCGATGGACGGTAAGAAGTGACAGTGTTTGGTATGGATTTGTATATGGATGTGTAAGTGTATGAAGGTTGATAGAGGATATGAGTATGATGGGCGAGGAGTGGATTGGATTGGTTTGGCTTGGTCTAGAGCATATGTTGAGGGGATCGTCAAACAGTAAGAGTGTGCATAATTGTACAAGCATAACATGCAGATTATGAAGTGAAAAGTAAGCATAATAAGTGAGGTATAAGTAAGAGGGTGATAACTGTGATTGACTCTAAGGAGCTCAGTTTGATGATGACAAGTAAGATATTTTGGCCGTAAGGTGGATGGTAGAGATTGTGTGATTACGTAAAGATTTGTGTATGGTGTGAGATGGATGGGTTAAGTAAAGTCTGCTGCCCTTACAAACTAGGATTTCGGATCGGACTCAGCTTTGATTTAATCAATGGAGCACGGTATGTTTGAGTGCTAGTGTGGCATAATTGTACCACATAATTTACTTAATTCAAACTTGAATTATAAGAAAGCTAATGATAGCATCGTGAGTTTAAGACTTGAGGGTTATACGAATTAAGTTTTGTGTTTGAGCTAGCTGATAATGAGTCGATTGGGCATTTCTCATGTCTTGTCATGGTGTTTATCCTGTGGGATGTTGTTTGTGTGTTGTATGGAGCACTAGACATCTAATGCTTTGTTGAGAGCGATATATGTTTTCGCTTTGCTTTGTGTGCTATTTTAAGCCCAGACATTTGATACTGTGTCGAGAGCGCTGTATGATTTCTGCACAAGAGTGACACTGTATGATTTCACCTGAAAGTGGCACTATATGATTTTTGCCAAAGACTAGCACTGTCACTAAAAGACCCATAATGGTGGGCAATTCTATGGCACTATAAGACCCATTATGGTGGGCAATTCTATGACCCCTTATGTGTGGGTGTTTATGTTTGCGCGTTTAGGTATGTAGTATCATGGACCTGCTCTTACCTATTTGATCATGTGCCCCATGAGCATTGGTGTGCCTTCCCTTCCAAAAGTCCATGGCGTCTAGTTGTTCCCCGGAGGCTAAGGTGATGCCCCAATGACATTCTTTTCCATTTCGACGTTGGAGCTTATTAGTTGTAATGAGCTTTAGTGGTCGATAGTATGTGTACGACTGTAAGAGTGTGAGTATGTATACGACTGTAAGCGTATGAGTATGAGCATGACTGTAAGAGTAAGAGTATGAGCACGACTGTAAGACTATGAGTATGACTATATGAGTATGAGTATGAAGACGACTGTAAGAGTATGGGCATGAGTAAAGCTATAAGAGTATATTTCTGAGTAAGACGGTAAGAGTTTGATTTTGAGTAAGAATGTAAGTGTAGTTAGGTCGTACGAGTACGGTCGTATAAGTATGTGTAACTTGTACTGGTAAGCATACAATTGTATGAGTAAGTTTGCGAGACTCTGAACGAGTGTCTGTGTAAGATTAGCTTGATGGTATGCTTTTGGCATTGATTGTATGCGTATGAGCATGATATGATATGCTTATTTACTTCATGTTTGAGTTTCATGAACGCATCTATGTATGGACTTACTGAGTTCACTGTTTAGAGATCCCGTACTGGGTATTTTCATACTAAGTATGAAAATACTCATTACCCTATTTTTTAGCACCGTTGTTCGGGAAGCTTTTGTAGGTTGTGACTGAGAGCTCCTTGAGATGGATGCTCGTTTCCACGATGGATTGATTCCCTTAGTGTAACGATTCATTTTTCGATTACGTCTAACCTCAAGGGTTAGGCCTAATTGGATAATTTTGTTATGAAGTTAGAGGGTTTTAGAGGTTGAAACCACCATATATGAGTAGAGCTTGATGAAACGAGTGTAATGAATCAAAGAATGCGCAAAACAGAGGTCGGGAATGAAAGTTATGACCTTGGGAAATGTGTAATATAGGTGGGACCCACTTGGTAAGAGCACGATATATTACTTTAAGTGGTTTTGTATCAAAGGGATCTCTAAACAGTACAACAGTACCTTAAACGGGCGAATCCAAATCCGGGGTAGGAAGTTGCGCTCGTTTGAGATAAATATGTATAAAGCGTTGTTTCTGGCGGCAGGGCGCCGCGGTTTCGGCGGCTCGAGGGCTATATATACCCCATTCTACTCCCTTCTAAAACTAGAATTTCTCTCCCCCCACTTCTGAGCATTCTGAGTCCAAATTACACGATCTAAGACTAGTTTTGTACTAAATCAGGGGTGCTCTACGCACCGGAAGGGTTATTTTCTCGAGGTGACCTCTTTAAAATCCATAAAACACTACCACGTCACTAATCCTCCCCTTTCTTCTTTTTACTATTTCTAGACCATTTCAAACCCTTTTCAACTCGTTCAAAAGCCGTACCCCACTAAATCAAAGGTGTTCTATGCGTTGGGACCGTTCTGCCGAATTTCCCACTTGAAGGAAGGATCTTCTTTATATTCTACAAGGGGATTTCTTATACTCTGCACGTGTTATAGGTAGGTGGTTTTAAATTCTAATCGTATGTTGAGATTTTGACTCGCCAAAGTTCTGCTAAAAGTTTTCTTCTACTTATTGTAAGAAACTATGTTTTTAAAAACATCTCCTATTTTCAGAAACTTCTCTAAGTTTTAGGTAATCGTACCCTCTGGATAGTTCTTGGTTTTTCGAAAAAAAAAGATCATTTTGAGGAAAATTCCATGTACCACAAACATTTGTCTCTGGCACGCATACATGACTGGGATATCATGGGAAAATCCGATTCCTTCCATCTCCCATTGCCCATGAGCACGGGTGTAAGTCGTCTGGTATCACGACGTTTCTGTGACTGTGTTTTCAGACTTGTGTTATTTTCTAAATGATTTTCAAAGAAGGATGGCATGATTTTTACATCCATGAAGTATTTATGATCTCCCATTTTAATTATAGAATGACATGTGCTAGTTATGATGTGCGATATACTATGATCCATATGTTTGCTATGCTTATATACCATGATGTGTGCATATATGCCATGATGTGTGCCTATATGCCATGATGTATGCTTATATGCCATAATGTACGCTTATATGCCATGATGTGTGATTATATGCCATGATGTGTACTTATATGTCATGATGTGTGTGGTCTCGCTCTAGGGTAGAGGGAGACGTGTGATGTGTGTGTTCAGTCTCGGCTTAGTGATAGAGCGAGACATGTAGTGTGTTTTCAGTCTAGACGAGACCTATAGATATGTTTCGTCTTGTTCTCTGGTAGAGCCAGACATGTGGTGTGTGTTCGGTCTTGGTTCAATGAAAGAGCGAGACGTGTGAATGTGATTGATCCCGCTCTGTGATAGAGCGAAATGTGTAGTGCTGGTAGGGGTGATAAATAGGTGCACTATTTATCATTATTGCCTACATCACTTACATTTGGAGTGAGAAATAGGTGCACTATTTTATAAAAAAACAATAGAGCTGCCAAGTGTTGCTCGGATTATTATTAAGCAAAACAAAAACTCAATTGATGATGCATCCGACCGCAGAAATTCTATTTTCCATAGCTGCCCTTTCCTGAATGCTTTTTGGGAGGATTGATGTGCTTCATCCAAGAGCTAGAAATAACTTTAACCACTCATTAAGTTAAAAAATAAAATTTTTATTAAAAGAATTAAAAAGAGACTTACAAAGAGGTGTGAGGGATGGAAAATAGTTTGTACGTTATGATCTAGCAGTTTTATCTGATGTTGCATCCTGTGGTACAAATGAGGAGATGCATAAGACTAACATGAAGTGTAAATAAATGCATAGTTGTCGAGCATTATATGTAAAAAAAATAATTATGTAAATTATATGGACCTACCTGTATTGATTTCATGTAACTTTAAAAATATCATTTTTTAATATAACAAAAACTTAAACTTTCAAAAAAGTTGGGTTTGAATTGTGTTTTTTTAAGATTTTTTTTAAATAAATTTAAAATTAAAAAAAATTTATATACCGTATCGATACGTATTGTCATATTGATACGGTACGACAAATATGTATAAGCTTTTAGTAACAATCAAAATTTTATTGATACGTATTGACTGATATGGTCTTTCATATTTTTAAGTGTGTTTTAAGTATTACATAGCATCTAAATCACCTATGACCTTATAACAATTGAAATTACACTATTGATTGACTCATACCAATTTGATGCATAGGAGCCAATTAAAAAAATATGAAACAATAGCTACATTAGGAAGGGAAATTGAAACCCCTTTAGAAAATCCATTAGGTAGGCCTAATCAATTGAGATGGTTTCATATCTAAATAAGATTTAAAATTTTATATTTATTTTTTATTTAAAAATAATAAAATAGTAATTTTTAATAAATATTTGACCCCAATAATCAAATTTTACAATATATTCAAGTTACATCTCTTATTATGAGGCCAAAAATAACTTTTTTTAAGTTGAATGTAGTTAGAGCACATTAAGAGCCCGTGACCGGTTCATGACCGTTTGCCTTTAAATGGGCTGTGAATAGTCGGGCTTAACGGGCTCGGGCTCTAAATAAACGGGCTCGGGTGGGCCCAAGCCCAGCCCGATTACCAGCCCTAAGTGCTGGTGTTTTATCGGTTTTTGCATAATTGTAATTGAATATTAGTATATACATATTTTAATGTATATGATTTTGTGATGCCTGATGTATATAGTAGCCATTAGGCAGAACTACATTTGGTTCCGATAGTATTGGAATAATATACAATACATACGTAGGCAACCAAAGACAAGGCAACATTGGCCCGATCCAAATTAAGTTTAATAATATGTTTTATTATGTTTTACATGCGACGAACTATGAAGCTTCGTTGTGTGTATGCATTTATTACAACGTAAGTCTATATACGAGGAAGCCTTGAAGCTCTGTAGTGCGTAGACAAACATTGTACCTCTCGCACACAGACGATGATTCTTGGTTTAAGGAAAAGAAAATTTTCTATTGGTGATTTTGTGGGCCAAGCTTGGGTCAGGTCGTTACACTTAGACTTAGGTATATCTTTGACTCTTTGTGACTATTATTAGTGTCACGATCTAATGTATTGGGTGAGACAAGAATTAAGATGTTTATATATTCTGGACTTTTAGTTTAGATTAGATGGTGGACTGTTATTAGACTTGCACTCAGGGATGCCTAGAGAGATATTTATGTTTAAATTCTATGATCATAGTAATTTATTCGTACATTTGTTTTCAAGTAGCGCCTGAGGATGTTTGGTTTGGCCGTATGATGTTTGATCGAATGTGTAAAAATTTGTATGGGAGAACTTGGTGTGTGATATTTTAAATTACAAAAAATTGCTTTCACATGTTTTGTATTTTGTTATTTTCCCTAATTTACAGTCGTTATATTGCAAAATTTTTCTGTGACTTTTACGGAAAATGTATGAAAAAATCTCAGGCGTTACCCAACGGTACAAAGAACGCACAAAACTGAGTTCGGGAAAGAAAGTTATGCTTATTTAAAGTTAAGGAAAAAACATTATTAAATTTGGCTCGACTCAACACAACGCAGCCGTGCGGCGCACACCGAACTTGTGCATCAAGCGCGACGAACACGCATGACAAGCACGAGTTCATCATGCAGTTTCTGACGAACGCGAGTTTGTCATGCACGCTAGCCAATTTCAGCGGTGCCAACAGGAATGCCCCACCATTTCCGGCGGCACACCACCGCCTCCGGCAGTTATAAATACCTTACACCAGCCATTTTTTTTGCCCAAGTCTATTTCTTCACCCTTTTACGGTTTTCACTATTTCTGATCTATTTTAAGTCCGATTTAGCCCATCAAATACCCAATTCCTACTAAATAGAAGGTGCTATATGCATTGGAAGGGTCATTTTCTTGAGGTGACTTCTCTAAAATCCAAAAAAAGCCTACCCCTTTCCTAATCCTCCCATCTTCTTTTTACTATTTTTGGACTATTTCAAACCCTTTTTAATCCGTTAAAAGGCCCTACCCCACTAAATCGAGGGTGTTCTACGCGTTGGGGTGGTTATTGTAATATCCCCAATTTTTTTGTAATTTTTCTATATTTTTTTCTAATTTTTGCAATGTTCTGCAATTTTTTGCTCGTATTTCTGATGAAGAAATTTGACGTTTTAGCGTACCCCTATTTATAATTCATCTTGATATTTGTGACCATAAGAGTCATGAGTGATGTTTAGTCATAGGTCATAGGTCATAGGCCTTGACGCATCATAATTTTTTCGGTGCAAAAACGGGAGAGAAAAAGACAAGATGCGAAGGACGTGATAAAAAAAAGAAAAATATATATTTAGAAACAATGGGGCGTGTCTTAGCGCACCCGACCATTTGTGAACAGTGAAAAGGGGAAGTCTCCCCTTCACTATGTGAGGCCGGAGGCGGCGCTGCCGGCTTCCCCCTGGCCAGTCTTGGCCTAGCGATGCCGCCACAGCTTCCCTGGTCTAGCCCGCCAGTCACCGCCGCCCCTCTTCCTCCATTTCCCATTCCTACCTGGTGACTCCCCTTTTGAAAAATTTCACCAATCGGCCACCACCATTTGCATGGCCCTCCATTTCGCTGCCCTAGCGCTACCCCGACCATTGTGGTCTCTGGCAACCGCCGTCCCGGCCTCCTGCTACCCGCCGCCGCTCTTTTCCTCCCTTTGCATTTTGGTCGGTGAACTACCATTTTTGCCAAGCCATCGCCATGGTTCTTCCCCAGCAAGAGTAACCTCTGGCCACCGGCGCCCTGGCCTCCTCAACCGCTTTGCCGTCGTGAGGTAAAAACAATTCTACCTCTATTATTTTTAGTTTTCTGTTCATTACGATTAGCGGCTGTACCGCCGCTCGCCGGCTACTGCCATCAGCCTCCAGCTCTCTTCCAGCCCGGCAATGACAAGCCCACCACCCCATGGCCGAAACCGCCGCCTGCCCGGACTGTGACCCCCTCCTACTTTCAGGTTTGAACAGAACAATTTCCCATTTTGTTCTGTTTCTGTTCTCTGTGTGTTGTGGCCGCCGGCTGTGCCACTGGTGGCCAGTCACAATTGACCAGCCTTTGGCCTTCCCCCGGTCTGGGGACGGCAAGGCTATCACCTCGGCCACCGCCCTAGCCACCACCTCCCTCTACCCAATGCCGATCCACAAGGAATTTTCCCTCGTCCATAGATTTTTGTTTTTAGTTTTCACTGCTGGTCGCCACCCACTGCTTCGAGCCTACAATGGTGAGGTGTCGAGGTCTAGCCTTTTGCATCGATCAGTCCCGACTCATTCAATTGACCGACCCGCATTAGAGCAAAGTTGTAGTTTTTTGCAGGCTGCATCCATCCTCCACAATCGGATGTTGGACAATGTTGGGCCAACATCAACTTGACTTGTCGCTATCCGGCGACTGCCGGGTCCCACCTTCTCCCAAGTCTATCCCCAACCCCCGTCTAGCCATTCGTGGCCCAACGATGCATGTTTGCCACCGCAACTCGGTACACTGTTGCCCTGGCTAAATTGGGTTTCTTCAATTCTCTGCTTGGTTACTCTATCATAGATAGCTGCAGATGTCGGCTTGACCCAATAATAGTAAGGGGCCGCCTCTCTCGGCTTCCTATACACGTCTTTTGCACACATCAGACGCCCCTAAACTTTGGGGGTTATGCCTCTAACCGCTGTCGAGCGTCCCACCCCAGCCTAAGGCCAACCTAGTGTCCTGCTTGATGTTGCGTGGACTTGGGCCATATGTCCGACCGACGTGGGATTTGCCTCGGCCTAGTGACATCAAGGGCCAACAATTCTGGCCCGATTCTAGCTCTGACCCCCACTTCCTATTACGCACGGCCCAAAATTTGCGAGGAAAGAATCCTCGAATTCCAATTTTTCCAAGGGGAAGTAATATTGTTAGTCATTAGACTCAGTCCATCGAAGGCACCGTATCTTCCACCGTAAGCCGTGCTTGATGCACGACCATTTGTACGATGTTTTGGTTGTGGGTAGTGTTTGGAAATGACGTTGCCTTTGTCGGCCACCTATGCTGGGCCTTAGTGCCTCAACGGGTGTTTATGAAATGACACTACCACTAGGCAATATGGCCATTATAGCCCTCCTCTGTCTCTCCTATGTCCATGTGTACGCAAGCAAGCCCTCCGCCATGTTGTGAGGCTTCGATAATGCAAAATTGTTACCGTCGGATGTGGTCGGCCATCCATTTTAATGTTTTGTGGCCAACAAAGTGTTTTAAGCCATTGGCCAACCTCCAATCAGTCAACCCCCATTTTGTGGTCGCTTTTACCATTTCTAGTGGCACGACCTTGTGTCTGGACGCCTTAGTGCGTCCAAACCTTTGGCTTCGAGTGAAATTAATCTAGCTTTATCGAGATTAATTCCAGCATCTTTGAAAACCCTCAGGACACAACAACTCTCTTAGTGCGATGCTTTTGGCTGCCTATTCCGCTATCGATGCCGCCCCCATCGTTTGCTTGTCATCAAACTCCTGTGGATTACGAGGTAGGGGACCTTGACTCGTAATTTCATTATAGTATGCTTTGATTGTGTAGTAGCATGCTAGGAGTTTATACTTTAATGTTTGCATGATCATGCTGATTATAAAAGCATGTTGTATGTATGTGAATTGTGTGCGTATGTTAGTGAAGACTAAGGGCACGTAGTAAGTTGCTATGAATTGTATGTATGTGACCAGAGCATGTGATCTTTGTTGTGGACTGGTGGTATGTGATCGATGGGCATGAGTAGAAGTATTTGATAGTAAGTTTGGCTAAGGGGTACTTCGTAAGCTATGACATGGAAATTGTGATTGTATGTCGGGCAAGGTAAGACCAAATTGAAAGATGAATGTTGGATTTGAGGAGATTGGAGAATTTGTTCAGTTTGAGTCAGATGGCACATTGGAGCAATGAGTAGGAGACGTGGGGGATGCAATGAATTGAAGACTTAAGATTCGAAGCGCTTTTGGGGGATTGTGAGTTAATAAGAGATAACGATATAATTGTACATGCATAATGTACGTAATATGAATTGTAACGAAAGAATATTGCGTAAGAAATTAGTTAGGGTTTGATGATGGGACTTAGGTCTAAAGGATTTCATTTGAGGAGTTCGAGTAAGATGATTCAGTTTTAAGGTGGACGGGGTAAGATTGAAGGTCGTAAGTATTTGATGGTAAGAGTGTGAGTGTGGAATTTGAGTTCGACAAGTAAGACTATGCAGAGATCGGTAAGGTTGTAAGTGTAAGGGTGGGGGATGAGTTAAGTAAAGAATGTTACCTTTGTAGATTGGAACTTCTGAAGGGGTGTATTTCTAGCCTTGTTGGCCGAAGAATGTAAGACGGAAGTAGTTCCGAACATAATTGTATATACACAAGTTACCTAATATGAACTTGAATGATAGGTCACCCTAATTTGATAACGATGTGAGTTTGAGACTGAGGGTTTTGACGGATTAAGTTCTGTTTTGTGCCAATCGATGAGTAATCGACTGAGCATCTTTCCTGGTATAGCCATGGTGTCATCCTGCGGGATTTAGTCTTGGTGTTGTATTTTGGCCTAGATGTTTGATGCTCTATTGAGAGCGCTATAAGTTTTTGCCCTTTGTGGGCTCTGTATATTTTTTGCCTACAGATGACATTGTATATTCTGCCCAAGAGTGGCACTGTAAGATTCCTGCCCAATAGTGACATCATATGTATTTCGCCCTTAGTTAGCACTATATGGCCCTTGTTGGCAATGTATGGCCCCAATGAGTGGGCATTTGCATGCTTAGGTAAGTAGTATCATGGATCTACTCTTACCTGTTTGATTATGTGCGCCATGAGCATAGGTGTGCCTTGCCTTTGGAAAAGTCCATGACATCTAGTTGCTCCCCGAAGGTTAAGGTGACGCCCTAGTAGCATTCCCTTCCTTTCCGACGCTGGAGCTTATTAATTGTAATAAGCTTCAGTTATTGGTAGTATGTGTACGACATTAAGAGTAAGTAGTATGTTTCGGATTTTGAGTAAGTTGTACAGGTATGATTCAAGGTAAGTGTAAGTGTGAGCCTTTAAGGAATATGTAAGAGTACGTTTATGCGTAAGAGTAAGATTGTACAAGTAAGTTCATACAAATAAGGTTGTACAAGTATGTATATGTTGTAAGTGTAAGTGTATGATGGTACGAGTAAGACTTTGATTCAGAATGTAAGTGTAAGAGTTTGCTACAAGAGTAAGTGTAAGTTCAGCTAGTACAATCGTATGTGGGTAAGACACTTTATTTATGCTTCATGTACTTGCTTCATGTATGATTACATGAATGATGCATCTATGTATGAACTTGCAAAGTTCATTGATTTATTTCCCCTACTGGGTAATTTCCTACTGAGTATGAAAATACTCACCCTATTATTTTTAGTCCCTTTGTTCGGAGGCTTTTGCAAGTTGATCAACAACTTTTTGGATGAAACTATTCCCGATGGTACTCTTCTTCCTCGACTAGGAGTGTAGCGAAACCATTGTGAGGCTTCGTGGTTTTTAGTGCAACGATTTTATGTATTGTTTAAGGTGAGAGAAATGTTTTTTTTCTGGACTTGTACATATATGTACAAACTAGAACGTAGACTGTTAAAGAACTTGTACTTAGAAAGGCTTGGGATTTGTTTATTTTTAAAGATCATGGCCATGGCAGGTTTTACTTTATATTTTTGTTCCGGTCACGCATGAGAATGTTAGTTTTGTTGTATGATGAATTAATTTATGAAAATTATTTTCACACATTTTGAATTTTGTTGGTTTATTTGATTTACATCGGTATTTTGAAATAAAATATTATCAAAGTTTATAATTAAATTTAAGGAAAAACCTCGGGCGTGATAGTTATTCTGTCAAATTACCCGCTCGAAGGCTAAGATATTAAGGAGGGGCTTTCTTTATTATATTCTACAAGGAGGTTTCTTATATTCAACACAGATTAGAGGTAGGTAGTTTTAAATTTTAATTGTATGCCGAGATTTTTACTCGCCAAAGTTTTGCTAAAGATTTTCTTCTAATTTTTTTGAAAAGAAACGGTCTTTAAAAGCATCTCCTCCTTTCAAAAATTTCTCCATGTTTCGGGTAACATACCCTTTGGATAGTTCTTGGTTTCTCGAAACTAAAGATTATTATGATGATTTTGGATACCGCCACATTTGGCTCTAGTGTGCACAGGAACTGAAATGTCATGGAAAAATCTCTTTCCTTCCATCTCCTGTTGCCCCATGAGCGTGGGTGTAAGTCGTTTAGTATTGCGACTTTTTGTGACCGTGTTTTCAGACTTATTATTTTCTGAATGATTTTTAAAAGAATGATGGCACAATATTTTTTTACATGCACGAAACATATTTTTAGAACTTAACTCAACCTACTGAGTATGAATTTACTCACGTACCCTCAGATTCTACAGGTATGTCACTTGAATCTAAAGGAGCCTATGAAGAGCTTTCATGAATTATATTTTTATGTATAAAGGCATATTATGCCCAATTTTAAATTTTTTTGTATAATACAAGGTGTATTGTAATTATTCTTTTAGTACACGGTGATCCTTGAAAATTATAATTATATTTCGTTACGTTTTTAAAAATTATTTTCTTTTATTTTAAAAATTCTAGGGGTGTTACAAATAGCAAAGTTGAAGAAAGCTTAATAAGAGGAAAATTGGGTGTCCTAGAATGCAATAGCCTAAGTGGTAATCAGGCAGCCGATGATAGTAATTATTGGGATATTTTTAAGCTACTACAATCAAAAGAATCTTGTGCATTTCTTGATGAATCTTCAGATACAAGGATTGGGGTCCCTTTGCATGCCCAAGGATGGGCGTTCACTCCTTTTATGCAGGCAGACAGTTTGACATCCTGAAATTATGGAGGCATAGACATCGGTTTGAGCATCAGAAAATGTCTGGTTTAAGTGCAACATCTATCTAATAGGACACTTGTTGTGGGCTAGAGGGAGTATATATTACTGTGAGTAGTTCTAAATAAGTACTACTTCCATTGTAGGAGAGGTGGGCGAGAGGTGGGCTTCTGGGGTTGAATTTGTTGGAGATGAAGATGTTGCAAGGGCCCTTCTTGGGGCTTGCAGGGCTGCAGCTGAACCTATGCTAAGTGCTTATGATCATTTGTTGTCAAGTGGAGCTATTCTGCCTTCTTTAAATTTTAAGACTACGTCTTTTGAGATCGGTCCTTGTAATTCTTCGTGAATGGGCAACATCTGTACTTGCTCAGAAGATGGATATTTGTGGAACGTCACACTTTTTTGGTGGAACATATAGAATAGAGCAAACAACTATTGGAAATCTAGGAATTTGAGACAAAATCGCAAGTGCAGCCAATATGTAATTTTCTCGCTGTGACCTTTTGCCATTTTACTTATGTTGTTGCATCTTCCTGGCATTGAATATATTTGGTTTTACCATCATGTTATATCTAGTATGGAGTTTAATTAGAACTAATTTGTTCTATGGGCATTAACAAGTGCTAGGATCTTAAACTCAGTAACATTTACTCGTTATCGGTGTTCATATGTGCGTACTATTAACCCTCAAATCTTCTTTTGATAATCAAACAAGAATTATAGAGTCAATCAACTCCTACAATACTAAGATGGCTTATTAGTTTTATTAATTTAAATTTTTTTTAAAAATAAAAGAAAAAAAGAGCTAAAAATTTAAGGTGTTACTTTTTTTTAAAATAGAAAAAAAAGAGCTAAAAATTTAAGTTGTTCCCTTTCACTGGCATATAATTAGGCCAAAGTTATGCAGTGTGTTTGACTGGAATATTGGCGCGTGTTTAAAAAAAAAAAAAAGAGTAATGCTACTTTGCTACTTCATCCTCCTCACACCGTTGATGAGGGGGAAGTAGCATTTTGACGTATCAATCTTTGCGTCATCAAAACATTTTTTATAGAAAAAACAAAAGATTTCTTGCTAAGTCCAAGTCATCAGGCCCATCACGGGTGTGGAGAGGATAAAGTAACATTCTGATGACGTATGAATCTTAACGTCATCAAAGCATTTTCTATAAAAAAAAGCCCATCACGGGTGTGGAGAGGATAAAGTAACATTCTGATGACGTATGAATCTTAACGTCATCAAAGCATTTTCTATAAAAAAAAGACTTACAAGTCAAAGTCATCTTTTTAAATCTCTCGCCCTTATCCTCCCTTCAAAATGCTTATAAATCCCACAAAGAAAGGCGTTAGTAAGCATCCCTTGAGCGCCTTTTCTTGTGCTTCACATCTGTCATCTCGTGCCGTGTGTACCTCTGCAAGTGCACCAAAACCTCAATGGCTTGTGAAGCAGTCGTTGGTGATAACTTCTCCTCAACTGAGAGCCAGACTCTAATCATGAAAAAGAGCATAAGCCTTTCCACGGACACCAAGTTCCGAGTTTCAGGTACCAATAGTGAGAATCTTATGTTTGAAGTAAAAGATAACGACAGCTTTTTGCACACGAAAAGGACGCTGGTCGACACCAAGGGTCGTGTTATCTTGACCATGCGCCAGAAGGTATACCAATCATCCTTTCTCTTCCGATTAGTTTCTGGATAACGAAGATTAGAAACTTGTTGTACAGCATCTAGCTGTATTGTGTGATTCTGTGTCTGTGTGTGATGCCAGTTCATGACAGCGCACAATCGATGGACGGTTCACAAAGGTGACAGCTCCGAAAAGACGGATATCATTTTTGAAGTAGTACTTTCTCACGTTCTCCAATGGAAATGGAAGACAAAGCTTGATGTGTTCTTAGCCAATAATACAGAGGAAGAAGTTCCTGACTTCCGCTTAAAATGCAACTTCATGTCCTCTAAATACAAAGTCCACAAAGGTGGAAATGTAATTGCAGAGGTAAGCCATTGGCAATGATTTTTAAGAACATGTTCAAGCATACACAGGCACATACGCATATATACACGACAGGAACTATGCCATCTTATTTTCTATTACCTTTTCCATTTGAACTTCTCTAATAACCTAGACTTTTGTGTTTGAAGGTAGCAAACAAGTTTACATGGAGTGGATTTTTTTTAGGGAAGGATGTGATCGAGATATCCATTCGTTCATCCGTAGATCAAGCATTCATAGTAACACTGGTTACAATTATATATGAGATGGCACATTCGTCCGGTGTTACTTCTAAAGTATTTAAAGGACTTCTTGATATTCCACTTTCAGATTCTTGAAGGATGAGGGATTTGTCACCCCTGTTCACTCACCCCGCTATACACTTACGGCAGATATCCACTGTGTTAAGAGGTGTAGGCTGTCTAAATTTGGGGGGGGGGGGGGGGGCTCATCCTTTCTTAAATCCGAAAGTATTCTTTATCAAATAAAATTTGCATCCTCAACTCAAAAATGTTATTCTTCATCTTTTAGGGTATTTCTGAGTAGTAATAATATTATTCTTCATCTTCTATGGTTTAAGGTTGTAAGTTGTATAATGATGTTCTTCAATATCTTTTATGGTTAAAGGTTCTGAGTTGTAATAATGTTATTCTTCATGTTTTGTGTTCTAAAGTTCTGAGTTCTAATAATGTTATTCTTCATCTTTTATGTTCTAAAGTTCTGAGTTGTTATAGCACCGCGCATATTTCTCCAATGACTAGTCAATTTTCATAACATCGATGGCTAATCTATAATGTTTTTGTTTATTCTATGATTTTTTGTATTTTTTTAATTTTTTGTCATTATCGGCGAAAAAATATGATGCTTTAGTGTATTTATATTTATATATTTACTCTAGTATTTATACAAGTAGAGTCAGGTATGCGGCTTAGTTGCAGGCTGTGAGCCTTATCGTGCACTTTTATCACGAATTTTGGAGTTATAATGCGTAACCAGGATATTAACGCGTGTTAAGTATATAAATGAAAAAATAAAAAAGAGTATATAAATATGAAATCCGTTTGAGGGATTTCATAAGTTTCGACGTCCAGAGAAAATTTCACATCCAATGAGTTTTGAGAAAACCCGAGTCCATTTTCGGTCACTTTGTTGTCCCTCCTTAGTCGTTGGACTCTGCCGGTTCTTGCAAGATCCACTTCACTTTACCGCCACGAGTTCGTAAGTACCGGTTATAACCGTCACCATGTCCTCTTCGCTCCTCCACGAGGTACCGAAATTTTTTTCGGTTTTTCTGTCCTTCAAAATTCATTTTTTGGTCGTAGGGGTACGATTTTGATGTTGTTTGTGGCTGCCCTCAACAAGACTTATCTTTGTTTGGCCGCTACGAACCCATAGGCACTAGCTAGAGCTGCCACGATGCTTTCTTCACTCCTCTATGAGCTACCGGTACTTTGGTTAGTTTTTATTCTTATTTTCATCTCACTATCCAACACTTTTTTTAGACACTAGTGTGTTTCTGGTCGTTGTTCGGCCACCAGTCGGACTCTGTCCAGCCTACCTAAACCCAATGTTGGTTGGTGGTTGACATTTCCAACCCTGCTTCACCCCTATTATCTTGCTCCACCCGTCAAACGCTTTGGGTGCACTACAACAAAAAAGACTATTAGCGACGCTTATAAGCGTCGCTAATAATAATATAAGCGTCACTAATGACTATTAGCGACGCTTATCAACCGTCGCTACTTATGCCGCTAAAAAATGAGTCGCTATTGATCATTAGTGACGCTTAAAGAAAGTTGTCACTAATAGTGCACATTAGCGACATTTATACATATGTCGCTAATAAATTTAGTATTCGCGACGCATACTAAAGCATCGCTAATAGTAAAATTATTAGTGACACATAATTATACGCGTCGCTAATACTTGCTTATTAGTGACGTTTTCCTATATGTCGCTAATATAAAAAATTATTTTAAAAAATAAATAATAACTTATTAGCGACGCTTTGTAAGCGTCGCTAATAAAAAACTTAATTTTTTTTAAAAACCTCGTTAATAAAAAAACAATTTTTTAAAAAAAGCATTGTTATGTATTAGCGAGAATGGGAGGGCCGACCGCCCCCTCTCTCCCCTGGGTCCGCCCACCTCTGGTGAGAAGGGGGAGTGGAAGGGAGGGGGGTGGCCGACTACCCCCTCTCTCTCCCCTTGGTCCGCCCCCTCCTTTGGTTTCTAGAGGAAGGGAAGGAGGTGGGAGGACCCGGGGGAGAGAGGGGAAAGAGGAGGCCAGAGAGAGAGGGCCGGATTTCGGGTCCCCACCGGAATCCGGACCCCCATAGTCCCGGCCTCCCTCACGCTGCCCCATCTCCACTGGAACCGCCCCCTCCTCTGAAACAGAGAAGGGGAAGGGAGGAGGACCCGGGGAGAGAAGGGGGGAGGAGGGAGAGGGAGGCTGGGACCGTAGCCAAGCGGGGTAGCCAAGGCCGGAGCGAATCGAGGTGGCCGGGACCAGATGCGGGAGGCGGAAGGCGGCTAAGTGGTGGGGCAGAGGAGGGGAGGAATGGACAGGAGGGAGGCCGGGACTGCAAGGGCCAGGGACAGTTACGAGGTGGCCGGGACCTGATTGGAGTGGGGATGTCGGGGCCAAAGCAGATCGGGGTGACTACGGCTGGACGCGAGCGGCGGAAGGTGTCTATGGGGTGGAGGACGGGAGGGGAGGAGCAGCGGGGGGTGTGGGGCGGACGGAGGCAAACGGGTGGCGGAAGAGCAAGAGACGCAGGCGGAAGAGCCGGAGACGAGGGTGGAAGAAGGGAGACGGACGGCGGCGGTGGAATGTCGGCAACAGAGGGCAGACAGCGGCCGGAAACGAGGAGTTGAAGAAAAAAACCCGCACGGGCGATTTACGAGGAATTGAAGAAATAACCCGCGCGAGGGATATATATTCGCCCGCTCGCGACGAAAATTTTGCCCCGCGCGAGCCATTTTCGCCTGGCGGGCGCGTGAAAAATTCACTCCCATTTAACGATGCTTACTAAGCGTTGCAAATGGAAATCATTTGCGACACTTAGCTCAAGTGTCGCATAAAATAATTTTTACCGACGTTTCGGAAATGTCGCCATTATTTAATTAATTGCTACGGTTTTTAAAACATCGCAAAAACCGTAACATTCTCCCCTACATATTCTCTCTCCCTCCTCTCTCACCCTCTCTCTCTCCCTCTCTCTCTCCTCTCTCACCCTCTTCCCTCTTCCCTCTCCTCTCTCACCCTCTTCCCTCTCCTCTCTCTCTCTCTTCCCCCCCTTCTCTCTCTCTTCCCTATCCTCTCTCTTCCCTCCCCCTCTCTCTCTCTTCCCTATCCTCTCTCTTCCCTCCCTCCCTCTCTCTCTCTTCCCTCCCCTCTCTCTCTTCCCTATCCTCTCACTCTCTCTTCCCTCCCCTCTCTCTCTCTCTCTTCCCTCTCCTCTCTCTCTCTCTCTTCCCTCCCCTCTCTCCTCACTCTTCCCTCCCCTCTCCTCTCTCTCTTCCGTCCCCTCTCTCCTCTCTCCTCACTCTTCCGTCCCCTCTCCTCTCTCTCTTCCGTCCCCTCTCTCCTCTCTCTCTCTCTTCCCTCCCCTCTCTCTCTCTATCTTCCTTCCCCTCTCTCTCTTCCCTATTGTCTCACTCTCTCTCCCCTCTAATTTTGAAATTTAAAGCTTTTTTATTATTTAAAATTAATTTTAAAAAATAAAAAAAATTAAATAAAAATACTAATAGCAACGCATATCTATATATGTCACTATTAGTACACCAAGTAGCAACACATACTCATATACGTTGCTACTATATATACAAATAGCGACATATAACACTATACGTCGCTATTATTATTTTGTTTATTATTTTATTTTCTTTATTTCAAAAATCAAAAAATTAATACAAATTTTAAAAAACTCAAAATATAATTCTTCTCTCTTCCCTCCCCTCTCTCTCTCTCCCATTTCTCTCTCTCTCTTCCATTTCTCTCTCTCCTCCCTCTCTCACTTCTCTCTGCTCTTTCTCTCTCTTCCCTCTCTCTCCCTCCCCCTCTCCCTTCTCTCTCTCCACCCTCCTCTCTCTCCCTCCCCCCTCTCTCTCTCCCCCTCCCTCTCCCCCTCTCTCTCCTCCTCTCTCTCTCCCCTCTCTCTCCTCCTCTCTCTCTCCCCTCTCTCTCCTCCTCTCTCTCTCCCTCCTCCCTCTCTCTCCCCCTTCTCTCTCCTCCCTCTCTCCCTTCTCTCTCCTCTCTCTCTCTTCCATATCTCTCTCCCTTCCCCCCTCTCCCTTCTCTCTGTCCTCCCTCCTCTCTCTCCCTCCCCCTCTCTCTCCCCCTCCTCTCTCTCCTCCCTCCTCTCTCTCTACCCTCCCTCATCTCCCTTTCTCCCTTCTCTCTCCCCTCTCTCCCTCCTCCCTCCCCCCCTTTTTTTCATTTAATTTTTTATTTAAAACATAGGTAGTAGCGACGCATTAGCATGCCTAGTAGAGACACATATGCCTATACGCCTATTACTACAAAGGGTAATAGCAACGCTTATCCCTTTGCGTTGCTATTACCCATACCTAGTAGCGACGCATACGCCTATGCGTCGCTAATACTTATTTTTTATTTTATTTTATTCTCCCTCCCCTCCCTCTCTCTCCTCCCTCCCCTCTCTCTCCCCCCCTCTCTCTCCTCCTCTCTCTCTTCCTCCTCCCTCTCTCTCCCCCTCTCTCTCCTCCCTCTCTCCCTTCTCTCTCCTCTCTCTCTCTTCCCTCTCTCCCTTCTGTCTCCTCTCTCTCTTCCCTCTCTCCCTTCTCTCTCCTCTCTCTCTCTTTCCACTCTCCCTTCTCTCTCCTCTCTCTCTCTCCCTCCCTCCTCTCACTTCTCTCTCTCCTCCCTCCCTCTCTCTCTCCTCCCTCATCTCCCTCTCTCCCTTCTCTCTCTCCTCCCTCATCTCCCTCTCTCCCTTCTCTCTCTCCTCCCTCATCTCCCTCTCTCCCTTCTCTCTCTCCTCCCTCATCTCCCTCTCTCCCTTCTCTCTCTCCTCCCTCATCTCCCTCTCTCCCTTCTCTCTCTCCCTCCTCCCTCCCCCCTCTTTTTTCATTTAATTTTTTATTCAAAACATAGGTAGTAGCAACGCATGCTAATGCGTCACTACTACAAAAGGGTAATAGCGACGCTTATCCCTTTGCATTGCTATTACCCATACCTAGTAGCGACGCATACGCCTATGCGTCGCTAATACTTATTTTTTTATTTTTTTATTTTTTTCTCCCTCCCCTCCCTCTATCCACCCTTCTCTCTCCCCCCTCCCACTCTCTCTCCTCTCTCTCTCCTTCCTCTCAATCTCTCCCTCCCCTCTTCTCCCTCTCTCTCCTCCATCTATCCTGTCACTCTCTCCCCTCCCCTATCTGTCTCCTCCCTCTCTCCCTTCTCTCTTCTCTCTCCTCTCTTTATCCTCCCTCACACTCTCTCTCCTCTCTCTCTCTCCCCCCTCTCTCTCCTCCCTCCCTCTCTGTATCCTCCCTTCTCTCTCCTCCCTCACACTCTCTCTCCTCTCTCTCCCTCTCTCTTTCCCCCTCTCTCTCTCCTTCCCCCTTGTCTCCTCCCTCTCTCCCTTCTCTCTCCTCTCTCTCTCCTCCATCTCTCCCTACTCTCTCTATCCTCCCTCCTCTCTCCCCTCACTCTCTCTCTCCTCCCTCCCCTCTCTTTGTCATTATATTTTTTATTTAAAAATATGTATTAGCGATGCATGTAACTATGCGTCGCTACTACCAAGGGTAATAGCAACACATAGATAAATACGTCACTAATACTATCCAGTAGTAGCGACGCATAGCTATGCGTTGCTATTAGTTCTTAATTTTTAATTTTTTTATTTAAAATAGATAATTATTAGCGATGTTTAAACTATTAGCGACGTTTGAAAAATAAGTAGTTAATGGTTTTTAAAAAAAATTAATAGATATACCTTTTAGGGACACTTATATAAACGTCACTAATAACCTAAGGATTAGTGACACACAAATTTAAACGTCGCTAAAAGGATAGGTATTAGCAACATTTATGTGTATGCGTCGCTAATAGACTACCATTAGCGACGCTTAATAGTATGCGTCACTAATTTTAGTTTTTTTTGCGACGTTTGTTGATATGTCGTTATTATCACTTTGTAGCGGCACATATTATTGTGACGCTTATATAAGCGTCACTAATACCCAATTTTGTTGTAGTGGTGTGTCTCAAGTTGTTGCCATCAGTGAGTCATGTGTCATTTGGTCATCGTGGGCTCTGCCCCAGCTTAGCGATAGCGATGGCCATCCCCACCTGGCCAATTACACTCCGCCTGGAATGGGCCACTTGCCCTTTCCCTATACCATGTGAGATGCACAGCTGCCTGCACCAAATGTGTTGGTTGGGGGTGGCTACCAATAATTTTGTTGTTTTGGTCGGCCACCACTTCTTGGCCCTAGCTCTGTTACCCTTTTGTGGGCCTTGGGCCGCCACCATCCAACCATCACCCTCAAGAGTGGCCCTTTTTGGCTGCATGTACATGTAGTCACACATGCGTTTTAGGGTTTAGGCACTGCATTTGTTCTGCTTGACTATCGGATGGCTTTGCCACCGAATGGAGTTGACATTAGATCCCTTCTCTACCTCCTTGAGCATTGCCCCCGTCTTTATGTGGGTCTTATGGATGAGAAATCGAAGCCGTTGGGTGTTGTCCACAACCGATTTTGACATCTTATAGCCAGTCGAGCACTTCTTTGCCACCTGCCGACCTTCACTGAGTATACCTCAACTTTTGGTTACACTTGCCACTCGTTGGCACCACCTTTCTCCCAGCCGCCCCTAGTGTAGTGTCGTGCATCACAGATTTTGCTGTATTAACCTGTCTCATCTTGTTTGGCCGTGAGTCTTCTGGCTCTTCCTAAACCCTCTGGACAACAGCTCTCTCATCTTAGTAATGACTTTGGCCACCAACTCTGCCGCCAACGATGCTACCACTGTCATGTGCTCACCTTCAAACATCATAATTATGAGGTAGGGGAGCTTTAAACTCGTAACTTCATGATTGAATGTTTTAAATGAGTAGCAGCATGCTAAGATTGTATGATTAAATATTTTGGATGTTAAATCATGATCTGTTTGCATGATGTACGAGGATAAATTATGTCATGTTGAAATGCATATGACGTGTATGTGGACTATAAGTATGTTTGAAGTATGTGTGTGCTAGTGATGACTAGCATGTTTGTTTGTAAGCTATGTTTATGGATGTGTATGTATGTGCTAGTGATGCTAGCAAGTATGCTAATAAGCACATGTATGGATGTGTATGTATGTGCTAGTGATGGCTAGCGAGTATGTTGGTAAGCTACGTGTATGGATGTGTATGTATGTGCTAGTGATGGCTAGCTAGTATGTTAATAAACTTTGTATAGAAGTATATATATGTTCTACATGTGTGTGATGGACATATATATATGTATGTTGGCTATACGCATGTGTAATGGATACGCGTGTATGTATGTGGAGCATATGGATGGGCAATGGACCATAAGAAGTGGCTAAGGGCTTTGTATGGAGTTGGACGTGGATGTGCAAGTGTATAATGAATGACAACTGATGTAAGTTTGGCGGGCGAGGATTAGAATGAATCAGTTTGGATTGGAGAATGCGTTAGGGGATTGTCAGACAGTAAGAATGTGCATAATTGTAAAAGCATAATGTACAAATTATAAAGTGAAAAGTAATCATAATAAGTGAGGTATAAGTAAGAGGGTGATACCTAGGGTTGGCTCTGAGGAGCCCAGATTGTTAATGCTTGTGTTAGACATTTTGACCATAAGGTGGATGGTGGAGTATGTAAGACTGTAAGGATTCATTGTACGATGAGTTTTGATCACGGGATGGATGGGTTAAGTGAAGTCTGGTGCCCTGGCGAACTAGGGTTTCAAATCGGGCTCAACTTTGGTTTGATCAGTGGAGAAATGTATGTTTGAGAATCTTTGTGGTATAATTGTATAGCGTAACTTACTTGATTCAAACTTGAATTATAAGTAAAGATAATGATAGTGTTATGAGTTTGAGACCTGAGGGATCAATGGATTAAGTTCTATATTTAAGCTAGCCTATAATGAGTCGGCTAAGCATTTTTCATGTCTTGTCATGGTGTTTATCGTGTGGGATGTTGTCTATGCTTATTGAGCCCCAGACGTCTGATGCTCTGTTGAGAGTGATGTATGTTTTCGATTTGGTATATGTGTTGTATTTAGCCTAGACGTTTGATGCTGTATTGAGAGCGTTGCATGATTCTGCCTAAGAGTGACACTGTATGATTTCTGCCTAAGAGTGTTACTGACACTATAAGACCCATAGTGGTGGGCAATTGTATGGCACTATAAGACCCATAATGGTGGGTAATGTTTGCGTGCTCAGGTAAGTAGTATCATAGACATGCTCTTACTTGTTTGATCTTGTGCCCCATGAGTATTTGTATGTCTTGCTTTCTGAAAAGTCCACGACATCTAGTCACTCTCCGGAGGTTAAGGTGATGCCCCTATGGCATTCATTGCATTTCGACACTAGAGTTTATTAGTTGTAATGAGCTTCTATGGTCGATAGTATAAGTACGACTGTAAGAGTGTAAGTATGAGAACAACTGTAAGAGTATATGAGCACGACTATAAGAGTATGACTATGTGTACGACTGTAAGAATATGAGTATGAGTACGACTCTAAGAGTATGAGCATGAGTACAACTATAAGAATACGCGTATGAGTATGACTATAAGAGTATGAGTATGAGCACGACTATAAGAGTATGAGTATGGGCATGACTGTAAGAGTATGAGTATGAGCATAACTGTAAGAGTATGAATATGAGCATGATGATAAGAGTATGAGTATAAGCACGATAGTAAGGGTATGAGTATAAGCATGACTGTAAGTGTATGTTTATGAATAAGATTTTACGAGTAAGGTCATACAAGTGTTGGACCACCGCCTGAGATGCCGCATGACTACTTTAGGTCAACCATTGAGCCACTATAGAAACACCACTGGGATGACCAGTGGAGCTGACCATAAATATTTATTCTTTGGCCGCGGCCCCGGTAAAGGTTGACAATAAATATTTGTTGTAGCCAAAACTGACCTGAATAGATAGGGGATGGAGTAAGGGCTAGAGGCGATGGCTATGACTCTGTTTAGAAGAGGCTTTAGTACATAGTAGAATTTGTCATGCTAGGGATTGGGGAGAGGAGAGAGGAGGGGAAGGGGGGAAGGAGGGGAAACATGAACAAACAAAGATTCCAGAGCATGATTTGTCTCAGCCATTGCCAGATATGGCTGGTGACTGAGAAGGGCACATGTGATCGGGGATAGGAAAGGAAATGAGTTAGTAATTTGATAGTTGTAGTGTTAGTAGCGGTGGAGATGGCAGCAACCACAGTTGTGGGTGATAAAGAAGAGGTAGATGTGGGATTCTGGAATAAGAAAGAGAGGGAGATGAAGAGATGAGGGAAGTTTTAAAAACCGCTGTAGTGGTAGCATATTGCTAAGTGAGTTGTCCTAATTGCAATATTTGAAAAACTTAGACTCCATGATGTAAGGAAAAAGACATGTCTTTATTATCCAGTAAGCACCCATGAAAGGACTGATCCGCAATTTTTCCTTTTTTTCAAGAAATGGGACCAAGGCAAGTAAGGTTTATTTATGGAGCAAGTATGATATTTCTTCTTCTAGGTTAAGGGGCGGGCATTAATGGATACTTTTTAATAAATTGCCTCTCTTTTCTAAATTATTTTTCTTCCTCTACCAGACATATATTATACTATGATTGACAAATGTATAAAAAACGAATACGAAAAGATAAACGAAAAAGAATTGAAACCAAATAAGAATTTCATTTCAATCAGTAGATTTATCAATCAACTTTCGCAGCTGATATTCTCAAAGTTTCTTTAAAAAAATTAAAAAAACAGAACAAAATTTTCAACTTGGAATTGAGCTTGAGCCTTGCACCAAATCATATTAATTGAATTTAAACTTGGTTACTAAATTGAAAAAAAATCGTTGGCAATTGGACTAATATTTTTTACCCAATAAAATGCTAACTAAATTTCTCTTGAAGTCCATTTTTCAAATAGTACTGCCTATATGAGCAATGTCAATAATTTACCAAGGATACTAGATTGATAAGAAGACCAAACCTATGTGTAATAAAGTAGATATTTATCACAAATTAATAGCAAAGCATCCATTATCACTTGGATGAGGCACTAATAACCCAAACACGTACCTGGAATCAGAAAACCATTTGACAGATTTTCTCCACTGTGCCAAATGGTACATCACAAGAAACCTTCCTACAGAGCTCTTCTGCATCAGTAAGGAGAACCTCTCTTACACAAACTGCACCAACACGCCCTCTCTAAATTCTTAGGGAGTGACGATGGTTTGCAGTGAACAAATGCCAAAAAGAACCACAAATGTTAGTCTAGGCTGTAAAATGCATGATCACATACAACAGGAAAGATTATTATCTCCATTAAGTTCCGAAATCCCAGTTATTGAAAGTCTCATACATAACTGTTAAATAACCAAACTTTCCTAAAAACTCGCACGGTTAGGAAATATTCATTATAATATGTAACTCAACTCAACACCCCTTGGGTATGTGTAATCACCCATCAAAGCTTAGCAAGTGAACAGTTTCATGTAGGAGAATAAAATTCCATCTTGGAAAATTTGCCTCGAACACAAATGGGAAGAAAACAGCTTCCTGTGGGATTTAAAACAAGTTCTTTTGGCTCTAATATCATGTTAAATAACCAAGTTTCCTAAAAGCTCGATGTGAGATCTGAAATATGACACTCGAGCTCAACTCCACAATAACCATGTAAAAAGCATCAAAATCTTTAGGAACAAATGCCAGAGAAAATGCTTCTGAACCTTCAATATGTAATCTCTTGTACTTCTATGGCTTTATCTCGTGTAGAATTTCTTTAAGTAGTGGAATGTCCAAAGTTGGAACAATGAGAGAGAAGCTGCTCCAGTTCGGAATATCCATAAAATAGTAATATGTGACCATTGCTGTGTTACTTCGAAGCCTTTGACATGGAGTAGAACTTATCTCTGAGTTGGTCAGTAAATGGAGTAGTGAGACGACCAGAATTAAAGAAGTTTTCACTGAACAAGTTCAGTCCTCCCAGAAATCAAATGAAGACGAATTGTGTCTAATATGACATTCCAACACAAAATGGTACTAAAACAGAGTAGAAACTTTAATATTTGCCAAAGGATGCTAGCAAAGTAAAAAGCACTCGTAAACTGTTGCCAATTGCATAGGTTAGACTCCACACCAAAGCTAAATAATCTTCTTCATGTCAAAATCCACGAGTGAATGAATTGACTCCAACATGACCGACAATTTCGAGTTAATATATTCATTACAAACTCAATTAACAAACTTCAAGGTAAGGCTTTGCTCTCTCCAATAAAGCTTCTATTACTTGTAGAAGATCTTCTCAAAAGTCTTTTTATGCATTAATCATAAATAAACTCTATAAAGATCAGAGGTTATTGAACTTGTCTGTCATGGCAGCACTCCAATGTGGATGGCTGCACGCCAATGTGGATTCATCCTTATCTTGCAATGCCAATTGATTCAATTTATCTTTAGTTTAACTATATATGAAGCAAAGATAGAGTGATTTGAGCCTAGAGCCCCCTCCAAGATCAAGTACTTATGTGCTGACTTCGCACTGGTGGGTTAAAGGCATGGGCATAAGAATTACTAGATGTTATGCAGAAATTATAGCTGAGAAGGTAGCATGTTCAGTGCAGTTTATCTCTAGAAAAAACCGTTGAAGGTAAGTGTGCAGTATTAGACAACCGTGAATCACAGTCTCATTGTAAATAAATCAATCATTATCCATGCATCTTCCATATTATAAGTTTGTAACAAGATAATTATAAGGAAATATTGGTACACAAGCAAAATGTTTTTATCCTAATTTAATAGCTTCGTTTGGCAAAAAAGTTTGTTCCCTATTAATAGCTTCAATTTATTAACTTTAAGTGGTTGGTTCCTTGAAAAAGAATATCATAAGCTTAATTATCCTTCTTTTAGATGTAGGTTTTACTATTGCATGAAAATCACTATTTTTCTAAATGTAACAATTAATATAAGATGAAAGGAGTAATACATATGAGAAATGAGAAGCAAATGTGAACTTCATAGTAAGTTATCTCAAAATTTTTAAGTGAGTCTCACCCATATATCATGCTTCTCTAGGTCATAACTTAATTCCCTTCTATCCAATTTGAGTTGTTAATAACATGTTACCCTCATTTTTAAGAGCTCTACCACATCCTTAAAAAAACTCACTAAATAACAATCTCTAAATAATTAAAATTTATTAAAAATTTTAATATTAGAGATAAAATATCATACCAAAAATTTAAGTTCATTACAATTTATTTTGGTTATCACATATGTTTCCGTTCCCTTTGGTGATGAAGTCATGGATGGAGGTGAGCTAATTAAAGGGGCACATAAGGAAGAAGGAAAAGTATTATTTCCCATAGAAGTATATAGCATATGTAGGTAAAATTTTATTTTAGAATTTTTCGCTTGTGGTTTGACATGATTATATATTAGTGGTGGATAAGTGTTACAATATTCGTTTACATTGTTACTATGAAATGTTTGATGTAACAATTTGTTTAATTTTTTCTTGTTCAGCTTGATTGTAAAAATCTTGTTTTTCATTTTTCAATAAATTGAAGATGTAAAATGAACATGTATTTACATCACTTAAATTTCTCTAGTAAATCTTGTAAACATAAAAAACTATCTAACAGTTTTTTTCACTATATACAATATTAGATTTTATGTTTTTATTTTTATCATAATACATTTTACACCTACTATGCTTGTCATACCAGGCAAAAATTTTGGCTTCACCCTTGGCTAAACTTGTCACGCCCCGACGATGCCCGACCTGAGCCGAACCCGGTCCAAGGGCCGGTCAAGCGCGCGGGGGCGACGAAGTGAAATTGAGAAACGATTCTAGCGGAAGACTTAATCCCTAACCACGGGCGATTAACAGCAACACGGAGTGCGCACAATCGTTTGAGCAAGAGTAAATAAAAGGGAAAGAAAAGGTGTTGCTTAACACAAAGTAAACAACAATCTCAAACCCACAAGCTTAGTTTAAGTAAAGCCCACACCGGCTCAAAATAAGTCATAAGCAAACATAACTGTAACATGTGACATAAATCCACAACAAGAACCCTACACAAAGGTTCGAACATAAAGCATGAAAGAAACGATGATAAGTCACGCAACGATCTCCATCATCACACCCAAGCTACCTCTGACCTTTCCTCAAAAAGGCAATCCTGTCCGTCTGCGTGTCGCACCACGCAGCCCCAAATCAAAACACAAAAGAGGGGTGAGTTTTAACACTCAGCAATGGTTTTAATATCACTGTCAACGTAGAAAATACGATAGCTTAGAAATGAGATCGTTTCAGATCAAAGATTTACACGGTGCATCACTTTCGATCACACATTCATATCACTTAACACTGCATAAAAATGCATAATTCAACCTGCATGGATGTATCTCTAGCATACATATTCCCACATGCATTCACATCATAACCAATCCCGCATGGATGTATCTCTAACATACATATTCCACATGCATAACATCAACATCAACATGCATGGATGTATCTCTAACATACATATTCCACATGCATAACATCAAAATCAACATGCATGGATGTATCTCTAACATACATATTCCACATGCATAACATCAATATCAACATGCATGGATGTATCTCTAACATACATATTCCACATGCATAACATCAATATCAACATGCATGGATGTATCTCTAACATACATATTCCCACATGCATAATGTTATCACAATCAACCTCCATCAAGGAGTAATCACACATTGACGTCACACGTACGGGAGCATAGACAAGGCCACGAAGGCGTGTCATGGTACAATATTCTTCTCTAGATTTCAAGAAAGATCGGGGTTGTCTATCCCTTATTCTGCTCGCCCTGGACGATCCTGGCCAAGGATGTCCCATTCTCACACGTAGAATCTAGAGCAGGGGTGTTCGCCCAGTGGACATCTCCCTGCGGAGGGAAGAGCCCGAGTTCTCACACGAGAGAACCCTAGAACACGTGGTAGCGGGGTGCACACGGCATACCACACCGGATTCTCGTGGTCCGTATGACACACATAATGATATTCTCACATATCCGCAAGACAAGTACACAACTCGTCCCCACATCATTCCATTAAACAAGACTCAACCCGGGAGTGCACTCGTTCCACACAGAACTCCAAATCGTTCCACACAGGAACTTCAAATCAAAATATGTCCTTTCGGACCAATCAACTTGCGATTAATCCACGACCGATAAACCCGGCACGTAATTCCATCACATTGCATCCAATCGGTCAAATTCGATTAATCACGATGAAGCCTCAATTGGAAATCCATTTTCATGATGCGTGCAGCATGGTACATGCGTGGGCAAAGCATACATGAACCCTAATCATGATAAGTGCTCTCACCAGCCCCTAATGCATCATTCATAATCACGATATTAAGCTTCAACATCATCATTTAACCCCCACATGTGTGTGTGTGTAACTAGTAGAAGCCTTTCACATGATGCATATTAACATGCTTGAAAATCAACTCACCACCACACTACACATGTGAATTTCTACCTAAACATGAATTCCAAATGAAATCATAGTAGAAGAATCGTTGAAATCATCAAGTTAAATTCAAAACTCAACCACAAAGGCTAAACACCTATAACATCACTCATTTCATCATTGAGTCATGGCATTCACCAACATTCACACACCATTAATCACAATTTATCATGACAAATCTGTCCAACAATGATTGTAGTCCTCTTGAAATATGCTCAACCAAAGGGAAACAACTATTCATAATTTCAAAATAACGATTCCAACATCATGCCACAAAACATAAGTCATTCCACCATCACTAAGCATATATCTCAACTCCATAAACTCAATAGCATGCATTTCCAGTAGCCTAACATAGCTCAAAACACTCCACATTCATATAAAATTGGCAAGCCAAAGTGGAATCATCAAAATAGGCATCATACACACAACATGCAAATTTCCTGTGTAGCCGATCGATCGCCCTTCAGGCCGTTCGATCGGTTACACGCAAAATTTTGAAATTTTCAGTTCAGCCGATCGATCGCCCTGCAAGGCCGATCGATCGCCAACACGGCAGAACAGTCATCTTCTTCCTTTCGCAAAATCAAACCGAAACACCATAGATAACACTTCAAATCCACATCTAGCACCCTAATTGTCATCAAAAGTCCTCCTTGACTTCCAGAATATCAAACCAAACCATAATAATGCAAAACCCTAAGAAATCGGGATTAAATAATTCCATTTTCTAATCTTACCATTAACACACTAAATCAAGCAAACCATTTCGAAATAAGCCAAAAATGAAGAGTTTTACCATGGATAAACAGAGATTTCGAAGACCCATTACCTCAGCACTTGATTAAGCTCGGATTGAAGAGTCACCCTTCTTGAAATCCTTGAAAAACACAATGAGTTTGAATCAAACACCAATAGAAATCGATTTACTTAAGAAATCCTTAATTGAATCTTAGATCTAGGGCTTGTTGGTAGTAAAAATCGAATTTTGAAAGTTAGGGTTTGTAGTAAAACACAAATCAGTAGCTTTTGATGGTCAAAAACGAATTGAATCAAGGGGAAAATGGTAGATTTAGAAGAAATTAAGAGAAAAGTCATGGATTAGTGCTTAATTAGAGCAAGCTTACCTTAATCGGCTTCTAATTCGGGCCTAAGTGGGGATTAGGCCAGCCCTCCTTCCTTAGCCTATTCCCAAAAATGGAAATGGCTCAGGTTTGCCCTTTTATAGTAAGGGTTGGGGTAGGCAAAGGAAAGTTTTGGGGTGTAAATATGAAAAGTAGGCTAAAAGTGGTTATTTTGCAAATTTAAGCACGAATTAAGCCTAATAAAATTCTGAAAATTTTTGTGTGACCTTAAGTATATGTCTAGGTTCATTTGACATAAAAATAAAATTTTTAACCGTGGGGCCCACAGGGGTCCCGCCAAAACCCTAATTTTTGGGAAAATAGTGAAAATTCCGAAAAATCTCAAAAATTCACATTTGGTTTAAAATCACTTAAAACCACTAATATTGAAGTTAATTTTGGTTAAAACCATCACAAACTCTATTTATTTACAAAATCATCGAATAAGATCAGAAAACACGTAAATCTCACGATAATCAATAATTAAAGAAAACCAAAACCGGTTTAAAGATGAGGGTCCTTACAAAACTAGAGGTGGGGGCGGAGAGTGAATGGGTAATCAAGAGGAGACCATTGGGGCAAAAGGAAGTGGGGGTGGTAAAACAAGTCTTACTGGGAGGGGAGGTAGGGAAGACATTGGTAAAGAAGTGGAATGGGGTGGCGTGGGGGAATAGATAGGGGTGAAACTTTAAGGGATGGCCCAACCTAATCCATAAAAATGCGGGTTAGGCCCAAATTTTTTAGGCCCAATATAAGGGTTAGGCCTCAAAATTTCTAGCTAGCCTTAAATAGGGCCATGCTAAGAGGAGCAAAAAGCCGATTGGCCCATTCGGCCTCTCTTTGTTAATAAATTATTTTTTTATTTTTTATAGTCTAATATTAATCGAAAAGGAAGGAAAAAATGTGGAGGTTGCGTATTTTAAAGGAAGTTTAAGATATTTTAAACTTAAGTCATTATGATTAGTTATGAATAATCTCTTCTAAAGGCCAAAAACATGGTATCTTATGTCTTATGAGGTCATGTAGTAGGACCTTATCCTAAGATTATAGTTTTTTATAAAACTTATTTTTTAATCAAACATATAAAGACAAAAATAAGTGGTCTGACTCAAGCTCACTCAAAACCACGCTAATGCTAGACTTTTGACAACCTACCTGGGGTTAGGACCCCACTCCAAGTCAATCCAATCTAATTGCAGCCTTGTGAATAGAGGACTTAGTTGTTTAGTTAACTAAGTGTAATTGATTAGAGCATTGCATTATGGAAAGAGCAAGTTGTGGGTACATTTTAAAAATAGGATTTCATAGTTCAATTTCATTTAAAGTAGTTGGGTACTAGTAATTTGCATAGCTGGCTGATTGTATGGTATAATTAATGTTGACTTAGTTATTTTGTCTTGGTCAACTTTTTACGGTCATATTTTACTATTAGTTGTTTGTTTCGTATGTTCGACATGATTCTCGTGAGATTGATGAAGCAATCTCTGTTATAAACAGGACTTTCTCTTACACCAACCACACAGTACTACCAGAAGCATCGTTGACATCATGTTTCGTTTCTTTTGACTTTGTTAACATGTCTTTGATTTTATTGATTTCACAGCATTCCTCTAGAACCTTTGTTTACGGAAGGCTTTGTAACCCCAATAATAGTTTACAATGTTGTCAAGGATCAAGAATAACGAGGGGAGAACAAGATTCATCTGACATTCACACCTGAGGTAGTAAATCTAATTTTACTTTCTCTATTCCAAATTCCCTTTTGCAGCAACTATAGTCTTCCAGATAATTGTATGGAAGAATTCTTTCTTTGACTCTCTGCACATTAGATGTTTGTGAAAATCCTTATGGAAATATGATTTGAGTGGTTTAATCTTTTATGCATTTGATTAGTTAAATACTTTAATAATGTTAAATTGAATGTGTATTAGGATGGTGATTTAGGATTTTGTTATTACCATTTAGTATATTATTTGGCTGCTCTTCACATCTTTTAAATAGTTGCTTCATCAAAAGAAAAATAAGTAATTTTTTAAGACCTAAGTAGAGTTTTTAGGTCCAAGTAAATTTTTGAAAATTGTTTGACTCTTTAGCTCAAATGGCAGAGCAAGTGGGGCACATTTTTTCCCAAGAAGATGGTGGTTCGAGTCCACCAAGAGTCTCATAAGTGCTAATAAAATAGAAAAGGGACTTGTAGAGATCAGTAGAGCCATTACAGTTCGACAATCATTATACTTTCATATGTTTAACTATTATTATTTGTCTGAGAAATTATTAAGCAGATTGATCCATTAAACTATGTGCAGGTCACTTGAATTCATGAAAGGACCCTAATACAACAAAAATCTTATTGATACAATAGAAATGATACAACCTTGTACATAGCAGAAACATTTCACGTTCCTCATTATCATCCCAAGTTCCCAGTACTGTTATTGAGATCTTTTTAAAAATATGTTTTGGGGTTTTTTCTCCCAATTGTGTTTTTTTTCCTTCTTTTTCAGCAAGAAGTGGGAGTAAAGGTGGCTTTGATCTATCCTCTTTATCAATTATAATCTTTTGGCTTGTCATTTGTAAGTTTCATGAGCTGTTAGAATATAATTATACAAAGAGGAGTTGCTATAAAATCTTGGCAGGACACAACGAGTACCGCCGATAAAGTTCTTACTCTGAAATGTAGGCAGAGAGCTCTAGCCGCAAGGGTGGCAGCTCGCAGCTAAAGAAGAACCACTGCATGCAGGCTGACCAAAGTGGGACATACTACCAGATATCTTTATGCTTGATTCTCAACACGCTTGCATGTTTTTCTAAATGTTTCCACATATATATGACATGCAAAGTGAGGGACACCAGTGAAGTACGTTGAATAGGGCATTTGAGGTACAAGTTCATTGGCTCTCGGTAGATTCGAACCACCATCTCCTTGGAACACAACTTCTCAACATTTCCAAGAGCTCTGCCATTTTGAGCTAGAGAGCCTGGTTGTTATTCTCCTCTACATTAAACTTAGAAATGAACAATTTACTTGGTGAAAATATTCCTTCAAGTGATTTGAGCTTAAGAGCAGTACCATGAGTACAACAAAAATATCACGATATACAATCAACAGATGGGCATTGATGATGGGTGACACTATTAATAGCAGCCAATTCACCATTAATGAGCCCGCTGCCTTTGCTGCATAGAAAAATTAAAGGGACCTTAATGGCTGCAGTAAAAAGTTTGGGATCAAAGTCATGGTAAAATCAGTTAAAGAAGAATTCAAAATGCTAAATCAATTTGAAGACTAAAAGAAAGGAGTAATAACACACCCAGCCAGCTATATAATCTAACATATCTAATTTTCACGTAATAGTTTTGCAAACATGGTAGCAGCATAGCCAGATAGGCTTGCACTGAACGAGGCAGTGTTCAATGTACTACAAAAACTCGAGAGCAGTAAGAATAAGTACTCTTAAAAAAACTTCAAAAAGATTAAAAATTCTCAAAGCATCAGCATACCCTTCTTAAAAAGATAATAAAAGATAAATAAGTAAAGAACAGGGAGGAAGATTCATCTAGATGCATACTATGAAAAAAATGACATGGGGAAAGAAAGAGAGAGTGGGAACGGGAGAGCAATGCAGGAAGTCTTTTGAGAGTTGTTGCAATTTCGTAGGGTAGAGGGTGATAGACTAAGAGGGTGAGGGGGGCACCAACTCTTCAGCAGAAGATATCACAATCAGAGCAATTTACTAATGCAACAGATTTTCTTTAAAATATTCAAACTTTTGCAAAAAAAAATAGTTAGTTATATTCCATGTGTCCCACAGTAATAGTTTTATTTGATTTTTCAAATTGAACTATTCAAAATAAACTCATTTTGAAAAAAATGGAGCTATTAATGTGGGATGGAGGGAGTACATGGTTTCTCTACTCGGTTGTTTATTTTGCTTGTTAACAATTTCAAATTAACCGACATAGAAAAGCACAAAGTTAACTAGCTCACAAACAAACAGACGTAAATAATTAGAATTAGATTTTCCCAAATGCAATGAAGATCATAAACTTGAGATCAAACACAATACCTAAAACATACATTCATTATAAGCATAAAATTGACTCCTATTGCAACTGGCAAGTCAAAAAAATTTGGCACTAAAACCAATTTTGAATTAGAACTATACTTAGAGTAAATTGACCAAACAAAATTATTTACATGGAACCAAATCTGGACAGCGATGGCAGAGGATCGCTGGTAAGGAAGGTGGTAAGGGAGATCTACATGCAGAGTGTAGCATGCCCTTTTGTCAATCTCTCGAATGATTTCCATATGGCGGAGAAGTTTCCACATTACAGCTAGCAACCATTTTTCAAGCGCTTTTGGTAGAACTGTGTGGTTGGTGTAAAAGAAAGTCCTGTTTATAACAGAGATTGCACGATTATCATGTTGAACATATGAAGCAAACAACTAATAGTAAAATATGACAATAAAAAGGTTGACCAAGACAAAATAACTGCTTAAGATGAACATACCTTGTCATGATGTCACAAGCTTCATCTCAACCAAGCCCTTCATCATCCATTAATAGCCTCATCAGTTCTGGTATTGCAAGAGTATGGATGGTTATCATTGAGTTGAACAACAAATTTGCTATGAAATTCAGACCACTATCACGAGTCCTTCCCATTTCTATGCTCCTTAAATCTGAAAATAATGTCCAGCGAACTGGAAGATGACAAAGAGGGGCGAGAGGCAATTGGGGCAGATGAGGAGATCGGGAAGAGAGGGGCGAACTCTATTTCTCATCAGCATGGCGCCAGCTGGTTAGGAGAAGAGGGAGGAGTGTGTGGCGAAGTTGAGCAGCCTAATTTGGTGTTGGTCGACGATGGCGGAAGAGGGAGGGGCCGGTAGGCACCGGCGGCGAGCTGCTGATCGCCTAGGAGGGGTCGGGTTTGGAAAGTAGGGCATCGAGCTGGGAGGTGAACAAGAGGGGTATTATAGGGATATTCGAAAAATAGTAAGTTAGAATTTCATTGGCGCGCCTGTTTTTAGGCTTTTAGATCTGAATCGGACGGCTAGGATAAACGTGGCTTATATGACTCTTTATATATTGCGGCTCACTCTATCATTCCTCTCTCTCTCTTTCTATATATATATATATATATATATATATATATATATATATATATATATATATATAATATTTATTTAAAACGTCATTAATAATATAATTATTAGTGATACATAATATAAAATGTCGCTAATATATTTATTATTAGTAATATTTTATACTATTTATTGCTAACATATAATTATTAGCAATGCTTAATACAAAACATTGCTAATGGTGATTTTAGATTACGACAAAAATCCTCTTCTTAACTTTTTGTTTCAGTCATATGCTCTAATTTTTAATATTAAAGTGGCACCTACAAAGTTGTATGTACGACAAGTGATTTTGTTGACAAATTGTTTGATTTTATATTTGATATCATGGAAATTCTAGAGCAATTTTTAATATTTAAAGTGAAAAAAATTGGTAATTTTTTGGGTGAGGGGATTGTTGACACGGTATCGGACATATTGATGCCATGGAGGAGTGGTGTCGACAGCTCGGGAAGCTTTTGAGTAATGTTTATCCCTTAAACCTTTACCCTTTGATTTTACACGAGGTTCGGCAAGTTGACCATAAGGATTTTTAGTGTCAACCCATGCGACCGCTCAGCATGCTATGAAACTTATCCATGATACTGCTTTTGATGGTTCCAAGGTATAAGTAAGTTCTTGATTGTCGGAAAACCCTATTCATATGCCTTGCAGGTGGTTAGGGCTAGAAGGAGAGGATTTTGGTGGAAGAGGAAGTGTCTGCGCGTAAGATACCAATAATCAAAGGTTTTATCGTGAGGAGGATGGCGTATGAGTGCAAAGACTTGGTGGTCTTGAGGTAGGATCAGCACCTATTATTACAAATGTCTCGTTTTTATGTCTCAAAATGCAAATTTATGCTAATCTATAAGGATTAGGCTAGGACGTGTTATGTGCTTGGAGTGTTTCAAGTGCAATCATATAAAAGATAAGCTTCGTAAAAACATTGGGGAAATTAGATGTTGAAGATAGAATGAGGCTCCAAAAGGGTTTCTGGTAAGTTAAAAGTGATTCATAAGAATTGAATAAAATAGTAATTCCCACACCATCAACATGGACATGCACATGTTGTAGTGGTGTAGGTGACTGGCAAACATGGCCCAACATGCCAATGATTGGTCAACATGGGCCCAACGCGTCGGTGAACATGTTGACAGTGCAACTTTGAAACGGGAAAATGGGGTGTAAGGAAAGGTTTATGGAGCATAGTTAGTGTTTTTTGGAGTAAAATCTTTAGGGATGTCGACTGGAGATTGCTCAACTTGAGTACAGAACTCTGTAGGATAAGTTGGACAGTGAGGAAGAAGATAGCCTCACGCGTGAGTTGTTAACATGGGTGTGCACATGTCGGCAAGGTGTCGGTGGTTCCCACATTGAGTTGGTTGAGTCGGTGATGGTGTGATCTTGAACATGGAGCTAGACATGTCAATGAGGTATTAGTGTCATCAGTGAGAAGTTAAAAGAGATAGAGGTAGGGAATAATAATCCCAACTTAATAAAATAATAGTGTAACCTTAATAATGCATAATAATAATAATAATTCTAATAAAATGAGTGGTAATAATAATAATTAATGAGGAAGTATTGGAATGGGTAGTTTGAAACTAGGATATGGATTACACAAGTGGTGCTAACGTAGAAAGTGATTAACACATGTGTTGATGATCAGGTCATCACGTGAGGTGTCGACCTAATTAAGGGTCTATATGTAGAGTAGAGATAAAGGCTTTATTCAAATTTGGAAGCAGGTAGAGTAGGGGTAAAAGCTCTACTCAAATGTAGAAATCTTCAAAGGGGTAAGCATGCATGTGTCGATGTTGGGTTGTCTAGAGGACTTCATTGGGTATGGACATCCCAGTTATATATGCTGTCCACAAGCAACATGCTACGACCTTTGCCTTCATATATATATCAGAAGGGTAGGCCAACCAGTTCAAAAGGGATTGAAGTTAACTATAAAAACAAAGTTTAGTTTAGCAGCATGATACAAGGGGGAGAAGTTCGTGGTGATGGGAAGAAATGTAAATGCTTAAAAGAAAAGAATGTGACGAATAATATGACGAGTAGTTGTGTCTGTGATGTGCTTGTAAAGCATGAGAAATTGTGAGGAACCCTAAGTTACTAATAATGTGAAAAGGGTACATTGGAAAATAATCTAAGAATGGGTTTAATGAATCAATCTTGTTTGAAAAGATCATGTATTTAATTACAGTTTGTTATCCTCCTTAGTATGCTTTGATGTACTTGTGCATCTTTGTAGTGCAGGTTCTTTAGGGGGAGATCTATAAGTATCTAGTTGAGGTGGTAATGATCAACTTAGCTACAACAAAGTATATATCATCTCTGCTATAGTATAGTGTTTTAAACTGAGCTCGCGATCTTGTACCTTCACCTCACCAACACAATTCCTAAAAAAAATAGTTTTATTTGTAAAAAAAGTTTAAAAAATATTTATTGTATTATCTAAATTATCTGAGGAGCTGTGTCATGAAAAGATGCACATCCAATTGCCCTTGTTATGGTGGAATGTGTCTCTAGAAGGCTGATGAATTGTTGGTAGGTCCAAATCGGTAACCCGTTTGAGTCTGGTCTTGCTCTTGTTGACCCAGCCCAATTTCCCTATAAATAAAAAGGGTGTCCACTAAATTATGTCCAGTTCAAGGGAATCAATTATTGAAATAAAAATAAAAAAATACAAAATGATTTGGAGCAGGCGAGGAGTGTTCTGACCAAGTTTTAGCCCAGGAAAAAAAATAGAGGTTATAAGATAACCACTTTGTCCTTGTAGTTAAATTGTGGTTTAATATTTAAAATGGATTCTAAAGGGGCTTACAAGTGGAGTTAAAAATTGAAAAAATTACTAGTGAAAAGTGAGGATGTACCCTAATTTTGGACTAAACCACATAATGGTTTAAATCCCAATAATTAGTTAAATGATCATTTTTCTCTAGGTTTATGGTGTGAACCGTGAGTGAACCAAGGTCAGTTTAAGGGGTTATGTCACGACCCACCTTAGAGGTTGGGTCTACCTTCAAAGTCTACTTAAGTTAGGATTTATTTTATTATTAAAAATATTTTAGAGTAATTAAGAGTTTATTCTTATTAGGCTTACACTAATGTGAGAGGCTCATTTAAAAAAAAACATATATTGAAACTTAAAATTAAAATTATAACTCTCCCAGGTCATGACCTGGAGGAATTTTTCCATAAGTATAACATAATAAAGTTCATTTCCCATGAAATATAATGTCTGTGTACAAACACATAAGGCAAAAAAATAAACAAATCTTGTAGAGATGAACAAAAGTAAGAAAAGTACTTAAGACCCAGTACAGTTATAGATCTTTAGTCACTTTGTGAAGCTCCCAAATAGTTTCTCCTGAAGTGTTTCTTCTACCCGCAACATATTCCACATCGGGTCCTGCAAGGTTTGGGGGTTGATGAGTATATTGAAATACTCAATAGGAAAATTTATACTTTAGACATAAGCATGACATAACAATTTTTAAATAAAATAACAGATATTACTTTTTGAAAGCTGGGACATGCCTCTCACCCCTAAAGCTTCTCCCTACATATTGAAAATATTACTACGATTTGTAAACTCTCATGACTTACTACCAATGTCCTCGACACCTATTTCATCCTAAGGTGTCTGTTGAGGATACAAAACAACCACCTCTTACTCCTCTACAGATCATCCATAAATTATTTTGTTCTTGTGAAGAAAAGAGCCACCCGTGCTCATGGGGCCCTAAGATTAAGTGATTAGATAGTCTTCCCTTGATACTATCTATCCTAACATGTGTAGCCTTCTTAAAGGTTCTTGCCTTTAGGGGCTAGCCAAGGTTCTTGCACCTCATTAGGGTCTAACTACTCTAATATGTGTACCATGCATCCAATTTCCCTTCAGATTAAAGTTGTAAACTTCTCTATTCATAGAGGTTTGTTCGCACATCTACCAAGCTTTGAATAATATATTAGTCTTGAATTCCCTTACTAATAAAGGGAATTTTTCTTTTCCAAATATCCCATCCTACTATTTGGCTGTTCAAAAACCCTAACCTTACCTTTACAAGCTATGAGCACATTACTAATAACGACCATAAAGATAGGGTTGGTAGCTCATCTCAACGAGATAATTACCCTTCATTTATCTCATCTCAGTAATTTGGTTGACATGCTTGTATGCACTTTTAAAAATATTCTTAAAATCACCATTTTAACATGGAAATAATTTTCTAAAACCACATTTCAAACATACCTTACTTGTCTATAAGTAAAATAATAGTGAAGCTAGATTTTCTCTATATCAAAAGACTCTCAGTGCATAATTCATAACTTAATTTAAAAGAAAATTATTTGATAAAATGAATATATTGGGCAAACATAAAAAAAAGTATTTGAAATTAACTTAAACTCTTATTATAATAAAGTCGTATATCTTAGTTTCAAAAATATATCATATGTAAGTATTTATGCCTTAAAGAAGGATAACAACTCTTACCTAATTCTTTGTGCGAGCTTGAAGGCGATGAGTAGAAAACTCCACAATTAGATAACCATTTTTACCTTTATTGTCATGACTCGAGATTTTATAAAACATATAAAGAGTTAAAAAGTAAAATCAGAGCTTGCTCGGGTCGCAACCTTGAAACATATAACCATAAATGTAACATGAAATATTTTATTCCCCAAAAAATATACTGTATGTGTACAAATACATAAGTAAAGATATAAACAAGTTTCCTCAAGCCAAAAGTATGAAAATATACTTAGAAACCTACTGGTGTAACCATAGACTCTATAGACACCATTTGAAGCTCCCAAAAAGTATATTTACTGCTTTCTTCTACACCCGTCTATTCCACACCGGGCCCTACACGGTCTGGGGGGTGGTGAGCATTTTAAAATACTTAGTAGGAGTACTTATCCTATCAAACATAAATATAACATCTGGTAGTTTGTAAAAAAACATAATCAAGTAAATAGATAATACTTTGCGAAGAAGCGATAAGGGTGTGCCTCTCACCCAAAAACTTCCCCAGGGCTTCTTTCTATATATCGAAGATGCTTTTAGGGTTTGCAAGCTCTCATAGCTTACCACTAGTGTCTCAGACACTAATTATATTATAAAGAATTTGTTGTAGGTATAAAGCAGTGACTTCTTACTCCTCTCCAGATTTTCTGTAAAACACTCCGTGCTTATAGAGGGAAGAGCCACCCGTGCTCATGGGGCACCGAGATCTAGAGAGCAAAGTATTTTTCTATGATACTCTCTACCTTAGTGCACGTAATAGTTTCCATTCGTTGGGGGCGAATTAGGGGTCTTGCCCTTAGTTAGGTGCTCACCAGGCTAATGTGCGTACCGTGTATCCGATTCTAAATCGGATTTACCTATGTACTCTCAATTATAGAACTCTATTGGTATGTCTACCAATTTGAGCTCTAAACAATTAAATCTCTTATATGCCAGACTCAAACGGGAATTTCCTTCTCTTTTATTTTCTTTACTTTAAACAATCTTCTACAAAGATCAACCTTTCAAAATCCTAGCATCGCCTTTACAAGTCATGGTCATATTACTAACAATGATTATAAAGGTAGGGTTAGTCGCTCGTTTCAATGAGACACCCCTTGTTAATCTCATCTTAGAAACTCGGTGGTCATGATTGTATGTATTTTTTAAAATCATTTTGATAGAACAACAATTCCATAAAAACCATCTTTCAATCTTACCATACTTGAAAATAATGGTGAAGCTAGATTTTCTTTATATCACTTATAGCATAAAGCATAAAGCATAAAGCATAATTCCTAATTAAATTCAAAAGATAAATACTTAATAAATCAAGTATATGAGGCAATTCTAAAACATACATGCAAATTAACTAGATTTATCCATGTAAAATTTCAAAGATAACCAATGTAAGTATTTATGTCTTAAAAGAGGATAAAAGCCCCTGCCTTGATTTTCAAGCGAGAAAATAAACGATACTCTGGACAGCCCGAAATTAAATATCCAATTTCTGAGCTGTAGAGATCTCGAATTAGAAAAATAACTCCGCCACGACATTTGGCATGTTCAATTTAGGTAGAAACGCCTCTTAAACGACTTAAATCAGTCTTAAAATGAGGAATAAACAAATAAAAGAAGTTTCAAAATGATTTGAAACAGAAAGCCGACACCTTTTTATAAGAAAACCAGACTGAGTAGATGTGCATCACGTGTCAGACACACGTCTGACGTGTCACTGATGCTCGTAAGCTTTTTGACGCTTGTCAGAGTCGTGCGTAAGCTTTCTGACATGCGTCTCTAACGTGCGTCGCTTCTCTGACGCGTATCATCTTCTTACGCTGCCACGTGGCAACATATTTATAAATATATTTTTTGTTTTTAAAATTTTAAAACATCATGCCTTTTTATCCCAAAGTCGGAATCATGCGTTCTTAGTACCGATGGACTCGTATCGACGAGCCCTTTGAAACTAGACCCCACATGGGTAGGTTAGCTCATATTGTCAAAGTGGGTCCTGCCTATAAGACATGTTTCCCAATGTCGTAACTTTTGCTCCCAACCTCCGTTTCGTGTGTTCTTGGGTTCGTTACGCTTATTTCACCGAGCTCTATTCAATACACCTAACTTTTACCATAAAAATTATAAGAAGATTATTTAAAAATTACAGATGTTACACTTATAGAGTCTTCAAATCCTCAAAATAACCATTCCATCATGTAGAGTATGCTCAAATGATATAAGAACGCCTCTTAAATGACCCAAATCAGACTTAAAATTACTCAGAAACAAGTAAAACAAGAAAAAACATGGGGGAAAGGGGTATGGGATCAGAAAGAACACTCCTCCCTTTGTTTATAGGCACTGTGGCACCATTATATGTGGTGCCACCATGCGTAATGCGCAGATGTGTGGGCCTATCTTGTGTTGCATGTGACTTACGTTAGTGCCTTTTTTTTCAATATCCTTATTAATTAGTGGATAATGATGTCAACGATAATTAATGAGCACGTATAATGCTATGCTTTTTGAGATGGTTGTAGTTTCTTAGCAAAAGTACATCTAGATCATATAATGTTGGCAATAACATTGGCAATGTTGGCCCGATCTGAAAATATTTTTGTTCTTTTAAAAATTCCCTTCTTGAGAGAGTAGATGTTTGTTGTTTGGTCTTATTGGTTGCATGTTTTTCAGGTGAGGACTAGTAAGACCATGATCATCAGTGGGGGATTGAGGACGACATTACACTAGTGAGATCTAGTTTTTTACTTTTACAATTTTGTAAGTAATTATAATTATTAGCTTGAGAGACAACTTTACTTAGTTATTTATTTTTATATTGATGAAGAGGTTTGAATGTAGAAGAATGGCTTACTATTTACGGATTTTTGAGATGTGTAGTAATATCATATGTTTTGATATTCACATTTCTGAACCCCAATTATCTTAACCTAGATATTTAATTTCATAATTTGCATTGCATTTAAGAAAACAATTTCACATGATTTACCATGTAGTATTTAAAAAGGGGTTTAAAAATTTATGTCGTGATAGGACCCAAGTGGTAGTGATTCTAAGCCTACCATGATTGCTAAGAACCCCAAGTATTTGTGATGCACTATCATCCTGTATACATCGAAAACTCTTAAGCCATATCCCGTATGCATAAGGAGGCGAAGGCAATGACCATCTGTGGGCTAATTACCTCCTTGTCATGGCTAACACATAGTCCTTTGAAGACCTTACTCTCATGCATTCTATCCTACATTCAAGAGAACTCTAAGATAGAAGTCAACACTCTCATGGAAATATAACTTAACTGTACTACTATTGATTACTATTCAATCAAATTATCTTTATGACCCATACTCTTATTATGGGTACAATCTTAAGTTTAGGGTCCACATGACACCTTACACACTCTCAAGATTTAAACACGGTATTCACTTTCTCTATTAGAGCATAATATTTGTACAACCTATACCATAATAGATTAACGGTATATCTAAGAGGAATTACATACATTTAAAATTGAATCTTGGTTTCTGTTAGCCCCTTAACTTGACAGATGCGGAAAGGGGGCGGCTACTCCCATACTTGGCAGCGGACAACCAAGTTTTGCTAGGCAGCAGACAACCTAGGCAGCCCCTTGGGCACGGACGGATGTTGGGACAGCACAGGAGATGTTCCAGACGAGCTACTATCCTTGCGGAGCAGGCTGGGTAGGAGTCCTTGTGCGGGCGGGACTCTCGTAGCGAAGCTGGGCGCTGCTTAGACTTAGGGGAGAACTCCTAAGGCGGATAGGATTCAGCTTATGCTGGCTAACTGCACTCCTAGTTGGAGTAGGAGACCGGGCAGCAGACTCCTAGGACAGACAGGACTCGTACAGGCAGGCTGGCTACACTCCTAGGACGGATGGGAGTTGGTTGGTTGGTTCCCTTGGATGGCATGACTCTTGGTGGTAGCATGGTGAAGGACTTCTAGCGGAAGACGAACTCGCGAAGGCTTCCTAATCTATGCTAGCCCAGAATGGCTTTGGGGTGAGAGTTGGACAGGGTGAGGACACTTGTATTGGGTGGTTTCTGTACTTCTAGTTGTTCTAGGACAGTCAGCCTATGGCTGAGTCTATTTAAGGGAATGGTTGGGGCAGCCATGGCATGAGAATGATCTGATTTTCCTACATAGCGAACCAGGGAGGAAGAGAAGAGAGAGTTCTCAGCCTAGTTGTTCAGCCCTGCCCTCTCCCTACTTGTGTATTTCAGCGGATTGATTTACATAGCTTGGGCGGAGACCCTTGCACCAGGTTGGTTGTATTGCTTTGTGGTTGTTTTGCTTGTTTTCCCTTGCATATACGAGTGGGAAGGGAGAGAGTGGCTACTGGCTGCGCAGTGTAGTCAGGCCATCACGAGTGCGAACGCTACTCAAAGTTTTGCACCCGTGACAGTTTCCATCATTGCATTGACATGTTGGTATGTGTTGATAGTGAGCCTAGGTTCGAAACTTACATTACATTAACATGCCAATCGACATGTTGAAGACATGTCCAACATTGTATCTTTTTTTAAGGTAAATTCTATGCATTCCTATTCTTGAGCAAGCATCTATATATCACATGGCTTAAAACACAAGATTTTCTCTACAAAAAATTCTAAGGGTCATCTATTTCCATGACAGTATCCTTTGTGATAAACCACAATTAGAATCACAATTGATTCCATCATTACAATTCAAAGTATGGCTTAACACATGCACCTTGTCGTGCTTCCACTCCTCTATACACATGTCCTGCAGAGTGGTACAACAAACTGGCAGCCCTTAACTTCAGGCTCATGGTCACTTGAAACACGTCAGTGATGTCTACTACATTTCCAACCACACTTCTAACTTATATAATGTAAAAAGATCATCTTTTGTTGATTACCATAAACTGATGCATCATCATCAACTTATTATTAAGTTGAGGTTAGGCTATCTAACCCATCTCTAGAATTGTAATGACCCTAATTTTCAAAGATATTTATCTATCTTTGATAATGCTTATATTCAAGTTTTTATCAAGTTGAAATTACTTAAAGATTATACTCAATAAGCTTTTATAATGATGTCATGGAGCACTAAAAGATGAGTGTAACGGGCCTTAAACCGCTCTAATTAGACACTGGGGCCAAAAGTTTTGGCCTCGAGAAACATGCTGCATAGGTGGGGCCTACTTAAAAAGTGCAGCAAAATCCCCCGTGTGGGGTCTAGTTTTATGGGTCTGGTTAATACGAGTCCATTGGTACAAAAAACACATGAAACAGAGTCTGGGAGAGAAAGTTACACGTGCTTAAAGTTTTTAAAAATTTTAAAATGAATAAATAAATAAAATAATATTTATTGCATCAGCTGGCATCAGCATGCTGAGGCCAGCAAACTCATGTCGGTGTGATGCTCTGTGATGCAGTTTTGCCACACGCAACGTTCTTCTTCTCTATTTCCACAGGTTTAGCTATAAATTTTGAACTCAGATCTCTTCTCTTCGTAATTTTTCAAGTTCTACCACTCCGTAAACTTCTTTTCTTCCATTCTAATCAGTTTTAACTCCAAATTAAGCAGTTCAAAAACCATTTCTAACTAAATTGAGTGTGCCAGACGTGGTAGTGGGGTCAGCTTTTCTGTTTGAAGCCCTTTTCAACTACTAAATTATACCTCAAGTTTGAGGTAGGGAGTCTTAAACTCTAAACTGATGCTTTGCCCATAGCATTATTCATTCCATACCGTTTTTGTTCAATTATGCTTATTTGGTTTATTTATGAGGAATGCTATATTTGAGAAATATTTTGTATGCTCCTTTTTATATTTTGGTGTGTGCTTTTTCTAGATAGTTTCGATCATATTTGAAGGCTAGTTATTTAGCATAAAGTCAAATAACTATCAAAGCATAACTCCTTCATACTCATCGAGGAAAATAATCGGTATGGCACGTGTGAGGATGTGGAACATCATGGAAAAATTCCTCACTTTCTAAGCCTCTTAATACCCTACGAGTATCGGGGGAACGCCATTGGGTATCATAGCTTCTAGATTGATCGTCATTGCATGAACTAACATTTTCTGATTCTGGTTTTGAATATTTTTTTGAAATATATTTTTAGGTAAAGATAAAGTTTTAAATTATTTTGTGAATTTTTGGCTTAGCATTACTTTACATATTAACACGACCTACTAAGTATAAATATACTCACCCACCCCTAGATTATGCAGGAATTATAACTAGAACGAAGGTAGAAGAGTAAGTGTTATCCAAATAATTTATCTGGTTGTTGCTGTAGATATAATCTTTGTAATTATTTTGTGACCAGTATATAAAGGCATGATATGCCTCGTATTTGTATAATTATTTGATCTATGCACAGTAATTGTAGACATGTAATTAAATTTACTATGCTCCTTGAATTTGATATTTATAATATTTTGGTTGTGCTATTACTCTGATATTTTTTTAAGTTTTTTTTTGTTGTCATGTTTAAATTTTGTGTGTTATATGCACCGATAGCCATCATGTTCGGTCACATGAGTATATTTACACATGTCGGACAAAATTATGCTATTTATTATATCATTATAAAATGGTGGTCGTCACAAGAATATCTTCTGCAATCTTCCTCACATACAAGAGCAGGATTATCTACGACATCCAATATATTTTGACAACAAGTAGCACATGTCTCAATTGAAGATCTTCCTCTAAAAGTTCTCCAAACCTATATTTCTCCTTTTCTAATTTTATGGATGGTTTTCAAATGAAAGAATGCCTTCATAAGGTTGTAACATATTGTTTCTTTGAAACCCTCGAACTACCCATGATTCTACTATGCATCAATAAATTGTCCTTGCTCGTTAACACGTTGATATGCCAGTGAATCACTTATGGTTTATTGGCATCTAGCCAACACATTGGAGACATGTTGCTGATAGACAGTCACTCCAAAAATGTTTTATTTTTAATTCAAAATTATTCTGTATATTAAACTTGTGGGTGTTACAATAGACAACTCTATCGACAGTCAACTATTATCTACGTGTTATCGTGAACTGCCAATAATAGAAGTTTGTGGTTTCTTGGTGCTCGAGAAAGATCAAAATCAAGTAAAAATAATGCCTATTGTTGATATTTATTGTAATACCCCACTTTTTCGATTACATTTAAGGGTGTTTGAGGTAATTAGTAAATTTTTTGATAAATTATAGACAGTTTCAAGGGTTGAAACCTCCATATATGAGTAGAGCTCGAAGAAACGAGTGTAACGAATCAAAGAATGGGCGAAACAGAGGTCATGACTAGAAGTTAAGACCTTGAGAAACATTGAAAATAGGTAGGACCCACTTGGAAAGAGCATGATATATTGCTTTAAGTGGGTTAGTATTGAAGGGCTCGCCGATATGAGTCCAACAATACCAAGAACGCATGAATCCGAATTTGGGGTAGGAAGTTACTCGCGTTTGAAGATAATTGTTAAAAAAAAATGGTGTGCGGCACGCGACTGGCACGCGTAGCAGCGCTGGTTGGCGTGGTGAGACACACGCCCACATTATTGCAGTGTCATGGAAAAATGGTACGGCAGGCACTGCATTTCCGCGCTTGGGCACGACCCGCGTGTCACCGCAGTGCCTCTGCTTGAAACCTACGGCACCGCCGAATTTGGTAGCATAGCAGTGTGGTTTCGGCTCGCCGGGGGTCTATAAATACCCCATTTGTGCAGTTTTTTAGCAGAACTTGAATTCTCCCATTTCTGAGTGTTATGAGTCCGATTAAGGTCATTCAAGAGGCATTCTTAAGTAAATTGAATGTACTCTATGCAATGGAGCGGTCCTTTCTTCAAGTTGGAGACCGTATAAGGAGGAAACACCCCAAGAGAATGAGAGGTCCTACCCATTGTCCTCAAGCACCGACAAACTTCTTTTTCTCTGTTTCTAAGCATCCTAGCTCCGATTTAGTCTATCTAAGAGGTGTTCTTGACTAAATTGAGCATGCTCTTCACAATGGAGGGGTTCGTTCTCTGAGTTGGCAATTGCATAAGGAGAAAATGCCCCGAAACAAGGAGAAGCCCTGCCTGTCATCCTTGAGCATTCGAGAAAGAAAAAGGAGTCAGAAGTAAGATGGGGTTCTGTTAGAAGTTGCTGGGCCACGACGAGAGAAGCCATCTAGAGTAGGGGAGGCTCTATCTTTCACCGAAGAGCCACCCAGTTAGAAAAGTATTTCAAAGCTAAGGGGAGGCTCCGCCCATAGTTCACAAATGTGGAAGGAGAAAAACATCTCTGAAAGGAGGATGTTTTGTTCGACACCCCAAGTACGAAAAGCAAGGAGCATTTCAAGGAGAAAGGATGCTACATCCGCCTACTTCAAAGGAGATTCTACCTACCATATCTGAATCTAAAAGGAGGATGATCCGAAGAAATGAACAGCTCTAACGCTGCCGCTTCCGATATCTCGTATAGGTAAGTATACCTGATCTCCCGTATGAGAATATATATATATATATATATATATATATATATATATCCTAAGTAGTTAACTTAGGGTGTTAAATTAATTGTACGCTTACACATCTTAATTAGTGATAATAATGTACTAATTAATATGCATGAATCGTTATGATATTTTGATTTGAATTACTTTGTTATACTTTATCTGATATGATCTGGAATGTCATGTCATGCTTTGATGTGACTTGTTATATTCTGTCTCACTCTAGGGTAGAGCGAGATGTGTGGTGTGTGTTGTTTGGTCTCGGCTTAGTGATAGAGAGAGACATGTGTATATGCTTGATCCCGCTCTGAGGTAGAGTGAGATGTACGATTTCGTTGATTTATTAAGCTCCGCTTAACTCCAATAGATTACAAATTGTAATATGATTTTGATTGAATACCAGTATAAATATATATTTTAACATATATGATTTTGTACTGCTTGATGTCTGTAATAGCTGTTAGGCAGAACTACGTTCGGATCCGATCGTATTGGAATAAAATCCAAAACGTACATAGGCAACTAACGATAAGATAATGTTGGCCAGATCCAAATTAATTATAATAATAAATTTTATTTTGATTTACACACGACAAACTATGAAGCTTCGTTGTGTATATGTGGTCGTTACAACGTGAGTCTACTTATAAGAAAGTCTTAAAGCTCTGTAGTGCGTAGATGAACTTTGTACCTCTTGCACACATATGATGATTTCTGGCTTAAGGAAAGAAAATTTTTATTAAGAGATTTTATGAACCCCGGTTCGGGTTGGGTCATTACATTTATGGAGTTGAATATGCTTATGTGTTCATTTTTAAAGATTAGAGTTTATAAAAATAAAAGAAATAAATGGCTCCTCATTTGGTTTGTGGCTAGTCCCGCTAAATTTCGAGAATGTAGTGGTGGTGGAAGAGGAGCAAAAGAAAAAGTAGAGGGAGGAGGTGAAGGAGTTGGCAACAGAAAGTGAGGAGAAAGCGGAGAAGGAGGTTGAGGTGGAGCTGGACAGGAGGCAGGTATGGGAGGTGGGGTAGGGCTGGTTTGGTAGGTAAGAGGGGATGGGGTGCTTGAGTCACTTTTTACGGCATGCATGGCTAACATATGCACATGGCCGTTTTAAGGAGTACCCATATATCACATTTCTTGGAAATGGAAGGATTTCTCTATAATGCTCCTATATATATATATATATATATATGGTGGGATCACACTGTCATCAAATTACTAAAGTGCAAAAATATATTTTCATTTGTATCATGGCAAAAGAAAGTAAAAAAAAATGGTGTCAATGTTCTGTTAAAATATCCATTAGTCCATAGCAACTATATTTTTTCATTTTTTCACTAATCATGGTCAGTAGATTGATTTTTGCTCATTTCATTAATTACACCAATAATATTTAGGATCCAACAAGGTTTCGTATATTTTTTGTATAATGCAATTATAAATATCTAGTTTAGGATTAAGACAGTAATTGACGCATTGAGATGTCAAAGTCAGCTCTCTTCTCCCTTTGGTTCCTTCCGTTTCTCTTTCTCTCTTTTTCTCTGATTCTCTTTTATTTGTCAGTGCAAGAAGGAAAGGGTATTTAGAATCGCCCACTAGCATATTTTGTTCGGCTTTCTTAGGTTGACTATCAATTCGTTTACTTTCGTCCCTGCACAATTATGAAAATAAGAACAACTGCAAGTACACGCAAGGTGTGATGGGAGGAGAACGAGTCATTGGAGGTCTGATCGCTGCTTGCGTCCTGTGATGTGTAAGCATCAAATTCACTTAAATAACGAAACTGTAAGTTTGAAATTCTATTAATACCCAAATAAAGCTCAAGATGGACGCATTGAGATGTCAAAGTCAGTTCTCTTCTCCCTTTGGTTCCTTCCGTTTCTCTTTCTCACAAGAAGGAAAGGGTATTTAGAATCGCCCACTAGCATATTTTGTTCGGCTTTCTTAGGTTGACTATCAATTCGTTTACTTTCGTCCCTGTACAATTATGAAAATAAGAACTGAAAACTGCAAGTACACGCAAGGTGTGATGGGAGGAGAACGAGTCATTGGAGGTCTGATCGCTGCTTGCGTCCTGCGATGTGTAAGCATCAAATTCACTTAAATAACGAAACTGCAAGTTTGAAATTTTATTAATACCCAAGTAAAGCTCAACATGGCTTAAACAGAACTTAATCAAATGATGCACACTAAGAACTAATTTTATAAAACTAAAAATAAATAATGCCAACTTGAAGCGAAAACAAAAAAGTAAGACCTAGCAAAGCATGTTGTTCAAGAAAGAAAATGAGGAGATAGCAAATATAAGAAGAATCGAGATCCATTTGTGCGCTGACGAATAGGTGAACTTGATATTATTGGTTTACCTAATGACCAGCATGACTTCTAGGACAAAGAGGTACATGAGCTGATTTTTTCAGATAAATCCAGCTGAGATATATTGTGTCCCCCAACAAATACCGAGAAAGCCCATATTCTCAGGCCCAGCACACATACAGAGCAACTTGATAACACCCAAGCTATAAGTTATCAGAATTAAGTAAGTCTGAGACAATGTGACAAGTCATAATATATAAATTCGCCAGCCCGGACAGATCTGACAAAGAAACTATAAATTATCAGAAAAAAGTAAGTCTGAGACGATGGAACGGAAGTCATAATATTTAAAATTTAAAATTTGTTCTTATTATAGTAGACGGCATGTTTACACTAATTACTTAGACTTTACACTACATCACTAGATGACGTCCTACATAAAATATTTCATTCTAATGGGGCTGTACAGATTATGCGAAGGAATGATTAAATTAATTATATTTTTATATTTATTAAATATTAATTTTCACACCTTAGTAATTATTATAATGAAAGAAATTTATATAAAGTTAATCGAATAAAGTGTGTACATTTTATCTTTAACATCAAAGTCACCTTCATTACTCATATTAAGGAATCACTTGAATATCTATATTTTATGATAAGACGATTAACTACATGTTATATAAACACATTCATACAATATATGCAGCAAACAAGAGTTATATAATTGTTCTCATGAAGGAAGATAATGAAATTTAGTAAAAAATGATTTTTAAAAATAATTTTTACTATTTTATATAAAATCTTGTCGAAGATAACTCGTTCTGTTCAAACTGATTCATCCGCTTATTGACGGACATATTTTTGTTAAGAAAAAATCGAACCCATTTTAGGTTAAGAAAAAATTAAATAAATTTATCTCAAAAAATAATTATATTGTTCACCCATCCGCTTAATTGAACTGACCTAAGCTGAGCTAGGTGGTGCATGCACGCATATGTGGGTTAGCTCACCTAAGTGTATAGCTCTAATATGTATCTCCTTCATTAAATTGGGTGGCATAAGGGCCCAACTTAAAATGCCAAACTTATGCCTTATATACCAACAACATCACTATTTTTTAAGAAATGTGTATTTGATTATTCATAGCCTTCAAACAATTCCCATGTGTATTTACATTCACATAAAAGTGGGTAATACATTTTTCAACAATCCCCTATATGAATGATAATTGGCTAGATAACTATGCAAAATAATGCAGATAAAAAGTTATAGTAAAATATTAAAAAATTCTTATATGGGAAAAAATAACTTTTGGCTTTGAACCTTCCCTTGTGAAAATTACTGGGTCTACCCGCTAATTAGTGAACGTGATGTCTTGAATTTACACAGTCACTTCCTAGACACCTTGTTCTCATAATTGTGTTCGTTTTAGCCCTTAATATGCTCTAGAAAATTTAGCTTTAAAATTCTCATAAAAGCTGCCCCTTCACACTTATATAGGCTATTTTTATTATGAGTATTTTGTCATACCCTACTTGATTTAATTCAAGCTATAAGAACTATTAAAAGTAAAGCTTATCTTAATTCACTTTGTATACATCATTATCTCATCATAAGAATGAGGATGAGATATTATTTCAATAGTGATTCTTCTTGAATCCCCACAATTTGGTTGTCTTTTTTAACCTAAATTTTAGGATATCCAGTCAACTAAGTTGGGTTGTTATTATAGTGACTTAATATATAGACCTTAAGTCTATTCCCCTTCATGAACTGCTCATTTATTCTTTAGTTAAACCCTTGGTAAGTTGATCCATAATATTGCCTTTTGACCTGACATAATGAAAATAATTTTACTAGAGAGTAATTATTTTATGATATTATGTCTCCAACGTATATGTTGAGACTTACTAAGATACAAGTTACTTTGTGTCTTTCCCATAGTCGATTAGCTATCACAATAGATGCAAATAGGTAGCACATGTTTCTTCCACATTGGAATAACCTCTAAAGATAATGAAGTCACTCAGCCTCTTTGCTTACTCTATCAAGTGCAATAAATTTAGATTCCTTTGTAGATTTTACTATGTATATTTTTTAGATGATTTATAAAACATTGTTGTACCTCCAAGAATAAATACATACCAACTTGTAAATTTTAAGTCTTTCATATTAGTTAGTTTACATCACAATAACCCTCTAGTATTATTAGATATCTTATATAATGCAGTACATAGTTAAGGTGTATTTTAGATATCTAAGTACCCTAACTATAGCCTTCTAGTGGTATATCCCTCAGTTGATATTATATCTACTCAGTTTACTTACTATGTAGATATGCCTCACTTTATATAATTTGTTATGTAATTAAGATTGCCAATAATTTAGGAGTATTATAGTTGTGATATATTTTCACCAGTATTTTTTCTTAAGTGCAATGTCACATCTACAAGTGTTCTCATTGGACATTATCATTCTTATTGAATTTCTCTAATATTTTTTCAATGTAATGAGATTGAAACAATGAATATCCATCATATGTTCTAGTTATTTTTATCCCTATTATAACATCTACAACACCCATATCTTTCATATCAAACTATTTTTTAACATCCTCTTAGAAGTTTTAATGATTTCACTATTACTATATTACAATGATATAGCCATTAAGTCTTTCTTTTTCATTAACAGATTTGTCACATTTATTAATTTTGAATCCATTTAACATCATCATTTTGTCAAAAAAATTTTGTCACTATTTTGTTGCTTGTTTAAGCCCATAAAGAGATTTAACAAGTTTACATACTTTGTTTTCTTGACCCGGTATAATAAATCCTTCAGGTTGATACATATATATTTTTTCATTCAAGTCACCATTCAAGAATGTGGTTTTCACATCCATTTAATGTATTTTAAATTATACAGAAAGTAATAGTGATTAACATCCTAATTAAAGTTATCCTTATACATATGTATCAAAGTAATCTTATCCTTCCATTTTCTTATATCTTTTGATAACAAGTCTTGTTTTACATTTTTCAATTTTTACTAGTTATAACCTTTTTCTAATATTGCGCTTTAGGAGAGGACATGACTTCCTTTAAGGTTTTTGATGTTCTAGCACATTTTCTGCATCTAAGTTCATCATCTTCTCCCTTTTGATCTTTATTATTGTCTAGTATATAATCTAAAGTTCTTTTAATAGAACTTTCCTCTTAAGTAGAATTACACGAAAAAATATGTTTTTAAGAAATGAAACATTCCTAGATACATAATCAATGGTCCTTAGTCCAATCTTAATTCTTTTAGGATTAGGGACCTCCACCTTAGCCAAACACCCCTCACACCTTTAAGAATTTATAGAAATGCTTTCTACATTTTCATAATTCGTACGGTGTATTCAAGGTTTTCTTACGAAGTAATTTGTTGAAAATATAATTTGCTAAAAATAAAATACCCCCGATATGTTTAGGGGTAATTTAAAACTTATTAACATGACATTCATAATTTTTTTAATATTTTATTTTTCGTTTAGCAACTCCATTTTACTGAGGTAAATAGGGTATAATAGTTTGGTTTATAAGAACAAAATTTACCAAAAGTTGATTCATATTACCCACCTCTCTATCACTCCTTAGAATTTTTATTTTCCTACCAAGTTGATTTTTAACCTCTGTATTATATAGTACAAACATGTTATATCCTCATCTTTACCTCTCAGTAAATACACATAACAATATTTAGTACAATCATCAATTAATATAATAAAATACCTTTTACCTCATATTTGAATTAGTTTTTAGTCATATACATCACTGTGAATTAACTCAAGATGTTCAATACTTGTAATGCCTAAGATTTTTCATCACATTTTCTTAAAAATTTACAAAAATTCCTTTGCAATATAACACAACTATAAATTGGGAAAAATGATCAAATACAAAACCTTACAAAATAGCTTATAATTTAAAACATTAACATAAATTTTTCCCATCTAAATTTTTTTGCTCATTCAATCAAACATCATACGACTAAATATCCTCAGGTGTTACTCGAAAATAAACATACAAATAAATGGCTACGATCACAGGCTTTAAATACAAATACGTCCCAGGCATCCCTGAGTGCATGTCCTATAAACAATCCATAGTCTAAAAAAAATTACAAGTCAAAAAAACATAAACACCTTAATTATCATTTCACCCAATATATCATATTGTGACAGAAAATATAACTCGCAGTAAGTTAAGGATATACCTGAGTCAATGGGAATCAATCCACTTATGGGAACAAATGTTTATCTTCAGGAACTCTCTGTCATAAACCTGAAAAAGTCTCATAACCATCGGGGTTAAAAAATATAGGGTAAATAAGTATTTTCATACTCAATAGGAAAATACTCAATAGGGGAGTTCTAAAAAGTAAACTTTGTAAGTCCATACATAAAATGCATTCATGCAATTCAAACATGAAGTAAATATGTATATAATATCATGTGCATACGCATACAATCATGTCAAATACATACTATTAAACGAATCTTGCACTTATACTCTTACTTAGAGTCTTATCAACTTACTCGTGCAATTGTACGCTTACTCATACAACTTACACATATTCATACAACCTTACTCGTATAATCTTGCTTAGAAACATACGCTTACAGTCTTGCTCATAAACTTACACTTGCTCAAAAACATAAACATTTATATAGTCGTACAATACTATCGACCACTGAAGTTTATTAAAATGCCACTCTTGGCATACAACGCTCTCAATAGAGCATCAAACATTTGGGTTTAATACAACACACAAGCAAAATTGAAAACATACATTGTTCTTAACGTAGCATCAGACGTCTCGGCTAAAATACAATACACAGATAATATTCTGCAAGATAAACACTATGGTAAGACATAAGGAATACTCAGCCGATTTATTATTCGCAAACTCAAACACGGAACTTAATCCATCCAAACCCTCATGTCTCAAACTCTAAATACTAACAAATTAGTTTTTCTTATAATTCAAGTTTGAATTAAGTAATTTAGATAGGTACAATTATGCAACCCAATTCCTTTGTCTTACGGTTTTTCATAGACCACTCCTAAACTGAACCCATTATGAAACTCTAGTTCATTAAGGCAACATACTTCGCTTAACACATCCATCTCATAATTATAACTCACTACCAAACATATCATTACATATTCATATAGTCTTCGCCATCTACCTTATGGCCAAATTGTCTTACTCAAATGTCATCAAACTAAGCTCCTCAGAGCCAACCCTAGTTAACACCCTCTTACTTATACCTCACTTATTATACTTACTTTTCACTTCATAATCTGTACGTTATGCTTGTGCAATTATGCAATAATTTGTTTGACAATCCCCCAACATACGCTCCAATCCAATCTAAATCATTCCAATCCTCGCCCATCAAACTTACATCCTCCATTTACCATCATACACTTGCACATCCACAACAAATCCATGCCAAACCCTTTGTTACCACTTACCATCCATCTCCCATACTTCTGCCCACACACATACACATATCTATAGCATAGACATATAGCCTCATACATACCACTATAACAAAACTGACTATTAGTGACGCTTAAAAGCGTCACTAAAAGCGTCACTAATAATACTGTAAGCGTCGCATATAAAACGTCTCTACTTGTGTCGATAAAACTGTAGTCGCTACTACATATTAGTGACACTTAATTAAACTGTTGCTAAATGTATAGTATTAGTGATGTTTATAAAGCGTCACTATTAGTATAGTATTATAGATGCTTTTTATTAAGTGTCGCTAATAATATAGTATTAGTGACATTTATAAAGCATCCCTAATAACAAATATTTTAGATCTTTTTTAAAAATATAATTACCAAACCGGGGGTTGGAACAGGTTAAGAAATGACCCTCGACATGGGTTAGGCACCCGTATGGGGCACAGGTCAGTGCTAACCAGCAATGTGAGTCAATGCTGACCCGCGACGTGGGTCAGTGCACCCGCGCGGGGTGAGGGTCAGTGCTTGAGCGGGGCGAGGGGCCGTTGCACCCGTAAGGGGAGGTTTGCACTTGTGCAGGGTGGGGGTGGCGGGTCAATGACGACCCATAGAAATGAGTCGAGGTGACCCATTTCTGCGGGTCGTCTTCAACCTCTTGACAGAGAGGTTGTAGCGACTCCTCCAGCAGGTCTAATTTTGCCTTCTATCGTTTGGTGAGGCCCGCCGACTCCTAGCCTTCAGAATAATTTCTGCCGGGCAGCGAGGATCCAATAACCGGTGACTGGAGGACAGGCAGAAAATAAAACGGCAACTGACGAGAGCGGATGACAAATGGAAGATGGAACTCTCCATGCAGCCAATCATCATCTGCCCCATCTGTCGAATAGAGCTCCTCATCTCTTTGCTCGAACATATCTCCCTTCAAGCCCACCTCCTCCGACGAGGTCACGTCCAACACGGGCGATTGGTCCGGCTCGTCAGAGATGCTGGATAGATTGTCATCCTCGGACCCAAAGATGCCACCTTTCCTGTTCACACTGCTGACGGAGAAGGGACAAAGATAGGCGAAGAAGGTGGAAGCAGAGGAGGAGAGGAGAGAAGTGCTTGAGTTTAACAGTTAGGACGGCGGCCGAAGGTGTGGCATATAAAGGCATGGGAGGAAATTCGCCCGAGTGCGAAGGTTCCTCCCCAGCGCGAAACTTAGCGCTTGAGCGAATTTCCGCCCATGTGATAACAGTAAAAAGTTAGCGTCGCTAATACAGTGATATTAGCAATGCTATCTTTCAACCTTGCTAATGTCGGAATTTTTTAAAAAAAATTACTATTCACGACACTTAGTTCTGATCGTCGCTAATCTTATTACTAAACGGCGATGCTTCTAACTAAGCGCCACCAGTTATTATTCTATTAGCGACACTCATTGTAGAGAGTTGCTACTACATTTTTATTTACTTTTTCCCCTCCCTCTCTTTCCTCCTCTCTCTCCTCACCTTCTCTCTCTCTCCTCACTCTCTCTCCTCACCTTCTCTCTCTCCTCACCCTCTCTCTCTTCCCACTCTCTCTCTACCCTCACTCTCTCTCTCCGCACCCTATCTCTTTTCTCAACCTCTCTCTACCCTCACCCTCTCTCTCCTCTCTCTATCTCCTCTCTCTCTCCACTGTCTCTCACTCCTCTCTCCTTTAATTTTAATTTTTTATTTGTAAAAATTAATTTTAAAAATAAAATAAATAAATACTATTAGCGATGTATGGATATAGACGTCGCTAATAGTGTAGGTATTAGCGACGTATAATCATATACATTGCTAATACCTTTACTACTAGCAACGTATATTCCTATACGTCATTAATAGTATTTATTTTGTTTTAAAATATAATAATTAATAAAAAAATTAAAAAAATTTAAAAATTAATTAATCTCCCTCTCCCCTTTCTCTCCTCTCTCTCTCTCCCTATCCACTCTCCTCTCTTTCCCTATCCTCTCTCTCTTCCTCTTCTCTCTCCTCTATCTCCTCTCTCTCTCCCTCTTTTCTCTCCCTCTCCTCTATCTCCTCTCCCACTCCTCTCACTCCTCTAATTTTATTTTATTTTTTAAAAAAATTAATTTTAATAATATGTGTCGATAACACCTACACTATTATCAACGTATATTCATATATGTCATTAATAATATTTCTTTTATTTTTTATTTTTAAAATATAATAATTTATAAAAAAATCTTAAAAAAATTTAAAAGTAATTAATCTTCCTCTCCCCTCTCCTCTCCTTCTCCTCACTCTCTCTCTCTCTCCTCTCTCCTCTCTTCCCCTCTCGTCTCTCTCTCCCTCTCCTCTTTCTCCCTCTCGTCTCTCTCCTCTCTCTCTCCCTATCCTCTCTCTTCTATCTCCTCTCTCTCCCTCTCCTCCTGATCCTCTAATTTTTTTTAAAAAATTAATTTTAAAAATAAAATAAATAATATTAGTGATATATAGATATATACGTTGTTAATAGTGTAGGTATTAGTGACGTATAATAATATATGTCGCTACTACCTATACTATTAGTGACGTATATTTATATAAGTCGTTAATAGTATTTCTTTTATTTTTAAAATATAATAATTTATAAAAAAAATTTAAAATTTAAAAATTAGTTAATCTCTCTTTCCCCTCTCTCCTCTCCCTCTCCCTCTCCCCCCCCTCTCCTCTCTCTTTCTCTTCTTCTCCTCTCTCCTCTCTTTCCCTCTCCCTCTCGTCTCTCCTCTCTCTCCTCTATCTCTCCCTCTCCTCTCTCTCTATCTCCTCTCTCTCTAATTTTAATTTTTTATAATTTTTTATTTTTAAAAATTAATTTTAAATATAAAAAAAATAAAAAAATACTATTAGCAACGTATAGGACTATACGTCGCTAATAGTATAGGTATTAGCGACATATTATTATACGTCGCTAAAAATATTTATTTTTATTTTTAAAATATAATAATTTATAAAAAATCTAAAAAAATTAAAAAATAATTAATCTCCCTCTTTTCTCTCACTCTCACTCTCACCTCATTCTCTCTCTCCTCTCACACTCTCTCCCCCCTCTCTCTACTCTCCCTCTCTCCTCCCTCTATTCTCTCTCTCTCCTCCTTCCTCCTCTCTCTCCTCTCTCCTCTCTCGCTCCCTCCTCTCTCCTCACTCTCTCTCTTTCTCCTTACCCTCTCTCTCCTTTCTCTTCCCTTTCTCTCTCCTCCCCCTCTCTCTCCATCTCACTCTTCCCTTTCTCTCTCTCTCCTCACTCTCTCACCTCCCCTCCTCTCTAGACTCTCTCTCCTCTCTCTCTCTTCGATCCCTCTCTTATCTCTCTTCACTTTCTTTTATTATAAATTATATTTTAAAATTAATAAAAAAATTTAAGAAATTAAATATATAATATCTAAATAGTGAAAGTTTAATCTATTATTAATACTACTTTTTATTAAAAATTTAATATTTATTTATTATATACACAAATAGTGAATATTGAATAAAATATATTTTATATTTTGGTAGTCTTTTTTTATTTTTTTTACTTTTACTTATTTTTTTATAAAATAAAATTAATTAATCAATCTATTCGCGAAGCCTCGCTATTACCAATTCTAGTTGTGATGCTTATTTTAAAACGTTGCTAATAATTTAAATTTTTTATTTTAAATTAATAACTAATATCAGGACTATTTGCAACGCTTGTCACAAGCGTCACTAGTTGTCTTGTTATTAGTGACACTTGTGAATAGTGTCACTAATAATTGGACTATTAGCGACGCTTGAAATAAGCGTCACTAATAGTTATAATATTTTTGGTTAAAATATATATCTTTTAGCGACGTTTGTATAAAACGTTGGTAATATAATTAGTATTAACGATATTATAAATTAAGCGTCGTTAATATATGACTATTAGAGACGTATTATTTTTTTGCGACTTTTTTTTATGCATCGCAAGTAGATGTTTGTAGTGACGTTTATGGCTGTGTCGCTAATATTACATTTTGTTGTAGTGTACATATGTTTATTACACATACGTATAACATATACATACTTCTAGACATAGCTTACTACATACTCTCTAACCATCACTAGTACACATATTATCCACATGTATTAGCTTACTATGTATTCGCTAGACATCATTAGCACATACATATTCTGCATATATCAAATATATTTTTAAATTACATACATGTTATGTGCATTTCAACATGACATAATTTATTCACTTACATTATTAAAAAGATCATGATTTTACTAGGGCTGCCACTTGGGTCAAGTATACGGTAAAACCCGACCCTAATGGGTTGAGTTTGGTTTTTGAAATTTAACCCGAATAGCTATTCGGGTTGGGTTCGAATTTTAAGTAATCCAACCCAACCTGACCCAAATATAATTATAAATATAAAATTTTATTTTTATTTTTTAAAAAAAATTATTTTTAAATTCTGAACGGGTTAATTAGGTTGGGTTTATTCGGGTTGAGTAGGGTTAGGGTTACAGTTTTCTTAAGTGGTATCGGGTTTGGGTATGGCATAACCCGACCTGAACCCGACCCGACGGCAACACTAGATTATCCAATCATCAAATCTCAATCATCTTAGCATGATTCTACACATTCAAAGCATATTATAATGAAATTATGAGTTCAAAGCTACTCTACCTTATAATTCATAAAGTTTAATAGTAAATACATGAGGCTTTTTAAAGCCTCACAAAAAATAAATTTTAGCAACACTTTTTAACGTTGCAAATAGTCTTTTTTTATTGTAGTGACCACTGATTATTTTGACCCACTTCTATCACGTACGGCCGCAATTCAGTGGCTGTAATGCCCATGGGTTAGCATTTAATTAGTAGCCTTAACATTTTTCTTGTTTTATTTTATCCGCTAGAGTCGTACTGCATGATCAATTTCTAGTAGAGAACAGAGCTGAGCTGCAATCCTAGAATTATGCTTGGAATTGAGCGGAAAAACTTGAAGCTTCAATAAAAAAAACTGAAAGGAAAAAGTAATCAAGCTTGCCAACTTTACCAACAAAAAAAGACTTCTTGCTAAGTCAAAAGTCATCCTTTTAACAATCTCTCACCCTTGTCCTCCCTTCAAATGCTTATAAATCCCACAAAGAAAGGCGTTAAAAAGCATCCCTTGAGCGCCTTTTCTTGTGCCTCACATCTGTCATCTCGCGCCTTGTGTACCTCTGCAAGTACACCAAAACCTCAATGGCTTGTGAAGCGGTACTAGTTGGTGATAACTTCTCAACTGAGAGTCAGACTCTAATTATGAAAAAGAGAATAAACCCTTTCACGGACATCCAGTTCCGAGTTTCAGGTACTAATAGTAAGAATCTTATGTTTAAAGTAAACGATAACAACAGCTTATTGCACACAAAAAGGACGCTGGTCGACGCCAATGATCATGTCATCTTGACTATGCGCCAGAAGGTATACAAATCATCCTTTACAGATCAATTTCTGGATAACGAAGATTAGAAACTTGTTGTACTTATCAACAAATTATTATCGTTGCCTTTAAGCTTTCATCTTAACAGCATCTAGTATTGTGTGATTGTGGGTCTGTGTGTGATGCCAGAACATGACAATGCACAAACGATGGACGGTTCACAAAGGTGACAGCTCCGAAAAGACGGATATCATTTTTCAAGTACGAACTTCTCACGCTCTCCAATGGAAGGCCAAGCTTGATGTGTTCTTAGCCAACAATACAGAGGAAGAAGTTCCTGACTTCCGCTTAAAATGCAACTTCATGTCCTCTAAATACAAAGTCCACAAAGCTGGAAATGTAATTGCAGAGGTAAGCCATTGGCAATGATTTTTAAGAACAAGTTCAAGCATACACATGCACATACGCACATACACACGACAGGAACTATGCCATCTTATTTTGTTTTAATTACTTTTCCATTTGATCTTCTCTAATAATTAACCTAGACTTTTGTGTTTGAAGGTAGCAAACAAGTTTTCATGGCGAGGACTTTTTTTAGGAAGGGATGTGATCGAGATATCCGTTCGTTCATATGTAGATCAAGCATTCATAGTAACATTGGTCACAATTCTATATGAGATTATATATTCGTCCAGTGCTACTTCTAGTGTAGTTCAAGTACTTCTTGGAGTTCCTCTTCCAGTTTCTCAAAGGATGAGGGGTTTGTCACCCCTGTTTACTCACTCCGCTATACACGTACGGAAGATATCCACCGTGTTAAGAGGTGTAAGCTGCCTAAATTTGGGGGTGGGAGACTTCTCATCCTTTCTTAAATCCCAAAGTGTTCTTTATCAAATAAGATTTGCATCCTCAACTCAAAAATGTTGTTCTTCATCTATTATAGTATGAGTTTCTGAGTAGTGATAATGTTATTCTTCATCTTCTATGGTTTAAGGTTCTGAGTTGTAATAATGTTATTCTTCATCTTTTGTGTTCTAAAGTTCTGAGTTGTTATAGCATGGTGCATATTTCTCTAATGACTTGTCAATTGTCATAATAATTAACGACGGCCAATCTCTTTGGGTAAGAAAAAGAGAGCACGAATTTTGTCGATTTCACGTCATCTTTGCGGAGTGACATTGCACATATTGTCTGAATCTTTCCAATTTCATCGGCTTTTAGCCATTTATATATGATCTCGCTTTCACAGAGTTACCAGTGCAGTTTCTATATAGAAAATATTTAAATTGATAAAGTCCCTGTGATTCCTGCAGCATCTCTTCCTCCTACACATATGAAGATTCTTCAAATGTTACAAGGTTAGACCCGGGAACCAATAACGTCATAGTTGGCACGTTGATTCTTCAGTTTAACACGTTGAAGACCCGACAACCAACCGGTAACAATGTTACGTATATGTTGGCTCTTAACATGGTACAGAGACCAGTACGAAAACTATGCACCATGTTAAGGCTGTGATACCTCTATATACCACGTTAAAAGCCCCATTTGGTCATCCAGTGGTCAGGAAAACATTTTCCTAATATTAAAACCCAAAAGTCTCAAGCTCTCACTAGTCACCATGATAGCCCGCTACTTTGGTTCCTCCTATAAAAGTGCCAAATAGTTAAGATATTCAGTTAATTATATTAAGAGTGAGATTTATCTCTTGAAAAATAGCGATCTTTTTCTTAAGAGTTTATTCCATATTGCCTTGCCAAAGAATGAAAATTTTCATATTCTCTAGATTTTAAACAGAGATGTCATATGACATATTTGTGGACTAAAATGGCCTTAGGTTTCCACTATATCATATTTTAATATAGAGAGTAATAAATGAACACCGGAACAGTGTTGCGCCATTCAGGTGTGCTGGTAGTCATTGGCGACAAATAAAACTCACCGACGGGATTTGACTAGTGGTGACTCACCGGCGAGAGTTGATGAATAAGAAAAAAATATTTTTTGACACTGCAGACGCTATGTGAATGCTCCAAAGGTTGCATTTAGCAGAAACGATCATTCTTTCATACCGATCATGGATAAGATTGGTATTTATATCTATTATAACGGAGAGGTAGGCAATGACGATGTGTATATTGGTGGAATTGCACAGTTGATGAATATTCATCCGTCGGTTAGCTTTGGTAAGTTGCTAGGGCAAGTCAAAGCATGACTTTTCATCAATGGTAATGTCAGTTTGAAGTATTTAATTTCATCCTCCCAATCATCTATGATATATGAATTACAAGACGATGAGGACCTCCAATCGGTGTTCTCCATTCATAAGAAGGCAAATAAGGAGGCTTTATCATTGTATGCTGAAATGAAACAACTCGATAACGTTGATAAGTCACCATCACCCTCTATTGAAAGGAACCAGACAGTTAATAGAGTTGAATCACCCATCATAATGGCTCATCCCGACTCTAATGTCGAATTCAATGAAACTCAGTTCACCTTTGAAACTGTCAGGTAACAATGAATCTTTAGATTATACACATTTGGACTCTTTCGTACGTGTACTCGAGACCACAATATTTAACATATCGTGTTAAGGGTAAATCATATTATGTGAATGAATAAACACGATGTGTAATATATCACATTAGCAATTACACGATATACACATGCGATATAGCATTTATGAGTTGCAACGTAGATATAATAAGATGACATACATTTATGTTGTGGTTTCGATAACATGTTTTGAAATGTAAGCGTGTTAACAGAATACACAATGTCAACTGATGTTGCATTTTTTTAACACTATAATGTGCAATGCAGATTGGGAGAATCGGAAAACTTGTATTCAACAAATCCATGTGAATCATATTTCACTAATCCAACGAGTACAAAACCTGAAATAGAAGTCAATCAGAATAGATCAGAGGAATTGTTGCCAATGATGGGTGAGACAAGGACTTCATTTGATAATTATGAACCTCTATACAACCCTTATAATTACGACAGTGGACAAGGTGAAGAAGTTGAAAATATTTGGGGTGAGGATTTGTGGTACGATAATGATATAGTTGACATGGAAGTATGCCTGATCACGAAGAATTTGGAAACAACGAGGTTCCCAGTAATGTCGATGTTGAGGCGGAGGCAGATTAGGATACAGTCGATGATTTATACATGTTGGAACCGAATATTGGTGAAGACTAGTTAATGACGGGAAGCTTACAATCTAAGGATTACCAGAAGCTCCTCGAATTGGGTTCACGTTTTCTAAGCTTGTTGCATTTCAAGAGGGTCTTGATCGACTTAGCAATAAAGGCAAATTTCACATATCATGTTGTAGATAAAAACTGGAATATGTACGCCGCAAAGTGCTCCAATGAGTCTTGTAATTGGTACATAAGGGTTTCAAATATAGGAGATCATGTGACTATCATGAGGTTAGTGCCGACTCATTCATGTGGATCCCAAAGGAAGTCAACTGACTATCCCCTATCATCACACCTTTGGATAGCGAGAAAATGTTATGGCCATTAAAGACTCGGTGGACATTACACCTAAGAGCATAGAAAGTTATATTTCGAAACACCAGGGCATAACTGCCAACTACAAGAAATGCTTGCACGCAAGTAATGCATGAGAAGAATTGAAGTGTTGATTTAGTGTCACAATATGTTAGTCTTGCGTGTTATCGTTTACACGCTTAAACTATAGTTGGAATATGCATTCACACAACATACATCAATATCATGTTACCAAAAACATGACCAGTCATCGTGTATGGATTTTGATCACATGAAAACATAAAATATCATGCGATTTGGAACACGATGTAAGCCGGTGTTGTATAACATTTACTAAATTGTGTTCGGTCGTGCAAGTAAAGCTCTGACTAATTTAATATATGGTGACCCAGACGAATCCTACTGCTTGCTTCCTGCTTACAGGAGGCATATAGAATATATAAATCTAGGAAGTGTAGGTGTGCCAGTGAGATCATGTGATATTCTCAGACCTATGGGTGGGTACGATTTCAAAAGAGTATTCTGGATGTTTGGCCTCGTTGTGAGAGCTTTCAGAACAACCCTAAGGCCGTTGCTAACAGTTGATGCAACTTTCTTGAAAGGAAAGTATCCTAGACAACTATTGATAGCAACTACACTGGACGGGAACAATAATATGTTGTGCGTTGCATTTGTAGTGGTTGATAATGAGTGAGCGAAAACTTGGTGCTTGTTTCTTGAGTTGCTTAGAAATCATCTATTCTTTGATCCTCCCACTGAGTTGGATACAATCATTTTTTATAAATAGAAGGGATTGACAAATGCTGTGAAGAAGTTTTTCCCATCTACACACCATGGATATTACATCCGTCACATGGCAACAAATATGTTGGATAGATTCAAGGACAACTACCTAAGGAATCAGCTCCATGTTGCAGCCAAAACGTTTAGACAGAATGTGTACGATGAAACAATGAACAACAATAAAGAACATAATCCGGAAGTATATGATTGGCTAAATAAGATAGGTTCGGAGCACTGGGCCAATGTATCATTTCCCGGGAAAAGATATGGATCCTCAGTTCAAATAGGTCTGAAAGTGCAAATGCAATGTTCAAAAAAGCTAGATCGATGCCTATAACTCGTTTAATTGAGCACACGAGGGAGCACACGACAACATTATTTGAAAAACATTGGATGGACATTTAGAATATGATGGAAGAGTTAACCCCATTTGTCCGAAAACACATTGAAAACAGGTGAGAAGAAGCCAGGAATGTGATTGTATTGCTTGTGTCAATGTATGAATTCCAGGTTAACTTGGTATATCACTAGGTACATTGCATTCATACGGCGATGTACATAGCGTGTGTTCATTTATGCATGAGGGCTTCGTATCGTATTAGTTGAAACACCTTAGTTTCATTTATCGTGTAAGTAGATACGATTTGACTTAATGATCATATGACACGTCGTGTAATCGAGAACACGAGAAAGTTGTTTATTGTGCGCTCATACTCACGATATTTTCTTCACAGGATGTGGTTAACCTGGTTGATCATACCTACACATTTGAAAGGTTTCAACATCTACGTCTACCATGTAAGCAATTGCAATAATCGATAATAGACACTTCTACGTGTCTGAGTACTACGAAAGATGATACTCTACTGAAATGTATAAACTGACTTATCGAGAGCCCTTACACCCGACGAAGGATCTGCACCAATGAGCACTGGCTGGAGTTATGCCTACATTCAGCCCACCTATCCCTCAAAAGTAGTGGGGGCATCCACGAAAAAATCGGATAGAGTCACAACCGCCTCTCAAAGTCCCACGAAAATGTGAAACATGCGGTTAGTTGGGTCACAACTGCAAACGATGTATCAGTGCACAAGGGGGGCCCCCAATGTGGCAGATGTCCCATCGACAAGCCGAAGGAGGTCGAATAATAGCGTACACAAATGGTATAAGGATGGGGAGCAACGATTAGGCTTACCTTTTCCACCCCCGTTCTTCAGCTGAATTTTTTTGTATATGAATCGTGCTATCAACAACACGAAATATGTAATTAACGTGTTCCTAAAATCACGAAATGTTGTACATAGGGTATACTCTATAGTTGTATCGTGTTATCGACAGCACAACCAAAAGGGATTACTGTTACTAATTACACAATAATATCAATCGATTATTAATTCTTTTGTCAAGAGTGTCCATGTCTTACATGATATTGGTCATATCGTATGTTCGAATCCACAACAATTCCATGATCGTAATGACCTAATTCTCGAGGTGTTATTTCCGAAGCATCAATACCTTCAATGACCTGGTGGTCAGTAACCATCTCACCCTGCCTATATATATTATGGTTAGGGTTTGGAGAATGCTCATTCACTAGTTCTTTGCGGAGATGGGTGATTCGGGAGATTGCTTAAGTGGCGGCTGCTGAATCGGCCCGCCATCGGATACGGTCCTCACCTATATCCGATCGTGGGCATGATTCACTAGATGATGATATATCAATGTCTCCAATGATCCATCACATTCGCGCCCTATTCGATAGATGACAATTTAGCAATGACTTTCTCACGACTCTGATAATGAATATTTTTGCAGTATATCTGAGAAGGTTGCAGGGAGATTGCTCGCACAATGATGTTCTTTGCGGAGACATATCATTCAGGAGATTGCTATAGCTGCAGCTAGTTAATCGGCCCTCCTTCGGATACGGTTCTCACCTATATCCGATGGAAGGCATGATTCGCTAGATGGCAATATATCAATGTCTTCAATGATCCATCGCATTCACGGTCTATTCGCTAGACGACGCCCTATTCTTGAACTGATGGGTCCAAGAGTCTGCAAGGAGATCGCACGCCAACTGATCGCTGGCGACGAGACAGATTGTTATTTTCTTTGTATTTTTAAAGTTATGTAAAGTTTACTTTTTTGGATGTAATAAATTACTAACAGTTATATCTTTCTTCCCATTGAAAGTTGTCTTTCCCGTATATTGAAAGTAATAATGTGACAATTTTTTGCTTACACGCTATCAATATTGGTCGTGTGTTCTAACACACGATGACGCGAAGGTAATATTAAGTTATAATAATTGTTGAAGCGTGTATGCCTTAACACGATATGCTAGTATATCGTGTTACCGACCACACAACAATAATACACTCTCGTTTTTGTTTTCACATGACTTTCATAAATATCCTGTTAACATGAACACGATGAGTTATCAGTCCCGTTTTACGATCTCACGACTACGATAATGAATATTTTTTGCTAGATGTGTAATCACCCAATTCTCGAAGCGTCACCACAATTTTCGGGATTTCAATTAAACTAGAATCAAAATTCGTGGGGAGTCATTTCCAATTTCCAATTATACTATATATGGAATAATTTCCATATATATTTAACAGTTCGTATCCCTCGCATCCTGCCTATATATGTAGAAGTGACCTCTGGGCTTACCCAATTCATGATGAGCATGAGACGAAGTCCGAGAGTCTGCAAGAAGATCGCATGCCCACTAATCGATGGCGCCGAGATGGAGCCTTTGGGACATTGATATAGCGCCGAATGGTAATTCATCCCCTTCAGTGGCGCAGTCCTAACCAGCCTCTGAAGGGGGGCGATTTACTACCCGGTGTTATATCAATGTCGTGAATGTTCCATCAAAATTAAAGTGATGTGTCTGAGAGTCTGCAGGGAGATCTCATGCCCATTGATGAGGGTACGATTCACTATCATCAGATTGTTATTTTACTTTGTATCTGGGACGCCGAGCCTATCGGTTCGTGGACGATAGAACATTCTCATGCATCCAAACGTTGTGTTCGCTCTAGTCTCACTATATATTAGGGTTAGGGTTGTGCTCCGCCGGTGTGTGTTGGCCCTGAGATGGATCATTTGGGGGATTGCCGTATCGGCGGCTGGTGAATCGACCTTCCTTCGGATACAGTTTGCACATATATCCGAGGGAGGGAAAGATTTGCTATACAGGGATAAATCAATGCCCCAAATAATCCATCGCATATTGTTGGGGTTGTTCCATGTTCTTTGCAGAGACGGATCATACGAGAGATTGCTTTAGCGGTGGCAGGTGAATCGGTCCTCCATCGGATACTGTATTCATCTATATCCAACGGAGGATTCGTCTCACTAGATGGCGATATATCAATGTCTCTAATGATCCGTCGCTTTTGCGACATATTGGTCATCAACATCATCCGAAATAGTCGTTCAGAACTATATTTAATTTGGTTTAATTTTTGCAACTTTCATGTGATGATCCTCATGTATGCGATAACACGACCTACTTGGCGATCATTTCTTTGATTACACAATAACAAGACCTATTACGAGGTGGCATATATGTGATAACACAACCTAACAGACGATCGTGAGAACTTCAATGTGATCGGATATATACATCTGTTTCATGCTTTCAAAGACACGACTTTGGTAAAAATCATTTGATTGAACATACTCCATATGACATTGGTACATGTATTTCTATTCCATTATATAATTACAAAATAATTGGTCGAATTGATAATTTGTCACTTAATCAAACCGTGAAAGAAGGCTATTTTCCTGTTACAATTCATCTGTACTTGGATCAAATTCCTCGTTGATTTGGGCCCGAGGTATAGCAGCGCAGATCATTAGCCTGACCAAGCCTGTTATCTCAAGTTGTCTAAAATTTGGCTGTATGATGCCCCCTACAAGTTTTGCTATGTAGTACATGACGAACAAACCACAATCTTCATTTGTTTCCCGGTATGGGCATTTGTTGATTTTAATCATTGGTTAGAGCCGAGCACCCTTTATCTTAAGTGCCTTCTCCATTTCATTGGCAACATGTTTCCTGACATTGTCCACCTCGGCGAAGTGGTGGCTGTGTTCACTCTTCAGAGGATTGTACCATCTAAATCACTTCTCCCTACAACAGATAATAAGCAAGAGAAAGTGGCCCTTGACGTAGACAGGAATGAAACCACTCTCCGTATTAACATTTAGGCCTCTCAACAATATGCCAGAGAGTTTGCCCTCCTTCTCCGCCGACCCTTCCTCTGTGCCAACGTTAAAATAGTGTTGAATGGTAAACCTGCTGAAAAAATAGTTGGGGTACCTGCCTGGATTTCTCGCATTTCGTTCATCAAGAAGTTAGAAGGACACGTCTATGACTTGTAGCAAACCAAACGTGTTAGTAATGACACGATAGTCGACGGATCGTGCCTTCGGCAATATGCTATACGACTATATCATATTATCGATCACACGAATATGTTACAGGTTGTGTATTAATTAATATGCTAGTTTTACTTCAGCCATTATAGTCGAAACTTAGCTTATTATGAAAACAACAATATGAGAAAAGGTCGTCTAATCTATAAAACGATAATTAATTGAACATCTTCGTTAGTAATTCAATCGTTTGGTTGATAACATGATAGAGGTTAAAAAATATGAGTAATGAAACGATATTACCTCATTCGTTATGCACTCCTTTAATAGAGATAGGTAGTCAGCGTAGAGGAGTGTTTCTATGGGCCACGACCTGTATGGGTTCGACAAAAAATCCATGATAATGTCCTTATTTGCCTCCTTCTAAATCTCCATGTGGAACACTAACTGTGTGTCAAGATAGTCTTTCACACGCAAACTGAGCCAGAGGAATATTGTCTCTAGGCTTTGTAGTCTGGGTAATGTGTCTAAACTTGGCTAACTTCTCCTCAACATAGCTGCTGGTAAACTTCTGCTTCTTCGATCCCTTAGCGTCAGGAGCAGCTTTCCATTTTACCCTTAGTTTTTTTTTTAGAACTGCTCCTTTATTCATTTGCTGGGTTGCTTCCGGTCCCTTCCAGTGTTATTCCGGTTCCACGACCTCCAGGGGTTGTTGTTCGACCTCTTGGGGTTGATCCGAAACCTCCAGGTATTCTGCCGGTCCCTCTTGGGGTTGTTCCGGTTCCATGATCTCCCGGGGTTGTTCTGGTACCTCAAGGTGTTCTGTCGGTCGCTCTCGGGGTTGTTTAGATTCCACGACCTGTCGGGGTTGTTTGACGAGCTCCGGGGGTTGATCTTTGATCTCTCGAGGTTGCTCCAGGTATTCTGCATTTATTTTCGATAAAAATCTAGTTATTACAGTCCTTTGCAACTTCGGACTAGTCTTCTTCTTCGGTTTGGTGGCAGCTTTCGGTTGCTGTTTCTCTGTATTTCAAAAGTAAGTAGTCACGTTAGTACATACACGATAAACGATTATATCGTCTTTTACCTTTCACGATAAAACTGCATATCATATTGATGGAAAAACAAAAAAATGAATAATCATTTTAACAATCACACAACCATAAGCAATTTGTTTTCTTCAGTAATGTCTGCTTCAATGTTTATGTGATTGATGACACGACCATAATGTAATCGTCGTTCTTAATGTACGACTGGGTAGTCTATTGCAGCCTCGATTACACGAATATTCCTTTTCGAAACATGATACATTACAATGTCTTACTTACTCAAAATGAATCCCTTGTCCACTGTCTGAGGGACTTGTACTGGTTGATCTTGCGGGGCAGATGGTTGGCGAGCTTCTTTGGATTTTGAAGCTCTTTCCTTTAATCAAACTGACGGCGATCCTTCGGTTCTTGGAGGAGGGGTTGATACTTGGTGACTTTCGGCTGAGGGGGTTCATGCAGCTGTTCTATCTCCGGTTCATCAGAGGGTTCTATGAGGCTAATTGCCACCTAGAGATCATTCTTATCATCTGGAGTGCAACTTCAACTTGCTCCGTGTTCCATCCCCGCTCACCATAGAGCACAGCCTTCTCGAAAACAACTTCACAAATTCCTGTCATGACATCAACTAACATGACGAATGATTCAATGACGTCCTAGCTAGAATATACATGCCCTGACGTCTCGCCGTGGAGGGCATGGGCAAGTCTCATTGGTCGGAAAGTATGCGTACCCGCCTTCTTAACCTTCAGGGTTGTCCTTTGGCCATCCATCAAGTGCGCCTCTTCAGCAATTAGTGTGATGTGCATAATAATTTGTGAGTCTGGCTTTAGCCTCATTAAGACATCCTCGTACCACTTCCTCATCCGGTGATGAGCTAGAATCTTCTTCCTCCCCTTTTCGTCAGTCGAGTGAAGTTTATATGCCTTGTCTAGGTCGCTCAAAAGTTGGGTAAATACGGGCCAACTCTTGCACCTTGGTCTGCATGGAGGACCACTGGGAGCGTATATGGATGTATGCTCATAAAATCATACATGGCGGACAATACAAAAGAATATAGTCATTAATGTAAATGGTCAGTATTTTCAGTATGACAAATTAGTCATGTTATTGATACCACACTTTGAGCCATATCGTGTGTCCGATAACACAATACGTACAAATCATCTAATGTCATATACACGATATTACACTTAGTCATGTTACCAAGAACACGATATGTCTACGTGTATGTTATATGTTGTATGTCCAATAACTTGATTGTGTTCGTATTGTGTGACCAATACGGTGATATTTTTCTGTCCGTAAACATAACGTGGCATTAGCGAGACGATATTAGACTTCACATGGTATAAAACATATGAGTGTTGCCTGGAGCACTAATGAAGCCCCAACGAGAGTTCCGGCCATGGCGGAACACTCATCCTGTCTACTCATGATGTTCCGGTGGGCTACTGATGTGCCTCTCATTAGCATATCATGTATGGCATCAACCCAATTGTAGCTCCCAACGACCGACATGTCATCTAAGTAATCACACAGAGCTAGGGATACGGCTCTATTGCTCTGTGTGAATAACACGAGGATACCCATGTGCACGATCGACAACCATGCTAAGTCCTCATCTGAAACAGTCCTTGTTTCGGCAGCCACTTCTTTCAACATTTCTTCAAGTCCTGTCTTCTGCGGCCACTTCCCTTGGAAGAACTTCTTATAGAATTGCCCCTTGCCTTGGGCAGCCTTCCCCTTGCTACTTTCCAATTTACATGGGTTCCCTTTCCCCCTCATAGCCACTTCAGCCACAGTAAAGGGTAGTCTTTTGCCCCTTATATTGAAGACCTCGAGTGAGTCGTCCTAACAATCACCAATGAGTACATCCAACAGCGGCCTGGAGATGATGATGGGATCGCAATCATATACTGGGTAGAACCCAATCTCCACCAATGTGGTCTTGCATCCCGAACGTGAATCTACAAGGTCTTTTGATAGATGCAGTCCAGCAGTGAAACTATTCACTCCTAGACCCGGTCTTTTCCCGTAGATTCTCTTCTTCTTCTCTTTTGCAACCTTCTCTGACTCCGCCATTTGATGTAATACTCTAACTTTACGTCTGCAAAATTGGATGAATATATGTCAGACAACAATAGGTCGTGACCATAATCAATAGCTGCGTCAATTCACATTATCTAACTAAATTGTACTTATACGATAAGTATATTTATCATGTGCTCGAACATACACTTCATGGAAGTCGCATACACGATATCATAATGATTGAACATCATGTTTTCAACGTCTTATAGAACACACGATATATGACTCATCATCTTTTTGACAATGATAGTTTGCTTCGACTGCCTATGTCGTGTGCTCTCATATATGCTAAATAAAAAATCGTGCATACAAATATCCGAAATGCCTTACCATGAAACCTCCGCTATCGTTCTCCAAGCCGGATTAACCACTCATTCGGCTGCTGCTTTTCAGCAAAGTTTACTCCTTTACCTAGATTGCTGCAAACCCAAACCCGCACTACAAAGAAGAACCACCTTTGGGACGTACAGTTTCAAAACTCAACTTCGCAAACTTGTTCCAAAAATCGTTCTTCGTAAACTCATTCCAAAACAAAAAAATCCTAATCTTCCATGTTTGGTTAGATAGGTTGCGAAATCTTCTCCCACGCTGCGTGCACGGTGGTCAACTAGAGTACTTTGTAATCAGAACAGAGTTTTGAATCAGAACGGTGTTTTCAATCGGAGGAATCACCAGCGTCTGAAGTCATATGCCAATGAATGCGACTTTTTGAGGGTTTTACATGATATAAAACCCTACCTCCGGTTAGGGGTATTTTAGTCCCAAATTTACCTTATATTGTGTTATTCCAGGTCATATAGCATTTCCGTTTAGAATCAATAGAATATGGAATTTTTCATTCTTTGGCCAGGCAATATGGAAAAAACTCTTTTCTTAAATCCAACATAGAACTGCAGTTTTATGTTTGGTGAATTAGATGCAAGATAGAGATAGGTGAGCTTTGTAGAAGTCAAATAATTATTCTTTTTGGGGAGAATAAGTGATAAAGGAATTAATTTTGCTTAATTAAAGTCAAGTACTTTCGGCCATGTTCTTGATCTGATGAGGACAAATATTTTAATGGATGAAAATGTCCTTATCTCCATTCCCTCCTTACGCCCACTTTTTGCCACCAGCCGCTAGGATTGATCATGGCTAAACAAGCGTTGGACCACCGCTTGAGATGTTGCAAGACTACTTCACGTCAACCATTGGAAAGCCATTGAACCACTATTGAAACACCATTGGGATCCAGCAGAGCTGACCATAAATATTTATTCTTTGGTAGTGGCTCCGGTGAAGGCTGACAGTAAATATTTACTGTACAACTAATTTCTCTTTTGCAAGATAGTAAGTATTTATTGCCCGGCCATTTCTTTTTTATGGCAACCAAAACTGATCTCGATAGAGAGGGGAAGAAGGTCGGGGAAGGGATGGAGTAGGGGTGGGAGGCGATGGCTATGACTCTGTTCCGAAGAGGCTTTAGTAGTAAAACTTGTCATGCTAGGGATTGGGGGAGGGGAGGAGGGAGGGGAAACGTGAACAAACAAAGATTGTGGGGCAAGATTTGTCTCAGCCACAGACAGATATGGCTGGCGACTGAGAGGGGCACATGTGGTCGGGGCTAGGAAAGGAAAGGAGGTAGTAATTTAATGGTGGTAGTGTTAGTGGCAGTGGAGATGGCAGCAACCACAATTGTGTGGTGATGGAACTTGTAGAGCTAGAGGTGGGATGCAGGAATAAGAGAGGAAGATGAAGAGACGAGGGAAATTTTATCCTTAATGAAAAATTGCTGGAGTGGTGGCATATTGCTAAGCTAGTTGTCCTAATTCCAATATTTGAAAGAATGCGGCTATTCCCCCCCTGCCCCCCACAATTTACTCAAGGCCCCCCAAATAAGAAATATGTGGGTTATTTTTTTATTACTTAGTACTCCCAAATTCTCACCCATACGAGGCACCCAGGGAATAAAGAAAGGAAAGAAAAAAGTTTTGCCTTTACTGTGTTCATCATGCATGAAGGTTTCGTTGGCGACAAGTAGCTTGTGAGCCCCGGAGTTCTACCAACGTCCCTCCCATCTTCCACCCTCCCCTATTCGTCCCTCCCATCTTCTTCTCCATGCATGAAGACTTTGCTAATTACAAAAGTTTCATCTCTCTCCCACATCGCTGATTTCAGAACTTTCTACATGCATTAGAAATTCCGTTGCTTCCCATCCTATTCAAAACAATCATTCCTTGGCTACGTAGCAAGTCATCTCTATTAATTTTTTGGGCCTTCAATGATCAGAATTTGGAACCAAAGTATGTCATGGCTACCTGAACTTTTTCACGTTAAAGCCTTCATGCACGTGACGGGGGATACTCCTTGCCACACCAAAATGATTTATACAGGGACTAAATTTCAACCCTTTCTGGAGCTTTCTTAGCGGGGGATACCCCCCACCCAATTGGAAGGATTCATATGGGGACTAAACATCTCTGACCAGTTATTCCTCATTTGGCGGTGACTGCTCCCCAGCCAGAACTCTTCGAGAAGGTTGCAACATCTTCGAAAATCTTGTAGTTGTTGTCTGGAGGTGACTGCTCCCCGCCAAAACTCTTCGAGAAGGTTGCAACACATTTGCAAATCTTCTGGAGGTTGTCTGGCGGGAGTACTCCTTGCCACATCCAATGTATGCATATGAGGACTACATGTCCCCATCATTTGCTTCCTAATTTCGTAGTGATTGCTCTCCGCCAAAATTCCTCTAGAAGGTTTCAACACCCTCAAAAATTTTCTGGAGGTTGCCACATGTTTAAATCGAACTCTATTTTTTATGCTTTGGGGTTGTTTTTGTTTCATGTGTTTTGTTAATATCCTTATTTTAATCTTTCCATGATGAAGGGATGTTTTCATTCTCTTATTAGGTTTCTTAACATTTATGGAAAAAAGAATTTGGGTTTATTGCTCAAGGCAAAGGGGACGGGAGTGGAAGAGATGTTACAGGAGAAGAGGGGACGGGAGGGGATGGAACGATGGGAATGGAGGGGTGGAGAGGGGACGGGAATGTAGGGGAGGCGGCTGGTGGAGAGGGGACAGGAAGCAATGGGAGGAGATGGGAGGGGAGGGGATGGAACGACAGGAGGAGAGGAGACGGGATGGGGAAGGTGGGGCCACAGGCCAAATAAGTTGGGGGTTGGGGTGATCAATTTCAGGGTGAGGGTGGGGTGTAGATGAGCAAATTTTGTGTTAGACTCCATGATCTAAGGAAAATGATGTCTTTATTATCCATTAGGCACCGATGAAAGGACCGATCCTAAATTTTTCTTTTTTTTTCAAGAAATGGAACAAAGGCAAGTAAGTTTTTTTTATGAAGCAAGTATGATATTTCTTCTTCTAGGCTAAGGGGCAGAGATTAATGGATTCTTGTTAATAAATTGCCTCTCTTTTCTAACTTAATTTTCTTCTTTTTCCATGTTTTGCACTTCTTCCTACAAGGACCACCTCCTACTCATAAACACTCTAAGTCAGCCATCTCCTCCTTTGTGGCATCTATACAAATATGACCTTATCGACCAGAGATCACCTGCCCTTCTCGACTGTTCCTTCTCTTCCATCTGCGAGCAACCCAACTAAGATGTCTCTTACCAACATCGCGCCTACCATTCCCCACCTACCATTAGTGCAAAAGTAGAAAGGTTTGAACATCATGTTCTTAAAACACCCCTCTAGTAATACGCATAAATTTATTTCAAAAAATAAATGAATAAAAATAGAAGAAATTTCAGGGAATATTGTACAATCATATGCAATCGATGCGTCAACAACGTGTTGACGGGTACGTACTTACGTGAAGTCCTCGATGAGCCACCAATGTGTAGACGACACTAGCTCTATTTATTAAAAGAGACCAAGACATGAGCAGTTTAGCGATTTTAAGAGAATGACAGTTCAGTCATGGCTAAATCTGGCCAAGCCGGTAGGGTGCTCATAGATGTCCATATTCTGAATGTTTGTCTGTGTTTATGTCCGTTGTTTATATAAAATAGATAATTTTTCATTTACGGGGCATACATTGACATAGATTAAATTTTTTGTCCGCCCTAATGTGTAGCTATGGACAAGGACATACAGTCTATGGACATCCATGTCTCTCACCCTTACTCAATACTCCCTTAAATATTAGTGTATTACCCACTAGGTAAGTCAATAACCCACTAACCCTTATCTAAGATCTCAACAAGTAGGGGAAAAAATAAGGATTAGGAAAAAAAACAGGGATGTAGTGCCTATGTAGCATATTAGAACAAAGTATTGAACAATTTAAAAAGGTATCAAATACCTATGTAGCATGTTAGGATTGCATTGAAAATTTAAACAGAGATACAATTTAAGTTTTGTAATGTTTTTTCAAGTTCATCTATATCTGTCCATGTTCGTGGCAGATAGGCCTAGACAAAGCATAATACAAATCAGGGTGTATACATACAAACACAAATAAGGGGCATATAAATGGCAGATGAACACAAATAACCCTATGTCCGTGTCTATTTTTGTCTATGAGCAACCCTACAATCCAGGTTGGTTGTGGCCAAATCTAGTCATGCAAGATCAGATGTAGCTAAATCCAGCCAACTCAAGTCTGTTGTGGTCGAATCTAGTCACGCCGTGTTAGACATGGATAAATCTTGCTAACCCAGGTAAGACATGGCCAAATCTGGCAAGGCGAGGCCTAACAATGTAATGGGTAGTCATGGCTGACCTTAATTGGCCTGGCATGCCATGGCCACGAACAACCATGAGTGGCCAGTTACCAGAAACATGTTATTTTTGTAATACCATGATTTTATAATTTGTGGTTCCATAGAAAGATCACAAAATGTGCCATTGATTTGTGTTTCTTATTGGTTGCACTCATATGGAAACGCAACAGCGGGATGCAACATAACTTCAACAAGAACATAAAAATAACACAATATTGGAACGACATATTCATATTGTTTAAAGGTGGTGGCGAATGTGCTCTTTGTGGGTGGTGGCTGCATCAGAGGTTTCTAGTGGTAGAGGCAGAGTTTGAGTAACGACATCCACAATACTCTCCCTCTATCCCAAATTAATAGCTCTATTTGGTAAAAAAAGTTATTCCATATTAATAGCTCTATTTTGTTCAATTCAAGTGATTTGGTACTTAAAAAGAGTATCATAAGTCTGTCTACAATCGACATCAATCTTAAAGTTCTCTTGTGTGAATGGATATTGGATAGCAGTAGAATCAATGATGTGGAGACAATTGCGCTTGCTATTGATCCGAGGGGACATTGCTTTGTTCATGGCTATACCAAATCAATAACAGTGCAAAAAACCAATCATATTAGTCTATTTAGATTAATAATTTTATTTTAGTAAAAAATTATTCTATATTAATAGTTTCATTTTGTTCAATTTAAGGGGTTTATTATCTCTTCTTTTAGATTCAATAAAAACTAATATTTTTTCAAGTGTAGATATCAATATTGGACGGAGGAATTAAGATTTTACTAAAAGAATACAAAAGTTCTATCTACATATCTGCAACGTATCTAGCTCAAATATAAGAAACATGTATAGAACGTGGTCTAGTGTTGCATCCCATTTGGGCATGGTTCACATGACAAATTTAAAGCCGATGAAATTTAAAACAACTTCGCACCTAAGTTCTTAGTTTACCTTTATTAGGTGCATATCTTGTTAAAATTTCCAAAACTTATGAGATCGATTGATCGGTCGGTCTAAATAATGTTATTCATAGTCAATTTCACCGATCGATTGGCCTAGAGGTCATTGATTAGGTTGCCTACACAAGCAAGACTACTGGATTATAGTAATTTAGCCTAATTGATCAACTTGATAGTTATTTTCAATATACTTCAATTAATTATGGATTTTTTTATGAAGGATTGCATCTTTTCAAATGAGATTTCATCCCTTGTCTTCAAGAAGGCAATTTTCACTCGGGAACAAGAATTTTCTCTTGATTAAAACTTTGATTTAATAAAAAAAATCTTCTATTAGGAACTCCACAAATATGTTCTCAAGAAACAATAAATCTTTTCTTCGTTGTTTGCAAATCACACTCTTGAAGACAAATCTCAAATCACCTTTAGGAACATAAGGTCAAATCAAAGTTTTGATTAAAAGGAATATTGTAATGCACCCTTGTTCCTGAGTGAAAATTGCCTTCTTGAAGATTTGGACGAAAACCCCTTTCAAAGATGCAACCCTTCATAAAAAATCCGAAGTTAATTAAAGTATTTTGAAAATAACTGTCATGTTGATTGATTGGCCCTTAGGCAAAACAACGGTAATCTAGTTGTCTTGCCTGTGTAGGCAACTCTATCAATCGGACTCCAAGCCAATTGATCGGTGAAATCGCCCATGAATAACATTCTGTGGACTGATCGATTGCCTCCTAGGCACATTGATTGGTATCATAAATTTTGAAAAATTTAACAATCCCCCACCATTTTCAAAATTTTACAATCCCCCACCATTTTTAAAATGTAAAAACATGGCCAAGATTGATGTACAAATTAAGGTGTTTAACAACTTGAACATCCACTTAGTGAATACTTACCAAAGTTAACTAGAGAAAGTAGTAGAATAATTTCTTCGAACTAGCTATCCATGTTGATCAATCGGGCTTGTATCACACATTAAGTCTTAAGTTCTTTTAGGGTATAATTATGTAGCAAACACTATTTTATCTTATATCTATATCTTGATTAAATAAGTGCTCTAGAGACAAGCCCTAGTCTCATACAAAACAACCTCACTTCCACACTTATATAGGTAGATTTATTTGAGGTGTCCTTGCAACTTTAACACCCCAACAATATTATTGTAAGTTTATTAAGAAAACAAATCTCAACCTCCTCTTTATATATTATGTGTACCAAGTACTTTACCTTAGGATGACTTAATATTTCTTTTAAGTACTTGTCATCACAACTATGATGTAATTTACTTTTTGAACTCGAAAACTCGAATCCCTTCAAGTAACAATATGTGGGCTTTGATCTCATCCCAACTGACGTTTGTAACACTATATTCCTTGAAAGACCTTTTGTGAAAGGATCCACCAAATTACTTGAACTCGCATAGTCTATCGTTATCACTCTGTTGGAGAGAAACTCTATGATAGAACTATGTTTTAGTCAAATATGCTTGAATTTTCAATTATACACTTTGCTATATGTATGTGCTAGTGTGGACTAACTATCTCAACAGATGAAAATTAGTGTCATTGGCTTTGGCCAAATAGGAATTTCTAATAATAAATTATTCAACCATTCAACTTCTTTGCAACTAGCATGTAAAACTACTAACTCAATGTCATAATAGAATTTGTTATAGTTGTTTGTTTCTTAGATCCTCAAGAAACAACTCCTCCACCAAGAGTGAATACCCATCCACTCATTGACATCATGGTCATTAATTAAACTGGCATCTTAGAATCCTTCTAATACAGTAAGTTATCCACCATAGAAAATTCTCTAGTTTATTGTTCATCTCAAGTATTTTAATACTCTATTTATAGTTTGTCAATGTAGATAAATAGGATTACTAGTATATCTACTTAGCTTTTTAACTGCAAAAGTAATATCAGGTCTTATGCATATCATGACATACAACAAACTACTAATCAATCTTGCATATTGCAATTGGGAAACACATCTACCCGTATTAGGATAAAGCCTCATATTTGAGTCAAAATGTGTACTTTATACAATTAAAGTGATCACACCTTTTTAGTATTTTCTCTAAGTAGTGACTTTGATAAAGTACTAAATCATTCACTTGTTTTATAATCCTTATTCTCAAGATAACATCAACAAAGCTCATATCTTTCCTTTCAAACTTAGATGACAAAAAATATTTGGTATCATTTATTATAGTAATATCAATTCCAAGAATTAACATGTCATCCACATACAAGAAAATTCTAATACATTTACCATTATGAAACTTACTATAAGGACACCTATCAGAATCATGAATTTTAAATCCATTTGCAATTATAGCAGTCAAAATTTTCATGTCATTGTTTTAGAGCTTGCTTAAGACGATATAGGGACTTTATAAGTTTACAAACTTTGTGTTCTTGTCCCTTTAATACGAAACATTCTAGTTGCTTCATGTATATTTTCTCATCCAACTCACCATTGAGAAAAGCTATTTTCATATCCATTTGACGAATATCAAAATTACAAATAGAGACTAAGGCTATTCATATCCTTATCTTGCTACTAGGGCAGATGTGTCAAAGTAATCACTATATTCCGTTGAAGACTAAGACTGAAAAATCTCAATTTTGGTGAAAAAATCCTTAATCCATTTGGATTCTAATGGACTTAGATATGACCTTGTTAGCCCTAACTACTTTGAAATTTGTGCATTGTGCAGTACTTTTCATAAATCTGTGAAAAATAGTTCACCTCAATTAAATTTTGGACCATATACTCTTAGGACTTTTTGTGGTTCAAATTTCAGGTCAATTGGACTTATTTTTGTATTTTCCCCAAAGATATGGTTAGAATAATAAGAAAATTAGGGTTTGACCCTATAAGAGATTTAAGCAAACAATTTGTTGGACCAAATGCCAGATTAAACTAAAGCCTAAAATGGCCCATCTTCAGTTGTTTTGGATACTCTTTTAAAGCTACTGAAATCCGAGGGAGGGGGGACACTTTACACTTGACAATTGATTATTTGTTAAGGGGCTACTAGGTGGTTCACCACTCGTGCCCCCATACAGGGAGAAATTATTAGGTACGATAATATTGTGCACTGATAAGCAAGTAGGCGCACTTTTATTGTGGGCCCATAGTAAGCTACATTTTACTACACGTGGTCATCAGTTATAGGTGATGAGCATAGTTCTCCTCAGTATGTATTGCATATCTAATAATTTCCCCAGCAGTTACTTAGACCCGACCTATGCATGAAATGTTAAGGAGCATGAGTAGAGGGTTCGGTCATTTATTTGCACTAGATCCTTAAACATGAGGTCAAAGTCAGATTAGATTTGTTAGGCTACCCGATCTTAGAAAGCCGCCAAAGGGTGGAGTCGACTTTGTGACATTCACAAGCCTTGAACTCTGACAACTCACAAAGCCTTCAACTTTGACCCCACTCTTCGTTTTTCGAATTCTAATCCCCTAGCAAAGCTCCACTAGGGAGGCCTCTGGTGAAGCCATAAGAGCCAACCACGTACATTTGTCACATGGTCTCACATGATTTAAAATGACATTTGAAAAAAGACGTTTACGTCTTCTGTTTGTGGGGCCCACATTAAAAAAATTTGACTTCAACCCATCTTGTATAAGCTTACCTTGAAAAATAGTTCACCTCAATTAAATTTTGGACCGTAGATTCTTAGGACTTTTGTTGTTCAAATTTCATGTTAATTAGACTTATTTTTGTATTTTCCCCAAAGATATAGTTAGAACAATAAGAAAATCAGGGTTTTCCCCTATAAGAGATTTAAGTAACTATTTGCTGGACCAAATGCCAGATTAAACTAAAGCCTAAAATAGCCCATCTTTAGTTGTTTTGGATACTCTTTTAAGGCTACTGAAATCCGAGGGAGGGGGGACACTTTACACTGGGCAATTGATTAGTTGTTAAGGCACTCTAGGTGGTTTACCGCTCATGCCACATATAAGGAGAAATTATTAAGTATGATAATATTGTGCACTGGTAAGTAAGTAGGCACAGTTTTATTGTGGGCCCATAGTAAGCTACATTTTACTAAACTTGCTCATCTGTTATAGGTGGTGTGCACAGTTCTCCTTACTATGCATTGTGTACCTAATAAGTTCCCCATTTGTTACCTACACCCTACTTATACACGAAGTGTTAAGGTGCATGTGTAGACGGTTTAGTCGTTTATTTACACTAAATACTTAAATGTGAGGTCAAAGTCAAACCGTCTTTATTATGCTACTCGGTCTTAGAAAGCCGCCAAAGGGTAGAGTCGATTTTGTGAGGTTCGCAAGCCTTAAACTCTGACAACTTACAAAGTCGTTGATCTATTTCTAATCGGATTGTAAAAAGCCTTAAACTTTGACCCCACTCTCCATTATTCAAATTCTAATCCCCTAGTGAAGCTTCACTAAGGAGGCCTCTTGTGAAGCCATAAGAGCCAACTACGTACATTTGTCGTTTGTCACGTGGTCTCACGTGATATAAAATTACGTTTGAAAAAAGACGTTTACGTTTTCTTTTTGTGGGTCCTGCGTTAAAAAAATTTGAGTTCAACCCATCTTGTATCTAAAAAAACATATACAAGCCTCCATTAATAAGCTGATTTTTCTTTTAATAAGCCTCTGTTAAAAAATATTGTTTCTCTTTCTCACTCTATAAACTATTTTATCCTCTTTCTACTACAAAATAAATTTTCTCCTTCCCACACTACAAGGCATCCAAGTTTTTTCATAATATTGTATAAGCAAATTTTTTCTTAATACTATATAAGCTTACCTTGTAAAAAATTTAGATGTCTAAATACACTACAGAGGGATGCTTCAATGCTTAATATAAAAAGTAAAATTATATTTTAATAAAAAAAGAGAAAAGAGTATTAAAAAGTTGCGGAGTACAAAAGAGAAAAAATATTTTTTAATAAAAGTCAAACTAGATAAGAGAGTGAGAAAGAGGGTTTATTGATGGAGGCGGTAAAAGCTTTTTTGGTACAGGACGGAATAAGGTTAAAGTAGGAAGTTAAGTATTTTTTTACGTAGGCCGTATAAAAGAAGACGTAAACGTCTTTTTCAGAAACGTAATCTTATATCATGTGAGATCGCGGACAAACATACGTGGTTGGCTCTTATGACTTCATCAAAAGCCTCTTTAATTAAGCTTCACTAGGGGATTTAGAATTCCCATTCTTCCCGTTGGAAATCTTGTCATTCTCAATGAATTCAAATCTATAGTGAAGCTTCACGAGAGAGGCCTCTGGTGAAGTCATAATGGCCAATCACATGTGCTTGTTACGTTGTTATGCTGGTCTAGTAAAAATGGGCTTTTGAATGGTAGTTGTTGATTCACTTCCTGAGTTACTGCTGGTATAGGAGAAGCCCATGAACTGTGTTGTGCCCTCTCCCCCATTCCCATTCTTCATTGCCATCCCTGATGAAGACACCCAAATCTTGCTATGCCCAGGTCTTAATGGTGTCTCGTTGGAAGTAGGGGCAGATGGGAGGGGCCTCCACAAATTTGAGCCATTAGAAGGTTGTCAGCTGTCATGGCGTCATCCTCGCTTCCTCCCTGCACACTGATGGTTCCCGCACTTAGGATGGAGGTAATAGGCACCCCACTTTGAGTAGGAATAGTCCCACGCAAAGCTATTGTCATGATCCACACCACTGGCTTACATGCCGACAATCTCGTCTCCTCGTGATGCCGAAGCCAACCTGTATTTGATCTCACAAGTTGCTTGCAGTGAAAGTTGGAGCATGTTATCCTGTCACAGGTGGCTTCCACCGTTCCGGACTACAATAAAATTATGTTGTTGTGTACAATACAATTTTATTGTGGAGGTGGTGGACCACAATAAAATTTTACTATTATATTTAGTGGTAATTGTAATGACTCTGGCAAAAAAATGGTGCATGGGGAAGTAGGGCTAGCAACGACTTGTGTCAAGACGGCCTAGTCTAATCTATTTTTATTACTACCTATTGGTAAATATAAATAAATATAGATGATCGCTGGTCTTAGCATGAATTTTCTCTTGAATTGTTAACTGTCCCAAAGAAAACGATGTTAGCTTGGACGACAATATTATGTTTCATGTAACATATTGGTTTTTATCCAACAGCAAATTAGAACTATATATAATCAAGGTATGAAGAATGTGAATATGACGTCAATGGCTTACAGACCAGAAGCACAATTGAACTCAGTGTCTCAATCCGTGGAGCTAGGGCTGCCAACGTTATCCCTTCTACCACTATTCTTTGAATTGTGCAACTAAGAAGTTCAACAATAGAGTTAATTTATAAATTCAACTATTCCCCCCTCTCTCAAAATGTAAACATTGTTTAAAATCTTTTTATTCGCTGTTAACACTATCTTTGCCTTATATAATTCTATGTAGGTTGTTATTGAGAGGACGATAAGTTGAAGTGGATGAACATGCCGAGATTAATTTTGAAAAGGTATTTGGTTTTTGCATTTTGTGTTAGTTTTGAATTCGAGGGGGGCCACATTAGTTTTATGTGAAGTGGATGAACATGCCGAGATTAGTTTTATGTCTAATCTTATTTTTAGGAGGTTAATGGAGTTCCTTGTTGTTCAACTGCTTCTCAATGGCTTAGGCAAGTTATAAGCTGGAGGCAAAATTTATGTTAGGCTAGATTGATATACCTAGTCATTCATTCCCTAAAATTGGACAAAGATTCGTTAAGAGATGCTCTATTGTTTCTTGCTAGATTATGTGTTAGTAACTTAGGTTAGATGCATTAATTGATTGACACGTAAATTTTGCCTAGTGCTCCTTAGTTCTTCTTATGTTTTGGATGTTGTAAATTGTCATGCAAGACACTATTCTTGTTAATTTTTTAAGACTTAATTGCAAGTATGATCTAGATTGGAAGAGTAGAAAAATGTTATTTTACTTGGTACTCGTGTGATGCTTTGTTAATTAATTAGTTTTACTTGGAATTTTTCTATATGCTTCAAATTTTGCAGGCTGGCCAAGAATGAAAACTAATAAATAAGATTTGCTGAAAAAAACCTACTTCAAATGGAAAGTATAGAAAATGATTTTGGTGAATCACATGTTCCCTTACAGGGGAATACAATACAACAGAGTCTTCAAGGCCAAAACGTTGGGATGTCTTTTCTACAGAGTGTGAGGCTTATGAATTTTACAATAGGTATGCCCAGAATGTAGGGTTTATCATTCATCAAGTTAGTACCTGCACAAATAAAAAGGGTGAAAGGTGCTATAGAAATTTTTTTTGATCCAAAGATGGTCAGCATCTAGTGGATAAGAGATGGTAAAATCCACAAAATCCTTGCCCAAAAACAAGAGTAGGATGTGAAGCATGTTTGATTATTAGTTTGCAAAATGGTACATGGTGTATCCAAATTTTCCAAGAAGAACATAATCATGAGTTGGCACATCAAGACTCTATTCATAGGTGAAGGTCGCAAAGGAGAATGACGATTGTTCAAATTGTTGTAGCTGACATAGTTGATAGCTCAGGGATACGCCCTAAGGAAGCTATTGAATTTATGGCTAAGCAAGTGGTTTTGAAAACCTTGATTTTCTTCAAGAGGATTATAATAATTATTTATGTACAAAGCACCAGAAAGCAATTGAAATGGGAGATGCAATAGCAATACTCAAGTATTTGAAAGAGAGGCAACCAAAATTCATCATTTGTATATGATATGCAATTTGATGAGGAATCCAAGATTGCGATTTTTTTTGGTAGATTCAATTTATATTTTGGATTATCATTATTTTGGGGATGTAATGTGTTTTGATACTACATATAGGACAAATAAATATAATTGCCCATTTGGCCTTTTTGTTAATTTAAATCATAACAAAATGACCATCATTTTTGGTGTTGTTTGTTATATGATGAAACAATCCAAAGTTTTTAGTGGTTATTTTAAACATTCATAAAGACCATGGGGGGTGGTAAACAACCAAAGACAATTTTAACTTATCAAGATAAGGGAATGGCTAATGGAATAGCTTTAGCTCTACCACAAACTCATCATCGTATATGCGTGTGACATATGTATCGAAATGCTTGTAAGCACCTTAGCCATACATTTAATACAATTATTGATGGTAAGAAGCCATTTGCACAATATTTTAACCGATGCATTTATGATTATGAGAATGAGGAAGACTTCTTGAAGGCATGGGAAAATATGCTTGCTAAGTATGATCTTCATGGAAATGTATGGTTAGAAGGGTTATTTAAAGAAAAATAAAAATGGGCAATGGTTTATGGGCAACACATGTTCACAGGGGACATGAAATCTACACAGAGAAATGAAAGCATAAATAGTGTTTTAAGAGGTTACCTAAAATCCGTGCATAATTTATATAGATTTTTTTTTATCACTATGAGAGACTTTTAGTTGATAGACACCACAAAGAAGGGTATGCTGAGTTTAAGATAAAATATTGTATGATGACTAGTACTATGAGTTCTTGTATCTTGAGGTATGCAAGAAGCACATATACACCAGTAATCTTCAAGATGATTGACTAGGAATATCTAAATTGTTTGAATTGTGTTGCCACAGAGGTGGTTGATGATGATGAGATGAAAAATTGTATAATTGCGATGGATCAAACACATCATAGACACATAGTGAAATATGACCCTTCGAACAATGCAGTTGATTGCAATTGCAAGAAGTTTAATTTTTTGGGGATTTTATGTTGCCATGCTTTTAGGGTTCTTAATCATTTTAAAATACTAGACTTGTCGTCACAATATGTCTTAAAAAGATGGACAAAGGAAGCAAAATCTGGTTGTGTTATTAATCGCCATGGTTCTATAATTGAGGCAGACCAAATGTTGCTATGGTAAGACGTAATAATGAATTATGCTTTGCTTTTAGGGACTTGGGATCAAAAGCTGCACTAACTAATGAAGCAACTCTATTTGCTTTAAACTATGTAGATAAAATTTTAAAAGAGGTACAAGAATGTAATGGTTGAGTCATTTCAGAACAAGTTGAGGATGCTAGCTCTCATGGTAGAGCCGGTGAAAGTCTTATTGTTTCAAGTGCTAAAGATATATCTTATAGTGAAAGTGGTAAAAAACAAATGAATGACTTGAATGATAGTGTAACATCCCTACTTGTTAAGGGATTTAAAGCAAGAGGAGGAAAGCGTGGCGGTCCCAGGTTAAAAAGTTGTCTTGAGAAACCTAAAAAGAATAAAACACTTACAAAGAAGAGAGCCACTAGACTAAATATGAATAGTTGTGGCTTGGTTTCACAGGTATCATAAATTTTTAACTTTTGAATTCTATACTAAATTGTGATGCTTTTCTAACATAGTTACTCCTGGTGCAGGGATTTAACCAAGGAGATCCATGTGATTATGTACACACTCAACTCAATGCCCAAATGCTAGTGACGACCAATAACCAACATGGCTTTAGCATGATGCAGCTAATATTGGTAAAATTTAACTTCTTTCTTTTTGGAGTGAACATTATTATATATTTAGATATATTCAAAACTTACTAACAGAAAAAAGAGAGATGCAAGATGCTTCTACTTTTGATCCAATGCATAGATATTTGATTGCTAGTAATTCCTATTTGAGTTAGGTATGTTATAATACTTAGTATGTTGCATTTTTCGAAAGAAAAAAAGTTAAGTGGAACCATTTGTAGTTTTAACTTATATATTTGCAGGAGGCACCTACTATCATAGAACCTAATGGAGAAGCACACAATTGCAATGATGGAAGTAAATCTCAGTAGACTAACTAGGTGTTCTACGAGGAATGGATGTTTTGATTAAATATACTTACTTGTTTGTTCATATCTAAAATGAAACAGGGTACTAAATCTTGATTACTATACTTTATATTTGAGCATATTTTAGATATAAACCATATGCATGGGGTTTGAAGTTGTGCAGGACTATGATGACTTGTCATTCATTTAGAAGTAGTGCGCGCAAATAAAATATTGCAGCTATGCAGATTGAAAGAATAAAGTTATGTAGACAATGCCTAGCTTTTTGTTTTTTCCTTATTAAAGTTATGTAGATGATGCCTTTTTGTTTTTTTCTTATATTAAACTATCTAATTATTTTTGTGAACAACATATATGCTACCAGAAATTTGTTACAAGACTAATATCATTTTTTTATGAATAGTGTATATACTTCATTTCTGTTCATTCTCTTTCTTTGGAGTGTTTAGTAGTTAATGTTTTTTTTTTGTGAATAGCATATATGCTGCCAAAAATTTGTTACAATGACTAATGTCATATTTTTGTGAACAATGTATATACTCCATTTCCGTTCATCCTTTGTTTTTTGTGAGTTTAGTTAGTGAAATATTATCCTCTGCTGTAATTGTTGAGTCGAGTTCCTTTTTTCCTATTAAGTAGTGATTTATATTAGATGAAGAAAATGGATTAAATGCAGTTAGTCCTACAACCCAGAAGAAATTATTAGATGCACTTGGATCGGTGCCCCCACAACTTTATCTATTATACAGCAAGTGATACTGGGTCTATTCTACTAAGAGTTTTTTCATTATTACCTGGTCAAAGATACAAATATTCCATATTTCCTGGTTTTGTAAAAAATATTCCATAGAACATGGGTTTACATGATATTTAGAAAAAAATAGACCAAAATACCCTTTCAATAAGGTTATGGTTTAAAATTGTATAAACTAGTTGTGACGATGCATAAACAAAGAGGAGATTGGAGCTCAATGACGATTTGTGATTTTCACCCGGCAGTTTTCATCAACAACAAATTCCGATTTTTATTTGGCGATTGTTAGCCCACTTCATTGGCAATCGCTCTTCTTTGATTTTTGTCTAAAAATTTCTAACCACAAACTATTTATCCATACAAAAGGAGATTAAGATATCATTGTAACTCAAAAAATGAATCTTGAGGGACTATCCTGGGAGAACATGGCTATATAAGAATGGAGAAGGATGTAGATGCAGAGGAATGACACTATAGAATAGCCATGATAGCCTCCTACCCTATTATGTAAAGAGGGATTCTAGTATGATTTTTTTTAAGCAAGTTTTACTATGTAGAACATCTTATGTAAGCATATACACGATCTCAGAGATTTTTATCCCTGACTTGATGAACAATTGTATAAATAACAAATATTGGCAAATATCATGTTAGTAATAATATGACGAATATCGTGTTATCAATAACACGCTATGACGAATAACCTATTATAGTATATGCTATATATCATATTATCATTAATACGTATTGTTGGCATATCGTGTTATTAATAACATGCTATGTCAAATATCATATTATCAATAACACACGTGTTGTTGATATAGAGGGTATCGTACCGTATTGTATTATCAATAACACGTATTGTTGGCATATTGTGTTATCGATAACACGCTATGGCGAATATCATGTTATCGATGACACGCTATGACAAATATCATGTTATAGTAATGCAATATAGAGGAAAATAAATAACACGTCTTGTTGGCATATCAAGTTATTGATAACACGCTATGCCACAATATTATATTATCAATAACACGCTATGGTGAATCTCATGTTATTGATAATACGCTTTGGTGAATATTGTATTATCGTATATGCGATATAGAGGATATCGTAGCATCTTGTATTATTAATAACACGTATTGTTGACATATCATGTTATCGATGACACGCTATGACAAATATCATGTTATAGTAATGAGATATAGAGGAAAATAAATAACACGTCTTGTTGGCATATCTTGTTATTAATAAGACGCTATGCCACAATATCGTGTTATCGATAACACTATATGGCGAATCTCATGTTATTGATAATACACTATAACAAATATCGTGTTATTGATAATACGCTTTGGCAAACATTGTATTATCATATATGCGATATAGAGGATATCGTAGCATATTATATTATCAATAACACACATTGTTAGCATATTGTGTTATCGATAACACGCTATGGCGAATATCATGTTATCGTACATGCGATATAAAGGATATCATATTATGGGTTGTTGGCTCAAAGAATACATATCGTATTATCAAAAATATGTTTTATTGACATATCGAGTTATCATATATACGATATGGATTAAGTGTTGGACACAGGCCATGCGGAGCATGAGATCTTTGGTCCGTTTAGTGGGAGCCATCCTCTCGTTTTCGCATTCTTAGAAGTCTCGCGAGTCATGTAAAGTGGATGCAGTCTACCCGATTTCATTTGGATTCGTTGTACTCCCAAAAATCCTTTCTTTTTGCAGCGTTCAATCACCATTTGAGGCAAGTATCCAGAGTCATTCAATCCATTCTAAACGAAACCCAATTTTTCAAATTGCCTGAACATTCTGTTTGTTGCAATTTAGCAAGCACTAAAGTGACTTCCTTTGATTCCCCATTTTAAATTTTGTGGTTTTCATCTTTTTTACCTAGGAACCAATTTTTAGATTGAAACTGGGAGGTGGCTCTCTTCTGGTTTGTTCTCTAGAAGAAAGGATTGAGGAGAAATTTTTTAATTTCTATCGATCATCATTAAGTAGGTGATTTGTTTTCTATATGCTGAGTATTTTGATTTTGCTCATACAAATTTGTGCCATCATCGGTAATTTTTCACCAATAATGAGCTAAGTGCTTGGGTATAGGTTTAGTTGTGACCTAATGGTATATTTGTCCTAAACCAGGTCATATGGGATTAAGTGTAAAAATCCAAGGAATATGGAATATTTGTATATGAAGCTAGGTAATATAGAAAAAACTCTTCTACTAAAGAATAGATGCATGATACATCTTCATACTAGAAATCAACATGTCGTCTTCCTCGGGTGCACAACACAAACAGTGTTAAATAAAGTAACTGTAATGCCTCGAACCAATTGTATTAGAATCCATTACAGTTTAAACCATATTGCAAAACATATTATTAATAGAGAAACTCTGAAAATGTAGTAGAAGTTTAAATCACCAAGATAGGAGTCAAAACATGGAAAAAAAGAACAGCATGTAACGCGTTTGCTCAGCAAATACACTTTCCAATTCAATAAAGCTAAGAAAAAACTTAGGGATAAACTCTGCAAAGTACTTGATTAACTAGCTAGCATTTTTACACAATCAACAATATGGAGACAACAACCATTTAGAAAGCTGCTATCCCAGAAAAAGTACTAATATAAATGCTAAAGTCTCATGGCTCGTTTCTAGGCAGTGAGCTCCGTAATTGCACTAACAATGTCACTGTTATTGGCCTTGAAAGCCTTGATTGCCTTTGCTCTAGAAACTCCAGCCTGCGTCATCACCAAATCAATGTCTTCTGCTTCCACTCCCGTCTCATCAACCTCTTCCTCTTGTTCCTCAGCTTGTAAAGCTGCTGATACTTAGGTTTCTCCATCACACTGCTAATATCTGGCATCCTGAACTGTTGGGCTGCTTGTGTCTGAAGCTGAGAGCAGAGGTCCTCAATCTTTGCCTCCCCAAATATAACATACATCTCAGACTTTGGGCTCTTGAAGACATCTAGGTTTCCAGATCAAACAAAATATGAAATGAAAACACGAGTGCAAAACTTGAGGAAACAACTTCAACTTTCCACTGGTTATTAATTTTCATTATGTTATTAACTTACGTTTTTAGGTTCTCTAATTGGTAACACTACCAACACCTGTGTCAAGCTTCATCCCCAGCTTCAACTAGCTTTCCTACTCTCTCTTTTCTTTTTACTTGTGTTCTGCTTTTAGCTTTCATTCCCTCCAGCAACGTGTTCATCTATAAAATAATATGGAATAGAAATATTAATACATAGGTCTTGTTCAAGTAAGGTAAAAAAAAGGGATGGTAAAACCAAACCAAAAATTATATATGAATACAACAGGTTAATCGGTGTTGTAAAAGCCCAAATGTAGTAAGCTTCATGGCCACTCACAAGAGGTAATAGTAGCTGCTACTCCTCCCCAGTGTAATGGAATATTGCTCCTCTAGTGGAAAGGCTTCAAGAAAAGCCTCTGTCAACAAAGGGGAGATAGCAGCAACCATTTAAAAAGCTGCTATCCTAAAAAAAGTATAATTATAAATGCTAAAGTCTGATGGCTCATTTCTAGGCATTGAGCCCCCATAATTGCACTAACAATGTCACAGTTATTAGCCTTGAGAGCCTTGACTGCCTTTGCTGTAGAAACTCCAGCCTACGTCATCACCAAATCAATGTCTCGTTCTCTCCCTCTTCCTCCTCAGCTTGCGGGGCTGGTGAGACATCCGGTTTCACCATCACACTGCTAATATTTGGCGTCCTAAATTGTTGGGCTGCTTGTGTCTGCATCTGGGAGCAGAGGTCCTCATTTTTGCCTCCCCAAGTATAACATACAACTCAGACTTTGGGCTCTGGAAGACATCAGGTTTTGAGATCAAACAAAACCTGAAATGAAAACACAAGAGTGCAACACTTAAGGAAACAACTTCAGCTTTTCACAAGTAATTAATTTTTATTATGTTATTAACTTACGTTTTCTGGTTCTCTTGATGGTAACCCTACCAACACCTTTGTCAGGCACCATCCCAAGCTTCAACTAGCTTTCCCAAGCTGCAATGTTTTCATCTATAAAATAAGATGGAATAGAAATATTAGTACATAAGTCTTGCTTAAGTAAGGTATAAAAAAAGATGGTAAAACAGATCCAAAAAATTATATATGAATACAACGGGTTAATCGGTGTTGTAGAAGTGGAAATGCATGCTTCCTGCCACTCACAAGAGGTAATAGCAGCAGCTGCTCCCCAGTGATAATTGTTGGTTTTGACGTGATATAAAAACAGAAACCAGGCGCCGTTTTGTTTGACTTTTCTTGTGTTGAGCCGATTGATCGCCCTGTCACCCGATCGATCGCCCCGTTTGAACGGTTGCTGCCCCGATCAAACGGCTTAACGGATTTCTGAAAAAAAGAACAGTCGCGATGATTTACGCGACGGGTGATTATAAACTTAGCCGTTTTCGTTTCGTAGGATATGATTATGATCACAGACCGACGGGAAAAACAGAGAGCACAAAACAGACAGAAAACAGAGAGCGCTCCTTTCTTTTTCATCAGTCCTTTCTCTGGTTCTCTGAGAGGAAAATTCTAGGAAACCACTCCCTCTATTCTCTTTGATTTTTTGAGTTCTTCACTGAGCAATAGAGTCTACCCCGATTGAGATCCTGCCTGTTTGAGTGGAAGTGCACCTTCAAATGGGTTGTGTGGTTCGTTGTATCTCAGGAACGGAACGCTTTGGAACACCTGTGCACGGAGGGCAGCATATCTGTTTCAAGGATAGCGTGTAACGCGCCTCGAACCGGGTTCATTAATTTCTCTTTTCTATGGTATTAAATTTATTTACATATATATATATATATTTGTGAATATATGTGTGTGTGATGATTTGCATGTTAATTGTAATTTGTATTCAATCTGCAATCTATATTTTGTAGTAACCCCAACAATCTTGAAACAGATACATGTGATTGTGTTGATTGAATACTGCAATTATGGGTGTTGACAAATCTCTAAAACCTAAGAAGTTTGATGGAAAAAATTTCATGAGATGGCAGACAAAAATGAAGTTTTGGCTGACACAGTTAAACATATTCTATGTGGTTTCTGATGCTATTGTTGATAAGACTGTTTCTTCTGAATCTGATAAGACTGTAAGTTCTTCTGAAATTGGAATTGATAAGACTCATGATAGTGAGAAATTCAAACAAGATGATGAACTATGCCATGGTCAAATTCTTAGTGTTTTGAGCAATGAACTGTATGATTTGCATGTGAACACTAAAACTGCCAAAGAATTATGGGATACCCTTGATAAAAAATTTGGAAAAGAACATGAAGGGGAAGAAAAGTATGTTGTGGGAGAATATTTTAACTATAAGATGGTTGATAACAAATCTGTTAGAGACTAGGTAATTGAAATATAGAATTTGGTAGCTAAGATCATTGGGAAAGGAATTCCCGTTGACGAGAGGCTCCAAGTTCCTGCTCTTATCGACAAACTACCACCCTCATGGCAGGATTTTCAAATTACCTTGAAGCACAAGAGGGACGCCATGTCTGTTGATGACTTGATAGTGGCCATTCAAATTGAAGAGAAGCACAGGGGTAAGATGAAAGTCTTGCAAGTTACTTCTTATGTGGCCAATGAGAGTGCTCAAGCTAATGTTGTGGAAGGGAAACCCAAGTTTTTTTGTAACAAGAAGAAGAACAAGAAGTTTAAAAATCAGCCTCTCAAACCTAGTTCAAATATCAAAAAGGATGAGAAGTTGAAAGTTTGTTGGGTCTGTGGGAAACTTGGACATTTTGCAAACAAGTGCAAGGAGAAGAAAGGCCAGGACCAGAGTCATGGTGGGGCTGCATCTTCTGCTCAAGCTACGGTTGTTATTTCAGATGACAGGTTAGTAGTAACTAATTCTGAAATTAACTTGGCATGTGAACCTACTGATTGGGTTGATACAGGAGCAACTGTTCACATCGGTGTTAATGTTTCTTCTTTTTCTTTCTATCAGGAAGTAAAGGATAGGACAATGACGATGGGGAACTCCTCTGTGGCTAGAGTTCATGGAGTTGGAAGTGTGGACATCCGGTTTACATCGGGGAACACCTTAACTCTCCATAATGTGTTGCACGTGCCAAGTGTGAGGAAGAACCTTGTTAGTGGAGTGCTTCTTATTAGTGTAGGATATAAATTAGTGTTTGAGTCAAATAAAGTTGTAATAACTAGACATGGTACTTTTGTTGGTAAAGGCTATGTGTGTGATGGTCTCTTTAAATTAAATTTGGTTTCTTATAATAACTCTTTATTTCAAGTAGATGACTCTTTAATTTGTCATGTTGATTCTTTTGATATGTGGCATATGAGGCTAGGACATGTGAATTTTCAAATCATTAACAGAATGATGAATCTTGATTTGATTCCTAAGTTGCATGTTGAATCTCTTGATAAATGTGAAGTTTGTGTTCAAGCAAAACAACCTAGGAAACCATATAAATCCATTAATAGATCTACATGCTTGCTTGATTTGATTCACTCTGATATTTGTGAGTTGAATGGATTATTGACTAGGGGTGGTATGAGATATTCATTACTTTTATTGATGATTACTCAAAATTTTGTCATGTATACTTGCTTAAGTCTAAAGATGAGGCTTTTGAGAAGTTTAAGGTTTATAAGATGGAGGTTGAGAATCAAACTGAGAGGCGGATCAAGCGACAAAGGTCTGATCGTGGTGGGAAGTATTGTTCTATTGAACTTTGCAAATTTTGTGAAGATTAAGGAATAATACATGAAACCACAGCCCATCACTCTCCTCAATCTAATGGTGTGGCTGAAAGAAAGAATAGAACTTTTATAGATATGATAAATTCTATGCTTTCCTCTTCGGGTTTACCTAAAAATCTATGGGGAGAAGTAATTCTTTTAGCATGTATAATCTTAAACCATGTGCCTCATAAAGGACAAAATGTAACCCCTTATGAATTAATGAAAGGAAGAAAACCAAGTTTAAAGTTCATTAAGGTTTGGGGATGTCTTGCTAAAGTTAAAATCCCAAATGTGAAGATGGACAAGCTAGGTTCTAAAACTTATGATGCAGTGTTCATTGGTTATGCACAAAATAGCAGAGCTTATCGGTTTTTAGTAATTGGGTTTGATAGGCATGATTATGCTCCCAATACTATTAAGGAGTCCGATGATGCAACATTCTTTGAGAATGTATTTCCTATGAAGGAAAAGCATAAGGCTGTAGTGCATAAAGAAGATGTTTCATCGTCTTCGACTCCTAGAATGGAAGATTCGGGAACTAATGTGGATGTTAGGAGATCTAAGAGAACTAGGATAGAGAAGAACTTTGGGGATGACTTCTATACTTTCATGGTGGGGAATGAGGATCCTTTGACTTTTAATGAAGCTATGTCATCTAGTGAAGCTCCTTTATGGAAGGAAGCGGTACAGAGTGAGATGGATTCAATACTTGCACATGGGACGTGGGTTCTAATGAATCTACCTCCAAGGTTTAAACCAATTGGATGCAAGTGGATATTCAAAAGAAAATATTATCCTGATGGATCTATTGAAAAGTACAAAGCTAGACTAGTGGCTAAAGGATATAATCAAAAGGAAGGTCAAGATTTCTTTGACACATATTCTCCTGTGTCTATGATACCTACAATTCGAGTGCTTCTTGCATTGGCAACTCATTATAACCTCGAAATTCATCAAATGGATGTCAAAACAGCATTTTTAAATGGTGAATTAGAGGAGGAAATTTATATGGAGCAGCCTGAAGGTTTTGTAGTTCCTGGTCAAGAAAGAAAAGTATGTAAGTTAGTAAGATCTCTCTATGGTTTAAAATAAGCTCCTAAACAATGACATCAAAAGTTTAATGATGTTCTTCTTTCTTATAACTTTGTTGTTTGTACTTCTGATAAATGCTTGTATTGGAAGTCTTTCGATCACTCTTATGTAAAGTTATGCTTGTATGTGGATGATATATTACTGTTTAGTGATAATGTGGATCATATCAATAAGGTTAAGGGCTCCTTAATGAGAATTTTGATATGAATGATTTAGGTCTTGCAAAGGTTATATTGGGCTTGAAGATTGATAGGACTTCTTAAGGAATAGTTGTGAGTCAATCACACTATGTGGAGAAAATTCTAAAGAAGTATGAATACTTCGATAGAAAACCTGTCAATACGCCATATGATACAAGTGTAAGACTTAAGAAAAATTGTGGGGAAAGTGTATCACAACTTAGATATTCACAGCTAATAGGAAGTTTGAGTTATTTGGTTAACTGCAGTAGACCAGATATATCCTATGTTGTGGGAAGACTAAGTAGATATACTAAGAGCCCTAATGAATCTCATTGGACTGCCATTGAGAGAGTTTTCAGGTATCTGAAGGGAAGTGTAAACCACGGTTTACATTATTCCGGATTCCCTGTTGTATTAGAAGGATACAGTGATGCAAATTGGATATCAGATTCTGATGAAACCAAGGCTACTAGTGGTTATGTGTTTACACTATGTGGTGGGGCGGTTGCATGGAAATCTTCTAAACAAACAGTGATAACAAGGTCTACCATGGATGCGGAGTTGGTAGCTCTTGATAAAACTGGTGGAATGGAGGAATGACTTAGGGATCTTTTGATAGATATACCCTAGTTGAATAAGCCAATTCCTAGAATATTGATTCACTGTGATAGCCAATCAGCTCTTGATAAGGTTAAGAGTAAGAATCATAATAAGAGGTCCTCCAGGCACATTGAACTAAGGTATAAAATCTTGCACAAGTTGACTACCTCAAGAGTCATTACCTTAAGTTTTATATGATCAGCAGAGAATTTGGCTGATTCGTTTACAAAAGGGTTGTCAGTAGGGCAAATCCTTAACTCATCTAGGGGAATGGGGCTAAAAGTCTATGATTAAGTTATCATTAGTAGCAACCCAATCTCTCTGCGTGGAGATCCCACTATGAAGATTCAATGGGTAAAAACAAGCTGATGCGTGACTTGGAGAGAGCACTATTAAAATTAGTATGCCCATTCCTGTGTTATGATGAGAGTGCTCTTAATGCATATGGAACAGGTTGACGAAAGTCTTAATGCAATTAAGACTTATATAGCAGGGAATTGTTATGCATATTACCCTTGGAGACTGTCACCTATATGAGTGCCACTGAGGTCGAAGTTAAAGAGAACGAGGGCTTGTTCTCTAATGTGCAACTCATGAAAAGATACAAGGCACATGACCGTAAAGCGCTACCCCGAATGATCTCAAAAAGGGAGTTATTATAAGTGTTAGGTTTGTCAAAGCTTTTGCTTTAAGGTTCAAGTTCAAGACTTAGTTTACTTCGAACTTGTGAGAGTGGTGGCTTACCAAACTAGGTGCAGGTTCAAACCCGCAAGGTACCTATCGCCGAAAACTTGGAGTACTATTGCTCAGTATTTTTTTAAATATGTCTTATTAAAAATTTGTGTTTGTGGATGTGTTTTATATCATGTCATGGTGGGGTTGCTGGTTTTGACGTGATATAAAAACAGAAACCGGGCGCCATTTTGTTTGACTTTTCTTGTGTTGAGCCGATCAATCGCCCCGTTCGAACGGTTGCTGCCCCGATCGAATGGCTTAACGGATTTCTGAAAAAAGAATAGTTGCGATGATTTATACGATGGGTGATTATAAACTTAGCTGTTTCCGTTTCGTAGGATATGATTATGATCACAGACCGACGGGAAAAACAAAGAGCACAGAACAGACAGAAAACAGAGAGCGCTCCTTTCATTTTCATCGGTGCTTTCTCTGGTTCTCTGAGAGGAAAATTTTGGAAAACCACTCCCTCTATTCTCTCTGATTTTCTGAGTTCTTCACTGAGCAATAGAGTCTACCCCGATTGAGATCCTGCCTGTTTGAGTGGAAGTGCACCTTCAAACGGGCTGTGTGGTTTGTTGTATCTCAGAAACGGAACACTCTGGAACGCCTGTGCACAGAGGGCGGCATATTTGTTTCAAGGATAGCGTGTAAAGCGCCTCGAACCGGGTTCATTAATTTCTCTTTTCTATGGTATTAAATTTATTTACATATATATATATATATATATATATATATATATATATATATATATATATATATTTGTGAATATATGTGTGTGTGATGATTTGCATGTTAATTGTAATTTGTATTCAATCTGCAATCTATATTTTGTTGTAACCCCAACAATAATGGAATTTGAAAGTGCTCCTCTAGTGGAAAGGCTTCAAGAAAAGCCTCTCCAAACATTGGAGCTTGATTTACGAGAGTCTAGCGAGATAGAAAGGGAGACCTGAAACTCTAAATTGATAATAACTTATAGGGAAAAAATCAACCATCGTACCTAAAATGAAGGCAACTGCTTACAAGCTAAAAAATCACATATTTCAGAGAATCAGATGTGGGGAAATTCTGGTAGTGAGAAATATAAAATAAGAAGTGGGGAAGTGAGAAACTCTTTTTTTTTTTCACTTCTGCTCTGTTTTTAGCTTTCTTTCCCTCCAGGAATGTGTTCCACAAATGTCAGTGATCTTGCATTCCTCCTCAAATTGCTCTGTGATCATATTCCACACAAATTGCTATGACATACCACAAATGTCAGTGATCATATTCTACACAATTTTAGTGATCATACAAATGTCATTGCCAAAAAGTCAAATATAACAGGCATAAAGGTCAAGACAATAGTGTATTTCAAAAAGTAACAGTAAAGGCTCTTAACATGCATATATCAAGTAAAACAGAAGGGCATGAGAACCCATATCAATCATAAATAAGAATGTTGTATACTATTTAAATTACTTAAGGAACCTTTGACATGGTCCGTCAGCTTAGGACCATGGCTAGCCAAATAGTAAAAGTACTTCTATATAATGTGTCTATATGCATAACTGCCCACCTGATAATGTAAGCTTGTCATGCATTAACCACTCAAAGAGGCAATAATGCTTGATCAAAAATATCTGAATTAAAAAATATTTTGGGCAAAAGAAATGATCTTCATATAAATTAACCGCATTAAAAGTACTAGAAATGGATAGGACAAATCGAGCACATAAACATTGTCACCAATCTGCTTCCAAATTTAAAAAGGCCCATGTATTTGTTGTGCAAGCTTGGAGTAATGGCCAATAGAAAGTCGCATCTTTTTGAGGTAAACCATAACCAAATCCCCAACAGAGATTGACTTTAGGGGATTTGACTTTGGCCAAATGGATTGATTAGCTTGACTTTAATAGTATGCAATGGTGTCTAACAATTTCTTGTGGACTTTATGATGAATAGAAGTAAGATTAGAAAAAACGCTATTACAATAACCACAATAGCTGATTGTCAAATTTTTATTAACACAATAATAACTTATAGTGAAAAAATAACCACTCTAACTAATAAGAAGGCGGCTACTTAGAAGCACAAAAAAATCATGACTTTCAAAGAATCAGAGGTGGGTAAATTCTGCAAGTGAGAAATATAAAATAAGAAGGGGTGAAGTGGGAAACCCGTTGTATTCACTTCTCCTCTTGATGGCGGAGCTCAGCCGGCTGCTGAATCAGCAGCTCTGTTCTTCTGTTAAGACAGAAATGGAGAAGGGAGAACTGGTTCAGGCAAATCGTCAAACACATAAAACCAGTTTTATTGATAAGGGGGTAAAAACGTCAATCACTAATGCAATTATAAATGGAGGGTCACGATTTAAACAGACGAGGCATGCGATGGTCATTTTGGCTGGACCGTTAAGTTCGTTAAATCTGTCTTCAACCTCTGGACAGGAAGATTAACAGTAAGCAGGGTGGATTAAAATTCGAAAAATCGAAAAGAACAATCCATGTCAGCAAACCCATTTCGAATTCAACTTGATTTCTCAATTCAACTGGTGGCGGGAAGTATAAAAAGGGAAACGTGGAAGGTGAAAGGGACGAATTTCAAATTTTCAAATTGCTGACTCCAGTTCTGCAACTCCGCATGCTGCGTTGGGATTGGGTTTCTAGATCTGAAGCTATAGAAGCTTTGAAGGAAGCTTGATTCTAGTGTTTAGCGTGAGGTGCTCCTAGTCAAGTTAAACCGAAGCTCCAGTGAAGATCGATAAGAGTTTCCTTTAGTTCCAAGTTTAATCTGTACTTTCAAATTTACTGTTGTAATATACTGAAAGCTTATTTCGTTAGAAGAGAAATTGCTGTCTGGATTGTAATTCGAATGACTGTTTCACTGTGAAAATTCATTCTGAAAGCTGATTTGTTTTAGTCCAGTGAGTTTGTAAAACAAATTTTACAATTCCAGTTTATTCCTTCGAGGAATCATTTACATATGTGAACTGAGAATTTATAGATGACACACTAAATTGTCAATTAGTATTGCTGCTGCATCATTTTGGTATCAAATCAGAAGTTTACCTAGAAAATTGAATATGGCTGAAGACCAGGAAAATGAAGAGATGACAGTTCAGGAAATGTTTGCACAAATGATGAGAGTGCAACAACAAAATCATATGCAGCTAATGCAAGTTCTCACTCAAGGTCAAAATCCTATTGGGGGAAATCAGACTGCAGCAAATATGAATGGTGGCAGGAGAAGAGGGGGTCCTAGAGGTCCAGCAAATATGAATCCATAGGGACATCCTCCTCAGCCTGTAATGCAACCTCAACAACAATATGCAGGATTTCGACAAAGACTAAATCTGGATGATGAAGATTCCAGCGAAGAATAGTATGAGAATCCAATTCCACAGTTTAGAGATGAATATTTTAAACCTAAACTCGATTTGCCAGAGTTTGAAAAACAAATGTATGTAGAAGAATTCTTAGATTGGATGACTGATGTTGAAAAATATTTTGACTGTCTTGATGTTCCAGAACATAAGAAGGTTAAATTGGTGTCTTGCAAGCTTAAAAGTGGAGCTTCTACCTGGCGGGACCAGCTTCAAATGGATAGAATTCGGCAAGGTAAACAAACCATTAAAAGCTGGAATCGTATGAGACAGTTGTTAAGGGCTAGGTTCCTTTCACCTGACTATGAACAAATCTTGTTTCAAAACTATTAGAACTGTAAACAGGGATCAAATTCAGTTTCTGAGTATATTGAAACATTTCAAAGGCTGGGAGCCATAAATAATCTTCATGAATAAGAGGGACAACAGGTGCAAAGGTTTATTGAAGGCCTTAAATATTCTATAAGGGACAGAGTTACTGTTACACCTATATATACTATGAATGAAGCTTATCAGTTAGCCTTTAGAGCTGAAAAGCATTTGTCAAATACCTACAATAAAGTAAACAATATTGTGAAGTATTAGAGAAATGATTCAGGCTATCAAAAAGGAAAAGAGGTTCCAAGAGAAGTAGTTAATTCAAAGGGAAAACAAGTTGAATCAATTGTGGCAACTCGAAGTTCTAGCAGATTTAAGGAGAAAGGGACTTCAAATATGCTAACTCACAATTCCTATGCTAGACTTGCACCTAATAAGTGTTATAGACATTTGCAACCTAGACATTTTCCAATTAGTATACAGTTCCAGAAAAGGACTTACCTAAATACAGGAAAACTACTGCCATGGTGAATCATACTGAGGAAGTTGCTGAGTTTTCTCATGATGAACAAGAAGCAATGCAAGAAGAACCAGAAATTGAAGAGGTGCAAGAAGACATAGGTTTGGACTGTGAGACATATCCTTTGAATCTCGTGGTTAAAAGATTAATGTTTACTATAAATGATGAGAATACAGATCAGAGGCATAAAATATTTTGCACCAAAGGCATAGTTCATAAAAGAGTATGATGGGGGTAGTTCTGAAAATCTTATTTCGAAGCAGGTTGTTAACAAGCTGGATTTAACTTTGGAAAAACACTCCTCACCTTATACTATTGGCTAGATCAAAACTGTTAAACTTGTGAAAGTGGAATATCAATGTAAAGTACCATTTTCAATCACTACAACAAATTGCAGTATTAGCGACGCATATAAGCGTCGCTAATGAGTATTAGCGACACATAAAAAATGTCGCTAAATACGTCGTTAAAAGTACAGTCGCTACTGCTTATTAGCGACGCTTACTATAAGCGTCGCTAAAATATTATTATTAGCGACGCATAGCAATAAGAGTCGCTAATAGATATTTATTAGCGACGCTTAATATACGTCGCAAATAATATAAAAAATTTTAAAAAATAATAAATAAAATAATAAAAATAAATTTCCAAAACAACAAAATAAAAAAATTATTTTTCTATTAGCGACGCTTTAGTAAACGGCGCTAATATGAAATAAAAATAAAAATAAAAAACTGTAAGCGTCACTAATATGAAATAAAAATAAAAAATAAAAAAAAAGCTATTAGTGACGCTTTTATAAACGTCGCTAATGTAAACATAAAAATAAAAAATAACAACGATATTAGCGATGCTAGTGACTTAATAAATTAATTAAAAAAAACCTGTCAGCGGCATAAAGTCGCCGACGGGGGATCAAAATCCAGTGGAGAGGGGGAGGAGAACAAGGAGGGGGAGAGGAGGAACAGGGGGGAGGGGAGGGGCTAGCGGGTGGGGGAGGGAGGGGGGGACTGAGCATGGGGGAGAGGGGCCAGGTGCGGGAGGGAGGGGCGACTAAGCCAGGGGGCATCAGGGGAGGGGGGGACTGGGCGGAGGCAGCGGATGGAGGCTGGGGGCGAGATGGAGGGAGGGGGAGCCGAATTCCAGGAGGCAGAGCGGTTGGAAGCTGGGTGACGGGGCGGCAAGGTGCCGGGCAACGTGGAGGCAGAGGGTAGATATAAGGCGCGGGCAAAATTTTGCCCGGGCAGGGAAATTTCGCCCACGTGTGAAATTTCCCAGCGCAAGCGGAATTTCGCCTGCGCCTTTTTATTTTTTTTAAATAAAAAGTTTTAGTGATGCTATCAATATACGTCACTAGTGATCACTATTAGAGTGTCGCTAAATATTAATACTTTATCATGACAATTTTTTTTAATTAAGACATTTTAGCGACACTCGCCTCAAGTGTCGCTATTAGGCATCCAGTAGCAACATATAAATTTATAGAGATTTTTGTCTCTCTCTTCTCTCTCTCCTCTCTCTCTCCACTCTCCCTCTCCTCTCTCTCCCTTCTCTCTCCTCTCTCTCTCCTCTCTCCCTCCTCTCTCTCTCTCTCTCCTCCCTCTCTCCACCCATTCCCTCTCCTCTCTCTCTCTTCCATCCCAGGCTCTCCCTCCATCTCCGCTCTCCCCCTCTCTCTCTCCTCTCTCTCCTCCCTCTCTCTCCTCTCTCTCCTCCCTCTCTCTCTCCTCTCTCTCTCCTCTCTCCCTCCTCTCTCTCCCTCTCCCTCCTCTCTCTCTCCACTCTCTCTCCTCTCTCTCTCTCCCTCTCCTCCCTCTCTTCACCCTCTCTATCTTCTCTCTCTCTCTTCCCTCTCCTCTCTCTCCTCTAATTTTAAATTTTTAATATTTTTATTCTTTAAAATTAATTTTAAAAATAAATAAAAAACTTAATAGCGATGTATATATTTATACGTCGCTATTAATACATGTGTTAGCGACGTATATCTATATGCATCGCTAATACATGTACTAATAGCGACGTATATACATATATGTCACTATTAGTATTTTATTTTAATTATTTTTAAAAACAAAAAGTTAATAATTTTATAAAAAAATCAAAATAAAATTCCTCTCACCCTCCCCTATCCCCTCTCCTCTCTCTCTCTCTTCCCTCCCCTCTCTCCCCTCTCCACTCTCTCCCCTCTCCACTCTCTCCCCTCTCCACCTCTCTCTCTTCCCTCCCTCTCTCTCTCTCTCTCCCCTCTCCTCTCTCTCTCTTCCCTCCCCTCTCCTCACTCTCTCTCCCTCGCTCTCCCTCTCTCTCCCCTCTCCTCTCTCTCCTCTCTCCTTTCTCTATCTCTCCCTCTCTCTCTTTCTTCCCTCCCTTCTTCTCTCTCTCTCTCTCTCTTCCCTCCCCTCTCCTGTCTCTCTCACTCTTCCCTATCCTCTCCTCTCTCTCTCTCTACCCTCCCCTCTCCTCTCTCTCCCCGTCTCTCACTCTCCCCTCTCCTCTCTTCTCTCTCTCCCTCTATCTTCCCTCCCTCTATCTCTCTTTTCCCTCCCCTTTCTCTCTCCTCCCTCTCCTCTCTCTCCTATTTACCTACACACTATCTCTCATCTAATTTCAAAATTTTTTATATTTTTTATTCTTTAAAATTAATTTTAAAAATTTTTAAAAATAAAAAAACCTAATAGCGACGTATAAAAATATACGTCGCTATTAGTATTTTATTTTAATTATTTTTTATTTTTAAAAATAAAAAAATTAATAATTTTTTAAAAAAAATCAAAATAAAATTCCTCTCACCCTCCCCTCCCGTCTCTCTCTCTCTCTTCCCTCCCCTCTCCTCTCTCTCTCTTCCCACCCCTCTCTCTCTCCTCTCTCTCTCTCTCTCTCTCTTCCCTCCCCTCTCTCTCCTCCCTCTCCCTCTCTCTCTCCCCTCTCCTCTCTCTTCTCTCTTCTCTCTCTCTCCCTTCTCTCTCTCTTGCCTCTCCTCTCTCTCCTATCTACCTACATACTATCTCTCCTCTAATTTCAATTTTTTAATATTTTTTATTCTTTAAAATTAATTTTAAAAATAAAAAAATTAAATAAAAAACTCAATAGTGATGTATAAATATATACGCCACTATTAGTACATGCATTAGCGACGTATAAATATATACGTCGTTATTAGTATTTTATTTTAATTATTTTTTATTTTTAAAAATAAATAATTAATAAATTTTAAAAAAAATCAAAATAAAATTCCTCTCACCCTCTCTCTCTTCCCTCCCCTCTCCCCTCTCTCTTCCCTATCCTCTCCTCTCTCTCTCTTCCCTCTCCTCTCCTCACTCTCTCTCCTCCCTCTCCCTCTCTCTCCCCTCTCCTCTCTCTCTCCCCTCTTCTCTCTCTCCTCTCTCTCTCTCTCCCCTCTCCTCTCTCTCCTCTCTCTCCCCTCTCTCTCTCTCACCTCTCTCTCTTCCCTCCCCTCTCCTGTCTCTCTCTCTACCCTCCCCTCTCCTCTCTCTCCTCCCTCTCCCTTTCTCTCATTCTCCCCTCTCCTCTCTCTCTCCCTCTCTCTTCCCTCCCCTCTCTCTCACTTCCCTCCCCTCTCTCCCTCTTCCCTCTCCTATTTACCTACACACTATCTCTCCTCTAATTTCAAATTTTTAATATTTTTTATTCTTTAAAATTAATTTTAAAAATAAAAAACCTAATAGCAACGTATAATTATATATGTCGCTATTAATACATGTATTAGCAATGTATAAACATATATGTTGCTAATACATGTACTAATAGCGACGTATAGCTATATACGTCATTATTAGTATTTTATTTTAATTATTTTTTTATTTTTAAAAAGAAAAAATTAATAAAATTTTTAAAAAAATCAAAATAAAATTTTAATAAAAAATAGGTAGTAGCAACGCATGTGACTGTGTGTCGCTACTACCAAGGGTAATAGCGACGCATTTTAGACTACGTCACTACTACTATTAGGTAGCGACGTATAGTATATGCATCACTATTAGTTCTTATTTTTAATTTTTTTAAAAAAATTAAGAATTATTAGCGACGCTCATTTTTAAATTTCGCTATTGTTGAAACTAGTAGCAATGTTTGGAATTATACGTTGTTAGTAGTTTTGAATTTTTTTTAAAAAAATTAAAAATATATCTTTTAGCGACGCTTACAAAACATCGCTAATAACATAAGTATTAGCGACGCATAAATGAAAGCGTTGCTAAAAGACTACCATTAGCCACGCTTAGTATTATGCGTTGCTAATATTGGTATTTTTTGCGACGGTTTTGTATATGTCGTTATTATCACTTTTTAGCGACACATAGTATTGCTACGCTTATATAAGCGTCGCTAATATCCAATTTTGTTGTAGTGAATAGGGAAAACATATCATGCTGATATGGTATGTGATGTTGTTGACATGGAAGCATGTCATATTCTTCTAGGAAGACCTTGGCAGTATGATGAGTTAGTGACACATGATGGCAGGAATAACACATTCCTTTCAGCATAAGGGAGTTAAAGTGGTATTGTTACCTAGTGTTTGGAAGCAAGAAGAAAATCATAAAGTTAAAACTATTGTTAGTTTGATAAGGGAAGTTCGAATCAGTTTGAAAGAAGGAAAACCTATATTTGCAGTGGTGCTCAAAGAAACACAAGCAACAGATAAAGAAATTCTTCCTATAATTGTTAAACTTTTACAAAAGTATAAAGCTATTGCAGATGATGAATTGCCAATGTCCTTACCACCTCTAAGATCAATACAACATCAAATAGACTTTCAACCAGGAGCTAGTCTGCCACATCTGGCTCACTATGGGATGACTTCTTTCGAACATAAAGAGCTTCAAAGACAGGTTGAAGATCTATTACAGAGGGGTTTAATCAGAGAAAGTATTAGTTCTGTAGCAGTCCTAGCCTTATTAGTACCTAAGAAAAATGGAGAATGGAGGATGTGTATTGACTGTAGAGTTGTTAATAAAATCACAGTTAGGTATAGTTTTCCTATTCCAAGGCTAGATGATATGTTAGATCAATTGGGAGGATCAAGTATATTTTCTAAAGTGGACTTGAGAAGTGGTTATCATCAAGTTCGAATGAAGCCTGGGGATGAGTGGAAGACAGCTTTTAAAACTAAAGAAGGACTCTACAAATGACTTGTAATGCCATTTGGGCTTTCCAATGCACCTAGTACATTCATGAGAGTCATGACACATGTTTTGAAACCAATATTGGGTATATGTGTTGTAGTATATTTCAATGATATTTTGATTTATAACAAAAGTGAAAAAGAACATTTGAAGCATTTGGAGGAATTATTAAACCTACTTCAGCAGAATCATCTTTATGTTAATGTGAAGAAGAGCTCTTTTCTTACTAACAGATTGGTTTTTCTTGGATATGTTATCACAGCTAAAGGCATTACAGTGGATGCAAGTAAGATTAAAACCATTGTTGAATGGCCGATTCCTACTAGCATTTAAGAAGTCAAGAGTTTCCATGGGTTAGCAACCTTTTACAAAAGATTCATTAAAAATTTCAGTACCATAGCTTCACCTCTTTGTGACTATATGAAAGGTAAGATTTTTCGTTGGACTAAAGAAGCAGCTAACAGTTTTGAACTGCTTAAGGTGAAGTTGACTCAGTCACCTATTCTAACACTACCTAATTTTGACAAAGTATTCGAAATTGAGTGTGATGCATTAGGTTGTGGTATTGGAGCAGTGCTTACACAAGAAGGAAAATTGATTGCATATTTCAGTGAAAAGCTCAATGAAGTAAGGGTTAAATGGTCAGCTTACAAACTTGAGTTGTATGCATTAATATAATCTCTTAGACATTGGAGATAGTATTTGTTACATAAAGAATTTGTTCTACACAGAGACCATCAACCTTTCAAGTTTATACAGAACCAAACCAAAATGGGCAAGTTATATGCAAGATGGATAGCTAAGATTCAAGAATATACTTTTGTCATTAAGCACAAAAATGGAAAACAAAACCAGGTGGCTGATGCTCTTAGTAGAAGGGATGTTTACTTGACAACTTTAAAAGCAATAGTACTTGGATTTGAAGGAATGAAAGACCAATATGAACAAGAAGGAGAATTTAAAGCTATATGGCAGTAGTGTTTACAAAACAGTGTTCAACAGGGAGACTATTCTATTCAAGATGGAATTTTATATAAAGGTAATCAGATTTGCATTCCACAGGGCTCTTTAAGAATCAAATTAATATTGGAATTACATGAAGGAGGAATGTTTGGTCATTTTGGGAGAAATAAAACATTAAAGCTTGTTCAACAGAGGTATTATTGGAAATCATGTCGTAAAGATGTGGAAAAAGTGATCAGATACTATGCAATCTATCAACAAGCAAAAGGAGGTGTTCAAAACACTGGGTTATATATGCCCCTGTCAATTCCTCAACAGCCTTGGGAAGATATAACCATGGATTTTGTGTTATGACTCCTAAGAACACAAAGAGACAATGACTCCATATTTGTTGTGGTAGATAGATTTAGCAAGATGGTACACTTTATTTGTTGCAAAAAGACCACAGATGCTACTCAAGTTGCCCTACTGTTCTTCAAGGAAGTAATTAGGTTGTATGGATTACCTAAAACTATCACATCAGATCGAGATAGCAAATTCCCAAGTCATTTCTGGATGACCTTGTGGAAAAGAGCAGGTACACATTTACAATTCAGCTCAACTTGTCATCCACAAACTAACGGATAAACTGAGGTTATGAATAGGACTTTAAGGTATTTGTTACGAAGTCTATGTATAGATAAGCCTAAACAATGGGATATAATGTTGGCTCAAGATGAGTTTGCCATCAATTCAACTATTAACAGATCCACTGGTTACAGTCCATTTGAGGTCATGTATGGTTGTAATCTACATTACACTTTGGATTTACTTCATATAGACAAGAACCTAGGAAAACCAGTCAAAGCAATAGCCACACTACAATAGCTCTCTGAAATTCATAATCAAGTTAAACAATAGCTGCTAAAATCCAATATTCAGTATAAACTACAGGCTGACAAGACTCGACGGTTTAAAACTTTTGAAGATGGTGAGTTGGTAATGGTGCATCTAAGGAAAGAAAGGCTACCTACTAGCATATATTCTAAGCTCAATCCCAAGAAGATTGGTCATTTTCAAATCATTTCAAAAATAAATGACAATGCTTATAAAGTTGATCTGCCCGCTGAATGGAATATTTCTAATACTTTCAATGTAGCTGATCTTCATGAATACTTTGATCCATAGGACAAACTAAAGGAAGGAGACTCAGGGTCAAGTTCATCAAACACATAAAACCAGTTTTATCGATAAGGGGGTAAAAAGGTCAATCACTAACGCAATTATAAATGGAGGGTCACGATTTAAACAGACGAGGCATGCGATAGTCATTTTGGCTAGACCATTAAGTTCGTTAAATCTGTCTTCAACCTCTGGACGGGAAGATTAACAGTAAGCAGGGTGGATTAAAATTCGAAGAATCGAGAAGAACAATCCATGTCAGCAAACCCATTTCGAATTCAACTTGATTTCTCAATTCAACTGGTGGCGGGAAGTATAAAAAGGGAAACGTGGAAGGTAAAAGGGACGAATTTCAAAATTTCAAATTGCTGACTCCAGTTCTGCAACTCCGCATGCTGCGTTGGGATTGGGTTTCTAGATCTGAAGCTATAGAAGCTTTGAAGGAAGCTTGATTCTAGTGTTTAGCGTGAGGTGCTCCTAGTCAAGTTAAACCGAAGCTCCGGTGAAGATCGATAAGAGTTTCCTTTAGTTCTAAGTTTAATCTGTACTTTCGAATTTACTGTTGTAATATACTGAAAGCTTATTTCGTTAGAAGAGAAATTGCTGTCTGGATTGTAATTCGAATGACTCTGTTTCATTGTGAAAATTCATTCTGAAAGCTGATTTGTTTTAGTCCAGTGAGTTTGTAAAACGAATTTTACAATTCCAGTTTATTCCTTTGAGGAATCATTTACATCTGTGAACTGAGAATTTATAGATGACACACTAAATTGTCAATTCGCATTGCTGCTGCATCACCTCTGCTTTTAGCTTTCGTTTCTCCAGCAACAAGTTGGTCTAAAAATTAAGATGGAAGAGAAATATCACAACTTTTAGAGAATCAGAAATGAGGAAATTCTGAAAGTGGGAAGTATGAAATAAGAACTGAGGAAGTGGGAAACCCGTTGTATTCACTTCTCTGCTATGCTTTCAGCTTTCATTCCCTCCAGCAACGTGTTGATCTAACAAATAAGATGGAATAGAAATATCTCAACTTTCATAGGATCAGAAGTGGGGAAGTGATGAGGAAATTCTGTAAGTGAAACCTTTCTGCGAGACCACTAGAAATGGAAGAGGTGCCGTCTGAGAAATTGAGGCCAGCAGTTTCGGAGAGAGAGAGAGCTTGGGAAGGGAATGCGCAGGCACCAGGTTTGGGGATATTGTCGGGCATGAGGGAAGGTCGCCGACTCTTGTGATGGAGGGTTGATGGGCGGACGATTTCGCTGGTTGGAGGCAGCCCCTTGCAGCGGAGGAGGGGAGGGTTGGAGTTTGAAACAAACGGAAGGATACAGCAGGGTTAATAGGTTAACGGGGTTAGGAAAGCGGCTTCCGTCTGTGAGGGCTGCCTGCTGATGTGTTTAATTTCCACGGGTGGCCAACGTGAGCCTAGAGAGACGACTGCCCCAGCAGATTCGCGTTCGTTGGACCACCGCCTGAGATGCCGCATGACTACTCCACGTCAACCATTGGAAAGCCATTGAACCACTATCGAAACACCACTGGGATCACCGGCGGAGCTGACCATAAATATTTATTCTTTGGCCGCGGCTCCGGCGAAGGCTGACAGTAAATATTTACTGTACAACTAATTTCTCCTTTGCCAGATGGTAAATATTTATTGCCCGGCCATTTCTTCTTTACGGCAGCCAAAACTGACTTGGATAGAGAGGGGAAGAAGGTCGGGGAAGGGATGGAGTAGGGGTGGGAGGCGACGGCTATGACTCTGTTCAGAAGAGGCTTTATGATGCAGACTTATCACAAGAGATCAACCACACTTAAGCTCGAAGACAATTCTCTTACAGATTTAAACAACAACAACTCTCAGAACAAATGAAATTGAATTAATTCCGCCTGAACTCAATCACACAACAAATTCAGAAAACAGAGTACAATCTTCTTTTACAACTTCGAAATTCAACTTCAAAAGAACTTAAAAAATTCACAACAAACAGGAAAACATAAAATCTAGGAATCCACCTGGGAGCTTGAATCCACAAGCTAGGCAGAGTACAATTCGCTGAATCCACAAGGAACCAATCACAAATCCATGAGACAAGACCAGATCTTCAGCTCAGCTGAACTTTTAGGAAATTTGAATTAAAGAGTAGAGTCCCTTTTTCTTTCCCGCTAGATCTATTTAAGCTTCCGAATTTACTGTTCATGTGACGTAAATGTTAACTTTTTTTCAAATCCGAATGAAATGGAGGGATTAATATGAATGCAGGATTCAAGGCGAATGGGTCTACCCCAACTGGTTAGGTGGTCCATGGTTGTGGGCAGGGAAGGACACCGAGTCTTCAAATCTCCCCAACCCCACTTTGCTCTCCAGTCCAGCCTGGTAATCGTTCCATTCATCGAGAAGAAAAGTGAGTGTTTGAATCCTTAAAAAGGGTCACATACTACTAATCAATTGCTTATCCCTAATAAACTATTTACAAGAAAGGGGGAAATAGTAAAAATTATAATTATATGAATTTCGCATATGTATGACCATATAATGCCTCTACAATAACGGTCATCTAATTAACTACTCAGCCCAGCTTCCAATCTGCATATTGAAAAAGGAAGAACATATATAGTACAGATTCAGTTAAGCAATGCTACAAACAAAAGTCAAAACTGATTTTACTTCATCCATATGCATTTGTCATTTACAAATAAAACTGTTCATAAGTTAACATTTGTTTCTTTATATAAAAATCATAGTTCATTTGTGAACATTTTGCCCTCTACCAATGGTCCATTTTTTCATAATTGGCCCCTACCAATAGTCACCACAAGAACATAACCCGGATTTGAATTGATGAAATCGCTTTGAATCCCTTGCCACAATCTCTCTTCCTTCAATCTCTGATATGAACTTAAATGCCTCATGACAATCTATACACATGCGCAGATTTTTCACTATCACTAGTTTAGTCCCAGGTTGTGTGCTAATGAGTCCAAACCCTAAAGCCAACTTCTCGCTATGACCAAGGAGGATGTTTTCTCTTGTGCGGTCATCCACATTCTGCACAACCAAACTTGTATTAGGAACATACCCGCTAGCTTTAATTCTCACTACCACACTCTCTATAAAGCTATAGATCAATTTATGTTGAGGATGAGATTTATCTCCGGACTCAAAAACATGAACCTTTTTCTTTATCTCAATCCAGGCCGTTCCCTTTTCCTTTCTCATCCCTCTCTCTAGCATTAACCTTCTAACTTTGGCCACACCTTCCCAATCCCCAACCTTGCTATAAAAGTTAGATAAAAGCATATAGGCGCCACTCTGGGGTTTTAGTTGGAGCAGTTTTTCTCCAATATACCTTGTGAGGCTTGAATTATTGTAGAGCACACAAGAGCTAAGCAAAGCAGTCCACAACTTTGCGTCCGGTTCCACGGGCATGGTCTCAATAAATTTGAGGGCTTTGTTGAGAAATCCAGCTCGGGCAAGGAGATCCACCATGCATGTGTAGTGTTCAGTTGTGGGAATTATGAAGTATGTATGAATCATAGCGTTGAAAATATTACAACCTTCTTGTACAAGGCCAGCATGAGTGCATGCGAATAGTACTCCCAGAAATGTCAACTTGTTTGGGACAAACCCGCTCACTTTCATATGTTCAAAGATTTTCAGAGCCTCTGATCCAAGGCCATGCTTACCATAAGCCATTATAAGCGAAGTCCATGTAATGACATTTTTCAATGGCATATTGTCAAAGCATAAGCGTGCATCACAAATGCACCCACATTTAGCATACATGTCCAGAAGGGCATTTCCCACTGGGAGATGCTTTTCAAGACCCTGTCTAACAAGCAAAGCGTGAACTTGCATTCCATTAACCTGTGCAGCAAGATCAGCACAGACTGAAACCACACTAACCATCGTCGTAAGATCCGCCTTCATTCCCTCCTGCACCATCCTTTTAAATAAGAGCAACGACTTTGCGCCATCAGGGCACCGTGCAAGCCCTGAAATCAACGAGTTCCACGATCCTAAATCCCGTTGTGTCATTTGCCAGAACAATTCCACAGCTTGTGCAGTACGGCCACATAGGCATAAGCCAGTGATCATCGCATTCGCTGAGATTACATCTTTCACAGGCATTTCAGCATACACCCGACGTGCTTCTTCGACGAAAGTACAGTTGGAGTACATGCCCAGGAGGGAAGTCATTAAAACTGCATCTCCACACAACCCATGTTTCAATATTACGGTGTGCACCTGCTTGCCCGTTACAATAGCATGCAACCTTCCACATACCTTCAAGATCGTGGACAGAAGGAGCAGGTTTACTTTGCTGCTTGAGCTTTGCAGTTGGTTAAGGAAGGCATAATCAGAATCTTTGACAGAACATGTGCTTCTGGTGTGTCGAATCCTTATCAAATTGCTTCTGGGAAACATACAATGAATTCTACTGCGACGGACGAACCATAAGTAAAGGCTCACAGTTTCATAAACGGATCCGAGTAGTGCATAATCTCATACTTCCAAGAAGACCCGTTACCCGCGCCAGTGATCATCGCATTCGCTGAGATTACATCTTTCACAGGCATTTCAGCATACACCCGACGTGCTTCTTCGACGAAAGTACAGCTGGAGTACATGCCCAGGAGGGAAGTCATTAAAACTGCATCTCCACACAACCCATGTTTCAATATTACGGTGTGCACCTGCTTTCCCATTAAAATGGCATGCAACTTTCCACATACCTTCAAGACCGTGGACAGAAGGAGCAGGTTTACTTTGCTGCTTGACCTTTGCAGTTGGTTAAGGAGGGCATAATCAGAATCTTTGACAGAACATGTGCTTCTGGTGTGTCTGATCCTTGTCAAATTGCTTCTGGGAAACATACAAACAATTCTATATACGACGGATGGACCATAAGTAAAAGCTCACAGTTTCATAAACGCATCTGAGTAGTGCATAAGCTCATACTTCCAAGAAGACCCGTTACCCGCGCGGCCGCGCCGCTATATTAATGCGCTTCATCGCTTCCGATATTTGGGCTCACGCTCGCGCAAGTTCATGTTAGTTTTTTTAAATAATAATAATAAAATAAAATTAAGTGTAGATAAGTCTGTCTGCAATCGACCCCTTGTAACGGGTTTACATTGTCAGTAGCGATCTACATCAATCTTAAAGTTCTTTAGTGTGATTGGATGTTGGATAGCAATGATATGGAGACAATTGCGCTTGCTATTGATTCGAGAGGACATTGCTCCCTTCGTGGCTATACCAAATCAATAACAGTGCAAACGACCAATAGTAAAAATATATTTATCCTGTTTAGTTTAATAATTTTATTTTATAAAAAAACTTATTCTATATTAATTAATTCGTTTTGTTCAATTTAAGTGGTTCGGTAAAAGAGTGTCATATGTTTATTTTTTCTTTTTTTAAATTTAATAAACCTAATATTTTTTCAAGTATAACTATCAATATTGAATGCAGGGAGTAAGATTTTAGAGAAAGAAAACTAAAGTTCTATCTGCGTATATGCAATATATCTAGCTTAAATATAAGAAACGTGTATAGAATGTGGTCTAGTGTTTCATCCCATTTGGGCATGGTTCACATCACAAATTTAAAGCCCATGCAATTTGAAGCAATAACTTCGCATCTAAGTTCTTAGTTTACATTTATTTGGTACATATCTTGTAAAAATTTTCAAAACTTATAAGATTGATTGATCGATTGGTCCAAATAATGTTATTCACAGTTAATTTTACCAATCGACCAGCCTCAAAACTGTCGATTAGGTTGCCTACATAGGCAAGATGACTGGATTATAGTCATTTTGCCTAATCAATTGGCCTGACAATTATTTTCAAAATACTTCAATTAATTATGAATTTTTTTATGCAGAGTTGCATCTTTTCAAATGAGATTTTGTCATTTGTCTTCAAGAAGGCAATTTTCACTCGGGAATAAGAATTTTCTCTTGATTAAAACTTTGATTTCATAAAAAAATAATTTATTCTCTCTATTTTACCAGGAATTTCACAAATATGTTCTCAATATACAATAAAGCTTCTCTTCCTTGTTTGCAAATCACACTTTTGAAGACAAATTTCATATCACCTTTAGGATCTTAAGGCCGAATTAAAGTTTTGATTAAAAGGAAAATTGTAATGCACCCTTGATGCTGAGTGAAAATTGTCTTCTTGAAGATTTGGGACAAAATCCCCTTTCAAAAGATGCAACCCTTCATAAAAAATATGAAATTAATTGAAGTATTTTGAAAATAATTGCCATGTGTTTCGATCGGCCCTTAGGCAAAATGACGGTAATCTAGTCGTCTTTCTTGTTTAGGCAACCCTATCAATCAGCCTCCAAGCCAATTGATTGGTGAAATCGACTATAAATAACATTATGTAAACTGATCAATTGCCTCCTAGGCACATTGATTGGTCATAAAATTTGAAAAGTTTAACAATTTCCCACCATTTTCAAAATTTTACAATCCCCCACCATTTTGAAAATGTAAAAACATGGCCAAGAATTGATGCATAAATGAAGGTGTTTTATAACTTGAACCTCCACTTAGTGAATAATTATCAAAGTTAATTGGATAATATAATAGAACAATTTCCTTGAACTAGCTATCCATGTTGATCAACCGGGCTTGTATTACACATTAAGTCTTTAGTTCTTTTATGTTGTAATTATGTAGTAAATACTATTTTGGTCTTGTATCTGTATCTTGATTAAATAACTGCTCTAGAGACAAGCCCTAGTCTCATAGAAAACAACTTCACTTGAACACTTATATAGGTAGACTTATTGGAGGTGTCCTTACAACTTTAACACCCCAACAATATTGTTTTAGGTCTATTAAGAACACAAATCTCAGCCTCCTCTTCATATATTATGAGTACTAAGTACTTTACCTTGGGATGACTTAATATCTCTTTTAAGTACTTGGTGTCACAACTATGATGTACTTTACTATTAAACTTGAGAACTCAAATCACTTCAAGTGACAATATTGAAATGGGCTTCAATCTCATCCCAAATGATGTTTGTAACACTATATTCCATGAAAGTCCTTTTGTGAAAGGATCTTCCAAATTTTGACTTTATCTCACATAGTCTATCGTTATTACTCTATTGGAGAGCAACTCTTACAAAACTATGTTTTAGTCTAATATGCCTAGATTTTCAATTATAGACTTTGCTATATGCCCGTGTTAGTGTAGGCTAACTATCTCAATGTATAGAAATTAGTGTTATTGGCTTTGGCCAAATAGGAGTTTCTAATAATAACTTATTCAACCATTCAACTTCTTTGTTGTTAGCATGTAAAAGTGCTAACTCAATGTCATAGTAGAATATGTTATAATTATTTGTTTCTTAGATCCTCAAGAAATAACTGCTCCACCAAAAGTGAATACACATCCACTCATTGATGAATAATCATCAAGATCATTAATTAAACTAGCATCCAAGAATCCGTTTAATACTGTAAGATATCCACTATAGAAAATTCTCTACTTTATTGTTCCTCTCAACTAATTTAATACTCTATTTATAGCTTATCAATGTAGATAAATAGGATTACTAGTATATCTACTTAGCTTTTGAACTGCAAAAGTAATATTTGGTCTTGTGGGTGTCATTGCATGCATCAAACTACCAATCAATCTTGCATATTGCAATTGGGAAACACATCTACCTGTATTAGGATAAAGCCTCATATTTGAGTCAAAACGTGTATTTATGTGTATACAATTAAAGTGATCAAACTTCTTTAATGTCTTCTCTAAGTAGTGAATTTGAGAAAGTACTAGACCGTTAACTTATTTCGTAATCCTTATTCCCAAGATAACATCAGCAATACTCATATCTTTCCTTTCAAACTTAGATGACAAAAAATATTTGGTATCAGTTAAGATAGTAATATTAGTCCAAAGAATTAGCATGTTATCCACATACAAGTAAATTATAATACATTTATCATCATGAAACTTACTATAAAGGCACTTATCAGATTCATGAATTTTAAGTCTATTTGCAATTATGACTTAGTCAAAATTTTCATGTTGATGTTTTGGAGCATCGTTAAGACAATATAGGGACTTTATAGGTTTACAAACTTTGTGTTCTTGTCCCTTCATTATAAAACATTCTAGTTACTCTATGTATATTTTCTCATCCAACTCACCATTGAGAAAAGTTATTTTCATATCCATTTGATGAATATCAAAATTATGAATGGAGACTAAAGCTACTAATATCCTTATGGTAGATATTCTTGCTACTAGGCCAGATGAGTCAAAGTAATTAATATATTCCTTTTGGTTAAAACCCTTTATGGCCCTAAGACTTTCTCAAACTTTCTGGAGACTAAGACTTTGAAACTCAATGTTGGTGAAAAAAATTCTTAATTGATTTATAACATCCCCGATTTTTAGTAATTTTTTTGCAATTTTTTGCAATTTCTGCAGTTTTCTGCTCGTATTTTCAATAAAGAAATTTTATGTTTCGGTGTATCTGAATTTAAAATATTCATAACTGTAAGAGTCGGGAGTGGTGTTTAGTCGCAGGTCATGGGCCTCGACGCATCACAAAATAAAATTTGGCACGAAAACGGGAGAGAAAAGGACGCAACACTAATGAGAACTGAAAATAAATTTAAAAAAATATAAATATAAAATGACGCGACTTGGGTGCGGAGCACCCTACCGCGAGGGAACAGTGGAAACATTTTTCCCTTCCTTTCATCAAGCTAGAGGCGGCACCACTACAGGCCTTTAGCTCCTGCCTGCCCGGCCATGGCCTGGCGCCGCCGCCGCCTACCCAGCCTGGCCTTGCCGGCCACCGCCGCTCCGCTCCCTTCTTTTAGTTTCAGCCCAACAGAGAAATATGATGTGAATTTTGCCTTGATTCGCTGGTGGCGGCAGTTGCATGGGTTCTAGACCGTCGCAAGAGCTCCGCCCCGGCCAGTGTGAACTCTGGCCACCTCCATCCCGGCCTCCCCACCCTCCTCTACTGGCCTGAGGTAAGATTTTCTCCGCCGCTGAATGGCCATTGGCCTTCCCCCAACCTAGCGACGACAAGGTTTCCGCCCCGGCCACCACCCAGGCCACCGTTTTGGCATGAACTTCCATCTTCCTAGCCTGTCATCCCTCTTTTCGCTATTTTCCAATCTGGATAGACCTTTCTTCCATTTTTTTTCTTTATGTGCCAGTGGTAGTCGGAGGTGCTTCGGCTCACCGTCGCCGGCTCCATCTAGAGTTGACGACAGTACGATGCCAAGGTTCGGCCTCCCGATCTGTCCCATTTCACTCGATCGGTCATCCCGTACTAGAGAAAAATCTGTCTTTTCTTTGGCGACATCCATTCTCTGTCGTCGGACGACATCGCACCGATGTCTATTTGACTCAGGTCCCGCATTTTCTCCAGTCTAGCCCCCGGCCATGTCTGGCCGTTTGTAGCTCGATGATGCGTGTCTCTAGCCCCAACTCGATCAGCACACTATTGCCCCAATTAGATTGAGTCTCTTCAATTCTCTGGCTGGCTATTCTGCCGCCCGACATTGGCTAGCGGACAGCTGCAAATGTCGGCTTAACCCAATATCGACAAGGGGACACAACTCCTGGCCTCCTCTGCATGTTTTATGCACACACGAAATGTCCCTAGCTTTGGGGTATGCCTCTGACCATTATCGAGTGACCCCCAGCCTAGGGCCAACTTGTTCCACCTGACGTTGCATGGACTTGGGCCCCATGTCCGATCGTCGTGGGCTTTGCCCCAGCTTAGTGACAGCAAGGGTAAATAATTCCGACCTGATTCTAGATCTGCACCACACTTTTGTTATGCATGATACAAAACCTACTGAAAAGAGTTTCCGAATTATAATTTTTCAAAGGGGAAGTATTATTGTAAGCCATTAGACTCAACTAATCGAAGGCTCGACCGATGTCGTACCCATATTCTCCACCGTAAGCCGTGCTTGATGCAAAATCTTCTGTACAATAATTTGGTTATGGGTAACGTTTAGAATGTTGCCGCATTTGTTGGCCACACTCTCCGGTGCTTAATGCTCTTAAGTTTGTTTAGGGGACCGTTGCTTGTGAACCTCACCCCTTCTGTGACCGACCACCCTAACCCCTTAAAAGACCACCCTTTTTAGGGTTTGGCTATGACAAGACGTACATGCGTTGTTCATCAGCCAATTTTGCCCATGAGTGGTTGGATTTGGCTTCCACCAGCCTACCCTTCCCTAGGGTTTCCATTTACCGCACAACACAGTTTGGGCTAAAGTCATCACCTTTGCGGCATATGACAATGGAACGACTCCGTCACTAGACAATTTGGCCGTTAAAGCACTTATCTATCTCTCCTATGTCCATGTGTATGCAACCAAGCCCTCGGCTATGTTGTGAGGCATCGACAATGCAAAATTGTCGCTGCTAGATGTAGTTTGCGGTCTACTTTAACATTTGTGGCCAACAAGTGTTTTAAACTGTTGGCTGACCTCCAATCAATCACCCCTTATTCTGTGGTCGCTTTTACCATTTTTGATGGCATGATCTTATGTCTGGCTGCCTTAGTGCGCCCAACCTTTGGCTTTGAGTAAATTACTCTAACTTTATCGAGATTAATTCTAGCATCTCTGAAAATCCTTGGGATACAATGACTCTCTTAGTGCGATGTTTTTGATTGCCTATTTTGCTATCGACGTCGCCACCGTCATTTGCTCGCCATCAAACTCTTGTGGATTACAAGGCAGGGGACCTTGAACTCGTAATTTCATTATAGCATGCTTTGATTGTGTAGTAGCATGCTAGGAGTTATAATTTAATGTTTGCATGATTATGCTGATTATAAAAGCATGTTGTATGTATGTGAATTGTGTGCGTATGTTAGTGAAGACTAAGGGCACCACTACAACAAATTTTGCCTATAGCGACGCATTTTTTGCGACGTATATTTATACGTCGCTAGTTAGACGTTATTAGCGACATATATACATATGTCGCTATTATTTATATCATTACCGACATAAGTTTATATACGTCACTATATCCATAACTACTTGCGACGTTTACAGTCATCCGTTGCTAATACAACTCCCGCCCCGCTAGAAAATCTATTACCGACACTTTCTCTCATACATCGATATTAAATCATCTATTTGCGACTAATAAAATTATACATCGTCAATATATAGCACTTTCAGCGACATATACAACCTCTGTCGCAAATAAACATAATTAATAATTAAATCTACGAAGACGAGAATTTGAGCTGACGTACTTGCAACATAAATATTATTGCATCGCAATTCAACAAATAAACTAGTGATGAATATCAAATTATGTTGGTACAAATGAAACCCTTAGCGACACATATGATTTCCGTCGCAAATAAACATTATGTATAATTAAAAAAAAATTAAAACAAGAATTTGAGGTTCGATGCTTGCGACGGACTTTGGTGACATACTTGCGACATATCTAATTTTAGGTCGCAAATAATAAATTCTAATAGTACCAAATTGAATTTCCGTCGCCAATAACCATAATTTATAATAAAAAAATGAGGTATAGTTGAGCTATCTGCAACATATATGTTAGTACCTCGCAAGTAATTAAATGTGTTAGGGGTAAAATAATCTATATATATTAGTCGCGACGTATATTAATATATGTTGCTACTAATATACACTAATAGCGTTGTATGGAATATCCATCGCTAGTGGTCTATGTCTATCGCGACGTATGTAACATGTACATTGCGAGTGAGGTATTAGTAGCGACGGCTCTCTATACATCGCAACAAATATGACTTTTTTTAACAATAATTAGTTTAAAAAATGGGTTAATTATACTAATCACCAAAATATAAATACTGAAAAAATAAGATAATTTTTTTTAATATTCGGTGGTTCATGCTCGGGAGGGTAGAATCATCGGATCAAATTTCGATAGTGCACGAGGGTGTGCATACTTCTCGTGGTGTTATTTAATTACGTACGCACCTTATGAAATTGTATTCGGTATATGTATATATCCCCAAACGTGTGCACCTCCTAAGGATGTGTTGAAGCTCAACATGACTTATGTCGGAATAAATGTAATATGTGAAAACGTCACATTACTTCTCACTACTAGTTTGAGATAGCACTATGTGCGCTATTAATGATACGTTTGCTTATCGATTAGAAATTTGATATCTTGTACACCAAATGTGGCCCGTGTATGATGATTTAGGAAAGTTAAAAAATTTTAAAGTTGTGGTATATTTATATAGAATATATATATATATATATATATATATATATATATATATATTACAATATGGATAATTGGTATGCATTAGTCGCAATGTATATGACCATCCGTCGCTACTAATGCACACTAATACTAACGTATATTACACACATCGCTAAAGGTTTCTATCAGTAGCGATGTATAGTACATATACGTCGCTCTTGATAATTACTCGCGATGTATATCTATACGTCGCAATAAATATGACTTTTTGTTTAAAAAATGGGTTAATTATACCAATCACCAAAATACAAATACTGAAAAAATAAGATAATTTTTTTTCTAATAGCGACGTAAGTTATACACGTCGCTACAGGTATATATCAGTAGCGACGTATATGAGTTATATGTCACTCTTGATCATTACTTGCGACATATGACTTTTTACACAATAATTAGTTTAAAAAATGGGTTAATTATACCAATCACCAAAATATAAATACTAAAAAAATAAGATAAATTTTGTTTAATATTCTGTGGTTCTTGCCTTGGCGGTCAACATTGTCGGATTAAATTGTGACCGTGTACGAGGGAGTGCGTAATATATGTCCGAAGATTTATATATAGACGCCGTTGAGGGTATCGTGCAGTATATCTTAACCGAATTACATAACAAATTAAGGAGCAAATTGATAGGGCTTATATTCCCATTAGCTAAACAAATAGATCCAAATTTACGTCGTTACACAATTAGGCCTACATCCCCCACCCCCACTAAAAGTTCGAGGAAAATTAGGTTACCCGTTATTAATAAGCATTGTTGGCACATACATCTGTTAATCGTATTAAGGCTATACAATATTAATTGTACAACACACATTTACCTACCTTGATAAATATATAATATCTATTTCTATATTACATTATAATATAAAAATTTATTAACATTAAAAATATTGAGAAGCATAGTTTGGAATATTCTTACACAACTAACCCAGCCACTATATTACCCATAAAATAATCCTTCAGTCTCATATTAATAGTTTAATTTGAAAAAAAATTGATATTTAAAAAGTTAATTAATTAACCTTTATACTCCTACTAACCGTTCTAACAAGTGGCCGACGACCATATTGGCCTGACAGACGCAGGCAACATCTCGGACCTGTATGGCCCTGTCTACTCGAACGGCAAGAGCTCTCCCGGATGCGAATTAGCATGAGTCAAGGGTAAGAAGCCCATTCGACCAGCTTAATGACACTCCAATCGGCGAATTCCCCCCCCCTTGCTCTCCCGGACGCAAATTAGCACGAGTCAAGGGTAAGAAGCCCGTTCGACCAGCTTAATGACACTCCAATTGGCGACTCCCCCCCCCCACGGCAATTTTTCCCACCCATGCCATTCGTCACCCCCCCCGCTGCAACTTTTTCCCACCCGCGCGGTTTCCCACGTCCCTCTGCCGTCAGCCCCCCACCCTCTACAGAATCCTTCCCCCCCTTGCAACTTTTTCCCACCCGCGCCGCTTCCCGTGTCCCTCTGCTGTCAGCCCCCCGCCCTCTACAGAATCCTTCCCCCTATTGCAACTTTTTCCCACCCGCGCCACTTCCTGCGTCCCTCTGCAGTCAGCCCCCCGCCCTCTACAGAATCCCCCCACCCCGTCTCCCTTTTCCATCTGCTCCTGATGTCCCGTTCCGATCATCTCCCTGTCAAAGACTTCAGCCCCTTCTAGCTAACGGAGACTGCAGCCATCTCACTCCTGTCGGCCGCCTCCTCCAGCTATAAAGCTCCCGGCAATCCTCCAGCTATAAAGCTCCCGGCAATCCTCCAGCTGACGCCTCCTGCCTGTACCACCGTCTACTCTTGGCATACCTCCGGCAGGCATCTCACCCCAATTTACCCCTCAGCGGCCAGGGGAATAGGCTCGTCGTTGACCAGCACTAGGGCCAGGTATTGTCACATATGTGGGGGGGCATTTATTTAATAACTAGATTACATAGAATACCATCATGTAGCAATTATAGAGGCAACTGAATATTTGGGTTGGGTAATGGGAGTAATTTTGATGATTTTTGTTGTTGTATGTGGGTGATGAATTTATATGTAATTTTTATGCTGTTTGTTGCATGCTTATGCTTGTTTATTCAGGTTAATTAAGTAAAATCGCATACTATTCTGTTTTTTTGCCTGGATCAATTTGGATTAATGTGTTCTGATAAATGGCTGTCTTTTATTTTCCTCTACGAAATATGTTTCAGCTCAATCAATCTAAACAGGTGTCATGCGGTCTTTAGTGTCTGCAGCATATTTGGTTTCCCACATTAGGAGTTACCGACATTGGTTACTTGCCACTCAAATTCTGAATCTTCTAATTCTGTCTCACAGACCAGAAGATGAGATAATTATATTTTAAACAAATGAAATCTGGAGAGTTTTTTTATTTTTGGGTAGTGATTGGATCAACTTAATGTGATTTTCAGTGCTGGGCATCCTACGAACGCAATGCTAAAACATTATATTTTCTAGCAATGGCCCTGGTAAATATATTAAAATAGTACTTTTTATACATATGGTAAGGCTAAAATGAGCATGCAGGGATTTGCTATCATCTTGAAAATGTTCTTTAGGCACCCATTTGTTTTTTCCAAATGGGATGACATACCTTAATGTAGGTTAAATAGTGAGCATGATTGTCCATGAGCTTCGAATGATTATACATATGGCCTTTGTGAGGTGCCAACTTCAATATTCATCATTCATATGCATATGTTAGACTTAAACATGTGCCTATAAGTATTTTGAAATGATACTTCATTTGAGTTTGATTGTAGATTGACATGGATAAAAGTTGGATGCATCTACCAAATAGGTATTTGCCAGCATACATTGAAGGAATTAGACAGTTCATTCAAGTAGCACATCTTCATATAGATAATGCTAATAGATGCAGGTGTTCGTGTAAGAAATGCGTGAATAGATACTACAAACACATAAGTGAGGTTGAAGACCATTTGATTGAAAATGGAATGGACATGTATTATACTCAGTGGGAATATCATGGAGAATGGATGTGTTCACATATGGGTGGGGGCGAAGGTGTCAGCCATACTTCCATTGATGAACACTATGATGGAATGCAAGAAATGTTACATGATGTATGGGTAGGATCAGGTGTTGGTGTCCATAATGTAGATGTTGCCCAAAGGGAAGATCCTAATGTGGGTGATGCTGAATGCCTATATAGCGGGGATGTAGGCGAATTTGGTAGACTATTGCGTGATGCACAATGCCCACTTTATCCAGGTTGTGAGAAAATTTCAAAGTTGAATTTTCTTGTCAAGTTGCTTGATATAAAGACAATAAGTGGTTGGAGCAACAAATCATTCAACATGAACCTGGAGTTGTTTAAAAGTTCAATGCCCGAAGGAGAGACACTACCATCCTCATATTATGAAGCAAAGAAGTTATTGCGAGACTTAGGAATGGGTTATATCTCCATCCATGCATGCATAAATGATTGTGTACTATTTTGGAAAGAGAATGCAAAAAGACTAGAGTGTCCTACATGCCATCAACCTAGATATAAAGAATGGGTTGGAAAAGGTAAGAAGATTCCGCAAAAGGTCCTTAGGTACTTTCCATTGAAACCGAGGTTGCAAAGACTATTTTTGTCAAGAAAGACGGCAATGGATATGAGATGGCACAAAGAAAAGTGAGTTCGTGAAAAAGATGTATCTAGGCATCCAGCAGATTCTCAAACTTGGGAGGAGTTCGACAAGGAACATGAATGGTTTGCCCATGATCCTTGCAATGTTCGACTTGGTCTTGCAATAGATGGATTTAATCCCTTCGGCAACATGAGCACTTCGTATAGCATGTGGCCAGTAATGCTCATGCCATATAATCTACCTCCATGGAAATGCATGAAAGATCCTTTCATTTTTATGTCATTACTTATTCCTGGGCCTAAAGCACCGGGAAATGACATTGATGTATATTTGCGGCCCCTAGTAGACGAGTTGCAAGAGTTGTGGGAAATTGGGGCTGAGACATATGATGATCATGCAAAGCAAAAATTCCAAATGCATGCAGCTATTATGTGGACTATAAATGACTTCCCTGCTTATGGGAATTTGTCCGGATGGAGCACAAAAGGCTTCTTGGCATGTCCAACTTGCAATAAAGATGGTAGCTATCAAAGATTGAAGCATGGTCGAAAGACATCTTACATGGGGCATCGTCGTTTCTTGCCTCGCAAGCACTATTTGCGATTCCGGTATAAGGAGCAATTCAATGGAAAAACAGAGTTGAGGTCAAAGCCATTGCAATTGTCTGGGGATGAGTTAGTGGCACAATTGGAAAATGTGAGACATGTTGTATTTGGGAAGGGAGCAAACAACAAGAAAAGGAAACATACTGAGGGGGAGTTAAATTGGACAAAAAAGAGCATATTTTTTGAATTACCCTATTGGAGAACACTCAAGCTCCGACACAATTTGGATGTTATGCACATTGAGAAGAACATTTGTGATAATGTGGTTGGAACATTGTTCAACTTAGAGAAATCAAAAGATAACATCAATGCTCGCTTGGATTTGGCTGATATGGGCTTGAGACCAGAGTTACACTTAAAGAAAATTGGAGATAAGTATGTGATGCCACATGCGTCCTATACTTTATCTAAAGATGAAAAACGTAGCTTTTGTGAATGGATGAAGTCAGTTAAATTTCCAGAAGCATATACATCCAATATCTCTCGGTGCGTTCATGTTAGTGATTGCAAGATATTGGGCATGAAAAGTCATGACTGCCACGTATTTTTACAAAGGCTCCTCCTGATTGCAATGCGTGGCTATTTGAGCGATGAAGTCTCAATGCCTTTGATTGAGATGGGGTTTTTCTTCAAAGAGTTGTGTAGCAATACATTACAATTGAAAGTATTGGAGAAGCTTGACAAAGAAATTGTATTGATACTATGCAAGCTCAAGCGTGTGTTTCCCCCAGCCTTCTTTGATGTCATGGTCCATTTAGCAGTACATTTACCTTATGAAGTGATATTAGGTGGGCCCATCCAGTACCGTTGGATGTACCCAATTGAAAGGTATGAATATGTATTAAGTGAATGATTAAAATTGGATATATTTGAATTTAACATGTCATAAAAGGGCCTCCGCACTCTAAAACAATATGTACGTAACAAGGCACGACCGGAGGGGTCAATAGCTGATGCTTACATTGCGAATGAGAGCCTCACCTTTTGCTCCATGTATCTCGAGGGTATTGAGACTATATTTAATCGTGAACAGCGTAACTATGAAGGATGTCAATCCCAATCATGTGTTGGTCATTCTGTCTTCGGACAAAACGTACGTCCTCTAGGTTATGGAACCTTTCACCAACTCAGCCCAATGGAGATCAGAAAGGCTCGATATTACATGCTGAATAATTGTACTGAGATAGAGAGTTACTTTCAGTAAGTGAACCTACACTTGCATGTACAAATAAAATTGAATTTAGGAATATAATACATGTAGCATGTGTTCATAATTTATATGTTCAGTGAGCACAAGACAGAGTTGAGGCGCGACCATTCTCATAATTGGCAACAACGGCAAGAAAATCAATTTAGTGATTGGTTTGCTAAACGTGTAAGTGGCCTTAACAATACCCTATACATACAACTTATGATCATATATGAAGACCATATTGGGTTAATTTGTTGTTTATCTAATGTTTTTCCCAACAGATAGAACACTTACGCCATGAAGGTTAGTCGACAACCACTAATGAAATGTATGCATTAACGTGTGGTCTAGATTTAAGAGTAACAAGATATACAGGGTGCATCGTGAATGGGATGAGGTTCCATACGAAAGAACGTGAAAAAAACTATCATACACAAAATAGTGGCATCATTGTTAGTGGGGAGCACCAATCAAACCCTCTGGATTTCTATGGTGTCTTGATAGACATTATTGAGTTACAATACTTGTTTGGATGTCGGGTTTTTCTATTTAAGTGTGAATGGTGGAATATTGGATGAAAGGCGGTTATTTACACAGATGGCCACTTTACATCCATTAATACATCTGACACTTGGTACAAGGAAGATCCGTTTATTCTAGCAAATCAGGCTAGGCAAGTTTTTTATGTCAATGACACTAAACTGGGAGGCAATTGGCAAATTGTGCAAGTGTTGAAGCCAAGGAACATATTTAATGTTATGGAAGTAGAAGAAGGAGAGGGGCCTACCAACATTGAATCGGCATATCAAGAAGAGGAGCACGATGCACACATCGATTATGTCAATCCCAACCTAGAAAATGATGAAGATGATGCTACATTACTCCCATTAAATAGACCAGACATAGGCCTGATTGATATTGATGACCCTGAATTTATTGCCACTATGAGATTAGATGATAGAGATGTGAATTTAATTGATGACAATGTGACTGATGAAGAAGATGATAATTTGAATGAATATTGTAGTGAGGAGAAACACTTTTGTCGAGTGATGACGATTCTGACTAAGCTCCGAATATACGTTCATAAGGGCATCTACAAATATTTAATCATGCTTGCTAAACTGCTGCACATGGGCTGGAATCACCTGCGTCAACAATAATAGGCATGTCCGAATGTACGTTCATAAGAGAATTTGCATTTGTCTGCATCTAGCCTTCAATTCCATTAAATTTGCATTATTACATGACATCTACTTTTAATGTATTGATATTATATTAACTTATGTATTGTTGCTTAAATATGTTTATAGGTATGGCTCCAGGAGGGAAGCAAAACTTACTTAATGATTCTGAGGACGAAGACTGCTCACATACGCCAGAACCTTCAAGTACTGAAGCAGGTACTATGTATATTTGTATATTATGTTATTGTCCATTTAAATTTACTGATACACATTAGATGTGTTTCTTTATAGGATCTTCTCATAAAAGGGCCCGGGGTAAAGCAGTTAATAAAGCATTACATGATTTGGTAAGAAAGAAGGGAAAAGTGACAGTCGAAATTCCCAGTAACAAATAGAGGTCACTTACGACTGGGTGTGGAGAATTGACACGTGAGGTAGGTCTCATATGCCGATATAATATGCCACTAAGTGAAAACGGTGAATTCATCTCAGATTGGAGATGTGTGCCAGGGCCTATTAGAGAGGTTCTACATAGTAAGTTGAAGGTAAATTTCCTTCTACTTAATTTATTTATCCTTTTATTTCCCAATTTTGTTAGCATGCATGTTGTTTCATTAATTGTTTACACAATTTTACAGGATAAATTTGAGATCCACGGAGACCCATGTCATATTACGAACGCATTGAATCGGATTTTTGCAGAGCAATTTAAAGACTTCAGATATCAAATGCACTTGCATTACAAAAAATTTGAGAATTGTTCTGCAGTTAAAGCTAATCCCTACAATGCCATTCCATCTGAGACATGGGATAAAATCTGTGATAGATTTAATTCTCGCATATTTGAGGTATATAATTTATTACATATGTATATGCACTTTTTTATCTTATCATTTGCCAATATGATATGGAAATGTACTCAGATTGATGTTTGCTTTCAATGCAGGAAAGAAGTAAAGCAGGTAAGAAAGGTAGAACCACATGGAAAGTCCAACATACAGGGGGGTCAAAACCATTTGTATGTTATTTGGAGGAGATGGTAATTTTTGTCACATTTTAAGTAATGTGTTTGAATTATCATTTATATGTTGCATTTAACATTTTGCATCTCCCATTGACTGATACAGCGAAAAGAAAATGAGAGTAGGGAGGAACAACTTTCAATGATAAACTTCTATAAAAAAACTCACTACTCAAGAAAGAAAGGTGACTTCGTGAGCAATGAGGCTAGGGCGATGCACGTAAGACCTAAAATGTGTAGTATTATGATCTGCATGTATTAAGCACATACTTATAATTCAGAATTATTTTCCTCTAATGACTTATTGTCGCACGAATGTACTTGCAAGTTCAGATGAGGTCTGAAGTGGAAAAAATTACTTTGAGTGAAGATGGTACTCCTCTAGAAACGCCGGATCAAATAGCGTTTAGGCTTATAGGGGAGCAAAAACATTATGCCCGTGGACTTGGAAAGGGTGAGGTGGCCCCATTGCCCTCATCAAGACATGACGTGGCATCACGACTTGAGGCTGCAACACAAAGAGCTCAAATGGCAGAAACGACAGCCTCGCAAGCACATGAGATGGTTACATAATATCAAGAAAGGCTAGAACGTCAAGAAGCTTTGTGTGAGTTACAACAAAGTCAAATATCAGAACAACAAAGTCAAATATCTAAGCAAAGGAGTCAACTTTCTGATCTTCAAAGTCGTATGGACATTTTGATGGCATTCATGACAGAGCAACAAAGCAAGAAATGATTGTGGTAAGGTTCTCTCTTGCAGTGTTCTCATTTGCTCTTTCTTAGTTATTTGATTCTAATATGTTAATATGTACTGGGAATTTGTTGCAGTTCATATTTATTTTTTATAATGTGTTCCCACTCAATTACGTGAAATTTTGTTTGTAAGCTCTCTCTTCAATTCAACACAACAGGTTTACTTTATTCCTCTCTGAGTCTCACACCCTAAATCCTCTTTTGCATATGCATGTCATCATAGTTTGTTCATGTTAAATTGGTGTGTTCTCCAAAGGTTACATAATGAGAACAGTTCGGAGCTTTTAGACAGAACTGGGATAGAAGTTCGGAGCATTGGGGTATTCCAGGTGATAATCATAAATTACTTAGGTTTCCATATTTCCATAATCAGTGAAAAAAATCTAAACAGGCCCTCAATATATTTTCTTTGTTTCAGTGTGCTGATGCTGATCCTTATCACAAATCTTCCTGGCCTTGAACTTTTTTGGCCTATTAGTTCCTCTTCCTAACCAACGTAGATTTAAAAGATAGTACTACATTTAGTCAAGGTAAAAAGTTGCACATACCCTGTTAATGCATCAACAAATCAGGGGGAAGCAGAGTATTATTATAAGAGAGAACAATCACTCTCATAACCTGGTATTTGAACAAGAACATTCATGGGCACTCCTTCAAATATCTCCTCTCAACCTGTGCTAATCTGTGTAAAGCTGTAACACGACATTTCGGGGATAAATATTAGTATAAGAGAGAAAATAAACCTGAATTGCCAAGTTCTTTCCTTAATATTAGTATAAATATTATGTCCAGTAAACTTTTTTATAAGTTTTACTTCAGCACACTAGAGTGTCCAATAATCTATTTTCTTTGAGTATACACTTATACTAAATCCATGAAAAACCTAATTGATAATGAAGTATTAGATAGTCGTGTTGGAATAAAATGGAGATGGTGAAGTGCCCAAAGATTCATCCCAGGGAGGACGCAGGAGCTTAGATGTAGTAGGTAATAACATAATTGAATATAACAAGTTCATGCAGCAAATTTGAAAACTAACAAGTTCATGCAGAAGTTAATAATAGTTAGAAAGAGGATTTAGTTCAAAACAGATGATTAAAATAGTAATCACACATCAAGCAAATTTGAAAACCAATCAAATACCCGCAGTTGTAGCTTTGCATCATAAAACTGTTTCATGCTCTCAGAAATCTTTAGTTTTAGGTCTTCCACCATAGGGGTCACAGATGCAAAAAATCCTATATTTGAAACACATTAGTCATTTATAATGGCTAAAAGGCAATTGAACATTTACATACACTATAGAAGAGAACTGTCATAGCTGGCAAAGAAGTGAGGAGTTGACTAGCCTTTAATAGGCTCAAGTCATCCATTACAATCAAATTACTAATAGACTAAGAGAGGGCTGACCAATAGCGTGAGATGTTGTATCCAAAAGTTTAGCTGCGGAAAATCTACTTCACACCCGCACTCTTGACTTTCATACTATAACATTGTCCAAAACGAATTTTCTTCTAAAATTTTAATATTTTATAGAGCACAAAAAAAGATTCCAATGGAACAGACAGCATGATCTATAATGTTGCACTATCAGTCGGGTGATACAAGAGAAGACATTATGACCATCCAACTAGCTCTTGCCAGCAGTTGACCAATGTGTATGTTCAGCACCTAAACTAATTCCAGAAAGACCATTTTTTATGCTGACAAAGCTACGTAAGAATTTAGTCAGTTTTATGTAATAGATCGTCACACTTCCTTTTCTTTAGTTTTTAAGTTGATGAAATTTGTTCCAGTTAAAGAACTTGTCTGATATGATTTGAACAACAAAGAGGACTTCATCATGAAATTAAAACGATCTCCCTGTACCTTATATTGGCCTGTGTTTATGATGTTATAATGATCTTCATACTCAAGTTTTTTTCCTTGTGCAGCTTCTGCAGATGATTGATAAAGGGCAGTCTGTCGATACAAGGGGAATATCTGACAAATATTTGTTGAAATACCTGAAGAAACTTTTTTTATTGTTAAGTCTTAATGAAAATGGTCATGGTGTCTTTTTACTGCCTTCAGCGGCTCAGCCAACATTAGAACGAATTGGACCCTTAATATGCTTGCCTACAACAAACAGTAATCACCAGAATTCTCCAAATGAGCCTAAATCAATAGCACTGAATGTGGATGGCAATGGAGGGACAGATGTGCCACATGAAAAGCTGGTGGTTGAGCCTACTGCACTTGAGAATCCATCTACTTCTGGTAGAAGGAGGTGAGTTGCACTTCTCTTCATTTTATATGTCTAGCATCCATGGAAGTTATATTGAAACAAGAGTTAAAAAGTAATATAAAGAAATGACAACTGCTTTATTTAGTATCAAATATTAAAGATAGATTTTTTTTTTAATTCTTGGACTATTTTTTATCGTAGTGAGTAGTGCTACTGCATGGTCATGCAGGATTATTGGCCCAGAAATGCCATCTAGTGAGTTGCTTGCTGCAGCTGCAAAATTAACTGAAGCCGAATCTGAGTTGAGGTATGGTGTCTTTCTTTTAGCAAACCAATTTATTCAAGGGAATGTGTCTTTTATCTACTTCATCTGCTGATGTTGTATCTAACAACGACTGGAATAATTTCCCCTGATGTGCTTCTCAGGGATGCTGAGTTGGATGTAGAAAATGACTTATTTATCGGTCCTCCTCCACCCGCTTTGGTTGCTGAAGCTGCATCAGCCAATGAAGCAGAGCGATTTGAGGAGGTTACATATTTATCTGACATAAATATTTTATATGTGATTGAAATGCTCACCTTTATATACTCCCTCTGTCCTCCTATTTGATTTTTCAAAATGAACTGCGGCCAAGGTGGAATTTTTTTCTCTTTTTTTTTGCTTATTACGGTTTGTCTGCTTGAGAGCTTTTTTAATCGACTACTTGGCTGTATAACAATAATCAGGTGTCCCGGATTATGGGAGCTGAGACTGACAGCCCTTATGATGTACTTGGAGTGAATCATAACACGTCTAGTGATAACATAAAGAAAAGGTAACTTTTCTGGTTGCTGAATCTGAAGCTTCTTATTCTTATTCAAGTAAGCCGTTATTATATTTGAAGTATGAAACTGTTGTTATTTTTAAATCATATGCATGTTTTCTTACATTGTGTTGCCTCCATATCCATAAGCAGTAAACAGAGAGCTCTCAGCGGGTCGAATTTAGAGGGTTGGTGAGTGTCAGGCTGTAGTTCATGACAAAAATGGATTAGATGGAGATGGAGGATAGCTTAGATTTGCTGAAATTACTAATTTGAATAAGGACAAGGTTATACAAATTAGTATCTATCCGTAAGAGAAAAACATAATTATATACGAGAAAAATGTGGATTGTGAGGAATTAATGTGCGCAATCCATATGTAATGGATATTTTTTATAAACTATAACATGTACAATTTATAAATTTCTGTCATATGATTCTTCTCGAACATGGTTCTTATTTTAGAATCTATTGCCTATTTAAGGTACTGGAAGCTGTCTCTTCTTGTGCACCCAGATAAATGTTCACACCCTCAAGCTCACCAAACGTTTATCCATTTGAACAAAGCTTTTAAAGATCTGCAAGACCCGGAGAAGGTTCGTATTCTCTTATTAATTTTGTTTTGCTGGCTAGTGTACTGGTTTTGAAAACCTATTTTGAAGTTTCTGATTCCCCCCCCCTGCACTTTCTTTCACCATCGTTAATGTCAAGTAAAAAATGGCCCACCCAATGTAATAGCATCTTTATCAGGCCTGTCATTACCACTCACTCGATATATGTATCTGAAGCCTTTATTCATGATTATCAGGGCTAGTTAGTACTTCGGAGTTATATTACTGGCTCCACTCCTCTTCTCCTTATACTTGATTTGTATGTATTGCATTTGGCAACAGTCAGTTTAGCTCTTTTTCTAACTTTTGGCTCACAATCAGCAGCTTGTGTAAAGAAATGGTGTTTGGATGCACAAGTGTTCGCTGCCCAGTGTGCAGTCTACCACCTATGAAGGTATCCAAATTGACAGACACATTCACTTTCCTCACACTCATTGTTTTCAATATTAACATTTAAAAGGCATGGCATGTATACTATTATATCATGGTCCTGACTAGGGAATGTGGTCCCCAGGATTACTCAATGCAACCACCAGCACAGGAGCTTGTTGCCAGAGACTTGCACGATGTAGCTTGGACTTTTCGGCACATCTACCGTGGTGTGGACTATCTCCTACTTATTTATATCTTTGAGTGCATATCTGGATTTTCTTTCTGATAAAAATTGCTTAGTTTAGAACAGATATCCCATAAGGATGATTGTGGAGCTCTACAAATGGAGATGGCTCCTTTAGCATATATATTTTATCTGTTGTTTTACAATTGGAAGATGTAAATTCTGCCTGCAAATTGCACTTGCCCACAGGCTATCTCACTTTTATTTTGCCCTTGTGATCGGGGATGATTTTTTAATGCTTTGGTGAACGTATATGATACCTGCTTTTCATTCAGTTAATGGTTTATGCTTAACCCAATAGATTTTGACTTTAGCAGAAAGTTGATTCTGCTAGAATATATCTATGGGGTTACTGTGCCATGAATTTTCAATGTTTACAGGTAGTGTCAATATATTTTAAAACTGGTTCCTACCTGTACCTAGTTTCAATAGATTTCGACTTAAGCAGCATTGCTAAAGTTATAGATTTTTCAACATTTACAGGTACCTGTAAATATTTTGTTTTTCTGTGCCATGGATTTCTGTTCTGATTTGTATTGCACAAAAATTTCATGTCGGCCAAAAAGGTATCTTCTGACAACAGGTTGGAGCGTGTTTGTTAGCACAAAAAGACTTTTAGCTGGTGATTCTGTGCTTTTTATTAGGTGGGTAGTGGGAGTGGGGTTTATATGAAACGTGTTATACTATCCTCTACTATTTTTGTCTTTATTTGCTCTTCTTGTCTCAATGGAGTCCTTTAGTCCTCTACACCGATTTCAAATCTTTTAACTCTTGCCTTCTTTTGTAGAATAACTTTCCCTTTCATATTATGAAATTTTTTTACTTTGTTGTATCATTTTGTGATTTTTGCATCTGATGGGCTATGGGAGTATTTCAGTAATAAAGATGCACCGGCGAGGGGTTAAGGACTTCATCGACTTCAACTTTTAATTCTTGTACAGAGAGGAAATAAGCTTTTAGATTGAAGAGCTATGTAAGAGATATGTGGCAATCTGTTCATTACATTTGTACACACTAAAAGCATTACTTGTGACCATTTTAGTGGTGTTGTTTCAACATGTGATGTTATTAATTCCAATGTAACAAATATTCTTACCATATATCAGTAATTTTAAAATTAATTTTTTTCCTTAAATTAAGCAAAATCTTTTATATTATTACCGGTCATGTGGGAGTAGTCTGTATATGCCTATGAGGGTAATGGGTGAAATGTGCATTGGCAGGAGTTTCGGTTGATTTATATTATTTTGTATTTATCGATGCAAATCTAATGTCTCAAAAAATAATTAAATAAGTAATTAATATTTATTTAAAATTTATTACACTGTTTTGCAACGTATACATAATACGTCGCTAAAAACAACAATCTGTCACTACAGTTCTATAAAATAGTGACATATACCATAGCCTAAAATGAATTTGTATGAAAATCTGCAACATATACAATTTTCTAACGACGTATACATACGTCGTTATTAACCGAATAATAGCGACATAATATTTTTACGTCGCAAACAAAAACTTATTGCGACGTATATATATACGTCACAAACGTTATTACCGACGTATCTATTTACGTTGGTATTATCATTATTTGCAACGTCTTTATATCCGTCGCTATTACTCCATTAGAGACTGATAGAAAGACGTCGTTAATACAAATATTTGCGATAGATTTATATTTGTCGCTAATGATCCATTAATAGCGACCTATAAAGGTGAAAATAGCGACATAAAATACATGTCGCTAATAAAACTCATTAGCGACGATTGGTTTTATTCGCCGCGAATTATCAGTTGCGACTGTGATTTTTGCGACATTGGTAGCGATGTAAAATATATGTCGCTAATTGATATTAGCGACGTTCAAGTATTAGTAGCGACGTATAATTACGTCGCTATTAATCTCTTTTGTTGTAGTGCACATAGTAAGTTGCTATGAATAATATGTATGTGACTAGAGCGTGTGATCTTCGTTGTGGACTAGTGGTATGTGATCGATGGGCACAAGTAGAAGTGTTTGAGTGTAAGTTTGGCGAAGGGGTACTTCGCAAGCTATGACGTGGAAATTGTGATTGTTGGGCAAGGAAAGACAAGATTGAAAGGCAAATGTTGGATTTGATGAGATTGGAGAATTTGTTCAGTTTGAGTCAGATGGCACGTTGGAGCGACGAGTAGGAGACGTGGGGGATGCAAGGAATTGAAGACTTAAGATTTGGAGCGCTTTTGGGGGATTGTGAGTTAGTAAGAGATAACAACATAATTGTACATGCATAATGTATATAATATAATTTGTAACAAAAGAATAATGAGCATAGGCGTGCCTTGCCTTCGGAAAAGTCCATGGCGTCTAGTTGCTCCCTAAAGATTAAGGTGACGCCCGAGTAGCATTCCCCTCTTTTCCAACTCTGGAGCTTATTAATTGTAATGAGCTTTAGTTGTTGGTAGTATGTATATGATAGTAAGAGTAAGTAGTATGTTACGGATTCTGAGTAAGCTGTACGAGTATGATTCAGGGTAAGTGTAAGTGTGAGCCTTTAAGGAAGAAGTAAGAGTAAGTTTATGTGTAAGAGTAAGATTGTACGAGTAAGGTCGTACAAGTAAGTTCATACGAATAAGGTCGTACGAGTATGTATGTGTTGTAAGTGTAAGTGTACGATGGTACAAGTAAGACTTTGATTTAGAATGTAAGTGTAAGTGTAAGAGTATGCTACAAGAGTAAGTGTAAGTTTAGCCAGTACAATCGCATGTATGTAAGACACTTTATCTATGCTGCATGTACTTGCTTCAGGTGTGATTGCATGATTGATGCATCTATGTATGAACTTGCGAAGTTCATTGATTTATTTCCCCTACTGGGTATTTTCCTACTGAGTATGAAAATACTCACCCTATCTTTTTAGCCCCCTCGTCCGGAGGCTTTTGCAGGTAGATCGATAGCTATTTGGACTGGACTTTTTCCGGGGGTAGACTCTTCTTCCTCTACTGGGAGTGCAGTGAAATCATTGTGAGGCTTCGTGAATTTTAGTGTCACGATTTCATGTATTAATTAAGGTGAGAGAAATGTATTATTTACTGGACTTGTCTATGTATGTACAATTCATTTTTAAACTGTGAAAGAACTTGTACTCAGAGATGCCTAGGAGGTTTTTGTTTTTAAAATCCATGGCCATGGTAGGTTTTATTCGTATGCTTTTGTTTTTGGTCACACCTGAGAATGTGAGTTTGCTTTAAGATGATTTGATTTATGAAAGTTGTTTTCACACGTTTTGAATTTTGTTGGTTCTTTTGATTTACGTAGATATTTTGAAATAAAATATTAGCAAAATTTTTAAAGTAAATGTGTGAAAAAACCTCAGGCGTGACAAATTTGGATTCTAATAGGCTTAGATATGACCACAGTGGCCCTAACTGCTTTGAATTTTTGGCATTGTGCAATAGTTTTTATGAATCTGGGAAAAATAGTTCACCTCAATTTAATTTTGGACCCTAGACCCTTAGAACTTTTTGTGGTTCAAATTTCAAGTCAATTAGACTTAATTTTGTACTTTCCCCAAAAATATATAGTTAGAACAATAAGAAAATTAGGGTTTTACCCCATAAGAGATTTAAGTAGACAATTTGCTAGACCAAATGCCAGATTAAACTAATGCCTAAAATGCCCCATCTTCAGTTGTTTTAGATACTTTTTCCATAGAATGAGAAGACTCCATAGCAAGTAGGGAATTATATGTGTAGAGTATTACTTTGTTAACTCATGTGAAGTATGCGGGGTAGGGGCAAAATAGTCATTTGTATGTTATTATGAATTACCATGTTTAAGGTTTATATTGTAAATTTTATATCATATGAGATTCATGCATGTGGGGACTAGATACAGATTGGCACATGTTGAAGTGTGATTATGATGATGTGCATAGGGTAAGAGATACTCATGTTATAATGGTGTCATATGCACGCTAAGTATGTAATGTGCCGATGTTATTATGGGTCATGTTTTATTATGACACATGTAAAACAGATGTCAAATGTGGGTTGTTGAAATGTAAATAGTACTCACCTGTGTACATAGTAACATGTGCATGAAAACGTTTCTCCAATGAACTATTAGAGCCTATGGTATGAGACATAGGTACTAGTCGGGACCATAGAGTTGATGTTCCCTATGAGTAGGTTAAGTTCATTATTTGGTAAGATCAGTATAGCCGAGTCAGTCAGGTCGTGATGTTGACTCTATTGTTTCGATATAGGTAATTAAATTTAATTAATGAGCTTGTTATACGATGGATGTGTTGGGTATGAGAAATATCTTAATGTGTAAATAAGATAACAAGCAGGAATGATTTGGGTTGTAGACAAGATGATGGTTCTAAACGGGATGTGGTGACATCTCATGAATAATTAATTGGAGTTTAGGGCACTAACTACAAGAAAAGTAATAAATATGACATTAACTAAAAAAAATTGTAGAACAAAAATACCCCTTTGTTATCGTCTGATTTTCAACCCACTACCCTAACCGCTCTCCTCATCCTCTTGACTATGCATCGCTTAGCTCCAACCCTTCCACTATTAGCAGCGGCCGGTGGGCCATGGCCAGTTCTCATGTCCAAATCCAACTGTAAGTTTAGGTCACAACCAAGCCTTGCATCAGAGGCTTATCATTCATAGTTAGATCTGGTTATTGGAGCACCTTTGACCAAATCTTGCGGTTGGCAGAAGGAGATGGTGGAGAGTGGTGACATTCAGAAGAGGCAATGATGGGCGAAGACAAAGGTGGAGGTGGGTGGAGAAAGTGGTCAATAGAGGAGATGGCAAGGAGACATGATTGTTGGGCATATTTGGGTGTGGCCTAGGCTTCTATGTAGATCTGACTAAAGCCTAGGTTGCTGGCCACTTTTAACGTAAAGTGTAAATATTTAGTCTCTTTATTATATACAATGAGAGAAAATATTTACTATCTTTATATTGTGAATAAAAATAAGCTCTGGTTGATGCGAGGTGTTCAAATAGTATCAAGCAAAGTCCAATTTTGTCAAAAAAAATCTTTTTTGCAAATAAGTGAAATTCAATGAAGGTTTTATGATTTGTTAGAGGTATTTGAGCTCAATCTTCATAGTTATTTGGAGTAGATGGTGGAAATCAAAATTTTCTTGACTTCCAATGTTCAAAATACCATTATTAGAGTTCACTAGGATTTGGTGTTTCAGAGAACAAAACCATGTGGAGGAGAAGCCTTTTATCCATATGTGGCTTGCTAGTGGCCAGACCTAGGTGTGGCTAACGAAACAAGAAAGGGGGAGAAGGGGAAAAGTAGAGAGATCAAAGTGGAAGAGTTGTGGTGGTAGTGGTGGAGGGTAGTAAGAAGGCATTAAGAAGAGGCTGATTTCTAGTGCACAGCGACAATCATGGTGGTGGTAAAATGGGTGGAGGAATGAAGAAGAAGGGAGAAATAAAGGAAAGAGAAAGGAAATAAGGGTGGTTTTGTCCAAAAATATAAAATATTTAGACTTTATGGGTAATCCAAAATATGCTTAAAGCCTCTGTAAGAAAAAATCGGCTCAACAAAGCTAGCACCTATTTTTTCTAAGTAATTCTATGTCGAGTGCACACCTAAAAAATTACTGAAATAGTCTAAGTGGACTCCCAAGGACTTTATGGTAGTGCAATATGTAATGCTATCAAGACTAGTGTCGACTATAAATGGGTGATTCATTACTAGCCCTTTGGCAAAGTGTGCTGAGCAAAGTGGTAGACAATTTGATTTCACTTTTGTAAATCATGACATGCGATTTACTTAAATATGATTTTTGTTGAATGCCTCCACTTTGATTCTAAGATATTCTAACTATGACATAGAGGTACTCAGGTTAGATTTTAGGGTGATTAATATATGGTTACATATTCTTTATTTGTAAGAATTAATGGGATAAAGTAAGATATTTATGAATTGGTTATATTTGATGCTTGATACATATGGTTCATTTGGTTGAAATCCATGATACATGGATAATTCATAAGATTTCATTTCATGGCACATTGTATGTTCACATAAATCAAGATTCTAGAATGAATTTCATTTACATGATATGATGCATGTAGTAGCATGAGCATGTTTTTGTTGCATATAGTTGTGTTTTATGATGTTCTAGCGTAGTAGTAGGCAAGCTTACTAAGCTTTAACTCATAAGTAGTTCTCAACTGCGCGTATTTTGTACGCACATATTGTCACAAGGACAATTAAAGATGGATGCATATGGTTATTTGTTGTTCAGTGATCCTACGTCTCAAAGTCACAACTGTACTTTCCTAGGATTTTAAATTATTTATATCTATTAATTTAAAAATAAATATTCTTATGCTATAATTTCTAAAAATCATCCGAGGAGCTAGGTCATCATAGTATATGCCATGAGGGAAGTCATTAAAATTGTATCTCTTCACAACCCATATATATATATATAATATGCACTTGCTTTCTCATCAAAATAGTGTGGAAGAGATTATTCCACATACTCCCTCTGTCCCATTTTAATAGTTAATTTGGTTAAAAATATAAATTTTTTATAATGTGAGAAGCACTTTAGACTACGAAGAGACAAATTTCTAACTAATGAATACTAGAAGACAAAATTTGTCCGCATCTTTTCTGATTTAGAATCCCATATGTGCCTCTTACTATGGGAAGACATATATTAAAAGCTTTATAACTCGTTAGTAGGGGAATAGGAAATTCGATAATTAATGTGATATAATGTTTTTAAAATGAGACACCTAAAATGGGATATATTCCTAAGATAGTAAGAAGAAAATGCATGTCTACTTTGCTGCTTGATCCTTGTAAAATTGTTTGTGGTGAACATATAATAAGACAGACTTCTGTTACAATTGCGAAATTACTAGTGAAAAGTGTGGTCAAAACATGTGTTTATCTTTTGCATGCACTAAAGTTTCCGAAGCTTTCATGCCGTCCATGTATGCCTCTGGTGGCCGCTGTCCAGGGGGCATCGCAGAGGATAAGTGCAATTATAAAGGAAGTCCCTCGGTAAGGGCGGCGCCATATTATTTATTTTAACCATTTCCTGGCCGAAATTGGGACCTGGATTATACGATACCGATTTGGAATTGAATTCTCAAGGAAGTCCTACCAGTGATGTACTAACATTTTGATTTTATATCCTTTATGGAGTACTACAAAAGAATGCTACTTCCGTCCTATTTTAATTGTCCACTTTCCATAAAACAAAATATTTAATAGGAGTATGTGAAGCACGCAAGAGGCAAATGTACTAGCAGAGATGGGAGGAAGCGAAGCAAAATCAGAGCTTGGGGCCCACGACACAGGTTAAATGATAGTGGATAGCTAGCACACTGCCATAATGTTTTGACAATAGACGAATTAAATAAACTTACCCACAGAAAAAAAAGGTATTAGATGCTTTTTAGGATAATAGATTAAGTTTTGGGAGATAATAAATTTTTTACATATGTTAGTTAAAAAACATAATATTCATACTCTATTTTTTTTATACCATAGGCTTTATACCACCTTTGATTAGATATGAAAAATAAGTAACATGAAAACATGAAATTTACTTTTTGCTATCAAATCATTAGTGTAAGGCATATCCATTAGTTAACAAGGGGTCTCAAATTCCTCAACCTAGTTAAAAAGAAAGGGAAACTAACCAACTTCTTAGAGCACCGTATCTCTATCACCAATCTTATACAAATACGATGTTCATAAATCACGCACCAAATAGATTAGGATAACATGGCTAACAAAAGCCGTGGTTAATTTGAGTACAAACTGAAACCTAGTAAACTTTTGGCAAATCAAATTTCTATCAAGAAAAAGGAATTGCACCAATAGCATTTTGAGTTAGACCTGATACCAGTTCGGACCAGTGTGGAGTCTCGAAAAGTATTTCTACCAAGGCCACAATGAAAGCACAATCCGTTGCTGGTTGAACTGTAATCTCTACTATTTTCCTTCCCAAAATGCAGTCACGCCATGTGCACTTCCTTTTGACCTGCAAACATTGTAAACTAGTCAATAAACATTATAGATCTCTTTCCGGTAAATTTTACATCCGAATAATCATATTCCATCCGTCCCACCTTAAATATCCACATTAGAAAATTAAAATAAACTAAATTTAGTTCATTTAGGTAAATTTTACATTAGGAGCCTTTCCAAGAGCTTCTATAAATTTTTCAAGAACTTGAGGAAAATACTTGTGCTATTTCGACGTCGCTTCTGTAAATTTTGCAATCGGAGCCTTTCCAATTGCACTTTAGGTGAAAGTCTGGAGCCTTTTTCTCAGCATTAGTGGCCTTGAACACCTCAAGCTTTGTCTTCAGCTGCACCACATGAGGTGCTCGTACTGTGCATACTGCATCCTCTTCCTTTGAGCTGTTCCCTTGGTGGACCGACCATCTTTGCTGGATTGTCATCATCTACAACAACAAAGTCAATTCTTATATAACCATGCTCTCTAAAGGTCATGATAAACACCATTAAGGAGTTTGCAGTTGGATGAAGGTTGTGGACGTGCCGACCATTTTTGTTAGGAACCAAGTCTAGATAGAGAAATCTTGCTCACAAATGCTATTGCAATATAACTAAGAGAAAAAACTATGACTTTTTTTTTTCTGGTTAACGTACCTTCCGGCACATGGTTAACACCACCGAATTGTCAGCTTTGAATAGAGTCCTTTTGGTTCTCAAACATCCGCCTGTATCCTTCACTTTGAATATGAGGTTCTCGTTGCTGTCCAGCACCTGAAAAAGGGTGGCCCTGAAGGGGTTCCTACTCTTTTTCATGATCAAGCTCCTGGTTTCATCCGCACAGAAATCATCATCAATTACTGCACTTTGGGCCATGAGGAAGATAATTGGGCGAAGACACAAGAAAGTGGTTGCTTTATTGATCAAAGTGCCGAAGGAGGATCGCTAGTTATAGCCTTCTGTACTAGGTCCATAACTTAATGAAAGGGTCAGCCTTGCTTAATTTAACATTTGAGGCAAAACGAGATAAGTTGTTGGAATGCCATTATCTTTTCGTCACAAAAATGGTCAACCTCCCATGCCAACTAAATCGGTTCGGCTACAAGTGTTCTGCCTAGTAATTTCCGGAGATTTTTTAATCACGTTTAATTGCTTTTAAAGTAGTTTTGAATCATAAGATATCGAAGCAAAGCATTTTAAACAACATTATTGATTGGTTTATGTTGCTTCCAAGCAAGCTCCTCGCCTTTGAATTTGTGTGTCAACGAAGATACTCTCTCCCACTTTGATTTTTCGAAATAAACTAAAACTATTTTAATGTAGAAAACCAAATGGGACTATTGATGGCGGATGGAGAGAGTATTTAAAGGAGATTGGATAAGATAACCATTGCTTTTAAGTCGTACCGTTAATGTTCAATCAAATTAACTTGAAAAACAACAATATATGACTTCAAACCCCTCTTGACTATTCTTTTGCATGACATTCTATCCATGAGAAACCATATTCTTATTTCTTAGAGGTTATGAGATCAAAATTGGTGATGGGACAAATATTTTTACTTGGCTTGATTAATGGGCATCTTCTTCCCTTTGTTTCTTACATTGGGAAGAAGAACTATCGATAATTAGGTGGGCAAATGGAAGACAAGTTGGCACACATATTTCAGGTGGTTCTCTCTTCCTCTAGTGATATTTTAATGCTTTGAGTAAAGAGGCCAAAGAGTTTTTATTAAAACATATTCCCAACTTTTCAAATGAAATTGATGATTATGGCTGGTTGTCTAACTCGGGGAAATTTTCTTATAACTGCTTAGGAATTTTTCAGATCAATCTCTCGTAGAGTGGTATTCCTTAATTTGGAAGCATTGGGTAAATCGATACTCGTTTTTAGCTTAGTTGATGGTTAACAATATATGGCCTACTCACTTTCGATAATTTGGTTAAAAGGGTTTCCAACTAGCAAATAGATGTGTTATGTTGCAACCAATGGGAGAATAGAGACCACATCTTTTTTACTTGCATGTTCTCAAATAGTCTGGAAACTGATTTTGTTCAAGTGGTGGTTAATGAGAATTTTTCTCGATTTTGAGGACGTACTGAAGTTGATTCTCCATTTTATACAATGCAACCCTTATGTAGTCATTCTTACCAAAATTTTGTTTGGAGTTTTTGTTACCTTCATAGATAGAGTCAAAGAAACTATTGAATTTTTGAAGGGAAATGCAAAGAAGCCCCCTTTGTTGCCTCAACTATCTTATGTCACACATATCCTATAAGCCTTTGACTTAAAGGGCCAAATTTAGCATATAAAAATGTCGCTTTCTTGAGGACTTTTAGAACAACTAGTACATTTTCTCTATTTCTTATGGAGTTTTTCCTTTTGACTTTAGCCTAGTTATTTTGTTTACCTAATGGGTTTTTCCCCTCTTTTTAGGTAATTGTATGTTCATGTTGATATTTTCTTATTAGGAAATTTATTTAAATAATATTAAAAAAATAATTAATTATTAAAATCCGTACTTTTGGAAATATTTCCTAAAGTGGTATCACTTTTGGCTACATAGGTGTTAGCTAAGCGTTGACGCCTACGTGGTTTTTTAACAAAAAAATTTATTTTGTCCTTCTGAAAGATGGAATTAATACAAAATCAATACAAATGTACTCGTTTCGTCCTTCAAACCCATGTCCTTCCCTCTCTCTCCTCCTTTTCTCTCTCTCTCTCTCTATTTATACTCTCTCTCCTCTCTTTCTTCTCTCTCTATTCACTCTCTCTCTTCTCTCTTTCGGCTATCTCTCTCTCTTCTCTCTTCACACACACTCTCTCCTCTTTCTCTCTCTTCACTCTCTCTCCTCTTTTCTATCTCTTTCCCATAAAATACTCACTCTCTCTTAAATTAATAGTTCTATTTAAGAAAGATAGGGAGAGAGAAAGAGAAAGAGAAAGAGGAAGAGGAAGAAGAGAGGAGAGAGAGTGAAGAGAGAGAAAGAGGAGAGAGTGTGTGTGAAGAGAGAGATAGGAGAGAGTGAAGAGAGAGGAGAGAGAGAAGAAGTGAGATAGCCGAAAGAGAGAGGAGAGAGAAAAAAAGAGGAGAGAGAGGGAAGAGGACACATGTTTTTAATAATTTCGTCCCTCTCTCAGCTCTTTTTCTTTCTCTCCTCTATCTCTATTCACTCTTTCTCTCCTATTTATGTCTCTCAATTCACTCTCTCCTCTTCTATCTCTATTAACTCTCTCTTTTGGCTATCTCACTTCTCCTCTCTCTTCACTCTCTCCTATATTTCTCTTCACACACACACACACACTCTTTCTCTCTCCTCTCTTCTTTTTTTTTCTCTCTCTCCATCTTTCTTAAATAAAACTATTAATTTAAGAAAGAGTGAGTATTTTATGGGAAAGAAAAAGAAGAGGCGAAGAGAGAGAAAGAAGAGATAGTGTGTGTGAAGAGAGATTGCCGAAGGAGAGAGGAGAGAGAGTGAATAGAGAGAGAGAAGAGAGAAAGAGGAGAGAGAGTGAATAGAGAGAGAGACGAGAGAGAGAGGAGATAGAGTGAATAGAGAGAGGAGAGAAAATGAATAGAGAGAGACGAGAGAGAAAGAGGAGAGAGAGTGAATAAAGAGAAAGAGAAGAGAAAGAGAAAGAGGAGAGAGAGTAAATAGAGAGAGGGAAGGAGGGTTTTTATTGATTTCATCATTCATAAGGATGAAATCAGTAATTGTACTGATTTCACACTTCTAAAGATGAAACTATTACATTTGTATTGATTTTGTCCTTTAGAAGGACGAAATCAAATTTAAAAAAAAAATAACGTAGGCGCTAGCGCTTGGTTAGTGCCTACGTGGCTAAAAGTGACACCACTTTGAGAAATATTTCCTAAAGTGCATAATTTTAGTAATTATTTTTTTAACATTATTTAAATAAATTGCCCTTTCTTATTCCCTTTGCCTTTAAGTTTATGAAATATTTTAATTAAAAAAATAATATATGACACAGAAGTCTATACACTTTCCTCATAAAATAGTGGGTGTACTATTGTGTAGAATGATGCTCACATTGTTCGTTGTGGCACAACATGGTCATTCATTAGGCCCGATGGTGCGAATCACTCCCTCTGTAACTTTGTTCCATATTAATTGTTCACATTTGATAAAGGTGATATTTAAGGAAGCACAATTATTAACCTTTTTCCACTGTCCATTAATTCTTTTTACTTTACTCACTAATTAATTACTAAGACAAAGATAACATAAAATAAAACTATTTATATATTTTTTTTAAATTGAGAAAATTTATATAAAATAGAGGGATTGCCAAATTTTAATTGTAACTACATGTAATTTTAGGTACTTGAGACAAAAGAGCAAGGTTATTATGAATGATTAGGGATGTGACGATCCTCTGCATATAGTCTTGCACACTGAGACTTGTAAATAGAGCCATGCACTATGGATAAATACCTGTCCATAATGTTTCTTACTTGTCTGGGACAACTTTAATTATGGTCTATTTGGATGGGTAGAAAGTGGGAAAATAAAAAGAATTTTTTAAAAATCCTTCGATTCCCATTGTTTGGCGCAATGGAGAAAGAGAAACTATAGTTAAAAGAGGGAGAAAAGTGGTGATAAATTGGGCCCAAAATTTTTTACCCTTTAATTTATAGATTTTGAGAGAAAATCAGCATACCAAAAACTTATGTCTTTAATATTCCTAGCGTCGACCTTGCCGCTATCATTACTACTAGTACCACCACCGTCACTACCGTTATTACCACTGTTGTCATCGCCACTACCACCGCTACCCCTACCACCATTGTCGCCAATGCACAACCAACACTGTTATCACCGCTGCCACTACTAACACCCCCCCCTCCCCATCACCATTGCTACAGTTGCCTCCACAACCATCGATGTCATCATCTCTGCCGTCATTACTACCTCACCACCAAAGTTAACTCCACCACCACTAGCACCATTGGTGGATTTAAATTTTAATTTTTTATAACATTATTAGTGCACCAAATAGTGAATTGTTTTTTTAGAATCTCCTTGTTTCTCTTTCACTGGATTCACTCTCTCTTTCTCTTTCCTTTTCTTTCGGTTTCCATCAATCCAAACTGAGCCTTAATCTCTCAATTATATACAATAACTTTGGAATATTTTTCACCATTCCTTAGCTCACTTCCTCCTTCTCTCTGTTATGTTCTCCTCTAGTATAATTAAGTTTGGTTGTGGTTTTTGTTAAAAAATATTTTTATGACTACCACTACAACAAAAATAACTATTAGCGACACTTAAAAGCGTCGCTAATAATACTGTAAATGTTGCTAATAAGTATTAGCGACATATAAAATATGTTGCTAAATACATCGATAAAATTGTAGTCGCTATTGCATATTAGCGACGCACATAACAAAACGTCGCTAAAAGTATGTATTAGCGACGTATCATAAAGGTCGCTATTAGTATACTATTAGTGATGCTTTTTACTAACCATCACTAATAATATAGAATTAGCGACATTTACCAAACGTCGCTAATAAAAAATATTTTTTTATATTTTTTTGTTAAAATATAATTTTTAAAATTTTTTTAAAAAAATAATTTAAAAAAATTAAAAACTAGCATTAGCGACATTTATGTAAACGTCACTAATGTGTATAATTACTTAAACATATAATAAATAAATTTATTTGTAAATAAAAAATAATTCATTACAATTAACGACGTTTACGAAAACGTCGCAAAAAGTATTAAAAAAATAAAAAAAACTCTATTTTTTATTAAATGAAAAAAATAATTAAAAGAAAAAAAACCAAACTGGGTAGTGACCTGGTTTGGAAGTTGACCCACGTCGTGGGTCACCTGAACCCGCGTTGCGGGTCACCTGCACCTCGCGCGGGGAGCAGGGAGGGGCGGGATGTGGTGCTCTGGCCCTGCTCACCGGCATGGGGTGGGACGGCGCACTCCGGAGGAACGACATGGCGACGGCAGGCATGGGGAGCAGGGCGAGTGGGGCGTGGTGCTTAGGGCCCTACGCACCGGCACGGGGTTGGACGGCGGGCTCAGGGAGGGACGGCATGGGGACGGAGGGCGCAGTCAGGATGGCGGGCGAGGGGCGGGATGGCGTGCGCGGGGCGGGCTGGCATGTACGGGTCAGGATGGAGGGCACAGTGTGGGGAGTGATGATGGGCGGGCGGCAGGGGCTGTGTGGGGTGCGACACGGTCGTGCGGGGTGCGGGGTGCGACGATGCATGGCGGGGCCGAGGTGGGGAGGGACGCTGGGCGGGGCTGCAGGAGTTGTGCAGGGTGCGACGCGGGGCTGTGCGGGGTACGACGATGCGCGGTGCAGGCCGAGGCAAGGAGGGATGCTGGGCGGGGTGGCAGGGGCTGTGAGGGGTGCGACGCGGCATTGTGCGGGGTGCGACGATGTGCGGTGCAGGCCGAGGAGGGGAGGGTCACTGGGCGGGGCGGCAGGGGCTGTGCGGGGTGCAACGCTGCAGGGGCTATGCGGGGTGCAACGCGGTGCTGTGCGGGGTGCGACGATGTGCGGCGCAGGCCGAGGCGTGGTGTCAGGGGCTGTGCAAGGTGTAACGATGCGCGGCGTAGGCCGAGGCAGGGAGGGACGCTGGGCGGGGCGCGGGGAAGGAAAGGGAGGAGGGCGGGGGGGAGGGGATGGGTGGGCCGGGATGGCGGCAGAAGGGAGTAGCAGCGGAAGAGAGGTGGAGGGATGGCGGCGGAAGGGAGAAGCCCCGGAGAAGAGCTGGAGGAAAGGCGGATAAGGGCTGGGATGGAAGAAACGCTTGGGGGGGGGGGGAGCGAATAAATACCGCGAGGGCGATTTCGCCCGCACGGTATTTTTATTTTGCTCATGCAAGAGAATGAATATTCCCCGCGCGTATTTTGTTTTAGCAACGTATCGTAGGAAACGTCGCTATAACGTTTACATATTGCGACATTTCTGATGAAACGTCGCTAACACATTACATATTGCGACATTTTCTAGAAACGTCGCTACTACTTTTACATATTGCGACGATTGATAAAGAACGTTGCAATTGGTATCTACTCTCTTTTCCCCTCATCTATCTCTCCCCCCTCTCTCTCCTCCCTCCTCTCTCTCCTCCCTCCTCTCCCCTCTCTCTCCCTCTTTCCTCTCTCTCCCTTCTCCCCTCTCTCCTCCCTCTCCTCTCACTCTCCTCCCTCCCGTCTCTCCTCCCTCTCCTCTCACTCTCCTCCCTCCCGTCTCTCCTCTCCCCTCTCTCTCTCTCTCCTCCCACTCCTGTCTCTCTCTCCTCCCTCCTCTCTCTCCTCCCTCTCTCTCTCTCCTCCCTCTTTCCTCCCTCCTCTCTCTCTCTCTCTCTCTCCTCCCTCTCTCTCTCTCTCTCTCTCCCTTCTCCCCTCTCTCTCTCCTCCTTCTCCTCTCACTCTCCTCTCTCCCGTCTCTCCTCTCTCTCCTCCCTCCTCTCTCTCCCTCTCTCCTCTCTCTCTCCCTTCTCCCCTCTCTCCTCTCTCTCCCTCCTCCCTCTCCTCTCACTCTCCTCCCTCCCGTCCCTCCTCTTTCTCTCCTCTCTCTCCCCCAATATCTATTTTATATTTTTGATTTCAAAATAAATTAAAAATAAAGAAGAAATGTATTAGCGACGCATAGACATATAAGTCGCTAATACTATGGGTTTTCGCGATGTATATTCTTATACGCCGCTAATACTCAAGGGTATTAGCGACGTATATCTATATATGTCGCTAATACGCAAAGGTATTAGCGATGTATATCGATATACGTCGCTAATAACTTTTTTAAGATTTTTTAATCAATTTTTAAATAAAAAAATTATCTCTCCCTTCGTCTCTTTCTCTCCTCCCTCTCCTCTCACTCTCCTCCCTCCCGTCTCTCCTCTCCCTCTCCTCTCTCTCTCCCCTCTCTCCTCTCCCTCTCCTCTCTTTCCATGTCCCTCTCTCTCTCCTCCCTCTCCTCTCACTCTCCTCCCTCCCGTCTCTCCTCCCTCCTCTCTCTCCTCTCTCTCTTCTCCCTCCTCTCCCCTCTCTCCTCTTTCTATCTCTCTCCCTTCTCCCCTCTCTCTCTCTCTCTCCTCCCTCTCCTCTCACTCTCCTCCCTCCAGTCTCTCCTCTCTCTCCTCCCTCTCCTCTCACTCTCCTCCCACCCATCCCTCCTCTTTCTCTCCTCTCTCTCCCCTTCCATCTATTTTATATTTTTTATTTAAAAATAAATTAAAAATAAAGAAGAAATGTATTAGCAACACATAGACATATAAGTCGCTAATACTAGGGGTTTTCGTGACATATATTCTTATAAGTCGCTAATACTCAAGGGCATTAGCAACGTATATCCGCATATGTTGCTAACATGCAAAGGTATTAGCAATGTATATCGATATACGTCGGTAATAACTTTTTAAAGATTTTTTTATCAATTTTTTTTAAAAAAATTAAAAATTTTAAAAAAATAAAAAAAATTAACTCTCCCTCTCCTTTCTTTCTCTCTCTCTCCCTCTCCCTTCTCTCCTCTCTCTCTCTCCTCTCCCTCTCCTCTCTCTCTGCCCTCTCCCCTCTCACCTCTCCCACTCCTCTCTCTCTGCCCTCTCCCTCTCTCTCTCCTCCCTCTCCCTCTCACTCTCCTCCCTCCCGTCTCTCCTCTCTCTCTCCTCTCTCCTCCTTCTCTTCCCTCTACTCTCTCTCTCTCCTGTCTCTCTCTCTCCTCCCGCCCTCTCTTCTCTCTCTCTCCTCTCTCTCTCCCCTCTCCCCTCTCTCCTCTCTCTCTCCCTCTCTCCTCTCTCTCCTCTCCCTCTCCTCTCTTTCTCTCTCTCTCCCTCTCCCCTCTCTCCTCTCCCTCTCCTCTCTTTCTCTCTCTCTCCTTCTCCCTCTCTCCTCTCTCCCTCTCCTCTCTTTCTATCCCTCTCTCCCCTCTCCCTCTCCTCTCTTTCTCTCTCGTCCCTCTCTCCCCTCTCCCTCTCCTCTCTTTCTGTCCCTCTCTCCCCTCTCCCTCTCCTCTCTTTCTCTCTCTCTCTCTCTCTCCTCTCCCTCTCCTCTCTTTCTCTCTCCATCTCCCCTCTCTCTCTCCTCTCCCTCTCCTCTCCTCCCCCTTTCCTCTCTTTCCCTGTCCCTCTCTCTCTCCTCCCTCTCCCTCTCACTCTCCTCCCTCTTGTCTCTCCTCTCTCTCTCCTCCCGCCCCTCTCTTCTCTCTCTCCTCTCTCTCTCCCCTCTCCCCTCTCTCTCTCTCTCTCTCTCTCTCTCCTCTCTCTCTCCCTCTCTCCTCTCTCTCCTCTCCCTCTCCTCTCTTTCTCTCTCTCTCCCCCTCTCCCTCTCTCTCCTCTCCCTCTCTCTCTCTCTCTCCTCTCTCTCTCTCTCTCTCTCTCTCCTTCTCCCCTCTCTCCTCTCTCTCTCTCCTCTCCCTCTCCTCTCTTTTTGTCTCTCTCTCCCCTCTCCCTCTCCTCTCTTTCTCTCTCCCTCTCCCCTCTCTCCTCTCCCCTCTCTCCTCTCCCTCTCCTCTCTCCCTCTCCCCTCTCTCTCTCCTCTCCCTCTCCTCTCTTTCCCTCTCCCTCTCCCTCTTCTCTCTCTCCCTCTCTCTCCCCCTCTCTCTATTTTATATTTTTGATTTGAAAATAAATGAAAAAAAGAAGAAATGTATTAGCAATGCATAGACATATACGTCGCTGATACTAAGGGTTTTAGCTACGTATATTCTTATATGTCGCTAATACTCAAGGGTATTAGAGACATATGACGTATATCAGCATATGTCGCTAATACGCAAAGGTATTAATGACGTATCTATATACATCGCTAATATATATATTTTTTAATTTTTTAATTAATTTTTAAATAAAAAATTAAAAAAATTTACTCTCCCTCCTCTATCTCTCTCCCCTTCTCCTCTCTCTCTCTCTCCCTCTCTCCTCTCCCTCTCCCCTCTCTCCTCTCTCTCTCTCCCCTCTCTCCTCTCTCTCTCCCTCTCTCTCCTCTCCCTCTCCTCTTTCTCTCCCCTCTCTCTCTCCTCTCCCTCTCCTCTCTCTCTCCCCTCTCTCTCTCCTCTCCCTCTCCTCTCTTTCCCTCTCCCTCTCTGTCTCCTCTCCCTCTCCTCTTTCTCTCCCCCCTCTCTCTCCTCTCTCTCCCCTATCCTTATTTTATATTTTTTATTTGAAAATAAATGAAAAATAAAAAAGAAATATATTAGTGACGCATAGACATATATGTCGCTAATACCCTTAGTATTAGCGACGTATAGTCTTATACGTAGCTAATACGTAATGGTATTAGCGACGTATATTGATATACGTCGCTAATACCTTTTTTAAATTTTTTTAATCAATTTGTAAATAAAAAATTTATAAAAATTACTCTCCCTCCCTCCTCTCTCTCCCCTCCCTCTCTCCTCCCTTTCTCCCTCTCTCCTCTCTCTCTCTCCCCTCTCTCCTCTCTCCTCTCTCTTCCCTCTCTCTTCGATCCCTATCTCTCCTCACCTTCTCTCTCTCCTCTCTTCTCTCTCTCTCCATGCACTCTCTCTTTTATTGTAAATTATATTTTAAAATTAATAATAAAATTTGACAAATAAAATATATTATATATAAATAGTATAAATTTATTGTATTACTAATGCTAGTTTTTATTGAAAATTTAATATTTATTTATTGTATATATAAATAGTACATATTGAATGAAATATATTATATTTAGGAAGTTTATTATAATTTTTTAATATTTATTTATTAAAGAAATTTAATTAATAAAGCTATTAGCGACGCATGTCAATAAACGTCGCTATTATAAATGGTGTTTGCGACGCTTATGTAAAAACGCCGCTAATAGTTTAAATTTTTTATTTTTTATTATTTTTAATTCATAACTATTAGTAACGCTTTTGTAAGCGTCGCTAATAACGGGTTTATTAGCGACGCGTATAGGAAAGCGTCACTATTGTGAAAGATATTAGCAACGCTTATAAAAAGCGTAGCTAATAGTCATAATTTTTTTCTTTTTTTATTTAAAATATATATCTTTTAGCGACATTTGTATAAAGCGTCACAAATAGGGGCACTATTAGTGACGCTTATAATAAAGCATCACTAATATGATTAGTATTAGTGACGCTTAGCTAAGCGTCGCTAATAGTTGTTATTAGCGACGTTTATTTAAGCGTCGCTGATAAATGCGTCGCTATTACTACATTTTGTTGTAGTGCACCCACCATAACATTACTAGATCCGGTTCCCAAGTTGCTCTCTCAATACTTCCTTTGTGATTTGACAACTTCTCATTCTTGGTCACTACTAGTCATGAAAACTAGTCACACTAGACAAGTACTCTGTTGTTAAGTTTATGTTGTGCAACAATTTCTAACTTGTGCTTATCCTTAGAGTGTAACATTTTTTGTCTGAGAGGGAGAGATGTCAAGCCCCACGACAACCTCTTAACCCGAATCCTATCTAAGGAGAGGTGACTAAGGTGTGATGAAATGGAAAACTAACATAAAATTGGACTAGATCGAAGTACAAAACACTCCCCTTTATGCAAAAGTAATTAACTCAAGATAAAGAAATAAATTAAAGTCTCTTAGTCATTTACATACTACATAATATCAAAATAACGTAAATGGTCTCAAGCCGTAAATGACAACAACAAGTCTAAGCCATTAAATAAGGCCATCCCATAACATGTAAAGTATCATACCCATAAGTTACATGAAAGTAAATATAAGTTTATCTCATCATATGTAAAAGCTATCCCCTCTAAATGCATCTATTCGCTTCCATTCCCATGAAATAGATAGATCATCTTGAGCACCTCCATGACACAACTATGTAGCCCCAAAACAAATCGATGCAAATGGGGTGAGCTTAGCTCAGTAAGGGTTTTAAAAACATAAAGTTTATATTAACACTAAAACATAATCCTGAAGAATCATGACATAAACCTCATGCAAACCAGTCTTAATACACAACAGAACATCAAATCCTTTAAACATATAACATGTGAGAAATATCTCATTCATGCATAACATATCCATAATCAAAACACATGCATCATGTCTTACAATCTATACACATCTTACATTATCAATTCTACACACACAACTTGATGCATTCAATGAACATATCCATACACATCCTACATTATCAATTCTCACAATCTATACACATCTTGCATGATCAAGTATCATAAACTAACACATCTTCTATAATTAATTATCATAATTCATACATATCATGCATGATCAAGTATCATAATCTACACATATCTTGCATAATCAAGTATTATAATCCATACATATCCTGCATTATTATTTTCATAATCCATACGCAACTTGTGTAAACATAAATATCATTATCCCTACACATAACTTGTGTAAATAAACATTATCATTCATACGCATACATGTGTAATTAGCACGATGAATGTCTCACAATAAAAAAATCCTAATATGCTTGCCCTAGCCAAAGCCTAAGCAGTCACGCTCACCCTGAAAATCCTATGAAGGAATTGGCCTAAGCAGCCTACTCAACTTGCCATAAGCCTAAGCAGCCTACTCACCCTGATAATCCTAAGAAGGAAGACCTAAGTAGTTGGGCAAATCCTAACTGCAAGTGCCCCTAGTTAGCCGGTGTATACAGACAAACCAACTTAGATTCTCAATCCAGAAGTATCTTAAAAGTTTTCTCATTATAGCATTCTATTTTTCTCCCCTTAAGAGGAAACCCGCTCTTTTGGAATGGAAAATCCTACCCGCCCATTGCACGAAAACCTGATTTGATTAATCTTTGATGTAGCTAATCCAAAAAATAATGACACTCAATCAGCTAATTAAGGTTAAACATAGCTAATCATGACTTAGTAAATTATTTTTCATAATATATATGCAACAGGATACATACTTGATCAATTATATTATGCATGAAATATAGTTCAAAGCAGTGGATAGGAGGGCCCATCTTAGGACGTTGACCGGCAAGTGGAAACCTTTTGTAAAGTATGCTAGCTTGCTTTTTCCTTTGACATGAATGGTGTTGAAGTGGTCCTCGTTCATAGATCAAACAATTGTGCTAGACCAAAATGGCTACTCATTGTTCTCCAAAATGTGGAAAGCACCTCATTCACACTCGTGAAGCTTTGGAGCAATATACAGTGAATTTTGACATCAAATTCTTCTATGATTTGCCTAGTGCTCATGCATTTAATCTGGATTAATCGGATTACAATAGACAAAGCATGGAAATTAAGAACATCATGGCCTCCAGCACCAGCTTCTCCACTAGAGTTATCAAGTGTTAGACATAAAGAACGCTGCTACTACTTGGGACCGGACCCAACACGCTTAAGGCTACAATGAAAGCATAATCCGTGCCTGGGTGAACCCTAATCTTGTGACCGCCCTTTTCCACTGAATCTCCACCCCACGAAAAGTTGCTGTTAGCCTGCAATAAGTGATCCATCCATCATCAGCCTCTACCAACAAAGGTTATTAGACAGATCAACTGTAAAAATATCGCCATTAGAATTTCTCACATCTGCTACGATGGTGTCGCCCTTATAGACCCTGGGAGGATTACCCACAATATCAAAATCAGATTTATCCTTCTCCGTATCAGATCCCATGAAGACGTTGAGTACGCTTGAATACTTCTGCTTCTTCACCCTGAACAGTATGTCATTCTCCTTGGTGCTGCTCCCTCTGAATGCCGCCCACATATCCTTGAACGTAAATACCTTCAGAAACGTAACACACATCATCCTGTGTTAGAGAGAGAGAGAGAGAGAGAGAGACGGAGAGAGAGAGCGCGCAATAAGTAGATATCACCTTGCTGCGAATAGTGATGACTGGGGAGTCATTCGCGTCAAGAATGACGCAGTCATCGTTCACAAAACTTGAGTCGCCTTCCTTCACTCGAAACAGTTGGTTTCCATTGACATCAAGGACATTGTAGAGGGTTTTCTTGAAAAGTCCCTTCTCGCGCTTCAAGATCAGATTCACGGGGTGAGACATGCAGAACCTCGCATCAATCACAGGGTGCGGGCCGGACATTTTCTCTATTTCCATCTACTGCTAAAAGCAGAAGATATGAAAGAATTAGTGGCCAAGAACAGATCTGGGTATCTGAAAGTTTTGATAAGAGTGTATAGGACTCGAAACGAAGTTATTAGCTGATTCAAGGAACACCCTTTAGGCGAGAGAGTCAGTAACCCAAAATTTTGAAGAATTTCTTAGTGAGATGCACATTTTGATGTGAACAAGGTAATGGTTATATAGAGGGTGTTGATCAATAGCCCACTGCCACCACTGGAATCTCCAGCTGGGGGACCTCTTGTGACTGGGATAGCTACAATCACTAGCTTTAGACTATATTGTGTATTGTAAAAATTTAATAATGAATGACATCCGTTCAAAACAAAAGCTTTCCTGTGTTTGGAGATGAAAATCATTTGAGGATATCCAACTTCTGAAGAAGTTCTAGATGTTGATGCAAACAAAATTCCCAAAATATCACATCCATAATTTTACTGACATCAGATGACATCAAACTGTGGCCCATGGTAGTAGCGAATAATATTGTCCTAATTTGTCCTGTACTTACTAAGTTCTTTCTAATAATTTAGAATGAATGAGGCAGTTTCCATCAGTGCTGAGATATATAGAATTATGAATAATGGTTTTTTTGTTCTCTGTCACTTGGTAATCTTATTAGGCATAAAGCAAAATTAAATTCATTAACTGCTGTAATTACATCCACACCTTGTATAACAACAATTTCATCTTATGACGAAACTTTTCAAATTAAGAGTTTTTACAGGGAGACGAGACTAGAATTCCAACAAATAGATCCTTATGAAGTTTTGAAAGCTTATAAGAAACAATCTCCCAGATGTGAAAAGTTTAAATGGTCGGTGTGGCGTATTCGGCTTCACATTTGTAAGGAACAGAAATATCATCTATCATGACAATTTACCACACGTTCCTTAGTGGGCTTATGTGTGATGCAGAAAAGAAAAGAGAGAGAGAGAGAAAAGAGAGAGAGAGAGGGGCGTTGGTCCCGAGACTCTCTGATTTGCTTTGCACTACTTATCTTTTCGTTTTTATACGCATAATAATATATACCGAATCAATCTGTTCAATAAAAATTTTTATTTGGGGTTTTGGTTAGATAGAATACGTTGCTCACTCAAAGTTCACTTTGGCTTACATGTTTTATCCAATCAAAACTCACTTAAATGGTTTTGTTGAGCACATTCTTAGGATGATTATCATTTTCAATTTTTTTTTTGCTGGGTAAGAAGGAAAGCCCCAAAATTCAATACAAAAGAGAAAGTAATACAAAGAAAGTTCTACTGACGAATAGATTACAAAACATGACCAAAAATTTCATAGTTTAACGTTAGTTATGATTCTTCCATTAGAATATTTTGAGTTTATTTATTACCAAATATACAAACTCACTTATTCTAGTTCAAAATATATAACACACATGAGTACAAAGAGAGAAATCTCAATGAACATTGGAATTAAATTAAAAAAAAGCATTAATTAGTTAGAAATCAAGTTTTAAAAGATAAACAGAAGAGTAAATTGTACATATTGAACAGTGATTATTTAGAGTAAACTTCAACAAATTTTTTTTATTAAAGCTTGAAACAATTTGTCATGTGTCAATACTAAGTGTTTCATCTTTATGAGGTTTTAAATAATTATTTTTATATATTAATAGAGAGAAATTTGAAGGAATAACCATGTTTAATTAAGTTCAAATATATTGATTGCAATTTATGATGCATACCACGTATATATGGGATAAAGTATTGCTGTTGATAAAGTGCAAATCCAATACAAGATTGTAATTATCAAATAATTAGGTTTTGTTACCTATGTCAACAATGATCTATATATGAATTGGTGTGGAGTAGTAGTTTTAAAATAATCCTGGCCACCGACCCGAATGCTGGACAAGTTTGGGTTTTCCCGGTTGTACCCGACGAAGTCCCAGTTCAATTGGGCAACTTTCGAGTCGACCCAAAAAAACCTAGAAAATTTGTGGAAGGCCGAGCAGGTTTTTAAACCATGGTGTGGAGTAAATACTTCGGTTTGGAATTGTAGAAAGGAATGTAAGAATGTTAATAAAAAGGAGTGTCTTCACACCTCACAAGCTGCACACACTCTTTACCTGAGCAAGAGAGAGTCTTGTCTTGGTTGGTAGATCAAAACCAATATGCTTAGCTGATGACTTTCCATTGTATGTAACGTGGGCTCTAGGCCTCTTAGTTTTCTCATGTTAGTTTTCTCAAGAGAAAATATTTGAAATACCTGACTTTCAAACTTTTTTTTGTATTATACTCAAGGTAATTTTATTATATCCAACACGTCTCTTTTTCAAAATTTCATAACTACTATACCCATTAAATTATTACGTTCCAACATTATCCTTCTATAGTGTAACCCCATGTTTTTTATGGGTAAATAAAAAATTATATTAGCTCAAAGGAAAGGTACAAAAATGATACATGAAAAATAAAAACCCTCCCTATCCTAGAGCCAAAACTTAAAAAAGACAGGAAAAGCACCCGAAAACTACCCTACGTACATATTAGACAAATAAATAAAGGAACTAAATGAAGTACAAAACAACCAAATGAAGAAAATTAGTACAGGATGTGTTCTTCCTATAACCGCCTTTTTTGTTACAATTCTCTCTCGATTTTGGCGAATTACGTTTCATAAGCTTATTGAGAGTAACATTGTACTCTCCGTCATTGTCCACTACATGATCTATATCTGAATCATGTTGAATTGCTAAAAGGGTATTTATAGGAAGACACTGATTTTATCCAAATAGTTCCATAACCAAGTCCAGATTGTTATTCCGAGAGGCACTGTGAATACATCCACGGGCCCCCACTCTATAGGTCCCCACTATATTGTGATTTGTGATCATCAAAGGAAAGAAACTGCGGGCTAGCTATACTTGGTTCGTGGACTTAGGTGGTACCCAAGTCCACAATAAGGTCTAGCCCATGTGAGCTAGAGTTGGTAGCCTACTGATTGGAGATATCAGCATATGAGCCAATAGGAAAAGAGGACATTGATGACTGGATGACAAATTGCAAGGATGTGTGCTTGTGAGTTGGTTGCAAAGAGGGAAATGGGAAATATTTTGTTGCACTTGAATATATCTTGTTGACTTTGGCGTTGAGAGGTTACCATGAATGGCAGGTGAAACAACAATTGGTGAGTCTTGATTGGGTAAGGGATTCACATGATTGATATCAAAATCACGTAAAGAAGATTTAGGGGAGTCAAGTTGAGAGACGAAAACCTTAAGATGCCTTGGCGGAGCATTAGTAGGACCCACAACTGAAGCAAAGTTTGTTGGTCCACTTGGCCAGGAAAAACTGACATGGATGCCACGTGTGTTGTCTCTTTTCTACTGATTAAAGATTCTCTAATGGCATAACCTTGCTAAGTCAAATAAATATTCACGTAAGGGATCTGAGTTGCAACTAACAACAGGTCTCCATTCTTCATGAACTGGGTAATCGCTGGCTACATGATCAAAGGTGTGGCATTTTGAGGCCAATTATATTCAACTTTATGGTGGAATATAGAGCCATTATCACATTCAATGTCTAAATGACTAGGGAAATCAAAACTCAGAGGGATTTCAACGCACAACCTTGCATATGCCAGCCTTTATCTGTCTAGCGTAGGATGATCTCTATGAAAGGAGACGCCCAACATACTTGCAAGTATCCCTACCTTTGACCAGTATTGAATCGGGAGATGATGAAGTCTTACCCAAATAGGAACAGTCTTGGTAATGTCACGAATAGGCATTACAAAAGGTTGTCCTCCAATCATCCAAATCGCTAAGTTCAGCGTATGTTCACAATCTTGTTCATTTGGAAATTTGAAGAGGAAGAAATCATCAGCCATAGAATGCATCTCTTAGAAGAGTTTCCAAATCTTCGATAAGACATTCTTCAAGCAGACAAAATACAGTCTTTTGCCATGAACATAGCCAAGCGAATTTTGCCACCACAAAGCCTCACTCCAAATGATCACGAGGGATTTTGATAGATACCTTGAAGAGTAAATCTGGATAATGGGGAAGAGAAAGGAGGAAGAAGAATTGGAAGTAGTAGGAAAAAGATTCCTCCAATTCAATCTAGAAGAAGAAGTCGACATGGTGAAGAAGTCGACATGGTTCCGGTGACCTATTTGGTTGAAACACATAGAAAACTGCTCGTCCATCCTGTGATAATGTTGTCGGTCACCTATAACATGGTCCCATATTGTGGGTCAAACATTGTGGGCCTCACATGTTGTAGTTCCCGTATGTGTATGGGTTTATCATGTTGTGGCTAGGGCTGTCAATGGGTAACCTATTTACCCCTCTCACCTGCTTGCTCAATCCGAAATTTGTAAGCGGGTAATTAATAAATAGGTAATGGGTAAAATAAGTAGATAATTTTACCCGCTATTTATTATGCGGGTAGGGTATAGGTAACCCCTTATCCATACCCATTACCCATTATTCATTACCTAAATCATATATAAAGACATAGTTGCATATATTACTCAATGAGAATGTCTTACATATGAAATATTTTATACTTTTATTGTGATACATTGGATAGGCTTTTAAGAAATATATATAAATTTATAATACAAACTTATGATAAAGAAAATAGAAGAGAACATGGTTAATCTTTTGTGTCTTCTAACATTATGCTTGATGCATAAAGTGTATATCTGGAGGAGTAAATATAAGTTTTATCCTCAATGAATCGTAGTATGAAAGTGAAGGATAAGTGAGGGAATTTTGTGTTGAGTAAGGAGTGAGAATTTTATTTTTAATTTTTGATGTCATGTTTTTTGGTTTTGATAAGTACTCAATTTTTACTTTGTTATAGTTGATCACAAGAGTAAGGTTTATATATATAACAAGATTAGTCTTGTATTTTGTAGTATTTTGGTATGATGATTGATGGACTTTGGAGTAATAAAAATTACTTTAAAGTATTTATATATATATAAGGTGTCATATTCTTATTATATTATTTTTTTGTATGAACTGTGTGGTTTGTGTATGCAATATTGCTTATATCTTTATTTGATTGAACTTGTGATATATTAGATAAGCTTTTAAAAAATATAAATAATTTATAATAATTTATTTTATATTATTTATTATTTATTGGTCATTTACCCGTTACCTACCCATTTATCCAATGGGTAATAGGTAATGAATGAGAAAATAAGTAATGAGTAGGATATAGGTAAAATTTTTGAAAGTAGGTATAGATATGGGTTAAATTTTTAGAAGTAGGTATGGATGTGGTAAAGTCTTACCCGACACCCCTAGTTGTGGCCAATGAGTCCACGATGTTATAAATCTAGCAACTATTATGTGGACCCACCATGCGTTCCCGGTATGCTGTGAACCTACCATGTGGGACCTTCTCATCGTCTCTTATGTTATAAGGCTTAAGTTATTTCTATTTTCACTAGAAATAGAAGGGTATTATTAAATTTTAATGTCTCAATTGGTATAGGAGATAGAAAATTTTAAAATATAGATATATTAGATATAATAAAAAAATATTGGGTATAATAAAAATAAAATTTTCAAAGTAAAGTATTTTAGATATTTTTGCTTTTATATGCTTGTTATCCCACATTACACACCCAAAATAGCAAAGTAGTGGGCACAAAATTAAGATCGAACGTGTCTTGATCTGAAGGTGTATGATATTCACTACTGACTGTATTATACATTCTTGTAGAGTCCGTCATAATTGACCACTTGTATGTTCAATGCTCCAAAAGTGAATCATGTCCCTCAACATCTTTCTTGTTTTTGCTTTTTATTAAAAAAAACCTGCGACAATGTTTTCTTGACCAATTTTTTATATAATTGAACATGGTACATAAGAGGACTGCACATTGATGACAAGTTTCCCTCTATACACTATGTTCAAAGCTCTATATGGGCTGGTAATACGGCTCTATTTACAAAGTCTAGTCAAGGTAGACGCGTCCAAAAAACTCAACTTAGTGCCTAGGGGCGTTAGGCGCAGAATCATACCCATTTCTACGAGGAAAAGATATAGAATAAATAATACTTTATCTGTCTTAAATTAACAGCTCTATCTAAGAGGATGTATAGTTAGAATTGTAGGTTGAGTGAGCTGTAGTTCCCTGACCATCATCCGATCATGGCATGTCAGGGAGCCAAAGGTGCAGCGAGCCGTAGCTCTAGCTAGTTTTTTCTTTTAGGTTTTCAAAATAAACTTTAGTTTATTTTAAAAAGTTCAAAAGAGTTATTAATATAAGACGGAGATAGTAGTATTAATTTATCACCTAATAGATTAAGGTATTGGGAAATAACTGCTATTTAGTACCCCTTCGCTGGAATAATTTCTTGTTACAAATACCGGCACTAATCTTCTTACATGAGAAATTGAGTTTATTGTCATAGGTAAATGAAACACAAACAGTACATTGATCATTTAACGTTTGAGCTCATTGTAGAAACATCCCAAGTCAAGAGGAGCTGTCACAATGATCACCACCACCGCCAGAGGAATCGTAGTTGCTATAAACAATAGTATTGGTTGAACTTGTGCTCACCATCTCCCTGTGGATTAGGATCAAAGCTATAATGAAGGCGTAGTCTGTTCCAGGATGAACCCTAATCTTGTAATCGTCCTTCTTAGAATCTTCACCCCACGAAAAGTTCTCGTTGATCTGGAACATGTATTACATACCGTCAAGTGTGATCAGCCATAATAACCGAACAATAATGCTTGCAACATTAAGAGCAAATTTTGGAAACAACAAATTTTATTTTACTAGAAACCCTTACATCTGCAATGATGGTATCCCCCTTGTACACCATGGGCGGGCTGCCCACAACATCGTAATCTCTTTCCTTCTTATTTTTATCAGAACCCATGAACACATTGCAGATATTTGTGTCCTCCTGCTTTTTGACCCTAAAGAGTATGTCAATCTCTTTGGTGCTGCCTCCAGTGAATCCCGTCCACATATGAGTAAGCGTAAACACCTTGACAGAAAGAAAATCAACAGATCATTTTAGAGAGAGTAGAGCTCTATATATTCTTATAGATAGATCATCACCTTGCTACGAAGGGTGGCAACTGGGGTGTCAGTATCGTCAAGAATGACAAGGCCATGGTGCAGCAAGATTGAGTCGCCTCCCGCAACTCGTAGCAGCTGATTTGCATCTTCATCAAAGACTTTGAAGATGGAGCTTGCAAGGAACCCCTTCTCGGGCTTCATTATCAAATGCATGGGGTGAGGCATGCAGAATCTCTTATTAAACACAGGGTCTCGGGAGGCCTGCATTTCGATCTATGGCAGAAACAGTAGATGGAATCTAAAGTTCTCAAGCGTAGAAACTTTGAGAGAAGGAATAGGAAAGCTGACTTATAGAACCTTTTTCAGCGAGAGATAGTGAGAAATGACCGGAGCTTCCCATCATTTAAACCCAATACTCCCATGTCCTTCACCATGAGTGTGTACCACTAAATTCAATGGCGCAAAAGCACAGTTGCAGAGTCACTGCCAAGGGACCGCCACTTACTTCACTATTGCTTTGATGGCAACAGACAAATTTTTTGGAGCGATCACTCCGCGGGGGACCTCACTGGACGGAATATTTTGTATGATGATCATGGTCCATGATGCGAAAGAGCACTTTCAGATTAATGGGGACGACACATATGTGTTAATAGGAATAGAACAAGGATATTCTTTTACGGTTCAACAGACAATTCAAATATGTGACGTTCAGCTGACTGTGGCTAACGATAGTTTCGGCATTGGCAAATATCAGTGAGCCTGCTAGTCTCCTGGATGGAGAGAATAATTTCAAGGCATGCAAGCCTCACTGCCTTTGTTGTCCATTTCATCCATTAGGTTCATCTTTCAGTCAATGTCGATGTGGCTCGCAATGGATCTTATGAAATGAAAGGTTAGCATTGATGGACGTTACGGGGGCCATGTCTATGTGTTAGGCATAGTAATATTTCCACAAGAAAAATACTCATAAAAATTTACACAAGAGTTTTAACAAATAGTCCCCACACAAAGTTCACATGGGCTCACTTCTCTAGACCAATCAAAACTCATGTATGAGTTGTTGATGTGGATTTTTTATGTTGAAATATCATTTTCCATGTATTACAGATATTCCTTGTGTTTTGTTTTTTCACATTTTTAATGTTTGCAATTAACTTCTTTTAGTTTTACTAGCAAGAAATGCATTATGCTTATATAATGCATATAAATATATTAAATAATATAATATAAATTAAATTCAAATATGTATTGAAGAAAGGACTCCGTTGCATATTATAGTTGTAATGCATGCTTTTAGGATCATAATGACTGTAAATTATAAACAAAAACTTTGTATTGACTCAAATATATGCATAGTAGATAATTGTGAGTTTAAATCTGATAGGTTAAATATTATGTTATTAGTTGGCAAAAATAGTAGTGTTAAATTGTAGAGCATGCTATTTATATTAGAACTAATTTGGTGTCAGGACTCACTTGATAGATTTTTTTGGGACATTTATAAGGGCGTCAAAAATATGTGAATGCGAACAAGTATAATATATGCAAAAATTTAAAAATTTATTATTAAAAAATATATTATATAAGTGAGGCCCACATAAAAATTCAAGAAAACATAATAAAGTGGGATCTCATTTGATAGAGCTCGTCAAGAGCTTTCTAGCAATACTAGCTATGAACACATGAATCTGAATTTGGGAGTGTAAGATAACATTATAAAGTTCAAATCAATTTACCCTAAAAAATAGGGTCCATACCATAATATCCTTAAGTTAACAAGTGACTAAGACATCTAAAAGAGTCTAAATAAATAATTATTCTAAAATATCCTCAAATTGCATATTAATTTAAACTTATATTAAAGAGTATAAGAATATAAAATATAAGTAAAATAAAAATTAAGTGTTAAAATTATAGGTAAAGTAGTCCAAAAATGAAAATTCTATAGCCATATAATTTGCTTCGTATAATAGTATGATGTCATGTAATTAAATAATTGAAAAAACTTGTGTTAGTTCCGTCGAATCCCCCTTTTGTGATGGATATTGATATTTTTTTATTACCTTAAAGTCTAAATATTTTGTACTCTCATACATAATTACCATTATTTTGTTTTCCTATTCCTTATTTCTCCACCTTTTCCTCCCTCCACCATCTCCACCTCCATCATAGTTGTCATTGCCCTTGCCTTCCAGTCACTGCTTGTACCTAGAAATTCTTTTTTGTTTGTTGTCTTCTCGTTGCCTTCGTCGACAGTTTGTTCACCACCTACACGCACATTCTACTTGCTACCTTCAACATGTGGCTAGATTTGGCCCACTTCATCTCCGTGGAGCCAAATCTAGGCACCTCCTCCTCCTTAGAGACTTGGCCTTGCTAGGCTTAGTCATGGTCATACCTCAACCTCTGGTTGCCATTTCTAGCAAACAGATAGTAGTGGCCAACTACTTAGGCGCATTGGCTAGTTGCCTCACTATGGAGGCCAACTACCTAACAATAGTCAATAGCCATGTCATCTATTGGTCAAAAAATATTTTGCCTAACAACTTTGTTGTCATGGCCAAAAAGGGACAAATCCATTTGCAATTTGAGCTCATGCTACAACAAAAATAAGCTTTTGCAACAAATATTTTTGCAACGTAGATAATTAGCGACAAAAAGCTAGATAGTAGCACCGATCAAGCAAGTTATCAAGTTTTAGAGTAGGAAAATGAAAGTTAACATTAATCTTGTTAATAGCACATCTATCTACGTACATATGCTAACTATCATCCATTTTAGGAGTAAGCAAGGCTAGTATATCACATGAACTCAAACTCACTTTGATGTGTCCTTTACTTACCAACTCATGAACATGTTTCTAAAGCTCTTCATGCTCTACAGGATTCATCTGATAATGTGGATGATTCGGGAAGTTAGATCTTGACATCAAATTAATTTGGTGTTGGATATCCCCACAGGATGGCAAACCACTGGGAAGGATTCTTGAAATACATCATGAAACTCCTCACTAAAGGTTGACTCTTTACAAGAATTCCCCACCTTCACTAACCTCCTTCAACACCAAAACAAACACAAAATCCTCCTATTTCACCTCCTTAGTAAAATAATTCCTAGATAAAGATCAACTCATTGTTGTTTTGGGGTTTAACCACACAATCTTTATAAGAAATAAGAACAATGCTAGTGCTATTCCATACAAACTATAAGTATTTTTGTGACTATCATGTATGACATTCATCCATAGTAACTGTCACGCCTCGGCGATGCCCGACCCAAGCCGAACCTGGTCCAAGGGCTGGTAAAGCGCGCGGGGGCGACAAGGGGAAAATTGAGAAATGGTTTAGCGGAAGACCTAACCCTAACTACGGGCGACTTAACAGAATTATGGAGTACGCACATTCCTTCGAGCAAGAGCAAACAAGAAGAAAAGAAAGGAAGTTGCTTAATACAAAGTGAACAACTAGTCTCAAACCCACATGCTTAGTCAACTATAGCCCACATTGACTCAAAATATGTCTTAAGCAACACAACTGTATAAAGTAGCATAAAAATCCAACAGAGAGCCCTACACAAAGGTTCTAAACATAAAGCATAAACAAAGAAAAATAAGTCACACAAGAATCTCCACGATCACATCCAAGTCATCTCCGACCTTTCCTCAAAGAGAAGATCCTGTCCGTCTGCGTGTTGCACCACGCAGCCCCAAAGCAAAAACAGAAGAAAAAGGGGTGAGTTTAACAAACTCAGTAATGGTTTTTAATATAACTATCATCATCGAAAATACAATAGCATAACAATAAACTCATTCAGATTAAGATTGACAAGGTGCATCATTTTCTGATTACTCATACACATCACCTAAACCTGCATCATAGTGCATGATCCACAGTGTCATTCACATCATAACAACCTGCATTAATGTATCTCTAACATACATATTCCATCATGCATCACATCATAACAACCTACATGAATGTATCTCTAACATACATATCCCATCATGCATCACATCATATCAACCTGCATGAATGTATCTCTAACATACATATTGCATCATGCATCACATCATAACAACCTGCATGAATGTATCTCTAACATATATATTCCATCATAGATTACATCATAACAACCTGCATGAATGTATCTCTAACATACATATTCCATCATACATCACATCATAACAACCTCCATCAAGGAGTAATCACAATTTAGTGTCACACGGACGGGAACACAGACAAGGCCACGAAGGCGTGTCATGGTCCACAATTCTACACAAGAATTCAATAAAATTCAAGGTTGTCAATCCCTAAAACTGCTCGCCCTGGATGATCCTGGCCGAGGATGTACCATTCTCACACAGAGAATCTAGAGCAGGGGTGTTCTCCAAGGGACATCTCTTGCGGAGGGGAGAGCCCGAGTTCCCACACAGAGAACCTTGGAACACGTAGTAGCGGGTGCACACGGCATACCACACTGGATTTTCAGGGTCCAGATGACACTCATAATAACAATCTCACATCTGTAAGACAAGTACACAACTCATCCCCACATAATTCCATTTCTCTAGACTCAACCTAGGGAGTGCATTTGTTCCACACAGGAACTCAAATCAAAACATGTCCTTTTGGACCAATCAAGTTTCGATTAATCTACGACCGATCAATCCGGCACACAATTTTCACATTGCATCCAATCAGTCAAATTCGATTAACCTCGATAAAGCCTTAATTGAAAATCCATTTTTATGATGTATGCAGCATGGTACATACATGAGCAAGACATACATGAATCCTAATTCATGATAAGTACTCTCATCAGCCCCTAATACATCATTCAAAATTATAATATCAAGCTTCAACATCATCATAAATCCCCACATGTGTGTGTACCTAGTAGAAGCACTTCACTCAATGCATTTCAGCATTCTTAAAATTAACTCACTACCACACTACACATGTGAATTAACATCTAATTATGAATTCCAGCGGAAATCAGAGAAGAAGAATCATTAAAATCATAACTCAAATCAAAGCTCAACCACAAAGGCTAAACACATATAAGATCATTTACTTCATCTTTAAGTCATGACATTTACTAACATCCACACATCCATTAACCACATCATATCATGACAAATCAATCCATTAGTAGGCTGTAGTTCTACTGAAAATATATTTAACCATAGAGAATCGATCATTCATAACTTCAAGATGACAATTTCAACATCATACCACAACTCATAAGTCATTCCACAAATCTCTAAATGTATACCTCAACTTCATAACCTCAATAGTATGCCTTTCCAGTAGCATAATATAGCTCAAAACACTCCACATTTATATGAAATTCGCAAGTCAAAGTAGAATTATCGAAATAAACATCATGTGAATAACATAAAATTCTACTGTGTAGCCGTTTGAACGCCCAGAAAGGCCTTTCGATAGGTTAAACAGAAAAATTTTGAAGTTACAGTTTTGCCGTTCGAATGCCCAACAGGGCCGTTCGATCAGCTAAACTGGAAGTCTATTGATCTGATAGTGTTGCCGTTCGAACGCTCAGAAGTGTCATTTGAACGCCAACAAGGCAGAAACAACCTTCTTCTTCTTTTTGAATTTTCAAACCGAAACTCTATTGACAACACTCCAAATCACCATCTAACAACCTAAATGCCATTAAAAGTCCACCATGACTTCCAAAATGCTAAACCACATCATAATAAGATAAAACCCTATAAAATCGGGATTAAAGATTACCATTTTCTAATCATGTCATTAGAACACTAAATCAAGTAACTCCATTCAAAATAAACCTCAAAATCAAGAGTTTTACTATAAACAAACTAAAATTTTAAAAGTCCATTACCTTATCCCTTGATTAGGCTTGGATTTGATGGTCACTCTTCTTGAAAACCTTACAAAGACATAGAGTTTGAATTAAACTCCAGTAAAACCGATTTAACAAAGAAAAACCTAATTAAAAACTTAGATCTAGGGCTTGTTGAACATGAAAATCGGATTTTGAGAGCTAAGGTTTGTAGTAAAAATGAAAATCAGTAGTTTTGATGATTAAAAATGAATTGAAATAAAATGAAAATGGTAGATTTAGAAAGGATTAAGAGGAAAGCTAGGATTTAGTGCTTAATTAGAATGGGCTTACCTTAAACACCTTCTAATCTGAGCCTAATTGAGGATTACGCCTGACCTCTCCTCTTCAGCCTATTCCCAAAATGGGAATGGCTTAGGTTTGGTCTTTTATAGTAAGCTTTGGGGTGTGTATGGGTAAGTTGTGGGGTGTAAATAGAAAAATAGGCTAAAAATGAGCATTTTACAAATTTGAGCACTAATTAAATCTGAGAAAATTCTAAATTTTTTTGTATAAGCTTAAGTTGATGTCTGGGTTCATTTGACACAAAAACTAAAATTCGGCGGTGGGGTCCATAGGGGTCCCGCCAAAACCCTAATTTTCAGAAAAATAGTAAAAATTCTAAAAAATCCCAAAAATTCACATTTGATTCAAAATCACTTAAAACCACTAATCTTAAAGTTGATTTTAATTAAAATCATTATAAACACCATTTATCTTTGAAACCACCTAATAAATCAGAAAATGCGTTAACCTCACGATAACTGACAATTAAAAGAAAACAAAAACTGGTTTAGAGATGAGAGTCCAACAGTAACAACTTTCCATTATATTTTATTAGAAACTTGTACCTCACTTCACATTTTTAGCCAAGAAAGCTTGTATGGAAGTGGATGGGGTATAATGCTCTATTGAAGTATTTAAATATCCTCTTCAACTACCATATTGTCACAACTACTCGAATCAATCACAAGTGGACATACTTTGCTTCCAATAGTACATGTGGTATAGAATATATTATTTTTCAACCAACGGCCACTCTTTGGAAACCAGGCAAAGGCAACCTGTCACCAAAGCTTTCACATGGTCACCTTCCACAATCTCTTCATCTTGTTCATCCTCTATATTTACAAGGTTAGTGTAATCCAAATCAATATCATTAGAATCATTATTCGCATCACGTTCAGTAAATAACCCTTAAGCTTTTTGGTTATTTCAATGACAATCCTCTACTCTATGACCCATTTCTCTGTAAAAGTACTTTGGTCTAGAGCTAGTAATGGCTTTGGGGTGTTTTGAGTGCCATGTGGTGCAACTTTAAAAGTGAACTACACATGATCAAAATTGGTGGCGGTCATCATGGCTAGAGAGCTGTCTACAGTCATCCCAAATTAGCAGCAAATGGGCCTTTGCTTCTTCTCTAAATAAAGCAATCTAGAATGTGCTTTCAACAAAGAGAATGTATGAAACAAATTCAGGGTCACTAAGATTTTGATGTATGCCTCCAATATAACGAGACATAAGATGTTCCTCTAATTTTTACAAATCGTTTTGGTGTGTCAATTAAAAAAATTCTTTATTCTTGTACCATCTTTGATCCTTGTTATAAATCCTAGAAACACTGATACATCATGTGGTAAAGTTATATGGTAGAAAGGCTTGCCGCATATGTTTCTTCAACTTTTCCCACTCAAAAATCTTCCATTTTCCTTAGTGCACAAGCATATGTAACTTAATGTGCTACCACCATCCGGTTGCATGATCTCAAGAGTGAGTTGCCCCTAAGCGAACACATTTATCCTCCAAGCCCTCCTTAAAATAGAAAATGTCCTCTAACATGACAATTTAATCTAGGATCTTGTTGGGTTGAATCCTTCAATGAAATTCAAGGATGTCAATTTTCAAACCTGCCTCCTACTACCAATTCACCATCTTCTCGTGTCTCAATGGTGTGCATGCTTTTGGCCTCCTTAGTGCCTGTAGTAGAAATCATTACTACAACAAATAGTACTCTTGGTGAAGCTTTTCAGCATCGCTAATAATAGTATAAGCATCACTAAATGCATTAATAAAACTCAAATCACTATTATTCATTAGCGATGATTAACACAAAGTGTCACTAATAGTGTGACATTAGCGACGTTTATTGATGCGTCACTAATTATTTTACTTTACGATGCATAATAAAGCGTAGCTAATAGTAAATTATTAGTGATGGATAATTATAAGTGTCATTTATTTTTTTAAATATTTTTAATATTAGTGACATTTAGTAAAGAGTCGCTAATAACTAATTATTAGCGACTCTTTACTAAATGTCACTAATATTAAAAATATTTTAAAAAATAACATTAGCGACGCATAATTATAAGTGTCACTAATCATTTATGTGTCGCTAATATAAAAAATATAAAATAGCTTATTAGCGACGCTAATAAAAATATTTTGAAAAAATAATTAAAAAATAGTTTTTAGTGAAGCTGATGCAAAGTGTCACTAATGAGAAAATGTTTTAAAAAATTCTTGCAGTAGACAGGATGGTTTGAGCGGCACCGAAATCTGGCAAATGTGCCGGATCCAATGGGAGGGGGCACAGAGGGGGGCGAGTGGTGACTAGGGAGAGGAGGGGGGACTAGAGGAGAGAGGGGTGAGCAAGAGGGAGGCCAGGATGAGAGCACCAGATTCAGGATCCTCGCTAGAATCCAGCCACCGAATGGGTTGTATCTCAGGGAGGGAGGAGGCGATCGAGGGAGTGGATGGTCAGATAGGGAACCGAGATGTTTATGAGATTAGTGGAAGGGACAGTCGGTGCCAGAGTTGGTTCTGAGATCGGGGGCTCTAGTCAAGGGAAGGGACAGTTGGACAGGGAGCAGAGCACTGATTGGTGCTGAAGAGTGGGGGCATTGGTTAGTGCTGAAGATTGGGAGCGTTGGGCGGGCGTTTCATATAAGTGGGAAAAAATTTCCATGAGCAGCACTTTTTTGCGACGCTTCCATTTGCGTCTCAAAAAGGGGAAGAGAGAGAGGAGATGGGGAGGAGAGAGGGAGGAGAGGGTAGAGATAGAGAGAGAGAGACGGAGGAAAGAGAGAGGAGATAGAGAGAGGGAGGAGAGAGAGAGGGTAGAGAAAGGGAGGAGAGAGGGCAGAGATAGAGAACAAGAGGGATGAGAGAGGGAGGGACGGAGGGAGAGAGAGAGGAAAGAGGTGAGAGAGAGAGGAGAGAGGGTAGAGAGGGAGGGAAGAGAGAGGAGAGGAGAGAGATAGGGAGAGAGAGGAGAGAGAGGGAGGAAAGAGAGGGGGGGTGGGAAGATAAAAAGTTTTAAAAAAATGCTATTAGCAATGCCCAAATTAAGTATCCCTAAAAGAACAAAAGTGGCACCACTAATTCTTAAGCGTCGCCACTAATAACTCTATTAGTAACGCTCATAGACATTTTTAAAAAAATGCTATTAGCAACGCTCGCTACCAAGGATCGATAGTAGAATGTATTTTTTATTAAGAATTATCTATTAGTGTCGCTGAGCCTCAGCATTGCTAATAGAGTTATAAGTGATGACGCTTAAGAATTAGTGTCACTACTTTTTGTTCTATTAGTGACGCTCAATTCCGAGCGTCTCTAATAGCCTTTTCTAAACTTTTTTCCCTCTCTACCTCTCTCCTCTATGTTTCTCTTCCCTCTCTCTCTCTCTACCCTCTCTTCTTGCTCTACCATCTCTCTCTCTCACTTATCTCCTTTGTCTCTACCGTCTCTCTCTTCTTTCCGCTTTCTCTCTACCCTCTCTCTCCCCTCTCTCCTCACCCTCCTCTCTATCTCCTTTATCTCTCTCTTCCCCCTCTCTCTCCTCATTCTCTCTCCTCACTCTCTCTATCTCCTCTCTCTCTCCTCTGTCTCTTTACGCTTTCTCTCCTCAATCTCTCTCTCCTTTGTCTCTTTACGCTTTCTCTCCTCAATCTCTCTCTCCTCTCTCTCTATCTCCTCTCTCCCACATGCGTCAACTTGAGCCCCGACTCCTAGGATGAGAGGGGAAAGAGTAGGAGAATTAATTTTTAATTTTTTAGATTTTTAAATTATATATTATATTTTAAAATAATAATATGTCAAATAAAATTAATTTAGTAATGAAAGTTAGAAGAAAGTATCGCTACTACCCTAGGTATTATTGACGCTTACACTTAGGCGTCATTGATAACTTAGCAATGCTTAAAGCTAAGCATCGTTACTAAATTTATTTTATTGATTTTTAAAACAAGATATAATTAAAAATACACTTATCCCTCTCTACCCTCTCTCTTCTCTATCTCTCTCTCCTCCCTCTCTCTGTTCTCTATCTCTCTCTCTTCTCTCTCTCTCCTCACTCTCTCTCCTCTCTCCCACAATAGGCCATGCCACCCACACATCAAACATGTGACATGTGGCCTATGCGCACACATGAGTGTCTTGTCTGCTCACATGTCTTCCACTATACATATGAAACCTATGCTGACTTTCGGGGGAGTTATCTAGCCCATTATAAGTCCAATTTTGTCCATTTAAAAGGCATTTTTAGCTAATCATGCAAATGGTGATTTATGCAATGGAATGATCAATTCATCGAGTTGACAACCCTAGAAGGGGAGAACAAGACAAGAGGATGCTCTATCCACCACCCTCAAGCCTCAAAAAGAGAGAACCATAAGTACAAGGACGCTCCATCATCGGGTCACAATGAGAGAAGTATCCCAAAGTAGGGGAGGCTATGTCCTCCACCAACGGGCTGCAGAGAAAGAGAGAGAGAGAAAGAGAGAGAGAGAGAGAGAGAGAGAGAGAAAGAGAGAAGTGTCTCTAGTTAAGGGGAGGTTATGTCCACTACCTTCGGAAGTATAGAGAGAGGTACTTCTCTGGGTAAGGGGAGGTTTTGTTCATCGCTTTTGGGAGTATAAAGAGAGATACATTTTCTGGTAAGTTAAGGTTTTGTCAGTCGCCTATGGGTACATAAAAAGAAAAGTGTATCCGGGTAAGGAGAGGTTATATCTATCGCCTTTAGGCACAAAGAGAGAGAAACGTCCCGAGCAAAGGGAGGCTCTGTCTGTCGCCTTTGGGCGCAATGAGTGAAACATCCCGAGTAAGGGAATGTTAGATCATTCGCTTTTAGGCGTAAAAAGAAAAAATGTTCTAGAGCAAGAGGAGTCTCTACCCACCATCTACAAACATGAAGGGAAGGACGCCTTGAAGGAAATAATAACTCCTAGTGCCACTACTTCTAGAAATCTCAGGGGAGTAAGTGCTTCTGATTTTCTGATTTAATTCATATTTAAATGACCGTGTGTGCATCTTAAGTAGCTAACTTAATAGGCTAGATATGATATATGTTATACTATGATCCGATGTGTTTTGATATGTTTTTCTCCAATTTGATATGCTATGGAAGGCTCTATTTTGATTTGGTATGGTCATATCAGATATGATATAATATGATATAGTTAGGTGAGATCTGACAAGATCTAATGTGACCTGATATTCTCCATTTTGCTTTGGCGTGTTTTGCTCTGCACTATGATTATAGTGAAATGTTTGGTTCTGTTAATTTTTCAGCTTTTGTTTAACTCCAAATCTACAAACATGAAGGGAAGGACGCCTTGAAGGAAATAATAACTCCTAGTGCCACTACTTCTAGAAATCTCAGGGGAGTAAGTGCTTCTGATTTTCTGATTTAATTCATATTTAAATGACCGTGTGTGCATCTTAAGTAGCTAACTTAATAGGCTAGATATGATATATGTTATACTATGATCCGATGTGTTTTGATATGTTTTTCTCCAATTTGATATGCTATGGAAGGCTCTATTTTGATTTGGTATGGTCATATCAGATATGATATAATATGATATAGTTAGGTGAGATCTGACAAGATCTAATGTGACCTGATATTCTCCATTTTGCTTTGGCGTGTTTTGCTCTGCACTATGATTATAGTGAAATGTTTGGTTCTGTTAATTTTTCAGCTTTTGTTTAACTCCAATGATTTTCGTCTAACTCCTATTAAGTATTTGGATATATGTATTTTAACGTAGGTTTTTTGTACTGCCTGATTCTTGTAATAGTCATTAGGCAGAATTACATTCAAACCCAATTATATTATAATAACATCATAGATGTTATCCAATATGTACATAGGCAACCAACAACATGGTAATGTTAGCCCGATCCAAATTAAATATAAAATTAGGTTAATTTTGGCCTACGCGCAATGGAGCACTTAAGTTATGTAGTACGTAGAAGCATTGTAGCTCTCGCACATAAATGTTGCCACTCCTAGTTGGTTTGATTTTAAAATTAGAAGCTGGCTATTTAAACCCCTATTTTTTCCCACTATCCCCCAAACGAAAGTGAAAAGTCTGAATTTTGTATTACTTTTTATACCCCACTTTCTCCCCCTGATTTACTCATTTATCCCCATTTACCTTTTTTACTTTATCCTCCTCCTCAACGCCGCTGGCGAGCACTGTAGGCACTGGCGAGCACTATAGCCGTCGGTGAGCACTGTAGCTGCCGGCCATCAAAGAGTATTATTTCCACCAACATACACTCTAGCTCTGGTGACGATTTAAAAACTCCGGTGGTGGGTAAAAAAGCTCCGGTGACCCACCAGTTGAACCCTTTTTGTAAGTTTTCTTCCTTTGTTCATCAATGGCGTCTTTACACTTCCAGAGACCGTCTTTACATTCCAGAGACAAGTTAGTCAAAAAAATTTTCTCCCGGACTGCTTTCAGAGGCAAGCTTCTATTATTTTTTTGGCGGGGGCTAGCCCCTGCCACATTGTACTTCACTTCACGGGGACTACCCCCTGCCACGTATTAACTAGGTAAAAGCTTCAATTAGTATACTTGTGGAGCTTAAATTAGTATACTTGCAGAGGGTAAACCCTGCAACAATGTGATTATATCTACATGGGGATAACCCACTTCTAAGTACAATAATGTATATTGATGGGCTAAAAACTTATGTTAGCTCTTGCCAAGTATTATTTGTCTATTTATGATCATCCTAGATTTTTATTACCCTTATTTTGTGTTATTATAGGTGACTATAGCTTATTGATTAAGTCAATCAAGAATGGATCATCTTAATAGAGAAGGGCAAGCATATGTTGGTCGTCTTAAAGAAGGAGAGATAGAAATTGTGAAGAATTTGTTAAAGGTAGGGTTGAAACCTCAGACAAATTTTGCTATCTTTGAAGAACGCAAACCATACAAATTGTACAACTATGAAAACAATTTACAATGTCTATAGTAGTTTGTCTTTAACTTAAAGAGAGGGTAGAACTGTACTACAAGAGTTGATGAAACAAATTGAGGAATCAGGGTATGTTTGCGATGGTTTCACTATGTGATAGTTCTGAAGAGCCAATAGTGGAATCCTAAATAAAAATGAGATGTATTGAAAGTGTTTATGGATAGATGTTTATGATATTTTGGATACAATTGGAAGATTTCTATTTGTGTACTATATGTGATATTTTTGGAATCCTAACTAAAGATGATATTTTGGTTACTGTTTGTATCGTGGCGTGGGCACCCCCCATCTATTTTCAAAGAATGTTATGGGCACGGGGTGCCCCCCGCCACTTCATTCTCAATTTGGCAAGGGTGCCCCCCGTCAACTCAAAGACAGTAACTTCTTCGAGTTACTATCTTCTTCGTGGTGGGGGGCACCCCCCGTCTGTTTTCAAAGAATGTTACAGGCATGGGGTGCCCCCTGCCACTTCATTCTCAATTTGGCGGGGGGTACCCCCCGTCAACTCGAAGCTTCATAGCGAGGGGCAGCCCTCGTCTGTTTTCAAAGAATGTTACAGGCATGGGGTGCCCCCCGCCACTTTATTCTCAATTTGGCGAGGGGTACCCCTGTCAACTCGAAGATAGTAACTTCTTCGAGTTACTGTCTTCTTTGTGGCGGGGGGCACACCCCGTCTATTTTCAAAGAATGTTACGGGCATGGGGTGCCTCCCGCCCCTTCATTCTCAATTTGGCGGGGGGCGTCAACTCGAAGACAGTAACTTCTTCTTTGTGGCGGGGGGCATCCCCTGTCTATTTTCAAAGAATGTTACGGGCACGGGGTTCTTTTGCAAAGTAGGTTGCAAGGGTTCCATTGTATTCAGTCAGTAACTTGATTAATGGGGGGTTCTTTTGTGAAATGCCATGAATAAAGTCCATTATACAAATAACCTGGTCACTAATCTTCATCCTGTTCAACTAACCTATAGCAGCACAACAATTTATCTTATACAAATAACCTGTCCACTATTTTCTCCATATAAATAACCTGGTGCACATTTTTCATCCTGTTCAACATAACTTTTCATTCCACTATTTTCACCATACAAATAACCTAGTCATAATGTTCATTCCACTGTTTTCACCATACAACTAAACTATAGTACATTTTTCATCTTGTTCAACATAACTTTTCATTCTACTATTTTCACCATACAAATAACCTGGTGCACATTTTTCATCCTGTTCAATATAAATGTTCATTCCACTATTTTCACCATACAAATAACCTTGTGCACATTTTTCATTCCACTGTTTTCACCATACAACTAAACTATAGCAGCACAACAATTATTCGAAGTCTCTTATACAAATAGAAATAGCCGCATTAAATGTCTCCGTACATGAAATTTAAAGGTCTCTAAGACTGAAATTGAAATGTCTCTAAGATAAGATTGACGTTAAAGTGTCTCAACAAACAAAACAATTTGAAGCTATTTAGAAATTCCCTTTTCCTTTTTTTTACTGCTATAGTCTTAGTTTGAGTTGCCTTTCTTTTTCCCATGTCACTTGGAACAGGTTTATCGTAAAGAAGCTCTTCAAGTGCTAAGCTTACTTTTCTCTTCCCTTCATTGTCTTGAAGAGCCGTCAACGAATCTTGTAACAAGGCAATTGCTTTTTGCTTGTGGACAAGCTGCATTATGTAAAATATTAATATATATATATATATATATATATATATATATATATATATATATAAATATATAAATAGAAGTGTCCATCTATAATTCACTAACAAAATTACCCATTGTTCTTTATTTTTTTGTGAGAAGATGTTCATATGACCACGCCTACAATATAAAAAAATGAAGTTTCACACAAATTTGAAATCCATGGTCCAAAAAAAATGAAAACAACACCCATAAAACAAAGGAATGAACTCCAATAGATATGCAATAAAATAATAAATGCAATAAAGAAACCAAGAGAGTGTTACCAAATTGATGCAAAAGATACATATGTAGCAATGTGTTTCTACTTTCAAAGTCAATGCATTAAATGAATTTTCTCTCACATACCACAATAACGCAAATCCTGAATGTAAAATAAACATATTCAATCAAAGTAATAAAATCCATTAAACATTAAAACCCTCTAGAAAATCCATATATAGGCAGATACAAAGAGATAATCAGTGGCATAAAATGGAATATTAGACCACAAAATAAGTGAAAAAAGACACAACCAAGGGAGTAAATTGTCAGTCAAATACTAAACTTATTAGGACTAGAACAAATCCTAGGAAAAAAAAACTCCAATCGAACTCTCAAGGTATACATTGGCAACATCTACAGAGCTAATGCACCAACCAGAAATTTACATTTCGAACAAGTAACACGAACCATAAATGGAGCAGGAGGTGTTGATGGCAAAATTGGTAAAGATGGAGTTCGTCCGGTGGAGGCGCTGACCAGCAATGAAGAGGGAGTAGGTGCTTGTAGGGGCTAGAGTTCCGGTGGAGGTACTGACGGCAAGATCTAGAGTTGCTGGAGCAGGAGACATTGACGTAAAAATCGGCGAAGATGGACTTTGTCCAGTGGAGGTGCTAACAAGTGACGAAGAGGGAATCCCTCTGTCCCTCTGCAACTAGAGGGACGGGTGAAGCCATGAGGGAGGAATGGCGGGGTATATATACTTAATTTTTTTTCCAATAGTAATAGGTAACCATGGGGTTTAAATGAGCATTTTTGTGTTTTCTGTACAGTGCAGGGTGAATAAGTAACAGGGGATATAGAGAAAATATAGGGGTTCAGATAGCCACGTTCTTAAAATTAATTTACTCAGATTTAGTGTTCCAAACGCCCAGTCCAGGCCGGTTCTTGGGCATGGGTTACATTTGTATATGGCAGGGCGTGCCCCCTGCCAAAACCCAAACAAATAGTTCTTCAAACTTAATGGTTGGGTTCTGGCGGGGGTGGTCATCGCCTACTATTGCACAATAAAAAATTGCACAATCAACCAGAGACTCCAAGACCCTATCTAATGCATTTATATCTGGCGAGGGGCAATTAGATTCCAAAAGTTTGTGCACATCCTGTATGTTGAAGGGGGGTAGTCATTGTCAACATAAGAACATTGTGGTAAGGGTTACCCTCTGCCAAAAAAACTAATAAAGCTTTTTTAGTGTTGGCTCGGTTATGGTAGGAGTGCTCAATAATTTCTCCCACGAGTGGCAAATAAGCTAGTGATGAACGAACTCTACCGTAAGAGGTACATACAATCAACTATATGCACAAAAATATACATAAATAAAGTCACAAACAAACAAACAAAAAAAATCATGGCTGAAGGGGAAGAAACATTGACATAAAGGGCTAAACTTTCTAGTCACTAGAGTTTTTCTAGGCATCTACGGAGCTACAATGCTCGAGAATAACACATGCTAGAAAAGAGGGATGGACAGAAAGGAGTAGGAATACCCACCGTCGCCAACAAGCAGAGATGCCGAATCTGATTTTGGCTGGCAGAGAATAGGGAAGATAGTGAACAGGGTTTTTTGTAGGTTAAGTTATGGGGAATGGAAGAGTAAACCAATGGGAGCATGTGGGGTATTGAAGTAAATAGAAGATAGTATTTATTTGCTTCTGCTTAAGGGACATAGGAGTTAAGTGGGGCATGAATAGCCAGGTTTATTTCATTATTCACCTTATGCCAACAAAAGAATTTTGTGGAGCGAACACTCCAAACACCAACAACGTCAAAACCCAAAACGGGGGGGCTCTAGCTACTAGAGGGAATATCATGAATGGTGATCAAAGTCTGTGATGCAAAAGGGCACTTTCATATTGGAAACCAATATTTACACAATGAATACATCCAACAAAAACTTCCAAGTAAGTTTTGGTTGGACATAACAGATAATCCCTGAAATTTGTGTGAGATCCATATGTTTTATCCAACTAAAGCCCCATTAGTAATTTTTGTTTGGTAATTTTCTTAGATAAATATATATCGGTGTCGTCGGTATTAATGGGGACGACCCATATGTATTATAGGAATAGAAAAAGGATATTTCCTTCTTATCAATGACAATTCAAATATGTGACGTTCGGCTGACTCTCTGGCTGACTCTGACTCTAGTTTCCGCACGCGCATTGGCAAATATCAGTGCGCGGTTAGGAGAAATTTATTGTGATGGGAAGCGTAATTTCAAGACATGCAAACCTCACTGCCTTTGTTGTCCTTATCATCTATGAGGTTCTTTTCAATTTAGCCAATCCCTATGTGGCTTGAAACGGAAGTTATGAAGAAAAAATTTAGCTTCGAGCAGCTTATGCGGGGACATGCCTGTGTTACTGATGCTCGTTCTGTTTGTTGTTTTACATTTTATAATGCTTGCAATTGACTTTGTTTAGTTTTATATCATGTAATTAACAGAGAGAACTTGATTGGTAGTGTAAACTAAGTACAGTAGAAACTAGAAGTCGTAGGATCTGCGCTTAGATTTTCTCCATCCTCTCCAACGAACCCTCCACCACGTTATGTGGCCTTTCGCCCCGCTCGCCAGATGTGAAGATTTGCAGTCTGCACTAAATAGTCTAGTAGTATGTTAAAGAAGAGCATTATCAATTTTGTTAACTATATAGTTTAGTTAAAAATTGGGAAACTGCTGTCTGCTTCCCCGCTAGAATAGATGGTTTATAGAACAAGAAAAGATGGGTGGGCTTTGGTAATAATATATCTACCATAATGGTGGCTCCAATAGAAAGGTTATGTCATCTTTGACGAGAACCTCGCTCATGATTGATGAGAGTGATCAGGCTTTTATCACTGTTTTCTAAAATATTTTAAGTATTGTTACTTGTGAAAAAACAGAAAAAGCTTATTTTCAGAATTAAGTCCACAACTTGATATGATGTAGAATACTCCCTCCTTTCCATATTAATAGGAGTTTTTTCCATATTACTTGGCCAAAGAAGCTAATATTCTAAATTTTTAAATATAAATATCACATTACTTGTTTTAGGACAAAACTACCCTTATATTTTAAATAAACCCAATCCCCATATATATCGTCATAAATGAATACTAGAATAGTGTTGTGTCATTCCAATGGAGAGGATAATATATTGGCGGCAAGTTAGAATTCGCCAATGGGAGGTGACCTGCAGTGACTGATTAGCGAATCACTAAAGACAGTAAAAACCTAGTTTATTCCATAACAGAAGCTGATTAAGGTGAAAAAAGCATCATTTCGGAGGATCCGATCACCCTTTAACCCCCATAATGGAGATGATTAATGTTCGCATACATTACAATGGATAAGTAGGCAATGATAACGTGTATGTAGGTGGAAAGGCGTAGTTGGTTTAGCGAGTTGTTGCTTTAAGTCAAAGAAAGACTTGCCGTCAATGGTATTGTGACTTTAAAGTATTTAATTCCATATTCTCAATCATCTATTATATGTATCCAAATTAGAAGACAATGAAAACTTGCAATCAATGTTTTTCATTCATAAGAAGGAAAATAGAGAGATGTTATCATTGTATGCGAAGATAGAATAGCCTAACAACTATGACAAATTACCATAAGTGGGACGGAACCAGACTTCTAATAGAGCTAAATCACTAATAGTATCGACTCACCTCAGCTTGAACTTTGGATTGCATACGGGAGTCAATGATATATAATTCACTTATGAAATTGTCAGGTAACAATGAATTTTAGATTACATGATAGTGTACTTTCTCATATACTTGAGCATGTGATATCTAACTTATCTTTTTCAGTACAAAGTACATCATGTTAAGCAAAAACACGATATTTATAATATCACATAACTAATTATGCAAAATACAAAAGCAATATAACACTAATTCTTTTTAACATAGATTGAATAACAAGACTTGTATAAAGATTATGTCATCGATAACATGATATAATTTGTAAGCGTGTAACCAAATACAGGATGTCATTATATCGCATATTGATTAACACGTTAATATCCATTGCAGATTGGGATAACCGAGAAATTTCAAAGCAACAAATCCATGTCACACATCATACAACAATCTAATGCCTACAAAGCATGTGAAAGAAGTCAATCTGACTACATTTGAAGAAATGTCACCAACAATAGGTGTGATAAGGACTTCATTTGATAACTATGAACCCCCATACAACCTTGGGAATTACAACGACCAAGAATTTGAAGAAGTGTGGGGTGATGATCATTGGAACGAGAATGATATAATTCACATGAAAAGTATGTCTGACCATGAAGAATTAGGATACAACGGGGTACCTAGTAATATTGACATTGAGGTTGAGGCAGAGTGGGAGATAGTTGATGATCTCAACCTGTTGAAATAGAATATTGGTGGGGGCAAACAAATAACTAGAGGTTTACAAGCAAAGGATTGCCAGAATCTACTATAAATTGGTGCATATTTCCTAAGTATGGTACATTTCAAGAGGGATTTGATTGACCTTGCAATAAAAATGAATTTCACATATCATGTTGTGTACGTCTAGGTGTGTTGTTAATTACACAATCTGCAACCTATATTAGATGACCTAACATTACTTCGTGTTAGTGTTGACGTGACCTACATCTAGGCGTGTTATTGGTGACATGATATGTAACCTATATTAGACAACCTAACATGACTTCGTGTTATTGGTGACATGACTTACGCCTGTACATGTTGTTGATTGCACAATATGCAACTATAGATTACATAACCTTGAATGAGTTTAAAATAATATTTTTGACTTTATAAATTGTGCATTGTAAGAGAGAACAAAAACAAACTGCTACAACTCATTCAATGAAACATCAAAGTCCTCATCAATTCTCCTACGAAGAATTATTGCACATATCTGCAGCTTGACCAACATAGTGATCTCTGTTTGGGTAAAATTTGGTTGAATGACTCCTTTGGCTAGCTTCATTCATCTCTTGATATCAGCATTTTTGAATTTTTGTCAGTGACCACTTTGTTGCATCCCTTATGTGGACCATCTCCATGGTTGTGACAACATGTCTTATAATCTTGCTGACCTCTGCAAAGTGGTAATTGTGGTCAACATTTAGCAAGTTATACCACTTGAACCTCTTCTCTCTGCATTGGGGCAATGAGGAGAAAGAAATGACAAGTGATGCAAATCATAATGGAACCACTCTCAGTGTTTGCATTCAGCTGATTCCCCCAGTTGTTGACGATTTTAAGATGTATCTCCTTCTTATCATGATGCATCCCTACATTGTTGTGTTATGAATGTCCAAGGGGCTGCCACTGGGGCCACATATTAGGGTAATTAGAGTTTTAATGTAATAAAGACATTTAGGTAATTAAGTTAATTAAAGTACTAGTATTTTATCTTAATTATATTATTAGGCCTTAAGTACCTATTAGTGAGCCCACGTAGTTCTACTATATAAATGTAAGGGCTACACCCTAATTGAGTTAGTGAATGATTAATTATCTTATCTTCTTCTTTTTCTTTAGTACTTTTCCCTTTTCTATCTGACAGCCATGCCACTCCCTTTCCTTGCCTCCCTGTGCTACTCCCTACCCATGGACAACCGTCCATAATATTAATATTAAAGCATTTACAATCCCTAATTATAGCTCAAGGCAAGCAAGCTACCGCTATCTTCAAGGTCCTTCCGAAGAAAGAAGTTTCCGCCTCAGCATCCGTAGACAACCTAAAAGTCATTCATAGGACTGAGAAATTACAATCGAGTCAAAATCGATGAACGTGCAGGCAAGGTGCAAGGCGGCTGCGTAGTTCCTGGCTGCGCGTGCAACACCTCTCCTGCTTAGGCTGCCGCTGTCCTAGAGAAGGGTGGTCCATCACAGCCCCCTGACCAGTCTTCAGCGACACTATCTCGACAAGGCCGGTAGTAGACCATGCGAGGGCGGACACTCTGGGAGAGCAGCTCTGTCCGCCACAGCGGAGGTGTTCGTGACTGTGCGGGCTGACCCAGGCCTGGGATTCGTGTTCGAGTTCGACGAGGAGCTGGAGTGTATCTCCCAAGTGTTCCCGATTCAGGGCAACCTGTGGATCTTCTTTGAACTTCGGCCTCCTCCTCCGCCGTCGCCAGATCACTACCATCCCAGCCTTTACATCCATCCTGCGCCACCTCCAGCCTCTGCTCGTTCAGCCTGAACACAACCCGTATTTCACTGGCATGAATAGGGGAGGCGACCTTTCCCTGCTCTGGGCCTCATAAACTTCCAGCCACCATCATCCTCCTTTGGCCACCCATCCAGCCACCACCGATTGCTGCTATGCCTCACGGAATCCGGCCAGCAACGTCCGATTAGGCAACTGCGAGCAATCCGGAATTTGACGACGTCTGATTTTCGCCATTCTTGCATCGGATGCGCAGTCGGCAACTCCTCCCTCAGAACCGCCACAATCTTCGGCCCCGGGGAATTCGTTCCTTTACCAGCCGGCAGGGAAGATTTTCCTTGAGAGATCTACGGGATGTCCGGAGAAGTTTTTCCTTGCTAGTGAAGATTCCTGCCTGATCCCACGGGATTACCCTGGTAGCCCGCTGCGGATATCTCTGGCGGCATCGTGCTAATTTCCATCGGGTTTGGACTGGAGATCCTGATCACACGGGATTTCCCATTCCCTTCGGATATGATTTCGCTGATACTCCATCGGCAGTTTTTGACAGACCGTCGCCTCTTCAGGAAATTGCCTTCTGCAGTCACCTATTATGATATTGATTTTGATTTTGATCATTGGCAGCTGAGTTCCTCTGATGATTCTTATGATTTAGGGTGGCAGGAGCCCAACGAAGAAGCACCAGGTTATTGGTCTTCAATATCTGAATTTGGTAATGATAAGTTTTCTATTAGAAATTGGGAGCAGGAAGAGGGCATTAGCCGAGATGGGCACATGAAGTTCTCCACTCAAATAATTTTTGCTTCCATTGACCAAAGGAGTGAGAGGGCTGCAGGTGAAAGTTCATGCACAGCCATCGTTGTTGTTATAACCAACTGGTTTCAGATTAACAGAGACAAGCTACCCATCAAGTCCCAATTTGATAGCTTCATTAAAGATGGCTCCCCTGGATTCTGAAACCTCTGTGGGAATGAAGGCTATCGGGAGAGAATTTCTGGTTATGAAGATGTGGGTTCATCATTTTTTCTTTTCCCTTACTTCCAAAACATTGTCTAGGCTTGTCTTGAAGCTGCGGGAGAATCATGGCAGAGGACTGCTGACTATGAAACGTGGAATGGAGTGGTTAGTGCTACACTGATGGAGGCTTACTTCAAAACGGGCAGTGCAAAGGAGGCAACGGATTCATACAAGCAGCTGAAGGACTGGCCATTCAAGCTGAGTGCTGAGACTTGCAATATCCCTTTGGAGGTTCAGTTGCATTATGGGAAGAAGACGAAGTCCTGGGCCATGGATGTGGCTCCCATAAGAACCTTATTGGTAAACTGTATGCAGCGGAGGGGTGGGTGGAAGAGGCAGAGGGCCTGTTTGATGAAATGTCCAGCAGGTTGCTGAATCATGAAGTGGTGCGCCCTGATGCGACGACTTATGGGTTCATAATTAACAGGTACTTCAGAGAAGGTAAATCAAATGATGCACTCCGATTTCTGGCCACGAGGGTGACTACGGCCACGATGGTGAATGCAATTGTGGAGGCCGGACTGAAGATCGACATGGGCTTATACAGCCACCTGATTGGGACATTGGTGGAGACAGACCTAATTGAGGAGGCATTGGGTGTTCTCCGGCCGATGAAGGTTGGGAGGGTGATGCCTGCACCTGCGAGCTATGAGAGCGTAGTCATGGCTCTCTACAAGGCTGACAAGATATTACTATTGTCACTCTATCCAGATAAACTGGCCCCTGATCCAGTGGAGATTTCATAATCTCCTGCGATTACAGAAGTGGCTTTGAGCTTATCCCTTACATTTCCCAGGGATCTATTGAGTGAGAAAAGATCCCTTCGAAAGCAGCTTGAGAAGCACAGGAACTCTGATCCTACTAACGCACAACATAGTGATCAATGCTCGGATTCACGAATGAGGACTACTTGCGACAGTGTGGTCAGTCAAAATCTTGCAGCGCCCATGAAACCAATGGTACATGCAAATTCTGATGGGAGTACAGACAGCTTTATGAATAGAGATTTATTGAAGCTGATGTCTTCTTGGAATGAGGATGAATACCACATGTATCCATCGTTTTCAAAGTTCACCTGTGCAATGTGTATCTGAAGACTTTCCCTGCTTCCTTTTGAAGTACAGAACCGAGTGTTAAAGCAGATGCCTTTCCTTCGCAGTCTTGTAATAATTTTGTGGTTGCATTGATGAAACATTTACAGGAGACACATGCTTGATCTGATGTGAATACACTTCAGATCGGAACTCGTATTCTCTTGGCATTTATGACTAATACAAGAGCATTACCAAGTCTGCGTGATGCTGTTTTCAAGCTGGTGACGGTACAGGCTTCTGATGCTAATTTCCTTACCTCTGTTGAGGTGGCTCTAGGGCCTGATTGGTCTGATGAAGCTGAGAAGGAATTGGAGGAGATAGGGATCACAATGCTGGATAAAATGGTGTTCGGAATGCTAAGGACAAGCTGCGGGAATCCTTGTAAGGTGCTGGATTTTTTTGGGCTGGGATATGATCAGATTACAAGCATAGTTCTACCACCTACAATGCAATCCGGAGAGTTCTTGCAAGGAAGGACTCGATTGGTCAGTTTTGGGGCTTGGTGAAGGCTATGCAGGGAGTAGTGGGTCTTCATGCGCGGATGATGGCAAGCCCATACAAGCCAGCAATCCAGGATTGTCCTTATGACGAAGCAGATTTTTATGTGGTATATAGCATTACCAAGATCCCTCACACAGTTTGTTTGTGATGGATTCTACTGGGCAATAACATATATGCACAGATTGGAGGAGGCAGAGAAGAATTGACGTATGATGGTAGGTGCAAGCTTTGCGATAGATAATCTCACTTATAGCCCGCTGATGTTTGACTTGTGCATGTTTGAGAGACTGAGAGGAACTTGTAAGGTGTTTGATGACAATGGTGCGAGATGGCTCTTCAAAGCGGAGCTTTGGTGGCCCTGATGCCTAGAGTTTTAGGCTCACCTTAAGGACGAGGTGCTGCGCAAGCGAAGCATGGTGGAGTGTTGTGAATATCCTAGGGGCTACCACTGGGGCCACATATTAGGGTTATTATGATTTTAATGTAATAAGGGTATTTAGGTAATTAGGTTAATTAAAGTACTAGTGCTTTATCTGAATTATATTATTGGGCCTTAGGTGCCTGTTAGTGAGCCACATAGTTCTTCTATTTAAATGTAAGGGCTACACCCTAATTGAGTTAGTGAATGATTAATTATCTTGTTTTCTTCTCTTTCTTCTGTGCTTCTCTCCTTTCTGTCCAGCGGCCATGTCACTCCCTCTTCCCTTTTTCGGCCTCCCTACATGGCTCTTTGCCAGTAGACAATCGTCCACAACATGTAGTAGTGCTGAATAGCAAATATCCTAATAAAATAGTTCGGATAAATGTAGGGAGTTCTTTTATTTTGCTCCTCCAATAGTTGGCATAACATGTCTATGTCCTAAAATCATTAAACAAATATTAATGTGTTAGTGGTAACACGACATACAAAATATCATGTGAATACGAACACGACATGCTAAGTCATTATGTAATTGATAACATGACATATACTAAGTCGTGTAAAGACAAATACACTAAGTACACGATAATCTCATATTCTACTTATCATGTTATTGATACAATGACATGTGGCCTTTTCGTGTTATCAATAACGTGAACCTCGGCTATGGCCGGAGCCTAATTTCACATATTGTGTTATTCATAATATGCTATGTTAAGAATCGTGTGGTTAATAACACAAAAAAAACTATGAACTAAGTATTACCTCATTTGTTATGCACTCTTGCCTAAGCAGTGACACATAATCTGTACGGAGAAGAGTCGTCATAGGCCATTGCTTGTGTAGGGTGGCAATAAAGTCCTTGATTGTCTCATGATCTTCTCCAAAAAAGATCTCTATATGGAACATGGTTTGGATATCAAGGTGGTTGTGCGGCACTAGAGCGACCTCCTCCTTGTCCTTTTCCTTCTTAGCCTACTCTTTGATATCTATCATGCTTCTGATACTCTCTAGTAGTTCCTAATTGGCTAGCTCAGGAGTATTCGATATAATGTCCAAGCTGGAAGCAAGATTTGAAGACTCAAGGGCTAGGGTAGGAGACTTTGAAGCAAATTCCTCTGGGGCAGGGATGGCTACCAACAAAACGTTATCCCTTGGCTTTGCCACCCTTTCCTCCCTTGTGATACAAGTCGGCTTTCCAAGATTCTATGCCAGGATGCTGCTAAATGCCTTTGGACGAACTTTGGCATCCTTAGCAGAGGTTGGATCCTTCTTGGCTGCATGCAGCACTGGATTGGCTACCGTGTACCTCGTCCTCTTAGGTATGGGTGGTAGCAGGGATGTGATGAGGCCAACATCTAAAGCTTTTTATTTCTTTATCTTCAGCTTTATTTGCTTTGGTAGCACCACTTTTTCCTCCCAAGCATGCAACACTTCCTCCTCTCGGGCTTTTACCATTTCCTCCTCCCAGGCTTGCACCACTTGCTCATTAATTTTCTTGAGGAATCTTATTATAATAGTTTGTTGAACCTTGGTATCCTTATTCTTCTTTGGGGAGCCAGCTTTGGCTCCATTTTCTCTGCATAATTTATGTAAAAAATGGTATGAGTATATACACGAATTTCAAATAAAGTGTGTTATAGATGACACAACAATTCCAAAAGTAGAATTGAATCTGATACAAATAGTCATGTTATTTATTGATCACACGACTACTACAAAGTCATTTTTCATATAATACAATATTGTATACTTGTGTGTTATCGATGACATGACAATCTTGAAGGTCATGTTATTGATCACACAATAACACACATTTTCAAGTTGGTTGTATCTTTTAATATAATACTATAATACTTACATAAAATAAAATCATCTTCTAGAGAAGATTTTATTTGCTCTTCATGAGCAAACTGATAAAAAACTTCACTTGATTTAGAAGCTCTAGCCTTGACCCTAACTGACGTCTCTCCTTCAATTGTTGGCAGAGGGGTTGTTGCATGATGTTTCTCTTATTGAGGGGTTTGTGCGGCTACTCAGATTCAGGATGAGATAAACCTTTAGGCGGGGGTTGCATCTGTTCAATTAAGCCAGTGGCCACTTCGCGAGCATTATTAACTCTATGTAGAGCAACTTACACACCATCGGTGCTCCAACCTTGTTCCCTATACAAAGAGCCTTCTCCAAAATGATGTCAACAATCCCAGCCATGACATCTACTGGCATAACAAAGCTCTCAATGATGTCTTTGCCAGAGTTATAATGTCCTAACATTTGATCATGATGTGATTCAACAAGAACTATTTTCCTATGTATCGTAGAATGTGTGGTCGTCTTCTTTGCCATCTAGGCCAACCTTTGGGCCCCGATCAAGTGCGCCTCTTCGGCAATTGGAGTTACTTGCAAAACAACTTTTGGATCTACCTTGATTCGCACAAGCATCTTTTCATACCATTTCTTCATCCCGTGATGAGTTAACAACTTCTTCCTCGATTTTTCATCAATTGGGTCAAGTTAAGTGGCCTTCTCCACATCCATCAGTAATTGGGTAAACCCGGGCCACCTATTTCCCCTTAGGCTACATGGAAGAAAACTTGGAGTCCATATAGAAGTATGTTAAAAAAAACCACACTTATGTTAGCAAAACAATCCCATTAATAATGATCTTATATCATGTATGCCGTGTCAAGGATAACACGTTTATTAAACTAATCGTGTCATTGCTTACACAAAATACTCACATCGTGTAATTGAAGATACAAGATATAGTAATTTATTGTCTTATCAAAAACATGATATCCAAACTAGTGTGTGATCAATAACATGGAAATCAAATTAGCTTGTTACCTAAAATGTTAATATGTTATCATGTTATCAATTCTACTCTCATGTAAGTAATCATATTAATGATAATACAAAATTTACATGTAGCACAAATGAAGCCTCAATGAGAATAATGGTGGAGCGTTCATCTCTGTTCCTCATGTTTCAGTGGGCTGATGATATGCCTTGACTCAACATGTCATGCACGGCTTTCACCCAGTTGTACCTTCCCACAACATCCAAGTCATCGATGAAGTTTCAAAGAGATGGGGAGATAGATTTGTTGCTCTATGTGAATAATACAAGGACCCTCATGTGCATGATGGCCAAGCGTGCTAAGTCTTCATCAGAGACAAAATGCCTATTGTCTGCCACTTTCTTCAAAATTTCTTCAATCAGATTCTTCTCAGGCCGCTTCTCTATGAAGAACCTTTTGAAGAATTGCCCCTTGCCTTCGGCAGCCTTCCCGTTGCCACTATCCAACTTCAACAGGTTTCCTTTTGCCCTCAAACCTATGACCAGTGTGACTTCTTCCTCCATGAGGGGTAGTATTTTGCCCCAAATGTTAAACACCTCTTATGAGTCATCCCAAGACTCACTTATTAGAATGTCCATGAGCGGTCTAGAGTTAATGATTCGCTCACAATCAAATATTGGGTAGGACCTAGTCTCCTCCAAAATTACCTTGCATCCCGACCTCGATTCAACGAGGTATTTTTATTGTGACACCCCATTTTCTGATTACATCTAACCCAAGAGGTTAGGGGTAATTAGATAATTTTTGGATAAGTTTTAGAGGGTTTTAGAGTTTAAAATCTCCGTATACAGGTAGAGCTTGAAGAAGTGAGCATAACAAATCAAAGAATGTGTGAAATGGAGGTCGGGATTGAAAGTTGTGACCTCGGGAAGTGTGCTACATGGATGGGATCTACTTGAAAATACTACAATGAACTACATTAAGTGGTATAATATTGAAAGGCTCATCGATATGATGTTAATGGCACCAAGTACGCGCGAATATAATTCCAGAGTAGAAAGATACGTGTTTGAAGATAAGATTTAAAAAACAACAGCCGCACACATTTTACGCGCAGGTGCGACTCACGCCGTGCGTCTGGCGGGCACCACTGCCTTTTTTGGCGGTGTGGTGCCATTGTTTTAGCACGGTTGATGGCTACAAATAGCCATTCCATGCCATTTTGAATCCAGAACTTCATTTTCTATGTTTATAATCATTATGAGTCTGATTTAGTCCGTTCAAAAGTTGTTCTTAACTAAAACGAGTGTGCTCTATGCAATGGAGGGGTTCATTCTTTCATTTGGTGAATGTGTAAGGGAGAAACATCCTAAGGTAAGAAGAGGGTCTACCCATCACCCTTGAGCATTGAGGAAAGAGAAGTGGCCAGGAGCAAGAGGGGAGGTCCATCCTCCATTGTCGAGCCACAACAAGAGAATTGGCCTAGAGTAGGGGAGACTCTATCCCCCACTGAAGGGCTACACAGTGAGAGAAACATCCCCTGGGAAATGGGAGATTCTGTTCGCAGCATACAAGCAAGGAAAGAAGAAAGTGTCTCCGAGTAAGGGGATATTCCTTCTGTCACCTCTGGGCATGTAAAGTAAAAAGTGTCTCGAGGTAAGGGGATATTTTGCCTGTCGCCTACGGGCATAGAAAGCGAGGAGCATCTCTGGGTAAGAGGAGGCTCTGTCTAGCATCTCCAAGCCTGAAGAAGAGGATGCCCTGATAAAATAAACAACTCTGAATGCCGCCGCTTCCGATATTTCAAAGTAGTAAGTATTTATAACCCTCTGTTTTAATATAAATATAAGAATACATAGCCATCCTAAGTAACTTAGGATGTTAAATGACATATGCATGCACATCTTAATTAGTGATATTAATATACTAATTAAGATATATGATTTGGTATAATTTGATGTATTCTAATATGTTCCAATTTGATCTGCTTTGATATGCTTCAATATTATTTGATCAACTATGAAATGTCCTGTTTTGATCTGATATGCTCTAATCTTATTTGATATGATCTAAAATGACTAGACAAAATCTGATATGAACTAATGGGATCTGTTGTGATCCAATCCGCTTTGTTGTGTTCAATAAGATGTGTAATTCTGTTGATTTGTTATCTTCTGTTTAACTCCGATGATTTATGAGATTTCTGTCTGACCCGATGATTTATGAGATTTTTGTCTAATTCCGATGATTTATGATATTTTTGCCAGACTCTGATGATTTGTGTGATTTTAGTCTGACTCCGAATGATATATTTGGATATAATGAAATATGTATTTTAACCCATATGATTTTGTGATGTCTGATGCATGTAATAGCCTTTAGGCAGAACTACGTTCGAATCGATTGAATTGGAATAATATTGTAAATGTTATCCAATATGTATGTGGCAACCAATGGCAAGGCAATGTTGGCCCGATCTAAATTAAATATAAATATATATTTTATTCTAACCTACGCGCTGTGATTTTTGTAGCTTTGTAGTGAGTAGAAGAGCGTTATACCTCTCACACACATATGATATTTCCTTGTTTAAGGAAGAAATTTTTATTCGAGATTTCTGGACCCCGGCTTGGGTTGGGGCGTTACATTTATAGTTGAAGTCTGTCAAGGAAACTGTTAGTTCCAAGACCCGGTCTCCTCCCGTAAATTCTCTTCTTCTTCTTTTCTAAGGCCTTCACTCATTCTGCCATTTGACTATATTTTTATAGCCTCGGGCTGTAAAAGATGTTATACATTCGTATATCAATAATGGGTCGTGACCAAAATTAAAGAGCTGTGTTGATTCACATTGTGTAACTAACATTCAAATATACACTAAGTTCATATATCATGTTATCGGTTATACTATATAATGCCTTCTCATACACGATAACACAACAATTGAATGTCATCTATCACATATTCCATTATTGATAACACATTATGTATGCCACACATACACGATAAAATGACTTGTCAATGTCATATATAGTATTATCGATAATACGACACAATGAAATATTGTATTATTAATAACACGATAATATACTGAGTGTATAAAAGTTTTAACTATCGTGTGTTCCATAACACGATATATGAACAATTGTGTATATGAACATACAATTTCCAACTACTTTATGTCATTACCACGTATGTCGATGACTGGTTAATGTCGATGATTCTCACTGGATTAACCCCTTAATGGGCTGCTAATCTTCACCAAAAGATCACTTCTTTACCAAGGGCACAAGAGTATACATGTAATATCCCTAATTTTCCTAGGTTTCAAAAATTTAATACGTGGAAAATAGGGTGTTTGAGCTATTAACATTCTTAGTAAAATAACTACATCCCTAGATAGAATTTGTGGATAAAACTAATTCTATTAGAAATTAGACAGATAGAGCTTCAAAATGCCACCAAGAATGCATAAATCATAGTTCGGATGAGGGAGATACGACCATTCAAAGTTAAACATATCATGTATGGCCCATTTACCCAAATTGGATGTGTGAATTGTCCGTTTAAGTCACTGTATAGGCTCGATCAATTAGTATTTTGAAATTGTGTTTTTGGGCCCAATTTGGTTGCTGAATTGAAGAGATTTGGGCACAATTTCTAATGGGATTAGGAGCCCTAATCCCATCCCTATAAAAATAAAGAATTAGGGCTTTTTGGGGGAGCTTTTGGGACGGTGGAGCGAAGGAGGAGCCACCGATGAAATTTTTCAGCGAGGCTTTAGCAGTGGTGGATTGATGACAACTTGTACACGAAGGTAAGATTTCGAGTAGTGATTAGGGAAGAAGTTGTTAACTAGTTTAATTGAAATTTACATGGATCTCTGCAATTACTGTTCACGTAATATTACGAACAGTACTTAACTTTCCTGTCGCTGGAACAACCGACGGAAAGGTGCAGCACTCTGGGGCCACAGTGGCCTTGGCCGTGGCAGCCCTGGCTCTGGCCACAGGGAATCTTGCTCCGGAGAGGCCTTGGCAATGGCGGCTTCTGCTGCCACTATGCAAGCCGCCGGATCTTTGTTTGAAAAAAAAAGGATCTTACAGCTCCGGCTGGCCACCGAGTGGCAGCGGAGCCTGGCCCAACGGGATCATTGCCTAGAGGTGATCCAGTGAGGCCAGCCTTCCGCCCCACTATGGCCGCTAGGAGCGGCGCCATGAAAACCTCTAGCGGGCCGCGTCGGTAGAATTTTGAGAGGCCCCGACCGGCAGCAGGGCTAGGCCTGATGGGATCGCTGCCTGGTGGCAATCCTATTGGTCCTAGTCGTCGCCCTGCTGTGGCGGCCAGGAGTCGCCACCAGGGAGTCCTCATCGGACGCGGGGAAGCCGGGTTTGGGCTGGGTGACCCCAACCATGAGGTGCAAGACCCAGGCCGGGTCGGTTTGATAAAAAAAAAGAGAATTGAGGAAGGGAGTGAACCAGGTCTGGTTCATGGGGCTAAAAGTGTCAAACAAAATCTATAAAAATAATAATGTACCTGGAGAAGTTTGGGATTATTCTGATCAACTTGGGGAAAAATCCCAGAGACTATAAAATAACCTTTTTACCCTTGTTAATTAATTATTGTATAATATTAACTTACCCGAGTTCGAGGCTCGGGTTCAAGGGCCTATAAGTGGATCTAAAAATTGGAGAAATTATCAGTGAGGGTTTAATGGGTAAGATAATTGTAGGAAAAACTTTTTGGTGAGAAAAAAGCTCAATGAGTGGGTACTTGACCTTCTTGCCCCTAGGGTTAATTGTAAACCGTTAAGTCAACCTAGGTCGGTTCAATGGCTTCACAACCCCGTCACATGCCAAGAAAATAACACAAAGTCCATGAAGTCAAGTAGTATGCTTAAGTTTATGCTTGGGTTCAATTTTGGACCCGTCAGATGTCATTAAGGGCTTAAACCAAATGATAGAAATACCCCTATGCAAACAGGCCCGTATTTGCGTGGATGTTATTAATGGGCCAATGTGATATTGAAAACTTTTGAGAGGTTAAAGACTTACCCGAGAGCATAGAGAACCATATTCAATGTTAAATAATTATCTTAATGCCCTCAGGTGCATTATGATGAGTTTTTTTTAAGAGGTTTAATAAGTTAACCCAAGGAGGGTTAGAGCACGAGAGCTTGAGTAATTATAATATCATTATTGATTTTGATTATTGATATTATGATCTGCTTGGACCTTTGTGGTTCTAATTATTTATGTTGTTCTTTGTTTCAATTTTTGATATTGATGTTGTGATAGTAACTTATCACTAGTTGAAGATTATTGAAAGAATAATCGTTTGGTGGATAACTTTGAATTGGGTGAGAATACCTAATCAAAATAAAGACTAAAATACCTCAGAGGGGACTGGGACTAGTTCATATAGTGAACAAAGCCTTTGACCTCACGATAAGCCTTGGTTGATGAACCGATGACAATTTTGAGTTTTAAACCCTAGTCTAGAAGGGACTAATAGGGTTTGGGATAGTCATTCGTAATCTTGGCTTATAGATGAGCAAGATAGGGTTCAAAATAGTTTTTTGAGTTTTAGCTCTATTGAGGAGCCGCTAATTTGACCGTGTAGTTACACCTCCCCATTGGAGGGAGCTCTGCGTGAGCCGGGCTCACCACAGGTCTATTGAGGACCTTTTAGTGTACACACAATTAGATTAGCTAACATCCTGCTTAGTTAGCTTTTCCTGCCACTTCTGTTCAGGTGCAGTTGTGGGCCATGCCCTTCCACTCCGGTCAGGTCCTTCTTGGGCTAGGAGGGGTAATGGTATTTCCTGGTGGATTCCAGGGGCTTGGTGGATTCCAGGGTGTTTCGTTATCATTTGTCACTTAGGTTGACATCTTATGAGTCTATCTATCATTGGGATTAGACAGAGATATTAATTATCGAACAATGGTTCGACAGATAATTAATAACATTGATTTATATTGCTTGTTTAATTAGAACAAGTGGAATGATTAAAGGACTTACATAAAATGTAGGTTGCTTAAAAATACTTAAGCATTACATGTGTGATGCTATGCTTCTTAGTATAGTGTAGCATTAGGCAGAACTACGTCTAGATCCGATCTTGTTGGAAACAATGGAGATGTTGTCTGATGAGTATGTAGGCAACTAACATCGGGTGATGTTGGCCCGATCTAAAAAATATTATATAATACTTTTGCTCTTTTGAATGATCCTCCAAGGGGAGGAGATGTTTTGTTGCCTGTTGGGTCTTGTATGCTTGCAGGTTCTTTAGATGGGGATGTTGCGAGATCAGGACGTTGGTGGGCATTTGAGGACAATGTTGCATTAGTGGGATCTAGTTTCTTCCTTCTACAATTTTGTAAGTAATGGTAATTATTGGCGTGAGAGCCAACTTTACTTGGTTGTTTATTTTCGAACAGATGACAGACTTGTACTTAGAGGGTTAACTTGCTATTTACGGAATTTGACATGTGTAATAATATCATATATTTTGATATTTGTATTTGTGAACCCAAGTTATCACGACCTCAATATTTAGTCAGATTATTTGTTTTGTGTTAAAGAATGAAAGAAAAATTATCGTGATTTATCGTGTGTCCTTTATTTAAAAAAGTGTTTGAAAAATCTAGGTCGTGACAGTTGGTAGCTGAGGTATTCCTCTAATTGCAAGTTTGAAGTCATATGAAGATTATGACCTAGTAGAGTTGATGGGACGATGTAGATTTTACACGTTTGTTAAACCCGAGGATAGCTTTTTTGGAGGGCTGTTGGATGGATAAGGAAAAACCCTTACACACGTTTAACATGGGAGGTGAGTATGTGTGGAGAAGCATTGAAATTCGTTGTCGAGCAGTAATTCATTAAAATGAGTTACGTAGCGGAAGCGAAAGTTCGAATGGGTTTAGTGTGGAACGCTAGAGGGGGTGAGTGTGCCATTCAGGGCAAGTCGATTTTAATATGGCCATGGAGAATTGTGGGGACGCAATTCCTTGTAAGAGGGGAAGAATGTAACGACCTGAATTTTGTGGGTTATTAAGTTTTTGTGCTATTTAAATTATAAGTTGCAGTTGATGTAGTTTGAAAGGGGAGAACGGCTTTTGAGTTAAAGGCCGAGCTTGAAAAGGGTTGGCTGTGGCGAATTGCGAGGATGCAATTCTTTTAAGGAGGGAAGAATGTAATATCCCTAATTTTTCTGAGTTTCAAAAATTAAATACATGGAAAATATGGTGTTTGACTAGTTGATATTCTTAGTAGAATAACTACCTCCCTAGATAGAATTTGTGTTTGAAACTAATTCTATTAAAAAGTAGATAGATAGAGCTTTGAAATGAGGGAGATACGACCATTCGAAGTTAAACATATCATGCAGGGCCCATTTACCCGAATTGGATGCACGAATTGTCCGTTTAAGTCACTATACGGGCCCGATCAATTAGTATTTCAAAATTGTGTTTTTAGGCCCAATTTAGTTGCTAAATTGAAGAAATTTTGGCCCAATTTCTCATGGGATTAGGAGCCCTAATCACATGCCTATAAAAATAAAGAATTAGGGTTCTTTTGGCAACCGGAAGAAGGGAGGATTTTGGGGGGAGAGAGAAGGTGGGAGCCATCGATGAAGAGCTCGAGGGAAGACACAGTTTTTGGTTCTTCTTCACGGGTATGTTTGGCCATGGCAGCAAACGAAGTTCCCCACAAAATCTCAATTCTTGACCCACATAACAAGCCTCTCGATGGACCTATGGCACTTCCATCCCTATCTACTACCTGTTGCACCATGGTATGGGCTCGGGCCCTGTTTGGTCCAACGGTGTCACGGTCTGGGTGAGCCAGTATGGGCCATGGGGTCCAAGGGTGGTGGGGGCAGTTGCGCCGACCCCACATGTATCTTCGATACACATAATTTGAGTGGGACCCACACATGTCACACACGTACACTAGACATACATCTAGGTGTGAATTTACACATTGTGGGGCCCAGACACACGAATTATGTGATGAGGGTGAGACCTGTGTGTTTAGAGAAGGGTCGACCCTGTTGCGGGCTTGGCCGTGTGCAGGGGGTCCAGGCCTCCGTGGGCTCTGTGTGACAGAGCCCGCTCCCGTTGTGTTAGACCATCTAGGGAAACCAAGAAGAATTTTTGTAGGTTGGCCCATTTGGTTTAGCCCACTCAAAAGCCATTAAGAGAGCCAATTTCAAACACCGTCTAAATAAGGAAGGGCGGGTTATAAAGGGAGTGAATTAAAGGAGAATTAAGAGGATTGTTTCATGCCATATTTGCTTGGGGCGCCCCACCCCCTTGAATTGGATCATCTTCCTAATTGTGAGATCTCTCTCACACACTTGCTCTCTTGCTCTCCCTTGATCCTCCATTGGTGCGGCCTGCTCCTTCTTTGAGAGAAGTTGTTGGTCGCTCTCTATCTCCCTCCTCCAAGGTGTGATTGGCGGGCTAAAAGAGGAAGAGGGATCTCTTCCTAGGTTGGGCTGTGTAGGCTGAAGTGAAGGGCTGATCTTGCGGAGTTTCTTTGTCAATCCAAGCACGGTATTGAGGGATCTGCACATAAGAAAGGTAAATCTTATTCTCCTCCTCTTGATCTAGTGTTTGGCGTACACAAACCCAATTAGAGGGCATGCTAGGGCTGGATCAAGCCCAGGTCAGTGTGTATCAATCCAATATTTTATATTCACATGCTTGATTTGATCATTTACATGCTATTTTTGCTAATTGGCATTAGTTTAATGCATGTATCTTGTAGATCTATCGTAAAGTTTTGTTTTTTGTGGTGCGCCACCTCTCCCACCATTGCTTCTGCTGCTGGCCGGCCACTCTACACTACCCTCCTCCTCAGTCTCATCCCCTATAATTGCATCCGCCTTCCTATCCCCATTACCTCTCTGCCCCACTTATACAGAGCCACAAATCTACGCTACAATTCAATTCCTATGGTGTACTAGAATGTGATGGTGGTGGAAGGCAATCGGGTGAGAGAGCATCGGCTTCCTTGTTGTAGCATCAGCATCGGGTGGATATTGCTTTGTCCGATTTCTTATTTACTGCTATTTCATAGTATATCGGTGCAATCATTCTACTCGGTGTTGGAGTTGACTACAGAGAGAAAGAGGGACTTATGGCACATACTATTGGCTCTATCCTAGTTGCAATTGCTTTGTATTTGAGATTATCAGATGATAGCTCGGATTGAGGATGCCATCAAGAAAAGGCAAGTCTTGACATTAGGAACAGCCAGCAATTTATGTTAATTGCATCCTTTACATATGTGAACATTGATGGTAATCTTGGTTTGTTGGAGGCTTTTAAGGCATCTCTTTGACGGAATATAGCAATTCATCCAGTGTATATAGATATGGGAGGAATGGCAAGCATCTAACCAAGCATATCATATGAATGCCGAAGAACAGCCTAATAGAGGATGCCTAAGTCAATATGCTTGGTGGCTGGAAAGGCAAATCTGAATTTCACAAAAGTGCACAGAACCAGCTGCAAATCATCATTCGCTGGTACTCTTCACAAGAGGAGTAGAGGGAATATGGAGACAACCGTTGGCAAACACCGACACAAAGGTAATGTAATGAATGTTCGCATTGGGGTTGGTTTTAATATAATATAATTCCCTCCACTATCCAACCTTCACTGCATCTCGGTGGTGGGTTTAATTGATTGGATAACATATGCTTGAAAGTTTAGTGTTTTAATTAATAGAACTGTGTATTGAAGTATGAATGATATCATCCATGTTTGTAGTATGGGTTATATAAATTTGTTGATCATATGAGTGTTCTCTAATGGATGGTGAACAAAGCATTCACAGCTCTATTTTTGCACAGAAGGTTGAAGACGATTGGTTCACGGGTATTATTTACATGGTCCGGTTTAGTCAAAAAAAAAGGAAGGAAGAAAACGTTATCATTGAACCGGGTATGGTTCAGGAGGTTAGAAGTGTTAAATAAATTTTAAAAAATTAATAATGTATATAAATAGGGTTAGAAGTGTCCTGACCAAGTTTCAGATTGATTAAAAATTCTAGATGATTTGAAATGACTAATTTACCCTTGTAAGTTGACGTGTAGCATAATAATTAATAACCAGACTTCAGTGCTCTGGTTCAGAGGCCTATGAGTAGATTTAAAAAAATTGAAAAAAATCTAAGTGATATATTGATATATATTCTAAATTTGGACCAAGCTATACTATAGGAAAAAATCCCAATAAATAGATAATTGACTATTTTACCCCTAGGGTTAAGGTAAGACGGTTAATTGAACCGGGGTCAGTTCAAGGGGTTTACGACCCCATTAAACAGCAAGAAAATTACCTCGGGTTCACAACATCAAGGTGTTCCCCTGGGATTAGTTTTAGACCCATCAACGTTCAAGGAAGCCCTGAACAAAAAGATAGAAATACCCATGTGCAAACCAGCCCATATTCGCGTGGATGTTATTAATGGGCTAATGTGATATTGAAACCTTTTGAGAAGTTAAAGACTTACCCAAGAGTAGAGAGGACTTTATTCAATATTGGATAATTACCTTAATGCCCTCAAGTGCATTATGATGAGTTTTTTTAAAGATTTATTAAGATAACCCAAGGAGGGTTAGGGCACGAGAACTCGAATAATTCTTATATCATTAATGAATTTTATTATTGATATTATGATCTTCTTGGACCTGTGTAGTTCTAATGGTTTATGTTGTTCATTATTTCGATATTTTGTCATTGTTGTTGTGATAAGAATTTATCATCTGCTTAAGATTATTGAAAGATAAATCAATGAGGTTTGATAGTTTTAGATTGGGCAAGAACACCTAATTAAGATAAAGACTAATATACCTTTGAGGGGTCTGGGACTAGTTCATAGAGTGAACAAAGCCTTTGACCTCACGATTTGCTTTGGTTGATGAACCGATGACATGTTTCGAGTTGTAAACCCTAGTCTAGAAGGGACTAGTAGGGTTTGAGTTAGTCATTCAAAATCCCGGCTTAATGATGAGCAAGATAGGGTTTAGAATAGTTTCCTAAGTTTTAGCTCTACTGAGGAGCCGATGATTTGACCGTGTAGTTGTACCTCCCCATTGGAGGGAGTTCTGCATGAGCCGAGCTCACCATAGGTCTATTAAGGATCTTTTAGTGCACACGCAATTGGATTAGCTAACATCCTGATTGGTTGGCTTTTTGATGCACTGAAATAATGTTTAATAAAATATTTTCAAATTTCTATTTGCAATCCTATTTTGTGTTAATTCATTGCTGATTTGGGCTATTTATGTTTTCAATAAGTTAGTTGGACCTTAATTGAGTTTACATGTCTAAACAGGCTTCAACAAGATACAACTGGAAGAGGAAGTTAAGCCCAACTACCCAAAGCTATTTAAAAGTCATGAATGGGCTCCTAATGGTCTAAACATGCATGGAATGGTCGAACACAACCTTGTGGACCCATTTGATTTGAGATTTGTATGAATAGAACTAAATTATGAAAGAAGTTGATTCAGATAGATTGACACAACTTAGTATTTTGATCATATCTTTTTATGTATAATTTGGATTGATACGATTCTGGTGGAAATGGAAAGAAGACTTTCGTGGCTACAAGTGTATTTCAGGATCAAATTCCAAATTCCGAAGATATATGGGTCCAATCAAGATAAAATCTGGAGATATAATTTGACTTTCCCCTTTGAAGCAACCATTTCTTTTCCTATAAATAGAGGGGTGGACGTGATAGATGGGGCATTCTCTCCTCTTTGGAGCTCTCTTCTCCTATTTTCTTCTCTCATTTTATAATTTTATTTTTAGTTTCATTGTAATGGCATTCTAAAGCTCTCAAGTTAAGGCTAGGAATGAAGTTTGTACTTGATGTTTAATAGATACTTTGATTCAAGTAAGTTCTTTATCATTTTAAATTGATGTTTCATATTTAAGGAGTTTATAATCTATATAATTATTTGATTCAACATTGACGAAAGGCACGCTGAATGCTTATAATTCCCTGTGATTATACACTTAATACTTTCACGTAGTAAACAATCAATTACTATTGTTCTACTTCAAAGTTCTTTAAAAGATAAATTTTCTGATTGAGACAAATTTTCATTTGATCCTAATTGAGTTATCATTTGAATAAAGTATACATTAGATATTTATTACAAGTGGATTTTTGATGCCTTAGCACTTTTTCTTTGAATTGTCTCTTATTATTTATTTTACTTTTCTTCTCTATTATATTCTCTTCGTAATAGTTTTATGTGTCACACAAGGCTTTCCCTGTAGATCGACCTTGTTTACTATAGTTGACAAGTAAAAAAAAAAGAAATCTAAACTAGACTCCTTCATAGCCTTAGTTTGGACATAACACACTTTTCTCGCCACTTCTGTCTAGGTGTAGTTGTGGGCCATGCCCTTCCACTTCGGTCAAGTCCTTCTTGGGCTAGGAGTGGTAATGGCACTTCTTGGTGGATTCCAGGGGCCTGGTTGATTTCAGGGTGCTTTGTTATCATTTGTCACTTAGGTTCACATCTGATGAGTCTATCTATCATTGGGATTAGATAGGGATATTAATTATCGAACAATGGTTCAACATATAATTAATAACATTGATTTATATTTCTCGTTTAATTAGAACAAGTGGAATGATTAAAGGACTTGCATAAAATATAGGTTGCTTGAAAATACCTAAGCATTACATGTGTGATGCTATGTTTCTTAGTATAGTGTAGCATTAGGCAGAACTACGTCTGGATCCGATCTCGTTGGAAACAATGGAGATGTTGTCTGATGAGTATGTAGGCAACTAACATCGGGTGATGTTGGCCCGATCTGAAAAATATTAATTAATAATTTTGTTCTTTTGAATGAACCTCCAAGGAGAGGAGATGTTTTGTTGCCTGTTGAGACTTGTATGCTTGCAGGTTCTTTAGATGGGGATGTTGTGAGATCGGGACGTTGGTGGGCATTTGAGGATGATGTTGCAGTAGTGGGATCTAGTTTCTTCCTTCTGCAATTTTGTAAGTAATGGTAATTATTGGCGTGAGAGCCAACTTTACTTGGTTGTTTATTTTCGGACAGATGACAAACTTGTACTTAGAGGGTTAACTGCTATTTACGAAATTTGGCATGTGTAATAATATCATATGTTTTGATATTCGTATTTGTGAACCCCAGCTATCCCGACCTAGATATTTAATTGAATGATTTGTTTTGTGTTTAAGAAAGAAAAAAAAATTATTGTGATTTATTGTGTTTCCTTTATTTAAAAAAGAGTTTTAAAAATCCGGGTCATGACAGATAACCTACCCATATATGGTCTAGTTACGAATGACTCATCGATACGAGTCTATCGGTATCAAGAATGTGCAATTCTGACTTCGGGGTAAGAAGATATCACGTTCGAAGTTTGAATAATATTAGAATAAAATAATAGGGAAAATGACAAATTTTCTAGTGTCATTGATGATGCGAGTGGCTGGCAAGTCGCGCTGCATGTCACGGCGTCCTTGCCAACATGGGCCATCTGTGCGACACATGGTGGTTTTGCATAGTCCCTCGAGATGAGCTGCATCTGCATAGCAGCACCACGCACTATGTGAGCAATGCTCGGGTGACATGCGTGCCTACTGCATTGCAACTTCACGAGCATGTGATGCATGTCGCGCATGTGTGCATGAGACTATCTATTCGCGGGTTTTTCCTTTATAAATAAGAAACCTATGTGATTATCTGAAAGAATTTTCTGGCCGATTCTGACTCCTATTTTGCATGTTTAAGAGACATTCTTAGCTAATTCAATGGTATTCTATGTCATGGAAATTCCTACTCCTCAATTTGGTGACTCTAAAGAGGGGAAATGGCCTAGAGCATGAGGAGGCTCTTTCCAGCATCCTCGGGCTGAAATATATATATATATATATACATAGAGAGAGAGAAAGAAAGAAGTGACTTGAAGTGAGAGGAGGCTTCATTATCTATCATCGGACTGCATCGAGAAAAGTGACCCAGAGTAAAGGGAGACTCTGTCCTACGTTGATGGATCACGCAATGTAAGCAACGTCCCCGGGTAAGGGGAGGTTTTGTCTGCCTCCTACTGGCACAAAAAAGTGATAAATATTGTGTAAAGAGAGGTTCTATCCGCTACTTATGAGCACAGAAAGTGAGATGCGTCTCAAGTAAGGGGAAATTCTGTCCATAGCTTACGAGTGCGAAAATTAAGAAGCATCTTTGGGTGAGAGGAGTTTTTGTTCCCCGCTTTCATGTGTACAGAGTGATTTTCTGTAGGAAAGGGGAGGTTTTGTTTGTCGCATTCGAGCATAAAGGGTGAGAAAAGCCCTATGAAAGGGAGTGTATGTCTGTCACCTTTGGGCAAAATGAGAGAAACCTTTCGGAGCAAGAGGAGGCTCTGCTCGATGAATCTAGAATAAACGACATGAAGGGGAGAACACTCTGAATGATGAAACAACTATGAATATCGCTACTTCGAGAAGCCTCAGCAGAGTAAGCATTTCTGACCTTCTAATTTAATAAGTAATTATATAAATGCATGTGATAATTAAGATATTTAGTATGCTTGAATCTGATGTATTTTGATATATTTTGCACTAGTTCAATCTGTTCTAAAAGGCTATATTTTGATATGATATGTTTTGATTTAATCTAATATAATCGGATATGTACGATCCCTAAACTTGAACTAGTTTACTTTATTCTATTTAATTGCTATTGTTTCGTTTGATGCTAAATTTTGATTAGTTTTGACTATTTTTAAAATTAAAGTAGTTAACAAAGGTTTTAGCCAAAATTTTCTCCACATTTATGAGTTTTATGTTAATTTAAGTCATTTGGAATTTTTCTGAAAATTTTGGAATTTTCACTATTTTTTTCTGAAAAGTTAGAGGGCGAGACCCACGTGGGCCCTACGTGTGAATCTGGGATTATTAGTCCCAAATGATCCTAACATCAACCTAAGATATAAAATAATTATTTTAAAATTTTTAGACTTTGATTTGGGTTTAAATAAGCAAGTTTATCCATTTTTAGTAGTAAATTATATTTGTACCCCACTAATTAATTAGGTTTACCCCACCCTTTACTATAACATGAATGACACAACCACTTTTCCAATTGGAAAAGGGCTGAGACTAGGAGCTTAGGAGCCTAATCTCCATTTTCCTAAAAGATAAAGAGATTAAGGTATGAATTTGGTTAATATTTCATTAATCTTTTAGGGTTTTTTATTAAATCTTTCAAATCATTTCCTTTGCTTTGGACTAATCTTGATTTTTACTCAAAAATTTCTATTTCAAAACCCAATAATGGGAAATTCGTTTTTAAGTCTCTTAAACCATATATCTACTAGTTTTTTGAAGGATTTAGGTGTTTTAAAATCAGTTTTGTGAAGGTATTGATAAAAATCATGTGTTGGGTAAGTTTGGAAGAAGTTAGAGGAGCTATTTCGAGTGAGAAAGCTTGCTAAAGGTAAGATATTTGGCCCTAAACATTGCTGTGATTTCAGATTTAAGTTTGATTAAGTTTTGAAGTGGGTTCCAAGATCGTGAGCTTTAATGGTGATTTGAGAAATGTTTAATCTTTGATGAAATTTCTTTAGGTTTTTGTTTAGTAATGGCTAGATTTGATGTTATATAAGCATTAATTTAATTATAATTAAGTTTGGGGATGAGATTTGGTAATTTATGAACTGAATGTGAAGTTTCGGTTTTGATTTTGATGTGAGGAAGACATACCAAAACCACTGTGTTGGCATTTGAACGGCCATGCAGGCCGATCAAACGGTAGAATTGTAGTTTGGCCATGTTGTTTCTATTGTTTATTTTGATGATTTAACTCTTAAATACTATTTCTTATGTTCATGTTGAGTAATTTGAGCTAGAATGAGCTACTGAAAGGGTATGTTATTGTTATTTGAAATCATAAAGAATATTTAAGTGTTATGTGAAATTGCATGTTGTTGGCTTCACATGCTATGGTTGTTTATCTTAAATCTATGATTGAATTATTCATTATGTTTTAAACATGATTCCAGTAAGATTATAGTATGAGAATGGACTGGTATGTCTTCATATAATATGATTAGATTATGGTGAATAATGATGTCATGTTTAGATTCAAGTATGTGTGAATATGCTTACATGAGTTTAACACAAGGTCGCACTTGACTTGATTAATGGTTTCAGATGATTTTTCACTCATGGTTTCAATAAAAAACCATGATTAGACATTAAAGAGCATGTGTGTAGGATGTTAATAGGTTATCTATAATACATGTGCATATGCTAAGAGATGAATGTTTTTATCTAGAACATACACATGTGGGGGTAATCATGGTAATTAATTTATATTCATAGTTAAATATGATGCATGTGGGGATGATGGGAGCACATTCAATGAATTAGAATTCATGTAGTCATTGCTCACGTATATATCATGTTGCATGCATTATGAGATGAGTTTATGAAAGAGATTTTATCGAGATTAGCTGTGTTGATCAATTAGATGAAATTGTGTGATATTGCTTGCCAGATTAATCAATCGGAGGCTTATCAATTTGGTTTTACGTCCGAAAGGACGAGATTTTACATCCCTTGAGGACGGGTTTTCTTCACCGGGTTGAGAAGAGAGACGATGCTATAAAGAGATAAACTATTTGAGACCATTTGGACCCTAAGAATCCAGGCTAATATAGCCGAGTACATAAGCTTACTAGGGGGTATTCTTCCCTATTAGGGAATATGCCCAAACTGCGAAATTCCTTCGAACTTTCCTGTTGGGGATTCTTTAGAGTGCGCAGGGATTGCTTATGCTTTGGCCGATTAAGTAGGCTTATTTTTATCGACTTACATAGATCTGAAATGTGTGTTAGAGACACTTTATACGCATGTTGATATATGTGATGTTTATGTATAATATGAAATGTATGATAGATACACTTCCAATGTAGGTTTATGTGATGTTTATGCATTATTTGAAATATGTGGTAGAGACACTTCTCATGCAGGTTTATGCATTATCTAAAATGTGTAGTAGAGACAATGCTCATGAAGGTTTATGTAATGTTTATGCATGAACTGAATGTGTGGTAGAGACACTTCTCATGCAGGTTATTTGTGGCGATTATGCATGATGTGGTTGGGTGAGAATCACTTATTATGCAGGATTGATGCTATGTACTAATGTGGTTATTCATGTCATACTTAGTATGTATGAGACACTCATATGTAGGATAATTACTTATGGGTAAATAGGGGTATGGTAAGGGAATTGATAAAAAATGGGGATATTATGTGAAGTGTTGATTTGAATTTTCATATTGATATGTCGTGGTCATTTTTTGATTAATGTTACCGTATTTTTAAACTTTATTGAGTTTTACTCACCTATCTTTTTGTGTTTTGTTTTTGAGCCGCATGGTACGACATGCAGTTGATCATGATTCCTTCTATGAAGGACAATCGGGATATATATGAGAGTAGGCTTGGATGTCATTGGACCTTATTATGTTTGCTGATTTATGCTTTGATGATACTTAAAAACTATGTATGGATGATTATGTTTCAAACTCGTGTATATTTATTGCTTTTAGACCTACTAAGGATTTTTAGAGTTTGAGCTACGTGTCGGTTCAGGATATTATGTATGTGGGTTGAGAGTGAGGATTTATTTCAAAGTTATTATAATCTTTTATTTTATTTTATTTCTCTTACACAAATGATTAAAAGTGCACGATTCCGTGTATGTATTTCACCTGTTAAAGGAGTTAAAACTTCTACAACGTGTTTAATAAACAATTTGCTAGCCCCCGTGTGCTTTAACCAACCCTTGGACTGAGTTTAACTTGAGTCAAGCCAGCGTAGGGGCATGACATTATATAATCTAATAAGAAGTTGTTGATTGCTGCCCTTGCTGTCAACACGAGAGTGAGAAGAGGAGACCATTTGGAAGGTTGGGGGAAGCTAGAGAAATTTGACGGAGGAAGACAAGGGTAATGAGGTGAGGAATAAATAGAGGAAGACAAGGGTAATGAAGTGAGGAATAAATAAGAAATTTTTTAATTGTGTTGGGGGACGAGGAGAGTGCGGATATATAGCCAAGTTCTTTTAACTTACTTTGGAAAAACAAACAGGGGAGTATAAGATTTCTCTTAGATGAGAATACACAACTAGATTCTACGAGTATAAGACTAATCAAGAACTTCCTCCGCCGCCCAGCCCCTGCTGCCGGCCAATGCCACCGCAGCCGCCTCAATTAGTAGCGCCCGCGACCACAATGTTAGCAACAATTTCAGCACCGGCTACTGCTGCATCATATTTATTGCTAGAACCTGCAGACAACGCCATCTGACCCATCCCTCTGTAGATCATGATCAACGATATAATGAACACATAATCCGTTCCTGCGCTAACTTGAACCTTGAAATCGCCCTTTTTCACAGAATTTCCCCCCCATGAGAAGTTGTTGTTTACCTGAAATATGTACATCGTAAGAATGCGTTAAAACATGACCAAATAAAAATTAACATTCAGAATATAAGAAAAACAAACTGATAATTTTTTTTCTGAAAAAGACCAACGATCATACAGTTGCGATCATGGTGTCGCCCTGATAGATTACGGGAGGGAACCCTACAACATCGAAGTCGCCCTTCCCCTTCTTCTTTGCACGAGTTGAACCCAAGAACACATTGAGTGTTTGCTTATCTTGCCTCTTGACCCTGAACAGGATGTCTTTCTTTTTTGTGTTCTTTCCTCTATATGCTCTCCATTGATCGTTACTTGAGCAAGTCTAGACCAGGAACCGATCAAAAGTTAAAGATCAAAGTGAAGAGAGGGGACGAAAGATAGAGAAAGGACTCTGATGATCTCACCTTAGAACGAAGTCTGGCGACAGGAGAGTTTGTAGTGTCCAGAATCAACCAGCCGTGCTTCGTTAGGGAATCTGCTTTCACTATCCGAAGCAGTTCGTTTCCATTGCCGTCAAGAACTTTGAAGATGGTGCTCCTGAAGAGTCTTTTTTTAGGCTTCAGTATCAGATGCATGGGTCGAGGGATGCTGAACTTTGCATCAACCACAGGACCTGTGGCTTTCTTTATTCCAACATTTCCCATTGCAAAAAGCAGAACATATGAAACAGAATGTGTTTATTGCTGCTATTATAAAGAGTTAGTACAAGGAATTTGCGTAGAAAGCTGCGACAGACAAGCAATTAGAAGATTAAAGATTGGAAATTGTATCAACTACTGATTACGGGAAAAAACGTTTCAATTTATATAAACCGAACCCTTCTGACTTTTTAGAGAGATGAGAAGAATTCCTTGGTAACAAATGATATGGAATCACAATCAGCCCGCAACTTACATCAACGGACAGATGTTATCAATTGCTTGGAGCTTCGTAGTGTTTACAACGCGCAACCGCGTTGAATATAGAAAATTGGATTATGCGGCGAGCCGCCGCCGGCCTACTTAATCTATGACCACATCTCAAAACCATCATTTAATACCTATTTATAATAATTTTACTTTTATATACCCGTCAATATCTCTTCCGAACACGCAATTCAATTCCACACACTTGTAAAAGCAGATGGGGACCGCTCAAAGTCAACTACATACGCTTGTCATATGGTATCACGTGACAAGAAGATGACGTTTAAGAAAACAACATATGCCTTTGTATAGGGCCCACGTTAAAAAAACCTGACTTCAACTCATTTTGTAAAAAAAACTTCGCAACCGATTTTTCTCTTTTTAACTATGTTAGGCCTCTATTAAAAAAATGCTTAATCTTATTTTGTCCTCTATCTAATAAAATATAATTTTTTTTCCCACTACTAAATATTAGAGCGTCCAAATTTTGTAAGAAGCTTATAAAATATTAAGAAAAATTGTAGTGAAAAATTAACCAACAGATGGAAGTATTGTTGTCTTTTTAATTTACCCATTATAATGTTGACAAAACTTCTTTGAACGTAAAAAATTTAGACGCTTTAATGCATTATTAAAGTGGGGAAAAATTATATTTTTAATAAAAAGAGGATAAAAGAAAATAAGTAGGTTGTGGAGTAAAAGAAGAATTTTTTAATAGAGACCAAATTAAATGTGAGAGTGGGAAAGAAACAAATGAGTTCATTGATTAACGCTACAAAGTTTTCTGGTATAGGACAAAATAGGGTTAAAGTAAGAAGTTAAGTTTTTTTAACTTGGGCCTGACTAAAAGAAGTCAGCCGATGTTATTTTCTCAAACGCCACTTTTTCTGACTTGGTCTCACGTGATAAGCATGCGTGATTGGCTCTTGTGACTTCAGTAAGGGCCTCCCTGCCTTCACCAGGTTAGAATTTATTCCCAACTCCTCCTATGCCGGCACTACCATCTCCATTGGGCTCCCCACTCTTGTCTTACAACGGAAGCTCAGGAAGTGAACCATCAACAACTATTTAAAAGCCCATGAACTGTGTCGCCCTCTGCCCCATTCCCGTGCTTCTTTACTATCCTTGGCGGAGACGTCCAGGTTTTTGCTATGCCCAAGTCTTGATTTGCCGGAAATGAGGGCATATAGGAGGGCCTCCGTGAAGTTGAGCTATTAGAAGGTTGTCAGCTGCCGTGGCATCGTCCTCGCCTTCTCCCTTAACACTGACGCGTCTTACACTAAGGATGGAGGTAATAGGTACCCTAGTTGAGTAGGACTAGCCCCACACAATGCTATCATCATGATCCACACCACTCGCCTGCACGCCGACAATCTCGTCTCCTCATGATGCCGCAACCAACCTATATCCGATCTTAATGATGAACGACAGAACGAGTGCCAACCAGTTGCTTGCAGTAGAAGTTGCAGCATATCATCTTGGCACGAGTGGCTCCCTGTGTAACACCCCGACCCGTCAAACTAACCTGAGCTGGGGGTTCATAGGGGGTAACCCAAACTCCAAGTTTCCAAAAATTAAAAATTAAAAATTAAAAATCAGAATCAAGAGCAGTGGATTCTGAGTGCAAAAGTGAATTCGAGTTCCCTTCTCTTGTCCGCCTCCTCCGCTCCTTCCCGTTCACTTAGCAGCCCCTTTTCCCCCGTCGGCTCCTCAATAAGGCGGCACTCCATCAACGTGGGAACTTCTGGAGAAAGGGGCGGTGATTTCTTTTCTTTTTGCTTCTTCTCTTCTCTTCTCAACCTTCAGCAATGGTCTGGGCATGATAAAGCACCCAGAGAAGAGATCGGTCTCTGATCTTTAGAGGTCGATCTTGCTGTTCACAACAAGGTGTTGGGCAGAATTTAATCTCGTAGAATTATCTGTCACTAATCACATTGTAGAATTTGCCCCTTCGGTTATCCATGCTTTTTGTTAGTTGTTGAATCCCTCCTAATGTTCATTTTTGTCCCTTTTTACTTTTTGTATTTGGGATGTTTTCCCTTAATTTTTTTTTTAAAACCGGACAACGGTTTTGGTATACTATTAATCAATAGGCATTCATTGAAATGGACGATTTTTTTTTTTGCGGCTGACAGTTCATAGATGTCACGAGTGTGGACAGCCTCTTCCCGAAAGCTATGAACACCCTGAGGCCTAAACGGCTGGAATTTTTGTAAGATTTTAAATTTAATTACAAAGACTCATGAAACAATTAGAATTTTTTGTGCTTGAGTCACTTTATTAACTAATTTATCTGCATGTTTATTCTCCTTCTGTCTGTCATGGTTGCATTCTTGTGTTAATGTGGATATGGCAAATATAAAAACTTATGAGACCATTGTGCATGGTTGTTTGAAAAAGTTTACATTGATTAAACATTAAAAAACTCATTTACGTTCAGTTTGTTCTAGGAAAAGGCACAGCCATATAAATGGGAAAATTGATGTATTTGCCATCTCTTTTATACATTTACTAGAGTAAATTGTGACAAAAGTTATGTGAGCCTTTCAGGCAGATCCATTGAGCGACGTAAATCCTGTCAATCCCAATCCTACCTCATTGCCTAGATAATTGCTTGTAGGCCACGCACAGGCCGCCTTGGTACCTGGGGGTTCGTATATAGAAAAGAAGAAAATAAGTGATCGGTCAATATCAGCACTAGAGAAAAAGGGGAGGGAAGACATGGGTGTTGAGTAGATAGTAGTAAAATAACGAGGGATTTTGGAGGGAGTTGAGCAATAAAAAAATTCTAACTTTTTTACTTTTTGAGGATACACTGAGCATTTGTTAGGAGGAAAGAGTGGAATTCATAAATTAACTGTGTTGTTTAACTTTTTAGCTACACAATTCAAAGAATAGAGTGGTAGAAGGGATAACATTGGCAGCCCTAGTTCTTGATGCAACATCTCAATTGAAATAGAATCAAAGATCTCTTTGGAAAGTTTTATTAATTGAAGAACAAATCAATTATAGAAAATAAAAGAAAACAAGCTAACATTCAACATCTCGCTAAATTGTCAATTACAGCTCAAACAGTGTTCAACTTCTCACAAAGCTTAGGGGAAATACCCAAGTTGAACAAATCAATTTTCAGTACATTTGGAATGCCCTCTTATTACAACTTGAAAGTCTATTTATACACAATGAAACCTAACATATAGGAATTTAAATTTTGACGCCGTGAAGTTCAGCTGATTGTTGTTATTGTAGAAATGCCTTAAGGGAGGAGACAACTAACGAACTTAACGGATCATTTATTTAAACTCAAAAGTCCTAAATGCCCTTCACTAACTCTAGCATATTACCCGCTTTACCAGCAGGCCATTAGTGAATACCAAAAATGCCCCTTATAATTAGTTGCATCTACTTCTGTTCGATGAAATGTCAGACTCAATCTATTTCCATTATAGAATTGTCAAATACCTTTCATGCTCTTGCATTAGACCCTCCAACTCAACACAAGCTCGACCATGAGCGAAACTTCAAGAATGTTAAAGTACAGAATCATCTTCTTGAACAGACATTTCCTCATCATGAAAGGGCGCTAAATCACAGATGTTAAAAACATTGGAAATATGCATATCAGAAGGTAAAGCTACACTATAAGCATTAGACCCTAGCTTCTTAATGATGCAACAATGTCCAAATTTCTTGAATTTCAATTTACCAGAATATCCAACAGGCATGCGTTCCTTACTCAAATGTACCAGGACAAGATCTCCTTCAGAGAACAGTACATCCTTGTGTTGTTTATCAGCAAATGTCTTATATTTCTCAGTAGATTGTAGTAGTTTATTTCTGATAATATTATGTAGTTCAGTAAACTGAGAAATAATTTGAACAGCAGAAAGAGATTCACTTCCTCGTCTAGAAGGAATTACAATATCCAAAGATTGACGAGGTAAAAATCCATATATAACTTGAAAAGGTGCAAAACCAGTTGATCTGTTCACAAATGAATTATAAGCAAACTCTGCTTGGCACAAAAATGAATCCCATTGTTTAGGAGTTTTTCCAGATAAACATCTTAATAAGCTTCCTAAACTTCTATTAATCACCTCTGTTTGGCCATAAGTTTGAGGATGGCAAGAATTGTTGTATTGTAAGGTTGTACCCAGTCTGCTCCACAATGTCTTCCAAAATTGACTGAGGAACCTACGATCTCGATATGAGGTGATAGTCAATGGAACTCCATGTAATATGATGATTTATTTGAAAAATAAACCAGCTACATGACTGGAATCAGTAGTTTTTTTGCAGGGAATAAAATGAGCCTGTTTGGAGAATTTGTCAGCCACCACATAAATTGAATTGAATCCCTTTTGTGTTCAGGGAAATCCCAACACAAAGTCTATGCTCAAATCTTCCCATAGTCTTGCTTATATAGTTAATGGAGTATACAGCCCTGCATTTGTTGCTCCCCCTTTATACTATTGACAAATAAAACACTGTTGTACACATTTTTTAGCATCCTTATACATTTGAGGCCAGTAATATCTAGCTTTAACCAGAGCTAGAGTCTTGTCTCCTCCCACATGTATTGACAAGCCACCTCCATGTAGTTCTTTAACTAGTTTCATTCTTAAAGAATTTATAGGTATACAAAGCCTATTAGACTTGTAGAGAAAACCTTCATCCAATACAAACTCTCCCTGTGGTTTCTGAAATTGATTGCACAATTGCCATATTTCCTTAAATGTATTGTCATCCTTGTATAGATGTTTGATGCCATCAAAACCAAAACCAGAAGTTGTCAATTTATGCACGACACAGCTCTTCTACTTAAAGCATCCGCAACTTTATTGTTTTTACCATATTTGTGTTTTATCACAAAAGAATATTCTTGTAACTCACTCACCCATCTAGCATGCAATCAATCAAGTTTAGCTTGACTATGAAGATGTTTTAGTGACTCATGATTTGTATTCAAAACAAACTCCTTGAACACAAGATAGTGTCTCTAGTGTTTAAGAGTCTGTATTAATGAATATAACTCTAACTTGTATGCAGACCACCGTTGTCTATTTTCAAAGAGTTTTTGACTGAAATAACTATAGGTCTTCCTTCCTAGGACAAAACTGCACCAATTCCCTATATTGAAGCATCACAATCCACCTCGAAAACTTTAGTAAAGTCTGGTAATGCTAATGTTGGAGCTGTGGTGAGTTTATTCTTTAGGATTTCAAAGCTCTTTTATTGTATGGCTTGCCAACTAAACCTTCTTTTTTTAAGACATTTTGTTAGTGGTGCAGCCAATGAACTAAATCCCTATATGAACCTCCTATAAAAGGAAGCCAAACCTAAAAAACTTCGAAGTTCAGTTGTGGTTTTAGGTATTGGCCATTCAAGAATATTTTTAACCTTACTCTGATCAACTTTTAGTCCTTCTTTGCTAACAAATTAGCCCAGAAATATAAGTTGATTTGCCATAAACACACTTTTTTTCAGATTGATGTATAAGCTGTTTTGTTGCAACACTTGGAAAACTTCAGTCAGATGTTCTAAATGTTATTTTTCAATCTTACTATATATCAATATATCGTCAAAGTAAACCACCACACTCTTACCCAAATAAAGTTGCAAAACTTGTGTCATTAACCTCATGAATGTACTTAGGGCATTTGTTAATCCAAAAGGCATTACAAGCCACTCATAAAGACCTTCTTTTGTTTTAAAACCAGTCTTCCATTCATCACCCAAATGTATTCTAATTTGATGGTACCCTGATCTGAGATCAACTTTTGAAAATACTTCTGCCCCTGACAACATATTGAGCATGTCTTCCAATCTAGGTATAGGAAACCTATATTCCACTGTTTTCTTATTAATTGCCTTTGAATCCACACACATCCTCCATGTTCCATCCTTCTTAGGCACTAGTAGGGTAGGAACAAGCACTGGACTTAAACTTTCCCTCATTAAGCCCATGTGTAGAAGGTCTTGCACTTGTCTTCGAAGTTCTGCATGCTCAGAAGGGCTCATTCGATAGTGAGGCAGATGTGGTAATGTAACTCCTGGAATAAGATCGATTCTATGTTGTATGTCCCTCATGGGAGGTAAAGATAATGGAGTATCATCATTGACCAATTCAGAAAACCACTGAAGTAGATTTTGTATTCCTTTATGACTATGTTTAGATGTAGCATCAACAGTTAAAGCAGCTTTGTCAACAAATAATAAAGCTATTTGTTCAGATCTAAGAGTAGAGGAAATATTACTGACAGTAACAAGAACTCTCTTTCTTGTTTTCTTTTGTTTCCCCTATTTATTTTACACTGTAACATTTTCTTTTGAGCTGCAAATGTCACTTCCATGCTTGTTACTACATTGACTTATACTGTACTTACCTTGTTGTTCCTTAGATTTAACTGATTTAGAACTGGGCTGCAAAGTAGGATTTATTCTTTCTAAAACAATTTCTTCTGACTGAAAATTTTGAGGATGCAATATTATGGTTTTGCCCTGGAATTCAAACTGTATAGTGTTTGTATGTCCATCATGAATAATAAAGGTGTCAAACTACCAAGGCCAACCAAGTAAAAGATGACATATTAACATATCAAGTACATCACAAAGAATATTTGCCTTATAGTTTTTCCCAATAGAAAAGGGCACCATACAGTGTTTTGAAACCTTGATTTTTTCCACTTCCTTGATCCAACCAATGGTGTAAGGGTGTGGGTGTGGACTAGTCTTCAATTTTAATGTATCCACAACTGTTTTAGCTACCAAATTCTCAATACAGACTCTATCTACTATCACTTTACAGTTCGAGTTTTCAATGGTTCCAATTGTAGAAAACAAGTTATGTCTATGACTTGTATCCTTTTGTTTAGGTGTAAACAATATCTTTCTAGTAATCAAACTCATTTCTCCCAAATCTTCTCTGTCCTGCATATTATCTCCATACACCTCTTCTTGTTCCTCCTCAGTTTCACCCTCTTCACTTTCTTCTTCCTCTGTAATCTGATGAGAAGTCATAACTTTAGAACTTTGTTTCGGATCTCCTTTTTTCAATGGGCACTCTGAAGAATAATGGCCTGGTTGTTTACACTTCCAACAAGTGTTAGGTTTTGGTTTAGCATATATATTTATTTACCAGCAGGAACTGAAAATGTTGTCTTATCTACTTTAGAAATCTCCTTCTTGCCAAATTTTGAATCAACAGGTGTTGTTTCTTTATTTCTGCATTGATTCACATGCATTCCTTCACCAAAAGATTTAAACATTGAAGATTTTTTATACTTGTTCTATTCAAGTAAATTCTCATTGCGCAAAGCAGTTTGTATAGCTTCAGTTACTGTGCCAATTGGTTTAGAAGCTAAATGAATCAGCAATTCATATTTAAGACCATTCACAAACCTCTGTACTTTTTGTGCCTCAGATTCCTGTAAACAATTTCGAGAAGACAACCTATAGAATTCTTCTACATACTATGATACATGCCTAAAATTTTGTTTACAATTCTGATATTGTTGAAACAGAGACTGTTCAAAATCTACAGGCATAAACATATCTTTTAACATTTTCTTCATTCGAGACCTAGATTGAATAGGATGTTTTCCTTTATTAATTCTATCCTATTGCACTTGATTCCACCAAGCAAATGCACCATTCTTTAGCTTACAAGCAACCGCTTACACTTCATGTCACCAGGTACTTCAAGACAGTAAAAATAATTTTCTACCACTATTATCCAATCCAAAAACTATTCAATATGCATCTGCCCATTAAAATGGTTCAATTCCACTTTTAGTTTAAAACGAGGTAAGAAATTATTTGCACCTGGATTCTGTAAAATATTTTGAATTAGTGGAACTTCATCTTCACTAGAGGATGAACTGTTGCTTCGTCGAAATCTCAGTCTTCCATGAGTTCTTCATGGAACTGCCTTCGCATTTCTCGGATCTACTGCATATTCCTCAGTACTTGTGGATCTCGAACTACATCTACGCAATCTTCATTCAATCATCGCAAGTTAGCAGTAATTTCTTGCATCTGAACTTAAATCTGCTGCTAAAACTGCATTTGCATCTGCATCATCTGCTGAATCAAAGTTGTTTGATCCATACCTTCCTCAGCTCATTCGTGATTAGACATCTTGGACTAACCAGTAGCTTTGATACCAATTTGATGTAGCAGCTCAATTGAAATAGAATTGAAGATCTCTTTGGAAATTTTCACTAATTGAAGAACAAATGAATTACAGAAAATGAGAGAAAACAAACTGACATTCAACATCTCGCTAAATTGTCAATTACAGCTCAAACATAGCTCAACTTCTCACGAAGCTTAGGGAAAATACCCAAGTTGAACAAATCAATTTTCAGTACATTCGGAATGCCCTCTCATTACAACTTGAAAGACTATTTATACACAATGAAACCTAACACAAAGAAATTTGAACTTTGACGCCGTGAAGTTCAACTGATCATTGTCACTATAGAAATGCCTGAAGGGAGGAGACAACTAACGAACTTAATGGATCATTTATTTAAACTCAAAAGTCCTAAATGTCATTCACTAATTCCTGGATATTACCCGCTTTACCAACATGCGTCCAACGGGCCATTAGTGAATACCAAAAATGCCCCTTATATTAGTTGCATCCACTTTTGTTTGATGAAATGTCGGGCTCAATCTGTTTCCATTACATAATTGTCAAATACCTTTCATGCTCTTGCATCAGTTCTACACATTAAGACACAGTGCAATTGTGTTTTTGGTTAGTGAGCCATTGACATCATATTCACATTCTTCATACCTTTATTATATATAGTTCTAATTTACTATTAGGTGTGGACCAATATGTTACATGAAACATAATATTGTCGTCCAAGCTAACATGGTTTTCTTTGGGAAAGTTAATAAATCAAGAAAAAATTCATGCTAAGACCCAGCGATCATCTATATTTATTTATATTTACCAATAAGTAGTAATAAAAGTAGACTAGACTAGGCCGTATTGACACAAGTGTCGTTATAGTCACCACTAAACATAACAATAAAATTTTATTGTGGTCATCACCTCTGCAATAAAATTACTTATAATGATAACATGACCATGCAGCCCAAAAACAAAATACAGAAAGAGGGGTGAGTAAAACTCAGGAAGGTTTAAAATATAGTAACGTTAATAAGAAAACAACCATAGCACAACAACATGGTAATTCAGATCTACATTTCACTAATATCTCCATTTCTGATTAATTCTCATACCATACCCCTATTTACCCATAAGCAATTATCCTGCATACAAGTATCTCATACATACTAATCATAGCATGAATAATCACATTATGGAATAACATTTATCCTGTATAATAAGTGATTCTCACACAATTACATCATTCATAATTATTACATATAACCTGTATGAGAAGTGTCTCTACCACACATTCAAATCTTGCATAAACATCACATATAACCTACATGAAAAGTGTCTCTACCACTCATTTAGATCATACATATTCATAAAGAGAGAGGATAAACATGCTCCTCAAGGCCAAAGCTCTTGAGCAATCCATATCAAATAAACCTGCTCCTCAAAGTCGACGCCTTCGAGCAACCCCTGCCCCATCAAGCCTAAATTCTTGAGCAGCCCTTCTTATCAAGACCGAAATCCCAAGAAACAATACCTGGTAAGCTGGTGCACTCGGACAAACCAGTTGAATTCTCAGGGTTCATGGAGAATCATAACATGCTTATCTAACAACATGTAATTCACATAATACTTAAATATTTTTCATAATTTTTAATATCAATATCATGCCCTTCTAGTAGCTCATTCTAGCTCAAAATACTAAACATGAACATAAGAAATGGTATTTAAGAGTAAAACTCAAAAATAGACAAAATAGCAAAAAACCCCAATTTGTTGTGTTGGCGTTCGATCGCCCTTTAGGGCCATTCGAACGCCTAACCATTTGATCTGCCTATCTGGCCGTTTGAACACTTAGCCATTCAATTGGCTTTCAAACCATTCGATTGCCATAATGGAAATCTCTAGTTCGTCTTCCCCACTTTAATATCAAAACCGAAACTTCACATGCACTTCATAAATCATCAAATCTCATCCCTAAACTTCATGATAATCAAATCCATTCTTAAAGAACATCAAATCCAAATTGATGTTTGAAAATTTTGAAATAATTATTTTTTGTCTTAGATTGGTGTTGGGGTCATATAGGGCTAAAATTTTAAATTTTGCACATGGGACCCACGATGAGTTCCACCCCTTAACTTTTCGGGGAAAATAGAAAAAATTCCAAAAAATTCAAAAAAAATCCAAATGACTTAAATTAACTTGCAAATGTTAAATGTGAAGAAGATTTTTGTTAAAATCTTTGCTAACTACTTTAATTTCGAAAATAGTCAAAACTGATCAAAATTGACATTAAACCACAAAATAGAAATTAAATAAAATAAAAATAAACTAGTTCAAGTTTAGGGATCTTACAGTAGATGCCTTTTCTGCCCCTAGCTACCTTGGGCTATTGGATCGAGATTTTGTGGCCAACATGCACCAAGTGCATATGCTTCTGACGAATGTTAACGAGGTCCTTTTATACATCCTTTTTTCTTCCAAATAAAATCCATGTCATGTCACTCTTCGTAATATGGAGTGGATAAAATCATTACATGAGGTTGTAAAACATTGAAATGATAAATTGGGAACATAAAGTTATAGATTTCACAAACCTTAGTTGTAATATTACCATAATTAAATGTTTAAATATCTATGTACATTAAAATAGTCACATGATACATAGTAGAGAACTTGTATGTTACATATGCACAAGCTAATAAATAAAACAAATGACACTCTCTCGTGCCTAAAATCAAAGCTATAGGTAGGTGAAGAATCAATAAGCTGAAAAGATAGGCTTTGTTCTATAGCTATAAGTCTACAACCATCCTTATACCTCTAACTAATCTTCTACATAGAGAACTTGCATCATAAAGGATGTTGAGTATATGAGTATGCTTGGTAGAATTGCAATCCAATTAAAACCAAGTAATTTGACAAACATACTGAGAAAGAGTTTGCTGCCAAAATGATTTGGAATTTTTGTGAACCAAATTCATGCATACCTTTCCGAGTCAAACATGCTTACAACATAGAACTCCACTTCATGGTTCACTAGATATGTTAGCTTCATCTAGAAATTCCCACTCAACTAAAAATTGGACTACCACAAACTCAACTTTAGCCTTTGACTAAAATCTACCCTGCCCTGACCATGCCAAGAAGCAAGGACCCACAAAAGCTCATACACCCTAGTATCGAGATCCCAACTACCATGATCATCGAAACTTTTTGTACTGCATTGCACAAGACTAGTCATATTAAACTCTAGTCCATTTGAACCTAACTACCATGCTAGAGAAGCAACTATAGATAACTCCCACCTTTGGGGAGTGGGAAGACCATGATCCTTTTTATACCATACCCTTCTATCTACGTGTCTAAATGACTCACTTGAGAAGCCAACCAGACATTAGGATCCCTTGTCCTTAAGCATCCAATGCATCAGTTTTTAGGTAACCAATCATCACTTCATAAGGTCTCATATACATGCATTAGGGTTTACTAATACTTACTTAATATATGCTTATTCATCATCCACACACGCATCCAAAATCTTTGAAAATTATGCAATTATATAGTTTCCATATAACATAAGCATTGCTATAAACCATACCCAAATTATTTTTGCTTTGATGCACCATCGGTAACCTCACTAATGCGTTGGCCAACACCCTAATGTCCAATTGTAAGCCATCAACATGTTAAAACTTCACTTATTGTGGATTGGTAGGGAATGCCCACCTCATCGACCCCACACCGACCGCCAGCCTCACTGCTGATGACTAGTTAATATGCATATCTCTACATACATGCAAGGGTATTATTTATCCTCCTCCTTCCACCTGTGAAGATACTGATGGGTTAGTGACCTCACCAATGACCGAGAGAGAATAATAAGAGACCCCACATTCTTTCTGAACACTTTTCGTTCCATAAAAACTCATCAAAATTATTTCAAACCAAAGTTCTAAACCATTTGGGTCATAATTTGAGAAATGATCTCAATACAATTTTAGAATTACCATTAAAGCATGATCATGCATGGCATAACTTAAAACCACGTGCACACATTCAAGAGTATCAATAACTTGAAGAAAATTATAAACTTACAAATATTTTTCAAAACTTCAAGAAATACTCCATTGAAGAATGTAGAAATACTATCCTGATGAAAGTAGAAGACCTAGTTGGCTCCTAGCAAACTTTTGAATTATATCACCCAATGACAAAGAAAAAATTTGTTGCCTTAATACTACTTGTTCAATCAAATACATAGCCTAAGATTCAAAAAGTAAAGAAGAGGATGATGAAGAACTTGCTTTCCTTTGTGAATAAATTTGCTAATTACTTTAGCGGAAGAACAAGCATAACCTATTTTCCTAGAAATAAAAATGTAAACAAGATTGGAAAAATTAGAGGAAATAATAAAGAAAAATAAAAAGACATAGAATGCTACAACTACCCTGCATGAACTTGGTCATGTGGCTTCTAGCTTCTCTCTAAAAATATAGGAAAAAGGAAAAAGTGGCAAAAGCATCTTGTGATGACTTCTTAGTGTTTGAGGATGATTCAAATTACTCGTCTGATCCAAACAAGTCTAGAACTATGATAGCCTTTTTGGTCTTGTCTTATCTTCAGTCTTCAGTCAAGATGACTTAAGTAAAAGCATTTCATAAGAAAAATCCATGAAAATGACTTAGATTTAGGATCTTCCGAAGATGATATTCAAGATGACTTAAACTCTCTATAAAAAGTGAGTAAAAAACTAGTCAAGAAAGTAACTAAACTAAAAACAAAAAACACTGGTATGAGGGAAGAAGTTGAATTTGTCAAAAGTGAAAAAGTTAAATTGATTAAAAATGAAACTAAAAATGAGCAAAAACGTTTACCTCAAACCAACTTGATGTCGATAAGACTCATCAATTGTCAACTAGGTAATGATGCCCTTTGATAACCCACTGACGCGTTGAACCCATACCGATAGTGGGATGACAAGGACAACCATCCTCATTGATGCCTCATTGACACATCGACCTTACCACTGGTGACCTGCTAATAGCACACCGATGTGTAGATGCTCATCAATGCCCATACCTTCATCTTTTCCGTTGCATCGGTAGCATCACTAATGGGTTGGTAGATGTGTGATGGTTGTAATGAATATCAAAACCCATCACAACTTAATTAAAGTTATCCCAAAAGCATGTTGTAATATATTTCACCACTTATATTATTTCTTAACAAGACAATGAAGTGATTTCATGGATTTGAATACTCATTTAACAAAAAACTCTTGATTGTTATCATCCTCATAAAAAGAACATTAAAAGTTCATGCATTCACATCCAATAATTTCATATTTTAAATCATACAAGCATATATAATGTAAAAACACATTATAAGGTTTGCAATCCAACCTCTTTTCTATAAATAAAATGAGGTCTCTACAAATCCAATTCCACTTCCCTTCCTGTTAAACTTTGACATACCCTAGTCCACTGTTTCCTTCTAGTCGGAGAATTCACAAGATTTTGGGTCAAGATTTTGCCAAAGGTATTTATATAGGAATCAAATAACCGAATTCTGGTTCATAACTACATATGAAACCACTTGAAACTACTTTTATGTGTAGTTCAAAACCCATTGGTACAATTGATCTAAGATCATCGACACATCGAAGGTTTCCGATAGTGCCTTCAGTACTTCAATGATAAGTTAATCGACATGTCAAACTATACCACCAATAAATTATAGTTTCATCTGTAAGTTCACCGTGGTGTTAGTGTCTACTGATATAACGTTTTACTTTAAGATAAAATTAAAAAAACTTCATGTTTATCATCATTGCAACTTTCCTGAGTTTATCACTCAATAATTTTGTATTTATCAAAGGGATTTGTAGATTCAAAGAACACTAAACCCTCTAACAGAAAAGTCACAAATAAACTATGAGGATGAATAATTAATAATAACATATAAATTCTTCACAAAAATTACGAGTGTCACATGTATCCTTACATAAAGCGTGCTACCCTAGGTGGTGCATCGGGAAATGAAGGCGAGCAACGTGAAGTTGGATGAGCGTTACGATGATGTAAGATGGTGACCAACTTGCCAACCGTGCCTCACCAAGCCCTAGCCAAATCTAATCATGACTGACCATTAGGGTGGTTGCGAAAGTGAACGATGGTTTTTATGATGTCATACGATGGAGTTTGGGTGTGTATATGACAGAGGTTTTGATGTAGTATGATGACAACCGGTCCGCCAAGCCGTGCCAGGATATAGCCAACTCAAATCATACCCGACCAGTAGTGTTGTTGCGACAATGTTGTGATGGTGAACGAGGATAATTGCAAGTACATATAATGGTAGTTGCAAGGATGTATGACGGTGGCCGACCTGCCAGGCCATGTCATGCAATATCCAAACGCACTAGGCCATGGCCAAATTTGGCCAGTTCTGGCGAGCCCTGGGTTCCATGGCGAACAATGGTAGTTTTGACAGTTTTTTACAATAGTGGGTGTAGGTGTGGGTGCTATGGGGTTTAACACATGTGGCCTAATTTGGGTAAGGTAAATATTAAACTGATTTTTTCCTCTGGCACATGCAACTTATTTAAAAAATATTTTAGGAACCTCTCCTTCTATTTTGAAATTTCCCCTTAAAATAATTAATCTTGATTGGAGTCAGGTCTGTGATTGGTAACAGCAGTGAGGATTTATCAGTTTGCAAGCTTTCCAAAAATAATTAGTACCAAAAAATAATCCAAAATAGTCAAATATTATTTACCTGAAGAATGAACATAGACCTTCTGAAGTCCGGAAGAATGAATACGTTCAACACACATGTCCTTCAATTTTTTCTACAAAATGAAGAACATAAGTTTTCTTGAGGAGAATGCACATTAGTGGAGTCGAAACAACATGATTGTGTAAGTAAAAAGACTTAACAACCACTGTAACCACCGCCTCCGTCCGTTGTACCAGCGCTGCTTCCATCACTACCGCTCAAAATGGCGCCGCCAATATCAATACCAATCTCAATACCTTTCAAAATGGCGCCGCCTATATCAATTCCACCACCAACAACTGCTGTAGAATCAGACCTAGAAGAAAGTGACTTGGTCATCTCCCTGTGGATCAGGATCAAGGATATAATGAACACATGGTCTGTTCCTGCGCTAACTCGAACCTTGAAACCACCCTTTTTCACAGTATCATCTCCAGCCCAGGAGAAGTTGTTGACCTGAAACATCATAAGATGTGTGAACAGATCCCCTAAGGAAAACATGAAAATCACACTAGTAAAATATCGTCTAGAATGACCAGCGATCATACATCTGCAATCATCATGTCACCCTTATAAATTGTGGGTGGAAATCCTACAACATCAAAGTCGCCTCCCCTTTTCTTCTTTGCAACAGTTGAACCTAAGAACACATTGAGGCCAAGCCCCTCCTGTCTCTTGACACTCACCAGGGAATCCTCCTCCCTGGTGTTCTTCCCTCTATAAACTCTCCATGTACTTGAAAATATCTGTCCCAGGAACCACACAAAGGTTAGAAATTAAGGGAAGAGAAGAGACGAAGAAATAGGGAGAAAGGATTTTGATGATCGCACCCTACGACGTATGGTGGCTACGGCAGAGCCAGTGGCATCAAGAATGGTCCACTCATAATAATTCGCCATGGGGTCTCTGTTCTCTATTCGAAACAGTTGGCCTCCAGTGGGGTACTCAACAACATTGAAGATAGTGCGCTGGAAAACTCCCTTTTTTGGCTTCAGTATCAGATGCATCGGGTGAGGGATGCAGAACTTTGCATCAACCACAGGATCTCTGGTTGTCTTTCCTTCAAGTTTCTCCATTGCTAGAAGCAAATTATATGGAACGAAAGGTGCTTACTGCTGCTATATAACGCAGTGGTAGAAGGAATTTGCTGAGAAAGCGGCCGATTATGGATGTCTTAAGACCATAAAGAAACTACTCGAATGAAGATTTGCAATTACATCCACTATAACCCTTAAGCAAGAGACGATAAGAATCTGAAACCAGTGGCTACAAATGGATTCCAATTTATGATTTCAGTCCACGCAGCCTTATCAAAGGGCACAAGTCAATTTACTCATTCAGATTTGCGTAGTTCCCAATACGCTACCGCGTGGACAGCTTATAGTTAACGATAATTCTAAGTTCTTTCGTGGAATTAGTATAATTAGTTTCACGACCAAGACTTTGTGATCGGCTGTCATATCACTATGTGGAGAGAGAGACTTGGAAGCAAAGCAATTGGTGAAAGAACAGTCAAAACATTTTCATTAGGTGACACAAGGTAACATGCCTACGAGAGCTAGCACTAAATTTTTTATTTCTTTTTTATTTTTTATGTAAAGCACTAAAACGAATTTAGGAAGATAATCCAGACGAACTTCCGGGCATATTGGAGTGGATCTCCCCCGTCAATCTACACCTCTTATTCTATCCACTATTCCTAGTAGCCAGTTTAGGGGTTGAATCCCCATATTTTTCGTCAATAATATCTAGTCGTGCAGGAGAGAGATGTCAAATCGCTTATTTAAAATGTAGGGAACATTGTTTGAACAAAAAATATAAGGACTTAATATTTTATTGTCAACAGATAGGCAAATTAATCTAGAATGCATATACTGATACGTCCTATTGCATCGCAAAGCCTTATCCTGAACAAAAAAAGCTGTAGTGGGGTAGGAACGACGACCAAACTCACAAACTGGTATTATTAATTGCTATTTTTATTTTAAATTGAAGATGATTTTAAAAATAAAAATAAAAAGTTATAAAACTAAGAGTTTTTTAAATATTACTTGGCCGAAGAAGCCAATGTTTTATATTCCATAGTTTTTAAACAAAAATGTCACATTATCTGTTTTAGGATGAAACTATTTTAAGTTTTAAATATACTTAATACCCATATATACCATAATAAATGAACACCAGAATAGTGCGGCACTGTTCTGGTGAGAATGATTGATTGGCGGCAGTCAAAATTCGCCAGGGGGAGGTGACTGATAGTGACTCACCGGTGAGTTGTTGGAGACATTAAAAACCTGATTTTTTACATGACGAAAGCTATTCAGAGTGAAAAAAGCTTCATTTCGGCAGATCCAATCACCATTTAACCCCCATAATGGATATGATTTGTATTTATAAACATTATAACAGAGAGGTAGGTAATGATGACGTGTATATAGTTAGAAAGGCTTGGTTTATAAACATTGATTTGTCGGTAAGGTTCAGTGAGTTGCTGCTTCAAGTCAAAGAATGACTTGTTGTTAATAGTAATGTGACTTTGAAGTGTTTAATTATTTCTTTGCAATCATCCATTATAAATGAATTAAAAGACGATGAAGGCCTTCAATCAGTGTTTTCCATTAATAAGAAGGTAAATAAAGAGGTGTTATGATTATATATCGAGATAAAAGAGCCTAGCAACGGTGACAAATCACCATCAGTAGAAAGGAACCAAACATTCAATAGAGCTAAGTCACTAGTGGTATCAGCTCACCCCAACTCTAACTTCGGATTGCAAACGGGAGTCAACAACACACAATTCACTTATAAAATTGTCAGGTAACAATGAATTTTAGATTACAGGATAATATACTTTATCGTGTACTCGAGCACACAATATCTAACCTATCGTATTCAGTACAAAGAATATCGTGTTAAGCAAAAATACGATATTTATAATATCGCATAACTAATGACGCAAAATACAAAAGTGATATAATACTAATTTTTTTTTGCATAGATTGAATAACACGACTTGTATAAATATCGTGTTCTTGATAACAATGTATAATTTATAAGTGTGTAACTGAATACACAATGTCGAGTATATCGCATATTGATTAACGCATTAATATCCATTACAGATTGGGAGGACTAGGAAATTTCAACTCAAAAAATCAATGTCACACTTAGTACAATAATCCAATGCCTACATAACCTGTCAAATAAATCAATCATATTATATCAAAAGAAATGTCACCAACAATAGGTGCAATAAGGACTTCATTTGATAACTATGAACCCCCATACAACCCTAACAATTACGATGGCCAAGAATTTGAAGAAGTGTAGGGTGATGATCAATGGAACAAGAATGATATAATTGACATGAAAAGTATGTCTGACCACGAAGAATTCTGACACAACAATGTAGCTAGTAATTTGGATGTTGAGGCCGAGGCAAAGTGGGAGTTAGTCAATGATCTCAACCTATTGGAACCAAATATTGGTGAGTCTAGCTAATGACTAAAAGTTTATAAGCAAAGAACTACTAGAATCTACTCCAAATAGGGGCACATTTCCAAAACCTGTTACATTTCAAGAGGGTTTTGATTGACCTTGCAATAAAGGTGAATTTCACATATCATGTTGTGGATAAGAACAAGAATATGTAGGCCGCAAAGTTCTCTAACCAGTCTTGTAATTGGTACATAAGGACTTCAAACATAGGAGATCATGTGACTATAACGAGGTTAGTGCCCAACCATTCATGTGGAACGCAAAGGAATTCAACTGACCATCCTCTAGCATGGCACTTTTGGATTACGATAAAATGTTATGGCATGTTTAAAGATTCAATAGACATTACACCGAAAAGCATATCAAGATATATTTCAAAGCATTGGGGTATAACTATGAGCTACAAGAAATGTTGGCCTGCAATTAAATCAAACTTATGATATTCCTTGAATTCATCTCCTCCTTGTCATACTGTGTCCGAACATTGTAGTAGTGATGGATCGAAAATTTCCCAAAAAAATAGTTGGGATAAACACTAGGATATCTAGTATTTCGCTCCGCTAGAAGTTGACCGAACACGTCTATTACCTAAAATCATCAACAAATAAGTAATGTGTTTAGTGGTAACAAGACATACGATTTGTGGTGTAAATATGAGCACAACAAGTTAATTTATTGTGTAACTGATAACATAACAAATACTATGTTGTGTAAACATAAATACACTAATTACACACGAACATTTTGTTTTATAATTATCATGTTATATATACATCGATATATGGTTGTTTTATGTTATCAATAATGTGAAAAACATATGTGACAGGAGCCAACTTTCACATATCGTGTTATTCATAATACGCTATGTAAAGAATCGTGTGGTCAATAACATGGAAGCAAACTATGACCAAATTATTACCTCATTTGTTATTTACTCTTGTCTAAGCAGAGATACATAATTTGTGCGGAGAAGCGTCGCCATAGGCCATTGCTTGTGTGGGTGTGTCATAAAGTCTTTGATGGTCTCCTAATCTTCACCACGTAAGATCTCCATGTGGAACATGGTCTGGAGATCAAGGTAGTTGTGTGGCACCATATCAACTTCCTCCTTGTCCTTTTCCTTTTCAGCGTGCTCTTTGACATTTATCACATGTCTAATACTTTTTCGCAGTTTCTAATCAACTAGATCAAGAGTATCTGATATAATGGCACTACATGAAGCAACATTTGAGTACACCATTTCCAGGGTAGGAGACTTTGCAAAATATGCCTCTGAGCCAGAGATAATATATGGGGTAGGGGTGGATGCCAACGCAACTTCATCCCCTGGCATTGCCTTCTGCTCCTCCCTTGCCGACCTAGTCGTATGTCCAATCTTCTCGACAAGGTAGCTACTATATCCCTTTGGACAAACCTCTCTGTACACCTACTTGGCTGGATCATCCTTCAAATCCTTTGCCTTCTCTGTGACCTCTTTGGCTACCTTCTTGGCTGGTTCATCCCCCTTTGATGCATGCACCGGTGGATTAGCCACCGTGTACCTTGTCCTCGTAGGCACAAGAGATAACAAGGATGCAATGGGGCCAACATCTGAAGCTTTTCTTTTCTTTATCCTTAGCTTTATTTGCTTTGATGACACTGCTTCCTACTCCCAACCTTGCACTAATACCTCCTCCCCGGATTGTACCTTTTCCTCCTCCCGAGATTGAACCACTCCCTCATTAATTTTCTTGAGGAATCTGATTATTACAGTCCTTTCAACCTTTAGACCTTTCTTCTTCTTTGGGGAGCCAACTTTGGGCCCCCTTTTCTCTGCATACATGATATGCAAACAATGTGTGTCATTGATGACACGACATTTCCACCTATCGTATTGAAATTAATACGTTAATATATATAGTTGTGTTATCGATCACACGACCACTACCATATAGTTTTCTTATAAAACGATAATATATTTTTGTGTGTTATCGATGACACGATAACCTCAAAACTAACACGATAATAGAAAATGATGTGCTATCAAATATATACCTACGCAAAATGAAATCCTCATAGGCAGATTGAGGAACATATTTTCTTTGTTCTTGACGAGAAGATTGGTAAACAGTTTCACTTGATTTGGAAGCTCTGGCCATGACCCAAACTAATGTCTCTCCTTTAGTTGTTGGCATAGGGGTTGTTGCATATTAGATCTCCGGCTACTCAATCTCCAATTCATGTGGGGGCTGCATCTATTCGATTAAGCTCGTTGACGCCTCAAGAGCGTTTTTAACCCTATGATGAGCAACTTGCACATTGTCGGTGCTTCAACCCATCTCCCCGTATAAGATAGCCTTCTCCAATACCACGTCAACGATCCCAATCATGACTTCCACTGGCATGACAAAGCTTTCAATGACATCTTCGCCGGATTGGGATTGCCCTAACATATGGCCACAATGTTCTTGAACATGAATCTTTTTCGTTTGTATCATGGTATCTATGGTCACCTTCGGTGCCATCCTTTGGCCATCCATCAAGTGGTCCTCTTTGGTAATTGGAGTTATTTGCATAACAATACTTGTGAATCTACCTTGAGCCGCACAAGTATCTTCTTGTACCACTTCCTCGTCTTGTGATGAACCAACAACTTCTTCCTCGACTTTTTATCCGCTAGGTCAAGTTTAGCGGCCTTCTCCACGTCCGTCGTAAATTGCATAAACCCAAGTCATCTCTTGCACCTCGGGCTACATGGAGGAGAACTTGAAGCCCATATTGAAGTATGCTAAAAAACCCACACCTACATGGGCAAGGCAAAACAATCCTGTTAATAATGATCATATGTCATTTATATATGTCATGTCATGGATAACACGTTTATTAAACTCATCGTGTTATTGATTACACAAAATGCTCACATCTTGTAATTGAATATACACGATATAGTACTTTATAGACTTATCGATAGCACGAAACATACACTATCATGTTACATATCGTGTTATTGTAAACACGATACGTACACTATCGTGTGATTAAAAAAATGATATACCTAAAGTGTTTATATGATGTCGTGTTATCCATACTGCGCTCATTGTAGCAATCATGTTATTGATAATACAACAATTACATGTAGCACAAATGAAGCCCTAACGAGACTTCTGGTGGTGGTGGAGCACTCATCTTGTCTGCTCCTTATGTTTCGGTGGACTAATGATATGCTTCGAATCAACTTGTCATGCACAGCTCTAGCCCAATTGTGTCTCCCACAACTGCCAAGTCATCTATGAAGTCACATAAAGATGGGGAGATGGATTTGTTGCTTTGTGTGAATTAAACTAGGACCCCATGTGCATGATAGCCAACTGTGCTAAGTCCTCGTCGAAGACAATCCATCTATTGTTTGCCACTTCTTTCAAAATTTTCTCGATCAGATTCTTCTCTGGCCACTTCCCTGCAAAGAACCTTTGGAAGAAGTGCCCCTTGCCTTGGGCAACCTTCCCGTTGCCACTGTCCAACTTCTACTGCCTCCCTTTTGTACTCAAACCCATGATCAGTGTAACTTCTTCGACTGTAAGGGGTAGTATTTTGCCCTAAATGTTGAAAACTTCTTCTGAGTCGTCCCAACACTCGCCAATTAGAACATCCAGGAGTAGCCTAGAGATCAATCGTATACTAGGTAGTAGGTAGAACCCAGTCTCCTCCGAGATGGTCTTGCGTCCTAGACTTTATTCAATGAGGTCTTTTGATACTCTAAGGCCATCGAGGAAACTATTAGTTCCCATACCCGATCTTCTCTTGTAAATTCTCTTCTTCTCTTTTGATGCCTTCATTGATTCTACCATTTGATTGTATTCTTGTAACTCTTTGTCTGTAAAAATGTTATACATACACACACACAGATATATATATATATCAACAATGGGTTGTGACTAAATTCAAAGAGTCACATTGATTCACATTTTGAAACTAATGTACAATTATATGATAAATTCATATATCATGTTTTTAGTTACAAAATATGATGCATTCTCATACATGATAGCACAACAATTGAATGCCGTGTTATTAATAGCACTTTATTTATGCTACGCATACACGATAGGAGAACATCTCCATATCGTTTATCATATTCTCAATAACACGATATAGTAAATATTGTATACTTGATAGCATGACAAACTATTGAGGGGATGAAAATACTAACTATGTCGTGAATTCTATAACACGATATATGAACAATTGTGAATACAAACCTATGATTTAGAGCTAGATAAAGCCCTTACTGTGAGATTAATCCGAGCCGGATTAACCCCTCTATTGGCTGGTGATTTATGCCAAATTTCACTGCTTTACCGATCGCGTCAATAAACACTCGGATGAAACCTCACTCACGGCTAAAACTCACTTCGGGGAGGAAAATTTGAAGATCGTCTGTCAGAAACAACAACAACCAAATGTTGCGGAGATTTTTTGCGTCTCACTTATTGCACTTTAGAAATCGATATCAGTTTTTGAAAATTGCCAGCCGGATGGGTCAGAATTCAAAACTCACACTCTGTATTTGCTTCTCACTTATCAGACCAGTCGGATAGGTCATTTGTGTGTAAATGCAATGGCATAATGAGTTTACACAATATAAAACCCTAAACCCCTAACCCTGGGGTATTTATGTCCAAATTTATTTAATATTGTGTAAGTTTAGGTTCAATGACATTTTTGTGAAAAAACTAGGGAATATGTGTAATGACCCTAAATTTCTGATAATATTCTATATCAAGTTTTAGTAATTTGGGATTTTTTTTAGAGATTTGTCTAGAGTTTATAATAGGGCTTAGAAAAACGAACATAATGGTACTTGAATCGCGTAAATCGAACACCAAGGCCGGAAGTTACGACCTTGGGAAACATGCTAAATGAGCGGGACCTACTTGAAAAGTGTAGGAAAACCCCCCATGTGGGGTCTAGTTTTGTAGAGCTCATAGATACGAGTCCATCGGAATAAAGAATATTGAAACGGAGTCTGGGAGAGAAAGTTATGCACGTTTAAAGTTTTTGAAAACTTTGAAATAATAATGATAATAATAATAAAACTCGTTGCGAAGTGCAGGATGCATGTTCGTGTTACGATGGGCACCATGGCGTGGCACAACACGTGCCTATTGATGCGTCACGGGGCGCGCCAAGCCTATAAATAGGCTCAGGACACCATTTTTTCTTCTACACAACCAGAAACTTCTCTCTCTCCCCTCATTTGGAGTCCAAATTAGACGATTCAAGAGCTGTTTCCAACTAAATCAAGTGTGTCAGATGTGGTGGTGAGGTCACTTTTTCCATTTGAGACCTTTTCAAATTCAAATTTTGCACTTCAAGTTCGAGGTAGGGAGTCTTAAGCTCTAAACTGATGCTCTGCCCGTATATTTAATTTTTCTAATCTGTTCTTATTCCATTTTCGCTTATTTGGGTTATTTTTCTAAAGAATATTATGACTATGAAATGTTGTGCATATGTTGTTTTATGCATTTTTTTGAAAATATTGCATTGTTTTGACGGGTAATTATTTGGCATGAGACCAAAAACTATCGTTTTGACATGTAGTTATTTGGTATGAGACCAAACACTATCGTTTTGACATGTAGTTATTTGGCATGAACCAAAAACTATCAGAGCATAGCTCCTTGATACCTACCGAGAAAAATAATCAGTAATGGCATGAGCATGGGGTGCGGAGCATAATGGGAAAGCTCCTCGCTCAAACATGCCTCTTGATACCCCATGAGTGCCGGAGGTCACAATTTTGTTTTGATCGTCATCAGACGAACCGCTGATTTTTTAATTGTATTTCTAAAATTGTTTCCTCAACTAATGGTTTTGAGGCAAAAACAAAGTTTTCGATACTTCATGAATTTTCGCTTAGCATTACTTTAGATATTAACATGACCTACTTAATATAAAAATACTCAACCACTCCCAGACTCTGCAGGGATTATTACCAAAGCACATATAAGAGAAGTATTTTTTAACTAAATCATTTGATTGTTACTCCAGATGTAGCTTGTGTTATTTTGAATAGTATGCAAAGGCAGAATATGCCTTAATTTTTGTATAACAATGAGCTCTACCCACAGTGATATGAGGCATGTAAAATAATTTTACAATATGATATAAACTTGAAATTTATATAATATTTTTGGTTGTGTTTTTACTCTGATATGTTATATTATTTAATTTTGACATTATGTGTGATTGTATGTTCGTTATACGTCCCAATGGCCATCACATTTGGTCACGTGAGAATAACATACATGTGTCGTACAAAATTTATGATATTTTTATTGGGTTAAATGGTGGTCGTCACAATATGGGATATTTACATCTTCAGCTAGGTAATATGGAAAAAACACAAAAACTCTAGAGATATATATTTGTCTAGTATTAAACATGGAGATATTGGTATATTGGAGATATATTAGAATTATTGCATTCCATGAATGGGTTTGTCTTTCGGAGCTACTGACTTACGTAATTTCCTCTATAAAAATATTACACAGGTTTTAGCTAACTTGCTGGCAGGTTGCTTCCCGCTCTAATTAGCTCAAATCAGTTTGCTTTTGTCGAAGGCATGAAAAAGTATTAGTGACATCATCCATCTTAGGCCTGCTTGCTCATGAGTAATTAAGGCAATATTAGGGGGGAAACTAACCAGAGTTGTAGCTTCCTAGCCATCAGATCATGATCTGACAGCCAGGAATCCACAGCTTAAGCTCTGACTAGACATCGTCTTATATTAGAAATCATGATAAAATATTTTCGTTGTTAGGTAAATTTCAGTAAAGCTTATAATTGTATAAGATAGGAGTTATTCTCTTTTCCTTAATTGAGATTCTATGATACATGGATGGACTCCATTTCCCTCTTTAGTGCGTTGATCTACGGGTTCAACTACGGATTATTCAAAAGTGCTTGTGACATAGTAGGAATGACCTGTGTCCAATGCTCTTGAGCAGATATGGAAGCTGATTCCGGATGTGGAGATTGAAGTTGCAATGGAAGCCCACGATTTCAGGTGGATGGCCCAAGCCCATATTGTTGAGTAAAAATAATTGATGGATTTTCTAAATTCTAATTGGTGAAAAAATATCAAACATTGGACATTTTCTAAATTCCATTTGACCTAAAAATAAAAGCTGGTTTTTTTTAACTTACCAAACAATATAGGAAGCATTTTCAATTCTATACTTTGACAATGAGCCAAACATAAAGAATACATGAGATTCCTTCATCCATGAAATCGACAACATGTTAGCGTATATTATCACCATTAGTACTAGCACTAATGCATGCTAGCTTGTGCACCATCAATCTTAAATATTAAGAGTTCTCATGCATTACGCTGGGCTTATTGTGAGAGTAGAGTATGAAAAACTCTTTACTTAATATGTTGCCAAAATTTATGCTCTATTATTCTCTATCTCAAAACAAGAGTCTTATACCAAATAAGGCACTTATTGTAGGATAGAGGGAGTAATATAATTTTTAAAGTAAAACTGCTATATATCCTTAGTCATTGTAAGCATTTGAACTGGATTTGACATGGTTCATCTTAATGAAAGCCACAACTATAATTGTTGAAAATGAGCTTTTTCTCAATGGATGAAAAGTCTCCTACCCCCTCTTTCGGTCAACCCACCTCTATTAACACAGTCGATGGATATCTATCATATGTGTATATGAAGGGTGGGGTGGCTAAAATAAGGGGTAGTAGACTCCACATCTTTTCTCATTTTGTCTTCTAAAATAATCTCCCAGTCCATATTAAAAATATATTTTAGAAAAATGGTGGAATTCATAATTAATAGAATGAAAAATAGCTTTTGAAACTTTTTTTAAAGTGCAAACATTTAAATTAAGACAATTGGTGCTATTAATATAGAATAATTTTTTTAAAATAAATTAAACTATTAATATGAGACAAAGGGAATCATCCCGTTCTCTAACTAGAGAGGGGCCACTACAACAAAAAGCACCATTAGTGACGCATTAATGACTATTAGCGATGTATAATTAACGTCTCTATAAGCGTCGAAAAAAGTGTCATCGTTATTACCAATTAGCAACGTATACACAAAGCGTTGCTACTAAAGTGTATTAGCGATGTATATACATCGCTAATAATAACTTATTAGTGACCTATATGCGCTAGCGTCACTAATGATAAGATATTAGAGACGTTTTATTTACGTCACTAATAAAAAATAATTTAAAAAAATAAAATAAATAAATTATTAGCGACGTATATATCTAAACATATATGTCGCAAATATAAAAAAAATTAAAAAAATAACGTATTAGCGATGCTTAAAAGCGTTGCTAATAACATATTTTAAAAAAACAAATACCCGGTGGCCCACCAGGGAAGGGGAGGGGCGGGCAGCAAGGGGAGGGGAGCGGAGGACGGTGGGGGACGGGTGGATGCGACGGGCGGCACTGCTGTGCTGCGATGGGGCGGCACAGCTGAGCGGCGGCAGAGGCCGGCTAGGCGGTCCATGTGGAGGGGGAGGAGAAGAAGGGAGAAGGGGGACCGGGAGGGGGGCGGAGGTCGGTGGGACTACAGAGGCGACAAAAAGGTGGGGCGGAGTGGCTACGCGGCGGCGGAGGCCGATGGGGCAGTCCCTCCGGAGGGGGGAGGAGGGGCCGGAAGAAGGGGGTCCGGGAAGGGGACAGGGATGAAGGACGGTGGGGAAAGGCGGGATGGAGACGACGGGGAGGCAGTGTGGCACGGCTGCGCAGCGGCGGGCAGCAGGTGACGAGCGGAGGGTGAAATGCGAAGGACGACGCACTAGGGGGGGTTTATACGGTGCGGGGAAATTTCGTCCGCACGGGCATTTTTCATTTTGTTTTTAAAAAAACAACTTTAATTAGCGACAAAGGGAATCATCCTGTTCTCTAACTAGAGAGGGGCCACTACAACAAAAAGCACCATTAGTGACGCATTAATGACTATTAGCGATTTATAATTAACGTCTCTATAAGCGTCGAAAAAAGTGTCATCGTTATTACCAATTAGCGATGTATACACAAAGCGTTGCTACTAAAGTGTATTGGCGATGTATACTACATCGCTAATAATAACTTATTAGTGAGGGGGGAGGGGGCAGCGGGGGAGGGGGGCAGAGGACGGGCAGATGCGACGGGCGGCACTGCTGTGCTGCGACAGGCGGCACAGCTGAGCGGCGGCAGAGGCCGGCCAGGTGGTCCATGTGGAGGGGGCAGTAGAAGAAGGGAGAAGGGGGACCGGGAGGGGGGCGGACATCGGTGGGACTGCAGAGGCAACGGAAAGGTGGGGCGAAGTGGCTACGCGGCGGCAGAGGCCGACGGGGCAGTCCCTCCGGAGGGGGGAGGAGGGGCCGGAAGAAGGGGGGACGGGACAGAGGACGGTGGGGAAAGGCGGGATGGAGATGACGGGGCGGCAGTGTGGCACGGCTGCGCGGCGGCGGGCAGAGGGTGAAATGCGAAGGACGACGCACTAGGGGGGTTTATACGGCGCGGGGAAGTTTCGTCCGCACGGGCATTTTTCGTTTCATTTTTAAAAAAACAACTTTAATTATTAACAACGATCTATATGATTTATTCGGTGACGTATTGGATTAAACGTCGCTAAATACAATACTTTTAGCGACGTTTACTCAAATCCGTCGCTAAAACAAATTCCTCTCTCTTCCCTCCCCTCTCCTTTCTCTCTCTACCCTCTCTCTCTCTCTCTAACCTCTCTCTCCCCTCTCTCTCCCTCTCCTTCTCTTCCCTATTCTCTTTCTCTCTCCTCACTCTTTCTCTCCCTCTCTCTCTCTCTCTTCCCTATTCTCTCTCTCTCTCCTCACTCTTTCTCTCTCCTCTGTCTCTCCCCTCTCTCTCCTTTCTTACTCTCTCCTCCCTCTCTCTCCCCCCTCTCCTCTCTCTCTCTCTTCCCTATCCCCTCTCTCCTCTAATTTCAAAATTTTAAGATTTTTATTCTTTAAATTTAATTTTAAAAGAATTAAATAAAAAATATTAATAGTGACGTATATATGTATACGTCGCTATTAGTACATGTATTAGCGAAGTATATTGATAAAATTCCTCTCTCTTCCCTCCCCTCTCCTCTCTACCCTCTCGCTCCCTCTCTCTCTCTCCTCTCTTTCTACCCTCCCTCTCTCTCTCTCCCTCTCTTCCCTATTCTCTCTCTCGCTCCTCACTCTTTCTCTCTCCTCTATCTCTCCCCCTCTCCTCTCTCCTCCCTCTCTCGCTCCTCACTCTTTCTCTCTCCTCTGTCTCTCCTCCCTCTCCTCTCTCCTCCCTCTTTCATTCTCCTCCCTCTCTCTCTCCTCTCTTTTCTGTCTCTCCCTCTCTCCTCTGCCTCTCTCTCCCCTCTCTCTCTCTCCTCTCCCTCTTCCCTCCCCCTCTCTCCTCTCCCTCTCATCCTCTCTCTCTACCCTCTCTCGCTACACAATATCTCTCTTCTAATTTCAATTTTTATAATTTTTTTATTTTTAAAATTAATTTAAAAAATAAAAAAGAAATAAAATAAATAGCTATTAGCGATGTATACGATTATATGTCGCTAATACCCAGACTATTAGAGATGTATACGACTACAAGTCGCTAATAGTATATATTTTATTACTTTTTTTATTTTAAAATATAATAATTTATAAAATAAATCTTAAAAATTACAAATTAATTAATATCCCTCTCATCTCTTTCTCTTCCCTCTCCCTCTCCTCTCCTCTCTTTCCCCTCTCTCCTCTCTCCTCTCTCCTGTCTCTCTCCCTTCTCTCTCTCTCTTCCCACCCCGCTCCCTCTCTCTTCCCTCCCTTCTATCTCTCTCTTCCCTCCCCTCTCCCTCCTATCTACCTACACATTATCTCTCCTCTAATTTCAAAATTTTAATATTTTTTATTCTTTAAAATTAATTTTTAAAATAAAAAATATTTAAATAAAAATATTAATAGTGACTATAAATATATATGTCGCTATTATTATTTCATTTTAATTATTTTAAAAAAAATAAAAAAATAAAAAAAATTTAAAAAAATCAAAATTAAATTCCTCTATTCCCTCCCCTATCCCCTCTCTCTTCCCTCCCTCTCCTCTCTCTCTCTTCCCTATCCTCTCTCCCTCTCTCTCTCTCTCTTGCCTCTCCTCTCTCTCTCTTGCCTCTCCTCCCTCTCCCTTTCCCTCTCCCTCTCTCTCTCTCTCTCTTGCCTCTCCTCTATCTCCCCTCTCTCCTCTCTCTCTCCTCTCTCTCCCCTCTCTCCTCTCTCTCTCCCTTCTCTCTCTCCCTCTATCTTCCCTCCCCTCTCTCTCCTATCTACCTACACACTATCTCTCCTCTGATTTCAAATTTTTAATATTTTTTATTCTTTAAAATTAATTTTTAAAATTAAAAAATAATTAAATAAAAATAATAATAGAGACGTATAAAGCTATACACTGCTATTAGTACACTTATTAGCGACGTATATAGCTATACGTTGCTATTAATATTTTATTTTAATTATTTTTTATTTTAAAAAATAAAAAAATTAAAATAAAATTCCTCTCACCCTCCCTCTCTTCCCTCCCCTCTCCTCTCTCTCTCTTCCCTCCCCCTCCCTCTCTTCCATCTCTCTCCTATCTACCTACACACTATCTCTCCTCTAATTTTAAAATTTTAATATTTTTTATTCTTTAAAATTAAATTTTAAAATAAAAATACTAATAACGTCGTATAAATATATACGTCGCTATTAGTACACTTAGTAGCGATGTATATATCTATACGTCGCTAATACATGTACTAATAGCGACGTATAGAGCTATACGTCTCTATTAGTATTTTATTTTAATTATTTTATTTTAATTATTTTATTTTAATTATTTTATTTTAAAAAAAAATAAAAAATTAATAAATTTTATTTTAAAAAAATAAAACTTTAATAAAAATAAGTATTAGCGACGCATGTGACAATGTGTCGCTACTACCAAGGGTAATAGCGACGCATGGTGTGTCGCTGCTACTATTAGGTATGTAGTAGCGACGAATAGCATATACATCGCTATTAGTTCTTATTTTTTATTTAAATTGAGAATTATTAACAACACTCATTTTTAAATGTTGCTATTATTGAAACCAGTAGCGACGTTTGTAAAAATAAATTATTAATAATTTTAATTTTTTTAAAAAAAATTAAAATATATAACTTTTAGTAACGTTTATAAAGACATCGCTAATAATGTAAATATTAGCGACACATAAATTAAAGCGTCGCTAAAAGGTTACGTATTAACGACGTTTGTATTTATGCGTCGCTAATAAACTACTATTAGCGACACTTAGTATTATGTGTCGCTAATATTGGTATTTTTTGCGATAGTCTATTATATGTCGTTATTATCACTTTTTAGTGACGCATAGTATTGCGACGCTTATATAAGCGTCGCTAATACCCAATTTTGTTGTAATGGGCAAAAAATGCTTACTTTCTCAAATCATGACAAATAAAAAGTTGTGTTCAACACAAACACCCTTTTCTCCCACATGATGTAGCATATGAGTTTTTTGTATGGAGAATGCACATTACTAGACTCAAAAGAACATAGACTCTGCAAGTAAAAGTACTAAAAGATTTAGCTAAGCACCACCACCACTGGTGGAACTCAAAATTGCACCACCAATCTCAATTCCATTTACAATTGCTGCACTACAAGAAGTAGAATAATTTAACAAGGCCATCTCCTTGTGGATCATGATCAAAGATAATATGAACATATAATCTGTTCCGGCACTAACTCGAACCTTGAAACCGCCCTTTTTCACATAATCATCTTCACCCCAGGAGAAGTTGTTGTTGACCTGAAGCATTGCAATGCGTAAGCATGTGTCAACGCATCACCTAAAAAATTATGAAAATCCAACTAAATTAAATCGTTTTCTAAAATGACCAATGATCATACATTTGCAATCATCGCGTCGCCTTTATAGATTGTGGGAGGGAATCCTACAACATCAAACTCTCCCCTCCCCTTCCTCTTTACGCCAGCTGAACCCATGTACACATTGAGTGTCAGTTCATCCTCTTCCTGCCTCTTGACAATGAACAAGGCGTCTTCCTTCTGGTTGTTGTTTCCACCATATACTCTCCATTTACTTGAAAATGCCTGGCCAAGGAACCACACAGAGGTTAGAAAGGTAAGAGACGAGATGAAGAAAGAGGGAGAAAGGATTCTGATGATCTCACCTTACGATGAAGGGAAGCGACTGGAGAGTCAGTGGTATCAAGAATCGACCACTCATGGTTCTTCAGGGAATCTCCATTGACTATTCGAAATAGTTGGTTTCCATTGGTATGAAGAACTTCGAGGATGGTGCTCTTGAAAATTTTCTTTTTGGACCTCAGTATCAGATGCATGGGGTGACGGATGCAGAACATAGCATCAACCACATAGGATCTGGGGTTGTCTTTTCTCCGACTTCCTCCATTGCAAAAAGCAGAAAACATGGAACAAAAGGTGTGTATTGCTGCTATAAAAAGGGGGAACTGGAAGGAATTTGCACAGAAGATGTCCATTATGGATGTCCAAGGCTAGTTCAAGATTAGAAAGTGTAACAATTGAGAAAAGGCAGAGAAAGAACTTTGATTCTAATAAAATGGCACTTTTGACAGAGATGATAAGAATGCCAGAGCTACTTTATTACGTTGTCAATTTGAGCACGGCGTTGGGGGCAGCCCATATTGAATCATTGACCGATCCAAAAAATAAAATTGGTTTTCTGACCAACTTCCCTGAATAAAGCTCCCCACCCGCCCAGGCTCCAATATAAGCAACATAACAACTAACAAGGGTACTTGTACATAGACAGTGCATTGCCTCTATATATAAGCACGTTCAGGGCCTTCTGTAGACTAGTCCAGGGTCTTTAGTCACAGACCCGGAATAGGCTTAGATGTGTCCCTCAAAGAACCTTGTCAAGGATGGATGAAAATATCACCTTGCACGTAACAGAGTAGAAGGCCCTACTTGGCCCACAGCAAGTAACATGTCTAAGGGCCATCCATCTCTTTAGGGCCAATAATGTTAACATATGTTAGCATGTGCGTAATTGTAAGAGTCGTCCATCTAAAAAATCAATGATGCATCATTAGTACACCTTAGTTTTAAGGCCAATGATGTTAACATATGATAGCATGTGCGCCATTTATTTCAAATATCACCGGCTCCTACACATTCCTTATGCTAAGATCACTATAAATAGAGAATGAAATACTTCCCACATCGAGACATATGTAGCCAATGCACAAAAAACTTTGAAGTTTGAACCAATCAGAGGGTTCAAACAAGCAACAGTTTTGTGTCATGGGCCATTACATCACCGCTGAAGAAAGCATATAAGATGAATTGATAGTGTAATGGGAGCCAAAAGTAGCTAGATAGACCGAAAAATTCTGAGTGGTGAATTTTAAAAGCTACAACATTAAAAACTTCAAGAGAGAGGTGGGCTATTCATCATATGAACTCTTGATAGACAGACGTTGTAGATGGGAAAAGTTTTTTTACTCTTCACTGACAATGAGCTTAGTGTAAGCTACACATGAGAGCCCTTCATCCAAGAGATTGATGACGCCCATGCTAATATGTGTGTCATTGATTTTAAATATCAAGGGTTCCTATGTATGGCTTACGCTGAGCTCATTATTAGTGAGAAGCATGAACAACTCATCCCTGGATATAACCTTCCGCAAGTCAAGCAACAAGAGAATGTTATTGTTCATTTCTAAGGTCAGCCTCCACCTTCTGCTAGTTCTACTCTTCTTTGTAGCTGGCTTATATCCTCTTTTTTGTCAATATACAACATTATTAGTCTCGCTATAGAGATAGAACATGCCTATCTGCACCTTAATTATTCTTTCTGTACCCCATTATAACAAAATTTTGAGTGTATTATCATTAGCTCTTTAAACCCCGTGAACCCCAACTATTTTTCTCATGAATTACCCCAATTAAAACCTCATCTCATTCTCCCTTCCAATGCTCGACGATAACAATATTTCTAGCTCTACCCATAATGGCAGTCGATGCTCCTCCTCCTTATTCTTTTCAGTCAAGACTAGAGGCTGGAAACATGGCAAGAGTCGTGGCTGTGGACATGGCTTGGCATTGCTAGGAGCCCGGTCACTTGTTTAGTCCAGATCTGGAGCCTCCCAGCTCCATCCATTTATGTTGCCTCTTGGCCATAGCCAAGCCTCTTGAGTCGGCATGATGCATCTGGCCAAGTGTCACATGGACAAACTAACATATACCAATTCGCCCTTGTGATGACTTGTTACGCCAAGCAACCAACAACCAACTCGCCCTATCTAGCTTCACCCGATGTAGATGCACAACAAGTACAAGCACAACACTGGAAATCTAAGGAAAAAGTGGCAATGCCCCAAGACCTTTATTCTCAGTAACTCTATGCTTCCGAATACATTGGAACAAGGCCCCAACTCACTCCCAGCCAAGGATCCACTCTACGCTGACAAAGTACTCATTTGGCTCACCCCCTTGGCTGGATTCGCCCATTGGCTGAATCCACCAAGGCTGGTAGGATCTGCTCACGCCCTCAGTCCTCCATAAATGAGGTCAACCAAATAGCTCAGGTTTGTACAACTTATATAATTGTTTGATATAATAAATTGATAATGTATTACTATAGTTATCAGTATTCAGACTTATAATGATAACATGCTTTCATGACCTTTTGTGTTTGACAGCTTACAATTGTGATAAAGCCAAAGTCATGTGTAGGGGTTGGACCTCTGAGTAACTCACAATGATTTTAACGAGTATATTTGTCAATATGTCAAATAAAAAATAATCTTAAAGGCAACAATCCGCTTTTCAGCATGAAATTCCAATCTGAATAAGGGTTATGTCAATGGGTACTTGCCTAAATATGGAAAATTTTAGGATAGTTCATTTCATATTTCAATAGTTCTAGCATAGATATCTTTTGTATTAATTCTAGTATTATAATATATATATATATATAAGAAATAAATTAAAGTTTATGACATATACAAGGCAAAAAATTGTAACCCAACACAACATTTTAATTCTTTGCTAGTTTTGACCTGATCCTTAAAGGACTACTTCTTTTCATGATTATCGAAATAGAAATGCCAGTTCAGTTGGGTTAATAGGGGTCAGCCTCAACTTGAGGAAGAGGCCCTAACCTAGGCCACACAGATAAAAATATAAACACAAAACAGAAAATTTAAAGCCTAAATCCTAAATGAACCTTCAGTAATATAAATTAAGTTGTGCACCTTTAAAAAATATTTGAAAAAATAAATCTTCACAAGATTGTTTTACCAAAATTTACCAATTAGTCTGCTTTAGTTTTGACTAACCTGTTACTCATGATTGGTCCTACAGTTATATGGTGGAAAAATCGCAAATGCTAAAGAATGAAGGTCATTTCACATATGGTGGGAAAAAATGGCGGTTGAGAATTAAGTGTTGCATTGGACAAATGTCCGAAAATATTAAAACACTTAGAAAAGTTTTATATAATACAACTAAAGAAACTTACCTTCAACAAAACTTTTATAACTTTGATCAGATTTTGGGGCGCGGCGCTATCACTTAAAATTTTTTTTGGTATAATCTTTAACAGGCAAAAGACACCACTGCACCATCAAATATAATTGTTAGGCAATTTTCAAAAGGATCGACATTAGTGATAGATTTGTAATGATTGACGTCATATGATGATTGACCATATCAAGTAGATAAAATTACATCATTTACTTGATAGTCTTTCTCAATAGAAACCAAACTGTAAGATTTTCATAAAAAGAGATGACAAAAGTGAATATATGAGAAGCATGTTTGTGAAGATGGAGAGGGTATGATGTTTATCAATTTAACTAGAAAAGACATCTCCATTATTAGATAACTCTTTTTAAAATAAATGAGAGGCTTGCAACAAGAGGGCCAATTTATGCAACACTAAAACAGAGAATTCATATAGGTACAATTATTTGAGGGCACAGTTTTGATAAGTGTCTTCTGTACTGACAAAAACCAAAGTCAATAAGGCTAGGATACCTTATTCATTTATAAAAGGAATGCATCATGACTCCATACTAATACTCAAATACATATAGAATCACATAGCACATATTTTTGTTCCTGGTGGCACTAGCCTCATATTATCAAGGACTAATGCATTACTCAAGTCCCTCTTGTATTAAATTAAATTTAAAGCTAAAATATGTGAGTAAATTGAAGGAATCAAATCAAATGAAACACTATTTCGTTTCCCCTGCCCCTCTGCGTTGTACAATTCTGTAAAAGAAAGAGAATCATTATCCAGAACATCAAGATAAAAATTTCATCACATCTCTCACCAAAATAGATCTATATCACATTCGCTTCAAACGGACAGCAAGTAATGATTTCCCTAAAGGAAGAGATAAAAATAAAAAGAAAATGACGACAAGAAAAAATAGAAAAGCAATCACCTAGAGAGCTGAATTGGAGACAAGAAGCAGCGGGTTTGGGGTGGAGGTTCCAAATATAAAAAACAATTAGCGAAAGGAAAGGAAGAATCTGACTTTATAGGTGTCCTTATTCTTATTTCAGAGACGGCCAAGTCATAAAGGCCACCTCTGCAGCTGATCAAGTGGAGGATTTGACGCAAGCTTCAGATGAGATCACTACCCACAGCTCAGCAACACCCATAGATAAAACCAGAAGAAAAACAGAGATCTATATAAAAACAAATTAAAGGAAAAAAACTATTTTTTACCGATGATCCTTCTGCCCAAGATGGCTTTCTGCTGCCTTTGTGTGGATAGCGGATGCCTGCCTCTTCTTGCACTCCCCCCACGATGATTTTCTACCCACAGTAGAAGAAGATCAATTTTTGCCCGAGCCACTACACCAGGCAATTCGCCTATGCCTCCGCAGTCCGCACCCTCTTGTTAGCCAATGCCTCTCTGTGCAAAGGTGAATTCGTTGAAGAGGGTAGGAAAGGGAAGGATAGATTAGCAAGTGGTTTTGGTTATGGCGTTGGTGATGGCGTGTAGTGGGAGATAATCGCGGGAACAGGATTTGATCGGATCCGCTAGAGGGCGTTTTACAAGTTGCCTGCGGGTTTGAAGCCACCGCTCGAACGAGTAAGTCAAAACCATGCAGATCCGTATAAAACCCACTCTATTTCTGTGTCTATAATAGAGGTTTACAAATAATCACGCCATACAAGTGTCGTTGGAAATAGACACATTCTTAATTTATTCAATGGGTAAGACATAAGTTAATTTTATCTTTAAAAAAATAATAATAAAAATATTTTCATACATGTTAACATTACCCATTTGGCATATGTGCAAATATATTATCCCCTCAAGGACGGAGCTAAGGGCCTAATTAAATATCACCATATAACTTTTGGTGGGGCCTATATTTTTCTATAATTGGATGGGAGCATTTGCCCCACTAAGGTTTGTATTAATCCAATGACCCCCCTTATGCGCATTTTCTGGCTCCATCCCTGCCCACCCTCTATACCAGAGTAATGTTTTTGTAAATAACCCCTAATATTTAACTACTCTCCGTACCCGACTTACAAAAAGTAGATAACTCAACCCAACCTAAGCTAACATTATGTTTTTACTAACCAACCCTGAATTGACCCAATTAGAGTGAGTTACATACACAAATTACTTAGAATAGCTTAGAATGAATGAATTAAGTGATTTTAGGGGTTTGTGACCAAATTAGGGTAAAACTGTAAAAATATTGTTCAATTGATTAATTGTTGAAAAAAATATACAGGAGCAATCGATTGATCACTACTTGAATCAAGCATTTGTAAAAATAGATCGAGTGTTTATTGATCAATCGCTAGTTAAATAGATCGATCACTAGCAACATCGTGCGCTAGCGATACAGTGAATGTTCGATTGTCATTTGCTATTGTTGCGTAGTTTAAGCCTTTCCAAAAAAAAATTTATTCCTAATTAAAATCAAACACCTAAATCGACTTAATGTTATATTTAAAGGCTAGAGAATCACAAAATTGAAGAGAGTGAAACATAGAAAATCATATAGAAGAGTTCATTTTCCATTGTTTTTCTAGAGATGCCATCCTTGAGCTTTAAGCTTTTGTTAATGATATTATGAAAAATACACAATTGAAAGAGAAGAGTATCACACATAAATTCAAAGAGAGTTGCAACGAATTAAAATCGTCAAGGAGTTGAAGAGGATCCAAGCTAAATCAAAGGACAAGAGGAGCTTGTTGTTGTGACTAGATTGAGACAAAGACAAAGCAAATAGAGGAAAAGTTTCAAAGTGTTTGAGGGAAAAGTAATGGGTACCATTTAACCAGTTATCTAACTAAGTAATGGTAAACAATACATATACAAGGTGTTAGTCAATTAAGATTTGAAAATAAAATGCTAGTATTTTAAAATTTCTGGTTAGTCATTTAGGATTGTCTATGCCATATTTACAATCCAGTGTTATTACATTAAGATTTAAAATATAATATTTTAAATACCGCGTTAGTAGTTAAACAATTGATTCTTGTATTTGAAATACAGTGTTAGTTAAAAATCTTAGGATTGTGATTTGAGAGGATTTTGCTGGAAACTTATAACATAAAAGTGAGATTTTACAACACCACCTCTAGAGGTGGTATTGTAAAATGACAGAAGCACTAGAAAAAGGAGGTCGACATGCACTAGAAAATGAAGGCCGACATGCACTAGAGATCGATCCCAATACGGTACAAGGGGCGATACACCCCCACACGTATCATTGATATATACTGGCCGTATTGGGCATACGGTATCGATACTGTCAAGCCCCGGCGATGCCCGACCCGAGCCGAACCCGGTCCAAGGGCCGGTCAAGCGCGCGGGGGCGACAAAGTGAACATTGAGAAAAACGATTCTAGCGGAAGACTTAACCCTAACCATGGGCGATTAATAGAAATACGGAGTGCGCACAATCCTTTGAGCAAGAGTAAATAAAAGGGAAGAAAAGGTGTTTCTTATCACAAAGTAAACAACAATCTCAAACCCACAAGCTTAGTTAAGTAAAGCCCACACCGGCTCAAAATAAGTCATAATCATCACAACTATAGTATATGACATAAATCCAAAACAAGAACCCTACACAAAGGTTCTAACATAAAGCATGAAACAAACGAAGGTAAGTCACGCAACGATCTCCATCATCACACCCAAGCTACCTCTGACCTTTCCTCAAAGAGGCAATCCTGTCCGTCTACATGTCACACCACGCAGCCCCAAATCAAAACACAAAAGAGGGGTGAGTTTTAACACTTAGCAATGGTTTTAATATCACTGTCAACGTAGAAAATACGATAGCTTAGTAATGAGATCGTTCATATCAAAGATTTACATGATGCATCACTTTCTGATCACACATTCATATCACCTAACACTGCATCATAATGCATAATTCAACCTGCATGGATGTATCTCTAGCATACATATTCCCACATGCATTCACATCATACCAATCCCGCATGGATGTATCTCTAACATACATATTCCCACATGCATAATATCATCACAACCTGCATGGATGTATCTCTAACATACATATTCCCACATGCATAATATCATTACAACCTGCATGGATGTATCTCTAACATACATATTTCACATGCATAGTATCAAATCAAACTCCATCAAGGGGTAACCACACAATAATGTCACACAGACGGGAGCATAGACAAGGCCACGAAGGCGTGTCATGGTCCAAAATTCTACACAAGAATTCAAGAAAGATCGGGGTTGTCAATCCCTAATATTGCTCGCCCTGGACGATCCTAGCCAAGGATGTCCCATTCTCACACAGAGAATCTAGAGCAGAGGTATTCGCCCAGGGACATCTCCTGTGGAGGGAAGAGCCCGAGTTCTCACACAGAGAACCCTAGAACACGTGGTAGCGGGGTGCACATGGCATACCACATTGGATTCTCAGGGTCCAGATGACACACATAATAATATTCTCACATATCCGCAAGACAAGTACACAACTCGTCCCCACATCATTCCATTAAACAAGACTCAACCCGGGGAGTGCACTCGTTCCACACAGGAACTCCAAATCGTTCCACACAGGAACTTCAAATCAAAATATGTCCTTTCGGACCAATCAACTTGCGATTAATCCATGACCGATCAATCTGGCACACAATTTCATCACATTGCATCCAATCGGTCAAATTCGATTAATCACGATGAAGCCTCAATTGGAAATCCATTTTCATGATGCGTGCAGCATGGTACATGCGTGGGCAAAGCATACATGAATCCTAATGCATGATAAGTGCTCTCATCAGCCCCTAATGCATCATTCATAATCACAATATTAAGCTTCAACATCATCATTTAACCCCACATGTGTGTGTATTTAGTAGAAGCATTTCACATAATGCATGCCATCATGCTTGAAATTAAACTCACTACCACACAACACATGTGAATTTCCATCTAAACATGAATTCCAGCGGAAATCATAGGAGAAGAATCGTTGAAATCATAGCTAGATTCAAAACTCAACCACAAAGGCTAAACACATATAACATCACTCATTTCATCATTGAGTCATGGCATTCACCAACATTCACACATCATTAACCACAATCTATCATGACAAATCAGTCCAATAATGATTGTAGTCCTACTGAAAATATGCTTAACCAAAGGGAAACAACCATTCATAATTTCAAGATAACGATTCCAACATCATGCCACAAAGCATAAGTCATTCCACCATCTCTAAGCATATATCTCAACTCCATAAACTCAATAGCATGCATTTCCAGTAGCCTAACATAGCTTAAAACACTCCACATTCATATAAAATTGGCAAGCTCAAGTGAAATCATCAAAATAGACATCATATGCACAACATACAATTTCTTGTGTAGCCGATCGATCGCCCTTCAGGCCGTTCGATCGGTTACACGCAAAAATTTGAAATTTACAGTTCAGCCGATCGATCACCCTGCAGGGCCAATCGATCGCCAACACGGCAGAACAGTCATCTTCTTCCTTTCGCAAATCCAAACCGAAACACCATAGATAACACTTCAAATCCACATCTAACACCCTAATCATCATCAAAAGTCCTCCTTGACTTCTAGAATATCAAACCAAACCATAATAATGTAAAACCCTAAGAAATCGGGATTAAATAATTTCATTTTCTATTCTTACCATTAACACACTAAATCAAGCAAACCATTTCGAAATAAGCCAAAAATAGAGAGTTTTACCATGGATAAACAGAGATTTTGAAGACCCATTACCTCAGCACTTGATTAAGCTCGGATTGAAGAGTCGCCCTTCTTGAAATCCTTAAAAACACAATGAGTTTGAATTAAACTCTAATAGAAATCGATTTACTCAAGAAATCCCTAATTAAACCTTAGATCTAGGGCTTGTTGGTAGTAAAAATCAAATTTTGAATGTTAGGGTTTGTAGTAAAACACAAATCAGTAGCTTTTGATGGTCAAAAACGAATTGAATCAAGGAGAAAATGGTAGATTTGGAAGAAATTAAGAAGAATGCCATGGATTAGTGCTTAATTAGAGTAAGCTTACCTTAATCGGCTTCTAATTTGGGCCTAAGTGGGGATTAGGCCAGCCTCCTGCTTTAGCCTATTCCCAAAAATGGAAATGGCTCTGGTTTGCCCTTTTATAGTAAGGGTTGGGGTATACATAGGTAAGTTTTGGGGTGTAAATATGAAAAGTAGGCTAAAAGTGGGTATTTTGTAAATTTAAGCACAAATTAAGCCTAATAAAATTTAAAAAATTTTTATGTGACCTTAAGTATATGTCTAGGTTCATTTGACACAAAAATAAAATTTTTGACGGTGGGGCCTACAGAGGTCCCGCCAAAACCCTAATTTTTGGGAAAATAGTGAAAATTCCAAAAAAATCCCAAAAATTCACATTTGGTCTAAAATCACTTAAAACCACTAATGTTGAAGTTAATTTTGGTTAAAACCATCACAAACACTATTTATTTTACAAAATCACCGAATAAGATCAAAAAACACGTTAATTTTACGATAACCCATAATTAAAAAAAATCAAAACCCGGTTTAAAGATGAGGGTCCTTACAGATACTACCAATATGTATTGATACTCTAATATTTTAATATTTTTTATTTTAAAAAATATTTTTTTAATATTCTTTTCTTAAAAACAAAAATATAATTCCAATTCAACCTCTTCTAATGACTATGTTTTTATTATATTAAAAATATTTTTTAAAAAATTATATGATATTAATATAAGTGAGTCTATATAGTTTACATAATTTTTTTTAAAATATAGTGCTCCACAATTATGCATTCACTTAAACATCTACCGTATGAGTTTCTCAAAAATATTCATATGACTCACTAAATATCTTATTTGATTTTAAAATAAATTAATTTTAGAACACTTAATATGGGGCGGAGGGAATAATAGTTTGCAGAGGAAAGAGGGAGTAAAGTGTATGGTTCTAAAATGAAATAATTTTAGAGCACTCGTATCAGTTTATACGACCTTCTAAAATGAAGTATTATATATTATTAGTTATAATATTTTTTATGTATATCAAAGGATTTATGACCGTTTTGGTGCATACCAAGCATATCATCGACGTGCACTGATAAGTATGAAATATATATCTATTTTATATGCCTTTTTACCTTATTTGTTAGTATAGATTAGGTTAATTTAGAGTTAATTATGGTTTATTTAGATTAAGATAGATATTAGTATTTTAGTTTAATTATTAATAATTTTGTAGTTATTAGTTGTTTAGACATGTATTTAAATCAAGTTTGAATTTTAATTACATTATACATGTCTAAAGTATGATATTTTATGTTTTATAGGTAAAGTGAGCTTATCGAAGTACTTGGACGATGTTTGAAATGCTTAAAAATAGTCTTCACATGCTTTAAAGTGATTTGGACAACTTTTCGGAGTTATAAACAAGTTAGAAATTAATATGGACGCGAAGGAAAGCTTAATGAACAGAATATGAACAGTCCGGAAAAACAGAATATCAGTAGCCGATCGATCGGGGTCACTTACCGATCGATCGGGATAACGTGAAATCAGATGAAAATACAGTGTAAGCGATCGATCGGGAATGCAGGGCGATCGATCGGCATAACGTGCAGTTTCCTTGTTTGACCCAAATTCCAATCCTTTTCATATTGGACTTCTTCCTACGGAACTTATGCCTATAAAAAGACATATTTGGCTTAAAATTGGGGGGATTCCAGTAGATTTTCTTCAGAGAAAAAGGAAGAAGAAGATGGAAGAGAACTCAAAGCTTTCAATGGAGATTCAAGTGCTTTCTTCTACCATGGAAGGCTAGACTTTTCTTTTACTTAGGAGTTGATGAAGCTATAGATAAGTTTCAGTTTCTTTTCTTTTTAATTTAGATCTCAGTTGTGAATGATGACAATTGTATGATATGGATTTCCTTTTTAATGGAAGAGCTTTTCATGTTTATTCAAATCTATATTGATTTATTGTCTTGTAGATGATAGATTGATGTGGTTTTGATATTTGCATTGATTCTAATTTCTGTGATTTAGATGAGATGATCATACAATAGTTTTAATGTTCAGATAATTAATGACTTGGATGAGTTATACTAAGATTAGACGGGTCATGCCTATAGCTAGTTTAGTGTAGATGATCCGTGCTATTGTCGAAGATAGTTCATGCCATGGAAGTTAATTAATGATTCTTTTTGAAGTAATTCTAGCTTGTAGCTGAGAATACTTGCTCATGTTCACACTAGATTTAGATTAAAAGTTAAGGAATTGTTATGGTTCTATAGTGGATTCAATTTCCTAAGTAAATTCTATCAAATTAATCTCTTGCTTTTAAACTAGTTGATTTCTTTCTTTTACCTAATTAAAGTTTAAGTTTGATTTAGTTTTCAATCAGCAAATTATTCTTTAGATTTAGTGATAATCCATCCGTCCCTGAGGTTCGACAACCCTTAAATACTTATCCTAGTACAATTACCTTGTACACTTGCAAAGGGTTTAATTATAAACGATCAAGTTTTTGGCGCCGTTGCCGGGGACGGTGTTGATTTGTTACTAAATTAGTATTAGGATAATTCTATCTAATTTAGATTCAGTTTACTTTAGTTTTTAGGTTAATTTTTAGTTTCTTACCTTCTTTTAATTTGATCTTGTAGGCGGAGTTGAAGATCGTGCTCTCTACACTTGTGGCCACAAGTGGACATCCCAAGCATAGTGCTTCTCTTCGGTTTGCAAGATCTTTTTCTCTCTTTATTTTGATTTATTTTTAGTTAGTTTTTGTTTGTTATTCCCTTTTTTTTTTTTTTTTTTTACACTTAAAATTGTGTGGTGTGTTTGTGATGTATGCGTGGTCGTCGCTCCTTACTCCCCCGATTATTACCATTTGACCCTGAGCCTGAGCGAACATCTAGGAGAGCTGAGTTGCCCTCGACCTACATCCCTACACCCCCAAACTCACCTACCAATTCCTCCTCCCACACTACTTTTATCCCCATCATGGATGAACATCAGTTAGTAGATGCACCACTTAAAGCTCTAAGGGAGTATTACACTCCCAATGAGTACACCTCTCCTTCATGCATTAGGTTGCCAGCGGTCGCTGCCCAAAATTATGAAATTAAGCCCAATGTCATTCAAATGCTTCCATCCTTTTATGGGCTTAATAATGAAAACCCGTATAGGCACCTAGATGACTTCTTAGAACTATGCACAACTTTTAAGCTCTCAAATTTAACCGATGAGGCTGTTAAACTTCGCCTTTTTCCTTTCACATTGAAAGATAAGGCTAAGGAATGGCTTCACTCATTAGAGCCAAACACTATCACAACATGGGCCCAAATGCAACAAGAGTTCCTTAAAAAATATTTCCCCATAGGTAAGACCAACCAAATGAGAAAGGCCATAACCACTTTTGCCCAACTTCCCACTGAACAGTTCCATGAGAGTTGGGATAGACTTAAGGACCTTCTTAGGAGGTGTCCTCATCATGCTGTCCCTAAGTGGCAATTAGTGCAACGTTTTTATGAGGGTCTTACTGAACAAAACCGTCATCTTGTTGATGCAAGTTGTGGGGGTACCTTTTTGCTAAAAAATGAAAATGAGGCATGGAAACTTTTTGAGGACTTGAGTGAAAATTCTCTTCAACATGCTGCGTTGAATAGAAATGAGAGTGGATTATCTACCTTAAACAATGCCCCCTCTAGGGGTGGCTTGTATGAAGTCAAAAACCCATTAGACCTCTCCTCCAAAGTTGATACTTTGAGTAGGAAACTTGACCTCCTTATGACTTCAACCCATCAGCCCACTCCCTTCACTCAAGATGCATGCACAATATGCCTTAGCCCAGCCCATACTATCATTGAGTGCCCCTCTGCCTCTCAATTTCCTGAACTTATCCAAGACCATGTGAATGCTACCCAATCCTTCCCTAGGGCTGAGAACAATCCATTTTCAAACACATATAACCCTGGGTGGAGGAATCATCCTAACTTTTCTTGGCGGACACAAAACCAAGGGGTTATGGTTAACCAACCCCCTAGGCCCCCATTCCAAGTCCCACCAGCCCATATCCACCAACCTCAAGTGCAACCTCCGTATGTCCAACCCAATAGGAGTCCAAGTTTTGAAGAAAAGGTTTTGAGTGCCCTACAAGGCATTCAATCTCAATCCCAACTCCTCCACTCTCACACACAATCTATAGCAAAGTTAGAAGCCCAAATTGGACAATTAGCCATTGCTATCAATAAGAGAGAGACAGGGACATTGCCGAGTCAGCCCCAACAAAATCCTAAAGGTCAATGTGGAGTAGAGATAGTCAATTCCTCTAATGAACAAGTTCAGTCCATAACTACCCTTAGGAGTGGTCGACACATTGATAATCAGGTTGGAGAGGAGTCCTTGGGTACCACAAATGAAGGGTTAGACAATTCAGCCCCTAATAAGCCTTATCAGTTAGAGAGTGAACCAAATTCAAAGGAGTCAGTCTCTCCTTCCCCTTCCTCAGAGCCACAGTCTAAGACCACTTCCGATGGATCTTATATCCCTAGGGCACCTTTTCCTCGGTGTCTTGACCTGGCCCCACCATTTAGAAAAAGCACAGCTAAGATGGATGATATTCTTGAGACTTTTAAACAAGTCAAAATTAATCTCCCCCTCTTAGATGCCATTAAGCAAGTCCCTGCTTATGCTAAGTTCCTCAAAGACCTATGCACTCAAAAGCGTAAATCTAAGACTCATGTGTCTAAGAAGGTCTTTCTCACCGAGCAAGTTAGCTCTCTTTTGAAGTTTGACACCCCACCTAAGTATAAGGACCCTGGAGTACCCACTATTTCTTGTGTCATAGGTGATCACTCCATCCATAGAGCCCTCCTTGACCTTGGTGCGAGTGTCAATCTACTCCCTTACTCGGTGTATGAGCAACTAGGGTTAGGAGAATTGCAGCCTACATCAGTTACCTTGCAGCTAGCCGACCGTTACGTGCGTAAGCCTCGAGGAGTCATTGAGGATGTCTTAGTGAAAGTTGATCGGTTCTTCTTCCCTGTTGACTTTCTTGTCTTAGATATGGAACCTGTCTGCAATACCACACACCAAATCCCCGTCATTCTAGGTCGCCCCTTCCTTGCCACTGCTAATGCTTGTATCAATTGTCGAACGGGAGTGATGGAGATATCATTTGGGAATATGAATGTGAGACTTAATGTGTTCCATGCATCTAATCAGCCACCTATTGAGTGTGACTTTGAGTGCTTAATGGTTGACCATTTAGATGACCTAGTCAATGAAGCCCTCCCCCTTACCCTAATGAGAGATGCTCTTGAAATGACTTTACTATACCCAGGGTTAGAGGAGTCCACTATTGACCCATCTTTGGAGGAGGTCCATAGCCAACTAGCAGCTGCTAGTGTTCCCGAGTCTTCCTCTTGGAAGCCCCAGGTAGAGCCCTTACCTATATCAGCCTCCACACCTCTTAAGCCCTCCATAGAGTCACCACCTAAGCTTGAATTGAAAAACTTACCCAGCTCTCTCAAGTATGCTTTCTTGGGACCCAAGGACACTCTCCCAGTCATTATTTCCTCTAGTTTGACTAGTGACCAAGAGAGTAGATTGCTTACCGTCCTTGTCACACATAGGAGAGCCATAGGATGGACGGTAGCTGACCTTAGGGGGATTGACCCATCCATTTGTATGCACAGGATCCACTTAGAGGACACGGTCAAACCCTCGAGAGAAGGACAACGGAGGTTGAACCCTAACATGCGGGAGGTAGTCATGAAGGAGGTGGTTAAGCTTTTAGATGCAGGTATCATATACCCTATCTCTGATAGTGAGTGGGTGAGTCCTACCCAGGTTGTTCCCAAGAAGTCTGGATTCACTGTTAAGTCTAATTCATCAGGAGAGTTAGTCCCTACTAGGGAAACCACAGGGTGGCGAGTGTGTATAGACTATCGGAAGTTGAATTCCATGACCCGAAAGGACCATTTTCCCTTGCCATTCATTGACCAGATCTTAGAAAAACTAGCAGGTCAGGACTTCTATTGCTTTCTAGATGGCTACTCAGGATATAATCAGGTACCTGTGTTTCCGGGGGATCAGGAGAAGACCACCTTCACTTGTCCGTTTGGTACATTTGCTTATAGACGTATGCCATTTGGTTTGTGTAATGCTCCTGCTACATTTCAGCGTTGTATGATGTCCATATTTTCTGATATGATTGATAAATTTTTGGAAGTTTTTATGGATGATTTTTCTGTTTTTGATGCTTCATTTGATGAATGTCTCCATAATTTATCTCTTGTGCTTAAACGTTGTGAGGAGACTAATTTGGTTTTGAGTTGGGAAAAAAGTCATTTTATGGTTCAAGAGGGCATTGTTTTAGGTCATGTTGTTTCCAAACGTGGTATTGAAGTAGACAAGGCCAAAGTAGACCTAATAGCTAACTTGCCTCCACCCACTACGATCAGACAAGTTCGTTCTTTTCTTGGCCATGCCGGTTTCTATAGGCGATTCATCAAGGACTTTAGTAAGATTTCTCGTCCCTTGTGTCATTTGTTAGCTCAGGATGTTCCTTTTGAGTTTGATGATGCCTGTATGAAAGCTTTCACCAAGCTTCGTACACTCCTCTCTACCACCCCTATCATTCAGCCCCCTGATTACTCCCTACCCTTTGAGATTATGTGTGATGCCTCTGACTATGCTGTTGGCGCAGTCCTTGGCCAAAGAGTGAACAAAGTCCCCCATGTCATTTATTACGCTAGTAAGACCCTTTCTGATGCCCAATTGAACTATACCACTACAGAAAAGGAATTGCTAGCTGTTGTCTATGCCCTTGATAAATTTCGATCGTACCTTTTAGGGTCAAAAATCATAATCTTTTCTGATCATGCAGCCTTACGCTACCTTCTTTCTAAGAAGGATACCAAGCCTAGGCTCATTCGATGGATTTTGCTCCTTCAAGAGTTCAATTATGAGATTAAAGACAAAAAGGGTGTTGAGAATGTTGTGGCTGATCATTTGTCTAGGATCTTACTTGAGGAACCTCCCAACCCTGAACCACTTGATGATTCTTTCCCTGATGAGCAACTCTTTGTTGTCTCTACCAATTCAACCCCCTGGTTTGCCCATATTGTTAATTATCTTGCTTTGTGGGTCGTATTCCCTCTAATTGGACTAAACAGACAAAGATTTATTCTTTTCTCATGTTAAGCACTATTATTGGGATGACCCCGATCTTTTTAAGTTTTGTTCTGACCAGATTATTCGCCGATGTGTGCCTGATAGTGAATTCCATAGTATTCTAAAATTTTGTCATTCTTATGCTTGTGGCGGTCATTTTGGGGGAAAGAAAACTGCTGCTAAGGTTCTTCAAAGTGGATTCTACTGGCCCACCTTGTTTAGAGATGCTCATGAGTTTTGTAAGTCTTGTGATAGATGTCAGCGACTAGGGGCCCTTTCTCGAAGAGACATGATGCCTCTCCAACCTATCCTTATTGTTGAGATTTTTGATGTTTGGGGAATAGATTTTATGGGACCATTTCCACCCTCCTTTGGCTACACTTATATTTTGGTCGCTGTTGATTATGTTTCCAAATGGATTGAAGCCATAGCGACGAAAACCAATGACCATAAGGTTGTGGTGGCATTTCTCAAGGAACATATTTTTTGTCGATTTGGTACACCTAGGGCAATCATTAGTGATGGGGTAGCCACTTTTGTAACCGTTCCTTTGAAGCTCTTCTTCGACGATATTCCGTCACACATAAAGTTGCAACCCCCTACCATCCTCAGACTAGTGGTCAAGTAGAGGTGTCTAATCGTGAGATTAAGAAAATCCTTGAGAAAACAGTGCGCCCAGATCGAAAAGATTGGTCCATGCGTCTTAATGATGCCTTATGGGCATATCGGACCGCTTATAAAGCCCCCATTGGCATGTCCCCTTACCGTCTTGTTTACGGTAAGGCGTGTCACTTACCCGTTGAGTTGGAACACCGTGCTTTTTGGGCCATTAAATCATTTAACTTCGACATGGACAAAGCTGGTTCCCACCGCAAACTCCAACTTAATGAATTAGAAGAGATGCGTCATGAAGCTTACGAGAGTGCCAAATTATATAAACAAAGGACTAAGACTCTACATGACCGTTTAATCCATCGAAAGTCCTTTGCACCTAACCAGAAAGTTTGGCTCTTTAATTCTAAATTACGTCTCTTCCCAGGTAAGCTTAGATCTCGCTGGGATGGCCCCTATGTTGTTACTCAGGTTTTCCCTCATGGAGCAATTGAAATCTCTGACCCACAAGATAATCGGGTTTTTAAAGTTAATGGTCAGAGACTTAAGCCTGTCATCGAGAGAGATATTGAGAGGGGTGACATTGACTCTATTGATTTGATTGATCCATTAATACATTAAGGGAGTGCACACTGTCTGGCTGAAGACACTAAACTTAGCGCTTCTAGGGAGGCAACCCTTGTTTTATTCGATGTGTTTTTATGTGTATTTTCTCTCCTTTTCTTTTAGTTTTAATTAAATTTCCTTTATTTAATCCATTTAGTGATTTTTTTTTTAATTTATTTAGTAGTTTAGTTAATTAACTGGATTTTTTTTTTTTCAAAAAAATAAAAATAAAAATAAAAATAAAAAATTTGTGTTTTCCCGTTCGATCGGGACTGTTCCCGATCGATCGCCCCGATCGATCGGTAAGTAGTCCGTTCGAACGGTCGAGTCGTCACTTACAACGCGCGCGCCGGCCAGTGCATTCCGCCGTCGTTTTTTTTTTCCTCCGCCGCGCCGTTGTTTTCCTCCGCCGTCTTCCGTCCCCTATCCGGCGAGATTTTTGTCCAACAATCATCCCTCCTCTCCGATTTTTCGTGTAGAATCCATTTCCGGTGTCAATTTGAGCTGAATCAGCCTCTATTTCACGCTGTCCCTCTGTTTCACTGGTAAGCCCCAAATTCGATTTTTTTGAATTTTTCTTTCAATTTTTGACTAAATCGGGTGCAAATTTTTGTGGAAATTTGTTAGAAATGTCTTTTACACTTTAGATTGATCGTTTGGTATAATTTGATTGACAGAATACTGCATTATGTTCGGTAGATTTCGGATTTTTCGATCCGCCTTGTTTTTGTCGAAAATTTCAATTTTTGAGGCTTTAATGGATCCGTTTATATGTACTTGCTTTACGAAAGATGCTTAATTTTCACTTGTACATATTATACTTTAATGTGGGACATTTCTGCTCAATTTTTTTAGGGGTATTTTCGTAATTTGACATTATTGGGCGTGTACAAAAATTTTTCTGCTTTCTAGTCACTTCCATATCCCTTTTAGCACTTGTTTTTGAGCTTTTTGCAGATTAATGGCGCACGGTTCTCATCCTAAAGCTCCGAAGAAGAGGAAGGGCGCATCTTCTACTTCGCGTGCTTCATCGTCTACTACCGCCGCTGCCGATCTACATCTTCGGCCTATTGTTTACGAGCGACAGGTGGAGTTTGTCCCCACCATTACTGCTGCCCAGTCATGGCTTATGGAGCGAGAGGATTGGTACTCATTTTTCTCACAGATTGCAGCCCCTGACGCTCGCGTGCATCATGAGCAGGTCCGATCTTTTTATGCATCCGCCGTTCTTAATGAGATGGGATATATTGTCAGCACCATTGGCGATATTACGATCACTGTCACACCAGATCTTATAGGCTGCGGTGATGGGTCTTGCGCGCTCCAGCTTCACTTATCCCTCTTTTGCTGATTTTGCTTTTCCTGATGAGTATATTATCACGGGGACTCTTATGGGACAGGAGCAAGGCCCATCTCTCACATATGGATTGCCTCGCTTCTCTCATGACACGGGACTATCGTTTTGCACATCTGATATTGGAGTATGACATTTGGTTCCACCGTCATGAGAAGGTTGATTTCACCTTAGCTCGCCTTCTTTATATTCTGGGTCGTGCGGGCGGATTCACATCGACTTGCCCTCCTTTGTCTTCGCACGGATGGCAGATATAGTTTCTGGACCAGTGGATGCTCGATTAGCTTTTCCTTTTCTTTTGGAGCGGATTTTTGTTCACTTTCATTTGGATTTTCCTTCATATGCACCCACGAGTCGAGGTTTAGGGGTCATTTCCCAGGCCACCCTAAACCGGATGATCACACATCGTCCGCCTCGACCAGCATTCGACGAGGTGAACGAGGAGGAGCTAGCCCCAGAGGGTGTACCAGAGGTTGCAGCTGAGTAGCACATTCCTGCACATGCTAACGACTCTTTCCTGGAGATGGAGCATCGCCTTCGCGGACATATTGATTCTTCTCTGGCACAATTGCAGACGAGGCTTACTGCCCATATAGATGCTCAGATGGCTACCCAGATGACAGAGATGAGGGGACTTATACAGGGACTGGCTGATTTGATTCGTAGCCAGACAGCTCCAGCAGATGCAGATGATAGTGACTAGAGTTATACTGATGCCGATGATTCTGATGATGCTGATATTTAGCTGTGCAGGGGCTACTTTTATCTTTTCTTTTCTTTATTATTCTTATTTTTTTTTTTTTATCTCTTTTCTGGTAGATTGGTATTTTAGGTTTGGGAAATTGCTCTTTACCTGTATGTTTCTCATGTTTTCTAAATCCTATGTACTTCACTTTTCAGATTAGTGGATTAGTTATACTTTCAGGTGATATCTTTCTTTCCCTCTCTTACTTATTCTTGTCATTGTAGTATATACTTTCTTTAACATTGAGGACAATGTTCAGTTTAGGTTTGGGGGTGTAGAAAGATATTTTTCTTTATTAATTTTCTTTTAGGATGTTTTAGAGTATTTTCTTTTCTTTTAAGTCGGTTTTATCGCTTATTTTCTTTTAAAAGTATATGTCTGTTTTTAAAGAGATCAATTTCATGAAGAAAGTTCAAGTACTTAATTAAGTGATGAAAATGATTAAGTGAGTAATTTCTATTTTATTTTCATTATCTTGGATAATTGTGCTTATATTTTTAAATCACATTTCACACACATGAAACTTGTAGGAATATAATTTTATGATTTATTACTTGTAATCTTAGTGGGATATCTTTAACTAAGTATATATTTTTGAAAACTTGGCAATTGAGTAATTTTTAATATTTTATGATAGATTTTTATGCTTAGCTTTTATTTGAAAAAAAATGGGATAAGTGTGTAAAAAAAAAAAAAAGAATGAAAAAAAAAAGAAGTGAAAAAAAAGAAGTTGAAAAAAAAATAGATTGAATGAAAAAAAAAAAATTTGATGATAAAAAAAAAAAAGAAAAAAAAAAAGGGTTTGTTTCTCTTTTTACTGAGTAACCGGACCTTGTGCCTAGGCAAGTATAAGGGATCGCGTCAAAAGGTGAAAAGTTGAGATAAATTCTTTTATGACTTACTTGGTTCTGTAGCCTTTATAGTTCGAGTTATTAAGCCTGAGGGGTGTTTCAACACCTAGTGCCTTGAGCCAACTGGATTAGGGACACTGGCCCAACGCTTGTTACATGGACTATTTAGAAAGCTTAATAGAACTAAGTATTGCACAAGTCATATTTTGAAGTATATTATGCTCTTATTCCCTGAATTCAATTGAATTTGATGGCTATTACATGAGGGTTTATTATGAGGTGTTAAAGATGAAAGATTGTCATTGTTATATTTTTTTAGTTAGTGAACTTTAATGAGCTTGGTTAATGGGTCACATAAGATATGCTTGTTAATAAAGAATGAAATTGCATGACTACAAAGTTTCTACACTTTATGTTTTTAAAATGTATATATGTAGTTGCACAATTATTTCTAAGATGAGGTTATAGAATGGATTATTCCTTACTTGAAAGTGATTAGATCTTAATTGTTTACTTGTTTCAAGTATTTGTGGTTGGTTCTTTTTAAAAATAGTTATGTGTTTTTAAGAGAAGATTGTTTTTCAAATTTTTGTTTTCTTGTTTATTTGTTTTATTTTTCTTAGGTTTTAATGTTTGTGGGTATCATTACTGCAAACCCTCACGAGACACAACTCGTCCAACTAGGGACACCTAGGGGTTTAAAGGCTTGTTGCATACGCTAAATGCAATCGTGATTCCCTACGAAAGTGGCTTTTATTTATTTTATTTTATTAGTTATTTTATTTTTGCTTTACTCGAGGACTAGCAAAATATAGGTTTGGGGGTATTTGATAAGTATGAAATATATATCTATTTTATATGCCTTTTTACCTTATTTGTTAGTATAGATTAGGTTAATTTAGAGTTAATTATGGTTTATTTAGATTAAGATAGATATTAGTATTTTAGTTTAATTATTAATAATTTTGTAGTTATTAGTTGTTTAGACATGTATTTAAATCAAGTTTGAATTTTAATTACATTATACATGTCTAAAGTATGATATTTTATGTTTTATAGGTAAAGTGAGCTTATCGAAGTACTTGGACGATGTTTGAAATGCTTAAAAATAGTCTTCACATGCTTTAAAGTGATTTGGACAACTTTTCGGAGTTATAAACAAGTTAGAAATTAATATGGACGCGAAGGAAAGCTTAATGAACAGAATATGAACAGTCCGAAAAACAGAATATCAGAGCCGATCGATCGGGGTCACTTACCGATCGATCGGGATAACGTGAAATCAGATGAAAATACAGTGTAAGCGATCGATCGGGAATGCAGGGCGATCGATCGGCATAACGTGCAGTTTCCTTGTTTGACCCAAATTCCAATCCTTTTCATATTGGACTTCTTCCTACGGAACTTATGCCTATAAAAAGACATATTTGGCTTAAAATTGGGGGATTCCAGTAGATTTTCTTCAGAGAAAAAGGAAGAAGAAGATGGAAGAGAACTCAAAGCTTTCAATGGAGATTCAAGTGCTTTCTTCTACCATGGAAGGCTAGACTTTTCTTTTACTTAGGAGTTGATGAAGCTATAGATAAGTTTCAGTTTCTTTTCTTTTTAATTTAGATCTCAGTTGTGAATGATGACAATTGTATGATATGGATTTCCTTTTTAATGGAAGAGCTTTTCATGTTTATTCAAATCTATATTGATTTATTGTCTTGTAGATGATAGATTGATGTGGTTTTGATATTTGCATTGATTCTAATTTCTGTGATTTAGATGAGATGATCATACAATAGTTTTAATGTTCAGATAATTAATGACTTGGATGAGTTATACTAAGATTAGACGGGTCATGCCTATAGCTAGTTTAGTGTAGATGATCCGTGCTATTGTCGAAGATAGTTCATGCCATGGAAGTTAATTAATGATTCTTTTTGAAGTAATTCTAGCTTGTAGCTGAGAATACTTGCTCATGTTCACACTAGATTTAGATTAAAAGTTAAGGAATTGTTATGGTTCTATAGTGGATTCAATTTCCTAAGTAAATTCTATCAAATTAATCTCTTGCTTTTAAACTAGTTGATTTCTTTCTTTTACCTAATTAAAGTTTAAGTTTGATTTAGTTTTCAATCAGCAAATTATTCTTTAGATTTAGTGATAATCCATCCGTCCCTGAGGTTCGACAACCCTTAAATACTTATCCTAGTACAATTACCTTGTACACTTGCAAAGGGTTTAATTATAAACGATCATGCACCCGTATCCATGATTGTCAATACTATCATCCGTATCGATACCATGGAAGGTCATATCGATACGGATGAGAGTATCGATGACTATAAAAAAATTAAATTTTTTAATTTAAAAAATAATTTTTTTTAAAAAAATATTTTTAAAATATAGTATCGATACGTATCGGCCATATCAATACGACCGTTACATATTAATAATTACGGTGGGGGCGTATCACCCCCCATACCATACCGATATCGGCCGATACAAGTACGTATCGACCAATACACACCAATATCGGCCAATACGACCTTCCATGATCGATACTGCCTTCCATGGCTTGGAGGAGGCTGCCATTTTCATGCGGCGACTGGAGCTTGGCGGAGGCCACCATCCTTGTCGGAGAAACCATTGTGGCCAGGTAACGTCTCCTCTCACCCTCCAAATGTCGTTGTCTTTCATTCTCTATTTTGATTTTTTTTCCTCTGCATACCCTATTGCCTACTCCGCTCATGGCCACCTCTCGCATTTTTTCAAATTATGGATTAGTCAAATTTTAAAATTGTAGATAAAAAAATATTAGGAGTTAATTATTTTGAAATCAACAGCTCAAATCTTGGGATTCTAGTAATACAAGATTTGGGTATCCAAATATTTTAAAATTTGGTAGTTCAAATCTATGAATTTGGTTTATATTCTAAAATCTCATATTTTAAATCCAGTATATCAAATTTTGATTGACTAACCCCCTGATAGAGAATAACCTCTACTATATAGGTAATAGAACAATAATTGTTATAAATCTTTGAAGTAGTTATGGTAATTAATGAAATAAAGTCCTAAAGTAACTGTATCGCTCCATTGATATGTCTGCTTAAGACTACCCAAAACTAGTGTTTTAAAACTACCGATTCAAATGTAGGTTAACTCGGCTTGACCCTATGATGAAATTAGCAAAAAAATAAATGAAATCCTTCATAAAAACATAACTTATGAATAGCTGGTTAAGAGGTATGCCATAAGTTAATTGTAGCCCAATTGGTTGAAGGCCTAGGAATGGAAAGCCATATCAATGTGTGTCACGCCCCCAATTTTGGATGACCTTTTATAAAGTGAATAGTAAGGGAGCGCACAGGTGCATAGGATCTGGCAGCTTGGGGGGTAGATGCTTTTTCTGCCCCTACTACCCTAGGCTACAGGATCGAGATTATGTGGCCAACATGCGCCAAGTGCATATGCTCCTGATGCATGTTAACAAGGTCCTTTTATAAATCTTTTTTTCCTCCAAATGAAATTCATGTCATGTCACTCTTCATAATATGCAGTGGATAAAATCATTTCATGAGGTTATAAAACATTGAAATGATAAATTGGGAACATAAAAGTTATAGTTTTCACAAACCTTAGTTGTAATATTACTATAATTAAATGTTAAAATATCTATGTACATTAAAATAGTCACATGATACACAGTAGAGAACTTGTATGTTACGTATGCACAAGCTAATAAAAATAACAAATGACACTCTCTCGTGCCTAAAATCAAAGCTATAGGTAGGTGAAGAATCAACAAGCTGAAAAGATAGGCTCTGTTCTACAGTTACAACCATCCCTATACCTCTAACTAATCTTCTACCTAGAGAACATGCGCCACAAAGGATGTTGAGTATATGAGTATACTTAGTAGAATTGCAATCCAATTGAAACCAAGTAATTTGGCAAACATACTGTGAAAGAGTTTGTTGCCAAAACCATTTGGAATTTTTGTAAACCAAATTTATACATACATTTCCTAGTCAAACATGCTTACAACATAAAACTCCACTTCATGGTTCACTATACATGTTAGCCTCATCTAGAAATTCCCACTTAACTAAAAAACTCAGCTTCAGTCTTTTCCTAAAGCCTACCTTGCCCCGTCCATGCAAAGAAGCAAGGACCCACGAAGGCTCATACACCCTAGTATCAGATCCCAACTACCATGATCATCAAAACTTCTTGTACTACATTGCACAAGACTAGTCATATTTAAACTCTAATCCATTTGAAACTAACTCCCATGTTAGAGGAGCAATTGTAGATAACTCCCACCCTTGGGGAGCCAGAAGACCATGATCCTTTTTATACCATACCCTTCTATCTACGAGTATCTAAATGACTCACTTGAGGAGCCTACCAGACACTAGGATCCCTTGTCCTTAAGTGTCCAATGCATCTATTTTTGGGTAACCAATCATCACATCATAAGGTCTCATACACTTATATTAGGGTTTACTAACCCTTACTTAATACATGCTTATTCATCATCTATTCATACATCTAAAATCTTTGAAAATCATGCAATTATATAGTTTTCATATAACATAAGCATTGCCATAAACCATACCCGAATTCTTTTATTTTGATGCACCATTGGTAACCTCACTGACGTGTCAGCCAGTACACTAATGTCCATTCGTAATCTATCAACATGTCAAACCTTCACTTATAGTGGATTGGTAGGGTGCTCACCTCATCGACGCCACACTGACTGCCAACCTCACTGTTGATGACTAGTCAATATGCATATCTCTACATACATGCAAGGGTATTATTCATCCTCCTCCTTTCACCTATGAAGATACTGATGGATCAGTGACCTCACCAATGACCAAGAGAGAATAATAAGAGACCACGCATTCTTTCCAAACACTTTTTCTTCCATAAAAACTTATCAAACCAAAGTTCTAAACCATTTGGACCATAATTTGAGAACTGATCTCAATACAATTTTAGAATTACCATTAAAGCGTGATCATGCATGGCATAACTTAAAAATCACATGCACATGTTCAAGAGTATCAAGAACTTAAAGAATATTATAAACTTACAAATGCTTTTCAAAACTTCAAGAAATACTTCCATTGAAGAATGTAGAAATATTGCCTTGATGAAAGTAGAAGACCTAGTTGGTTCCTTGGAAACCTTTGAATTATATCACCCAATGACAGAGAAAAAATTTGTTGCCTTAAAATCTACTAGTTCAATGAAATACATAGCCTAAGACTCAGAAAGTAAAGAAGATGATGAAGAACTTGCTTTCCTTGCTAATAAATTTGCTAAACACTTTAGAAGAAGAACAAGCATAACCTATTTTCCTATAAATAAAAATGTAAACAAGATTGGAAAAATTAGAGGAAATAATAAAGGAAAATCAAAAGACATAGAATGCTACAACTGCCATGAACTTGGTCATGTGGCTTCTAGTTGCTCTATAAAAATATAGGAAAAATGAAAAAGAAGCAAGAGCATCTTGTGAAGGCTTCTTAGTGTCTGAGGATGATTCACATTACTCATCTAATCCAAACAAGTCTAGATCTGTGAGAGCCTTTATGGTCTTATCTTCAATCTCTAGTCAAGATGACTTAAGTAAAAGCATTTCATAAGAAAAATCCATGAAAGTGACTTAGATTCAGGATCTCCCGAAGATGATATTCAAGATGACTTTAGCTCTCTATATAAAGTGAGTAAAAGACTAGTCAAGAAAGTAACTGTACTAAAAGCAAAAAAGACTGGTACAAGGGAAAAAGTTCAGTTCGTCAAAACTAAAAAGGTTAAATTCATCAAGGAACTCGCTAAAGAAAAAATGAAACTAAAAATTAGCAAAAAACTTTACTTCAAACCAACTTGATGTCGGTAGACTCATCAATTGTTAGCTAGGTAACGATGTCTAAAAGTAACCCACCGACGCATTGAACCCTTGTCGATTGTGGGATGACAAGGACAACCATCCTCATCGATGCCTCATTGACACATTGACCTCACTACCAGTGACCTGTTAATAGCACACCAACTTGTAGATGCCTACCAATGCCCATACCTTCATCTTTTCCATTGCATCGGCAGCATCACCGATGGGTCAATAGATGTGCGATAGTTGGGATGAATATCTGAACCCATAACAACTTAATTCAAGTTCTCCCAAAAGCATGTTGTAACATATTTCACCACCTCATATTATTTCTTAAAAAGACAATGAAGTGATTTCATGGATTTGAATACTCATTTAACATAAAACTCATGATCGTAATCATCCTCATAAAAAGAACATTAGAAGTTCATGTATTCACATTCGATAATTTCATAATTTAAATCATACATGCATATATCATGTAAAATCACATTATAAGGTTAGTAATCCAACCTCTTTTCTATAAATAAAATGAGGTCTCTACAAATCCAATTCTACTTCCCTTTCTATTAAACTTTGACATGCCCTAGTCTAGGGCTGGGAATCGGGTCAGGTCGGGTAATGACCCGACCCTATTTTTAAATAGGGTCAAAAATCCAAACCCTAACCCTACTTGAGTCGGGTCGGGTCAGGTATGCGGGTAACCCTACTTTTTTTCCACAATTTTTTTGTTAGACTTGTATTATATACCTTCTCTTTTTGCAAAGGGCAAACACAAATGAAATTAAATACATTACAACATTAATTTGAAATGTTTGGTTCTTTGGCTAATTTGTGGATACATTTTTTGTAGTAGCCATCAACGAAGACCTTAGAAGTATAATGTTGCATTTCCCTCATTCTAAGAGAATGTTAACAAAATAGACCTTCAACGTTTATTTACTCATGATCAGCCTACTTGGCTTTCCTTTTGATATTCAACATGTCTTAATTTCAAAATTCCAATAACTACTTCTATATGGTTGTTCATAACCCTACCCTCCTTTGCAACAGGGGACACTCGATTACAATTTTCCTCCTTCAAAAACTGTCCCTCATTGAACTCTATTATCCGCCTATCTGGATACATGTTCCTAACCTGCTCCCTATTATGAATGTTAGGCCTTCAAAAGAGAGCTAAATTTAGTATGCGATGTGTCCTTTTGAAGGAGAGAGGATGAGTAATGAATACAACAAAATATGACATATTTTCATTCCATTCACCACACCTAAAAGAATAACAAAAAAGAAATTAAACTATATATAAATTAACCACACTTTGAAAATAATGTCCTCTGTTATCTCAAAATGGATGTCTAACAAAGCAAAATATATGTGATCACACCTATACATCAAACAACTAATTCATGCTCAAATTTATGTTTAAGCACCTCTAGTTCAATATAGTATGCACTAAACAAACACTATAATAATAGTATAAACAAGTTAAATAAACCAACACTATAATAATAAGGTTCTTTATTATTTGTAGTCGGGTAAAAGTATAGTTGGTCGGGTTGTGCGGGTCGGGTACGACCCGACCCTAAATTCAAAACGGGTCAAGAGCCTAAACCCTGACCCTGACCCTACCTGTAGTCGGGTTGGGTGCAGGGTTAAGCAGGTCGGGTAAATGGGTTGGGTTGGATTTTCCCAGCCCTACCCTAGTCCACTGTTTCCTTCCATTTGGAGAATTCATAAGATTTTGGGTCAAGATTTTGCCAAAGGTATTTATATATAGGAATTAAATAACCAAATTCTATTTCATAATTGCATATGAAACCACTTATAACTACTTCTATGTATGGTTCAAACCCCGTTGGTACAATTGATATAAGATCATCGACACATTGAAGGTTTCTGATAGTGCCTTTAGTACATCAATGATAAGTTGATCGATGTGTCGTACTATACAAATAGTAAATTATAGTTCCATCGGTAGGTTCATCGAGGTGTTGGTGTCTGCCGATAGAACATTTTACTCTAAGATAAAATTAAACAAACTTCATGTTTATCATCGTTGCAACTTTCCTGAGTTTATTACTAAATAATCTTATATTTATCAAAGGGGTTTGTCGATTCAAAGAACACTAAGCCCTCTAACACAGAAGTCACAAATAAATTATGAGGATAAATAATGAATAATAACATATAAATTCTTCACAAAAATTACAGGTGTCACATGTGTCCCTACACCATGCGCGCTACCTTGGGTGGTGCATTGGGAAATGAAGGCAAGCAACATGCTGTTGGATGAGGGTTATGATGATGTAAGATGGAAACCAACTTGCCAACTGTGCCTGTAACGTCTGGGAATTTTCTAAATTCCCGAAGTCATACACAGGGAAATTAGGGTGTAGGACCCCTTGATCTTCTCATGAGAATAACTTGATCATTAGTTGGAAGTGGTGGCTAAATCATATATGGATGGAAAATAGACAGAAAGAACTTCGAAACGCTACCAAGAACGCTCAAATCGGAGTCCGGATGAGGGAGATACGACTATTCAAAGTTGAATATATCCTATAAGGCCCGTTTACCCGATTTAAACGTGCAACTAGGCTGTTTAAGTTGTTTTGTGGGCCCGATCCATTACTGTTCCGAAATTGGGTTTTTGGGGCTCAATTTCTCATGGGATTAGGTGCCCTAATCCCATGCCTATAAAAAGAATTAATTAGGGCTTTTTTGGGGGGAGTTTTTGGATGGCGACAGAAAGGAGGAATTTTTCCGGCGAGATTCCAGTGAAGTGTTGACGACAGTGGATTGACAACAACTCGGCCTTCGAGGTAGGATTTTTAGTCAAAATTAGAGTTATTTCATTATTATTATATAAATCGTTTTGTAAATTATGTGAATAGTGATATCTGCAAACAATGTTCCCATAATTTAATTTAAGTGTTGTTTATTTTCTTACTGTCGATCAGTCACCACCCGGCCACTAGCTAACCGCTGGTGGCTGGAACCTTGTCTAGAGGGGTGTGCCAGTCCTGGCCTTGGCCGCTGCGGCTGGGGATGCTTGGCAGCAGTGGCTTCTGCTGCTGCCGCACAGTAAAAAAAAAGAAGAGAGATTCTGGCTCTCGGCAGGGTGGAGAAGGCCGGGGATGGGTGGCGAGCCTAGGCCTCCCGAATTGCCGGATCCCGGCAATCCGGTAGGTTCTACAACGTTGCCTGGACGTGGTGGCTAGCCGCCACACCGAACCATGCGGTTTAAAAAAAAAGGGACAGAAAATAAAGGGCAGCCTTTTGGCCACTAGCTGGCCACCGGGCAGTGGCGGAACCGATGCCGTTGGTTCTACCGTGCTCCGGCGATTCGGGAGCACCTGGGCCGCCCCCTCCTCCGCCGCAGTGCTGGCGGAGCCGCCAGAGGCCGAGGCTGAACACCTCTGGCCGGTCACGGAGAAGATGACCCGCGATGCGGGTCGTCAGTCGCTGGACCGGGTCGGGTTTCACAACCCGATTCGGTCCGGTCTATTTTAATAGAAAAAATAACTTTAACACACACTGAACCGGGTCTGGTTCAGTAGGGTTTAGGTGTGGAAAAAATCCTAGAAAATTACTGTTGAACCTTGAGAGGCGTGTGAGTATTCTGATTAAGTTTTAGCTCAGGTAAAAATCTCAGAGGTTGTGAAATGACCCTTTTACCCCTTAGGGTTTAATTGTCATGCAAAAATCACTTACCCAACTTAGGGGCTCCGGTTTAGGAGCCTATGAGTTGATCTAATATTTGAGAAAATTCTCAGTAAGAATTTAATGGGTAACCTAATTATAGGCCAAACTGTTTGGTGAGAAAAAATCCCAGTGAGTAGGTAATTGACCATTTTCCCCCTAGGGTTAATTATAAATTGTTAGTCAAAACTTGGGTCAGTTCATGAGGTTCACTACCCCGTCACATGCCAGGAAAATTGCACTGAGTCCATAAAGGCCAGTAGTACCCTTGAATTGAATTTTTGACCCATTGGATGTCATTAAGGCCTTAAACCAAATGAGAAAAATACCCTTTGAGTGGACCCACCCACATTCGTGTGAATGGAAGCACGGGTCAATTTGAGAGTGGAGCTTTCTGAGAGGATTATGACTTAAAATAAATAAAAGGGTAGTGAGATGACCAAATGAACCAAGGGAGGGTAGCATACCCCCATGTGGTGGAATTACCATAATGCCCTTAGGGGGCAATATGTCTATTTCCGCTGAAACGAATAACCTAACCTTAGGGTACGCTATAGTGATGTGGAATGGCTTCAAAAGGAAGGGGTGTGACTAGTAAGAGACACAAAGACCTTGACAGGTTATAGTGTCATGGGAAATAAGGGGATGAACCCTAATTCTTAAGGTTTAAGGCAATGTGTTACACGTGTCTGCAGTCGAGTACATCGATCGACTAGAGTGTTATATATGTAACCTGCAGGAAGCGGTAGAGTTGTTTATATTCTTGGGTTTGAACTAGCTGAGCCCTATCCTAGCAAATGAATGCAATGGGCCTCCGTTTATTATTTATACATTTGTATGATTGCATGTTATTTATGATGATGCATGTTTTTGATATTGATACATTGATTCATATCGGTAACTTAAGATTAATGAAGACTAATCAAGAGATTTTGGTTGTCGTTGGATTGAGGGGAGAACACCTAATTAAGATAATGACTAAAACACCCTCTTTAGGGTTGGGACCAGTTCATGGATTGAACAGGACCCTGACATAGAATTTGACTTTGGTTAATGAACCGAGGGTGGTTATGGGATGTTCTCTGAGTCATAGCTCAGTGGATGAGCTATTTATTGGGTCGATTCACAAGGTGAAAAGGACCCAAATGGTTGAGTGAATACTTGACTGGATGAAAATAATCTAGTCTAAGTTCAGATGTTTGGATGAGTCAATGGTCATAACTAGGGCTGGGAATTGGGTCGGGTCAGGTCATGACCCAACCCTATTTTTAAATCAGGTCAAAAATCCAAACCCTAACCTGAGTCGGGTCAGGTATACGGGTAACCCTACTTTTTTTTTCCATAATTTTTTTGTTAAACTTGTATTATATACATTCTCTCTTTGCAAAGGGCAAACACAAATAAAATTAAATACATTACAACATTAATTTGAAATGTTTGGTTCTTTGGCTAATTTGTGGATACTTTTTTTGTAGTAGCCATCAACGAAGACCTTAGAGGTATAATGTTGCATTTCTTCCATTTTAAGAGAATGATAACAAAATAGACCTTCAACATTTATTTACTTATGATCAGCCTACTTGGCTTTCATTAACTCACATACCAATGCAAAATGGAATAAACATTATTTCTTTGATGGCCATAGAGGATCATGTGTTTCAGCATGTCTTAATTTTAAAATTCCAGTAACATGTGATACTTGATTACAATTTTCCTCCTCCAAAAATTGTCCCTCATCGAGCTCTATTATCCGCCTATCTGATTACATGTTCCTAACCTGCTCCCTATTATGAATGTCAGGCCTTCGATATAAAGCTAAATCTAGTGTGTGATGTGCCCTTCTGAGGGAGAGATGATGAGTAATAAATACAATAAAATATGACATATCTTCATTTCATTCACCATACCTAAAAGAATAACAGAAAAGCAATTAAACTATATATAAATTAACCACACTTTGAAGGTACCATCCTCTGTTATCCCATAATGGATATCTACAACAAAGCAAAATATATGTGACCACACCTATGCTCCAAACATCTTATTCATACCCAAATTTATGTTTAAGCACCTCTAGTTCAACATAGTATGCACTAAACAAATACTATAATAATAGTATAAATAAGTTCAATAGTCTAACACTATAATAATAGGGTTCTTTAATATTTGTAGTCGGGTAAAAATCGGGTTGATCGGGTTGTGTGGGTCGGGTATGACCCGACCCTAAATTCAAAACAGGTCAAGAGCCTAAACCCTGACCTTAACCCTACCTGTAGTCGGGTCGGGTGCAAGGTTAAGCGGGTTGGGTTCGGGTCGGGTTGGATTTTCCCAACCCTAGTCATAAAGACCTGAGGCTTCTATGGATAATGTTAGAGATTGCGATATGTTTCTCCATCACCACGACGGTTTGGGTATTGACCATAGGGTCTTTACCGCGGGTCTCCCGCAGGTCTTCTTAAGACTATTTAGTACGTACGAAAAGCGGAATTACATGAGCATCATGGAAGACTTGTGTTTCTTGCTAATCTATGTCCATGAGCACATTTGGGATCCTCTTCTACAGATTCGTGGCAGGCTATTGAGAGCCCTAGGGATTTGGGTCAAGCTGTTGTTAAGCAGTTTACTCTAAGGTTGGAGTACGTTGTTTGGAGATTTCTCGAGAGACGAGTCATCTCTAAGTTATAGAATTGATAGTGTTAATTATCGAACAAGGGATGTGGGATAATTAATAACATTGTTTGATATTTCTTGTTAATTAGACAAGTGGAACTGTTAAAAAACTTACTAAAATGTAGGTTAAAAATATCTAAGCATTGCATGTGTGATGTTATGCTTCTTAGGATAGAGTAGTTTCTAGGCAGAACTACATCTGGATCCGATCTTGTTGGAAACATTGGAGATGTTGTCTGATAAGTACGTAGACAACTAACATCGGGTGATGTTGGCCCGATCCAAAAAATATTAATTAAACCTTTTGTCCTTTTGAAGTTCTTCTCCTGAAGGCGGAGATACTCCATTGTGGTTGTCGTTGTTGTTTGGTTTGCTTTGTTGCAGGTTTTTCAGGCGACAACGAGTGAGACCAAGATTGACGCGTATAGAATGAAGTTTCTTCGTGTCTGCAACTCTAGTACGTAAGTGTACCTTTAGCATGAGAGTCAACTTGTTATTTATTTTCAGACGGACGATGGACTTATACTTAGATGGATGAGCTAGTCTTTATGAATTTTCAGACGTTAAATAATATCATATGATTTGGTATTCGTATTTGTGAACCCAGTTATCATGACTTGGATACTTAATTGAAGGATTTGTTTTGTATTTAAAGAAGAAAAAAAAATTCGCTACTTACTGTTCGTGCTATTTCAAAATACTTTTAAAAATCCAGGTTGTGACAGTGCCACACCAAGCCCTGGCCAAATCTGGTCACGCCTGACCATTAGGGTGGTTGCGTAAGTGAATGATGGTTTTTATGATGGCATACGATGGTATTTGGGTGTGTGTACGACAAAGGTTTTGATGCAGTATGATGACAACCGGTCTGCCAAGCCGTGCTAGGATATAGCCAACTCTAATTAGGCCCGACCAGTAGTGTTGTTGCGATAATGTTGTGATGGTGAATGACGATAGTTTAAACTACGTACAACGGTAGTTGCAATGATGTACGATGGTGGCCGACCCGCCAGGCCATGTCATGCAATGTCCAAACGCACTAGGCCATGGCCAAATTTGGTCAGTTCTGGCCAGTAGGGTGGGTTCCATGGTGAACAATGGTAGTTTTGATGGTTTTTTACGAGATAGTCGGTGGTGTATGTGTGGGTGCTATGCGGTTTAACACATATGGCCTAATTTAGGTAAGGTAAATATTAAACTGATTTTTTCCTTTGGCACATGCAACCTATTTTAAAAATGTTTTAGGAACCTCTCCTTCTATTTTGAAATTTCCCCTTAAAATAATTAATCTTGATTGGGGCTAGGTCTGTGATTGGTAACAGAAGTGAGGATTTATCAGTTTGCTAGCTTTCCAAAAATAATTAGTACCAAAAAATAATCTAAAATAGTCAAATATTATTTACTTGAAGAAAGAAAATAGACTTTCTGAAGTCCGGACCAATGAATACGTTCAACACAAATGCCCTTCAATTTTTTCCACATAATGAAGAATATAAATTTTCTTGAGGAGAATGTATATTAGTGGAGTCGAAGCAACATGATTATGTAAGTAAAAAGACTTAGCAACCACTATTACCACCACCACCATCACCTCCGCCACCCCCATTCCCACCTATTGTAGCAGCACTGCTTCCGTCACTACCGCTCAAAGTGGTGCCAATATTAATTCCACCACCAACAACTGCTGCAGAATCAGACCTAGAAGAAAGTGACTTGGCCATCTCCCTGTGGATCATGATCAAGGATATAATGAACACATGATCTGTTCCTGCGCTAACTCGAACCTTGAAACCACCCTTTTTCACATAATCATCTCCACCCCAGGAGAAGTTGTTGTTGACCTGAAACATCATAAGAGGTGTGAACAGATCCCCTAAGGAAAACATGAAAATCACACTAGTAAAATATCGTCTAGAATGACCAGCGATCGTACATTTGCAATCATCATGTCACCCTTATATATTGTGGGTGGAAATCCTACAACATCAAAGTCGCCTCTCCTCTTCTTCTTTGCAACAGTTGAACCTAAGAACACATTGAGGGCGAGCCCGTCCTGTCTCTTGACACTCACCAGGGAATCCTCCTCCCTGGTGTTCTTCCCTCTATAAACTCTCCATGTACTTGAAAATATCTGTCCCAGGAACCACACAAAGTTTAGAAATTAAGGGAAGAGAAGAGACGAAGAAATAGGGAGAAAGGATTTTGATGATCGCACCCTACGACGAATGGTGGCTACGGCAGAGCCAGTGGCATCAATAATGGTCCACTCATAATAATTCGCCATGGAGTCTCTGTTCTCTATTCGAAACAGTTGGCCTCCATTGGGGTCAAGAACATTGAAGATAGTGCGCTGGAAAATTCCCTTTTTTGGCTTCAGTATCAGATGCGTCGGGTGAGGGATGCAGAACTTTGCATCAACCACAGGATCTCTGGTTGTCTTTCCTTCGAGTTTCTCCATTGCTAGAAGCAGATTATATGGAACGAAAGGTGCTTACTGCTGCTATATAACGCAGTGGTAGAAGGAATTTGCTGAGAAAGCGGCCGATTATGGATGTCTTAAGACCATAAAGAAACTACTCCAATGAAGATTGGCAATTGCATCCACTATAACCCTTAAGCAAGACACGATAAGAATTTATGATTTCAGTCCACGCAGCCTTGTCAAAGGGTACAAGTCAATTTACTCATTCAGATTTGCGTTGTTCCCAACACACTACCGCGTGGACAGCTCATAGTTAACGACAATTCTAAGTTCTTTCGTGGAATTAGTATAATTAGTTTCACGACCATGACTTTGTGATCGACTGTCATATCACTATGTAGAGAGAGAAACTTGGAAGGCTCTCTCACCAAGCAAAGCAATTGGTGAGAGAACAGTCAAAACATTTTGATTAGGTGACACAAGGTAACATGCCTAGGGAGAGCTGGCACAAATTTTTTTTTTTTTTTTTATGGGAAAGCACTAAAACGAATTTAGGAAGATGATACCGACCAACTTCCAGGCATATTGGAGTGGATCTCCCCCGTCAATCTACACCTCTTATTCTATCCACAATTCCTAGTAGCCAGTTTAGGGGTTGAATTCCCATATTTTTCGTCAATAATATCTAGTCGTGTAGGATAGAGATGTCAAATCGCTTATTTAAAATGTAGGGAACATTGTTTGAACAAAAAATGTAAGGACTTACGAATATTTTATTGTCAACAGATAGGCAAATTAATCTAGAATGCATATACTGATACGTCCTATTGCGTCGCAAAGCCTCATCCTGTACAAAAAAAAGCTGTTGTGGGGTAGGAACGATGACCAAACTCACAAACTAGTATTATTAATAACTATTTTTATTTTAAATTGAAGATAATCTCAAAGATAAAAATAAAAAGTTATAAAATTAAGAGTTTTTTTAATATTACTTGGCCGAAGAAACTAATGTTTAAAATTCTCTAGTCTTTAAACAAAAATGTCGTATTATCTGTTTTAGGATGAAACTGCATTTAGGTTTTAAATATACTTAATACACATATATATTATAATAAATGAATACCAAAATAGTGGGGCGCCGTTCTGGTGGGAATGATTGATTGGCAGCAGTCAAAATTCGCCGGCGAGAGGTGACTGGTAGTGATTCACCAGTGAGTTGCTGGAGACATTAAAAACCTGATTTTTTACATGACAAAAGCTATTCAAAGTGAAAAAAGCTTCATTTCGGCATATCCGATCACCTTTTAACCCCCATAATGGATATAATTTATATATATATATATATATATATATATATATATTACAACAAAGAGGCAGGCAATGATGACATATATATAGTTAGAAAGGCGTGGTTGATGAACATTGATTTGTCGGTAAGGTTCGGCAAGCTGCTGCTTCAAGTCAAACAACGACTTGTTGTCAATAGTAATGTGACTTTGAAGCGTTTAATTCTATCTTCGCAATCATCTATTATATATGAATTAAAAGACGATGAGGGTCTGCAATCAGTATTTTTCATTCATATAAAGGCAAATAAAGAGGTGTTATCATTATATATCGAGATAAAAGAGCCTAGCAATGGTGACAAATCACCATCAGTAGAAAGGAACCAAACATTCAATAGATCTAAATCACCAGTGGTATCAGCTCTCCTCAACTCTAACTTCGGATTGCAAACGGGAGTCAACAATACACAATTCACTTATGAAATTGTCAGGTAATAATGAATTTTAGATTACAGGATAGTGTACTTTATCGTGTACTCGAGCATACAATATCTAATCTATCATGTTTAGTACAAAGAATATCATGGTAAGCAAAAACACGATATTTATAATATCGCATAACTAATGACGCAAAATACAAAAGTGATATTATACTAATTCATTTTTGCGTAGATTGAATAACACGACTTGTATGAATATCGTGTTCTTGATAACAATGTATAATTTATAAGTGTGTAACTGAATACACAATGTCGAGTATATCGCATATTGATTAACGCATTAATATCCATTACAAATTGGGAGGACTAGGAAATTTCAACTCAAAAAATCAATGTCACACTTAGTACAATAATCCAATGCCTACATAACCTGTCAAATAAATCAACCATATTATATCAAAAGAAATGTCACCAACAATAGGTGCAATAAGGACTTCATTTGATAACTATGAACCCCCATACAACCCTAACAATTACGATGGCCAAGAATTTGAAGAAGTGTAGGGTGATGATCAATGGAACAAGAATGATATAATTGACATGGAAAGTATGTCTGACCACGAAGAATTCTGACACAGCAATGTACCTAGTAATTTAGATGTTGAGGCCAAGGCAAAGTGGGAGTCAGTCGATGATCACAACCTATTGGAACCGAATATTGGTGAGTCTAGCTAATGACTAAAAGTTGTAAGCAAAGAACTACTAGAATCTACTCCAAATAGGGGCACATTTTCTAAGCCTATTATATTTCAAGAAAGTTTTGATTGACCTTGCAATAAAGGCGAATTTCACATATCATATTGTGGATGAGAACAAGAATATGTAGGCCGCAAAGTTCTCTGACCAATCTTGTAATTGGTATATAAGGGCTTTAAAAATAAGAGATCATGTGACTATGATGAGGTTAGTGTCCAACCATTCATGTGGAACACAAAGGAATTCAACTGACCATCCTCTAGCATCACACTTTTGAATTACAAGAAGATGTTATGGCATGTTTAAAGATTCAATAGACATTACACCGAAAAACATATAAAGATATATTTCGAAGTACTGGGGTACAACTATGAACTACAAGAAACGTTGGCGTGCAAGTAAATCAAACTTATGATATTCTTGAAACATGTTTTCAAAAATACAACATTTGAATATGATGTGTTATCGGTCACACAAGGCTATTACAATCGCATATTCTTACAACATGACCTATTAACCTATCTGTTAACATGTACACGATGATTATATAGTTCAGGTTTATGAATACACAACTATTAATCTTATCTTGGTCTCATGAACATGACCAATTTCCTATTAACTTGTCATTTAATCTATATTAGAATGTTAACTAGTTTAAATTCAGTTGTGCAGGTAAAGTACTAAGTGATTTAATAGATGGGGACCGAGATGAATCCTATCGCATACCTCATGTATACGGAATTCAGATAGAAAGGAATAATCTAGGAAGTACAGTAGTTCCAATTATATCATGTGATATTCCTGGACTAGTAGGGGATATGATTTTAAAAGTCTCTTTTGGATGTTTGGGCTGGTTGCAAGAGCCTTCAAAATAGCATTGAGGTCATTACTAACCGTATATGCTATTTTTTTGTAGGAAAAGTATCACGGTCAGCTATTGATAACAATTGTACTTGACAAGAACAATAATATATTATGCATCGTATTTACAGTGGTCGAGAACGAGTGTGAGAAAACATGAAGCTGGTTTTTTGAATTGCTTAGAAATAATCTATTTTCTAATCCTCATCTGAGTTGGATACAATTGTTTTTATATAATGAAAGGTTTGACAAATGCTATTAAGCAATATTTTCCCTTTACATATCATGAATATTGCATCTATCACATAGCAGCAAATATGTTGGACGGATTCAAAGACAACTACCTAAAGAACTAGCATCATGTGGCAGCTGAAACTTTCAGACAAAATGTTTATGATGAAACAATGAATAGCATCAACGACATAATCCTGAAGCATTTGCTTGGCTAAATAAGATAGGTGAAGAGCACTAGGCCAATGTTGCATTTCCAGATAAAAGATATGGAACACTCTGCTCAAATGAGTATGAAAGTGCTAACGCAATGTTCAAAAAAGTCAGGTCAATGCCTATTACTTGGTTAATTGAGCATACAAGGGAGCGCACAACCGCACTCTTTGAGAAATATCAGACAGACGGACAAAATATGACTAAAGATGTAACCCCATTTGCTCATAAACACATTGAAAGCAGAAAACAAGAAGTAAGGAATGTGCATGTATTGTCGATATCAATATATGAATTCCAGGTTAACTTGCTATATCACAAGGTAAAATGCAATTAATATCGTGTTTCTATTATACATTATGGTCAATCTCGTGTATGTTTATCTGTTGAAAAAATACATTAGTTTTGAGCGTAAGGCTAGTGTTGATGGGTCATGTTTTTGATAACACTATATATCCCTTTTCGTGTTCCCATTCACACGATATTCATTCAACATGATGTAGTGAATCTAGTAGAATGTAGCTGCCAATGCAAAAAGTTGCAGCATCTGGTGCTATCGTGTAAACATGCAATTGCTATAATTGATCACAAACACTTCTTTGTGTCTGACTACTACAAAAAATGGTACTCCACATAAACATATAAAATGACATATCGAGAGCTATTATACTCAACAATAAATAAGCACCAATGGGCACCGATTGGAGTTCTACCTACATTCAACGAACCGATCCTACTCAAGCAGCGGGGGCATCCACAAAAAACCAAATAGAGTCAAAACCATAGGTCAAAGCCCCACGCAAATATGGAGCATGCTAGCAGTTAGGTCACAACTGCAAATGCTGCACCAACGCACAAGAGGTCCCTCTGAATGTGGTTGTTGCTCCAAGTACAAGCTGAAGGAGGGTTAATGAAAGAGTAGAAAAATGATGTAAGGAAGGGGAATATCAATCAATGTTGCCTCTTCCACCCCCTTTCATTAGCTAATTAGAGGAAATGCCATTGTACAGTCGTGTTATTAGAAACACAATTTTTGGAAAATATCATGTAACACTATATGATTTTGTATATACATCGTGTTAACGATAACACGACCTTCACTACAAGAAAATCAGTCAACAACGGCAACCAACTGCCATCGCTATTAATGCCCCCATCCGTTGTAATTAGTAATTGTGGCATGCAACTGTGCGTCGCAATTGCTTATGTCGCTGAAACTTTCAGCGATAGTTCATAGTGCTTGTTAAAGATCATGATGTCGATAACACTATATTTTGATCTTTGGTTTGTTAATATTCTATATTGTATACATATCATGTAATCGAAAACACGATCAAAGGGTTAACGTGTAACCAATTACATGATAAGAAAAGACTAACAATGAATATTATAATTTTTTTCTACACTACATGTCACCATTTACACAATATTTTACATCATGCTATCGATAACACAACCATAGCAAAGAATAAATGATCGATTTCCAAAGAGTCAATCCAATTTTTGGCATAGCAAATATAAATCAGAATCACCAATTTGCGAGGAGTCATCACCAATTTTTGATGCATTCGGTCTTGAATTGGCAAATATAAATCTGCACCTCTTGTTAGATCAAGTAACCATTTGGTACCCACTGTCGGGAGACCGTTGGGAGAAAGCTCACCTAAGGAACTTCATCGATAGCATGGTGAGCCATCTAGGAAAAATGCAAAAGTTATCAGGACATTGATATAATGCCCAACTATATGACTCAACCCCCTCCGAGGCAGATGAGTAGACTGGTACAAACAATTAATGACATGTATTGTCAAATGAATTTGCCAATCCACCCCATCAATCATCGGTGCCATTCTTGTCATCCGCCTCAGAGGAGGACGAGTCATAATCTTGCGTTATTTCAATGTTCTGAATGTCTAATCGCATTTTACCTCATGATTCACCAGGATGTGTCATGGAGACATATGGTGTGTGATGTTCTATTTTCATATTTATAATCAGTGACAGATGGTGGCATTATTTCATGAAGGATCACCGGATTGTGGTCTACTAATGTAAATTTTTTTTATGTTATGTAATGAATGTATATTTCCAAGAGATTGAGGCCATTGTGTTCATGTATTGTACTCATCAAGTAATATTAATGAAAAAAGTGTTTTGCCTACAAATTTGTCTTTCCCCTTTCCTATTTTGCAACTCATGAAATTGTTTCAAACCATAACAAGTAATACTTTATTAGTGACACGACCTCATCAGGATGATTGTCTTTATGCTAACACAATCTGTAACATATAATGCACGACATGTCTTTAATTCATGTTATCGGTGACACGATCAATGTATGGTCCTGTTTTGGTGACACAACCAACAAACTAATATTTCATGACCTAACTATACTTCGTGTGATCGGTGACACGACCTACTAGTTGATCATCTTTTTGCTAACATGATCTACAAAATACAATACACAACCTAACAAATAGTCATATGATCGATGGCATGACATACGTCTTGGTGTGTTATTGATTACACGATCTGTAACCAATCTTAGACTACTTAACATGACTTTGTGTTATTAGTGATACAACTTACGTATATGCGTCTTGCTTATTATACAATATACATCCTATATTAGACAACCTAACATGAGTTCGTGTTAGTAGTGACACAACTGACGTAAAGTCGTGTTGTTGATTACAAGATTTGCTACCATATATTAAATGATCTTGAATGAAATTAAAATAGTATTTTGTACTTTGTAAATTATGAATTATAAGATAGGCCCAAAAAAAATACTACTACAACTAATTTGAATCTGCATTGAATTCTTGATCAATTCGCCCATAAAGAATTACCGCACATATTTGTAGCCAGACCAAATTTGTGATCTCCGCTTGAGTAAAATCTGGTTGAATGACACCTCCACTTAGCTTCACAACATAATACATCAGGAACACCCACAGTCTTCATTCATCTCTTGATATGGACTTTTATTGATCTTCGTCGTTGGCCAATTTGTTGCACCCTTTATATGAAGGATCCTCTCCATGGTTGCCGCAATACATCTTCAAATCTAGTCAACCTCTGCAAAGTGGTGATTGTGGTCACCCTTTAGCGGGTTATACCACCTAAACCTCTGCTCCTTGCATCGGGTGATGAGCAGAAGAAAATGGTTAGTATCATAGATCAAAATAAAACCACTCTCGGTGTTAACATTCATCCTCCTCATCAAGTTGCCCACTATTTTGGGATGCATCTCCTCCTTGTCATACTGTGTCTGAACATTGTAGTAGTGTTGGATCGAAAATTTCCCAAAAAAATAGTTGGGATAAACTCTGGGATATCTTGTATTTCGCTCCTCCAGAAGTTGGCCGAACACGTCTATTACCTAAATTCATCAACAAATATGTAATGTGTTTAGTGGTAACATGATATACGATATGTGGTGTAAATATGAGCATGACAGGTTAATTTATTGTGTAACCAATAACATGACAAATACTATGTTGTGTAAACACAAATACACTAATTACACATAAAAATTTTGTTTTATAATTATCGTGTTATTGATACAACTATATGTGGTTGTTCCGTGTTATCAATAATGTGAAAAACATATGTGACTGGAGACAACTTTCACATATCATGTTATTCATAACACGCTATGAAAAGAATCGTGTGGTAAATAACACGAAAGCAAACTATGACCAAATAATTACCTCGTTCGTTATGCACTCTTGTCTAAGCAGAGACACATAATATATGTGGAGAAGTGTCGCCATAGGCCATTGCTTGTGTGGGTGTTCCATAAAGTCCTTGATGGTCTCCTAATCTTCACGATGTAAGATCTCCATGTGGAACATGGTCTGGAGATCAAGGTACTTGTGTGGCACCATAGCGGCTTCCTCCTTATCCTTTTGCTTTTCAGCGTGCTCTTTGATGTCTATCACATGTCTGATACTTTTTCGTAGTTCCTAATCAACTAGATTAGAAGTATCTTATATAATGGCACTACATGAAGCAACATTTGAGTACACCATTTCCAGGGTAGAAGACTTTGCAAAATATGCCTCTGAGGCATAGATAACATATGGGGCAGCGACGAATGCCAACAGAACTTCATCCCCTGGCATTGCCTTCTGCTCCTCCCTTGCCGGCCTCGTCGTATGTCCAATCTTCTCAACAAGGTAGCTGCTATATCCCTTGCTGGCTGGATCATCCTTCGAATCCTTTGCCTTCTCTGTAGCCTCTTTGGCTACCTTCTTGGCTGGTTCCTCCCCCTTTGATGCATGCATGGGTGGATTAGCCACCGTGTACCTCATCCTCATAGGCACAAGAGATAGCAAGGATGCAATGGGGCTAGTATCTGAAGCTTTCCATTTCTTTATCCTTAGCTTTATTTGCTTCGATGGCGCTGCTTCCTCCTCCCAGCCTTGCACTAATACCTCCTCCCGAGATTGTACCTTTTCCTCCTCTTGGGATTGAACCACTCCCTCATTAATTTTCTTGAGGAATCTGATGATTGCGGTCCTTTTAACCTTCAGACCCTTCTTCTTCTTTGGGAAGCCAACTTTGGGCCCCCTTTTCTCTGCATACATGACATGCAAATAACGCATGTCATTGATGACACAACATTTCCACCTATCGTATTGAAATTAATACGTTAATATATATAGTCGTGTTATTGATCACACGACCACTACCATATAGTTTTCTTATAAAATGATAATATACTTTTGTGTGTTATCAATGACACGATGACCTCAAAACTAACATGATAATAGAAAATGACGTGCTATCGAATATATACTTATGCAAAATGAAATCCTCATCGATAGATTGAGGGACATATTTTCTTTGCTCTTGACGAGAAGATTGGTAAAAAGTTTCACTTGATTTGGAAGCTCTGGCCATGACCCAAACTGATATCTCTCCTTTAGTTGTTGGCAAAGGGGTTGTTGCATATTAGATCTCTGATTGAGGGGGTTCATGCGGCTGCTCAATCTCCAGTTCATGTGGGGGCTACATCTATTCGATTAAGCTCGTTGCCACCTCAAGAGCGTTTTTAACCCTCTAAGGAGAAACTTGCACATTGTTGGTGCTTCAACCCAGCTTCCCGTATAAGATAGTCGTGTCCAATATCACATCAATGATCCCAGCCATAACTTCCACTAGCATGACAAAGCTTTCAATGACGTCTTCACCAGATTGGGATTGCCCTGACATAGGTCACAATGTGCTTGAACATGAGCATTTTTCATTTGTATCATGATATTTGTGGCCGCCTTCTTCACCTTTGGTGTCAGCCTTTGGCCATCGATCAAGTGGGCCTCTTCAGTAATTGGAGTTATTTGCATAATAGTACTTGTGAATCTACCTTGAGCCGCACAAGTATCTCCTTGTACCACTTCCTCATCCCGTGATGAGCCAACAACTTCTTCCTCGACTTTTCATCAGCTAGGTCAAGTTTAGTGGTCTTCTCCCCGTTCGTCATAAATTGCAGAAACCCGGGCCACCTCTTGCACCTCGGGCTACATGGGGAAGAACTTGAAGCTTATATTGAAGTATGCTAAAAAAACTGCACCTATGTGTGCAAGACAAAACAATCCCATTAATAATGATCATATGTCATTTATGTCGTGTCATGGATAACACGTTTATTAAACTCATCGTGTTATTGATTGCACAAAATGCTCACATCATGTAATTGAATATACATGATATAGTACTTTATAGTCTTATCAATAACACCATACATACGTTGTCATGTTATGTATCGTGTTCTCGTAAACACGCTACGTACACTATCGTGTGATTTAAAAAATGATATACCTAAAGGGTTTATATGATGTCGTGTTATCCATACTATACTCATCGTAGCAATCGTGTTATTGATAATACGACAGTTACCTGTAGCACAAATGAAGCCCCAATGAGACTTTCAGTGGTGGTGGAGCATTCGTCTTGTCTACTCCTTATGTTTCAGTGGACTAATGATATGCCTCGAATCAACATGTCATGCACAGCTCTAGCCCAATTGTGTCTCCCCACAATTGCCAGGTCATCTATGAAGTCACACAAAGATGGGGAGACAGATTTGTTTTTTTGTGTGAATAAAACTAAGACCCCATGTGCACGATAGCCAACCATGCTAAGTCCTCGTCGGAGACAATCCATCTATTGTCTGCCACTTCTTTCAAAATTTCCTCAGTGAGATTCTTCTTCGGCTGCCTCCCTGCAAAGAACCTTTTGAAGAAGTGCCCCTTGCCTTGGGCAGCCTTCCCGTAGCCACTATCCAACTTTTCTGGATCCCTTTCATACTGAAACCCGTGATCAGTGAGACTTCTTCGAATGTAAGGGATAGTATTTCACCCCGAATGTTGAAAAATTATTGTGGGTCGTCCCAACACTCGCCAATTAGATTGTCAAGGAGCAACCTAGAGATCAATCGTATACTAGGTAGTAGGTAGAACCCAGTCTCCTCCAAGATTGTCTTGCATCCTAGCCTTGATTCAATGAGGTCTTTTGATACTCTAAGGCCATTGAGGAAACTGTTAGTTCCCAAACCAGGTCTCCTCCCATAAATTCTCTTCTTCTCTTCTGATGCCTTCATTGATTCTACCATTTGACTGTATTCTTGTAGCTCTTTGTCTGTAAAAAATGTTATACAAATACATACATACATACATATATATATATATATATAAACAATGGGTCGTGACTAAATTCAAAGAGTCGCATTGATTCACATTATGTAACTAATGTACAATTATATGCTAAATTCATATATTGTGTTTGCAGTTGCACGATATGATGCCTTCTCAGACATGATAGCACAACAATTGAATGTCGTGTTCTAAATATTGTGTTATTAATAGCATGTTATTTCTGCTATGCATACACGATAGGAGAACATCTCCATATCGTATTCTCAATAACACGATATAGAAAATATTGTATACTTGATAACATGACAAACTATTGAGAGGATGAAAATACTAACTATGTCGTGTATTCCATAACACGATATATGAACAATTGTGTATATGAACCTGCGATTTAGAGCTAGATAAAGCCCTTACTACAAAATTAATCCGAGCTGCATCAACCCCTCTATCGGTTGGTGATTTATGCTAAATTTCACTGCTTTACCGATCGCATCAATATACACTCGAACGAAACCTCACTCACGGGAGGAAAATTTAAAGATTGTCTCTAAAAAAAAACTACAACTGGATGTTGCAGAGATTTTTTGCATCTCACTAATTGCACTTTAGAAATCGACTATCGATTTTTGGAAATTGCCTGTGGGATGGGTTGGAATTTAGAACTCACACTCCATATTTGCTTCTAGCTTATCAGAACAGTCGGATGGGTCATTTGTGTGTAAATGCAATGGCGTAATGAGTTTACACAATATAAAATCCTAAAACCCTAACCCAAGGGTATTTATTTCCAAATTTATTTAATATTGTGTAAGTTTAGGTTCAGTGGCATTTTTGTGAAAAGACCAGGGAAAGTGTAATGACCCTAAATTTATGATAATATTCTATATCAAGTTTTAGTAATTTTGGAATGTTTTATTAGAGATTTGTCTAAAGTTTATAATAGAGCTCAGAAAAACGAATGTAATGGTACTTGAATTGCATAAATCGGACACCAAGGCCGGAAGTTACGACCTCGGGAAACATGCTAAATAGGCGGGACCTACTTGAAAAGTGTAGGAAAACCCCCCATGTGGGTCTAGTTTTGTAGGGCTCATCGATATGAGTCCATCAGTACTAAGAATACATGAAACGGAGTCCGGGAGAGAAAGTTACGCGCGTTTAAAGTTTTTGAAAACTTTGAAATAATAATGATAATAATAATAAAAATAAAACTCGTTGTGGAGAGTTTTCCACGTGTGAGATGCACGTTTGCGTTGCGACGGGCGCTGTGCCATGGCGTGGTGCATGCCCGTTGATGCATCATGTGCCACGCGGCGCACCAAGCCTATAAATAGGCTCAGCGCGCCATTTTTTCTTCTGCACATCTAGAAACTTCTCTCTCTCCCCTCGTTTGGAGTCCGAATCAGACGATTCAAGAGCTGTTTCCAACTAAATCGAGTGTGTCAAATGCGATCGTGGGATCGGTTTCTCCATTTGAGACCTTTTCAATTTCGAATTTTGCACTTCAAGTTCGAGGTAGGGAGTCTTAAGTTCTATACAAATGCTCTGCCCATATGTTTAGTTTTTCTAATATGTTTTTGTTCCATTTTCGCTTTTTTGGGTTATTTTCTAAAGAATATTACGACTATGAAATGTTGTGCATATATTGTTTTATGCATTTTTTTTAAAAGATTGCATTGTTTTTGTAATATCCCAAATTTTCCTAGGTTTCGAAAATTAAATATGTGGAAAATAGCGTGTTTGACCTATTGACATTCATAGTAAAATAACTACCTCACTAGATAGAATTTGTGGCTGAAACTAATTCTATTAGAAAGTAGACAGATAGAGCTTCCAAACGCCACCAAGAATGCACAAATCGGAGTCCGGATGAGGGAGATACGACCATTTGAAGTTGAACATATCGTGCAAGACCCGTTTACCCGATTTAGACGGCCTATTTAAGTCGTTTTACGGGCCCGGTTGTTTATAATTCCGAAATTATTTTTTTAAGGTCCCAAATAGGTGGCCTAATTAGGGAGGATTACCTAAATTGGACAGGGGTTAGGAACCCTAATCTCATGTTTATAAAAGGCCTTCTTATGGCACAATTTGGGGAGTCTTTTTGCCCGATGGGAGAAGCGGGTGGACGGTGAAGGAAAAGATGGAATTTTTCGGCGAAACACCGGCAAGGCTTCGACGGCGATGGATCGACGTCAATTCGGCCACAGAGGTAAGATTTCAGGTTGAGATTATTAGGGAATTTGTTGGCTAATTTTACTGAAAATTATGTTAATAGTGAGTTCTACAAATTATTTACACTGTACAATTACGATGAATAGTATATCTGCAGCCTTGCCCACTGTTTGACGGTCGACGGCCAGCAGCCGGCCGATGACTGGCTGGTCTTTTAGGTCTAGCTTCTCTCATCAGAGGGTCAGGCTTTGGTACGCGGCGGCCGCCGAGCAGGACGCCCGGCCGGTCGTTAAAAAACAAAAATAAATAAAAGGGGAAGCTGCTGGCCGAGGTCGTGCCGGCCCAGGCCACGACAGCCCTGGACACACCGGACTGGGCCGTGCTGGCACCGGCCGCAACGGCATCACAGCCTGTAATAAAAAAAAGGAAAAAAAGGGAGAAAAATGGATTTTTGGTCACCGGATGGCCACCGGACTGTGGCGGGAACAGTGCGGTTGGTTCCGCCGTGCTACAGCGGTCCAGATCTCTTGAGCCGCCCACTCCTCCGCCGCGGTAGTGGGCAGTGCTGCCAGAGGCCGTTTGGCCTCTGGCCGGTCATGGGAAAGACGACCCGCGACGCGGGTCATCTGCGTGCCCTGGACCCCGACCTGGTTCGGTCTAGTTTCGTTAAAAAAAAAACCTATGGCAGACCGACAGAATTGGGTCCGGTTCAGTGGGTTAAAATAGTCAAAAAAATGTGGAAAAAATTAAGAATGACCTTGAGTATATGTTGAGTGTCTGTACTAAGTTTCAGACAAGGGGAAAATTCCAAAATCTTTGAAATGACTAATTTACCCTTGTGAGTTTAAGCGTAGAGTAATGGCTAATGACCAGACTTTGGGGCTCCGGTTCAGGGGCCTATGAGTTGATCTAAAAATTGGGAAAATTCTCAGTGAGAGTTTAATGTGTAACCTATATATTGGATAAACTACTTATTGAGTAAAAATCCCAGTGGGTGGGTAATTGACTTTCTTGCCCCTAGGGTTAATTGTAAACCATTAAGTCAACCTGGGTCGGTTCAAGGGCTTCACAACCCCGTCACATGAGAGGAAAATTACACAGAGTCCATAAAGTCAAGTAGTACCCTTGAGTTTAATTTTGGACCCATTGGATGTCATTAAAGCCTTAAACCAAATGTCATTAAAGACTTACCCGAGTGCAGAGAGGACTGTATCCAATGTTGGATAATTACTCTAATGTCCTTAGGTGCATTACGACCAATTTAATAAAGATTTATTAAGATAACCCAAGGAGGGTTAGGGCATGAGAGCTTGAATAATTCTTATATCATTAATGAATTTTATTATTGATATTATGATTTGCTTGGACCTGTGTAGTTCTGATGGTTTATGTTGTTCTTTGTTTCGATTTGTGATATTGATGTTGTGATAGTAATTTATTACTATCTTAAGATTATTGGAAGATTAATTAATGGGGTTTGATAGCTTTGGATTGGGCGAGAACACCTAATCAAGATAAAGACTAAAATACCTCAGAGGGGTCTGGGACTAGTTCATACAGTGAACAAAGCCTTTGACCTGACAATTTGCCTTGGTTGATGAACCGATGGTATGTCTCGAGTTGTAAACCTTAGTCTAGAAGGGACTAATAGGGTTTGGGAATCCTGGCTTATAGATGAGCAAGATAGGGTTCAGAATGGTTTTCTAAGTTTTAGCTCTTTTGAGGAGCCGCTGATTTGACTGTGTAGTTACACTTCCCCATTGGAGGGAGTTCCTTGTGAGCCGGGCTCACCGCGGATCTATTGAGGATCTTTTAGTGTACACGCAATTGGATTAGCTGACATCCTGCTTAGTTGGCTTTTCCCGCCACTTTTATTCAGGTGCAGTTGTGGACCATGCCCTTCCACTCCGGTCAGGTCCTTCTTGGGCTAGGAGGGGTAATGGTACTTCCTGGTGGATTCCAGGGGCCTGGTGGATTCCAGGGTGTTTTGTTATCATTTGTCACTTAGGTTGACATCTGATGAGGGTGATGGTACTTCTTGGTGGATTCCAGGGTGTTTCGTTATCATTTGTCACTTAGGTTGACATCTGATGAGTCTGTCTGTCATTGGGATTAGACAGGGATATTAATTATCGAACAATGGTTCGAGAGATAATTAATAACATTGTTTGATATTGCTTGTTTAATTAGAACAAGTGGAACGATTAAAGGACTTGCATAAAATGTAGGTTGCTTGAAAATACTTAAGCATTGCATGTGTGATGTTATGCTTCATAGTATAGTATAGTATTAGGCAGAACTACATTTGGATCTAATATTGTTGGAAACATTGGAGATGTTGTCTGATGAGTACGTAGGCAACTAACATCAGGTGATGTTGGCCTGATCCGAAAAATACTAATAAAACCTCTTGTCCTTTGGAAGCTCTTCTCCTGTAGGCGGAGATGCTCCATTGTGGTTGTAGTTGTTGTTTGGTTTGCTATGTTGCAGATTCTCGAGGCGACGACAAATGAGACCAAGGCAGGCGAGCTCAAGAGGTTTCCGCATTTTTGCAACTATGATATGTAAGTATACCTTAAGCGTGAGAGTCAACTTGTTATATTTTTTTCAGACGGGTGACAGGCTTGTACTTAGATGGATGAGCTAGTCTTTATGAATTTTCAGACGTTAAATAATATTATATGATTTGATATTCGTATTTGTGAACCCCAGTTATCATGACCTGGATATTTAATCGAAGGGTTTGCTTTGTATTTAAAGAAAAAAAAATTTCGCTACTTACCGTTCGTGCTATTTAATAATGCTTTTAAAAATCCGGGTCGTGACAGTTTTAACAGGTAGTTATTTGGCATGAGACCAAAAACTATCGTTCTGACAGGTAGTTATTTGGTATGAGACAAAAAACTATCATTTTGACGGGTAGTTATTTGGCATAAGACCAAAAACTATCAGAGCATAGCTTCTTGATACCTACCAAGAAAAATAATCGGCAATGGCACACGCACGGGGTGCGAAGCATCATGGGATTGCTCTGCGCTCAAACAGGCCGCTCAATACCCCATGAGTGCCGGAGGTCACAATTTTGTTTTGATCGTCATCAGACAAACCGCTGATTTTTTAATTGTGTATCTAAAATTGTTTCCTCAACTAATGGTTTTGAGGCAAAAATAAAGTTTTCGATGTTTCATGAATTTTCGCTTCGCATTACTTTAGATAATAACATGACCTACTGAATATAAAAATATTCACCCACTCCCAAACTCTGTAGGGATTAATACCGAAGTAAAAATAAGAGTAGTTTTTAACTAAATCATTTGATTGTTGCTCCAGATGTAGTTTGTGTTATTTTGACTAGTATGCAAAGGTAGAATATGCCTCAAATTTTGTATAATGATGAGCTTTACCCACAGTGATATGAGGCATTTAAAATAATTTTACAATACAATGTAAACTTGAAATCTATATAATATTTTTGGTTGTGCTTTTACTCCAATATGTTATATTATTTAATTTTGACATTATGTGTGATTGTATGTTCGTTATACGTCCCGACGGCCATCACATTCAGTCACGTGAGAATAATATACACGTGTCATACGAAATTTATGATATTTTTATTGGGTTAAATGGTGGTCGTCACAATATGAGATATTTACATCTTCGGCTAGGTAATATGGAAAAAACCCAAAAACTCTAGAGATATATATTTGTCTAGTATTAAACATGGAGATATTGGTATATTGGAGATATATCAGAATTATTGCATTCCATGAATGGTTTGTCTTTCGGAGCTATTGACTTACGTAATTTCCTATGTAAAAATATTATAAAGGTTTTAGCCAACTTGCTGGCAGGTTACTTCCTGCTCTAATTAGCTCAAATCAGTTTGCTTTTGTCGAAGGCATGAAAAGCTCAAATCAGTTTGCTTTTGTCGAAGGCATGAAAAAGTATTAGTGACATCATCCATCTTAGGCCTGCTTGCTCATGAGTAATTAAGGCAATATTAGGGGAAAAACTAACCAGAGTTGTAGCTTCCCGTCAGATAATCTGACAGCCAGGAGTCCACAGCTTAAGCTCTGACTAGACATCGTCTTATATTAGAAATCATGATAAAATATTTTCGTTGTTAGGTAAATTTCAGTAAAGCTTATAATTGTATAAGATAGGAGTTATTCTCTTTTCCTTAATTTAGATTCCATGATACATGGATCGACTCCATTTCCCTCTTTAGTGCGTTGATCTACGGGTTCAACTACGGATTATTCAAAAGTGCTCTTGAGAAGATATGGAAGCTGATTCCGGATGTGGAGATTGAAGATGCAATGGAAGCCCACGATTTCAGGAGGATGGCCAAGCCCATATTGTTGAGTAAAAATAATTGATGAATTTTCTAAATTCTAATTGGTGAAAAAAATATCAAACATTAGACATTTTCTAAATTTCATTTGACCTAAAAATAAAAGCTATTTTTTTTTAACTTACCAAATAAGTCTCCTACCCCCTCTTTCAGACACCCCACCTCTATTAACACAGCCGATGGATATTTATCGTATGTATATAAGTAGGATGGGGTGGCTAAAATAAGGGGTGGTGGACTCCACATTTTTTCTCATTTTGTCTTCTAAAATAATCTCCCGGTCCATATTATAACAATTTATTAAAAAAATAGTAGAATTCGCAATTAATAGAATGAAAATAGCTTCTGAAACTTTTTTTAAAGTGCAAACACTTAAATTAAGACAATTGGTGCTATTAATATAGAATAATTTTTAAAAAAAATTAAATTATTAATATAAGACAGAGGAAATTATCAAGTTCTCTAACTAGAGGGGCAAAAATTACTTACTTTCTCAAGTCATGACAAATGAACAGCTGTGTTCAACACAAACACCCTTTTCTCCCACATGATGTAGAATATGAGTGTTTTTTTATGGAGAATGCACATTACTAGATTCAAAAGAACATGACTGTGCAAGTAAAAGTACTAAAAGATTTTAGCTAAGCACCACCACCACTGGTGGCATTCAAAATTGCACCACCAATCTCAATTCCATTTACAATTGCTGTACTACGAGAAGTAGAATAATTCAACAAGACCATCTCCTTGTGGATCATGATCAAAGATAATATGAACACATAATCTGTTCCGGCGCTAACTCGAACCTTGAAACCGCCCTTTTTCACAGAATCGTCTTTACCCCAGGAGAAGTTGTTGTTGACCTGAAGCATTGTAATTCGTAAGCATGTGTCAACGCATCACCTAAAAAATTGTGAAAATCCGACTAAATTAAATCGTTTTCTAAAATGACCAATGATCATACATTTGCAATCATAGTGTCGCCTTTATAGATTGTGGGAGGGAATCCTACAACATCAAACTCTCCCCTCCCCTTCCTCTTTACGTCAGCTGAACCCATGTACACATTGAGGGTCAGTTCATCCTCTTCCTGCCTCTTGACAATGAACAAGGCGTCTTCCTTCTGGTTGTTGTTTCCACCATATACTCTCCATTTACTTGAAAATGCCTGGCCAAGGAACCACACAGAGGTTAGAAAGGTAAGAGAAGAGATGGAGAAAGAGGGAGAAAGAATTCTGATGATCTCACCTTGCGACGAAGGGAGGCGACCGGTGAGTCAGTGGCATCAAGAATCGACCACTCATGTCTCATCAGGGAAATTCCATTGACTATTTGAAATAGTTGGTTTCCATTGGTGTCAAGAACTTCGAAGATAGTTTTCTTCAAAAAAAAATGTTTGGGCCTCAGTATCAGATGCATGGGCTGAAGGATGCAGAACTTAGCATCAACCACAGGATCTGGGGCTGCCTTTTCTCCGACTTCCTCCATTGCAAAAAGCAGAAAACATGGAACAAAAGGTGTGTATTGCTGCTATAAAAAGGGGGAAATGGAAGGAATTTGCACAGAAGGTGTCAATACTGGATGAGATCATTATCGGAAGAGTTCAGCTGTCAGACGTATTTTACTTACGCGGCTCTCATTGGGTGGGAGTGCCCAGCTTATCCGACGGCATCAATTATGGATGTCCAAGACTAGTAAGATTAGAAAGTGTAACACTTGAGAAATGTCAGAGAAAGAACTTTTGATTCTAATAAAATATGGCACTTTCGACAGAGATGATAAGAATGCCAGAGCTACTTTATTACGTTGTCAATTTGCACACGGCGTTGGGGGCAGCCCATATTGAATCATTGACCGACCAAGAAAATAAAATTAATTTTCTGACCAACTTCCTGACTACGACCAGCCCATGCTCCAATATAAGCAACGTACTTGTACATAGACAGTGCATTGCCTCTATATATAAGCATGTTCAGGACCAGACTAGTCCAGGGTCTTTAGTCACGGACCCCGAATAGGCTTAAACGTGTCCCTCAAAGAACCTTGTCAAGGATGCACGTAACAGAGTAGAAGGCTACTTGACCCACAGCAAGTAACATATCTAAGGGTCATCCATCTAGAAAATTAACGATGCACACATTAGTGCACATTAATTTTAGGGTTAATAATATTAACATATATTAGCATGTGCATTATTATAAGAGTCATCCATCTATAAAATCAATGATGCACACATTAGTGCATGTTATCTTCAGCGCCAATGATATTAATATATAATAACATGTGCACCATTTATTTCAAATATTACTAGCTCCTACACATTTCTTACACTAAGATCACTATAAATAGATAATGAAATACTTCCCACGTCGAGACATATGTAGCCAACCCACGAAAAGCTTTGAAGTTTGAACCAATTAGAGGGTTCAAACAAGCAATGGTTTTGTGTCATCGGCCATTACATCACTGCTGAAGAAAGCATATAAGATGAATTGATCGTGTAATGGGAGCCAAAAGTAGCTAGATGGACCGAAAAATTCTGAGTGGTGAATTTTGAAAACTACAACATGAAAAACTTCCAAAGAGAGGTGGGCTACTCATTATATGAACTCTTGATAGATAAACGTTGTAGATGGAAAGAGTTTTTTTACTCTTCATTGACAATGAGCCTAGTGTAAGTTGCACATGAGAGCTCTTCATCTAAGAGATTGATGGCGCCTATGCTAATATGTGTGCCATTGATCTTAAATATCAATAGCTCCTATGTATGACTTACGCTAGGCTCATTATCAGTGAGGAGTATGAACAACTCGTCCCTGCATATAATCTTCCGCAAGTAAAGCCACAAGAGAATGTTATTCTTCATTTCTAAGGCCAGCCTGCACCTTCTGCTCGTTCTACTCTTCTTTCTAGTGGGCTGATATCCTCTTTTTTGTCAATATATAGCATTATTAGTCATGCTATAGAGATAGAACATGCCTATCTGCACCTTAATTATCCCTTCAGTACCCCATTATAACAAAAATTTGAGTGTATTTTCATTAGCTCTTTAAACCCCATGAACCCTGACTATTTTTCTTATGAATTACCCAAATTAAAACTTCATCTCATTCTCCCTTCCAATGCTCGATGACAACAATATTTCTGGCTCTACCCATGACGACAAGAGAGGCTCCTCCTCCTTATTCTTTTCCAGGCCGGACCAAAAGCTGGAACCATGGTAGGAGTCGTGGCTGCGGACATGGCTTGGCATGTCTAGGAGCCCGGTCACTTGTTTAGGCCAGATCTGGAGCCTCCCAGCTCCAGCCATATATGGTGTCTCTTGGTCATAGCTAGGCCTCTCGAGTCAATATGATGCATCTGGCCAAGTGTCACGGGGACAAACTAATGTATACCGACTCTCCCTTGTGATGACTTGTTACACCAAGCAACCAAAAGCCAACTCACCCTCTCTAACTTCACCCAAGGTTAATGCACAACAAGTACAAGCAAAACACTAGAAATTTAAGGAAAAAGTGGCAATGCCCCAAAACCTTTATTCTCAACAACTCTATGCTTCCGAATACATTGGAACAAGGCCCAGACTCACTCCTAGCCCAAGGATCCACTCTACGCCGACAAAGACCCCCTTGGCTGGATTCGCCCATTGGTTGAATCCACCAAGGCTGGCTGGATCTGGTCATGCCCTCTGCCCTTCATGTGCTTATTACAATAAGTCTCTCCCCTCTCTCAAGGTGTTGCACGCCCCCTTACATAGAGAAAGGGTCGGGAAGCCTAGTACTACTAGGAATAGCCCAACCATAGTTACAAATTTTGGATCCCAACAATCCCTACCCAATGCAAATCAGAAAACAGCTCCCAATCCTACCCAAAACCACCTCTTCAGAGTCCTAACTCAGCTAAGCCCTCCTTCAAGTATCACGCCTCAGCTAGCATTCCTTGGGACTCCTACACTGGGTAGAAGTCCTCCGCTCACATGCCTTCTTGTCTCAGCAGAGTTTTGGTTGCGTCCATTTCTCGCATAGAGTCCTTGTCCCGCTAGGCTTCGGCCGTCAAAAGCAGTCCCATTTGCGTTTGACTCCTTCTCTATGTTTCCCACTTGTATTGTAAGGCCTCTGGCACGACTTCTAGTCATGCTACAAACCTTCAGTCCGAATTAGCAACTTGTCCCATGCATCTCCTAATCTAAGTAAGAGTTGTCCTCAAGAGTCCAACCATGATGAGGAGCCATCCCAAGTTGTTGGCGCCCAGCCTACCATCGTGTCCTACTCCTAGAATGATTAGGAAACCAAGTCCTTCTCCTAGTTGGACTAGGAAACCAAATGTCCATGGATGAGTCCCGGTCATGATAGGAGTTCGTCCTTATCTAGTTGTGACATCTAGCCCTCCATTAAGTCCTACCCACGCTAGGACTTATCTCAGCATGCTCCATTATGCTGATCCAATGCATCCAACATTGTGCCAATGTTCTGATGTTGCTGCCCAAAGTGTGCACTCACTCTAAGTGCTCATGGGTGTCCTTTGCTGTCCATCGCCAATGGTCCTTAGTTGTCCCACCAAGACAAAGGGGATGGTGGTTCTATTTAGCTAGTCAAGTGGTTAGGGGTCTAACACCAAGCCATAAGCTTGCTAAAGGCATTGTGCCTCAGGGTAGAGGATCAATCGCCACTAGACCAAACCTCACCAGAGGAACTGTGCCTCTAACCAAAGGCTCGATCGGGTCTAGCAAGAGGATCTATCACCTTTGGATAGAGGTTCAATCGCCTCTGGACAAAACTTTGATCGCCATCTGGCCAGAAGCTCGCCAAAGGCACTATGCCCTTGGCCAAAGGATTGGTCCTCTGACTTGAAGTTTGATTGCTTCTGACTAGTGTTGTGGACTAGAGTCCACAATAGCCAGCCGAGGAAGGGGAAAGGAGCAGTGTAAGATGGCTAGGAAAGGGGAGAGAGAGCACCATGGACACCAAAAAGGAGGGAGAGGCAAAGAGGAAAGGAGAAACGACAAGAGAGCCAGACAATTATTCATTCACTCCCCAAATTAGGGTACAACCCTTATACTTAAATAGATGAACTCGTGAGCTCACTAACAGGCGCCTAAGGCCTAATAACTTAATATAAAAAAAAGTACTAATAACCCTAATTAACCTAATGACTTAAATACCCTTATTACAAGATAACATAATTAAATCCTAAGAAACCTCGTGCCCTAAGTCCCCTTAGGCAGACTTTTCTAGTACACAATATTTCACCGTGCTTCGCTTGTGCATCACCTCGTCTTTAAGGCATCTCCAAACTCTTAAAATTGGGCCCACCATAGCACCGTTGTGAATAGTCAATCTAAAATTGTGGATGAGACATAGAAAAATGCAAGGCAGTGGGGCTAGTACCTAAAACAAGGTGTAAAGAAGCTAGCATAAGCATTCAATAAGTCAAATTGTTGGACAACGACTAAGAAGAAAGAGAACCTTGTGAGGTGGGTAACACTACGGGCATAGAATTCGAGGGTCATCTCCATTCTCTGTTGTTGGCAGGGATGACCGGAGATGGTGGAGGCAACAATGCAATGGAGAGAGCACGACTTGTTGAACGCAAGACAATAGTGGACTATCTGTTAAGGTTACCAACAAGCCACGTATCACTAGAGGAGTAGTAGGGTGGCCTGAGATAGCCCACGAAAAGCATCAAATAGCATCAGCAACAAGGCTATATAAGTGTTGAGAACAGGAATTGGCAACAGTGGTAGCAGTGCAGAGGTGCCAAAAGTCAAAACAAGGAGAATGTGAATGATGAAGGTTCAGAATTGCCTAAGCAAGCACGAAGCTCAATCTAAACAAAGGAAATGGCAGCCTTAGTAGAGGCTCTAATCTTGAGTTGGAGGAGGGTTACCTAGCAGGTCAACATCCCAAGGAAAAACATCTGGAGTAGGATATAGACCAGGTCGCATGGCATACTCAGGAAATGAGGCACTGAACAAAGTCATTGTCGTTGGTGTTACAACTAGGTGCACAAACGAGCTGCATGCATATATAATAGCCATTTCTTGATCTGGAGGACATAAGGCCAACAAAATCTATGTACTCCTTCGCAATCACAATTGGCTGATGGAAGCCGCTGGCTTTTTGTAGGACCAAAAATTGCCTTCAAGAAATCAGAAGAACTAGCGCAATTAGCATAGAGGTGTTGGCGGTTTCAACAGTCTTGGAGATTCTATTCGTAGTCATGCCACGATTTGCGATGATCGGCTCGAACACCAAAGTTGGAGCTTGTCTCAAAGAGGAAGAAGGTGACTTGGCCCCGATATTTGAGGCAAAGAGGAGGAGCCAATAGCCCATCCAGGAATCACCGGCAAAAATCTTGTAATTGAAGGTTTTACCAGAAAGCAGGAGCATTCCCACCACCAGAGCTTGCAATGACGGCGGTGGTTGTGCAGTGGTGATCATGAAGCAATTTTAAGATGGAAATCGGTCAAGATGATGCTAAGGACGAAGAGGTTGTTGACGCTAGTTAAGGCGATGTCTGAGGCAGACAAATCATAGCAGAGGCAGGGCTAGCGGCAGGGAAAGGGCTTGGTGAAGATGCAAGTGATGAGGCAGATTCTGGTGGCAGCAACAATATGGGTTCTCTGCTCAATGGTGGAGGTGAGATGAGGAGGTCATGGTTCTGGTGATGGGCAGAGCACAGGCAGTCCATGGAGGAAGTCTCTGAGGTATGAAGTGCTCAAAGGCCGCATGCCCTGTTTACTCCCCTGTTTCCGATGGTGGAATGGGCAGGGTGATCTAGGAATGGCGGCAGTGAGGAAATCTCAATTAGGAAGCTTCCGAGAATTGCCTCAGACATGAGACGCAGGTTCCCATACTCGTTCCCATTGTGAACCCCCTTGATGATGTTCTCAGAATTGATCAAGCTGTCAGATGGGAGGAAGATGATAGAGCCACTGCAAAAAATGTGACTTGTGCCAAACACCACTAGAGGATTTTATGTGTTTCTCAGCAAAGCCACAATGTTTCTGGTTTCAAAGGTTTCGACAGCGTCCAGCCCATTTTGGATTTATGCTTCCTCAGCTGCAGCCGGCAAGATTTGCTCGACTTCCGATTTGTAATCGTCGGGGGACAAAAAGTTTGTGGGAAAGTCCGTGGAGTTGGTGAATCCAGCCGAAGCAGGGCTTCCCTGTGACATTGTAAAAGCAGTGTCAGGGCCGCTTGCTTGGACCTGAATGGCACCAATTTCTAGCCCATACAAATAGGCAGCCACCATCCAGAGAAGATATGGTGTAAGGTAACTAACCATAATTTCTCTTCTTCAGGTTTGTCCAAAAATTTTGGGGTGACCTCAGTTGGCGTGGACACCCTTGGCCGGACTAGAACAAAGGCCTTATGATTGGCCAGATCAAAGATCAGGCAGTGGAAACAGGTTTGGTGGAAGCTCGCCGGCCAACAGAGGTGGAGCCATTGGTGATTTGGGCATTGTTGGATTGTGTCGTGGCTGACAATGGAGGGGTCCATATCAAAATCGATTTCGGCCATGCACCAACGTTTTCTGGATAGCAAACATAGCACAGAATGGAAGCATGATGGCCAAGGTGACTCTGATGCCATTGTTGTGGATTGGAGTCCACAATAGGAAGGGGAAGGTGGAGGGAGTGGTATGGCTGTTCAAGATGCCTGGGAATGTGAAGAGAATTATATGGCTGGCAAAAAGGAGGCAGAGGTACGAAGAAAAGGGAGATGACAAGAGAGGTGGACAATTATTTACTCACTCCCAATATTAGGATAAAGCTCTTCCACTTAAATAAACGAATTTGTGGGCTAAGCACCTAAGGCCCAATAACTTAATAAAAAATATATTAATAACTCTAATTAATCTAATAACTTAAATATTCTTATTATACAATAATATAATTAAACCTTAAGTAACCCTGTAGCCTAGGCCCCCTTAAGCGGACTCTTTGTGGCACACATAGGGCTGCATCTCGGTTCGGTTCCTGTAGGAACCGAACCGAACCGACTTTAGGAACCGAAATTCAGGAACTGAATCGAACCGAATTTAAGAACCGAAATTCAGAAACCGAACCGAACCGACATAGGAACCGAAACCGAATAAAAACCGAATATTTTAATTAAATTATTTTAATAAATCAAAATCAGGTAAATATAATATAAAATTACACATTTTTATATAAAAAATTGATTTTTTTCCCTTAAAACCGAACCAAACCGGAATTATTTTAATTAAATTGATTTGGTTTCGGTTCAGTTCCGATTTCGGTTCTTTTTTTCTTAAAACCGAACCGAACCGAAATTTATTCGGTTTTTTTTTACAGGAACCGAACCGAAACCGAAACAGGAACTGAACCGAACCGCTAAATTTTGGTTCGGTTTCACCCGGTTCGGTTCGGTTCCAGTTTTCCGGGTGCAGCCCTAGGCACACAATAGCCAAAAGCTTGTCAGAGGAAGCCACAATTCCTCTGGTCGTACAATGCTAGAGGCATGCACCATGCCTTTAGCCGTGCAACTACCAGAGGCACCATGCCTTTGGATGGCTTCCTTTGGTTGCATTGTCACCAAGCCTCTAGCATGGTGGCTATAGGCTCGATATGAACTATCACCATGCCTCTGGCCCCTAACATGGTGCTGCACAGCCACCATACTAGAGGCAGGGTTGTTGCCTCTAGTCGTGGCCAGATTTGGTCACCACCATCTTTGGTTGTGTCATCATTGGCACTGTCCGGCACCGGAGAAGGAGGGCAAGGAAGGGTAAATTTGGGCGGGGTCAAGTTAAGAAAAAAATGTATTAAGGGGTATATATGAAAAATTATAAAAATTTTGTAAGGGGTGTATAAAAAATGGGGTACTCAACCATCTTAAAGAAATGGGGTGAATTTTGAAAACTACAACATGAAAAAACATCAAGAGAGAGGTAGACTACTTGTCATATGAACTTTAATAGGCATTGTAGATGGGAAGAATTTTTTTGGTCTTCGCTAACAATGAGCTTAGTGTAAGCTATGCATGAAAGCCCTTCATCTAAGAGATCAATGGTGCACATACTAATGTGTGTCGTCAATATTAAATATCAAAGGCTCCCATGTATGACTTATGATAGGCTCATTATTAATGGGGAGCATGAAAAACTTTTTCCTGCATATGACCTTCTACATCAAGCCACAAGAGAATGTTATTGTTCATTTTCAATGCCAACCTGCACCTTCAGCTCATTCTACTCATCCTTGTAGCGAGCTTATATCCTCTTTTTTTCCAATAGCATTATCAGTCATGCTATAGAGATATAATGTCTATCAGCGCCCCAATTTCCCCTCAGTACCCCATTACAACAAAATATTGAGCGCATTTCATTAGCTCTTTAAACCACATGAATGCCAACTTTTTTCTCATGAAATGGTTGAGTTATTTCATGTTTAGGGAATGACATGTAATTTCTAATAATCAGCCATTGGCAAATAAACGTAAGTTGGAATGCAAATGTACGTTGTCCACATGTCCTAATGTAGGTCAGTCTCCAAATCTTCATCCTGCACAGGAAATTAAAATCGAATTCATTTGTTCAACCTCCATTCTCAGGGTTGGCTTCGACATGTCAAACCCTTGCTTGCTGATACTGATTAAATTGTGAGTCTAATTTGTCGACATCGTTACTGAAACATTGATATTACCAATGCCCAGTCTAATACTAACGTGTCCTTACTTATCTATGCATGTATTGTTTATCTTCCTCCAACCACCAATGTTATCACCGACATATTGATGGTCATGTCAATGATCAAGCTAGAAGAGAAATAGAGATAATATTGGGGTTCAAAACCATAAAAACCACATCATATAAAGTATAACATCTCCCGTTTAAAAAATAATTATTGCTACTCAATCCACATGATTCTTGATTACCATCATTGATTTAAAGTACAAAAAAAAATCTTAGTGATAATCAATAATATCAAAACATGCATCAAATCACATCACCAAACTTGCTTTCTTACTATAACATTGAATCTAATAAGCATGTAGTTACAAGGTTAGCAATTCGACCTTCAATTCTAGCACTTATTCTCTCTTCTGGTACATTGTGTTCTGCACTCCTGACCAAAAACACTCTACTCTCACTTGGACCCTTTTTTATTCCCTAAAATTCTATGATTTTTGCCCTTTATAAAGGATTCAATTGGCTCCCCATGTCATAACCGCCCGTGCAACCACCCATGTTTCAATCATAATTGTATCTTGCAGTTTCACCGATATGTCGGTGGTTTTCTTATGGTAAAAATAAAATTTATATTTTAAAAAAAATACAGGGATCACTCTCACACACACCACTTAGATTGATCCAAATAGAGCCATTAATATAGGACAAATTATTTTTCAAAATGGAGCTATTAATATAGGACATATGAAACACAATTAATTCAAGAATGTACATGTAAGAATCATAAAAGAAATGAATCAAACAATACCATCATTAATAAGGCTACATTAGATCACCAAAGGTGTCAATAAGCACCCAACAAGCATTCATAACGATCAATTGATATGAGCTCAACTACACTAGTTACACTACAACAAAATTAGGTATTAGTGACGCTTATAAAAGCGTCACAATAAAATGCATCGCTACAAAGTGTTAATAACGACATATTAACAACCGTCACAACAAAAACTAATATTAGCGACGCATAATCTTAAGTGTCGCTAATGGTAGCCTATTAGCAACACATAAGAAAAAACGTCGCTAATACATAACCTTTTAGCGATGCTTAAGTTCATGTGTCGCTAATACTTAGGTTATTAGCAACGCTTGCATAAGCGTCGCTAAAAGATATATCTATTAATTTTTTTAAAAAAAATTAAAACTATTAACGACACTTTTTTTCTAAACATTGCTAATACGTTCAACAATAGCGATGTTTATAAATAAGCATCGCTAATATTTATTAATTTTAAATAAAAAAATAAAAATTAAGAACCAATAGCGAAGTAGTAGCGACTTATGTGACAATGCATCGCTAGTACCCTTGGTAGTAGCGACGCATAGTTACATACGTCGCTAATACCTATTTTTTAAATAAAAAATTTAATGAAAAAAAGAGAGGGGGAGGGAGGGGAGAGAGAGGAGGGAGAGGGAGGAGAGAGAGGGGAGGAGGGAGAGAGAAAAATTATAAAAATTTAAAAAAAATAAGAGGAGAGAGGAGAGAGGGGAGGAGAGAGAGTTAGGAGAGAGAGAGGGGAAGGACAACTGGACAAGGGAGAGGGAGGGGAGAGAGAGGAGGGACAACTGGACAAGGGAGAGGGAGGAGAGAGAGAAGGGAGAGAGAGGGAGAGGGTTGAGAGAGAGAAGGAGGTGAGAGGGAGGAGGGGAGAGAGTGAGAGAGAGAGAGGGGAGGGAGGAGAGAGAGAGAGGAGTGGAGAGAGAGAGGGATCGAGGAGAGAGAGAGGAGTGGAGAGAGAGGGATCGAGGAGAGAGAGGAGTGGAAAGAGAGAGGGATCGAGGAGAGAGAGAGGAGTGGAGAGAGAGAAGGATCGAAGAGAGAGGAAGGGAGGGAAGGGAGAGAGAGAATTTATTTTAAAAAATAAAAAAAAATTAAAAAAATAAGTAGTAGCGACGCTTGTCTCTAAGTGTCACTAGTAACCTTTCTAGTAGCGACGCATATTAATGCGTCGCTACTACCTATGGTTTAAATAAAAAATTAAATGAAAAAGAGAGGGGGGAGGGGAAGGAGAGAGAGAGAGGGGGAGGGGAAGGAGAGAGAGAGAGAGGAGGGAGGAGGGGAAAGAGAGTGAAAGAGAGAGAGGATAGAGAGAGAGAGGTGAGGAAGGAGAGAGAGAGGGGAGGGGAGAGAGAGGGGAGGGGAGAGAGAGGGGAGGGAGGAGAGAGAGAAGGGAGAGAGAAGGGGAGGGAAGAGAGAGGGATTTTATTTTGATGTTTTTTAAAAAAAATTATGAATTTTTTTATTTAAAAAATAAAAAAAATTAATTTAAAATAAAATACTAATAGCGACGTATAGATTTATACGTCGCTATTAGTACACATATTTTTATAATTAATTTTAAAAAATAAAAAATCTTAAAATTTTTGAAATTAGAGGAGAGAGACGGGGGAGGGAAGAGAGAGATAGGAGAGAAAGGGTGGAGAGAGAGAGAGGGGGAGAGAGAGGGAGGAGGGAGAGAGAGGAGAGAGAGAAAGAGGAAAGAGGAGAGAGAGAGGGAGGAAGGAGAGAGAGAGGGAGGAAGGAGAGAGAGAGGGAGGAGGGAGAGAGAGAGAGAGGGGAGGAGAGAGAGGGGAGAGAGGGAGGAGAGAGAGAGGAGAGAGGGACGATAGAGAGAGAGAGAGAGGAGAGAGGGAGGGGAGAGAGTGAGGAGAGAGAAAGAGGAGAGAGAGGGAGAGAGAGAAACAGGAAAGACGAGAGAGAGAGGGAGGAAGGAGAGAGAGGGAGGAGGGGAGAGAGAGGGAGGAAGGGAGAGAGAGGGAGGAGAGAGAGGGGGAGGAGACAGAGTGGATAGAGAGAGAGGGAGGAGAGAGTGAGTGAGAAAAAATTATTTTAAAAAATTTTAAAAATTAAAAAAATTAAGTAGTAGCGACGCATAGCTACATGCGTCGCTACTACCTGATAGTAGTAGCGACGCATAGATGTAACTGTACATCACTATTATCCTTTGTAGCAGCGACGCATAGTTACATGCGTCGCTAATACCTATTTTTAAAATAAAAAAGTTAATGACAAAGAGAGAGGGGGAGGGAGGGAGAGAGAGAGAGGGGGGAGAGGGAGGAGAGAGAGGGGGAAGGAGAGAGAGGGAGGAGAGAGAGGATGAGAGAGAGAGGAGAGAGAAAGAGAGGGAGAGAGAAAGAGAGGGAGAGAGAGAGAGGAGAGAGGGAGGATAGAGAGAGAGAGGAGAGAGAGGGAGGAGAGAGAGAAGAAAGAGAATGAGGAGAGAGAGAGAGTGAGAAAAAATTATTTTAAAAAAAATTTTAAATTAAAAAAATTAAGTATTAGCGACGCATAGCTACATGCGTCGCTACTACCTAATAGTAGTAGCGAGGCATAGATGTATGCGTTGCTACTACCGGATAGTAGTAGCGACGTATGTAACTATACGTCGCTATTAGCCTTTGTAGTAGCGACACATAGTTACATGTGTCACTAATACCTATTTTTTAAATAAAAAAGTTAATGAGAAAGAGAGAGGGGGAGGGAGGGGAGAGAGAGAGATAGGGGGAGAGAGAAAGAGAGGGAGAGAGATGGAGGAGAGAGGATAGAGAGAGGGAGGATAGAGAGAGAGTAGAGAGGGAGGAGAGAGAGGGAGAAAAAATTATTTTAAAAAATTTTAAAAATTAAAAAATTTAAGTAGTAGCGATGCATAGCTACATGTGTCGCTACTACCTAATAGTAGTAGCGATGTATGTAACTATACGTCGCTATTAGCCTTTGTAGTAGCGACGCATAGTTACATGCGTCGCTAATACCTATTTTTTAAATAAAAAAGTTAATGACAAAAAGAGAGGTGGAGGGAGGGGAGAGAGAGAGATGGGGGGAGAGAGGGAGGAGAGAGGGGAGGAAGGAGAGAGAGGGGGGGGAGGGGAGGGAGGAGAGAGGGATGAGAGATAAAAAGAGGGAGAGAGAGATGGAGGAGAGAGAGGAGAGAAAAAGAGAGGGAGAGAGAGATGGAGAGAGAGGGAGGATAGAGAGATAGGAGAGGGAGAGGGAGGAGAGAGAGGAGAGAGAGGGAGGAGAGAGAGGAGAGAGAGGGAAGGGAGAGGGTGAGAGGGGGGAGGGAGGAGAGAGAGAGAAGAGTGGAGAGAGAGAGGGAGGATACAGGGAGAGGGAGGAGAGAGAGAGGAGAGAGAAAGAGAGGGAGAGAGAGAAGGAGGAGAGAGGGAGGATAGAGAGGGAGGAGAGAGAGAGAGGAGAGAGGGAGGAGAGAGAGGAGAGGGGAGAGAGTGAGAGGGGGGAGGGAGGAGAGAGAGAGAGAGGAGAGAGAAAGTGTAACGACCCGACCCGAGCCAGGTCTACAAAATCACTAATATAAAAATTTTCTTTTCTTTGAGCCAGGAATCAACATCTGTGTGCGAGAGGTACAACGTTTGTCTACGTACTATGAAGCTTCAAGGCTTCCTCGTACGTAGACTTAGGTTGTGACGAACGCATACACACAATGAAGCTTCATAGTTCATCGTGTGTAAAACAGAATTAAAACATATATTAATAATTAATCTGGATCGGGCCAACGTTGCCTTGCCGTTGGTTGCCTATGTACATATTGGATATTATTCCAATACGATCGGATCCGAACGTAGTTCTGCCTACTAGCTACTACATACAACAGACATCACAAAATCATATACTTATAACATACGTTTCTCCAAATAATTAATCGGAGTATACAAAAACTCGTCATATATCAGAGTCAAGCGGAATTTAATAAATTAACAAAATCGTACATCTCGCTCCACCACAGAGCGGGATCGAAATCACATACACTTGTCTCGCCCCTATTACTGAGTCTAGACTGAGCACATCACCCGGCTCGCTCTATCACTGAGCCGAGACAGGACACACACATCACACGTCTCGTTCTACCCTAGAGCGAGACAACACACATCATGGCATATAAGTACACATCATGGCATATAAGCACATAGCACAGCAACACATATAAATCGTAGCATAACATACATCATAACCGGCACATGACGTTCTATAATTAAAACGGGAGATCAGCAATACTTACTTCCATCATAACTCGTATAGTATCGGTATCTATGGACAGAACCCCGTCTTGCTCCGGGTCTCTTTTTCTCGTTGCGGTGTTTGAGAATAACGGGCAGGGCCTTTCCTTGTCTCAGAGTATTTTCTCTTGATACGGTTGCCAACTCAGAAAATGGAGCCCTCCATCGCATAGAACCTACTCGATTTAGTCAAGAACGCCTCTTGAGTTGACTAAATTGGAGCTAGGATGGCCAGAAACAGAGAAAATGAAGTTGGTCAGTACGGGTAGAACCTTTCCTTGTCTTGGGGTGTTTCCTCTTCATACGATCGCCAACTCAGAAAACGGAACCCTCCATCGCGTAGAGCATACTCGATTTAGTCAAGAACGCCTCTTGAATTGAATAAATCGGAGTTAGAATGGCCAGAAACAGAGAAAAAGAAGTTGGTCGATGTTTGAAGGTAACAGGCATAACCTCTCTTTGTCATGGGGCGTTTCCTCATCATACGGTCTCCAACTCGAAGAATGGACCACTCCATTGTGTAGAGCATACTCGATTTAGTAGGAAATGGGTCTTGAACGGCCTTAATCGGCCTCAGAACGGTCAGAAACGGGGGTAGAGAAGTTCTGGATGAAAAATGGAGCGAAATGGGGGTATAAATAGCCCCCGAGCTGCCGAAACCGCGGCGCCGCGCCGCCAGAAATGGCGGAACCACGGTAACGCGTGGCTCACACCCACGCGCATCGCGCTGGCCTGTGCGCCGACCTGCACGCTGCGGCGCGCGCCAGTCGCGCTCCGTGAGCCGGTTTAAATAATTATATATATATATATATATATATATATATATATATATATATATATATATATATATATATATATATATATATATATACCCCGGATTCGGATTCGCGCGTTCTTGGTACCGTTGGACTCGTATTGACGAGCCCTTTGATACAAACCTACTTAAACCAATAAATCATGCTCTTTCTAAGTGGATCCCACCTATATTGCACGTTTCTTGAAAGTCATAACTTCTGGTCCCGACCTCCGTTTCGCCCGTTCTTTAAATCGTTATGCTCGTTTCTTTGAGCTCTTCTCAAATACGAAGGTTTCAACGGTTAAAACCATATATAATTTATTACAAAAATTACTAATTACCTCTAACCCCCTTGGTTAGACGTAATTGAAAAGCGAGGTGTTACAGAAAGAGAGAGATGGAGGAGAGAGAGAGGGAGGATAGAGAGAGAGTGGAGAGAGAGAGAGAGGAGAAATACTTGTTTTTAAAATTAAACTATTTAGCGACGCTCTCGATGAGCGTCGCTAATTGAACCACAATAGCGATGTATCCCGAAATATGTCTCTACTGTGTTTCTATTAGCGATGCTCGTAGGGAGCGTCGCTAAATAGTTGAATTTTATAAAAAAAATTAACCGCGGGTGAAACTCCGCCCACGGGTCATATTTGTAATTATTAGCGATGCTCTGCAAGAGCGTCGCTAATAAATTCACAGTAGCGACATATTTAGCGATACGTCGCTATTGTGGTTCAATTAGCGACGTTCGTGGAGAGCGTCGCTAAATAGTTTAATTTTTTTAAAAAATATTTCTGCGGGCGAAACTCTGCCCACGCTCGTGTGGGCGAAATTCCCCCACGCAGGCGACATTTTGCCCGCCCCTTATATTTACCCACCCTCCCCCTCCACTGTGTATCCCCTTGCCGCCTCACCGCTCGACACCATTCCTCACCGCACCCAGCTTCCGTTCGCCTCGTCGCCCAGCTTCCGACAGCCCTGCCACCCCTCCCTCCCGCACCCCCCAACTCCCCCTCCCTCCCGGTCCCCCCTCCGGCTCCCTTCTCTCTCCCCGGCTCCCCCTCCCTCTCCCCAGCTCCCGGCTCCCCCTCCCTCCCTTCTCTCTCCCGGGCTCATCCCTCCCTCCTAGTCCCCCCCTCTCCCCGGCTCCCCCTCCCTCCCGCTCCCTCCCGACTCCACCTCCCTCTCCCCCAACTCCCCTCCCTCTCCCGAGTTGGCCCCCTCTCCCCTAGCATCCCCCCTCTTCCCGGTCGCCCCTCTCTGCAGTCGCCTCCCCCTCCCCCAGCCAGCCCTCCCTCTCCCCCGCCGCCCCTCTCCCCCAAGAAGACACCCCCTCCCCCCGTCTCCGTAGCCAGCCCTCCTCTCCACAACCGCCTCGCCATCCCACAGCCAGTCCCCCTCTCCCCCAGTTCCCCTCTCCCCTAGCCGCACCCCTCCCTCCCCCGGTGTAATATCCCTAATTTTCCCGAGTTCACAATTTAAATACGTGGAAAATAGGGTGTTTGACCTATTGACATTCTTAGTAAATAACTTTATCCTTAGATAGAATTTATGGTCGAAACTAATTCTATTAGAAAGTAGACAGATAGATCTTCAAAACGCCACCAAGAATGCGCGAATCGGAGTTCGGATGAGGGAGATACGACCGTTTGAAGTTGAACATTGTGCAGGACCCGTTTACCCGATTTAGATTATATTTGGCCCGTTTAAGTCATTTTGCGGGCCCGGTTGGTTATAATTCCGAAATTAATTTTTTAGGGTCCCAAGTGGCCTAATTGGGGAGGATTACCCAAATTCTAGAGGGGTTAGGAATCCTAATCATTATGATTATAAAAGGCCTTCTTAGGGCACAATTTGGGGGTCTTTGCCCGATCGGAGGAGAGAATGGGGTAAACGGCGAAGCTCCGGCAAGGTTCCGTTAGTGGTGAATTGACAACAAATCAACAATTAAGGTAGGATCATTGCCTTGTCTTCGCTTGAAGATTAATAAAAATTTGATTAATTAGATTTGAACGAAAATTAGATGTGTATAGTGTATTTTACATAAACAGTAATCGGTGTACTGTAATCCCGTTCAAATAGTAGATTTTATTGGCCGGCTGCCGATCGGTTAGTGTCGTCCGGCCAATGACCGGCCAGCCGTCATCTAGCGTGGCTTCATGCGGGCCGGGCTCCGACACGCAACCGCTGCCGGACAGACCGTCGGTCAGTGTGTAGAGAAAAAAATATATAGCGAGACACTGCCGCTGGCCGCACTAGCTGAGGCCGTGGCCGCGCCAGTCCTGGCCATGCCGGCCCAGGCCATGACGACCCCAAATGCACTGGCCTGGGCCGCGCTGGCCCGGCTGCGGCGGCATCGCTGGCTATTAAAAAAAAGAGAAAAAAAAAGGGGCCAGCTTTTTGGCCGCCGGATGGCAGCGGGACCGACCTTGTCGGTTCCGCCATGCTTTGGCGGTCCGGGGCCTGTGTGCTGCCCAGGCCTCCGCCGCGGGGGTGGCGTTGCGGGTCGTCGACCCAAACCAAACCGATTCGGTTTGGAGAAAAAAAAAGAAGGAATGGAGTGAACCGGGTCCGGTTCATGGGGCTAAAAGTGTCAAAAAAAATTCTAGAAAAATACTCATGTACCTGGAGAGGTTTGGGATTATTCTGACTGAGTTTCAGGCCCGGGAAAAGTCATCGTCTGAGAACCATTTGTCCAACTTCGGGGCCCTGGTTTAGGGGCCTAGGAGTTGATTTAAAAATCAGGAAAATTCTCAGTGAGAGTCAAATTAGTTACCAAATTTTATGCCAAATCTCTTAGTGAATAAAAATCCCAGCGAATGGCTACTTGATCTTTTTGCCCTTAGGGTCTATAGTAAACCGTTAAGTCAACCTGGGTCGGTTCAAGGGGTTTACGACCCCGTCACATGCCAAGAAAATTGCAAAGGGTCCATGAAGTCAAGTAGTACCCTTGAGTTTAATTTTGGACCCATTGGATGCCCTTAAGGCTTTAAACCAAATGACAAAAATACCCCTTTGAGTGGATCCGCCCACATTCGTGTGAATGGAAGCGCGGGTCAGTTTGAGAGTGGAGCCTCCTGAGAAGATTATGACTTAAAATAATTAAAAGGGTAGTGATATGACCAAATGACCCAAGGGAGGGTAGCATACCCCAAGTGGTAGAATTACTCTAATGCCCTTAGGAGGTAGTATGTTCTATTTTTGCTAAAACGGATAACCTAGCAACTAAGCGTTAGGGTGCCTTAGAATGACATTAAATTGCTTCAAAAGGATGGGGTGTGACCAGTAAAAGACATGAAGACCTTGACAGGTCACAGTGTCTTGGGAAACAAGGAGAAGAACCATAATTCTCAAGGTTTAATGCAATTTGTTACCCGTGTCTACAATCGAGTACATCGATCGACTAGAGTGTTATATATGTAACTCGCGGGAAGCATTAGAGTCATCTACACTTTCGGGCTTGAATTTGCTAAGCCCTAGCCCTGCAAATGAGTGCAATGGGCCTTCGTTATTATTTATGCACTTGTATGTTTGCATGTTATTTGTGTTGTTTAATCTACTGCATGTTTTTGTTATTGATGCGTTAAGTTGTATCAGTACCGTAAGGTTAATAAAGACTAATCAAGAGATATTGGTTATTAGTTTGTGGGGAGAACACCTAATCAAGGTAAAGACTAAAATACCTCAGAGGGGTCTGGGACTAGTTCATACAGTGAACAAAGCCTTTGACCTGACGATTTGCTTTAGTTGATGAACCGATGGCATGTTTCGAGTTATAAACCTTAGTCTAGAAGGGACTAATAGGGTTTGGGATAGTCATTCGGAATCCTGGCTTATAGATGAGCAAAATAGGGTTTAGAATGGTTTCCTGAGTTTTAGCTCTATTGAGGAGCCACTGATTTGACCGTGTAGTTGCATATCCCTATTAGAGGGAGTTCCTTGTGAGCCGGGCTCACCACAGATCTATTGAGGATCTTTTAGTGTACACGCAATTAGGGTTGCTGACATCCTGCTTGGTTGGCGTCTCTGACCACTTCTGTTCAGGTGCAGTTGTGGGCCATGCCCTTCCACTCCAGTCAGGTCCTTATGGGCTAGGTTGGGAGATGGCACTTCCTGGTGGATTCCAGGGGCCTGGTGGATTCTAGGGTTTTTCGTTGTCATTTGTCACTTAGGTTGACATCTGATGAGTCTGTCTGTCATTGGGATTAGACAGGGATATTAATTATCGAACAATGGTTTAAGAGGTAATTAATAACATTGATTGATATTGTTTGTTTAATTAGAATAAGTGGAACGATAAAATGTAGGTTGCTTGAAAATACTTAAGCATTGCATGTGTGATACTATGTTTTATAGTATAGTGTAGTATTAGGCAGAACTACGTCTAGATCCGATCTTGTTGGAAACATTAAAGATGTTGTTTGATGAGTACGTAGGCAACTAACATTGGGTGATGTTGGCCCAATCCGAAAAATATTAATAAAACTTTTGTCTTTTGGAAGCTCTTCTCCTGAAGGCGGAGAGATTACATTGTTGTTCTTGTGGTTGTTTTGTTTGCTTTGTTGCAGATTCTTCAGGCGACGACAAGTGAGACCAAGGCAGGTGAGCACAAGAGGTTTTTGCATTTCTACAACTCCAGTACGTAAGTGTACCTTAAGCGTGAGAGTCAACTTGTTATTTATCTTCAGATGGGTGACAGACTTGTACTTAGATGGATGAGCTGTTGTTGAAAATTTTGAGACTTGTAAACATCATATGATTTGATATTCATATTTGTGAACCCCAATTATCATGACCTGGATATTTAATCGAAAGGTTTGTTTTGTATATAAAGAAAAAAAAAATTTTGCTACTTATCGTTCGTGCTATTTAAAAATACTTTTAAAAATCCGGGTCATGACACTCGGTGGGCCACTAGGCCCCCAGGGTTTTTTTTTAAATCAATTAAAGTATTAGCGATGCTTACAAAGCGTCGCTACTAATAAATAGAGACGGTTGTCGTTAATAATAAATATTATAAATTTAATTTAATTTTTTTTAATTTTATTAGCGACGTATAGAGAGCGTCGCTAATAAGTAATTATTAGCGACACTTTCTTTATACGTCGCTAATAAATTTATTTTTAATTTTTTTATATTAGTGACGTATACATAAATGTTACTTATTAGTGACGCTTATGTATATACGTCATTAATAACTTATTTTTTTAATTTTTTAAAAATTAATTTTCTTTTAGCGACGTAAGGAAAATGTCGTTAATAGATTATTATTAGCGACGCTAGACAATATACGTCGCTAATAAGTTATTATTAGTGACGTATAATAAATGTCGCTAATACTGTTATTAGAGACGTTTTTTAATATACGTCGCTAATAGGTAATAGCGACAACACTTTTTTCGACGTTTTTAGCGACGTTTATTATACATCGCTAATAGTCAGTAGCAACGCTTAGGAGACTATTAGCAACGCATAATTGCGTCGCTAATAGTCCTTTTTATTATAGTGTTAGCATTGAATGGTCATTGAACATGAACATGTAGGCACAATTAGAAGATTTCATACTCATGAGTTACAAGATGCTTTCTTAAGTACCCACCCACTTAAATTGATCCACATGGAGTTTTTAATATAGGATAATTTTATTTTTCAAATGGAGCTATTAATATGGGATGGAGGGAGTACACTTCAAGAAAAGTACATGTAAGGATTGTACAAGCAAAGAACTAGATAACACCATCATTGATAAGGCTACATTAGATTACCAAGCATTCATCACGATCAATTGACACATTTTTGCGCCTCCTGAAAGATATCTGCCCGAATAGCCTCTATGAAGGGGAGTTGTCGATCTTCATGATCAAAGGTACACAAGCTAACACACATACACAAGCACATCATACATGCTACTATGTGCTAGCGTGTGTGCTATTAATTTTCATAATTGAACTAGCAGTTATCCTCGGGGGGGAAGGGGGGGGGGGGTCAGAACTACAATTGTTTGCCACTAAACACAAACATGTAGGCAGAACTAGAATATCTCATACTCATGTATAACAAGATGATTTTTTAAGTACTCACCCATTTAAATTTAGTCAAATGAAGCTATTAATGTGGGACAATTTTTTTTCCAAATAAAGCCCCTATGAATATATTCATAAGACAAAGGGGTTATGAAAAACGAGTTCTTATCACTTATCCCCCGGTGGTGAAGCTTCACCAACCAATCACGTAGAAGTTTATCATGTGAGACCACGTGATATAAATGGCGTTTGAGAAAACACCTTTTGCAAACCGGCCCAGCCCAATAGCCATTCCCTGCGACGAGTCTGTCTTAGAAGAAATTCTGCTATTCATCTCCCGCACAGACCCCGGCTCAGGCCGGTTCACTACCGTCAACGACTTCAAGAGCTGTGCCGCCGACCGTCTACCCGAGTCCCACCCGCTTCTCCATAGGTTCGCTGAGAAATCTGTCTGGTAAGCGCCGGTTCGAGCCATATGGGACACAGCGTCAAGACTGGCCGAATTAACCAAGTCACGGCACGGGAGAGCTTGTGACCATCTAAGTGCCGTTAATGGCCGTAATGGAGAAATGGACACCGGTATTCCGAATCCTTCTTCCACATTTCGCCTAAAATTTTTTTGTGGGTTTTGTGCTCTAAGGTGGTCGAGCCCTGTTTTTACTCCGGTGGATCTACGGAGATGGCAGATAGGATGTATGGCCGAGTCGTCCCGAGTTCATATCAGAGTAATAAAGAATCACAGTACAGAAAAAGACTGATCGGAAAAGTCAGTGGAAAAGAATTAGTTACTGATCATCTGGATTGCTTTCAATCATATTTGCAGTTTTAAATATGTAAACGTTGCAACATTATTTATCACCAATCTATCGAAAAATATAGTACGTTGGTCATTTTGTCCATCTTCAACCTGTGAAACCAATATTGGTCATTCGTTTTCGCCAGCGCTATTGACCTCGCCGGACCTACTTGCATGATTGATCATGTGAACACACCATGTTAAAGAGTTCTAATCCCCTGGTGAAGAAAACCATTTTTTTTTTTATTCGGGCTCCAAAGAAGAAGTTACACAAACGGCGTTTTCTCAAACGCCATTTATATCACGTGGTCTCATCTCATGTGACAAACTTCTTCACCAGAGGCGTCGCTGGTGAAGCTTCACCTTAGAACTCATAAAAAACGCACATGCAAGGATGGCAAAAAAGCAAAGTACCGAACAACACCATCATTGACAAGGCTACATTAGATCACCAAAAGTGCAATAAACACCCAACAAACACTCATAACGATCAGTTGATTTGAGCTCAAGTACACAAGTTGCCATTGAATGGCTGCTGAACATGAACATCTAGGCACCACCTAGAAAATGGCAGACTCATGGTAGACCACAACTAAAGCCACTATGAATGCATAATCAACATTCGGATATACCCTAATGGTAAGCTTCTCGTCTCCCACAAGACGATGCACAGTGTGTTCGTGATTAACCTGCAGTCACAAGTAGCCCTAAATCACTCAAAATGACACTTTAGCACACGTAAAGTATAAGCTTGAAGGGCAAGTGAACAATGTGCAGGGAAGAATATATGAGATGTCTGCATACCTCTGCAACAACGGACTGCCCTCTGTAAATCTGGCACCAATGGTTCGAAAAGCGGCCGCTTGCTCGGAAGTCGCATATGTCTTCCCTGAAATTTGATGGCAGAAACACATCCAGTTCTGTCTTCAAGTGGAGAGTATGAGACTTGTGTGCACTGAAGAGGAGGTCCCCTCTTGAGCTCTCTCCACGGTGCACCGTCCATTTATGCCGTAAAGTAAGAGCCTATTACTCCAACATAATGAGATAAAAGAACACAATCAGATGTGTAATACGCAAATGTATGTCTATGTATTTGTGTGTGAGAGAGAGAACCTTCTCACTCATACAAAGGATGGGAGAACCAGCAGGGTCGCGCATGACCTGTTTCATGTGGAGGTGTTTGAAGCATCCATCTACCTGAAGGACAACCTTCCCAGTGATGTCAAGCACATCAAAATGGGCACCGAAGAGACCAGAGATACTCCTCTTCACTATCAAATCCACAGTATATGGCATACAGAAGATTTCGCCGACAATACATACTGGGGCAACACAGGTCAGATTATGAGCCATGAAATCTCCGATTTCGATGGTCTACTTGAACTGAGAAGAACGATGCAATGAAAGCCTAACTTGAGTATATTGACTATGACGGCGTGGAGGGAGCTTCCTTTTATAGATATTGATGGAATGCATAGTTTCGCCGAAAATCCTAAAGTAAACGTACTTTTGACTTCGATGGTTCATTAGTTAATAGAGAGAGGGGGGGGGGGGACTCTTTTAATAGCCATTTCTTGAAACTAAGAGCACTTTCATGATTAAGCCTTAATTGGTCAGAGACTGGAATTTTTGACTTTGATGCTTAACCACCTTAATGAGTTAAAAGCTTACGTATATATACAGGACTAGCAACGAAAGCCAGATACCATTTTTTGTTGAAATAATTAATAGCTGTTTAGAAACATTAAAGTTGTGAGGTGATTCGTCATGAGCCAACTTTGCAAGTGGTAAATGGTCGTTTACCAACCACCCAGCCAAACAGAGAGGGCTAATTAATGATGCACAGCAACATTATCTACTGTTGAGTTGGAAAAATAAAAATTTACTGTTGGAGATGGAAAAAGTCACACATTTGCTATATAATGATGTTTTAAGGTTTAACGCTTATGTAGACTATTCCACCCGTATGTAAGGTGGCGAAAGGAAACTAAAAATTATTCTATAAAGGGCATTTTGCCTTATATACCTCTGTAATATCTTGACTAATGACTCCTCCGTATTAAAATAAGTATCTTATTTAATTTTTCAAAATAAATTAAAATTATTTCATTGTGAAAACCCAAATATGACACTTATTTTGGGATTGAAAGAGTATAAAATTGCTTAAATAATTAATTTTTTAAAATAAGACATTTATTCCAGGATAGAGGGAGTATTATAAAGGTTTCCTCTATAAAGATATTATAAAGGTTTTCTTACTCATCTCATGAGTTAGTTAGGCAGTATTATATTAGTAACGCTTATGATATTGGAATAAGATGGGACTTGTTATTCGTCCTTAATTAAGATTCCATGATACATGGATGTACTCCATTTCTCTCTTTCAGTGTGTTGATTTATCTGTGGTTCATACTATGGGTTCTTAAAAAGTGCTTGGGCATTTACTAGGAATGCCCTCTGCCATGCTCCTAAGCGTGGATACTGGAGATTAAAGATGCAATAGGGGCCCACTGATTGAGGAGGATGGCCCAAGCCCATGTCCTTGAAGGCCCAAGTTTGAAGCAAGCTGAAGGCCAGTTTAATATTAATCTAAAGGAGCCTTTCGTGGGCCAAGGAAAGGTTTCTTATTGCACCAAGAAATTTACGGCCCAAAGGATTGGCCGCCTGATGCTGATGCATCATATTTTAAAACTTAATAAGGATAATGATGAAATTATTTCAAGTGGGGAATGTTATACATGAAAGTAGACAACACAAGATTGAACAGAGATCTAGGAACAGTATAATGGTTCGTGATGAATTGGGAAACTGACAATGACATATACTTTAGGAGATCCAATGTACCCAATTATGTTTCTATTTTACTTGGTCAATATATTTGGTTTCCTAGTTTTAGGTTACTCTGATTACAAGTAATTTGCTTATAATTAGGTTTTATGCCAAACTGAATCAATAAGATTGGAGTTCTATCCGTCATTGAGTGCATTGAGTAATTTGTGTACAACTTGGTCTACAACCATCAGATTTGTATTCCATTCATGTGTTCCATCTACACTGACGAAACAATCCCTTCTGGTGCGTCGACATTTGAAGCCATGTATTCTTCACAAGATAAAAAATTTGAAGAAGGTGTTGTCTTCCATTCATGGTACCCACCTCATATACCGGACATAAAATTGGAACTAGTTTAAGAAATGCGTTACGTTATTTATTGTTTGGTTTGGTGTTTAAGATTAGATACATTTTTAAAAATATAAAATTATACTATTATATAAAGTAAATTCAATTACTATAATTTTTATTATTATTCTACCTATAATTTTTACCCTTAATTTTCACATATGTACTCATTTCTAATCTTATATTTCTTAGTTATTCCACACAAGTATCCACCTTAGCATCCTTATTTAAATTACATTTAGTTTATTGTTTTCACATATATACTTATTTCTAATCTTATATTTCTTAGTTATTCCACACAAGTATCCACCTTAGCATCCTCATTTAAATTACATTTAGTTTATCTATATGACTTTTCTTTGGTGCTCAATATTTTACTAAATAAAATATTATGAGCCTAATATGAGTCCTATAAGCCTATTTAGGACTCACTTGTCACAAAACTCATGACACCGCCTTCTATTTTACCCACTTGCATTAATCTTATATATTTTTATCACTAGTAATATCTCTCTCTTTGTGAATAATAGAGCTCAAATATTTAAATGTGATATTGCTCACATTTTGATATTTCTTGTTTATTTATTTCAACTAAAGTTCTACCAATTACATGTAATTTGATGATATTTTAGTACAATAATTTATATAGATTATTTTAGATGTCTTTCCACATGTCAACATAATACTAAAAGCTAATATGACATAGACCATATTTTTTAGGTAATATTAATTTCGAATTTGTAATGCTATATTTTGCAGTCTTAAATATGGATTTATGCATTCTTAGTATTGTTAGAAAGGTCTTGATAAGCTATATCCAATGAGATCTCATGTGAATATATTTTCTTAAACTTTTTTGTAAGCCTTATTTATACAAAATACTTCTCAATAATATATTTTTTATTTTTTTCTATATATTCGAATTTGCATATTTTGTATGCTTTTGAAAACGTCCGAAGAGGTCTACTAAGTAGTTATGAATATAAATAATGTGTTCTTTGTTACAAAGTCTTTTGACACCTAACTTATGAGGTTTTGACTTACGGTTGTTAATTTAATATGAATATAGGGAGTTTGTTTGTAAAATTTATAGTCATTATAATATTTAAAGTATGTATTTCAATTATAATATGCAAGTGAGACATTTTCTTCAATATATACTTTATTATTATTTTATTTTATTTTATTTATATTTATTTATATTATGCATATAAATATTCTTACTAATTATGTTAATTTAAAAACCTTTGTAAAAAGGTAATGTGTGGTTAACTGATTAATCGAGTGAGTAATGATTGACAAAACAATTATTTTTTATATCCTATACCATATAAATAACAACTTCTATGAATAAAGATTTAACAAAAGATTTTAGCCGCAAATAAGTCATATCATAATAATATTACTCCAAGTAACCTTACTTACAATGAGAAAAGAATTTGTTATGATCCTTTTTTAAGAACGATGTATACGTTAATGCATGTTAATGTTTAAACTTACGTGCTAATGTTAAAATTATAATATGTGGTTAACGTGTGAACCCAATAAGAACCACCTATGCATGGTGTCATACGGTACGAGAAATTCTATTAATTATTACTACTTTAACAACTGGCCATCAATAGCCCATATTTATTTCCACGTGCCTATAAAAGAGGGCTGTTTCGAAGTCATTTTATTGGGGGTGCATTTAAAAACTTCCCGTATCTTGCTGAGTTGGTCGCCCCCCCATTTAAATCACAGACCATCACGTGTCGATGAAGTCATTTCAATTTTCAACAGAAAATTTGGCATGTCGACATTTTCAGACTGAGACGAGTGCCGCTGCCCCTCCCCCAATCTAATTGCCATTTTTCAACGCCCTTCTGGACTCCGGCATGAGGCCACCATGTCCTCATCTCCCTTCTCTTACACGTCTCTGCCCTCCCCCAAGTCACCGACAAAATCACCAAAATAACCTTACTACGAAAATCAACCTGAGGACTTAGAGGTGTATTTTGGGCAGACAGCCAATTTCATGTCATATACAACGACAGTTTCTCAGGTGGAAGAACCGAGGAGCAGGATGAGTAGCTACTGGGAAGCCGGAATTTCGACGCTGTTTGGGGTCATGATGAGGAAATGCTTATGCAGTTTTTATGAGTTTCGGGAGCTGATCTCGGATTTGCTGTCCGTTGTCTTGTCTGGAATCAGGTTTTCCCGGGTAATGCTTTACAGTTCTTCTGCAGTGGCTGGTAGGTACTCCCCCATGTCGTCCATGGTAGCCAGACATGATAGATAGCTAGCTGTCTCCTTCTCTCCTCTTCTCGGTTGAGTAGATCAACTCATGATTTGGAGATGCCTGAGTGGTTGGGTCATGGGTCTGCTGTAATGTCGTGTATTTTTTGTTCATTTGACTTTATTTCTACCTTGAGTATGGGATCTTTCTGATGTTCTTATCATTGGTTGATTGCATAGACAAACTGGAGGTTCCGGATGATTAAGTGCCAGTGATGGCTGTATTAATAATTGGTACATTTGCAGCAGTTCTTGTTGTTGACGGTGCTGCTGTTGCTAGTGTTACTGTTGTTCGATAAATTGCTATGACATTGCAGGGATAGATTTTTGTGCATTTCGATTAGTAGGTTGGAGTTAACTAGAGAGTGCTGGAAGGTTTTGAAGTCGTTGAAGAATGCTAGTTAAAGGTGATTTCAAGCGCTATGTTTTTTCATATGTTTATGTATATACTAGTCCCAAAGTTTGATAGTTCACAACTATATACTGTCAACAAGAGTTTAGAATGTTTTTCCTAAATTAAGTTTACTTATTTGTCTGCAATTCAACCTCCACTTTCAGTTTACTACATCTTTTGCCTGCAAGATTTCCTCTCCAAACACATATCCCCTCTTATTGGTAGAGCTCCTATCCCCTCTTGTAGTCAAACTTCCTCTAAACTTCCCTCTTGTCCTAAACTCCCCTAACACTCCTCCTCCAAACCCAAATCGCCTCTTGCACATAAAGCTCCTCCTAAATCAAATCCCTTCTTGTTGTCAAACTCCCCTAGACTTCTCCTCCTCCTAACCTAAATCCCCTATTGTAGTCAAACACGCCGTGATTCCTTCTCCAAAATCAAATCCCCTCTTCTATTTGCAGCTTTGAAATTGAAGAGTATTGTAGACAACACATTCTAAAATGTCAGTTCCTTCCCTTTTGTTTTTTTATAGTAGTACCTATAGATATAGCTATATATAGTTGAAAGATAATGAATGGTGCACCTGCTACCTTGTTCAGTTGAACCTTGTAAATGAAGAGGAACAAAGTTAAAGTTTCTAAGATTAGAGCCTTGTACGATTTTTGGATTGTTTTAAATGTTTTCTAGGCAGTATTTCGGGTGGACGGGTGATATTTTACTTGATGATTTTGGTTAAATTGATGCCTTTAAATAATCTAATGTCATGAACGAATAGTGTGTCTTGTCAATTGTGAAGCTTAGAATAAAATAAGAAAAATGCTTTTGTGACGTTGAGAAATCAACATCAAAAGGCTACTTCATCATTTTAAAACCGTTGATGAGTGGGACCCATAAAAATAGGCCCCACTCATCAACGGTTTTGAGATGAAGAAGTAGCTTTTTGGTGTTGATTTCTCAACGTCAGAATAGCATTACTCATAAAATAAAGTGTGCGTTTGTTTTAATTTTTTTTCTCTATTTTCTTTAATCTTGTTGGAACTTATCGTCTTGGATGTTTCGTTATTAAGTGCATTGCATTTTGCATGATACTAAGTGGTGTCTATGACTTATGACGTGAAGTTTAATTCTATGAGTGGGAAGATGTATTCATGCATGGGTATAACTGGTTTTAATACATGAAAGCATAAAAGGATTGGCGATAGTTTGGCTGCATCACTGATTACTTGAATAATATTTTCTGCCTTTTGAGGTTCTAGAATGAATTTATAGCACTTCTGTTAGATGGCAAACCAGTTCATTTAAGCTTTTGGCAAAGAAATAGAATGGCCCTCTTATTCCTTTCTGTGTAATGTAGATTCCAGTTTTCCGGTTAACATTGCGCTGAGTAATTTTTGCTGAAAGAAGCATTTCTTATTTAAGATTATGAATATCCTGCGTATTGAGGATGATAAATACGATATTTTATTCGCATAAAAACATTAATTTTGCCTTTCACGCTAGGAATATTTCCTTGAATGGATAGTCGATTTGTTTTGGTGCTTACTGCATCTCATGTTGCTATGAAATTGTTATCTTAAAACAAATTTGGGTATCAACAGATGAAAGTATCTTTTTGGCTGGTGAACATTCATTTGTGGGAACAATATTAGATTCATGGTGTGTACGAAGATATTTGCCTCCTCTGGTACCCTTTCAAGTAGTGCAAACACAATTCCAGAAGGTGGGCGGGTCGAATGAAAATATTAACTGATTTTCTGTTACTTCATTCTCATGTCATTCCTGTGGATCATCTTAGCTTCATGCAGACATCACTAATTAACGGAGATAGATAGTTTATACCCCTTTAAGACGTCGCACGTACACCGTTTCCCTCCTCTTAGTTTCTGGGCTTTTCTAGCACGAGTTCTAGCGCGTTCCTGTGAATGTTAGGTTTCCCGAGTGAACATTTTAATGGTTCATTAGCCATGAAGTAATAATCAACCAGCAGATATTCAGTGTTTAATGCATTTATCAGTTGCAGTTTGACATGAGCATAACAATTTGGGCATTGTTTTTCCACTTGACTGGAGAGCTTATGGCATAGGTGCCCTTCTGATTGAAAACTCTAAGCATAATCTCTGGAAAACTCTATTTGTTAGGTTAGTTGAGAAGGGAAAGAAGAAGAGTTTGTAAGGCAATTCAGAGGAGAGGAGGAGAAGCTCATCAAGGCCGTCTGCTGAAAGCTTGCACAGTGGCGGGTGCAAGATTTTTTGTTAGGGGGGTCAAAAAATAACTCAGTTCAGAATAGTTTTTTAACCAAAATAAATTACTAAGATTTATAATTAAAATCTATTAGAGTAAATATATTGTAAAAATAAAAAAATATTAGTAATTAGGGACACTATTAATAGAATAAATTATTAAATACTTAATATATAATTACATACTAACATGAAAATTTATTTCTTATTGGATATGTGGCATTTTGTTAAGACTAGCCCAATGGATTCAAGTCTTATTTCCTAGATCTTTGGCATATTAAGGTTAACATTATTTTCATATAGGATATCAACTACCAAAACAAAAAAGGGTATATCCAGTTTCATTTCAATCTTATAAGCCACAATATGAGAGTTGTGTAAATTTTTATGGCCATTTTTTTAGTATGAATGTTTTTCCCATCCCAACTCAAAGAGGCTAGTTAAGAGTGGGTCTAAATTATTTTAAAAGCTAGGGTGGTCATTTGACCATTCTACCTACAATGTAAATCCGCCACTGGCCCCTGCAAGTGACAGTGCCCATTAAGCTGGAAATGTTAACCATCCCCTTTGTGCCTTGATCACTAGTGTGTTCTACGTGAAAGCAGCTTGACCTGGTTATGGAAGCAACTCATCAAGTCCTTTCCCTTGGAAGGCTATAAGGGTATGCTTGGCAACCACGTTGAAACTTAAAATCACTTTCTTTATGACAGAAGTCAAAAGCTCTATTTGGGAAAAAAAATGTTTCATACTAGCAACTCCATTTTGTTAAATTTAAGTGATCAAGTACTTAAAAAAGAGTACCATAAGCTTATTTTTTTTTCTTTTAGATGTTAGTTTTACCATTCAATAAAACCACCATTTCTCCAACTGTAGCTAGCCATTAATAGAAGACAAAGGGAGTCTATTAGTTTGTAAAATGTCACGCACAAAGAAATTATCTTTGAAAAATAGCCTCACTCAAGAAGGGTATTTCTTTTAGTTTTCAAAGAGTTGTCAAATTTGCCCTAAGCCTTTCATTTGCATTACAAGTTTGGCTCCTATTTTTTAACCAAAACAAAGTGGCTTTAACAATTATTATTTAGCAAAAAATGTCACATCCCACTTTTCGCCCATCTTCCTAAGTATTCTTCCCTTGAAAATTAATATTAAAGTCGCTTTGGGCCAACCCTAAAGTGAGAACCAAATGACTATATAGTAGAGGGAAGTGTTTTTAATACTCCACTGCGTCAATGAGCCTAGTGTAAGGAACACATATGAACCCTTAATGTTTGAGATCGACAGCGCAAATGGTAGCTCACATTAGCGCCAGTTGTACTAGCGTACATGTGTGCTAGAGCGTGCACCGTCAATCTCATAGATGAAGGGCTCCCATGCGTTCCTTACACTTGACTTATCGTTAGAATGAAGTATGAAAAACACTTTCATAGTATAGATGTAATCACTCAATGAAAGCTCACACACTCTCGATCACTAAGGCTCATTTATGAACCCCTCAATTTCTACAACTCAATTAAATGGGAAAAAAATTAAGGGTAGAAATTAGGAGAAAGAGGAAGATTTTTGGAGGCAAATAAGGCCTCAAATAATCTACCCTCATATGGTGGGATTCTATGTATTTTGGGAGAAAAACATTTAGCTTCTCTGATCATTCTCTTGATCACTCTCAAACCCTCTTATCTCCCTTACTACTCCAACCCCATTATAATGTTATTATTATATAATTAATTATTAAAATACCATAATTAAAAATTTTAGTATTAATAATATTTACATAATTAATTATAAAAATATTATAAATAATCTTTATTCATTAACTTTTTATAATTAATTATAAGTATAACTAGTTTTAGTTGTCACATTTTCATAATTAATTATAATTTATAATTATAAGTACTATAATTAATTATTTTTATAAATTATTGTATAATTTAATAATTAATATTTTTAAAATTAATTATGAAAATGGTAACCACATGTTACCTATGCAGTCATTGATTTTAAATACTATTTTACCATTTATTATGCATAATACTTACTCTTGATATGTCATTATTTATTAAGCTAGTCATTTCGACGATCCTTCATCATTTCTTTTCTTATGTCTTAATAATAAATCTACTCTATATATCTAAATTATGTTAAGATATGAATATTACTCACATATTATTATCACAACTAAGTAGCATATCACATGGTGTCTCTGTAATTATACCTTTATGTTATTACTAGCATCTACATTCCATACCATGGGTATTTTGTGAATCCATTTGAGCACACTATTGTCAGATGCATACACAACAATCCTTAGAGTTTTCTGTTGACACTTCATGTCCCATATCATGAGTGTTTAGTGGGTTCTCCTAAATAGTTTGACAACCATTCCTTAATAGACTACCTAGGAATTAGTGTGATTTCCCATTCATATCTTTTGCCAAGAATTATCTCAACCTCTCTAAACTTCCATCTTTGAGTCCTATAATCTATTTTTTACTGTCCAACCCCAATAGCCACTCCACCCAAGGAGTAACTCAAGGTCTCCGAATTCTCATCTCATGAGTACCACAATTTTTTTGATTGTCAGCCAACCCTTTATTCCACTTGATATGATAAAGGGTACAATGATGATACCATGTATGGATGTAGGTTGCAATCTAGACCTTGGCATTCCATGTTGCTTGTGAGCCATACAACAAAAGCGTACACATTACGGCCCTTTGAAAGTTAATGACCCTTAGCTGAGGGCTACCCTGCCTATGAGACCCTAGTTTAGAGGCATATCGCTATGACTATTCATTCTTTGAAGATCAAATCTCAATTATTTCTTGAAGATCAATGGTTCTCATTGGTAACCATGAGCAAGACCCATCTCACGTCAATACTCCCCTCCCCCCATCATCACAATAAAGGTCACTCTTGGTTCCTAGTTTGTCTCATCATTCCATTCCCAATCCCCACTTTAAAAGGAAACCTTAGCTCTCATCACAAAAGGTTCCACCCTACTCAACCTACCACTTAAAGAGACGAATATGAGCTCTGGTCCTCCATCATTTAGGACCCCATTATGTTTCTTACTCTATAGTAATTTAGCAATTTTTTTCATTAATTTCCTAGAGTCTTCATGAAATCTTTCTCATTTAGTTCCACCTATTCGCTTAGGAATATATTATGCTTTTGTAGTAATTATTAACACAAGTTAAATCTTTTTTAACTCAATGCTTAAATCCCTGCCGACACCCTTGTTGATAGGTTAAAAGTGCATATGGAGCCCCCACCCAAACCCTGTTGACAAGTTGTAAGGCACCTGTCGAACCCCTCTTGATAGCCCACCTCCACCTAAGTCATGTTCTCTCAATCTTTATCTATTTCATAGAATTCCCTATCTTAGGAATTTATCTTTTATTTCTTTTTTTTCCCTTCTTATTTTTACTATCAAGCCTCTATGGACACTCAAGTAGACTGGTCAAGCAACTTATCAACAACATCACATCCATTCTATATCCAATTGGTATTCAAATGAATTCCTCTCTTTTCTCACTCATTTCCCTTACTTCTATAGAGTTATGATTATTATTTTACCATTACAACATAAGTAATTCAACCACAATTAGCTTAACTAGCTAAAACATGAAGTGTATAGTTCTACCAAATGTAACCCTCTATAGTTTTTACATGGTTTTAGAAGCATAAAGACTCGATATTTATTGATAGGTAATGAATTTACCATGATTTCCTTTTGCCATGGAGACCACAATTATCCTCTCACAACCTTTCTTTCCCAAATTTATGTTCTTCCTCTTGGTGTAGCTCATATCCACCTTCCAAATGCTCTAACCACCTCCCAATGGCTTTGGGTTGAGTTTAGGTCTTGGAAGAACAATTAAATAAGATGAGAAAACCCACAAATAAAGTAAGGTATTATATTCCTAAACCAGTTTCTAGTCTATTGACATATTGTATCCCTAATCGATGCCGATGTGTCAAGTGACATGTCGATAGATCTCACCTTTTCTTCCCAATAATCTCCAAAATTCACTATATAATTCCCAAGTTTAATTAAAGTTTTTCCAAAAATTCTTGGGTGTCATAGTCATGGTTGGGGCAGTGGAGGGGAAAGCGGGAGGTCATGCCAGAAAAGGGCTAGCATCAATGCCATCACTAGAACAAGGGGAATGGAGGTGGTGGAGGAAGATTTTCTACTTGTTTATAACCAAACAAGGGAAAATATTCTTTTTTTTCACGCTCCTCTTTCTCTTACTCCAAGTTCTTGGGGAACTAAATGGAGCCTAGAAATCAATAGTGCACATGCTACTATATTAGCCATATGATTCAGCCAGTGAAGCTTCATCAGTTGATTACAACTCACATGTTGTATGTGCTACTAACGTGATGTCATTATGTTTGTTTCAAAATAAGACTTGTTTCCCTTGGAATAAAGGAAAGTGAATGTTTCCTTTTAGTCCCTTTCTTTATAACATATGTGGCCATGAGTCTATCCTAATTGGTTAGGTCACTGGAAAAGAGGTCAACACCCCCCCCCTCGAAACCCTCTTGACCTCTCTAGCATGATGATCCTTCCCTAGGCAATGCCTAAGGTCCTAACACCTATGTAACAAAAAATAAAATCTAAATATTTCATTGGGTAATTAGTCTTGAGTTTTTTCTATATTACCTGGACGAAGAAGCCAATATTGCATATTCAATGGTTTTTAAGTACAAATGCCATAGAACACAAACTTACACGATATTATAAGAAAATTGGACCGAAATACCACTGTCTTAGGGTTTAGGGTTTTATATAGTGTAAACCAATCAAACTATCATATTTACCCATAAACGACCAATTAGACTAGCAATTTCCAAAGTCTAGCCAATGAGAAGCGAAAACGCAGTGGGAGGTCCAATTTTCGACCCATCCGACCGGCATTTTCCAAAAATGGACCAGTGAGTAATGAAAACGCAGTGGGAGGTCCAATTTTTTATTTATCTGATTAGCGATTTTTAAAGTTTTCACTGTGAAACGAGTTACAGTAGTAAAGTGAGGTTCAACCCAAGTGTATACTCACATCCCCTAGTAAAGAAGTGATCTTTGGCGAAGATCAGCGACCCATTGAGGGGTTAATCTAGTGAGGCTCATCGACATCAACCAGTAGTTGACTTCCACAGTAATGACCTATTATTCAAATTCTAGTTGAAAATCATATGTTTGTATACACGATTATTCATATATCATGTTATGGAACACATGATAAGTTGTACTTGCATACACTTAGTACATTGTCGTGTTATCAATAATACGATATACTATACTGAGAAATCGTCTTATCATGTATGGGTAGCATACATATCTTGTTATCAATAATATGATATGTGATAGACAGTATTCAGTTGTTGTGTTATCGTGTGTGAGAAGGCTATAAGAATACACGATATGCGATAGTCACAACTATATATATATATATATATATATATATATATATATATATATATATATATATATATATATATATATATATATATATATATATATATATATATAACATCTTTTACAGACGAAAACTATAAGAATACAGTCAAATGGAAGAATAAGTGAAGGCCTTAGAAGAGAAGAAGAGAATTTATGGGAAGAAACCAGGTCTAGGAACTAACAGTTGCCTTGGTGAACTTTGACTTTCAAAAGACCTCATTGAATCGAGGTCGGGATGCAAGGCAATTTTGGAGGAGAGTGGGTTTTACCCAATATATGATTGCTCATTATTTCCAGGTTACTTTTGGACATTCTAATAGGTGCGTGTTAGGATGACTCACAAGAGGTATTCAACATCCAGAGCAAAATACTACCCCTCATGGAGGAAGAAGTCGCACTAATCAAGGGTTTGAGGGCGAAAGAAAACCCATTGAAGTTGGATAGTGGTGACAGGAAGGCTGCCTAAGGCAAGGGGCAATTCTACAAAAGGTTCTTCGTGGGGAAGCGGTCAGTGAAGAATCTTATTGAAAAAATTTTGAAGTGGCAGAAAATAGGCGTGTTGTCTCCGATGAAGACTTGACACGCTTGGCAATCGTGCACATGGGGACCCTAGTATTATTCACAGAGAGCAACAGATTTGTCTCCCTATTTCTATGTGACTTCCTCGATGCCTCAGTTGTTGTGGGGAAGTACAACTGAGCGGAAGCCATTTATGACATGTTGCATCGAGGTATATCCTCAGCCCACAACAACATCAGGAGAAGAGAAGACGAGCACTCTATCACAACCGGTATTCTCATTGGGGCTTTAATTGTGCTACAGGTAAATTTCTTATTATCAATAACACGATTACATATATTAACGTATAATAAATATTATGACAATATTTTAACATTTTAGGTATGTCGTCTTATCAATAACACGATAATATAATTAGCATGGTTTAGATCACACACTAATTTGATTTTTATGTTATTGATCACACGTTAGTTAGGTTAGCGTGTTGTCAATAATACGATAACTTACCATATCGTGTATATTCAATTACACGATGTTAGTATTTTTTGTAATTGGTAATACGATCAGTTTAATAAACGTGTTATCCATGACACGACAGACATGATACAAGATCACTATTAACAGGATTGTTTTGCAAACATAGGTGTGATTTGTTTAGTGTACTTCTATATGGGCTCCAACTTCTCCTCCATGTAGTTCGAGGTGCTAGAGGTAGCCCAGGTTTATCCAACTGTAGTTGGACATGGAGAAGGCCACTAAACTTGACCCGGCCAATGAAAAGTCAAGGAAGTTGTTGGCTCATCACAAGATGAGGAAGTGGTACGAGGAGATACTCATACAACACAAAGGCTAAGAGGTGCATTTGATCGGGGCCCAAAGGCTGGCCAGATGGCAAAGAAGATGACCATGCATTCTACGATATAGAGGAAAATGGTTCCTATTGATGCACATTGTGGTCAGATATCAGAATAATATCACTCCGGCAAAGATGTCATTGAGAGCTTTGTCATGCCACTAGATGTCATGACTAAGATTGCTGACGTTGTTTTGGAGAAGGTTGTGTTGTACAGAGAGCTTGGAGCACCGAAAAAGTGCAAATTGCACTATAGAGAGTTAAAAACGCTCTCGAGGTGGCCAGATGGTTAATTGAATAGATGCAGCCCCCACATGAAGGATTATCTCATCCAAAAACTAAGCCTCCACATGAAGTTCTTCAACCGAAGAAACGTCGCGCAGCAATCCCTATGCTAACAACTGAATGAGAGAAGTTGGTTAGGGTTAGGACTCAAGCTTCTAAATCAAGTGAAGTTGTTCATCATTCTGCTCATGAAGAACAAAGAACATATGTTCCTCAATTTGTAGATGACGATTCATTTTTCATAAAGTATTATCATATTATATTCAATGATATAACCTACTTGGAAAGGTGTGTTATCGTGTGATCAATAACACAACCTTTTATACTATCGTTTTAGATGCAAAACGACTTTGGGATCATTGTGTCATCGATAGCACGTGAGTATATAATATTGTATTATATTAAAAATGACTTGGGAGTAGTTGTGTGATCGATAACAATACCGTTTCTATTAGCATATTAGATTCAATATTACTTTTGGAGTAGTCATGTCATCAATAACATGCATTATTTGACCTTCATGTATATACTCATACAACTTGTTACATGTATTATACAGAGAAAAGGGAGCCCAAAGCTAGCTCCTCAAAGAAGGGTCTCAAGGTTGAATGGACCGTTATCACCAGATTTTTCAAGAAAATTAATGAGGAAGTGGTGCAAGCCTGAGAGGAAGACATGGTGTAAGCCCAAGAGTAGGAAGTGGTGCATGCCCGAGACGAGGAAGTCGTGCAAGCCCTGGCAGAAGTGGTGCCACCAAAGCAAATGAAGTTGAAGATAAAGAAACGAAAAGTTTCAGATGATGGCCTACATCTCTGCTACCACTCGTGCCTAGGAGGACGAGGTACATGGTGGCTAATCCACCGGCACATGTAGCCAAGGGGGAGGTAGCTAAGGAGGACACAGTGAAGGTGGAGGCTACAAAGGAGGATCTAGCCCCTACTAATGCTACTAAGGAGGATCCAGCCAAGAAGGTTTGAGGCCTATAAAGTCCAAATTAAGGCAATTAGCAACTTCCTAGCGCAGAAGATTGGAAAGCTTACTCAGATTGCAAGGGAGGAGGGGAAAGCAAGGCTAGGGGATGAAGTTTTGTTGGTAGTTGTCCCTACCACATACATTATCCCTAGCCCAGATGAATTTGCTACAAAGTCTCCTACCCCGAGCTCTGAGTCATCAAATGTTGCTTCCAGCTCGGCCACTATATTGGATACTCCTGATCCAGTTGATCAAGAACTGCTAGAGAGTATCATAAGCATGACAAACATCGAAGAGCACGCTGAGAACAAGCAAAAGGACAAGGAGGAGGTCATAGTGGTACAACACAACTACCTTGACCTCCAACACATGTTCCATGTGGAGATCTTAGGTGGAGAAGATCAGGAGAGAATCAAGGACTTTATGGCCAACCCACATAAGCAATGGACTATGACAATGCTTCTCCATGCATATTGTGTCTCTGCTTCGATATGAGTGCATAATGAATGAGGTAACAACTACTTCATATGTGAAATCACAATATGGTGTGCTATCCTGTTTTGAATAACACAATATGTGAAATCACATGACGAATGCCTCCAAAGTTCGCGTTATTGATAAAATGAAATTTCCACATGTTGTAGTATCAATAACACGATAAGTATCAAACCAGATTATCATGTGTACTTTGTGTGTTTGTATTTATATGACCTAGTGTATGTCATGCTATCGCTTACATGATGAATTAGCATGTCATATTTGTATTTGCATGACATATTGTATGTCATGTTATCACTAACACACTAATATTGTGTTGATAATATTACATCATAGACATCATCTGCTAGCTACTGGAGCAGTGAAATATAAGATATCTCGGTATTTATCCAAACTATTTTTTTGGAAAATTTGTCATCCAACACTACTACAACATAGGGACATAGCATGATAAGGTGGAGATGTGTCCCAAAATTGTCAACAATTGAATGAAGTTGCTTAATGTAAACACCAAGAGTGGCTTCATTCCAATCTATGTCATTAACCATTTCCTTCTTCTCATTGCCCGATGCAGGGAGAAGAGGTTCAGGTGGTATAATCCACTAAAGGGTGACCACAATCACCACTTTGCCGAGGTTGACAAGGTCAAAAGACATGTTGCCATAGCCATGGAGAATATCCTTCTCATAAAGGGTGTGAAAAAGTGGCTACTGACGAAGATTAAAAAATGTCCATATCAATAGATGAATGAAGACTATGGGGTGTTCTTGATGTATTATATTGCGAAGCTGGCCACATGAGTCTTTTAACCAATTTTTCCTAATCAAATATCACTATGTTGGTCAATCCGCAGATATGTGCAACAATTCTTCGTGGGTGAATTGATCAGGACTTCAATGCTTCCTCAGAGGAGTTGTAGTAGTATTTTTTTGTCCCTTACAATGTATAATTGATAAGAAAAAAAATATTTTTTTACTTTCATTCAAGGTTGTGTCACTTATAAGTAGTGTCACCGATAACACAAAAGTTATGTTAGGTCATGTAATAAGTGTTGCAAATCATGTTATCAGCAACACACCCACTCACATGTCTTTTCACCGATAACATGAAGTCATGTTAGGTCGTGTAATAAAGTGTTGCAGATCGTGTTATCAACAACACTCCCACTAGCAAGTCATGTTACCGATCACACAAAGTCATGTTAGGTTGTGTAATAAAGTGTTGCAGGTCGTATTATCAACAACACGCACACTCGTAGGTCATGTCACCAATAACATGAAATCTGTAAGGTTATGTAATAAAGTGTTAGAGGTTGTGTTATCAACAACATGCCCATCCGTAGGTCGTGTCATTAATAACACAAAGTCATGTTAGGTCATGTAAGAAAGTGTTACAAATTGTGTTATTAGCAACACGCCCAACCGTAGGTGACATGCCCTGGCTTCGCCCAACCTGAGCCGAACCCGATCCGAGGACCAATCAGCGCACTGGGGCAATAGAAATTTACAGATTAACATATTGCGGAAGACTTAGCCCCTCTAATGGGTGATTCAACTAAGGGAGTAGCACACCTCACGTCCTTTGAGCAAGAAAATAAGGATAAAGAAGTGGATAATAAACTATCATAATCCTCACATAAACCCACATAATAATCTCCATAGCCTACACATGGCTCGAAATCAGAAAAGTTTAGACAAGTCTAAGAACAACATATAAATGCGGGCATAATACATAATCTACCATATAATGTTATCTAATGTCAACTACAAGAAATCAGAAAATAAAACATCATCAGAATGCCATGAAGGCTAATCCCATGAGTACCATGTCGTCCCTGATATAAGGTGTCCTACACGTTTGCACATTGCATCGTGCAGCCCCAAAACAAATCACAAAAAAGGGGTTAGTACAAAACTCAGTAATAGTTTGAAAGCGATAACATTAATAAAAAAATCATCACGACACAACATCATAGCAATTCAAATCCATCAATGACATGGTATACACTTTTTTTATCATCCCCTTACTAAACCCCTACTTATCCATAAGTAAAAGATCTAACATGTATATAACACATATATCAAGTGAAGGCATAAATGATCATATTATGACTTAGCATCCATCCTGCATAAGTAATGATCTTTATCCAATCACAATGAAGCATAATATCACACATAATCCGCATGAGAAGTGTCTCTCCCACACTTTCTGATCATGTGTCCATATCACATAAACCTACATAAGTAATGTCTCAATCACACAATTCAAATCATGCATTCATATCACATTCATTCATCCTGCACAACAAACGTGTCAAACACATGATACACAATCTTACATAATAAATCATATACACATGTGTCATATTATCCCTACACAACCTGTGTAATCCTAGGAATAGTATAATTTCATACACATGCATCATCAGCAAATGATGAATGGCTCCATCAAGGAGTGAATACAAACATACACCCGCCCTGGATATCGTTCGATTTCCTACATGGAAACCTGGGGTGTCAACCCGCTCTAGACATCAATTCGATTTCCAAGTGGAAACCTAGGGTGTTTGGGATAGTCAACCCCACTGCTCACCCTGGACAATCCACAAGGGATGTCTGATTTCTTTTTAGAAACTTAGAGCAGGTCTGCTCACCCTGGACAATTCTGGCCAAGAACGTCTGATCTCCTCATGAAGACCTAGAACACGTGGTAGCTAGTGCACAAGGGTATACCACTTTGGATGCTCAGTGTCTAGATGTGACTATCTCAAGAAATCTCAATTGCAAGATGAGTTCATCCCTCATCTCTATATATCTCAAATTGATTAAACCCGAGGAGTATCTATGTTCTACACAGGAACTCAAATTGAAATCATGTCCTTTCAGACTAGCCAAGTTCCGATTAAGCCAAAGATCGATTAATCCGGCACGTAATCTCTCAGCATTATATTAAATCAATCAACCACATCTAAACATCGGTAAAGTCTCATTCATGAAATCCACTTCATGATGCATGCAACATGATGCATACATAAGCAATCTCTACGTGTGTTCCAACACATGGAATGTGCTCCCATCAGTTCCCACATGCATCATATTCAAGTCTTAAGCAACCACGATTTCATAATTAATTCCCCATATGTGTATGTTCATACATTCCTAAGCACATGACCATGCTTTGACAATTGCTCACAAGGCAATCCACACATGCTTTGATGAAATCTAAACATAGTTCTTAACTAAAATCTTGGGTGACATCCATCTGAAAACTGTCATTCCAATCATATGAAATCTAATGCTCAATTCCTACAAGCATATTTAATCCACACATGAAACTAAAACATAGTATCACTATTCACCCACAATTTATTCATACTATAAGATGACACATTAGTTCATTATTATGTCCTAACCTTGCTGGAAGCATGCTTGATACATAAGAATTCATCAACCATAGATTTAAGGAAATTAATACTACATGTCTAACCATCAACATGTAATTCTATATAATACTTAAACATCCTTTATAAATCTCAACATAAATAGCACAACCTTCTAGTAGCTTATTCTAACTCAGAACACTCCATATGAACATTAGAAACAACATTTAGGAGTAAAAACATCGAAATATGCATAGGAAATAAAATGCCCAAAATCTGCTATGTAGCCGATCGATTGGCATGCAAGGGCGTTTGATCGGCTGGCCTTAAAATCAGCCTACAATGACATTTGGATAGTCAATCAACCTAAAAGGGCGATTGATCACTATAATGGCAGATCTAAGTCGTCTTCTCCATTTTGAAAACCAAACCGATACACCATCAAACAAACTTAAAACCTCCATTCAAAGCCTGAAACATCATAAAAATTTAATTAAACCTTCCAAAATACTAAATCTACCCATTTTCAATCAAAGCCCCAAGAAATTAATACAAAGGATTAAGTTTTTACTAATCCACCATTAGAGCTCTAAACATGGAATCCATTCAAGAAAATACCTCAAAAACTAAGATTTGAAACACAACAAGCTTGAGGATTAAACCTAATACCTTTCACCTCTTTTTGGGTTAGATTAGCTCCTTAACCTCCTCTAAAAACTACCCAAAATGTGATTTTTGTTAATACCCACCTAAATCCAATTTTGAACTTGAAAATCATTGGGAAAATCTTAGATCTAGGGCTTTAGGGACTCAAAAACAAAATTTTGAAAGCTAGGGTTTGAAGTAGAGATGCAAATCAGTGACTTAATGACTTGAAAAAGAGATTAGTGAATGGGAAAAATATGAGATTAGAAGAAGTTTATGAAAAACCCTAATAATTAAAGAAAGATTAGGAAAATCTCACCTCAAATCACCTTCCACTTTGGGCTAATGCCTCTTGATTCTAAGGCTCAGCCCTTTCTCAAATGGGAAAGAGGTCAGTCCTTTCCTTTTATAGTAAGGAAGGGGTTAGACCAAATCAAAATTGAGGGTATAAATATAATTCTTAACACGTAGTGAAGAAAAGAATTTGTAATACTTATTGTAAAATCTATTTTTTATTGTGTAATTGGTAACATGTTATCCTTTTGATTGTTTTATTGATTACACGATATGTATACAGAAGATAATATTAAAAATAAATAGATCAACATATAGTGTTATCAACATCACGAACTTCATTAAGGTCATGTTATCGATAATACAATGTACATACAATATTGTATAAGGTAATACAACATTCATAAAAAATCATGTTTGTAAGAACACGACTATAAAATATCATTTCATCCAATCAGCTAAAGAAAGAAGGTAGAAAAGGAAACCTTGATCGATGTTCTCCGTTCATTTTTCTACTCTTTTCTTCACCATCCTTTGGCTTGTACTTGGACCAACAACTACATTCGAATGGTCCTCTAGTGTGTTATCACAACGTTTGCAATTGTAACCCAACTACCCCAATGCTCCACATTTGCTTTAGGCTTTCACCTTGGTTTGTGACTATATTCAATTTTTTTTAGACGCCCCCACTACTTGAGTGGGATGGCGGATTGAATATAGGTAAAACTATAGTTAGTGCCAACTGGTGCCTATTTGTCATTGGGTATAATGGCTCTCGATATGCTATTTTATATGTTTATGTGGAGTACTATTTTTTGCAATAATCAGACACATAGAAGTGTCTATGATCAATTGGTGCAATTGCATATTTACATGGTAGCCCTAGATGCTGAAACTTTTAGCATGTGCAGCTACGTTCAACCAGATTCACCACACCCTGTTGAATGAATATTGTATGAATGAGAATACAATAAGTGATATATTATAGTGTTATCGAAAACATGACCCATCAACACATGCCTTGTGCTCACAATTATCATGCTATTTTAACTGATATACATACATGTTATTGTCAAGAACGTATGAATATACACATGACATTACTTGGATTTTACCTGGTGATGTAGCAAGTAAACCTAGAATTTATACATTGATACTGACAATATATGCTCATTCCTTGCTTCTTCTATTTTGCTTTTTTATGTTTTTACGAGCAAATAGGGTTACATCTTAAGTCACATTTTGTCTATCTGTCCAACGTTTCTTAAAGGGTGAGGTTGTGTGCACCCTTGTATGCTCAATTAACTGAGTAATAAGCATTGACTTGGTTTTTTAAAATATTGCATTAGCACTTTTAGACTTGTTTGAGTTGTGCCCCATATCTTTTATCTAGAAATGCAACATTGGCCTAGTGTTCTAGACCTTTCTTATTGAGCCAAGCAAATACGTTAGGATTATGTTCTTTAATCTTGTTCATTGTGTCATCATACACGTTCTATCTAAAAGTTTTAGTTGCTACTTGGAGTTGGTTCTTTAGGTAGTTGTCTTTGAATCTGTCCAATATATTTGTTGTCATGTGATGGATGCAATATTCGTGGTGTGTAGAGGGAAAATATTGCTTAATAGCATTTGTCAAACCCTTCATTCCATCAGAAACAATCGTATTTAATTTAGTTGGAGGATTAGAAAATAGATAATTTCTAACCAATTCAAGAAACTAGCTCCAAGTTTCTCACACTCATTCTCGACTATTGCAAATGTGATGCATAATATATTATTGTTCCCGTCTAGTGCACTTGCTATCAATAGTTGAACATGATATTTTCCCTTCAAGAAAGACTCATTTACTATTAGCAATGGCCTCTGTGTTGTTCTAAAAGTTCTTGGAACTAACCCAAACATCCAAAAGACTCTTTTAAAATCATATCCTCTATAGGTCCAAGAATATTGCATGATTTGATTGGAACTACTACACTCCCTGCATTAATCCTTTCTACCTAAATTTCATATGCAGGAAGTATGTGATTGGATTCGTCTTGGTCCCCATCTATTAAATCACATAGTTCTTTACCAACACGATCGGATTTTAAGTAGTTAACATTAAAAAGACTAAACAACAAGTTAACATATCGTGTTCCCAAGAGCACGAAAAGATTAGTAGTCTTGTTTTTGTAAAACTGGACTTTGTAATCAGCGTGTTCATGTTAACACGATAGTTAAACAGGTCATGTTTTAAGAAAATGTGCACATTTAAGTCCATGGCCATGACACTTGTAATTTTGTACATTTTTGTTTTGATTCACACCTGAGATTATTAAATGATGGGTTTCTATTGATTTACAAAGGTCATGGTTGCATAACTTTGAATTGAATATGTTTACAAAAATATTTTTACAGGTTTTGAATTTTGTCAATTTTCACAAATTAACCCTATCATATTGCAAAAAAGAAATTTGTGAAATTTTATGAATGGTTTGAAAAACCTAGGGTGTGACATATTAGTTTGTTCTTTCCTTTGTTTTCTTGGAGTGGTAAAATCATTAAATCCTTATTCACCCCTTAGGAAGTCATTAGACTTCAATTGAGCATTTTATTATTTGACATCTCTTTTAAAATTATCAGAAGGTCTTGATAGGTGTGTCAACATATCGAGGAGCTCATTGAGCTGCTTTATAAACTCGTTTGACGTTTGTAAAGGGTGGTTTGGGAATGCCTATCCAACACCTTGTTGATAGTTTATTTTCAAGGTTTTCTAATGAGAATCATATGTTCATATTTTTTTACCTTAATTAATATGTTTTTCTCCTTCAAATTCCCATTGCTACTTTTTTATTTTGCATTCCAGTGCAATTTAAGATGTCCCTTGACAGGTCGAGTTGCCTCTTGGACCTCAAAGAGTTAGCTTCCAATTGATTGATTTCTAATTCATAACAACTTCTCTATTTGCTCACTCAATCCCCAAGCTTGTAAATTAATCAAATTAATATTAAAATTATATATATATATATATATATAGAGAGAGAGAGAGAGAGAGATGCATACACACTTCTTGACGAGAGGATGTGGCGTTAGTAGGTGGAGTGGAGGAAGGATGATGTAGAAAGGTAAGCACTTTCTTGAAAAATAGAGGATGAGAAGAGAAAGAATGGGAGTTAGGAAGCTGAAGGTCCCACGATTCTCCTGTTTGCCATTGTAGAGCACCCCTAAGCTGCACCACTTTCCCACAATTCTTTCGACATCACTAGAAAGAGAAAATCCCAGCCAACCAAGATAAAAGGCCACCGGCCAATCAGAGGAAAGCAGCCCTTCACAAAGCCTAGCATAGCATCGAGTCGTTGCACCAAAATACTCCCCCTGTCCTATATTTATAGCTCCATTTGGTTTTCAAAATGAACTAAATTTAGTTCATTTTAAAAACCAAATAAAGCCATTAATGTAAGACAAAGGGAGTATCCTAAAACCTCATTGAAGTTATCTTTGAAATTTTAGTCCTTTATAAAAAGGGATGTTTTTTTGTTGCCTCGGTTAGTTAGAAGTTTGAATTGATTATATGGGCTCTAATTATGGCATATTTTTGAGGTAAATATTTTTTCTGTATATTTTTCCTATTTTCTATAAATTATGCAAGTATTTTCGATAAATAAATTTGACACATTGGCGTATCCATATTTGTATTATTCATGGCCATAAGAGTCGGTAGTGGAGTTTAGTCGCAGGTCATAGGCCTCGACGCATCCCAAAAATTTTTCGGCTCGAAAAATAGACGCGACACGGGAGAATAGAATCGAGAAGAGAAAAAATATATATATAAAAAAATATGTATTGCGGATCGGGCAGCAGAGGCACACCCGACCCACATATTGAATAGTGAACGGGGGAAGTGGGGGCAGCCCCCTTCACTGTGTGAGGCCAGATGTGGCGCCACCGGTAGCCTCCGGCTTCCACTCGGCCAGCCTCGGCCTGGCGATGCCGCCACCGCCTCCCTGGCTTGGCACCGCCGGCCATTGCCGCCCATTCCTTCTTTTCCGTTTTAGAACCAAAAAGACGCCAGATCTTGATTTCCTCTCCGATCCGACCCCGCCTTCGCCTGCATGGACGCCACCCCGCCACTATAGCTCCGCCCCGGCCATGGTGACCTCCAGCCATTGTCATCCCGATCTCCCCACCCCGGGTTTTTCGCTGTGAGGTAAAAACTATTCTGCCTCAATTTTTCAATTTTCTGTTCAATTCGACTTGCGGTTGTGCTACTGGTCGCCAGCCACCGCCACCGGGCCTCTGGCTCTCTTTCGGCCTGGCAATGGTAGGGCCACCACCCCGTGGCCCAGACTACCGTCTCCTCGGACCATGACCCCTCCTATTTTCCTGTCCGGATAGAATGATTTCCCCATTTTTTTTGTTTTGTTCTGTCTGTGTTATGTCTGTGTGTTATAGTTGCAGGCCGTGCCACCAGTGGCCAACAGCCACCGAATTGCCTTTGGCCCTCCCCCGGCCTAGTGACGGCATGGCAGTTGCCCTGGTCACTGCCTCCTTGAGCCCTCTGCCCAATTTTCATCCGAACAGAAATTTTGCCCCAATCTTTTGCCTTGTGTTTATGTTGTCCCCCGTAAACCACCGATCCACCTTCGATATGCCACCTTGAGCCGATGTTGGTGAGGTGCCTATGTCTGGTCTCCCTTGACCCAATTGGTCCCTTTTTTCTCAACCGGCCAACCTTTGTCAGAGAAAATTCTATCCTTTTCTCTAGCGGCATCCATTCTCTGCAGTCGGACGTTTGACACGACAACGTCCATTTGACTTGCTGCAATTTGGTGATTCTCAAGTCCCGCCATCTTCTAGGTGATCCGTGTTTGCTACCCCAACTCGGTGCACCATTGCCCTCAGCTAAACAAAATTACATCTTTTAACTGAAGGTTTTGTTGTCACTAGAGTTAGTGAGAGGATAGTCACAACCCTGGCTTCACCCAATAATTGCAAGGGGCCACCACTCTCGGCCTCCATTGCATATCTTCTGCACACACCAAATGCCCATAAATTTTGGGGTACACCTCTGACCATTGTCGAGTGACCCACCCCATTCTATGGCCAACCTAGTGTCCCGCCCGACGTTGCGCGGACTTGGGCCCTATGTGTGGTACCCCGTGTTCTGATTACGCTTAACCTCAAAGGGTAAGGGGTAATTATATATTTTTAGTTAATTCTTTAAAGGTTTTAAGAGTTGAAACTCCGTATTAGGTTAGAGCTCGAAGTAACGAGCACAATGCATCCAAGAACACTCAAAACAGAGGTTGGGAATGAAAGTTATGGCCTCGGGAAGCGAGCCACATGGGCAGGACCCACTTTAAAAGTTCAAGGTAACCTATTCATGTGGGGTCTAGTTTTGAAGGGCTCATCGATACGAGTCCATCTGTACCAAGATCTTGCAATTCCGACTTCGGGATAAAAAGTTAACGCGTTTTGAAAATATTCAAGAAAAGACGAAATAGCTGATGTCAGCAAGCCAAGCCAAGCTGAGCCGGAGATGGAGCCGAGCCACCGCGCCGCGGAAACGGCACACGATCGCAGCTGTTATGCTTAACCCGGGGGGGTTAAGGGTAATTTTGGTAATTTAAGATCAGTGTTAGGGGGTTTTTAGATGAAATCCCTGTATCCGGGTAGAGCTCGTAGTAACGAGTGTAACAAATCAAAGAACGCACAAAACGGAGGTTAGGAGCGAAAGCTACAGCCCCAGGAAGCGTGCTATATGGGCATAACCTACACAAAAGTGTGGGATAACCTACCCATGGGTGGTCTTATTTCGAATGGCTCATCGACACGAGTCCATCAGTAACAAGAACGTGCGATTCCAATGTTAAGGTTGGAAGTTATCGCGTTTTGAGGTCAAGATATTATTTGAATAAAATAATATCATTCTAAATAGGATCGACGACGCAGTGGATAAGACTGATGACAAAGTGGATAGGATTGATGACGTAAGTGGATAGGATTGCTGACAAAGAGGATAGGATTGATGATGTAAGTGGATAGGATTGCTAACAAAGTGGATAGGATTGCTAACAAAGTGGATAGGATTGATGGCGTAAGTGGATAGGATTGCTGAGGAACCAGATAGGATTAATGATGCAAGCGGATAGGATTGACACGTGTCAGCCTCACATCTATCCAGTTTTTCTATAAATAGCATCCACAACATCCAAAGAAAGGAAGGAGAGACTCTCCCACGTTTCTGTATTCTCTCCCATATTTGAGGGTGATCTACGCAATGGAAGCGTCCATTCCTCACGTTAGCAACCCTATCTAAGGGAAATGTCTCGAGGCATGGGGAAGTTCTGCCCGCCGCCTACATGCGCAAGAGGGGAAAAGTGTCTCTGGGTAAGGGGAGGTTCTATCCGCCGCCTACGGGCGCGAAAAGGTAAGTGTCTCCGGGTAAAGGGAGGTTATGTCCACCGCCTACGGGCGCAGGAAGGGTAAAGTGTTCTGAAGTTAGAGGAGATCCTGGCCACCATCTCCAGATCAGAAAGGGCGGACGCCCTGAGGAAACAAGCAACTCCGAACATCACCACTTCCAAAATTGGAGGGAAGTACGCTTTTTTGACCTTCTAGTTTAATATGATTTATATGAATGCACATCTTAAATAGTAATATACTAATTAAGATATATTATTTGCTATGACGTGATACATGCTTATATGTTTCTATTTAATCTACTTTGATTTATTCTGTTGTGATCTGAACTACTCTATTGTGACTTGACATACTCCGATCTTATATGACCGGTATGGTCGGATAAAATCTGATATGATATGATATGATCCAACATTCTCTGTAGTGTGTTCTGCTCTGCTCTATAATAGAGTGGGATGTGTGTTTTGTTAGTGTTCTTCTCACCTACGTGAGATGTGTATTTTCTGATTTATTGGCTTCCGTTTGACTCCGATGACTGATAAGATTTCCATTGGATTCCGAATAAATTATTCAAATATAACATATACGTATTTTATCGTATATGATTTTTTTATGTCTGATGAATGTATTAGCCATTAGGCAGAGAACTACATTCGGATCCGATTATATTGGAATAACATCAGAGATGGTATCCAATATGTACTTTGGCAACCAATGATAAAATAACGTTGGCCCAATCCAAATTAGTTATAAAATTAGGTTTGTTCTGATCTATGCGCAACGAAACACTAAAGCTCATAGTGTGTAGAAGAATGTTATGACTCTTGCACTTAGAGTCTACAACTCCTGGTCAGTTGGTTTTAATTTTTCTGCTAATTTTATGAACTCCGATTATGTTTTCCGAACTAACCCCCGGTCCAGGTCGGGTGTTTCGGGTCGGGGTGTTACAGTATGTCCGTCCAACATGGGCTTTACCCCAGCCCAGTGACATCAAGGGTTAATAATTTTGACCTGATTCTAGCTCTGCACCCGACTTTTGTTATGCATGACCCAAAACTACGGGAAAGAGTTCCCGAATTCTGATTCTTCCAAAGGTAAGTATTATTGTAAGCCATTAGTATCCTCCACCGTAAGTCATGCTTGATGCACGATTGTCGGTACAATAAATTGGTTGTGGGTAGCATTTAGAAATGGTGCAGCCCTTGCCGGCCACCTGCGCCAAGCCTTAGTGCCTCAACGTATGTTTATGGAACGTCCCCACCATTATGCAATATGGCCGTTAAAGCCCTCTGTTTCTCCTATGTCCATGTGCACGCAAGCAAGCCCTCTGCCATGTGGTGAGGCTTCGTTAATGCAGAATTGTTGCCGTTGGATGTGGTCCGCTGTCCATTTTAATGTTTTGTGGCCAACAAAGTGTTTTAAACCGTTGGCCGACCTCCAATCAGTCAGCCCCCATTTTGTGGTCGCTTTTTCCATTTCTAGTGGAACGACCTTGTGTCCGGCAGCCTTAGTGTGTCCAAACCTTTGGCTTTGAGTGAAATTAATCTAACTTTATCAAGATTAATTCCAGCATATCTGAAAATCCTCGGGACATAACAACTCTCTCAGTGCGATGCTTTTGGCCGCCTATTCCGCTATCGATGCTGCCACCATCGTTTGCTCGCCATCAAACTCCTGTGGATTACGAGGTAGGGGACCTTGAACTCGTAATTTCATTATAGCATGCTTTGATTGTGTAGTAGCATGCTAGGAGTTTATAATTTAATGTTTTGCATGATAATGCTAATTAAATGAGCATGCTTTATATATGTGAATCATGTATATGTTATTGAGGACTAAAGGTATGACAGTAAGTAATTGGTGAATTATATGTGTGTGATTTGAGTATGTGATAAATATGTGTGGTTCATGAGCACGAGTATGTGCGTTTGTTTGTAAGTTTGTCGAAAGGGTTCTTCATAGGCTACGACATGGAAATTGTGATGGCATGACGGGCGAGGAAAGATGTAAGATGGGCTGTCGAAGGTTGGATTTGATGAGATTGAAGAATTGGCTAGGGTAGTACATTGGAGCAGTGAGCAGAAGACCTAAGCGATGTAATGATTTGGAAGATTCAGGGTTCTTAACATCTTTGGGGGATTGTAAATTAGTGAAAGTGGATTACATAATTGTACTGCATAATGTACGTAATATGAATTGTAATAGAAAAATAATAAGTAAGGGATTAGTAAGGGTATGATGTCGGGACTTAAGTCAAAGGGTGTCATTTGAGGAGTTCGAGTAAGATGATTTAGTTTTAAGGCGGTTGGTGTAAGATGTAAGGCCGTAAGTTTATGATGGTAAGATTATTAGTATGAAATTCGAGTTTAAGTAAGGTTGTGTTGAGATTTGTAAGTATAAGGGTGGGGGATGAGTTAAGGAAAGAATGCTACCTTTGTGGATTGAAACTTCTAAATGGGCGTATTTCTAGCCTTGTTGGCTAAAGAATGTAAGACGGAAGTCATTCCAAGCATAATTGTACATGCATAAGTTACCTAATATAAACTTGAATGGTAAGTAACCCTAATTTGATAACGTGGTGAGGTTGAGACTGAGGGTTTCGACGGATTAAGTTCCATTTTGTGCCAATCAATAAGAAATCGATTGAGCATCCTTTTTGGTCTAGCCATGGTGTTTTCCTACGGGATTTAGTCTTGGTGCTGTATTTCGGCCCAGACGTTTGATGCTTTGTTGAGAGTGCTGTAAGTTTTTGCCCGTTATGGGCTCTGTATGTTTTCTGCCTACATATGGCACTATATGTTCTGCCCAAGAGTGGCATTGTAAGATTCCTGCCCAAGAGTGGCATTGTATGTTTTTCACCCTTAGTTGGCACTGTATGGCCCCAAAGAGTGGGCATTTGCGTACTCAGGCAAGTAGTATTATGGATCTGCTCTTACCTGTTTGATCTTGTGCCCCATGAGCATAGGTGTGCCTTGCCTTCGAAAAAGTCCATGGTGTCTAGTTATTTCCTAAAGGTTAAGGTGATGCCCTAGTTGCATTCCCTTCCTTTCCGACGCTGGAGATTATTAATTGTAATGAGCTTCAATTGTCAATAGTATGTGTACGATAGTAAGAGTAAGTTATATGTTCCAGATTCTGAGTAAGTTGTACGTGTAAGATTTAGAGTAAGTGTGAGCTTTTTTTGGAAGACAGTAAGAGTAAGTTTATGAGTATGAGTAAGTTGTACAAGTAAGTTTGTGAGACTTTGATTTAGACGGTAAGCGTAAGTGTAAGTGTAAGTATAAGTGTAAGCTTCTAAAGGAGATGTAAGAGTACATTTATGTGTAAGAGTAAAATTGTATGAGTAAGGTCGTATAAGTGAGTTCGTACGAATAAGGTCATACAAGTATGTGTATGTTGTAAGTGTAAGCATACATTTGTACGAGTAAGCTGATAAGACTGATTCAGAGTGTAAGAGCATGTTATATGAGTAAGTGTAAGTTCGATTTGTACAATGATTTGTATGCATGACCATATTTATACTTCTTATTCTATTTGCTTCATGTGTGATTGCATGGAAGCATCTATATATGAACTTACAGAGTTCATTGATTTATATTTCCCCTACTGGGTATTTTCCTATTGAGTATGAAAATATTCACCCTATCTTTTTAGCCCCTTCATCTGGAGGCTTTTGTAAGTCGATCGATAGCTGTTTGAGACTGGATTTTTCCCATGGTGGATAATTCTTCCTCGACCTAGAGTGCAGCGAATTCGTAGTGAGGTTATGTGGATTTTGGTGCCATTTTTTCTTGTATTATTTAAGGTGAGAGCTAAATGTATTATTTTTTGGACTTGTGTATCTATATATGAATCATAACATAGACTGTTAAAGAACTTGTACTCAGAAATGCCTGGGATGTATTTGTTTTTAAAGACCATAGTCATGGCAAGTTTTACTTTTATGTTTTGTTTCGGGTCACGCCTGAGAATTTTAGTTTGGTCGTATGTTGAATTAATTTATGAAAATTGTTTTCATACATTTTGAGTTTTATTGGTTCATTTAATTTACATCTGTATTTTGAAATAAATTATTTGTAAGATTTTCAATTAAATGTAAGGAAAGTCCTCAAGCGTGACAACCTCGCCCTCATCAATATTTGGTTCCAACAGGTTGAGATCATCGGTTGTCTCCCACTCTACCTCAGCCTCAATGTCAATATTACTAGGTACCTCAATTTGTCCAAAGTTTTCATGGTCACACATACTTTCCATGTCAATTATGTCATTCTCTTTTTATTTCTCATCACCCCACATTTATTCAAATTCTTAGCCTTCATAATTTCCATGGTTGTGTGGGGGATCATAGTTATCAAATGATATCATTGTGGGCGACATTTCTTCAAATCCAGTCTGATTGACTTCATTAACAAGTTTTGTAGGCATTGAATTATTGTACGATGTGTAACATAGATTTCTTGAGTTGAAATATCTCGGTTCTCCCAATCTGCAACAAATATTAATGTGTTAATCAATATGCGATATAACTCAACATTGTGTTTTCAGTTGCACGCTTACAAATTATATTGTGTTATCAAGGACACAATATTTATACAAGTCATGTTATTCAATCTATGCTAAAAATAATTAGTGGTATATTGCTTTTGTATTTTACATCATTAGTTATGCAATATTATAAATATTGTATTTTTGCTTAACACGATATGTTTTGTGCTAAACACTATAGGTTAGATATCATGCGCTCGAGTACATGATATAAAGTACACTATCGTGTAATCTAAATTTTATTGTTACTTAGCAATTTTACAAGTGAATTGTGTATCATTGACTACCGTTTGCAATCCGAAGTTCATGCTAAGGTGAGCCGAGGCCACCAATGATTTAGCTCTATTGAAAGTCTAGTTCCTTTCCACTAATGGTAATTTATCACCGTTGTCAAGTTCTTTCATTTCTGCATATAATAATAACACCTCTTTATTTGCCTTCTTATGAATAAAAAATATTGATTGCAGGTCTTCATTGTCTTCTACTTTATACATAATGGGTGATTAGAAGATGGAATCAAATACTCAAAGTTACATTAACATTGATGGCAAGTCTTTCTTTGAGTTGAACCAACAGCTCGCAGAACCACACCGACGGACTAATGTTCATCAACAGCACTTTTTGATGTACATACACACCATCATTGCCTACCTCTTCATTGTAATGTATGCAAATACTAATTCTTTCTATTATGGGGGTTAAAAGGTTATCGAATCTGTCGACATGAAGCCTTTTTCACCCTGAACAACTGGTATCATGGAAAAAAATAAGTTTTTACAGTCTCGAGCGACTAGCTGCCGATCACCTCCTGCCTACATATTCTAACTTGAAGCTGATCAATCATCTCCACCGGAATGGTGTTGCACTATTCCGGTGTTCATTTATTAGGATATGCCTTAGGATTGACTTTATTTAAAACCTGAGGGAAGTTTCATCCTAAAGCAGGTAATGTAACATTTGTACTTAAAAACCAAGAAATATGGAATATTGGCTTCTTCGGCTAGGTAATATAAAAACAACTCTTTATTCTTTTATTGATGCACATTTGCAACATAAACATCAAATTCAAAAGCTATTTAACTTCCATATAATTTTTAGTTATAACAATGTATTGTGCACCTAACATATTTAAGAGGCTAAATTATTGTCCCTTATTGATCCCACATGAAAATGATGAGAATTTCACAAAACAAATGGGTATAATGTAATAAAATTTCATGATACACGGTAATGTTTTAATAGAAATTTTAGAGACATCCCTTCACAAGAAACTATTTGCTCAAAATATGACTCCCTCTTTTTTCTTTCACATAACTCAACTAAATATTTTCAAATTTTCAAATACGTTAAAAGGTCCACCTTTTTACAACTTCAAGTATCCAATATTCAAAAATGAAAAAAAAACTAAGGTTCACTGATCCCCTCTTATGTTTAGTTTAAGGGTAAAAAAACTCCACTTTTTCTCTTCCAATAATGGCCTATAGTATTTTTATTGAAAAGAAACAATAAGGTAACATTTGAAAATTTGATTGGAAAGATGAGTATTTATGTCTTTAGCACGTGGAATGTCATTTTAGAGTTGGACTTTTAGGCAGGGTAATTTAGGTCCATTTTATTTCTTACGAGACATTGCCCCAATGTTAATTATTAGATGATGAGATTACAATCGAGAATCATACAAATCATTTCACCATGTTTTCACCATGAGTAGCTCTAGTTTTATGGCCATGGAAACTCCCTCTCATCGAAACTATCTTTTGTACTCCACTTTAACGATGAGCTCAACGTAAAGAATGTATGAGAAACCTTTTATCCATGAAATCAATGGTACACATATTATTACATATTAATATCAATATCACTTTCTCTAATGCGCACTAGCATATGCATTGATGATGTCAAATATCAAGAGTTTTCATACATTCCTGGGCTCATGGTCAGAGTAGAACATGAAAAATTCTTCCCACCTCACCATGTTCTCCTCTCCACTATTGACAATGATTTCAACATCAAAGCTCTTTGCCAGACACCATCCATGATTATCAATAAACAAGAAGCCTATTTAGATAATATAAAAACATGGCAAATTATATCGCGACTGCATAGTCATTCATCAAATCCATCCTCAGTGATCAGTGAAGCTCTATCTAAAGGCCTGGTTCACTACTACCCCACTGGCTGGCAGGGTAAAAAGGTACAACAACGGTAAGCTTTAATGTCTTGCCTTAATTAAGCATTAATGGGCAAGGAATTAAGCGAAGGGCCATTCGCCAATGTCGTTAACAACAAAAAGAACACGAAAACAAGAAAAGCCTATCAATGTGATGCAAGCTTTTGTTGTCCTTAACGGCGTGCAATCCCTTGGTCTTGACTATAATAAATTGCAAATACCCACATAAGTTCAAAATAATTACATATAGCAGTCAACCTGACTATGACGAACTACTATCTCATAGTCTAGCTGAGTAGATAACTTTTGTTCCTGAATGTGCTCCTTCATCAATGGAAACACAACTTTTTCCCCCTAAGAAATGAGAGGACAACTCTTTCTTTTGTTCGACCACAAAAACACCGTAGGCATCGCCTATATCAACCAAACTAAGACAAATGCTAGTTACGGTAGTCCCAAGGGCCTAATTATATCAGGGGATAAAGTTAGACGAGCCCCATGTATGGGACTCGTCAAGACGACGATTGACATCCAGCTTACTGTTTCACTTTTGTAGGAACTCCTTTTGCTATTTATTACATGGAAATTTTATAGGGATCACAAATTGGTGAGGGGCATGGAGAGAACAGAAAAATAGAGACAAAATAGATGCGTAGAATAGAGCCTCCCTCCCTCCCTCTACTATGCTCATATTGTCATATTTCATTCACCTTGAAAGTAATTTACTGCGTTGAACCAAAACTTGTAGAAAGATTAAGAGCATCCCAATTTCATCATGGTTATTTATTGTACGAAACATTTACTTTGATATAATTACACGTGCCTAGACTTTCTTAATTGATAAGAGTTTAGCAATCTTCTCTCCCCATAGTGTATGGGTTCAGGATCCACAAAAACTCATATAAAATTTCAAGTACATTAGCAATAGAGGCCCATTTACATGAGCACATGCAACTACATGAGCCGGGGAATTTTGGCTTGTCAGATTTCGATTCGACTATGTACCATTAGATCTTGATCCAACTGCTTGCAATGCCCCAACTCACACAATAGCACATTCCTTAGCAAAATATGAATGTTATTTTGTGAGTGATTCGGTGTAAAGGATGTTATTATAATTGTTTAAAATAATGAAGTTTCCTAAAGGCAGCAAAACGGAATAAAATGATTTGCCTTTTGGCTTCAATTACTTATAGGTGGTTGCTTCTAAGTTAGGTAGCAATTCGAATATTATGCACGTCAAAATTTCAATTATTTCGAATGGTTAAAAACGCTAACATAAGCAGAACTAGATGTCATTTGATCAATCAAATGCTGTAATAAACAATCATTTATCCAAGAAATCATATAGACTGGCTTTCATATACTCACTGTCTTGGAAAAAAATTGTCCCTCCATTTAGTTCAATTTAAGTAGCTGGGTACTTAAAAAACATCTAAGTTTAATTTCTATTCTCTTTGATGTGGATCTCACCATTCAATAAAAATATTTGCATATGGAGCAATTAATATCGGAAGAAGGGAGTATTTAAAAGCATTAAGCTGATTCCAACTGTACTTGTAGCATCAAGTGTCCATTTCAACACCCGAATACAAATAATTGTAGCACATCTAATTTGGAGACAAAGTGGGGCAAACCAAATATGTTTGTACTGCATGAGATTCTTAAAAACCTTATGGTTTGGCAGCTTCCACCAAGAACATAGAGCTCCAACACTAGAAGCAGTTTCATAGATATAACCTTCATCCTGATATCACTTCGTTTGATATATTTGAATCATTTTTCCGATTTTGAAGTCTCTGAAGTAGGTTGGACTTGTAGTAACCAATTTCTGCATCTTCTAAAGAAACAGGTGCAGAGTTTACAATTGGGATGGCACCAGCTTCATCTAGAGCTCCAGCTGCTGCATCTGTAGTAGTGAAGAATTACATCACCTTTTACTTACCAAAAGAATGAGCTGACACAAAAGAAGCGTTGTGGACAAGTGCTACAAAAATAAAAGACAACCATCAACATTAAATGGCAGTTACTCGAAGCAAGAGCAGTAATTAGAGATCTTTCTCCTGAAACCACCATGAATGCTTCTACAACATGCGCACAAGAGGAAAGTGCAGGAGAAGCTGGAATAAATTCCTAACTAAAAGAAGACTTGTGGCCTAGTGCTACAAAAGAGCTGTGGACAATGCCTTTTCCACTCAACAAACAATGAAAATGGCCCATCAAAAAGTTGTGGACTAGTGCGACAACCATAAGAGACCACCTTTAACATTATATGGCATTTACTCAAAGCAAGAGCAGTAATTATAAATCTATAGTCTGAAACCTTCATGAATGTTTTTACAACATGCACAAAAAAGAAAGTAGAAGAGAAACTGGAATAAACTTCTAATCATGTCTTTTACCCAACCTATGCACTGACACAGTTTGTCAGCCAGGCTTTAATGGGCAAGTGGTAGCCGAAGCCAGGTTGGGCTGAGGACAAAGAAGGGGAAGAGGGGGGAGTAATGGATTTAAGGAAAAAGAGAGGGTGGGCGAGAGGGAGGAGGAGAGGGGCACGGGATGGAGAGGGAAGAGAAGGAAGAGAAAATGAGGCAGGGAGGAGGAGGAGCAGAGACTGACTTGGATTGTCAGTGCAATCTGGCAGGGTCATTCTGCCAGCAGGCGGAATAGGACACAAATCAGGCTGACCAACCTTACCCGAAACCCAACCAGGCTCAAGCAAAATAGGTTTGACTATCCTGCCCAGCAGGGTTTTAGAACCTTGCTCACAACACTCATTTGTCTCAAGAGCATTTGATACCCCCAAAGTTCCAAAAAGCGTTCAAATAAGCAACAAAATACACGGCTTTCCAGTTTGCCACCACTCACCAAGATTGAAAATTCACAAAGGAAGCCATTTTATAGTGCATCATAAAGTATATTTCAAGCTTCAAACCTATTGATATGCTATCAAGGAATCATTCCCACTCAGCTAATGGCAGTCAGCCTGTCAAACACATAAAATACAGGCTCGTCTAAGGCTCAGTCCTTTTTTGCAGCTATAATCATGGCGCAAATAAATTTTCAAAAATATATCAAAGTCAAGACAATAAAGGAAATACCTGAACGAGCAACAGCAATAAGAGCCTTAAGAGCTTGTTTTCGGGTCCGATCATCTTTGGAACCCTCCAGCATTTTCAGTAGCTCTTGTGCACCACCCATCTCCACTACTTTCATCCTTCTTTCATCTGGACATGCCAATAAAATGCAGCTCAGGAATATCAAGATGACCAATAGGTATTAATCTTGCCAAGACATGGCTCTGATAATTTTCATTGTTAATGGTAAAGGTCGACTGGTAGCTAGTTGGTAGACAAACCAAATGAGGAAAGTCAAACACCAAAAAGTTGAAGTTTTAGATAGGTAAGCCACAGGTCCGCACATCAGATTCTGCTAAACAATTGACTCCCATCTAAAGGGCCTTCTTCCACCTCAATTAGAAGTCAAGATCCCGCTCACCTGGCCACTTGAATTTTCAATTGCAGCAAATTCAAGAAGTTAGATATATGCAGTCCACGGCTTTAATGTTTGTCCACTCCACATTTCAATCCCTTCTGGTCCCACCACACTTAGACTCCTTAAAATATAGAGTAATTTTTCTGTCCTCTTGTTTGGGGGTGTGGGTGTATGCATGTGCATGTGGGAATGTGTCTGTGTGTGTGCGCGTGCGTGCGCCTGTGCATATGTGTGCACGTGAGTGCGAGTGTGTATGCGCAAGTGTGTATGCTTGTGTATATGTGTGCACACCAATAAAACCACGTTTGTCTCTTACCACACATTTATCTATTCAGAATATAGAAAGCAAATCTTCATATCTGTCCTCAAAATTGTGAAGCTCGTGAAAAATATAACACATGAGATGGAACATATTTATTTAGAACATAATGGCAAAAAGATTATGAAATGGTAAAAAGATTACCATCAACGGCAAAACGCGACAATCTGGATGCTCCCATTCTCTTGAATAATGGATCCTTAACTTGAAGAAGTGATATTGACTGTTGAAGCAAATTATCCCCTATGATATTATCATGTATAAGGCCCAATATAATATTTAATAGGTCCTCGAAATTTCTATTTATAGACGCCTAGAAAAGTTTCAAATGATTGTAACTGAGCATTATACCCATGTAAGGGAAAAACTGGAAGCCCACATATGTTGCAGTTCCAACAAACATCAGTTTCAAAATCCATCCAAATTTTCTTTCAGCATCTTCCTCAATTGAGAGCTCCTCTGACAAAAATTTAAAAACAATCCACATTGTAAAAAATTGTTACACACGACCATTTAATTAAAAAGAAAGGGAAAACATACTAAAGAAACGAGAATGTCATGTACTCATTCAATTCTATAACATTAGATCGCATTGAGATTTTACTTTTCATATCCATATTTAAAGTCTTCATCAAACTTTACAACATTATAATTTGTAGGACGTTCTGATAATTCCAAAGGGACTCAGCTAGATAATATATTTTTTTAATATCAATTATCTTATGTTTTTAACTTCTTTTCTCATATCATTCGACAAAAAAGACATTGTGTTTATATGAAAAAGAAGTTCTCTCTTTCCAGGAGAACCCCCCCTCCCCCCTTCCTCTTTCTCTCTCTATACATTAAGTTGCACTACTTCTCTCTCCTTTCTTCCTCCATAATGTCATAATATTTAATTAATTTATGCATCAAGGTGAACATGAAAAAACATACGAGGCCATGACAATAAGAGGATTCATCTTCTTTAAAGATTTTTTGAACATTTTATGTGCATTAAAAAATTATTATGATTTATCACATTATTGTAATATTAATTCCACCATCTTTTTGAGTTCCATTCTAATTTTAAATCTCTAATTATAGGCTATGCAATGTCCAGAGCATAGAACAGCTATAAATGCGAGTTATGAATACAATGAAAACATTTCTATTGTTAGTAAATTTGTCTTATAAAACATCAATAGATTTAAAAATACAATCGCTCTAGTTAATAGCAGTTGAACTACCGCTTCTCATGGGTGTTTTGGTCTGTACAAATACATATTTGGAACACAGAAATTTGTGAAAACAATCATCAATAATAAAGATCATGTTGTCTCTCTTTCAAATTTATTACAAAAGGTATAAAATAAATGGCCTTTCCAGCAACTGAGAACTGGAATTCAACAAAAAACGGTGTGCAATTGTCCATGTCCTTTTATTAACAATAAGAGGTGCAAAGTTGTCTTTGAATTTCCCAGGACAATGAGAAGGAAAAATAACTACAGGAAAGAAATTCAAGCACAATTTCGAATATTTCTGAGCACAAAATACAAACGAAAGACAAAGAACCAAATACATCTCTAAATAGAAAACACTAAATTATACACTTTTACCTTTTCCACCAAATGAAGAATATCTACGGATATGCGAGTTTCCGGACTTTCTTCTAAACAGGTACTGCATAATCTCAAATAAATTATGTTAGCTAATTTTGCATTCTGCAGAAAGATATATCTTAAATGTCAAATCTGAACATGTGTGGAAAACGATTACAAGATGTTCTTTATGTGCAACAATGGAAATGATGACTAATTATATTCCCCTTATTGCATCTAATCAAATAAGAGGCTTATTAGAAACTAAACAAACTAATAATTTTGGGACAGAAATATATGTTCCCATATGAATTTTTATTTTCAGTAGAATACGAAAAAAATATGAACTGGTATATAACTATCAACTATTGGCGGAAAACACTAGGTGCATTGTCTAAGAAGGTCAATACAATCTGAATGGTTGAAAAGAAACTCACAGAGCTCAATGACGCTAATCTGTTCATGCTGTAATTGCTGAAAATGAAAGGATGGTTGGTCTGCTTGCAGAGTTTTCCATAGAAAAGAAAATTCAGTTAGTCTGAAATGCATGATAAAAAATTTGTATAGAAAAGAAACAATCTAAAATTTGTAAAGCAGTCAATTCAATTGGAAAAGAAAATCTAATGGAAATTAATAGAAGAATTGATGGTTCCCAACTAATCCACCATTCTTCTTAAGAAAGCAAGAGAAGAAGTAAGGGGAAATTGAAATTTCAGTGAGAGCCAGCAGCCAATAATAAAACTTAATGACTTTATAGTTATCCATTAAAGACGCACCAACAGGCAATGTGAAGTTAACACTTACATCCTTTATTAAAACAAAAATTTATAATTACTTTTTAAATATATGTATTTTCCAGCTGATTGTCAAGACTAATTTCAAATTGATATTAAAAAATCCTTTCTAATCTAGAGATGAAAAGCACAAATTGCATAAGGAACACCCCAATGCCACATATCAGCCATGGACTTATACATATGACGAGAGATTGCCAAACCCCAGACCGTACTAACAACACCCAACTCGAGTCACAGCAAGACTGATCTGACGTATGTTGCCACTCACAGGAACCATGCATTGTATTTTTTTTCTTCAAACCACATTATTAAATTTAAAATAAGTAACACATTAAAGTTTTTTTTTTGTTCATTTTTCTTTTCTTTTTGCAAAGTTAACCGTTCAAGCGTTCAGGAAATTGGAAGTATTAACAGGAAAAAATGAGAATTCAATACGAAGTTGAAAACAAACAAAGAAAAATGCAAATATTTATGAAGACTTCAGCAGAAGTAGTAATGTAGTTCCACCTCAACACAGAAAGGGGATTGATATACGAAGTGAATTAGTAATAAACCAATAAGAGAGTTCAATATATGAAGCTCCTATCTTGCTTGTATAGTTCAACCCATTTCCGCTACTTGCAATTAAAACTCAACGCACATCTTTACCAAAAAGTAAATTTATTGGAAAGAAGTCATAAAGAGGATAAAACGGGGAAGCAAGAGTACCCTTTTGAATGATATTGGATTCGCTAAAAAACCCTTTTTTGTCTCCGGCGGCGTGGCCGACGGTAGCCGCCCGGAGCCTCCTTCAACGTGAAGCGTAGCAGAGTTTCACAGTCCTAGATCCCTCAGACCCTCGGTAGCAAATGGTCAGCAAGGGTCGGAGAGGTCTCTACGTTTTAGGATTTTGGAAGGCTCCGAATCAGGTAACAAGTAACGACCAGTGTTTTAAGAAGAGGACCCCGCCCGGCCGGTGCGACAGACTCGGCTGGGTCAATTGGGATAGAAAAACGGTTTTTTTTCTCTGGGTTTCCAGGCCCAATTGACCCAGCCGAGTCAGTCCAACCGGCCGGTTGAACCGTTAATTTGTTGGTTTTAGAGAACAAGGTAGAAGCTGCACTCTCAGCAAAACAAACGATTGCGTTGAGTTAAATATTTAATAACTTTTTTTTAACAACTTAGAATTTTTAAGAAACTTGGTTATCTTAATGAAGTATTGAGCCAAGGACTTGTGTTTGAACTCGCATTGAGTAGTTTTCTTCCTATTTATGTTTTGGGGGCATATTTTTTAAGATCCTGTTCAACCTCCTCTCTCCTTGTATTACGTCCATGTACTGAATATTTACACTGTGTTGGGGGACTTGGGTTATCTTAACACAAACAACCACTAGATTTCTTCTAAAATAGAAGCATCCGGGAATTTAAGATATTTTTTTGGATTTTTTTCATAACTTTTTGGATTATTTGATAGATAAATATCTATTTAGAGATTTTTTTTATTAAATTTTTCCAAGGAGCTCTGAGAGAAAGTTCCACTTTCCTTCTTGTTGATTTTTTCTTTTCTTCCCTGTCACCTGTCAGCCCAATCCGCTGGTTCACATATGTTCAAAGTGACAATTGATGAGCCACTGCCAACATGACTCCCATGTACCATATCCCGACTTAGCTTGAGGATTCTCTATCTCTACATACATTTGATTCAGATTTCAGAGAAGTGGAAGGCTGGATTCCAGAGCTTGAATCGGAGAATCATAAAAATGTTAACATGAATTTTTTCCATTCTTGTTCTATTTTCATTTTATTCTGTTTTAATTGATTGTATTATGCATTGTCTAAATTGGTACTACAAAAAAAATAGCAACAACGACACACCAATTGCGACTGCTAAATTAGGTGGCTGTCGCTATTGCTATTTATCTGCGATATCTAATTTAAGTCGTCACTGATGATATACAAAATCTACTTTTGGGATTTTTGTGGTTGAGAAATAGCATAGCCATAACTATTAAACATTTTCAGCAATGCACAATACTTATAAGCCGCACCGCTGATAGATTATGAGATGATTCACGACTAACTCGCCCGCCCTTCCCTTTCCTCCCACCCTCACATTTGCCCCCACAAATTTTCCCCACCCTTTCAATTTACCTCCAACCTTCCCTCTCCCTTGCCCTCACAATTTACCCCCAACTTTCCCCGCCTTTCCTTCTCCCCCACCCTCACACTTTCCCCCTGACTTTTACCTCTCCATGTGACCGACCATTGGATCAAATGATCTTAGTGTGATCTCAATGAGGAACCACTATAGACTGTTGTTCCCTCCGATCCCTATTGTTGTTGTTGTTTCTTCTTCTGATCTTCCTCTCAGTGGATCGGTCTTAGTCCGATCTGCCACCGTTGATGGGATCTGCTAGCAAAGACTGCAGCAGAGGATGGCGTTTTGGGAATTTATATGATGTTTCAAAATGATTTTATGATGGTATTGATTATATGATGTTTTATGGTGTTTTGGGAATTTATATAGAATTTTAAAATAATTTTGGTTTGGATTTCGAGAGGTAGAAGATGTAAGGTCTCAGATTTTTCTACGATTTTTTGTGATTTTTTTGCTATTTTTCTGGTTATTTTCGGCAGAAAAATGTGACGCTTCGGCGTATTTGGTCACGGCCCGTATAGTCGGGTGTGAGTCCAATCGTAGTCCACGGGTCTGGATGCGCGTTTCAGTGCAAAAAATCATTAAAAAATGGAAGTGCAGAAAGGGATAAGAAAAAAGAAAAAAAATAAAGGAAATGAAGATCGGGCTTGGCCCGATCGGGAAAATTTTGGAACAGTGCTCACCTCCCCCTCTCCGGCTTCTCTCTGTCCTAGCCGTCGATGGGCCGAAGGGCCACCACCACCAGCTCCACCCCGGTCGTGCGACGGCAGGGGGACCTCCGCCCCGGCCCCCACGGCCGCCCCGGCCTCCGCTCCGCCTCTCCCCTATTTCCGCCGGTCTCTCTCTCTGCTCTCGCTCATTTTTTGAGTGGACGGCACTGGCGGTGGCAGATGGGCTCTGCCCGGCCTCCATCCGGCCAGCCTCAAGCCGGCGACAGTAGGGCCGCCGCCCTGGCCAATTCCGCTGGCTCGCCCACCTGGATAGTCCCGGTAAACCCTCTCTCCCTCTCTCACTGTATTTTGTGCTGAGCCGCCACCGTGGGCTGCCAAGGGCTGGCCGGCCAGCCACGGCTTTGCCCTGGGCTGGCGACGGCAGGAGGCCACCCCTCCCGACCCAGTGGGCCTTCACTCCGCCGCCCCGTCCCATTTCCCCCTCTCTACCCTGTTTCGTCGGTGCACTATTTTGGGTAAACAGTGGCCGCCGGCGGCGATCCATGGCCGACATGACCCCCATCTAGCCTCGCCTTAGTCCAGCGAAGGTGGTGAACCACCCCTCCCTGCCTGGTTCCACCTCCACACTCCCTCTTTCCTTCGGTCAGACCCATGTTTGCCCTTGTTTCTGTCTGTGACGAACTTTGGGGCTGTGCCGGCAAGATCCAGCCTTCGGCTCGCCTCTTGCCGACCAGCCTTGGGCTAACGACAGTAGGACCACCCCAGCCAGCTCCGCCGCCCCCATGGCCCCTCCACCCTTATTGGTTTTCCCCGGCTAGTCCCTCATCTCCCCTATTTTGCCCATGTTTGTCTGAGTTCACTGGCTGGCATCGTTAGCTGGACGCCGGACACCGGACTTGACCCACCAGACCATTGTTCGGTCTCTCTCCGGCCTGGAAACGATGGTGGATATTTCCACCCAGCCCAGTTTAGCCTTCGTCCCATCCGTTCCACTAGAACGAGATCTGTCGCCCGCCGGTTGATGTGCTCGTCTACAAAAAACCGAGCTTTTGCTCCTCACTGTGAAATTTGTCTGGTGTGTCACCATTGACTTTGGCTGTCACCTCTGGCTGGAGATAGCTCCTCCTGGCCGCTAGGGCCACAATGGAGTCGGCCAGAGCCGCCAGTCAACCCTGCTCCTTTGTGCCCAGGGTTTTCCACTTGTTTTGGGCCATCAAGCATCGTTGGATGCCGAACACCTCTGGACCTTGTAGTTTGGTGGGTCTCAGCCTAGAAATGGCTGGCCACCCTAATGCGGCACCGCCCCTCTTCTTTCGGCATGGGCCAAGTTCCCATCTGCTGATTATGTGTCTGACCGCGCTATAGAGAGTGTCATGTTTTGCCCTCTTACCGTCCTACCTCCATCGGACACCGTATGGCCTCTAGTTGGCCTACCTCGACACGACAATGGCAAAGGTCATCTTAGTCGGTCACCACCCTTGGTATGGCCCTACTGCCCTTATGAGCTTTGGGCCGACACCGTCTAGCCCTCTCTCCCCTCCCTTTGGCCACGTGTGCAAGTAGCCGCGCGTGCAGGTTAGGGTTTTGGTGCCGCTTTGGTGCCGCCTGACCGTCAGATGGCTCCGCCATCATCTGGAGTTGACATCTGAGTCCTCCACCACCTCTCCTTCGTCCTCAAGTGTTGCCCCACGCCCTCCGCTCATATGTGGGCCCTTGTAAACGCGAAATTGACGCCGTTGGGTGCTGTCCACGGCCGATTTTGACATTTTGTGACCAGTTGGGTATTGTTCAACTACGGGTCAAATTTTAGTCAATACACTCTGCCTTTCGGTCTCACCTGCTACTCGTTGGCACGATCTTTCTCCCCGCCGCCCCTAGTGTGCCGTCGTGGATCGTGAATTTTATCACTTTGACTTTGACACCCCTTTTAGCCGTGTGTAGTTCCGGTGTTTCCTAAAACCTTGGGACAACAACTCTCTCAGTTAGGCAATGGTTTTGACCGCCGACTCCGCCACCAACGCCGCCACTGTCATGTGCTCGCCACCAAACATCATGATTACGAGGTAGGGGAGCTTTAAACTCGTAATTTCCTGAAGCATGCTTGAATGAGTAGTAGCATGCTAGGAATTGCATGATGTGCATATAAGCATGATTATATGGTATGTTTAGATACATATGGTATGCATATAAGCTATAAGTATGATTGATATGTATGAGTTGTATGCACGTTCTATGGATGTGGAATATGTATGCGCTAGTGATGGCTAGCAAATCTGTTAGTATGCTATGTATGTGTTTTATGGACACGCTAGTGATGATTAGTGATCGTGGGTTAGTTATGTGCGTGGACTGTGTGAAGGCAGAGGTATGGGCGATGGACGGTAAGAAGTAGTAAGGTTTTTGGTATGGAGTCAGATGTGGATGGGTAAGCGTGTGATAGAAGACGACAAATGTAAGTATGACAGACGAAGAATGAAGCAGATTGGATAGGTTTGGTGTGGAGCAAAGTCAGGGGTTGGTTTCTGTAAGTAAGAGAACTTAGGCGTGAATCCTTATGTGGGTTTGCTAGACGGCAAGAGTGTGCATAATTGTACAAGCATAATGTACAAATTATAAAGTAAAAAATAAGCATAATCAGTGAGGTGTAAGTAAGGGGGTAACAAGGATCTGCTTTGAGGAGCTCAATTTGACGATGTAAGTAAGAGGTCTGATCGTAAGGTGGATGACAGAGGATGTATGATTATGTAAGTATTTGTGTACGGTGAGTTATGTGTGAGTTGGACGGGTAAGTGAAGTCTGCTGCCCCAACAAACTAGGGTTCGGATCGGGCTCAGCTTCAGTTTGATCAGTCGAGGACTGAGTTTGTGTGGCATAATTGTACCGCATAATATACTTAATTCAAACTTGAATTATGAGAAAACTAATAATAGCATTGTGAGTTTGAGACCTAAGGGTTCAACGGATTAAGTTCTGTGTTTGAGCTAGCCGATAATGAATCGGCTAAGCATTTCTTTTGTCTTGCCATGGTGGTTATTCCTGCGGTATTTTGTCTGTGTGCTATATAGTGCACCAAACGTCTGATGCTCTGTTGAGAGTGATGTATGCTTTGACTTGGTCTGTGTACTGTATTAAGCCCAAATGTTTGATGCTCTGTTGAGAGCGCTGTAAGTTTCTGCCTTTCGTGGGCTCTGTATGTTTCTGCCTAGATAGCACTGTATGTTCTGCCCAAGAGTGGCATTGTAAGATTACTGCCCTAGAGTGGCACTGTATGTTTTCCGCCCTTAGTTGGCACTGTATGACCCCAGAGAGTGGGTATTTGCATGCTCAGGTAAGTAGTATCATGGATCTACTCTTACCTGTTTGATCCTGTGCCCCATGAGCATAGGTGTGCCTTACCTTCGGAAAAGTTCATGGCGTCTAGTTGCTCCCCGAAGGTTAAGGTGACGCCCTTGTGGCATTCCCTTCCTTTCCGACGTTGGAGTTTGTTAATTGTAATGAGCTTCAGTTGTCGGTAGTATGTGTACGATAGTGAGAGTTTGTTGTATGTATCAGATTCTGAGTAAGTTGTACATGTAAGATCCAGAGTAAGTGTAAGTGTAAGCTCCTAAGGAAGACGTAAGAATACGTTTATGTGTAATCGTATGATTGTATGATTAAGGTCGTACAAGTACATGTAAGTTGTGTCAGTATGAGTATGAGTACGATTGTGAGATGATGATTCTGAGTAAGAATGTAAGTGTAAGTTTCCGAGGAAGACCGTAAGTGTACGATTCTGAGCACAATTGTAAGTATATGATTCTGATAAGGACTGTAAGTATAAAATTGTACGAATAAGGTCGTATAAGTATATGTAAGGTTTTGAGTATGTGGACGATGGTACAAGTGGTAAGACCCTTATTAAGGGTGTTTGTGTAAGTTTGCCTTCATTGGTGTGCAATGTATTATTATTATGCAGATGTATTTGATTATACTATGTTGACTGCTTCATGTTTGGGTTACATAATGCATGTAATTATGAACTTATTGAGTTCTCTTTGGATTCCCCTACTGGGCATTTTTCTACTGAGTATGAAAATACTCACCCTATTTCTTTTAGCCCCGTTGTTCGGGAGGCTTTTGCAAGTTGTGTTGGTGAGCTCCTGGAGATGGACACTCATTTCTGCGGTGGATTGTTTCCCTCTCGACTCAAGTATTTTTTGACTCAATGAGAGTATAGTCGGTGCCATGATCTGATGTATTTAGGGAGATTTAAGTGTTTATATCTTTTGGACTTTAATTTGGATCAGATAGTAGACTGTTTATGGGACTTGTACTCGGAGACGCCTGGGAGTTATTTGTATTTAAAAATCCATGGTCATGGTAATTTTAGTTGTACGTTGGTTTTCAAGTAATGCCTGAGGATATTTGATTTGGCGATACGATGTTTAACCATATGATGTTTTAAATTATAAACTGTTTATACAGGTTTTGATTTAGTCATTTTGACTCCAATTTAGAGACGTTGTATAAAAAAAATTCCGTGAATTTTAAGAAAATTGTATGAAAAATCTCGGGTGTTACAGAAGATGAACCAGAAAAGTAAATTGTCTTGACCATTCTAATAGGCTCACAAACTATTCAAACAGCTAGGCCATACTGCAAATTTTGTATATGGCCATTTTTAGTAAATATTTATCATTCCCTTTTATTTTATCATGATTTTAGTACATTATGACCATGATAAGCTAGGAATATGGGTACATGCCACCTTAATTTTATATGGAATATGTTATATATGTTTTAGCTTAATTAAAAAGATGAGTATGCATGTTTAAACTTAGTATGATGCTCTACTTGATTTAAATTAGTATTTCAATTATTTCTTCATGTTTATTCCTTGATATTAGTACCTTATGATCATGAAAGGATATGAATGCTTGCACATGTCAATTTAATTGCTAATGAGCCATGTTACACATGTTTTAGCTAAATTAAGGACATATCTATGAATGTATCTCTTACCCATACTTATATAATTTTTATTTGACACAAATGGACCATGTTTAATACATTTACGACTTATTAGAGTATGTTTACCTATGCTTGCATTAATTAAATATTATTCATGTATGTATCATGTCGAATGCATCATGAGAATGGTTTGTAGATGAAGATTTATTGTGTTTAACCATGATTAATCGATTGAATGTTGTAGTTTTCTAGATTAGCTACATTGGAGGTTTATCAAATCTATTTTATGTACAAAAGGACAAGGTTTTATGTCCCTTTGAGGATGGGTTTCCTCCCGGACGAGAAGAGAAGAATACTATAACAAATTAAATTGACGAGTCTTTTTGAACCTGAGAATTTAGGCTAGTTTTTCCGTGTGCACAGGCTTACTAGGCAATAATTTACTCTAGTTTTCCTTTCCATGAATTCGGACTTCCTTTTAGAATTTCTGGGTTGAGCAGGTCTGCATGTGCTTCAGCCAAGATAAGTAGAGTTGTTTTCTTTTTTGTAAAACATTCACCATATTATTTATGCATGTGTATGAATTATAATGCTCATTAAAATAGGTTGTGTAGGGACAATAATATTATTTACACAAGATGCATACGGAATGATTGCACTTGAACATGTAGGATTGAATGTAATTTGAGACACTTGATTATGTAGTATGAATGTTGATACTTGATTCATACAGGATGGTAATGAACCATAAAACTTGAATGATTACACAGGTTGTGCATATATTTTATGAATTATGAATAAGCATTTGATGCACAAGTGGTGTAAATGTAAATATAGAATATGATTTAACCCATGATGAACAAGTGTAGATAATGGATGTGTGATGTATGTTTAAATTGATTTCTATAGGAAGAATGTATGTGGTGTTATCATGAGCTCATGTTTCATCTTAAAACCCTTACTAAGCCAACTTACCTCTCTTTTGTTTATGGTTTTATTTTAGGGTTGTATATTGTATCATGCAGTTACTATGGATGGTTTATATGTTGAGCTTGAGGATAGGCATGTGCCATGAGAGGGGGCTAGTTGTTTGAGTTGTTTAAACTTATGTCATGTGTTATAGCCTTAGGGCTTGTGACTATATTCATTATAAATTTTGTAGGTGTTATATTGGAATAAGATTATTAATTAATCTTTTTTACCTTTAATTATTTATTTTTGTACAAGAGGCACGTGTTGTGCATTTCGATAAGAACCTAAGATGGGTTAGTCTTCCACTTCATCACGTTGTGTCTCACCACTCTAGACCGGGTTAGGGTCAAAAGGGTGTGGCAAGGTGTGATAGCTAATGCCTTTTAAATACAAAGTATGGCCATATCGCAACATTAGCCACTAACACTACTAACAAAGCCACTAAGTAGTCTATCAATTGTTTCGGGACTAATGAGCTAGAGTAGTTGGGTCACAACAAACCACCGGAAGAGTTTTTCATGCTCTCCTTTGATAATGAGTCAAGAGCAAGAAACACATGTGGGCCCTTGATATTTGAGATTGATGATGCATATGATGGTATACGTTAGCACCAATACCACTAATGCTAATGTGTACTAACATATGTGTCATCAATCTCATGGATCAAGGGCTTTCATGTGTTCCTTACATTGGGCTCACTATCAAAGTGGAGCACTAAAAATGCTTTCTCACACCACCACTTCATCTTGAAGGCATTGTTGCATGGGTTCTGGGCCAATCACAATGTACCTTGGCTTTCTCAAGCTTTGTCATTTATGATCAGTCTAACATGTAAAGGCCATAGTATGAAACCCTTGTGCTAGAGGAGACATCCAGAGCTATGGAAAACAAGGGTTTACATTGGATCAAGAAATTTCAAGTGGAGAAAGTAAAGAAACTGAATATCATGATAAGTGAAGCTGATTTTCCATTAGAAACTACTAAACTCAAAGGTAAGATTATTATCTATCAATAAAGTTTGAGTTGTTGTGTTGCTTTAAAAATGTTAAAAGCATATAAGCATGATTTTAATAAGATTCTTATGAAGAATTGAGTAGAAACAGGGAACTAAGAAGCTTAAGATGTAATTGATACTAGAGACTATTCTGGTGGTTAACACTCCTTGATAAGATACCTAATAAATGGTTAAGAACATATAAAATCAAGTGAAATTAAAAGCACAAAAAAAAATATATAAGAAAGGCTTGTTAGAAAACACTTGTGGGTAACTCCAACAGGCTCCTCAACCTATCGGGCATCCTCTCAAAGGGAACTGAAATTGTATAACAAAGAAATAGGCAAGGGAAATAAGGAAAAAATTACATTATTTGATTTCAGGACTTTCATAAAGGCATACAACTTCTTATATATGCATAAAAGGGCTGTTAAGGTGGGGCTCTATGGGCTTTCCTTAGAACCACAATTGGTCTTGGAGGGTACTAGAAGGCAGTTTTACATGGCCTTGACTTGTTGAAGAGGGGTCCAAAGTATGATTAGTTGGGTTTGATTGATCTAACAAGAGTTTAATATGAATGTTAGTGACTAGCAAGGACAATGAAGGTGACCTTTGGGTGATCCTTGGTTACAAAATAATAGTGAGGTACTATTCCAAAAGGTGGATTGTGTTGTGCACTTATAGCATGCTGATGTTGGACCTGTGCACATGTGGGAGGCTGGAAGGAGCTTGTAAGGTGTTTGATGACAAGGAGCAGTGGGGTTGTACCCCTTATTTGAAAACACGGTTAATCTTGATTCACGGGCTTTGTCTTACCGGCACGGTTGATAGGGCACTATCATGTTTTGCAAAGATGTTTGAGAAGGGCCACAAGAGTCTACTGGTCAAACTTGGGTCCTCGCTGTTGATACTATTGCCGAGCTTGTCAAAAGCCAATCCGGAGGTCACTGTGAAGGTGAAAGTAGGATTCAACATCCCGAAGTCCTTAATGGCAGATCAAAAGTACCATACCTGCCCTTGATCAAAGAAGTTGGATTGTGTGCTGACTGTGTTAAGCTTGAGGGGAACTCCATGTATGCTTCCCAAGTGACTTATGTGATGCGGGAAAATGGACTAATGCTTGGAATTTATGGTCACCTCGAGGACGAGGTGATGCAGAAGCGTGGTGGAATGTTGTGCACGTTTTAGGGTTACCTCTAGGGGCCACGTATTAGGGCATTAGGGTTTTAAGATAATAAGGCCATTTAAGTAATTAGATTAATTAAATTATTAGTGTTTTATCTTAATTATGTTATTGGGCCTTAGGTGCCTGTTAGTGAGCCCACGTAGTTCTTCTATCTAAATGTAAGGGTTATGCCCTAATGGAGTTTAGTGAATGATTAATTGTCTGATCTTCTTCCCTTTCTCTGTGTTTCTCCCCTTTTTGTCTAATGGCCATGCCATCCACTCTCCCCTTTCCCGATCTCCCTGCACTGCTCCCTGCTTGTGGACAACCGTCCACATCAGATTGTATTTGACAACTACTAAATGAAGGGATCATGAGAGAGAGAGAAAGTAAAAACTTGATTTTCTATCGTTTTTAAAAAAATTTCAATTTTTTAAGAACTTTTCTGGCTTCATTTAATAGAAATTGGGTAAATATGTAAATAGATAGGTAGAACCTAGGTGCATATTGGGCAAGCCTGCTGGCCCATCCAAAAGGGTCTACTTAGACACCAAGTTGAGGATAATTCCTAATTCATCTAATTAGATAAGCTTAGAAAGATTCAAAGAGGGGAAAGGAAGTTGCCCAAGATTGGGCACTTCCCTTATCAAATCCCACCCAACGCATGCCTCTCTTTCTCCTCTTATTGGCTCATCCCCTCCCACCCCTTGCTCTCTCTCTCTCTCTCTTTCTCAACTTGTCTCCCCCTATCTCATTCTTTTTCTCTCCTTCTCCTTTGCTTCTCTTTCTTCTTCCACCATCTCCGTTATTCTTGTAAAGAATTAAAGAAAACCACCATAGGAAAGCTATCAAAGAGCCTTGAAAAACCCCTATCATTGGATCATCTTCTTCCTAAATTTTTCTCAACTTGCACCCCAATTAAAGGGCTAGTTTGAGATTATTAGGGTTGTCTCAAGGTAAGAGAATCAAGATTTTCATTGTTATTCAGTTTGATTGAATTCTTAGAAGTTGGGCCTTAAGTCTTTCTTCTATGAATTAGGGTTTGATTAAGGAAAGATCTTACTTTTCTTCACTTCTTCAAATCAGAATTTTTTAAAATTAATTAAGAGGTAAATGACCTACACTTGCTGATTTACATTCTTGCAGGTGATTTTCAATGGTTGATTGAAACCATAAAGATTAAGGTGTCAATCTAACTATATGATTAAAGTTATGATTTGGACATATAAAATATGTTCATGGATTGTTTGAAAAGTATGTTTTAATTATTTTGGTAGTTGATTTGGCCTATATTCATGTTGATTAATCATGTGATTGCTAAATTCATGTGGTATGTTGATGATAGAATTCATGAGCTTGTGTTAGAGTCCTTCTATTTAATGATTATTTACCTTGCTTTACACTATACATCTAAAATAGTCATTTTCATTTGGCCTTCCAATTGTATTTTTGGCTGAATTTTCACTGAGATCATGTTCCGGACTTTTCCATACCAGTTTGGTAAACTTTTCACAAATCTTGGCTGACTTTATCCCATTAAAAATTTATTCTTTTCTAGAATTTACTTTCATCTAGTTGGCGGAACTCTTAAGTTTATGACTTCATTTCAAGGTCTTTTCTTTATGGAATTAGCTACAAAAATTAGTGGATGTTAATAAATGAGTCTCATTTCAAAATATATTTTTTTGGAATTTTTATCTCTTAATTTTGAATTATTAAATTTTCTAGAATCCACGCTATAAGGGAATTACAATTTTGTGATTCCATGATCCTAAACTTTTCCTGCTTTCAAATCAGATCAGGTTGCTCCCAAATTTCTTGTGAAAAATATCAAATGAGTTATTAGTATGATAAAATTTCTTGCTTGATTTGAAGTATGTATCATTGATTTGTAATCTTTGAGATCCAACTGTGAAAAATTTCTAGCAGTGTGCCATAATTTTTAGAATTCTAGATTAAATAGTTTTGGTGTCAAAATGTAATGTCAATTTAAATTGAAGTCATTGACTTCTTAAATTGGCTATGCTCTAAATTTTGTGAGCATCAGATGTCCAAGTATTCGCTCCAAAATTCAAATCAATCATAAAACCAGAATCAGGGTTTTTAACTTTAGCATGGATGGGTAATTAACTCGTGCTATACTGTATGATTATTTTTATGCATTTCCAACATGTTTTCCAACCAATAGTTATGCCACGGGGTGGGAATGGGTTATACATGTTTGGGTAATAAGATAACGAATTTGGTAAGTGATTCTATGCTAATTTCAAAGCAAAAAATTGTTCTAAATTAGTCTAAGTGGGCTCCCGAGGACTTTTAGAGGTGCAATATATAATGCATTCAAGTCCGGTGTTATATATATATGGGTGGTCCATGTTACAAGCCCTTGGATCAAGGGTATCGAGTAAAGTCGAAGATGATTGTCTATTTTTGTAAATCATGGATATTTGATTTACTTAAATATGATTCAAGGCAAAATATTTTAGGTTTACTTTTCTACTGATTTGTATGGTCTATATGTATGCTTTCAAAGCATAAGTTGTAAATTAGTATGTGTGAGTTATCTTACTGAGTATAAGATCACAAGTGGTTTTGTTTTACATGAACTTTCTATCATGTATACTTACACACACATGTACATTTGAGTTTGCATATGCTAGATGAGGAAGCTTCAATGCACACTGCATAAACATTTGTCTTGAATGACAAAGGGTAGAAGCAATAGAATTTTGCTAGATAATGTAGACTTTATTTAGTTTTTTTATTACTTTGATGTAATAACTCTGCCATGTGATGGTTTATTTGGCGAGACTTATGTAACTCATTGTTTTATGGTTTATTTTATTTAAAAATAATTTATTATTAATTGATTATTATCTTTAAGTGGGTCACACTGTGATCTCCTCGTCGCGATCTCAACCAAAGGACCCTCTAGAAGGATCATTAGCCATTGTAGTGCACCTCCAAAATAGGGGTGGCACAGGTAGGGTAGCCCTAGGCTAAGGGCTAACATTCGAAGGGCTATAGTGCACACCTTTTCTGGTTGGGCTTGCGAGCACATAGTATGGGAAAAATATTAGGTACCAATAGGGTACCAACGTGGCATGCCTATCACCAATTAGGATTTAAGATATTATCATGCTTCCTATTAAGTAGGATATTTTTAAGGAGTTAACCAAAAAATATGTGAACAAGTCCATTTTTTATTGGTGATAGGCATTGCCACATTGGTACCTTATCGATACCTAATATTTTCTCCAAAGTATGATAAAGTCTTGTCTGCTACCCATCTCCATACACGGTAGAGTCATTCCCTTTATCGTGTGGCATAAAGGGGGTGGCTAACAATTAAAACTTTGTTACATGACTCCTGAGATGGGAGTCCCGATTCTTTAGATTGCTCCAAGGAAAGAGAGTATCTTTGGGATTTTTCCCAATCATGAAGGACTAAAGAGCTCCACGAAAAGGAGTTTTTTTAAGCCAGGATGAGTTGTGGCACTTCTAGGTTAGAGTTTAGACATTGCAAATTAAGATGCAAAAAGAGCTATGGAACTCCACGAAGGGGATTCAAAGGAACTATGAAGATGAGTAAAAGAGAAAGTGTGGGCTAATGAAACTAATGTATTGTACTGAGAAATCTTTGAGGCAAATAATGCTTATAACAAGGGCTAAAACCATGAAGACATAATTAATACTAAAAAGAGGCTTACACATAATGACCGTTCATTTATAACCTACATTCCTATTGGGTCTGTGTGGACATATTCAAACATCCTAGTGGTGCAGATTGTTACATTAGGAGCTGACGTTGCTCATGAAATTCTGAAAGGCCAATATAACTTCTGGAGACATTACTTCATTAAGGTTTGCTTGTAGGCGCATGTGGTGGCCATGTGTACTTTATTCTATTAATGGATTATCTCTTACTTGTACTAGGATGGAAACCTGACTCATTTTAATGGTTTCGAAATGAATGTATGGTATGCTTATTTTGCTATACCTAGTATTGAAAAATAACGACCATGGTATGAGATAGACTTTGATAAAATATTTGAAAAATAATTTTGCTTCCACAGCTACTCCAATTTCATTTTGAAAAAGTGTTATGAAATTTTGATTTGTGACAATGTGAATGCGAATTTGGAGCCACGGTTAGCTGGCACATGTCATGCATGTTATTATAGTATAATTTTACTATAGTCTATAGTAAATATATATTGTAGTATATGTGGTAGTGATAGAGGTAGAGATAGGTAACGAAGGTGAAGGTGGTAGTGGCGATGGTAGTGATGAATGAGATCGATGATTATAATATAGGTGGCAAAAGTGGCAGCAATGATAGTGAGGGAGCTAGTGTAGAGGCAAGGGAGGTAGTAGCGACAATGCTGGCGGTGAAAATGTTAGCAAGGGTAATTACGATAGTGAGTAGAAGTGGTTTGTAAGGAAGAAAAGAGGGGAAAGGAAGAGTAATTTTGAATTTTTTTAAAACAAAGGTGTGATCAGACCCGAAGAGAGAAACCACATTTCAATACTTTAGTGCAAGTCAGATATCTCTCATGTCAGGACCGGCAGCTTATTATTTGTCGCTCTTAGTTTCGAAAAATAAGAGTACTTTCCGAAGTACTTTAGGGGGTTATTCCGAGGCACCGATGTTCAAGATGATGGCACACACACTATCAATACTTTCTCCTTAGTGCTAACTAGGAATTCTCCTCTGAACTTTTAGCTGAGCATTTTTCTCTAACATTTAGTTCGGTCGTGGTAAAAAAAACACCTTTCAGTTCCGTGTGCTGAGATGCAATGCACTTCGCACTTCTTAAAATTGTCCAACGGTCAGTCGGCACAGGTGCAGTTCAATAGTATTTCCATGAGAGCCTCTCATAGGCATGTCCTTTGCCTTTATTGAGTAGTCCGGCCAGATGTTAAATGTACCAGAAATGACCGGGCCTCTACTTTAATGCAACATTCAGCAGTTTACACCTTCAATTCTTTCACTAAACCAAATTTAATAGAAGTTAGGCGTTGCAATATCTCTCTCTCTCCCCCTCTCCCCCGCCTTATATAAGCCAGTTCTACATCTATCTTCCTCTTGCCCCATGCTATACAACTAAGAGGAGGACCGGCGTAGGTGGTAGCAACAGATTCGTCACTCGATCACCATGATGAAAGTGATGAGACTAATATCTGTTCCTCTCCTCGTCGGCCTCCTTTCCGTCGCCGGGGTCGTTGCTGACAATGACGAAGTCTTCACCGCCCCTAACTGCTCCGCAGACTTTGCTACCTGCAAGAGCTCACTCATGAACAGCATCGCTAGCAAAACCATTTCAGTAAGCCCTTCATGCTGCAAGGTCCTCTTCCATGACACCACCAAGTATTGTTGGCTTCAGAACTTCAGGGCGCCGGGCATCGACTTCACCAAGGACGAGGCCTTGTCGCACATGGACAAGGCCAAGAACTTCTGCAAGTCCGATAGCGTGCCTGCGGACGGTGCAATGAAGGCGCCCACCAGTGAGGATGAGATGGCCACCACCACCTTGCCTTCAGAAATGGCCATAGCCCCAGTTGCAGTTTTGAGGAGGAGGCTTCCTCTTCCTATCTATGGTTTGCCGAGGCTGATAGGGCCCGTGTTCTAACGAGTTGGATTGGATTTTCAGATGGTCCCATGCTTGTAAGCCTCCTTGACGAGAATTGGTTTGGATGTAATAAATATTGCAGGCACAAGTTTGCTACCATCTAGATCTTCTGCTTCAAATATGAGGAGAACTAAAACTAGTTACTTATCTAAAGCATTTGTAGTTAAAGAGTTTAAATTTCAACATTTCTGGGGTCATACTATGTGATGACAGGATGTGTTGTTAAGTTCTACACATTATTTTCTGATAACTTTGCGATTTGGGGCTAATGCGTTTTACCCTGGGCAATTTGTTTGATACTTGGATCCTTTGTTGGCTCGTTGAAATTATAGTTTTAATAAGATAAGCCACAGGGTATGTGTAAGTGCAGACATGGCAGGGCTCCATGTAACTTGATGATCTCCGCGATGCTATTTTGCAATAAATCTGTTATTCTGTATAGGTCAAAATTAATCACATCTCAAGTCATAAGTTAGACATAATCGAAACAAGAAACGCTCAGTTTCTGACTTTCTGTATGAAGATGGCTTGTTCATTGATGCATGTGCATGTCCTATTTCAATCGGCCGCTTACAAAAAACCGTCGCAAATGTGAAGCATCACTTCTTTACTTCGAAATTACTATTATTATCATTTTGTCGTTGAAATCCCGTCACACTGTAGCGACCAGCGCATATATATAAACGAAGTTTTAATATTATTGTCGTAGTTGCTGTTTGGTTTTGTCATTACTACGAGATTTTTATACCAGCTACAAGCATAATGGCTCTTACTTCGAAAAAAAATAATAATGGGTCTTGGCATAAGGGTGGTGTTGGACAGACGATTGGCTCAACGGGGGAGTCAAGCTAGAAAGAAGAGTTTTCGTTCTATCTTTCATTAACAGGGCCATTAATCAATCAAATTTATAGCGAACATGTTAATTTTGTAATTTATGTAATAGAAGAAATCTAACTACAGCGCTCGCTAGTGAGCTCTAGTGAGCTGCAACTTCCTGGCTATCGGATCATGGCCAGGGCCATGCGATCGGCCAAGGAGGTGTACTAGCTAGACATCCTCCAAGTAATATGCTAGGGTACATGCACTAACGCAAGTTAACATGTGGGCTATCTATCTAATGGAAAACATCTTGCCTAACACCGGTGGGTAGACAAAACTCTTTTACAAATTACTTTCTATGGTTAGGTTAGCATATTGGGGTTTCTCTTGACCGAGTGTGGTCATACTGTATAGAGTACTTTCCAAACAACTACTTAGGGGTGATAACGAGCCGAGTTGAGCCGAGTATTAGGCTATTTTGGTTCGAGCTCGAACTGCTGAAGCTCGGTTCGAGCTCGGCTCGAAGCTTGAATAAACTTGAACTTTTCAGCTCGAGCTCGGCTTGATTTAGAAATATAAAACTTGGCTCGAGCTCGAGCTCGAACTTGAATAAGTGAATCATAAGTCTTGGCTCGAACTAAAAAAATAAAAATAATCTATATATGAATATAAAGTATATGAAGTATCACATATACTAATATATTTTTAGTATTAAATATTAATTAATATATTTTAACAAGTATTACGACTACACCGTGAATATTTGATTATAGTCACTATGAAAGAAGAAAACTATAACAAATAAGTTTTAGTTACATATGCTAAAAAAATACAACATTATTATTTTTTTCTCTTTAATTACATATAATCACTAAAAAATATGTAAAAAATAAAAAATTATTCAGGCAAGATCGAGATCCAAATACGCAAGAAGACATAAACTAATCTACCTCCTAAGTTATGTGTGTTCTTATATCGTAATATGATGATGTATGACATCTATACTCACATAGTCGTGAGTGAGCCTTAACTCATATAAACGGGTCTCATATATAAATACGATACATAGTATTAGTATATAAATATGTGATTATATGTCGTTTTATATATTCCATTCGTCTTAGATTAATAACTCAATTAAAATTTTCAAAATGAACTAATCAAATAGAGCTATTAATCTAAGAATAGAGGGAGTATGTTATAAATTTGTATTTAAATTAATAATTATGTTTATATAAAATATGCATATATATATATATATTATTTATATATAATTTTAAATTATATTCAAGTTTGAGTTCGAGCTCGAGGTCGAGTCGAATAGTATCGAGTTCCAGTTTCATTCGAGCCGAGCCGAGTCGAGCAACGGTCGGCTCAAACTCAGCTTGAACTTATTCGAACTCGAATTGAGTTCGAGTCGAGTTTAACTTGAGCCAAGCCTAACCGAGCCGAGTTTGCTCACGAGCTAGCTCGGCTCATTTACAGCCCTACTACTACTACTCCCGTTGCTACCTAGTAGCTACCAAATGTTTTTGTCCTTTTCCTTCGTATCAAAATTTTGGGGATTGAATGATATGAGGAAAAATATACATGTAGTGATTCCTTTTTATCCCAATTCATGCTAAAAATATTGAAAATTCTAGTGATATTTACTGTTCTATTTTTTATTGTCTTCAAAATGGTGAGTGGATTTTCTAAGAGGATGGAAGCTTATGATCTTCTCACTTCTTAGTCATATTAATTTATTTACTCCATCACCATGTATTGAGTGTGATTCTGTTATTTGGGTCCATCTATTGCAGGCTTTACTTCTAAATTAGCTTATAAAATCTTTTATGATAATTGAAAATTTTATTAAGCAATAAAAAGAGGGCACAACAAAATTAAATAAAGTTAGCCAACCCCTCTAGAACAAACAAATAAAGAAAGAAAAATGAGCAAAGCAATTCCAAGAAGACAGAATTAAACTATCAATCCAACAAAAATTAATAAGAAATGAGCGAACAATAGATTGTCTTAATCCAAAAGCAAGAAATAAGGCCCGCTAAAGCAATTATAGATTTAGCCAATATACCAGTACTAAATCTTCTATCATCAAAGATACTGACTATTTCTTTTATGACCAAATTACAAAAGTGACATAAATGTTAAACAAGATTTAAAAAAAAAAGGAGCTACATAGGTGTCCCACTCTATGGATTTTTCTGAAGTGGCATAAAGTTATCCAACCAAATCATGATTCAATGGTGGCTTATTATGTGGGTTAAACATAATATTCCCCGTCCTTCTTTTATTTAGTAGCTTATGTTAGAATTGATTTACCAGCACACAACTTTATAATATTTTGGATGATTCCCTACCATAGACAATCAAAAGGCACTTTGTTCTTTAGATCTTCTTCAACACGAACACATATTATATATGGAGGGAAAAAAGAATTCTCGCATATCTAGAAATGGGTATCAACATACGACTGCTATCCTTAAACATTGTGAAGCTGACATCATAAAGTACATTTCTTCTCATACTCACCTCATCAAAATTCTTCATCAGTTTCCTTTCAGTATCTACAAATAGAGCTTGTAATTCTCCCCTTGTATTTTCCTTGATATTTTAATACATGGAGCCCATCCCATATTTATTGATCCAAAATAAAAATAAAAATGCTGGTATTAGTAATGATGAATTCATCAAATTATTAGTTATCCCAATTTCTACCACTTGTTAGCGATCAAATTCATAGCTTTTCCAGGCTCTATGGAGTAAGGACCACCTCTCAATCGGACTTATCTAGCCTAACGAGTTTTCTTGACAAGACTTGGTGACAAATAATAGGAGGCTGCCACGTCAATACAGAAGTAGTGAAAGAGAAATTCTGAGAAATTTGGGAATTGGATCCAACAGTTTCCCATGTTCCCCCTCATAGGAAGAGTTCTTTATTGCTTTTTATTGACTGTAAGTCTATAATAAACCACGCATAGGAACCTTTGATATTTAAGATCAACAATTTATATATTGGTATCAATCATATTAATGTTAACATGCACTAATATGTATACCGTCGATCTCATAGATAAAGGGATCCCCAACTAAGGTCATTGTAAGTGGGGAGCAAAAAAACCTCTTCCCTCTTGACATTGTGATTACGATGGGTAGTTTTGGAAAATATTTTTCTTAATCTCCAAAAAGGTAAGACCAGAAAAGAGAAAATTGAAGATGTCAGGAGAGAGAGGCAAAGACATGGTCTGTAATGATCATCTTCTTGCAAAGAATTTTGTACAAGCCTTGATTTATATTGCAACAACCCATGTATAACAGATTGCATAAACAGGTTTATTATTTCATAAACGTTCACAAGCGTGGTGCCATATTTTCACTTTATTTAGGACAAAAGAGTGAAAGCTTCATATCTTTGACATTGTGTAGTCCATGACGTCCACGAAGAAGTCTGCAAACAGCAAGGAAAAGGGGATTTTATTCATACTCACTTCAACAATCTGGTATATGTCAGACAAGAGGAAGTAAAGGGTTTAATTTGAATGTTTGTTGAGCTATTATAATATCTTATTATAGTCCGTTATCATTTCTAATCACTTCGAAATGTTTAATGAGACTTGAGAGGAAAAGAGGATTAATCTCAAAATGTTCTCATAAACGAAGAATAGAACACGAACCCGCATCTTCCTTGGTGAAGCAGAGAGGTGGTGTTATTCTGAATACATTTCCGTGAAAACCTCCTCTTCCAATCAGTACTCCCATTTCTACCGTCCAAAAACAAATGGGTCATATACTTGTTAACAAGTAGCATACCTAGTGCGTTATATTCACGTTCTAAGAGAGAGAGAGAGAACCTTTCATCTGTTCCATAATGTGCGAGGTTTCAGCTTTTGCAGGAGTTTTTAATTGGCGGTCATTTACAAGCTCAACGCCAATCATCAGACCTCTGCCTCGCACATCCCCAATAACTGAAAATGTTCATGCCCAAATTCCTCAATATATATGAGAAGATTGCAAGATATGGGGAATAGATTACATTACATATATACCATATGAACTGCTGCTTTCGAAAAGATTGGATTACTTACTGTCGTGTTTGTCCATGAGGGAGACGAGACGATCTTTCAGGTAAGTTCCAACAACAAATGCGTTCTCTTGGAGCTTCTCTTTCTCAAGTACTCTCAAGACAGCTAGCCCTCCGGCTGTGCATACAGGATTCCCACCAAAGGTGTTGAAGTAGCTTCTCTGCGTCAGGACCTGTGCAATCTCAGGAGTGGTAACCACAGCACCTATAGGAAGCCCATTACCGATTCCCTACATTAAAAACATTTGGTTCAATAATTTTCAAAGTGATATAAATCGAAAACAATTTTACACAGTTGTGCTAAAGCCACAAGTTTTCAATTTATTAGAATTAGATTAGATCAGGAATTCACCTTTGCCATTGTCACTATGTCAGGGACAACACCATGGGCCTCAAATCCCCAGAAATGGCTTCCTGTCCTTGCAAACCCTGACTGCACCTCATCTGCTATGCAGAGGCCTCCTGCTTTCTTAATGCTTTCATATACAGCAGGCAAGTAGCCGGGAGCCAGTTCTATAATTCCACCTACACCCTACTTTGAATTAAAAAAAGGAATGATCATTTGAGAGAAAAATACATATAAGAACACGGTTGTAGATGAAGAAAAAAGAGACACCTGAATGGCTTCTGCAATAAATCCACCCACACGCCCAGAGGTAGCATAGTCGATGAGATCTTGGACATCTTTTGCGTATTGTTCACCATCAGAACCAAAGACACCCCTGTACTGGTCTGGGTTTAAGGCATGATGCACTCCACTCTGATGCCAACATAACAGAGTATCACAAATTTAAAAGCGGTAAGCAAGAGCTATATGCTGATACAACGAAGTGGCTCACTCAACAATGTACGTATAAAACCACCTGCATGATGTTAAACTTCCATTTAGATTGTGCAGTTGCTCCCATGGTTCCCGCTGCATTGCCATGATAAGCATTTCGGACAGAGATAATATCATAGCACCCAGTGTACAGCCGAGCAATCATCATGGCTAGTTCATTTGCTTCAGTTCCGGAATTTGTGAAGAAAACCACCTTAAAAGCAAGACACAACACATCTTACATGTATTCTAATAAGAACGAACGAGTTGATGGACACATGTTTGAGTACATACTTTCAGATCTCCCGGTAGCTTTGAAGCTAGTGCCTCAGCAAAATCTGCAATGGCATTGTTAAGATATACAACAGTAGAATGTTGCAAGCGTCTTGTTTGGTCCACAATGGCTTCCACAACTTCGGGATGGCAGTGACCACAGCAAACTGTTGCAATCCCTCCAAAACCATCGAGGTAGCGCCGGCCATCCTCATCGAACAAGTACTGCATCTTCCCATCCACGATGTTCAACTGCAAGGTTACCATAGTTTTTTTCACTCTAGCTACGTAGTCGAGCATAGTACTTTGTTAAGCACATATAAACAGAACTCAAAAGATTTAATCAAATGATCCCATGGAGGACATGCTTAGTCCAAGTTGTGGCATAGCTTGAGGGCATTAGTAGATAAGGAACACTGTCCACAATAGAAAATCTCTGATGCCCAAATTACTTGAACAGAAGAAATCGACGAAGCAAGCAAGTAATTAATATTTACAAGCCCACTGAGAATATTACTAGAGCATTGCGAATGTTTGTCACTAACATAGAATTTGAGATGATTAATCCGCTCTCTCTTACAAAAGAGTTCGCAAAAAATAGGATAGAATGGCCATATAGCCAACTCCAAATTGTTGAGAAAAAAATGCTACTTAATTATGATTATGATTATAATTATGAATCAGATAATCCACTCCTATTTCTAGTCAACAATAAATATTTGGTATGCAAAAGATCTAAGTAAACGTTAATAAATTCCAACTATCATGTTAATGGGAGAAAAATTAAATAAATTACAACGCTTGAAGGTAAGTATCACAAAAACTTCAAAGAAAATGCGTGAAACAAATGAAGAAAATAATAATTGGATGAGTAATAGTTTAAACAACAGTAAACATGCTTCTATATTCCAAAAAAACCCTTCAGAGCATTTGATGTGGGACTTCTCCTGCTAGCCAAAAATAGATGAACAAATACAGAACGCACAAATAACTCGATTTCCACGCGAACACAATAAAAACAAATGTTAAAGAAAGGACAATCAGAGTTACAGCCCGTTTATAAAAAGATGAATATTCTAACAGGATTACTATTTACGCAGGGAGGAGGATGGAGAAGGAGCTCCTTACAGGTTTGTCGTAGAAGTAGAACATGGAGGGGCTAAGAAACTCCTTCCTCTTACGCAAGATCTCCTCCGCCGACGGCCCGGAGTAAGGCGGCGGCGTGTAGTCGAATGCTGGCATTTTGGGGAACTTCCCTCCATTCACCTCCGTCCTCTCTGCTGCTTGCGACAAGGACCGCCCTCTTCCCGCCTGCAGAATATTCCTTGACGACGATACAAGCAGCCTCCTCATCATACTAATATCCTATGTACTCAGTGTAAACTGCCAAACCCAGGAGACCTTCGCTTAATTTGATTTATTATAGATTTTATAAATGAAACCATTCATAAATGCGAGAAGAGGAGAGACCAGGCAGGCGTTGGTCTCTCTGGAAGGAGGTGATGGATGAATGGAAGAGAGAATGGAAGAAGAAGGAGGCAGCTATTTATGGATGGCTGGTGTGACTAAAAAGAAGGAAAAAAATAAAAAAAGACATGAAATATACGCATTTGTTAAAAATTTTATATTCCTTACGGCCTATATATATGTTATGTTATACGTATCTTTTATATCCGGTATTTTTCACTGTCCCTTTTTTTGGTACATTTAAGAAAAAAGTTGGGCCTTCCCCCAAACAAAATTAAAAATAAAAATAAAAGAGATGTAAATCTTCATGTGTTAATACTCCTTAAAATAGAAGTGGACAAAGCGAGGTTTGCGCCAATAATGTTGGGAGATTCAGAGCTAATGGAAAAGGGCCATCCAAGCCACAGGGCCTGGGTCCATTAACCGGGTAGCTTGGCCCTAGCTGAACCGGACCACACCTGAGTGGATAGCAATTTGTTAATTTTTTTATACCCAAAGAGGGTATTTAAACCCCACCAAATTCCTGCTTACCCCAAAAACTAAAAAAAAATTTATTTTGTAAAATTATTTCTGCTTACCTGGCCAAATTCTTACTTACCCCGCTATCATCGCCACTACCACCTTACCACCATACTTACTATCGCTACCGCTACCACAACTATCTCTACTGTTACTACCTATGTCACCACCATCACTACCCTTTGTCATCATTGTTACCACTAACCCCATCACCGCCGCCACTAATGCCACTTCTGTCGTTGTCACCCCATCCACCACTACCACCACTCTTACCACTGCTACTATCATCATCATAACTGTTACCATCATTGTCACTGTCACTGTTGTCACCACTATCACTGCTACACTATTGTCACTACCACCTTAGCCACCACTACTATTACTGCCACAATTGCGACCACCACTATTGTCACCGCCATCTCTGCCACCCCTACTACTTTTACGACCATGGCTAACTTCACCACTACCACTACCACCATTGGTGTATTTAAGTTTTAATTTTCTATAACATCATTTGTACAACGAAATAATAAAATTTTTTGAAGAATCTCCTAATTTCTCTTTCACTCCTTCCCTATTAGTCACAAAGCTTAGACCTTCTATCGGCTATGAGAGTAAAAACACTTACCCAATCTCCTAGGTATTCCTATCTCAATCTATTTGATGACTTAAATATTTTGAGGAGTTCCCCATGAAAATGCCCTAAAGGCATTCAATCATTGATAATTTTTTTTTACTAAAAACAAGATGCTTAAGTTGAAAAGAATTTCTTGATTATAAGATTGGACAAGAAGAGTAAAGGTGAAAAGTATTATTTTTTTTATATTTAGGGCAAATATAGAAGATTTTATGAAAATCGAATGGGGTGAGAAATTGGTCAGGAGGAATTTTTTAGGGTCAAACATAATCACATTCTTTTAATTTCCCAAGTGAATCTAGATGAGTTCATATAATGTAACACACATAATTTTGTTTAAAACAAATTTTCAAAAAATGTGTGTCGTCGGCAGATCATCAAGTCAACAACGAAACCACTGGAGTCAGTTACAATAAAATCAAGGATGATTACACTGTGGTGAGTTTGAAGAGGTAGTTATGTCTTTTAAAAGGGGCAAAGATAATGGAAGTATAGATTTTCAGTAATTGAGAGAGTCTAAGTATGAGCAAAAAGCCTTTGGTCATGTGCTTTGAGAGTGATTTACACAATAGTATGTCGACACGAGGGAAATTTAGAGGAACTCTAGAAGGTATTCTCCAGTTAACCGTGGTTTGGAGGTAGGATAGAACAATCTTAATGTACACTTTCCTAGTTTTATGGTAACAACATATATTTACATATCACAGAATTTGACCATGTTAAGCATGTCATGAAAGGTGATTCTTCAAACTATAAGATCTATACGAAGGTTGTTTTCATGAAGAATTCTTGTTATTAGTGACTCATTTCCACTACAATTTATGAACCACATTGTTTTGGTCAAATTGGGGGTGCTTGGTCCATTGTGAAAACTTGCCTAATCTTTTATTAAACTACAACTTCATCACCAACATATTAATGGGGTATCGATCATAGAAGAAACCAGACAGTTCCATGCACTAATGTACCAAAGGCACATCATTGTATTAAACAATGGGCATCATTAGGGGGTCAACATGTGGTTGATCACATCAATGCCTAATGCTGGAGTGAGTCTTCTCATTGTTAATAAGGATTAACATATCATTGGTGGTGGTAATGATTATAAACACCAACACTGACGCATCAAGAGGATAACCAATGACACTTTATTTTGTGTTTGTAAAGTAAAATTTCACCAATATTTAACTACTAATGATGTATATTTTAGTATAATTTATTTGCATAACAAATATAAGTAAATATCAAAATACATGATGAAAAATGTATGTAAATAATAGGCAAATGAACGCCATGTTTGGGCATGCAAAAAAGGTAGAGACTTTAAACTATTATGTTTGACACTTATATACATTGATGTGAATTGTTGGTACGGGCTCCAATAGCACGTCTATTTAGCTGGGTTGAGGAGATTCATAGTATGGGAAAAGATGAGTTTTTGGCTCCTCAAGGCTTGGGAGTATTGTTTATAAATCCTCTCCCCTCAACTTAGGAGTTAGTTTGAATAGGTTATTGCTTTAAAAGAATAATGACTCTAGTACGGTACAACAAAGAAACTCTCAGTAATCATGGAACATTAAAAATATTAACCACTTAGGTTCATGAGCCCTTATAAGCCTTAGCTTCATAGCATAGGTAGAGCAACCAAGTCGTCCGTAAGAGTTTGAAATTGCTTTGTGGAATGGTAAACATTTTGATGAGTCATAAAGAACTCCTTGATATTGTCATGACTTATTTAAAATTTGTATTTTATAACCTATGATTAGGTTTTGAGTGACTATTTGTATAACTATAAACATATTATTGTTGTGAATATGGTGATTTGTTCTACTAATATAATATATTATTTTATCCTATTGAGTATATTTGATATACTCAATATTCTTGTAGTGAAGGTCTTGTGTTGTAAATAGAAGATATTTACAACCTTGGGGTAGGGAAGGATGTAGAAGAGTAGCTGCTAATTTTGTAGGTTTTCTTTTTTATCCTTATTAGCAAAATAAATGTAAGAATGCGAGAGTGTCAATTTGTTTTGAGTTAGTAGTTGGAATAATATAATGACAAACAACTACCTAATTCATAGATCTTGTATTTTTTTAATTATTTAGGGATATACATATTATTCTATCTTTGTGCATTAGACTGAACAAACGGTTAATCATGCCCAAAAGATTTCCTAAGATATGATTTTATAAATATATTTTTAACTTTTATTTCCTTAAAATTTTACGTTGTTGTATCATTTTTTGTAAAATAAAGATATTGTGCTTTAGAAAATAAGGGGTGTGACACAGAAGGCTAGACGTGAAGGATAAGAAAGTGAGTTTAATTTTTTATTTTTCAAATTTGAGGGATTATAGGTGAGAGATTACACGGGAGACAAATGAGGTAAGGAAGAGGGAGAAAAAATGCCTGAAAATTTTCTATTTGTGGGGAAAGTAGGAGATTGTTGGGGTTTAAATGGCTTCATTCTACACATATAAATATCCACATATAGAAAATCAAAATACAATGAAAACCAAAGGTCTACCCCATGGGGATGGAACAGACTCGGGTCGAGTCCCCGGCCCCCCAACCCCTAATGTTCTCTCCAATAGGCTGATAGTCCTTCTCTAAGTGATACTTTATCTAGAGTTTATTATATATCATAAGGGAAAACAGGCTGGTCATCAAGCATATATATACCCGCCTATTTTTTATCTGTATCGTGTATACATTTTTTTCTATGTATTACTAACTACAAGGCATGAAATTTCTTTTTCAAATAATTTAGTCATTATATGGATAAAATACCCGTTTAGGTCATCTTGTCTGGCGGGGTTGGTGACTATCTCTTATCCATCTGTCCCACATTAAGTGTTGCCTTTGATTTTAAAAAAAATCATTTCTTTAAAAACCAAATAAGACACACACTGTGGGACAGAAGGAATATTACTTTAAATTCAATAATATTTTCATGTACAAATACTGTTACTGTTTTTACGTATAGCAGAAGTCCTATGTAAAGCTGACATATTGGAAGTGAATAACCACAGCCTTGATCAGAAATTCCCGCCTTGGCTCGGTTTTTTCCTTCATATAGAACAGAAACACTTATGAATGGAAAATTTTTTCCTGACAGGACTCCATAACCAAAATCTGTGACCATAGGTCTTAGCATGGTAAGGCTAAACATGGTACATCACTACCCTTGGCCTTGCTATGTACATATATATTATATTAAATTTTCATATACCATGCTAGGACCCTTATGTAACCTGCAGTCTCAAACTCTGGACGTGGAGCCTGGTCAGGCTAAGTATCTAGCCACCTTCACGGTTGAATGCACATCAGAACTGATCCTTCTTAATACACTAATGGTTAGCGAAACTAGATCCCAAAGTGAAGGTAATTCGATTCAATTGTTGACATCTCATCCTTGCTGGTATCATTTCTTGCATCTTATCACTTATCTCCATCACCATGTTCTTTAGTGCACTCATACGATGATGACTATGAAAGAGGTGAGTGTTCTTTTAATGGATGCTTACACAGCTAGCATTGTGGACCTCCTAGATGCGCTCATACTGCATGCCACTATAATACGAATTGTTTGCTTTTGATGAAGGGATGTTTTCACTTTAAATCTACAGTGATAAACCACACACGGCACTGAACTTGTCCGTTTTAATGGACAGATACATTTCACACATGTTAACCGCACATTGGTGGCATATGTACTGGCTAATATATTTTGTTCATAACCGCCAAATGTAGCGTGGATCCCATCTTAACATGCAGACAGCCCTTTGTGTCTTGTTGGATTATAATTACTTATCTTTATCAACTAATGAACTTGTTTATTTACAAGTGGGTGCTTGTGTTGGTGCCATGCATCGAAGCGTAAGTTGATTTCAGAAGGCAATAAACATTATTATCAGAGCAAATGGTAACTTGAAATACAACATGCGCACCAATAAAGAAATGGTATTCAAAGTAGTTCACTGTCGAAGTTCTCAAGGCATTTATGTCGTTTGGTCCCTAGACAAACCAACAAGGAGGCATCACAAACCTTTTTAAACGGAATCTACCGTCAATATCTGATGTGAGTCCCTACCCTATATGATGTGTTTTTTGTATAATCTATATGCAACTCCTGGTTAGGGTTTGAACAGCGTAAAATTGCAATAAGAAGACAAAAGATGGAAACTAAGTATGTGGTCACTACATGGCATGCATGTAGCTTTCACTGAAGTTTTATATACAAGGAGACATTAACATCAACATAAAGTAAGTTGCATCTTTTAGGTTTTGTGTAGAACAAGAGTTCCATTTTATTCTTAGTTATGCAGCATAGGATATAATTTTAAATTACAATACAAATAGAGACGATCGAGATGGATTCGAGAAGAACTTGCTAAAAGATGTTGAACACCATGGCAACAAACTGCAGAAAGCTTTGTTTAGTTATACGCATGTACATTTACACTCGAGACATGTCAATATGCGATCTCCTTCTGGACCCAATTATTTATCTTAATATTGATTTTTACATTGAGAAAGTTTCACTACTTAAAATCAAAATGATGCAGTCAAGAAACAGAAGGAGACGTACGGGAATCTGTGAATGCAATGAACAAAGACTAAGAAGAGACATGTAATTAGAAGTGTCACCGAGGATTTTATGTCACCGTTTCAGGCTTTCTGCGTATTCTAAAGGGGTGTTATAATTTGTAGCCTGGGGCAGGGTAGAAAATGGCATCTAATGCAACATTCTACTAAGAAAAGTAGGGCATTAGAGTGAGCAACCTATAAATTAAAGAAAAGAAGAGAAAAGTTCCGCTAAGACCTTACGGCCATTCATATTTACTAATAGGTAGCAATTGCTGGGCTTGTTTTATTTTTAAAACAAAATGTGGTTTAATTATCTCAATTGACCGTTGTTTCTGGGCTTTTAAACCGTTATTTGACCTCTAGATAGATAATCACAATTCTAAGGTTCTTAATAATAGTGTCATGATTTAATTATAAATATATTATTATTAATTTTAATCTAATATCTTAAACATTAATTAATCTAAGCCAAATTCTAAATAAAAAATACATTGTGAAGGTTTGCATAAGATTAACGGAGGTAAAATTTGATTGGGGAAGATAAAGCTTATTCAAACTCTAATGGCTACATGTAATCTTAAACCCTACTATAATTTATTTCACGGGCAATAGGACTAGACTACACCAGGCCGTCCTGACACAAGTCCTTGCTTTCCCACTTTCCCCTCCACTTTTCTACTACATCTTTAGTAAAATTATATTAGAGTGCTATTTAAACCCCTGTTTTATCCCGGTATCCCCCACTACTTGTACACCCCGAGTACAAAATTAAAAAATGCTCATTTAAACCCCAATGCTCCGGGATATTCCAAAACGGTAGAGCTTTTAATTTTCAACACTATATACCCCGCCATTTCCTCCCTCCAGCGGCAGCGCCTTAGAAAATAGGTCTTCGGCTTCTCCGGTCTCCCCCAGCAGCATTGCCTCAAATCGTTGTCTCCATCGGAAAAAGCCTCCAATCAGCACCTCAAATCTTTGTCTCCACCGAAAAAAGCCTCCAATCAGCGCCTGAAATCTTTGTTCGTCTCCGCCGAAACAGCGCCTCGTTCGCCTCCGCCAGAACAGCGCCTCATTCGCCTCCGTTGGAACAGCGCCTCTTTCGCTTCCGCCGGAACAGTGCCTCTTTCACTTCCGCCTGAACAACGCCTCTTGCTCCACCTCCCCCAGAGACTCTAGATCTGCTGCTGCCATTGAAAAGGTCAGGTTTTTACTTTCTTTCTGTTTTGCGACAACACAGAGCCTCACAGACTCTCTTAATCTATATACTAAATAAATTCTTTATGAGTTTGCTCTATTTTCACATAGCAAAAAAAGCCCTTTTAGTTTAATTAATTTTTTTATGATCTTGCCAGTTTTAGGCTCGGAAGAAATGGTTCAATAAAGGCTGGAAATTGGTTTTTGTAGTAGTAATTTTCTATGTTTATTTTGTTACGAAATTGTTCGCAAAACATCAAAAATATACTATTGATCATTTCCCTTTTATATGTTTGTTATTTGCACTTATGTAATGATGTGGTAATTTAGGTAAAAATGGCTAGGATATGCCATTGATGTAATTTTCTTTACAAATTAAGAGGTTTAATGCTTAACATTTCTCCTCATATATAAGGGAGTCTTCACATAGATTAATTAACAATTCCAATTCAAAAGATTTCAGCCAAACTTTTGTATTCTTCCTATATTCTGGATTGTCATTATAGCTTCTTTGAAATGTCAAAGCATTAAATGTTATCTTATGTCTCTGTCATTATATCTAATGAACAAATCAATTCATTATACAAGAAAAACATACCATGCACGCAAATAGAAATTTTATGGTCTCCAATTTATTTTACGCAAAAAAAATAATAATCTCAAACTCAATCTCATCTAGCTTGAATACCTTCCGGTTCTCATTAGTTCTTGTAAACATATCAGTAAGTTACCTGTAGGGAAAATGTATGTGGTACATAGTATAATACTGAATATCGATCATCTTTGGCACGTGAGCACTTTCCATCTAGGCTTGTGAAATCCCACCTATTAGTTTCAGGCTGAGATTTAGATATTATGATAAGTGAGTCATATATATCATAATATGTCCAATTTGCATAGTGAAGAGTCTATTAAAAATTTGTAAACTTTGCTAGAGACCATTGAAAAGCATATAAAAGGGAAACCCACAACTTGCAATTACATACACATATTCATTGTCCAATAGGGAAAAGTAAGCCAAATCATCAACAATTGTTTCCATATGAGTGAAATATCAAGTAAACCACAAATGCCACCAATTTCAATGACAAATATAAAAGTATCTGCACGATTTATGTTGTGATTATTTGGAATGTTGTAAATCTCTTTATATTCTATAATTCTGTTAGCAGTGGTATTATGGGGTTTATGCATATATTGTTATTAATTAAAGAACTATTAAATAATATTGAGGCTAACCTTTGCTTTGATTCTCCATACGCTAGATGCTGAGGACACACCCAACAACATCAAATAGGAGGCGACGAGCTGAAGCAAAAGATGGAGTGGCTGATGATGAATCAGAAGCAAATCCAAATGCAGTAGAACGAAGGCATGAAGTTGATGAAGAAACCATTGCCGTTGAGAGAGAACAGCAAGGCCATGTAGGGGAGGAGGAAGAAGGGCAGACAGTAGAGGATGAAACTTATCCTTTCCCTGGAGGCCCTGTAGAAATGACAGTTTTAAATTATTACCAGACTCATGTGTCAAAAGATATATGGAAAAGCAAGGTAAGTTGATTTACCTTAAAAAAACCTTTACTGAATGCTTTCATTATACACAAATTTTTTTAACATAGTATATACTACTTTTGTATAGGACCATGGACCTCTCCTTTAAGGACCCTCATCTCTAAACCGGTTTTGGTTTTCTTTAATTGTTGGTTATCGTGAGATTAACATATTTTCTAATCTTATTTGGTGATTTCATAAATAAATAGTGTTTATGATGGTTTTAACCAAAATCAACTTTAGCATTAGTGGTTTCAAGTGATTTTAAACTAAATGTGAATTTTTGAGATTTTTTGGAAATTTCACTATTTTCCCAAAAGTTAGGGTTTTGGCGGGACCCCTGTGGGCCCCACCGTCAAAAATTTTATTTTTAGGTCAAATGAACTTAGACATCTACCTAAGGTTATACAAAAAAATTTCAAAATTTTCCTAGGCTTAATTAGTGCTTAAATTTACAAAATATCTATTTTTAGCCTACTTTTCCTATTTATACCCCAAAACTTACCCATGCATACCCCAACCCTTATTATAAAAGGGCAGACCTGAGTCATTTCTATTTTTGGGAATAGGCTAAGGAGGGAGGGCTAGCCTAATCCCCATTTAGGCCCAAATTAGAAGCCGATTAAGGTAAGTTTACTCTAATTAAGCACTAATCCATGACTTTCTTCTTAATCTCTTCCAAATCTACTATTTCCCCCTTGATTCTATTCGTTTTTGGGCATCAAAAACTACTGATTTATATTTTACTACAAACCCTAACATTCAAAATTCGATTTTTACTACCAACAAGCCCTAGATCTAAGATTTAATTAGGGATTTCTTGGGTAAATCGATTTTTATTAGAGTTTAATTCAAACTCATTGTGTTTTCAAGGATTTCAAGAAGGGTGACTCTTCAATCCGAGCTTAATCAAGTGCTGAGGTAATGGGTCTTCAAAATCTCTGTTTATCCATGGTAAAATTCTTCATTTTTGGCTTATTTCGAAATGGAGTTGCTTGATTTGGTTTGTTAATGGTAAGATTAGAAAATAGAATTATTTAATCCCGATTTCTTAGGGTTTTGCATTAATATGGTATGGTTTGATGTTCTGGAAGTCAAGAAGGACTTTTGATGATGATTAGGGTGTTAGATGTAGATTCGAAGTGTTATCAATGATGTTTCAGTTTGAATTTGCGAAAGGAAGAAGATGGACTGCTCTGCCTTGTTGGCGTTCGAACGGCCCTTTTGGGCGTTTGAACGGCAACACTGCCGGAACAATACTTTTCCAGTTCAGCCGATCGAACGGCCTGCTAGGCATTCGAACGACAAAACTGTGAATTTTAAAATTTTGCGTTTAACCGATCGAACGGCCTGAAGGGCGTTCGAACGGCTACACAGCAGATTGGTTTTCTAATGCATGATGTTTATTTTGATGATTCCACTTTAGCTTGCCAATTTCATATGATGTGGTGTGTTTTAAGCTATGCTATGCTACTGGAAAGACATGCTATTGAGGTTATGGAATTGAGATATATGCTTAGAAATTTGTGGAATGACTTATGTTTTGTGGCATGATGTTGGAATCGTTATCTTGAAATTATGAATGGTTGATTCCCTTTGGTTAAGCATATTTTCAGTAGGACTACAACCTATTATTGGACTGATTCGTCATGATAGATTGTGGTTAGCTGTGTGTGGACGTTGGTGAATGCCATGACTCAATGATGAAAGGAGTGATGTTATATGTGTTTAGCCTTTGTGGTTGAGTTTTGAATTGAGATATGATTTCAACGATTCTTCTTCTATGATTTCCGCTCGAATTCATGTTTAGATGGAAATTCACATGTGTAGTGTGGTAGTGAGTTTAATTTCAAGCATGTTGACATGCATTATATGAAATGCTTCTACTAGTTACACACACACATGTGGGGGTTAAATGATGATGTTGAAGCTTGATATTGTGATTATGAATGATACATTAGGGGCTGATGAGAGCACTTATCATGGATTTGGATTCATGTATGCCTTGCCCACGTATGTACCATGCTGCATGCATCATGAAAATGGATTTCCAATTGAGGCTTCATCGTGGTTAATCGAATTTGACCGATTAGATGCAATGTGATGAAATTGTGTGCCGGATTGATCAGTCGTGGATTAATCACAAGTTGATTGGTCCGACTGGACATATTTTGATTTGAGTTCCTGTGTGGAACGAATGCACTCCCTGGGTTGAGTCTAGTTAGATGGAATTATGTGGGGACGAGTTGTGTACTTGTCTTGCGGATTGTGAGAATGTTATTATGAGTGTCATCTGGATCCTGAGAATCCAGTGTGGTATGCCGTGTGCACCCCGCTACCACGTATTCTAGGGTTCTCTGTGTGAGAACTCGGGCTCTTCCCTCCGCAGGAGATGTCCCTGGGCGAACACCCCTGCTCTAGATTCTCTATGTGAGAATGGGACATCCTTGGCCAGGATCATCCAGGGTGAGCAGCATTAGGGATTGACAACCCCGATCTTTCTTTAATTCTTGTGTAGAATTTTGGACCATGACACGCCTTCGTGGCCTTGTCTATGCTCCCGTCTGTGTGACATTAATGTATGATTACTCCTTGATGGAGGTTGTGATGATATAATGCATGTGGGAATATGTATGTTAGAAATACATCCATGCAAGTTGTGATGATATAATGCATGTGGGAATATGTATGTTAGAAATACATCCATGCAGGTGGTTATGATATAATGCACGTGGGAATATGTATGTTAGAGATACATCCATGTAGTTTGATTTTGATATAATGCATGTGGGAATATGTATATTAGAGATACATCCATGCAGATTGTTATGATATAATGCATGTGGGAATATGTATGTTAGAGATACATCCATGCAGATTGTTATGATATAATGCATCTAGGAATATGTATGTTAGAGATACATCCATGCAGGTTGATTATGCACCATGATGCAGTGTTAGGTGATATGTATGTGTGATTAGAAAATGATGCATCATGTAAATCTTTGATCTGAATGATCTTATTACTATGCTATCGTATTTTCGATGTTGACAGTGATATTAAAACCATTGCTGAGTCTGTTGAACTCACCCCTCTTTCTTGTGTTTTGATTTGGGGCTGCGTCGTGCAACACGCAGACGGACAGGATCTCCTCTTTGAGGAAAGGTCGGAGATGGCTTGGGTGTGATGATGGAGATCGTTGTGTGACTTATCTTCTTTGGTTTTATGTTTTATGATTAGAACATTTGTGTAGGGTTCTTTGTTTTGGATTTATGTCACATTTTACAGTTGTGATGCTTATGACTTATTTTGAGCCGGTGTGGGCTTTAGTTAACTAAGCTTGTGGGTTTGAGAATTGTTGTTTACTTTGTGATAAGCAATACTCTTTATTCCCTTTTATTTACTTTTGCTCAAAGGATTGTGCGTACTCCGTATTTTTGTTAATCGCCCGTGGTTAGGGTTAAGTCTTCCGCTAGATCGTTTCTCAATTTTCACTTTGTCGCCCCCGCATGCTTGACCGGCCCCTGGACCGGGTTCGGCTCGGGTCGAGCATCGCCGGGGCGTGACATCTCCGATAAGTACATCATCATAAGAAGCTTGTCGATTGGGATATGCATGATAGTCCAATAATGCCATTGATAGAGTCTAGTGGATTGTGTCCATTGACGTATGTATCTTACAAGACAATTAATAGGATGTGGATCTCTTCGTTGGTTGAAAGGCGGTACCCGGAAACCAATACTTTTCACATGCCATTTGGAGAGATGACTATCACCTTGGATGATGTCCAACAATTGATAGGGATTCCGGTGAGAGGACATGCTGTGGTGACCCTTGACTTTAATAGTGGCGAGTTGGTCTATTTATGTGTCAACGCCCTAGGGATTGACAAAGAAAAAATTGAAGATCAATTGAGCAAATGCAAAGGTAAGGGCTTGACATTGAATTGGTTGCGGGATATATTTCGACAATTGCCAAAATATGCTACCCAGGAAGATATTGATTGTGCCGCTCATGCTTATATTCTATATTTGTTAGGGTGTACAATCATGTGTGACAAATCAGGAACGAAAGTTCCGGCAAAGTACTTAAATTTACTTATGAATGTTGATAGCATTGGCAAGAATACATGGGGAGCAGCTGCCCTTGCATTTTTATATTGACAATTGGGGATTGCATCAAGAACAGAAGCGTGACAAATCGGTGGCTATCTTACATTGTTGGAGGTATGATGACAATTGTTTAGGTATTTATTATTTATTATTGTATCACATATTGCTTAGAGATATAATAATAAATTTTCTTATATTATAGGCATGGTCATATGAACATATAAAAATTGAGAGATCAGTCCCCAATGTATTGTATGAAAAGGGGCAGCCACGAGCCTTACTCTGGAAGGGCAATATATCACAACTAATAAATCTTGCTCATAAGCTTATTAAATTCAGGGAAGCACTTGATCATTTAGATGCACGAGAGGTATAATATGTTAATTTCAGTTTTCAATGGTTGCAATTATAACAATTCTCTAGTAAGATTATAACGTCCATGTTTATTGCCTCATAGGTCATATAGGATCCATACAAAGAAGAAAGGGCGCATTATCCACAAGCTAGTAATTCATTGTACTTAGGGTTCCTTTTTTGTTTTCAAATTAGGGAACCCCATAATCCTACAAGGGTACTAAGACAGTTTGGATTCATCCAAACAATCCCTCCACCACTGCCACAACCAATACCCAAAGGATCTAGCAGGGGTGCACACGCAGAGGGGTACAAGCTTGTGTATGATGCAAACATAAACATATGAAAGAAGAACAATAGACATACATTGCCTTCTAAAGAATGTAGAAATTTATGTAGAAATCCATGGGATTGTGCACCTGATTACATTCAGTGGTATAAAATAGTGTCACACCCCTTGGTGCAAAATCCAGATGGCCAAGTTTATGCATTGGACTACACAGGCTCGCAGAAAAATGAAGAAGATGGGTAATTTTGTTAGTGAATTATTGATGGATATTTATATATATATATATATTAATATTTTACATTATGCAGCTTGTCCACAAGAAAAAAGCAATTGCCTTGTTACAAGATTTGTTGACAGCTCTTCAAGACAATGAAGGGAAGAGAAAAGTAAGCTTAGCACTTGAAGAGCTTCTTTACGATGAACCTGTTCCAAGTGACACAGGAAAAAGAATGGCAACTCGAACTAAGACTAGAGCAGTAAAAGGAAAGGGCAAGGGGGTTTCTAAATAGCCTCAAATTGTTTCGTTTGTTGAGATACTTTAATGTCAGTCTTATCTTAGAGACATTTCAATTTCAGTCTTATAGACCTTTAAATTTCTATTTGTATAAAGGACTTCGGATAATTGTTGTGCTACTATAGTTTAGTTGTATGGTGAAAATAGTGTAATGAAAAGTTATGTTGAACAGGATGAAAAATGTGCACCAGGTTATTTGTATGGTGAAAATAGTGGACAGGTTATTTGTATAAGTTTAATTGTTGTGCTACTATAGTTTAGTTGTATGGTGAAAACAGTGGAATGAAAAGTTATGTTGAACAGGATGAAAAATGTTCACCAGGTTATTTGTATGGTGAAAACAGTGGACAGGTTATTTGTATAAGTTTACTGACTGTGAATACAATGGAACCCTTGCATTCCTACTTCGCAAAAGAACCCCCCCCCCCATTAATCAAGTTTACTGACTGTGAATACAATGGAACCCTTGCATTCCTACTTCACAAAAGAACCCTCATCCCCCCGTAATCAAGTTTACTAACTGTGAATACAATGGAACCCTTGCATTCCTACTTCGCAAAAGAACCCGTATCATTCAAGTTACTGTCTTCGAGTTGACGGGGGGTACCCCCTGCCAAATTGTGTATGAAGTGGCGGGGGGCAACCCGTGCCCGTAACATTCTTTGAAAACAGACGGGGGGTGCCCCTGCCATGAAGAAGACAGTAACTCAAATATGTTACTGCCTTCGAGTTGACGGGGGGTACCCCCTCGCCAAATTGTGTATGAAGTGGCGGGGGGCACTCGGTGCCCATAACATTCTTTGAAAACAGACGGGGGGTGCCCCCCGCCACGAAGAAGACAGTAACTCGAATATGTTACTGTCTTCGAGTTGATGGGGGGTACCCCCGCCAAATTGTGTATGAAGTGGCGGGGGGCAACCCGTGCCCGTAACATTCTTTGAAAACAGACAGGGGGTGCCCCCCGCCATGAAGAAGACAGTAACTCGAATATGTTACTATCTTCGAGTTGACGGGGGTACCCCCCGCCAAATTGTGTATGAAGTGGCGGGGGGCAACCCGTGCCTGTAACATTCTTTGAAAACAGACGGGGGGTGCCCCCCGCCACGAAAAAGACAGTAACTCGAATATGTTACTGTCTTCGAGTTGACGGGGGGTGCCCCTGCCAAATTGTGTATGAAGTGGTAGGGGGCAACCCGTGCTCGTAACATTCTTTGAAAATAGACGGGGGGTGCCCCCCGCCACGAAGAAGATAGTAACTCGAATATATTACTATCTTAGAGTTGACGGGGGGTGCCCCCCACCACGAAGAAGATAGTAACTCGAATATATTACTATCTTAGAGTTGACGGGGGGTGCCCCCCGCCACGAAGAAGATAGTAACTCAAAATGAATTAACTCATCTAGTATATATAGAAATCTTCCAATTGTATCCAAAATATCATAAACATCTATCCATAAACACTTTCAATACATCTCATCTTTAGTTAGGATTCCACTCTCGGCTCTCCAAAACTATCACATAGTGAAACTGTTGCACACGATGGTGGAATGCTACCACATGGACATATATCAAAAACTCGATCTTTATATAACTTTTCCCAAGCATTAGCAGGCGGTTCATGATATCTTCTCCAAACAGCTGCAATAGGAGGCACTAGGGAGTTTTGTGTAACATGGACTCCTACAAAATGGTTTCCGTTGACATGTGCCATACAAATCTTTTTCGGCTTACTGGCAAGCGCTGTTCTAAATGGGAATATAGTCATGCAAATGTGATTTGAAAAAAGAAGCAAAGGAACACCGTAGCAAGATGCAATCACATACCCCATGTCCGGTATGGTCATCCAATTCTTTGGTGGTGCCACATCTCCAAAGAAGGATAAACTTTCTATCAATTCATCAATACTCTCATTTCCAACAAAAATACTAACATATTTGGGTGTATGGGTAGATAATTCATATATAAGATCTGCTCTTACCTTTCTCCATCCAAGCTCACCCATTCCTAAGGCAGCAGAGATTACATGGACCACAATGTCCATCTGCAGCAACGTCGAAAATGTCCTTGACGTATGGATAAATAGTACTAAGAAGACAATTCAAATATCTTTCTTTGACATTACTTTGTTTTAACTTCTTTGATATCTTCAACTTCTTCATCCCTACATTTTGTTGAGCTTTTAACTCTACTGCAACATATTCAAAACCAGAAGGATCTCGCTTAGTAGAATTATCATGCTTATTTTTACTACCTTTGGGCCTTCCACGTGACTTTGTGGGCAATGAAGGCATATCCAAGTAGTTTGATTTAGGATCCGCAATATCCTTACATTGAGATAATATTTGAGCTTTAACCTCATCACTTACCATATCAAATCGAGTGGATATTTTCTCCAAGTACTCCAAAAGCTCATGTTCCATTGATGACCTATTTTTCCAAAGATATATAATGTCGGCATAGGGCGGCCTTCAAGTAGCCATTCTGACAATTGGTGTTTGCACGGTAGACCATGTGTATTCCTTAGTTCATGTTGACAATCTGCTTTCAAAATAGGGTACTGTTCCACACATTTCTTTTCTTCATCTATTATAACCAATGCATCCCTTGACACTAATCCAACCACCTCTTTGTAAAAATGAATTTTATAACTGTGACATCTCTTGAACCTACTTTCCTCAAAAGATTTCCGTATTTGAACATGCTGCAGTTGGACAACTTCATCAATATTACTCCATGAATGAAGAATGTTCACCATTGAAGATGTCAAACCACTTTTTAGTTTCACATGCATGCTTTCAACTCTATTTGTGGTTTTATTGCCAAAATGCATGTATTTATCTATCCAAGCTCCAACAAATTGCTCCTTATGTGGTTGTAACCATGTAGAATGAAGATATTTTAGCACATCCTTAAAGTCATTGTAATCAGTCTCCAACCTGCGTAATGATTCTTTATAATCATTTTCAGTGGTTGAATAGACAACAATATTCTAACACTGCAAGAAATGAACCCAAGCTTCCTCGGTATCAAATGCTTTACGATAGTTGCGCATAATCCATGTATAGATATGCCACAAACAAAGTAAATTCTTTGAAGATGGGAAAACCTTCTCAATTGCTATAATGAGTGCTTTGTCTCTATCTGTGACAAAAATTGAAGGCAAATCAGTTCCATTGAACAAGGACTTAAAATTCTCCAATGCCCATACATATTCACTCGCATTCTCAGATGAGATAAATGCAAAACATGTGAAAAATTATTTGTGTGTCGATGTCATGCCAATTATGGTTAGAATTGGGAGTCCATATTTGTTAGTTTTATAAGTGCAATCCATGACAAACACATGATGGAACAAATTTGCTAGCCGAACCGATAATGGATGAGCAAAAAATATAGATGTTATTGTGTTTGTGTCCTCATCCTTCTTATAGTAGCAAACATACCCTGATTCCTCGATCCGTTTCATCAACTCTTGTAGCATAGTTCTACCATCTCTTTGAGTTAAAGACAAGCGACTACGAACATTGTAAATTGTTTTCATAGTTGTACAATTTGTATGGTCTGCTTCCTTCAAAGATAACAAAATTTGTCGAGGTTTCAACCCTACCTTTAACAAATTCTTCACAATATCTATCTTTCCTTCTTTAAGACGACCAACATATGCATGCCCTTCTCTAAACTGCCCTGGGGGGTGATTGTGACTACCACAAATTACTTTCAAGTTTCACCCAACAACATTGTCAATATACATTTCCCTTGCTTGTAACTTGAATGGGCATCCACATTTCTTTATGGTTGTTTGTCTACTATGAATATCCGACTTGGGCTTTTGAATAATACTTCTTTTGTAGTAACCTGCTCTTTCACAAGCTAATGTAACACATGGTTTCCGATTTTGGGCATCCGATTTTAGGATTATAAGCATTGTACCATGCCTCATACAAATTTCTTTGGCCCATTTTATTAAAGCGTCTTGTGATGGGAACACCTGCAAGTTGATAAAAATATATTAATCTTGACATTTCTTCAATTAATATGACATATTGTCACGACATTCATGATTTTACCTTATCATCAAAAAATGCAAAAGATATATCCATATTTACGATGTCGCCCTGGCTTTGGCCTTCTCTTTCATATACATCCTGTTAACAAAGAGTTGCATCATAAGATTTTCATTTCACAACATTAGAAAATACCATAATTCTTTGTGTTGCCTTATATTTTTCTTTTTAGATAGAAAAATGGTCTATACCTATTTCGAAGACTGGTTTTCTACCTCACCATATGGTTCATTCGCCTCTATTTGTTTCAATGAACATGGAACAATCTCGTCTATTTCCACGTTTGAAGCAATGCACCCACTATTTTTTATAATAGATGACATCAAATACATAAATGACGAAGATTCACCAGCAAGATGATCCATTCTTGATTGACTTAATCAATAAGCTATAGTCACCTATAATAACACAAAATAAGGGTAATGAAAATCTAGGATGATCATAAATAGACAAATAATACCTGGCAAGAACTAACAAAAGTTTTTAGCCCATCAATACATTATTGTACTTATAAGTGGGCTATCCCCATGTAGATATAATCACATTGTTGAGGGGTTTACCCTCCGCAAGTATACTAAATACTAATTGAAGCTTTTACCTAGTTAATATGTGGCAGGGGGTGGTCCCCGTAAAGTGAAGAACAATGTAGCAGGGTGTAAGGTCCCTGATTTTTCTACGATTTTTTGGGATTTTCCTACTATTTTTCTGGTCATTTTCGGCGGGAAAATATGACGCTACGGCGTATTCATATTTATGTATCATATCCCGTATTTATACTCATAGAGACGGGTGTGGAGCTTAGTCGCGGGCCTCGCTACGCGCTTACGGCGCGAATTTTGGAGGTTTGACGCGTAACCAATGAGTTAACGCGCGTTGGGGATATAATTGAAAAAAAAATATTTTTGGAACTGTTCCCCCCTTCTCTCCGGCTTCTCTCTATCCCCGCCGGCAGGCCACAGGACGCCAGCACAAGCTCCACCCCGGTGGTGCGACGCCAAGGGGCCACTACCCCGGCCGCCTACGGCCGCGCCGCCTCCTCCCGGTTTGCCCTCTCTCCCCTTTGTTTTGTGATTCTGCCACCACCGTGGGCCGGCGAGGGCCGTCCGGCTACCCATGGTTCCGCCCTGGGCCAGCGACGGCGGGAGGACACCCCTCCCGGCCCTAGACGACCTCTCCTCTGCCGCCCCAGTCCTTCCCCTTTTATGCCCTGTTTTCGCCGGTGCTTCTGTTTAGTGAAATAGAGGCTGCCTGCGGCGAGCTGCGGCTGACCGGACCTCCATCAGGCCCAGCCTTAGTCCGGCCACGGTGATTGGTGACCTTTCCCTGCCCAATTTTGCCTCCGCCCAGCCACACAGCTCCGGCCTCTCCTTCCTTCTTCACTGTTCCAGGCTCCATTTCGCTGGTTCCCTATTTCAGTCACCATCGTGGGCTGACAACGGCCGACCAAACCCCAGTTCGGCTCCGCCCTGACCTTGAGGCGGAGGTAGGCAACCGCTCTTGGTCTGGCACTGCCTCCACCCCGATTGAGCTTCACCGTTCATCAGCCGTTCCGCCTCCGTTTTAAAAATAGTGTTTTTCCACTGTTATCGGTTTGGTCAGGCAAGCTTTAGGTGGCCAATGGCTGGCAACCTCCAGTAGGCCTCCAGACAGCTAGTCTTGGCCCGATGTACCTAGTGCAGCTGCCCTGGCCCATCCCGGTTCTATTTTCCCCCGGTCAGCCCCTCTGTGTTTGGCTTTTGATGCCATCGACATGAACCGGCAGTGGCCGAACGACCACCGAGGATTCCGCCTCAATCTAGTAACGACTAGAGATTGTCCCACCTCGCACGGTTTGATTGCCTATGACCCGTGCTCCTCCCTTTGTCTCACAACCCTAGCTATTCTGCTCACCGGCATGTTTGCCCGTTGACCCCTCTTGCCCATTTTACGCTGTCGGTACTGGACGGCCTTTGGCAAGAATTTGTATGACTTACCTTGACTGAAGGTGGACAAGTTCACCTGCACAGGCCTTGGCTAGTGATGGCCTCGTGGCCTTTGCTCGACCCTGAACCCTCCCCTTGCTCTCTGTCGTGCGAGATGCATAGCTACCAGCACCATTAGTTTTGGTTGTGGGTAGTGATCGGCAACATCGCCGTTTAGTTTGGCTACAGCTAGGGCCTTAGCCCTGTTGGCTTTTTATGGGCATTGGGTCGTCTCCGTTCAGCCCTCTTCCCCGCCCCTTTGGGTCGCGTGTGCATGTGGCCACACGTGTGCTTTTGGGTTTAGGCTCCGCATTCGGGCCGCCTGACCATCAATTGGCTTTGCCACCGAGTGGAGTTGACACATAGCCCTCCTCCACCCTTCCTTTGTCCTTGAGCGTTGCCCCACGCTCTCCGCCCTTATGTGGGCCCATGTTGATGCAAAATCGTTGTCGTTGGGTGCTGTCCACGGCCGATTTCGACGTCATGTGACCAATCGGGTACATCTTAGCCACCGGCCAATCTTCAGTAAGTACACCATCGACTTCTAGTTGCACCGCCACATATGTTGGCATGACATTTCTCCCGGCCGCCCTAGTGTGCCGCCGTGGATCGCGGGTTTTGCCGCATTGACTTCTGACACCCTGTTTGGCCGTGACTAGTTTTGGCGCTTCCTAAAATCCTCAGGACAGCAGCTCTCTCAGCTAAGCAACGGTTTTGACTGCCAACTCTGCCGCCGGCGCCACCACCATCGTGTGCTCACCATCAAACGTCATGGTTACGAGTTAGGGGAGCTTTGAACTCGTAATTTCATGATAACGTGCTTTGAATGAGTAGCAGCATGCTAGGATTGTATGATTCCATGCTTTAGATGTTAAGTAATGATCCGATTGCATGATGTACATGTAAGCATGATTATATGGTATGTTGAAATGCATATGACATGCATGTTGGCTGTAAGTATGTTGGATGTAAGTATGTGCTAGTGATGACTAGCGTGTTTGTTGGTATGTTTCGTATGTTGATTGAGTATGTGCTAGTGATGGCTAGCATGTATGTTGACGTATGTATGCATGTGCTAGTGATGACTAGCGTGCATGTTTGAAGTATGTTTGGATTATGCATGTGCTAGTGATGGCGAGCGTGCATGTTTGGAGTATGTATGGATTATGCATGTGCTAGTGATGGCTAGCGTGTATGTTTGACGTTGTATGCATGTGCTAGTGATGGCTAGCGTGTATGTTTAACGCATGTATAAATGTGTATGTATGCACTAGTGATGACTAGTGAGCATGTTTGTAAGCTGCGTATGTATAACCGTATGTGTATGTGATATGTATGTGTGATCGACATACGTATGTGTGATGGCTATTTGCCTATGCTATGGATATGCGTTGTGTATGTGGGCAGAGTATGAGCTACGGATGGTAAGAAGTGACTGTGTTTGGTATGGATTTAGATATGGATGTGTAAGCGTATGATGGATGACAGAGGTTATAAGTATGACGGGTAAGGATTAGAATGGATTGGTTTGGGTTGGATTGTATGTTGGGCGATTGTCAGACAGTAAGAGCGTGCATAATTGTATAAGCATAACGTACAGATTATGAAGTGGAAAGTAAGCATAATAAGTGAGATATAAGTAAGAGGGCGACAAACTGGGTTGGCTATGAGAAGCTTCATTTGAGGATGTCAGTGTAAGATGGTTTGGCCATAAGGTGGATGGTGAAGTATGTAAGACCGTAAGGATTTTGGTGTACGATGAGTTTTGTCCATGATGTGGACGGGTAGGTGAAGTCTACTGCCTTGACAAACTAGGGTTTCGATCGGGCCCAACTTCAGTTTGATTAGTCGAGGACTGTGAGTTTATGTGGCATAATTGTACTGCATAATATACTTAATTCAAACTTGAATTATAAGCACAGCTAATGATAGCGTTGTGAGTTTGAGACCTGAGGGTTCGACAGATTAAGTTTCGTGTTTGAGCTAGCCGATAATGAGCCGGCTGAGCATTTCTCATGTCTTGCCATGGTGCTTATCCTGTGGGATGTTGTCTGTGTGCTGTATAGAGCACCGGACATCTGATGTTCTACTGAGAGCGACGTATGTTTCTGATTTGGTCTGCGTGCTGTATAAGCCTAGACGTTTGATGCTCTGTTGAGAGCGATGTACGTTTCTGACTTTGTCTGTGTGATGTATGAAGCCCAGACATCTGATGCTCTGTTGAGAGCGTTGTATTTTTCCGCCCAAGAGTGGCACTGTACGTTTTTGCCCAAGTAGCACTGTATGTTTTCTGCCCAAGAGTGGCACTGGCACTATACCCATTATGGTGGGCAATTCTCTGGCACTATAAGACCCATTATGGTGGGCAATTCTATGGCACTATAAGACCCATTATAGTGGGCGATTCTATTGCACTATAAGACCCATTATGGTGGGCAACTGTATGACCCCTTATGTGTGGGTGTTTATGTTTGCGTGCTCAGGTAAGTAGTATCATGGATCTACTCTTACCTGTTTGATCCAGTGCCCCATGAGCATTGGTGTGCCTTACCTTCGGAAAAGTCCATGGCGTTTAGTCACTCCCCGGAGGTTAAGGTGTTGCCCCAATGGCATTCTTTTCCATTTCGATGCTGGAGCTTATTAGTTGTAATGAGCTTCAATGGTCGTTGATATGTGTACGACTATATGAGTATGAGCACGACTGTAAGCGTATGAGTATGAGCACGACTGTAAGCGTATGAGTATGAGCACGACTGTAAGCGTATGAGTATGAGCACGACTGTAAGAGTATGTGTATGGGTACGATTGTGAGAGTATATTTTTGAGTAAGACAGTAAGTGTGATTTTGTGTAAGCTATACGAGTAAGGTCGTACGAGTATGATTGTATGAGTAAGGTCGTACAAGTATGTGTATGTTGTACGAGTATGAGTACAATGGTACGAGTAAGTTTGTAAGACCCTGGATAAGGGTGTTTGCGTAAGTTTAATTTGATGGTGCATTTGGTATGTTTGTATGCGTATGAGCATGATATTGATATGCCTATCTGCTTCATGTTTGAGTTGCATGAACGCATGTATTTATGAACTTAGTGCGTTCACTATTTTGGTTTCCCCTACTGGGTATTTTCCTACTGAGTATGAAAATACTCATTACCCTACTTTTTAGCCCCATTGTACGGGAGGTTTTGCAAGTTGTGTGGAGAGCTCCTGGAGATGGACGCTCGTTTAAGCGATGGATTGATTCATTTGACTCAGGTATATGCTTCACTCACTGCGAGTTTATTTGTGTCACGATCCGATGTATTGGATGAGATGAGACATTAAGATGTTTATATTCTGAACTTTTATTTGGATTAGTCTGTGGATTGTTATAGGACTTGCACTCAGGGATGCCTGAGAGTGATTTGTATTTAAAGTCTATGTTCATAGCAATTTATTTGTACGTGTATTTTCGAGTAGCGCCTGATGATATTTGCTTTGGCCGTACGATGTTTGACTGTATGATGAAAATATTTAGATGGAAAATAGATGTTTAGTGTTTTAAATTATAAACTGTTTTATCAGGTTTTGGTTTCGTCATTTTTCCTCCGATTTACAGACGTTATATTGCAAAAAAAAATTGTGAATTTTAAGAAAAATGTGTGAAAAATCTCAGGCGTTACACAGGGGCTAGCCCTTGCCAAAAAAATAACAGAAGCTTGCATCTGAAAACATTCTGGCAGAAAAAAAAATCCGACTAACTTGTATCTGGAAGTGTAAAGACGGTCTCTGGAAGTGTAAAGATGTCATTGATAAACAAAGGCATAAAACTTACAAAAAGGGTTTAATTGGTAGGTTGTCGGAGCTTTTTTACCCACCACCGGAGTTTTTAAATCGTCGCCGAAGCTAGGGTGTATGCTGACGGAAATAATACTCTCTGATCGCCGGCGGCTACAGTGCTCGCCGGCGGCCTTGAGGAGGAGGAGAAAGTAAAAAATCTCTTTCATTAGGTTAACTCCTGAAGTAAAAACGTGGGGGGAAAAGGTGTAAGTCATAAACAAGTAAATGAGGGATAAAAAAGTAAGTTAGGGAGGGGGAAAATGGGGTATAAAAGTAATAAAATATTCAGACTTTTCACTTTCGTTTGAGGGATAGTGGGAAAAAACAGGGGTTTAAATAGCCAATTTCAAAATTATATTGATAGTATAATTAATTTTACTAATATCCACCTAATGAATTCTCTTGCCAAACAACCAGTAAGCCAGCCCAAGGAGACCGAATTTGAACATCTCAGCACCCTTGTAGACTCCAGATTCTTCAACCAGATTCTCCAGATTCTTCAAAGTAGAGAGCCGACTCATTTTTTAGATCCGGGTTCCTCTTTTCTGGCAGTTCCTTTCCGTCGTTGTACTTGGGGACTGAGGTTTTAGGAGGTTTTGCAATACTAACATAAGAGAAAACAGAGGCAAAGTTCTTGCGGGTTAGTTTGGTGGTGGTGTCGAATGATTTTTGTACCCGCTGCTTGGTGGTGGAGGGCGTGTTCTTCTTTTTGGGCGAGCTACATAGGTCTCCCCGTGGTCTGCCAATCTCGTACTCATTTCTCTTGGCTTAGCTAATAGTTATCAAGTTTGAAACTCTACTAAATCTCCATGAGTCAGTGAATTATGAATTGCAGACTGCAGGTAGAAGAAATTGAATTGGGTGCAACCGTGACCATGAGTTTAGGGAGGAGATGAGGACGATGCGGGTGAAGAGTTATAGGTATAAAAATAGTACAATGACTATTTATGAATATTAAATAAGTGTTGAGATGAGGTTATAAATTAATTAGATTATTTGTCCTTTTTTAAGAAAAAGTGCCCCAAAAAAAAAGAAATAAAATAAATAGACTTAGACCTAGCCCTAGCCATTTTTGGTGTTGGTGTTGGGATGCAGTTATAAATTAATTAGATTATTTGTCTTTATTTTTTGTGCCTAAACTAGGACTAGGTCAACCAAGAGATAATGTCACACTGGCATTATGCCCTTCTTTACCTCCTTCCCTTCGATCCCCCTGCCTCCCTTACCTTCTCCTCTTCCCTTCTTTTTATTTGTCCTATGTTTGACCAGGTAGAGCCTACCCCAACTGGGTCATCAGTCCAACCAGCTGAGTCATTATGGCATGTATTTGAAACCGGATTTGGCCTGGTTGGGTAGATTGGGTTCGCCTGATTCCAAACCCTTTTCTGGACTGGACCGATCGGGTCTCAGAGTTTTCAACATGCAACGAGGACATTTCGACCCGACCAGTTGGACCAGGTCAGAGGTGATCCAACAAAAAAATATCTCAATTTTCTTCGTCGAATATTGGCACAAGAAGCTTTTAAGATGCTTTACATTTTTAAAGGGATGTTTTACTAGTTTACTTAAGCTTGCTTCTATGGTGGGAGTGAATAAAGATTACCTAGTGGAACCAATTTATAGGCCACATGATATATATATATATCTATTTATTGTTTAACACATACTGATGGTTTTTACGTATTTAAACATGAGTAAATTTATGTTTTAACTTGAGTGTATGTGTTAAAATATGAATGGACCTATGCACAACGACGTGGTAGTTCTATTAGATACCTTCTCAGGAGTGAGGTACCCCATAATTTGATCTGAATTTGATAGGCATGATTACACACTCAATGACTACACTAGTGAGATTCCACCCTGAGACCACCACACAATTGAAAGTGATCCAACCAGCACACCATAGGCAAGATCAACAACTTTTTACATCTTTTTTATCTTCTTCTACAAATACTTTTTTTAATTTCCTCGCTTTTTTATTCAAACTTCTATCTATCTTTTCATCAAATACAATATAATTTAATATTACAAACTCATTTGTTTGGGGATGAAAATACTGATAGGGTACTATAAACCTTTAAGAGCCTTAAAATACATTGCATTACAAAAAATATCATCAATTTTTATGTAATACTAGAAATAACCGCATACGTGTGACAAAAAAATTGTTTAAATTACACCTCCCCTATTTTCTTTCTTTTCACTTCACCGACTCACTATTTCCCTTTGCCATCGGCTCCAACGCTGACTCCACCATCTCTACCAACAACTTTGTTGCCTCTGCCACTGACTCGATTCATCTGCTTTTGCCTCCTCCTCCTCCCCTCCTCTACTAGCACCTCCTCCTTCGCCCTTGCCTCATTCTCCTCTTCTTCCTCCCCTTGTTCTCCTCAGTTGCCTCCTCTTCCTCCTTTTTGGAATCTAACAAGACCATCCATAAACTAACCAGATGAGCTATAAAAAAATTATTTATTTTCCTCTACAAGCTCAAATATTTAAAAATAATCTCATAAACACGTTATACTACTCAGTACTAAAAGTGGATTTAATTTTAACTTGATTATGAGCTTTTTTCAATATCAAACAAACTTCATACTCGCAGTCAACATGTAGATTTATTGTAATAAAGGTGTAGGAAAACAACATTATGAGTGACAATATCTCTCTTACTATTTATAATGAACTATATTAACAAACCAAATTAATAAATAGAAAAATAAAGAAGATTTTTAATCATGCTACTGTCAACTATCCATTGTCATATATAAGCAAAAGGCGCCACTGGTGTAGGAGAGTGAGGAGGTCATTAGTGTCGAAGAAGAAGGCCACTGGAAATGAATGAGGTCTTTGTAAGGGTGCTAATGAGTTGAATCGAACCGAGTTTTGAGGTTTTTTTACTAGAACTTGATTTCTGAAAGCTCAACTTTTTTCAAAAAAAATTATAATTTCGTCATTCTAAATGACAAAATCAATATAATGTACTAATTTAGTCATTTCAAATGATGAAATCAGTACAATATACTGATTTCGTCATTTAGAAGGACAAAATCAATAATGAAATGATTTTGTCCTCTCTCTCTCTCTTCACACACTCTTTCTCCTCTCTCTATTCACTCTCTCTCTCTTCTCTCTCAATCTCTCTCTATTCACTTTCTCTCCTCTCTCTTTTGGTTTTCTCTCTTCTTCTCTCTCCTCCCCCCTCTCTCTCCTGTCTCTCTCTCCCCTTTCTATCTCTTTTGTCTCTCTTCACACACTCTCTCTATTCACTCTCTCCTCTCTATATCTTTATTCAATCTCTTTGTCCCCTTTCTTTTGGCCATCTCTCTTATTCTCTCTCCTCTATCTCTTCACTTTCTCTTCTCTCTCTCCTCTCTTCTTTCTCTTTCTCTCTCCCGGTCTCTCTCTCATGTGCGTGACATGAGCCCTACCTCTGAGAAATAGGGAGAAAGTAAGAAATTTTAATTTTTTCTTACTTATATTTTTTATATTAAAATATAAATTTTTTAATAAAATATAATGTATTTGTGAATGATGAAATCAATATAATTTAATTTTTTGTGACTTCGTCCTTTAGAAGAGAGGAGAGAGGAGAGAGAAGAGTAAGAGAATAGAAAGAAAGAGGAGAGAGAGATAAGAAAGATAACCGAAAAAGAGAGGAGAGAGAGTGAATAGAGAGAGAAGAGACACAAAGTAAATTCATCATTGATTTCGTCCTTCTAAATAACGAAGTTAGTATATTGTATTGATTTGAGCATACTCATTTCGTCATTCTAAAGGACGAAATTATGAAAATTTAAAAAAAAAACCCACACAAGTGCTAGTGCCTAGCCAGCGCATGCATGGAGAAAAGGAACATTATATTGGTAAATATTTTTCTCTCTCCATTATTTTGATAATTATTTTTTTTAATATTATTTATATAAATTTTCCCATATAAGAAGCCACAAAAAAATTGACTTAGTCACCAAAGCCATGACAGCTCCTATTCATATATTTCATATCTAATTACTCTAGTGACCAAAAAAAATTCATGATGAAAGAACTATTTGGACCTCAGTAATAACATATTTCATGGAAAAAGAAAAATCAATATAATCAAAATTCAACAGTAAAATCTAGACTTGGTTCACTAGATATACTTGTAGGTAAAATCTAAATATATTTCACTAGATCTCTAATTCTAAATCAATATAATTAGTTGAATTAAAAATGTTTATTATGCAAGTAGAATTACATATTTATATTTGTTAGGATTAGAATGATTAAAGGTTGTATTTAAAAAGTAAATAGTATTATATAGTGAATGTGTAGAATATGAATAAAATAATTTATCGTACCTACATTCTCAATTTTATTAGTGGTAAGATTTATATTAGTTTGAAATATAATAGCATAATATGGGTATTATATACCATATTATATAGTATATTATATACCATGTATTAATGTATATATAGTATATATATTTTATAAAATAATATAAAATATTATGGGTACATGAAAGGTAAAAGTTAAGAAACTTATATAATATGGGTATAATATGTAAGAAGTGATATATAACAAATCGAGTCGAGTTCGAGCCGAGCTTCAAGTAGATTTCGAGTCGAACCGATCAGGTTTTGAGTCGAGTCGATTCGAGTTGGCCCATGTTCGAGATTGGCTTGTTTGCTTTCGAGTTCGAACCGAGCTCAAGTCGAGCTCACTTTGAGCCAAGCCAAATTCGAGTCGAACCAAGCCGAGCCTGTTCAACTTGACGAGATGGATCAACTCGTTAGTAGCCTTAGGTCTTTGGCATCATAGAAGACTTTGGTAACTGGTGGTAGACTCCATGTTGTTCGGTGTCAGAGACCTCCTTTTCTAATGGCCTCCTTCTCAAACGCAGGTTGCCTCCTTTTACTGATATGTGACAGTCAACACTTGCATATTTAAAATTTGCCTTATTTTCTTGTTTATTTATTTGGTTTGTTGATATTGTTCATTATAAATATTAACAGAGATATTGTCACTCAAAATATTATCTTCCTACCCCTTTACTACAATAAATCTACATGTCCACTATCAATTGCTAATATGAGGTCTGTTTGGCATTAAAAAAATCATATTCAATTTAAATAATACTTACTCATGGTTTATAGTAGTTTAACATGTTTATTTTGGGCCTATTTTTTAATATTTGTGCTTGTAGGGAAAAATAAAATTTTAATAGCTCATTTGGCTAGTATGTGGCCGGTCTTGTTTGATTATGGAAAAGAGGTAGAAGAGGTAACCAAGGAGGAGAAGGGGAGGAGGACGAGAGAGGAGAGGAGGACAAGAGAGATGAAGGGAGGAGGAAGAAAAGGAGAAGGAGAAGGAGAAGGGGGAGGCAATGATGAGGACGAGGAGGCGAAGGTGGAGAATAGGAAATGACGAAAAGATCCCTTATGAATTGAAACATGTCAAAATGCACCAAAATAAATCATAATGCACTGAAACACATCTCTCTATACACCAAAATACATCATGCTAACAATCTTATATTTTTGGCACATAAAGTCAATATGTACTAAAACATATCAAAATTCACTTAAACACATCTTGTTGTACACTGAAACATATCTCGTTATACATTGAAACACATTTTTCTATTCATGAAAATACGTCTTGTAGTACACCGAAAACACATTATGCTAAAACACATCCCGCTTTACACCGAAACACATCCCATTGTACATTGAAACATTTTTCGCTTTACATCAAAACACATCCCGTTGTACACTGAAACATATCCCACTTTATAGTGAAACACATCCCATTTTACACCAAAACACATCCTATTGTACACTGAGACACATCCCACAATACACTGAATCACATCCCGCTATATACCAAAACACATGTTGAAGTGAATAAATGACAGTAAGGGTAAAATCGAGAGGAAAATGACATATTTAAGGGTAATTTTAGGATATTTTAAATATGCACCAAAGTTTTAATATATCAAAATACACCTAAATATATAATCTTATCTCTCCTACGCAAAATGAAAATTCTCCTACTTTCTCTATCTGAATAGGAGAGTTGCCCTTTTGTTTTCAAAATGGAGCCCGTAATATAGGATGAAAAGAGTATATAATACCTCATATAATTCTCAAGGAATCTTTATTTGACCTGACATAAAGAGAACGCTACATGCGTGCATAGCTGGTAATAATATACAAAAAAAACTCACTTTATTATGAAATTGAATTCACTTTTCTCTCTCCATCAAAACCTATTTAGAGGGTCTTTTGGTCAAATTCTATGTTATCACTGCCATTCCAAAAAGCCTCACTGTTCATTTTACAATTGTGTCAAAAGGTTGAACTATGAGCAGAAAAATACTTGTATTTAAGATGGTTCTGAAAGAAGTTCGGTAAACAAAATGCACTTCAGAGCTCAGACCAAATAAACGTGAGTACAATGGAGGCGTCGCTATTGTACCATCCATTCTGCTCAGTCAAACATTAGAAGCGTTGTTATTTCCCCTTCCCAGAAAAATAGCCACGCTTTAAATTTATTAGATATCTCTCCACGGCTCCAATCGCCAAATTGTCATGCTATGTGAAACAAATGAGAAATACATTTGCTATGCCTTTGTATAAAACTGCTACTTGAATACTACTTCCTCTGCCCCTTACTTGTATATTTTCCTTATTTTAGTATCTAAAAGTGTTCGTGAAATATAGAAACCAAGGCGAAGTTATATGACTTGCCAATACTACCCTTCATAATACAGTCATAAAAAATGGAAAGAGATTCATAAAAAACTTCTGGTTGTTTCATATGCCATAAAGCAGCTTCAAGATACAGATAAAGCAGCTAAGGATGTCGGTCTTTCTTCTGTTATCTTTGAAGGGGATAACCTAAGTGTTATTAATGATTTTCGTGATGGTGTGGCTCTGCCAGTGACTGTTCTTTTACTCGTATAGTTGCTTCTTCTCGAGTTTCTTTTACTTCTGTTTCTTTTACAAGTTTCTGGAGATGCTAATGTTGTTGCTCACTCATTGGCGAGGCAAGCTTGTATTTTTTTGGTGAATGTGTTTAGCTTGAAGCTTGTCCTGACTTTTTGTATCTCCCCTTACAAGGGGATTTATAATCCTCTTGGTTACTAAAACTTTTCTTCTCAAAAAATAAAAAGAAAAAGATACAGATACATCGATATCATCATCACCACCTCCCATTTTCGTAATATGTATGTTTTAAAACTACTCATCTTCAACTCGTGAAACAGCAAAAAATTTAGTCCAAAAGATTTTAAGAGTAAAAGGCACTTTAATTGTTACAAACAATGTAGCCTTGACCCTTTGTTCAAGACAAATTCAAAAGCAAAAAAATACAAGCCTATTGCATCAAATCTAAGTACACGAACTTTCTTAAGGAAAAAAATAATCCGTTAAAAAATGTCGTTTTGGGTCAAGTATCCCTCATTCGGTAAGGCGCTAGCACACCAATAGTCCAAGACCATCTATTTTTTGGCCATATACTAGAACAAGACAAGGATCTTTCACTTCAGTCATCTGGGTCAAAATTATTCCAGAACGAAAGTTTCTTCAAGAAACCAGCTACATTCTTGGGTTGGATGCAGCAAAACACAGGGATAGACAGCATTTGCAAAAACCAAACTTATAACAATATGCAAATTCCATATTTACATAGATCCTCAAAAAGCAACATACAGAAAATTTCTTCAACTCGAGACTGACAAGAAGAATATGGCATCTAGAATTAATACTTTCTAAATGTAAGATTTAGACGTCCAGGTCGCAGACTTGTTTCCTCCAATAGGAATTCTGGAGCAGTCTTTGGAAGAATGCTGCGAACTCCATGAAAAATCATTCTGGATTCTCCTCCAAATATTAAAACATCACCAGAACTTAGTTCAACCTTTTTTGCATTTTGATCATCCCTATCATTATTGTACAAAAACTCAGCAGTGTCCCCAAAGGAGAAGGATACAACAGGCAATCCTTTACGAATACTTTCTGAAGTTTCATCTCTATCCTACATTAAGGAAAAAACCTATCAGACTTAATAAGACATCAGCCAATAGGCACACGACTGATCAACCATAAGGCAAACCAAACTAACAGACTTAATAAGACATACAGCCAACAGGCACACAATTGATCAACCATAAGCCTACTACATGCCATAAGGATCCCTAAAAAATTTCCAGTCCAATTTGTACCACAAAGTTAAAAGTCATAGAATTGCCAAAATGTCACCTTACTTGAACAATAAAGTAACATAGTATGCAATTTTTTTTTTAAAGGAGCAGCAGTGACAACTTCCTCGTATAATTGAGCTTCATATTTTCAATTAAAAAGAAAAGAACACAATTAAGATCAAATTAGACACATTTGCATAATTGATGGTGCTACATACTCTTAATCCGCAATGCTATTAACAAATTAACAAATTATAAATTTGAAGCTTTTCTTAAAAAAATGCATAGATATGATAAAACAAAAATCTCCCAAACTAAGAAAAAAAACAGAAGGGAAAAAAGTTCAAATACGCACCTGGTGGAGGCCAAGTTTCCCACTCTGAGTATAAAAATTCATGATACAAATATCAGGCGACATCTCTGGGAGTGTACTTTCAAGAGCCCCACGTATTACAATGCTAGAGTTTAAAGAGTCACGAGCAGCCTGAAGTGCATTTTCTACAAACTTCTTGAAGTCATCTGGTATATTAGGAGGTTTAGCACTGTCAATTCTGCGTATATCCTCATACAATTTACTCTCTGGATCCCAATTTTTCCCCAGGCACATCATCTGTAAATGTAATCTTGCACCATCCCTATAACCAGGTTGGTAAAACCCTCCAGGACCTAAGCCAAGGTCCCGACATTTTTTCACAATGTTCACCTATGAAGAGTATTTTGATGTTAATTGGTTTAGAAATCAGGTTCTAAACAGGAACTTATAAGATGATTATAATGTTAGGCCCTATCAGTACCAACCGAAACAACTAATCCTGAAGGAGTGAAAAATGTAATATGGAGATCAAATTTTCCTAGACAATTTCCAACCATGTTAGAACTGGTTGTCCAGTAACAGTGCTTGAATTGACTTCTTCCAAAAACAAAATAGGGTAATATAAACAGGTTTGGTCAATCACTGCTTATTGTAATCGGTACTTGGTAATACTTAACCTCATATTTTTCGAGCTAAACCCCAACTTATCCAAAGTGTGAACCCCACTTCCCTGACCCAATTTGTCTACAGTTAATTATATATTGAGCATTGATGGCCTTTTCTCCCTGGATCATAGTCTTGCTTACATGGTGCTGGAATGATGGCTACTTTGGTGAGCCCCATTTGCAAATTATATACAAGCAGAGAATACACGAAATGAATGCTAAGTTATAAAACGTTTGTAGAACAGAAAAGGCTCATACCTGATCTTTGTGAGAGATATAGTTTTTTAATAAAACCATTCCTGGTCTTAATTCCTCAATAGAGCTATCATTCTTAAGGCACTCAACTTCTTTCCTCTTTGCTCTGTTCACAGCAAACAAAGAAGGCTTGAGCTTCGCAGGTCCTTTCTTAACTGGGCAGATGTCAAAAGGGCCCATCCTCTCTGCATCTGAGGAGGGAAGAGTGTGCTGAGGTTTGTCAACAGTGACATATGACCCTCCAGCTCGAACACTTGAAGAATGTCCCCTTGCATCTGATGCATCATCCTTGTTTAAGAGTACCTGCCGCCCCATCACACAGAAAAAAAAATTGACACAATCAACCATATTACAACTATAAAAAAATACCATCCACCTCAGGCAAAAAAAAAAAAAAAAAAACATAAAGACCCAATTCCCTTTTTCCGCACACTAATTCAAAAAGAAAGACTTCAATAATTATTACAAGCGAAAATGATTAATGCAATCAAGAACAAAAGATAGAGGCAGTAGTGCAGCTAACAGAAGCAGCGACCAGGTTCAAGTGCTCCCCCGCATCCGATGCATCATCCTTGTTTGAGGGAACCTGTCACCCAATTGAAGAACACAAAAATGGACACAATCAAACATCCGAAAATGCTAAAAACTTGACCACCCACCTCAGAAAAAAGAATAACATAAAGATCCAATTCCCTTTTTTTCACACATCAACTCAAAAAGAAGAATTCAAAACTTATTACATGCAAAATTTAATGCAAGAAAGAAGAAGATGAAAGAGGCTGCATGTAGCTTACAGAACCAGGAGATGGGCGGCGGGACCATCGCCTGGAAGAGCTTCCATCCGCCATTTTTCTGAAAGTGGAGGCCAAGCGAGAGCCCCGAAGAGTAAAGTGAGGCTTCGAGGCGCATACAACGAAAAGCATTCGAGAGAGAGAATGTCTGTGGCGTCGAAGCGTCGCGTCTCATTCATTCAGAAATACTTTCAGCATTCAGCTACGTTTCGGTATCTGGTTTCGAGAGCTTGAGGGGAAGGAAAAGGTTCTTTTTTTTGGCTTTTGGGCGGCCTTTTACAAAAGGACCGCCTTTTGGGCTGGATCTTGGGTTTGGACATAGAGGCAGCAGGCCCAGGATAGCCAGTGGGGAGAAAGCCCACTTCCAGAAGCCCAGAGGCTGATTTGAGCAATATTTGAAGCCTTGAAGTTCAAATTAGGGTTACATGATTGGAATTTCATGCCCACCACAGCCATCATAACTTCCCCTCTTGTGTGCTTAAGCTCAGACAAGTTTTTTTCGTGCTGTGGCGACCGGCCTGGGAGTGAGGAATAGAGGAAAGGGCGGGCCGGCTCAGATCAGGCCTAAGCTCCTACCTGATGGGGGAAGGGGTTGGGGAAGACTGATTGGAGGTCATCAGATCAGGCCTAAGCTCAAATATTTGCGCACAAATGACTGGACGAACCCAATTACAAAGGCTAATAAAGTTTGTTTAAAATTTAATGTATTAGCAGTGATAATCTATTCGAACAATGGACAAGTCAAGAACAAAATGAGACAAAGTAGAAAAAACACAAATATATTACTCTTTTTGTCCAATATTAATAGTTATATTTGAAAAATTAATAATTTTTATTGAAATGTGAAATACATGTTTAAGAGAAAGAAAAATGAACTTATGATACTCTTTTTGAAGTACCTAACTGCTTAAAATTAACAAAATAAAGCTATTAATATAGAATAAACTTTTTTGTCAAATAAAGCTATTAATTTAAGACGGAATGAGTATTTACCAATTACATCGAAGCTATATAATTAAACAGCCCCGCTCATTCCTCATCCAAGGGACTTAAAATAGTAAGACTGACAACCTTGTTAAGGGGAAATTATTGAGCACTCCCACAGAGTTATTTTTACTTTACACAACATTGACGGTGTATGCACTAATGCACATTAGTGCTAGTAAGTACCCTCACTTATGCTAACGTGTACCAATGTGTGTATCATTGATCACGAGGATCGATAGTGTAATGTGAGAGTACATCCCACTTAGAGCTCCAGGAATAGCCAATAATTTGTCCTTAATAAGGGATCAAAAAGATTTGAATCAATTCTAGATTGATAGCCCTTTCATCTAGCTACTTTTAAAAGTTAGCTCTTCAGCCTGAAAAGAAAATAAAAGTTAGCTTTCAAATTTATATTCAAAATGATCCAAATTTTATAAGAACCCTTATTTGAAAATCTTGTTTATATGAGCCCGAGTTGACACATGATCCCATGAGCTAATGCATCTTTGATCTAATTGCACATGTTACTTAGGAGGCAGGCGTGCCCACTCTCTTATTGCAATTGCTCGTGAGTGGCTTATGTTAATTTTTTCCTTATGAATGTTTTGCTGAAAATTCTTCCAAGAATAAAAATTAGGATCCCATATCAATTTGTTTAACCAAAATTATACACATAGATCTTATAAAACATGTAGACAAAGCAAATGCCTTCAACTATGAAAAGAGTTGCAATACGTGGATTAATCATAAAACATGTAGACAAAGCAAATGGCTTTAACTATGAAAAGAGTTGCAATAATAAGCTACACAGATCATCGCAAGCATGGACACTTAAAATACAGACAAAGCGAACGGCTTAAACAATTAAAAGAGATGCAAGAATAAATTACACAAAATCATCTCTCCATATATTAAAAAAGAAAAAGAAAACAGAATCTTAACAAAGTAGATGTGGAAGCCTGATTACAACACACAGTCACAGATAGTGAACAAATTATGTAGTTTAAAAAGTTAGATTAACTTGAAACAATAAAGAGAAATATTTGCATATATCACGTACATCAGAAAACTGTCATCATAGACCACACGCACCACAAAACCCACTTCTCAATTTCATGTACAAGAACATAAAGAGAACACAATTTGTAAAAGAAGGTGCTTATAGGGTGGTTATTCAGATCTTACTGGAGCAATAGGATGAAGTGACCTTCCCTTAGACCAGCAGCCATCCGCCATTTTTCTGAGAGCAGTGAAGAGTAAAGTGGGGAGTTGGGATGTGCATATATAGTGGAGAAAAAAGCATTAGAAAGGATTCCAAGCGTTGGAAGTTCGCAAGGCTGATAAAGGGCCAAAAGCAAAGGGGAGGCTGGCCAAGTGGCTATGTTATTGTCTTTAGGTAAAATTAGTAGAAATGCATATACAAAATACACATGTTGCATTTTATAGATTTAAAGTCTTACTATCATATGCAAATTGAGTTTTAAGTTTAACAAATTTATGCGATTTATAAATAAGAGTTCATAAGTAATATTTTTGACATATTAGAGATAATTTTGGACATGTATGAATAAAATTTCTTCCCCTTTTTTACTTTAATAATACTAGCAAGAATGCACACAAATTATGCTCATACATAATGATTTGATAAGATAAAGGAAAATATATTTAAAATAAAATATGTATTAAACAATGATCTCTCTTGTGTGCTCTAGTTATAATACTTTGCTTAGATGATCACAATAATTATTAGTTATACACAGAAGCTCTATATTAACTCATATATACTCATCATAAAAATTTGTGAATCCAAATCTCATAGGATAAATATTATGTCATAGGTCGGAAAAAATAATAGTACCAAATTAAGGACTTTATGCCGTGGAGCATATTATTCAAGATTAATTTCTTGTCATATGATAGAGCTCTTTGGGGTTTTTCAAAGGTGTTAAAAATATATAAATCCAAATACGTATAATATATGTAAAATTATAAAAAAAATATTATTAAAAAGTGTGCTATATATGTGGGGCTTACAAAAAAGTTTGAGAAAATATAGTCATGTACGTGAGATCTCATTTGATAGAACTCATCGAGAGCTTTCTAATGAACGAGTGAATCTGAGTTCAAGAGTGTAAAATTTAATATTATAAAATTAAAATCAATATAACCAAAAAAAGAAAGATTATGATTCTAATATCTTTGGTTTTTTACTGATTGAGATGGGTCAAATAGGGGTAAAATAGATATTAATAATATAAAACATGAGTCAAATAGTTAGAATTTGAAAGTTTTATACTACATAAATTTTATATTATAGTATGATATTATTTAGTAAAAATTTGGCATGACACAATCTAAAGGAAAACACAAATATAAAGTATAAAACAAATAGAACAAAATGTGAGTGACATAAGTTTTATGTAGTTCAACAAGATGTATATGCCTATGGCGGAGAAAAATTCCTTTCATTATATTTGTGAAGCAACAGGTTACAAACCCCTCTTCCTCCTTAAAAAATCATAAGAAATGCCCCTTGCAATGAAAAATCCTTTACTAAAATTACCTAAAACCCTTTTCCTTTTCACCCTCTCACACAAAGAATACCATATAAATAAAAAAAAGTCCCAAGAGATGAGCCACATCACCAATTTCTTCATGTTACAAGGCTTTATCAAGAAGCCATAATCTATAAGTAGGAAATTGTATCCCTCAATGACTCTCGTAATAGCCCATCATGTGGGCCCTGCAAGTCAAAAGTGGACTCCTCCACATCTTTGTCCTTGGAGAGTAAGTTGCCCACCTCAACATACTAGACCCAATGAAACCTGGTATGTATGGGCTAATATTTCCATTCATAATTTATATACAACATATTGGCCTGATACATGGTACATAGGTACTTGGTGACCTAGGACCATGCTATTATGCAGTTGTGTACTATGATAGGTATTTATGTACCATGTTAAAACCTTTTTATCTTAGTTATGGAATTTTCTTATCACAACTCTTGGATTTTTAAATTTATTTTTAAAATTCATCATAGCGCAAAGAAATATATAACTAATTTTAATAATGCAATCACAAAAAAGTAGTGATTAAGCTACTACCCATGTTGAGACTACTAATAAATAATAAGCTAGATACTTAATTTGCATGATGCAAAATATTTCACGAAATGAAGTTGACTGTACATACAAAGTCATGTTATAAGTATACAAATACCTTAGAAGAAATGACACAACCATGTCTACAACACTATACTACGACATGAATCATATATCTAGCTGCAATAAAGCTTACCACCCACCAAACTAAGAAGCCACCAACCTCACCTAAAAGAACCTGGACTACAAGGATACATTAATATATCCAAGTATACTCAGCTAGATCAAAAATTTAAATTAAATACAAGAGTAACATATCAAGGTTAATTATTTAAGCCAAACCCTACATAAACCACCTGACCTTTTTCACTATATTAGTGACTTAGGGTTCTTTTTTATTCAGGTTTTACCATTTCAGCCTACCTAAGCATCAATTAATTCCTTATATGCTTTCTTTTTAAGCATTTCCATTCCAAACCCCATCACTAGCTACTCCCCCCTTTGGAGCTTCTTGTCAAACCAACTCCATTCCTAGAGTGAAACCTAGCCCTTTTGAAGTGGTTAACTTACCACTCAGTCATTCAGGAAGGCGAAAGCCATATTGTGGTACTCATGGATTATAGAACCAGGATGTCCAAACCCCATTAAGTCCTCCAAACAACCCAAAATACATAAATGTGTGTTTGTCCCTTTAAAAGGTACAACCCTTGGTCAAGGGTTGCCAACCAAATGACTTTTTAATCCATTGAAGATCACGTGAATAATTCTTCCGAGTACCCATTTCCATTTCCATATTCAAGTAGAACCCTTACTTCTTATAAGGTCCCTGATTTTTCTACAATTTTCTGGGATTTTTCTTGCTAGTTTTCTGGTCATTTTTGGCGGGAAAAATGTGACGCTTCAGCGTATGTGTAATTGTGTATTTCCCCCCTGTATTTTTACCCGTAGGGCTTAGCCGCGGGCCGCGGGCCTCGCTGCGTGCTTTCGGCGCGATTTTTGGAGGTTCGACGCGTAACCAATGAGTTAACACACATTGAGGATATGTTTGGAAAAAAAATAAAAAGAAAAAGAAAGGGATCGGGATCGGGCGACCCCGATCCAGAACCTCTTGGAGGAGGAATAGTGTGACCCCCCCCCCCCCCCGTCTGTTTTGTTGTGCCTGGCTGCCGCCGGTGGGCCACAGGGCCGCCGCCACCGGCTCCGTCCCAGTGGTGCGACGCCAAGGGGCCACCGCCCCCGCCGCCTACGGTCGTGCCGCCTCCTCCTCGGTTTGCCCTCTCTCCCTTCTGTTTTGTGATTCCGCCGCCGCCGTGGGCCGGCAAGGGCCGGCCGGCCGCCCATGGTTCCGCCCTAGGCTGGCGACAGCGGGAGGACACCCCTCCCGACCCCACTTGGCCTCCTCCGCCGTCCCGCTCCATTTTTCCCCATTGCCCCTGTTTTTCCGCCCCCCTTCAGTCGACCTCGTCGGCCAGCTTCGGCCGCCGTTGGACAGCACGGCTGTGCTCCGTCCGGCCCCGTCTTGATCCGGCGAAGGCGAGGGGCCACTCCTCCCAGCCCCAGGGACCTCTGCTCCACTGCCCCACTCACCTTTCCCTCTGCCCTGTTTTTTCTCAGGCGATCTGTTTGTTGAAACAGTGGCCGCCGTCAGCGATCCGTAGCCGTCTTGACCTCCCTCTAGCCTTGCCTTGCTCCGGCGAAGGCAGTGGACCACACCTCCATGCCCGGTTCCGCCTCTGCCCTCCCTCTTTTCTCTGGCCAGACCCATCCTTGCCCCTGTTTCTGTCTTTGACGGACTTTGGGGCTGCGCCGGCGAGAGCCAGCCTTCGGTTTGCCTCTTGCCAACCAGCCTTGAGCTGATGATGGTAGGACCATCCCCATGGCCGCTCCGCCCTTATGGGTTTTCCCCGGTCATCCCCTCAGTGTTTGGCTTTTGACGCCATCGGCATTGGCCGGTAGTGGCCGAATGGCCACCGAGGATTCCACCTCAGTCTAGTAACAACTAGAGATGGTCCCACCTCTCACGGTTTGATTGCCTATGACCCGTGCTCCTCCCTTTGGCTCACAACCCTAGCTATTCCGCTCACTGGCATGTGTGTCGTTGACCCCTCTTGCCCATCTTATGCCGTCAGTACCGGATGGCCTCTGACAAGAATTTATATGACTTACCTTAACAAAAGGTGGACGAGTTCACCTGCACAGGCCTTGGCTAGTGACAGCCTCGTGGCCTTTACTCGACCCTGAACCCTCCCCTTGCCCTATACCGTGAGTGATGCACAGCCGCCCACACTATGGGTATTGGTTGTGGGTGGCGATCGGCGATGTCGCCACTTAGATTGGCCACTGCTAGGGCCTTAGCCCTGTTGACCTTTTGTGGGCCTTGGGTCGCCCCCTTTCAGCCCTCTCCCCCTCCCCTTTGGGTCGCGTGTGCTTGTGGTCACGCGTGTGCTTTTGGGTTTAGGCGCCGCATTTGCGCCGCCTGACCATCGGTTGGCTTTGCCACCGAGTGGAGTTGACATAGAGCCATCCTCCACCACCTCTCTTTTGTCCTCAAGCATTGCCCCATGCTCTCCGCCCTTATGTGGGCCTTTGTTGACCGAAATCATCGTCGTTGGGTGCTGTCCACAGCCGATTTCGACGTCTTGTGGCCGGCTGAGCACGTCTTAGCCACCGGCTGATCTTCAGTGAGTACACCATTGACTTCTGGTCGCACCGCCACTTATGTTGGCATGACTTTTCTCCCAGCTGCCCTAGTGTGCCGCCGTGGATCGCAGGTTTTGCCACATTGATTTCTGACATCCCGTTTGGTCGTGACTAGTTCCGGCGCTTCCTAAAATCCTCGGGACAACATCTCTCTCAGCCAGGCAACGGTTTTGACTGCCAACTCCACCGCCGACGCCGACGCCATCGTGTGCTCACCATTGAATGTCAGGATTACGAGGTAGGGGAGCTTTGAACTCGTAATTTCATGATAGCATGCTTTGAATGAGTAGCAGCATGCTAGGATTGTATGATTCCATGTTTTGGATGTTAAGTAACGATCTGATTGCATGATGTGCATGTAAGCATGATTATATGGTATGTTGCAATGCATATGACATGCATGTTGGCTATAAGTACGTTGTATGTATGAATTATGTATGCGCTAGTGATGACTAGCGAATATGTCAATATGCTACGTGTGTATGCATGTGCTAGTGATGGCTAGCGTGCATGTTTGATGTATGTATGGATGTGTATGTATGTGCTAGTGATGACTAGCGTGTATGTTTGAAGTATGTATAAATGTGTATGTATGCACTAGTGATGACTAGTGAGCATGTTTGTAAGTTGCGCATGTATGACCGTATGTGTATGTTTTACGTATGTGTGAGACATACGTATGTATGATGGCCTTTTGCCTATGATATGGATATGTGTAAGTGTATGTAGGCACTGGGCAGAGGTATGGGCGATGGATAGTAAGAGGTGACAGAGGTTTGGTCTGGATTTGGATATGGATGTGTAAGCGTACGACGGATGACAAAGGATATGAGTATGACGGACAAGGATTAGAATGGATCGGCTTGGGTTGGATTGTATGTTGGGCAATTGTCAGACAGTAAGAGTGTGCATAATTGTACAAGCATAACGTACAGATTATGAAGTGAAAAGTAAGTATAATAAGTGAGGTATGAGTAAGAGGGCGACAATTGGGTTGGTTTTGAGGAGCTTCATTTGATGAGGTCAGTGTAAGATGTTTTGGCCATAAGATGGATGGCGAAGTATGTAAGACTGTAAGGGTTTGATGTACGATGAGTTTTGTCCATGATGTGGATAGGTTAAGTGAAGCCTGTTGCCCTGACGAACTTGGGTTTCGATCGGGCTCAGCTTCAGTTTGATCAGTCGAGGACTGTGAGTTGTTTGGCATAATTGTGCCTCATAATTTACTTAATTCAAACTTGAATTATAAGCACAGCTAATGATAGCGTTGTGAGTTTGAGACTTGAGGGTTCGACGAATTAAGTTACGTGTTTGAGCTGGCAACTAATGAGTCGGCCAAGTTTTTCTCATGTCTTGCCATGGTGTTTATCCTGCGGGATGTTGTCTGTGTGCTGTATAGAGCACCGGACATTTGATGCTCTGCTAAGAGCGACATATGTTTCTGATTTGGTCTGTGTGCTGTATGAAGCTCAGACATCTGATGCTCTGTTGAGAGCGATGTATGTTTTCGATTTGGTCTGCGTACTTTATGAAGCCCAGACATCTGATGCTCTGTTGAGAGCAATGTATGTTTTCAATTTGGTCTGTGTGCTATATAAGCCCAGACGTTTGATGCTCTGTTGAGAGCGTTGTATGATTTCTGCCAAAGAGTGGCATTGTATAATTCCGCCAAATAGTGGCACTGTATGATTTCTGCCCAAGAGTGGCACTGGCATTATAAGACCCATTATGGTGGGCAATTCTATGGCACTATAAGACCCATTATGGTGGGCAACTGTATGACCCCTTATGTGTGGGTGTTTATGTTTGCGCGCTCAGGTAAGTAGTATTATGGATCTACTCTTACCTGTTTGATCCAGTGCCCCATGAACATTGGTGTGCCTTACCTTCGGAAAAGTCCATAGCGTTACAGTTGGCATCGGAGCCTAGGCTTTCTGACTACAAGTCCATAACAGTCACAAGTCCAGAGTCGTGGCATGTAAGAGTAAGTTGAGGTTTAGTTTTGGAAGGGGTCAAGGTGAATGTTTTCCCTTGATTCCATTTGTTTCTGCCGTTGGGCAGAGTTGAGCCGAAGTGCCTCCGCCACCGAGAGATTTGGTCGGTTGGATTGCACGTTTATTGGCTAAGGAGAGCCATTGGATACTTTTGAATGTGTTGACTTCTGAAAGGTTGACTAGCACTTTTAACGGCTGTTAAGAGAGCAAAAATGTGAAGGCACTACAACAAAAAGGACTTTTAGCGATGCATAAATGTGTCGCTAATAGTCCTTTAAGTGTCGCTAATGATTATTAGTGACTCATAAAAAAGTCACTACATGTGTCGCAAAAAGTGTCGTCGCTATTGCCTATTAGCGATGTATAAAAAAAGCATCGCTAATAGTTCATAATAGCGACGTTTACATATACGTCGCTAATAATAAATTATTAGCGGCATATAATATACGTCACTATTAATTAATTATTAGCGACGCTTATTTTGTAGTGTCGCTAATGATTAGTTATTAGCGACATATATTATACGTCGCTACTAATAAAACTATTTAAAAAATTTTAAATTTACTTATTAGCGACATTTAGCTATATGTCACTAATAAAAAACTATTTTTTAAAAAAATAAAAAAATGTATTAGCGATGTATAAGTCCATATGTCGCTAATAAGTCTTTATTAGCGATGTTTAAGTATACGTCACTAATAAAATAAATATTTTTAAAAAAACTTATATAATGCGTAGCTTTAGCGACGCTTATCGCTAAAGACCTATTTTTTTAAAAAAAAAAATCCCCAATGGGCCACCTAGTGGCCCACCGGAGAAGGGAGAGGGGGGCGGAGGATGGCGGAGCACCAGAATCTGGTCCCCTACTTCATCCCTCCTTTGAAAATCAAAGGAAAGGAGAGGGGGAGGAAGGGAGAGGGAGGAGGGGGCGGGGTGCTGGAATCCGATAGGGGAACTGGCTTCCGGCAGCCGGAGCCCCCTCCTTGGGTGGAGGTAGTGAAAGAGGGGGGGGGGGGTGGAGAGGGGAGGAAGGGGTGGGGTGCTGGAATTCGGTGGGGGAACCGGATTCCGGCAACCCTCTTTCGGCGGCGGTGGCAAATGAGGGGGGAATGGAAATAATGAGAGGGGAGGGAGGAGGGGGTGGGGTGCCGGAATCCGGCGGGGAACCAGATTCTGGAAACTAGAGCCCCCTCCTCCGGTGGAGGCAGTGAAAGAGGGGGGGAATGGAAATAAGGGGAGGGGAGGAAGGGAGGAGGGCGGTGGGGAGGGAGGAGGGGGTGGGGTGCCAGAATCCGGCAGGCGAAATCGGACGGCGACGGTGGGGTTAGGGCAAGGGGAATGGAGAAGGTCGGGGAGGGGAAGGGAAGGGAGGATGGCGGAGTTGGGATGCAGCGGCGGGGGGCTGGAGGTGGCTGAGCCAGGATGGCGGTAGAAGAGTTGAGAGGCAGCTGAGCCGGGGTGGAGGCACGGCGGAGGAGGGGTGGAGACGCGGCAGAGTCGGGATGGAGGAACGGTGGAAGCAGGGTGGAGGCGGGGTGGAGACGTGGCGGGGGAGAGGTGGAGGAACAGCGGAGGCGGAGGAGGGCTGTGGGATGGAAATTAGGAGGGCGGTGAAGGGGGAGAGCGAATGAAACCGCGCTGGAGAACGAAAATTCCCCGCATGGTATTTCATTTTAGCGAGAAACGTCGCTAAAATGTTAACCTATTGCGGCGTTTATCTAGAAAGGTCGCTAAAACATTCCCATATTGTGACATTTCCTATAAGCGCCGCTACAACTTTCACTTATTGCGACGTTTTCTTCCAAACATTGCAATTGGTAAATATTTGCAGCTCATATTATGTGTCGCAAATGAATTGGTCTCTCTCTCCCACCTCCTCTCTCTCCCTTCCCCTCTTCTCTCTCTCCCGCCTCTCTCTCTCTCCCCCTCTCTCTCCTCCTCTCTCTCCATTCCCCTCTTCTCTCTCTCCCCTCTCTTTCTCCTCTCTCTCCCTTACCCTCTTCTCTCTCTCTCTTCCTTCTCTCCTCTCTATCCCCTCTCTCTCTCTCCTCACTCTCTCCTCTCTCTCTCTTCCCTTCCCTCTCTCTCTTCCCTATCCTCTCTCTCCTCCCTCCCTCTCTCTCTTCACCCTCCTCTCTCTCCCTCTCTCTCTCCACCCTCCCTCTCTCTCTCCACCCTCCTCTCTCCCCCTCTCTCTCCCTCTCTCTCCCTCTCTCCCTCTCTCTCTCTCCCCGTCTCTCTCTCCTCCCTCCCTCTCTCTCTTTCATTCTATTTTTAATTTTTCAAAATGGGTAGTAGCGACGCATAGCCCAATGCCTCGCTACTACTATTTGGTAGTAGGACGCATAGTTCTATGCATCGCTACTATCAAAGAAGCAACGCATAGAACTATGCATCACTACTACCTATTTTTTAAAATTTTTATTTTTTAAAAAATACTTTTTAATTAATTTTTTTCTCCCTCTCACTCCTCCCCCCTCTCTCCACCCTCCTCTCTCCCTCCCCACCCTCCTCTCTCTCCCTCCCCTCTCTCCTCTCCACCCACCCTCCCTCTCTCTCTTCTCTCTCTCCTCCCTCTCCTCTCTCTCTCCTCCCTCCCTCTCTCTCTCCCTCCCTCTCTCTCTCCACACTCCACTCTCTCTCTCCCTCCCCTCTCCCTCTCCCTCTCTCCTCTCCACCCTCTCTCTCTCCTCCCTCCCGCTCTCTCTCTCCTCCCTCCCTCTCTCTCTTTCATTCAATTTTTAATTTTTGAAAATAAGTAGTAGCGACACATGGTACTATGCATCACTACTACCAAGGGTAGTAGCGACATATCACCCATTGTGTTGCTACTACTATTAGGTAATAGCGACGCATAGATCAATGTGTCACTACTACCTTTTTTTAAATTTTTATATTTTTTAAAATACTTTTTAATTAAATTTTTTTTCTCCTTCTCACTCCTCCCTCCCCCTCTATCTCTTGCTCTCCTCTCTCCCTCTCTCTCTCCACCCTCCTCTCTCTCTCCTCCTCTCTCTCCACCCTCCCCCTCTCTCTCCTCCCTCTCTCTCCTCTCTCTCTCCTCCCCTCTCTCTCTTCTCTCTCTCCTCTCTCTCTCCTCCTTTCCTCTCTCCTCCCTCTCTCTCTCACCTCACTCTCTTACCTCCCCCTCTCTCTCTTCTCTCTTCGATCCCTCTCTCTCCTCACCTTCTCTCTCTCCTCACTCTCACTCTCTCTCTCTCCATGCACTCTCTTCACTCTCTCTTTTATTATAAATTATATTTTAAAATTAATAATAAAATTTAAGAAATAAAATATATTATATATAAATAGTAAAAGTTTAATCTATTATTAACACTAGTTTTTATTAAAAATTTAATATTTATTTATTACATATACAAATAATAAATATTGAATAAAATATATTATATTTAGGAAGTTTATTATATTTTTTAATATTTATTTATTAAATAAAATTAATTAATAAAGCTATTAGCGACACATGTTAACAAACGTTGCTATTAGAAATGGTACTTGCGACGCTTATTTAAAATCGTCGCTAATAATTTAAAATTTTTATTTCTATTATTTTTAATTCATAACTATTAGTGACGCTTTTGAAAGCATCGGTAATAGCAGCACTATTAGCGACGCTTTTGTATAAGTGTTGCTATTGTGAAAGCTATTAGCGATGCTTAAGAAAAGCATCACTAATAGTTATGTTTTTTTCTTTTTTATTTATTTAAAATATATATCTTTTAGCGATAATTGTATAAAGCGTCGCAAATAGAGGAATTATTAGCGATGCTTATAATAGAGCGTCGCTAGTAGTGCTGCTATTAGCAACGCTTTTTACTAAGCGTTGCTAATATATGACTATTAGCGACACATACGTAAATGCGCCGCTAATAGTTCATTTTTTTGCGACGCTTTTTCATTCGTCACAAATAATTATTTTTAGCGACGTCTCTAATAAATGCATCACTAATACTACATTTTGTTGTAATGAGGCCTTTGACACCACCATTGACCTGTCTGACCCCATATCGGAACCCTTCAACACCATGCCGACATGTCCACAGCTTGTGAGGCCATCTTTTTCCTCATTGCCCAATAGATCCAACGGAGTTGTCAATTCTTGTTGAGTAATCTCCAATCTCAATCCAACATCCTTAGGGATTTTGCTTTAAAAAACTATCATTAGGCTCCTTGAAGCTTCCCTGAGGATAGGGCCAGGAAAATCCAACCCGACCTAAACCTGACCCGCCTAACCCTGCGCCCGACCCGACTACAGGTAGGGTAAGGGTGCTGGTTTAGGCTCTTCACCCATTTTGGATTTAGGGTTGGGTCAAACCCAACCCACAAAACCCGGCCAACCCAACCTTTACACGACTACAAAGAATAAAAAAACTCTATTATTGTGGTGCTTGTCTATTGGACTAATTTATACTATTATTATGGTGTTTGTTTAGTGTATACTATATTGAAATGAGGTGCTTAAATACAAATTTGGGCATGAATAAGATGTTTGGAGTATAGGTGTGTTCACATATATTTTACTTTGTGGTAGACATCTATTTTGGGATAATACAGGATGGTATCTTAAAGGTGTGGTTAATTTCTATATAGTTTAATTTCTTTTCTGTTATTCTTTTGGGTGTGGTGATTGGAATGAAAATATGTCATATTTTATTGTATTAATTACCCATCCTCTCTCCTTCGGTAAAACACATCACACACTAGACTCAACTCCATGTGAAAGGCCAACAGTGATAATAGGGAGCAGGTTAGGAACATGCAACCAGAGAGGTAGATGATAAAGCTTGATAAGGGACAATTTTCGAAGGAGAAATATTATAAACAAGTGCCACTGGCTGCTGAGGAGGGGAGAAGCAGTTACAGATTTGGAATTAAGACATGCTGAATCACACAATCCTCTCTGGCCATCAAAGAAATGATGTTTAATTTGTTTTACATTTATATGTGAGTTATCGAAAGCCAAGTAGGCTGATCTTGAGTAAATAAACGTTGAAGGTCTATTTTGCTATCATTCTCTCAAAATAGAAGAAAGGTAACACTACACCTCTAAGGTCTTTGTTGATGGCTACTACAAAAACGTGTCAGCCGCAAATCAGTCAAAGAACCAAACATTACAAATTAATGTTGTAGTGTATTTAAAATTCTTTTGTGTTTGGCCTTTGCAAAGAGAAGGTATAAAATACGGGTCTAAAAAAAATTGAGGAAAAAAGTAGGGTCACCCACATACCCGACCTGACCCAATTCAAGTAAGGTTAGGGTTTGGATTTTTGACCCGATTTAAAAATAGGGTCGGATCATGACCCGACCCAATTTCAGTGTGGGTAAAGGCCAACCCAACCCAACCCGATTCCCAGCCCTACCTGAGGATTTCTGCTTACGCCCCACTTACACCCTTTATTCTAGTTCTTAAGTTCCATTGTCGACATGTTTGCTAACCAGTAGAACCCATGTTGACTAGTCACTAACACCACTCTTACATGTACACATCCATATTGGTGGTTCAGGAGTTACTATTTTATGTCATTCTTGTGCACCTAGGCACTTTTAACCCACCTAGAAATACTTATGGAGTCTCATGTGATCTCCAAAACCATATTTCCCTAGGTTTTTATTAAGCTAACATAATCTTTTATGCAATTGCACCCCAAACTCCCAACACACCTCACCAGAGCCTAATCTTTATAGAGTATCTTAGATTTCATTTAAAAGTATCCAATTTCTAATAATTAGTAGTAATTCTACTTCCAAACCATGAGTCTTCGCGCTTCACACCGTATGTGTAAGGACTCTCATTTCTAAACCTGTTTTCGTTTCTTTTTAATTATTGGTTATTGCGTGGTTAACTCATTTTCTTATTAATTCGGTGATTTCAAAAATAAATGGTGATTCTTATAGTTTTAATCAAAATAAACTCACAATTATTGGTTTTAAGTGATTTTGGGTCAAATCTGAATTTTTGGGATTTTCTGATTTTTTACTAATTTTCCGAAAATTAGGGTTTGGCGGGACCCCGTGTGGGCCCCACCATCAAAATTTAGGTTTTTGGACCAAATTAACCCAGACATCAACACAAGATTTTATAAAAAAATTCATAATTTTCCCAGGTTTAATTAGTGCTCAAATAGTCAAAATACCCATTTTAGCCCATTTTTCTATTTATACCCCACTAATTACCTATGTACACCCAAACCCTACTATAAATAAAAAGACCTGAGCCATTTCCATTTTGGGAATAGGGTGGGAGAGGGAGGTTAGGCCTAATTCCCCAATTAGGCCTAGATTAGAAGGAGTTTAAGGTATGTTTCCTTTAATTAAGCCTAAAACCTAGATTTTCTCCTAATCCTTTCTAAATCCATCATTTCCCCTTTGTTTTGATTTATTTTCAAACATCTAAATCACTTATTTGCATCTTTACTTCAAACCGTACATCTAAAAATCCATTTTTTATACCTAACAAACCCTAGATCTAAGTTTTTCATTAAGGTTTTCTATGTTAAATCGATTTTAATGGAGTTTAATTTAAACTCTATGTCTTTTAAAGGTTTTCAAGAAAGGTGACCATCAAATCCAAGCCTAATCAAGGGATAAGATAATGAACTTTCAAAATTTCAGTCTTCCTATGGTAAAAATCTCGATTTTGTGGTTTATTTGGAGTAGATTTACTTGATTTAGTACTTTAATGGCAAGATTAGTAAATGGTAATCTTTTATCCTGATTTCTTAGAGTTTTATCTTATTATGATGTAGATTAGCTTTCTGGAAGGTATGGTAGAATTTTAATGGCATTTGGTTTGTTAGATGGAAGTTTTAAGATTCATCAATGGAGTTTCGGTTTGAAAATTTGAAATGAAGAAGAAGGTGATTTTGCCTTGTTGGCGTTCGAACGACCCTCCTGGGCATTCGAACGGCAACATTGTAATTTCAATATTTTCCCGTTTAGCCGATCGAACGACCCTCCTAGGCGTTCGATTGGCTACACAGCAGATTGTAATATTACTTGTATGATGTTTATTTTGATGTTTTTACTCTGATATATCATTTTTTATATGCATGTGGAGTGTTTTGAGCCAGGGTAAGCTACTGGAAGGGCATACCATTAATGTTTAGAAGTTGTGGTATATACTTAGAGTTATGTGAAATGGCTTGTAGTTGGATATCATTGTTGGAATTGCTATCTTGAAGTTATTAGTGGTTGGTTCTCTATGGTTAATCATAATTTTAGTAGAGCTACAACATACTAATGGACTGATATGTCACGATAGGATGGGGTTAAATGATGTGTGAATGTTAGTGTTATGTCTTGACTCAAGTGTGAAGTGAAATGATCTTATATATGTTTAGCTTGTGGTTAAGCTTTGACTTGAGTTATGATTTTAATGGTTCTTCTCCTATGATTTCTGCTGGAATTCATGATTAGATGTTAATGCACATGTGTAGTGTGATAGTGAGTTAATTACAAGCATGTTGATATACATTGAGGGAAGTGCTTCTACTATATACGCACACACACATGGGGGGTTTAATGATGATGATGAGGCTTGATATTATGATCATGAATGATGCATGAGGGGTTGATGAGAGCACTTATCATGAATTAGGATACAGGTATGCTTTGCCCACGTATGTACCATGTTGCATGCATAATGAAAATGGATTTCCAATTGAAGCTTTAACGAGATTAACCAAATTTGATCGATTGGATGCAATGTGGTAAAATTGCGCGTCGGATTAATCGGTCGTGGCTTAATCGAAACTTGATTGGTCTGAAAGGACATATTTTGATTTGAGTTCCTTTGTGGAACATGTGCACTCCCTGGGTTGAGTCTAGTTAAATGGAATTATGTGGGGACGAGTTATGTACTTGTCTTGCGAATTAAGATTATTATGATTGTTTTCTGGACCCTGAGAATCCAGTGTGGTATGCTTTATGCACCTGCTACCATGTGTTCTAGGTTTTCCTGTGTGGAAACTCGGGCTCTTCCCCATCATAGGAGATGTCCCTGGGCAAACACCCCTGTTCTAGATTCTCTGTGTGAGAATGAAACATCCTTGGCCAGGATCGTCCAGGGCGAGCAGCATTAGGGGCCGACAACCCCGATCTTCTTATATTCTTGTGTAGAATTTGGACCATGACACGCCTTCGTGGCCTTGTTTGTGTTCCCGTCTGTGTGACACTAATTGTGTTTACTCCTTGATGGAGGCATTCTTTATATGATGATTGATGCATGATCTGAAATGTATGTTAGAGATACATCTCATGCAGGTTTATATGATGTTGAATTGCACTATGCGATTTAGACACTATGATGCAGGTTTTAGTGATGTGTATGTATGAACAAAAAATTGATACATCTTGTCAAATATTGATCTGAATTGTTATATTACTATACCGTCGTGTTTCTAATGATAATAGTTATATAAAAAACTATTGCTGAGTTTGTTAAACTCACCCTTTTTTTCTTGTGCTTTTGCTTTGGGGCTGCGTGGCATGACATGCAAATGGACAGGATCCTCTCTACGAGGAAAGGTCGGAGATGACTTGGATGTAGACGTGGAGACCTCTTATGTGGCTTGTTTCCTTGTTTATGCTATTATGTTAGAACCTTTGTGTGTGATTCTCATTTTGGATTATGCTACATTATACTTTTGGATTATTTGAGACATATTTTGGAGCCTAGAGTAGGCTATGGATTAATGTAGTATGTGGGTTTGAGATTTCAGTTTATCTTAGAGTTAAAGTAACTCTTTTAAATTCTACTTATTTAATCTTGCTCAAAGTGGTGCATTTACTCCGTAAAGTTTTAGATTGCCCATGCTTAGGGCATAAGTCTTCCGCTAAATTATTTTTTTAAACTCCTTGTCGCGCTTGTGCGCTTAACCGGCCCCTGGACCGGGTTCGGCTCGGGTCGGGCAATGCCGGGGCGTGACAGTATGCCTCACAACTGAATGTATGAGCACCCGCAACTCGCACACAGACCCTTCCTCCACTGCTAAAATCCTCTCATTCTAGTCTCCACCACCTCCACCATATAAGAATGGGGTTTCCCCACCTCCAAGTGCTTATTTATACTCTGGACTCATTGGAAGCGGCTCTAAGGATAAGCTTCATCGCATGCTAAGCGGTTGTATGTCGGGGCGTGACAGTATGCCTCACAACCGAATGTATGATCACCCGCAACTCGCACACAGACCCTTCCTCCACTACTAAAATCCTCTCATTTTAGTCTCCACCACCTCCACCATATAAGAATAGGGTTTCCCCTCCTCCAAGTACTTATTTATACTCTAGACGCATTGGAAGCGACTCTAAGGATAAATCGCATGCTAAGCGGTTGTATGCATGTTGATATTAGAAATTCCTATCATCAATATGTCGATTCTCTCGGTGAGTCAAGGGTTTTGAATGGTGCAAGTGATAAGTATAGCCCGGAAGCTTCCCGAGCTGCCAACACTACTCCCCTACAACATCGACGTGTCAGATATTGCATCAAAGAGTCCCTTTAGCTCAAAATCTCTAATTTTCCTTACCTTAATTCATGAAAATTGCTCCAAAATTTTCAGGGTGTCACATTGGCCATGGAGCCCAGTCACTTGAGACACCTCTTTTTCTTACATATGTATCTCTTTTAAGTCAAACACAAACCTAATTAAACAAAAAAAAAATTACGTAATAACTATCGACCTCTCTTCATCATATTCTTTGGAGAATTTACCCACTAAACTCATTTTGGCAAGATTGTTCTTTTCTAAGCACAAGTAGTTAATTGGAAGCCCAATAAACCTTTTCTACAAAAAACCAAATTCTAAAAATACTTCATATTTGCCATCAATATTAATAGAATAACAATATTGCCCCTAATGATGACCTTAGAGGAGCAAACTAGCATGCGACAAAAATGAGCTGTTTATAGTCTAGCCATCCGCAACCCGGCCTAGCATTTGTTTTTATTTTTGAAGTGAAAAAAATAGGCAGTTTTGTCACTTAATTTATTATGTCATGGTTTGTAAAGATATACAAGGTGTTTAATTTTTTTTTTCTTTTTTGGACTTATTGGTCAATCTCCCTATTTCAGGATGGAGAGGTGTCAAATTCAGCAGCTTGCATGGCAGGATGGTTCTCAAAGTTGGGAGCTTGTATGGTGGTCGCCGAGTAACGATTGCAATCAGTATAATTTTTGTGGAATATTTGGTATCTATACAGCTGATGAAGTCGAATATCCAACTCACAGGACAAGTTAACAAAATGAACTCGATTTAATCCCAAATTTCAACATTTGACTGTAAACTTCAGAATTCGATTACTAATTCAAACAAGCAAGCAGTTATAAGCGAAATTCCGTAACAAATTGGCACAACCAGTAGAATTTCTTTCGTCCAACAAATCTACATAATTACAGTATTACAATTACAATCCAAACAGAAATCACTAAATTTCAAACAGTTTAGAAATCAAAAGAGCTTTACTTAGCTCTAATAAACTAAGAAAACTACAAAGCTTGGGAGCGAGATCGCTTCAACCATGAGCTTGAATTATCACAAACAGTTGCATAACAGATCTCTCCCAGATCCGTCTCTTTCGGAAGCAATGGAGCTCAACCTCACAAGCTATGCGCTGAAATTTGAATTTCAAAAGTCCCTCTCTAGTCTGTTTCGGCTCATATTTATAATCAAAGCGTCCCAATGATTAACATAACTAAGTTTCTTAATCACTTCCATATAACTCCTATTTAAACATTGTTCCACCGGAATGCTCATGGAGAAGACGACTAACTGATTTAACGACTTATTTAGTTAAAATCAAAAGACCAAAATGTCCATATCCCCACCACTCATTTCAATGGTATTCTAATTCTCGCATTAGTGATGGACGAAATTGTCCTTTCATTATAAAATTCAATCACTCTGTTCAACAAAATGTACTCTCTGATACCTTTCTGTCTTTTTGTTTTTTTAAAACGGAACTTCTTCCTCATTTATATGGTCCTTCCCTCTTTTCAAGATTCGACCTCGAATCATCATTCTGATTATTTCTATTTTTTTGAGACTGAAAAGTACTTAATGGCACTCTATTGTTAAAACTAGTTTTGTTTACAATATGATTATTCAAAAAAATTTCAGCTCTTACTAACAATTGAAAAACATCATTTAAGGTATAAACTGGTGTAAAGTAACCCTATCTTTAATAGAATACTTCTTTGCACCTGTTGACCTTCAGTTTCATGCAAATTATTTCTAGTAGCCAATCTTTGAAATTCCTCTATATATTCAGAAATAGTTTTGTTACCTTGTCTACAATTCTGATAACTGTGAAACAAGAGTTGTTCATAATCTAGTGGAAGAAATCGAGCTCTCAACATTTGTTTCATTCTATTCCAACTTTTAATAGACTGTTTACCTGGTCTGTTCCTCTCCATCTGTAACTGTTCCCACGAGGCTGCTGCTCCACTCTTAAGTTTGTAAGAGACCAATTTAACCTTTTTATTTTTAGTCACTTCTAGACAATCAAAATACTTTTCTACTTCATTTAACCAATCCAAGAAGTCTTCCACATGAATCTGACCATGAAATTCTGACATGTCTAATTTAGGTTTAAATCTGTCATCCCTTTCACCATTATATGCATTATGCATTTCCAGTTCTTCTTCACTAGTTGCTTCATTTTCATCAAATATATTATGCAATGGTATTGCCATTTGTGGATTCATTTGAACTGGTTGTGGCACATTTGCATAAACCTGTCCTCTTCTACCTGCTCTTCGTTTGTTCCCATTTGGATATTGATGAAATAATGGAGGTGCATTTGCCATACCAGGAAATGGTGCCGCAACTTCTATTCCATTTTGCTGTGTCATCACCTGCATGAGTTGAACATGATTCTACTGCTGAACCTGTAGTGCTTGTTGCTGCAATTGAGCAAACATTTGCTGCATACTAAGACCTTCTTCTTTTGTATTTTCAGCCATGATTTTCTTATATTTCCAGATGTAACACCGCTTTGATACCAAATGATGAAATTGAATATCCAACTCACAGGACAAGTTAACAAAATGAACTCGATTTAATTCCAAATTTCAACAATTGACTGTAAACTTCAAAATTCGATTATAGATTCAAACAAACAAGCAGTTATAAGTGAAATTCCGTAACAAATTGGCACAACCAGTAGAATTTCTTTCGTCCAACAAATCCACATAATTACAGTATTCTAATTACAATCCAAACAGAAATCATTAAATTTCAAACAGTTCAGATATTAGAAGAGCTTAACTTAGCTCTAATAAAATAAGAAAACTTCAAAGATTGGGAGCGAGATCGCTTCAACCACAAGCTTGAATTATCACAAGCAGTTGCAGAATAGATCTCTCCCAGATCTGTCTCTTTCAGAAGCAATGGAGCTCTACCTCACAAGCTATGCGCTGAAATTTAAATTTCAAAAGTCCCTCTTCCAGTCTGTTTCAGCTCATATTTATAATCAGAGCGTCCCAATGATTAACATAACTAATTTTCTTAATCACTTCCATATAACTCCTGTTTAAACAGGAATGCTCATGGAGAAGACGACTAACTGATTTAACGACTTATTTAGTTAAAATCAAAACACCAAAATGTCCATGTCCCCACCACTCATTTCAACGGTATTCTAAACCTCGCATTAGTGATGGAGGAACCTTTCGTTATAAAATTCAATCATTCTGTTCGACAAAATGTCTCAAATACCTTTCTGCCTTTTATTTTTTTTTAAACTGAACTTCTTCCTCATTCATCAACAGCAACGCGGTCAGAATCGAATTGTGAGTGCTTGAAAGGGTATATGCCCAAGAATCAGGAGGAATGGGATAAAGGGAACTTGTCTGCTGGCTGTGTGAGGAAAAGGGTGCTCGATTGTGAAAAGGGAGGAGATGGGTTTTTCAAGATGGAGCATATGATATTGCCTGATCACGCAATAACAGTAGGGAAATCTAGTACGGGAGAATGTGAAGATCATAGCCAAAGCAAGTGCTCATGTGCAGCTTATGCGTTTGCTAATGTGACCGGCACTAACGCAACGTGCTTGGTTTGGGTTGGAGATCTGATTGATATGCAAAGGAACATTACTCCTGGTCGTGCTCTTTATTTACGTGTAGACAGCTCTGAATTGGGTACATTTTGATCCTCATTCTTCTAAATTTAATTTAAATTAGTAGATCTGCATATGATGGAATATTATGTTCTTAATTTCTAAAAGGTTATTCTTATGATATATGCTGAATTCCTGAAAGAATTACTTCTCAAATGCCTATCATTTTCTGAGAGAGTGCAGAAGGAACATGAGAAGATTAATTTTGATCTTTTTTGCAGGGAACGGGTCTTCACAAAGGAGAAATTTGCTCCTAATTGTACTCATCACAGTTAGCCTTGGTGTGTGTCTTGTAAGCAGTTTTGTTTATTGCTTCTGGTACAAGCCAGGTAATACTTTTACAGAAACAGAGCAATGTGTCTATTGAAGTGCCATGGCATTATCAAATGGTATTTTCCTTCCATTTGTGTCTTTTGTCACTAAGTATCTTCTCTTTGATTTCTGCCAACCAGGAACAAAATAAAGCAACACTACTAGCCAACACTAGGGGCGACCCAGTTAATAATAGTGCTCCAAATTCCAAAGATGCAATTGCAGCTGAGGTGCCATTATTTCATTTCCACAGCATAGTAACGGCGACCGACAACTTTATTGAAGCCAATAAGCTTGGAGAAGGAGGATTTTGACCTGTATACAGGGTAACACCTGCTTTTCTTTTAAGAAAATGGTACTCTGCTCTAGTCCTTTGTCAGCATGAATTGCAGCGTCTGGAACGAAAACTAATGAAGTATTGGAGATGAGCGTGGTAGGGCCGGTCAGGGGATACTGTCAAAATAATGGCCCTACTTGGGTTGTGGGCGTTGACAGCTATAGCATGCCAACCGCTGGAAAACATGCAGGCAAAGCACTAGAGTGGAGACTGGAGAAAAACTCCCACACATTAATGGAAACTTGTTGAATATCAACTTATAGAAAAATTACTGGGTGAAGAGCTTGCTGTGAAGCGACTATCCAAAAGCTCTGGACAAGGCCTAATTGAGTTGAGAACTGAAGTGGAGCTCATTGGGAAACTCCAACACAAAAATCTTGTGAGGCTTCTGGGTTGGTGCGTCCATGGAGAAGAGAATGCTTGTCTATGAATATCTGCCCAACAAAAGCTTGGATAAATTACTATTCGTTGTTCTGCTTAAACTTTGGAAGCTAAATAGTCTAGTATCACCTTCTTCAAACATTGTCTTGCATATTATTGCCAAATTAAAGAGGTTCAACTAATTCAAGTAATTATCAGGTACAACTGAAAGCCCTGTTTTCTTCCTAAATTCAATACTAGTTCTACTCATTATCAGATCCAGCCCAGAAGGCACTGCTAGACTGGAAGATCCGTTTCAGCATTATTGAAGGAATTGCTCAAGGCCTTCTCTCTCTACATAGATACTCAAGAATCAAAATAATCCACCGAGACCTGAAAGCGAGCAACATTTTGTTGGATGGTGACATGAACCCCAAAATTTCAGACTTTGGCATGGCCAGGAATTTCGGAGGCAACTAAAAAAACAGCGGCAAATACAAACAAAGCTGTTGGAACATTGTAAGTATATAATTACTAGCCCGCAACCAACGAGTTGAGTAAACATATAAAATCGCAAAGGCAAAAATATCTCACTTGTCATTGTACTAAATGTTTCTGGGGTCTTGATAAATGCAGTGGATACATGGCACCTGAATATGCATTAGATGGGAACTTCTCAGAGAAATCAGATGTTTTCAGTTTCGGTGTGCTTCTTATCGAAATTGTCAGTGGAAGGAAGAGCACGGGGTTTTACCCTTCCAAACATTCAATCTACCTTTTGGGGAATGTATGCAATAGATGTTTTCATGATATTCAGCTGTTACATTTTCATTTTAGGAACACCCATATGATCCGGTGTGCAAGGACTCATTCGATGCCCAGCAAGTGCTAATGTGCATCAACGTGGGACTACTGTGTGTGCAAGAGGATGCTAATGACAGACCAACCATGAATTTTGTCATCTCCATATTAGGAAATTTTTTTAGAAATAGACCTCACAATTGGCCGAAATACAAATTTATGCTAGGTAAATCGATTTTGCACAATTAGACTTACGCACGTTCAACTTTCCTACACACGTGCTTGAATTGCCGATAATACCCTTAGGCAATATAAAAAGAGATGAAGTCCAAAGCCCTCGTGGGAGACGAAAAGACACGACGGCAGCTCCCTCTCCGGGAGCCGCCATACTCCTCTCCTCCTCCCCCGTCTCCTCCATCATCTTCTCCTAGATATGGGAGCCGTCGTCCTCCTTTCCTCCTCCCCCGTCTCCTCCATCATCTTCTTCTAGATATCTTCCGCCCTCATCTCCTCATCGTTTCCACATCCTCTCCATCCAGTCGAAGAAGGTCCCTCGTCCGCTTAGGGCGTGCACTGGCACGATCAAACCCAGTTCGTCTATCGTGGCAGGGTGACCAAAAAATGGCTGCAAAGTGAAGACGCATGACGGGTTTGAGGTGTGTATTTTTTGAAATATTACGTTGTTAGAGTCCACATATAAGTTACAAAGATATTTCTTGATATTGAGTATATGTAATATGTAGTTTGTGATTGTTCAATGTTTAGTTAAAAGCAGGGGGTTTTGCGTTTGGTTTGATTTTCACTAACATAGGGGTGCAGATTTGGGGTCTGGTGACTTGGTTGTGTAATGTTAGCTCGATGACATCTGATGATTTAAGGTTATATAGTTTGTGCTGAAAAATATATGAGAGAAAAGGGATTCAATATCTATTTTCTCTGTGTTTGGTTTTTTGCTACATTTTCCCATCAAATAGGTGGTCAGATTATATCAATTGGGTTTGTAATGTATGGTTGTATTTTGATAGTTTATGATGAATTATGTTCTTTCAGGGTTATATAATAAACAAATTCAAAGTAAAAGTAATGGATTATGTATTTTGCTTGTATGTTTAGTTTAACTAATGATTTGATATGATATCTAGCGAGGAGTCAATTGGACCAAGTTTACATGGGTAGAACATAGTTAACTGATACATCCTAACTATTGACTGGTAGATGGTAGGAGTGTATTATTTGGTGAAGTACACTGCGTGGTCATTAGAGTTGAGAAAGATAGGTTGAAAAGGCAGGTTTTCATGATGTGATCAGATATCTAGCAAGGAGGGGACCATATGACCTATTTTTTATGGGTAAACAAAGTTAACTAATACAGCCTAGCTGTTGACTGGTATATGGTAGGATGCTTAACTTTGGCCTAACATATTTTTAGGTAATTAGATTCGAGGAAGATAGGTGTTTAGGCTTAAATGGTGTGATCTAATATCTAGCGAGGAGGAGACCACATGACCTATAATATATGGTTAAAACAAAGTTAACTGATACAGCCGAACTGTTGACTGGTAGATGGTAGGAAGATTTTTATTTATTGAAGTACATTGTGTGGTCATTAGATTTGCGCAATATGGGTTTACAAGGTAGGTTTGAATGATGTGATATGATATCTAGCGAGGAGTATACCATATGACCTAGTAGATGGAAGAAAATAAAGTTAACTGATACATCCTAACTATTGACTGGTAGATGGTAGGAAGCTTATATTTTTTGAAGTACATTGGGTGGTCATTAAATTTGTGCAAGTTATGTTTACATATAGGTGGATAAATAAGAGTGTAAGTAAGTAATAATTTCAACTTTATCTTGTGTGTTTGGTGCTTAGTTTGTATGCTTGTAATATATTTTAATAGATGGAAAGTAAGTAAATGAATATATATGTTTTGTTGGTAGGGTAAGTAAGAAGAATATATGTAATTAGTTTTACTCATAGGTATGATGTGATTTGATATCTAGCGAGGAGGAGACCATATAACCTAGTTTATATAGTTAAAACAAAGTTAACTGATACATCCTAACTGTTGACTAGTAGATGGTAGGAGGCTTAAATTTTTCGAAGTACATTGGGTGGTCATTAGATTTGCGCAAGTTAGGTTTACAAGGTAGGTTTCAATGATGTGATCTGATATTTAGCGAGGACGATACCATATGGCCTAGTTTATATGGTTAGAAGAAAGTTAATTGATTTCGACTAAATGTTGACTGGTAGATGGTAGAAGGCTTATATTTTTCGAATTACGTTTTGGCTCATTAATTTTATTATTGATTTCAAGGATGTCATACTACGTGCAACTTTTTGGTAACATTTAGTGACTTATTTACTTCAACGCATTTCACTTATATCTCCACCTCACCGAGGCATACGAGGGGCAGCGGAGGAGAGGCCAGAGCAGAGAACAAGTCGGTGGAGGCCAACGTCGAGGTGCCGAACAGCTTTGCAGTGTATAGAGTGATTATGCTAGATCAAAAGATGGAATGGATTTGGAGAGCAATAATTCTGCACATAACAAAGTTTCTTCATTAGGCATTGGTGGTGGCATGTTGAAGTATAAAACCATCATTAATATTAATAATATATAATTTGTTCCCACCTTAGGTCCACTATCTTCATCGTGTGAGTCAATATTAATAATAGTTTTGCACTTCCTCTTTCCACCACCACCTCCTAATGATTAAACTTTGTAATGTGCATGACTGATTGCTCTCCAAATCAATTACATTCTCTGATCCAGAATAATCACTGTATATAATCAACAAAAGAAAATGTCAAATCATATTGTCAAATGCCGCACATGATAGAGTTAATGATATTTTGTATCTTCATCACGTATGGGCACAGTGGATAATTTATATGGGATTTGTTGTAATGGTTAGAAAATGTTATCGTATACAGTTTAGTTGATAATGTACATGAGATTGTTTGTCATGGGTAGAACTACCTTTGTATACAGTTTTCTTGATAATGTACATGGGATTGGTGGAAATAGAAGCTATAGTTTTTGATGCATTCATATACAGTTTTCTGGTTGTTATAATCTTGAATATATATATATATATATTTATATATCATTTAGAAAATAAAAAAATTGCAATCAATAGCTATGGCTTCCCATTGACGTCGTTGAAAACACATATAGAGTTAAATAAAGTCAATATCGATGGTTATAATTCGCCATGGAAAATAAATATTTCGACGGAGTGAAGCCTTCGAGGTAAAGGCTTAATTGACGGTCAATATACCGTTGGTGAAAGTGACCTAAATAACGAGGGAGGAGTATCCGTCACCGATAACTCTTTCCATGGAAAAATCTAATGATATAAATGCTGAATAGACCTTCAAAATGTCATAATGTAAATAGCGACTGCCCAGCTTAGGTGTCACCAATACCTATTAAGTATTTCTTTCCGGTAGACAAATCTAGTAACTGGAAATACTTATTTCTTTTATAAAGCAATACTTTAAGTACAAGTTTTTAATAACAATCTTGTTATTTTTGCCCAAGCAAAGTGCTTTAAGGTTTATAAGCTGTAAAGAATAAGCCAGTCAAGGCATGCCTGAATTGAGTTCCTTCCCAAAGGGATTTCATGGGCCAATCAACTGTTATATGAACGCATTGATTTTTATCAATGACAAATCTTTATCAACATACTTCATTCCTGCACATGCTAATTTCATCCAAATCTAACCAATGAGGAACAATATCTCAATCCTATTGTGCCATCAAATACCGCAATGACCCTTGGCCATTATCATCTATAATTTTGGTCCTTATCAAACCAACTTCAATCAAACTACCCAAATAACGTACAAAATGTACCAGTACAAATCCGTGCACAATGTAAGTGGTTTTGGTTAGGGCCTTCCTTACTTCCTCCAAGCCATGGAGGGTGTCCCAATATGCAATGTTACCCCAAGGATATGAATCGAAGTCCTCCACATCATCAGCCAACAAAAACCACTGTCGGTCCACCTTATGCTCCCACCCTCTACCCACAATGAAAGAAGCCAAAATCAGTACACAGGCCAACTTCACCGTGTCATCATCACTTTTGCTTATGATGATCTTCTGGTATGTCTGCTCCTTTGTTATGTGAAGCTTCTCCTTGCCAAACACCCTACAAAGTAGGGAGTCATTTCTCAAAACTTTTGACACTATTGGGAAGGATGAGAACACATTAGCAATACACTGAACGGTTACTTGGGCAAATTCGCGGGAGAACACTTCATCAAGTAGGCTTCCATCACTCGAAACCTATACTCTCCCTGATGCATTTTTATTATGTGGTGCAAGGCTTGAAGTGGGAACATGAACTTCTCTATGTCTAACTGCAAGTATTTGCCAAAACATGATCCTTCAAACAGTGTTGTCTGTCGTCTATGCTTATTGAAATGGTCTTTCAGCCTCCTTATGTAAGCATAGGTTGATTTGGTTTGAGGGTCGCCCTCATGGGCTCTAGCCTTATCACCTTCCACTGCCTTGAAGATCACTGAGGCATTACTTGGTATCTTCACCCTGCAATGTTTGACAATTCTATTTTGCAAATGTGTTATACTTTATAATAACCATCTATGCAAATATATGGTAATATGCATGACACACACAACATGTTCATACCAATTAGAGGAGTTATTTTTCACATCAAGTTGAGCATGGTCATAATTTGGCATGTAACCGACAAGTACCACATACCTATAGGCTAATATTTATGTAACCAACTCTTATTTTGCATCACACAAACAAAATTTGTAGTATATCAAATGCATGCACACTAAGCACCAAACAATATTAAGTCTAATGTAAGAAACCTAAAATCTACCCGTCAATAGTTAGGCCCTATCAGTTAACGTGGTATATAGCATATATACTTGCTTAAATGGTCTACCATTATTTTTCATCATATCACATATCACAGATAATGGTAAAAAACCCACTAATGAGTGTTATTTTCCAGACTTAGCCTAGCAACTACATTTCGATCCTCATAAAATTATGGCCCATAGTTTTGCATTCGTTAAAAGTCATCCATGCAAATTAAGCCCCAAACACACAATATACGTTTGACAACATGAATGCCACACACTCCTATTAATCTACCCATATATAGACCTAACTATATCAAATCTAATGCCCACACAATGTACTTTGTAAAAAAAAAGAAACCTAAAATCTACCAGTCAACAGTTAAGCCCTAGCAGTTAACGTGATCTATAGCATATACAATTGCTTAAATGGTCTACCATTGTTTTTCATCATATCACATATCATAGATAATGGTAAAAAAAGCCACTAATGAGCGTTATTTTCTAGACTTAGCCTAGCAACTACATTTTGATCCTCATAAAATTACGGCCCATGGTTTTGCATTCCTTAAAAATCATCCATGCAAACTAAGCCCCAAACACACATTATACGTTTGACAACATGAATGCCACACACTCCTATTAATTTACCCATATATAGACCTAACTATATCAAATCTAATGCCCACACAATGTACTTTGCAAAAAAAAAACTAAAATCTACTAGTAAACAGTTAAGCCCTATCAGTTAACGTGGTCTTTAGCATATACAATTGCTTAAATAGTCTACCATTGTTTTTCATCATATCACATATCACAGATAATGGTAAAAAAGCCACTAATGAGCATTATTTTCCAGACTTAGCCTAGCAACTACATTTCGATCCTCAAATAATTTTGGCCCATGCTTCTATAGTCCTTCAAAGCCATGACCGCAACCTAAGCACCAAACACACAATCTACGTTTGACAAGATCAATTTACCCATATATATACCAAACTATATCAAGTTTATTGACCACACAATTTACTTTAAAGACCCACATATAATGTACCAGTCAATAGTTAGGCCTTATCAGTTAACTTCGTCTATAGCATACAATATTGCTTCTATTGTCTCCCCCTTGGCATTCATCATATCTCATATAACAAAGCACAGGTCTAACTTAACTAATCCGCTATATTTTTCTTCCTTATCCTACCTACAATATTTATTTCATCAGAGATTTCCTTTTCATATTTTATCATGAGATCACATCCTTCAAATATTTAAATCAAATTTATCTTACAACATCAAATACACTAATCATAGCAGTACATATGTCCAATTTACACACCTATTATGAAATTCCTCATTTAACTTCCATTAAGATTTACTGAGAATTTCATCACACAATCTCAATAAATTTCAAACCAAACAATATAATACACCGAAACAAGATATTCGATTCTTCAATTAACCATCCAGCGTTGTAAGATCTTATCTTTCCATTTATATCATCTTCTATTGATCAACTGCTGGGGAGATTGATCAGATGGCGAAGTGAAGAGGCATAATGGAGATTAGGGACAAACACCGAAATTGGGGATGTGACCGGCTAGATGAGAGGGACGGCGGGAATGGAGATTAGAATAAATGTCTTTGGAGGGGGGAAAGGTGGCCGCAATATATGTCTCCAGTTGTGAAATGACTGTCGCAGTTAGATCGCCGGAGTGGAGAGCGAAGGATGGAAAAAAATTGGAACTTTCTTTGCGATACTGGAGGAGAGAAAAATGTAACTGGAGGAGAGATAGCGGAGAAGAAGAAGGTGACAGAGGAGAAATACCGTTGGATGAGGGGTTGCCTAAAGGGACTGCGAATCTCATAACAGTCGAGAGTGCCTGAGGGAAAAACCAAATCTGAATTTGGGATGCAACCGGTGAAGTAGGCTCGTAACTTTTCATTTTCAAGCACACGTGTGGGAAAGTCGAACGTGCATAAGTCTAACTGTGAGAAATTGATTTACCTGGCCTAAATTTGTATTTCGGCCGATTCTGAGGTCTATTTCTAAAAAAAATTCCCATGTTAGGCAGCGACAACACAAATCTTCGTGAACCCAAGATGCTAGCTTTTTCTGATAGAAGTTCAAACACTATTAGTTCTTCTTCTCCAGTTGTAAGCAGCTATTCTATAAATCAGGTGACACTAAGCATGGTAGTTCCTCGTTAAGGTCTAGAATACAACAGTAATAAGTAGATTGAGATATGGTGGATTGTACATATCACATTGGAGATTGACAGTCAAAAGTAGTGGTCCATTTGTTTGTATTACCCAATTTTGATACATCTGATAGAATTCAACCAATTAAATTATACTTATTTGTTTTCTTAAGAATTTCTTCTATGCATATGAAAAAATACTGCTGACACCTATGAACGCATGCATCTAAGAGAAGCCTTCAACATGTGCATCATCCTTGTTTGAGGGAACCAGTCACCCAATTGAAGAACACAAAAAAAGAGACAACCAAACATCTGAAAATGCTAAAAACGTGACCACCCACATACCCACTTTAAAAGTTCAAAATTATCTACCATCGTAGGATCTTGTTTGATAAAACTCGAATTTAGAAATGTAATAGTACTAAGAACGTGCATATCTGAGTTCAGGAGACAGAGTTATATTAGTTTAAAGTTTTAAAATTGGATTTGACATGGCATTTGAATTTATTCTAAATTTTTTTTATTTCCAACCCTAATTCACATTTGGTGGTGAATTTTTAAAATTAATTCCAAAAAATTCTACTTCCGTTTTTGAAAAATCCAACACCCAAACAGCCCCTAAGTCATTTCATTCATATACAAATTCCTTAGAATAAATGACACAACTATGTCTACAACAATACACCACAACATGGATCATATATTTAGCTGTAGTAAAGTTTGCCACCCACCAAACCAAAAAGCCACTAACCTCACAAAAAGAACCTGCACTAGAAGGATGCATGAATATATCGAAGTATACTCAACTGGATAAAAATTAAAATTAAATACAAGGTTAATTATTTAAGCCAAACCCTACATAACCACCTGACCTTTTTCACCTTATTAGTGACTTAGGGTTCTTTTTTATTCCTTAGGTTTTACCATTTCATTGCACCCTACCCAAGAGTCAATTAATTCCTCACATGCTTTCTTTTTATGCATTTCTATTCCAAACCCATCACAGGCTACTCCCCCCTTTGGAGCTTCTTGTCAAACCAATTCCATTCTTGGAGTGAAACCTAGCCCTTCTGAATTGGTAAACCCACTACTTAGTCATTCACAAAGGCAAAAGTTGTATTGTGCTACTCATGGATAATAGTATCAGGATGTCCAAAGTTCATGAAGTCCTCACAACAACCCAAAATACGCAAATGTGTGTTTGTCACTTTGAAGGGTAGCCAATCAAATGACTTTTTGATCCTTTGAAGATCACGCAATGATTCTTGTGGGTACCCATTTCTATTTCCATATCCGAGTAGAATCCATACTTCTACCCCACCTAAATTAAATTTGAATAGACCCTTAACCACTACTCCACGTGTAAACCCTCCATCAAGTTGACACTTTCCATGAAGACCAGTTCCAAATTTTACTACACGCACAAACCACTTTCTAATTCACACCTCCGGATCCATATTTTATAATTGATGCCACTCCCCTTTCATCTCATGAGGATAGGATATTCTTCCATCCCTCCATCTATTTGAACTAGCCATTGTTGATATTGTTGGTACATCATCAAAATGTGAAGGCTCTTGACACCACCTGTCAGACCCCATATTGGAACCTTTCGACACCATGATGACATGTCCACCTATGTTAATGGCTCGTGAGGCTGTTTTCATCCTCATTGCCCAATTGATCTCACTGAGTTTTCAACTTTTGTTGAATAATCTCCAATCTCAATTCAACATCCTTAGAAATTTTAGTCCATGAAACCGTAGTTAGGCTCCTTGAAGTTTCCTTGAGGATTTGACACATAAAACTACACATTCATACTTTCTCGCCCATTTGAGCTTTTAGAGGCATTGACATTTATATATGAAATTTACTAGTCAAATATTTGGCTATTACTATTTTCATCATAGCTTTCATGGTGGCCATTAAACAAATAAAAAAGTGGCATCCTTCACTCTAGAGCATTGATTTATTGAACTCTGCTGAAATAGTGATATTCCTACTCTACATTCTTTATAATCATAGGCCTTATACCACTTATGATAGGGAAAAGTGAATATCATGTTATCAGGAAGGATCCACTTTCCCTATCGAATCAAATGTGGCATAAGAGCTATGGTGTAGAGAAAATGGAAGATGAATATTTTATTTTTCCTGCTAAAAGGCCCATATCCGATTTTTAGTCTATATGTGCAAGATTAGGGTCGGCTTCTCTCTCTCTCTCTATATTCATGATCCCACCAAGTTCTTGGGCAAGCTACTAACATGCATAGTCCAAAATAGAAAAGGATAAAAGAGTCTTTCACTCTTTGTTTTAGCCAACCCACCCATATGTACATAGACGTAAATATCTACCGACAGAATTAATAGAGGTATGTTAGCTGCGGCAGCTTAAAGAAGAGATGGGAGATTTCTCATTTAAAGAAAAATATTTTCCCAAACCAAATTATGTGACCATATTTAATAACTAGTGGTCCTGTAAGCATAAGATTCTTAGCTCAGTTCCCAAGTTTCTCAGGGTGATGTTGGTCATCTAGCCTTGGTCCTTGTCCTGGACAAGTCCGTCCAAATATCTACATGCATGCTGCTGACTTGATTGACCCACTGGATTGGCTAGCATAATGTGCAATTTGGTATACAGTTCAACCCCTAAAGCATATCAAATTCATCCTCAATTATGCAATCAGTTTCCCTCCATTCGTATCTGTTGTTTAGTTTCTCAATGGTTTCATCGTCTCGCTGCACCATCTTGCTTGTCACATTCTGGTGCCATCTTGCCTCTTGCTTAGCCCAAGAGAGGATAACACCTCTCCATCCTGTCAGGGACAATCAGACGATCATCTCAGCAGGTCAAAGCTTCGCCTTAGGCTTCTTCAGCCCAGAGAATTCCGCCAATCGCTATGTTGGGATATGGTACAACAACGTTCCTGGTCGTACCGTCGTGTGGGTGGCAAACCGGGAGAAGCCTGTTAGAGATTCCTCAGGAGCTCTAGCCATTGCGGAAGATGGCAATCTGGTCGTCTTGGATGGAGGAAACAACACCCTCTGGAGCACAAACGTACCTGTACCTCTTTCCAGTCGTGCAAATGTAAGTGCAGTGCTGTTGCAGTCTGGAAATCTTGTACTTAGAAAGGGAGATGAAAGAGTTTTGTGGGAGAGTTTCGATTTTCCTTTAGACACGTTCCTTCCTGGCATGAAGTTAAGGTTTAACTTGAGTACTGGATCAACATGGCGCCTGAGATCATGGAAAGAAGCCAGTGACCCTGCTCCAGGGGCTTTTTCTGCTGGCATAGAACGTCAAGGCCTTCTTGCAGAGCTGATCGTGTGGAATGCTTCTGATCGGTACTGGAGAAGTGGCACCCTATGGAACGGGGACATGCTTAGTGACTTTTTGACCCAGAATCCTAATTTTGTGTCGTACTTGACTGTGATCGCCAACGACCAAGAGATTTATCTGACTTTTGTTTTATCGGAAGATTCGATCCAAGCCAGGTTTGTGTTAACCTATTTTGGTCAAATTCATCTGCTTGCATGGCAGGATGGTTCTCAAAGATGGGAGCGTATATGGTTGTCTCTTAGTACCGATTGCGATCAGTATAATTTTTGTGGAGCATTTGGTAGCTGTAGAGCAACGCGGTCAGAATCGAATTGTGAGTGTTTGAAAGGGTATGTGCCCAAGAATGAGGAATGGGACAAAGGGAATTGGTCTGGTGGCTGTGTGAGGAAAAGGGTGCTGAATTGTGAAAAGGGTGGAGATAGGTTTTTCATGATGGAGCAGTTGATATTGCCTGATCACGCAATAACAGTAGGGAAATCAAGTGCTGGAGAATGTGAAGATCATTGCAAAAGTACGTGTTCATGTGCAGCTTATGCGTTTGCTAACGTGACTGGCACTAACGCAACGTGCTTGGTTTGGGTTGGAGATCTGATTGATATGCAAAGGAATATTACTCGTGGTCGTTCTCTCTATTTACGTGTAGACAGCTCTGAAATGGGTACACTTTGATCCTCATTCTTCTAAATTTAGTATATCTTAGTAGATCTGCATACGATGGGAATATTATGTTCCTAATTTCTAAAAGATTATTCTTATCATATATGCTGGATTCCTGAAAGAATTACTGCTCAAATGCTTAGCATTTTCTGAGACGTAGAGTGCAGAAGGTACATGAGAAGATTAATTTTGATCTTATTTGCAGGGAACGGCTCTTCAAAAAGGAGAAATTTGCCCTTAATTGTACTCATAACAGTTAGCCTTGGTGTGTGTCTTGTAGGCAGTTTTGTTTATTGCTTCTGGAGGAGAATATACAAGCCAGGTAATACTTTTACAGAAACAGAGCAACTATTGAAGTGCCTTGGCATTGTCAAATGGTGTATTCCATCCGTCCCATATTTAATAGCTTTATTTGGTTTTTCAAAATAAACTAATTTTGTCTTTTGTCAACTGAGTTTCTTCTTTTTGATTTCTGCCAACCAGGACCAAAGGAACAAAACAACACTGGCGGCGACCTTGTTAATAATAGTGCTCCAAATTCCCAAGCTGCAATTGCAGCTGAGGTGCCATTATTTCATTTCCACAGCATAGTAACGGCGACCGACAACTTCAATGAAGCTAATAAGCTTGGAGAAGGAGGATTTGGACCTGTATACAGGGTAACACCTGCTTTTCTATTAAGAAAAAACGTACTCTCCTCTAGTGCTTTGTCAGCATGATTTGCAGCGTCTGCCAAGGAAACTACAGAAGGATTGGAGATGAGCATGGCAGCGCAGGTCAGGGGTTACTGTCAAAAAACTGCCCCTGCTTGTGTTGTGGGCGTTCACAGCTATAGCATGCCAAAAAGAGGAAGGGGGGAAGAGAGAAAGGAGCTGGAGGGTAGCGTGCTGTTAGTTTCTATCGACGCGGCCGCCGGAAAACTTGCCGGCAAAGCACTAGAGCGGAGACTGGGGAAAAACTCTCTCCAGCCAGTTGGAGAGTATCAGGGCTCCTTTTTTTATACATAATTATACCACATGTTTAAAAAGTCCTTGAGCAGTACTTTATTGTTCATATTAATGGACACTTGTTGAATATCAAATTTATAGGGAATATTACTGGGTGAAGAGGTTGCTGTGAAGCGACTATCCAAAAGCTCTGGACAAGGCCTAGTTGAGTTGAGAAATGAAGTGGAGCTCATTGGGAAACTCCAGCACAAAAATCTTGTGAAGCTTCTGGGTTGGTGCATCCATGGAGAAGAGAAAATGCTCGTCTATGAATATCTGCCCAACAAAAGCTTGGATAAATTACTATTCGGTTTGTTCTGTGTAAACTTCGAAGCTAAATAGTCTGTGTCACTTTCTTCAAACATTGACATTCCCATTACAGCCAAATTGAAAATTTTCAGCTAAGTTTTTGGTGTGGATATTTATTGGCTTACAAGCCAATCTCATCAAGTTCCACTGAACTGTCTACTCTTCAAATCAGTGGCTCAGTGCTTCACATACTTGGAAAATTGATGTGGTATAACTATCATGAGCAATATCAGATCATGACTCCCTGTTTGTTTAACCAGAAAATTCTAATATATGTATTTATCAGGTAGAACTGAAAGCCCTGTTTTCTAAATTCAATACTAGTTCTACTCATTATCAGATCCAGCCCAGAAGGCACTGCGAGATTGGAAGATCCGTTTCAGCATTATTGAAGGAATTGCTCAAGGCCTTCTCTATCTACATAGATACTCAAGAATAAAAATAATCCACCGCGACCTGAAAGCGAGCAACATTTTGTTAGATGGTGACATGAACCCCAAAATTTCAGACTTTGGCACGGCCAGGATTTTTGGAGGCAACCAAACAGAGGCAAATACAAACAGAGTTGTTGGAACATTGTAAGTATAAAGTTACTAGCCCACAACCAACGAGTTGAGAAAAATGTAAAATCATTAACACCCACAAAGGCAAAACTATCTCACTTGTCATTGTTTCTGGGGTCTTGATAAATGCAGTGGATACATGCCACCTGAATATGCATTAGATGGGAACTTCTCAGAGAAATCAGATGTTTTCAGTTTCGGTGTGCTTCTTATCGAACTTGTCAGTGGAAGGAAGAACACGGGGTTTTACCCTTCCAAACATTCAATCTACCTTTTGGGGAATGTATGCAATAGATTTTTTCATGATATTCAGCTGTTACATTTTCATTTTAGGAACACCCATAAGATATCCTTTCAGGAATAAAGGCAATAAAATTAACTTTTTTTGCAGGCATGGCACTTGTGGAGTGAAGGCAGAGGAGTGGAACTTCTGGATCCGGTGTGCAAGGACTCATTCGATGCCCAGCAAGTGCTAATGTGCATCAACGTGGGACTACTGTGTGTGCAAGAGGATGCTAATGACAGACCAACCATGAATTCTGTCATCTCCATGTTAGGCAGCGACGGCACAAATCTACCTGAACCCAAGATGCCTGCTTTTTCTGATAGAAGTACAAACACTGTTTGTTCTTCGGCTCCAGTTGTAAGCAGCTATTCTATAAATCAGGTGACACTAAGCATGGTGGTCCCTCGTTGAGGTCGAGAATACAAGAGTATCAAGTAGATTGAGATATAGCAGATTGTACATATCACATTGGAGATTGACAGTCAAAAGTAGTGATCCATTTGTCTGTATTAGTCAATTTTGACACATCTGATAGAAATTAACGTCAACCAATTAAATTCTACTTATTTGTTTTCTTAAGAATTTCTTCTATGCATATGAAAAAATATTGATAAATATTGCTGACACCTACGAACGCATGCATCTAAGAGAAGTCTTCAACATGTGCATCAAAACTATTACTCTCGCTGGGCAGGATCCAGCCAGAATCGAATTTGTCATGGGCCAAGATCCGATCCCCTAACACTACAACCCACCAAGATCCGAAGTACCAAACTCTGTGACAAGCTCCTTAGTCCATCAGAACCTGCCTTCTTATTGCGAACTTGGATGCAATTAAGCCACTTAACAGTCCATTAAACAGTATAGTTAACCTCCAATGTACATGAACTAATAACTCCCTCCAAATATCAATAGCCACATTTACAAAATTAATGGTTTTTATTAAATGGTGAAACCCACATCTAAGAGAAGGGAAAATAAATTTATAATTTTTTTTTAAGTACTAAACTACTTAAAATAAACAAAATAGAGCTATTAATATATAATAAACTTTTTTGCTAAAAGAAGCTATTAATGTAGGAGAGAGGAAGCATATACGAGCCAAATCGGACATCATAAGGCAATGCCACGCTCGGATCCGGCCCAAATCGAACATTATAAGGAAATGCATTTTGCCTATAGGGGTGTCAATGCTCGTCGCATGCAGAAAATCAACACTCTCGGCAAAAAGAACATATACGCACAAAGTCAATTTTGCAAGGTGTCAAAAGCTGACTGGCCGTTGCATGGTTGTAAATGGGGACCCTCCGTGCTACCTAAATCACATTGCTCTTCCTTTCTTTGTCCGTGAGAATATCTCAGAGGGTTTGGTCTCCAATTTTTTCATCTCTTAACAACCAGGTATTATACACTGTTGATATATGATTAGAATTTGTTCACTAGTATACTGAGAAATTATGTTTTCTTATCAATCTTCTTTAATTCATACAATGGAAAACATGCCATTTTCCTCTAATTGTAGACATTTTTCATAGTTCTATAGTTCAAAAGCTTGTATAAGGTAAAATTATTATATGGTGTTTCTCTATCTATATGTGCCTTGATATTCTTATCTATTCTTTTGCGTTCTTGAAATTGCATTAGGATCTGAAATGCAAAAGTAAGAGGCTAATAGCAGACTACAAGACAATCCAATGGAAGGGGATGAGGCGGAGGATCTTCAGGGAAGTTTCTTGGAGAATTTATGTGATCTTATTACGGATCTTGTAGTTTCAAATCATATCACAAGAGGTTTCTCCACAAGTTGTTCATTAGAATATAAGACGCCTTCTGCTTTTCCTTTGTGGACTATCACAAAAGACTGCTGCCCAAGGGCTCCCATAAAGGCTTGTGCAAAGCCACGAGAGGTGACTAATACGAGGCTATGTAGGAGGCTCCAGTTTTAAACCTCGTTTTGATGTTAACTGAGAGTATTTGACGTGGCTTGGTTATATGGGGGCCTAATTTAATTTCTGTTATAAATGATTTGTTAAAATACCTGTTAGTTTGGTACTTTGATTTGGTTTGCTGTATAGCCTTGGTTTGGTTTCCTTTTTGGTTCGTTTTGACTGATAACCAATGCTTGTTCTTAACTCAACAGCTCGAACTTTATAGTTAACCTGGTATTGAAAAAATCGAGGGAGATACCGTGTTTGATTCTTCCAGTTGTATTGTATGTTCTTGTACAAACTTTGCTTGGGTGTGAAAGGGGAGTGTTAGTTTGGCACTTTGATGTGGTTTGTTACATATACGGCCTTAGTTTATTTTCTTGCTTTGATTTGGTTGATAATTAGTATCAGTTTGCTCACTTAACAACTCAAAGCAGTTTGTAGGGTTGTTTTTTCCAACTAATGCAACGCTGATATTATTAAACTAAGAGATCAGCTCCATGTAAATGTCTAAATGCACATGTTGTACCAGAAAGCAGTCTGGGAAAATATTTATCGGCTATGAGATCGATAGCGTATATATTAACACATATTAGCGTCAGTGGTACACTAATATATGCTAGTATGTGCATCATCGATCTTATATATCAACGCTTCTCCAAGTGTTTTTTATGTTGTGCTTATAAAAAGTGGAGAACATAAAAACACTTCCATTGTACATAGTAGTCATATTCATATGTAGCTGATGAAAAATATCACATTATTGTACTCCTTTTGTCCTACTTTAATAATTCTATTTAATTCTTTAAAATAAATTAATTTATTCTAAAAATTAAATAAAATTATTAATATGGATAATAAGAGTATGTTGGACCTACGTGTCCAAAAGTCAAGTTTAGGGAAATGGTTGAGGCGGAGAGAGGGGAGTTGGACAAAATGGACAAGTGCATGTATACGAATGGATGAAGCTAAGGCCAATTGAAGTGAAAAGGAAGGGGATTATGGTAAGGAGGGTATGTTTGGTACCACTTTAACTTTTAAATAGAAACGCTTTTGGGTCGCATATGTGTAAAATGTCTTATTATTTTAAAAGGGCATTTAAAACTTTACCCGCCACCTGAAGAAAGTTCTGATTTAATGGCCCTTTAAGCTAATTTGCTTTCCAATCTAAACAAGCACGAAATGAACCAAGACAAAAGAAAAGGACGTTACGGTTCCTTTATTGTTGCTCCTTGAAACCCCTATTGAAGCCGCTACTCTTCGGCTGCAACGTGATAGCCTCATATTCTGCCATGTGCCATTATGTGGCAGCCATGGAGGTTGTCATGGTTGACTGTGAGATATTGGTGGTAACAACACTAATGGTTTCTCTTTGGCTGGTGGTGGCTCCTCCGATAAACTTTTATCCCCTCCCAATTCAATTCCATGGGCATGCCTCCTCCTTCCTTGAATAATGGTTTATGGTATAGACAGGGAGTACATATAGGCTCCTCCTCTTTCCTTGAATTCTTTCTCATACTGAGGTTGGGCTAGAGGTCTTTGGTTGAAGGAGCCATCCATCTCCGGGTAGTGTGCTTGTCTTAGTACTTATTTCCGCCCTTCTCTCATACAGTACGATGTTGTGTATCTCTACATCTTTCCAATCCCCTCTCTTTGGAGAATATCTAGTGGAACCAATGTACAAGCCATGTGGTGCGTAGGTTAATACGTTTCAACACTTTCTACCCTTCTAAATGTGAGTAATTTTGGGTTTTTACTTCAATTACGAGTCAGAAAGTGAATGGAAGTATCTATATCAGTTCCATTCAATAATTATTCCTCTCTTTTGGTCATGCCAAGGTAATTTAATAAGCACATTGTTCTCCTTCAGAAACTGTATTACCTAGTTTGCATATTCTCCTCCAGAAGCAATAAACAACACTGCCTACAAGACAGTGCGAGGCTAATTGTTATCAGTACAATTAACAACATTTTTCTCGTTTTGGAAGATCCTTTCCCTGCAAATGTTGGCTATTTCAACATTATTTCTTTCAGGAAACCACCATATATCATGAGCTTACTTAGAAGTTATTTACATAATAATTTAAACAAAATATAGAAGTATGAGTTTCAAAATGTACCTAGTTCAGAGCTGTCTACGCGTAAGTAGAGAGCCTGACCACGAGTAGAATTGTCATGCATATCGATCACATCTCTATCCCAAACCCAGCACGTTGAGTTAGTGCCAATCAAATTGGCAAAAGTACACGCTACACAAGAACAGTTGCTCTGGCAACGAGCTTCACATTCTCCCATACTTGATTCCCTTACTGATATTGTTTGATCAGGCAGTAGTACCATCCTCTCCACCTTGAAAAATCCATCTCCTCCCTTTTCGCAATCCAACACCCTTTTCCTCAAACAGCCAGCAGACAAATTCCCTTTGTCCCACTCTTCCCGATTCTTGGGCACATACCCTTTCAAGCACGCACAATCCGACTCCCTTCCTACACAAGATCCAAATGGCCCACAAGAGTTGTACCGATCACAATTGGTACGAAGCGACCACCACCCAATATCCCATCTCTGAGAATCCTTCTGCCATGAGAACTGCTGAATTTGACCAGAATCAGTTAGCACGAACCTGGACTGGATCGAATGGTCCGAAGGAGTGATTGTCATATAAATCTCTTGGTCGGTAGCTATCACAGTCGGGTAGGATAGAATATAAGGGCTCTGGGCGGCCAAGCCACTAAATATGCCCGGGCCCGCATCCCATACACCACTTCTCCAGTACCGATCAGAACCTTTCCACATGATCAGCTGTGCAAGAGGGCCTTGACGATCTACGCCCAGAGAGAAAGGCCCTGGAGCAGGGTCGTTGGCATCTTTCCATGATCTCAGGCACCATGTTGATCGAGTTCTCAAGTTGAGACTCAGCTTCATGCCGGGAAGGAACGTGTCTGAAGGAAAATCGAAACTCTCCCATAATATTGTTTCATCTCCCTCTCTAATTATGGACAAGATTTCCAGACTGCAACAGCACTGCACTTACATTTCCACGACTAGCAAGAGGTACAGATACATTTAGAAACTAGCTAGTTTTTCCGGTGGATACTAAGAGATGCAGATGGAGGGCAAGGGATTGTACTAGTTACGGATAAAATTGATAAGCTTAGAAGAGTGAACTGTGTCCTAAATCAAACATTTTTCTGCTAGCAAGAACACTGGGTCAATCATGTAGTCTGCCACTGTTGATATTTGGATCCTGCATATATATATCACGACACATTTGTGTGTATATTAGCATCTTTGGATTTTGATCCAAATGTATGTATTCCCTCTTAAATTAATAGCTTTATTTGACAAAAAAGTTTATTTCATATTTATAGCTCCATTTTGTACAATTTGAGTCGTTGGGTATTTAAAAAAGAGTATCAAAAGTTTATTTTTTCTTTTCTTCTTAAATATTAGTTTCACCTTTTAATAAAAATTATTATTTTTTTAAATATAACTATTTTTATAGAACAGAGGGAGTATATTATACATTGGCCTCTATGAACCATATTCTTCCTCATTTCTAAATATTTTTTATAGAAATGACATATCAAATAAATCTTCAGAGTAACCTCTTTTTCCATTTGAATGTGTATTCGTAGGTGACATTAGTGGACGGATACCGCCGACATGATATAGTAGGAAAATATTTTTCGGACCCGTTTTCATGACTAAATTACATGACCAATGCCATGTGGAGGGGGGAAAGATAAGAATAGATCCTATTCCCTAAGTTTTTCTCTCCCTATTTTAGGTGATGTAACAGCTTCTTATTGCTGGTCAGCTTGCCCTGGTCATGAAAACCAGGCTAGACAAGTCCGATATAGCAAGTGTCGGTGCAGATACAGAGACGCGGACCGTGTGTTACAGCCTCATGAACACACACAAGCAACCTTGAGTCCGTGTATGTCAGCAAACACCCCTTTCTGGTAGATGCATGCATTACTAAATGTCAGTACATTTGTCCATATTTGTTCATATGTATACAGAGGATATTTAAAGATACTATAGTATCTGACTTAATTGTTGACTTTGAATCTTATCATATATATCAGAATTGAGTGATGCAAACAACAAGACCATTATTGACTTTCAATCTCCCATGAGATATGTACACTCTGCTCAATCGCAAGCTAGTTGATACAGTTCAATTCAAGACATTAACGAGGGGATACCATGCTTAGTGTCACCTGATTTGTAGAATAACTGCTTACAACTGGAGCCGAAGAACTAACACTATCTGAACTTCTACCAGAGAAGGCAGGCATCTTAGGCTCAGGAAGACGTGTGTTGTCGCTGGCTAACATGGAGATAACCGAATTCATAGTTGGCCTGTCATTAGCATTCTCTTGGACACACAGTAATCCCACATTGATGCATGTTAGCACTTGTTGGGCGACGATTGAGTCCTTGCATACCGGATCCAGAAGCTCCAGCCCTCTGCCTTCTCTCCACAAGTTCCATGCCTGCAAAATAGTTCATTCCATGTCTTTTATCTAAAAAAAAAAAAAAAATTATGGCGTTTTCATAAATGAAAATGTACAACTAGATCTCAAGAAAAGAGAGTAAGCAATGAGCTTTAAAAACATACAGTTCCTAAAAGGTAGCTTAAATGTTTGGAAGGGTAAAACCCTGTGTTCTTCCTTCCACTGACAATTTCGATAAGCAGCACGTCGAAACTGAAAACATCAGATTTCTCTGAGAAGTTCCCTTCTCTGGTGCGAAGAGACGATGAAACCATTTAGAAACTAGCTTTTCCTGTGGGTTGCTAAGAGATGCACATGGAGGGCAAGTGATTGCATTAGTCACGGAAACAATTGACAAACTTTAAAGTTTGAACTGTGTCCCAAATCAAACATGTTTCTGCTAGCCAGTCCACTGGGTCAATCATTTCGGCTGCATGCACCGTTCATATTTGGATCATGCATGTTTATCACGACACATTTGCGTGCTTATTAGTAGCGTCGGATTTTGATCCAAATGCATGTGTATCACAAGAGTGCTTACCCAGGACGATTTTACGAAAGCTTCTTTAGCAGAATTCAACGAAAGATAGCCATTTCTTTATTCGTTGGATGAAACTAGGATGAAACTCTCCTCATAATGCTAAGTTAAGAAGACAAATTTTTGACCGGTACAATTCAAATGCAAATTTCAACTTCTCAAGGTCAAATGGATAGAGAAGTTTCAAAGTCTAAGGCGTTATGTGCCCAACCGGCGAGGCATGTGTATTGTAATTAAGTAAATTTATTGATTAAAACTATATTTAAATTTAAGTATATAATTAATTTTAAGAATATAATTAAATTTAATTATGGTAAAGTTATATTTAAAATTGATAAGACTTAAAAATCGGAGCGGTCGTATTCCTATGAATGAAGGTTAAAGAGTAGAGTATTTGTCATGCTCTGAATTTTATATTAACTTGAAAAATAAAATTTGTAATCAAGGAGGACCCAGATCATCCATGTATAAATAAGTAATATTTATAAAATAATTAATTTATAAAAGTATAAAATTTTAAAAAGAATGTGATAGACACCACAATATCATGTTAACATAAATATACAATGTAAACAAAAAAAATATTAAACAAAATCCGGCTTATTGGCCCTTAGTTTTTCTACAGACCATCTACCATAGCCCCAAACTAGTGTTTACACCTGCAATATTTGGGGGTATGTGAGTATAAAGTTTATACCCATCAGGTAGTATTAAATGCTACTAACATGTTGAAACAAAATTTAAATAAATCATATTTCAGATTTGATGACTTAGAAATTAAAGTCAACTCTTTTGCATAGCTTAAAATAAATATATTTTTAATCACAGAATGTCACCGATACTAAAATGACATACACTCATGCTCATAGGGCAATGAGATCAGAAGAAGGTTTTTTTCAATAATACCCCAACTCCTGAGCATGTTATAAGCCTCATTAGGCAGTATCCAGGAGTAATAAACTTTGATAGTTCTTGGCTGCATGCAGAAGAACTACCCTTTAAATTTTGAATTTAAAAAAATGACTAGAATAATCAAGCAATATTCAAATATTGATGCTTTGAAAAATATCGTTAAGGGGTAGACATTCATTTGAACCCTAACGGTATTTTAAGCTCGTTACTTTAAAAGTAAATCTTAGTGTATAACTTGAAGGCACTTTGAAAATGAAGTCTATCACAAAATTAGGATTTAGAACCACCTACCCTTGTAAAGCCTTCACTCATTGTTGGCTTAAATGCGGTGGGTGGTACCTCCGCTTGTGCTGAGATATTCTTTTTGTTAGTGCTGGGACTATCTGCGCTTCCGGCCCGAGAGTGGCAGACAAGGTCTCCTCTTGCTCTGGGTCATTTTTCCCTTTTTGAGGGGCTAACTCAAATTAGCTATGACTGATTTTTGAATTGATAAAATTGGGTGAGAAATGGCTTAAAAATGGGTGTTTAAAGCTGGTAGGGGTCAGAAGAGAAGAGAAAGGGGTGGGGCAAATTGGAAATCCCACTCTCCTTAAATAAGAAAAAAGGTTGTTGGATGTGTAACACGTGTTGCACATCCAGCTGCAGGAACCCATGCTCCTTCAGCTAAAAGGCTAGCCACAAGCTAGCTTACGCCCAAGCCTACCTCATTACAGCAGGTGCGCGTGTCAGCAAGCTGGCGTCAACATGCTGACACAAAAATACTTTTTTTAAAACAAATCATGATATCTCCTTATCAAAAACTCGAATTTGAAATAAAGGTGGATCCCGCCTATGACATATTTCTCGAGGTTGTAGCCTATGTTCACGTGTTAAAATTTTGCGTCCTTAGGCTCATTATAATCATCTCTCCGAACCGTACGAATGATCTAAAAGGTCCAAAAGGAGATTGAGGTTCGAACAATGTCAAATTGGTAAAAAGGGTTATTGGGCCCGAAAACTCTAAATGGACTAGAAGGTATATTTTCAAAAAATTTCAGGTTGTTATAATGTTATGGGTACAAGGGATTAATTTTGCACAAACTCAAATACATAAATTACTTAGAATAGCTTAGGAAGTGATTTTAGAGAGTTTTAGATTGAATTAAGCAAAAAAGGGTAAAACTATAAAATTATTGTGTAATTGATCAGTTGTTGTACATTTCATAGGTTGAATCAATCGATCGCCACTTGAAAACAGTCCTTTATAAAAACAGATTGAGAGTTTATTGATCGATCACCCGGAAGATTAATCAATCACTAGCAGAGTTGTACCCTAATGAAAGAGTGAATGATCGATTTATGTATCTATAATTGTCTAATTTAATGATTTCAGGAAGTGATTGTATTCCTAGTTGGAGTCAAATTTTTAAACTGACTTAGAGACCTATTCAAAGGCAAAGAAATCACGAATTTAAAGAGGGAAAAACCTATAAAATGATATAGAAGAAATGAGAGTTTTTTTGTCATTGTTTTCCTAGAGAGATCACCTAAAAAGCTTGTAGGTCAGGTTAATGATGATTTCATGAAGATGCACGATTGAGAGAAAGAATATTATACAACAAATACAAGAGGAATTACAACAAATTCTTCAAAGGAGGTGAAGAAACTCAAAGGTGAATCAATAATTGAAAAATAAGTCTAGAATTGAGTAGTTAGAGGAAGATGAAGACGGAACACAAAGAAGGTAAGCTTTAAGGATTCAAAAAGAGGGAGAAACTTGAAGGCCAACAATGAAAACGACGGAACAAAGAAAAATAGTTTTCATTTGTATCGAGTCAAAAGCGGTTGGTTGGTTATCTTTACAAGAAAAAAGACTATCTGTAATATTTTTAAGTATCACTAATAGTCATAAAAGCATAGTAAAGAACTATTAGTAACGCTTAAAAAGTGTTGCTAAATGTGTGGCAAAAATTCATATTACAACTTTTCATTTTTGACACATATGAAAAGGCATCGCTAATAGTACTTCTATCGGTGATGTTTTTTTTGTTCTCTCGCTAATATTATATTTTTTGTAATACTTTATAAAATGTCGCTACTATAGAAAATATTTTTTAAAAAATACAAAAATTTTATTAGCAACACTTTTAAAAGTGTCACAAGTAAGGAAAAAAAAACTTTATTAGTGACATTTTTAAAAGCATTGCTAGTAAGAAATTTTTTTTAAAATAACTCTTATTGAAAGAGGGGGTGCCAGAATCCGGGGGGGGGTAGACTTCGGCAAAATAGCCGGACCCCTCCTCCGGCCGGTGAGAGAGGAGGGATGGGAACAGAGGGGAGGGGCAGAGCTAGGAGGAGAAGGAGGCAGCCGATGCTGGGGGGAGGGGAGGCCATACTCTAATGAACAAGTCGGAACCACTCCTCCTGCCAGCAAGGAGAGGAGGGAAGGGAGCATTGGGTAGGGGCAGAGCCAGGAGGAGAAGGATGCGACCAACAACAGGGGAGGCCAACGGCAACGGCAATAGTCGGGTGGGGGAGTCAGGGGAGCACAATGGGGAGGGGGGATTATAGCTTCAGGCAAAAATTCACCCCCTCTAGGCATATTGCGATGCTTTTGTATGAGCATCGCTAATAATACACATAATTGCGACACTTATACAAAATCATTGCAAATATTTAAGAAAAACTCAAACTTACCTATTTTTGACACTTCTTTTAAGGCGTCGCTAATAGAAAACAAGTTGTGATGCTTATTACAACTTTTTTAGGGGCTCCCTAATAAGAACAAAAAGCCCAATTAATTTATCAATAGGTCCATAGTAAAATTATATTATATACAATAAGATAATTTTACTATTGTCCGCTTGCAATGAATTCTCGTGTGAAGCAAATCTTGACGAGTAAGTCAACCTAAGGACCTCCTAGAACCCCTAGACCGATAATAAAGTAATTTTATTTCTCTAAAAATATTAAAAAATGAGACATACACTAATATCCACCATAAAAGCCCTAAGCTATAATAAATGAGAAGCTATACGACTCAGTTTTACTATAGTCACAAGCCAATAATAGTAAAATTATATTATAATATGCAATATAATTTCGTTGTGGACCTATTGGTAAATATGGATGACCACTAGGTCTCAGTAAAAATTATCTATTTTTTTAAGATAAACCTTAAACCTAACTATTTTCCCTCTTCTCTCTCCCCTCTTTCTTCTCTCTCTATCTCTCTTCTCTCTCCTCTCTCTCTGTCTTGCTCTTTTCTATCTTCCTCTTTCATTGTCTTTCTCTCTATTCTCTGCCTCTCTCTCTCTCTCCTCTACCCTCTCCTCTCTCTATGTCTCTCTCTCTTCTCTCTGATTCTCTTCCTCTCTCTTTGTCTCTCTCTTCTCTTTCTCCTCACTCTCTTCTCTTCCTTTCTTTCTCTCTCTATCCTCTTTCTCTCTCTCCTCATGCTCTCTCTCTATTCTCTCTTTGCTCTATTCTCTCTCTTCTCTTCTCTTCCTCTTTCGTTTTCCCCTCTCTTCTTGTAACTACTATCAATTTTTGGTACAATTTTTTACCTCTAATAAAGCTATTTTATGAATTTTAAATTATTTAGAACTAGATATTTAGTGAGTTTTTGCATGGGTGTATTAGAGCTCGGAGAAAAAAATATATAGAGCCTTTAACCATATAAATTGGATATCAGGGTCAAAAGTTACGGCCTTAGGAAGCATGAGAAGACCTACTTATAAAGTATGGGATAGCCTACCCATGTAAGATCTAATTTTGTAGGGCTTGTCTATACGTGCCCAATGATACCAAAAATGCATGAATTGAAGTTCCGGAGACAAAGTTATATGTATTTAAAGATTTTAAATTTTTTAAAAAAGAAAATAAAAAAAGAAGATTTATTTCATCATTGCCCTCTATAAACTGTATTCCTCATCATTTCTAAACATTTGTTATAGAAATGATATAGCAAATAAATCTTCATAGTAACCTCTTTGTACAATTGAATGTGTCCGTCAATGACATTATTAGACGGACACCGACATGACATAGTAAGTGTTTGTGCAAATACAGAAACACACAGAGTGTAACAACCTCATTAAAGGACACAAACAACCTTCAGTCCGTGTTTGTCAGCGAACACCCCTTTCTGGTAGATGCATGCATTACTAAATGTCAGTACATTTGTCCATATTTATTCATATGTATGCAGAAGATATCTAAAGATACTATATGAATCTTATCAGATATATCAGAATTGAGTGATTCAAACAACAAGACCATTATTGACTTTCAATCTCCAATGAGATATTCAAGACATTAACGAGGGGATACCATGCTTAGTGTCACCTGATTTGTAGAATAACTGCTTACAACTGGAGCCGAAGAACTAACACTATCTGAACTTCTACCAGAGAAGGCAGGCATCTTGGGCTCAGGAAGATGTGTGTTGTCGCTGGCTAACATGGAGATAACCGAATTCATAGTTGGCCTGTCATTAGCATTCTCTTGGACACACAGTAATCCCACATTGATGCATGTTAGCACTTGTTGGGCGACGATTGAGTCCTTGCACACCGGATCCAGAAGCTCCAGCCCTCTGCCTTCTCTCCACAAGTGCCATGCCTGCAAAATGATTCATTTCATGTCTTTATCGAAATATTTTACGGGGATTCTGTAAATAAAAACGTACAGCAAGATAAGAAGAAAAGAGAGTAAATCATAAGCTTTAAATGCTTACAGTTCCTAAAAGGTAGATTGAATGTTTGGAAGGGTAAAACCCCGTGTTCTTCCTTCCGCTGACAATTTCGATAAGCAGCACGCCGAAACTGAAAACATCTGATTTTTCGGAGAAGTTCCCGTCTAATGCATATTCAGGTGCCATATATCCACTGCACTTATCATTACCCCAGCAAACGTTAGTAAAATTGAGCAGTAACATAGTTTTGCCTATGGGTGTAAATGATTGCAGATCATATTCAACTTGTTGGCTGCAGGTTTAGTGATTGAACTTACAATGTACCAACAACTCTGTTTGTATTAGCCTCTGTTTGGTTGCCTCCAAAAATCCTGGCCATGCCAAAGTCTGAAATTTTTGGGTTCATTTCACCATCTAACAATATGTTGCTTGCTTTCAGGTCACGGTGGATTATTTTTAATCTTGAGTATCTATGTAGATAGAGAAGGCCTTGAGCAATTCCTTCAATAATGCAGAAACGCATCTTCCAGTCAAGCAGTGCCTTCCGGGTTGGATCTGATTGTCAGTAGAAAGAGTCTTGTATTAAGAAAACAGGGTTTTCAGTTGAAGGTGACAATGCTTGTCGAAGGTGATACGAGACTATTTAGCTTCCAAGTTTAAGCAGAACAAACCAAATAGTACTTTATCCAAGCTTTTGTTAGGCAAATATTCATAGATGAGCATCTTCTCTTCTCCATGGACGCACCAACCCAGGAGCCTCACAAGATTTCTGTGCTGGAGTTTCCCAATGAGTTCCACTTCATTTCTCAACTCAACTAGGCCTTGTCCCGAAGTTTTGGATAGTCGCTTCACAGCAACCTCTTGACCCAGTAATTTTCCCTGCAAAAAGATATTCAACAAGTTTTCGTTCATATGGACAATAAGCTTTTCTGCTTTTTTTTTTTTTTTTTGACATAGGGCATAATTATGTATAGAAAAAACAAGAGCAGGGGCTACCCTGTATACTGGTCCGAATCCTCCTTGCCCAAGCTTATTGGCTTCAATGAAGTTGTCTGTTGCTGTGACTATACTGTGGAACTTGAATAATGGCACCTCAGCTGCAATTGCATCTTCCGAGTTTAAAGTGCATTTATCATTGAGGCAGCCACTGGTATTTGCTAGTGGGATTGTCTTATCTTGTCCCTTTGGTCCTGGTTGGTAGAAATCAGCTAGGGAAGAAATTTAGTGGAGAAAAGACACAAATGAAATAAAAAATTGCAACACAGAAAAAAGACAGAATTTGTATTAGTTATAAGGATTGAGCAGTACTCTGAGAACACCACTTGTAAAAACCTAAATATCACTTAGTCATGCCACAATAATTCAATAAGCACATTTTTCTGCTTCAGTAACAGTATTACCTAGTTTGTATATTCTCCTCCAGAAGCAATAAACAACACTGCCTACAAGACACACTGCTAGGCCAACGATTATCAGCACAATTAACAACAATTTTCTCCTTTGGGAAGACCCATTCCCTGCAAATGGCCATTTCAACATTATTTCTTTCAGGAAACCACCATATATCATAAGCTTAACCTCTTAGAAGTTATATACATACGATAATTTAAACTAAATATAGAAGTAAGAGTTTCGAAATGTACCCAGTTCAGAGCTGTCTACGCGTAAGTAGAGAGCCTGACCATTAGTAGAATTGTCTCGCATATCGAGCACATCTCTATCCCAAACCAAGCACGTTGAGTCAGTGCCAATCACACTGGCAAACGCATACGCTACACAAGAACAGTTGCTTTGGCAACGAGCTTCACACTCTCCCATACTTGATTCCCTTACTGATATCGGTTGATCAGGCAGTACCATCCCCTCTATCTTGAAAAATCCATCTCCTCCCCTTTCACAATCGAACACCATTTTCCTCACACAGCCAGCAGACCAATTCCCTTTGTCCCATTCCTCCTGATTCTTGGGCACATACCCTTTCAAGCACACACAATCCGATTCTGACCCCCTTGCCTTACAGTAACCAAATGGCCCGCATGAGTTATACCGATCACAATTGGTACGAGGCGACCACCACCCAAGATCCCATCTCTGAGAATCGTTCTGCCATGTAAACTGCTGAATTTGACCAGAATCAGTTAGCACAAACCTGGTCTGGATCGAATCGTCCGAAAGAGTAATTGTCATATAAATCTCTTGGTCGTTAGCTATCACAGTCAGGTACGCTAGAAAATTAGAGCTCTGGGCCAAGCCACTAAACATGCCTCCATCCCATACACCAAATCTCCAGTAACGATCAGAACCTTTCCACATGATCACTTGTGCAAGAGGGCCTTGAGGATCTATGCCGAGGGAGAAAGCTCCTGCAGCAGGGTCGTCATCTTTCCATGATCTCAGGCGCCATGTTGATCGAGTTCTCAAGTTGAGACTCAGCTTCATTCCAGGAAGGAACGTGTCTGAAGGAAAATTGAAACTCTCCCATAATATTGTTTCATCTCCCTCTGTAAGGACAAGATTTCCAGACTGCAGCAGCACTGCACTTGCATTTTCACGACTAGCAAGAGGTACAGATACGTTTGTGCTCCAGAGGGTATTGTTTCTTCCATCCAAGACGACCAGATTGCCATCTTCTGCAATGGCAAGAGCTCCTGAGGAATCTCTAACTGGGTTTTCCCGGTTTGCAACCCACACAAAGGTCGGACCAGAAATGTTGTTGTACCATATTCCAACATAACGATTGCTGGAATTCTCTGGGCTGAAGAAGCCTAAGGCGAAGCTTTGACCCGCTGAGATGATCGTCTGATTGTCCCTGACAGGATTAAGAGGTGTTATGCTGTCTTGGGCGATGCAAATGGTAAGATGCCACCAGCATATGACGTGCAAGCTGGTGCGAAGAGACGATGAAACCATTTAGAAACTAGCTTTTCCTTTGGGTTGCTAAGAGATGCGCATGGAGGGCAAGCGATTGCATTAGTCACGGAAACAGTTGACAAACTTTTAAAGTTTGAACTGTGTCCCAAATCAAACATGTTTCTGCTAGCCAGTCCACTGGGTCAATCATTTCGGCTGCATGCACTGTTCATATTTGGATCATGCATGTTTATCACGACACATTTGCGTGCTTATTAGTAGCGTCGGATTTTGATCCAAATGCATGTGTATCACAAGAGTGCTTACCCAGGACGATTTTACGAAAGCTTCTTTAGCAGAATTCAACGAAAGATAGCCATTTCTTTATTCGTTGGATGAAACTAGGATGAAACTCTCCTCATAATGCTAAGTTAAGAAGACAAATTTTTGACCGGTAAACTTCAAATACAAATTTCAACTTCTCAAGGTCAAATGGATAGAGAAGTTTCAAAGTCTAAGGCGTTATGTGCCCAGCCGGCGAGGCATGTGTATTGTAATTAAGTAAATTTATTGATTAAAACTATATTTAAATTTAAGTATATAATTAATTTTAAGAATATAATTAAATTTAATTATGGTAAAGTTATATTTAAAATTGATAAGACTTAAAAATAGGAGCGGTTAAAGAGTAGAGTGTTTGTCATGCTCTAAATTTTATATTAACTTGAAAAGTAAAATTTGTAATCAAGGAGGACCTAGATCAACCATATATAAATAAATAATATTTATAAAATAATTAATTTATAAAAGTATAAATTTTTAAAAAGAATGCGATAGATACCACAATATCATGTTAACATAAATATACAATATAAACAAAAAAAATATTAAACAAAATCCGGCTTATTGGCCCTTAGTTTTTCCACGGACCGTTCTACTACAGCCCCAAACTAGTATTTACACCTGCAATATTTGTAGATATGTGAGTATAAAGTTTATACCTAGTAGGTAGTATTAAATATTACTAACGTGTTGAAGCAAAATTTAAATAAATCATATTTTAGATTTGATGACTTAGAAATTAAAGTCAACTCTTTTGTATAGCTTAAAACAAATACATTTTTAATCACATAATGTCACCGATACTAAAACGATATACACCTATGCTCATAGGGCAATGAGATCAGAAGAAGAAGGTTTTTTCAATGATACCCCAACTCCTGAGCATGTTATAAGCCTAATTAAACAGTATCCAGGAGTAATAAACTTTGATAGTTCTTAACTACATGCCGAAAAACTACCCATTAAATTTTGAATTTAAAAAAATGACTAGAATAATCGAGCAATATTCAAATATTGATGCTTTGAAAAATGTCATTAAGGAGTAGACATTCATTTGAACCCTAACGGTATTTTAAGCCCGTTACTTTAAAAGTAAATCTTAGTGTATAACTTGAAGGCACTTTAAAAACGGAACCTAGCACAAAATTAGGATTTAGAACCACTTACCCTCGTGAAGCCTTCACTCATCGTCAGCTTAAATGCGGCGCGCGGCACCTCCCCTTGTGCTGAGATAGTCTCTTTGTCCGGTCTCAAGTGAGAGGGCAAAACCTCTCCTAGTGCTGGGACTATCTGCGCTTCCGGCCCAAGAGTGGCAGGCAAGGCCTCCTCTTGCTCTAGGTCATTTTTCCCTTTTAGCGAGGCTACTCGAATTAGCTATGACTGATTTTTGAATTGATAAAATCAGGCGAGAAATGACTTAAAAATGGGTGTTTAAAGCTTTAAAGCGGGCAGGGGTCAAAAGAGAAGGGAAAGGGGTGGGGCAAATTGGAAATCCCCCTCTCCTTAAATAAGAAAAATGGTCGTTGGATGTGTGATTCATGTTGCACATCCAGTTGCAGGAGCCCATGCTCCTTTAGCTAAAAGGCTAGCCACAAGTTAGCTTGCGCCTAGGCCTACCTCATTGCAGCAGGTGCGCTTGTCAGCAAGCTGGTGTCAACATGCTGACACAAAAATACTTTTTTTAAAACAAATCGTGATATCTCCTTACCGAAAACTCGAATTTGAAATAAAGGTGGATCTTGCCTACATTTCTTGAGGTTGTAGCCTATGTTCCTATGTTAAAATTTTGTGTTCTTAGGCTCATTATAATCGTCTCTCCAAGCCCTACGAACGATCTAAAGGTCCAAAAGGAGATTAAGGTTTCAAACAATGTCAAATTGGTAAAAAGGGTTATTGGGCCTAAAAACTCTAAATGGACTAGAAGGTATATTTTCAAAAAATTTCAGGTTGTTATAGTGTTATGGGTACAAGAGATTAATTTTGCACAAACTCAGATACATAAATTACTTCAAATAGCTTAGGAAGTGATTTTAGATAGTTTTAGACTGAATTAAGCAAAAAAAGGCAAAGCTATAAAATTATTGTGTAATTGATCAGTCGCCGTACATTTCATAGGTTGAATCAATCAATCGCCACTTGAAAACAGTCATTTGTAAAAGCAGATTGAGAGTTTATCGATCGATCGCCCGAAAGATTAATCAATCACTTGCAGAGTTGTACCCTAATGAAAGAGTGAATGATCGATCGATGTATCTATAATTGTTTAATTTAATGATATCAGGAAGAGATTGTATTCCTAGTTGGAGTCAAATTTTTAAACTGACTTAGAGACCTACTTAAAGGCAAAGAAATCACTAGTGGGAAAAACCTATAAAATGATAGAGAAGAAATGAGAGTTCCTTTGTCATTGTTTTCCTAGAGATATCACCTAAAAAGCTTGTAGGTCAGGTTAATGATGATTTCATGAAGATGCACGATTGAGAGAGAAGAATCTCACACAACAAATACAAGAGGAGTTACAACAAATTCTTCAAAGGAGGTGAAGAAACTCAAAGGCGAATCAACAATTAAAAAATAAGTCTTGAATTGAGTAGTCAGAGGAAGATGAAGATGGAACACAAAAAAGGTAAGCTTCAAAGATTCAAAAAGAAGGAAAAACTTGAATGCCAACAACAAAGATGACGAAACAAAGAAAAATAGTTTTCATTTGTATCGAGTCAAAAGCTGTTGGTTGTTTATCTTTATAAGAAAAAAGACTATCAGTGATGCTTTTAAGTATCGCTAACAATCATAAAAGCATAGTAAAGAACTATTAGTGACACTTAAAAAGTGTTGCTAAATGTGTGGCAAAAAGTCATATCGCAACTTTTCATTTTCGACACATATGAAAAAGCATCGCTAATAGTACTTCTATCAGTGATGTTTTTTTGTTCTCTCACTAATATTATATTTTTTGCAATACTTTCTAAAAGGTCGCTACTATAGAAAATATTTTTAAAAAATACAAAAATCTTATTAGCAACACTTTTAAAAGTGTCACTAGTAAGGAAAAAAATTTAAAATAAAAAACCTTATTAGTGACATTTTTAAAAGCATCACTAGTAACGAATTTTTTTTCCCGGGGGGGGGAGAGAGAGACTTCGGCAAAATAGCCGGACCCCTCCTCAGGCCGGCGGGAGAGGAGGAAAGGGAGTAGAGGGGAGGGGCAGAGCTAGGAGGAGAAGGGGGCAGCTGATAGCGGTGGGGAGGCCATACTCCAATAGACAAGTTGGAACCACTCCTCCTCCCAGCAAGGAGAGGAGGGAAGGGAGCATAGGGTAGGGGTGGAGCTGGGAGGAGAAGGATGTGACCAATAGCAAGGGAGGCCGATGGCAACAATGACTGTCGAGTGGGGGAGCCAGGGGAGCACAATGGGGAAGGGGGATTATAGCTTCAGGCAAAAATTCACCCGCGCTAGGCATATTGTGATGCTTTTGTATAAGCATTGCTAATAATACACATAATTGCAACGCTTATACAAAATCATTGCAAATATTTAAGAAAAACTCAAACTTACCTATTTGTGACACTTCTTCTAAGGCGTCACTAATAGAAGACAAGTTGTGATGCTTATTACAATTTTTTTAGGGGCTCCCCAATAGAACAAAAAACCCAATTAATTTATTAATAAGTCCATAGTAAAATTATATTGTACACAATAATATAATTTTACAATTGTCTGCTTGCAATGAATTCTCTTGTGAAGCGAATCCTGACCAGTAAGCCAACCCAAGGACCTCCTAGAACCCCCAGACCAATAATAAAGTAATTTTCTTTCACTAAAAATATTAAAAAATGAGATTATGCACTAATATCTACCATAAAAGCGCTAAACTATAATAAATGAGAAGTTATACGACTCAGTTTCTCGCTAAGACTCATTGCTTATCCATATTTTTACTATAGTCGCAAGCAAACAATAGTAAAATTATATTATAATATGCAAAATAATTTTATTGTGGACCTATTGGTAAATATGGATGACCACTAGGTCTTAGTAAGAATTATCCATTTTTTTAAGATAAACCTTAAACCTAACTATTTCCCCCTCTTCTCTCTCTCCTCTCTCTTCTCTCTCCTCTCTCACTCTGTCTTTCTCTTTTCTATCTTCCTCTCTCATTGTCTTTCTCTCTATTCTCTTCCTCTCTCTGCTCTCTCCTCTACTCTTTCCTCTCTCTATGTCTCTCTCTTCTCTTCCTTTCTTTCTCTCTCAATTCTCTTTCTCTCTTTCCTCATGCTCTCTCTCTGTTCTCTCTTTGCTCTATTCTCTCTCTTCTCTTCCTCTTTCATTTTCCCCTCTCTTCTTGTAATAAGTGTTAATTTTTGGTACGATTTTTTACCTCTAATAAAGCTATTTTATAAATTTTTAATAATTTTAAATTATTTAAAACTATATATTTGGTGAGTTTTTCCATGGGTGTATTAGAGCTCGGAAAAAAACACATATAGAGCCTTTAACCACATAAATTAGATATAAGGGTCAAAAGTTACGGCCTTAAGAAACATGTCATATAAAGAAAACCCACTTATAAAATATGAGATAACCTACCCATGTAAGATCTAATTTTATAGGGCTTCTCTATACGAGCCTAACGGTAGAAAAAATACATGAATCGGAATCCCGGAGACAAAGTTATATGTATTTATAAAATTTTAAATTTTTAAAAAAAGTAAATAAAAAAGAAGATTTATTTCATCATTGCCTTCTATAAACTGTATTCCTCATCATTTCTAAACAATTATTATAGAAATGATATAGCAAATAAATCTTCATAGTAACCTCTTTGTATAATTGAATGTGTGTCCGTCAATGACATTATTAGAGGGACACCGGCATGACATAGTAAGTGTTTGTGCAAATACAGACACACACAGAGTGTAACAACCTCATGAAAGGACACAAACAACCTTCAGCCCGTATTTGTCAGCGAACACCCCTTTCTGGTAGATGCATGCATTACTAAATGTCAGTACATTTGTCCATATTTGTTCATATGTATACAGAGGATATTTAAAGATACTATAGTATCTGACTTAATTGTTGACTTTGAATCTTATCATATATATCAGAATTGAGTGATGCAAACAACAAGACCATTATTGACTTTCAATCTCCAATGAGATATGTACACTCTGCTCAATCGCAAGCTAGTTGATACAGTTCAATTCAAGACATTAACGAGGGGATACCATGCTTAGTGTCACCTGATTTGTAGAATAACTGCTTACAACTGGAGCCGAAGAACTAACACTATCTGAACTTCTACCAGAGAAGGCAGGCATCTTGGGCTCAGGAAGACGTGTGTTGTCGCTGGCTAACATGGAGATAACCGAATTCATAGTTGGCCTGTCATTAGCATTCTCTTGGACACACAGTAATCCCACATTGATGCATGTTAGCACTTGTTGGGCGACGATTGAGTCCTTGCATACCGGATCCAGAAGCTCCAGCCCTCTGCCTTCTCTCCACAAGTGCCATGCCTGCAAAATGATTCATTTCATGTCTTTATCAAAATATTTTATGGGGATTCTGTCAATGAAAACGTACAGCTAGATAAGAAGAAAATAGAGCAAATCATAAGCTTTAAGTGCTTACAGTTCCTAAAAGGTAGATTGAATGTTTGGAAGGGTAAAACCCTGTGTTCTTCCTTCCGCTGACAATTTCGATAAGCAGCACGCCGAAACTGAAAACATCCGATTTTTCGGAGAAGTTCCCGTCTAATGCATATTCAGGTGCCATATATCCACTGCACTTATTATTACCCCAGCAAACATTTAATAAAATTGAGCAGTAATATAGTTTTGCCTTTGTGGGTGTTAATGATTGCACATGCATATTCAACTTGTTGGCTGCAGGCTTAGTGATTATACTTACAATGTACCAACAACTCTGTTTGTATTAGCTTCTGTTTGCTTGCCTCCAAAAATCCTTGCCATGCCAAAGTCTGAAATTTTTGGGTTCATTTCACCATCTAACAATATGTTGCTTGCTTTCAGGTCTCGGTGGATTATTTTTAATCTTGAGTATCTATGTAGATAGAGAAGGCCTTGAGCAATTCCTTCAATAATGCTGAAACGCATTTTCCAGTGTAGCAGTGACTTCTGGATTGGATCTGATTATCAGAAGAAAGAATTTTGAATTAAGAAAACAGGGTTTTCAGTTGTACCTAACAAATACTTGGATCATATAGGGGTTGGAATCATGATTTGATATTGCTAACGGCAATTCTACCATATCAATTTTGTAAGTACATTGAGCATCGAGCCGCTCAGCTGAAGAGCAGACAGTTCTGTGGAACTTGCTGACATAGGCTTGTTAGCCAATTCAAATTCACAGACCAACTTCAAAACTCTTCAATTCGGCTTTAGTGTACATGAAAAGTTTGACGAAGGTGATACGACACTATTTAGCTTCCAAATTTAAGCAGAACAAACCAAATATTTGTTTATCCAAGCTTTTGTTAGGCAAATATTCATAGATGAGCATCTTCTCCTCTCCATGGACGCACCAACCCAGAAGCCTCACAAGATTTTTGTGCTGGAGTTTCCCAATGAGTTCCACTTCATTTCTCAACTCAACTAGACCTTGTCCGGAGCTCTTGGATAGCCGTTTCACAGCAACCTCTTGACCCAGTAATTTTCCCTGGAAGTTGATATTCAATAAGTTTCCATTCATATGGACGAATAGCTTTACTGCTTAAATATTTTTTTTCCGACTTAAGGCAAATTATGTACAGAAAAAAAAAAACAGGGGCTACCCTGTATACTGGACCGAATCCTCCTTCTCCGAGCTTATTAGCTTCATCGAAGTTGTCTGTTGCTGTGACTATACTGTGGAAATGGAATATTGGCACCTCAGCGGCAATTGCATCTCCTGAGTTTAAAGTGCATTTATCATTGAGGCAGCCACTGGCATTGACTAGTGGGATTGCCTTATCTTGCCCCTTTGGTCCTGGTTGGTAGAAAACCATAAGGAAAGAAATTCATTGGAGAAAAGACAAATGAATTCAAGGATTGCAAGACAGAAAAAAGACTGAATTTGGATTAATTAAAAGGATTGAGCAGTATTATGAGAAAACTACATATAAAAACATAATATCACTTGGCCGTGCCACGGTAATTCAAAAAGCACATTGCTCTGCTTCAGTAGCAGTATTACCTAGTTTGTAAATTCTCCTCCAGAAGCAATAAACAACACTGCTTACAAGACACACTGCGAGGCTAATTGTTATCAGTACAATTAACAACAATTTTCTCCTTTTGGAAGCTCCTTTCCCTGCAAATGTTGCCCATTTCAACATTATTTTTTTCAGGGAACCACCACATATCATAAGCTTACCCTCTTAGAAGTTACATACATGATAATTTAAACTAAATTTAAAGGTAAGAGTTTGAAAGTGTACCCAGTTCAGAGCTATCTACGCGTAAGTAGACAGACTGACCACGAGTAGAATTATCTCGCATATCGATCACTTCTCTATCCCAAACCAAGCACGTTGAGTTAGTAGCGTCACTCACATTGGCAAACGCATACGCTACACAAGAACAGTTGCTTTGGCAACGAGCTTCACATTCTCCCATACTTGACTCCATTAATGATATTGGCTGATCAGGCAGTACCATCCCCTCCATCTTGAAAAATCCATCTCCTCCCTTTTCACAATCCAACACCCTTTTCCTCACACAGCCAGCAGACCAATTCCCTTTGTCCCATTGCTCCTGATTCTCGGGCACATACCCTTTCAAGCACGAGCAATCCCATTCTGACCCCCTTGCTATACAGTAACCAAATGGCCCACAAGAGTTATACCGATCACAATTGTTACTAGGCGACCACCACCCAAGATCCCATCTCTGAGAATCCTTCTGCCATGAAAGCTGCTGAATTTGACCGGAATCAGTTAACACAAACCTGGCCTGGATTGAATCGTCCGATAGAGTAATTGTCATGTAGATCTCTTGGTCGTTAGCTACCACGGTCATGTATGATACAAAATTAGGGCTCTGGGCCAAGCCACTAAACATGCCCCCATCCCAGACACCACTTCTCCAGTAGCGATCAGAACCTTTCCACATGATCAGCTGCGTAAGAGGGCCTTCAGGATCTACGCCCAGGGAGAAAGCCCCTGGAGCAGGGTCGTTGGCATCTTGCCATGATCTGAGGCGCCAAGTTGATCGAGTTCTCAAGTTAAGACTCAGCTTCATGCCGGGAAGGAACGTGTCTGAAGGAAAATCGAAACTCTGCCATATTATTGTTTCATCTCCCTCTTTAAGGACAAGATTTCCAGACTGCAACAGCATTGCACTTACATTTTCACGACTAGCAAGAGGTACAGATACGTTTGTGCTCCAGAGGGTATTGTTTCTTCCATCCAAGACGACCAGATTGCCATCTTCTGCAATGGCAAGAGCTCCTGAGGAATCTCTAACTGGGTTTTCCCGGTTTGCAACCCACACAAAGGTCGGACCAGGAATGTTGTTGTACCATATTCCAACATAACGATTGCTGGAATTCCCTGGGCTGAAGAAGCCTAAGGCGAAGCTTTGACCCGCTGAGATGATCGTCTGATTGTCCCTGACAGGATTAAGAAGTGTTATGCTGTCTTGGGCGAAGCAAATAACAAGATGCCACCAGCATATGACGTGCAAGCAGGTGCTAAGAGACGATGAAACCATTTAGAAACTAGTCTTTCCTATGGGATGCTAAGAGATGCAAATGGAGGGCAAGTGACTGCGTTAGTCACGGATAAAATTGATTAGCTTTGAAGCTTTAACTGTGTCCCAAATCAAACATTCTGCTAGCCAGTCCACTGGGTCAATCATGTCGGCTGCATGCACTGTTGATATTTGGATCATGCATGTATCACGACACATTTGCGTGTGTATTAGTAGCGTCCGATTTTGTTCAAATGCATTATCACATGCGGGCGAAAATGGATCCAAACTTGCTGACCCAGGACGATTTTCTGAAAGCTCCCCAATGAAAGATAGCCATTTCTTTATTCGTTGGATGGCCCGCATGAAACTAGGATGAAACTCTCTTCATAATGCTAAGTTGAGAAGGCAAAATATTTAACTAGTAAACTTCAAATACAAATTTCAAAGCCACAAGGTTAAATGGGAGAAGTTTCAATGTCAACAGTGTTATGCGCCTAACCACAGGCAAAGTTTTTACGGAAGTCACGGGTTCATCAAAACAAATAAATATAATAGTCAGATTTTTTTTAACAAATATACGTATGAAATAATCAATATTATCTTAGTTAATGATTTTTGGGGTGTTAGCCCTATGACTCCCTATCCCACTTCTTTTCTCCTCCTCCTTCACCACTAGTGCTGCCAATTTCCACCTAGCCTCTGTCATCCCTCTGACATCACGGCCTAGCCCACAACCAGGCTTTGAACATAAAGACCATGCCACATTTGGATGTCACAGCTCTAGCCGCTATAACTGCCAGAGGGAACCATGTCGTGGTCGAGAGATGGATGGAATAAGGGACAAAATTTTAAGAAGAAATGAGAAGAAAAGAGATTTAAAAGGCTGCGAAATAAGATAATAATAATTTGAAGTGCTTTGAATGTGATAAATTAGGTTACTTTGTTATTAATTGTTTTGATAATTCTTCTGATGAGAAGCCTAAAAAAATAAAAAAAACTTTAATTAAAAGAAAAATAAAAAAATATTTTAAGTAACTTACTTTGATAAGAGCTCTTCTGAAAAAAAAATAATTTGTGTAACTATATTGTCTTCCATGCTAGTGTGAAGGATGATAATTCAGAAGAATATTTTCATTAATCACCTTCTTTTGAAGAGAACTCAGAGTCTAAGGTTGATTCTAATTAGTTTAAAGGAATCTTTAAACAACTATTAGTTTTTATTAAGAGTACCAAAAGTCTTAAGAGAGAGTTGAAGAAAAAAAAAAGATGAACTAGTTATATTTTCTCAAAAGACTAATAGATTAGTGGAGTTGAATAACAAACTAAAAAAAAAAGTGAATGACCTTACGCAAGACCCAAAGAGTGAAAAAGAAAATTTTAGTGCTCTTAATAGAGAATTTATGTCATCTAAAGAGAAATTAAATGGGTTCAAAAAAGCAAAAAAGAAATTGAAGACTACGTTTGGCATTGGCCAAACAAACAAGATGGACTTAGGGTTTAGAAATTACTTACCTACCATCTTACAAAAACTTATTATCTTTGTGAAGTAAAAAAAAAGTATAAAACAGCCTAAGATAGTGCCCAGCTCACTTAGGTTTAGAGTGATATTTGCCATAGTAAAACCCATGTTAGAAAAGGGTCTTGAGAATTCTTTCAAACTTAGGTCAAAGAAAAATGAGAATAAGAAGCACACTACGCTCTCTACCTCTAAGCTACCCTACTAAGTATATATGAAGAAGATGAAGAGAATGTGGGTGAAGAAAGTTAACCTTTGTAGCTTTGAAGAATCAATTAGCGAAAACAAGAAAATCTACCTTAGGTTGCCTTAAGATTCGATAACTAGGTAAGGCTAAAGAGTCTTATATATTAATAAGTAAAAAAATTATTTTTGGACCATGATATAATACTTTCAATCATTTGGACACACATGTTTTAGTTTCATCTAATTTTGCTTCGTTTTCATGTCTTCTGTGTCATAGGTTTCAAATGAAAAAAATAAAATATGATTGAAAACATAAAAAAATTAGTGTAGCTTTTGCTTGGTTATGCAATTGCCTCTATTTTTGTTTTTGATGAAGTTTAGTTTTTAAGATATTTTGAGATCAATTTTCCTTTAAGCTGAAAAATAATATTATTTATTATCAAATATACCTTTACTAAGAGACAGATACACCAAGGAGAGTAAATATTAATTTGATTTTTCTATGCTTGATGTTACAATTCTCTGATTTCAAAAACTTGCATACATCATGTTGAGACTCAAGTCATTTTGAGTATGAACATCAATAGAGAATTCTTAAACATATGTTGGCATAGGTGTCTGAATTTTAATGGAGTCTAGGTAATCAAATTAAAGGATCTTTGGCTAGATTTCTATTTAGAATTCAAACAAAAAAATTTTTTATAAAATTTACTTCAATGTTTATGAGTCTTATGTACTTTAATATCTCTTTAGATAATGAAATTGTCCTTGTACAGATAATGGAAAAGATAATACAAAAAATCTATCAACTTGATATCTAAAAAATGAATGAAAAAAAATATGAAGTAAAGATGATTTAGAAGAAGCTAAACCCTAGAAAAATAATTTGAGAAAAAATATCATAACTCGGAAAAAGGCAGGGGCATATTGATTATAAGTATTTGAATATTTTTATTTTTTTAGGAAAGTAATTTATATAAATTCTAGTTAAAGAGAGTCAAAAATTGTAAACTTAGTCTTTACTAGGTTCTAAACAAAATTTTCTAAATTTGGTTAAGAGTGATCTTGTGAAATTGAAGATTAAAAGAGACAAGAGTTGACTATATTGGTAATTTTCTTCCAAAACTAATAAAAGAAGATAATGTGTCAAAAAGAATAGAATGAAATTGATAATCACATACCAATAGGGTTAACTGATCTATGACAATGTATTAATAAACTTAATTTGTAGATGCACTTAGATTAAATGAGAATTGATTACAAAATTCTCAAAAAGAGCTCAAATTTGCTGATTTTGAATATTTGAATTTTATTTTGAGTTATGGATTCCAAAATAATTTTATTTTAATAGAAAATGGCTTGAAATAATTTTAGAAATTTATTGGAATTTTTTCAATGTTTTTGATTTTTTGTAAATTTTGTTATTTTCAAAAAAAAATTAAAATAGATTTTTTCCCCAAACGATCAATTGAATGAAACGATTGATTGTTAGTCAAAATCTTTGTGCCGAAGCTCCATTTTAAACTTGGCCTCTCTCTATTTCACGATCATTCCTCTCTAAACTTCCTCTAAACATTTGTGGGAGAGAATAGAGTTGATTTGTGTGTGTTTGTGCGGAAAACAAATGGTTTTGCACATCAAAATCCAAAATTTCACCCCAGCCAAAGGTATGTTTGGAACCGAAGTTTAAATTTTTTTAGGTGATTTCAAAAGGTTTTTCATGTGATTTGTACAGGTAGGAATATTAGGTATAGGATGATCTAGCTTTGATAAAGTTTTCACACGTTTTGATCCATTGGAACTCAAAATTTGACTAAAAATTTCATGTGGTTTCAAGAATTTTTACTAAATTAGGGGTTTTCAAAATCAGGGGTTTAGGAACGGATTTTAATGTAATTTGAACTTCTAGGCTATTTATTTCTGTAATATCTTTATTTCTAGTCAATGTGTAGCTCTAGGTTACTTCATGTGCTAATTAATTTAGATGGGGAGAGCAAAGAGTAGAAGACTGTCAAGTTAGGTTTAGGGAACCTAGGATCCTCTAGTAGTAGTTCAAATCGGGTTAAACCGATTAGATATGAGCAGAGTTTAGTTCCCATTCTCTTAGATACTGCAGTTGACTAGATAGAGGCCATACCATACTACATGGATTATTTCTCCACCATTTACACTTCAAGATAGCTTGTCTACCCTAGACTCATTAGGTAGTAGTTTGCATCACTCCACTTGGAGGTTGATGGTGCACTTGTAGACGTTGCTGAAGAAGTTCAGGTGTGAGTGACACCTGACATTATTGCCACTGTTATTGGGTGTGGGAGGAGAAAGCTCGCATTGCCATTTATTGGATATGTCATTCCACCATACAAGGAGTTGTTTGCTACTTTACTTGGTTTGCCATGAGGTCCAAAGCTTGAGGTCTCGTTACTTGCACATTCGATGACCTAGGACTTTCGCTTACTCCATATGATTGCTCAATATGATGTTTAGAGTGCAGGAAGAAGTGAGTAGATAGAAAGATGGCAAAATTGTTACAAATCCTAGCCCCGTCTCATTTGAAGCTCGATTTACCCTCTCTTATCTTTGAAAGGATCATGGAGTTCTTGCATAGCTATACACATAAGATTAGGGGTGTTCACGGACAAATACGGACGCGGACAGAGGTATGCCCACGTCCGTCCGCCAATTAGCTAAGTGTTGTCCACGTCCGTCTGTGTCCACTAATGTCCGTAGCATCTATTGTCCAAGTCCGTCCGTCACGGACACGGACGAACATGGACGGACGCGGACAATTACGCCAAATCCCTATTTTTATGTATACTCCTTATGTAGCATGTTAGAACTGTCCTAACATGCTACATAAGGTCTGTATTTATATTTTACATGTACAGTCCTTATGTAGCATGTTAGAACTGTCCTAACATGCTACATAAGGCCTGTATTTATATTTTTACCTAAAAAATACATATACAAAATGCTAAAATAAGTTAAAAATCACCCACAATACTAAAATTTTAAAATTCTTATCATCAATTATAACAAAAACAAAGTCTTCTTTGTAATTAAGTCAACTATAACTATCTAAGTACTTAATATAACCATAATCCAAATTTTCAATTAGGTGGCAGACGCGGACGTCCGCGGACACGGACAATAGTTTGTCCACGTTGGCAGGCACCTACAAGGACAGACAAATTTAATGGTCCGTGTCCGTGTCCACGTCCGCCACGGACTAAAAAATTTGTCCACTCTATGTATTTATGGACGCAGACACGGACGGACAAACGGACATTGGACGTCCGTGAACACCCCTACATGAGATGTTGTCATTTCTATACATTATATTTCAAATTTTTAAAGCAGTGCATGTGAGAGTACCAAGGACATGATATGGCAAAAATCATGTTATCATATATGTGATATGGAGTGTATTGTATTATAAACAATACGTGTTGTCAGCATGTTGTTTCATCATATATGCGATAAGGAGCATATTGTATTATAAGTTACTGGCCCAAATAACACAATATGTTATTGTTAACACAATATGACACATATCATAAAATCAATAAGACATTATTGATATATCGTATTATCATTGATGCAGTATGAGCAACATCATATTATGAGTCATTTTGTCCGTTATGCCAGAGGATGGGTTGTCGGCATCAATGAAAGGATGATTTTTTTTTACCTGGAAAGAAAATAGGGTTTTATCGCCTCCTCCATCTGCCGATGAGTTGCTATAAGTGATCAACCTCCAGTAAGCCATCGTCAGTAATTCGCCACCAATTATACCCCCCCACTAGAACAATGCCCCCACCCCCTTCCACTATTTATTAATGAGATAAGAACTTAGGTATGAGTTTATTTATGACCTAAGAGTATATTTGGCCCAAACCAAGTCATATAAAATTAAATGTTAAAATCCAGGGACTATAAAATATTTGTATCTTGGGCTAAGTAATATAAAAAAATCTCTATATTAATTGATGACATAGTTTTTTTTTGTACAAAAATAACATAGCTCAAAAGCACTAGCTTATGCTCCATCCTTACCATGAGCCTAGAGTAAAGATCTCGTAGAGACTGTATATTTTTAGGATTGATGGCCACTGTCAATTTCATAAATGAATAGCGCTCAGGCATTCATTATGCTGGGCTCATGGTAAGTGTGGAGCTTTAAAACTCTTTTGTAACCATGATTAGCTTCTTTTGAGGCAGAATTAAGTGTAATGCTCACAAAGTAAAAGGTCTTCAAAATTCCATATCATATCTCCTAATGTCACCCTAAGCGATAAGATAATTCATGACACATTGGGCTTGCAACTATGTTCCCTTTCGCACGCCTCTGTCGCGAACTCAGTTTCCCATAATTTTTCATTTAGCATCAAATGCTACAAAAAACGAGATTTTATTTTCAAATTTTCTGGTAACATGAATAATATTATGAACATTTAAACTTAAATGATTAACATAACATAAAATAATCTAATCTTTTGTGAAAAACTTGGATACAATTACAATGGATCAGCAAGGAAAAAGAAATTATTAACACAGGGTAACACACATTAGTATAAGTGGGAAATTCTCTTTGAAGGGTGTCCATCTTAAAAACATACAACTTGTCTAAAGTAGAAGTATATCCCTTGGGGTGCTCTTGAAGTACCAAATAATTTCTTGTAAGGACGACTTACATCCTGTCTGTCATGTTTGAGCTAACACTTGTCCATGGCAACTTGTCCAGAGACTTTGCATGGAATACATAGGAGATTTAGCAAAGGGATTCTCTTTTCTAGCAAAAGAATGCTTAAAATTTACTATAATTTGTATTTAGTCCCGGCAATAAAAAAATCAAGAGACAAAGAGACATTTATATGAACTAGGGTTTATGTAGAAGTGGCAGAGGGCAGGACTTAGCCTGACCTTGGCTAATTTTATGGGGGTTAGGGTAGATCGGGCCCAACCTAGACCCAAAGAGAGCCCATGTCTAATATCTCCAAAGCTGAGGCCCAACATTGTCCTTAGGCCTGATGTGCCGGGCCTCAGGCTAGGTGTTAGCCCCTTAACTTGACAGATACAGAAAGGGGGTGGCTACCCCCATACATGGCAGCGGATAGCCAAGTTTTGTTAGGCAACGAACAGCCTAGGCAGCCCCTTGGGCACGGACGGATGCTAGGACAGTGCGGGAGATGTTCCAGACGAGCTACTCGCCTTGCAGAGCAGGCTGGGTAGGAGTCCTTGCGCGGGCGGGACTCTAACGGCGAAGCTGGGCGCTGCTTTGACTTAGGGGAGGACTCCTAAGGCGGATAGGATTCAGCTTATACTGGCTGGCTACATTCCTAGTTGGAGTAGGAGATCAGGCAGCAAGTTCCTAATACGGACAGGACTCGCACAGGCAGGCTGGTCACACTCCTAGGACAGATGGGAGTTGGAGTGGCTGGTTTCCTCGGATGGGTTGACTCTTGGAGGTAGCATGGTGATGGTCTTCTAGTGGAGGACAGACTCTTGAAGACTTCCTAAACTATGCTGGGGCGGAATGGCTTTGGGCTGAGAGTTGGACAGGGTGAGGACTCTTCTATTGGGTGGATTTTGTACTTCTAGTGGCACTAGGACAGTTAGCCTATGGTTGAGTCTATTTAAGGGATTGGCTGGGGCGGCCAAGGCATGAGAATGATCTGATTTTCCTGCACAGCGAACCAGGGAGGAAGAGAAGAGAGAGATCTCAGCCTGGTTGTTCAGCCCTGCCCTCTCCCTACATTGTATTTCAGCGGACAGAAATATAGCTTGGGCGGAGACCCTTGCACCAGGTCGGACTGTGTTGCTATTTTGTTTGTTTTTCCCTTGCGCATACGAGTGGGAAGGGAAGAGAGTGGCTGCTGGCTATGCGGTGTAGTCAGGCCATCACAAGTGCGAATGCTAGGCAAAGCTTCGTGCCCGTGACAGTTGGTTCCATTGCCGGGATTTGAAGGAGGTGAAAGCTCTATACGGTCTCTGCGAAGGAGTTGGCTGAAGGTTGCTGAGTCGCTAGGATACTCGGAAGAGGCAGATTCCTTGCAGGTTGGTGCTAGATGGATCAGAAATTCTTGCTGCGTGCAGACCCTTCCTTGACGAGTTGCTGAAAACATAGGGAACTGATGGTAGGTTTGATGCTGACTCGCATGGCTGAGCTCGAGGTGAAGGTTGATGCGATGATCACAGGGAATGAGGCGTTGGCTGAAGTCCAGAACTCGTTGTACAACATCAACGAGTATTTGGCCCTCTTCGACCAACGAGGGTCCCTGCTAGAAGTTGCACCACACCTTGACGAGTTTCAGGAAGAAGGCAGTCAGGCTGAAGGGGTAGCACGTTTCACCACATTAGCGGCTGACGTGGCTGCAACGACGGACTACCTTAGGCAGCGAGTGCAACAAGTTGAGGAGACAGCGGCAGCAAAGATGGGCGAGTTGGTGGATGAGGTGTTGTTGCTGAAGCGGGTAGTCCTCAATACTTCATCAAGAGATGGGGGCGAGTCCACATCTCAGCAGGTTGCGAAAAAGACTAAGGTCCCTGAATCGAAGGTGTATGCTGGGACGCGAGGCGCCAAGGAGATAGGGAACTTCCTTTGGGATATGGAAAGCTACTTCACGTTGGTCCATACTCAAGGGGAGGAGAAGGTTACCGTGGCAGCGATGTACCTAGAGGGGGATGCAAAGCTGTGGTGGCAAACGCGGTTGGAGGATGATGCAGCTGCTGGTTGGCCAAAGATAGGGACATGGGATACATTCAAGAGGGAGTTGTAGGTGCAATTCCTTCCCAAAAACGTGTCTTGGATGGCTGAAGAGGCATTGAGGAATCTCAGGCATACGGGGGCAGTCCGGGACTACGTTAAGGAGTTCCAATCACTGATTTTAGGTGTGACAAACATGACGGAGGATGACAAGCTATTCTACTTCGTGGCAGGTTTGCAAACTTGGGCTCCAAACGAGCTGAGACGGAGGGAAGTGGAGGACCTTCCTGCAGCGATTGCAGCGGCTGATAGCTTGGCAGATTTCAAGCAAACTCCCACTGAGCCAGCGAAGAAGAATGGGGAAGCAAAGACATCTAACAAGGAGAACACTAAGGGTGGTAACGGTGGCAAAGCGAAGGGCAGCGAGCAGACTGTCCGGCCTAACAGAAGTAGTGGCTGCTTCATATGCGATGGGCTGCACCGTGCCAAGGAGTGTCTGAAACGGGAAAGGCTGAATGCACTTGTCGCTGAAGAGGAGAAGGACGAATCTGAGCATGAGGAGGTAGTTCGGATGAGTCCCTTGCAGCGAATTAGATGTGTTCAGTTGATGGAGTCCCTAGTTGAGGGGGCAGCTTTGGGTCATTGAGGATTCGAAGGAAGGAGGGGAGCAAACTCCCCATGCCTTGGCTGATCGAAGCAACTAAGGGGCGGACTGATGCAGTGGTTCGCATGATGGTGGGCAGCTGGTGTTGCTCAAACTTGGCCAAAGGTGGACTTAGGCTGGGTGGAATCTGACTTGGCTGTGGTGTGATGCTAAGTGTTGGCTTCTTGTTGGCGGGTTCAGCGAGGCGGATGGCTGAAGTGCTTCAACCGGTGCACCTGGGAAGTTGGGGCTTCGACGAGGGTGTCGAAGAATCAAGTGCGGGAGGCGTGCTAGCCCCTTAACTTGACGGATACGGAAAGGGGGCGGCTACCCCCATACTTGGCAACGAACAACCAAGTTTTGCTAGGCAGCAGACAGCCTAGGCAGCCCCTTGGGCACGGACGGATGCTGGGACAGTGTGGGAGATGTTTCGAACAAGCTACTCGCCTTGAGGAGCAGGCTGGGTAGGAGTCCTTGTGCGGGCGGGACTCTAGCGGCGAAGCTGGGCGCTGCTTGGACTTAGGGGAGGACTCCTAAGGTGGATAGGATTCAGCTTATACTGGCTGGCTGCATTCCTAGTTGGAGTAGGAGACCAGGCAGCAAGTTCCTAATACGGACAGGACTTGCACAGGCAGGCTGGTCACACTCCTAGGACAGATGGGAGTTGGAGTGGCTGGTTTCCACGGATGGGCTCTCTTGGAGATAGCATGGCGATGAACTTCTAGCGGATGACAGACTCTTGAAGACTTCCTAAACTATGCTGGGGTGGAATGGCTTTGGGCTGAGAGTTGGACAGGGTGAGGACTCTTGCATTGGGTGGGTTTTGTACTTCTAGTGGCACTAGGACAGCCAGCCTATGGCTAAGTCTATTTAAGGGACTGGTTGGGGTGGCCAAGGCATGAGAATGATTTGATTTTCCTGCACAGCGAACCAGGGAAGAAGAGAAGAGAGATATCTCAGCCTGGTTGTTCAGCCCTGCCCTCTCCCTATATTGTATTTTAGCGGTCAGAAATATAGCTTGGGTGGAGACCCTTACACCGGGTCAGGCTGTGTTGCTGTTTTGTTTGTTTTTCCTAGTGGGAAGGGAAGAAAGTGGTTGCTGGCTGCGCGATATAGTTAGGCCATCACGAGTGCGAATGCTAAGCAAAGCTTTATGCCCGTAACACTAGGCCTGGTCGACCCATAGGCCTTGCCTAAAAATTTTAAATATATATTTTTTAAAACAATGATTCCAAAAGCCCCATAAGCCTTTTTTAGCTTATAAAGCCTTATGGGCTATGCTCGTAAATCCTTCCTATCCAATCTTTAGTGTTAGGAAATTTCCATTATACATCCTTATTATTGTGAATGGCCAACATCCTAGGCGTCCGTATTGCACCCTAGGTTTATGTGCAACTAACTGGAGTATCACCCAAAATAACTTAAAGTGCATATTAATTTCTGTCCTTTTGTATTATTATCTATAATGCCCAAACTTACTCAAACATCAAGAGCCCAAGTTTTTATAAAGCTTTTCTCTTCTAAAAAAATTATAAAAAAACATTCAATTGGCAAACAATCTTACACATTAATAATTCTGATAATAAAACTTGCCATGTTCTAAATTTTAAGGTACGGTAGACAAAAAAAATTATTCTATATTAATAACTTTATTTTATTAAATTTAAATAATTAAATATTATAAAAAAATATTACAAACTAAATTTTTTTCTCTTTGTAGGGTTCACTATTTAATAAAAATTATTTTTTAAAAATAAAATTATTAATATAAAACAGAGAAGATAATTTTAAATCAAGTGTGGGTCAGCACCTTGACCTCGACGCGTGCGAAGGCAAGTACAAACTCCAAAGTGCTCCCACCACCAAATGTCCCAATTAAATGATGGGGTTAACCCCAGCCCAGCCCAGCCCAGCCCACCCCACCCCACCCAAGGAGCTAGCCGCAAATGGAAAGTGTGCGCCACGCAAGGTGATCCTGCCAGGTCTTCAGCTCATTACCCTCAGAACCATCATCAGACCTTCCAATACAAACTCCGCCAAACCAGATAAGTCTCCCTACCTTCACAAAAAACCTACCTGTCAAGATCACCCAAGGATTTCAAATTCCATCTCCACTGAAGGCACTTTCCCAGCTGCATGAGAATACCGCACTTCCATCCCTTCCCACTTGCTGGTGCTTCTCTCACTCCTGTTCCTCTTGTTCTTCTCTTGCAGCCGCTCGGAATCCGATTTCTTGATCGGAAACCGGGTCAGTGTGTCGGTCCCTCCCTACTACGACCCTGGTTTTCATGGTAGAGCGTTCATATTGGAATCCGGCGGAGTAGCTGTGCCGGGCTTCAGGGCGTCATTGAACATGGAAGCCGTTGGGTGAGGTATGTGTGCTCTCTTGCTGTGTTGCTGGGCGAAGCGGAAGTCTGGATCTCGAAGCGGTTGTCGCAGTTTTCGCCGACCGGGAGCTGCATGGCAGAGCTGACGAGAGGCGGCGAGCTGAGGCTCCGGGACTCGACCGGGCGGGTTGGGTGGAGAACGGGGACCTCTGGCCAAGGCGTGGAGGTACATTCTAATTACAACTGTGCCAACCATTTTTGCCTTTTGCTTCCATAAGCCGTATCCTTAATGACACCCAATGTTTGTGAATGGAACATAAGAGAATATGTATGGGAAAAGGTTTTGCTTCCATCCGTTTTGTCCCCCTTAAAATCATGACACTGGTCAAATGCAGCTTTTCAAGTTAGTGGATCACTTGCAGCCCTCCAATCTTTAGTGGAAGTTTCCATCTATAAAAAAAGATGTATAGTAGTGGGAAGTGGACAGGAATTTGGCTGGTGTTGGTCCAGGGAACCACCAACAATCGGCCAAGTAATTAATTACAAATAGTAAGCCCATAGGCCATAGCCAAAGGTGTTCTTTGCTTTTTGCATAACTTGTTTTGCATACATATTAAGGAAAAAAGTAATACTAACGTGACATTAAAAAAAATGTCATAAGCTTATTTCATATTCCCATCATCGTTGATGAGTGAGACCTATTTTTGTGGGTCATATTCATCAATTATTATAAGAAAATGAAGTAGGCTTTTGAGGTATATGTTTAACGTCACGTAAGCACTTTATTAAGGGAATAATATTAACGTGAAATTAAAAAAAGTACGTTAAAAGCCTTACTTCATCTTCCCATCACTATTGATAAGCGGGACCTATTTTTGGGTTCTATTTATCAATGGTGATGCGAAAATGATGTAGGTTTTAACGTCACGTAAGCACTTTTCTAAGGGAGTAATACTAACATGACGTTAAAAAAAATATGTCAAAAGCCTACTTCATTTTCCTATCACTAGTGTGTTCATTAATGGTGATGGGAAGATGAAATAGGCTTTTGACATATGTTTTTAACGTCACGTCAACACTTTTCTAAGGGAGTAATACTAACTCGCATTTAGGTTTTTAAACTTCATTCATCTTTTAATTGCTATGGTGACCTGCACTACATATTATAACATAGAGACATCATTGGACATGTTTAATGACAAAGAGGGAAAAGTGAGCAACACTGGATCAATATAGGGAGAGGGGAGGACTTGCTATAAGTATAACTTGAGATGGAGGTAAAGGGACTTTAAAGGCACAAAAGTGGAGAAAAATGTGAAGGAGCCGGATTTAAAAAAGACTTCGTGCCAAAAGAGATGGTATGTATTAATTAGAACTGGAAGGAGTTGAAATGAAGTAGACTGGGTCACCCACCTCGGCAATTAAGGTGGTGGGGGTGATGATGATTATTATGGTGACGATCACACGGGTAATTCATTTTTATAGTGTTTTTCTTATGTGGTACACTACCGCACCTAAGGACTACATTCTTTAGAACCGCACCTTCTGGCCTTAAATGGTAGTGCTTACTTCCCCGTTAACTCATAATTATTTGAGCTAAGTTGATTGTCTAAAATTTATATTTGTATCTTCATTTTTTCACACGCAACAAGCCAAAAAGACATTGGTAAATATATTAACCTTCCGATCGAATTGAACTGTCTTTGGAATTGTTAGGAGATATTAGGATAACATGTGTAAGTTGAATGTAGCAGTTCTTCTCTTTGATTTTGAGCAGAAGCAGCATAGCATTCAGCTGGCTTTGTCAAACAGCTAGAATTTTCTCATGCTGAAGGATTCATATGCATTTAATTGTAAAATTCCGCACCCTGCTCGATTCTCAATTGTGGGCATTTTCCCATAATTGCTTCCATCCTTGGTAGTTATCATTTTAAGTTGTAAAGCGATCTAAACCAGATTGTCTGCATTCATGGTTCACACCAAACCAACTTTACAGATGATTCTATTTTTCACATCAACTTCACCCTCTAGTAAACTTGCCTTTCTGCTCTGATATTAAGATCAAAACCAATTTTGTAAAACGCTTTGAACTCAGTACATTGTTTTCTCACGGTTGGTGTCGGACTATAGAATTTCTTCCTTGATTTGGCAGAGATTGGAACTTCTAAGAACTGGCAATCTCGTTTTAACGGATGCCAAAAACCAAACTAAGTGGGAGAGCTTCAACTATCCAGCAAACACAATGCTGTGGGGGCAGAGGCTCAGTATTCCAGCCAGCTTGACTGCATTGTCTTACAATTCAACTTGGTTCTTCACCTTCGAAATTCAGTCTGAAAAAGTAGCCTTGTACTTCAATTCTAACAAGCAGAACTATTCTTACTGGGAATTCAAGCCTGATAGAGGGAGGAAAATCTCAACTGTCCAACTGGGTTCCTCCGGATTGAAGCTTTTTGATCAACATTCTCGAAAAGTTGCACAAATTTTGTCGAATAGATCAGAGCCTATCAGATTTCTCGCGTTAGGAACAGAAGGGTCTCTTGGTTTCTATCATTATTCACCTCAGAAAGGCAAGTTTGATGCATCTCTCCGGGCGCCTAATGGTATATGCGATCTTCCCTTACCTTGTGGACCTTATGGTGTGTGCACATTCTCTAATGGTTGCAGCTGCATGAAATTTTCCAGGAATCCCCATCCCATAGTCTCTACCTGTGGGGAAGGATTATCTGAGGGATTTTGTGGCAGCAAAGATGTGAAAATGGTTGAACTAGATGGAGCTGCTAGTGTTTTGAAGGGAACTCCACTATCCTCCAGCATGAGCAAAGATGAATGTGTGAACTTGTGCATGGAGGACTGTTCTTGTGCAGCAGTTTTGTTCTCTGATGGAAGCTCCAATGTGACCCAGAAAGGTTGTTTTCAATATGAGCTCGTAGTGGGTGTGAAACAGGCTGAGAGAGAAACTGGTCTGAATTTTGTGGTCAAGGTTGCTAGGAACACAACAGAGGAGAAGGTGAAAAAATTTAGTGTTCAGAAACTGCTTTTGATTATTGGTGGAGCTGTTGATGGACTGGCTATTCTTTTGATCTTTGGGTGGATTGATAAGTTATTTTGTAATCAAAAGTAGCAGAAAAGTTTTAAACAGTGGAAACAGTTGGAATTATATACAACTGAACCCACTGTGCCTAAACAAAATAAGAGTCCACACACATGGCATGCCCGTGTGATGCATGAATTGATGGTGATTGGCTGACATATTTTTTGGTAAATTACAAGTATACTCGTTGACCTTTTTAAATACAAGACATGGACCCCTTATGTTTTAAAAACTACACTTATTATTTTCAAAAAAATGAAAGTAGCCTTGTCATTTGAAGGAGAAAGTATTGAGTGGAACCCCTATCACATAGCCGTGCATATATTTATATTTAAATACGTAAACCGAAATTCATGTCTTATCTTATTTACATGTAAATACGAATAAATACTATAACAAAATGTACTATTAGCGACAAAAAAATAAGCGTTGTTAAAAACTATTAATAGTAACACATAAAAAAGTGCCGTAAAAAAATTAGCTATTAGTGACACTTTATAATAAGCATCGCTAATAGTCATATATTAGCGGTGCATAATATTAATCATATTAGCTATGCTTTATATTATACGTCACTAATAGTTAAGTTATTAGCTATGCTTTGAACAAGCGTCACTAAAATATATATATATATATATATATATATATATATATATATATATATATATATATATATATATATATATATATATATATATATATATATATATATATATATATATATATTCAAAAAATTTAGAACTATTAGTGATGTATTTTCTTAAGCATTGTTAATTAGTTTTAACAATAATGAAGCTTGTAAAAATGTGTCACTAATAATCAGACTATTAGCAACGCCTAATAAAAAAGCGTTGCTAATAGTTATGAATTCAAAATAAAAAATTACAAATTTAGAACTAATAGCGACGCTTGTAAACAAGAGTCGCAATCCTATTTATTAATTACTTTTTATTTAATAAATATTTAAAAAAATTAAAATAAACATTAAAATATAATATATTTTCTTAAATATTGACTGTTTATATAAATAATAAATAAATATTAAATTTTCAATAAAATGTAGTGCCAATAATAGTTAAATTTTTATTATTTAAATATAATATATTTTATTTTAAATTTTTTTATTAATTTAAAATATAATTTATAATAAAAAAGATAGTGTGTATAGAGAGAGGGGAGATGAGATAGAGCAGAGGAGATAGAGTGAGGAGAGGGAGAGAGAGAGAAAGACATGAGAGATAGAGGAGAAAAAGTGAGGCGAGAGAGAGTGAGGAGATAGAGAGTGATTGTAAGATGAATTAATTTATGAAAATTATTTTCATATGTTTTGAATTTTGTTGGTTCTTTTGATTTACATCTATATTTTGAAACAAAATTTTAGTAAAATTTAAATTTAAAATAAGGAAAAACCTCGGGCATGACACCTACAACTAAACCCTAGGCCTAGCCTACGATTTGGCAGGCTAGCCACAAGCTAGCTTGCATTTGGGCATGCCTCATTGCGGCAAGTGCATACATCAACAATCTAGCGTCAATGTGCTAACGTAGAAATACTTTTTTTAAAACAAATCACAATATCTCCTTACCTCAAACTCGAATTTGAAATGAAGGTGGGTCCCACCTATGACACATTTCTAAAGGTTGTAGCCTACATTCCTAGTATTATATTTTTGCGTTCTTGGGCATATTATAATAATCTCTCCGAGCACTACAAATGATCTAAAAGGTCCAAAAGGTGATTAAGGCTTGAAAAATGTCAAATTGGTAAAAAGAGTTATTGGGCCCGAAAACTCTAAATGGGTCAGAATGTGTATTTTTAAAAGATTTTAGGTTGTTATAGTGTTAAAGGTATAAGGGATTAATTATACATAAATTACTTAAAATAGCTTAAAAAGTGATTTTAGGGAGTTTTAGATAGAATTAAGCTAAAAATGGCAAAATTATAAAATTATTATGTACTTAATCATTTGCTACACATTGCATAGGTTGAATCAATCAATCGCCACTTAAAAATAGTCCTTTGTAAAAATAGACCGAGATTTTATTAATCAATCGCCCTAAAGATGAACCAATCAATAGTAGAGTTGTGCCCTAATGAAACAGTGAATGGTTGATCGTTATATGTTATGATTGTCTAATTCAATCATTTTAGGAAGAGATTGTATTCTTAGTTGGAGTCAAAATTTTAAACCAACTTAAAGACTTATTTAAAAGCTAAGGAATTACTAATTTGAAGAGGGGAAAACCTACAAAATAATATAGAAGAAATAAGAGTTCATTTGTTATTGTTTTCATAGAGAGGTCACCCAAAAATCTTCTAGGTCATATTAATGATAATTTCATTAAGACACACAATTGTGAGAGAAGAATCTCACACAACAAATATAAGAGGAGTTACAAAATATTCTTCAAAGGAGTTGAAGAAACTCAAAGGCAAATAAACAATTGAAAAATGAGTTTTAATTGAGTAGATAGAGGGAGACGAAGACAAAATACGAAGAAGGAAAACTTTAAAGATTTAAAATGGGGGAGAAACTTGAAAGCCAACAACAAAGAGGACAGAACAAAGAAAAATATTTGTCATTTGTATTGAGTCGAAAGAGGTTGGTTGGTTATCTCTACAAGAAAAAAGGACTATTAGTGACACGTGCAAATAACTATTAGTGACTTAAATAGTGTTGTTAAATGTGTCATAAAAAGGCACATCGCAATTGTTCATTTTTGACACATGCTAATAGTATTTCTAATTGGTGACACTTTTTTTATTACCTTGCTAATATTATATTTTTTCAATGTTTTATAAAGCATCGCTACTATAGAAAATAATTTTAAAAAATAAAAAAAATCTTATTAGCGACACTTTCAAAAGTACTAATAAGGAAAAAAATAAAAACTCTTATTAATGACACTTTTAAAAGCGTCGCTAATAAGGTAATTTTTTAATACAAACTCTTATTGAAAGACAGAGCGGCGCCAGAATCCTGGGGGGAGGTGGGTTAGACTCCTACAAAAGAGTTGGACCCCTCCTTCAGCCAGTGGGAGAGGAGGGAAGGGAGCAAAGCGGGGAGAAGGGGGCAGCCGACGGCAGGGGGAGGCCAGACTCCAATAGACAAGTCAGATCCGATCCTCCTACCAACAGGGAGAGGAGGAATGGCAGCAGAGGGGAGGGGTAGAGTAGGGAGGAGAAGGGGGCAGCCAATAGTAGGGGAGGCCAAAGGCAACAGTAGCAGCCGGTTGGGGGAGCCAGGGTGGGAGAACAATGGGGAGGGGGGATTATAGGATTGGGCAAAAATTCACCCACACTAGGCATATTGCAATGCTTTTGTATAAGTGTCACTAATAATACACATATTTGCGACACATACAAAATCATTGCAAATATTAAAAAAAAAAGAGTACAACCTTAACTATTTGTGTCATTTCTTCTAAAACATCGCTAATAAAAGACAAATTGTGATGCTTAATACTCTTTTTTTTTGTTCTTCACAATAAGGACAAATAGCCCAATTAATTTACCAATAGGTTAATATAATTTTACTTTTTTCTACTTGCAATGAATTCCCATGTGAAGTCAATCATAACTAGTAAGTCCGCCAAGGACCTCCAAGAACCCCAAGACCGATCATAAAGTAACTCCTTTTGTCTAAAAATATTAAAAAAGTGAGTTGATGCACTAATATCTACCATAAAAGTCCTAAGCTATAATAAATGAGAGGCTGTGTGACTCAATTTCTCGCTAAGACCCATTACTTATCCATATTTTATTATAGTCACAATCTAACAATAGTAAATATATTATAATGCACAATATACTTTTGTTGTGGGTCTATTGGTAAATATGAATGACAGCTAGGTCTTAATAGGAATTATCCTTTTTTTTAAGATAAAACTTAGAAATAACTATTTTCCCCCTCTTCTCTCTCTCTCTTCTCTCTTTTCATCTTTCCTTATCTTTCTCTTTTCTCTCTTCCTCTCTCAATGTCTTTCTCTATTCTCTTCTTTTCTCTCTGTTTCTCTCTCCCTCTCCTATCTCTCTCTTCTCTCAATGCTCTCTCCTCTTCCTCTCTCTAAATCTCTTTCTCTTTTCTTTCTCCTCTCTCTCATCCATGGAAAGTCTTATTGACTGATATAGATATGTATCAGCAGATACATATCCGTGTCGATTGAGACCGATAAGATATGCCAAAGTGGCACATGCCCCACATGTTTTATTGATACAACCCACCCGTTTCGCACGATAAGTATCGAAACAGGATAATAAAGCAAATCTACAGTTTGCACTGCTCTCCTCAGCCGTTCAATGTTCTCACCGTGGGCAAGGAACTTTGATCCGTAGTGAGCGGCTCGAACATAGATCATGGTGGGCCACTCGGAGGTCAGAGCTCCATGGTGGGTAGGAGGAGATCTGATCGTGGTGGCCGGTGGGCGACTCGAAAGCGAAGCTTTGATCGTGGTGGGCGGTGATGAGTGGAGCTCTGATCATGGTGGACGGCGAGGCTCTAATTGTAGTTGACGGTGGGCGACTCAAAGTTCTAATCGTGGCGGGTCGAAAGAGAAAGCTTCTTTCTTGTTATACTGTCCTCACTGGCAGAGGCTCTGATCCAAGGTGGGTGGCTCAGACACAAATGGTGGTGGGCGACTCGGAGGTTGGAACTTTGATTGTGGTAGGTGGTGAGGAGCTTCGATCCTTTCGTGGTGGATAGGAGCTTTGATTGTGATGGCCAGTGTGTGCTGCACGATGGTGTTTTAGCGGCATTGTTTCTGGACGAGGGAGGTCACCACTTAACTGGAGAGGAGAGAAGAAAGACGATGACCAAAAAAGTATTTCTGAAGTCTCTTCTCGACTAGAGAAGAGAGAAGAAAGACAATGTGCATTCCCGGTTTCAGTTCTGATATTTTTTTCACTCCATTCCAGTTCTAATTTATTTTGCTTAGCTTGTTCTAAAACGTAGACTCACACTGATTCACATTCTTTCAAAATTTTCCCATATTGTAAGCACTGGCTGAATGATATACCAAGAATGAAAATAACACGATTTTGACACAATTTTCTGTTCTAAAGTAATTATTGTATTAGGATCATAGTCTAATTAATTTTAGTTCACATTCTTTTGTGTTGAAATCATTAATTATTCTAATAAAAAAATCATGAATTATTATTATTAAAATACCTATTTTAAATAACTAGAAAATAGCAATGTTGACTACCTATTTGATGGAAAGCCTCCTCAAGAAATTAGAGTTGTGTCTACTAGAACAGTTGTATGTTCTTTAATTGGTGGAATGTTTGTGGCAAACTTTTCTGCCTAGAAATGTTTTTTACCTATAGATATGCCTTACTCATTTACATCCGAAGCTCTTCCCCTCTCATTGGTTACGCTGTGCAGAACCAAAAGCTAAACCTTTTTGTTTTTGCTTCTATGGAGAGTGGTAGGTTGTAAAAAAGTTAACCCCTATTTTCATAAGCTAAAAGAAAACATCTCCGGGTACTTTCTTGTGTGTGCCTAGCAATTGTTATTGTTTGTATCTCCGGGTAGTTGATACAATTTTGCATCTTATGAGGATATTAGGTGGATTTTAGTTAGGCCTGTATTTGAAAATGCCAAATTCTGTTAATGAGTGTGTACATATAATTATTATATTAAACGGGGAGGAAATAAATAATTTATTTTATACACTATGCAAAACAAGAATTAGAAGTTGAAATCATATATACTTATGCTAAATATACATCCTATAATAATCTACTAATTTCTTTATTATTTTACTGTTTTAATTTTTTTTGTAATCATTATCTTATTTTCACAAACATTTAACTGCTTTATTTTTAACTACATGCTTTGAGATGTATATTATGTTATCAAAGAAGTATTATAATAATATATTACTGGTTTTAATATTTTTTATGTATATCAAAGGTTTTGTGGCTGCTTTGGTACGTACCAAGGGTATCATCAGCGCGTACTCGTATCTATAGTCATCGATACTCTCATCGATATTGATACGGCCTTCCATGCTCTTGTCTCTTCCTTTCTTTCCCTCTCTCTATTCTCTTCCTCTCTCTCTCTCCTCATGCTCTCTCTCTATTCTCTCTTTACTCTCTTCTCTTACTCTTTCTTTTTCCTCTCTCTTCTTGTAATGATTGTGAATTTTTGGTATGGTTTTTTGCATCTATTAAAGCAATTTTACAAGTTTTTAATAATTTTAAATTGTTTTGAGGTAGATATTTGGTGAGTTTTTGTATGGGTGTATTATAGCTCGGAGAAACGAGTGTATCGAGCTTTGAACCGCACAAATTAGACACCAGGGTCAAAAGTTACGGCCTCAGAAAACATGCTATAAGGGCAAGGCCCACTTGTAAAATACGGGATAACCTACCCATGTAGATATAATTTTGTAGGGCTCATTGATATGAGCCCAATGGTGCCAAAAATGCGTGAATCAAAGTCCGGAAAAGAAAGTTACACATATTTAAAGATTTTGGATTTTTTTAAAAAAATAATTGAAAAAAGGACACTACCCATGTGACCCATAGGCTACCCCATCAAGTCTATAAGAAGAAAATGAAGATAATGTGGGTGACGAAGATTGATATTCAAACATAAAAGATCAATTAAGAAAAGTGAACAAAAGTACCTTAGATTGCCTTTAAATAAGTTGGATTGAAAAAAATAAAAAAATAAAATATGATGAAAAACATACAAAATAAATTATAGCTTTTGCTTTGGTTATTTATTTTTGATTGGTTTAGCTTTTGTGACTTAATATTTTTTAAAGCTAAAAAACAACATGGTTTCTAGTCAATATACCTTAATAAAGAGAATTATACACCTACGAGAGTGAAGATTACTTTTATTTTATTTACTTGATGCTGTAATTATTTAATTTTTAAAATATGGATACATCATGTTTAGATTAATGTCAATTTTATGAATGAAATCAAGAGATAATTTTTAGTCATAATAAGTTGACATGGGCGTTTAGATTCTAGAAGAGTCTTAGTTATTAAATTAGAGGATATTAAAAAATATTTTTATTTAAAATTCAAAGAAAGAAAATTTAATGTAATTTAATTCAATAATTGTAAGTTTGACACACTTTAATATCCTTTAATCAATGGAATGGAACCATGTCTTGGTCAAGAGATTTGGGGGGAGGGGTGGTCAAAGTGGTGCCGGAGAGCTGTAAATTATCAAATTACAGGCATATTTATTGGCTTCTTGATTGAAATTGTATTTCTAATAGATTCTGACTTACAAAGACCAAACTTGCATATCCCAGGAACAAAAGAGAAGAAAACATACAAACAAGAAAGAAACCTATAAACATTTTGGTACATGGTATTACAATTGGGAGATACTGTATTTGATTCTTTCTCTTGTATTTTATGTTCTCACACAAACTTGCTTTGGTGTACGTTCAAGGGGAGTGTTAATTTGGTACTTTGTTTTTGCTAACGGATGGCCATAATTGGGTTTCTTGGTTTGGTTTGGCCAATAATTGTAGTATGTTTGAATATCCTCACCATCCCATAATAAGTATCCTATTAATTTTTTTGCAAAATAAATTAATTTTAATTTATTTTAAAAAAGCATATAGGACCCCTAATATAGGATGAATGAAGTACTATGATATTGGACTAAACTAGTTCGTAAGTTTTTTATCCAACTCATGAAACTCTCCGATACCATTGAACTAGAAATCAACAGAGAATGTACATGTTATATTGTGGATCTCTGCAGTTGATAAAAAAGACCATGACTCCATTCTCTAAGTGGCGATTATCGTTATGGATTTTAGGGTCTAAGAATTCGGTTTATGAAAATGGTAGAGTGAGGAGTTGGACGAAATGGAATGAGTATTAAACAAAGGGACGAGGCTAAGGACATATTGAAGTAGAAAAGTAGAAAAGTAGAAAAGAAGGGGATTGGGGCAGTGGATGAAGGAAAGATGGATAAAAGGGACGGAGGACCTCGGTCGAGCGCAGAAAGAGGTTAGGAGAAGGGATGAGTCTACATAAACAAGGGATCAAAAGAGATTAACTACTAAAATACTAACTAACAGTTCATCCAATAGTAGATTCTATGGGAGCTATAGTGGGCCCATGCATCACGTAGCTACTTGAAATAAAAAAATTTCGTCTAAATCTACTCAAGAATATGCTCCCATATTCAAAAAATGCAATCCTAACTCTTAATTTAGCATCAAAGTAACAACTAATTAAATACAGCCTACTCAGGAGTGGTGGGCCAGCCCAAAAAGAAATGGGTGTTAGATGAGATGTACAACTTAGGGGATCCATGTCTCATTAATTCGTTACGTCTTTAGCAGATGATGCACCAATCTTCCTTGCATCTCATTGATCAGCTTATTAGGTGCCAGTTACACAAGTTTGCCCTCCAACACGCTAAATGCTTTCACAACTGTAAATATTCTTGTAACTAAGTGTAATATGATTGTTAAGGAAATCTCAACGACGTAACAAATCCAGGAGAGAGAATCTGTCAACTATGTAAACCTTTCAATATTACACATTACAAGTCACTTGATCAACTTGAGGGGTTCCACTTACCTACATGGTATCGGGAGCCTGGTATCAGGGAGCCCACCATCCGTCTGCTTGTGATATTCTTCCTTCCCCATGACTTCTTCATTGTCAACCTTCTGTTCTTCTTCTAAATCTCTACCCAATCTCCCTTTTTCATTAAATCTATTCAACAAGACACTTATCTCCTAGTTAACCCAGTTCAATTTTTATGACCTATATATTTAAGGAAAATATAATAAATAATTATACAAAAATATTACAAGTAAAACGGCCTCATGAAGAACCGACGTAGTAAATTGAAGACATCTAATCACTATGTCAGAGTAGAGTGTTTGTAGTTGTCTTCTATTGAATTATAGTGTACTTGTGCATACAAAATAAATGTGGTTTAGCTGAAGCTCAATACGCTCCCTCCAAGTTTATACTAACTTATGCACATATAAACACCCCAAATGCATCCTAAAACATGCCACATGCATCATAAATAGCATGAATGCAACTCAATTATCTCCTTAAATTAAGTGAACTTACAAAATATTATATCATGTCATGCATAATAACTCTTAACAATTACAACATGTTCACATAACTAAGTAAGCATACCTTACCAAAAACATTTATCGAAACCCTCGAAAAAGGAAAATATCCATATCTCAAGAATTAAAGCAAAAACATACCTATGAGCTAACTCTATTACTCATGCATTCATTTGCAGACTTATATTTAGAAAACCCTGTAATAAACATAAAATGTAGTAAAAGTAAACTTAAAGGCATTACCCCCCTCTTAACTCCATTTAAGAAAACCATAATCAAAATTAATCAAATAAACATTCATCTTCCACTTTACCTGGATGCCCTTGATTTAAGGGGACGCATCTAGGACCCTAATCTATGAACCCTTTTTAAATATTCTAGAGTTTGTCTCTTGGTGGTTCTCGAATCTCCCATTCTGAAGTTATATATTGTACATTGCCTCTATAAACTGAACTCTTCCTCATATCTAAATAATTATTATAGAAATGATATAGCAAATAAATCTTCATAGTAACCTCTTTGTCTAATTGAATGTGTGTCCGTCAATGACATTATTAGACGGACACCGACATGATATAGTTAAGTGTTTGTGAAAATACAGTCACATACATAGTGTGTAACAGCCTCATGAAAGGACACAAACAACCTTCAGTCCGTGTTTGTCAGCGAACACCCCTTTCTGGTAGATGCATGCAATATTAAATGTCAGTACATTTGTCCATATTTTTTCATATGTATATAGAGGACTTCTAAAGATACTATATAAGACTTAGTTGTTGCCTTTGAATCTTATCAGGTATATCAGAATTGAGTGATACAAACAACAAGACCACTATTGACTTTCAATCTTCAATGAGATATGTACACTCTGCTCAATCTCAAGCTAGTTGATACAGTTCAATTCAAGACATTAACGAGGAGATACCATGCTTAGTGTCACCTGATTTGTAGAATAACTGCTTACAACTGGAGCCGAAGAACTAACACTATCTGAACTTCTACTAGAGAAGGCAGGCATCTTGGGCTCAGGAAGACGTGTGTTGTCGCTGGCTAACATGGAGATAACCGAATTCATAGTTGGCCTGTCATTAGCATTCTCTTGGACACACAGTAATCCCACATTGATGCATGTTAGCACTTGTTGGGCGACGATTGAGTCCTTGCACACCGGATCCAGAAGCTCCAGCCCTCTGCCTTCTCTCCACAAGTGCCATGCCTGCAAAATGGTTCATTTCATGTCTTTTATCAAAATATTTTATGGGGATTCTGTAAATGAAAATGTACAGCTAGATATCAAGAAAAGAGAGAAGTCATGAGCTTTAAAAGCATACATTTCCTAAAAGGTAGATTGAATGTTTGGAACGGTAAAACTCTGTGTTCTTCCTTCCGCTGACAATTTCGATAAGCAGCACGCCGAAACTGAATACATCTGATTTTTCGGAGAAGTTCCCGTGTAATGCATATTCAGGTGCCATATATCCACTGCTCTTATCATTACCCCAGCAAACATTTAATAAAATTGAGCACAAATATAGTTTTGCCTTTGTGGGTGTTAATGATTGCACATGCATATTCAACTTGTTGGCTGCAGGCTCAGTGATTATACTTACAATGTACCAACAACTCTGTTTGTATTAGCCTCTGTTTGCTTGCCTCCAAAAATCCTTGCCATGCCAAAGTCTGAAATTTTTGGGTTCATTTCACCATCTAACAATATGTTGCTTGCTTTCAGGTCTCGGTGGATTATTTTTAATCTTGAGTATCTATGTAGATAGAGAAGGCCTTGACCAATTCCTTCAATAATGCTGAAACGCATCTTCCAGTCTAGTAGTGCCTTCCGGGTCGGATCTGATTGTCAGTAGAAAGAGTCTTGTATTAAGAAAACAGGGTTTTCAGTTGTACCTGACAAATACTTGAAACATATAGGGGTTGGAATCATGATCTAATATTGCTAACAGTAATTCTACCATATCAATTTTGTAAGTACATTTAGCACTTTGCCGCTCAGCTGAAGAGCAGACAGTTCTGTGGAACTTGCTGACATAGGCTTGTTAGCCAATTCAAATTCACAGACCAACTTCAAAACTCTTCAATTCAGCTTTAGTGTAGATGACAATGTTTGACGAAGGTGATACGACACTATTTAGCTTCCAAGTTTAAGCAGAACAAACCATATATTAATTTATCCAAACTTTTGTTAGGCAAATATTCATAGATGAGCATCTTCTCCTCTCCATGGATGCACCAACCCAGAAGCCTCACAAGATTTTTGTGCTGGAGTTTCCCAATGAGTTCCACTTCATTTCTCAACTCAAATAGACCTTGTCCGGAGCTTTTGGATAGTAGTTTCACAGCAACCTCTTGACCCAGTAATTTTCCCTGGAAATTGATATTCAATAAGTTTCCATTCATATGGACGATAAGCTTTACTGCTTAAATATTTTTTTTTCGACTTAAGGCAAATTATGTACAGAAAAAAAAACACGGGCCACCCTGTATACTGGACCGAATCCTCCTTCTCCGAGCTTATTAGCTTCATTGAAGTTGTCTGTTGCTGTGACTATACTGTGGAAATGAAATATTGGCACCTCAGCATCTCCTGAGTTTAAAGTGCATTTATCATTGAGGCAGCCACTGGCATTGACTAGTGGGATTGCCTTATCTTGCCCCTTTGGTTCTGGTTGGTAGAAAACCATAAGGGAAGAAATTCAGTGGAGAAAAGACAAATGAATTCAAGGATTGCAAGACAGAAAAAAGACTGAATTTGGATTAATTAAAAGGATTGAGCAGTATTATGAGAAAACTACATATAAAAACATAACATCACTTGGCTGTGCCACGGTAATTCAAAAAGCACATTGCTCTCCTTCAGTAGAGTATTACCTAGTTTGTAAATTCTCCTCCAGAAGCAATAAACAACACTGCTTACAAGACACACTGCGAGGCTAATTGTTATCAGTACAATTAACAACAATTTTCTCCTTTTGGAAGCTCCTTTCCCTGCAAATGTTGCCCATTTCAACATTATTTCTTTCAGGAAACCACCATATATCATAAGCTTAACCTCTTACAAGTTACATACATGATAATTTAAACTAAATTTAGAGGTATGAGTTTGAAAGTGTACCCAGTTCAGAGCTGTCTACGCGTAAGTAGAGAGACTGACCACGAGTAGAATTGCCTCGCATATCGATCACTTCTCTATCCCAAACCAAGCACGTTGAGTTAGTAGTGTCACTCACATTGGCAAACGCATACGCTACACAAGAACAGTTGCTTTGGCAACGAGCTTCACATTCTCCCATACTTGATTCCATTAATGATATTGGCTGATCAGGCAGTACCATTCCCTCCATCTTGAAAAATCCATCCCCTCCCTTTACACAATCCAACACCCTTTTCCTCACACAGCCAGCAGACCAATTCCCTTTGTCCCATTGCTCCTGATTCTCGGGCACATACCCTTTCAAGCACGAACAATCCCATTCTGACCCCCTGTCTATACAGTAACCAAATGGCCCACAAGAGTTATACAGAATACAATTGTTACTAGGCGACCGCCACCCAAGATCCCATCTTCGAGATTCGTTCTGCCATGAAAACTGCTGAATTTGACCAGAATCAATTAACACAAACCTGGTCTGGATCGAATCGTCCGATAGAGCAATTGTCATATAGATCTCTTGGTCGTTAGCTATCACAGTCAAGTATGCAATAAAATTAGGGCTCTGGGCCAAGCCATTAATCTTGCCCCCATCCCAGACAGCAATTCTCCAGTAGCGATCAGAACCTTTCCACATGATTTGCTGCGTAAGAGGGCCTTGAGGATCTATGCCCAGGGAGAACGCCCCTGGACCAGGGTCGTTGGCATCTTGCCACGATCTCAGGCGCCAAGTTGATCGAGTTTTCAAGTTGAGACTCAGCTTCATGCCGGGAAGGAGCGTGTCTGAAGGAAAATCGAAACTCTGCCATATTATTGTTTCATCTCCCTCCTTAAGGACAAGATTTCCAGACTGCAGCAGCACAGCACTCACATTTTCACGACTAGCAAGAGGTACAAATACGTTTGTGGTCCAGAGGGTATTGTTTCTTCCATCCAAGACGACCAGATTGCCATCTTCTGCAATGGCAAGAGCTCCTGAGGAATCTCTAACTGGTTTTTCCCGGTTTGCAACCCACACAAAGGTCGGACCAGGAATGTTGCTGTACCATATTCCAACATAACGATTGCTGGAATTCCCTGGGCTGAAGAAGCCTAAGGCGAAGCTTTGACCCGCTGAGATGATCGTCTGATTGTTCCTGACAGGATTAAGAGGTGTTATGCTGTCTTGGGCGAAGCAAGTGGCAAGATGCCACCAGCATAGGACGTGCAAGCTGCTGCGAACAGACGATGAAACCATTTAGAAACTAGCTTTTCCTGTGGGATGCTAAGAGATGCAAATGGAGGGAGGGCAAGTGATTGCATTAGTCACGGAGAAAATCGATAAGCTTTCAAGTTTGAACTCTCCCAAGGCAAACATTCTGCTAGCCAGTCCACTGGGTCAATCTTGTCGGCTGCATGCACTGTTGATATTTGGATCACGACGCATTTGTGTAAATATTAGCCGCGTCGGATTTTCTGAAAGATCCCCAATACCGACTTGGGACTTTTAGCGAATTCAAACGAAAGATAGCCATTTTATAGTTCGATGGATGGCGCGCATGAAACCACGATGAAACTCTTTCATAATGCTAAATTGAGAAGGCAATTTTTTTGACCGGTAAACTTCAAATGCAAATTTGAAACGCCTTAAGGTCAAATGGGTAGAGAAGTTTCAATGTCTGGAGTGTATGTGCCTAACCACATAGGCAAAGTTAACATGGACGTCATGGGCAGGGGCGGCTAGACCTCAAGGCAGCTTAGGCTGCTGCTTAAGGCCCCGCAAGGTCCCTAATTGCCATAATTAAGCAATGGACCATATCAAAAATATATTTTTTTAGAGTGATTTAAAGAGTTTTATTAGGATTGTTACCTTTTTTATGTTATCTTGTATATTAATCTTGCATATTAATTCTACTTCATGGCCATGTATAACTTTTCCAAAAACCCTCAAATCAATCACCAAGCAAGGAAAAATTACTTACCATATATTACTTTGTTTTAATATAAAATTATTCACATATACCCAACACCCAATGGACACTTATTAAGCATTATTTTATTTTTCACATTCTATATATCACACCTTTAGCCTTAGGCTAAATTAGTTTTTTTTTATACTAAACCTTTAAAGAGATCTCTTCCCACACAACTCTCTCATATTTTTCTCAATTTTCAATATTCAAGATATTACTCTCATCTCTTTCACCCCAACAACAAGTAGTCTTGATTCTTGAATTTGTTTTATTTTTTATGTTCTAAAATTAAATTTATATTCTTTTTTACTTAATATTTAAAATTTTATTTTATACTATTCTTATTTTTCATCATAGTTTCAATTACGATGGTTTTCGTATATTTTAAAATATTTTTATAATTTAAAAACAACTTTTGAAACCAGAAAAAGTTATTGTACACGGGCAAATTTAGCCACATATGTGCCGAACCAGGCAGGGCATGCAAATAATTCAAATATGACTTCTCTTTGAGTAACACATCATTGAATTAATATCTAAAAGCACTTTATGTGCCCGATAAATGAAATAGCATATTAATGAAGCTAATTCAAATATTATTTCTTGAAAATGATATATTAGTAAGGGCACATCAAGCCCATGTTGTAGCTGCAAATGGGCTAGGGTGTTGCAGCCCTATTTATAAACTAATAGCAAATAGTGCTATTAGTACATGATACAAAGTCCCTAACTATAATTTGGTGGCCAACGGGCTGCTAATGTAAGGGATAAGCCCCTGGCCATGTTCTAACTACGGGCTATAATGCACAAACCCGGCTATGACTACAGTGTAGACTAGACATATCTTATCAACAAAACATGAAAAATAATAAGTTAATAAGTAATTTTCATCTTAAAGTGTAAAAAAAATTAAAATAAATTAATATAGTAATATTATATTAAATGTAAAAAATAGCACACTTAAAATCTTGCCTTAGGCCTCCAATTGTCTCATGTTGGCCCTGGTCATAGGTCCATCAAGACAAATAAATATAATAGTTAGAACTTTTTTTGACAAAATTATTTATATAATAATCAATGTTATCTTAGCTAATTATTGTAAAATTACCTTTGAGGTGTTAGCCCTATGATTTGAAAATTAGATATATAATGTATAGTTAACTTAAAAATTCTCATATATAAGATAATTTGACTCCCTATCCCACTAGCTTTTTCCCCCTCCACTGCTTGTGCTGACATCACCACCTTCTCCCTAAATGGCCTAGCCAACAACCAAGCTTTGAACATTGAGACCATGCCACATTTCAATGTCGCATTTTGGTGGTCATGACTGCCAAAGGGAACTATGTCGACGTGGTTGGGGGCAACGCTATTGGTGGATGATGAAGAGGGGACTAAGCTGAACTACGATCTAAAAAAAATATAATAAATGTCTTATGTTCAATATATCAATGATTTATATATGGGTTATGTACAATTTACCATTTTTTATATGTAAACTATCAAATTACAGGCATATTGATTGGCTTCTTAACGGAAATTGCATTTTCAATAGATTTTAACTTAGAAATATCAGGCTTATTTTTTAATTAAAACATAAGTGACTCAACTTTTTTAATTGGCACTGGTTTTAGGCTTTTAAAACTATATGAGTAATGGGACTAAGTCAAAATACCCATTAAGTTGTGATTTTAGTGGCATACCTGGACCATTGGTTGACCTCTAGATAGAGGGTTAGAATTTTCAAGTTTTTAATAATGATGTTCTAGTTTAGTTGTAAATACACCATTAGTCATCTTAATACAGTGCCTTAAAGCAATAATTAATCTCAATCAAGTTCTAAACTAAAAGCACATTTTAAGAATTTGTAGAAGATTAGCAGAGGAAAATGCTTTATTAAGGGATTAAGTTTGGTTCAAGCTCTAATGGCTATAGGTATGCCTAATTTTATTGTAATTGTTATGCTATCAAGAAAGATGAAACTTGTAAAATAAGAAATGAAAGAGAAGAAAACATACAAATAAGAAAGAAACCTACAAACATTACATGATATCACAATTGGGAGATACTATATTTGATTCTTGCTCTTGTATTGTATATTCTCACACAAACTTGCTTGTGGGCAAGGAGAGTGTTAATTTGGCTCTTCGGTTTGTCTAACTGCATGGCCGTGGTTGGGTTTCATGGTTTGGTTTGGCTAGTAATTGTAATATGTTTGCTTAACGGATCAACCTTTTGAGCCAAAATGGTCCTTAGAGTACCATGTTCCTCCTCACAAAGGAAAATTAATACATCCTCCATCTCATAATAAGTATCCTATTTATTTTTTGCAAAATATATTAATTTTAATTTATTTTAAACAAGTATATAGGACCCTTAAATCCTTAATATGGGATAGAGGGAGTATTATGATATTGGGCAAAACTAGTTTATAAGTTTTTCATCCAACTCATGCAACTTTGATAGCATTAAACTAGAAATCAACACAATCTAAACATCAAAATGCACATGTTATATCTTGTGGATCTTTGTAGTTGATAAAAAAGACCACGACACAATTCAAGTGATGATTATAGTTATGGACCTTTTGGGTCTAAGAGTTTGGTTTAGAAAAATAGTAGAGAGCGAAGAGTTGGACGAAACAAAATGAGTATAGACAAAGGGAGGAGGCTGAGGACAAATTGAAGTAGAAAAGAAGGGGATTGGGGCAGTGGGATGAAGGGAAGAGGGACAAAAGGGAAGGAGGACTTTAATCGATAACATGGTTTGCAAGCCAAAGTTATCAAGAAGATATTAAAATGGATGAGTTTACAGAAACAAGGGATTAATGGAGATTAACTACTAAAGCACTAATTAACAGTTCAACCAATAATATAAAATAGGAACCACAATGGGCCCAAGCATCACGTAAGCTACTTGAAATTACAAATTTTCATCAAATCTACTCAATAGTATGCTCCCATATTCAAAGATGCAACCCTAACCATTAATTTAGTATCAAAGCAACAACTAAATAGATAAAGCCAACTCACGAGTGATGGGCCAGCCCAAAAAGAAATGGGTGTTAGATGAAATGTACAACTTAGAGGGTCCATATCTCAGTGGCTACATCTTTAGCATGTGATGCACCAAACTTCCTTCCATCTCATTGGTCAACTTATTAGGTCCCAGTTACACAAGTTTTCCCTCCAACATGCTAGATGTTTCACAGCTATAAATATTCTTGTAACTCAATTTAGCATGATTATAAAGAAATTCTCAACAATGTAACAAATCAAGGAGAGAGGATCTTTCAACTATGTAAACCTTGCTATATTATTCACTACAAGTCACTTGATCAACTTGAGGGATTCCACTTATCTACAAGGTGCAGGGAGCCCACCATCCTTCTACCTGTAATATTCTTCCTTCACCCATGACTTCTTCATTGTCTACCATATCAATATGTTCTTCTAAATCTCTACCCAATATTTTTTATTAAATCTATTCACAAGACATTTTTCTCCAAGTTAACCCAGTTTAATTTTCATGACCAAGTTCCCTATATATTTCAAGAAATATAATAAATAATTATACACAAATATTATAAGTAAAACAACCTCATGAAGAATTGAAGTAGTGAGTGGAACGTATAGAATCATTGAGTCAAAGTAGAGTGTATACAGCCGGTCTTCTATTGAATCATTGTGTACATCTGCATACAAAATATATGCGGTAGGAAACTACCCATTGGCCAAAGTTCAATGGGCATACTTTATACTAATTTATGATGCACATATAAATAACCTAAATGCATCCTAAAACATAGCACATGTATCATATATAATATGAATACAACTCAATCATCTTCTTAAATTAAGTAAACTTACAAAATGTTATGTCATATTCTGCATAAGTCAACACTTAACAACTACAACATGCTCACATAACTAAGAGTTTAAGCAAACCTTACCAAAAATATTTATCCCAAGCACTAGGTAAAGGAAAATATCTATACCTTAATAATCAATGCAAAACCACATCTATAAGCTTACTCTAATAAAGTCTCTCACATGCATTCAATTGCAAACTTGTGCTTTGAAAACACTATAATAAACATAGAATACAATAAAAGTAAACATAAAGGTGTTACCTCTCTCTAGCTATATTTAAGTAAACCATACCTAGATTTACAAAAATAAACATTCATCTTCCACTTTATCTGGACACCTTTTACCCAAGGGATCACATTCTAGACCTAATGCATGCATATAGCATCAATCCTAAAGGCATTACATGCTGCATCTCCAAAATTTTACTTGAGCTTTCTTGGACCAAGTACTAAAATTTCCTTTGTGCACTCAGCATATAAAACTTAATGATTTTCATCTTGTTATAAATATATAAAATCTGACTCCCACTCCATGACATATATAATGGTGGAAAAACATGTTTGAAAAATAAGCATATAACTTCAAAATCATGTGTACAAAATTACTATTGCATGTATCTAATAACCATTGTGTTCTCTAACACCTTACTCTTAATTGTTTTGTCTACACATTATGATAATCGCATATTCGACCTAACCCATACATGACGAGACATAAAATTATACATGTAGACATCACCCTTAAACACAAGCAAGGTCATACTTAAACATGCATTACTCTTTAGATCAATACCGACATGCATATACCCGACACAATATTATAAGTTACTACTTGTATAACCTACATGTTAAACTCATTACCTTATACATGGTTGTACTTAGGGCAGCATATTAGGTAGGGTGGGGTAGGGTATTGCAGTACCCGACCCCATCCGAGATAGAACTGGAGAATGCAGTACACGACCCAACTTGAGATAAAACCTGAAACACTAAAACCCTACCTAACATGAGATAAAACCTGACCCCTACCCAAAAACCCGAACTAAAACCTAGAATAAATTAAGCTCTTACTAATTTCTCCTCCTTGTCCTCCACCCATGGCGCCACCTCCAAGTACTCGAGACATGAGAGAACCCCGACGTCGAAGGTGATTGCTACCGAGACCTTTTCCAAGAGATCCAGTTTTAGAAAGATTAGATTTTGCCCCTAAGATAGAGGATGTGAATTGACTAGATCAATGAATGTACCTTTAGGATGCCCAGGACCTTGGAGACGTCTTCCCTCATAATGCAGCAGCGGATGTCCTTGCAGTACATGAGGCGGTGGGTCTCCAAGTAGATCTCCACATCATCGCACTCGGAGATCTCGATGGAGTAGGGTGGCGATGTGGTGCTGTTGATGCTTGGGCCAGGAGTGGTTATATAGCTTAGAGGCAAAGAAGTGGCTGTGGGCGACGAGGATTTGGCGGTGGACTTGAGGGAGATGGAGAAGTCATCCTTGGAGTTGAGGGTGAGCTTTACATCATTGGAGGAGGGGTCGTTAAACTGGTTGATGGGGCTACAACTGCCCAGGATATCCACCACCCGCTCCTTTAGCAGGAGTTGGTAGCCCTAGTGTGAGATCAGGGGCTTCAAAATAGCTTAGGGGAATGGAGGTAGAGGGGGATGGAAGGCTGGAGATGGTCGATGGAGGCGGGTGTCATGCTCATTAGGCTGATGAAAGGTGAATCTGGCAGGCCGAAGATGAGGAGGACGAAAGGGGAGCCCGACAAGCCCAAGACGAGGAGGACAAAGCCATAAAGGGGGAGGCCAGCAAGCCGTAGACGAGGAGGACGAAGAGGGAGGCCGGCAAGCCATAGATGAGGAGGATGAAGAGGAGGCTGCAGTCTGCAAATGGGGATGAAGGGGGAACGCCGCCGTAGCCCTAAGGAAGTAAGGGTATATAGGGACACTAGGGTTTGCGTAATGAATTAAACTAGTTGGGTTGGGTTGGGTGAGGTCAGGTTTCAGATTTTTTTTGTATTAAACCCGACCTGAAATTGATACAATTTCTTTTTTATACTCTGCCCGACCCGAGAAAGTACCCGACCCAAACCTGGACAATATTGGGTCGGATCTACCTAGGTCGGGTTGGGTTCGGGTTTTTTGTGCAACCCTAGTTATACTCCCCCTTACATAGATATACCCCATGCATGAAATATAACTAACATAACCATTACTACAAATACAAGAAAAAAGATAAAAACCAAGCATTCTCAAATTAGAAAAATAAATTAAAACTTGAATAATATGAAGGTCAATTTACCCAACTATACTTGTTATGGCCAAAACCCTAATTTGTACCATGTTATAAGTTATGACTTTTAAGAAAAATACCTAGAGAGGTCCAATGACAATGAACATTTGACCATAGTCAAATGAGGAAGTATAGGACCCAAAAATAAATCTAGGTGGGTGGTCTGACTTAAACATATATTTATTTTAGAATTCTAAATATTATTATAGTACATAATTTCTTACAATGTAGCAATTGAAAAGGTCATAACTTAGCCCAAACTAATTCAAATTAAATCAAGCATTTTGCTTTGGGTGGTCAGGGACTCATGGAATAGTGTCCAAAATTTTTTTGGAGGGCAATCTAACTTAGTTTGATCCTTGAGTAACACATCAAATTATAGACTAAAAAAACTGGAATAGTGGACCTACACGAACTCCAAAAATCTAGCAAATTTATTATAATAGATAAAAATCCAAAAAATTAATTTATGAAACTAGACTTGATCATGAGTCTAATAATTTTTGTCAAACAAATCTATGGAAACAAGTCCTACTTTGATGTAAAGAACTGAAGACAAAGCCAACTATAAAAATCAGGGTTTTAGGAAAACAATAATGGTTGATGGAGCAAAACTTAATCAAAACCCTTGAAATTTTGTAAAATAATAGTTCAAGGTTTCTTAGAGTAATAGAAAATATCATTAGAAGGTCACGAACTAGTTTGACCTTTCCATGTGCATAGGAAATACTGGGGTGAAAATCAAGTTAAGAACAAGGTTAAGCTCAAAATCCAACAAAACTCCAATCAAATAAGCACAATGAAACATGATATATTGCAGCAGAATATGTTTAAATTAAACCCTACTCACTCATAATATCATGGAACTCATATACTTGATTAAAACAAGGCAAATCCTCACATGTACAAACATAAAACTTATGACTTTTCCTTGTGGATGCAAACCCGCATGAACATACAACTACATGAAGCAATCATGTCACACCCCGGCGATGCCCGACCCGAGCCGAACCCGGTCCAGGGGCCGGTCAAGCGCGCAGGGGTGACGAAGGGAAATTGAGAAATGATTTAGTGGAAGACTTAACCCTAACCACGGGTGATTAACAGAATTACGGAGTACGCACAATCCTTTGAGCAAGAGTAAATAAGAAGGAAAGAAAGAGTGTTGCTTATCACAAAGTAAACAACTAATCTCAAACCCACATGCTTAGTTAACTAAAGCCCACACTGGCTCAAATAAGTCTTAAGCAAACATAACTGTAAAATGTGACATAAATCCAAAACAAAGAACCCTATACAAAGGTTCTAAACATAAAGCATAAAACCAAAGGGAAATAAGTCACACAACGATCTCCACGATCACATCCAAGTCATCTCCGACCTTTCCTCAAAGAGGAGATCCTGTCCGTCTGCGTGTCGCACCACGCAGCCCCAAAACAAAACAGAAGAAAGAGGGGTGAGTTTAACAAACTCAGCAATGGTTTTTAATATCACTATCAACATCGAAAATACGACAGCATAGCAATATAATCATTCAAATCAAAGATTGGCAAGGTGCATCATTTTCTGATCACACATATACATCACCTAAAACTGCTTCATAGTATATAATCCACATAATGCCATTCACATCATAACAACCTGCATGAAAGTATCTCTAACATACATATTTCATCATGCATCATATCAAAATCAACCTGCATGAATGTATTTCTAATATACATATTTCATCATGCATCACATCATAATAACCTGCATGAATGTATCTTTAACATACATATTCCCTCATGCATCGCATCATAACAACCTGCATGAATGTATCTCTAACATACATATCCCATCATGCGTCATATTATAATCAACCTGCATGAATGTATTTCTAACATACATATTCCATCATGCATCACATCATAATAACCTGCATGAATGTATCTCTAATATACATATTCCCTCATGCATCACATCATAACAACCTGCATGAATGTATCTCTAACATACATATTCCATCATGCATCATATCATAATCAACCTGCATGAAATGTATCTCTAACATACATATCTAATCATGCATCACATCATACCAACTTGCATGAAATGTATCTCTAACATACATATCCAACCATGCATCAACATTCTCATTCATCATGCATGTATAAGTGTCACACACACACACACACACACTAGTCCAACATGCAAGTCCATACACATAGAGAATAAACCTGCTCTTTGAGGCCGGAGCCCTCGAGCAAACACTTATCAAATAAACATGCTCTTCAAGGTCAAAGCCTTCGAGCAACTCTGATCACATAGACATGCTCTTCAAGGTCAAAACCTTCCAGCAACTCCTGCTCCTCAAGGCCAACGCCTTCGAGCAACTCCTGCTCCTGAAGACCAATGCCTTTGAGCAACTCCTGCTCCTCAAGACCAACGTCCTCGAGCAACTCCTGCTCCTCAAGGCCAACGCCTTCGAGCAACGCCTGCCCATCAAGTCTAAACTCCCGGGCAACCCTGCTTGTCAAGACTAAAGTCTCAAGCAACAACACCTAGCAAGCCGGTGCACTCGGACAAACCAGCTGGATTCTCAGGGTCCAGCGAATCATAAATAATCTCAATCCGCAAGACAAGTACTCAACTCATCCCTACTTAACTCCATTTAACTAGACTCAACCCGGGGAGTGCACTCGTTCCACACAAGAACTCAAATCAAAATATGTCCTTTCAGACCAATCAACTTTCGATTAATCCACGACCGATCAATCCGGCACACAATTTCACCACATTGCATCCAATCGGTCAAGTTCGATTAACCTCGATGAAGCCTCAATTAGAAATCCATTTTCATGATGTATGCAGCATGATACATACGTGGGCAAGGCATACATGAATCCTAATCCATGATAAGTGCTCTCATCAGCCCCTAATGCATCATTTATAATCAAAATATTAAGCTTCAAACATCATCATTTAACCCCCCACATGTGTGTGTACCTAGTAGAAGTACTTCACTCAATGCATATCAACATGCTTGAAATTAACTCACTACCACACTACACATGTGAATTTCCATCTAAACATGAATTCCAGCGAAAAGCATAGGAGAAGAATCATTGAAAACATAACTCAAATCAAAACTCAACCGCAAAGGCTAAACACATATAAGATCATTCATTTCATCCTTGAGTCATGACATTCACCAACATCCATATATCAACTAACCACATTCTATCATGTCAAATCAGTCCATTAATAGGTTATATTCCTACTAAAAATATGCTTAACCCTAAAGAATCAACCATTCACAATTTCAAGATGACAATTTCAACATCATGCCACAAACCATAAGTCATTCCACAAACCTCTAAGCATATATCTCAACTCCATAACCTCAATAGCATACATTTTCAGTAGCATAATATAGCTTAAAACACTCCACATTCATATGAAATTGGCAAGCTCAAGTAGAATCATTGAAATAAACATCATGCATTAGAACACAATTCTGCTGTGTAGCCGTTCGAACGCCCTTCAGGCCATTTGATCGGCTAAACGGGAAAAATTCAAATTCACAGTTTGGCCGTTCGAATGCCCAGCAGGCCATTCGATCGGTTGAACTGGAAAACTGCCGATCCGACAGTGTTGCCGTTCGAACGCCCAGAAGGGCCGTTCGAACGCTAACAAGGCAAAACTGACCATCTTCTTCCTTTCGCAATTTCAAACCGAAACACCATTGATAACACTTCAAATCATCATCTAACACCCTAATTATCATCAAAAGTCCTTCATGACTTCCAAAATGTTAAACCATATCATAATAATACAAAACCCTAAGAAATCGGGATTAAAGAATTTCATTTTCTAATCATGCCATTAACACACCAAATCAAGTAACTCCATTCGAAATAAGCCAAAAATCAAGAGTTTTACCATGGATAAACTGAAATTTTGAAGGTCCATTACCTTATCACTTGATTAAGCTCGGATTTGAGGGTCACCCTTCTTGAATACCTTACAAAAACATAGAGTTTGAATTAAACTCCATTAAAAATCGATTTACCAAAGAAATCCCTAATTAAAACTTAGATCTAGGGCTTGTTGATCATAAAAATCGAAATTTGAAAGCTAGGGTTTGTAGTAAAATATAAATCAGTAGTTTTTGATGTCCAAAAATGAATTGATACAAAGGGAAAATGGTAGATTTTGAAGATATTAAGAAAAAAGCTAGGGTTTAGTGCTTAAATTAGAGTAGACTTACCTTATACACCTTCTAATCTGGGCCTAATTGGGGATTAGACCTGACTTCTCCTCCTCAGCCTATTCCCAAAATGGAAATGGCTCAGGTTTGGCCTTTTATAGTAAGAGTTGGGGTATGTATGGGTAAGTTATAGGGTGTAAATAGGAAAAGTAGTCTAAAAATGGGTATTTTACAAATTTGAACACTAATTAAGTCTAAGAAAATTCTGAAAATTTTTGTATGACCTTAAGTAGATGTTTGGGTTCATTTGACCTAAAAACCAAAATTTCGACAGTGGGGCCCACAGGGGTCCCGCCAAAACCCTAATTTTCAGAAAAATAGTTAAAATTCAGAAAAATCCCAAAAATTCACATTTGATTTAAAATCACTTTAAACTACCAATCTTAAAGTTAATTTTGATTAAAACCATCATAAACACCGTTTATCTTTGAAACCACCGAATAAATCAGAAAACGTGTTAACCTCACGATAACCGATAATTAAAAGAAACAAAAACCGGTTTAAGATCAGGGATCTTACAAATCATCCATGGAAAACACAACAAAACATAAATGAAATGGACCATAATCAATGACATAACCTAATGGAGAGTTGGAGAAGTTTTTACCTCTTAATATGGACAAGTTCTTTTAAGCTTGAAGGCAATTCTCCCTTGCTTCTCAACGATGTTAAGTTAGTTTTGCTTCAACTAATGGTGCTCCAATGGCTAAATTAGAAGGCCTAACCCAAGCACAAACAAGGGAGAAGGAGAAGGAGAAGAGAGAAGGGAGGGGTGGCTACAGAGAAAAAGAGGGGGGGTTAGCCAGGTGGGAGAGAGAGAGGCATTATCGAGGCCTTCTAATACCTTACCACCACCTATCCAGACATAGCCTATGTTGTTAACAAAGTTTGCCAATACATGTACCACCCCTCTGTGGTCTGCCATAATGCCATCAAACTGAAACTCCGCTACCTCAAAGGCACCACCTCCCTCGGCATCCTCATCTACCCCAGTTACTTCACTATTCACTCCTACTCTAACTCCGATTTAGTTACCATCCTCTAGATTGTCGCTCTATCACTAGATACTTGATGCAAACCAGTTCATATTGACATATATAGAGCATTGGGATTGCATGAAAAATCAGATTTTGCTCTCTCGTGATTGATCAGCATTTGTTGGTGATTGATCAATCTCTTACAACGATTGATCGGGGTGTGTAATCATTTAGTGTAAAACAAAGCCAAGAGTTGGCGATTGATCACCTTATCTTAGCGATCGATCATTTCATCTATGATATGGTTTTCAACTTCATTTTGGATTAGAATTTGATTCCAAATTAGTTTCTTTTTAGAATTTTACATTCCTAGGAGTCTTCATTTCGTATTCCTTTGATTATTTAGGGATTTTCTCATTGGTTTTACTTAATTTTGATTAGTTAGTCATAAGGTAATTAATAATTAGACTTTTTATTTATAGTTATGCCACTAAGAGTTATATAAATACATAGCTCTTCCATGAAGGCTACAAGTTCTATGTTATTTTCTGAGATATTGAAGAAGAAGAGATTATTCTTTCTCCTTTAGTTTCACTCTATTTTGTGTAAATTTATATTGAAATACACAACAAAGGAAGGTTGTATACGCCTGTATCCAGATTCACCAAATGATGCTCATCCCATCAATCCCACCTTGCATCAATATTGGCTCTATATAGGTCCTAAATCCCTCATTCGGAAGATAAAGAAATAAGACATGGTTGCCGCTCCTCTACTAAAGCAAAATATTGGGCTCTCTCCCCCTCTACCACAAAGGTTTCATGGTTCTCTATGATCTACACCTTCTTTGGGATCCCTTTTCCCTCCATCCCTACCCTCTAGTGCAACAAACCAATCTTTCATTGCCCTCACTGCCTACTGGTCTTTCATGCTTGAAATAAGTATATTGAGATTGATCACCACTACATCTGCAAACAAGTCCTTGCCGACAAACACCAAGTTCTTCACGTCCCCTCCAAGGACCAAATTAGAGACATCCTTACTAAGCTTCTCTCCATTCCCCCAACTTCTCCAAACTTCAGGCCAAAAATAACTCTTTGTCTGCTATGAGTTTGCCAGAGGGTATTAAGGCACCCTGCCACCTCTCGCATGGCCATATACCTGTCATGCACCATCCTATTTTAGGTTTTGTCTCCTAGTGGTTTTAGAACCTCTCATTCTAAGGCTATATATTGTACATTGTCCACTATAAACTTTAGTATTCCTCATTTCTAAACAATTATTTTGGAAAGGAAAAAGTTTATATGAGTCTGGGCTCACATGAGTCTGAATGAGCCCAAGCTTTAGGGGCCATTGGATTTACATCAGATGACCCATAATACTAAGGGGTTTAAATGCCCCTAGTATTATGGGCCATTGGATATAAAGCCGATGGCCCATAGAGCCTGGGCTCATGTAGGTGCGCGTAAGCCCAGACTCATATAAATGAGACTCATTTTTTCATATGTGGATAGAGGATTTCTAAAGGTACTTATATAATACTTAATTGTTGACTTTGAATCTCATCACATATATAAGAATTGAGTGACACAAACAAGAGCTTTTTCCATATTACACGGCTGAAGAAGCCAATAATCCATATTCCCTTGTTTTCAATACTAAATGTTATATTACCTACTTTAGGACAAAATTGTCCTTAAGTTTTAAATAAACTCAATCCCCATACAAATCCTCATAGTGATGTCATTTTGATGGAGAGGATTGATTGGTGGCAAGATGGAATTTACCAGTGTGAGGTGACAGACAATGAGTAGCAAAAGCCTGGTTTTTTCCATAACAGAAGCCGTTGATGGAAGAAAATGCTTTGTTTTGGTAGATCTAATCAATACTATAATGGTGAGGATTAGTATTTGCATCATTACAATGGAAAGCTAAGCAATGATAACATGTACGTGGTGGAAAGGTGCAGTTGATGAACATTAATTCGTCGGTGAGGTTCAGTGAGCTGTGGGTTCAAGTCAAAGAAAGAATTTATTGTCAATGGTAATATAACTTTGAAGTATTTGATACCATCTTCGTAATTATCTATTCTATATGAATCAAAAGACAATGGAGGCCTGCAATCTGTATTTTTCATTTATAAGAAGGCAAATAAAGAGGTATAATTATCATTGTATGTGGAGATAAAAAAGCCTAACAACGGGTGACAAATCACAATTAGTGGAAAGGAACCAAATTGTTAATAGTGATAAATAACCGATGGTATTGGCTCACCCCCGTTTAAATGGCGAACTACAGACGGGAGTCAATGTTACACAATTCACTTGTAAAATTGTTAGGTAACAATGAATTTTCGATTACATGATAACATATTTTATCGTGTACTTGAACACACGATATTTAAACTATCATGTTTAGCAAAAATGTGATATTTATAATATTGCATAACTAATTATCTGAAATACAAAAGCGACTTGTATAAATATCGTGTCAATGATAACACGATAAAATTTGTAAGTGTGTAACCGAATATACAATGTTGAGTTATATTGTGTATTGATTGACATGGTAATATCCATTGAAGATTGGGTGAATTGGGAGATTTTAAATCAACAAAATTCATGTTACACATCGTACAATATTCTTATGCCTATAGATCATGTTAGAGAAGTCATTCATGCTAGATTTGAAGAAACATAGCCCTCAATGGGTGTGATAATGACTTCATTTGATAATTATGATCCCCAATATAGCCCTCCAATAACGATGGCCAAGAATTTGAAAAAATTTAGGGTGATGAGCAATAGAACGAGAATGATATAATTAATATAGAAAGTATTCAGACATAGCGAGGTACCCAATAATATTGATGTTAAGGCCGAAGCAAAGTGGAAGAGAGTGGATGATCTCAACCTGTTGGAACCAAATCTTAATTGGGAGGGCGAGGTAATGATTGGAATTTGCAAACAAAGGACTACCAGAATCTACTCCAATTAGGTGCACATTTCCTATGCTTTGTATTTCAAATAAATTTGCCTATTCACCCCATTAATCATCCACACCGCTCTTCTCCTCAGAAGCGAATAAGGTATAATTGAGGGTTATTTCAATGTCCCAAATATCTAGAAGCATTTTTCTTATAACTCACGTGGCTATGCTTTAGTAGACAAATGGTGTTTGATGATTTACTTTTATTTTTCTATGTTTTTATCTTTTGTACGTTTGTGGTCTACTTTATTTTTTGTTTTTTGTTGTTTAGATAATGTATTCAACAACTACCATTAATAAAAGAGAAATTTTATTTGCATATCAAATTTTCGCTATGCATATCAATTTCAAAGAAAATTGGCTCATGAGGCCTTATGAGGATGGCCTAACTTGTAAGGCCGATCAATCAGTTTACGGGCTTGCACAATTGACCGCGCTATGTCCATTTAAGCCTTGGTCCCCAAATCTTACTCGACATGGCTTTCCATTCTATGGGGTAAGCCCGGTCTGACCTTTATAATATCTAATTTTATCCTGAGAGAGAGAGAGAGAGAGAGAGAGAGAGAGAGAGAGAGAGAGAGAGAGAGAGAGAGAGAGAGAGAGAGAGAGAGAGAGAGAGAGAGAGAGAGAGAGAGAGAGAGAGAGAGAGAGAGAGAGAGAGAGAGAGAGAGAGATTTATATGAACTTTGATCCACGTATAGATGGCAAAGGGATGTGTTTGGCTCGGCCTTGGCCAATTGTGTAGGGGTTAGGCTGGCCATGCCAGGTCAACCATAAGCCAGCTTAAAAATCTTAAAAATATGTACTTTTTAAAATAATAATTCTAAAAGCGCATAAGGCCATTGGGCTTATAGAGCCTTGTGGGCGATGCTTATACGGCCTTCCAATTTTAAGTGGCAGGAAACTCCCACTATACGTCTTTGTTATTGTGAATGGACAGGCATGGGCTCTTTGCCAATGTGCAATTACATGAAGCAGAGCATCACGCCAAATCTCATACCGCACATAACTCAAAGACGATGCCCAAGCTTACGCAAACAGGTATGAGCCAAGCTCTATGCAAATTTTTTCTCTTCTAAAAACAAATCGTATTACTTAAAAAAAAAACACCATTCAATTGGCAAACAATCGTTCACATCTTAATAATGACACTGAAACTTGCCATGTTCCAAATCCTAAAGCATAATTTTAAAACACGTGTGGGTCAGCTCCTCGACCTCTACGCGTGCAAAGGCAAGTCCAAACTCCAAAGTCTTCCCACCACCAAATGTCCCCATTAAATGATGACAACCCCCACCCCACCCCACCCAAGGAGCCAGCCGCAAATGGAAAGTGTGCGCCAAATGCAGCAGCCAAGCAAAGTGGTCCTGCCAGGTCTTCAGCTCATATCCTCAGAACCATCATCAGACCTTCCAATATAAACTCCGCCAAACCAGATAAGTATCCCTACCTTCAACAAAAAACAACCTGTCAAGATCACCCAAGGATTTCAAATTCCACTCAAGCCATTTTCCCAGCTGCATGAGAATACAGCACTTCCATCCCTATTCCCTTCCCACATGCTGGTGCTTCTCTCACTCCTGTTCCTCTGGTTCTTCTCTAGCAGCCTCTCAGAATCCGACTTCTTGATCGGAAACCGGGTCAGTGTGTCGGTCCCTCCCTACTACGACCCGGGTTTTCATGGAAGAGCGTTCATATTGGAATCCGGAGCAGAAGCTGTGCCGGGCTTCAGGGCGTCATTGAACATGGAAGCCGTTAGGGGGAGGTATGTGTGCTCTCTTGCTGTCTTGCTGGGCGAAGCGGAAGTCTGGAGCTCGAAGCGGTTGTCGCAGTTTTCGCCGCCCGGGAGCTGCATGGTAGAGCTGACGAGAGGCGGCGAGCTGAGGCTACGGGACTCGGCCGGGCGGGTTGGGTGGAGAACGGGGACCTCTGGCCAAGGCGTGGAGGTACATTCTAATTACAACTGTGCCAACCATTTTTGCCTTTTGCTTCCATAAGCCGTATCCTTAATGACACCCAATGTTTGTGAATGGAACACAAGAGAATATGCATGGGAAAAGGTTTTGCTTCCATCCGTTTTGTCCCCCTTAAAATCATGTCACTGATCAAATGCAGCTTTTCAAGTTAGTGGGTCACTTGCAGCCTTCCAATCTTTAGTGGAAGTTTCCATCAATAAAAAAGATGTATAGTAGTGGGAAGTGGACAGGAATTTGGCCTGGTGTTGGTCCAGGGAACCACCAACAATTGGCCAAGTAATTAATTACAAATAGACAAACTTAAGTAATCCCATAGGCCATAGCCAAAGGTGTTCTTTGCATTTTGCGTGACTTGTTTTGCATATATATTAAGGAAAACTCGCGTTTAGGTTTTTAAATTAACTCCATTCATCCTTTAATTCCCATCATGACTTACACTACATATTATAACTTAGAGACAGCATTGGACATGTTTATGAACTAAAAGGTATTCGAAGATAGATAAGTGTGGCTGAGTTAATGACAAAGAGAGAAAAGTGAGCAACACTGGATCAATTCAGGGAGAGAGGAGGACTTGCTATAAGTATAATTTGAGATGGAGTAAATAAGATAGTTTGTAAAGGGACTTTAAAGGCACAAAAGTGGAGAAAAAGGCGAAGAAGGGGATTTAAAAAAGAGTTCGTGCCAAAAGAGATGATATGTATTAATTAGAAGTGGAAGGAGTTGAAATAAAGTAGACTGGTTCACCTACCTCGGCAATTAAGGTGGTGCGGGTGATGATGATTATTATGGTGACGATCACACGGGTAGGTCATTTTTATAGTGTTTTTCTTATTGGGGTACACTACTGCACCTAAGGACTACATCCTTTAGAACCGCACCTTCTGGCCTTAAATGGTAGTGCTTACATCCCCGTTAACTCATACTTATTTGAGCTAAGATGTTTGTCTAAAATTTATATTTGTATCTTCATTTTTTCACACTCAACAAGCCAAGAAGACATTGGTAAACATATTAACCTTCCGATCGAATTGAACTGTCCTTGAAATTGTTAAGAGATATTAAGATAAGATAACTGACAATGGGGCATGGTCAGTGGCGTAAGTGGAATGTACCCGTTCTTCTCTTTGATTTTGAGCAGAAGCGGCATAGCATTAAGCTGGCTTTGTCAAACAGCTAGAATTTTCTCATGCTGAAGGATTCATATGCACTTAATTGTAAAATCCCGCACCCTGCTCGAGTCTAAATTGTGGACATTTTCCCATAATTGCTTCTATCCTTGGGTAGTTATCATTCTAAGTTGTAAAGCGATCTAAACCAGATTGTCTGCATTCATGGTTCACACCAAACCAACTTTACAGATGATTCTATTTTTCACATCAACTTCACCCTCTGGTAAACTTGCCTTTCTGCTCTGATATAAGATCAAAACCAATTTTGTAAAACTCTTTGAACTAAGTACATTGTTTTCTCACGGTTGGTGTCGGACTATAGAATTTTTTCCTTGATTTAGCAGAGATTGGAACTTCTAAGAACTGGCAATCTCGTTTTAACGGATGCCAAAAACCAAACTAAGTGGGAGAGCTTCAACTATCCAGCAAACACAATGCTGTGGGGGCAGAGGCTCAGTATTCCAGCCAGCTTGACTGCATTGTCTTATAATTCAACTTGGTTCTTCACCTTCGAAATTCAGTCTGAAAAAGTAGCCTTGTACTTCAATTCTAACAAGCAGAACTATTCTTACTGGGAATTCAAGCCTGATAGAGGGAGGAAAATCTCAACTGCCCAACTGGGTTCCTCCGGATTGAAGCTTTTTGATCAACATTCTCGAAAAGTTGCACAAATTTTGTCGAAGAGATCAGAGCCTATCAGATTTCTCGCGTTAGGAACAGAAGGGTCTCTTGGTTTCTATCATTATTCACCTCAAAAAGGCAAGTTTGAAGCATCTCTCCGGGCGCCTAATGGAATATGTGATCTTCCCTTACCTTGTGGACCTTATGGTGTGTGCACATTCTCTAATGGTTGCAGCTGCATGAAATTTTCCAGGAATCCCCATCCCATAGTCTCTACCTGTGGGGAAGGATTATCTGAGGGATTTTGTGGCGGCAAAGATGTGAAAATGGTTGAACTAGATGGAGTTGCTAGTGTTTTGAAGGGAACTCCACTATCCTCCAGCATGAGCAAAGATGAATGTGTGAACTTGTGCATGGAGGACTGTTCTTGTGCAGCAGTTTTGTTCTCTGATGGAAGCTCCAATGTGACCCAGAAAGGTTGTTTTCAATATGAGCTCGTAGTGGGTGTGAAACAGGCTGAGAGAGAAACTGGTTTGAATTTTGTGGTCAAGGTTGCCAGGAACACAACAGAGGAGAAGGGGAAAAAATTTAGTGTTCAGAAGCTGCTATTGATTTTTGGTGGAGCAGTTGATGGACTGGCTATTCTTTTGATCTTTGGTGGATTGATAAGTTATTTTGTAATCAAAAGTAGAAGAAAAGTTTTAAACAGTGGAAACAGTTAGAATTATATACATTTGACGTGCAAAACCACTGTGCCTAAACACAGAAAATAAGAGTCCACACACATGGCATGCCCGTGTGATGCATGAATTGATGGTGATTGGCTGACATGTTTTTTTTATAAATTACAAATATACTCTTGACCTTTTTAAATACAAGACATGGACCCCTTTATGTTTAAAAAACTACACTTATTATTTTCGAAAAATGAAAGTGGCCTTGTCATTTGAAGCCCCCCCTTTTCCATCCCTCGCATATCCCTGGTAGGTGTTCTTGGGCAGATTTCTACCTTGGCTTTGCAAGATGCAGTCAAGGCGTTAGTTCTGGTCCGTCACGATTAGGCTAGCTTGCTTTGCCCGTGGTCTTGCAAGGGCCGCACACCACAGGGTGTCGGGGATGGTGAGGAAGGCTGATATAACTTACTAAGGAAGGCCAAAAAAACAAAGGGTGTAAATAAGGCGAAATTTATAAGGCTCATCACCATACGGGAAGAGCTTTTTATGTTTCCTCCTCAGAAGGGTAAGGAGGGTAAGGAAGTGACGGCACATATGCTAACATAGCATATTAGCGTTAGTATTATTGTTGCTAAAGAGGAGTAACATGTGCACTATCAATCTCATGTATGAACTGCCATCAGGTGTTCCTTAATTATGTTGGGTACATGGTGTATAGAGAGAAATACTCCCCTATACATGTATGGTACAATTGACTTACAACATGTGTTCATCTCTATTGGTGATGAATATGATTATCTTCTAATAATTTTTTGTGGATAGGAACGGTATTTTTAACTTTTAAAAATAACCAAACAGTTGTTTAAAATACCGAGGGTTTATGTCACAAAACTAAAGACGTATAAGTGAAATTTCCAAGCAATGAACTTTTGAAGGATCAACACAGAGAGGTATTTCTCCTTTACTTTGCTTGTTGTTTCTTATGATTGGCGTGCAAGGGCTGATCTCTTGGAGGGCATGCAAGGGCTAGATAGCCCAGGTTAGTCCATATTTGTCCCTCTTTAATTATCTTCTTTGCTTGATTCATGATTCAAATAGGTTATATTGCTAATTAATTTTGTATTATGCATGATTCCTTTATAGATTGATTTAAACATTGGTTTTTGATTGGTGCGTCACCCCCTACCCACTGTGCTTCAACGACTTGCACTAGTCATGTCGAAGACCAATGCTATGAGCATACTTAGAAAATAGATCTGTCATTAAAGCCTTAGTGAACAGATCAACCAACATCTCAATATTAGGAATATGACTCATAGTCATTTTTTCCCTCTGTAGCATATCAAAGATATAATAGTAATGCACCTCAATGTGCTTACCCCTAGCACTGATCTCCCCATTCTTGAGTGTTGACATTGTTGTCAGATTATTACAATACATCTAGACAGGAGAATCAGTCCAACCTGCTAGACCCAATCTTCTAAGAAACTCCTTTATCTATACTGCCTGGGAAGATGCAATACTGCATGCATAAAATTCAACTTCAATCGTAGACTTAGAGACATTCTTTTGTTTCTTACTTGCCCACAATATAGTCCCATCTCTAAATATAAAGACATATCCGACAGTGGATTTCTTGTCATCTAGATCCCCTGCATAGTCTGAATCACTATATCCGGCCAATGATAGACTTTCTGCCTGATAGGTGAGTTTTAAATTCTTAGACCCTAATAGGTACCGAAATACCCTCTTCACTGCTTGCCAGTGCTGAAGATTAGTGTCTGCTTGGTAACAACTTAACATGCTTACCACAAAACTCAAATCAGGTCGTGTACAAGTTATGGCGTACATCAAGTTGTTAATAGCCTATGCATATGGCACTAACTCCATCTGGAGTCGGTCTTCCTCAGTCTGAGAAGTCATACTCTTAGACAACATTGTACTCTTGTAAATATGGGATTCAATGGTTTTCCAACCAATGACATTAAAACATTTAAGAACGCTTTCTATGTATGACTCTGGAGATATACTAAGCTTCCTAGCCTTTCTATCTCTCTAAATTTTTATCCCAATGATGTAGGATGTCTCACCCATGTCTTTAATCTCAAACTGGATTTTGAGTCATTCCTTTAAACTGACTATCATACTTAGGTCATTCCCCATCAAGAGTATGTCGTCTACATACAATAACAACATCATATACCTAGCCCCATCTCGGAAGGTATAAACACAATGATCGTGTTCGTTCACTATGAATTCATACTCACTAATCACCTTGTGAAAAGCGAAGTACTATTGTCTTGGAGATGGTTTAAGGCCATACAATGATTTTATGAGTTTGCACACCTTGTGTTCCTCTTCAGGAACTACGAAACCCTCAAGTTGTTCCATGTAAATCTCCTCCTCTAAATCTCTCAAGCCTTGTTCTTTAGGATAAAATCTATCTCTTTCAGAATAGCAACCTGCCATTCTCGAGCATATGGAAGACTAAAAGCTTGCTCAAGGGTAATCGGGTTATTTAGAATAAGTTTATCTAACGTGATGTTGTCTTCTCCTAACATTATATAGAAGTCCCTCAATAGTATTGAAGGTCTTCTTTCCCTCAATGCTTTGGGTTCTGGTTCAGTTTGGTTTTAATATGATTCAATTACTTCCTCTGGGGAAGTGCTAGGACCAACCTCTTTAACTACCTCGAATAAATCGATTCTTTTGTTAGGCATTCTAGGTTTAATTCTTCCTCTAAGAAATAAGCCTCTAGACTCAATCACCCCTACTGTCTCATCCGTGTGGTGAACCACAAATCGATACCCCTTAGAGTGGTCACAATAACAAAAAAAGTTGCACTTTATGGTCTTGGGTTCTAGCTTTAACCTATAATGGTCAGACACTATTACATGTGCCCTAGACCCCCACACTCTAAGATGTCCTAAGTTTAGACGTCGACCCGTCCATATCTCATAAGGTGTCCATTGAACTACCTTTGTTAGTACACGATTTAGGATAAACATGGCGGTGTCTAAAGCCTCACCCCAGAAGTTGGTTCCTAACTCAGAGTGATTTAACATGGACGTAACCATGTCCATAAGTGTCCTATTATGCATTTTTTCCACTCCATTTTGCTGTGGAGTGTATAGTAGGGTGTACTGATAAACTATTCCCTGATCAGTACAATAATCTTTAAATAGGTTATAGGTGTACTGCCACCCCTGTCAATCTTTAGGATTTTTACTTTCCTGCCTAACTGAGTCTCTATCTCAGCTTTAAATTCCTTGAATTTATCTAAGGCATCAGACTTCCTATTTATTAAATACATGTACTCATATCTTAAATAGTCATCTATGAACGTAATAAAATACGTCATTCCTCTGTGGGTCTGAACATTCAGGGGCCCATAGATATTTGAATGCACCACTCCTAAGAGTTCATTAGCACTTTGTCCCTTTTGGAAGGATTGTCTGCTCATCTTTCCCGATAAACAATCCTCACACACACGTAGTTCTTTGGATATTTTGGGTAACAACCCAGCGTTCGACATCTTATATAGTTTGTCTACATTTACATGACACAAATGCATATACCACAGCAGGGCATCAGCTGCAGACAAAATAATATACTCAGAAGTGCTTATTTGATTAGATTCAATTGAGTTCATTACATCTAAGCAGTACAACTCATTAACTAAAGAAGTAGTAAATAAAACAGTCACACCCTTGCCCACAGTAGCCTTACTCCCCTTGAACCTAACTTTAAATCCTTTCTTAGTCAAAACAGGGATTGAAATCAGGTTCCTCCAGATAGAGGGAGCAAAGAGTACATCTATTAAGACTAGGGTAGACCCATCCTTTAGGGAAATCGTGTAGTTCCCCATAGCCTCCACCTCGCAGTATGTGTTATTGCCCATGAAGACTTTGTTCTGGTCAGGCATCAGGTTAACCATCTCACCCTTGGCTGCCCTAGAGTGTGAAACATGCAAAGTAGCTCCTGAGTCCAGCCACCAAGTCTTCTCCTTAATGTCAGCTATCATCACTTCAAAGACAACACAAACGATCTCCTTACTCTTGCCCTTGTCATTGCTTGAATGGTCATCATTCTAGGGATAGTTAGCCTTGAAGTGGCCCACCTGGCCACACTTGAAACATGCACCTTTGAGTTTGTCATTCCCTTTTCCAGTGCCCTTGTTCTGAGGCTTCTTCCCCTTCTTCTTGAAAGCTTTCTTAGAGGGATCAGGCCCCTATCCACCTTTCTTGCCCCCACCAAAGTTTTGTGTCAGGTTGCCAGTAGCAACACCCCCAGAAACCTTCACATGGTTCCTCATTTCTTGCTCAAGCCTTAGCTTGGCAGTCAGAGCCTCCGTTGTGATCTTCTTGTCACTCATATTCAGATAGATCACCACACTCTCCCAAGATTTAGGAAAGTTGTTCAATACTATAGACACTTGGATTCCCTCAGAGATGGGGTCCTCCAGTGTCTCCAGGTCATCAACAATCATGGACATGGTATTCAAGTGCTCATTGATATCATCTCCCTCCTTCATCCTGGAGTTTTGATACTTAGAGTGCAGCATCCTCTTATGAGCTTCAGTCTTCTCCTCATACCTCACAAACACTACTTCTAGCATCTCTCTGGCAGACTTGTACTTCTCAAAGAGCCTTTCCATCTTTGGCAACATAAAAGTCAGAATAGTGGACCTAGCCTTGTTGTCACCATCCCTTAATTTCTCATGTGCTTTCTTCTAAACAATTGTTGAGTGGCTCAATGATCTACTCAAGTATATGAGCAAGATCAGAAAGGGTAAGGATATGGTGTATCCTCCTCTTCTACACCAGATAATTGTCAACATTTAGCTTCTCAGTTTTTCCTAACTCAGAAGTGTCCATCTTGGAAGCCATTAAGTATCTACAAGGAAATAAATAGAGAGCAGGAAATTAGTACTATTTATAGAAGGTTGACTGCTTATAAGAAAGGTAATTGCTTAGAGAACTCTTAATCTAATTATAAGCCTAAGAGAAAATTGAGTATATTATGCTAAATTTCTATATTTAGATTCACCTAAATTAAGGTTTCGGTCACTTTCCAAAAATAACCCTAACTACCCCTTAACCCCCTTAAAGAAGTTACCTTAATTAGGTTGTCTTAGTATTTTATGATTTTAAAATCCCCAAAAAACCCTACTCAGCACTTAAACACAACAAATAAATAATTTAAAGGCGGCTGGAATTTTCAATTTCTATCCACAAAAATTTTGGTGCAAATTTACCAAAATGCCCCTAGGGCTATTTTGGTCTTTTCTACCCTTAAGGACACACCAAAAATTTCACACAGCAACTTTACAAAGCTTATTCAAACCAGTGAACTACAATTCTAGATAGATAATTATCAGAACACACACAGTAAGGGTGAATTGACCAAAATGCCCCTAGGGCTAAAACGGTGAATTCACACCTTTATAATTCACAGAAATAATTTATTTTAATCACAAATAAATTACTTAACTCTTGCTGACCAGCAATAGGGTGTGTGTCCAGATCATGATCAGAGAATTCATTATACACAAAATTGCAAGACTGAATTGACTATTATGCCCCTACGAGCATACAAACATGCAATTTCTTAATTAAAACTCCAAATCACATCAAACCAGCAAGAAAATCAGTCAATACAATCCCAAATATATCCAATTTGAACTTAGAAATAAAAGCCCTATAATTGGAATAAGTAGATCGATCAATTTCACAAAATCCTCAATTCTAGCATACATAACCTAGATTGGGTAATCAAAATCAATCTTTGATTGAACCAGCAACCAATGACCCAACCTGGCTCCAATACCATTGTTGAGTGGCTGGACCAGCGAAAGCACAGTGGGAAGGGGGTGATGTACCAATCAAAAATCACTGCCTACCAACGTTTCCATGGCTTGAGTGTCACCAGCGTGCTGGACGCCCCAACCATGCAGAAGATGTCCATGCCCACGTGTGAGGTCCCGGACAGCATAAATGGGTCTACATACAAACAATCAGGCCGGTACAACAGCCACTACAAATTCCTCCCTGGTGCCCCAAAGTGGCCGGCGAACAAGACCAAGTTCACATACGCCTTCGGCCCCAGGTCAAGGACAACTACAACTTGAAGTACGCCGCCTCGCGTGCCTTCTCCCCATGGACAGCTGTGTGACCCGTGTCCAAGTTCACGTTTGAGCAGACAACGGACTACAATGCCACCAACCTGAAGATGGGCATCTACTATGGGAACCACGGCGATGAACAGCCCTTTGATGAGTAGGGTGGCATTGTAGGCCATGCCTTCCAACCCACCAAGGGGTGGATCCACCTTGATGGGGCCGAAAAGTGATCCATCAATCCGGAGCCGGGATATGTAGACATGGAGTCTGTGACTGTCCATGAAATTGGCCATGCATTGGGCCTAGCGCACACCACAATGCAAGGCTCAAGATGACATTGATGGAATCCGCGACCTCTACCGATAGGTACCAGTACTAGGATTTAAGCTTTTCTAATAAAGTTTACAGAGTGGTGATGTGATAGATACACGTATTGTGTCTGAATTATAGCTTAGTAACATTTATTTATGGCACTAAGTTTAATTCGCAAAACTAAGATAATTTTAGAATGCAGTGGTGAACTGAACTTGAGATTCTATTGCATTACTTTTTCTAACTAGGGTTAGTCGTGGACATCCATCGTCAGACATCTGGGCCATGTCTGAGGTGTTTGTAGCCATGTCCGGCTGAATTCTTTTGTCCGCTAATTTTTAGACATGGCCATGGACAAAGACCTCGTTTTGCCATTTGTTCAACGTCCGGTTAACTTTTAAATACAATGTACATTCTTATATGAAGGACAACTTTTATTTCTCCTCTAATTATTCTTAAACATCATTTTCTTATACTTAAATATGTAATAATTTAAATATAGTCATGTTAATGTTATATGAGTTCTTCTTTAAAGCTAGTTATTAAATATTTCTTTTGTCCTAACTCCTACATTAATAGCTCTATTTGGCTTTTCAAAATGAACTAATTTATCTAATAGTAATACTACAAATAAAGAAGATGACATATATAAGTTTAAAAATTATTATTATATGTTAAATTACTTAATTTAGAGATCCTCACCCTAGCTACTCTACTTAGTTAAAACTGCTCTACTTGGTTAAAGTCTTTAACACCAGTCTCATTCTCTCCAACAACTTTAACCCTTATCCAATTGCCTAAGAGGCTATGTCAATAGACAATGGCCATGTCCGCCAAAAAAGAAGCTTTGCCCATGGACAAAATGTCGACGGACAAATTGTTAGCTAACACAGACATGGACAAGCCTTGTCCGCCAACTATTTAGCCAAGGACCAACCCTATTTTTAAGAACATATCAAATGCTAAATTACAAATGTATTTTTTAGGATTGCCAATCTATTCAATGTATTCTATTTATCTGTAAACATTTATTGCTCAATTTTAGAGTAATTTACCAAAATAATCCCAAAATACACCTTAATGCAATGTAAACCCTCTCACATGTGATAAAAATTATCTAAAATGCTCCTCTTTTTTTTTTTAACTTTACTAATTTAGTGTTTTTTTAGCAGCTCCCTTTACCACTGGCGCCACACCTCTGCCTTCAACGGTCGCCTTCGCCAATGACTGTGTCATATCCATGGAAGGTTGTATCGGCCCATATGTACCCGTATCGGCCAAGACCGATATTGTAAGGGGAGCGAAACTCCCCCCACATGTATCTATGATACGTATCGGCCATACCATATCAATATAGCCAATGCGTTATTTTAAAAAAATATTTAAAACTATTTTTTAATTTAAAAAAATAAAAAAAAATGAAAAAAAAATAAATTTTTTTCCTTAAAAACAAAAACACAATTCAAACCCAACTTCTTTGAAAGTTTAAGTTTTTGTTATATTAAAAATAATATTTTTAAAGTTATATGAGATCAATACGGGTAAGTCCATACAATTTACATAATTATAGTTCTCCACAAATATGCATTTATTTTAAACATATAATTGTGACTCATATTAAACATATTATTTGTTTTTAAAATAAACTAATTTTAGAGCACTTAATATGGGAAAGAAGATGCAATAATTTGTATGGGATGGAGAGCATAATTGTAACAACCCGACCCGAGCCGGGTCCACAAAAACACTAATAGAAAATTTTCTTTTCCTAGAGGCAGGAATCATCGTTTGTGTGCGAGAGGTACAACCTTCGTCTACACACTACAAAGCTTTAAGGTTTCCCTGTACGTAGACTCAGATTATAACGAATGTATACACACAACGGAGCTTCACAGTTTGCCGTGTGTAAAAGAAAACATATATTTATCATTAATTTGGATCGGGCCAACGTTGCCTTGTCGTTGGTTGTCTACGTACGTATTGGATATTATTCCAACACGATCGGATCCGAAAATAGTTCTACCTAACGGCTACTACATACAACAGTCGTCACAAAATCATATACGTTAAAATATGTATATACTGATATTTACAAAAATTTATCATATATCGGAGTCAAGCGGAAGTTAATAAGCCAAAAATGTACATCTCGCTCTACCACCGAGCGGGATCATAATCACATATACGCATCTCGCTCTATCACTGAGCCGAGACTGAAAACATAAATTACACATCTTGCTCTACCCTAGAGCGAGACCACACACGTCATAGCATATAAGCATACATCATGGCATATACAGCACACATCATGGCATATAGGCACACAACATGGCATATAGGCACATAGCACATCAAGCATATAGGCACATGCAACAAGCATATAGGCACATAGCGCATGTCGTTCTATAATTAAAATGAAAGATTAGGAATGCTTACTCCCATCATGTCTCGGAAGGTATCAGTATCTACGGATAGAACCTCGTCTTACTCCAGGTCTCTTTTTCTTTTTTCGGTGTTCGGGCAGGGCCTCGCTTAGTCTCGGGGCATTTCCTCCTTATAAGATTGTCAACTCATAAAATAGAACCCACCATTGGTAGAACACCTTTGATTTAGTCAAGAACGCCTCTTGAATCGACTAAATCGGAGTTAGGATGGCCAGAAACAGAGAAAACGAAGTTGGTCGATGCTCGAGGGTAACAGGCAAAACCTCCTCTTGTCTTGGGACATTTCCTCATCATACGGTCTCCAACTCGAAGAACGGATTTTGTAGAGCATACTCAATTTAGTCAAAAATGCCTCTTAAATCGACTAAATCGGAGTTAGGATGGCCAGAAACAAAGAAAACGAAGTTGGTCGATGCTCGAAGGTAACGGGCAGAACCTCCTCTTGTCTTGGGACGTTTCCTCATCATACAGTCTCCAACTCAAAGAACGGATCACTCCATTGCATAGAGCATACTCGATTTAGTAAGAAACGGGTCTTGAATGGCCTTAATCGGCCTCAGAACGGTCAGAAACAGGGGTGGATAAGTTCTGGTTCGAAAAATAGGAGGAATGGGGTATTTATAACCCCCGAACCGTGCTAAAACTGCGGCACCACGCCACCAAAACCCACAGCGCTGCCCGCCGGAGCCGCGCGGGTCGCGCCCGCATGAACCCGCGGTGCCCGTGGGAGCGCGCTCGTCAAAACGCAGTGCCCGCAGTTTCTCGGGAGCGTTGCGCCGTGCTACACCGGCGCAGCTGTGCACTGCAGCACGTGCCAGTCGCATGCTGCACGCCACGCTGCGCCGCATGCCTATCCTTTTATTATTATTATTATTTTATTCTTAAAACTTCAAACACGCATAATTTCCTACCCCGGATTCGGATTCGCGCGTTCTTCGTACCATTTGACTCGTATCGACGAGCCCTTTGATAAAAACCCACTTAAAGTAGAAAATTACACTATTTCCAAGTGGGTCCCGCCTATTATCTACGTTTCCCGAGGTCATCACTTCCGGTCCCGACCTCCGATTCACCCGTTCTTTGATTCGTTGCGCTCGTTTCTTCGAGCTCTACTCAAATACGGAGGTTTCAATGGTTAAAATTATCTATAATTTATTACAAAAATTACTGATTACCTCTAACCCCCTTGGTTAGACGTAATCGAAAAGTGGGGTGTTACATTCTTCCCCCCTTAAACGAATTGCGTCCTCGCAATTCGCCCAAAATTCTCGTCAAAACACATATAAATATCTAATAAACTCCAATATTTAATCGGATAAGTACTCATTTAACAGACTTTAATAGATCATAATCAAACAAGTCGTATATAAATAGGACTCAATCTTTAAAATTTGATGAAATATTCGTAATCACATAAAATGTTGCAAACAAAATCCGATTATAAATTTAAAATCGGATAAATCATATCATACAAAATTCGATATTTAATTCAAAGTCAAATAAATCTTCATTTAGAAATTTGATATGTCGTTCAAAATCAGACATATCATTCTATCAAAGTTCAATAATTCGATCGTTCAACAAAATCTGATAAATCATTCATAAACGAAATCCGATGGTAAATTCAAAATTGGATAAATCATTGTTCAAAAATATGATATGTCATTAAAATTAGACATATCGTTTATTTCAAAATCCTTAAATCAGAATGTCGTGATACCTAATGGCTTACTTCCGCACTCAGGGGGACACGGAAGACGGAAGGATAGGAGCTTTCCCATGATGCTCCATTCTTGTGCGTGCCTGAACTGAATAATTATTTGGGGTATCTTTATTTAAATCTGCGATACCGAATGGCTTACCCCCGCACTCATGGGGACACGGAGGCCAAAAGGATAGGAGCTTTCTCATGATGCTCCACACCTGTGCACGTTAGAGCCAAATTTGGCGGTATCCAGAATTGATAGCTTTTCCGCTTTATACCAAATAACTATCCAGACGGTCCAAATACCCAAATCATCAAAAACTTCATTGTCAAATCAAATCCTGAATAAACATTTCTGATTAAATCAGATTTGTAATCAAAATTCATTTCAATATACTAGCGGAATCAACCTTGGAGCTATCCACTAACACCTCATGTCCTATACCACGGGTGTTTGATGGTTTCTTCTTAGCAATTCCGTAGGCAATTGAGATAAATTTATCAAATTTCAAATCTATTTTCAAATACTCAAGGATTTAAAATCAAAATTTCATATCAAATCCACCAGTAGATTCAACCTTAGATCAATCCACTAATGCCTGATATTTCATATCGTAAGTGTTTAGTGATTTCTCTTCGAGATTTTTACTGTTTTTCAAAACAAATTTTAAATAAACTTTCAAAATACACATATTTCAGAAATGAGATTCATATAAATACATCGGTAGAATTTACTGCAGAGTTATCCACTAACACTCCACCTTCTATATCGTGGGTGTTTGCCGGTTACTCTGAGATGGTTCTACCGCCTTTGAAAATAATCAAAAATATTTTCTAAAATAGACAATTTGAAATCAAAATTTTATTTCAACACTTTGGTAGAATTAATCGTAGAGTTTTCCACTAATGTCTCATGTCACATAGCATGAGTGGTCGGTGGTTACCCTTAGTAACTCTACCGTCTTTGAAAATAATTTAATTTTTGAATCAATCGAAATCAAATTTGATTTAAATATTCAAGTAGAATTAACCGTAGGGTTTCCACTAGCGCTTCATGTCCCATATCATGAGCGGTTAGCGGTTACCTCGTGGTAATTCTACCGTCTTCGAAAACAAATTTGAAATCAAATCTAATTTTAATACTCAAGTAGAATTAACCATAGAGTTTCCACTAACACTCCATATCCCATATCAAGAGCAGTTGGTGGTTACGCTATGGTAATTTCTACTACGGTTTAAAATACATTTAAAATCAAAGTTGTTGAAAATATTTAAAAAGAATCATGTAATTAATTCAAAACAAAATTTTTAATCAAGTCGAATTCAAAATCACAATTCATAAAAATAAAGGTTTCCAATTAAATCCAAAGCCATATGAGAAAACAAAATTTCAATTCATTGTCAATTGAAAATTTGAAACTTCGAAAGATCAAAATCTGTCTGAAATTCAATGTAACACATGCAAAATGGATTTCTAAATTAATTCTAAATCAAATTATTCAGAAAGAATTTTCATATAACTTACGATTAAAATTATAATTCATAAAAATCATTCTTCATATAAAATTCAATGTCACACAATGAAAGGTTCAAAAGCAAAGCTCATATTAAATCCAATTAAAAAATTAAACATGATGCAACACATTTACACTTAAACTATAAATAATTTTCAATTGAAAAATAAAAATTATCAAATTTATGTTTACATCAAATTTTCATGCAACACATGGCGATAAAAATCTCAAATAATTATTCGATTAAATCTCATACTAAATCAGATGTAACATATTCAAAGCAAAAACTTTAAATCAATTCTAAGATAAAATCGACATCTATAAAGTCTAAACATGCCATCGGTCAAATACACACACGTAAGATAAAATAAAAATTACTTCTAATTATAAAATTAGAATTAATCCAAATTAGAGCTCAATGTAATTTTAACATTTCATAAGCATAACAAAACTACATGTCATATTCAGGCACGATTTATTTATAACAACATTTTCAAATCATTTTTGTTTAAGATCAAAATTCATAGCAAATTTATTGCAAGGTATGCAAAAAGAAATTTCAATACAAAATCTACTTAAAAATCAAATTCTTAAAATTAAAGCCTATATTAATCTAAAGTCACACATGTCAAATAGACGTTCAAAATCGAAGCTTGTATAAAATCCAATCTTACATGTGTAGAACATAAATTCAAAATTAAATTAAAATCTAAGATCGTACATTCATAACTGAAAGTTGAAAATCAGAATTTAATTCAAATTAACAACAACACATCTTAGAAGAGAAATTTACTTCAAATTTATTTTAAGATAATCACAACGCATTGAAAATAGAAATTTAAAATCAAAATTATTATACTCTCGTAGACAGATTGATGCTCCGATACCATTTGTAACGACCCGACCCAAGCCGGGTCCACAAAATCACTGATAGAAAATTTTCTTTTCTTAGAGTCAGGAATCATCGTCTGTGTGCGAGAGGTACAACCTTCGTCTACACACTACAAAGCTTTAAGGTTTCCCTGTATGTAGACTCAGGTTATAACGAACGTATACACACAACGGAGCTTCACAGTTCGCCGTGTGTAAAAGAAAACATATATTTATCATTAATTTGGATCGGGCCAACGTTGCCTTGTCGTTGGTTGTCTACGTACGTATTGGATATTATTCCAACACGATCGGATCCGAACGTAGTTCTGCCTAACGGCTACTACATACAACAGTTGTCACAAAATCATATACGTTAAAATATGTATATATTGATATTTACAAAAATTCATCATATATCGGAGTCAAGCGGAAGTTAATAAGCCAAAAATGTACATCTTGCTCTACCACCGAGCGGGATTATAATCACATATACGCGTCTCGCTCTATCACTGAGTCGAGACTGAAAATACAAATTACACGTCTTGCTCTACCCTAGAGCGAGACTACACACGTCATAGCATATAAGCATACATCATGGCATATAAAACACACATCATGGCATATAGGCACACAACATGGCATATAGGCACATAGCACAACAAGCATATAGGCACATACAACAAGCATATAGGCACATAGCGCATGCCGTTCTATAATTAAAACGAAAGATCAGGAATGCTTACTCCCATCATGTCTCGTATGGTATCGGTATCTACGGATAGAACCCCGTCTTACTCCATGTCTCTTTTTCTTATTTCGATGTTCGGGCAGGGCCTCGCTTAGTCTCGGGGCATTTCCTCCTTATAAGATTGTCAACTCATAAAATAGAACCCACCATTGGTAGAACACCTTTGATTTAGTCAAGAATGCCTCTTAAATTGACTAAATCGGAGTTAGGATGGCCAGAAATAGAGAAAACGAAGTTGGTCGATGCTCGAAGGTAACAGGCAAAACCTCCTCTTGTCTTAGGACATTTCCTCATACAGTCTCCAACTCAAAGAACAGATCACTCCATTGCGTAGAGCATACTCGATTTAGTCAAGAACGCCTCTTGAATCGACTAAATCAGAGTTAGGATGGCCAGAAACAGAGAAAACGAAGTTGGTCGATGCTTGAGGATAACGGGCAAAACCTCCTCTTGTCTTGGGATATTTCCTCATCATACGGTCTCCAACTCAAAGAATGGATCACTCCATTGCATAGAGCATACTCGATTTAGTCAAGAACACCTCTTGAATCGACTAAATCGGAGTTAGGATGGCCAGAAACAGAGAAAACGAAGTTGGTCAATGCTCGAAGGTAACGGGCAAAACCTCCTCTTGTCTTGGGACGTTTCCTCATCATACAGTCTCTAACTCAAAGAATGGATCACTCCATTGCATAGAGCATACTCGATTTAGTAGGAAACGGGTCTTGAATGGCCTTAATCGGCCTCAGAACGGTCAGAAACGGGGGTGGATAAGTTCTGGTTCGAAAAATAGGAGGAATGGGGTATTTATAACCCCCGAGTCTCACCAAAACCACGGCGCCGCGCCGCCAAAACCGGCGGCGCCGCTGGCTTCGGGCGGTGGCGCCCACTGGAGCCGCGCGGGTCGCGCCCGCGGGCGCACGCTCGTCAAAATGCAGCACCCGTGGTTTCGTGGGTGCGAGTTGCGCCGCGCCGTCGCGGTTGCACGCCGCATGCCGATTCTTTTATTATTATTATTTTTTTTATTCTTAAAACTTCAAATGCGCGTAATTTCCTACCCTGGATTCGGATTCGCGCATTCTTGGTACTGTTGGACTCGTATCGATGAGCCCTTCGATAAAAATTCACTTAAAGCAGAAATTTACACTATTTCCAAGTGGGTCCTGCCTATTGTCTACGTTTCCCGAGGTCGTCACTTCCGGTCCCGACCTCTGATTCGCCCGTTCTTTGATTCATTACGCTCATTTCTTTGAGCACTACTCAAATACGGAGGTTTCAATGGTTAAAATTATTTATAATTTATTACAAAAATTACTGATTACCTCTAACCCCCTTGGTTAGACGTAATTGAAAAGCGGGGTGTTACAATAATAGTGTATGGTTTCAAATGAACTAATTTTAGAGTACCTGTATCGGTTGATATGGTATTCTATGGTCTTATTATGCTCTAAAATAAGTATTGTACTAATATATTATTAATTATAATATTTTTATGTTTATAAAAGGGTTTATGCCCGTTTCGGCTCGTACTAAGCATATCATCGGCACGTACCCATGTCGATGATTATCGATACTGTCATCCGTATCAATACTGCGTTCCATGGTCATATCTGACACCAACTCCACTTCATCTACCTTTTCCATCACCTCCTTCCACCTTCTCCTTCTCTTCCTCCTCCCCTCCTCTCTATCCTCATATTTTCCTCTTCGGTCACCTCCTTTTCCTCTTTTCGGGAATTTGATAATAACGATCACAAACTAGTTGACAAAGCTACTAAAAATTTATTTTTTCTCTACAAGTTAAAATCTTAAAAAATAAACTCATGAACATGTTAAACTACTAATAACTAAGAACAAGTTTTTTTTTACCTAATTCTAAGTATTTTCTATCAAACCTCATATTAGCAGTCGACACACAAACTTATTACAGTAAAGGGGTTGTAAGACAACATTTTGAATAGTACTATCTTAGGTGACTTGTATGACTAAGTCAAGGTGGATATTGTTACATGTGAACTTGGGACCTAAATGAAATTGTATATGCATGTTAGAGTCATTTTGTACTTGTACCCATAATGGGTTGATGCGGGATATAGAGATAAGATGGCATTCTGTTAAGGCTTATCTCTTGTAACAAATTTCTTCTTAGGCTCTTCTACATGGGAGACATTATATATATTGAGAGGGGGAAAAAATCTTAAGCTGGATGAGTGAGAGAGATAGGTGAAGAGAGAATGAGGTTTTTCTTAAAGGGGAATTCTCTCAAGGTGGAGAGTCTTGTAAACAAAATTTTCACATAGTAGTAGAAGGACTCTCTTTCTTAGTCATGGACTTAGAAAATTCAATGAAATTAGCTCCAAATCTAGCTCAAATATCATAGCATAACTGTAAAGGGCATGGATTTGTGTTTTCTTTTGGGTTGCGTCATTGCCAAAATTTTACATTTAGAAAGTCTAATCTTTCAAATATAATCAGAACCTTCCTTAAGTAGTTAAGTTTGACTAAATATGCTATGAAAACAACCATTTTACAAAATATTCCAAATTTCCAGGGGTCGGATGCCTTATCTCTTTCCTAGTTCTACAGTATAGATTCATTAGAAGTCAAGACATGATGGGTATCATGCAATATTCCTCTTGACTACATCCTCTTTGCCTTTAGATCTGAATGCGATATAAATTGTTGTCATATATGAAGTGCAATATTTTTGTAACATAGCGCTCAGAAGCTTCCTCCCCACATCCTGGCTCTTCTTGTTTTTGTTATGTTCTTCATAAAGGCCCATGGTGCCAACCAGGTCCCCTTATTGACGCTAGTTAGGTTGGCTGCAGGAAGGGAGACACTGCAAGAGGCCTCTACCAACTTAAGAAGCTGTTGGAAATTATAGTACAAATAATAGATTTAAAACCAAATTAAGAATAACCAGACACTCTCCCCTAACTTAGGGTAGTGATAATGTGAAGATTAAGAATTATCTAAGTTTAGGATTAATTAAGTAAATATAATTAAAATATACAAGTTTAATATCGTTCGGCCAATCATTTACGCCACTAAGTAAATTTTACTATGATTTCAGGAAAAAATTACAATAAATTATCTACAAGCGAAGTCTTAAACCACTTGTCAATACTTTCTTCAAAGCATACAAGAGAAACTCAAATAATAATAGTGAAATTTTTAAAAAACCTAACAAAATCAGAGAAAAAAAAAGACCCACTTTTCTGTTTTCTTTCCTCTCTCACAAAAGACAAAAAATTACACAGATTTTCCTCTCACAAAACACAAGAGAAAAAATTCACACTCTTTCTTCTTTTACTTATTGTATTTATAACAAAAAGAAACTCAACTTAAAGTAGATTTAAAAGTAGGAACCAATTAAGATTACCTTTTTTTACATTTTCCTCGTTCCAGTTTTTTTTTTGAATTCAAGTCACCTGTTCCAATAGAAGTACTTGTGTTACTTTGGGCGACTGAAAACCAGTGTTTTAAAAATCGGACCGGACCGGCCGGTCCGATTGGGTTCGACCGGACCCGGTGCAAAAAACGGGCCAGTTCGATGCAAAATCCGGGTTGGGTTGACCCGGCCGGTTCAACCGCAAACCCGGCGCTCCGGTCCGGTCCGGTTTTTCAAAAAAAAAAAATGATTCAGAATTTCGGGCGCGGGGCGAGTCGCGGCGTCGGGCGATTACAACACTGTTCACTGCAGAATCGGGCGAGGTAGGGTTCACTGTTCACTTCAGAAGAATCAGAACGTCGACGGCGACGACTGGCGATCTGAAAGCTCGGCGGCCGGCGGAGAAAATTGGGGCACAGCCGCACCGGAAAGAGGCGATCTCCGGCCTTCCGGTGACTCATCTGCCCTCCTTCTCCGTTCGCCGCCACTGCTGATTGAAAAGAAGGAATTTTGGCGATCTGGGCCGGCGCTTCCTCTCCGGCGAAAATCCGTCTCCGACAAATGTCTGTCTCCGTCAAAAACCCATCTCCGGTAAAAACCCATTTCTCTTCTCATCAATTCCTTTTTTTCTCCGGCGCTGCCTCACAACGACGGTTTCTTCTCCCTTACAGTGACAATTTTTTCTCCCCCGGCGTAGTTAGTCACTCTGCTAGTCTGCTACCGTTCTGCAATCTGCACGCGATCTCAATTCCGTGCTTTCTCTTCTGGGATCTAGCTCGGAGAACTTGCCCAACTCAGAAGAGGAAGGCCAAAAAAACAAAAGCGGAGACAGCGATGGAGGAGTAGATAAGAAGCTCCACCTCCAATGGCGGATATTCCCGAGGGCGAGGAAGTAAGAGGCGAGGGGGTGGGATGATCTCCGGAACAGCACCAACTCTCACGTGCTGCCCGAGGCATCTTCCTCTTCCTGATTCTTCTCCCTCCTCCTGCATTTGATACTTCGCTCGGCGAGTCGGCTCTGTTGCTGTTTCTCGCCCTTGCTGCCGAAGGGGAAATGGCCGCCGTCCCAATGCTGTCCTCCGGGATCCCCGTCGAAAATCGTCAATGCCTTGGCGGTGGAGTCTTGTTTGGGAAGTTGGTGCTAGAGCTGCCCCCGAGACAGTTGTTTCTGTCTAAGGGAAGGTACGGTACCGGAGTGTGAATATGGCTTTTATTCCGCTTGTCTCTCCTTGAGAAAGGAATGAAAAAGTGTTCATCTTTGTTTACCCACGATGTGAATCACTGAATCTCTTTTGTTTTCTATTTAATTTTCACTTCTCTGAGTGCTTGATTTGTCCGGATTCACGGTAATTCTTTTGTTTTATTTTTTTTATAATGTAAAATTATGAATATTTATTTATTTTTTTATTTATAATAAAAGTATAAGTTTAAATAAGTAATGTAAATTTAGATGTGATTAGAATAAATAATATTTTGAATGGTTAAATAGATTTAAATAAGATTTTAAAATAAGTTTAATAAAAAAAAATTTAGTGTTACTGGAAAACTCTTGTAAATTTTTTTTTACGATGAAGTTATTACCCGGGTTGACTCACTGTTTAACCGGGTCAACTCAGCCCAGCCACAAATCTAAGTCTACGTCCGAGCTGAGTTTTAAAACATTGCTAAAAATTATTAAACACACTTAGTTATGTTTTTGATGACCGACTAGAGTTAGCCATCACTGCCTACCAGGATTTCCATGGCATCAACATCACCGGCAATCTAGACGAGCAGAACATGCAAGAGATGTCCAAGCCTAGGTGCTGCCTCCCAGATATCATAAACGGGTCTGTGTCCAAACACTCAGTCCCCCCGCCACTACGCCTTCTTCAACGGGCAGCCAAAGTGGTTGGCCAACAAGACGAAGCTCACCTACGGCTTCACTGCCGAGGACATGAAAAACTACAACTGCAGGTGAGCTGAGTGGCGTTCCTTAAACTCGTGGGCAACCATGTCCATCTTCACATTCAAGGAGATCTCCAACTACAATGTCGCCGCCCTCAAGATGGACCTTTACTACGGGGACCATGACGAGTTGACGACGGAGCGTCGTTCGATGGGATGGGCGGTGTTTTGGCCCACGCCACCTCCCTCACCTCTGGGACGATCCACCTTAGACATGGACCATTGTGCCACTAGAGCTTGGCTATTTTGACATGGAGTCTATGACTTTGCATGAGATTAGCCAGAGGAAGTATTTTAATGCTTCAAAGTGCATGGGAACCTTCATCCACTATATTGGCGGTATACATGTTAATAGAGATTAGTGTCAATAATATTAGCACTAATATGTAATATCTATCTTAAATATTAAAGACTTACATACCTTTCTCACGCTTAATTCATTGCCAAAAGAGCATTAAAAACTCTTCGACACGGGGGCTAGCTCAGTCTACACTGTGAGAAGCTATAATGTTCCTTAAATTAGGGATGGGCTTGCTGGCAGCGTGTTGTCTCAGGATGACATTAATGCAATCCATGCCCTTTATAAGTAGACTCTAATACTATAGCTAGGCTTTGAGCTAATCACAATGAATGTCTACATGTATGTAATCTTTTATGTGATTGTAAATTTGTGATTGTATTAATAAATAAAAAAGTGTTATTGGCCCCAATAAGCTCTCTTTTACCCTTTAATAATCCTTTCAGTACTCCAATAACCTTATGAATTTTTATGTTATTGGGATATATATAGACACATTCTTTGCTAAATTTTCTACGCAATTTTAGTAAAATATCTCAGTTTTACCTTAATATAAAAATATGCTAAATTTCCCACGCAATTTTAGCAAAATATCTCAATTTTACCTTAATAATAATCTACTCTATCTATCCTAAATTAATAATTTCATTTAGTAAAAAGCTTATTTTATATTAATAACTCTATTTTGTTAAATTTAAATGGTTGGGTAGTTAAAAAAAAGTATTATAAGCTTATTTTTTATTCTCTTGGATGTAGGTTTCACCATTTTAATAAAAAATACTATTCTTCCATATGTAGCTATTCATATAGGATGGAGGGAGTATTCTTCTGCTTCCATTTACCCCTGCTGCCCCCTTTCCGTCCTCCTTCTCCGGCCCCTGCCCTCACCCTTACATCCCCCTTCCTAGTCCAAGTGTTGTGATCCCTTTCCCGAACCTTCCTCTTGCAACCTGCAACTTCCTCAATCACAACCTCAAGTTTTCCTCTCTTGTCCAGTATGGCATGTCATCAGTGTGTTGTTACTGGCATGGAAGGCCTCATCTGTATAGATGATAATATCGATGACTATAGATATGAGTACGCATCGATAATATGCTTGGTACATATCAAAACGGGCATGATCCTTTTGATACACATGAAAAATTATTATAACTAATAATATATTATTATAATATTTCTTTTAGAGCATAATAAAACTATAGAATGTCGTATCGGCTGATATGAGTGCTCTAAAATTAGTTTACTTTAGAACCATATAATATTATTCCCTTTGTCCTATACAAACTATTACCCCCTTTATTCTGCTATAAAATTAGTTTATTTTGGAACCAAATAAGATGCTTAATATAAGCCATAGGGATTTTATGGAGAAATCCCTAAATTAGATGTTTAAGTAAATGTATAATTGTAGAGCATTATATTTAGAAAAATAATTATGTTTATATGGACTCACCTGTATTTATCTCATATAAATTTTTAAAAAATATTTTTAATATAACAAAAACATTTTATTTTTAAACCTTTGAAGAGGTTAGGTTTGAATCGTGTTTTTATTTTTTTAAAAAAAATTATTTTTGAAATAAAAAATAATAATTAAATTGAGTATCAATACATATCGGTTATATTAATACAGTATGATCGAAATGTATCGTTGATTCATGTGGGGAGTGTATCACCCCCTAAACCATATCAGTCTTGGCCGATAATGCTTGTATTAGCTAATATATACCTGTATCGGCCGATACATATTGTATATGAACACTTAGTATATAATACATATTACACTTCATGACAGTGTAACTAAAAGAGTGGGAGGGGTGTTGCAATGTAGCCAAGATTGTTCCTGTTGAGCCAAGGAGCAGATCTTCAAGGTGGCCAGGAGCTTGAATGTCATGCAATTTAACGATCGTTTAGGACAACTTAACCAACGAGATTCTTGAGGTTCTCACAGGGGGTACAGAAAATCACAGCGAAGATGTTAGAGCAAATGGCGGGGACAAGCGCTTGTGGAGGAAGAAAGGTTCATGCTCCCCACCAGAGCCAAAGTGGGGAGCATGAAATGGTGCTGCCTATCGTCTCCACAGGAGTAGAAGTTGCTAGGGTAAGGACCAACTAGACAGGTTCCACTCAAGGGGGACACTAAGAAGGGGTTGGGTCGATCCAACACCGTTACACCAGCATCATTGTCAAAGAGTGAGGGTAGAGAGGGGTGGGTTTTTTTTTTGCGAGGGGGGCGAACATTAGAAAAATCCTTATAATTTTTCGTCTTTGGGGACAGTAGGAGTTTAATGGTGCATACAGCACCATTCTAATAAATAATGTTGTCCCCCAATTGGATGTCTTATGTGTTTGTTATTAACCATCAAACTTAGAGGGATAGAATTACAAATTTATTGCAATTTTTCTTTTCTGATCGAAAGTACTTTAACAAAAAATCTCAAATGATTATAACAGGATCATTCTCATTTGAATGTGATACTCTCATTCTCAATTGAATTTTTTATTGCTTCGGCCAAAAACCAAATGAAAAACTAAAATTTTTACTGTACAGACTCTTTGATATGATCCTCAGGGTTCATGTAGTCCCAGCTAGAGGGGTCTCTTGATTTTGACACAATCAGTGACTCAGCGTTCGCCTCTAACATGGTACATAGAAGTTCTCTTCACCTCTATTTACCATATTTAGAGCTTCATGCAGCATGGTTATGAGCATTGGTGATGGAGCCGGTCAAAAAATATTTTTTTTATAATCAAAGCATTGCTATGTGCCTCTCCTTTTATAGGCGACCATGCAGCATGGTTATGAGCATTGGTGATGGAGCCGGTCAAAAAATATTTTTTTTATAATCAAAGCATTGCTATGTGCCTCTCCTTTTATAGGCGACCTTGCAATAGAAAGACGGAATTGCAAATCCCATCATATACAACTCCAGAGTCTTTTTTGCCACGGAAGCAATAATGACATCTTAATATCTCCTTTCTTTGTGTTTAGATTTAAGATTTCACAAGAACTTTCATCTCAATTTTACAAGATTAGAAAAGGAAAAAATCATCATCCGTTTAGTGGTATTGATGCTCAAAATTCAAAATTAAACATGCATCTCCTCCTCTTCCCCAAAAACGAGATTATGCCGCATCTAATTTGTACACAATAAACTCGTCTTTGCATTTTTTATTTCATCCCTTTCTATCATTTGGGCTACTATAAATTTGTGACGGAATTGGATATGTTTATCATGTCAAAAGGAAACTGTTCAGTGTGACTAGATATATCGATAAGAACACATGGACGGTAAAGTGAGTAAGACTCCAGCAGTTTAGGGAGTATAGGACTAATCATAATTAGAGATGGAGGTATTAGATGGCTACAAACTGTGCATAGGGGACGTTAAAAGGCCCACTGCCCACTGGAGGAGGCAATGTAAAGGATTAGAATAAAGTTAGCGGCAAAGCAGATGCACATATAAATTTGAAGTGGAACGAGTTGAATCAGGCAGGCTATGTCATTTACATAGCAAATTGAGGAGATGTGGTGGACGTATAAGGATCGTGACCACGATCATATAGGTTGACCATTTTGATAAGTGTAATTTCAGGTATAGTATATTGTAATATTAAAGGCCTTTTTTAGGGATACTACTTGTGTTTGGTTTTTTTGGGTATTCAACCTAACCCGACCTTAGTAGACTAGGTTTGATTTTATGTATATGGTAAATATTTCAGAGTTTGGGTTTTAATCCTTTATCGAAAGAGCAAGTCAGGTTGGGTTTGATTTTATCTAATTAGACCCAAACTTGACTTGAATAAGGCATAAACTTTTAAAGTATAGATTAGTAGGTTATAATGAACGTTTTTATTCTACTAAAAATTATATGCAATTTTTATTCTAGGTTGATTTTTGTAACAAGTTTTGAGTTAATTAAATGAGATATAATGTGTCAATAACATTAGTAGATTCTATTATAGGATGAGATATATTCTTAATAAAATAAAAAGATATGTTGTAAGGAACTTAGTGTGATAACTCATTTATCGATTTTGTTAAATGTAAGGAGTTAAAAATAATTATTAATTTTTGAAAAGAAATTAGTTAAAATAAATGAGTGAAAACTCTTATATGTGGGTAGAGCTTGAAGAAACGAGCGTAAAAAGTCAAAAAAAGAGAAAAATAGAGGTCAGGAGTGAAAGTTACGACCTCGAGAAGTATGTCTCATGGGCAGGGCCTACTTTAAAAGAGCGGGATAATCTAACTTAAGCGGTTTAATTTCATAGTACTCGTCGATACCAACTCAACAGTACCAAGACCATGCGAACTTGAGTCCGGGGTAAAAAGATATAAACGTTTAAAATTAGAAACAAATAAAATAAAAGGTCGTATCGATGGGCAGACCCGTGCACGGCGCAACACCGCCATTTGGGCAGCATTGTGCCTTAATGGGGAAGAGGCTTCTTTTGAACCCCAGACCCGGTTTCTCTATTTTTAGGTCATTTTAAGTATGATTTAATCCATTCAAAATACATTCTTGATTAAATTGATATGTGCATAATAAAATAAACATCCCTAGTAAGGGGAGGCTTTGTCTACTACATTCAAGCATGAAATAGAGAAATGTTCTAGAGCAAAAAAAGGCTATGTCTGATGTCTTCGGACCTGAAGGGTAGGATGCCATGAAGGAAAGAGTAGCATCGAACGCCACTACTTTTGAAAACCTTAAGAGAATAAACATTTCTAACATTTTGATTTTAATATATTTTTAAATAAATGCATGTGCATATTAAGTACTTAACTTAAGATGTTAAATGAGATATTTATTTTGCTCTGATCTAATATTTTAATATGTTTTTCTTGGTCTAATCTAATATGTTTCGGTATGTTTTGCTCAGTGAAAAAAAGAGATGTCTGATTCTAATGATTTATTAGCTTTTGTTTGACTATGATGATTTCATGATTATCGTTTGACTCCGAATATTTTATCAAAATAATATTGTGATACATAATTTTTTGCTGCCTAATATATGTATTATGTTTTAGGCAAAACTATATTCGGATCTAAATGTTATCCAATACGTAAGTGACAACTAATGGTAGAAAACCATTGGCCTGATCCAATTAGTTATAAATATAAGTTTACTTCTAGCCTACGCACGACAGAGCATTAAAACTCTATAATGTATAAAGGAACATTATATCTCCCCTACATATAAGATGTTTCCTTGTTTAAGGAATTAAAATTTTAATATAAAATTTCTAGACCTTGAGTTAGTCCAGGTCGTTACACTTAAATTCAATTCAATCCAACTTGATTTTGCCCTATTCAAAGCCTAATCCAACCTAACCTGAAACAAGTTTAACTAGGGTATAAATTGGGGTTTTCAATATAATAATGAGACGAGAGATTTTAAGATGATGTATGTGTGAAGGAGGCAAGATCAAGGCAAAGTGCCAATGGATTGGACTGGTTATTCTTTTGACCATTGGGGGATTGATATGTTATTTTAAATTTGTAATCAAAAGTAATTAAAAAGATTTTGGTGGTGGAGACATTTACAACTATACATTTGGTCTCTATTTTTCATGTGATATTTTTAATATGAAAAGTTTTTCTATACTGATTTTAATATAAAAAGTTTAAAGCACTTACAACTTAACAACTAGATATACTAATGATATAGGCATCAACAACATTTATAATGTTTTGCATTATTGTATTGGAAAGTGAGTTTAACATGGGCTAGGCCTATTTTATTGAGAATTTGGTGTCAATGGGCTTGTTGAGAGCTCAAATCCATTTCCAAGTTAATGAGAATCATGTATGTAAATTAGTTGAAGAAATGATGAATAATCTTACATCACTTAGAAGAATGAACTTGAGTGGGATAAGATAGCCCTTTAAGTTACCCTATTTTTATAGGAAAAATACATGTTGGACCCAAAAAACCTACATGGGTTAACATATGCACGTGCACCACCGGTTGGCTAGGTTTGGTTTGCACTTGCAATCTACCTGAGTTGGGTTAGGTTAGGTCAACAAGATAAGCATCATTATGACTAATTATTTTAATTTTCTCTTAATATTTTTTCAATAATATTTTTTTCTGATCTATAAAATAGTAAAAAATAAATTAAATAGTATGTAATGTTTAGAGGTGCTCTTATAGAATGTGATAGATCAAATTATCCTAAGAGACAAATATCTAAGATATTTAAAAACACCCTTGGGAAAACATAAATTTATTTTTTAAGGACAGAGTTTAAGACACTCGGGATTAACACATCCTTTGTTTCTACAGTACGTGTCATGAATGATTGGCTGATTTATTTTCAGAAAGTAAAATCTTCGTCGAACAAAATCAATAGCTTCCTTAAGTGTGACCAAATATACCAAATTTCGGAGGTTGCTTGCCTTTTTTGCCTTCTTTGGTTTAAATAATACCTCCCATTTTTGTGTGCTCTTGCTCCTAATAATCTTGACCAAATATTCTTGCAACGTTCTTTGATATCGAAATGCTTGCGACGTTAATTAGTATCATGGGCGTGAGAAGATACTAAAAAATTTACTACACTTGTTTTTCCCCTTGCTGATGCCTTTGCAACTTTTAAATCTGAATTGGTTGAAGTTGCATGCTGTCATCCGTCCAGTGCAAGATTTCTCCAACATGGCGCTCAGAAGCTTCGTCCATGCATGCGTAGTCTCTCTTCTTGTTTCTGTTACCTTCTTCACTGAGGCCCATGGTGCCCACCAAGTCTCCTTCCGGACGCCCGTCGGCTACAGGAAAGGCGATGCTGCAAGAGGCCTCTACAAGCTCAAGAAGTACCTCCATTACTTAGGCTACATACCCGGCCAAAAGTTGGGCAAAAAGAGCCATATGTTTGATGACCAACTAGAGTCAGCCGTCACTGCCTACCAGCGTTTCCATGGCCTCAACCTGACAGGCATGCTGGACGAACAGACTATGCAAGAGATGTCCAAGCCCAGGTGCGGGGTCCCTGACAACATGGTTGGGTCCGCGTCTAATCAATCAGGCCGGTTCCACACCCACTTCAGGTTCTTCCCTGGCATCCCAAAGTGGCCGGACAGCATGAAGCATCTAACCTTCGGCTTCAGCCCCCGGGACAAGGACAACTACAGCTTTAGGTATGCCGCCGGCCGCGCCTTCAACACATGGGCGGCCTCGTCCAAATTCACGTTCGAGGAGACGGAGGACTACAAGGCTGCCAACTTCAAGCTCGGCCTCTATTTCTGGAACCACAAAGACGGACTGCCGTTCGACGGGCGGGGTGGCATTCTCGGCCACGGCTTCCCACCGACCAAGGGGTGGGTCCACCTCGATGGGTCCGAAAAGTGGTCCATCAACCCGGAGGCTGACTATGCAGACATGGAGTCTGTTTTGCTCCATGAGATTGGCCATGCGCTAGGGCTAGCCCACACCACACGGCCAGAAGCTGTAATGTACCCTGCCTTTAAGATAGGGACCACCAACAGGGCATTGGCTCAGGACGACATCAACGCAATCCAATTCCTTTACAGAGATTAGGTATTGATTGGGTTTGTCTGGTTGTATTTTTTACTGTGATGCTGGGATATATACACCCGATTGCAATTAATGCTTAGTGAACTTTATTTGATTATGATACTTGTGGGAGTAAATAGGAGTCTAAGAATAATTTATATCAATAAACGATTGCCCACCAGATTAACTTGTTCTATAGTACTCGATCTCAATAATCAAAATTTGAGGGATGGAATCTGTCTTTTTATATACATCTTGCAGCAAATTTAAACTACAAGGCGAGGATACTAGAGCGTTGAATGAAGAACTCATGTTATGATTCTACTGCATTCCCTTCTGTGCGAACAGTTCTAGCACAAATGCACAATGCTTTCAGCGAAAAGCCCATCTGTAGTTTTCGTTACGAGTCATCCTCAGCATCCGTTTCCTCTTCATAAGAATTAGAGTCCTCATCATCTGACGCTTCATCTGACGATGTGTGTTGTGCTTCATTTTCTGATGAATATATTTCGTCCTCGTCAGGATACTCATTCCTTGGATTGCCTTCATCTACAATAAACAATGACAAAATTAAATTAGGGCTCCTCCGTCACTGAGGTGGTCAAGGATAACTCTAGTTGTTGTCTATCTGCAATATTTCCCTTCAAAAGAAGGGAAAGACAAGCCAAAAAGAAAAAGAAATTACAGTTTCCATAATCCCGTCATCTTAAGTATAATTAAGTAAACAAGATAAACAACAGTTTATGATACCAATGCCTCCAGCCACCTTAGATTGCAAATAGAGCGACTTGATTTAGCAAGAATGATAGAACAGAAGGAAGTCATTGAAATTACCATTCGAATCAGCAGTATCATATTCTGAATCTGCTTGGCCGTCATAAGATTCATCTTCATCTTGCACTTGCACCCTTTGACATGGTCACAATTTTGCTCATAAAGGTCCTTGGCAATGACATTAAAAAAATAAAGCAAATCCAATGAAGAAGAACGGAATACTTACAGGGGATACATGTCCAACTCATTGTCAACAGCCGTAGCCATCTCACTTCCCACAGTATACAAATCATATACATAGCCATCTGACAAACAGAGAGAGAGGTTATCATTATTCAAGGGCAATAACAATATCTAAACATTTACACAAGGATTTTTTATTTTTGCTTTTTTGCAAGTTAACAGATGAAAGGACACACAGACTGACAAACTAGATGTCCAAAATATAACATCTACAACTGTAAAGTTAAGTAAAAGAGATTTCTAATATTTTTGTACAGATTCTTAAAACGTAGGCGCTCAAACTTGTAATTCCAGTTGCATGTAAGATTGAAGATTACGAATAAAGTGAAAGTTGAACCTTGGTTTAATATGTCTGCCTCCATGTGAGCTTCAATCTCGGCAGCAGCTTCTGGAAGATGTTCCCTCATTAAAGGAAGAAAGTTGCAAATAATTTCATCATAACCATCCAATGAAACATTTTCACATCTAGAAGAACAGAATATCTTAGAAAAGAGGACAAACAATATGATGAAACCACGAACTATAGAAAGCATTAAGATGTTAAAAAGCCTACTCATATCCTTGTGAACCAGAAGATGCTTCTTCAACGTTGTCATCAACACGAACAACATCATACAAATGGCAAAACTCCTGAATAAAAATATCATCCGTTGTCACTTTGGTTCCACTCCGACTCTTCCACAATTGTTCAAAGCGGGCATTCCTCGAAAGCTCCTAACAAATTTTAGTGAAAAAAGACATTAAAAACACACATTTGCAGTATGTTAGATCCAATGTAATAACAATTAAAAGTCCTAAAAGAAATCATGGATACCTATAAAGATGATCTCACAAGAAAAACAAAGCAATTTAATAATCTATCTAATGTCAGATAAGCAAACAAGGAAAGACAGGAGAGTAATAAAAAAGTTTGTGTGTGGGTGTAAGGGAGTATAATAGTCAAAGAATGTTAGAAAATATTATATCTTTTACACCTTTCTCCATATTATGACACGGTGAGGCCAAGCATTCCCTTTCTACAACTTCCCTCATGTCGGACCAATGATCATTGAGGGCTTTTCGCAGATTTGACAAGTTATAAGTTTATGATGGGAGATCCAGGGGTGGTTGCTTTAGATGTTGGTATGGTTGGGTTGTGGTGCTCTTCCACACTTTTAGCAACACACTATGGATGATGGGTGGCTGAGCAAGGTGGCAAATGCCCAAGAATTGCTCCAGGACGTCAAAGAAAAGGGCGGCGCATGTCTCTTCATGCCATTTGCTAAAAAACTGGGTGTAATGTATAGTGAGATCTCAAAAATTGACACACTGGAAAGAAAAAATATAAGCTGGGTATATTGGAAATAAAAAGTTTGAAAGTTGGATATACTACATACTTTCCCTAGAAAGTTCTCTAGCAAGCCTAAAAAGACAATGGTGAGCATAAAATACTATCTTGCATTTTACAATTAACATGTAGATGAACTTTATAGATAGAAAAGTTCAACAAAAAAAGTCCTTTCACAAAAACCAGGGGCAGTCATCACAAGCAAACTTTTTATGTGGAGGTGTCATACAGTCCATCTGAATCAGAGAAATTACTCTGTTCATATACATAAATAGAATTATCAAAGAGTTCAGGTTTAATACATTAGATTCAAGTACCAACTTCATGCTCTAATTAGATAACAATAAAAGCTTACATCATGTCTTTGTCGAGCAGTTGAACGCAAATGATCTTGCTTTTGCTGGAAGCATAAAAAAATTCCCACCACAGCTTTAGTCCTTTTTGCAGTAGTTTTTTTCAAGGAAATAACAAGAATGAAATATAACTCTAGCATACAGTTAATGAAGAAAATTGTATTAAAAGCGGGAGACCTATGCATGCTTCCAATATAACCAAATAATTTCATCTTTTAATTGGATTATCATAACCAAACAACAAGGTAATGAAAAATTGAAAATAACTCGGCACAACTTTCTAAGGAAGAAACACTAGAGCAACCCATATACTATAGTAAAACACAAAGAGGTTTCCAGAACTTGTACTCCTAGTATTGCCCCAAAGTACATGAGCCTGTAGGTCTTTCAAAAAAATATAACTGATGCTCTGTTAAAGTTAGATTAGAGTTAAAAGGCATGCTATTATATAAGAACTAGTAGAAATGCACATGCTGCACACCAGAGATTAAGAGTCTTATTATCATAAGCAAATTGAGTTTCAAGTCTTAACAATTTTACCAGGATCATAAATAATAATTTAGGAGTATTAGGGGTAATTCAAGACTTCTATGACAGAAATCACCAGCCCACTTTTCACTTTAATAATAGTATAAATAATAAATATCATATAGATAAAGATTATTGGGTAATTTAGAACTTCTATGACAAAAATCTCCTCCCCACTTTTCACTTTAATAATAACTAGTAAAAGTGAACTTGCTGCACTCCAGAGATTTGAAGTTTTATTACCATATGCAGATTTAGATTCACATTTAACAATTTTAATCTATTCTTAAATAAGAATCCATAAATTATACTTTAGGCATATTAGGGGTACTTTAGGACTTCTATAATAAAAATCTTTGTCCCACTTTTCACTTTAATAATAGATATAGATATAAATATGATCACAAATAAATGCATTTACACAATTCCATAAAAACGAAAAATTAAGTAATTTTAAATATACAAAACGAATTTCTAACCACTACAATATAGGTTGCCTAACTTATCACATGTCACAAATATCCCTACATCGCATGCAATTCAAACCCAACTTCCACACACTCAAGATTTCCATAAGTTTTCCATTACATTCCCAAGACAGGTTAAAATGGACGCATAAAATCCATGTAGCTGACCCCAAATTGCGGGGAAAAGGCACTATTTGATTATGATTATGATATTCTGAAATTTTTAGTTGCACTTCCATGTAAAAATAGACTAGTCTTGGATGTCACCAGCTTTGTAATGGAAGATGTCTATCACAATGTTTCATGTGAAACCAACATCTCATGATGCCCCACATAAATGTAAAGGTGTATAATGAAGATGATGTTGGCCCTTCTTTAGAGGTTGCCTTTGGAAGTGCATCTGACATAAAAACTTGTCACTCTGTTTCTTTATATAGATTTTATACCATCATTTTGATTATCATAAAGGAAATATGGCATAGAATGCATGCTGCTGACCCCATATAGCTGGGAGAAGGCGTATGATGATAGTGATGATGACTTATATCCCAAAATTAGACTAACTTTGGTATCCTAAGTCAAATAATTTTCAGGCGCATCTGAACTATTTCTATCAAAATAACTACAAAAAATATTAGCATCATCCATAGCTATCTGTCAACGTGTAATTCAGATGACACAACATCGACTTACCTGTGTTGCTCTGAATCACACCTAAAAACAAAGATGGAAGTATTCTGGCACTACAATTAAAAATGCTTATTTATAAGTGACAGGAAGCAGATTGCATTTACATTGCTTTGTTTAAAAATATGCCTACGCTCCTCAAAGTTCCTCCTTATGTCTTTTCCATCGGTAGAACTTGGTCCCTAAAAAGAAGAATTATAATTAAATTACAAATATACAATGAAAATAGATCTAGTTATATGAAGCGAAGTATATATACGTAAGAAATACTCAAATTAACATCGTACAAATGGAATAGCACACATATAATAGACTTCCTTACTATAAAAGATTGCAGAACTGCTTTTGTGGCCTCAGAACTGCTAACGGTCTCAAGATGCTGAACTAGAATCTTCTTGGACGAAATATCATCTAAAACATTGACAATATGGACCAAAATGCCACCACAATATTTTGAAGTATTTAGAGAAATGAAACATTATATAAAAAGTGTATAAAATACTCCTTTAATGGGTATCCTTAATAATATACACAAATATCTAAAATTAAAGAAAAAACACAAACGACCAACACACCTGCTCATCAAGTTTTGCACACCAATAAATATAATGTACAAGCGATATATATCAGGCAGTAAAAGAAGCCAAATCCTAAGAAAAGAATGAAGAAATTACCACTTTGAGAAGATTCAGATATTGCAAGTTTCCCAAAGTCCAAACATGCCCGCTTCAAAGGCCTTCCATTGATCTCCAACCCTACGAAAATAGTCATATAATTTGACTTGCCTTTTTTTATGCAGAAACTAAGAAAGAAAAGAAAGTTATAAGGGGCGTAAAAATCAAACTGAATGAATATTTGGAACTAACAGAAAGCATCCAGCGGTGCCTGAGAAAGCTTTCTCTTAACCCTAACCACTAGTTGCTTTGAGTGGGAAGAACTCTCTTCCATATTCAAAATAGTGCAAAAATAGACTTGACCAGCTGCAAACATAACGTTAACATAATAGTTAAGGTTCACAGAATGTGGAATCAGGTACTAAAACAGAGAGAAAGAGAAAGTGATAGAACCCAATGATTGTTTCTCAGTGAGATGAATATTATCAGATTATTAGTGACAGCAGATGTTGTCCTCGCTGTTCAGGAAATTGTTCAATGCATTTGTGAAAAACCCAAAAAAAAAGTCAGCCAACAAAGTTTAACTTGTAGCTCATTATTGTTTTATTTCCATTTAATAAAAATCTAAAATTAGTCAATAAAAACTACAGTGAACGCATTGATACGTACATCCAAATCATCTATACACAAGGACAACTCAAACATGGGGGGTCACTGGAAACACAAGATGACGACATAACCAAATTGCAACAAAGAACGGTACATTGACTCATATAACGCCCTACAAAGAATTGCCAGGAAGGCATGTACAAACAAAACTAGTCCCACAAAATAAAGTTCATCACAGATTCATGAGAACATAATTTTCATTCAAGTTAAGTAAAACATATAGAGGAGCATCTATGAGAAACGTAATTAAAAATTAACACTTTTAAAAATTATCAAGAAAAAAATTTTCGGTGAAGTAGGCAACGTAAACATAGGCCAGGCCTTTCATCGACAGAGAAGTAGAACACCTGACTGTGGTACTGACTGGAGCGACGGAGAGAGGGAAGGAGGGAAAAAGGAAGGGGAAGAGTGTCCAGTGGCGATGCGCTTGTAGTGGCGCTGTCGCCGGAGCCGGGCGGAACTTGGACTTGTCCGGAATCAGGTTCAGGACCCTCGGTCTAAGGATGTACGGAAAGGTATGCTCCTGGGGGGAGCGTCTTTAAGAGAGCTCATTTCCTACTCGGTGATCGTAAGCTACGTTTCTAGTGGTTTAAATAAGTGAGCTTATGTAAACTTTGTGTGGGATCAATTTATGAAATTCAATAAAAAAATTTATATAAGTTTTTATAAGTACTTTGTGAGAATATTATTATTTAATTATATTTTTTAAGAGTTTCGTTTATATGAGTACGGGTTCATGCGCGTTGGTATGTGTTCGGGCTTTTTTAGCTGTCGAATTTACCCATTAAACTCGCGGGGCATTTAAACCCGTGAGTTTGATGGGCCGTCGGATATAAATCCGATGGCTCAATGAACCCGGGCGCACGCCAATGCGCGTGAGCCCGGGCTTATAGTAACTTTTTTTATTTTTTAATGCTATGGTACGACAACGAACCTAGGGTGGGAGCCCTTCTAGGAGATCAATGACACACTCTTAAAGTATGTATTAGTAATTTTAAATATTAAATTTTTTTATGTGTTTCTTATAGTTGGCTCATTGTTAGAAGAGAACATAAAAAACTCTTTCCTATTAAATGTATGCGCAAAGTGGCAAAGTGTTTATTTGGTTAAATAGAAAGAAAAACTGAGTTTAGGAGAAAAGGAAAACAAATGAAACTTTCCACATTGCATTTAAAAAATAAAAAAATAAAATTTTCTATTTTTTCTATATGATGAATATTACAAAAAAATAAAATTACATATAAATAAAATAATTTCATATGCCATGTCAACATATTCATAATCTAAACTAATGAATAATAAAATTAAAACCTATATAAACAACATTCTACAACTACATATCCAAAGTTTGCGAGATTGTGTTTAAGGAAAAAAAATACTTTTTGATTTCCAATGGTTCTCCTTTAATTCAATCAATTCATATTATATATATATATAGATATATATAGATATATATATATATATATATATATATATATATATATATATATATATATATATATATATATATGTTCGTGAATTTAATATAATGAAGTTATGGACTCAATTATTGAAATATGAACTAGATGTTTATACTAAGGGTCTCTTTCAATTAGTGGAAACTGGGAGAAAATGAATGAGAAACTAGGAGATTCCTAAAAAAAAATAATTGTTTGGTTGCAAAAATGATGTTAGAGAAAATTAATAGTGACGATGGTAGTAGTGATAGCGGTGACAATAATGGTGGTGGTGGCAGTGGTGGTTGTTATGGCGGTGGTGGTAGTGGCAGCAGTGGCGATGGCAGCTATAGAGTAGCGGTGGTAATGGTGGCGACAGTGGTGGCAGTGACGGTGGCAAGGTTGGGGGTGGTGGTGGTGGTAACAGTCGTGGTGGTAATAGCGGTAGCAGTGGCAAGGGTGGTGATGGCAGCGGTAGTAGTGGTGATGGCAGTGGCGGTGGTGGAGACGGTAACAGTGATAGTAGTAGTAGTAGTAGCAACAAAACATAAATCTTTAGTACACTGATTTTCTCTCAAAATCCATAGGTTTTCTTCCCCAAGTTTTTGGCCAATTTTTCATCTATTTTCTCTTAGTTTTCGCTTTAGTTTCTCTTTCCCTATTGCACCAAACAGTGGGGGATTTTAAGAAGATTCTTTTCTTTTCTCCCACTTTCCACCAATCCAAACATACCCTAAACATATGTCAAATTAAAATGCATCTATAATAGAAGATACATAACATAGTTACTGGCAGGTCCCCTCTTGGTTCATCTTATGTTTATTTGAGATGGAACATGAAGAAATAATTTTACAATAATAATAAGAGCATAGTTTTACACATAAAAGTACTACAAACTGATCAAAAAAAATTGTACACAATTAACCAATAAAGCGTCAAAAGAAAAAAATCGATGCAAAATGAAGGGGGAGACAAACTACTCCACAGTAATACCTGCATGAACTCATTGCAGGTAGTTGGCATATATCATCAGCATTGAATTTACATCTTTTGGTCAAGAAGGAGATAATTTTAATTTAAAACTAATGAGTGGCGCTCAAGCGGAAGCCAGTGGTGGGGAGAGCCCTAGGGGTGATGTCTTTAATAAAAATTACAACTTTATACCAATTCCTTTACACAATCACATGAACAATGGCATTCATAAGCAGTAAACACATGTAAGAGGCTATTATATCCAATGCCAGATTAACAATTGAACACTGATTCAATGAAGATGGGAAAGGATTACCTTTGTGTTTGTGTAGAACCCTCTAAATTCTTGCTTTGGATTATAGAATCCATTTGATGGAATGCCCTAGCCCTTACCTTTAAACAACACAACTCCAAGAAGAGTCTTCCTCCTTTGTGCACCATGCAAGAGGGAGAAGGGAGGGAGAGAGAGGGGTGACCAGCCCCTTTTTTCCTCTTCTTTTGAGCAACACACTAAGAGGGGAGGGAGCATGATTGGGAGAGAGAGAGGAGAAGAGAGGGGGCTGCCTTGGTTGTTAGGGCTTTCTCTCCTTTCTTAATAACTATTTATATTCCCTCTTAACTTTACCCTACATGAACTTTCCGAATGGGCCTCCAATCTGAACTTCACCAGATTAACCTAGAGGATCTAGCACAATGAGAGTGAGCTCTGTTTCTTGTAGGCTATGGAGGCCTAAACCCCCTGCACACAACTAAGCCCGTGATAGGGTTAACCCCTTGCTAACCACGGGTCTAACCAATGACACTAATTCAAGAGTCGGGCCCCACAAAGTGAGTATATGTACCTTAGTCACATGCTTAGTGTGCGTATGTGATAGATGTAGGTCCCAATTGAGTTTGTGTAACAATGATTCATATAAGGTCAGCGCAACCTCACTATCCTTGGACCCCATGGCCGGCAATATCGGTTCACCCAAACCGCGAACAAAGTGGACCAAATGGGCCCAAGCCCATACCATAGTTCAACATCCTCTACTACGTGTGAAGGACTCACATGGTTCAACAACGACTTCCGCTAGTCCTGTAGAAAACCAATGCTATGAGCATGTTGAAAAAACAAATTCGTTGTTAAAGCCTTAGTAAACGGATTTAGCAGTATCTCAGTAGTAAGAATATAACTCATAGTCATTTTTCCTCCCTATAGCATGTCAAATATATAGTAGTAATGCACTTCAATATACTTACCTCTAGCACTGATCTCCTCATTTTTTAGTGTCAACATTGTTGCTAGATTTTTGTAATAAATCTGGACATAAGCATTAGTCCAATTTTCTAGCCCCAATCTAGCTAGAAATTCATTGATCCATACTACATGGGAAGCTGTTATACTACATGCATAAAACTCAGCTTCCATCTTAGACTTATAAACACTCTTGTGTTTCTTACTTTCTCACGATATAGCCCTGCTACCAAATATGAAGACAAATCCGGCAATGGATTTTCTGTCATTTGCATCCTCCGCATAGTGTGAATCACTATATCCAACTAATAATAGACTTTCTACATGATAAGTGAGTTTTAGATTCTTAGACTCTAGAAGGTACTGGAATACCCCTTTTACTGCTTATCACTATTGAAGTCCAGGGCTTGCTTAGTAGTGGCTCAGCAAGCCTATCACAAAACTCAAGTTTGGTTTAGTACAAGTCATGACATATCAAACTGCCAATAGCTTATGCATATGACACTAACTCTATCCAGAATATGTCTTCCTTTGTCTAAAGAGTCATACTCTTAGACAACACAGTACCCTTGTATAAATAGAATTCAATGGTGTTTATAACACTATCTATGTATGACTCTTGAAATATACTTAGCTTCTTAGCTTTTTTATCCCTGTCAATTTTTATCTGAAGGATGTAGGATGCCTCACCCATGTCTTTCATCTCAAATTAGGTTTTTAGTCATTCATTTAAACTGATAATCATACTTAAGTCATTCCTCATCAAGAGTATGTCATCTGTATAAAGTCACAACATTATATACCTAGTCTCATCCCAGAAGGTATAAACACAATGATCATGTTTATTAATTACAAACTCATATTTACTAATCACCGTGTGAAAAGAAAAGTATCATTGCCTTTAAGATTGTTTAAGGTCATGTAATGATTTTATTAGCTTACACACCTTATGTTCCTCTTCAAGAACTACAAAGCCCTTAAGTTGTTCCATATAAATATCCTCCTCCAAATCTCTATTTATGCAGTCTTTACAACTATCTAGTGCAACTCTAAATCAAAGTAAGCAACACTTGCTAAGAGACATCTAATTGAGTCATACACTTAGGTGAACCATTTGGCCACTAATCTTGCCTTGTACTTGTCTATTGACACGTATGTCTTAAGCTTCTTTTCGAAGTTCTATTTATACCCTATAGGGCTTCTGCTCTTCTGATGGATCCACTATCTCTCAAACCTTATTCTTTAGGATTGAATCAACACCCTTATATATTACTCTTTTCATTTTATATCAATAATTACATTCAAAAAAATAATATTTTTTATTGAATGGAAAAGCCCACATCTAAAAAAATGAAAAATAAGTTTATGATACTCTTTTTTAAGTACCCAACTACTTAAATTGAACAAAATAAAACTATTAATAGAGAATATATTTTTTTGCCAAATAAAGCTATTAATTTAGGATGGAGAAAGTATAAAAAATTACACACAGCCATCCAAGTTTTGATAGAAATTTGCATGTGTTTACACTATATAACTCACTAGCATTAAGATAAGATAATGATGTCATCAAGTTCGAAACTTTTTGAGCTAATTTAGCTATTTTTGAGCTGTTACACTAAGCATTTACAAGGATGTGGCAAGAACAAAAGAACGTAGAGTGGACACATGAGAGGAAATAGGAGATAGCTGATGGAGCATATGAGTTGAGAAAGTTGTGAAGTGCTATTTATGTGTAGATTTAGGTCGGATTGTACCGATTCCGCCACAATTCTATGGAGATTGTGCAGGATTGTGTTTGGGAGTGAAAGTTAGAATTCCATTGGAAGGGTGATTCAGGCATGTTTCTACCGAAATTGAGATGATTTGGCCGATTTTAGCTCAGTGTCCATCTCATGGAAGGAAGCATTTTTTATGCTCCTTGCTCACCCTAAGCCAAGCGTAAAGAATTTATATCAAATATTTATTTTTGAGATCGACATCGCACGTTAACATACATTAGTTTAAGTAGAACTACACTAACATGCACTAACATATGCGATGTCAATCTCAAAAATAAACTTTTTACATGCATTCCTTATACTCAGTTTATTGTCAGATCAAAGCATTAAAATACTTCCTTAATGAAAGTGTGGTAGCGCGCTTATTTCCCTTGTTTACCCTTTATTATCATAAATGTTTTTTATACTCCTACTTATCTTTGAGCTAAGTGTAAAAAATGCATGAAGCATTTACTTTTGAAATTAACAAGGCATACGCTAACACATATCAATGCAAATATCTTACACTTTTATCTAAAAAATAAATGTTCGAATGTTCCTTATGAAAAATTATTCAATGTACGTCATACACCCCATTGGCCGTATATTTCACCATTCAATGTATAATTCATCACCATAGTTGTAAGACATGAGGGCAACAACTGGTTATAAATGCTTATGAGTCTTTTTATAAATGATGAAATACACGGCCTAACAGGTGTGTGACGTACACTCAAAAATTTCTCGTTCCTTACACACGACTCATAGTGAGTGGAGCATAAGGACGACAAAGCATACCCACCGACCTCCGCTGCCACTCTCTTCGACAAACGCCATTTTGCGTGTCCCATAACCACTTGGGCAATTGCTGGTAGAATGCCTTCAATCCACTGCTCTCATGCGCAGGATGAAGCTTTACACATCTCTGATGATGAAAACGGTAAACAAAAATGCCCTTTTAGCGAGTAGTAGGTCGACCCCCCTGCTTCCTTAAGCTCCTCTTGCCATCACTTCTTTTTCTTCTTCAGCATCTGCAGAGATAGCGGGAGGTCAACGCTATTGCCCTTTCGCTCCATGCTTGTTGGGATCATCATCATAAACTCCAACCAAAGTATGGGACAAGCGTGCTCGGGATGGGAAGCCTCAAATGAAGGGAATTCTCTTTCTTGCCACTGACTTGCAGAATCTCGTAAGGAATGCCCGAGCAGCGCCATGGCTATGCAAGTATTGCCTAGGTCTCGCATTCGAAAAAAAACAAAACAAAGGCTATGCTCGTCTGTTGCACGCGGAAAGAGATACCAACGAAGAAGCAGAAAAGAGGAAAGCATCTGGAGCAAGGACTGAAGGGCTGGGCTGGATAGAAATCGAACAAACATTATGAAAAACAGTAAAAATGCAAAGAGTGGACGAAGAAAAAAGAAGACTGGAATGTCGGGATTGGACTTGTTGGCTGGCTCTCCAATTTTCAACATCATTCTCCTCGTTTGAAGGAAAGAAGGGAAGGAAGCCAGGACGACCTTGAAAGAGATGGAATTTTTTTTTCCCGTGGAGCGGTTACTTAGCACAACCTGGAGGAGGGAAATGCTACAGTAGTAAATCGTTGTTTACGATATTGATCACAATAATTCCTAAACCAAACCTAATTCCAATTTTAGACTAAATTTTTTAAAATTAATTTTAAAAACTTCCAGTTCCATTCCTAAAAAAGTTTCACACCCAAACAGCCGCTTGAATTGACAAAAAAAAAAGAAACAAGGGAAAAATTATAAAAATATTATTATAAGCAAAATTTGGAATGGCACAATAATTGCATTAATATCTTATATTAGGTTAGGGGTTAATGTGCAGATTTTTCTATTTCAGGGAGGTTATGTATATGTTTTCATAGTTTAGGGATGTTATTTTATGCTCATATAATACACATGATGTAAACCGTTGTTTTTTTTTGTTTATGTTTTAAAGATAGACTGGGTTCGGGTTTGGGTCAAACCAGACCAGAACCCGTCCCTGCATTTTGAAGTTACGGGGGAGGAGAGGACTCATCCTCCCCCATCCCAAACTGTCTTGAAGAGGAGGGACAGATCCCATCCTCCCTCTCCAAGCAGACCTCTTCTCTCCCTCATCTTCTCCCTGCGTCTCTCTCTCCCTGCATCTCCCTCTTTCAGCGCCCTTCTTCTCACAGCCCATCTCCCCTCTCCACTTGTGCCCTAGCCAACCCACTTCTTTTTTCCTCTCCTCTGGCGGGCAGCACTACTTAAGGAGGATTTCGGCATCCAGCGACGGTTGTGAGGGTGGTTTTGGACAACGAGAGGGTTGGGCTGCAAGGGGTAAGCAAGAAAGGTAAGCCTTTGGGTGGAATTTGTATCTTCTTCTCTGTTTTGGGTTAACCCATCTCTACTCCAATTTCGGAATTACTATTCACAACAGTTTTTGAAGGAGTAAAAGTGCCCAAAATCATGTCTTTAGTAAAAGTGCCCAAAATCATGTCTTTCCTTCCTCAATTTTATGCAATTATAATTTATTATTCTCAGCCTTTAATTAAAGCATATGAATTGGGTTTTTATGTTAGGTTTTAGAGGAGAAGAGTAAGCTTTAGAGTAAGCTTTGAAGTAGGCTTAGGTGAGAACCCTCACCTATAACATTGCTTGTTTTCTAGCATGAATTATTAATTATTTATGATTATATGTGCATGTGTAAAATGAATTCTTCATGCTAGGTTTGTTGTGAAATATTCATTATATGGGTGATGTATGTTTGCTTTATTTATAATATGTTATGTAGTAAATACAAGCGTGATTATGTTTGAGATGCAAGCTGAGTGGATTATGAGTTATTATCTAACGTATGGAATACATTAACATATGGAATATATCATCTAATGTTTGAGATATGAAAAGGTTGTGAATGTATACATGGTTCTATTGTTAGTTAGATGTTTTGATTCATCTACATGAATTGTGCTATATTGAAATTATGATATGAAGTAAAGATGTATGTCGTGCAACAACAGTCATATACGTAGGTTGTGATTTAATTATAAGATGTAACAGGCTATACTCAAGAGAAAGGCAAGAGTATTGACGTTTGAGATAGATATGCGTATGTGTAATTGCTATTCTCTGCAGGTTGTGATGAATTGGGTTTAATACCAACTATGGGTAAATAGTACATATATATGTTATGAGAGGTTGATAAATTAAATAGATACTATGGATGAATCATGAAAGTTGTCTTGTTTGAATTGTGTAGAATCTACTTTCTCTTCTTATGGGCATGTGAGAGTGCTACATTGCATAAATGGTAGAGCAGGAATTAAGAACCAACCTAAGAGAGAGGTTGAGAAAGGGGAGTTAAGGTCGGGGTGTAAGGCCTTAACTTCAGAAACAAGATAATAAGTTTACCCAAGTGCCACGTAGAGATGAGGGTGGACCTCAGCCTTTGGCAGTTCCCTCCCAGTTTTCACGGGTCATTACGAGTGCACGCGTATGACCACTCACGGCATTTTTTCACCGACGCAACCCACGGATCACAGCTAAATTCTCTAGGTGGTATGGGGAATAGGTTGTGTATGTTTTATGTTTATTAGGCATATAGTGATTATTCAAATCTTATGTTACAATGAATAATTACGTGGATGATAAATTAAAATGATATTGCATATATGATGGTTAGGAATAGGTATACTATGCTGAATTTGAAAATAGATCTTTGGCATTGTATAAATGGTGATTGCTAAATTACAAGACATGTTATGTTTGAGGTATTATCACAGAACTTCGGCTCACGAGTGGAACGGATATGTTTGAGGTATTATCACAGAGCTTTGGCTCACGGGTGGAATATCCGTTCCACCGGGCGTATTTTTACGCGCAAGTTTATTTATAAATTTGGATGCATAAAAACGTCAAGGAAGAGTAAAATTTTCATTCATGGGCTGGGTGAAACTCCTTTGATTTAATTCAATAAAAATTATTCATATTTCATATTTAAATTCTTTATCCCTTGTAGCATATGTTTTTGTATTGTCACAGCTTGAGCTCAAGTGCACTCCAATGGTGTTGGTAATCTGTGGACCCTTCTCAAGGCTAATACATGATGAATAGCATTATACACGGAAAGTGAGCGAGCTGTCCATTCAAAAAATCAATGCATAGGCTAGCACACATTGATGCTAGCATTAGGGCTAATGATGAAAAGCTGGTTCTCTGAACATAGAAAATACTTCATTGCAACCTTTCAAACGAAGGTCACATGGATGGCCTGATTACATGCCTACAACCAGCAACTTAGTTGATCTCAATGCATAAAACACAAAACACACACAAAGGGGAAAATAGGCCTCCGCCAAAAGTCCTTAATAACCAATCAAGTCATACAACTTCGTGGATTACGAGTTTTTCAACCAACTCTACCCCCCCACCCCACCCCACCCCACCCCACCCAAGTTTCAACAGTGATCTCTCTCGATGGACACGAGCCCGACTTGTCTCCCATAAAAGTGACGCCCTATATTTCAGCCAATAGCCTTTATGTAAACATTACAAAGGCCGAGCCCTATTTGCCTAGTAGTACAACCTGGGTAACTACTGTGGTCGTACACCCAACAAAAGCCATGTTTCTCAATTAATGCTCACTTAATTAATGCAGTACAAAACGTCATGACTGTTTGAATTCTTTACCACATTAATTAAGTGGTAGGCATACCTTTCAATAGGTGTACAACCAGAGTAGTTACCCAAGTATGACCAAGCAATCAGAACTCACAAAGGACTGGCTCCACACCCTATTCCAAGCCCGACAAGAAGTCCTACTCTCACCTGCATATAGAGTTTCAGGGTCCCCATGGATGGAACTCCAGAGGCTGTCCAGCCATAAGTGATACCCAATAACTAAAAAGTTACAACTTTAAAGTCGATATACAAGGACTTAAGAAGGGCTCTCGTTTATTAATTGGTCGTGCTAAATTTGTAACGGAGAGATTGATACTATGAAAGTAATTGTGTAAATTATAAGACACTTGCAAAAAGAATAATAATTCCTTGTCCCAAAATAACATTAGTTTTTAAAATGTCAAGGCCGTAACTGAATTTCTTTTAAGAAAATACTTCCAGGATAAATACTTCTTACTATTTTTAATTCTGAAAAAGCTCAAATTGCATGAGCAATCATGGGCAATTTTTTAAACACTACAACTTTGTTTTTATGTTTGCCTTACAGTTTGGCTGCAACCTGAAAACTACAGAAATCTAGTATTACATACAAGAGCCAAAAGACTCAGAAATAGATGGTTGGATATCCCTTACATCGTATGAAGACTTCTAAAGGCAAAGGATTGAGAAAATAATGGAAATGGCATTAGTCATATCCACCATATACCGGCCTTGATGCATTTCCCTAAGGTTTAAACAAAGCTTTATGGAGCTAAATAGAGGAAATTCACCCGTTAATAAAAGATCAACTGTATGACGAGAGCATAATCCACAATGATACTCCAGAGCCATTGGTCATCTAGTTTCTGCATAAAAAAAGTGGAATCAGTAGCCAGGAAAGTGCCAGTAGCAATACAGCTTCAACAACTCTTTCTTTCTTCTGTTTTGACTTTTGATACATATGTTAACAGAAGCCACTGGGAGTATGTTGGCATATTAGAGTCAAAGTCGGGCTCCTTGTAGTCACATTTGATCATAGTAATCCTTATAATTGTCAATTACCACATCACTGATATTAGGTAAATGCTCCAGTACAAAACCATAACTTTGACCTAGTTAAAAGTCAAAGAGGAAGATACCATAAAAATCTTTTTCTTTATTCTTGTTAAATCACGCCCAAAAAAAATCTATTACTGCAACATTTTTTAACAGTAATCCAATAGGCACTCCACCTCCGTTAATTCATTAACTTAACACAACTATGACCAAGGAATAAGAAGACATCTTCACAAAACTATTGATAGAAATCCATATTGCACGGTTGAAGACAAATAGGTAATACCATAAAAGAAAACATAACATACCTGCGGCGTTTAACTCCAGGCACAATCAAACCGCGCTTCTCCAGACTTTTGTACCGATCTCTTGCAAGAGTGCAGCACCCCTTTGCATTAAAGTATCAAAAATTTAGTTAGTCCTGCTTAAACTATACACACACATACACACGGATGGGGAGAGGGAGAGAGAGACCTTCAGCTTCCTAAGAGATCCAGAGATCTCATCAGATAGCAAGACTTGAAGACGAGCAGGTTCAAATCTGTAGAAGGCAACTCAAACCAACAATGGAGTTCATAAATGGGCTACAACTTACATGTAAAGTGGAAACTTTTAATTTCAAACAAAATGCACAAATAATACTGAGAATAATAACAAATTTACTTGTGTTTCCCCATGCGCGGTGGCCCTGATTTCAATCTTTCTTGTCTAGCAACAACACGCCTAATATGTCTTTTTCCCTTTTCTTCATCGTCTTTTGCTATCTCATTAAGTATATCAGGTAAACTACATTCCAAAAGAAGTTATGTTGTACATGCGATAAAATATAAAAAAGTTATATAAGTAAAAGATGAAAAAGGGATTGGAAAAAATTACGAGTCAATTTGTTTAGAGATATTTTCCATCTTCTTAGCTTCCTCCTCTGCCTTCTGGTGTTCTTGGCGCCTGACTCTTCGGTTCAACTCAACCCGTGTCACTCTCTCTGGCTTCCGTGGCCTACCATTGATAATGGACCAAAACTCAACTGGTCAAACATAAATAGCCTCTACCAGCCGGCACAGCCAAAATAATGTTGTAATTGGCAATAACTGAAATTAATGATAATTCAGAAAATTATTTAAGTTGATTTCGATTAATAAAGGAGTTTGGACCTTGGCACAGTCTCCTCAGTGCCCGTCAACCCTCCTTCATCTATATTATCGTCATTGTCTGTATCAACATCAAGAAAAAGCATCTGCAGCACAAAAAGGAAAAATTTACACCAACAGATTAGCAACATGCAAGCAGCAAAAATAGTAAACAAAATAAATTTTTTTTGTCAAACAATCTGTATCTACCATTATAGCATGCTTGCATAAAGTGTAAAACCCCATTTATAAATCCAAAAGTATGGGTATGTTTATTATCCCGCAAATCATTTTACACAAGATTATTACAAAATTGACCACCATTGCAGAAGTTCTACAGCAGTGACCAATAGTAATTCTCAAGATGACATGTTAAAAACGGACGCCCAGTCAATTGTGAGTACAGACATTGCTAAAAAATGTCACCAGGGTCCTGAAGTATTGACTAAATGTCAGGCACCACTCTATATATAAATGAAAACCATGTCCAAAACCAAGCCTAAGCATTTGTCACATTGCCCTTCTCAAACCTCCGCAGTATGCCCTGTTTTTTTCTTAGAAACAACTATGTGAAGTATAAAAAAAAGTCAAATATACTGAGCATTACTTAATCACTTAACCTAAAAGCATAAGCTCCTAGGGAAAGGACTAATTAATTATGACAACCACACTAACAATCCCAGCACCTGCTAACATCATTAAGCCCTGCATGTGAACACACACACAGTGATGCAGTAGCTCTGAAGTGAACAAGCTTAACAGAATTAACAGACGAATGCAAATGAGACATTACACTTTGAATCCAGTTCGGCTAACCACCAGAAGGTCAATTTCATCTTTACCCTGAATGTCCGAATGGCCATTTGAATTTTGAAGAGTGTTATGGAAAGTACAAAAGAAAAGAGAAGTTGCAGGAAAAGGAATCTAGGTCATCAGTTGAGAAAAAATTGAGGCAAATACAAATAATGAATGCAAGACTACTCTGAACCCAATGAGCAAAAAGGAATCTAGGTCATCAGACTCCCAGCAACTAATAACATAAGCAATAATTACATTTGTCAGTTAATGGTTCCGTTAGTAATAAGCAATATAGAATAATTATTTCTAAAGTTACCCTTTATCCTTTGCGAGCAAATATGATAATTCAGTTTAAACAAGCCACTTCTGTTTAGATCAAGTACCTGAGGCGTCTTGGATGCCAAATGATGATTTTTATACTCGATTCCCGGATTTTACGCCTTGAGGTCAAGGCGGCAGCGGAGCGTGGTGGATTGTTATGGATCGTAGGATCTATTTTATTCATAGGTCTCTTGGGCTATTTGGCATTATGCAATAAGGCTTTAAGTAGTATTAGTTAAGCCTTAAGTAGTATTAATTAATAAAGCCCAGGCCCATTAAGGGCTTAGTCTGTAAGGGTTCTCCACCCTAATGGAGGATTTTAGCAATTAATCAGATTTCTTCGTCTCTTCCTTCTCCTCTGTCGACCCAAACTCTCTCCTTTCTATCGCCATACTGGTTTCCAAGTACCAGTAGGTTATTCTCCCTCTTTTCATCTAACTTCATTACCTAAATCATCATATAGTTCCCTGGCAAGACGTGCTGGGATTCGGTCAGAGTAGCTGACTGCATTCTCGCCGGCAAGCCCAGCCCCGCGAGTCCGGTCTCTATTGCTTGTCCAGCGGCAAAAGGGGAAGCTGCAGCTGTCGGCGGTTGCTGGTCGGACGGCGGCTGAAGAAGACTGCCGCAGATACTTGTGTTTTCCTGCCCCACGGTTGTCTTGATGGGTGAGCCGGCGGAGTTGTCAAAAAGACGAGCGAAGGCGGCTTGTTGCTCTGTGCGAAGGGCCCGAAATTCCTGTAAAAGCTCCTGGAAGACTTGTAGCACTGCAGAATCCGGTCGGAGGTCTGAGTTCGCCCTTTCCACATCTGACGTTGTGGAATGCAAGCCTGCAGCGCTTTGTACTGGGGGCCCGCCTGTGAGTCCACCAGAATTTGGAGACGTTCCGGCGCGGACCGGCAATCTACCGTGGGACCCAAAACAGCATCTGACCCACTTTGGTTCTGTCGATCCTTGGCGGCCATACTCTTAGTTTGCACCATGAAATCCGTCCAATCACAGGAAATGTTGTCTCTGATACCAGTGTTACAAATCCAGGGAACTATACAATGATTTAGGTAATGAAGTTAGATGAAAGGAGGGAGAATAACCTGCTGGTACTTGGAAACCAGTATGGCACTAGAAAGGAGAGAGTTTGGGTCGACAGAGGAGAAGGAAGAGACGAAGAAATCTGATTAATTGCTAAAATCCTCCATTGGGGCGTTGAACCCTTACATACTAAGCCCTTAATGGGCCTGGGCTTTATTAATTGATACTACTTAAGGCTTAACTAATACTACTTAAAGCCTTATTACATAATTCCTAATGCCTAATAGCCCAAAAGACCTGACTAAAATAAATCCTACGATCCATAACAGTTTCATAAAAATCCAAACTAGGAAAGGATACTTTAATTACAAAATGGCCAGGCATCTCGTGTTATTTGTGATATTTTAAATGCATAGAGACGGAATTAGATGTATAAAGCATTCATCATTTCTAAGCACATAAACATGGGCCATCCTCTGTAATTAAGCAAGGTAATATTAACATACAGCAAACATAATCATCAGTTTCTAATTTCACGTGGATAGGCCACATCTCAGCAGTTCAACAATTGCTCAAACTAAAGACGACCACAAATTTCACCCACCTCCTCTTCATCCACTGCTACACCTTGAACAGTTAGTGGAACAGGCTCCGGACCCAATTCATTTCTATAGGCTTTATGCATTTCCTCTGCCACTGCACGAGCCAGAGACTCCTGAACCAGAAATAAAGACTGTGTTACAGATTATGTATGTAGCATAAATAACCAATATCAATTGTACCAATATTAAACCTGATGAGCTTCAAATGGAGGATTAAATGAGCATCCAGGTGGTTCGACTTCAACGGCAGGAATATACGATGCTGCAGTCTTCTGTCAAAGCAAATCCCACAACTATCAAAACAAGTAACAATGACTTCAACGGGTCTAAGATATTTCTAACGACTTAGCAATGACAGAAAAGAGCAAATCCAATAGATAACATGACAGGCAAGTATACCTTTTTAGGTCTAACATCAGCTCCATCTGGAGGGGAGGAAAAAGAAAATAACCTTACTAAGTCAAAGACCAGAGCCAAATTGAAATGTTTATATGCGAATTAGGTAAATCAGTACCTTCAGTTGCCCATATATCAATCATACCAGTAGTTGAACTTTGTTCTCCCTGAGAGATCCAAGAAAGAGTAAATGTAAGATAAGAGATCCCAACAAGACCCTAACCATAGAAATTCAAAGATTCTCATACCTGAGAAATGTTATGGGCTGTAAGCATAGTGAGAGTTTCTGCTTTTGCTTTTGGTACTATATTTTTCTTTTTCTTTGATTTCTTCAATGCCGAAGATGAGACAGGTTTAACATATGGGTTACTCTGCAAAATGCTATTGCAGTGAAGGACTTTGTCCCGATGCTTTTCTATCTTTCGCTTGATTGAAAGTTCTAAACATATAGGATAATAATAAGATCGGGTACTGTGTAACTTACTCAAGAAACACACCATAAGAATAAGAAATTCTTACAAGGCAAAACATGAGGCCATTCATACAATTTAAAAGATGAGGTTGTACATGGCATATTTACAAACACCAAGGAGAAGAATTTTGTCTAAGAAAATAAATAAAAGAAGTATTTCCCCATAACCGCAAAAATTACAACTCCACACTAATAGCTAAAAAATTAGATAAGACTAACTCTTAGCCATGCCAGAGCTAACCTACATGATGCCAATACTGGAGAACTCAACTTCACTAACCACAAAGAAAATATTACTTGTGGAATATAAATATAACAATACGATAAACAAAATAAAAGATCTGCTGATTTCTGCAAGTTTTCCAAATGGACTTAGCCAACTTGAAACTTTAGCACAGCTGCTGTGAACAAATATTCAGTCCTTTTCCTCCTCCAAAGCATCAAAACTTTAAAAGTACGAGTGAGATCTTGCAAGTTTTCCGCACACATTAAGAGTTTTTTGATCCAGTACAAGGATAAAAACTTATAAATGCGATTGGAATTGCATTTTTATTTACTATGATCCAATAAATATTTACGTTGTACCCAAACATTAGCCAAACAATCACTTCATCAGCACATTCTCCATTCCTCCTTTCAAGTTGTAATAATGACAAGATACCCTCCCTTTTCAAGCGCCTCATATAGATGCTCAGCATTTATTGAGGATTTATACATTAGAGGTTCAAAAGCAGCTAAATTGAGTCTTCATGCAACTGCCGATTTCATATGTTATATGGTTCTCACTCATCCATTATATGCGAATCATTTCCATACTATAGACATCTATCCGCCTACCTTTAAATAAAACAATAATTTAGCAGCAATCTGAAGGGAAACGTACCAAGAAGAACGAATATTTTAGAAGCATAATATAACCCATTATGAATTTCTTCCTCATGCTAAAACTTCCTTTCTAATCCATAAATGAAGTGCAACTGAGCACTTTCGCTTTATATATGTCAGATAAACAAATTTCCGAAGCAAAAAATAAGGAGCAATTGTACAGAACATAGAAAAATGTACTACAACTTCATATAGCGCCCACTCACCTCATACTAGTTCGATATGTACAGACAAAACACGAACTTATCATTGAAAACTTCTTCTTTTTTCGAATACAGGAACGTAAACTAAACATTTCATTTAACATCGAAAACTCATAATGATATAGCAGACCCGAGATAGCGGCAGACCATAGATAGAGCTACATGGCCATAAGCGGAAAATTGGGCTACTTTATGAAGGTAAAGCAATGGAACGTAAAAGGGCACCTCTGGAAGTGTCGAGGAAGAAGAGGGAATCGGAAGGGTCGGCTTCGAGGCTGCCGCCGCTGAGGGCGTCCTTTGTTGACTTCTCGAAGAACTCGTCGATGTCGTCGGTGGAGATGTTGGCCCGCCACGCCTTCTTCCCCTTCCTCGACGTCCTCGCCATCTTCCCCATCCGGACCTGAGCCCCTTCTCCTCTGCTTCCTCCCTCTCGCAGACTAGCACGGCTCAAGCTCCGGGAGGAAAGCCCGTAAGCGAGACGATCGGAGAGGAAGACGCGAGAGAAAGGGCCGGCGTTGTTGTGTCCTCAGCGGTATAAGCGTTGAGGTGCAAGCGACGGGAGGGGGCTGGTTTTGCCCTAATGGGCTTGTACTTGATGGGCTCCAGTCTTTTGGAACCCACTCTGCAGCCCATACTGACAACTATCGGCCCAACTAAACATTTTTTGGGTTTTTTATCACTTCTTTTCTAAGGCCCATATTGTACGTTAGCTGTTTTGTAACACCCATTTTCACAATTGGATTGGGAATAATTCGGAAAAAACAAAGTAAAATTTTAGCCATACAACAAAAAATCAGACACAAGCTAACAAACAGGTCACATTTTTGTGCGGCTGCTTAGAGGGCACAGTCCACAAGGGGCAAGACAACCATTAGTGTTGGCCTCGTGGTCGTGGAACTAACCCACAAATATTGAGGGCGACCTATTTTTGGGGTATAGGGGGAAATTGTCTTATATTTAGATTAAATTTGTAATATTCTAATAAAAATTATAAATTTGAAAAATTAGAAGAATATTTGCCTGACTATTCGTTTGAGCTTCAATTGGTAATTTTTTTATAAGGAAAAAGAAAAGTAAACTCGTGTTAACATGGGAAAAGAGTTTTTTGTGTTATTTTAAAAAATATAGTTATTACCAATATTTGTTGTTGAGGGTGGGGACCAAGGGAAATTAAAAAAAAATCATCACAACAATTAGGGGCTATAAATTTTGAGCCTATTTAAGACATATGGCCCCCTTTCGTTATGAAATTTAATTTCTTCGTCAAAATAATAATTGAGATTATATTTTTTTCATAGGTACAAAACTAACTAGAATTTAAAAATCTCGCTTGAAAATAAGAATTTATAAAATTTAGGTTTATTCTAATATATGGGCCCCATCTATTTAACTGCATCAAATCTACCATCTATTTAACTTACTGGTTCAATTCTAAGCTATTGATTTGGGGTAAAATTTTGATTGACTTTAAATGAGTAAGTCCCAATCATCAAAATGGGCTCAAATTATACCAATCCTATTTCCCTATGATTTGCTATTCATTTTTCTTGGTGTCATACTCTTATTTTTTGCATTTTTGATAGTGCAAAAAATAAGTCATTTAAAAAGTAATACTCTATGAGTTCTAAATTAATAGCTCAATTTGAAAAATTAATAATTTTTATTAAATGATGAAACATACATCTAAGAGAAGGGAAAATAAACTTTTGATATTCTTTTTCAAGTACCCAATCATTTAAATTGAACAAAATGAATCTATTATTATGAAACAAGCTTTTTTGCCAAAATTGAGCTATTAATGTAAGGAGGGAGTAAAAAAATTAAAAAATTCGTTTTTCTATCAAATAATAAGCTATAATTGAGACCAGCAGGTTTTTGAACTAGAACTGGCAATTGTGGTTTTTCCAATACTTCTGATGGTCGAAGACTGATGATATTCCACAATAAATAAAGAGTCTTTAATTTAATGAAACCTGGTTAAAGACTCAATCCTAATGTCTTAATGAATCAATAGTTCCATGTAATTACAAGCTTTTGCTTTTATTGAGTCCATGTATTCAAATCGTGGAAAGGATGTTCTTGATTTCCCTGCTCAACTAAATGCTCCCGGTCGAATCACAACATTGTAGAGGTTACTCTGATGCAGAAAAAAATGCAATGCTGAATAGCATTTACTCTCAGTAGGAGATGTAACAATAAAATCCATGGAAACGTTAGGGAAGCCTGTCGGAGGACGTACTCAAGTTCGTTCTGACTTATACTTCCCTGCTGCACCTGCACCGAAAGCGAAGGTAACCACTGCAGTCTGCCTTCGGGCATGAGGCAAGATAGGAATAGATTAAGGCGGCATCCTGGAGAACCAACCAGGCAAGCGTATGTAGACCAAACTTTAGCTTCAGTCATGGGCAGTAAAAGATGAAAAGTCCAAATAGAAGTACACAAAAAAGCGGGACAGACAAACCCATCATATCACTGGCTTCTGCAAAATGGGAATTGAACACCCTTCATAACACCTAGAGGTACACGGGCAACTGGCAGTCTGGCATCAACAAAAAGGAAGCATTTTTTTATGCTCCCTGATTCAATGAGCCTAATACGCTTCCCAAACGGAGCCAAAGAAGCAGATATAGCATAATCAAATGAGCTGAACCTGTATATCATAAATTATTTTGTTAACTTTTATTTACAACCAGATGTACAAACTAGGCTTAGAGTGGAGGTGGAAGATACACGTTGACCCCAAATTATGGGGAAAGATAATGTAATAGAACCCTTTCAGGAAGAAGCTTAATTTACAACATTTTTTCCATCATAAATACACACTTTTTCAGCATTAGGTAGGATCATATGTTTTTTTCCTTTTTGCCCCTGTAAGGCAGTAAAGAATGAAAGAGAAATTTAACGAAAAAATAAGATTTACAGCTGTACAATCTGCAGTTGGAGCTTCTGTCAGATTAGCCTCCTAGTTGTTGGTCCATCCGATAACCATATCTACAAGCAATCTGGTGTAATAAATCATATCCTGCTAGAACTCCAGCCCCGGCCATTCCTGAAAGCAAGTTAGCTGTAACTCCTCTATAAAGAGAAAGCGGCCCCTCGATGCGGATAATGTCCTGGAAAGCATGAATTGCATTGCGATATTTAGTGGGTTGCCCAGAAGTGAGCATCATTCTCCGCCGTATTGTATCAAATGGATATGCACAGATGCTTGAAGATGTTGTGACACTCCACCCCAGGGCAAAACATGCGAAGAAGCTGCCCTGCATGAAAGAATCAAAATGAGAAAGAACAAGAGTAGAAATGTTGAGTCGGACACAACAAGCAACATTGGCTTGATTTCAATCTTCTCTTGCAATCTGACATACCAGTCTTACATCTGGATACCATAGTAGTAAAATGACATGCAGAACATAATTAACCATTGAAGTAGATTGAGAAAATATTCGTTGCAATAATTGATTGACCTTCCAATTAAGTATTTATGGTGATGTATTGAGCATATTGGCCATCAGGATTCACAAGCAAAAACAAAAATCTAAAGAATATACTTAATCACATTCAGAGGTAATAAAGGTGTAGCATATACAAAAGAAATTATTTTTAAATAACATTTGAAAAAAAGGTGGCTCGTGCAATCAAATTTATGGTTTACCTCAAGGGGTCCTACAAGGACAATAGGCCTCAAGGTGTCATAGATGCCGAAGTAAAGCCCTCTGTAGATTGTAATTCCTGTTATTGATACGCCAAAACCCCGATAAAGACCCATAATTCCATCACTTGTTAGTGTTTTTGTATAAACATCTAGCAACCCCTTAAACTGGCGTTGGCTAGTAACCCGGCATTCAACAGCATCTGTAGCTAAGCGAGTCCGGGCATAATCCAAGTGGTATAAAAATAAAGAAGTAATTGCCCCAGCAGCACTACCAGAAGCTACATTTCCCATTAAATATTTAACATAACCATCCTCCTTTGAGCGTCCAAAAATGCTACGAAAATAATCTTTTAAAGCAAAGTTAAAAGCCTGCAAAAGAGACCAACTGCAATTGTGCTTAATATTACGTACACATAAGATGAATTTGTTAGGTGCATATAAGTTGTGTTTGGCTCAGACAAACTTGAAGGAATCAGCATGCCAGTAAAAATAGCTAGTTTCCTTGAAAGAAGCAAATAGATGAGGAAGGGAACTTAACTAAGCAATAATGTATAAAGTTTGTCTTCTTCTCTAAAATATATTGCATTTGCATGTATAGTTACACCTAATACAGTTCTACTGCTGCACTACTAATCGTTCATCCATCTACATGGCAACAATTATCTTGTCTTTAGATTAATAGTTCACAAATATTGCCAGAAAGGTTGCAAGAAACACTTTGACCTCCTACATAGTAAAAACAATTTACTGACAATATCATGCAGGTAGATAAATCCCTAATAATAAAACTGTAATGTTTTTTACATTAATTATTTCTTCATTTTTCATGCCAAATTTTGACATCAATCCATAAAATCTTTATTCATAAGTTTTCCGACATCTAAGAGAATTAATTGCTAAAAGTTTTACATTTTGAAAAGTAACAACAGCGTGATCACATTGTTATGGACCATTACGGGCCACTTGTGGATCCACGCATCCACTGCCATTGTTCTTGCCTATTTAGCCTCATGCCTTAGTTTCCTTCAATAGGAGTTTTGATTAACAAATTTCCTATGTAGTTGATTAATGTAAAATTAAGTAATTTCCTATGTAATTTTTTTGTGTGCAGAATCTCCTATGTAGTTGATTGATGTTACTTAGAGTAGTTTCTACTTTAGTAAATTACTCAATGGACTGGGAATAGAGAGTAGGAACACTATAAATTGTAAGTGACTCTCTCTCTCTCTCTCGAATATTACACAAGTTCAGTTAATCAAAACTCTAGTTTTTACAATACGTTTTTTTGCCTTCTCTCTCTACAATTAGTCTGTTCTCCAATCGCACCTCTTCCTTTCTCCTCCTCCATCCTTCTTCCACCCTAATCAACATCCATAGCTTACGCTGTCCATTCACAACCTCGCTGTAGACGCACAGTCTACAACACACAGATAGGAATATATATCATCCCAACTGTGGCTAGTAGCAGTTTCAAACCTCAACTAACAATTGCAAATATGTCATGTGAATACATAAGAGCTCATAAGATACAAAATGGCAATAAAGGAGCACCTTGACCCCACATAAGATACACAAAGCGTAAGACGAAATTCAAAACCTCGTCTAGCAGAAGCCTCAATTAACCATTCAACAACATCCAAATCGGGAAAACATATACATGAGTATTAATAATTTATAATAATAAAAAAAAAATCCAAATGGCTGCACCTGAGTGGGGAAGTAGCGGATGACGTTGGCCTGGTTCCCCCTCCAGAGCGCGAGAACGCCCTCTTCCCTCACCACCCTCGTGAAGCAATTCCCAATCCCAGAGTAGGTTCTCTTCAAAAAACCTTGCTTGACCATCTCCCCCTGATTCTGCAGCAGCAGCTTCACCCTCTCCATCGGCGCCGCCCCGGTCTTGGCCGTCGCAGCCGCGGCCCCGCCCATAACAAAATCCGCCGCCAATTTCTCGGTATTGCTCCGTCCCCCCATCGGCTTCTTCACAAATTCAATGAAAAGAAAAGAATCTGCAACGGCTAAGGATGAATGAGCAACGCAGGAACCCAGCATGGGCCAGAGAATCTGGTCACTCAAAATGTGTTTTTTTTATGAAACTCGAAATGTTATTATATACGAAAATAGTTTAATGAAACGGCCGCACTAAGGAGCCGCCGGATATTAGCGAATTTCCCTTATTAAAAAAATATATGGGGATTGTGCGGCTTATATTCATTAATACGGGTGGGGGCTCTATTTTCTCTAAAAAAATTGAGAATTGTGCGGCCGATATACACTGTATTAACTGGGTTTTATTATATTTTTTATTTTACTTAAGATAAAAGTTTAAAACGCCCTAACTCACGGGCTACTACGTGAGCCGAGGTAATCGATAGCATAAGATAGTCAAGGCATAAAATGCCGCCAAAGTAACTAGGGTTGTTGGATATAAATATGACAGCTCCCTGGTGTAATAGATTTTTAAAGAAAAATGATATTTTTATATCAAAAATATACAATAAAATTTTATAAATGTGTTTTGATTAGATTAGATACATGGGCCCAAGTAAAATTTGTGTGAGGCCCTAATTTAATTAAAATATATGTGTAAGTTTTTGTAGGTGTTTTTATTGTAGGAATATCACTATCCTTTTTAAATGGGACCCTTTTTTGTAAATTGGTTCGGAGTTCCAATAAATTATGTTGTTATTACAATGTGGGTTATTGGTTCCTCTAGAAGACCACTAAAAGAGTACTTAATAGCATCTCCAATTTGACACATGTAAACTATATACATCTCTCAACTTGTCTAACAGTCTCATGGAGTGATAAATGATAGATAAAATAAAAAATTTAATAAAAAAATTTAAAAGTCATCCCCTTTTAAAGATTTTATAAGAAATGAGACACTATTGACATGAGATATGCCATCTTCAATTGGAATAGTGTCCCATGTGACCTCATTTTAGACCGTTGCAAACGCCATATCCAATTTCCTCTTAGCCCTCGCCTCACCCAGTTTTTAAGTCATTTCATATACATAGACTCTATACTTTAGATAATACTCACAAATGTGTGTGATGTAAAAAATGTAGCAAACACAAATAAGTACATAAGAGTTTGCACAAGTGGTACAAAAAGATGCATATTCCCTTTACAACCCCCCCCTAAAAAAAAGCCCAAAACCTAATAGAGTCAAGTGTCATATCTTTTCAATAATATCGTGTGTTGATCATTGTCAATTTGTCCTTATGCCCTATCCTTAGGGCTGCCAACGGTATTTGTTAAACCTTTCTACCGATTGTACTGTACCGCTAAGAAATAAAATAGTATGTTAAATTTTTTTGATAGGTAAATAAAAGGATGATTTTATCAAACCATTTTATAATTGGAATAGTTATGAAAAAAATTCTTCAATACCCATTTATCCGTTACCTTTTTGTCATATTTATAAATATATTAACCCATTAAGTTTATATATAGAAAATAGTTAACAAGTGCCCGGGCACATCTTGTGGCTTCCTATGGCAGGTAGGTTTTAGCCCACATGCCCCCTACTATCACTAGCAACATGATTTGATCACATGGCCGATATGCACCTGATGCATATTAACGCCACCTTTATATATAACATGAGTATATTTTTTAGGTTCATTCTATATATAATATTCCCTCATTCCTAAAATAAGTGTCCTATTTGGTTTTAAAATATGAACTAAGTTTAGTTCATTTTTGAAAACTAAGTAGGACACTTAGTTTGGGATGGATGGAGTATATATTTACAATAAACTTCTTCTATCTTCCTTTCTGCTCCATCTAGAACCAGATCAAAAGGGGAAGATTAGGATCTCCACAAGCTATTGAATTTGGAGTCACTCGTCCCTCCTCTCCACCTTGCCTCAGCCTCCACCCTCATCGTCCTTTCCTTTCTTTTCCATCTAAAATTAGCTTTGTTTTGGTGGGTGGCGGGGTGGGCCGTGGGGGGATTGGGATTGGGATTGATACCTTACTATCACATTGTACTTAAATTGCTTGTTTCCCTTTTTATTCTTAACAATTATCAAATAAAGAAAGAGTAAGTTTATAATACTCTTATATTACTTTTTTTTAAGTATTATCGCAAAATAAGCTTATAATACTCTTTTTTAAGTATTCAACCACTTAAATTTAATAAAATAGAGCAATTAATAAGGAAAAAACTTTTTTTTCCCAAATGGAGCTATTAATTTTGGACCGAAGAGTATTTGCAATAACTATGAATAATAGTTGAAATGCTATTGGTAGCTTAGCAATATTTGATTTAGTGAATCAATTTGTTAAAGGTGCTTATTTTGGCCTTTTCTAGCCACTCTGGCTTATTTAGTGATGTATAAAAATGTTTAAAACCCTAAATTTTGTTTGATAGAGGTTGATGTACTATAAGAAATTGCCACATATTGAACATGTTAATATTGTATTTCAAAACTTTTTATGTTTTAAGTAACTTGTATCCAACTTCTGCAAATATATTTGAATATTTAATTTATATATAATATAAGGAATTGAGTTAGACATGTCTATCTAGTCAACATATACCATGCATAATATGGTGTGGACAACTTCCTTAGATTAAGAAAGTTTGAGGAATATTTATTTTGCCAAACGAGCTATTAATTTTTAGGATTAGTTGTGCTTATTATGTTGAATTGTGAATCCTTATGAAATGGGTAATGGATAATGGTTAATTGACTAACTGGCTGATTAATAATGGCTGGACTAAATATGGAAGAACCTATACCATTTACTTAATGGAACAATTATGAATAAAGATTTGAGAAACAATTATAATAATGGAATAAGTTATATCATCACCGTATATTCCCATTGGTAGCCTTGCATATGACCGAAGCATTGTAGAAGGGGGACACTATTTGTTGTAGAGTATGGGCAAGGGAATTGTTTGGGGGTGTAAGGGCATATGCACCTTTTCATGGCACTCAAGTAAACACTCCCATGTGTGGGAATCTATTTGTGACATTATTCGCATTACATGCACATTCTCATCATTATGCAAGTTACATAGTTTATTTACATAAAATGGTGATTTTTTATTGCAAGTCCAAGCTTTTGTTAAAAAATGTTTTCCTTACCACCCACTGTATTGGAGAGAGTTTTGTAAGACATGGAGGTGGGAACTTGGGAGAGTAGTGACACAAAAGACTAAAATACTTATAACCCTACTAAAATTAAAATTATATATACAAAAATATGGTGCCCACTAGAGCTCCATTGGCACCACCCATTAGAGCCTCGTTGTTCAATCGGAGGTCCACCATCACCCATCACATTACCATCTCCGCTCAACACCACTTACTAAAGCACTGTTACCCACCACCACTTATCAAAGCTCCGCCACCACCTACCACTACCAACCAAACCTCCACAACCACCTATCTAATCTACGCCACACTGACAGAATATTGAAACAATATGGTTAATGCTATGTTCAAAATAGGATATGATCATGTTGTTTAGAGAAAACAACATGAACATCATGTTTTGAAAAGCATGATTTATGAGCATAGGCCAACCTATGATGGCAACAACATAGATGGATGGTCTTACTTACCAAGATCTAGCCAATAAGATTCATGATATTTTAAAAAACAACATGGTGTGCCATGACTTGGCTAACTGGCCGGCCTAAGGTCATGAGCTCATTTGGCTATGACCATGATTAAAATACAACATGATCACATTGTGGGCCTGTCATTACGTCAAGAGGGAGAGTGGAAGAGCAAAGGGAGCAAGAAGGAATGCTTTGATACCAATGAGGTAGATCGATGTCTACACATGAAAAATTAAGGAAAAAGGGGAGAGAAATGGAAGAGAAAAATTAGCAAAATTAACTAGACTAATTTTTGGTTTTCATTGATTGATCAAAACAAGGTTGTGCACTATAATTTATAGGAGAATTATAAATTAATCCTACTAGCATTAGGAAACTAATCCTAATTTAATTGCACCTGCTAGGCCTTGTCCTCAAGGCTGAGCAGTATCATTACTCTCATTGACTACAAAGGGCTGGAGAACCCAAGCATATTTCAGAGAATAATGTACATCTTCTATGGAAGTTTAGCAGTGAGGAGGTACTTGACTTCTTCAATCTTGAAGCTTATCTACATGTATTCAAAGCCCCAATCGACCTTTCACAATGTGTTTAACCAATCCATGCCAAGGATGATGTCAACTCCCTTGATAGGCAAGACGTAAAAACCAAACTGGATGGTAAGGCCTTGAACAAGCAGACATGTCTTACGATAAACTCCCATACTATGAAGTTTTATGCCATCTCTGATCATAACATCAAAATTAGGACATACGGAGATCTACATACCCAACTCTTAGTGATGACTTCATTAATTAATGAAACCATGGGTGCTACCAACATCAATAAGAACCATGACATAGAATTACTCTATTTAGCTATTGATGTACATAGTGTTCGGAGCATTACCACCTTTGAAGGCATGAAAGGACAAATATAGGTCTACATCATTCACCAAGGCAGCTAGGGTAAGGTCAAACTCGGCCACAAGGTCTACATAATCTAATGGGTGAGGCGTATCTTCAACTACAAAAGCATAAAGGGTCTTGCGACGATGACGAGTGATATATATTTTTTGTCACAATTATAACATAGTCCTTTTGAGCAAAAAGCCTCCATTTCAGCTTGAGATAACTGCTTAGTAGGAAGTACAGTTGTCAAAGTAGGAGTATGCCCCATAGTGGTGATTGGATTGTTAGAAGAAACAGATTACAGGGCCCATAGAAGATACTGCTAATGTTGAAGTTGCTCTTGATGCATACAAGCTACACAGATTGTCTCAGTGAAGGTACATGGCTTGAAAATATGCATTGAAGCTTACAAGTTGAGCACAAACCACAAAGGAAAATTTTGATCAAAGTATCTTCTAGCCAATTGAAAACCTGATTACACAACTTTTCAAACTCATCCAAATAAGCTTCAATGGTGGTAGATGCGTGAACATAGGCAAAACAGATATTATAATCTTCATAGTCAATAGGGCCAAAGCAGACAAGGAGGGCTCACTCTATCCTAGAGCAGAGCAGAAACACACTACAGAGCATGTTGGATCATATTAGATCATATCAGATTTCATCCGACCACACCGATCATATCATACCAGAGTATGTCAAATCATAATAGAGCAGTTTTAGAGTAATTCGAATCACGACAAAATACATCAAAGTAGATTAATTAAGAACATATCAGCAGATATCAGATTAACAAATTATATATATCTTAATTAGTATGCTACTAATTAAGAAGTGCATTCATATAAATCATATTAAAGTAAAAGGTTAGAAAAGTGTACTCCCCTACGGTTCTGGAAGTGACAGCGTTCGGAGTTACTTATTTCCTCATGGTGTCTCCCCTTTCAGATTTAGAGACGGCGGACAGAATCTTCTCTTACCCGGGGATATTTTACCCTTGCCGCGCCTATAGGCAGCAGATAGAACCTCCCCTTACTCGGAGACACTTTGCCTTGTCTGTGCCCGTAGGCAGCGGACAAAACTCCCCTTACCCCAGGATGTTTCCCCAAAATATTATTGCTAACTCAAGAAATGGACACTTCCGTTGCGTAGATCCCCCTCGAATTAGCTAGGAATGCCTCTTAAACGACTCGAATTGAACTTAAAATGAGTGAGAAACGAAGAACAAAAGATGAAGAAACGTGGGAGAGTTTCCCCTCACTCGGAGATACTTTACCTTTTCTGCGCCCGTAGGTAGCGAAAAACACCTCTCCTTGCCCTGGTACATTTCCCTTATACAGCGTTGCTAACTCGAAGAATGGACACTTCCATTGCGTAGAACACCCTCGAAGTAGTTAATAACACTTTTTTAAACAAAAGAAAACGGATGTAGAATGACTCTAGAAACTCCTCGGAAGAATGAACTGAAATGACTATTTATAATAGATGGTGTGCGAGCGAAAGGGAGAAAGCCGAACACGCGTGCACGTGCTCGCGCCATGTGGCATGTTTTAATTGGGCCAAAACGAGGGTCGGTGCATGCAGCACGCGCACCCACATTGCGTGTCTGACGTGTGACACGCGCATGTCGTGCAGTCAGCCGCGCGATTGCGCAGGACCCGTGTCGCGTGGATGGCCGCGATCGCACGACACGGTCGCAGAGCGGCGGCTCGGCTTCGGCTCCGACTCGGCTTCGGCTCCGACTCGGCTCGGCTGGCTGACATCAGCTATTTTGTCCTTTCTTGAATATTTTATTATTATTTCATTCAAACACAATTCCAACTTCAAAACACAATAACTTTTTATCCTGAAGTTGGAATTGTATAATCTTGGTACTGATGGACTCGTATCAATAAGCCATTCAAAACTACCCTACATGGGTAGGTTATCTCACACTTTTAAAGTAGTTCTTGCCCATGTGGCATGCTTCCCGAGGTCGTAATTTTTGTTCCCGACCTCTGTTTTGAGTGTTTTTGGATTCGTTGTGCTTGTTACTTCGAGCTTTAACCAAATATGAAAATTTTAACTCTATAACCCCTTTAAAATTTAATTAAAATTATATAATTCTCCCTAATCCTCTTTATTAAAAATAATCAGAACACAAAATGTCATAACAATTGAAACTAATTAAGGTTGGGCATAAAAAATGGTTGTAGCCTAACCATAAGATAGTTGTAGCTTGGCCATGGGCTGGCCTGGCCTACCAAGGTCTAGACAACAAGATTCATACTATGAATGGCCATGATCAAATGATTGCAACTAGACCACAACCACAGTCTAGTCAGACAATGATCACAACCTAGAATGGCCATGACCAGATGACAGCAACTAGGTCGTAACTAGCTTGGTCAGGCCTGAATGGATTTGGCCATGAATTGGCCTAGCAATAGCCTGAACAAATTCAGCTAGCCTCCCACCAACTGAATAGATGAGAAAATAAACTTTCTAAATATAATATATTTTATTCAATATTTACTATTTGTATATACAATAAATAACTATTAAATTTTCAATAAAAACTAATGTTAATAATAGATTAAACTTTCACTATTTATATATAATATTTTTATTTCTTAAAATTTATTATTAATTTTAAAATATAATTTATAATAAAAGAGAGAGTGAAGAGAGTGCATGGAGAGAGAGTGAAGAGAGGAGAGAGAAGGTGAGAGAGAGAGAAAGAGGGGAGAGAGAGAAAAAGAGAGAGAGAGGAGAGAGAGGGAGGAGAGAGAGAGAGGAGAGAGAGAGGAGAGGGAGAGAGAGAGGAAAGCGGGAGAGAGAGAGGGGGGAGAGAAAGGAGAGAGAGGGATAGAGGATTTTTTTATTTGTTTTATATTTTTTATTTAAAAATTAATTAAAAATAAAAACGTATTAACGATGGATAGGCATATACGTCGCTAATATCTTTGAGTATTAGCGACATATATGCCTATACGTCGCTAATACCTTTAAGTATTAGTGACGTATAATTATATTTGTCGCTAATACACTTAGTAATAGCAAGAGAGAGAGGGAGAGAGGGGAGGAGAGAGAGTGTGGAGAGAGAGAGGGTAGAGAGGGTAGAGAGAGGAGAGAGAGGGAGGAGAGAGAGGAAGAGAGAGAAGAGGGAGGAGAGAGGAAAGAGGGAGAGGGTTGAGAGAGAGGAATTTTTTTATTTTATTTGTTTTATATTTTTTATTTAAAAATTAATTAAAAAATAAAAAAAATAAAAATAAATTATCGACGTCGCTAATATTTTTGAGTATTAGTGACATATATACCTATATGTCGGTAATACCTTTTAGTATCAGCGATGTATAAGCATATACGTTGCTAATACCCTTAGTATTAGCGATGTATATCTCTGTGTCACTAATGTATTTTTATTTTTTATTTTAATTAATTTTTAAATAAAAATATAAAATAGAGAAATAGGAGAGAGGGAGAAAGAGGGAGGAGAGAGGGTAGAGAGAGAGGAGGGACGAGAGAGAGAGAGGAGGGATGGAGAGAGAGAGGAGGGAGGAGAGAGAGGAGAGAGAGAAGAGGGTGGAGGGAGGGAGGAGAGAGGGAGAGGGAGAGAGGCTAGAGAGTGAGAATTTTTTTATTTTATTTGTTATATATTTTTATTTAAAAATTAGTTAAAAACATAATAGCGACGTATAGGCATATACATCGCTAATACCTTTGAGTATTAGAGACATATATTCTTATTCGTCGCTAATACCTTTGCGTATTAGCGATGTTTAAGCATATACGTCGCTAATACTCTTACTATTAGTGACGTATATTACTATGCATCGTTAATATATTTTTATTTTTAACTTTTAATTAATTTTTAAATCAAAATATAAAATAGAGAGAGGGAGGAGAGAGAGAGTGAGGAGAGAGCGAGGAGAGAGGGAGAGAAGGAGAGAGGAGAGAGGGAGCACGAGAGAGAGGAAGGAGGGAGAGAGAGAGGAGAGATCAGGTAGAGAGAGAGGAGACTGGGAGGAGAGAGGGAGAGGCAGAGAGTGGAATTTTTTTATTTATTATTTAAAAATTAATTAAAATAAAAATATATTAGCGACGTCGCTAACACCTTTGAGTATTAGTGACGTATAAGCATATACGTTGCTAATAATAATGGTATTAGCGACATATATGCCTATACGTCGCTAATATTTATTTTTTATTTTTTTATTTTTAATTAATTTTAATAAAAAAAATATAAAATAGAGAGAGGGAGGAGAGAGAGAGGAGAGAGAGGGAGGGGAGAGGGAGGAGAGAGGGAGAGAGAGGAGAGAGGAAGGGAGGGAGAGAGAAGAGGGAGAGAAGAGAGAGGGAGGGGAGAGAGAGAGAGAGAGAGGGTAGAGGGTAGAGGGTAGAGAGAGTTTTTTTTTTAATAATAAAAAAAATAAAAATATATTAGTAACGTATGTGCCTATACGTCGCTAATACCTTTGGGTATTAGCAACGTATAAATATATATGTCGCTAAGACCCTTTGTATTAGCGACGCATATCTCTGTGTCGCTAATATATTTTTATTTTAATAATTTTTAAATAAAAATATAAAATCGAGAGGGGGAGAGAGGGAGGAGAGAGAGTAGAGAGGGAGGAGAGAGAGGAGAGAGAGGGAGGAGAGAGAGGGAGGGAGAGAGAGAGGAGAGGGGGAGGGAGGGAGAGAGAGGGAGGAGAGAGGAGAGTTGAGAGAGAGAGGGAAGAGAGAGGAGAGGGAGAGTAGATAGAGGGAGGAGAGGGAGAGAGGAGAGGAGAGAGGGAGGGAGGGGGGGGGGGAGAGAGAGGGAGGAGAGAGGAGAGAGAGAAAGGAGAGAGGGAGGAGATAGAGAGAGAGAAGGGAGAGAGAGTAGATAGAGAGAGGAGAGAGGAGAGAGGAGAGAGAGTAGATAGAGAGAGGAGAGAGGGAGGAGAGAGACAAAGAGAGGAGAGAGAGAGAAAGAGAGGGGAGAGAGAGAGAGAGAGAGAGGGGAGAGAGAGGGGGAGAGAGGAGAGAAAGGGAAGGGATAGAGAGAGAAGAGAGGGTAGAGAGAGAGAAGGAAGAGAGAGGTAATAGAGGGTAGAGAGAGAGGGAGAGGAGAGAGAAGAGAGGTGTAAGGTCCCTGATTTTTCTGCGATTTTCTGTGATTTTCCTGCTATTTTTCTAGTCATTTTCGGCGGGAAAATGTGACGCTTCGGTGTATTTGTATTTATATATTTTCCCCTGTATTTATACCCATAGAGTCGGGTGTGGGGCTTAGTCGCAGGTCACAGGCCTCGCTGCTCGCTTACGGAGTGAATTTTGGAGGTATAACACGTAACCAGTGAATTAACGCGCATTGGGGATATGGATGTAAAAATTAAAAAGATTTAACTATATATATGAAATCCATTTCATCGGTTTCCAGAACCGACATTCTAGAAGTTTTTTTCCTCGTCCAGTGGTTTTTGGAGAAACCCAAGCTCGATTTTGGTCGCTCCGTTCTCCCTCCTCCGATGTCAGATTCCATCGATTCTTATTAGGATCCGCTTTGCCTCACCGCCACGAGTCCGTAGACACCGGCTATGACCGCCGCCACGGCCTCTTCACTCCTCCACGAGGTACCGAACCTTTTTTCGGGTTTTTCTCTCCTTCAATCCCGTTTTTGAACTGTAGGTGTATGATTTTGACATCGTTTGCAGCCGCTCTCAACTAGACTTATGTTTAGTTGGCCGCTAGGAACCCATAGGCGTTGGCTAGAGCCACTGCCATGCTTTGTTTGCTCCGTGGTGAGCTACCGGCACTTTGGTCGGGTTTTGTTCTCATTTTCTATCTCACTGTCCGTGGGATTTTTTGGACGCCGGTGGGTTTTCGGTTGTTGTCCGGCCACTAGTAGGACTCCGTCCAGCCTACCTCGACCCGGTGTCAGTAGGGGTTTACCGTTTCCGACCCCGCTTCGCCCTATTGCCTTGCTCCGCCCGATTAGACGCTTTGGGTGCGTCTCAGGCCGTGGTCATCGGCGAGCCATATGCTATTTGGCCATTATGGGCTTTGCCCCGGCTCGGCGATAGTGAGGATCAGCCCCACTTGGCCCGATTATTCCTCCGCCTGGGATGGGCCGCTTGTCATTTGCCCTATACTGTGCGAGATGCATAGCTGCCCGCACCATGGGTATTGGTTGTGGATGGCGATCGGCGATGTCGCCGCTTTGATTGGCCACAGCTAGGGCCTTGGCCCTATTGGCTTTTTGTGGGCCTTGGTTCGCCTCCTTTCAACCCTCTTCCCCACCCCTTTGGGTCACGTGTGCAAGTGGCCATGCGTGTGCTTCTAGGTTTAGGCGCCGCATTCGCGCCGCCTGACCATCGGTAGGCACATAACATGCACATAGCATAGTATATAGGCACATAGCATGGCATATAGGCACATAGCATAGCACACACGCCGTTCTATAATAAAAACGGGAGATAAGAAAATCTTATTGCCCTCATGTCTCGTATAGTAGCGGTATATGGAGTTGCTCACACGAGCATCCTCCCCTTCAGATCCGAAGATATTAGACGGAGCTTCCTCTAGCCTCCATACATTCCTCGTCTTGTACCGAAAGACTACGTATAAATGTTCTCCTTGCCGGAGACTCTTCTCGTTTTCTGTGCCCGTGAGCGGCGGACAGAACCTCCCCTAGTCTGGATTACTTCTCTTGATGTAGCTTGGCAACTTCGGACAGAATCCCGTCTTGCTCCGGGCCCCTATTTCTTGTTCGTTGCTCGAGGATGACAGGTGGAGCCTCTTCTTGTCTCGGGGCATTTCCTCCTTATACAGTTTCCGAATCAAAGAACAGACCTCTCCATCGCGTAGAAGATACTCGATTTAGTCAAGAATGCCTCTTGGATGGACTAAATCGGAGTTAGGACGCTTAAGAACGGGGAGAAAGAAGTTTGTCGACGCCCGAGGACAACGGGCAGAACCTCTCCTTATCTTGGGGCGTTTCCTCCTTATACGGACTTCGAATTGAAGAGAGGACCCCTCCATCGCGTAGAGCACGCTTGATTTAGTAGGAAACAGGTCTTGAACGGCCTTAATTGGCCTCAGAACGGTCAGAAACGGGGGTAGAGAAAATATGGTTCGAAACTAGAATAAAATGGGGTATAAATAGACCCCGAGCCGCGCCACCAAAACCGGTGGCGCCTGCCGAAACCGCGCGCGGCTCGTGCCCGCGCGTTATGCGGGTCGCGTCCGCGTGCAGAACCGCGGCCCGCGCGGAACCGCGGCGTGCGAAAAACCGCGGCGCCCGTGGAACTGCAGCGCGCGCGAAACCGCATCTTTCTACCCCGGAATCGGATTCGCGCGTTCTTGGTACCGTTGGACTCGTATCGATGAGCCCTTCGATACAAACCCACTTAAAGTAATATATCATGCTCTTACTAAGTGGGTCCTGCCTATTTTCTACGCTCGTCGAGGTCGTAACTTCCAGTCCCGACCTCCGTTTTGCACGTTCTACGAATTGTTACGCTCGTTTCTTCGAGCTCAACTCAATTATAGAGGTTTAATTCATTAAAAACCTCTAAAATTTATCCCAAAATTATCGAATTAGGCCTAACCCTTTAGGTTAGACATAATCGAAAAGCGAGGTGTTACATTCTTCCCCCCTCAAATGAATTGCGTCCTCGCAATTTACCCAAAATACTCGTCAAAACACATAAATATCTAACAGACTCCGATATTTAATCGGATAAGTAATCGTAAACATAGTGTAATAGACCATAATCATATATAAAAGGAATTTAATCTTAAAATTGAATAACACATTCACAAACATAATCTTATAATTTATGATCAAATGAAATATTTTCACAAGAAATCTGACTATCGGATAAATCATATCGTACAAATTCGATACTTAATTCAGAGTCAAATAAATCATCGTTCAAAAATCTGATATGTCGGTCAAAATCAGACATATCATTCTACGAATCGATCGTTCATCAAAAGATCTGATAAATCGTTCATAAATGAAATCCGATATTTAATTGAAAATCGGATAAATCATTATTCAGAAATTTGAAAACACAATCACAGAAGGTCGCGATACCAGACGACTTACCCCCTGAGCCCATGGGGCGACGCGAGACAGAAATGAATGGATTTACCCATGACATCCCAATCCTGTGCACTCCAGATGTCAAATTTGGCGGTATCCAAAATCATAATAATTCTTAGTTCCGAGGAACCGAGAACTATCCAGACGGCACGATTGCCCCAAACTCGGAGAAATTTTCGAAAAGAGGAGATGATTTTAAAGTCAGAGCTTTGTTTTCATGAAAGTAGTAGAAAACTTTTAGCAAAACTTTGGCGAGTCAAAATCTTGGTATAAATTTTTACTCAGTAGGTCGAACTAAGTTCTAAGAATATGTTTTGTGCACATAAGAAAATATTGTGTCATTTTTCTTTTGAAATCATTCGGAAAATCTAAAAACACGATCACAGAATGTCGCGATACCAGACGACTTACACCCGCGCCCATGGGGCGATGCGAAATAGAAAGAAAGGGATTTACCCATGACATCCCAATCCTGTGTGCGCCAGATGTCAAATTTGGCGGTATCCAGAATTGATAACTTTTGGGCTTTATACCTAATAACTATCCAGACGGTCCGAAGACCCAAATCATCGAAAACTTCATTGTCAAATCAAATCCCGAATAAACATTTTTGATTAAATCAGATTTGTAATCGAAATTCATTTCAATATACTAGCGGAATGAACCTTGGAGCAGTCCACTAACACCTCATGTCCTATGAGTGTTTGATGGTTTCTTCTTAGCAATTCCGCTGGCAATTGAGACAAATTTACTAAATTTCAAACCTATTTTCAAATACCGAAGGATTTGAAATCAAAATTTCACATCAAATCCACCAGTAGATTTAACCTTAGATCAATCCACTAACGCCTGATATTTCATATCGCAGGTGTTTAGTGATTTCTCTTCGGGATTTCTATTGTTTTTCAAAACAGATTATAAACAAACTTTCAAAATACTCATATTTCAGAAATAAGATTCGTATAAATACATCGGTAGAATTTACTGCAGAGTTGTCCACTAACACTCCACCTTCTATACCGTGGGTGTTTGCTGGTTACTCTGAGATGGTTCTACCGCCTTTGAAAAATAATCAAAATATTTTCTAAAACAGACAATTTGAAATCAAAATTCCATTTCAACACCCTGGTAGAATTAATCATAGAGTTTTCCACTAACATCTCATGTCCTACACCATGAGCGTTTGGTGGTTACCCCGTGGTAATTCTTCCACCTTTGAAAACATATTTCAAATCATATTTCGTTTAAATACCCAAGTAGAATTAACTGTTGAGTCTTCCACTAGCGCTACATGTCTCATACCATGAGCGGTTAGCGGTTACCTCTTGGTAATTCTACCGTCTTTGAAAACATATTTCAAATCATATTTTGTTTAAATACCCGAGTAGAATTAACCGTTGAGTCTTCCACTAGCGCTACATGTCTCATACCATGAGTGGTTAGCGGTTACCTCTTGGTAATTCTGCCGTCTTTGAAAACATATTTCAAATCATATTTCGTTTAAATACCCGAGTAGAATTAACCGTTAAGTCTTCCACTAGCGCTACATGTCTCATACCATGAGCGGTTAGCGATTACTTCTTGGTAATTCTACCGTCTTTGAAAACATATTTCAAATCAAATCTTATTTTAATATCTGAGTAGAATTAACCGTAGAGTTTCCATTAGCGCTCCATATCCCATATTATGAGCGGTTGGTGGTTGCGCTATGGTAATTCTACCGCGGTTTAAAATACATTTAAAATCGAAGTTGTTGAAAATATTTAAAAAGAATCATGTCAAAACAAAATTTTTTGATCGAGTCAAATTCAAAATCACAATTCATAAAAATCAAGGTTTCCGATTAAATCCAAAGCCATACAAGAAAACAAAATTTCAATTCATTCTCGGTGAAAAAATTGAAATTTGAAGAAATTTGAATCCGTCTTAAATTCGATGCAACACATGCAGAATGAAATTCTAAATTAAATCTAAATTAACTTATTTAGAAAGAATTTTCATATAACTCACGATTAAAAATCAAATTTCATAAAATCGGACTTCATATAAATCACATATACAAAATGAAAAGTTCAAAAGCAAAAGTCATATGAAATCCAATTTCTAAATTGATTGAAATTAAAAAAAATTAAACAAGATGCAACAATTTCAAACTTAAGCTATAAATAAATTTCAATTGAAAAATCAAAATAATCAAATTGATGTTTACATCAAAACTCATGCAACACATGGCGATGGAAATCTCAAATAATTGTACAATTAAATTTTATACTAAATCAGATGTAACATATTCAAAGAAAAAATTTGAAATCAATTCTAATTTAAAATCTAGATCAATAAAGTCCAATCATACCATCAGTCATATACACATACGTAGGATAAAATAAAAATTACTTCTAATTAAATAATTTAGAATTTATGAAAATTAGAGTTCAATGTAATTTTAACATTACATAAGCAGAATTACAGGTCACAATCAGGCATGATTTATTTATAACAACATTTTCAGATCATTTTTTGTTTAAGATTAAGATTTACATTTATAGCAAATTCATTGCAAGATATGTAAACAGAAATTTCGATACAAAATCCACTTAAAAATCAAATTCTTAAAATTAAAGCCCATATTAATCTAAAGTCGCACATGTCAAATAGAGAGTTCAAAATAGAAGCTTGTATTAAATCCAATCTTACATGTGTAGAACAGAAATTCAAAATTAAATTAAAATCTAAGATCGTACATTAGTAACCGAAAGTTGAAAATCGGGATTTAATTCAAATCAACGATAACATGTATGGAACAGAATTTGTTTTCAAAAATCAAAATTCATTTCAAAACAATCAAAATACATTAAAAATATAAATTATTACTCTCGCAAACAGATTGATGCTCCGATACCAATTGTAATGACCCGACCCAAGCCGGGCCCACAAAATCACTAATAGAAAATTTTTCTTTCCTTGAGCTAGGAATCATCGTCTGAGTGCGAGAGGTACAAAGTTCGTCTACGCACTACGGAGCTTTAAGGCTTCCTTGTACATAGACTTAGGTTGTAACGAACACGTACACACAACGAAGCTTCATAATTCGTCGCGTGTAAAACAGAATAAAACATATTATTATAATGATTTGGATCGGGCCAACGTTGCCTTGCCGTTGGTTGCCTACGTACGTATTGGATATTATTCCAATACGATCGGATCCGAACGTAGTTCTGCCTAATGGCTACTACATACAACAAACATCACAAAATCATACGTATAAAAATACATATCTCCGAATATTTAATCGGAGTATACAAACACTCATCATATTTCGGAGTCAAGCGGAAGTTAATAAATTAACGGAATCGTACATCTCGCTCTACCATAGAGCGGGATCAAAATCTCATACACATATCTCGCTCTATTACTGAATCGAGACTAAGCACATCACCCGGCTCGCTCTATCACTGAGCCGAGACCGGACACACACATCACGTGTCTCGCTCTACCTTAGAGCGAGATAACACACATCATGGCATATAAGTACACATCACGGCATATAAGCACACATCATGGCATATAGGCACATAGCATGGCATATAGGCACATAGCATAGTATATAGGCACATAGCATGACATATAGGCACATAGTATAGTATATAGGCACATAGCATGGCATATAGGCACATCACATCGTATATAGGCACATAGCATAGTATATAGGCACATAGCATGGCATATAGGCACATAGCATAGCACACACGCCGTTCTATAATAAAAATGGGAGATAAGAAAATCTTATTGCCCTCATGTCTCGTATAGTAGCGGTATATGGAGTTGCTCACACGAGCATCCTCCCCTTCAGATCCGAAGATATTAGACGGAGCTTCCTCTAGCCTCCATATGTTCCTTGTCTTGTACCGAAAGACTACGTATAAATGTTCTCCTTGCCGGAGACTCTTCTCATTTTCTGTGCCCATGAGCGGCGGACAGAACCTCCCCTAGTCTGGATTACTTCTCTTGATGTAGCTTGGCAACTTCGGACAGAATCCCGTCTTGCTCCGGGCCCATATTTCTTGTTCGTTGCTCGAGGATGACGGGTGGAGCCTCTCCTTGTCTCGGGGCATTTCCTCCTTATACAGTTACCGAATCAAAGAACGGACCTCTCCATCGCGTAGAAGATACTCAATTTAGTCAAGAATGCCTCTTGGATGGACTAAATCGGAGTTAGGACGCTTAAGAACGGGGAGAAAGAAGTTTGTCAAACTTGAATTATAAGCACAACTAATGATAGCGTTGTGAGTTTGAGACCTGAGGGTTCGACGGATTAAGTTCCGTATTTGAGCTGGCAGCTAATGAGTCGGTCGAGCATTTATCATGTCTTGCCATGGTGTTTATCCTGCGGGATGTTGTCTGTGTGCTGTATAGAGCACCGGACGTCTGATGCTCTGCTGAGAGCAATGTTGTTTCTGATTTGGTCTGCGTGCTGGCAATGGCATTGTAAGACCCATTATGGTGGGTGATTCTATGGCATTATAAGACCCATTATGGTGGGCGATTCTGTCACGCCCCGGCGATGCCCGACCCGAGCCGAACCCGGTCCAAGGGCCAGTCAAGCGCGCGGGGGCGACGAAGTGAAGATTGAGAAACGATCTAGCAGAAGACTTAACCCTAACCACGGGCGATTAACAGAAATATGGAGTGCGCACAATCCTTTGAGTAAGAGTAAATAAAAGGGAAAGAAAAATTGTTGTTTATCACAAAGTAAACAACAATCTCAAACCCACAAGCTTAGTTAAGTAAAGCCCACACCGGCTCAAAATATGCCATAAGCATCACAACTGTAAAATGTGACATAAATCTAAAACAAGAACCCTACACAAAGGTTCTAAACATAAGTAAGAAACGAAAGAAGGTAAGTCACACAACGATCTCCAAGATCACATCCAAGCCATCTCCGACCTTTCCTCAAAGAGGAGATCCTGTCCGTCTACGTGTCGCACCACGCAGCCCCAAATCAAAACACAAAAAGAGGGGTGAGTTTAACAAACTCAGCAATGGTTTTAGTATCACTATCAACGTCGAAAATATGATAGCATAGTAATAAGATCATTCAGCTCAAAGATTTACATGGTGCATCATTTTCTGATCAGACATACATATCACCTAACACTGCATTATGGTGCATAATCAACCTGCATGGATGTATCTCTAACATACATATTCCCACATACTTAACATCAACATCAACCTGCATGAATGTATCTCTAACATACATATTCCACATGCATAACATCAACATCAACCTGCATGGATGTATCTCTAATAGACATATTCCATATACATATTCCACATGCATAACATCAACATCAACCTGCATGGATGTATCTCTAACATCCATATTTCACATGCATAACATCAACATCAACCTGCATGGATGTATCTCTAACATACATATTCTCACATGCATTATATCATCACAACCTGCATGAATGCATCTCTAACATACACATTTCATCATGTATTATATCATCACAACCTCCATCAAAGAGTAATCACACATTAATGTCACATAGACGGGAGCATAGACAAGGCCACGAAGGCGTGTCATGATCCAAAATTCTACACAAGAATTAAAGAAAGATCGGGGTTGTCAATCCCTAATGCTGCTCGCCCTGGAAGATCCTAGCCAAGGATGTCCCATTCTCACACAGAGAATCTAGAGCAGGGGTGTTCGCCCAGGGACATCTCCTATGGAGGGAAGAGCCCGAGTTCTCACAAAGAGAACCCTAGAACACGTGGTAGCGGGGTGCACACGGCATACCACACTGGATTCTCAGAGTCCAGATGACACTCATAATAACATTCTCACAATCCGCAAGACAAGTACACAACTCGTCCCCACATAATCCCATTCAATTAGACTCAACCCGGGGAGTGCACTCGTTCCACACAGGAACTCAAATCAAAATATGTCCTTTCGGACCAATCAACTTGCGATTAATCCACGGCCGATCAATCCGGCACACAATTTCATCACATTACATCCAATCGGTCAAATTCAATTAATCACGATGAAGCCTCAATTAGAAATCCATTTTCATGATGCATGCAGCATGGTACATACGTGGGCAAGGCATACATGAATCCTAATCCATGATAAGTGCTCTCATCAGCCCCTAATGCATCATTCTTAATCACAATATCAAGCTTCAACATCATCATTTAACCCCCACATGTGTGTGTAACTAGTAGAAGCATTTTACCTAATGTATGTCAACATACTTGAAATTAAACTCACTACCACACTACACATGTGAATTTCCATCTAAACATGAATTCCAGCGGAAATCATAGAAGAAGAATTGTTGAAATCGTATCCCAATTCAAATCTCAACCACCAAGGCTAATCACATATACAATCACCCATTTCATCATTGAGTCATGGTATTCACCAACACCCATACACAACTAACCACAATCTATCATGACAAATCAGTCCAATAATAAGTTGTGGTCCTACTAAAAATATGATTAACCAAAGAGAATCAACCATTCATAATTTCAAGATAACGATTCCAACATCATGCCACAAAACATAAGTCATTCCACAAATTTTTAAGCATACATCTCAATTCCATAACCTCAATAGCATGCCTTTCCAGTAGCATAAATAGCTTAAAATACACCACATTCATATGAAATTGGCAAGCTAAAGTGGAATCATCAAAATAAACATCATGCATTAGAAAAATAATGTGCTGTGTAGCCGTTCAAACGCCCTTCATGCCGTTCGATTTGTTAAAAGCAAATTTTTGAATTTCACAGTTTTGCCGTTCGAACGCCCAGCAGGCCATTCGATCGGCTGAACTGGAAAAGTGCCATTCCGGCAGTGTTGCCGTTCGAACGCCCAGAAGGGCCGTTCGAACGCCAACAAGGCAGAACAATCCATCTTCTTTCTTTTGCAAATTCAAACCGAAACACCATAGATAACACTTTAAATCCACATCTAACACCCTAATCATCATCAAAAGTCCTTCTTGACTTCCAGAACATCAAACCAAACCATAATGATGCAAAACCCTAAGAAATCGGGATTAAATAATTCCATTTTCTAATCTTACCATTAACACACCAAATCAAGCAACTCATTTCGAAATAAGCCAAAAATGAAGAGTTTTACCATGGATAAACAGAGATTTTGAAGACCCATTACCTCAGCACTTGATCAATCTCGGATTGAAGAGTCACCCTTCTTGAAATCCTTGAAAACACAATGAGTTTGAATTAAACTCTAATAAAAATCGATTTACTCAAGAAATTCCTAATTAAATCTTAGATTTAGGGCTTGTTGGTAGTAAAAATCGAATTTTGAATGTTAGGGTTTGTAGTAAAACACAAATCAGTAGCTTTTGATGGTCAAAAATGAATTGAATCAAGGGGAAAATGGTAGATTTGGAAGAGTTTAAGAAGAAAACCATGGATTAGTGCTTAATTAGAGTAAGCTTACCTTAATCGGCTTCTAATTCGGGCCTAAGTGGGGATTAGGCCGGCCCTCCCTCCTTAGCCTATTCCCAAAAATGGAAATGGCTCAGGTCTGCCCTTTTATAGTAAGGGTTAGGGTATGCATGGGTAAGTTTTGGGGTGTAAATATGAAAAGTAGGCTAAAAGTGGGTATTTTGTAAATTTAAGTACTAATTAAGTCTAGAAAAATTCTGAAAATTTTTGTATAACCTTAGGTAGATGTCTAGGTTCATTTGACACGAAAATAAAATTTTTGACGGTGGGGCCCACAGGGGTCCCGCCAAAACCCTAATTTTTGGATTCCAAAAAATCCCAAAAATTCACATTTGGTTTGAAATCACTTAAAACCACTAATATTGAAGTTGATTTTGGTTAAAACCATCATAAACACTATTTATTTACGAAATCACCGAATAAGATCAAAAAACACGTTAATCTCATGATAACCAATAATTAAAGAAAACTAAAACCGGTTTAAAGATGAGGGTCCTTACAGATTCTATGGCACTATAAGACCCATTATGGTGGGAACCTGTATGACCCCTTATGTGTGGGTGTTTATGTTTGTGCGCTCAGGTAAGTAGTATCATGGATCTACTCTTACCTGTTTGATCCAGTGCCCCATGAGCATTGGTGTGCCTTACTTTCGGAAAAGTCCATGGCGTTTAGTCACTCCCCAAAGGTTAAGGTGTTGCTCTAGTGACATTCTTTTTCTTTTCGACGCTGGAGCCTATTAGTTGTGATGAGCTTCAGTGGTCGTTGATATGTGTACGATTATGTGTATGAGTACGACTGTATGTGTATGAGCAGGACTGTAAGAGTGTGTATGAGCAGGTCTGTAAGCGTATGAGTATGAGCATGATTGTAAGAGTATGGGTTCGATTGTGAGAATATGTTTCTGAGTAAGACAGTAAGTGTGATTTCATGTAAGCTGTATGAGTGAGCATATGATTGTACGAGTAAGGTCGTACAAGTATGCGTATGTTGTATGAGTATGCGTATGGTGGTATGAGTAAGTTTGTATGACCCTGGATAAGGGTGTTTGTGTAAGTTTGATTTAATAGTATAATTTTGGCACAATGGTGCCTTTGGTATGATTTTGGCACGATGGTGCCTTTGGTATGATTTTGGCACGATGGTGCATTTGGTATGTTTGTATGCGTTTGAGCATGATATTGATATGCCTATATGCTTCATGTTTGAGTTGCATGAACACATGTATTTATGAACTTAGTGAGTTCACTGTCTTGGTTTCCCCTACTGGGTATTTTCCTACTGAGTATGAAAATACTCATTACCCTACTTTTTAGCCCCGTTGTACGGGAGGTTTTGCAGGTTGTGAGGAGAGCTCCTGGAGATGGATGCTCATTTCAGCGGTGGATTGATTCCCGCTGGCTCAGGTATATGCTTCACTCACTACGAGTTTATTTGTGCCACGATCTCCTGTATTGAGTGAGATGAGAAGTTAGATGTTTATTCTAGACTTTCGTCTGGATTAGAATGTGGACTGTTATGGGACTTGCACTCAGGGATGCCTGGGAGAGATTTGTATTTAAAGTCTATGATCATAGCAATTTATTCGTACGTGTGTTTTCGAGTAGTGCCTGATGATATTTGCTTTGGCCCTACGATGTTTGACTGTATGATGATGGAAAAGGGATGTTTACTATTTTAAATTATAAACTATTTTATCAGGTTTTGGTTTAGTCATTTTTCCTCCGATTTATAGACGTTATATTGCAAAAAAATTTCCGTGAATTTTAAGGAAAATGTGTGAAAAATCTCGGGTGTTACAAGAGGAGAGATGAATATTTTAATTTAATAAAAATAAAATTGGTGACATTATTTGTGACGCTTATGGCTAACTGTCGTAAATAATATATACTATTGCGATGCTTCTTTTCAAGCGTCGCTAAAGGTTATCTACGCATGGGAAAATTTTCCACTCGCTCGCAGAATATTTTGTTTGCCCGCATGGTATTTATTCTGCCCCCTTGATGACCCTTACTCCACCCCGCGTGCGAGATTTTCACAGCCGCCGCACCTTTGTTGCTCCTCTACCGTGCCTCCACCGCTTCCGTCCCGGCTTCAGCTCCGCCTCCCCCCACCTCCGCCCTCCTCATTGTTCCCCCTTCCCTTCCCCTCCCCTTGCCCTAACCCTGTCGCCACCGTCTGTTCTCAGCCACCATCGCTGTCATTTCTTGGCCACCACCATGCCGGCTCCGCCCTCCTCCCTTCCCCTCCCCCCTCTTCTCTCCCCGGCCCCGGCCCCGGCCCCAGGTCCTCCTCCCTTCCCCTTCTCTATTTCAGAGGAGGGGGGCGGTTCCAGTGGAGATGGGGCAGCGAGACAGAGGCCAGGACTATGGGGGCCGGATTTTGGCAGGGACCCGGAACCCAGCTCTCTCTCTCTCCGGCCTCCCTCTTGCTTCCCCCTCTCTCCCCCAGGACCACCCACCTCCTAGTCTGGTTTTCAGAGGAGGGGAAGGAGGGGGGGCCAAGGGAGAGAGAGGGGGTGGCCTGCCACCCCCTCCCTCCCACTCCCCCCCTTGCCCTCAACAGAGGAGGCGGGGGGACTAGATTTCAGCTTCCCACTAGAATCCAGCCACCCACCCCACCTCCTTCCTCCCCCCAACGTCCCACTGGCACCGGATTCAGCACTTTTGCATGATTTTGGTGCATTTTTTTTATTTTTCTAAAGTTTTTAGTGATGCTTTTATTATTATTTTTTATTTTTCTAAAGTTTTTACTGACTTTTTTTAATTTTTTTTAAATTTTAAGAAGTATTAGTGACGCTTCACAAAGCGTTGCTAATACACAAAAAAGTTTTATTTTAAAATATTTTTTATTAATGATGTTTTAGAAATTATTTTGTTTAATTTTTTTATTAGCAACGCATAACAAGCGTTGCTAATAATCAATTATTAGCGACGCTTTTAGCTATGCATTGCTAATAAGCTGTTATTTATTTTTTTTTAAATAATTTTGTTATTAGCGACGCTTTTAGCTATGCATTGCTAATAAGCTATTATTTATTTTTTTAAAATAATTTTTTATATTAGCGATGTATAGTGAAACATCGCTAATAATTAAGTATTAGCAACACTTTATTATTATGCGTCGTTAATAAGCTACTATTAGTGACGTTTCATTATGTGTTGCTAATACTAAAATTATTAGTGACGTATGTATAAATGTTGCTAATGTGCACTATTAGTGACACTTTTCCTAAGCATCGCTAATGAGCAATAGCGACTAGTATTTTAGCGACATATGAAGCGACGTTTTATAAACGTTGCTAATAGTAATTAGTGACGCTTATACTATTATTAGCGACGTAATAGTTTTTTTGTTGTAGTGCCATACAATCTCCCTCATTTACTCTAGGTTTATAACTTTTAACCACCACCAACTTGGTTCTTTTTCAACTCTTAATTCAACATCACCACCAACAACACTTTTAAATCTCTGTAGAAAATCTTTAGCAATCTCAAAAGCAATTTTGAAAGAACTTCAAAGTGAAAACACTCAAATCTCAAGTAGGAAGATTAATTGAGAACCGATATGGTGTTTAGGGACTCTCACAATACTCTAAAAAATAATCAATAACCACTCAAAGTATTTCCAATTCAAATTAAGAATCAACAGTGAAACATCTGAATAAGAGAAGAGAATGCAACATAACTCTAAGTGGAGCTTCTATGTCAAGAACTTAGTAACAAAAGGAATAATGTTAATTCAAACATGGAAACTCAAATTCTCATCAAGAAGTAGAAACAACTGAAACTTGACTTTAGAGCTTCTTTTCTAGAGTTTCTCTCTCAAGCAGACTATGACTCCTTATATAGAGGGTTAGGTTTGTTGTTCCAAAAAGGAAATAGTCGACCTACTAGAATAACACAAACTTGAAAAAACTCGATGCTAGGTCAAAGCTTAGAATGCACATTGGATCTAATGAACAGTCAATCGTACTGCTTGCCGCTTAAGAGAAATTACACTTAAGGTTACTTGAGATAAGTCGAATGATAAGGCAGAGTTGATGATTTCACAGAAGACACACATCAAACACTTAAGCACACGTACAACTGATAATATGAACCAACTGAAAAAGAAGAAGAGTGCTATTTGAACCCCTATTTTATCCCAGTATCCCCCACTACTTGTACACCCCGAGTACAAAAGTAAAAAATGCTCATTTACACCCCATAACTCCGGAACAGTGCAGCTGATATTTTTTAACCCTGTATACCTCGTCATTTCCTCCCTCCAGCGGCAGCGGTTGAGAGAACAGATATTCGGCCTCTTCGGTCTCCCCCAATGGCAGCGCCTCGTCGTTCCACTGGAAAAATCTTCCAATCAGCACCTGAAATCTTCGTTCCCCTCCGCCGGAACAGCGCCTCGTTCCCCTCCGCCGAAATAGCGCCTCATTCCCCTCTGCCGAAACAGCGCCTCTTTCGCCTCTGCCGGAACAGCACCTCGTTCTCCTTTGTCAAAAAGCGTGTCTTTCACCTCCGCCGGAACAACGCCTCTTTTGCCTCCGCCGGAACAGCGCCTCCTGCTCCACCTCCACCAACGACTCCAAAGCTGCCGCTACCATCGAAAAGGTCATGTTTTTACTTTCTTTCTAGACGCGACGGGTTGAAGCTATGGGGGGTACTCCTGTTTGGTTTCATTAGCGCCGCAATCACAACTTTTGTTGTAATTTTAGTTTTCGTTGGCCCTTCTACTTGTTCATTGTTTTTTTTTAATGTCTAATTTCTTATTTTCTCACATTCTTTGAACTGCCCATGAGGTGGGACACTTTCGGGCGTTTTGTTTTCCTTGTTGATCGCAATAGCATCTCTTTATTTTATTTTAATTTTATCCTTTATACATTTTCATCTATTCTTCTTGGTTGCCTAATTATTTCATTTTTCAAGTAGGACGAGTATCATATTTCAAATGATTTTTACCTTCCATGTTGTTGTTACTAATTTTTGCCTCCCAATTCTATCACCTGTGTGGAAGTGACTATGAATTGGATTGTGAGCATTGGTTTTTTTCTGTTCAGTGGTTTTATGGTCTAACTGAGTCTTCATACCATGTAATGATGTCTATGATATTTCTAAACCGATCGTTTTGATTGCAATAGTCCATGCTATGATCATATCTCCTCTAATGCTATTTGCAGAGGCTTTCTGTAAGGGTAGTAGGTTCTTTATGTTTCTGTGGTTGTTATTGTTAATGAGCTAACTTGGGCTGGAAGTTTTACCTTACATGTTCTTCGTGCGATGTTCTTTTTTATTATTAAACTTTGTACCATCTAGTGTTGTGGTCTTCATCTTCCATGATCATTCAAATTTTATCCATGTTCTGCAAGGATTTATCTTATGTGCGGAGTAGAATTTCAAGAGCTTTTAGGGAAGAACTTTTACTGTATCCGATCAGGAGTGTTGTGCTCTTGGGCTTACTTCAACATGCTTTACAATCTTTCTTGTGGACTAGTGAGTTCATTTGGTATTACTAGCTCAATTAGATTCTTTCCTAACTGGTCATGCTCAGATGAACTGGAAAACTTACCCTCTTATGTTGTGATTATTTTGAGTGTTGTGAATCTCTTTATATTCTATAATTCTGATAGCAGTGGTATTATGGGGTTTATGCATATATTGTTACTAATTAAATGACTATTAAATAATATTGAGGCTGACCTTTGCTTTGATTCTCTGTACACTAGATGATGAGGACACACCCAACTACATCAAATAGGCGGCGACGAGCTGAAACAAAAGATGGAGTGGCCGATGATGACCTTGAAGAAAATCTAAATGCAGTGGAACGAAGACATGAAGTTCATGAAGAAACCACTGACATTGATAGAGAACAAGAAGGCCATGTAGGGGAGGATGAAGAAGGTCAGACAGTGGAGGATGAAACTTATCCTTTCCCTGGAGGACCTGTAGAAATGACAGTATTAAATTGTTACCTGACTCATGTGTCAAAAGATATATGGAAAAGCAAGGTAAGTTGATTTACCTTAAAAAACCTTTACTAAATGCTTTCATTATACACAATTTTTTAACATAGTAGATACTACTTTTGTATAGGACCGTGGACCTCTCCGATGTGTACATCATCATAAGAAGCTTGCCGATTGGAATATCCATGATAATCCAATAACGCCATTGATAGAGGCTAGTGGCTTGTATCCATTGACCTATGTATCTTACAAGACAATTAATAGGATGTGGATCTCTTTGTTGGTTGAAAGGTGGTACCCAGAAACCAATACCTTTCACATGCCATTTGGAGAGATGACTATCACCTTGGATGATGTCCAACAATTGATAGGGATTTCGGTGAGAGGACATGTTGTGGTGACCCCTGACTTTAATAGTGGCGAGTTGGTCGATTTATGTGTCAATGCCCTAGGGATTGACAAAGAAGAAATTGAAGATCAATTGAGCAAATGCAAAGGGAAGGGCTTGACATTGAATTGGTTGCGGGATACATTTCGACAATTGCCAGAGGATGCTACCCAGGAAAATATTGATTGTGCCGCTCGTGCTTATATTCTATATTTGTTAGGGTGTACAATCATGTGTCACAAATCAGGAACGAAAGTTCCGGAAAAGTACTTAAATTTACTTATGAATGTGGATAGAATCGGCAAGTATGCATGGGGAGCAGCTGCCCTTGCATTTTTATATCAACAATTGGGCATTGCATCAAGAACAGAAGCATGGTAAATCGGTGGCTATCTCACATTGTTGGAGGTATGATGACAATTGTTTAGGTATTTGTTATTTATTATTGTGTCACATATTGCTTAGAGATATAATAATTATTTTTCTTATATTGTAAGCATGGTCATATGAACATATGAAAATTGAGAGATCAGTCCCCAATGTGTTGTATGAAAAGGGGCAGCCACGAGCCTTACTCTGGAAGGGCAATATATCACAACCAATAAATCCTGCTCATAAGCTTATTAAATTCAGGGAAGTACTCGATCATTTAGATGCACGAGAGGTATAATATGTTAATTTCAGTTTTCATTAGCTGCAATTATAATAATTCTCTAGTAAGATTATAACGTCCATGTGTATTGCCTCATAGGTCATATGGGATCTATACAGAGAAGAAAGGGCGCATTATCCACAAGCTGGTAATTCATTGTACTCAGGGTTCCTTTTTTGTTTTCAAATTAGGGAACCTCATAATCCTGCAAGGGTACTAAGACAGTTTGGATTTATCCAAACAATCCCTCCACCACCACCACAACCAATACCCAAAGGATCTAGCAGGGGTGCACACGCGAAGGGGTACAAGCTTGTGTATGATGCGAACATAAACATTTGGAAGAAGAACAATAGACATACATTGCCTTCCAAAGAATGTGGAAACTTATGTAGAAATCCATGGGATTGTACACCTGATTACATTCAGTGGTATAAAATAGTGTCACACCCCTTGGTGCAAAATCCAGATGGCCAAGTTTATGCATTGGACTGCACAGGCTCGCAGAAAAATGAAGAAGAATGGATAATTTTGTTAGTGAATTATTGATAGACACTTATATATATATATATATATATATATATATATATATATATATATATATATATATATATATATATATATATATATATATATATATATATATATATATTAATGTTTTCCATTATGCAGCTTGTCCACAAGAAAAAAGCAATTGCCTTGTTACAAGATTCGTTGACGGCTCTTCAAGACAATGAAGGGAAGAGAAAAGTAAGCTTAGCACTTGAAGAGCTTCTTTACGATGAACCTGCTCCAAGTGATACAGGAAAAAGAATGGCAACTCGAACTAAGACTAGAGTAGTAAAAGGAAAGGGAAAGGGAAAGGGGGTTTCTAAATAGCCTCGGATTGATTCGTTTGTTGAGACACTTTAATGTTTGTCGTATCTTAGAGACATTTCAATTTCAATCTTAGAGACCTTTAAATTTCTATTTGTATAAGGGACTTCGGATAATTGTTGTGCTACTACAGGTTAGTTGTATGGTGAAAATAGTTGAATGATTTTACTATGTTTAACAGGATGAAAAAGTGTGCACCAGGTTATTTGTATGCTAAAAATAGTGGACAGGTTATTTATATACGTGTAATTGTTGCAGTGCTATAGGTTAGTTGTATGGTGAAAATAGTTGAATGATTTTACTATGTTGAACAGGATGAAAAAATGTGCACCAGGTTATTTGTATGCTAAAAATAGTTGATAGGTTATTTGTATATGTGTAATTGTTGTGGTGCTATAGGTTAGTTGTATGGTGAAAACAGTTGAATGATTTTACTATGTTGAATAGGATGAAAAATGTATACAATGGAACCCAATTCATTCCTACTTCGCAAAAGAACACCCATCATTCAAGTTACTGTCTTCGAGTTGACGGGGGGTACCCCCCGCCAAATTGTGTATGAAGTGGCGGGGGACACTCGGTGCCCATAACATTCTTTGAAAATAGACGGGGGGTACCCCCCGCCACAAAGAAGACAGTAACTCAAATATGTTACTGTCTTCGAGTTGATGGGGGGTGCCCCCCGCCAAATTGTGTATGAAGTGGCGGGGGGCACTCAGTGCCCATAACATTCTTTGAAAACAGACGGGGGGTACCCCCCGCCACAAAGAAGACAGTAACTCGAATATGTCACTGTCTTCGAGTTGACGGGGGGTGCCCCCCGCCAAATTGTGTATGAAGTGGCGGGGGGCACTTGGTGCCCATAACATTCTTTGAAAACAGACGGGGGGTACCCCCCGCCACGAAGATGACAGTAACTCGAAGTGAATTAACTCTTTCAATAAAGTGAAGATCTTCTAATTGTATCCAAAATATCATAAACATCTATCCGTAAACAATTTCAATAAATCCCATCTTTAGGTAGGATTCCACTGTTGGCTCTTCAAAACTATCACATAGTGAAACCGTCGCACACGATGGTGGAATGCTACCACATGGACGCATATCAAAAACTCGATCTTTATATAACTTTTCCCAAGCATTAGCAGGCAGTTCATGATATCTTCTCCAAACAGCTGCAATAGGAGGCATTGGGGAGTTTTGTGTAACATGGACGCCTACGAAATGGTTTCCGTTGACATGTGTCATACAAATCTTTTTCAGCTTACTGGCAGGCGCTGTTCTAAATGGAAATATAGTCATGGAAATGTGATTTAAAAAAAGAAGCAAAGGAACACCATAGCAAGACACAATCACATACCCCATGTCCGGCATGGTCATCCAATTCTTTGGTAGTTCCACATCTCCAAAGAAGGATAAACTTTCTATCAATTCATCAATCCTCTCATTTCCACCAAAAATACTAGCATATTTGGGTGTATGGGTAGATAATTCATATACAAGATCTGCTCTTACCTTTCTCCATCCAAGCTCACCCATTCCTAAGGCAACAGAGATTACATGGAACCCACAATGTCCATCTGTAGCAACATCGAAAATGTCCTTGACGTATGGATAAATAGTACTAGGAAGACAATTCAAATATCTTTCTTTGACATTACTTTGTTTTAACTTCTTTGATATCTTCAACTTCTTCATCCCTGCATTTTGTTGAGCTTTTAACTCTGCTGCAACGTATTGAAAACCAGAAGGATCTCGCTTAGTAGAATTATCGTGCTTATTTTTACAACCTTTGGGCCTTCCACATGACTTTGTGGGCATTGAAGGTATATCCAACCAGTTTGATTTAGGATCTGCAATATCCTTACATTGAGATAATATTTGAGTTTTAACCTCATCACTTGCCATATCAAATCGAGTGGATATTTTCTCCAAGTACTCCAAAAGTTCATGTTCTATTGATGACCTATTTTTTCCAAAAACATATAATGTTTGCCAATGTTCATGAATTCCATTCAGCGGCATAGGGCGGCCTTCAAGTAGCCATTATGACAATTGGTGTTTGCACGGCAGACCGTGTGTATTCCTTAGTTCATGTTGACAATCTGCATTCAAAATAGGGTACTGCTCCACACATTTTTTTTCTTCATCTATTATATCCAATGCAACCCTTGACACTAATCCAACCACCTCTTTATAAAATGGAATTCTATAACGGTGACATCTCTTGAACCTACTTTCCTCAAAAGATTTCCGTATTTGAACATGCTGTAGTTGGACAACTTCATCAATATTACTCCATGAATGAAGAATGTTCACCATTGAAGATGTCAAACCACTTTTAAGTTTTACATGCATGCTTTCAACTCTATTTGTGGTTTTATTGCCAAAATGCATATATTTATCTATCCAAGTGCTAACAAATTGCTCCTTATGTGGTTGTAACCATGTAGAATGAAGATATTTTAGCACATCCTTAAAGACATTGTAATCAGTCTCCAACCTGCGTAATGATTCTTTATAATCATTTTCCATGGTTGAATAGACAACAATATTCCAACACTGCAAGAAATGAACCCAAGCTTCCTCTGTATCAAATGCTTTACGAAAGTTGCACATAATCCCTGTATATATATGCCACAAACAAAGTAAATTCTTTGAAGATGGGAAAACCCTCTCAATTGCTATCATGAGTGCTTTGTCTCTATCTGTGACAAAAACTGAAGGCAAATCAGTTCCATTGAACAAGGACTTAAAATTCTCCAATGCCCATACATATTCACTCGCATTCTTAGATGAGATAAATGCAAAACATGTGAAAAATGATTTGTGTGTCGATGTCATGCCAATTATGGATAGAACCGGGAGTCCATATATGTTGGTTTTATAAGTGCAATCCATGACAAACACATGATGGAATAAATTTGCTAGCCAAACTGATAATGGATGAGCAAAAAATATAGATGTTATTGTGTCTGTGTCCTCATCCTTCTTATAGTAGCAAACGTACCTTGATTCCTCTATCCGTTTCATCAACTCTTGTAGCACAGTTCTGCCCTCTCTTTGAGTTAAAGACAAGCGACTATGGACATTGTAAATTATTTTCAAAATTGTACAATTTGTATGGTCCGCTTCCTTCAAAGATAACAAAATTTGTTGAGGTTTCAACCCTACATTTGACAAATTCTTCACAATTTCTATCTCACCTTCTTTAAGACGACCAACATATGCATGCCCTTCTCCAAATTGCCCTGGGGGTGATTGTGACTACCACAAATTACTTTCAATTTTCACCCAACAACATTGTTAATATACATTTCCGTTGCTTATAACTTGAATGGGCATCCACATTTCTTTGTGGTTGTTTATCTACTATGAATATCCGACTTGGGCTTTTGAGTAATATTTCTTTTGTAGTAACCTACCCTTTCACAAGTTAAAGTAATATGTGGTTTCTGCTTTTGGGCATCCGATTTTAGGATAATAAGCATTGTACCATGCCTCATACAAATTTCTTTGGCCCATTTTATTAAAGCGTCTCGTGATGGGAACACCTGCAAGTTGATAAACATATATTAATCTTGACATTTCTTCAATTAATATGACATATTGTCACGACATTTATGATTTTACCTTATCATCAGAAAATGCAAAAGATATATCCATATTTAAGATGTCGCCCTCGCTTTGGCATTCTCTTTCATATACATCTTGTTAACAAAGAGTTGCATTATAAGATTTTCATTTCACAACATTAGAAAATACCATAATTCTTTGTGTTGCCTTATATTTTTCTTTTTAGATAGAAAAATGGTCTAAACCTCTTTCAAAGATTGGTTTTCTACCTCACCATATGATTCATTCGCCTCTATTTGTTTCAAGGAACATGGAACAATCTCGTCTATTTCCTCGTTTGAAGCAATACACCCACTATTCTTGATAATAGATTACATCAAATACATAAAAGACGAAGATTTACCAGCAAGATGCTCCATTCTTGATTGACTTAATCAATAAACTATAGTCGCCTATAATAACACAAAATAAGGGTAATTAAAATCTAGGACGATCATAAATAAACAAATAGTACTTGGCAAGAACTAACAAAAGTTTTTAGCCCATCAATATACATTATTGTACTTATAAGTGGGTTATCCCCATGTAGATATAATCACATTGTTGCAGGGTTTACCCTCCACAAGTATACTAATTTAAGCTCCGTAAGTATACTATTTGAAGTTTTTACTTAGTTAATATGTGGCAAGGGGTGGTCCCCGTGAAGTGAAGAACAATGTGGCAGGGGCTAGTCCTTCCCAAAAAAATAACAGAAGGTTGCACTTGTAAACGTTCTGGCGGAAAAAAAATCTGACTAACTTGTATCTGGAAGTGTAAAGACGGTCTCTGGAAGTGTAAAAATGCAATTGATGAACAAAGGAAGAAAACTTACAAAAAGGGTTCAATTGGTAGGTCGTTGGAGCTTTTCTACCCACCACTGGAGTTTTTAAATCGTCGCCGGAGCTAGGGTGTATGCTGACAGTAATAATACTCTTTGATCGCTGGCAGGTACAGTGCTCGCCGGCAGCCTTGAGGAAGAGGAGAAAGTAAAAAATCTCTTTCATTAGGTTAACTCTTGAAGTAAAAACGTGGGGGAAAAAAGAGTAAGACATAAAAAGGTAGATGGTGGATAAATGAGTAAGTTAGGGAGGGGGAAAGTGGGGTATAAAAGTAATAAAATATTCAGACTTTTCACTTTCGTTTAGGGGATAGTGGGAAAAAACAGGGGTTTAAATAGCCAGATTTGAAAAAGAAATTTCCAAATTCTAACTCAAAATGGTCAGATGATTCAATATCTCTATAAAGGTCAAGAATCCAACTTACTAAGATGTTCTTTTAGAGCTTTGATTGTTGGTTTCTAAGATCTCTTGTGAATTTGCGAGAATTGACAAGTAGCTTCTTGAACTCGAAACTTAAAACTTGAAGTTCACCATGAATCATTAATGAACAACAACAAATTCTTTGACTTATGGAAACTCTTTTACATTTATTGAACTATATTATTGTCCTGAAATTTGCCAATTTACAAATATTAACCTTTACATAAGCGATGATACAAAAAATTTAAGAGTGGATGCAAAAAATAAAAAGTTAAGCATATTTAAACCCCTCTTTGTTATCAAGCCACCCCATTCCTAAGAAACTCAAAAGGGACATGACCTACTATTATGGGGTTGATAGATAAAAAAGTGCGGGTGAAAATACCTATCCATTAAAAAAGGCAAGGATATTTCTCTCTCATATGAATGAGGCTATATGCACCCCAATAATCCCCTTAGTACCCCAATAACGTCATTAACCCCCTTATGAATTTATGAATAAAGTGGGGTACTGAAGAGGTTATTGGGGTGCGTATAGCCTCATTCCTCTCATATAATCACTAATACTGTCATAACGAGTGTCTTTTATGTGAGAAAAAATGTTTTCCGCTTGTTTATAGTGTACTTTGTGAAAGCACTTGCTTGAACTGATGAAAAATAGATCTTTATTTAATTAGAAAGATGGAAATCGTGAGAGAGATGTGGGAGATTTGCCTGCTTCTGTTGGGGTCCAGGATCTTCTCTTTGTAATTTATCACACATTGTCATCCTCTCGCACATAACTATTTTTATGTTTAAAAAGATCTATATATCTTCATCAATAGATCATCAATGTGTGCGAACGCTACCTTGCCAGTGATTGATGTGAGGCCGGGTATGACATGCACATATAACCGTCAGGGGTGTCCTGCATGCTCCACCCAACTTTGTAGGGCTGGCAATCAATATGACAGCACGGGTAACTGAACTCTTGTGTATACGCATCCAAACCCAGTGGACGAGATACCACAACTTCTCTGAAAGAATTTTAAACGTAAGTTTTGGAAAATGATAATCACCCAACCGATCTACCCAACAAACCCTCTAATTAGGTTTTGGTTGGACAGAATATACGAGCCCAAGTAAACTTACACGTTCTTCCCAACCAAAACCCGAGTATTTGTTGGGTAGATTCGTTGCGTGTATATCACTATCCATTCTGCTCAGCGTAATTAACATAAAAATCTCCTGCAACTTTCTGTGGTGATATACTACGTGTGCAAACTGGCTTTCTTTTAGGTCCTGATTAGTTGTTATTCTTCTGGTGTCTTGTTTGCACCAGTTTCTTCTTTAGTCTTAATGCCTGTGTATCACAAGATGTGTACTATGATTCGTTGGTGAGCCTCAAAAACCAACACACACACCAATTTTATGGGGTTGGGCAAAATTAATTGGGGAAGCCAAATCAGAGTTTCCACGTAATCTGTCAAGTGTCAACCTTTTGAGTTTAGGCAGATTTTTTATATTCGGGCGACTATTCTTCTCTAATTCGTCTGAATACAAGAAACATGATTAGAATGGAGCTCTTGCCATTTAGGTAATTAGAATTTTCCTTTTTCATTCATGCGTCCTTAGTATGTCACTTGGGACATTTCTAAGACTGTTCATGGTTTCTCTTAATAGAACTTGCCTCCACAAAGCATCCCACTTGCTAAGAACAGCTGAAGTCTTTCTTCTAGACCTAAATATCTGTGTGGTGTGGCACCTGAATAAGATGAGTCCCTTCAAAGCTAGCTGTTCAATATTTGGTGGACGCCATGAAGAGCTTGGACATCATCTGATCATCATGTGCATGGCTTCTCCTTCTCTAGTTTGGCCAAGTTCTGTCCCTCTCACATAGCTTGTAACCTTGCCTTCCCTGTCAATTTTTAAGTATAAATATGGTCTACAAGATACTAAGTCCCTTCACACCAAGAAATAATTAAATTCAGCAGACATTTTGGGTTGATAGATCTTCATAATTAGTGGTTGGTGCTTCTGCATGCAACACATAATTCCTGTCCATCATCGAATACAGACTCTTCCTGTCCTATTCCCCCAGTAAATTCATACCTTGAGCTAGGTAGGAAATTTTTGTTTTGCTGGTGTACAAGCTATCTAGTGTGAATTCTCCACTTTCATTTTCGCAGGCATTCTTGTTTTGGAAGCAGAAGCAATAACTTCCCTTTGTCCTCTGACAAGTGTTTGCTAGAAAGTACTCCACATTTCCTGCTTACAGCCACAACATCCAGGCGCCCCAGCAGGACGTCAAGTTGAAGTGATCACGAAGGAAGAAAGAGTTTGAAAAACTGTTATAAAAAAGACGGAGTGATCTGCATATCTAGTGGGGTCATCAAGGATCATTTATGCCTGCCACACCTCTTGTTGTTTCCCTAAAAAACCAGTAAATCTGAACAAGTTCTAACCTGCAAAACTCCACCATGCTCTCCCCTTCTACACTCAGATGGCTCAGCCTCATAAGTGTCATATGGCTCCAATCCATATCTGGAACAAACTTGGATTTTTCTGCCTACTCCTCCCAACTCAAGAGCCTTCTCTCCATTTCCCAAGTCCAGCTCAACAACCTTGCTTTCGCCTCTGACGCCGGAAAGCTTCTGGGGTGGTTTTCAGGCGTAGCATTACTTTATCTTCCCTACAGGTTCGTGCTAGTGGTTGGTGCGACTCTTGGCCTCGTTGGGTATGGCGTGCAATTTCTCTTCCTGATAAACAAAATCACTGATCTACCTTACTGGGTCATTTTCCTGCTCAGTGCCATGGCTGGGAACAGTATTTGTTGGATCAACACAGTTTGTTATGCAGTGACCATCCAGAACTTTGCCACTTCTCGTCAGATCGCCGTAGGGATATCCACTAGCTATGCTGGTTTGAGTGCCAACATCTACACTGCCCTGGTCGATGTTCTTTGGAGGGGTGACACAATTAGGAAGGCCAAATTTTATCTTCTCCTAAATTCACTGGTGCCCATGTTAGTTTCTGTTTTCAGCGCTCCGCTAGTTAGAGAAATAAAGTTGGTAGAATGCATTCAGCTGGAAGGTGGACTGGCAGTAATGCTGGTGATAACAGTGGCTACCGGAATTTATTCTGTCTTTGGAAGTGTGAACCCTGTGTCCAGCGGGTTCTCATCAGTTCTTCGAGTAGTTGGTCTCACCCTGTTTTTAGCCGTTCCATTGGCTATTCCCTTGGCCATTGACGTCAGTGAAAGGTTGGAGAAGAGATGGCCGACAAAGAAGAAGAGTAGAATACATGATTTGACAACAGGTCGTGAAGTTAATGTTGAAGAGAGAGTGAAAGCTATCGAAGGATTAGAGTCTGTCGAAGGTGGTAAGCAGGTGAACATCGACGAAGACATTGGGAACTGTTTTTTGCTTAAGAAGTTGGATTTTTGGCTGTACTTCTTTGTATATATGTTTGGAGCCACACTTGGGCTTGTGTTCTTGAACAACTTGGGACAGATTGCTGAATCCAGGGGCCTCTCCAAGAGTTCTTCTCTGGTTTCTCTCTCTTCTTCCTTCGGGTTCTTTGGTCGTCTCATACCATCGATCTTGGACTATTTTTGCACCAAGTAAGCTCTCAATACCACCTATATTCAAATTCGGGCTCATGTTGTTTTGGCCCTTTTTTATCTTGTGATTCTTGTGACAACTCAACCTTTCCCGGTCCATCAAATTAGGCCTATCTGATCAAGCCATTGAAATGTCATGTGATGATCCAATCTTTCAGTTTTGCTTTCCGAAAATGCATGTATGGGTCTTACTATTATTTTCTCTGATGTTGTTTCAGCTGTCGTGTTTATATCAACTGCTTTTCATGGCTTGACCCTTTTCTTCTGCCTTCTACCTTAACCAAACTACTCATATCTTACGTACATTCCTCCACTTCTTTCATTGTCAACTTTTTGCACCCCACAGATAATTGGACCTAACAGCTATCTACCTTTCTTCCTCGTATTTATTCTTTCATCAAATGCATTCAACTAACCCAACTGATGCTCATGCACGTAACCATTTATATACGAACTCAAAACTTTCGACCTGTATTCCACATCTAAATTTTGTGTTTATTCTTATTCGTGTGGCAGGAATAAGTACATGCTCACAAGACCGGCATTCATAGGAACACTCATGGCCCCAATGGCAGCATCCTTCTTCTTGCTCTTCAACACCTCCAAACTCTTTCTGTACATTTCCACTGCCACAGTTGGCGTCTGCACTGGAGCCATCACGTCTCTCGCTGTTGCGGTGACGTCGGACTTGTTCGGAGCTAAGAACTTCGGAATCAACCACAACATTCTTGTCATTAACATTCCAATTGGCTCCTTTGTCTTTGGCTATTTGGCTGGATTTCTGTACCAAAGAGCTGCAGATGGAGGAGGTGGAACATGCATGGGCTCTAAATGTTACAATGTGACATTTCTGATATGGGGCTCTGTCTGCTTACTGGGAACTCTCCTCAGTTTTGTACTCTACCTTCGCACTCGTCGACTCTACTTGGAGACCCAGCAATAGTGGACTAATGTATAGGAAGATATGCGTGTAAAGTGTACATAACAGCAGTAGGGGAGTGGAGGATCTCACATTGTTGTCCTATATTAACTGAGATGGTAAGGCTAGCATGTTAATTAAGAGACTTTATCTCCACGGTACTGTAAGCAATTTGAGTAATTGAGCTACATTATAAATAAAACTAGCTTCGAGTCAGAATTGTTAGCCAATTTTAATGGTTTTCCTTTCTGTCTCGGTTGTTTCTTTTTTATATTTATAAGTATAGAACAAGAACGTGGGCCTCAATACCCATCAGCAAGCAAGCAATGTTTTGTGCATGAACCTAAACGCTTCTTAATTTCAGTAAAAAAGTTTGTATGTGACATGGGCATGGACCGTCATATCTCAATCCGACGGTAGCTAAACTAATACGCTTCTAAGTTATATGTGCTGTTAGATTGGAATTAAATAGTACACAATGCCAGGCTCACGTTTGACCACATGAACCCGGGCTCATATATATAAACGGGGTTTGATTTTACTCCCTCCATTCTACATTTATTTATAGCTCCATTTAGTAAAAGAAAAAAAAATATTTTATTTTATTCCATTAAAGTAGTTAGGTACTTAAAAAAATATTAAATTTATTTTTCTTTCTTTTAGAAGTGGGATTCACCCTTCAATAAAATTACTATTTTTTTTAAATATAACTAATAATATTATAAAGAAAAGAGTATTTTAAAATTAATTAATTTCCATGAATCTGTTATAGGCTTTTGTATTATTACATTCGATCGGCTCCAGCCATGGTTAACCGGTGAAAATAAGAGGACACATTGTGACCATATTTGGATGGGAATTGACGACGGCCAGGTAGTATGCATGAATGCAGGTGAACAGCTTGTGTTGGTAAATATTTTAAAATTGGTTATTTTATAACCAACCGGGAGTTGGTGGGATGACCCTGTCGCACTTCATAAAAAGGAGGTTATGATGAATATGTCTTTTATGTGTTTAAGGAGATTGGTGGCCGGATACAATGCTCTAAGAGGTGGGTTGCCCTACGATCTTAATCGGGTCGTATGGACCCTCATACATAATATGGTTCTTAGTTCAACACGTATAAGGTTTCTAACAACTTGTGAGAAGATCTTTGTGGTAATAGAGAGTGGTGACCACAACTTTAGGTATCAAATTGAATGCGAGTGACTGATGTGTATATAATTTAATTTTTTAAATAGAATAGAAAGGTGTTATCATTTGTACGATCAACTAGAAATACACATTCCAGTCCATAAACCTATACATTGTGACAACCTTGTAAAAACCATGGGGGAAAATTTCGGCAGAAAATTTTAAAAATACTTTTTGGAAACTAGAAAAAAACTCTCGATTACACTTGAAAGATTATTTCAAGTTCAATTGAGAAGGTATATATGAAGTTGATCTTTTTGGCTCGACACAATGCGTTAGGCCCGATCTCAGTTTAACCATTTTTATGGATATTCGGATATATTTTTTTATAATATAACTTTTGACATCATTTTGGGTATAATTTAATTTCATACGCATATCATTTATTTAGAAATAATTAAATTTCCTTCCATAATTTTCTAATCTCATCTCTTAAGCTTGTATCCATCATCAAATGTCCGGTGCCATATTAGACCCGTCCAATTCCATACATGATTAGAACACGGAAGAAACAATATTGCATACGGGACATGATTGCACTAGTTTAATTATGAATACCAGAAAACATAAATTAGAAGTGCTTAAAATTGATTCAGGAGTTAGCTGATATTGATATGTCCAGCCAAAATTTGTTTGGGGCACGGCCTTTTGGCATCTAAGAAAACCACACAATTATAAATTATAGTTATAGTTAATATTCATCTGTCCCAAAGTAAGTGTCTTACTTATTTTTTTTAAATAAACTAAAAATAATTTATTTTGAAAAACCAAATAAAATACTTATTGTGGAACAAAGGGAATAAATTAAAATTGAGCTTAGAAGAATATCCACAAACTGTGACAAATAATTGGAAGGTTACTCTAATTGCACATACTTGTGTTATTAATTTATTTTATTAGGAAAATATATTCTAGACCGGAGTCTATGACCAAAATTTGTACCGTGATACATAAGGATCTTAACATAGTACATGCATGTGTAACACTGTGCATGTAGATGTTGTCAATTGTAAAGACCAAAGCTTAGGCTAAATATGGTGTCCTTAGTTCAAAATTATATTTAAGAACTACAAAGATGTATTCCCTTCTTGTGTTGTAAAAGTCAAAATAAATTTTTACACTATGTAAAAAAATTACGTTATCTAGTGAATACGAAAATCAAAATCAAACTGTGACAAAAAAAAAATTTACGTGAAAATCCTCCATTGGAAAAATTATTGGATACTATGTCAAGAGTAATAAATGTACTATTATAATACAAAGTTACCAATTACAATGAAAGAGTCATTGTTTTATTCTTTGGTTAGTCTTCACACGACTTCAACTATTTTATTACCACCCCTGTGATTTACTTCAATTAAAATTAATCTTCACTCCATGTTTGCTCCTAATGATTAAGATCTTCAACATATGTTCATTAGCTTTAATGATCTTCCATTTTATCTATTTAGTAACACTTTAAAAATTGAAACTTAAAAGAAACTTTTAATCCAATTGTGTTTTTGTTTAACACTATTGTTCAAGTGTTTGTACAACTCATCCTCACAAGTAATTCATGAACCTAAAGTCAAAACATGAATTTTTTATGATTTTTTTACCATTAGTTTGATGTTTATTGCAAAATCTAATGGTTATGGAAGCTCTTTCTCTATCTTTTTAATAAAGAAGTCTCTCAAGGTTTTTCTAGGTTTCTTAGGCTTCTTCTTCTCTTTGCCATGTACAAACTCATTTTTTATGGACCCCTAAGTAAGATCAGGTGTTTGAATTTTAATAGTAATTAAATATACACAGAATATCCCATTTCAAGCAAATGCATAACTTACTGATCGAGCATTATATTGGGCGATTGATTACTATTTGAAAACTTACTTGAGAGTGATTGATCGTTTCTCAAAGCTACCAATAATTTACTATTCTAGAATCTTATGAGACTGGACCAAATTAATCCATTTATGGGACAATTGATCATTCAATGTTCTACAAAAAAAATTTGAACATTCAAGGCCGATCGAGTGGGCATTTAAGTGTTATTGATCATTCATGAAAAAAATCATAGTCTTTAGTAAATTTGTATCTATCTTTCTCCTACAATCTCCCACACCCTCATATAATAAACCCGTCTCCTCAAGTGTGTGTGATCCTCAAGTGTGTGTGATGTGTGTCTGTGTTTTTTTATGTAGATAGCTTGCACTTAGGATTTCTTGCCACAATGGTTCGTGCCCAAATGTTGGCTTAAGACCTTCATTATGATACATATGTTGCCACGTCCAATGCACAAGCTTTGTACCTTCCTTATGGAATGTGTGGGGTAGTGTTTATATTACTTGTAACATTTTCATACTTTATAAAGAAATAATTGGCCATTTACACCCACTTTACATTCAAGTGAGAATTTATCCCACTTATTCTCACTTGCACTAATGTGTATTAAAAGTAGCTCCCTCCTTCATGGAGTACTCAATAATTATTCTACTCCGTATTCATACTTACATGACAATTCTTTTTCTCTTTTAAATGATATCATGCTAACCTCATGCTTGCATGCTACTCACATTTGTTGTATTACAATTCTCTCTGTCAATCTCCATCATCTTCATTTTTGCCTCTTCGAGGTTCTTTCGCTTCCCCCAACATGAAACATGTATTGCTTTCCACATTAATTGAGGGGAGCATATCAACTTCAGTTATGGCGCCATCACACTTCTACACCTGAAACCACAATCACCTCAACCCTTTGCCTATACTCCAACCTATCTACCTCATTGAAGCATGCTTTAATTGGTAATGCATAAAGATTATGATATTATCCTAGCTCATCAACCTTGATTCGTTGTGATGCATGTGAACTCTCGTCAGTTTGTATTTCACCACTTACTTGAATACAAATGGTAAGTTTGTCCTTCAATTCCTTTTTCATGTTCAGGAGATCATTGTGGAGCTCAACACGCCTAGAGTTTTTAAAACAGTTTGAGTCACATCGATTATAACATTCTTTTTCTGACAACATAATTTACAAAACAATCTTCTAATTTTTTTTCTTTTGTTTTAAAAAGATCACATAGAGTGATGATGATGAAGAGGACGAGTTGCATAGTTTTGGCAAAATTGCTGAATTGGACTTCGTTGAATTCTGTCAAGTTGGTTCATTTTTTTTAATAAATTTTAACAATACTATGTTTGTTTTTTAAATTTGAGTGATGGACTTTCTCTATTTTAAAATAAGTGTCCTATTTTAAAAATATTTTATTCTAAAATAAGTGTCTCATTTAATTAACTGGCAACCATTTTCTTCTCTCTTAAGCAATTTTTCTTAAGATACCCTCTTTCAGTTTTATAATATATCAATTGAGAAAGAGTAATTTTGATATCTTATGAGTTAATTAGGTAACATAAATATTTAATTTTTTTAAAATAGGACAAATATTTCATGACAAAGGAAGTATATCCTTTGATCATCATATATTTATTAATTTATTAATTTATATTTCTTCTATCTTATAGTAATAATTATATTTAGAAAAAATAGTAATTTTTATTAAATAGTGCAACCCATATATGAAAAATAAACTTATTTGAAATACCCAATTATTTATATTGAATAAAATTAAACTATTAATATAAAATAATTTTTTTATTAAATAGAGCTATTAATTTAACAACAGTTAAAATATTATTTTTATATAATTTTAAAATTTTCTAATTTTATCCCAACTTCATTTGTATGTTTTCCTAACTCAAACCAAATTAACCCCACATCTCAATACTGTCTTTTTATTTTTTAAAACCTAAGTGTATTTTTTAGTCGCTAAGTGCGTCACTCGGATGTAATTAAACCTAAAAAAACCCCAAAACGTTATTATAAAATAGAAAAAACCAATAATAACCTTATAAAGTGTGGTTTTCATATGGAATCAATTTTACCGGTCGGAAACGGGTCCGTAATCATGTTGGCCATAACGTCCGACCCGTTTTATCTTTATAATGCCCCTGTCTCCTGCCAGCAGCCTTTCTCCCCAAACCCTAATCAGGTTGTGCCGGCGGTTCACCTCCTCCTCCTCAGAGCCGAATCTGACCAGCTTGCGAAAATGGGGTGAGTTCTCTTTGCTGCTGCATTGATCGTTGCGTGTTTCTTTCTCTCTGGGAAACTGGCTGCCTTTTGTATTTCCTTTCCATTCACTTATCTGTCAACTTGATCTGTGATTTTTGAAGCCGGTGATGTGAAGATTCATTTGTTTTTCTGTTGTGTTTTTTTTTTGCTGAAGTCTAGTGTATTTCGTTCCTAAGGTCTTATTGGAACCCCATTTGAATCTGTGTTCTGATATGGGGGTAAGATTGCAAGGTGATGGTGCCCTCGTGTATAGGTTGAATAGTTTTTTACAAATGTGTAAAAATTGCTTCTTGTGTGTGCTCTTATCTGGGTTAGTCATGGGGGGGGGGGGGGGGGGGGGGCTGTTACCCGCCCACACACACACAAAGGAAAACACTACACTACAGCTGCATAGTAAGAAATCAAAGCTCAATATATGAATGGCATGAAAAGACAAATAGCTTGGAGTTTGTCTTCTAAATTCGAAGTAATCACTTTATTTTATTATCTGGGATAACTCAATTGGAGAGTTGGAGTGGAAAATGAATGGAGAATTAAAATTTCTTGAATTCCATTATTACCAATTGTGCCACATGGTAGAATTGAAGAGAAAATTTCTCATGGCAATTCCTGCTAACGGGTTCCGTTTTCAAAATTGAATTATCCATGTAACTTCATACTCCAACAAGTGAATAGATTTCCAAGCATTGCATTCTTGAATGACCTCTTTCCACACATTTTTGGAGAGATCAAATTAATGGTACCTAGATTCACAATTTTGCTCGCGTAAGACACAATGAGGAGCCAAAGCAAAACCCCGTTTTTGTAAATAGTCAATATTAGGAAGATCATTATGAAAATTTCTTCCAGTAACGAAGTAGTGCTTTGGAATCCTATGCTTGTACCAAACCACATTATGCGAATAGACTTCCATGGATCTATTTCTTAGCTTTTCTCAAGTCATTTTAGCATAAACTCTGGCATGTTTACTTCCTAGAAAATGGGCATTTTTTGTGTTCTCCTGATTTTGAAAAATTGCCTTGTTTTAGGTGTAGCTAGTTTTCTTTAATCGATTTTCCTTATTTAGATAGTTGAATCTTTGCATATGTTTATCCATTATATTTGTTTTTGTTTCCTCAGGTCATTTATAGCTTGGTTGTTATGAATACTGTGTGCACTTTTATCTGAATTCCATTGTGGATACAATGGAAGTGGATTAACTAGGCTTCAGGGATACATGTACTAGCAACTTCTGGCACACCTTGTAGTCATTTTTTATGTTGATGGAATATGGATATGGTGTTTCTTAAATAAAGCTTCATGTGGGGTTATGTGGGCCCCGGATAAACATTGTGGGAATGTGAAGTCTCCTCTTGATAAGATTTTGGGATTGGACCTATTTTTAACGAGAATTTTTGTGAATTAAAATTGCTCAATAATCTTTACCAAACGATATTATTATTTTTTAAGATTTGAGAAGAATTGATTTTGTTAGAATAAGGTCCTTAAGACAAAGTGCACTCTTGTAGGGGTAGTACAGATTTCTTGTAGTGTGGAATATTTATTTTTATTTTTGTCACTTGTTTTTCTGTTGCTAATGCAAATACTCTATTGGTGATTGTAATGAGATTCACCAATTTTTGTTGAGGTTGCTTATACATGTAGTTACTTTTTCAAGTCTTGTTTTGGTGTTTTTGACTGTTGTGCTGATTTGGATTGGTTTCATGTCATCAAGTGTTAATTGATATTTCTTTTCAATTACAGGAAGACACGTGGTATGGGAGCTGGGCGCAAGCTCAAAACACACCGCAGACGACAGAAGTGGGCTGACAAGTCATACAAGAAAAGCCATCTTGGTAATGAATGGAAGAAACCATTTGCCGGCTCTTCCCATGCAAAGGGAATTGTTCTTGAGAAGATGTAGGAACTTTGCCATATTTGGTGATTTTTTTAACCCTGATTGTGCTTCCTGTAATTTATGCAATTTCCTGTTATTTGGCAGAGGTATTGAAGCCAAACAGCCAAACTCTGCTATTCGTAAGTGTGCCCGAGTTCAATTGATCAAGAATGGGAAGAAAATAGCCGCATTTGTTCCCAATGATGGTTGTTTGAACTACATCGAGGAAAATGTGAGTTCAATCAACATTTTTGTCCTCAGAATCTCCATGTCACTTGTTCTTGGTCTCTGCTTTCAGTTACGAAGCCCATAATGGTGCTTTATTTGTTTCTAATGGTTTTCCACAGGATGAGGTACTTATTGCTGGGTTTGGTCGTAAGGGCCATGCTGTTGGAGATATTCCCGGAGTCAGATTCAAGGTGGTGAAGGTTTCTGGAGTGTCCCTCTTGGCTCTCTTCAAGGAGAAGAAGGAGAAACCGCGGTCATAAATTATTTTGTGCAGGCACATCGACTGAATTGGACTCGAAATTTTGTGCTTCTCTTGTCATAGATTTTGCTTTAGAAGAACACATGTAGAATGCTAAATTCGATTTTGAGATCGTTTATATCTTTGTGCGCATCTTCCTCAGGTGATGATTTCAAGCTTATGTGTTGAAAGTGTTCTACTTGTATGGATAAATGGTCATTTCTGTTTTTTTTTCTTTCAGAAAAGGTGTTTTTATTATAACTAAAAAAGCTAGCGTTTTGAGGTTGTCGTCCTTTAGTATTGTTGAAACGAAACATTGACTGTCTGGAGATAAATATTAATCATTTAGTGATGATATTAGAAATAAGAGTTTTTTTCGTATTACCCCGCTAAGATACAAATATTTATATTTTTTGATTTTATAAAAAATATTTTATAGAATTTGGGCTTATATGATATTTAGAAAAAAATAGATTAAAATATTGTAGTTTAAAATTGTATAAATTAGTTGTGACGATGCAGATTGGAGCTTAGTGGTAATGTGATTTTTAGTGATAATTTGTGATTTTTATATGATGGTTTTTATCAACAATGAATTTTAATTTTTATTTGGTGACACAAATTATTTATTTTTATAAAAGGAGATTAAGATGACATTATAAATTAAAAAGGAATCTTAAGGTACTATATGGGAGAATATATTTATATATAAAAATAAACTTTATAGATATTGTAGAATAGTTATGATAGTTTAAGAGGGATTTTTATGTAAATATGTACATGATCTTTGATGTTTTTATCATTGAATTTATGAATAATTATATAAATAATAAATATTGGTAAATATTATATTATCAATAATATATTATGATAAATATCCTATTATAGTATATATAATATATTTTATTATCACTAATATGTATTAATGATATATTATGTTATTAATAACAAGATATGTTAAATTTTATATTATAAATAATATATTTTTATGAATATTATATTATATTATATATGACATAGAGGATGTCATATTGTATTGTATTATTGATAATACATATTGTTGGAATATCGTGTTATTGATAATACATTATGGCGAATATTGTGATATCGATAATACGTTATGACGAATATCATATTATAATATGTAAGACATAAAAGAAAATAAATAATATGTTTTGTTAATATATCGTGTTATCAATAACACGTTATAACGAATTTCATGTTATTGATAATATGTTATAATAAATATTGTGTTATCGTTAATATGCTTTAGCGAATATTGTATTATCGTATATGCAATATAGAAGATATTGTAGCATATTGTATTATTAATAACACACATTGTTGGCATATCATGTTATTGATAACACGCTATGACGAATATCGTATTATCATATATGCGATATAGAAGATATCATATTATGGGTTCTTGACTCAAAGAATACATATCATATTATAAAAAATATATTTTATTGACATATTGAGTTATCGTATAAGATATGGATTAAGTGTTTGACACAGGCCATGCGAAGTATGAGATCTTTGGTTCGTTTAGTAGAAGTCATCTTCTCATTCTTGCGTTCTCAAAAGTCTCGCGAATCATGCAGAGTGGATGTACTCTACCCGATTTTATTCAGGTTTTTTGTACTCCTAAAAATTATTTATTTTTACAGTGTTCAATCCCTATTTACGGCAAGTCTCTGGAGTCCTTCAATCCGTTCTAAACACAACTCAGTTTTTTAGATTGTTGAAACATTATATTTGTTGCAATTCAGTAAGCACTAAATTGGTTTTATTTGATTTCTTATTTTAAATTTTATTATTTTCGCATTTTTTCTAACTAGGAACCAGTTTTTGGATTGAAACTGGGAGGTGACTCTGTTCTAGTTTGTTCTCTGGAACACAAAATTAAGAAGGAGAATTTTTTTACTTTCTATTGATAATCTTTAAGTGGGTGCTTTATTTTTTGTATGTTGAGTGTTTTGATTTTATTTATACAAATTTGTGTCATTGTCGGTCATTTTTTTACCAATAATGAGATAAAAACTTAGGTATAGGTTTAGTTGTGACTTAAGGGTATATTTGTCCTAAACTAAGTCATATAGGATTAAGTGTTAAAATCTAAAAAATATGAAATATTTTTATATCAAGTCAAGTAATATAAAAAAAACTTTAGAAATAATCAACATTATTGTAGCCACAAGCTAGGTGGAAATGCTGTGTGTATAATTTTTTTTTTGATAAAAACCAGCAAATGATGAGTTAATTTTGTTGTCGAATTAGAGATTTTAGCTGTTTTTCAACACAGATCATAATGGCATCCTCATCCTCAACCAATGATCGTCAACCTGCAGTTAGCTATCGGGGTCGCGAAAATGAAGTAGTAATAGCCTAAAACTTTGTTAAAATGCTAAATTATTGGATTATAATGAAAGATGTCATCTTGGTTAGCAATCAAAGAACATGTCTAGCCTTACCGGTTCCTATGACTAGAGCCTACAAAAAGGGCTCTTAATTCTGATATACCATGGGTATGTGGGCTGACCACGGAGCTAGTTAAAGATAATTGAGGAAAATATTTTTCGCAGTCATAATCCTCACTTCCTCGATGGTAGCTACTTTATGAATAGGAAAGCTCGCGAACTGGGTCACCTAATTGTTAACCTTACTCGCTTACATTCCACTAAGTTTTAGTCGAGCACAAAATGGAATAGTGGCTACACGAAAATGTCTACTCAGAGTGGGTATTAGGGCCAATGTATCTGACCCTTCAAAAATTTTCCTTTTTATTACCATAGTTGTCAAGGTGATTAGGGGAGCACAGGTGGTTAAATGAGTCGCTTAGAAAGAATAATGTCTTCTGAATATACAATGACTATTAAGATGAATGCTACTGGATAGCTTATGATTGATTCAAGTAGTGGATGCTGAAATACTAATTATGTTTTTATAAGTACATTTTTCTATTTTTATAGCTTGAGCATAGTTAGGAATTTGAGGTATATATATATATATATATATATATATGAGTCTCGTTTATATGAGCCCCGACTCATATATCTCTATGTGAGCCCGGGTTCTATGGGCCGCCGGATTTACATCTGGCGGCCCATATTACTCATGGGTTTATAATACTCATAAAACGCATGAGTATTATGGGCCATCGGATGTAAATCCGATGACCTAGAGAACTTGGGCTCTATATATGAGTCCTGTTTATATGAGCCCGGGCTCATATATCTCTATGTGAGCCCGGGTTCTATGGGCCGCCGGATTTACATCTGGCGGCCCATATTACTCATGGGTTTATAATACTCATAAAACCCATGAGTATTATGGGCCATCGGATGTAAATCCGATGGCCCAGAGAGCCTGGGCTCTATATATGAGTCCCGTTTATATGAGCCCCGGCTCATATATCTCTATGTGAGCCCGGGTTCTATGGGCCGCCGGATTTACATCTGGCGGCCCATATTACCCATGGGTTTATAATACTCATAAAACCCATGAGTATTATGGGCCATCGGATGTAAATCCAATGGCCCAGAGAGCCTGGGCTCACATAGGCATATATGAGCCCAGGCTCATATAAACTTTTTCATATATATATATATATATATATATATATATATATATATGAATAGAGAAAACTTGGCCTTACCGAGCTCGTAAAAATGCTAGTAAGGGCCTAAGTTTTTTTTCTCGCTTTAAATAGGAACAGGCCTAAAATACTGATTATGTTTTTATAAGTACATTTTTCTATTTTTATAGCTTGAGCATAGTTAGGAATTTGAGGTATACATATATGAATAGGGAAAACTTGGCCTTAACGGGCTCGTAAAAATGTTGGTAAGGGCTTAAGTTTTTTTCTCGCTTTAAATAGGATTGGGCTTGAAATACTTATTATGTTTTTATAAGTACATTCTTCTATTTTTATAGCTTGAGCATAGTTAGGAATTTGAGGTATACATGTATGAATAGGGAAAACTTGGCCCTACCCGGCTTGTAAAAATGCTGGTAAGGGCCTAAGGTTTTTTTCTTGCTTTAAGTGGGATCGGGCCATTACTTGTGGGCAAAAAGCCTAAAGACCCATCCCCAAGCATAAAAATAATTATTTTTATGCTTGTAAGAGAAAGAGTGAATGTTGCATGTTTTAAGAAAGTTTAAGATATTTTTAGCTTAAAAAGTTATATTTTTTTTGTTGTGAAAGATCCTACCCAAAAGCCAAATGCTTATGATTTGATGTCCTATGGGGTTAACTATAGACTCCACTTAAAAGTCATAATTTTTTTATTACAAAATTTTTATTAAAAAAGTAATATTAAATAAAAAGGAATAAAACCTCCCTAGGTTAAAACTGGGACAGGGTCCAACTCTAGCCTGTCATGGCCCGACCAAGTTGTAGCCCTAAGGTTCATATTTTGATGAAATAAGTAATTTCATACTCTTAAATATAAATAACAATTTATTTAGGGAAAAGTCTCACTAGGCATGGAGAGTAAGAAAAAATTATATATAAAATTTTCCACCAATAGTTCTTTTATTTATTTATTTTATGGAGCGCTCCCGATGAAGACTAAGTTCAATAGTTGATTCTTCTTAAGTCTCAACTGTCATGTATTTACCATTAAGTTTTGTGACTAATGGTGATTTCTAAAATTACTAAATTACCCTCATACTATAAAAGATGGCAAGTAGAAAATTGGATGCCCTATTCATTTCCCTAACCGCATAAAGCTTCTTTCTAGACGAAATCCCAGCTCGGCAAATAGGCAACCTCCGGAGATGGATTCTCCACCCCCAACCCGAACGTCATTGATTGCTCCTGGACCCTCAAACGCCATTGAAGTCTTTGGCATTGTCGATTGCTTTGTCCTCCGTTGCCATTGAGGTTTAAGTATCTCCGTGGCTTCGCCTAGCAAGGACGGATCCTTGCCATCGAACTTCTCCCCTGTTTTCGCCAAGCATGACTCCACTGACGTTGCCTCTGAGCCCTCATCTGTCTCCAAAATTTCCGAAGCTACCAACTTGTCCAAGTAGTATGTATCATGTCTTCATTACTGTAGAGACTCAATTCCCTGGTTCCTCACTCCTCTAATTGCTCAATTATCTCTGTTGATAAGCTACTTGTTTAACTTTTTTCAATTGTTTTTTATGACAACTAACTATTTGTGATCCAACAGTCTACAGTGGCTTTAAGAAGTGACGAGTATAGCCAACATATTCATCTCCCTTTTGAAGAAGTAAGAATTAATGAAAATTTTCTGCTGAGAAGTTCTTTTTTGACTGTTTTTTGTTAGTAGTAGACATTGTGACTATTCCACTGTTTCTATCTTGTCTACAACTGTAATGTAAAGATGTGCTTTAATGAACTATGGATGGGATTCTTTGTTTAGTTTTACCCTCTTCAAAGTAGTTTTCTACATTTGTAATTGATGCTAGTATAGATTTACTATTTAATGTATGTAATTAGATTATAAATTTACTCTTTTATGTATGACATTATTATGATTTGATAGTACAAATAGTATCAATTTACTATTCAGTATGTAATCAGAGTATAAATGTACTATTTCATGTACATAATTATAATATAAATTTATTATTCTATGTATATAATCAGAGTATAAATTTGCTACTCTTTGTATGTAATTAGAGTATAAATTTATAGTTTTGTGAATGAAATTAGGGTATAAATTTACTATTTTATGTATATAATCAGAGTATAAATTTATTCTTCCATGTAAGTAATTAGAGTATTTTACTATTTTGTATATAAAAATAGAGTATAAATTTATTGTTCAAAGTATGAAATCATAGTATAAATTTACTGTTTTGTGTATGAAATAATAATATAAATTTATTGTTTCATTTATGTAATTAGTACATAAATTTAATGTTATGTGTATCAAATATAGAGTATAAATTTACTGTTATGTGTATAAAATTATAATATAAATTTATTACTCTATGTATGTAATCACAATATAAATTTACTGTTTCATGTATTTAATCAGAGTATCTTATGTGTATGATATTATTATATTTTAATAGTACATATATAAAATATGAGAAAGACAAAGAAGAGGAGGGAGGAGATGATTATTGTGGAGACAAGGGTGAAAGAGATGCCGGCAAAAGAGGCGATGGAGAGGATGATGGGCAAGAGAGAAACCGTTCAACTGTCAAGTGTAAACCTGATGGAAAAAGGGGTGTTCTAGGAATTTAGCAAAATAAAAGAGGGAAATTAGTGGCATACGTGAAAGGGAGAGGACTTATTAAGAATAAAAAAATTAGAAACCAAACTTAGGAATTTAACTCCTAAGGAGGACTCATAAAGAAATCAAAGGGGGTGTTCTTATGAGAATTATCTCCGGGCAAGGTCGCCTAAGCGGCTAAGCTAATACTTCATCCGTAACAACCGAGCCAAAAAAAGAAAAATGTCATCCGTAACGCTAAGCCAAAAAGAAAAAACAAAGAAAACTTCATGCATAAGGCTATCAAGGCCAGCGCAAATGCCTCTCTTCGTTGTACAGAGTTAATTAAGGCCGTTGTCATCCAACAGGTCCTATATAATGGAGATGCTCTCGTACATTTTCACGGATTTCCTGCTCCTTGATAATCTGGTGGTTTATAGCGCGTCGATTTGAAAGGGAAACACGTCAAATTTAAGCACTTGACTGATCCCACATGCGTAACAGTTGCTACATAGAGACATCAGACATGGAAAGACAAAACAGAGGTCCAATCAGTTTCCAATACGATTGGGTAAAAGTGTCTGAATGTATCTCTTTTTCTTGTGATGGGAGCCATGAACTCATTTCTCCTTCATTAGAACTAGTTGTAGGAAATAAGAAAGTACTTCGTATAGAAGATGCATGATTACAAAACTTATTCACGTGCTGTCCTCTGTTCCTTGCACGTTCACTGTCTATATCAAACCAAAACAAAAGAAGGAAGAAGGGTATGCAGGATTGCATGGTATTATTGGAAATGCTACTCACCCATTAGTTGTCATTGATTTTATTATTTCTCAGCTGGGTAGCAAGAAGTTTGATGACGGTTCTCTCTGGCCTAGTAATTGTGGAAACAGAGACATAATTGTCATATTGGGAGGGGTTCTTAATGAATTGAGTATCTTAGTATTAATGGAAAATGATTATTTGGTTTTCTTTGGTTAGTGTAAGAACCTGAGTTCATGGAATCCATTGCTATATCTAAACATGTCTGGTCTCCCCTCGAGGGGAAAGGTAAAAGTAAACTTTGATACGGCAACATTCAAGAAACTTTCAAAAGCTGGAGTGGGAGTTTGTACATTAGAGATTGGAATGGTAGAATTCGTGCCTGTTAGAGTCATATAGTTATGACTGTCAAATAGGCAGTAATATTGGAATCGATTGCTTTCTCTTGCGCTGTGAGAATTGCCATTAATTTGGGTTTTATGGAGCCAATTTTTGAAGGGGACAGTTTGCAAGTTATGGAGGCAGCTTTGGGCAAGGTTTGCGATTTATCTTCCCAAGGCCTTCATGTGCAAGAAGCTATAGCTATGATGACGGGTTTTAAATCAGTTTGTTTTAACCACAGGGATGGTAGAGAAGCAGCACACTGTCTTGCTGCGTGTGCAAGTCATTTCTTTTCTCCCAGTTTGTGGATCCACGAGGCTCCCAAGGTACAGGGAAGTATTTTCTATGTTCTTACTGAGAAAATACTCAGCATGCATAAGGATTGTATGGAACCTGGCGCACATGCTAGCACATACTAACATTAGGAGGGTTTAAGGTTTAGTGGTAGCTAATGACACTAATGTGCTGTCAGTGAGGCACCCCAAGAAGCACCGTCCGTGTAGCACTTATAAGGTCAAATAACTATGCCAGTAAGTTTTTTTGTCAAGGTCATAGCCTCATGCCATTCGACGGAGTGTCTAGCCTGCGAACCCAAGTTATGAACCTATCCTAACGCGAATATGCGGACATATCAAGACATTCCCTAAGCAAGCTTGCCGAAGGGGGATGCTGCCTTGTGATGCGCATATCCAGCTTAAGCAACTCGGACACTAGAATGATGCACATATCGAGCTTAAGCAACTCGGACACTAGAATATTCTATCACTGCCATGTGTACACAAGGGCCGTTTTTTCTAACAAGGCCATAAAGCTAGATGGCCGACCCATGGGTTGGAGAGCCTTATCCTCATACGGTTGGGGCTCCAAACATGATAACTAACAACCTAACAAGTTTTCCTTATCTTTTATGGCACCCGATTACAAGGCTAGGCATCATACCAAGAGTTTATACATTTCAGTTCATCAAGTCTTCTCTTATATAATATTGGAGATTTCTTGCATTCCGCTAGAGTCCAAAGTGGTTGTATGGGCTTGGTCTCCCCCAAAATTTCTAAACAACCCCAAAACACACCACAAGACTCTCCAATACTATTTAAGGGGGGGGAGATAGCTTAAGACTCCAAATATATGTTAGCCAACCAAGTGTCTCAATATGACCAACTATGTGCGCGCATCATTACATACATTTTGTACAACGTTACACACACATATTACGCAACATGCGGGCCTTCTCCTTAATGCCTATATATATGGTATGCAATGTTGAGGACACTTCCCGCAATGTATACACATTTAATATATAATAATTTTATACGTGTGTATGCCCCAACACCTGTCATGGGTAGTACACTTCGTTACCCCGTGATAATGCACTAGCATATACACCGTAGGTTTCAAAGATGAATGACTCCCATGCATTTTTTATGTGGAGGGCTTTTTCAATAAGGAGATTAGAAAATACTAACGAGAAGTGCTCAAGCTCTTTTGATTTGGGTTCTTCTTCTGGGTCGTTACTTGTTAGGACCCATAAAAAACAAAATAGGAGAGAGAAAGAAAGAAAGCGAGATTATGTATGTGCAGTTATATAGTTATTAGTTAATTTAACAACTAGCCCAATAAATTGTACAATGCTTCATTATTATATAGATGCAATTACTAGATGATGAAAAAATAATATAGAAATAAAGAATATAATTGCTAATGTTGATTAATGCTGACCCCAAATAATTGGGGTTTGTTCATGGTGAGTCCATGACTATGACTATGGCATATAAGGAGTTCTAACTTTGGCATACGAAGACCTAATTAACATGATATGTAGCTACATAACATGGTCATATATGGTACTATGTTAGACTTCTATATACTATGCTAGGATCCCATGTACCACAGACACAAACTCTTATTCTAGAGTGTCATTTGGAAAACATTTTCTTAGAAAACAAGAACAACATGGTTGAAATATTATATGACCATATCATAAGAACCAGTGTTTAAAAAATAAATTTACATATACCTCCTTGAGTTTTTACTTACCCATAAATATCAACTTCTATTTTCAATAGTTAAAAATATCTCTTGACTTGGTAGTGTCACGACTCGGATTTTAAAAGTATTTTTAAATAACACAAATGGTAAGTAGCGAAAATAATTTTTTTTCTTTCTTAAATACAAAACAAATCATTTGATTAAATATCCTGGCCATAATAACTGGGGTTCACAAATATGGATATCATATCATATTATATTATTTCACGTCTAAAAATTCATAAAGAACAACTCATTCATCTAAGTACAAGTTCGTCATTCATCTGAAAATAAACAACTAAGTTGACTTTTACACTAGTGAAACACTTACGTACCGGAGTTGTAGAAGGCCTATGTAAGGACCCTCATCTTTAAACCGGTTTTGGTTTTCTTTAATTATTGGTTATCGTGAGATTTACGTGTTTTCTGATCTTATTCGGTGATTTCGTAAAATAAATAGTGGTTGTTTTAACCAAAATTAACTTCAACATTAGTGGTTTTAAGTGATTTTAAACCAAATGTGAATTTTTTGAGATTTTTTAGAATTTTTACTATTTTCCCAAAAATTAGGGTTTTGGCGGGACCCCTGTGGGCGGGCCCCACAGTCGAAAATTTTATTTTTATGTCAAATGAACCTAGACATATACTTAAGGTCACACAAAAATTTTCAGAATTTTATTAGGCTTAATTTGTGCTTAAATTTGTAAAATACCCACTTTTAGCCTACTTTTAATATTTACACCCCAAAACTTACCTATGCATACCCCAACCCTTACTATAAAAGGGCAGACCTTAGCCATTTCCATTTTTGGGAATAGGCTAAGGAAGGAGGGCTGGCCTAATCCCCACTTAGGCCCGAATTAGAAGCCGATTAAGGTAAGCTTACTCTATTTAAGCACTAATCATTGGCTTTCTTCTTTATTTCTTCCAAATCTACAATTTTTCCCTTGATTCAATTCATTTTTGACCATCAAAAGCTACTGATTTGTGTTTTACTACAAACCCTAACATTCAAAATTCGATTTTTACTACCAACAAGCCCTAGATCTAAGATTTAATTAGGGATTTCTTGGGTAAATCGATTTCTATTAGAGTTTAATTCAAACTCATTGTGTTTTCAAGGATTTCAAGAAGGGTGACTCTTCAATCCGAGCTTAATCAAGTGCTGAGGTAATGGGTCTTCAAAATCTCTATTTATCCATAGTAAAACTCTCCATTTTTGTCTTATTTTGAAATGGTTTGCTTGATTTAGTGTGTTAATGGTAAGATTAGAAAATGGAATTATTTAATCCCGATTTCTTAGGGTTTTGCATTATTATGGTTTGGTTTGATATTCTGGAAGTCAAGGAGGACTTTTGATGATGATTAGGGTGTTAGATGTGGATTTGAAGTGTTATCTATGGTGTTTCAGTTTGATTTTGCGAAAGGAAGAAGATGACTGTTCTGCCGTGCAGGGCGATCGATCGACCGAACTGTAAATTTTAAATTTTTGCGTGTAACCGATCGAATGGCCTCAAGGGCGATCGATCGGCTACACAGAAAATTATATGTTGTGCATATGATGCCTATTTTGATGATTCCACTTTAGCTTGCCAATTTTATATGAATGTGGGGTGTTTTAAGCTATGTTAGGCTACTGGAAATGCATGCTATTAAGTTTATGGAGTTGAAATATATGCTTAGAAATAGTGGAATGACTTATGTTTTGTAGCATGATGTTGGAATCGTTATTTTGAAATTATGAATAGTTGTTTCCCTTTGGTTAAGCATATTTTCAGTAGGACTACAATCATTGTTGGACTGGTTTGTCATGATAGATTGTGGTTAATGGTGTGTGAATGTTGGTGAATGCCATGACTCAATGATGAAATGAGTGATGTTATATGTGTTTAGCCTTTGTGGTTGAGTTTTGAATCTAGCTATGATTTCAATGATTCTTCTCCTATGATTTCCGCTGGAATTCATGTTTAGATGGAAATTCACATGTGTAGTGTGGTAGTGAGTTTAATTTCAAGCATGATGGCATGTATTATGTGAAATGCTTCTACTAGATACACACACACATGTGGGGTTAAATGATGATGCTGAAGCTTAATATTGTGGTTATGAATGATGCATTAGGGGCTGGTGAGAGCACTTATCATGGATTAAGATTCATGTATGCTTTGCCCACGCATGTACCATGCTGAACGCATCATGAAAATGGATTTCCAAATGAGGCTTCATCGTGATTAATCGAATTTGACCGATTGGATGCAATGTGATGAAATTGTGTGTCGGATTGATCGGTCGTGGATTAATCGCAAGTTGATTGGTCCGAAAGGACATATTTTGATTTGAAGTTCCTGTGTGGAATGATTCGAAGTTCCTGTGTGGAACGAGTGCACTCCCCGGGTTGAGTCTTGTTAAATGGAATGATGTGGGGACGAGTTGTGTACTTGTCTTGCAGATTGTGAGAATGTTATTATGTGTGTCATCTGGACCCTGAGAATCCAGTGTGGTATGCCGTGTGCACCCCGCTACCACGTGTTCTAGGGTTCTCTGTGTGAGAACTCGGGCTCTTCCCTCCGTAGGAGATGTCCCTGGGCGAACACCCCTGCTCTAGATTCTCTGTGTGAGAATGGGACATCCTTGGCCAGGATCGTCTAGGAAGAGCAGTATTAGGGATTGACAACCCCGATCTTTCTTGAATTCTTGTGTAGAATTTTGGACAATGACACGCCTTCGTGGCCTTGTCTATGCTCCTGTCTGTGTGACGTTAATGTGTGATTACTCCTTGATGGAGGTTGATTGTGATGACATTATGCATGTGGGAATATGTATGTTAGAGATACATCCATGCATGTTGATTTTGATGTAATGCATGTGGGAATATGTATGTTAGAGATACATCTATGCATGTTGATTTTGATATTATGCATGTGGAATATGTATGTTAGAGATACATCCATGCAGGTTGATTTGATATAATGCATGTGGAATATGTATGTTAGAGATACATCCATGCATGTTGATTTTGATATTATGCATGTGGAATATGTATGTTAGAGATACATCCATGCAGGTTGAATTGTGAAATAATGCATGTGGGAATATGTATGTTAGAGATACATCCATGCAGGTTGAATTGTGAAATAATGCATGTGTGAATATGTATGTTTGAGATACATCCATGCAGTTTGATTTGATACTATGCATGTGGGAATATGTATGTTAGAGATACATCCATGTAGGTTGAATTATGCATTATGATGCAATTTTTAAGTGATGTGAATATTTGATCAGAAAATGATACACCTTGTACATCGTTGATTTGAAAGATTATATCTGTAACAACCCGTCTTCCGGTTATGCTTAACCCGGAGGGGTTAAGGGTAATTTAGTAATTTGATATAAGGGTTACGGGGTTTCATTAGGTGAAATCCCTGTATCTGGGAAGAGCTCGAAGTAACGAACACAACGCACCCAAGAACACTCAAAACGGAGGTCTGGAACGAAAGTTACGACTTCGGGAAACATGTCACATAGGCGGGACCCACTTTAAAAGTGCGAGATAACTTACCCATGTGGGGTCTAGTTTTGAAGGGCTCGTCGATACGAGTCCGTCTGTATCAAGATTGTACAATTCCGACTTCGGGATAAAAAGTTATCGCGTTTTGAAGTTAGAATTGTGTTTAATTAAAATAATAATAAAATATTCAGAAAAAGACAGAATAGCTGACGTCATCAGCCGAGTTGAGCCGAGCCGGAGCCAAGCTGCACCTGAGCGGGTCCTGCGCGATCCCGGCCGTCCGCGAGACGCGGGTCCTGCGCGATCGCGCGGCTGACCGCGTGACGCGCGGCGAACGCGCGCGTCGCGCATCAGACGCGCGGCACGATCGCGTCCACCGCGCGCGACGCGATGTGGCGCGCGTGACGTGCGTGCCGCGCACGCCAACTTCGTTTATTGTCCATTTAGAATGCGCCATGTGGCGCAAGCGCGTGCGCGCGTCTTTCCTCTTCTTGTGTACGCTCGCACGCCAGTTTTTTATAAATAGCTCATTTCGTTCATTATTCTGGAGGAGTTTTTGGAGTCATTCTGCGTCCGTTTTCTTTCGTTCAAAATGCGTTCTTAGCTAAATCGAGGGTGCTCTACGCAATGGAAGCGTCAATTTTTCAAGTTAGCAACTCTATATAGGGGAAACGTCCCGGGCCAAGGGGAGGTTATGTCCGCCGCCTACGGGAGCGAAAAAGGGTAAAATATCTCCGGGTAAGGGGAAATTCTCCCACGTTTTCTCATCTTCCGTTCTTCATTTATTACTCATTTTAAATCCGATTAGAGTCGTTTAAGAGGCCTTCCTAGCTAATTCGATGGTGAGAAATGCAATGGAAGCATCCACTCCTCGAATTATCAATGTTTTGTGAGAGAAACATCCCAAGGGTAAGGGAGGTTCTGCCCGTTGCCTACGGGCACGGGAAGGGAAAAGTGTCTCGGACAAGGGGAGGTTCTGTCCGCTGCCTACTGGCGCTGTGAGGGTAAAGTATTCCGAAGTTACATGAGGTTCTGGCCGCAGCCTCCGGATCGGAAAGGGCGGACGCTCTGAGGAAACGAGCAACTCCGAACATCGCCACTTTCGAAATTGGAGGGGAGTACGCTTTCCTGACCTTCTAGTTTAATATGCTTTATATGACTGCACATCTTGATTTATTCTGTTGTGATATGAAATGCTCTCTGCTATGACGTGACATACTCTGATCTGATATGACCAGTATGGTCGGGTAAAATCTGATATGATCTGATATGATCCAACAGGTTCTGTAGTGTGTTCTGCTCCGCTCTATGATAGAGTGGGATATGTGTTTTGTTAGTCTTCTTCTCACCTACGTGAGATGTGTGTTTTCTGATTTATTGGCTTTCATTTAACTCCGACGACTGATAAGATTTCCGTTGGATTCCGGATGAATCATTCAGATATAACGTATACGTATTTTATTGTATATGATTTTCTGATGTTTGGTAAATGTATTAGCCATTAGGCAGAACTACGTTCGGATCCGATCGTATTGGAATAATGTCAGAGATGGTATCCAATATGTACGTAGGCAACCAACGATAAAATAACGTTAGCCCGATCCAAATTAGTTATAAAATTAGGTTTGTTCTGATCTACGCACAATGGAACGTTAAATCTCTGTAGTGCGTAGATGAACGCTATGACGCTCGCACTCAGAGTCTGCAGCTCCTGGTCAGTCGGTTTTAATTTTTCCGCTAATTTTTGACACTCCGATTGTGTCTTCCGATCTAACCCCCGGTCCGGGTCAGGTGGTGTGGGTCGGGGTGTTACAATATCGCCATACTATCGTATTTTCGATGTTGTTAGTGATATTAAAACCATTGCTGAGTTTGTTAAACTCACCCCTCTTTTTATTTTGATTTGGGGCTGCGTGGTGCAACACACAGACGGACAGGATTGCAGTTGTGATGCTTATGACTTATTTTGAGCCGGTGTGGGCTTTACTTAACTAAATTTGTGGGTTTGAGATTGTTGTTTACTTTGTGTTAAGCAACACTTTTTTCCTTCCCTTTTATTTACTCTTGCTCAAAGGATTGTGCGCACTCCGTGTTTCTGTTAATCGCCTGTGGTTAGGGATTAAGTCTTCCGCTAGATCATTTCTCAATTTTCACTTCGTCGCCCCCGCGCATTTGACCGGCCCCTGGACCGGGTTCGGCTCGGGTCGGGCATCGCTGGGGCGTGATAGCCTATCTTGGTCTTACTTGTCATCGCCTGGAGAATCTGTAGCCAACCAAACGAAACAACCACAACAATAACAATGGAATCTCTCCACCTTCAGGAGAAGAGCTTCTAAAGGACAAAAGGTTTTATTAATAGTTTTTGTATTGGGCCAACATCATCCGATATTAGTTGCATACGTACTCATTAGATAACATCTTTAATATTTCAAACAAGATCAGATCTAGATGTAGTTCTGCCTAAAAACTACTCTATCCTAAGAAGCATAGCATCACACATGTAATGCTTAGGTATTTTTAATCAACCTACATTTTAGTAAGTTGTTTAATCGTTCCACTTGTCTAATTAACAAGCAATATCAAACGATGTTCTTAATTATCTCACAACTCTTGTTCAAAAATTAATACTATCAACATGAAACTCAGAGATGACTCGCCCCTTGAGAAATCTCCAAACATAGTACTCCAACCTTGGAGTAGACTGCTTAACAGCAGCTTGACCCAAATCTTCAGGGCTCTCACTAGTCTGCCATGAATCTAGAGAAGAGGATCCTAATTGTGCTCATGGACACAGATTGGCGAGAAGCACAAGTCTTCCATGATGCTCATACAACTCCACTTTTCGTACGTACTAAATAGTCCTGGGAAGACTTGCGGGAGACTCGAGGTAAAGACTCTCTGGTTGAAACCCAAACCATCGTGGCGATGAAGAAGCATATTGCAATCTCCACCATCCCAACTCAGGGAGAAAATGTCTTATAAGACATTACTAATGTATCCATAGAAGCCCCGGGTCTTTATGACCATTGACTCCCCCTAACATCTGAAACTTAGACTAGATTATTTTCATCTAGTCCAGTATCTGCTCAACCATTTGGGTCCTCTTCACCTTGTGAATTGGCCCAATAAATAGCTCATCCATTGAGCTATGACCCAGAGAACATCCATAACTACCATCGGTTCATTAACTAAGGTAAAATTCTATGTCAGGGCCCCGTTTACTTCATGAATAGGTCCCAAACCCTATTGAGGGTATTATAGTCTTTATCTTGATTAGATGTTCTCCCCCCAATCCAATGGCAACCCATGTCTCTTAATTAAACTTCATTAATCTTAAGTTACCGATATAAATTTAGGCATCTAAAATAAAAGCATGCATCGACATAATCAACATAAATAACATGCATTCACACCAGCTCATAAATAATGGATAAAGACCCATTGCACTCATTGTAGGGCCAAGGCTCAGCTAGTTCAAGCCCGAGAGTGTAAACAACTTTAACGCATCCTGCGAGTTACATATATAACACTCTAGTCAATCGATGTACTCGGTTGCAGACACGTAAAATACATTGCCTTAAACCTTGAGAATTAGGGTTCTTCTCCTTATTTCCCATGACACTGTGACCTGTTAAGGTCTTTGTGTCTCTTACTATTTACACCCCTTCCTTTTGAAGCCAATTAACGTCATTCTATGGCACCCTAACGCTTAGTTGCTAGGTTATCCGTTTCGACAAAAACAAAATCTATTGCCCCTAAGGGCGTTAGGGTAATTTTACCACCTAGGGTATGATACCATCCCTTGGGTTATTTGGTCATCTCACTACCCTTTTATTTATTTTAAGTTATAATCCTCTTAGGAGTCTCCACTCTCAAACTGACTCACGCTTCCATTCACATGAATGTCAGCTGTTCACTCAAAGGGTATTTCTGTTATTTGGTTTAATGCCTTATTGACATCTGATGGGTCTAAAATTGAACTCAAGCGTACTACTTGACTTCATGGACTCTGTGTAATTTTTCTAGTGTGTGACGGGGTCGTGAACCCCTTGAACCAACCCATGTTTTGACTAATAGTTTACTATAAACCCTGAGGGTAAAAGGGTCAATCAACCACTCACTGGGATTTTTCTTCACTAAGTCGTTTGGAATAAAATTAGGTTACATATTAAACTCTGATTGATAATTTTATCAATTTGTATATCAACTCATAGGCTCCTGAACCGGTGCCCCAAAGTTGGGTAAGTGGTTTTCACACGGTAATTTAACTATAAGGGGTAAAAGGGTCATTTTACTATCTCTAGGATTTTTCCATGTTTGAAACTTGCTCAAGACACTCGTATCCCTCTCAAAGTCTACCGGCAATTTTTCCAAATTTTTAGAACAAGTATAGCCCCTTGAACCGCACCCGGTTCAACCCCCACTTTTATTTCTCTTCTTTTTTTTTTATATTGTTGACCCACACCGGATCCGGGCCAGGCCCAGATCAGTCGGGTCCGGACCAGCGAAGACGGGTTGTCTTCTTCAGTTCCGGCCCACAGAAACACCTGCTAGCCTCTGGCAGCCATTGTTAGCTGATGGGCTTGGCCAATACGATCGCCTCTGGGAGGCGGTTCCTTTAGACCTAATCTTGTCGGCGCACGATGGCTATCGAGTGGTTTGCAACGCAGCCAGATTTTTCTTCTGTCTGCGATTTGCACCGATGCTGCTGCCTCCTCAAGCCATGGGATCGGGGCCATTTGATTCGCTGTCCAGCAGCAATTTTGAACTCCCTGGTCAAGCTGCTGGTCCGCCACTGGTAGTAACGTCCACACCCTCCTTTCCTTTGTGATTTCAGAGGAAACTCAAGGATGAGCAGGGGCACGGTGAAGCGGCGGTTGAAATTTCTAGCGAGGCTCTGCCTCCTTCTGGTCGATCAACAGAGAAGACAAAGACTTAAACTTTGCCCTCTGCTGACCGGGATAAATGGTCTGGCCGATTCTTGTTAACTAGATTTGTTCATACGCCATACATGCCTCTAATTTAAATTAAACGGATGTTTGAGCAATTCTACCTTACACGCCGGGTTGTTGTCGATCCACCATCTCTGGAGATTCGAGCTCCCCCTTCCCCGACTCTGTTACCGGCCATGATCTTTTTCCGGTCGCCGGAAATCCGATGACTTTGTCTCTTCCGTCTACGGCCAAAAAACCTTCTCCAAAATTCCCTCATTAACCTTTTTAAAGACATGGGGATTAGGGTTTTCTATTCCCCTCCAGAGTTGGGCTAATTGGGCCTATTTTTATTAATTTTGGTCACAAAAATAATCGGGCCCGTAAAGTGACTTAAACGGCTAATTCATGCATCCAATTCGGGTAAACGGGCCCTATGCGCTATATTCAACTTCAAACAGTCATATCTCCCTCATCCAAACTTCGATGTGCGTGTTCTTGGAGGCGTTTCAAAGCTCTTTTTGTCTACTTTCCAACCATATAGATCTCACCTACTAGTTCCAACCAGTGATTGAGTTATTCTCATAGGAAAGTTAAGGGATCTAACACCCTAATTTCCTGTGGTCAACTTCGGGAATTTAGAAAATTCCCAGACATTATAGGTAATCACAAACCAGTTACCTTCATTTTTTAGAATTTTAAAATTACCTTCTAAAAGTACTAAAATAAGCGCATGTTGAAAAATTAAGATGATGTTGTTAGGGCAGTGATCACTAAGCATCAATAGGATCTAGATAAGCATTGACAGGTAGAAGGCTTCCTACTTTTGAAGGGTACTAATAAAATTTTAGTGAATAGAAGGTGCAATTTTGTTCATGACAATTAAGTCAGGTGTTAGTTGTTTTTATTGAAAGTAGAGGGGGCATTTGTAAATAATTTAAAATTTAAAAGGGTGTATTTTATAAATTCCCCTTTTAAAACTCGATTAGTCCAACCATGTTCAACTAGACTAGGAGGAGACTTTGGGCCAAACTTTCTTGGTCGCATGACCTAGCTCAGCCACTCTGCCCCAATCCATGGAATTGCAAATTGACTTGGGTTGACATTTTTTTTAAACACCCCCTATTGTGGTTCTACCCTAGCCTCATAGTCTGCACGTTCCCTCATTTGACAGTGAAAGTTAAAAACTTATCCCTCCCTTTTAACGGAAAAAGTCTAGCTTTACGAATAAATTTTTTTTAAATAGACTTTATAAATGTTAGAAATACAAAAATTGGTAAAGAAATCTAAATTTACAAAAACAGACCTGTCCACACCATAAAATGCCCAAAATGACCTTGTGCTATAAGTTTCTATGTGAAACATACTTTCCAACTGAAAGTGGGCATCTGCCAACTTAAGTTCCAAATTGCAAGTCTTTGCCGATTGGAGAGTTTCATCCACCGGCATCCTCTCCGGCCAAGCTGCCTCCCTTAGTTGTCATTGTCTCCTGGCGTAGCTACATCCATACCTTCGCGTCCTCTGCCACTCCAGCTGCCTCCCTCCAAGGTATCCTCTCTTGCCCCAGCCTCCTCCTACCCGCAGCGTACTCTCCTGCCCGAGATGACTTCATTCCTTGGTGTCCTCTCTGGCTTTTGGAAGGTGTTGGAACTGAAGAGTTGTTGTCTACGGAGGAGATCATGTGAGTCGCTGCTAATGCCTTGGTCTATACTGGTTTCTAGCTGAGCGACAAACCCATACGAGCCACCAAGCGACGTGAGATGATCTGGAGCCCGTGCTTGGCTATGGATCTACCGGACCCATTGCAGCTTGGACTCGTTGGATGCCAAGTTGCTTGTCCTCATCTTCATCGACGGAAGTGGCTTCATTCTTCTCACCGCAATGGAAGAAGACGAAGTAGAAGCTATTGTTGATGCGAGTAGTAGGATTGAAAAAGATGGAAGTCATGATCCTCGACGACTATGTAAAAATTTTGAATTGCATAAATTCAGCTCTAATACTTAATACTTTGAAGATTTTGTTGCTCCTCGTGATATCTTAACAGACATTAAGAGGAATATTGAATATGCTAAACACATACTTCGTCATTTGAGATATTATTACAATAACAATGTGAAATTTGTAACTACCTATTATATTGTTGTGGTTGAAGAATAAGATATCATGTAGTCGACAACATGATAGGGAATATTATTGTGTAATTGACTACACGATAGGAAATACTATGGTATAATTGACTACACAATAAAAATATTATCGTGTAATTGACTATACTATAGGAAACTTATAATTGACAGTTTTCCACTTTTAGTTGAAAAGTATGCTTCACATATACTACCATGTAATCATCTACACGATAGGAAATATTATCGTGTAATCGACTACACGATAGGAAACTTACAGTTGACAATTTTCCACTTTAAGTTGGAAAGTATGTTTCACATATACTATCATGTAATAACTACACGATAGGAAATACTATCATGTAATCGACTGACTGCATGATAGGAAATACTATCGTGTAATCGACTACACGATAGGAAACTTACAGTTGCACATATAATATCGTGTAATCGACTATATGTTAGGAAAGTTACAGTTTGTAGTTTTCCACTTTCAGTTGGAAAGTATGCTTCACATGGAAATTTACAATGTGGGGGCATTTTGGGTAGTTCACGGTGTGCGCAAGTATACTTTTGTAAATCTAGATTTCCTTGCCTATTTTTGTATTTCTATCTTTGTGAGGTCTTTGTTTGAAAATCTTTCCCAACCTCACCCCTCCATTAATTTTTGGGAATTTTTTTTCCTCATTGACAATGAGCTCAACATAAGCTATGCATGGGAGCTATTCATCCATAGGATCGATGGCACACATGTTAGCATCAATATCATTTACACTAACATACGCTAGTCGATCTAAAATATCAACGGCTCTCATGTGTAACTTACACTGGGCTCATTGTAAGACGGGAGCATAGAAAACTTGTCCCCCTTTTGATGGTGACCTCACTGACTCACCCCTCTGTCTCTTGACTATGGCCATTCCCCTCCGCTTGAGATTTGGCTATCCTTGCAATTCCCCCTATGTTGGAGGGTAGCTTTGTTGAACTTGCTAGAGGAGAAAATCCTCTTATCATCACTCTAGCCTCATCGGTTATGACGGAAACAGGAAGGAAAGGATCTTCGGGCCATTAGTAGAGCCTTGTCGGCTATGACAACAAATTAACTTTGGAAGCTTCAAATGCGAGGAGGGAAGGAAGAGAGTGGAAGAGGAGGGGAGGGAAGGAAGAAAAGTGGAGGGCCAATTAGGGTGGGCATATTTAGGGATTTTATGTTAATCAGGTCAACTCAAGTCAAACCATGATTAACCCAGGTTATTTGGCCCTGGCCACCAATCCCGGTTAGCCATTGGGTCAGTTATTAAATCATTGTTGAGAAGTGATAGCCCACTAGAAGGTAATTTCATCTAAACAATAATGAGTCTAATTAGTTGACCTCACTTGGACATCGCCTATTTTTTTTACTCTCTTCGTCTTATACTAATAGTAACAATTAGAAAAATAGTAGCTTTTATTGAATGATGAAACTTATATCTAAGAGAAGGAAAAATAAGCTTATGACACTTTTTTAAAGTACATATTCTCTTAAATTTAATAGAATAGATCTATTTACAGAGAAAACTTTTTTTTGCCCAAATGGAACTATTAATTTAGGACAAAGGGTGTGTGGGGAATAAAACTACAGGCCTCGCCAAATAGAGTATAAGTTTACTGTACTCTGGTTCTGGCCGAATAGAGTATATATTTATTGTTCTGGAGTTTTGGGCGAACATAGTATAATTTTACTATTCCCCTGCCTATACTATAGAAATATAGATCTAGAAAAGCCAATACGAAAGCAAAGTACACAAGGGAATTTAACATGGTTCGACCTTGTTGCCGACATTCACGGCATCACACAAGACTACTAGATAAAGAATCAAAGTACAAGAGAATTACAAGATTTCTCAATAACGCTCCTCACGCAATACAGAAGAAGAAAACTCCAACTCCTTCCTCCCAGAAATTCCTGTTTTCCTTCACTTTGTGTTACTTTGCGTTGGCCTCTCCAGTTCTGGGTCGTGGCGGCTCTAAAATCTATGGTTAAGAATTCTCCACTTCTCTGAAATTCATCATCACGTCAGCCTCCTTTAATGAGCCTATTTATAACTTAGGTCTTCCATAGCAAAGGACAAGAATGCCCTTCACTTAAGTTCCCGTAATTATGTTTCACCGTCAACAATTTCCCACTTGAAACCTAATTACTCAAAATCTTCATGAATAATTCTCACACTCAAACTGATCCCTTTCGAATCAATTTTATATACAGAGCTAATTGCAAGCAAGACAATTGCTCCACTCATATCTAATGTATGTGTGTGATCACCACCATCCTTCTAGTGTAGAAGACCAATGGTGGTTGAGCAAACGCTCAATTTCTCCATTGTCACCACTTTAGTAAACATATCCGTTGGATTCTCTTTAGTATGAATTTTCTCCAAGAAGACATTTTCTTCAACAAGTTCTCTCACAATATGATACTTGATTTTAATATGTTTCATTCTAAAATGAAACACATTATTCTTTTCCATATCAATTGCACTCTTGTTATCATAATAGAGTACACACCTCTCTTGAGGTTTGTCCAACTCCTTCAAAAATGCTTTTAACCACATCATCATCTTGTAAGCTTCAGTGGCTACAATATACTCTGCCTCAGTAAATAAATTTGTCACAGATTTCTGCAATTGTGACTGCCAAACAACTGCACCACTGCCTAATTGAAGACAAAACCTGAAGTGCTTCTTCTGTTATCAAGATTACCTCCATAATTTAAATCAACAAAACCAACTAAGTTAATCTTGGAAATCCTACCAAAGTGTAAAGACATACCTAAGGAACCCTTCAGTTATTTAAGAATCCATTTCACTGCATTCCAGTGATCTTATCCTAGATTTGTCATAAACCTTGCAACCTGATTCACAACATGAGCTATATCTGGTCTAGTGCATGTGGCTGCATACATCAATGAACCTATAACATATGCATAAGGAACCTTGTTCATGTGAGTTATATCTTCTTGTCTAGTAGGAAACTCTCATTTGAAAGCCTGAAGTGAGTTGCTAAAGGATTACCAACTGGTTTGACACCCAACATGTTGAACTTCATCAAGACCTTCTCAACATATTCCTCTTGAGATAATTTTGGCACTTTCTACTCTCTATCTCTTGTAATTTGTATGCCAAAGATTTGCTTGGGTGGTCCAAGATCATTCATTGCGAAATTAGAAGACAATTGTCTCTTGAGCATCTCAATCTCACCCATATCTGCTCCTGTAATTAACATGTCATCCACATATAATAGCAAAAGCAAATAAGAGGTTCTCAACCTTTTGTAGTATCATCAATGATCTGAATAACAACGATAAAAACAATGGATAGCATGAATCCATCAAATTTTCTATACCACTGTCTTTGAGCTTGCTTGAAGCCATACAAGCTCTTAGACAACCTGCACACCAAATTCTCCTTTCCTCTTTCCACAAAACCTTGGGGTTGATGCATATAGATCTCCTCTTCCAAGTTACCATGTAGGAAGGCTGTTTTAACATCCAACTGCTCTAAGTGAAGGTTCTCAACTGCAACAATGGACAACACGATTCTGTCTGTGAAGAAGTGTCAACCACCTGTTCATGACTAGATGTACTGGTTCCCATGGGAGCTCTATCATCATCTGAAGAATTTTCAGCCTCAAGTTTTACAAACTCAGATTCAACCTGTTTCATCTTCCCTTTTTGTAGATCTTGATAGTGTTTATAAAGCTCTGCTTTATGAAACACAATATCTATGCTTCAGATCACTTTCTTATGGATCGGATCCCATAGTCTATAACCATAAGCATCTCTACCATAGCCAACAAAGTAGCATGTGTTGGACTTGGAATCCAACTTCCCTCTGTGCTCTGCATCAACTTGCACATAATCAACACAACAAAAAACTCTTAAGTGGTTAATCTTTACCTCCTTGTTTGACCATGCCTCTTCAGGAATGCCTCCATCTAGGGGGTAGCATGGAGACCTATTGATCAAATATGCTGCAGTATCAACAGCATAACTCCAGAATGAGAGTAGAAGGCCACAGTTTAGCCACATATTACGTGCCTTCTCCATGATGGTCCTGTTCATTCGCTCAGCAACAGCATTCTGTCTGGGCTGTCTAGGAGTAGTTGGCAACTTGCAAATGCCATGCTTATCATAGTAGGATTGGAATTTCCTACTACAATACTCGCCTCCATTGTTTGACTTCAAACGCTTCAATTTTAATCATGTCTCATTCTCAACAAGTGTTTTCCATTGCATAAAGATAGAAAATACATGTAATCTATTCTTAGCAAAGTAAACCCATAACTTGCAAGAAGCAATATTAATAAAAGTAATGAAGTAAGATGCACCTCCAAGGGATGGAACCTGGGCTGGTCCCCAAACATCTGTGTGTACAAGCTCAAGACGCTCAGACCTACGCTCCAGGGTAGTTCTGGAAAATGAAACTTTGTGTTGCTTGCTTATGATGCAATCTCACAAAATTCCAAATTTGCATACCTCAAACTAGGTAACTTCGCATTAGCTTGTAAAACCTGCATCCTCTTCTCTGACATATGCCCAAGGCGACAATGCCACAAGCTGACATTAACTGCATTAGAAGCCACTCCAATAGAATGCTTATGACAACTGGATGTCATATACAATGTTCCAATTTCTTCCCCTTAGCCACTACCTTGATACCTTTGCCCATCTTCCAACTATCATTCATGAAGTAAGTAATAATACCACAAGCAACCAATTGACCAACATAAATAATGTTCTTTGTCAAACGAGGCACAAGACGAACATCTTTTAACATAAGCACAATATTATCATCAATCAACAAACGAATGTCACCCTTGCCTATTATTTCACAAGCTTGGGCATTGCCTAAGTAGACATTGCCCAAATAACTAGCTACAAAATTCTGCATCAAGTCTTTTTTAGAAGTAGCATGAAATGAGGCACCACTATCAATAATCAAAGCATCACATTTACTTTTCATAGACAATAACATGCAATAAGCTTCAACAACATTAATATTATTTTTAACATGATTTTTTGCTCCATCATGAGGGGGCTTTGGGCAATCTTTCTTCAAGTGATTTTTTTGCCCACATTGCCAATAAGCGACATCACCCTTACGGTGTTTAGACTTGAATCACCTTCTCCTAGACTTTCCTCTCCATCCAGGTTTGTCTCTTTGAGGTCGCTGCCCCCTTTCATCTATAGTTAAGGATGAACCGAATGAAGAAGAACCACCCTTACGACGTGTTTCTTCAGCCAATATCATTCCACACACATCATTCAACTTAAATTTTTTGTATTATGAGAACTATGAACAACAACTTTAAATAATTCCCTATCAGATGGCAAAGACTTAAGCAAAGCAATAGAATGTATATCTTCAGTAAAATTAACATCTAATGCCTCAAGTTGATTAACCAAAACATGGAACGAATTCAAGTGATTGACTACAGTCTCATCATCAGACATTTTCAAATCAAAGAAACTTGTCAAGATGTACCTTATTTGTAGAAGGACTTGCATACAACCGCTCAAGTAGATCAAAACATTCCTCCGTGGTCTTGGCCTTCGTGATGTTTGAAGTCACTAATGAAGAAATAGATAATCTGATCGTTCCTAGAGCCTTGCGATCAAGCAACTCCCATTTTGCAATCTCTTCCACTTTGTCTTCACCAACAGGTTAGTTGTAAACAATGGCTGGTAGAGGTCCTTCTGGTACAAGTAATTTTCAATCTGCATGCGCTAAAATCTGTAATTTTGGCCATTGACTTTCTCTATCTTGAACTTGCAATCGTCGGCCATCTCCTCTTAAGCTCTAATACCAATTGTAGGGAATAAAACTACAGGCCTCGCCAAACAGATTATAAGTTTACTGTACTCTAGTTCTGGCTAAACATAGTATATATTTATTGTTCTGGATTTCTGGGTGAACAAAGTATAATTTTATTGTTCCCCTACTTGTACTATAGGAATATGAATTTAGAAACGTTAATACGGAAGCAAAGTATACAAGGGAATTTAATGTGGTTCGGCCTTGCTGCTTACATCCACGGGATCACACAATTCCATTAGATAGAGAATTAGAGTATAAGAGAATTACAAGATTTCTCAGCAACACTCCTCATGTAATATACAAGAAAAAAACTCCAACTCCTTCCCAGAAATTCTTGTTTTCCTTCACTCTATGTTACTTTGCATTGGCCTCTCCGGTTCTGGGTCGTGACGGCTCTGAAATCTCTTGTTCAGAATTCTCCGCTTCTCTTAAATTTATCATCACATCAGCCTCCTTTAATGAGCCTATTTATAACTTAGGTCTTCCAGAGCAAGAGCAAAAGACAAAAATGCCCTACACTTAAGTTCCCATAATTATGTTTCACTGTCAACAGGGTGTATATGATAAACTTTCTTCTCTCATCTTTTGAACAAGTTCAAATTTATTGAATACGTACTTACCATACCCATGTTATTTTTATCAATTTGGCATTCAAGTAACGCGTAGAAAACTGTTCTTGTCCTTCGTGCTTTATCGTCCTCTTCATTCAAAACAATGCATGGAACTGATCTCTCCACTAATGTTTTTATTTGGTTTCTTTTATTGGCATGTTTGCATGTGAATGTACTTTGTTCTCATAATGCATCTCACGTGACGTGTCCAAGCAAACTCAAAGGAATCGTCCACAAGACCGTAACAGAGAAGGGCGAGGTTTTTCCTTGCCCGAAGAACAAAAAAAAATGACAAGAAATATATTTAAGTGCGGAAAGGAAAGAGACCGAAAGAGGCTATAGAACCTAAATCTCCCTCAAGAAAAGAACTGGAAAACAAAACAGCTTTAAAACTGATGTGTAATTTTCTACAATAGACTTAATCTTCCTCCGTCTTATATTAATAACCTTATTTAATTTATAAAAATTAGTTTATTTTGAAAAAATATATAAAATTATTAATATAGGGCAGAGAAAGTAAAAATCATACAGTGAAATAAAATAACTAGGCTAGTGCTTGCTGCGCATGACAAATCTTCTTAATTAAGCTAAACCTTTAACTTGTGATAATGTACAAGTTTCAGGCAAATATAACCTTTTTAAACTGATCACTTCAAGGGATGAAGGATCGAAATCACGTGAGTCAAGTGTTCCAAAAAATTGGGAACATTTAGAATTGATCAGGACATAATCTTAATTTTTTTAACATTTGTTTTTTCTATAAAAAAAATCAAAGTAGACGTGGAGAATAAGCCATGTTAAGACATAAATTTGTTTTTTTTTTAAACTGGATTACGTAGCTTGTGATTTAAACATACTAGACGCAACATTGAAATTCTTAGTTTAAAGTGCATACGCAGTTGGCTTTTGCGGATGGGCTTCTTGATGTGATATTCCAAAGAAAAATATAGACCCTCTTGCCCTACATTATTAGCTATATTTGGTTTTTTAAAATAAAATAAATTTAATTTATTATAAAAAATCAAATGTAGCTATTAATTTAGGATAGAAGTATACAAAATAAAGATGGTTCACTATTAATTGCTCATATGTTTGTTTCACATTAATTGTTTTGATTGGAAATCGAAATAAATTAAAATTAGTTCATTTTTCAATCCAGACAATTAGCATGGGATAGAGGGAATATCTACCCAAAATATAAATATAATACAGTAATGTACTAATTTTCCGGTAATTGAAATTTCATTAATATAATATAATAATCTATTTATGGTATGATATCTTAGTTTTTTTTTTTTGTAAAAAAGCTACTATAATTGATTCAGAATTTCTGTCCAAAGATTATGCAAGCAGTAACGAAGGATATATAAGGGAATCATGCTTAGTTATGTACTTCACTTAGCTACAGCCACTTAACATAAATGCTTAAGCACAGCAACTAGACTTTGATATTATGTTCGTTAACCATTTTTTATAGCTTAACCTGTAAGGTTGTGAAGAAAAGGTCGCTTATAACTACGCACTCATCACCGCGAAGTGCCTGGGTAGTGGGTTCAAGTTGGTTTGGAGTAAATATATATGGAGTGAGCTTGATACTCACTCTAAATAATGGACTGCTCACGCTGGACAGCCTTTGTAGGCCGGGAATTCAGCTAGCAAATATGTGTGCTTCATCGGCGCAAATAAAAATTCCGTAATAATTTTTGAATGTACCTTCTCAAAGTGAGGGTGTGGGAATTAATACTAACAAAGTGCAATATTCTGCTCATAGTCCTTAATTTTCAAGGAGAAATACAGTGGCTGCTCCACTTCATGGAGATTATTTCTCATGCAGATATTCTTTTTGAGGATAATTTTTTCAATCTATATCGCATTCATTTGGAAGGAGAGAAATTGGAAAATTTTAAAAAATAGACCTCACAAAAGTTAGAAATACACTAATAGGCAAGGGAATCTAGATTTGCAAAAATAGACTTACGTACACCATGAACAACCCAAAATGCCCCCTCACAATAAGTTTCAATGTGAAACATATTTTCAAACTGAAAGTGGAAAACTACGAACTCTAAGTTTCTTATCATGTAGTCGATTGCATGATATGATATGTAAAACATATTTTCTAACTTTAAGTGGAAAACTATCAGCTGTTAAGTTTTTTATTGTGTTATCGATTATACAATAATATTTCATATCGCGTAGTTGATTACATGATAATATATGTGAAGTATACTTTTTAACTAAAAGTAAAAAAAATGCCAACTGTAAGTTTCTTACAGTGTAGTTTATTACACAATAATATTTCTTATCATGTTGTTAACTACACAATATCGTATCCTTCAACCACGGCAATATAATAAGTACTTACAAATTTTACACTGTCATTATAATCATATCTCAAATGACGAAGTCTATGTTTAGCATATTCAATAGTCATCTTAATATATGCTAAGATATCACTGAGGATAACAAAATCTTCTAGGTATTAAGTATTAGAGCTGAATTTATGCAATTCAAAATTTTTACATAGTCATTGAGGATCATGACTTCCATCTTTTTCGGTCCTGTTACTTGGATCAACAATAGCTTTTACTTCGTCTTTGTTTCACATTAATTGTCTTGATTGGAGAATGAAGCTGCCTGTGGATGTAGACGAGGACAAGCAGCTTGGTGTCCAATGAGTCCATGCCACAATGGGGCTAGTAGATCCGGAGCCATGCATTGGCTCCACATCGTCTCAAGTCGCTTGGTGGTCTTCATGGGCTCATCTCTCAGCTAGAAACTAGTACAAACCAGTATAGACCAAGGCATTAGCGGCGACTTATCTAATCTCATTTGTAGATAACAACTCTTTGGCTCCAACACCTTTCAAAAGCTAGAGAGGATGCCAAGGGATGAAGTCATTTTAGGCAGGAGAGTACACCACAGGTAGGAGGAGGTTGGGGCAGGAGAGGACACCGCTATAGGGAGGCAGCTGGGGCAGGAGAGGACACCGAGGGATAGATGCAACTACACCAGGAGAGGATGACGACTAAGGGAGGCATGCTTGGCCAGAGAGGACATTGGGGGATGAAAGCTCTCCGATTGGAAAAGACTTGCAATTTATAAACTTAATTTGACAGTTGTCCATTTTCAGTTAGAAAATATGCTTTGCATAAAAACTTAAGAGTACGGGGCATTCTGGGTATTTTATAGTATACACAAGTCTATTTTTGTAAATCTAGATCTGCTTATATTTTTTTTATTTTCAACATTTATCAGGTCTATTTTTAAAAAAAATTCATTTTTGAAGGTAAGGAGATGGAGACGTTGACTGTGGCTAGAGCCATCATCAAACAAACGAGCCTAATTATTGCCTCTTTTGGTCTTAAGCAAAAAAATCTTGAACACTGCTCTTTCTTACAGGAATCTTGGGAAGATTAGTTCTCAGCTGCTTTTATATACTGTATAATATTTTACTGATGTTGAAAGGGGGCTCTGCTCTTGCGTTTTTTGAGTTTTGCCTCGTTGCGAGTTTTTTTTTTTGGGTTTCTACCCTGGGAAGAGTTGGTTTGAAACCGTAACTTCATTTTGTAAAGGCCTATAAGATACCTTTTAGCCACTTAACAGAACTTCAATGTAAATTCGATTGCAAAATGGCTTACTAAACTCTGAAATAAGTAGGAGGAGAAAGTTGCCAGGCCTGTCTAATTTAGCAGCAATTATTGCGAGTGCAAGTATGGGAATCAAAGACAACAAAAAATGATATTCTAATTTCACTCATAAGTAGGGTGTTATGACGCCAAATCGATTGCATCCAAAAACATATAAATTCCTGGTCATATCATTCACATACCGTATACTTTTTGCATGATGCTGTTTTGTTTTTTTATGATACCCTTTGTTGTTTTCTTGAGAGAAAATCCAGTTGCATAGAAATCTCTCACGGTTATTTTTTCAACAACTTTTTTTTAGTGCACTCAAGAAAATAATGCCTTAGAAGTATATCTTCTATTTACCCTACACCATATCACTATGTTCTAATTTTTCAAATCAGGATGATTTCTTTTTTCAACGTATTTGCTCATTTTATTATCTGGCCTAAAATACAAATATTTTATATAATATAAATATCTTATCTTTCTTAATTTTGTAAAAAGTATTCCATGTAACTTAGGTTTACATGATATTTAAAAAAAAATTAGACCAAAATACCCTTATAACAAGGGTTAGGGTTTAAAATCGCATAAACCAGTTGTAACGATGCATAAACAAAGAAAAGATCAGAGCTTAGTGACAATTTATGATTTTTGTCAAGTGGTTTTCATGAACAACAAATGTGAATTTCTATTATGTGATTGTTGGCCTTCTTTACTTCATCGGTGATCACTCTTTTCTAATTTTTGTCTAAAATTTTTTAACTACATAAACTATTTATCCTTACAAAGGAGGTTAAGATGACACTACAACTCCAAAAAATAAATCTTGATGGATTATCCAGGGAGAAAAAGGCTATATAAGAATGAAGAATGATGTAGATGCTAAAGAATGACACTTTAGAATACTCATTATAGTCTTATACCCTATTGTGTAAAGAAGGACTCTAGTATAATTTTTTATATACAAGTTTTATTATGTAGAACATTTTATATATGTAAGCATGTACACGGTCTTAGAGGCTTTCATCCTTGACTTGATAAACAATTGTTATAATAACCAATATTGACGAATATCATGTTATTAATAACACGTTATAACGAATATTGTGTTATCAATAACACATTATGATGAATATTGTGTTATTAATAACACGCTATGCCGAATAACGTATTATAATATATGTGATATATCATATTATTATTAACATGTATTGTTGGCATATCGTGTTATCAATAACACGCTATGACAAATAACATATTATTGATAACACACTATGATAAATATCATGTTATCGATAACATGTTATGCCAAATATTGTGTTATCAATAATACACACGCTATGACAAATATCGTATTATCAATAACATGTTATGGCAAATATCATGTTACTGATAACACATTTTGGCGAATATTGTATTATCGTATATACGATAGAGGATATCGTAACATATTATATCATTAGTAACACGCAATGTTAGCATATCGTGTTATCGATAACATGTTATAATGAATATCGTGATATAGATAGCACGCTATGACGAATATTATGTTATCGTATATGCGATATAAAGGATATCATATTATGGGTTGTCGGCTCAAATAATACATATCATATTATCAGAAATATATTTTATTGACATATCGTGTTATCGTATATGAGATGTAAATTGTGTTGGATACAGGCCATGCATAGTGTGAGATCTTTGGTCTGTTTAGTAGGAGCATCCTCTCATTTTCACATTCTCGGAAGTCTCGCGAGTCATACAGAGTTGATGTACTCTACCCGATTTCCATCAAATTAGTTGTACTCCAAAAAATCCTTTCTTTTGCCACGTCCAATCCCTATTTGCGAAGTCTCCAGAGTCATTTAATCCGTTCTAAATGCAACCTATAGTTTTCTAGATTGTCAAAAAAATCTGTTTGTTACAATTCAACAGGCATTAAAGTGGCTTCCTTTGATTCCCCGTTTTAAATTTTGTTATTTTTGTATTTTTTATCTAGGAACCAATTTTTGGATTTAAAACCGAGAGGAGGCTCGGTTCTGGTTTAATCAATCATCTTTAAGTAGGTGCTTTATTTTCTATATACTATATGTTTTGATTTTGCTCATACAAATATGTGTTATTGTCGATAATTTGTCACCAATAATGAGATAAGAACTTGTGTATGAATTTATTTGTGACCTAAGAGTATATTTATCCTAAATTAAATTATATAAAATTAAGTATTAAAATTAAAAAATATTATATATATATAGACCCGTTTATATGAGCTTATGCTCATATAAACCTACGTGAGCCCGGGCTCTATAGGCCGTAAGATTTACATCCGGCGGCTCATAATACTCATGGGTTACACTCATTGGTTAAACCATGAGTATTATGGGCCGCCTGATATAAATCCGATGGCCTATAAAACTCGGGCTTACGTAAGTTTATATGAGCCTAAGTTTATATAAATTATATATATATATATATATATATAGTCCTATTTATATGAGCCCGGGCTCATATACGCCTACGTGAGCCCGGGCTCTATGGACCATTGGATTTACATCTAGCAGCCCATAACACTCATGGGTTACTTATGGGCATTTAAACCCATAAGTATTATGGGCCGCCGGATATAAATCTGACAGCTTATAGATCCCGGGCTCACATAGATCCCGGGCTCACATAAATACATATGAACCGAGCTCATATAAACTTTATATATATATATATATATATATAAAAGTAGATAGGTAATATAAAAAAAACTCTAATTTTAATGCAATATTAGCATATTGTTAAGGACAAAGTCACCTTCAACGTGGTTGCAATCAAGAAACATCAACGTATCTGTCTGCCTCGTCCTGCAAATCTCAGTGACGCTTGACGTTTCCGCAAGGAAAACAACAAGCTCAGGGTACCTGCCAAACGGGGACTACTAACAAATTTATTCCAAGTAACACGCCCCAATACTTATCCAAGAGGCGCTTAACCTGTGGAGCCGTTGATCGACTATGCACAGAAGTGAATAAACTCTGCACACGGTAAGAGATTTTCTAAGATCAACGGCTCGTGAAACTTCACCAGGATTTGAGTTCCCCTACAGTACCGTCCATTGGTGGTGTCTACATAGATGAACCGCTCATTATTTGGAGCAAAGAAAAGCTCAAGACACTAAAATGTGATTGAAATGATCATTCCCTTTCTCCCAAGGCAGGTTGGAGGTGGCTGTAAAACCCCAAGCCCTAGACTGAGCAAGAACATACCAATTGTGAACTGACCATGTTTGAACGTTTGCTATGGCCCGAAATCCTAGGTCCCCAATAAGGATTACAAAAGCCTCAGAGATGGAGCTTGGCTGGAGACAAGCACAGGAGGATCGGTATGTATGTGTGTAGATTGTTGTGTTGCGATGATTGAATGGTACACGTGAATGGGGTGGTACATGCTTTGTCCGCGTGACAGTAGAGACAGCGGATCGAGTATGGATGAGTGATATATATCACTAACACACCTAACTGAAAAGTTTGCTACTGTACAATCTATATTTATATTTATGATATAATTTTTTTCCTTTCCTCACCGTATCTCATTGAAATAATTCAAACCTGTCATTGCCACCAGTGCAATATATATCTGTGACACTCCTTCCCCAACTTATGGTGGGCAAACTAAGTTGAGGCAAGGGCAATTCTAGACTTATTAGTTGCTCTGAGTGTTAATCTCTCATTATAAGAGGGCCTACTAAACATGCAGGGATGAGTGAGCTCCCATGTACAAGACTGTCATCACGTGGTTGGTTGGTTCTCAGTGGGAAGGTTGTATTGAGGGGAGAGAAGAAGTTCCCCGTGAGGGAAGTTTGGAGTCATTGACAACTATAAACATTCGTTTTGGCGCTTCCTTCGCTGCTTTCGATGGCTCCCCGATCACGAGACCAGATTCCTCTTCTCGCCCTCCAACGCGTTTATTCTCTTACTCGCAGTATCATGCATGGACACTGATTGCCCTATCTGGTCCATAATGGAACCAATGTTGTTTTAATTGCTAACTCCTCAATTATGATTGTTCCATCTCTCTCTCTCCCCCTTTTGTGGGTATTTTAATTGTTGTTTGCAATCAAATTAGGATCTGAAAGTGGTGTAGAGCTAGCAATTTTCTTGTCCTTTTCTGCAGTCACTTTACTGTTAACTATGAGCAATTGATCACTGCACGAAAGATTGAATCGTGATCAGTTACATGGTATTTTGATTGTTCCATGATAATTTCTTTAACCGATAGATAGTATTGATTATCCAACAGAAGTAATAACCAAGACGCAATAATGAAACTCCTCCTGATCATATGTCATATTTTAAACATTCTGAACAGGATATCGCTTACTATATCTCCATTAAATTGTAAGTTCGAAACTGCTTATATTCAGGACATGAGTGATTGAGGTGAAGAAATGATAAATGATTTTGTATTTCTCAAGAGACTATTTGGATTGATAGTATTGGTATAAGTGAAAAGTTTGTATGAGCCCGGGCTTGTATGCATCTGGGTGAGCCTAAACATTATGAGCGATCAGATCAAAATCCAACTGTGCTCAATGACTGGGCTTAGTAGTCAGGCTTGAGCTTGAGCTCATATAAACGAGACTCTTGGTATAATGTCAGTACTTTATAGTGGCATTGGTATGAAAAGTTTATTAAATTAGATGTATGATGCACGTTATGACTCAGCTAATGCTTGCACAAAGTAATCCAGCTAGCCATTTTCTTGTAGAGGCCAACACCCAAATACAAACTGTCCAGATACTAACAATGAAGTGTAGCTTTGATCATCGTATTACTATTTTTTATTCCGATTACTATTTTCTCTAGTTGGCAGGTAGTCTGGAACGGAGCTCGTGACTTAAGGTCACAGCAAGGACAACTTCCATCATCATCTGCAATAAAATTCCGTACAAGATAAGCACAAATTCATCAGCTACTGAACTCAAATATTCATATTAATGACAGAATTTCGTCCTGAACTTAATAGCCAGAACCTCAAAAAAAAAAAATCTAGGCAGAGTGGCAGACCAAGTGGTATTTTAGTCACTTGTATCTGTCAGGAAACTGTGGCAACAATGTGGGAGAGAATTCAGATTATTATATAAATAGGAGGGGAGGAGGACTTCTCTTTCGAGCAGATTGGGGAGAAGCATATAGTGAGAAATTACTGTGCGCTGGAAAGTAAGTGGAGAATAAGAGCAATGGTGTCTAGGGAGCGCAAGAGAGCTGTTCTGTATGAGAATCTGAAGCTACTTAGATCAATTACCAACTCTCAAGCCGTAATGCCTCAACTACTAGCTAATTCCCTTAAGTAGCATCAACCTGTTCTCTTCTCATTATCTTTCACTTACTGTCTTTCCTATCAAAGTCCATCCTTCCTTCTTTTTTTCTTTTTCTTTTTTATGACCTCTTATTCCATTATGTAGATGTTTTTTCCTAAGAATGTTTGTCCAATTTATAGGACAGTTGTAAGGTATAACTAGAACCGTTCATTTTAATTGTTTGATAGGTAATTAGAACCTTTCATATGCTTGTACAGTTCAATTTCATCCATTTTTCTATTCTTCAACTGCCTATCCCTTGTCTAGCTAGTTTCATTTAAGTTCTATGCCATGTATTCATTTGAACCTATTTTTTTGTTGTCATGTGTTGTATCATTGCAAACGATCATTCGAAGATCTGAAAAAAAGCAAAATTCATCTGTATTTTTATCCATGCTTAAAACTAGCTGTGAATATGTCAAATTCAACAATAATATCTACTAGTTAATTATTTCAATTTTGTCAATATTCTCAAGTATATTATGTCAAGTGTAGGTTATGTTGGAAGCCGAATTAAAGTGATTTTTTTCTCATAATCCTTTCCTCCTTTTGGGCAGCTTAGTAAGACTTCGATAATTGTAGATGCGTCGAAGTATATTGAGGAGTTGAAGCAAAAGGTTGAAAGATCCAAACAAGACATAGCATTGGTCCACGAACCTTCGAACCGTAGCCAGCAAATGGTGTCTTCTCTATCATTTTGTTTCCACTTCGATCTCCACTCACTCTTTCACTTAATCTTTTCCTTTCAGTACTGTTCTGACATATAATTCTATCTTTTGCTATGCTTGAGCAGGTTACAGTTGAAATGATAGATAAGGGCTTCCTTATAAATATAATTTCAGAGAAGAGCTGCTCTGGCTTGCTTGTCACTGTGCTCGAAGCATTTGAGGAACTAGGGCTCAATGTAATTGAGGCTAGGGTTTCATGTACAGACACATTCCATTTGGAAGCTGTGGGAGAAGTAAGCTTGACCCTTAATGCTTTAAAGTTTTCATAATGAGCATTAAAGTATGCCTTAAAAGACCTGGGCCAGCTAAGGCACATTCTTGTCTGGAAGTGCATGGCTTATATCACATGTAGATATGCATTCATATATGACCTCACTATAATTCATCTTCTTTGCTAAAAGTGAGTTTATATAATATTGCAGAATCCAAACCAAGATGAAAGCATAGACGCTCAAGAGGTTAGACGGGCACTTCTGCAGGCTATTAGAAATTGTAGTGGAAATGATGATCTAGAATGAAGGAAGCTAAAGTTTTCCTGTGTCGTCTGAAATTTCTTCTTTTGTCATTTCATTTCCTATTTTTCCTGGTGAACCAAAGTTTCCTAATGGAAGCGTAAGTAATTATATGTTTGCTCTGCAAAAGTAAACTTCTTGCCGAGTGTTTGCAATTTTAAAACCATTTGCATGTTGCTAAGTCTCATGGGATAAAGCCTTTTAGCCCAACCAGCAACCAATCCATTCAGCTTTCACCCAAAATTTGCACACCATTATATAAGGAAAGAGAGGATCCTTTTTAGAGCCTTTATTCCCTCGAAAATACAATGAATAAGGCCCTTTACTTTTACCCAAACCTAGGATACAAGCTTGTACTTGCACAAGATAATACCCTAGTGAATTAGACCCCTACCTAGCTAACTCATTTCTTAGCGCTCTCAACCCTCTCTTGCTGGTTACAACCTTGTTGCCCTCTTATTTAACCCTTCCCCTTACATAGGTGAGGGGAGGGAGGGAATATCTTTACATATTCGTCATACAAGTGCCTACCCTATCTGAAGTCCCAGCTCAGCTAGGAATCAGCCTATACCCTCCATCAAGAGTTCAACTTTCATTTAGCATCCTTTTGGCCTCCTACTCTGATTCAAAATACTTAACTCGATCACAAGTCTCTTACCTCAGTAAAGTATGCTCTCCATCCACCTCTAACATAAAGTTTGAGTTTTAGTATTTAACCATCTTGAGCAGTCCACTTCCATGCAACCATTGTCATCAAGTTTCCAAACTGGCATTAGGCCACCACACAAACTCCTAGTGCTAGAATAGTTGCCAATGAACCAACAAGACGTCAAACTTTTATCATTATGCACTCAGCCATCCATGTAGAGCAAGGCCTGCAGTCTGCGCGTCTAATCATAGCTGCCACATGTGCCACGAATATGGCTTCGTATCCAATTCTTACCCCAAGTAGGAGTTTTTCATATCTGTCATGCATGTATATGACTCCCTCTATGCTAATGGTTCCTAACTTGTCATTAAGTCTCATTCCAAGTAGAACTTAAGCAAATCTATCCGTCAATGTGCCAACATGTATACTTCTTCCGAAGTATGCTTGACTTAGCTGTCCACACGCTAAAACTGAGGAGCTGCCTAACCCCCTTTGCTTATTAATTGGCTAAGGGTCTACCTGTAAGCTTGATGTATCCCATCTACATTAGGCATATGCTATTCGAGGATATGACATGGTGGGAATTTGTTATACTCTATGAATGGATAGATAGGGACTTCGAACTTTAGAGAGTTTCCTATTGTGCACATCCGTATTCCCTGGTTATTCAGAGTTGGGGTGCTGCAGAGCCTTGGTCTTTTCGAGAGGTACCGCGGCAAGTAATTAGACAAACACTGAAACTCCTCTACGGTAGCAGTCTCCCCCAGTCACGTGCACCATCTCTTTCCTGCTTGAACAGATGCAGCAGGTGCAGCCAGCTTTATAGGGTAGTAGTATCTGGGTATAAAAGTGGAAATGCTGGGTTTTCATTGCCTTGTAATTAATTAATAACACAATTGTCAAGGTTTAAAGCAACGAACAGTACTACTAGTCTGACTCTTTTGTCGATAATATATCCAAAATCGAAGCTTTTATTAATGGAAAACGTTGTCCATAATTAACGAAGGAAATTCAGAAAAGCTGATAGCCTGATAGCGAGAGACTATTATTTTAATTAATTAAATTTACAGCAAGGGATAGTTATATGCGTGACCATTGTTATGTAATTTGTTAATGTATCGATCATCACATAGAAACTAGTTACGTTAAATATTTGGGTCACTTATGAGGCCCTTAAGGACATTAACACCTTAAAAGAGATAAGATGAAGACAACACTTCTTAAACCTAACGCTAAAGCTTAGAAAGAGTTATTTATAGAATTAGTGCTATATTAATTAAGTACCTAATCACTAATTAACCCCGACCAGATTAGTTGAAATTCAAAAGTCATGACATTAATGATACCAAAAAAGATAAAAGTGCCCCTAGGCAATAAGCCACTACCCCCAACCTTTAGATTCTACATTCGAAACCATAGACCCTCATTCCCTCAATGGTCAAGGTTCCTCCCAAGACATCAATATCGATTGTACTTTGCCTATGGCCGAGTAACACCCTTGACAACAATGTTACTTCTATGTTGCTAATCTCCACCCTCTACTATTGTAACGACTTGAATTTTGTGGGGTATTAAGTATGTGTACTACTTAAATTATGAGTTGTAGTTGATGTGGTAGAATGACTTTGAGTTAAAGGCCGAGCTTGTCAAAGGTTGGCTGTGGCGAATTACGAGGACCTAATTCTTTTAAGGAGAAAAGAATGTAATATCTCATATTTTTAGGTTTTAAAAATTAAATATGTGAAAAATAAGGTGTTTGACCCTTTAACCTTCTTAGTAAAATAACTTTCTTAATATTTAGAATTTTTAGATTAAAACTAATATGATTAGAAAGTAGACGAAAGAACTTCGAAACGCGACTAAGAACATGCAAATCAGAGTTCGAATGAGGGAGATACAAATATTCGAAGTTGAACATATCGTATAGGGCCTGTTTACATGATTTAAACGTGTATTTGGGTCGTTTAAGTCTTTTTGTGGGCTTGATTAATTAGAATTCTAAAATTACTTTTAAATGGTTCAATTAGGTGGCCTAATTGAGGGGGATTGGACCAACTTCTAGGGGATTAGGGTTCCTAATCCCCATACTTATAAAAAGGATGATTACGGTTGTCACGCCTAAGGTTTTTCTACACATTTACTTTAAAAACTTTATTAATATTTTATTTCAAAATACCGACGTAAATCAAATGAACCAACATAATCCAAAATCATATAAAAATAATTTTCGTAAATTAATTCATCATATGACAAAACTAAAATTCTCAGGCGTGACCCAAAACGAAAACATATAACTAGAACTCGCCATGGCCATGGTCTTTAAAAATAAATACATCCCAGGCCTTTCTGAGTACAAGTTCTTCAACAGTCTGTGTTCTGATTCATATATGGATACACAAGTCCAGAAAATAATACATGTCTCATACCTTAAACAATACATACAATCGTGGCACTAAAATCCACGTAGCCTCACTACAAATTTGCTGCACTATAGGTCGAGGAAGAATTGTCCGCACGGGGAAAAGTCCAGTCTCAAACAGCTATCGATCGACCTGCAAAAGCCTCCAGTCGAAGGGGCTAAAAAGATGGGGTGAGTATTTTCATACTCAGTAGGAAAATACCCAGTAGGGGACAAATATAAATCAATGAACTTCGTAAGTTCATATAGATGCTTTCATGCAATCACACATGAAGTAAATAGGATAAGAAGTATAAATATGGTCATGCATACGAATCATCGTGCAAATCGAACTTACTCTTATTCATATATCATGCTCTTACACTTACGCTCTAAAACAGTCTTATCAGCTTACTCGTACAACGTATGCTTACACTTACAACATACACCTACTCGTACGACCTTATTCGTACGAACTTACTGGGACGACCTTACTTGTACAATCATACTCTTACACATAAATGTACTCTTACATCTTCATTAGAAGCTTACACTTACTCTTACGCTTACCGTCTGAATCAAAGTCTCACAAACTTACTCGCACAACATACTCATACTCATAACTTACTCTTACTGTCTTCCAAAGAAGCTCACACTTACTCTAAATCTTACACGTACAACTTACTCAGCATCTGAAACATACACTTACTCTTACGATCGTACACATACTACCGACAACTAAAGCTCATTACAATTAATAAGCTCCAGTGTCGGAAAAGAATGGAATGCCACTGGGGCGTCACCTTAACCTTCGGGGATCAACTAAACACCATGGACTTTTCCGAAGGCAAGGCACACCTATGCTCATGGGGCATAGGATCAAATAGGTAAGAGCAGATCCATGATACTACTTACCTGAGCGCGCAAATGCCCACTCTCTGGGGCCATACAGTGCCAACTAAGGGCGGAAAACATACAGTGCCACTCTTGGGCGGGAATCTTACAGTGCCACTCTAGGGCAGAACATATAGTGCCATCGGTAGGCAGAAAACATACAAAGCCCACGAAGGGCAGAAACTTACAGCGCTCTCAATAGAGCATCAAACGTCTGGGCCGATACAGCACCAAGACTAAATACCGCAGGAAAACACCATGGCTAGACCAGAAAGGACGCTCAGTCGATTACTTATCGACTAGCACAAAACGGAACTTAATTCGTCAAAACCCTCAGTCTCAACCTCACCACGTTATAAAATTAGGGTTACTTACATTCAAGTTCATCTTAGGTAACTTATGCCCGTACAATTATGGTCGGAACGACTTCTACAAATCTCTGCAGTCTTACTTTAACTCGTGATCCATCCTGATAATCTTACCATCCTACACTTACGACCTTACAACTTAGAGCATCCGCCTTAAAACTGAATATTCTTACTCAAACTTCTCAAATGAGACCCTTTTTGACCTAAGTCCTGTTATCAAACCCTTACTAATTCCTTACTCATTGTCCTTTCATTACAACTCATATTACGTATATTATGCCAGTACAATTATGTCGTTCTCTCTTACTAACTCACAATTCCCCAAGATGTTTAAAACCTTAAGTCTTCTAAATCCTTATATTGCTTACGTCTTCTGCTCAATGCTCCGACGTACCACCTGACTCAATCCAAACTAATCCTTCAATCTCATCAAATCTAACCTTCACTTGTCAATCTTACGTCTTTACTCGCCTAACATACAGTCATAGTTTCCACATCATAGTCCACGAAGTACTCCTTCACCAAATATACAATCGACCACTTTTCCTCATACCATCCATCACTTACCACCAGTCCACAACAAAGATCACATACTCTAGTCACATGCATACGATTCATAGCAACTTACTACGTGCCCTTAGCCTTTACTAACATACGCATACAATTCACACACATACAACATGCTTTTCTAATCAGCATAAACATGCAAAATATTAAATTATAAACTCCTAGCATGCTACTACACAATCAAAGCATGCTATAATGACATTACGAGTTCAAGGTCTCCTACCTTGTATTCCACAGGAGTTTGATGGCGAGCAAATGACGGTGGCGGCGTCGATAGCGGAATAGGCGGCCAAAAGCATCGCACTGAGAGAGTTGTTATGTCCCGAGGATTTTCAGAGATGCTGGAATTTATCTTGATAAGGTTAGATTAATTACACTCAAAGCATAAGACTGCGTGCACTAGGGCGGGCAGATACAAGGTCGTGCCACTAGAAATGGCAAGAACGACCACAGAATAGGGGCTAACTGATTGGAAGTCGGCCAACGGTTTAAAAAACGTCATTGGCCACAAAACATTAAAATAGACAGCGGACCACATCCAACGGCAGCAATTCTGCATCATCGAAGCCTCACACGGTGGCGGAGGCTTTAACGACCATATTGCATAGTGGTGGAGATGTTTCCTAAACATACGTTGAGGCACTAAGGTCTAGCGTAAGAGGCCGACAAAGGCAGTGTCATTTCTAAATGCTACTCACCACCAATCCATCGTACAGATAATCGTGCATTAAGCACGGCTTACGGTGGAAGATATGGCACGACATCGGTCAAGCCATCGATGGGCTGAGTTTAATGGCTGACTGTGTTACTTTCGCTTGAAAGGATCTGAATTCGAGGACTCTTTCCTGGTATGTTCCGGGTCGTGTGTAATAAAAAGTGGGGGTACAAAGGTAAATTCGGGCTAGAAGTGCTGGCCCTAGCCGTCGCTGGGCCCGAGGCAGAGTCCATGTTGGTCGGATCTGCAGCCCAAGTTCGCGCAACGTCAGGCGGAACAAGTTGGCTCTAGGCTGGGGGGTCACTTGACCACGGTCAGAGGCATACCCCGAAGCTAGGGGCGTTTGTTTTGGCAAAAAGGCGTGCAGGGGCGGCCAAGAATGGCATTCCCTTAACGTTGTCGGGTCAAGTTGGCGTCGCGGCTGTCCGCTGGTCGACGCCAGTAGCAGCAAAACTAACGACAGAAAGAACAAAGGGATTCGATTTAGTCGGGGCGACGAAGCACCGGGCCAGGGTAGTGGACACGCTATCATCGGCCACAAACGGTCGAACGAGGGGCCAAGGGACAGACCTAGAAGACGGTGGCAATTCAGCAATCGCTGGACCACAACGATTCGAATAGACATCAACCCGATGTTACACAAAGTCAATCAGTGAAGAGCGGGCGCTACCAGAGAATAAGAAAAACAAAACCAAAGCATAGAGTTGTCCGGAATCGAAAGACGGTAGGAGGGATGACGGGCCGGAGGAGGTAGCGGTTTAGTCTAAGGCAGCGGCCTTGCCGTCGCCGGTGCAGGAGAAGGCCAATGCCCAAATACCAACGATACAGTCGTGGTTCACAATGCAAAGAAACGGAGAAAAGGAGGGATTTTTTAATCCCACTCGGAATTGGGAGGGAGACGGCGGTCAGGGCGGCAGCCGGGGCAGCAACCTTGTCGTTGTCGGACTGGGGGAAGGCCAAAGGTCGGTCACGGTGGCCGGCCACCAGAGGCACAACCGTCGGCTGCAAACACAGACAACAGAAACATTGGCGGCAGAGTTTTTCCCATTGGTGGCGAAGGAGAGGCGGAGAGGCTGAGGGAGGCGAGGCCGGACCAAGGGTGGCGGCCCTGCCCTTGCTGGGCCAGCTTAGGCCAAAGGTCCTCCAATGGCGGCTGGTAGCCTGCGGCACCGCGGGCGGCCGTACAACACAGAACCAGAGAACAGACACACAAAAACAGGGTAGTCGCATTTTACCTCACGCCAGCGACGGAGGGGCGGGGAGGCCGGGATGGCGGTGGTCGGAGCTTGCTCTGGCCGGGACGGAACCGTGGTGGCGGCCTGGCGGTCATGCAGTTGACGGCGGTGGCGAATCGGCAAAATGGCAGTTCACCAACCAAAACGGGAAGGGAGGAAAAGAGCGGCGGCGGGCGGCGGGGAGGCCGGGACGGCGATGGCCAGAGGTGTCTTTGGTCGGGGCGGAAGTGTGGAGACAGGCTGGCGGCCATGCAGACGGCGACGGTGGCGATTCGGGGCGAAACTCACGATTCGGCGTCTGTTGTGCTAAACCGGAAGAGGAAACAAGGTGACGGCGGCCGGCGGGGCCAGGCCAGGGAGGCGGTGGTGGAGTCGCCAGGCCGTGGCTGGCCGGACGGAAGCCGGCGACCACCGGCGGCACTGCCTCCGGCATCAAACAGTGAAGGCTGCACCCCCCCCGGTTTCACTGTTCATCCAGCGGGTCGGGTGTGCTGACCCGATCCGCTTTATGTTTTTTTTTATTTATTTTTTTATTTATTTTTTCAGCTCTTCATTTCTTCACATTTCTGTTCTCCCGCATCGCGTCTGATTTTCACGTCAAAAATTTCTGTAATGCGTCGAGGCCCATGACCTGCGACTAAACCCTACTCTCGACACTTATGGTCACGAATAGTACGAATACGAATATGCCGAAGCGTAAAATTTATTTATCGAATATACGTCCAAAAACTGCAAAGCATTGCAGAAATTGCAGAACATAGCAGAAAAATACAGAAAAATTACAGAAAAATCGGGGATATTACAAGGGCACAATGAGGGAGGTCTTTTGCCGAAAGGGTGGAGAAGGTGGTGAACGGCAAGGCTCTGGCAAGACTTTGGCAGTGGTGGATTGACAATAAATCAACAATTAAAGTAAGATTGTTGTTGTTGTCTTTGAGTGTATATTAACGAAGGTTTTATTAAATAAATTTGAATGTAATTGGATTTTTGCAATTTGCAATTTATGATTGTAGAAATCACTGTTATGTAATTTAGTTTCACTCTTACATAATTTAGTTTTTGGTTTGGCTGGCCAGTCACCGATAGGCCAACGCCGTCCAGCCAGAGACCAACAATGGCTTCTGACGGGCTAGACTCTCGCACATGACTGCTGCCAAGAAGATTGCCGGACCGGTGCAAAAAAAAACCAAAATATGGGGCACTGTTCCTGTAACACCCGCCTATTTTAGGATAATATAATATTAATAATCCTGTCTGACGTGCGAAATTAGTACACACGAACCGGACTGACGGGCATTAATCGTGAAACGATTGTATGCTCAATGTAGAATACGTCGGAGTAATTGCACAGCCAAGAAAATAAAATCATATTGACAAAAAGTTTATAACATAAGTTTAATATACATACCAAAATTTACTGTACATGGAGCCAGTAGTTATAAAAACATGATTATCCTGGCACATCATGTCTTTACACGTTGGTCACATATATAATTACATTATGTAGAAAACACACGACTACTTGAAAAACTTTTCTTCTTTCCCTTGCTCCATCGTCGCAACATCTGCAAGGGCTGGGGGTGCATGAGTATATTTATACTCAGTAGGTTTGTTTAAAAATCTAAAAGAAATGCTAAGCAAAAACATCTTTTAAAATCAAATCAAACAAATTCACAAAATCAATCAAATCCACAAGCTGCGATACCCAACGGCCTACCTCCGCGCTCATGGGACAATGGAGGCCACTAAGGGAAGGAGTTTCCCCATGATGCTCCACCCTGTGTGCGCCACTAGCCGATCATTTTTCTCGGCGGGCATCAAAACAGTGTACGAAACCACAACACTATGTAGTACGTACAAAATTAATTGATATACGTAGCAAAATTGTCACATAATTCAAGAGAAAATCCATTCATCGGTTAAAACAAGTATCATACTTATACTTGAATCAAATACTTCAAGAAAGATGGACTCAAATCAGCAAAGCAGTTATTTAGAGTTTAAAACACCCTACCTTAGCCTTGAATATAAAATTTGTCAATATAAAGACTCCAGAAGATGAAAATAACCCCACCACAGTGTTCAGCATGTTCGCTTTAGTAGAGAATGCCTTTTGAACGGGCAGAATAGGGCTTGAAATGACTCAGAAACAGCAAAAAGAAGAAAGGGGAAGATTAGGGAAGAGGCACGTATTTTGAGGTCTTAGAGGGGTTGCCTTGAGAAAATAACACTTCCGGTGCGTAGAGCACCCTTGAATTAGTAGGAAACGGGTCTTGGAACGTGAAAATCGGACTTAAAATGGGTCAGAAATGAAGAAAACAGTGAGAGGGGAATTTTGCAGAAAAAACTGGTCGGAGTGGGTTTAAATAGGGGAGGAGGAGGCGTTTTCCGGCGGGCGCCGCCGCCGGAACCGGTGGGCGCCCGCCGGCGCTGCCACAAAAACAGGCGGCACCCACTGGCGCCGCCGCGCGTTGTGGGCGCGCGCCGCGCCGAGCCGCCGAAAATATATATATATATATATATATTTTTTATTTTAATTTCTAAAAATTCCAAAAATCGTAACTTCCTATCCCGAACTCTGATTTGCGCATTCTTAGTACTGTTGAGTTCGTATTCATGAGCCCTACGATACAAGACCACTTAAGAACCATTTTACCTAATTTCAAAAGTGGGTCCTGCCGGTTGAACACGTTTCCCGAGGTCATAACTTTTGTTCCCGACCTCCGATTTACGCATTTTACGACTCGTTACGCTTGTCTCCACAAGCTCTACCATACTCTTCTAAAATATTATCTTGTAAAAATCTTTAAAATATTTAAAACTCCAAAATTATTTTTACTAAAGACATAAAATTTTACCGAGAATTTAGAGTCGTTACAGTTCCTCCGGCCGCCAACAACATACGATGGGACCTGGTCTCCCAGAACAGCTGTGTGACGACGGTCCATTTGAGCCGGTCCCTCGCCAGTCTGTGATAGGAGGCTGGTCACCACCACAGTTTGTTACAAATAGTAGAAGAGAAAAAGGGGCGGCCTTTTGGCCAGTGGCTGGCCACCGGATGGAGGCAAACCAACGTTGTTGGTTCCACCGTGGTCTGATAGCCTGGAATCCCCTCGGCTGCATCCCATCTGCCGCGGTATGAGCGGCACCACTAGAGGCCGAGTAGCCACTGGCCAGTCGCGGGGAAGATGAACTGTGAAACAGGTCATTGCACACTGGATAGGGTCGGGTTGCCTGAATTGGTCTGATTTCGCTCATTAGTAGGTTGTAGATGTGGAATAAATTTGGAAAAAATTACAAATTACCATGATTGTATGTCGAGTGTCCTTACTAAGTTTCAGGTTGGGAAAAAATCTCAAAAGCTTTGAAATGATCAATTTACCCTTGTGAGTTGAAGCATAGAATAATAATTATTGACTAGACTTAGGGGCTCTAGGTCAAGAACCTATGAGTGGATTCAAAAATTGATAAAAAATTTAGTGAATTTTAGTATATATCCTAAATTTGGACCAAGACAAAAGTTAGAGAATATTCTCAATAAATCAATATTTGACTATTTTACCCCTAGGGTTAATGTAAGATTATTAATTGAACCGGGGTCGGTTCGAGGGGTTTATGACCCCGTTAAATAGTAAGGAAGTTACCTCGGGTTCATAATATCAAGGTGTACCCCTGTAATTAGTTTTGGACCTTTTAGTGTTCAAGGAGGCTTTGAATAAAAAGATAGAAATGCCCTTATGTGTAGACCGGCCTGCATTCGCGTGGATGAAATTAATGGGCCAATGTGATACTTAAATCTTTTGAGTGGTTATAGACTTACCCGAGATCAGAGATGACTATATCCAATGTTATATAATGACCTCAATGCCCTTACGTACATTACGATCAGTTTTCAAAGAGATTTAATAAGTTAGCCCATAGATTAGGGTACGAGAGCTTGAACAATCTAATATCATTATTTAATTTAGTTATTGATATTATGATCTGCTTGAACCTGTGTGGTTCTGATTATTTATGTTGTTTATTGTTTCGATATTGCTATTGATATTGTGATAATAACTTATCACTATCATAAGATTATTGAACGAATTGATGGGGTGGTTAGCTTTGGATTGGGCGAGAACACCTAATAAAGATAAAGACTAAAATACCTAAGAGTGGTCTGGGACTAGTTCATAGAGTGAACAAAGCCTTTGACCTGGATAGTCCATGAACCGGTCCTAACCCTAATGAGGGTATTTTAGTATTTATCTTGATTAGGTGTTCTCCCCCAAATCGAAAGACAACCAATATCTCTTATTATTCTTCATTAACCTTAAGTTACCGATTAATGCATCAATAATTAACATAAATAACATATTGTCACACAAGTGCATAAATAATAAATGAAGGCCCGTTGCACTCATTTGTAGGGTTAGGGCTCAGTGAATTCAAGCTTGATAATGTAGATAACTCTAACGTATCACACGAGTTACATATTTAATACTCTAGTTAATTGATGTACAAGGTTGTAGATATGTGTAATACACTGCCTTAAACCCTAAAAATTAGGATTTTCCCCTTGTTTCCCATGACATTGTGACCTCACAAGGTCTTGTTGTCACTTACTAGTCATGCCCCTTCATTTTGAAGCCATTTATAGGGTACCCTAATCTTGATTTACTAGGTTATCCATTTCGACAAAAATAGAATATATTGCCCCTAAGGGTGTTAGGGTAATTTTACCACCTAGGGTACCCTCCCTTTGGTCATTCTAGTCATTTTACTGCCCTCTATAGATTTTAAGTCATTTTGATTAAGGCCTTCTTGACATCTAATGGGTCTAAAATTAGGCACAATGGTACTACTTGACTTCATGGACTCGGTGTAATTTTTCTGGCGTGAGATGGGGCTGTGAACCCTTTGAACCGACCTAGGTTGACTTAACAATTTACAATTAACCCTAGGGGAAATAAAGTCAATTACCCACTCACTGGGATTTTTCCTCACTACGTGGCTTGGCCTTTAAATAGCCTGCCCATTAATATCATTGAGAAGTTTCCCAAATTTTAAATCAATTCATAGGTCTCTGAACTTGAGCCCCTAAGTCGGATAAGTGGTTTTCACATGATAAATTATCTACAAGGGGTAAAAGGGTCATTTTATAGTCACTGTGATTTTTCCTCGATCTGAAACTTTGTCAGAATACTCTCACACCTCTTAGGGTCCTTGAGTATCTTTGTAGAATTTGTTTGGCACTCTTAGCCCCCTGACCCGGACCTAGTTCTCTCCCCTTCTTTCTTTTTTTTTCTAAATCTGGGCCGAACGGCCTGGCTCGAAACTAAACTCAACGACCCGCATAGCGGGTCCTCCTATTCGCAGCTGGCAAGAGGCCTACTGGCCAATAGGCACCCTAGGCCACCGCTATGTGGCGAGGGCTGGGCAGAATTGGATTGCCGCCTGGCGGTGATTCTGACGGGCCCAGCCCCGTCGCCATTCGATGGCTGGCCGGGGCAGAAAGGGGCTTCTTTCCTTTTTTATATAATATGCTAGAGGCACCACGATAGCTGGCTGATGTGCCTATCTTGATCAGATTGCCGTCGTCCGGCGATTACGGCTAGATAGGACCTGCCTTTGGCTGCGGCTGCGCCGCGCTGCTGCACTGATTCACCTTTTTATTTTTTTTCCTGGTTAACAACATTTGTAGCCACTGATAGGGATACCACAACCAAGGTAGGTGCACACCAGGGCTAATGTGTCACCCCCGCAATGGGTCCAACGACTAGCGGTCGGACGGTGGCTAGCCGATGTCTAGCATAAAATTACACGAACAATGATTTCTTCAATCACTATTCATATAACTTATATATATATAATCTAATTTACTTAATGAGATCTATGCGAATCGAAACTCAAAATCCTACCTCAATGGCCGAGTTGTCGTCGATCCATCGCCGCTGAAGCCTCATCGAAAAATTTCATCGGCGGCTCCTTCCCCCTCAACGGTCCAAGCTATCCCCTCTTAAAAGCCCTAATTAGCCTTATAAAGACATGGGGATTAAAGTTCCTAATCCCCCAAAGACTTGGGCCAAACCTCTCCCAATTTTGTCACTTAATTGGGTACTTAAAACATAATTTTGAAATATTAATTGATCGGGCCCGTATAGTGATTTAAACGGACAATTCACGTGTCCAATTCGAGTAAACGGGCCCTGTACTTTATTTATAACTTCGAATGGTCGTATCTCCCTCATCTGAACTCTGATTCATGATTTCTTGGTGGCGTTTCAAAGCTCTTTATGCCTACTTTACATCCATACAAGTTTTACCACCAATTCCCACTTGTGATCAAGTTATTCCCACGAGAAGGTTAAGGGGTCCAACACCTTAATTTTCACGTGGTCAACTTCAAAAATTTAAAAAATTGTTGGACGTTACATCATTTGGCACTTAGGTTGACATCTGATGAGTCTGTCTATTATTGGGATTACATGGAGATATTAATTATCGAACGATAGTTCAAGAGATAATTAATAACATTGTTTGATATTACTTGTTTAATTGGAACAAGTAGAACAATTAAAGGACTTGCATAAAATGTAGGTTTTCTTAAAATACCTAAGTATTGCATATGTGATGTTATGTTTCTTAAGATAGTGTAAATTTATAGGCAGAACTACCTTTGGATCCGATCTTGTTGGAAACATTGGAGATTGTAGTCTGATGAGTACATAGGTAACTAACATCGGGTGATGTTATCCCGATCCCAAAAATATTAATTAATACTTTTATTTTTTTAAAATGCTCCTCCAAGGGGTAGGAGATGCTTGGTTGTTGTTCGGTCATGTTTGCTTATAGGTTCTTTAGATGGGGACGTTGCAAAATCAAGACGTTAGTGGGCATTTGAGGACGACGTTGCATTAGTGGGATCTAATTTCTTACTTCTGCAATCTTGTAAGTAATTATAATTACTGGCGTGAGAGCTAACTTTACTTGGTTGTTTATTTTCGGACAGATGATAGACTTGTACTTGGAGGGTTAATATGCTATTTATTGAATTTTGACATGTGCAATAATATCATATGTTTTGATATTCATATTTGTGAACCCTAATTATCACGACCTAGATATTTAATTGGATGATTTGTTTTGTGTTTAAGAAAGAAAAAAAATATTATGATTTATTGCGTGTCCTTTATTTAGAAAGGGTTTTAAAAATTCGGGTCATGACTGTCCCAATCATAGGCATGTGCCTCTTGTCTTAGTTGAATGCTCACATGTTTTATGAACTATGGATGAACTTATGATGCATAGGTGACATGATTATGTGTTTATAGAATGTAAGTTAGATCATGATGCATAAGTTACATAAATATGTATTTATGAAATGTGAATTATATCATGATGTACAGGCTGCATGATTATGTATATATAGAATGTGATTGATATCATGATGCACATGTAGCATGAATATGTGGATGGAATGTGAGTTATCTCATGATACACAGGTTTAGAGAATGAATAAATGAAACATATAATTGAGAATGCATGTGGTGTTTTTATGAGTTCATATTCCATAATAAAACCCTTGCTAAGCTAAGCTCACCCCTCTTTGTTTGTGGTTTTATTTTGGAGTTGCATGTTGTGCTATGCAAGTGCTTCGAATGGGCTCTACGTTAAGCATGAGGATGACCGTGTCCATCAAGAGGGACTAGTGGCTTGGGGTTATGTTAGTTTGGATCTATATTACGTTGAACACATAGATATGAATCTACTTCACATTATGATTAGCCGTTGTTGGCTTAGACTTGCTTAGCCCTTGAAGTTTGTTATTGTTATGTGTTAATTAGATGATGTGGGTATGCATGACTAAGATTGTTACTAAATAGTCCTGTATAATTCTCTATTTGCTTTTGTACAAAGGGCATGTACATTACTTCGATGTGTTTTACCTGAGGATGGGTTAAATCTTCCACATTTTCACTTCACTTTGTCATGCCACAAATTGCCTCCTCCTTGGACTGGGTGGGTCAAGGGTGGGGTGTACTGGGGTGTGACAACTACGAGGCAAACTGTATATCCAATACAAAAGGCAAAATCCACAAGTGGATGTCTTAACTCTTAGAGGTATAGCAGTGTCTTTACTTAGTTTACAATATTCCCAAATTATTGATAGTTTTAATTACATAATGAATTGTATGAGACTAGACATAGCATACTTGGTAAGTAAACTAAGTAGATATAATAACAACCCATTGCTAGAAAGCTGTAGTAAGGGTTCTTTGAGGTGCAACAATGTCTTAGAAATCCTCTAAATAAACGTGCATAATAAGATTTATGATGAAATCTAAATTTATTGCACTTGATAGATCAGACAAAGATGTTGAGTGAGTTCATCATTTTTTATAAGATATTCCAATGTGGGGGAAACCTGTGCTACCTATCAGATCTATTATGATAGTCAATCAGCTATAGGAAGAACACAAAATAATTTGTATAATGAAAGATCCTGACATATATGTCGAAGACATAATACCATAAAATAATTACTCTCTAGTGGAATTATTTTCATTATGTATGTAAGGTCAAAAGAAAATATTATGGATCTGCTTACTAAAAGTTTGACCAAAGAGCAAGTGAAGAGTTCATCGAGTGAAATGAGCTTGAAGCTTATTGTCACGGGGTAGCAAAGTGGACTATTCGTGACAAGTACTGGCATATGCATGTGTGGAAGTGTTGTATACTAAGTGTGCATGATATGCAAAAACTACCCGTAGTGTTGTACACCATGTATGGAGGTGTACGCTGGGCAGTCCTCGCAACACCTATTGTAACGACCCATTTTTCGGTTATGCTTAACCCAGGGGGGTTAAGGGTAATTTAGTAATTTAAAATTAGTATTAAGGGGTTTCATTAGGTGAAATCCCAGTATCCAGGTAGAGCTCGGAGTAACTAGTGTAACGAATCAAAGAACACGCAAAATGGAGGTCGGGAGCGAAAGCTATGGCCTCGGGAAACGTGCCATATGAGCAAGACCAACACAAAAGTACAGGATAACCTACCCATGTGTGGTCTTATTTCAAAGGGCTCATCAACACGAGTCCATCGGTTACAAGAACGTGCAATTCCAACGTCAAGGTTGGAAGTTATCGCATTTTGAGGTCAGAATATTATTTGAATAAAATAATATCTTTCTGGATAGGATCAACGACGCAGTGGATAAGATTGACGACAAAGCGGATAGGATTGTTGACGAAGCGGATAGGATTGCTGACGAAGCGGATAGGATTGATGATGCAAGCGGATAGGATTGCTAACGAAGCAGATATGATTGATGATGCAAGCGGATAGGGTTGACATGTGTCAGCCTCATGTCTATCTAGTTTTTCTATAAATAGCATCTATGGCATCCAATTGAGAGGGAAGGAGAATTCTCTCCCACGTTTTCCCATCTCTCTCCCACGGTCAGAAACTTCTGTTCTTCGTTTCTCACTTATTTTAAGTCCAATTCGAGTGGTTCTTGAGGCGTTCCTAGTTAATTTGAGGGTGATCTACGCAATGACATAGTCCATCCCTCAAGTCCGTGTCCCTAGAAAGGGGAAATGCCTAGGGCAAGAGGAGGCTCTATCTGCCACCCTCTTGCCCGAAGAGAGAGCAGCGGCCCGGAGAGAAAGGGGGACTCCGTCCTCCATCACGGGCTGCATCGTGGGTTGTCGCCCGAAGTAGGGAAGGATCCGTCCTTCACCGAAGGGCCAAGCAGTGTGAGAAACATCCCAGGGAAAGGGACGTTCTATCCGTCGCTTATGGGCGCAGAAAGTGAGAAGTCTCTAAGAAAGGGGACGGTTGGTTAGTCGTCTTTTGGCGCAAGGCAAGGAACATGCGGAGGTTAGAGGAGGCTCCATTCGCTGTCTCCGGATCTGAAGGGGAGGACACCCAGAAATGGGTACCCTGAATACCGCTACCTTGTGAGACATTAGGGGAGTAAGCGTTTCTGACCTCCTATTTAATTATAGAATACATGTGCTAGATAGGGTATATGCTATGCCTTGATATGTTATGATCCTTTATATTATGATATGCTATGCTTATATGCCATGATGTGTGCCATCTCGCTCTGGGTTAGAGAGAGACGGGTTGTGCGTGTGTTTATATTATGATATGCTATGCTTATATGCCATGATGTGTGCCGTCTCGCTCTGGGTTTGAGAGAGACGGGTTGTGCGTGTGTTTATATTATGATATGCTATGCTTATATGTCATGATGTGTGCCGTCTCGCTTTGGGTTAGAGATAGACGGGTTGTGCGTGTGTTTATATTATGATATGCTATGCTTATATGCCATGACGTGTGTCGTCTCGCTCTAGATTAGAGAGAGACGTGTTATGTGTGTGTTCGGTCTCGGCTCAGTGATAGAGCGAGACATGTGATGCATGTGGTCTCGGCTCAGTGATGGAGCGAGACATGTGAATGTGATGGTCTTGGTCTAGGATAGAGTGAGGCATGTTGCTCTAAGATATGTGTTGTCGGTGTTTTACAGGTTTTTGTATAAATCCGATTAAATATTCGGGTATACATATGTGTTTTCGTATGGTTTGATGTATGTAGTAGCCAGTAGGCAGAACTATGTATGGATCCGATCGTATCAGAGGAACATCGCGGATGTTATCCGATACGTACGTAGGCAACCAATGGCAAGGCAATGTTGGCCCGATCCAAATTAGTTATATAATTAGGTTTGTTCTGGCCTATGCATAACAGAGCACTAAAGTTCTGGAGCACGTAGAGGAACAAGAAGACTCTCGCACTTAGAGTGCGCCGCTCCCAGTTCTGGGTTTGGTTTTTATCGTTTTCGGACCCCCGGCCCGGGTCGGGGCGTCACACCTACATACATGGTGTACAATACTATAGGAAGTTCCTATAACGCATGCACACTTAGTATACAACACTTCCACACGTGTGTGCCCCATCATGTGTCACAGATAGTCCACTTTGCTACCCCATAACACTATACATTAAGAGTTACCATGATGATAACCCAACTTAGTTGACTGGTGATCCCAAGATCTAGGTTCAAAGGAACAACCGAATTATAAGGGATTCAAAGGGAATCACTATTAAGATAGGATCTTGTTTACATTCATATGATGAGATAATGATAAATGCAATGTGAATTAAGATAAACTTTATTTTTAATCATTTTTATAACTTAAATGAATTCATGTGGGGTATGACAAGACACTCTTAATAAGAATCACCTATATAAGTGCGAAGGGGTCACTTCTATGAGGATTTTAAGGCTCAATCTTTTAGAGCATTTATGAAAATTAGGTTTATTAAGGACCAAAATAAAAATAATCATGGGAACCACACTGTGTTTGGTAGTGATTGTATGAATTCTATTGACTTAGTTTACACAAATAGTTAAATAATTTAAGATATCATGCTCAATGATTAGCAAGTAGAAATTTTCATATTAGAAGGTTTAAAGCCAAAAGTTACATTTCTCCCATGCTGGAACTTTTAAATTTTTTGCTCTCATGTGTTTATCTATATTATTTTGCATAGTTATCCAGTCAATTCTCATTCATGTGGGAGTTTATTAAAAATTGGGTTAAAACATAGGCTAAGCCCATTATTGTGAAGTCCATGTAAATGGGCTTATTGAGAGTCCAAGCCATTTTCATGTGAATGAGAATCACACATGTGAATTAGTTGAAGATAATAAATAGTCGCACATCTCCTAAAAGATAGAAATGGAGTTGGTACATAACGCATAAGTTTTGCTATTAAAGTTAGGCACTTTGGTCATCCCACTTTTGTGGGGGATTCACATGTTGGACTCATGCACCTATATGGGTTAATTGATGCGCACGTGCCACTGTCGTCATCTAGTCAGCTAGGTTCGCATGTGTGGCTGTTTAAGCCAAGTTGGGTTGGGTTAACAAGATAATTATTTTTTAGACTAATTCTCTTAATTTATCTCTTAACACTTATGTCCCTTAATGGGCAGCTGTTCATTTGAATGGGCTGTCTTTCAATATGATTTTTCTCTATTCTTTAAAACATAAAAAATTTTACTTACTGCTTAGTCCTCAATCGAATTTTTCTGTGTCGTTTATGAGTGTAATTGCACTTCTGTGGTTTGTTGTGCATGTTGTGTGAAGGTGCTTCTACATCGTGTGGTAGATCATCTTATCCTAGGAGACATATGCCCAAGTGATTCTAAGCATCATTAGAGATGACTTAATTTTGTCAGAGCATTTAACGCTTGATTTGATCTTCAAGTTCTCGACTTTCTTTGTGGGGTCTATTAATCATACTTACTAAGGTATGGAAATAACCATTTTTTTGTATTGGAGGATCATCATTTTCCACTAGGGCTGCATCTCGGTTCGATTCTTGCAGGAACCGAATTGAACCGAATTCCAGAACCGAATTTTAGGGACCGAACCGAACCAAGATTTAAAACCAAAATATAAAAACTGAACCGACATGAGAACCGAAACCGAATAAAAATTGAATATTTTAATTAAATTATTTTAATAAATCAAAATCAAGTATATATAATATAAAATTACACATTTTTATATAAAAATTTATTTTTTTCCTAAAAACTGAACCAACCCAAAATTATTTTAATTAAATTGATTTAGTTTCGGTTCGGTTCTGGTTTCAATTTTTTTTCTTAAAACCAAACCGAACCGAAATTCATTCTATTTTTTATAAGAACCGAACCGAAACTGAATCAGGAACCGAACCGAACAGCTAAATTTCGGTTCGGTTTCACCTGGTTAAGTTCGGTTCCAATTTTTTGTTGCAGCCCTATTTTCCACTACTACATCTGCAAAATCGATCTGCACCCAAATTGGATTCTGCTTATAGTTGTAGCTTGGTGATAGATGCTGTAATGGGTGAAAATTTAATTTTAAGGCTCAACCCACAACCATTGTTTTAAAAACCGGCCCAGAGGCTGACCCGGATTGGTCGCCGGGCCGGGTTGACTTGGTTCAACCGGGGGTTAACTCGGGTTGACCCGTTTTGTTATATATTAGATTACAAATAATATTAGGTAAAAAATGTACATAAAATGTTCTCGTGGCTCAGCGGATAAAGCGGGTAAGATAATTGGTTTACGTCCTACATTCGAATCCCGGAGTAACAATGGTTTTTGACTTTTTCTAGTGCTTTATATTATAAATACTTAAATAAAATGGTTATAGACATGTGAATAACAAAAATAACGTAGCCCAGTGGGTAAGGCGTTGAAAATGATGAAGATTTTGGGAGTTTGAATCCCGCTATTGCGTGAAAAAAATTTCACTTTTCTAAACCGGAAGAAATATTAAACCGGCCCGAAAAATCATCCGGGTCTGGTTGAACCCGGTCCGGCCGGGCCGGGCCGGGTTTTAAAACATTGCCCACAACATATAAAAAGGAATATACTTTATCATGAAATCACACAACACAAAAAGGGAAAATACAAAAATAGAGAAAACTTTAAACAATAAATACAAGATTCAGTTATTGAAATGTAGATTATTACGAATTTAAAGTATACACAGTTATTTCACCCAAACTTTGAATTTTTCATTGCTGGAAAACTAGTCACATATGAGCTTAATTCAGAAAAAACAAAATGTAAGATAAATTGGAATCTCATAGATCTGAGCAGATCAGGTTGAACAAAAACATGGTCTAGCTTGTGGGCAGGCAGACAATTTACTACCTCATTTTTAATTTCATAGAAGCATGACATTGTTATGCTAAAAAAGTACACCATTCTAATGATATTGAAGAGTTCTATAATTCCATTTAAGGCAAATATTTTGGTCTCTTTTCACTTGGTAGTGTTATGACCAGGGAAGGTCGTATCAGTATTGATGATTATAGATATGAGCATCTGCCAATGATATGTTTGGTATATTCCGAAATGCACACAAAACCTTTGATACACATAAAAAAATATTTTAACTAATAATATATTATTATAATACTTCTTTAGAGTATAATAAAACATAAAAAGTTGTTATTTGTTAACCAACACAATACATTCAAAATGCTAGAAAATATAAGTATCTTAATACTAATTACCCTTCTTCCCCCCAAAAAAATTATAAGCTTACACCAATTATATTGTGTTCTATGTCTATTTCCATCAACCCTTGTACCATGAGCCTAATTAGTCACTCATTCTCCTATGCCATCTTGAAAATATAAAGTACATGCATATGTAGTTGTGTACATTGACTCCATATTATTATTTACATAGAAAAGTTTATTATCATGTATAAAATTACAAATACTAACCCAAATCCTTAGTGAACATTAAAAATGCCAATTGGATGCATAGATTGTGGAAGTAGGCGCCCTCTAAAAGTCATACATAGCTTGGTGACAAGTGAATTTGTTAACACTAGATTGTGAAGTCATAGGATCTGGCAATAAAAAGAAAAGGATGATCAATGAGTAGTCAAACGAACAACACAAACAAATGTTCATCAAATGAAACTTTAGTAATTGATAAGAATAAGTTCATTTTTATGTACTCAATTAAGATTACACAAGATCTTCATCAAATGTATCTAATAAATCTATGTACATTAGATCTTCAAATCTATAAGAAGGAGATGACCCAATTATGTAAGTAAAAAATGAATCTAATAAATCTATGAAAAGTAGTATTAAGTATTTTAAGTGCACAAGAAGCAGATAACCTACTTATGTTTGTGGAAAAAAAAACTGATAAATTGAAGCAGCAACTTTTAAGTATTTCAACATTTGGCAAATCTTGAGCTACAAAACCATATACCGGGGTTTATAATCAACAACAGAGGCAGGCCACAACCATAGTAGACACCATCGAAATGGAGCCCAAAAAACTGGAGCAGAGTGCATTTGATGCTCGTATGAGAAGTTTGGACATGTCCCCAGGGAAGTGGCAACCGTTATTTCAGGTGCCTCAAGGAAGAGAAGGCATTTGCTTAGTAAAACCCATAAGTTTCTATGAAAAGAGGGAGAGGCAGAGCGAGAAAGATGATCACAGAGAGACCTAAATTTAAAAGTTTTGAACACTCGATATAATCAAGACAACTTTTAAGAGTTAATTATGACGGCTTGAAATTCATCTTCAGTCATTTGGAATAAAAAGAACCACCGTGTTGGTCAATTTCTCCTCACCTCACCCATTTTGATAATCTCACATCAATGCAGCAAGTTTACACACAATCACAAAGCACCCATCTTGAAATTACACTTTTTCTGCCAAAAAAACAAATCTTTGCACATAATCGCAAAGCATAAACTCAAAGCATGTTGCCAAAAAAATACTGAAAGATCTTCCCTTCCTCCCTCGGACCCCTACTATCCTCTTAACCAAACAAGCAATGAAGTTGATCTCCAGGCTAATGAGCCACCTGCCCCAACAATTGCCCTGACCGACTGGAATGGGCTATGCAAATGGCCAAAGGAGACGCCTCCAATTATTGGTTCTAGTATGGGAAGACCGCCAATGCAGTTAGTTGAACCGACTAGAATGGGCTTGGAGGGGATGCAGAAGGCGGACCGACAGACTAGTGCAATGATGGAGCTCAAACTATAGAGAGAGAGAGATGCAATTGAAATTCCAACTCTTAAGATATAACCAATTACTACAAAGTGTTAATTCTGAATATCAACAATTGTGAATCAGTTGTTCAGAATTCTAAAATGCAGCTTGGAACATTTAACAGCAACATTGGAATTCATTACCAGAATTGCAACAATTTGTAAACTCAATTTCGATTTCCAAAACTTTAAATGTCCAAAATCTCAATGATACACTAATTCAATCTAAAATAGCTAAAATTCACAGAGAAATTCGATAACAGAATAGTCACAATCCTTAAACTTGACTCATATTATAGATCTTTATGGCTCCGATTTATAGAATTGCAAAATAATTACAGACAAAAATTTCTACTTTGCAAAACAGAACAAACAGAAACTAAATTGTTTTGCACTTAGCTCTAGGATTAGATCGACTCTGAAGCTTGGGAGCGAATAAGCTTACACCACGAGTTTGAGAATCTCTCAAATAGGAACAAAAGGGAGCTCCACTCTCCAGCTTTCAGCAGAAATTCGAAATTCAAAAAGTTCCCCTTTCATTTGGTTTTTTCCCTTTTATAGATCCCCAAAGTTTACTAATGATTATTAATCTTATTAATCACAGATTTTTGTTAGCTAAAATCATGTTTAAGCTGTTAACCCGTCAAAGAAGAAGACAAACAAAATTAACCGTCTCATGTTTTATAGTCAAATGACTATATTGTCCGTGTCCCCACCTCTTGCTTCAATGTATTATAAACCCCTCCATTAGTAATGAACCAAAATATCCTTTACGAACAAGTTCTTCAAACTGTTCGACGAAATGTCCCTGAATCTTTCCAGTTCTATATTTTTCTGAATTTTCTAAATTTTTTTAAACTGAATTCTTCTTTATCCAATTTCAGACTTCTTGAGAGAGAGAGTCCTGGTGGAAGCATGGAAGCCGGAACGTGGGGAAGGAGGAAGGTGCCCTTTTGTCTACAAATTCTCAAAGGGCATGGCTCCGACCGCGGTATCTCCGCCACGGGGAAAGTTCCTTGCGGGGAAAGTTCCTCCCAGAAAAAAGCAGCAACCCCGGGAGATTGTAGAAGCCAAAGAGAAGAGGATGGCAGAGCCAACGATTATAATAATCGCAGATGAAGAAGGAGAGGTCGCAGGGGTGAAGGGTAGCTTTGGATTTTTTCAAAAAATCAACATTGTAAAAAAAATATAGACTTGACGGAAAAAGGAAAATTCTAGGGAAGGCGTTGTACGAAAGGACATCGGAAGTTGGGACGTGTAGGTAGTATTTGAGCCGACAAATGCCCGGTCATGCCTAGTTCAAATCGAACTCAGGATTATTACGAGCAGTCTATAAAAGGAGAAACTGCCGCTCCAAATAGAAGAGATGCAAGGTCGGCTATTTTGCCCTTCTTCAAGTTACAGGCTATCTATCACGTACATGATGTTTGATCCTTCCAACTCTAACAGCCATCAAGTCGCCACCATCTACAGCAATTACTGCAACATTATCCACTCCTCCGGCAGCTCCAAAGATGTGAAAGAGAAACTGGGAGCACTTTCGGCCCATGCACAATCCCTCGGCCTTAAAGGGTTTGGCGCTCTCAACAGCCTCAGGAGGTTGATGGTTGAGCTGGGCATGGACTTGCAGGCGGATCATCGCCAGTTCTCTTATTTTTATGGCTTCGTCCACTTCATGTGTACAGAAAATGGCCAGAGGTGCTTGCCTGTAAGCACATCGATTATGGCCTGGAAGATGGTTCTTGGTGGAAGGTTCGATCTCCTCGACCAGTGGTGCGAGTTTGTGGAGAAGCATCATCACCATTCAATATCAAGGGATACTTGGATGCAGGTTCTGAATTTCGTGATTGATGTAGATGATGATTTTGGGAACTATAATCCAGAAGGTTGTTGGCCTCTTCTTGTCGACAACTTCGTGATGCATGTGACTGTGTGTGGAAGCCGGAAAAGATAGGCGTCTATCCAGGATGGTTACTTGGAGTCTGTTGACAGCATTAGGCAGAAACTTGTTGATTTGCATACAGAAGATGGTACGTGTTTGGAACATTAAACTACAAAATATGTTATTTTCCCAAACGTTGTTGCTCCGGCTAGTGATTTTTACATGGACATCAATGCATATAATATTTGTAGTGTTCAATTACTTTTATTTATGTTTTTCCCTTGAATGCTAGTGTATTAGTGTATAGAGCGTGCTATTCAGACCCTCTTTTTTTCTTATTCCCCAAACAAAAAAAATTATATTTTTTTTACTTTCTTTTCCCCCTCTCCCCTATCCCTTCTCCTTCAACTCCGGTGCCGGCCTAACACCACCGGTAAGATCTAACGCCCAGCGGCCGTTGCTTCTTTTTTCGATCAGATCGCTTGCCCGATGTTGGAGTTAAAAGACAAAGATGGGGGAGAAGGAAAAAGAAGTAAAAAAAAGTGGGATAAAAAAAAGAAAACTACTATCTACACCCCTAAATACCCCTCCGTACCCCATTACTTTTTTACCCCATATTAAGTTAAAATAATTTTTCAATATACCCTGAACTAAAATTTTAATTTAATTTTACTTTATTACCACTTCAGATTAACTCACTGTGTACCCCGCCTACTATATGAGGCTTTGTAATCTGTCGGGGAGTGCCCACTATGAAAGCTATTCCAGAAGGTTTATGGGGCTCCAATGCAAGTCCTCTACTCTCTCGATGGGTGCCTACCGTATAAGACTTTGTAAACTATCAAAGGGAGCCCATCGTGAGAGCTCTTCTAAAAGGTTTGCCTGGGCTTCAATGCAGGCCATTTGCTCTCTCGGTGGGCGCCCACCGTATGCTTCCTTGTAATATGTCAAGGAGCGCCCATCGTGAGAGCACTTCTGCAATGTTTTGGAAATTTATGCTTGATTCTATTTTTTCACATAATTCATTTCTTTTAGTAGTTTGTTCATGGCTGCTTTATCAGTTTATACATCTTTCATGTGAATACAATGGATTTTAAGTGCTCCCTATTGTTAAGCACTTCACTCTAGGTGGGTTCAATTGAAAGTATAATTGGGTGTGCTATGAGATAGGTGCCCACCGTGAGAGCAATTTCATAAGGATTTTTCGGGGCACCAACGTAGCCCATCTACTCTCTCAATGGGTGCCCATTGTATGATATTTTGTAAACCATCGAGGGGCCCACCGTGAGAGCAATTCCAGAAAGATTGTCGGGGCTCCAATGCATGCCATCTGCTCTCTCGGTGGGCGCTGACCGTATGCTTCTTTGTAAATGTGGGGGGGGGGGGGGGGGGGGGGCTCACTTAGTGAGAACAGTTTCAAAAGGATTATCATGGCTCAAATGCAGGCTATCTGCTCTCTTGGTGGGTGCCCACCGTGAGAGTAGTTTCAGAAAGATTATCGGGCTCCAATGTAGGCCATATGCTCTCTCGGTGGGCTCCCACCGTATGATACTTTGTAAACCATCGGGGGGCACCCACTGTGAGAGTGGTTCCAAAAAGATTACCGGGGTTCCAATGCAACTCAATCTTTTCACAAACAAATACTCCTATAATCATATAGATCTTTAATTGGGTTGATCACATTTAACACTCAATACCCCATTTCATTTGGAGACCCAAAAGGATACCAGTTTGATATACAAAAGGCATGTAACTAATAAGTTATAATACAAAGAAGAAAATCATCAAATATATGGTGGGCTTGTAGCTGATATATAATAATTTTCTCAAGAGGCCCTCCAACAGATTTTCAACACCGTATTTCATCTTTAAAATTCAATGGAAATCATCATCTCATGTAGCATATTGCTTGGAGTGAGCCATGTATGCATAACACGCTTTATCAAAGGCTTTTCAATGTGCTCATTTCCATCGTCTTCATCAAGATACCCATATTCCAAAGCCTTTGATGATCAATTATGCAAGCATTTTGTTTAATGGTTTAATAAGAGAATTGCAAAAACCCTCTTTAGCACATAGTAGATCCAGTGTTCTCACACTACCAAACATGCTCTTCGGTATACTTCTATAACAAATTCAGCAGGAGTCCAAACTCAAACTGATATCCCATTTAATTTTAAAAAATAACAACCCTAAATCCCTACAGAGACTTCCATGGGCCAATACCAATGCACCTTAAATCCCTACGGGGACTTTTATGGGCCAATACCAAAGCACGAAATTCGTACATGAAATTTGCAAGGATTTGTCGCTGGAGTTGGTTGTTGGGTTTGAGACAAAGGCAACACCGACACAAGACTTTGAAGTGGCAGAAAGTAGGGGTGTTCACGGACAGAAACGGACTCAGACAGAGGGTTGTCCGTGTTTGTTCGTCATTTAAATAACTCTTGTCCGTGTCCGCCCTAGTCTGTATTATATTTTGTCCAAGTCCGTCCGCTATGGACATGGACGAACATGGATGAACATAGACAAATATTTCAACACCTAAATTTTTATCCCAATTCAAAATTTTTAGCACTTTTATAACATGTAAAAGTTGTCTTAACATGTTATATAGGTAATAGTCTATGTTTTTAAGTTATTCAATACTTATGTAGTATATTAAGATTATCCTAACATGCTATATAAGTTATGAATTTATATTTTTAAATTGTCCAGTATAAGTTATGAATTTATATTTTCAATATTTTCAAACTGTCCAATACCTATGTAGCATATTAGTACTATTCTAACATGGTACATAAGTACTAGATTCATGTTTTTAAGTAAAGTGCCTATGTAGCATGTTAGGACTGTCCTAAATGCTACATAGGAACTGAATTCTATTTTTTTCTAATAATTAGTAATACTTACTACTATATTTAAGGGAATGTTAAGTAAGAGTGGTGGACGCAGACATCCGCAGACACGGACAAGGGTATGTCCGTGTCCGTTGCTCCCTATTAGTGCGGATAAAAAACTTTGTCCGTGTCCATGTCTGTGTCTGGCCTGGACCAAAAAAATTGTCCATTCTATATAAAAACGGACGCGGATACAGACGAACATACGGACAATGGACGTCCACGAACACCCCATTGTAGAAAGGATTCTCTTTATAACCCTTGCCTTCTAATGGGAGTGTAGTGGTCAAGATGTAGTGCAGAGAGGTAGTGAGTGAGGGAGATGGTGAGCAACGAGTGCACGAGGCGTTAAGGGAGACAAGTGGATTCTAATGGAGCATGGGGTCACTGAGCAAAGTAGGGTGCTTCTGCTCAAAGGCTGAACCCAGGCGAAGCAGGGCAGAAGGGTGAAGGAGCCCAGTGGATTCCGATGGAACATGGAGGAGAAGGTTACTCGTAAGGAAAATGCCGGCAGTTCATTATTCTTTGTAGGTTTATTTGGGGTAATCACATAAGAAATTTCCTGGGGGTAGATGGGGTACTGGAGGGACTCGAAATTATCCATTTTTTTCTCTGCAATGGGGTGTTGAGGGGTATTTGGGGGTGTATATTGCCGCGTTCTAAAAAAAGGGACAAAAAAAAGTGGGGTTTAAATATGTATATTATAATTGACCACCCGCACCTATGAATAGATTGGTTGCTGCTATGCGTTATTGTAACAATTAGTAATTTTGAACTTAATAGATGCAGTGAGTTGGAGTGTGAAACTGATGTAGGTAGAAAGTAGACCGAATCCTGCCCCATAACAATACTGAGAAGGTAAAATATGTAGGTGGGATGTTGGAGATAAGATTTTTCAAAGATTTAACTTGAAGGTGTTGGGACCCGATGTAGCTGACTATTATGATGGTCAGTTATGGGATGACTGCTCTAATTATTCGGACTAGCTATTTGGCCAGAGATCACGTGTGGATGATGAGGTTTACGAGGGAGGGAGCTCGGATGAAACATGGGATGAAGATGAAGGTCTTGACAGGGTTGAGGTGAGATTCTATGAGGGGTTTTGTAGAATTTCGTAATGGCACAATCCAAAAATAAAGCAGAAAAATAATGCAAGTAAATAAATAGAGCAAGGCATAGAAATTTACGTGGTTCGGCAAGGTGCCTGTCACACCCCAGCGATGCCCGACCCGAGCCGAACCCGGTCCAAGGGCCGGTCAAGCGCGCAGGGGTGACGAAGTGAAAATTGAGAAACGATTCTAGCGGAAGACTTAACCCTAACCACGGGCGATTAACAGCAACACGGAGTGCGCACAATCCTTTGAGCAAGAGTAAATAAAAAGGGAAGAAAAGGTGTTGCTTATCACAAAGTAAACAACAATCTCAAACCCACAAGCTTAGTTAAGTAAAGCCCACACCGGCTCCAAATAAGTCATAAGCATCACAACAGTAAAATGTGACATAAAACCAAAACAAGAACCCTACATAAAGGTTCTAAAATAAGCATAAAACAAAAGAAGGTAAATCACATAACGATCTCCAAGATCACATCCAAGCCATCTCCGACCTTTCCTCGAAGAAGAGATCCTGTCCGTCTGCGTGTCGCACCACGCAGCCCCAAATCAAAACACCAAAAAGAGGGGCGAGTTTAACAAACTCAGCAATGGTTTTAATATCACTAACAACATCGAAAATACGATAGCATGACGATATAATCTTTCAAATCAACGATGTACAAGGTGTATCATTTTTTGATCACATATTCACATCACTTAAAAACTGCATCATAATGCATAATTCAACCTGCATGGATGTATCTCTAACATACATATTCCCACATGCATAGTATCAAATCAAACTGCATGGATGTATCTCAAACATACATATTCCCACATGCATTATTTCACAATTCAACCTGCATGGATGTATCTCTAACATACATATTCCACATGCATAATATCAAAATCAACATGCATGGATGTATCTCTAACATACATATTTCATATGCATTATATCAAATCAACCTGCATGGATGTATCTCTAACATACATATTCCACATGCATAATATCAAAATCAACATGCATGGATGTATCTCTAACATACATATTCCACATGCATTATATCAAATCAACCTGCATGGATGTGTCTCTAACATACATATTCCACATGCATAATATCAAAATCAACATGCATGGATGTATCTTTAACATACATATTCCCACATGCATTACATCAAAATCAACATGCATGGATGTATCTCTAACATACATATTCCCACATGCATAATGTCATTGTAATCAACCTCCATCAAAGAGTAATCACACATTAATGTCGCACAGACGGGAGCATAGACAAGGCCACGAAGGCGTGTCATGGTCCAAAATTCTACACAAGAATTATAGAAAAGATCGGGGTTGTCAATCCCTAATACTGCTCGCCCTGGACGAACCTGGCCAAGGATGTCCCATTCTCACACAGAGAATCTAGAGCAGGGGTGTTCGCCCAGGGACATCTCCTGCGGAGGGAAGAGCCCGAGTTCTCACACAGAGAACCCTAGAACACGTGGTAGCGGGGTGCACACGGCATACCACACTGGATTCTCAGGGTCCAGATGACACTCATAATAATATTCTCACAATCCGCAAGACAAGTACACAACTCGTCCCTACATCATTCCATTTAATTAGACTCAACCCGGGGAGTGCACTTGTTCCACACAGGAACTTCAAATTGTTCCACACAGGAACTTCAAATTGTTCCACATAGGAACTTCAAATCGTTCCACATAGGAACTTTAAATCAAAATATGTCCTTTCGGATCAATCAACTTGCGATTAATCCACGACCGATAAACCCGGCACACAATTCCATCACATTGCATCCAATCGGTCAAATTCGATTAATCACGATGATGCCTCAATTGGAAATCCATTTTTATGATGCGTGCAGCATGGTACATGCGTGGGCAAAGCATACATGAATCCTAATCCATGATAAGTGCTCTCACCAGCCCCTAATGCATCATTCATAACCACAATATTAAGCTTCAACATCATCATTTAACCCCACATGTGTGTGTGTATCTAGTAGAAGCATTTCACATAATACATGCCATCATGCTTGAAATTAAACTCACTACCACACTACACATGTGAATTTCTATTCAAACATGAATTCCAGCGGAAATCATAGAAGAAGAATCGTTGAAATCATAGCTAGATTCAAAACTCAACCACAAAGGCTAAACACATATAACATCAGTCATTTCATCATTGAGTCATGACATTCACCAACATTCACACACCATTAACCACAATCTATCATGACAAATCAGTCCAATAATGATTGTAGTCCTACTGAAAATATGCTTAACTAAAGGGAAACAACCATTCATAATTTCAAGATAACGATTCCAACATCATGCCACAAAACATAAGTCATTCCACCATCTCTAAGCGTATATCTCAACTCCATAAACTTAATAGCATGCATTTCCAGTAGCCTAACATAGCTTAAAACACTCCACATTCATATAAAATTGGCAAGCTAAAGTGAAATCATCAAAATCGACATCATATGCACAACATGCAATTTCCTGTGTAGCCGATCGATCACCCTTCAGGCCGTTTGATCGGTTACACGCAAAAATTTGAAATTTACAGTTCAGCCGATCGATCGCCCTGCAGGGCCGATCAATCGCCAACACGGCAGAACAGTCATCTTCTTCCTTTCGCAAATCCAAACCGAAACACCATAGATAACACTTCAAATCCACATCTAACACCATAATAATCATCAAAAGTCCTCCTTGACTTCCAGAATATCAAACCAAACCATAATAATGCAAAATCCTAAGAAATCGGGATTAAATAATTTCATTTTCTAATCTTAATATTAATACACTAAATCAAGCTAACCATTTCGAAATAAGCCAAAAATGGAGAGTTTTACCATGGACAAACAGAGATTGCGAAGACTCATTACCTCAACACTTGATTAAGCTCGGATTGAAGAGTCACCCTTCTTACAATCCTTGAAAACACAATGAGTTTGAATTAAACTCTAATAGAAATCGATTTACTCAAGAAATCCCTAATTAAACCTTAGATCTAGGGCTTGTTGGTAGTAAAAATCGAATTTTGAATGTTAGGGTTTGTAGTAAAACACAAATCAGTAGCTTTTGATGGTCAAAAATGAATTGAATCAAGGGGAAAATGGTAGATTTGGAAGAAATACAGAGAAAAGCCAAGGATTAGTGCTTAATTAGAGTAAGCTTACCTTAATCGGCTTCTAATTCGGGCCTAAGTGGGGATTAGGCCAGCCCTCCTTCCTTAGCCTATTCCCAAAAATGGAAATGGCTCAGGTTTGCCCTTTTATAGTAAGGGTTGGGGTATGCATAGGTAAGTTTTGGGGTGTAAATATGAAAAGTAGGCTAAAAGTAGTTATTTTGCAAATTTAAGCACAAATTAAGCCTAATAAAATTCTGAAAATTTTTGTATAACCTTAAGTATATGTCTAGGTTCATTTGACCCAAAAATAAAATTTTTGACGGTGGGGCCCACAGGGGTCCCGCCAAAAGCCTAATTTTTGGAAAAATAGTGAAAATTCCAAAAAATCCCAAAAATGCACATTTAGTTTAAAATCACTTAAAACCACTAATATTGAAGTTAATTTTGGTTAAAACCATCACAAACACTATTTATTTTACGAAATCACCGAATAAGATCAGAAAACATGTAAATCCCAGGATAACCAATAATTAAAGAAAACTAAAACCGTTTTAAAGATGAGGGTCCTTACAGTGCCTATGTCCACAACCAGAGAGAGTCTTTCCACTATTACTTGAGAAATATCCAGATGAATTACAAGCCTCTCAAATAGCCCCTTGTGAGAAATCCCTTATACACCACTCTCTCACAAGAAATAAAACCAAGAGAGAAAACTCTCTTTGCTGCCCAAAACCAAGAGAAGATGAGAAAATTCTCTCAGACTTACAGGCCATGTAGTAGAGAAGAAAACAACATTCTCAAATCCGTCCCGGGTGTAGCCAAGTAAATAAGTTAGAGATAAGCATAAGAACTGGTTTCCCGATTCAACTTTATCACCTTCGTAACCAACTACAAGAGTCTGACTTTTATTGGATTGTTCCAACTCAAGTCATGTATCAGCAATCTCCACTTTAACTTGAGTTTAACAAGTCACCTAGGATAATCATCCACACTTGCCTATGTCCCTGCATCCTCCACCTTGAACGCAGCTCCTTCCACACCCCAACTGGGTGCAATGTGATCCTCAACATCCTGTGAGGTTAAACAAGCTCAAGCAGTGCTTGAACTTTTCTGTGGTCACCGGCTTTGTTAACATATTTGCAGCATTGTCTTTTTGTGTCCACCTTTTGAAAATTGATCTCCCTATCTGACACATATTCTCTTATCTTGTGATATTTTACTGCAATGTGCTTTGTCCTAGTTTGATAAACTTGATTTTTTGCTAAATGTATAGCACTTTGACTATCACAAAGTACTATGATATTCTCTTACTTCAAACCATGTTCATTGACCAAGCTCTTCAACCATATAACCTCTTTAACTGCTTCTACAACTGCCACGTATTTAGCCTCTGTTGTTGATAAAGCAATCACTGCTTGGAGAATAGACCTCCAACTAACTGCACCACCTGCAAAAGTTAATACATATCATGTGGTAGACTTACGCTTATCCAAATCACTTGCAAAGTCTGCATCCACATATCCAACTATATGTGTCAATGTTCCATGATTCTCAAGCAAAATGCCAATATTCTTTGTCCCATTCAGATATCTCAGTATCCACTTTATAGCATCCCAATTCTTCCCTGGATTAGCCATGTACCTGCTAACAACGCTCACTGTTTGGGCAATATTTGGCCTAGTGCACACCATAGCATACATTAGGCAACCAACTGCACTTGAATAAAGTACTAGCTTCATACCTGAAATATCATCCTCTGTAGTGGGACATAACTCTGCACTCAACTTGAAATGTGCAACAAGAGGTGTACTAATTGGTTTTACATTGTTCATGCTAAACCTGTCCAATACCTTTTCAATATACTTCCCTTGAGAAAGCCATAACTTCCCAAGTTTTCTATCTCTCTGAATCTCCATACCAAGGATCCTTTTTGCTGCTCCAAGATCCTTCATATTAAACTTATTTCCCAACTTAGATTTCAACAAGTCAATATCTGACATATTCTTAGCAGCAATCAACATATCATCAACATATAAGAGCAAATAGATATAAGAACCATCAAGAAGAACATGAAAATAAACACAATGATCATACTCACAACGAGTGTATCCACTATTCAGCATAAAAGAGTCAAACCTCTTATTCCATTGTCTTGGTGATTGTTTTAAACCATATAATGATTTCTTCAACATGCAACCAAGTCTTCCTTCCCTGGTTTTTCAAATCCCTCTGGCTCCTACATGTAAATTTGCTCTTCTAATTCCCCATGAAGAAATATTGTATTCACATCAAGTTGTTCAAGTTCTAGATCATAACAAGCAACCATAGCCAGTAAAATCTGAATAGATGTGTGTTTTACCGTTGGAGAGAAATTTTCATTAAAATCCACACCTTCTTCATGTGTATATCCTTTGGCCACTAACCTAGGCTTAAACCATTCAGGTTCCTTGTTTGATGAAGCTTCATTTTTTCTGAGTACCCATTTGCATCCAATAGCCCTTTTTCCTTTAGGTAGTTCAACCAACTCCCAAGTTTTGTTCTTGTGTAGAGATTCCATCTTCTTCATCATAGCTGTCATCCACTTGTCATTGCCTTTAGACTTTATAACATCTTAAAAACAAGATGGATCTCCACTACCAGTGAATAAAGCAAAAGAAACCATATCTTCAAAGCCATACCTGATTGTTTCTTTAATATTTCTCTTTGCTCTTCCTTTTGCAATGCTATAAGGCTCGTGATGTTGTTCATCAACTACATGAGGATATTGCTTATTGTCTTTACTATCCCCTTAGGCATCTTCATCATTTATTTCTACATGAACTTCTATTTGTTGTTGACTTTTCTGTTGCACTAAGTCATCATCCTGTTTGCTTAACATTTGAAACTCATCAAATACCACATCTCTGCTAAAGACTACTTTCTTTGCCTCTTGATCCCAAAGTTTATATCCCTTCACTCTTTTCTCATACCCAAGAAAAATATATTTTTTAGCCTAATTTACAGCTTTTGACACCTTTCAACAATTTTCTTTTATGAAGTTCTTGCACACCCCTTTCACTCATATGCCCTAACCTCATGTACCACAAGTATATGTCATCATCACTGCCTTCCATAGGAATAGTCACAGTAGCTCCACCTGCAACTGTACTCCCTATTAATTTGTATAGGTTTCCAACCTTTTGACCCTTCATCACCACCATTGCCCTTTTTGTAACTTTCAACACTCCACTTGTTGCATTAAAGTTGCAACCAAGTGCTTCTAATGCTCCCAAAAAGATCAGATTCTTTTTCAAATCAGGAACATGTCTAATATTAGTAAGTGTTCGAACTATGCCATCAAACATCTTAATTTTTACAGTTCCTACTCCAATGGTCTTACATGTAGCATTATTCCTCATTAGCACAGATTCACCATTATATGACCCATAAGTATCAAACTAGTCACGATTATGACACATGTGCCATGAACAACCCGAATCTAAAATCCATGAATCATTAAAATAATTCATACCTGAAGTGATAGATAACACATCAGCCTCAAAATCATCAGGTTGATCCTCTACCACACTAACCTGACCTGAAGAAGCCTCTTTTTCCTTCTTCTTCTCTTGGTCCTCCTTACGCTTTTGACAATCCTTTTTCATGTGCCCTTCTTTCTTGCAATAATAACATTCAATCTTTTTCTTTCCTTTCGACTTGGAGCGATACCTATTATTATTAGACTCATTGTTCCTGAATCTTTCTCTTCCCCGATTGTTTCCTTGAGCCATAAGAACTTTAGCCTGCGAATCTTCAAGATTAGGCCTCTTCTCCATCTCATTAGATAAAAGAGTAGCCATAACTTCTTCCAATTCTATTGTCTTTTTCCCATACGACGGTGTTGTTACTATATGTTCATATGAAGGTGGAAGAGATGCCAAAAGCAGAGTGCCCTGTCCTCATCTTCAACCTTAACACCAATACTAAGCAACTGAGAGGTTTGTTGAACGTGTTGAAGTGTTCCAACAAATTTGCCTCTTCTGCCATCCTGAGAGCATATATTTGTTACTTGAGGAATAACTTATTTGTAAGTGATTTTGTCATATACAAACTCTCTAATTTTATCTAGAGTTCCGGAGCTGACTCCTCATCAATAACATTGTATAATACCTCATCAGCAAGACAAAGACGAATAGTACTTACCGCCTTCATCTCTAACTCCTCCCAGTTATCTTCACTCATGCTTTCAAGCTTCTTTGATTTTCCATACAACGCTTTTAATAAGCCCTATTGTACAAGCAGATCCTTAACCTTTCTTTGCCACAAGCTGAAGTTACTTTTTTCATCAAATTTTTCCACTTTAAATTTACTAAACCCCTTAGATGCCATTATGAAAAAAAACTGCTTTAAACCAAAGCTCCAATACCACTTTGTAGAATTTCGTAATGACACAATCTAAAAATAAAGCAAAAAAATAATGCAAGTAAATAAATAGAGCAAGGCACAAAAATTTACGTGGTTTGGCAAGGTGCCTACGTCCACGATCGGAGAGAGCCTTTCTACTATCACTTGAGAAATATCCGGATGAATTACAAGCCTCTCAAACAGCCCCTTGAGAGAAATCCCTTGGACACCCCTCTCTCACAAGAAATAAAACCAAGAGAGAAAATTCTCTTTGCTGCCCAAAACCAAGAGAAGATGAGAAAATTCTCTCAGCCTTACAACCCACGTAGTAGAGAAGAAAACAACCTTCTCAAATCCATCCCGTGTGTAGCCAAGTAAATAAGTTAGAGATAAGCATAAGAACCGGTTTCCCGATTCAACTTTATCACCTTCGTAACCAACTACCAGAGTCCGACTTTTATTGGACTGTTCCAACTCAAGTCACGTATCAACAGGTTTGATAATTCTCGCTTTGATTGGCCTCCATCTCCCTCATTTTGTATGCGATCATACTTTTTTTGCTTCTCTGCTTAGAAAAAACACAAGAGACTAAAAAATCTTATTAGTATTACAAATGACGATTGCTTGTAAACTTGTAGTGGTGGAATCTATCATCAGGTTTTTTCTCCACTTGAGGTGGATGTATATATGTTGGGGGTGTAAATGCTTGAAATGGAAGTGATTATGGCCACTTGATTTTCGCTTTTCAAGAGTCATTCTTATTCTTGTGATTATGATTAGTCATAGTTCTATGTGTAATCAGTACCTCAACTAATTCACTGTAAATTTATAGACGAAAGTAGAGGTGGTAGTGGGCTGGGCTTGTGGCTGACATTAGGCTGGTTGGCTCAGCCCACTAGGACTACCTACGCTGGCCCCCTACGCCTCCGCTTGTGGCCTAGCTTGGCCACCCAGGCCCAACCTTGTTCCCCTAGCTATTGGTGTGGGCCGTACCCGCTATAGTAGCGGGTCGGGCTCACTTTTGCCCCCTGTAGATGGAAGGCATGAAAGCTACCTAATTGTCAATGATTCAAAAACTTATATAGATAGATAGATAGTTGTCCCTGAGCTGAGCTCAGAGGTGGCAATAGGTCATATCAGGCATAAGTGGGGCATGACCTAGGACAATTCCAAAGGGTCGGACCACCTCGGCCCGTACCTTCAAAGAAGATGCACTACATGACCACAAGCTTGGTGTGTTGGGCCGGTTTGCAGCCGGGTCATAAATTTTTTTTTTTTAAAATTATATAAATAAGTGGGTCATGTCAGGCACATGGTTGTGTCAAACTGCACCACCTTGTTCTACTCATTAAGTGTCTCAAATAGAGGCTTCACGAAGATTAAGATTGCGGCCTAATTCTCCCTACCTTCTCCTTTGTTGGCTTGCTGTTGCTACAGAGGTATTGGGTGGAGAATGCGCTAATGGCATCATTACAAGCATCACAAATGGCTGAGTCGGAGTCTGAGTCGGAGTCCTTGAAGCTACAAATGATAGTGGAAACAATGGGGAGGGGGGTGAGTGTAATGACCCTAATTTCTAACACGATCTTCTTATATGTTTTGTTATTTATAATTTTCCTAAGTATCGGTCAGAGCTTGTGGAGACGAGCGTAACAAGTCTTAAAATGCAAAGATCGGAGGTCGGGAACAAAAGTCGTGACCTCGGGAAACGTGTTCAAACCGGCAGGACCCACTTTTGAAATTTAAGTGGATCGGTTCTTAAATAGTCTAGTATCGTAGGGCTTGTGAATACGAACTCAACAGTACCAAGAACGCGCAAATAAGAGTTCGGGATAGGAAGTTACGATTTTTAGAATTTTTGGAATTTTTGAAATTAAAAATAATAAAATAATTTTCGGCGCGGCGCGACTTGGTGCAGCGCGGCGCTGCGTGTTCCGTGCGGCGTGTCACGCGCGAACGCGATTTTGCCGGCGCCAGTGGGCGCCGGCCGGATTTTTGGGCGGCGCCGGTGGGTGCCCACCTGTTCCGGCGGCGGCGCCCACCGGAATATGCCTCCGCCTCCCTTATAAATTCCCTTTCCGGCCACTTCTTCACCCACATCTGATTTTCAGCCCCTTTCACTATTTTCACCATTCCCGACCCGTTTTAAGTCCGATTTTCACGTTTCAAGACCCGTTTCCTACTAATTCAAGGGTGCTCTACGCACCGGAAGCGTTATTTTCCCGAGACAACCCCTCTAAGACCTCGAAAAAGGTGCCCCTTCCCTAATCTTCCCTTTTCATCTTTTTACTGTTTCTGGGCCATTCCTAAACCTTTTAAACCCGTTCCAAAGCCCTACCCTACTAAATCAAGGACATTCTACGCGTTGGAGTGGTTATTCTGCCGAAATTCTCGCTCGAAGGCTGATATATTAAGGCGGGACTCTCTTTACGCTACGAGGAGATTTCGCACGTGTTATAGGTAGGTAGTTTTAAATTCTAATCGTGTGCCGAGATTTTGACTCGCTAAAGTTTTACTAAAAGTTTTCTGTTACTTTATAAAAACAAAAGCTCTGACTTCAACATCATCTCCTCTTTTCAAAAATTTCTCCGAGTTTTGGGCAATCGTGCCGTCTGGATAGTTCTCGGTTCTTCGGAGCTAAAAATTATTATGATTTTGGATACCGCCAAATTTGGCATCTGGCGTGTACAGGATTGGGATGTCATGGGTAAATCCCTTCCTTTCAGTCTCGCGTCGCCCCATGGGCGTGGGTGTAAGTCGTCTGGTATCGCGACGTTCTGTGATCGTGTTTTCAGGTTTTCCGGATGATTTCCAAAAAGAAAAATGGCATGTGCACGAAGCATATTCTTAGAACTTAATTCGACCTACTGAGTATAAATTTACTCACCTACCCTCAGACTCTGTAGGTGTTTCACTCGTTTCTGAAGGAGTCGACAAAGGGTTTCCTTAAATTACAAGTTTTGTACTACTGTTTTTGTACTTATGTAAATTATTGTATTGACCAATGTACAAAGGCACGTGATGCCTAATTTTGACAATCTTTGTATAATACAAAGTATGTTGTAATTACTATTTTAGTACACGGTGATCCTTGGCAATTGTAATTAAATTTTGTTACGTTTTCAAAAAAAAATTATTTTCTTTTATTCGAAAATACGAGGAGCATTACAGTGAGGCAGGAGGCAATGAGAAGGGCAAGGATCAGGGGCAGCTGGAGCATTAGGCCACTTAGGCCTTTGCCTAAGGCCCCACAAAGAATACAAGGTCCCCTAATAGACATAATCAAGCTAAACTATATTAAAATTTTATTTATTTGATAAAGAGCCAAAGAGTTACGAGATTATTTATGTCACCATAATTATTCTACGTAGACCATATTAAAAATATGCAAGATGACATAAAAATGTTATTTTAAAGATGTCATAATATTTTTATGACATCTTGCATATAGTCTTCTTTATTTAATATTTTAATTTTTTCTTTATGCTATTCTTATTTTTTAGCATAGTTTTAATTATGATGGTTTTCAAATGTTTTCAAATAATTTTATAATGTAAAAGACATTTTCAATAAAAAAATTATTGTGTGCCAGATATATATACCCGAGCATGTTATCCAAATAATTCATGATTACGATGAACCTAATATGGGATAAAGGGAGTAATAGTTTGTAGAGCCCACATTTTCAATTCATAATTACGATGAACCTAATGCACTACACTAAGGGTTGGCTTATATTCGAGTTTATTCGTAACAATGGCTCATCTTATCTAAGAATCTTTTGAGGGTGGTTCTCATATAAGAATCAACACATGTTGCTAATGTTGGTGCTTTATATTCACTCATAACTATTTTTCATCTATTATGTCTTTAAGAGAATTGTTATGATAATATATTATTAATTTTAATGTTTTAATATGTTATTAGAGGTTTGCATCTATTTCAATGCATACTAAGTATATCATCGGCGCGCACTTATATCAATAATCATTGATACTATCATATATATCAATACAACCTTCTATGGGTATTGGTTCAAAATCATGTCTCTTTCAAGTGGTTTTTCTTGTTTTATGATGAAGAAGACCTAAAAAAGGTTCTTAGTTCAATCTAGTCAATTGCTAGGCAACCCCTTATTCTCAAAAGATGCAAATAGGGGGTTTTACGGACGAATATGAATGTAGATAGTGGGTTGTCTAAGTCCATCTGCCAAAAAATCACACACTATCTATGCCTGCATGGGACACCTTATTACGCTACATTTGTGTTTATCTGCCACTATATGCAGCAAAAGAACATGAAAACTCAAACGAACAAAAGACAACTTAATATAGTTTCTATATAGAATAAATGTAACACATTGTTCCCCAATATCATATAATTTGAGGGGTTGGGTGTAATATTATATAATTTGAGTGAGTTCAAGTATAACATTCTAAATTATTATGGGTTTTGTTTAATATTCTATAATACTAGAGGTTTTATGTAATATTCCAAATATGGATGGAGGTTAGTCAAACAAGAGAAGTTATAGGGTCATAAATAATTATATATTATTTTGAAAGATTTACTTAAGTATAAAGTAACGTATCAGAGATTACTAAAGGAAGAATGATATATTGGGAGATAAGAGGGAAGGTTATGGAATTTAGGGGTAGAAGAGAGGGAGAGAAAAAAAGAAAGGGAGCAGGCCAGGAGGCCATGGAGGGTGATGCTAGGAAAGGTTGTCCAACCTCTGCAATGATGTGAAATGTTGAAGATGAATTCGATTATAGGATACCGTATCCTTTATAACACTGCATCCTAACAAATAGAAAAAATATTGATGAAGTAGGGAGAAATTGAGACAAATCTCTTCAATTCTTTCAATAACAAACCAACAAAAAACAAAAGCTACAGTAGTAGCTATGAATGGCACCAATTTAAAAGAGATGGGAGTCTTCAAAATAATTACAAGTATATTCTCATCCAACAAACTAATTAGCCAATTAAAGTAAAAGCCTAACAGAGATGTAAGTCCAAAATATGAATAAGAAAAAATCAAAATGGAACTCTATATATGCTTCATGCCAAAGTATCTAGAAGAATTTAACAAGGGCTAGTTAGTGAGTCACGGGATCAGCTTTACATCAATCACCTCTCTAAAGGGTTGAATACTAACAATTTCTAGTTACCTTGTCATCTAGAAAATGCCTAGCCAGCTCGCAACTGGGCAATTACATCATGATCTCACACCTGACGGCCAAGTTGCTACAGTTGCACGGAGTGAGCTGCAACTATGACACAAAATTTTCCTTTTATATTAACGCCCAATTTAATATTTCTTATTGAATTTTGTTAGGTGCTTTTAATTTCTATAGAAAATAATATTTATGGGTGCCAAAACATTTGTGTACACTTCATTCTACTGGCCAACTTGAGGATATATGCTTGTAACAAAAAGAAGAACAATAACACATGCCATTACAAAATTTTTATTCATTTACAATTTAAAAAAAATGTGATATTTACATACATGACAATTTTATACATTTTGTAAGATGTGTTTCTTTTTTCTTAATATATTTATGTCATTATGCATGTTTGGAGTTTAGGCACATGAATCCATTTGATTCTGTTGAGACTCCAAGACAACTCGGCTCTAAACAATTACGGAGTCGAGCCTGAGTGTTGTCTTGAAACATTGAATTCGAGTACCTGCCAAACCAAAGTAAGCAGCTAAAAAATTTTATGCTTTCTGGATGCCTAAAAAAGGCCACATATTTCCTTGACCTAAAAAATTGTTAAAAAAAGTTAGTATAAGTTTAGGCTTATGCGTAATTGTGTGAGTAGAAACATTGCAAACTGTCAAATTAAAATTTGACGGCGTGTGTTACTCCTGAGTAATTAATATATGCTATCGAATCGTCGGCTTGCATAGTCGCACTTAATCCGAGGCTCATATTAATAAAACCTTTTAGGGAGTAACTCTTTTAAATAGGTAAATTTATGAAAAAAATGAGAGGCGCCCATATATTCCTATTTGGTTTGCAAAAATTCAAGTTTGGCAGCGAATCAGTCTTAAAAAATGGTACAATTTTATGAATAGACACTCAGATATCAGCAATTAGAGAAAAATATGATTGAAGTAGATTGTAAGGCCCACGAATTCACTTTAGTTGAAAAATTATTTTAAGTAAATTATTTTTTAAACATAATCAAGAATCCCATTTTTCCAAGGAGTATATAAATGGATAAATATGAAAATTTCTAAAACATAACCCGCAATTTTTATTATTGAATTTTTCTATAGGAAAGCTATCAAATGCAAAGTATTTGTCTAGCCCACATAATTTGATTTAGTTGAAAATTCTGTGATGTCAATTGCAGTCCGGTGAAATGGGCCCAGACCATTTTATGCAAAAGGACGTAATGCCCATGTGAAAGTTCTGTGTGCGGCCCAAGCCCAACATCTCAATATTCTACGTTCGTCTCGGCTCAAGCTCAGCCTCAGGTTCGGCTTGGCCCGGAGTCCGGATGAATATAGTCATCGCGAAATCCCCTTTTTGCCCCTATTAAAATGACAAAACGGAGTGGAGAAGAGGAGGAAGGCGGAGCTCTGCAAACCCTAGTTGGCCTGTCGCCGTATTCTCGTTTGGCTCTAACCGGCGGACATCCCCTCCGAAGATCATGGCAACAATTGTTCAGACGGCGGAGGAGGACCCCACGCTCACCGTCGTCCGGTTCACGGCCGAGCTCGCATGGGCAGACGCCGGCCTGGAGGTGCTTCAAAATATGTTTTTATTTTCTTCCCGAAATTTGCTTAGTAATAATATTACTATTACTACATTCGTTGTTAGCCGGTTAGCTGTTATTGTGCGAATTGTTGGCTTATTTAAGCAATAGATTGGCTTTTTATTTTTTGATCTCAAACAATCAGATTGTTCATTATTTTTCTTCGCTTTTTGTTAGGGTATTGTTTATCATTAACTTTTTTTTGGTATCATTTTTGTTTGCATCTTTAACAATTTTATTATTTGGTGCTTATTTGCTACAAATTAATCAAATATAGGCCTTAAAATCTTTCTGTTTTGTCTAAATTGATGAGGAAACGAAGGCAACAATTTTCGGTATTTAGGTCGCCTACTGCATTTCGTCAGAGGTGCCTTACATATTGTAATGGCTGAACTGTAGTGACAACTTGTTGTGTTATCATTTTTAACTTTATTCTGGCTCCACTCATAGGTTTACCAGATATAGATGTGGATGACGAGCTGTAGAGGATCATTTTTTTTTTCTCCTTGAAATGTTACCTCTACTTGAATTTAGCTATTAATCGATTTTTATTCATTCAAGTCTGCCTTATTCTTTCCACTCACAGGTAGCGGAACCTCAAGTTGCTAAACTATGCAGTGAGGCTCAGGAGTGTATGGCTATGAATCAGTGGCTGAAGCTGGCTTCTCTGATGCTGGCTTCTGCCGATGTGGTATTTTCTCGGATTTCAGAGAAAGGTAATAAGTGTATGTTTTGAAATTTTTGCACTTTTTCTTGATATAAAATTTGTGTTCTTTTTAAAACTTGGGAACTGTATTGGCCCATTGGGTACATTGCTGTTATGATTTCTCGTTGTGTTGGTTGATTGCACAGCAGTATTGAGAATAGCGGGTTGCCTTTTGGGTTGATAGCTTTTATACATTCATCATTTAAATGAATTCCATGTTTTTTAATAATATATTAACTCAGAGCAAAACGGTAAGACTCTTTAAGACCTTGTCTACTCACCAAGTCACTGCTATTATAGATGAAGAGATATGTTTAGCAAATGCTAGTTAGCTATTTTCCATAGAGGTATGCACTTGGGATCTTTCACTATCCGTCATAGACATTTAGATTGTTTGTTTGTTTAAAGCTAGCTAAGCCTAGCGCTTAATGATTCTGATATCTTGCAACTTGAGTTGCATTTATTTAACTTATAACTGCCATTGCAGATGCCATTTTAGATTGTTTGAAATACTTTGTGGATATTAGGAAAGGACTGTTTTTGTTATTCTTGGCATTTTTACAGATATAACTGAACAATATTCTGTTCTTTTGTTACAAGATGATACCACAATTCACATTGTTTGATCTTTGAATTGCCACCAGCATGAAAAAAGATTGAAACTAAAATTTTAGATAGTCCTTGACTCCTTTTGTACCATTTAGATAATTGTTGTTTCATTGGAAGGCAATTTCTGGTGGGATCAGTATTTTGGTTGCTTAGTATGAGAAACATTTGTATCTAATGGCTTAAGAAATTGGTAAGAGTCAGAATGATTTCATTAGTTCAAATTGGCCATTGGTGAGATTTCCATATGGCTGCAGGGGATATTATGGATTGGTTAAGATTTGATCTGTTTGTGACTGGAATTAGCACTATAATTGGCATTTTATATTGAATGCTGTTTTCTTATTGCCGTTTTTAGGTATGATTTGGTTGGACTAGCTAATTTTTTATTAGATCATAATTTGTCAAGCCTTCCTTTGTTAAATTCTGACTTTATGGCTTTTATATTTTTGTGGACTTGTGTCTGAGCCTTATGTATCAAAGTTGGTGAAATCCTTCAGATGTTCTTGCAGTTTAAGATGTTTATGAAAAGATGTAATTTAGATGTCTATATTTAGCTTTTGATGTACACATTAGTATATGAGAGCTCTTAATATAATGGTTATTTCACGTATTACTCTGTATAGTTGGGCTAATAATGAGAGAGACAAGAGTATAAGAGAGGTGCTACCTCATGTGAATCACTTTTTTTTATGTTTACCGTGGTCTTAAATATCCATGTTGCTCTTGTATTTGGTACCATTGTTACACAACTTTAATTGATGTGAGGTTGGCTTTATTGTTGCTGATAATTTTCAGATCTCGAGTGCATATTTACCATTATCTGTAGTCTGGTTAAAAAGGTTCAGAGGCCAGATGAAGCATTAGAAATGGCAAGGCTCATATCAGCCAAAGTAACTCAACAGCCAAATGACAAGCCTTCTTTGCGATTGAAAATGTAATAAATTTAATGTATATTTTGTCTTGGTCTGAAAATGCATATGATTATATCTGACAGTATTCCTGAATTGTTGCAGCTTGTTTAATCTGTATAACTTATTGGAGAACCCTTATAGCCGTTTTGTTGTTTACAAAGAGGCACTTCATTTGGCTGTAAATGGAAAACTCACTGAACACATTATACCATCTTTCAAAAAGATGGATACTTTTTTGAAAGAATGGAACATTGGGGTGTCAGATCAGAGGGAGCTATTTCGAACAATCTCAAATATTTTAAAGGACAGTAAGAGGTACACAATAGCCCTTTTCTACGACTTATACATTACAATAATTGCATTGCCAAAATTAATCTGCACCTGTAATTTGCAGTTCGACAAATGATTCTTTCCATTTCTTGATGAAGTATTTGTCAACTTTCTCGGGGGTGGACTCATATACTATGAGTGAAGCCAAAGAGGATGCTGTGCGGGCTATTATTGAGTTTGTTAAGTCACCGGACATGTTCCAGGTATCATGATTCTTAGACTTGTATGAATCTCATTTTATTTAGAAGCTTAATCATCCAAATGAGAAAATAAAGGTTGATTCTTTTTTCTTGATGGTTATGTCCGTTTATTTTCAATTCTTACTGATTTATTTTCCACCTATTCTTTGCTATTTAGAATGATTCAATTTATCAATCTTTGTTTCCTGCAGTGTGATCTATTAGATATGCCCGTGGTTGGACAGTTAGAGAAAGATGGAAAATATTCTTTGGTGTACCAGCTTCTGAAGATTTTCCTGACACAACGGCTTGATGCTTACTTGGATTTTCAGGCTGCCAATTCAACTTTGCTTAAAAGCTATGGTATAATACTTGTTTATGCTTCATATTGATGCCATTTTCAAGTATGTATTTGCTGATTGGCGTACATAATTGTCTGGTAGGCTTGGTCCATGAAGACTGTATAACCAAGATGAGACTCTTATCTCTGGCCGATCTTGGTGCTCATGAATCAGGCATGATCCCTTATGCCCTTATCAAGGATACTCTTCGTGTAAGTCCATAATGGTTAGTCTTTTATTTTTGAATAGTTTCTTTCAGGCGTGTTTTCAGCTTGATGAATACTCACAATTCCTTCATAAAGCTGAATTTGAAGTACGAGAAAAAGAAGTGCCATTTTGTTCTGGTTGGGTTGTCTGAGACTTCTAAATTCAGGGAGCATGAGACCTCTCTCTCTGTATAAACGCTAGGCAAGATCCTTTATGTCTCTGAGTGGCCCCAGATTTGGTCTGAATTTGACCTGGAGATGGATCTATTTTGGGTCCATTTTGATCTAATTTAGGGCTGGGTTAAATTGGGATCTGGATCCAAATCTTATGTCCAGTCTGTGATGGGGCCATGGTGGAGCATATATCTTTATTTAGTTAGTTCAACTAAGTACTGCATAACTTAATATATTTAAAACTTCTAAGCATAAGTTTCTATTTGCCTGTGGATGTGGTAAATTTGACCATCTTTTGCTTCAAAAGCAAGAAAAAATTAGCAATGTGGAGATTTAAACATGAGGCCAACATATTATTGATATAGAAGGATTGGATGACATTTTTACACTCAATGCATTTGGATTGGCCTGCTAAATGAAATCTAGCCTGGTTAGATGCATGCCATGAATTACTTATCCAGTCAGTGATGATCACTTCCTCATATAGTTAAAAAAATAGTGGCTATGGGTACCATATTCACATGTCTAGCCATGGGGCCTATATTGTAGCTCAGGCTGGTCTGCTCACTTGAGTGTGGTTGGCAGCCTTTAATGATATGTGTGCGCTTTTATTTTTGGCAGAAGTTTTTAATGATCTTTGTTGCTGATGGTGAAAATAGGCTGTTTTTGTTAAATTACAAGATGAGATGTGGATGTTCTTATTCATAACAGTTAGACACGCTCAGTTATGGATGTTGTTAAATTACAGATCGCAGATGATGAGGTGGAGATCTGGATAGTGAAGGCTATAACTGCAAAATTACTCAACTGCAAGATGGATCAGATGAATGAAACTGTAATTGTGAGGTGACTAATAGCTGAAACTCTGTTTTTGTTCTGGCAATTTAATTCAGGCCTTACTTCTATGAGATGCTGAGAAAAAAATGCCTTTAGAATTTGAATCTCTTGAGCTTTTACCCTTAAAATAAAATAAAATAAAAAATTGTAGATTTCTCAATTTTGTGCAACTCTTGGATTTCGAATTTGTAGGTACTATTTTGAGTCTCATGTGGATGTGCTTTGAACTTTTAAATAGTGAAAAACAGTGAGGTGTCTAATGAGTTAAAAAGTTATCAAATTAATTTGCAGCTGAATTTTTTAAATTGTGAAAAACAGTGAGGTGTCTAATGTGTTTAAATAAGCTGCTTAAGTTCATGAGCTTTGAAGGTCTTTGGATAGTAGTGTTTATTTGTCTTGCAGCAATCATTTAATAGGTGAATGACAATTGAATGCCCATACATTTTTTGGCTGACATCAGTACAAGTTTTGAATTTTTGTACTGTAGATTAAGTCCATGAAGCTTGTCTTGGCAGTGATCTTCTTAGTTTGAATGACAATTTTCTGAAAAGGAACTTTATCTGTGAACTGATTGGACTCTGTAAGACATCAACTGGCAAACATGAATGAGACAAATGCATATGCATGTTGAATTTGTGGCATGCGTTGGGAATTAATCCCTTTGGGCTTAGAATTAAATATTAAGCGTGTATATATATCCTTCATAAATGTTGCCCTAAAACTGATTTATCACCTTGTACTGCAGCCGCTGTACGGAACGGGTTTTTGGAATGGAGCAGTGGCAAGCCTTGCGCTCGAAGCTTGAGGTGTGGAAGGTAATTTAAAGGTCTCAATTTTGGTGTTGTAGATATGTGAGTTCTTATCTATTAGCTTGGCATCAGGTTAATGCATTTTAGTTTGGTAATATTAGATTATGGGAACTATTAGATAAGCATTTAGGGAATGATTTAGGGGCTGTTTGGATTTTGCATTTTTATCGATTCCGCCCTAATTTCGGTCCAAATTATCGGAATCATGTTTGCGTAGAAGGTGGGTGGAATTAAAAATTCCGCTCGAAAAGTTGATTTTTAAGTTATTTTGAGCCTGAATCACTGATTCACCTCGTGAGGTGATTCTATCGATTTTGGTTCCTAGCTCCCGTTTGGAATAACAGATTTTGTCAACGGTTACCCCTCATTAATTTGAGTTTAGATAAGCGTGCTATATAGGTGGGGCCTATTTTAAAAATTCAAAATTACCTAGCCTTGTAGGATTTTGTTTGATAGAGCTCGATTTTAGGAGCCCAATAGTACTAAGAATGTGTATACCCAAGTTTGGGAAAGAGAGCTATATTAGTTTAAAGTTTTAAAAATGGTTTGATGGGACATTTAAATTTATTCTATAAACTTTTATTACCCAACGTAATTTTAATTCACTGGTAAATTATTGGAAAAATTTTGCTTCCATTTTTACCTACATATCTAAAAAAAATTAACACAAACAACCCCTTAATATGACACTGACAAATTTTTTATGCTTTCATTCACTGGTCATTATATGTGGGGCTGACAGGCTAAAGTGCTAATATATTGACAGTTTATATCTTTTTGAGGCAGTAGATTCGTAGATAATTGATAATTCCTGGTTTATGTGGTCTAGTACAGAGCTAGTACGCAACATTTCTTGATAGCATATGAGCTTCACTTTTATCTTTCAGGGAAATGTTGCAAATGTAATAAGCGTAATACAAGCAAACAACCAAACTGAAGATGCGGCCCAGGCAGTGCAGAGTTTAACGATACGGTGAAATGTGCGCTTCTGGTGTTATGTTCCACCCTGCAGAATGTTTAGTGTCACAGCTTCATTAACTTGTCAATTTTAAGCTGTAAGAGCGTTTTATAGAGAGGAATTTTGTAGAACGTTTTGCGAGTTGATGTAATTCCATTCTAGGCAACCATTATATGTATAATATAGCTTAGCCGTGGAGGTTATTTTTTTTTCTAAAAATTTATTTGATGATTGGATGTTAATTATTGGCAGTATGATTGTATGCGAGAAATGTATAGCTAATTTATGCATGTTAGACACAAATCGCGGGCATATGAGCGTGCAAAAAAAAATGCTTCAGCGATCACATTTGGCAAATATCGTTGAGTAGTGGGCCCCAAAAAGGTGGGCAGACTAGTCTAATAGTGTTTGCATCATAAAGATGTACTCTCTTTGTCCCATATTAATAATATATATTCATAATTATATTAGAAAAAGTAGTACTCCCACCGTCGTAATTTAATAACTCCAATAAAAAAAAATCGTGTTCTATTGTAATTGCTCTATTTCTTTAATTTAAGTTGTCAGATAAATCTTTCCTATTTCTTACACAAATTTTGCTCGAGCGTCTTACACAAAGTTTGTTTTCCTCCACCTCGCCCACTGCTCCCAAATTCGCTTCTCTCAGCCCTGCTCCTCGGCACCTCTTCTCCAACTCTGCGTATTCTGGGTTTTCGGACATCGAGAATGAAGCGGACGGCAGCATCCTCTATTTTGCTGTGTGCGATGGCCTCCTAGGGCAGTTCCTCGACACCATCTGTTTTGTGGAACTTACACACATCACGGACGGCAAGCTTCTTTTGTTGGCAGCGGTCCATGCCAGTGCAGAAGCTGCGGCCAAAGAGGAGGCGGACCTCGTGTGGATTTTGGTAGAGGGCATTCACGTCGCGGGAGGTGTCCTCCGTGTTCTCCCAGTCAATGGATAAGCAAAACTTCTTGTTGGGCTTGATAACCCACCTCCTCAACTTCTTGCAACCCATGTACTCCTTGATGGCCTCCTTCTCCCACTCCTGTTCTGCAGTTCGTTTGCCTTTGCCTCCTCCTTCAATTACCTCTTATCTAATTTGTAGTCTTGTTCCCAGTCTCGGTCATGGGAATATCGATGCTGTCTGTGGTGGTGGAGGGAATCATCACAATTTGGGGAAGACGGTGAATTTCCATCGCGGCTAATGTTCTGCTGCATGGCACGATATTGATGCACGCCGCAGAAAAAGGCTGGATAATCCAGAAATGCTGAGCCAAATTCTGATTTTTGATGGGACTCCACTTTCAGTGTGACCAATATTTCACCCAGATGCCTTGATTTTTCCTTCCCCGTTTTTCTTTCTAATGTAAATTTTACTTCGTGTTAGATGCATCTAATTACCATCTCAATAAAAATGATAAAAATAAGAAATAAAATTCTTAATATAGGACGGAGGGAGTAATTTTTATTAAATTATAAAATTCACAAAAAAAAAGAAAATAAGTTTTTTATTAGCATTTTCAAGTACTCAACTACTTAAATTGAATAAAATGAAGTTTTTAATATAAAATAAATATTTTTGTTAATAAAACTATTAATTTAAGATGAAGGGAGTGTAATCACATATGATCCTTGACCTAGATGTTATTCAAGTAGAATGGACTGGTCGAGACTTATGTGTCATGCTTCAGGTTGTAGTTATCTGAAGTGGTAAAGAATGCTTCAGCTTGTAGTTAGCTGAACTTGAGCTTTACTAGCTGTCGGCTTTTGATAAGCTTGCCTTAGACAAGAGCCTTAATCTCAAAGTCAAGCTATACCAAGCATGAGAGTTATGAGGTTTAATAAATTGTGGATAGTTGTATGAGCCGGCTACGCAGACTACGCAGCCACGCCACAGTAATGAACCTAAACTTAATCAGAATCAATTGCAGGCTTTTCGTAAGCTTTAGTTTTCATTTTGTATATGGATCTTATCAGTGAACTTCTACATGTTAAGGAATACTCTTTTTATCTTATGTTAATAGTTACATTTGAAAAAAAATAATTTTTATTAAATGGTAAAACCCACTTCTAAGAGAAGGGAAAATAAGTTTATGATACTTTTTTTTAAGTACCCAGCCACTTAAATTGAATGAAATAAAACTATTAATATGGATCATACATTTTGCCAAATAAAGCTATTAATGTAGAAGGGAGGGAGTATAATGAGTAAATTAATATTCAATGCATGAAATGAACAGAAATGATCATATTGGAAAATTGAAGAAAACCTATGGCTCAATTCTATTTTACAAAAGCTTTGAAATATGTAGGTGGAGATGTACTCCATGCCTGACAGTTTTTTTCTCTTCAAGTTGATAGATGAACTATAATGTGATAGAATTCTTTCTCTTATATGGTCCATGGGAGGTCGGTCTTAGATTCTATGCAAATGGACTCTGTTTTAAGCTTGTGCATGAAATCCTAGAGACTTCCATTTTGGAATCGTCTCCCAGGCCTGCCTTTGTAGTAATGAGGTACAAATAGTCTAGGTCTCATCGGTAAACCGCTCCATTCTAATCTTCTAATGACTAATTAAACATGTTTGGTTAGGGGTCTACATGGACGAATATGGATGTGGACAAGGCATGTCCGCAACCATTTGGTTTTTTGCAGATCATGTGTTTGTCTATCACGAACACAGGGATGAACATGGCCAAAATGAAGGTAAAAGTTTGACATAGATTACTTTGTTCTCAAATTAAGAGGGGTTAGTAAAAAATAAGTTATAATAATAGTGAAATAATCTAATCTATTATATATATAAATAATAATGTTATAGAAGACATGTAAGAGTATAACATTTATGTTTTACAATCTTTTTACAAAGTTAACTATGTGATATAGGCTACTAATTTATCATAAATTGAAAATAATAATATTAAAATATATAGTTAAAAGACACAAACGACCTCTTCCATGTTGGTCCGCATTATGGATGAACAAAAAATAATATTATCCATTTTAATGCGGATGCAGACGCCGATGGACACTGAGCAAAAGGATGTCGTTTACACCCCTATGTTTGGTATTTGCAAGGATTCAGATTGAGATTGGTTCAGGTTTCATATTCCTCAACAGATTCAATGTTGAAAGAGATAACATTTTTTTTTTGCAGCCTGTGGAGTATGAATGGAAACCCACTTCATGTGCTATGTGTTTGTCTTGGTCCTTTAGCCATTAACAAGGTAACAACTATTAATGAGGGCTCTTAAGCTTTGGAAGGGATGATGCACTCATAGTGATGAGGTGGACCAATCTTGCTCACCTAATCAAGCTAAGCCATATGATAAATAATATTGCCGCTAATGGTTTTATTATTTTATTTTATTTAATATTTATTATTATAATATATAATAAATAAATATTAATTTTTTTTTAAAAAACTTATTAAATATAATATATTTTAAAAATATTTATTATTTATATATATAAAATAAAAAAATTTCATACTTTATCCTCACTTCTCCTTAGAGCTAGGGCTCATGTTCACATGCGTAAGTGTGTGATAGAGAGGAGTGAAGAGAGAAGTGAAAGAGACGAGAGAAGAGAGAGAGAGTACTGGAGAGAGAAAGATGAGAAAGAGAGTAAAGACAGAGATCTATAGAAGAGAGAGTGGCAGAGTGAGAGTTGATAGAGAGAGATGAGAGGAGAGTGAGAGAGAGAAATAAGGTAGAGAGAGGAGAGAGAGTGAGAGAAAAAGAGGAGAGATAGACAGAGGAGAGAGAGGGTAGAAAGAGTGAGAGAAGAGAGAGGAGAGAGAGAGAGAGAGAAGAGAGAGGAGAAAGAGGGGGGAAATTAATTTATAAATTTTTTTATTATATTATTATATTTTAAAATTAAAACAAATTAAAATATATTATAGACGCTTACGAAATTGCGTATCAATACCCTTGCAATGCAATTTCATAAGCATCACAAATATATTTTATTTTAATTTTTTTATTAATTTAAAAATATAATTTATAATAAAAGAAAAAGAGAGGGGAGAGAGGGTATAGAGAAAAGAGAGGAAGAGAGAGGAAAGGAGAGAGAGAAGAGAGAGAGAGTGAAGAGAGAGAGAGTGCAGAGAGAGAAGAGAAAGGAGAGAGAGAGAAAGAGTAGAGAGAGGAAGGTAAGAAATAAATTTTTATTTTTTAAAGATTTTTATTATATTATTATGTTAAAAATAAAAAATTAATATAAAATATATTAGCGACGTTTATGAAATTACATTGCTAATACCCTAGGTAGTAGCGATGCATATGCATATGCGCCACTACTACCTAGGTTACTAGCAATACAATCTCAGAAGCGTCGCTGATGTATTCTATTTTATTTTTCTATTTAATTTTGAAATATAATTTATAATAAAAGAGAGAGATATGAGACAGCGTGGAGAGAGGAAGACAAAGGAGAGATAGAGGTGCACAGAGAGAGAAGAGAGTGGAGAGAGAAAGAAAGAAGAGAGAGGAGGGAAGAAATAAATTTATTTTTTTGGGGAATTTTTTTATATTATTATATTTTAAAAATAAAAAAATTAAAATAAAATATATTAACAACGCTTATGAAATTACGTCGCTAGTACCCTTATTAGGTTACTAGTGACAATTTCAAAGGCGTCGCTAATGTATTTTATTTTATTTATTTAATTTTAAAATATAATTTATAATAAAAGAGAGAGTGTGTGGAGAGAGAGGGTAGAGAGAGAAGAGAGGAAGGGAGAGGAGAGAGAGTGCATAGAGAAAGAGGAGAGGAGAGAGAGAAGAGAAGGTAGAGAGAGAGAGGAGAGAGAGGAGATAGAGTGTAGAGAGAGAGAGTGCATAGAGAAAGAGGAGAGGAGAGAGAGAAGAGAGGGTAGAGAGAGAGAGTGAAGAGAGAGAGAGTGAAGAGAGAGAGAGTGAAGAGAGAGAAGAGGTAGAGAGGAGATAAAGAAGAGAGAGAGTGTAGAGAGAGAGGATAGAGGATAAAGAGAGAGGAGAGTGTAGAGAGAGAGAGGAGAGGAGAGAGAGAAGAGAGAGAGCGGAGAGAGAGTGGAGAAGAGAGGGTCGGAGAGAGGAGAGAGGCAGGGAAGAAAGAGAGAAGAGAGATAAGAGAGAGGAGAGAGACTTAAAAAAAGCCTATTGTGATGCTACTTGTTAGCGTCATAAATAGTATAAAACTGTTTTTATTTAAAAATTATTACTATTTGCTATACTTAGTGAAGAGCTTCGTAAATATTTATAATAGTTGTGAGGCTTACTTTTAAGCATTGCAAGTATTAAAATTATTTGCGACGCTCTTTACTGAGTATCGCAAATAGACTTATTTTTTTTAAAAATCTCTCTCTCATCCTCTCTTTCTATTTATCATTTTTAGTGACGTTTATATACAAACATTGCTAATGTTATGCTTATTACGACATTTATGCACAAACGTTCCAATAAGTAAATTTTGCGTCACTATAAAAAAATGCAGGTGATTTAAGCATCACTAATAGTCAATAGTGACACTTTAAGTACTATTAACGACATTTTTAAGTGCCGCTAATAGTGCTTTTCACTATAGTAATGCCTACAATGCATGATAAGTGGACATATGGAGGTGAGAACCTTGGGAACTCTTAGATCCGGTTCCTAAATGTCTCTCTTACCACTTCCTTTGTGGGAAGCGTTTTTTATGCTTCTTACTCACCGTGAGCCGAGTGTAAGGAACACATGCAAAATGTTCATTTTTGAGATCGACAGCACACACACTAGCACACGTAACACAAGAGATACTTACGCTAATGTGCGCTAGTGTGTGTTCTATCAATCTCGAAAATGAATGCTTCATATATATTCCTTAGACTCGCTTATGGCATGAAAGGAACATAAGAAATGCTTCCTTCTTAGTGATGTAGCAGCCTCCCATTGTTGATAATTAGACAAGTCCCAAGCGTTTCCTTGGCCAGCGGACCCTCAACAGCCAATCTCCTCAACCGCACTGGGAAAACCAGGCTCTTTAAATCTCTCCTCAATGCCATCTGAGCCTCAATTGATACAATGGTAGACTTGTCCACATCTGAACATCCTGATATGACAATTGAAATTACTAATGTACCAATCCAACGAGCTCATTCAATTCAGACATAAGGTAGTGTGAATGCTAATCAAGAGACCACCGGCAATCATCCTATGGCCCCGTCTTTCTTCTCGGGCATACGCTTATAACTGTTTGAATCAAACATAGTTCTAACTTTGTGTTTGTTTGATAATTTGTCGGATGTGAGTCCAAAAGAGGGTGAATTGGAGTCAAATGTTGACAATGATTTTGATATTCCACTGCAAAAATAAATTGACAATTCTTTAAGCAAATCGGACATGAAGAACAGAAAGGAAGGCTGTAGGAAAAATAAGATTTTTTACTCCCTTGTTTTTGTTTTTACAGTTTTAGTTGGTTGTCTCCTTGTACTTGTGGTGGCCTGGTGGGAGGTGCTCCTCTTAGCTTCCCTCTTGTTGAGATATTGTAACTCTAGGGAAGGGGAACGTTTGTTTTCCTTCGGCTTCAACACATGTAGATTTGAATGAAATGCTATTTACCTATCAATTTTTGTTTATACATGCTTATCAATATACAAATAAATGTAAGTTGTTCAGCAAGTAAGGCTTTATCTTTATATAGGTTGTTAGACTTAACATAAACCTTATTATGTGCTTCGTGAAATGAAAGCATATTTGTAAAGTTTACAAAGAATACCATCACATTTAGGGGCTGTTTGGATACTGAATTTTTGTCAGATTCTATAGATTCCATCTCAGTTTTGACTCAAATTATTGGAATCATATTTGTGTATAGAATGTGTATGAAATTAAAAATTCTATATAGAAGTTAATTCCAAGCCATTTCGAGCTAGTATCGACCAAAATCACCTCATGAGGAGGTGATTCTGTCCATTCATGCTCCTAGCCCCCGCTTTAAAAATTATAATTTCCGTTATTTTTCAACAACTACCTCTCATTAATTTGAACCTCAAAAGATGTGTCATAATAGGTAGGGCCTACTTTAAAAGTTTAAAATTATGTACCATTGTGGGATCTTGTTTGTTAGAGCTCAAATTTAGGAACATAATAATACCAAGAACGTGCATATCCAACTTCAAGAGAAAAAGTTATAAAATTGGGTTTAACGCGACATCCAAATTTATTTTAAAAAGTTCTATTACAAAAAGTAATTCAAATTGGGTAATAAATTTTTAAAATTAATTCTAAAGAATTCCACTTTCATTTTTAATAAATTCAACACCCAAACAACCCCTTAATGTTTGCAACTATAAATTCCTTCTATATAAAGTCACCAATAATTTCAATTCTTCTAGATTTTAATCCCTTATCACGTGTAATATTGGCAATTTTTTTTCTCCCCTATAGATTCACCAATAACAAATTTGTTTCCATATTTTTTTTCGTCCAATCAGAGTATCTAACAAGTGATGACCAGATCAACCATCTAGACTGATAGTAAGGGTCTGTTTGGATTGGTGGAAATCTGGAGAAAGGGAAAGAGAAAGAGAAAGTGAATCAAGGTGAAAGAGAAACTAGGAGATTCCTAAATATTTTTCATTGTTTAGTTAGACAAATGATGTTAGAGAAAATTGACAATGACAGTGGTGGTAGCGGCGGTGGTGGTAGCGGTGAGAGTGGTAGTGGTGGTGGCGGCGACGGCAGTGGCAATGGTGGCGACAGTGGCAGTGGTGGTTGTGGCGGTGGTGGCAATGGCGGTGGTAGCGATGGTGGTGGTGGTGACAGCAATGGCAAAAATGGTGGTGGCGGCAGCAGCTACGATGGTGGTGGCAGTGATAGTGGTCGTGGCGGCGGCAACGGCGATGGTGGCAGCGGTAGTGGTGGTGGCAGTGGTAGTGGCGGCAATGGTGGTGGTGGTGGTGGCGACAATAGTGGTGGTGGCGGTGGTAGAGGTGGTGGCAGTGATAGTAGTGGTGGTGGCGGCGATGGTGGCAGCAGCGATGGTGGTAGTGGCGGTAGCATCAGTGGTGGTGGTGGCGGTAGCGATGGTGACAGTGGCGGCGGAGGTGGTGGTGGTGGCGATAGCGGTAGTGGCGATGGTAGTGGTGGCAGTGGTAGTGGTGGTTGCGGCGGTGGTGACAACTGCGGTGGTAGTGGTAGCGATGGCAGAGATGGTGGTGGTAGTGGCAGCGGCGGTGGTGGTGGCAGCGGTAGTGGTGGTGACAACGGCAGTGATAGTGGTGGTGGTAGCGGTAGTGGCGGCATTGGTGGTGGTAGTGGCGGTGGTAGTGGTGGTGGTGGCGATGGTGATAGTTGCAGTGGCATCAGTGGTGGTGGTGGTAGTGGCGGCAGCAGTGGTGGTAGTAGCGGTGATGGTGGCGGCGACGATTGCAGTGGTGGTGGTAGTAGCAGTAAGACATAAGTGTTTAGTACAATGATTTTCTCCCAAAATTCATGAGTTGATGGGTGAAAAATTTTTGGGCTAAATTTTCATCCATTTTCTCTCATTTTTCACTCTAGTTTCTCTTTCTCCGATGCACCAAACAGTAGAAACTAGAAGATTTTAAGAAAATTCCTTTCTTTTCCCCCGCTTTCTACCAATCTAAACAGACCTTAAGTGATTGATATGATTCTCTTTGTAAAGTTGGTGCTATTATTACGAGAGAGGGATTGATTTCTACTTTTTCCAGCCTATTCAAACTGGACGCAAGGAATCTATTTTCTTTATCTTTTTCTTTATAAAAAGCATGCATCTTTACAATATACAGAAAGATTCTTAGGGGCAAGTTCATTTGCCTATGAAAATCATGTGGCCTTCTCAATTTTTCTCAATTTTAAGAGGGATTTGCAATTTGGCACAGGGAGTATTATTATTTGCCATATAGTAATAATATTCGTAAAAAATCCTGCCAATCCGTGTAACCTGCCAATCTATCAATTGACATAATAATAAAAAATCTAGTCTTTACAAAATCAAATAAAGAATTGGTACAGTCGTAGGCCATTCATTCTTGAACCATTTGTTCTCCTTCCTCATAATAGATTTAGTATGAATATGTGCTCAGAAACAATCAAAGCTCCATATTTCTATGTTTAAGTTCTAGCTAGTTCAGCTCCAGGGTCGTGGGTCTCCATCAAGCTCCTTGTAACTTGAACATAGTAGTATACATTCAGCTTTTGTCCAGACAAGATTTAATAAGAAGTTACATTTTTTATAGTGGAAAAGGTCGCAGGAGGCCCATGGGAATCCGTACTGTAGCTACGACAGATAATCCACACCTAAATGGTCCCTACTTTCTTTGAGCCCAGCCTAAAGAATATATATGAGCTGCCAGATATTTAAGATCGATGTTATACACGCTAATAGGAACTATTATTATAGCTATTACTGATAGTAATGTGTATTAGAGTATGCGTCATCAATCTTACACATGAATGGCTCCTAAGCATCCCTTAAACTAAACTCATAAAAAGTAAAGAGTATAGAAAACGCTTCTAGGTAAAGATAAAATAGCTTTGAGCATAAATATAAAAGCCAATGGTGGGTGTAATAAGAGATGTTCAAATTTACTCATATCCTTCCTTCACAATGTAGCCTTGGATTGGATACCCCATTTGGACCCACATCTTATATTAATGTTTTTTATCTCTATTTTTAATTTTTAGGAATTTTCTTTATAAGAAGAGGGTAATTTTTAGTTCTCCCTCATCGCTACTTCTTTTAATTGTCAGAATTTCTCTTTATGAGAAGAGGGAATATTATGATAATGTACATATTAAAAGGGTTTAACGTTTACAGTTTAAAATTAAACTTTGATGTAAATTAAACATGGATTACTGGTTCTAAAGTGGTCTAGTTGATGAATTTTGTATCCATAAATAGGTAGGGTACAAAAAAAAGAACATGTTCATATGCACCCTAATAATCCCCTTAATACCCTATTTTACTAAAAAAGTTATCCTCAGTAAAATATTTTTTGGGGTGTACATAGATACTTTCACATGAGCTATGAAAGTAATTACCTTTAAATAACTGGCCGAGAATGCATTGTTTAATTAGAGCTAGCTACCAAGTGTCTCTCCCTTCTATAAAGGAAAGGGTCATGTATGGAAGAGTGCCTTACACAAAAATAAAGAGAGAAGAGACCTGAGAATGGAGCTGAAGAGGGGAGTCATCATCCTGTTAGCAATTCTAGCAGTTCTCTTGGGGTCATCTTCCTCAAGCGCCTTACCAAACTCATTGCAGAGGAGTTCGGCATGCAATGGGTCCATTGGAGAGTGCCTTGAAGAGGACGAGTTCTTGATGGATTCTGATATTAATCGAAGGTACATAGACTATCATGGCATCGATCACGGTGACAGGCCTGCATCTGCCGACCCTGCAAAATCAGGCAAGCAATATACCCGTGGATGTAAGAAAATATATCACTGCCCAGGTGGGACTTGAAGAGGAAGTTTGTGCGCTCTCTTTATTTTACAATCAATTTTCGCAACAACTTCAAAGCAGTTGATGGTGCATATATACATGTCTATGAGGACAATAGACAAGATTGGCTATGTTAATTTGCAAACAGTTTGCTTGCCTTGTATGATTTTCTTTAAACAATACTTATTTTCTCCAGCTACAAAGGAATTTTCTCTATAAGTTTGATCTCCGTTGTAAATGGCTGAAGATAAAATGATGAATGCGTCTTAACAAACTTGTCAATAATTTATACAAAGGGATTTTTGGCGTCAACAGCAAATACAAGTTCAAATATGTTACCAACGGCAATAATTATTGGATATTAAGAATCGTTCCAGAGCTTAGGAAAAAGACTAATATACCCTTGTGTAAATACAAAAGAGCTCCAGAAAAAAGCCCCTACTCATGCGCTCATGCGAGCCAGATCCTTCTCTCCTGACACCAGCGATCCATCTGCCCTCATCTCCGTTCCTCCTGCGCCGGCGGTTGACGACTCCGGCCTCTTTCGAATCAAAATCTCCATTCCTCCTACACCGGCTATTGACAACTCCGATGGTCATCCACTCACAATCACTGTTCCTCCTACACCGGATATTGACAACTCCGACCCCAACATCGGCGATCTCTATTCCTCCAACACCTGCGAAAGATAGCCGAAGTAAATGATTTTGGATTTCCTCGTTTACATATTAAATATGGTGATCTTTGAAATCTGTGTGCTCTTTGTTTTATGCAGATTTCCCAACAGTTTCCAGGAAAATCCCCTAGACTTATTTCACATATCGTGTAGCTCGAAGTCTACCACCTTTGCTGCCTTGCCTACTTGGCACTATAGCCTTGGGCTCCATGTTTTCTGCAGGAAAGTTATCAAAGATAGTCTGTGAGACTGTGACGGACCAATTTTACTCCATTCATCAACCAACAGAACATCCTCATCCTCCATTTCCCTAACACTGTTCTCAGTTTGGGTTCCCTCACCATTGATTGTATCATCAATAGCCCCAGAAGCAGTCGATAACTGGTGAGATCTCTCTTTTGCTTCTTCTAACTGATCTGATGTTTCTGTGCTAGATTCTTTAGCAAATAATATTTTCCTGTACTAACACGTGAAAGCGAAAAAGCTTAACTGCAATTTACATCGTCAATTTTTAACTTACTATCCGTGTTCCATTTTGCACGTAGTTGGCTAGAACTTTTGTTATTTTTACTGAATGAACTATATGGTTCATTTTAATTCTAATTTTTGAAACTAATATCATACTTGCAATGGTATACAAAGTAAATATATAGCACGGTGGAATTATATTGTTTTCTTTGTGTCTCAAACTACATATTTACTACTTGTGCGTGTAAAATATTTACTTAGTGAGACTCAAAGTTAATATGACCTACTTGCAATGATCTACTACTAAAGTAAATATTTAAGATTTTACTGGAATGGTCTTCTATAATTTTTGTACTGAAAAGAGAGTATAATATTTTGTTGGGGAGAGAGTATATGTTTAATAAATATACATTTACTGCAGCATACTCCGTTGAGTATTTAACCTAATGCTTCTCTAACGGTTTCTACGCATGTGTGGACATTTTTGTATGGTATGGGCCAAATGATCTACTCTTTGTGCACTAGGCTGATAGTAAACAAGTACTTTTATGTAAGTAGAGTAGGTTCCTTTTGTGTCTTTATTTATCTTATACAGATTTTTCGCTTTCAAATATGTATCTCCTCATTCATACATAATAGACAGTAACCATATACTCATTATAGACAGTAAGTATTACTCTCTTCAATATCTATAAATATTTTTAATCTGTCTCTCCATGTACCTGGTACTGAGCTCTCCTTGGATAATTTAAAAGACAGTGAGGAGATAGGCATTTCTTTGTTTGTTGTTATTCTTTTTCCCCCATTTTTAATTGTCTTATTTCTAAACAAGAGATGTGGTTGAAACTATTTGATTCTACACAGAACTCGTGACTAGAAATGACATTTATGATTTCTAAATGCTTGAAGAAAGAGAGAAGTTGTTACGAACTAGTGAATGATGACATGGTGCAAAGAAATGTATCAAGGAAGTGTTGTTTTTCAGTTATATTTGTAGCATTTACTGGAAAAATGGTGTGCATGGTGTGTAGCCATATCCTACGCTATTAACTTTACTTTGTGTTTATTTGAAACATATGTGGATAATGAATTAAATGTTAGTGTAACTATAGGATCTCATCTTGTTAAGAAGGATTTCCAGTATTAATATGGTTCTTGAAGTTTTGTCATCTTCACGAAAGAAAAATCGAGCTCAAACATCTTCTGTACCTCATTGATTCAGGAAACCACCCTATGATGAGTTAGCTAGTTGGGCAACTATTTTGGAGTGTCACCGGTTTTTTCTAACGGTATTGGCCATATTGGGCGTTCTTTGCACCATTTAGTTGTATTTCTCAATCACTTTTGTAAATTAGACTGAGAGTAAATAGCTTCAGGAGTTAAATCCAGATAAAATTGTATTGAAGGCAAACAATAAGAGTGTAATATTGTTTGAATATCACCTTAGTATTTCAAAATATAGTCTTCAATATCTTGAGCTATTGATGCACAATATTGATATTTAGTTTCAATGTATATTTAGATATACATAGTTTATATTTTATTATATAGTATGTTTCTATATTTACATATATAAAGTAATACAAGCAATGTGAGCGCTTGATTAAATTCTCATATTTTTCTTTTGATGGTTACATGGAAGAAAGAAACCCAAATGATGTGAAAATTAGCATACAAAAAGTTGAGAAAGAAATATTGAAAGTAGAATTTCAAGTAACAAAGATTGTTGAAAGGCTGAAAAAAGAAAACTTGCAAATTTTGTAGCCTTAAAAACATCATTTATTCACATGAACTTTCTCAGCCAGTTGATTATGTAGCCTCAAAAAAGAGAAGAATGAATCTAACATTATTTTTAAAAGAAAATAAAAGCACACTTTTCGCCAACAAAAAGAGTAAATACTTTCTTCAATAGTATATTGAGAGTAAATATTTACTCCTTTCATTATATATAGATAGTAAGTATTTACTCCCTTCAATATAGCATAACCAATAAAGTATTTACTCTTTTTAATATAGTTTATTTTTTAATAACCACTTGGGAGCTTATGTTTATTCATTTTGGTTTTTCCACTTGTGAATGTTGATTAACACAGCGAGGCCACTGAGTACAAATAGACATCCGCATAGTGGTAGCCCAACATTGTTATTGGTGCATCAAGCAACTTGTTAGTGCAAAGATGCTATAATTTAGGAAAACATATAACTTCATTATACGAATATGAATACTTCATATTTTTTGAACACAAGGAGTTCAATCCCCTACAACTTTATTCTACAATCAGTTAAGACTTTCATAAAGATTTTCCTCATAAAAAATGATACTTACACATTAAAAACACAATAAAAATTCACATGAGTTTTGATTGGATTGAATAAGTGAACCCAAGTGAACTTTGTGTGTGGCCTACTTATTCAATCCAACCAAAACTTACTTGTGAGTTTATCGGGTGTTTTTGTTGTGTAAATATCACTATCCTTTCCATTCCACTGCATATACTCAAATTTCTCGGTGTTTAGGCTAGTCAAGGATGAATTGGCCTCTGCTAATACTCAAATTTTTCCTTGTTTAGTTTAGGCTAGTCAAGGATGAATAGGCCTCTTGTTGGCCCGTTCGTTCCACCGCAAATAAACCATCAAGATTAGTGGTTGCGGGCAATGAGTGGAGGCCATTTTAAGAAATGTCATTGCCGATCACCTTGTTTTAAGCAGTTATGTCATTAAGTTCATGAACAGTTCCACCCTGAGCTTCTAAATGTTCACCCAACTCCTAGGCATCTCGAGCCAATCTGATCGCATTTGGAAGGCACCAGAAATAGAAGCTTGGTTTTGACTGGATATGGCCTCACCTTCTTCTCCCCTTCAATATCACATTATAGATAATAACTAAAATCCCATTTTTAAATGAATGATTCCATTGTACTTAGAACCGTCCCGGAAAATCTTTCCAACCGATGTTGCAATGCTCAACTTCCCTCATCCGGAGTCTCAATACACAACAAAAGCTTGCCAACAGCCCACACCTGTAACTATGGGAAAAAACACACTTGATCAAAAGGGAACTGAAACTAAGATTAACTTTTGTTTTCCTTTTCATTATAAAAAATGATGGGAATTGTTGTACATAATAACATGCTCAACAATGCCAACACAGTCTAGCCCATAATCAAGATGAACACCAGAACAAACCCCAATCAAGTTACTATCTTAATGGGCTCAAAATCCTTCTTAAGGGATGCATTCACAGCATCAAAGCACCAGCTTTGTCTTCCTCGATATCGTTGGCCATTTGGCATAAGGCGCACTCACAAACTTAGCAAATCTGTCATCATGATCTTCTATGTACCCTTCCTTGGTACCATCTTCCCTTGTATCAACTCAATAAAGGGTCTTTCACGTTTTTTCTAATATAGTATAAAAATAGAAAAAAGAAAAAAACCAAGACACCATTCTAACAATGTTCTTATGTAGCAGTGAATGGACTCGTGGAGACCTTTGCCGGCGGCGGATTGGTGGCCCTTGTCGATAGAGCGACGACCAGAAATACCGAGAAAAGAGGATCGGGAAAAGATGGGGAAAAGTCTCGTCGAAGGGTTAGTTTTGTCAAAAATTATTTTTTTGGTGTAAATATTTTGTTGTTTCTTATTTAACACAAAATTTGATAGGACTTGACGATCAAAAGTAAAATATGTCGCATTCAATAATAAGTGTTATTCTAAGCACCCGGCGCCAATTGTTTCTAATATACTCCCTTTGTCATGTATTAATAGCTCCATTTCTCAATTCTGTGATTTGTATTATATAATAAGTCTCACATAAGTATAACCGTAATAAAACTCCCCATTACTTTCTGCATTGTGCATCTCCGATAGAGAGCATAAAAGCCCTTCCAACACTGAGAAGCGCGGTTGTTGGACCTATGCCAGACACTCCAGCATCACCTCTAGAGCCTCATCGACACTGCCCGCGAGAGTTGGACCTATGCCATCTATTGTTAGGCCACTGACGATGGCGTTGGAGGTGCCTTGCTAGGGTGGGGAGATGGGTACTACAAGGGCGAGGCCAATGGTGGCAAGCGAGTCCGGGCAACAGCGCTGCTTCCCTACGACAGTAGGAGCACTAGAAAAGGTTCTTTGCGAGCTCAACGCCCTCATCTCTGGCTGCCAGCCAGGTGACGATGTCGTCGATGAGGAGTTACTGACTCCGAGCGGTTCTTCCTTGTCTCCAGACCCAGTCCTTCTCCCAAGACGATGGGCTCCCAGGCAGCTGCTTCTTTGGCACCTGGCCCACCTGGCTTGCTGCCTGTGACTGAGAGCAGGCTCGCCAGGCTAAGACATTCGGCCTATAGACTGTGGTCTGCATTCCCCTGGCCACGAGCGTGGTGGAGAAGGTGCCCGTCAACTAATACATGCATTGCTAAATGCGTCACTAATAGTCATTTTTGTTAAAGTGCTAACGACTAATACATGCATCAGACATTATAAAATCATATACGTTAAAATATGTATACCCTTATATCCGAATAAATTGTTTAGAGTTAGAAGAAAATTTCATAAATCATCGGAGTTAAACGAAAGTTAACAAATTAGCTGAATCACACATCTCGCTCTATCACATAGCATAACAAAACACAATAGAGCAGATTAGATGATATAAAATCCCATCAAATCATATCAGATCTCATCATAATGTATCAGATCATACCAAAGCATATCATTCAACATCTTAAGTTAACTACTTAAGATACACATGCATTTATTCATTAAAATCAAAAAGTCAGAAACACTTACTCCCCTAAGGTTTCTTGAAGTAGTAACAAACAGTCTCCCCAATCCCGGAGATGCTTCTCTCTCTACTTGCCCTAATGCGTCGGACAGAACCTCCCCTTATCCAGGAAGCTTCTCACTTCCCATGCCCATAGGTGGCGGATAAAACCTCCCTTTACCTGGAGGCACTATTCTCTCTAAGTGCCCATTGGCGGCAGACAAAACCTCCCCTCAGCTGGAAGTTTCTCACTTTCCGGCCTAATAGCGGTGGACATAGCCTCTTCTTTCTCCAGGTCGTTTTCCCTTTCTAGAGTACCTAACTCAAGGAACAAACCTTTCTATTACGTAGAACACTTTTGATTTAGTAAAGAATGCTTTTTGAGCTGATTAAATCAGACTCAGAATGACCCAAAAACAGAGAAAATAGGATTTGATATGCAAACCCCCCTGCCCCCCCGAGCCCTTTATATAGGTTGTGGCACGCCAAAACAGCAGCGTCGTGCTGCCTTTCTTGGCATCGCTGCCATTTGTGGCAGTCTACCCGTAGTTTTGCTGGAACGTGTCACGTGGGACCACTGTGCGCTATGGGCACTCGTTGCGCGCCCGATTTATTTTTCTTTTTTTAAATGCCTATGTCTTTCTACCCCAGATTCGGATTTGAGCATTCTTGGTACCGTTGAGCTCGTATCGACGAGCCCTACGAAACTAGATTGCTCAAGATAGGTTATCCTATTTTATTCAAGTGGGTAATGCTTATGAGACACTCTTCCCTAAGTCAAAACTTTTATTTCTGACCTCCATTTCTTGCGTTTGAATCGTTACGCTCATTTCTTCAAGCTCGACCTACATAGAGAAGTGAAACTTCCCTAACATTTAAAGAAATTAACAAACAGGGCATTATAGACAAACAACACATTAGCCTCAAAATCATCGAGTCCATCCTCCACCGTGCTAGCCTAACTAGAAGAAGCCACATTTCCCTTCTTCTTCTCTTGGTCCTCTTTGCACTTTTGACACTAATTTTTTATGCGCCCTTCATTTTTACAATAATAGCATTCAATCTTTTTTTTTCCCTTTGACTTGAAGCGAGACCTATTTCAGTTAGAGTCATTGTTCCTAAAGCTCCATCTTTCTTGATTATTTTCTTGAGTTAGAAAACCCTCAGCCTTTGAATCCTCAAGATTAGGTCTTTTCCTCATCTCATTTGATAAAAGAGCAACCATAACATCTTCTAACTCTATCATCTCCTTTCTATACGACAGTGTTGTTACTATATGTTTATATGAAGGTAGAAGAGATGCCAGAAGGAGTAGTGTTTTGTCATTATCTTCAATCTTAACACCTATGCTAAGCAACTAAGAGGTCAATTTGTTGAACGTGTTGAAGTCTCCTAACAAATTTGCTCTTTCTGTCATCCTGAGAGCATATAATTATTGTTTGAGGAATAACTTATTTGTAAGGGATTTTGTCATATACAAATTTTCTAATTTGTCTAAAGTTCTGGAGCCGACTCCTCACTAATAACATTATATAACACCTCATTAGCAAGACAAGGACGAATAGTGCTTACCACCTTCATCTCCAACTCCTCCTAGCCATCATCACTCATACTTTCTTGCTTTTTCAATTTTCTATATAACACTTTTAATAAGCTCTACTGTACTAGCAGATCCTTAATCATTTTCTACCACAAACTAAAATTATTTTTTTTATCAAAATTTTTAACTTCGAATTTGCTTTGAACGTGAGGCTCTGATACCACTTTATTAAATTTTGACAATGATACAACTCAAATATAAAACAAAAAATAAAGCAAGATACGAGAATTTACATAGTTTAGCAAAGTGCCTATGTCCACGGCTAGAGATAGTCCTTCTACTATACTCGTGAAAACATATGAATTATAAGCCTCTTAAACAACCCCTTAAGAGAATTCCCTTTATAAAACCCTTTACTCCTTGTGTCACCTCTCTCTCTCATAAGACAAGAAAGAAAGAAAAAATTTAGCCAAAAGAATGACCCACACAATGAGAAGTACGTAAGGCAAGAACTGGAAAAAGGATACATACATATCTCACTTTAATTAGAAGGACTTATAAAAAAACCCAATTCTAACAACCTATAGAAAGAGTCAAGCTCAGGTTGAACTATGCAACTTGATAAATGTGATCAAGTCGGCATAGAGCTAGATTAGACAACTTCAGTCGTAGTGTTTACCTTGTTCGTTACCATTATAAATGCAAAAGGGATAAATGTGCGGTGGGCTGTTTGTTCGATATTATGGGCAAGATGATATTTGGTTCTCAGTGCTGTTTATAATTATACAAGTTAAGAAGACAAAATATCATCCGGGCTTTGAGATAAAGAAAGTGAGAATGAGTGCCAAGTGGAAGAACCAAATCTTGAGGTTTAAATTGGAGCACCTTATTCTCCTCCTCCTCTTTGGTCCCGTACGAACCAGAAGTTATCAATAAAACTTCTGTCAAAATCCACTCCCATATTCTAGAGAGAGAAGCTAGCAAATGGCATCACACTCTTGTGGGTTATTTAGAGACCGTACTTCCAATGGCTCAATTCTATTTTACAAAAGCTTTGGAATCTGTTAGGTACAAATTTTTTTAATCGTGATGCAATACATGCAGACGGTTTCTTTCTTTTCAAGTTCAGAGATGAACAAGAGTACGATAGAGTTCTTTCTCTTGTTTGGTATGTGGGAGTTCGGCCTTGGACTCTATGTAAATGGACTCCAAGTTTCAAGCATGTGCGTGAAATCCTCAAGACTCTTCCAATTTGGATTCGTCTCCCAGGTCTGCCTTTGTAGTATTAAGGTACAAATAGTCTGGATCTCACTGGTAGTAACCTTGGTAAGCCGCTTGATTATGATATTTAAACGGCTAATTAAACATGCCTGGTATTTGCAAGGATCAAGATTGACTGATTGAGATAGGTTCAAGTTTCATATTCTTCTGTACCAAAAAACAAAATAACGTTTCATATCCTTCAAGGCATTCAATATTGAAAGAGCCCGTAGAGTATGAATGAAAACACTCAAAAAAAGTTTCATATTCTTCAAGACATTCAATGTTGAAAGAGCCTGTGGAGTAAGAATGAAAACGCTCTTCATGTTCTAAGTATTTGTCTTCTAGTCCTCCAGCCCATTAACAACGTAACAACTACTCTCTCCGTCCTATATTAATAGCTTCACTTTTAATTTTTATCATTTTTATCAAGACAATAGTCATATCTCTCTCCCACGTCTTGTGATAGTAAAAACCTATTCTATGAGCTCCGGGATTTCATACCCACGATCACCTTATGAGTTCTGGGATATCGATGCCCCACTCCATCGTCATCTTCATCAAGCCTGGTGCCCCCGTTGACCAGACCATTGCGGCCCTCTCCTAGTATATGGAGCCCGGTGATGCCATCATTAATGGCAGCAATGAATGGTACGAGAATACCAAGCGCCGCATAGCCGCGGCCTTTTCTACCTCAGCATGATCATCTCCGGCAAGGAGGGCGCTCGCCACGGGCCTTCCCTCATGCCTGGAGGCTTTTTCCGGGGGGGTGGGGGGGGTGGGAGCGGTTGGGCGAGAGAGGAAATATAGAACGGAGCGATGTAATTCCTTAAATTAAACCAAGTTAAACCAAATAGAGCTGCAGCGAAGAAAAACATTTAACCTGAGAAGCAGAGGAGACCGATCTAATTCCTTAAATTAAACCAAATGAAGTAATTAATATAGAATGCTATTAATATAGGACGGAAAGAGTATTAATTAGAGCTCTAAAACTTTAAAAGGGATAATGCAATCGTTGGTGCTGAGGTGGACCAGTCTCATTCTGCCAAGCTAGGCCGGATGATAGGTTAATACCAATTAAGTCTTAATCACAATTTGAATTCCCTAATTTATCTATCTTTGGAGGAACGTATGAGCGTGCAGAATCAATAATAATAATAAAATAAAAAGTCTCCCACTAGGGGTGGGCAAAGTGGGGCAGCGGGCCGGACTGGGCTCCGATTTCGTGACCCCCTTTGGGCCTGCCCCGTGAGGGGGCTTGAACCGGCCTAGGCCCATGCTCGGGCCCGTGCCCACCCCTATCTCTCACCCTCTCTTTCTGTGACCCTACCCATCCATCTGTACTTACGTGCCAAAAGAGGAGGTAACACCTGGACAACAAGATTTGAAGAGCCAATCTCCTCAATGGCACATGGAAAGCCAGACTGTTCAAATCTCTCCCCAATCCCATTTTGAGCCTCAACTTTTTAATCTTAATGGCATGTATACACTTGTAGACTTGTCCACATCTGGACAACGGGATGTGACATTGGTTCTTGTCCTTGCCGATGTACCCATCCCAACCAGCTCAGATAACTAAGACAAAAGGAATCATTTTTCATATTATGCTCTAAACAATGAGCCGAGTATAATAAATATATATAAAATATTTATTTTTGAGATCGATACTAGACATACTAAATATATATTAGCGTAAATATTATTTGTATTAATATACACCAATGTATGCAAAGTCAATCTCATAAATAAACATTTTACCTGCGTTCCTTTCCAAAGACAGGTAGTGTGGATGCTAATCAATCAAGGGACCAGCCCCTATGCGATACCTGGTCACGGAACTGTTTGCGTCCCAACTTTGAATTTGTTTGATAATGTCTGATGTGATTCCAATGGAGGATGAAAATCATGCGTCCAACAAAGTTCTAACTTTGAATTTGTTCTTAGGGCCAACTTCATTTGCACATGAAAACCATGTGGCCTTCTCAATTTCAAGAGGGAATTGCAATTTTGCAGTCAAATTAAGTTGACAAATGTACTAAATTGCAGGATTTGTTTGTGAGTACTACTGTACCACTCTTTCGCAGGACGATTTATCAGTAAATCAATTCCGTTGTATCAATGCATTGACTTTATGATATCATTCGTGCTTCCAAAAATGACTCAATAATATTATTATTTGCCAAATAGTAATAATATTCATAAAAATTCCTGCCAATAAGTAAAATTGCCTATTGTGACCTATCAACTTATCGATTAATATGGAGATTTTTTCCTATTACCTAGGTGAAGATGCAAATATTCCATATTCCTAACATTTGTAAGAAATATTCCATAAAATTGGGATTCACATTATTTTTTTTAAAAAAAGTGGACAAAAATACCCTTGAAGCGGGGTTAGGGTTTGAAATCGTGTAAACTGCTACAACTTAAAAGTGTTACCCAAGCATAGGTAACGACCAAACCAAGATGGAGTTTTGAGAATTTGCACTGGCGACACCCAACAACAGTGCATTCTGATCTCTGTTCAGTGAATCTTTCGCTTTGTCACTTCGGCAATTCAATCTTGGCATATTTGTTAGATTTCCCTTCTTCACTCAACTTTGGCATTTGGTGTGTCATCATTTTGACACGGCAGTGACTTTATAAGCAGCTGAGGCAGGGTTCATAGATGATTCATTAGCGGTGGTGAAGTCATCAAGGGGCAGTTGGTGGCATCCTCGAACCTAGACTGGTAAGGGATTTATCGTGTCAAAGTATTTTACTATACATGCAAGTATACGTATCGTGTTATCGATAACATGATATTTGTACTTGCATGTATACTAAAATAACGTATTATTATTAAGATGGTTATTAGAAATATCGTTAACATAATAAGTGTACTTGTTAATGATAATAGTGTATTGTCATTAACATGTCTGTCAAAATTGTTGTGTTATCTTGCATACAATATGATAAATGTCGTGTTAACGATAAGACAATATGATGCATATCATAAATATATGACAATTGCTTGGGTGGTTATATATGGTAATCACGAACCAAGTTTACATACATAATTTGCATTCTAACACCAATTTTGATAGTTGTAGGCAACAAGAAGACAACACAATAAAATACATATGGTGGAATAAGTGAAGGCTGCACAGAAGAACAAAAAGATTAATGAGGGGAGGCTAGGATTGAGAAAAATAGCCATCTTGGTGGATTGAGACTATTGAAGGATATAGTTGAAGCAAAGGGTGGAGTGTAAGCTCATATTGATAGAGATGAGGTTCTACTTCGTTTACGATTATGAGAATGTGGTAATATCAAGGCCACTACTGGACATTTTAATTGGTGACTAATGGGATGACTCACAAGATGTATTTAACATTAGGGGAAAATATTTTCTCATAACCATGGATGAAGTCACCTTCATCACAGGGTTGAAGGTCAGCTAGGGAATATTGCTAAGGCTAGAATCATTGGATGGGAAGGCTGTCACCGCAAAAGGGCAATTCTTTAAAAGGTTTTTCTCTGGGAAGAGGTTGGATAAGTACAACATAGAGGATATTTTGAAGGAGTTCAATGATGGAAAATACATTGTGTTTGACAAAGACCTAGAACGATTAGCCATAGTGCATATGGGTGCACTAGTGCTATTTACATAGAGCAACAGATCAGTCCCCCCTTTGCTATGTGATTATCTTAATGACCTAGAGAAGGTAGGGGCTACAACTAGGAGGGAGCTGTCCACAATATGTTGAGGAGTATCACTTGGTCTCATAGAAACATCAAGAGCATAGAAGAGGACCACTATGCAACTACAAGAATTTTGAGAGAGGCATCATATGTTCTTTAGGTACGAATTTAAAGTTATGTTATTAATCGTATTAATGATCACATGACTAGGTTAACTAGTGTATGGTAAGACGACTTTGTATCACATTGTGTAATCAATACCATGATGGTTGAATAAGCGTGTCACAAATTATATGATTAGAATGCAATCAATGACATAGTTATCTTAATAGAATGTAATCGATGACACAATTATCTTATTAGTTTGTAATTGATGACACAATTATCTTATTAGTGTATAATCGATGACACGATTATCTTATTAGCATGTGATCGTTGACACACTTATTTGATTAGCATTTGTTAAATATCACAAAATGTATGATATCGTAGCACTTCTGCCCTAATTATTATTGCAACATAGGTTTGATTTTTTGAGCACACAACTATATGGGCATCAAGTTTGCTGCCATTCAGTCCTAGGTGTAAGAGGTGGCATGGGATGATGCAACTGGTCAAAGATGTGGAGGAAGCTGCAAAACTTGATCCATCCGATGAGAGAAACTGGAAGAAACTTCTAGATCACCACAAAATGAAGAAGCGGTGCAAATAAATGCTCAATAATATGAAGGTTGAAGCATAATTGATATATTCAATCATACCCTTACCTAAGGAGACACACCTTATATAACCAAAAACGTATGCTGCCGAGAATACTCCAAAGAAGGCTACCACGAAGACATAGAGGAGGCCATTCACCGGTGTAGAGATGCACAAGGTGCATATGTCAGCTTAGTTTGAAGGACATTCAAATGTTTACTATTTTGTATAATCTTGAAATACATTAAATGGATGTGAAAACCACATTCTTGAATAGTGACTTGAATAATGAAATATATATACAACAACCTGAAGGGTTTGTTGTACTGGGTCAAAAAATAAAGTACGTAGACTTGTTAAATCTCTCTATGTGCAAACAAGCACCAAAGCAGTGACATGAAAATTTTGACAAAATGATGATGTCAAATGGATTCAAAGTTAATGAATGTGACAAATGTGTTTATGTCAAATAAAGAACTATTGGCTATGTCATTGTATGCCTATATGTGGATGATATACTTATTATTGGTAGCAATGATGAAGTCATTAAAACTACTAAGAGGATGTTAAACAAATAGTTTGACATGAAAGATATGGGAGATGTATACTAGGGATGAAAATTACTAGAACATCTGATGAATATGTATTGTCTCAATCTCATTACATTGTGAAAATCCTAGAGAAATTTAATAAGAATGATAATCGTCCAGTGAGAAAACCTATGGATGTGACATTACATTTAAGTAAAAAGGCTGGTGAGAGTATATCACAACTATAATACTCCCAAATTATTGACAGTTTTAATTACATAATGAATTGTATGAGACCGGATATAGCATACTTAATAAGTAAATTGAGTAAATATAATAGCAACCTAGGGGCAGACCATCGGAAGGCTATAGTCAGGGTTCTTAGATATGTAAGATATACCTTGAACTATGATCACATTACACAAGGTATCTAATACTACTAGAGGTTACTGTGATGCAAACTAGATATCTGATACAAAAGACTCAAAATCCACAAGTAGGTATGTCTTTACTCTTGGAGGTTCAACAGTATATTAGAAATCCACTAAACAAATGTGCATAGCAAGATCCACAATAGAATCTAAATTTATTGTACTTGATAGAGAAGACATTTTTTGGAGGATATTCCAATGTGGGGGAAACATGTGCTGCCTATTTGCATCCATTGGGATAGCCAATTGGCTATAGGAAGGGCATATAATAACTTGTATAATAGTAAGTCTCGACATATACATCGGAGACATAATACTATAAAATAATTGCTCTCTAGTTGAATGCTTACCAAGGATTTGACCACATAACAAGTGAGCAATTTATCGAGGGGAATGGGCTTGAAGTTTATGCATTAAGAATCACCATAATAGTAACCCAACCTAGTTGACTGGAAATCCCAAAATCTAAGTTGAAAGGGACAATCGAATTATGGGGGATTCAAAGGGAATTACTATTGAGATAACATCTCGTCCCATTTCTATGATGAGATATTGATACCTGTAAAGTGAATTAGGATAAGCTTTATTTTTTTGATGATTCTTATAGCTTGAATTAATTTAAGTGGGGGGTGACAGGATACTCCTAATAAGAATCGCCTATATGAGTGTGAAGGGGATGCTTCTATGAGGATTTTAAGGTTAAATCTTCTAGAGTACTTATTAAAATTAAGTTTATTTAGGCCGAAATGAACATAATCATGAGAACTACATTGTGTTTAGGAATGATTATGTGAATTCTATTGTCTTAGTTTATACAAATGGCTGACCAATTTAAGACACCACATTCGCTGATTAGCTAGTGACCCAATAGTTTTCACAAGGGAAGTTTCAAAGCCAAAAACTACATTTTCCTCATGCATGAAATTTTTAATATTTTGTTGTTAAAATTTATATGCATTTTTTTGCATAGTTACCCAGCTAATTCTCATTTATGTGGAGGATTGTTGGAAAGTGGGTCATGTGAATAAAAATACACATGTGAATTGGTTGAAGGTATGAATAGTCTTGCTTTCAAGTTAGGCCCTTGGGCCACCCCACTTTTGTGGAGGAGATACATATTAGACCAATGTACCTAGGTGGGCTAACCCACATGCGTGCGCGCCACCACCGCTATCTGTCGGTCGGCTCGGCTCAGCTCGGTTCAGTTCAGTTCGCACGTAGGGTAGGCCGGGTCGGGTTGGGTCAACAAAATAATTATTTTTGGGACAAATTCATTTGGTTTTTTCTTAACCCAAAATGGGTCTAGTTTTCTCCTAACCAAAATATGTCTGTTAATAGGCAGACGCGTTCGTTTGAACGGGATAGGTTGTCTTCAATGGGATTTTTTGTAAAACGCTAAAAATCATTTTTCGGAATTATCGTTTACCATAACAGCAATTCCATAACACTAGTTCAATGCATACACTGTGTGAAGGTGTTTCTACAACGTATGATGGATTGTTTTATGCTGAGAGACAAATGCCAAAGTAATTCCTAGGCAATAGTAAGTGGGGTAAATTTTGTCTTAAGGACATAGCGTACACATTTGATTCAATTGACTTTCTATAAGTTTCCTTCATCGCAATAATTACTAAGGTATGGAAATAACAGAAATTATATATTTTATGGTGAAAAAAGGTTATAGGCACTACAAAAAATTTGATTATTAGTGGCGTTTTATAAATGCCGCTAAAAGTCCATAAAGCGCCGTTATAACCATTAGCGGCGCTTTTCAAAGCGCCCCGAGAAAAAGCGTCGGAAAAAAGAAACAGCGGCGTTTTTTGCGGCGCTTTGTGCAAGTGCCGTAATTTTTATTCAATTAGCGGCACTTTTCAAAAGCGCCGCTAAATAGTTTATAAAATAATTTAAAAAAAATAAATATAGATTAACAGTGGCGCTTTATAGAAGCGCCGCTAATAGTATTTTAGAAAAACGAAAAAAATAAAAAAAAATACAGCATTAGCGGCGCTTTATAGAAGCGCCACTAATGCTTTTTGAAATTTAAAAAAAAACTAATAGTGGCGCTTCTAAGAAGCGCCGTTAATGCTTTGATATAAAAAAAAATATACAAGAATATTTGGAAAAGTGCTCCTGGTTGCATAATATTACACCTACCATATTAAATCAGCTTACCTTGAAATAGAAGGAAAAAGAACCCCTTTCTGGATTTCTTCTTGAGTGATATATGAAGCAAGGCTGATACAAGAGCATTATTTTAGAATAGAAAGGTAATACGAGTCTTTCTGCACAATTATCTAGAACAAAGATTACGAAAGAGATTCTTGGAAAACTTTATAAATGGATTTTACCATTCAACAGCAGCTTGCAGCATCCCATCTGTAATGTGATGGGCACCTGACGAAAGAGCCCCAAGACCAATTCTGAGGCACAGAACAAACTTGAACGTAAAACTTCATATCAAATGATACTGAACCACCATCATGAAGAGTTATGCTAAAATTAAGATATTAAAATAATTAATTGTGGATAAATGGGTAATACACACACAACAATAACAGGATGCTAGGACATACGCACCCAGGAAATAGATACATGTTATTTGCCTGATTGACATGACCAAACTTTCCATCCCCTGTGCATTAAAAATCCGAAGATGATGAGTTGAATTACTTAAGTAACAGTACAGTATCATGCATGAGAACAGGGCCTACCTAGGTCAACACGTTCAAATGGGCTTCCACTAGCAAAGACTATGTTTGAGCCCGCATATTTGAAAGCATCGACTGGTGTACATTCAGCTGGATTTTGTCAAATATCAGGAAATTGACAAAAAGTCAATAAAAATCCCAAAACTGAAATTCACATTAAATATCTCCTTAAAAACCAATATAATTAATCAGATGCTACCATTAGGCGTGGGGTTTGACATTGAAAATATTGCAGGTCTAGGAGAGTCTAACTCTTTCATGGCTTTTAGCACCTAACAGCATTATACAGCAACATTAGCAGTAGGAAAAACAAAATTCTTCACGTGGAAGCTACTTTTAAGCAATTGGCAAACGAGTACCAATGGAAGTATGAAATTAATCATTTATACGCACAGAGGGTAGAGCTGGAGTATTTATGTAATCACAGATATGACAAATAATATGAGAAATAAAGCACTGTTTTTCATTGCTCACCTCCTGGTTGAAGAAGCCCCCAACTCCAGACAAACCTAAAATCACATGAGGTTTCACTTTTTTAACCTGGGAAATATTGGGTGAATTAGGGTTCAACATCTCAAAAACAATTAAAAATGATCTGAGAATTTAAATTGAGTATTCTCAGTCAATTTGTTATGTATTTCAAAGGACTCACTACTTCAACAAGACTAGCCCCTTCTCCAAGTCCTTCAATTTCACCTGAACTTCTAGCAAAAGGACCAGCTGATGGATCCAGATCCTTCCTATCCTTGGTGATAAGACCCTAAACCAAAAAAAGTCCATTTTTCAGTATAATAAACAAATCTTTGAGAAAAGAAAAGACAGACAGCCTTACACATCAAGTCATCATGTACACAGAATATTAAGACATACTTTCTAATAGTTTCAAAACAAAGATCCTCCAATGGATTGCAAAAAACATTTATTACATAAATCTAATAAACAAGAATGAGTTCAATGGAATTTTCCATCGTATTCATATTCATTATTAGTGTTAGATGTTAAGTTCATATCAAGAAATTTGCAATTGACCCATAACTGATGACATATACTTTCCAAAGCAACTTATTATGGCTTTGGGGGATTTCTATATCTGAAGAAGAATACATAAATAATACCACATTCTAGATCCTTCTTAGCTTTTAAGTTTAATAAATGGAAAATGAAACAAATATAAGTCAAATAGGAAACAAATGTACAAAGACTTCAAAGAGGATTTCCACTGCAAAATTATTGCCTACTTTTAGTAATAAGTGGAATGCACTATGGAGCTCTCAAATGGCCAACCTTGACTACTGTGGAGTGGAAAATGGAAAGATGACCACTTGGATGAGGACCCCACCAAGTTTGAACCGGTTTTCATTTTTGGGCCTCATTCATCTATGCTACAAAATCTACCTTCGTTTCTTTGAAATACTGAATGAATAAGAACGTCCACAACTTAGGGCAGAGTTCAAATTTATGGGCAATTTAACTATCATTTGTCATCCATTTCCTGCAGGCCATATGGTCAGTGGGCACACATGGAGGAGCACTCTATGCAGAAAAAAACTTTCCAGAATTCAATACCAAAATGTAGTAAATAGTAAATATACTAAAGTAAGAGAAGAAGAATATACATCTTTATGAAGCAGCCAAAATGGATTACTCTCTTCTATATTCCCATGGTCACCAATCATTCTAGATACAGCCTATTTAGCCATGTTAAGCATGCCTATCCCTGCACTGAATTTTAATTTAAAAACATTCAAGAGCACAGAAAGTTAATGCACTTCAACAAGTGAAAGGGTACACAACAGGAAGGTCCATAATATATGTACTTTCCAGCTCCAACTAATACAATCTTTTGTTTGACAAAATCTGTTAATGGATGGCCTTGTGCTCTCACTGCTCCAAGTAGTCCAGCTAGAGCAACACCAGCAGTACCCTGGTAGCAGTACCCTATTATTGAACAGGTTACATACACATATTCTTGCAAAATAACAAGAATTAAGCATTAAGAGGATAGCAGAGATCTAACCTGGATGTCATCATTAAACATGCAAAATCTTGTACGGTAAGCATGAACAAAAAGCGACTGTTTTTCCATGCAAAATCAAGTAAAGGAAAGCAAACCACCTATAAAGACAGGACAGAAACAAGACTGCCCCACTGGTCTGGATCATTTTGTTATCATTTCTAATATATAACAAATTCAAACAAACAAAAAATATAGCAGCAAAAGCACAAATCCAAAAGAAGCTGTAGAGATATAATGTTAAAGTTGCAGATACATGATAAAAAAAAATAAGGAAAAATAATATGAAATAAAACATAAAATTTACCCCAATTAACTAATATAAAATAGCCAAACAATATGGAATGCCTAACCAAGAAAAACTATTGTTGCTTGTCTCAACACACCCTAACTAACACATTTTAACAACTAAAATGATATATATATATATATATATATATATATATATATATATATATATATATATATATATATATATATATATATATATATATATATATATATATATATATATATATATATATATATATATATATATATATCAACTTGTCATCACTTTTCCATTTAGAAGTCTGCCTCAGTTGTCGCCACCCTATAATAAGAAAAAATAATTTAATTGTCATATGGTTCCAACTTAAAATGAAGCATTAAAATTTTAATCACCTAAGTTAGAAATAAAATGTTCAATTACAAAGTAGGATGTTTATACCTGTCCCATGTAAGATTGCATAAACTCCATCATTTGTTCCATTCTTGCTTCTAATTGTTTGAATCTTTCTTTGTTCTCTAACGACTCTTCTTGTAATTGTTGGACTTGATTTTGGTACCGGGTAGCCTCTTCCTCGAGTTCTACAATCTTATCCTTCATTGTATTATACTCAGCACTTAAGGTGCTCCTCCCATTACTGGATGACCCCCACAACCTAGAGGGAGTAGGGCCAGCACCATAGCCACGAATTCGACCAGGTCTTTCTGGTCCCATTACCTTAGAATATGCATCATTTGGTGATGGAAATGGGGTATCCTCAAAATTAGGTTGCGACATGAGGGCAATCATACTTGCCTATAATCCATACGATTTTTCTTTAATAAGATATGACATATATACAGAGAACTCAAATAATTAAACTTTATGTAGGCATAATTGATTAAAAGTACTTAAGGAAAGTGGCTAACTTACCATAGCATTCTCTCGTCTCTTCATTCCCACATGAACCATCTTTACGTTTATGAGTCTTCAAAAATAGCTCTAATCGAGATGGTTCAACACCCGTTTCACTTTTCTTTTGCTAAAAAAAAGTAAAGAACTCATAATTTCCACAAAACATAAATAAACTAAAATTTACTAAATGTATTGAATATATATACCTCCTCATAGCGAATTTGTCGAAAGCTTTTAGTCCCAGCTGTATGGACTATTTTTTGCTTAGAACGGTGTCTCTTATTATTTGCACACAAATCCTGCATGAAATTATCATCATAAATCTCTGTGTAAATATAAAAAGTTATGTAAAAAATAAAACATTCTAATATATATACCTTATTATTTTGATGTTTCCATAAAGTAATTAGCGATCTCCACTGTGCAATAAAAACACCTTCACCTTCAGGAGGTGGTATGTGATTTTGTTCTTCTTCTGTGCATACATCAAAATATTTTCTTTTTAATTCACATTTGAAACCTCTCCATTTCTTCCCAATTGATTTTAGTGCTACACTTTTTGCTGCCTCATCAATATTAAATATTTCCTGGAGATGGTTCACAAATAAATTTCATTATAGTATAAAAAAAAGTAATAAATAACAATATCCCAAAGTTTGGTCAATTACCTTAACATGGTTCCACGCCTCTGTCTTTTTTTCTTGGCACATGTACCGCCAATCTTCCACATGTAACGGGAATATTCTCCCATCTCTAGCTACTTTCCCTAGATAATTGCTAAATATACAAGCATTTTCTCCATATATTTGTCCATCAAAGAAGACATCTAACTTTGGTGCGTTAGGTCGTGATACTTTTTTGCACTTTCTTTTACCTCTTCCTTTTTTCCTTGCTACCTCCGCAACATTGTCATGTGTTGGTTCTTGTTGGACATCCATCTTTTAAAAAAATTTAAAAATATATATACGAGAGTAATAACATAAAGTTAATTACAATGGTAAAGAAATTAATTTAAAACATAATACATAACACTAAACACACAACATACATTACTAACACCAAAATATAAGGAACAAATTGAAAGAGGCAAAAATTTATTATTGTCTCAAAGCAAAACAATATTAACTCAAATAAAAAAAGTTAATTGGTGTTCCCATTATCCAACGAAACAAACAATGCTAATCCCCCTCTTTTGCATTCGAAGAAAAAAATTGTCACAAAGCAAACACAATCTTAACTCAAATAAATCTAATTCAATAGTGTTCCCCCTCAGCAATTAAACAAACAATGCTAATCATCCTCTTCTGCACTTGAATCAAAATCACTTTCATCTTCTTCATCAGTCAAAATGGATGGAGGAGCAGGTTGAATGCCTAACATGTCAAAATCTGAATGTACAGTTGATCCTTCTGAATTTAACCTCAACCAATTCACAACATCATCATCAACATTTTCATTACTTGAATCTTGTCGGCCATACGTCTCATCTAAAGGCACTTCTAACCCTTCTTCGCTATTCACAATTAGTTTATCTTTTGGCTTAGTCTTTACAACAACATGCCACTCTGGGTCACATGGATCTTGCACATAGAAAACTTGCTTTGCCTGAGAAGCTAACACATAGGGTTCCTCAATCTCTCCATGGCCACTAAACATCAATCTTGAAAAATTTACAAGAGTAAAGCCATGATTATCAGTCTTAATTCCTCTACCTTGTGCTCTTATATCTACCCAATCACACCTGAACAACACAAACTTCAGGTTGTCAGCATAATTTAACTCAATTATATCAGTTAAGCGACCATAATAAGTTATAGAAGCTGAAATCGGGGATTTGTCCCTAGAACTTGCATAGCTTGTTGTCTCCGCTGTGACTGCCACACCACTATTTTGCGTCTTAACCCTCCTATCTCTATCAAAGATACGAAACTTATATCCTGATGTAGTGGTGTAGGTAGTTATTCGCTTTGCCATATAACTTGGGCCTCGTGCAAGTAATTCAATTTCTTTTAAAATTACAATATCTGATTTTACTTGATCTTCAACCTATACAAAACAAGCAATTATAAAAAAATTTAATAACATAAATTTATGTAAATAATTTTTTAGAATCAGATGTTCCCATATATTACCTCATCCTTAAACCAATTGATGAATTGTTCATTGTGCATTTTTTGTATTTCACGTGGTGTTACCCTACGATGTAGCAGTCGAAGGGTTTGTTCATGTTGTCTACAATTAATGAATAGTGTCATTGATGAAACCAGAAATTGAGTAAATGTAAAATCAATGTAGAAGCTAAGAAGTTCTTACGTTATAAATGGTGCAACTATCTCGCTATTGAACAACACATAACGATGTGCCTGCTCCCACTCAATATGGCTTAAGCAGAAATCAATACCACCTACATCATCAATCCCATCTTGATTCCTTGTTTCATCATTTTTGTCTTCAAAATATCTTGAACAAAATGTGAGACACTCTTCAGCAATGTATCCTTCAGCAATGGACCCTTCCGGTTGAGCTCTATTACGGATATATGATTTTAAGGTATACAAATACCTGTAATATCCACAATTGTATATACATATATATTATAGTACATGTATAAGTAATTCTTAATATTCTTTTAAAAATATCATTATATAAAACATACCTTTCAATGGGATACATCCATCGATAATGAACTGGTCCACCAAGAATTGCCTCATATGCCAAATGTATGGGTAAGTGCACCATAACATCAAAAAATGTAGGTGGGAAAATACGCTCTAAATGACAAAGGATTATGGGAATGTGATCATGGAGCCGTTTTAAATCCTCATCTTTACATTCCTTAGCGCATAAGTCACGAAAGAAGTTACTTAGTTTGATCAACACATATACTACATTTTTTGGCAGCGTCCTTCGGATAGCTAGAGGGAGGAATTGTTGCATTAAAACATGTGAATCATGACTCTTAAGCCCAAATATTTTGCGTTCTTTTATATTAACACACCTCCCTATGTTAGATGAGTAACCATATGGGACCTTCAAGTTCTTCAATACTCTACAAAACATCTCTTTCTCAGTCTTGCTCATAGAATAGCATGCAGGTGGTAGATAAGCTGATCTTTTATCTTCATGCCATTGTGGATGAAGTTCTTTCCTCACCCCCAATTCTTGCAAATCAAGGCGTGCATTTAAAGTGTCCTTCGTCTTCTTTGCATCATTCAATAAAGTCCCAATTATATTATCACACACATTTTTCTCTATGTGCATAACATCCAGGTTATGTCTAAGGAGATTATGCTCCCAATATGGCAATTCAAAAAACACACTCTTCTTCCTCCAATTCAATTGGATATGTTCATCTATTCGTCTCATGCTAGTTGGGTTCCCAGGTTTTATCCCATATTTGAAGGTATGGGAAATACTTGTTAATTTCTGCAAAATGTTTGACCCAGTTAGTGGAATTGGAGCTAATCTACGCTCTATAGTACCGTCAAAAGAATGTTTTTGCTTACGAAACTTATGATCAGTATGTAAAAACCGACGATGACCCATATAACAACACTTCCTACTATGGCGCAAATATTGACTACATGTGTCCTCGTGACATGAAGGACATGCCAACTTTCCTTTAGTACTCCAACCAGACAATATAGCATATCCTAGAAAGTCACTGATTGTCCAAAGCAAAGCTGCATGTAATTTGAAGGTTTCTTTCCTTGAGGCATCATATGTATCAACCCCAAATTCCCACAATTCTTGTAGCTCTTCTATCAGTGGTTGCAAGTACACATCGATGTTATTCCCTGGTCCATTTGGCCCTGCAATAATCAATGATAATATGAAGCTTGACTGCTTCATTCATAACCATGGCAGCAAGTTATACGGAATCAATATCACTGGCCATGTGCTATGTGTAGTACTTGTTGTTTTAAATGCACTGAAACCATCACTTGCTAACCCAATTCTAACATTTCGTGGGTCTGCGGCAAAAGTTGGATACATATAATCAAAATGTTTCCATGCCTTAGAATCTGCTGGATGACGCATTATACCATCTCTTTTACGCTCTTCATCATGCCATCTCATATTATTTGCAGTTCTAGATGAATTATATAACCTTTTCAGCCTAGGAATTAATGGAAAGTGACGAAGAATCTTTGCTGGAATCTTCTTTTCACTCCCTTCTAAATTATCATCAACCACCTTCCATCTTGACAACTTACAATGATCACATGATTGCTTCTCAATATTATCTTTCCAATATAGCATACAACCATTGGGGCATACATGGATTTTGTTGTAACTAAGTCCTAATTCTGTAATTAGTTTCTTAGTTTGGCCAAAAGTCTCAGGTAATGTGTGCCCCTCAGGTAGTGCCCCTCTCAGCACATCTAGTAGCATGGTGAATGACTTGTTGCTCCATCCACCAAGGATTTTGACATGCCAAAGCTTTACAATTATTGACAACTTTGTGTGCACATGACAACCTGGATATAGCTGTTGTTCAACATCGCTAGCCAATTTTTGGAATCTAGAATCAGGTGGTTCATTTGTATCATGACCAGAAATGCCAGTAACTTCATCTACACATTGGATTCCAAATGCATCATGCAGCATGGCCGTCATGTTGATTGTATCATTTGCATCTGATGTAAAATTTGTCATATTTCTTTGTTCTGACCTTGACTGAGATGTCGGCTCCCCATGATAAAACCATCTAGTATACCCTTGTGTAAATCCATTACATATCATGTGTTCATAGGTGGTAACTGTATCATGATAAAATGAATTATTGCATTTTATACAAGGGCACTTCAGTTTTCCTTCAATAGTTGCTCCACGTTCTATGGCTAGCTCTATGAATTGTTTTGCCCCTTGAATGTACTCTAGAGAAAGCCTATTGTACAAATAATTATATTAACACACAAACTACCTAAACTTGAAATAATTAGTTGCAAAAAAACTAGCATACCTAGACATATTAATCCAACTCTTGTCCATAACATTAAATTTTGTATGCAACGTATCAACCTGTAATAATATGTTAGCATGCACATAAAGTATTTGTGAATAATGCACACAACTAGCATGTACGACTTAGAAATAAAGGATGAATAGGGCTAATAGCGACAAATAATTGCACTTGATAGACATCCAAAAAATATCAAAACTATAAAGCAAGGTTGAACAGGAAATAACTTTAGTAACAAATATCAAATAGGCATTAATGGATACGATACAAATTTCAGGCTAGATCTATTCCACTACAATAACACGCAAGGTTGATCTATTGCATGTATCTCCAGCATACATGGAATAGGACTACAAATGGACATATGAAGACAAATCTGTACATGCTCATAGAATGATATGCTTAAAAACAATCATTATGCACAAAGAAAGCAAAAATACATTGAACCAATGAAAGAGCCAACCTAAACGAACAATTGAACAAAACTAGAAAGGTGTTCGTCACTAGCAATTGAAGAACTGGTGCAGCAAGAGGACCCTGCATGACGTATGCCATCATAAAAAAATATTAGAATTCCAGAGCATTTGCACATCACAGAGTTGAGCAACAATGATTTGTAAAGAATTATGCAGGAGAGGCCAAAATGTAGCAGATGAATTACATCCTTACTCAAACATTTTTAAGGCTACAACTGCAGTGAAAATGTCACTCAGTTCTTACTTTTCACTAATATAAAAATACAGTTAGAGTCCATGTAAAATGTTTTTCTGGGAAAACAACATCATTTTAAACTTACAGAAAATCAATAGGAGTATACATGATTAATAGAGAGAGCTGATATTTATCATCTTCATTTTAAACTTACAGAAAATCAAACAGTTTGTGGTTACAAGTTGACCTCCATAATATACAAATAAAAATAGACCAATATTATCAACACCAGGAGCAAGCATCAGTACTGCCACAATGTTTCAATTATTAAGCAACTGAGAGTTGTTCTCCCAATACCAGAAAAGGGGATTTTCAATAAACAAGGGTCAATGTACTACCGTCCCAGAACTAACTACATCTTTTTAACATATGAAAGTTGAACGCATTTGACTTCCAAAAAGCGCCTATATAGTCTAATTGACATATCACAGGTTCCCAACTGTGCAAGCAAGAGCATATCCATAAGAAAGAGGAGAAAAGAACAGCAAATGTCAAATCTAAATTCACTTTCGAAACAAGGATTACCATTATTACCTTAAAATTCTATGCAAGCTCCCTTAAAATAAATTATGTAGAAGCAATACTTTAGAAATTCACTCGCTCTAAGCCTTCTGACAGTCCTGCTAAAAAATTATTTCTGCAACTAATACTATTCTTCTAGAAATAAGCATCCAAACTAAAAAATGTTCATGCCTCTGAGCGTGCTAGTTAGTGAAAATTGGTAGCATTTGACTCCCAAAAAGCACCTATATAGTCTAATTGACGTATCACAGGTTCCCAACTGTGCAAGCAAGAGCATATCCATGAGAAAGAAGAGAAAAGAACACCAAATGTCAAATCTAAATTCACTTTCAAAACAAGGATTACCATTATTACCTTAAAATTCTATGCAAGTTCCCTTAAAATAAAATATGTAGAAGCAATACTTTAGAAATTCACTCGCTCTAAGCCTTTTGACAGTCCTGCTAAAAAACCATTTCTGCGACTAATACTATTCTTCTAGAACTAAGCATCCAGACTAAAAATGTTAATGCATCTGAGCATGCTAGATAGTGAAATTTGGTAGCATTTAGCTACAATGACACTCAAACAAATAGTTTACTTCCCGATCATAACAATATACACCTAAAGAAATTAGACTCAATACAAAACAAAGTCTCTTAAGACAGCCTAGTCCTCCATCTAATTAACTAAAATCTATTAATTAAACATCTAAAAAAAAATCATTCCTGTTGAAGCAATCAAGTTACTGAATAGCTAATTCATTAAGCAAATAACACTAAAAGTAGAGATGGTTGACCATCCCCTTAGACAGGCTGGATCAGCAGCAAAAAAATCACAAGCCTCAGATCGTGTCATAATATTGCACTTCCTAGAAAGGACTGAGTCTACAACAGTTGTTTGGAATAGTACAATTGGTAGACTGTCTAGTTCTGACTCTGAATGTCACACTGAGAAAAGGGGTAAAAAATTCTGAAGATCGCAATTATGTATTGTTGAGGAGAAGTTGCGTTAGCATTGGTCACGAAGAGATTCAATTGAGCTTTTTGTGCTCTATTTATAGTTCTACATACACACAATGCAAAACAAATTCTCTCAAATTAAGACCGATACGCACATAACACAAAAAAGTGGGAAGAATATCTGACCTTGAAGAAATCTAGATTCTGAGAAAATTTCGACGCTGAAAGGATCAACGACATGCCTGTTTTTCTGATCAATGTTACATAGAGAATGAATATTTAGATTTTACAACTTAGAAGAATGAATATTGAAGACAAAATTCAAAAAAAGTATCAAATTCTAGATAAAAATCAAAATTTTACCAATACAAAAAGCACAGTCGGCTTGCCCTGTTTTCTGCAGTCTGCTTGCCCTGTTTTCTGCAGTCTGCTTACCCTGGTCGATGGAAGAAATCCCTCTCCTTCTATCGTTTGGTTCCTCTTCGTCGTGCGGGTCAATGGAAGAAATCCCTCTCCTTCTATCATTCGGTTCCTCTTCGTCGTGCGGGTCAATGGAAGAAATCCCTCTCCTTCTATCGTGCAGTTCCTCTTTGTCGTGCGGCTCTTCTTAGTTGTGCGATTCCTTCTCTAGTTAGGTTAAATAGCTAGGTTGTGATTCCATTGGGTGCACGATATATCATATCTTTTCTAAGCTGTTGAAGACGTGAACATAAAACGCGGGAGCGCTGGTCTTTTGGCGGGAGGCATTGCCGGTTTATTTTTGGGATTTTTTAAGAAAACGTTACACGAGCAACTACATGTATTATAGCCCGCCCATATATAAATTTACCTTTTAATCACATTCAACGGTTTATGTTGCTAAGCTTAATTTAATACAAGTAAGTCATGGGTTATCTCACACAGAAGTTATGTATAAGCCCGGTCTTTATGTAGGGATGTTATGTGAGTTGGGTAAATGGTAAAATTTGACCCATCCCGACCTTAATGGGTCGGGTTTAGTTTTTGAAACTTGACCCGAATAGCTATTCAGGTCGGGTTAGGATTTTAAGTGATCCAACCTTACCCGACCCGAAGAAAATTATAAATATAAATTTGAACTTTTTTACTATTATTTTTATAAAAATTTAAAAATAAATAAATAATATTTTTTTTATTCTATTCGGGTTAAACAAGTTGGGTTTGGGTCAGGTTTGGGTTACAGTTTTCTTAACTAATATTGGGTTCGGGTTTGGCAAAACCCGACCTGGTAGCATCACTATCTTTATGGGTAATCAGATCGATATTTAACTATGGTAAGTTAAAGGTTTTTCATACACCACTAATCAACTAAATATATTTAGGTGATTTTGGGCCAATGCGCAGTTACTTGAGCCCAAGCTATGTAGCTCGTCGAATTTAGATTAGCGACACACGTTACTTTAAGACTTGAGAAATAATAAATCCATGCAACAGCTCACATAGCCTACGACACACCTAAATTTTTCTTTCAAAATTTTATATTTTTAGTTTAAAATTTTATCTTATAAATATTTCATGGATAATAAAATTTGTATTTATTTTGGTAATTAGTCAATTACTTTTTTAAAAGAATTAAAAAAAATAAAACCTGACCCAAATCTGTAACGTGGTTCATCACCTATCAAATTAATCTCACAACACAAGTGAACTGTATGTATGAACTCATGCTTTCCTTCTGAGTCATTTAATCGATCTACGTTTGACAACATAAGGGATCATATATAATTGCATGCATGCATAATTAACACACTGTTATATTTTACATTTAACAATTAATTAACTATTTTAAGCAAACCCCCCATTTGTCATCCACGACCAAGAAATCTTTTTTTATTATTTTAAATTAAAAAATATAATTTGATCGTACAAGGAAGTGAAAATGTAGTTCAGTCTTGTTTTATCTAAAAGTAACTCAATACCTATTAAAAAATGTTAATCAAGCTTGACATGAACTGCTTATACTAACCCCTCACCTGATCCAATTATAGTTGACTCATTTATAATAATTTTATTTTTTAATTATTTATTTAAAAATCACTAATGACATATTAAAGATGTATAAAATTTAAAATAATTAATTTGTATATCTTACCCATCAAATAATATTAAGATTTATTATATATCATAATACAAAAAAATAAATAAAAATATTTATAATAACTTTATTTGTGTCGGGTCAGGTTGCGTCACCTAAAACCCAAACTGAATAGCTATTCGGGTTTTACTGTATACCACACTCAAGAGATAACCCTTCGAGGAAGGTTTATGGTTGTTATAGTTATATGTGATTGAGTAAAAAAGTCATTTGTATCTAAATTTGTAATTTTTATATATAATTACTTTCTATTTTGATAATTACTAGCTCTCAGCATTTTTATAAGTTAATAGATAAAATTATATAATTAATTAAAAAATTTGTATTTATTTTTCATAATAAGGTTATTTTTAAAGTTTTCTTAATATTTGAATTAGGTCATGTTTAGGTATGCTTGGATTAGGTTGACAAATTATTATTTCTAAAACAGAAACATATTCGAGCTTCAAATAACCTAACCCGAGCTCGACTACTTGACTTTCTCAGCTAACATTGAGTATTGATAACAATGCCTCTTATTTAGTGTCATTAGCTTTCAAATTTTATTGTGTCATTAATAAACATAAGCAGCACATGTCATAGATGAACCAAACTCGTCCCAACCCTAATAATTGGCATGGGTTTAATGCTCTAAATTCAACCTGAATAATTATTCGAATCAAGTTCAGGATTTATGTGTGATCCAACTCAACCCAATTAAACTTATCAAATATAGTTTTATATTTTTATTTTGAAATTAACCCAATAAATTTTTATTATGTAAGTTATTTAAACTTTTTATTTATTTATTTAATTTTATTTATCTCACAAACATCACGTCATAGATGAACTAGGCCATACCCAAGCCTGCAGGTTAGTTTAGTTTTATAAATTTAACTTGATTCAAATTGTTATGATTTATGTGTGATCCCACTCAATACAATTAAAACTATGTTTTATATTTTTATTTTGAAATTAACCCATTAAAATTTTATTATGAAAATAATTTTTTTACAAAGATAAAAAATATGTTTTAAAAAAATTAAAAATTAGTAATTTAGGTCGGTTTCATGTTATGACTATTTAGGTCGGGATCAAGCTTAATTAATTGGCCTATTCATTAGGTAGAGTTAGAGTTACTATTTCTTAAATGGTATTGGGTTTACTAAAATCTGATGACATCCATAACTAGGTAATTTTATTTAAATATATAAAACACCACAACTCATTCTTTTAATTATCTGAACCTAAAACGATCTATATGTATACATATATAAAGGTAAGCATTAAGTGTAATCCTCATATTTGTCTCAATTAATATTGTTAGTATCATAAAATTAATTTGCACACAACACGTGTAAATTTTATATTTTTTGTGACTCAAACTAAGATATTATTAATGCATAAATTTTATACAAAAATCAAAAATACTTATTCATTGTTATATATTCACATGTTTTTTTGTTATTTTCTTAATTTAAGTTTAGATTTATTTTATATATTAAATATATTACTGGCATTTTTCCAACAAACGCTTCTAAAGTATTTATTATTGTCTAAAAAGCAGTGTTACTTTAATTTTATTCGTGGCGCTTTGTAAAAAAGCGCCGGTGATTGTATAATATTAGCGGTGCTTTTTGACCAAGCGCCGCTACTGATAGTAATTATTGTTATTTTAAAAATAGGGCTTAAATTAAATCGCGGCGCTTTCTCGTAAAGCGCCGCCAATGAAATAATATCAGCGGCGCTTTACATACAAGCGCCGCTGATAATATGTTAGCAGTGGCGCTTTTATAAAGCGCCGCTGATGGATGGCTTATTAGCGGCGCTTTTATGAAAGCGCCGCTGATACTTAATCATTACTGGCGTTCCTTGGTAAGCGCTGTTTTTTATGTGCCGCTGTTGCTCCAATTTCTCGTAGTGAGGAGGTCACGAGAATTAGAATTGTAGCTACGACCGACAATCCACACCTAACTGGTCCAAAGCTGCAGGTATAGATGAGATGACTTAGCAAAAATATAAAAGCCAATGGTGGGTGCAATAAAAGATGTTCAAGTAAAGGTATCATGGTTGTGGCTAAGGGGAAGAAAATTGGAACATTGTATATGACATCCAGTTGTTCTAAGCAATCTATTGGAGTGGCCTCTAATGCAGTTGATGTCAGTTTATGGCATTGTCGTCTTGGACACATGTCAGAGAAGGGAATGAAGGTGTTACAGGCTAAGGGGAAGTTACCTAGTTTGAGGTGTGCAGATTTGGAATTTTGTGAGCATTGTGTCATGGGCAAGCAACACAAAGTTTCATTTTCCAGAGCTACCCCGGAGCGTAGGTCTGAGCATCTTGAGCTTGTACACACAGATGTTTGGGGACCAGCACAGGTTCCATCCCTTGGAGGTGCGTCTTACTTCATTACTTTTATTGATGATGCTTCTCGCAAATTATGGGTTTACTTTGCCAAGAATAAATCAGATGTATTTTCTATCTTTGTGCAATGGAAAATACTTGTTGAGAATGAGATAGGGTTAAAATTGAAGTGTTTGAAGTCAGACAATGGAGGTGAGTATTGCAGTAGGGAATTCTAATCCTACTGTGATAAGAATGGCATTCGCAGGTTGCTTACTACTCCTAGACAGCCCAGACAGAATGGTGTTGCAGAGCGGATGAACAGGACCATCATGGAGAAGGCACGCAGTATGAGGCTACACTGTGGCCTTCCGCTCTCATTCTGGAGTTATGCTGTTGATACTGCAGCATATTTGATCAATAGGTCTCCATGCTACCCCCTAGATGGAGGCATTCCTGAAGAGGCATGGTCAAGCAAGGAGGTAAAGATTGATCACTTAAGAGTCTTTGGTTGTGCTGCTTATGTGCATGTTGATGCAGAGCATCGGGGCAAGTTGGATTTTAAATCCAACAAGTGCTACTTTGTTGGCTATGGTGGAGATGCTTATGGTTACAGACTGTGGGATCTAGTCCATAAGAAGGTTGTCCGGAGCATTGATGTTGTGTTTCATGAGACAGAGCTGTATAAGCACCATCAAGATCTATAAAAGGGGAAGATGAAACAGGTTGAAACTGAGTTTGTAGAACTTGAGGCTGAAACACACAGTGGGGCCGGTCCATCTAGTCATGAACAGGTAGTTGAGACTTCTTTAGAGACAGTTCCAGATGCAGTTCCATTGCAGACACCACTTGGTTGGACCAGTTCCAGACAGATTAAGAAGAAGAGGATATTTGATCCCTCTGACCCTGAGAGCACATCTGGTATGCATTCCATATTTGATCCTAGTCTGAATTATTTGCTTTTGACTGATAGTGGTGAACCAGAAAGCTTTGAGGAAGCTTGCAGGATAGACACTTCAGTTCAGTGGGAGCGTGCTATGGAGGATGAGATGGGTTCATTGTCATCTAATCAGACTTGGGAATTAGTTCCTCTACCTTCAGGTAAAAAGGCATTACATAACAAGTGGGTTTACAGGTTGAAACATGAAGCTGATGGAAGCAAGAGGTACAAAGCTAGACTAGTTGTCAAAGGCTTTGAGCAGAAGTATGGAGTAGATTATACAGAGATATTTGCTCCTGTTATCAGAATTGCTACCATCAGAATGGTGTTATCTATTGTTGCAGTTGAGGATCTTTACTTAGAGCAGTTAGATGTTAAAACAGCCTTCCTACATGGTGATTTGGAAGAAGAGATCTATATGCATCAACCCCAAGGTTATGTGGTAAGAGGAAAGGAGAATTTGGTTTGCAGGTTGTCTAAGAGCTTGTATGGTCTCAAGCAAGCTCCAAGACAGTGGTGTAGGAAATTTGATGGATTTATGCTATCCATTGGATTTTATCGTTGCTATTCTGATCATTGCTGCTATTACAAAAGGTTGAGAACCTCCTACTTGCTTTTGTTGTTATATGTGGATGACATGTTGATTGCAGGAGCAGATTATGGTGAGATTGAGATGCTCAAGAGACAGTTGTCTTCTAAATTCGCAATGAAGGATCTTGGACCAGCCAAGCAAATCCTTGGCATGCGAATTACAAGAGATAGAGAGCAGAAAGTGCTAAAATTATCCCAAGAGGAATATGTTGAGAAGGTCTTGATGAAGTTCAACATGTTGGGTGCCAAACCAGTTGGTACTCCCTTGGCAGCTCACTTCAGGCTTTCAAATGAGCAGTCTCCTACTAGACAGGAAGATATAACTCACATGAATAAGGTTCCTTATGCATCTGCTATAGGTTCATTGATGTATGCAGCCACTTGCACCAGACCAGATATAGCTCATGCTGTGAGTCAGGTTGCAAGGTTTATGGCGAATCTAGGAGAAGAGCACTGGAATGCAGTGAAATGCATTCTTAGATATCTGAAGGGTTCCTCAGGTATGTCTTTACACTTTGGTGGGAGTTCCAGGATTAACTTAGTTGGCTTTGTTGATTCAGATTATGGAGGTAATCTTGATAACAGAAGAAGCACTACAGGTTTTGTCTTTACATTAGGCAGTGGTGCAGTTGCTTGGCAGTCACAATTGCAAAAATCTGTGACAAATTCATCTGCTGAGGCAGAGTATATTGCAGCCACTGAAGCTTGCAAGATGATGATGTGGTTAAAGCATTCTTGAAGGAGTTAGACAAACCTCAAGAGAGGTGTGTACTCTATTGTGATAACAAGAGTGCAATTGATATGACAAAGAACAGTGTGTTTCATTCTAGAACGAAACATATTGAAATCAAGTATCATTTTGTGAGAGAACTTGTTGAAGAAAAGAAAGTCTTCTTGGAGAAGATTCATACTAAGGAGAATCCAGCGGATATGTTTACTAAAGTTGTGACAATGGAGAAATTGAGCGTTTGCTCAACCACCATTGGTCTTCTATACTAGAAGAATGGTGGTGATCACACAGTTACATTAGATATGAGTGGAGCAATTGTCTTGCTTGCAATTGGCTCTGTATATGAAATTGATTCGAAAGGGACTAATTTGAGTGGGAGAATTGTTGCTGAAGATTTCGAGTAATTTGGTTTCAAGTGGGAGACTGTTGGCGGTGAAACAATAATTACGGGATTCTTTAAGTGAAGGGCAGTCTTGTCCTTTACCCTGCATGACCTAAGTTATAAATAAGTTTTATCATAGAGGCTTATGATAGGTGAGAGATTGATGCGTGAGTGGATTCTGACGCGAAGAGAATTCCAGAGAAGTTGCAGCCGCCACGACCCGGAACCGAGAGGTCTACGCATAGAGAAGGAAAATAGAGATTCTGTGAGGAAGAAGGAGTTTTCTTCTTGTGTAATGCGTGAGGAGCGTTGCTGAGAGATCTTGTAATTCTCTTGTACTCTTATTGTCTATTTAGTGGAATGGTGTGATCCTGTGGACATAGGCAGCAAGGCCGAACCACGTTAAATTCTCTTGTGTACTTTGCTTTCGTATTGGCGTTCCTAGATCCATATTTCCAAAGTACAGGTAGGGGAACAGTAAAACTATACTGCTCGCCCGTAACTCCTGCAACGATAAATATATACTGCTCGGCGGAACCAGAGTACAGTAAACTTATACTCTGTTTGGCGAAGCCTGTAGTTTTATTCCCCACAGAGGTGCATATGGACACTTTCACATGAGCTATGAAAGTAATTACCTTTAAATAACTGGCCGAGAATGCATTGTTTAATTAGAGCCAGCTACCAAGTGTCTCTTCCTTCTATAAAGGAAAGGGTCATGTATGGATGAGTGCCTCAGACAAAAATAAAGAGAGAAGAGACCTGAGAATGGAGCTGAAGAGGGGAGTCATCCATGTAGCAATTCTAGCAGTTCTCTTGGGGTCATCTTCCTCAAGCGCCTTCTCAGACTCATTGCAGAGGAGTTCGGCATGCAATGGGTCCATTGGAGAGTGCCTTGAAGAGGACGAGTTCTTGATGGATTCTGATATTAATCGAAGGTTACTCCAACAGCGTCCGAAGTACTTAGGCTATCCTGCCATCTCTCACCCTGACAGCCCTGCATCTCCCAAACCTGCAAAATCAGGCAAGCCATATACCCATGGATGTAAGAAAATGTATCACTGCAAAGGTGGGACTTGAAGAGGAAGTTTGTGCGCTCTCTCTGTTTTACAAATCAATTTTCACAACTTCAAAGCAGTTGATGGTGCATATATACATGTCTATGAGGACTATGGACAAGATTGGCTATGTTAATTTGCAAACAGTTTGCTTGCCTTGTATGATTTTCTTTAAACAATACTTATTTTCTCCAGCTACAAAGGAATTTTCTCTATAAGTTTGATCTCCGTTGTCAATGGCTGAAGATAAAATGATGAATGCGCCTTAACAAAGTTGTCAATAATTTATACAAAGGGATTTTTGGCGTCAACAACATAAACAAGTTCAAACATGTTACTAATGGCAATATTTATTGGATATTAAGATTCGTTCCATAGTTTAGGCAAAAGAGTAATATACCCTTGTGTAAATACAAAAGAACTCCAGAAAAAAGCCCCCACTCATGCGCTAATGCGAGCAAGATCCTTCTTTCCTGACACCAGCGATCCATCTGCCCACATCTCCGTTCCTCCTGCACCGGCGATTGACGACTCCGGCCTCTATCGAATCAAAATCTCCGTTCCTCCTACACCGGCTATTGACAACTCCGACGCCCATCCACTCACAATCACTGTTCCTCCTACACCGGCTATTGACAACTCCGACCCCAACATCGGCGATCTCTATTCCTCAACACCGGCGAAAGATAGCCGAAGTGAATTATTTTGGCTTTCCTCGTTGACATATGAAAGATGGTGATCCTTGAAATCTGTGTGCTCTTCTTTTTCTTTGTTTTATGCAGATTTCTCAACAGTTTCCAGAAAAATGCTTTACATATCGTGTAGCTCGAAATCTACCACCATTCCTGCCATGCCTACTTGGCACTAGGGCCTTGGGCTCCATGTTTTCTGCAATTTACATCGTCAATTTTTAACTTACTATCCATGTTCCATTTTGCACGTAATTGGCGAGAACTTTTGTTATTTTTACTGAATGAACTACATAATACAGTGATTGGACTATATGGTTCATTTTAATTCTAATTTTTGAAACTAATATCATACTTGCAATGGTATACAAAGTAAATAAATAGCACGGTGTAATTATATTGTTTTCTTTGTGTCTCAAACTACATATTTACTACTTGTGTGTGTAAAATATTTACTTAGTGAGACTCAAAGTTAATATGACCTACTTGCAATGATCTATTACTAAAGTAAATACTTAAGATTTTACTGGAATGATCTTCTATAATTTTTGTACTGAAAAGAGAGTATAATATTTTGTTGGGGAGAGAGTATATGTTTAATAAGTATACATTTATTGCAGCATACTCCGTTGAGTATTTAACCTAATGCTTCCCTAACGGCTTTTGCGCATGTGTGGACATTTTTGTATGGTATGAACCAAATGATATATTCTTTGTGCACAAGGCTGATAGTAAACAAGTCCTTTTGTGTAAGTAGAGTAGGTTCATTTTGTGTCTTCATTTATCTTATACAGATTTTTCGCTTTCAAATATGTATCTGCTCATTCATAGACAGTAACCACATACTCATATCGCCAATCGATGACTCTGGCTGCCCTGCTCACTGTTCCTCCTGCATCGGCAATTGAGGACTCCGACGGCCATCCACTCACAATCTCTGTTCCTTCTACACTGGCTATTGACAACTCCGACCCTAACATTGGCGATCTCTATTCCTCCAACACCGGCGAAAGATAAGCCGAAGTGAATGATTTTGGCTTTCCTCGTTGACATGTGAAAGATGGTGATCCTTGAAATATGTGTGCTCTTCTTTTTGTTTTATACAGATTCCCCAACAGTTTCCAGAACCCTGATGACTTGCTTCGCATATCGTGTAACTCGAAGTCTACCACCTTTCCTACCATGCCTACTTCGCACTAGAGCCTTGTACCATATGGTTCATTTTATTTCTAATTTTTTTAAACTAATATCATACTTGCAATGGTATACAAAGTATATATATAGCATGGTGGAATTATATTGTTTTCTTTGTGTCTCAAACTACATATTTACTACTTGTGTGTGTAAAATATTTACTTAGTGGGACTCAAAGTTAATATGACCAACTTGCAATGATCTACTACTAACGTAAATATTTAAGATTTTACTGGAATGGTCTTCTTTAATTTTTGTACTCAAAAGAGAGTACAATATTTTGTTGGGGAGAGAGTATATGTTTAATAAATATACATTTACTGTAGCATACTCCGTTGAGTATTTGACCAAATGATTCCCTAAGGGTTTCTGCGCATGTGTGGAGATTTTTGTATGGTATGGACCAAAAGATATACTCTTTGTGCACTACGCTGATAGTAAACATGTACTTTTGTATATGTAGAGTAGTTTCATTTTGTGTCTTCATTTATCTTATAAAGATTTTTCACTTTGAAATATGTATCTGCTCATTCATACATAATAGACAGTAACCACATACTCATTATAGACAGTCAGTATTACTCTCTTCAATATCTATAAATATTTTTGATCTGTCTCTCCATGTACCTGGTAGTGAGCTGTCCTTGGATAATTTAAAAGAATGTGAGGAGGTAGGCATTTCTTTGTTTGTTGTCTCTCTTTTCCCCCCTTTTTTAACTGTCTTATTTCTAAAAAGGAGATGTGGTTGAAAGTTGAAACTATTTGATTCTACATAAAACTCATGACTAGAAATGACATTTATGATTTCCAAGTGCTTGAAGAAAGAGAGCAGTTGTTTTGAACTAGTGAATGATGACATGGTGCAAATAAATGTATCAAGGAAGTGTTGTTTTTCAGTTATATTTTTAGCATTTACTGGAAAAATGGTGTGCATGGTGTGTAGTCATCTAGTTTGAAGTAGTTACAAACCATATCCTACGCTATTAACTTTACTTTGTGTTTATTTGAAAAATATGTTGATAGTGAATTAAATGTTAGTGTAACTGCAGGATCTCATCTTGTTAAGAAGGATTTCCAGTTATGGTTCTTGAAGTTTTGTCAACTTCACGAAAGAAAAATCAAGCTCAAACATCTTCTGTACCTCATTGTTTTAGGAAAGCACCCAATGATGAGTTAGCCAGTTGGGCAACTATTTTGGAGTGTCACCGGTTTTTCTAACAATATTGGCCATATTGGGCGTCTCTGCACCATGTAATTTGAATATCACCTTAGTATTTCAAAATATAGTCTTCAATATCTTGAGCTATTGAGGCACAATATTGGTATTTAGTTTCAATGTACATTTAGATATACACAGTTTATATTTTTTTATATAGTGTGTTTGTATATTTACGTACAAAAAGTAATACAAGCACTGTGAGCGCTTGATTAAATTCTCATATTTTTCTTTTGATGGTTTCATAGAAGAAAGAAACCTAAATGATGTGAAATTTAGCATACAAAAAGTTGAGAGAGAAATATTGAAAGTAAAATTTCAAGCAACAAATATTGTTGAAAGGTTAAAAAAAATATCACTTATTCACACGAAGTTTCTCAGCCAGTTGATTATGTAGCCTCAAAAAAGAAGAGAATGAATCTAAAAAAAATTTTAAAAGAAAATAATAGCAAACTTTTCACCAATAAAAGATTAACTACTTCCTTCAATAGTATATTGAGAGTAAATATTTACTCATTTCGTTATTATTAGGGGTATTAACTAGCCTAGTTGAGCCGAGTATTAGGCTTACATAATTGGAACTTGAATTGTTAAAGCTCGACTCGAAGCTTGAAATTTTTAGCTCGAGTTTGGCTCAAATTGGAAATCGAGAGCTCGACTCGTGCTCGGGCTCAAATTGTCATAAGTGAATCACAAGCCTAGGCTCGAACTAAAAAAATGGAAAAATATATTTAAATCTAAAGTATACAAAGTATTACATAAGTAAGATATTTTTAGTATTAAATAATAATAAATACACTTTAACAAGTATTATGATTGCACCTTAAATAACTTATTATAGTCACTAGGAAAGAAGAAAATCATGATAAATGAGTTTTAGTTACAAATACTCGAAAAAGATGACATTACCATTTCTCTCTCTTTATGTACATCTAATCACTAAAAAAGAGGTAAAAAATAGAAACCTACTTAGGTAACATTACCATCTACTTCTTTATGTCGTTTTTTCTTTAAATGCTTATAAATTACTCATAAAAGAACTATTCTTCAACCGTAGTATGCCTATAATAAATTCCAAGTATATGTAAAAAAAGAAACATTATGTAAATTGAGGCCGATCCCTAGTGTCATACTTTATCTTATGAAAAAATATTATAATTATTTTTTTGTAAACTGTGGTTGGTCCTTATAGTATCATGCTTCTTTTAGAAGAATTCTTTAGTATCTTCATGTGATATCTAACTACATTTGGTTTTTCAATTTAAGTAATTTTAGTTGATCTTGAAAAACCAAATGAAGCTATTAATTTGAGAAGAATGGAGTATATTAATGTTTGTCTCTAATTATTTTTTAAAAATAAATATCGTACATAGAAATTATATATCTATTACAATTTAATGAAGATATGTATCATAGAAATTTTTTATAAATTTGAGATCATGCACGTCATCGTGAGCCCCTACATCATAAGCCATTGGATAGAGATCATAATGTGCAAAAGGGCATAAACCAATCTGTCCCCTCAGTTATGTGCATTATTAGATTGAAATCCAAGGGTATGTGATGCCCAGATTTGTGGGGTTAATCATGAGCCTGAGCTTATATAAACGATCTCATATATCATATATGATACATAGTATTAGTACATATATGTGATTATATATCATATTTAATATATAGACCTATATGTCATAAATATAGATTTAAATTAATAATTATGTGTATATAATATATACATATATTTATATTATTTATATATAATATCAAAATTATATTCGGGTTCAAGCTCGAGCTCAAGCTGAGTAGAGTTGATTTTGAGTTTTATTAGAGCCAAGCCGAGTCGAGTAGGGGTATACTTGAACATATTTGAGCTTGAATCGGGAATCGAGTTCGAATCAATCCCGATTCAAGCTAAGCTGAGCCGAGCTAGGGTATGCTCGGCTTGTTAACAACCCTAAGTATAATATAGAGAATAAGTATTTACTCCCTTTAATATAGCATAACTAATAAATTATGTACTTTTTTAATATAGTTTATATTTTAATAACCACTTGGGACCTTATGTTTATTCATTTTGGTTATTCCACTTGTGAATGTTGATTATCACAAGAAGGCCACCGAATAAACATCCACATAGTGGTAACCCCACATTATTATTGGTGCATCAAACAACTTGTTAGTGCAAAGATGCTATGATTTAGTAAAATATATAACTTCATTATACTAATATGAATAATTAATATTTGATGAACACAAGGAGTTCAATCCCCTGCAACTTTATTCTACAATCAGTTAGCCCCAAGTTCGATCTCTACTCTTGGTCCCTGTAATATAAATACTTGTCAAAGTTTTCAATTACTTCTTTATAAATTAGAAAATTCTCACCAAAACCCCCTGACACCTATTATTTCCTAGTAGGTCCTCTCTGAAAATTAAATTCTTAATATAAATTTCTAGTTTTCACTTATACTTAAAAAGTCCTTATCCCACTAATTGATCTCCATTAAACCTAAAATACTCCTCTTCTTATCGTGCTTATGCCCAACTTCCACCGACGTCTCCTCCCTTCTCTTCAACTTGTAAACAATTTCCTCCACCGGAGCTCGTTCCCCCATGTACGCATTTTTTGCCTCCCTCTCTTTCTTCCAATCTCATCCCTGAAACCTCTCCAGAACTCTCTACCACACATCACACGCTCTTTGACACTACCTCCAATAGAGTTTTGGGTGAGCATCTCATGTCCCTTGAGTTTGATTTATACGTTTGATTTTTCACTGATTTGTTGTTGTTTTGTCTCGTTAACTTCCTTTGAATTATTTTTTTCTCCGATTGGCGATTTGGCTATGATATTTGGATTACAAGTTTAGCTTGAATCCTAGAACATGTACTTTTGTAGTGGAGATTTGTTTTGTTTGCTTCTTTTTTAATTTCAGTCTTTTCTATGTTCTGTGTGCCTGTTTAACGAGACATCATCTTTGTGTTGAGTTTATGTGCTCCTTCTAGGTCATTATGTGTTGTTGTTGTTTGCATGTGGTCCAGTTATGTGGCTCTTTTTCTTGCTTACTTGCCTAAAATAGTCTTGTTTGGAACTGTGCTTGGTATTGGGTGTCATGCATTAATTAGATGTTGGTCATTGAAAGTCGTTGTGTTTCACATCTTTTTAAGAGTATCAAATGATCATGCAAATTCATATTTGTTGTGGATGAAGCTTTTTCTCAACTGTTTGCTTGCTAGAATGCCTTTTATATATGTTCGTATGCTTATGTCTTTTTCAAAAAATATTCTTGCAGAAATTAGTTTTTTGTCGATTTTTTTGTATATGTTCCGGACTTCTTTGTTTCAAGGACTCACTAAGATCCATGAATTAGGAGGGGGTGTGAAGAATTGGGAGGTTGGACAACTGCCTTAAAAATATTCCTTTCGATTTGAGAGCTAGGTGGAAAATTAAGTTGAATCTTCCAATAAAAAGAAAAATTAAATGTGGTCGATGTAGTAAACTTGCACACCAAAACAAAAAATCATGTAAAGAGGCTTTGTACTCCCTCACATATAAATATTTTTTTCTTATTTTTGTTTTAGGGATACAAAATTTTCAATTTTTATATGCAAATTATAATTTTATATTCAAAAGGCATTGTTTAGTTGACATTTTAATTTCCCTTCCTGTACTAAATCATTAATTTAGTGTTACAATAAATTTATACTCTATCAGGATCATAGTGTAAATCTATTGTAATTCATGTTATGATTTCATATTGAAAAGTCATGTATCACAGTAAATTTATACTCTGTTCTGATTTCATATTGAAAGGTCATGCCTTACAATAAATTTATATTATATGTTGTAATCCATTTCATATTGAAAAGTCATTTGTCACAGTAAATTTATACTCTGTTATTTCATATTGAAAGGTCAAATTTATACTATTGGTATCCATTTCATATTGAAAAGTCATGTGTCACAATAAATTTATACTTTGTTCTAATTTCATATTGAAAGGTCATGCCTTACAATAAATTTATACTGTTGTAATCCATTTCATATTGAAAAGTCATGTGTCACAGTAAATTTATACTATGTTAGAATCATAGTATAATTATACTATAATTTACATAATTATAATTTCATCATGAAATCATGTGTTACAATAAATCATGTAAAGGCCAAGCTTATGGGAATCCCTTAGCCAATTTTTTTTTTATGGGTATCCCCTAAAATCAGCGGCCAAGCTTATCTTGACACACAATATGGTGTTGGCAACCTAACATATATAGCATATGGTTTTTTTTGCTGATATAGAGACATAGCCTACTAAGTTACATGAGGATATGATCCTTTTGGTCGTTACACACCACACAGATTGCCTCAGTGCCGTAACATATCATAATGCTAAAACTTTATCAATTGTTTAATCAAATTACGAGCATCAAAGACGCAACCTTATTTGACACTCACAACATATTTTAGGTTGTCCAAACCTGCTCTTCCTTGGACTCTTTTGACCTCTTCAAGAAAAAGAAATGCCACCCAACCCCATGCACTTTAGTCACATTTTTGTGGCAAACATTTCATTCACATTTTTTTGGAAGGAAATGCTTATCGACTTTACTTTTCTTTGTTTTTTTAACAGGACTCATTCACTTGTATCAATGTTGCATCAACCAATCTTCAGATAATGTGCAAAAAAATTTATTTAGATATATATGACTATATAATATTTATTAATGATGATCTCGGGTGGACAAAATATGTAGATTAAAGAAAGGATGATGCTTTGAATAGTCTTTCTAATGATGGCTTGGTAGCCCCCATATGTGGTAGCAAGTGGTTGGTATAATAATTTCATCATGAAGTCATGTGTTATAAAAGATATATTACATATAAAATATCTCAACTGTTGAATTATCTAGAATCAACCCAACAGAAGAAAAAAACATCATGTATGCATATCCTTCAGAAAACCTCACTAACATTGAACTTCAATTGTGTTGTTCAACAGAATTAAGTCCACAAGTCATTTCAACCACATATTTGCTTGAGCAAGTAAGTCTACAAACAAGGCCAAGCTTTTGGAATGAAAGCAGAGTACCAAACTAGAACTTAGATTATGTAGTACCTAAATGACTCACACAAACAACACGAGCCCATATGTTAAAACTTTCCTTTATGTTAAAAGCCAATGTGAAACAAAAAATTTTACTTCCTGCTCTTTGATCCAGAAACAGATGTTCAAGGTAAAGCCAGATGAGAGAAAAAAAGAGATAGATCACCTAGTAAAGAAAATATTGAATAAACAAACATAGAACTTCATGAAAAACATGGTGGTTGGAGCCTCCTCTTGCCCCAGCAACATTCCCTCTTTCCTGGCTTAGAAGTGGCGGGCAGAGCTTCCCCTTGCACATGGATGATCCTTCCTTTCGGGCTTGGAAGTAGAAGACATAACCTCCTCTTTCCCCTGGGCTTTCCTCTCTTTGCGGCCTGGCATAACCTCCCCTTACCCTAGGATATTTCTCTCTTTATAGCCTAAAGGCGGCGACAAAACCTCCCCTTACCCCAAGATATTTTTATTTTTGTTGTATGAAGGCGGCAGATAAAATCTCTCCTTACCCTAAGATTTCCCCACTCTAGAAAGGTTTTCTCATTAAACAGACCTTTCAAGACATAGAGCACCTTCAATTTAGCTAAGTTCACCTTTTGAACAACTTTAAATTGAGTTAGAAATAGCTTCAGAACAAAGAACTGAAGGTTTGGAGAGATGTAAAACAAGAGAAAGGAAGCTGGAAAGGGGTGAAAACACATGGAGACCTCTTAAAGAGGGGCGGGGCCAGTGTATGTGCACCATGTGGCTCAATCTGCGCACTTGGCATGCCTGGCCATGCCGCACCCTACCACGTCAGTTGACACGCGGCACAACATCAGCATGACTGACGCAATCACTGACATTATTGCCTTAAAAAATTTATTGTTAGTATTATTATTATTTAACAATTTTGATTTCAAAATTTTCAAATAGCCATAACTCTCTACCCCAAACTCATATTCGCATGTTCTTCATACCGTTCGACTTATATCAACAAGCCCTACGAAACAATATCATAAGGGTATGTTATCTCATAAATTTAAAGTGGGGTCAACCCATGACACTTTTCTCAAGGTCATAGCCTATGATCATGAAGTCCGATTTATGCATTCTTGACCTTAATAAATTTGTCTCTCATAGCCGTACTAAAAACCTTAAAACTTCTTGAAACGAATTGGGCTCAAAATGTTTCAAATTCAAGAAAAATAGTTATGGGGCCCTAAAACTCGATATGGGCCCAAAAGTTATGTTATTCAAAACTTAAGGAAATTGCGTTCACACGACAATGTAAGATATTGTGTTATCAATTACATAATTGTACATATTATTGTCTTTATTGTATTAATAATAACACAACAAAAAAGATTATCATGTTCTTTGTTACACTCCTATAGCATTGAATGCAAAGCCTTCCTCTGTTGTGGGTGGTTTGGCTCGCCCTTTGGATTTAGGCTTCTTCTATGATCCAAGAGACTTCACCCACATTGATGTTTAGAGGGGGTACTTCTCTCCGCACCAAGGATTGGGATCATTTGTTGTCAGAGGCTTCATCATTTCAATTAAACTAATGGCTGCCTCGATAGATTACTTCACTCTCTGCATCGCCACTTGGACATATTCTAGCTTCAGTTGCACTGGTAGTATACAAAGGCCCTCTCCATCACAACGTCAAGATTACCATTCATGGTGTCTAATGACATGACAAAGTTTTTCATGGCATTTGACTGTCCTTCAAACTGAGCTAGCATATGCACCTTGTGCGTCTCTACACTGGTGAATGGCTCCTCTATGTCTTGGTGGTAGCCTTCTTTGGAGTATTCTCGGCATATGTTTTTGGTCATATAAGGTGTGCCTCCTTAGGTAAGGGTATGATTGAATATATCAATTATGCTTCAACCTTCATATTATTGAGCATTTATTTGCACCACTTCTTCATTCTGTGGTGATCTAGAAGTTTCTTCGAGTTTCTCTAATCTGATGGATCAAATTTTGTAGCTTCCTCCACATCTTTGACCAGTTGCATCATCCCATGCCACCTCTTACACCTAGGAGTGCATGTGATGCCCATATAGTTGTGTGCTCAAAAAATCAAACTTATGTTGTAATAATAATCTAGGCAGAAGTGCTACAATATCATACATTTTGTGATATTTAACATATGCTAATCAAATAAGTGTGTCATCAATCACATGCTAATAAGATAATCATGTCATTGATTACACACTAATAAGATAATTGTGTCATCAATTACAAACTAATAAGATAATTGTGTTATCGATTACATTCTATTAAGATAACTGTCATTGATTACATTCTAATCATATAATTTGTGACACGCTTACTCAACCATCATGGTATTGATTACACAATGTGATACCAAGTTGTCTTACCATATATACACTAGTTAACCTAGTCATGTGATCATTAATACGATTAATAACATAACTTTAAATTCTTACCTAAAGAACATATGATGCCTCTGTCAAAATTCCTACAGTTGCATAGTGGTCCTCTTCTCTGCCCTTGATGTTTCTATGGGACCAAGTGATACTCCTCAACATATTGTGGATGGCTCCCACCTACTCGTAGTCCCTACCTTCTCTAGGTCATTAAGATAATCACATAGCAACGGGGGGACTGATATGTTGCTCTATGTAAATAGCACTAGTGCACCCATATGCACTATGGCTAATTGTGCTAGGTCTTTGTCAAACACAATGCTTTTTCCATCATTGAACTCCTTCAAAATATCCTCTATGTTGTTCTTATCCAACCTCTTCCCAGAGAAGAACCTTTTCAAGAATTGCCCTTTTACGGTGGTGGCCTTCCCATCCAATGATTCTAGCCTTAAGTGTTCCTAGAGCCTTCAACCCTGTGATGAAGGTGACTTCATCCTCGGTTATAAGAAAACATTTTCCCCTAATGTTAAATTCATCTTGTGAGTCATCCCAATAGTCACCAATTAAAATGTCCAGTAGTGACCTTGATATTACCACATTCTCACAATTGTAAACAAAGTAGAACCTCATCTCTGTCAATATGCGCTTACACTCCGCCCTTGCTTCAACCATATCCTTTAGCAGTCTCAATCCGCCAGGATGGCTATTTTTCTCAATCCCAGCCTCCCCTCATAAATCTTCTTGTTCTCCTGTGCATTCTTCACTGATTGTTATTGTGTTGTCTTCTTGTTGCCTACAACTATCAAAACTAGTGTTCGAATGCGAATTATGTATGTAAACTTGGGTCATCATTACCATATATAACCGCCCAAGTAATTGTCATATATTTATGATATGCATCATATTGTCTTATCATTAACACGATATTTATCACATCATATGCAAGATAACACAACAATTTTGACAGACATGTTAATGACAATACACTATTATCATTAACAAGTACACTTATTGTGTTAACGATATTTCTTATAACCATCTTAATGATAATACGTTACTTTAGTATGCATGCAAGTACAAATATCATATTATCGATAACACAATATGCGTACTGGCATGTATACTAAAGTACTTTGACATGATAAATCCCTTACCAGTCTAGGTTGAAGGATGCCACCAACTGCCTCCCTGATGACTTCACCACTGCTAATGAATCACCTATGAACCTTGCCTCACAACTTATAAAGTCACTGCCGTGTCGGAATGATGACACACCAAAGGCCGAAGTTGAGTGAAGAAGGGAAGTCTAACAAATATGTCCATACTGAATTGCCGAAGTGACAAAGCGAAAGATTCACTTAACGGAGATCAGAATACATTGTTGTCAAGAGTCACCAGTGCAAATTCTCAAAACTCCATCTCAGTTTGGTCGCTACTTACACTTGGGTAACACTTTTTAAGTTGCAGCAATTTACACGATTTCAAACCCTAACCCAACTTCAAGGGTATTTTTGTCCGCTTTTTATAAAAATGGAATATTTCTTACAAAAGTAGGGAATATAGAATATTTGCATTTTCACCTAGGTAATATGAAAAAATCTCCATATCAATAAATAAGTTGGCAGGTCACAATAGGCAATTTTACTTATTGGTAGGAATTTTTACGAAGAATATTATCGAGTCATTTTTGGAAGCACAAATGATATCATAAAGTCGATGCATTGATAGAACAGAATTGATTTACTGATAAATCATCCTGCGAAAGAGTGGTACAGTAGTTATCACAAACAAATCCTGCCATTTAGTAAATTTGTCCACTTTGACTGCAAAATTGCAATTCCCTCTTGAAGTTGAGAAGGCCACGTGATTTTTATGTGCAAATGAAGTTGGCCCTAGGAACAAAATCAAAGTTGGACGCAAGATTTTCATCTTCCATTGGAATCATATCAGACATTATCAAACAAATTCAAAGTTGGGACGCAAACAGTTCCGTGACCAGGTGGTATCGCATAGGTGCTGTATGACCATGGCCAGTCGTCCCTGATTAGCATCCACACTACCTGTGAACGCATCTGAAATATTTATTGTGTAGATAGATGGTATTTACGCTAGTGTATATTAGTAAAAATAATATTTATATTTTAAAAATAAATATTATATATATATATATATATAATATTATATATATATTTATTATGCTCGGCTCATTGTTTAGAGATAAGCATTAAAAATGATTCCTTTTGTCTTAGTTATTTGAGCTGGTTGGGATGGGTACATCGGCAAGGACAAGAACCAGTGTCACATCCGGTTGTCCAGATGTGGACAAGTCTACAAGTGTATCCCTGCCATTAAGATTAAAAAGTTGAGGCTCAAGATGGGATTGGGGAGAGATTTGAACAGTCTGGCTTTCCATGTGCCATTGAGGAGATTGGCTCTTCAAATCTTGTTGTCTAGGGGATCCGCTAGCCAAACGTTTGAGGCGCCGGTTTAACCTCTAATAGTTAGGGATGTTTGATGCACCGAGAGGTCTGGGGGGGAATTTGATTAGATATTATTACGGATGATCCCTATTTTGGCCAGCCCATATGTACAGATAGATGGGAAACTTCTCATCCTATTGTTATTGATTCGTTCCTTCAGACATTCATACGTTCCTCCAAAGATAGATAAATTAGGGAATTCAAATCGTGATTAATTAAGACTTCATGGAATTAACCTATCATCTGGCTAGCTTGGCAGAATGAGACTGGTCCACCTCAGCACTACGATTGCATCATCTCTTTCAAAGTTTTAGAGCCCTAGTTGATGCAGTGCACAAGTGGAAACAGATCAATGAAGCAAGCTCTTTGAATTTCACTAATTGGAAGGAAAGAAAATTACAGAAAGGAAATCAAACTGCAGTTCTTCATCTCAAAGAAGATGTCAGTTCCAGCTCAGAAACAGAGCTTAGGGAAAATACCCTCAATTGGAAGATCCAATTACAGTAGAAAAATTCATTCAACAACAACTAACTTGCACAAATACATCTTCATTCACTATTTATACTAACAGATAGCTTTGAGCTCTTGACGGATTCTGCATTTGAAATTGACGACGTTAACCTCTTTGCAGAAAACTGTTAATCACTTTACTGTTCCGATGCCCAGAGAAGGAAGACGATTAACAAAATTAACAGTCATCTTCTCTACACCAAAAAGACATAATAGCCCCTCGGTATAGTGGAGAATTTACTTGAGTTACCAACAATCGGCATTTAAACCATTAATAGTTACCAGAATTACCTTCCAAACAGTTAACACTTGATATAAGTGTTTGACAAAATGGCTGAATCAAAATACTATTTCTTAACAGTCTTAACTGAACATTTCACTTCCATCCATTATGCTCCTGCATCAATTACCCCTGGTGAACTGAAAGTTCGTCCTCGAACTAAAGCAATCTGACTTGTATCAGTTTTTGCTGCATGAAACAGAGTCAAATCCCAAATATTAAAGGTATTAGAAATATGTAAATCAGGAGTCAGTTTGACAGAATAAGCATTTTCACCAAACTTTTGCAAGATTTGGCAAGGACCAATTGTTTTAGCTTTCAACTTGCCATTGTAATGTGTAGGAAGTTTGTCCTTACTTAAATGAACCATTACCAGATCTCCCTCAGCCAAAATTACTGGGCGACGATGTTTATCAGCAAGAAATACTTGGCATTGGATTGACATATTTTATCTCGGACAGCAGAATGTAATTGAGTGAACTGTTCCATAAATTTCACTGCAGATTTTGATTCAGTAGAATTTATTGGACCAAGAAGAACATCCACTGAGCAGTTCAGAATATAACCATATATAATTTGGAAAGGAGCCAGCCCAGTTGATCGATTAACCGAAGAGTTGTAGGCAAATTCAGCTTGAAAAATAACTAAGTCTTACTACCTAGGATTATCACCAGAGAGACACCGCAACAAACTACCAAGACTTCGATTTGTTACTTCTATTTGCCCATCAGTTTGAGGGTGACAAACACTACTGAACTGCAGTTTTGTACCCATTCTTGTCCAAAGAGTCTTCCAAAAGTTACTCAGAAATCGACTGTCCCTCTCTGAAGTTATGGTAAGGGGCACACCATGATGTCTAATAACTTCCTTAACAAACACTCCAGCCACATTTACTGCATCATTATTTTTTTTACAGGGAATAAAATGAGACTGCTTAGAAAATCTGTCAACTACCACGAACACTGACTCATAACCCTTTTGTGTTTTGGGTAAACCTAACATAAAGTCCATGTTGATGTCTTCCCATGGCTTATTGGGTACAGGAAGTGGGGTATATAGACCAACATTGGTAGTACTTCCCTTGTATTGTTGGCAAATGAAACATTGCTGAACAAAGACTTGCACATCCCTCCTTAATTGTGGCCAATAGTATCTGTTCTTAACCAGAGCTAGAGTTTTATCACGTCCAAAATGTCTAGCTAATCTTCCTCTATGTAATTCTTGGATTAATAACATTCGCAACGACCAAGAGGGGATACATAGAAGATGTCCCTTGTACAAATAACCATTCTGAATTGAAAACTCACCTTGTGGCTGCTGTATATTTATACAGTTTTGCCATTTATCCTAAAAAGTCCCATTTGATGAATATAGACTTTTGATTTCTTCAAACCCAAAACAAGTTGTGGATAAAACATTAACCAGAGCTGCTCTTCTGCTCAACACATCAACCACTTTATTAATTTTACCAAACTTATGCTTAATAGTGAAAGAATAGTTGTGTAATTCTCCTATCCATCTTGCATGTAGTCTGCCTAGCTTTGATTGTGTATGTAAATGCTTTAAGGACTCATGATCAGTATGTAAAATAAATTCCTTATAAACCAAATAATGGCGCCAGTGTTTTAAGGCCTACACAAGTGCATATAACTCCAGTTTGTATGATGACCATTTCTGTTTAGCAGAATTTATTTTGTGACTAAAATAGGCTACTGGTCTACCTTCTTGCATTAATATAGCTCCAATTCCATGTATAGACGCATCACATTCCACTTCAAACACCTTTGAGAAATCTGGAAGTGCTAAAGTAGGTGCAGTAGTGAGTTTAGTCTTCAATATTTCAAAGCTTCGTTGTTGGACTGACTGCCATTGAAACTTACCCTTCTTTAAACAATCAGTTAAAGGAGCTGCTAAAGTGCTAAACCCTTGTATAAAACTTTGGTAGAATGTAGCCAATCCTAAAAAACTCCTCACTTCAGTTATAGATTTTGGAATAGGCCATTTAACAACTACTTCAATTTTTCCTTTATCAACTTTCAGCCCTTCTCGACTGACAACATATCCCAAAAAAATTAACTGGTCAGCCATAAAAATACATTTCTTGAGATTGATATACAAGCTATTCTCATTTAACAATTTAAAAACTGCTTGTAATTGTTTCAAATGATCTGCTTCATCCCTACTATATACAAGTATATCATCAAAGTATACCACAACACTCTTTCCTAGTAATGGTTGTAATACTCGTGTCATTAATCTCATGAAGGTGCTTGGTGCGTTTGACAATCCAAAGGGCATTACAAGCCACTCATAAAGTCCATCTTTAGTCTTAAATAAAGTCTTCCATTCGTCCCCTAACTGCATCCTAATTTGATGATACCCTAACTTGAGGTCTATTTTAGAAAACCACTGAGCTCCTGCAAGCAAATCCAGCATGTCATCCAATCTAGGTATAGGGAACCTATACTTAATTATGATTTTATTTATAGCCCTTGAGTCTACACACATATGCCATGTCCCATCTTTTTTTGGCACTAAAAGAGTAGGCACTGTTTCCATATTTTTTTTCGTCCAATCAGAGTATCTAACAAGTGATGACCAGATCAACCATCTAGACTGATAGTAAGGGTCTGTTTGGATTGGTGGAAATCTGGAGAAAGGGAAAGAGAAAGAGAAAGTGAATCCAGGTGAAAGAGAAACTAGGAGATTCCTAAATATTTTCCATTGTTTAGTTAGACAAATGATGTTAGAGAAAATTGACAATGACAGTGGTGGTAGCGGCGGTGGTGGTAGCGGTGAGAGTGGTAGTGGTGGTGGCGGCGACGGCAGTGGCAATGGTGGCGACAGTGGCAGTGGTGGTTGTGGCGGTGGTGGCAATGGCGGTGGTAGCGATGGTGGTGGTGGTGACAGCAGTGGCAGAAATGGTGGTGGCGGCAGCAGCTACGATGGTGGTGGCAGTGATAGTGGTGGTGGCGGCGGCAACGGCGATGGTGGCAGCGGTAGTGGTGGTGGCAGTGGTAGTGGCGGCAATGGTGGTGGTGGTGGTGGCGGCGATAGTGGTGGTGGCGGTGGTAGAGGTGGTGGCAGTGATAGTAGTGGTGGTGGCGGCGATGGTGGCAACAGCGATGGTGGTAGTGGCGGTAGCATCGGTGGTGGTGGTGGCGGCAGCAATGGTGGTGGCAGTGATAGTAGTGGTGGTGGTGGCGATAGCGGTAGTGGCGATGGTAGTGGTGGCAGTGGTAGTGGTGGTTGCGGCGGTGGTGACAACTGCAGTGGTAGTGGTAGCGATGGCAGAGATGGTGGTGGTAGTGGCAGCGGCGGTGGTGGTGGCAGCGGTAGTGGTGGTGGCAACGGCAGTGATAGTGGTGGTGGTAGCGGTAGTGGCGGCATTGGTGGTGGTAGTGGCGGCGATAGTGGCTGTGGTAGTGGTGGCGATGGTGATAGTTGCAGTGGCATCAGTGGTGGTGGTGGTAGTGGTGGCAGCAGTGGTGATAGTAGCGGTGATGGTGGCGGCGAAGATGGCAGTGGTGGTGGTAGTAGCAGTAAGACATAAGTGTTTAGTACAATGATTTTCTCCCAAAATTCATGAGTTGATGGGTGAAAAATTTTTGGGCCAAATTTTCATCCATTTTCTCTCATTTTTCACTCTAGTTTCTCTTTCTCCGATGCACCAAACAGTAGAAACTAGAAGATTGTAAGAAAATTCCTTTCTTTTCCCCCGCTTTCTACCAATCTAAACAGACCTTAAGTGATTGATATGATTCTCTTTGTAAAGTTGGTGCTATTATTACGAGAGAGGGATTGATTTCTACTTTTTCCAGCCTATTCAAACTGGTCGCAAGGAATCTATTTTCTTTATCTTTTTCTTTATAAAAAGCATGCATCTTTACAATATACAGAAAGATTCTTAGGGGCAAGTTCATTTGCCTATGAAAATCATGTGGCCTTCTCAATTTTTCTCAAGTTTAAGAGGGATTTGCAATTTGGCACATGGAGTATTATTATTTGCCATATAGTAATAATATTCGTAAAAAATCCTGCCAATCCGTGTAACCTGCCAATCTATCAATTGACATAATAATAAAAAATCTAGTCTTTACAAAATCAAAGAAAGAATTGGTACAGTCGTAGGCCATTCATTCTTGAACCATTTGTTCTCCTTCCTCATAATAGATTTAGTATGAATATGTGCTCAGAAACAATCAAAGCTCCATATTTCTATGTTTAAGTTCTAGCTAGTTCAGCTCCAGGGTCGTGGGTCTCCATCAAGCTCCTTGTAACTTGAACATAGTAGTATACATTCAGCTTTTGTCCAGACAAGATTTAATAAGAAGTTACATTTTTTATAGTGGAAAAGGTCGCAGGAGGCCCATGGGAATCTGTACTGTAGCTACGACAGATAATCCACACCTAAATGGTCCCTACTTTCTTTGAGCCCAGCCTAAAGAATATATATGAGCTGCCAGATATTTAAGATCGATGTTATACACGCTAATAGGAACTATTATTATAGCTATTACTGATAGTAATGTGTATTAGAGTATGCGTCATCAATCTTACACATGAATGGCTCCTAAGCATCCCTTAAACTAAACTCATAAAAAGTAAAGAGTATAGAAAACGCTTCTAGGTAAAGATAAAATAGCTTTGAGCATAAATATAAAAGCCAATGGTGGGTGTAATAAGAGATGTTCAAATTTACTCATATCCTTCCTTCACAATGTAGCCTTGGATTGGATACCCCATTTGGACCCACATCTTATATTAATGTTTTTTATCTCTATTTTTAATTTTTAGGAATTTTCTTTATAAGAAGAGGGTAATTTTTAGTTCTCCCTCATCGCTACTTCTTTTAATTGTCAGAATTTCTCTTTATGAGAAGAGGGAATATTATGATAATGTACATATTAAAAGGGTTTAACGTTTACAGTTTAAAATTAAACTTTGATGTAAATTAAACATGGATTACTGGTTCTAAAGTGGTCTAGTTGATGAATTTTGTATCCATAAATAGGTAGGGTACAAAAAAAAGAACATGTTCATATGCACCCTAATAATCCCCTTAATACCCTATTTTACTAAAAAAGTTATCCTCAGTAAAATATTTTTTGGGGTGTACATAGATACTTTCACATGAGCTATGAAAGTAATTACCTTTAAATAACTGGCCGAGAATGCATTGTTTAATTAGAGCTAGCTACCAAGTGTCTCTCCCTTCTATAAAGGAAAGGGTCATGTATGGAAGAGTGCCTTACACAAAAATAAAGAGAGAAGAGACCTGAGAATGGAGCTGAAGAGGAGTCATCATCCTGTTAGCAATTCTAGCAGTTCTCTTGGGGTCATCTTCCTCAAGCGCCTTACCAAACTCATTGCAGAGGAGTTCGGCATGCAATGGGTCCATTGGAGAGTGCCTTGAAGAGGACGAGTTCTTGATGGATTCTGATATTAATCGAAGGTACATAGACTATCATGGCATCGATCACGGTGACAGGCCTGCATCTGCCGACCCTGCAAAATCAGGCAAGCAATATACCCGTGGATGTAAGAAAATATATCACTGCCCAGGTGGGACTTGAAGAGGAAGTTTGTGCGCTCTCTTTATTTTACAATCAATTTTCGCAACAACTTCAAAGCAGTTGATGGTGCATATATACATGTCTATGAGGACAATAGACAAGATTGGCTATGTTAATTTGCAAACAGTTTGCTTGCCTTGTATGATTTTCTTTAAACAATACTTATTTTCTCCAGCTACAAAGGAATTTTCTCTATAAGTTTGATCTCCGTTGTAAATGGCTGAAGATAAAATGATGAATGCGTCTTAACAAACTTGTCAATAATTTATACAAAGGGATTTTTGGCGTCAACAGCAAATACAAGTTCAAATATGTTACCAACGGCAATAATTATTGGATATTAAGAATCGTTCCAGAGCTTAGGAAAAAGACTAATATACCCTTGTGTAAATACAAAAGAGCTCCAGAAAAAAGCCCCTACTCATGCGCTCATGCGAGCCAGATCCTTCTCTCCTGACACCAGCGATCCATCTGCCCTCATCTCCGTTCCTCCTGCGCCGGCGATTGACGACTCCGGCCTCTTTCGAATCAAAATCTCCATTCCTCCTACACCGGCTATTGACAACTCCGATGGTCATCCACTCACAATCACTGTTCCTCCTACACCGGATATTGACAACTCCGACCCCAACATCGGCGATCTCTATTCCTCCAACACCTGCGAAAGATAGCCGAAGTAAATGATTTTGGATTTCCTCGTTTACATATTAAATATGGTGATCTTTGAAATCTGTGTGCTCTTTGTTTTATGCAGATTTCCCAACAGTTTCCAGGAAAATCCCCTAGACTTATTTCACATATCGTGTAGCTCGAAGTCTACCACCTTTGCTGCCTTGCCTACTTGGCACTATAGCCTTGGGCTCCATGTTTTCTGCAGGAAAGTTATCAAAGATAGTCTGTGAGACTGTGACGGACCAATTTTACTCCATTCATCAACCAACAGAACATCCTCATCCTCCATTTCCCTAACACTGTTCTCAGTTTGGGTTCCCTCACCATTGATTGTATCATCAATAGCCCCAGAAGCAGTCGATAACTGGTGAGATCTCTCTTTTGCTTCTTCTAACTGATCTGATGTTTCTGTGCTAGATTCTTTAGCAAATAATATTTTCCTGTGCTAACACGTGAAAGCGAAAAAGCTTAACTGCAATTTACATCGTCAATTTTTAACTTACTATCCGTGTTACATTTTGCACGTAGTTGGCTAGAACTTTTGTTATTTTTACTGAATGAACTATATGGTTCATTTTAATTCTAATTTTTGAAACTAATATCATACTTGCAATGGTATACAAAGCAAATATATAGCACGGTGGAATTATATTGTTTTCTTTGTGTCTCAAACTACATATTTACTACTTGTGTGTGTAAAATATTTACTTAGTGAGACTCAAAGTTAATATGACCTACTTGCAATGATCTACTACTAAAGTAAATATTTAAGATTTTACTGGAATGGTCTTCTATAATTTTTGTACTGAAAAGAGAGTATAATATTTTGTTGGGGAGAGAGTATATGTTTAATAAATATACATTTACTGCAGCATACTCTGTTGAGTATTTAACCTAATGCTTCTCTAACGGTTTCTACGCATGTGTGGACATTTTTGTATGGTATGGGCCAAATGATCTACTCTTTGTGCACTAGGCTGATAGTAAACAAGTACTTTTATGTAAGTAGAGTAGGTTCCTTTTGTGTCTTTATTTATCTTATACAGATTTTTCGCTTTCAAATATGTATCTCCTCATTCATACATAATAGACAGTAACCATATACTCATTATAGACAGTAAGTATTACTCTCTTCAATATCTATAAATATTTTTAATCTGTCTCTCCATGTACCTGGTACTGAGCTCTCCTTGGATAATTTAAAAGACAGTGAGGAGATAGGCATTTCTTTGTTTGTTGTTATTCTTTTTCCCCCATTTTTAATTGTCTTATTTCTAAACAAGAGATGTGGTTGAAACTATTTGATTCTACACAGAACTCGTGACTAGAAATGACATTTATGATTTCTAAATGCTTGAAGAAAGAGAGAAGTTGTTACGAACTAGTGAATGATGACATGGTGCAAAGAAATGTATCAAGGAAGTGTTGTTTTTCAGTTATATTTGTAGCATTTACTGGAAAAATGGTGTGCATGGTGTGTAGCCATATCCTACGCTATTAACTTTACTTTGTGTTTATTTGAAACATATGTGGATAATGAATTAAATGTTAGTGTAACTATAGGATCTCATCTTGTTAAGAAGGATTTCCAGTATTAATATGGTTCTTGAAGTTTTGTCATCTTCACAAAAGAAAAATCGAGCTCAAACATCTTCTGTACCTCATTGATTCAGGAAACCACCCCATGATGAGTTAGCTCGTTGGGCAACTATTTTGGAGTGTCACCGGTTTTTTCTAACTGTATTGGTCATATTGGGCATTCTTTGCACCATTTAGTTGTATTTCTCAATCACTTTTGTAAATTAGACTGAGAGTAAATAGCTTCAGGAGTTAAATCCAGATAAAATTGTATTGAAGGCAAACAATAAGAGTGTAATATTGTTTGAATATCACCTTAGTATTTCAAAATATAGTCTTCAATATCTTGAGCTATTGATGCACAATATTGATATTTAGTTTCAATGTATATTTAGATATACATAGTTTATATTTTATTATATAGTATGTTTGTATATTTACATATAGAAAGTAATACAAGCAATGTGAGCGCTTGATTAAATTCTCATATTTTTCTTTTGATGGTTACATGGAAGAAAGAAACCCAAATGATGTGAAAATTAGCATACAAAAAGTTGAGAAAGAAATATTGAAAGTAGAATTTCAAGTGACAAAGATTGTTGAAAGGCTGAAAAAAGAAAACTTGCAAATTTTGTAGCCTTAAAAACATCATTTATTCACATGAACTTTCTCAGCCAGTTGATTATGTAGCCTCAAAAAAGAGAAGAATGAATCTAACATTATTTTTAAAAGAAAATAAAAGCACACTTTTCACCAACAAAAAGAGTAAATACTTTCTTCAATAGTATATTGTGAGTAAATATTTACTCCTTTCATTATATATAGATAGTAAGTATTTACTCCCTTCAATATAGCATAACCAATAAAGTATTTACTCTTTTTAATATAGTTTATTTTTTAATGACCACTTGGGAGCTTATGTTTATTCATTTTGGTTTTTCCACTTGTGAATGTTGATTAACACAGCGAGGCCACTGAGTACAAATAGACATCCGCATAGTGGTAGCCCAACATTGTTATTGGTGCATCAAGCAACTTGTTAGTGCAAAGATGCTATAATTTAGGAAAACATATAACTTCATTATACGAATATGAATACTTCATATTTTTTGAACACAAGGAGTTCAATCCCCTACAACTTTATTCTACAATCAGTTAAGACTTTCATAAGGATTTTCCTCATAAAAAATGATACTTACACATTAAAAACATAATAAAAATTCACATGAGTTTTGATTGGATTGAATAAGTGAACCCAAGTGAACTTTGTGTGAGGCCTATTTATTCAATCCAACCAAAACTTACTTGTGAGTTTATCAGGTGTTTTTGTTGTGTAAATATCACTATCCTTTCCATTCCACTGCATATACTCAAATTTCTCGTTGTTTAGGCTAGTCAAGGATGAATTGGCCTCTGCTAATACTCAAATTTCTCCTTGTTTAGTTTAGGCTAGTCAAGGATGAATAGGCCTCTTGTTGGCCCGTTTGTTCCACCGTAAATAAACCATCAAGATGAGTGGTTGCGGGCAATGAGTGGAGGCCATTTGAAGAAATGTCATTGCTGATCACCTTGTTTTAAGCAGTTATGTCATTAAGTTCATGAACAGTTCCACCCTGAGCTTCTAAATGTTCACCCAACTCCTAGGCATCTCGAGCCATGTTCGAAGTAGTTATTTCATAAAGTCCATGAATCATTCTATATCTATGACCCAATCTGATCACATTTGGAAGGCACCGGAAATAGAAGCTTGGTTTTGACTGGATATGGCCTCACCTTCTTCTCCCTTTCAATATCACATTATAGATAATAACTAAAATCCCATTTTTAAATGAATGATTCCATTGTACTTAGAACTGTCCTAGAAAATCTTTCCAACCGATGTTGCAATGCTCAACTTCCCTCATCCGGAGTCTCAATACGCAACAAATGCTTGCCAACAGCCCACACCTGTAACTATGGGAACAAACACACTTGATCAAAAGGGAACTGAAACTAAGATTAACTTTTGTTTTCCTTTTCATTATAAAAAATGATGGGAATTGTTGCACATAATAACATGCTCAACAACACCAACACAGTCTAGCCCATAATCAAGATGAACACCAGAACAAACCCCAATCAAGTTACTATCTTAATGGGCTCAAAATCCTTCTTAAGGGATGCATTCACAGCATCAAAGCACCAGCTTTGTCTTCCTCGATATCGTTGGCCATTTGGCATAAGGCGCACTCACAAACTTAGCAAATCTGTCATCATGATCTTCTATGTACCCTTCCTTGGTACCATCTTCCCTTGTATCAACTTAATAAAGGGTCTTTCACGTTTTTTCTAATAGAGTATGAAAATAGAAAAAAGAAAAAAACCAAGACACCATTCTAACAATGTTCTTATGTAGTAGTGAACGGACTCGTGGAGACCTTTGTTGGTGGCGGATTGGTGGCCCTTGTTGATAGAGCAACGACCAGAAATACCGAGAAAAGAGGATCGGGAAAAGTCACGTCGAACGGTTAGTTTCGTCAAAAATTATTTTTTTGGTGTAAATATTTTGTTGTTTCTTATTTAACACATATTTTGATAGGACTTGACGATCAAAAGTAAAATATGTCGCATTCAATAATAAGTGTTATTCTAAGCACCCGGCGCCAATTGTTTCTAATATACTCCCTTTGTCATGTATTAATAGCTCCATTTCTCAATTCTGTGATTTGTATTATATAATAAGTCTCACATAAGTATAACCGTAATAAAACTCCCCATTACTTTCTCCATTGTGCATCTCCGATAGAGAGCATAAAAGCCCTTCCAACACTGAGAAGCGCGGTTGTTGGACCTATGCCAGACACTCCAGCATCACCTCTAGAGCCTCATCGACACTGCCCGCGAGAGTTGGACCTATGCCATCTATTGGTAGGCCACTGAGGATGGCGTTGGAGGTGCCCTGCTAGGGTGGGGAGATGGGTACTACAAGGGCGAGGCCAATGGTGGCAAGCGAGTCCGGGCAACAGCGCTGCTTCCCTACGACAGTAGGAGCACTAGAAAAGGTTCTTTGCGAGCTCAACGCCCTCATCTCTGGCTGCCAGCCAGGTGACGATGTCGTCGATGAGGAGTTACTGACTCCGAGCGGTTCTTCCTTGTCTCCAGACCCAGTCCTTCTCCCAAGACGATGGGCTCCCAGGCAGCTGCTTCTTTGGCACCGGGCCCACCTGGCTTGCTGCCTGTGACTGAGAGCAGGCTCGCCAGGCTAAGACATTCGGCCTATAGACTGTGGTCTGCATTCCCCTGGCCACGAGCGTGGTGGAGAAGGTGCCCGTCAACTAATACATGCATTGCTAAATGCGTCACTAATAGTCATTTTTGTTAAAGTGCTAACGACTAATACATACATCAGACATTATAAAATCATATACGTTAAAATATGTATACCTTTATATCCGAATAAATTGTTTAGAGTTAGACGAAAATTTCATAAATCATCGGAGTTAAACGGAAGTTAACAAATTAGCTGAATCACACATCTCGCTCTATCACATGGCATAACAAAACACAATAGAGCAGATTAGATGATATAAGATCCCATCAAATCATATCAGATCTCATCATAACGTATCAGATCATACCAAAACATATAATTCAACATCTTAAGTTAACTATTTAAGATACACATGCATTTATTCATTAAAATCAAAAAGTCAAAAACACTTACTCCCCTAAGGTTTCTTGAAGTAGTAACAAACAGTCTCCCCAATCCCGGAGATGCTTTTCTCTCTACTTGCCCTAATGCGTCGGACAGAACCTCCCCTTATCCAGGAAGCTTCTCACTTCCCATGCCCATAGGTGGCGGATTAAACCTCCCCTTACCTGGAGGCACTATTCTCTCTAAGTGCCGATTGGCGGCAGACAAAACCTCCCCTCAGCTGGAAGTTTCTCACTTTCCGGCCTAATAGCGGTGGACATAGCCTCTTCTTTCCCCAGGTCGTTTTCCCTTTCTAGAGTACCTAACTCAAGGAACGAAGCTTTCTATTACGTAGAACACTTTTGATTTAGTAAAGAATGCTTTTTGAGCTGATTAAATCAGACTCAGAATGACCCAAAAACAGAGAAAATATGATTTGATATGCAACCCCCCCCTCGAGCCCTTTATATAGGCTGTGGCACGCCAAAACAGCAGCGTCGTGCTGCCTTTCTTGGCATCGCTGCCATTTGTGGTAGTGTACCCGTAGTTTTGCTAGAATGTGTCACGTGGGACCACTGTGCGCTGCGGGCACTCGTTGCGCGCATGATTTATTTTTCTTTTTTTCAACGCCTATGTCTTTCTACCCCAGATTCGGATTTGAGCATTCTTGGTACCGTTGAGCTCGTATCGACGAGCCCTACGAAACTAGACTGCTCAAGATAGGTTATCCTATTTTATTCAAGTGGGTAATGCTTATGAGACACTCTTCCCTAAGTCAAAACTTTTATTTCTGACCTCCATTTCTCGCGTTTGAATCGTTACGCTCATTTCTTCAAGCTCGACCTACATAGAGAAGTCAAACTTCCCTAACATTTAAAGAAATTAACAAACAGGGCATTATAGACAAACAACACATCAGCCTCAAAATCATGGAGTCCATCCTCCACCGTGCTAGCCTAACTAGAAGAAGCCACATTTCCCTTCTTCTTCTCTTGGTCCTCTTTGCACTTTTGACACTAATTTTTTATGTGCCTTTCATTTTTACAATAATAGCATTCAATCTTTTTTTTCCCTTTGACTTGAAGCGAGACCTATTTCAGTTAGAGTCATTGTTCCTAAAGCTCCATCTTTCTTGATTATTTCCTTGAGTTAGAAAACCCTCAGCCTCTGAATCCTCAAGATTAGGCCTTTTCCTCATCTCATTTGATAAAAGAGCAACCATAACATCTTCCAACTCTATCATCTCCTTTCTATACGACAGTGTTGTTACTATATGTTTATATGAAGGTAGAAGAGATGCCAGAAGGAGTAGTGCTTTGTCATTATCTTTAATCTTAACACCTATGCTAAGCAACTAAGAGGTCAATATGTTGAACGTGTTGAAGTCTCCTAACAAATTTGCTCTTTCTGTCATCCTAAGAGTATATAATTATTGTTTGAGGAATAACTTATTTGTAAGGGATTTTGTCATATACAAATTTTCTAATTTGTCTAAAGTTCTGGAGCCGACTCCTCACTAATAACATTATATAACACCTCATTAGCAAGACGAGGACGAATAGTGCTTACCACCTTCATCTCCAACTCCTCCTAGCCATCATCACTCATACTTTCTTGCTTTTTTAATTTTCTATATAACACTTTTAATAAGCTCTACTGTACTAGCAGATCCTTAATCATTTTCTACCACAAACTAAAATTATTTTTTTTATCAAAATTTTTAACTTCAAATTTGCTTTGAACGTGAGGCTCTGATACCACTTTATTAAATTTTGACAATGATACAACTCAAATATAAAATAAAAAATAAAGCAAGATATGAGAATTTACATAGTTTAGCAAAGTGCCTATGTCCACGGCTAGAGATAGTCCTTCTACTATACTCGTGAAAACATATGAATTATAAGCCTCTTAAACAACCCCTTAAGAGAATTCCCTTTATAAAACCCTTTACTCCTTGTGTCACCTCTCTCTCTCTCATAAGACAAGAAAGAAAGAAAAAATTTAGCCAAAAGAGTGACCCACACAATGAGAAGTACGTAAGGCAAGAACTGGAAAAAGGATACATACATATCTCACTTTAATTACAAGGACTTATAAAAAAACCCAATTCTAACAACCTATAGAAAGAGTCAAGCTCAGGTTGAACTATGCAACTTGATAAATGTGATAAAGTCGGCATAGAGCTAGATTAGACAACTTCAGTCGTAGTGTTTACCTTGTTCGTTACCATTATAAATGCAAAAGGGATAAATGTGCCGTGGGCTGTTTGTTCGATATTATGGGCAAGATGATATTTGGTTCTCAGTGCTGTTTAAAATTATACAAGTTAAGAAGACAAAATATCATCCGGGCTTTGAGATAAAGAAAGTGAGAATGAGTGCCAAGTGGAAGAACCAAATCTTTAGGTTTAAATTGGAGCACCTTATTCTCCTCCTCCTCTTTGGTCCCGTACGAACCAGAAGTTATCAATAAAACTTCTGTCAAAATCCACTCCCATATTCTAGAGAGAGAAGCTAGCAAATGGCATCACACTCTTGTGGGTTATTTAGAGACCGTACTTCCAATGGCTCAATTCTATTTTACAAAAGCTTTGGAATCTGTTAGATACAAATTTTTTTAATCGTGATGCAATACATGCAGACGGTTTCTTTCTTTTCAAGTTCAGAGATGAACAAGAGTACGATAGAGTTCTTTCTCTTGTTTGGTATGTGGGAGTTCGGCCTTGGACTCTATGTAAATGGACTCCAAGTTTCAAGCATGTGCGTGAAATCCTCAAGACTCTTCCAATTTGGATTCGTCTCCCAGGTCTGCCTTTGTAGTATTAAGGTACAAATAGTCTGGATCTCACTGGTAATAACCTTGGTAAGCCGCTTGATTATGATATTGAAACGGCTAATTAAACATGCTTGGTATTTGCAAGGATCAAGATTGACTGATTGAGATAGGTTCAAGTTTCATATTCTTCTGTACCAAAAAACAAAATAACGTCTCATATCCTTCAAGGCATTCAATATTGAAAGAGCCCGTAGAGTATGAATGAAAACACTCAAAAAAAGTTTCATATTCTTCAAGACATTCAATGTTGAAAGAGCCTGTGGAGTAAGAATGAAAACGCTCTTCATGTTCTAAGTATTTGTCTTCTAGTCCTCCAGCCCATTAACAACGTAATAACTACTCCCTCCGTCCTAAATTAATAGCTTCACTTTTAATTTTTATCAAGACAATAGTCATATCTCTCTCCCACGTCTTGTGATAGTAAAAACCTATTTTATGAGCTCCGGGATTTCATACCCACGATCACCTTATGAGTTCTGGGATATCGATGCCCCACTCCTTCGTCATCTTCATCAAGCCTGGTGCCCCCGTTGACCAGACCATCGCGGCCCTCTCCTAGTATATGGAGCCCGGTGATGCCATCATTGATGGCAGCAATGAATGGTACGAGAATACCAAGCGCCGCATAGCCGCGGCCTTTTCTACCTCAGCATGATCATCTCCGGCAAGGAGGGCGCTCACCACGGGCCTTCCCTCATGCCCGGAGGCTTTTTCGGGGGGGGTGGGGCGAGAGAGGAAATATAGAACGGAGCGATGTAATTCCTTAAATTAAACCAAGTTAAACCAAATGGAGCTGCAGCGAAGAAAAAAATTTAACCTGAGAAACAGAGGAGACCGATCTAATTCCTTAAATTAAACCAAATGAAGTAATTAGTATAAAATGCTATTAATATAGGACGGAAGGAGTATTAATTAGAGCTCTAAAACCTTAAAAGGGATAATGCAATCGTTGGTGCTAAGGTGGACCAGTCTCATTCTGCCAAGCTAGGCCGGATGATAGGTTAATACCATTAAGTCTTAATCACAATTTGAATTCCCTAATTTATCTATCTTTGGAGGAGCGTATGAGCGTGCAAAATCAATAATAATAATAAAATGAGAAGTCTCCCACTAGGGGTGGGCAAAGTGGGGCAGCGGGCCGGACTGGGCTCCGATTGCGTGACCCCCTTGGGGCCTGCCCCGTGAGGGGGCTTGAACCGGCCCAGGCCCATGCTCGGGCCCGTGCCCACCCCTATCTCTCACCCTCTCTTTCTGTGACCCTACCCATCCATCTGTACTTACGTGCCAAAAGAGGAGGTGACACCTGGACAACAAGATTTGAAGAGCCAATCTCCTCAATGGCACATGGAAAGCCAGACTGTTCAAATCTCTCCCCAATCCCATTTTGAGCCTCAACTTTTTAATCTTAATGGCATGTATACACTTGTAGACTTGTCCACATCTGGACAACCGGATGTGACATTGGTTCTTGTCCTTGCCGATGTACCCATCCCAACCAGCTCAGATAACTAAGACAAAAGGAATCATTTTTCATATGATGCTCTAAACAATGAGCCGAGTATAATAAATATATATAAAATATTTATTTTTAAGATCGATACTTAGACATACTAAATATATATTAGCGTAAATATTATTTGTATTAATATACACTAACATATGCAAAGTCAATCTCATAAATGAACATTTTACCTGCGTTCCTTTCCAAAGATAGGTAGTGTGGATGCTAATCAATCAAGGGACCAGCCCCTATGCGATACCTGGTCACGGAACTGTTTGCGTCCCAACTTTGAATTTGTTTGATAATGTCTGATGTGATTCCAATGGAGGATGAAAATCATGCGTCCAACAAAGTTCTAACTTTGAATTTGTTCTTAGGGCCAACTTCATTTGCACATGAAAACCATGTGGCCTTCTCAATTTCAAGAGGGAATTGCAATTTTGCAGTCAAATTAAGTTGACAAATTTACTAAATTGCAGGATTTGTTTGTGAGTACTACTGTACCACTCTTTCGCAGGACGATTTATCAGTAAATCAATTCCGTTGTATCAATGCATTGACTTTATGATATCATTCGTGCTTCCAAAAATGACTCGATAATATTATTATTTGCCAAATAGTAATAATATTTGTAAAAATTCCTGCCAATAAGTAAAATTGCCTATTGTGACCTATCAACTTATTGATTAATATGGAGATTTTTTCCTATTACCTAGGTGAAGATGCAAATATTCCATATTCCTAACATTTGTAAGAAATATTCCATAAAATTGGGATTCACATTATTTTTTTAAAAAAAAGTGGACAAAAATACCCTTGAAGCGGGGTTAGGGTTTGAAATCGTGTAAACTGCTACAACTTAAAAAGTGTTACCCAAGCATAGGTAACGACCAAACCAAGATGGAGTTTTGAGAATTTGCACTGGCGACACCCAACAACAGTGCATTCTGATCTCTGTTCAGTGAATCTTTCGCTTTGTCACTTTAGCAATTCAATCTTGGCATATTTGTTAGATTTCCCTTCTTCACTCAACTTCGGCATTTGGTGTGTCATCATTTTGACACGGCAGTGACTTTATAAGCAGCTGAGGCAGGGTTCATAGATGATTCATTAGCGGTGGTGAAGTCATCAAGGGGCAGTTGGTGGCATCCTCGAACCTACACTGGTAAGGGATTTATCGTGTCAAAGTATTTTACTATACATGCAAGTACACGTATCATGTTATCGATAACATGATATTTGTACTTGCATGTATACTAAAATAACGTATTATTATTAAGATGGTTATTAGAAATGTCGTTAACATAATAAGTGTACTTGTTAATGATAATAGTGTATTGTCATTAACATGTCTGTCAAAATTGTTGTGTTATCTTGCATACAATATGATAAATGTCGTGTTAACGATAAGACAATATGATGCATATCATAAATATATGACAATTGCTTGGGTGGTTATATATGGTAATCACGAACCAAGTTTACATACATAATTTGCATTCTAACACCAATTTTGATAGTTGTAGGCAACAAGAAGACAACACAATAAAATACATATGGTGGAATAAGTGAAGGCTGCACAGAAGAACAAGAAGATTTATGAGGGGAGGCTAGGATTGAGAAAAATAGCCATCCTGGTGGATTGAGACTATTGAAGGATATAGTTGAAGCAAAGGGTGGAGTGTAAGCTCATATTGATAGAGATGAGGTTCTACTTTGTTTACGATTATGAGAATGTGGTAATATCAAGGCCACTACTGGACATTTTAATTGGTGACTATTGGGATGACTCACAAGATGTATTTAACATTAGGGGAAAATGTTTTCTCATAACCATGGATGAAGTCACCTTCATCACAGGGTTGAAGGCTGTAGGAATATTGCTAAGGCTAGAATCATTGGATGGGAAGGCTGTCACCGCAAAAGGGCAATTCTTTAAAAGGTTCTTCTCTGGGAAGAGGTTGGATAAGTACAACATAGAGGATATTTTGAAGGAGTTCACTGATGGAAAATACATTGTGTTTGACAAAGACCTAGCACGATTAGCCATAGTGCATATGGGTGCACTAGTGCTATTTACATAGAGCAACAGATCAGTCCCCCCGTTGCTATGTGATTATCTTAATGACCTAGAGAAGGTAGGGGCTACAACTAGGCGGGAGCTGTCCACAATATGTTGAGGAGTATCACTTGGTCTCATAGAAACATCAAGAGCATAGAAGAGAACCACTATGCAACTACAGGAATTTTGAGAGAGGCATCATATGTTCTTTAGGTACGAATTTAAAGTTATGTTATTAATCGTATTAATGATCACATGACTAGGTTAACTAGTGTATGGTAAGACGACTTTGTATCACATTGTGTAATCAATACCATGATGGTTGAATAAGCGTGTCACAAATTATATGATTAGAATCTAATCAATGACATAGTTATCTTAATAGAATGTAATCGATGACACAATTATCTTATTAGTTTGTAATTGATGACACAATTATCTTATTAGTGTATAATCGATGACACGATTATCTTATTAGCATGTGATCGTTGACACACTTTTTTGATTAGCATTTGTTAAATATCACAAAATGTATGATATCGTAGCACTTCTGCCCTAATTATTATTGCAACATAGGTTTGATTTTTTGAGCACACAACTATATGGGCATCAAGTTTGCTGCCATTCAGTCCTAGGTGTAAGAGGTGGCATGGGATGATGCAACTGGTCAAAGATGTGGAGGAAGCTGCAAAACTTGATCCATCCGATGAGAGAAACTGGAAGAAACTTCTAGATCACCACAAAATAAAGAAGTGGTGCAAATAAATGCTCAATAATATGAAGGTTGAAGCATAATTGAAATATTCAATCATACCCTTACCTAAGGAGACACACCTTATATAACCAAAAACGTATGCTGCCGAGAATACTCCAAAGAAGGGTACCACGAAGACATAGAGGAGGCCATTCACCAGTGTAGAGATGCACAAGGTGCATATGTCAGCTTAGTTTGAAGGACATTCAAATGTTTACTATTTTGTATAATCTTGAAATACATTAAATGGATGTGAAAACTGCATTCTTGAATGGTGACTTGAATAATGAAATATATATACAACAACCTGAAGGGTTTGTTGTAGTGGGTCAAAAAATAAAGTACGTAGACTTGTTAAATCTCTCTATGTGCAAACAAGCACCAAAGCAGTGACATGAAAATTTTGACAAAATGATGATGTCAAATGGATTCAAAGTTAATGAATGTGACAAATGTGTTTATGTCAAATAAAGAACTATTGGCTATGTCATTGTATGCCTATATGTGGATGATATACTTATTATTGGTAGCAATGATGAAGTCATTAAAACTACTAAGAGGATGTTAAACAAATAGTTTGACATGAAAGATATGGGAGATGTATACTAGGGATGAAAATTACTAGAACATCTGATGAATATGTATTGTCTCAATCTCATTACATTGAGAAAATCCTAGAGAAATTTAATAAGAATGATAATCGTCCAGTGAGAAAACCTATGGATGTGACATTACATTTAAGTAAAAACGCTGGTGAGAGTATATCACAACTATAATACTCCCAAATTATTGGCAGTTTTAATTACATAATGAATTGTACGAGACCAGATATAGCATACTTAATAAGTAAATTGAGTAAATATAATAGCAACCTAGGGGCAGACCATCGGAAGGCTATAGTCAGGGTTCTTAGATATGTAAGATATACCTTGAACTATGGCCGCATTACACAAGGTATCTTATACTACTAGAGGGTTACTATGATGCAAACTAGATATCTGATACAAAAGACTCAAAATCCACAAGTAGGTATGTCTTTACTCTTGGAGGTTCAACAGTATATTAGAAATCCACTAAACAAATGTGCATAGCAAGATCCACAATGGAATCTAAATTTATTGTACTTGATAGAGAAGACATTTTTTGGAGGATATTCCAATGTGGGGGAAACATGTGTGTTGTGCACGATGACCAACTCGACCCCTGTTTCACTGCTTATTAGTTACTTTGACTTACTTTATTATTTTCGTACGATTTGCTATTGTAATAGTTAGTATGTTGGATGTTTAGATGTATTATGGGTTGGTTCAGTCAGTGGCCCGGGTTAGCCGAAACCACTGACTGTTAGGCGCTCCTAAGGAAGTGGGCCGGCCCGGGTTGGGGTTGGCGCGCATCCCTAGGGGACTGGTCGTCCCCTATATGGGTCGATCCCTGTTGCTTTTGGAGATTATGCAAAGTATTGATCACAGTTTCTCCCCTTTCTTCTCCAATTCTCCCCTTTCACTGCGTAGTACTCCTAGGTACCGTTTGTGCCTGTAATCGGGCACAACATTGGTATCGGAGCATTATGATTCTCGGACATGGCTTGAGGAAAGCAAACTGCTGCGGTTCTGGAGGTTCAGACGGAGAAGGAGGCACCAGCGTCAGCGCCTGCTTCTACGGACATCCCGAAGGATGATCTTCCTGCCACTGCCGGCGATACTAGACTTGAAAGACTCATCACAGCGCTGGAGACTTTGACATCGTACATGGCGACTACAGGGGGACGCACAGCGCCAATCCTGCCAGGGCCGCCTCCTATGGTCATGGAGAAGGGCGGGCCGTCCCATACTGCTGAGACCACCCTCCCTTGCCCTTCGGCGACCGTGGACGTCGACACACGAGTCTTCCCTAGCCCAGCGCGCTGCCCTCCCGGAATTCCAGCAAACGAGGGGCGCCGCTAGGCCTGGGACATGTGAGGCACACCAGGTGTTCGAGATAATGCCCAGATGATGCCACCCCCCCCCAACCAGTTTCCGGACGCAGAGGATGATTGGGACGATTATCCGGAGCATCGTGGCAGAGCCCGTGGGGGGGCTGAACCTCATCTTGCTCGTTTGCAGTTTCCTTGCTATAATGGGGATGATGACCCGGTAGAATGGCTGTATAAAGCAGAGAAGTTCTTCTCCTATCAAGGCACGAACTCTGAGGTAGAGCGTTTGCGCATAGCAGCCTTTCATTTGGATGGCGATGCATCGGTTTGGTTCCAGAACTTTGAGAAAGAGGTGCGTTATCCTACTTGGGCAGCATTCTCTGATGAAATCTGCATACGCTTGGCCCCAATGAATTTCAAGATTTCAATGAGATGTTGTCCGCCCTGCGCCAGACCACTACCGTGCGAGCCTTTTATACAGACTTCATGAAGATCGCCAACAGGCTGCCGGAATGGCCCATGGCCGCCCTGGTGGGTACATTCAAGCGGGGGTTGAAACCAGAAATCTCCGAGGAGATGCGGCACTTCCCTTGCACAAGTATGCGGGATGTGGTGCGACATGCACGGATCGAAGAGGGAAAGTTGGTTCGTCAGCGCAAGGGCGGGCGCTTGGGACCTCCACCCCGGCCTGGACTGAGTTCTACTCCTATGGTGACCGGCCGGGCAATCCGGCCACAGGCCGCCTAGGCCAACCAGCTGCAGCAGCCGCGCCCATTGTTCGTCGCCTCACTCCTGCTCAGATGGACGAGCGCCGAGCCAAGGGCCTGTGCTTTCGTTGTGATGAAAAATTCGTACCTGGACATCGCTGCGCTGTTAAGGGCAGCTTGCTCGTTGAGGAGGTCGATGACGAGGGGGACAGCAAGGCCGACGCTACATCATTGGTAGCTGAGGACGCGCTGCCTGAGATTTCAGTCCATGCATTTGCTGGCACGTTCACTCCACGAACCATGCAGGTGCGGGGATTTCTGAAGCGGGAACAGGTAGCTATCTTGATCGACAGCGGTTCCACCCATAATTTTATTAATGATAAGGTAGCTCAGTGGCTCGGATGTGTGGTGTTAAACTCGAAACCATTCGAGGTATTGATTGGTGATGGTCAGCACCTTCGGAGTACTGGTGTGTGCGCTCAGATTGCTCTCTCGATTCAGGGAACCATATTTGTCACTGACCTTTTCTTGTTGCCCACAAAAGGGGCGGATGTCGTATTGGGAGTACAGTGGCTGCAGGAACTGGGAGATGTTGTGTGGAATTTTCGGGATATGGTGATGGAATTCGAGCACCAGGGACAGCAGGTTCAGTTGGAGGGATCGCGGCCTGGCACTCTTCTTGCGGCCCAGGACATGGGCTCCTTCTTTAGGTTTGCCCCTCAGGGAATTCTTTTGCAGCAGCGGGCTATTATGGGCGTTCCACAGGATCGAATTCCCTCTGATTTGCAGGTGCTCTTGACCGAACATGATGATTTATTCGCTGAGCCGCAGGGCCTGCCTCCCATCCGGCCTCATGACCACCGTATCTCTATTCTTCCATGGGCGGCACCGGCCAATGTCCGGCCATACCGTTATCCTCACATCCAGAAGTCAGAGATAGAACGATTGGTCGCAGACATGCTCCAGTCCGGCATCATTCGTCCTAGCACGAGTTCTTATTCGTCTCCTGTGCTCTTGGTTCGCAAGAAAGATGGATCATGGCGGTTTTGTGTGGATTATCGTGCTCTAAACGCCATCACTGTCAAAGATAAGTACCCCATCCCTGTGATTGAAGAATTGTTGGATGAATTGACAGGTGCCAGCGTCTTTAGTAAGCTTGATCTTCGTTCTGGGTATCATTAGATTCGTGTGCAGCCCTCTGATGTCCACAAGACCGCATTCCGGACTCATGATGGCCACTTCGAATTCTTAGTCATGCCTTTTGGGCTGACCAATGCCCCCTCCACGTTCCAGTCTCTCATGAATGATATTTTTCGGCCTTTTCTTCGTCGGCACCTATTGGTCTTCTTTGATGATATTTTGGTCTACAGCCGGTCATGGGACGAACACTTGACTCATATCAGGTCGGTTTTTTCTATATTGCGTGCTAATTCCTTATTTCTGAAACATTCCAAGTGTTCCTTTGGCAGCCCGCAAGTTGAGTATTTGGGTCACATTATTTCTCAGCACGGTGTTGCTACTGACCCGGCCAAAGTGGCCGCTATGCTCTCCTGGCCGACTCCAACATGTGTCCGAGCGCTGTGGGGTTTCCTTGGTCTGACCGGCTATTATCGCCGGTTTATCCAGCGGTATGGTGAATTGGCTCGTCCCCTTACAGAACTATTGAAGAAGGGGGCGTTCATATGATCGCCAGCGGCCCAAGCAGCCTTCGATGAGTTAAAGCAAGCCATGGCGTCTGCCCCGGTCCTGCTTCTACCAGATTTTAGTCGGCCGTTTGTGGTGGAGACGGACGCGTTGGAGAAAGGCTCGGGTGCTGTCCTCTTGCAGGATGACAGGCCCCTCGCTTATTTCAGCAAAGCCTTCGCTGGTCGCTCCTTGTCGATGTCAGTGTACGAGAAGGAAATGTTGGCTATCATCCTCGCCGTTGCCAAATGGCGGCCGTATCTATTGGGTCGTCGGTTTCTGATTCGCACCGATCATCAACCACTGAAATATTTTTTGGATCAGCGTGTGTCTACTCCGGCTCAGCAGAGATGGGTAAGTTGCTTGGCTATGATTACGAATTGGTGTACAAGAAGGGGTCTGACAATATCGTTGCTGATGCACTCTCTCGTAGTCCAGCCCCTGGGTCTTGCTGCACCATCTCTACCCTGTCTTGCCCGTTTATTGAGGAGATCCAGCGCGCATATGGCTTGGATTCATGGACGTAGGGTGTTATTGACGCCAATCAGGCCGAACCAGCAGCGCGGCCTTCCTTTGTGTGGCGGGATGGCCTTTTATTCTGGAAAAACCGCTTATGGGTACCGGCGGTTCCTGATTTGCGCCGCCGTATCATTTCACATTTCCATGACACCCCGGTGGCCGGTCATGAGGGGTCCTTCCGTACATATAAGCGGCTTAGTCAGAGCTTCTTATGGAGGGGTGTTCGTCGGGCTGTCCACGATTACGTCGCGGCTTGTGATGTTTGTCAACGGGCGAAAGCCACAACCACCTCCCCCGCCGGGTTGCTCCATCCACTACCTATCCCCGAGCAGGTTTGAGACGACATTTCGATGGATTTCGTGGAGGCTTTACCGGTCGTACAGGGTAAGTCCGTCATCATGGTTGTGGTGGACAGATTGTCGAAGTATGCCCATTTTTGCGCACTTGGCCATCCCTTCACTGCGAAGATGGTTGCTAAGCTCTTTGTTCGCGAGGTAGCCCGCTTGCATGGTATGCCTCGCACTATTGTTTCTGATCGGGATCGGATATTTCTCTCCCAGTTTTGGCAGGAGTTTTTCCTATTGCAGGGGTCTTCTTTACATATGAGCACCGCTTATCATCCTCAGACCGATGGCCAAATGGAAGTGGTTAATCGTTGCTTGGAACAATACCTCCGTTGTTTCACCATGCAGCAGCCCCGCAAATGGCTTCAACTCCTTCCCTGGGCTGAGTGGTCGTATAATACGGCTTATCATACGCGTGCGGGGTTCACCCCATTCGAGGTGCTTTATGGGCGGCCGCCGCTGACTGTCTTATCTTATGTGTCGAGTCGTTCCTCTATTGCTGAGGTGGATTATATGTTGCAGACGCGGGATGAGGTCTTATGCCAGTTAAAGGTAAATCTCTCAGCTGCCCAGAACCGGATGAAGCAGGTTTATGATTGTCATCATATGGATCGGGAATTTGCTGTTGGTGATTTGGTCTATGTCTCGGTCCTTCCCCAACGTCAGACCTCTCTGTTTCAGCCGGCGAACTCCAAGCTAGCCCCCCGCTTTCATGGACCATATGTTATTGAGGAGCGTATTGGACAGGTGGCCTACCGCCTCACTCTTCCTCCTAATTCTTTAGTTCATCCCGTGTTTCATGTCTCTCGTCTACGCCGTTTTGTGGGTGATGCTGCTGTGGCGCATGCCGCGCCTCCTCCTCCTTTAGTGGGGCCGCCTATGTCTGCTGATCCTGTTCCTGCTGCTATTCTCCAGAAGCGTCGGGTTCGCCGCTCCGGCCGTATTGTCACAGAAGTTTTGCTGTCTTGGCAGGGTCAGCCTTTGGAGGATGCCACGTGGATGCTTGAAGATGACTTTCTGGCTCGATTTCCTGGTTGGTCGCCTTGAGGACAAGGCGAATGGCGGAAGCGTGGTGGAGTGTTGTGCACGATGCCCAACTCGACCCCTGTTTCATTGCTTATTAGTTACTTTGACTTACTTTATTATTTTCGTACGATTTGCTATTGTAATAGTTAGTATGTTGGATGTTTAGATGTATTATGGGTTGGTTCAGTCAGTGGCCCGGGTTAGCCGAAACCACTGACTGTTAGGCGCTCCTAGGGAAGTGGGCCGGCCCGGGTTGGGGTTGGCGCGCATCCCTAGGGGACTGGTCGTCCCCTATATGGGTCGATCCCTGTTGCTTTTGGAGATTATGCAAAGTATTGATCACAGTTTTTCCCTTTCTTCTCCAATTCTCCCCTTTCACTGCGTAGTACTCCTAGGTACCGTTTGTGCCTGTAATCGGGCACAACAATGTGCCGCCTATTTGCATCCATTGTGATAGCCAATCGGCTATAGGAAGGGCATATAATAACTTGTATAATAGTAAGTCTCGACATATATGTCGGAGACATAATACCATAAAATAATTGCTCTCTAGTTGAATGCTTACCAAGGATTTGACCACATAACAAGTGAGCAATTTATTGAGGGGAATGGGCTTGAAGTTTATGCATTAAGAATCACCATAATAGTAACCCAACCTAGCTGACTGGAAATCCCAAAATCCAAGTTGAAAGGGATAATTGAATTATGGGGGATTCAAAGGGAATTACTATTGAGATAACATCTCGTCCCATTTCTATGATGAGATATTGATACCTGTAAAGTGAATTAGGATAAGCTTTGTTTTTTTGATGATTCTTATAGCTTGAATTAATTTAAGTGGGGGGTGACAGGATACTCCTAATAAGAATCGCCTATATGAGTGTGAAGGGGATGCTTTTATGAGGATTTTAAGGCTAAATCTTCTAGAGTACTCATTAAAATTAAGTTTATTTAGGCCAAAATGAACATAATTATGAGAACTACATTGTGTTTAGGAATGATTATGTGAATTCTATTGTCTTAGTTTATACAAATGGCTGACCAATTTAAGACACCACATTCGCTGATTAGCTAGTGACCCAATAGTTTTCACAAGGGAAGTTTTAAAGCCAAAAACTACATTTTCCTCATGCATGAAATTTTTAATATTTTGTTGTTAAAATTTATATGCATTTTTTTGCATAGTTACCCAGCTAATTCTCATTTATGTGGAGGATTGTTGGAAAGTGGGTCATGTGAATAAAAATACACATGTGAATTGGTTGAAGGTATGAATAGTCTTGCTTTCAAGTTAGGCCCTTGGGCCACCCCACTTTTGTGGAGGAGATACATATTAGACCAATGTACCTAGGTGGGCTAACCCACATGCGTGCGCGCCACCACCGCTATCTGTCGGTCGGCTCGGCTTAGCTCGGCTCAGTTCAGTTCGCACGTAGGGTAGGCCGGGTTGGGTTGGGTCAACAAAATAATTATTTTTGGGACAAATTCATTTGGTTTTTTCTTAACCCATGGGTCTAGTTTTCTCCTAACCAAAATATGTCTGTTAATGGGCAGACGCGTTCATTTAAACGGGATAGGTTGTCTTCAATGGGATTTTTTGTAAAACACTAAAAATCATTTTTCGGAATTATCGTTTACCATAACAGCAATTCCATAACACTAGTTCGATGCATACGCTGTGTGAAGGTGTTTCTACAACGTATGATGGATTGTTTTATGCTGAGAGACAAATGCCAAAGTAATTCCTAGGCAATAGTAAGGGGGGTAAATTTTGTCTTAAGGACATAGCGTACACATTTGATTCAATTGACTTTCTATAAGTTTCCTTCATCGCAATAATTACTAAGGTATGGAAATAACAGAAATTATATATTTTATGGTGAAAAAAGGTTATAGGAGGTCACGAGAATTAGAATTGTAGCTACGACCGACAATCCACACCTAACTGGTCCAAAGTTGCAGGTATAGATGAGATGACTTAGCAAAAATATAAAAGCCAATGGTGGGTGCAATAAAAGATGTTCAAGTAAAGGTATCATGGTTGTGGCTAAGGGGAAGAAAATTGGAACATTGTATATGACATCCAGTTGTTCTAAGCAATCTATTGGAGTGGCCTCTAATGCAGTTGATGTCAGTTTATGGCATTGTCGTCTTGGACACATGTCAGAGAAGGGAATGAAGGTGTTACAGGCTAAGGGGAAGTTACCTAATTTGAGGTGTGCAGATTTGGAATTTTGTGAGCATTGTGTCATGGGCAATCAACACAAAGTTTCATTTTCCAGAGCTACCCCGGAGCGCAGGTCTGAGCGTCTTGAGCTTGTACACACAGATGTTTGGGGACCAGCACAGGTTCCATCCCTTGGAGGTGCGTCTTACTTCATTACTTTTATTGATGATGCTTCTCGCAAATTATGGGTTTACTTTGCCAAGAATAAATCAGATGTATTTTCTATCTTTGTGCAATGGAAAACACTTGTTGAGAATAAGATAGGGTTAAAATTGAAGTGTTTGAAGTCAGACAATGGAGGTGAGTATTGCAGTAGGGAATTCCAATCCTACTGTGTTAAGAATGGCATTCGCAGGTTGCTTACTACTCCTAGATAGCCCAGACAGAATGGTGTTGCAGAGCGGATGAACAGGACCATCATGGAGAAGGCACGCAGTATGAGGCTACACTGTGGCCTTCCGCTCTCATTCTGGAGTTATGTTGTTGATACTGCAGCATATTTGATCAATAGGTCTCCATGCTACCCCCTAGATAGAGGCATTCCTGAAGAGGCATGGTCAAGTAAGGAGATAAAGATTGATCACTTAAGAGTCTTTGGTTGTGCTGCTTATATGCATGTTGATGCAGAGCATCGGGGCAAGTTGGATTCCAAATCCAACAAGTGCTACTTTGTTGGCTATGGTGGAGATGCTTATGGTTACAGACTGTGGGATCCAATCCATAAGAAGGTTGTCCGGAGCATTGATGTTGTGTTTCATGAGACAGAGCTGTATAAGCACCATCAAGATCTACAAAAGGGGAAGATGAAACAGGTTGAAACTGAGTTTGTAGAACTTGAGGCTGAAACACACAGTGGGGCCGGTCCATCTAGTCATGAACAGGTAGTTGAGACTTCTTCAGAGACAGTTCCAGATGCAATTCCATTGCAGACACCACTTGGTTGGACCAGTTCTAGACAGATTAAGAAGAAGGGGATATTTGATTCCTCTGACCCTGAGAGCACATCTGGTATGCATTCCATATTTGATCCTAGTCTGAATTATTTGCTTTTGACTGATAGTGGTGAACCAGAAAGCTTTGAGGAAACTTGCAGGATAGACACTTCAGTTCAGTGGGAGCGTGCTATGGAGGATGAGATGGATTCATTGTCATCTAATCAGACTTGGGAATTAGTTCCTCTACCTTCAGGTAAAAAGGCATTACATAACAAGTGGGTTTACAGGTTGAAACATGAAGCTGATGGAAGCAAGAGGTACAAAGCTAGACTAGTTGTCAAAGGCTTTGAGCAAAAGTATGGAGTAGATTATACAGAGATATTTGCTCCTGTTGTCAGAATTGCTACCATCAAAATGGTGTTATCTATTGTTGCAGTTGAGGATCTTTACTTAGAGCAGTTAGATGTTAAAACAGCCTTCCTACATGGTGATTTGGAAGAAGAGATCTATATGCATCAACCCCAAGGTTATGTGGTAAGAGGAAAGGAGAATTTGGTTTGCAGGTTGTCTAAGAGCTTGTATGGTCTCAAGCAAGCTCCAAGACAGTGGTATAGGAAATTTGATGGATTTATGCTATCCATTGGATTTTATCGTTGCTATTCTGATCATTGCTGCTATTACAAAAGGTTGAGAACCTCCTACTTGCTTTTGTTGTTATATGTGGATGACATGTTGATTGCAGGAGCAGATTATGGTGAGATTGAGATGCTCAAGAGACAGTTGTCTTCTAAATTCGCAATGAAGGATCTTGGACTAGCCAAGCAAATCCTTGGCATGCGAATTACAAGAGATAGAGAGTAGAAAGTGCTGAAATTATCCCAAGAGGAATATGTTGAGAAGGTCTTGATGAAGTTCAACATGTTGGGTGCCAAACCAGTTGGTACTCCCTTGGCAGCTCACTTCAGGCTTTCACATGAGCAGTCTCCTACTAGACAGGAAGATATAACTCACATGAACAAGGTTCCTTATGCATCTGCTGTAGGTTCATTGATGTATGTAGCCACTTGCACCAGACCAGATATAGCTCATGCTGTGAGTCAGGTTGCAAGATTTATGGCGAATCTAGGAGAAGAGCACTGGAATGCAGTGAAATAGATTCTTAGATATCTGAAGGGCTCCTCAGGTATGTCTTTACACTTTGGTGGGAGTTCCAGGATTAACTTAGTTGGCTTTGTTGATTCAGGTTATGGAGGTAATCTTGATAACAGAAGAAGCACTACAGGTTTTGTCTTCACATTAGGCAGTGGTGCAGTTGCTTGGCAGTCACAATTGCAGAAATCTGTGATAAATTCATCTGCTGAGGCAGAGTATATTGCAGCCACTGAAGCTTGCAAGATGATGATGTGGTTAAAAGCATTCTTGAAGGAGTTAGACAAACCTCAAGAGAGGTGTGTACTCTATTGTGATAACAAGAGTGCAATTGATATGACAAAGAACAGTGTGTTTCATTCTAGAACGAAACATATTGAAATCAAGTATCATTTTGTGAGAGAACTTGTTGAAGAAAAGAAAGTCTTCTTGGAGAAGATTCATACTAAGGAGAATCTAGCGGATATGTTTACTAAAGTTGTGACAATAGAGAAATTGAGCGTTTGCTCAACCACCATTGGTCTTCTATACTAGAAGAATGATGGTGATCACACAGTTGCATTAGATATGAGTAGAGCAATTGTCTTGCTTGCAATTGGCTCTGTATATGAAATTAATTCGAAATGAACTAATTTGAGTGGGAGAATTGTTGCTGAAGATTTCGAGTAATTTGGTTTCAAGTGGGAGATTGTTGGCGGTGAAATAATAATTACGGGATTCTTTAAGTGAAGGGCAGTCTTGTCCTTTACCCTGCATGACTTAAGTTATAAATAGGTTTTATCATAGAGGCTTATGATAGGTGAGAGATTGATGCGTGAGTGGATTCTGACGCGAAGAGAATTCCAGAGAAGTTGCAGCCGCCATGACCCGGAACCGAGAGCTCTACGCATAGAGAAGGAAAACAGAGATTCTGTGAGGAAGGAGTTTTCTTCTTGTGTAATGCGTGAGGAGCGTTGCTGAGAGATCTTGTAATTCTCTTGTACTCTTATTCTCTATTTAGTGGAATTGTGTGATCCCGTGGACGTAGGCAGCAAGGCCGAACCACGTTAAATTCCCTTGTGTACTTTGCTTTCGTATTGGCGTTCCTAGATCCATATTTCCTCAGTACAGGCAGGGGAACAGTAAAACTATACTCTGTTCGCTCAGAACTCTAGAACAGTAAATATATACTCTGTTTGGCCAGAACCAGAGTACAGTAAACTTATACTCTGTTTGGCGAAGCCTGTAGTTTTATTCCCCATAGAGGTGCATATGGACACTTTCACATGAGCTATGAAAGTAATTACCTTTAAATAACTGGCCGAGAATGCATTGTTTAATTAGAGCCAGCAACCAAGTGTCTCTCCCTTCTATAAAGGAAAGGGTCATGTATGGAAGAGTGCCTGAGACAAAAATAAAGAGAGAAGAGACCTGAGAATGGAGCTGAAGAGGGGAGTCATCCATGTAGCAATTCTAGCAGTTCTCTTGGGGTCATCTTCCTCAAGCGCCTTCTCAGACTCATTGCAGAGGAGTTCGGCATGCAATGGGTCCATTGGAGAGTGCCTTGAAGAGGACGAGTTCTTGATGGATTCTTATATTAATAGAAGGTTACTCCAACAGCATACGAATAGCCTGAGCTATGATGCCATCTCTCACCCTGACAGCCCTGCATCTCCCAAACCTGCAAAATCAGGCAAACAATATACCCGTGGATGTGAGAAAATATATTACTGCCGAAATTAGACTTGAAGAGGAAGTTTCTCTATTTTACAAATCAATTTTCGCAACAACTTCAAGGCAGTTGATGGTACATATATACATGTCTATGAGGACAATAGACAAGATTGGCTATGTTAATTTGCAAACAGTTTGCTTGCCTTGTATGATTTTCTTTAAACAATACTTATTTTCTCCAGCTACAAAGGAATTTTCTCTATAAGTTTGTTCTCCGAAGATTGTGATCGTTTGCTCTTCTTTATCTTTGTTTTATGAAGATTTCCCAACAGTTTCCAGAAAAATCCCTTAATGACTTGCTTCACATATCGTGTCGCTCGAAGTCTACAACCTTTCCTGCCATGCCTACTTGGCACTAGAGCCTTGGGCTCCATGTTTTCTGCAGGAATGTTATCAAAGATATTCTGTGACGGGCCAATTTCACTCCATTCATCAACCAACAGAGCATGCTCATCCTCCACTGTTCCCAGTTTGGGTTCCTCACCATTGATTGTATCATCAATAGCCCCAGAAGCAGTCGATAACTGGTGAGATCTCTCTTTTGCTTCTTCAACTATTCTGATGTTTCTGTGCTAGATTCTTTAGCAAATAATATTTTCCTGTGCTAACACGTGAGAGCGAAAAAGCTTCAACTGCAATTTACATCGTCAATTTTTAACTTACTATCCGTGTTCCATTTTCCACGTAGTTGTGTTGGCGGGAGAAAAGAGGCTATGTAAAATTTAGGAAGGAAGTAAAATGGATTTTCATAAGAATGTTTAATTTTTCATGGAACCAAGAAGAGGAAGGGAGCTGTTTTAAAAACAGAGTATGGATTTGTGCCCAACGACCTTTGCAAATTGAAGCATTATCTTCAAGAGTAGAGTACCCAAAATGCCCTTATATAAGTTATTACATTTTAACACTCCCCTTAATGACATATTTGAACATCTAATATTTGTTTAAAATAATTAAACTTATCTCTTAGAAATGTTTTAGTAAAAATATCCACCACTTGATTTTGTGTCTTACAAAACATGAGCTCTATTTTTTTATCTTTAATTACTTCTCTAATGAAGTGATGCTTAATTGTAATGTGCTTTGTTCGGCTATGGAAGATAGGGTTCTTTGCCATTGCAATTGCCGATTTGTTGTCACACACAAGTGAAGTTGCTTCGTCTTATTTTTCTCCCACATCATTCAAGATTCTTTTTAACCATATTGCTTGAGTAGTTGAAATTGAGGCAGAAACATCTTTGGCCTCGACGGAAGATAATGCAACACTATCTTACTTGTTTGAAGCCCATGAAAAAATACCCGATCTAAGAGATAAAGCATATCAGGAAGTGTTCTTCATGCCATTAACACTTTCGGCCTAATCACTATCACAAAATTCAATCAATTTGGCATTGATATTTTTCTCATAGAAAATTTTAAAATCAATAGTACCTTGAATGTATCTCAATACTCTCTTGGCCGCTCTAAAATGAATTTGACTTGGCTTAGCCATGAACCTTGCCAATAAGTTAAAAGCATATGTGATGTCTGGTCTTGTAGCCCCCACGTATAATAAGCTTTCAATCAAGCTTTTATAAAGAGTACTATCAACTTCTTTGCTTCCATCTTTTTTTTGAGAATTTTTCATTCACAACCAATGGTATATCAACCGGATTGTAATATTTTATTTTAAACTTTTCAAGAAGAGTTCTTGCACACTTCTTATGACAAATAAATACACCATCAACATTTTGATTGATTTTCAACCCCAAAAAATAATGCAATAATCCCAAATCACTCATATCATATTTGCTCATCATATCTCTTTTGAAATTTTCAATTATTTTACTATCACTTCTGGTAAATACTATGTCATCAACATAAAGAGAAACAATGAGAATATTAGAATTACCTTGAGTCTTCACATATAGGCTGGGCTCACTTTTGCTTCTTTCAAATCCTCTTTCTTTGAAATAAGAATGAATCCCACTATACCATGCTCAGGGTGCTTGTTTTAAGCCATACAAAGTTTTTCTCAACTTGTTTACTTTGTTTTCTTTACATTTCACCACAAAGCCTTAAGGTTGCTCCACATAAACCTCTTCTTCTAAAACACAATTCAAGAAAGCCGATTTCACATCAAGTTGGTATAAGGACCAACCTTTTTGTGCCGCCAAACTAATGAGAACTCTAATTGTCTCAAGTCTAGCAACCGGTGCATATGTTTCTTGAAAATCAACTCCGGGTTGTTGAGAATACCCTTTAGTTACTAATCTTGCTTTGTGCTTTTGAATTAAATCATCCGGATTGAGTTTTGTTTTGTATATCCACTTCACACCAATAATTTCTTTTTCTTTAGGTCTCTCCACCAACTCCCAAAGTTTCATTTTTCACTATCACATGAATTTCATCTTCCATGACTTTTATTCATGCTTCTTCTTTAATTGATTCTTCAAAGCTCTCCGTTTCCACACGATAAAAGTTATAACTTGTATATACATCACCAAGTCTTCTCATTTTTGGTAGTGTTGAACTAGGAAATGAGCTTGTAAAAGTTGAGGATACTTGAGAACTAGCATTTGGAGAACTTTGTTGTGAAGTATCTTAAACATCTTCATTTTCTTGATTCCATAATTCTTCATTGATAGGGATAATTTGCTCTTGAATCTTTTTCTCTTTCCAATCCCAAGAGGCCTTCTCATTAAAGAGAACATCTCTACAAATAATTACTTTGTTTCTCTTCAAACTAAAAAGTCTTTGCCCTTTGATTTTGAGCTATAAGCCACAAAGATGCACTTTTCACTAGCTTCATTGAGTTTGTGTCTCACCTCTTTTGGGACATGAACAAAACAAATAGAGCCAAATACTTTTAAGTGATTCACCGAAGGTTTTTTTCCACTCCAAGCTTCAAATAGTGTTTTATTTTCCACTCCAAGCTTCAAATAGTGTTTTATTTTCCACTCCAAGCTTCAAATGGTGTTTTATTTTCCATTGCTTTTGTTGGACATCTATTCATTAAATAGATCGTCATATAGACCGCTTCTCCCCAAAATGATTTAGACATTTCCTTCTCATGGAGCGTAGATTTTGCCATCTCAACAATAGTTCTATTATTTCTTTCCGCTACCCCATTTTGTTGAGGGGTATATCCAACACTCAATTGTCTATTCAAGCTAATATCATCACAAAATTTGTCAAAGTTATGAGAATTAAATTCTCCTCCTCTATCACTTCTTAACACTTTCATGAGATATCCACTTTGCCTTTTAACAAACTTTTGAAACTTCTTAAAAATAACAAAGACATCCGATTTTTATCTCATAAAATAAACCGAAGTCATTCTAGAAAAATCATCAATAAAAGTGATAAAGTACTTGTTACTTCGATTAATTGGGGTGACCATTGGCCCACACACATCGGTATGAACAAGCTCCAAGGGTGCTTTAGCTCTCCATGCCATTTCTTTTGGAAATGGTTCCCGGTGTTGCTTTCCAAGAGCTCAACCTTCACATACTTCATTCACTTCTTGAATAGAAGGCAACCCATAAACCATGTTATTTTGTTGTAAATTCTTCAAACTTTGAAAATTCAAGTGCCCAAGCCTTCTATGCCAAAGCCATGATTCATCAACCACATCCATCTTGAAAGCTATATTCTTTGAATATCGAAAAGTGAGTGGGAAACTTCTATTTTTCTCCATCTTGATTTTTGCCACAATTTGTCTTCTATCACCTTTATCATAAACATTACAATAATTATCTTCAAAGTAAATAGAATACCCATGTTCAACAAGTTGGCCAACACTCAACAAGTTTTGCTCCAAATCTGGAACTAGCAAGACATCTTTAATATATTTCATTCCCATCTTTGTTTTTATGACAATAGTTCCCTTGCCTTTTGCTTGGACCAAGACACCATTTCCCATCTTCACTTGAGAATTTGAGGAAATATCTATGTCAACAAATATGCTCTTGTCACCGGTTATATAATTGCTACACCCACTATCAAGGAACCATACATCATTCTTTTGTATAGATGACGATTGACAAACATGAAACATGATCTCACTACCTTCTTGTTCTTTGGAATAATTGGCTTGTTGATTGCTTTTGATCCTACACTCCTTTTAAATATGTCCAAATTTTTTGCAATTGTAACATTGAGGTTTCCCCTTAAACTAACATTCATCATCAACATGACTACTTCTTTTATAAATTCTACATTTTTTTTGTGTGGAATTATTTTCCCTTATTTCAAAATTATTTCTTCCCTTTCCTCTTGCATTTCTTCCTCTTCCTCTTCTTTGTCCACCACCTCTAGAAAAATCACTTTTGTGTTGCGTACTACTAGATGACATTTTTCCTTGATAATCAACTTTAAACTTGGATTGGAAAGCGCTCTCAATTGATTTTTCAGAGCGCCTACACAATCTTTGGTCAAAAGCAATAATAGATCCCATCATTTCTTCAATGCTCAAAATAGAGGTATCTTTCGTCCCCTCAATAATGACAACAATAGCATCATATTTCTCCGACAAAGTAATTAAAATTTTGTCGATAACTTTCTTATCACTAACATCATCCCTATAACTCTTCATTTGATTCACAATTTTCACAACTCGAGATAAATAATCATTCAATAACTCCATATTTTTCATCTTAAGATTTTTAAAATCCTTTCTAAGAACTTGAAGTTTAATAGATCTTACCCTCAATGTGCCTCTATATTCTTTTTGTAGAATGTCCCATGCTTCGCCTTTGTAGCATTGATGATTTTTGGAAAGGTTGTGTTAGCAATCCCTTGTTGAATCAAGTAGAGGGCTTTTGCATCTTTCTTCCTTTTCTCTTTCAAGAGTTGCTTTTGGGCATTTGTCAAGCTTTCCACATTATTGGGTTCTTCAGACCCATCTTCAATAGCATCCCATAGATTATAAGAAATGAACAAAGTTCTCATCTTTACACACCAAAAATCATAATTTTCTCCATAAAAAATAGGAGTGGGTATGTGCCACTTACAAGATTGCTTGAACTTGCCATCTTTTTTCTTCTTCTTCTTCTTCAAAGCGGATTGTTTTCCCTTAAAATATTCACATTCAACTCTTGAAGATGATCCCACCTTGCTCCAATACTACTTTGTTGGCTTTAGACAAGAGGCTATGCAAAATTTAGGAAGGAAGCAAAATGGATTTTCATAAGAAAGTTTTAATTTTTCATGGTGGACACAAAGCTTCTTTGATGGAGAAGAGGAAGGGGGCTGTTTTAAAAATAGAGTATGGTTTTGTGCCCAACGAGCTTTACAAATTGAAGCATTACTTAGAGAGTAGAGTACCCAAAGCTCTTATATAAGTCATTACATTTTAATAAGTTGGCTAGAACTTTTGTTATTTTTACTGAATGAACTACATAATACAGTGATTGGACTATATGGTTCATTTTAATTCTAATTTTTGAAACTAATATCATACATGCAATGGTATACAAAGTAAATAAATAGCACGGTGGAATTATATTGTTTTCTTTGTGTCTCAAACTACATATTTACTACTTGTGTGTGTAAAATATTTACTGAAAAGTTAATATGACCTACTTGCAATGATCTATTACTAAAGTAAATATTTAAGATTTTACTGGAATGGTCTTCTATAATTTTTGTACTGAAAAGAGAGTATAATATTTTGTTGGGGAGAGAGTATATGTTTAATAAATATACATTTACTGTAGGATACTCCGTAGAGTATTTAACGAAATGCTTCCCTAACGGTTTCTACGCATGTGTGGACATTTTTGTATGGTATGGACCAAATGATATATTCTTTGTGCACTAGGCTGATAGTAAACAAGTACTTTTGTGTAAGCAGAGTAGGTTCATTTTGTGTCTTCATTTATCTTATACAGATTTTTTGCTTTCAAATATGTATATGCTCATTCATACATAATAGACAGTAACCACATGCTCATTATAGACAGTAAGTATTACTCTCTTCAATATCTATTAATATTTTTAATCTGTCTCTCCATGTACCTGATAGTGAGCTCTCCTTGGATAATTTAAAAGACAGTGGGGAGGTAGGCATTTCTTTGTTTGTTGTTATTCTTTTCCCCCCTTTTTTAATTGTCTTATTTCTAAAAAAGAGATGTGGTTGAAACTATTTGATTCTACACAAAACTCGTGACTAGAAATGACATTTAGGATTTCTAAATGCTTGAAGAAAGAGAGCAGTTGTTATGAACTAGTGAATGATGACATGGTGCAAAGAAATGTATCAAGGAAGTATTGTTTTTCAGTTATATTTGTAGCATTTACTGGAAAAATGGTGTGTAGCCATATCCTACGCTATTAACTTGACTCTGTGTTTATTTGAAACATATGTGGATAATGAATTGACATGGTGCAAAGAAATGTATCAAGGAAGTGTTGTTTTTCAGTTATATTTGTAGCATTTACTGGAAAAATGGTGTGCATGGTGTGTAGCCATATCCTACGCTATTAACTTTACTCTGTTTATTTGAAACTTATGTGGATAATAAATTAAATGTTAGTGTAACTACAGGATCTCATCTTGTTAAGAAGGATTTCTAGTATTAATATGGTTCTTGAAGTTTTCTCATCTTCACGAAAGAAAAATCAAGCTCAAACATCTTCTGTACCTCATTGATTCAGGAAATCACCCCATGATGAGTTAGCTAGTTGGGCAACTATTTTGGAGTGTCACCAGTTTTTTCTAACAGTATTGGCCATATTGGGCGTTCATTGCTCCATTTAGTTGTATTTTGCAATCACTTTTGTAAATTAGACTGAGAGTAAATAGCTTCAGGATTTAAATCCAGATAAAATTGTATTGAAGACAAACAATAAGAGTGTAATATTGTTTGAATATCACCTTAGTATTTCAAAATATAGTCTTCAATATCTTGAGCTATTGATGCACAATATTGATATTTAGTTTCAATGTATATTTAGATATACACAGTTTATATTTTATTATATAGTATGTTTGTATATTTACATATAGAAACTAATACAAGCAATGTGAGCGCTTGATTAAATTCTCATATTTTTCTTTTGATGGTTCCATGGAAGAAGGAAACCCAAATGATGTGAAAATTAGCATACAAAAAGTTGAGAAAGAAATATTGAAAGTAGAACTTCAAGTAACAAAGATTGTTGAAAGGCTGAAAAAAGAGAACTTGCAAATTTTGTAGCCTAAAAAACATCATTTATTCACATGAAGGTTCTCAGCCAGTTGATTATGTTGCCTAAAAAAAGAGAAGAATGAATCTAACATTATTTTTAAAAGAAAATAAATGCACACTTTTCGCCAACAAAAAGAGTAAATACTTTCTTCAATAGTATATTGAAAGTAAATATTTACTCCTTTCATTATATAAATAGTAAGTATTTACTCTTTTTAATATAGTTTAAATTTTTAATAACCATTTGGGAGTTTATGTTTATTCATTTTGGTTTTTCCACTTGTGAATGTTGATTAACACAACGAGGCCACTAAGTACAAATAGACATCTGCATAGTGGTAGCCCAACATTGTTATTGGTGCATCAAACAACTTGTTAGTGCGACAATGCTATAATTTAGGAAAATATATAATTTCATTATATGAATTTGAATAACTCATATTTTATGAGCATGATGTGTCCGGTATAGGCACAATCGATATCAAGGAGATTAACGAAGAGGAAAGGGGAGAAACAAGTAAGAAAGGGGAGAAGTTCAGAATTGTCTTAATTGCATAATCATAAATAGGAGAAGATCGCCCCATATAGGAGATGACTAGTCTCCTAGGGAGTCATGCCCAACCCAAACCAGGCCGGCTGGTCTGGTTCCCTAGGTGAACCTGCCAGTTAGTGGTTTGACTAGCCCGAGCCACTAACTGAACTTACACAGTTTTACATCCAAATACCAAACTAAAACAAATACTAAACTATTATAATAATAAATAGTTCAATGCAACTAAGTAAAAGAAATAAAGTAGAGTCTGAGGAAGTCCTCTGAGAGATTGATCATCGTGCACAACACTCCACCATGCTTTCACTATTTGCCTTGTCCTCAAGGCGACCAAGCTGAGAAGCGAGTCATAAACTCATCCTCAGTCATCCACGTAGAGTCCTTCAGCGGCTGGCCCTACCAAGAAATCAAGACCTCAGTAATAATGCAACCAGAATGACAGACCCGACACTTCTCAAGCACCGAAGTGGGGACAGGGTCGGACGGTGGAACTGGGCTCATCAGGGGAGGAGGAGCACCCACAACCAATGACTTGTCACCCATAAACCGCCATAGACGGGGCACATGAAAGACAAGATGAACCAAGGAGTCAGGCGGCAAGGCAAGGCGGTAAGCTACCAAACCAACGCGTTCCTCAACAGCATAGGGACCATGGAAATGGGGGCCGAGCTTGGAGTGCTCAAGCTGAAACAAAGATGTCTGGCGCTGTGGCAAAATAGAATCATAAACCAAGTCACCCACTATGAACTCCCGATCGGTATGGTGGCCATCATAAAGTTGCTTCATCTGTTTCTGAGCGGAAGACAAATTCACCTTGAGCTGACGCAGGACCTTGTCTTGTGTCTGGAGCATATAGTCCACCTCAGCTACAGAGGATTGGTGAGGTACATACGACAAGACCATCAGTGGTGGACGACCATACAACACCTCAAAAGGAGTAAAACCAGGGCGCGTATGAAAGGTGGTATTATAAGACTACTCTGTCCATGGAAGAAGCTGAAGCCACTGACGGGGCTGCATCATGGTGAAACACCGAATATACTGCTCCAAACAATAATTAACTACTTTGGTCTGACCGTCCGTCTGAGGGTGATAAGCAATGCTCATATGGAGAGAAGTCCCATGTAAAGTAAAGAACTCCCACCAAAACTGAGAAATAAATATCCGGTCACGATCAGAAACAATAGTGCGAGGCATACCATGGAGTTTCGCCACCTCCCTAACATAAAGCTCAGCCATTGTCTTGGCGGTGAAGGGATGTCCCAACGCATAGAAATGAGCATACTTGGACAGTTGGTGGACCACAACCATAATCACTGACTTACCTGGCACCATAGGCAAGGCCTCCACAAAGTCCATTGAGATATCCTCCCATACCTTATTAGGAATAGGCAAGGACTACAGCAAACCGGCAGGAGAAGTCGTGACAGCCTTGGCCCTCTGACAAATATCATAAGCAACCACATACTCTTGGACAGCCCAACAAATACCCAACCATAAAAAACTCTGGCTGACCCGCTTATAGGTGCAGAAAGCCCCCTCATGACCAGCCACTAGAGAGTCGTGGAAGTGGGAAATAATATGGCGGCGGAGATCAGCTACATCAGGTACCCACAAACGGTCCTTCCAAAAAAGGAGGGCATCCTGCCATACATAGAAGACCGGGCAGCAGGGTAGGTCTGGAGGGCGGCAATCATGGCTTGCATCAAAGAATCATCAAGGTAGGCCTGCTTCAACTCATCAATAAATGGACAGGATAAATTAGAGAAAGCCAAGCAAGAGCCCAGGAGAGGAATGCGAGAGAGAGTGTTGGCCGCGGTGTTCTCAAAACCCTTCTTGTAAACGACCTCATAATCATATCCAAGTAGTTTGTTGACCCACTGCTACTGAGACGGAGTGGACACCCGTTGTTCCAAGAAATACTTCAGGGGCTGGTGGTCTGTGCGAACTAGGAACTGGCGGCCAAGTAAGTAAGGCCACCACTTGTCGACAGCGAGGACAATGACCAACATTTCTTTCTCATACACAAACAGGGACAAAGAGCGGTTAGCCAAGGCCTTGCTGAAGTAAGCAATAGGATGTTCGTCTTGTAGAAGAACTGCCCCAAGCCCTGCATCTGAAGCGTCCGTCTCCACCACAAACAGTCGAGTGAAATCAGGCAAGATCAAGACTGGGGCGGTGGCCTTAGTCTACTTCAGCCCCTTGAATGCCTCTTGAGTAGCCATGTTCCAATCAAAAGCCCCTTTCTTGAGCAGCTCTATGAGAGGCTGAGCCAACTCCCCATACTGACTGATGAACCGCTGATAGTAACCAATGAGGCCCAGAAAACCTCGGAGTGCATGGATGCATGTTGGTGGTGGCCAAGACAGCATGACTGCCACCTTTGCTGGATCCGTGGCCACACCGTTCCCTGAAATAATATGGCCTAAATAATCAACTTGCGGGCTGCCAAAGGAGCACTTCAAATGCTTATGAAATAAGAAATTATCTCATAGAATAGAGAAGACCGGCCTGAGATGGGTCAAGTGCTCTGCCCATGACCTGATGTACACCGAGATATCATCAAAGAAAACCAATATATAGTGGCGAAGGAATGGCCTGAAGAGATCGTTCATGAGGCTCTGGAATGTGAAGGGGGTGTTGGTAAGCCCAAACGGCATGACAAGGAACTCAAAATGGCCATCATGAGTCTCGTAGAGGTTCTGTGTCGACTACCGCGACCTGAATGCAATCATTGTCAAAGACAAATATCCCATCCCGGAAGTTCCATCAACATGTCACAGAAGTTCCAAATCACATCGCCGAGTTCCTAAAGCCACTGCATGCCTAACACAACGTCTGCCCCCTTCGTAGGCAGCAAGAAGAGGTCGGTGATGAATGTGTGACCCTAGACAGAGAACGTAACCTGCGCACACACCCCAGTGCTCCTGAGGTGCTTTCCATCGCCAATCAGCATGTCAAAGGGCTTCAAATCAGAAACAAAACAACCTAGCCGATGGGATACCTTGTCGTTAATGAAATTATGGGTAGACCCGCTGTCGATCAGAATAGCCACTTGTTGCCGTTTGAGGTAACTTTGGACTCGCATCGTGCGTGGAGTAAATGCCCCCGAGAAGGCATGAGCAGAAATCTCGGGTAGCACATCCTCAGCCGCCAATGAGGAAGAGCTGTTTGCCCCCTCTCCATCATCATCAACCTCCTCCACTAGAAGGCTGCCCTTGATAGAACAATGGTGCCCGGGGATAAATTTCTCGTCGCAGCGAAAACATAGCCCCTTAGAACGCCGTTCCTCCATTTGAGCCGGTGTGAGGCGACAAACAATTGGGCCTGCTAGGGCAGCCAGCTACCAAGCTATTGGTGGGTGCGTCCAAGGGGTTGGCACTGAGGGCAGGCCGAGGCAAAGGCCCAAGCCACCCCCCTTGCACTGCCTAGCTAGCTTCTCCTCGATGTAAGCATGGCGCACTACATCCCTCACGTTAGCACAAGGAAAATGCTGCATCTCTTCCGAAATCTCGAGCTTGAGGCTACGCTTGAATGTGCCCAACAAGGCATCCACCGGCCAGTCAGGAAGGTGGTTGGCCACCTTCATAAACTCTGTGTAATAGGCGCTGACAGTGGTGGTTTGACTCAAGGTGGAGAGTATCTCGTTGAAGTCCTAAAACTCATTCGGTCCAAACTGAATATAGAGCTCGTCGGAGAAGGCAGCCCAAGAGGGGTAGCGGATCTCCTTCTCGAAGCTCTGAAACCATACAGAAGCATCCCCGTCTAGATGGAGTGCGGTGATGTGTAGTCGTTCAGCCTCTAACTGTGTACTCTGATATGTGAAAAAAAATTTAGCCTTGTATAGCCACTCCACTGGGTCGTCATCCCTATTGTAACACGGGAACTGTAGGCAGGTCAAATGGGGTTCAGCCCCTCCCCGAGGACCACCGCGAGGGCCTGGGTACTCCTCCTATTCATCATCCATCTCCTGAAACAAGTTCCTGGGGGGCTGCATCATTGGGGCATTCACCCGAACACCTGGTGCGCCTCGCGGTGACCAAGCTTGGCGTCCCACTTCGGCAGGCAAGTCGGCCTGGCCAACGTGCAGGGGGGCGTGAGGTTGATGTGCCTCCCTATCCGCCGTGGCTGAGAGACTAGGAATGAGCGGCGGCATCATTGGGGCATTCGTCCAAACACCTGGCGGGCCTCACGGAGCCTAGGCCTGGCGTCTTTCTTTAGCAGGCAAGTCAGCCTGCCCAACATGCAAAGGGGCGTGGGACTGACGTGTCTCCCTATCTACCGTGGCGGAGGGACCAGGAATGCGCCTGTCAGGGCCCTGAGACGTGTCCCCAAGTTCCATGGTGGCATCCTAGGTCTGGCAAGGAGGGGCGTTGTAGGCGTTGATTGTGCTGCCTTGATATGTGCAAGATCTACAACCACTAAATCAATCTTGGCGATGAGTTGCGCCACTATGGGACTGTCTGTGGCAGTTGGAGCGGCCATGGTAGCTGCAGGAGGGCTATCCACCAAGACATCAGTCTCCTTCGCGGGCTGAATTTCAGGAGCAACAACAACCTGTTTGCCTCATGCCATGGCCGGGGATCGATGAAGCTCCGATACCAATGATGTGCTTGGTATAGGCACAATTGATATTAAGGAGATTCATGAAGAAAAAGGGGGAGAAGTTCAGAATTGTCTTAATTGCAAAATCATAAACAAGAGAGGATTGCCCCATATAGGAGACGACCAGCCTCCTAGGGAGTCGTGCCCAACCCAAAGCAAGTCAGTCCAATTCCCTAGGTGAACCCGCCAGTTAGTGGTTCGGCTAGCCTGGGCCACTAGCTAAACCAACACAGTTTTATATTCAAATACCAAACCAAAACAAATACTAAACTATTATAATAATAAATAGTTCAATGCAACTAAGCAAAAGCAATAAAGTAGAGTATGGGGAAGTCCTCTGAGATACTAATCATCGTGCACAACAGAACACAAGGAGTTCAATCCCCTACAACTTTATTCTACAATCAGTTAAGACTTCCATAAGGATTTTCCTCATAAAAAATGATATTTACACATTAAAAACACAATAAAAATTCACATGAGTTTTGATTAGATTGAATAAGTGAACTCAAGTGAACTTTGTGTGAGGCCTATTTATTCAATCCAACCAAAACTTAAGTGTGAGTTTTCCCGGTGTTTTTGTTATGTAAATATCAGTATCCTTTCCACTATTGATACTCAAAATTCTCGTTGTTTAGGCTAGTCAAGGATGAATAGGCCTCTTGTTGGCCTGTTCTTTCCACCGCAAATAAACCATCAAGATGAGTGGTCGAGCAATGAGTGGAGGCCATTTGAAGAAATGTCATTGCCGATCCCCTTGTTTTAAGCAGTTATATCATAAAGTTCATGAACCATTCCACCCTGATAGGCATCTTGAGCCATGTTTGAAGCAGTTATTTCATAAAGTCCATGAATCATTCTATATCTATGACCCAATCTGATCGCATTTGGAAGGCACCGGAAATAGAAGCTTGGTTTTGACTGGATATGGCCTCACCTTCTTCTCCCCTTCAATATCACATTATAGATAATAACTAAAATCCCATTTTTAAATGAATGATTCCATTGAACCTAGAACCGTCCAGGAAAATCTTTCCAACCGATGTTGCAATGCTCAACTTCCCCCTTCCGGAGTCTCAATAGGCAACAAAAGCTTGCCAACAGCCCACACCTGTAACTATGGGAAAAAAACACACTTGATCAAAAGGGAACTGAAACTAAGATTGACTTCTGTTTTCCTTTTCATTATCAAAGATGATGGGAACTGTTGCACATAATAACATGCTCAACAACACCAACACAGTCTGGTCCATAATCAAGATGAACACCAGAACAAACCCCAATCAAGTTACTATCTTAATGGGCTCAAAATCCTTCTCAAGGGATGCATTCACAGCATCAAAGCACCAGCTTTGTCTTCCTCGATATCGTTGGCCATTTGGCATAAGGCGCCCCCGAACTCACAAGCTTAGCAAATCTGTCACCATTATCTTCTATGTTCCCTTCCTTGGTACCATTTCCCCTTGTATCAACTCAATAAAGGGTCTTTCACGCTTTTTCTAATATAGTATAAAAATAGAAAAAGAAAAAAACCAAGACACTATTCTAACAATGTTCTTATGTAGTAGTGAACGGACTTGTGGAGACCTTTGTCGGTGGTGGATTGGTGGCCCTTGTCGATAGAGCGATGACCAGAAATACCGAGAAAAGAGGATTGGGAGAAGACGGGGAAAATTCGAAGGGTTAGTTTCATCAAAAATTATTTTTTTGGTGGCAAAATATGTAAATATTTTGCCGTTTCTTATTTAACACAAATTTTGATAGGACCTGACGATCGAAAGTAAAATATGTCGCATTCAATAATAAGTGTTATTCTAAGCACCCGACGCCAATTGTTTCTAATATACTCCCTCTGTCATGTATTAATAGCTCAATTTCTCAATTTTGTGATTTTTATCATATAATAAGTTTCACATAAGTATAACCGTAATAAAACTCCGCATTACTTTCTCCATTGTGCATCTCCGATAGAGAGCATAAAAGCCCTTCCAACACAGAGAAGCGCGATTGTTGGACCTATGCCAAACACCCCAGCATCACCTCTAGAGCCTCATCGACACTGCCCGTGAGAGTTGGACTTATGCCATCTATTGGTAGGCCACCGAGGATGGGGTTGGAGGAGCCCTGTTAGGGTGGGGAGATGGGTACTACAAGGGCGAGCGAAACGACGGCAAGCGAGTCCGGGCAACGGTGCCGCTTCCTCGTGACAGCAAGAGCACTAGAAAAGGTTCTTCGCGAGCTCAACGCCCTCATCTCTGGCTGCCAGCCAGGTGATGAAGGAGTTACTGAATCTGAGCGGTTCTTCCTTGTCTCCATGACCCAGTTCTTTGCCCAAGATTTTGGGCTCCTAGGCAGCTGCTTCTTTGGCGCCGGGCCCACCTGGCTTGCTGCCTGTGACTGAGAGCAGGCTCGCTAGGCTGAGACATTCAGCCTACACATTGTGGTCTGCATACTCCTGGCCACGAGCGAGGTGGAGAAGGTGCCCGTCAACTAATACATGCATTGCTAAATGCGTCGCTAATAGTCATTTTTGTTAAAGTGCTAACAACTAATACATGAATCAGACATTACAAAATCATATATGTTAAAATATGTATATCCTTATATCCGAATAAATCATTCAGAGTTAAGACGAAAATTTCATAAATCATCGGAGTTAAACGGAAGTTAACAAATTAGCTGAATCACACATCTCGCTCTATCACATAGCATAGCAAAACACATTAGAGCAGATTAGATGATATAAGATCCCATCAGATCATATCAAATCTCATCATAATGTATCAGATCATACCAAAGCATATCATTAAACAGCTTAAGTTAACTACTTAAGATACATATGCATTTATTCATTAAAATCAAAAAGTCAAAAACACTTACTCCCATGAGGTTTCTGGAAGTAGCAACAAATAGCCTCCCCAATCTTGGAGATGCTTCTCTCTCTACTTGCCCGAATGTGTCGGACAAAACCACCCCTTATCCAAGAAGCTTCTCACTTTCCATGTTTGTAGGCGGCGGATAAAACCTCGCCTTACCTGGAGGCACTATTCTCTTTAAGTGCCCATTGGCGGCGGATAGAACCTCCCCTCAGTTGAGAAGTTTCTCACTTTCCGGCCTAATAGTGGTGGATAGAGCCTCCTCTTTCCCCAGGCCATTTTCCCTTTCTAGAGTACTTAACTCAAGGAACAAACCTTTCTATTACGTAGAACACTTTCGATTTAGTAAATAATGCATTTTGAATTGACTAAATCAGACTCAGAGTGACACAGAAACAGAGAAAATAGGATTTGATATGCAACCCCCCCGAGCACTTTATATAGGCCGTGGCGCGCCAAAACAGTAGCGCCGTGCCACCTTTCTTGGCATCACCGCCATTTTTGGCACTGTGCACGTAGTTTCGCTAGTGCGTGTCACACGGGACCACTATGTACTGCGGGCACCTGTTGCACACACGATTTATTTTTCTTTTTTTAAAACGCCTGTGTCTTTCTACCTTAGACTCGGATTCGAGCATTCTTGGTACCGTTGAGTTCGTATTGACGAGTCCTATGAAACTAGACTGCTCAAGATAGGTTATCCTATTTTATTCAAATGGGTCATGCTTATGAAGCACTCTTCCCTAAGTCAAAACTTTTATTTTCGATCTCCATTTCTCGCGTTCGAATCGTTACGCTCATTTCTTCGAGCTCTACCTACATAGAGAAGTTTCACTTCTCTATTTTCACTAATGTCTCTCTAAAATTTAATAATTGTTCTCAACCCCTCACATTTAAAAAAATTAACAAACAAGGTGTTATAGACAAATAACACATCAGCCTCAAAATCATCGGATCCATCCTCCACCGTGCTAGCCTAACTAGAAGAAGCCACATTTTCCTTCATCTTCTTCTCTTTCTTCTCTTGGTCCTTTTTGCAGTTTTGACACTCAATTTTTATGTGCCCTTCATCCTTGCAATAATAACATTTAATTTTTTTCCCCTTTGACTTTAAGCAAGACCTATTTTAGTTAGAGTTATTGATCCTAAAGCTCCATCTTTCTTGATTATTTCCTTGAGTTAGAAAACCCTCAACCTGTGAATCCTCAAGATTAGGCATTTTCCTCATCTTATTTGATAAAAGAGTAGCCATGACATTTACCAACTCTATCATCTCATTTTCATACGACAGTGTTGTTATTATATATTTATATGAAGGTAGAAGAGATGCCAAAAGTAGTACTTTGCCATCATCTTTAGTCTTAACACCTATGCTAAGCAACTGAGAGGTTAATTTGTTGAACATTTTGAAGTCTCCTAACAAATTTGCTCTTTCTATCATCCTGAGAGCATATAATTATTGTTTGTGGGATAACTTATTTATAAGGGATTTTGTCTTATACAAACTTTCTAATTTTGTTTAAAGTTTTGGAGTCGACTCCTCGCTAATAACATTATATAACACATCATCAGCAAGACAAGGACGAATAGTGCTTACCGCCTTCATCTCCAACTCTTCCTAGCCATCATCACTTATACTTTCTTACTTTTTTAATTTTCTATACAACGCTTTTAATAAGCCTTGTTGTACCAGCAGATCCTTAACCCTTTCTACCACAAAATGAAGTTATTCTTTTCATCAAAATTTTTAACTTTAAATTTGTTTTGAACGTGAGGCTTTGATACCACTTTGTTAAATTTTGACAATGGCACAGCTCAAATATAAAACGAAAAATAAAGTAAGATATGAGAATTTACGTAGTTTAGCAAAGTGCCTATGTCCATGGCTAGAGAGAGTCCTACTATACTTGTGAAAGCATATGAGTTATAAACCTCTCAAACAACCCTTTAAGAGAATTCCCTTTATAAAACCCTTAACTCCTTGTCTCACCTCTCTCTCTCATAAGACAAGAAAGAAAAAAAAATTAGCCAAAAGATTGAACCACACAATGAGAAGTACGTAAGGCAAGAACTGAAAAGGATACATACATATCTCACTTTAATTACAAGGACTTATAAAAAAACCCAATTCTAACAACCTATAGAAAGAGTCAAGTTCAGGTTGGACTATGTAACTTGATAAATGTGATGAAGTCAAGTCACGTACAACTGGCATAGAGCTAGATGAGACAACTTCAGTCATAATTGTTCACTCTTTACCTTGTTCGTTACCATTATAAATGCAAAAGGGATAAATGTGGGGTGGGCTGTTTGTTTGATGCTATGCGCAAGATGATATTTGGTTCTCAGTGCTGTTTAAAACTAGAACGCGGTTATTTCTCCCCCAAAATTTAGTTAGCCCCCCGCCACACACATACACTTTACACACCCTATATAAAATATTAATTTTACTTCCCTACACCCTACCCTCAACCTAACATATATTTTTACTCAGTACCCCCCTAACCCCCCCATTCGAACTGTGCCCTCCACCTTCGTCTTCTCCATTTTCGTCCACTCTCCTCTAGTGAAATCTCCTCTCCTCCGGTGAAATCCCCTCTCCTCCAGTGAAGTCCCCTCCCCTCCTATATTTTTATCTCATCCGGTGAAGTCCCCTCCCCTCTCCTCCGGTGAAGTCCCCTCTCCTCCCCTGCCTTCCTGTCTTATCTCCTCTCCTCCCCTCCTCTCCCCTCCCATACTGTCTCCTCCCCTCCCCTCTAGGCCTGCCTTCTCTATTCGCCTCACCTTCTGGACGAGTTTTTGCGGGGAGAGGTCACTGTCAAATTGGGAATAATCTTACAGGGACATACGTCCCCGTATATATGCATTGAATTTGGCGGTGGGTACCCCCCGTGAGACAACTTCCAGAAGATTTTTGAGAGTTTTAAAAGCTTCTGTACTAGTTCTTGTGGGGAGAGGTCATTGACAAATTGAGAATAATTTTACGGGGACATTCGACCTTGTATAAATGCATTGAATGTGGCAGGGGGTACCCCCCGCCAAACAACTTCCAGAAGATTTTCGCATCCATTAAACCTTCTGGATGAGTTCTGGCAGGGAGAGGTCACCGACATATTTGGAAGAAATTGATGGGGACATTTAGTCCCCGTATAAATCAGTTTGTAATGGCGGGTGGGTGGTAGCCCCCGTCACGAGTTCTGGTGGAACAACGCTTTAAAAACTTTGTGCTTGTTAAAGTTCAGTTAGCCATGGCGCACTATGAACCCAAATTCTAATCGTTGAATGCCCATAAAATCAATAAAGATGACTTGCTAATCATCCAAATGAAGGAATTTTTTTTATTTTGATGGGAAGCAACGATTTCTAAGTGCATGCACAGTAATTGAGAGGGACAACCATTACAGGGAGGAAGATGGGAGAAACACCTGTAATCACTATTCTTTTCCTGCATGGAGAAGCAATTGAGAGGGACGGCCCTTATAGGCAGGGAGGAAGATGGGAGGGGCATTACCTTGTGGAACTCCAGCGCTGACAACCTTCTTGCCGCCGGCAAGAAGTTTGAGTTTTTTCTTTTTCTTTTTTGACTATGGTGCCTCATAAAAATAGGGTGGAGGATGCTGAGCAATAAAAAAAGTACCCACATATTTTTTATTTGGGGGGCCCTGAGTGAATTTTGGGGGGAAATAGCTGCATTCTTAAAATTATACAAGTTAAGAGGACAAAATATCATATGGGCTTTGAGATAAAGAAAGTGAGAATGAGTGCCAAGTGGAAGAACCAAATCCTTTGTCCAAAGTAAGAGAAATTTGTACGTCATGGCGGCCTCTTCTTTAGGTTTAAATTGGAGCACCTTATTCTCCTCCTCCTCTTATCAATAAAACTTCTGTCAAAATCCACTCCCATATTCTAGAAAGAGAAGCTAGCAAATGGCATCACACTCTTGTGGGTTATTTAGAGACCGTACTTCTTATGGCTCAATTCTATTTTACAAAAACTTTGGAATCTGTTAGGTACAATTTTTTTTAGTGGAGATGCAATACATGGCTGACGGTTTCTTTCTTTTCAAGTTCAGAGATGAACAAGAGTACAATATAATTCTTTCTTTTGTTTGGTATGTGGGAGTTCGGCCTTGGATTCTATGTAAATGGACTCCAAGTTTCAAGCATGTGCGTGAAATATCCTCAAGACTCTTCCAATTTGGATTCGTCTCCCAAGTCTGCCTTTGTAGTATTAAGGTACAAATAGTCTGGATCTCACTGGTAGTAACCTTGGTAAACAGCTTGATTATGATATTTAGACGGCTAATTAAACATGCTTGGTATTTGCAAGGATAAAGATTGACTGATTGAGATAGGTTCAAGTTTCATATTCTTCTGTACCAAAAAAAATAAAAATAAGTTTCATATCCTTCAAGACATTCAATATTGAAAGTGCCCGTAGAGTATGAATGAAAAACACTCAAAAACAGTTTCATATTCTTCAAAACATTCAATGTTGAAAGTGCCTGTGGAGTATGAATGAAAACACTCTTCATGTTCTAAGTATTTGTCTTCTAGTCCTTCAGTCATTAATAAGGTAACAACTATTAACTAGGGCTCTAAAACTTTGAAAGGGATGATGCAATCGTAGTGCTGAGGTGGACCAATCTCATTCTGCCAAGCTAGGCCGGATGATAGGTTAATTCCATTAAGTCTTAATTAATCATGATTTGAATTCCCTAATTTATCTATCTTTGGAGGAACGTATGAGCGTCTGAAGCAAGGAATCAATAACAATAGGATGAGAAGTTTCCCACTAGGGGTGAGCAAAGCGGGGCAGCGGGCTGGACTGGGCTCCAATTTCGTGCTGCGGCCCATGGGGAGCGGTGGCGGGCTGGCCGGGCTCTCTCCCACCATCGGCCTGCTCCGTGAGGGGGCTTGAACGGTCCCAGGCCCACTCTCGGGCCCGTGCCCACCCCTATCTCTCACCCTCTCTTTTTGTGACCTATCCATCCATCTGTACATATGGGCTGGCCAAAAGAGGGGTGACAGACTCCTCATCCGTAACAATATCTAATCAAATTCTCCCCAGACCTCTCGGTGCATCAAACATCCCTAATTTTTGAGGTTAAACCGGCGCCTCAAACGTTTGGCTAACGGATCCCCTACACAACAAGATTTGAAGAGCCAATCTCCTCAATGGCACATGGAAAGCCAGACTGTTCAAATCTCTCCCCAATCCCATTTTGAGCCTCAACTTTTTAATCTTAATGGCATGTATACACTTGTAGACTTGTCCACATCTGGACAACGGATGTGACATTGGTTCTTGTCCTTGCCGATGTACCCATCCCAACCAGCTCAGATAATTAAGACAAAAGGAATCATTTTTCATGCTATATCTAAACAATGAGCCGAGCATAATAAATATATATAAAATATTTATTTTTGAAATCGACATTAAACACACTAATTACATATTAACGTAATATACACTAGCGTCTGTACCATCTATCTAAAAAATAAACATTGCGTTCACAGGTAGTGTGGATGCTAATCAAGGGACCACTGGCCATGGTCATCCAGCACCTATGCGATACCACCTGGTCACAGAACTGTTTGCGTCCCACCTTTGAATTTGTTTGATAATGTCTGATGTGATTCCAATGGAAGATGAAAATCTTGCGTCCAACTTTGATTTTGTTCTTAGGGCCAACTTTATTTGGACATGAAAATCATGTGGCCTTCTCAACTTCAAGAGGGAATTGCAATTTTGCAGTCAAAGTTGACAAATTTACTGAATGGCAGGATTTGTTTGTGAGTACTACTGTACCACTCTTTCGCAGGATGATTTATCAGGATTTGTTTGTGAGTACTACTGTACCACTCTTTCGCAGGATGATTTATCAGTAAATCAACTCCGTTGTATCAATGCATCGACTTTATGATATCATTCATGCTTCCAAAAATGACTCGATAATATTATTCGTAAAAATTCCTGCCAATAAGTAAAATTGCCTATTGTGACCTGCCAACTTATCAATTGATATGGGATTTTTCCATATTACCTAGGTGAAGATGCAAATATTCTATATTCCCTATTCCATAAAATTGGGATTCACATTATTTTTTTATAAAAAGTGGACAAAAATACCCTTGCAGCAGGGATAGGGTTTGAAATCGTGTAAACTGCTAACAACTTAAAAAGTATTATCCAAGCGTAAGTAGCGACCAAACCGAGATGGAGTTTTGAGAATTTGCACTGGTGACTCCTGACAACAATGCATTCCGATCTCCGTTAAGTGAATCTTTAACAAAGAGTTGACCCTATCGCGGACTTGGCTATGTGTAGGAGGTCTAGGCCCCCATGGGCTCTGTGGAGTATAGCCTACTCTCGTTGTATCAACTCTCTAAGAAAAGCCCAGAAATTTCAACAAGAAGTCCATTAAATTAGGCCCACTTATGAAGCCCAATTAAGAGAGGATTAAGAATGGTATTTAAGGGAGAATAAGAGAGGAGAAGTCCTAAGCATTAGGACCCCCTCACTTCTCTCTCCCAATTCTACCCCCTTCCTCTCTCCCTTGGTGCAGCCTCCCCTTGGTTTTGGGAAAAACCTGCTGGCCACCCCCTCTCCTCTCCTCTCTTCCACTCCTTTGATGTGGCTTTTGAAGGAGATCACCCTCGTCACTGATTGGGGCTTCAAAGACAAGGTGGAGGACGTCTTCCTTGCTAAGATTTCAAGCCAAGATCAAAGGTTAAGAGGGATGTACACATAAGAGGTAAAAACCTCATCCCTTGACTATTCAATTGTGCTCAATTGTAATTGGACTATCATGTGAGGGCTTGAGGATATGCTAGGGGCTGATCAGCCCAAGGTTAGTGAGTTATTGTTCCTTAATTTGAATTTGAATATATGCATGTTCTTGTTTGGATAGATTATTGCTTATATAAGTAGATTTAAATATTTCTTATATAATTAATCAATTAAAGAGGTAATTTTTATGCTTTGCGCCTCCTCCTTGGCCCAAGGACAGCCATGTTTTCACTAGCCAGCCACTCTACAATATACACGATTGACATGTTGGTTTAACAAGTAGGAAGGCCACCACTATTATAACATGATTAACATATACAAAATATAAGAGAAGAAAAAAATAAGTTTATGGTACTTATTTTTAAGTACCCAACAACTTAAATTTTACATAATAAAGATATTAATGTAGAAAAATTTTCCCCCCCAAATGAACACATTAGTTTAGGGCGGAGAGTACAAAACAATGCTAGATGCTCATCTCTATTTTATTAGAACGCGGGTATTCACCCCCTAACATTCACTCAGGGCTCCCCAAATCAGAAAAATGTGGGTATTTTTTTTTTACTCAGCACCCCCACCCTAAACTTATGAGGCACCCCAGTCTGAAAAGAAAAAAAATCATTTTGTATCCCTTTCACTGTGCTCAAGGTGCATGAATTTCTTGCAGGCGACAAGAAGGTTGTCCACGCCGTAGTTCTACAAGGTAATGTCCCTCCCATCTTCCTCCTTGCCTATACGGTTCGTCCCTCCCAATTGTTTCTCCATACATGAAAAGAACAAAGATTACAGGTGTTTCTCCCATCTTCTTCCCTGTAATGGTCGTCCCTTCCAATTACTGTGCATGCACTTAGAAATCACTGCTTCCCATCAAAATCAAAAAAATCCTTCATTTGGATGATTAGCAAGTTATCTTAATTGATTTTCTGGGCATTCAACGATTAGAATTTGGGTTCACAGTGCACCATGGCTAACTGAACTTTAACATGCACGAAGTTTTCAAAGCGTCATTCCACCAGAACTCATGACAGGGGCTACCACCTGCCATTACAAATTGATTTATACGGGGACTAAATGTCCCCATCAATTTCTTCCAAATATGTCGGTGACCTCACCACGCTAGAACTCGTCTAGAAGGTTTAATGGATGCGAAAATCTTTTGGAAGTTGTCTGGCGGGGGGTACCCCCTACCACATTCAATGCATTCATACAGGGATGTATGTCCCCGTAAAATTATTTACAATTTGGTGGTGACCTCTCCAAGCAAGAACTTGTCCAGAAGCTTTTAAAACCCTCAAAAATCTTCTGAAAGTTGTCTCGTGGGGGTACCCCCCGCCGAATTCAATACATGTATACGGGGACATATGCTCCCGTAAGATTATTCTCAATTTGACGGTGACCTCTCCTTATAAAAATTCGTCTAAAAGGTGAGGCGAATAAACAAGACGGGCCTGAAGGGGAGGGGAGGGGAGGGGAGGGGAGGAGACAGTATGGGAGGGGAAAGGAGGGGAGGGGAGGAGACAAGGCAGGGGAGGGGAGGGCACTTCACCGGAGGAGAGGGGAGGGGACTTCATCGGATGAGATAAAAATATAGGAGGGGAGGGGACTTCAGTGGAGAAGAACTCACAATGCACGAAAGCATATCCTTAAAATGAACTGGCTGATGTTAACGTGCACAAGGATGCCATGTGCTCCCAAGGCCACTCAAGCTTTTGGAAACTCGTACCGTACATTCTTGTTTTCTCATAGAGGGCGATGTTCCCACCAAGTGGGCGTAGTCATAAAGTAGGTTGAGGTTAAATGTTTGTTTATCTTATCTTTACAAAGGAAATGCTAAAACTAGAAGAAGGGGAGACTGGAAGCCAATATCGTTGGACCAACCATCCAATCAAATAACTGGTAGACGGCTGCTTACTTAAATTGTAACTTAGACCGCCGTTGTACGTACAATACGTGAATAATAGATGGTATGAGCTGTTGGACGCAAAAATATTAGGTGCTGGAGATTCCAATGCATATGCAAATGTGTTAGAAGAATTGAATCAACGTAATTCAAAGCAGTAAATAGAATATCCCACGATCTATTAGTTCGGCACCAAGCATATGTAGAAAAGTCACCGGACAGAAGCTTCTTGTCCTCCTGCATGCTATCCTTATAAAGGAGAGTTAGCTGTTCTTCCCTCAAACTACACATCTGCTAGAAGTTGGAGGCCAGCTTCTGCTCAACGCACAGTGACTCAGGAGTGTGAGAATGACGAAGGTAAGCTTTCCATCCTAGTTCTTAATTCTCTCACATATGATCAAAGAGAGAGTTTTGTATCATATGTCACGGATTAATAGTGTAATTGACATAGCTTCACGAGAAGTCATTTGGTGTGTATTATATATGAAGTCATTTGTTTTAATGGTGGAGAGTTTTGGTTATCAACTTTAACGACATTGACATTTCTGTTCTCCAGAAGAAGATAGTGATCAAAATTGAAACGTGCATTTGCGACAAGCTCCGAAAAAAAGCTTTTGCTATTGCTGCCGCAGCATATGGTTTGCACCTAATTCTTAGATATTGATGGAATGCTTATACGTGATCGTGGAGAAAAACAATGGACGACCAATACCAGAAATCAATTAATTTACCGTGTCCAAAGAGTCAATTTTCCCCCGTTGATAAAGAATCTAATGGGTCCTGCTGATGGGTTGTTCATTACTAAGCAAATAAAAGTTCTGTTTCATGATTTCAAGCCATTGAACGATAATATCTAGTACATTTTGCATTATTTTTAGCTTATCGGATCAGCCTATTATTTATTTGAAGGTGTGGAAAGCGTGACAAATGATGGGAAAGACAAGGATCTGCTAACAGTGATTGGCATACGCGTGGACGCAGTGTGCCTGGTGGTAAAGTTGAGGAAGAAGGTTGGGTGGACAGAACTTGACAGTGTTGAGGAGGTGAAAGAAGAGAAGCCGAAAGAAGAGAAGCCGAAAGAAGAAGAGAAGCCGAAAGAAGAGAAGCCACCAAATCATCCCTTTTGTATGCCCTCACATCCCTCTTGTGTGCCACCACATTCCTCTTGTGTGCCACCATGCCCTCCACAGCTTTTCGCCTACGGGACTGTCTATGACCCAAGTCCAAGCATTTGCTCAATCATGTGACATAATGGCTTTGGTTTTGAGCTATAATCCGTAATATTCATATTCTGCCAGTGAAAGTTCGTTTCATATATGGACATAAAATGCTTTCTATCCTGTCTCTGTCTCTGTCTCTCTTCGTATACAAATAAATTGGCTGAATGTTATCTGCATTAAACATGTTATCTTCTTATCGAGAAGACGTCGCTAACTCTTAATTAAAGAACTAAACTAACAATTACACTTACATAATCTTCATTTCGACTAATCAAGACACTTCGTTACTCCGATCTTATTTAAAGGAAATTAAAACCTCATTCCCTATTTGGAACTCACCTCCCAACACCAATGGGGACAATGCTTTTACTGACAATGGTGATAATGCCTTCTACCATTTTCCGCCATGTCGACTACGATTAATTAAATATAAGTATTCTCTCTATCTAATATTAATAGTTATATTTAAAAAAATATTAATTTTATTGAATGGTGAAACAGATATATAAGAAGAAAAAATAATTAAGCTCATGTTACTCTTTTTTAAGTACACAACTACTTAAATTAAATAAAATAAAGTACTTGCCAAATGGAGCTTTTAATATAGGTCCGAGAGAGTACAAAAATATAGTTCAATCTATTTACCATATACGCCTAAATGTCAGTTCAGCATGCAATTTTGCCAGGGTAGGTCGACATGCAATTTTCCAGGCAAGATCATATCATTAGTAGGTGTGACTATCGACGTTCCATTACTCGCCTTTATGCTGTCTACATGCTCTTCCTCCCAAACTTATCATCTCCTTATCTGAAATGTTGTATACACTGACGAGTTTTATTAGCAAGTAGTAAGTTCCCCACTACTATAACGTATACAAAAGAATGCTGGATGCTCATCTCCATTTATTAATAGGTCAAGCCTTAGCAAGCAATGAATGCAATTTTTGTACTAGAAAACTCTTCACGTCTAATGGTAGGTCTTACACTCTTATAATTAATGGCAACGTCCCCTCCTGTCGTTAGAATTTGTCCTGCTCGTCTTACTCGCATAATCTACACTGTATGAGAAGCCCTTGAAATAAACTCAAAAATGTGCACAAGGATGCCAAGAAGGCCACTCAAGGTTGGAAACTCGTACGTAATTGCTCATAGAGGGGGATGTGCACCAACAAATTAACTCGTTGTGGTTATAAAGTAGTGAGGGTTTCATGTTTGTTTATTTTATATTTATAAGGAAAAAGGTCTTAACTAGAAGTAGGGAGATATATGGACGCCAATATGGTTACACCGTGACGGAATCAGCGTTGAAAGATACTGATGCCAAGTATATACCTTAGGTTTTTTGAACATGTCTATTATAACTATTTTTCATGACTAAGACTTAGTAACTAACAATGAGAGGATGGCACATCACTAAGGAAGTAGTAAGAGAGAAACTTGGGAACCGAATATAACAGTTCCTAAGGTTCCCCCCTCCACATGTCCTTTGGTCATGCATTATGGTGTCCTTTGGTCATGCATTATGGTCATGCTATATAGTTAGGGAAACATTTTTCAAGTTTTTTTAGGGCATGGATATATGAACCCCAATTTTTTTTTATAGCCCATTTCTTGTTTATCTCATCTAAAGTCTTTAGAATTTCTCATATAATCCTAAAAATTATGTAATTTTCCTTTCTTCACTTTACTCTAGTCTATCCATTCCTCACTTCATCTTCTCCGGTGCTAGTGCCACCATTCTAGTCGCACCTCACGTCACTGCATCGCCAACTTAGTTCTAGCTTTGTCTCCTTTGAGTGGTGCCTCCCCCATCCACCTCCTACTCCTTCTTTGTCTTTTTTTCTCCTCAGCAATCGACAACATAGGAGAGTTATTGTGGCTAGAGTTTCAGCCGATAGAGAATCTATAGTAAAGGTTAATATAAATGACAGAGAATTAAATTCACATAAGCCTTTTGGTGTCAAACATACTAACAATATGGAATGCCACATTAGAGTATTTTAGACACGGTAGCCTCATCTAGGAGCTCCTACTCAATGAGATACTGGATAATTATAAATCCAACCTTGGTCTTTGTCTGAAGCTTACCTTGCCTCACCCACAACATGATATAAGGGCTCACTAGGGCTTACATATCCTAATGTCGAGATCTCAACTATCATAATCATTGAAACCTCCTCTATTACGCTATATGGAACTAATCATCTTTTAATACTCTAGTCTGTTTGAACTTTTCCTAGGTCAGGGAAGCAATTTTTTATAACTCTTATCCTTAGAGAGCCAGAAGACCATGTTCTTATTTTATACAAAACCCTTTCGTTCATCATGGCCAAATGACCCACTTGAGGAGCCAATTAGGCATTAAGAATCTTGATCCATTCATGTCAAATGTATTAATTCAGGGGTGCTTAAATCATCACATTACATGGTTATGTACACATGTATTATGGTTTATTAACCCTTACATGGAACAAACTTATTTTACATTTCGTACACATAAAAAAATCCTTAAAAATCATGCAGTTATATATAATTACTATATAGCTCATAACTTACTATGAATCAAAATTAAAATTTAAACCACAAGGCACCATCGAGAACCTCTCCGACAAGTCGGCCAAACCACTGATGACCATCGGTAGGTCCATCGACATGTCAAATCCTCACTAACAATGGAATAGGTGGTCAAGTCCACCTCATCGACAAGTCGCTAAGATCAAAAATGCCCATCGGTAGATCCACTGACATGTCAAATACTCAGTGACAATTTTCCTTTCTTCACTTTACTCTAGTCTATCCATTCCTCACTTCATCTTCTCCAATGATAGTGCCACCATTCTAGTCCCACCTCATGTCACTACATCGTCGGCATAGTTCTAGCTTTGACTCCTATGGGTGATGCCTCCCCTCTCCTCCTACTCCTTCATCTTGTCTGTTTTCTCCTCAGCAATTGACAACACAGGAGAGTTATTGCAGCCAAAGTTGCAGCCAATGAAGAATCTATAGTAAAGGTCAATACAAATGACATAGAGAATTAAATTCACATAAGCCTTTTAGTGTCAAACATACTTACAATATGGAATGCCACATTAGGGTTTTTTAGACACGGTAACCTCATCTAGGAGCTCCTACTAACCTAAATACTAGATAATTACAAATCCAACCTTGGTCTTTGTATGAAGCTTACCTCGCCTCACCCACAACATGATATAAGGGCTCACTAGGGCTTACGGATCCTAATGCCGAGATCTCAACTTTCATGATCATTGAAACCTCCTCTAATGCGCTATATGAGACTAATCATCTATTAATGCTCTAATCCATTTGAATCTTTGAGACTAATCATCTATTAATGCTCTAATCCATTTGAATCTTTCTCAGGTCAAGGAAGCGATTCTATATAACTCTTATCCTTAGAAAGCCAAAAGACCATGATCTTATTTTATATAATACCCTTCCATTCATAGTACCTAAATGACCCACTTGAGGAGCTAATTAGGCATTAAGAATCTCGATCCAAACATGTCAAATGTATCAACTCAGGGTGATTAAATCATCACATTACATGGTTATGTACACATGTATTAGAGTTTATTAACCCTTACATGGTATGGACTTATTTAACTTACTAGATAGCTCATAACTTACTAGTTATATATAATTACTAGATAGCTCATAACTTACTATGAATCAAAATTGAAATTTAAACAACAAGGCTGCATTGGCAACCTCTCCGACAAGTTAGCCAAACCACTGATGACCATCAGTAGGTCCACCAACATGTCAAACCCTCACTAGCAATGGAATAGGTGGTCCAGTCCACCTCATTGACAAGTCGATAAGATCACCAATGCCCATCGATAGATCCACTGACGTGTCGAATACTAATTGACAATGTTATGGCTAGTTAGGTCCATCTCACTGAGAGGTCGGTTTGATCATTGATGCCTATCGGTAGATCCACTAACATATCAAACCCTAACCGACAGTGGGTTGGCTAGGTAAGCCCACATCACTGATGCCTCACATACGTGTTGACCTCACTTCCGATGACTAGTCAACATGTATGGTATTGCATGCATGCATGAGTATTGTTCATCCTCTTCCTTTTGTTGGTGCAGTCATCAATATATCGATGACCTTGTCGATGATCGAAAATTTAAGAACAAAAACTCTTTTATCATTTTAAACACTTTTCTTCAATTAAATCTAACAAAAAACATCTCAAAATAGAATGCTAAGCCATTTGAGACACAACATGGACAATAAACTACTCATATTATGAATTCACCATGAAAGCACCTTAAAACAAGGTATTCTATAAAATAAACAAATTCAAGAGTACATGATTATCATGAACTTAAAGAAAATTAGAAACTTAATTATTTTTCTTAAATTAAAGTATAGATTTCAATTTGACGCGAGGTTTTCTTCTCCCCACGCGAACCTTCTTCTCAATCGACACCCAGACTTGAGTCTTCCAATATTATGACTCTTATGAGACTCCCTCTTCTATCCCAATTCTGGTTTTTACTCTAATTATATTGAAATAACTTCTTATGAAGTGTTGTAACGACAAAATTACCTTTTTTCTAAGATAACAGATGCATGATGTTATCATCGGTAGACCATCGACGCATCAATGCCTACCATCAGCGATAAACACAATTTTGTAGGTAACTCACCGGTGGTCACTGATAGTCAAAAATAGACTTTTTAATGTTTAGTACAATGTATGGATTTTTCTCTCTGATAATATGATATGTCAAAAAATTTATGCAAGTCTTAAGTAATTTCTAAAGTAGACTTGCGCATATGTGAACTGTTACACATGTGGCAAGAAATAACTTAATATTTTCCCATTAGACTGCCTCCCTTCTGCCTTGTCTACCTCTAGCTCTAACTTCATCTCCTCCTCTACCTCCTCTTCCTCATGCTTTACTTCCTCCTTGTCTCCTCTACCTCCACCATTGCTACCCCCTGCTCACCCCATCCTTTGTGTCCTTCTCCGTCACTTACACCCTTCCTCCTTTGCCTCCTCCTCTTCCTCCTCTTTTGAATTTGGTGGGACTAGTCACAAACTAGTCTTGGAACTATTTGAAAACTTTTTTTCTTTGTAAGTTCTAATCTTAATGTAATGCCCCGACCCGAGCCAGGGTATAGAAAATCTCTAATAAAAATTTTATTCCATAAACAATGAATCATCATCGGTGTGTGAGAGGTATAACGTTCATCTACACACTATAGAGCTTTAAAGATTCCTCATGCATAGACTCGAGTTGTGACGTTCATATACACATAACAAAGCTTCATAGTTCGTCGTATATAAAGCAGAATAAAACTTATAATTATAATTAATCTAGATTGGGTCAATGTTGCATTGTTGTTCGTTGCCTACGTATATATTAGATAACATTCACAATATTCCAATACGATCAGATCCGAACGTAGTTCTGCCCGACAGATATTACATACATCAAGAATCATAAAATTATATATGTTAAAATACATATATACTTATATTCAAATACATCATTTGGAGTTAGATTTAAATCTCATAAATTATTAAGTCAGATAGAAATCTCATAAATCATTGGAGTTAAATAGAAATTGCATAAAATGTCGGAGTTAAACGGAAGATAACAAATTAACATAATTACATCTTGCTCCAACATAGAGCAGAGCATAACATAATAGAGCATATTAGATCACATCGGATCCCATCAAATCAAATTTAAAATAAGATAAATCATATCGTACAAAATCCGATACTTGATTTAGAGTCAAATAAATCATTATTCAGAATTTTGATACATCATTCAAAGTTAGACATATCGTTCTTTGAGAATTCGACAAATAAATCATTCATCAAAATCTGATAAATCATTCATAAACAAAATTCGATAATTAGTTTAGAGTCGGATAAATCATTGTTCAGAAATTTTGATATGTCATTCAAAATCAGATATATTGTTTATCTCAAAATTCAATAAATCAATCATTCAGTTAGAGAGTCGTGATACCTAATGGCTTACTCTCATGCTCACGGGGACATGGAAGCCAAAAGGATAACAGCTTTCCCATTATGCTCCGAACCTGTGCATGCCATAACCGATTATTTTTCTCAGTGGGTATAATTATTTAAATCCGTGATACCGAATAGGTTACCCCGGCACTCAAGGGGCCATGGAGGCTAGAAGGATAGGAGTCTTCCCATGATTCTCCGCACCTGTGTACACTAGAACCGATTGTTTCCCTCGGTACGTATCCAAAATCGATAGCTTTTGGGTTTTATACTAAATAACTGTCCAGAGAGTCTGAATATCGAAATTATCAAAAATTTCATGGTCAAATCAAATTCAAAACAAACATTTTCGATAAAACCATATTTGAAATTAAAATTCATTTAAATACACAAGTGAAATCAACCTTGAAGCTATCCACTAACACCTCATGTCTCATACAAAGGGTATTTGATAGTTTCTTCTTAGTGATGTATTGAAATAATGTTTAATTAAATATTTTCAAATATTGAATTACAATCCTATTTTATTTTAATTCATTGCTTATTTGGGTTATTTATATCTTGAATAAGAGAGTTGGGCCTCCATTGTGCTTACATATCTAAATGGGTTTTGATAGGATCTAAGTGGAAAAGGAAGTGAAGCCCAACTATCTAAAACTATCTAAAAGTAAATAATGGGCTCCTAATGGTCTAAACATGCATGGAATAGTCGAATATAAACTTGTGGACCCATTGAATTTCAGATTTGCATCAAGAGAACCAAATTCGGGAAGAAGCTGATGTGGATAGATTGACACTGCCTTAGTATTTCGGTTATATCTTTCTATGTAAAATTCAAATGGATATGATTCTGGTGACATTAGAAAGAAGACTTACGTGGCTAAAATCACTATTTCATGCGGAAATTCATAATGCCAAATATATATGGGCCAAATCGGATATGCAAAGGGATAACTAGTTAACTAACACGAGGCCAACACATGGAGGATCTTTTTACTAGTTGTGATTGATATACATAAGGAAAGATAATAAAGCTGATTAGATAACTAAAGAAATACTAAAAGATACTTATTTGCTGAATAAATTATTGATTTATTTGATTGATTTAGAATCTAATCATTGTTAAAGAAGTAACTAATCAAGTAATTAATTAGGATGCAATTAAGGGATATAATTGGATATTCCCCTTTGAAGCAACCCCTTCTACTCCTATAAATAGAGGGGTATATGTGATAGAGACATCATCTCTTCCTCTTTAGAGCTCTCTTTTCCTATTTTTTTCTCTTCTTTTGTACTTTTGATTTTTAGTTTTATTGTAATGGCTTTCTAGGCTATCTAGCTAAGGCTAAAGGTGATTTGTAACAATCTAATAGAGTTCAATTCATGTTTCATCAATGTTTTAAAATATGTATTAGTTATTTGAAGTGATAGTTATTTAATATTGTTTATCTTCTTGTTTCTTTGTTATTTTAATACATAAGTTGCTTGAAGGCTCTTCTTATTGATCTTTTATGATTTTGATACATAGAACTCTTGAAGAAACAATTCTTTTTTATCCTTTATCTATCCAAAGTATTTTTTTTTTAATGCATTAGTGCTTTATCTTATTGTTTCTTAACTCTTCATTACTTCAATACTCTTCTACTTTTCTCTCTTAATCTTTCTTTGCTTCTCTTATTTTGTAATCATTGTGATAGTTACATAAAGAAAATCCTTGTGGATTTGACCTTTCAAGACTACATCCACTTGTGCACTTGCAAGTAATATAACCATAAGTTTTGGCTCAATTTGATGAATCAATAGTTTAGGTATAACACGTAGCAATTCTATAGGCGGGGTGTTACACTTAAAAAATGAGCTCATAAACTTCTTCGACAATTTCAAAAGAAAAGTTTTTATTTTTACTTGATTCTGAGCTTTTTCATGCACAAATAAGTCTCCAACTTCTATTCAAGCAAGAAATTTCTGTTCATTAAACTGTTAACATTTAAACAATATAATATGAGGGAAACATAGAAAATAATTCATATTGATGATGTTGTTCAAGTTTATTAGTAAGCTATAGTTTTATTTCGCCACTTTACTAATTGGTTTAGGCAATCCTTAAGGCTAATCAATGTTGATTTAATTATTTTAGTAGGAACTTAGATAAATGGATGTGGTTATGTGCTTTAGGTGAGCTTTGCATGGTCAATACTTAAAATTGCCTAATGTTGTACATTAGGATTATGCAATAAGAAAAAAATTTCTAATACCTCATCCTCATCTCTGTCATCCTCCCCTTTCCTCCATCTCGCCACCTACTCCTCCATCTTGCCACCTACACACTGGCATTAGTAACAAGGCATGCCATTTGTGATACATGCCTTTTGCCCTTAATCGTCTAACTCTCCCTCATACATGCCTTTATTGCATCCCGGCCTAGCATACACATCAATTGAAAGTTGACAATTGTCCAATTGTCAGCTACTTGCACTTTTACTTCAATGATGACAATTCATCCTGTGTTGATAAACCCCTTTTATTATGCAAACTTTCAAATTGTTTGACAGTTGACAACTTATTATATAAGCATCGCCATTCAAAGTGAATAAAAAAATGACTATTTGCGATGCTCCATGAGAAGTATCGCAAATGCACAATCATTTAGTACACTTCTAATGGAGGGTCGCAAATAGTTATAGTATATTTTTTAAATCACTATTAATAGCAATGCTTATAAACAAGAGTCACAAATATTAAGAATATTTGTTATGTTTATGCATAAGTGTCACAAAACCACTTAATTTTTGTGATGCTTGTATATTAGCATTTATTTTATTTTTTAATTTAATATTATCTTATCACTCTCTCCTTTCTCACTCCTCTCTCTCCTCACTATCTTGTCCCCCTCTGTCTCCTCTCTCTATCTTGTCTTCCTCTCTCTCTCCTCCTTCTCTCTCCCCTCTCTTCTCTCACTCTCTCTCTCCTCTCCTCTCTCTCCTTTCTCCTCTCTCGCTCTCCCTCTCTCTTCTCTCTCTTTCTCACTCTCTCTCCTCTCCTCTCCTCTCACTTCATCCTCTCTCTCTCTCATGTCTTCTCTTTTCCTCTTCTCTCCCTCTCTCCTCTCTAACTCTCTTTCCTCTCCCTCTCTCTCTTCTATCCTCTCCTCTCTATGTCCTCACTCTCTCTCATTCTTCTCTCTTTCCTCTCTCCTCTCTATTCTCTCTCTCTTCTCCCTCGCTCTTCTCTCCTCTCTCTCTCTCACGCGTGTTCGCAAATATGTAGTGTATTTGCTACGCATAGGAATATGTGTCACAAATATCTTTTATTTTATTTTTATTATTTTTAAAAAATGTAATATACAATTTAAAATCTTAAAATTTTAAATTAAATTCCCCGATCCTCTCCTCCTCCCATTGCAGTCCATCAACCCTCCCACTCACCCTATTTTGGTATGTGTCAAATTTCTTATATTTGTGTCTACAATGTTTCTCTGTTCTCCCTCTGTCTCTCTCTCTTTTCTCATTTCTTTGTCTTCTCTTATCTCTTATCTCTTTTCTCTCTCGTCTCTTCTCTCTATCCACTATCTTCGCTCTCTCCCCTGTCTTCTCTCTCTTTCCTCCTCTCTATCTCACATGCGTCAGCATGATCCCTGACTCAGATGAGGAATGGGGAGAAAGTAGAAGTTTAATTTAGATTTTTAATTTTTTTATTATATATTAAAAATAATATAAATAAAATAATATAAAATATATCTATGATGCACTCATATGCATCGTAAATACCTTCCCTCATGTCACATATACCTTTTATTTATTTTTTATTTTTTAAAATATAATATATAAAAAAATTAAAAAAATAAATTAAATTCTCTTGCTCTCTCTCCTCTCCCTGCCAAAATCCAATGTCCTTCCTTGCTCTATTTTGGCCCGCATCGAATTTATAATATTTGCAGTTTTTGTCTTATCCTTCTCTCACTCTCTCACTCTCTCTCCCCCTCTCTTCTCTCTATCTCTCCTCTCTCTTCTCTTCCTCTCTCTCACGCGCATCAGCGTGAGCTTCGGCTCTGTGGAAGTGTGGGGAGAAAGCAGAGGAGTTTAACTTATTTTTTTTAGGAATTTTATATATATCATATATTAAAACTAATATAAATAAAATATATTTCTGAGGCATAGGATTATACATTGCAAATACTCAAGGTGTTTGTGATGCATATTCCTATGTGTCACAAATATTTTTATTTTATTTTTATTATTTTAAAATATAATATATAACAAAATCTCAAAAAAATTAAATTGCATTTGTTTATTCTCTCCGCTCACCTCTTCTTCAGGTTGGAATCTGATGACCTCCCGTTCTTCCTATTTTGGTCCATATCAAATTTCTTATATTTGCGTCTACTTTGTCTATCTTTCTTTAATATCTCTCTCTCTATATCTTTCCTTCTCTCTCACCCCCATCTTCTCTCTCCTAGTTTCTTCCTGTCTTCTGTCTTTCTCCCGCTCTCCTCTCATCTCTTCACTCTAACTCTCTCCTCTCTCTCACACGAATCAGTGTGATCCCTGGCTCAAAGGAGGAGAGGGAAAAAAGAAGAGGAATTTAATTTTCATTTTTATATTTTTTTATTATATATTATATTAAAAATAATATAACTAAAATCAAATAGAAAATATTTAAGATGCGAGGGAAGGTATTTCTGACACATATGATAATGTGTCATAAATACCTTGCCTCGCGTTGTAAACATATTTTATTTTATTTATATTATTTTTAATATATAATATATAATAACAAATTATAAAAAATTCAAATTAAATTCACTTGCTCTCTCCCCTCTCCTTCTCCTCCTACTAGAGTCGAACGACCCTCCTACTCGCCTATTTTGGTATGTTACAAATTTCTTATATTTGCATTTACTTAGTCTATTTCCCTCTCTCTATTCTCTCTCTTACCTATATCTTCTCTCTCTCCTCTTCTCTTCTCACTCTCTATCCTTTCTCTCTCCCTCTCTCTCTTCCCTCTTTCTCATGTCAGCATGAGCCCCGCTCTAAGGAGGAGAAAGGAGAAAGTAGGAGAATTTAATTAAATTTCTTTATATTTATTTATTATATATTATATATTAAAATAATAAATATATTATAAAATATAATGTAATTGTGCTTCTTGATAATATGCATAGCAAATAAGTTTTTTTAAAAAAATTACTTTATTGGTGACATTTATTATCAAGCGTCACAAATAGTTATTTTTTGCAATGCTAGATAATAAGTGTCGTAAATAAAATAAGCTTTTTAAATCTTTTTTATTATTTGTGATACACTTTTAAAAGCGTTGAAAATAGTAAAAAATAATAATTTAAAACTTATTTTATTTGCAATGTTTATTATTAAGCTTCGTAGATAGTTATTTTCTTGCAGTGTTTGTTTAAGCGTCACAAAAAGTATTTTTTAGCAACACTTTTGTATTATGATGGCTAATAATGTTTTCTTTGCAGTGTAAGATTTGTTTGTGTAGGAGAAAGCTTGGAATCTTGTAAAAATAAAACTTTTTTTCTATAATTAATGATGTTTATGATTTTTTTAAGATTGAAGCTTACAAAGAAAAAAATAGGTTTTTAAATGGCTCTATGTCTGGTTCATAGTCACTGTCAGTTGCTTCAGGAAGGACGAGGAGGTAAAAGATTATGGAGAGAGAGGAGAAGGGGAGATAGAGACAGAGAAGAAGAAGAAGAATTATCAGTAGAAAGTTAGAGAAGAAGGGGAGTAAAAGGCAAATGAGCTAGAGGGAAGGTAATTTGGTAAGAAAAAAGACACGAAGTTGAAGAAGGCCGGGGAGGAAGGGGGGCCAATTAACTTAGTTTTCATTAAACTAGTCTATTTTGAAAGTATTGAAGACTTGCATACATTTTGTATTTTACTAGGTAGACTTTGACTATTGAAGTTTACTTTGGCTCATTGCTCTATGTATAGAAATCAAACTACGCGTTGAGAACTTGCGGTCTCCTACATGACCGCGACTTGGGACCTCAAGTTTTAAAGTAGACCAGGTAGGACAACCCCGCTAAAAAATAATCGCGTTTCTAGAAGCAGCAACCTAAGGACAATTGATTAGCTAAGCTCAACCAAGAACGCCCAATATGAACCAGCGGGTCCATCTTTTTATCGTGGATGAGACATGGGATCCAGATGCAGCTACATTTTGTCCACACAATAATTGATTAGCTAACTTCTGTTAGTATAGTCACTTTCCATTCCACTCACCTTAATAGCTCTTAGGGTCTATTTGGATTGGTGAAAACCGAGAGAAAGGGAAAGAGAAAGAGAAAGTGAATCTAGGTGAAAGAGAAACTAGGAGATTCTTAAATATTTTCCACTGTTTGGTTACACAAATGATGTTAGAGAAAATTGACAGTGACAGTGGTGGTAGCGGTAGCGGTGGTGGTTGTGGCGGTGACAGTGGTAGTGGTTGTGGCGGTAGCAGTTGTAGTAGTGGTGGCAATGGCGGTGGCGGCAGTGGTAGAGATGGTGGTGGCAACGGTGGTGGTGGTGGTGGCAGCAGCGGTGATGTCAATGGTGGTGGTGATGATGGTGGTCGGGCGGCAGCGGTGGTAGTAGTGGTGGTGGCAGTGGTGGCGGTGGCAGTGATGACAGAGATGGTAGTGGCGGCGACAGCGGCAGTGGTGGTGACAGCGGTAGTGGTGGTGGCTGCAACGGTGGTGGTGGCAGCAGCTGTAGCGGCAGAGATGGTAGTGGCGGTGGCGGTGGCGGTGATAGTGATAGGGGTGGTGGTGGCGGTAGTAGAGGTGCTAGTAGAGATAGTAGTGGTGGTGGTGAAAATGGTGGTGGTGGTGGCGGCGGCAATGGTGGTGGTGGCAGTAGCATCGGTGGTAGTAGTGGTGGCAGCAACGGTGGTGACAATAGCGGTGATAGTGACGGCGACGATGGTGGCGGTGGTGGTAGTAGGAGTAAGACATAAGTGTTTAGTACAATAATTTTCTCCAAAAATCCATGGGTTGATGGGTGGAAAATTTTTGGGCTAAATTTTCATCCATTTTCTCTCACTTTTCACTTTAGTTTCTCTTTCTCTGTTGCACCAAATAGTAAAAACTGGGAGATTTTAAGAAGATTCCTTTCCTTTCCCCCACTTTCCACCAATCCAAACAGACCCTTATAGTTTATGCTCAACTAAGAATATGAATTGAGAGCATCTTCAACCTGAGTTGTTGGAAATGCTCAAGTGGTAAAAATAATAATATTATTTATCTATTAAACAACTTGACATCTAATCAAATTTTAACCATAAAATTTAAATATAAGAGAACAATCAAATCCTCGAGAAATGATAATTTAAAAATAAAAAAAATACAAAAGGTGAAAAGAGAAGATTAAAAAAAATAAAATATATCTTCAAAAGGGCATGCCAAAAATGGAATCCCAACTGAAATTAAGCCCCAATTAGAAGCTTATAAGTCCTGGACTTTAATAAGCTCCACAACGAATGCCAATAGGTTTTGGTTTAAGTACCAATTTTTTAGAACCGGGTTAGGGTCTAGGTCAAAACTAGACCCAGAACCCGTTATTTTTATGAGAGGCACCGGGGAGAGAATTCTTCATCCGCCCTGAGCACTAATTTCAGCAGGAGAAGGGAGAAGTTCCCTCTCCCAGCAAAATGATCCTCTCCCCTCTCCCCTCAACACATCTCTCTCTTCTCTCCCTTCTCTACTTACACCTAACTCGCCCTAGATCATCCTCTCTCTAACCCCATCCTTGGACTCCGGTGGGCAGCAACATGCGGAGACTTCCGGCGACCAACGTCGGCTTTGGGGGTGAAAACAGGACAGCGAGAGGGCTTTGCTTCAAGGGGGTGACAGAAAAGGTAGTCCTTTTGGGTTAATATCGTGATCCCTTTTTCTTTAGAGCGGTCCCCTCTTTTCTCCCAATTCGAAACCACTGTTCACAACAGGTATTTGGGCAAGAGAAATGCCCATAACAATGTCCTCTCTTCCTATACATTAGTTGTTTTAAATTCTTTGTGTTCACATCCGCTGTCATGCCATGGCAACCACCCAACCTAAGCCAAACCCGATCCAGGGGATGGTTGAAGCACACAGGCGATGTAGTATTAAATTGCGAAAAACTTGACCCCTCTAATGGTGTGTGCAGATGGACTAAGATAATTGCACGTGTGTGCAAATAAATGACCCTAGGATATATATATATATATACATATATATATATATATATATATATTGTTTTAAATTAATAGTTTTATTTAGTAAAAAAATTGGTTCTAAGTTATTGGTTATAAACTTATTTTCTCTTCTCTTATATGTGAGTTTTACTATTTAATATAAACTACTTCATCTGTCCTAAATTAATACCTCTATTTTGATAAAAAAAATTATTCTATATTAATAGCTTCATTTGGTTAAATTTAAGTGATTGGTTGCTTAAAAAAAATATTATAATTTATTTTTCTTTCTCTTAGATGTGTTTTCGTAATTTAATAAAAATTATTTTTTTTCTAAATATAGCTATTAATATAGGATAGAGGGAGTATTATTTTTTCAAATAAAGCTATTAATATAGAACGTAGAAAGTATATGACTATGACAAAGACCTTCTCCTCATGGTCTTGGACTCATACGTGTATATTATAATGGAATAATACATGTTAGGACTTCATGCATGAGGCCGAACCTGAGTTAGGAAGATCTATAAAACAAGTGATGGTTTCTGTCTATTTTTATTAAAAGTTCATGTCTACGACTTAAATCGTGATTTTATGCTAATTGGTGAGTTTAGCATTTGTTTCTATGAGTCTGAATTCATGCAACATGTTGCAATACGATGGCAATTAATGGTCGTTCATGTTGTATTCATGTTGGATATCATGAGAAACTGCATAAGAGTTGCTGGCTATGATTTATGTCCTGTAATTATATGTCATGCGTTTGATTCTTGTGAATTTTAAGACAGGGTGGAACTAGGCATAATTATTAAGAAAGATAACAAGCGAAACATGAGTATGGGAATTACAAATATTAAAAAGAAAAGCATCACTAAGGAGAACGTGAAGTCCACTGACTTAGAATTAGTAATAAGGGCAACTTCAGTGCCATGGAGAGGATCAAGTTTGGTTGGATGATTATATTATATTCAGTTGTGCCCGATGTAGGCAGAATCGATATAAAGAGATTCACGCAGGGAAAGAGGAGAAACAAGGAAGAAAGGGGAGAATTTCAGAATAGTCGTAATTGCATGACCACAAACAAAGGAGTTCTCCCCTTATAGGAGACGACCAGTCCCCTAGGGAGTCGCACCAAGCCCCAGTCAGGCCGGCCAAGTTCCCTAGGCAGACACGTTAGTTAGTGGGTCAAGCTAGTCCGGGGCCGCTAACTAAACCAATAATAACTTACATAATCAAATAACAAACAAATACTATGCTATTACAAAGGGAAATAGTTTTAATGCAAAGAAGTAAAAGAAATAAAGTAAAATTTGGTAATCAGGGTGATCGTGCACAACATATTCTTAATTAGATTAGGACTTAAATTATATTATTTAATTTTACTTTCTTAAATTAGTCTATTTCCCACTTTGGTTAGGATTAGTCTTGTTTACCTTCTTTTAGTAAGATTAATATTTTATTTTACTATAAATTGTATTATTCAGCCCATTCTAATGCATAGAATGGAAATCAATTGGTTGTCCCTTAATTTTCTACTCTAATCCTCCTCTTCTCTCCCATTTTCCTTATTATCCCGATGTAGACCCTCTTGGTCTATACCATTGGTAGTTGAAGACCGTTTTGCTCCCTGTATACCCACCCTCCTTCCGCCATGAGCCAATCACGCTAGAAGAGCCTGTTGCATCAGCCAAGTCTAACACCCGGTGTTGCACCACCTCTCATGACCGCAGAGTCTTCATCCCTTCGTGACATGCCCGTATGAACTCTTCCCTCGCTCGCCTTCACACTCACATACAACAATTGGAAACTCAAGTAAAATCAGTAGTTTTAGTGCTTACCGATGTGAAGACAGCCGTTATTACCTCCAGAGACGAGCACAACTGCCGTTTTGAAGCACACAGTGCAAACACTGCATGGCACTTCGATGATGTTATGAACTCGATTTCTTTGCTTGTGGATATCATTCATGGTCTTTAGACACGTTTACCAATGTTGTCCGACGCTTTGTCCTCAATGGCACTCACCACCCCATCTGCATCTTCGCTGTCACCAGACGCCTCCATCCTGTCATCTGTCGATTCCACCAACCTTGTTGGAATTTTGTTGGCCAGCCAAGTCACTGCCTTTTCACCCTCTTCTCTTCCTCTCCAGCCAGTTCAGATTCGGTGCCTGCACCCTTGATCCCGGCCAGATCCGTCTCATCTTCCCCGGATCTGATGGTTGCGTAACCGTTCCCATATAGATCGCCGTCACAGGTGCAGAGCTTTCTCTAGCATCCTCACCTGTGATGGCCTGACTGCCTCGCACAGCCAGCAGCCAAATCTCTCGTCCTTCCCTCTTGCATGCGCAAGGGGAACAAGGAAGCAACCAGCAATGGCCGTCTCTGGTGCAAAGGGGCTCCGCCCAATGCTTGTAAACTCTGTCCGTTGGGTTACAATGGCAGGGAAAGGGCCAGGGCTAACAAGCCAGTCGCTATCTAGAACTCTCAGTCGTCCTCTGAAGGTTCTCTCTGGATTTCTGGATGCCATGGCCACCCTATCCTCCCCCTTATATAGACTCAGCAATACAAGTCTGAGTCCCACGAGGAATACAATACAAGCAAGCCCAAAATACAGCATCCCTCCCTATCCCAACTCTCCCAGCCCATGGTCATCCCAGCCAGCCTAGGAAACCTGTGAAGGTCGTCTTAGCCAACTAAGGAAACCTGTGAAGGATTCCGACTTCAGCTAGGAGTCCAGCGTCCATCAGCTTCTAGAGTCCATCCGTCCCAAGAAAGTCTGCTGCCTCCTCTCCTATCCACCTTAGGAGTTCGCTGTGCTGCCTCCAAGTATCCTAGCACTCCTAGGAGTCCGTCCCTAGGGTGTTGTGGCACCCAGCACGCCACTAGGAGTCCAGCATCCTAGGAAACCTATGAAGGTCGTCTTAGCCAACTAAGGAAACCTGTGAAGGATTCCGACTTCGGCTAGGAGTCCAGTGTCCATCAGCTTCTAGAGTCCATCCATCCCAAGAAAGTCTGCTGCCTCCTCTCCTATCCACCTTAGGAGTCCGCTATGCTTCCTCCAAGTATCCTAGCACTCCTAGGAGTCCGTCCCTAGGGTGTTGTGGTGCCCAGCACACCACTAGGAGTCATGCCCGCGTAGGGACTCTGCCTCAGCCTGCTATACAAGGTGAGTGCTCATCCAGAACCGCTCCAACGCTGCTCCCAACATACAACCATGCCCAAGGGGCTGCCTAGGCTGTCCGTCGCCCAAGCCAACTTGGCTGTCCGCTGCCAAATATAGGGGGTAACCGCCCCCTTGTCTATTCAAAAAGTGGAGGGGCTAACAGGCCTCCCCCAACCAATCCCTTCGACGTCCCCGTCGAAGCTAAGTACTCACGAACCTTGTCTTCAAACTGCCATAACGCGACGTCTCACTCCCAACTGTTCTCTGACTCCGGAAAACCTTTCCACTTAACCAAGTAGAAAATCCTCCTGTTCTTCCTGCTCATCCCTTCAATTCTCTTGTCAAGGATAGCGTCAACCTCCTTTTCAAAAGAGGTCCTTATCGTAGGCGGGGCTCTCTTCGAAGTACCTCTGTTGGAATCTTCTAAGTCTGAATGAAATGGCTTCAGGAAACTAACATGGAAAACAGGGTGAAGCTTGAAGCGTTCAGGCAACTCGAGTTGGTATGCTGGCTGGCCAACTTGTCGCTTCACCTCAAAGGGCCCATAGTACCACTGTATCAACACTTTGTGCATGTCTTTCCTTGGCAGCTTCTTCCAAAGTTGGGGAGTAAGTTTCAGCATAACTTTGTCCCCAACCTGAAACTCAAGAGGTCTCCGGCCTCTGTCCACATACTTCTTCATCCGCTTGACTGCCTTGGCCAAGCAGTCACGCGCTTCCTCCATTCTCTCAGTCCGACCTCTTGCCAAGCGACAGGCAGCAGGACACCTCCCTCCTATCCGCTACAAAGCCACATCTGCTGGCATAAGAGGTTGCTGGCTGGTGGCCAACTCAAAGGGACTGCAACCTATGGTTGAGCTAGTGTGTAGGTTATAGCAAAACTGAGCAACCTCTAGCAAGTTGACCCAGTTTTTCTGGTTCGTTGTGACAAAGTGGTGTAGATACTCCTCTAAAATAGCGTTCACCCGTTCTGTCTGTCCATCCGTCTGAGGGTGATTGCTGGTCGAAAAGTTAAGCTGAGTGCCTAACATCTCGAACAGCTAAGTCCAAAATCTGCCTGTGAAATGAGTGTCTCTGTAGGTCACGATGTCCGCTGGTAGTCCCCAATACTTGACAACGTTCCGGAAAAACAAGTCAACGGCCGTCTCAGCACTGCAAGTCTTTGGGGCTACTATGAACGTCCCATACTTGGAGAAGCGGTCTACAACCACCATAATTAATCAGAATCCCTGCACAATCGGCAAACCAGTTATAAAATCCATGGACAAGCTGACCCAAGGTCGGTCTGGAATGGGAAGGGGCTGTAACATGCCCGCTTCCTTCTGCCTCTCCGTCTTGTCCTGTTGGCAAACCATACACGTTCTGACATAGTGCTCAACGTCTTCTAGCATTCGCGGCCAGAAGTCGGGACAAGAGTGCATGAGTCCGCTTCTGCCCGGGGTTACCTGCCCATGCAGAATCATGGGTCTCTCTCAGCAACCGGTGCCTCAATGGCTTGAATCGGGATCGATTCGAACTCGATTTAAGCTCAAATAGGTTCAAGCTAAGTTCAAGTATACCCCTCCTTAACTCGGCTTGACTCTAATAAAACTCAAAATCAACTTTACTCAGCTCAAGCTCGAACCCAAATATAATTTTGATATTATATATAAATAATATAAGTATATGTATATATTATATACACATAATTATTAATTTAAATCTATATTTATGGCATATAGGTATATATATTAAATATGATATATAATCACATATATGTACTAATACTATGTATCATATATGACATATAAGACTCGTTTATATGAGCTTGGGCTCACGCATTACTGCGTAAATTTGGGCATCACATACCCTTGGATTTCGATCTAATAATGCACATAACTGAGGGGACAGATTGGTTTATGCCCTTTTGCACATTCGGATATCTATCCAATGGCTTATGATGTAGGGGCTCGCGCTGACGTGCATGATCTCAAACTCATAAAAATTTTCTATGATACATATCTTCATTAAATTGTAATAGATATATAACTTCTATGTATGATATTTATTTTTTTTAAAAATTAGAGACAAACATTAATATATTCCATTCATCTCAAATTAATAGCTTCATTTGGTTTTTCAAGATCAACTAAAATTAGTTCAATTAAAAAACCAAATGTAGTTATTAATATAGGACTAAAGGTCAATATGATATCACACTAAGATACTAAAGAATTCTTCTAAAAGAAGCATGATACTATGATGAAAACCACATTTTACAAAAAAATAATTAGAATATTTTTTTCAAAAGATAAAGTTCACTAGGGACCAGCCTCAGTTTAGATAATGTTTCTTTTTTTACATATACTTGGAATTTATTATAGGCATACTAAGGTTGAAGAATAGTTCTTTTATGAGTGATTTATAAACATTTAAAGAAAAAATGATATAAAGAAGTAGATGGTAATGTTACCTAAGTGGGTTTCTATTTTTTGCTTCTTTTTTAGTGATTAGATGTACGTAAAGAGAGAGAAATGATAATGCTATCTATTTGGAGTATATGTAACTAAAACTCATTTATCATGGTTTTCTTCTTTCCTAGTGACTATAGTAAGTTATTTAAGGTGTAATACTTGTTGAAGTATATTTATTATTATTTAATACTAAAAATATCTTACTTATGTGATACTTTGTATACTTTAGATTTAAATATATTTTGCCATTTTTTTAGTTCGAGCCTAGGCTCGTGATTCACTTATGGCAATTTGAGCTTGAGCTCGAGTCGAGCTCTCAATTTCCAATTTGAGCCAAACTCCGAGCTAAAAATTTCAAGCTTCTTCAAACTTCGAGCTGAGCTTTAACAGTTCAAGTTCAAGTTGAGCAAGCCTAATACTCGGCTCAGCTAGGCTAGTTAATACCCCTAATAATAATGAAAGGAGTAAATATTTACTCTCAATATACTATTGAAGAAAGTAGTTACTCTTTTATTGGTGAAAAGTTTGCTTTTATTTTCTTTTAAAAATAATTATAGATTCATTCTCCTCTTTTTTGAGGCTACATAATCAACTGGCTGAGAAACTTCATGTGAATAAATGATATTTTTTTTAACCTTTCAACAATATTTGTTGCTTGAAATTCTACTTTCAATATTTCTTTCTCATTTTTTTGTATGCTAAATTTCACATCATTTAGGTTTCTTTCTTCTATGGAACCATCAAAAGAAAAATATGAGAATTTAATCAAGTGCTCACATTGCTTGTATTACTTTTTGTACGTAAATATACAAACATACTATATAAAAAAATATAAACTGTGTATATCTAAAGAGTCCTGTTTTTTTGAGCCCGGGCTCATATACACCTACATGAGCCCGGGCTCTGTGGGCTGTCGGATTTGCATCCGGCGGCCCATCATACTCGTGGGTTTAAATGCCCATGAGTATTATGGGCCGCCGGATACAAATCCGAAGGCCCATAGAGCCTGGGCTCACAAAGGCGTATATGAGCTCGGGCTCATATAAACTTTTTCCATATCTAAATATACATTGAAACTAAATACCAATATTGTGCCTTAATAGCTCAAGATATTGAAGACTATATTTTGAAATACTAAGGTGATATTCAAGCAATATTACATGGTGCAGAGACGCCCAATATGGCCAATATTGTTAGAAAAACCGGTGACACTCCAAAATAGTTGCCCAACTAGCTAACTCATCATTGGGTGCTTTCCTAAAACAATGAGGTACAGAAGATGTTTGAGCTTGATTTTTCTTCCGTGAAGTTGACAAAACTTCAAGAACCATATTAATACTGGAAATCCTTCTTAACAAGATGAGATCCTGCAGTTACACTAACATTTAATTCACTATCCACATATTTTTCAAATAAACACAAAGTAAAGTTAATAGCGTAGGATATGGTTTGTAACTACTTCAAACTAGATGACTACACACCATGCACACCATTTTTCCAGTAAATGCTAAAAATATAACTGAAAAACAACACTTCCTTGATACATTTATTTGCACCATGTCATCATTCACTAGTTCAAAACAACTGCTCTCTTTCTTCAAGCACTTGGAAATCATAGATGTCATTTCTAGTCATGAGTTTTATGTAGAATCAAATAGTTTCAACTTTCAACCACATCTCCTTTTTAGAAATAAGACAGTTAAAAAAGGGGGGGAAAGGGAGACAACAAACAAAGAAATGCCTACCTCTTCACTATCTTTTAAATTATCCAAGGACAGCTCACTACCAGGTACACGGAGAGACAAATTAAAAATATTTATATATAGAGTTTTTTCCATATTACCTGGCTCAATATACAAATATTCCATATTCACTGGATTTTAACACTTAATCCCATATGACCTAGTTTAGGACAAATATACCCTTAGGTCAGACCTAAACCTACACCCAAGCTCTTATCTCATTATTGGTGAAAATTACAGACAATGACACAAATTTGCATGAGCAAAATCAAAACACTCAACATACAAAAAATAAATCACCCACTTAAAAATTATCTATAGAAAGTAAAAAATTTCTCCTTCCCAATCTTGTGTTCCAGAGAACAAACCAAAACAGAGCCACCTCCCAGTTTCAATCCAAAAATTGGTTGAAAAGAGGGAATCAAAGGAAACCACTTTAGTGCTTGCTAAATTGCAACAAACAAAATGTTTCGGCAATATGAAAAACTGGGTTGCGTTTAGAACGGATTGAAAGACTTCGGAGACTTGCGCCAAATGGGGATTGAATGCTGCAAAAAGAAAGGATGTTGGGAGTACAACGAATCCGAATGAAATCGGGTAGAGTACATCAACTTTGTATGACTCGTGAGGCTTTCAAGAAAATGAGAACGAGAGGATGGCTCCCATTAAATGGACCAAAAATCTCACGTCCCGCATGGCACGTGTCCAACACTTAATCCATATCGCATATACGATAACTCGATATGTCAATAAAATATATTTTTGATAATACGATATGTATTCTTTGAGCCAACAACCCATAATATGATATTTTCTATATCGCATATATGATAACACGATATTTGCCAAGCGTATTATCGGTAACACGATATGCCACCATAACGTATTATTGATAATACGATATGCCAACAATGCATGCTATTGAAAATACAATATGTTACGATATCCTCTATATCGCATATATGATAATACGATATTTGCCAAAGCGTGTTATCAATAACACGATATTTGCTATAGCGTATTATCAATAACATGAGATTCGCAATAGCGTGTTATCGATAACACGATATGTTGGCATAGCGTGTTATCGTGCCAACAAGACGTGCTATTTAATTTTCTCTAGATTGTATATACTATAATATGATATTTGTCATAGCGTATTATCAATAACACGATATTCGCCATAACGTGTTATTAATAACACGATATGCCAACAAGATGTGTTATTTATTTTTCTCTATATCGCATATACAATTATATGATATTCGCCATAGCGTATTATCGATAACACAATATGCAACCATAACGTATTATCGATAACACAATATGCAACCATAGCGTGTTATTGATAACATGATATTCGCCAATATTTGTTATTTATACAATTTTTCATTAAGTCAGGGATAAAAACCTTTGAGATCGTGTACATGCTTACATAAGATGTTCTACATAGTAAAACTTGTATATAAAAAATCATACTAGAGTCCCTCTTTGCACAATAGGGTAGGAGGCTATCATAGCTGTTCTACAATGTCCTTCCTTGGCATTTACATCCTTCTCCATTCTTATATAGTCATGTTCTCCCTAGATAGTCCCTCCAGATTCATTTTTTGAGTTGCAGTACCATCTTGATCTCCTTTTGTAATGATAAATAGTTTATGTGGTTAAAAATTTTTAGACGAAAATTAGAGAAGAACGATCGCCGATGAAGTTAGGGAGGCCGGCAATCGCTGAATAGAAATCAGAATTTGTTGTTGATGAAACCGCCGGGCGAAAATCACAAATCGTCTATGAGCTCCGATCTCCTCTTTGTTTATGCTTCGTCACAACTAGTTTACACAATTTTTAACCTAAACCTTATTGAAAGGGTATTTTGGTCCTTTATTCTAAATATCGTGTAAACCCAGGTTTTATGGAATATTTTTTTTATAAAACCAGGGAATATAGAATATTTGTATCTTAGGCCAGGTAATATGGAAAAAACTCTTATAGATATTGAATAGTGTAATACTGACTGTCTATAATGAGTATGTGGTTGCTATCTATTATGTATGAATGAGCAGATACATATTTGAAAGCGAAAAATCTTTATAAGATAAATGAAGACACAAAATGAAACTACTCTACATATACAAAAGTACATGTTTAATTACTATCAGCCTAGTGCACAAAGAGTATATCTTTTGGTCCATACCATACAAAAATCTCCACACATGCGCAGAAACCCTTAGGGAAGCATTGGTCAAATACTCAACGGAGTACGCAACAGTAAATGTATATTTATTAAACATATACTCTCTCCCCAACAAAATGTTGTACTCTCTTTTGAGTACAAAAATTATAGAAGACCATTCCACTAAAATCTTAAATATTTACGTTAGTAGTAGATCATTGCAAGTAGGTCATATTAACTTCGTATACCATGTTATATATATTTTACACACACACGTAGTAAATATGTAGTTTGAGACATAAAGAAAACAATATAATTCCACCATGTTATATATATACTTTGTATACCATTGTAAGTATGATATTAGTTTATAAAAATTAGAAATAAAATGAACCATATGGTACAAAGCTCTAGTGCGAAGTAGGCATGGTAGGAAAGGTGGTAGACTTCGAGTTACATGATATGCGAAGCAAGTCATCAGGGGATTTTTCTGGAAACTGTTGGGGAATCTGTATAAAACAAAAAGAAGAGCACAGATATTTCTAAGGATCACCATGTTTCACATGTCTACGAGGAAAGCCAAAATCATTCACTTCGGCTTATCGTTTGCCACTGTTGGAGAAATAGAGATCGGAGTTTTTTCCATGTTGCCTGGCTAAAGAATGAAATATTTTATATTTCTTGAATTTTAAATGGAAATGTCATATAACCTGGTTGTGGACCAAAATACCCTTAGGTTTCCACTATATCTTGTTTTAAATGTTCATAGTAATAAATGCACATGGGAACAGTGCTACACCGTTCCAGTGGGTTAGGAGTCATCAGCGGTGAATGGAATTCGCCGGCAGGAGCTGACTGGCGGTGACTCACCGGCGGGAGTCATTGAACAAGAAAAAAGTGTTTTTTGAGACTGTAGACGCTGTGTGAGTGCTCCAAATGCTGCATTTCGCAGAAACAAATCATTCTTTCACATCGAATATAGATAGGATTCGTATTTGCATCCATTATAATGAAGAGTTAGGCAATGACGATATGTATATTGGTGGAATAGCACGGTTGATGAACATTCATCCATTAGTGAACTTTGGTGAGCTGCTCGGGCAAGTCAAAGCATGACTTTCCGTCAATGGTAATGTTAGTTTGAAGTATTTAATTCCATCATCCCAATCATCTATGATATATGAATTACAAGACAATGAGAACCTTCAATCAGTGTTCTTCATTCATAAGAAGGCGAATAAGGAGGTATTATCGTTGTATGCCGAGATAAAACAGCCTGACAATGGTGATAAATCACCATCACCCTCCATTGAAAGGAACCAGACAGTCAATAGAGCTGAATCACCTGTTGTAATGGCTCATCCCAGCACTACTGTCGAATTTCATACCGGATTCAATGAAACTCGGTTCACCTTTGAAACTGTCAGATAACAATATTGAATCTTTAGATTATACACAAATGGTATATTTTGTGTACTCGAGACCACAATATTGAACTTATCATGTTAAGGGTAAATCATATCGTGCGAAGTTATAAACATGACTTGTAATATATCATATTAGTAATTACACGATATACACCTACTATAGAGTAATTATGTGTTGCATCATAGGTATAATAACACGACATGCATCCATGTCGTGTTATTATTGTCGTGGTTTCGATAACACGTCTTGAAATGTTTGCGTGTTAACAGAATACACGATGTCCATTGATTTTGCATTTTTTTAACATGATAATGTGCAATGCAGATTGGGAGAACCGGGAAACTTGCACTCAACAATTCCATGTCAATCATCTTTCACCAATCCATCAAGTACAAAACCTGAAATAGAAGTCAATCAGAATAGATCAGAGGAATTGTCGCCAATGATGGGTGGGACAAGGACTTCATTTGATAACTACGAACCACCATACAACCCTTGTAATTACAACGGTGGACAAGGCGAAGAAGTTGAAAATATGTGGGCTGATGATCTGTGGTACGATAATGATATAGTTGACATGGAAAGTATGTCTGACCACGAAGAATTTGGAAACAACAAGGTTCCCAGTAAAATCAACGTTGAGGCGGAGGTAGATTGGGACACTGTGATTTAAACATGTTGGAACCGAATATTGATGAAGGCTAGCTAATGATAGGTAGTTTGCAAGCTAAGGATTACTAGAAGCTCCTAGAATTGGGTGCACATTTTCTAAGTCTGTTGCATTTCAAGAGGGTCTTGATCGACTTAGCAATAAAGGTGAATTTCACATATCGTGTTGTGGATGAAAACCGGAATACGTATGCCGCAAAGTGCTCCAATGAATCTTGTAACTGGTACATAAGGGCTTCAAATATAGGAGATCATGTGACTGTCATGAGGTTAGTGCCGACTCATTCATGTGGAACCCAAAGAAAGTCAGCTGACCATCCCTAGCACCGCACCTTTGGATAGCGAGAAAATGTTATGGCCTCTTTTAAGACTCTGTGGACATTACACTTAAGAGTATAACAAGTTATATTTCAAAGCACTGGGGCATAACAACAAACTACAAGAAATACTGGCGCCCAGGTAATGCATGAAAAGAAACGAAGTGTTGATTTAGTGTCACGATATGTTAGTCTAGCATGTTATCATTTACATGCTTAAACTATAGTCGATATCGTGTTACCACACGATGTATGTCAATATCGTGTCATGCCCCACATGACATACGTCAATATTGTGTTACCATAAACACGATCAGGCATCGTGTATGGATTCCGATCACACAAAAACATAAAATGTCGTGCGATCGGGAACACGATGTGAGCCGGTGTCGTATAACATTTACTAAATTGTATTTGGCCATTCGGGTAAAGCTCTTACTGATTTAATAGATGGTGACCCAAACGAATCCTATCGCTTACTTCCTTCTTACGGGAGGCAGATAGAATATATGAATCCGGGAAGTGTAGTTGTGCCAATGAGATTGTGACATTCTCGGACCTATGGGTGGGTACGATTTCAAAAGAGTATTCTGGATGTTTGGCCCTGTTGCAAGAGTTTTCAAAACAACCTTGAGTTGCTAACAGTTGATGCAACCTTCTTGAAAGGAAAGTATCCTAGACAGCTATTGATAGCAACTACACTGGACGGGAATAATAATATGTTGTGTGTTGCATTTGCAATGGTTGAGAACGAATGTGAGAAAACTTGGTGCTAGTTTCTTGAGTTGCATAGAAATCATCTATTCTCTGATCCTCCAGCCGAGTTGGATGCAATCGTTTCAGATAGATAGAGGGGATTGACAAACGCTGTGAAGAAGTTTTTCCCATCTACACACCACGGGTATTGCATCCGTCACATGGCAGCAAATATTCTAGATAGATTCAAGGACAACTACCTAAAGAATCAGCTCCATGTTGTAGCTGAAACATTCAGACAAAATGTGTACGATGAAACAATGAACAACATTAAAGAATATAATCCGGAAGCATATGCTTGGCTAAATAAGATAGGTTCGGATCACTGGGCCAATGTATCATTTCCAGGGAAAAGATATGGGACACTCAGCTCCAATAGGTCTGAAAGTGCAAATGCAATGTTCAGAAAAGCTAGATCGATGCCTATAACGCATTTAATTGAGCACACGAGCACACAACGGCATTATTTGAAAAATGTCGGACGAATAGACAAAATATGATGGAAGAGTTAACCCCATTTGCCCGAAAATACATCAAAAACATGCAAGAAGAAGCAAGGAATGTTATTGTATTGCCTATGTCACTATATGAATTTCAGGTTAATTTGCTACATCACCAGGTACATTGCATTCATATGGCGATGTACATAGCTTGTGCTAGTTAGGGATTCATATCGTGTTAGGTTACACACGTTATTGTCCTTGAATGTGTAAGTCGATGTGTCTTACGTAACGATCGTAAGACACATCGTGTACTCAAGAACACGATAAATTCATTTATCGTGCTATCTTACTCACGATCTTTTCTTCACAGGATGTGGTAAACCTGGTTGATCGTACCTCCACATGTGGAAAGTTTCAACATCTGGATCTACCATGTAAGCATGTAATCACAACAATCGATAATAGACACTTCTATGTGTTTGAGTACTGTGAAAGATGGTACTCTACTGAAATGTATAAACTGATCTATCGTGAGCCCTTACACCCAATGAAGGATCGGCACCAATGGGCACCAGCTAGAGTTATGCCTACATTCAACCACCTATCCCTCAAAAGCAGCGGGGGCGTCCACGAAAAAATCGGATAGAGTCACAACTGCCTCTCAAAGCCCCACAAAAATGTGGAACATGCAGTCAGTTGGGTCACAACTGCAAATGATGTACCAGTGCACAAGGGGGCCCCCCAATGTGGCAGATGTCCCAACTACAAGCCGAAGGAGGTCGAATAATGGCGTACGTATACAGCGTAAGGAGGGAGAGCATCGATCAGGCTTACCTTTTCCACCTCCGTTCTTCAGCTGAAATTTTTTGTATATGCATCATGTTATAATCAACACAAAATATGTAATTAACGTGTTCCTAAAACACTACATGATATAATAGGGTATGTTGTATATGTGTATCGTGTAATCAACAACATGACTTAAAGCGGGTACGTGTTACTAATTACACGATAATATAAATGGATGATAAATTTTGCAGTCAAGAGTGTCTGTTGCTTACACGATATTGGCAATAACGTGTGTTCGAACACATGACAATGACATGATCGTAATGATCCAATTCCCGATGCATTATGCTCGAAGCACCATATTTGATTTGGGTTATGACCAACAACATGTGTCTTTTTCGTTTGGTTGATTACACGACATCACAAACATCCTAATACAAGATGTGAAGTAAACGATAACACGACCTAATACGAGTTGGCGTGTATGCGATAACACGACCTAATAGGCGATCAATAGAACTATAATACGATCAGATATATGTGTACTGCCGTTTCGCGCTATTGAATACACAATATTGATGCAAATCGTTTGATCAATTATATGCCATCTGACATTTGTACAACAACTAAGTACAAAATAATTGGTACAGTAATTAATTACAAAATAATTGGTACAATCATTAATTACAAAATAATTGGTCATAGTAATTAATTACAAAATAATTGATCATAATAATTAATTACAAAATAATTGGTCCTTTTACAATTCATCTGTATCCGGATCAAATTCCTCTTCGATTCGGGCCCGAAGTATAGCAATGCATATCATCGGCCTGATCAAGTCTATTATCTCGAGCTGTCTAAAATCTGGCTGAATGACGCCCCTTGCCAGTTTTGCTACGTAGTACATGATGAACAAACCACAATCTTCATTTGTTTCCTGGTACGGGCATTTGTTGATCTTAGTTAGTGGCCACATCCGAGCCCCCTTTATCTTAAGTGCCTTCTCCATTCCATTGGCAATATGTTTCCTGACATTGTCCACCTTGGCAAAGTGGTAACTGTGATCACCCTTTAGAGGATTGTACCACCTAAATCGCTTCTCCTTGCAGCGGACAATAAGCAAGATAAAATAGCCGCTTTCCATGTTAACATTCAGGCCTCTCAACAATATGCCAGAGAGTTTGCCCTCCTTCTCTGTCGGCCCTTCCGCCATGCCAACGTTAAAGTAGTGCTAAATAGCGAACTTGCCGAAAAAATAGTTGGGGTACTTGCATGGATTTCTCATATTTCGTTCATCTAGGAGTTGGAAGCAGATGTCGATGACCTACACAATACCATACATGTTAGTAATGACACTATAGGCTACCGATCGTCATATGACTTTACACGATAAGTGATTATACTGTGTTTACGATCACACGATGCATTTACAAGTCGTGTATGCATTAACACGTTAGTTTTACTTCAGCAATTACAAGTCGATAGTTAGCGTATATGAAAACCAACGATATGAGCCTATGTTGTGTAAGCAATAAATGATAATTCATTGTAATCTGCGTAAGATATTCAGCTGTTTGATTAATAACACGATAGAGGTTAAAATGTATGAGCAATGAATAGATATTACCTCATTCGTTATGCACTCCTGCTTTAATAGAGATAGGTAGTCGGTGTAGAGGAGTGTCTCTACAGGCCACGACTTGTATGGGTTCAACAGAAATTCCGTGATAATTTCCTTAACTATCGGGGCCTGAACCTCCTGGTGGAACATTAACTCTATGTCAAGATAGTCCTTCGACCGCAGACTTGTCTCCTCGTTGTTCGTCTTAGTCGCAGTATCTTCTTCGATATCTTCAACATTGCGAATACTCTCCATTACGTCAGCATCTACTGGAGGAGTATAAGATATAGTGCCTTCACTGGAAACTGCTATTGGGGCTGCTAGTTCCAGGGTGGGAGACTTTGGATGTGCCTGACGGATAATGCTCGGGCCAGGGACCGAAGCGAGAGGTAGTTTGTCACCAGGCTTTCGAGGTTGGTGACTGTATCCAAACTTTGCTAGCTTCTCATCAATGTAGCTGCTTAAATGCTTTGGCTTCTTCGATACCTGAGCTGCATCTTTCTTCACAGGCTCCTGACCTTGAGCAGATAGTTCAACTACAGTGGACCTCGACTTCCGTTGCGCATGAGGTACAATGGGAGGGCCAGGAGAAGCTTTCCGCTTCACTCTAACTTTACTCGTTTGGGTACTGCTCCTTTATTTGCTTGTTGGGGTGCTTCCGGTCCCTTCAAGGGTTGTTCTGGATTCTCCAGTTGGTCTGCGGGTCCCTCACGGGGTTGTTCCGGCACATCACAGACTTGAGCCACAACCTCAGGTGGAAGGTCTGGTTCCTCTATCTCCCGGGGTTGTTCGTCGACATCCCGGGGAAGGTCTGGTTCCTCTAACTCCCGCTGTTGTTCTTCGACATCCCGGGGTTGTTCCATGAATTCTGCATTTATTTTCGTCAAAAATCTGGTTAATACGGTCCTTTGCAACTTCAAACCAATCTTCTTCTTCGGTTTGGTGGCAGCTTGCAGTTGTTGTTTCTTTGTATTTAAGAAGTAAGTCATCGTATTAGTAACCACACGATATCCACACAAGTCATCATTTACTTACACAATACAGATGCTTATCGTATTTGTAGAAAAATGACAGAAAGCCTAATCGTGCTCACGATCACACGACCACGCAGAGATGGTTCTCACAACTCCTGCTTCAATGTTCGTGTGATCGATGACACGACAATCCAACCATCGTCTTTCTTACTCAACGATATGATCTCTTATCGTGTGCTCAACTACACGAATATCCCCTAACAAAACACAATACATTAAACTGTCGTACTTACTTAAAATGAATCCCTCTTCCACCGGCTGAGGGACTTGTACTGGTTGATCTTTGGGGGCAGATGGTTGGCGAGCTTCTCTTGATTTTGAAGCTCTTGCCTTTGAACGAACCGAAGGTGATCATTCAGTTCTCGGAGGAGGGGTTGATGCTTGGGCAACCACTAGCTGAGTGGGTTCAGGTGGCTATTCTGTCTCTCATTCCTCGGGGGGTTGCATCTATTTTATGAGGCTAGTTGCCACCTCTAGATCGTCCTTAACATGCTGGAGTGTAGCTGCAACTCGATCTGTGTTCCATTCCCGCTCACCGTATAGAATAACCTTCTCCAAAACAACTTCACATATTCTTGTCATGACATCAACTGGCATGGCGAATGATTCAACGACGTCATGGCTGGAATGTACATGCCTGATGTCTCATCGTGGCTGGCATGGCCGGGTCTCATTGTTTCGAAATGCTGCATACCCACCTTCTTAGCTTTCGGGGTCGCCCTTTGTCCATCCATCAAGTGCGCCTCTTCGGCAATTGGTGTGATGCTTATAACAATTTTCGAGTCTGGCTTCAGCCTCATGAAGACATCTTCTTACCACTTTCTCATCCGGTGATGAGCTAGAATCTTATTCCTCCCCTTTTCGTCGGCCGGGTCAAGTTGATCGGCCTTCTCCACGTAGCTCAAAAGTTGGGTAAATCCGGGCCACCTCTTGTGGAGGACCACTGGGAGCCCATATGGACACATGCTCATAAAACCATACTTGGTGGACAATAGAAAAGAATAAAAACATTAGTCTAAAATGTTAAGTATCTTCACTATAACAAATTAGTCGTGTTACGGATAACACGCTAGAAGCCACGTCGTGTTTTCGGTAACACGATACATTATGATCGTTTAATGTCCTATCCACAATATAATACATAGTCGTGTTTTCGAGAACACAATATGTCTACGTGCATGTTAAATGGCATATGGTCAATAACACGATTGAGAGTTTGTATCGTGTGACCGATGAGGCAATATTCATCTCTGTAAAACATATCATGTCATTATAAATATGATATTAAAATTTGCATATTATAACACATATGAGCGTTACCTGGAGCACTAATGAATCCCCTACGAGAATTTTGGTTGTGGCAAAACGCTCATCCTGTCTGCTCATGATGTTCTAGTGGGCTGCCGATATGCCTCTCATTAGCAAATCATGTACGGTGCCTGCCTAATTGTAGCTCCCCACGATGGACATGTCATCTAAGTAATCACACAGAGCTGGGGATATGGCTTTGTTGCTCACGTGAATAGCACGAGGACACCCATGTGTACGATCACTAACCGTGCTAAGTCCTCGTCTGAAACATTCATTGTTTCCGTAGCCACTTCTTTGAACAATTCTTCCAGTCCTGTCTTCTCTGTCCGCTTCCCTTGGAAGAACTTCTTGTAGAATTCCCCCTTGCCTTGGGCAGCCTTCCCCTCACTACTTTTCAATTTACACGGGTTCCCTTTTCCACTCAACCCCGTGATCATAGCACTTCAGCCACTGCGAGGGGTAGTCTTTTGCCCCTTATGTTGAAGACCTCCAATGAGTCGTCCCAACAATCACCAATGAGTACATCCAACAACGGCCTGGAGATGATGGGCTCACAATCATATACTGGGTAGAACCCAGACTCCACTAAAATCGCCTTGGATCCCGGATGTGAATCTACAAGGTCTTTTGATAGACACAGTCCAGCAGGGAAACTATTCATTCCCAGACCCAGTCTTCTCCCATAGATTCTCTTCTTCTTCTCTTTCGCAACCTTCACTGACTCCGCCATTTAATGTAATACTCTAACTTTATGACTGAAAAATTGGATATATATATATATATGTCAATCAACAATAGGCTGTGACCATAATCAATAGCCGCGTTGGTTCACACTTTCTAACTAACTTCTATAGAGACGATAAGTATATGTATCGTGTAATCGAACATACGCTAAGAGGCCCTCGCATACACGACATCATTATGGTTAAACATTGTGTTTCCACCATCTTATTGAGCACATGATATGTGAAGTATCGTCTTTCTGACGCAACGATAGTCTGATTCGACGACCTATGTCGTGTGTTCGAGTACACGCTAAATAAAAAATCGTGCATACAAATATCCAAAATGCCTTACCACGAAACCTCCACTATTGTTCTCCGAGCCGGATTGAGCACTCATTCGGCCACTGCTTTTCCGAAATTGCCGCAAACCCGATTTGTGCTACAAACAAGAACTAGCTTTAGGGTGTACAGTTTCAAAACTCAACTTATGAGAAACCTTTGTTCCAAAACTCATTCTTCACAAACTCAAACTCGTTCCAAAACAAAAAATCCCTAACCTTCAATGTTTTGGCTGGATAGGTCACAAAAGCTTCTCACACGCCGCTTACACGGTGCTCAATTGGGGGACTTTCCATTCGAAAGTGAGTTTTCAATCGGAATGGAGTTTTTCACTCGGAGGAATCGCCGACGTCTAAAGTCATATGCCAATGAATGCGACTTTGTGAGGGTTTAACACGATATAAAACCCTACCTCCGATCAGGGGTATTTTCATCCAAATTTTAACTTATATCGTGTTATTCCAGGTCATATGGCATTTCCGTTTAAAATCTAGGTAATATGGAATATTTCATTCTTTGGTCAGGCAATATGGAAAAAACTCTAGAGATCATCAATGTTGGGGTCAGAGTTGTCAATAGCAAGTGTAGAAGGAACAGAGATTGTGAGTAAATGGCCGTCGGAGTCCTCAATTGCCGATGCAGGAGGAACAATGAGCAGGGTGGCCAGAGTCATCGATTGCCGATATGAGTATATGGTTACTATCTATGAATGAGTAGATACATATTTGAAAGCGAAAAATCTGTATAAGATAAATGAAGGCACAAAATGTACCTACTCTACTTACACAAAAGTACTTGTTTACTATCAGCCTTGTTCACAAAAAATATATCATTTGGTCCATACCATACAAAAATGTTCACACATGCGCAGAAACCGTTAGGGAAGCATTAGGTTAAATACTCAACCTAGTATGCTGCAGTAAATGTATATTTATTAAACATATACTCTCTCCCCAACAAAAGATTATAATCTCTTTTCAGTTCAAAAATTATAGAAGACCATTCCAGTAAAATCTAAAATATTTACTTTAGTAATAGATCATTGCAAGTAGGTCATATTAACTTTGAGTCTCACTAAGTAAATATTTTACACAAACAAGTAGTAAATAGTTTGAGACACAAAGAAAACAATATAATTCCACCGTGCTATTTATTTACTTTGTATACCATTGTAAGTATGATATTAGTTTAAAAAATTAGAATTAAAATGAACCATATAGTCCAATCACTGTATTATGTAGTTCATTCAGTAAAAAGAACAAAAGTTCTAGCCAACTACGTGCAAAATGAAAAACGGATAGTAAGTTAAAAATTGACGATGTAAATTGCAGAAAACATGGAGCCCAAGGCTCTAGTGCCAAGTAGGCATGGCAGGAAAGGTGGTAGACTTCGAGCTACACGATATGTAAAGCATTTTTCTGGAAACTGTTGGGAAATCTCCATAAAACAAACTGAGAACAGTGTTAGGGAAATGGAGGATGAGCATGCTCTGTTGGTTGATGAATGGAGTGAAATTGGTCCGTCACAGAATATCTTTGATAACTTTCCTGCAGAAAACATGGAGCACAACGCTCTAGTGCCAATTAGGCATGGCAGGTAAGGTGGTAGACTTCGAGCTACAATATGTGAAGCAAGTCATTAGGGGATTTTTCTAGAAACTGTTGGAAAATATGCATAAAACAAAGATAAATAAGAACACACAGATTTCAAGGATCACCATCTTTCATATGTCAACGAGGAAAGCCAAAATAATTCACTTCGGCTATCTTTTGCCGGTGTTGGAGGAATAGAGATCGCCGATGTTGGGGTCGGAGTTGTCAATAGCCGGTGTAGGAGGAACGGAGATTTTAATTCGATAGAGGCCGGAGTCGTCAATCGCCGGTGCAGGATGAACGGAGATGAGGGCAGATGGATTGCTGGTGTCAGAAGAGAAGGATCCTGCTCCCATTAGCGCATGAATGGGGGCTTTTTTCTGGAGTTCTTTTCTATTTAGACAAGGGTATATTAGTCTTTTGCCTAAACTATGGAACTAATCTTAATATCCAATAATTATGGGAAAACTACCCTTAGGTCCTAACTACTGCTTTCAATAACTAATAAGTCTCGACCAAAACCATGTCATCTGGCGCGTCCTACCTAAAAGTTTTCCTATACCTCTAAGTCCTTTTTTTTACTGCAATGCCATTACATTTTAGAAAAATCCAAAATTACCCCTCCCACGATAATTCTAGTTCCGCCATCGTTACTCTGCTCACTTATCTCCATTGTCGCCGGTTTTGCCCTTCTTTTCTGGGAGTATTTTCACTGTGAAAATTTTCTCTGGCAACTCCTCTACAAGAGTTGCTAGTTTATGATCTCGTCCAAATCACTGTGTTCCCTCCTCCATCTGTTCCTATCTCGGTCAAATTGAAACTCTTCTCTTCTTCGCCAGCCGTATGAAGGGTTGACTCATCTCCTTGTTCTTGCTCACTATAGTGTGTAGGCTGCAATAGTCAGGCATCTCTTTTGAGGATCTTCCTGTGGCTCCCCGTTAGGGGCATCGTCGTCTCCGATCCTTCCTTTGGCTTCATTCTCTTTGGCATCGGAGTTGCGCACAATCCTTTGCCCCTTTCTCTTTTTAAGGATCCCTCTGAAAGCAAGCCTCAAGATCTCAAAGGTGGCGGAGTCTTGTCTCTCTCGTCAGGTAGATATGCATAAGAAATCCTAAATGATGGTTCTTTCCTTACCTTCTCTTTCCTATACGAAATCTTCACCATTGTCTCCCCCTCCTTGTAAGGTCTTTTTCTGTTTTGATATTATTGAATGGACCCAGGGCTCTCTATAGTTGATAAATTCAAGGCCCTTGCCAAGTTCGACAGGCAGTTCTTCAAGGATGCAATACAGAGAGCCTCACGTTCTAGTTGCCAAAATCCGGTATGGTTGCCTTTTTCACTTTTGTCTCTCACCCATTTATTTGCTTTATGCGTTTATGGTTATATCAGTTGAATTTAAACTCATAGGTTGGCTTATTTCATAATGGGTTATAGTGTTGGTGGAGAGAGCAGAGAAGAACAATGGGGTGGGTGCCCAAAAATCAATTGGTGCGTATGTGTTCATGTTTTATTTTTATCTTGTGAAATTATTTTTACTTGTGGATGATTACAATAGTAATTAATCATGATGAACGAGCTTCTTTTGAATTGAGGGCAATAATTGTTCTAAGCAATCAGGATGAACCACCTTCAAAACAAGCAGGTTGTACATTGTAGTTTGGTTAAAGAAGTGATTATTTAAAGTTTCTTTACAACTAGTCTCGGCAGTTCCTTGATACTTCTGAGGCAGCCAAAATACAAAGTTTGTCTTTGTTCTGAGTACGTCAAAAAAGTTAGACAAGGTAGTTCTTGAACTTGAGAAATCTCTGAGTTATAGTTAAGATTGATTGACTCATCTAATCTTAAATGATCATCTAGAACAAAAGAAAGGCACATTTCAGCATTCAAGTTTTTGGCTGAAGGAGCTACATCTGCAGCTAGGTGATTAGAAGTGGAAAAGGGTGTCTTAAAGGTATAATTAACTAACATCTGTAAGTTTCCAATTTTAAATATATTCTTCATTTGAGATGTAGTAATCAGCAAGAATGTATGTTGACTAGAGATTTTCAAAGAAAGTATGCTGAGAAGAATGAAAATGAAACCAATCATGCATGTTTAATTTGGCTTGAAAGTATGTCTTAAAATCACAAGTTTGAACATTGTTAAACATCTTTTAGGACTGTAACTTCATTTATATAGGGAGAGATGGATTTTACTCTATTGTTACTTTTGATAGACTTATTGTCTTCACTCTACTCTTACAAAAGTTAGACAATTTTCAGCTCTTACTGACATGTGCAAATGATGGCCATAATGGGGCCAGCTCCTGAATATGGAATTATTGTCTGCCTTCCACTGCAGCGCAAGCTTAATTTCTAGATCTTCAATGGCATCCCCATTATCACCTAATGAATAAGCCAAAAGACCATCTATCTCACTAGTAGCAAGTGAAATATGTAAAGGAAATATTCAAGTGTGCAATTTTTTGTCATGGCTTGTGGGATTGTAATGAATTAAGTGAGCAATTTCAACATTTTCATGGAAAAAATTCCTACAATTTCATGCCTCTTAGAGCCTTTTCCAATGGAATGTCACTATGTTTTTTTGTCCAAACATTTGTTCAACTTACGTGTTTTATCAAATAAATATGTTTCTATATTTGTACAAAAAAACGATGGGATACATGGGCTTTTGTCCATTTTTTTAGTTGAGACTATTGTAATTTTCATGTGCAGGGAAACAATTTCTTTAGAGAGGAAGTGATGCCTCGAACACCGTTTCCTAATGGCTAGAGAGGCACTAACAAGTTCTACCCAGTGGGCTTCACCAAGAGGGGCCTTTGCATTCGCTGCCAGCCATGAGTGGAGGATGAGATAGGACACTAGAAATCCCCACCTTGTCCTCTCAAGAGTTACCCACAATAGGGCACTCTATACACACATCTGAACCTATTACAATTTCTTGTCTGTTCCTTCATAACGTAGCTACTTTTGCTCCAGTAACATTATGGAGGAAGGGGAAGGGGCACCTCGTGGTCTCTGATATACATACCCAATTTTGCATGGGGTCATTGCACCTACCTTTTATTTTGAATTCTAGAATATTTATGTTGTATAGTTTTAATCTTGTCGGTAAAAAAAATCACATGGCATCACATAATATATATTCAGCTTATTAACTATAAATATTTCTTATTTTTCTACACCTATATATATATATATATATATATATATATATATATATATATATATATATTATTTATTGATTGCTGTGGCTGGTGAAATATGAGGTGGGTCATTGCAAAAAAAAGAAGATAATAAGAACTAACTTGGGTCATTATTACATTTTTTTGGCATTGTCATGGTTCATTACTCAATCAAATAAAAAATGTGTGAGGGAGAGACTAGTGTGCAAAAATGGGTATACGCAGCGTAGTCATGCAGTTTGAAAGTGGTTATTTGCAGTTTTATTCAAATTGGCACTAAACATGATGAACTTTCCTAGAGTTATTCAAGCATGTAAAAACTTATACTTGAACCCTAGATATTTAGACTATAAATCTTGAGGTCTAGTTATTCATTATAGTTCTTAGTTACATGGTTAATTTACTTCAACATTGGAATTTAATCTTAGTTATTGTACGTTACCCTTGCAAGCACATGTACATATATATGGGATAAATGGTAAATTTGAAAATGTTTATTACAATCTAAGTAGATTGCAGCTTGCGTTCCATATTAAGCTATATTACATGTAAATATTTATACTACTAAAACAAGTAGATATGCAAAATATCTCACTTAGTAAATAAGCCTGTAAAGTAAGATTATACTCTAAAGTAAAATTATATTATGCAAATATTTTAAAGTAAAATTATATATTTAATATATATCCCTACTACTTAAACAGATAGATATCAAACATATCTCCCTTAAAATAAGCATCTAAAGTAAGATTATGCTCTAAAGTAAAATTATATTGTGCAAGTATTCTAAAGTGAAATTATACATTTAATAAATATCCCTACTACTAAAACAAGTAGATATTAAACATATCTTCCTTAAAATAAGCCTATAAATTAAAATTATGCTCTAAAGTAAAATTATATTATGCAAGTATTCTAAAGTAAAATTATACATTTAATTTATATCCCTACTACTAAAACAAGTAGATAACAAACATATCTCGCTTAGTAAATAAGCCTCTAAAGTAAGATTATACTCTAAAGTAAAATCATACTCTATAAAACCAAAAACAAACCTATAGTACATTGTAGCAAAACCTAAAATACAAAATCAATAATAAACTTAAAATACAATCATATATCTCGACAAAATTATAGCAAAACATTAAAATAAGAAAAATAGAGCAAAAAATTATACTTTGCATACCTATAGTATCCAATAAAATATATTGACAATAAACGCAGTAGTAAAATAATACTTGAAAGAGATTCTAAAGTTTTAAAAAATTATAGCTTTAAAACCATTTACTGTCATTTGGTAATTGAACCTAAAACATATTAATACTAAAAAAACCTAAACTATATTTGACAATTAAAATTTAAAGTATATTATAAAATTAAAACTTATAGTATAATCATATTGTATACAAAATTAGAATTAAACTAGCAGATTAATAGCCTGATCCAGGCAGCCAAATTGTCAATTAAAAAAATATGCAATCTAAGAAAACAATATATGAAGAGAACATAGATGAATGGCCCAGATGAGGTTCATTTATGAGACCAGTGCTGGCAAAAGACCAGAAGACAGAGACAGAGGAAGCCCACTGGCTTTATTGCATATGGGCCCAAGGAAGCCCATGATCCCTACACATGCATTTTTTAAGCGTTATTATGGAGTATTAAAATACCCCTTTTAAAGAGCCGGCAATATTTGCCCGGCTGCAGCTTCCTTGAAAAGCATCTGTGTATAGAATCTTTTTGGGCTCCAGCCTGTGGAGTTTCCAACCCACCCCTCCTTTACAGTGGGATCCCACGGAGTCGGTTTATACAAACCAACATAATTAAACTCAAAGTGGGCTCGCACGCCTTCTTCGCCGCCTCAGGGACGAGTAAGATGATACCAAGTCATGTAAGGCGAGCCTGATCAACCGCTCGTTCTCGGAGTCATGGCCAGAGCTCCGGAGAGAAATGAACGAGGAGCTGAGTGGAGGGATCGATAGGAGGGTGTTCCACTGCAATAACATTGTCAACTTGAGGGGTTCGTTCGACAATGGGGTTGGTAAGGAGTTTGGGAGTGGGAGGAGGGGGAGGGGAATGGGGTGCAGAGGGGTTGGAAGAAGAAAGAGGAGTTCGTGCTAGAGAGACCGGAGCGTGAGGTACTCGCCGAGCCATTTCAACAACGGGCTGCTGAGGTTCTACCTGACTCGGCTGAGGGGCAGTAGTCGGAGGAACGGGTTTGGTATCTCCGGAAAAATCAAGTCCAAAAGCTTGCACTCGTTTGCAAGGAGCATGCTGCGTCTCTACTGATCACTGTACTGATCAACCGCCTTGCCCTGGCCCACCAGGTGTTCTTCCCTTTCTGCTTTACCGTCTCCCTGTTGTTGCTATTTGGTGAATTACATCAGTTTTACAGTTGCAATGGTTTCCCCTTTCCTCATCTCTGATTAAATTATCGTCGGAGGAAAAACATCAGTTGTCGAGGAAATCGTCGATTAACGGAGGAAGATCGTCCGGTGCCGATATTGGGGAGCAACTCGATCGCCCAGGGCTTTTTAATCTAATTGTGGCTACGGCTATGGCTACGGGTTTTTATATTTAGATTAAGAGGGTAAAGTAGTCATTTTTTCATCCTTATTTATTGTTGGGACGCATCGGTGCTAATTAATACGGTCGGGACTAACTAGTAATTAGCCCATTTATATAGGACTAATCAGTTTCCGCCCCAATAATTATTGGCGTTAGTAACATATTTGAACTTGTCTATGCTGTTGACTCCAAAAATACCTTTGTATAAATTATTGACAAGTTTGTTAAGACGCATTCATCATTTTATCTTCAGCCATTTACAACGGAGATCAAACTTATAGAAAAATTCCTTTGTAGCTGGAGAAAATAAGTATTGTTTAAAGAAAATCATACAAGGCAAGCAAACTGTTTGCAAACTAACATAGCCAATCTTGTCTATTGTCCTCATAGACATGTATATATGCACCTTCAACTGCTTTGAAGTTGTTGCGAAAATTGATTGTAAAATAAAGAGAGCGCACAAACTTCCTCTTCAAGTCCCACCTGTGCAGTGATATATTTTCTTACATCCACGGGTAAATGGCTTGCCTGATTTTGCAGGGTCGGCAGATGCAGCCCTGTCACCGTGATCGATGGGAGGATAGACTATCTACTTCGGACGCTGTTGGAGTAACCTTCGATTAATATCAGAATCCATCAAGAACTCGTCCTCTTCAAGGCACTCTCCAATGGACCCATTGCATGCCGAACTCTTCTGCAATGAGTCTGAGAAGGCGCTTGAGGAAGATGACCCCAAGAGAACTGCTAGAATTGCTACATGGATGATGACTCCCCTCTTCAGCTCCATTCTCAGGTCTCTTCTCTCTTTATTTTTGTCTGAGGCACTCTTCCAAACATGACCCTTTCCTTTATAGAAGGGAGAGACACTTGGTAGCTGGCTCTAATTAAACAATGCATTCTCGGCCAGTTATTTAAAGGTAATACTTTCATAGCTCATGTGAAAGTGTCCATATGCACCTCACCATTGAACATCTTTTATTGCACCTACCATTGGCTTTTATATTTTTGCTAAGTCATCTCATCTATACCTGCAGCTTTGGCCCAGTTAGGTGTGGATTGTCGGTCGTAGCTACAATTCTAATTCTTGTGACCTCCTATAACCTTTTTTCACCAAAAAATATATAATTTCTGTTCTTTTCATACCTTAGTAATTATTGCGACGAAGGAAACTTACAGAAAGTCGATTGAATCAAATGTATACGCTATGTCCTTAAGACAAAATTTGCCCTCCTTACTGGTGCCTAGAAATCACTTTGGCATTTGTCTCCCAGCATAAAACAATCCATCATACGTTGTAGAAACACCTTCGCACAGCGTATGCATCGAACCAGCGTTATGGAATTGCTCTTATAGTAAATGATAATTCCGAAAAATAATTTTTAGTGTTTTACAAGAAATCCTGTTGAAGACAACCCATCCCGTTCAAACGAACGTGTCTGCCCATTAATGGACATATTTTGGTTAGGAGAAAACTAGACCCATTTTGGGTTAAGAAAAAACTAAATGAATTTGCCCCAAAAATAATTATCTTGTAGACCCAACCTGACCCAGCCTGCCCTACATGTGAACTGAACTGAACCGAGCCGAGCCGACTGGACAGACAGCAGTGGTGGCATGCGTGCGTGTGGGTTAACCAACCTAGGTATATTGGTCCAATATGTATCTCCCCCACAAAAGTGGGGTAGCCTAAGGGCCTCACTTGAAAGTAAGACTATTCATAACCTTCAACCAATTCACATGACCCACTTTCCAACAATCCTCCACATGAATAAGAATTAGCTAGGTAACTATGCAAAAAAATGCATATAAATATTAACAACAAAATATTAAAAATTTCATGCATGAGGAAAATGTAGTTTTTGACTTTGAAACTTCCGTTGTGAAAACTATCGGGTCACTAGCTAATCAGCGAATGTGATGTCTTAAATTATTCAGCGATTTGTGTAAACTAAGACAATAGAATTCACATAGTCATTCCCCAACACAATGTGGTTCTCATGATTGTGTTCATTTCAGCCTTGAATAAACCTAATTTTTATGAGTACTCTAGAAGATTTAACCTTAAAATCCTCATAAAAGCGTCCCCTTTACACTCATATAGGCGATTCTTATTAGGAGTATCCTGCCACCCCCACTTAAATTAATTCAAGCTATAGGAACCATTAAAAGCAAAGCTCATCCTAATTCACTTTATAGGTATCAATATCTCATCATAGGAATGAGACGAGATGTTATCTCAATAGTAATTTCCTTTGAATCTCCTACAATTTGATTGTCCCTTTCAACTTAGATCTTGGGATTTCTAGTCAACTAGGTTGGGTTACTATTATGGTGATTTTTAATGCATAAGCTTCAAGCCCATTCCCCTCGACGAATTGCTCACTTGTTATGTGGTCAAATCCTTGGTAAGCATTCAACTAGAGTGCAATTATTTTATGGTATTATGTCTCCGATATATATGTCGAGACATACTATTATACAAGTTATTCTATGCCCTTCCTATAGCCGATTGGCTATCGCAATGGATGCAAATAGGCGGCATAGCACTACAACAAAATTAGTTTGTAGCGACGCTTTTATTAACGACGCTCACGACAGTGTCACTAATAACTGTTATTTGCGACGCTCTCAAAACAGTCGCAAATAAAATATCCTTTTAGCGACGCTTTATTGACATTGTCGCAAATAATACCATTATAGCGATGTGTACTAATATGCGTCGCTATAATCTGGATAGTAGCAATGGTTATTCAAAAGCGTCGCTAATATTTGCATTAGTAGCGACGCTACAAGATAGTTTATTAGTTACCGGGCTAGATTAATAGCGACGTTTTTAGTGGAGCGTCGCTATAAAACGTATTAGTAGCGACGCTCTTAGTGGAGCGTCGCTAGAAAATGCATTAATAGCGACGCTGTCACTCCCCAGCGATGCCCGACCCGAGCCTAACCCGGTCCAAGGGCCGGTCAAGCGCGCGGGGGCGACGAAGTGAAATTGAGAAACGATTCTAGCGGAAGACTTAATCCCTAACCACGGGCGATTAACAGCAACACGGAGTGCGCACAATCCTTTGAGCAAGAGTAAATAAAAGGGAAGAAAAAGGTGTTGCTTATCACAAAGTAAACAACAATCTCAAACCCACAAACTTAGTTAAGTAAAGCCCACACCGGCTCAAAATAAGTCATAAGCAAACATAACTGTAACATGTGACATAAAACCACAACAAGAACCCTACACAAAGGTTCGAACATAAAGCATGAAAGAAACGATGATAAGTCACGCAACGATCTCCATCATCACACCCAAGCTACCTCTGACCTTTCCTCAAAAAGGCAATCCTGTCCGTCTGCGTGTCGCACCACACAGCCCCAAATCAAAACACAAAAGAGGGGTGAGTTTTAACACTCAGCAATGGTTTTAATATCACTAACAACGTTGAAAATACGGTAGCATGGTGATATAGTCTTTTAAAAACAACGATGTACAAGGTGTATCACTTTCTGATCACATATTTACATCACTTATACACTGCATAACATCATAACTCAAACATGCAGGGATGTATCTCTAGCATACCAATTTTCACATGCATTCACATCATAACCAATCCCGCATGGACGTATCTCAATCATACGTATTCTCACATGCATAATGTCATCACAACCAATCCCGCATGGATGTATCTCTAGCATACATATTCCTACATGCTTTTTATCATCAAAATCAACCTGCATGGATGTATCTCTAACATACATATTCCACATGCATAACATCAAAATCAACATGCATGGATGTATCTCTAACATACATATTCCACATGCATAACATCAAAATCAACTTGCATGGGTGTATCTCTAACATACATATTCCACATGCATAACATCAAAATCAGCATGCATGGATGTATCTCTAACATACATATTCCCACATGCATTCACATCATAACCAATCCCGCATGGATGTATCTCTAACATACATATTCCACATGCATAACATCAAAATCAACATGCATGGGTGTATCTCTAACATACATATTCCACATGCATAACATCAAAATCAGCATGCATGGATGTATCTCTAACATACATATTCCCACATGCATAATGTCATCACAATCCACCTCCATCAAGGAGTAATCACACGTTAACGTCACACAGACGGGAGCATAGACAAGGCCACGAAGGCGTGTCATGGTACAAAATTCTACACAAGAATTCAAGAAAGATCGGGGTTGTCAATCCCTAATACTGCCGCCACAGACGATCCTGGCCAAGGATGTCCCATTCTCACACGTAGAATCTAGAGCAGGGGTGTTCGCCTCAGTGGACATCTCCTGCGGAGGGAAGAGCCCGAGTTCTCACACAGAGAACCCTAGAACACGTGGTAGCGGGGTGCACACGACATACCACACTGGATTCTCAGGGTCCAGATGACACACATAAAAATATTCTCACGTATCCGCAAGACAAGTACACAACTCGTCCCCACATCATTCCATTAAACAAGACTCAACCCGGGGAGTGCACTTGTTCCACACAGGAACTTCAAATCGTTCCACACAGGAACTTCAAATCGTTCCACACAGGAACTTCAAATCAAAATATGTCCTTTCAAACCAATCAACTTGCGATTAATCCATGACCGATAAACCCGGCACACAATTCCATCACATTGCATCCAATCGGTCAAATTTGATTAATCACGATGAAGCCTCAATTGGAAATCCATTTTCATGATGCGTGCAGCATGGTACATGCATGGGCAAAGCATACATGAATCCCAATCATGATAAGTGCTCTCACCAGCCCCTAATGCATCATTCATAATCACGATATTAAGCTTCAACATCATCATTTAACCCCCACATGTGTGTGTGTAACTAGTAGAAGCCTTTCATATGATGCATATTAACATGCTTGAAAATCAACTCACCACCACACTACACATGTGAATTTCTACCTAAACATGAATTCCAGCGGAAATCATAGTAGAAGAATCGTTGAAATCTTAGCTAGATTCAAAACTCAACCACAAAGGCTAAACACCTATAACATCACTCATTTCATCATTGAGTCATGGCATTCACCAACATTCACACACCATTAATCACAATTTATCATGACAAATCTGTCCAACAATGATTGTAGTCCTATTGAAATATGCTTAACCAAAGGGAAACAACTATTCATAATTTCAAAATAACGATTCCAATATCATGCCACAAAACATAAGTCATTCCACCATCACTAAGCATATATCTCAACTCCATAAACTCAATAGCATGCATTTCCAGTAGCCTATCATAGCTTAAAACACTCCATATTCATATAAAATTGGCAAGCCAAAGTGGAATCATCAAAATAGGCATCATACACTCAACATGCAATTTTCTGTGTAGCCGATCGATCGCCCTTCAGGCCGTTCGATCGGTTACACGCAAAATTTTGAAATTTTCAGTTCAGCCGATCGATCGCCCTGCAAGGCCGATCGATCGCCAACACGGCAGAACAGTCATCTTCTTCCTTTCGCAAATCCAAACCGAAACACCATAGAAAACACTTCAAATCCACATCTAACACCCTAATCATCATCAAAAGTCCTCCTTGACTTCCAGAATATCAAACCAAACCATAATAATGCAAAACCCTAAGAAATCGGGATTAAATAATTCCATTTTCTAATCTTACCATTAACACACTAAATCAAGCAAACCATTTCGAAATAAGCCAAAAAATGAAGAGTTTTACCATGGATAAACAGAGATTTTGAAGACCCATTACCTCAGCACTTGATTAAGCTCGGATTGAAGAGTCACCCTTCTTGAAATCCTTGAAAATACAATGAGTTTGAATTAAACACCAATGGAAATCGATTTACTTAAGAAATCCCTAATTAAATCTTAGATCTAGGGCTTGTTGGTAGTAAAAATTGAAATTTGAATGTTAGGGTTTGTAGTAAAACACAAATCAGTAGCTTTTGATGGTCAAAAACGAATTGAATCAAGGGGAAAATGGTAGATTTAGAAGAAATTAAGAGAAAAGCCATGGATTAGTGCTTAATTAGAGCAAGCTTACCTTAATCGGCTTCTAATTCGGGCCTAAGTGGGGATTAGGCCAGACCTCCTTCCTTAGCCTATTCCCAAAAATGGAAATGGCTCAGGTTTGCCCTTTTATAGTAAGGGTTGGGGTAGGCATAGGTAAGTTTTGGGGTGTAAATACGAAAAGTAGGCTAAAAGTGGGTATTTTGCAAATTTAAGCACGAATTAAGCCTAATAAAATTCTGAAAATTTTTGTGTGACCTTAAGTACATGTCTAGGTTCATTTGACATAAAAATAAAATTTTCAACCGTGGGGCCCACAGGGGTCCCGCCAAAACCCTAATTTTTGGGAAAATAGTGAAAAATCCGAAAAATTCCAAAAATTCACATTTGGTTTAAAATCACTTAAAACCACTAATATTGAAGTTAATTTTGGTTAAAACCATCACAAACTCTATTTATTTACAAAATCACCAAATAAGATTAGAAAACAAGTAAATCTCACGATAACCCATAATTAAAGAAAACCAAAACCGGTTTAAAGATGAGGGTCCTTACAGACGCTTCTAGCTGAGCGTCGCTATAAAATGCATTATTAGCGATGCTTTTAGTGGAGCGTCGCTATAAAATGCATTAGTAGCGACGCTCCACTAAAAGCGTCACTACTAATGCATTAGTAGCGACACTTTTAATAGAGCGTCGCTATAAAATGCATTAGTAGCAATGCTTTTAGTGGAGCGTTGCTATAAAATGTATTAGTAGCGACGCTCTAATAAAAGCGTCGCTATAAAAATGAATTAGTAGCGACGCTTTTAATAGGGCGTCGCTATAAAATGTATTAGTAGCGACGCTCTTACTGAAAGCGTCGCTATAAATTGTATTAGTAGCAACGCTTTTAGTGGAATGTCGCTATTAATTAGATTATATAAATATATTATATAAAAAAATAAATAATTATTTATTATATTATAAAAAAAATTATTTATTTTAAAAAATTAACTATTTACTAGTCCTATTAAATTATATTGATGTAGATATCATGAAAAACATTACTACTACGTTAACATAAAATCTTATAACTTATTTATTTATAATTAATAATTTGAATAATGAAAAATATTGATGATATTCCTCTTGGTCATGCATTGGTAATATTATTTCTGTTTTAAATAATGATGATAAAGTAGTAATAAATAATATTAATTTATTATTAATTTCATTTACTGGTACTATTAAATTATATAAATATAATAAAAAATATTTTAAATATAGTAATTAATATTTAGTCTTGCAACTTATTCTATTTATGACCATAGTGAAACTAATTTGTCGTTTGTTATACCTTTTCAACCAGTCATGTGGTATAACACTTTACTAAAAACTAAATTTTTATAAAATTGCTCAAAAAATTGCCTCAAAGTCTAGACACTCGTCAAAGGAAAATTATGTCCTGCTTGACAATGAATTTTACAAAGCTATGATGATCAATGTCATACGTACATTTGACATTCTTTCTCTTTCTTGAAAACATAATAACTAGTAATAGAATTATGAAAAACCACTAAGATGTATTCCAATTTATCTATCAATATTATATTAAATACTATATTAAAATCTAATATATATATTTTCCTAAACGAGCTACATTAGGTTGGGGTAGGAATTAATCTATTAGTATCATATTTGGTTCGAATTTTAATGTTGTACAACACTAGGTTTGCATCTCGGGTCGGGTTAAGTCGAGTTTTGCAGGACCTGACTTGAGATATGAACCGAGTCTGTTAGACCTAACCGAGCCTAGCCTATGTGCGACTATATATGAACTGGATGGATGACAATTGGGTAGATGTATATATACATAAAGTATGGTACGTACGTTTTGAATCAAGTTGGATTTTTGTAAAAATATTTTTAAAAATTAATTGACTCATATCACATATGACCCTGGGATGGCCTGGGCTTATTTATATTATAATTAACTCAGCATTAAAAGTATTAGATATTAATCTAAAAGATAAATTTTAATATGATAATACATGAGACCAAGCAGAATTCCTCCTTCAATTTTTTTTTAGTAAAGCCTCAAATAAACCGGCAATTCTTCCCACTAAAAACAACTAACTCTTACTCCCACTCCCACTCCTGCGTTTCATGACTAATCTACTCAAAATAGATACGCTAAGTAAGCAATGATATATATCCTTAAGAATCGCGTTACATAAAATTTAACCCTAAACTGGGAATCCCGCTACATGAAGAGGAGTCACACACCATGGAGGTATTTCTTCACGTTAGCCAGAAAACAGTACAAATAGACTGTGTCTTTGTGAAATTTTGTCTTCAATCTTTATTTTTCAATTAGTAGAATCTAAATCTTCATTCCATATCCTATATTGGAATGAAGATTAGCGAATTCATATATCATTTTAGCATAGGGATGCCACTTGGGTCGGGTAATTAATGATAAACCCAACCCGACCCTAATGAGTCGGGTTTGGGTTTAGGTGATCCAACCCGACTCGAATATAAATATAAAAATAATATTTATATATTTATATATTTTTTAATATTATTATTTAAAAAATTTTAAAAAATATTTAAAAAATATTTTTTTATTATATTCAGGTCAAACGGATTGGGTTTAAGTCCGGGTCAAATTTAGGTCAGAGTTTTGTTATATAGTATCGGGTTCGGGTTTGGCAAAACCCAACCCAAACCTAACCCGCAGCATCACTATTTTAGCATCCAAATTTTATCGGAGCCCAAATTTCTTCGAAGTCTATAAATTCATAAAAACCCGACCCAAGCCAACTTTGACCCACTTGTACCACACAGGGCTTTCAATGTAGCCATATACAACACGATCCCATCACACTCAACTCGCGCCAAATCCGGACCAAATCTCCCACGCTTATAAAATTGCCTCTCCCACGCGGGATGCCTTTTGCTCTCCTGCCATACCGAAACTCTGTCAATCCAGCCCAAAGTGCCTTTGCTCCGACGCTGGCAATCTCCCTTCGTCGTCCGTCTCACAAATCGCCGTCATTCTCCCTGTGTCCGCCGTCTCCCAAATTGTAGTCAATCTCCCTCTGTCTATCACCTATGAATCGGTGTCAATCTCCATAGTTCAGCCGACATCCTCACAAATTGTCATCAATCTCTATATAACGGACGACCACCTTCAAATTCTGTTAATTCCCTCTGTTGGCCATCTCTCTGCTGAACCCAATCGCCATCAAAGTTGTACTTTTTTGGCATGTTTTTTCAAGGGCAGTCATATTCCCTAAGGTATTTGATACGGTTATCCCTTTTGTCTGAGATTTTTTTATAGTTTGTGAATATGGTGGTTATTCATTTGCGAATCAGTGTAGAAACATAATGAAAACAGTCAGTACGCCTGTTGCTGTTGGTATCTCATAAACCGTAATTGTTGTTAACCTATTAAAAATCTTAGATTTGCTGAGCTGCTTCAATACTTCTTCCTTGTTTGCATTTGTCACAGCCTGAATCTTTTTTGGGCAGGATGATTCAAAAAAGGTGAAGTACGTTCAAATTACAGAGGAGTCATATATTCATCTGACTGAATTGGAAGATCAAGTAAAGGCATTGAATGAAAAGCTTTCTACTTTCCTAAGGACAATCTAGTCAAACAGCATTCCAAGGTTGCAGAAGAAGCTGTTTCAGGTGATTGTCATGGACTTGTAAAATTCACCAAGAATTAAGATAATTGTGCACATTACTTCGTTTAGTAAATTACGTGAGAGTCTGATCACAGAATGATAATATTCCAATTAATGTTAATACTTCGTTTAGTAAATTACATGAGATTGAAATTATTTGATATTTTTCCTTGGAATAAGCTATATATACATTTATTTATTTTAAAACAATAAAAGCCACGTATTATGAGTGCAGAGACTAAGTAAAATCTGGAACCATTACGGCCATATATAGCTTCTAGACTGTCCACTGGAATGCTAAAATTGTAATGCAAGTCTGATTTTAATACTTAATCTGAAGAAATAAATTGAAAATTTTGGAGTATTTCAAGAACCCCTACAGTTGAGCTATTGGAATTGAATCATGTTCAGCAGAAAATTATGAGATATGCCTGCATGTCATAGTTACAATATAAATCAACCTAAGATCTTATGCATGAAGGTGACTGAACTTAAGTTACAGATAATACATAATATATCCGCCACTGCTTCAATAGCTTTCTGCTTGGTCTTCTCATCAGCCATGGCTGGAATCTTGAGCACCACTTTCTGCAGACAGCTCAGACACAATTTTTGGCAAAACTAGCTCAAAATCTCCAATAATACCCATGCAATTCTAAGTCTATTACAGTAATTTACTAGATGCGAGCAGATACAGATATAATAAAACAATATGATAGACAAAAAGGGTGTCTAGTGTTTTGCACAATGCATTGCAGCAAAAAAAGGTTCATTGGTACCTGCTAATTTCAGTCCTAGAATCTATGTAGGATGAATACTCAGTGAGAATAAAAGATTACCCCAAAAAATTGCAAAAGACCATAAACAATATTAAATTTTTTTTCCAAGGATTATATCTGGGGTACTAAGAAATACACACTTTTTCACTTACATTTTATTTGATTTGAATTGTAAGAACTAGTTGGCAGTGAAGTGAGCAGACTAGACTGCCCAAATGGAGAAAAAATGCACCAACATAAATTTTCTTCCTTATACCACTAATCAAAGGTCCAAATTTTCCAATCTATGTAAACAGGCGAAAAATGGAGACAGTGTGTAAATTTATTGACTTCTCAATTTTGCCTGATAAGCAGATCAAATGAAAAGAACTTTCAGATAATACCTAATATATCCGCCACTGCTTCAATAGCTTTCTGCTTGGTCTTCTCATCAGCCATGGCTGGAATCTTGAGCACCACTTTCTGCAGACAGCTCAGACACAATTTTTGGCAAAACTAGCTCAAAATCTCCAATACCCATCAACCACTCAGCAATATAGAAAGATTAAAAACTGTCATAAATGGTAAAAGATACAGAGCACAACAAAATTCAAGAGAACAAATCAGAAAAAACAGGTTGATTTCTATGGAACCAATCAAATATTTCATAATTTTATGCTAAGATCTTATGCATGAAGGTGACTGAACATAAGTTACATGGAAAAAGTGCAGATTAACAATTACCTCTGCTTCCTTGTAATAAGCATAAATATCTTAAACATACTAAAAAACAGCTAGTGGGTTTTTCTTGTCAGAGCTGTCAATGTCAGCAATGGACTCCTATTCCATATCATCCATTTCGACCTCAGTAAGAACAACAGTATCCTAGATACCCAATTTTAGCCGAAATCTCCTTACCATGTTTGTTCCCATTCAAATATTAAATATCTTTCTTGTAACCTGCACAGACTTGCTTACCATCAGATCCACTTCTGCCAACATAACTTGTGTCTACTTTAGGTATGGGGGCAGAGGCATATCACCAATATTCATTTCATCATACCCATGCAATTCTAAGTCTATTACAGTAAAATTGTCTAAATTATGGGAATCAGACATCGATGACACTTTTCTTTTGTTACTCTTTCCCATTAACTTCAGTCCTATGGCTGGCTGCAGAACATAAGTTACATGGTAAAAGTGCAGATTAACAAATTCAACAGCAATATTTTAATTAAATAATAGTTCTGTTCCATTCTGATTTTGCTTATTATTTGTGCCAACAACAAACTCCTCCATTTCAGTTAGGAACTATTAAAAAAAATCACAAGAACAAATGTATAAATCATATTTATGTCAACTAAAAAAATAGCAAAAAATTGAATAGTACAAACATAAGTAATATGGATGTCTATTTAGTAGATATAACTTTATGCCACTTACTGCTTTTTATATGTATGAAGGTACTTTAGTAGATATAGAGGTGGATAAGGTATATTTGGGTGGTCTAAATGAGCAGGAACGCTTCTTTGATACATTTGCTATACACAGGGAACATTCTAGGCAAAAGGAGCATAGGTAATTTTTAAACAACTATATCTATTTCTTGTTTCTGAAACTCCTATGTCATGAAAAATAGTTATCATTATCGTTAGTTATGATTTAGTTGGCTAATTGTAGACTGCCATGGATAAAAGTTGGATGCTTCTACCAAATAGGTATTCGTTGTCATACATTGAAGGAATAAAAAAGTTTATTGATATGGCAAGCCAACATACAGATAGTGCCAACAGATGCAGCTGTCCATGTAGGAAATGCATTAATAGATACTATAAACATATCAGTGAGGTTAAAGAACATTTGTTGGTTAATGGAATGTACATCACGGAGAACCAATGTCTTCAACGAAAGGTGAAGATGAAGGTTTTAGCAACATTATTAATGATGAACCTGTTGATGGAGACCCTGGTCATGTTACGACTGCACTTAATAAGATATTCGCTGAGAGGTTTAAAGACTTTAGATATCACATGCACAAACACTTCAAAACACATAGAGATCTAGCTACAGCGAAAGCTAATCCATATGATACTATTACCTCAGACAAATGGGAAAGAATTTGTGATAGGTTTGCATCAAAGGAATTTGAGGTATGGAGTATGATTATGTGCATATTTTTCTTGTTTATTTTGCTAATATGATGTTACATTATTCTTAGCATGAGTTTAACTTTCAATGTAGGATATTGGTTCTGCAGCTAAGAAGAATCGTCAGGAATTGAAAATCCGACACACTAGAGGTTCCAAACCATTTGTTTGTTACTTGGAGGAGCTGGTAATATTTGCAATGTCTTAATTTTTTTTATGGGCTACACTTACATTTATTTGTTGCACCCATCATTTGACTTACCCTTGAATGATACAGCGTAAGCAGAATGAGAATGAGGATAATCAATTTAGTATGATTGATTTTTACAAAGAAACCCACTTCTCAAGAAGAAAAGGTGATTGGATAAGCAATGAGGCTCATGATTTGCATGTAAGACTTAGTTATTGATTAGTTTGTATGTATTGATATCATAACTTTAATTATTTACATTTTTTAGTGACTTTATTAGACATTTATAATTGCAGAATAAAATAATTAAAGTTCGCGATGATCCATCAAGTTCAGATGAGTGGGCACAAGGACTAACTGAAGACCAGATAGCATTTTAGATTATAGGGGAACGAAAGAATTATGTGCGTGGTCTTGGAAAAGGTGAGGTGGCCCTAGTGTCTTCATCAAGACAAGAGTTGTCTTCGCAGCTTGAAAATGCTACTCAAAGAGCCGAAATGGCAGAAAGGTCAGCTTCTGAAGCGCGTGCGATGATTGAAGAATATAAAGAACGTCTTGAACAACAACAAAGTCAAATTCAGGAACAACAAACTCAAATTGACACGCTTATGGAATTCATGAGGGAGCAACGATGCAAGCGTTGCTAATGCTAACGTAATGCTTATTACTAATCTTAGCCATCATTCAAGTTAATATATTTATAAACTTTTCGTTGGATCAGCCTTACGTAAAATAATAAATGTTATGCCTATGCATACTAGAACTTTACTTTGACATTGTTATGTAGCAATTCTAAAATTATTGCAGTTTTTATTGCAGATTTAAAAGTAGCCGCTGGAAGGTCGACAGGCTGTAGACAAACTTGTTATCCAGTTTTTGATACATAGTTTTATAACTGTTTCTCTTGATCTATGTAACTTCTGCATGCTTTCTAATCCAGGTTTTGGTATCCAGATGCTATTGAAACTTTTCCAGTGGATTAATGTAATACAGTTTTTCATAACTAAGATATGCATGTGTTGGAAATCTTATTTTTTTTTTGGAAATAGAAATATTTAAAAGAACATTGTTGTTGGTTCATCTTTCTAGACACATGTTTCCTTTTGGTTCTATACTCAATTGCTCGCAGGAAAACAACCCATTGAGGCAGTCTTTTAAAACTCTAAAATGCATACAGGAAGGACTGACCACTGATGCAGTTCCCCAATCATGTTTCCTTTTGACCACTGATGCTTCTTAAGCTGCAACAATATATTGGTATATATTCCCTTTATCGAGGAATTAGTGATATGTGTGTGAAACAAGGTGTGGATGGTTCAAATGCATGTACAAGTTTTCATTTCATATCTTGGTATATAAAAGCATATGACTAAGAACCTTGGAAATTACTTTCTGTACACTTAGTTCTAATCTAGTTTTTTAAAATCTGTTTTCACAGTATACTTTACTATTGCCTTCCTAGGCTTCTTTTGGCCCATTCTTATTATGTTATTTTCATGGAGTGTGCAAATTTGAAAAGTTGAAGATTGTGACTTTTCTATGCAAAATGATTGTGACGAACAAAATGTTTAGTACTTTTCTTTTCATTTTGCATAATGACTATCTTGAAATTGACCATTATTCACTTCGGTCTGTGTTTTATTACTGCTTCAATGTACCTGGAAATCACTTGGGAAGTTGTACTGGTTATTATACAGGTCAAGTTCTCATCTATTAATTGGACACATGATAATAAAGGGTTTTTCTACCGTCGCTATCCAGCTCCGAAGTAAGGCTTTTTTTATGTTCTCCAATTCAATGGCATATCTGTGGGCTAGTTTCGTGTCTTGGATTTATAATGTATAGATCGATGCATTGATTCTTTGGTGGTTGGATGCGCATGATTTTGCTTAGGGAAGGAGAAGTGGATGCTGGAACCGAGACAAATGTCAACCTGAATCATGAGCTTTGCTATCACTTTTTAGGTACTGATCAATTACTTCAAGCAGATTGTTTCCTTACTTATTCTATAGTTTTAGTTGACAATGAAATATTTAATTTTATTCTGAATTTTGACGTGAAAACTTTTGAGCTGACCTTGTCTTTTACAATATGCAGCATGTTCTTCTTTATATTGCTAAGGGCTATGATCCAGTCAACAAGTTGTATTACAATGACCTGACTGCTCTTCCAAACGGGCTTGAAAACTTCAGCTAGAAACCACCGCTTCCTGATGGCCCTGTGGATCTCTTCATTGGGATCCTTTCAGCTGGAAACCATTTTGCTGAGCGCATGGCTGTAAGGAAATCTTGGATGTAGTCTAGACACGTTAGATCTTCAAATGTGGTTGCCCGGTTTTCTGTTGCACTGGTATTGACAGATTCACTCTCATTGAAAAGTAGTCTACAAGTATTATGCAGCTCTGTTTTTGTGCCTTTGTTTAGAAGAATTAATCTTAAGTTTGCATGCTTTTGAATAGCATGGAAGGAAAGAGGTGAATGTGGAGCTGAAGAAAGAAGCTGAATTCTTTGGTGATATTGTTATAGTTCCTTTCATGGATAGCTATGATCTTGTGGTCTTAAAAACTGTTGCTATATGCGAATATGGGGTGAGTGGTAATTAGTAGCATTTCGAGTTCTTGCATTTATATTTAGACTTATTGAAAATTTATTTGTGCTCATTTGTGCAGGTTAGAGCAGTATCTGCGAAGTATATTATGAAATGTGATGATGACACATTTGTTAGAGTGGATTCTGTGCTTGCGGAAGCAAAAAAAGTTCCACCTGGGCAAAGCTTGTACATAGGGAATATGAATTACTACCACAAGCCCCTCGGTTATGGAAAATGGGCTGTTACTTATGAGGTAATTGTTTATTATATAACATTTCAACATAATTTTATATGTCTTTGCAGATAGAATTATAGTTTGTTTGTAGATTTTAGGCCCTCGTTGAGGTGAAGATAGTATGTTCTGAAATTGTCTTATGTTTAATTTTTACATGGACAAACAAGACGTTTTAATGAAAGAAGTGTACTTGATTGTATAAATTTATGGAATATTGATGACCATAATTTCTATTCAAAATTTCTTTTGATTTACCATATATACTTCCCAGCTCCTCTCTTATGAGTTAGGTGTATAGGGGTGTATTAGTGTCTCAGTCTCTTGGTTTGTGATCAGAACTTAATTCTGCTGCTTCTTTGATTGCTATAGGAATGGCCTGAAGAAGCTTATCCACCATATGCTAATGGCCCAGGCTACATTGTATCATCAGATATTGCTAAGTTTGTTGTCTCAAAATTTGACGAGCACACTCTAAGGGTAAGAGAAATGAAACTTTTCTCTCATCTCTTATTGTAGCTTTAGTGTCTTTAAGCAGGGTACTGATGATTATTTAACCTTGATGTCACAGCTTTTCAAGATGGAAGATGTGAGCTCGATGATTATTTAACCTCGATGTCACAATATACAGATGTTGCAAATGATGGGACCCAATTCACGTTTCTGACCAATAAAGATGCGCCTAGATATAAGTTGGTTCGAGTGGAAATTGAAGAGCCATGCACATGGATGGATATTGTTCCTAAGTCTGAAATGGATGTTTTGGAATCAGCTCAAGCTATTAACAAAAACCAAATAATTGTAAGTTATTTGAGTGATGTGAAATACTTGCTGCAGATAAGAGACTTGAGAAGTGGTAATCTGCTACATACTTTGCCCATTGATATTGGTTCAGTCAAAGGGATTTCTGGGAGGCGAGAAGATACTGAAGTTTTTATTGGCTTTACAAGCTTCCTTACTCCTGGAATTATATACCGGTGCAATCTGGAAACTGAAGCTCCTGAAATGAAGATTTTTCGAGAAATTGTTGTTCCTGTTTTTGATAGAATTAAATTTCAGGTTGATCATGTAGTACTACTGTTTATAAATTGTTTGTTCATGTAATCTTCGAGTGCATACTTTGTAGTCTGTTTTCGATTATATGGATATAATTAGAAATGAAAAAAGAAATCTTTATTTCTATTTAATATTTTATTATTTTTTTTTCATTTTCCGTTCATTAGCGACGCTTAATAGCGTCGCTAAAAACTATATTAGCGACGCTCTTTGAGCATCGCTATTGCTATTTTATACAATAGCGACTCTTCTAAACTGTCGCTAACACTTCTATTAGCGACGCTTTGAGAGCGTCGCTATTATTTTTTTCCATTGCGACTGTTCTAAACTGTCACTAAAACTTCTATTTGTGATGCTCTACAAGTGTCGCTATTGTAAATATTTAAAAAAATATTAATTGAACGTCGCTAATATAAATATTATTCGCGACACTAATTTAAATCGTCGCTAATAATGTCTTGCCCAGCGTCGTGAATAATATTCATTAGCGACAGATAGCGAATGGTCGCTAATGGTAGTGACGTTATCAGAACCGTCGCTATAGGTACGATTAGCGACGTTGTCAACAAGCGTCGCTAAAGGTACTATTAGCGACGGTTTTTGTATTCTGTCGTTAGTAAGTAGTAGCGACTGGTGTATTTGCGACGCTTCTTGCGATGGTAAATAAGCGTCGCAAATAACCTATAGCGGCGCTTTTACAAGTATTAGCGACTCTGTTTAGCGTCGCTAATACCCCATTTTCTTGTAGTGTAGGTTTCCCCCACAATGGAATATCCTCCAACAAATGTCGAAGCCACTCAACCTCTTCGTCTTCTCTATCAAGTACAGTAAATTTAGATTCCATTGTGGATCTTGCTATGTACATTTGTTTAGTGGATTTCTAATATACTGTTGGACCTCCAAGAGTAAAGACATACTCACTTGTGGATCTTGAGTATTTTGTATCAGATATCCAGTTTGCATCACGTAACCCTTTAGTACTACTAGATACCTTGTGTAATGCGGCCATAGTTTAAGGTATATCTTACATATCTAAGAACCCTGACTACAACCTTCCGGTGGTCTGCCCCTAGGTTGCTATTATATTTACTCAATTTACTTATTGAGTATGCTATATCTGGTCTCGTACAATTCATTATGTAATTAAAACTGTCAATAATTTGGGAGTATTGTAGTTGTGATATACTCTCATCAGCGTTTTTACTTAAGTGTAATGTCACATCCACAGGTGTTCTCACTGGATGATTATCATTCTTATTAAATTTCTCTAGGATTTTCTTAATGTAATGAGATTGAGACAATACATATTCATCAGATGTTCTGGTAATTTTCATCCCTAGTATACATCTCTCATATCTTTCATGTCAAACTATTTGTTTAACATCCTTTTAGTAGTTTTAATGACTTCATCATTGCTACCAATAATAAGCATATCATCCACATATAGGCATACAATGACATAGCCAATAGTTCTTTATTTGACATAAACACATTTGTCACATTCATTAACCTTGAATCCATTTGACATCATCATTTTGTCAAAATTTTCATGCCACTGTTTTGACGCTTGTTTGCACATAAAGAGATTTAACAAGTCTACATACTTTATTTTCTTACCCAGTATAACAAACCCTTCAGGTTGTTATATATATATATTCTCATTCAAGTCACCATTCAAGAATGCAGTTTTCACATCCATTTAATGTATTTCAAGATTATACAAAATAGTAATAGCGATTAACATCCTAATGGAAGTTATCCTTGTGACTAGTGAATATGTATCAAAGTAATCTTAACCTTCCTTTTACTTATATCCTTTAATAACAAGTCTAGCTTTATATTTTTTAATTGATCCATCAACCTTCATCTTCCTCTTGAATATCCACTTGTATCCTAAAGGTTTACTTCCTAGTGAAAAGTCTACCAGCTCCCAAGTATGATTTTGTATAATGAATTCAATTTTATTGTTTATAGCCTCTTTCTAATATTACACTTCTGGAGAGGACACGACTTCCTTAAAACTTCAAGGCTCATTTTCTAACAAATAAGTCAAAAAATCTGGACTAAAGGATTTTGATGTTCTAGCATGTTCATTGCATCTAGGTTCATCATCTTCTCTTTCTTGATCTTCACTATTGTTCTGTACAACATCTAAAGTTCTTTTAAAGTTAAAAAAAATGAAGCATTCCTAGATGCAATCACATTATTAACATTATATCAGGAATCTCCGATTGATTAACAAGAAAGCGAATACACAATTAATGGTCTTTGGTCCAATCTTAATCTTCTTCGGATTAGGGACCACCACTTTCACCAAACACCCCCACACTTTTAAGAATTTGTAGGAAGGCTTTCGACCTTTACATAATCCATACGATGTCTTCAAGATTTTCTTATGAGGTATTTTGTTGAGAATATAATTTGCCGAAAGCAAAGCTCCCCCCACATATTTTGAGGTAATCTAGAACTTATTAACATGACATTCATCATCTCTTTTAAAGTTCTATTTTTTCGTTTAGCAACTTCATTTTGCTGAGATTAATAGGGTGTTGTAGTTTGGTATATAATACCATGTTGTGAATAGAATTCACCAAAAGGTAATTTATATTTCCCACTTCTATCACTCATTAGAACTTTTATTTTCTTGCCAAGTTAATTTTTCAACCTTTTTTTGGTATAATACAAATATGTCTATAGCCTCATCCTTACTTCTCGACAAGTACACATAATAATATCTAGGGCAATCATCAATAAATATAATAAAGTACTTTTTACCTCCTCTTGTTTGAACAAGTTTTAAGTCATAGACATCATTGTGAATTAACTTAAGACGTTCAATACTTCTATCAATGCTTTGAAATGATTTCTTTGTCAATTTTGATTCCACGCGTCTTACATTTATGATGAGAGTCAATATTAAATTTAGGCAGATATTCCATATTAATCAATCTTCGTATAACATCATAATTAACATGTCCTAATCTACCATATCACATATCACATGGCCCAATCATATAAGAAGAAGAAACAGTAGCATTCTTAATATTAGCAACAAGTACAATAGCCAATATATTGAGCTTGAAAAGCCCCTCATTAAGATACATTTTTCTCACATACATTTTACTCTTAGTCAATACAAACTTATCCGATTTAAACACTAATTTGAAACATTCTTACTCAGCATTGATCTTGACACTAAATTCTTTCAGATTTCTAACACATACAGCACATTGTTGAAAGTGAATTCCTTACCCGAAGTCATCTTGAGCACTACATTTCCGGTACCTTCAACCTTGGAAGTAGAAGAATTGCTCATGAAATGTTATTCACCATTTTCCACCTGTTGATAAGCGAAAAATAATTTTTCTGTTTGAGCATGCATCATGAGTGGCCCTGATGTCCACCCACCATTCTCTTGCATTAGTGACCATTTTTACTTCAGAAATCACAACGGAAAGGCCGATGTCATTTACATTGTTGAAGAGATTCTCCACTTCAGTCACATTGGCTTGTGCATTTTTTCTTTTTGGAATCCTCTTGTTTCTTCTGTTTGTCACATACATAACACTTTCCCTTAAACTTGGCTTTGTCGGAGTCATTGTTTGATGTCCACCAGGATTTTTTCCTCTTCTTCTTGTTAAAGTTGTTTTTCTTCTCTTGTTCCACAACATTGACTTTGGCTTCTATGTCATAACCCTTGATTTTCTTTTCAGAAGCACGGTTGCCCTCTTCTATCATCAACTTTACAATCAGGTCCTCCATGTTTATTTCCTTACTCTTATGCTTCAAGTAATTCTTAAAATCCTTTCAAGAAGGTGGTAATCTTTAAATTATAGCAGCCACCTAAAAGGATTCACTCAAAGTCATACCTTCTGCATGTATATCATGCAGGATTACTAGAGTTCTTGGACTTGATTAATCATAGTCTTAGAATCCATCATCTTGAAGTCCAAGAATTTGCCTACAACGAATTTCTTCATTCCAGCAACTTTTGTTTTGCACTTCTTATTAAAGGATTCCCATAGTGCTTTAACATTTTTCATCAAATTGTACACATTGTACAACATGTTGTCCAGCCCAATGAGAATATAATTTCAGCACAAAGAATTTACATGTTTCCATGCATCGATTCCAGCAAGAGCCTATTTGTCATCCTTTTTCTCCTCAATGAGAACGTGAACATCCTCTTGCAGGAACCAAGCCAAATTCAATGTGGTTAGATAAAAATGACATCGTTTATTGCCATCTCTTAAAATCCACACCACTGAATTTTTCTGGCTTCTCCCCTTTCACTTGAACAGGAATAGGGGCAGTCACAAGGAATTATGACCAAAGTCATATTGGTACCATCTGCAACCATTTCTGTTCTAATGAACCGAAGATAATCTCAGTTTTGAAATATTAAAAACACACTTTCAAAATATTAATCACAACTGTAAAGTACAAAAAGAAAATTTAATTTTGTCTTAAGATTGTTATTTTCGAACCTTAGTAATTATTGCAATGAAGGAAACATATAGAAAGTCAATTAAATCAAGTGTGTACGCTCTGTCCTTAAGGCAAATTTGCTCTCCTTGTGCTTAGGAATTTCTTGGGCATCTATATCCTAAGATAAGACGATCCACCACACGCTGTAGAAGCACCTTCACATAGCATATGCTGCAAACCAGTGTTATGGAATTGCTATCACAGAAGACGGTAATGAAATCCAGTAAAAGATAATTATGAAAAATGATTTTTAGTGTTTTATAAGAAATCCCGTTGAAGATAACCCATCCTGTTCAAATTGACGTGTCTGCCCATTAACAGACACATTTTGATTAAGAGAAAATCGAACTCATTTTTGGGTTAAGAAAAAACCAAATAAATTTGTCCCAAAAATAATTATCTTGTTGAACCAACCCGGCCTAGTTCAGCCGGCCGGTTGGACGGTTGCGGCAGCATGCATGTGTGGGTTAGCCCACATAGCTTCATGGGTCCAACATGTATCTCCCCCACAAAAGTGGGGTGGCCCAAAGGCCTAACTTGAAAAACCAAACTTATGTCTTATATACCAACCACTATAACAAAAAAAACTATTACCGATGTTGTTAAGCATCGCTAATAGTCATAAAAGTGTCCCTAATAACTATTAGCAAAGCATCACTAAATGTGTCAAAAAAAGTATAGTCTCTATTGCTCGTTAGTGACGCATATGGAAAAACGTCCCTAAGAATATACTGTTAACAACACTTTTTTTGCATCACTAGTATATTTTTTTTTGTAACGCTTTATAAAGTGTCGCTAATAGTAAAGTATTAGTGATGCTTATTTATAAGTGTCTCTAATAGTAATATTATTAGCAATGCTTTATAAACCATCGTTAATATAAAAAAATTATTAGAGATGCTTTTAAAAATGTCTCTAATAAAGAAATATTTTTTAAAAATAATAGAAACCATTATTAGCGTTGTTTTTCAAAGTGTCGCTAATAAAGAAAACATTAAAAAAATAATAAAAATGGTTATTAGAGATGCTTATGAAAACGTCCCTAATAAGAATTTTTTTATAAAACAATAATAAAAACAGCTATTGGCAACGCTTTAGAAAGCGTCGCTAAAAAAGAAAAAATTAATAAAATTAATAAAAAGGAAACCTAAATCCCGCCGGAGGCAGGATTTCGAGGATGGTCACCGGCATGTGGCAAGGGAAGGAGGTCCGACCAAAGCCCATCCTCCTCTGATTGGAAGGGGAAGGGGAAGGGGTAGGGAGGAGGGGAGGAGAGCGGCTACGCCACTCTTCTCCTCCTCCTCTAGCGCTAAGAGGGAGGGGAGACTGCGTGAATGAGGGAGAGGGAAATGGGGAGAGGGGAAGGGGTAGGCGGAGGTGGGGAGTTCATCTTTGCCCTTCTTCTCTTCCCTCCTTCGGCGGGCGGGCGGGCGGGGCTCCCCCCTCTACTCCCTCCTCGCAGAGGAAGCGGTCAGAGCTCTCCGACTGCTTTTTCAATGGGGGTGGGCGAAGAGGGGCTCCAGCTCCTCATCGTAAAGGGAAATGGGGGAGAAGGGCATCACCTTCCAGGGCAGCCCCCGACGCCAGAGGAAGAGGAGAATGGCCACCGACGCTGCAGATAAATATGCATCACTAATACCCTAGCTATTAGTGACACATAGGCGTATCCTATGTGTCGCTAATGCATTTCATTTTATTTCTTTTTTATTATTTTTAAAATGTGTGTCATTTATCTGAGCCCGGGCTCATGCGTGCTTGTGTGAGCCCGGGCTCTATGGGCCGTCGAATCATAATACTTAGGGGAATTTAAACCCCTGAGTACTATGGGTTGTTAGACATAAATTCGACAGCCCATAGAGCCCAGGCTCACGCAGGCGCCTGTGATATAAACTTTTTCCATATAAAATATCATATTTACTAAAAAATCTAAAAATTTCAAAATTAAAATCCTCCCTCTCTCTCCTCTCTCTACCCTCTCTCCTCTTTCTCTCTACCCTCTCTCTCCTATTTTCACTATCTCTTTCTTATTATTTTTAAAATATAATATTTACTAAAAAATTCAAAAACAAATTCCTCCTCTCTCTCTACTCTCTCTCTTTTCTCTCCTCTCTCACTTCACGCACTCTCTTTTTTATTATTTTTAAAATATAATTTTTACTAAAAAAAAATTTAAAAATTCAAAATTAATTATGCCTCTCTCTCCTCTCTATCTCTTCTATCTCTCCTCTATCTCTAGCTCGCTCTCTCAATTCTCTCTTTTGTCTATCTCTTCTCTCTCTCCTCTTTCTTATCTCTCTCTTTCCCACATGCATCAACGTGAGCCCTGACTCTAAGGAGAGAGTAGGGGAATTTTATTTTATTTTTTGGGATTTTTTAGTAAATATTATATTTTAAAATTAATAAAATAAATATAAATAAAATATACTAGTGAGGAATACAAATATGCGTCGTTAATACCCTAGCTATTAATAATGCATAGGTGTATGCATCGTTAATACATTTCATTTTATTTTATTTTTATTATTTTTAAAATATAATATTTACTAAAATATCTAAAAAATTCAAAAGTAAATTCCTCCTCTCTCTCTCCTTCCTCCCTCTCTCTCCTCTCTCTTTTTTATTATTTTTAAAATATAATATTGACTAAAAAAATCTTTAAAATTCAAAATTAAATTCCTCCTCTCTCTACTCTCTCTCTTCACACTCTCTCTATCTCCCACTCTCTCTTCCCTCTCTTCTCTATCTCCTCTCTCATCTTTCTAATCTCTATCTTTTTCTCTCTCTCCCACGCGCGTTAACGTAAACCTCGGCTCTAAGGAAAAGATTGGGAGATAGTAGGGGAATGTAATTTTAATTTTGTAAATTTTTTTTAGTAAATATTATGTTTCAAAAAGGAAAAAGTTATTAAGAGCCTACACTCACGAGCGACCGCGTGAGCCCAGGCTTCTAGGGTCGTCGGATATAGATCCAACGGCCCACGTTACTTAGGGATAAAATGCCCCTTGAGTAATGTGGGTCGTTAAAATTTAAATCCAATGGTCTTAAGGGTAGGCTCACGCGGTCGTGCATGAGCCTAGGCCCATATAAATAGAATTTTTTTAAAAATAAAATAAAATGTATTAGCGATGGATAGGAATATACATCGCTAATACCCTAGTTATTAGCGATGCATAGGCGTATACGTTGCTGAGCGTCGCTAATATATTTTATTTTATTTTATTTTTATTATTTTTAAAATTTATTATTTACTAAAAACTCTAAAATATTCAAAATTAAATTCCTCCCTCTCTCTCCCCTCTCTCTTCACTCCCTCTCTCTCTTAATATAAAATTTATTTAAAAAATGTAAAAATTCAAAATGAAATTCCTCCTCTCTCTCTCTACCCTCTCTCTCCTCTCTCTCTTCACTCTCTCTCTTTTTAATTATTTTTAAAATATAATATTTACAAAAAACTAAAAAATTCAAAAATAAAGTCCTCCTCTATCTCTCTACTTTCTCTCTCTTCTCTATCTCATCTCTCTTCCCTCTCTCCTCTTTTTGATATCTCTTTCTTCCTTTATCTCTCCTATGCGCATCAACGTAATCCCAGCTCTAAGGATAAGAAGGGAGAGAGTAAGAGAATTTTATTTTATTTTTTGGATTTTTTAGTAAATATTATATTTTAAAAATAATAAAATAAATAAAATAAAATATACTAGCGATATATAAGAATATGCATCACTAAGACCTTAGTTATTAACATGGGCTCTTTTCTATGCATTGTTAATAAATTTTATATCATTTATTTTTAATTTTTGTAAATATAATACTTATTAAAACATCAAAATTAAATTCCCCCTCTCTCTCTACTCCTTTCTCTTACCGTCTCTCTTCAGTCTTTTTTTATTTTTAAAATATAATATTTACTAAAAAATCTAAAAAATTCAAAATTAAATTCCTCCTCTTTCTTTACTCTCTCTCTCCTCTCTCTTCTCTCTCTATCACTCTCTCACTTCTCTATCTCCTCTCTCTCTTCCCTCGCTCCTCTTCTTGATCTTTCTCTCTCTCCCACGCACGTTAACATGAGCCTCGGCTCTGAGGATAAGATGGAAGAGAGTAGGGGAATTTAATTTTATTTTTTGAGATTTTTTATTAAATATTATATTTTAAAAATAATAAAAATAAAAAAAATAAAACGTATTAGCGACAGATATGAATATGCATCACTAATACCCTAACTATTAGCGACACATAGGCGTATGTGTCGCTAATTAATGACACTCTTTCCTATGCGTCGCTAATACATTTCATTTTATTTTTTTATTCTAAAATATAATATTTACTAAAAAATTTAAAATTAAAATTTTCTCTCTCTCTTCTCTCTCTACCCTCTCTCTCCTCTCCTCTCTCTCTTCAAGGTCTCTCTCTATCTCTTTTGTCTCTCTCCCTCTCTCACTTCACTCTCTCTCTACCTCACTCTCACTCCTCTATCTTCCACTCTTCTCTCTCTACCCTCTCTCTTCACTCTCTTTTTATTATATATTATATTTTAAAATCAATAAATATATTAAAAATCCCAAAAAAATTCTAAAGTAATTTCTTCCCCCCTCTGTCCTCTCTCCTCTCTCTATCTCTTTATCTGCTTGTCTTCCCTCTATCTCTCTTCACACTCTCTCTAGCCTCTCTCTCTTCACTCTCTCTCTCCTCTCTCTCTTCTCTTTTTTTTTCTCTCTCTCATCTCTCTACTCTCTCTCACTCTATGTCTCCACTCTCTCTTCTCTAGATCTCTCTCTTCACTCTCTTTCTCAATTTTCTCTTTCTTCAGTACTCTCTCTCCTCTCTCTCTCTCTCTCTTCTCTCTCTCTTCGCTCCTCTCTATGTCTTACACTCGTCAACGTGAGCCTCAGCTTCTAAGGAGGAGTGGGGATAGTGTAGGGAAATGTTTTTCTCATTTATTTATTTATTATATATAAATAATAAAAATGAAATAAAATTGATTATATTTTGAAGTTTTTTAGTTTTTTCATATTAATTTATTATACATTATATATTTAAATAATAAATTTTAAATAAAAAATGAAACTATTAGCGACAATTTTTAAGTAGTGTCGCTAATACTACAACTATTAGCGACGCTTTGTTAAAAACGTCGCTAATACTAATACTATTTACGACACTTTCTAATTTTTTTATTTTAAAAAAAATTCATAACTATTAGCGACATTTGTTTAAAAACGTCGCTAATAGTATTTGTATTAGATACACTTTTATAAAAGTGTCTTTAATAATTGTACTATTAGTGACACTTCTGAAAAAGCATAGCTAATAGTTATAAATTTTTTATTTTTTTTAAATTTATAACGATTAGAGTGTTGCTGATAGTATTAGTATTAGAGACACTTTTAAAAAATGTGTCCCTAATAGTTGTATTATTAGCGATGCTTTTGTATAAGCGTCACTAATAGTTATAATTTTTTTAAAAATAAAAAAATTATAACTATTCGTTGCAAAAAATATTAGTATTAGAGACGCTTTTATAAAAGTGTCGCTACTTGTTGTACTATTAATGACACTTTTATATGCATCGCAAAAAGTTATTTTTAGCGACGCTTTGTATTGCGTTGTTAATAAAAGCGTCACTAATAATCTTATTCGTTGTAGTGAACACTATCCTCATTTCTTAGGCAATGTGGGTCTATTCATAACCTTCAACCAATTCACATGTTTGTTCTCATTTACATGAAAGTGAGTAACCCACTTTCCAACAACTTCTTATTGAATCTTATCTAGACAAAAGCATATGTACACCACTATGTTCAAGTTAAAAGTAGCTTGATGCCAACCCTAGACCATGGAGCTAAAGTGGCTAGAACTTATACATTGAAATATGGAGCTTTGGTAGTTTCTAAGCGCATGTTTATACTAAGGGTCTGTTTGGATTGATGGAAACCTAGAGAAAGGTAAAGAGAAAGATAAAGAGAAAGTGAATCTAGGTGAATGAGAAACTAGGAGATTCCTAAAAACTTTTCACTGTTTGGTCCACAAATGATGTTAGAGAAAATTGATGGTGCGGTTGTGGTAGGGGTGATGGTGACGGTGGTGGTAGTGGTAGTGGCGGCGGCAACAGTGGTGGTAGTGGTTGTGGTAGCAATGGTGGTGGTGGCGGCGACGGCGGTAACAGTGGTGGTGGTAGAGGTAGTGGTGGTGGCGGTGGTGGTAGCGGCAGTGGTGGTAGTGGTAGTGGCAGTGGTGGTGGTGATAGTGACGATGGTAGCTGTGGCGGTGGTGGTAGTGGTGGTGGTTGCGGGTGGTGATGGTAGCGGTAATAGTGACAGCAGTGGTGGTCGTAGCGACAACGGTGGTGGTCGTGGTCACAACGGTGGTGGTAGTGGCGGTACCAGTAGTCGTGACAGCGGTAGTGGAGGCGATGACAGTGATGGTGGTGGTTGTAGCGGCAAGATATAAGTCTTTATTGCTGATTTTCTTTCAAAATCTATGGGTTGATGGGTGGAAAATTTTTTGGTCAATTTATCTTTCATTTTCTTTGAGTTTTCACTCTAGTTTCTCTTCCCCGTTGCACCAAATAGTAAAAACTAGGAGATTTTAAGAAGATTAATTTCTTTTCCCCCACTTTCCACCAATCCAAAGAGACCCTAAATCTATCATGAGGACTTAACAAAAGGTTCAAGAATGAATGGCCTACTACTGTACCAATTCCCTCTTTGTTTTTGTAAAGACTAGATTTTTTACTACTCTTTTTTGTCTTATATTAAAGCTCTATTTGGTTTTTTAAATTAGACTAATTTTAAGTCATTTTAAAACCCCAAATTGAGCTATGAATTTAGGACATTGAAAATAGATAGATTAGTAGGTCACAGTAGACAATTTTACATATTGGTAGCATTTTTTACGAATAATATTTCTATTTGGCAAATAATTATATTATCGAGTCAATCTTGGAAGCACGAATGATATCATGAAGTCAATGCAATGATACAACGGAATTGATTAACTGATAAATCATCACGCGAAAGAATAGTACAGTAGTACTCAGAAACAAATCCTACCAATTCATAAATTTGCCAACTTTGACTCCCAAATTGCAAATCCCTCTTAAAATTGAGAAGGTCACATGATTTTCATATGCAAAAGAAGTTGGCCACTAAGAAATCTATATATTGTAAGGATGCTTTTTTAAAATAAAAATAAACTAAAGAAAGCAGATTCATTTCGACCAGTTTGAATAGGCTAGAATAAGTAGAAATCAATCACTCTCATAATAATACCACCGACTTTACAAAGAGACTGATATCAGTCACTTTAGTCTAGATAGTTGACCTGGTCATCACTAGTTAGACACTCTGATAGGAAGAAAAAAAATATGGAAAAAAAAGTTTGTTATTGGTGAATCTATATGGGAGAAAGAAAATTTGCCAATATTACAGGTGATAAGGGGGTTAAAATCTGGAAGAATAGAAATTATTGGTGTCTCTATAGAGAAGGAAGTTATAGTTGCAAACATTACATGTGATGGTGTTCTTTGTAAAATACTCCAAAATACTCTTGCATTGCAAGAAGAATATAATAGGGATTTATGTTAAGTCTAACATCTTTTAGGATGGTGATATTCCTACAATAAAAACTTACACGAGTTTTGGTTAGACTTCACAAGTGAACCTTACACAAAGTTCACATGGGCTCACTTATTTAAGCCAATCAAAACTTATGTGTGAGTTTTTTATGTGAAAATATCACTTACTATCTTTTATTGGTACCCACCATTGGCTCATTGGCTTTTATGTTTATGCTAAAAGTCGTCTCTTCTTTACCTGCAGCTTTACCTTTTAGTGTAGATCGTCTGTCATGGCTACAGTTCTCATTCCCGTGACCTCCTACGACCCTTTTCCACTATAAAATATACACTTCTTATTGAATCTTGGCCGGACAAAAGTTTAATGTATCACCACTCTATTCTAAGTTAAAGGGAGCTTGATGGTGAGCCGAGACCCTGGAGCTGAAGTGGCTGGAACTTAAACATTGAGATATGGAGCTTTGGTAGTTTCTGAGCACATGTTCATGCTAAATCTATCATGAGGACTTAACAAACAGGTCAAGAATGAATGACATACTACTGTACCAATTCTCTATTTGTTTTTTGTGAAGTCTAGATTCTTTACTATGAAGTCAATTAGTTTTTGCATTCCTTGGTTTTTTTTGCATTCCTTGGTTTTTAACACTTAATCTTATATGACCTTATTTAGTACATAATTGTCCCTAAGTCATAAATAAAATCAATCCTCATATATTTCCTTATTAATGAAAAGTGGGAAGGGGTATTGTTCCGGTAGAGAGGACTGATTGCCGGCAAGAGGTGTGATCGCCGGCGGCAGATGAATAGCGGCAATTCACTGGCGGGTCACTGAAGATGGTAGCACTCTTTTCATCATTATTTTCCTCTATAGAAGTTTTTCTAGTTGAAAAAACCTTCATTTTGCCCGCACTGGTGACCCATTCAACTTCATAATGGATAGAATTGTTATTTGTGTGCATTACAATGGAGAGATAGCAAATGATGACAAGTACATTGGTGAAAAGGTGCCGCTAAGAACGTTGATCCCTAGGTTAGGTACGGTGAGATGCTAGTACAAGTAAAAGAAAGACTTGTTGTCCTCAATGGTAATGTGACTTTAGAATATTTGATTCCATCTTCGAAATCATCTATACTATATAAATTAGACAATAATGAAGACCTACAATTAGTATTTGTCATTCATAAGAAGACAAATAAAAAATTGCCATCCTTGTATGTGGAGATGAACAAGGCTACAAATGGAGAATAATCACTGTTGTTGGAAAGGAAGTAGACTATGAATAGTGATGAAGAACCGAGGTTTGCGAAGCTTGTATCAGCTTATCCTAACATGAATGTCGGATATCAGTTGGGAGTCAATGATGCATCATTCATGTGTGAAACAATCATGTATTATTTAATTTGAGATTACATGATATTACACTTTGTCATGCTCCCAGTAACGCGATAATTTAAATAATCGTGTTGATAGAAACACAATATTTATATTGTCACATAACTATTGATGTGATATATGAATGTGATATCACACATATTCGTTTTAGCATAGAGACAATAACATGACTTATATGAATATCGTCCCATCGATGTCACGATGTAATTTGTAGGCATGTAATCGAATACACAATGTTGAGTTAAATCACATATTCATTAACACATTAATTTCTATTAAAGATTAGGAGAACTAGGTGAGTTCAACTGAACACATCTGCATCAAACATCATTCAACATTCTAATGTTAACACAACCTAATATAGAAGGTATGCACGCTAGATTTCAAGAAATATCTATAACAATGGGTGCGTTAAGGACTTCATGCCAGAGTGAAAGCTATGTTCCTCCATATAGATCTGGAAATGTGGACGGGCAAGAATTTGAAAAACTATGGAGTGCTAAAAAATGGAATGAGAACAACAATATTTAGTGTAAGTAAGTTTGACCATGAAGAATTTAGACACAATGAAGTACCCACTAATATTGATTTTGAGGCCAAGGCAAAGTAGGCCACGATGGATGATCTCAACGTGTTGGAACTATTGGTGAGGGTGAGATAATAACAAATAGTTTGCAAGCAAAGGACTACTATAATCTACTCCACTTGGATGCATAGTTATAAAGCCTTGTACATTTAAAAAGGGTGTTGATAGACTTTGTGTAACGCCCCAGAATTTCAATGTTTTGAAATTCAGGCATTTAGGCCCATTAACGGTTTTTTTTAAAATTAGTCTGCTTTGAACTTGATTCGTTCATAGAAGCATTAAGACATTTGATAGGGCTTGAAGAGATGAACGTATCGAGATAAAGAATGTGTCAAACAGACATCGAGATAGTAGACTATGACATTGGAAGCGTGCTATATGCGGGACCCATATTAAATTTGTGAGAAAACATACCCGTTGTGGTCTTGTTTCGAAGGGCTCGTCGATACAAGTCCAATGGTATGAAGAACACGTCATTCCATGTTCGGGGTAGGGAGTTACGCTAGTTTGAAACTTTAAATTTCATTTTGGATTTAAAAACAAAAAATTTTAACAAAATAACAATTTTTGCATCAGCAGCACTGTCGTGTTGCTGTAGGCCCACATCAGGCCATGGTCACCCATGGCCTACACCTGCAACGACAGGCCATGGGTGACGTGCTGGCGTGCGTCAGCCGTGATGCACGATGACCTTTTCAAGCTATCGGATGCGTGCCACATGGCGTACATCTGAGGTTCTGATTCTTTATAGAAGGATGAGGGGGGAGAGGTTCATTTCACACATTTTTTTCCTCCCTTCTCTGCCCGCTGGCAAAACTTATGTCTCCCGTTTCTTTACCGTTCTCGCCCGTTTTTACCCATTCCAAAACCGAACTTACCTAAATTGAGGGTGCCTGACGTCGTGAGATAGTCCATTTTTCGAGATAGCTTTTCTAAAAGGTCGAAACGACCCAAGGTAAGAGGAGGCTCTGTCCGCGACCCTCTAGCCAAAAATAAGGAGACTATCCTCGCCCTAGGGGAGGTTCTACCTGCCTCACCCGAGCTAGACGAGGAGACTATCCTTACGCTAGGGGTGGTTCTGCCAGCCTCACCTGAGTCGGACAAGGAAACTGTCTCAGCGCTAGGGGAGGTTTTGCCCGCTTCACTGAGCCGAATAAGGAGATTATATCTGCACAAGGGGAGGTATCGTCCACCTTATTTGAGCCAACTATGAGTGAGGGCCTTACGAGGGTAGGTGGTTTTAAGCTCTAATTCCGTGCTACGACTAGGCGTTTATTTTTGTAATTTATTTGTCTCTTAAATAATTTATGATTTTGAAATGGATATGATTAAGGGTGGACATGCGCTAAAATAATAGCCTCATGTACACCTCTTAGTGGGATTTTGTTGTGATACATCCATTAAAAAATTATTATTATTTGGAATATATTTATGAATGATTTGACCGGATTTGAAGAGTAGTTATTTAGTATAAAGCCCAAAAACTATGATCAGTTTTGACGGGTAGTTATTTGGTATAAAGCCCAAAAGCTATCAGAGTTATAACTCCTAGGTACCACCTATTATGACATATGATGCGCCCATGAGGTTGGATATCATGGGAAGATCCTCTTCATTTTTATCCCGTTGCCCCACAAGCACGGGTGGTATGAATTATGTTTTATCCGATTTTAAATTATTTATCAGATTATGTGAACGATGAATTATCCGATTCTGAATTATTTATCGGATTCTGCTTACAAATGATTTATTTGAGTTTACCGGATTATGTTAAGGACTATTTTATTGGTATACGAAGTGTGAGTCGACTTTTGAATATATATGATTATGATATATTTATTTATGCTTCATGTTTTAGAATACTAATAGAATTTAATTTCATCTATTGAGTATATTTATACTCACCCACCCCTAGGCACTGCAGGTTTGAACGACAAAGATAACATTATTGAAGATTACCCATAGACTTCGAAATATCTACTTTTGAATTTACCTTATCATGTTCTTTTGTTATGTATAAATTTTTGATATGCGTGACTTTGATTTTGTTAATGCACGATAGCCTTATTTTGTAAACTTTTTTGTAATTACCTAAATGAATAGAAAGTTACTCTTCTATGCATGGTTGATCTTGGCCCGCTTTTAATTACGACTTCGTGGCACTCCAACCTTTAAAGTAATTTAAAAAGTCGGGGCGCTACACCTTGTAATAAAGGTGAATTTCACATATCATGTTGAAGATGAGAACAAGCATACATATACGGCCAAGTGCACTGACCAGCCATGTAAGTGGTACATAAGTGCATCTAACATAGGAGATGATGTGACAGTGATAAGGTCATTACACGAGCACGTGCGTGGCATGCAAAGGAAGTCAACCGACCAGCCTTTCACATCTCACCTTTGGATTGCGAGAAAGTGTTATGACCTCTTTAAATATTGACATCACACCTAAAAACATAAACACATATATTTCTAAGCATTGGGGTATCACTGTGAACTACAAGAAATGCTGACAAGCAAGTAAGTTACATCTTGTTAAATTATTCTTACACAAGATTTACCGTATTGTGTATCTATTTAAACGATTTTTATAAAGTTGTGTTTACAAAAAATCGTCTTATTCGTATGTCATGTTATAGAGAACATGATAGGGCAATTCTTCCATTATTTGAGGGTGTCACTATTGACTACAAGAAATCTTGTCATACAAGTAAAGCACTATATGCTTTAATTGATGGGAACCCTGACAAATCTTATCGAATGCTCCTAGCATAAGACATTCAGATAGAAAGGATTAATCCCAACAGTATAGTATTTTTTGTCAGATCTTGTGATATTCTTGGACCTATAGGGGGCTAGATTTTAAAAGATGTTTTTGGATGTTTGGGCAGGTGCTAAGTGTGGATGCAACTTTCTTGGAGGGAAAGTATCCTAGCCAGCTATTGATAGCAACTGCCTTAAATGGGAACAATAATATGTTATACACCACATTTGTAGTGGTTGAGAATGAGTGTGAGAAAATGTATCTTGTATTGTTAAAACATTATCTATTTTCAAATCCTCTAGCAGAATTGGATACAATTATTTCTGAAGGGCTTGGTAAATGCTGTAAAAAACCTTCTTTTATTTACAAACCATGGATATTGCATCCATCACATGACAACAAATATGTTGGATATATTCAAAGACAACTATCTAAAGAGCCTCTAAAACTTTCAAACAAAACTTGTACAACGACACAATAAATGATATTAAATAACATAGTCTAGAGGCATATACTTGGCTGGATAAGATCGGTGCAATTCACTGGGCCAATGTTGCATTTTTAGGAAATAAATGTAGAACACTCAACTCAAATAGGTCTGAAAGTGTGAATGTGATATTTGAAACAGTTAGGTCGACGTCGATTACTCATTTAATTGAGCTTACACAAGAACACATAGCTACACTCTTTGAGAAACGTTAGACAAATAGCCAAAATATGATGCATAAGTTAACACTATTTGCTCATAAGCATATCAAAAGCATAAGAGAAGAAGCAGGGTAGGTTCATGTATTGTCAGAATCAATGTATGAATTTCAAATTAACTCGCTATACCACTAGGGAAAATGTAATTCATTTCATGTGTATATTGATACGTTCTCCACGATTGCATGTAATTGTCATCATAACAAGCGACATTTTCGTGTCTTCGAGAACACAACCATACATATGTCGTGTGTTAACAAAATGCAATATGTCATAGTTGTGCTTGTATACATATGTCATATGTTGACGGGTTGTGATACTCGAGAACACGAAAATGTAACTTACCATGTGTGTGTGCATGTGTTAACATGATATTATTTACACAGGATGGAGTAAAGATGGATGAACATTCTTGAACATGTGAAAAGTTTCAACACATGGGGTTCCCATGTAAATATTCAATTACACCAATTGATCATAGACACTTCTATGCATTTGATCACTGTGAAAAATGGTACTCTATAGATATGTATAAAATGACATGTGAAGAGGCTTTACTCCCAAGCATGGATAGGCACAAAAGGACACCGATTGGAGTTCTACCAATGTTCTACCCACCAATACCACTCAAGTAGAAGGGCAAGAATCGAATAAAGTCACAACTCAATGTCAAAACACCATGCAAATGTGGAGTGTGCAGACTATTGAGACATAACCACAAACACTGCAGCAGCGAACAAGATGACCATGGACATGGGCCTAGTGGTGGAAGTACAATTCGAAAGTGTTCAAACACATGAGGAAAGAGGCAAACAAAGGTTGGAGAACATCGGTATGGATTGCCTTATCCCCCCCCCATTCTTTACTTGAATGGAAGAAAGCCTACTATCATATTTTTGTATCATGTGTTTGATAAAATGATTTTTTTATGAACACATAAGGTTTAGTTTTTTGTCATGTGATCATATCAACATTTTACATATTGTTGTGTAATTGATAACATGATCCCAATGAGGGTCATGCTATTGATCACATGATGTCTACATAATTGTGTCATATATGAGGCTACTATTAAACATTGTTGATTTTTGTATAAAAATTGCAGAACATAAAAGTGCACTACACAAAAAATTGTATTACATAACATCATGTTGAATCATATTTCGTCATCTCTTGCATCAAATTCTTTATCAGTACATCCACGGAGAAAGCATGCAAAAATTTGTTGCCTCACCAACATTGTGATTTTTGTTTGTATGAAAGTTGGATGTATTACTCCTACTGCAAGCCTGACAACATAGTACATAATGTAGATATCACAATCTTTATTCATCTCTTGGTATGAGCACCTATAAATCTTCGAGATAGGCCATTTTGTTGCTCACTTTATCTCCATGACCTTCTCCGTGGCAATGGCAACACTGATTCTCAACTTATTGACATCCATGAATCTCTTCTCTCTGGAATGGGTGATGAGGAGGCAAAAGCTCTTACTATCAAATACTAGGAAGAATGCACTCTCCGTGTTACTACTTAGGTACTTCAAGTTATTCGTGATTTTTGATTTGTACATCCCTAGTGTCATTTGCAAAGCCGATGTTGTAGTAGTGCTAAATGACATAGTTACCAAAAAAGGGATTGGAGTACATGAGTAGAGTGCTCAAGTTCCTCCATTGAAGTAGAGAGAAGAACATATGAGAATTTAGTATCCGTCACAAATTTAACAGATCATCATATTGCTTCTAAAATTAGTACTTTAAACAAAGTATGAATTAAGAGTTATGGTCTCTTTCTAATGCATGATTTTTATATAGAAAAAACTAACATGAAATCCTATGCAAAGGGTATGATTGATATATCAAACAATCCACACAATCATGCAAGTATTCATACAATAATTTTTATGTGGAAAACTTCAACTAGGGTAAAAAACCACAACAACCTCTTTTAGCCAAATCAATGAACTAGCAAGCATAAACATATAAGACCTCAAGAGCAACTAACCTCTAGCTACTCGACATAAACGAAAACTATTTTCTTTGTTAAGTCTTCTTCGTTATTAGCCTTCAAGTTTTTTTCTCCATCAAAACCTTAAAGATTTCCCTCCTTGTGTTCTATCTTCATCTTCTTCTACGAGCACAATCAAAGATGTCTTCTTTGATTAATTATTCACCTTTGAGTTTCTTCAACCACTCCTTGACGAAGAAATTTTTTGCAACTCCATTTGTGTTGTGTGTTGATGTGAATTTTTCCTCACTTTTGGCTAATTGAATTGATCTTCAAAGCATGAAGAAAAAGTAAAGCTCTAAACACTCAAATTCCCAAAAGAGTAGCCTCACTAATCTCTCTCTATGCTAACAATAGCTTCCCCCTCTTTTTCCCACATTCAAAACACCCTTTATATAGATAAGTAAGTTAAGGTGTTAGTTCTTGAATGGGAATCAAATTTCACTTGGAATGACCTATTTTGGGAAATTGTGCATTGTACCAATCTATCGCTATAGTAATTGATCAATCACTATAGTATTATGCTACAGTATACAATTCCAAAAGTATAAATGATCGATTGCTATAGTAACCAATAGATTTCTACTATACCTTTATAGTACCAAAAACACTTTTGTTGTGCCCGGTGTAGGCACAATTGATACGCAGGAGTTCTACGCAGAGAAAGGAAAAGAAGTTGGAAGAAAGGAAAAAGACTTATGTGATTACTTCAAAAACATGCCAACAAAGGAGGAAGATGACCCCTTTATGGGGAGTCATGCCCAACATTGGGAGTCGTGCCCATAGTGGGCCCGGTTCACCCGTAGTCCGCTAGTGTGTCAATTTCCAATAATAAAAAATACAATAATCAACTACTAACTAACCTAATGACATAATAAAAGTACTAAAATAAAGGAAATACTAAGTCTAGTGCACCCGTGCACAACACTCCACCACGCTTCCACACACGCCTTGTCCTCAAGGCGACCACGAAGGATACCGGAGCAAAAACTCATCCTCAGACAACCACATAGCGTACTCAAGTGACTAGCCCTGCCAAGATACTAAAACCTCCGTGGTAATCTGACCACAACGGCGTACACGACGCTTGTCAAGTAGCGCTGCAGGAATGGGCTCAGACGAAGTGACAGGTCCTATCAAGGGAAGAGGTGGAGCATCCATAGCCAGGGTAGGGTCACCAATGCAACGACGCAGCCGGGAAACATGAAAAACCGGATGGACCAACGAACCCGACGGCAGAGTGAGGCGATAAGCAACCGAACCCACTCTCTCTTCGACAACATAGGGCCCATGAAACCGTGGAGCAAGCTTAGAGTGCTCAGGCTGGAACAAGGAGGACTGACGCTGAGGAAGAACTGAAACATAAACCAAGTCCCCCACGGCAAACTCGCGCTCAGTGTGATGGATATCATAAATTTGCTTCATTCAGTTCTGAGCTGCAGACAAGTTCTCTTTAAGCTGGCGAAGGACCTCATCCCAAGTCTGGAGCATGTAGTCGACCTCTGCCATGGAAGACCGATGAGGCACATAGGACAGCATAGTAGGAGGTGGCCTGCCATATAAAACCTGAAAAGGAGTGAACCCGGCACGAGTGTGGTAGGTGGTGTTATAAGACCACTCTGCCCAAGGAAGAAGTTGAAGCCAACGTCAGGGCTGAGCCATAGTGAAACAACGCAAATACTACTCCAAACAACGGTTCACGACCTCTGCCTGACCATCCGTCTGAGGGTGGTATGCGGTGTTCATGTGGAGAGAAGTGCCTTGTAAAGTGAAAAATTCTTGCCAAAACTGAGAGATGAAAACACGGTCACGATCAGAGACAATCGTGCGAGGCATACCATGTAACTTGGCCACTTCCCGAACATAAAGTTCCGCCACCGACTTAGCTGTGTAGGGATGACCCAGAGCACAAAAATGGGCATATTTAGATAGCCGATCCACGACCACCATAATCACCGACTTGCCTTGAACCAATGGTAAGGCCTCAACAAAGTCCATGGAAACATCGTCCCAAACCTGATCTGGAATGGGCAAAGGCTAAAGTAACCCGGTCGGTGAGGTAGTGGTGGACTTGGCACGCTGACAGACATCACAAGCAGCCACAAAATCAGTCACTGTGTGACGTACACCCTTCCAGAAGAAGCTCTGACTGACCCATTTATAAGTGTGAAGAGCACCCTCATGACCCGCTAAAGGAGAGGCATGGAAGTGATCGATGAGACGCTGGTGCAGGTCGGTAACTGCTGGCACCCAAAGACGGTCCTTCCAGAAGAGAAGGTCATCCTTCCATGCAAAACCAGGGTGCACTGCTAGGTTGGCCTGGAGGGCCGCAATCAGAGTGGAGGTCGGGCAATCATCCTTACAAGCCTGTTGTAATTCATTAAGAAAAGGATAAACTAGGCTGGAAATAGCCAAACACGAACCTGGGTTGGTGCAGCGAGACAATGCATCGGCCACAGTGTTGTCCGATCCTCGCTTGTACACTACCTCATAGTCATAACCCAAGAGCTTACTAACCCACCGCTGCTGCGCGGGCGTGGACACCAGCTGTTCGAGAAAATACTTGAGCGGATGATGGTTAGTGTGAATGAGAAACCGTCGGCCAAGCAAATAAGGGTGCCACTTCTCGACCGCAAGGACAATGGCGAGCATCTCTTTCTCGTAGACTGAGAGGGACAAGGAATGACCAGCCAAAGCCTTACTGAAGTAGGCAATGGGACGCTCCTCCTAAAGTAGTACCACCCCTAGGCCGGCATCCAAAGCATCAGTCTCGACCACGAATGGCCGGCTGAAATCAGGGAGAATCAAAACAGGGGCGGTCGCCATAGCCTGTTTCAACTCCTCAAAGGCAGCCTGGGCAGCGTCGAACCAACAAAAAGCACCTTTCTGTAATAGTTGAGTGAGCGGCCGAGCAATCTTGCCATAGTGGTGAATAAAGCGCCGATAATAGCCAGTAAGGCCAAGGAAACCCCGCAGCGCCCGGGCACAAGTAGGAGCTGGCCAGGATAGCATGGCGGTCACCTTAGAGGGGTCCGTAGCCACACCGTCACTAGAGATGACATGGCCCAAGTATTCAACCTGTGAGCTGCCAAACAAACACTTCGAGCATTTAAGAAACAATGAGTTAGCTTGCAGGATATCAAAGACAGACCTGAGATGCTCCAAATGGTCGCCCCATGACTTGCTATAGACCAGAATATCGTCGAAGAACACCAAGATAAAGCGGCGGAGGAAGGGCCTGAAGAGGTCATTCATAAGGCTCTGAAAGGTAGAGGGCGTGTTCGTGAGGCCGAACGGCATAACCAAGAACTCAAAATGACCATCATGAGTACGGAAGGCAGTCTTATGCACATCGGTGGGTTGCATTCTGATCTGATGGTAACCTGAATGAAGGTCAAGCTTACTGAATATGGTAGCACCAGCCAACTCGTCCAATAGTTCCTCCACCACCGGTATAGGATACTTGTCCTTCACTGTGATTGCATTCAGCGCCTGATAATCCACACAGAAGAGCCAAGTACCATCTTTCTTACGGACCAGCAACACTGGGGAAGAAAAGGAGCTCATGCTAGGCCGAATGATACCTGAAGAAAGCATGTCCGCTACTAGGCGCTCGATCTCAGCCTTCTGAATGTATGGATAGCGATAGGGACGTACATTGGCGGGAGCAGCACTGGGCAGAATAGGAATAAAGTGGTCATGAGCCCTCACCGGCGGAAGGCCTGTTGGCTCAGCAAACACCGCGCCATACGCTGTCAAAAGATCAAGAAGGTCCTCTGGCAATTCATCCTGTACCAATTCCACCGATGCCTGTTGCTAGAGAAGGAGCCCTTGGGCTGCGAACCTAAAGAAGGACCCCGCTGCCTGAGCAGAAAGAAGAGTGCCGGGCTGAGAGCCTTGGAGACGTACCCGTTGTCCATGCAATACAAAATCCATCATCAGGTCCTTAAAGTTCCAAAGAACGTCCCCAAGCTCCTGGAGCCACTGCACCCCCAACACCACATCCGCCCCCTTCGTCGGCAGTAAGAAGAGGTCGGTCACGAAGGTGTGGCCCTAGATGGAGAGTGCGGCCTATGCACAGATGCCTAAACTTCGGAGGTGCTTGCCATCACCGATCAATACATCAAAGGGCGTCGAGTCAGACACAAAGCAACCTAGCCACTGTGCCACTTTATCGTTAATGAAGTTGTGAGTTGACCCACTATCAATCAGAATGGCGACCTGTTGCCGCTTGAGATAACCCTGTACCCTCATTGTGCGTGGAGTGAAGGCCCCTGAAAAAGCATGTGCAGAGATCTCTGGCAATGTATCGGCAGGGTACGAAGAATCAGGCTCATCGGTTCTCCCGGTCTCCTCATCGACCTCCTCCACTAAGAGACTTCCCTTGATGGAACAACGGTGCCCCAGAACGAACTTCTCATCACAGTGAAAACAGAGTCCTTTTGCACGACGTTCCTCCATTTGGGCTGGAGTGAGACGACGGACAATCGGGCCGGCCGAAGAAGCTTGGCTAACTCGGCCAGTCACTTGGCTGCTGGCTGGAGCGGCAAGGGGAGAGGCGGACACAGCAGCCCGAGGAAAAGGTCCTAGCCTGCCTCCGCGCCGCTGTCGAGCCAACTTCTCCTCCTCAATACATGTGTGGCGCACTACATCCCGCATGCTGGAATAGGGAAAATGGTGCATCTCCTCAGAAATCTTAGGCTTGAGTCCTCGCTTGAACGTACCCACCAGGGCGGCCACCGGCCAATCAGGGAGATGATTAGCCACCTTCATGAACTCTGTGTAGTAGGCACGCACGGTGGATGTCTAGCGCAAGGAGGACAACATTTCATTGAAGTCTTGAAACTCATTGGGGCCGAACTGAATGCATAATTCATCGGAGAAGGCAGTCCAAGTTGGGTAGCACACCTCCTTCTCAAAGCTCTGGTACCACATTGATGCATCCCCGTCGAGATGGAAGGCCGCTATGCGCAGCCGTTCAGCCTCTGACAGTGTCCCCTAATAGGCAAAAAATTTCTCCGCCTTGTAGAGCTACTCGACAGGGTCGTCATCTTCGTTATAACGCGGGAACTGTAGGCAGGCCAAATGAGGTTCCGCCCCACCCCGAAGTGCTCCGCGGTGTCCGGGATACTCCTCCCAGTCATCCTCCATCTCCTGGTGGGGAGGCGGCACCATTGGGGTATTTTCCCGAACACCTGGTGCGCCTCTCAAATCCCAGGCCTGGAGCCTCCCTTCCATGACATGATTGACAGTGCCAAAGCAGACACCGTCCTGAGCAAAGCGCATCTCGTGGTCTGCAGGTGCTGAGAGGTCAGAGCAGAGGAGTTCGGGAGCCTGGGGCGGCCCCCCCTTCTCCATGGAGGCTGGCGGCCTGGACACCAGAGGGGGTGCGCGCTCAGCCTGAAGTTGGGCTACAGCCAATCCCAGTGCATCTATCTTGGCCATGAGTTGCGCCATCGTGAACTCGCCTCCGGTCGCTGGTTCTGATTTGGGGCTGTTCGCAGAGACGAGAGTCTCTTTCTTGGGCTGACTTTCAGGGGCCGTGGTAGCTTGCTTGCCTCGAGCCATGGCCGGGGACCGTAAAAGCTCCGATACTAATGTTGTGCCCGGTGTAGGCACAATTGGTACGCAGGAGTTCTACGCAGAGAAAGGAAAAGAAGTCGGAAGAAAGGGAAAGGAGTTCTGTGATTACTTCAAAAACATGCCAACAAAGGAGGAAGACGACCCCTTTATGGGGAGTCATGCCCCATACTGGGAGTCGCGCCCCACATTGGGAGTTGTGCCACTAGTGGGCCCGGTTCACCCGTGGTCCACTAGTGCGCCAGTTTCCAATAATAAAAAATACAATAATCAACTGCTAACTAACCTAATGACATAATAAAAGTACTAAAATAAAGAAAATACTAAGTCTAGTGCACCCGTGCACAACAACTTTCCCATTTGATATTCGATACAAAATTTATATATTTATTATTTTTCTACCCATTCTTTTCCCACACTATCATATGATAAACCCTTTATCCCAAATGTGTGAATGTGATATATGTGCATGTTTTTACTTGTCAAAACACTAAAAACACCTCTTGATAATATGCTTCATCTTCACTATGTAGTCTTGAAAAGTAACCACATTCATTTGACATTGTTTTGTTCACCGAAATAAGCCAATATAATACATGTGGCCATATATGTTCTTACAACATATCGATAACCTATGACTGAAAATGATAAAGCATGTATTATCGTCAACATGACAAATGATACAATCATGTGGTTAACCACACAACCAACATAAGTGTCATGTTATTACTACCACGATCACTAAGCAATCGTATGCTTGACCACACTATACACCAAATATGAACAAAAGACAACTTCTATATCGTGTGATAGAAAACACGAGACCATTTATTATCTCATAGTCAGACACATGCTAATCAATATTTTATATCCATACCTGAGACGTGATACATTCTTGGCATAGCAGGGACAACTTGTTTGCATCCACCAACACATCAATAGACCATGTATGGTAAGGATTTTCCATCCACGATGAGAGCATCACAAGACCCTCTCCCCTAATAATATCTCCATATGAAACGTAAGCTTGACATCTAGGCAATTCATCGGTTCCACTTACTCATGCACTTTCTTCTTCTCATTCTTCTTGTGCTCATTGACATCAATGATGGGAACTGGGACCATAATGTCTTACTCATCTACCTTCTCTATTATCTTTGTCTCATTTGGGTAGTCAAATATTATAATAACCCTAATTTCTAACACGATTTTCTTATATATTTTGTTTCCTAAGTGTTGGTTAGAGCTCGTGGAGACGAGCGTAACAAGTTGTAAAATGCGTAGATCGGAGGTCGGGAACAAAAGTTACGACCTCAAGAAACATGTTCTTTAGCGGGACCCACTTTTAAAATTTGGGTAAAATAGTTCTTAAGTGGTCTAATCTCATAGGGCTCGTCAATACGAGCTCAACAGTACCTAGAACGCGCAAAACCGAGTTTGGGATAGGAAGTTACGATTTTTGGAATTTTTTTGGAAATTAAATAATAAAAATATTTTGATCGGCTCGGTCGGCACGGCGCGCGCTGGACGTGCACGTCACACATGATGAGCGCACGTGATAGACACATGCCCGGGTGATGAATGCGCTTTCGTCACACGCGCACACCATTTTCGGCGGCGCTAGTGGGCACCAGCCGTTTTCTGAGGCGGCGCCGGTGGGCGCCCACCAGTTCACCAAAGTTTGAAGTTTCTATATGGGGAAATGTTTGAAGTTTTCACCAATCACCAAAGTTTAAAGTATATATTTTTCCAAAGTGATCTTAATATGAGGCAAAGACAGTGGATCGAATATCTTAAGGATTATGACTTTTCTATCAAGTATCATCCTGGAAAAGCCAACGTTGTTGCTGATGCTTTAAGTCGTAAATCTGGGGGTTTAGCTTTCATGCTTATTAAGGAATAGAAACTTTTGGAAGAAACAATAAGTTGTCAACCTGAATTACAGTCTGGAAATAAGAAATCTTTCATTGCCAACCTAGAAGTAAAATCTGTACTGGTTGAGCATATCCTTGAAGGTCAGAAAGGTAATGAAGAAGTGCAAACTTTGCTCGAAAGATCTGACTTCACCCAAGACTCTGATGGAAGTGTACGAATTCGAAGACGGTTGGTAATACCCAAAATTCCTGAGCTAATGGAAGACCTATTACATGAAGCACATCGTTCTCGATATACCATCCACCCAGGAGGAACAAAAATGTATCATGATTTAAAAAGGAGTTTTTGGTGGAATGGAATGAAGAAGGATATAGGAGAATATATTTCGAGATGCTTGACTTGTCAACAAGTTAAAGCCGAACACCAAAAACCTTCAGGGTACCTTCAAACGATTGAGATTCCCGAGTGGAAGTGGGAACACATTACTATGGATTTCGTTTCGGCACTACCCAGAACTTCACAAGGCCATGAATCCATTTGGGTAATCGTGGATCGACTCACAAAGAGTGCACATTTTCTTCCGTTAAGCAAGAAGCAATCCTTAAGTTCTTTGGCAAAATTATACGTGAAGGAAATTGTGAGCCGGCATGGGATACAGCTGTCGATCATCTCAAATCGGGATAGTCGATTTACCTCCAAGTTTTGGCAAGGATTTCAAGAAGAATTAGGTACAAATCTTAAGTTCAGTACTGCTTTCCACCCACAGACAGATGGTCAATCAGAAAGAACTATCCAAACCTTGGAAGATATGTTGCGCGCTTGCACAATGGATTGGAAGGGTAACTGGGATGAACATTTACCATTGGTCGAGTTCGCCTACAACAACAGCTATCATAGTAGTATAGGTATGGCACCTTATGAGGCATTGTACGGACGACCTTGTCGATAACTGACGTGTTGGAATGAAGTGGGAGAACGAAGATTGATTAAGTCTGAACTTCTACAACAGTGTGCAGATAAGGTGAAACTTGTCAAGCATCGTCTAATGGCATCCCAGAGTTGTCAAAAGAGTTATGCTGACCAAAGACGGAAAGATATCGAATTCAACGTGGGAGATCAAGTACTATTGAAGATTTCTCCTACCCGAGGAGTCATGAGATTTGGAATTAAAGGCAAACTAAGTCCTCGTTTTGTAGAACCGTTTAAAATTTTGGACAAAGTAGGAGCTGTGGCTTATAGATTAGCCTTGCCTCCACAACTCGACAATGTCCACGACGTATTTCACATCTCCATGCTTAGGAAATACGTCTGAGACTCCTCTCATGTTCTCGACCAGAGTTTAATTACTCTCAAACTCGACTTATCATTCGAAGAAAAACCACTTAAAATTCTGGATCACAAGGAACAGATCTTGAGGACTAAAAGGATCCCCTTAGTCAAAGTGCTATGGCAGTATCATTCCTCGGAAGAAGCCACTTGGGAGCTGGAGAGCGAAATAAAGAAGAAGTACCCTGAGTTATTCGTGAGTGAATAATTCAAATTTCGAGGGTGAAATTTCTCTAACGGGGGTAGATTGTAATAACCTTAATTTCTAACATAATTTTCTTATATATTTTGTTTCCTAAGTGTTGGTTAGAGCTCATGGAGATGAGCATAACAAGTCATAAAACGCGTAAATTGGAGGTCGGGAACAAAAGTTACAACCTCGGGAAACATGTTCTTTGGCAGGACCCACTTTTGAAATTTGGGTAAAACGGTTCTTAAGTGGTCTAATCTCGTAGGGCTTGTCAATACGAGCTCAACTGTACCTAGAACGCGCAAAACCGAGTTCGGGATAGGAAGTTATGATTTTTAGAAGTTTATGGAAATTAAATAATAAAATATTTTGATCGGCTCGGTTGGCACGCGGCTAAGCCGCGTGGCGCGTGATGGACGCACGCATCACGTGCGATGAGCGCGCATGATGGACGTGCACCCGGTTGACGAACGCGCGTTCGTCACGCGCGCACCCCGTTTTCGGCGGTGCCAGTGGGCGCTAGCCATTTTCTGCGGCAGCGCCGGTGGGCGCCCACCAGTTCCGGCAGTGGCGCCCACTGGAAAACACCTTCTCCTCCCCTATTTAAACCCCTTCTCCGGCCAGTTTTTCACCCACATCCAATTTTCAACCTCTTTCACTGTTTTCACCATTCCCGACCCATTTTAAGTCCGATTTTCACGTTCCAAGACCCATTTCCTACTAATTCAAGGGTGCTCTACGCAACAGAAGGGTTATTTTCTTGAGATAACCCCTCTATAACCTCAAAAAATGTGCCCCTTCTCTAATCTTCCCCTTTCCTCTTTTTACTATTTTTGGACCGTTTGAAACCCTTTTTAACCCGTTCAAAAGCCCTACCCCACTAAATCAAGGGCATTCTACGCATTGGAGTGGTTATTCTGCCAGAATTCTCGCTCGAAGGCTGATATCTTAAGGTGGGACTTTCTTGACTCTATGAGGAGATCTCGTTATATTTTGCACGTATTATAGGTAGGTAGCTTTAAATTCTAATCATATGCCGAGATTTTTACTCGCTAAAGTTTTACTAAAAGTTTTCTATTACTCTTATGAAAACAAAAGCTTTGACTTCAAAATCGTCTCCTCTTTTCAAATTTTTTTTCGAGTTTTGGGCAATCGTGCCGTCTGGATAGTTCTTGGTTCCTCAGAGCTAAGAATTATTATGATTTTGGATACCGCCAAATTTGGCATCTGGCGCACACAGGATTGGGATGTCATGGGTAAATCCCTTCCTTTCTGTCTCGCGTCGCCCCATGGGCGAGGGTGTAAGTCGTCTGGTATCGCGACATTCTGTGATTGTGTTTTCATATTTTTTGAATGATTTCAAAAGAAAAAATGCACGATATTTTCATATATGCATGAAGCATATTCTTAGAACTTAATTCGACCTACTGAGTATGAATTTACTCGCCTACCCTTAGACTCTGCAAGTGTTTCACTCGAATCTGAAGGAGTTGACGAAGGGTTTCCTTAAATTACAGTCTTGTACTGCTGTTTTGTACTTTATGTAAATTATTGTATTGACTAATGTACAAAGGCATGTGATGCCCAATTTTGGAAATCTTTGTATAATACAAAGTGTGTTGTAATTACTGTTTTAGTACACGGTGATCCTTGGCAATTGTAATTAAATTTTGTTACGTTTTCAAAAATTATTTTCTTTTATTCGAAAATACGAGGGACGACAAATATTGATTCTTCAGAGTCGGCTTTCCCAACTATCTTAGACAGTGCTTGGGCCTCACCACTCGTATGTACGTCTTCCTCATGCATCGCCTCCGCCATTGCAAATGGCTCTACATCCATCCCATTCATCGGCCTCTTCTCTAGGAGCGGGACATCCCTTAGGGTAACCTTCTTGAGAAGGAACCAACTCCTCACTGACCTCTCCTTTGGGAGCATGACATCCACTTCTTTGGCTTTGGTCCTCTCATGCATCTTCACAAGCCATTTGCATTTGGGCACAGGGGTTGCTAGGGAGCATCTAGGTTGACATCATTAGTCGTTCTCCTTTGTGTTTTTGTATCAGTGGGTCCTTATGGTCTTGCACGATGTCCTCATTAATTTTCCTCAAAAATCAAGTAATAATAGTGCAGTTTACCCCATATTCCATTTTTCTAAGTTTTGGGGTTCGCCTTTCACTCTTTTTTTTCTTTGTGAAATCACCAATAGATTGTTACTTACATAGTCCTGTTAGATCATGAATATGATCCATATTGTTAGTGTCACACCCCGACTTTCCAACTAAAATTTAAAGTCAAAATCCCATCAATTTAAGTCAAGAAGGGGCCATGATCAATCGTGTGCAAATGAGTAACTTTTTTAATTAATTTAAATAATTATAAAACTTACAAAACAAGGATTAATGTGCCCTAACAAAAGTCAATGTAAATGTACATTAACAAAAGATCTCAACAAATACTATAAAAGCATAGATCCACAAAGTTATACAGGGTTTCATGATTAAAATTCATCTTTGTGTTTGTACTTGCAACATCTGGGGATGGGTGAGTATATTTATACTTAGTAAGAAGAATTAAATTCTACTAACATGCTATAGCATAGAATATAATAAAAAGTACATATTTGTTGTTTACATCCACCACATAACAGAACAGTAAATATATACTCTATTGTTTACATCCAGCACAGAACAGAAGAGTAAATATATACTCTATTGTTTACATTCAGCACAGAACAGAACAATAAATATATACTCTATTGTTTACATCTACCATAGAACAGTAAATATATACTTTGTTGTTTAATTACATCCATCACAGAACATAAAGTAAATATATACTCTGTGTTGTTTACATCTACCACAGAACAGTCAACAAGTACAATCCAACCATATCTATCTATATATAACAACAATCGATCAATAAAGCAACCACACATTCCACAAAAATATATTGACCAGCCATAAAACAAGTGCATAAAACTGCAAAAACTGAGATTCCTTCTCTTAGATGAATCAATTTTTTGTACTAGAATAATCAAAATAATTGAGATCCACGAGTTGGTATATGCTCCTTGTTTTCTTTGTTAATTTTTTGCTGAAGGGATATTGTTCCTAGTTGCTTCTAGACTTGGAGCTTGTTTGTCCTGGCCGTACACATGATTGCATGGTGGTTAATTAAGTTTAGTTCAAGGATAATACTAGGTAACTACCAGTAATGGCAACTGGGTTTGTCCCAGTTCCTGGTATGAGCTCTAATATGATTCCAAAAACACTAAGCAAATCACCTAGTTGCCTTTATTAGCAGCTAGCTTTCATTATCAAAAACACTAAGCTAATTACCCAGTTGCCTTTACCGGCAGCTAGCTTTCATTATAAAAAACACTTAAGCAAATTATCTAGTTTAAATGTTATATCAAACCGCAAAAACTGAGATTCCCCTACAAGCTCCATTAACCTCAAAAAATAAAACACTAAAAATAAAGACGTTTGACTACCTCCAATATGGGCTGGAACAAAACTGAAAAATCAACTACAAAACAAAAAAATGGTACTTTATGGAGCAGATTGATCACCTTACAAGAACATAATCCTAGAGCGAGCGATTGGGAGGGGAAGAGACATAGATAGCAGAGGTCGATCGAACGAGATACCATTTTGCTCTTTATGTTCCCTAACTCCTCGGATCATTTGCGATCAATACTACAAGGTCGGCGGGGGTCCTAGGAGAGGCAACAAATAGTGAAGAAGATGACTGGCAATAGATCAGTCGCAGGAGCTTGAAATCACCATAACTTAAAATCATCGGAGCTAGAAATCACTGGAGCTTTGGTTTTGGTCAGGAGCAAATGGCGCGCACTCCCCCAGTTTGGGCAGTTAGTATCTTAAATTTGGAATTCAATGCGAAAAGATAGAAAAGTATTTTAAATTTTTTAAAAGTTATGTATAACTCATGTACCTATTAGTCAATTTGTAATGGTCGAAACTTATTAATAGTTAATTATTAAAATTAATTCTAATTGGCCACGCGCCGTAAATTTTAATAGTAATTCCCAATTAACATCCAGTGAAGATAATGATTTTATGCTGCTATTAAGATGTTTGTCTCCTTCCGTCGTTTATCCAATCTGTTGTCCTCGGTCACCGTTATTTTATGCGAATCAACGCGTCCACTCCCAATCTCATGTCAATATAAGCCAGTGTTTTAAAACCCAGCCCGGCCCAGCCAGCTGACCGCGTTCAACCAGACCCGGATGATTTTCCAGGCCAGTTCAATATTTCTTCCGGGTTGGAAAAGTGAAAAAATTTTCACGCGACAGCGGGATTCAAACTCCCAAAATCATGAAAATTTTCAACGCCTTACCCACTAGGCTACGTTAATTTTGTTATTCACATGTCTATAACCATTTTATTTAAGTATTTACAATATAACGCATCTGGGATTCGAACACAAGACGTAAACCAAATACCTTACCCGCTTTATCCATTGAGCCACAAGAACGTTATATGCATATATTTTTACCTAATATTATTTTTAATTTAATATATAACAAAACGGGTTAACCCGAGTTAACCCCCAGTTGAACTGAGTCAACCCAACCCGGCAACCAATCCGGGTCCACCTCCAGGCGGGTTTTTAAAACACAGGTATAAGCTGTGAAAAAAATTCGGCTCGTCAGTATAAGTTGTCTTGTTTGTCTTAAGAAGTTCCTTATTTGAGGAGTACTTTTCTAAAGCATAGAAAGCCATTGATGAAGGCCAATATGTCGGCGGCAGCTGCCTAAAGAACCAACCGGCCGGGTGAAGCTTTGAGTTGTTTAGATCTTATTTCATTTCTACTATTAAAGGAAAATACTAGTACATTGTTTAACTAAGAAACGATGTTACAACTTCGTTTCATACTCCCTCCGTCCTATAATAGTAGCTATATTTCTAACTTTTATTATTTTTATTAAAATAAAATTTTCCTCATCTAACCATACTAATTTTTTCGTAGAAAATTACTACAGAAATAAAACACCAATCGAGGTGTTTCACTGGAAGTTCGGCTCGGATACCAAGACAGCATAGCCAAGAATTCATTTAGTTCTTACAGTGCACTTATCAGCTTACTAAAATACCAAAATTAATACAGAAAATCCGGCAGTGGAAGGCGAGACCACTTTCAAATCATGAAAATAGAAACAAAATAGATCCCGAATCACTGAGAAAAGAAGGCGTCTCTTTCCCCCCTCCCCAAAAATACTTAGAGCTTCCCACTACAGAAAAATCAACATTTATACACAAAGGAATCCCAACCCCCTCCCCAGCCCAAGTGTCTGCGATCTAAAGCCTTCTACCACAAAATTTAATCGAGCAGCCGCAGTTTTAGAAACCCATTTTAGCGGTATCATCAACAACACAATATTAGAAAATTTATCAGGAAAAAAATAAATAATGAGAAGACTTTAAATCGAGAAGTCTGCGTACCCGACGCTCGCCGACGCTCGGCGTTGAGTATTTCAATCTGCGGAGAGGGCAAAGAAGAAGCAAATGGGAGTAGTACGGAGAGGAAGGCCACGGCAAGAAGCGAGAGGCCATTAGAGATGAAGGTCGGCGGTGCTTTCGGTGGCGGCGGCAGAAGTCGTGGGCTACCGGTAGGCGATCACCGTGGAGTTCAAGATTGCTGCGACCTTTCCGAGGCTGCCGCTGGCCGTGACCCTCCTGTTTCAGTCCTTCACCACCCACTCCCTAGCCATGAATCAACGGGTTTTGGTTCTCCAGGCGTTGAACACGACGGCATCAGTAGGAACCACTTATCGTTGAAGGAGAAGCGCGGGTGTTATTTTAGTGTAAAGTAAAAATGAGAAGCAGTAGATAGACCCGTTTAAATTTAGCCGAACGGAGTAATTAATATAGAATATTATTTTTTTCTATTGAAGCTATTAATACAGGACCGAGGGAATATAATAAAACTGTAGTTCAATAGTTCTCTGTAACTACGTTGAATGAAAATTTTGAGAAATAAATTGATTAATTTTTCTCGTAAAGATTTAGACAACATAACGAATAAGACACACACATATCAAACTACAAAGACGGGACGCATCAGCTGATGAATAGGGCCTCCTGCTTATCAGCATGGTGCTCTCAGTCTGTACGTGAATTCCGCAGGCATATCTGATGCATATATTTCAACGTTGCGAAGGTACTCCTCACCCCACGAGCGCTGCTTCATTTGCTTGCAGTTTATAAAATGCATTTCTCGGATGATTGGCATGGTTCCTCGTTCATTCACTATTCCCTGCAAGTTCTTGAGGTCCCATAGCTGTAGCTTCTTCAGTGCTTGAAATGAACCTTCCCGGAAGACCAAACCAGTCCCCATAAACGCATCCCGCAGTTCAAGCTCTTTCAGACTAGGTAGATCTTGAAGAGCAGGCAGTGGGTCTTGACTTAATCGAGAAGAGCGCAAGGACAGACGTGTGAGGCTGTCTAGCGAACCGACCCACTTAGGCAACTGGCTGTTCAATTTCGCCACAAGCACAAGTTTATGAATATCCTTGGGTGGACGGGATAGATGCTCCAGTTCAAGATTCTCCCCTATTTCTGCCGTGAGAGAGAGATTGTTGAGTTTGTCCATCTTCTCGATTGATGAACACAAGTTTGCAGAATGGACTTCTCTGACACTCTAATCCCAAATTTTCTCAATTGGGTCAATTTTCCAATATCCGTTGCAATCGATTCATCAGCTTGGATGTATGCTAAGGTTTGTAAATTTGTCAACTCGCATACTCCTTTTGGGGCCGGTATACCGGGATAAACCACGTAGCCTGTAGAAGCCGAAGGGCTAAGATAGAGGTGGCGCAGCTTCTGCAGAGTTGAGATTCTACATGGTAACTTGTTCATTTCTGTTCCTCGCAGGTCTACAATCTCAAGACTCAAGAGCTTTCCAAAGCCTTTGGGAAGATCAGCGACTCTAGTATTTCTCAAACTCAAGTATCTCAAATTGAGCAGTTCATCTAATCCGTCTGGAAATTTGTTAATTCGAGCACCCTCAAGGTCTAAAACCCTAAGGAATTTGGTGTGCGACCACATTTTCTTCATCGAAAAGCTCAGATCTGGGCTGTAATCAAAGCTTAAAATAGAATGGAGGTGAAACTTACCCGTGCAGTCCAATATTTTTGGTTCTTTTGTTTGGATGGATATGCGACGAGCATGGCAGCACGGCTTTTCTTCTTGCCCATCATGCACCACCAGAAACTTTTCTTCCTTTGAGATCCACAGAGCTAACTCACGCATAACATCGTGCATTCTGTATGACTTGAATCTCGTGGAGGATCTGGTAGAAACCTGAAGCAAGTTCCTGTTGACGAGTTCCTTGAGATATTCCTCGGCTTTGTCTTCCCGTGACCACCCACTGCGTTCCTCGACAAAGCCTTCTGCTATCCACAACCGAATCAACTTGTTCTTCTTCATGACATAGTCTTCAGGGAAGATGCTCAAGTATAAGAAGCAATGCTTAAGATGGTAAGGTAATTCGTTGAAGCTCAACGAGAGAACCGTCTCACAATGGTTGTTAGTCAGATACCAGCCAAGTCTGTGTTGGACACGGTTCCACTCCGTCACAGTAATATTGGCCGTCGAAGCCATGAGCCCAGCCATCGCCACAATTGCCAGAGGCAACCCTCCGCATCTGCCAACAATCGCCTTTGCTGATCTCTCTAATTCTGAGGGACAGATTCTACTTACAAAAGCCTCCTCGCAGAAGAGAACCCAAGCATCTTCAGGGCCGAGAGGCTGGAGTGAGAATTCGCGACGTGGATTTTCTAGGGAGGAAGCCACCTCTTCATTGCGAGTTGTAACGATTACCCTGCTTCCTCTATGATTTATTGGGAACGCAGATCTCAAACCTGGCCAGAGGTCTTTATTCCACACATCGTCTAATACGATGACATACTTCTTGGCTTCCAAATGGTTGAACAGCTGTTTGATAAGAATCACATCGTCCTTCATATGATCATCAGCTCGACCCACAAACTGGCGGATCAGCTTCTGCAGCAGCTCAATTATGCTGTAGGACTGCGAGACCGTGATCCAGGCGCAACAATCGTACTGGGTATTGACCTGACAGTATGCACTGTGCACAAGAGTGGTTTTGCCTAAGCCACCCATTCCTTTCACCGCAATCACCATGCGCAAAGGCTCCTCCTCTCTCAACCAGCTGACCAGGGTATCTCTTTCCCCAACGAAACCCACAAGAGGGCGATCCTGATTGCCCGGAAAGGAGGTACGTTCTGAGCGAAGATGCCTGGAGCTTTCATGAGCATGGCTGGTTGAACCATGGAGGCTTGCTTCAATATTTTGGAGGCCATAGCTCTGTGCCAGTTGGGAGATCCCTTTAAACTCAGACAGAATATCCTTGGCATGGGTTGCAATGCCGTGATTCTCAGGGAAGGTTATAATGGAGTAAGCGAATTTACGAAAACCAACATAGCGAACAGGTGGAAAGGTCGCCATGTAGTATGTAAACTCGTCCATGACGTCCTCCGCTTTATAAGCAGTGTCTCGTACTAGTTGTTTCCATTCTTTTAACTTTCTGGCTTTTGTTGCATCCCAAACTTCTCCTCTTCTGGCATCATCCTCCAGGAAGCCTCTAACGATCCTCAACTCCTTACTCATCATGTCGATTTTTTTGGGCACTTCACTTAACAAGCTCACTTCTTGCCTGATCGATTCGATCAAGAAGGCAACAAGGCCGGTCGCCGTACCGCCGGCGAAGGAGGCTAGTGCTTCTTCAGACATGGTTTCTTTCCCCTACTCGTGTCAATCGCTTCTTCTCTTCTTAGTTAACACTTAGATGCAATTTGCTCGATGAGATGGTTCCCTTCCAACTTCCAAGTAATTGCGAGGTTCACGACCAAGCTGACCCGGTGACTGAACGACTTGAAGATTCGCTTGCGCCATCAATTCAGTGGGACCAAGGGCCGGTGAAACTTGAACAGCGGATTTATCCAAGCTTAGCTGTGTACCAAGTTGATATTTTCCTTGAAAATTTCCACTATCTCACATTAATATTTTTATTTTAATTTTTAAATTAAAACAAGTTATATGCATCGCAAAACAGTGCTCAATAATTTTCTATATTTGAATTATACTCCCTGGGTCTGATATTAATAGCTCATTTGGTTTTTCTTCAAAAGCCAATAAACCTACTAATGTGGGACAGAGTGAGTTGAATTATACATGAGCATCTCTAACGCCTGTCGTAAAAAATAGTTGATATAGTTTATGGGGGTCTTTAAATGTTATCTTCATTTGCCTATTTAGCAAAATAAAGACTCACGAATTCCAGCCATAGATGTCATTTTCAAGGAAGAAAAGTTAAAACTTTAAAAAATGGTAATACAAATGTTAAAAAGTAAGCGTTTGAAGTCTCAATATGGGATTTTAAAATTAAAGTCCGAAGTGAAGGATATCATTTTTACGTAGGAAATGACATATGGATTAGAGCCCGGTGGGGCTCTAATTCTATTCACGACAGACGCCACCAGGATTTGGCGTCTACTGTTAGAGATGCTTTAATGACGTCTAAGAAGCTATGAAAAAGGCAACACATATGATAGAGGTAAATATTAAAATCAAAATAATAAGTGTTTTATTTGCATGAAAATAAATAATGTTGCCGATGATTGTTATTTTAGATGTAAGAGATGTAAGCACCACATTCATGCTTTAAAGGATTGCAAATTTTAAAATAAGGACCAAGTATATTTTATCAAAAAAGAGGAAGATAAACAAAATCAATTATTTTACTCTTACAAGAACACACAAGATGAAAGAATTGAAGTTTGATATTTGGATAGTGGTTGTAATCACTACATGACAGGTAAGGGAAAGCTTTGTGAAACTTAACAAAATATCAACTCTCAAGTAAACTTTGGTGATGGAAAAATGGGTAAAGTTGAAGGCAAATGAATCATAGGTGTCTAAACAAAAAGAAGTAAATGTAAACTCATTCACAATGTTCTTTATGTTTCCGATTTGACACAAAATTTGTTTACTATTGACCAAATTATAAAGAGGTTATAAAGTTCATTTTTTTGACAAAGTTGGATATAATTGATAAAAACATGGGGCATGTAATGGTAAAAGTAAAAATTGTACCAAAAAAGGTATTTCCATTAGTTATTCCTATTTATGCAAACTATGGAATGAAAGTTATTTATACAAATGACTCTCTATCAAAATACCTGATGTTTTAACACTTGAACTATAAGAATCTTACTTTGCTCAACCAAAAGAACATAGTCTTTGAACTTCAAAGAATTAATCAAAAAGAAAAGATTTGTAAGAAGTACATTTATGAAAAAAAACATAGACTACCAATTTCAGAGATAGGTTTGGAGATTAAAAGCACCACTTGAGCTTATTGACACCGACATATGTGGACTAACAAACACTCTATCATTCAATAAGAAAAAAACACTTTCTACTATTTGTAGATGATTTTATAAAAATGATGTTGGTTTATCTTATAAATGCCAAATCAGATACATTTTTTTATATTTGTGCAATTCAAGACATTTGTGAAAAATTAAAGTGGGAAGAAATTAAAAGCCTTGACGACTGATCTTGGTGGTGAGTTTATATGAAGAGATTTTTTGGAATTTTTGTAAAGAGAATGACATTAAGAGAGTCTTAACAACTAACTACACACCTTGACAAAATGATATAGTGGAGAGAAGAAATAGAACAATTATGGAGATGACAAGAAATATGTTTAAAGGAAAAAATCTTTCAAATAAATTTTTGGTAGAAGTTGTTAATATAGTCACCTGCATCCTTAATAGGTTTCTAATAATAGCGGCCTAAAACATGACACCATATGAGAGATGACATAAGAAAAAAAAGTCACAAGTAAGTTACTTTAAATTTTTGGGTTACATTATTTATATTTTACTATACAAAATAGAAGCAAGTTTGATCAAAAATAAGAAAAAAGTATCTTCATTAGATATAGTAAAAAATCTAAGGCTTATAGAGTTTTTAATCATAAAATAAAGGACTTGGTGATATCAACAGATGTGGTCTTTGATCAATAAGGTTTATGGAACTTTGAAGAAAATAATGGTGAAAAAATATATGTTGAAGATGAGAAAGAAAGAGCTTCATCAAGTCAATAAACATCAAGTGAATTATAACCATAAGAGCATAGGTCTCCTCCTTCTCACCATGACTCAAGACAAGATTTTAAGCATATGACAAATTAGTTTAAACAATGTAGATAATGATTCTCCTCTAAGAAAAATATGATTATTTTAAGAAATTTATGATGAATGTGATGTTGCATTCTTTTCTTGTGATCTAACAAATTTTGAAGATGCTTAAAGAGAAGAAGTTTCGATAGAAGCAATGTATAATGGGATAAATATGATTGATAATAATAAGTCATGAGAATTAGTTGATAAACCTAATGATAAAGATGTGATTGGATTGAAATGTGTATATAAAATAAAGTTCAATAAAGACAACTCAATTCAAAAATACAAAGTAAAGCTAGTTGCAAAAGAGTATTCACAACAACCTGATATTAACTTCAATGAAACATATGCTCCAATTGTTAGAATAGAAACTATAAAAATTGTTCAAGCACTTTCCCTTCAATTAATAATATAAGTGTATTAATTTGATATCAAATCAGCCTTTTTGAATTGAGAACTTAAAGAATATGTTTATGTTAAGTAACCACAAGAATACAAAGACAAAGGTAAAGAAAAGAAAGTTTAAAAACTCTATAAAACCTTGTATGGACTCAAACAAGCTCCAAAAGAAAGAACCACTTGTTCAACACGGTGTATCAGCTATGAAAGTCTTCATTTGATGCGAGAGTGGTACATATATTTTTATCAAGAAAAAAAAATTAAGAGGTAAAGGTCGCTTGCACCGACAAAATTCAATGGGATCAAGGGCGGGTGAAACTTGAACAAGGGATTATGATTCTTTGTATTCATGCTTAACTATGTACACAATTGATATTTTCCTTGAATATTTACTTTGTCCCACATTAATAGCTTTATTTTATTTTTTAAAATAAAACAAATTCTAAACATCGCAAAATAGTGCTCAATAATCTTCCTTATTTGAACTATACTCCCTCCATCCTATATTAATAGCTCTATTTGATTTTTCTTGAAAAAAATCAAATGGAACTACTAATGTGAAACAAAGGGAGTGGAATTATACATCTATGAGTGGAATTGTCAAGAAATAAAATTAAGAGAGGCCAAGGTTTCTTGCGTTCAATTAGATCAATGGCGCACTACAACAAATAGTATTATTAATGACGCTTTTCACCATCGCTAATGGTACTATAAGTATAAGCAATTAATATTAATGATGCTTAAAAAGCGTCGCTAAAACTGCAGTTGCTATTATTCATTAGCGATGCTTAACACAAAGTACTGCTAATAGTGTGACATTAGTGAAATTTATTGATGCATCATTAATTATTTTCTTTTTGCAATGCATAATACAGCATCACTAATAGTAAATTATTAGCTATACATAATTATAAGCGTCACTAATAATTGGTTATTAGTGATGCTTCACTAAGTATTGCTAATGAAAAAATATTTAAGAAAAATAAAAAATAGCTTATTAGTGATGCTTGTGTAATCTTCATTAATAAAAAAATTAAAAAAATAATAAAAAATAATCTTTAGCGACGCTTATGGGAAGCATTGCTAATGGACAAACATATTTAAAAAAATGTGTATTAGTGACACTTTACTAAGCATCGCTAATACGTTAAAAAATGTATCAATGACACATTTAAAAGCATCGCTCAAAACTTTAATTTGTTTATTAAAAAATCCCACCCGTGGCAAGCCCGAATCCAACACTGCCCGGGGGGAGGGGGTGACTGGGGAGAGGGTGAAGGGGGAGGGGGGGGGGAGAGGAGGCCGGATTTTGGTGGGGAGCCGGAATCAGACATCCCTCCCACTCCCCCCTCTCTCCTCGAGTCCCCCCTCCTTCCCCTCCTACGTTGGGGGGGGGGGGGGGACCGGGGAGTGGCAGCCGGAATCTAGCATCCGTCCTTCCCCTCTAAAAAATAGAGGATGGGGGGACCCAGAGAGAGGGGGCCCCGATCTGACATCCCTCCCTTGGGTCCCCCCCTCCCCTTCCCTTCCTCTGAAAAATAGAGAAGAATGAGGGGGATGGTGGACCGGATTCCTGCTCCCAACCGGAATCCGGCCTCAGAAGTGCCCCCCTCCTCTTAAAATAGAGGGGGCGGGGGAGCGGGAGGGAGGAGGGGGTCGCTGGTGAAACTTGAACAACGAATTTGAGTTCTTTTTTTTATTCAAACTTAACTATGTAATTTTTTTTTTAAATATTTCCTTTGCTTTATTTTTTTTTTAAAATCGAATATGTTATAAGCATAGCAAAATAGTGCTAAATAATTTTTCTAATTAAAACTATTCCCTCCACCCTATATTAATGAAAAATAATATTTTTACTCTACTTTCTCTATACCAATAGACTTACTCCATATTTGATTTCCTAGAGAATGTGAATCACACCTAATGATATGGAAATTCACTTTTCCCTATCTAATTAGAGATGAAGTAAGTAAAGAAAGTAGACTAGGAATATTAGCTTCTTATATTAATAGTTCATAAGATTTTTCTTGAAAAACTAAATGAAGCTACTTATGTGAGACAGAGGGAGTAGAATTATATATCTATGTGATTCCTAATGACCTCTAAGTATGCTTTTAACAAATTGAAACCCTCTATTTTAGTGCTTCTTTAGTCCCAATCAATTACTATCTCCATTTGGTTTTCTAAAATGAATTAAATACATCTATTAATGTGGGAGAGAAAGAATTTCTAAAATCAGTCTAGGAAGCCAGAAAAAGGCTGGAACATTACTTAGAAAGATCAGGGGTCCACATGTTGAAATAGGATTAAATTTGTTAGGCAACCATGGATAAAGTCCTTTTTTTATTGCAAAATGTTTTTGTTTTTTACAAGTGAGCATGAGGTGGAACATGGGAACTATTGGATCTAGTTCCCAAGTTTCCCTCTCAGTATTTATGAGTGATGCGATAGCTTCTCATTGTTGGTAACCTAGCCATGATAATGAAAATTGGTAGGGCTAGACAAGCCCTTTTCTTACCCTATTCGGTCCCACATCCATGTGTCCATAAATTGTGGAGTCGTACAGGAGAAGGTTCACAATGGTCCCCAAAGTGAACGCTAGCTGAAGATCATTATACTATGTTTATAACTTATTGTACGCACCATAGCTTAATTAATTAAGAAACTGTATTGAGCGAGGTTGGTTGTATATCTAATCTTGTATTCCATTATACAAACCTGGTGTGGGCTAACTGTTGGGGGAAATTAGAAATTAGAACGAAAGTTGTGTATTTTCATGGAACGTAAGTTACGTTATGTGGTATTTGCGTCATCTTTCATCCATTTGTCCAACATGATTGCCAAAAGCATGAAGCGTCCTAGCAAATTCTATACCTTCTAAGATTCACTTAGTGGAGGATGTAAAGGACTGGCTTATTGCTACCATTTTCCGGTAGTAAACTTGGTGTTTCTAATTTGGTGTTTCTAATTTGATGACTCAACCCACGAAGCAAATTAGGTTTTTAAACTTGGCATCAATTTAAGACTGGGCAAACTATCTTCAATGTAATGATATACCACACAATGGTATTGATTATTGAGAGATTGGCCAGAGTAAAGAAACGTTACCCTCTTCCGACAAGGGAAGAAACCGTCTACCATTGTTCCACTTGCATTTCCTAGAAATAGCCCTAAATTATTATTTTTCTTTAAAATGTCTATAAGTTTTAGGTATTCTAAGAAATGGCCTTGTGTACATAAAAGTCTACACAAGTGGCCTATACTAACCTATCCCCACCCCACCCTCTCCTCTGGCTCCTCCCCCTCCCCTTCCGCCTCACCCTCCTCCTCCTCGTCCTCCTCCTCCTCCTTTACCTCTTCCTCATTTTCCTATTCTCTCTTTTCCTCTTTATTCTTTTCTTCTCTTTCTTTTTTTCCTCTTCCTCTTTCCTAAAATCTAGAGGTCCTCTCCACTTTCCTAGAATCTAGTGGGATTAGACGAAAACTAACTGTAGTCTTTTAAATTTTCTTTTTTCTTTACAGACTTTATATAAAAATATTCAAGTACTTAAAATTAGCTTGAGTTTTTTATCATGACAGTCGATGGTTGACAACTACTAGATTTAAACTTATTATATTTTCCTTAATCCTCACTTAGTTTGTTTTCAAATAGTTCGTTGTATATGGTGAGGGAGATACATGCACTCAATATATAATGTTATTACCGTTTTTACTATCATAAATATATTAGTTAGTAGCTGTTGACTATCAATTTTCAGCTACATGTTATGGTGCGTACCCAATATTTGAAGACGAAGGTTTAAATAGAATTGAAGAAAGTAAAATCAAGTAAAAATAAAACACATTATTGACTTTAAGTAGTTGAACATATTTATAGGTTTTTTTAAAATTAATACTTACAAAGAAAAAATTAAATTTTTAAGTAGGTACAAGGTTAGTTTACAGCCGGTCCCATTGAATTCTTGAAAGGAAAAGTAGGAGAAAAAAATAAAGAGAAGAAAGAAAAAGAAGAGGCAGAGAAAAAGAAGGTGGAGAGGGATAAAAAAAAGGAAGAAGAGACCATGAAGGAGGAGCAGTTGGAGGTAGGGCAAGTAGGCAGAGCAGGCTCAATAGGTTGGTGGAAATAATTGGTAATAAAAGGATAGCGGGGTGGGCCATTTGTAATTTTGGGAATACTTAAAACTTATAAATTTTTAGGAATAAATAATAGGACATGGTTATTTTTAAGAAATGCTCTTGTTCGAACTATTTTTTTAGATTTTTTGAATAAGTTGATTAGGCATTCAGCTCATACCGATAGAATACATCACCCATTCAGCTTTGATTGATCTCTTCGATGGTCACAATAGTCAGCTTTACCGGAAAACATGGAAGTTTCCTTTTGATGAAAACGAAGTTACCGAGAAAAAAATCCAGTGGAAGTGTGGAACCGAGGCGCATGTCCAGTGGAACACACACCAAATAGTGTGCCGAAGTGTCAGAACCATTTTGCAAATGTCACACGTTTTCCTACAGGTACGAAGGAAGCAGAGACTAGAAAGAGGGCCAGCCGATTGTGTCGACCAGGTCCAAATCCAATATAAAGAACCTGGACAATGTACACTTACTAGGAAACTAATGCAACAAACCGTTTGCTATTTCTTGGACTCTTTATTACTGGGGAAGAATTTTCATGAAATCAATACCAGGGGAAGACAAACTTATATAACTTGTATGAAAATCTATAAAGCTGATCAACAATTGAAAACAAAAAAAATCCAATAAATCAGATGGTGCAACTAATTTAAAGGCATTGAAATAAGCACCTCATTTACAGAAAAAATAGAATTAAAACAACATTAAAGCATATCAAAATCAAAGGAACGCAAGATATAGCAAGTCAATCAGATGGGAAGGGGAGTGAAAACGTTCACAATTAAATGGAAATCCTGTGAAATGGGGATGGCTAGAAATTACAATCCGAAAAAACAGAAAACCCATATACAAAAACATATCAAAGAACCTTTCTGTACATAATAAAAAAATTTAAAACTAGATTAAGCAATCCAAATCGCTTCCCTTCCTCTCCCAAATGAGCAAAAAAATCAAAAGAACATGAAAAATAGAGGGGGAAAACACATTGTATCAAATTAATTACAACCAACAAAAAATCCCATCGTCAGATCCCACAAAAATCGGATTTAAACCCACCTATTCAATCTAGGTTCTCATCAAAATTCCAAAAACTGAAGACAAAATAAAACAAAAAGCATCAAAGAGCAAAACCACCAACATGAAGTAGAGGAGCAGGTAGAAACTCACCGACAAGAAGCGGCGGTGGCGGTGGGCACTTCAACGGATGCAATGAAGGTTTCGAAGGTGGAAAAAATAAAAGCGAAAGGGGAAAAAGAGACAAAGCGAGGAGTAGGGTGAGAAGAGTACTGGTCACGTCCTGAAATCTGAAGCTCGGCTACCGGAATCAGAATGGGCGAGCGGAGTCAAGGTGGCTGGGCGACAGCCATGGGGATGCGACTCGGGGAAAGCACATGGAAGAAGTGGAAGCCGACGGGAAGCAGACAAAGAGTGAAACTAGCTGCCGCTGCGATCGGGAGAGGAGAGACTAAGCTCGGGGTCGCGTTTTAGGTTTTCAAAGGCAGTAAGTGGTTAAAATTCATCCTGTTGATTGATATTTTTGAACGTATGTCTAATTTATTGACTGATTCAGTATCTGAATGCAGTCTTAAACAAATGCACTAAAAGCCCATTTAAAAGTGGCTTTTTGATAACTTATTCAGATTTAGGTCTAAATTAGACCTAACAAATGGACCTTTACTAGGAAAGTAATGCAACAAACCATTTGCTATTTCTTGGACTATAGGATGGGTGTTTATGGTCTATTTAGCTCTATACTTTTGTTTGCACTCTATGGGATGATAATGATATTGTAAGATGATACTTTCTTTGTCCAGGAAAGAGTGTCTGAATTCTTAAATTGGTAAAATTTAGGAAAGATTGGGGCATGTAATTAAAACATGGAACAAATATAAGTTTTATTTTTTAAAATTTGCCAACTACAAATATTTTACTATACGAAGTCGGAAAATATAAGTTTTACATAATTCAAAACGAAGTCATTGCCCTTAGAAGAAACATGAATTATGCCAACCAAATTCAAAATTAAGTGTATATTTTGTGTGCAAGTCCAATGCACACTACTCAAATGTGTTCTTCCATGTTCGGTTATTCTGAGTGTTTTACTGAGCAAGTGAGTGTGCTAAACAATTACAAGGAGTCGTTTAGCTATCCCTCCTCTAAGACATACAATTCAAATTGTTGAACTCTTTAAAATTTCTCTTGGAGGCAAAATCGGCTTCCTATGAATAGAGTGGGGCCGCCAATGGAACAAATGTCTACTCAATTTAGGCAGAAAAACCCCTCTTACACCTCTATTTTCTAATGAGCTCCTTAAGTTGTTGCACCGCCACGTCAACAATCCTCACTTGAAGAGTCTCTCAAAGTATTCATGCAATATTCTAACCATGTCATATTAGAACTGAAAAATTCTAGTCAAATATACACTCAATCTAGTGCAAAACTATAAACTCAAATTGGTTAGTTAGCAACTCATGTAGGGGAGAGAGAGAAAGACAAGTTTCCCAGTCTGCCTATACCCAACCTTAAAGGTCAATATGTTGTTAATAATGTTTTGAATTCATTACATGACCATGAGCATGTCCAATAAATCACCACTCTTAGATATGAGAGATAAGTTGATAATCATGTGAAAATGCTTGAAAAAGAGAGAACAATGAATACTCAGTCAGAGAAAGAGAAACAGGAACCCAATGCCTCCCCACTTGGTTTAATTAAACCCCGAGTTAGGAGTTTCATGCCTAAAGCTTTATTTCCTCAAAGACTAGTCAATCATCATAAGAAAGATGCACAATTTGAAGATATTTTAGAGGTTTTTAAGTAAGTTCAAATAAACATTCATTTCCTTGATGTTATCTATTAAGTGCCCTCTTATGCTAAATTTTTAAAAGATTTAGTTGCAGATAATGGGAAAACAAATGATCCTAAAAAAACAATCTTAACAGAGCAAGTCAACTCTACCATTAAATGCAAATTCCTTGTCAAATATAAGGACCCTGGTTATTCCACAATTTCATGCAAAATAAGGGTTCATTATATTAAACAGGCTTTGTTGATTTGGGGGCTAGTGTGAATTTATTGTCATATTTTGTATATGCGCAATTGGGATTGGGAGAAATGAAACCCATTTCCATGACACTTCAATTAGGTGATAGATTCTTAAAAATTCTTAGAACTGTTGTTGAAGATGTTTTGATTAAAGTTGACACATATTACTTTTTAGTGGACTTTTTAATCCTTGATACTCAGCTTATTTAGAATATTCATGAGCAAATTCATGTTATATTGAGTTATCCTTTTCTTGATACATCTAATACTTTGATTAAATGTAGGAATGACCATCAAAATTTTTTGAAGCAAATTTATGAAGGGAACGATACCAATTGTGAATTTCATGTTAGACTTTGGTATGTCAGTTTTCACCAGCATCGATAGTCATCTTTATATTTATCGCACACTGGCATTTTGGAAGCATATAAAATTTCTTTTTATAAAGATATCGGAGTTTACCTAGGCCTGCGACTGGAGCCACTCTCCATATGCGATAATGAAATAACAATTTCCTCAGGAACTACCGTCCGTGTACAAACACAGAAGAGAAAAATAATAAAGAGAGTTCATACTTATTTTGGTGTCGTTGAAATCCTTAAAATCACATCGATAAAACTTGAAATAGGCCCTTCTACCTGCACACTAAGCTTCACTGAGTCCTGCAAAGTCTAGGGGTGGTGAGTATTTTAAAATACCCAGTAGGAGAGTTTATACTATTAAACATGAAGTAAACACATGGCAATTTCATAGCACATCATATATAATATTTTTTATAAAACTTACTTTTTCCTTCAAATAACTTCATCTCCTTCAAGAGCATTTGAGCAATCCATTCTTCAGTCTTGTGACTCAATGCATCCGCTATTACTTCTCAATCCGCATCCACACACAAAATGTAAAGCACACATCATTACTATAAAAAAAACCTTAACCAATCATCGAGATACACTAATTACCCTCCAATCATTTCACATCATGTCCTTATTCATATCTAATAAAGTAGTATAATGCCTAGTCTATTCAACAGACAACCATCCATCTTATGCTTCATAAGCGGTACTCCTTTCTCTTAAACTAACATGACAAAAACAAAACATAACTTACTCAAGCTAGAATTCATACTCAATGCATTCAATATATAGCTTATGAGCTTTCCAAGATTGTAAAATTATATGTAAAGGAGTGAACTTGGGAGAAGCGAGTTTATGTCGGACAGTATACTGACGTGATCCCAGTAAAGGAGTGAACTTTGGAGAAAATCACCCGCCGATCGAGGGGTTAATCTGGCTTAGATGAATTTTGTGGTAAGGCTTTTCTCAAAATCTACATTTTATATTCGTATGCAGGATTTTTTGTATTTCATGTTATAGACCACACGAAGTAGGTATTAGCTATAACTTATCATATTTTCAAGTATACGATAAGTAATATATCATGTTTTCAATAATACTCTAATTGATATAGATGTCATCGTATAATATATGCATAGAATACATAATGTGTCATTACTAATACGACAAGTGACACATGACATTAAAGTGTAGTGCTATCATGTCTGAGAATGCATCATATCGTGTATCCGATAATACGATATTTCAACTTAGCGTATATAAGCAAGTTAGTTACATAATGTAAATCAATGCGACTATTGATGATGGTCATGACCCATTATTGATATATATATATATATATATATATATATATATATATATATATATATATTTGCAGATGTTGACGGAATATGTGTGTGAAGGCATCAGAAGAGAAGAAGAAGAGAATTTATATCTTTTAGACTTGTTTGAGCTGAGGGTTTCATATATTTTTCTTGGAAATGCGACATTGGCCTAATACTCTACACCTATCTTATTTAGCCAAGCATATGCTAAGGGATTATGTTCTTTAATGTTGTTCATTGTTTCTTCATACACGTTTTGTCTGAAAGTTTCGGCTGCAACATAGAGCAGGTTCCTTAGGTAGTTGTCCTTGAATCTATTCAGCATATTTGCTACTATGTGGCAGATGCAATATATGGTGTGTAAATAAAAAAAACTACTTAACAACATTTGCCAAGCCCTTCATTCTATCTGAAACAATTGTATCCAACTTGGTTGGAGGATCATAAAATAGATGACTTCTAAGCAATTTAAGAAACCAGCACCACGTTTTCTCACACTCATTCTCAACCACTACAAATGTGACACATAGCATATTATTGTTCCCATACAGTGCAGTTGGTATCAATAATTGTCTAGGATACTTTCCCTTTAAGAAAGTTGCATCTACCATTAGCAACAACCTCAATGTTGTTCTTAAAGTTCTTGCAATAGAATCAAACATCCAAAATACTCTTTTGAAATCGTACCCCTTATAGGTCCACAAATATCACATGATCTTACTTGAACAACTATACTTCCTAGATTTATATATTCTATCTAAATTTCGTAAGCAAGAATTTTGCAATAGGATTCATTCAAGTCCCTATCTATTAAATCAGTTAGTGCTTTACCTGCACAGTCGAATATTAAGTTGTTAACAATGTAATAAAGGTTTTATGACAAATGCATTTATTATGTTCCCGATCACACGATAATGTTTGTAGTCGTGAGATCATAAACCAAAACTGATTACTCATCGTGTTAATGTTAACACGATATGTAATTAAGTAGTATGATATGAAAATGCGACTATGTTGTTATCATGTTCCCGGTAACACGTAATCCTAAAACGATGTGTTATGGAACACACGCTTCAAGGAGTCTCCTAAATTTATATTACCTGCGCTCCAATATTTCTTGTAGTTCGCAGTTATGCCCCAATGCTTCAAAATATAACTTGTTATGTTCTTAGGTGTAATGTCTACTAAATCTTTAAATAACCCATAATATTTTCCTGCTATCCAAATGTGCGATGCTAGGGAATGGTCAGTTGACTTTCTTTGGGTTCAACATGAATGGTTTTGCACTAACCTCATGATAGTCAAAAGTTCTCATATATTTGAAGCCCTTATTTACTAGTTATAGGAATGATTGGAGTACTTCGCGGTGTATATATTCCTGTTTTTATCCACAAAACGGTAAGTGAAATTCGCCTTTATTACTATGCTAATCAAAACCCTCTTGAAATGTAACAGGCTTGAAAAATGTGCACCCAATTCGAGGAGCTTTTGGTAATCCTTTGCTTGCAAACACAATAAGTCATTAGCTTGCCTTCACCAATATTCGGTTCCAATAAGTTTAGATCATCGACTGTCTCCCACTTTGCCTCAGCCTCAACATCAAAGTTAATGGGGACCTCGTTGTTTCCGAATTCTTCGTGGTTAAACATACTTTCCATGTCAACTATATCATTATCGTTCTATTGATCGTCAACCCACATTTCTTAAAATTGTTCACCATTGTAATTAGAAGGGTTGTATGGGGGTTCATAGTTATCAAATGAAGTCTTTGTCGTACCTATCATTGGCGACAATTCTTCTAATCCATTCTTATTGACTTTAATCGCAAGTTCTGTAGTCATTGGATTGGTGAAAGAAGAATAACATGGATTTGTTGAGGGCAAATTTCCTGGTTCTCCCAATCTGCATTAGATATTGACGTGTTAATAAAAATATGATATAATTCAACATCATGTATTTGGTTACACGCTTACAATTTATAACGTGTCACTAATAACACGATCGGTATACATGTCGTGCTATTATATCTACACTGAAAATTATTATTGGAATATCGCATGTGTATGTTGTATCATTACTTATGCGATAGATTATAAATTGTGTTTTTGCTTCACACGATATGCTTTGAGCTTAACATGATATGTTTGATGTCATGTTCTCAAGTACATGATAAAGTACAATCTCATGTAATCTAAAAATACATTGTTACCTGTCAGTTTCAAAAGTGAATTTTGTATCATTGAATCCCATATGCAATCCGAAATTAGAGCTGGGCTAAGCTATTATGACCGGTGATTTAGCTCTATTGAATGTCTGGTTTCTTTTTATTAATGGTGATTTACCACCGTTGTGGGGCTCTTTCATATCAGTATATAATGATAACACCTCCTTATTTATCTTCTTATGAATGGAGAACACTTATTGCAAACCTTCATCGTCTTATAATTCATATATCATGGATTAATGGGAAGATGGAATTAAATATTTCAAAGTGACAATATCATTAATGGAAAGTTGTGCTTTGACTTGAAGCAGCAGCTCCTCAAACCTTACGGATGGATCAATGTTCATCAACCGTACGTATATTTCCACCTATATATTTACACGCCATCATTGCCTACCTCTCCTTTGTAATGTATGCAAATATCAATCCTATCTATAATGGGTATAAAATGGTGATCTAATCCATGAAATGAAGCCTTTAGATACCTCAAACAACTTTTGTGGTGTCAAAAAATAATTTTTTAATGAACAACGGGGAGTCACAGCTGGTCACCTCCTGCCGCCAACTTTCGTTGGTCACCGATGAATCTTAACACACCAAAACGGCACAATACTGTTCCAGTATTTATTTATTATATTATTTTAGGTAGTTGGTTTATTTAAAACTTAAGGAAAATTTTGTCCATAAGTAGGTAATATGATATTTGTGTTTAAAATCCATAGATATGAAATATTGTGTTCTCCCATCCGGCAATATGAAAAAAATTCTTAATTTATTAGCAAACTATTATGAGACCGCTATGCCATTTCTTTCTTATTAGAAAACTTGTAAGCTTCCATTTTAAGAAAGGCAGAACAAAAGTTCTTGCACATGTTTTATACTGCCGGATTTACCATTTGGCCCAAAATTATGCTAGGTGTACAGTTGTTTTGGTACATTATCATAGGTAACTGTTTTTGGTGAACCATGTCTACTATATAGCCCGACTCTACTTCCTGCTTAATGCAGTGGAATCCTAGCAGGAAAAAAAAATCAATCTCAAGAATCCTTAATCCTCAAGGGAAGATAACCTAATCGTGAATCCACGAGCAATATTAATTATTCCTCGATTTACACTAGGAAGATAAAGCATGATGCAAAAAACACGCATCCAAAGAAGAAAATTTTCATTCACCAAAATATGTACACGTATATGTTCGCCAGTCCTCATCTTCACAAAGTTATAGATGAGTTTCCATTTATTTCTAAGAGATGGAGCTACCAGATTGCCTTCCTTTCTTGCTCTTTCATAATTTTTCATAAGTTCTTGTAGAGTTGTAGTCTCCCTTTGTGCTTAATAGAAGGACTACATCCCCCATTTACCGCTCAAAAATAAAATGAATAATCCTCAACGTCATTTTTGACGAAGTATATGAATAAGCTTTAATATGAACATTAACTAACCTTATCAAACCTATTACCTAACAAAACTATGAATCGTAATATTTAATAAAAAAAGGATCCTACTTCATGGTCTTACATCATTGTGATCCCTCTGATAGAAATTCCTGTCAAAGTTTACAACTACTTTTTCTATATAAATTTTCTTTTGTTCCCAGAAAGGTTGCAACTTTTATTTAGAAAAGTATTGTAGTGACAGTGAAGATTTATACGTGATGACATCGCCCTCTAAATTTAAACATCATTTATTAGTAGGACTCGGTCTGCTGGACCCATGGTCACGTATGAAACCTTAAGTCAATCTAGCATTACATTTTCATTTATTGATTTTTTTAGGAACTAGGTTGCAACTTGCCCATATGCAGAAACAAAGAAATACTTTCAATATCAAGAACCCTTGAATCCACAAGGAAAGATAGCCTAATCGTGAATCTACAAGTGCAATCCTCGATTTCACTAGGAAGATAAAGCATGACGTTCGCTAAAAACACACTTACAAGAAGAAAATTTTCATTTACCAATAATAATCCTGAAGGCGTGCTAAAAAAAATCCTAAAGGCGTGCAAGCACGAAGCTCGCACTTTTATGTGCGCCAATCCTGATCTTCACTGAGTTATAGATGAATTTCCATTTATTTCTAAGAGATGGAGCTTGTAGATTGCCTTCCTTTCTTGCTTTCATAAGTTTTCTTCAGTTACTGTATTCTCCCTTGGGGCTTAATAGAAGGACTACATCCCCCATTTACGATCAAAACTAAAATGAATAAGCCTAAGTTCTATTACAAAGTATATGTACAAGCCTTACTGAATATGATTACTAAAATAACCCTATCAAAGCATATATAACCTACTAAAACTAGGAATCCTATTAATCGAACATAAACAGGATTCCTAGTTTACTCCTTGGTCACATATTACTGTGGTCCCTAATATAAACTCTTGTCAAATTCCACAACTACTATTTTTTTGATAAAACTTTTCTTAGTTCCCCTGAAACTTTCATTTATTAATGTTTTTGATAGGAAAGAAAGCTGCAACTTGCCTTGCCAGTGGGTTCTCCGTGTCTGACTTAAGAGAAAGAAGCCCACATGACACTTAAGAGAATGAAGCCCACATGACACTTAAGAGAATGAAGCCCACATGCCGACATCCGTTTCCGCATAACGTTAAAGAAATGCAGGTAAACAATCCCTGCCTTACCAGGTCATTAGCCTCCAGTGAAAATGGGATTCCTGCAGTCTTTAAGATGTTTCAATCTGTCTTTCCTATCTCTTACCAGTACGATTGTATTTTGGTAAGAAACAAGTTGCCTTATTTGATACTATATCACTCCCTCCGTCTTAATAACTCCATTTGGTTTTTTAAATTATAGTTTATTTTAAAAAACTAAATAAAATTTTTAAAATAAGGCAAAAAATATATTTTTTATGGGTAAATAGGGTCCAAGTCATTCAATGCGTGAGCCTGGGGCTGCTTCCTTAGTTGCTTGATGACATGAGCTTGCCTCTTTAATTTTTTAAGTAAATACTAAAGAGAATTCACAAGAATACAGTTAAGAGAGTAAAATTATTCTTTCTCTCTTTCTCTTATTGGTAAACCTCTTCCTTTCGTCCATACAGGTGCATCTAGCTTAATTGGGCTCTATGATTAGCCCAATGGCACTCCTAACATGGTACATAAGAGATCTCTAACTCCTAAGGACCATGTTTGGAGTTTATGTGGGCTCGTAACAGAGAGCCTAACTAAATTTTCTTGGGAATTACTGTTCCCTCCTCCACATGTCCACTAGTCGGAATTTTTTTTTTTAAACTGAAAGTATTCACTTGAATATTCAAAGTTGACGGCACAAAGATGCTTATACATTTCCATCTACCAGAATAATTAATTTTGATGAAACTAGACGGGCTCCTCAAACGTATTTATCCCACTCTCGAGTCAAAGAAGACCTTAGTATTGATACTCCGACACCGTTTTGATCAAGTTATGCTTTCCCCATCGGAAATAACTGAAATTGGGCTTGGATGGGTGAACTTTGGACACATTCAGTGACCAGGTCAGTTGGGTGATGAACCTTCCTAGAGACTATCCCATCCAGTACATTGCATCTTAAATAAAGAAGAGACGAGGCGACTGGCACGAGTTGGGTAGAGAAAGAAAAGAAACCATGGCAGATGGTGCACTAGGCTCCTTCAACAACAGGATGGCGCATGGCCTTGTTGTGTTCTTGATTGAATGGATCCGCCAAGAAAAATATTTGTTAGGAGACTTACCCAAAGAAATTGACAAGATCCGTCACACTACAACAAAAGGTGCTTCTGCAACAAACGCGTTTGTCGTAGAAGGTTCATTTTTTGTTGCAAAAAGGCTTTTACGACGAAAAAAAATTTGTGCAGTTTTGTCGCAAGTAAGGTGTCACAAAAAGTCATTGCGACAAATTTTTATTAGTCGTAAATAATATACTCTTTTGCAACAAATTTATTTGTTGCAAAAAAGTAATTATTATGTCGCAAAAAATATAATTGTTTGCGTTAAAAAATATTTAAAATATATAATTATGTTGGAAATATTTTGGCATTTGCAACAAAAATAATTTGTCGCAATTCATTTTAGTGTATTTGCGACAAACTGCATATGTTGCAAATGCTTGATATTAGATAATTTTTAAAGAATATTAGTGACAAACTAAATTCATCACAAATGATGTTAAACGATTTGTGAAAATTTGTATATGTCACAAAAAGATTCACATGTGTATATTTTTTACAAATATTTGCGACAACCTGAATTCGTCGCAAATGATAGTAATATATTTGCAACAAAATAAATTTCATTTGCGACAAGGGAAGTTTGTTGCAAAAGATCTTAAGGACAAATTTAAGTTGTTGCTAATTGCAATGGCTATACCCAATTATTTGGGTGGACGTGCAGGCGGGCGGGGGGTGGGGGGAGGATATTTAATAAATATACAAATTCAAGAGAGCTATATAAATTTAGAATACATAAGATAAACTTAATGCCTTAATATTAAACAAAATATCATCCATTGTTTTACAAACCATAAATCTAATACATTTGATGAATTAAAAAATACCAAATAACTAAAATAAAACCATAACTGTATCACAAAAGAAATCACAAAATATATATCATTTTCTTTCTTTGCAAATTTTGATGATTCTTTTGAACTCCCCTATTTACCTGTAAATGTACAAAAATATAAAGTTAGCATGATGTAGTAAAAAATTATGGTTTAAATAATTTAGATTTATATAGCTATACATAAAATTGAAACTATAAATAAGCCTTTTGCGTAAAAAAGCTTTGTACCTAAACTCATGAATATGACTGTATTGGTTATTGCGCCATTAGTCTTACAACTATTGACTCTAATTCAACTTGCTTTGATCTAAGAGTTTGCAGATCCATTTCCAAAGATTTTGCATGTTCTTCAACCACCTCAGCCGTCATATTATCATTCTTAATAGCATTGATATCATCTTGAGAAGGGTTGCATGATGAAATAGGCATCATACCATGCCCAAGCCCATTAATATATCTTGACCTTGCACCAAGAATTTCATGGAATATATCATTCTTCTTAGAATTTGTTATAGGCCCCTCTTGCCTTGATGCAACCACCTTCTGATTCATTTGTGCCCGCATAAAAATATACAAAAAGTAAATTCCAAGATTATTTTAGAATGTTATTAACTAAACAACAAATATAATAAATAAATTTAACATTCATTACATGTAGAAGTTTACAACGCGGTTTCACCCAACTCCTAGTTTTCTTTTGGAAGTGTGTAACTTTATAAAAGTTTATAAGGTCAGGCTCCACATCTAGCTCTTTTTTTTGCTGATTAATTCAATTTATCAAAGAACAATAGAAATTTAGTATATCATACAAAGTAAAAAAAATTAATTAATGAATATACTTTATTATATGAAATTTATGTAAAATTTACCATCTCTACCAGAACTCTAACAAATGACTTTGAACTGGCAGTGTGGTTCATAGATAACTTTGCATGATTATCCTTGTCTGTTTGGCTTCTTAACTATATAGAATAAATTATAAATTATATTTCAGACACCAAGTCATTTAAAGAAAAAAAATTAATTCCAAATGACATCATACCTTGTATTTGTCATCCTCAAAATTTTTGCAAATTTCTATCCATTCATTAGGAAAAATCCCATCATAAGGTGTTGAGGTTCCATATTTCTGATAATGTGCATGTGCTCTATTCTTGTGGGACCGAAAGTGAGTACCTAAGAATTTGTTAACTGCCTTCTTAACTTGGTTATCCTCCACGTTAATCTTAAATTTGGATTAAAAAAATCAATTTATTTATGAAATGTTAACACCTATAATTTAATTTAGAAAACAATAATGAATTAAAGTCATAGCATATACTTACAACAATTAGGGCCTTTATCTGGGTTTTGTCAACTTCAGAGACTTCAAACCATATTTTGTAAATATATTTTGCATAAGTGCGACACAACCTTCCAACCTCGCTTATAAACTCTTGGGCCCATGGTCCAACAGGTGTCAACATACCTGGTTGGAAAGTAATGGTTGGAAGTTGACCAGGCTTATTATGCAAATGTTTTGATAATTTTCTGCAAATTACTTTACCACGCTTTTTCTTTGGTGTTGAGTTAGTGGTAGACATAAGTGGAGCCGCAAATGTCGACTCCTCCACTGGAGACTCTGATGGCCCTATGTCTGCTTGAAATGATGGAATGGCCCACTTACTTGGTGTCATAATATAGTACTACAACGAAAACATAAATACAGATGAAAGGAGATGATTATAAAACTTTATATTAATGAAAAGTAATTCAAGTAGGATAAATGAATTAAATAAAATAGAATAAAGCTAAGTTCTGAATAAAAAAAATAGCCTAAATGTAAGCAATGAACTTTTGCCCGATTAAAATTATCATGCAAGATGCTAATCCCACACTAGCTGGGTTGGTTGGTGATCTCCCAATTGAATGAGAGGTCGGGGGGGACGGGGGGGGGGGGTCAAGTCTCAATGGCAAATAGTGAAGGGTGTAGTCTTAATAATCAAGAAAAAAAAAATCATGCAAGTGAACGATGTGTCCATATGTTAGAAGTACTAGCAGGTAAGTGTGCATATGGACTCAAATAAACACATAACACAATAACATGTGATACTGTTAGGTTATAAATTTAACATCTAATTTTGCTGAAGCTTAGCAAATTTTAAAAAACTTAAGAAAAAGGATGAGAAAAACACTGCAAAAGATATAGATCAGATAATCATTACCTTATAGATGATATTTGAATAAGGGGATTAATTAAATTATATGTGGCAATCTTGGCAATAATGGAACTACTATGAAAACCAATTCATATATAGGTAAAAAAGAAGAATTTTTAACTTATGCAGATCAGGTGTAGAAAGTTATTAACTTATGCAGCAAAGTTCAGAACGTGATAAAGATAATGAGCAACAGTTGAATGCAACAATGTCAAATGGAGCTATTAATATGGGGCAGAGGGAGTAACTTCTTATTCTATTATATTATTACACCCCATTCTCCTCTCTCCTTTACCACTTTAGGGTCACTTGGCAACCGCTTCAAACAAAAAGTAGAAACATCAGCAATCCATAGAAGAAACTGACTCAAATCTTTGAGTTAGAACTGGAAACAAACAAATAAATAAAAACATGACTAAGCAGAATGACTTGCATTGTAATGCTAATCTTCTCTTTTGTGCTTAAACCACACTATTGCCCGTAGATTGCTAACAGTCAATCAAAATGGACATCAATAACCAATATTCTAGTGAGAGAACTAAAACAACACTTATCATGGCCATATCATTTTTATTTATGTTAGGTGCCATGTCAATTTCTTATGGACTATTCCTTAAAAAGCATTCATATTGAAAGGACAAAAAGATGTAAAGAGCAAAGGCCCTATCTTAAGAGTGGTTTTTTTAATAAATAAATAGAACATTGAGAACTAGAAAGCTTCTTCTAACTAAATCAGCAAGAACTTCACAAGTAACTGTAAATTTGAATTACTCTCAGCAGAAAACAATACATACTATGAAATCTAGTCGGTAGGCTCACAGTTGGCTTGAGTATAAGTTTTTTTTACATTTACATTGAAATTGCTGTCAATTTCTTTATTTTACATCTTCGTCCAATATAAACTGTCCCAGTCGAGTTCTGTTAATACACTCACCCTATAAGCTATAAAACATACATCTATCACTCTTTTTGTGGTTAGCACAACTATCAAACTGTTCAAAAACTGAAGTTTAACTTAAAATAACTGGAGAACTGATTTCAGCTACAAAGCAATCTGTGATGAGGTCAAAATATCAATTTGACTGCTAGCAGCTGGTTTTATCAGGCCCCTTTCTTGGAACCTTTTTCTAATTTGAACTACATCTATCCATTTTCCCAATGCAGCATACAAAGTTGAAAGTGAAACATAATAGACTAAACAATTGTTCAGCCACATTCTTCCCCATCTCAACATCTCCAAGATTTCTTTCAGCCACAAGTTCCGTGGAAAAGAGTAATCTTTGTAAACTTTAATATCTTTCTAGGATATTAAACATGTGTGAAAATTGAGGCAAAAATTCACTCAAGCTGAAAACATCAGACAAATGCACATTACTCTTGGTTTTGGATATTTTATATTCTGCTCTCAAGTGAAAAAGTGATACAGGTATCTTATCCTGCAGGATCTTGATTTGCCTGAAATATTAGTGGAGACTAAAAAGCGTGGCATTTCATTTGATAGATTGCTGGCTATTCCTGAACAGGATGATTGGCTTTACTCTGATGGGTACTCGACCTCTTGTATTGCCTTTGTTCTTGAGATGTACAAGAAAGCAGGACTTTTTGACCCAACACACAATTAAAATAAAACAAAGTTAGCACATGAAATTATTATACTACAAAAAATCATAACTATATTTTAGAGATAAGTTTTTATGTTTTTACCTAGAAAGAAACATGCATATTCACCTGGAGACAGAGAGAGAGAGAAAGGGAGGGAACCTTTATATGTGCACAGAGGTCTGCCATTTAGTCAATTGATATTTGCAGTGAAGACATAAATTTCAGCTTAATCACAAGTTGGGAAATAGAAAACCAATTTATAGACCATTTTAAACTATAGCAATGACAAAAGAGCAGCTCAGAACAGAAAAAGAATCTTACTACATTACTAGTAGAAGATCTGATTGACAGCTTGTAGATGTTTCCATTAAGGGCAGGGAGTGACACAAATTGGGCTCAAATTTATTTACTACATGAGGACATTGAGGAAGTGGGCTCTACACATAGGATAATGGTGAAGGACAGTGTGTTTAGAAGCAAAAAAGTACATATCACCTCATCAAAATGATAAGACTAGAAATTATTCAACCAACTTAACGGAATAAAATCAAAATCTGCACAAAAGCAAATTTCATCTCATCAATCGGACTATATATGCTTCGTTGAGTGTTCAACTGGAAGTAAAGATAGCCTCCATAAGCAACAAGCATAATGCAGCTGCTAAACCTCAAAAGTCACAACTCAGATTCCCACTCTTGCACCTCTGAATGTATGAAATGAAGCATTGCTGGAAACATTATACCCATCACAGCCATTAGCAGCAATCCTGAATTGACAACTGCAGCCACCTATTTGGAAGGTAGCAAACTATATTACCATGAATTCTCTATTGATTAATTACAAGACAAGACACAAAACATGGAGTAGAGAGGAATAAAAGAAAAAGGTGACTGCAAACTAAAAAACGCAAACTCACAAAACTTCCATGTTATCACATTCATAAGGTACAAGTGCCAAAAGAAAAGATTAAAACAGTAAACTCCTAGCACTGTCTAAAGATGTAATAAATTATTTAGTTCAAGAGAAGCATGTATGGTTTTATCGACTGAGTATTATAAAGAAGAATGAGTAAAAGCGCCTCATCAGAATCATCTTCATTTGAGTCATTCTCGTGGGAATCATCATCATCACCTCCATCTTCAACTAGCATTTCTTTTTTATTTGGTCCTGCTTGAGCTTTCGGCTTTGCAGATGAAGGTTCAGGTATTTGCCTTGTTAGCTGCAGACTTAGGTTGCACTTATTAGCCTCTGGCCTCCCTGTTCAAATGAGATATTAAGAAACTTTATTAGATACAAACAGAAATTATATAGTATGGCAGAACAAAGATAATATAGATAAAAGTATTTCCAAAGAAAAATCATATATTGCCTCCAATTAACAGCATGTCAAAGTCAGTAGATTCATTAGCTTAGCAAGTCAGCATTAAGTTTTCATTACTCTTAACTTAAAGGAGATACTCACAAATGTGCCAATCTTGTCTTTTAAAACAAGGTCAGTCATCCATTAAACTTAGAAAGTACCATAATTTTCATACTGCAAAGGAGGTGGACCTGACTGAAGAAAGAACTAGTGAACAGAGAGGTGAATAAATATCTCAATTTACCACACAAAGTCCTGTTTACATATGCATTTCCCAGTCGAAATACTTCAACTTTTATTTTTAAACAATTTCATCATGAGTGTCATCCACAAAGCTCAAATTTTCCACGGCAAAATATTGTTTCATGTCACTTAAAATTCTTTTGGCATCCAACATCAACTCCATGCCTCCCCCTTCCACTTCTTGAAAATAAAAAATAAAAACATGTTTTAGTGTCATTCCCCAGACAAAAAGAAATGTTGTCAGATAGTAGGCAGAGTTCAAAACTCCATAATATAACACCCCAAAAACTCCATATCTTTTAAGCCTCTGCATAAGACTGAGATATATTTAAGAATAATTACCAAATTTACAAAATATAAACTTGAAACATAAACAAGAAATTAGCATCAATGCATATTAAATGGAAACACTCATTCACCACCAGACTGAACCTACATAGATGTTGTGTCACAATGAATGACATTTACTAGTAATATAACATTATTATTCCGTCAAGATGCAGAATTTCTGGGGAAAAGTAAGAATTTCTGGGGAAGCAGAATTTAGATCAACATAAGCAGAGATAAAAGATGCATTAGGGACACTTTGCAACCAGACACTCCCAAATAAATTGACGGCAAGTTTTGGAAGAGAGAAAGACAAACTAGATGAACATAAATCTTTGGCAGTTGGCATATTCTATATGAATTATGAGAATAATAAGACAGACAAGAGAATATAAAGGAAGAGGACACCAGTTAAGTTCGTACAGAGTTAGTTTGTTTAATGTCATGACAAAAAGATAATCTATGTTGTGAAAAATAACTGAACATATTTTAAAATGGAACTACAATGAAAACCAATTCATATGTATGTAAAAAAGAAGAATTTTAATCTCGGTAAGTTTCTCATAAAACAAAAAGAAGAACAAGGAGAACAGAAATATTTTCTTTCTTGAATGTCTAATAGAATAATTACATAACAATCAAAGAAATTTTAACTTATGCAGCAAAGTTCACATTTTGTCGCAGGTTACTGGCAGCCTCAGTTTAAAGAATAGGCAAATGAAAAGTATTACACATCCCTGGCTAAGAGGGATGTTTCCACTAACTTTGAGAGAAAAAAAAACTAAATTGATCAAAAATAAGGAAATTAATAGACATTGCCAAAAAAAAAAAAAAACAGAGTGATACCAGGGAACAAAAAAATAATAACATTTACTGTTGAAATTTTTGAAGTTTACCTGTACATCAATTTGGTCTATGTGAAATGCCATTTCAAATATGTGATCGTAAACAACATGATTCTGTTCAATCCCTTCCATGCAAATTCAACATTTACTTGGGAATTTATTGTTTCAGGTGATCATAGAAACTGCCTTGTTTTCTATTCTAATTCAGACTGTATCTCTTTGGTATCTTCTAACTTCCACTATATCACCATCTTTCAGTACAGTATTTGGTATTGCTATCTGACCATTCACTAGAACCAACTTTCATTCCAATCCTATCCTTCTTGCATTATCAAGTGCTGTGCTACCAGACTCATCCTCATTATATTACCATCCAGCCACCTTATGATCACAACTTCACCAAGAACTACAGGTTTGGCTCCATAATATGAGGATCTCCCCAATTTTGCTTACCCTGAGAAGGCTTCTTGATGCACTTGTTCTTCCCACTGAAGCATTGTCCTCAGCAGATTGACCTGTTGTGATCCATAACACATTGAAGAAATTATTTTTATACTATAATAGTTTGCCCACTTAAGTTTTCAAAACAGCACCACCAAGAGAGTGAAAAGTGCCAGCAAAATATTTGAATATTGAATTAATTTCACTAGAACCAGTCTGTGTCAAATACTGCAAATAAAAGATGTTGATTAACGAATCTAAAAAAATAGAATATGCTAATTGAGAATAATGAAACAGCTTAAAAATAAAATAGAATGTCAACATTACTTGGTCAAGTTTATTTGCAGTGTTAATTAATACTGCCAAATAAACCTTATGAGGTTTTTTACAATTTATTTCCTCCTGAGGTTTGAACCACCACTATCAGAAACCTGAAAAGAAAAAAAGAGAAAATTTTGGATTATGGGCAAGGTATCAACAGATAAATAAGAAAATGAAAGAAAGAGAACGAGAAAGAAAAAGAAGAAAATAGTACATTCATTCAAAATGAGTAGTCGGAGTAGTGCAATGATCTTTATATGTGAAGCAAGACCACCTTTTAAGTTGAACCTCATCTCATACCTGAAATAATAGAAAGAGAATAGTTGGAGTAGTGCAAAAGGAAAACAAATTAAAAGTAAAAATTGATTAATGCTTTAAATAGTATACACCTCATTTTTTGTATTTTCAAGCTTCTCCTTTGCAGAATCACTAACCTTCGTACTCTTCTTTAATAGCTACCCCAGATTGATAAGATATTAAAAGTCATTTTCTATGTCATCTTCTAACGACATATGTTCTCCTTCTTTTTCTTCTTCTTCATCTTCATTTGGCACAACATCAACTTCTTCATCACAATACTCTAGCGAAGTCTCATCTTCCATATCAATTTCAGCTACATCATCTAAAAATGCCATCTCCTTGATCCAGTTTAGAAACATTTGAAGCATCAATAAAATTTGGGCCTATATCATCTCTACTAAGGGGTTGGAAATCATGTTCTTCATCTTCGACATTCCTATCAACCATGTTTGCCTCGTAATCAACATGCTCATCTGTCTCCTCATCCCTTTCTACCTCAGAGGAAGAGACATGTGGAACATCATATATGTTTCATGGTGGTGCTTGCTAAACCACATGCCATTTGCCTTTCAATTTAGGGTCCTTAAGGTAAAAGACTTGCTCCACTTGAGACGACAATATGAAGGGATCATCTTTGTACCAAGTGTGGGAGAAATTAATACTTGTGAAATACTCATCTCTCTGCATACCTTTCTTGTTGCTAAGATCCCACCAATTACATTTGAAAATATAGACACACCTACCTCCACAATAGTTCAAAGCAATAACATCTCTCAAAACACCAAAGAATTCAATATCATGATCTTCGTACTCTCCTTTGACGACTACCCTAGAATTTTGAGTTTTGTGATAGTCATCACGATCGGTAGTATGGAACATAATACCTTTGACGATACAACCAGCATATAGTATGACTAGTGGATCTAGACCACATGCTAATGAATACAAATCATTAGAAGCTTGTGGCAATTTTTGAGAGTGCAATTGTTTCATCTATTAACAACAATAGTAAATAAAATAAGCACATGCACTTTCCAATTTATGTTTGAGTAGCAAAAGTCTTAAACACTTACAAGTTGCGCAAACCATTATGGGAAATTTTGCTCATGCCTCTCTTGAACGTTATTAGCTCCTTGACTAGCAATATATTGTTTGTGCTCCCTATATGAAATATATCAAATAAAGGGATATAAAAGAAAATATGAACCATTAATTACAAATAATATAGCTTACTTATTGTAAATAGTGATCAATCTCAGAACAATTATTCAGAACATACATCCGAGCCTTGTGAAGTTCATTTAAATCCATAATAAATGGATTTGAAGCTCCTTAAGTGCGTACATTTGGTGTAAAAACAGAAAGACCTTTATATTGCTATCCTTGAAAACTGTCATAATTTATCTCTTGTCGATTGAATCTTGTTTCAACATCTTCGAAGTACATGGAACAAAAGTTCATACCTTCATTATCAATACATGTTTATGAAATGGAACCCTCTGGGCATGCTTTATTTCTAACATATTTATTCAAAGTGTGCAAGAACCTTTCTATTGGATACATCCATCAAAATTGCACAGGTCTAGCAATAATCGCTTCACTTGGAAGGTGGATTGCTAAATGTACCATCACATCAAAGAATGCAGGTGGAAATATTTTCTCAAGCTTGCATAATATAACAACAATGCCCTTTTCCATTTGTTCCAACCTTTCCAACTTCAAAGTTCTAGAACATAATTCCTTGAAAAATAAGCCTAACTCAATTACTGCATTACTAACGTCCTTCCGTAACTGCCCATGTACTGCCATAGGAAGCAACCTTTGTTGAAAAATGTGACAATCGTGACTTTTCATACCTACTAACTTAGAGTCATTGTCGTGTATACATCAAGAGATGTTTGAAGTAAAACCATATAGAAGTCTCACCAACTTCAACCAAGAACAAAATCTTTGCTTCTCATCAACGTACATTGTGTAGCAAGCTAGTGGCACCACATATTTATCACCATTTGGATTGAGATGCAACTCTTCTTGCATATCTAGTCGAGCCTTCACGTTGTCTTTTGTTTTCCCCTCTATATTTATCAATGTTCCCAATACATTGTCGCATATGTTTTTCTCAATGTGCATCACATCTAGATTGTGCCTCAATTTAAGTGATCTCCAATATGGCAATTTCCAAAACATGTTTTTTTTCCTCCAATTCAACTTATTTGGAGCATACTTCATCTTCTTTATATTAGGACCATTACCAAGCACCACATCTGTCGCCGTATGTAATTGCATAAGTAAATCATCCCCGAATAGTTGTTTAGATTCCAACTTTCTCTCTTGAGTACCATCAAATTCCTTCTTTTTTCTATGCTAACAATGATCTATTGGGAGGAAACGACGATGACCCATGTAGCTTATCTTTCTTCCATGCTTCAGGTATCGTGAATATGTCTGTTTGTTGCAATTAGGACATGCCATTTTTCCTTTTGTAGACCAACCAGATAAATTTCCATATGCAGGAAAATCATTAATGGTCCACAATAACGCTGCATGCATTCAAAATTTCTCCTTCTTCAATGCATTATAAATTTATATTTTGTCTTCCCATAACTTTTTCAATTCATCGATCAGTGGTTGCAAGTAGACATCAATGTTATTACCAGGAGCCTTTAGACCAGGAATAAGTAATGACAACATAAAAAATGGTTCTTTCATGCACTTCCAAGGAGGCAAGTTGTATGACATAAGTATCACTGGCCACATATTGTATGCATTATTCATATTCCTAAAAGGATTGAAACAGTCACTCGCTAGTCCAAGCCGAACATTTCAAGGTTCATCTGCAAACCAACCATACTTCTCATCAAATTCACGCCATGCTTGAGAATTTGCTGGATGCTTTAATACATTCTCATTTAAATCATTAATATTTTTCTCTTTATGCTACCTCATGTCTGAAGTTGTCTTCTTGCACATGAATAATCTTTGCAATCTTGGTTTTAGTGGAAAATAAGGCAAGACTTTCTACGGAATCTACATCCCCTTGGGATTATCCGATTTGTATCTCGATTGCTTACACTTTGGGCATTTTTCCTCCTTTTCAAACTCCTTCTAAAAGTGAACACAATTATTTATGCATGCATGAATGGACACATATTCAAGGCCTAGGTCTCGCAAGACCTTCTGTGCTTCGTAATGCGACTTTGACAATGTCTGTCCTTCGAGAAGTGTATCTTTAAATGAGTCAAGTATGACATTGAATGATTTATTACTCCAATCATTAATTAGCTTCACATGTAGTAGCTTTATTAAGAACGACAACTTTGACTACTTATGGAAGCCAGGATATAGTTCACGTTCAAGATCCCTCAACAAATGGGTGAACTTGTCTATCTCCCCATCAAAACCGCTAGAATGTTTATTCATTGATGATTCCCCATTTGGTTCATATGTCTCATTTGTTCTATTTGTCTCACATTCCAGTATATCCATAAATGTTCCCACATATAAGTCTTCCACTATTTCTTGCATTGCATTTGCATCTTTGTCATCATTGTTTTCAATTTCATTACCACTGTCTTCCTCAATCGGTTCTTCAATACTTTCACCATGTAAATACCATTGTGTATATGTTCCTTCTATCGCATTAGCATACAAGTCATAATGCACATCATTCACATCTTTATAGTACACATTGTTGCACTTCCGACATAGACACCTAATTTTACTACTTCCATTTGTATGCCGACGAGCAAATTCCATAAACTCTTCTAGTCCTCTAATATATTCTTTGGAAGCCCTATTCTTAAGTTTCATCCATCTTCTATCCATATCAAATTACTTATTACAAATAGCACGGTTAATGCATACATGATAGTTTGTGTTGATCTTTGTCATATAGTCATATGGCAGGGGGAAATTAGCCGGGAGACAATTCGGTTTGAATCAAAAAATTCGGTAAAATACGATGGAAAAGTCTATCAAAAAATTAATAGACAATCCAACAAGAGAACAACTTGAACAAGAAGAAACAATCCTGAGCCAAATTTCAATAGTGATTTTGCATTTATAAGAAACAAACACCTTGCATCAACCATTCAGAACATATGACCATGGTCGCTGTAATTAGCAAAAAAATGATAGAGAGAAACAAATAACCATGCAGAATGCATTCCGAACATATGTAATAAGCAAAAAAACAAGAGAAAAAAATAGAGCATCATATTCTTAAAGAATCAAGATAGTCAAGCATGGAGATAAGCAATAACCTTGGGCAAGGATGCTATGAACAGTGGAGTTGTGGATTTGCAGGATGCTAAGGAGCTTCCTTGGGCAAAGAACGATATAGATTGGTGGTGCTTCGACTGACTGCCACTGCCACTCAACCTCGACCTGGATGGGGCGCTCAGTCACAGGACACCTAACGGCTGGGTAGGATCGATCTCAGAGTGGAGGTCAGCCAGATGACATTGGAATGGATGGAAGGCATAGTCGCACGTTGATGACATAACGGAGACGAGCTCAAACTCAGATCGTCAAATTTGGGGCAGAGAGGCACTGAGGGAGACCTTCACGTCCGGCCATTTTAGCTCGCAGTCTCCCTCCTTTGGGGTGCTGATGGTAACAGTGTGCAGAAATTCCCCTTCAAAGAGACGGAAGAAGGAAGACCTTCACGTCCGGCCGGTTCAAGCAGCGAGAGTGAAGGAAGAACAGGCGGGGAGTAAATAAAAAGAAAGTAGTCATTGGTATACTTAATTAGCACGGATGATTAAAGGAATGATCGCCCTTTTTAAGCCTTTTCATTAATATTAGATTTTATTAAAAAGAGAAAAAATATAATTTGTGACAAAATAGAAGATTGGTCCCAAATATAACAATTTTTAGCTATAAATTTTTTAACCCGTCCCAAAAAGTATATCTATTTTGCAACAAATTTTATAGTTTGTAGCTAATGATATCTTATTTGGGACATTTAATTAAAATCATCCCAAAATAGCATAATATTCTGAAACGAATTGACTTTTGTGGCAAAATAAGATTTATTTGTTGCAAAAGAGTTATTTTAGTGATAATGTTTATTTGTTGCAAAAAGTTTTGTTGCAAATGGATCTTTTTGTTGTATTGTCAGGAGCTGATGTTCATTAGATCCTTCCCGGAGGATGATGCCAAAAGAGATGGATACGGATGGGAGGCAACACAAGCGAAGATATTAAAACAGTGGAAGCTACAACTAAGAGACACTGCTTATGAAGCGGAGGACATCATGGATGAGTCTATATACTACAGGGCGAGCATTCCACCTGTTTGCTGTCTTGGTTTCCGTTTCTCTAAGAAGCGCCGGATTGCATCTCGTGCCAAGGCCATTAGATCCAAGTTCAAGGAAACCACCGAACGTGCAAAAAGTTATGGCCTCGAAGCGTGCTTCCATGGTTCACCAAGCCGCCATTCTCACGAAACCAGGCAGCTCGTTTCAGAACGTTCCTCGTTTCCTCGCAATGAGGATCACCTCGTGGGTTTCGACAGGGAAAGAGATTTACAAGTTAGACTATTGAAAGAGGGGGAGCGTCAGCTCGTGGTGATTGCGGTGAAAGGAATGGGCGGAATAGGCAAAACCATGCTTGTGAACAGTGCATACTATCGGGTTAAGGGGCAGTTTCGATCGTTCTGCTTGGATAATTGTCTCCCAGTTCTACAGCATAAGAGATCTGCTTCAGAAGCTGATCAGCCAGTTGAAGAGTCGTGGTGATCGTGATCATATGAAGGGTGTTTCGATGCTTAAAGAAGAGCTGTCTGACCAACTGAAAACCGTGAAATATCTCATCGTGTTAGACGATGTGTGGGATGGGGCAGTTATTGTATATGTAATATGGATTAAGTGTTGGATACAGGCTATGAGGAGCATGAGATCTTTGGTCCGTTTAGTGTGAGTCATCCTCTCAATCTCAAAAGTCTCGTGAGTTATGCAAACTTGATGTACTTTACCCGATTTTATTCAGATTCGCTGTACTTCCAAAAATTATTTCTTTTTGCAACATTCAATCCCCATTTGCTGTAAGTCTCCGTAGTCCTTCAATCCGTTCTAAATGCAACCTAGTTTTTCAAATTGTCGGAATATTCTGTTTGTTGCAATTCAGTAAACACTAAAGTGGCTTCCTGTAATTCCACCTTTTGAACCAATTTTTGGAATGAAATTGGGAGGTAACTCTGTTTTGGTTTGTTATCTAGAACACATGATTAAGAAGGAGAAATTTTTTACTTTCTATAGATCATCTTTAAGTAGGTAATTTATTTTCTGTATGTTGAGTGTTTTGATTTTGCTCATATAAATTTATGTCATCATCGGTAATTTTTCACCAATAATGAGATAAGAGCTTGGGCATAGGTTTAGTTTGACCTAAGGGTATATTTGTCCTAACCTAGGTCATATAGGATTAAGTGTTAAAATTAAAAAAATATAAAATATTTATATATCGAGCTAAGTAATATGAAAAAAACTCTTTGAAGAAATGTCATTGGCGATCCCCTTGTTTTAAGCAGTTATGTCATGAAGTTCATGAATTGTTCCACCCTGAGCTTCTATACGTTCACCCAACTCCTAGGCATCTCGAGTCATGTTCGAAGCAGTTATTTCACAAAGTCCATGAATCATTCTATATCTATGACCCAATCTGATTGCATTTGGAAGGCACCAGAAATAGAAGCTTGGTTTTGACTGGATATGGCCTCACCTTCTTTTCCCCTTCAATATCACATTATAGATAATAACTAAAATCCCATTTTTAAATGAATGATTCCATTGAACTTAGAACCGTCCAGGAAAATCTTTCCAACCGATGTTGCAATGCTCAACTTCCCTCTTCCGGAGTCTCAATACGTAACAAAAGCTTGCCAACAGCCCACACCTGTAACTATGGGAAAAAGCACACTTGATCAAAAGGGAACTGAAACTAAGATTAACTTTTGTTTTCATTTTCATTATCAAAGATGATGGGAATTGTTGCACATAATAACATGCTCAACAACACCAACACAGTCTAGTCCATAATCAAGTTGAACACCAGAACAAACCCCAATCAAGTTACTATCTTAATGGGCTCAAAATCCTTCTCAAGGGATGCATTCACAGCATCAAAGCACCAGCTTTGTCTTCCTCGATATTGTTGGCCATTTGGCATAAAGCGCCCCCGAACTCACAAGCTTAGAAAATCTGTCACCATTATCTTCTATGTGCCCTTCCTTGGTACCATCTTCCCTTGTATCAACTCAGGTCTTTCACGTTTTTTCTAATATAGTACAAAAATAAAAAAAGAAAAAAACCAAGACATCATTCTAACAATGTTCTTATGTAGTAGTGAACGGACTCGTGGAGACCTTTGCTGGTGGCAGATTCGTGGCCCTTGTTGATAGAGCGACGACCAGAAATACCGAGAAAAGAGGATTGAGAGAAGATGGGGAAAAGTCAATTTGAAGGGTTAGTTTCATCAAAAAATATTTTTTGGTGGCAAAATATGTAAATATTTTGTTTGTTTCTTATTTAACACAAATTTTGATAAGACCTGACCATCAAAAGTTAAATATGTCGCATTCAATAATAAGTGTTATTCTAAGCACTTAGTGCCAATTGTTTCTAATATACTCCCTCAGTCATATATTAATAGCTTCATTTCTCAAATTTGTAATTTTTATCATATAATAAGTCTCACATAAGTATAACCGTAATAAAACTCCCTATTACTTTCTCCATTGTGCATCTTCGATAGAGAGCATAAAAACCCTTCCAACACAGAGAAGCGCGGTTGTTGGACCTATGCCAGACACTCCAGCATCACCTCTAGAGCCTCATCGACACTGCCCGCAAGAGTTGGACCTATGCCATCTATTGGTAGGCCATCGAGGATGGGGTTGGAGGTGCTCTGCTATTAGCCCCTCCACTTTTTGCTTAGACAAGGTGGCGGCTACCCCCTATACTTGGTAGCGGACAACCAAGTTGGCTTGGGTGACGGACAGCCTAAGCAGCCCCTTGGGCACGAATGGATACTTGGAGCAGCGTGGGAGCAGTTCCAGATGCACACTCGCCTTGCGGAGCAGGCTGAGGCAGAGTCCCTGCGCAGGCATGACTAAGTGGTGTGCTGGGCGCCACAACCCCTTAGGGACGGACTCCTAGGGGCGCTAGGACACAGGGAGGCAGCACAGCCCGACTCCTAGTACGAATAGGAGACAATGCATAGGTTTCCCCGGATGGAAGAACTCTACAGGCAGCAGGGCGTTGGACTCCTAGCCGAACTCGGATTCCTCATAGGTTTCCTGTATTGTGTTGGGACGCCCCATTGGGCTGGGAAGAGTTGGGACAGGGAGGGACTCTATATTTACTTGGGCTGGGATTGTACTCCAAGTGCGATACGGACCAGCAGGGCTGTGTGAGATCTCTGTGCTACAACCTGGCTTGTCAGCCCCGCCCCTCTCCCTGCCATTGTAACCGATGGACTGTTGTATAAGCATTGGGCGGAGCCCCTTTGCACTAGAGACGGCTGTGTTGGCTGATTGCTTGTTCCCCCTGCGCATACGAGAGGGAAGGTCGCGAGAGTAGGCTGCTGACTGCATGCTGAAGTCAGGCCATCGCGGGTGAGGATGCTAGGCAAAGCTCTACGCCCATGACACCTGCTAGGGTGGGGCGGCTGGTACTACAAGGGCAAGGCCAACAGTGGCAAGTGAGTCCAGGCGACAACGCCACTTCCATGTGACAGCAAGAGCACCAGAAAAGGTTCTTCGCGAGCTCAATGCCCTCATTTCTGGCTGCCAGCCAGATGACGACACCGTCGATGAGGAGTTACTGACTCCGAGCAATTCTTCCTTGTCTCCATGACCCAGTCCTTTGCCCAAGACGCTGGGCTCCTGGGCAGCTGCTTCTTTGGCCCCGGGCCCACTTGGCTTGTTGTCTATGATTGAGAGCAGGCTCCCCAGGCCGAGACATTTGGCCTATAGACTGTGGTCTGCAAACCCCTAGCCACAAGCATGGTGGAGAGGTGGCCGTCAACTAATACATGCATTGCTAAATGCATCGCTAATAGTCATTTTTGTTAAAGTGTTAACGACTAATACATGCATCAGACATTACAAAATCATATACGTTAAAATATGTATATCCTTATATCCAAATAAATTGTTTAGAGTCAGACGAAAATTTCATAAATTATCGGAGTTAAACAGAAGTTAACAAATTAGCTGAATCACACATCTCACTCTATCACATAGCATAACAAAACACATCAAAGCAGGTTAGATGATATAAGATCCCATCAGATCATATCAGATCTCATCATAATGTATTAGATCATACCAAAGCATATCATTCAACGTCTTAAGTTAACTACTTAAGATACACATGTATTTATTCATTAAAATTAAAAAGTCAGAAACACTTACTCCCCTGAGGTTTCTGGAAGTAGCAACAAATACTTTCCCCAATCCCAGAGATGCTTCTCTCTCTGCTTCCCTGAATGCATTGAACAAAACCTCCCCTTATCTAGGAAGCTTCTCACTTTCCATGCCCGTAGGAGGGAGATAAAACCTCCCCTGACCTGGAGGTACTGTTCTCTCTAAGTGCCCATTGGCTGCAGACAGAACATCCCCTCAGCTAGGAAGTTTTTCACTTTCTAGCCTAATAGCGGTGGACAGAGCCTCCTCTATCCCGAGGCCGTTTTTCATTTCTAGAGTACCTAACTCAAGGAACAAACCTTTCTATTATGTAGAACACTTTCGATTGAGTAAAGTATGCATTTTGAACTAACTAAATCGGACTCAGAATGACCCAAAAAATAGAGAAAATAGGATTTGATATGCAAACCCCCCTCGTGCCCTTTATATAGGTCGTGGTGCACCAAAACAGCAACATTGTGCCGCCTTTCTTGGCATCACTATCATTTTTGGCAGTGCACCCATAGTTTCGCTGGCGCATGTCATGAGGGACTGCTATGCACTGTGGGCGCCCATTGTGCACATGATTTATTTTTCTTTTTTTTAAATGCCTGTGTCTTTCTACTCCATACTCGGATTCGAGCATTCTTGGTACCTTTGAGCTCGTATTGACGAGTCCTACAAAACTAGACTGCTCAAGATAGGTTATCTTATTTTATTCAAGTGGGTCATGCTTATGAGACACTCTTCCCTAAGTGAAAACTTTTATTTCCGACCTCCATTTCTCGCGTTCGAATCATTACAGTCTTTTCTTTGAGTTCTACCTACATAGGGAAGTTTTACTTCTCTATTTTCATTAATATCTCTCTAAAATTTAATAATTATTCTCAACCCCTCATATTTAAAGAAATTAACAAATAGGGCGTTATAGACAAATAACACATCAACCTCAAAATCATCGGGTCCATCCTCCACCGTGCTAGCCTAACTAGAAGAAGTCACATTTTCCTTCTTCCCTTAGTCCTTGCACTTTTGACACTCATTTTTTATGTGTCCTTCATTCTTGCAATAATAGCATTCAATCTTTTTTTTTTCCTTTGACTTGAACCGAGACCTATTTTAGTTAGAGTCATTATTCCTAAAGCTCCATCTTTCTAGATTATTTCCTTGAGTTAGAAAACCCTCAACATGTGAATCCTTGAAATTAGGTCTTTTCCTCATCTCATTTGATAAAAGAGTAGCCATGACATCTTCCAACTCTATCGTCTCCCTTCCATACGATAGCATTGTTACTATATGTTTATATGAAGGTAGAAAAGATTTTGTCATATACAAACTTTTTAATTTTGTCTAAAGTTCTGGAGCCGATTCCTCACTAATAATATTGTATAACACCTCATCAGCAAGACAAGGACGAATAGTACTTACCGCTTTCATCTCCAACTCCTCCTAGCCATCATCACTCATACTTTCTTGTTTTTTTTAATTTTCTATACAATGCTTTTAATAAGCCTTGTTGTACCAACAGATCCTTAACCCTTTTCTATCACAAATTGAAGTTATTCTTTTCATCAAAATTTTTAACTTTGAATTTGCTTTGAATGTGAGGCTTTGAAACCACTTTGTTAAATTTTGACAATGGCACAACTCAAATATAAAACGGAAAATAAAGCAAGATACGAGAATTTACGTAGTTTACCAAAGTGCCTATGTCCATGGCTAGAGAGAGTCCTTCTATTATACTCGTAAAAACATATGAGTTATAAGCCTCTCAAGCAACCCCTTAAGATAATTCTCTTTATAAAACCCTCCACTCCTTGTCTCACCTCTCTCTCTCGTAGGACAAGAAAGAAAAAAAAAATTAGCCGAAAGATTGACCCACACAATGAGAAGTACGTAAGGCTAAGAACCGGAAAAAGGATACATACATATCTCACTTTAATTACAAGGACTTATAAAAAACCCCAATTCTAACAACCTATAGAAAGAGTCAAGTTCAGGTTGGACTATGTAACTTGATAAATGTGATGAAGTCAAGTCACGTACAACCGGCATAGAGCTAGATTAGACAACTTCAGTCATAATTGTTCACTGTTTACCTTGTTCGTTACCATTATAAATGCAAAAGGGATAAATGTGGGGTGGGCTGTTTGTTCGATGTTATGGGCAAGATGATATTTGGTTCTCAGTGCTGTTTAAAATTATACAAGTTAAGAGAACAAAATATCATCTGGGTTTTGAGATAAAGACAGTGAGAATGAGTGCCAGGTGGAAGAACCAAATCCATTGTCCAAAGTGAGGGAATTTGTACGTCATGGCGGCCTCTTCTTTAGGTATAAATTGGAGCACCTTATTCTCCTCCTCCTCTTTGCTCCCCTACGAACCAGAAGTTATCAATAAAACTTCTGTCAAAATTCACTCCCATATTCTAGAGAGAGAAGCTAGCAAATGGCATCACACTCTTGTGGGTTATTTAGAGACCGTACTTCCTATGGCTCAATTCTATTTCACAAATTGGAATCTGTTAGGTGCAAATTGTTTTAGTGGAGATGCAATACATGGCTGACGGTTTCTTTCTTTTCAAGTTCAGAGATGAACAAGAGTACGATAGAATTCTTTCTATTGTTTGGTATGTGGAAGTTCGGCCTTGGATTCTATGTAGATGGACTCCAAGTTTGGATTCGTCTCCTAGGTCTGCCTTTGTAGTATTAAGGTACAAATAGTCTGGATCTCACTGGTAGTAACCTTGGTAAGCCGCTTGATTATGATATTTAGACGGCTAATTAAACATGCTTGGTATTTGCAAGGATCAAGATTGACTGATTGAGATAGGTTCAAGTTTCATATTCTTCTGTACCAAAAAAAATAAAAATAAGTTTCATATCCTTCAAGACATTCAATATTGAAAGAGCCCGTAGAGTATGAATGAAAAACACTAAAAAAAGTTTCATATTCTTCAAAACATTCAATGTTGAAAGAACCTATGAAGTATGATTGAAAACACTCTTCATGTTCTAAGGATTTGTCTTCTAGTCCTTCAGCCATTCACAAGGTAACAACTATAAACTACGGCTCTAAAACTTTGAAAGGGATGATGCAATCGTAGTGCTGAGGTGAACCAGTCTCATTCTGCCAAGCTAGGCCGGATTATAGGTTAATTCCATTAAGTCTTAATTAATCACTATTTTAATTCCCTAATTTATCAATCTTTGGAGGGACGTATGAGCGTGTCTGAGGGAACGAATCAATAATAATAGGATGAAAAGTTTCCCACTAGGGGTGGGCAAAGCGGGGCAGCGGGCCGGACTGGGCTCCGATTTCTTGCTACGGCCCATGGGGAGGGGTGGCAGGCTGGCCGGGCTCTCCCCCAGCTTGGGCCTGCCCCGTGAGGGGGCTTGAACGGGCCCAGGCCCACGCTCGGGCCCGTGCCAACCCCTATCTCTCACCCTCTCTTTTTGTGACCTACCCATCCATCTGTACATATGGGCTGGCCAAAAGAGGAGTGACAGACTCCTCATCCGTAACAATATCTAATCAAATTCCCCCCCAGACCTCTCGGTGCATCAAACATTCCTAACTATTAGAGGTTAAACCGGCGCCTCAAACGTTTGGCTAGCGGATCCCCTGGACAACAAGATTTGAAGAGCCAATCTCCTCAATGGCACATGGAAAGCCAGACTGTTCAAATCTCTCCCCAATCCCATCTTGAGCCTCAACTTTTTAATCTTAATGGCCTGGATACACTGGTAGACTTGTCCACATCTGGACAACCGGATGTGACATTGGTTCTTGTCCTTGCCAATGTACCCATCCCAACCAGCTCAGATGACCAAGACAAAAGGAATCATTTTTCATGCTATCTCTAAAAGAGCATTATATATATATATATATATATATATATATATATATATATATATATATATATATATATATATATATATATATATATATATATATATATATATATATATAATATTTATTTTTAAAATTAATATTAAATATTAAGTACATATTAATGTAAATATTATTTTTACTAATATATACTAGCGTATGTACTGTCTAGTTAAAAAATAAATATTTCACATATAATGTGGATGCTAATCAAGGAACCACTGGCCATGGTAATCCAGCACCTATGCGGTACCACCTGGTCACGGAACTGTTTGCGTCCCAACTTTGAATTTGTTTGATAATGTCTGACGTGATTCCAATGGAAGATGAAAATCTTGCGTCCAACTTTCATTTTGTTCTTAGGGCCAACTTCATTTGCACATGAAAGTCATGTGGCCTTCTCAACTTCAAGAGGGAATTGCAATTTTGCAGTCAAAGTTGACAAATCTACTAAATGGCAGGATTGCTTTGTGAGTATTACTGTACCACTCTTTCGCAGGATGATTTATCAGTAAATCAATTCCGTTGTATCAATGCATCGACTTTATGATATCATTCGTGCTTCCAAAAATGACTCGATAATGTTATTCTTAAAAATTCCTGCCAATAAGTAAAATTGCCTATTGTGATTTTCCATATTACGTAGGTGAAGATGCAAATATTCTATATTCCCTACTTTTGTAAGAAATATTTCATAAAATTGGGATTCACATTATTTTTTAATAAAAAGTGGACAAAAAATACCCTTGAAGCGGGGTTAAGGTTTGAAATCGTGTAAATTGCTACAACTTAAAAAGTGTTACCCAAGCGTAAATAGCGACCAAACCGAGATGGAGTTTTGAGAATTTGCACTGGTGACTCTTGACATCAATGCATTCCGATCTCCGTTAAGTGAATCTTTTGCTTTGTCACTTTGGCAATTCAGTCTGTGCATATTTGTTAGATTTCCTTCTTAACTCAACTTTGGCATTTGGTGTGTCATTATTCCAACATGGCAGTATCTTTATAAGCAGCGAAGCAAGATTCATAGGTGATTCATTAGCGGTGGTGAAGTCATTAGGGAGGCAGTTGGTGGCATCCTCAAACCTAGACTAGTAAGGGATTTATTGTGTCAAAGTATTTTAGTATACAAGCAAGTACACATTGTGTTATCGATAACATGATATTTGCACTTACATGTATACTAAAGTAACGTATTATCGTTAAGATGGTTATAAGAAATGTCGTTAACACAATAAGTGTACTTGTTAATGATAATAGTGTATTGTCATTAACACGTCTGTCAAAATTGTTGTGTTATCTTGTATACGATGTGATAAATATCATGTTGACGATAAGACAATATGACGCATATCATAAATATATGACAATTACTTGGGCAGTTATATATGGTAATCACGACCCAAGTTTACATACATAATTCGCATTCTAACACCAATTTTGATAATTGTAGGCAACAAGAAGACAACACAATAAAATACATATGGTAGAATCAGTGAAGGCTGCACAGGAGAACATGAAGATTTATGAGGGGAGGCTGGGATTGAGAAAAATAGCCATCCTGGCGGATTGAGACTGTTGAAGGATATAGTTGAAGCAAGGGTGGAGTATAAGCGCATATTGATAGAGATGAGGTTCTACTTTGTTTACGATTGTGAGAATGTGGTAATATCAAGGCCACTACTGGACATTTTAATTGGTGACTATTGGGATGATTCACAAGATGTATTTAACATTAGGGAAAAATATTTTCTCATAACCGAGGATGAAGTCACCTTCATCACAGGATTGAAGGCTCTAGGAACACTGCTAAGGCTATAATCATTGGATGGGAAGGCTGCCACTACAAAAGGGCAATTCTTCAAAAGGTTCTTCTCTCGGAAGAGGTTGGATAAGAACAACATAGAGGATATTTTGAAGGAGTTCAATGATGGAAAATGCATTGTGTTTGACAAAGACCTAGCATGATTAACCATAGTGCATATGGGTGCACTAGTGCTATTTACACATAGCAACAGATCAGTCCCCCCGTTGCTATGTGATTATAGAGAAGGTAGGTGCTACAACTAGGTGGGAGCCGTCCACAATATATTGAGGAGTATCACTTGGTCCCATAGAAACATCAAGGGCAGAGAAGAGGACCACTATGCAATTGCAGGAATTTTAACAGAGGCATCATACGTTCTTTAGGTAAAAATTTAAAGTTATGTTATTAATCGTATTAATGATCACATTACTAGGTTAACTAGTGTATATATGGTAAGACGACTTGGTATCACATTGTGTAATCAATACCATGATGGTTGAATAAGCATGTCACAAATTATATGATTATAATGTAATCAATGACATAGTTATCTTAATAGAATGTAATCGATGACACAATTATCTTATTAGTTTGTAATTGATGACACAATTATCTTATTAGTGTGTAATCAATGACATGATTATCTTATTAGCATGTGATCGATGGCACACTTATTTGATTAGCATACGTTAAATCACAAAATGTATGATATCGTAGCACTTCTGCCCTAATTATTATTACAACATAGGTTTGATTTTTTGAGCACACAACTATATGGGCATCACATGCACTCCTAGGTGTAAGAGGTGGCATGGGATGATGCAACTGGTCAAAGATGTGGAGGAAGCTGCAAAACTTGATCCATAAGATTAGAGAAACTGGAAGAAACTTCTAGATCACCACAAAATGAAGAAGTTGTGCAAATAAATACTCAATAATATGAAGGTTGAAGCATAATTGATATATTCAATCACACCCTTACCTAAGGAGGCACACCTTATATGACCAAAAACGTATGCCGAGAATACTCCGAAGAAGGCTACCACCAAGACATAGAGGAGGCCATTCACTAGTGCAGAGACGCACGAGGTGCATATGCCAGCTCAGTTTGAAGGACAATCAAATGCCATCAAAAACTTTATCATGTCATTAGACACCATGTGTAAGGTTCATGATTTCTCTACGATTTTCTGTGTTTTTCCTGCTATTTTTCTGATCATTTTCGGTGAAAAAAATGTGATGCTTCGGTGTATTCTTATTTATGTATTTCCCCTATATTTATACCCGTAGAGTCGGGTGTGCGGCTTAGTTGCAGGCCGCGGGCCTCACTGCGCGCTTATGACTCGAATTTTGGAGTTACAATGCGTAACCTGTAGGTGAACGCGTACTTGGAACGTGGATGTAAAAATTAAAAAAATTAACTATATATATGAAATCCATTTCATGGATTCCAGAACTGACATCAAGTTTTCATTCACGTCCAATGGTTTTTGTGAGAACCCGAGCTTGATTTCGGCGGGACCCCTGTGGGCCCATCGTAGAAATTTTGGTTTTTGTGCCAAATGGACCCAGACATCAACCTAAAATTATACAAAAATTTTTAGAATTTTCTTAGACTTAATTAGTGCTCAAATTTGTAAAATACTCATTTTTAGCTTATTTTACTATTTACACCCCATAACTTACCCATACACACCCCAACCCTTACTATAAAAGGCCAAACCTGAGCCATTCCCATTTTGGGAATAGGCTGAGGAGGAGAGGTCAGGCCTAATCCCCAATTAGGCCCGGATTAGAAGGTGTTTAAGGTAAGCCTATTCTAATTAAGCACTAAACCCTAGCTTTCTTCTTAATCTCTTCTAAATCTACCATTTTCCCTTTGTTTCAATTCGTTTTTGGACATCAAAACTACTGATTTATATTTTTACTACAAACCCTAGCTCTCAAAATCTGATTTTTATGTTCAACAAGCCCTAGATCTATGTTTTTAATTAGGGTTTTCTTTGGTAAATCGATTTTAATGGAGTTTAATTCAAACTCTGTCTTTGTAAGGTTTTCAAGAAGGGTGACCATCAATCCAAGTCTAATCAAGGGATAAGGTAATGGACTTTCAAAATTTCAGTTTGTCTATGGTAAAACTCTTGATTTTGTGGTTTATTTTGAATGGAGTTACTTGATTTAGCGTGCTAATGGCTTGATTAGAAAATGGTAATCTTTAATCCCGATTTCATAGTGTTTTATCATGTTATGATGTGTTTAGCATTCTGGAAGTCATGGTGGACTTTTGATGGCATTTAGGTTGTTAGATGTTGATTTAAAGTGTTATCAATGGAGTTTCGGTTTGAAATTGTGAAAGGAAGAAGATGGTCAGTTCTGCCTTGTTGGCGTTCGAATGGCCCTTCTGGGCGTTCGAACAGCAACACTGTCGGATCGACAGATTTCTAGTTCAGCCGATCAAACGGCCTATCGGGCGTTCGAACGACCAAACTGTGAATTTGAAATTTTACAGTTTGGCCGATTGAACGGCCTTCTGGGTGTTCGAACGGCTACACAACAGACTTTTGATCTATTGCATGATGTTTATTTTGGTGATTCCACTTTAGCTTGCCAATTTTCTATGAATGTGGAGTATTTTGAGCTATAGTATGCTACTGTAAAGGCATGCCATTGAGGTTATGAAGTTGAGGTATACATTTAAGTGATTTGTGGAATGACTTGTGGTTTGTGGTATGATGTTGGAATTGTCATCTTGAAGTTATGAATGGTTGATTCTCTATGGTTAAGCATATTTTTAGTAGGACTACAACCTATTAATGGACTGATTTGTTATGATGGAATGTGGTTAGTTGATGTATGAATGTTGGTGAATGTCATGGCTTAAAGATGAAGGGAATGATCTTACATGTGTTTAGCCTTTGTGGTTGAGCTTTAATTTGAGTTATGATTTCAATTATTTTTGTTTTGTACGCCATGAGACATCTTCCCCACCATGCACTACTTTCCATTTTAGGACCTACTATATTATGGCTTACTTTACTTTTTAGTAATTTCCTTTTGTGATGTAATAAAGCGTAATCAAGGGGATTTGGTTAATGATTGTAACGGACCAGATGGTGGTCCGCAATTAAGGGGATTTGATTGTAACGGACCAGCTGGTCCCTAATTAGGGGGAGGACCAGCTGGCCGCCTCCTATGAAAGGGGTTGTCTTCCTCCTTGGACGGGTATGCAATTCAGAATTATTTCTTGTCTTCCTTTGTCCAAACTTCTTCCCTTTCGCCTTCGTGAAGCTAGGTATCGTTTGTGTCCAATCCGAACACAACATTGGTATCAAAGCCTCATCGATCTTTCATGGCATGAGGCAAACAGCCGGCAACGGCTCCTGAGACACAGGCCAAGAAGGGACAAGAGGACATGGCGGGCTGCCCCAAACCAGCAACCGAACAGGCTGATCCCTCTATACTCTCACTGATCTTTGCACAACTTGGGCACCTCACCACGGCAGTTTCCCAAATTCAAGCAGCCCCCACAGCGTCACTTTTTCCCAAGCCGCAGCCGGTCCAGGCTGAATTGGGTGAACCTTCGCAGCCCATTAAATCTCACACCCCCGGCCTCCAAGCATCGTCTGAGAGAGAGGTGCACCTGATCGTTTATAATTAAACCCTTTGCAAGTGTACAAGGTAATTGTATTAGGATAAGTATTTAAGGGTTGTCGAACCTCAGGGACGGATGGGTTATTACTAAATCTAAAGAGGAATTTGCTGATTAAAAACTAAATCAAACTTAAACTTTAATTAGGTAAAGGAAATAAATCAACCAGTCTAAAAATAAGAGATTAATATGATGGAAATTACTTAGGAAATTGAATCCACTATAGAACCATAATAATTACTTAACTTTTAATTTAAATCTAGTGTGAACATGAACAAGTATTCTCAGCTACAAGCTAGAATTACTTCAAAAAGAATCATTAATTAACTTCTATGGTATGAACTATCTTCGACAATAGCACGGATCATCTACACTAAACTAGCTATAGGCATGACCCGTCTAATCTTAGTATAACTCATCCAAGTCATTAATTATCTGAACATTAAAACTATTGTATGACCATCTCATCTAAATCACAGAAATTAGAATCGATGAAAATATCAAAACTACATCAATCTATCATCTACAAGACAATAAATCAACATAGATTTGAATAAACATTAAAAGCTCTTCCATTAAAAAGGAAATCCATATCATACAATTGTCATCATTCACAACTGAGATCTAAATTAAAAAGAAAAGAAACTAAAACTTATCTATAGCTTCATCAACTCCTAAGTAAAAGAAAAGTCTAGCCTTCTATTATAGAAAAAAGCACTTGAATCTCCATTGAAAGCTTTGAGTTCTCTTCCATCTTCTTCTTCCTTTTTCTCTTCCTAAAATCTACTGGAATCCCCCAATTTTAAGCCAAATATGTCTTTTTATAGGCATAAGTTCCGTAGGAAGAAGTCCAATATGAAAATTATTGGAATTTGGGTCAAACAAGGAAACTGCACGTTATCCCGATCGATCGCTTGAACTGCATTTTTGTCTGAATTCACATTATCCCGATCGATCGCCCTGCAGCCCGTTCGATCGGCTACAGTGTTTCTGTTTTCCTGGACAGTTCATATTCTGTTAATTAAGCTTTCCTTCGTGTCCATATTAATTTCTAACTTGTTTATAACTCCGAAAAGTTGTCCAAATCACTTTAAAGCATGAGAAGACTACTTTGAACTATTCAAAACATCGTCCAAGTACATCTATAAGCGCACTTTACCTACAAAACATAAAATATCATACTTTAGACATGTAGAATATAATTAAAATTCCAACTTTGTTTAAATACACATCTAAACTACTAATAACTACAAAATCATTAATAATTAAACTAAAATACTAATATCTATTTTAATCTAAATAACCATAACTAACTCTAAATTAACCTAATCTATACTAGCAAATAAGGTAAAAAGGCATATAAAATAGATATAGATTTCATACTTATCAGCACCATCCCGGACATTCAGTCTGCTTTGGCACCTTTGATTAGCACAAAGAAGGAGGACATGCAGGGTGGAATATGCGAGGCCCTCCAGGTGTTCGGGGAAATGCCTCAATGGTGCCACCCCACAAAAATCTTGTCCACTAGTTTGAGGATGATGGGGAGGAGCACTCTGCCTTCCACGGAGGACTTCGGGGTGGGGCTGAGCCACGTTTGGCTCGTCTTCAATTTCCACGATACAATGGAGATGAAGACCCGGTGGAATGGCTATACAAGGTGGAGAAATTTTTTTCCTACCAAAGAACTCACTCCGAGGCTGAACGGTTACGCACAACCGCTTTCCATCTAGACGGCGATGCTTCCGTTTGGTTTCAGAGTTTTGAGAAGGAGGTCCGCTTCCCAACTTGGACTTCATTCGCTGATGAGCTTTGTGTCCAATTCGGCCAAACGAGTTCCAAGATTTCAATGAGATGCTGTCCACCCTGCGCCAAACCACTACCGTGCGAGCATACTACACTGAGTTCATGAAGATTGTGAATCGCCTCCCTGATTGGCCAATGGCAGCCCTCGTTGGAACTTTTAAAAGGGGGCTCAAACCAGAAATTTCAGATGAGATGCACCATTTCCCTTGTACGTCGATGCGTGAAGTTGTGCGTCATGCACGAATTGAAGAAGAGAAGCTGGCCCGACAACGATGAGGAGGCCGGCTGGGCTCTTCTCTTCGACCCCCAACTAGCCTAGTGCCCTTCCCTACCGCATCGAACAGCGTTCCCACCAGTCGCCCCAGCCAGCCCTCAGGCCCTATTGGTGCTCCTATACGCCGCCTCACTCCGGCCCAGATGGAAGAGCGGCGATCGAAAGGCTTGTGCATCAAGTGTGATGAGACGTTCGTACCCGGCCATCAGTGTTCCATCCGAGGCAGCCTACTAGTCGAGGAGGCCGATGAGGAGGATTATGATCCAGCCCCGGATGCACCGCCCCTTTACGACAATGTGCTGCCTGAGATTTCGGTGCATGCTTTTTCAGGGGCCTTCACTCCTCGCACCATGCGCGTCCAAGGCCACCTCAAGCGGCAACTAGTGGCCATCCTTATCGATAGTGGCTCCACCCATAACTTTATCAATGACAAGGTGGCACAACGGTCGGGGTGTTTTGTTCGGACTCGAAGCTGTTCGATGTCTTGATCGGCGATGGCAAACACCTTTGGAGCACTGGGGTGTGTGCGCAGGCTTCATTATCCATCCAGGGCCATACTTTCACCACCGATTTGTTCTTGCTGCCCACAAAAGGGGCTGTGTGGTGTTGGGAGTCCAATGGCTCCAGGATCTGGGTGACGTCGTATGGAACTTCCGTGACATGATCATGGACTTTGAGGTACATGGGCAGCGAGTTCGCATCCAAGGTTCTCAGCCAGGCACCTTGCAGTCTGCCCAATCGGTAAGCTCTCTCTTTCGATTTGCACGTCAAGGAATTTTCCTTCAGCAGCGTGTCACTATTGATGTGAGCCAAGGCAGCCTTCCGGAGGATCTACTTGCTCTCTTGGCAGAGCATGAGGATGTCTTTGCTGAGCCTAAGGGGCTACCTCCGGTGCGACCATGATCACCACATTCCTATCATCCCTGGTGCTTCACCCGCAAATGTCCGGCCATACCGATACCCTCACATCCAAAAGGCGGAAATTGAGCGCTTGGTGGCCGACATGCTCCAAACAGGTATCATCCAACCAAGCACTAGTTTCTTCTCTTCACCAGTGTTACTTGTCTGAAAGAAGGATGGCACTTGGCGGTTCTGTGTAGACTACCAGGCATTGAATGCTATCACCGTCAAGGATAAGTATCCTATTCCAGTAATTGAAGAGCCCCTCGATGAGTTGGCCGGGGCGACCGTCTTCAGCAAGCTTGATCTTCGCTCGAGATATCATCAAATCCGTGTGTAGCCAGCTGATGTCCACAAGACAGCCTTCCGCACCCATGATGGCCATTTTGAGTTCTTGGTCATGCCATTTGGGTTGACTAATGCACCAGCTACCTTCCAGAGCCTCATGAATGACTTGTTCTGCCCTTTCCTCCGTTGATTCGTCTTGGTCTTCTTTGATGATATATTGATCTATAGCACATCATGGGTGGATCACTTGGAGCATCTCAGGTCTGTCCTCTCCATTTTGCAAGCTAATTCATTATTCCTTAAGCGCTCGAATTGCTCTTTTGGCAGTAAACAGGTGGAGTACCTTAGCCATGTCATCTCTAATGAAGGGGTTGCCACTACCCCTTCAAAGGTGGCCACTATGCTCTCATGGCCGACCCCCACATGTGTCTGGGAACTCCGTGGATTTCTGGGCCTTACAGGGTACTATTGGCGTTTCATCAGTCATTATGGGATGATTGCTAGTTCCCTCACTGCCCTCCTCAAGAAGGGGGCCTTTACTTGGACAAAGGCGGCCCAAGAGGCCTTTGAGAGGATGAAGCAGGCCATGGCGACCGCCCCAATCTTGGTTCTTCCAGATTTCAGTCGTTCCTTTGTGGTGGAGACAGATGCTTCGGATACGGGTCTTGGTGCCGTTCTACTTCATGATGAGCGGCCAATTGCCTTTTTCAGCAAAACTCTTTCTGGCCGCTCCTTATCATTTTCAGCCTATGAGAAAGAGATGCTCGCCATAATACATGCAGTCACCAAATGGAGCCCTTACTTGCTCGGCCGCCGCTTCCTCATCCGCACAGACCATCAGCCCTTGAAGTACTTTCTTGAGCAGCGCGTGTCAACTCCGGCACAGCAACGATGGGTCAGCAAGCTTTTGGGCTATGATTTTGAGGTGGTATATAAGAAGGGGGCAGAAAACACTGTGGCAGATGCTCTCTCTCGCCGACCTTCTGAGGGATCTTATCTTGCGTTGTCTATGCCCTCTTGCCCCTTCCTACCAGAGCTACGGCGAGCTTACTTGGAGGACTCATCCACACATGAGCTGGTTACTCATATACAAGGTGACCTTGCTGCCCTTCCTTTCTTTGTGTGGCAAGATGAACTTCTCTTTTGGAAGGGACGACTATGGGTGCCAGATGCATATGACCTCCGACAACGTATTCTCTCTCATTTCCATGACACACCATTGTCTGGCCATGAGGGTTCCTTTAGAACATATAAGCGGGTCAGTCAAAGCTTCTTGTGGCAGGGTCTTCAAAGGGCGGTTCAAAACTATGTTGCTGCGTGCGACGTCTGTCAGCGGGCGAAGGCTGCCACTACATCACCTACTGGGTTACTTCAGCCCCTCCCCATTCCCGACAAAGTTTGGGAAGATGTGTCTATGGATTTCGTGGAGGGTAAATCAGTGATTTTGGTGGTTGTGGATCGCTTGTCCAAGTATGCGCATTTCTATGCCTTGGGCCATCCATTCACCGCCAAAACAGTGGCTAAGATGTATGTTCGTGAGGTAGCTAAGCTACATGGCATGCCTCGCACCATTGTTTCTGATCGAGACTGGATCTTCCTCTCTCAGTTTTGGCATGAGTTATTTGCACTTCAGGGCACCAAACTTCATATGAGTACCGCCTATCACCCACAGACAGAGGTGGTTAACCGCTGCTTGGAACAGTACTTGCACTGTTTCGTTGGGGATCAGCCCCGCCGATGGCTCCAGCTTCTTCCTTGGGCGGAATGGTCATATAACACGGCCTATCATAGCAAGGCTGGATTCACTCCCTTTGAGGTAGTTTATGGGCGCCCTCCTCCCACCGTGTTGTCCTATGTGCCTCACTGCTCTTCTGTGGCTGAGGTTGATTACATGCTCCAGACACGAGACGAGGTTATCCAACAGCTTAAACTCAATTTAGCATCCGCTCAAAACCGTATGAAGCAGGTGTATAATAAGAAGCATGCTGATCGGGAGTTCCATGTGGGCGATCTTGTTTATGTCTCAGTGATTCCTCAGCGTCAGACTAGCTTATTCCAAGCTAACAATGCTAAGTTGGCTCAACGTTACCATGGCCCTTATTCCATTATCGAGCGCATCTGACCCGTGGCTTACCGCTTGGCATTGCCCACTGGATCGTTGGTGTACCCGGTCTTCCATGTCTCTTGCCTTCGCCATTTTGTTGGGGACCCGACCCTTGTCTCTAATGCCCCACCTCCACCACTGATGGGGCCCCCCGAGCCTGACTTACCCACACCCGCCCTTGTGCTTGATAAACGACGGGTGCGTCGTTCGGGCTGCATTGTCACTGAGGTACTCGTGTCTTGGCAGGGTCAACCTCTTGAGGATGCTACTTGGATGCTTGAGGATGAGTTCATGGAGCGTTAGCCTACTTGGTCGCTTTGAGGACAAGGCGAAAGCGGAAGCGTGGTGGAGTGTTGTGTACGCCACGAGACATCTTCCCCACCATGCACTACTTTCCATTTTAGGACCTACTATATTATGGCTTACTTTACTTTTTGGTAATTTCCTTTTGTGATGTAATAAAGCGTAATCAAGGGGATTTGGTTAATGATTGTAACAAACCAGATGGTGGTCTGTAATTAAGGGGATTTGATTGTAACGGACCAGCTGGTCCCTAATTAGGGGGAGGACCAGCTGGCCACCTCCTATAAAAGGGGTTGTCTTCCTCCTTGGACGGGTATGCAATTCAGAATTATTTCTTGTCTTCCTTAGTCCAAACTTCTTCCCTTTCCCCTTCGTGAAGCTAGGTACCGTTTGTGTCCGATCCGGACACAACATTTCTTCTCCTATGATTTCCACTGGAATTCATGATTAGATGTTAATTCACATGTGTAGTGTAGTAGTGAGTTAATTTCAAGCATGTTGATATGCATTAAGTGAAGTGCTTCTACTAGGTACACACATACACACGTGGATTGATGATGTTGAAGCTTGATATTATAATTATGAATGATGCATTAGGGGCTGATGAGAGCACTTATCATGAATTAGGATTCATGTATGCCTTGCCCACGTATGTACCATTTTGCATGCATCATGAAAATGGACTTCCAATTGAGGCTTTATCGAGGTTAATCGAATTTAACCGATTGTATGCAATGTGGTGAAATTGTGTGCCGGATTTATCGGTCATGGCTAAATCGAAATTTGATTAGTCTGAAAGGACATGTTTTGATTTGATGGTTTGTCCGAGCACACCGGCTTACTAGTTATCGTTGCTTGGGACTTTAGTCTTGATAAGCAAGGTTGCCCGGGAGTTTAGATTAGATGGGCAGGAGTTGCTCAAGGGCGTTGGCCTTGAGGAGCAAGAGTCGCTCGAAGGCGTTGGCCTTGAGGAGCAGGAGTTGCTTGAAGGCATTGGCCTTGAGGAGCTAGAGTTGCTCGAAGGCATTGGCCTTGAGGAGCAGGAGTTGCTTGAGACTTCGGTCTTAACAAGCAGGAGTTGCTCGAAGGCTTTGACCTTGAAGAGCATGTCTATTTGATAAGTGTTTGCTCGAGGGCTCCGGCCTTGAAGAGCAGGTTTATTCTCCATGTGTATGGACTTGCATGTTGGACTAGTGTTTGTGTGACACTTATACATGCATGATGAATGAGAATGTGATGCATGATTGGATATGTATGTTAGAGACACATTTCATGCAGGTTGTTATGATGTGATGCATGAATGGGATATGTATGTTAGAGATACATTTCATGCAAGTTTTTATGATGTGATGCAAGATAGGATATGTATGTTAGAGATACATTTCATGCATGTTGTTATGATGTGATGCATGAATGAGATATGTATGTTAGAGATACATTTCATGCAGGATGATATGATGTGATGCATGATTGGATATGTATGTTAGGGATACATTTCATGCAGGTTGTTATGATGTGATGCATGATGGGATATGTATGTTAGAGATGCATTTCATATAGGATGATATGACATGATGCATGATTGGATATGTATGTTAGAGATACATTTCATGCAGGTTTGATACGATGTGATACATGATTGGATATGTATGCTAGAGATACATTTCATGCAGATTGATATGATGTGAATGACATTATGTGGATTATACACTATGATGCAGGTTTAGGTGATGTGTATGTGTGCTCAGAAAATGACAGATCTTGTCAATCTTTGATCTAAATGATTTTATTGCTATGATATCTTATTTTCGATGATAATAGTTATATTAAAAACTATTACTGAGTTTGTTTAAACTCACCCCTCTTTCTTGTGTTTTGTTTTGGGGTTGTGTGGTGCGACACGCAGACAGACAGGATCCCCTCTTTGAGGAAAGGTAGGAGATGACTTGGATGTGATCGTAGAGATTCTTATGTGATTTATTTTCCTTGATTCCTGTTTTATGTTTAGAACCTTTGTGTATGGTTCTTGATTTGAATGATGCTACTATATACATTTATGTTGCTTAAGACCTATTTTAGAGCCAGTGTGGGCTTTGGTTGTCTAAGCATGTGGGTTTGAGATTAGTCGTTTATTTTGAGTTAAGCGACTCGCTTTCTTTTCTACTTATTTACTCTTGCTCAAAGGAATGTGCGTACTCCGTATATCTGTTACATCGCCCGTATTTATGGTTAAGTCTTCTGCTAAACCATTTTTCAATCTTCCCTTTGTCGCCCCCGCGCGTTTGACCGGCCCTTGGACCGGGTTCGGCTCAGGTCGGGCATCGCCGGGGCGTGACAGGTCGGGTTTTGTTCCCATTTTCCATCTCACTGTCCGTGGGATTTTTTGGACGCCGTTGTGTTTCCGGTCATCATCCAGTCACCGGTAGGACTCCGTCCAGCCTACCTCGACCCGGTGTCAATAGGGGTTTGTTGTTTTTGACCCCGCCTCGCCCCTATTGCCTTGCTCCGCCCGATTAGACGCTTTGGGTGCATCTCGGGTCTTTGGCATCGACGAGCCGTGGGCCATTTGGCCATTGTGGGCTCTGCCCTGGCTCGGCGACAGTGAGGGCCAGCCCCGATTGGCCCGATTATACACTTTGCCTGGAATGGGCCACTTGCCATTTGCCCTATACTGTGCGAGATGCACAGCCGCCGCACCATGGGTATTGGTTGTGGGTGGCGATCGGCGATGTCACCGCTTTGATTGGCCACAGCTAGGGCCTTGGCTCTGTTGGATTTTGTGGGCCTTGGGTCGCCCCCTTTCAGGCCACTCCCCCGCCTCTTTGGGTCGCGTATGCATGTGGCCACGCGTGTGCTTTTGGGTTTAGGCGCTTCATTTGCTCCACCTGACTATCGGTTTTCTTTGCCACCGAGTGGAGTTGACCACTAGAGCCTCCACCACCTTTCCTCTGTCCTCGAGCGTTGCCCCACGCTCTCCACCCTTATGTGGGCCCATGTTGACCGAAATCATCGCCGTTGGGTGCTGCCCACGACCAATTTCTATGTCTTGTGGCCGGATGAGAACGTCTTAGCCACCGGCCCATCTTCAGTGAGTACACCATCGACTTTTGGTCGCACCGCCACATATGTTGGCATGATATTTCTCCCGGCCGCCCTAGTGTGCTGCCGTGGATCGCAGATATTGCCGCATTGATTTCTGACACCCCGTTTGGCCGTGGTTGTTTCTGGCACATCCTAAAACCCTCGGGACAGTAGCTCTCTCATCCAGGAAATGGCTTTGACCGCCAACTCCGCCGCCAACGCCGCCACAGTCATGTGCTCGCCATCGAATGTCATGATTACGAGGTAGGTGAACTTTAAACTCGTAATTTCATGATAGCATGCTTGAATGAGTAGTAGCATGCTAGGATTGCACGATGTGTATATAAACATGATTATATCATATATTTATATACATATGGCATGCACATGAGTTGTAAGTGCGGTTGATGTATGTGTAATACGTGTGCTAAGTATGATTGATATGCATGCACGTTTTATGGATGTGGATTATGTATGCGCTAGCGATGGCTAGCGAATATGTAAGTATGCTACGTATGTGTTATGCATGTGCTAGTGATGGGTAGCGTGCATGTTTGAAGTATGTTTGGATTATGCATGTGCTAGTGATGGCTAGCGTGCATGTTTGGAGTATGTATGGATTATGCATGTGCTAGTGATGGCTGGCATGTATATTTGACGTACGTATGCATGTGCTAGTGATGACTAGCGTGTATGTTTGACGTATGTATAAATGTGTATGTATGCACTAGTGATGGCTAGTGAGCATGTTTGTAAGTAGGTATGACCGTATGTATATGTTATACGTATGTGTGATAGACATACGTATGTGTGATGACTATTTGCCTATGATATGGATATCTGTAAGTGTATGTGGGCAGAGGTATGGGCAATGGACAGTTAGAGGTGACAGAGGTTTTGTCTGGATTTGGGTACGGATGTGTAAGCGTATGACGGATGGCAGAGGATATGAGTATGATGGGCAAGGATTAGAATGGATGGTTTGGGTTGGATTGTATGTTGGGTGATTGTCAAACAGTAAGAGTGTGCATAATTGTACAAGCATAACGTACAGATTATGAAGTGAAAAGTAAGCATAATAAGTGAGATATAAGTAAGAGGGCGACAACTGGGTTGGCTCTGAGGAGCTTCATTTGATGCTGTCAGTGTAAGATGATTTGGCCATAAGATGGATGGCGAAGTATGTAAGACTGTAAGGGTTTGATGTACGATGAGTTTTGTCCATGATGTGGACGGGTTAAGTAAAGTCTGCTGCCCTAATGAACTAAGGTTTTGGATCGGACTCAGCTTCAGTTTGATCAGTCGAGGATTGTGAGTTGTTTGGCATAATTGTACCACATAATATACTTAATTCAAACTTGAATTATAAGCACAACTAATGATAGCATTGTGAGTTTGAGACTTGAGGGTTCGACGGATTAAGTTCCGTGTTTGAGCTAGCCAATAATGAGTCGGCTGAGCATTTCTCATGTCTTGCCATGGTGTTTATCCTACGAGATGTTGTCTGTGTGCTGTATAAAGCACCGAACGTCTGATGCTCTGTTGAGAGTGACATATGTTTTTGATTTGGTCTACGTGCTGTATAAGCCCAGACGTTTGATGCTCTGTTGAGAGCGATGTATGTTTCCGACTTTGTCTGTGTGTTGTATGAAGCCCAGACGTCTGATGCTCTGCTGAGAGCGATGTATGTTTTCGATTTGGTCTGGGTGCTGTATAAGCCCAGATGTTGATGCTCTGTTGAGAGCGTTGTATGTTTCCGCCCAAGAGTGGCACTGTACGTTTTCTGCCCAAGAGTGGCATGGCACTATAAGACCCATTATGGTGGGCAATTCTCTGGCACTATAAGACCTATTATGGTGGGCAACTATATGACCCCTTATGTGTGGATGTTTATGTTTGTGCGCTCAGGTAAGTAGTATCATGGATCTACTCTTACCTATTTGATCCAGTGCCCCATGAGCATTGGTGTGCCTTACCTTCTAAAAAGTCCATGACATCTAGTCACTCCCCAGAGGTTAAGGTGTTGCCCTAGTGGCATTCTTTTCCATTTTGACGCTGGAGCTTATTAGTTGTAATGAGCTTCAGTGGTCGTTGATATGTGTATGATTATGAGTATGAGTACGACTGTATGTGTATGAACACGACTGTAAGATTATGAGTATGAGCACGACTGTAAGCGTATGAGTATGAGCACGACTGTAAGTGTATGAGTATGAGTACGACTGTAAGAGTATGTGTATGAGTATGATTGTGAGAGTATGTTTTTGAGTAAGACAGTAAGTGTGATTTTGTGTAAGCTATACGAGTAAGGTCGTACAAATATGATTGTACGAGTAAGGTCATACAAGTATGCAGGTGTTGTATGAGTAAGCGTATGATGGTACGAGTGAGTTTGGTATGACTTTGGCACGATAGTGCATTTGGTATGACTTTGGCACGTTGGTGCATTTAGTATGATTTTGGCATGATGGTGCTTTTGGTATGTTTGTATGCGTATGAGCATGATATTGATATGCTTCTGCTTCATGTTTGGGTTGTATGAACGCATGTATTTATGAACTTAGTGAGTTCACTGTGTTGGTTTCCCCTACTGGGTATTTTTTTATTGAGTATGAAAATACTCATTACCCTACATTTTAGCCCCGTTGTACGGGAGGTTTTGCAGGTTTGTGCGGAGAGCTCCTGGAGATGGATGCTCATTTCAGTGGTGGATTGATTCCTGTTGACTCAGGTATATGCTTCACTCATTGCGAGTTTATTCGTGCCACGATCTCTTGTATTGGGTGAGATGAGAAATTAGATGTTTATTTTGGACTTTCATTTGGATTAGATTGTGGACTGTTATGGGACTTGCACTCAGGGATGCCTGGGAGAGATTTGTATTTAAAGCCTATGATCATAGCAATTTAGTCGTATGTGTGTTTTCAAGTAGCGCCTGATGATACTTGCTTTGGCCATACAATGTTTGATCATATGATGAAAATATTTAGATGGAAAATGGATGTTTAGTGTTTTAAATTATAAACTATTTTATCAGGTTTTGATTTCGTCATTTTTCCTCCGATTTACAGACGTTATATTGCAAAAAATTTTCGTGAATTTTAAGGAAATTATGTGAAAAATCTCAGGCGTTACACCATGAATGGTAATCTTGATGTTGTGATGGAGATGGCCTCCATATACTGCAAGTGCAACTGAAGCTAGAATATGTCCAAGTGGCGATGCAGAGAGTGAAGTAATCGATCGAGGTAGCCATTGGTTTAATTGAAATGATGAAGCCTCTGACAACAAATGATCATCCTCGGTGCGGAGAGAAGCACCCCCTCTAAACATCAATGTGGGTAAAGTCTATTGGATCACAGAAGAAGCCTAAATCCAAATGGCAAGCCAAACCACCCACAACAGAGGAAGGCTTTGCATTCAATGCTATAGTCATGTAATAAAGAACATGATAATCTTTTTAGTTGTGTTATTATTAATATGATAAAGACAATAATATGTACAATTATGTAATCGATAACACAATATCTTACATTGTCGTGTGAACAATTATATGTCTTGTTGTAACAACCCGCAATTTCCTTAAGTTTTGAATAACATAACTTTTGGGCCCATATCGAGTTTTAGGGCCCCATAACTATTTTTCTTGAATTTGAAACATTTTGAGCCCAATTAAGAAGTTTTGAGGTTTTTAGTATGGCTATGAGAGACAAATATATCGAGCTTAAGAACATATAAATCAGACCTCAGGATCATAATCTATGACCTTGAGAAGAGTGTCATGGGCTGACCCCACTTTAAATTTATGAGATAACATACCCTTATGACCTTGTGACCTATTTCAGTTAGAGTCATTGTTCCTAAAGCTCCATCTTTCCTTATTATTTCCTTGAGCTAGAAGACCCTTAGCCTATGAATCCTCAGGATTAGGTATTTTCCTCATCTCATTTAATAAAAGAGCAGCCACAACATCTTCTAACTCTATTGTCTCCTTTCCATATAATAGTATTGCTACCATATGTTTATATGAAGGTAGAAGAGATGCCAAAAAAAGTAATGCCTTATCATCATCTTCAATCTTAACACCTATGTTAAGCAACTGAAAGGTCAATTTGTTGAACGTGTTGAAGTCACCTAACAAATTTGCCCTTTTTATCATCCTGAGAGAATATAATTATTATTTGAATAATAACTTGTTTGTAAGGGATTTTATCAGATACAAATTCTCTAATTTCGTTTAAAGTTCTGGAGTCGACTCCTCACTAATAATATTATATAATACCTCATCAGCAAGACAAGGATAAATAGTACCCTGCCTTCATCTTCAACTCCTCTAAGCCATCATCACTCATATTTTCTTACTTTTTTAATGTTTTATACAACGCTTTTAATAATCCTTGTTATACGAGTAGATCTTTAACCCTTCTTTACCACAAACTGAAGTTATTCGTTCCATCAAAATTTTAAACTTTAAATTTGCTTTGAACGTGGGGCAAGAACTAGAAAAGTGCATACCTCACTTCAATTACAAGGACTTACAAAAAAAACCCAATTCTAACAACCTTATAAAAAGAGTCTAAGTTTGGGTTGGACTATGTAACTTGATAAATGTGAAAAAGTAAGTCACGTACGACCGGCATATAGCTAGATTAGACAACTTCAGTCATAATTATTCACTGTTTACCTTGTTCGTTACCATTATAAATGCAAAAGGGATAAATGTGGGGTGGGCTGTTTGTTCGATATTATGGGCAAGATGATATTTGGTTCTCAGTGCTGTTTAAAATTATACAAGTTAAGAAGACAAAATATCATCCGGGCTTTGAGATAAAGAAAGTGAGAATGAGTGCCAAAGTGGAAGAACCAAATCTTTAGGTTTAAATTGGAGCACCTTATTCTCCTCCTCCTCTTTGGTCCCGTACGAACCAGAAGTTATCAATAAAACTTCTGTCAAAATCCACTCCCATATTCTAGAGAGAGAAGCTAGCAAATGGCATCACACTCTTGTGGGTTATTTAGAGACCGTACTTCCAATGGCTCAATTCTATTTTACAAAAGCTTTGGAATCTGTTAGGTACAAATTTTTTTAATGGAGATGCAATACATGCAGACAGTTTCTTTCTTTTCAAGTTCAGAGATGAACAAGAGTACGATAGAGTTCTTTCTCTTGTTTGGTATGTGGGAGTTCGGCCTTGGATTCTATGTAAATGGACTCCGTTTCAAGCATGTGCGTGAAATCCTCAACTCTTCCAATTTGGATTCGTCTCCCAAGTCTGCCTTTGTAGTATTAAGGTACAAATAGTCTGGATCTCACTGGTAGTAACCTTGGTAAGCCGCTTGATTTTAATATTTTGACGGCTAGTTAAACATGCTTGGTATTTGCAAGGATCAAGATTGACTGATTGAGATAGGTTCAAGTTTTTCCCACCCCTATCTCTCATCCCCTCTTTCTGTGACCCTACCCATTAGCACAATCTATAAACATCTACCATCTGGTACATATGTTGGATGGCCTGGACAAAATCAAATTCCCCCAAAATCTCTTGGTGCATCAAGCATCCCTAACTATTAGAGGTTAAACCGGCGCCTCAAACGTTTCCTGGGCTAGTGGATCCCCTCGACAACAAAATTTGAAGGGCCAATCTCCTCAACGGCACATGGAAAGCCAGACTGTTTAAATCTCTCCCCAATCCCATCTTGAGCCTCAACTTTTTAACCATAATGGCATGATACACTGCTAGACTTGTCGACATCTGGACAACCGGATGTGACATTGGGCCTTGTCCTTACCGATGTACCGATCCCAACCAGCTCAGTCTACTCAGACAAAGGGAAGCAACTTTCATGGTATGCACTAAACATTGAGCCGGGTATAAGAAATATATATAAAATATTTATTTTTAAAATTAAATATATTAATACACACTAGTGTAAATATTTTTTATATTAATATACATTAACTTGTGTGCACTGTTAATCTCAAAAATAAATATTTTACGTGCGTTCCTTTTTAGACAGGTAGTTCCTTTCCAGACAGGTAGTGTGGATGCTAATCAATCAAGGGACCACTGGTCATCCAGCCCCTATGCGTTACCACCTGGTCACGGAACCATCCTAACTTTGAATTTGCTTGATAATGTCTGATGTGATTCCAATGGAGGATGAAAATCATGCATCCAACAAAGTTCTAACTTTGAATTTGTTCTTAGAGCCAACTTCATTTGCACATGAAAATCATGTGGCCTTCTCAACTTCAAGAGGGAATTGCAATTTTGCGGTCGAAGTTGGAAAATTTACTAAATGGCAGGATTTGTTTTGAGTACTACTGTACCACTCTTTTGCAGAATGATTTATCAGTAAATCAATTCCGTTGTATTGATGCATCGACTTTATGATATCATTCGTGCTTCAAAAAATGACTAGATACAATTATTATTTTCCAAATAGTAATAATATTCGTAAAAATTCATGTCAATAAATAAAATTGCCTATTGTGACCAGCCAACTTATCAATTGATATGGAGATTTTTTCATATTGCCCAGATGAAGATGCAAATATTATATATTCCCTACTTTTGTAAGAAATATTCCATAAAATTAGGATTTACATTATTTATTTATAAATAATGGACAAAAATACCCTTGAAGCGGGGTTAGGGTTTGAAATCGTGTAAATTGGTACAACTTAAAAAGTGTTATCCAAGTGTAGGTAGCGACCAAACCGAGATGGAGTTTTGAGAATTTGCACTGGCGATTCCTGACAACAATGCATTCCGATCTCCGTTAGGTGAATCTTTCGCTTTGTCTCTTCGGCAATTCAGTCTAGGCATATTTGTTAGATTCCCTTCTTCACTCAACGTCGGCATTTGGTGTGTCATCATTCCGACACGGCAGTGATTTTATAAGAGGGGGGGGCAGGGTTCATAGGTGATTCATTAGCGATGGTGAAGTCATCAGGGAGGCAGTTGGTGGCATCCTCGAACCTAGACTACTAAGGGATTTATCGTGTCAAAGTATTTTAGTATACACACAAGTACACATCGTGTTATCAATAACATGATATTTGTACTAGCATGTATACTAAAATAACATATTATCATTAAGATGGTTATCAGAAATGTTGTTAACACAATAAGTATACTTGTTAACGATAATAGTGTATTGTCATTAACACGTCCGTCAAAATTGTTGTGTTATCTTGCATACGATATGATAAATATCATGTTAACGATAAGACAATATAACACATATCATAAATATATGACGATTACTTGGGCAGTTATATATGGTGATCACAACCCAAGTTTACATACATAATTCGCATTCTAACACCAATTTTGATAGTTGTAGGCAACAAGAAGACAACACAATAAAATACATATGGTGGAATCAGTGAAGGCTGCACAGGAGAACAAGAAGATTTATAAGGGGAGGCTAGGATTGGGAAAAATAACTATCCTAGCGGATTGAGATTGTGACACCCCGACCTGAAAACCGACCCGGGCCGGGGGTCAAAAAATGATGAAAGCCAAACCTCGAACCAAAAGCGGCACACTTTGAGTGCGAGAGTCTTCTCGTTCCTCTACGTGCTTCGAAACTTTAGCGCTCCGTTGCGCGTAGGCAAGAACTAGCCTAATTATATAACTAATTCGGACCGGGCCAACGTTGCCTTGTCGTTGGTTGCCTACGTACATATCGGATAACATCCACGATGTTACTCCGATACAATCGGATCCGGACGTAGTTCAGCCTACTGGCTACTACATGCAACCGGCATACCAAAAACACATACATATAAAATACGTATCTCCAAATATTTAATCGGAGTTGTACAAAAACCTGATAAAACACCGGCAACACACATCTCGCTCTATCATAGAGATGAGCACCACACGACCACCACAACATTCCTCACTCTATCCTAGAGCAAGACCATCACATTCACACGTCTCACTCCATCACTGAGCCGAGAACGAACATACACCACACGTCTCACTATATCACTTAGCCGAGACCACACACATCACACGTCTTGCTCTATCATAGAGTGAGACGAAACACAATCATAGGTCTCGCTCTATCACTGAGCCGAGACCGAACACACACACAACACGTCTAACCCAGAGCGAGATAGCACACATCATGGCATTTAAGCAACACATATCATAATATAAACACACGCATAGTCCGTCTCTCTCTAACCCAGAGCAAGACGGCACACATCATGGCATATAAGCATAAGCATAACATACCATCAGATAAACACACGCACAGCCCATCTCTCTCTAACCCAGAGCGAGACGGCACACATCATGGCATATATGCATAGCATATCATAATATAAACACACGCACAACCTGTCTCTCTCTAACCCAGAGCGAGACAGCACACATCATGGCATAGAACACATCATAACTAGCACATGTCATTCTATAATTAAAATAGGAGATAAGAAACTCTTACTCCCCTAATGTCTCACGAGGTAGCAGTATTTGGGAAGCTCGTTTCTAGGCATCCTCCCCTTCAGATCTGGAGATAGCGGATAGAGCCTGCTCTAGCCTCCATACGTTCATCGCCTTGCACCGAAAGACAACCCGACCAACTCTCCCCTTTCCCGGAGACTTCTCGTTTTCTGCGCCCATGGCGGCGGACAAAACCTCCCCTACTCAGGGTGTTCCTCACACATCATGGCCCTTCGGTGGAGAATGGAGCCTCCCCTACTTCGGGCCACTTCTCTTGATTTGGCCCGGTAACGGAGGATGAAGCCCCCTCTCTCACCGGGCCGTCTCTCTCTCTCTCTCTCTCTCTCTCTCTCTCTCTCTCTCACACTCGGGCCAGGAAGGTGGCGGACAAAGCCTCCTCTTGCCCCGGGTTGTTCCTCCCTTATAGGAGCGCCAACTTGAGGAATGGACCATGTCATTATGTAGATCAACCTCGAATTAGCTATGAACGCCTCAAGAACGGAAGAAAATGGACTCCGAACGAGTCCAGAAACTCCTCCGGAAAATGAAACGGGATCCGAATTTATAGAGGAGAAGCCAAGGGCATACGAAACGCCCCCGGGGACATGCGCGCCACTGGTCGCACACTTGCGCGGTGAGTGATGCGCGTGGCCGTGTGCTGCGCACGCAAGGTGTGGTCGCGCCCTGCGTCGCGGGGGCGCGACGCGCTGCTCCCACGCAAGCCCCTAGCCACGCGGCGCCGCGCCACGCGTCGGGCGGCGCGGCTGACGCCAGCCACTAGCGTCACGATGATGCCAACAATTCTGTCCTTACTTGATTAAAATAATATAGAATTTTTCTATATTACTTTAATCCAAAATTATCTAAACTTCAACGCGCGATATCTTCTTACCCTGAAGTCAGAATTGCGTATTCTATGCACCGATGGACTTGTATTGACGAGCCCTTCAAAATAAGACCACATATGGATAGGTTATCCCACTCTTTTCAAGTGGGCCCCGCCCATGCAGCACGTTTCCCGAGGCCGTAGCTTTAGCTCCTGGCCTCCGTTTTGCGCGTTCTTTGATTCGCCACGCTCATTACTCCGAGCTCTACCCTGATACGGGGACTTCACCTAATAAAACCCCCTAACACTAATCTCACATTACTAAATTACCCTTAACCCACCCGGGTTAAGCGTAACCGGAAAACGGGTCGTTACAGAGATAGTTGAAGGATGTAGTTGAAGCAAGGGTGGAGTGTAAGCACATATTGATAGACATGAGGTTCTACTTCATTTACGATTGTGAGAATGTGGTAATATCAAGGCCACTACTGGACATTTTAATCGATGACTATTGGGATGACTTGCAAGATGCATGTATTTAACATTAGGGGGAAATGTTTTCTCATAACCGAGGACAAAGACACCTTCATCACATTGTTGAGGGCTGTAGGAACACTGCTAAGACTAGAATCATTTTATGGGAAGGCTGCCACCACAAAAGGGAAATTCTTCAAAAGGTTCTTCTTTGGGAAGAGGTTGGATAAGAACAACATGGAGGATATTTTGAAGGAGTTCAATGATAGAAAACACATTGTGCTTGACAAAGACCTAGCACAATTAGCCATAGTGCTTATGGGTGCACTAGTGTTATTTACACATAGCAAGAGATTGGTCCCCCCGTTGCTATGTGATTATCTTAATGACCTAGAGAAGGTAGTGGCTACAACTAGGTGGGAGCCGTCCACAATCTGTTGAGAAGGAGTATCACTTGGTCCCATAGAAACATCAAGAGCAGAGAAGAGAACCACTATGCAACTGCAAGAATTTTGATAGAGGCATCATATGTTCTATAGGTAAGAATTTAAAGTTATGTTATTAATTGTATTAATGATCACACGACTAGGTTAACTAGTGTATATATGGTAAGACGACTTGGTATCACATTATGTAATCAATACCATGATGGTTGAATAAGCATGTCACAAATTATATGATTAGAATGTAATCAATGACATAGTTATCTTAATAGAATGTAATTGATGACACAATTATCTTATTAGTTTGTAATTGATGACACAATTATCTTATTAGTGTGTAATTGATGACACAATTATCTTATTAGTATGTGATCAATGACACATTTCATTAGCATACGTTAAATATCACAAAATGTAAGATATTGTAGCACTTCTGCCCTAATTATTATTACAACATAGGTTTGATTTTTTGAGCACACAACTATATGGGCATCAAGTTTGCTGCCATACTCCTAGGTCTAAGAGGTGGCATGGGATGATGCAACTAGTCAAAGATGTGGAGGAAGCTGCAAAACTTGATCCATGCGATGAGAAAAACTAGAAGAAACTTCTAGATCACCACAGAATGAAGAAGTGGTGTGAAGAAATGCTCAATAATATGAAGGTTGAAGCATAATTGATATATTCAATCATACCCTTACCTATGGAGGCACACCTTATATGACCAAAAATGTATGCTAAGAATACTCCAAAGAAGGCTACCACCAAGACATAGAGGAGGCCATTCACCGGTGCAGAGACGCACAAGGTGCATATGTCAACTCAGTTTGAAGGACATTCAAACGCCATAAAAAACTTCGTCATGCCATTATACACCATGAATGGTAATCTTGACGTTGTGATGGAGAAGGCCTCCGTATACTATAAGTGCAACTGAAGCTAGAATATGTCCAAGTGGTGATGCAGAGAGTGAAGTAATCGATCAAGGCAGCCATTGGTTTAATTGAAATGATGAAGCCTCTGACAACAACAGATGATCCCAATCCCCGGTCTGGAGAGAAGCACCCCCTCTAAACATCAATGTGGGTAAAGTCTCTTGTATCACAGAAGAAGCCTAAATCCAAATGGCGAGCCAAACCACCCACAACAGAGGAAGGCTTTGCATTCAATGCTATAGTCGTGTAACAAAGAACATGATAATCTTTTTAGTTGTGTTATTATTAATACAATAAAGACAATAATATGTACATTATGTAATCGATAACACAATAGCTTACATTGTTGTGTGAACAATTATACGTCTTATTGTAACAACCCGCAATTTCCTTAAACTTTTGAATAACATAACTTTTGGGCCCATATCGAGTTTTAGGGCCCCATAACTAATTTTCTTGAATTTGAAACATTTTGAGCCCAATTCGTTTGAAGAAGTTTTAAGTTTTTTTGTACGGCTATGAGAGACAAATATATTGAGCTCAAGAACGCATAAATTGGACATCAAGATCATAGGCTATGACCTTGAGAAGAGTGTCACGGGCTGACACCACTTTTAATTTATGAGATAACATTCCCTTGTGATCTTGTTTCGTAGGGCTCGTTGATATGAGTCCAACGGTATAAAGAACGCGTGAATATGAGTTTGGGGTAGAGAGTTATGGCTATTTGAAAATTTGAAATTAGAATTGTTAAATAATAATAATACTAATAATATTCTTTTTAAGGAACTAATGTCAGCGACCGCGTCAGCCGCACTGATGTTGTGTCACGCATCTACCGACATGGCAAGGTGTGGCATGGTCAGGCATGCCAGGTGCACAGATGAGAGCCATGTGGTGCACATCCACTGGCCATGCCCCTCTATAAGAGTCGTCTCCATGTCTTTTCACACCTTTCCAGTTTCCTTTCTCTTGTTTTACATGTCTTCAAATCTTCAGTTCTCCATTCTAGAGCTATTTCTTACCCAATTTAAAGTTGTTCAAGAGGAGAACTTAGCTAAATTGAAGGTGCTCTATGTCTTGAGAGGTCTGTTTCATGAGAAAACCTTTCTAGAGTGGGGAAAACTTAGAGTAAGGGGAGATTCTGTCTGCCACTTTCATACCGCAAAAATAGAAATATCTTGGGGTAAGGGGAGGTTTTGTCACTGCCTTTAGGCTACAGAGAGAGAAATATCCTAGGGTAAGGAGAGGTTATGTCTGTTGCCATCGGGCCGCAAAAAGAGGAAAGCCCTGGGGAAAGGGGAGGTTATGTCTTCTACTTCCAAGCCTTAAAGGAAAGATCATCCATGTGCAAGGGGAAGCTCTGCCCACCACTTCTAAGCCCAGAAAGAGGGAATGTCCCTGAGGCAAGAGGAGGCTCCAACCACCATCCACTTTCCTAAAAAAGTTTGAAGAGTGAGATTAGACAACTTTAACTTCTAATTTATGCTACGACTAGACCGTATGTTCCAGTAATTCTTTCGTGTCTTAAATAAAAGATTATTTCAAAAAAAGGTATCATTAGGGGTTGGATAAATGCTAAAATAATAGTGACTCATACACATCTTAGTAAGATTTTATAGAGAAATAACTTTGAAATATTATTATTATTTGAATGACATTCCAAATGGTTTTGAATGATAGGATTTGAAGGGTAGTTATTTGATATAAAGCCCAAAAGCTATGATTGGTTTTGAAGGGTAGTTATTTGGTATAAAATCCAATAGCTATTGGAGTTATGACTCCTAGATATAGCTTATTGAGGCATATGACACTCCTATGAATTGGGATACCGTAGAAAGATCCCTTTCATTCTGATCTCGTTGCCCACGAGTACGGGTATCAACAAAATTCTATGAATGATCAATTTATCCAATTTTGAATGATTTATCGAATTATATGAAATATTATTTTATCCATTTTTTGGAAAAGAATTACATTTAGATTATGGGTTTAGCAATGATCTTTTGATTTATTCCAAGTCGACCATCAATATTAACTATATGAACTACTAGAAGAATGTTTTATGTACTTTTTATTATATTCTATGTTATAGCATGTTAGTAGAATTTAATTCTTCTTATTGAGCATAAATACACTCACCTACCCCCAGATGTTGCAGGTACAAATACAAAGATGAATTTTAATCATGGAACCTTGTAGAACTTCATGGAACTATGCTTTTATAGTTTTTGTTGAGATCTTTTGTTAATGTACATTTACATTGACTTTTGTCTGGGCACATTAATCCTTATTCTGTAAGTTTTATAATTATTTAAATTAATAAAAAAAGTTACTCATTTGCACACAGTTAATCATGGCCCCTTCTTGACTTAAATTGACAGGATTCTGACTTTTAATTTAACTTGGAAAGTCAGGGCGTGACACTAACAATATAGATCATATTCATGATCTAACAGGACTACTTAAGTAACAATCTATTGGTGATTTCACAAAGAAAAAAAAAGAGTGAAACGCGAACCCCAAAACTTACAAAAAAGGGAATATGGGGTAAGCTGCACTATTATTATTTGATTTTTGAAGAAAATGAATGAGGACATCGTGCAAGCCCATAAGGACCCAGTGATACAAAAGACACAAAGGAGAATGACTAATGATGCCAACCTAGATGCTCCTCCCTAGCAACCCCTGTGCCCAAAAGCAAATGGCTTGTGAAGATGCATGAGAGGACCAAAGCCAAAGAAGTGAATGCCATGCTTCCAATGGAGAGGTCAGTGAGGAGTTGGTTCCTTCTCAAGAAGATTCCACTAAGGGATGTCCCACTCCTAGAGAAGAGGCCGATGAATGAGATAGATGTAGAGCCATTTGCAATAGCGGAGGCGATGCATGAGGAAGAAGTACATGAGAGTGGTGAGGCCCAGGCACTGTTTGAGATAGTTGGGAAAGCTAACTCTGAAGAATCAATATTTGACTACCCAAATGAGACAAAGATAACAGAGAAGGCAGATGAGCCAGACATTATGGTCCCAATTCCCATCGTTGATGTCAATGATGTGGACGATTGTCCACAAGAATGGAGCGGCGCAAGGAGACCGGGAAAGAGGAGAGGGGATGACATGGCCATCAGACAGAAAGGGGAGAAGCATAGAAGAAAGGGAAGAAGATCAGACAATTAATCATTCACTAATCAACTTAGGGCATAGCCCTTACATTTAAATAGGCTAACTAATGGGCTCACTAACAAGTACCTAAGGCCCATTAACATAATTAAAATAAATCACTAATTACCTAATTACCAAATTACCTAAATACCCTTATTATATTAAAACCCCAAATACCCTAATACTTGGCCCCTAGTGGGTGCCTTAAAACGTGCACAACATTCCACCACGCTTTCGCATCACCTCGTCCTCGAGGTAACCGTAAACTCCAAGCATTTAGGAGAGTGCAGTGAACTAAATCCATGGGCAAGATATAACTGTGGGCGTCAGAGATGAAAGATGAAGAAGGCAGTAGAGGAAAGGAGCGGCCGCAACTTGTTGGATGTAGGATAAAGCAGACTGTCCGCACAAGTCTCAAACAAGTGGGGTCCCAGGACTATAGAGCATCCCAAGACAATCCACAAAGGGCATCAGCAAATAGCAACATGGTCGGCCTACAAAAGACAGTAATCAGTAGAGGCATCAATGACACAACAAATTTAGACTTGTGTGCAATAATGCCATGTGCCCCCCCCCCCCCTCCTAAGGGGGCAACTAATGGAAGGCCCATCCAATGTAAGAGGCTGCGGGTAATAGATATGAGTAGAGTCCAAGACACGCCAAACCCACCCAAAATGGCTGCCAAATTGTAGTATAGCCCAAGACACACACACACAGTGTGTAAGTTTCGAGCGGACACAATAAGGCACATATGTCCGGTAGAGAGGGCCCCACATTGTAAAATGCAGGTGGCTAGCGTAAACAACCCGGACAATTGAATGTAATCCAAAGAGTTTGGCCTGTCGCAGATTTCCTATGCAATAGGTGAGCGGCATCACCAAACCGGGAAAACAAGATCAGGAAATCCCCTGGAAGCAGGGATGTAGTAGCGCTAGTTTGGAAAGAATGCTCCCGATTGGCCAAAGATCGCCAAAGCCAGGTCTTTCCCATTGGCTGGTGAAGGAAAAATATCTTTAGAGTCGAAGATCGCGCTGGCACAGCGGAAGAAGATGCCGACTGATCAGCTGGAGGAGATGAGGAAGACGGCGGCGGTGGTGGCCGGAGGAGGAGGCTGGTGGTCAGGCGAGTGAGCGACTGCTGGAAAGGCACCAACTTCGGAGATTTGGCCGCTGGTCCCCTATTTTAGTTGATGAACCAGGGAGCTGATTGGGCTGTTCCGATGACGGCGCCAGGGGGCTGACGGCCGGCCGCTCCGGTGACTAGGGCGTAGGTTGCTCCGATGGAAGCTGGGCGCATCTCTGCAAAGCCATCGCTTTTCTCATTTGAAGGTTGTCGATGACATCCAGTTTAGGAATTGCCCGGTGCAGAACGTCCATGAGGAGGTGCAGAAAGCACTCACCCCCAATGACTACCTGCGGCTTGTTCCGGGAGATTGCCGCCGGGCCGTTGCAGACAGCACCGACTGACTGCCTGCAGTTCCAGAACTCCACCGCGCCATCGCTGGATCCAGGAAAGTCGAGAAGACAGGCAACGACGCCGGCGGCAAGATCGCCTCCCTTGTTTTCGACTGTGAAACAGGGAGTGGATTCGGCACCGAAGGGGACGAACTGATCTGAGAAGCCATGAATCTCTAGCACGTTGTCCTCCCACCAAACTCCGTCACCTGCTTCTCCATCGATGCCAACTCCACCGTCCATAAGGCACGGAACCGCTCTGAGTTGCACGCCTAGGTCCTTGATGAGATGCTTAAGGTCCGAGATGTCGCTGATCTTCTGGCCGACTCCATTGGCTGGGATGAGGTGGCCGTCCTTCACAAGCTCCTTCCCATTGGCCGCAGTGTTGGCCATCACCATCCCTGCGCCTGCATCCTTCACCACCACTCCCTTCCGCACCCTCTTGTTGATCCCCCTATCGCAGAGCACGATCTTCCGGTCGACCTTCTCTGGGATCAGCGTCCCTGTCATGCAGAGGTTGCCGTTGGTAACGTTGGTGGCATTGCTGAGGGCGCCGACAGTGGTGATCCCCGGGGCGACGCTGGAGAGGCCGAAGGAGCCAGAACCAGCGTTGTCTGTGGAGTAGGAATCAAGGAGCCCCCGCTGCATGGCTGTGAAGGCGCCTATGGCGATGCTGTTGCAGTAGAAGTCAGGTGTGCCGCCGCCGAGGGAGAGGGAGAGGACATCTCGAGCGATGTCTGGACCTCCATCACCTCCCCTTCGATGACCGTTGCCGCCTCCTTGACGCGGATCATCTGGAGGATAACGCCAGCGGCCTTGCGGACGGGGAGCTGGCCGACCATACCCTCGGACGTGGTGTGGAGCTCCAGGAAGGAGTTGAGGTCCCAGCTGCGAGTGTGGGAGTGGGCGCTGCTGGGCACAAGGCAAGTCAGATACCTCACTGCCGTCGAATGGTGGTGCGGCGGGAGGCGAGCGAGGCTTGGACGTCAGGGCTGCAATGCCTCCCCATCCTCCGCTGTTGCCGTCGAATGGTGGCTGATCAGCGTCTCGCTGGACAGCGGGTAACCACGGTGGAGGATTTGGCAGCTCTTTCATGAGGACAGCAGTGGGCAGCCCAGGTAGAAGTGGCGCTGTGTGCGCATCTAAAAACTGTGTAGTCACTTCGAGCTCCGCCTTCATCTATGCGACAAGCACTGTCATGGACTTCACCTCAGCCATTATTGCCGTCAAAGTGAGTTCGAAGGTTGCTGCAGGAACGGCCTTCAGGCTATCCGTTGAAGCTGAAGTGAGACCCATGGCAGGGGATCGTAACAGCTTTGATACCAATGATGTGGACGATTGTCCACAAGCATGGAGCGGCACAGGGAGACTGGGAAAGGGGAGAGGGGATAGCATGGCCATCAGACAGAAAGGGGAGAAGCACAGAAGAAAGGGAAGAAGATCAGACAATTAATCATTCATGAATCAACTTAGGGCATAACCCTTACATTTAAATAGGCTAACTAATGGGCTCACTAACAAGCACCAAAGGCCCATTAGCATAATTAAAATAAATCACTAATTACCTAATTACCTAAATGCCCTTATTACATTAAAACCCCAAATACCCTAATACTTGGCCCCTAGTGGGCTCCTTAAAACGTGCACAATAGTCAATGAGCACAAGAAGAACGAAAAGAAGAAAGTTCCTGAGTAAGTGGAACCGATGAATTGCTCAGATATCAAGCTCACGTTTCATATGGAGATATTACTAGGGGAGGATCATGTGATGCTCTCATCGTGGATGGAAAACCTTTACCATACATGGTCTATTGATGCGTTGGCAGATACAATCTAGTTGTCCCTGATATGCCAAGAATGTATCATGTCTCAGGTATGGATATAAAATATTGATTAGCATGTGTTCGACTATGCGATAATCAATGGCCTCATGTTTTCTATCACATGATGCATAAGTTTTCATTTGTTCATATTTGGTGTATCATGTGGTCGAGCATATGACTGCTTAGTGATCGTGTTAGTAATAACATGACACTTATGTTGGTTGTGTGGTTAACCACATGACTATATCATTTGTCATGTTGACGATAATACATGCTTTATCATTTTCAATCATAGGTTAACGATATGTTGTAAGAACATATGTGGCCACATGTATTATATTGACTTATTTCGGTGAACAAAACAATGTCAAATCAATGTGTAATTTGAGTCATAGGGTAGATTGGTTACTTTTCAAGACTACATAGTGAAGATGAAGCATATCATCAAGAGGTGTTTTTAGTGTTTTGACAAATAAAAACATGCACATAGATCACATTCACACACTTAGGATAAAGGGTTTATCATATGAGAGTGTAGGAAAAGAATGGGTAAAATATTAATAAGTATATAAAATTTTTATCCAATATCGAATGGGAAAGTGTTTTTTTGTACTATAAAGGTACTGTAGAAATCAATTGGTTATTATAGTGATCGATCATTTATGCTTTTTGAATTGCATACTGTAGCATATTACTCTAGTGAGTGATCAATTACTATAGCGATAGATTAGTACAATGCACAATTTCCCAAAATAGGTCATTCCAAGTGAAATTTGATTCCAATTCAAAATCTAACACCTTAATTGACTTACTTATCAATATAAAGGGTGTTTTGAATGTGGGAAAAGAATGGGAAACTATTGTTAGCATTGAGAGAGATTGGTGAGTCTACTATTTTGGGAATTTGTGACAGCCACCATTTCCCGCATCGATTTAACGCAATATCCTCATCCGACATGTGTAAATTCCACGCACGTGACCGAATGCGATGTACGTCGATGCACAACGATCATAAAATCGACCGTAAACAAAAAATTTACGGAGTTATCTCACAGCCATAACTACATATTTATTACAATGCCCAGGGACCACTATGCGTAGATCCTATAGTTTACAAATGTTTATATATCACTAGGCAAATCATGTCATTACACATCAGTCACAAAAATAATTATACAAAATAAAACCCCTTGGAAATCCCTTCTGCTTCCACCTTTGTCTTGCTGAAACACCTGTAGGATCTAGGGGTGGGTGAGTATATAAATACTCAGTAGGTTGTGTTAACATCTAAAATGATGCTAAGCCCCAAAACCTTCAAAAACATAGTCCTTATACTCTTTTTAATATCTTTTATCCTTAGTAAATCGCCCGAAATTTCCCTTCTTTCGGAAGCAAATCAAATCCACAAACTTAATTCCAACACACATCAAATCCACAAACTTACTTCTGAGTAAAATTCACACGTTTAATCCCCAAATCATTTTAAAACCCATGAGATAAATTCCGCATCAAATCTACAAGCTCAAATCTCGAATCAAATCAGATTCGCGATCTCAAAACCAAGTCACAACACATCCACAGTTTCAAATATGGATCAAATCATTTTCATCAATTCAAATCCAAAACACCTCACAAGCCACGATACCCTATAGCCTACCCTCGGCGCTCATGGGGCAAACGAGGGCCACTTAGGGAATGAGTTTTCACATGATACTCCACCCTGTGCGCGTGCCACTTGCAGATTATTTTTCTCAACGGGCATCGAGATCAATGCACATATTCATACACTCAAGGTATACGCATAAGGATCAGTTCAAATTACATCATTGTATGAAACCAAAACACTTTGTGGCTCATATGAAATCAAATCACATCACTGTACGGAACCAATACACTAAGTGGCTAGTATAAAATCAAATCACATTATTGTACGAAACCAAACACTCAGTGGCTCATACGAAATCAAATCACATCACTGTACAAAACCAAACACTCAGTGGCTCATACGAAATCAAATCACATCATTGTACAAAACCAAACACATCATTGTACAAAACCAAAACATTAAGTGGCTTAGACAAAAATCAAATCACATTACTGTACAAAACCAAAACATTAAGTGGCTCATATGAAATCAAATCACATCACTGTATGAAACCAAAACATTAAGTGGCTCGTACGAAATCAAATCCACAACATTGCACATAACCAAGGCTCTAAGAAGTTATTATGAAATCAAATCATGTCACTGCACATACCCAAAACACAAGGAAGCTCGCATGAAATCAAATCAGATCACTATGCATAACCAAAGCACCAAAAGGCTCATACAAAATTAAATCAGATCACTACACATAATATATTTATCCAAAATAAGCCTCGTAAACATAGCCATGCCAAAACATTAATAAAAACTATACTAAGCATGCAATTAGAGTTTAAAACCCCCTACTTCGCTTTCCGTGCAAGAAATAAAATGATATGCCGATTACCCCAAAATTGGACGTCACATTTTTGGGCCATAGAGGTCTCGAACTGGAGAAATAACCCTGCCACGATGTCCGACATGCTCGATCTAGGTATGAATGCCTCTAGAATGACTAGAATCGGACTTAAAATGAGTGAGAAATGAAGCTTGAAGAATGTGGGAAAGAATGAAAAACGTGGGAGAAAAAAAAAGAACTCGAAAACTGGACACTCTGGATGCTATTTATAGAAAAGTGGTTAGATGATAGGTTGACACATGTCAATCCTATCCTAACGTAACTGATCTTATCTACTGCATCGTCGATCCTATCCACTTCGTCATCAGTCTTATCTATTGTGTCGTCGATCTTATCTATATTAAGTTTTTGTCTGGCCAAGATTCAATAAGAAGTTGTCTATTTTATAGTGGAAAAAGGCTGTAGGAGGTTATGGGAATGAGAATTGTAGCCACGATAGACGACCTACACCTAAAAAGTAAAGCCACAGGTAAAGAAGAGATGACTTTTAACGTAAACATAAAAGCCAATGAGCCAATGGTGAATACCAATAAAAGATAGAAAATTATATTTTCACATTAAGAACTCATACATGAGTTTTGATTGGCTTAGATAAATGAGCCCATGTGAGCTTTGTGTAAAGCTCACTTGTGAAGTCCAATCAAAACTCGTGTAAGTTTTTGTTGTGGGCATATCACCATCCTAAAAGATGTTAGACTTAACATAAATCCCTATTATATTCTTCTTGCAATGCAAGAGTATTTTGGAGTATTTTACAAAGAACACCATCACATGTAATGTTTGCAACTATAACTTCCTTCTTTATAGAGACGCCAATAATTTCAATTCTTCCATATTTTAACCCCCTTATCACCTGTAATATTGGCAATTTTTCTTTCTCCCATATAGATTCACCAATAGCAAAGTTTTTTTTCCATATTTTTTTTCTTCTTATCAGAGCGTCTAACTAGTGATGACCAGGTCAACCATCTAGACTTAAGTGACTGATATCAGTCTCTTTGTAAAGTCGGTGGTATTATTATGAGAGTGATTGATTTCTACTTATTCTAGCCTATTCAAACTGGTCGAAATGAATTCTGCTTTCTTTAGTTTTTTTTATTTAAAAAAAGCATCTTTACAATATACAGATTTCTTAGTGGCAACTTCTTTTGCATATGAAAATCATGTGACCTTCTCAATTTTAAGAGGGATTTGCAATTTGGCAGTCAAAGATGGCAAATTTATGAATTGGTAGGATTTGTTTGTGAGTACTACTGTACTACTCTTTCGCGTGATGATTAATCAGTTAATCAATTGTTGGCTGTGAAACAATAATTACGGGTTGTCATTAAGTGAATGGTAGTCTTGTCCTTTACCCTGTATGACCTAAGTTATAAATAGACACATTAAAGGAGGCTGACTTGGAGATTGATGACGGATTGACTTGAGTGGATTCTGACGCGAAGAGAATTCCAGAGAAGGTTGTAGCCGCCACGACTCGAAACCGGAGAGTCCAACGCAGAGGAACATAGAGAGAAGAAGAACAGGAATTTCTGGGAGGAAGAAGTTGGTGTTTTCTTCTTGTGTATTGCGTGAGGAGCGTTGCTGAGAGATCTTGTAATTCTCTTATACTCTTATTCTCTATTTAGTGGAATTGTGTGATCCTGTGGATGTAGGCAGCAAGGCCGAACCACGTTAAATTCCCTTGTGTACTTTGCTTTCGTATTGGCGTTCCTAGATCCATATTTCCGCAATACATGCAGGGGAATAGTAAAACTATACTCTGTTCACCCAGAACTCCAGAACAGTAAATATATACTCTGTTCGGCCAGAACCAGAGTACAGTAAACTTATACTCTGTTTGGCGAGGCCTGTAGTTTTATTCCTCACATCAATTCCGTTGTTTCATTGCATTGACTTCATGATATCATTCGTGCTTCCAAGATTGACTCGATAATATATTTATTTGTTAAATAGTAATATTATTCGTCAAAGATGCTGCCAATATGTAGAATTGCTTACTGTGACCTGCGAATCTATCAATTGACATAATATTTTTATGTCATAAATTAATAGTTGAATTTGGGATTTTAAAATGACTTAAAATTAGTTTATTTTAAAAAACCAAATTGAGCTTTAATATAATATAAGACAGAAAGAGTAGTAAAAAAACTAGTCTTTACAAAAACAAAGAGGGAATTGGTATCGTAGTAGGCCATTCATTCTTGAACCTTTTGTTAAGTCCTCATGATAGATTTAGTTTAAACATGCGCTCAGAAACTACCAAAGCTCCATATTTGAATGTATAAGTTCTAGCCACTTTAGCTACATGGTCTCGGGTCAGCATCAAGCTACTTTTAACTTGAACATAGTGGTGTACATATACTTTTGTCCATACAAGATTCAATAAGAAGTTGTTAGAAAGTGGGTTACTCACTTTCATGTAAATAAGAACACACATGTGAATTGGTTGAAGGTTATAAATAGTCCCACATCGCATAGGAAAGGGTGATAGTGTTCACTATAACAAATAAGTTTATTAGCGATGCTTTTAATAACAACACAATACAAAGCGTCGCTAAAAATTACTTTTTGTGATGCATATAAAAGCATCGCTAATAGTACAACTAGTAGTGACGCTTTTATAAAAACGTATCTAATACTAATATTATTTGCGACGAATAGTGATAATTTTTTTTAAATTTATAACTATTAGCGACACTTATACAAAAATGTCGCTAATAATACAACTATTAGGGACGCTTTTTTAAAAGTGTCTCTAAAACTAATACTATTAGCGACGCTCTAATAGTTATAAATTTTTACAAAATAAACAATTTATAACCATTAGAGATGTTTTTTCAGAAGTGTCGCTAATAGTACAATTATTAATGACGCTTTTATAAAAGCGTCTCTAATACAAATATTATTAGCGACGCTTTTAAACAAATGTCGCTAATAGTTATAAATTTTAAAAAAAAATTTAGAAAGTGTTGCAAATAGTATTAGTATTAGCGACGCTTTTAACAAAGCGTCCCTAATAGATATATTATTAGTGACACTACTTAAAAATCGCCGCTAATAGTTTTATTTTATTTAAAATTTATTATTTAAATATATAATAAATTAATATAAAAAATTTAAAAAAACTTCAAAAATATAATAAATTTTATTTAATATTTATATATAATGAATAAATAAGAAATAAATAAAATTTCCTTACATTATCCCTACTCCTCCTTAGAGCTGAGGCTCATGTTGATGCACGTAAGAGAGGGAGAGAGGAGTGAAGAGAGAGGGATGAGAGAGAAGAGAGAGAGGAGAGAGAGTACTAAAGAAAGAGAAAAATGAGATAGAGAGTGAAGAGAGAGAGATATAGAGAAGAGAGAGTGGAGATATAGAAGAGAGAGAGTGGAGAGAGGAGAGAGAGAAATAGAAAAGAGAGAGGAGAGAGAGCGAGGTAGAGAGAGAGTGAAGAAAGAGATATAGAGAAGAGAGAGTGGAGATATAGGAGAGAGAGAGTGGAGAGAGGAGAGAGGGGAGAGAGAAATAGAGAAGAGAGAGAGGAGAGAGAGCGAGGTAGAGAGAGAGAGTGAAGAGAGGGAGGATAGAGAGAGTGTGAAGAGAGATAGAGGGGAAAAAATTAATTTAGAATTTTTTGGGATTTTTAATATATTTATTGGTTTTAAAATATAATATATAATAAAAGAGAGAGAGGGTAGAGAGAAGAGAGGAAGAGAGAGGAGTGAGAGAGGTAGAGAGAGAGTGAAGAGAGAGAGTGAAGTGGGAGAGGGAGAGACATAAGAGATAGAGAGAGAGAGACGGTGAAGAGAGAGGAGAGAGGGTAGAGAGAGGGAGGAATTTAATTTTGAATTTTTTAGTAAATATTATATTTTAAAATAAAAAAATTAAAATGAAATGTATTAGCCACACGGGAAAGAGCGTCACTAATACCTCGACGCATAAGCCTATGCGTCCCTAATAGCAAGGGTATTAGCGATGCATATTCCTATCCGTCGCTAATACATTTTATTTTATTTTTAAAACATAATATTTACTAAAAATCTCAAAAAAATTAAAATTAAATTCCCCTACTCTCTTCCCTCTTATCGTCAGGACCGGGGCTCATGTTGATGCGTGTGGGAGAGAGAGAAAGAGAGAAAGATCAAGAAGAGGAGAGAGGGAAGAGAGAGAGGAGATAGAGAAGTGAGAGATATAGAGAGGAGAGATAGAGAGAGAAGAGAGGAGGAGGTATTTAATTTTAAATTTTTAAATTTTTTTAGTAAATATTTTATTTTAAAAAAAATAGAGAGTGAAGAGATAGGGTATGTAATATCCCGAATTTTCCTACATTTCGAAAATTAAATGCGTGAAAAATAGGGTATTTGACCCTTCGACATTCTTAGGAGAATAACTTCCTCCCTAAATAGAATTTGTAGCTGAAACTATGTAGTTAGAAAGTAGATAGAAAGAGCTTTGAAGCGCCACCAAGAGCTCATAAATTGGAGTTCGGATGAGGAAGATTCGACTATTCAAAGTTGAACATATCGTATATGGCCTGTTTACCCGATTTAAATTTGTATTTGGGCCGTTTAAGTTATTTTGCAGGCCCGGTTGTTTATAATTCCGAAATTTATTTTTAGAGGCCTAATTAGCTGGCCTAATTGAGGGGGATTGGCCCAACTTCTAGGGGGATTAGAAACCCTAATCTCCAAACTTATGAAAAGGACTTCTTGGGGCACAATTGAGGGGGTCTTGGCCGATGGGGGAGAGAAGGCAGCTCACGAAGCACCAGCGAGGTTCCAACAAGGCTTTGGTGGCGAAGGAACCACGACAAACCGGCAATTAAGGTAGGTTGGTTGTCTTTGTTTTGAGTTGATTAAATCTACTTATTGTTGTGTAATTAAAATGAATAGAATTCTTTGCAATTGTTATGTAATGTTTTAAACAGTATGGTGCAGAGATCATTGTTCCTGCAATTACAGAGAACAGTGAATTTGTAGTAAATAAATAAAAAAATCTCCTTTTGATGGCCGGACACTGGCTAGAAGTCTCCTTCTGGCTAGAAACCTCGGTCGCTGGCCAAAAGCGGCTGGAGGTGACCCACCGGCGGTAGGTTTCGCCGCTGCCATGTGGGCTTGTATTAAAAAAAGGCACTGGCTACGCTGGCTCCAGTCATGCCGTCGTGGCCACAATGGACTCAGTCACGCCAGCCCTAGCTGCGCTAGCCACGGTTGCGCTAGTCGTAGAGCCGGCTCCGCCGCTCGATTTCAAAACAAAAAATAAAAAATAATAAAAGGGCTGTTTTGGCCACCGGACAGTGTCGGGACCGACCCTATCGGTTCCGTCTTGCTCCAGCGGTCCGTATATACTGGGCTGCCCACCCTTTGCCACGGTAGAGGGCGGTGCTGCCAGAGGCTGGTCATGGAGAAGATGACCCGCACGTTGGTCGTCTGCTCCGTGGACCGGGTCGGGTAACCTGACCTAATCCGGTTCAGTCCGATAAAAAAAACTTACTTATACTTTAACTGAACCTGGTTCGGTTCAGTGAGTTAGAGTATTCTGAAAAATATGAAAAAAAATTATTATTGACCATGAATATATGTCAAATGCTCTGACCAAGTTTCAGATTGAGGAAAAATTCCAGATACTTTAAAATGACTAATTTACCCTTGTGAGTGGACAAATAGCATAATGATTAATGACCAGAATTAGGGGCGCTAGTTCAGGGGTCTGGATTTAAAAATTGATTAAAATCTTAGTGAGATTTTAATGTGCATCATAAATTAGGACCAATCCATAAGCTAGGGAAATATCCCAGTAATTAGATAATTAACTATTTTACCCCTAGGGTTAAGGTAAGATAGTTAATTGAACTGGGGTCGGTTCAAGGAGTTTACGACTCCATTAAATAGGAAGAAAATTGCCTCGCGTTCACAATGTCAAGGTGTACCCCTGGGATTAGTTTTGGACCCATCAAGGTTCAGGGAAGCCATGAACAAAAAGATAGAAATACCCCTATGAAGACCGGCCGTTATTCGTGTGGATAATTAATGGGCCAATGTGATACTGAAACCTTTTGAGAGGTCAAAGACTTACCCAAGAGCAAAGAGGACCATATCCAATGTTGGATAATTACTTTAATGCCCTTAGGTGCATTATGACCAGTTTTCATAAAGATTTAATAAGTTAACCCACGGAGGGTTAGGGCATGTGAGGTTGAACAATTATAATATCATTATTGAATTTGATTATTGATATTATGACTTGCTTAGACCTGTGTGGTTCTGATTATTTATATTATTCATTGTTTTGATATTTGATATTAATGTTGTGATGATAACTTATCACAAGCTTAAGATTATTGAAAGATTAATTAATGGGGTTAGATAGCTTTGGATTGGGCGAAAAACCTAATCAAGATAAAGACTAAAATACCTCGGAGGGGTCTGGGATTAGTTCACAAAGTGAACAATGCCTTTCACTTGACGATATGCCTTGGTTGATGAACCAATAGCAATTTCAAGTTTTAAACCCTAGTCTAGAAGGGACTAATAGGGTTTGGGATAATCATTCAAAATCCTGGCTTAATGATGAGCAAGATAGGGTTCAAAATAATTTCTCAAGTTTTAGCTCTATTGAGGTGTCGCTGATTTGATCGTGTAGTTGCACGTCCCCATTAGAGGGAGCTTTGCATGACCCGGGCTCACCACAGATCTATTGAGGATCTTTTAGTGATATGCATTTGGATTAGCTAACATCTTTCTTAGTTGGCTTTTCCTGCCACTTCTATTTAGGTGCAGTTGTGGGCCATGCCCTTCCACTCTGGTCAAGTCCTTCGTAGGCTAGGAGGGGTGATGGTACTTCCTGGTGTATTCTAGGGTGTTTCGTCATGGATTTACCTTTGAGGGTAGTCTATGGTGAGCTTATTATTTGTCACTTAGGTTGACATCTGATGAGTCTGTCTATCATTGGAACTAGACGGGGATAATAATTATCGAACAATGGTTCGAGAGATAATTAATAACATTGTTTGATATTGCTTGTATAATTAAAGCAAGTGGAATGATTAAAGGACTTGCATAAAATGTAGGTTGCTTTAAAATACTTAAGCATTACATGTGTGATGTTATGCTTCTTAATATAGTGTAGTTTTTAGGCAAATCTACGTCTAAATTTGATCTTGTTGGAAAAATTAAAGATGTTACCTAATGAGTACGTAGGTAACTAGCATTGGGTGATGTTGGCCCGATCCGAAAAATATTAAATTTTACTTTTGTTCTTTTGAAATACTCTTCCAAGGGGAGGAGATGTTTGGTTGTTGTTTGGTCTTGTTTGCTTAAAGGTTCTTTAGATGGGGACATTGGTGGGCATTTGAGGACGACGTTGCATTACTGGGAGCTAATTTTTTACTTCTACAATTTTGTAAGTAATTGTAATTACTGGCGTGAGAGACAACTTTACTTTGTTGTTTATTTTTGGACAAATGATGGACTTGTATTTAGAGGGTTAACCTATTGTTTATCGAATTTTGACACGTGTAATAATATCATATATTTTGATATTCGTATTTGTGAACCCCAGTTATCACGACTTGGATATTTTAGTCGATTGATTTGATTTGATTTAAAGAAAAAAAATTATCGTCATTTATCGCATGGCCTTTATTTAAAAAGGGTTTTGAAAATATGAGTCATGACAATAGAGAGACAGGAGAGAGAGAGGGTAGAGAGAGTGAGAGAGAGAAGGCAAAGAGAGAAGAGTGAGAGTAGCGAGAGAGAGGGATGAATTTAATTTTGATTTTTTTAGATTTTTTAGAAATATTATATTTAAAAAAATAAATAAATAAAATAAAATGTATTAACGAGGCATAGGAAAGAGCCAAGGTTAATAGCTAGGGTATTAATGACGCATATTCCTATATGTCTCTAGTACATTTTATTTTATTTATTTTATTATTTTTAAAATATAATATCTACTAAAAAATCCCAAAAAAATAAAATTAAATTCTCCTACTCTCTCCCCTCTTATCTTCAAAGCTAGGGCTCACATTGACACACATGGGAGAGAGAAAGAAAGAGAGAACAGAAAGAGGAGAGAGGGAAGAGAGAGAGGAGATAGAGGAGAGAGAGAAATGAGAGAGGGAGATAGAGAGAGTGAAAAGAGAGAGAAGAGATAAAGAGAGAGTAGAGAGTAGAGAGAAGAGAGAGAGAGAGAGAGGAGGACTTTAATTTTGAATTTTTTAGTAAATATTATATTTTAAAAATAATTAAAAAGAGAGAGAGAGTGAAGAGCGAGAGGAGAGAGAGGGTAGAGAGAGGGGGAATTTAAGTTTGAATTTTTAAATTTTTTTAAGTTAATATTATATTTAAAAAAAAAGAGTGAGTGAAGAGAGAGAGATAGGGAGGGATTTAATTTTGAATATTTTAAAGTTTTTTAGTAAATAATATATTTTAAAAATAATAAAAATGAAATAAAATGAAATATATTAGCTACACTTAGGAACGCATATGTCTATGTGTCACTAATAGCGAAGGTATTAGCGATGTATATTCCTATCCCTCGCTAATACATTTTATTTTATTTTTATTATTTTTAAAAGAGTCCCATTTATATGGGCCTAGGCTCATGCACGATCGAGTGAGCCCAGGCCCTAATGACTGTCAGATTTAAATCCGAAAGCCCATGTTACTCATGGGGCATTTTATCCATTTCTAAAATATAGTATCTACTAAAAAATCCCAAAAAAATAAAATTAAATTCTCCTACTCTCTCCCCTCTTATCCTCAGAGCCAGGGTTTATGTTGACACATGTGGGAGAGAGAGAGAGAAAGAAATAGAGATCAGAAAGATGAGAGAGGGAAGAGAGGGCGGAGATATAGAAGGGAGGGAAGAAAGAGAGGAGATATAGAAGAGAGAGAAGTGAGAGTGGGAGATAGAGTTAGAGATAGAAGAGACATAGAGAGTGTAAGATCCTTGATCTTGAACCGGTTTAAATTCATTGTGTTTAATTGCTTTTGTGTGGTTTAATGTTAATTTTGATCGATTTGGGATAATTTTCAAAATTTGAGTATTTTCTAAAGGTTTTAATCAAAACCAACTTTACATTTATAAGTTTTAAGTGAATTTGGATCAATTCTAAATTTTTTGGATTTTTCAAAATGTTTTTAGAAATTGGGGTTTGGGGGAAACCCCTATGGGCCCCACCGATGAAATTATAATTTTTGGTCCAAAATGCCCCAGACATCAAAGGAAGTCATTATACAAAATTTTAGAATTTTTTTGGTCCTAATTTTGGGTTAAATTGCCAAATTTCCTAATTCTAGTTAAAAACTCTATTTTCACCTCACATTTCTATTGGGTATAGCCCAACCCTTAATATAAAAGGAAAGTGGTTAAGCCATTTCCAAATTGGGAATAAGCTTAGCAAGGAGATTTGGAGCCTAATCCCCATTTAGGCCCAAAAAGGAAACAATTAGAGATGAGTTTTGCTTAATCATTACTTAATATTTAGGGTTTTCTTAAAATCCTCTTAATCTTGTCTTCCTCCATTATTTCAATCCATTTTGAAAGCATTAAATGTAAGGTCCCTGATTTTTCTACGATTTTTTGAGATTTTTCTGTCATTTTTCTGGTCACTTTCGGCAGGAAAATGTGACGTTTCAGCGTATGTATATTTGTGTATTTTTTGCCGTATTTATACTCGTAGAGTCGGGTGTGGGGCTTAGTCGCGGGCCACGGGCCTTTCTATGCGCTTACGGCACGAATTTTGGAGGTTCGACGCGTAACCAGTGGGTTAACACGCGTTGGGGATACATTTGGAAAAAGAAAAAGAAAAAAAAAAGGAAAAATGAGGATCGGGTCGAGATCGCCCAATCCAGAACCCGGATGTGAACAGTGCCCCCCCCATTTCCGTCTGATCCCTGTGCCCGGCCGCTGGACCACCACCCCGGCCGTGCGACGTCAGGGGAGCCGTCGTCCCGGCCCCCACAGCCGCGCCGCCTCTTCCCCCGGTTTGCCCCTTTCTCTTTGTTTTTTTTATTCCGCCGCCGCCGTGGGCCGGCGAGGGCTGGCCGGCCGCCCACGGCTCCGCCATGGGCCGGCGACGGCTGGAGGACACTCCCCCGGCCCCTGACAGCCTCTGCTCCGCCGTCCTGCTTCCTTTCTCTCACTACCCTGTTTTTCCGCCGGCTAACTGTTTGGACGAAATTGTGGCCGCCGGCGGCGAGCCACAGCCGGCTGTGCTCCGTCCGGCCCCTCCTTGCTCCGGCGACAGTGTTGGGCCATCTCTCCCAGCCCCGGTCGGCCTCCCTGCGGCTCCACCATTTTCCCCATCTCCTCCCCCTGTTTCGCCAGTTCACTGTGTTGATCCAAAAGTGACCGGCGGCTATGAGACACGGTCGTCGGGACCTCCTTTCGACCCTTCCGTGGTCCGGCAGAGTCAGAGGGACGGCCCCACCCGGACCGATTTATCCTCCTGCCCCATAGCCGCTCCGCCCTTATGGGTTTTCCCCAGTCGTCCCCTATTTTTGGCCTACGCCCGTTTTGGACGTTGTGACTGACGTTATCAGTCGGACGCCGGATTTGATTTGGTGGACCTTAGTTCGGCTCCGCCCCGACCCGGTGATGCCAATGGGCCACCCCTCTGGGTCTTGTTCAGCATTGCGGCCCGTAGTTGCAGCTAGTTCCGCCTTACCGGCATGTGTGCCGTTGACCCCTCTTGCCCATTTTACGCCGTCGGTGCCAGACGGCCTCGGGCAAGAGTTTATATGTCTTACCTTGACAGAAGGTGGATGAGTTCATCTGCACAGGCCTTGGCCAGTGACGGCCTCATAGCCTTTGCTCGACCATGAACCCTCCCCTTGCTCTCTGTCGTGCGAGAGGCACAGCCGCCCGCACCATGGGTATTGGTTGTGGGTGGCGATCGGTGATGTCGCCACTTAGATTGGCCACCACTAGGGCCTTAGCCCTGCTGGCTTTTGTGGGCCTTGGGTCGTCTCCATTCAGCCCTCTCCCCCGCCCTTTGGGTCGCGTGTGCATGTGGCCACGCGTGTGCTTTTGGGTTTAGGCGCCGCATTCGCGCCGCCTAACCATCGGTTGGCTTTGCCACCGAGTGGAGTTGACACAGAGCCGTCCTCCACCTCTCCTTTGATTCTCGAGCGTTGCCCCACGCTCTCCGCCCTTATGTGGGCCTTTGTTGACCGGAATCGTTGCCGTTGGGTGCTGTCCACGGCCGATTTCGACGTCTTTGTGGCCGGCTGAGCACGTTTTAGCCACCGGCCAATCTTCAGTGAGTACACCCTCGACATCTGGGTGCACCGCCACATATGTTGGCACGACTTTTCTCTCGGCTGCCCTAGTGTGCCGCCGTGGATCGCGGATTTTACCGCATTGATTTCTGATACCCTGTTTGGCCGTGATAGTTCCGGCGCATCCTAAAACCCTCGGGACAACAGCTCTCTCATCCAGACAACAGTTTTGACCGCCAACTCCGCCGCCGCCACCGCCACCGTAATGTGCTCGCCATCGAACGTCATGATTACGAGCTAGGGGAGCTTTGAACTCGTAAATTCATGAAGCATGCTTTGAATGAGTAGCAGCATGCTAGGATTATATGATTCCATGCTTAGATGTTAAGTAACGATCCGATTGCATGATGTGCGTGTAAGCATGATTGTATGGTATGATTGATATGTATGAGATGTATGCACGTTTTATGGATGTGGATTATGTATGCGCTAGCGATGGCTAGCAAATATGTCAATATGCTACGTATGTGTTATGCATGTGCTAGTGATGGCTAGCGTGCATATTTGGAGTATGTATGAATTATGCCTGTGCTAGTGATGGCTAGCGTGCATGTTTGGAGTATGTATGAATTATGCATGTGCTAGTGATGGCTAGTGTGCATGTTTGGAGTATGTATGAATGTATGTGCATGTGCTAGTGATGGCTAGCGTGCATGTTTGACGTATGGATGCATGTGCTAGTGATGGCTAGCGTGCATGTTTGTAAGTTATGTATGTATGACCGTATGTGTATGTTATGCGTATGTGTGAGACATACGTATGTATGATGACATTTTGCCTATGCTTTGGATGTGCGTATGTGTTTGTGGGCAGAGGTATGGGCGATGGACAGTAAGAGGTAGCAGAGACTTTGTCTGAATTTGGATACGGTTGTGTAAGCGTAGGACAGAGGATATGAGTATGACGGGCAAGGATTAGAATGGATCAGTTTGGGGTGGATTGTATGTTGGGCGTTTGTCAGACAGTAAGAGTGTGCATAATTGTACAAGCATAATGTACAGATTATGAAGTGAAAAATAAGTATAATAAGTGAGATATAAGTAAGAGGGCAACAACTGGGTTGGCTCTGAGGAGCGTTATTTGAGAATGTCAGCGTAAGATGATTTGGCCGTAAGATGGATGGCGAAGTATGTAAGACTGTAAGGGTTGGTTGTACGATGAGTTTTGTCCATGATGTGGACGGGTAAGTGAAGTCTGCTACCTTGACGAACTGGGGTTTCGATCGGGCTCAGCTTCAGTTTGACCAGTCGAGGACTGTGAGTTTGTGTGGCCTAACTGTACCGTATAATATACCTAATTCAAACTTGAATTATAAGAACAGCTAATGATAGTGTTGTGAGTTTGAGACCTGAGGGTTCGACGGATTAAGTTCTGTGTTTGAGCTGGCCGCTAATGAGTCGGCCGAGCATTTATCATGTCTTGCCATGGTGTTTATCCTGCGGGATGTTGTCTGTGTGCTGTGTAGAGCACCAAACGTCTGATGCTCTGCTGAGAGCGATGTTGTTTCTGATTTGGTCTGCGTGCTGTATAAGCCCAGACATCTGATGTTCTGTTGAGAGCGATGTACGTTTCTGACTTTGTCTGTGTGCTGTATGAAGCCCAGACATCTGATGCTCTACTAAGAGCGACGTATGTTTCTGATTTGGTCTGTGTGCTGTGTAAGCCCAGACGTTTGATGCTCTGTTGAGAGCGTTGTATGTTTCCGCCCAAGAGTGGCACTGTATGTTTCTGCCCAAGTGGCACTGTATGTTTTCTGCCCAAGAGTGGCAATGGCACTATAAGACCCATTATGGTGGGCGATTCTATGGCACTATAAGACCCATTATGGTGGGCAACTGTATGACCCCTTATGTGTGGGTGTTTATGTTTGCGCGCTCAGGTAAGTAGTATCATGGATCTACTCTTACCTGTTTGATCAGTGCCCCATAAGCATTGGTGTGCCTTACCTTCGGAAAAGTCCATGGCGTCTAGTCACTCCCCGGAGGTTAAGGTGTTGCCCCAGTGGCATTCTTTTCCTTTTCGACGCTGGAACCTATTAGTTGTAATGAGCTTCAGTGGTCGTTGATATGTGTATGATTATGTGTATGAGCAGGACTGTAAGAGTGTGTATGAGCAGGACTGTAAGAGTGTGTATGAGTAGGACTGTAAAAGTGTGTATGAGCAGGACTGTAAGTGTATGTGTATGAGCACGACTATAAGAGTATGAGTACGATTGTGAGAATATGTTTCTGAGTAAGACAGTAAGTATGATTTTGTGCAGACTGTACGAGTAAGGTTGTATGAGTCTGATTGTACAAGTAAGGTTGTACCTGTATGGGTAAGCTGTATGAGTGAGCATATGATTGTACGAGTAAGGTCGTACAAGTATGCGTATGTTGTATGAGTATGCGTACGGTGGTACGAGTAAGTTTGTATGACCCTGGATAAGGGTGTTTGTGTAAGTTGATTGGATATTATGATTTTGGCACGATAGTGCCTTTGGTATGATTTTGGCACGATGGTGCCTTTGGTATGTATGTGGCACGATGGTGCCTTTGATATGATCGTATGTGTATGTGCACGATATGATTATATTATGTTGACTGCTTCATGTTTGAGTTGCATGACGCATGTGTTATGAACTTGGAGTTCATCGTTTGGGTTTTCCCCTATTGGGTATTTTCCTACTGAGTATGAAAATACTCACCCTACTTCTTTTAGCCCTGTTGTTCGGGAGGTTTTGCAGGTTGTGCGGAGAGCTCCCAGAGATGGACGCTCGTTTCAGCAGTGGATTGATTCCCGTTGACTTAGGTATCTGTTTGACTCTCTGTGAGTTTAATTGTGCCACGATCTCCTGTATTGAGTGAGATGATACTTTAAGATGTTTATTCTGGACTTTCATTTGGATCAGTCAGTGGACTGTTATGGGACTTGCACTCAGGGATGCCTGGGAGAGTGATTTGTATTTAAAAGTCTATGATCATAGCAATTTATTCGTACGTGTGTTTTCGGGTAGCGCCTGAGGATATTTGATTTGGCAGTACGATGTTTAACCGTATGATGTTTTAAATTATAAACTGTTTATACAGATTTTGATTTTATCGTTTTGACTCCGATTTATGGAAAAAAAATTTTCTATGAGTTTTAAGAAAAAGGGATGAAAAATCTCGGGCGTTACATTAAATCACTATTTTTCTTCTCTTTTCCAAACCCTATCCTTCAAAATTTTGTTTTTAAGCTTCCAAAGCTCTAGATCCAGGGTTTACTTTTGATTTTCAAAGCTAAATCAAGTTTAAATGTGTATTAAAATAAAAATCGTGCTTTTGGAAGGTGTTAGAGGTGATTGAAGGTTTAATCCAACCCAAATCAAGTGAAGAGGTAATAGGTTTTCAAATCTCAGCCTTGTGGTGAAAATTTCAATTTTTATGGTTTTATTTGAATGGCTTTGCTTGATTAGTTAATGGTAGGTTTATTAAATGTTAATCTCTTGCTTCGATTTCTTAGGGTTTTTCTTTGGAATGGGTCAAATTAGTATTCTGGAATGTTTGATTGAGCTTTGATAGTGTATGAGGCTTGTGATGAAGATTTTGAGGTTCTTAAATGGTGTTTCGGTTTTGAATTTCGAAAGGAAGAAGAAGGTTCGAAACTACTTTGTTGGCGATCGATCAGCCTTGCAAGCTGATCGATTGGTTACACAACAATTTTTGCCCTTTTTTTTTTATTTTCATGCCTATTTTGGTGTATTCCTTCAAATTGATGCTTCTAATGTTTATGGAGAGTGTTTTATGTTAGAATTAAGCTACTAGAATGGTGTGGAATTGATGATGGAGGCTTATAAAGTATGCTTAAGGATTTGTTATGTGGTAGTATATGTTGATAATGATACATGTTAGCATTGAATTACTTTGAATCTTTGAATGTTAGAATTCTTATTATTAGAGCATGTTTCCAGCAGGGACATTACATGGTAAATGATGAGATGTGACAACTTATAGTGAGAATGGTTTGTGGATAATTGATGTTATCATGTTATGGCTTCATGTGTAGAATAATCATGCTTGTAGGAGTTGAACATTTGACTTCACATAAATGGATTTAAGCTTTATGGTAGATTTCACCTTGATTTAAGTTGGTAATCGTGTTTTGAATGTGTTTAAGCAACGTATATTGTCTTATGAGTTCATGTTAAAGCATTGGTCATGTGCCTAGGATATGCATGAACACACACACGTATGGGGAATCTACTATGAGATTGTAGTTAATTATGCTTTGGTTATGATGCATGAGGGGGCTGGTTGGGAACACATTCCATGTGTTGGAACCTACGTAGATCTTGCTCATGGATGTATCATGATATCATGCATCATGGATCAGACTTCATGAATGAGGTTTTTATTGATGTTTAACATGAATTTATCGATTGTATGCAATGATTAAAATTGTGTGCTGAATTAATCGATCGGTGAATTAATCAGAACTTGGTTGGTCCGAAAGGACATGATTTTGATTTAAGTTCTTGTGTGGAACATGTATACTCCCCAAGTTGAGTCGAGTCAAATTGAGTTATGTGGGGACGAGTTGTGTATTTGTCTTGCAGATGAGATTTATTTATTGAGTCTAGTTAATTATGACGTCCTTGGCCGGGACTGTCCAGAGCGAGCAAACCTACTATAGTTAATTCAAACTTCCTATGTGGATTGTCCAAAATGAGCAGAGGACTAACTACCCCTATACCCTAGTTTTTCGTATGGAATTCGGACCGTGTCCAGAGCTAACAATGCCCTAGGTTTCCAGATAGGAAATCAGACTACATTCAGAGCAGGTGATATGATATGATTGTATTCCTCTCCTTGATGTAGACATTCACCATTTGATGATAATGCATGTGTTTGTGATAATCTTATGCCTAGATTACACAAGTTGTGTAGGGATATTTGAGATTATGTGACACATGTGGATGCGGGTTATTATGCATGATCTTGATGTAGTGTAGTTTAGACACTTGTCATGCAGGTGAATGAACTATAGAATGTATGAGATTTATATGAATGAATGATCTTGATTGTGTGTTAGATACACTTCTCATACAGGTTGATATGATATAAATGCATGATCTAAATGGTGTGATTGAGACACTATTATGCAGGTTTATGTAATATGGTTGCATGATCAAAACGTGTGTGAAAGACACTTCTTATGCGGTTTATGGTGTTATTATGCTAGATTTGAGTAGATGTGAATTATTACCTATGCAGGATGAATGTTTGGTTATAACTTGAATATTTACAACTTGATTTTGATAGGTATGTCATATGCATGCTAGCTCTTATGTTTATGGATAAATAGGGGTTTAGCAAGGGAATGATAAGAAAATGGTTGATCATGTCAATTATAGATCTGAATTGCTATATTGCCATGCCGTTATGTTTTTCTAATTATTGTCATTGTATTCAAACCATTATTGAGTTTTTATACTCACCCCACTTTCCTGGTTTTGTTTTGGGGCTGCGTGGCGTGACACGCAGACGCGCAAGATATATTATATGAGGATCGATATGACTTCTCATGGGATTAGTTTTCGACATGTCCTGATGGCATTTATTTCCTTATTTTCATCTTTTTAGACCTTGAGAACTCTATTTGGTGGATCATGTTTATCACTAGAGCTTAATTGTTGTGGCTTGATGCCTCTGATCTTTTTAGACCTTAAGCCATGTATGCGCTTCTGTGATGTTTATGGGAATTGTGTGTGACGAGGATGTTGATAAACTTTATTTTATCCTTATTTACTTTTGCTCAAAGGTTATATGGTGCGTGACTCCACTAGTTAGACCACCCGTAGGTGGGGTATAAGTCTTCCGTTATCTATTAATCGTTTTCAATTTTGTTGCCCACGTGCGCTGGACCGGTCCTTGGACCAAGTTCGGCTAGGGTCGGGCAGTGCCGGGGCATGATAGAGAGAGTGAAGAGAGAGAAGAGAGAGAGTAGAGAGGAATTTAATTTTGAATTTTTAAGATTTTTTAGTAAATATTATATTTGAAAAATAATCAAAAAGAGAGAGGAGGGAGAGAGAGAGGAGATGAATTTACTTTTGAATTTTTTAGATATTTTAGTAAATATTATATTTTAAAAATAATAAAAATAAAATAAAATGAAATGTATTAGCGATGCATATGCCTATGCATTATTAATAACTAGGGTACTATGACGCATATTCGTATCCCTCACTAGTACATTTTATTTTATTTGTTTAATTATTTTTAAAATATAATATTTACTAAAAAATCCCAATAAAATAAAATAAAATTCCCCTACTCTCTCCCCTCTTATCCTCAGAGCTGGGGCTCATGTTGACGCATGTGGGAAAGAGAGAGAAAGAAAGAGAGATCAAAAAGAGGAGAGAGGGAAGAGAGAGAGGAGATAGACAAAAGAGAGAATTGAGAGAGGAAGATAGAGATAGAGAAGAGATAGGGGGTGAGAGTGAAGAGAGATAGAAGAGATAGAGAGGAGAGAGTAGAGAGATGTGTAATTTAATTTTGAATTTTTTAGATTTTTTAGTAAATATTATATTTTTAAAATAATAAAAAAGAGAGTGAGCGAAGTGAGAGGAGAGAGAGAGTAGAGAGAGGAGGAATTTGATTTTGAATTTTTTAGATTTTTTAGTAAATATTATATTTTAAAAATAATAAGAAAGAGCGAGAGTGAAAAGAGAGAGAGAGAGAGGAAAGAGGGTAGGGAGAGGAGAGAGAGGGAGAAATTTAATTTTAAAATTTTTAAAAGTTTTTAGTAAATATGATATTTTATAAGGAAAAAGTTTATATGAGCCCGGGCTCACGCATACCTGCGTGTGCTTGGGCTCTATGGGCCGTCAAATTTATGTCCGATAGCCCATAATACTCAGGGGTTTAAAGTGCCCTAAGTATTATGATCTGACGGCCCATAGATCCCTGGCTCACGCAGGCACGCGTGAGCCCAGGCTCATATAAATGACACACATTTTAAAAATAATAAAAAGGAAATAAAATGAAATGTATTAGTGATACATAGGATACACCTATGCGTAGCTAATAGTTAAGGTATTAGTGACAAATATTCCTATCTATAGTGACAGCGGCCCTTCTCCTCTTCCTCCGGCACCGCCCTTCTCCTCTTCCTCCGGCGCCACCCTTCTCCCCTCCTTCCCTTTATGATGAGGAGGAGGGGTGGAGCCCCTCTTCCCCCACCCCCATTGAGGAAGCGGTCGGAGGGCTCTAGCAGCTTCCTCAACGGGTAGGGAGTAGGAGGGGGCGGGGGCGGGGGCACCCCCCCCCTCCCCCACCCCAACCCCTTACAATGTAGAGGATGGAGCCACTCTCCCCCTCACGGCGAACCCCGCCCTCCTCTTCCTCTCCCCCCACCTCCTTATGATGCGAAGGAGGGGCTCCGGCTGGAGCCCCTATCCCCCTCCCCCTCGCCGAAAGAAGAGGAGAAGGGTGGCGACGAACTACCCATTCCCCTCTCCCCTCCTCCTCTTTCACGTAGTCCCCCCTCCCTCTCAATGCCAGAGGAGGAGAAGAGTGGTGTAGCTGCTCTCTTCCTCTCCTCCCTACCTCTTCCCCTTCCAATCGGAGGAGGATGGGCTCTGGTCGGAGCTCCTTCCCTTGCCGGATTCCGACACCCATCCTTGAAATCTTGCCTCAGGCGGGATTTCGGTTTCATTTTTATTATTATTTTTTAATTTTTTCTTTTTTAGCGACGCTTTCTAAAGCATCGCCAATAGTTGTTTTTATTATTAAAAAAAATTCTTATTAGGGACGTTTTTATAAGCATCTCTAATAACCATTTTTATTATTTTTTTAATTTTCTTTATTAGCGACACTTTCAAAATTGTTGCTAATAGCTGTTTTTATTTTTTTTAAAAGGATTTTCTTATTAGTGACGCTTTGAAAAATATTACTAAGGTTTTTATTATTTTTAAAAGATATTTCTTTAATAGAGACACTTTTAAAAGCATCGCTAATAATTTTTTTATTTTTAAATTTTTTTATATTAGCGACGGTTTATAAAGTGTCGCTAATAATACTACTATTAGAGACACTTGTAAATAAGCATCGCTAATACTTTACTATTAGCGACACTTTATAAAGCATCACAAAAAAGTTATATTAGTGATGCAAAAAAAGTGTCGCTAATAGTATATTCTTAGCGACACTTTTCCATATGCGTCACTAATGAGCAATAGCAACTGTACTTTTTTCGATGCATTTAATGACGCTTTGTAAGTGTCACTAATAGTTATTAACGACGCTTAACAAGATCGCTAATAATATTTTTTGTTATAGTGGTTGGTATATAAGGCACAAGTTTGGCTTTTCAAATTAGGCCTTTGGGCCACCCCACTTTTGTGGGGGAGATACATGTTGGACCCATACAACTAGGTGGGCTAACCCACACGCGTATGCTACCGTAGCCATCCGACCAGCATGCTAGGCCAGGCCGGGTTGGGTCAACAAGATAATTATTTTTTAGACAAATTCATTTGGTTTTTTCTTAACCCAAAAATGGGTTCGATTTTCTCTTAACCAAAATGTGTCCGTTAACTCGCGAGCGTGTCCATTTGAACATGATGGGTTGTCTTCAACGAAATTTCTTATAAAACACTAAAATTCATTTTTTAGAATTATCTTTTACTGGATTTCATTACCGTCTTCTGTGATAGCAATTCCATAACACTGGTTCGCTGCATAAGCTATGTGAAGGTGCTTCTACAGCATGTGGTGGATCATCTTATCCTAGGATATAGACGCCCAAGTAATTCCTAAGCACTAGTAAGGAGGGCGAATTTTGCCTTAAGGACATAGCATACACACTTGATTTGATCGGCTTTCTGTAAGTTTCCTTCATCACAACAATTACTAAGGTACGAAAATAACAATCTTAAGATAAAATTCAATTTTCTTTTCGTACTTTATTGTTGTGATTAGTATTTCGAAACTGTGTTTTTAATAATTCAAAACTGAGATTATCTTCGATTCATTGGAATAGAAATGGTTGCAGATGGTACCAATATGACTTTGGTCATAATTCCTTGTGACTACCCCTATTCCTGTTCAAGTAAAAGGGGAGAAGTCAGAAAAATTCAGTGGTGTATATTTTAAGAGATGGCAATAAAAGATGTCATTTTATTTGACCACATTGAATTTGGCTCGATTCCTCCAAGAGGATGTTCACGTTTTCACTGAGAAAAAGGATGACAAATAGTCTCTTGCGGTATTTGATGAATGGAAACATGTAAATTTTTGTGCCGAAATTATATTCTCAATGGGCTGGACAACACGCTGTACAATGTGTACAATCCGATGAAGAGTGCTAAAGCACTATGGGAATCCTTTAATAAGAAGTACAAAACAGAAGTTGTCGGAATGAAGAAATTCATTATAGGCAAATTCTTGGACTTCAAGATGATGGATTCTAAGACTATGATTAATCAAGTCCAAGAACTCCAAGTAATCCTACTTGATATACATACAAAAGGTATGACTTTGAGTGAATCCTTTCAGGTGGCTACTATAATTGAAAAATTATCACCTTCCTTAAAGGATTTTAAGAATTACTTGAAGCATAAAAGTAAGGAGATAAACATGGAGGACATGATTGTAAAGTTGAGGATAGAAGAGGACAATTATGCTTCTAAAAAGAAAACTGAGGGTCATGACATAGAAGATAAAGGCAATGTTGAAAATAAATTCAACAACAAGAAGAGGAAAAAATCCTGGAGGATAGTTAAACAATGACTCCAACAAAGCCAAGTTTAAGGGAAAATGTTATGTGTGTGACAAGCAGAAGAAACAAGAGGATTCCAAGAAGAAAAAATGCACAAGCCAATGTGACTGAAGTGGAGAATCTCTTCAACAATGTGAATGACACTGGCTTTTTCGCTATGATTTTTGAAGTGAACATGGTCACTAATGAAAGAGAATGGTGGGTGGACACCGGGGCCATGATGCATGCTCAAACAGAAAAATATTTTCCACTTATCAACCGATGGAAAATGGTGAACAACTTTTCATGGGCAATTCTTCTACTGCCAAGGTTCATGGTACCAGAAATGTGGTGCTCAATGTGACTTCGGGTAAGGAACTCACTTTCAAGAATGTGTTGTATGTGCTAGAAATCTAGAAGAATTTAGTGTCAAGATCATTGCTGAGTAAGAATGGTTCAAATTAGTGTTTGAATCAGATAAGTTTGTATTGACTAAGAGTGAGATGTATGTGAGAAAAATATATCTTAATGAGGGGCTTTTCAAGCTTAATATATTGACTATTGTACCTGTTGCTAATATTAAGAATGCTACTGTTTCTTCTTCTTATATGATTAAGTCATGTGATGTATGATATGGTAGATTATGACATGTTAATTATGATGCTATATGAAGATTGATTAATATGGAATATCTGCCTAAATTTAATATTGACTCTCATCATAAATGTAAGATGTGTGGAATCAAAATTGACAAAGAAATCATTCCAAAGCATTGATAGAAGTATTGAACCTCTTGAGTTAATTCGCAGCGATGTCTATGACTTAAAATTTGTTCAAATAAGAGGAGGTAAAAAGTACTTTATTACATTAATTGACAATTGCACTCGATATTATTATGTGTACTTGTCGAGAAGTAAGGATGAAGTTGTAGACATGTTTGCATTATACAAAACAAAAGTTGATAATCAACTTGGCAAGAAAATAAAAGTTCTAATAAGTGATAGAGGTGGGGAATATGAATCACCTTTTGGTGAATTCTATTCACAACATGGTATTATATACCAAACTACAACACCATATTAACCTCAGCAAAATGAAGTTGCTGAATAAAAAAATAGAACTTTAAAAGACATGATGAATGTCATGTTAATAAGTTCTGGATTACCTCAAAACATGGGGGGGGGGGGAAGCTTTGCTTTCGACAAATTATATTCTCAACAAAATACCTCATAAGAAAATCTTGAAGACACTGTATGGATTATGGAAATGTCGAAAGCCTTCCTGCAAATTCTTAAAAGTGTGGGGGTATTTGGTGAAAGTGGCGGTCCCTAATCCCAAGAGGATTAAGATTGGACGAAAGACCATTGATTATGTATTTATTTGTTATGTTAATAATAATAGTGAATATCGCTTTCTTGTTAATCAATCACAGATTCCTGATATAATGTTAATACTGTGATTGAATCCAAGAATGTTTTATTTTTTTAAACTTTAAAAGAACTTTAAATGTTGTACAGGACAATAGTAAAGATCAAGAAGGAGAAGATGATGAACCTAGACACAATGAACGTGCTAGAACATCAAAATGTTTTAGTCGAGATTTTCTGACTTATTTGTTAGAAAATGAGCCTCAAAGTTTTAAAGAAGCAATGTCCTCTCCTGAAGCGTAATATTGGAAAGAGGCTATAAACATTAAAATTGAATTCATTGTACAAAATCATACTTGGGAGATGGTAGACCTTCCACTAGGAAGTAAACCTCTAGAATACAAGTGGATTTTCAAGAGGAAGATGAAGGCTGATGGATAAATTAAAAAATATAAAGTCAAACTTGTTATTAAATGATATAAGTAAAAGGAAGGTCAAAATTACTTTGATACATATTCACTAGTCATAAGGATAACTTCTATTAGGATATTAATCGTTATTACTATTTTGTATAATCTTGAAATACATCAAATGGATGTGAAAACCACATTCTTGAATGGTGACTTAAATAAAGAAATATGTATACAACAACCTAAAGGGTTTGTTGTACTGGGTCAAAAAATAAAGTATGTAGACTTGTTGAATCTCTCTATGTGTTTAAACAAGTGCCAAAGCAGCGACATAAAAATTTTGACAAAATGATGATGTTAAATAGATTTAAAGTTAATGAATGTGACAAATGTGTTTATGTCAAATAAAGAACTATTGGCTATGTCATTGTATGCATATATGTGGATGATATGCTTATTATTGGTAGCAATGATGAGGTCATTAAAACTACTAAGAGGATGTTAAACAAATAGTTTGACATGAAAGATATGGGAGATGCTATACTAGGGATGAAAATCACTAGAACATTTGATGAATATGTATTGTTTCAATCTCATTACATTGAGAAAATCCTAGAGAAATTTAATAAAAATGATAATTATCCAATGAGAACACCTATGGATGTGACATTACACTTAAGTAAAAACATTGGTGAGAGTATATAACAACTACAATACTCCCAAATTATTAGATGTTTCAATTACATAATAAATTGTACGAGACCAGATATATCATACTCAATAAGTAAACTAAGTAAATATAATAGCAACCTAGGGGCAGACCACTAGAAGGCTGTAGTCAGGGTTCTTAGATATGTAAGATATACATTGAACTATGACTGCATTATATAAGGTATCTAATAGTACTAGAGGGTTATTGTGATGCAAACTAGATATCTGATACAAAAGTCTCAAGATCCACAAGTGGGTATGTCTTTACTCTTGGAGGTGCAGCAGTGTATTAGAAATCCACTAAACAAATGTTCATAGTAAGATCCACAATGGAATCTAAATTTATTATACTTGATAGAGAAGATGAAGAGACTGAGTAGCTTCGACATTTTTTAGAGGATATTCCAATGTGGGGAAAACTTGTGCCACCTATTTGCATCCATTGCTATAGCCAATCAACTATAGGAAGGGCATAAAATAACTTGTATAATAGTAAGTCTCAACATATACGTCGGAGACATAATACCATAAAACAATTGCTCTATAGTTGAATTATTTTCATTGAGTATGTCAGGTCAAAAGATAATATTACAGATTCGCTTACCAAGGATTTTACCATAGAACAAGTGAGCAATTCATCGAGGGGAATGAGCTTAAAACCTATGCATTAAGAATCACCATAACAGTATCCCATTCCTATGATGAGATATTGATGCATCTCGTCTCATTCCTATGATGAGATATTGATGCATGTAAACTGAATTAAGATAAGCTTTGTTTTTAATGGTTCTTATGGCTTGAATTAATTTAAGTGGGGCATGACATGATACTCTTAATAAGAATCGCCTATATGAGTGTGAAAGAGGCTCTTCTATGAGGATTTTAAGACTAAATCTTCTAGAGTACTCATAAAAACTAAGTCTATTCAGGGCCGAAATGAACACAATCATGAGAACTACATTGTGTTTGGGAAGTGACTATGTGAATTCTATTGTTATACAAATGGATGAACAATTTAAGACATCACGTTCACAAATTATCTAGTATACCTAATAGTTTTCACAAGGGAAGGTTCAAAGCCAAAAGTTACCTTCTCCCCATACAGAAAATTTTTTATATTTTGTTGTCACTGTTTATTTGCATTGTTTTGCATAGTTACCCAGCCAATTCTCATTCATGTGGGGGATTGTTGGAAGTGGGTCATGTGAATGAGAATACACATGTGAATTGGCTGAAGGTTATGAATAGTCTTACTTTCAAGTTAGGCCCTTGGGCCACCCCACTTTTGTGGGGGAGTTACATGTTGGACCCATGTACCTAGGTGGGCCAACCCACACGCGTATTCATTGCACCACTATCTGTCCGGCCAGCTCGGCTTAGTTCGGTTTTAGTTTAGTTCGCATGCAGGGCAGGCTAGGCCGGGTTGGGTTGGGTCAACAAGATAATTATTTTTGGGACAAATTCATTTAGTTTTTTCTTAACCCAAAATGGGTCTGGTTTTCTCTTAACCAAAATATGTCCGTTAATGGGTAGACATATTCGTTTGAACGAGATGAGTTGTCTTCAACGAGATTTCTTATAAAACACTAAAAATTATTTTTCAGAATTATCCTTTACTGTGAGAGCAATTTCATAATGTTAATTCGCTGCATACACTGTGTGAAGGTGTTTTTACAGTGTATGATGGATTGTTTTATACTGGGAAACAAACGCCCAAGTGATTCCTACGCACCAGTAAAGAGGGTAGATTATGTCTTAAGGACATAGTGTGCATGTTTGATTCAATTAACTTTCTGTAAATTTCCTTCATTGCAACAATTTCTAAGGTACGGAAATAATAGAAGTTATATATTTTATGGTGAAAAAAGGTTATAGGAGGTCACTAGAATTAGAATTGTAGCTACGACGAATAATCCACACCTAACTGGTCCAAAGCTGTAGGTATATATGAGATAACTTAGCAAAAATATAAAAGCCAATGGTGGGTGCAATAAAAGATGTTCAAATTTAAGAAGTTGATATTCCTATTCCACATTCTCTATCCAAAAGTATACTCTAACCTCTTATTGGATAGAGAAGATAAGTCACACCTAACAACATGGAGATTCACTTTTGAGTTCAATCAAAGGTGGAGTATGTTTTTTGTGTAGAAAAACGGGAGTAGAAATGTTATTTTTCCAAATTTATTGTATCCTTCCTTCACAATGTAACATTGGATTACCATTTGTTGAAGTCGGACCCACATCTTATTTTAAAATTTTTTATTGCTACTTCTTTTAATTTTCAAGATTTTCCTTTATAAGAAAAGAGCAAGTTTTAGTACTCCCTCATTGCTACTTCTTTTAATTTTAAGAATTTTTCTTTATAAGAATAAGAAATATTATGATATTGCACATATTAAAAGGGGTTAAGGTTTAGAATTTAAAAATAAACTTTGGTATAAAACATGGATTACTAGTTCTAACGTGGTCTAGTTGATGAATTTTGTGCATCTGAAGAGGTAGAGTACATAAAAAGAATGTATCCATATGCACCACAATAGTCCCCTTAGTACCCCTTTTTACTAAAAAAATTATTTGGGTTACTTAAGAGATTTTTGAGATGCATATGGACACTTTCACGGGAGCTACGAAAGCAACCTTCAACTAACTGGCCGATAATGCATTATTTAGAGCTAGCTCTAGCTACCAGGTGTCTCTCCCTTCTATAAAGGAAAGGGCCATGTTGTGGAAGAGTGCCACATACAAAAAGAAAGAGATAAGAGACCTGAAAATGGAGCTGAAGAGGCGAGTCATCATCCTTGTAGCAATTCTAGCAGTTCTCTTGGGGTCATCTTCCTCAAGTGCCTTGCCAGACTCATTGCAGAAGAGTTCGGCATGCAATGGGTCCATTGGAGAGTGCCTTGAAGAGGACGAAGTACCTAGGCTATCCTGCCATCTATCGCGGTGACGGGGCTGTATCTGCCAACCTTGCGAGAGGAGGCAAGCCATATACACCTGGATGTGAGAAAATATTCCGATGCAGAGGTGGGACTTGAAGAGGAAGTTTGTGCGCTCTTTCTATTTTACAAATCAATTTTCGCAACAACTTCATAGCAGTTGATGATGCATATATACATGTCTATGAGAACAATGGACAAGATTGGCTATGTTAATTTGCAAACACTTTGCTTGCCTTGTACGATTTTTTTTTTAACAATGGAGTACTTATTTTATCCAGCTACCAAGGAAATTTCTCTGAGCTTTCATCTCCATTGTAAATGGCTCAAGATAAAATGATGAATGCGTCTTAACAAAGTTGTCAATAATACTTTTAAAGGGATTTTTGACGTCAACAGCATAAACAAGTTTAAATATGATACTAACGGCAATAATTATTGAATATTAAGATTAGTTCATAGTTTAGACAAAAGACTAATATACTTTTGTATAAATATCAAAGAACTCCAGGAAAAAAACCCACAATTCATGCGCTGATGCGAGCAACATCCTTCTCTCCCGACACCAGCGATCCATCTGCCCTCATCTCCGTTCCTACTGCGCCGGCGATTGACGACTCCGGCCTCTATCGAATCAAAATCTCCTACTCCGGCTATTGACAACTCCGACGGCCATCCACTCACAATCACTGTTCCTTCTACACCGGCTATTGACAACTCCGACCCCAACATGGGCGATCTCTATTCCTCCAACACCCATAAGATAAATATATGAAAGATATATTTATGTGAATGATTTTGGCTTTCCTCATTAACATATGAAAGATGGTGATCCTTGAAATCTGTGTGCTCTTCTTTATCTTTGTTTTATGCAGATTTCCCAACAGTTTCCAGAAAAATCCCCTAATGACTTATTTCACATATCGTCTAGCTCGAAGTCTACCACCTTTCCTGCCATGCCTACTTGGCACTAGAGCCTTGGGCTCTATGTTTCCTGCAGGAAAGTTATTAAAGATATTCTGTGACGGACCAATTTCACTCCATTCATCAACCAACAGAGCATGCTCATCCTCCATTTCCCTAACACTGTTCTCAGTTTTGGTTCCCTCACCATTGATTGTATCATCAATAGCCCCAGAAGCAGTCGATAACTGGTGAGATCTCTCTTTTGCTTCTTCTAACTGTTCTGATGTTTCTGTGCTAGATTCTTTAGCAAATAATATATTCCTGTGCTAACACGTGAGAGCGAAAAAGCTTCAACTGCAGTTTACATCGTCAATTTTTAACTTACTATCCGTGTTCCATTTTGCACGTAGTTGGCTAGAACTTTTGTTATTTTTCAGTTATATTTGTAGCATTTACTGGAAAAATGGTGCGTAGCCATATCCTACGCTATTAACTTTACTTTGTGTTTATTTGAAACATATGTGGATAATGAATTAAATGTTAGTGTAACTACAGGATCTCATCTTGTTAAGAAGGATTTCCAGTATTAATATAGTTCTTGAAGTTTTGTCATCTTCGCGAAAGAAAAATGAAGCTCAAACATCTTCTGTACCTCATTGATTCAGGAAATCACCTTATGATGAGTTAGCTAGTAGGGCAACTATTTTGGAGTGTCACCGGTTTTTTCTAACGGTATTGTTTATATTGGGCGTTCTTTGCACCATTTAGTTGTATTTCTCAATCACTTTTGTAAATTAGAATGAGAGTAAATAGCTTCAGGAGTTAAATCCAGATAAAATTGTATTGAAGACAAACAATAAGAGTAAATACTTTCTTCAATAGTATATTGAGAGTAAATATTTACTCCTTTCATTATATATAGATAGTAAGTATTTACTCCCTTCAATATATTATAACCAATAAAGTATTTACTCTTTTTAATATAGTTTATTTTTTAATAACCACTTGGCAGCTTGTGTTTATTCATTTTGGTTCCACTTGTGAATGTTGATTAACACAACGAGGCCACTAAGTAAAAATAGACATCCGCATAGTGGTAGCCCAACATTGTTATCAGTGCATGAAACAACTTGTTAGTGCGAAGATGCTATAATTTAGGAAAACATATAACTTCATTATACGAATATGAATAATTCATATTTTATGAACACAAGGAGGTCAATCCCTACAACTTTATTCTGCAATCAGTTAAGACTTTCATAAGGATTTTCCTCATAAAAAATAATATTTATACATTAAAAACACAGTAAAAATTTACATAAGTTTTGATTAGATTGAATAAGTGAACCCAAGTAAACTTTGTGTGAGGCCTACTTATTTAATCCAACCAAAACTTACTTGTGAGTTTACCGAGTATTTCTGTTGTGTAAATATCACTATCCTTTCCACTGTTGATACTCAAATTTCTCGTTGTTTAGGCAAATAAACCATCAAGATGAGTCGTTGCGGGCAATGAGTGGAGGCCATTTGAAGAAATGTCATTGCCGATCCCCTTGTTTTAAGCAGTTATGTCATGAAGTTCACGAATTGTTCCACCCTGAGCTTCTATATGTTCACCCAACACCTAGGCATCTCGAGCCATGTTCTAAGCAGTTATTTCATGAAGTCCATGAATCATTCAATATCTATGACCCAATCTGATCGCATTTGGAAGGCACCAGAAATAGAAGCTTGGTTTTGACTGGATATGGCCTCACCTTCTTCTCCCCTTCAATATCACATTATAGATAATAACTAAAATCCCATTTTTAAATGAATGATTCCATTGAACTTAGAACCGTCCAGGAAAATCTTTCCAACCGATGTTGCAATGCTCAACTTCCCTCTTCCGGAGTCTCAATACGCAACGAAAGCTTGCCAACTATGGGAAAAAAATACTTAGATCAAAAGGGAACTGAAACTAAGATTAACTTTTGTTTTCCTTTTCATTATCAAAGATGATGGGAATTGTTGCACATAATAATATGCTCAAGTGCTCAACAACACCAACACAGTCTAGTCCATAATCAAGATGAACACCAGAACAAACCCCAATCAAGTTACTATCTTAATGGGCTCAAAATCCTTCTCAAGGGATGCATTCACAGCATCAAAACATTAGCTTTGTCTTCCTCGATATCTTATGAGTTCTGGGATATCGATGCCCCACTCCATCGTCATCCTCATCAAGCCTGGTGCCCCCGTTGACCAGACCATCGCGGCCCTCTCATAGTACATGGAGCCCAGTGATGCCATCATTGATGGCAGCAATGAATGGTACGAGAATACCAAGCGCCGCATAGCCACGGCCTTTTCTACCTTAGCATGATCATCTCCGGCAAGGAGGGCGCTTGCCACGGGCCTTCCCTCGTGCCCGGAGGCTTTTTCCGGGGGGCCGAGAGAGGAAATATAGAACGGAGCGATGTAATTCCTTAAATTAAACCAAGTTAAACCAAATAGAGCTGCAGCAAAGAAAAAAATTTAACCTGAGAAGCAAAGGAGACCGATCTAATTCCTTAAATTAAACCAAATAAAGTAATTAATATAGAATATTAATTTTTTTTCTATTAGAGCTATTAATAGAGGATGGAGGGAGTATTAATTAGGGCTCTAAAACTTTAAAAAGGATGATGCAATCGTTGGTGCTGAGGTGGACCAGTCTCATTCTGCTAAGCTAGGCCGGATGATAGGTTAATTCCATTAAGTCTTAATCATGATTTGAATTCCCTAATTTATCTATCTTCGGAGGAACTTATGAGCGTGCGGAATCAATAATAATAATAGGATGAGAAGTCTCCCACTAGGGGTGGGCAAAGTGGGGCAGCGGGCCGGACTGGGCTCCGATTTCGTGACCCCCTTGGGGCCTGCCCCGTGAGGGGGCTTGAACCAGCCCAGGCCCATGCTCGGGCCCGTGCCCACCCCTATCTCTCACCCTCTCTTTCTGTGACCCTACCCATCCATCTGTGCTTACGTGCCAAAAGAGGAGGTGACACCTGGACAACAAGATTTGAAGAGCCAATCTCCTCAATGGCATATGGAAAGCCAGACTGTTCAAATCTCTCCCCAATCCCATCTTGAGCCTCAACTTTTTAATCTTAATGGCATGGATACACTGGTAGACTTGTCCACATCTGGACAACCGGATGTGACCTTGGGCCTTGTCCTTACCGATGGTCCTATTCCAACCAGCTCATACAACTCAGATAAAGGGAATCATTTTTCATGTTATGCTCTAAATAATGAGCCGAGTATAATAAATGTATATAAAATATTTATTTTTGAGATCGATATTAGATATACTAAATATATATTAGCGTAAATATTATTTGTATTAATATACACTAACGTATGCAAAGTCAATCTCATAAATGAACATTTTACCTGCGTTCCTTTCCAAAGACAGGTAGTGTGGATGCTAATCAATCAAGGGACCATTGGCCATGGTCATCCAGCCCCTGTGCGATACCTGGTCACGGAACTTTTTGCGTCCCAACTTTAAATTTGTTTGATAATGTCTGATGTGATTCCAATGGACGATGAAATTCATGCGTCCAACAAAGTTCTAACTTTGAATTTGTTCTTAGGGCCAACTTCATTTGCACATGAAAATCATGTGGCCTTCTCAATTTCAAGCGGGAATTGCAATTTTGCAGTCAAATTAAGTTGACAAATTTACTAAATTGCAGGATTTGTTTGTGAGTACTACTGTACCACTCTTTCGCAGGACGATTTATCAGTAAATCAATTCCGTTGTATCAATGCATTGACTTTATGATATCATTCGTGCTTCCAAAAATGACTCGATAATATTATTTGCCAAAGAGTAATAATATTCGTAAAAATTCCTGCCAATAAGTAAAATTGCCTATTGTGACCTATCAACTTAACGATTAATATGGATATTTTTTTCCAATTACCTAGGTGAAGATGCAAATATTCCATATTCCCAACATTTGTAAGAAATATTCCATAAAATTGGGATTCACATTATTTTTTTTATAAAAAGTGGACAAAAACACCCTTGAAGCGGGGTTAGGGTTTGAAATTGTGTAAACTGCTACAACTTAAAAAGTGTTACCCAAGCAAAGGTAATGACCAAACCGAGATGGAGTTTTGAGAATTTGCACTGGCAACTCCCAACAACAATGCATTCTGATCTCTGTTCAGTGAATCTTTCGCTTTGTCACTTCGGCAATTCAATCTTGGCATATTTGTTAGATTTCCCTTCTTCACTCAACTTCGGCATTTGGTGTGTCATCATTTTGACATGGCAGTGACTTTATAAGCAGCTGAGGTAGGGTTCATAGATGATTCATTAGCAGTGGTGAAGTCATCAGGGAGGCAGTTGGTGGCATCCTCAAACCTTGACTGGTAAGGGATTTATCGTGTCAAAGTATTTTAGTATACATGCAAGTACACATATCTTGTTATCGATAACATGATATTTGTATTTGCATGTATACTAAAATAACGTATTATCATTAAGATGGTTGTTAGAAATGTCGTTAATATAATGAGTGTACTTGTTAATGATAATAGTGTATTGTCATTAACATGTCTATCAAAATTGTTGTGTTATCTTGCATACAATATGATAAATGTCGTGATAACGATAAGACAATATGATGCATATCATAAATATATGACAATTACTTGGGCGGTTATATATGGTAATCACGAACCAAGTCTACATACATAATTCGCATTCTAACACCAATTTTGATAGTTGTAGGCAACAAGAAGACAACACAATAAAATACATATGGTGGAATAAGTGAAAGCTGCATAGAAGAACAAGAAGATTTATGAGGGGAGGCTAGGATTGAGAAAAATAGCCATCCTGGCGGATTGAGACTATTGAAGGATATAGTTGAAGCAAAGGGTGGAGTGTAAGCTCATATTGATAGAGATGAGGTTCTACTTCATTTACGATTATGAGAATGTGGTAATATCAAGGCCACTACTGGACATTTTAATTGGTGACTATTGGGATGACTCACAAGATGTATTTAACATTAGGGGAAAGTGTTTTCTCATAACCGTGGACGAAGTCACCTTCATCATAGGGTTGAAGGCTGTAGGAATATTGCTAAGGCTAGAATCATTGGATGGGAAGGCTGTCACCGCAAAAGGGCAATTCTTCAAAAGGTTCTTCTCTGGGAAGAGGTTGGATAAGTACAACATAGAGGATATTTTGAAGGAGTTCAATGATAGAAAATACATTGTGTTTGACAAAGACCTAGCACGATTAGCCATAGTGCATATGGGTGCACTAGTGCTATTTACATAGAGCAATAGATCGGGCCCCCCGTTGCTATGTGATTATCTTAATGACGTAGATAAGGTAGGGGCTACAACTAGGCGGGAGCTGTCCACAATATGTTGAGGAGTATCACTTGGTCTCATAGAAACATCAAGAGCATAAAAGAGGACCACTATGCAACTACAGGAATTTTGAGAGAGGCATCATATGTTCTTTAGGTAAGAATTTAAAGTTATGTTATTAATCGTATTAATGATCACATGACTAGGTTAACTAGTGTATATATGGTAAGATGACTTTGTATCACATTGTGTAATCAATACCATGATGGTTGAATAAGCGTGTCACAAATTATATGATTAGAATGTAATCAATGACATAGTTATCTTAATAAAATATAATCGATGACACAATTATCTTATTAGTTTGTAATTGATGACACAATTATCTTATTAGTGTATAATTGATGACACGATTATCTTATTAGCATGTGATCGTTGACACACTTATTTGATTAGCATTCGTTAAATATCACAAAATGTATGATATCGTAGCACTTCTGCCCTAATTATTACTGCAACATAGGTTTGATTTTTTTAGCACACAACTATATGGGCGTCAAGTTTGCTGCCATTCAGTCCTAGGTGTAAGAGGTGGCATGGGATGATGCAACTGGTTAAAGATGTGGAGGAAGCTGCAAAACTTGATCCATCCGATGAGAGAAACTGGAAGAAACTTCTAGATCACCACAAAATGAAGAAGTGGTGCAAATAAATGCTCAATAATATGAAGGTTGAAGCATAATTGATATATTCAATCATACCCTTACCTAAGGAGACACACCTTATATAACCAAAAACGTATGCTCCTGAGAATACTCCAAAGAAGGCTACCACAAAGACATAGAGGAGGTCATTCACCGGTGTAGAGATGCACAAGGTGCATATGTCAGCTTAGTTTGAAGGACATTCAAATGACATCAAAAACTTTGTCATGTCATTAGACACCATGAATTGTAATCTTGATGTTGTGATGGAGAAGGCCTCCGTATACTGCCAGTGCAACTGAAGCTGGTATATGTCCAAGTGGCGATGCAGAGAGTGAAGTAATCGATCGAGGCAGCCATTCGTTTAATTGAAATGATGAAGCCTCTGACAATCCCAATCTCCTGTGCGGAAAGAAGCATCCCCTCTAAACATCAATGTGGGTGAAGTCTCTTGGATCACAGAAGAAGCCTAAATCCAAATGGCGAGCCAAACCACCCACAACAGAGGAAGGCTTTGCATTCAGTGCTATAGTCGTGTGACAAAGAACATGATAATCTTTTTAGTTGTGTTATTATTAATATGATAAAGACAATAATATGTACAATTATGTAATCGATAAGACAATATCTTGCATTGTCGTGTGAACAATTATAAGTCTTATTGTAACAACCCGCGATTTTCTTAAGTTTTGAATAACATAACTTTTGGGCCCATATTGAGTTTTAGGGCCCCATAACTATTTTTCTTGAATTTGAAACATTTTAAGCCCAATTTATTTGATGAAGTTTTAAGGTTTTTAGTACGGCTATAAGAGACAAATATATCGAGCTCAAGAACGCATAAATTGGACATCAGGATCATAGGCTACGACCTTGAGAAGAGTTTCATGGGCTGACCCCACTTTAAATTTATGAGATAATATACCTTTGTGATCTTGTTTCATAGGGCTTGTTGATATGAGTCCAACGGTATGAAGAACGCATGAATATGAGTTCGGGGTAGGGAGTTATGGCTATTGAAAAATTTGAAATCAAAATTGTTAAATAATAATATTATTATTAATAATAAAATTTTTAAGGAAGTAATGTCAGTGACCGCGCTAGTCATGCTAACGTTGTGCCATGCATCGACCGACGTGGTAGGGTGCAGCATGGCCAGGCATGCTAGTGCGCATATGAGAGCAACGTGGTGCACATCCACTGGCCCCGCCTCTCTATAAAGGGGGGGGGAGTCTCCAAGTGTTTTCACACCTTTCCAACTTCCTTTCTCTTGTTTTACATGTCTCCAGACCTTCAGTTTTCAGTTCTGGAGCTATTTCTAACCCAATTTAAAGTTGTTCAAAAGGCAAACTTTGCAAAATTGAAGGTGCTCTATGTCTTGAGAGGTCTGTTTCATGAGAAAACCTTTCTAGAGTGGGGAAGATCATAGGGTAAGGAGAGATTATATCTGCCGCCTTCATACCGCAAAAATAGAAATATCTTGGGTAAGGGGAGGTTTTGTCGCCGCCTTTAGGCTACAAAGAGATAAATATCCTGGGGTAAGGGAATGTTTTATGTACTTTTTATTATATTCTACATTATAGCATGTTAGTAGAATTTAATTCTTCTTACTAAGTATAAATATACTCACCCACCCCTAGATATTGCAGGTAGAAACACAAAGATGAATTTTAATCATGAAACCTTGAAGAACTTTGTGGATGTATGCTTTTATAGTATTTGTTGAGATCTTTTGTTAATGTACATTTATGTTGACTTTTGTCAGGTCACATTAATCCTTGTTTTGTAAGTTTTATAATTATTTAAATTAATAAAAAAAGTTACTCATTTGCATAAGATTGATCATGGCCCCTTCTTGACTTAAATTGATGGGATTTTGACTCTTAATTTAAGTTGGAAAGTCGGGGCATGACACTAACAATATGGATCATATTCATGATCTAACAGGTCTAGTTAAGTAACAATCTATTGGTGATTTCACAAAGAAAAAAAAAGTGAAAGGCGAACCCCAAAACTTACAAAAAAGGGAATATGGGGTAAACTGCACTGTTATTACTTGATTTTTGAGGAAAATTAATGAGGACATTGTGCAAGCCCATAAGGACCCACCGATACAAAAACACAAAAGAGAACGACTAGTGATGCCAACCTAGATGCTCCCTAGCAACCCTTGTGCCCAAATGCAAATAGGTTGTGAAGATGCATGAGAGCACCAAAGCCAAAGAAGTGGATGTCATGCTTCCAAAGGAGAGGTCAGTGAGGTGTTGGTTCCTTCCCAAGAAGGTTCCCCTAAGGGATGTCCCGCTCCCAGAGAAGAGGCCGATGAATGAGATAGATGTAGAGATATTTGCAATGGTGGAGGCGATGCATGAGGAAGAAAAACATGTGAGTGGTTAGGCCCAGGCACTGTCTGAGATAGTTGGGAAAGCTGACTCTGAAGAATCAATATTTGACTACTCAAATGAGACAAAGATAACAAAGAAGGCAGATGAGCAAGACATTATGGTCCCAAATCCCATTGTTGATGTCAATGAGCACAAGAAGAACGAGAAGAAGAAAGTGCCTGAGCAAGTGGAACCAATGAATTGCCTAGATATCAAGTTCACATTTAATATGGAGATATTATCAGGGGAGGATGATGTGATTCTCTCATCGTGGATGGAAAATCCTTACCGTACGTGGCCTATTGATTCGTTGGTGGATGCAGACTAGTTGTCCCTGCTATGCCAAGATTGTATCATGTTTCAGGTATGGGTATAAAAATATTGATTAGCTTGTGTTCGACTATGCGATAATAAATGGCCTCGTGTTTTCTATCACATGATATAGAAGTTGTCATTTGTTCATATTTGGTGTATCGTGTGGTCAAGCATACGATTGCTTAGTGATTGTGTTAGTAATAACATGACACTTATGTTGGTTGTGTGGTTAACCACATGACTATATCATTTGTCATGTTGACGATAATACATGCTTTATCATTTTTAGTCATAGGTTATCGATATGTTGTAAGAACATCTGTGGCCACATGTATTATATTGACTTATTTTGGTGAACAAAACAATATCAAATCAATATGTAATTTGAGTCATAGGATAGATTGGTTACTTTTCAAGACTACATAGTGAAGATGAAGAATATCATCAAGAGGTGTTTTTAGTGTTTGACAAGTAAAAACACGCATATATATCACATTCACACACTTGGGATAAAGAGTTTATCATATGAGAGTGTGGGAAAAGAATGGGTAAAAAATTAATAAGTTATAAATTTTTTATTGAATATCAAACGGGAAAGTTTTTTTTTGTACTATAGAGGTACTGTAGAAATCAATTAGTTACTATAGCGATCAATCATTTCTGCTTATGGAATTGCGTATTGTATCATATTACTGTAGTGATTGATCAATTACTATAGCGATAGATTGGTACAATGCACAATTTCCCAAAATAGGTCATTCCAAATGAAATTTGATTCTAATTCAAGATCTAACACCTTAACTAACTTACTTATCTATATAAAGGGTATTTTGAATGTGGGAAAAAGAGTAGGAAGCTATTGTTAGCATAGAGAAAGATTGGTGAGTCTACTCTTTTGGGAATTTGAGTGTCTAGAGCTTTACTTTGGCATCATTCTTTAAAGATCAATTCAATTAGTTAAAAGTGAGAAAAAATTCACATCAACACACAACACAAATAGAGTTGCAACAAATTTCTTCATCAAGGAGTTTATCATATGTAAGGTCCCTGATTTTTTGTGATTTTTCTGCAATTTTTTTGGTTATTTTCGGTTGAAAAATATGACGCTTCAGCGTATTTGTACCCATAGTCGGGTGTGGGGTTCATCGTAGGCCATGGGCATGGACGCGTGTTCCAGAGCAAAAAATTGAAAGAAAACGGAACTGCAGAGGGTAAGTAGGAAAAGGAAAAAAAATGATGAAGATCAGATCAGTCTCGGCCCGATCCAAAAAAAAAAAATGGGAATAGTGTTTTTCCCCACCCCTTCTCCGGCGTCTCTCTGTCCCAGCCGCTGCCAGCCGTTGGTGGATCGCAGAGCCACCGCCATCAGCTCCGCCTTGGCCGTGCGACGGCAGGAGGGCCGCCGTCCCGGCCCCACAGCCGCTCCGCTCCGCCCTGCCTCTCCCTTTGTCTCGTGACTTGGCGGTGCCGGCGCTGGCCGGTGGGCTCTATCCAGCCTCCATCCGGCCAGCCACAGGCCGGCGAGGGCAAGGCCGCCGCCCTGGCCAGTTCTGCTGGCTCCCCCACCTGGATCGTTCTGGTAGGCACTCTCTCCCTCTCTCACTGTTTTCTTTGCTGAGCCGCCGCCGTGGGCCGCCAAGGGCCGGCCGGCCACGGCTCTGCCCTGGGCCGGCAACGGCGGGAGGCCATCCCTCCCGGCCCGGTGGACCTCCTTTCCGCCGCCCCGTTCTCATCCCCCTTCACCCCTATTTTTCCACCGCCTCACTGTTTTGGGTGAAACGGTGGCTGCCGGCGGCGAGCCACCGCCGATCGGACCTCCGTCCAGCTCCGCCTTGGTCCGGCGATGACGATGGGCACCTCTCCCGGCCCCAGTGGCCTCTCCTCCGCCGCCCCAACCCTCTTTTCCTCTTTGGTGCCTTGTTTTCCGCCCCCTTGGATCCAACTCGCCAGCCGGCTTCGGACGTCTTTGGATGCCCCGGTCAGACTCAGTCCGAACCGCCTTGATCTGGCGAAGGTTGTGGGCCACCTCTCCCTACCCGGTTCCACCTCTGCCCTTCCATTTTCCTCCGGCCAGATGCCTCCACCTCCCTTGTTCCGCCGATGCACGGTTTTGGTGGAACGGAGGCTGGCAATTGCGAGCCACGGATGTTAGACCTCTGTTTGGCTCTGCCCCTGCCTGGCAATGGTTGAGCCGCCGTCCCAGCTGAGGTTTGCCGGCCTTAGCACTATTCCGCCTCCGCCCTCCCTAGCCCCTATTTTTAGGCTACGTCCGTTTTGGACGTTGTGACTGCCACTGCCAGTCGGACGTCGGACATGGCCGTGTGGACCTTTGTTTGACTCTGCCTCAGCCCAGTGATGCTAGTGGGCCACCCCTTCGGGCCCTGTTGAGCGTCCGTTCCCTCCGCTTTGTTGGAACCCGATCCACATCCCTTTCTTGGGTGCTCTCACTTGGAAAAACATGGTCTCTATCCCTCACTGTGCTATTTGTCCAGCGTGTCGCTGTTGACTTTGGCCGTCACCTCTGGCCAGAGATAGCTCCTCTTGGCCACTAGGGCCATGATGGAGTCGGCCAGAGCCGCCAGTAAACCTTGCTCCTTTGTGCCCCAGGGTTTTATACCCGTTTTGGGCCATTGAGCGTCGTTGGATGACGAATGCCCTCTGACCACTTTAGTGTGGCGGGTCTCAGCCTGGAGATGGCTGGCTGCCCTAGTACGGCACCGCCTCTCTTCTTCGGCATGAGGTAGGTTCCCCCTCTGCCGATGATATGTGTTTGACTGCGCCATTCAGAGCATCACCGTCCTACCTCCATCGGACACCGTTTGGCCTCTAGTCGGCCTACCTCGACAGGACAATGGCAAAGGCCATCTTTGTCGGTCACCACCATTGGTATGGCCCTACCGCCCTTATGAGCTTTGGGCCGACGCCGTCTAGCCCTCTCTCCCCTCCCTTTGGCCTTATGTGCAAGTAGCCGCGCGTGCGGGTTAGGGTATTGGTGCCACTTTGGCACCACCCGACCGTCTGATGGCTCTGCCATCATCTGGAGTTGACATCGGAGTCCTCCTTCACCTCTCCTCCGTCCTTTAGAGTCTCCCTCCGCCCTTATGTGGGCCATTGTAAACGTAAAATCGATGTCATTGGGTGTTGTCCACGGCGATTTCGACGTCTTGCGGTCGGCCAAGTATTTCTCAGCTGTTGGCCGACCTTTAATTAGTACACCCTTGAATTTTGGTCTCACCTACCACTCGTTGGCATGATCTTTGTCCCGGCCACCCCTAGTGTGCCGCTGTGGATCGCGGATTTTGCCGCGTTGACTTTGATACCCCATTTGGCCGTGTGTAGTTACGGCGCTTCTTAAAACCTCAGGACATCAACTCTCTCAGCTAGGCAATGGTTTTGACCGCCGACTCCGCCACCGACGCCGCCGCCGTCGTGTGCTCGCCATCAAACGTCATGATTACGAGGTAGGGGAGCTTTGAACTCGTAATTTCATGACAACATGCTTTGAATGAGTAGCAACATGCTAGGCTTGTATGATTCCATATTTTGGATATTAAATCATGACATGTATGCATGACGTAAGATAGTGAATTATGCCACTTTGAGATACATGTATGTATGTATGTAAGTTGTAAGCATGTTTTATGTATGTGTATGATGTATGATGGACATGCTAGTGATGGCTAGTGATGTTGAGTAAGTTACGTATGTGGACTTTGTGTGAGGGCAGAGGTATGTGCGATGGACAGTAAGAAGTGGTAAGGGTTTGGTACGAAGTTCGATGTGGATTTGGACGTGTAATTGCATGACAGAAGACAACAGACGTAAGTATGACAGGCGAGGATTGGAGTGGATCGGTTTGGAGTGTATGTTAGGGATTCGGTAAGTAAGAAGACTTAGGCTTGGAGCCTTATGAGGGTTTATTAGACAGTAAGAGCGTGTATAATTGTACAAGCATAACGTATAAATTATGAAGTGAAAAGTAAGTATAATAAGTGAGGAATTAAGTAAGAAGATGATAACGGGGATTTGCTGTGAGGAGCTCAGTTTGACGATGTAAGTAAGATGTCTAATCGTAAGGTGGATGTCAAAGGATGTATGCGTATGTAAGGATTTGTGTACGGTGAGTTATGTGTGACTTGGACGATTAAGTGAAGTCTGCTGCCCCGACGAACTAGGGTTTGGATCGGGCTCAGCTTCAATTTGATCAGTCGAGGACTGAGTTTGTGTAGCATAATTGTACCGCATAATATACTTAAGTTAAACTTGAATTATGAGAAAGCTAATAATAGCATTGTGAGTTTGAGACCTGAGGGTTCGACGGATTAAGTTAAGTGTTTGGGCTAGCCGATAATGAATCGGCTGGGCACTTCTTGTGTCTTGCCATGGTGTTATCATGTGGGATGTTGTCTGTGTGCTGTATAGAGCACTGGGCATCTGATGCTCTGTTGAAAGCTATGTATGTTTCCGATTTGGTCTGTGTGCTGTTTGAAGCCCAGACATTTGATGCTCTATTGAGAGCGCTGTAAGTTTCCGCCCCTCGTGGGTTCTGTATGTTTCTGCCTATAGATGGCACTGTATGTTCTGCCCAAGAGTGGCATTGTAAGATTTCTGCCCAAGAGTGGCACTGGCACTATAAGACCCATTATGGTGGGCAATTCTATGACACTATAAGACCCCTTATGTGTGGGCGGAAATATTCTGCCATGGTTAGGGCAGTCAAACCAACTCTCATACGAGCTCCAGGTGGTTCATTCATCTGACCATAGACTAGAGCCACCTTTGATTCTGCAAGATTTTGTTCATTAATAACTCCGGATTCCTTCATTTCCATGTAAAGATCATTTCCTTCACGAGTACGTTCGCCTACTCCGCCAAATACGGATACACCCCCATGAGCTTTGGCAATGTTGTTGATCAATTGTATGACCCCTTGTGTGGGTGTATGTTTGCGTGGTCAGGTAAGTAGTATCATGGATCTACTCTTACCTGTTTGATCCTGTGCCCCATGAGCATAGGTGTACATTACCTTCGGAAAAGTCCATGGCGTCTAGTCACTCGCCGGAGGTTAAGGTGATGCCTCAGTGGCATTCTTTTCCTTTTCGACACTAGAGCTTATTAGCTGTAATGAGCTTCAGTGGTCGATAGTATGTATATGACTATATGATTGAGTTTGTACGTTTCTGAGTAAGCGTATGATGATGAGTATGTGCACGACTGTAAGATTGAGGATGAGTATGATTGTAAGAGTTTGAATATGAGTTTGACAGTAAGTGTAAGACTGTACGAGTAAGGTCGTAAAAGTACGTGTAAGCTGTATGAGTATGCCTTTGATGGTACGAGTAAGTTGTAAGACCTTGAGTAAGGGTGTTTGCGTAATTTTGATATGATGGTGTGTTATGTGTGCTTATTTGCATATGTATACGATTGGTATACGTTGTTTGCCTCATATTAAGTTGCATGACGCATGATTTATGAACTTATTGTGTTCACCGTTTAGGATTTCCCTTACTGGGTATTTTCCTACTGAGTATGAAAATACTCACCCTACTTCTTTTAGCATTGTTGTTCGGGAGGCTTTTGCAGGTTGTGTTGGAGAGCTCCTGGAGTTGGATGCTCATCTCTACGGTGGATTGTTTCCCCCTCGACTCAAGTATATTTGGTGCCACAATTTGATGTATTAGGTGAGATGAGATATATGTGTTATATCTTCTGAACTTTTAATTTGGATCAGATTAGACTGTTTATGGGACTTGTACTCGGGGACGCCTGGGAATTGTTTGTATTTAAAAATCCATGATCATGGTAATTTAGTCGTACGTATGTTTTTGAGTAACGCCTGAGGATATTTGATTTGGCAGTACGATGTTTAACCGTATGATGTTTTAAATTATAAACTGTTTATACAGGTTTTGATTTTGTCGTTTTGACTCCGATTTATCGTATAAAAAAAATTTTCTATGAGTTTTAAGAAAAATGGATGAAAAATCTCGGGCGTTACAGAATAATTAATCAAAGAAAGACATCTTTGATTGTGCTCGTAGAATAAGATGAAGATAGAATACAAAGAGGAAAATCTTTAAGGTTTTGATGGAGAGAGAAACTTGAAGGCTAATAATGAAGAAGACTTAACAAAGAAAAGAGTTCTCATTTGTGTCGAGTCGCTAGAGGTTGGTTGCTTTTGAGGTCTTATATGTTCATGCATGCTAGTTCATTGATTTGGCCGAAAGAGGTTGTTGTGATTTTTTACCTTAGTTGGGGTTTTCAACATAAAAATTGGTGTATGAATGCTTGCATGATTGTGTGGATTGATTGATAGATTAATCATACCCTTTGCATAAGATTTCATGTTAGTTTCTTCTAGATAAAAATCATGCATTAAAAAGAGACCATAACTCTTAATTCATACTTTGTTTAAAGTACTAGTTTTAGAAGCAATATGGTGATCTGTTAAATTTGTGATGGATACTAAATTCTCATATGTTCTTCGCTCTACTTCAACAGAGGAATTTGAGCACTCCACTCATGTACTCTATCCCTTTTTTGGTAACTATGCCATTTAACACTACTATAACATCGACTTTGCAAATGACACTATGGATGTATAAATGAAAATCACGAATAGCTTGAATTACCTAAGCAGCAACACGGAGAGTTCATTCTTCCTAGTTTTTGATAGTAAGAGCTTTTGCCTCCTCATCATCCATTCCAGAGAGAAGAGATTCATGGATGTCAATAAGTTGAGAATCAATGTTGCCATTGCCACGAAGAAGGTCCTGGAGATAAAGTGAGCGACAAAATGGCCTATCTCGAAGTTTTCTAGGTGCTCATACCAAGAGATGAATAAAGATTATGTACTATGTCGTAAGGCTTGCAGTAGGAGTAATACATCCAAATTTCATACAGACGAAAATCACAATGTTGGTGAGGCCGCAAATCTGTGCATGCCTTCTCCATGGATGTATTGATAAAGAATTTGATGCAAGAGATGATGAACTATGATGCAACATGACGTTATGTAATACAATTTCTTGTGTAGTGCACTTTAATGTTATGCAATTTTTTATAAAAAAAATCAACAATGTTTAATAGTAGCCTCATATATGACACGATTATGTAGACATCATGTGATCGATAACATGACCCTCATTGGGATCATGTTATCGATTACACAACAATATGTAAAATGTTGATAGGATCACATGACAAAAAACTAAACCTTATGTGTTCATAAAAAATCATTTTATCAAACACATACAAAAATATGATAGTAGGCTTTCTTCCATTCAAGTAAAGAATGGGGGTGGATAAGGCAATCCAGACCGATGTTCTCCAACCTTCGTTTATCTCTTTCCTCATGTGTTTGAGCACTTTTGAATTGTATTTCCACCACTAGGCCCATGTCCATGGTCATCTTGTTCCCTGCTGCAGTGTTTGTGGTTATGTCTCAACAGTCCGCACACTCCACATTTGCATGGTGTTTTAACCTTGAGTTGTGACTTAATTCAATTCTTCAATTGTTAACCCTCTATTTGAGTGGTATTGGTGGGTAGAATGTTGGTAGAACTCCAATTGGTGCCCTTTGGTGACTGTCCATGGTTGGGAGCAAAGCCTCTTCATATGTCCTTTTAGACATATCTATAGAGTACCATTTTTCACAGTGATCAAATATATAGAAGTGTCTATGATCAATCGGTGTAATTGAATATTTACATGGGAACCCCATGTGTTGAAACTTTTCACATGTGCAAGATTGTTTGTCCAGCTTTACTCCATCCTGTGTAAATAATATCATGTTAACACACACACACATGGTAAGTTACATTTTCGTATTCTCGGGTATCACGACTCGTCAACATATAACATATGTATAGAGCACAACTATGGCATATTGCATTTTGTTAACACACGACATATGTACGGTTGTGTTCTCGAAGACACGAAAATGTCACTTGTTATGATGACAATTACACGCAATCGTGGAGAACGTATCAATATACACATGAAATGAATTACATTTTCCCTAGTGATATAGCGAATTAATTTGAAATTTATACATTGATACCGACAATACATGAACCTACCTTGCTTCTTCTCTTATGTTTTTGATATGTTTATGGGCAAATAGTGTTAACTTATCCATCATATTTTGGCTATTTCTTTGACGTTTCTCAAAGAGTGTAGCTATGTGTTCCTGTGTAACCTCAATTAAATGAGTAATTGACATCGACCTAGATTTTTCGAATATCGCATTCACACTTTCAGACCTATTTGCGTTGAGTGTTCCATATTTATTTCCTGGAAATACAACATTGGCCCAGTGAATTGCACCGATCTTATCCAGCTAAGTATATGCCTCTAGATTATGTTATTTAATACCATTTATTGTGTTGTTGTACACGTTTTGTCTGAGAGTTTTAGCGGCTTCATAGAGTTGGTTCTTTAGATACTTGTCTTTGAATATATCCAACATTTTTGTTGTCATGTGATGGATGCAATATCCATGGTTTGTAAATAAAAGAAGGTTTTTTACTGCATTCACTAAGACCTTTAGAAACAATTGTATCCAATTCTTCTAGAGGATCTGAAAATAGATAATGTTTTAACAATGAAAGAAACCATGGCTACATTTTCTCACACTCATTCTCAACCACTACAAATGTGGCACATAGTATATTATTGTTCCCGTATAAGGCAGTTACTATCAATAGCTGGCTGGGATACTTTCCCTTACATCCACACTTATCACCTGCCCCCTACAGGTCCAAGAATATCACAAGATCTAACAAAAAATACTATACTGTTGGGATTAATCCTTTCTATTTGAATGTCTTATGCAGGTAGCGTGTGATAAGATTCGTTTAGGTTCCCATCAATTAAATCATACAGTGTTTTACTTGTATGACAAGATTTGTTGTAGTCAATATTGACACCCTCAAATAATGGAAGAATTGCACCCTTATCATGTTCCCTATAACACGACATACGAATAAGATGATTTTTTGTAAACACGACTTTATAAAAATTGTTTAAATATATACACAATACGGTAAATCTTGTGTAAGAATAATTTAACAAGATGTAACTTACTTGCATGCCATCATTTCTTGTAGTTCACAATGATACCCCAGTGCTCAGAAATATATGTGTTTATGTTTTTAAGTATATGTCTATGAAATATTTAAAGAGGCAATAACACTTTCTCGCAAACCAAAGGTGAGATGTGAAAGGTTGGTCAGCTGACTTCCTTTGCATGCCACACACGTGCTCGTGCAATGACCTTTTCATTGTTAGATCATTTCCTATGTTAGATGCACTTATGTACCACTTACAAGACTGGTCAGCGCACTTGGTGGCATATGTATGCTTGTTCTCATCCTTTATTACAAGGTCTATCAACACCCTTTTTAAATGTACCAGGCTTTAGAACTATGCATCCAATTGGAGTAGATTATAGTAGTCTTTTGCTTGCAAACTATTTGTTATTATCTCACCCTCACCAATAGTTCCAACACGTTGAGATTATCCACCGTGGCCTACTTTGCCTTGGCCCCAAAATCAATATTAGTGGGTGCTTCACTGTATCTGAATTCTTCATGGTCAAACTTACTTACATCTCAATATTGTCGTTCTCATTCCATTTTTAAGCACTACTCCATAGTTTTTCAAATTCTTGCCCGTCTACATTTCCAGATGTATATGGAGGATCATAGCTATCACTCTGGTATGAAGTCCTTAATACACCCATTGTTATAGATATTTCTTGAAATCTAGCGTGCATACCTTCTATATCAGGTTGTGTTAACATTAGAATGTTGAATGATGTCTGATTCGGATTTGTTCAGTTGAACTCACCTAGTTCTCATAATCTTTAATAGATATTAATGTGTTAATGAATATGTGATTTAACTCAACATTGTGTATTCGATTACATGCCTACAAATTACATCGTGACATCAATGGGATGATATTCTCATATAAGTCATGTTATTGTCTCTATGCTAACACGAATATGTGTGATATCACATTCATATATCACATCAATAGTTATGTGACAATATAAATATTGTGTTTCTATCAACACGATTATTTAAATTATCGCGTTACTGGGAACATGATAAAGTGTAATATCATGTAATCTTAAATTAAATAATGCATGACTATTTCACCCATGAATGATGTATCATTGACTCCCAACTGATATCCGACATTCATGTTAGGATAAGCTGATACAAGCTTCACAACCCTCGGTTCTTCATCACTATTCACAGTCTACTTCCTTTCCAACAACAGTGATTATTCTCCATTTGCAACCATGTTCATCTCCACATACAAGGATAACAATTCTTTATTTGCCTTCTTATGAATGACAAATATTGATTGTAAGTCTTCATTATTGTCTAATTTATATGGTATAGATGATTTCGAAGATGAAATCAAATATTTCAAAGTCACATTACCATTAAGGACGACAAGTCTTTCTTTTACTTGTAGCAGCAACTTGCCGTACCTCGCTTGGGGATCAACGTTCTTAGCTACACCTTTTCACCAATGTACTCGCCATCATTTGCTATCTCTCCATTGTAATGCACACAAATAACAATTCTATCCATTATGAAGTTGAATGGGTCACTGTTGTGGGCAAAATGATGGTTTTTTCAACTGGAAAAACTTCCGTAGAGGAAAATAATGATAAAAAGAGTGCTACCATCTTCAATGGCCTGCTGGTGAGTTGCCACTATTCATATGCCGCTGGCAATCACACCTCTCGCTGGCAATCAATCCTCTCTACTGGAACAATACCCCCTTCCCACTTTTTATTAATAAGGAAATATATGAGGATTGAGTTTATTTATGACTTAGGGATAATTTTGTCCTAAACAAGGTCATATAAGATAAGTGTTAAAAACCAAGGAATAAAAAAACTCAATTGACTTCATAGTAAAAAATCTAGTCTTCACAAAAAACAAAGAGAGAATTGGTACAGTAGTATGTCATTCATTCTTGACCTGTTTGTTAAGTCTTTATGATAGATTTAGCATGAAAATGTGCTCAGAAACTACCAAAGCTCCATATTTGAATGTTTAAGTTCCAGCCACTTCAGCTCCAGGGTCTCGGCTCACCATCAAGCTCCCTTTAACTTGAACAGAGTGGTGATACATTAATCTTTTGTCACAAGGGGGGAATGCATGATCATCAGGGCAACCACAAGAATCCATTCCTTTGATATATAGTCTGGTCGTACATGAGAAATGACTCGTGGTATTGGAGAGAAAAGTAGTGGAGTTAATTGGGGGGAGGGGGGACACAAAGGAAAAGGAGGTAGGCATAGGGGAGCGTGAGGGGGAGCACAAAGCAAAATGATGGTGGGAAAGAAGAGTTTGGCAAAGAAAAGATACTTTAGGAAATTTTTAAAAATATAAATTTCAAATCCCCACTTAAATATACTTGTCTTATCCTTATGAATATGCATTTATATGTTTAATATAAATGATATTGATAAGGAAAAGGAAGTGGCCAGAAGGAGGAGAAGTCACCCTAGGAGGTGTAGGAGAGCATGTGGGTGTTTTGGGTGGGTTCTTGGCTAGGGAGGAAGGCGGAGAGGCCAACGAGGGCATGGGCACACTTGACCAACGTGGGGGTGGGGTCGATGGAACTGGCAGCCTTGAGGGGAAATGATGGGGGAAAACTAGAAATTGGCAAAATGTACAAGAGGGTAATTTTGAAAATTTTAGAAAAATTAAAAAATACAAATCCACTCTTAAATGTACCTACCTTATCCATACCAATATGCATTTATATCTTGAATATATATTTTCAAATTCAATGTAATGTTTGACAAAAACTAAAGACAACACAGTTGATTAGAAAAATCTTTGACCGCTTCTTTATAGTAGTATAGTATATGGAAAAAGTTAGTATAACCTTGGTTCGCGTGCATCAACACGAGCTTGGGCGGGCACAAGGGGCAGACATGTTGTTTGCCCCTAATCAACTGTTGTTATGCGCCGTTGAGGGATCAAAATCCAACTACCAATAGAGCCCGAGCTCATCGTCACACGTGTGAGCCCTACCTCTCATAAACGAAACTCATATATATATATATATATGTGTGTGTGTGTGTGTGTGTGTGTGTGTGTGTGTGTGTGTGTGTGTGTGTGTGTGTGTGTGTGTGTGTGTGTGTGTGTGTGTGTGTGTGTGTGTGTGTGATGTATATGGCTTTGATGATGAGTAATATAAATTATTATGCATTGGCCTCTCCCTTGAGCACTATTTATACGAGCTCGGGCTCATACATGGCTGCGTAAGCCTGAGCATATATTGTATGCAATCAGATTTCGATCTGACAGTGTACATAATTTAAGGGCAAATTAGTTTATGCACCTCTATACGATCGGATTTCAATCCAGTGGTTCTTGATGTCTGGGCACACACTAACACTCCTACAAATTTTTTCCTTCTTCATTCTAACAGTATAGTATATAAAAAGCCGCATTGACAAATCCTCAGCAACAATATTGGAAAGCGCTTGACACCGTTTTAATCCTTGCACCATTAGATCGGTATCTGAAAGCATACGATGCCCGGACTCACACTAGCGGGTGTAAACTCAGGCACAGCCATTTTATTATAAAGCTGCATTAAAAAACAATATTAAAAAGCGCTTGACGTAATGTTTAGTCCCAATCTCTTGTCAGTACAAGTTGCCAAAAAATAGCAGTCAGTTGTGTTATTTGTCTTTAAAGGTGAGAACTAGTTGGCCTTACTTGTGAGGTATTTACTTTTCCCAATAGTAGAAAAGTCATTAATGCCAATCCGTCGGCGGCTGCTCCCTATTAATAATATATTGATTAATTTATTAATAAACTATTGTGAGACTTATGGCAATTGCTATCTTATTAAGATATATATTAGTAAAACTAGAAGCTTCTATTTTTAAGAAACTACATGACAAAGATCCGCACACATACTTTATACTGATGAATTTACCATTTGGCCCCATGCTATGCTACATAGATACTTATTTTTGTACATTATCATAGCCCACTGTTTTTTGGTGGGCACTAAATACTATATAGCCCAAGTCCGGTTCCTGTGATATAAGTACTTGTCAATGTTCTTAAAAAATATTTATAAAATTTTAATAGTAATTCTAATCAGTTTGCAGCTTCTATTTATTTATATATTTTTTTGCTAAGAAGCTAGCCGTTTCTACTTCTCTATCCACTATTCCGTCCAAATTACTTTAAAAAAAAGCAAGGAAACAAGCCTTGCCTTTCCGTGGCCATTAGCCTCCCGTGAAAATAATGGTTTTATGCGTCTATTAAGATGTTTGTCTTGTTTCGTTGTTTTTCCAATCTGTTGGCAGCCAAAAAAACTCGACTCGTGAGTATAAGTTGTCTTATTTGTCTTTCAAATGAGAAAAAGTTGGCCTTATTTGAGGAGTACATTACTTTTCTAAAGCATAGAAAGCCATTGATTAAGGCTAATATGTCGCCGGCAGCTGCCTAGAGAACCCAACGGTCGGGTGAAGCTTTGAGTTGTTTAGAACTTATTTCATTTCAACTATTAAAGGAAAATACTATCAATGAGGTACATTGTTTAATTTATTACCAACAAGCAAACGATGTTACAAATTTGTTTCATATAATGAAACTGTAGTTCAGTTGTTCTCCATACCTACATGGAATGAAATTTTTGAGAAATAAATTGATTAATTTTTTATGTAGACAACATAACAATCAAGACACACACAAACATATCAAATTACAAAGACGGGACGCATCAGCTGATGAATACTGCCTCCTGCTTATCAGTATGGTGCTCTCAGTCTGTACGTGAATTCCGCAGGCATATCTGATGCATATATTTCAACGTTGCGAAGGTACTCCTCACCCCACGAGCGCTGCTTCATTTGCTTGCAGTTTATAAAATGCATTTCTCGGATGATTGGCATGGTTCCTCGTTCAATCACTATTCCCTGCAAGTTCTTGAGGTCCCATAGCTGTAGCTTCTTCAGTGCTTGAAATGAACCTTCCCGGAAGACCAAACCAGTCCCCATAAACGCATCCCGCAGTTCAAGCTCTTCCAGACTAGGTAGATCTTGAAGAGCAGGCAGTGGGTCTTGACTTAATCGAGAAGAGCGCAAGGACAGACGTGTGAGGCTGTCTAGCGAACCGACCCACTTAGGCAACTGGCTATTCAATTTCGCCACAAGCACAAGTTTATGAATATCCTTGGGTGGACGGGATATATGCTCCAGTTCAAGAGTCTCCCCCATTTCTGCCGTGAGAGAGAGATTGTTGAGTTTGTCCATCTTCTCGATTGATGAACACAAGTTTGCAGAATGGACTTCTCTGACACTGCTAATCCCAAATTTTCTCAATTGGATCAATTTTCCAACATTCGTTGCAATCGATTCATCAGCTTGGATGTATGCTAAGGTTTGTAAATTTGTCAACTCGCAGACTCCTTTTGGGGCTGGTATTCCGGGATAAACCACGTAGCCTGAAGAAGCCGAAGGGAGATAGAGGTGGCGCAGCTTCTGCAGAGTTGAGATTCTACATGGTAACTTGTTCATTTCTGTTCCTCGCAGGTCTACAATCTCAAGACTCAAGAGCCTTCCAAAGCCTTTGGGAAGATCAGCGACTCTAGTATTTCTCAAACTCAAGTATCTCAAATTGAGCAGTTCATCTAATTAGTCTGGAAATTTGTTGATTCGAGCACCCTCAAGGTCTAAAACCCTAAGGAATTTGGTGTGCGACCACATTTTCTTCATCGAAAAGCTCAGATCTGGGCTGTAATCAAAGCTTAAAATAGAATGGAGGTGAAACTTACCCGTGCAGTCCAATATTTTTGGTTCTTTTGTTTGGATGGATATGCGACGAGCATGGCAGCACGGCTTTTCTTCTTGCCCATCATGCACCACCAGAAACTTTTCTTCCTTTGAGATCCACAGAGCTAACTCACGCATAACATCGTGCATTCTGTATGACTTGAATCTCGTGGAGGATCTGGTAGAAACCTGAAGCAAGTTCCTGTTGACGAGTTCCTTGAGATATTCCTCGGCTTTGTCTTCCCGTGACCACCCACTGCGTTCCTCGACAAAGCCTTCTGCTATCCACAACCGAATCAACTTGTTCTTCTTCATGACATAGTCTTCAGGGAAGATGCTCAAGTATAAGAAGCAATGCTTAAGATGGTAAGGTAATTCGTTGAAGCTCAACGAGAGAACCGTCTCACAATGGTTGTTAGTCAGATACCAGCCAAGTCTGTGTTGGACACGGTTCCACTCCGTCACAGTAATATTGGCCGTCGAAGCCATGAGCCCAGCCATCGCCACAATTGCCAGAGGCAACCCTCCACATCTGCCAACAATCGCCTTTGCTGATCTCTCTAATTCTGAGGGACAGATTCTACTTACAAAAGCCTCCTCGCAGAAGAGAACCCAAGCATCTTCAGGGCCGAGAGGCTGGAGTGAGAATTCGCGACGTGGATTTTCTAGGGAGGAAGCCACCTCTTCATTGCGAGTTGTAACGATTACCCTGCTTCCTCTATGATTTATTGGGAACGCAGATCTCAAACCTGGCCAGAGGTCTTTATTCCACACATCGTCTAATACGATCAGATACTTCTTGGCTTCCAAATGGTTGAACAGCTGTTTGATAAGAATCACATCGTCCTTCATATGATCATCCGCTCGACCCACAAACTGGCGGATCAGCTTCTGCAGCAGCTCAATTATGCTGTAGGACTGCGAGACCGTGATCCAGGCGCAACAATCGTACTGGGTATTGACCTGACAGTATGCACTGTGCACAAGAGTGGTTTTGCCTAAGCCACCCATTCCTTTCACCGCAATCACCATGCGCAAAGGCTCCTCCTCTCTCAACCAGCTGACCAGGGTATCTCTTTCCCCAACGAAACCCACAAGAGGGCGATCCTGATTGCCCGGAAAGGAGGTACGTTCTGAGCGAAGATGCCTGGAGCTTTCATGAGCATGGCTGGTTGAACCATGGAGGCTTGCTTCAATATTTTGGAGGCCATAGCTCTGTGCCAGTTGGGAGATCCCTTTAAACTCAGACAGAATATCCTTGGCATGGGTTGCAATGCCGTGATTCTCAGGGAAGGTTATAATGGAGTAAGCGAATTTACGAAAACCAACATAGCGAACAGGTGGAAAGGTCGCCATGTAGTATGTAAACTCGTCCATGACGTCCTCCGCTTTATAAGCAGTGTCTCGTACTAGTTGTTTCCATTCTTTTAACTTTCTGGCTTTTGTTGCATCCCAAACTTCTCCTCTTCTGGCATCATCCTCCAGGAAGCCTCTAACGATCCTCAACTCCTTACTCATCATGTCGATTTTTTTGGGCACTTCACTTAACAAGCTCACTTCTTGCCTGATCGATTCGATCAAGAAGGCAACAAGGCCGGTCGCCGTACCGCCGGCGAAGGAGGCTAGTGCTTCTTCAGACATGGTTTCTTTCCCCTACTCGTGTCAATCGCTTCTTCTCTTCTTAGTTAACACTTAGATGCAATTTGCTCGATGAGATGGTTCCCTTCCAACTTCCAAGTAATTGCGAGGTTCACGACCAAGTTGACCCGGTGACTGAACGACTTGAAGATTCGCTTGCGCCATCAATTCAGTGGGATCAAGGGCCGGTGAAACTTGAACATCGGATTTATTCAAGCTTAGCTGTTTACCAAGTTGATATTTTCCTTTAATATTCCCTCTGCCTCACATTAATATTTCCATTTTGATTTTTAAATTAAAACAAGTTCTATGCATCGCAAAATAGTGCTCAATAATCTTCCACTATACTCTCCCTCCATCTTATATTAATAGCTTCATTTGGTCTTTTTTGAAAAACTAATAGAGCTACTAATGTGGGACAGAGGGAGTAGAAATATACATCTAAGATATGACCTCTAAGAGCCTCTAATGTTGGTCTTCAAAAATAGTTGATGGAGGTATTTAAATGTCATCTTTATTTGCATTTGTAGCAAAATAGAGAGTCAGGAACTCAAACCATAGATATCATTTTCAAGCAAGAAAAGTCATAACTTTGAAAAATGGTAATAAAAATATTAAAAAGTAAGTATTTGAGGTCTCAATATGGAATTTCAAAATTGAAGTCCAAGTGAAGGATTTCCTCATAGGAAATGACGTCTAGGTTAGAGTCTAGAGGGGCTCTAAATCTGTCCACCATAGAGATGCTTTAATGGAGTCTAAGAAAAAGGTAAATATGAGAAACAAAATAATAAGTATTTTATTTGTAAGAAAATAAACTAGGTTGCCGATAATTATTGTTTTAGATGGAAGAGATGCAAGCACCACATTCATGCTCGATCCAAATGATTACAAATTTTAAAATAAAGAACAAGTATATTTTATCGAAAAAGAAGATAAACAAAATCACATATTCTACTCTTGCAAGAATATATAAGAATAAAGAAATAAAGTTAGATACTTGGATAGTGGTTGTAATCACCACATGATGGGCAACCGGGAGAGCTTTGTGAAATTTGAACAAAATGTCAACTTTCAAGTAAACTTTTGTGAAGAAAAAATGCATAAAGTTGGAGGCAAAGGAATTATAGCTTTCTAAACAAAAAGATGTGATTGTAAACTTATTCACAATGTTCTTTATGTTCTCGATTTGACACAATTTTTTTAAAATATTGGCCAACTTATATAAAAAGGTTTTAAAGTGCATTTTAACAAAGTTGGAGGTATTATAATTGATAAAAGCATGTGGCAAGTAATAGTAAAAGTCAAAATGGTACCAAATAAGGTATTTCAACTAGTTACATCTACTTGTGCAAACGATAGAATGACGGGTATTTATATAGATGACTCTCTCTTACGACACTTGAGGTTTGGACACTTAACTATAAGAATCTTACTTTACTCAACTAAAAAAACATGGTCTTTGGACTTTAAAGAATTAATCAAGAAAAAAAATTGTGAGATGTGCATTTATAGAAAACAACATATACTACCATTACGGAGATAATTTTGGAGATAAAAAATACCACTTGAACTTGTTGATGCCGACATATGTGAACTAACAAGTACTATCATTCAACAAGAAAAAAATATTTTCTACTCTTTGTATATGATTTTATAAGAATGATATTGGTTTATCTTATAAATGTCTAATCGAATACATTTTTTATAATTTTGCAATTCAAGACATTTGTGAAAAATTAAAGTGGGAAAAAATTAAAAGCCTTAAGGACTGAACCTTGTGGTGAGTTTATATGAAGAGATTTTTAGAATTTTTGTAAAGAATATGACATCAAGAGAACCTAACAACTAGCTAACACCTCAATAAAATGATAAAATGGAGAGAAGAAATAGAATAATTGTGGAGATGACAAGAATCATGCTAAAAGGGAAGAATCTTTTAAACAAATTTTGGGTGGAAGCCATTAATACGGCCACTTGCATATTTAATAGGTCTCCAATAAAGGTGGTTTAAAGCATGACACCATATGAGGCATGCCATAAGAAAAAATCATAAGTAAGCTACTTTAAAATTTTTGAATGCTTTACTTATGTTTTCTTATACAAAAGAGAAGCAAGTTTGATAAGAAATAAGAAAAATGTATCTTCATTAGATATAGTGAAGAATCTAAGGTTTATAGACTTTTCAATCACAAAACAAAGGACTTAATTATATCAAGATATGTGGTCTTTGATCAAGAAGGCTCATGGAACTTTGAAAAAAATAATAGTAAAAAAATATATGTTGAAGATGAGAAAGAAAGAGCTTCATCAAGTCAATAAACATAAAGTTAATTACAACCACAAGAGCATGAGTCTTCTTCTTCTCACCATGACTCAAGATAAAATTCAAGCATATGACAAATTAATTCAAATAATGTAGATGATGATTCACCTCTAAAAAAGGCACACTCATTTTAAGAAATTTATAATGAATGTGATGTTATATTATTTTCTTGTGATCTAACAAAATTTGAAGATGCTTAAAGAGAAGAAGTTTGGATAGAAGCAATTGATAATGAGATAAATATGATTGATAAGAATAAGACATGAGAATTAGTTGATAAACCTCAAGACAAAGATGTAATTGGATTGAAATTGGTATATAAAGCAAAGTTCATACAAAAGGGTATTCACAACAACTCAATATCGACTTCAATCCAATATATGCTCCCGTTGCTAGAATGAAAACTATAAGAATTGCTCTTTCACTTGCCCCTCAATTAAAATTATAAGTATATTAATTTGATGTCAAATCGGCCTTTTTGAATGGGGAACTAGAAGAAGATGTTTATATTAAGCAACCACAGGATATAAAGTCAAAGGTAAGACATGAACAGTATACAAACTCTACAAAGCCTTGTATGGACTCAAACAAGCTCTAAGATAGAGCACAACTTGTTCGACACGGTGTATTAGTTTCAAAAGTCTTCATTTGACACAAGAGCAGTAAGTATTTTTTTATCATAAAAAAAAACATTAAGAGAGGCAAAGGTCACTTGTGCCATCAATTGAGTGGGATCTAGGGTGAGTGAAACTTGAACAAGGGATTTGAGTTCCTTTTATTCAAGCTTAACTCTGTACTAAGTTGATATTTTCCTTGAATATTTATTTTGTCCCACATTAACAGCTTTATTTTATTTTTTAAATAAAACAAACTCTAAACATCGTAAAATAGTGCTAAATAATCTTCCTTATTCAAACTATACTCCCTCCATCCTATATTCATGTAATGATCCAGATTTTTCCGCAGTTTCTACTTTTGTTTTCAGGAGAAAATCAACTTGTTTCTTATAATTAGCTTATATTTTGTTCCATATATGTATGTGGTATTCCGTTTGGAGCTTAAAAGTAAATAGAAAGGTTTTACATGTATATTAAACCTTTGGCGTGAAGAGAGGGTTTCAACATGCAAAAGGGGGTTTTGCATCTAAAATACGCCTTTGGCATGTAAGTTGAGGCTTTGGTGCGCAAAATAAAAATCCGATGCGCGAAGGGAGACTTTGGTGTGAAAAAGGCATGCCCAAAGTGTATGTTGGAATTTAGGCACATTAGGGGAGGCTTGGCACGTGTACGAGAGAGGCGACGCGTGAAAAAGGAGGCTTGACGTGAAAAGCTCATAAATGAATGGTGGATCATGGCTTTTCAGCCACAACCCTTTTGTTTATTCCAGAACCTCGAGAAGCTCCCAACGCACAGGAGGGAACCGAGGGCTTTTCCGGACCCTCCATCGTGTCTCTGATGTCATCGGAATTCGCCACTTCTTGCCGGATCTAGTTTCACCCAGCTACCACGAGTCCTGTGGTACCGACTATAACTACCACTGCCTTGTCTTTGCTCCTCGCGCTACCGGAATTTGGCTTGTTTTCTACCATTTTGGCCATTTGGAGCATCGGAGCACCTTATGGCTACCGTCGTGCACCATTTTCAGCCGGCCACCACCTCTCTACCCCTCCTCCAGTCAGAGGCTTCCTCCCCATGCCCTCCTCTCTCGTCTCTGGCCATCCTCCATCCGTCGGTTAAAATTTTGCACCCAAAAAACCAATTGACCAGGATAGCAAAACGTGTTGTCTGGCGGCCGTGTGACCTTGCCGGATGCCGTGGCTGGCCACTGTCGCCTTGTTTCTCCTACTCACCTCTCTACCTTAACCCACGCCCCTCTAGCTCTTATATGTGGGTTTTAGCCTCCGGAACCATGTTTATCGACCTCTACCGGGGAAGGTTTTAGCTTCTAATGATTCGCCACGACACTCGGTGACCGACAGTGGAGCTAGACACCACACCGAATTTGGGTTTGCATATCAGCCCTTTTGGGCATAGTGTCCACCCCGACCACCTCTTGTACGCGTCGACGGGAACCATGGAGATTGACAGACATTGAATCAGGACCGGACCATTCATCACATAAACCCTTGGCAAGACTACTACACTTTCTCACCCAAGGGCAACTTGTTTCATAGAAAGCAACGCTTCGGTTTGCCCAATTTGCCACTAACGCCTCCACAGTTGTGCGCCTTGACATCATTCGTACGCTAGGAAAGCGAGGTAGGGGGCTTTGATCTTGTAATTCCATCATAGTGTGCTTGGTATGTTAGAATGCATGCTAGGGCCAATATAATTACATGCTTCATAATGTGTAATGCTATGATATCGTATGCAATGGTATGATATTAGCTTATGCGAACGCTAATTAAATGACATGTTATCGGCTCGATAAATGATGGATTGTACATGTTTGTAGTGCAATTATTTGCATGCTAGTAAGATAATTTATATGCATGCCTATGTAATAGTTTATACATATGTTGGATGTGCTATAATTGTAAGTAGTGTTTGGTTGGATGTGTGTGGTTTGACATGTAGAATGGTGGATGTTTATATCGATAGCATTGATGTGTGTACGCTTGATGGGCTAAAGTTAGTTTGGACTGGATCAGGCTTTGATGCAATGAGCGGAAAGCTTCAGGGTTTAGGGGGCAAACAAACTTAGTTTTGGGCTTACTGGAAGACTGTATAATAGTATGATTTTAGAGGAAAATTATACGAGCATAAAGTAATTAATTCAAATTAGAATGTTAAGTAAAACTAAAATATTAACCTTGTGAGTTTGAGACTTTAGAAGTTTGACAGATTAAGTTCCATGGTTGAGCTAGCCGGTGATTAATCGGTTAAGCATTTCTCATGTCTAACCATGGTGTGTATCTTGTGGGAGTTTGTCTATATGTTGTATTTTAAGCTGGGGCGTTTGATGCTCTATTGAGAGCACCGTATGATTCTACCAAAGAGTGGCACTGTATGAATTCTGCCCAAGAGTGGCAGTGGCATTATAAGTCCCCTAAAGTGTGGGCGATTGTGTGGCCGTAATGTGTGGGCATTTATGTTTGCGCGCTCAGATAAGTAGTATTATGGAACTACTCTTACCTATTTGATCATGTGCCCCATGAGCATAAGTATGTCTTGCCTTCGGAAAAGTCCATGGCATCTAGTACTCCCTAGAGGTTAAGGTGATGCCCTAGTGACATTCATTTCCGTCAACATTGGAGCTTATTAGCTTGATAATGAGCTCTAGTTATCGATTGTAAGTGTATGTGTTGAGTAAGACTGTAAAATCAAGAGTGCTAGTGTATGTGTTGAGTAAGAGTGTAAGATCAAGACTATAAGTGTATGTGTTGAGTAAGAGTGTAAGATTAAGACTATAAGTGTATGTGTTGAGTAAGAATGTAAGAGCAGGATTGTAAGCGTAGGAGTTGGGGTAAGACAGTATGAGTAAGATGGTAAGTGTATGTATATGTGTAAGATTGTGAGGTAAGATTGGACGAACATGAGTTCGTGATATGTGTGTAGTTATGAGCATCATATTTTGAGAGACTTTGATTATTCATGTTTTACTACTTCATGTTATATTTCATGAATGCAGCTACGTTTGGCTTTACAAGTTCATTGTTTAGAACTCCCCTACTGAGTATGAAAATACTCATTTTCCCTCTACTGAATTTTAGATACTTCAGTGACTTCTACGGGTCCTAGCACGAAAGCTTTGTAGGCGGTACTTAGTTTTTGGAGGAGAGGTCAGACCTTCAAACTTCAGGTCAATTTTTTACTATTCAGTTTATTTTGTTTAGTTATGCCACGATCTGATGTGATTGTTTAGTATACATGTATTAGGCGAGTTGTGAGCTTATGCATATATTATTTTGGACTTGCATATGGACTGTTTATGTGGCACCCCATGTTCCGATTACAATTAACCTATGAGGGTTAGGGATAATTATGTAATTTTAATTAAATTTTAACAGGTTTAAGGCATAAAATTTCCGTATCTAGTTAGAGCTCGAAGTAATGAGCATAGCGAATCAAAGAACATGCAAAACGAAGGTCAAGAACGAAAGTTACGACCTTGGGAAGCTTGCCACATAGGCGGGGCCCATTTTGAAAGTACGAGATAACCTACTCATGTGGGGTCTAGTTTTTAGAACCTCCCCTTTCCCGGAGACACTTTACCCTTCCCGCGCCTGTAGGTGGCAGACAGAACCTCCCCTTACCCTGGGCATTTCCCCAATATAGGGTCGCTAACTCGAGGAATAAATGCTTTCATTGCATAGAACACCCTCAAATTAGCTAAGAACGCTTTTAAAATGGAAGAAAATAGACTCAAATTGACTTCCGAAACTCCTTCGGAAGTTTGACGAAAATGAGAATTTATATGAAAATGGCGTGCGGGCGTATGAAGGAAGATGGAATACGCACGCATGTGCTCGCGCCACATGGCGCATTTCATTGGGCTGCCAAACAGGTGGGGGCAAGTGACGCGCACATCACCGCGTTGCGCGCTTCGCTGCATGTTCAACACGCGACACACGCATCGCGCGATCAACTGCGTCCCGCGGACAACTGTGATCGCGCAGTGCATCCGCGGCTCGGCAGCGTGGCGGCTTGGCTCTAGCTCTGGCTCAGCTTGGCTAGTTGACATCAACTATTTCGTCTTTTCTTGAATATTTTATTATTATTTTATTTAAATACAATTCAAACTTCAAAACGCAATAACTTCTTATCCCGAAGTTGGAATTGCACGTTCTTAGTACCGATGGACTTGTATTAACGAACCCCACTGCCTACGGGCTTGGGAAGGGTAAAGTGTCTCTGGGCAAAGGGAGGTTCTGTCCATCGCCTACAGGGCGGGAAGAGTAAACTGTCTCCGGGCATGGGGAGGTTCTTTCCACCACCTACGAGCGCAGGAAAAAGTATATCCGGGAAAGGGGACGTTCTGTCCGCTGCCTACGGACGTGTGAAGGGTAAAATATCTCCGGGCAAGGAGAGGTTTTGTCCGCCACCTATGGGCAAGAAAAGTAAGAAGTATCTCTGGGTAAGGAGAGATTCTGTCTGTCGCCTACGGGCGTGTTGTGATAAAAGTATCCCGGGTCAAGGGGAGGTTTTGTCCACCATCTCCGGGCCTAAAAGGGAAAACGTTCTGAAGAATCGAGCAACTCCGAATGTTGCCACTTCTAGAACTGCAGGGGAGTACTCTTTTCTGACCTTCTAATTTAATATGATTTATATGAATGCACATCTTAATTAGTAATATACTAATTAAGATGTATAATTTGCTATGATTTGATATATTCTAATATGTTCCTATTCGATCTACTTTGATATATTCTGCAATGATCCAAATTACACTAAAATGCTCTATTGTAATATGATATACTCCGATCTGATCTGATATGATCAGTATAGTCGGATCAAATCTGCTATTATTTGATAAGATCTAATATGATCCAACATGCTTTATTGTGTGTTCTGCTCCGCTCTATGATAGAGTGGGATGTGTGGTTTTTTTACTATTCTGCTTACCAATATGAGATGTGTATTTCGCTGATTTATTGGCTTCCGTTTGACTCTGATGATTTATAAGATTTCCGTCTGATTCCGAATGATTTATTCAGATATAAACTATACGTATTTTATCGTATGTGATTTTCTTATGTCTGATAAATGTATTAACCGTTAGGCAAAACTACGTTTGGATCCGATCGTATTGAAATAATATCGTGGATGTTATCCAATATGTACGCAAGCAACTAATGGTACATTAACGTTGGCTCGATCCAAATTAGTTATAAAATTAGGTTTGTTCTGATCTACGCACAATGGAACATTAAAACTTTGTAGTGTGTGGACGAATGTTATGACTCTTGCACGAGTCTGCAGCTCCTAGTCAGTCCGATTTTAATTTTTTCGCTTATTTTAATACACTCTGATTCTGTCTTCCAAACTAACCCCGGTCTGGGTCAGGTTTTCCGGGTCGGGGCATTACAATTTACATTTGAACTGTTATCAGACTTGTACTCGGCTATGCCTAGGAGATGTGTATTTAAGCCCATGGCCATGACACTCATGATTTTATACGTGTTTGTTTGATCTCACGCCCAAGGTAATTAGCTGATGTGTTTTGATGATTTGAAGGAAAAAATTTAGGTTGTATAGTTTTAAATTGATTATGTGAGAAAAATAAAATATTTTTATAGGTTTTGATTTTTCTCAATTTTTACAAATTATAGCCCTTATATTGCAAAAATATTTCATATAATTTGTGGAAAATAGTTTGAAAAACCCAAGGCATGACAATTAATAGCTATATTTGTTTTTCTTGAAAAAATAAAATGAAACTACTAATGTGGAACAGCGGGAGTGGAATTATGCATCTATGAGTGGAATTATCAAGAAAAAAAAAGAGGCAAAGGTCGCTTGCGTTTAGTGGGATCAAGGGCAGGTGAAACTTGAACAACAAATTTGGGTTCTTTTTATTCAAGCATAACTATGTAAATTTTTTTAAATATTTCCTTAGCTTTATTTTATTTTTTAAAATGAAATAAGTTCTAAGCATAACAAAATAGTGCTAAATAATTTTTCTTATTTGAACTATACTCCCTCCACCCTATATTAATGAAAAATGATATTTTTACTATACTTTCTCTATATCGAAAGACTTACTCCATGTCTAATTTCATAGAAAATGCGAATCACACTTAATAATATGGAGATCTACTTTTCTCTATCTAATTATAAATGGATTAAGGTTTTTTGTGTAGAGATAGTGGACTAGGACATTAGCTTTTTATATTAATAGTTTATTTAATTTTTCTTGAAAACCCAAATGAAGTTACTAATGTGAGACTGAGGGAGTAGAATTATATATCTAAGATGTGATTCCTAATAACATCTAAGTATGCTTTTAACAAATTGAACCCCTCTATTTTAGTGCTCCTTCAGTCCCACATTAATTGCCCCTATTTGGTTTTCTAAAATGAAATAATTACTATATTCATTTAGTTTTCTAAAATAAATTAAATATGACTACTAATGCAGGAGAGAAGGAATTTGTAATATCAATAAATTTCAAGGAAGCCAAAAAAAAAGGCTGGAACATAACTTAATAAGATTGGGGTAACATGTATAGGGATTAAATTTGTTTGGCAACCATGGATAAGGCCCTTTTTTATTGTAAAATATTTTCCAATCCAGATAGTACGAGGGGTAACACGAGAATTATTGAATCTAGTTCTCAAATTTTCCACTCAGTATTTGTGGGTGATGTGACAGTTTCTCATTGTCGGTCACCTAGCCATGATAACGAAGATTAGTAGGCTAGACAAGCCCCTTTTTTATCCTATTCGGTCCCACGTCCATGTGACCATTAATTGTGGAGTCGTACAGGAGAAGGGTTCGCAATGGGCCCCCAAGTAAACGCCGGGTGATGATCATTATAATATGTTTATAACTGTTTTACACACCATAGCTCTATTAATTAAGAAACTGTATTGAGCGAGGTTGGTTGAATCTAATCTTGTATTCCATTATACATACCTGATGTGAGCTAGCTATTGGGGGAAATTGTAGATTAGAAGACAAGGTGTTTATTTTCATGGAACAAAAGTTGCGTAGTTATGTGGTGTTTGCGTCGTCTTCCATCCATTTGTCCAACATGATGTCCAAAAGCACGAAGCCCTAGCAAATTCTATATCATGTAAGATTCTCATAGTGGAGGATGTAAAGGACCGGCTTATTGGTAGTATATTCTGGTAGTAAACTTGGTGTTTCTAATTTGATGACTCATCACATGAAGCAAATTAGGTTTTTAAACATGGCATCAATCTAAGGCAGGGCAAACTATCTTCAATATGATATACCAGGCAATGGTATTGATTATTGAGGGATCGGCCTGAGTCAACTTGGTTGAAGACACGTTAACCTCAATTTTACTTCCGACAAGGGAAGAAAGCATACGTGCAGATACCATTGTTCCAAGAGCATTTCTTAGAAATAGCTCAAAATTATTATTTTTCTTAAAAACGTCCATAAGTATTAGGTATTCTATGAAATGGACTTGTGTACATAAAAGTCTACACAAGTGGCCAACCCAAATACCCCCACCTCTTACTTCCATTTCCAGTACACTAACCTAGCTCCGCCCTACGTACCTTTGCTTCCCAACCCCACCCCGCCTCTACTTCCCAACCCCACCCCGCCTCTAGCTTCTCCTCTTTTACCTCTTCCTCTTTTACTTCTCCTTCTCTTCTACCTCTTTCCCTTTTGTCTTCTCCTTCTCCTCTTCTACCTCTTCATTCTCCTTCTCCTTCTCCTTCTCATATTCTTTTTTTTTTTCTTTTTCCTTTTCCTTCTCATTCTCTTTTTTTTCTATATTTTCCTCTTTCTTGAAATCTAGTTCGATTGACTGAAAATTGACTGTAGTAGTTTAATTTTTTTTTCTTTTTCTTTACAAGCTCTACATAAAAATATCCCAACTACTTAAAATTAACTGAGTTTTCTTCTTGACAGTCAACGGTTGACAACTACTAGATTTAAAGTTATTTTATATTCCTTAGCTCCCTCTTAGTTTATTTTTTTCAAATAGTTCATTGCATATATCGAGGGAGCTACAACAACATAGTATATTTTGTTATTACCCTTTTTACTATAATAAATATATTAGTTAGTACCTTTCCATTGTCAATTGTTAGCTACATATTATCATGAGTACCGAAAGCTCAAAAACAAGTAAAAATAAAACTTATTATTAACTCTAACAAGTTGAACATGCTTATAAGTTCATTTTTTCAAAATGAAACTTGCAAAGAAAAAAAATTAAAATTTTAAATAGCTACAAGGTTAGTTTATGGTCCACTCCGTTGAATTTTATGAAAGGAAGAGTAAAAGAGAAAAAGATGGAAAAAAAAGGCAGATGATAAAGAGGAAAAGAAGGCAAAAGAGAAGTTATTGGAGGATGGCAGGCTCAATAGGTTGGTGGAAATAATTAATAATAGAGGGGTAGTGGGGGTGGGTCATTTGTGGCCATTTGTAATTTTTGGGAATACTCAAAACCTATAAAGTTCTAGGAATAAACAATAGGTCATGGTTATTTTTTAGAAATTATGCTCTTGTTCAAAATATTTTTCTAGATTCTTTGAACAAGTTGATTAGGCACTTAGCTCATATCCATCTTCTCATCATCATTAATGAGTGGGACCTATTCTCATTATCATTTATGAATGGTAATGAAAATAGGTCCCACTCATCAATAGTGATGGGAAGATGAAATAGGCTTTTGACATACATTTTTTGAATGTCACGTAAACATTTTTCTTCCATTTATTGTCTTCTCCGCAGGGAGCTGAGGGTTTAAATGGAGCGAAGCCATTGTTGGAAGAGAAATTCACGCCATTAAGAATTCATTAATTCTCTTAGTATAAATAGTTAAGGCGGCCTATAGTTGAGGGGACTTGTGAATTTTGAATGATCGTTTGATAGATCTGGAGGTTGAGCTTGGCTGCTCCCATTGGCTACGGATCTGGGAGAGATCTGTGTTTGAATCAGCTTGTGGTTGCAGCATCTTCGTTCCCAAACTTGATTTCGTTTCGGTCTTATTAGAGCTAAGTGAAGCTCATCTTCTTATTGAATTCATTTTTGTATTTGAATTTAGTTTGTAATGGTTCATTCGTTAGTTGAATGAATCCAGGAATGTGTTGACTCTTGTTTGAAATTCTACTGAACAATTGAATTTCATTTGTTGATTGTAGATATCTGTTACAAAAGTGAGCTTGAGTTTTCATTTCTGATTTTAATTTTACATTTAATTGTGAATCAATAGGCAATTGCTGGAATCTGAGATCTGAAACTTCAGACAGTTGAAGCTATTAATCCCAAATTGGTAAATCGATTCCATCACTATAGTGATATAGTCAGCTTTATGGGAAAACACGAAAGTTTCCTTTTTTTATTATGGCTGGTAGAGATTCCAATCATCCTGCGGTAAAGATCAAGGTGTCTAATCTGTGTCTAATCTGGACTTTACATTTCGTCATACGCTTTGATGAAAACGAATTTACTGAGAATTGTCCCTTTCGTTTCATTATCATTAATGAGAGCAATTGCGTGACCTCGGAGTGAAAAAAATTTCCAGTGAAAGTGTGGAAACGAGGCAAATGTCCAGTGGAACACACACCAAAGAGTGGGCCAAGTTTCAGAGACAGATTGCAAATGTCACACGTTTTGCTACAGGTTCGAAAGAAGCAGAAAATATAGAAAGAGGGCTTGTGTCGACCTGGTCCAAATCCAATACAAAGAATTTAGACACTGTACACTTAGCTGTTTGGACGAAGATCCATGAACAAGATTTGTCTAAGATAACAGGAAATCTTGTAAATTAGGTTTAGTTATAAATTTTTTTAAATGTATCAGATTTGCATTGAATCGTTGGATTCATCATGATTTGTAATTAATTTTTATTTTCTTAAATAATGTCTTCATTAGGAGATTTTATGATTAATCAAAGGAGGTAATCTATTTTTTTATTTTGTTTCCATTTATGCCCTTTGAGTCTTGTGTAATGAAAGATGGTTGGTGTGATTACACAGGCCTTTCTGTAGCTCTGCTCTATAAGCAATCGAGGCTCCAGCGTCTCAAGGTGGTGCCGATTGGAGACTCGGCGGTGGTCGAGTTCAGCCTCCTCCATAGCCACCATCAGCATCGAGTTCCATACTCGCACCCTCGTCATTGCACACAACTCCGTCAAAGGCCCAGATCTGGGATACCTCCTACGAAGCTATGATCGAAAGCTTTGGCAATTCCTTCTATTTCCCTCGAGCATTTTGGTGTATTTTGGTCGCATTTTTCTATCGCCGATTTGTCATTTTGTTTTAGAACAAATGCTTGTTGTTTAATTCCGTTTCAGGTGAATTTGTGAATACTTTTCGTTGTTGTGATGAATTTGAGAGAAAAGAGGTGTGCTTGGAGGGGTTCAAGTTGTACACGACGAGCACTGTCATGGCGGGGTTCGACCCCTACTTCAACGCCATCACTAGCCTCAATGGTTCCGGCAAGTCCAACATACTCAATTCCATCTGCTTCGTCCTCGGCATCACCAACCTCTTGCACGTCCACTCCTCCAACCTCCAGGAGCTCGTCCACAAGGAGGGCCAAGCCCTTGATGATAGCATGTTAATATGTGCTTCAGATGATAGCATGGCTATCTTGATTGCTTTTAAGGCTCTGGAATTGGAAATTTTAGGCTTGACCACAATCTTTGGTAATGTCAGGACTAAGGATGCAACTTGCAATGCGTTGCTTTTGGCATGCATGTGACTTGCAATGCATTACTTTTGGCATGCATGTCTTCTTTCTGTCCCCTAAACTGAAAATATATTATTTTTTGTTTACTTGTGTAAATGAGGCTCTGTTTATCTCAAAGTTCTTGATTTTTTTTCAGTTTTGGTCTTTGCTGAAATGCTCACAAGGTCTTTGCTAAAATGCCCAATAGAGATGTGGTCGCTTCAATTGTTATGATTGATTGTTATAGCGGTTACGATTGGTTAAGAGAGCATGCAAAATATTCAATGTAGTTGAAGCTAAGGACACTATTTGTTAGACGGCTTTGATTGATGCCTTAACTCGCAAAATGGGTGCATGAATGACACTGCCAATGTTGGTTGTCTACTTTGTGATCATAACTAGATTCATATGGAACTTTGGTCCTTTTCCAGGATCTGCAACAAGAGCATGTAAACTGCACTTGCACAGGTAGGCATGTGGTATAGCGTTCCTAGCCAGGTTACTCGATCCACCCAATCGATGTATGAAAGTTGTGTAGGTGCATAGGTGATTGACATTGTCTTCTACATACTTTGGATAAATTGTAATAGGATTGTCTTCGGATGCTTTTTGGGTTTGTTACTAATGAAAGGAATCACCAAAAACAATGATTGTTACTTCCTTTATGCTTTTGATGTATGATGTACTGGCGTTTCATTGGCTGGCTAGGTAACCAAACTGCAAACATTTTTAGGAGGGTATTTCTCTTGCAGGAATGTTGAGGAAAATTTTACTATTTACTATTGTTTTATATTTGATAATTTTACACGTAATGAACCCTGGATATGTCAAGCTAGTTTAGAGGAAATTATTGTAGGTATAATATACACAATTATGTTATGCACAATTTTTACACCTTTTTTTAAACTTTAATTATCTGAAAAGGTTTTGAGAATTTGTTTTAAACTTGGGGTTGCTTATATTGCTTGCATATGATTTCTCATTCGATTTTTGAAGTTACTTTTACTAACCTATGATTCAGTAAGTATATACTAAAATAAAGATATGTTTTGTGTCTTTGTTAATGTCTGTTCTGTTTGTTAAATAGTAAACTTCTGCACTCATGAACAATTACTTGATGACTTTTACATTGAATTTAAATTTGGATTGATTTTCTTTGGAATATTGGTTATAGTTGACACTGGTATCTGTCATTTAAATTGGTTACAGTAATGTATCATTTTCAAGAATATTTTTCTGAACAATATTCTTTATTGAACTGGATTTTGCCTCTACAGCCTGTCGGCCAACTTGTTTTGAATAAGAATATTGACAACTTCTTTACTAAGAATGAACAGCTTGCCTTTTGCCCTGCAATTATTGTACTTGATATTTATTATTCCGATGACAAGTTGCTCCAAACTAGGATTATCTCTTATGCCAACACCCAAAGGCACAGACTTAAACCAAATTATCTGATGTTGCCATCGTGCCACATTATTAACTACATCAGATATTATTGGTGTTATGTTTAGACATGGTTTTAGATCTTCACATAGGGCATCTGTGTAGTTTCTAACTGATGAATCCACTTTCATATAGTTTTAACAAATATGATTTATTAACAAATTTCTCGTGAATCAAATTTACATAATATGTATTAGCCAAATGTAAAATTTTTTGTCAATGAATTTAATTAATCAAATTCAAGTGAATCTTAATTTACACCCACTAATATATATCAAACAGCCCCTTAATAGAAAATTAATGCAACTAACAGTTTGCTATTTCTTTGGACTGTAGGATGGGTGTTTATGGTCGATTTAGCTCTAGACTTCTTTTTGCACTTTATGGGATGATAAGGTAATACTTTCTTTGTCCGGGAGAGAGTGCCTGAATTCTAAAATAGGTAATTAAAATTTAGGAAAGATTGGGGCATGTAACTAAAACATGAAAAAAATATAAGTTTTAGTAATTTTTAAGGCCTGCCAACTAAAGATATTTTATTATACAAAGTCTGAAAAATTACTTTATTTATAAGACAAATTTTCTTGAATTCAGACACTCTAGAATAGAGGGAGTATAATAGCTTTATGTGTAAATTAACAAGTATTCGCTTTTGGGCATACGACTTCGATCGTACAGACCTTAAGATCAAGGTCATTAGGGTTCAAATCAGCTAGGTGTCACTCCCACCATAACTAGTGGGAGTGCCCACTCAGCGTTGGATGCGCGCACTCAAATGCATTTGGTGCCCCAAAACGTGTTTGGTGTTGATGGAGTACCCTCACAGTCCTGGGTGAGAGTGCCCACCTAGCTAATAGCTAATCCAAATTCTATTTATTGTCTTATGGGGCCAAAAGAGTCATAAATATGCACAAGTGTACATGTTAACCATTTCTTTAATATAAAATATTATATTAAAATAATTATGTTTATATGTACCACTGTGCATATAAACAGGCAAAGTACCGAACACTCTAGGATCCTAATTGTGCAACCTACATAATTCAAAGACTTGGTGAGATTTCGATTCGATGACTTATAACTTATAAGCAATCATTGATCTGGCACCTTTATCTATTGAAATGATTCCTCGGACAACTTTCTTATCTAAATAAATAAGAAGTACACTCATTCTTCAGAATACCAAATAATGTAGTTCAATGGCTTTGTTGCGTTATAATTTACAAAAAACCTAACTTACTTAGTTGACAAGCGTCCAAAATTTTCATTTTTTGGAAAAACATCTCACTCATGGTGAAAACAAAATAAAGCAATGTACTAGTTAAAGCAGGGAACACAACCTTTCACGTAAAAAGTGTTCTCCACGTGAGAATGCCATGAGCAACGGGAATAACTAACAATAAAGCAGGAAAAGCTAACACAAACATTTGTGTGCCCTAGCACGGTGAGAATCAGACGACATAGAAGGGGGTAAGTTGGTGATTATATATCATTGGATTAAGATCCAATGATGTAAATAGGGCTGGGTCGGGTTGGATTGAGTATGATTCGCACTGAAATCAGGTCGGGTTTTATTTTTAAATCGGGTCGAAAATTCAAACTCTAATCTTATTTGAGTCGAGTAGGGTTAGGTATACAGGTAACCCTACTTTTTTTCTTCAATTTTTTTAGACTCGTATTATATATCTTCTCTTTACAATAGCCAAACACAAAAGAAATTAAATATATTACAATATTAATTTATAATGTTTGGTTCTTTGGCTAATTTGCGGCTAACATATTTTTATATTAACCATCAATGAAGACCTTAAATGCATAGTGTTATATTTCTTGTATTGTGAGAAAATGATTACAAAATAAATATTCAACGTTTGTTTACTCATGATTAGCCTATTTGGCTTTTGATATCTCACATACAAACGTAAAATAGATTAAATATTATTTATTTGATGGCTAGAGAGGATCATGAGATTTAACATGTCTTAATTCTAATTCAGTAACTACTTATGTATGCCTTCTCATAGCCCTACTCTCCTCAACAACTAGACACTTGGTTATAATTTGTTTCTTCCAAAAATTGTCCTTTATTGAGCTTTATTATCCGCCTATCTGATTTTAAGTTCATAACCTGCACCGTATTATGACTGTCAGGCCTTTTACACATAGCTGAATCTAGTGTATGGTGTGTCCTTCTGAAGGGCAGAGGATAGGTAGTGAATACAACAAAATATGACATATTTTTATTTCATTCACAACACCCAAAAAAATAACATAAAATAAATTAAACTATATAGAAATTAATCATATCTTGAAGGTACTATCTTCTGTTATCCCAAAATAGATGCCTACTACAAAGCAAAATATATATGATCACACCTATCCTCTGCCCAAATTTATATTTAAGCACATCTGATTAAAATATGCTTTAAACATCTTCTTCATGCCCAAATTTATATTTAAGCACATCTGATTCAACATAGAATACACTAAATAAATACTATAATAATAGTATAAATAAGTCCAATAGACCAACACTATAATAATAAGGTTTTTTTTATTTGTGGTCGGGTAAAAGTCGGGTTTATCGGGTTGTGCGAGTCGGTTCGACCCAACCCTAACTTCAAAACAGGTCAAGAGCCTTACCCTGACCTTGACTCTACTTGTAGTCAGGTCGGGTGCAGAGTTAGGCGGGTCAGGTTCGAGTTGGGTAAATAGGTTGGGTTGGATTTTCCCATCCCTAGATGTAAATATCTGTAATGCCCGAGATTTTTTCTCACATTTTCTTTAAAATTTATGGAAAAGTTTTGCAATATAATAGGGTAAGTGAATATTTTCATACTCAGTAGGAAAATACACAGTATGAAGTTCTAAACAGTGAACTCAGTAAATTCATACATATATGTGTATATGCAACTCAAACATGAAGCAGATTGGCATATAATAATTATGCATATATGCATACAATCATGCTAAATACATACCATCATACCAATCTTATACATACACTCTTAATCAGAATCTTACAAACTTCCTCGTGCAATTGTACACTTATTCATACAACTTACACTTACTTTTACCACCTTACTCATACAATCTTACTAGTACAACCTTACATTACAGTCTTCTCAGAAACATACACTTGCAATTTTGCTCAGAAACTTACACTTACAGTCTTACTCAGAATCATACTCTTACAGTTTTATTCAGAAACTTACTCTTACAGTCTTGCTCAGAATCATACTCTCATAGTCTTGCTTAGAATCATACTCTTACAATCTTACTCAGAGTCATACTCTTACAATCTTACTCAGAGTCATACTCTTACAGTCTTACTTAGAATCATACTTTTACAGTCTTACTCAGAAACTTAAATTTACAGTCTTACTCAGAAATATACACTTACTCACTCATACAATCGTACATATACTATCGACCACTAAAGCTCATTACAACTAATAAGCTTCAACGTTGAAAATGAAAAGAATGTCACTAGGGAGTGACTAGACGTCATGGACTTTTTCGAAGACAAGGCACACCAATGCTCATAGGGCATAAGATCAAACAGGTAAGAGCAATTTTATAATACTACTTACCTAAGCGTGCAAACAGAAACACTCACACATAAGGGGTTATACAATTGCCCACATTTTAAGGGTCTTATAGTGCCAGTGCCACTCTTGGGGATAAATTATACAATACCACTCTTGGGTAGAATCATACAACGTCACTCTCAGGCAAAAATCATACAGTGTCACTCTTGAGTAGAATCATACAGTGCTCTCAATAGAGCATCAAACGTCTGGGCTTAATATATGTAACACCAGAGATTTTTCATCACATTATCTCAAAATTCATGAATTGTTTTTCATTATAGCAACTGTAAATCGGGAAAAATGACGAAGGCCAAACCTATTAAAGCAGTATTACAGTCTTGCTCAAAATCATACTCTTACAGTCGTGCTCATACTCTTACAGTCATGCTCATACTTACGCTTACTCAGAAACACACATACTCATACAGTTGTACACATACTATCAACCATTAAAGCTCATTACAACTAATAAGCTTCAACGTCGAAAAGGGAAAGAATGTCACTGGGGCATCACATTAACCTTTGGGGAATGACTAGACGCCATGGATTTTTCCGAAGGCAAGGCACACCAATGCTCATTGGGCACAGGATCAAACAGGTAAGAGCAGTTCCATAATACTACTTACCTGAGCGCGCAAACAGAAACACTCACACATAAGGGGTCATACAATTGCCCACACTTTAGGGGTCTTATAGTGCTATACAGTTGCCCACCATTATGGGTCTTATAGTGTCAATGCCACTCTTGGGTAGAAATCATACAATACCACTCTTGGGCAGAATCATACAATGTCACTCTTGGGCAAAATAATACAACACTCTCAATAAAGCATTAAGCGTCTGAGCTTAATTCAACACACAGACCAAATCGAAAATATACATCACTCTCAATAGAGCATCAGACGTTTGGTGCTCTATACAGCACACAGACAACATCCTGTAGGTTAAACACCATGACAAGACATGAGAAATGCTCATCCGACTCATTATCGGCTAGCTCAAACATAGAACATAATCCGTTGAATCCCCAGGTCTCAAACTCACAATGCTATCATTAACTTTCTTATAATTAAAGTTTGAATTAAGTAAATTATGTGGTACAATTATGCCACACAAACACTCAAAAATACCATGCTCCACTGATCAAACCAAAGCTAAGCCCGATCCAAAACCTAAGTTTGTCAGGGCAACAGACTTCCTTTACCCGTCCATCTCACAACATAGCTCACCATACCACAAATCCTTACAGTCTTACATACTCCGCCATCCACCTTATGGCCAAAACATCTTATACAAACGTCATCAGACTAAGCTTCTCAAAACCAAACCCAGTTATCACCCTCTTACTTATACCCAACTTATTATGCTTACTTTTCTTCATAATCTGGATATTATGCTTGTACAATTATGCACACTCTTACTGTCTAACAATCCCCCAACATACGCTCCAATCCAAACCAAACAAAGCATTGAATCATACAATCCTAACATGTTGGTACTCATTCAAAGCATGCTATCATGAAAGTATGAGTTCAAAGCTCCCCTACCTTGTAATCATGATGTTTGATGGCAAACATACAACGGTTGTGGCCAAAGGCATCGCCTAGTTGAGAGAGCTAATGTCCCAAGATTTAGGAAGCACCATAAGCAATCATGGCCAAACTGGGCGACACAAAGCAATGCGGTAAAATCCATGATCCATGGCGGCGTACTAGGGTCAGCCTGGAGAAAGGTCATGCCAACCAGTAGTGGGTGTGACCGGAAGTTGAGGTGTACTCACTGAAGGTTGACCGGTGGCTAAGAAGTACTCGGTCGGCCGCAAGACGTCGAAATCAGCCCTGGAAAGAACCAACTACATCAATTTCATGTCAATAAGGGCCCGCATAAGGGCAGAGGGCATGAGGCGATGCTCAAGGATGAAGGAGAGGTGGAGGAGGGCTCTAATGGTCAACTTCATTCGGTGGCAGAGCAATCCGATGGTCAGGCATCACAAATGCGGCTCCTAAACACTAAACGGCATGTGCGGATACATGCACATGTTGCCAAAAAAGGCCACTTGAGGGGGAGAGGGGCTAGATGATAGCTACCCAAGGACAACAAGAATGCAACTGAGCTAGGGCAAGAGGCGGTGGCCGATCGAAGCAGCAATATTGTCGATTGCCACCCACAACCAACACATTTGGTGCGAGCAACTATGCATCTCACACAATATAAGGCAAGGGTAAGCGGCCCATTTCGAGAGGAGGTGTAATCGGGCCAAGTGGGGCTGGCTCTCTCTATCGTCGAGCCGGGGTAGAGCCCATGATGGCCAAATGGCCCACGGCTCGCTGATGATAATGACCTGAGACACACTCAAAGCATCTACTGGGTGAAGAAGATGGAGTGTAGCAGTGGGCAGTATGGGCATAGAGCTAGCTGGGTGAGGCTAGGGTAGTGGTTATACATTCACCAACCCAAGGACAATCGAAAGGAGGTGAGTGGGAGGCTAGACGACAACCGGGAACACACTGGCGTCTCTCAAAAATATAACGGATAGTGAGAAGAAGAATAAAACCCGAAAAATGTATCGGCAGCTCACAGAGGACCGGCCGCAAATGGCAACAAAATTACCCTCCTATGGCCTAAAAATAAATTTAAGAGATGAGAAAAACCGAAGAAAAGATCGGTACCTCTTGGGGGAGCGAAGATGACATGGCGGCGGTCATAGCCAGTACCAATGGACTCATGGTGGTAAGGCAAAGTGGATCCCAACAAGAACTCAGGGAATCCGACGATGGAGGAGGGACAATTAATGGAGTGACCAAAATTCACTCGAGTTCTGTCAAAACTTATTGGACGTCAAAACTCTCTGGACGTCAAAAACTTCTGGAATCCAGTCGACGGATTTCATATGTTTATATATCTTTTTTTTCACTTATGTCCCAAACATGCAATAACCTTCTATTGATGCGTTATACCTCCAAAATTCGAGCTGAAAAAGCGCAGCGAGGCCTGTGGCATGCGAGTAAGCCCCACACCCGACTCTACGGGTATAATACTAAGGTCAAATACACAAATGCAAAAACGCCGAAGTGTCACATTTTCTTGCCGAAAATGATCAGAAAAATCACAAAAAATCATAGAAAAATTAGGGACATTACAATATCACATAGCTCATGTGTATTAGTATGAGCCTGGTATAAAAAATATCATAATCTAAGTTCTTAAAATTTATTTTTTGAATTCATCGATGTGCGAAAACATAAATAAATATTTTTTTTATTTTCAAGTACAAAAAAACATCGATTATGCTAATAAACAAGTTGTAACCTTTATTTTACGCACATATAAGTATCAACGAATATATGTATTTTAGACAATTATTATTACAATAAGATGAAGTCAATCGACCTTGCAAGCCAAACCATGTCTCACATATACAACCCAAAAGCGGCAACACATGTGCCTCCAAAGCTATAAAACAACATGAAATCTTTACTTGTTGTCATCCTTACAGAGGGATCTTATTGTCAGTTGCATAGCTAATCCTCAACTAAACTAGCCTACGCCACTAGGAAGCCTAAGTATATTTAAATATACTCAATAAGTTCAAAGGTTATAATTAAATACAAGAGCTTTCAAGTAGAGTTAATTAATTATAGGGATTTACACCTTTTAACATGCCTCAATTAATTTGTGACTCATAGTCCACATCATTGTTCTTTATACTTTTTTGAGCTAAGTCACATATATTATGTTTCCTTTAGATGCACTTAATTTTAGTACCCACCATCATACTGTCATTGCAAAAATTATCCACAATTAGGTCGCTCTACGCTTTGGCACATGTTGAAGGACAAGGCTAAGACATGGTTGAATTCTTTGCTAGTTAGGTCTATTAATTCATAGGAGGGGCTTGTTAGCAGGTTCCTTTTTAAATTTTTTCCAATATCTAAAACTAATGCCTTAAGGAGAGAGATATATGACTTTTGTTAAGAAGAACATAAATTTTTTATGAGAATTGGGAAAAGTAAGGACTTGATTTTGAAGTGTCCCCACCATTGTTTTGAAACATGGCAGCTTGTATAATATTTACTTTTACAATAGTTTAACTCAAATACAACATAATATGATTGAATACATGAACGATGCGTGTTTCTTGAGTCTGAATGATGATGCAACTTATAAGTTTGTATAGGGTTTATCTAAGAACTCCCAACAATTGGATTTTTTAAGTCATAACAAAAACCAACCCAAAACCCTAGGGAAAATAGACTTATATGAAGTAAGGGAAGATATTGACATGAAAGCTAGCTAGGTTAAACAAGGTAACCAAAAAAGTATATCATTGCCCTTACAAGAAAAATCAATTATGTCAACCAAATTTAAAATGGAGTGTGTTCTTCGTGTGAAAGTCCAATGCACACTGCTTAAACGTGTTCTTCCATGCTAGGTTATTCTGACTATTTCAATGAGCAAGTGAGTATACTAAACAATTACGATGAGTCATTTAGCAGTTCCTCCTATAAGACATACAATCAACATTGTTGAACTCTTTTAATTTCTCTTGGAGGCAAAACCGGCTAACCCATGAATGGAGTGGGCCGCCAATAGAACAAATGTCCACTCAATTTAGGCAGTCAAACCCCTCTTACATCTTTGTTCTCCAATTAGCTCCTCAAGTTGTTGCACCACCACGTCAACAGTCCTCACTCTAAGAGTCTCTCAAAGCATTTATGCAATCTTATAACCAGGCCATATTAGAACTGAAATGTTTTAGTCAAATGACCACTCAATCTAGTACAAAACTAAAAACTCAAATTGGTTCATTAGCAACTCATGTAGGGGGAAGAGAGAGAAAAAACAAGTTTCCCAGCCTATACCCAATCATAAAGGTCAATATGTTGTTGGTAATATTTCAAATTCATCACATGACAAGGGGCATGTCTAATCAATCACCACTCTTAGATCTAGAAGACAGGGTGACAATCATGTGAAAATGCTTGAAAAAGAGAGAACTATGAATAATGAGTAAGAGAAAGACAAATTGGAACCCAATGCCTCCCCACTTGGTTTAGTTGAACCCCAAATTAGGAAAGTTCAAATAAACTTTTATTTCCTTTATTTTATCCAACAAGTGGCTTATTATGCTAAGTTTTTAAATGACTTAGTTGCATATAAGAGGAAAACAAATTATCCTAAAAAGACATTCTTAATAGAGCAAGTAAGCTCTATCATTAAATGCAAATTCCTTGTCAAATATAAGGACCCTAGTTGTTGTACAATTTCATGTAAAATAGGGAGTAAGCTTTGTTTATTTGGGAGCTAGTGTAAATTTATTGTCATATTCTTTGTATGTGCAATTAGGATTGGGAGAAATGAAACCCACTTCAATTATCTGATAAATCCATAAAAATTCTTAGAGGTGTTGTTGAAGATGTTCTTATTAAAGTTGACACATTTTACTTTTAGTGGACTTTTTAATCCTCAATACTCAATTTATTCAAAATATCCATAGGCAAATTCTTATTATATTGAGTCATCATTTCCTTGCTACATCTAATACTTTGATCAATTGTAGAAATGACCATCAAAATTTTATGAAGCAAATTTATATAGGGCACCATACTAATCGTGAATTTTATGTTGGACTTTGATATGTCAGTTTTTGACTGCATTGGTAGTCATCTTTATATTGGCCTATTAGTGCCATATTAGCTCACCAACTCCACGAACCTTATTCCATCATAGCGTGTAGTTTCCATCACTTGTCGCCTCTAACTTTCCATAGGCTCTTAGGTTCATATAGTTTTCCATGTTGCTCACCTTCACCATTTTGTAGGCGATCCTACTTGAGTCTCTTAGAGCCCTCCTCCATTGCTTCTCCATTAGGAAGAACCTCCATTAGTACTATTTGCAATCATTGACATTCGTCGTGTCCACCATTCATGTCACCTTATTCGAGAGATCCTAGCTGCATGGTATGGGTGTGCTTTAGAGGATGTTGCATGGCTTTATGAGGATGAGTTTTATGGTTGTTTTCCTCATTTGTGCCTTAACGACAAGGTGGTAGTGGAGCGTGGTGGATTATTATGAGTCGCCATCTATACTGTCCTTGATTTTATGTGATTTTCCTACCTTTTTCTGATTATTTTTGTGAGAAAATGTGATGCTCTAGTGTATTAATTTTCATGTATTGACCTTAGTATTTATACTGGTAGAGTCGAATGTGGGGCTTAGTCATAGGTTGTATCTCTCGGCATGTGCTTTCAGTGTGAAAAAGAAAGAAAAACAAAAGACAAAGGGAGAGAAAAAGGCTTATGGAACGTGTAACACCCTATTTTCTAATTACGTCTAACCCGAGGGGTTAGGGGTAATTAGATAAATTTTAGATAAATTTTTGAAGATTTTTTAGAGGTAGAAACCTTTGTACATTAGTAGAGCTCGAAGAAACGAGTATAACAAATCAAAAAATGCGCAAAACGGAGGTCGGGAGTGACAATTACGACCTTGAAAGTGTGTAATTTAGACGGGACTTACTTGAAAAGAGTGAGATAAAGTAATTTAAGTAGTTTAGTATCAAAGGGCAACGGTACCAAGAACACATAAATCTGAGTCTGGGGTAGAAAGATACGTTCGTTTGAAGAAAGGATTTAAAAAAAAAAGAAAACGGCATGTGACTAGCGCACCGCAACGCGTGCCCGCGTAAACACGGGCAGTGCATTTCCATGGCATGGGTGCCGCCGGCCAAAACCCGTGGTGCCACAGTTTCTGGCGCCGCGGGAGGCTATAAATAGCCTTCTTCTGTTATTTTTCAGCCAGAACATTGTTTTCTCCGTTTCTGAACGTTCTGAGTTTGATTACGCCCGTTCAAGAGGTGTTCTTAAGTAAATCAAGTGTGCTCTACTCAATGGAGTGGTTCTTTCTTTGAGTTGGAGACCGTATGAGGAGGAAATGCTCCGAGACAAGGAGAGGCCCTGCCCATCGTCCTCGAGCACCAGAGAACTTCTCCCTCTCTGTTTCTGATCATTCTGACTCTGATTGAGCCCGTTTAAGAAGCATTCTTGAGTGAATTGAGTGTGTTCTATGCAATGGAGGGATCCATTCTCTGAGTTGGCCACTGTATGAGGAGGAAATGCCCCAAGACAAGGAAACGCTATGCCCGTCATCCTCGAGCACTGAAGAAAGAAAAAGGGGCTAGGAGCAAGACAGGGTTCTGTTTGCAATTGCCAAGCCACAATGAGAGAAGAGATCCGGAGTAGGGTAGGCTTTGTTCTCCACGAAGAGCCACCCAGTAAGAAAGATATCTCCAAGCTAAGGGGAGGCTCCGTCCATAGTTCACCAGCATGGAAGGAGAAAAACATCTCCGAAAAGAGAATATTATGCCCAAGCACAGAAAGTAAGGAACATCTCCAGACGAAGGGATACTATGTCCACCTATTTTAAAGGAGATTTTACCCACCATATCTGAATTCTAAACACTGCCGCTTCCGATGTCTCCTACAAGTAAGTATTTCTAATCTTTTATTTTAATATAAGTATAAGAATACATATGCATCCTAAGTAGTTAAGTTAGGATGTTAAATGACTTATATGCTTGCACATCTTAATTAGTGATAATAATAGGGTTGCATCTCGGTTCAGTTCCTATGGTTCTTGCAGGAACCGAACCGAACCAAGATTTAAAACCAAAATATAAAAACCGAACCGACATGAGAACCGAAACCGAATAAAAATTGAATATTTTAATTAAATTATTTTAATAAATCAAAATCAAGTATATATAATATAAAATTACACATTTTTATATAAAAATTAATTTTTTTCCCTTAAAACCGAACCAAAATTCATTTGGTTTTTTTATAAGAACCGAACCAAAACCGAATCAGGAATCGAACCGAACTGCTAAATTTTGGTTCGGTTCGGTTCGGTTCCGATTTTCTGGTGCAGCCCTAGATAATAATATACTAATTAAGATGTTTGATTTGGTATGATATGATATATTCTTATTCAAAATTCTTTATTATGCTTTATCCAATATAATTTGAGGTATTCTGATAAGCTTTGATATGATATACTCTGTTATGATTTGATATGCTCTAATATGTTCTGATGGGATCTGATTCAATCTCCCCTATTGTTTTCAAGAAGATGCATACTTCTGTTAATTTATTAGTTTCCGTTTAACTCCGACGATTTATAAGATTTTCGTTTACCTCCGATGATTAATGAGATTACTATATGATTTTGATGATTTATATTATTTATGAGATTTTTGTTTGATTTCGATGATTTATATGATTTATGAGTCTTCTGTCTGACTTCAATGATTTATGACATTTTAATCTAACTCCGAATGATACATTTGAGTATAAGAATATATGTATTTTAACATATATGATTTTGTGATGCCTGATGTATGTAATAGTCATCCAGAACTACGTTCGAATCCAATCGTATTGGAATAATATTGTAAATATTGTCTAATACATACATAAGCAACCAACGGCAAGGCAATGTTGTCCCGATCCAAATTAATTATAATAGTAAGTTTTATCCTGATTTACATTCAAAGAATTATGAAGTTTCGTTGTGTGTGAACATTACAACTCTAGTCTATGTACAAGGAAGCCTGAAAGCTCTGTAGTGCGTAGATGAATGTTGTATCTCTCGCACACAGATGATAATTCCTAGTTTAAGGAAGAAATTTTTTTAAATTCGAGATCTTTTGGGCCCTGGCTTGGGTCAGGGCGTTACAGATCGGGCTCAAGCGAACCGCCTATCTAGAAGTGTCCAGAAGAGCCCCCCTAGTCTAGTCTTCACCTCCAACCCCCATGGAAGCTCCGCCCTCCATGGGACTCTCCTCGTCTTTGCCTCTCCATCGCTTTGTTTCATTTTTCGTTGCCGCCGTGGACCGACAAGGGTCAGCCTCCCATGGTTATGCCCCAGCCTGGCAATGGCAGTGGACCATCCCACTTGGCCTAGTTCCACTTCCGGCCCTTCCATCTCTCCTCCACTCAATCCATTCCGCCCCATCCTCTTTTCTATGTTTTGGCCCCATGGAGCCACTGGTGACGAGCCACGGTAGACCGGACCTCTGTCTAGCTCCATCCCGGCTTGGCGGCTGAGCCACCATCCTAGCTTAGCTTAGCCAGCCCCCAGCGTGGCTCCGCCTTATTCCACAAGACATAGTAAAAACTGCCCCTTTTTATTTTGTTTGCTTGTTTTTTTGTTGCCCTCAGCCGACTAGTCATAGGCTTGCCTTCATCGACCCAACTATTGACTAGTAATGGTATGGAACCGTTGCGGGCGCTGCAACTTGGTGACGACAGACGGGCATTGTTCCTGGTCCTCTTTGCCTCCATGGTAATTGTGGTCCAGCCAGCTTCTGACTATTTTGTCATGGCCCGACAACTACAAATGGTCATTGCTCTCTCCCGAGTCTGATCTCCTTTGCTCCAGCTCCTCTAGTTTTCCTTTTTGCATGTCGTCACTGGCAAGTTGGGGACCATCTAGCCACTATGGGCTCCACCCTGGCCTGGTGACAATGAGGGCCAACCCCATCTAGCCCGATTCCATCTCTAATGGCCTAAGCGAACACAACCTTATCAATGTTAGTCTGTCATGCTCCTACCCCTCCACCCTCAGCCATGTTAAATGCACAGCCACCAACACTAATTGTTTTGGTTGTAGGTGGTGATTGACAATGTTGCACCTCCACTAGCCCTAGCTCTATCGCCCTTTTGGGCTTTGATCTGCCAACATCCAACCCATTTCCCCCTTGAGTACCCTTCTTTGTTGCGTGTGTGTATGTGGTTGCGCATGCAATTTAGAGTTTAGGCAGGCACCTTTGTTGTGCTACTTGACCATTGGATGGCTCCGCCACCTACTAGACTTGACCATCAAAGCCATCCTCCACCTCTCTTATATTATTGAGCATCATCCCACACCCTCTACCTCTTATGTGGGCCATATTCAACACGAAATAGCAGTCGTTGGGTGTTGTCTATGACCAACTTTGGCATCTTGTGGCTAGCCAGTACTTCACAGTCATCGTTCGACTTTCAATTAGTCCATGTCAACTTCAGGTTGCACTTGCAATTTTTGTTGTCACGATCCTTCTCTTGGCCACCCTTAATGCACATCCATGGATCACAAATTTTACCACACAGATTTGGGTCACCCCTGTCTTATCGTGATTACTTTCGGTGTTTCCTAAACCTTAGGACAACAACTCTCTCAACTTGGAGATGCTTTCGACCTCCAACTCCGTCGCTGATGCCTCCACCATTGTGTGCTCACCATCAAACATCATGGATTACGAGGTAGATGAGTTTTGAACTCGTAATTTCATATTAGCATGCTTTGAATGTGGAGCAACATGTTAGGATTGTATGATTTAATGCTTTGGGTATTATGTGATTATCCATTTGCATGTTTTAAGAGTGAAAGATGAGAAATGATGGCATGTTTAAAAACGCATGCGACATTCACGTAAGCTAAAAGTATGTTTTATGTATGTGGACTATGTATAAAATTATGCATATGTTATATTTATGTGTGATGAGCATATGCATTTGTATAATGGCTATATGCCTATGCGATGATATGTATATGTGAGTGAGGTGGATGTATGGGCCATGGACAATAATAGGTGACCGATGGTTGGTATGGATTTATTGTAGATGTGTAACTATATGACGGAAGGTAGATTATGTAAGTTTGATGGGCAAGGATTGAAGTGGATGAGTTTGGTTTGGAATCAAATGAAGGGGAGAGGGATATATATAAGATAGCTAAGTTAAGAGAGAAAAGAAGTAGGGACTTAGATCAAGTTAGATTTATTAAGAGTTACAATCAAATGGTTTTAGTAAAGGATAAGAAATTAAGGAGAGATGGAGAGGGTATTTCTAACATATATTGAATGAAGATCATGGTGGTGGTCTTGATATTGAGTCTAGTCATATTAAAGATATACTTTATTTTAAGAGATTTATAATAGAGGAAGTAGGAGTTGCCTTAAATAAGATAAAGGTAAAACATTAGGACATCATGAAATTCCTATTAAAGTGTGAAAGTGCTATGGGGGTGTTGACTTAACTTGGTTGACTAAGTTCTTTAACAATATTTGGAAGCCAAAGAGGATGCTAGAGGAGTAGAAGAGAAACACTCTTGCACCTCTATATAAAAATAAAGGGACATCTAAAATTGTATAAATTATAGGGGTATAAAACTTATGAGTCATACTATAAAGTTATGGGAGATAGTGGTTGAAAAATACTTGCAGAAAGTAACTAAAGTAACTGATAACTAGTTTGGTTTTATGCCAAGGAGATCAACAATAGATACTATTTTCTTGTTACAATATTTACTTGAGAAATATAAGGATAAGATACAAAACCTGTATGACCTTTATTAATTTTGAATAACTTATGATAGAGTGTCTCGAGAGCTAATTTAGTGTCTCGAAGAAGAAAAGAGTTATAAGAGGTTACATCGATATTATTAATTATATATAATACGGGTAGTGACTAGTGTATAAATAATTAGGGGAGAAACAATGGAGTTTATAGTTACAGTAGGTCTACATTAAGGGTCAGCTTTAAGCCCTTAATTTTTTGTTCTAGTAATGGATAGACTAACTGCACATATACAAGATAAGATACCTTTGTATATACTTTTTGCGAATGATGAAATTTTAGTTGACAAGACTATAGTTGGTTAAATGTCAAATTAGAACAGTGGAGGGAAGCTCTAGAATCAAAAGGCTTTAAAATAAGTATGATGAAAACAGAGTATATAGAATTTAACTTTAAGGATATTAGAACTATCGATAAAACTTTATTCGAAATAGATCGGCAAGAAGTGACAAGATGTAAGCAATTACAATATTTGAGTTCCATTATCTATAAAGAAAAAGATATCACTAGTGTTACAATACATAGGATTAATGTAAGGTGGATAAAATAAAGGGCAACATTAGGTATTTTGTGTGATATGTGAGTCTTAAATAAACTTAAAGGTAAGTTCTATAAAATAGCTATTAGATTCTCAATAGTACTCTATTGAGTAGAATATTAGGCATTAAAGAAAATTTGTATAAATAAACTAAATGTATTTAAAATAAGGAAGTTAAGGTAGACATATGAAATAACCAAGAGAGATAGGATTAGAAATAAGTTTATACATGAGAACTTAGGGGTAACAAATTTAGTTGAGAAAGTCATAGAGCATAAGTTGTGTTAATATTGGGCAAGTACAAAGAAGACAAATGAATACCCCAGTAAGAAAGTAGGAAATATTTTATACAAATAATGTCAAAATATGGACAAATAAACATATAAGAGAACTTGGATGAAACTAATATGGAAAGATATGAGTATGTTATCTTTTACAAAAGAGTTGGTATAAAATATGCTAAAATAAAGATGTACGATCAATGTCACCGACCCTAAACTATTTAGAAATAAGCTATATAATTATGATTATGATATTTATGTTGAGGTTAAGATTTTATGTCATTCACTTATATTTTTAATTATTATTTAATAAATAAATAGGGGTTTGCCTAACGCTCCAATTCCTATTAGTATTTTTTAAAAAACAAATTAGTGGAGAGAGAAAATGTTGGATAATGTATTTCATGCACAATTGTCTATATGGCAGTCGATTAAGGGTTAGAGAAGTGTTAAAGACAATTAATGCCATTTTAATGGCTATATATTAAGTTAAATATATTTATATACACCCCAATGATCCTTTTAATACTTTATTTTAATAAATTATTTAATACATTGTAATTAGCCTTTTAAACCCCAAAAACCCCACTGTTTCTCTCATTGAAATTACCCCAACATCTTCTTCTCCCTTCAATCAAGACGGAGGTATGGACCCACAACAGCGGGGTTAAATTTCATTGCACATGAACAAACAAACAAACAACATAAGGAAATAGCTTTAACGGAATTGAAGAAGACAAAGCCACAGAGCATCTCCACGATTAACGGTACACAGAACAGAAGCCAGCGCTGTAGTAATCGGCCGCCGACAGCTCCTTGAGGGTGTGTCTAATGAAGAACACCTCGTAGAGTAGATTGGCAATCCCACCACCGATGATCAAGCCAGCCTAGTAGACCCAGTGGTTGGTCCAGTCCAAGCTCGAGCGCCAGCGCTGAGCCGAACGACACGACCGGATTCATGGAGGCACCGTCGAAGGCCCCACAAGCCCGGCCCGGCCCGGCCCCGCCCCGCCAGCGTTTACCTCAAGGATGCTTAGTCCACAAATCAAACTCCCACTCACAAGTACGGCCTAGCCGCGGAGCTCAGTCAGGTTCTGGCACGCCTCAATAAATGTCAATAATGGAGGAGACCATGGGGTGGACGAAATGGAGGAGACCTTGGGGTGAGTCGTTCAACTGCCGACCTCAGCTTCACACAGCAAATAAAGTTGCCCGACCTGGTGTAAATCAACTCGAGCCTGCATCTTTTCTGCGGAAGCTTTTTCTCAGCTGCAAGAAAACTCCTCTTTTAATTAGCGTCCCGTCAGCCTTTATTGATAGACCCAGAGCAAATGGACAGAAATTCCAGTCGTAACGAATGGAGAGAAGATGGGAATGATCTCGCCGAGGTGACTATTAACATCCCGATGATTGATGGCGTCGATATATCGGAGATGAGGAAGACGAAGCCCAGAGCACTTCGGGAGTCTGCCGGCGGGATTTCCTATTGCATCTCCAGAGCCCCCCGCAGCCTGGTTGAGGTAAACGCCGAGGCTTATAAGCCTCGAATTCTCTCCATCGGCCCCTATCACCGCGGCCTCAAGGAAACTAAGATGATTGAGGAACACAAATGGCGCTATCTGGATTCCTTACTTAGCCGTTTGGAGACAGGACCCTGGCGCATAAGCTTCAGCTATTTGTTTCAGCAGATGGCCCAAATACAAGAAGATGCCAGAAAGTGCTACTCTGAGGAGACTGGCTTGAGGAGCGACGAGTTTGTCATGATGATGTTGCTGGACGGTTGCTTCATTGTTGAGCTACTTTGCAGGTATAACGATGTCGTCAACGTCGTCATGTTACATGATGATGATCCCATCTTTAGCTGTCGGTGGATACGCCCTTTAATCTTGAGAGACCTCATTAAGCTCGAGAACCAGCTTCCCTTCTTCGTTCTGCAGCTGATTTTTGACCTCTCTAATTTACGCTCCTACGTTGGTAGTTCGCTCAGTGCCCTCGCCCTTAAATTCTTCAGCTCTGCAATATACAGGCCATCTCAAGTAATTAAAAGGTACGAGCCTTCGGAGATTCTCGGTGAAAGTTACGAGGAAGATGAATGCTTGCATCTTCTAGATTTGCTCCGAGATAGTTTCATTCCCCTGCAGGCGGATAGACCCAGAGAAGAAAACTCATCTGCAGATGTGATTCACTGCGCCACCAAGCTCGTAAAGGTGGGGATCAAGTTCAAGCCGGCGGAGAAGGCTGAGAGCCTCTTGGAAATAAGTTTCAAGAATGGGGTGTTGGAAATCCCAAGAGTTACCATCGACGATTTCCATGCATCCTTTCTCAAGAACTGTGTGGCTTTTGAGCAAACCTACAAATACGTTCCCTTGTACTTCACGGCTTATGCCACCTTCCTGGACCGTCTTATAGACACAGAAAGAGACGTTGGGCTTCTAATCGATAAGAATATCATCTCTAACTTCTTGGGTTCTGAAAAGGAAGTTGCCAAGTTTTACAATGACACTGGACGAGATGTGATCATCGACTTAAAGCGCTGTTATCTGTCTAAGCAGTTTGAGGAGGTGCGCAAATACAATGCGGGGGCTAAGCACTATTTGTATGAGGAGTTTGTGAGCAGATATTTCAGCTCGACATGGTCAGCCATATCCGCCATTGCCGCTGCGGTTCTCCTGCTCCTGACGGTGGCACAAACAGTTTTTGCAGCTCTAGGTCTTCGAAGCCTTTGAGGGCTATTGCAATAAAGTTATTGTCCTAGTTTTATGGAACCATCAATTACTACAACTTAAAGACCTCTGTGATGAAATCGTACCATAAAAAGGACAACTGCAATAAAGTGCACATTACGCTCATGTACAACATTTAACGTGATTATCTGTACCCGGTCCATTAATCCCACGAATATGTTTCGTGGGAAACGTTTTAGCGAGGAGGGGACACTGGCGAGAAGACGTAGCCTTATTAATTTGGTTTGGCTGTTTCTTATTTTAATTTAAAATTATTTTTTATTGTAGTGCTCTACAAATTAACTTCGATGGATTATTTTCTCATGAAAAATTATAATTTTTGTTGGTTGTACTTGTTCAATTCCAGACTATAAGTGATTGTACTGTTTATTCTTCTGCTTAATTTTTTTTTAATTATTTTAGTTTATAATTTTATTTTTCATAATTCTGGTCCTGTAGATCTGTCGGCAAATAGCTTTTATCGGTGATTTTTATTTTTTGCTTTTATCCCTTCAGACGTTAAGGTAAAAGCAGTGAATGTTGGCATTTTGAGTGGTTACTTTTCACAAACTTTGTGGCGGCGAACGTACTCAGTTTTTTTTATTTTCTTTCCTCGCTATTCAATCTTTTGATTGTTGACTGTGTCACTGATATGATTTGTATCTCCTACCTTTTTTACGTAAAATTTATAAGAAAATTATTTTTACTTCTCTTGTCCTTTTTCAGTTTTTAATTTATTATCTGACTTTGTTTATTCTTTTCAATTTCACATATCTGATTTTCGGTTCCTTTTGCCCATCATTTGAATTTTTGCCCCCTTCCAGTCAAATTCGTCTTTTTGCAGGTAGGGCATGTTTTTTTTTGTTTTAAAACTTCAATTTTAAAGTTTCACGGGTTTCCACAACTGTAGCTTCTAAACCTTTTGAACTTTTCTTCCACGCTTTCGCATATCTTGTATGATGTGTAACTTTACATCTTTATACCTTAAATTTTAGTTCCTCAAATTTTCTCATAATATTTTTTTTATAATTCTGTCAATTCTCACATTATTTATATTTTTTGAGTTAAGTTAATCAAGGGCACTATTTGTCTCGCTGTTTTGTTAATTTGACGGTCCATTTTTTCAAGTGCACCATTTCTAATTTCAGGAGCTATGGTATCATACTTCCTCTCTACTCTTTTGTATCATTTCTTGCTTGAAACTTATGCATTCATTTTTTATTTTTCCCGTCAAGTTGTTGATTTTGTGGTAGCTATTTTAGAAGATGAGGGGGTAGGACTGTAACCAAGACGAGGATGTCGTTGGTGTATAAATTGAAATCAGCCCAGTCTTCCTCACTAAAAATTGTTGGGATGTTTTATAGAAAATCTTTAATGTCCAACTTATATTTCAACAAAATAAATACAACAAATATATCACCAAACAACCAAGCAGAATAAACAAAGAGACACATAATTTTAACGTGAAAAAACCTCTCAAATCAAGGATAAAAAATTACGGGGCAAATCAACCCAATCAAGCAATCCACTATAATAATGTTTGTTACAACCACAATTAAACCTTCAAAGAGGTTTAATTTTTCTTCTTACAGATCAATTATTTATCATAAAGATAAATAAAAAACACAGAGTATAGAAAACCTGAGAAGTTGCTTAGTCTTCCCTTTTTCTCCCCTTGCACAAAAATGCACCCTTAAACTCTGAAAAATAGATCTAAATAACTAGGATGAAGATGATGAGAATCTCCCGATCCGGTGTCACCCATAGGCACAAATTCTCTCTCTCCGTCGCCCTTCTCTTTCTTTGTTCACGCACAGAAAAGAAAAGAAAACCTCCGGCTCGGCTTCGTTTTGTGCATACTAGAAATAAATTTTGTTTCATGCGTCAAAGACTCGCCTCGGCCCCGTTGTTTATATAGTCACCCACTTTTTCTTTTAGAAAACGTCTTGGCCTTGATTTCATTTTGATTTTTCTACAATGTCACTCATCAACACTGCACTGAAGTTTCATCTTCACACATTCCGGAATTCATCATGCATGGCTGGACCGCAAACCATAACAATCTCCCCCCTCTAGCCCATGAGGGAGACTCACCCTGACACGGAGACTCAGTGTGAGTCCATGTCAGCCATCTCAATGCAAAGATCATGCTTATCTCTTAAAACTATCTTCGTCATCATGTCTGACGAATTCCTGTATATGTGAACTTTTTCAAGAGACATATCACCATTCTCCAACACATCTCTGATCCAATGATATTTTAGATCAATGTGTTTTGTTCTATTGTGGTAAGTGACATTCTTGCTTAGGTCAAGTGCACTCTCATTATCACATAAAAGCACATACTTCTTTTGAGTTAACCCCAACTCACTTAGGAACCTCTTCAACCACAACAGCTCCTTACTAGCCTCTGTTGTAGATAGAGCAACACACTTTTACAGTCTTGATTGCCAAGAGATAGCTCTCCCTGCAAAAGTAAATAGGTAGCCTGAAGTAGACTTCCTTCTATCAAGTTCTCCTGTCCAATCTGCATCTGTAAAGCCTTCCAATATTAGTTTAGAACTACCAAAACATAAATATAACTTAGTAGATCCTCTCAAGTACCTCAGAATCCACTTCACTGCTGCCCAATGTTCTTTACCTGGATTGACAAGAAACCTGCTTACAACACCAACTACATAAGCAATATCTGGCCTAGTACACACCATAGCATACATAAGACTACCCACTACAGATGCATAAGGAACCTTTTTCATTTCCTCAATCTTCATTCCACTTAAGTCACTCTTCTTCAATTTGAATTGACTCCCAAGTGGAACACTAACTGGCTTAGCATCCTTCATGTTGAACTTTGCAAGTACCTTCTCAATATATTTTTCCTATGACACCCATAGCTTCCTAGCTTTCCTGTCACGTTGAATAGATATACCCAAGATTTGTTTTGCTGGACCCAAAATCCTTCATAGCAAAAGATTTTGTCAAACTCTTCTTTAGATTTGCAATCTTTGCACTGTCCTTCCCTACAATTAACATATTATCAACATAAAGTAATAAAATTATGAAATCATTCTCACCAAACTATTTGATGATGACACAATGATCAGAAATAGATTTCTTGTAGTCAATCCTTCCATGAAAGACTCAAATTTCTTGTATCCTTGCCTAGGAGCTTGTTTAAGGTCATACAAGCTCTTCTTCAATTTGCACACCATCTGTTTCTTTCCCTTTACTACAAACCCTTTAGGCTGCTCCATGTAGATTGTTTCATCCAAATCACCATGAAGAAATGTAGTCTTCACATCTAATTGTTCAACTTCCAAGTCCATACTTACAGCTAATGCCAAAACAACTCTAATTGAAGACATTTTCACTACTGGAATAAAGATTTCATCAAAATTAATGTCTTTCTTTTGGCCAAAGCCCTTCACTACCAATCTTGCCTTATACCTTGGTTGTGAATTATTCTCATCATGCTTAATCTAGTAGACCCACTTATTCTTCAATGTTCTCCTCCCCTTGAGAAGATCAACCAACTCATAGGTATGGTTGTCATGCAGAGACTTCATCTCATCTTCCATGGTTTTCATCCACTTCTCTTTGTCACTATGAGCCTTTGCTTCATTGAAATTTTTTGGTTCTCCACTTTCAGTGATTGTCACATATTCTGATGATAGGTATTTGGTGGAGGGAAAAGGTTCTCAAGTGGACCTTCTCACATTTGTTGGTTCTCCCTACTCAGAAGCCTCCTGTTCCTGCTCAACACTATCATCATTAGTCTCATGAATGATCTCATCCTCACCTTCATTGTCACTAGGCAAAGATGTTAGTTCTCCAATCTCTGACTCTTCATCATGAATCACCTCATTTCCCTAAACTGAGGTTGATGGTTCATTTACTCTTGCAAAACCTTGCTGAGTTTTCTTTTAAATGACTTCATCTTTTCCAAGATCTCCAACTGTTCGATCCTCTTTGAAAACATCTCTGCTGCGAATCACTTTCCTGTTCTTTTGATCCCACAGTTTGTATCCAAACTTGTCAATTTCATATCCCAAAAATATACACTCTATAGATTTCTAATCTAACTTAGCCCTCTGTTCTTTAGGCACATGTGCAAATGCCTTACAACCAAATACTCTCAAATAAGAGTAGTTCATTTCTTTTCCACTCTAAACTCTTTCTGGTATGTCATTGTTCAAGGCATATGTGGGAGACCTGTTAATCAAGTAGCAAGTTGTGTCTATTGTCTCACCCCAGAAGCTCTTAGGCAACTTTCCTGAAGATAATATACTTCTGATTCTCTCTGAGATTATTTTGTTCATCCTCTCAGCCACTCCATTATGTTAAGGAGTATAAGGAACTGTCTTCTCATGCCTAATCCTATGCTTACTACAATATTCATCAAATTCTGTAGAACAGTATTCACCACCATTGTCACTTCTAAGGCACTTCAGTTGCTTACTAATTTCTCTCTCAACCATGACATGAAAGTTCTTGAAGATATCAAACACCTCACTCTTATTCTTCATGTCATAAGCCCATACCCTTTCTAGAAGCATCATCAATGAAAGTAACATAATAACTAGAACCACCAAGAGATTTTACCTTCATAGGACCACACACATCTGAATGCACCAACTCAAGAACTTCAGATTTTCTTGTACTTGTGCTAGCAAAAGATGTCCTATGTTGCTTGCCCATCAAACAATGATCACAAGGGCTAATTGAAGTACCCTTGACCTTTGAAAGCAGATTTTACTTCTTCAGAATCTCTAGTCCCTTCTCACTCATGTGACCCAATCGACGATGCCACAAGTCAATTATAAACTCATTTGAGGAGACATTAACCTTTTCTTAAACTAGACTAGTTTCAATCTTGTATAGGCTACAACACTTCTTTCCCTTAACAACAACTAGAGAACCTTTTACCAATTTACACACTCCTTGAGAGAAGTGTGACTCAAAGCCTTCATCATTAAGTACATCTTTAAACAACAAATTCATTCTGAGATCTAGAATATGTCTAACATTTTTCAACCATAACTTGTTACCTGTGTTAGTCACAATATGCGCATCACCCTGATCAATGATCTTCAAGGTACCACTATTGCCCATCTTCACTGACCCCAAATCTGCTGATTGGTAGGTAAAAAAAAAATCTTTGTTAGGAGTAGCATGAAATAATGCACCTAAGTCAACTACCCAACTAGCATCACAACTGGTTGTTAAGCATTCCTTCTCACAATCAACCATAATTACTAAGTTATCCTGAATAACATTGGTATCGTGTCCACCCTTTTCATTGTTGTCTTTCTTTTTCTGATCTTTCTTAAGTTTCCAACAGTCCTTCTTAATATGACCTGTCATGTCACAATAATATCACTTCAAGTTCTTCCTAAACTTAGATTTGCTTCTACTATTGTCCATTTTAAAACTGTCCTTGATTTTTGATCTGCCCTTATTTTCCTCTGACACTAAGGTTTCAGACCCATAAGCTGGCTTCAAAGACTTTCTTCTCAATTTTTCATTCAACAGACTGCTTGTTACTATAGCTATTGTCAACTTCCCATCTAGAATTGAATTGTTTAAGGAAATAACCAGTGTCTCCCAACTGTCTAGCAAGGAACTAAGAAGTAGAATAGTTTGCCACTCATCATCTAGAGTCATCTTCATTCTAGCAAGTTGGCTAATTATACTCTTTATTTTATTTAGGTGTTCCCCAATACTACCTCCATCCTTAAACTTCAAATTGACCAATTTTTTTATCAGAAAAATCTTGTTACCTACAGTTTTTCTTTCATACACTTCAACAAGTTTATCCCAAATTGCCTTTGCAGACAATTCATCAACTACATGGTGGTACACAACTTCATCCACCTACTGTCTCAAACATGCCATAGCTTTTTGATTTAGTTTGGTCCAATCTTTCTTAGTTATCTCTGTAGGTTTTACACCTGTAATAAGGTTATAAAGATCCTTCGAATAAAGAAGATCTATCATTTTTCCCTTCCAATAATTCCAATTATTTCGATCAAGAGAAACCATCTTTATATATTTATCTTCTGCCATTATTGAAATACAAAAGAACCTTGCTCTGATACCACTTGTTGGGATGTTCTATAGAAAATCCCTAATGTCCAACTTGTATTTCAACAAAATAAACGCAGCAAATATATCACTAAACAACCAAGCAGAATAAATAAAGAGACACATAATTTTAACATGGAAAACCCCCTTAAATCAAGGGTAAAAAACTACGGGGCGAATCAGCCCAATCAAGCAATCCACTATAATAAGGTTTGATACAACCACAATTAAACCTTCAAAGAGGTTTAATTTTCCCTCTTAAAGATCAATTCTTTATCATAAAGATAAATAAAAAGCACAGAGTATGAAAAACCTGAGAAGTTGCTTAGTCTTCCTTTTTTCTCCCCTTACACAAAAATGCACACTTAAATTCTGAAAAACTGATCTAAATAACTGGGATGAAGATGATGAGAATCTCCCGATCCGGTGTCACCCATAGGCACAAATTCTCTCTCTCCGTTGCCCTTCTCTTTCTCTGTTCAGGCATAGAAAAGAAAAGAAAACCTCCGGCTCGGCTTCATTTTGTGCATACCAGAAATAAATTTTGTTTCGTGCATCAAAGACTCGCCTCGGCCTCGTTGTTTATATAGTCACCCACTTTCTCTTTTAGAAAACGTCTCGGCCTCGGTTTCGTTTTGATTTTTCCACAGTGTCACTCATCAACACGGCACTAAAGTTTCGTCTTCACACGTTCCGAAATTCATCATGCATGGCTAAACCGCAAACCACAACAAAAATCAGTGCTAGGAGTTTGTCAAAGAGATTGAAGCTCCAAACTCCAGAGGTCAAATTTTCTCTATCCGAATGCAAGAGTTTTGTTTTTTACCTTTTTCCAATTATTTTGACATACTCTTTTGCTTGATCGAATATCCTTTGCCTAAGAGTCCTTTAAATTTGCCATTTTCTGCATTTTTAGTTTGAAATCTGAAATTATATTTCCAAGCATTCTGCCAAGAGGAAATTGGCTAGACTTATTGTCTGGTATTTTGGACAGACAGAAAATAGAGAACTACGAAGCAGAAATTATAGGAGAAACCAATCTGATAAAGAAATTGGTTCTGAAGGCAGTTTGAAACTCGGCTTTTCTTACTAAGAATCAATATGCATTTTCATTCTATTCGCGAACTTGTGTTGGGATCTGGTAGAGATTTGCTGGGTTTAATTTTGGATAGAAGAATCCTGATTGGCGTACTCACTGGATTTTCATTTGCATTTCTCTTAGGTACCTAAGTGTAGACTGACCTTTGATAAGTTTTTCAAGACTAATCAAAAAATTATATAGATTTGTTGTTGTTTATGTACAACTATTGAGTGGTGTGCTGGGGCTGTTTGTGTTGGTAATTGAAGTTGATAGGAGGAACCCTTGATAAAAGGAAGGTGATTGGTTGTTTTATGGGCTATGGAAGTACATCTTCAGTAAGGCAGAGTTCCACGTTCTTACTCTTGGAATAGACAAAGCTGGGAAAACAGTAATTCCTATTCGACTACCTTTAGACCAATTCTATATGTTGTGTACTGCTATTCTATAGATTACTACTGCTGAGGTCTTTTATTTTTCTAAATGCTAAGAATACTATCGGTAAGTTACTCTCTATTTGGTTTTTAATGTATATTTTTCCTAGCTAAACAGAAATAAACAGCGTACTTGGGGTTAAATAAAAAATAATTCTATTTTCACGAGGTTGAAAATGATGATTATCTTCACTCTACTCACTCAAGTAAAATATAGCTCTTGCTACCTGACCAGACTATCTCCTCGCATCAGATGATGTACTATGGCTGCTACAAGGACTCCAAATTGGATCCTCCTCCGGCCGATTTGTATCTGCTTTCTGCATTCCTGTATTTAAATTTCAATACAAAACTAGTTAAACACTTTCGATTCAATTAATGAGAAGTTTCCACCAAGTCATCTTATGTGACTGACTCTGCTTTGAAGAGAACTATTGGCAACTTGGATTGATGTCTATTTCTTGGTATGAATATATGTTTTAGTAATCGGTCTCCTTTCCCTTCTGTTCTATATTTTGCTTGTTGGCAGGCATGACATTCCCCGTGTTGTTATTTTGTAGATATAGCATTCTTCATGTTAGCAGCTTCGGGTCATGTTTCTATATTGTAGTTCTGTTTCTGTTTTGACTGGAAATATTTAGACCTTGGCTTTCTTGGGTTTAGTTTCATGTCTTTTATTCATCTATGATTGATTAGGAGTGAGGATTATGCCTTAACTAAAATATATCGATTAAGGAAAAGGCCAACCAATATAGATCTGTTGTTCTCAGCATGTTTTAAATGTTTTGTCTGACCCCTCACGAATATTAAGTTGCTGATTCCTTTAAAGTGACAAAGTTTTTTTCTGCATTCTTCTGTCATTCTGCTGCTAGGCTTGATTAATTGTGCTTTATAAGAAAATTTTTGATCCTTCTAAATATCAAGATGAACTTGATTAGATAAATTATGTCTAAATTGGATATGGGAGGTCATGGGTATTTTATGTTCTCAGGGTGCGATGAAAAGCACGAGGAAGATATGGATCCTGACATTTATATACAAAAATTATGATAAAGATCATCATCCTCTTGGCTGTATGTTCAAGAGATATTAGCTCCTCTGCTTAACTAGGCAGCAGCTACAAGGTGAGGAGGAAAGGGGAACTGAGGGAGGGATGAAAAAGGAGTAGCGGAGGAGATACAGATATGCCTACGCCCATTTGCTTGCTGCTCCCTTTTTCATTTGTTAATTCAAATGGCAAACAGTGAAATAAAAAAAACAAAGAGACTTTCAAGATTTACACGAAAAAAAAACAGATATGTTCTCAGACATTCAAAATTTACACGGAAAAAAAAAGAAGGAAAATAGTTTATTATCCGAAGTTGGGTGTATGTGAAACAGCAAATGCATATTTCCAACATACATCCAGTTTATATCTCTGAATTATCAAGACAAACCCAAAAAAATAGAGGGGGTGATGTCAAAACAATTCAACATTGACAAAGAATCAACTAACTAATCATGAAATTTTCTAGTTCCTGCTGTAGAACAGCGTCCAACTCCTCGACTCTTTCATTAGATCATAGTACACATACAAATACAAGGATCACGATGTATACTAATCTAACTACCAACAACATGGACAAACCATTAAATAACTTTGACGAGCCTGAAAGGCTGACTAACTTTTTCTGGCATGGTAAGAACAACTTTTAATGAGAACAGGTTGTTGTCTCCTGGTCATGTCTTCTTAGCTTCTGCCAGTACAAGTTCTTCAAGTGGTCTCAATTGCTATTAATTTGGAAGGGAATTACAGTATCAGCTGGTATCTTACTGCTAGTTACTGCTATTATGCAAATCTTCATCGGTTTCTCTCAGTTGGAGCATTCCACTCCTGCAAAAATTGCTCCAGCTGGGCCAAGGACTAATGGACCACCTAACGGCACTAACTAATTGTCCTTCAGGCGATCTACATCCAACAAAATTTGTTGTGTATCTTTTACTTTTATTCCTATTTGTTTGATGGCCAAAGCTGCTTTTTGCATCCCAATTGTCCTTGTATATGTAGAACAGGAACTTTCTGAAAAATGCATTGTAGGTTAGTTTTGTTTTTTAATAGTAATTATGCTTGTAATAGAACTCAAATACAAATACAAACTGCACCACCTATGTGCAATATTCCATTAAATCCCTCCATCAATCGGTACTTGGAATCTAGCATCTCATCAATAAAACAAGACCCACATAGCCCACCTCTTTATATGGGTAACGGTAAAGGATGATTGGCAAGGCAATGACAGGGACTAGTAGACATGGGTGGGGCACCCTCTTCGCCTAATCAGATTTTGGCACTTCACCCCCGTTCTTTCTGTTTAGATAAACAAAACAGAAAAGAAATCAGTTTCTAGCTCGAGGAGAAAATTAGGTCAATACACAGTATTGTTACAGATAAAACCTAGCAAAAGCAGGTTTCCAAGAAGAGTCTCTTCGCAATAGCTGGGCAGAAAACATAATTGTAATAACTCAAAGCATTGCCCGATCTATGGACCAATTTACATTTTTACAACAAACAGTGATTTCCCCCTCCACCCATTCTTAATCCATGTGAGTAAAATAAACGGCAGAAAATTGGAACCTGCTCTCAACCTCCAATCTGATAAAATATTGAGATAAATGCCCATCCTAAAGCAGCACTTTCAAGACCAAATAAGACCTCTTGAAGAGCTCTAAGCAGATTATTGATACAAACATTGAGCGACTAAGTTAACTAATTACAGACTACCTATAAAACAATAGTCTAATACTCATAATTTAAACATGGGTCCTTCCCAAGTTTCATTAGTCCCGGCTCCACACTGACCCCATCACAGTAAATCACACTTCCCCAATGAACTATCATTACAATATTTGTTCACTCAATAATCTTTTCTGCTCGGTATCTCAGTAACCAAATTTATTCGAACAAGTTGAACTTATGAAACTCAGGGCACATAGCAATACGAGACCAAATCAATTTGAAAGAACAAAATTTGCCGAGCATAACAACCAAATAGATTGCATATAGAAAACACAAAAAAAAACATCTGAGTCTCAATTTCAATGACGACGGCGAATAAAGCAGCAGCTAAAACAGCGAATTGAGAGAAGACAAGACAAAAAGAACCCATTTTTGGAGGGGATTAGCAGAAAGACAAGAAATTTCACTTACAAATCGGAAACACGGATCACATCGAGGCTTAGGGGTTTCTGATTCCGTACCCACGAGGGAAAGAGAGGGCCAGAGGGGTGGAGCCTGAGAGGAACTGCGCTGCTCGAGTACCCTGATAAAGTAATTAATTAGATGTAGAACAACTTATGATAATAAAAAAGGCATGTCATAGTCATAACGAGAAAGCAAATATTGAGCTCCATATTGTACGGATATTGATCTCCCCATGCAAAATATGGCATGGCCAATGCTCAATGATTAATATACTGTTTTTTATTTGTCATGTCCTAATGTGCATCGCACTTACGTCCTGGCGAGAGCAAACGAAGCATTTGAATTGCCCCTCGGACGAGAGATGCTGGCATAAGGGGCCATATATCATATTTCCCGTTGTCACTAAATATGGGTTTTTTTTTTGTCACAGGTTAGTTATTTTGCTTAATTTTGCCCCTGATATGCAAGAAGAACAACAGCCTACATATTAGGACCTTGCTGTTATAAAAAAAGGAAAAGAGAAAGATTAGAACCATGTTAGAAAAAGGATAATGATATTCACATAAGGAATCTACCCAATAAAAACTCTTAATTGGGTTTTAGTTAGATAAAATATGTGTGCGTCACATTATGTTCATTTGGGTTCACTTGTTTTGTCTAAACAAAACTGAGGTGAAAATTTTTATTAAATATTTTTGTTGGATAAATATTATTTTCCTCAAAAAATAAATAATATGTTGATGTAGCCTTTCGTTGGATTTCTCTTTGTACTAAGTGAGCTCTTCAGTTCGAATCTCATTGATGCGTAGAAAATGATATTTACACAGAAAACACCCAACAAAAACTCCTACACAAGTTTTGGTTCGGCTAAACAAGTGGGCTCAAGTGAACTTTGTGTGAGGCCCACTTGTTCAGTCCAACCAAACTTTATGAGCTTTTGTTGGGAGTTTTTATTGTTTAAATATAATTATCCTTGATACATGTAGCGTGAGATTGCGTGTCTTATCTATAAAAAAAATTCATTGAATCTAATAAATAAAGAGGTACAATATTAAAAATTTACAAAAAGATAAATTTTGATATATATTAAAACGAGGCTCCTCCTACTACAGGATAAACTATATTGAAAAACATGTTTTTGGCAGAATGTGAAACAAGAAAATTAATATGGGACAACTTTTTTAAAACAAGACAAGTAATATAGGATGGAGGGAGTAGTACCTAACACCTCTTTATAAAGTACAGAGGTTCTATGAGTCACCTTGTTACTTTATTTTGTGAAGAGGTTCCCTGGGCATTGTGATATTGAGCTATATGTACACCACATACAGCTAAGTTTCCTTTATAGTCCCATCATCCCATATTAATTGCCCTGATTTAAAAAAGTTTGTCCTATATCAATTGTCTTATTTCATATTGTCTTTATCTTAGTAATAAGTGGATGTTAAAAAAATTAGTGAATGGAGTAAAATTATTAATAAATTAAGTGGTCTACTTCAATAAAGCAATTTTTTAAAATGTGGACAGTTAACACAGGGCAAAGGGAGAAGGAAATAGTTAGAAAACATATTCCAATGAGACAGAGAGGCCATTCCCTTGGTAACTATATATCATCCGAAATGAATACTCCTCCTCCTCTCATTTTAATAGCTCCATATGGTTTTTCAAAAATATTTTAAAAAACCAAATAGCGCTAATAAAGTGGGACGGAAGGAGTCCAAATGTTCATGAAAAGTATATCACAATGGTTTGCCGCCTTCTACTTTGTTAAACATCACATCCCTAACTACACCTGCCATTCTGTTTTAGAATGACATCAGGCACATATATACTAGACAAAAGCAAAGTAAATAATCATGTTCTTTGCTTCTATAGTCCAAAATTTTCTTTATCTTCTCCAAATGAGCTTTACTTAAGACGCACCCTTTGAATAAAATATCCAAGACTCCACTTTATCATGAAAAACGAAGTGATCTGCAACCTACAACTTTGAGAAACTGCAACAGGTTCGCAAATGTGAGCATAATCATCAAGACTTCATAACTTTAAATGATTCCACAACTTTAAGAGGTTCAACAGTGACCCCCCTATCTGAGAGCTCCCAGGGGATTGTTTTCCCACTTTATAATCGTAGAGGAAAAATATTACTCCTTCCATCCCATATAAATAACTCCATTAAAAAAAATTATCTTATATTATTAGTTCTATTTAGCTCAATTAATTAAGTACATGGGTAGAGTTATTTTCTAGATTGATGTTATTCAGACCCCACTAAACTCCTATGTCCCCCAAAACTTTAAAATTCTAACAGATTTTTTTGATTACTTTCCTTACCCCACTTACCCTACCCACTCTCACGCTGCTTCCCTCTTCTATGGTGATAACAAAGACATCGGCATACCACCCTCACCCTTTTTGGGCTAGTTGTGTTTCTTGTTCTCCGCAATGCCTCCCCCTTACCCTCCCCATCCAAAAATTGACATTTTTAGCTGGGGAGAAGGAGAAATCCCCCTCCCCACTTTACCATGGTCGTAACACCATGACAGCTAGCCATTGGACACTATGGCCACTCTCACTCTAGATAAAGTTGCTCAAGAGTTTAGAGTGGCCATGTGATGTAGGACTAGATTAATAAGATGAATTTTATTCGATGAATCAGCTATAAGGGAACACAACCTTCATCTCTCGCGAATTTTAATAGTAAATTCACAAAATTTAGAAGGAAAACAAAGGAGAAAGGAATCACCTCCTCCTCTTCTTATTCCTCAGAATATCAAAAAATTACAAAACTTATGGTCTTTATAAAAGAGTTAAGTATTTATACAACTCCTGGTAGCATAACTGTAAATAAAGAGTGTAATTTCTAATTACCTTATGACCAACTAATCAAAATTAAGAAAAATTAATAAGAAATTCCCTAAATAATTAAAGAAATATGGAATAAAGACTCCTAAGAAAGCAAAATACTAGAAAGAAACTAATTTGAAATCAAATTTTAATCCAAAATGAAGTTGAAAATCGTATCACAGCCGGATCAATCGATTGTTGAGATATAGCGATCAATTGTCAATTCTCAACTTTGTTTTACACTAAACGTTTTCACATCCCGAATGATCGCTTTAAGAGACGATCGATTGTTCGCCTGATCGATGGCCTTAGAGCAAATTCTAATTTTTCTTCATGTGATATCAATTCTCCGTAAACTTCAATGCCAACTAGTCTGCCTCATCCTCCCCAGGATCAAAGGAATTCATCATTGAATTCGCATTATCATTATTTGAAACATTGCCAAGATAAGGAATGAGATGTTTAACATTTAAAACATTGGAAGTGCAAATGTGACTCAGAAGCTTGAGTCTATACACATTAGAATTTATCTTTTGGACAATATCCAAAAGCCCAATCTTCCTTGTTGATAATTTATTATACTCTTCAAGTGGAAACATATATTTAGTCAAAATAACCCTTATAAAACCACTAACATTAAAGTTCATATCTTTTTTTAAATCTCCAACTGCCTTATACTTATCATTAGATATCTACAATCCCTTAGGAGTATCACAATGGATATCTTATAAGTGTGATATAAAGTCTTTAGCTCAGCCATTTAACCTATTCACATTTAAAAGAGTGAGGATTAAAACCACAAATAATAGTATATGGACTAAATCTTATACTTCGATTTACACTCTTATTATAAGCAAATTTAGCATTATATAAGTGTTGATCCCAAGATTTGAGATTAGCGCCAACCAACCTTCTCAGGAAGTTTCATAGGGATCGATAAACTACCTCTGTCTATCCATCTGTTTGAGGATGGTAACTACTAAAATGTAAAGAAGTATTTGTCAGTTTCAATAGAGAATGCTAAAAATGACTCATAAAATGATTATATCTATTAGAAACAATAGACAATGGAAAACTATAGAAACTATATAAATCCCAAAAGAATAGTAATGTAACATGAGATGCATTATTGGTCTTTTTGCAAGTAATAAAATGAGAGTCATCCCTTTAGCTGGCTGGGTGCAATAGTAATGTAACATTCATCCCGCTCTGAGTGCAAGGAAGTCCAAGAACAAAGTCTATTCTAATGTTGGACCGTGGCTGAGATGGGGTAGGCAAAGACATATATAATCCAACATTAGTAGATGTCCATTTGGCCATGTGGCATATACGACACCTCCCAACAAATCTATACACCTCCTTACACATAGATAGCCAAAAATAAGAAGAAGAAATAAGTTAAAAAGTATATATCTTCCCATATGATCCTCATCATGTAACTCATTACTAATCTTCAACCTCTTGGTACAAACCCGCTGACGCCGTAAGCCAACCACAACCACCCAGGGGGCTGGAAAAAGTTCTACCCAATGGCGGATGTTCCAGATCCGGCCCCTACTACAAACACCAACATCCAGTAGCGGCGGATCTAATTCGAGATAGAGTAAGCGGCCGGAAAACAAAATGGCAGCGAGACAACAACAGACGGCAGCTAGAGGACTGAGCTCCCCATGCACCCACATCTGAGATGCACAGGTGACCACGCATGGGCGGCTGGACAACAATGCACGGGCGGCTAGATGACCACGCACGGGTGACTGGTCCGGCTCGTCGGAGATGTTGGATGCATCATCATCCTCAGACCCAAAGCGATGCCTTTTCCATCCCTACTTGGTTCTGCAGTCTTGCCGGAGGTGTTGGAATATAAAGGTGGGTGGAAATTCGCCCGAGCGCAAGGTTTCTTGCCCAAACCTCGAAAATTCACGCTCGGGCGAATTTCCGCTCGCGTAAAATGTTTAGCGATTTTCATTTGCAATGCTTTTCTGCATTGATATTAACTACATTTGAGATGCTAGTAAGTAAACGTCACAATAAATACCTTAGCAACAGAAAAAATGTAGTGTCGCTAATACAGATAATATTAGCGACACTCTCTTCTTACCGTCACTAAATGCCTTAATTTTTTTAAAAAAAGACTATTTTCTTAGCACCCTCTCTATTTCCTCTTCTTCTCTCTCTTCCTCTCACCTTCTCTGTCTACCCTTTCTCTCTCCTCAATCTTCCCACTCTCTCACGTCACCCTCTTTCTCTCTCTACTCTCTCTCCCTTCCCTTACTCTCTCTCCTCACCTTCTCTCTCTACCCTCACCCTCTCTCTCTACCCTCACTCTCTCTCTCCTCTTTCTCTTCTCCCTCTCTCTCCTCTCTCTTCCCTCTCCCTCTCCACTCTCTCTGCTCCCTCTCTCTCCTCCCTCCCCTCTCTCCTCTCTCCTCCCTCCCCTCTCTCCTCCCTCTCTCTCTCTTCTCCCTCTCTCTGATCTTCTCTCTCCACTCTCTCTCTCCCTCCCTCTCTTTATCCTCTCTATTTTATATTTTTTATTTAAAAATTAATTAAAACATAAATAAATTAAAATGTATTACTGACGTATATGCATATACGTCATTAATACTTTGAGGTATTTGCAACATATATGTCTATATATTGCTAATATATTTTTTAATTAATTTTTAAATAAAAAATAAAAAAAATTCATCTATCTCCCTCTCTCCTCACCCCTCTCCCCTCTCTCTCTTCTCCCTATATCTCTCTCCTCCTCTCTCCATGATCTCCTCTCTCCATTCTCTCTCCTCTCCCTGTCTCTCCTCTCTCCCCCTCTCTCTCCACTCTCCCCTCTCTCTCCTCTCTCCCCCCTCTCTCTCCTCTCTCTCTCTCCTCCCTCTCTCTATATCCTCTCTATTTTATATTTTTTATTTTCTATTTAAAAATTAATTAAAATATAAATAAATTATTGGCGAGGCATAGAACTATGCGTCACTAGTACTAAGGGTATTAGCGATGTATATGCCAAAACGGCGCTAATACTTTGAGGTATTAACGACGTATATTCCTATACGTCGCTAATATATTTTTATTTATTTATGTTTTAATTAATTTTTAAATATAAGAAATAAAAAATTTTCCTCTCTCTCCTCACCCCCTCTCTCTACCATCTCTCCCTCTCCTCTGTCTCTCCCTCTCTCTCCTTTCTCCTCCCTCTCTCCTCTCTCTCCCCCTCTCACTCTCCTCTCTCTCCCTAATCTCCTCTCTCCACTCTCTCTCCTCCCTATCTCTCTCTCTCTCCTTCCTATCTCTCTCTCCTCCCTCTCTCCCCCTCTCTCCCCCTCTCTCTCTTTATCCTCTATATTTTATATTTTCTATTTAAAAATTAATTGAAACATAAATAAATTAAAATGTATTAGTGATGCATAGGACTATGCATCGCTAATACTCTGAGGTATTAACGACATATATTCTTATATATCGCTAATATATTTTTATTTATTTTTTAATTAATTTTTAAATAAAAAATATAAAAAAATTAGATAAAATTTTTTCCTCTCTCCTCATCCCTCTCCCTCTACCCTCTCTCGCCCTCTCTCCTCTTTCTCTCTTCTCTCCCTCTCTCCCTGATCTTCTCTCTCCACTCTCTCTCCTCCCTATCTCTCTCTCCTTTCTCTCTCCCCCTCCTCTATCTCTCTCTTCCCTCTCTCTCCTCACCCTCTCTCCCCCATCTCACTCTTCCCTTTCTCTCTCTCACCTCACTCTCTCACCTCCCCCTCTCACTCTACTCTCTCTCATCTTTTTCTCTCCTCTCTCTCTCTTCGATCCCTCTCTCTCCTCACTCTCATTCTCTTTCTCCATGCACTCTCTCTTTTATTATAAATTATATTTTAAAATTAATAAGAAAAGTTAAGAAATAAATATTGAAAGTTTAATCTACTATTAACACTACTTTTTATTAAAAATTTAATATTTATTTATTATGTATATAAATAGTAAATATTGAATAAAATATATTATATTTTGGAAGTTTATTTTAATTTTTTAATATTTATTTATTATTTATTAAATAAAATTAATTAATAATGTTATTCGCGACGTTTGTAAACAAGTGTTGCTATTATAAATGCTATTTGCAACGCTTGTATAAAAATATCACTAATAATTCAAAATTTTAAATTTTTTTATTTTAAATTCATAACTATTAGTAACATTTTTTTAAGCGTCGCTAATAGCAAGACTATTAGCGAAGCTTTTGTAGAAGCGTCGTTATTGTTAAAGCTATTAGCGATGCTTTAAAAAAGCATAGCTAATAGTTATGATTTTTTTTATTTAAAATATATATCTTTTAGCGACGTTTGTTTAAAGCGTTGCAAATAGAGGAACTATTAGCGACACTTATTATAAAGTGTTGCTAATAGGATTAGTATTAGTGACGCTTTAAACTATATGACTATTAGTGACGCATAAAAAAATGCATCACTAATAGTTTATTTTTTGCGACGCTTTTTTATGCGTCACAAGTAGTTATTTTTAGCGACGTTTGCTTTTGTATATCTAATACTACATTTTGTTGTAGTGATTTTGTAGTTCTTTCTCATCATATATAGGATTAGTGTAATTGTGATAAACATTATCAAATTTAATGAACAATCCTTTACCATTCTAGTTATTACGAGGACAATATGCCGCTCTACGACCCATTCTATCATATTTAAAATACTTTGGTTAAGCACTTATAGAGGCATTGGTGGTGTTCTAAGTGCTTTAAGGTGCAGCCTTAAAAGAGGCTTATACACTACCAAAATTAATGGCGGCCGACATGGTTAGAGAAGTACCACCAGTCGTCCTAAAATGTCAGCCAATAGGGCCTTGCTTCTTCTCCAAGTAGAGCACTCTAGAATACTCTTTCAACAAGGAAAAAATATAAAATAATTTTAAGGTTTCTTTGAGATTTTGACGCATACCTCCAATATAATTGGACACAAATTGTTCCCCCAATTCAGCCAAGTCATTGCAGTGTAACAATTAATAGAATCCTTAGTGTACTCATCCACCAATTTTGACCATTGTCATAAGTTTTGCAATCGCTAATACATCACTTGAGCAATACAGGAGTAGATTTAATTTGTTGCCTCATATGTTTCTTCAACTTCTCCTATTTAACGATTTTTTACTTGCCTTGGCATACAGGAGTAGATTTAATTTGTTGCCATCATGTGGTTGCTCAATCTTAAAAATGAGTAGCCACAAAGGGAACATGCTTGTCTTTCGAAACCTCCTTGAAGTCATGGATGTCTTCTATATTTTTGGGTTGCACCCCCTTATGAAATTTAGGGATGTCAATCTTCAAACTCGCCTCCCAGTGCCAATTCGCCATAGCATCTCACCTAATGGGCAAATAGGTCTCTTGCTCGGGTATCCTTGGAGCTCGTGGTGGGAATCACCTATGTTGATTGGCCTCTTAGCAAAGCAGTTGGTCTACCTCCTCATCACCACACAGGGTAGCGTTGGCAAAAAGATTCTTGTCGAGGGCATCATTCTTTGGCTCATCATCTTCAACTTGGTCATTGGGCTGAGCCAAGGAAGAGTAGACGAAAAGAGGAGGCCTTTGCTCAAGTTGTGGTTTAGGTGAGCATCGACAATTATCAAATTAGCTATATGAAACATCAGCTGCTCAACTTGTCACAACACTTACTACTTTATCGCGATCATTGATCTCATCAATTCTTACAACACATCCTTCACGGCGTCAGGGAGGCATGTTGACCTAAGTAGGGCCACCAACTAATGTAGGGCTGGATTAAATAGATGAATTTCGTTCGATGAATCTGGCTACAAGCGCACACAACCTTCCTCTCTTGCTAATTTCAATAGTAAATTCACAAAATATAGAGGGAAAACAAAGGAAAAAGGAACCACCTCTTCTTATTTTTCTTCAAAATATCAAAAAAGTACAGAACTTAAGACTTCATAGAAAAGCCAAGTATTTATACAACTCCTAGTTGCATAACTATAAATAAAGAGTAAAATTTTTAACTACCTTATGACAAACTAATCAAAATTAAGGAAAACTAATGAGAAAATCCTTAAATAATCAAAAGAATATAGAATAAGACTCATAGGAAAGTAAAATACTGAAAATAAATTAATTTGAAATCAAATTCTAATCCAAAGCAAAGTTGAAAACCATAATGCAGATGGATTGATCTATGATCGATCATCAACTCTTGGCTTTGTTTTACACTAAATGTTTTCATGTCCTGATCAATCACATTAAGAGATTGATCGATCGTTCACCCGATCAATCAACCAATTGATTGCCTGAAAGCAAATTTTAATTTTTTTTCATGCGATCCCAATGCTCCATAAACTTCAATGTCAACTGGTCTGCATCATCATAGTTGCTCTAGCGTAGCTAGTGCTGCCATTGGTCATGACAACTCTGAACTCTGGAGTCTGGCCATGTGGAACTGCCAGTTGCTAAGAGTGCTATGGCCGTAGCCAAGGTGGGAGAGAGGAGATGGGATAGAGATCTACCAAAGCCAAGTGTTGGCAAAGTTGTTGTCAATGCGGGGGAATGATGAAGAGATATGAGGGTACGTGGATGTGGCTAGGGATTCGGCAAGTCCTGAGCAATGCTTCTCAAGGTTAGAAGTCAGCCCAAAGTTGGTCTTAGATCGGCGGGAGGGGAAAGTCGTGAGGAGGGAGGTAAGGAAATTTTTTGTTTGTGGGTTAAATTTGAGAGAATTCTAAAATTTATCCGGGGTAAAGGAGACATGGGAGACATAAGAGTTTATTGGGGTCTGAGTAGCACTGATTTATTTTCTGTTGTAGTGTTACCATGCAATAAAATTTACTACTAATTTTTCAAATGATGGTATTAATTTATGGGAAGGAGGAAATATATTGAAACAAATTAGACTTGTCTAGCCTGACCAAGTTTTATGACTAAGGCTAAATGACCAATGCCACATTACCCACAAATTGTGAGAGAGAAACTTGGAAATTAGATCTAACAATTCCCAATCTCCCCCCGACATGTCCCATGGTCATGTAATCTGGTCATGCAAACATTTTCGATTTTAGCCGAGAGTCACCGTCCAGATAAAAGAAGAATTAATGAGTCGAGTAACACAAGCAAAGCCTCCATCACGTTGTCACCTTAGAAAGTTAAAGTGTGCCGGAGCATCATAATAGAACCTTGGTGGAACTTTTAGCTCACAATTTAGTCTGCAAACATGTCTCAGAGCTACGCATGCATACCTGCCGGGGGGCTACTTAGCTTCTCATCTTTTTTCTCTCATAATCACATAGCAAATGGAGGGAATTTCCAACCATAAACAGCCGAGGCAAGACGGAAATGATCCCACGGAGGTGAGAATATCTGTTGACACGTCCATGTTCAATGGCGTACGTATATCAGAAATGAGGAAGATGAAGCCCACAAGACTACGAGAGTCCGCCGGTGGGGAATTCTGTTGTATCTTCAGAGCCCCCTGCAGCCGGCTCGAGGAACACGCTGAGGCTTACTGGCCTCGAATCGTTTCCATCGGCCCCTACCACCACGGTTTGGACGTGACGAAGATGATGGAGGAGCACAAGTGGCGCTATCTCAACTCCTTGCTTCGACGATTGGAGGAAGGGCCAAAGAGAGTTGGTTCCAGCTTTGTGTTTGAGCAGATTACCCAAATTGAAAAACATGCAAGAGGGTGCTACTCTGAGGAGATTCCCTTGAGTGGTGATGAGTTTGCCATGATGCTGCTGCTGGACGGTTGCTTCATGGTTGAGCTACTTGGCAGGTATGGCGGCATATTTGATAAAGAGAAAGAGGATCCCATCTTCAACTGTCCATGGATACTCCCGTTCATGTTGAGGGACCTCATTAAGCTTGAGAACCAGCTGCCGTTCTTTGTTCTCGAGCAGATTTATGACCTCTATAAAAGGTACGGCTCCGGAAATGAGCCGCCTCCGTTCACTGCACTCGCCTTTCAATTCTTTGAATCTGTACTACCCAGGCCAACTCAAATTATTGAAATGTACAACGGAGTTGGGTGCGTGCATGTACTGGATTTGTTGCGATCTAGTTTCATGCCCCTGCAGGCGGATAGACCCAAAGAAGAAAACTCATCTGCGGATGTGATCCAGTGCGCCATCAGGCTCGAAAAGGCGGGAATCAAGTTCATGGCGGTGGAGGGGGCCGAGAGCTTCTTGGAAATAAGTTTCAACAACGGGGTGCTGAAAATACCAAGAGTTACTGTCGATGACTTCCATGCTTCCTTTGTCAAGAACTGTGTAGCTTTTGAGCAAAGCTACCACCAATGCATGGGCTTCTACTTTACGGCTTACGTGACCTTCCTGGGACGCCTTATAGATACAGAAAAGGATGTTGGGCTTCTTATCGATAACAAAATCATCTCCCACTTCCTGGGGAATGAAAAGGAAGTAGCCAGGTTTTACAACGACATAGGTAACAATCATGTGAGAATCGACATTAAGCGCTGTTATCTGTCGAGGAGCTTTGAAGAGGTGTGCAAATATTATGCGAACATCAACCACATACGGTTTGCGGAGTTTAGGAGCCTATATTTTAGCTCGCCATGGTCATTCCTCTCTGCCATCACAGCCTTGGTACTCCTGCTTCTGACGGTGGCGCAGACTGTCTTTGCTGTTTTATCACTTGGAGGCCATTGAGGGCTATGCAATAAAGTTCTATAGTTGTTTGTCATATCAATCACTACAATTTAGTGTCCTCTATGAGGAACGATAATAGTACAACTGCAATGGAGTGTGCAATATAGTCTACATAAAATTAACAATATTTTATCTATTGGCTGTAAGTTTCTGCCATCAAGATACGGAAAATTGTAATTCGTCCTTTCCGATTGTTCTAATAAGATCCCATAATTAGTAGCTACTGTCCCAGTTTAAAAAAGGTTCTATTTCTTCATGCCATCCCTGCACCAATTTTAACTAGATCTATCTTCTATTATGATAGAATAGATCTCCATCCGGTGTATCTGGATCTACACGATTTCCAGCCGAAAAAACAGAGCTACACTTCTGCTACGTAATAATATTTGTTAAAATATAATGACAAAGGGGGCATTTTGGGTATTTTAGAATCTAAGGCTATGAATGTTAAATGGGTGGCTCGGCTTGGAGTTTTGTATGCTCTGGTTTTTAATGTGAAAAATAGCACTCCTCTTCTCTATGTATACTTGCTGCCATCTATCAAAGATTTCAAAAGCCAATAAAGTGGAATTGGATCTTGGTTTTTTCATTAGCATTTTGGATTATGGAGTCATTTAAATAAGGAAAAATAAACTCTTTTCAAGAAGAAAGATGGCAAGTTCAAGCAACATGCAACATAAGTGGCATGCACAGTTCTCTCAATCCCACTTTTTATGGAAAAATTATGATTATTGATATGTAAAAGTAAAAACTCTATTTATTTCTCATGATCTTTGGGATTTAATTGAAGATGAGTTTAAAGAGCATGAGGTTGTAGAGACTTTGACAGATGCCTAAAAGCAATTATTAAAATAAAATAAAAAAAAAGATGCAAAAGCTCTTCACTTAATTCAACAGGGAGTCTCTAATACAATTTTTCTAAGGATTATCAATGCTGCAAAGGCAAAAGAGGCTTGGAAAATTCTACAAAAATGAAAATAAAACAACCATAAAATTCGTAATATAGTAAAATGAAAATAAAACAAAAAAGCCATTGAAAACGCATCTTTAGTTGTGATATTATTTCAAGTTTCTTCTATTTAAAGGGCGACTTCTCCCCCTTGTACCTCATAAAAAAAAGTGAGACAGAAGGAATAACCAAATTAAAAGAGTATGTTGTATTAAAAAAATGTCTTGTGAAAGGTTGCTACAAGGGATTCTAGAAGTTAATTAGTCATGGTAGTCAGGAATTAACTTTCACGGAGAAACTAGGAGAAACAACTATCTTTCATTTATGTACCATGTAATTTCTCAAACCCAAGTGGTCTAGTAAATTATGTCATATCTGACCCACGTAGTGAAGGATGAAGAAGACTGCTTTACATGCATGCAGCATTTTCCTCTCTTTAATTTGTTGTTTCAAATTTGATGAATTAGCCCATGAAGAAAAATAGGTTCAACAGTTGGCATCCGTCAATGCAGGTAAATATTTGGCAAGTGCAACAATCTTCAAAAACTAGATGATATAGATGATCTCTGCCTGAGTCAGATTAATTAAAGGCATGTATTGACGAGTATAGCCAGTGTGAGAACAACTTTTTCAGATCTTTTGAGCAAAATTATTATGCATTTAGCTTAGGCTGCATATCTTGACACCCTCGTAATTTGTAAGGGTCACCAAATTCTCACTCTATGTTGGTAAGTTTCAAACTCATAATTTGTACGGGCCGCCATATTCTCACTTTTTTTCCGGAAAAAGTTTCAAATATATATTGTTTTTTGTTTTTCTTGAGGCAGCTATGTAACCCTGTTTTGCAGACAAGCAATAATTACATTTAGAATTTTAACTCTCGCACCTATGTAACCCTGTTTTGCAGCCCCCAACAAGCAATAATTATATTTGGAATTTTAACTTTGGCACTGGATTTAAAAGCAAGAAGAATAAATAGTCAAAATATCTTTTGGTTGACTCCATCCCGACTACCCTATCTTCTTCGCTTTCCTGGTTGGGAGGAAAATAATATTTTTATATTAAAAATATATATTAAAATTTTATATATGAGTTTTGATTAGTCTAAATAAATAAGCCCGACATAAACTTTGTATAGGGCTTATTTGTAAAGTCTAATCAAAACACTTGTATAAACTTTTTTAGGTGTTTTTGTTATAGGAATATCATGATCCTTTTACCAATGTATGTTAAATACATTGTGTTCTATAGTTGGATGAATAATAATACAATCTGTTGTATATTCTCCAACACCACCTTTTTCTTCTTTAAATTCAAATCAATACAGGCTTCCTCAACGTAGCACTGTGATACAATTGCTCTTTTTCAAGATATCGAATCTTTTCAAGAAGTCGAAACTGTAGAACTTAAGGCTGCTGTTGAGGAAATTTAGTTTGCAGTCTTTTGTTCGTATTACCTTTTCGGGAGGTAAAGAAGTGATACTCATAGTTGGCCTTCAATGTGCAATACGTTTTGATTTGTTCAATAGGTTACATCAAGTTTCTTTGGGCCATGTACGTTTGACAATATAATTTATTAATCAATAAACGTAGCGAAGACTGTGTTTTCCAAAAGATATTCTTAGTGAAACTAGGAGAAAAGGGTGGCCCAGTTGCGGATTACAAACACGTAATGTGAGATTTTTTTTTTGAAGAATGGGTGCCCCTTTAAAGGATGAATGGGAAAGATAGGGGGCTCTGTAACTGAGGAGCCCCTGAAATTTACCTTGTAAGAGGGAGCATGAAAAATGCTTGTCAGAGGGTGAGTCGCGCATGTTAGTTGTCTCTAATCGAATCTATGGTTAATAGTGTGTGCACCACAGATCTTAAAATTCGGGTTAATAGTGCGTGCACCACAGATCTTAAAATTCGACGGCTTCTGAAAGTTCCTGCTCACTATCAAAGTCGAACATAGAAAACACTTCACATTGATAGAGACAATAAGACCCAGTCTGATATCTTCCATATTGTTGAAATGCCAACACCTATAAGTTCTAACACCTATAAGTCACACTTGTAGGAGATTAGAGACAATAAGACCCAGTCTGATATCTTCCATATTGTTGAAATGCCAACACCTATAAGTCACACTTGTAGGAGATTTCCCTCTTGACTGTGGAAGGTGATGTCTTTGGTATCCAGAAGTCCAATCGTCTGGCTGTACGCGCTTAAGAAGACCAAAGGAAGGTGCTACTTTGACTTCATTCAAGAAGACCGGTTGTGTTGCAAAGGAAGAGAGAAAAAAGAAAGACCGTGAAAGGACTTTGGAAAACACGCAATAAGGAATGGGTCAAACTGCCCAAACCAATTTGCAGCGTCTCTTGTCAGATTTGCTTCTACATGGCACCAACGGCAAAGCGCAGGGAAGGTTGCCGGGCTGATTTTGATGACGCTAGCTCCAATACAAAAAATTCTTAGCTTTACGGTATCAACATAACCAAGCGGCTTTTCCACGGCAGTCTACGTGTTGTTTCTTAGAGGCTGATTGACTGTACGTAGACATTTTTTTTAATGTACGCATGTGAGAGTATTTTTTTAAAGTTTTCAATATATTTCTTTTATCTTATATTAATAATTATATTTATTTTTTAAAAATAAATCAACTCATTTTTTAAAATAAATTAAATTTAATTGATTTAAAAAAATTAAATAAATTTATTAATATGGGAGATAATATATATAATTTAATGATATTTTTATATTATTTTTTTATTCCAAATCTTTGAGATTCAACTGCGGTCTCTTAGAAAGCATTGTATGCTACCCATCCCACCGGACAATTGCAAGACCCACCAAGGCAAACCTCAAGGAGTTTAATCTCATGATATTTGATGATGTATTATAAAATACTAGTCAAAATACACGTGCAAATGCATGTGGTAAATGTAGAATTGCATATGTCACTCCCCACTTTACAAATAGTTAAATAAATCATTTAATCATTGACTATAAGCTAATTAGAAACTTAAGTAGAATATCATATGAGATTAATTGAAGAAAGATTCAAGAGGAAGTGTAAGACAATCTTAAAAAATCTAATGTTATAGTTATGTAGCTTCTAGGTTTCTTAATATCCTCTCTCTACTACCCACTACATTATATAATATTACAAGTTCTAAAACCATCTTTTCAGTAGTTATTCATGTACAAAGGTTCTTACGGCATGTCACTTCATTTTTTTACCCTTTACAAAATTATATGTCTCCTAACCAAACTTAGAACTCAATTAAGACAAGAGTTGGATACATTTGTGTAAATACTCGAAAATTTGAGTATTTTGCCTATATAAGTGGTGTGGGCCGACTGGCCCACTAAGCACGGATTGGGTTTAAGTCTGGCCCAATCACAAGTAAGCCTAGCCCCATACCGCTTTTCGCAACCCAAGCCCACAGCAGGCCTGGCCCAGGCCCGAACCAAACTCAATCAACATATTAAATAAATATATATTTTATATCTATATTGTAATGCATGAGTGCTTTAACATATTTTCTTAAAAATTTATGAAAATTTTTTACAATATAATAGTTGCAAATCAGAAAAATGACAAAATATGAAACTTTTAAAAGTAATTTTATAATTTAAAATATTACACATTAATTTTTCTCATGCAGAATTGTCTTTTTAATCAAATATCATACGGTCAAACTAAACATTCTCAGTTGGGACTTAAAAATAAATGTATGAAATAAATTATCATGATCATGGGCTTTAAATATAAACCATATTAAGAATCCATGAGTACAAGTCACATATACATATCATACTCTAATAATCCAAATTACAAGTTGAGAAAGTATAAATTTCTTAATTTAATCTCACCTAATACAACAAATTGTGGCAAAAATAATAAAGACTCACAATAAGTGAAGGGTACACCTGAATCAATAAAAATCACTCCACCACATAAACAAGCATCAATTTCAAGGAGTTCTCCGTCACAAACAAGCATCAATTTCAAGGAGTTCTCCGTCACAAACCTGCAAAAGCCTCCCGAACATCGGGCCTAAAAAGAAATAAACATGAGTATTTTTATACTTAGTAGAAAATACTCAGTAAGGAAAATCTAAACAATTAGCTCTGCAAGTCCATACATAGTTGTGTTTATCTAACTCAAACATTAAGTATAAAAATATATCAACACATACTACAACAAAATGTAGTATTAGTGATGCATTTATTAGTGACGCATAACTAAGCATCGCTAAAAATAACTATTTACTATGAATAAAAAAGCATCACAAAAAATATGAACTATTAGCAATGCATTTTCATATATTTCACTAATAGTCATATATTAGCGACACTTACTTTAAAGTGTTGCTAATATAATTAGTATTAGCGACACTTTATTATAAACGTCTCTAATAGATATATATTTTAAATAAAAAAATATAACTATTAGTGACGCTTGTATTAAGCATCGCTAATAGTGTTAGCAATAACGACACTTATTCAAAAGCATTGCTAATAGTGCTACTATTAGCAACGCTTATAAAAGCGTCACTAATAGTTATGAATTAAAAATAAAAAATAAAAAATTTAAATTATTAGCAACGCTTTTAAATTTGCGTCGCAAATACCATTTCAAATAGGCTAATAGCTTTATTAATTTATTTTATTTAATAAATAAATATTAAAAAATTATAATAAACTTCCTAAATATAATATATTTTATTAAATATTTATTATTTCTATATAGAATAATTAAATATTAATTTTTTAATAAAAATTAATGTTAATAATAGATTAAACTTTCACTATTTATATATAATGTATTTTATTTCTTAATTTTTATTATTAATTTTAAAATATAATTTATAATAAAAGAGATAGTGAAAAGAGTGCATGAGAGAAAGTGAAGAGAGGAGAGAGAGAAGGTGAGGAGAGAGAGAAGGGAGAGAGAGGATAGAGAGAAGCGAGAGAGAGAGGAGGGTGGAGGGAGGGAGGAGAGAGAGAGAGAGAGAGAGGGTAGAGAGAGAGGGAGGAGAGGAGAGAGAGAGGAGAGAGACATATAAGCATTTACGTCGCTAATACCCTTAGTATTAGCGACGTATATGTCTATGCGTCGCTAATATTTTTTATTTTTTATTAATTTTTAAATACAAAATACAAAATAGAGAGAGGGGGAGAGTGAGAGGAGAGAGAGGGGAGAGAGAGTGAGGAGAGAGAGAGAAGGGAGAGAGAGAGAGGGATAGAGAGAGGGTAGAGAGAGAAGGGAGAGAGAGAAGAGACAGAGAGAGGGAGAGAGGAGAGAGAGGGGAGAGAGGGAGGAGAGAGAGATGAAATTTTTTTATTTTATTTGTTTTATATTTTTTATTTAAAAATTAATTAAAAAATAAAAAAGTATTAGAAGTGTATGCATATACGTCGCTAATGCCCTTAGTATTAGCGATGTATATGTCTATGCGTTACTAATATATTTTTATTTTTTATTATTTATTAATTTTTAAATAAAAATATAAAATAGAGAGAGGGGAGAGAGAGAAGGGAGAGGAGAGGGTAGAGAGAGGGGAGAGAGAGGGTAGAGAGAGAAGGGAGAGAGAGGAGAGAGAAGAGGGTGGAGAGAGAAGGAAGAGAGAGAGAGGGTAGAGAGAGAAGGAAGAGAGAGAGAGGGTAGAGAGAGAAGGGAGAGAGAGAAGAGGGTGGAGGGAGGGAGGTAGAGAGAGGGTAGAGAGAGAAGAGAGTGAGGAGAGTGAGAAGAGGGTTAAGGGAGGGAGGAGAGAGAGAGAAATTTTTGTTTTATTTTTTTTTTATTAAAAATTAAAAAAGGTATTAGTGACGTATAGGTATATACGTCGCTAATATCTTTACGTATTAGCGATGTACAAGCATATACATCGCTAATACCCTTAGTATTAGTGATGTATATGTCTATGTGTCGCTAATATATTTTTATTTTTTATTAATTTTTGAATAAAAAATAAAAAATAGAGAGGGGAGAGGGAAGGGAGAGAGAGTGAGGAAAGAGAGAAGGGAGAGGGAGGGGATAGAGAGAGAAGAGGTAGAGGGAGGGAGGAGAGAGAGGGTAAAGAGAGAAGGGAGAGAGAGAAAGAGAGGAGAGAGAGAGAGGGATAGAGAGAGAGGGTAGAGAGAGAGGGGAGAGAGAGAAGGGAGAGAGAGAGGAGATAGGGAGAGAGAGGGAGGAGAGAGAGAGGATAGGGAAGAGAGAGAGGAGATAGGGAGAGAGAAGGAGGAGAGAGAGGATAGGGAAGAGAGAGAGGAGATAGGGAGATAGAGGAGAGGGAAGAAAGAGAGGAGATAGGGAGACAGAGGAGAGGGAAGAGAGAGAGGAGATAGGGAGAGAGAGGAGATAGAGAGGGGGGGAGGGGATTTGAATTTTTTTGAAAAAAATAGGAGTATTAGTGATGTATATATTCATACGTCACTAATACTATGATGTATTAGCGACGTATATGTTTATACGTCACTAATGCCCTGTCGCCGGCGCCGCGTCTCCCCTCCGCCCATTGCATGTCATCCTCCGCCGCCCTCCCACCCCTCTGGTCCGCCTCCCCCTTCTCCGCTCTGCCTTATTCCCCCTCTCCCTCTGCTCTGGTCCCCCTCCCTCCCCTACTCTAGCCACCCCGTCGCCCACCTACGCATCTCCCAACCGCCCGCCCCTCCCCTCTACCCACGGCCTGCCGTCCTCTTCCACCCCTCTGGTCCCCCTCCCCCTTCTCTACCCTGCCCCGTTCCCCCTCTCCCTTTGCTCCGGTCCCCCCTCCCTCCCCTACCCCAGCCACCCCGTCACCCATCGCCGCATCTCCCAGCCACAGGTCGTCATGCACCCATCCGCCCATAGTGTGTTGTACTCCGCCGCCCTCCCACCCCTCCGGTCCCCCTCCCCTTCTCGGCCCTACCCCGTTCCCCCTCTCCCTCTGCTCCAGTCCCCCTCCCTCCCCCTCCCCTGCTCATGCCACCCCATCACTTGCCGCCGCCCAATCCCCCCCCCCCTACGCCCCCACATTCCCCACTCACCGCCCCCTTTCCCCCCGCTTCAGTCCCACCCCTCTCGTCCCCCCCCGGACGCCCTTCTGCCCCCCTCCCCTATGCCCCCCACCCCCTCTCCTCTGATTTTTAGAGAAGGGGGGAGGAGCCGGAGGTTTGGATTCCGGTGCCCCTCCGTCTTCCAGCCCCCTCACGATGGCCCACTGGGGATTTTTTTCAAAAGCAAAAAATTATTAGCCAAGCATCGTTATTTGATTTATTTAAAAAAAATTAATTACTAGTGACATTTTTAAGCGTCGCTAGTAATTAATTTTTTTAAAAATAATTATTAGCGATGTTTAAAAAGCGTCGCTAATTATGACTTATTAGTGATGCTTTAAATATGAGTCGCTAATAAGTTATTTTTTAATTTTTTTCTATTAGTGACATATACATAAGCGTCGCTAATAATTCTTTATTAGCGATGCTTATAGATAGGGCTATAAATGAGCCAAGCTAGCTCGTGAGTAAACTCGGCTCGGTTAGGCTTGGCTCGAGTTAAACTCGACTCGAATCAGGCTTGACTCGAACTCGACTCGAACTCGATTCGAGCTCGAATAAGTTCAAGCCGAGTTTGAGCTGACCCTTGCTCGACTCGGCTCAGCTCGAATAAAACTCGAACTCGATGCTACTCGACTCGACCTCGAGCTCGAGCTCAAAGTCGAATATAATTTTAAAATTATATATAAATAATGTATATATATGCATATTTTATATAAACATAATTGTTAATTTAAATACATATTTATAACATACTCCCTCCATTCTTAGATTAATAGCTCTATTTGATTAGTTCATTTTGAAAAATTTAATTGAGTTATTAATCTAAGACGAATGGAATATATAAAACGACATATAATCACATATTTATATACTAATACTATGTATCGTATTGATAAATGAAACCCATTTATATGAGTCAAGGCTCACTCATGACTATGTGAGTATAGATGTCATACATCATCATATTACGATATAAGAACACACATAACTCGGGAGGTAGATTAGTTTATGTCTTCTTGCGCATTTGGATCTCGATCTTGCCTAAATAATTTTTTATTTTTTACATCTTTTTTAGTGATTATATGTACATAAAGAGAGAAAAATAATAATGTTGCATTTTTTTAGCATATGTAACTAAAACTTATTTGTCATAGTTTTCTTCTTTCATAGTGACTATAATCAAATATTCACGGTGTAGTCGTAATACTTGTTGAAGTATATTAATTAATATTTAATACTAAAAATATATTAATATATATGATACTTCATATACTTTATATTTATATATAGATTATTTTTATTTTTTTAGTTCGAGCCTAATTCGAGCCCAGTTCGAGCCAAGGCTTATGATTCACTTATTCAAGTTCGAGCTCGAGCCAAGCTTCAGCAGTTCGAGCTCAAGCCGAAACTGCTTAATACTCGGCTCAACTCAACTTGTTAACACCCCTACTTATAGATATACGTTGTTTATAACTTATTATTTTAATTTTTTTAAATTATTTTTCTATTAGCAATGTACGAACAAGTGTCACTAATAGCTTATCATTAGTGGCATATAAATATGCATCGCTAATAATAACTTATTAGCGACGCATAATTATGTGTCACTAATATGCCTTATTAGTGACGCTTTTAGTTATACGTCACAAATTGGTAATAGCGACAATAGTTTTTTTTATGCTTATAGTGAGTATTATACGTCGCTAATAGTCATTAGTAATGCTTATGGGACTATTAACGACGCATAATAGTCATTTTTGTTGTAGTGACAACAAAGACATAATATTACAATCATCCACAAACACATACTATCTTACCTCTTTCACACTTACTCTTACACTTACAATCTTACTTAAAACATCTTTATAATCTTACTCGTACCTCTTACTTAAAGTCTTACACTTAGAGTCTCGCTTAGAAACATACACTTATAGTCTTGCTGAGAAACTTACTCTTATAGTCTTGCTAAAAAACAAACACTTATAGTCTTGCTTAAAAATTTACAAACTTACTAACAAATATACATACTTTTGCTTAAAAATAAACACTTATAGTATTGCTTAAAAACTTACAAACTTACTGAGAAATATGCATACTTACTCATATAATCATACACATACTATCGAGTACTAAAGTTCATTACAAATAATAAGTTCCAACATCAAAATGGAAAAGATTGTCACTGAGACATCACTTTAACCCCTAAGGAGTAACTAGACATCATGGCCTTCTCCAAAGGTAAGGCACAATTATGCTCATGGGGCACAAGATCAAATAGGTAAGAACAGTTTCATGATACTAATTACTTGAGCGTGCAAATGCCCACAGTACTCTAGGGCCCATACAGTGACAACTAAGGGTCATACACTGCCAACTAAGGGCAGAAATCATTCAATGTCACTCTTGGGTAGAATCATACAGTGCCGACTAAGGACAGAAACATACAGTGCTCTCAATAGAGCATCAAACAGATGGGCTTAATACAACACACAAAAAAATAAAAAATATACATCACTCTCAACAAAAGCATCAGACATTTGGGCTTAGATATAGCACACAGACAACATTTAGTAGGATAAACACCATGCTCAACTGACTCATTATACAGATGGGCTTAATACAACACACAAAAAAATAAAAAATATACATCACTCTCAACAAAGCATCAAACATTTGGGCTTAGATATAGCACACAGACAACATTTAGTAGGATAAACACCATGCTCAACTGACTCATTATTAGAAATTAATCTGTCGAAACCTCAGGTCTCAAACTCACAATGCTATCATATTAGCTTTTATTATAATTTAATTTTAAATTAAGTAATTTATATAGTACAATTATGCCATAAAATTCATTCATCTTATAGCCTTCCATTGACCAATCTAAAGCTGAGGCTGTTCTGAAACCCCAGTTCGTCAAGGCAGTAGACTTCACTTAACCCATCAAACTCATAATCATAACTCATCGTTCAATAAATTCTTACATATTCATACATTCTTTGTCATCCACCTTATGGGTAAATTATCTTACTCAAACACCATCAAACTAAGCTCCTCATAGCCAACCCTACTTATCACCCTCTTACATATACCTCACTTATTGTTCTTACTTTTTACTTCATAATATATATGTTGGTAAATTATCTTACTTAAACACCATCAAACTAAGCTCCTCAGAGCCAACCCTAGTTATCACCCTCTTACATATACCTCACTTATTATTCTTATTTTTTACTTTATAATATATATGTTATGCTTATACAATTATGCTATGCACTCTTACTATCTTACCATCCCCTATAAGGCACCAAACCTTAAATCCGCTTACTTGCTAAACCCCCAAAATGCTCTCCAAACCAAACCTAACTCATCCCAATCCCGATCTGTCAAACTTACATCCTTTGTATTCTGTCATACGATTACAAATCCACATCTAAATCCATGCAAAACCCTCTATCACCTTTTACTGTCCATTGCACATACATCCATCCCACTCACATACACAGCTATCACATGGGCAAATAGTCATCATACATATTATATTCATCTCACATACATATCACAAACACATAATTCAGCACGTATCTTACCAACATACTCGCTAGCCTTCACTAGCATACATATATTCCACATACATAACACATAATCATGCTTACATGTATGTCATACTCATAATCAAACCTATTATATTTCATTATCTTGCCCTCATACATCAGGCAATCAGATTATTATTTAGCCTCAAAATCATTGATTCATATCATCCTAGCATGCTACTAAACATTTGAAACATGCTCTAATGAAATTACGAGCTAAAAGTCCCCTAGCTCGTAATACATGAAGTTTGATGGCAAGCACATAACGGTGGTGGTGGTGTAGACGGAGTTGGTGGCCAAAAGCATCTCCTAGTTGTGAGAGTTGTTGTTGAAAGGTTTAGGAAACACTGGAAGTAATCACAACAAAATAGGGTAACCAAAATATATGAGGCAAAATCTGCAGTCCACAGTGGTGCATTAATGGTAGCCGGGAGCAAGTTCGTGCCAGAGTAGCAGGTGCGATTGAAAGTTGAGGGTGAACTAAATGCAAGCCAGCCAACAACTAAGAAGCACTCAACTGGCCACAAGATGCCGAAATCAATCATGGACAACATCCAATGACATTGATTTTGCATCGTAAAGGGCCCACAAAAGGGCGAAGGATGTGGTACATGCTCGAGGACATAGGAGAGGTGGAAGAGGGCTCTCAATGTTAAATCCAATTGATGGCGAGGCCATTCGACGGTTAGGCGGCTCAAAAGTGACACCTAAACCCATGTGTTGCTTAAACCCTGAACCGCACGTGTGGCCACATGCACAAGCAACCAAAGGGCAAAATGAGGGGAAGCAGGGCTATCAGTGGATTCAAGAGCAATCCAAAGCCCACAAGGGCAACATAACTAAGACCACGAGATGGTGGTTGGCAGAGGCAGCAACATCGGCAATTGTCACCCACAACCAAAATAATTGGTGCAGGCGGCTATGCATCTAGAACAACAAAAGGCGGAGGGGTGTCCCGGAGTCTAGCCGAAGCAGAGAGAAGGCCACGAGGCCATTGTTGTGCCAGGGCTGGCCAGCTAGGAACCAAACGGAGGCCGGCAAGAGTCTGGTGACTTATGGCAGTCACAAGACAAAGAAACATAGAGGTGGGGAAAACTCATCCACAATCAGAGTGGAAGAAAGGAACAAGGGAGACAGAGACCAGAGCGGCGGTAGGGCTAAGCCAGGGTGGCCTCTATTGTCATTGCCAGGATGAGGCAAAGACATACAAAGGTCAGCTAGCCATCGACTACCGCTATGGCAAACAAAAATTGAACCTCTTGCTCAAATTAGAAAAAAGAAAAAGAAAAAAGCATCGTGTTCAAGCCAACCACGGATGACAAACGGTGGGTCTGGATTGGAAGCTGTCAGTGCCTAGCCGTCACCGGAACAAGTCCAAATGGACTTCGTCTGGTCAGAGCCCAACGACTAGCTACACTGCCTCAAAGTCCTTCCAAGTGAAGAGGGTCCAAACAGTTTGGCGGGAGGTGTAAAAGTGATGATCGAGGGCCAGAGACAGGGTCAAAGATGGCCGAGGCAAGGAGAAGTAGGTGTGGGGAGGGAGGTTCTGGCCAGACATGGGATAAAGGGGTGGTGGCCGACTGGAAACTAGCCATAGATATGATGGAACAATCGTATGACACTCGCAAAGACAAAAATGATAATATTAAGGACTGGTGGACGCACAGGGAAGCCCAGGGGAAATGACAGTGGCTCTGGCTAGCGCCTCTGAGTTCCTAGTGGCCACATGGAACTATGTTTGGTTGAGGAAGGCAGAAAACACCGACGGACAACCCTTCGGTGGGCCAAGACGAACTGAAATAGTGAAAAATTACAAAAATTACCGGCAACTCGGAGCAAGGAGAAGGTGGTGGCTACCCTAGCTAGCACCACCGGACTCATGTCGTAGGGCAAAGCAGATTCTGGTGAGAGACAATGAAGTTGATGATGTAGGAGGTGCACTAGATGAAACTGGATTGCTCTTGGTTCCTCCTGTGGGTTCTGGATGTTCCAGAACAAAACCAACTGGACACGACTCTTTTGTGCCATGATCCACTTAAAACATTTTTTTCCTTTTAAACATCTTACGTGTTGTCCACTGGGTTCTCTCCCCACAGAAAACCTAGAAGTACAAAACAAAATTTTATTTCTTCAATATGGATGTGCCAGTAGCAATGGTAAATGGGAAGGATGAGAAGGGCAGGATAAGAGGGCCTACCTGGACAGGACTTGGTGTCTCCTGGTGATACTCCGGATAGTGGGGAGAAGCAACGACCAAAGGGCAATGGGGAGGAGGAGGCAAACAATTAGGGGCTTTGGGCAAGAGTGGATTGCGTCATTGAGGGATCTAAAATCGTGATATGATGGCAAGGCAACGTTTGGGCCATCGGGGTGGGGGGGTAGGGTTGACGTAGATGTCTGCCAATATGGACAATTGTCTATCCGCATATGCAACACCTATAACAAAAATGTGTCTTATTTACATATGAATCATATGCGAACACAGATAGACAAATAGACAATAGAAGTCCCCTCTCACTCGGGTCTATATTGGACATGATTCGACCCTAACTTCCTATTGCCCAACCCAAAGGCTCATTCAAGTTAAAATATATAAAAGTCCTTTTTGCAAGTAGGTGTGGCAGTGAGTCGAGTCGGCTCGTCAAACAAAGTAGGCTCATCTAGAGCTCAAACTTAAATATAATTGTGTCGAGCTTAAACATATACCCGCTCAACTTGGCATGATTCAAATAAAGCTCATACTTTACTTGACTGGGCTCTCCTTACTCATGTATTATAGTGGCTCACTATATCGTACATATATATATCCTATTAATATGAGCTATGTGCATATGCGCTAGACGTATATGGGTCGATTGTGTGGCCATGTTACTCAGGGGGTAGGCCAAGGAGTTATAGAATGACAATCCGATGACTCCCAATGTGCCAAATGCATATATTTTTAATATGTACCTTGACACATAAATACATGTGATGTGTTTAAAATTCACATATATTATAAAAATAGAACTAACTAAAATATACACATATAAATATATTAATTTTATATATTCTCTTCCTTCCAATATTTTGTTGTGAAATTTTATTAACAATTTACACTACAACAAAAAGACTATTAATGATGCATTTATGCGTCGCTAATAGTCTTCTAAGCGTCGCTAATGTCTATTAGCGACACATAAATAACGTTGTTATAAACGTAGCAAAAAGGGTCGTCGTTATTGCATATTAGCGATGTATACAACATACGTTGCAACTAAAATTAATACGTCGCTAATTATAAATTATTAGCGACGTTTGTTTTATACGTCGCTAATAATTACTTATTAGTGACGTTCTCTATATGTCACGAAAGCAAAAATAATAATTTCAAAAAAAATAAAAAATAGCTTATTAGCGACGCATGCAAAGCGACGCATGCAATTATGTGTCGCTAATAAGTCTCTTATTAGCGACGCATGCGATTATGCGTCGCTAATAAGTCTCTTATTAGCGACGCATGCGATTATGCGTCGCTAATAAGAGACTTATTAGCGACGCTGAAAAAGCGTCGCTAATACAAAATAATATTATTAAAAAAATAAAAGTTATGTATTAGCGACGCTTAAACAAGCGTCACTAATAGGAAAAAAATTAAAAAAGCTTTAGCGACGCTTTTCAACCACGTCGCTACAAGCCTTAAATTTTTTTTTAAAAAAATATATTGCTGATGGTGATCCGGGGGAGGGGAGAGGGGCCGGATTCCGGCGAGGCGCTAGGAGGAGAGGAGGGGGAGCAGGGAGGGGAGGGGACCGGGAGGGAGGGGGACCGGGAGAGGGAGGGGAACCGGGGGGGGGGGGGGAAGTGGGGAGCCGGGGAGAGGGAGGGGGGACCGGGAGAGGGAGGGGGAACCGGGGAGGGGGGGAAGCGGGGAGCTGGGGAGAGGGAAGGGGGACCGGGAGGGAGGGGGAGCTAGGGAGAGGGAGAGGGAATTGGGGAGGGGGGGAAGTGGGGAGTTGGGGAGGGGAGGGGGAGGGGGACTGGGAGGGAGGGGGAGCCGGGGAGAGGGAGGGGACCGGGGAGCTGGGGAGAGGGAGGGGGAACTAGGGAAGGGGGGAGCGGGAGCTGGGGAGAGGGAGGGGGGACTGGGAGGGAGGGGGAACTAGGGGGAGGGGGAGCGGGGAGCTGGGGAGAGGGAGGTGGGGACTGGGAGGGAGGGGGAGCTGGGGAGAGGGAGGTGGGGACTGGGAGGGAGGGGGAGCTGGGGAGAGGGAGGGGGAACTGGGGAGGGGGGGGGGGGAAGCGGGAGCTGGGGAGAGGGAGGGGGGAGCAGGGGAGAGGGGGGGAAGCGGGAGCTGGGGAGAGGGTAGGGGGAGCCGGGGAGAGAGAGGATGGGACCGGGAGGGAGCCGGGGAGAGAGAGGGCGGGACCGGGAGGGAGGGGGAGCCGGTGGGGGAGTGGGAGGGAGGGGGAACTAGGGAGGGGGGAAGCGGGGAGCTGGGAAGAGGGAGGTGGGGACTGGGAGGGAGGGGGCAGCCGGGTAGAGGGGGAGTGGGGAGTGGGGAGGGAAGGGGGAGCCGGGGGGAGCGGGAGGAAGGGGGGAACCGGGAGGGAGGGGGCAGCCAGGGAGAGGGGGGGAGCGGGGAGCTGGGGAGGGAGGGGGCAGAGATAGTGGGGGAGCGGGAGGGAGCCGGGGCAAGCGGGAGGGAGCGGGGAGCTGGGGGGAAGCGAGGAAGGGACTGGGAGGGAGCCGGGGAGAGAGAGGGCGGGACTGGGAGGGAAGGGCAGAGACGGTGGGTGAGCGGGAGGGAGGGAGGAGGGCAGACTGAGAGGGATGGGGCGAGCTGGGAGGGAGGGGCGGTTGGAATCCGGGCGCCTGGAATGTTGGAAGCCGGCCGGTGGGGAGGTCGGACGCTGGGCAGTGGGGTGGCAAGGCGTTAGTCGGCGGGGCGGCAGGGCACACAAAAGGGAGAGCAGGCAGGTAGAAGTAGGGCGCGGGCAAAATTTCGCCCACGCACGAAATTTCCCCGCGTGGGCAAAATTTTGCCCGCGGAAATTTTTTTTTAATAAAACTATGTAGCGACGCTCTTGACGAGCATCGCTATTACACAAAGAGTCGCGATGTTTCGCTGTTTTCATCGCTACGGAGTCTTATTAGCGTCGCTCTTCCCGAGCGTCGCTACAAATAAAATTTATTGCCGCGGGAGGAGTTTTGTCCGCGGTGAAAGTTTTTTTTTAAATAAAGCTATTTAGCGACGCTCTTTGCAAGCGTCGCTAATATAGCCTCAATAGCGACGTCTCCCTTCATACGTCGCTATTGAGTATTATTAGCGATGCTCTTGTAGTGCGTCGCTGAAAATAAAAAAATCTCTCCCTCCCTCCTCTCTCTCTCCTCCCTCTCTCTCTCTCCTCCCTCCCCTCTCTCTCTCCCTCCTCTCTCTCTCTCCTCCCTCTCTCTCTCCTCCCTCCTCTCTCTCCCCCATCTCTCTCCCTCTCCCCACTCTCTATCTCTCTATCTCCTATCCCTCCTCTCTCTCTCCTCTCTCTCTCCTCTCTCACTCCTCCCTCCTCTCTCTCTCTCTCTCTCCCTCCTCTCTCTCCTCCCTCCTCTCTCCCCTCCCTCCTCTCTCTCCTCCCTCCTCTCCCTCTTCCTCGCCCCTCTCTCTCTCCTCCCTCCCCTCTTTCTCTCTCCTCCCTCCCTGTCTCTCCTCCCTCTCTTTTTCATTTAATGTTTTATTTAAAACATAGGTAATAGTGACACATTCCATTGCGTCGCTACTACCAAGGGTAATAGCGACGCTTATGGAGATGCGTCACTATTACCCATACCTAGTAGCGACGCATAGGCTATGCGTCGCTACTACTCTTATGTAGTCGCGACGCATAGACCTATGCGTCGTTACTACTTAATTTTTTAAAATTTTTTTATTTTTTAAAATATTTTTTCTCCCTCTCTCCTTCCCCCCTCTCTCTCCTTCCCTCCCTCTCTCTCTCCCTTATCTCTCTCCTCCCCCTCTCCCTTCTCTCTCTCCTCCCTCTCTCCCTGATCTCTCTCTTCTCCCTCTCTCTCCTCCCTCCCTCTCTCTCTCCTCCCTCCGCTCTCTCTCCTCCCTCCCTCTCTCTCTCCTCCCTCCGCTCTCTCTCTCCTCCCTCCCACTCTCTCTCCTCTCTCTCTCCCTCCTCTCTCTCTCCTCCATCTATCCTCTCTCTCTCCACCCTCCTTCTCTATCCTCTCTCCTTCCACCCTCTCTCTCCTTCCCCCTCTCTCTCCCTCTCTCCTCCCCCTCTCTCTCTCCTCCTCTCTCTCCTCCATCTATCCTCTCTCTCTCCACCCTCCTTCTCTATCCTCTCTCCTTCCACCCTCTCTCTCCTTCCCCCTCTCTCTCCCTCTCTCCTCCCCCTCTCTCCTCCCCTCTCTCTCCTTCCCCCTCTCTCTATCCTTCCCCCCTTCTCTCCTCCCTCTCTCCCTTCTCTCTCTGCTCTCTCTCTCCTCCCTCCCCTCTCTCTCTCTCTCCCTCCCCTCTCTCTCTCTCCCTGCTCTCTCCCCTCACTCTCTCTCTCCCTTCTCTCTCCTCCCTCTATCTCTCCTCTCTCTACCCTTCCTCCGCTCTCTCCTCCCTCTATCTATCTCCCCCTCTCTCTCTCTCCCCTCCCTCCCCCTCTCTCTTTGTCATTATATTTTTTATTTAAAAATGGGTATTAGCGACGCATGTAACTATGCGTCGTTACTACCAAGGTTAATAGCGTCGTATAGTTAAATACATTGCTAGTACTATCCGGTAGTAGCGACGCATAGCTTGGCGTCGCTATTAGTTTATAATTTTAAATTTTTATTTTAAAATAGATAAGTATTAGCGACGTTTGTATATAGACGTCGCTAGTGTTTAAAGTATTAGCAACGTTTGGAAAAATGCATCGTTAATGGTTTTAAAAAAATTAATAGATATACCTTTTAGGGACGCTTATATAAGTGTCGCTAATAACCTAAGTATTAGCAACGCATAAATTTTAGCGTCGCTAAAAGGATAGGTATTAGCGACGTTGATGGGTATGCGTCGTTAATAGACTACCATTAGCGACGCTTAACATTATGCGTCACTAATATTACTTTTTTTTTCGACATTTTTTTGATATGTCGTTATTATCACTTTGTAGTGACGCATACTATTGCGACGCTTATATAAGCGTCGCTAATACCCAATTTTGTTGTAGTGTTAAAACCACCCTATGGGACATTGCTTTGGTGCATGAACTATCCTCAAATTTTTTACTATTATATTTATATAGGTAAATAACACTTATAACGCCTGACCTTTAGCAATACGATACTCACACCCCTCACATTTCCAAAATTGCACTTACATCCCCTGTTGTCAGCAAAAACATTAGTAGATATTTTCAAATGACAAAAATACCTCACTCACTTAACCACAAACAGGGTCAAAGGGGGCACAACTAATGGAAAGTGTGACAAACGCACTCCCTTTACCACCCAGTCCCCCACCACGCTCCCATTAGTTGAGACCCCCTTAGTAGTTAAGTAGATAAAAGTATTTTTGTCATTGAAAACAAATAATAATAGTTTTATTAATAACAAGGCAGTATGTGCAGGTTTTAAAAACATTAGGAGTTGTAATTATTATTTTTCCAAAGGTCATGGGGTGTAAGTGCCCTATTTATATTGAGGAATTTTAATATTTTAGATTTAGATATATGTCACTATTTTTATGCCTAAGTTGATCTTAAGCTCCTAGTTCACTTAACGAGGTACATTCTCAAGCTCTAGATTTCCACTTCAAGCTGAGCTCAAGCAGGTAGGTTTTAGCTCTAATGAGCTTCAAGCATAGAAGGCAATATCGATGTGGATGATAATATCGATGATCATGAATACAAGTATGCGCCGATGATACGCTTGGTATAGCCAAAATATTCATAAACCCTTTGATCTACATAAATAAATATTATAGATAATAATATATTATTATAATACTTTATTTAGAGCATGATAATACAACAGAAGGTCATATCACCTGACGTGAGTGCTCTAAAATTATTTCATTTTAGAACCATACACTTTACTCCCTTTGTCTTCTACAAAATATTATTCCCTCCGCCCCATATTAAGTGCTCTAAAATTAATTTATTTTAAAATCAAATAAGATATTTAATATGAGTCATATGAATATTATTGAGAAACTCATACGGTAGATGTTTAAGTAAATGCATAATAGTGGAGCACTATATTTTTAAAAAAATTATCTAAACTATATAGACACCTATATTGATCTCATATAATTTTTTTAAAAATATTTTTAATATAATAAATATATAGTCATTAGAAGATGTTGAATTGAATTATGTTTTTATTTTTAAGAAAAAAATTAAAAATATATCGACACAGTACGGCCGATACAGCTGGTACGTATCAAAGATACATGTGGGGGTGTATCGCCCCCCATATTATATCAGTATCGACCAATACGGGTACGTATCAACCGATATGGCCTTCCATGACTTCAAGCCATAAATCAAGCTAAGCTTAAACAACTTGAATTCAAAGCCACACAAGCACAATACTTAGTTCAGCTCGTGAACCACTTATTTATAGGTGTTTTTCATCTTTTCAATAAATAAAATAAAAAGGACACACCTTTTGTGAGAAAGTGTCCAATTTTTTTGCAAATGAGAAACTCATTTGTTTTCTTCTTAAAAAATATGATAGGATACATCTTGTGTGACAAACTCGCCACTTTGTCACAAAAGAAATTATCATTCGCGATGAATTGGTGAATTTGTCGCAAGCATAATAATCTTTTGTGATAAAAAAAGTTTATTGTTGCCAAAAGGATAATATTTTGCAATGATTGGACCGATTTGTCTCCACCTGTGCCTTTTTTGCTACCAAACTGCTAAATTGTCATAAAAATATACTTTGAACAACAAATTTTACTACTTCATAGCAAAGAGATTTATTGCAAAACCCCCTTTTTGTTATAGTGGAGACAGCACAAGAATTATTTATCTTCACATCCCAAAAGAAAAAAATATTGAATATTAAAACTCACATCTAAGAGAAGAAAAACCAAACTTATGATACTATTTTTTTAAATACCCAACCACTTAAATATAACAAAATAAAATTATTAATATAAAATAATTTTTTTATTAAATAAAACTATTAATTTAAAACGGAAGAAATAACACCTAGGAGGGAGTAATACGTAGTTATTTCATAACCCAGAGCATCCTTACATCTTGATCTGATTTTAATCTGAGCACCACGCATAACTTCTCAAATTATGAAGGCTTACCAAATTATGCCATGTCTGATCCGCGGAGAGGCAGATGAGGAAGCCTGGTCTACAGGTAGCAGTTTCCTCTCATAAATTTGTTGTTTCAAATTTGATGGCTCAACCCACGAAGAAAACTAGGTTCTACAGTTGGCATCCGTCAAGGCAAGTTAAACGATCTTCAAAATCAAGATAATAGGTAATGGAACGTAGTTCGAGGGATCTCTGCCAGAGACAGATTAGTTGAAGGCTTGTCCACAATGGAAGAGTAATCAGTGTTAGAACAATTTTTCCTAGTCTTTTGAGCATAATTATTAAGCATTTAGCATAACTCTAGATTAGAATAGGGGCTACAGCATGCATGACAGCTCTGCCAGAGTTGAACTAAGAGCCAGTCTGCATTGAATAGTCTTCAAGATTTTTGAAAAGCCACCACCAATATCATGGAAGTCAAGCCTCATAGTTTCATGGAAGTCACCACTTATAGGAGATTCCCCCACGCCACTCTTTTACAGTCCAAACCCCTCTCGCTGTACGCATTAAAAAAGACGAAGCAATTCTTTAAAAGAAGGTATAAGAGCTTAATATTTAACATCAATGGTACACTCATGCATGTTACTGCCAGTGCAACTAACTTCTTTGTTAAAAGAAGGCCAATTGCGTGGACTTGGAACAAAGACCGGGTCAAAGTGCCAAACCATTTTGCAGTGTCTATTGGCACATGGGCTTCTGGAAAATGTTAGCACTTACTAGGAACCTGGATATGGTAGGCCTCACATACTAACGCCTATCCATCATGAGCCCGCAACTTCTTCCCGTATAAAATGGACGTCTGCCTAGCCTGACTTTCCCCGGTAAGCTACGTGTTGTTCTTATTGCCCGATTTATTTTGGCTGTAGATTTTTTTTTTGATGAATGCTAATACATAGAATTATTTTTTTAATAGTATCTTTTTTAATGTACATGTGATCTGATGATATTTTAATGTATTTTCTTATTCTGAGTCCTTGGTCCCCATTAGAAGGGTCAGGGCAACTTAATCTTTTAGAGCAATCATATACACTGTCGATCACGATAAAAACATATAAGGGCCACCTAACATCCCGTTGATATTATAATAAATATAAAATAAAGTAATGTTTAACCAACGAACCTTAGTTTAGTATATAATATGATATTCCCTTAGTCTCGTATTAATAATTTTTATTAAATAGTAAAATATATCTAAGAAAAGATAAAATAAATTTATAATTCTTTTTTTAAGTATTAATTTTTTTTTAAAAAATAAAATTATTAATATAGAATAATTTTTTTTATCAAATAATTATTAAGTAGGACGGATGGAGTATTATATCGTGTAATATGCAGAGTAAACGTTTTAGTATGGTATTATATTGGTTGCAGCTTTCGACTGTCTCGTCAAATTTTTGTGGGGTCCATGCAAGTTGAGGTGATTCCTTTTTAGAGAGCTGTCATATGAATAAATAAGCAAGTCAAATCGTTTAGCAGACTGTAAAGTACTTCAATGGCTTTTTTTGTTTTTTGATGACAAGTTCAATGGCTTTTAATATGGACGGAGGAGTAGTTTTCAACCAGCAATTGACGAGTCTAGGAAACCTCACCGGCGCCAAGTTCAATGGTTTTCTTGCTGGTGACGCGCCAAGTTCAATGGATTTCTTGCTTTGCAGTTTGCTAAACGTCATCTCTTTAAGTCCCCAAGCATCCAAAATCCTCCTTTATAGAATGACATCTCTTGGAGCAGCAAAATATAATCAAAGCAATCATCCTCTTTTATTTTTAAACTTTAGAAAATCCTCCCTTATAACAGCAAAAGCAAACAAAGTAATCATCTTCTTTCTCTTTTCAAAGCTTTTAAAATATTCTTTGAAAGAAAAAAAATCTGTATAAAGTCCAAATATTAGATTTTGTTGTTTTTTACAAAAATAAAAGGGTTTATTTAATGAAAAAAAAAAAAAACTAACCAGTGAGTAACATTCCCTAGCCGTTGGGTCATAGTAGTGAGTTGTGACTCCTTGGCTATCAAATTATGGCCCGACCATTATCTGACGGTGGATGAGCTACAGTGCAACTCTTGCTAGACATCCTCTTATTTCATTGTATATTTATTTATTGTGTATTTTCAAAATGGTGCATTATTTGAGTGCGCGCCAGGCCCTAAGAATCTCAGTGCAGTTTCCAGGTCCCCATCACCCATTCATGAAAGACGAAGTGAAGTTTTAGTTTTTGAAATTAAAGATGAATTGCAACTTATAACAATGATTTCACTATGAAACCAATTGAGCATGTTAGGTTTCTAAAGGAACTATAAAAAACATAATATTTTTATATGATAAATCCAAAACAATATCTTAGCTTATCCCGACACTATGTGATCGATCACTCGTAAGGGATGATTGATCGTTCATGTTACTATTCAAACAATATCGATGATCGATCAATCATTTGATGCACAGATCAATCTATGGGGTTATTGGAACTAGACAGAAATGCAAGTGATCGATTCATCAAAGCATCTAATCAGTCGTGAAGGCTACTGGATAATTTCTGATTGACTGCTTTTGGAACCTCTATTGATCGCTCGACGTACTATACTATGTTATGTATATTGTAGAATAGGTGATTGATCACAACCAGCTATCGATCATTTTTTTATAGTACTGTTGCGAAATTCCACACCTATCTTTTGGTTTTTTCAAGCTATGAACTCTTTATTAATATGCTTCAATATAGAATTCATTTGTAGGTTCATGCAATCTTCATCATTCTTCCTAGGTGAAAGAAAACTGGACCTTGAATTTTGAAAGAATGAATTGATATTCAGGGAATGCTCATGCCAATTGTCCTATTAAAAACTTGTAAACCCTAAATAGCAAGAAGTAAAGACTCACATATAGTAGCATCTTAACCTGGAGGCTTTTGAAGTTTCAAATAGGATTCTATAGCAAAAAACATCATTTGTCCAATGTCATGGTGAAAATATATAATATGTACGTGTGGTAATCAACCCATGACAGTTCATGCCTTGAAATAGCGAATGTGGACAAAATAAATCTTCTAATAGTGCCTTCTTGAACACAGTTGATCTTATGCATATTATAAAAATCAATGCTCAAGACAATAAAATCAGTATTTAAAAAAATTACTAGGAAGAAAAACAATTTGATCACATTAATGCATATGATAACCATTTCTCCTTGGGGCGAAACCAAATGCTGTTTCAAGAATAAAATATATTATATTATGACTGTTATAAACCCTACAAATAAAGTAATGTGATTGCAAAACCATATCATGCCTATCTTGGACAACATTAACTTGTTGACAATATCCCATAGGTGATTTTACAATCCACTCCAATTATTGTAGTAAAAAAAAATCTTGATGTAGTTGCAAATCTTTCAATAAAAGGAATGTAAAAACAATAATGGTATAATTGTGGTTTAGTGGTGAATGTAACTTTGGCATCAACAATAACTCTTGTTCTAGCTTTGCTTGCATAACTACATGTCATCCTACAGTTCGGACACGAGTACATTACATGATATAATATGTGGCTCTTCATCTTAGAGGGGAAGGAGATTGAAATCAAACCCCCTCTTACACAATAAGAGTTGGACAGCATATATTTTAAGAGTCGGGGGTATTAAATAAATAACTTGAAGCATCTACAAAGGGTGCTCAACCATGAACTTAGTCTTGGCAATATATCTACGAGCAACAACATCAACCAAATCCTCCGTGTCATTAATTCCTATAACACGTCCTCCACAATGTTGAGGTGGTATGTTGGACATGCATAGGATCACCGTTTGATGTAGGGTGGATAGTGATAAGAATCATCTTGCTTCAATGATTGATCAATTGATTGATGCACCCATTGAACGATAAAGTTTTTAGAACATGACAATATGGCAAACAATCAATCCATTGAAGCATCCAATCGATCGTGAAAGTCGTTGGACAATGTCCAAATGATTGCTCTTGGAACTCTAGGCATTAAACTCTGCGAAGCGTACTCGAGAATAGGCAGTCGATCCCCAACAACTAGCGATCGATCAATGATAGTAATGTTGCAAAACTCCAAGCCAATCTTCAAGCTTCTTTAAGATATGAACCACTTTATTAATTTGTTTCAATATAGAATTTATTTGTATGCTCATATAAGCATTTGTAGGTTCATACGGTCTTCATGAATATGCTATAATAAATCAATGTTTTAAAAATTGGGCCTGGCCAACCGGTCAAACCTGGTAAACTCAGATCCAATTTTTGGGTCAACACATCAACTATAAAAATTGGGTCGAATCCGAAAAACAAACCGTAATAAATTTTCTAATACTTTTATGTCTATAAAGAGTTGTAATGTTTTTATATTTATTTAATTACAAAATATCCATTAAGTTACAACATTTTAACCCAAGGGTATATTCCCTCCATCCTGAAAAAATGTGCAACCTATGAAAAAATTTATCCAGAACTAAGTGTCTCATTTGATAAGTGCATTACGTGCTTGCTCAGTTTATAAACATTTTTTTTATTTCCCATGTTTTTAAATACTCTTTCGGCGGTCTCAAACTAGAAGCTATTTATAATTTTTTAAAATGAACTTAAATACTCTCATTGTAGTTTATTTTGAAAAACCTTAATATAGGACAGAGGATATAGTCGTTATCAACTTTTTTTGTGTGTCCATGAATATTACACGACTTAAACATTTGATTTTTTTTTAAATGAGACGCAAATTTCTATATAAACAATAGAAATATAAATATTCTTATATCGATAAGCTGTTGGGAAAGAGAACCACTATCCTTTCAGGAAACATGGCTTTGAATTTTCCCCGTCAAGATACGAACGGGAATATTTCTAGCAGACGCGCTTCCTGGAAGAAGTGTAGCTTCGAAAGAATACAAAATATAAAGGAGGAGAACTGGTCTAGAGATCTGCAGATAACCAAGAAACCATGACGGATAATGCGCTCGCCTCTGTCGCCGGAGGTACAGCGCAGGGATTGGTGGTCTTCCTTATAGAACTGATCACGAGAGAAGTGAAATTGTTAAGTGAAGTCCACGAAGTGATCAGCAAGATCAGTTCCGAGCTGCAGATTGTCGGATCCTTCTTAGAGAATGATGCCACAAGAGGAAAAAGCCCCGACGCATCAAAAGTATGGAAGGCACAAGTCAGGGACGCTGCTTACGACGGCCAGGATGTCATCGACGAGTTCATGTACTTCATAGCCAAAACCCCGCCCAAATTGTTCATCGGCGCCCGCAAAGGCATGTATGAATTAATAAAAGCCGGCGAGAGGCACCGGATAGCTGATCGAGCGAATCGAATTTTAACCAAGTTCAGAGGCATCTCAGATAATGCAGAGAGGTATGGCCTCCGAAGGGCTGATTCGGGCGAGAGCTCGAGAAGTAATCACGTCCATGAGAGAAGGCGGGCTGAGGCAGAACGTTCGGCGTTTCCCAGCAATGAAGACCACTGCCCAGTGGGGATTGAGGGCCAAGTGGACCGGCTGGTAAGCTGGCTTGTGGAGGAGGCCGACCCCGATCTGATTGCTGTGAAGGGGATGGGTGGTTTGGGCAAAACCACCCTCGTGGGCAATGCCTACTGTCGGGTCAAGGACGAGTTCAAGGGCGAGTTTGACTATTATGCTTGGGTGCCTGTCTCCCAGGAGGACAAAGCCAGTGACATACTGCGAAGGTTGATCAAGGAGCTAATGGATCGGCCGTCACACCCTCGTCTCGACCACCATGGCGCAGAGTACATAGATCTTGCTAAAGAGCTACAAACCCTTTTGGGCACAGGGAGGTACCTGGTTGTCTTGGATGATGTGTGGGATCCGGATCTGTGGCGTGACATAGAATTTGCACTGCCACATAATGGAAGAAGAAGTCGGGTCATTGTTACAACTCGCAAGGATGTAGTCGTTTCATCGCTGGGAGGCAAAGCGAGAGTCTTTCCGGTTCAGCTTCTCAGCTTTCAACATGCCCGGGAGCTCTTCAGCAAGGTAGCATTTCGAGACAGCGCTTGCCCTCAAGTTATGGTGAAAATGGTGGAAGCCATAGTGACGAAGTGCGATGGGCTGCCACTTGCGATCGTGGCCATGGCTGAGTTGATGCGTTCTAGGGCCAGTGCAACGCAGCTGGAATGGAAGAAGACCGGAGAAAGCCTTGGATGGCATCTGACCAGCAACAAAAAGCTTCAAACGGCGAAGGAGATGTTGTTGTTGAGCTTCAACGAATTACCTTACCAGCTTAAGCATTGCTTCTTATACTTCAGCACTTTTCCTGAGAATTACGCTGTCAAGAAGAGAAGGCTGATTCGGCTTTGGATGGCGGAAGGCTTTGTAATTGTGGAGGAACACGATGGAGGGGCACCGGAAGACAGGGCTGAGTCTTACCTTGAGGAGCTTGTTAGCAGAAATTTGATTCAGGCTGCGGAGAAACCTCATGAACGACCCAAAACATACAGGATGCACAATGTTATGCGTGAGTTGGCCGTCTTGGTTGCAAAGCAAGAGAAGTTTCTCTCAGTGTTCAACGGAAACCAAGCTAAGCCGTGTTGTCAAGCTCGTCGCCTATCAATACATAAAAGATGCGAAAACATTTCGAATTGCTCAGGTGAGTCCCGTCTTTGCTCCATTTTCAGTTTTGATAAAAGTTCGAGTTTGTTGGACTCAATGAGAGGAATTTGGTCTCACTTCAAACTAGTTAAGGTTTTGGACCTAGAAGGATCTCGAATTCAGTGTGTCCCTGATGGACTGATCGAGCTTTTCAATTTAACGTACTTGAACTTAAGGAGAACGGGAGTGACTGACGTCCCCAAAGGCTTGAAAAGGCTGCTCAATCTTGAGACTTTGGATTTGCGGGATACAAGACTAGACAAGTTATCGTTTAAAATAGAAAGTCTTCAAAAACTGCGTCATCTCCTGGTTAGAGCCCTAGGTGATTCAGGTAAGGTCATGTCTACAATGGGCGTGTCAGCTCCTAAAGGATTATGTCAATTAAAAACTTTACAAACACTGTCCTATGTCAGAGCAGATGAGTCAGTTGTGATGAATGTGGGAAGTTTGACTCAGTTGAAAAAATTAGGGATTACACATGTGAAAGAAGATGATGGAGCAAGTCTGTGCTGCTCTATAAAGAAGATGAAAAATCTACGCCACCTCTCTATAGCGGCAGCAGACAAGGAGGTGCTTAACTTGAACGAGCTCTCTCCACCACCACGGTTCATCCAAAAGCTTGTCCTCTTGGGGCACTTAAGGCAGCTGCCCTCGTGGATTGTCCACCTTGAAGACCTTTCACATCTGTGCCTACGCTCCTCTCACCTGACCCAAGACCCACTTCCTTCCTTGCAGTATCTGCCTCACCTGGAAGAGCTTGAACTCTGCGATGCTTATGTGGGGAAACAGCTGGTTTTTCGAGCAGGATCGTTCCGAGCACTTAGGTATCTTCGGCTGTGGGACCTCTGTAACTTAGAGGAAGTACATATAGAAATCGGTGGATTGGTGTGCATCAGACAATTTCAACTCGTGAACTGTAAGCAAATGAAAATGGTCCCAACGGGGATGGAGTACATGCACCAGTTTTCACTGGATGTAGCTGATATGTCTGCGGACTTCGGCGCGAGCATGACATGTCCACCTTGACATGTAGAAGGCTTTCGAATCAGGTATTTTCATGATCAGTATCTTCCGAATTTATGTATGGGTTTCAGCTTTATTCATTTATTACAAATACATCCCCCTGTAACATTTAATTGTAAAATTTTTCTGACTTTATGGGGATTCTCAATATCCTTGCCTTTTTTTCATTCCTGCGGTCCTAGTTTAACAGTCCTAACTGGTTATTTTGGGGTTTTAATTAGGACCGTGAAAGTGGAACGCGGGTAGAATAAGGATTAGGGTAGTTTCACGAGGGCAAAAGCTTTTCAAAATTAAACGATGATAATAATGTCCACAGAGATCATAATGTAAAACATATTCTAAAAAGAGAAGGGGAAGAGGGCCGAAGAAATCAATAGCATGAACAATGATTAATGGCAAAATATCTGAGTGATGCATGTATTTGCAGCAAAGTAAGCTTTGTTAAGACAAAACAACTTAGGATCTACAACAATATTCGGATACAATAAGGGAACACCCAAGATTTAAGGTGGTGTTAACCTCCGGTCACACACAAATTTATTATTAATTATAAGAATGATAGAGGAGAAAATTATAAATATGAAACTCTCAAACCCTCTTAATTCCACGAAGCATAAACTTTTTACAATTCTTCAACTAAAACCTCTCTCACTCATCCCTAGGGCTATAAGAGCCCTTAAATGCCCCATGAGTAGGGGTGGCAGCAGGTCAACCTGGCCCGAGCCCACTACGGGCCACAACCAACTTAAAGGGGGATGTGTGTCGGTCTGCTTGCCTCGCTCTGCCCATTTTTTTAAAAATGTGGTTGGCTTTATTGGCCCCCGACCCATCTATTCCCCCCCCCCCCCCCCCCCGCGGTTGCTTCAAGCATCCACGTTGTGACGCCCCGACCCAAAAATCGACCCGGCCAGGGGTCCGAAAGCGATAAAAACCAAACCCAGAACCAAGAGCGGCACACTCTAAGTACAAGAGTCTTCTCATTCTTCTACGCGCTATAGAACTTTAGCGCTCCATTGTGCGTAGACAAGAACTGGCCTAATTATATAACTAATTCGGACTGGGCCAACGTTGCCTTGCCGTTGGTTGCCTACGTACATATCGGATAACATCCACGATGTTACTCCGATACGATCGGATCCGGATATAGTTCTGCCTACTGGCTACTACAAACAACCGGCATACCAAAAATACATATGTATAAAATACGTATCTCCGAATATTTAATCGGAGTTATACAAAAACCTGATAAAACACCGGCAACACATCTCGCTCTATCATAGAGACGAGTACCACACAACCACCACAACATACCTCACTCTACCCCAGAGCAAGACCATCACATTCACATGTCTCGCTCCATCACTAAGCCGAGACTACATGCATCACACGTCTCGCTATATCACTTAGCCGAGACCACACACACACAACACGTCTCTCTCTAACCCAGAGCGAGACGACACACATGCATGACATATAAGCAAAGCATATCATAATATAAACACACGCACAACCCATCTCTCTCTAACCCAGAGCGAGACTGCACACATCATAACATATACGCATAAAAGCATAGCATCGCACACATCATAACCAGCACATGTCGTTATAATTAAACTAGGAGATAGCAGTATCACGAGATAGCGGTATTCGGGAATCTCGTTGCTGGGCGTCCTCCCCCTCAGATCTGGAGATAGCAGACAGAGCCTCCTCTAGCCCCCACACGTTCTTCCCCTTGCACCGAAAGACAACCCGACCAACTCTCCCCTTTCCCGGAGACCTCGCTTTCTGCGCCCATGAGCGGTGGACAGAACCTCCCCTACTCGGGGTGTTCCTTCACACGTCGTGGCCCTTCGGTGGAGAACAGAGACTCCCCCACATCGGGCCACTTCTCTTGATCTGGCCCGGTAACGGAGGACAAAGCCTCCTCTCTCACCGGGCCATCTCTCTCACTCTCGGGGCAGGAGGGTGGCGGATAGAGCCTCCTCTTGCCCCGGGTCGTTCCTCCCTTTTAGGAGCACCAACTCGAGGAATGGACCATGTCATTACGTAGATCACCCTCGAATTAGCTAGGAATGCCTCAAGAACGGAAGAAAACGAACTCCAAACGACTAGAAAAACTCTCCCAGAAAATGAATCCGGTATTTATAGGGGAAAGGCCGAGAGCGTACGAAATGCTCTCAGAGACATGCGCGCCACGCGTCGCGCGCCTGTGCGGCGCGTGACACTCTGTGCTCACCATGTGTCGCGCGACGCGCTGGCCGCGCGCTGCGCTCGCCACACGTCGTGCGATGCGCTAGCCGTGCGCGGCGCTCTCGGGCCGCGGTCGCGCCCTGCGTTGCGCGGGGCCCGGCCCCGCGCCGTGCGGGCACGACGCTCTGCTCCCTCATGTCGTGTGGGAGCCGGCCCGCGACGCGGGCCCCGTCCCGCGTACGTGAGGGACGACGCGCGGATGACCGCGTGTCGCGTGGGTCACCGCGCGGGCCCGTGGGCCCCCCGCCACGCCGCGCCGCGCGTCGGGCGGCGCGGCTGACGCCAGCTAATTTGTCCCTACTTGATTAAAATAATATTTTTATATATTATTTTAATCCAAAATTATCTAAACTTCAACGCGCGATATCTTCTTACCCCGAAGTCGGAATCGCACATTCTACGCACCAATGGACTCATGTCGACGAGCCCTTCGAAATAAGACCACACATGGATAGGTTATCCCTCTCTTTTCAAGTGGGCCCCGCCCATGTGGCATACTTCCCGAGGCCGTAGCTTTCGCTCCCAGCTTCCGTTTTGCGCGTTCTTTGATTTGTCACGCTCGTTACTCCGAGCTCTACCCATCTACAGGGGTTTCATCCCTTGATACCCCCAACACTTAATCACAAATTTACCGAATTACCCTTAACCCACCCGATTTAAGCATAATCAGAAAACGGGTCGTTACACATGTAGCCCCCTCCGCCTTGCAGGCTGTGGCATGGTTGGCCAACTAGTGGGTATGTGGGCTGGCTCGTATCCCAAAGGGAGTGGAGTGGGCCTACGGGCCACCAAAAAACCTATGCCCAGCTCATCCTAGCACGCTGAATATAGCTATTTGGAAAAGAAAATCCGAAAGTGACTCATGTAGACCAATGGTCTGCACAAAGAAAATTAAAGAAAGAGCATATGAAAAATAATTAAAAGACAAGTAAAATTAATTAAATAGGCCATAACCTCTATATATTTATAGGCAATTAAACCTCATAACCCTAATGCTAATAAAACTCCTAATGAACTTTTAGCATAAGTCTAAGCCCAATAAAATCCTAATTACTCTAAAATATAATCACTAATAATTAAATTCTGGAATAATTTCAAGCAAAGTCTGGGCCTTTGGATGAATGGTGGTGGAACTGCAAAGTGGATTCTGGTGATCCTGGAGTTTGCGATTGAAGGAAAGACTAGATCTCCTCAAAGGGACAAGTTGCATAGGTGTTGACGGCGGAAGTGCCTGAAACGATGTGAAAAGATGCATGGCTTATTGCGGCCAACATAATGCTTCATTGAGATAGTCAAGTGGGATACAGGGTGGCATAAGGTCCTTTGAAACTTTGAATGTCCAACAACTGTAGCTATGATGGATGATGGTGAGGAGAGTGCAATAGATGGTGGTGAAGGCACGGCTGCAGTGGAAAAGGGCTGTTCTGGTCGCTATTTCAATGGAGGAAGATGTGCTCGAAGGCTTGGATAAACCAGTTGCAAAGAGTTGATGGCAAGCATAAGTGATGCTAAGGCATCCATAACTTTGTAGAAATGGCGGTTGGTCTCATCTCGAAGCCCATCAAAATGGCGGCGCAATTCAAAAAGGTTGGTATCCATGACTGGGAGGGTAGGGAGGGTGTGTGTAGTATTAAGGAGCAAAACTGACCCTCAGCTACCAATGATGTAAACCGTTGGTCTACACAAGAAAAATTAAAGAAAAAATATAATAAAAATAATTAAAATATCATTAAAATAAATTAAATTTTTAAAAATTTGAAATTAATTAAATAGGGCATAGCCCCTACATATTTCAGGCAATTAAGCCTCTTAATCCTAATGCTAATAAAACTCCTTATTGGAATGGACTTTTAACATAAACCTAAGCCCAATAAAATTCCAATTATTCTAAAATCCAATCACTAATAATTAAATCCTAATTATACTACAATCTTAAAGGTGGACCCGACCCCTTGGGCTAGTCATAATAGTGACTAATCAGAAAGAGTCCAAATTGAAGCAAACCGTGTTTCTTCACACCGACTAATTGATTGACCGCACCTCATGATTAGATTTTATATTTAAAAATTAATTTAAAAAATGAATAAGCATGTATTAGCGATGTATAAGTCGATACTTTGCTAATACTCAGTGGTATTAGCGACGTATCTACTACACGTCACTAATACCCAGTGGTATTAGCAACGTATAGACCTATACGTCGCTAATTCATGCTTATTCATTTTTTAATTAATTTTTAAATAAAAATAAAAAGTAAATAAAATAAAAAATTTCCCCTCTCTCTTCTCTCCCCTCTCTTCTCTCCCCTCTTTCATCTCTCTCCTCCCTCTCCTCTCCTCTCTCCTCTATCTCTCCCCTCTCCTCTCTCTCTCTCTCCCTCACTCTCCTCTCTCCTCTCTCTCCCTCTCCTCTCTCTCTCCCCCTTCTCACCTCTTTCATCTCTCTCCTCCCTCTCCTCTCCTCTCTCCTCTATCTCTCCCCTCTCCTCTCTCTCTCTCTCTCTCTCTTCTCTCCTCTCCTCTCCCCTCTCTCTATCTCCCCTCTCTCTATCTCCTCTCTCTCACCTCCCTCTATCCTCTCTCTATATCTATATTTTTTGTTTAAAAATTAATTAAAAAATAAACAAGAATGTATTAGCAACGTATAGGTCTATACGTCACTAATACTACTGGGTATTAGCGACGCATAAGACTATACGTCGCTAATACTCTAAGGTATTAAAGACGTATATGCCTATATGTCTCTAATTCCCGGTGGTAATAGCAACGTTTATACCTTAACGTTGCTAATACATGCTTATTCATTTTTAATAAATTTTTAAATAAAAATATAAAACAAATAAAATAAAAAGTTTCCCCTCTCTCTCCCCTCTCTCTTCTCTCACCTCTCTCTCTCTTACTCCTCCCTCCCCACTCTCGCTCCCTCTCCTCTCTCTCTCCCTCGCTCTCCTCTCTCTCTCTCCTCCCTCTCTCTCTATCTTTCTCTCTCCTCCCTCTCTCTCTATCTCCTCTCTCTTGTCTCTCCTCTCTCTCTCCACCCTCTTCTCTCTCTCTCCTCTCTCTCCCCCTCTCTCTATATCAATATTTTTTGTTCAAAAATTAATTAAAAAATGAATAAGCATGTATTAGCGACATATAGGTCTATACATCACAAATACCACTGGGTATTAGTGACGTATAATCCTATACGTCGCTAATACACGCTTATTTATTTTTTAATTAATTTTTAAATAAAAATATAAAACAAATAAAATACAAAATTTCCCCTCTCTCTCTTCTCTCTTTCTCTCTCCTCCCTCCACACTCTCTCTATCTCCTCTCTCCCTCCCTCTCTCTCCTCACCCCTCTCTCTCCTCTCTCCCTCCCCCTCTCTCTCCTCTCTCTCTCTTTCTCCTCTCACCTCCTTGCTCTCATTCTCTCTCTCCTCCCTCCCTCTCTCTCGCTCCTCCCTCTCTCTCTCCTCTCTCTCTTCGATCCCTCTCTCTCCTCATCTTCTCTCTCTCCTCACTCTCACTCTCTCTCTCTATGCGCTCTCTTCACTCTCCCTTTTATAATAAATTATATTTTAAAAATAATAATAAAATTTTAAAAATAAAATATATTATATATAAATAGTGAAAGTTTAATCTATTATTAACACTAGTTTTTTATTAAAATTTTAATATTTATTTAATGTATATACAAATAGTAAATATTTAATAAAAAATATTATATTTAGGAAGTTTATTATAATTTTTAAAATATTTATTTATTAAATAATGAATTAATGAGGCTATTGGCGATGCTTTTAAATAAGCGTCGCTATTAGAAATGGTATTTGTAACGCTTATTTAAAATAATTCAAAATTTTTTATTTTTTTATTTTTAATTCATAACTATTAGTGACGCTTTTGTAAGTGTCGCGAATAGCAGCACTATTAGCGACGCTTATGAAGAAGTGTCGCTATTGCGAGAGTTATTAGCGACACTTATGTTTTTTTATTTAAAATATATATTTTTTAGCGACGCTTGTAGAAAGCGTCGCAAATAGAGGAACTATTAGTGACACTTATAATAAAGCATCGCTAATATGATTAGTATTATCGATGCATATGTATATGTGTTGCTAATAGTTCATTTTTTTGCGATTCGTCACAGATAGTTATTTTTAGCGACGCTTAGGGTTACGTCGCTAATATTTGCATTGTTAATACTACATTTTGTTGTAGTGAGTGTTCAGTGCTCAAGATGCCTCCTCAAAATATTTAGGCTGTGTTATTTGTTAACAAATAATTTATACTATGTGATGAAAGTATATTATGCTTATGTTGTTTACTGGATATCTATTAGCCCCTCAACGTTTTCCACAGAGAAGGGGGTGGCTACCCCCTATACTTGGCAGCGGACAGCCAAGTTAGCTTGGGCGACAGACAGCTTAGGCAGCCCCTTGGGCTCGGATGGATGCTGGGAGCAGCGTTGGAGCGGTTCTGGATGCGTACTCGCCTTGTGGAGTTGGCTAAGGAAGAGTCCTTGCATGAGTAGGACTCTAGGTGGCGAGCTGGGCAGCACAACCCCTTAGGGGTGGACTCCTAAGGCAGTTAGGATCCCCTCATGCAGTGCAACTAGACTCCTAGCACAGGTAGGAGCGAAGGCAGCATGTTTCCCTAGATGGACGAACTCTAGAAGTAGCATGACGCTAGACTCCTAGACGAAGACGGGCTCCTTGCTAGTTTCCTGATTTGTGTTGGGACATCCCTGATTGGGCTGGGAGAGTTGGACATGGAGGGACTCTTGCATGGGTTGGGTTGTTGTAATCCTAGTACGACACGGACCAGCCTGCTAGCTGAGTCTATATAAAGGGAGGGTGCAGGGCAGCCATGGCTGATGGAGATGTTGTGAAGATGAACCAGAGAGCTATGCAAGATTGAGCACAACGACCTGGTTGATCAACCCCTGCCCTCTCCCTGCCATTATAACCAACAAACTAAGTTTACATAGCACAGGGCAGAGCCCTTTACACCAGAGACGATTGTGTTTGCTGATTGCTTGTGTCCCTTGCACATATGAGAGTGAAGGTCGGAGAGTAGGCTGCTGGCTGCGCGCTGCAATTAGGCCATCACGAGTGTGGACTCTAGGCAAAGATCTGCGCCTGTGACAGTTGGTTCTATTGCCGGAATCCTAAACATACCAGACGCACCAGAGACGTTTTGAAGGGGATTTGGCGAGCAAGGACCCAGGTATTCCTTGCTGACTATAGACACTCAAGTTACCACCATGATGGGTTCCATGCTGCAACGCTTGACAGACATGGAAGCAAAGTACGATGCTGTGAAGATGGCTCTTGGGACGCGTACCGAAGTCTTGGCCTCGTTGCGATTATTCCAGGATCGCATTGGTGCCTTCGACTAGCGTCTCTCCTTGGTTGAGATTAGTTCCTATGTAGATGGGTCCGGAGAAGGCACTTTTGCAGGAGGTGATGCCCGATTCACTTCTTTGGCTACGGACATGGCAGCCACTACAGATTATTTGAAGGACAAGTTGCAATAATTGAGGATGGAAACTGACGAGAAGGTTTAAGAGTTGATGGACAAAATAGCTTTGCTTGAGCGCGTTATTTTGAACTCGGCATCTTCAGGGACAGAGGTAGAACCTAGACCCAAGCCGTTGCAGTCCATGAAGAAAGCGAAGGTGCCTGAACCGAAATCCTACTCTAGCTCACGGTGTGCTAAGGATATCGAAAACTTTGTTTGGGACATGGAGTAGTTCTTTGCTACCACACATACCCCGAATGAAGAGAAGGTCATGGTGACGAGTTTGAATCTCTCAGGAGATGCCAAGCTTTGGTGGTGAACAAGGCTGGAAGATGAAGCTGCTGCTGGGCGTCCCCTGTCCAGACTTGGGTGATGATCAAGAAGGAACTTCAGGAGTTGTTCCTACCCAGGAACACAACGTGGGTTGCACGAGACTCTCTCAGGAAATTGAAGCAGACAGGGATGGTTAGGGAGTACGTGAAGTAATTCCAATCCCTCCTCTTGGACATTAAGCACATGACAGAGGAGGACAAGTTATTCAACTTCTTGACTAGTCTCCAGAGTTGGGCGCAGAACAAGTTATGGAGGCAGAACATTCGGGACCTCCCCTCAGCTATCATAGCAGCTAAAAGGTTGGTTGACTACAAGTCAGAGCCAACCACGCAGAAACGGGACAAAGGGCCTTCTTCCTCTAAGGGCGGCTGCAGGCGGAACGACGAGGCACGCATGAGCGGATTCAAGGGTAAGCGCAATGAGTAGGCTAACCCCAACAAATCTAAGGGATAGCTTGTTTCATTTGTCAAGGCTCTCACCCTGGCAAGGAGTGCCTAAAGAGGGAGAAGCTGAATGTTATTGTTGCTGAGAACGACTCTTCTTCAGAGGAGGGGGTCACTGCACGTATGAACCCTATGCAAATTGTGAGTGCTCTCCGAAAGGAGAAGTCAGATCATGGTGAGTTGATATATGTTGAGGCCATTCTGGATAAACAGCCGGTGCGAGCGCTAGTTGACACTGGTGCTTCCCTTAATTTCTTAGCAGAGAAGTGTGTGAAGGCATGGGGCCTGAAGACAAAGAAGGCTCAAGCCTGGATCAAAGCAATGAATTTAGAGGTAGCCCATGTCTTATGAGTTGTCCATGATATGCTGGTTCGAATTGGTGAATGGACGGGAAGAGTGAACTTCATCGTTGTTCCCTTAGACTACTTCGAGTTGATCCTTGGGCTGGACTTCATGAGGGTGGCTAAAGTGTCTGTGATGCCACACCTCAGAGGCATTCGTATCGGCGACGAGAGAATTCCTTGCTTTGTTGCTGAGAATAAAGGCGAGACAGAGGTGCAAGTTGTGTCTGCCCCCCAACTGAGGAAAGGCCTTGAGCGGGGCCATAAGACATACTTGGTCACGATGGTGGAAGCTGAGAACACAGTAGGGGTCATTCCCAAGAAGGTGGAGAAGTTGCTGAGCGAGTTTGCGGATGTGATGCCACAAGAGTTGCCGCAAACCCTTCCCCCACGATGTGCTGTGGATCATGCTATTGAGTTGATTCCAGGAGCTCCCCCTCCAGCCGGAGCTCCCTATAGCATAGCTCCACTAGAGTTAGCTGAACTCAGAAAATAGCTTGATGAGTTGTTGAAGACGGTTCCTTACGTTTATGTATGGATTATCGAGTACTGAATCATACCACCATAAAGAACAAGTATCCAGTCCTTCTCGTGGCTGACTTGTTCAACCGCTTGGCGAAGGCTTCCTATTTCACCAAGTTGGATCTTAGGCTGGGTTATTGGTAGGTGCGCATTGCTGTGGGCGATGAGGCAAAAACAACGATGGTGACACGCTATGGGCTGTTCGAGATGCTGGTCATGCCTTTTGGCTTGATGAATGCACCAGACACCTTTTGTACGCTGATGAACGATGTTTTCAGACCCTATCTGGACCGGTTTGTGGCCGTCTACCTTGACTACATCATGGTGTATGACGCTTCCCTGGATGAGCACGTTGGTCATCTAAGGATTGTGCTGCAAAGGCTAAGGGAGCACAAGCTATTTTTGAAGCACGAGAAGTACCACTTTGCGCAGACAAAGATTGAGTTCCTTGGGCACTGCATAGTGGAGGGAAGACTAAGGATGGATGGGTAGAAGGTCAGGGCCATAGCGGAGTGGCCAGTCCCAACTAAGGTGACAGAGCTTCTTAGGACTCGTTAACTACTACCGAAGATTCATCATGAACTACTCAAAGAAGGTAACAACGCTAACTGACCTTCTAAAGAAAGATAGGCCTTGGTGCTGGGCTGAGGCGTGCCAAGCATTGTTTGAGCAGTTGAAGGAGACGATATCCTCTGAGCCCGTGCTCAAGCTTCCTGAGTTTGATGCGCCTTTTGAGGTGCAAACTGACGCTTCTGATTGGGCGATTGGAGGTGTGCTGATCAAATCCAATCACCCTATTGCATATGAGAGCCGCAAGCTCAATGAGACCGAACAGAGATATTCAGTCCACGAGAAGGAGATGACAACGGTCGTCCACTATCTTAGGGACTTGGAGGCACTACTTGCTAGGAGCGAAGTTCATTGTTCGGACAGATAACGTAGCCACAAGCTACTTTACTATGCAGAAGAAACTTTCTCCCAAGCAAGCACGTTGGTAGGAATTCTTGGCTAAGTTCGATTTTGCGTTGGAGTACAAGCCGGGTAAGGTGAATGTTGTGGCTGATGCCTTTAGCCGACAAACAGACCTGGAGGCAATGATGGCGGCATTGGTGCAGATTGAAGGGGACATGTTGGAATGGATACGGGAGGCCACAGAGAAGGATCAAGTCTGTTTAAGGCTGATCGAATCCATGAAGGATGGGTCTACACAGTGATTCTGGTTGGAGGAGGGGGTATTGTATGCCAAAGGAGGATGACCTTACATCCCCTTTGGCTGGCGTTTTGAGGCGCTAGTTGCTGAAAGAGACCTATGACTCTGCGTGGGCAGGTCATCTCAGGCAAGAGAGGACTCATGCACTCTTGTCCCGGAACTACTTCTAGGTGTGTATGCTCCATGTGGAGCATTATGTCAGAATGTGTATGGTTTGCCAACAGGACAAGACGGAGAGGCAGAAGGAAGCTGACATGTTGCAGCCCCTTCCCTTCCCAGACTGACCATGGGTCAGCTCATCCATGGACTTCATAACTGGTTTGCTGATTGTGCAGGGATTTGGATCGATTATGGTGGTAGTAGATCATTTCTCCAAGTACGGGATCTTCATTGCAGCCCCAAAATCTTGTAGCGCTGAGATGGCCATGAACATTTTCTTCTGGAACATTGTCAAGTATTGGGGACTGTCAACAGATATCGTAAGCGATAGAGACACTTGCTTCATCGGCAGATTTTGGACTCAGCTATTCGAGATGTTAGGCACTCAGCTTAACTTTTCGACTAGCAATCACCCTCAGACGGATGGACAGATAGAGTGGGGGAATGGTATCTTGGAGGAGTATCTATGACACTTTGTCACAGCAAACAAGAAAAATTGGGTCGACTTGCTGGAGGTCACCCAGTTTTTCTATAACCTACACACCAGTTCAGCCACAGGTAGCAGTCCCTTTGAGTTGGCAACGGGCCAACAACCCCTTATGCTAGTGGATGTGGCTTTGTAGCGGATAGGAGGTAGGTGTCCCACTGCCTATAACTTGGCTAGAGGGTTGACTGAAAGAATGGAGGAGGCGTGTGACTGCTTGGCCGAGGCAGTCAAGCTGATGAAGAAGTATGCGAACAAAGATCAGAGATCTCTCGAGTTTTAGGATGGGGATAGAGTTATGCTGAAGCTTACTCCCCAACCTTGGAAGAAGTTACGAAGGAAGGTTGTGCACAAAGGGCTGATATAGTAGTATGATGGTCCCTTTGAGGTGAAGCGATGAGTTGGTCAGCTAGCATACCAACTCGAGTTGCCTAAACGGTTCAAGCTTCACCCTATTTTTCATGTTAGCTTCCTAAAACCATTTCACCAAGACTTAGAGGATTACAGCAAAGGCACTTCGAAGAGAGCACCGCCTACTATCAAAACTTCTTTTGAGAAAGTGGTTGATGCTATTATGGACAGGAGAGTCGAAGGAATGAGCAAGAAGAATAGGAGGGTCTTCTACTTGGTTAAGTGGAAGGGTCTTTCGGAGTTGGAGAACAGTTGAGATCGAGACGTCACGTTATGGGAGTTTGAAGACAAAGTCGCGGAGTACTTAGCCTCAATGAGGACATCGAGCGGATTGGTTGGGGGAGGCCTGTTAGCCCCTCAACTTTTTTCATAGAGAAGGGGGCAACTACCCCCTATATTTGGTAGCAGACATCCAAGTTAGCCTGGGCGACGCACAACCTAGGCAGCCCCTTGGGTTCAGATGGATGCTGGGAGCAACATTGGAGCGGTTCCGGATGCGTACTTGCCTTACGGAGCAGGCTGAGGAAGAGTCCCTGCGTGGGCAAGACTCTAGGTGGTGAGTTGGGCACCACAACCCCTTAGGGGTGGACTCCTAAGGCGGCTAGGATCCCTTCATGCAGTGCAGCCAGACTCCTAGAATAGGTAGGAGCAAAGGTAACAGGTTTTCCTGGATGGATGAACTCTAGAAGTAGCAGGATGCTGGACTCCTAGACGAAGACGGGCTCCTTGCTAGTTTCCTGATTTGTGTTGGGACGTCCCTGATTGGGCTGAGAGAGTTGGACATGGAGGGACTCTTGTATGGGTTGGATTGTTGTAATCCTAGTACGACACGGACCAGCTTGCTGGCTGAGTCTATATAAGGGGAGGGTGCAGGGCGGCCATGACTAATGGAGATGTTGTGAAGATGAACTAGAGAGCTATGCAAGATTGAGAACAGTGACCTGGTTGATCAACCCCTGCCCTTTCCCTGCCGTTGAAAGTGACAAACTAAGTTTATAGCACAGGGCGGAGCCCTTTGCATCAGAGACGACTGTGTTTGTTGATTGCTTCTTTCCCTTGCGCATACGAGAGGGAAGGTCGCGAGAGTAGGTTGCTAGCTACGCGTTGCAATTAGGCCATCACGGGTGTGGACGCTAGGCAAAACTCTGCACCTGTGACAATATCCAAGGTGTGCCTAAAGCCTTGAAAGGTAGAGGAGGTAGAGGCTTGATTCTCTTCAACTACAACTTGAGTGTCATCCTGGAAAAAATTCACATTAGAAACATGAGTTTCACCATTGTGAACTTGAGAGGTTGAACCAACACCATCAACGTCCTCAAGTATTTGAAATATTCACCAAATTAAAGCCTCACAAATTAGTTAGCCTCTTAACCATGCAATTTGGTGAATTTTTCAAATATTCATAAATTTGACAATTTTTATGAATATTTGTAAATTTGGAGCTTTGTTATGAATATTTGGAAAATTCATCATTAAAAATTAAAAAACTTGTTTTCACATTCTACCATGTGCCCTGCGGATTGATCAAATCTAAAAACATACTCTAATCCTCAAAGGCCGACTTAAAAGTCCTCTACTGATCAGTCCTCTCTTGTCTCTTGTTCTAGCTACTAACGAGGTGGAGAGCTACAATCAAAGTCTCCCCTTCTTAGTTCTTAGACCTCTTCCCCACTTCAAACATGGTCCAACTCGGGAATCCTCTTCTCATCTCTCTTGCCTCTTGTTTTAGTGATACACAACCTACAAATATGCAATTGAAGTCTCCCTTCTAGGTTCTTACTTCTCTAACCTATCACCTCTCCTCGACAAGTCCACCATGCTGCTTAGCTCCACCGCATGGGTAAAGATTCAACTTTGGGTTTGGGGATTTGCTTCACTCTACAATTCTTTATATTGTTTAGGTTTAGGGATTACTATGTTTTGACTTTGCTCCACCTATAGTTTTCATTTGTTTTGTTGTTGATGTTCTAATTTTCTAGTTTAAATTTTTTTGTTGTTAAAATATTGATCTATTTAAACATATGAAAGCTTTTGGAGTTGGTAGGAAATGAATGTGTTATATTATTTGTTTTTCAGTTTTACTTTTAGGATTAGCTATGTTTGAAAAAAAAAAAAGATTACGTAGACTTATCAATCCTTACAAATGAGGAATGAATAATTGTTAACCGATTTACCAGCTAAATAATAGTTGTTAGAATATATTTGAAATAACTTATTATATAGTTTAACTAATGGAACGGTAATGGATAATGAGTTTGGAAATTGTTATAGCAATGAAATATAGCCACCATATCATTCTATTAGCAGCCCTACCTCTAAAACATATTATATAGAGAGAGTTGGCAACCAGATCAGTAGATAACTTTTGTTAATTTTCTGGTTTTATTATCAATTGAAAAGAAAAACCTTTTTCTCTCTCCATGTTTCCTTCAATCTTGTATAATTGTTAGTGTGTGATTTGCTTGCAAGGAAGATCATGTGTGTGCCTAGAGCTAAATTTATGTAGCATGTGTTTTTTCGTAAAGGTTCTCTAATACCATAGCGCTTTGGCGAGGAGAGACAATAGTAAAATGTAATGTAGTTGCACCACCAAGCTTGATAGTAGCTCGTCCTTTTGGCGGTGGTATGCAGATTATAAATTAATTGTTTGCTTCCTCCCTTTTGGATATGAGAGGAAGTCAGATGGTGGGAGAGCATAAGATAAAAGAATTAAGCATGATTACACATGATCTTAGCCCAAGCTGATAGAGTCATTCTAATATCTAAACTATTTCAGATCAGTAAATTTGGGAATACTCAGAACAAGGAACAATTTGGTAATTTCATCACTATCTTCAGAACAAATTACAATCACAATGAATAAAATTACATGAATAGAGAGGAATTAAACTCAAACCTCAATGATTCAACAGAACAGTAGCAGTTGTTCTCCAAGTTCTTTGCAAAGAACTTCAAACAGAGAACACAATCTCTTTCACAATGAGAATTAAACTTCTAAATAACTACAATTCGCCAGCAATCGATCTATACTATTATATCCATTTGACGTGGATGCCAGCTAGAAAATACAACTCGACTAAATGAATTCCAAAATTCCACGCGATCTTTCTGGAATCCCAGCTCTCAGCTGAAGGTTGAAGATGACCAACCGATTTAACTGTCTGATCCATTTATGAAATGACCATTTTATCCAACATCCTCATCCGTCCAAAATACTTCAACAGTCCCGATTAGCTTTTGAGTTAGTGATGGATGTTTTTACCCTTTTTAATTGAAATCTTCATATTCAATCAATGGCCACGATTAAAACCCCATTAGTGAAAAACACTTTTATCCCTGGGTTTAATTTTAACATGAATCCATTCGACGAAATGCCAATGAGACATTTCTCTTTTCTGTTTTCATTTATATCCTACCTACATCAAAGTCCCCTTGTTTAGCAAAGCTCGACCTTGAGCGTCAGTGGAGGATAGAGTTATTAGTACCCATTTCTCCTTGATACAACATAAGATCCTTAATATTGAAAGTCAAAGATATCGCTAAATCAGATGGAATGTTCACCACAAAAGCGTTATCTCCAAGCTTTCGAAGGATACGATAGGGACCAAAATTCCGCTGTCTAAGCTTTTGACCAAAATGGGCTGGAACTCTTCCCTTGCTAAGATGCACCATAACGAGATCCCCTTCCTCTAATCTAACAATACGTCGATGTTTGCCAGCTTGTTCTTTATATTTTGCATTGGAATGTTGTAGCTTATCATGAACTGTCTTGTGTATATTTTGCATCATTTCAATGGTAGACACAGCCTTTGAATGTTCTCTCGGTTGCTTAGGCAATCACACCAAATCAATAACATGATGAGGATTACTTCCATATAAAACTTCAAATGGAGATTGACCAGTTGATCTGTGAACAATAGCATTATAAGCAAATTCTGCTTGTGGCAAAATAATATCCCAGTGCTTAGGTGAATGACCACATAGACATATTAGTAGACTTTCATGGGTTCTGTTTGTCACTTCAGTTTGACCATCTGTTTGTGGATGGCACGTACTGCTGAACTGAAGCTTAGTTCCTAATCTTTTCCACAATGTTTGACAAAACAAACTTAAAAACCTGCTATCTCTATCAGAGGTAATACTAAAAGGAATGCCATGCAATCTAACTATTTCCCTGTAGAATAGCATAGGCACATGAATTGCATCAGTGGTTCTTTTGCAGGGCACAAAATGGGACATTTTAGAAAACCTATCTACTACTACATAGATAGAGTCATTTCCCTTTTGTGTGTGTGGCAAACCAAGTATAAAATCCATGTTTAAGTCAGTCCACGGCTTGGTAGGAACCAGCAAAGGTTGATATAGTCCAGCATTAGAAACACCCCCTTTGTTAACTAGACAGATATTACATTTTTGAAGAAACTTTTCCACATCTCTTTTAATATGAGGCCAGTAATATCGACTTTGCAAAGACTGTAAAGTCTTATCTCTTCCAAAATGTCCTCCCAAACCTCCTGCATGTACTGCCTGAATTAATTGTATTCTCATTGACCCTGCTAGAATACATAGTTTATTTGCCTTATAGAGATATCCATCCAATATATGAAATTCTTGATAAGGTTTAGCTTGCCTATTGCATATTTCCCATATTTTCCCAAAGTATTCATCTTGATGATATTATGTTCGTAGACATTCAAAACCAAAAATTTTATTTGACAGAACAAGTAAATTGCACCTTGTACTCAAAGCATCTGCAGCCTTATTTAAAACACTAGAGACCTGTGCTTAATGGTAAAGGTAAAATCTTAAATGTAACTAATCCATCAAGCATGAAGCCTATCCAATTTTGTCTGACCCTGTATATATTTCAGTGCATCATAATCTGTGTGTAACACAAATTCTTTAAAGACCAAGTACTGTCTCCAATGTTTGAGTGTTTGAACTAAAGAATATAACTCAAGCTTATATGCTGACCATTTTTGTTTAATGTCATTTAACTTAGCACTGTAGTATGCCACTGGCTTGCCTTCTTGTGATAAAATAGCACCAATGTCCAAAGATGAGGCATCACATTCCACTTCAAAGATTTTAGTGAAATCTGGTAGAACCAAAGTTGGTGTAGAACTGAGTTTTTCCTTAAGTATTTCAAAGCTTTGTTGTGTCTTTTCATCCCATCTAAATCTGTTCTTCTTTAAACAGTCTATAAGGGGACCTGCTATTGTATTGAAACCTTTGATAAACCTTCTATAGAAGGTAGCTAGTCTATGAAAACTCTTTAATTCACTCACATTTTTAGGAACTGGCCAGTTTGTAATAGCTTTGATCTTATCTTGATCCATGTGAATCCCTTCAGCACTAACAACATATCCTAAAAATAGAAGCTGACTAGTAAGGAAAGGACACTTTCAAATTGACAAACAAACTATTCTGTTCCATAACCTCCAACATAGACTTGAGATGAATCAAATGTTGTTGCTGGTCTATGCTATATATAAGGATATCATTGAAGTAAACATATACAAATCTTCGCAAGAAAGGTTTAAGTACATGAGTTATCAGCCTCAAAAGTAAAGGGGGCATTAGACAATCCAAATGTCATTACAAGTCATTCATATAACCCCTCCCTGGTTTTAAATACAGTCTTCCACTCATCCCCTGACCTCATTAGAATCCCACTCCTCAAATCTGCCTTGAAAAATATCTTTGAACCTGCCAACATATCTAACATATCATCCAAACGAGGTATAGTTACCTTATGGTAATCTTGTTTATTGCCCTACTGTCCACACACATTCTCTAGCTATCATCTTTCTTTGGCACCAATAAGGTAGGTACAACCACAGGGCTTAGACTTTCCTTGATTAAACCTCTATAAAGCAAATCCTCCACTTGTTTTTGCAACTCATTGTGTTCATCAGGACTCATTCTATAATGAGGCAGATGCGGCAAGTTTGAACTAGGAATTAAGTCTATGTGGTGTTGTATATCTCTTAGAGGTGGAAGTGACAAGGGAATTTTATCATCAGCAATTGCCTTAAATTGTTTAAGTAGATGTTGAACTGCTTCAAGTAAATCTGGACTTGATGATTTGGCTGGAAGAATCTCATTTTACATAAGACTACTAGAGATGAATGTGACTGAATCAATTTCATAGACAGACTATTTACTATCAACATAGTCTTATGTCCTTTGCCCAATGGAGGAGCTGTATTTCTAGGGATTTTTGCAGTCCTAATCGAAGAATCATCCAATTGAACAGTATTCTGTTTTTCTTGTTGTGGCCAGAAAATAATGGTGATTCCTTTATGTTTAGGCTTATAAGTATTCTTCGGACTATCATGGATTACTTGACTATCGAATTGCCCTGGTCTACCAAGAAGTAAATGACACAATGTCATATCAATTAAATCACAAAGGACATCCACCTTATAAGTTTTACCTATAGAAAGAGGTACCATACACTGTTCTATAATCTTAAATTCACCTACATTCTTGATCCACCCAATAGACGGTTTTGATGCTTTTGAACAGAAAGATGCAAATCTTCTATAGCTGTCTTTGATATCATATTTTCAGTACACCCACCATCTATTACTATTCTACAGATTTTACCATTGACTGTGGTAGAAAATATAACATGTCTTTATGAAGAGTCATTTGTTTTAGTGGTACACATCATCTTTTGAACCACCATTACAGAGTGTTCATTCTCAGAGCTTAAAGTTGTACAGTGACTTCCTGCATTTGTTCTAATATCTGTTGAAGCAACTGCATGGTGTAGCCATCAGTGAAGCCTTCGCTAGTTAGTGAAGCCTTCGCTAGTAAGATTGCATTCGTCCTATATCATTGCATGGTATGCATAAAAATATCATTGCATGGTATGCATAAACGTCCGAATCCAGTTGCGTTGTATACAAAAATGTCCCATCCGCTGCTATATGTACGAAGGGAACTGGTGCTCGGAAGGTGCCCGGCCGATTGTGTTGACCTGGGTCCAATGCGAAGAATCTAGACAATGTGCATTTACTAGGATGCTAACACAGCTAACCGGAAGTTATTTCTTGGAGCTGGATGGATGTGGATGGCTGTTGACTGACTTGAGCAATCAGTCTGCAATGCCGACAACAAGTGCTTCAGCCAAAAAAATTCCAAAATGGCCGACTCACCTTTATGAGGCTGTTAAAATTTTCCTTTTTTTATATTATATAATAATTTTTTTCTCTTTTTCATGTTAATAACGCCATTTGAAACTATCCCATATCAATAGTTCTATTTTACTCAATTAAAGTAGCTCAGTATTTAAAAAAATTATTTCAAAAGCCATTATCTTTTTTCTTAGCTGTGAACTCAAATATTTGATAAAACCTACTCTCTACATTTAATATTAATAGTTACACTTAGAAAAATAGTAATTTTTATTAAACAGTAAAGTTCACATTTAAAAGAAGAGAAAATAAGCTTATGATCTTCTTTTTTAAGTACTCAAGTATTTAAATTGAACAAAATGAAGCTATTATAATGGAACAAATTTTTTTTGCCAAATAAAGTTATTAATGCAAGATAGAGGGAGTACTATTTGCTCAAATAGAGCTATTAAAATGGAATAGAGAGATTATATTGCATGTAAATTTACCTTATAAATATTAACACTTATTTATAAAAGCCGGTATTTAGTACTCCCTTTATCCCAAATTAATAGTTTCATTTGACAAAAAAATTTGTTCCATATTAATAACTCTATATTATTTAATTTAAGTAATTAAGTACTTTAAAAAAGTACCATAAGCTTATTTTTCCCTTCTCATAGATCCATGTAGGTTTCACCATTCAATAAAAATCATTATTTTTCCCAATGTAACTATTAATATGGGATGGAAGGAGTATGACATATACAAGGGTAATCACATCAGTTGCACTTTTTTATACCTCCTTCAGTCGCTAACTACACAAGCATTCAAATTTATAATTTTTTGAATGACATCACTTGTTCCAGGAAAATGCAAAGCACAAAAATCGTATAGATAGTCCAAAGTTTGATATAATTGTCTACCATTGAAAAATAATCATATAGATAGTCCAACTTATATGCTTTGTATTCTTCATATAATCATTACTTGAGCCTATATGCCCTAAGAGTTTGAGCACAATATCCACCGCTGCATATAAGTTGCAACTTACAAGAGCGGGTTTTTAGTAACCACCATAACATGATGTCATGAGACCTATTTGCAACATTTTTTTGAAAGTGTTGAAAATAATACTATGATTTACAAAAATGTCGTAAATAAATAAGTTTTTTAAAAAATTATACTTTGCAAATAGGCAATAGTATTTGTAACACTTTTATGTAAGCGTCACAAATAGTACATTTAAAAAAAAACATATAGCGTATGCGATGCTTTTATATAAGCGTTGCAAACACTATTATTGTTTTAAAAATATAAACTAAATTTATATCTTTACTATTTATGATGCTTATGTTTAAGCATCGCAATTACTATACTTATTGTTTTAGTCTCATTTGTGTGAGTACTGGGCTCACGTGTGTCTTAAATACCAAGGTATTTGCGACTCATATTTGTATATGTCACAAATACATTATATTTTATTTTATATATATTATTTCAATATATAATAAATAAATACAAAAATATTAAATTAAATTCCTCTATTTTCTCTCCTTCCTCCTCGGAGCCGGGGCTTAGCTGACGTGCATGAGAGATAGAGAAGAGAGAGAAACAAGGAGAGAGAGACAGGGAGAGAGGTAGAGAGGCAAGGAGAGAGAGGGGGAGAAAAAGAGGGAAAGACATCGAGTGAGTGAGTGAAATAGAGAGAGAAGAGAGACAAAGAGAGAGAGAGAGGGAGAGGGAGAGAGAGAGTGAGTGAGAGAGAAAAGAGATACATAGAGAAAGAGAAGAGAGAGAGAGGAGGGAGAGAAAAGTGAGAGAGGAAAGAGAGAAGAGAGAGGGGAGAGAGAGAGAGAGAGGCTATTCGCTACACTTATGCCTAAGCATCCCAAATAGCGGTATTATTTGCAACACTTAGACAAAAGCGTTGCAAGTAATAACATGTGGGAAAAATTTTGCCTACATTTATTTACCCCCTCCGGGTTCCCCTCTTTCTCCCTCTCCCCCAATTGCCCCCTGCAGACGTAGACATTGAAGGAGGAGAGTGGCTACAACGCCAACATTTGGGGCCTGTTCGGAGACACTAGCATGCTCCCCCTCTTTTCATCCTGGTTCCCACCTTCCTTGTCACTCTCGTCCTTTCTCTACTCCCCCCCCCCTGCGAACTTGGGCTTCGGAGGTGGAGCCCCCCCTTGCTCCTCCATGGAAGAGAATAGGAGAGGGGCGCCGGATCCGGCTTCTGGCACCCCTCCCTCTCCTCTACTATCTGCCGGAGGAGGGGTTCTGGGACATCAAAGTCTTGCCCCCCCCCCCCCCCCCAACTGGCTCACCCCTTGGCCCGGTTATGCTGTTGGAGGCGGGATTTTATTATTTTAATATTGCTAATAAGTGTTTTATTTTAAAAAAATTCTATTAGTCATGCTTATTTATGGTTAACGATTCACAATTTAGTAGTGACATTTTTTCTAAAGCATCGCTAAAAATAACTTTTTGCGATGCTTGTTAACAAGTGTCGCTAATAATTTACTATTAACTACGCTTTATAAAGCATTTACAAAAAAAAATTATATTAGTGACATAAAAAAGAGTGTAGATAATAACAGTACTATAAGCAATGTAAAAAATATTATCTTAGCGATGTAAAAAAAATTGCTAATAGCATTACTATTAGCGACACTTTTTTATATGCGTAAAAAATAAGCAATTACAATGCGACTTTTTGAAATACTATTTAGGTGTCACTGATAATCATTGGAGATACTTTTATGGCTATTAGCAATGCTTAAAAAGCGTCGTAGTCTTTTTACTTGTAGTGAATTGTCATGTTTGGTAAATACACACTAAAAATTCAATGTGTACAGTAAATTTGTAATTTTTGCTTACGGAAATAAAAAAAGATTTCATGAGGCAGTGCGTGAGCTTGGGATCATGGGTAAAAGCTAATCTACCCTCCTGAGTTATGTGTGTTATGAAGTGGATTGAAATCCGACAGCGTGCAATGCTCAGGGCTCACACACAATGCTCATATAAATGGGTCTATGTAAAAAATTATAAATATTTAATATTTTATAAAATTCCAAAATATCTACATTGAGGGCACTAAAAAAACTAAGTCATATTTTTTTCATGCAATCAATAAAATATATCGTTAGGTATGCATCCCTTGAGAAGAAATTTTTATCCTCTCCCACTTCCTGGCGCAGTCCGTGGAGATGAACAATTGATGCAGAGCCTCATAAAGACGTTACTTGAGTTGAGTCTTCTCTTTCACTTAGCTATAAAACCCCAACGTGGGCATTATTGTTAGTAGTTAGGTTTTATGTTATTGAATGAGTGGGTAAATATTATTCTCTCTCTGAGTTATTTCTCTTAGTTTTTTCAATCCGTGCTAGTTTTGAAGAATCTTTAATATGGAAGGTCAAATTGATCCCTCGCCGACAGTATTTTTTTGTGCGCTACATCATATATCTTCCACTGTATAGGAGCTATCGATCAGGTTCACTAACACAGTGTTGGGATGCAAAATCCTTCATGAGAAGGACACAAAATAGGTGTGACAAGTGAAAACACAAGATTTACGGTGAAATAAATGTACTAATATTTACCCATCATATAAATTTACTACTTTTAAAAAAAATTACATAAAAGAATAGTACCATTCTCAGATCTTCTCAACTCTCAAAGTGGAAGCGTTTTACACCCTTATCAATTCTCCATTCGCCTTTTATTGGTTCCTCAACAACCCTTTCATAATCCCATGCATAGACGTATACGTAATAATACAAATCTATTTACAGAGGAAAATTTTAAAAATCTTCAAATAGCCAATCAGAATTGCCATCCATCTGGTTGATAGCAAAAACCGAAAGTTGTAAAAACATTGGGTTAAGACCCCGAGTTACTGCATTTATCCGAGTGATCACGAAACGCTAGCTATTGGATCAATCATATGATTTTGTCTGTTGCTTTGTTAAACAGACAAAATCATATGAGTATTCTCACAAAAACCCAGTGAGCCATGAAAACCTTTGCGAGCATTCATGGCTCGCTGGGCTCTTGCGAGACTGATCCACAGTGGATCTGAAGGCGTCATTTTCGTTCCAAATAAAAAAGAGGTATGGTTTAGAATTTTCCACGTCTCATAATAAGCAAAACCAACTTTCCTGGAAGAAGTATAGCTTCCACAGAATGCAAATAAATTATCTAGAGGCGAATCAGTGGAGAGTTCGGCTGATAACCAAGAAACCATGCCGGATGATGCACTCGCGTCTGCCGTCGGAGGGACAGCACAAGGCGTGGTGGCCTTCCTGATCGAACTGATCAGGAGGGAAGTGAACTTGTTGAGTGAAGTCCACGAAGTGGTCGGCAAGATCAGCTCCGAGCTGCAGATTGTCAGGTCCTTCTTAGAGAATGACGCCAAAAGGGGAGAAGGCTCCGACGCAGCGAAAGTATGGAAGGAACAAGTCAGGGACGCTGCATACGAGGGCCAGGATGTCATCGACGAGTTCATGTACTACATAGCCAAAACCCCGCACAAAAGGTTAATCGGCGCCCGCAGAGGCATGTATGAATTAAGAACAGTTGGCGAGAGGCACCGGATCGCAGCTGCAGCAAATCAAATTTTGATCAAGTTCAGAGAGATATCAGTTAATGCAGAGAAGTATGGTCTCCGAAGGGCCGATTCGGGCGAGAGCTCGAGAGGTAGTCACGTCCATGAGAGAAGGCGGGTTGACGCAGAACGTTCGTCGTTTCCTAGCATTGAAGACCGCCATCCGGTAGGGATAGAACGCCAAACAGACAAGCTTGTCAGCTTGTTGGTGGAGGAGGTCGAGCCTCGGCGCGTTGTGATCGCTGTGAAGGGGATGGGTGGTTTGGGCAAAACCACCCTCGCGGGCAAGGCCTACTGTCTGGTCAAGGGAGAGTTCAATTGTTGTGCTTGGGTGACTGTCTATCCAGAGGACAACGCCAGTGTCATACTGCTAAGGTTGATGAAGCAGCTCATGGGTCGTGCTTTCATCGACATCCATGGCGCAGAGAACATTGTTCTAGCTCAAGAGCTACTTACCTATTTAGGCTCAAGGAAGTACATGGTCGTGTTGGATGATGTGTGGGATCCGTATCTGTGGCCTGGCATAGAATTTGCACTACCACGTGACGGTGGAAGTCGGGTCATTGTTACAACTCGCATGGATGCAGTGGTTTCGTCGCTAGGGAGCGAAGGGAGAGCCTTCCCGGTTCAGCATCTCAGCTTTCCATATGCCCAGGAACTCTTCTGCAAGGTAGCCTTTCGAGACACGGTTTGCCCTCCAGATCTGTCGAAAATGGTGAAGGCCATATTGGAGAGATGTGATGGGCTGCCGCTTGCAATTGTGGCCATAGCTGAGCTCATGCGTTCCAGGCCCAGGCCAACGCAGTCGGAATGGAAGAAGGCTGGAGACAACCTTGGATGGCATCTGACCAGTAACAAAAACCTTGAAATGGCCAAAGAGAGTTTGCTGTTGAGCTTCAACGAACTACCTTACCAGCTTAAGCATTGCTTCTTATACTTCAGCACTTTCCCTGAGAATTACGCCGTAAAAAAGAGAAGGCTCATCCGACTGTGGATAGCGGAAGGCTTTGTGGAGGAACAAAGTGGAGGGGCCACACTGGAAGACAGAGCCGAGTCTTACCTTGAGACGCTTGTTGGCAGAAATTTGATTCAGGCCGGGGAGAAACCTCATGAACGCCCCAAATCATACAGGATGCACAATGTTATGCGTGAGTTGGTCGTCTTGGTTGCAAAGCAAGAGAAGTTTCTCGCAGCGTCCAATGGAAACGAAGCTATGCCTTGTTGTCAAGCTCGTCGCCTATCAATACATAAAGGATGTGAAAGCATTTCGAATTTCTCCGGTGAGACTCGTGTTTGCTCCATTTTGAGTTTTGATATAAGTTCAGATTTGTTCTCGTCAATATGTAAGAGAATGTCGTCGCACTTCAAATTCCTCAAGGTTTTGGATCTAGAAGGTGCTCTAATTCGAAGTGCCCCAAATGGACTGGTGGAACTCTTCAATTTGAAATACTTGAATTTGAGGAAAACGGGTGTGACTAAAGTCCCCAAAGGCTTGAAAAGGCTGCTCAATCTCGAGACTTTAGATTTGCGGGATACAAGAGTAGGCAAGTTATCGTTTAAAATAGGAAGTCTTCAAAAACTGCGTCATCTCCTAGTTAGACCTCTAGGTGATTCAGGTAAGGTCATGTCTACAATGGGGATGTCAGCTCCTAAAGGATTATGCCAATTGGGAAATTTACAAACACTGTCCTATATCAGAGCCAATGAGTCACTAGTGATGAAAGTTGGAAGCTTGACTCAGTTGAGAAAATTAGGGATTACAAATGTGAAAGAAGTTGATGCAGCAAGTCTATGCTCCTCTATCAAGAAGATGAAAAATCTTCGCCACCTCTCTATAGCAGCAGCAGACAATGAGGTGCTTAACTTGGAGGAGCTATCTGCACCACCTACGTTCATCCAAAAGCTCGTACTCGCGGGGTATTCAAGGCAACTGCCCTCATGGATTGGCCACCTTGGATGCCTTTCACATCTGTGCCTGCGCTCCTCTCACCTGATCCAAGACCCACTTCCTGCCATACAGTATCTGTCTCACCTGGAAGAGCTGGAACTCCGTGATGCTTTCGTGGGGAAGCAGCTGGTCTTCCCAGAGGGATCGTTCCAAGCACTCAAGTATCTTCGGCTGTGGGACCTTCGTAACTTGGAGGATGTACGTATAGACGACGGTGGATTGGCGTGCATCAGACAATTTCAACTCGTGAACTGTAAGCAAATGAAAATGGTCCCCAGGCACAAGTTTGCACCGGATGTAGTTGATATGTCTTCGGACTAACTCGCCAGCATGGCTTCTCCAACATGAGGTCCGTCTTGACATGTAGAGGAGACTTCCGAATCAGGTATTTTTTCATAATTATTTTAGTTATTCATTTATGTATGTGATTCCAGCATTTCCCCGGCCATCCCAAATACATAAAGAGTATTTTTTATAAAAGAGAAAAAAAAAACGTGGCCCCCCCACGCATAAACCAATATTTTATATTAGCCACCCAATTTTTGGATGTTGACGTAGCTTCATGAAACCTGACGTTAGTGCATGCAATAGCCTTTTTGTTTAGACAAAATTGATTAAGTTTCCTCCCTCTTCTTTTTTCTTTTCCCCTCATTTCTTCATCATTTTTAGGGATATCAATGAGTCGAGTATCATCGAACTTTAAAATGTCCAAACTTGAACTTGAAATTTCAATTTCATGCTTGAATCGAGTTCGAGCCAAGTCGATCGAGTTGCTATACCTTGCGATTATTGCTTAGTTTAATAATTAGTTACTCATAGGTATGTAGAGAAAAATCACTAAATTAAATATGGTTAATAAGTGGTCTAATGTTTGATTAAAAATTTTAAATAAATTAGTTTTAGTTAATTTTAATTTTTTAATTTTGTCTATTAATACATAATAGATGGAGTAAAGTTTCATAAAAAAATAGTTCTAAATCTCATGAGACATTATATAATTTCTCTAATAAAAAACCTCATGTAGTTGTACATAGAAAAGTAAAAATGATATATTAAATAGAGAGAATTAAAACTTGGGAGACATAAACTCTATATATAATGTGTAATATATGCATGTGTATATCAAAAAATATACTTAATATTAGTTTAAGCTTTTATAGAGCTTCGAGCTGAGTCGAGCTAGAACCGAATCGAACTTACTTTAACACTCCTAATTATTTTTTCCCCTCCTCTCTTTCCTTTTCTTCTTCTCTTTTTTCTGCCTTCGGGCCCATATTTTCTTTCTTCGCCTACTTCTCTTTTTTCTTCTTTACAAAGTTTTACGTTTTTCTCTTCTTCTTTTTTCACTCCTTGCAAGTTTTATTAACCATGAGATTGGACCATATTTAGCACCTAGGTTGAAGCTTGTATTTTTCCATTAATTAATGGTGGGCTTGTAAAACTTTCTAGTACCTTCCAAATCATTTAAATAATTGCATAATTTGACCCACAAACATCTTCAAGACCATAACAACTACATTGGATTTTATTTTCGTGCAACTCCAAACTTTCCCTAACCACAAACCATTTCTTGTCTAGCATGGTGTTTACCAATTTTCCCCATATCATCCTCACACCCACATCTCTTTTATGGGTGCTATATCTCTTCCCAATTTGTCAATTGACTATAGTTGGCTACTGCTAGTAAGTCGCTTGTAAAATTAACTGCCACAAATATATCACACAAAGTATTAAGAAAAAACTGACGTATGCTCCTGTCAGCATACCTTTTCTGACGGAAGGTCTTATAACTTTGTAAATTACCCGTAAAGTCCACACAAGTTATATTTTTGGACAAGTTTACCCTCTTATTCTTTTCTTCTTCCTTCCATCTCTATTTCTTTTTCAAAAAGAATTGGGGTCGGCTCAACGGAGTTGACTTTTTCTTACGGAGGTTCTCTTCATATTTTAGATTGCCCTAAAGTCCAAATATTTTATATTTTAAAACAAAACTACCCTTATTTTCTCTCACTTTCTCTTATTTCTCCTCTTCTTCTTCATTCCTTCACCCACTTTACCTTCACTATAGTTGTCGTTGCACCCTAAAAGGTAGCCTCTTCTTAATATTTTTTTTTGCATTCTCCACCAATAGTCTACCCACTGCCTCCAACCCCGCCTCAGCCATCATTGCTGCACTTCCCCTTCAATCTTTCTACTCTTGCCCCTTGTCCCTCTTCTCCCCCTTTTTTTGTTGGCCGCACCCAGGTCCAGACACTAGTAGGCTGCATATGTATCAAAGGCTTCTCCTCCATGTGGTTTTATTTTCTACAACACCAAATCATAGTGAACTCAATTAATGGTGTTTTGAGCTTTGGGTGCTATGAAAATTTTTGACTTCTACCTTCTACTCCAAATAACTATGACGATTGAGCTCAATGACCTCTTAAAAATCATAAAACCTGTATTAGATTTCACGGGTTTGCAAAAAAGATTTTTTTTCAATGAAATTAGACTTTGCAAGACATTGCTCGAGCACCTCGCTTCAACTAGAGTTTATTTTTGTTCACAATGTAAAGATGGTATATTTACTCTCATTTTATATAACAAATGGAGTAAATATTTACTCTTTTTGTAATATACAAAGACACTAAATATTTACACTTTATATTAAACACTCCTTTTCTAAGTTAATTGGTGAGTGCAATAATAAACTTCCAACCAACTACTCCTTTTCACGACAAACTTATGCTTTCATGGCTTCGCCCCACATTTTCACTTGTGCTCTTCAACTTTATATGTCATCGTCATAATATAGTTCATGTTTCAGGATGACGACCCAAAATCCTTCCACCATGCTTGATAATTATTGTTTGATTTGTGGCTCTAAGAAGAAGAAAACCAATTTCTCCAGCTGAAATGAGATGACAAAGGTCAATCAGCTTGTAAGCCCCAAATTATGCGGTTAATTCTATATTGACTTTTAGCATTTGCATTTTGCTTCATCTAAGTTCTGATACACATTATGATGAAACCACATGTAATGGCTGTGTTTTGATTTTTATGCAATTTATGAGGCCCCTGGCCGAATTTTCACTATGAACATTATACTATGATATAAAATTGATAGAATTGAGATGATTTTTGGACCAAAGGTAATGAAATGGTATAGACCACGTGATCTACTGCCAAAAAATGGAGGTCTTGATGCACAAGATGATGATAGTATTGAGAATGCAATGTTCGAAGCAAGAGAGTCACGCTGTAGGATTATTGGGAAATGAAATAGAAGCTGATAAACAATAATGAAAGGGTATGTTTGTCTTAATAAAAATTTAAGAGTTAATGTCAAATTAATGACTTTTCTTGTAGTTAGCGCCAAAAACCTCAAGTATTAAATATCAAAGCATGTCTAACTGATCTAGACCACCATATAAGTATTAAACCCACAATTCCTAACCTTTGAAATCACACAAACATGCAAGAGGCCTAGACATGTATAAATTTCTATGGTTATAGAAATTTGTCATAGAAATTCCTCAATGGAAATTTTGATGAACTATTAGACCAGCATATAGGTATTCCCAATATAAAGGAAATGACTATTCTGATGAACACATGATGATGGTGTTGGCTGGGAGGAGATGGAGTATGGGCCACCCAGGAACCAGTAGAGTATAAGTGGGGCCCTTTTAGAAAGTACGATATAACTACCTCATGTAACCCCTTATTTGAAAACTAAGGCTCAATTAGACAAATTCAACAACATCAAGATCGTATGAATCTGAGTTTAAAAGTGAGAGATATAAACCTAGGAAGTTGTAATGTAAAAAGAGGTTATGGTGCATTTTTTTGGGTTTTTTAAAAAATTTGACATATGCAGGTTTGAAATGCACATTTAGGAAAATTTTGTCTCAAGGTGTTGGAAGTATTTTCTTTTTGAAGAATTTGGCATTGGCCATGGATTTTCATATGGCTATATGAGAGTATTTGTTATTCGTATTTTGATATGGATGAAAATTTCCTTTTTCTAAAGATAAAGGTTGTTAAGATAACCTACCTTGAAACAATACGAACCAGCCAGCCTGCCTCTCCCTCGTGCTGCCTTTGCCTCTTAGCCTGGCTCGAGCTCCTCCTCCTCCTCCTTTCCTAGTAACTAGTGGGACTGCTTGATTCAAGTCATGTCCTTTTTGGTCATTTTGGCCATAACCAGACTAGGGGTCCATTTGCTTGGTCTAAATCTGAATCTGAAAAACTAACTAAAAATTATGAAAAGCCCATAATCTGAATTTCACACTGAATTTGAATCTAAATCATATTTGGATCTGAATCTGAATCTAAATCTGAATATGTTCAATTTTTAAAAATTTTAAAATTAATTTGTACTAAAACAATTTATTATAGTAAAGATCATATGTATAGAGTGTTCATAGTTGGCAATCAAACCAAATAAAAAAATTATTTTTATTTTTTATTTATTAAATATTTAGTTCCTATTTAAATAATCTACACAATCCAACTCAAACTTTGCTGGGGGATGATACGATAAAAGGTCCAAAATGAAAGTTACTAAACTCTATTAAAAAAAACACATAAATACAAAATCATGTTTAATTACAAAACTACCAACCACAATAAGTCTCATAGAATTTTGATACATTAAAAACACATATAAACCACCTACAAATACTCTAGTTGTCTAGACTCCATGTCTCTGCTCACTATCTGTGCCCCTGAAATTATAATATATATATATATATATATATATATATATATATATATATATATATATATATATATATATATATATATATATATATATATATATATATATATATATATATATATATATATATATATATATATATATATATATATATGAACAAAGAGTACTACTACATAATATTTAAAATATATACTTCTTACCATAAGAACATCGGCCAACTCCTCACGTAATTGATTCATAAAGTTCTCATGTTCCACATCTCCTATCTCATGTGGTAGCTCATCAATATCTTCTTCAATAGATGCCTCATACGCAAGATGGGATATCGTTTCTTCAACACTGCAAAAGACCACTCAATCACATTTCTCAACTTTGCATGGGAATGGTTAAACACTTCATGTCTCGTCCTAGTTGGAGCACGTTGCCTAAATTCAGGTAACCAGTAAAGTACATTTTGATATGGTGTCAAGAAGTGTAATAACCCTATTTTTCTGAAATTTTATAAATTTTATTAATTTTTCTAAGTCTGATTATAATTCGTTAAGACAAGCATAATAAGTCAAAAATACAAAAATTTGAGACCGGCAACAAATGTTACGACCTCGGGAAATGTGCTCTAAAACCGGCAGGACCCACTTTGTAATTAGGGGTAAACTAGTCCATAAGTGGTCTAGTCTTGACGGGCTCGTGAATATGAGCTCAACGGTACCAAGAATGTGCAAAACGGAGTTCGGGATAGGAAGTTATGATTATTTGAAATTTTTTTTAAAAAATATTTCGACGGTTCAGCGCGGCTTAGCGTGGTGCGCGCAAATGCACGCGTCATGCACCGGACGAACACGTGCATGACACACATGAATTCGTCACGTGCTATCGGTTTCTGCGGCGGCGGCGCCTGCCAGAAACCGCCATCTCCTCTCCTTTGGCCAGTTTTTTCACCCACATCCGATTTTCAACCCCTTTCACAGTTTTCTTCATTCCCGACCCATTTTAAGTCCGAATTACATGATCCAAGACCTGTTTCCTCCTAAATCAAGGGTGCTCTACACACCAGAAGGGTTATTTTCTCAAGGTGACCCCTCTAAGATCTCAAAAAATGTGCCCCTTCTCTAATCTTCCCCTTTCACCTTTTTATTGTTTCTGGACCATTTTAAACCCTTTTCAGTCCATTCAAAAGCCATACCCCACTAAATTGAGGGTGCTCTATGCATTGGGACCATTATTCTGCCGAATTTCCCACTCGAAGAAAGGATCTTCTACGAGGGGATTTCTTATACTTCGTGTGCGTTATAGGTAGGCGGCTTTAAATTCTAATCGTATGCCGAGATTTTGACTCACCAAAGCTTTGCTAAAGATTTTTCTGAAAGAAAATTCTGTCTTTAAAAGCCTCTCCTCTTTTCGAAAAATTCTCCGAGTTTTGGGTAATCATACCCTTTGGATAGTCCTTGGTTTCTCGAAACTAAGGGTTATTATGATGATTCTGGATACCGCCAAATTTGGCTTCCGGCACGCACAGGACTAGGATATCATGGGAAATTCCCTTTCCTTCCATCTCTGTTGCCCCATGAGCGCGGGTGTAAGTCGTCTGGTATCGCAACATTCTATGACGATGTTTTCAGATTTTGAAAGAAAGACGACACGATATTTCTACGTGCATATTTTTAGAACTTAACTCAGCCTACTGAGTATAAATTTACTCACCCACCCTCAGATTCTACAGGTGTGTGATTTAAATACGAAGAAGTCGACGAAGAGCTTTTCTTTGTAAAATTACAATTTTTGTACTTTTCAAGTATTTTTTGTAAATTTTGTACTGACTGATGTATAAAGGCATGTTTTGCCAAATTTTGGAAAACTTTGTACAATACAAAGTATGTGTAATCACCCTTTTGGTACACAGTGATCCTTGGAAATTGTATTTAATATTCGTTATGTTTTCAAAAATCATTATGAATATGAGGGGTATTACAGTTGGTATCAGAGCCAAGGTTCTACTGTCTACCAAGAAGTAATTAAGTCAGTCAATACAATTATTATTATTTTATCGTATATTTTTTTTCCATTTTAATATTACTACCGTATACTTTCTTATTTAATATGACTTAAATGAATTTTTTTTATATATGTAAAGTTAAAATAGATGTCGCTGCTTAAGCACAAGACATCTCTGTCAAACAATTTATATCATTCTACTGCTCGTAAACTGCGGCTTCCAATGGAAGGAAGTTGTAGCAAGAGTATGTGCTTTAAAGGTAAAACACTCATCGAAATATCGGACTCAGAAGATTCTGAAGTCTCCTACGTCTCTGGTTCACCTGCAAATAGTGACATGGACGAAATTATAGTTATCCCGGACTCGCCTACTCCAGGAGAAGAGTCTGAACCTCCATAGAAGAGGAAGAAGGTGAAAATGTTGACGTTGAGTTTAAAAGGGATTTTGACCTGAATGAACTACCCCCACCCGAGATTGAATGGGTAAAGGAGCAAGACATCCAGCATCGCCTCAAAGAGAAGGAGTCCGCAAGGCATGGAATGCCCGAGCGGTGCATCTTTTGTGGACTTATGACCCACTTTTTCTTTGAGTGACCAAAAGCGAAGACCTTTCCTCTAAAGTCTTAGTTACTTAGAAAAAAAGGGTTGTAAAAATCTCGAGTAAATAGTTTTGATGTGTATAACAGTTTGATGTGAATTGTTTTGTTTTGTAATTAGCTAACTTAGTTTTTGGGTAATGTAAATAACTACGAGGTTGTTATAAAGTATGTTTTTTTAAAATCTTGATGGTATTAATCCATGTTTAGATGATGCACATTAATGGTAACGATGCCCAACCGGCAAGTAGTTCGACCCCACCAAAAGGTAATGCGCCAGTCACTTTGACAACGGGGGATCCTATGACACACTTCCTGGATTTACTAATGCAAAGAATGACTTGACAACTTCAAGCTGAAGGATTCCAGTCGAATCATTCTAATCACTTGACCAGTTCAGGAGAAAATAGCCATGATGAAAAGAATAATCTATTGGAGTGTTTTAAGAAACTTGCACCAGCGTTTACAGGAGAGGACGACCCTGAGGCTGCTGAAAAATGGACCTTTGAGGTCGAGCAAATTTTTAAAGCAATGAAGATCCCAGATAATTGTAAAGTACCACTTGCCACTTTCTCAATGATGGGCGAAGCTGCATTTTGGTGGCCTACTGCAGAAAGGAATTTCTTTCCAGACAGTGATCATATTAAGTGGGAGGAGTTTAAAGAAATATTATATGACAAATATTTTCCTCCTCATGTCTAAGAAAGAAAGGAAAAAGAATTTCTAGATCTGCAACAAGGAACTTTAACAGTAACCCAGTATGAGAATAAGTTTGTACAGTTACAGCGTTTTGCCCCAGACTTTTGCATGATAGAATTAAAGAAGGCACGGAAGTTTGTGAGGGGCTTAAATAATGGACTATGAGGAAGAGTCATTGGCCACCAACCTACGACTTTTGCCAAGGCAGTAGAACTGGCATATATCCTAGAGCAGGATTACTAAGAGTTTGTGGTTGGACGTAAGGATCGAGGACAAAACAGTGGTTTCCGACCTGATGAAAGGAAGAGGAAGTTTATGTTTAACAGTCAAAATAATCGTAAGCTTCAAAAGCCATCAGAATCACCATCTCAGATAAGGGGAGAGATGAAGTTAGAGAAATGCTCTCAATGTAATAAAATCCACCCATCCGGATCGTGCTATCTTGCCGAAGAAAAGTGCTTTTCCTATGGAGAACGTGGCCATCGGATTAGAGATTGTCCAAAAAGAAAGACTCAAGAAGAATCAAGACTAGAGCAGAAACCAAAAGCTCAAGGTCAGGTCTTTGCAATTACTGCAGAGGAAGCTCAAGCGTTGACCGCAGTCATTCAAGGTACCCTTCTAGTCTTGGATAAAATAGCAAAAATCTTGATAGATCCAGGGTCGACATATTCTTTCATATCATTCGATTTTGCTTTAAGCCTTGGCTATCCTATTTCAAATCTAGGATATGTTTTAGAAGTGTCCACCCCAATGGGAAAAACCTTTTTAGCTCATGAATTTCTTCACGAGATACCTATATCCTTAGAGAAACGTCAGTGGGAGGCCGACCTCATTCTCCTAGATCTGACCGACTTTGATGTTATATTAGGTATGGATTGGTTAGCCGATAATGGGGCGTTAATAGATTGTAAACAAAAGAAGGTGACCTTTATTCAAGGAGAAAAGAGTTTAATTTTCCATGGGCTTCACGATTTTTCCAAACCTTGTATCATTTCAGCAGTCAAGGCTCATCGACTCTTAACCAAAGGATGTCAGGCTTACATTGCTACCATGGAAACTGAGGAAGCTACAATGACTAAACTAGAAAGTATTGAAGTAGTAAAAGATTTCACTGACGTTTTTCCAGATGACCTCTCTGGACTGCCACCAGAAAGAGAAATAAAATTTTCTATTGAATTGATGCCAGGAACTAATCCCATCTCTAAGGCACCGTACCGCATGGCTCCTACATAGTTAAAAGAATTAAAAAGCCAATTACAGGAATTACTAGAGAAAGGATTTATCCGACCCAGCGTCTCTCCTTGGAGAGCACCAGTATTATTTGTGAAAAAGGACTGGTTGTTGAGATTATGCATTGACTACAGACTCCTCTATGCCGTCACTATAAAGAACAAGTATCCCTTGCCTCGTATAGATGACTTGTTCGATCAACTGCAGACGGCCAAAGTTTTCTCCAAAATAGATCTGCGGTCGGGTTACCATCAGTTGAGGATTTGAAATGAGGATATCTCTAAAACAGCCTTCCGTACTCAGTATGGCCACTATGAGTTTTTAGTGATGCCATTCGGTTTAACAAATGCGCCAGCTGCCTTCATGGATCTCATGAATAGAGTTTTCCGGCCCTTCTTGGATAAGTTTGTGATCATCTTTGTCGATGATATTCTCATCTACTCCAGCAGCTTAGAAGAACACTGGATGCATCTGCAAGTAGTTCTACAAACACTGAGGAATCATAAGCTATACGCCAAGTTTAGCAAATGCAAATTTTGGACGAAACAAGTGGTCTTCTTAGGACATGTCGTCTCAAAGAATGGGGTATCGGTAGACCCAACTAAGATAGAAGCGGTCATCAAATAGGAAAGACCGAAGACCGTAACAGAAATTCGGAGTTTCTTAGGCCTTGCGGGTTATTACCGAAGATTCATACTTGGATTTTCATCGCCTTACCTCTGACAAAATTGACTAGAAAAGGAGTAAAATTCATTTGGGACGAGACTTGTGAAAAGAGTTTTCTAGAATTAAAGGAAAAATTAACGATTGCACCTGTTTTGGCATTGCCATCTGGCAGTGGAGGATTTGTCGTGTATAGCGATGCTTCTAGAAGAGGCTTAGGATGTGTGTTGATGCAAAACGGAAAAGTGATAACATACGCTTCACGGCAATTAAAGAAACATGAAGGTAACTATCCTACTCATGATTTGGAATTAGCAGCGGTAGTTTTTGCATTAAAAATTTGGAGGCACTATTTATATGGGGAAACGTTTGAAGTCTTTACCGATCATCAAAGTTTAAAGTATATATTTTCCCAAAGTGACCTTAATATGAGACAAATACGATGGATTGAACATCTTAAAGATTATGACTTCTCTATTAAGTATCACCCTGGAAAAGCTAACATAGTAGCTGATGTTTTGAGTCGTAAATCCGGGGAATTAGCCTTCATGCTTATTAAGGAATGGAAACTGTTGGAAGAAACAATAAGTTTCCAACCCGAGATACAATTTGGAAATATGAAATCTTTCATTGCGAACCTAGAAGTGAGATTGGTGCTAGTTGAACATATTCTTGAAAGTCAGAAAAGTAATAAAGAAGTACAAACTTTGCTTGAAAGACCTGACTTCATCAAGGGCTCTGATGGAAGTATTCGATTTCGAGGACGACTAGTAATACCTGAAATACCTGAGCTAAGGGAAGACCTATTACATGAAGCGCATTGGTCTCGATACACCATCCACCACCCAGGGGGAACAAAAATGTATCAAGATTTAAAAAGGAGTTTCTGGTGGAATGGAATGAAAAAGGATATAGGAGAATATATTTCCATATGTTTAACTTGTCAGCAAGTTAAGGCTAAACATAAAAAACTGTCGGGGTGCCTTCAAAAGATTGAGATTCCTGAATAGAAGTGGGAACATATCACTATGGATTTTGTTTCGGCACTACCCAGAACTTCACAAGGCCACGAATCCATTTAGGTAATTGTAGATCGACTCACAAAAAGTGCACATTTTCTTCCTTTAAGAAGGAAGCAGTCCTTAAATTCTTTGGCAAGATTATACGTGAAGGAAATTGTGAGTCGACATGGAATACCACTTTCGATTATCTCAGATCGAGACAGTCGATTTACCTCCAAGTTTTGGAAAGGACTTCAAGAGGAATTAGGCACAAATCTTAAGTTCAGTACTGCTTTCCACCCACAAACAGATGGACAATCAGAAATAACTATTCAAACTTTGGAAGATATGTTGCGAGCATGTGCAATGGATTGGAAGGGTAACTGGGATGAACATCTACCACTGGTCGAATTTGCCTACAATAATAGCTATCATTGCAGTATAGGTAAGGCACCCTGTGAGGCATTGTATGGACGACCTTGCCGATCACCGACATGTTGGAATGAAGTAGGAGAACGGAGTTTAATCAAGTCTGAACTTCTGCAATAATGTGCAGATAAGGTGAAATTTGTCAAGCATCATTTAATACCAGAGTCGTCAAAAGAGTTATGCTGACCAGAAATGGAAAGATCTCAACTTCAACGTGGGAGATCCGGTACTTTTGAAGGTTTCTCCAACCCGAGGAGTCATGAGATTTGGAATTAAAGGCAAACTAAGTCCCCGCTTCGTAGGACCGTTTGAAATTTTGGATAAAATAGGAGCAGTGGCCTACAGATTAGCATTACCTCCACAACTCGACAATGTTCATGACGTATTTCATGTATCCATGCTAAGGAAATACGTTCGAGACTCCTCACATGTTCTAGATCAGAGTTTAATCACTCTTGAGCCAGACTTATCCTTTGAAGAAAAACTAGTTAAAATTTTGGATTTTAAGGAACAAATCCTGAGGACAAAAAGGATTCCTTTAGTCAAAGTACTGTGGTAGTATCACTCTTCAGAAGAACCCACTTGGGAACTTGAAGGCGAAATGAGAAAGAAGTATCCTGAATTATTCAACGAGTGAATAATTCAAATTTCGAGGACGAAATTTCTCTAAGGGGGGTAGATTGTAATCACCCTATTTTCTGACATTTTATAAATTTTATTATTTTTTCTAAGTCTGATTATAATTCGTTAAGACAAGCATAATAAGTCAAAAATACAAAAATTTGAAACCGGGAACAAATGTTACGACCTCGGGAAACATGCTCTATCGACAGGGGCCCATTTTGTAATTAGGGGTAAACTAGTCCATAAGTTGTCTATTCTTAATGGGCTCGTAAATACGAGCTCAACGATACAAAGAACGCGCAAAACAGAGTTTGGGATAGGAAGTTACGATTATTTGAATTTTTTTAAAAAATATTTCGACGGCTCGGCGCGGCGCGGTGTGCGGAGCGCGCGTCACGCATGGGATGAACGAGCGTTTGTCATGCACCATGGGTTTCCACGGCGGTGCCACTGTTTTTGGCGGTGCCCTCCGGTTCCGGCAGTGGCCCTCCGGTTCCGGCAGTGGCGCCCGCCGGAAACCGCCATCTCCTCCCCTATAAAAGGCCACTCCGGCCAGTTTTTTCACCCACATCCGATTTTCAACCCCTTTCACTGTTTTCTTCATTCCCGACCCATTTTAAGTCCGAATTACGTGATCCAAGTCTCGTTTCCTACTAAATCAATGGTGCTCTACGCACCAAAAGGGTTATTTTCTCAAGGTGACCCCTCTAAGACCTCAAAAAATGTGCCCCTTCTCTAATCTTCCCCTTTCACCTTTTTACTGTTTCCGGACCATTTTAAACCCTTTTCAGCCCGTTTAAAAGCCATACCCCACTAAATCAAGGGTGTTCTACGTGTTGGGACTATTATTCTACCGAATTTCCCACTCGAAGGAAGAATCTTCTACGAGGGGATTTCTTATACTTCGCTCACGTTATAGGTAGGCGGCTTTAAAATCTAATCGTATGCCGAGATTTTGACTCGCCAAAGCTTTGCTAAAGATTTTTTTGAAAGAAAATTCTGTCTTTAAAAGCCTCTCCTCTTTTCGAAAAATTCTCTGAGTTTTGGGTAATCGTACCCTCTGGATAGTCCTTGGTTTCTCGAAACTAAGGGTTATTATGATGATTCTGGATACCACCAAATTTGGCTTCCGGCATGCACAGGACTGGGATATCATGGAAAATTCCCTTTCCTTCCATCTCCCGTTGCCCCATGAGCGCGGGTGTAAGTCATCTAGTATCACAACATTCTGTGACAATGTTTTCAGATTTTGAAAGAAAGACGGCACGATATTTCTACGTGCATATTTTTAGAACTTAACTCAACCTACTGAGTATAAATTTACTCACCCACCCTCAGATTCTGCAGGTGTGTGATTTGAATACGAAGAAGTCGACGAAGAGCTTTTCTTTGTAAAATTACAGTTTTTGTACTTTTCAAGTATTTTTTGTAAATTTTGTACTGACTGATGTATAAAGGCATGTTTTGCCAAATTTTGGAAATCTTTGTATAATACAAAGTATGTGTAATTACTCTTTTGGTACACAGTGATCCTTGGCAATTGTATTGAATATTCATTATGTTTTCAAAAATCATTATGAATATGAGGGGGATTACAAGAAGTATCTTTTGTTTGTATATGCAACATCATCTAAATAATATTTATCTGCATTATGAAAATATATAAAAACCATTTAGTAAGAATCATAGAATACTGACACGTAATATAGAATTTAAAAAGAGTTTCTTACCTGGTGGAGGAAATGGAAAGTTACTACTTGGGTAAAAAATAACTACATACAGAACCCGATAATCATGTGTTGTTCCCTCCCATCCAAGCCGGAGGAAATGGAAAGTTACTACTTGGGTCAGAAACAACTGCATATAGAACCCGATAATCATGTGTTGTTCCCTCCCATCCAGGCCAAATATAAGTAAATATAAGGAATAACAATAAACAGAAAGAACAACATGCAGAAGAAAAAAAATGAATTGAAATAACAGATTAGGCCAAACATTGAATAGAAAATAGATAATTGAAATCAAGGTAGAGGGATGAATAACTATGCACACAAATTCAATGAAAAACAAAACAATACACACAAAACTACATACTAAAGGCAACAATAATAAGCACAATCAAAACCATGAAAATTAATAATCAGTGAAGCAATTCAAAGAATCAAATAGGAACGAAAACTAGAACATAACAAGAAAATATTTACCCCACCAGATGGTCAAACCCAAACTATGAGACTCTCCGTGCGCCATCTTTCATGCAATGCCACACCTCGTTTGAAAATGCTGCGTGCAGTAGCACACATAGGAATTTTGGGATTTGTTTTTGCTATGGACCAAGATTAGTTCATACTTAATCCCCACATGAAAGGAGAAAAACAAAAACCACTTGGACAACATTCATTCCACTGAAAAATTAATCATTCAACAAAATGAAATCGGCCAAAAAGGATAAAAATCTCAGTATAGGTAGGATGATCAAAAGTCAAAACTACTTAAATCAATCATGGCCTAACAACAACACAAAAATGAAGAATATGAATATGATCTAAACATAGAAGAGAAGCCCCAAAATCCACCCACCTTTCACCAAAAAAATCAAATAAAACCAGATCTATTTCTTCTCAAACAACGTCCCTTACTTGAGCTAAAAATAGATCTATGACAAAGAAAACCCATATCAGAACTTCAACCAAAATCTCACCTTTCAACCACCAAGAGCTTAGATTTCAGAGGCTGAGAGAGACTATGAACTACCTTCCCCTTCTTCCCTCTTTTGTAGAATATCACCTTCTATGACGTCTTTTTCAGTTTGAGAAATCGGCAGCAATCAATTTCGGGGAATAGTGAAGACAGTGAGAGGAGAGGGACTAGGGAGATGAAGAGAGGGAATGCGGGGAGGCCGATGGGAAGGAGTGAGCAAAGGTTGCTGCAGCTGGGATCGGGAGAGGAGAAGAGATGAGATAAAAGAGGAGCGGAGATGGGACGAAGGTCGGGGTTGGGTTTTAGGTTTTCAGAAGCAGTAAGAGAATAAAATGCATCTAATGATGTAATTTATATTTTGAATGTACCTCTAATTTAACGACTGATTCAGTGACTGAAAATCAGTCCTAAACAAATGCACTGAAAAGCTACTTAAAAGTTACTTTTGAGTAACTTATTCAGATTTAGGACTGAATAAGAGCAGACCCTAGATCTAACCTTATTGTTGCCCCATTGTGATTGGTGCATGAGACAAAGATGTGGGTTGGTCATTTGGATGGGTCTGCTGGAGAAAGGATGAGGTAAGTTGAGAGGAATGGGGTGGGTAGATTAGGAAAGATGTAAGATTTTGGGGGGTGCGCTGCCAAAAGAATGGGGTGGCAAATTTATTATCCTACGATTTCATTCATCCCCCTTTCACTTCTCCACTCATCTTTTTTATTATGATTGTATTTGGGGACTTTTTTTTTGGTGTTGCTTGCTTATATAATTTTATTTGTAAAAAAAATATTGTTTCAAATGAAGACATTCTTTAAAGTATTGCTTTGTTCATCTATGAAAGAGCATAATGAATTATTTTTTCAGCTAAAAACTAGAACAAAGGCCAATAATAATTAGTTGTTACCGCAAAATCTAATTTGGCACTGTGCAAACACTATTGCATAGTTAGTTTAGTGAAGAAACTTATTTAATTGTTTTGCGGGGGGGCAGGGGTGGGGGGGGTGGGGGGGGGCTTTGACTATCTTCCATGTTTTCTAACTAAAGAGCCCGAGTTTTTTAAACTTATTTTCTAAATTCATTAAGAGTGAGGAAACACAAATAAATATTTTTTATGTTTTAATTATTAAACAAAGTATCAATCATGCTAATACCCAAGCTGAGACCATTATTTTTCACACATACAAATAATAAAGCACATATATAAATTACACATTAAATATTATCAATAAGTTGTAGTTGACCTTGTAAGCCAAACCATAGCTCATCTATATAAGCATAACATAGAAAATGACATCACAAATATGTGCAACTATGCAACAATAGGACTTTTACCTTGTTGCCATTGTTCTCACACAAGCCATTTGATGTCCAATACATATCAACATAAAAAATTGCATTACGAGGATCCATGAGTAGATCAAAGAATACTCAGCAACATAAAAAACTATTATTAAATTTCATATTTTTATTACTAGGTTCATTAATTATACCTGCCTTTTTCTTAAAATTACCTCCCTTGCTCATTTCACATTATTTGAGGCTCAATGTTAATATCACAATTCATTATATTTTATGCGGTAAAACAAACACATTACAACTTTCTTTATATGATTTCATTTTAGCATTTACATTAAATCCCATCAACATCAGTCACTCCACCCTTTGGAACATATGTTATTACAATTGCGCAATGGTCCCTAGAGTTAAAATCTAATCCACCTGCCATTCAAGAAAAGGGAAATTTTGTACCAAGTTGTCACACCCTAAGATTTTGTAATTCATTTTTATAATAAAAAACTCACAGTGAAAAGATGAATAAATTCATCATAATTGAAATCTCATGTAAAGAAAAACGTACGAGTAATTTCTTTATGTTTTGAAATTACAAAACTCAAACAAGGTATATAATATTCATCATCAAACCATTCATAAATGAAATAAGTCTTACCCAAGTACATATCTTAAAAACATAATATACATACCAATGATAAGAAATTGGCATTCATGTGCTTATAGTTATACAAACAATCTAAAAGTTGAACTAGAGAAATAAATATTAGAAATCATACACTTGCTAAGAAGTCTAGTAGTCGTCCTTGCTTCATGCCCCGAGCCTTCTACACATTTACTCTTTTAAAAAACCTTCATCATAAGGATGTTGAGTAAACGAATATACTCAATGAGATGACTAAATTTTTTAAGAACTACTTACAATAACAAAATAACAATTTTTCAAATGTTATAAAAAATCATAAACAAATGTAAGTCAAAACAAAGAATCACTATAACATCGTTGTAATACTCAAATGTCCAACTATGCCTCACTTGTTAGTATTAGGGCTAAAAAGATTGTATTCTCCTAGGTGATTGACAATTTTTGTGACAAATTTGATAGATTCCTTAACTCATTTATATGAAGCTGATTTGAAGAGAATATCACAAGATAACAAACTCAAGCTCCAAATCATCTACAAATGCTATCAAGCTCAAGATTTATTTTAATTACAATTGGCTCTCTCCTCATAGTTCTCACAATGTAAAATCATTTGATTTTGTACTCTTTTTCACCCTTAAGACCTCATGGTAAATAAATAATTCTCTTTGGTTTGTCATACGCCTCTTACAACCTCTCTATGGGTACACTTACCCATGCATGGGTAGACGAGCACACTAATGGGTAGACTTGCCCATTTAAGTGTAGACTTACTCATCAATGGGTAAACTTACCCATACAGGGAAGACTTACTCATTCATAGGTAGTAACATATCTAGCTTCATGTCAGAGACTACTGGCACAACCACTAACCTATTTGATCCCATCTTGGAGCCCACTAATACCCTACATATATGTCTAAGACCATGTCGATAGTTGGTGAGGTCATCTCCTTCCTCACCGCCCAACTAATTCTATAGATTCTATCCATGTTGGGTGGTCTCTGGTCTCAGGTAAACTTCCCTAGAATTTTACTTAAATAAACCCCTAATTGGGCTACCTGAAGCTTCCCCAATGACCTTCGCCTACACCCCTTTAAATTTTTTTATGTTCCACTATCAACACATTGACCAATAGGCCAAGTCTATGTTGATTGCTATCGACATCAACTTGACATGGCCAAGCCCATGTTGTTGGGTTGGCATGCAATTACTCTTTTATGGAGTTCTGATAAACCTATTGTAACGTCCCTGATTTTTCTACGATTTTCCTGCTATTTTTCTGGATATTTTTGGCAGGAAAATATGACGTTTCAGCGTATTTGTATTTCTATGTTTTTCTGCTGTATTTTTACCAGTAGGGCTTAGTCGTGGGCCACGGGTCTCGTTGCGCACTTTCAGCGCGAGTGTTGGGCGCACTTTCGGTGCGAATATTGGGCGCACTTTCAGCGCGAGTGTTAGACTTATAACGCGTAAAATATGAGTTAACGCGCGATGGGGATACGATTGGAAAAAGAAAAAAGAAAAAAAAAGGAATGGACTCGGGCTCGGCCGAGCCCGATCCAGACTCTTCTGGATGTGGGAACAGTGCTTTTTCCCCCTCCCTTCCGGCGTCTCTCTCTCCCAGCCGCCGCCGGCCGCCGGTGGGCCGCAGGGCCGCCGCACCGGCTCCGCCCCGGCCGTGCGACGGCAAGGGGGCCGCTGTCCCGGCCCCACGGCCGCTCCGCCGCTCTGCCTGCCTCTCCCCTGTTTTCCCCGATTTCGCCTCTCCCTCTCTATTCGTGCTTGGACGACGCCGGCGGTGGCCGGTGGGCTTCGCCCGGCCTCCGTCCGGCCAGTCTCAGGCTGGGGACGGCAGGGCCGCCGCCCTGGCCAGTCCCGCCGGCCCCTGAGTTCTCTCTCCCTCTGGTGAGTTCTCTCTCCCTCTCACTGTGTGTGTACCGCCGCCGCCGCCGTGGGCCGCCGAGGGCCGGCCGGCCGGCCACGGCTCCGCCCTGGGCCGGCGACGGTGGGAGGCCACCCATCCCGGCCCCACTTGGCCTCAGTTCCGCCGCCCATCCTCATCCCCCTTTTCTGCCCTATTTTTCACCGAACCGACGACGCCCCTCTGTTCTGGGCCTTGTCGCCGCCGGTGATGGCCGGCAGTGGCCATCCGGCCACCGTGGGTTCCGCCCCAGCCTGGCGACGGCTAGGGATGGTCCCCAACCGGTCAGCTCCACCTCCACCTCCGCCCCTGTGCATTTTTCCTCCGGCCAGATGCCTTCACCTGTTCCGCCGACGTTTGGTTTTGGTGGAACAGAGGCCGGAAGTTGCTGCCTTTGGCCGAAGATGGCTCCGCCCGGCCTTCGTCCGGCCAGCCGCGGTCCAGTGACTGCAAGGCCGACCCCCAGCTAGCTCGGCCACCCCCTTGGCCGCTCCGCCCGGTTTGATTTGCACCCTATTGTGGGTGGATTCTTCGTTGAGTTGTCGCCATTGTCGTTGGCCGGTGAGGCCAGTCCGGTCGCTGTGGGCTCCACCCCGGCCTGGGCGATGGCCTAGGGATGGCCCCATCCAGACCGGTTTAGCCTCCGTCCCCTCCGATTTGTCGGAGCCCGATCCGCATCCCTTGCTCGGGTGCTCTCACTCGGGAAAAACCGAGCCTTTGCTACCCACTATGCTATTTGTCCGGCGTGTCGCGGTTGACTTTGGCCGTCACCTCTGGCCGGAGATAGCTTCTCTCGGCCGTTAAGGCCACGATGGAGTCGGCCAGAGCCGCCAGTAAACCCTGTTCGTCGTTGTGCCCCTAGGGTTTTCTACCCGTTATGGGCCATCGAGCATCGTTGGATGTCGAACACCCTTGGACCACCTTAGTGTGGCGGGTCTCAGCCTAGGGATGGCTGGCCGCCCTAGTGTGGCACCGCCCCTCTTCTTTCGACATGGGCCAGGTTCCCCTCTGCCGATTGTGTCTGACCGCTCTATAGAGAGAGCCACGTGTTGCCCTGTGACCGTCTTACCCTCGCCGGACGCCGATTGGCCTCTAGTCGGCCTGCCTCGGCATGACAACGGCAAAGGCCGTATTGCTGATCACCACCCTTGGGCATGGCCCTACCGCCCTTCTGAGTTTTGGGCCGACACCGTCTAGCCCTCCCCTCTTCCCTTGGCCGTGTGTGCAAGTAGCCACGTGTGCGGGTTAGGGTAGTGTTGCCGCTTTGGCACCGCCCGACCGTCTGATGGCTTTGCCATCTTTTGGAGTTGACTTTGGAGTCCTCCATCAGTCTCCTCCATCCTTGAGTGTCACCCACACCTTCCGCCCTTAAGTGGGCCCTGGTAAACGTGAAATCGAGGCCGTTGGGTGCTGTCCACGGCCGATTTCGACGTCTTGTGACCGGTTGTGTATTTTTCAACCGCCGGTCGAATTTTAGTGAGTACACCCTACCTTTCGGTCGCACCTGCCACTCGTTGGCACGATCTTTCTCCCGGCCGCCCCTAGTGTGCCGCCGTGGATCGCGGATTTTGCCGCGTTGATTTTGATACCCCTTTTGGCCGTTTCCGGCACTTCCTAAACCTCGGGACAGCAGTTCTCTCAGCTAGGCAATGGTGTTGACCGCCGACTCTGCCACCGACGCCGCCACCGTCGTATGCTCGCCATCAAACGTCATGAGTACGAGGTAGGGGAGCTTTGAACTCTTAAATTCATGACAACATGCTTTGAATGAGTAGCAGCATGCTAGGCTTGTATGATTCCACGTTTTGGATATTAAATCATGACATGTATACATGATGTAAGATAGTGAATTATGCCACTATGAGATACATGTATGTATGTATGTGAATTGTAAGCATGTTGTATGTGTATGGTGTATGATGTATGCGCTAGTAATGGCTAGCGAAGATGTTAGTGTGCTATGTATGCGTATGTGTATGTTGGACACGCTAGTGATGGCTAGCGATGTCGAGTAAGTTACGTATGTGGACTTTGTGTGAGGGCAGATGTATGGGCGATGGACAATAAGAGGTGGCAAAGTGTTTGGTGAGGATTGGTATGTGTATGTGGATGTGTAAGCGTATGACAGAAGACAACAGACGTAGGTTTGACAGGTAAGGAGTGGAGCAGATTGGGTCAGTTTGGTTTGGAGCGTACGTCAGGGGTTGGTAAGTAAGAAGACTTAGGCTTGGAGCCTTATGAGGGTTTATTAGACAGTAAGAGCGTGCATAATTGTACATGCATAACGTACAAATTATGAAGTGAAAAGTAAGTATAATAAGTGAGGAATTAAGTAAGAGGTTGTAACAGGGATCTGCTGTGAGGAGCTCGTTTGACGATGTAAGTAAGATGTCTGATCGTAAGGTGGATGTCAGAGGATGTATGTGTACATAAGGATCTGTGTACGGTGAGTTATGTGTGGCTTGGACGGGTAAGTGAAGTCTGTTGCCCCGACGAACTGGGGTTTCGATCGGGCTCAGCTTTAGTTTGACCAGTCGAGGAGGACTGTGAGTCAGCTTGGCATAATTGTACCGCATAATATAATTAAGTCAAACTTGAATTATGAGAACATTAATAATAGCGTTGTGAGTTTGAGACCTGAGGGTTCGACGGATTAAGTTCCGTGTTTGAGCTAGCCGATAATGAATCGGCTGAGCACTTCTTGTGTCTTGCCATGGTGGTTATCCTGCGGGATTTTTGTCTGTGTGCTATATAGAGCACCGGACGTCTGATGCTCTGTTGAGAGCGATGTATGTTTGATTTGGTCTGTGTGCTGTATAAGCCCAGACGTCTGATGCTCTGTTGAGAGCGAAGTATGTTTTGATTCGGTCTGTGTGCTGTACAAGCCCAGACGTTTGATGCTCCGTTGAGAGCGTTATATGTTTCCGCCCAAGAGTGGCACTGTACGTTTCTGCCCAAGTGGCACTGTATGTTTTCTGCCCAAGAGTGGCAATGGTACTATAAGACCCATTATGGTGGGCAATTTTCTGGCACTATAAGACCCATTATGGTGGGCAATTCTATGGCACTATAAGACCCCTTATGTGTGGGCAATTGTATGACCCCTTGTGTGGGTGTATGTTTGCGCGCTCAGGTAAGTAGTATCATGGATCTACTCTTACCTGTTTGATCCTGTGCCCCATGAGCATAGGTGTGCCTTACCTTCGGAAAAGTCCATGGCGTCTAGTCACTCCCCGGAGGTTAAGGTGATGCCCCAGTGGCATTCTTTTCCTTTTCGACATTGGAGCTTATTAGCTGTAATGAGCTTCAGTGGTCGATAGTATGTATACGACTGTATGACTGAGTTTGTACGTTTTGAGTAAGTGTATGATGATGAGTATGTGCACGACTGTAAGATTGAGAATGTGCACGACTGTAAGATTGAGAATATGCACGACTGTAAGAGAGTAAGTATGAGCAAGATTGTAAGAGTTTGAATATGAGTTTGACAGTAAGTGTAAGACCGTACGAGTAAGGTCGTACGAGTAAGTGTAAGATTGTACGAGTAAGGTCGTACAAGTATGCGTAAGGTTTGAGTATGCCTTTGATTGTACGAGTAAGTTTGTAAGACCCTGATTAAGGGTGTTTGTGCACGTCTGATATGATGGTGTGTTATGCATGCTTATATGCTTATGTGCATAATTATGTTGTACGTTGTTTGCCTCATGTTGAGTTGCATGACGCATATTTTATGAATTTATTGAGTTCACCGTTTGGGATTTCCCCTACTGGGTATTTTCCTACTGAGTATGAAAATACTCACCCTACTTCTTTTAGCCCCGTTGTTCGGGAGGCTTTTGCAGGTTGTGTTGGAGAGCTCCTGGAGTTGGATGTTCATCTCTGCTGTGGATTGTTTCCCCCTCGACTCAAGTATAATTGGTGCCACGATCTGATGTATTGGATGTATTTGATTTAAGTGTATGTATTCTGGACTTTTAATTTGGATCAGATTAGACTGTTTATGGGACTTGTACTCGGGGACACCTGGGAGTTATTTGTATTTAAAAAAATCCATGATCATGGTGATTTAATCGTACGTATGTTTTCGAGTAGCGCCTGAGGATATTTGATTTGACGGTACGATGTTTAACCGTATCATGTTTAAAATTATAAACTGTTTATACGAGTTTTGATTTTATCGTTTGACTCCGATTTATCGTATAAAAGAAAAAAAAAATTCTATGAGTTTTAAGAAAAAGGGATGAAAAATCTCGAGCGTTACACCTATGGGTTCTTAATTCACCTAGAACCGTTCGAAAGTTTCCTTAAGATTTGTAGAACATCATTTCATTGTTCTTGCCAGTTTCTAAACATATTTCATCAAATTTTATAACCATAAGAATATACCTTTAGTTAAATCCTTATTATTCTACCATGAATTTCGAATGTTGAATGGATAAATATTATGTTTTTAAAAATAGGTAGTGATCCTACCTCCAAACTTTCAAATATTCAATCTTGCACACCACCTCCAACACAATTACACCCACAATCACAACTTCTCTACTTGTAGAAGTGCACTTCTACTCCAAATCCTCTTTTCCAAGCTCAAGCAATATCTAGAAACTTAGGGATAGGGTTTTAAACTGCTAAACATTTATACCCATGAAACCCAGTGGTAAGAAAAGCTAGAGATAAGCTTTACCATTATAAGTCAGTTGTAGACGTATTGACATTGAATACTCAAACAGTCAACATATTGAGACCAGTGTCGAGCCAACTGGTAAGCGGCACTTGAGATATTATGAACCCAATATTAGTTGCAAACATGTTGACACCTCTCACCCAAATGATTGACATATTAAGGCTCGAGTTGATAAACTCCTAACTACATAACTTTACTAATTTTCCCCCCTCCAATTTTAGAATTTTCAACTGAAATTCCATGATGTCATAATAAATGCTTTGTGATCAATCAATAACGTTGTATATATTAGATGAAAAAGTTTGTATGAACTTGGGCTCACCTGTAAGCCCACACACCATGAGCCATTAGATAAAAAACTAACGATGAAAAAGAGTAGAGACTAATTTGTTTCCCTGAGTTATATGCAATGTCAGATCAAAATCTGATGGTGCTTACCCAGGCTGATCATGCAGTTATGCATGAACTTGAACTCATATAAACAAGACTCATATTAGATACATATGACTAAATTGATTTAACACTAAACCTCTTCATAAATTTTTTATTTTTGAAATGGTGGACAAACATGAAATTGGGTGTACCTCTGATCCACTGTGACGCCCCGACCCGAAAACTGACCCGGGCCGGGGGTCCAAAATCGATGAAAACCAAACCCAGAATCGGGAGCGGCGCACTCTGAGTGCAAAAGTCTTCTTGTTCCTCTACGTACTTCGGAACTTTAATGCTCCATTACGCGTAGGCCAGAACAAACCTAATTATATAACTAATTCGGACCGGGCCAACGTTGCCTTGCCGTTGGTTGCCTACATACATATCGGATAACATCCACGATGTTACTCCGATACGATCGATCTGGACGTAGTTCTGCCTATTGGCTACTACATACAACCGGCATACCAAAAACACATATGTATAAAATACGTATCTCCGAATATTTAATTGGAGTTATACAAAAACCCGATAAAACACCGGCAACACACATCTGGCTCTATCATAGAGACGAGCACCACACGACCACCACAACATGCCTCGCTCTATTCCAGAGCGGATACATCACATTCACACGTCTCGCTCCATCACTGAGCCGAGAACAAACCACACCACACGTCTCGCTCTACCGTAGAGCGAGACAACACACATCATGACATAAAAGCACACATCATAGCATATAAGCATAGCAAACATATGGATCATACCATAACACACGTCATAACTAGCACATGCATTTTATAATTCAAACAGGAGGTTAGAAATGTTTACTCCCCTTATGTCTCACGAGGTAGCGGTATTCGGGAAGCTCATTTCTGGGTGTTCTCCCCTTTGGATCCGGAGATAGCGAACAGAGCTTCTTTTAGCCTCTATACGTTCTTCGCCTTGCACCGAAAGATGACCCGACCAACTCTCCCCGTTCCCAGAGATTTCTCATTTTTTGCGCCCGTGGGCGGCAGACAGAACCTCCCCTACTTGGGGGTGTCCTTCACACGTTGTGGCCCTTCGGTGGAGAACAGAGCCTCCCTTACATCGGGCCACTTCTCTTGATCTGGCCCGGTAATGGAGGACGGAGCTTCCTCTCTCTTCGGGCCGTCTCTCTCTCTCTCTCTCTCTCTCTCTCTCTCTCTCTTTGGGTAGGAGGGTGGCGGACAAAGCCTCCTCTTGCCCCGGGTTGTTCCTCCCTTATAGGAGTGCCAACTCGAGGAATGGACCATGTCATTGCGTAGATCACCCTCAAATTAGCTAGGAATGCCTCAAGAACGATTCGAATCGGACTTCAAATGAGTGAGAAATGAAAAATAGAAGTTTCTGAACATGGGAGAGAAATGGGAAAACGTGAGAGATAATTCTCCTTTTCTTTCTGGATGTCAAAGATGTTATTTATAGAAGAACTGGATAGACGTGAGGCTGACACATGTCAACCCTATCCGCTTTGTCAGCAATCCTATCCACTTTGTCAGCTATCTTATCAACTATCAATCCTATCTGCTTTATCAGCAATTCTATCCGCTTTGTCAGCAATCCTATCCACTACGTCGTCGATCCTATCCAAAATGATATTATTTAATTCAAATAATATCTTAACCTCAAAACGCGATAACTTCCAACCTTGATGTTGGAATCATACACTCTTGATACCGATGGACTTGTGTCGATGAGCCCTTCGAAATAAGACCACACATGGGTAGGTTATCCCACACTTTTGTGTAAGTCCCGCCCATATGGCACGCTTCCCGAGGTTGTAGCTTTCTCTCCTAACCTCCGTTTTGCGCATTTTTTGATTCATTACACTCGTTACTCCGGGCTCTACCCAGATATAGGGATTTCACCTAATGAAACCCCCCTAACACTAATCTTAAATCACCGAATTACCCTTAACCCACCCGGGTTAAGCGTAATCGAAAAACGGGTTGTTACATCCACTGACGTAAACTAAGAAAAACAATTAATGAAGAGCACAAGGAGTGGTCAGGAAGTCAGTTGATGCCTCTCCCTTAGGGATGCCAACGGTACCCATTTTACTGTTCTACCGTCTGTACCATACTGTTAAGAAGTTAAATGGTACGGTTAAATTTATTCGATGGGTAAATAAGAGGATAATTTTATCCGACCATTATCTTAATGGAAGGTAATGAAAAAAGTTCTTCCATACCTGTTTATCCATTACCCATCTATCATATTTTTAAATTATATATATATATATATATATATATATATATATATATATATATATATATATATATATATATATATATATATATATATATATACTCATTAGTCTTAAGTAGTTTAATTTCAAAATAGATTGACTTATGATTTTTTACAATAATCTTCATGTCATGATTCACCACGGTGATTTACTGAACGAAAGATATCATTCAAATCCAAATATTTATTGAATTTATTTAACCACTTACAACTATTTATTATAGTTGCTACAAGCTACTACTTAGAAGATAATTTGCTCTTTCTAGCATTTCATATCTAATTGTATTTTTTTAATAAAAAAATATTTATTTATAATTTATATTTTATATTCTCTTAAACTCACTTCACTTTGATGTTTTCTATGAGGTTGTTTTGTCTAATTTTAATGTCTCATTAGGTCACAATTCATTTTTAATGATATGTGATAAAACACATGAGTCTTTTTTTTCTAGCTACATAGACGCTTTGTACAAATTATTTTTGCAATTCTCATGTTAATTTAGATTCCATTTTGATAACTCAAACACATGAGTCTTTTTTTTGTTTTTTATAATTAAACTTGTGGAATGTTTTTTGTGCAAGGAAATAATTGTTGAGTTTGGAGTAGAATTGTTCAGTCAGCTCTATTCTACTCGAGGCTAGACTCAAGTTAGTTTAAATCAAAGTTTGAACTTAGGCTAATAGAACCAAACTCTTGTTTGGCCCATCTGGAATAGCTTGGTTTGAGTGTTAGTTGGCTTAACTTTGAATAAGTGGTATAAGTAGTTTATTTTGAGTTTTAATATATGTTGGTTGGAATCATGATTATATTACAAATCATGTATGTATATGAGATTGCAAAATTTAGAATGATTTAGTTATTGAAATAGGTTGGACTCAATAAGTTTTGAATGACCAAACATGTTTATGTGAAACTTTGAATAAGTTTAAGTGAAACTTTATCTAAAATATGGGGAGCCATTTTAAATTTTTTAGGTGATGATGTCATTATCCAGTCAACCCAGGTTGACTTAGCCCAGCCTAATGTTTTAAAAACCGGCCCGGCCACTGACCCAAATTAGTTATCGGGCCAGGTTAATTGGGTTCAACTGCGGGTTAATATGGGTTGACCCAATTTTCTTATATATTAGATTAGATAGAAAGTTAGGTATAATATTCACACAAAATTATTGTAACTCAGTCGGTAAAGCGTAAATGCTATTTTTATCATGACCTGGGTTTGAATCCTACCGTGGAGAAAATTTTTTTTGGAGCAATGTAAAGCAAATAAATATTAAAAAAATAAAAAATGTGTATAAACAAAGTTGTTGCAGGCTGTTGGGTTAGGCTTGCTGACGGTCTCTCACTGAATGTGAGTTCGAAACACGTCTCCAACATAAAAAAATTTCATGAGAGTATTGAACCAGTTTGACCCAAGCAGCGGGTTGGCGGTTCCACTGGTCGGGTCATGTTGACCTAGTTGGGTTAACTTAACCAGTTAAAGTAGATGAACCGGCCCAATTTATCAACTGGGTCTTATTGAACCCTCTCCGACCAACCGGGCCGGGTCGGTTTTTAAAACATTGACCCAACCACTAATCTGGGTAAGGGTCCTGACTAGGTTTTAAAACATCGCTTCAAAAAGATACTAATGGATAATGCGCATCACTACATATGGTCTCATCCTTGCCTTTAATACACCTTTAAAGACGGCTGGCTGTGAGAAGGTAATTATTATTCTCACATTGGGATTCTTCTCAAGCATGCAGTAGATGGATGTCTGAAGCTAGACTCATATAATAGGAAATAATTATTAAAAAATAAGTAGTTTTATTATAGATATACCTAATATACGTATCTATTTATGTTTCATGTTTAATCTTTATAATTTATTTAAAACAACTATAAAGAACAATAGTAATGATGTTAATTTTTTACCTTAGTAATATCTAATTAAGTGAATAAAAAAATTTATTTTAGCTATTTTTATCACATTTTAAAAAATATAATAGATAATAGTTATCCGATTAACTAGCCGATTATTAGTAGAAAGAGCGGTTATGGAAGTACCTATATCATTTGCTTAATGAAATGATTATAAATTAAGATTTAAGAAATAATTATAATAATAAAATAGGTTATACCATAACCGTATCGTTCCATTTGCAGCCCTATTCTCCCTCTATAAATTCTGAGCAGGGCTTATTTGTTTAATTTAATCATATCTTATCTAATTAAGCATATGAAAAGCCAGTTAATTCTCAGCTGACTAAGGTGAAAAATTAGTTATATGGGTTTAGCCGACTGATTTGGAAACCTATCGCGATTTCCGCCGAGGCCCTCCAGACCTTCTTCTCTGTCGCATGCAACCTCGTTTGTCATCGCCTATCCGGATGGCGACTCCGTTGCGCTCCTCGTTGCGGAGTCCAATGTCGACTACGCGTCCCTCGTCGCCGATCATGCTAAAGATGTGAAAGTGATACACCCGTTCGTACCGCCTCTCCCTGCAGCCGACGAAAGGGGCCGGTCTCCACTCTTCGCAGTACTGGTAATCATCTTCCCCGCCGCTGGTTTCTGCTGCCTTGGTGTGTCAATACACCACACGGTGGGGGATGGCAGCAGCTCCACCTGGTTCATCAAGTCGTGGGCGGCGATTCAGCGCTCCGGCCCTTCACTTCACCGTCTGGTCACTTAACTGCTATCATGCGCTTCCCTTTGTCCAGACTACGACGCCCACCTTCCTCTAACCCCACCCTCTCGACCTCCCTGTACTCAGTTCCCCCTCTCTCATCGTCTACTGTGACCCACCAGACTGGTAGACCACTGTCCGCTGCTCATCTCGCTGCCCCTGATCTCCATGTACTGTAAAGCTGGGGACCTTCAAACCGACCGCCATGTATTTGATGGAATGCCTGCAAAAGATCTTGACTCGTGGAATGCCTTATTTGCTGGGTATGCACGCTTGCTATATGAGGTGATGGGTCTTTTCCGGGATATGAGAATGGTATATGGAATGTCACCGTCAGAGGCCACTATTGTAAGTTTGATTTATGGAATTGTCTGTAATTTCTGTTTCCTGCAATTGGTAAATGAATATGCATGCTAATTTAGTGTTTGGTCTCTCCTTTTCTGTTATGCACTAGATTTATCCATAGAGTATTATATTGTGAATATTAATTATACAACCAGTGGAGCACAGAACCTTGCTCATTGAATCTGAAGTTCTATAATGAAATCTTTGTATAGCTTAAAATTTCCTTGTAATGTCACTGGTATAATTGACCTCATATTTAATGTTTAGGTTCTGGTCAAATTCCTGAATTCGTATTTAAGTAATGAAGATTTATTCAATTTGGTATAACTAAAAATAAAATAATGTGAATGATTCAAATCATGTAAAATAGTTTCTTAAAGTAAAATAGGCTTCAAGTTTAAGGTGGAGGACAACGACCCATTGGGGTTGGAGGGTTTATTTAATATCCTGGATTCTGAAGGCAGTTTTGGCTTTCTAGACATGCAGGTTAATAGTGGCTTGTCTACGAGCGATATAATAAGAATTTTCACAAAAATATATATACTGACAACATTATATATATTCATAACTCAATCTGTATTTTCAGCTAATTTAACTTCAAATTTAGTTTTAAATTCAGCTAAATTAAATAATTAACTTTTCTACTAATTAAGATAACTTTTTATATTAAGAATCAGTTGAAATAAACGGACCCTACTATTCTGACTTGATGGCCATAGCTGTCTGGGAATACCCTATGGATGGTATCCCTTTCCAACCTACTAGTTGTTCTGTCCCAACCTATGAAACTTCCCTTCTGATTCCCTCCTTTCACGATCCTGCCCTCTGGCCGGTGTCCCTCTCCGGCCTACGCTCCCACTTCTGGCAAGGTAGATTTATCATTGGAGGCCCGTGACTCTCTCACTCATCATTTGCTTGGGCCCTTGGAAACGAAATTTTGTTTCTGCTCCTAAGGACAGTGAATGTAGATGTCATCAAATACAAAACAAGATCCAACATCATTAAGATAATGTTGTACGTCTCACCTAGTTGTTATTGTTAGTACAATAATTCTATTTTTATTTTGTTATCTGCAAATTGGTGGTTAGAGTCATGAATAAGTCAATATTCAATCAACATAAATAGTGGAACAAGTCAGGATTCAATCAAGAGAAATTAAAGTGTTCCCGCGATGTCTAACTTCTAAAAACTATACGCTCATACCATTCACAAGTAAGTGCTTACCAAATTAAATATATTTATCTAGACATGTAGAGTGTGCAAGGGAAAATAAATCTAAGGCTTAAAGTATACAAAATTACTTGTAAATTACACATGTACACACATGAGATTTATTGCAGTTCACTACCAAGAATCGAACCACGACTATATCCACTCTTTAAGCATAATCACTTTCAAATCACCCAATTTAAGGCACCTCAGCATTTCACTAAAGGTGTTTATGGTTCATTCTCAAACCATCTACAATTGGTTTCAAAGGCTAACCAAACCTAGCCATATGGAACAGGACTAAAGCAGTGTGCTTCCTCAACCAAGCTCCTACTTTCTTAATTTGGGAACGAAGTTACAAATCTTAGTTTTTTTACTTTGGCTCACGAAAAATCTTTTCCTAACTTTGTTTTGTCTCTAGGCTTTCCAAGAACAATTACAAGATTGTATAGATTAACAAACAAAACTTTAAGAACTTACATGAACATTTGCCACTAAACGGGTTTGTTATTTGGCACTTGAATGGATCTTCAAGCTTGGGGCTTCCACGTTTTCTCTGCCTTTGGATTGATGCTTTGATTATGGCTTGACGAGGCTAAGAGTACAGGGTTTAGGTTTCTAGATTTATGCTTAAATAGATCGAAATAAACCTAATTAATTAAGCCTAAATTTTGATATGCTTCCTTTGGTTTTAGTCCATCTGATTTTCCAATAATGCAAGGGGAAATGTTTGGAAGGGCTTAAATTCATCTAAAAGACATTTCTTTGGGTAGGGAAGAAGTTGTTTAAGGCACATAGAAGCTTAGATAGATAAATGAGCCCAAAATAGTAGATTTTAATTTATAGAAATGCCGCCAAAAGTAATAAAGTGGCTATCTATGAATATGTGTTGGGCACATAGAAGCTTAGATAGACTAATGAGCCAAAATAGTAGATTTTAATTTATAGAAATGCCACCAACCATTATAAAGTGGCTATCTATCAATATGTGTTGACGACTTATCGACATGTCGATGTGTGTCACATTGACAGGTCGATGTCGACTCATCAACGTAACAGAGATAACAGCATTTCTTTGCACTATAAATACAGGGGATCAACACATACTATGTCTAACATCGACACATATTGACAACAATCTACATGTCTACATAGAATTGTCTTAAAACCAGTTTTTATATAGGTGACCTTTAAGGGGTGTAAACGGACAGCATCTGTCCGCCGTCCGTCCACAGCTGTGTCTATTCACAATGAAAACGGATAATATTGGCTTGTCTGCGCAGACACAGACATGGCTGCAGACGACAGTTTTGGTCCTATCCTTTTATGGACGCGGCTGCCGACACAGCTTGTCCGTGTTCGCGGCTATCCGCGTTTGTGGGTATATATATATTTTTAACCCGTTTCCCACTTTCCCCTCTTCCTTTCCCATCTCGATTTCAACCTAAATGGCTAAATCACCTTCTCCTCTCATTGCTGCCTTGCCGTTGCCGCCACCTCGCCTTGCCTCGTGCTACCGGTGGCCACCACCTTTCCCTCTCTATTCACCTTGTCTCGCCCCACTGACTGCCAGCCTCACCCATAGTCGCCGCTTTCACCCTTCCCTCCGTCGCCGCTCTCACCCTTCCCTCCGTCGCCGCCACCTTCACCCTTCGCCATTGCTTCCACTAGGCTCCTCCCCTTCTCCCACTCTTCCTCACCGTCTCACACCATCACCAAGTCGTCGCCTTTTTCTACCAAGCTCCACCATTCCCACCTCTTTTCTTGTCTCCACCATTCAAGGCTGCCGGATCACCGCCTTGCACCACTGAACTAGAAGCGTTGGGAAGAGTCTGTGTCCATCCTCATCCGTCCGTGTCCGTGATGGATAGATACTGACTGATAGATCTTGTGTCCATCACAGACAGTGGACGGATGGACATGACTTTCATTTATATACGGACAGCTGCGAACCACCCTTGTTCGTGTCCACGTCCGTCCGTTTACACCCCTAGTGACCTTACAAGCTAGAACCTTTACCAATCCATTTTAAGGGTTCCTAGGGTTAAGGTAAGTATACTTAAGATTAATAAACTTATGCCTTAGGGTCTAGTGAAGATGATTGCGTTTAGCTTTATCCAAAAATATGAGTCTTCCTTTGTACAATCTTCAAGACTAGCCTCTGAGACTCAAACACTTTGTCATGAAATTGACAATACTACGAGAGCACAAATTTTGCCTACGACATTCATTAACAAGATATAATGAAACAAGTCAAGATTCAATCAACAGATATGATGGGATGTAATTGTTAATTGTTGTGTATGATCTATGGAGTCAATCACTTGTGTTTGAGGAAGGAATAATTAGAAAGAGTAGGAAAAAAAATTTCTATTAATGTAAGGGCATGCAAGTACTTGTGTTTGTTTCACTTAGTTATGCAATTCTAATTGTTCATCACAACAAAAAGAAGATACAAATCATCAAATTGTTTGAAAGAAGATGAACGACATTTTCTTTTATATGTTTCTCGATGCTATGTGTAGGGCGGTAAATGAGCCGAGCTGGCTTGTGAGCAAACCTGGCTCGGCTCGGCTCGAATTAAGCTCGACTCGAATCAAGCTCGACTCGAACTCGATTCGAGCTCAAATAAGTTCGAGCCAAGTTCGAGTAGACCCCTGCTCTACTCGGCTCAGCTCGAATAAAACTCGAACTCGATGCTACTCGGCTTGACCTCGACCTCGAGCTCGAACTCGAATATAATTTTAAAATTATATATAAATAATATATATAAAATAAATAATGCACATTTTATATAAACATAATTGTTAATTTCAATATATATTTATAACATACTCCATTCTTAGATTAATAGCTCTATTTGATTAGTTCATTTTGAAAAATCTAATTGAGCTATTAATCTAAGATGAATGAAATATATAAAACAACATATAATCACATATTTATATACTGATACTATGTATCATATTGATATATGAGACCCGTTTATATGAGTCAAGGCTCACTCATGACTATGTGAGTATCGATGTCATGCATCCTCATATTTCGATCTAAGAACACACATAACTCGGGAGGTAGATTAGTTTATGTCTTCTTGCGCATTTGGATCTTGATCTGATGGCCCATAATGTCTTTGCTCATGCTGACGTACGAAAGTCTAAACTCATATAAAAAAATTTCATGATATATATCCTTGTTCAATTATAATGGATATATAATTTTTATATATGATATATATTTTATAAAAATAAAAATATTGGAGATGCAAACACTGATATACTCCTTCTGTCCCAAATTAATAGGGCTATTTGATTCTTGAAGATGAACTAAAATTAGTTCAATTGAAAAACCAAATGGAGCTATAAGTATATGACAGATGGTCAATATGATATCACACTAATATACTTAAAAATAATTCTAAAAGAAGCATGACATTTGTAGACCAACCTTAGTTTAGAAAAGAATGATTAGATATTCTTTTAAAAGTTGAAGCATGACATTGGGACCGTCCTCATCTTACAAAATGTATATCTTTTTATATATACTTCAGAATTTTGTAGAGGCACACTAAGGTTACAGAATCATTTTTTATTAGTGATTTATAAACATGTAAAGAAAAGAAAACACAAAAAAAGTATATGACAATGTTGCCTAAATATTTTTTTATTTTTTACATCTTTTTTAGTGATTATATATACATAAATAGAGAAAAGTAATAATGTTGTCTTTTTTTAGCATATGTAACTAAAACTTATTTGTCATAATTTTCTTCTTTCATAGTGACTATAATCAAATGTTCACGGTGTAGTCATAATACTGGTTGAAGTATATTTATTAATATTTAATACTAAACGTATATTAATATGTGTGATACTTCATATACTTTATATTTGTATATAGATTATTTTTATTTTTTTAGTTCGAGCCCAGTTCGAACCAAGGCTTATAATTAACTTATTCAAGTTTGAACTTGAGCTCGAGCCAAGCTTTGGATTTTTAATTCGAGCTGAGCTCGAGCTGAAAGGTTCAAGTTTATTCGAGCTTCGAACCAAGCTTCAGCAATTTGAGCTCGAGCCGTAGCAGCCTAATACTTGGCTCAGCTCGGCTCGTTAACACCCCTAGCTATGTGTTGCCAAGAAATACTTTTCCTAACACATTTACGTAGATGTTTTTTTACTCTTTCAAGATTCTCAAATACTTCCCAAGTATGATTATATACAACTAAGCACCAAGTATGTCAATCAAATAACCATCTAATCACCTTGCTTTTTTTTTTTTCTTTCGGGGGGGGGGGGTGGCGGTAAGGACAGTCCCTGAAGTTACCAAGCCACTATAGTAATGTCCACATAGATCATCATGTAAAGCAGGATAGAAAAAGAAGGGGGGTTAACAAAACAAAAACAAGAATAATGATCAACACGGAAAAAAATTATGATCACATCAGAAGCAAAGTTGGCTTCCCGATAAACATGGTCGATTTTTTCGGAGTGGCAGGAAGTAGTGTGCCACTTGATAACCCATTATGTATGGCTTATAGGCGAAAACCCATAGGCCTTCAAAATTTCAAACTTACGGGAGTTTTCAATCTAAAGTTTACTTCAAAATTTGGAGGAATAATTTTCATTTCGGATCTCTATTTCCTTTATCCCACATAGGAAAACAACTTGAAACTTGGAGAGTATCTTTTAGTTGTGTGGAGATTCTTTGAGTCCTATCATCCATTATTGGGTGTTCCGAAGGTGCACACACAAACACCCACACTTGGGCGCTTGAGAAGAAAGATACGCCCACCTATGGGCATTTGGGTGCATTATGGCACTTTGAGAAGAATAAAATTTTGTAGGTTAAAGAATTTGAAGTCATATTCTCTAGCCTCCAAGAGGAGTCGACAATTTTAACATTGATGGTTCTGTATTTTCTGAACTTTGTTACTCTGATGCAGGTGCTCTGGTTCGAGATTGTGAGGGGTAGCGATTGCTGTGTTCAAGTAGCATTGAGTCTCCAGTTCAGGACGCGGATCAAGCAGAACCTTCAGGCAGCTTTAGAAGCCCTTACTCTGGCTGTTCAATTGGGCTCCAGGAACCTATTCTATATGGAGATTCAATTTTTGTTATTTAATTATTTACAAGGGCCCCATTGCTTCTTTATTATATCTAGGCCATTTGATTAATGAAGTTAGAAGTTTGTTGTGGTGTTTTAAATCTTTGTCTTTTAGGCATGACTGTAGGCACGGCAATGTAGTTGCCTATACTCTAGCTAGGCGTGTTAAGTTGCTCAATCTTCTGTTGTTTGAAAGGAGTCTATCCCACACTGTAAAATTGGTTCTCCTGAATGATGTATCTATGTTCTAGTGCTTGAATCTATGTAGTGTTCTGTGATTCGAAATGCTCCATCCTTGTGACACTAGCCCATCCTTGTGGTGGTGGTAGCCAATGGACTGTTGTAGATTATTGATTGCTTGCTTCCTTCCTTCCTGGTAGAGTTCTAAAGTACTTGTTGTACAGTACAGAATATATGTTGTGGCTTCTTCTAAATATTTGTTATTGTTTGTTGTATTTGTAATAATACAAGTCCATAACTAATGAATTCTGTTTTAGAGGCCAGTTACCCATCCTGGTTGGCAGTTGTGTAACCACGATGAGTTGTTGGTGAAGTTTCTTAGAAAACCGGTGTTTACACCAATTTCTTCTTAATCTTCCAAATTTTCTTAATGTTCTTTTGCAATCAGATAAATAGGGAAATACAAGAAAAAATCTCTACTGTGTGCAAGATAAAATGGTGAAGGTATCTAGTGGAACCATTCTACAACATGGTTTTGTCCTCCATCACATAGTTTAAACATTTATGCAAACTCCTACTATTTGAAAAAATTATTCAATGAAACTGTTTTACGGGCTATATAGTAGATATGCCCTTTAAATATTTGAGACGCTTGGATAAATTATACGTATTTAAAAGTGAGCAAAATGAGGTTTAAATTTGAGTTTATGTATTAAAACATTAATGGACAATATGCGCGGCCATGTGTAGAACCGTTCCACTGCATACCTTCTCCCTTAGCCCACACTTTGGCTTACTGAATATTTGGGTTTGGATGCAAGGCCTGTCTTCGTTGCGGCCTAAACCTACAGACGTTCTCTCATGGCGCATTCCAATTGCCAGCCTGACCCAAGACTTGAAGCATGAAGGTTGTGAACTGCGGGCCAGAAGACCCCACCAATGTTGAGGGCCAATCCAGTCTGCAGAAATGAGGGATCCACTGATTAGTTATCATCTTTCGTTGTCCTAAAGGATCAGAGAGAGCCATGATATTGGTATGCTTGGCAGTTTCACTATTTAGCTGTTTAAAAAGACGCTGATTGCGGTGAACTACCAAAAGCTTCTCTTTACCGTTTTGGAATCACTTCTGATTGGATAAATTGACTGGCTTAACATAATTATGAGGATTTTATTTTATTTTATTTTTACAAGGAATCAGAAGTAAGAAAAGTAAAGTGAACATTATATTAATTATAAATCTTGAAGAACATATATATGTGAGAGTGGATTGCAACTCGCGCCAAAGAAAATGCGCAATGTCATGCATGAATCAGCTCTTCACATCACAAAAGAGGACTTTGTTATGTCATGCTGCAGACGAAAAACAGAAATACTCATGCACAATAAAGCGTGTGGCTTATAATTCATGGTGAAAGTGAATTAGTCTTACTTAACATTAGCATGTCTTATCCTCGTTCTGTTTTTTTCTTTGACGACAGTCCACTTTTGCATTTTCTTTGAAGAGAGTTTGGATAAAATCTAGACTGTTGAGGGTTTTGAAATTAGAGAATTCTTCTATCTAGAAGCTACCTGATAGATTGGGGGAATTATTTAATTGAGATAAGTTTGAGAAGAACTAGTACTAGCAAAGTCCAAATGATCTCGAAAGGCTCCAAATCTTCAAATGGTTGATTTTTGTCACTAACAGATAAGAGATATACCAAGTGGAGTTGTAAAACTACTGAAACTAAGCCACCTATTTGCTGGTTTTTGAAATGTACAATATGTTCCATTACGTTTCAAATCACTAAGTTCGATAACATCACTAAAAAGAATATACCAATTGACTGCCTTGCAGGGTTAATTATAAGGGCAACGGATCAGAAAATCGAAGGAAGCTGGGAACTTGTCAGAGTTGAGACAGTTTGTTATAGTTAAAGTTATAGCAGATGATATGATGCAACTTTGTTTATATCAATTGGATAGGCACATGGGTCGGGCAGCACCTCAACTTTGGTGTACAATAGCCAAGGTAAGCACACTTCAAGGTAGGTGTATGCGTGACCAGCGGCTTGGTGCATTGGTGAACTAATTATTAGAAATTCTACTTAGAGTGGGACTCAATGATGGGCTAGGCATCATTAATATAGGGGAAGTTCTTTGCCTATAAAATAGATGTTGGTGATAGAACTTAAACTTAGGAAATTAGGCATACCTATAGCCATTAGAATCAACAGAGCTTGATCTTCTGCAAATCCTCTTCAAAATCACACAATAGTATTTCTGGTTTAAAACTTGGCTAAGAGCAATCTCACTTAAGACACCGAATTAGGATGACTAATGGTGTATTTATAACTAAACTAAGACACTACTATTAAGAACCCTAGAATCATGACCGTTCATGCATAGGTTATCCAACGGTTCAAATTTGCCACTTAAAACCACAGCTTAATGGGTATTCTGACTCAGACCCATTACCTAGACAGTTTTATAAAAGCCCAAAACAGTGTCAATTGAGACAGTTGGGCCACTGTATGTTTTATTACAAAACAAAGCCCAACATTCTTCTACTTGGCACAACTTCTCAATTGAGCCATAGAAAGAATAAAATCTCCCACTTGGCTCAATTAAACTAAATTTGAGAAAAAAATATTTTAGTTAAAAAATAACCAAGTGGGTAATGGGAAACTTTAAAATGACTTTCGTATGCGCATACAATTGTTTGAAAAAATAATACCCTTCGAACTGTATGTGGTAACTGTACACTCTTACAAAATGTCATAATCGCATGAATCAAGGCAGTTATGTCCTCAAAGGAGAACAATCCCTTCCATGTATCACAATGCAACTAATTCATTCTATTGGAGTGCTATATGTGGCAAAATATATTTATGAGTGAAGGCATGCTCCCACTCATTTTGCAAATACTGTCTCATACTGAAGTGCACTGAAAAATGAGACACAACAAGAAAAGAAACTGTAACTGCTATGATAAATGAGTAAAGTCTAGAAGAACATAAACAAAATCAAATGCACGATGAGCTAATAAGACCCATACGATCCACATGACTCTTAAACAGAGAAGGGGGTAAGCCCTTAGTCATTGGATCAGCAACCATAAGCTCAGTACCTATATGCCCACTCATTTTCCAAGAGATAGCACCGCCTGCCAAAAGGAAAATATAGCCCGATGTCGACTTTTTTGAGTCAACACAACCAGCAAAGTCTGCATTTGTGTATCCAACCAGTTCCAAATGATCATAATGTCTGTATGTAAGCATGTAATCCTTTGTTCCTTGCAGATACCTCATAACCTTCTTTGCAACTCTCCAATGATCCATCCCTAGATTTTTCTGGTATCTACCTAGCATTCCCATAACAAAGGCAATATCAGGTCTTGTACAGACCTCCAAGTACATCATACTACCAACTGCCGATGCATAAGGAATGTCCTTCATGTTGCCCAACTCCAAAGAATTCTTTGGATACTGGAACAAGCCAAATTTGTCACCCTTCACAATAGGAGCTGCATTAGGTTAGCAATTTTCCATGTTAAACCGTTTCAGAACTTTATTGATATAGGCTTGTTGAGACAACCCAAAGATCCTTTTGGATCTATCACGATAGATCTCAATCCCTATGACACAGGATGCCTCTCCTAAATCCTTCATGTCAAAGTTCTGAGAAAGAAACTGCTTAGTCTCGTGCAACATACCTAAGTCACTGCTTGCAAGTAGAATGCCATTAGCATACAAGACCAAAAACGTGTGGCGACTCCTACTAACCTTAAGGTATATGCATTGATCAACAATGTTCTCCTTAAAACCAAATGAAGTAATAACATCGTTGAACTTCAAATACCACTGTCGGGAGGCCTGTTTCAGTCCGTATATTGACTTCTTGAGTCTACAAACCAAATGACTTCTTTTATCTGAGGTGAATCCTTCAGGTTGAATCATATACACCTCCTCCTCAAGATCCCCATTCAAGAACGCCGTCTTGACATCCATTTTATGTAACTCCAAGTCAAAATGAGCTACAAGGGCCACAATAACTCTCAATGAATCCTTCGTAGAAACTGGAGATAAGGTTTCATTATAGTCAACACCATCTTTCTGAAGATAACCTTTGGCTATAAGTTGGGCCTTATATCTGCTAATGTTACCAGATGGATCTAATTTAGTCTTATAGACCCATTTGTAGCCAAGAGTCCTGGCACCCTGCGGTAACTCTACGAGATCCCAGACTTGATTCAGCCATAGATTTCATCTCATCCTGCATAGCATCATACTATTTACTAGAGTTATCTCCAGACATGGCCTATTAATATGTAATCGGATCTTGAATGAGTCCAACATTCTCATCAGACTCTTGGAGGTATACAACATAGTCAGAAGGGAGTGCAGGTTTCCTTACTCTTGAGGACCTTCAAAGTCCTATGTCAGTAACAGGCAGAGGTGCCTATACAATAGGAACTTCAACAACTTGTTCCTAAGGGGATGGTGAAGGAAGGAAAGGCTACTCTGGAATCACCATTGGTGATGCAGCATATGTTCCTCCACTGGATGTGGGTATAACAACTGGAACCCGTATTTCTTCAAACATAATGTGTTTAGGGGAAATACTCCCACTGAAGTTGCCTTGCTCAAGAAAGCGTGCATTCCGTGCTTCGACTACTTAGGGGTGTGAGATGGACAATAAAACCTATAACCCTTAGACCTTTCTGCATAGCCAATGAAAAATCCACTAACAGTCTTAGGGTCAAGCTTCTTCTCAAGTAGATTGTACACCCTAACCTCAACTGAACAACCCCAGATGTATACATGATCTAAACTAAGTTTCCATCCATTCCATAGCTCAAAGGGTGTTTTAGGAACGGCTTTAGATGGAACTCGATTTAAAATGTACACGGCTGTCTTTAAGGCTTCACTCCACATATTGAGAGGAAGAGAGGAGTTACTGATCATACTCCTCACCATATCTATCAAAGTGCGGTTCTTCCTTTCAGCAACACTATTTTGTTGTGGTGTGCCTGGTGTTGTGTATTGTGCAACAATACCATTTTCCTTCATGAACTGTGCAAATGGTCCATGTTTTTGTCCACTCTCTGTGTACCGACCATAGTATTCTCCTCCTCTGTCTGATCTAACAATTTTGATACTCAATCTAGATTGTTTCTCTACCTCTGCCTTATAAGTCTTGAAAGTATTAAATACTTCAGACTTTTCATTTAAAAGATAAAGATACATGTATCAGGTATGATCATCTATAAAGGTAATGAAATACCTTTGACCATTCAGACAGGGAGTACTAAACGGTCCACAGTTATCAGTGTGTATGGTGCCTAATTTCTCATCATGCCTCTTAGCACCCTTAAAAGACTTGTTAGTCTGCTTTCCCTTTATGCAGTCTATATATGTCTCTAGATCAGTAAAATTAAGAGTTTTTAAAACTCCTTCTCTTACTAATCTCTTTAAGCGGTCAATGGAGATATGCCCCAACTGCCTGTGCCATAACATAGAGGAGTTCTTTTTAATAACACTTCCTTACACAGACATCATAGATTGTTCAAAGGAAACATGCAAAGAGAGACAATATAATCCATCAATCAAAGAACCAGAACCAATGGTGACTGAATCTTTAATAATCAGAAATGAAGAATTCATAAACTGAAAATTAAAGCCATGAGGCACTAGTCTTGATACAGAAACTAAGTTTTTAAAAAAACTTGGAATATATAAAGCTCTCTCTAAATCTAAGGTGTATCCTGTATGAAAAACAAGTCTATATGTTCCCACACCTTCAACCTTCGAACACATCTTATTTCTAGAATAGATGTTGTGCTCCTCATCATTTGGTTTCTTTAGATTGAGAAACCCCTGCATGACAGTGGAAACATGGATTGTAGAACCAGAGTCAATCCACCAAGTGTTATTATGATGAGAATCAACATAATTAGATTCATAACACACTAAAGACATGAAATTACCTCCTTTTTTGGCAAGCCACTTCTGATACTTAGGGCAATCTTCCTTTATGTGTCCTTTCTTCTTGCAGAAAAAAATTTGGTTTCCTTGGTGACACCAGTAGACTTCATTGGTACACTTTTACCAGCTTTTTTCTTTGAAGCACCATGATTACCCTTCTTTTGTCCTTTATGAGAAACTAGATGGGCACTTTTCTAGTTTCTCTTGCTTAAGTCTCCCTTCTTCCTGCACACACATACTCAGAAGGTCATTGACTGACCACTGAGTGTTATGTGTGTTATAAGAGATCTTGAATGGCCCATATTGTGCAGGCAGGGAGTTTAGAATAAAGTGGACCAAAAAAGTATCATCAATCTTTATTTTCATGTTATTTAACTGATTAGCAATATCACACATTTGCATTATATGCTCTCTCACCCCTTTGTCATATGTTAGCCTCATGGATGACAACTTGGACATTAAGGTGCTGGCCAAGGCTTTATCAGAACTCTTGAATTGAGCTTCAATAGCTTTCAAGGATTGTAGCGCATTCTAGGATGGATCCCCTAATGCTTTTATTGATGTGAGACCTCATGAGCATCATGCTTAAGCAGTTAAACCACTCCCACTTTTCAAAAGATGCTACCTCACTTAGCGTACTTTTTTCCGTAGGAGTGGTAGGTGCATCCATACGAAACGCCAAGTCCAAGTCCATGCACCCTAACAGTAAAAGAACTTTTTCCTTCCAATCCGTAAAATTGTCCCCAAACAATAATGGAATGTGCTGATTAGGGTCAGAAATAAAAGACGGATAAGCTGCAATAAAAGAATAAATACATGCAAATATTAAAGAGGGCAAGAAACAATAACATAAGTATGAAATAGCCAATGCTAAGATCATGTAGTAAAATTGTAAACCTCCCTTTGGGGAAAGGTTGCAATCTGCATCAAATTTACTAAGCTATATAGAAATAAATGTTAATTTTGTCTCATGATAAGGCTAGTGGGTTATATATAAAACATGACAGGAAAATCCCACACCTTTGGGCATAGGGATTCACCAATGTTAAAATGTATAACCCTCCACCCTATCCTAATTATGTAACGCTAACTACCACCTCCCTTTGGGGTCGGATGACAGTCTTAGTCACATAATTAGAATTTGATGATAGCACAATATTTGTATGTATGTGAATCTATGTACCTCATGGTAACATTCTATATGATTCACACGTTGACAAATAACTTAGGATGCTGTGGCCATTCCTAAATTATCGCAACGGATGTGGGAACTGAATTTGTGCTATTCACCATTTCAAATAACAAAATGAATGCAATTAATTATCAAACAAGCATAAAAATATCCATATACAAAATTGACAGGAGCATTAATGTCAATTTTGTCATCAGGCTTTTGGGACTCGGCCAGGGGTTCCATCACCATACACCACAAATAAATATATAGTCCAAAGTCCTTATACAATCCTTTTAAAAAAAAATGTACAAGTTGGAAGCTATAAGCCCCTGAAATAGAAAAAATATACATTAATACTCCATGACTGCATCCGCCTCCAGACGTGGTCCTTGAATTCTGGTGTCACTTACAATAGGTATAATGTACACTCTCTCTCTCTTAAAATTACATAAGTGGTGCGCTCAGCAATTTTAAAAATAAAATTGATAAAACATACAATTGCAATATAATCCCCTGGCCGGCCCTTAACATTAATAAAGCCTTAAACATGATAATTAAATGACACATCCATAACATACATGCAATCAATAGTGAAAAAAAAGTTCTCAAAAAGGAAAAAAATGTGATTTTTTTGACCCGGAATTGGGTCAAACCGGGTCAACAGACCCGGTTTGCACCGCGCGGGTCAGCAGTGACCCGCGACGGGTCTGGGCCAACCCGTGACGGGCATGTCTGAAGACGAGTGACGGTCATCTTCAACCTCTTGCCAAGGCGAGAGGTCTCAGACCTGGCCAGGAAAAACTCCTCCCGCTGTCGACTGTTGTAGCCCTCCGTCAAGCCCGAAGACTGGGAACACTTCCGTCCAACGATGGCGATTCTAGATCTAGCCATGAAACGGAGCGCAGCGGCCTATACAGTGTAGATCGAAAAAAATGCACAGTGAAAACAAAAATCCTAGCGACTGTATGCGACTCTCGACAGCGGCTCAGGGGGCCGGAAAAAGTTCCGTCCGATGGTGGAGGTTCCAGATCCGGCCCCTAAGTCAGACGCCAACGGCTAGCGGCGGCGGATCTAAATCGAGACAGTAAAAAAACTACCGAAAAAATTCTAAACGCAGCGGCGGCGCCGGCCAGAGCCCATACACGGCGAAGAGGCGGCGGTGGCCAGCGCCATGCAGGATCAGAAGCGGGGCGACGACCAGAAAAATTGAAACCGGCGCGCTCACAGAAAAAATCAAAATTTTTTAAGCTGCCGCCGGATTGTTCGAACGAATCCGGAGGACCGGCGCAATGACGACGCCGGCTAGAGCCCAACGCCTGGTAGCGGCGGCTCTGATCGACACGTCTGCTCCGGCCTTCAGTCCGGTAGCTATCCGGCAGATGCCCAGTGAACAGTGAACTAGTGAAATATTGCTACAGTAAACTACGGGAACATAAAAAAAAAAATTTACGACGGCCGTGAATAGAGAAAAAATTATGTCCGCCGTAAAATTTTTGTTCCAAGCAATCAAATAAACCAACCTCGATACTAATTGATAGAACTTAAACTCAGGAGATTAGGCATACCTATAGCCATTAGAATCAACAGAGCTTGATCTTCTGCAAATCCTCTTCAGAATCACACATAGTATTTCTGGTTTAGAACTTGGCTGAGAGCAATCTCACTTTAGACGCCGAATTAGGATGGCTAATAATGTATTTATAACTAAACCAGGACACCACTGTTAAGAACCCTAGAATCATGACCGTCCATCCATAGGTCATCCAACGGTTTAGATTTGCCACTTAAAATCACAGCTTAATGGGTATTCTGACTCAGGCCCATTACCTAAACAGTTTTATAAAAGCCTAAAACAGTATCAATTGAAACAGTTGGGCCACTGTATGTTTTATTACAAAACAAAGCCCAACAGTTGGATGACTCCTACTTAACGTAGAAATTAGATGTAAGGCCGAATTCATGAGCATATGCAAGCAGCCATGCTTGGCCGTATAGGCAACTTGTTCGGCCATATAGGCAACTGACTTGTGGATGCATGGCGGACTTTACTAAAGTAAGAGGTTTGGGAGCTAATAACTTTGAGCTAATATAATAAAAAACTCAAAGGTTGTTGGATGAAGACATAACTCTTTAAGGAAGGCACATACTTATTCCTAGCTGAGCTAGGACTGCAAATAGATTTCTTGAGTGGGAATGTGTGCAAATTTTTTAGCTATATTGGGATGGGTTAGTTGTATGATGAATTTATTAAGGGACAATAAAACTTCAACAGTACTAGGCTTTTCTGGACCCTCCCCTCTATATAAGGGGCGGATGACATAATGAAACAATATCTAGCAAGAGATGGAGCAATCACCAAAGTTGTGAATAGTTTTAGAGAGGAATGTGATTGAGAGGCAAGTTGGCCATGGCCAAGTTTACAAGACATGTTGTCTTGTTCAGTGATTACTAGTTTATTAAACCAAAACTCGATACCATTTAAGAAATGGTAACCCAAACTTAACCCAACTTATTTTACCCACAATAAAATATTTTTTTTAAACTCACTTTATCTAATTAAAAAAATTAATTTATTATTAAAATAAAAGTATACAAATTTTATATTTATACCTTTAATTAGGTTAGGTTGGATTACCTAAAACCCGAATTCGACCCAAATTATTATTCGGGATAAATTTAAAAATTAAACTCAACCCATTAGGGTCGAGTAGGGTGGGGTTTTACCATATAGCCAAGCTAAGTGATATCCCTAGGTTGGGAGAAGGTAAAAGGCCTAATTCTTTACAACTTGGTGTACTGGTTGCTAAAATAAAATATTTTTGGGGCAGTGGCTCTTTTTTGTAGTGCCAAAAAATTAAGTAAAAGCGAAGCCCATAGGCTCTTGATTGCGTAGTACTTTAACCAAGCCACCACGGTACAAATTCTTTGGCTATGAGTTCGTTCATGTGACAGACCAAATATCATCCGCTTCCTTTTAATAATTGCAGAAAATAAAGAATATCTTAACTTGGATTCTCATTCTACCACCTATTTTATCACCTATGGATCAATCCCATCGAAACCTATACCATTAAAAAAACCCATAAAAAACAGAAGGGCAGCAATTGAAGCCCATCATGTCACTTATACTAGGTGGGCTTGAAATAACCGGCCCATTGTAGAAATAGCTTTGGACAGGTTATAGTGCTCAATTTTCTGAGTCCCAACATCCCACAACCAGGCCCATGCTGACATAAGGCCCACCATCCCAGTGAGACTACCAGTGGCCCAGCCTCCCTTGCCATACTAATATCGCCACCTGTGGCCCAATTAGCATCCCATCCCATTAAATTCTGGCTCGTTTACTTATAGTTTATCCCTGTCTGTGATGGGCTCAGGGCCACCAATGGCGTCACCCTCTCTCCCTCTGATGAGCATCAACAATTGTGGCCCTACATCCCATCTGACGGCTATGATTTGAAGTTTGCAGATCCACACCTGCAGCCCCCCCCCCCCCCCCTTCCCCTTTTCTGTTCATCTTCCTCCATCAACCATGAACCGGTGAGGCGAGAGAACAGTTTTCTCTTCTGCCATGATCTCCTTTCACATACCAGTACATCGTACTTCTCCTTTTATCACATTGATACTTAATTTTCCTCTCCCAATACCCCATCGTCATTTTGTCTTAGTGAACTTCTTCTTCCCTCTCTTTCGGCTTGAAGTTTAACATGTCTATCGGAAACAAGCAATCCTCCATAGAGTGGTCCGAGTACCCACAATTTAAACACAGAACATTAAGAAGTGCATATTTAAACTGCACCCATTTCTCTCTCTTTCCCATGTTAAGTCGCACTCCAGGCGAGAGAGAGGCTCACGTACAGAGAAGTCAAGTTCAACACATATCTTTTGGAAGGAGTTGTCACCTCCCGGGACTTCCACTTCTTCAACAATACCAAACTTGTCCATGGTCTTGTGTACAAAATCCTTGCGTACAAGGTACAGTGCAAGTCCCATACTTGGATCCAATATATGTTCCTTTCAACCTGGGCATCCTCTGCTTGCAGAACATGTCCTATGGGGGTGATCGGTAGTAGAGTGCCCTGCTAATGCCATGGCTGAAATAAATTGCTTCTCTTCTATTTCTCACATCGTTGCACTTGCATCAATCTAGCGTAAGAGAAGATCCAATCTCAGTTCACATTGTGTCCACTCAGCTGGAGTTCAACTGATAAACTCGGGCTTCTTTAATTGACTAGTCTTCCAAATTCGGCTGAGATTACAAAACAGCTTCCAGAAAAGTACAAATGTACCACTATTTACATACTAAAATAGAGGCATCCCTAAGGCTATTGAAAAACTCTACCTGAAGTGAAATTAATGTGGGGGGATGACCTTAATACGTGGGAAAAAGAATACCCGAGTCGGGTCAACCCACCCTGAATTTGCAGCCTCATAAAATCCCCAGAGCACCTAACCAGTGCAAAAGGTTTACTTGACAAAAGTTGGGTTGGCCAAGGTAGATTTCATTCTTTTATTGATATTAAATTCTTTATTGTTAATGTTATTAAATATTCACTCTCTCATATTAATAGTTACATTTAAAAAAATAATAGTTTTTATTAAACAGTAAAATTTATATCTAAAAGAAGGGGAAATAAATTTATGGCTGAACAAAATATAACTATTAATATAAAATATTTTTTTTTCTAAATAGAACTATTTATTTAAGATGGAATGAAAGAATCCAAAAATTGAAGCATTTATGACACATTCCTATTGTAGTTTCAATGGGTTTGTAGTGGCTTCTAAAAAATTCACTGCAAATGTTCCTAAAAGTAATTCAGCGCTTTCTCCATGGTCCTATATTGAATCTCAGCAGATATAATGGAAAAGGATGCACAGGATGGCTGACTCACCCACATGGAGAGTATTAAAAACTCAAGAATCCTTCTCACACTACCAAAAAAAAAAAAAACTATTAGTGGGGGTTTTAAAACCCCCGCAACAAGTCTCAGAACCCCTGCTAAAACTATTAGCAGCGGTTTTGAGGTCACTGCTGAAAAGAGCCCACAAAAAGCTTTTGTGGGGAACATAACGGGGGTTTTTTGAGCCGCCGCTTAAGCTTTTAGTAGCAGTTTTGGTAGCCCCCGCTAATGACTTTCAAAAATCAATTTTTTTACCGTCAGCTAAACAAGCCCCCCCCTAAAAGCTTAATTTTTTAAATCCAGTGACTATGTTTAGCGGCGATTTTACCGCCGCTAAAAATATAGACCCCCCACTACTAGCAGGGGTCTATATGAGCGTCAAAACTGTCGCTATAAGGTTTTGAGAAACCTTTTAGTGGCTATTTGAGAAACCGCTGCTAAAAATATTTTTTTATTTACACAAAATTTTAATTAAATTTTTTTTCTCACTTGCACATTTATGTATTCTCAAACACACTTTCATTTTACATATAACTATAATTTGACGCTTTAATAATAACATAAAAGATCTTAAAATAACAAAATTATTTAAATCAAGTACGTAATACAATAAGTATTGAAAAAGAAGTTTGCAAATACAATAGTTCCAAATATTTACAATGTCTTTGGTACAAATGACAAGATTATTTAATATAAAGAAGAAAAAAAGTCTTCGTTAAGACTTGGATTTGTGAGCACAACTTGTCAATTTAAAATTATTCACTATTAGCCTACACAAATATAAAATAAAACAAAATTAGCTTATGAAAATTTTGAACTCCTAAAAAAATATAATTATATTTTACAACTATTTTTTATGCTTTTACCTAACTCATTTGAGAAACTCATCATATGATCCATCTTTGATAATAATTCTTCCAGTTGAAAGAAACTCTTCATCATCATGAAACATATGTTGGTCATCCATATGCACCTTCTCAAAATATGAAAAAAAAATAGTAAATTGCATGAGTAAATTGTTGCTCAAACTACAAGTTTTAAATGTGCACAGGAAATTCTCACAATATAAGTTAGTACAACATTAAAAACCTTGTGCACTTGTTATTTGTTTAGCTTTCAAAATCAACAAATCAATTGAGGCATATTTTACTATCAAATATTCAAACAATCCACAATTTCAATGCATGGGACAAGTTAAAAGGATGCAAAACTATAACACTTCTGGGAAATTAATGAAGAGAACTGGTAGGGTTGTGCTTAAGGGCTTTTGGTCTCAATTTTACTTGTAATCAAGATGAAGAAAGGAACATCACGGAAATAAAAAAAAAGATATATTATTAGTAGTGCTTCATTTTTTAAAAAAATGATATGAGATGTTTCCTATTGAAAATTTTAAAACCCTGTTTTTATAGTATATATAATTTTATTCAAATTTAAAAACTTTTGCATAAGACCTTCCACATGATGGTTATAGAAGTGAACTTTGGCATAAAATCAATTGGTATAGCAACTATTTATCCATAAAGATTTAAAGACAACTATGTAGCTGACACATGGTCAAGAAGGTCCATACTAAAGCCATGTACCCAAAGGAAAATATTAAAGCCAAGTCTAAATTACCTAGCCCCAGTACAATTTGTGGGCTATTGCAAGACCAAACACAATGTAATTCCTAGAAAGAAGTAAACAACTCAAGAATAAGGCCAACAAAATTCAACCTAATTGGTAGTCAAATTATTCTATAATAAATATTCCCTCCATCAGCCAGAGGCAATAGTTTATAGAGAATGAAAACGATAGACTCTTTTGCACTGTTCTATTTGTTCTTTTCTCAGTGCTAACAACTAAACCAATCAAACATCATACATACTTTATCTAAATGCACAATTTTTTAAAATCAACTACCTGGAACATACGCCCAAATAGACAAGGCAACTTTTGCATAAAAATTTACATGTGTAAAACTTCAATCCCAAAGAAACACAAAATCCTAGAATGACCTTTCAAGTCATTGATAGCACATAGCAATCAAATAAGTGAGACACAAAAAAGCATACATAAGAACTAACCACTAGATGAGGAACTCATATGACTACTTGAGTAGCTCAAACTACTGAAGTTGTTGTCTCTAACAGCTGCATCCTTTTCAATCTCCACAAGGACATAGCTTGAGACTAGAGGATCATTTTCACCAATATCTATATATTCATCTTGACCAGGGTCATTGCCTAAAATGCAAAGCATTGAACTAATTAAAATAAAGAAACTATGACTATGATCACTCGAAAATGGTAAATATTAGTTGTCCAACTGTAAGAGTTCTACATGCATGTGCATGTGCAGAAAGAAGCTCAGAAAGCAAAATTAATAGAAAATTTACATTTAGCTTGTTTAGTAGTCTGTTCAGTGAGCTAGTATATATTGGCAGTGCAAGGAGGGGTTAGAATGCTATACTCATCAATGTTCCCTATTTCTTCATTGGCCAACTCCACCATCCATTCACAATTGGGTGATGGAGTGATAAATGAAACAGAATCACAGTGGAAATTTAGAAGCCTAAATGTTTCATCTGATATCATGCCATTAGTCCACAGATACTGGAAGCCTCCTATATGGTCCACATGATCATGGAAATCATCCATCAATGCATTTCCAACCTGCATCAATCATCATACGTAAGTTGGATCAATCCCTATAGTGACTTTTGTATCAAGATTAGGGACTTAAATTTTGGTCTTAAACCATACCAAGTACCATTTTAGATTAATTGAATTCTCATTGTTGGACTTTTGCAACGTCCTTATTTCTCCAGCAAGCCGAGGAACATAGTGACCTAATAAAGGAATCTAAGTAGAAATCATATAATGGTAGCTAATTTATTATTTATGATAGAAATTGCTATTCATCCCTCCTAATTAATGCCCCTTATCATCCCTCCCACATCCTCACAGTCAGATAACTATCAGATGGATAGAAAAATTGTTTAATCGGTTGCTAGTAAGTTGGACATATGGTAAGAAGGGCTATCCTAAATGAAAAACATGATTACAATAGGCACAATGTCTAAAGAGATGAAATCTATTGTGTAAAGCAGATTTAAAGATTTTACTTGCATAGCTCTCTCTTGCCATGTAAAAGTCCCTCCCTTTGTATTCAGGGTATTTGTCAAACCACTTTTGGACGAATACAAGGGAATCCTTGGCTGTAAGATAGAGAAATCAGCAGGAAGAGACTTAAAAAGAAATGTTGTGATTGAGTGAGATAAATTACTTTACCAATTCTTTTGTTGCCATTGTTAGCTGCATAATTTGATATGCTTGAGTAGGAAAAACCAACATCAACAGGGGATTCAAGGAATAAGATATGGGCCACTGCATTAGAAATCAGACAAAACTTACATCAGAGATGTGACAGAATAAAAGCACAAAGGAGATAGCAATTTCATGATCCTTGCCTTGGTTCCAAGAATACGGATTAGATAAAGGGTCTTCCCATCTGGATGAACATGAAATGGACCAATTTCCTTAGCTTTCCCAAAACCAAATGAAGAACAGTCAGGTCCTGAAGGAAAAATCTATTATAGAAACAAAATGGAATATGACAAACAAGAAACCTAACAACAAACATCTTAAATAACTTTCCAAAAGAATCCAAATTCTATGTAGATAATAGTACAACGGCCAAATCAAGCAAGTGGCTGTGGAAAAGCAGTATGGTGCTTGATCCCATTTGAAATAGGCAACAAAAAACATATTAGAAGCAAATGAAAACAATATACTGGTCTATTTCATCAAACAAAAATGTTTTATTGCCTCCCATTTATTGGTCATCAATGATTGTAATAGTGTATGTAGTCAATGACTGCATTTAATATGCTTGAGTAGGAACTCATATCACTACTTAAGTCGCTTAAACTACTGAATTTGCTGTATCTAACAGCTGCATCCTTTTCAATCTCCACAAGGATGTAGCTTGAGACTGGAGGATCATCTTCACCGATATCATATATTCATCTTGACCAGAGTCATTGCCTAAAATGCAAAGCATTGAACTAATTATGATAAAGAAACTAACATTTACTACTTATATTATTTTAAAACAGGTAGGTTTCTATTACCTTTGCAGGGCTGCATAGAATGATCAGTGAGCCCATATTTTATCCCTACTATAGTCTGAAGGGAACTTTGGCACAGATTTTGATCCATGTCAAGTTCTCCATTTGATGCATGAAGCACACTCTCAAGGAAACAAAGATAGCAGTACACATCGGTGGCCAACAAAATAACACCAACAACAGGTGGAAACATGACAATCAGTAAGAAGAAGCGGGACATTGGCCAGTGAAGTTAGAAAAAAGGAATGAAAACAAAGTGGAAATAGAATTCTGTATAACTGGATAGTAAAGTCCGAATTACAAATGCTAAGGATTGATCCATATATAGTGATCAAATCTCCTAATAAAAAATAAGAACTAAAACAAGGAAATTACTTTGGAAAATTAAAAAATAAGACTTGAATAAACTAACCTATATAATATGAAAGACTAACACTATAGAAAAACAAAATTACGAGCAAATATACTCTAACAAATAGAAACTCGGAATGTCATAAAATACCAAGCTGACACTCACTCAGTATGACCTAAGCAAAAGTTTTGTATCTCATGTGCACCAATTAAGGCCTTTTTTAGAAACCTAGTCACCTAGTTAGAAACCTAGTCACCTAGAAAGGAAAAAATTGTAGTAAACTTCATCAGCAGACTATATAACACCATTTCTAGATAAATAAGGCACACATGAAAAAGTTAATTTCTTGGGAAAAGTTAAAAATAGTATACGAATTTTAAAATCTCTATTAGCACTAACAATGAACTGTCTATTCGGAGAGAAATCCTTCAACAGGGAAAAACAGAACATATATTAATCAATATTGATCAAACATAACATAACCCAAATAAAAAAAACACAAATCAAGACAAAATATATTTTGAAAAAATCATACCAAAAGTTTAAGAGATAAATTAGCAAACTTAACATAAAGAAATAAAAAATAAAAAGACAAACCATATCGATTGAAGCCCTCACACCAAAGAAAAAACAAACCAGAAAACTTCAATTGCCCGGACGTTTCCTCTGCCTTTGATCAAGTTCTCAATTATTTCCTCATATAACGATTGTTGGAGATCGATCCAACAAAGAGAATTTTTTTGTGTGGGAAGATTATGAAATTTTCACTCTCACCAATCGCGCTAAAAATATTAGTGGGATTTCATCCCACCATGTTGCAAACTACAAATTCTTTCACGGGGGTTAAGTGCCAGAATCCAGCCTCTAGTGGTGGTTTTGAAGGAGTCCTCTCATCGATCACCCCTCTCGACTCTCCCTACTACAATATGTCATCACTACTTTCACAGATCCACATCTCTCATGCGCGAGTTTGAAGGAGCGTTCTCTTGCTCGATTGCGAAATCTCCCCTCTAGTTGTGCTTTTGCGGGGGCTTCTCTAATCTCCCTGCTAATGAAGAGCCACAAGTCTCGTTAAGTGACTCTAGCGGGGTACCACGACAAACCCCCACTATTAAACAATATTAGCGGGTAATTTTTATGACCCTCGCTAAAAATTCCCCGCTAGAGGGCACTAATTTTGTAGTGTCATCTCCTAGTCCAACGAATGAATTAACTTTTACTGGCCTAATGACATCTTAAATTGCGTAAGCTTTTTCCGAGGAGTTCCACATCCACTATGATGAAGACACAAAAGTTTTATTATGGATTGGTTCCACTTCTACAAGAATCAATGGAAGAAAACCTAGTAATTAATTAATTCATTTATGTGACATTCATTGCCCTGCAACTCACTCCTGTCACCCAGCACTCGTCTATCCAATTTTTTGGCTGATTTTGAAACCTTGAAATCTTTCAATAGAAATGAGAATCATGAAGCCAACATAAAAAGCTAAACAAGCTATTATATTTAAATTATTCAACATGATCTGCAATATAACCCTTTATTGTAAACTCGATAATCTATCATTTTTTAATTAATTTATCATTCTATTTTGACAACTTAAAAGCTTTTCCATACAAGTACAATTTGCAGAGTACTTCTGTTTGCACGTATAGAGAATTGCAACCATTATAAACCTGCTAAACATGTAAGATATACTCCCTCTGTCCTATAGCCCCATATAAAAAAGATAGAAATTTTTATTGAATGATGAAACTCACTTCTAAAGTAAAGAAAAATAAGCTTATGATACTCTTTTTTTTAAGTACTTAACTACTTAAATTGAACAATATGGAGCTATTAATAAAGAACAATTGTTTTTGCTAAATGGAGCTATTAATTTAGGGTGGAGAGAGTATAATATATAAAGATTGAAAGCACAATGAATTGTTGTTCTTGACTTGCAATTAAAACATCTCCAAGAAGTAGCCTAAGTTGTTGCTATTTATGATGTTAAAACCCCTCAACAGTTTTCGTATCACTAAGCAATACATCTTTAAGACATTTTAGACCTCAAGATTTTTCTTATCACTAAGCCCCTTAATGAAAGTAGTTCCATTAAGCTTATGTAGCAAGGTATTTTTTCTCACAAAAAATTACTATTTTTTACTTCCTTTGTATACCAATACAATTCCTACTTCATTGGACCAAACAAGATGAAAATACGGCAAAAATTTGGTACATTACTTATGTTGACATTCTAGGCTTCTGTTGTACAAAAATATGTAGTGTGGTCTTTATTTTTCTTACATGAAAGTTTTGAGATTAGCTTACTGAAATTATGCTCCAAATGTCAGTGATTTCCCTAATGGCTTCAGCTTTTAGGTGAGTTAGCTAGGTCTAGCATCATATAACAATAAGGTCTTAGGGTTCTAAGGGTCTTACCAAACCCTAGCCTCAACTAATGGCTCTTGTAAAATGCATGAACACAACCGTTAGCATAAGCCATATTAACACAAACAACAAGCACAACATTTTACAAATTAAATAACAAAAAAATAGAAAATGACAAGATCTACCTTGTGGTTTGGCAATGCTTACCTCCACGAGCAACAACAAAAAATACCTTTAAAAACCCCAAAAAATCTCTTGAAAAGGCTTATAAAACTCTCCCTAAAGATTTTTAAAAATACCTTTATGCCTCCCTATAGGAGATCCCGCCTTAGTTTCACACTATTTATCTTACAAGAGCTTCCTTACATACATGCTAAAACCCATAAACCCATAACAATAATTGGTTTTATAGGACTAATGTTGGTTGACTAGAACCCGTACAAGGTAACTCCAAATTGAAGTAAAGCATGTAACTAACTTGAATTCAAGTGATCAATTACTCGTCCCACACAAAAATGTGTTGATGCCGGTAAGTTTGCAAAATACATCATGGCTTTAATTCTACAAGTCACTTGAAAGAATAACATGACTTGAGACTTGGTAAGTTTGCAAAATGTATAGTTGTATCTTTTGTCAATGTGTTTTGTTCGGGAATGAAATGATACATTCTTTGACAATTATATAGGACATTGGCTATCACTATGCGATGGACTATATAATCATGTTCTTTGTCCAACTCTTTCATAAAAATTTGAAGTCATTGTAATTGTCAACATAATAGTCTTTTACAACCTTTACATCCATGAAACAATTACATTACCCAATGAGAAAAAAACCATGAGTGCTTCACCTCCCATTTAGATCACCTATCATATCTAACTCCACATAACTAGATAACTCCACCTTAGTTTTACCATTAACTAAGGACAAATTTGTAGTACCTTATAAGTCCCTAAGAATTCACTGCATAGCTCTCTAATGTTCTTGTCTTGAATTACTTATATATCTAGTCACAACTTCCTCTGCATGAAATATATTCGGCCTAACATACATCAAGAGTCATAACTATTGATGCGTACAACACCTTGGCCATTTCTAGGTGTTCCTACTATGACTTGGGACTATTCCTCTTACTCAGTTTCAAATGAGCTAATGGTGTACTTCTTACCCCCAAGATTTTTACACACTTTTTCTTAAAAATTCATGAAATTGTTTTGTAATACAATGATTGTAAACTATGGAAAATGATCAAATCTGAAACATGTGAAATAATTTTTATAGATTTAAATCATCATACATTCATTTTCTGACAAAACTCTCTTTTAAATCATCCTACGAACAAACAAAACATTCTCAGGTGCGAACTAAAACCAAAAAATATAAAATAAATTGTCATGGTCATGGGCTTAATCATAAATACATCTCAGGCATCTTTGAGTATATATTTTATAATTTAAATAATATAAAATAAATAAAACATACATTATTTGCACCGTATAGATCTATATCTTGCAAATAACACTGTTTATTTGCAACGTATAAACTATATGTTGCAAATAACGTATAATATTTGTGATGTATATATCTAAACATAGCAAATTATATATGTTATTTGTGATGTTTAGATATATATACCTCACAAATAATAGATTATTTGTGGCATAGTGTTATATATGTCACAAATAATATATATTATAAATTAAATATATTTTATAATTCTAAATAAATAAAATATAGTTATATATTTATATATTAAATAATATATTTTATAATCTAAATAATTTAAATTACATAAAATATATATTATTTACAACGAATATAACCATTCGTCCCAAATTACGTATATTATTTGTAACGTATAGCTATGAATGTTACAAATAAACTATATTATTTGCGATGTTTGCATATATATGTCGCAAATAGATTTTTTTGGCAGGGATGCTTTATTGATAAATGTCTTAAATATTAATGTTAATGTGACACTTGTGTAAAATGTCATTAAAAATTTATGTTTTTAATGACATTTATTAAATGACATTATTAGTCACTTTTAGAGACTCTTTTATATATGTCGTTAAAAGCCTTTTTTGTTATAGTGGAACTCGAACTAAATTGATAATTACTAGGGGTGTCAACGAGTCGAGCTGAGTTTTGGACTTGCATAGCTTGAACTTCAACTGTTGGAGCTGGGTTGGACCCCAACTTGAAGCTCGAATAAGCTCAAATTTTTAGCTCGAGCTTGGCTCGAATTAGAAATCTAAAGCTTGGCTTGAGATCTAGCTCAATTGAACTGCAATAAGCGAATCATGAGCCTAAGCTCAATTTGGGCTTGAACTAAAAAAATAAAAGTAATATATCTAAAGTGCATGAAGTACCACATATACTAATATACTTTTACTATTAAATATAAAAAAAATACACTTCAACAAGTATTATGACTATACCTTGAGCATATGACTATAGTCACTAGGAAAGAAGAAAACCATGATAAGTGAGTTTTAGGTAAATATGCTAAAAAAATGCAGCATTACCATTTTTCTCTCTTTATGTGCATATAATCACTAAAAATGATGCAGAAAATAAAAATTCACTTAGCAACATTACCATCTGTATATATCTTTGTATTTTCTTTTCTTTAAATGCTTATAAAATGAATATTCTTTAACCTTAGTATGCCTCTAAAAAATTCCTAATTACGTGTAAAAAGAGAAACATTATGCAATCTGAGGACAGTCTCATTGTCATGCTTCAATTTTCAAAAGAATATCTAATCATTCTTTTATAAACTAAGGTTGGTCCCCTTAAATTAAGTTACTTTTAGAAGAATTTTTTTTAGTATATTAGTGAGATATCATGTTGACCCCTCATATATTTATAGCTCCATTTGGTTTCTCAATTGAACTAATTTTAGTTAATCTTCAAAAACCAAATAGAGCTATTAATTTGGGACAGAAAAATTATATTAGTGTTTGCGTCTCTAATATTTTTATTTTTAAAGAATATACATCATACATAGAAATTATATATTCATTACAATTTAACGAAGATATATATCATAAACAAAATTTATATGAGTTTGGGCTTACGTATCATGAGCCATTATATCGAGATCCGAGGGCGTAAAAAGACATAAATCAATCTGCCTCTTCAGTTATGTGTGTTGTTGGATCAAAATTTGAGGGTGTATGACATCAGGGTTCACGCAGTTGTGAGTGAGGCTTAAATCATATAAACATGTATCGTATATCATATATAATATATAATATTAGTACATATATGTGATTATATGTCATTTTATGTACTTCATCTATCCTATATTAATAACTCAATTTAATTTTTAAAAATAAACTAATCGAATAGAGTTATTAATCTAGAATGAGAGTAATATGTTATAAATATATATTTAAATTAATAAATATATTTATATAAAAAATATATATTATTTATATATAATTTTAAAATTATATTTGACTTCAAGCCGAGTAGAGTTGACTTTGAGTTTTATTCAAGTTAAATCGAGCATAGGTGTGTTTAAATTCTATTCAAGCATATTTGACCTTAAATTAAGTTCAAGTCGAGCCTAATTTGAACCAAGTTAAATTAAGCCCAGCTCATTTGACGAGTCACCTCGTTAACTACTCTAATCCTACCCATGAGACCAATAAATCTAATCATATTAAAAAATTAATGAACTTACTGGGTAAATAAAAAGTGATTTCCAAGTCGTTCGTCGCATAAGCAGGCCATGTTCAGTACACAGCTATGCATCATCAGCTTTAAGTAGCCTCACTACTAGCCATAAAGCCTACAACTTGCGTTGAAAGTATGACACAAAGCTATATACACTTGTAACAATTGAAAGATAGGACGCGTTAGTTTTGAATCAAATATATGGAACTTCTTGTATGAAGCAACCGTGTGGGGTCGTTAGGAACCACATTAAATCATTTCACTCCTGTCTTTCTTTTTTTTGTCAAATGTCATGGCAGGCCGTAGTCAACATGGGCCATTTAGCAAAAAGTAAAACACAACTATTTATTTTATCGGTAAGTGGCCAAAGCCAAACTCCAGTACTAAAAAAGAAAGAATACTAAGTTCAAATCACATCCAAGTAAAACCTATTTTAATGTAGGTAAAGAACAAAATCAGCTCTTGCTGTTGTCATAAACGGATTAGAAATTAAGAAAAAAAGAGTGATTGTAGTGTGTATATGATCGGCAAGACCCAAACAAAATGATATGCAAGACCAAAGTTTTCTTAGCACTAACGTGTCTCATATTTTTTAGATGTTGTAGTTCGGTTTAAAAATGGTCTTGCTTCCCAAATACTTCCTTCGTCCTGAAATGATATGCAAGACCAATGTTTTCTTAGCATTAACGTGTCTCATACTTGTTAGATGTCAATGAGCATTTCACGAGCTGTGGTTGGACTGGTAGCTAGGCAAGAACAACAATGTGAAATTGTGAATACATATGGGTACAAGCTAGTATTTGTGAAATATTAAAAGTCATGGTTACCGCTGCGGCCTGCATCTCTACGGTCGTGGCGAGCAATTGCAGCCCCCGGCAAGTAGGCTACCGCAGCCTGCAGATCTGCAGCCACGGGGAGCAAGCCACCGTGGCTACCTTGCCCATCGTGGGCTAGCCGGCTGGGCGATGGGCAAATATTAGCCGGAAAAAAAATAATCAAGCACCGGCGCTAGAGAAGACACAGGCATTGGGGTGGGCAGTAACAAAATAATGAGAGGTCATGACGATTTCTAGTTGAACACGTCCATTTCCCATAACTAATACGAATACCACAAAATGGCAGAAAAGCTTCAGTAGCCGTTTACTAAACTATTGTACATTGTCGTTTTGATGTTTACTATATATTTACAGTCATAAAAATTAGTAACGATTGACCAAGTTGGTTGAGCATTTGAAGTAAAGCAGCTGTCTAAATGACTGCTGAGACAAAGTCTTTGAAACCCTGAACCCTTGGACATTAGAGGAAGGTTCCTAAGTGGGGTTGGTAAATATGAACGCATAAGAAACCAAATTTTTTGACTTCAAGAAGATTCTGTAGACACTTTGTGTTCACATTAAAATCCTATTAGTTGGCGGTATCACCACCCAATGAGATTTCGCCATGACTTGTTTCCTTAGGTGTAGAAGAAAGTGAAGACGAAATTGAACATATCTTTCTGTTAAGGTATCCAATTCATGAAATAATTGTCAGATGATGAATTCACAATTATATAGTTGTGATTTGTGACAATTCTACTAACTTGGTTCTATTGGCAAATTCGGTCAAGGAGCTTTGTCTTCTGTATAGCACGTCTTGCCTGAAAGAATTGTGCGTGTGGGCCAACCAAGCTCCAGGTTTTTCAACAGGTTGACCCTCAGAAGTCCAACAAATGCCACTCGGTCGGGCAAGATTCAGCTATATATACCAGCTTTCCATGCAGCTTCCTCCTCAAAGCTTCAAGCTCCTAGCTCTTCTTCAGCCATTTGCTAACTCCCTGAGCCATGACTTCTTCTTCCATTGCTTTGCTTTCTTTCTTCATGCTGATCTTCTACTTTTCAGCCACTTCTGCTCAGCTGTCTTCTACTTTCTACTCATCGTCATGTCCCAAGGCTCTGTCCACCATTCAGTCTGCAGTCAAGTCTGCTGTCGCCAATGAGAAGAGAATGGGAGCCTCTCTTCTCCGTCTCCACTTCCATGATTGCTTCGTCAACGTAAGATATTTATCTTCATTTCACCCCATTATCAACCTAATCTGTAATCTAGTTCCTATGGTACTTCATAGATATCGTGAACAAAGAAAGTATCCTCTAGATTGTCTTTGATTGCATCCAGTAGATTGTAAAAAGACGTAGTAATGGTTTCACTAGTACATATATAGTTAGCATGTCGCCTAGAAATGATTATAGGATAGCAACGGAGACGATATGGGTCAAATTGTGTTTTCAGTAGAGAGAGTACCACAGACACCTGCACAACTAGGACGACTCAACAAGTTTATCGAACCTGGGTCAGACAAGGATTCATACGCATCAATAAGAAAGTTGAAAGAAGAGAACCTGCATCTGCTTCTAGAGTACTTGTTTATTTGGATTCCCGACAGCCATTGTTTAAGACAGCAGCTCTGGTGCCCAAGCATGTATCACATGCAGAAAAGCTGTGTGATGTGTAGACCAGAGCCAATCTTGTATCTTCCATCTCATTCCTGTGAACCGTCTTCTACTCGAATCATACAGAGACCTCATCGGCATATCGGTATCTCTTAATTTGTGCATAATTCACGGTCATCTATTCCACGCTGTCGGGGAGCGAGAGAGAATCACTTTAAAAGAACAATCTTGAATGTGCCTAAAAATGATGTTAATTTTGCTGTGTTGAAGGGTTGTGATGGTTCGATTCTGCTGGACGATAACTCAACTTTCACCGGGGAGAAGACGGCAAATCCTAACGCCAATTCGGTGAGAGGGTTCGACGTCGTCGACACCATCAAGACTAACGTGGAGAGCGTGTGCCCAGGAGTTGTCTCATGCGCAGACATCCTGGCCGTGGCCGCTCGTGATGCAGTTGTAGCTGTAAGACTTCTTGTGACCTTTAACAAGCCCTTGATGATCGTATTATGCCAGTAAGTTTGCTAATCTAAGCTTAACATGCGTGGAATGTTAGTTGGGTGGACCGACATGGACAGTTCAATTAGGAAGGAGGGACGCCACTACAGCCAGCCTAAGCGATGCAAACAATGACATCCCAGCACCAACATCCGATCTAAGTGCCCTCATCTCTGCTTTCTCCAATAAGGGTCTCAGTGCCAAAGAAATGGTTGCTCTCTCAGGTGATTACTTTTTCGTACTTCAAAGGCATTAGCTATCCTAAATTCAATAACATCAAGCTCTTTTTGGCATTTGGGTTTGTGAAATTTCTTGTGATTTGACACATATAAGATGAAGATAATCTCATTGTGAATTGCGTCTGTTCTCCAGGATCTCACACCGTTGGACAGGCCAGGTGCACATCATTCCGAGCACGAATCTACAACGAAACCAACATTGACTCCTCCTTGGCTACTTCTCTCAAGTCCAATTGCCCAAGCACCGGTAGCGACAACAATCTTTCTCCTCTTGATGCTTCCACGCCTACTTCTTTCGATAACAGCTACTATAAGAACTTAGTGAGCAACAAGGGTCTTCTGCACTCCGATCAGCAACTCTATAACGGAGGATCCACTGACTCTCAAGTCAGTAGCTACAGCTCCAACTCTGCCACTTTCTTTTCCGATTTTGCTAGTGCAATGGTGAAGATGGGGAGCATTAGTCCCCTCACTGGGACCAGCGGGCAGATCAGGACCAACTGCAGGAAAACCAACTAAAACATTAATGGGCTTACATTTACTACATGTTTCTCTCTTCTTCTGTCCACTGTTTGATTAGTTGATGTGACAAAATAAGATGATGGATGAGATTTCGTCATGTAACCAGTTAGATACAGTTATAGAGGATACTTCATGGGCTTATTGTTCTTTTCTTTTCCTTTTGTTTTTTCTTCCATACACGTTGTTGTTGTGATTATAAGGACTGCTAGAACGCTTTTAACATATAAGCAGCAATAAATCGGATCTTTGTGGGACAACGACGGGCAGAAATTAAATAAGAGAAACACAATAATTTACGTGGTTTGGCAACAAAAAAATTACAAAACCCTTACACACAAACAATAGCTTCTTAAGCACAACTCTCCCTTTTCATTCTCACGTGAACACTCACATCTCACCCAAAGTTCATTCCAAGCACTTTTTTTTTATCGGTAAAAAGATATGGGGGGATAACCAAGCACCTATTTGGGTTGGGATAAGCATGAACATAAAACTCTCTCACCCTCATCCCAAGTATGTTAGGCCATTTTGGCTTAGGATAAGCATAGCCAGATCAATGCTTATCTTAGGTTAAGAGTCCACAGGCTGAGGAGTTTTCACGTGATCAAACACACATTTGGTCATACATACACATTGGGAAGTTACAAACTTCTACGCGTTTACTTGTTTGTTAGTCACTTCCGAGCAATCTCCTTAGTCAGAATTGTGAAAACATTATACATAACAATTCTCAAGAAATGTCAGATGTGCTTATATTGTGTCAACTCTCAAGTAGGTTTACATAAGGAAATAGCCTGGAAAATAAAGACATCGTCATCAAGAAATTTGTCCCCCCTACAGTGCATGACAAACTTATTGTGTATTTATAAATTTGGTAAATAATGGACCGTTGTTTGTCGACAGTAGGGAAAATGCTAGACCCACTGAAAAAATATGCATAACATTCCCCCCAACCGTGTTGATCCTATCAGAGTAGATAGCATGAACATGCATGTCGGTAAATGAGATTAATTAATGCACACATTTTAGAGCTGATAACAACATTTGGGATGCCTTTACGACATCCAGCAATTTGGAAAAAGGATATGATATGATGTCTGAACAACTTTCACAAGGAATTTCCTTTTATGTAGTTCATTATTTATCTATCTTATCTTGGGGAATAACGTTATTCTGATTTGTACTCTCCTGTGCTTAATAGAAGGGGTTCCTACCCCCATGTACCTATAAAAAAGACTTTCACAAAAAATTGGCCATGTTTATTGACATGGTACTTTGTAATTTTAACTTGGAAAAAGTCAATATACGTAGATATGGCACATGTTAGATCCCAGGGCGGGCAGGTGGATCCAAACCTGCTTATCCCTTGAGTAACAGGCACTGCATGATCAAAATCGTGCGGCCCTGATGAAATCATGCTACCTTCTTGCATCCAGTCCACACAATCATCACGTGCGCTGAGCACATAGTAATTAGACTAATTTAATTCATATAATTTTACCGTAAATTCCACCAATGAACGGTCTTACATAACAGAATATTCATGTGCAGTCTTGTCGTTTCTAAACTCTTAGCTTATGAATGATGGGACTTCCACTTCTTTATTTTAGTTCATTAAAAAATACTCGGATTATAGGAATTTAAGTTAAAAAATGGATGTTGATATTCCTACTCCATTTCTCCACACCAAATGCCTACTCCATCCACCACCATGAGAAAATTAATTTTCAGTGATATTATTAGGAGTACTAAAGATGTACTATTAGCGGCACTTTTATAAAGTGCCACTAAAGATAAAAAAACGTTTCTACAAATAGCGTTGTTGTAAAGTATCGTAGAACACCGTTAAAAAATAACTTTTAGTGACGCTTTTTCCTAATAGTCCCTAATTCAATAACTTACAAAAATAAATACCAGCAAGTACACATTTAGCGTCATTTTATATGAAAACACCGGTAATATATTTAATATAGAAAATAATTATAATCTAATCTTAAATTAAGATAAAATAATTTATAGAGATTTAATTTTTCCTATCCAATTAAAGGTAAAGTAGGCTCTTGGTATATCAAAAGTGGAGTAGGAATATCATTTCCCTAAAAAAATTATATAAATAGAACTCAAAAGGTGTTGATCAAGACCCACTTAATTACATTTAATATATATATATATATATATATATATATATATATATATATATATATATATATATATTCTCAATTTATAATATTTTAAATGGTTATTTGGTGTAAATAATGATTAACTCACACACATAATACAAATTTTGACTATTCCTCATAAAATTTAAAAAACATAAAGCTTTTATTATAACTTAAATCATGTCAATTTGAGTCGGGTTAGCTAATTAACTAGTATGTTTTGTTGAAACCGAATTGACTGGTTATTTAGGTCCAAATCCCAAATGAAGACACTTTATAGTCGGGCCTGAGTTTACTGGTTAGTGTTGAATTACATACAAAAAAATTGTACTTTCTACAAATAGAACACTTTAAATATTACAAAAGGAGTACTTTATTACGTTTAAAAATGTAAATATCCGTGCAGGTACTATACTATTTTCGAAACAAGTACAAAAATAAATTAATAAAATGATACTTATATAATTAAGAGTAAGAATAAAATTATACAACTATATTGTGCAAAAGTTAGCCTACACACTTGCATGGGAAGCATTCCTTGCATAAGCTCATAGGCTAGGATATTGGTTGATGGAATTGTCTAGCATGCCCAATTTTTATGAACAACGCTTGGTGACTAATAATAAGAGACTCTTACATCACCAAGGAAGTAGTGAAAGAGAAATTTGGGAACTAGATTTAGCAATTTCCTAAGTTCCTCCCTCCACATGTCCACTAGTCATGCATTATAGTCATGGTGGGTAGTTATAAAAACATCATGGAGGATCATGCAACGGCCCTAACAGTAGGTTGGATTTTCAATAGCCGTGTGATCTTGATTACACGACTCACTTGCATGGTAAACACATTATATTGAATTGATTTTGAAAACAATAGGTTGGATTTTCAATAGCCGTGTGATCTTGATTACACGACTCACTTGCATGGCAAACACATTATATTGAATTGATTTTAAAAAAAAAATGCCATAGAGAGGGAATCAATCAGGTCACTTGGGGGTCAATTGAGCTAATTGTAGATTTATGTTGATTTTGAGTCCCTATAAAGTTTTGACTTTAAAAACTAAAAAGTTGAATTGATTGGTTGTTAAAGGAAAATGATATCTTCACATTTAGGGTTGTTTGGGTACTGAATTAATTTAGTGGCGAATTAATTCAAAAAATTCACTGCTGAATATGAATTAAGTTTGGCAAGAGAATTTGTTAAATTAAATTCAGATGTCACATCAAATCTAGTTTTAAAACTTTAAATTAATATAACTCTCTTTTTCGAACTCGGATATGCTTTTTCTTGGTAACATTACACTTCTAAATTTAAGCTATATCAAAGAAGATCCCACAAGGGTAGGTAATTTTGAACTTTCAAAGTAGGCCCTACCTATATGACATGTTTTTCGAGGTTCAAATCGATATGAACGATAACCATTGAAAAATAATAAAATCTGTAATTTTTAAAATAGTGATTAGGAGACTGAATTGATTGAATCACCTCATGAGGTGATTCAGTGATTTAGGCTGATTCAGGCTTGAAACAGCCTTAATCTAACTTCAGTGCTAAATTTTTAATTCATCGCAGCTTCAGTACACAAACAAGATTCTAATAATTCAGTATTGAATTGAGTCTGAATCGATTGAATCTTCCACAGATTCAGTATCCAAACAGCCCCTTAAAACACACACAAAAAACAAACATATAAGTTTTGATTGGTCTAGATAAGTGAGCCCATGTAAATTTTGAGTGAGGCCCATTTGTTAAGTCCAATCAAAACTCTTGTGTAAATTTTTGTATGCATTTTTATTGTAAGAATATCAAGATATGTTTCTAAAATAGAATTTTAAAACTAAAATAAAATATATGAAACTCAACTTTCAATTTTGTAACGGTGCATGACAGTGCTCGTTACTGATCAGCCGACCCCCCATCACATTATACAGTCGATGCCATAGTTAATGTAAAATTCCACTAAAAAATCTTCATACAATATGTAAAAAACAAGCACGCGAAAAATATTAACATTTCCACAATATGTCCTTATCATACTTGACCATATTATGTTCTAAATTTGCAATTAAGTGCGATGTCCTCCCTAGTTAACCTTCCTACAGTTGGTTCTTATCTCCCCATTCGTTCCTGTGAGGGGCTGGATGTTTCCCATTTTTATCATGCCCTTCACAAAGTCCTTGAAGAAGGCAGAAGGCTTTGTCACATAGTGCTGCACTATGGAAGCAGTAGAAGTCGCATTCATGAGCTCCTGGTCCGATTGGAGAAGGCCCTTCTGGCTCAACAAATTCCTAAAGTAGCAATTGTCGAATTGTGTTGGTGTGGCAGCATCAAGACGGGCCAGTGAGTTGTTCCTCCCAATTCTGGGGCATTTCCCTTGTAGCTTAGAGGCGAAGGAAGCGTCTATATTGGAATCGTTGTAGATTCTATTACGAAATGTTGTGCATCTGGCTAGCCCTATGGTGTGTCCCCCTTACAGAATGATCACAAAACACAATCAGTTGTTATTATGTTCAAAAAGCACGTATGGGTATTATCAGAAATTACCAAAAGACTTAGAATAAAAGAGAAAGAAAGAAGTTAGCAAAAGAACACTGTGGTTAAAGGGAAAGTACCAGAAAGAGACACTAGGTCTGTGACTGAGAGCCCTTGGTTTGAAAAGCTAGTGATTAGGGCACTGAGATTGGATGCTGGTGAGGGAATATCATTGTTTGCAGCAGTGATGTTGGCAGTTGTTCAGTCTCTTCTTCCAAGCGGAACCTTCCATGAAGGGCCACCCAACTGAGTAGCACCAAAACAAAACTCTCATTAGAGCAGTCCAAATGAATGAACCTAAATCATTGTTGATCAATGAAGACCCACAATTTAATTAGCTGCATCTTCTTTGTGCCTTTGAGGTTGAACTCGGTTTATATATGGTCAAAAAGGCAAGAAGAAACCAAAAGGAACAAGCAACCCATTTAATAAGATATTAATAAAAAAATAAAGAAAAGTCATTTCAATATCCTATATAAGTTTAAGTTTGTCAATGCGCGCATTTGAAGATCGAAGCAACCGATCGGTCCTAATGAATTCAATCCACTATGAACCTTCTTTGGTTCACAAAAGAAAAATGTTTTCCTGATTAGTTCTATCTGACCAGCCCACATAAGGTAATGAGAAATGTTTTCTTCACCAAATTCGCATGACTAGTAGGCATGTGAAGGGGGGAAACATGACTAGCTTTTCTCTCACCAAAATTGGTGATGGGTAGGAAAACTGGTGAGGCTAGACAAGTCCTACTGTAATTAGTGCCCCTTTATATTCCATGTTTGGAGGTAGGCTGGTCAGAACCTGCTAGTTCAGACAATCATTCAGTGGAAAATTTTTTTGAACAATTCTTGAAGCAAAAGTGGTCACTAGCTAATCGTCCAATGGGTGCCCTTGCATGATTCTCAGCTTCATACTCGGGTTGCCCTTTGTATGCCTATCAACGGCGATTAGACGGCTAACCGACTGCTTCATATTCGCAAGCAACACTTCCATGAGACTGCACTCAAACGCATTGAAGGATAATATTAAGCAAATTCAGATGATTATATCAAATTGCAGGACTTACCACCACAACTGAATCATGAGCGGCCAGGGCAAGGATATCAGCACACGAGACGATTCCAGGGCAAGCTTCTTCCACTTTCGATTTGATTCTGTCGACTACCTCGAAGCCTCGAACAGAATTTACATTTGGATTGGCGGTTTTCTCCCCAGTGAAATTTGCAGTGTCATCCAAGAGTATAGACCCATCGCAGCCCTAATTATAGATATCATATCAGCCCAGATAATCATCTTCTTTAATGCCATGCGAATTAATATTCGAAAAATACGTAAAGAGATAGACAGAGGTACATTAACAAAGCAGTCATGGAAGTGGAGACGAAGCAAGGAGGCTCCCATCCGAGTTTCATTCTTGATTGCATCAATCACCGCTAATTTCACAATCTGGTTCAGGCCTGGACATGAACTTGAGTAATGCTTTGTTGATAGCTGGCTGAAGGATACACCACAAAAGCACAGCAAAGTTACAATGAAGCAGAAATGGCAGCTAGAAGCCATAGACACTAATGTGTCCCGGAACCAAATGCTTTCCTTGACAGGAGCAGGAGACGGACTCCCCATATAAAGACATCAATGATGATACGTGGATCGACCTTCATGTACCGTAGAGCCGACAGCATTAAAGAAATCCATGTAAAAAATAACGGATATATGCTACATGGAAGATTTTTTATGCGGCAATTTTTTAGATGAACAGCTCCTATGTGTTAATTAAGTTGGCTGTCACTTCCATGCTACGTACGCTTGTTTTGCCGCGAACGTGATGTCTCTTTACATTGCCTTGCCAACTGCACTATTCCTACTTTTGGGAAGTGACTAACATGTGCATTGCTGCATTCTTCTACAGCTATTTAGGTTGTCAGTCTTTTCATAGCTTCTTTCCTCCTGCCAAAGCCAAGTGGCCAAACCTTCTGGGGTCCGGATCGTCTGTATTATTGCATTGAGCTCTGGCTAAGGTCCTCATATACTGAGTGGGCAAGTAAAAGCCAACAGAGTTTTTCGTTTTCGTCACGTCCATTTCAAAGGTGGGGCCTGGACAGCTATTCTTCCCTTCATTGCCGTCATCTTTTCTTCGATAATGGGAGTAAGTTGTTGGGCGGCCCTTTCAAATGCACGTGCTGATCTGCCCATGCAAACTTCCGACGCTTTAGTAGATTTACTTATTGTTGAATTTTCTTCGTCGGTGATGGAAAAGTTATTCACTTCATAAATTTGTTCTGGAAAAGGAATTTGTCTGAAACTGGAACCAATTCGATTCCCTTCCCGTTTTTCAATAATGTATGTCTCTTTTGGCAATTAAAGGCAGAACAAATTCTCTCTACTGTAGAGATTTAACACAAAGTGAATAAAGTGCCTTATGATCAATATGATCTCCATTTTTGTACATCCAAATCCAATTTTTCATCGTTCATAAAAAATTAATTTCGTTTTTATCAAATATAAACTTTATTCTGAATCCTTATTCAACTTGATCTTCTCCATTGTTTTCATTTTCCAAAACATTTTGTCAATATGCACTTTTTTCTTTCTTTCGGGACCTTTTTCTAAGAAGGTCCTATATGAAACTTACTGTTGGTTGTGATTATCACACACAAAGAGATAAGACTACTCCCCTCCGGATTTGATCCCAAGACTTTGGCTTTAAAGCATGTGAGATACCACCGAATAGATTTAGCTTTTAGGAAACGGAACACTGTAAAATTTATGTGATATTTCAACAATTTTATTTTCTCATTTTTTTAGATCGATAAATTGGGGATACCCCGTTGCCCCCTTCTATTAAATCAATAAATATATAAGAGGAGATTACAAGTTCCATTTGCAAGCAAAAAATGGGAAATTGTGAAGAATTTTGAAAAGATATGTATGAGATGTAAAATAATCCCTGACTTCCGTTTTACAACTTTGTGGCAAGATTCAGTCCGAAAGATTCAAGAATTCCTTTCCCTCCCTCCAAAGGTGATTGGTTTGCAATTTTGATGAAAATCCATAACATACTAGCAAGAGGTTTATGACTGTAACAAAAAAGAATAGATGTTCGTTGGACTTGCATAATTTACAAGAATGAGTCTATACGCACCCTAATAATCTCCTCCGTACCCTGATAACCCCATAAACTCACTTATGAATTTATAAGTAGGGTACTTAAAAGCATTAGTGGGGTACAACGTAGACAACAATTCACCATTAGCAACCTCTCTATTCTAAAAGTAATCTAAAGTCAAAAAGTTACCTTGCAACATTAGCCACGACATAAATGAATGGCAGATGATATTATACTTTATTTTATAAGTAAATAGGGTAGGAGCCACCTCAAAGAATTAACAAGGATCAAGAGAATTTACAACCTTACAAAGACAAAAAAGAAAAAGAAGAAAGTGACAAATGTCATTTCTCAACAACATTGTTGTTGGCCCAATTCTCAAAGATTACATTCAAGTAGAAATACTTGCCGGCCTGAACTTATAATCATAGCAAAAACTAGCTCCAACCAGGTACAAGCGTTATCTTTGAAAGTGATTAATTCTTTTTAACAATACAATTTGGCCATGGAGGAATTGCATCTGACTTTGACGTCGAGGACAGCTGATTGAACCTGGTAAACGTGCAACGGCTGGGGTGCACCTCCAACATCGGACTCTACTACTTTGAAACTTAGGCTCTACTACATGGTGATTTCCAGACCCATGACTGCCTTTTTGCTAGTGCTTTATTTTTGTCGGTGGGTTTGTCTAAGCACTGTTTATTGGTCCCCAACCCTACTTTAGTTGTGATATTAAAAAAACTTCACACGTGTCTCATGCAATAGAGGTGTTTAATAGACAATGGATAGGATCAACCATGTCGATATATTTTTGGTAAGTAATTAATGAATTTTATTAAGGTCAAAGAAGATTACAAGACTAATCCTCCCAAAAGGATTGTGAGAAAGAACAATGCAAAATAATCTGGTCCTTGAGATCAAAAGCATCTGCAATACTCAAAACTTAGGTGAAGGATTTGCTTTGCAATTATAATCTTATTCCTCGATGAATTTTCAATTTTTAAAAACCAAACATAACCATTATACAAGTGACTAATTTTTACCAATACTCTCTACACCTTACATTAATAGCTCCATTTGGTTTTTTAAAATAAATTAATTTAAATTCATTTTGAAAACCCAGATGAAGCTATTATTCAGCACAAATGGAGTTTATGAAATGATACTTACAAATTAGGTAAGTGACAAAAAGTTGGTAAGAATGGAAGTAACAAAAAAACAAAGAGAAAAGGCATAAGCAGTTCTTCTCCATATGGCCCTCACTATCCCAGTCATTTGAGTGTTGAAAATGGGCATCACACTTTGACTTAGCAAGACCCTTGGGTGGGTTTTCCTCCTATACTAAATAGTTATGTCTGCTAGACTATTTTGGTTCAGAAGATGATGTGTTAACTCATTTTGTTCAGGAAGGCAAATGGAATTTGTCCATGCCACAAACATTGATGACAAATGAAGTTAGAAACTTTTTACATATTAATAAGCTTATTCTCACAAATTCACTGGATATATATGGTTGAATTAAGCCTGTAGGTGTTTTCACTTAGAAAACTACTTGGGAAAGAATTTGACACCAATCTCCTGTTTGGCCTTGTTCTAAGTTAATCTGGTATAAAAATAGAATTAACTAGTAGTCTATGATTTATTGGTTAGCCTTGCAAAATGGTTTACTTATTCATAATAATTTGTGCAAGAAGGGTTTTCATTTGGTCAATATATGTTTTCTTTGTTAAACTCATCTATATGATAAGTCTATCTATAAGATGGTTCTGACAAAATGTAATATTCTCATGATTGTTTTCAATTATCATGGAGAACTTAGATGGCTTTTGAAGTTCATGGAGTGGAATACACATGTATGTATTCTTTTCGAAATATGGTTCAACATCTAAGAGAGAAACATATAGTTGTATCTTTGTTGATAAAAGGGTCCCTATAGACAAATTAGTCAAATCTATAATTTCTCTCACACCTTGTTTCAACTGCCTTTGGTCTTAGGTGTCACGCTCTGGCACACGCCACCCCTGAGTTGAACCTGGTCCAAGGAGGAAGCAGCATACGGTGCGATGAGGTATAGTTGAATTGCAGAAGACTTAACCCATTCTTAGGTAGAACACACCATGGAGTTGCACATGTATACTTTGTATAAAAGGAAAATGAGCAATAAAAGGACTACTAATTACAAACATTAGTCTGCTCATAGCCACATACTTAGCCATAAATAAGTTTACACATGGCTAAAATAAGTTTAAGCCAACAATAACTAACAAAAGTTGAAGCCATCAAGGGCTAACAAGAGTGTGAAGTAGAGTCAAATGTATGTATCTCAACATAACATAAATAACTTATCATAAAACCAAACATCTCTATACATCCCCTCTCAATGATCAACATCATCCACATGCTCAACATAGAGTTCATTTGAACAACCTACATAGTATGACATGCAGCCCCAAAATAAAACACAAAACAAAGAGGTGTGAGTCAAAACTCAACAAATGTTTTAATATAGAAAGTGAATTCATAATGACAACATAGGCATGATCACCATAACATTCATCACATAATTAATCACTATGCTCATTTATGATGGAGCAATCACATAAACCTATACCACTTGTGCATTATGTCATAATTTACATTTCATAAGCCACTACAACAAAATGTACTATTAGCGACACAAAACTAAGCGTCACTTAAAAACTACTAATGGCGGCACATAAAAAAGTGTCGCAAAAAAATCACTACTAGCTAATAGACATATATTAGCGACGTATAATCTAAAGCATCGGTAATAGTTATATTATTAGCGATGCTTTGGACAAGCGTCACTTAAAGATATATATATTTAAAAAAATTAAAATGATTAGTGATGCTTTTCCATAAGCATTGCTACTAGTTTTAACAATAGCGATGCTTGTCAAAAAGCATCACTAATAGTATTGATAATAGCGACGCATGTAGACAAGCATCGCTAATATCTTTATTAATTAATAAATATTAAAATATTTATAAAATTATTTTTAAATATAATATATTTTCTTCAATATTGACTATTTGTATAAATAATAAATAAATATTAAATTTTCAATAAAAGGCATTGTCAATATATAATAGATTAAACTTTCACTATTGAAATATAATATATTTTATTTTTAAAATTTTCTTATTAATTTTAAGGTATAATTTATAATAAAAGAGAGAGAGTGAGAGAGAGGAGACAGAGAGAGGAAGAGAGAGAGAGGAGAGAGAAGAGAGAGAGGGGGGAGAGAGGAGAGATATATAGGGAAGAGAGAGGGGAGAGAGAGAAATAGAGAGAGAGTAGGGAGAGAAAGGAGAGAGAGAGAGTGAGGAGAGGCGAGAGAGAGAGAGGAAAAGAGAGAGAGAGAGGAAGAGAGGAAGGGAGAGAGAGGAGGAGAGAGAGAGGAGAGGGAAGAGAGAGAGGGGAGGGGAGAGAGAGGAGAGACAGAGAGGAGGGGAGAGAGAAGAGGAAAAGAGAGGAGAGACATAGGAGAGATAGAGAGGAGGGAGAGAGATAGGTGGAGGGGAGAGAGGAGAGAGAGGGGAAAGAGATGAGAGAGAGGGGAGAAAGAGGGGGGAGATTATTGTTAATTATTTTTAAAAAAAGTATTAGTGACACATATACATATGTGTCACTAATAACTAAGATATTAGCAACACACACGTGTATGCGTCTCTAATAGTGTAGTGTATTAGCGACGTATACAAATATACATTGCTAATATATTATACTATTAGCGACGCATACACGTACATGTATGTGTCGCTAATAGCATTTTTTTAAAAAAAATTAAAATTAAAATAGATGGAGAGAGAGTGAGGAGAGAGGGGGGTGAGAGCAAGAGAGAGAGAGAGAGGAGGGGGAGAGAGGGGAGGAGAGAGAGGAGAGACAGAGAGGAAAGGAGAGAGAGAGGAGAGACAAAGAGGAAAGGAGAGAGGAGGGGAGAGAGAGAGAGGAAAGGAGAGAGAGAGGAGGGGAGATAGAGAGGACGGGAGACAGAGGAGAGACAGAGAGGAGGGAGAGAGAAGAGGGAAGAGAGAGATGGGAGAGAGAGAGGAGAGGGAAGAGAGAGAGGGGAGGGGAGAGAGGAAGAGAGTGAGGAGAGAGGGGAGAGATAGAAAGAAGGGAGAGAGGAGACAGAGAGGAGGGAGGAGAGAGTGAAGAGAGAGAAAGAGGGGAGATATTATTTTTTTAAGTACTAGCGGCGCATATACATATGTGTCTATATGCGTCGCTAATAACTCGAGGTATTAGCAACGCATATGGGTATGCATCACTAATAGTGTAGTGTATTAGCGACGCATACAGATATACGTCTCTAATACACTATACTATTAACGACACATACCCATATGCATCGCTAATAACATTTTTTTATTTAAACAAAATTTAAATTAAAATAGATAGAGAGATATAGTGAGGAGAGAGGGAGAGAGAGAGGAAAAGAGAGAGAGGAAGAGAGAGAGGAGGGGGAGAGAGCGGGAAGAGAAAGAGGGGAATGAGAAAGAGGAGAGAGAAAGGGGAGAGATGAGAGAGGGGGAGAGATAGGGGAGGGAAGAGAGAGAGGGAGGGGAGAGAGGGGAGAGAGGGGAGAGGGGAGTTGAGGGAGAGGAGAGATACCTGATCTCCTCTCTCTCTGTCTCTCCTCCTTCTTTGTCTTCTCTTTTCTCTGTCTCTCCTCATTCTCTCTCCTCCCTCCCTCCCTCCCTCCCTCTATCCTCTTTTCTCTCTCCTCCCTCCCTCCCTCTCTATTCTCTTTTCTCTCTCCTCTCCACCCTATCTCTCTCCTCCCTCCCTCTCTCTCTTTCACTATATCTCTTTCCCCTTTTTATGAGACCTTCACTGCAAAATTTTGCCATAAGCAAAAATTTCCCGCGCGGGTGAATTTTGCCCATGAAGTATTATATATCCCCCCACCTCATGGAGATCACCCGCAGGAGACCACCCCTTGCTGATCGCCCCCAAGAGAGAAGCCCCCCGGCGGCCGATCCCCTCCCTCTCTCTCTCTGGTTCCCCTCTCCTAGCCCGCTAACCACCCCCGTCGATCGCCCCCCTGCGATCACTCGTTGGTGATCGCCCCTTTCCCCGGCTCCCCCCTTCACCCCTTTCCCCTCCACCCTCTCCCTTCTCTAGCTAGCGATCCCTCCCATGCTCCCGATTCCCCCTCCTCCGGACGAAATACCAGAGGAAGGGGCTATGGGGGCCGGATTCCGGATTCCCCCTCCACCCCCTCCCCTCTCTCCCCGGCGATCCCCCTCCCACTCTCTGTCCCCCCCCCCACCATGCTCCCGGTTCCCCCCTCCTCCGGTCAACGGACTGGAGAAAGGGGCTATGGGGGCCGGAATCTAGCTGCCCCCTCCACTCCCCCTTCCCTCTCTCCCCAGCGATCCGACCTCCCCCCCAGGCTCCCAGTTCCCCCCTCCTCCGGTCAACAAACCGGAGGAAGGGGCTATGGTGGCCGGAATCTGGCTCCCCCCGCCACCCCTTTCCCTTATACCACCCCTTCCCACTCTCCCCGGTGACCCCCTCCCCCTCTCTGTTTTCTCCCCCCCCTCCCAAGCTCCTGGTTCCCCCTTTCGGAGGCTATGGGGGCTGGAATCCGGCTCCCCCTCCACCCCTCTATCTCCCTGGTTACCCCTCCCCCACCTTAGTATCCACCAGCCGGCGGTGGGTTATTTTTTTTATAATTAAGTCAGTGGCGACGCTTATAGAAAACGTCGCTAAAGACTTTATGTATTTTTTATATTTTTTCTTATTAATGATGCACATTTATGTGTCGCTAATAGAAAAATAAATGTTTTTCATTTTTTTTGTTAATGGCATTTTTCATTATTTTATTCAAAATTTTATTGTTATTAGCGACACATAGATACGCGTCGCTAATACATAACTATTAGCAACACTTATGATTTAGTGTCACTAATAGTTATGTATTAGCGACGCTTCTCTCTGCACCGCAAAAAATACTTTTTAGTGACACTTACCTAAATGTCACTAATGTTAAGACTATTAGTGATGCTTAATGATATGCGTCGCTAATAAGTAATAGCGATGACAGTTTTATCGATGCATTTTGCGATACTTTGTAAACATAGCTAATACGCATTAGCGATGCTTATAGCACTTTTAGCGACACTTATATGCATCGTTAATACTCCAATTTGTTGTAGTGAGCATCTATTCAAGTCACCTCTGTATTATGCTATGTATAACATATCTCATCAACATATACTCATACCACCTGCATGTCATGCTATACATAACATATGATCTCACCATCACATACTTATGCCACCTGCATATCATGTTATATATAATATATTTCATTATCACATAGTTATGTCACCTACATGTCATGTTATAACTCATATTCTAGAAACACATACCATACTACCTGTGCATCATGGGTTCAAATACAGCTTATAATGCATATATACACCATGCTTTTTAAAGCATCACTAATAATAAAAAATAAATAAAATAAAATAAAATCCCACATGGGGAAGGAGCTCTGGCTAGCCGATGATGATGGGGGTTGGATCAGCCGGGAGGGTGTAGGTGTCGGAGCTAGCATCCTCAGTGACTAGGGTTGGCTGAACAGGGCTCACCACCGGGAGGGACTGGAGGTTGTGGGATGGTGAGAGGTTGGTGAAGGCGGTGTCGGTGGGGAGAAGATGGTGATGCCATCGCCATGCTCGTTGGCTTGGAACTCATCGATGGCACCAAAGAAGTTTTGGTCGTTGAGGAGGATGAGGGTGATGTTGAGGCGAGAGGGTGGGGACTACGAGGAAGTGGAGGCTGCCAGGTCAAAGCCGTAGGGGAGGAGGAGAAGGTGGTGGGACCACTGGTACGGAGAGGGACTGATCCGTGATGGGGCCGCCACCAGGGGAGGCAATGAGGTTCACGGCGCTGAGGTCAGAGTTGGAGAGGTAGGTGGTCTCGAGGAGGGTGGTGACGAGGTGGCCAGTTGATCAGAGGCGGCAGAGTTTGACAACTGCATCCGGCGGGGCGGATCTAGAGAAGAGAGGGATGGGGGAAGAGGGACGAAGAGGGATAGAGATGTGACAGGACTGCCACTGGGGGAGGCGGCGAGGTTCACGGCGCCGAGGAAGGAGTTGGTGCAGCTGGCGGTCTGGAGGAGGGTGGTGATGAGGCGGCCTGTCGATGGGAGGCGGTGGAGGGAGTGAGCTGCATCCGGTGGGGCAAATCTGGAGAAGAGAGGGATGAGGGACTAAGAGGGATTGATCCATGATGGAATCACTTCCATGGGAGGCGGTGAGAGTGGGTGCAGCCAGTGGTCTGGAGGAGGGTGGTGATGAGGCAGCTGGTCGATGGGAGGCGGCGAAGAGCGTAAGTCCAGCAGAGCAGATTTGGAGAAGAGATGAATGGGGGAAGAGGGATAAATACCGTGCGGGTGAAATTTCGCCCGTGTGGTCGACTGAAATTATCCCGCACTCGTGAAATTAAAGCATGATTGGGATTTTTAGTGACGTTTCAATAGTAGTGTCGCTACAAATGTCTTTTTTTGCGACGCTTCTACTCCAGTGTCGCTAAAAACAACATTGTTTTCGCCCACTTACTATGCATTTGTGACACTATGGAATGAGTGTCGCAAATATGGAACATATTTGCGATGTTTACTCATATACGTCGCCAAAAATGAGATATTTCCGATGCTTATGAATAAGCGCCGTAAATACTATTATTTTTAAAACATAAATCCCCTCTCTCTCTACTCTCTCTCCTCTCTCCCTCCTCTTCTCTCTTCTCTCTCTCTCTCTCTCATCTCTCTTCTCTCTCTCCTCCCCTCACTATCTCTCCCTTTCTCTCTCCTCTCTCTCTCCCTCTCCTCCTCTCTCTCCCCTCTCTCTATATCCTCTCTCCTTTTTCTCTCTCTACATATTTTAAAATTAATAGAAATAAAAAATAAAAGAAACTTAGAATAAAATTTCTCCCTCTCTCTATTCTCTCTCTACACTCTCTCCTCTCTCTCTCTACCTCTCTCCTCTCTCTCTCTACTTCTCACTCTCTATCTCTCCCTCTCTCCTCCCTCTTTCTCTTTCCTCTCTCTCTCCTCTTTCTCTCCCTCTCTCATCCCTCTCTCTCCTCCTCTCCCTCTCTCTCTATATCCGCTCTACTTTTTCTCTCTCTACATATTTTAAAATTAATTTAAAAATAAATTACAAGGTAATAACGAAGCATAGGAATATCCGTCGCTAATACCAAGGTTATTAGCGACGTATATTTGTATGCGTCGCTAATAACAAGAGTATTAGTTATGCATATTGGTATGTGTCGCTAATAAGCTAATAACAAGAGTATTAGTGATGCATATTCATATGCTTCACTAATATGTTTTCTTTTAATTATTTTTTATTAATTTTTAAATAAAAAATATAATAAAAAATATACAAAAAATTGAATTAAATTTCTCCCTCTCTCTCCCCTCTCTCCTCTCTCTCCATATCCTCTCTCCTTTTTCTCTCTCTACATATTTTAAAATTAATTTAGAAGTAAATTATAAGGTAATAGCTACGCATAGGAATATCCGCCGTTAATACCAAGGTTATTAGCAACTCATATTCGTATGTGTCACTAATAACAAGAGTATTAGCAACACATATTGGTATGCATCACTAATAACAAGAGTATTAGTGATGCATATTCATATGCGTCACTAGTATGTTTTCTTTTAATAATTTTTAAATAAAATATAATAAAAATATACAAAAATTAGAATTAAAATTTTCCCTCTCTCTACTCTCTCTCTACTCTCTCCTCTCTCTCTACACTCTTCTCTCTATCTTTTTTCTCTCTCCCTCTCTCATCCCACTCTCCTTCTCTCTCCCCCTCTCTCCTCTCCTCTCTCTCTATATCTTCTCTCATTTTTCTCTCTTTATATATTTAAAAATTAATTTAGAAATAAATTATAAGGTAATAGCGACGAATATGAATATGCGTCGCTAATACCAAGGTTATTAGCGACGCATATTCGTGTGCATCATTAATAACAAGAGTATTAGTGACACATATTGGTATGCATCACTCATAACAAGAGTATTAGTGACGCATGTTCATACGCTTCACTAATAAATTTTTTAAATTAATTTTTAAATAAAAATATACAAAAATTAGAATTAAATTTCTCCTTCTCTCTCTACTCTCTCCACTATCTCTCCTCCACTCTCCCCCTCTCTCCTCTCTCTCTCTATATATCCTCTCTCTTTTTCTCTTTCTATATATTTTAAAATTAATTTAAAAAATAAATTCTAAGGTAATAGCAACACATAGGAATATCCGTCGCTAATACAAAGGTTATTAGCGACATATATTCATATACATCACTAATAACAAGAGTATTAGTGACGCATATTTATATGTGTCACTAATACCTTTTCTTTTAATTATTTATTATTTAATTTTAAAATAAAAAAATATAATAAAAATATACAAAAATTAGAATTAAATTTCTCTCTCTTCTCTCTATCACTCCTCGTCTCTCCCTCTCTCCTCCCTCTCTCTCTCTCCCTCTCCTCCTCTCTCTCTGCCCCTCTCTCCTCTCCTCTCTCTCTATATCCTCTCTCCTTTTTCTCTCACTACATATTATAAAATTAATTTAGAAATAAATCATAAGGTAATAGCGACGCATAGAAATACCTGTTGCAAATTCCAAGGTTATTAGTGACGTGTATATTCGTATGCGTCGCTAATAACAAGAGTATTAGCGATGCATATTGGTATGTGTCACTAATAACAAGAGAATAAGTGACGCATATTTATATGCATCACTAATACGCTTTTTTTAATTATTTTTTTGAATATATATTTTAAACTATAATAAAAAAATATACAAAAATTAAAATTTAATTTCTCCCTCTTTCTTCTCTCTCTCTATACTATCTCCTCTCTCTACACTCTCTCTTCTCTCACTCTCCTCCTCTTTCTATCTCTCCCTCTCTCTCTCCCTCTCCTCCTCCTCTCTCCCCCTCTCCCCCTCTCTCCTCTGTCTCTCTATATCCTCTCTCCTTTTTTCTCTCTTTACATATTTTAAAATTAATAGAAATAAATTATAAGGTAATAGTGACGCATAGGAATATGCATCACTAATATGTATTAACGACACATATTATTATAGGTCATTAATAACAAAAGTATTAGTGACGCATATTCATATGGGTCACTAATATGTTTTCTTTTATTTATTAATTTTATTAATTTTTAAATAAAAATATTAAAAATTAGAATTAAATTTCTCCCTCTCTCTCTATTCTCTCTCTCTACACTCTCTCTTCTCTCTTTCCTCCTCTCTGTCTAGCTATCTCTCCCTCTTTCTCTCCCTCTCTCTCAAATCTCTCTCTATTCTCTCCTCTACACTCTCTCTTCTCTCTCTATTCTCTCCTCTACACTCTCTCTCCCCCTCTCCTCCGCTCTCCTCTCTCTATATCCTTTCTCCTCTTTCTCTCTCTACATATTTTAAAATTAATATAATAAATTATAAGGTAATAGCGATGCATAGAAATATGCGTTGCTATAACCAAGGGTATTAGCAACGTATAATCATATTGGTCACTAATAACAAGAGTATGCGTCACTAATATGTTTTCATTTATTTATTTTTTTGATTATTTTTGAAATAAATAATATTAAAAAATTAGAATTAAATTTCTCCTTCTCTCTCTACTCTCTCTTCTCTCTCTCCTTACTGTTTCTACACTCTAACCTCTCTCTACCCTCTCCTCTCTCTCTCTCTTCTCTCTCACTCTCTCTCTCCTCTCCCCCTCTATCCTCACCCTCTAGCTCTAGCTACCCTCTCTCCTCTCCTTCTCTCTCCTCTATCTCTCTCTTCCCTCTCTCTCTCCTCACACACACTATCTCTCCTCTCCTATCTCTTGCTCTCTTCACTCCCTCTCTTTTATTATAAACTATATTTTAAAATTAATAAAAAAATTAAAGAAATAAAATATATTATATATAAATAGTGAAAGTTTAATCTATTATTGACACTACCTTTTATTAAAAATTTACTATTTATTTATTATATATACAAATAGTAAATATTGAATAAAATATATTATATTTAAGAAGTTTATTTAAAATTTTTAATATTTATTTATACTATAATTATTTATTAAATAATATTAATTAATAAAGCTATTAGTGACGTTTTATTCAAGCGTCGCTATTAGTAATACTATTTGCGACGCTTAGGAATAAGAGTCGCTAATAGTTCTAAATTTTTTATTTTTTTTATTTTAAATTTATAATTATTAGTGACAATTTTGAGAAGTGTCGCTGATAGGGTAACTATTAGCGACGCTTAAGAAAAAACGTCACTAATAATTATGTTTTTTTATTTATTTAAAATATAGATCTTTTAGAGCATCACTAATATCATAACTATTAGCAACTTATATTATAAAGCGTCGCTAATATGTTTAATATTAACAACATTTAGTATTGTGCATCACTAATATATGACTATTAGCGACGCTTGTATTTGCGTCACTAATAGTACATTTTATTGTAGTGAAAGACATAATAAGTACATTTACAATATTAAATAAAACAATGGTACAAACTTGCTACAACTACTCAATTGTTTAAACTCTACAATTTCTTCTCCTACTAATTCAAGGTCATGTACAAGATCCTTGATGAAGATAAATCCTCTACAAGTTGCTTATTATTGTAGGCTCTTATTTCTGTTGTTACCTATCATTCTATAATTTCTTGATTGCCCCATGAGTGTTAGGAGGAACACCATTCAGTATCATGGTCTCTGATTTCGAGCTGATTTGCTCCGCTGTGATTCCAAAAAGTAAAATACCGATTTGAAATTTATAATTGGATATGTTTATAATAATCACTACAACAAAAAAGACTATTAGCAACGTTTAAAAAGCATCGCTACTTATGTCACTAAAACACGAGTCACTATTGCTCATTAGTGACGCTTATGTAAAGCTTCGCTAATAGTGCACATTAGCAACGTTTATTCATATGTCACTAATAATTTTAGTATTAGCGATGTATAGTAAATCGTTGCTAATAGTAAATTATTAACAATGCATAATACATAACCGTCACTAATAATTAATCATTAGCGACACTTTACTACACATCGCTAATATAAAAAATTATTTAAAAAAATGAATAACAACTTATTAACGACACATAGATATAAGTGTCACTAATAATTAATTATTAGCGACGCTTTTGTATGAGTCGCTAATAAAAAAATTAGAAAATAAAAAAAAATAGTTTTTAAAGCGTTGTAAATGAAAAAACATATTTTTTTAAAAAATAATTGTGTATTAGCGACGCTTCATAAAGCGATACTAAAACTTCATAGAATTTTTAAAAAAAATTAAAAAAAGCCTTTAGCGACACTTTTATAAGCGTCGCTAAAAACTTTAGAATTCTTTTTCTAAAAAAACAGACATCGGAATCCCGCGGAAGTGTCGAATCCGGCGCCGGGGGTGTAGTGACTGCGAGCGGGGGAGAGGGAGGAGGTGAGGCAGGTGGCTGGACGCAAGCGGCGGGAGGCGGCTATGGGGTGGGGCATGGGAGGGGAGTAGCCGCGGGGGTGAAGTGGTGCAGACGGAAGCACACGGGCGGCGAACAAGCGGCTGATGGCGGCGGAGGAAGAGTAGCGGCTAACGGCGGCGGAGGATGGGTGGTGGACAGTGGTAGACGGTAGACTGCAGTGGGGGGAGGAGAGAAGGGGGAGGGTGTTGAAGAAAAACACTCACACAGGCAAAATCACTAGTGCAGGTGATAAATATTCGCCCGCGTGGGGTGAAAATTTTGCCCCGCGCGGGCCATTTTTGCATCACACGCGCAATGTTTTCTAAAGACGCTTAGAGAGCGTTGCAAACGAAACACTTCATCTAAGCATCGCAAATGAAACGCTTCATCTAAGCGTCGCAAACATTAATTTTTAGCGATGTTTAAAATACGTCGCAATTATTTTTCATTTGCGACGCCTATAAAGAAGCGTCGTGAAAACCGTATTATTTGTGATGCTTATCCGTAAGCGTTGCAAATACTATTACTCCCTCCTCTCTCTCTCTCTCCTTCCTCTCTCTCCACCCACTCTCTCTCTCCTCCCTCTCTCTCCCCTCCCTCTCTCTCTCCTCCCTCTCTCTCCCCTCCCTCTCTCTCTCCTCCTCTCTCTCCCCTCCCTCTCTCTCCCTCTTTCTCTCTCTCCCTCTCTCCTCCCTCTCTCTCTCTCCACCCTCTCCTCTCTCTCTCTCCTCCCTATATCTCTCTCTCTTCCTCTCTCCTCCCTCCCTCTCTCTCCCCCCTCTCTCTATATCCTCTCTATTTTTTATTTTCTATTTAAAAATTAATTAAAACATAAATAAATTAAAATGTATTAGCGACGCATAGTCCTATGCGTCACTAATACCTAGTGACATATATACCTATTCATCGCTAATACTCTAAGGTATTAGCGACGTATATGCCTATATGTCACTAATACTCAGGTATTAATGACGTATTACATTGCTAATATATATATTTTTATTTATTTTTAATTAATTTTTAAATATAAAATAAAAATTTTCCTCTCCCCCTCTCTCTCTATCCCCCTCTCTCTCTCCTTCCTATCTCTCTCTCCTCTCTCTCATCCCTCTCTCTTCTCTCTCTCCCTCTCTCCCACCCTCTCTCTCCCTCTCTCCCCGCTCTCTATATCCTCTATATTTTATATTTTCTATTTAAAAATTAATTAAAACATAAATAAATTAAAATATATTAGCGACGCATAGGACTATGCATCGCTAATACTAAGGTTATTAGCGATGTATATGATGTTTATATGTCGCTAATACTTACATGTATTAGCAATACATAGTACTATATGTCGCTAATATAATTTTATTTATTTTTTAATGAATTTTTAATTAAAAATATTAAATAAATAAAAGGGAAAATTATATAAATAATAATTAAAAAAATTAATTACCATATTGGACCACTTTGGGAAATATTTCCCAAAGTGGTGTTCCTTTTTGCCATGCAGGCGCCGACGAAATTGGGTTTAAGATGATTTTGTTCTTCTAAAGGACGAAATCAGTTTACGACTTGACCCGATTTCGTCATTTAGAAGGATAAAATCAACTTAAACGACGAAATCAGCTTAAGTTGATTTCGTCCTTCTAAAAGACAAAATCATCTTCATTTATACACGACTCCGCCTCTGCCTCTCGTCATTTTCTCCTCGGTCGATCGTTCGTTCCACCTGCCTCCATTTCACGTCATCTGCTCAATTGCCGGTCTTCTTGCTTCTGTTGTCCAGCCCGCCGTCATGTCCGCTGGTCCTCCTCCACCGGTATTTTATACCTCTACTGTCTAGCATTTTTATGGGATTCAATAGCTTATGAACAGCTACTTGTCTTATTCTTCGTCTTTCAATCTTATGTGGGTCTAATGCTTCATAGTTTTTCTTTTTAATGATAAAATACAGGTGTTTTATAGGCTTAACTGTGATTCGTGAATATTGAATTTCTACTCCAGTTTATTTAAAATCAAAACCTAATTTAATAGAGAATATGAGTTATACCTAACAATATGAATTGACTTTGACTAGATTCCCAACACTCAGGTAAGTGTAAGATTGTACGAGTAAGGTCATACAAGCATGTGTAAGGTTTTTAGTATGCATACGATGGTACGAGTAAGTTTGTAAGACCCTGATTAAGGGTGTTTGTATAAGTTTGGTTTCATGGTGTGTTATGCGTTATTATATGCATATGTATATGATTATTATATGTTGTATGCTTCATGTTTGAGTTGCATGAACGCATTTATTTATGAACTTACTGAGTTCACTGTTTGGAATTCCCCTACTAAGTATGAAAATATTCATTACCCTATTTTTTTTAGCCCCTTTGTTCGGGAGGCTTTTGCAGGTTTGTGATGGAGAGCTCCTAGAGATGGATGCTCGTTTCTACAATGGGTTATTTCCCCTTTGACTTAGGTATATTTGAATCACTACGAGTATCTTTTGTGCCACAATCTGATGTATTGGGTGAGATGAGATTTAAGGTGTTTGTACATTCTCGACTTTTAATTTAGATAACACAGTGGACTGTTTATGGGACTTGTACTCAAGGATGCTTAGGAGAGATTTGTATTTAAAATCCACGATCATGGTAATTTAGTCGTACGTTTGTTTTCGGGTAGCGCATGAGGATATTTGTTTTGGCCGTATGATGTTTGACCTAATGAGGAAAATTTTGGATTGAAAATTGATGTTTAGTGTTTTAAATTATAAACTGCTTTCACAGGTTTTGATTTTGTCATTTTTCCTCCGATTTACAGTCGTTATATTGCAAAAATTTTCCATGAATTTTAAGAAAATGTGATAAAAAATCTTGGGCGTTACACCAATTTCAAACTATTGGATTCTATTTATGAGTGTTTAATCTGATCATTCCTCGAATTAGCGTCCCTAGAAGGGGAGAGTGGCTCAGGGCAAGAGGAGGTTCAATTCGTTACCCTCATGTCCCAAAGAGAGAGAAGCGGCCCGGAGAATAAGGAGGCTCCGTCGTCCATCATCGGGCTGCATCGAGAGAAGTGGCCCAAAGTAGGGGATACTCACTCATCCATTAAAGGCCACGTAGTGTGAGAAACATCTCCGAGTAAGGGGAAGTCATGTTCGCAACTTATAGGCACGGAAAAAATAAAAGAATCTACTGGTGAATGGGAGGTTTTGTCTGACATCTACGGGCGTAGGAAATGTAAAGTGTCTTCGAGTAAGGGGAGGTTTTGTTGGCCATCTACGAGTGCGGAAAGTGCAAAATGACTCCGAGTAAGAAGAGGTTTTGTCTGCCACCTACGTGCATGGGAAGTGTGAAGGGTCTCCAGGTAAATGGAGGTTTTGTCCACCACCTACAAATGGGGGAAGCACAAAATGTCTCTGAGTAAGGGGAGGTTCTGTCTATAGCCTACAAGCGCATAAAAAGTTAAGTGTCTCCATGTAATGCCCCGTGTTCTGAATATACTTAACTCCAAGGATTAATGGTAATTATATAAATTTTAGTTAAATTGTAAGGGGGTTTAAGGGATGGAATCTTAGTAGAGCTCAAAGTAATGAGTGTAACGAACTAAAGAATACGCAAAACTAAGGATCATGGGTGGAACCCACATATAAAGTATGGAATTACCTACACATGTGAGGTCCAGTTTTGAAGGGCTTATCAATACAAGTTCATCGGTACCAAGAACACGCGATTCCAACTTTGGGTAAGAAGATATCGAATTTTAAATTTTTTATAAAGAAAAGATTAAAAATTTATTAAATATGGCACCACATGGCAGCATGCGAACTGCATGCACACCATGTGGCGATGCATCAGAAAACTGACGTGTTTCACCCATTTCCACTATATATACGTCAATCCTTCATATTCAAAAACATTCTCAAACTTCTTTTCTTTGTTTCTCACTCGTTTTAAGTTCAATTCGAGTTATTCAAAAAGCTTTCTTAGTTAATTCAAAGGTGTTCTATGCAATGGAAACATCTATTCCTTAAGTTGATGACTCTATAAGGGAGAAACACCCCAGAGTAAGGGGAAAATCTGCCTGTCACCCTCAAATACCAAGGGAGGAGTTTTTTGAGTCGATCTAAAGTCCATATTATCCAGTTTAAAAGGCGTTCTTAGCTAATTCAATGGTGTTCTACATAATGAAAGCATCAATTTCTCGAGCTGGTGACCTTATAAGGGAGAAACACCCCAGGGCAAGAGGAGACTTTGCCCATCTTCCTCAAACCCCAAAGAGAGAGAGAGAAGTAGCCCAAAATAAGAGGAGGCTTCATCCTTCATCGTCAAGCCACAACGAGGGAAGTGGCTCCGAGTAGAGGATGCTTCATCCTCCACTGAAGGGCCACGTAGTGTGAGATACATCCTCGGGTTAAGGGGAGGTTTTGTCCGCAACTTATGAGCACAGAAAGCGAAAAGACTCTCTAGGTAAGGGGAAGGTCTGTCTGTCACCTACATGCACGTTGAGAGAAAAGTATCTTCGGGTAGGGGAGGTTCTGTGTGCCACCTATGTGTGCGAAAATGTGAAGTGTTTCGAGTTAAGGGGAGGTTTATATTCGTCGCCTTCGAGCCACAATGAGGGAAATGTCTTGGTTTAAAGGGAGTGTCTGTCCGCCACCTTTAGACATAATGAGAAAGATGTTCTGAAGCTAGAGGAGGCTCTGCCTGCTATATCCAGACTTGAAAGTGAGGACGCTCTAAGGAAACTAGTAATTTCGAACGTTGGTACTTCTAAAACTACAATGGAGTAAGAGTTTCTGACCTTTTGATTTAATATAATTTATATGCATGCACTTCTTACTTAGTATTATTAATATATTAATTAAGATATATGATTTGCTATGATCTTAAATATGTTGATATGTTCCAATTTGATCCGTTTTGATATACTCTATTGTGATCTGATTTGCTCCGAAGTGTTCTATGGTGATCTGATTTGCTCCGATCTAATATGATATAATTGGTATGGTTGGATGAAATCTGATATGATCTAATAGGATCTAATATGATCCAATCTGCTTTGTTATGTATTCTACTCCACTCTGTAATAGATTAGCATATGTGATTCTGTTAGTGTTTTGTTCATCTTTGTGATAGTTGTGATTCTACTGATTTAATGGCTTCCATTTGACTTCGATGAGTTCTTAGATTTCTATCTGATTTCTGATGATTTATTCGGATATAAGAATATATGTATTTTCACATATATAATTTTGAGATACTTGATGCATGTAATAGCCATTAGGCAAAATTACGTTTGGATCCGATCATATTGGATTAATATTGTACATGTTATCCAATACGTATGTAGGCAACTAACTGTATATCAATGTTGGCCCGATCCAAATTAGTTATAAAATTAGATTTTTTTTGAACTACGCACAACAAAACACTAAAGCTCCGTAGTACTTAGAAGAACATTATGACTCTCGTACACATAGTCTGCCGCTCTTGGTCAGTCTTGTTTTATTTTTTTTGTTTAACTCTAATATTTATGAATTTTGTTTTCTAAATAACCCTTGGTCTGAGGCAGGTTTCTAGGTCTGGGTGTTACACTCCAAGTAAGTGGAGGTTTTGTCTATCCACTACGAGTGCAGAAAGTGTGAAATATATCCGGGTAAGGGGAGGTTCTGTCCGCCGCCTATGGGCGTAGGAAGTGTGAAGGGTCTCCGTGTATAGGGAGGTTCTGTCCACCCCCTACGAGCAGGGAAAATGGAAAACATATCCGGGTAAAGGGAGGTTTTGTCCGCTGCGTACGAGCGCAAGAAGTGTGAAGGGTCTCTGAGTAGAGGGAGGTTTTGTTTGTTGCCTTCGGGCATAAAAGAGTAAGAAGAGCCCTGAGATAGGGGAGCATTTGTTTGTCGTATTCTGGCAAAATGAGAGAAACGTGTTGGAGCTAGAGGAGGCTATGTCTGCCATCTTCGGACCTGAAGGGGAGGATGCCCTGAAGGAATGAGCAACTCCGAATGCCGCTACTTTTCGGTATAGTAAGGGAGTAAGCATTTCTGACCTTCCAATTTAATATGATTATATGAATGTATGTGCTAATTAAGATATATGTTATGCTCTGATGTGATCTAATGTGTTGTTATGTGATATGCTCCAATCAGATCTAATGTGATCTGATGCGATCTATTTTACTTTATGGTAGAGCAAGATGTGTGATTGTGTTAGTGTTCTGATCCACTTTGTCATAGAGCGAGATGTGTGGCACCGCTGATTTATTGGTTTTGTTTGACTCCAATGATTTATGAGATTTTAGTATGACTCCGATTAAATATTCATATATACATATTTTGACATATGCCCACAGTTATTTAGTTCCCTCGGCCCCCAGCTGCCCCCTACAGTGTCTGGCACCAAAGGAGGAGAGTGGCTCCTCCGCCGATGTCCAACTCCCCACCGGCAATCCCCCTCTTCCCCTCCTGACCCCCCCTTTTCCTACTCCTTCATTGTCTCCCCCCTGCATACTCTGAATCTAGAAAAGGAGAGGCACCATATTCGGCTCTGAATTCCCCTGCCGTAGGTCAAAGAAGGGGCGCCGGAGTCCGGCATCCCCCTCGGCTCTTACTCTTTGCTCGGTCCTTCCCTCTCCCCTTATCTCGCCTCCAACATGAATTTTTTTGTTATTAGCATCGCTTTAAGTGCATTTCTAATAATAGTTTTTTTTAGCAATGCACAAAAAAGTGTAGCTGATGGGAGTTTTTTTTAAATATTTTTCCATATTAGTGATGCTTATCTACAATTACTGATTTCAGAATTCATTAGCAATGTTTTTCATAAAAAAATACTATAAGTATCTTTTAGCATTGTTTAATAAACATTGTTGATGTACTATTATTGAGGTAATAAAAAACATAGTAAAAACTAATATATTAGCAATGCAAAAAGTATTGTTAATTGTAATACTATTATCGATGCTTTTTCATATGCATTGTTAATTAGTAGTTGCGGCTACACTTTTTTCAATGCTTATGTCAATGCTTTTTAAGTGTCGTTAATAACTGTCGGTGAAGCTTTTATAACTAGTAGTAATGCTCAAAAGTGTCATTAATAGTCTTTTTTGTTGTATTGTAGATCCACAATATAATCATGGTATGGAACATGGGTATCACTGATGATATAGTGGCATGCTTACTAGCACAAGCGACTTAGTGGTGATGAAATTTGTGCCTGTTACTTATGTCCTAAGATAATATAGATGCTTAAAGGTGGTTTATCCCTAAAAATTCAAGAATAATAACAATGAAATAACCAGAGCAATAGCTATGCATACTGCTCTTTAAAAATAGATAAGCACTATCATGATGGACTAATGTAATTATTTATAGCATAAACTATATTGAGTATATGTGTAAATCAGTTAGCATGAAGCACATGGAGCAATGGGATCACACAAGAAAATTGCACACTTTTTTTGTTAGGTGATCAATGAATGCTTTTGGGTGATCGATTGATGCACCTAAGCTATCGATTGGCACTATTCATGATTGTGTAAAACGAAGTCGAGACTTTTGCGATTGATCAGCCTTAGAAGTGATCGATCGCTCCAACAGTGGTGACGGTTTACAACAACATTTTTTATAAGAATTTGCTTCAAAATATATTTCTTTCAAGTCTTTTGATTTCCTAGGAATTTTTATTTTGTATTGCCTTGATTATTTAGGGATTTTATGGTTATTTTCCTTATTTTTGATTGGTTAGTCTTAAAGTAGTCAGAGATTAGTTTCTTTTATTTACAATTGTGTCATTAGGACTTGTACAAAAACTTGACTCTTTTATGGAAGCCATAGTTCTATGTTTTTATGATATATATTGAAGAAGAAGAGAATATTTTAATTTTCTTTATTTTTCTTCTATTTTTTATGAATTTATCATTGAAATTTGTAAGAGAAGAAGGTTGTGTGCGCATGTAGCAAGATTTATCAAACGTCATTCTTCCCATCAATCCAATCATACATCAAGGGCATTAGACTTGAGAGAAAGAACGATTGTAGTATAGTAGTATTTTAATTTTGAGTTTTTTCATATTACCTGGCTCGATATACAAATATTCCACATTCCCTAGATTTTAACACTTAATCCCATATGACCTGGTTTAGGACAAATATACCCTTAAGTACAACTAAACCTATACCAAAGTTCTTATCTCAATATTGGTGACTAATTACCGACAATGACATAAATTTGTATGAGCAAAATTAAAACACTCAGCATACAGAAAACAAAACAACTACTTAAAGATGATTAATAAAAAGTAAAATATTTCTCCTTCTCAATCCTGTGTTCCAAAGAACAAACCAGAACCGAGCCACGTCCCGGTTTCAATCAAAAAATTGGTTCCTAATTAAAAAAATACAAAAATAAAAAAATTTAAAACGGGGAATCAAATGAATGTTCTGATAATCTGGAAAACTAGGTTGCGTTTAGAATGGATTAAAAGAATCTGGAGACATGCTGCAAATGGGGATTTGATGTGGCAAAAAGAAAGGATTTTTAGGAGTACAGCAAATCCAAAGGAAATCGGGTATAATACATCTACTCTGCATAACTCACGACACTTCCGAGAAAGCGAGAACGAGAGGATGGCTCCCACTAAACAGTCCAAAGATCTCACGCTCTGCATGGCCCATGTCCAACACTTAATCTATATCGCATATACGATAACACGATATTCCATAAAACATATTTTTTATAATACGATATATATTGTTTGAGCCAACAACCCATAATAAGTTATCCTCTTTATCGCATATACGATAACACGATACTCGTCATAGCATGTAATCGATAACACGATATGCCAACAATGTGTGTTATTGATAATACAATATGCTACGATATCCTCTATATCACATATATGATAATACGATATTCACCAAAGCGTGTTATCGATAACACGATATTCGCTATAGTGTATTATCAATAACACGATATTCGCCATAGCATTTTATTGATAACATGATATTTGGCATAGCATGTTATCGATAACACGATAAGCTAACAAGATGTGTTATTTATTTTCCTCTATATCGCATATACTATAACATAATATTCGTCATAGCGTGTTATCAATAACACGATATTCGTCATAGCGTATTATCAATAACACGATATGTCAACAATATGCATTACTGATAATACAATATGCTCTATATAGCATATACGATAATATGATATTCGCCAAAGTGTGTTATCAATAACACGATATTCGTTATGGCGTATTATCAATAACACATTATTCGCCATAGCATGTTATCAATAACACGATATTTGGCATAGCATGTTATCGATAACACGATATGCCAATATGACATATTATTTATTTTCCTCTATGTCGCATATACTATAACATGATATTCATCATAACATGTTATCAATAACATGATTTTCGTCATAGCATGTTATCGATAACATGATATGCCAATAATACTTGTTATTGATAATACAATACGGTACGATATCCTCTATATCATATATACGATAATACGATATTTACCAATGTGTGTTATCGATAACACAATATTTGTCATAGCATGTTATTGATAACACAATATTCATCATAGTGTGTTATTGATAATACAATATGCCAACAAGACATGTTAATAATAATATGATATATCGCATATATTATAATAGTATATTCATCATAGCGTGCTATCGATAACACAATATACATCTTAGTGTGTTATTGATAACATGATATTTGTCAATATTTGTTATTAATATAATTGTTCATCAAGTCAAGGATAAAAACCTCTAAGATCGTGTGCATACTTACAGAAGATGTTCTACATAATAAAACTTGCATATAAAAAAACCATACTAGAGTCCCTCTTTGTACAATAGGGTAAGAGGCTATTGTGGCTATTCTACAGTGTCCTTACTTGGCATCTACATCCTTCTCCATTCTTATATAGTCATTTTTTCCTTGGATGGTTCCTTGAGATTCATTTTTTGAGTTATAGTGTCATCTTGATTTCCTTTTGTAGGGATAAATAATTTACATGGTTAGAAATTTTTAGACAAAAATCAGAGAAGAGCAATCGCCAATGAAGTGAGAGAGGCCGACAATTACCGAATAGAAATCAAAATTTGTTGTTGATGAAAACCACCGGGGGAAAATCACAAATCGTCATGGAGCTTCGATCTCCTCTTTGTTTATGCGTCACAACTAGTTTACATGATTTTAAACCCTAACCTTTGTTGCGGGGGTATTTTGGTTCAATTTTTTCTAAATCTCATGTAAACCCAGGTTTTATGAAATATTTTTTTATAAATCAAGGAATATGAAATATTTGTGTCTTAGGCCTAGTAATATGGAAAAAACTCTTTAATTTTATGTTATTTTAGAAAGTTTGTAATAAAGTACATGAGTTGTCGATTTATACTATACTATGTTATTTTGGATAATGTTAAAGTTTGTACATGGATGATTTTTGGTTTAATTATTATGTATTTGATCAATAATATTATGAATACAATGGTTTCATATGTCATATTTCAAAAAATAATGATCACAACCTTGGATATACTTTTGTTAAAGATATATGAAAGAAAAAATATATATGACACGACAACTCCAATATTTTTAATAAAGAATCTTGAATCAATAAAACGAAAGAAAAGAGTACCCCTAGTAAATCAAAGTTAGAAAAGACAACATTTTATAGCTCTCGTCATATGGTCTGGTTATCCATGTCTACATCCGTTTTGGCTAACAAAAGCTTTTTTAAAGTTCCCCTCAGATAATGAGCTCAACATAAAAAATATATGGGAGCCTTTCATTTATAAGATCGATAACGTACATGCTAGTGGTACTGGCGCTAATATGCACTTAGCTTACGCGCCATCGATCTCAAATATCAAGGGCTCTCTTGTGTTCCTTATACTAGGCTTATTGTCAGAGAAGAGTATAAAAAACTTCACACAGACAGCTTACTTAGCAGACAAATCTCATTAGTCGTTTTATATTTTTCTAAAAAAAATTAGCCCGGCATGAACCAGTAGCTACATACAAAACAGACTGTATATAGAAAAGCAGCTTTATGCTTGTGGCTTTGGTAATTTAGATGTTGCATGTGCAAGTTAGTCAAAAGAGAACACAGTTATGCCATTCAAAGAGAAGACATGACATGCGAACTACTCTTTCATTTATCTGTTCTTTTAAAGGCTTGTATCTCATATTAAAAATAAGGATCATCATGTCAACCTCTAATTTGATGAAAGTATTAAACCCTCCCTCAACTTTCAGACACGGTTCTGTAGAGGAGATACAGTATATTTAAACAAACAGGAAAAGGACCTCAATATTGTGGGTCCCATATTGGTCTTCTCACCGCCTCTGTTATACTGATAGGAGAGCTTCTAGGACACCTTGCAAGTGATTTTTTTGGGTTGCAGTTTGATGTCCATTTATTATGACCAGGTTGATCTCCCTTGTTGATCCCTGTATATTAGGATTTGCTCAAGTTATAATAGTGGTAATTTAGTAATTTGGTCAATAGTTAGAAAATTATTATTTCCCTTTATTATCATTACTGGGCTTCAGGGTTATGTCGTAAGCCTATTAGCCTCTCTATATTATAAGGGTTTTGCCCCATTGGAGTCGGTTGTTTAGATTAATGAAGAATTAGAGTTATTATATATGTAGTTTGAGTAGATTACTCTAATTTCTAGCCCTTTTATTAAACCGTAGTCTATCTACTCTTCCCTTTCACCTATGAATGCATTATCATCACTCCCATGCTAGTTCCATCCGTCTGCATCACTATTTTTCTCCATGTAATGTACCATGCAATACTAGGTGCTTTTTAGATGGCTGATGAACAAGGAAAACGACTAGCTAGCCAAGTACACCTACTAATCCATTGTTCATTATCTAGTCCTAGCCTGGTTTTGCAATTAATCTAACAAAAGATGTAATTAACATATCTATAGTATATGGATTAGCATAAGATATAAAGGCAAATGTTACTCCAGCACGAAATACTCCAGGCTGATAATAGGAGGCCAGCTAAGACGATCTAAAATAAAATAACAAAAGAGGCCTGGAGAGAAGAATTATTCTCGTAGAGAAATGTAGGCAGCTTCATTGACGACTCTGATTTTGATTCTTTGATTTTTTATTTTTGCGACAGACAACTCTGAGTTATGTTTTTGAGACTATATTAAAATTGACATTATATTAAAAAATTCAAGTCTAATGTGCTGCACAGGAAACCAGAACAATGATTGTTTGACTAGTTTAGCCATCGTCTGATGGAAGTAACTACGTTGCACTGTTCCATGTTTCTTTTCAAACCGCATTACTTTTTTGTGGTCGGCACATGCTCATCTCCTACTAAATTATAGCCGCGAGAAACACAAATGGTTCAGAGATTTGCAATCGGATTATCCTATTCAAGAGTCAAAGCTTTTTAAACAGTGTCTTTCATCTTTCTGGTATACAGACAGATCAAATATGAGAGAGAGACAGAGAGAATCTGATTTATGTAGTATATCATTAAGCTTGCATGCAAATATCCAAGTGAATGGTCGAGAAACTTGTGGAGTAATTAGCGGCATAAGAGTTTGGTAGATGTATCTTTTGAATAATTTAGTCAATCATCAGGAGCATTTTTGGCTTATTAGGGGAATACGTAAACTGTCTGGACTCAAAGAGACTGCAATAAATTAAACCCAGGAGGCCTAAAGATAAGAGCCTATGATTGTTATTGCATAGCAAATTAAACTTCATTTTCATAATCATCATTATTATTAGTGACTCATCATATATTCTATGTCGACATAACAATTTTAAAAGGAAAGCTGCGAGCCGTCAAATCGTAAGATATAAATATAAAACGGACTGGGCTGATTATACAAATCCCTCACCATTTATTAATTTATTAATGTAATTTGGTCTTGATTGCAGTTTTCTTTAAATTAATTTTTCTAATCGACATAAACCTAACTCTTTGTACAGATGATAAAATATAAAAAGATGAAATAACCACCAAGTTTTTTCATTCAAGGACTTTCTGATGGTGTCATGAAAAAGAAAAAAAGACTTTCTGATTGGAACGTATTAATATTTCAGCATCTATAAGTCGATGCAAGTATCTCACTGAAAGTAAATATAAAAATTCCAGCTACCAGCTAATTTTGGTTGTCGCTTAGAATTAATATATGATGCCTTCAGTTTTACTTCAACAAATTCCACTCAGGTTTTTGTTATTCTGGAACCAAGTTGAACTCATTTATTTGAGTGCGTCAATCCTGCTATTTACAGAACGTCAAGTACTTTTGGAACAATGCAAGTCTACTCAGATGATGGTTTGAGGAAGAGTGAGTCAATTATTGTACTAACTAGGCAAAATTGTCCATTAAACTTGTAGCTTAAGCATCTGACGTCGTCGTTGTACCAAACTTACAGTAAAGAATGAGTTAATGCTGTACTTGGGCTTGTCATGTACTGGGGCTTGTCACTATATCATCACTCTAATCGATCTACTTGCTGAAGGTCATTGATTAAGCAATTTCAACTTGCAATTGCACATGTAAGAGGTCCCCAGTTCTCCTTTGCTTGCAATTAAGATTGTTTTGACCCTTATTCACCGACTTTATTTTATTTTATTTTTACTCTTTATTTTTTGGCTTTATGTTGACAAATGTGTCTGAATTAGGTGGAAAGTAAAGACAAAACAGAAAGGAAGTTGCAACGTAAGGGTCACCGTGGGTCCCTGTTGTGGCAAAGCAAAAAGTTTGCACAATTGTAATAGTCAACTGGGAGCTGGTAGGACCCAACAATGTGATCAGTACTTCTAATATTTTTTAGAAACAAGCAAGCCTTGGATTATACTCTATAATATTCCCGATCGGATGAAGAAGATTGAGATTTTAATATTTTACTTACTAAATATTTTGAGCAAATGGCTAATAAACTTTCAAAGATGGGAAACAAGAGGGATATCGGCGCCGAAATAAATTTGAAGTCATTTCTGTTCTTTCAATTATTGGTTATTGATATAGTCTGTCTTTCACTTTGGTGAGTAGGTTGTTGTTCCTACAGTTGGGAAGGGTTTTCTTTGTTTTGTATTGCTCTATTCGATGTACCTTAACTAGCTCCTAAATTTTCAGCTAATACTACATAACTTGCTTACCTAGCAAAAAAAAAAGTATTAGTCAACCGGGCTCATTTCCTGCGAAGCTGAATTCATAATCATTAATGCATATTGACCATTTATCTGGCCCCTTAGGGTTTAGTAATCAAATTGGCTCAATCAGGCTGCAGATTAAGGAAATTCAAATGCATACCCTAAAGACCAACATAGAATGGCTCTCAATGGCATATGCTTAATCAATCCTTCCTCAGTCCAGTGCCCATAGTGTTCATTGTTCAACCGATTTCACTGCTAGACCAGACCAGCTAACATATCTTGGTTAAACCCACCTCCCCCAAACACGCGTACCATGCTAACATGGGACCTATGCCTTCATTGTCGCATGCATGTGGCGATAGATGAGGAGGCGAGTGTATGTAACGTATAACTTCTTTTTTCTATCGGGGGAAAGGGGAGAGAATACTCCATTCAATAAAAAAAAGGAGAAAGACAAGGTCAAGAAACAGACGCCATTTTTCAACTATAAAAGGGAACTCAACAATAATTTTAGAACTTCGTAATTAGATAACAAACTAGTGGATAAAGTACATAATTGATGAAGGTGCTACTAATGACCTAGACCATACAGTGGACCAACAAAAGCGAGGACTCAAATCCAATCATAAGACATCATCCTATCTTTGGAGAATTCTCAACTCTTCTGTAAACTGATGACATAATCCCTTCTAAAGGGCATTTTACCCTTGAAAATCCCACACCCATTTCGTCACATTTACAGTCAGAGACCATTTCAAATCCAAATACATGCATATCCAATTACACCCAGCAAAGTCTTGTCAAAGGTTCTCAATCTCAACTCTGCCTTCTATCCTCATGTGCCATGCATTTGTCTCGTGGAGCAGGTAAGCTGCCCTTGCCAAACATAGTCACCCTCATCTGTGGGCCCCACGAGCTCTGCATGAGCCATCAGCACCCTAAACACAACTATATAAAGCCTTGAGCCCTGGCCTTGCTCATGCCACACTCATCTGAAAGCTACCTGAACAACAGTAGTGTACGTAGCTAGCCATGGCTTCCTCTGCTACTGTTGTTGCCAGTGCTCTTCTTCTTCTTCTTTTTGTTGGGAGCAGCTCTGCTCAGCTCTCCACCAGTTTCTACTCTAAGTCATGTCCGAAACTGCTTCCTACTGTTCATGCTGCAGTAAAGAAGGCCATAGCCAAGGAGAAGCGGATGGGTGCTTCCCTCCTTCGCTTGCACTTCCATGATTGCTTTGTCAATGTAATTATTCTGCTCCTTTGCTCTTGATTTGTCATGCATGCCATGGGTTATTAGATCTAATCGCCTGGTGACCACTAGGGGCTGCTATAGTTAATAATCCTTTCTTCTACGCAATCGTTTGGTGGCATGCATACATGTTAATTATACATTATCGTTGAAACGTCAAACAAAAATGACGAGTTTGTTTTATGTCACTACCAACATTGGGTGTTGGATCCACACTGAAACTGAGTAGCGCTTGAATTTTGTTATACTTTTTGCCATGACGTTTCCCGTAGAAATCACATGATGAAGGTAGCAGAGATACTATTATATAGTCAAATGTCTTCAAATATTAATAACCAATTAATTATCTCTCAATTTTTTTTATAAAGAATCTTGAACATTACAAACATAATGAATTTGAGTTCATCACTATTTTCTTCAATGGCTTATATATTAGGTTCTAGCATATTCCTATCGTTCATGCCATCTTTCGTGTACATTTAATTAAGATGACAATCTATTCAATGTTTGTGGTTTGACTCTAAATATAAGCTAACTAAAATAATTCAAATGCAACATAAGCTAGTTCTTCAGGATTGAAAGAACTCACAAAAGATCTCTCTACATATGCAGTGCGAGAATCACATTTGAGTTTATGTTCGGGCCAATTTTCATCTTCTCAGAGTAGTTAGAGATGTCATTTTTAATTCTTTTATATTGTTCTCTTGATTTTGTTTCCTGATTTTTTTAATTGAAGGGAGTATCTCCCCTTTTTACCTGATAAAAAAAACATAAGCTAGTTAATTAACGGCAATTTTTAGCTGTTGCCTTATGCAATTATTTAAATCTTTTATATTTTCTTAACATCGTTTAATCAAGATTAATGCTGCACTTTGTTACTAAGAGTTAGAAGCATGTGCTGTTTAGGGTTGTGATGGATCGATCCTTTTGGATGACACATCAAGCTTCACAGGAGAGAAAACAGCCCTTCCCAACCAGAACTCTGTTCGGGGATTCAACGTGGTGGACGACATCAAGTCTGCGGTAGAAAAGGTCTGCCCCGGGGTTGTGTCCTGTGCAGATATCCTCACCCTTGCTGCTAGAGACTCTGTGGTCACGGTAAGTAGCAAATGAACGGTTTACTAGCTGTTCACATCTGCAATATAATCTTTCTAACATAATATCAATCCTGCATGTATATATGTATAGCTTGGAGGTCCTAGCTGGAATGTGAAACTGGGAAGAAGAGACTCAAAAACAGCCAGCCGGTCCACTGCTAACAACAACATCCCCCCTCCAACCTCTAGCCTAAGCAACCTCATCTCCAGCTTCAAAGCTCAGGGTCTTTCTACAAGGGACATGGTTGCCTTGTCTGGTACATACCCATCATGTTTCCCTCTCTAAATATGCCTCTCTAGATTTTTAGAGGGCACCTGGTCTGTGGTACTCTCTGCAGTACAGAAGCTACCGCCGTTAGAACCCACCACACTTTGTCAACTCTTCAATTTGTACCGAAAAGTACTCTTAAGTTGCAAAGTTGTGTGCATCTTGGTTAAAATTAAGGAGATGCTCGGGGTGTACCATAGAGACACGGCACTGCGGTTAATTGTAGATTAAATTTCTGTTTCGCTTACTAATACTTTGAAACTTCGTGATGAAACAAATAGGGTCCCACACCATAGGGCAGGCCCGGTGCACAACCTTCAGGACCCACATATACAACGAGAGCAACATCGACAGCTCCTTTGCTAGAACCAGGCAATCCAGCTGCCCTAGGAGAACTGGGTCCGGGGACAACAACTTGGCCCCCTTGGACCTCAAGACTCCCACCCATTTCGACAACAACTACTACAAGAACCTCATCAACATGAAGGGCCTCCTCCACTCCGACCAAGTACTGTTCAACAGGGATTCAGTGGACTCCGTAGTCCGAACATACAGCAGCAGCCAGAACACCTTCTACAAGGACTTCGCGTCGGCCATGATCAAGATGGGAGATAACAGGCCCCTCACAGGCTCCAACGGGGAGGTCAGGAAGAACTGCAGAAGGGTTAATTAAATTGAGAATCGTTCGTTAATCGGTGGTGCTTGCATTAAAGTTGCTGTTTTGTTTGATTGGTACAATCGTTGTAGAATTTTCAGAGGCGTTTGTTTTAAGGGTTAGATCAATGTGAGAGCTGCGTTGAGTAGATGGGCAATCATACACAAAGATCATGTGGAGTTGCCCTTTCCTTTGTTCTTTTTGCTGTTGGGTGCAATTGTTGAATAAACACTATGTTGACTTTGTTACAGCTTTTGTCTGCATGGCAAAAAACACGAAAGCCTGTCACCAGCCCCATGTTAGAGGTCGTTCTTTCCCCATGTGTCTAATGTTCAGCCAAGCCTGTTTTACACTCGTACAGCTTGTATACTTTTGCAAGAATGACTGCATGACCAACTTAAGGAGCTAGAACCAATTAAACCAAGTTTAACAAAATAAATCATTCAAATTAAACTGGCCAGGTTGAGTTATTTTTGTTTATTTTAAGTGTTTAGTTAGCTCATCTAAGTAAACATAAGGGTGTTAATGAGCCGAGCTGAGCTGAGCCGAGTATTGGGCTTATTCGATTTAAACTCGAAGTGTTAACTCTAAGCTGAAAGCTTGAATAAGTTCAAAATTTTTAACACAAACTCAGCTCAAATTAGAAATCTAAAACTTGACTCAAACTTGAACTGTAATAAGTGAATTATGAACCTAAGCTTAAACTGGGCTCAAACTAAAAAATAAAAAGCTCGAACTATAATAAGTGAATTATGAGCCTAAACTTAAACTGGGCTCAAACTAAACAATAAAAATATTTTATATATATATATATATATATATATATATATATATATATTTAAAAGTATATGAAGTGTTGCACATATTGAGATGAGTTTAGTATTAAATGTTAATAAATACATTTCAATAAGTACTACGATTACACCTTGAACATTTGACATAGAAAAGAAGAAACGTATCATAAATGAGTTTTAGTTACAAATATTCAAACAAAGTAGTTTTCTTTTTTTTATGTGCATATAATCACTAAAAAAATAGAAACTCACTTAAACATCATTATCATCTACTTTTTCATATCTTCTTTTCTTTACATAATTATAAAACACTAATAAAAGAACTATTCTTTAGATTTATTATGCCTCTAAAAACTTTTAAGTACAAGTAAAAAGAAAAATATTATGTAAGATGAAGTTGGTCACTATGTCATACTTTAACTTTTGAAAAAATATCATAATCATTCTTTTGTAAACTAAGGTTGGTCCTCTTAGTGTTATGCATTTTTTAGAAGAGTTTTTGGGTATATTAGTATAATATCATGTTGACCCTCTATCATATATTAATAGATCCATTTATTTTTTGAATGGAACTAGTTTTAGTTCATCTTGAAAAATTAAATAAAGTTATTAATTTGGGACAAAAGGAGTACAGTAGTGTTTGTGTCTCTAATATTTTTATTTATAAATAATATATATTATCCATAAAAATTATATATCTATTATATATACTTTAACGAAGATATATATTATGAAAAAAATTTATATAAATTTGGGCTCGTGTACATTAGTGTGAGCCAAGATATTATAGGTCATCAGATTGATATCTGAGTGTGAGGGACAGAAAGTAATCTGCCTCATGTGTTGTGTGTTGTTGGGTCAAAATTCGTGAGCATACGACATTGAGGCTAACACAGTCATGAGTGAGCCTAGGCTCATATAAATATATGATATATGATACTAGTAGATAGATATATATGAGTATGTCTTTTTAAATAGAGCTATTAATCTAGGACAGAGAAAGTATGTCATAAATATATATATTTAAATTAATAATTATATTTATATAATATATATTATTTATTTTAAATATATTAATTTTATATAATTTTAAAATCATATTCATATTCGAGTTCAACCCAAGTAAAATTGAATTCAAGCTAAGTCGAGTAGGGATATAATCGATTTAAGCCTAGTTCAAGCCAAACCAGGCTGAGTTGGACATGAACAATGAGCCAAATCGGCTCGTTAATATATAGCCCGGCACTAGTCATTGATATTTAGTAACTGGCAAGAGGCGATGACGTGGAGAAAAAGGCTGATACCAATTGCAATTGGGCCATCCTTAAAAAAATTTGCAATTGGAGCACAGAAATGCTTCGAAGGCCCAGAGTTTCGAGCCTGCTATAGCAAGCATTAAAGCCCGGTCAGCTATTGGGTCGTTAATGTTTGCAGTTTGCACATTACCGAATCAACAGATTCTGCAACTCGATAGCCGGTACTGCCGTGCTGGTACTTCGGATTCTATGGACTGCAAAAGATTCATTTCCTCCGACAATCAAACCCTTTCAGGGCCTACGCCCCCAAAATTACTAAATTCACAGCACACTCAACACTTTCAGGTGTGTGTTTATTGTGAACTTCTTCCAGTCCTATAGTTCATGTTGACATCAAGTCATCCTTGTAACCAGGAACTCGTCAAAGCTCCACATAAATACAGATGAAGTCAAAGCTATAATGTGCTCAAATCTCAATGCCCATGTGGCCAGGACCCTTTTTAATGCACACAGAAGTTTCTTGATTCAGCTTCATTTCTAAGGCAAACAAGCAGCTTAAATGGGAGCTTAATTTCAGGTTGCCATGAGAAGTATCGATCTGATGAATATATCCAATGGAACTGATCCACCACGTAGCTGTAGCTGTGGATAAGTTCTTTCACTTTCTCACACGTAATAGTAAGTTAAAATAAAAAATTGTTCAGACACATAGAAAGTATTAAAGCATGTCAAACAATGAAGTGAACCTATCTACCACGTGACTTATGCATTAGTTCCACTGGATAATTTGTACTCATTAAAAGAAGAGCTGAACACCCCTGTATGTGTCAGTTCAATTAAAACAAGATTTAAATCGAGCCACATAGTCTCCATTGCTCAAAGCCTAATAGATATAAATATGGATTAAGATTATTGTTAATGACTGAGAACTCAATTCCATCTTCACTTTGACTTCAGCCTACGGCAGATTTTACTCTCATCGGGTGTATCTTACACCTAATTTTTATCCAAATTAATTTATGAAAGAAATTTTCATCTTGAAGAGCCACTCAAACCAGCTGCTGAAACAGAGCTTAATTAAGCACTTGTCACAAATTGGCTTGTCTTTCATATGGCGAATGTCATTAAGCTGGCTCCTGTTTCTTTCTTTGTCTGCATTTTATTTTATTTTTTGTGGTAGGGGGGGGCGGGGGGGGGTAAGCTAAAAAATTGGCTCCAAATTCACTACAGTAGATTGTGCCAAGTGATTTAAAATATCATAAACGATTGACAAGGAGTCTTGGAACTTAATTTCAGTCACATGCAGCACTAAACTCGACGTGGCCAGAATTGGACACTAATGAAGGTCAGCACACACTGACACTAATTCTTCCTGACTTCGACAAGATGTAATTAAAACACTTGGTTGTACAAGAAATTTAATGCCAGGAGGATCACAAAACTCTCATATAAAGTCCTTTAAACATCGTTAAGAACAATTAGAACCTCATTTCAGAGAGGTTTTCCATAAGATGTGTTCCCTTCACCCGTGTTGTGATTAGTGGATTTGATATAAATATACCTCAGGTCTTCAGGAAGCCATAATTAAGGTATTAAGTATTCCCATAAGGAGAACTGGGCATATGTGAAAGCCCACACGGAGCAGAAAATGAACCAACTTCATACCTCACTCTCCTTTTTTATCATTTCATCTACACAAATCGACTAAACCAACCTTGCCCCACCTCCAATTTCAATCACCTCCCTTCAACTCTTCCTATGCCTCCTCCGCCTCATTTTTCTTCTCTCCTTTTTTTTTTGTCTTCTTATTCCTTCTAAGAATATAGTGAAACGGATTGTGATCCAGCCATGGAGCCATTTTAAAATTTTATATATTTTTTTACGAGCTTTAATCTAAAAAAGATCATATCATAAAAAATTTCAAATAATTAAAATAAATTAACAATGAATTTTAATTTTTCTTGATTCTGCATTTTATCTAATACGAAGACGTGACTGGCAGCTGACATTTTAACATGGAGTTGACAGTGGAGGACAATACAATTCTTTGTTAGTAATTTTTTATAATATGATATGTTATAACTGAATCTCCCTCAACTGTCAACTTTGGGTGAAATTAAGGGAAATCTAAGGCTTATTCAGTGCTAAAGAAGGCTCAAAATTAAGTAAAATTAAAAATTATTATTATATTTAAGTAGTTAAAGATGTTTATAGGTTAATTATATAGTGGGTAGAAAAAATTACACATTTTAATCATTTTGTTCAAAAAACTTCTATTCATGCTACCTTTTTTTTCGCTTAGGCCATTGCTTAATTACCCCCACCAACTATAACAAAAATCTCTCATCCTTAAAAATGAATAATACACATAATTTTACTATCATTTTACCTCCCTTCCTCTTACCCATGCCTAGCTACAGCTTTCTTAGAATTGGCATTGATTCCATCCTGGCCTGCCTTGCCCCTCGTCTCATGCTGCTAGGGGAGCACGACACTGCTGCCGCTCCACAAGCGCATCAAGAAAGTGACACATGGAGTGAGTGAGCAACCTGAAAAATAGAATTGAATTTCTCATCATCAATGGGAATAAAGGATTAATGGAATGGATAGAGGCGATCTAGAAAGTTATAGATCATATTTTTTTCATCTTAAATTAATAGCTCCACTTAGCAAAATAATTTGTTCCATATTAATAACTTCATTTAATTTACTTAAAAAATTGTATCATAAACTTACTTTTATTTATCTTAGATATGGGTAATATCATTCAATAAAAATTACTATTTAAAAAATAACTATTAATATAAGATAGAGGGAATATTATTTAATCAGTTATTCCCACGAGCATAACCTCTTTTCATATTTATTCTTTCATCAATATGCTTCTGCAATTTCGTCTCACAGATCCAATTAATTGTTTCTACTTTCATTTCAATTTCTCACGATTATGTAAAAATTGGATGACTTTTCAAGAGAGCTTTCAAGTGGGGTAACCACCCTCACTTCTCACGTAAGAATTTTTGTTCCTCTTATCTGGTCTCCGCCAGAAAATTCTCTACCATGTAGGAGCCGTCCATACGAGAATTAATGATACACACGTTAAGTACATTGGCACTAACATGTTACTTGCGCTAATATATATGTATTAACGCGTGTAACCATCAATTTTCATGATAATGGAAGATATCTTGTCAATGCATCCTCTAAGAGGACAAAAAACACCTCACTCTTCCTTTAGCAACCCTTAATTTCTGCCCCACATGGTATATATTTTGCTCCATAAACTCCATCATCCATATAGGAGATGATCAACTACACTTATTAAGCTTTTTGTATCCATGTGACTCCATTGATCAAATGGAGACAAAATGGATGCGACCTTTTGAAGCAACATGACACTGGACCAAATTCCATCACATCTGGGCAAAGTTCTGCTTTTGCAATCAACATAAACAGGAGAAGTGGAATAACTATGTCAGTAGTTCAGTATTTTAACAATAGAAGTAAATAAAGTAGAATAATTATATCAACAGTCCAGTATTTTAACAATAGAAGTAAAGGAAGATGGGAGATAACGACGGGTTGCAGTTCCCCACGCCTTTACTTTGTATTTTAATTCAAAGTATCTATTATAGTTGGATCCTCCAGCCAGGTAGAACTCCACACGCCAAGGAAACAAAATGCAGCTCAAGATCATTGACCACCCAACAATACTACATTTATTCATACACTTCAGTCTAGATAGCCTCTCTCTCTCTCAATGGCTTTCTCTTCCTGGTGGCGATATAGGTAAATTTGGTTCTATTTGAAACGAATACCTTCAAACCATTCATGAAAGCCGTTTTAGTAATAACTTAAATTGAACACTTAACGTAGGACATAATAACTCACATTCTAGTTCTTTTCATACTGTAGCAAGCTGAAAAAACTATACTTTTTATTTTGATGGTAACTAAACTATACACATGATCGCCACTCTTCAAATGAATATTGTCAATAATTCTGATTTCACAGACAGGTTTTGGTTCTTTGAAAATTGAAATTACATAATCTGCTGTATTGTGCGTGTATCAGACGGAACTGATACAGTTCTAGCGCTAGGAATAAAAGTTTATTAATTTACAAACTAGGCGCGCACTTTCATAAAGCTATAAGTACACTTCCAGTCCGCTCATCCTTCGCAAGGAAAATTAGAGAGTGTTGATTAACATAGAAGATTAGAGAGTGCTGATGATCAACATAGATCAATAGAGGCACAAGGTTTGCGACGGCATGCTTTGAGTACAAAAGATACTTGGTATATTATGCTTCTAACGAATAACAATGAGAGGCTTCTATCATCGTTCATATGCTAGCTACACAAAAATCAGATCAACCATATTATCTGTCTCCTCCTCCACGCTTGAGATTCTGATCGACACGTGACATACAGGTGCCATTCCTGTCCATCTTCCACAGTTGGAGCACTGCTTATCACTCAGTCACCAGGAAACCAGTAAGTTGTTTCTTTGAAGAGTCCTGCCTGTCCGGTGTATCACTGACAGTTCCGCTGAAAATAAATGTCTCCTATTGAAAAGGAGGAATGAACTGCTCTCTCGTCACAATTGGGCCAGAGGGTGTACAATCTCTTGTACTGGCTCCAATGTTAGAAAACGATATTTAACAACCACAGCATCACTGTTCTTCAATGGTTTCTCAGATGTTCACGAGCGAAAGTGTGTAAAAGAAGACAGTCAAACAAAGTAAACGTCTTCAAACAAATTGATAAACCCTAAAAGTAAAACTGACTAGCTAGGAAAGGAGTTAAAAACTTGAAATCCAAAAGAAGAAAAAATTGAAGTACCCTCGGAATCCAGTATTTACTTCACTTATTTGTCATGATTTACTTGATAACAAAATAAAGTAATTGGACTGAAATTAATTAAAATAGGAAACATTGTCACTACTAATGGAGCTATAAGCAGTGCTGCTGGAAGGTGGAGCGGGCATTGAAGAAGATATTGTAGAGTGAGGAGGCAGCGAATGTGGCGAGGTGGTTTCTACTGGTGGTGGAGCAGCTATGGAGACCACCCCAGAAGCAAGGAGAGCAGCATGAGATGTATGGATTAGATTACAAGTCTCCTTCAACTTGAACCTTGTGATTTCTGCCCTTACTGAATTTACCTCAGCTTGTAAAGCTTGAACCTGCTGTTGCAAGGCTGAAATTGCACCCATGCACCCATATACCGGGTCTCGGAGCCTCAAATTAGCTTCATAAACAAGACTATTCGCAGCATCGGCTCGCTGGCTTTCGGGTACTTCCTGAACCAAAAATAGCTTCCAGAGTAAAGGGCTTTGTCATAGAGAAAGTTAATTTTGTAAGAAACTAGAAGAAATGAAATATGGGCGGGGGAGTAACTTGCCATGAGCATCTTGGAGACGTTGCTTGCACCAAAAACTCTGTGCACAGAAGCAAACTTCTGGGGCTCATGAGGGGAGAAGTAGGGCGCGAATGGGCATTCTCGTGCGCATCTTCGCCGCAAGAGCTTGCAGGCTGCGCAAGGAGTGGTCGTGTTTAGGGTGGTGGGTGAGCCTAGTAGGCGTCCCCTTCCCATCTGATCTGAAGCATCGACATCTCTCTTGATCTTCTTGCCTACCTCATTCAGTGAGGTCTCCCTGATGATAGCAAGAAAAAACACAAAGTTGTCAGACTTGAAAGAAGATTTTGTTTTCCTTCTGCCCACCCATAAAAAATCGAGTACCTATCTCTGGACATTCAAGCATTCTCCTAGAGGATGGATGCGCTTGGCAGAGAAGGGGGAGCTGAGAGGCACTGAGGAAGATAAAAGGAAGAATATCAAAAAGGAAAAGAGTGCTTATAAGGCAAGGTAATAATAGGCAGTGGGCCTAAGCTTACAGAAAGGCAAGAAGACTTATAGGAAGAGGAGCATAGATATGGAGGATGAATTTGTTGGTTTGCTGTTGAAGATGTAGAGATTTTGTTTCTCCGGGGATGCTTGCTCACGTGGACTGCTTCCATCTGTTGACTTTTGGAAGCAATCTCTGAAATGGGTTGGCTTGTTGAAGACCTTGAGTAGTAGTTGGCATGTTTGAAAAACAGTGTAGCTAGCACCCATGCTTTCACTAGATTTTCACAATTTTATTGGTAAGCTTTTAAATTTTTTCCAACGTTGTGGACACAATTTGTTGATCCGGTTTAAGAAGCCAATATGTAGATATAATGGGAAAATTATTATGGTGACTAATTAGCATAAAATGTAATTCAAATAGCTGCCCAAAAAAATAGATAAATTCGTTGTATATAGTCTATTTTAATGACATCGTAGTATATAGCAATGTACTCGAATATAACTTTTAAATAAAGTTGTGTGGGTATAAGCGGACATATGTTTATATATACATATGTAATATGTTGATCTTCCCTCTCGTGACTTTATAGCAGTTTAGTAAATACACATGAAGACTGTTATTTAAGTTAAGAGCGTGGCTGTTCAAACCCCACTTTTTTTCTTCGGTCTCCCAATTTATTTTTATCTCAATTTTTTTTTATTAAAATTTTTTACTTATTCTCCGTGTTTAAAAAAAAAAGAACATCTCTTCACCCTTTCTTTTTCTTTTTTTTCTCTGTTGAAACTTTGGTCGTCAGCGTTACCGGAGCCAGAACCGCACCGAATTGATCGTACGTTGGCTCATGCGGCCAGATCCAGCAGACTAGCCGCAAGCAAATTGCATAGGCCGCGACAAGCTTTTGTGCACCGTAATGTCCCCCTCTTCCTTCCTTCATAAACAGATATATTACATTACCTTGAACACGAAAACCAAAATAATGGAAAAAGAAAAAAAGAGCATTGTGAATTTGATATATATGAAGTTGCCAGCCATCCTTTACAGGCATAACAAAACCACCTAAATTGGCAGTGATGTACTCTCACTCCATCCGTCCTCTAATAAATGTCTAGATTATCATTTTTATTTTTGAATCCATACTTATTATTAAACGGAAGGAGTGCATTGTTTCTTTTCTTGCTTTGTTGTATGCTTTTTGGCTGATATTTTCAAAATGATACAAAAGATAAAACAAATCAAGCAAAATCTGAGAAAGTAGTAATGTGTACTTTGAGATTCATATTACCAAAATCCCTTAGAAAGGAAAACAAAAATTAATTCAACTTCTTCTTTCATAGCCTTGGAATTTACCAGCTCCTTTCATCTTTTGTCAATTTAATTAATAATTAGAGGCTTGTTGACATGAGCACGGGCTCATGTGCGGCTGTGTGAGCCCAGTCTTTGCAGACTGTGGATTTAGATTCAATGGCCCACTTTATTAAAGAGGCATTTAAGCCTTGAGTAAAGTGGGCCGACAAATTTAAATCGGATGGCTTACAAGTGAGGATATATGTACGTAAAGGAAAATATGTGACTACCTTATATTACAATTAACAAGACCTAGGGAAAAGGGATAAACTAGAAATGATCTACCTAGCCAGTAGTGTTGTGAAAATAAGCCACCCATACAGTTTGGGCCAGATTTCCAATGAAGGCGCCAAAGTAATTATTTGTGGGGCACCTACCATGGAGAGGGATGAGGTAAGTAGGAGATATGAGAGATTTGATAATAGTTTTACCTAGATTGGACTAGCTTTTATACGTGATCAACTAAATATATAAGTCTATCTTTGATTAGTCCAAAAAATATGTTCTTATCATCGAAATGGACGAGTAGGCTGCAAGTAAAACCAGCCTTTCAAAATTTGTCGTCTCATGGGGGGAAGGGGATATTCCTAAGTCATGATGCAACACTTTACGGAAGGGGCACCTAACTGACCCTAAACTCAAAAAATATTTCACAGCATCAAAGAGAAGGTAGAATTGAAGAGGAAGTAGTTAACTTTCTCTGGCGGATCAAACAGAGAGGATGACCTGAGGGGAGGAACTGAACCCGGGCCGAACATTTCCGTAGTCGGTTTTCCCAAATCTAATGGGAATTGTATAACCCTCTACCGACTCTGCCATTGATTGTTCAATGATCTCTTAGTAACTTGAACTTAGTCCCATGACCTGTTCAAAATGAAAATACTACTAAGTCCTTTCCCTTCTTCGCGCCAAGGGAAAACTTTTAGGAGTGCAGGAAGCAACGGCAATATTATCTCGGCAGGCGGATCCATAGCCGGCCGGTGAATCAAGTAATATTTAATTATCCGATTTAGGTTCCAATTTAAAGGCCTATAAGTAGAGATAAAATTGGGAATTTTTTTCAAAGAGACATAAGTGTGTACTTTAAATTTAGACTAATCCACACGGGTAGAAAAAAATCTTTGTAATTAGATAATTAACTATTTTATCTCTAAGATTAAGGGTAAATGGTAAAGTCAACTAAGGTCAGTTTAAGGGGGTTATAACCCCATAAAATATCTAAGAAATTACCACGAGTTTATGACATCAAAGAGTACTTTTGATAATAGATTTGGATCTATTTAAGTATAAAAAGATCTTGAACAAAATGATAAAAAAAAATACCCTTATTAGCAGATCAGTTGACATTTACGTGAATAGAATCAACGGACCAATATGAGAGTGAAACCTCTTTCTAGGTCAATTAAGGACTTACCCAAGAACGAAAAATGATTGTGACCTATGTAAAAAAATTATTCTAATGCCCTTAGGTGCACTATAACTTGTTTTAATAAAAATAGATGTTCTTAACCCGAGGAGAGTTATGGCGGCACAAGGGCATGAGGTTTTCTAATATAATAATCGAGTTGAGCCTTGATTTTACTATTTATTGGGACCTATATAGGCTAATATTATTTATATTTTCATTTACTTTATTATTTATAATTGATGCTATGATAGTAATTTATCACTACATTGAGATTATTAAAAGATTAATTAATAAGGCTTGATAGTTTTATATTGGGCAAGAACACCTAATCAAAATAAATGCTAAAATACCCTCAAAAGGGTCTAGGATAAGTTAGAGTGAAGAAGGTATTTGACCTGACAATTTATCTTAGTTAATTAATCGATGATAGCTTTCAATCTTAACCCTAGTCTCAAAAAGACTAATTGGGTTTGAGATTGTCATTCTAAATCTTTACTTGTTTGTCGAGCATAAATAGGGTTTGAGATGATTTTTTTAGTTTTAGCTCTGTTGATGAGCTATTGATTTGGTCATGTCATTGCACCTCTCCATTAGATGGAGTTCTATTGAGCCTTTGCATACAACTAACATAATTAGGATTATTTAGCGTACACACATTTGAAGTAGCTAACATCTTGTTTAGTTAGTTTATCCAACCACTTATATTCAGAAGCAGTTATAGGTCACGCTCTTCTACTCCAACCAAGTCCTGAGGGGCTAGGTTAGGTTATAATACTTTCTAGTAGATTCTAGGACCTCACTATGTATGATTCTATTTTAAAGAAGGTTCATAGTGGTTATATCATTTATCACTTATATTGACATTTGATTAGTCTGTCTATTTTTTTATTCAACGGAGTTAATAATTATTGAATAAAGGTTCATGAGATAATTAATGAAATTGTTTGTTATTGATTATTTAATTAAAATAAGTAGAACAACTAAAGAACTTGTATCTATGTATGCTAGTTTAAAACACTTTGAGCAATGAATGTTTGATGATATACTTTATGAGATATTATAATTTCTAGGTAGAATTACATTTAGATTCAATCTTGTTAGAAGTAACATTGGATATGTTGTCCAATAAGTATGTAGGCAACTAATATCCAATGATGTTAGTCCGATCTAAAAAATATTAATTAATACTTTTATTCTTTTAGAAAGTTTCCTCCAAAGGGAGGAGATGTTCCGTTATTCGTTGGTCTCGTTGGTTGCAGGCTCTTTGGGCAAGGACTAGCACCACTAGCATATCGGTGAGGGATTGAGGACGATATTGTACTAATGAGATTTAGTTTTTTATTTTTATAATTTTGTAAGTAATTGTAATTACTAGCTTGAATGCTAACTTTACTTTGTAATTTATTTTGGGATGTATGATAGATTGTACTTGGAAGGTGAACCTGCTATTTACAAATTTCTGGCATGTGTAGTAATATCATATATTTTGATATTTGTATTTGTGAACCCATTATCATAATATGAATATTTAATCGAATGATTTATTTGATATTTTAAAATAAATTAATCGTAATTTATTACATATCCTTTATTAAAAAAGATTTTAAAAATTCAGGTAGTGACATTGACCATGAACACTCAATGCATGTGTGCTACAATGAAGACATGAGGCCTGTGATTGAGATGCATGTACCTACGCATAATGGCTGCAACATGGCACACAACGGGTTGTAACAATACTTTGAAAAATTACACATAATCACATTTTTAACAAAAAAATTGCCCATGACCCCAAAATGTTTGCTAACAACTTTAGTAAAATTAACTTTACTCTTGTCTTCATACATGGTAACTATACCTTTCATGTCTACTTCAATAATTTTAATCTTTAATCAATAAACCTTTGAAAGCCTATGATAAGAACTATACGGATGAGAAGACCATTTGCCCTTTAATATGAGTAATATATATGAGTGATCCCCTAAATTAAAGCGCTTTTGTTCTTAAAAATAAATGGATATCTCAGTCAAATTAAGTATGGTTTCAATGTAGTCTCAGGGTGGCTTGGATATGGGAGTTGATCCATGTACAATTCTAAAAAATTAACAAAAAAAGCAAAGATTGAACATTTTTCTGGCACTAAAAAAGAAAGATTAACCTTGAACTTTGTTATTAGATATATAAATTTGATGGTTTACTTTGCATACTTGGATAAAAATAATTGTGGATTGGATCTTTGGCATCATGTCTGAGTAGAATAGGCTTTAAATCTAAGCCCAGCCCAAATTCAACGTTTATTATTTCCAAGGTCATGTGAAAAATGGTTTGCTTTGTTTAGTAAGTATTAGTCGTAGAATCAATATATATACTCCTCCATCTCATATTAATAGTTTTATTTAATTTTTAAAATAAATTAATTTAAAAAAATTAAATAAAATTATTAATATGGGACCGAAGGACTATATGGTTTTGTTATTTTTCCATGGTGACAACTAGCAATGCTGAGTCCAGCTGTTGCCCAACTTGAGCTGAATGTGGTAAAGCCAGTTCAACTTCATTATGTTTATTTCTTTTTGCAAGCTAGATGAGCTCACTCGTGTCATTATTCTTCTACTTTTCCTAAATACCCTTGACCCAATTGGGGTTGTGTCTTGGACCACTCGTGTACATTTGGCTCCGATCCTAAAGACTATACATACTACACCTCCAAACCCCCCACCCCCCTCCTGCTCTCCCCCTCCTCCCCTCTCTATAAACCCTAAACTCTAATATGTAATTTTTTTGTGACACTTATTTATACGTCTCAAGTAGTAGTTTTTAGTGACGCTTTTATTTGAGTCACTAATTATACATTTTGTTATAGTGATATGTAAAGCATAACTAAATTTACAAAGAAATAAATTAGTATTCTTCTACTTTTCCAGAATACCCTTGACCCAATTGGGGTAGTGTCTTGGACCACTTGTGTACATTTGGCACCAATCCTAAAGACTATACATACTACACCTCCAAACAACTCATGCACTGCTCTTGATCAATTCTGTACAACTTTCATTGTGGTACTATGACACAAATAAAAACTTGTCATATTTAATCTTGTTATATCCCAAACATGAATAACCCATTCCTGCCCTATAACATATACGAATGATGGAAAACATATTTGAAAAAAAAAAGTGAATAATCTCCATACAATGCGCAAGTCATTTACCCATCTATGTGCAAAAGTTCAAAACCCTAATTTTGACCTTGTAACTAATTCTATTTTTTGGAAAAAATACTTACTAACATCATATGACTATGAAATTTGGAACACAACCAAATGGAAGAGTTATGACACAAAAATAAATTGAGGAGTCAAGCTGACTTCAAAAAGTAATTATTTCAAAATTCTAGAAATTACTATGCAGTGCTAGAAATCCTGAGTAGGTGGAAACCAAACAGTGTAACTCAGTTATAAAGATTCCAAATTGAGAAGGTATTTTAATACTAAATAGATAACATATAATTTCACTCTCAAGAAATTTTAGAGGAAAAAGACACTATTTGGAGGTAGAAGAAATGTTTGAATAAGTAATTACATAAGTGTGAAATCTGATCTGCATGGCTTACAAAAATTTCAAAAATTCTAGATTAATCAAGAAGAATATCCAAATATAAGAACTGAAACTAGACATGTTAATACAACTCTTTTGAGACCCTGTATTTTTCCATGTGAAAATATAATCTTTTATTTTGAAAGTTTTAAGTTTATTGATAAGTCACCTATGTATCGATGCTCGCATCGGTGAACAATGTTTTCAACTATCGGTAAGCATTAACATGTCAATTTATCATGTTGATGAAACCATAATTTTTTGTTATTTCTAAAATCATGGTTGGTTTTGTAGTTTTGGAATCTTGGGACGGTTATGCCCTATTTAAAGGGAAGAAATCTCAGAATTTTGGGTTTTAGGGAAATCTTTGTAGAGTCCAAGAGGGAGTGGGGAGTCCAAGAGCAAAGAAGCAGTGGATTCGCATTAGGAAGAAAGATTCCTGCATATTCAAGATTAGATTGCATCCTTCTTCTTTATTTAATCGTTTGGTTTGTGTGGTGTTTGTCTTTAGTTCTTGACAAATTTGAACGATACATGGGAATTTCTTCGAAGATTTTTTCATACAAAGTGCAATGATGACAATTTCATATTGTGATGATTTCACTATCTATTTTCTTATACAAACTATATGGAACATAGTATTTGTGAATGTTTTACTATGTTTTGATAAAATGAATTATTAATATAACCAGTATGGTCTCTATTTATGTTTTGGTAGGACCATCGACATATCAGTGTCTGTATCGATAAAAGGAGGAAGATGAGTAATATCAGCACTAACACACTAAACCATGTTAGTGTTAATTGGTCACTAGCAGTGAGATCGACGCATGGATGAGGTATCGGTAATGTCACGCCCCGGCGATGCCCGACCCAAGCCGAACCCGGTCCAGGGGCCAGTCAAGCGCGCAGAGGCGACGAAGTGAAAATTAAGAAACGATCTAGCGGAAGACTTAACCCTAACCACGGGCAATAAACAGAAATACGGAGTACGCACAATCCTTTGAGCAAGAGTAAATAAAAGGGAATAAAGAGTATTGCTTATCACAAAGTAAACAACAATTCTCAAACCCACAAGCTTAGTTAACTAAAGCCCACACCGGCTCAAAATAGGTCATAAGCATCACAACTGTAAAATGTGACATAAATCCAAAACAAAGAACCATACACAAAGGTTCAAATTATAAAACATAAAACCAAAGAAGATAAGTCACACAATGATCTCCATCATCACACCCAATCTTTCTCCGACCTTTCCTCAAAGAGGAGATCCTGTCCGTCTGCATGTCGCACCACGCAGCCCCAAATCAAAACACAAGAAAGAGGAGTGAGTTTAACAAACTCAGCAATGGTTTTAATATCACTATTAACATCGAAAATACGATAGCATAGTAATAAGATCATTTAGATCAAAGATTTACATGATGCATCATTTTCTGATCACACATACATATCACCTAACACTGCATCATGGTGCATAATCAACCTGCATGAATGTATCTCTAACATACATATTCCCACATGCATTATATCATCACAACCTGCATGGATGTATTTCTAACATACATATTCCCACATGCATTGTATCAAATCAAACTGCATGGATGTATCTCTAACATATATATTCCCACATGCATTATATCATAATCAATTTGCATGGCTGTATCTCTAACATACATATTCCCACATGCATTATATCATCACAACCTGCATGGATGTATTTCTAACATACATATTCCCACATGCATTATATCATCACAACCTCCATCAAGGAGTAATCACACATTAATGTCACACAGACGGGAGCATAGACAAGGCCACGAAGGCGTGTCATGGTCTAAAATTCTACACAAGAATTAAAGAAAAATCGGGGTTGTCAATCCCTAATGCTGCTCACCCTGGACGATCCTGGCCAAGGATGTCCCATTCTCACACAGAGAATCTAGAGCAGGGGTGTTCGCCCAGGGACATCTCCTGCGGAGGGAAGAGCCCGAGTTCTCACACAGAGAACCCTAAAACACGTGGTAGCGGGGTGCACACGGCATACTACACTGGATTCTCAGGGTCCAGATGACACTCATAATAACATTCTCACAATCTGCAAGACAAGTACACAACTCGTCCCCACATAATTTCATCTAACTAGACTCAACCCGGGGAGTGCACTCGTTCCACACAGGAACTCAAATCAAAATATGTCCTTTCGGACCAATCAACTTGCGATTAATCTATGACCGATCAATTTGGCACACAATTTCATCACATTGCATCCAATTGGTCAAATTCGATTAACCACGATGAAGCCTCAATTGGAAATCTATTTTCATGATGCATGCAGCATGGTACATACGTGGGCAAGGCATACATGAATCCAAATCCATGATAAGTGCTCTCATCAGCCCGTAATGCATCATTCATAATCACAATATCAAGCTTCAACATCATCATTTAACCCCCACATGTGTGTGTGTAACTAGTAGAAGCATTTCATATAATGCATGTCAACATGCTTGAAATTAAACTCACTACCACACTACACATGTGAATTTCCATCTAAACATGAATTCCAGCGGAAATCATAGAAAAAGAATCGTTGAAATAGTATCCCAATTCAAATCTCAACCACAAAGGCTAAACACATATAAAATCACCCATTTCATCATTGAGTCATGGCATTCACCAACATCCACACACCAACTAACCACACTCTATCATGACAAATCAATCCAATAATAGGTTGTAGTCCTACTGAAAATATGCTCAACCATAGGAAATCAACCATTCACAATTTCAAGATGACAATTCCAACATCATGCCATAAAACATATGTCATTTTATAAATCTCTAAGCATATCTCCCAACTTCATAACCTCAATAGCATGCATTTTCAGTAGCATAATATGGCTCAAAACACTCCACATTCATATAAAATTGGCAAGCTAAAGTGGAATCATCAAAATAGACATCATATGCACAACATACAATTTACTGTGTAGCTGTTCGAACGCCCTTCAGGCCGTTCGATCGGTTAAATGCAAAATTTTAAAATTCACAGTTTTGCCGTTCGAATGCCTAGCAGGCCGTTCGATCGGTTGAACTGGAAAAGTGCCGTTTCGACAGTGTTGCCGTTCGAACGCCCAGAAGGGCCGTTCAAATGCCAACAAGGTAGAACAGTCCATCTTCTTCCTTTCACAAATTCAAACCGAAACACCATTGATAACACTTCAAATCCACATCTAACACCCTAATCATCATCAAAAGTCCTTCTTGACTTCTAGAACATCAAACCATACCATAATAATGCAAAACCCTAAGAAATCGGGATTAAATAATTCTATTTTCTAATCTTACCATTAACACACCAAATCAAGCAACTCCATTTCAAAATAAGCCAAAAAATAAAGAATTTTACAATGGATAAACAGAGATTTTGAAGACCCATTACCTTAGCACTTGATTAAGCTCGGATTGAAGAGTCACACTTCTTGAAATCCTTGAAAACACAATGAGTTTGAATTAAACTCTAATAGAAATTGATTTACCCAAGAAATCCCTAATTAAATCTTAGATCTAGGGCTTGTTGGTAGTAAAAATCGAATTTTGAATGTTAGGGTTTGTAGTAAAACACAAATCAGTAGTTTTTGATGCCCAAAAACGAATTGAATCAAGGGGGAAATAATAGATTTGGAAGAGATTAAGAAGAAAGTCATAGATTAGTGCTTAATTAGAGTAAACTTACCTTAATCGGCTTCTAATTCGGGCCTAAGTGGGGATTAGGCCAGCCCTCCCTCCTTAGCCTATTCCAAAAAATGGAAATGGTTCAGGTCTGCCCTTTTATAGTAAGGGTTGGGGTATGCATGGGTAAGTTTTGGGGTGTAAATAGGAAAAGTAGGCTAAAAATGTATATTTTGCAAATTTAAGCACTAATTAAGCCTAGGAAAATTCTAAAATTTTTTGTATAGCCTTAGGTAGATGTCTAAGTTCATTTGACCCAAAAATAAAATTTTTGATGGTGGGGCCCACAGGGGTCCCGCCAAAACCCTATTTTTTTTTGGGAAAATAATAAAAATTCTGAAAAATCTAAAAAATTCACATTTGGTTTAAAATCACTTAAAACCACTAATACTAAAGTTGATTTTGGTTAAAGCTATCACAAACCCTATTTATTTACGAAATCACCGAATAAGATCAGAAAACACGTTAATCTCACGATAACCAAGAATTAAAGTAAACCAAAAACTGGTTTAGAGATGAGGGTCCTTACAGATAAGGTGGGCTCTCACAGCAAACCCATTATCGGTAAGGGCTCAACACTTCGATGGGAGTCAATGGTCATCAACGGCCTGGCCGACATGCCAGTGAGATTACCGATAATACCTCAATGTATAAGTTTTTGAGCATGATTTATGCTATTTAGTAGTAATGTAATAACATTCTTTTCTTTGTATTTAAATCTATGATTGGTTTATGTTAAGCACATATTATGTAAAGGTAAGTAAGCCCTAATGAATGTTGAATCATGCATTGTGATAAATAATAATTCTAACTATTGTATTTCAATACTAAAGGACAAAGAATCTTAGTGTTTGATTGGCTCTAAAAGTGCGTCATCTTAGCCATGTAGATAGAAGGGTATGATATAAAAAAGGATCATGGTCTTCCGACTCTCTAAAAGTGGGAGTCATATGTAGAGTCATTCCCCTAGTTTGGGAGTTAGGTTTGAACGGATCATAGATTAAAAAGATGATTGGCCCAATGCAATTCAATACATGAGGTTTGATGTTTAGTTCATTTTCTTTAAGTCTTCTTATGACTCGGAAAGGGTATGCATGACTTAGTTTCATCTTTATCAGATTATTTTTTTGATTAATTCATTATGGGAGTACTTTGTTAGCATCCTTGTTTTGGTTTTGCAATCACACTAAGTGTATCCCTATACTCATCTTCTTCTATGTGACAGGTTTTTTTATGAGGAAGAGGTTGCTTAAAGGAATAGTTTTTTTATGCTCCACTCTAACAATGAACCTAGCGTAAAGAACGCATAGGAACCCTTGAAATATGAGATCAATGGTGCACATGCTAGCGCATATTAGTACAAGTACCATTGGTGTTAAAGCACGCTAGTGTGTGCACTGTTGATCTCATAGATGAAAGGCTCTCATGCATTCCTTACACTGGGCTCATTGTCAGAGTGGAGCATTAAAAACACTTCCTTACTTAAAGGATTTCAAGGTGGTCATAGTGAAAAGTTCTCTCCTTTCAGCTGCAAATTTGTTTCATTTCTATAGGTACTACTTGCAAATATTGGTGCTACTTGCGATGCTTATTCAAAAGCATTGTATATCATACATATATAAAATTAGGTTTACATTTTTATTTAAAAAAATAATATTGTGACGTTTTGTATAAGCTTCACAAATAGAACTCTATTTTGTGATGCTTATGCTTAAGCGTTGCAAATAGTAAATTTTTTTGCATCAAGTGTTGTAAAAAACCATTATTAGTGATGCTTTTATGTGTGTCGCTAATGAAAGCATCACAAATGATCATTTTTGTTGTAGTGTCAAATAGATCCAAAAATCAAGACTTGAAATGAAGGACCCTTTTTTCCTTGAAACCCTAGTTTGTAGGAAAATCACTCAAGCGCCAACTTCTAAATGCATTGATTTTCCAAGATTAAAAGAAAACCCGATTTTTCTTACCTTGGTGTGATTCTATACTCCCAAATCAGTCCCTTGTATGGCGTGCAAGTGGTAGAAAGCCTTCAAGATCATGCTCCAATGGTGTGGGTTCTTGGTCTTTAATGGTCTCTAATGGATGTCTTCAAAAAACTCACAAGCAAAGAGATGGTGGAGAAATAAGAGAGGAGAAACAGAGATCAAGGGGGAGAAGAGAAGGAAGAGAAGAGGGGGTGGCTAGAAAGAGAAAGAGAGAAGGCACAAGAGAGGGTGGGACTGGTCATGGGAGAGAGAAGGGGAGTGTGGGGCTCATATAGGGAGAGAGGGAGAGTCCTATGTTGGGCAACTTCCAACTATCTTAAGACTCACTCTAAGGTTATCCTAATCATATGGAGTCTAATCAAATCATTCTAAGACAAGGGCCATATCAAAATCAACTATCTTGAGTCAATCTCCAACTTGGCGCCATGTCATTATGGGGGATGGACTGGTAGACTTGTCGGGGTTTTTTACCCATTTACCTACTTACCCGATTTTTCACTTAATTAAACCAAAATTTCATACTAAAAATTCATATATTAAGAACAAATCAAGGGTATTACACTACACATGTAAATACATATTGGATAATAAATAAAATAAATTAAAAAATATGTATTGAACAAAAATCTCCTTTACATGCTATAGTAATAATATGCATGTTTTCATTATCATAATAAGCATAAATTGTTTACACATATAATTATAAATATCATACTAACCCATATACGCGCATAGTAGGCAATTGTGAGTCCAAATCTTAAAGGCATAATATTAGTTTGTTGGTTAGAAAATACAATAGTGTAAGGACCCTCATCTCTAAACCGGTTTTGGTTTTATTTAATTGTTGGTTATCGTGAGATTTACGTATTTTCTTATCTTATTCGGTGATTTCGTAAATAAATAGTGTTTGTGATAGTTTTAACTAAAATAAACTTCAATATTAGTGGTTTTAAGTGATTTTAAACCAAATGTGAATTTTTGGGATTTTTTGGAATTTTTACTATTTTTTCTAAAAATTAGGGTTTTGGCGGGACCCCTGTGGGCCCCACCGTCAAAAATTTTATTTTTGTGTCAAATGAACTAAGACATCTACTTAAGGTCACACAAAAATTTTTAGAATTTTATTAGGCTTAATTTGTGCTTAAATTTACAAAATACCCACTTTTAGCCTACTTTTCATATTTACACCCCAAAACTTACATATGCATACCCCAACCCTTACTATAAAAGGGCAAACCAGAGCCATTTCCATTTTTGGGAATAGGCTAAGGAAGGAGGGCTGACCTAATCCCCACTTAGGCCCTAATTAGAAGCCGATTAAGGTAAGTTTACTCTAATTAAGTACTAATCCATGGTTTTCTTCTTAAATTCTTCCAAATCTACCATTTTTCCCTTGACTCAATTCATTTTTGACCATCAAAAGCTACTAATTTGTGTTTTACTACAAACCCTAACATTCAAAATTCGATTTTTACTACCAACAAGCCCTAGATCTAAGATTTAATTAGGGATTTCTTGAGTAAATCGATTCCAATTATAGTTTAATTCAAACTCATTGTGTTTTCAAGGATTTCAAGAAGGGTGACTCTTCAATTCGAACTAAAACAAGTACTGAGGTAATGGGTCTTCAAAATCTTTGTTTATCCATGGTAAAATTCTTCATTTTTGGCTTATTTCGAAATGGTTTGCTTGATTTGGTGTGTTAATGGTAAGATTAGAAAATGGAATTATTTAATCCTGATTTCTTAGGGTTTTGCATTATTATGGTATGGTTTGATGTTCTTGAAGCCAAGAATGACTTTTGATGATGATTAGGGTGTTAGATGTGGATTTGAAGTGTTATTAATGGTGTTTTGGTTTGATTTTGCGAAAGGAAGAAGATGACCAGTTCTGCCTTGTTGGCGATCAAACGGTCCTTGTGGGCGATCGATCGGCAACACTGCCGAAACGTCGGTTTTTCAGTTCAGCCGATCAAACGGCCTGCTGGGCGTTCGAACGGCCGAACTGTAAATTTCAAAATTTCACGTTTAACTGATCTAACGGCCTGAAGGGCGATCGATCGGCTACACAGTAATTTGTATGTTGTGCATACGATGTTTATTTTGATGACTCCACTTGAGCTTGCCAATTTCATATGAATGTGGTGTGTTTTAAGCCATGTTAGGCTACTGGAAATGCATGCAATTAAGTTTATGGAGTTGAGATATATGCTTAGAGATGGTGGAATGACTTATGTTTTGTGGCATGATGTTGGAATCGTCATCTTTAAATTATGAATGGTTGGTTTCTCATTGTTAAGCATATTTTCAGTAGAACCATAATCTATTATTGGACTGATTTGTCATGATAGATTGTGGTTAGTTGTGTGTGGATGTTGGTGAATGCCATGACTCAATGATGAAATGAGTGATGTTATATGGGTTTAGCCTTTGTGGTGGAGTTTTGAATTGAGATATGATTTCAACAATTCTTCTCCTATGATTTCCGCTGGAATTCATGTTTAGATGGAAATTCACATGTGTAGTGTGATAGTGAGTTTAATTTCAAGCATGTTGGCATGCATTATGTGAAATGCTTCTACTAGATACACACACACATGTCGGGTTAAATGATGATGTTGAAGCTTGATATTGTTATTATGAATGATGCATTAGGGGCTGATGAGAACACTTATCAGGGATTAGGATTCATGTATGCTTTGCCCACGTATGTACCATGCTGCATCATGAAAATGGATTTCCAATTGAGGCTTCATCGTGGTTAATCGAATTTGACCGATTGGATGCAATGTGATGGAATTGTGTGCCGGATTGATCGGTCGTGGATTAATCGCAAGTTGATTGATCCGAAAAGACATATTTTGATTTGAGTTCCTATGTGGAATGAGTGCACTCCCCGGGTTGAGTCTTGTTAAATGGAATGATGTGGGGATGAGTTGTGTACTTGTCTTGCGAATTGTGAGAATGTTATTATGAGTGTCATCTGGACCCTGAGAATCCAGTGTGGTATGCCGTGTGCACCCCGCTACCACGTGTTCTAGGGTTCTCTGTGTGAGAACTCGGGCTCTTCCCTCCGCAGGAGATGTCCCTGGGCGAACACCCCTGCTCTAGATTCTCTGTGTGAGAATGGGACATCCTTGGCTAGGATCGTCCAGGGCGAGCAGCATTAGGGATTGACAACCCCAATTTTTCTTTAATTCTTGTGTAGAATTTTGGATCATGACACGCCTTCGTGGCCTTGTCTATGCTCCCGTCTGTGTGACATTAATGTGTGATTACTCCTTGATGGAGGTTGTGGTGATATAATGCATGATGAAATATGTATGTTAGAGATACATCTATGCAGTTTGTGATGATATGATGCATGTGGGAATATGTATGTTAGAGATACATCCATGCAGGTTTACTATGATATAATGCATGTGGAAATATGTATGTTAGAGATACATCCTTGCAGTTTGTGACGATATGATGTATGTGGGAATATGTATGTTAGAGATACATCCATTCAGGTTGATCATGCACTATGATGCAGTGTTAGGTGATATGTATATGTGATCAGAAAATGATGCACCATGTAAATCGTTGATTTGAATGATTATATCGCTATGCTATCGTATTTTCGATGTTGTTAGTGATATTAAAACCATTGCTGAGTTTGTTAAACTCACCCCTCTTTTTGTGTTTTGATTTGGGGTTGCGTGGTGTGACACGCAGTCGGACAGGATCTCCTCTTTGAGGAAAGGTCGGAGGTGGCTTGGATGTGATCGTGGAGATCTTTGTGTGATTTATTTTTCCTTAGTTATGCTTATGTTGGGACCTTTGTGTAGGGTTCTTTGTTTTGGACTTATGTCACATGTTACAGTTATGTTTGCTTAAGTCTTATTTTGAGCCAGTGTGGGCTTTACTTAAACTAAGCTTGTGGGTTTGAGATTGTTGTTTACTTTGTGATAAGCAACACTTTTTCTTCCCTTTTCCTTTACTCTTGCTCAAAGCATTGTGCATACTCCGTGTTTCTGTTAATCGCCCGTGGTTAGGGTTAAGTCTTTCGCTAAAATCGTTTCTCAATTTCACTTCGTCACCCCCGCGCGCTTGACCGGCCCTTAGACCGGGTTCGGCTAGGGTCGGGCATCGCCAGGGCGTGACAAATAGTGTCAAATGACTCCTAATTTTATAATTAATTTAACCTAAAAAGTAGGATCCATGTCGTATCAGTATGAAAATCATCTAAAAGACTCTAAGTTAACAATTTTATCAAAATACTAGTATATCACATACTAATTCAAACTTGTATTAAATGACACTATAGGAAAATATGAGGGCAATATAAAAAGTTTGGGAAAAATCTATTGTCACTCAATTTGGTTTATATTATAGTATGATATCAAGTCAAAATCATAGCAAGGAGTCATCTTTCTCTTATAGTTGGTTGGATCATAGACTAAGACGTGGCTAATTTTTATCTTCTTTCAAATGCTTTGGGCTCGAGTATTTTTAAACATCTCCCTCCCAATTTCTTATCTCAAGCAAAGATGATGCCTCATCTAGGGGTGCTATGAGTTGATCCAGCTCATCGAGCAAATGTGTCTCTACTCAACTCAAGTCGAATATGGCTCAACTCGAAGTGTCTCAGCTCGAACTCCAATATTTTCGAGTTGAGTTCGAGCATTTCCTTGCTCGACTCGACTCGGCTCAAACTCAACGTGTACTTGACTCGAACTCGAATAAAATTCATAAATATATTTTATAATATACATAAATATATATTGACACTTATGTATACATATACACAATTATCAATCCCAATTTACATTTATAACATATACATATATATTACAAATTTATATGTTACTAATGAATGTATAATGTCTAAGTAGTGAGTATTGGTTTATATCATACATGATATAGATTTTTGAGAAGTAAAAATTTAAAAACACATTATACACATATGTCCACATGTGATATGTATTAAAATTTAGATATGTCATAGAAATAAGATTTAATAAAGTATATACATATATAGTACAACTGAGTAAAAAAATGAGATATATTATATACTACATATCAAACAATATGTCAATCATCAGACAATATGTAATGGTAATATTATTTACTATTTTTACATGTCAAATAAATTATGATATATCTTTTCAAATTTTATATGAAGACTACTATTAGAATCCTTAGAAATTCAAATTTTATAATAATTTTTAAATATTTTTTAGCATTGAGTCATGTAGTCTCTTTTTTCTTCATAAAATTAAAGTAAATTATATTTATTTGAGATATGTTCAAGACGCCAAGACATCAAGTTTCATATTCTCACATACTAAAACTCGACTCGACCTAGCTCCTTAGCACCGCTACACATTACACATGATATAAATTATTTGGAAGTAAATATTTTAAAAAGACATACATATAATATATATAAGATATTTACAAAAATTTATATTTATGTATAATAGAAATAAATGATATACATTCATATATAATATCTCATATACACAAATATAGTTAACCACAAAGGCATTAATCTTTTCTTTAATACAAATATTTAGAAAATTCAGGTTATCAAATAATAAACATATTTCACATAACCAAAAGAAAGTTAGAGTATGTAGAAAAGGTTGTGGTTCTCTCTCTCTCTCTCTCTCTCTCTCTCTCTCTCTATATATATATATATATATATATATATATATATAGAGAGAGAGAGAGAGAGAGAGAGACCCATTAGTATGAGCCCGGGCTCATATAAACTTACGTGAGCCCGGGCTCTATGGGCCGTCGGATTTACATCCGGCGGCTCATAATACTCATGGGTTATACTCATTGGTTAAACCCATGAATATTATGAGCCGCCGGATATAAATTTGATGGCCCATAGAGCACGGGCTCACATAGATTTATATGAGCCCGGGCTCATATAAACTTTATATATATATATATATATATATATTTAGTTATTTTGTATGAATATGTCATTATTATTATGATATATATATATATATATATATATATATATATATATATATATATATATATATATATATATATATATATATATATATATATATATAATATAAACATATGAACACTTTTATGGTATGGACAGAGTACATATGTGCTAATAATAATGACATGTTTATAAAAAACAACTAAAAGATGCATATATGGTTAAACACACAAACACAAGGCATAGTATAACAACAAATTAAAATATTAGAAAAGAAAGTTAATAAATAAGTAAATAATATTATTTATACTTTAGTTGTCTATTTACAAATTTATGAGCTTTTAGTAAATGATGACAATTTTGTACAATATTGTATTCATAAATACTCAATTTCTCCTACATTAATAGCTCTATTTAGTTTTTAAAATAAATTAAAATTAATTTATTTTAAAAAATCAAATGGAGTTATTAGTTTAAGATGGAAGGTATATTTGATAATATCATTTTTTAATCAAGCAATTAGTATACATTAGTATAATGAAGTAGAAATATTAATTAAGTTTTTGAACTCATTTTCATGTATTAAAATATATGATTAATATAAAGAAGTACAAATATTTTTTAAAATAGCATGGCCAAGCATACAACTTTAATGATAGAGTGATAAAATTATATTTGATAAAAAAATTTATTTAAATGATAAAAATATTATATTTATTTGATGGAATGCTTAACGTAAAAGGTGTTATAGGTAAAGTGGTCAAGAAGATTGTTCTTTTTGGCAATGTCACAGTCGAGCCAAATTTGAGCTAAGTTATGTGGTCATTGTATATTGATTCAAGCTCGAGTACCAGTCAAGTTTCTAATTTCCTTCTTGAGCTGAGCTCGACCTGGATGATTAGCACCCCTAGCCTCATCTCATATCTGCTTTGCCAAACCAATAAAGACGAAATTTTAATTGAAGGTATTTTAGGACTGACCTTCAAATGAACCCAAATGGGGAGTAAAAAATGTTGAAAAATTTTACTTGTTTACTTTTGTAATTTTAGAACTTATAGTTGTTACGCCCCAATTTTTTAAATTACTTTAAATATCGGACTGTTGCCAATTTGTAATTAAAATCGGGTCAAGATCAACCGTGCACAGAAGAGTAACTATATTAATTTAGGTAATTATAAAAATTTTACAAAACAAGGCTTATCATGCCTTAGAGAAATCAAAGTCGCATATATCCAAAATTATACATAACAAAAAAATGTAGTAAAGCAAAGTAACAACATAGATCTTTCAAAATTTTACGAGCAATCTTCATTGACATCAACATCTTCATTCGAACCTGCAATGTCTAGGGGTGGGTGAGTATATTTATACTCAGTAAATAGATTTAAATTCTATCAGCATGCTAAAACATAAAAGCATGAATAAATATATCATAATCATTTATATTCAAAAGTCAACTCATACTTCTTACACAAAAGGTTAGATAAAATAGTTCTTCATAGAATCCGATAAATTTGGATAATTCGTTCGTAGCCAGAATCCTCTAAATAAATCAAAATCAGATAAATCGTCGTTCACAGAATGTCGCCGATACCATGCAACATACACCCGTGCTTGTGGGGCTACGAGATTAGAATGAAGGGGATCTTCCCACGATATCTAACTTCATAGACGCGCTATATGTCATAATAGGTGGTACCTAGGAGTCATAACTCCGACAGCTTTTAGGCTTTATACCAAATAGTTACCCTTCAAAATTGATCGTAGTTTTTGGACTTTGTACCAAATAACTACCCTTCAAATCTGGTCATAATCATTTGTAAATGTAATTCAAATAATAATAATCATAAAGTACATATTACGATAAAATCCATTTTAGAGGTGTACGAAATGCTATTATCTTATCGTTCAACCAACCTCTAATAATATCATCATTTTTCAAAATAATATTTCCTCTAAGAGACAAATAAATCATGTAATAAAACGCCTAGTTATAGAATGAAATTAGAAGTTAAAGCCACTTACCCTCGTACTGCCTTCACTCGTAGTCGGCTTATATAAGGTGGATGACACCTCTCCTTGCGCAGATATAATCTCTTTATCTGGTTGGGGTGAAGCAGGCAGAACCTCTCCTAGAGCGAGGATAGTCTCCTTGTTTTCGGCCTGAGGATCGCAAACAAGGCATCCTCTTACCTCGGGCCGTTCATACCTTTTAGAGAGGCTATATCGAAAAACGAACTATCTCACTATGTCAGACACCTTCGATTTAGGTAAGTTCGGTTTTTAAACGGGTAAAAATGGGCAATTGGTGAAAAAACATGTGTTTAAACTTAAAAAATCACATTATACAAAGAAAATGAGAGGAAGAAGGGGTGGGGCAGATTGCACCTCCCCCTTCCCTCCCCTCTCCTCCCCTCCCTCCCCTTTTATAACTTTAAGGGCTTTTCGAATGCGTGAAACGTGTCGCGTATCCGGCGACTGCAGGAGCCGGATTCCTTCAATCAAAAGTCAAGCTAGCCTACAATACCACAATTAGCATTAAAGGCTGACACGGGTGATGCATTGTGTCTGCATCTTTGTTTTCATTTTTTTTAAATTTTCGTTTTTAAAATTTTAACAAAAATTTAAACTTTAAATTGGCGTAGCTCCCTACTCTGAACTTAGAATTATGCGTTCTTAGTACCATTTGACTTGTATTGACAAGCCCTTTGAAACAAGACCATGCAAGGGCATATTTTATCGCAAATTTAAGGTGGGTCCTACCTATGGCACATTTCCCAATGTCATAGTCTACTATCCCGATGTCCATTTGACACACTCTTGGGCTTGATACATTTGTCTTGCTGAGCCCTATCAAAAATGTCTTAAGGCTTCTATGAATGAATTAAGCTCAAAACAGTCTAATTTAAAAAAAAAACTCATTAATGGGACTTAAAACTCGTTAAGAATTTCAAAACATTGAAATTCTAAGGCATTACAATAGTTGCTTCAACGATGAAAATGATGAGGCCAATATTTAACATTGTATCCCTATGATAGATTTTTGTCAACCCCTTATGCTTGGGATCCACTAGACATCTCCCTCTCAAGATACAATAATCATGCATATGTGCACAGTAGAAACACACTATTGTGTGTCTAACGAATCAAAATAATATTTTACTCTCCTTGTAGATGCACACTCTTATAATGCAGAGATAACTACACAAATCCATACAATGTACATAAAAAAAATATAATATAGAACAATATATGGAGGGTTATGACAATTGTATGCGCAAAAGGTATAAAAAGAATGCACTCTACGGGTACAAAATAGATGTGATTGTACGCTACTACAATTAATTTAATTAATAATAGTTTATTAATAATAATTAAAAATAATCAAATTAAGTCTCAAAAGGATGAGTTTCATTTTTTAATGGACACAACCAGCCGTACAAATTGAACAAGGTCGGGTGGGCAACATGCGTCTGGTTGGACCACCCCATGAGTTGGGTTAAACCCAAGCCCCTAATGTCCAAAATCTCTCTTCACCACAAAAGCGGGGTGCTCCTGGGACTTGAATATAAGACCAACCCAAGTCCTTATATACTAAGTCAAGACTCTGTTTACGATGGATGTGAGACTATTCTAACTTCTCATTCTCTGTAACTTGAGTATTTGACCAATCTCATTAATTCTAACAGTGGGCTTGGGTACAATCCTAACAACCCATTAAGGCCAATACTTATGTTACATGGTAGGTTCAAAATACTTAATAGAAAATTATGTTGGGATCAAGCCAACACATTTCTAACACAAAATCTTCTAGTTCGTTGCCTCACTACCTTAGAGCAATGCTACATTGATATCAAATTTCATACACGATGAAGCTACTTCATGAGGCAAACATCGTTAATTAGTAGTGAAAGTAACTTCATCACATGTTAAGTTTGACTTCACATAATCATTTTTCACGACCTTATCCATAATATTTTTTCATGGAGCATTGCAAGTAGAATCCCCTTTTTACCCAAATGCCTGTTCTAATTGAGTTGAATTTTGAATCAAATAACATCTTAAAATGGAAATTGGTAGTTTTAGGAAGGTAGGACTACATGTTTATAAGAAAGGATGAGGTTTTTTATTTGATTTTATGTCAACCAGCGCATCCCTGGCGTTGATCTCGATTGGCTCGACCCTGATGCCAACCCAAGTCAAGTAGCAGGTCAGTTCAAAAAATATTGCATAGCATAGTACTCACATTTGAGCATCCCTTACGTATGAAACCTAGAGCACATGTACTCCGAAAAGTTTTCCATGCTCCATTATGATAATGAGTCTAGCATAAGAAATGTATAGTAACCCCTAATATTTAAAATTGATAGCGCATATTAGAGATAGTAATGTTGGCCCTAATGTGTACTAGCATGTACACTATTAATCTCATAGATAAGGAACTCACATATTATGCTTAGACACATTGTCAGAGTGAAGTATTAAAAATACTTCCTATGCCATGAGTATCTAAGGCTAGCAACTCTTATAAAATATAGTTAATAAAATATACTCCCTTTGTCCTATTTTTATAGCTCTAATAGAAAAAAAAATCATGTTCTATATTAATTACTCTATTCCATCTAATTTAAACCTTCAGAGCTCTATGGTGCTTCTCACTATGGAAAAATAACATCATAAAACAACTCAGAAACACGCTACCATCTTTCATGGGCTTGTCTCTGCATTACCATCTTTGGCCTCACCGTACAAGCCGCTCCTCCGTCGGACCCGCACCGCGATGCCCTCCAGCTCTGTCTATTCCATCTTTGTTGTTGACAACACCATGACCACGCTGGTCCTGTACATCTCATCATACACCCCCCGGAACTCGTCCAGCACCTGCCCCACCACCTCCTCTCTCCTTACCCCCACCACTACCTTCACCAACGCGGCAGCGTCGACACCAAATGGTGGAGCCCGTCCCTGGCCGCTGCCTCCCCAAGGGAACTTCCTGCAAGAAAAGGCCGCTGGAAAGAACCGCCCCGCTCCCCGCTCCTCTTCCTCCTCCTCTACTATCGGCCTACTGCACTTCCCTCCTCCTCCTCGCCCGCAACATCTCGTCCTCCAGCCCCCCTGACTCCTGCCCCCTCCAGCACTGCAATTCCCACTCCATTGTTCGCAAGGACGAGCTCCTCTCCCTCCTCTTTGAGGAGCGTTTATCAGAGCCTTCTGCCCGCCGTCCCCTCTCTACGTCCGCTACCCTCTGCCTCCAAGAGATCCTCATCGTCTTGCAGAAAATGAGAGCTCTCATAGACGACCTCTACAATAAAAGTAGGCTTTGGTTGCTCGTCTAGACCGCGTCCATCTCCAACACTTTCCATGAAGCCGAGGTTGAGCTATCGACCCTTCTCAACATTCTTCCCGTCGCCGATCTCCCTAGCTTTATCTAAGGATGTTAGGGACTAGGTGCTACTCTTGAAGAGCCAGTACCGGCGGCATGTTGACCCCAACAACATGGCCCTCCGATATGAGGTCCTTGCCGTCATCGACGACATCGAGCGCTAGGTCGTCCCCGAACACCGCCGCCTCTCAAATATCTTTCGGCGAGTCAAGCTCCACGGCTCTAGAGCTTGCCGAACGGAGATGAAGAACCTAAAGTCTGAGCCGGATGGCCAGGCGGTCTCGGACAGACCAATGGCCACCATCACCACACTCGTTGGGCTTGTGCAATACGCCAAATGCGTGCTATTTGGGGCCTAGACCCCCGGCCACCCCACAACTATGATGTTGTGGAGCCACCCACAGAGGTCGCCGTCCTACCAGACTTCCGATCCCCAATATAGGTTTTACTTCCATGACTGGAGGGCAAGCTTTGTAGATGGGAGGGCTGGCTTGCCGAAGCCAAGGACGCGAGCGTGGTTGATGAAGAAGCCAACGTCTAAGAGGCGGTAGAGGGTGAAGAGGGCCTTGGATGACTCCCCTTGTACTTGGAGTCGTGGAAGGCTCCCGACCTAGGTTCACAAATCACAGTAGACAAATAAGCAAGAGTGGGCTTGGCGGAGAGAGGCATCACATAGTCTTACTGAATACGAAGATGCTGGAGTTTTGTTATAGTTATATTTACGTAAAACTTAATATGCTATAAAAATTATAAAAATGAGAAATAAAACTATTAAAATAGGATAGAGGGAGTACAAGACTTTAGCCCTTAAATAAGGAAGATATTTATATGATCCAATATGCAATGAGCCCCCTATTACATATGGGCAAGTGGTAATGAAAATTTGGTTGTAGTCTATTACCTCCATCAGTTAACTGGCCACAACCAATTTCTATGGCTACGTGTTACTTTACAATAGGGACTCATTTTTATGTCATTGCATGCAAAGGGCACATTTAAAAAAAAATTCTTTAGAAGGTAGCTGTATTTTGTAGATAAGACAGCATTGAATAGTTTTCCGTGAGTCATTTAGTTTTCAAACATGCATGGTACAGGCGTACAGCACTAAGGAGTACTGTCTATAGTTCATCCGCAGGTACTGATGGGGCCCGTCTTGAATGCCCCACGCTTACTTTCTCACCCAACTCAGTAAATGTTGGCCTCTCAAACTTTGGGCATGGTCACATGTACATGGTAAAAGAACTCAAGGATGTATAGCTCCCAACCATATTTGTCCTTTGCACATTTAATTGTATCCTTCTACGCACCAATGTGCTCTCTCTGTTTGTTCTTGGGCGGACGCAGGAAGGGCTCACCTGCAGATTGGGTTGGATCTGATTGACAAACTAACCACTGAACCAAAAATGCTTCCTTCCCCTGTACGATGCCATGCTAACTCTCATGAACGAAAATTGTTCCTAGAAAATCCAGTAAGGTCCTATGTTTTCCACCATTTATTTATCAAAATGAAGTTGCGACAAGCTACAAAGGCGGTGTACTATGACAGCAGCATCAGAACGTGAATAATTGAATGGTATTCACACCGGTTTTCTTGTTTAGACACTCAATTTTAATGGCAGTTCCCAACCATCCGAATTTTCATGCGGTAGAATACCCAAGAAATGTTTAGAACGTGTACAATAAATTCTCAAGTCTGCACTCTGCAGAAATTAGCTGCAGATGATAAGGGCAGAGCACTGCCACATTCAAAGCATATGCTTATCGAGTGTAAGCAAAAAATGAAAAATTATTAGGTACGATTATGTGTAGGTGAAAATAGTGCTCATCGTCAATGGGTGGTGAACACATGTAGTAACTTAGGGGCCAAAACAAAAACAAAAACAATGCTTACTTTCTCGTAAAAAACACCCAAATTGGCTGCTGCAGTGATATTATTTGGACAATTGTTTATAGATTACGGCTCTTTAGTCAATTACTTAGAGGTGACCTCTCTGTTGGGTTGGGTTTGCTTATCAAGTTCAGATCAGGAGAGCACCATTTGTCTGTCCTTATTGTTTGATGTATTCCATCTTTTCTTTACTTCTTGTAACTCCAATCCTTTAAGTTACATGCTGTAAAGTGCTTAAACTCAATAACAGAACTTATGTTGAAAAGATAAAAGTTCTAAATCATAAAAATCCTATTGCTTCTTACTAATAATGACGTACGTCTACATATCAAGAGAATAAAGGAGATGAACAAAGCAAATTTAATAGTTATTTGTAGGGAAAGCTTCCCTCCATACTTCCTCACATGGAGATCTGCAACACCAAATTGAAGATTCTGGGAGCACTTGTATATATTAATTAGCCAGACCAGACAGGTTTTTTACATGTGTAGGCAGGCCCAATATCCCAACCCACGTAGATATTAAATGTTTGTTTGATGGGTCACCATCTCCATTTTGTAATTAATCTACAAGAAAGTTTAATGATCTGTCCTCGACTAATATAATCATCCATACCTTTCTTAGCTCTTTACTTTCATTCTGCACGATAATGTGACAACTCCACCATTGCATATTTGCATGGTTTCATTGCAATGGGTCCAATAATTTATTACCTAATTGTGGGTAGTTGCCGGCTGCTTTCTTGCGCAATTGAGTTGCGTGATGAATTTGGAAACGCCCCGGAAACTGAAGTAAATGCATTAATGACATAGATGTTGAGTTTAACGATGATGAGAAATGAGAGTGATGAGCAAGGAATGATTCATGTATTGAGAGATTGAAGAAACGAAATTCAGAGAGACCAAACATTGTTATTCTAATTTGAACATCTATTGATTGGTACATGTTTACTAGGTCAGGTAGTTGAGTTACTACCTCTACCTTTACACACCAAACACGTACGATGGCTTCTCCAGTTCGCCCCCCAGCAATGGTTGAAAGAGAAGAGGGGAGAAACACTAATAACAAAACCCTAAGGCGGTACCTTAGCGAGATCCATGGCCAACAATCGACAACAATGCACTTTTCTTCCAGATAATTACCTTATAGTAGAACCTGCGGGCTCCGCCGGGGACATGACGCCCATGCCCAAAACACAGAGTTGAGGTGGGCGATCCAACTGTTTGAACTTCCTCATCCCCTTTTGAGGAATATGACCAAGTAGAAGATGTTGATGAGCTTGAGGATGACACAGAAGATGACAGTGAAGAGACGATTTGGTTCTTCTTCATGTTCAGCTTTGGGATGATTGCCAACAGAGGGTTGGACTTGTGAAGCTTCTTTTTGTGGTTTTGCTTGGGGCTGAAGAGGTAGGAGGGTGGTGGAGTGAGAGGAGGGAGGGTGGAGGAGGAGCTGGGGTGCTTGGGTGTGCCTGGTTGGGACTCCCACATAAAGGGGATTGCACCTGTTGCCATGCCGTAGTAGACTCTGCAGGAAGTGTTGGCCATGGAATTCTCCTTGCTCAAGAGCCTGCTGAAAAACTTGTCATCTTGGTTGATTTGCAGAGGGACTTGGGGAAGTTCTCTGCCGCTTTTGCGCATCTTGCCTTCTCTCTTGCGGCTTTGGGGGGCTTGAGTGGTGGGATCCCGGGGAGAGTTCAATATTTGAAGGGTGGGAACATGCTAAGCTTTTGCCGGGTCTTTGTGTTGGCTACAAGAAATGAAGACCATATGCATTCAAGGCCATTTTATATATACGTAATTCATGCAGAAACTGGGACGTGGACATGATAATATAAAAAGATCGATGTGACGTCTAACTATGTTTTTTGACCATTTCTCGTGGTAACTTTAGAACTAATTTTTTTAGTTAAGTCAATCCTTTTCATGGAAGCCGCATGTCAATATATTTATCCCATTCACATGCAATAGTTTATCAACTAACTAGGTAGCAGGCACAGCATATCAAGGCTCATTCTGACCGTCCGATTTTATGTGCTCAATGCCTACCTTGAGTTGTGACATTGAGGGAGCAGAAGAGCAGCTAGCAGGCTGTGGTCAGAGTTACACTGGAGCGTGCAGCTCATGGGGGGTCGAATTTGGACCATGGACCAGGACTTTAACATTCAACTAGTTTATGGATGGTTTGGTTTGGGGGTTGTGACACAATAAATGTGACAGATTTGTGGTCCATGTAGGATTTGAATCATTAATGGTGCGGCTGAGAAGGGGGTCCTGACCTGTTTCCCTAACCCTTGAGACCCATTTAATGGCCATGGCAGTCTCAATCCCGGCAATGCTCGTATACAAAAATGGACGCCCATGAACTTAGAAGAGAAAACTAAATATAAGTTGAGGGAAAGCTTTCATCAAAGAACATCAAACATAGAGCTATATTTAATGCCTGTGACCAAATTGGGTGAATTTGTCTATTCCACGAAGTGATGAAGGAAGCCTGGCCAGTTAAAAGCTATTCAAGGATGTGAAAATGGAATAATCATGTTTAAATGGTTGTACAGCTGAGAAACATTGCTGAAAATGGAAAGCTATTAAAATTTAGTTAGAGACGTGCAGTACCAAGCCAGTAATCGTCACCATAGGATTTTAAGTCATGTTAAGGCATGAAACAACCAATTTTATGGCCATTCTGCCATCATTAAACTTCAGCTTAGCACGCCGCTCTTATCTTGTACGCTTCTACGGTTATTTAGTTACTGTGTTTGTCTGACTTCTAGACTTCAATTTTGATGAAGTAATCAATCCTACTTTCATAAGGAAAGCATTTATGGCAAAGAGTCACACTAAGATGGATTGGATCAACGGTTTCAAACTCCCAACCGTCATCATCTCCTTCAGTTCGAGTAATGTACATGTAGAATGACGTCCAACAGACTTATCATCCTCATGCACGATTTGTCATAGGAGTATTAAAATAACGTCAATCCTCCAAGGTTTAGATTCATGCTCTGGATGCTAATTCCATGTTTTGTCAACCAAAATCATTAATGACGGTTTACCGGCCTTAAGGGCCATCTTATCCAATTAGAGACAAAACGACCCCTATTTTGTTACTCCATCCTTCAATAGATGTGACGTCTTAGATGGCCCAACTAAATTCTGTTGGGACTTCACCAAACTGAGGGCAAAATACAGGAAAGACAATGACTGTTACTACAGTTTTAGAACCTTATCAATTATTTCTTCCGTCTTACATTAATAGTTACATTTAATTTTTAAAAATGATTTAAACAAATTTATTTTGAAAAACTAAATAGATCAGTGATTAATATAAGACAGATGTTCAAAATTCCATATAACATTTGGATTGTGAACTCTTGGTTAGAGCAAGAGGTCAATTATATAAGTGCTATTAGTTCCTGGAGATGGGAAAAATTAATCTTCCACAGAAGTATTTGCGTTGATCAAACAAAGTCTAGGGTTCAAAATCAGGACCCCGTATTTACGTTTGTGCATGTGACATGATCACAAGAATCCAAGGCAAGAACCAGGCGTGTTTCCATGCGGCTTGAACGGTGGGAAGCAGAAGCTGCACGTGAGATCGTCTAGAAGCACGTGCTGCCCCATGACCAGCATCTTCTTCTACCTTCCATTCCATGGAATATTTAAGCGCAAGGAAACAAAGAAGAGAGAGAGTCGGACTCAGTGTCTGTAGACATTTATATTAGGAAGTTTTGCAGTCTACTTACTACATTACATTTTGTCATATTGATCCCAAGAATCAACTTGAGAGGACCAACAAATTGGCGGTTAAACGTGAGTGCATGTGGGGATCTTCTTCTGCAGGAGAAGGAGCAGTCGCCGGTAGGTAGTAATAAATGCATGGTCTCTTATTGCCCTGTTTTGATGTCTTAAGTTCAAGCATTTACTTGTGCTTTCTAAGTAGTAAGTTTAATCTTCTAGTTCCCACAAAAATAACAAACTACAATGATCCTAGCAAACTCTAAGTTAATTGTTTAAAGTTTATTATTGCCTTGATTAAAGTATAGTCAGGTCACATTCTTCCATTCGACTGCTAATTATGTTGGATATTTTAAAGATGGATCATTCAAGCCAATTATAGCTGTCATACAAAATTACCAGTCATTGTGAGGGAACACGGAATGCTACAAACTGCCAATTATTTTTAGTGACCACAATTAAGTAGGATATCGTACTGATTAAACATATATATGCGTCAGACTCAAGACCATTTTATTGTCAGATTCATCACCTTGGAGAGCAACATGATAGTTGAAACTATGGACATATATTTAGCGAGACTTTTGTTACTCCATAGGAAGTTTAACTTGTATTAACCAGTACTGTAGGAACCAGGTTACTGATTATTGTTACATCAAGCCCTTTTCATCAGGTGAGTATGACATATGTGTGATAATTAACAGACTTCCACCTTTATTCCTACACATTAGACGCTTGGATTGGATTTTGTGTGCTTTGGATAGTTTGTATTAAATGAGTACTTGACAGTTTTTGCAAACCGTCCTCAAGTTTGGATAAGGAGATACGCTACTCCCAGGCTTTATCACTAACTTGTTAATGGTCCCAGGGCCGGCTGAATAAAATTCGAGGCCCAAGGCGAAATCTTAGATGAGTTTTTTTAGGTTTAATTTGATAGATTAATGCGATGAAATAATTATTAAATTTAGTTGTTCAATTACTAACCTTAACTTAAGTTTCTCAAATATCTTCTTTATTATTTTAATAAATTTATAAAGAGTTTATTTTTTTATAAAAATATATATATATTTATTCAACTATGCACATATTAAATTACACATATAGCTGTTTTAACAAAATGACGAATCCCTCCCCTTGCCCCCAATTCAAACTTCCGTGTGCTTCACTTGGCATGCCAATTAATGAGTAATTTATTTTCTTTTTTTACATATATTAGAAATTGTTTATTTGCACTATTATACTCTCTCTTTCCTATATCAATAGTTATATTTAAAAAAAATTATTAAATTATAAAACCCGCATATTGGAGAAAAGAAAATAAGCTTATAATTTTGTTTTTTTAGTACCAAACTTCTTAAATTAAACAAAATGGAGCTATTAATATAAAGATGAGAAAACTCTATTACATTTGAAAAGTGAGAAAGATATCAATATTATTGTAAGAAATTTGGGGCCTCGGTGAAATAGTAAGATTTATAAAAATATGTAAAAGAGTTGGAGCTTGGGTTTTGTAAATTTTAGGCTAAAATGACAACCTATATGTTTAATTGGTATTTTAATTTCAAATAAAGTAATTTATATGGTAAGTGATAATATATATCTATTGTATAAAAAATGCTCAAATAATATGTAATAATATTGGTATATATTTCTTTAATTTTCTAAAAAGATGTATTTAATAAATCATGCATTATAGAAGGGGCGTAGGATTTGTGTAATATTTAGGGGGGCCCTTGTATTTGGTGGGGCCCTAGGCAACTGCCTAAGTTGCCTAGGGGTCAAGCCGGCCCTGAATGGTCCAGATATAACGGCCTTGCAGCTTTGGTCATGGAGCCTAAAAGCTTTTAGCATAGGATTCCACCGAACTTGAATAAATTCCGTCACTGGCTCACCCCAAAATCCATGTCCAATTTAGTTGTGGGTCGAAACAAAAAGTTTGAGGTAATTGTCGGAAGAACTTTGTCATTTCCCCCAAAAAAGTCTCAGTAACCCCCAAAGAATGTTAAATGAAGAGTGAGAAATGGGGTACACTGAAACTTTGTTAGGGGGGATGACATTAGCAGCATTGGAATTGCATTTTGCTAACATAAAAAGTTTTTTAATCTTTATCAAATTGAGATAGGGAAAAAGTACCCCGTAGTCCTGTAAAAAAATTCGAGACACTTTTTACAGGACGGAGTATATTAATTCAATTTTCTCAATGGTGTCAAAAGAATTAATACAGAAAAATTTCTATAATGGAGTACTTATTCAAAACCTTTGATAATGGAATCAGTTATTTTTTTCAAAATACTTTTTTGTTCATTGCTCAACTTCACCGTTTTTAGCCCAGGGATTTTTCGTCAAAATGTTTTTAAGTTTCTTATACAACTTGATTACTCAAAAAACTGTTCCCTTTTTTCTTTTTCCTTCTCCATTAACTTGTGAATAGCTGGTTCTTACTCCATTCAGCAAAAGGGAAAATCAGAAAAAAAAACCACATTACAACTATTTTCTGTAACTAATGTATTAAGAAACCAGCTTCTACTGTATCTATGTGCCGTTCATTTGTTAGTGCCATTGTTTTAAAACCATTTGGTAAACAGTTGGCCTGTCAAGTATCAACTATCAACTGCTAATTAAAGTCTACACTAATCTCTAAGATGTTTGCAGTTTCTTCTAATGATCGAAATCTTGCGGCAGCGCTTGTCAATGACAACGAGTCTCCAACGTTCTACACAACCTTTCGACGTTGGACTGTGTAAGTTGTTTTAGACATTAGTTCGTTGAGGTCTCAATAGCAAAGCAACTTCCCATCTTAATCACAATTACTTAATTGGTTAATCCATTTAATGAAAGACATCAACCATGCAGCACTTGTTAATAATGCTACTGGACAACACAAGTAAACTGTCAAGACAAGTACGAGCAGCCGTGTGAGCAGCGGAACGGATTCAGGACCAGGAGCCGTCAGATACGCGGGCCCCACCTGATCTGACGGATGCAGTCCCTGAACACGTAGTGGGCATGGGTTATAACGGCACGGGTTTTAACAGTACTATTGTTCACTCTTCTGCAAGGCGAGCGGTGACGAAGAGGCCCATCGGGTGAAAGAGAAGAGGCGCGGTCACTGCAATCAGGCCCACGGACGTCATTTTCATCAATTTGAGGTCGTTTTTAGAACATCGTGGGCTGGGCCTTATATGGGCTCCAGGTGACCCAGGGTCTGGACAAAGTCGTAAATATGGAAGAATGAGAGGGTGTATGTTTAGGTTACCAAATCGGGGCCCATCCAACGGTCGTCTTAAATTTGAACGAAGAAGATGTGCCTTTCAGTCACGCATCGCGAGAAGCCCCTCCTCTGGTTAAAAGCTCACTCGTCACTCAATCTCGACCGTCCACGTGGTAATGTCAGGTTTTTCCGACCGTTGCCCGACAGGAACTGAAAGGGAAAATTTACTCGATAACTAATTATGATTCACGCTTTTTGCGCATCGCACATGCCAAAGAAGAATAAAACTATGGGTTTTATAATTACCTTTCTGCCCCCCTATAATTTGCATAATCTCCATGCAAATCTCTCTTTATAAACAATGTAAAAGAGGCTAATTTACATATGCCTTACAATAATCAATGCGACAGTGTACATAATTTAATGAGCAAAATAGATTCTACTCCCTTGTATTGTGGGATTTTAATTGCTTACATTAGTCTAAGTTCAAAATAATTAATAAAAAAATTAAAAATATAGTGATATTTCTGTTACAACAACAGCCACAAAAAATCATAGAAGAATTTAAATTTGACAAGTGGGCCTCACACAAATTTCAGAGCTAACTTATCAAGATCAATAAAAAATTTGAATTTTTAATATGTATTTTTGTTGTAAAAATATCATTCTTTTATTAAAAAATGACACTACATATGGTTTCTTAATACTTACAAAATGAAAAATGCATAATTTTACGCTACCATTTTAGTGATTAACTACCAATTATTTTAGAAGTTTTATTAGAGTCTTTCCTTGTACTGTTGACTAATATACTCATTATCAAGGCTGCATTTCCGAATTGAACCCTAATCACCATTAAATCAAGTTGACTGAATCCTTAATTGCCGTGCATGACATCTTTGTTAGGAGTGATTTTGAATTGAAAACACTCTCAAAGAAGAAATCGAATTCAGGAAACAAAACGCCATTATTGGGAAGCTGATTCACTAATCAGACTTGTAATCAGCAGCACACCAAGGTGGCCCCCACATCTTCAAAAAAAGTCACTTTCCCTCCTCGCAATTCCTTCCAACTCTGTGCCTATTTATGTCACCCTGCAAAGCTCACTCTGTCAGCCATCATCTTCTTCTTCTTCTCCTGTACAGCTCCCACTCTCTGTGCCAGTCCATGCGCAGTAAAATCTAGGGTTTCACTTTTCACCCACAACTTGTCCGTTTCTTACAGCCACCCTCAAGCCCCACTCTGCGGCAGCAGCTGTTGCGTCATTTGGGGGTCATGTCGGACAAGCCAGAGTTCGAAGGTAGTAGTCCTGCGTCCGGGGTGGCTGGAGACTGGAAGCCGGACCAGGTGAGCTCCGAGGAGGGCAAGAAGAAGGAGATGTCTTGGAGGGCGGAGATTGACACTTCGCTGCCTTTCGAGTCCGTCAAGGAGGCCGTCTCCCGGTTTGGCGGCAGCGGGGTCTGGAGACCCCCAACCAAGTCTTCCACCCCGGAGGTAACCGAAAATGACCTTGAAGCTAAAATAAAGGTTCTGATGCTCAAATAAATGTGGCTTGCTCATGCATTTATTCCTCATTTCTTTGATTTTCTTTTTTTTTTGGGGTCATTTTGAAAGTCTGCCTTGGTAGCTTTCCTTCAGTAGGAGAGAATGTGTGTTCTACTGCAGCAAAAATAGAAGCTTCAAGCATGGTCTCTTGAGCTGCTGCGTTAAATGATGGGAGTGTGGGAAGTGGGTTTTGGGTGATCTTCAAGGACTCTGAAGTTGTGGACGCCTTTCCTACTGATCTTTAGTGCAGTTGGAATTGAAGTGGCGGAAATCTAAAAAAATTGAAGTTAACTTATGATTTTCCACGGTGATTTGAATATTTCAGTTTTTTTACCTCATTTGAAACTTTGGCTTGCCAGATTGTGCTTAAATCACACATTTAAACTGTATTTTTTGGGTGAAACTGAAATCTAATTCATGGGCTGGATACATGTTTATTTGCTACGGGGCTGTAAAGTTTTAAGCATATTCCCTCTTTTGCAAAATGTTTCCAGTGACAAATAGGGTACAGATGATGCAGAGCAGACTTGAGAAAATGAGTCTGTTCGCCCGATTTTACATCACATACTACAAGCATGGATGCATGATTAAACACAAGCATGGTACCCTAGTCAATTTTACTTAAGAGCCTTGAAGGCAAACATAATAAAAAGAGGAAATGCAGGATAGGAATCACATTTCTTTTGAATTTCTAAACATGCAACCTGCTTGTTCTAATTTAAATTTTATTATATTGTTAAATCTACTGACATTCCGAAGTGTTTGAAAGTTTACGTTTTCCTGTATTCCTTGGAACATAAACTGATTGAAATTTTGTGCCTGTTTTAACATGTGAGCGCTAACTGTGGTTCTATTGCCACATGTGCTGCTTCCCGCGTTCAAGGCATATTCATATTGTTTTTATGTATATACTGCTTGAATCATTCACAATATATCTTATATGGTAAGAAGAATTTGAACACTTGGTCCACAACTCTTGTTTACCGTATGTAAGTATCTGCCTTTGCTCCATAAAAAAAAACATGTCTTTTCTGTAAGCAATGGTGCTATGTATATTCTGCATAGATTCATCAAAGGATGTTACTTGTGTGTGTGTTTTTAAACTTTAATATTTGAAAATTTTCTAGAAATGCAAAACGGACGAGGCTGTGGATGCTGCGAAAGTGGAAGAACAAACTGCACAGTTGGAAAAGGACCTCATTGTCAAAGAACGAGAAACTCTTGAAGTTCTGAAAGAACTCCAAGCAACCAAAAGATGTGTTGACGAGTTGAAGTCTAAGTTGCAAAAGGAGGAAGGTGACGCTATCAAAAATCCAATACTGGAGCCAGATGATGCAAAATCAGTTCAGACCAGCCAAATAGAAAAGACAAGCAACGGTTCTGATACTTGTGCGAGTCCCAGCAGTCAATGTCGATCACCTGTATCATCGCCAAGTCTGATCTTAATGGAGCTAAAGAAGGCCAAGGTGAATCTAAGCAGAACAAGTAGTGATCTGGCTGGGATTCGGGGGTCTGTTGAAGCGCTGAACAGGAAATTAGAAAAGGAGAAAGTTTCAATGCAGAAAACCCGTGAGAGGCTGACCTTGAATTCTGCAAGAATTTCATCTCTAGAAGAAGAGTTAAACAAAACAAGATTGAAATTGCAATTAACCAAGGCAGTGGAAGGTGAGGCAGGTGAAAAATCGCCGGAGGTGTCTGCAAAGCTCCAACAACTACGCACAGAGGCAGAACAGTTCAAAAAGATGGCAGAAGCTGCTAAATTGGATGTTTCAAAAACCATGGCGGAAATAGAGCAGACCAAACTCAGTTTAAGAACTGCAGAGATCCGATGGTTTGCGGCTAAGAAAATGGAAGAAGCAGCCAAAGCAACTGAAGCTGCAGCCCTTGCCGAAATCAAAGCAGTAACAGACAGCAAGAACCTAGTAACCCTTTCTTATGAGGAATTTTCTGCTTTGACCAGCAAGGCCCAAGAAGCCGAACAATTTTCAAGGAAGAGGATAGAAACTGCAATGGCGCAAGTGGAAGAAGCAGAAGTTTCAAAACTGTCGATGCTTAAGAAAGTAGAGAAGGCTTCAGAGGAAATGAAAAGAAGTCGGAAAGCTTTAGAAGACGCTGTGAGGCGAGTAGAGGTTGCAAAAAGAGAAAAGCTTGCTGTTGAAGAAGCACTTAGGAAGTGGAGATCAGAGCACGGAGGAAGAAGAAGGTCAGTTCATAACTCTACCAAGTTCAAAAATCCACACCCATCTCACCACAGACGAGATTCCCGAGTGATTGATTTGAATGAGGTGGAAGTGCCATGCACTGAGCCTCAACGAGTCTTGAAGCACACCTTATCCATTGGCGAAATACTGAGTAGGAAACTCCTACAGCCCGAAGATTTTGAAGTGGACGGATTGGAGACGAGCCCCTCAAGAGAAACGATGTCCTTGGCCCAAATGCTGAGCAAACGAGGAGTTGCTATCTCTCCACCAGCCCCAGAGAAGGAAGCCAAGGGCAACAAGCAGTACTCCGCGAAGAGGAAGAAATTTGTGTTCGGCCGAGGAATTACACTCCTCTTGGCAAAGCAAAATAAGAAAAAGAAGCCTTGAGAGCGCGAGCTGATGAATGGTGCCATCCATTTTTAAGTGTTAGATTTGCTTTTCTCTTAGATTTTATTAGATTGCCTTCTCATCATCTGCTACTTAGCTATGTTATTACTTATAATATACGTTGCCAGTTTGACTTAACATTGTTGCTCACAAGGAGCGTAGCACTAAAACACGGAGCAAGGAAGCGACTTCAGGTAACTGGTAATTTCACATTTCGGGGTACCAAACGAACAGTAACTAGGATCAAAAAGCCCATTACCGGAATATTTGTCGTATAAAATGGATTGGTTTTGTTGACGCGATCTCAGGCAATTTGCCAATTTTGGGGTTCTTACTGTATACAACTAATTATAACACATCTAAGTAGAGGATCTTGGTGGACTCGAACCACCACCTTATCAGGAATGCTAGCCTCAATCCTGAACGCTCTACCAATTAAGCTAAAGATCCATATTAATTTCCCCATTAATCGGACACACCAAATCTAAATTATTAGTGCTCAATTTCTAGCCTCAAATCATAAAAGCAGAACCCCTCGGAAATAATTGTTGCTGGACAATGAAGAGTGCCATGCGAGGCCCACTTTCATTGGCCAACAAAAACTCCCTTCTCGGCTTCTTGTACAGCTTTACATAATAGTTATCAGCGGCCATATTCAAGCAGTTCAGATCCCAGTGAATCCAGAGAAGATTAGCATTCTGGAAATTTTTACGTTTTCCCCTTGTAAAATTTTCACCACTCTTCTTGCATTAGTGCGGGGGTAATTTTGTCAGGACGATGAGAAAGCTAAAAGCTGGAGGTTATGTTCAGCCCAAGATACAGCACGGTGGGATTTAATCAATTAACACTTTCCCACCAGCATCAATTTGACTTCCTTTCACGCAAAACAATTTCAAATAACATTTTTCCGCAAAACAATTTCAAATAACACTTTTCCACCAGCATCAATTTGCCTTCCTTTCACGCAAAACAATGAATATTTCTGACGGATAATTTTAGAGGCTACGGAAGAGACACAAAACCTCTACTTATCCACCGTCAAAATTAATATATGCCTCCATGACTAAGCTTTGTCAGTAATGCACTCACAGAAAAGCTAAAGGTGAGTAGAGGCAATTTACGGCAGAAACTTGCAAAATTAATTATTGCGACAACTAGGCCAGTAGAGATACACATATTAAACGACGGATCATAGTAAAATTACATATTCTAATCAACAATTCATCCAATTAGTAAGAGGCCTGTTTACACCGACATGGGCTCTGGCATGATTGTGTGAGCCAGGGCAGGCAGCCCTTGCGTTCGACTAACACAGACGTGCGGGAGCCGGACCTCATGTAATTTATTGTTCTAAAGGTTACAATTAAATTTTGCGACATATTTGGCAATGCCGAGAGATGATGCGTATCACAACGACACATTTAGAAGCAACGGAAAATAGGATATCAGTTGCTCACGGAAGTCCCATGTTTAAGTGATTCGGTAGATATCAAACTAATAACCAATTAGCCAGAGCAAGTTGAAGATGTCTAGCCAGAGCAGCACCTTATTTCCTTCAGTGAGACTGACCATGATAGCAGCTCTGGCTAGTTTTTTCTTAGCCAGTTTAACTAATAGAAAAAGGACCACATAAAACGTCGTACTCAATGAGCCATATACATGGCGTCGGATGTGATCACCAGTCTAGAGATGAGAGGTGGAAACAGATCAGAGTAGTTGAGAGGGTCAAAATGCAAGGATATACAATTGAATGCAGTCAATATAGTGCAAAAATTTAGTGCTGTAATTTAACTCCAGTCTCTTGAAAGGAACGAGCAGAAGCTGATGACAACACTGAATTTGTGAGTTTTTCAGCCTTCAACCCACCATTGATAACGAGTAGAAGGATAGTGAAACTCACATAGAAAGGAAATGAAGGGACGATTTTACTCACATGAACAAACAAAATAGCATAATTCCTACAGAATCAGGGCCATTTCCTCTTCAACATTATGAAGAAAGGACGCAAAGCCTACTAATAGGGGTGGGTTAAGGGTTTTAAAAGAGGAAATAAACTGTACAGAACAAACTATATAAGCAGCAAGAAATAAGCGAGAAGAAAATCTATCTCAATCAGATGAACACAACCAATACTCGCATACGTTGTACTAGTAACACAAAACTATCCTAAAATGTGATGATCAAATAATAGCATCAAAAGAAGCACATGGCCAGACCTATCAATATAAGTTATAAGGCAGATTTTATCGCCAATATTACACACAATGACATAAAAAAGAAAACGAAACGGATTATGGAGACGAAAGTGGTCATTGGACGCAATAGCACGGGTAAAATTTCGCTCTTAATAGTTATGACGGATGACTTTAGAGGCAGAGCAAATGAAAGAAAGTCAAAGCCCCCACGTGAACCCCGCCGAGTTCAATATCTGCCCCAAGGACTGAGCTCTTTGCGCAACAAAATCACAAAAAAGCTGAAGGTGGAGGCATCACAACCAACAAGACTAAGACAAAACACCTACCAGAGGCAGCTGAGCACGATGATCACCTAATTACCTGGTGCCCACCCCAGACCACTACGATTTATCGAATACCCATGTCCCATAATCATCATGAGAGACGAAAAGGAGACAACTTTTTCACCGAATGCAACGATGCGTGAAGAACTGAAAAGATGAGTTTCAACCCATCTGAAACAACCAGAGAAAGACACAGCTACATTATCTTCCGAAAAATCAAGCACTTGCAAGAGAAGGAAATCAGGAGCGCGTGCAGAGGGGCGGAAGACGGAGACAGGGACGAGAAGATGAAGGCAGAAGGATGGAGACGGAGCACCAGATATAGGAATTGCTTTGCCGTGTTAGGGTTTGTGGGATCGCACGGAGGGAGGCGAGAGATCCTGACCGTACGTTGGAACAATCTTCATGAGCCACATAACCGGCCCGGCCGCTTGTCCAGTTCGACCGGCGGGTCAAACCAACGCCGTTGTCATCCATGTCAGAAAACGAACTCTTCGGCCTTTGATGTTGGCCTCGGCTCTCCTGATTGGTCCACGTCATAGCAAGAATTGTGGGGCCCTTGGATTCAGCCAATCCCAATAAAAAATTCCGGTATTTGGACTTTTCTGCTGCCGCAAGATTCTTTCCAATTATGAGACGCAATTCGCTTCCCATCATCTGAAGATTTTTTCGTTTCTTCAGGTATTTTAGTTCGTTCATCTCTTGATCTTCCTCTTGCAATTTCCTTTCAAAGGTTCTGAAAATTTTCATCCGCGCAGCTTGTATTTTGGTGATATAGAGCTCAGGTTGCAGTCCAATTCGTTGATTTGTAGTAGTTATTAGTTGTAACTAAAGTAGTTACCAGAAGAAGAAAAGTTTTAAGTGAAGTAATTGAATTTTGATTCCACCCTGGGAGCTCAATTCAGTTTTTTTATGGCTGCTGAAATTTTCTTCAAAGAAAATACAGGATCTCTGTTCCTTATTTACCATTTATGGATCTGTTCTTTTGTTTGATGTCGATGTTGAAATGTTAGATTAGACTTTCGGCTTAATCTATTTAAAGTATAAATTATGTTAGAGTCTTTAATATTGCTAAAACAGACGACCGAAGACAAAAATTGTCAGATAAGCTTTGATTTGTAGTGTTTTGGACTTCAGATGGGTGTTTAGTTATTTTGGCATGAGGTGTTCAGTTGTGATTTAATGGGACTTGGAACCTAATGTAGAATTTATCTCACTTATTCTCAATTACTTCATCTGTTAGTTTTGTTGAATAATGTGGAGCTAAAGTTTTGGACAAAAGTTTGAGTTCTTAATATGAAGAGAAGTGGCTCTAGAGCAGTTCATATCATATGGTCACTGGTCAATGCCAAGAACAATCGAAAATGACTGGAAAATTTTAGTTCAATCATTGACATTGATGAATCTTTCTGCATCCATACCTTCGTGGATAAAAGCACACAACTCTTGTAGGTTTGACTCCTCCTGGAGTCAGAAACTTGGAATTGCTTCCAATTAGTGCATCCCAGAATGGATTGGCTTAGGATTTTCTGTCTGCCATGCTTGATTAGACAAGCCACTTACAAGCCTTGCTTCTACTTTGAACTAATATTAGATTGCAGAATTGATGTCAAATATCAATGAGGCCCTCTTGCCTGTGAAACACTTTCTGCTTGCACAGCCTGAGATCCAAATTGTGTGGTGCACTTTTTTACATGACTTTTTTCCATAGCTCTTATTAAGCTCATATTCATAGGTTTTCTCAAGAAGAATTGCAGATGAAAAAACTTGTCAGTGACTAACAAACAATCTTTAAAATATACATATAGATATCCAAACGTGCTTTGCTTTCTTATCAAGATGTCGACAGGGATCCTTTCAACAATTATCACAAACCAAAAGTTCACAGTGAAGATCTTAATTTACTCACAAATTGGCTGTTGATAACTTTATTTTTATTTCGGTGTTAGCTAAGTTGGTCTTCTCTCAAAGAGCTTATCTTAAATTCACAGGCATAATGGATGCAAAAGTTGGGTATTCCATACTTCTTCTGCTGGCCATCTACTGGTCCTTTGTTGATGCCAGACATTTGGGAGCCTATGATGGTACAGGTAGAACTTTGCAGCTGCTTCACTGCATTGGCTTGCTTTATGTTCAAAGACTTCATTAAATCATTGAGACCCAAGTGACCTTTTTGTGAAGCCCACATGTTCTGTCCAACCAAAACCCAGTTGGGGGGTTTTGTTGGACAGATTTGTTGGGTGTATATCATTATCCATTTGGAATACCTAATTGTTGGAATACCTAATTATAACTCTTACATGGGGCATATTACAGATATAACTCTTACATAGGATAGAACTGAAAGTTATGATCTTCAAGTGTCATAGTGGATTTATCCAAAGTAGACGTGACAAATTACAATGGAGTAGGTTGTTGCAAAATAGTTAGCACCGTTGGCCTAGGTAACACCTGATTTCTTCTATTCACTACGTGATTGTCTTAAAACCCCAACTGTATAGGGAAATAAAATCTTTTAAGATTATGTCTGAGAGAAGCTTCGTTTTGTGAACAGCTTCATAAGAGAATTTAACACAGCCATTCAAAAAAATACCTGCAGCGATGCTTAATTGGAGAGTAATTTAATGCAAAACTTTGTCTGACAACATACTATAAATCTTTTTTTTTTTGGATAATTTACTATAGATCATATAATACAAACTTTGTTCGGTAACATACTAGATCATAATCTGATAGGGTATTAGTCCTTGTCTACAATCATCATCTCCATCATCATCATCATCAAACTCATCCATTCTAGTCTAGAATATGTGTTGGGGATTATAGTGCCCGCTAGAATCAATCTAGCCTATAATCTATGTGGGGGTGGGATTATTGTCAGGAACATAAACAAACAAGAGAGACAATCAAAAGAGAGAGACCACACCGGGTGTATATAGTTCGGCAATGGTGCCTACATCCATGGGATCAATTTTTACTATTTAGCAAGGAGAAAAGTACAAGATGATTACAAGCTTTCTCAAACTTCTCCAATGGCCAACTACTCTACCCAAAGGAAGGAAGAAGAACATCCTTCTATACCCCTTAGGGACATACAAGTTCGTATCTCACCATTTGGGGAATGAAATCCCGAAGTAGCCAATCAGGAAGAGTCCAAATCTGGAACGTCCTGATTTGGACTCTTCTTGATTAGCTACTTCAAGATTTCATTCCCCAACTAGTGAGATATGAATTTGTACATCCCTGAGGGGTATAGAAGTGGCTGAGGTGAAGAGCGATCAATTGAGTGGCGTAATTCATAATGCCTGCACAATGTCTGTCTATAATTCTACTTAACACCTATTCAATGTTTTTCTTCAATTTTTGAAGTGAAAAACAACTCCATTCTGTCTTTGAGGAAGCCATATCCTGTTTACTTGACAAAAAGAGTCAACTGAAGTCTCTGTTTCACTATCGTAGTTGTGCAGATTAACTTGGAGGAACCAATGTTTGTAGAAAAATCTTTTGAAGCAAATCAAAGGAATGAGCAAGTTTGCAGCATGTGTGAACAATTCACTGATCAAGCAATATCCTATTTTGGTGAGAACAAAACCCAGACGGAGATCATTGAATCTCTTCATCAAACTTGTGCTAAGCTCCATACTTTCCAACGGGAGGTACTCTACCATTATAGTTTTGCTAGTACACTGAGTTATTTAACGGTTGTCTGTGCATATCATCTAATTGCGTCTATCTGGAAACACAAAATACCTTTATTACCTAACTGATTTTATAAAATATTAATTTATTGAATCTAACTCTTGTTTCTCAATTTCTGGCAGTGTACTACCTTGGTGGACTATTATGCACCTCTGTTCTTCATTGAGATAACCTCAATAAATCCAGATGATTTCTGCAGAAAGGTGAACCTTTGTGAAGCTAAGTTACTCATCCATCCTCAACAGCACCAAGATAGATGTGAACTTTGCCACCAGGCTATGGTTGAAGTTCTGACTAAGCTGAAGGATCCTGATACACAGGTACCAATGCTATCCTTTCAGTGATCAGATTCATCTGTATGGTCAACTGGAAAAAATTTTAGGTTGTTCTTTTTTTATAGAACTGTTAATGTTTGAATGATGCAATTATATGTGGATTCTGGCACTGGCATTACATTTTCATGGTCATGAAGTAGTTGCTTCTACTTTGTAAATTGAATTTTACCAAGTATACTATTCATTTGGGTTTCCTCGTCCTTTTGGTAACTGATCATCCCGTGTCTCTGTATTATTGCTCCATGATCATAATCTGATCTAAATCCCTCTAAATATATGCTAGAGCAATATAAAAAAGGTACTTTATTAATTGGTTGGTTTATGTTTTCGCTTTGACCATGCTACTTGGTTCACCAATCACGTGTGTTACTTGCTACTGATGAAATTTCTGTTTTCCCTGCATATGGATAATTCAGCTGGAGATAATTGAGGCCCTCCTTAAAGGCTGCGACAGGGTTGAAAACTATGTTAAACAGGTGAGTAAAACTGCAAAATGAACTTTGTACTAGCAGATGCACTTGCCTTAACCACCGAGAGTTTCAAAAGGAATTAATAGATTATCTTTGTTTTGGTGGGTTCTTTTATCTGTGTATCAATAAACGGGCAGCAGTTTTGATGTACTATAGCATGAACGGTTGTAATAAGTACAGGACTTCCTAATTTCCTTTTTGAATGATTTTCCTTTTCAGTGTAAGAAGTTGGTTTTTGAGTATGGCCCATTGATACTATCCAATGCTGAACAATTTCTGGAGACGAAAGACCTCTGCACGTCTCTCCACATTTGCAAGGCAGCAGTCAGTAAAGATGCATCCTCAGCTGTAATATAGATTACTATAAGCAAAGCCTGAAAGAAACATTCAGTCCATTGAAAATATCTGTTCTTGATGTGAAGAACGCCTGTATGAAGTTTGGGTTGTTTATAATTTGATGCCATCTTTATTGTATAAATTATATTGTTGTTCGCTCAAATACACGTTGAAGTTCTGTTTAATGAATTCTTACATGAAAGTATACTTGTAACTATTCGAGGGCTGGAGATGTATGTTACAACTTCAAAAGTGTTACGTAAGCGCAAGTAGCGAAGTAGTAAAGTACTCGGTGAATCCAAGGTTGATCCCAGGAGGAATATTAATTTTTGAGAAAAAGTTGAAAACCCTGAATCGCTAATTATTTTTCTAACTTAAATTTAGGCAAATTATCAAAGTAAGAATTCATAAAAAAAAATAATTAATCAAAAAGTTAAAACAACCAAATAAAAGCTTTGAGAGAATCAAAGATACGAATGAAGTAAGGCAATGCTAATTTTTTATTTTGGAACTATTGCGAACTGAATTGCTTTGGACGTGGATTCCCCTTTCTATTCTCTGGTCATTGACTATTCTTTATTTCTATTTCTGGCCATGCTTATTTCTCCTTCTTTTCTTTATCTGGTTTGCCCATGCTCTGTTTTCTTTGAATTTTTGCTTTGAATTTTTGCTGCTTTTATTCTATGCTATTAACTATTATGTTGTTCTAACTTGGGGGGCGTTTGACAAACCATTTTAACTAGAAAGAAAATGGATTAATTTTAATATTAATTTTTGAAAAGAAAAGTAAAAATGGAAAATATTTGGTTCAAGTTTTAGTACATGATTTCAAAGGGAAATTAAATTTTAACTCCTTTTTATTTTTTGTATGTAAAATAACAAAAATATCCTCCAACATAATTGTTACACAAAAGAAATGATGGGCAAAACGTCTTTTCCAATCATTTCAAATCTTAAATCGCTTTCTTCAAGAACTCACCTCAGGATTTTGGGACCCAAAATATAATTTTTGACTGAAAAAGCGATTTTACCTTAAATTGCCTTCCATACCGTTTTCGTGGGAGAAAGCAATTTCTACCCTCAACAAATCGCTTTTTGGGGGCAAAAATCGCCTCCCAAACAGCCCCTTGTAATAAGCTGCTCCTTGGTTTATTCTCCACATGAATCTGCTTCAAATCTCTAATTTCATTCTCTTGTATGAATTTCCATAATCTGTTGAACCTTCTATTTTGTTTATATTCTGTTTTGCTCCATTGCTGTCCGAACATTCCATTCTCTATTTTTTCCTTTGATAGGCCAAAAGCTGCTTGAATTTTGGACGTTGCTGCTGAAGTATTTGAATTCTTGATGTTCAGCTCTCCCTTTTCTTGTTAAGAACCTCTGCCAACTTAACTTTCCTCCCATTGACTCAAATATGTCCCACCACCTCCATTCCTTCTATATTTCAGCAGTCGATTTGTGCTTTTGTATTTGTTGCTTTTCTGCTTAAGATTTCTTTCTCCAGAGTCCAAACTAGTTCCATAATAATTAGTTCCTAACGCTCCAAAATAGCCTCTTCACATATTAAGCTCGTCAAAACCTATATAACACAATTAAACCCTAATAAGTCAACTCTAATATAAAATCAATCTTAAAATGCATAAACATAAGGTATAAAAATATTATATTACGTGCATATTAATGTAGCACATACATTTTTAGATATCTTCTTATCAACATTAAGGTTTCTTATTCCCTTTTCACGTCAGCTTCTTATCAACATTGCTACTGGTCATCTATATGAGGTGTTAGACAATACATAGTCTATGGTGGGCTTGAGTCTCCTTGATGTGCTATAATTCAGTTTCTGACTCTCCACTATGATTTAGTTTATCAATTAGTTTGTTTTTATTTTGTTGTATATTATGTAACAACTCAGATGATCCACCTCAACCATGTATAGGTGTCTTACCTTTCAAAGAGAGAAAATCTCTCCATGTGTTACCAAAATATCTTGTAATCTTTTGTACTTAAGCTAAGACAACTCACCCTACTAAGCAGTAGGCTACACACTTTTTACGTGGTATTGGCTAGTGCATCCTAAGCCTGTGCTTTTCTCTGTTTATCCATGGCGTCTTCCACATCCACCACTTTTTCTTCTACTTCCCATGCCTTGTCCCCCTACCCTGTTCTTAAATGCATTCAACATGACATATCTCTCAACTTATTCCACTCCAACTATCTCCTTTGACGAACTCAAGTGTTGTCGGTTCTTCGCAGTTATGATCTTATGGGGTTCATTCTTGGTGACGAACCCAAACATGTTCTGGTCGTTGATGGCTTGAACTCTGTCATTGTATGTCAGTGGATTGGCCTTGATCAAATGATTGTGGGGTGGCTCACAGTGTCCTCTGAAACAGTGTTGTCTCTAACTGAGAAAGAGACATCTCACGAGCTTTAGATTTCTTTGGAAACTATCTTTGGTGCACAATCTCATGTCTGCATCCAACATCTCAAGAAGGTGCTACAGACCATCAACAAAGGCTCTCATTCCATTGCCGAATATGTTGAGCATGCCCAGTCTCTAGCTCTTTCACTGGGGAGCGCCAACAAGTCAATGGATGATGATGAGCTTTCTCTTTGGCTTCTTCATGTTCTTTGATCTTATTTCGATCCAATAGTGGTTGCCATTAATACCCAATGGCTTGCTTCTTCCCTCGATGAAGTGATTGGTTTGCTTCTCAACTTTGAATTACGCTTATCTCCTTCTAATAGTAATGTTATTTCTCTTACTACCTTTCACAATTGCAGTCTTTCATTTCCCATATCTTGACCGTGGTTAGGCCGGTGCTCGTGGTGGCTCTACTCCTTGTGGTTGTGGCTCTTCCTCTCTGGTGGCTCTACTCCTTGTGGTTGTGGCTCTTCCTCTCGGGTCACCACTTCCAACAATGGTGTAGGTCGTTGCTTCTCTAATACCTCATGTGGAGGGAAGACATCTTCTACTACTAAGGGCATTGTTAGATCATGGTATGGGCTTGGGCCTGGTTTGGTCTAACGATGTCACGGTCCAAGTGAGCCAGTACAGGCCACGGGGTCCAAGGATAGTGAGGGCGGTTGCGCCGACTCTACATGTGGCTTCGTTACACATAATTCGAGTGGGACCTACATATGTTACACACGTGTACTATACATACATCTAGGTGTGTATTTCCACATTGTGAGGCCCAGATATACGAATTAGGTGTTAAGGGTGGGACCCGTAGTTAGCGAAGGGTCGACCCTATTGCGGGCTTGGCCGTGTGCAAGGGGCCCAGGCCTTCACGAGATCTAAGAGACAGAGCCTGTGCTTGTTGTGATTGAACCTCTTAATAAAACCAGTAGGAATTTATCAAGCAGGCCCATTTAATCTCAGCCCAATTCTAATCCGCCTAAATATAGAAGGTAGGAGGATATTTAAAGAGAGAAAGAGAGGAGGAGGCTTACCTAATTGGCTGGCCGCCCCACCCTCTCCTCCTCTCTCCCAAATCAGTCTGCCCCCCTCTCTTGTTCTTTAGTGCAGCCTGCACCTTGCTGCTAGCCCTCATCCTCCTCTCTTTTGGTCTATTTTGGCAGGCTATTCAAAGGAGAGGACTCTCCTTCTCTGCTGGGACGTAGAGGTTGAAGTAAAGGGGAGACTTTACAGAGAATTCCTTTACTCCAAGAAGTGGTTTGAGAGGGATCATCACATAGAGGTATTTATCATTTACGTTGTTTGTTTGATCTTATCTTTGGCGTGCAAGATCTGATTGTTGGAGGGCGTCCTAGGACTAATGACACCCATGACAGTTCGTCTTCTTTCTATTATTCAATTGTCCTTTGGCTTATTTGAATGGATACATGTTTATCTTGCTAATTGTTATTAGATTGATGCATATTTTGTGTAGATCAAGTTAAAGATTGGATTTTTGATATGTGTGCCCTCCCACCAAGCTTCCGTTGATCTGGCCACTTTACAGGCATAACCTGCTTTAAGTGTGGTGGCCCTAATCATCGGGGCCTGTCTATGAAACCCCTTATGAAGATACTTCTAATATCAATCATGCTCTCAATGTCATGCATATTTTTTACCGTCATGATGAAGAATGGGTCTTTTATAGTGGTGCTACACATCGCATGACATCTTTAGACTCTCTTGTCTATGGTATGTGCTCTTATTGTGGTTCTGATGATATTATGGCTGATAATGGTTCTTGATGCAGGAGCATATTGGTTTGAAGTATTATAATGGTATGGAATGGTATTTTGATTCGATTATTTCGTCAAACACTTATCTCAAGTGTTAATTGGTCGAAGGGCAATTGTGGTAACTACTAATGGTTTGAAGGTTGTACGTTGGTAACTTGAGTAATTTCTCATACATACTGAAGGGCCTTTATGTCATTTAGATATAAACAACTAGCCGTTAATTCTATTAACCATCATCTTCCTCTAAGCATCAGAACACTAATTTGTTAACAGTTGGCTACAAGAGCTGATAACGTCGTCAATTTCAAATGCAGAATTCTATCAAGAGTTTTAAGGATTATCTGTTTAGTATAAATAGAACTTGGAGATGTAATTAGGGTGGTTAATTGATGATTTCTATCTGTATTTTGGTTTGTCCAAAAGAGGGTTTTCCCTAAGCTCTGTTTCTGAGCTGAAACTGAGAGTTCTTCGAGATGATGAACTTAAGTTTGTCTCTTGTTTTGTAATTGATTTGAATTTCAATAAGAAGAAAGACCAAAGAGATCTTTGATTTGTCTTTCAATCATTTTCGCTGCATCAGTTCTCATATGTCATTTACTCATATTGGATCATCATCTCTGTCTACACCGTTTAGTTCCTCAATGTTTAACAATGTTTACGTTGTTCCTGCTTTAAGTAAAAATTTATTATTTGTGGCCAAGTTTACAAAGGATAATAATTGTCTCTTTATATTCACTCCTGGTTTTTTTATTAAGGACATGAAGATAGGGGCAATCCTACATCAGGGTCTAGTTGATGGTGGCCTCTACTCTATTCACTTCTATTTGCCAAATAAAGCTCCTGGTGCTTTTCCTCTATGCCTTATCGATGCCAAAGCAACTTCGGATACATAGCATGCCCGTCTTGGTCATCCATTTGGCTATGTGCTCCATTCCTTTCATCTATGTTGCCCTTCTCAAATAAGGCTATTGCCCACCATTTTTGTGAGAGCTATCCTCTAGGCAAAAGTTCCCGCTTACCATTTTCTTGTATTAATAATAATATTGATGTTACTTCTTTGTTGCAACTCATCCATTGTGATGTTTAGGCCCTTCTCCCGTTGTTTCAATTGAAGGGTATCACTATTATGTTATCTCTGTTGACGCCTATAATCACTGATTCACTTTACAAGGTTTTTTTTCCTCTACATCGCAAATCTATCGTCTACTCTACTTTCTTGAGTTTCCAATCACTAGTGGAAAACTTATTTGATAAGTGAATTAAATATTTTCAAAGCGATGGCGGTGGTGAGTTTATCAACCATAACTTCAAATGTTTTATTAAGTGTGACATCTCTCATTAGGTTCCTTATCCTCATACTCCTGAACAAAATGACACTACTGAACAAAAGCATCGTCATATTGTCGTGATGGGACTCACCCTCTCGGCTCATTCTCATGCACCCCGAGCCTTATGGTATCATGTTTTTTACTATTGTTATATATCTCATCAACAAGCTTCCCACTCTCATTCTCCTCCACATGACTCTTTGCTCTATGCTCTTCAGGAAAAACCCCAACTATGGTCTTCTTCAGGTGTTTGGTTGTAGTTGTTATTTGTGTTTCATCATGTTTGATTGAGACAAGCTGCAACACAAGTGTCCTCAATGTGTCTTCTTGGGCTATAGTGGGGCACATACTACAAATGTCTCAATCCTCTAACCGGTAAAATTATTATATCTCGCTATGTCCCCGGCCTATACCCTTAGACTTTCATCCCAAACCTTTTCCCACTAACCTTCTCCCCTTTCTCTCCACTCCACTTCAGCCTTCTCAGCCTGTATCCCCTCCTTCCTCTTCCCAACCTACCCTTCCGTTCTCCCTCCACCGCCAACTAATTCCACAACCCTACCTAACCCATCATCCTCTCCTCCCTCACCTCTTGACCCTCCTTTATCTCCTTTCCCAACCCATGACCAACCTCTGACCCATACACACCCCATGATCACATGTCCCATGGATGGTACACGCAAGCCCAAGGTCCTTCTCTCTACAAAACACTATCCCATCCACCTTTCTTTCTTCCTCCAACCTTGAACATCATACCTACACAAAAGCTTCTAAGGATCCCATTGACGAGAGGCAATGACACTTGAATTTAATGGACATGCTCTCTTGTTCCTCCTACTCTTCATCAAAATGTCTTCTGTCACAAATGGGTTTATCGCATCAAGAAGCATTCCAATGGAACCATTGAGCAGTATAAAGCTTGTCTTGTTACGAAGGGCATTCACCAACTTGCAAGAATTGATTATAATGAGACATTTAGGCCCTTTGTCAAGCATGCTACTATTCTCCTTGTTCTTTTAGTGGTTGTTTCCCACCAATGGCCTCTACATTAGTTGGATGTCACCAATGCCTTTATTCATGGTAACTTGGACGAATGATTAGAATATTCTTTCAAAATCTAAAGTATTACAATAGGGGGCCAACCTCAATTTATGAATTATTTCTCTTTCTAAAGGCATAATAAGAGTCAAGAACATTTCTTTTATGTGGGTTTTTGTTTTATGGCATTTTGAGTTATTTATAAGTATGTTAAGGAAAGAAGATACAAAGAAGTAGATAGTAATGTTGCCTATGTAAGTTTCTATTTTTTGCGTTTTTTGAATGATTATATGCACATAAAGAGAAGAAAATAGTAATGTTGCTATTTTTGAGTATTTGTAAGTAAATTTTATTTGTGATTATTTTCTTCTTTCCTAGTGACCATAGGCAGTTATTGGAGGTGTTGTTGTAATACTTGTTGAAACTTATTTATTATTATTTAATATTGAATGCATCTTTTTTATGTGAGATACTTCATATGCTTTAGATTTAAACATATTTTACTATTTTTTTTAGTTTGAACCTAGGCTCCTAATTGACTTATTGTAGTTTGAGCTTGAGCTGAGCTTTGGAATTTTGGTTTAAGTCAAGTTGAGCTGGAAGATTCAAGCTTGTTTGAACTTCAAGCTGAGCTTGGATTGTTCGAGTTCAAGCCAAGCTTGAACAGTTCAAGTTCAGTTCAAGTTCAAGTTTATATAAAATATATTTTATTTCTTAAATTTTATTATTAATTTTAAAATATAATTTATAATAAAAAATAGAGTGAAGAGAGTGCATGGAGAGAGAGTGAAGAGATGAGAGAGAGAGAAAGAGGGGAGAGAGAGAAAGAGAGAGGAGAGAGAGGGACGAGAGAGAGAGGGTGGAGAGAGAGAGAGGAGAGAGAGTGTGGAGAGAGAGAGGGAGGAGAGAAAGGGTGGAGAGAGAGTAGAGAGAGGAGAGGGAGGAGAAAGAGAGGAAGGAGAGAGAGAGGAGAGAAGGAGAGAGAGGAGAGAGGGTAGAGAGAGAAAGGGAGAGAGAGAAGAGGGTGGAGAGAGGGAGGAGAGAGAGGGAGAGAAAGGAATTTTTTTATTTTTTTTATTTTATATTTTTTATTTAAAAATTAATTACAAAATAAAAAAAATAAAAATGTACTAGCGACGTATAGGCATATATGTCACTAAGAGTATTAGCGATGTATATGCCTATACGTCGCTAATATCTTTAAGTATTAGCGATGTATAATTATATACATCACTAATACACTTAATATTAGCGACGTATATGCTTATGCGTTGCTAATACATTTTAATTTTTAATTAATTTTTAAATAAAAAATATAAAATAGAGAGAGGGGGAGAGAGGGAGAGGGAGAGAGGAGAGAGGAGAGAGGAGAGAGGGAGGGAAAGAGAGAGAGGAGAGAGGGAGCGAGAGAGAGAGGAGGGAGAGAGAGAGGAGAGAGAGAGAGGGTGGAGAGAGGGGAGGGGGAGAGGGAGGAGAGAGAGAGAGAGGAGGGAGGGTAGGGAGAGGAAGAGGGTGGAGAGAGGGAGGAGAGAGTGGAAGAGAGAGAACATGGTGAAAAGAGGGAGGAGAGAGAGGAAGAGAGAGCGAGAGGTAGAGAGAGATGATTTTTTTTCATATTTTTTATTTAAAAATTAATTTAAAAATAAAAATGTATTAGCGACATATATAAATATATTTGCTAATACCTTTAAGTATTAGCGACGTATAAGCATATACGTCGCTAATACCCTTAGTATTAGCAATGTACATCGCTATGCGTCGCTAATATATTTTTATTTTTTATTTTAATTAATTTTTAAATAAAAATAAAAAATAGAGAGAGGGAGAGAGAGAGTGAGAGAGAGGAGGGAGGGAGAGGGACGAGAGAGAGAGGGTGGAGAGAGGGGAGGAGAGAGAGGATTTTTTATTTTTTATTTTTTATTTAAAAATTAATTAAAAATAAAAAATAAAAATATATTATAGACGTATAGACATATACGTCGATAATACCTTTGAGCATATATGTCGCTAATACCTTTAGTATTAGCGATGTATATCGCTATGCATCGCTAATACATTTTTATTTTTATTTTTAATTTATTTTTAAATAAAAAATAAAAAATAGAGAGAGTAGAGAGGGAGAGAGAGGAGGGAGAAAGAGGGACGAGAGAGAGAGAGGGTGGAGAGAGGGGAGGAGAGAGAGAGTGTGGAGAGAGAGAGGGAGGAGAGTGTGTGGAGAGAGAGGAGAGAGGGAGAGAGAGAGAGAGGAATTTTTTTGTGTTTATATTTTTTATTTAAAAAATAATTAAAAAATAAAAAAATATTAGCGACATATAGACATATATGTCGCTAATACCTTTGAGTATTAGCAACGTATAAGCATATATGTCGCTAATACCCTTAGCATTAGCAACGTATATCTCTATGCATCGCTAATACATTTTTATTTTAATTAATTTTAAATATAAAATAGAGAGAGGAGAGAGGGAGAGGGAGGGAGGAGAGAGAGAGGGTAGAGAAAGAGAGAGGAGGGAGGAGAGAGAGAGGAGGGATGAGAGAGAGGGAGAGAGGAGAGAAAGGAAGAGAGAGGAGAGAGGGGGGAGAGAGAGAGAGGAGGGATGAGAGAGTGAGAGGAGAGGGTGGAGGGAGGGAGGAGAGAGGGTAGAGAGAGGAATTTCTTTTATTTTATTTGTTATATATTTTTTATTTAAAAATTAATATATTACTATACATCGCTAATACATTTTTATTTTTTATTAATTTTTAAATATAAAATATAAAATAGAGAGAAGGAGAGAGAGGGAGAGTGAGAGGGAGAGAGGAGAGAGAGACAAATAGGGTAGAGAGAGTGGAGGGAGAGAGAGAGAGGAGAGAGGGAGAGAAAGTGGAGAGAGGGAGAGAGAGAGGAGAGAGACGAAGAGAGGAGAGCAGGAGAGATAGAGAGGAGAGAGGGAGGGAGAGAGGAGAGGAGAGAGAGGGAGGAGAGAGGAGAGAAAGGGAAGGGGGAGAGAGAGAAGGGAGAGAGGGTAGAGAGAGAAGGAGAGGAGAGAGAAGAGAGGTGAGATGAATATTTTAATTTTTAAAAAAAAATTGGCGACGCTTAGTGCTAACTGTCGTAAATAATATATACTATCACAACGTTTTTATTAAACGTTGCAATAGATTTTATTTTAGTGACGCTTCATTTGAAGATTCGCTAAGGTTATCCGCGCATGGGAAAATTTTCCACCCGCATGCGGAATATTTTGTTTGCCCGTGCGGGCGAAGTGAGAAACCGCATGGGCGATTTCACCCACGCGGTATTTATTCCCCCCTGATGACCCCTACACCCCGCGTGCGAGATTTTCCCAGCCGCCGCGCCTCCACCCCGCCTCTACCACGTTGCCCTCCTCCCTTCCCCCACCGCCTCCTCCCCATTCCCCCCTTCCCTTCCCTTCCCCTCCCCTTGCCCTAACCCCGTCGTCGCCGTCCGTTCTCGACCACCGTCGTCGTCCTTTCTTGGCCACCGCCGCACCAACTCTGCCCTCCTCTCTTCCCCTTCCCCTCCCCCTCGCCCCCTCCTACCCGGTCCCCTTTCCCTTCCCTCCCCCTCCCCTCCCCCTCGCCCTCCTCCCTTCCCCTTGCTCTACCTCCGCTGCCGCCAGCCGGGCTCAGCCACCCCCGCGCCGGCTCCAACTCCGCCCTCCTCCCTTCCCCTCCCCCTCCCGCCTCCGCCCGTCTTCCTCCCTTCCCCTCCTCTCCGCCCTCCTCCCTTCCCCTTGCCCTACCACCGTCGTGTTGGCCTCCCTCCTCCCCCCTCTTCTCTTCCCAAGTCCTCCTCCCTTCCCCTTCTCTGTTTCAGAGGAGAGGGGCGGTTTTGGTGGAGATGGGGCAGCGGGACGGATGCCAGGACTGCGAGGGGCTGGAATCCGGCAGGGACCCGGAATCCGACAGGGACCCGGAATCCGGCTCTCTCTCTCCGGCCTCCCTCTTGCTTTCCCCTCTTTCCCACTGGAATCCAGCCACCCACCCCACCTCCTCCTCCTCCTCCCCCCAACCTCCCACCGGTGCCGGATTCAGCACTTCCACCGGATTCCAATGCCGGTTTTTTTTATTTTTCCAAAGTTTTTAGTGACGCTTATAAAAGCGTCGCTAAAGGATTTTTTTTAAAAATTTTACGAAGTATTAGCTACGCTTCACAAAGTGTTGCTAATACACAAAAATGTTTTATTTTAAAATATATTTTTTTATTAATAATGTTTTAAAAATTACTTATATTTTTTTTATTAGCGACGCATAACAAGCGTCGCTAATAATCAATTATTAGTGATACTTTTAGCTATGTGTCGCTGATATGCTGTTATTTATTTTTTATGAAATAATTTTATATATTAGCAACGTATAGTAAAGCGTCGCTAATAATCAAGTATTAGCGACGCTTTATTATTATGTGTTGTTTATAAGCTACTATTATCAACGCTTTATTATGTGTCGCTATTACTAAAATTATTAGTGGCGTATGTATAAATGTCGCTAATATGTATTATTAGTGACGCTTTTCCTAAACATCGCTAATGAGAAATAACGACTCGTGTTTTAGCAAGGTATGTAGTGACGTTTTATAAGCGTTGTTAATAGTCATTAACGACGGTTATATTATTATTAACGACATTATAAGCGTCGCTGATAGTCTTTTTTTGTTATAGTAACATCTCAATCCTAGAAGTTTGGAGAATATTGAATTCCAAATTATTTTTTCACTTGAAGTGACGCTTGAAGTCGAACTGTGGTTCTTGATCGAGTTGGACTCCTTAATCATATGAGGGGGCGTTTGCGATCAATTCACATGAAAATATGATTAATTTTTTGGCATGCACGTTGAGCCCTTCATGCTCCCAAAGGGCTCACTTTGTGATAGTATATATTCCTTCCGTCACAATTGATAACTCTATTTAATAAAAAAACATGTTCTATATTAATTATTTTATTTTATTAAATTTAAGTAGTTAGGTTCTTTAAAAAATATTATATGTTTATTTTTTTAAAATGTGTGTTTTACTATTTAATAAATTAATATTTTTTTAATATAGCTATTAATATAGTATGAAGGAGTGTTACATAGAGTAGACAAAGACTTGTCTAACCTCACTAATTTTCATGACGGAAAGCTAGGTGACCGACAATGAGAGGCTATCACATCACTTAAAACTATAAAAGAAAATTTTAAGAAATGGATCTAATAGTTCCATGTTTCTAATTTTTTCATGAAAATTTACATGAAAAAATTGGGAACTAGTCAAGAAAATATTCTTCTCCGGACAAGGACATGAAACCACTTGTTCAAAACATGGTGCTTCATTCGGAGGGCCGTGGAGCTTATTCTAGTAGCTAAACTCTTTTACCCAATCATTTTTAGTTTTATAATTTCATACAAATTATGTAAAGGATGTGATGCTGGAATCGTAGCCGATGAGTTGGACTCTTCAAGTTTCCTAAAGGAGCTACCCTGCTACTGCTTACTGCATCAAAGTTAGCATAACCTTTCAAATTTAGCCCTCGGTGATTCCCAAGGGCCAATTCACGTACGTACGAAAAAATGGAGTCACTTTATGCTTTATATACCGCAATGTACGCCTGTGGGGAATTGGGAGGCTAATAATGTGATTAGTGCATAAATAAGAGCTTAGGGTTTAAATAGTGGAAGTCCATTTGATATATGAAAATGACTTCAATGATCATCAGAGTTTCTAACTATGGTACATAGGGGTCTTAGCTTGATAATAGAGGTCTAACATGGTGCAAACCTGCATAACGTGGTCGCTTGGTAGCTATTAGCATGCAAGGCTTTTATGTACCCTGCTAAGACCCCTATGTACAATAATCACCAATTCTAATCATGGTACCCATAAGGTTTAGGCTCGATGTGTCACCGCTAGGTTAGTTTTATTCTATACAAACCACCACAACATGCTAAATAGTCCCAACCTGACGTCATATATCATATTATAATATAAAGTAAGTTAGTGTACTATAGAATTTTTAAAATTGGATAGTTTTATATCATTAATCCCAATTTTAGCACTCGTGATCTATTCTAAGCCCCAAGAAGTCAAGATATTAGAATCTTAATAACTATTTTTTAGGTTATATTAATTTTTTATAATATTATCTTTTGCACTCTCAAACTTGGTGTTTTTAATATCTTTTAAAAGTTCTCGATAAGCTCTATCAAATGAGATCATACATGACTATGTTTTTCACTTTGTTTATAGGCTACACGTATGTAACACATTTCTCAATAATATTTTTTACATTTTTATATATATTATATATATTTTAATTTATATATTTTTAACACCCTTGGAAAACTTTGGAAGAGCTCTATCAAATAAAACCTGCTGCCAAAGTAGTCTTGAATACAAAGAACATGCTCTACAACACAAAGTCCTTTGACACCAATACGATCTTTGCCGACCTATAATATAATATTTAACCTTTGAGATTTAGATTTACAATTGCCTACTATGAGTATATATGGGTTAGTATAGAGTTTGCATATATAACTAATGAACATTGTGATATTCAAAGCAATGCATTATAACTATAACATGCAACATAAATCTATGTTCAATATATATTTTATTTCTAATTTATTTTATTTTATCATATTTAATCTATATTTACACACATAATGCATGTGCATTTTTGCTAGCAAACACTAAACTACATACCTTCTCATGTTATTTACCCATTGCGTAAGAATGGATATTAAACCATAAATTACATACATCATGCTTATAATTAATCTAACTAATTGCATACTTTTCCATGTGTTTGGATAGTTGGTGTTACTATTAAACCATGTAAACAAGTCTGCAGTCACCATATAAGGAGAAATTATTAAGTACCACTAAGAGATTAGAAAATCATGTTCGACACCAATACATGTTGAGCATGCATGCCTTTTTCATATGAGCCTAGCCTACCAATACTCGTGCGTGTCCACCAGGGATGGAACCAAAATTTCAACATCAGGGGGGCGAGAAGTAAATAAGTCTTTTACATATTTATGTAGATGATCAATTTTGGCACCCTCTCCTAAAATCTCTTCAAAAGTATTTTTTAAATTAAATACTAGTTAAAATATAAATTCTTTAAACTTTTATTTGAATTATTAGTTTACATTCTCTTGAAATTGGCCTTTCTAACCTCATTTTGCATAGTTGTGACATAATTACATTCTTACATTAAAATTTTATTTTTATAAAGTTAAAAATTGCAACCATATATTATTGAGGCATCAAAGAGAGAGTGACAGAGTTCATACTTCCATTATAATTAAATGACCAAATAATAAAATATACATTTACATCAAGTCATCAACAAGAAGGAAAGAAAAGACAACATAACAAGCATATACACACTCACTGAGTTGGCAAAAAATTATTCTATATTAATAGTCTCATTTTGTTAAATTTAAGTTGTTGAGTACTTAAAAAAGAGTATCATAAACCATAGATCTCATAATAGCATTTATCGATGCTTGTACAACACTTCTTATATATTGTATACTAGTTTCATTTGTATATGTATGTGTGTTGGGTTATTATTATTTTATTTATTATATAATCTATGTCTTAAAATAAGTGTTCTATTTTAAAAAAGTCAAATATCACTCAAAAGCTTTTAGATTTACATCTTTTTATTGACACATAAAAAACACGCTAATAAAAGGTAATTTAGAAATTTTTAAATAATAACTGTATAGAAGAGAAGAACCAAGCAAATGAGACACTTATGTAGGACAAATTATTATTTCAAATAAGACACTTATTTTATGAGAGGGAATATGCTACATAATTATTGTATCTTTCAGATTACAAGTCGTTGCTAGGTATTTCCAATAAATTAATTATTAGTACTCTAGGAGTAATGTGAGTTACCTGTCCATGATACATAAAATGTGGCAGGCATAAAATACCCCATGTCTTCAATTTGATCCTTGTTATATTTTATACTCCATCTGTCCTAAATTAATAATTTTATTTAGCAAAAAAAAGTTTGTTCTATATTAATAACTCCATTTTATTTAATTTAAGTAGTTGAGTACTTAAAAAATAGTATCATAAGCTTATCTTTCCTTCTTTTAGATGAAGGTCTAAAATTAACATTATATGAAAATTATACATATAATATTCATAAACTTCCTGAAGATGTGAAAAGCTCACCACTTCACCAACTTAGATTGTAGCATTACAAACTACAAACTACGTTTCCATGTTGCTTAGGGAAGCTTAATAGTATATAGCTTTAAATTTGAGGCAAACCTTGCACTATACATTTTTACTTCAAGCAATATACAATATACTCTAATGTGGGATAGAAGGAATACTTTTTAGTAAAGAGTATCAAATACTCCCTCTATTTTAAATTAATAACTCTATTTGGCCAAAAAGTTTATTCTATATTAATAGGTCTCTTTATTTAAATTTAAGTGGTTAGGTGCTTTAAAAAGAGTATTAGAAGCATATTTTTTTATTTTAGATGTGGATTTTACCATTTAATAAAAATTACTATTTTTTAAAAATAGCTATTAACATGGGATGGAGGAAGTATGAAATAATACAATGGCAAGAATATATGAAATTAATAATTTACAACTTTGTTCATCAAAATCCAGTAAGTTCAATGATGTTGTTTATGTTTCAATATAGTTCTTCAAAGTTCATCTATCAATATAATCCTTCTTTTTCATTCGGAAAAAAGTTAGTATGAGCATGGGCTCACGCATGCCAGCATAAGCCTGCAAGGGCTGAGTTATGTGCACCATCATATCGAAATTCAATGGCCTATAGAGCCCAGGCACATGTTGATACACATGAGCTTGGGCTCATACAAACTAGACTCTTTTCATTTTCTTTGTTGGGTTGTATATATTAAAAAAAAAATAGAAGCAAAAAAACCCATACCTCTCCTCGTCTCCCATCTTCTTTACCTATATATAAAATTTAAAATATACTCCAATAGCACATAAAAAATGATTCAAGAAAGAGATAAGCCCACATGTAAGCCCCGATATTGCAAGTTACGAGATTTCAATCTAAAGGTTTCATTAGGATTAGCGGCAAGCAGGTTTTCGAGTATTTTGATCCAACATGTGATGTTTTGACTTGCTTCGTATGAGTTCAAACTCATATAAAAAAAACATTTAAAGGCAGTTTATTTTCAAATTACTAAGGGGTTTTAGGTGCTAACTACAAATTTTTTTTTTATTAATTTGACATTAACTCTAAAAATTATATTCAGACAAAAATGTCCCTTTATCAATTTTAATTTTTAACTCATTACCCTCCCTCTATGCTCATTAGAGAAAATATCTTTTTTTCATCCCATGCCCACCGCTTGAGTCCCTCACTTCAGTCATTGCCTTCTTAATATAACACCCCCTCCGCCTCCTCCCGATTCCTCCCATCTTGAAACCCTCTCAGATCCTCTTTTATAAATCATCCCTTCCTCTATGCTTTCCTTCCAGCTCAAACATGGCTCCCACATGAGGCCGCCCTTTTCTCCCTTGTCAGTCAGTATTGGGCTCAACGCCGGTGAGGCTGCTTGGGTAATCTATTGTATTTGGTCTATGACACTCGAAACCTAAAGGGAATGATAGTAGAAATTGTAAATATTTACTCACTTTGTGATATAAAAATAAATAAATTCTTTGTTATATACAAAGAGAATAAATATTTACTATCTTTATTAGGAGGGGTTCTTGGTGGCGATAGTGATATTAGGGTTGCCGTTGGTGAGGAGGCTCTTATTGAGGATGAAGGGGTGGCGGAGGTGATGTAAGGGGTTTGTGGACAAGGGAAGAGTAAGTGGTGGAGCCATGGAGGAGGCTCTGGAGCTGCCATGGGATGAGAGGGAGACAGAGAAGAAGGAGGCAGGGGTGATGCCAGTGCAAAAAAACTCCGGATGTAGCTGAAGTTGGGGCAAACAGGGAAGGGCCAACAGCTGGCTCTAATAGGGGCAGTGAGGCTAATGTTGATGCTCATGGTAGTGACGGTGATAACTAAGTTGTCATTGAGGAGGAGGTATTTGTCAAGGATAAAGGAGCGATGGAGGCAACGATTAATGAGGAGTTTATGGTCAAAGGAGGAGGGCTCGGTGGAAGAGGGCACGTAATTAAGGAGTCACAGGAGCTGTTGGAGAGGGAGAGGGAAAGGGAGAGAGAGATGAAGGAGAAAAGAAGCATAGAATATGAGTAAAGATTTGGATACGGAAAAAAGGGAACAATGATTTAATCGGAGGAAGAAACGATTTAGACTAAAAAAGAGAAAGAATAAAAAAAAAAGAATAAAAAAAAATAAAAAAAAATTATCCAAAAATATAAATTATGTAAACTTTATATAAATAAATAACAAAGTTGTCATACCTTCCTTCAAATAAAATCTGCTTACGGGAGCGGATCAGTTTCTTCAATTACTAAATATTAAATTTGTATACCCTTTCAATATTACGTACGTATCTGCGCTATCACATCAGCATTGAGCTCACACACGTGGGAATGACCAAAGCGCACTTGGCCCCATACGCCACCGACGCGCGAGAGTAAACAAATAATCGCCAGGTCTGCTTTTAATGCACTGTAAGTAAACATGGCGGGTTCCTATTGGATCAAACCTGCAACATAACTATTAAACGTCCAAATAAATTCTCGGGAACCCAATCGCTCCCATCCCCCCAGATTTCCCCGGCCTTCTGTCCAATGGGCCTAACAGACCCATCCTAACCGTCTATCTTCCAATCCAACGGTCCAGAACCCTTCTTGATTATCCTTCCCCAAGTAGTCAGCTCGGAGCTCCAAACACCTCTCAGCCTCCACCCAATGGCCGATTCCGCCGAGTCTCCGCCTTGCTCCTCCGAGCACCACTGCAAGCCCAAGACCCTTCTCGGCCGGTACGAGCTCGGGAGGCTTCTCGGAAGGGGCTCCACAGCCAAGGTTCGCCACGCTCGCCATCTCCCCACCGGCCGTCGCGTGGCCATCAAGACCATTCCTAGGCACGCCCTCCTGCAGCCGAACCGCGCCACCCAGCTCATACGTGAGGTTGCAGCCCTCCGCCGCCTCCGTCAACACCCCCACGTTGTCCGCCTCCACGAGGTGCTGGCCACCCGTACTCATGTCCACTTCGTCATGGACCACGCTGGAGGAGGAGATCTCTTCTCTCTCCTATCTGCCCGTGGCCGTCTTCCGGAGAACCTCGCTTGCAGCTACCTCGTGCAGCTCGCCTCAGCCCTCGCCTACTGCCATGCCGCGGGGGTCTTCCACCGGGACCTCAAGCCAGAGAACCTCCTCCTGGACGAAAACAACAACCTCCTGGTCTCAGACTTCGGACTCTCGGCCGTGTCCGAGTCAGCTCTTAGACCCAACGAACTATTGTTACACACACTCTGTGGCACCCCGGCCTATGTTGCACCTGAAGTTCTGGCCAAGAAGGGTTACGACGGTGCCAAGGTGGACGTTTGGTCATGCGGGGTGATCTTGTTTGTGCTGAATGCAGGCTATTTGCCATTTAATGATGCTAATCTGATGGTAATGTACAGGAAGATATATAAGGGGAAGTTTAGATGCCCAAGTTGGACATCTCCGGACATGCAAAGGATGATCACTCGAATGTTGGACACGAACCCGGGCACCCGGATTACGGTTGATGAGATTCTGAATGACCCATGGCTTCAGAAGGTGGAGTTGAACCGACAGCTTGTGGTGGTACAGGAGGAGGAGGAAGAGGAGGAGGGAAGGGATTTGAATGCGTTTGATATCCTTTCTTTCTCGTCCGGGTTGGATCTTTCAGTGTTGTTTGGAGCGGAGGTGGAGAGGGAGAGGTTTGTGTTAGAGGAGGCAGCGGAGAGGGTGGTGGGGGCGGTGGAGGAAGCAGGCAGGAAGGAGAGGTTGGGAGTGAGGAGGGGGAAGAAGGGTTGGCTGGTGGAGGTGGAGGGCCTGAACGGGGAGTTCAAGGTGTCGGTTCAGGTGAGAGGGCTGGCGGAGGGGATAGTGGTGGTGGAGTTGACAAGGTGGGGCGGCGCTGCAGAGGGGTTGTGGCGGGAGAAGCTGTGGTCGGCTCTGGACGGGGTGGTCCATAGGAGGCCAGAATGATGTGCATGTGCACACCTAAAATTTATTTCCTCGGTCCAGCCTCTATGAACCATCTTGAATTTCCAGCTTATGGATCTTCTTTAATTTTCGGATTATTTATAATTTTTTTTTATGAATATTGACGTTTTCATTATATTATTGGATGAGTCTCGTTTATATAAGTTCAGGCTCATATATACTTACGGGAGCCCGAGTTTCATAGGTCATTAAATTTACATCCGGCGGTTCATAATTTTCATTGGTAATATTTATAGGTTTAAACCCATAAATATTATAGACTGCCGGATGTAAATTCAATGGCCTATAAAGCCTGGGCTCACGAAAATATATATGAGCTCAGGCTCATATAAATTTTTTCCTTGTTAGATATTAAATAATTATTTTATTATTATATTTTTTTTTCTACCCCAAATTTTAGAGATGAGAAGTCTAAACACCCCCATTTTTCCAACCCACTTTACTTTTATAGAATGGGTAAATATTCCCTGGCCCTATATATAATAAATAGATATCTACCAACTATGTCTAAGAGTGAGTAGATAAAATAGGGGTAGACTCCATATTCATATTTTGGTGAGCCTATTTTAAGATAAATATCTACTGACTATATTGGAAGAGGTGAGCTAGTTAAAATAAGGAGCGAGAGACTTCTTATTTTTCTTCGTCAGGGCAATGATTTTTTAGCTTTCCTTTTGTTTGTTTGTCCATCGTCCAAGTAACAATGATAATCATCATATTACAATAAGCCCCACTATGAGGTTACCAGTTTATACTTAAAGCTCCTTATCATCTTAATGTTTAGTGTGAAGTCAAACTGCTAATTATGTGTACTCCTATTTTTCGAAGAATAAACAAGGCACAAGTTCCGATTCTTGTATCCCACAGCTTTGTGACACAAAGCAACTCTGTTAGTTAGCCTATGCAGTATTGCACGACACTCCTGACTTCACTACTCCTCCTTTGAGTGAAGCAATGCTAAGAAGAAACCCAAAGAGTAAAGTTTTAATTAATTAAAGCAAAAGCTTGGAGATTGAAGCTTGATGGTTGAATTACAATGAGGATAGTGAAGAGTTGTCTGTATATGTACAAGAAATAATGAATGCAAGGATATTGAAGAATCTATATTGTAATTTGGACATTTGTCTACTCGAGATCTCATTTCACTCGAAGAAGACCGTAACATATACGTTGCGCATAAATACAAGGGAAAGCATTTAGATAGATTCTAGGCTATTTTACCTACAAGATAAGATATGTGGAATTGAGAAAGAAAGGCTCAAGCTGTGATTGTCACAATCAATTGTCTAATAGTGTTTAGAGCATCTCACAGGAGACATCAAATTGAGCCGTTAAAGATACATAAGTGACACCTCAATTTGCCTATTCAGCAAAATGATGACAACATGTGAATTCCAATAATAGATGTTAAATTTATTATTTTAATATTATTTTTATTTCACATCAATTTTACTAAAATTAAAATAAAAAATCTCCACAAAGTAGATGTTGGGTGGGGTGTTGATTATATAAAAAAAATGAAAATAAAAATAGAGATACCATAAATGGCGTCCCAGTTGGAAATGGTGGGCCATCATTTCCTTCTGTTGAAGATGTCACGCAAGATGTTATTTGAAAGTGGTATCCCCACGTAGGAATTGCTCTTATCTAATACACATTCCTTATTATTTATTATTGTCATTATTTAGTTAGAGAAATGGTAGCACATGAGAAACATTTTATATGCTCTCCCTCACTGAACAGTGAGCCTAGTATAAAAATAAATATTGGTCGCACATACCTTAGCTCGTGTAAGTGTTAGGGCCAATAATGCAAAAATGTACTAGCGCACATGCCGTCAACCTTAAACATCAACAGTTCCTATTGTTCTTTATGCTAGGCTCACTGGAGCATAGAAAATGCTTACTAACACATCAGGGGATGATAACAAATTTCAACGAGCACACTCAAGTGCATGTTGCATTTTCCCACGCTTGCATCATTTACACGTATTTGCAAAAGCTTTATCTCAATGGTAAGAAATCATATAGGACAAATGATATCTGTTGATCCATGCTTTTAGAGTAAAAGGATGACCCCCTAACTCAACAAATTTGCAGCCTTGTGAGAATTCTGCCAGAAAACGATTTACTAGCTCAGAGGACTTGTACAATTACAGCAATTTTGAACATACTTATCAATAAACAAATACTCCATCTGTCCCACGTTAATAACTTCATTTACTTTTTCAAAATAAACTAAACTTAATTTATTTTCATAAATCAAATAGAACTATTAATAAGGGACAAAGGGAATATCACAATATATATAGGAACAAAGGAGGAATTTGTGAAGTAATTTAGACTATGGTACCAAAAGGGTCTCCAGGCACTTCGATCGATCCATCATACACGAATTGGTGGTTATTTGAAGAACGTTGATGTTAGAATGTACTTATGAAGTAGCTAACATCCCAAAATTACTCGACCAGAAGTTTTGAAGCTTCCCGGGATTTTCTTTTTCAACAAGGCAGGGTAAATTAGCAAGAAAACTCATCTTTACTTTTGTTCAGCACAAATACATCCTAATTCTTAGGCAAAAAAATCATTTCACCAATAGTTTTTGGGACATTCAATGCATTTTAATTCATCATATTGTGACATTTATAACAGAATGAAACATGTTTACTGCATCAGCAGCAATTTATTACACGCACAAGGACTACATATACTTTCCACCAATCAGCCCCTTGCACAATGTCTAATGTAAAATCGTATAAGTTTCAACATTATCACAAATACGAAATTGGGACAGAACATCTTTTCTTCTGTGAATGTAAATAGCTGTGTAATTAGGAGAGTTTCAATATAGTAATGTCTCCTTTTCTAGCAACAAAATACCGTATGAAATCAGTATATTAGCATAACCAATCTTAAAATTTGAAATGCTTGTATAAATACTTACATGATATAAAAATTACCAAGAATTCATCAGGTTCCCCTCAAGGCCCGTACTCGATCTTGAATCAATTTCCTTTCCCAGTCTGCTATATTCTCAAAAGCATGGTCTGGTAAGCTCTCAAATGGCTCTTTCCATGGATCATTTTTGGCTAAATCATAGGTGGCACCACGGATGGCTGTCTTGTTAGGTCCACAAGGCCTCTTTGAAGTAAGTGTAGCGTGGGCAGTATTGAGCTATTTCCGTTCACACAAAAATTATTACTTTGATCAAGATGAAAGGGCAATTTATCAAGCATTCTAATATAATTTCTTTTATACCTATGAAAATTGATGTTAAAACTTACATCCATGTCATGAAACCAGAATAGATAAGCAATGGCAACCGCAGGGGCCCGCCCCAATCCTGCGGTACAGTGAACGTAGACTCTTCCTTTACCCTCTGATATTGCCCATTCCAATGAAGAAACTGCCTTCGGCAAACCATTTCTCAGTGATTCTGGATCGAAATCTCTAGCCTATCACCATGTAAATATGTTATTCCGATCAGCAATATAAGAAGCATTTAACTTGCTTCTAATTAATTTACGAAGCTATACACTGAAATTCAAAACTTATTAATTAAGCCAAGGAGGTTTACGTAACACAATCAAATGATTTTTTGGGTAAAATAAACGGGGAAAAGGAGCTTACAGGCCTTCTCATGTGACGGATTCTCTGTTCTTTACACCTCTTAATAATTGCCTTCAAGTCAATATCCCAATATTCCACATCATTGTCTTGCTGCAGATTTAATATGTAGGCTACATTCTCCTCATGCTTCAAATGATTGATGTCTTCAGGCTTCTGAGGTTGGGATCCAACGATCATGTCATCAGTTATGAGGGTGTAGTTCATGCCTGGAAATTGTTGTGAACGAACATAATTTTCTCAATTTAGACTGACAATGTAATTAGATATCTAAAACGTACAAGCGAAAGACATCAAGGGGTTGTTTGGCTCTGCTTTGGGTTTTAGGGGCTGTTTGGCAAGTCATTTGAAAAGGAAAGAAAAGGCACTTAAAAGTGTCGATCCTCTCCAACCCTCCTCATGAGGAAGGGTTAGCGTAGAAAGGAAATCTTTGCAAGATGTGACGTTTTGCACTCACGGGAAAAGTCTCTTTCCTTTTCAAATGGCTTGCTAAATAGCCCCTTAAAAGCAAAGGGCCATAAAGGTGCTTTCCTACTTGAATCTCCTCAGGAGGAGAGTTAGGTTGTAAAGCATCGGAACTCTAGACATGAGGTTTTGGCCTAGATAAAAACCCTAAAGTGGAACACTTTATCCCCCTAAAGCGGGAGCCAAATCTAGACTTATAAAGGATCACTTTCTTGACATTTAAAGTTCACAAAAGCAGAATATCAATGCTTGTTCAAGTGATAGACTCTAATAAACAATGCTTACTGATTAAAAGACATGTTAAAGATACCCCTTTATCTAATCACACCAGTATTAAAATACAATATAAAGAATATCTAATACATGCCTTTATCTAATCTCACCAATGTGTAAAAGATCTGAAAATTTTCCATATCATACATAGAGCACAGGGCTATATTAAAAAAAAATTCTATATTACTTAATCGGCCTATGGAGAGAATTGAAACGTCATCCAGCCGCCTGACTAACTGAGGACAAATCCCGGAGTCACAGGAAGAGGTCAGTAGAAACAGAAAACCTACTTCAAATTTTCAGCTCAAATCAAACGTCTGATTTTGTGAAGCCAGTATCTAAAACATAACCAATAGCCCCTCAGAATAACACCCAGTTCTAAAATCTCCCAAAACAACATGATCAACCACACATCCTCCACTGGAGGCATAAACCAGACGGAGTCCGTACAGACATCTAAAGCATATGATAGGATCCTAAACTTACCCAGATCATGATGATATTCATATGGGTTCCTCATCATCCTCTTCATCGTAGTGTTATAATCCTCCATGCTGGTCTTTGACCCCCTCCCTCTTCCTGGCTCCTGCTCCACCTCAGTCCCTGAAACTGCACAGTAGATTCTCCCCTTCTTAGATGACCCGTTGGCCGCACAGGGTACAGCAACTGGGCAAAAATACTTCTTTTTGCCGAAAGATTCGTCATTGCCAAGAGATTCAGGAAGGGATCGAAAAAGTGTAGAAACGCCACCGTGACCAACAGACCCCATCTCTCTTCAGTTTTTTCTCTCTCCCTCCCTCAAGACTCTGACCATTGAATCCTTAAAGCTAAGGTTGAAACTGGTAACGGGTCAACAAAATTCACGATATGGGCCTCTCCTCGTTCAATTGAGCACTAGGCCCATCCCATCCTCGCCTGTCGATGTCTCATGCCTGAGCAGATGAGCCCATCCTCTCCTGGACACCTGTAAATTTCATCATCGAGTTCACATATATGGATGGTTCGACTCTCTGGCCGGCATAAATATGATAAGGATTTCAATAATTAATTTATTCAAAGATCATCAATTAGATCCCGGGATTCCATGAAATTGTGCTGGATTCTTGATTTCAAAATTTTGGAAGGGCTTCTTTAAGCCTGTATTTTCTATGCTCTTAAGTGTCATTGAGCCCAAAGAAATATATGGGAGCCCTTGATTGAAATATGTGGTGCATGATATGCTTGCATGCTTGCATTAGCGTCATGTTGTTGATGCTAATATGTGCACTGTTAATTTTTTAAGATGAACAACTACCATGTGTTTCTTATGCAAGGTTCACTTCCGCAAGGCTTACTATAATTAAGGAGTATAAAAAGATGCTTTCGACTGGGCTTGGTGATTAATAATAAGGGACTACTATATTAATAAAGAAGTGGTGAAAGAGAAACTTAAAATTGAATGCAACGGGTTCCCAAGTTCCCCCTCCACATACAAGCTGGTCATGGTGGATGATCACGAAAACATTATTCATTTTTAAATAGGTTAAAGACCAAAATAGTAGTATATTTGGTAGTCCGTAGTGTAATGGTTGATTGAGTACAGATCTATCATTATTGACGAAATCAGTTTCATTTGATGAATTTCTAGATATCAATGGCTTGTTTAAATAGACTGAGATCCAACACACGAGACAGAAAGAGGAGTAATTAATCATCTTTTCAGAAAGAAATTTAAGGTCATTTTATACCTGTGAGAACACCATGCTGGTTATAACAGTATCCAAATAAAAAACTCTTCATCAGTCATATTTTAGAGAGACCGAATGGATTTGTGGGTAACTTCCTTTCAAAATTATAAAAACCTGAACGTATATCGAGATATAGAGGCCATGACCTGTTCTGGTTAGATAGAATAGCGTTCCAAATGCTGAAAACAGTCTTGTGGATTGGCTTTGTTGACTACTACATGCAAGGGACTGAATCTTTTCTTCTTATCTTCGGTCTGAACCCATGAATTTCGTAATGGTTATTTCTTCCTCAGGACCTCAGACTACTTGAAGTATGACGCATGCAAGGTGATGATCAGTCAGAGTTTAAATTGAAAGAAAACAATCAAAAGACAAAATTCTCTTGTGGATAGCATGCAAATGTTGTCACACTCTGATTGCCATGGTAATAAAACTAATCAAAATTCTTATTTTCCGAGACCATTATTAGCAGGTTCGCATTAAAGAAATGTGTAGAATTTCAATAATGATACAATCTAAATATAAAGTAAAAAATAATTAAAAAGTAAATAGAGCAAGATACGAAATTTATATGATTCGGCAAGATACGCCCACGATTGGATAGAACTTTTCCACCGTCACTTGAGAAATAACCGGTCGATGATTAATTGCAAGCCTCTTAAATAACCCCTTAAGAGAACCATTTTGCACACCTTGTTTCTCACCTCTCTCTCACACAAAGAAAAAAACCAGAAGAGAAGTTTTCTCTCTGCCCAATGAAAAGAAAATAAACTCGCGGAGTAATTTCAGCCCGTGTGCAACCAATAAGGAGATAAACCTTAGTAACGGTTATAAAGTTATTCTCCCTTATCAACTCACCTACCGAAAATAAAATTCATTTTGAGTCCAATAGGACTCTGGTTCCGGTTGGACTCCTTACGTGATAAACTCAAGTCATGTTAACAAAATGATTAATAGATATCATATGTTAGGAGTGCATTTAGATCCCACCATTATCTTGTCCTCTCCCAAGTTAAAGTTGTTAGCAAATTTACAACATGGGAAATGTTTTTCATGCTCTGCTCTGACAATGAGCCGAGCATAAGAAACATATAGGGAGTGTCCACTTTCAAGATCGATGGCGTACATGTTAGTGCACATTAGCATGGATATCACTTATACTAATGTGCGTTAGCGTGCGCGCCATCCATCTTAAAAATTGACATTTCCTATGTGTTTCTTACGCTTAGCTCACAGTGAGCGGGGAACATGAAAAACGCTTCCCACAACATGAATGCGTCTATATGCACTTCATTAATCCCCTCTGTACCCAATTTCTCATGTACCCCTCATACAAACTTTAAAATTTCTTTCATGTACCTTAAATATATTATTTTCATTTTTACTTCACTTTACCCCCTTCCTCCTTCTCAGGTACCGGCACCAGCGACCTCTAGTGCCAAGACTTATGACCGCAGCTAGAAGGAACCCTAGCCGTAGCTTGCCACCATTTGCTGAAGTTGAAAGAGAAGGGGAGGGAAGGGTTAATTTAGGTTGGGGTAATAGGTGAGAAAAAAAATTAGGGCTCTTAGGGATTTAAAAAAGCACTATATGTTTTTTTTTATCAAAACAGGGTACTGAGGATCAAAACTGGGTACTGGGGAGCTTAATGGAGTACATATCGATGCGTTCTTCACAACATATCATGACGTTTCAATGCATTTTGTGATGGTAATTTCGCCATGTTGGACAAGCTCTCCACCTTCCGCTCCAGAGCTACTCGTTTCCAAATTCCAAATTGCCTTTGTTCTTCTTTTTTTGCTCAAAACCGTTATTTCATGGTCTTGTAGTTAGGAGGAATCACTCTTAGGTGGATTTTCTGTTTTACTTAAAGGAAAGCTTATGTCGTTTCCATTCATCTGTTATTTGTTGTTTACTGTTATAACTCGATGCAATGGATTTGTGTTGATCGTTGGCCATGTTGGAAAAGCAAATCGAAGTATTGAATTAGTCAGTTCAAGCAATCATTGGACTCCGTTATTATGCTCATTTCTTTTGTCGGAGTAGAAATGTTAACTCAAAAACTTTCTCCAAAATAATTGGAATTCAGTGGACTTAGATATTTTTAAAGAGTCAAAATCGAGTTATATATTTAAATATGAAATATTGAGTTGGGAAAGTTTGGTCTAAATAAAATAATAAAAATAAATTCAATTTATTAGATATAAAAGATAAAGATTCATGCAAATATGACATTATTTCTTAACAAGTAAAAATAATTAACTTATAAAAAAGTAAAATATTTGACTTAGAAAAAGATAAATTTAAATTATAGTAATATATTATAGAAATTTTGAAACAAATATATAATAGAGGAGGAAACTATATCAATTAATGGAGCTGAGATGTTTTGGAGTTTGACTGAGTTAGTCGAGGAAGTTAATCATGAAAATTATGTTACTTTTGAGTTAATGTAGAGTTTAACTAAAAAACTACATTATGTAGTCAACTTGGGAAGCTTTTTTAATCAAAATGAATTTTTTAAAATATAATATTAATTATTTTGTATTTAAACAAAATTAAATAAACCTAATAATAAAATTCAAAATAGAAAACAAGTAGATCCATGAACCATTTTAGTGAAGAACATGGCTATTCATACCTAAGTTTTTCCCTTTGTGTCCCCAATTTTTTTTACCCCGCCATCTTTTATTAAAATCTCCCCCATTCCCCATATTTAAAAGGACTTACCCCACCTCCCCCTTTTCCTTCTCCAGTTATAACTCCAGCAATGGCTCCGGCTCCTCTCACAGGCTTGTCGTAGTTGTGTGCACAGCCGGCCACAACCGGCTAGATCTGCTCGTGGATAGCAGTCAGATTTGGTTGCAACCAGCAGCCAAATTTGGCCGGTTGCTATGATTTAGTTGTAGCTAGATCTGGTTGCGGCCAGCTATGCACAGTTACGATAAGCCTGTGAGAGGGGTCGGATTTGTCACCGAAGCCATCACTAGAGTTGCAATCGGAGCTAGAGCTGTTACCAGAGCTGCGGCTGGAGCCATTGCCGAAAGAGAAGGGGGTGGGGTTCACATATTGGGGGAAATATGAACAAAAAAGATGAAGAAATGTGGGAAAATAAACTAAAGAAATATTACAATTTTTTACTTTAGTTGGGGGATATTAGAAAAAATCGAAGCATGAATAGAACTGCTCTTTAGTTAATGGCTTTTCCATTTGGATCCTCATTCTTCATGAATAAACGAAGGAACGAAAATGGTTACCCAACTAATCCATATCAATTCTTTGCAAAGAACTTCAGAATGTTAGAACTACTTCATATTGAAAACAAGAACAATTAGATTAACTTCATTTAACTGATTGAACTAGAACTAGGACTAGGACGGGTGTCCATTCTAGGAAAGAAGGTCTAATGCCTCTTTTGGGTTTGGAATTCTTTTTGTTTACCTCCCCCCAATGTCTTTTGTATTGCACCAAGGAAAAGAAGGAGGTTTTTTCATTGACCCCTGCCTAAAAATTCGATGACCCTAATCCTCTACCACATGTTTGAAAGACTTCTCCTCGTACAATAGACAACCTTACCTTGAACCTTGCCCCATGCCTTTGTATGATATTGTTATGGTTAGTTGGAATAGAAATTTGCGCAAATCAATACTCATTGTCAAATTTGCTCACTATTAATTTTAAATTTCGTTTTTCATTACAATTGTTCAAAATAAAATTAAGTTTTGTTGGTTTTCCTAAATGCTTTACTTTATTGCGCCTTAGTTGCAAGTCTAGGTATTTTATAGTAAAAAAAAAGTAAATATACATTATTTTTTAACCCCCCATGACTAAATATCCTCAGTCCGCTTTAAGTGAAATAAATTTTGTACAACTTACTTATATTTGCATCATAACATTATTTCCTTATGTAGAAAGGTAAAAAATTAGAAGGTACTCTACTACCAACAAAATCACTCCAAGTTCACTCCATTTCTCTTCTAAGGAAAATTATTAATTTTAGACAAATTTGGTTGTTAATTCTTCATCTACTATAATAAAAGTCTCTTTTAGGAATTGAAGCCTTGCTTCTTTTCTAGATCTAACCTATTTAATATTGGTGATGAGAGCACAATTTTTTTAGAGGTACAAAATGATATTATAATCGACAATATTGACATTAGTAACCAAGAACATCTCCCGTGCAAAGAAGAAATATTTGTGGAAGAACATGAACATTATTTTCTGCACTTACCGATGGATTGTATAAGAAATTTGCTAATTGATGGATTGTAGTTTACCTTAAGGATCACCACAATGCCTCTAGGCATTAGCCCAAAAAATTACTTATGAGCTCTAAGAGTTGACTTCATCTAATTATGTGTAGAAAGTAAAAGCTACTACATAAATTCAATCACACAAAGAATAAAGTACACAAGCAAGTTTAAATGTGGAAATCCTACGACTAATACTTAATCGATTAATAAATGTATTAAGAAGATATAGAATATACAAAGACTCCAATGTTACCAACTACTAGAATCCCTTCTCTAAGCTTCCCTTGACTACAAAAGTTTTTCTTGGTACATGCAAATATCGTCTTAGTCTTCTTCTCTAACACAATCTCTTGTTGAAGTTTTAATCAAAATCTATCTTAATTTGTTTCATCTTCATCTTAAAAATTCTGACCTTCAACTAAATTTGGCGTGTGATGATTCCACTTGTAATTTGTTTAATTACTCAACTCACAATTCACTCTACTCAATTCATAAAACAATTATGAACTAAATACTTTCACCTTTCTTTTGATGACTTTTTTAAAATCTCAAAAGTGCATGAAAGAATTATATAGATAATTCACTCAATTTTTCATATTAAACTAAAGTACTCTACACCTTCAATTCTCTCAAGGAATATAGTCTCTCTCTCACTCTCTCTAATTTTATCATCTTTTGGCTTTTTCATAGAGCTTTATGTTAGCATAGAAATTTTTATTTTCATAGAAAATATTTTTTTCCAAAACTTCTAAATTTAACAAATCCTACACCGACGAATCAATCATTTTAGAGGACAATTGATTGATCGCCTCTTGTACTATTTTAAAAGCTAACTCACACCGATCAATCATTTCACTTAGCTATTATTCGTAATTTGACAAAATTCCTCATGATTGATATGTATGCTTGTCAATCAACCATTTAATGTCTTGAATAAAATCCAAAACAATATTCAAGGTCGATCCATCATTAATTGACCGCCGATCAATTGCACATGAACTTATTTGCAATTTTTGTCCATATTTTTCTCATTCTTTTCACCACATTCTCATAAGATAAATTACATTATTTCTAAACATGTGTGATGTGTGTGCATGATTTAATACATATTTAATCAATGAATGTTTCTGTCACTTCTTTAAGTCTTCCACCTTCAAATCTCAAAGCACATATGCTTCAAATTTTTAAATCTTTGAATTTCAAATTTGACTTGACAACGATCAACTCAGACTTTTTAAGACTTAAAGACACATTAAATTTGACAAAATTTTACTTAACGAAATAAAGCCAATGCAACACTCATGTCCATATGGCCTAATAAAAAGCACAATAGTCTAACCTTGAAGTGCATTGACATGATTATTCAATTATGCAACATGCCCATTATATTGTGGTTATCAAATAGTTTCTTTCCTTACGTAAAAATGCAAACTATCTACCAGTCTATTGTCAAAAGATCATAGGTACTTCCCATTTGAAAACATATAGAAAAAAATGGCACAGATCATTACCAGCTTATTATTATTCATTGATGATGTAACTGATGTAAACCCATAGTTCAATTAAACAAATTCAATTTAAACCTGCCCAACATACCAAATGAGATGACCAGAATGATATATTTGTGACAACATTGGATGACATTAGAACATAGCATACTTCTGTTAGCTTAGAAGTCTCTCAACCAAAAGAAAAAGGAGCTCAATTTATTCGGAAATTTTAATAAAAATCACTTTTTGCTAGATTAGAAGTATTGTCCACTGATCTCTCCGTTCAATATTTGATTTAGACAGCTTTTCGTTTTGCATTGCAGGCAGAGAAGCAGATGCAATTCCTGCTGGATGATGCGTCTCTTCCTGTGAACCCAATTTCAACCAATGCAATCTATATTTATCCCACCTGCCAAGCTATTCTCAACTCTGAATAGAGCCGAAGGAAGATTACAGTATAATTCTTACTCCTAGTCTGAACTTCACATTCCGCTTCTTCTTCAAACTCTTCAACTACCCTGATCTATCACACTGCTCCACAGTCACTGTATTGAATAACTGAGGCAGAAGAAAATTATGGGAAGTTCTTTGAATGCCACAAACTCCATGTACATGCTCAAATATTGATCTTTCCTTGTAATCAGACCCTTATTTTCATAGAAATTATAGACTATGCGGAGGTAAGAACTGCTTAGGTAATTTTCTTAAAAAAAAAAAACTGCTTAGATAAGAAGCTTACACCAACTAAAATATTGTGTTCCTTACTCGCTATTGATAAGCTACAAACTAAGCTAATTTCCGTCAATATTTTATGTTCTGTCTCACATGTTGCTGGACAAAATGCGCACAGGGAATTTTCACGGCCTAGTGAGGGAGAAGTCTTGGGTCCTCAATTATAACAAGAATTACTCGGTAGCTGCTCTCGTCAAAATGGGCAAATAATTCGTATTCCACCTTTTTGGATGAACAAAAAACAGATAAAAATGTATCATGCAACTGCAGATTCCATTGACACAGAAGAAGGCTCTCTAGCCGATTCTAGAGCTTGGCCAATTCAAGTGAACCAAAAGCATGTACGATGAATGCTGAAGCGGGATTACCAAGTTGGGCCGTTGGCAGTAGCAGCCGGCTCAAGCTGCTTGGCTATCCAACTTTCTCTGGGGGCAATTGTGTCATGGAACGGTGCAACTCCCTGAAAGCCAATAGACAAAGCAATGAAACTACCTACTGCAATACCTTGTTCAAATTTCTATCTGAAGTTTTTACAGTGGGTAAAGATGAGTCTTCAGCTCACGCACCTCTAATTTGTTAAGGAGCTCATCTGCTGTCCCTGCTGAAACCACAATCTGTCTGGCAGTTTTGCCTACAAAACCTTCTTCCGTGGCTTTGTCAAACAGTGCAAGCAACCCATCGTAATACCCGTCTGCGTTCAAAAGGCCCACCTATTCCCAAGATGTTGGGCCATTCAATTTTCGCGTTGATACCCTTTGCAATTATGTCTATTTCTCTAAACTAAATGTACACTATATTTTGTGATTAGCTTCTAGTTGTCGACTTCATCCTATGTTTAAACATGTTTAGTACACGCAAAAATAAAATGGAGCTAGATGATTAGCAAAACCATAAAACTTACTTCGTTCAGAAAACAAAGAAAGGCATAGAACTTACTGGTTTATCATGAATGCCTAGTTGACACCATGTGATCATTTCCATTAGTTCTTCCATTGTTCCGTACCCACCTGGAAAAGGAATTAACATCGTCATCAATATTATTGATTGAATGATGATATTTCATTAGGAACAGAAAGTAATCAGTAAAATTTTTAAAGGAAGGGAGTGAGTGAAGTGACCTGGAAGGGCAATGAAAGCATCAGCGAGTCTGGCCATTTCCGACTTCCTCTCATGCATGTCTCCAACAATTTTCATTTCCCCAAGTGGCTCTCCCGAAATCTACCAGTCAAATTTTGTTCTTGATAAGTGTCAAGATTAGAGATGTCCAGAAAAATTAAGCCATAAGCTAAACCAAAAAAAAAATTCTTACCTCTTGGGTCATCAGTGCCTTAGGAATGATGCTGTTAACAGAATAAAAAGTGAAGAAGTCCAGGAAAAGGGTAAAAAACCAAAGCACATGACAGAAATGAGCAATACTATACAAATAAAGAACTTCAAATACAATGGAAAATAACATCAAAAGGCCACTATACAGACCCAAGGACATGGCCGCCTCCACTGTAGACAACCTCAGAAATCATACCCATCAGTCCAAGACCTCCACCACCGTAGATCAAACCGATGTTTCTCTCAACCTGTCATCGACAAGGAAAGACGTGAAAAATGCCCTACCTATATATATCAAATTAGTTTATTCATCTTGCTCTTCAAATAAGGGTTTGAGTACATCGGCTTACCAACTCTTTCCCGAGATCGGTAGCCGCTTTCCTGAACGCAGGGTTTAATCCGGAGTTGCCCCCACAGAAAACGCAGATTCTCCCGTAGAGTCTCCTCTGTTCAGACAAGGCCGGGTGCTCGTCTCCGCCCATCCTTTTATCGCAAACACTAAGCCAAGCAAAGTGAGGAAACGGTCAAAGATTTGAAGGGATTGCAAAACAGAACCAATCTGGAAGGAACCCCATTGCTTTCTATCGAAATAGTAGCTATCTCTCGACGCGTCTCCACTTTTTTTCCCTCCCTGCCTCACCATTTACCCCTTCCTTTATCCAGTCGCACATATCCGCCGCCTTAATTTATTGTCCCTATATGTATATATATTTATATTTATTTATTTATTTATTAAAACGGTAGATATTTAGAGACTACTGGGGCCGTGGATATCTAAAGATTGGTATAATAATATAATAGTAGGGTGGGTTAGATAAAGTAGGGGGCTTCTGAATTTAGTTATTATTATTAAATAAATTAAAAAAAAAAAACAAAATGTTACAAGGAAAAGAAATAACAAGAATTCTGATCCAATAAACACTTATTTACCCACTTCTTAATTACCCCAACCAATTTTACTTAAAAATTTCTAACTTACCACATAACTAAAGTGTTCTTTCACTCAATCTCTAGTCTCCTGTGGTATGTTGGTCAATCCCCATTTTCTTAATTTGACTAGCTAAAATCTCAATTCAACCGTATATAATTTTAAATCAACCCAAAAACCAAAAAAATACCAACCTTAAAAATCTGACCGGGTGTGGCAAGATTGGGTCTAGTCAAATCCTGTCCAATCAACTAAGCTGGTTTTTAAAATGTGTTGCCTCCTTCCCCTATCTATGGCTACCCTTTCTTAACTCCTCCTTCTCTTGTACATGTGATGTTGGTAGAGGGTGACATTGGCAAATAGCAAGAGTGGTCAATAGTAATACTAGCGATGACAGTGCAATCGAAACCCCTACCTCATCCTCAAGCTTTTTTTGCCACCATGACTAGATCATCTTGTTTTACCCCAAGATTTTAAAAATTATTTTTCATAAAACTCATAGTGGGAAGATGAACAATTATATTATAAATAAATATCATGAAAAGAATAGCTTGGAGGTGAATTCCTTATTTTTTAAAATTACAAATATCAAACAACTTACATAATATTCATTATCAAATTATTCATAAAAGAAATAAGTCTTGCCTTAGTACATAACTAGGTAATATGCATACCAACGATAATAAATTGACACTCAAATGCCTATAATCATCCAAATAGTCTAAAAATTCAGTTGGAGAAATCATACACTTGCTAAAAAGTCTAAAAGTCATCCTCGTTTACACCACAAAGCCTTCTAGTAACTTAATCTTCCAGATAACCTACTTCACGAGGATGTTGAGCACACAAATATACCTAGTAGGATGTCTAAACAATAACCACATACAATGACAATATAACAAATAGTTCAAACATTAAAATTAAAATTTAATAAATATATAATAAGTCAAAGTAAAGAATCACTATAACATTGTAGAAACACACAAGAGTTCAACCATGCCTCACTGAGGTGTATACCACACTTAAGGTCATTAAGACTTGGCAGTCATATCTAAGAGTTTAACCACGCCTCACTATAATATGAACTACCACACTCTTCATACTTTTGTTAAAACTCTTACTCATCTTCATCTACATCATAAAGCAAAAGCTCATAAGGGTTCATAGACCCAAGTGGTTGAGAATCTTAACTTTCATTATTAGCAATACCTTATTTGTTGCACTATGTTGGATCTTTCATCTTTTTATGCTATAATCTGTTCAAACCTCTCCCAGGCCATGGGAGAAATTCTACCAACAAAATACTCACCTTTGGAGAGTCGGAGACTCATGGTTCTTTTTCATATCATGACCCTCCTTTACATGGCAAAGGACCCACTTTTGGTGTCAACACGACACTAGGACCACATGTCTTCGAGTGTCGAATACATTGGTAAGGGGATAATGTTCCATAACAAGGATATACACACATAGGATTTACTTACATGCATTCACACATTTATCATGCTTCAAACTTTATTATGCATTCACACATTTATCATACACATAACTATGATATTATATATCTCATAAATAATATATATTATGGTAAAAATCATGTCTGAAAATCATGGATCGATGCATCATCGGTAGCCTCGTCAATATGTCGGCTAAGGTGTTAATGACCATTGACATCCCCATTGATGAGTCAAACCCTTACCAATAGGGAAGAGGTTGTAGGAGTTTATCTTGCCAACCTCATCATCGACATGTCAAACACATTATTGATGTCCAATATAACACCAACATGATATAGCATGTTGGTGATTGTACTATTTATCTCCCTCGAACCACCAACTCCATATCGACGTATTGGCAACGACATCGATGATCGAGATGAAAAACAAATAGAAACTGAACTAGAGCACAAAATACTCCTTCAAATAAAACATGATTCTCACATCCCTTATACTATAATTTTTTCATAAAAAATCATGATTTCAGTCATTTAATCTCCATGAATTAAAAATATCATCTTTTATTCTAAGCATGACATAATTCTTAGAAAATAACCACGACATGTATCAAAACACATCAACAAGTATACAATCAGATTAAGAATATCCATTAAAACCATCAAATGGCTACAAGATTAGCAATATGACCTTTTCCTCCCAACAATAGACACAAGGTCTCCAGAGTTCTGTTCCTTTATCCTTTTCCTCTAATCTTTGACGTGCCCTAAGTCTCTCCCTTTCACTTGAAGTCATGTTTCAAAGAGATTAGGGTTGTAGGGCATCAAAGGGTATTTATTTATTTATAGGGGAGCAAGATAACTGAGTGTAACCACTTTCTCAAAGTGGTTTCAAACCCATCAGTACAATTGTTATAGTTCGCCAATGTGCCTATGGTTCTACCGATGATTTCGGAAGAACAAGTGATGTCATTTCCGATGCATCAATTGTTGCAGACAAACTATTATAGGTTTTACCAACACATATACCGATGTGTCAATGCCTTCCAATATAAACACACACTTCATCAACATGACTGCCAATTTGTTGATATTGACATTGATGACACTGAAGATTAATAATTAAAAAACAAATAAATTCATCTTTATAAACACATAATACCTCATAAATTAAAGGTGTCAAACATTTAGTTGGCCACCTTTTTAGCCACCATGGCCAAATCTTATGGCTATGGCCAGAAGATGATTGCAAACTTTTGATTTCAAAATTTCATTCAAATAATATAATAATATTTGAAAAGTCCAAATATAGAAAAGTCGAAGAGCCAAAACTGATGAAGCGCTCATCAAATAATCATAAGTCATTTAGTATTATTTTAAAACATTCATAATATTCATTCATGCATAATTTTGAAATTATACAAGTCAAGTACTTAAGGAAAGAAAATAAATATGAATCAAAGCTATAAAACCAAAAATGCTTACTCACCTGAGATTATAGAAGGTAGTGGTTGTTGGGGCTTCTTTTTCCTTAAGGATGCTCTCCTATTGAGGCTTGGAGGCGGTGGGAAGAACCTATCCTTACCTCGAGATATTTATCTATTTGTAGCCCGAATAGGAGGGCAAAACCTCCTCTTACCTTGAGACTTTTCTCTCTTTGTGGCCAAAAGGCGGCAGACAAAACCTCCTCTCTTACCCCAGGACGTTTTTGTTTTGCAGACTGAAGGCAGCGAACGGAACCCCCCTTGCCTCAAGAATTTTCTCTCTTTGTTGCCCAAAGATGGGAGACAAAACCTCCCCTTATCCCGTGACTTTTCTCTTTTTGTGGCCAAAGGCATTGGCCAGAACCTCCCTTTCCTTGAAACTTTTCTCTTTTTGTGGCCAAAAGGCCGTGGATCGAACCTTTCTTTACTCTGAAATGTTTCTCCCTCTAGAACAATTATCTCATGAAATAAACCCTCTTGAGGCATAGAGCATTATTAATTTAGCTAGGTTCACCTTTTAAATAGGCTAAAACGGGTTAGAAATGATTCCGAAATGAAGAAGAGAAGGTCTAGAGATAGGGAAAAACAAGAGAGAAGAAATTGGGAAGGTGTGTCAATCAAAGGAGACCCCCTCTTTATATAGGAGGAAGCTATTGGATGCATGCCATGTGGCATGCATCCGTGTCCCAGAGCCATGCTGCCCATGGCCAGTTGACGCTAGCATTTGATGCAACAATTAAATTTAGTTTTTTAACAAAATTAATTTTAAAATTCAAACAACAATAACTCCCTACCCTAAACTATGATTCACGTATTCTTGGTAATGATAGACTCATATTGACAAGAACTATGAAACAAGACCCCATAAGAGTATGTTATCTCATAACTTTAAAGTGGAACCTACCCATGACATGCTCTTCGAGGTCGTAGCTTATGTTCTCGATGTCTGATTTATGTTTTCTTAGGCTCAATGTGTTTATCTCTTAGATCCCTATAAAAAACGTTAAAGCTCAATATAATGAATTAAGCTCAAAATGGTTCAAATTAAGAAAAATGGTTACTAGGCCCAAAAGTTTTATTTTCAAAACTTTAGAAAATTATGATTAGTTGCAAACTTTAAAGAGAAGATTGACAAATTATACAAGGGTTTGTTGGCCAAAAAGGAATAGGCAATGTGAGAGCATGGGAGTAACTACAGTACGTCGAGGGCAACAACTAAGCAATAGAAGTGTTGTTGTGATGAAGAGTCACACCTTTGATGCATCACAATCCCGTAAGAGGAGAGGGTGAAGCAAGGTTTGTGAATAGGGAAATGAAAAAAAATGAGGGTTTTATTGGTTTTATCATATTCAATCAATTTGGGTTGGGGAAGAGTCGAGAGTAGGGCTACCAATGGTACCCATTCTTTCATCCATAATGTATCGCTAGAAAGTTAATTGACATGGTTAAGTTTATTTGTTGAATAAATAAATAGACAATCTTGTCAAATCATTTTCTAAATGGAACAATTCCGGAAAAAGTTCTTCCATACTCATTATCCAATACTTGCTTGGCGTACATATAAATATATTATACATCACGTCCACTTTTTCATAACCCTCACCCTTACCTAATATCACCTTATATATATATATATATATATATATATATATATATATATATATATATATATATATATATATATATATATATATATATATATATATATATATATATATATATATATTGATAGAGTTGGGTGTGGCTGTTGCCTATTGGCAAGGAATCTTACTTTGCCTTCACATTGGGGGAGCAAGGGAAGTATCAAGTTCTCAAATTCAAACAAGGCAACAACTAAGGTAGGATTTTTCATAATGTATACATGTAAAGCTATGTGTGTATTGTTTTAAATTATCCTTTTGTCTTGAAAAAATTGTCTATACTATAGTTTACGAATTAAGGTTCTCCCTTGCATCTTTAAATTGGAAGTTTTAGAAGAAAATGAATGAAGCTAGAGATTAGTTAATTATTTTAGGAAATGCAATATGTAGTTTATGCTATAGTTTTATAGTTTAAACTCATTTTTTTTTCACATATTTGATCTCTTTGAATATATGATTGCTTTTGGAATTGGTAGTGAATGTATTATATTGTTTGCTGCCTTGATTTGATTTTTAGGTCTAGTTATGTTTGGAAAAGCATGATATAACATTGAATTATGAATCCTTGTGAAAGGCATTATAGATAATGGTTAATTGATTAACCGACCAAATAAAAGTAGACGAAATGGATATGGAATAACCTATATTGTTTAGCTGAATGGTTATAAATAAAGATATAGGAAATTGTTATGGTAATATAATGTCATACCATAACCACATCGTTCTATTGGTAGCCCTAGCGAAGAGTACAAAATTTGAAATTTTTGGCACAAGATTTGAAATTTTTGGCTTTCTTTTCAGAATGTGTTATGGTTATGAGTTTTCTGACATGAAACTTATCAAGGGGATTTTCATACATGTTGTGATATTACATGAATGTAATCTAATGATTTGTTATACATGGAAAGAGTGAGGACAACTTAACAGATTTACCAAACATTCTCTAGCTAAAATAAAGGTCATAATCCTTTATCCGTTTGTTTGCCCTTATTGGCTAGAAAGGCCACAACCAGAAGGCCACCATGACCAGATTTGGTTGTGGCAGCTAGGAAGACCGCAACCTTTTCAGATCCAACTAGTAGAATGGTGGGGTGGAGGTAGCCTTGGGTGGAGATGCTACCATTGCTGTCTTCATCAGTGCCGAAGGGGGAGGTAGAACCAAGAGGGAAAAGATAAGGCCAAGTGAGAGAGGTAGGGTAGCTGTCGGCACTGTGGGCACCGGAGAAGGAAAAGAAAGGAAGTAGGTTACAGCTTTGTATTCATGGGGTAGGAAGCAAAATCCTTAAAGCCAAATGGGGTTAGTGGACTAACAAAAAGTAAATTGAAATAGGAGTTAAAATATGCACCTAACACATTAACTTTTTCTATAAATAAAACGCATTGATACTATATCCTTGGGCACCAAAACCCTGTGTAAACCATGGAAGGCCATGTACCAGTATAAGTGATAACCAAAATGGTACGAGGGTGGTACACCCCGCCTAGAAAAATCAATATGTATTAGCCATATCATATTGATACGTATGCTACAACCGATATGTAGCAATAATACATTAATTGCTTAATTTTTTAATTTAAAAAATATTTTCTTTATAAAAATATTTTTCTAAAAAAGATTTGCAATTCAATCTCAACCTCTTTGGAGGTTTAAAGTTGACAATGTTTTTTGTTATATTAAAAATAATTTTTTTAAATTATATGAGATGATCAATATCGGTGGGTCCATACAATTTATATAATTTTTTTAATTATAGTGCTCCACAAAGATGTATTTACTTACACATTTAACTTAGGGACTTCTACATAATTTTTCTTTGACTCATATTAATTACTTATTTGGTTCTAAAATAAACAAATTTTAGAACACTTAATATGGGATAGAGGGAGTAATAAATTGTATAGCCCAGATTTTTAATATATAATTATGATGAGCCTAATATACTATGCAAAATGTCAGCCCATATTTGAGTTTATTCATAACATTGACACATCTAAGAATCACATACTCACACCCCCTCCAAGTCAACATATGTTATTAATATTAGTGTTCTATGTTCATTTATAACTTTTTTCATCTATTATACCAATAAGAGAATTGTTATGATAATATCTTATCAATTTTAATAATTTTTAATGAAAATTAGATGTTCATAGCCATTTTGACATGCACTAAGTGTATCATCGGCACATACCCATATCCATAGCCATTAATACTTTTATCAATATTGATATGACCTTCTATGGTATAAACATGGGTGCCCATATTGAATAAAACAACTCGTACCCCAAAAAAATATGAAATAAAATGATACTATTTGTCACGACCCATATTTTTAAAACCTTTTTTATAATAAAGGATATGCGATAAATCACGATAATTTTTTTTCTTTCTTAAATACAAAATAAATCATCTGATTAAATATCCAGGTCGTGATAACTGGGGTTCACAAATATGAATATTAAAATATATGATGTTATTATACATGTCAAATTCTGTAAATAGCAGGTTACCCTCCAAGTACAAGTCTGCCATCTTTCCAAAAATAAATAACAAAGTAAAGTTGGCTCTCACGCCAATAAGTACAATTACTTACACGATTGCAGAAGTAAGAAACTAGATCCCACTAATGCAATATCGGCCTCAAACGCCCACCAACGTCTTGATCTCACCACTCCTCATCTAAAGAACCTACAAGCAAAGAAGGCCAAACAACAACCAAACATCTCTTCCTCATGGAAGACCGTTTCAGAAGAACAAAAGTAAAATTTAATATTTTTCGGATCGGGCCAACATCGCCCGATGTTAATTGCCTACGTACTTATTAGACAACATCTCCAATGTTTCCAACAAGATTGGATCCAAACGTATTTCTGCCTAATGCTACACTATACTAAGAAGCATAGCATCACGCATGCAATGTTTATGAATTTTCAAGCAACCTACATTTTATGCAAGTCCTTTAATCGTTCCACTTATTCTAATTAAACAAGCAATATCAATCAATGTTATTAATTATCTCTTGAACTATTATTCGATAATTAATATCCCCATCTAATCCCAATGATAGACATACTCATCAGATGTCAACCTAAGTGACAAATGATAATAAAACACCTTGGAATCCACCAGGAAGTACCATTACCCCTCCTAGTCCAAGAAGGACCTGACCAGAGTGGAAGGGCATGACCCAAAATTGCACCTAAACAAAAGTGGTGGGAAAAGCCAACCAAGTAGGATGTTAGCTAATCCAATTGTGTATACACTAAAAGATTCTCAATAGATCTGTGGTGAGCCCAGCTCACACAAAGCTCCCTCCAATGGGAAGGTGCAACTACACAGTCAAATCAGCGACTCCTCAATTGAGCTAAAACTCAGGAAACCATTCTGAACCCTATCTTGCTCATCTATAAGCTAGGATTCTGAATAACTATCTCAAACCCTATTAGTCCATTCTAGACTAGGGTTTAAAACTCGAAACTACCATCGGTTCATCAACCAAGGCAAATCGTCAGGTCAACAACTTTGTTCATTGTATGAACTTGTCTCAGACCCCTCTGAGGTATTTTAGTCTTTTTCTTAATTAGGTGTTCTCGCCCATTCTAAAGCTATCAAACCCCATCAATTAATATTTCAATAATCTTAAGATAGTGATAAATTACTATCACAACATCAATAGCAAATATCAAAATAATAAATAACATAACAATAAGAACCACACAGGTCCAAGCAAATCATAATATCAATAATTAAATTCAATCATGATATTAGAATTGTTCGAGCTCCCATGCCCTAACCCTCCTTGGGTTAACTTATTAAATCTCTTTAAAAATTGATCATATGCACCCGAGGGGTAATAAGGTATTTATCCAACATTGGATACGGTCCTTTCTGCTCTCGGGAAAGACATTAACCTCTCAAAAGGTTTCAGTATCACATTGGCCTGTTAATAACATTCACGCGAATGCGGGTCGGTTTGCATAGGGGTTTTTCTGTCATTTTGTTTAGGGCTTCCTTGAACCTCAATGGGTCCAAAGGTAATCTCAAGGTTACATCTTGACGTTATAAACACGAGGTAATTTTCTTGCCAATTAATAGGGACATCAACCCCTAGAACCAACCCCAGTTCAATTAATCATTTTACCTTAACCTTGGGGGTAGAATAGTTAATTATCTATATACTGGGATTTTTCCCCACCTTGTAGATTGGTCTAAATTTAGGGTACAAATGTACTCATCAATAAATATTTTCTTAATTTTTAAATCCACTCGTAAGCCCCTGAACCAAAGCCCCTAAATTGGGTCATTAAAATCATTCTAAGATTCAACTTATAAGGGTAAAATATTATTTTAAAGTATATGGGATTTTTCTTCAATCTAAAACTTATTCAGAGAACTCAGCATACATTCATAGTCATTTGTAATTTTTTCCAAATTTTTATGACAACTCTAACGTACTGAACCAGACCCGGTTCATAGTGTGTGTGTCTTTTTTTTAATTAAAAAAAACGACCTGGCCCGGGTCAGCAGTTCGGCCCAAAATCAGGCCAGACTCGTTGACCCGCTTGTAGGTTGTCTTCCTCATGGAGATGCTTACAGGGCCATGGTTGGCGGCTGGACCGCGCATCCGTCGCCGTCGATCTGGCTTTCCGATACAGGCGGAGTCGCCCATGTCGGGGTTGCTAGGCGGAAGCCCATACTCCGGTGCTTCCTCCCGGCGGTGCCCAGAGGCGCCATGCGGATCTGGATCTCCCTACACGGCTGCATCTGTTGGCCACTGCTAGCGTACCCCTAGCCGTAGGGCCAGTCTAGGGTGAATTGCCGTTAATCTGCGATTCTAATGGCGCTGGCCCCATCGGCAGTGGGTGGCTACATCTCTTCTGCCCGGTGCTCGAAAGGCTCAGCCTTTCCCATCCCTTTCACAACGGTTTACTGCTGGCCGTTGTAGACGCCGCCTTGGCTAGACTCAGGGCTGGGACTAGTTGGCCTGCCGCTCAACGACTACTCCAACCACCTTGGCCCTGAGTTTGGCCGGTGATGGCCGGTCTCCGACGAGAAAGAACCGGCCGACAGATGTAAAATCAGTCTTATATAGAACAACCATTGCAACAGTAACTGTTCAATAAAACTACCAAAATAGTAATTACAAAAAGTATTGTATGTAATTAGATTTAATCAACAAAAACCCCTACTAAGTTCGACTAGAAGTCTCCTACCTCAATTGTCAGTTTACCGTTGATCCACCGTCACCGGAGCCTCGCCGAAAAATTCCATCAGCGGCTCCTCCATCGGTCCCCCTTAATTGTGCCCTCAAAAGCCTTTTTATAAGCATAGCTAAGAAGTTGGGAAATCCTCCCCAATTAGGCTACCTAATTAGGACCTTAAAATTTAATTTTGGAATTCTTATTAACTGGGCCCGCAAGATGACTTAAATGGGCCAAATATACTTCTAAATCGGGTAAACAGGTCCTATACGAGATGCTCAACTTTGAATAGTCGTATCTCCCTCATCTGAACTCCGATTCGCACGTTCTTGGTGGCGTTTCGAAGCTTTGTCTGTCTGCTTTCTAATAAAATTAGTTTTAGACACAAATTCTATCTAGGAAGGTAGTTGTTCTACTAAGAATGTCAACGGGTCAAACATCCTATTTTCTACGTATTTAATTTTCAAAACTAAGGAAAATTCAAGATATTAGACTATCACAGTGAGAAACAAACAAGAATTTGTCTCCGTGTATGTGGACTTATGGGCCATGGATCAACCCTTATGGGGCAAGTCATAGCAAATAGTGCCACCTTACCCAGTGCTTCGTTCCATCAACAATAATAAATAAATAAATAAACAATGGTATGTTTTGGTGTAGCCACTTATAAGTTGGTAGCATCAAATAATTATAGTCATATTTATTAGTTCACATTTTAGTATTAAGGGCATCATCTTGCGCTCATGGAAGGCAGTATCGATATGGATGACAATATCGATGATCATGGATACAGGTACGCGCCGATGATATGCTTGGTATGCGCCAAAACGGTCATAAACCCTTTTATAGACATAAAAAAATATTATAACTAATAATATATCATTATAATATTTTTTTAGAGCATAATAATACCGTAGAATACCGTATCAACCAATATAGGTATTCTAAAATTAGTTCATTTGGAACCATACACTATTATGTTCTCTGTCCTATACAAATTATTACTCATTCATTCCTATTTTAAGTACTCTAAAATTAGTTTATTTTTTAAAAAATAATATGTTTAATATGAGTTTAAGTTATATATTTAAATAAATATATATTTGTGGAACATTATATGTAAAAAAATAATTATGACCTACGTGTATTCATCTCATATAACTTTAAAAATATCATTTTTAATATAACAAAAACATAAGCTTTCAAAGAAGATGGGTTTGAATTGTGTTTTTATTTTAAAAAAATTATATTTTTTCCAAAAAAACAAAAAAATATTTTTAAATAAAATAATTATTTTTTTAATAGTGTATCAATACGTATCGACCGGATTGATATGGTATGACCAATGCATATTGCAGATACATGTGGAGGGTGTATCATCCCCTATACCGTATTGGTCTTGGCCGATACATGTATGTATCGGTCGATACGCACCCATATTAGCCGATACAGCCTTCCATGCTTGCGCTATATATTAAAGGGAGAAAGTGTTTTCATGCCCCTTGACAATGAATACAACATAAGGAACACATGTGAGACTTCGATATATGAGATCGATGGTGCACACGCTAGCACATGTTAGTACCATCGATCTTATGGATGAAAGGCTCCCATTCATTTCTTATGCTGAGCTCATTGGCATAGTGGAGTATTAAAAACACTTCTATATTGAAGGGAGAAAACCTCAGCTTTTCACTTGTAAGATTAACTCTCCGTATTATTCACATCATAATTGGCCAAAAAAAAGATAATATAGTAGTAATACGACAACTACATATACAAAAAGAGAAATTTTATTTATAATAAATTTAATTAATTTAATAAAAAATTATTAAATCTATAATTCTTGGGTTGAATCATGCTAATTGACTCCATAAGACACAAGATCATGTGCCTTTAGGAGGATATTTCATGGATAACTATAATGATTTAAGCTTAGTATATCCTAAACTTTCATAAAATATACTGCATCTTTGTTTTCTCCTTCCCTTTCCATCTATGTGAGATTATCGAAAGAAATAAAAATAATATTTTATATACTTGGAGTCTGGCGAATGGATGAAACTGGTTTTTGCCCCTGGTCCTAGGTCAACCCTATTTAAGGCATACCTAAATTTTTTAGGTGTGGCCCTAAAATTCAACCAAAATATTTCTAGCCCTAACCCACATTTTTACAAGTAGGGTAATGTTTCATTCCCCCATTATTTACTTCCCCCATTGAGAAAATTTACAATTTCTCGACCCCACCCAACCTCTTCTTCCCCATTAAAGAAATATATCCCACCCTCGCTCTCTTCCCTCATGACAGCATCGAGGCCTGAGCCGTAGCCAGTATGGTTGCACCCTCTTCCTGGTCCACCTCTCCTCCACTGCCTTGACCTCCTTTGTCACTTTCTTAACCTCCTCCTCCTCCTCCTCCTCGTCTTCTTCTTCTTCTTCTTTTTGGCCACCAAAATGTGCATGTGGCTGCAAAAAAGATTGGGCCTTTTTAGCCATGACCCAAAAGACCCCACCTTTGTTGTAGCCATGCACAACCCCTTCCTCCTTTTCATTCTTCCTCTCCTCCTCCTCCTTTTTCTCCTCTGACTTCTTGGTAGCTGGTGGGATGGGCAGCTCTTCTACTCATAAGAGGTATAGTGGTGCTAGTGCAACCACTACCTCTAAAGAAGAAGTGAAGGAAGGGAGAGGGGGCTGGAGACACGGGGAAGAGAGTAATTGAAAAAAATAATAATAAAAAAAGTTGAGGGGAAATAGCAGCTTTCATCTCTATTTCAACATTCCTATTCAAATGAGCCATATATGCTTGTCATAGGCTTGAATTTGTGGCAAACTCATATAAGTAGCAAACAATAAAAAAATGTTGAGGAGAAATTGTAGCTTTCATTGCTATTTCAACATTCGTATTCAAATGAGCTACATATGCTTGTCATAGGCTCGAATTTGTGGCGAAATGTGAAATCATATATATTCTATCAGTACTGATTAACCCATGATTGACAAGATTTCACCAAATTGAACTTACCATTTTCATGTTTCTTTTGTTAGAAAGTGGGTATACAGGTTAAGTCCATTTGGGCCCAAGCCTACTTTTAAGTGAATAAGAATTACATATGTGAATTGGTTTAAGGCTATAAATAGTTCCACATTGCCTAATAAATGGTGAAAGTGTTGGTATATAAGGCACAAGTTTAAGCCTTTTAAATTAGGCCATTAGGCCACCCCACATTTGTGGGGGGATATACATATTAGACTCATGCACCTTGGTGGGCTAACCCACACGTGCATGCCACTGCCATCTTGCTGGCTCAACTCAGTTCGGTTCGGTTCACACGCACTATAACTACCCTGATTTTCGAAGGTAATTTTGAATATTTAATAATGCTTATATTCAAGTTTTTTTTATCAAATTGAAATTAATTAAATATTTTACTCAATGATTTTTTGTAATAATGTGATGGAGCGCTAAAAGACGAGTGTAACGGGCTTTGTACAGCTTTAAACGGACACTGGACTGAAAGTTTCAGCCTCAGGAAATATGCTATATGGGTGGGACCCACTTGAAAAGTGAAAGAAACCCCCCATGTGGGGTCTAGTTTTGTAGGGCTCGTCGATACGAGTCCATTGGTACCAAAAATGCGTGAAATGAAGTCTGAAAGAGAATGTTATGTGCGTATAAAGTTTTCAAAATTTTTAAAATAAATAAATAAATAAATAAAATAACATTTTTTGCATCAACTGGCATTAGCATGAAGACGCACGTTGGTGCAACACGCTGTGATGTGTGTCAATGTGACTCGTGCTGCACGAATAACATCGGGAACCTCGCGCGATGCGTGTATGACATGCATCTAGCATTTGTCTTTCCCATTTCCACAGTTTTGGCTATAAATTTTGAACCTAAATCTCGTCTCCCAATGATTTTTCCACTTCTACCACTCTGTAACCTTTTCCCCTCCATTCTAAGTCATCTTAACTCTGAATTAAGCCATTTCTAGCTAAATTGAGCATGCCAGGTGGGGTCAGTTTTTTTGTTTGAAGCCTTTTTCAACCACGAAATTATACTTCAAGTTTGAGGTAAGGAGTCTTAAGTTCTAAACTGATGCTCTACCCATATAGTTACTTTTTCTAAACTATTCTTCTTCCATTTCTGCCGTTTTGGGTTATTTTCTAGAGAATATTATGTCGATGAAATGTTGTGCATATGTTGCTTTATTGTGAGCATTGCTAGACAATATTGTTTTGTTTTGAATGGTAGTTATTTGGCATAAGACCAAAAACTATCGGAGCATAACTCCTTAATACCTGTCGAGAAAAATAATCAGCATGACATGCATATGGGTGTGGAGCATCATGGGAAAGTTCCTCACTTATTGAGCATCTCGATACCCCATGAGTGTCGGGGGAATGTTGTTAGGTATCACGGCTATTGGATTTATTGTCTTTGGACAAACTGATGATTGTTAGTTTTGTTTTCTGAAATTGTTTCCTGAACAAATTATTTTAAGGCAAAGACAAAATTTTCGGTTATTTCATGAATTTATGCTTAACATTACTTTAGATATTAACACAACCTACTAAGTATAAAAATCCTCACCCACCCCTAGATTATGCAGGAATTACAACTAGAATGGAGATAGAAGAGGAAAAGTTATACAATCAATTTATCTAGTTGCTATGGTAGATATATTCTTTGTAATTTTTTTGTGACCGGTATCTAAAGACATGATGTCTCAATTTTGTATAACTATCTACTCTACACACAGTGATCGTAGGCATGTAATTAAATTTTAAACTTTACTTTGCTATGTGAACTTAATATTTATAATATTTTTGTTGTGCTATTACTCCAATATTTTTTAAAAGTTTTTACAGTGTCATGTTTAAATTTTGTGTGTTATGTGCAGCGACGACCATCATGTTTGATCATGTGAGTATAATGAACACGTGTAGGACGAAATAATAATATTTATTATATCATCTAAAATGGCAGTCTTCACATTTGGTATCAGAGCCTAAGGATCACTGTCAGTAGAGCGATAAGTTTCACTGGTCACATAAATAATTACTAGTTTGTCTTTTTGTGATTTGATTGATGCTCTATTTTCTTGAATAATATAAGAAAGATGGTTGGTAATTCAGAGAAGACATGTATCCTTGCTCAGTGCACCACTCGACGTCTAGAAAATTGGTTGGATCATCGCAAGCTGAGAGAAATAAAGGAGAGACTTCAGATAAAACTATCATTTTGTAAATTTCAGACTCCCCAAGCGACTCTGAAACTAATGCTTCACCCATCTCATTTGAGAGTAGTAAAACCCATGAAGTGATAACCATTTCTCATTTGAGGACATGTCTGACGAGGAACTATCTAAGGGGTTCCCGAGTGAAGGGGAAAAATCAAAGAGCTGTGAGGGAAAAAATAATATGATGGAAACTGAACCAAGCAAATTATATCCTAAGAAAGAGGAAAGTGAGGAAGAGGTTCAAGGAGGCAATAAAGGCAAGGGACTGAGATGGTGCACAGAGCATGGGAGATGTGTCTCCTATGGAAAAAGGGAGAACTACTTTGTTGAAGGCTCGCAGAGGAAGAAATTTCCTTCAGCAGCTCTCACAGCCTGAACAATTGTGTGTTGAATTTAAAAATTTATTTCAATTTCTAAGTTAATCTATTGGGTCTAACTTATTTTGTGACTATGTGTTTGGTGCATATTTTAAGCACACCACCTCTTGTGAGTTAGATGCTTTAGATACACCTCTTCTAGTAGGTGTGTATGAGAAGATTTATAAATAAACATTGTTTGTTTGAACATTTTTGGTGTTTCTTGTGAACTTGGGGTTGTTACGATCTATTAGCACCTTAGAAATGACTTTAGCCAATGGTAAAGAGATTCAACCATATGAGGATGCAACTCACATTGAATTTGACTAATGACTTAGCAACATCAGAAAACCCAATGGAAAACTTCTTTGATATGATGAAGGAAATGACTCAGAAATTATGAATGAAAGGATTCCGAAATGACTCAGCAATTATGCATGAAAGGATTCTAGCTGAAACCCACTACTCTTGCCAAAATAGTGGAACTGTTGCTTCTACTAGAGCAAGAATATCACGAGTTCTTGGTAGAAGGAAAAGACCATGGGTAAAGCAGCAACTCTAATACGAAAGACAAGAAGAGGAAAGTGGCATTCCCTAACTAGGACACCAATTGAAAATTTCATAAGACCTCTGGACCATCCACCCAAACTCAAGGGAAGAAAAAAAAAGAAATGTTCCAAATGTAATCGATTTCATCCACTAGGCATATGTTACTTCTCTAAAAAGCAATGCTTTGCATGCGGGGATCTTGGACATAAGATTAAGGAGTGCCCCAAGAAAAAGAACCAAGAACTCAAGACATATAAAAAACTTAAGGCTCATGAGTGGGTATTTGTTATTAGAAAACTTGGAATGGAAGGCTAACCTTATGCTCGTACATATGGTAGACCTTGAGTTCAAATTAGGAATAGGTTAGTCTTGTAGACTATCAAAAGAAAATAATTATAAGCAAGAAAAGAAAAACTTTACCTTTTGTGGAAATGAAAAATATGCAGGGACATGTATCATGCCTGCTAGTAAGGCTCAACAATGAATATTAAATAGATGTCATGAGTATCTTTCTAGTATGTTATTTTAAGATCCTTTAACTTCTAAATTAGAAAATATTGATGTGATAAGGGTTTTTCCCAAGGGGTTCTCTAGGGTCATCACTATGAAGAGAGATTGACTTACTACTAGGAATATATCTTAATTTCAAGTCACCCTACTTAACAACCATTGTAGAATGAAAGGAAGTAAAAGAGTGAATTGTAGGAGTCATTGGATAAAGGATTTATGTGACTTGATAACAGACTTGTGCTTAAATTTTTTTGCCTATTTTTGGATTTTTGGAGTCACGTAATACTAAAAATATGATTTGATATTCGTAGTTGCGAACCCCAGTTATTATGATTTGGATAATTAGTCGAATGATTTCTTTTGGTTTAAAAATAGAAAAAATAATTTCTTTGGGATTTATTGATTGTGCTCTTAAAAAGGGTTTTAAAAATCCAGGTCATGATAGTTAGTATCAAAGACATTTTTTTCTAGCCACAAGTATGAAATCATGTGAAATATTTTGATCTGCTGGAGGATGATGAGTTTGGAATTGGAAACACTCTTAAGTAAGCATGTAGTAGGGTTGTGGAATGGCCAAGGAGAAACCATTTGACACTTGTGGTTTGTGTTGCATTATGTCAATGGATAGCTCCAAGGATTGTTGCACTAGAGCATAATAGAAGTTATTTCGGTAGCAATATGAAAGACTCATGGTATGGGACGTGAGTACTAACAACAGCCGATGGAGGCGACGAAATAGTCGTCCTGGTCAAATTCGTTTTTGCACTATGTGGAGGAAACAAAATCGAGATAAACTACGGTAGCTGGCAGAGGAGCAAGGAAAGCATGGCAGTAGCCCTGGCTAGCACCTATGGGTTCTTGGCAGCCAAACAAAGATAAGTCTAGTTGAGGGCATCCATAAACGGCAACAAAATCACCCTCCTATGGCCCAAAAATGAATTTAAGATGTGAGAAAAGCCAAAGAAAAAACCGGTATCTCATGGAGGAGCGAAGAGGACATGGAGGCGGTCATAGCCAGTACCCACGGACTCGTGGCGGTAAGGCAAAGTGGATCCCGACAAGAACAAGCGGAATCCGATGATGGAGGAGAGACAATGGAGTGACCAAAAACTCACTCGAGTTTCTCAAAACTTATTGGACGTCAAAAAGTTTCTGGATGTTAAAAATGTTTGGAATATGGTCGATGGATTTCATGAAAATATAAATATTTTTTCCTTTGATGTCCCAACATGCGTTAAGCTCTTGTTTATGTGTTATACCTCCAAAATTTGTGCCAAAAGCACGTGTCAAGGCCAGCGGCTTGCGACTAAGCCCAACACCCAACTCTACGGGTATAATACTGAAGTCAAATACATTGAAGCATCATATTTTCCTTCCAAAAATGATCAGAAATATATCAGAAAAATCATGCAAAATCATAGAAACATTAGAAACATTACATTCTTCCCTCCTTGAAAAAATTTCTTCCCCAAAATTTCAAGATCAACTTACAACGTACAGCTGAAACAACAAATACTTTGGGGTATCTCTCTCTCATATCCGCATGTACATCTCAAGTTTCCATCTTGGGAATATGATATTTGCCACAATATCTTCGCCACAAGAATGACCTTTGTCATCCACAACTTACCTTGTCCATCAAAGGATCTAATTGAAACGCTCACAACTCAACTAGAGATCACTTCACCTCCAATTAGCACCACTCTCTTTGAGTGTTGGACTATCTGAAGCCCTTTCCTTGCTAACATCAACCTGTCCATACAATGCCAGACAATTCACATTGGAGCAATGCAGCTCACTTACTTCAGCCCAACATGTCGGCAAATTAAAAGTCCTTTCATACAAGATCTCCCAAGGGTCATCAAAATGCAAGAGTGAGTTTTTATAATAAAACTCAAATCAATGGCAAGTGCCGCTCCAAATGCCCCTTCAAAAATCCTTCGGACCCCGTAATCATCATACTGACTTTATGAGGCTGTCTTATGAATATCCTCATCACAAACCCTGAGTAGTTGATAACCAAACCTGAAGGTCAATATGTAGTAATCTTGGTTGACCATAACTTATTAAAAGATCACCCAACCTGAGCATAAACTTATTCTTAAAAGTCACTTAGTTAAACATATGGTGCCGATGCATAAACGTAGGGATACAACCTACTTCTTGACTGACAAAATCCAACGTACCCCCAAGGCCATACTCTTGGTCAAACAATCCTCTTAACCATAAGTTATGCTAATTCATCCTTGAGTTCGTTCCACTCTAGCAAGTCATCCTGCACAATGCCCTAGAGGTAAAGTGCACTAATCACTAACAAAACAAACTCCACCATTCTCTTAGATGGTAATCCCGATAAATCATTAGGGTACGTGTCTAAAAAATCCCAGACAATGCCTAGCTCTTCTAGACTAAATCCTTGAGACGACTTCTCAAACACCCCGCCAAAAGGATCTGCAACCTTTAGTAGTGCATCTCTTGGCATTAATGGGTTACCCAAAGCATAAGGATGACCATTTTCAAACACCATGGATTCAAAATTCAACCTTAGGTGCACACAAACCTCACTTGTTTCTTTTGATGGTCTACAACTACTCTCTGAGTGGTCTACAACTACTCTTTGAGCGGTCAACTAATCATCAAATCCACACTGAACTCACACCCTCCTTCCCAAAATCTAAAAGTGGTAACCACAACACTAGCAAGTGTAAAAAAAGTTACCTCAAGGCCGTCCACAATCTTGGAGGCTCAACATCTTCCTTTTAAACTGCTCTTAACCCCGAATCTCCAGAAAGAGGTAAAAAAAGTCCCATATTTCAATTCCTTCTGACAACGAAGGCTATGAAAATCTACTCCATCTAGGTCATAAGATGACCAATTAGGAAGGATATGTCTAATAGATTTTCACTAGTGGCCATAACCACTCTCCGGTCATTCGGAGTCTGCAAAACCTAAACGAGGTGCTTCATAATCTCAATTCAAACACTAGTAGCTTCTAGCTCTCTTAATAGCCATTTTAAAACAATCCTTAGCAGCCAATGACTTTCCTCAGCCAATGGACGTGCGATCTAATTGCCCGAATCTCTTGATGGCTGATGCACTTCAGCTAAACTTTGCCCAAAAGTAGAAACAAATGGAATCAAGGGAAAACATTCACCCTGACCCCTCAAAAACCATTTCACAACTTACTCTTACATGCCACAACTCTGGACTTGCAGTTAGAAAACCTAGGCTCTGTTACCAACTGTAATGCTCAAGATTTTTATTACATTTTCTTTAAAATTCACAGAAAATTTTTACAATATAACGACAGTAAATTAGGAAAAATGACTAATATGAAAACTTGTGAAAGTAGTTTTTATAATTTAAACCATCACATATCAGTTTTTCCCATACAAATTTTTACTCATTCAAACATTGTACGACTAAACCAAACATTCTCAGGCGCTACTTGAAAATAAATATACGCAGTAATTTGCTATGATCATAGACTTTAAATACAAATTACTCCCAAGCATCCCTGAGTGCAAGTCTCATAACAGTCCACAGTCTAATCCTAATTACAAGTCCGGAAAGCATAAAAACTTTATTTCTCATCTTGCCCAATACAAGAGATCATGACACAAATTATACTCGCAATGTGTCAAATATATACCTGAGTCAATGGAAATCAAACCATTGCATAAATGACCATCCATCTCTAGGAGCTCCCCGATACAAACTTGCAAAAGCCTCCTGAACAATGGGGCTAAAAATAGGGTAATGAGTATTTCCATACTTAGTAGGAAAATACTCAGTAGGGGAGTTCTAAACATGAACTCACTAAATCTATATATAGATGCATTTATGCAACTCAAACATGAAGTAAGTAAGCATAAAATAATCATGCACATATGCATACAATCATGCCAAATACATACTATCAAACCAACTTTACACGTACACTCTTAATTAGAGTTTTACAAACTTACTTGTACAATCATATGCTTACTTATACAACTTACACATACTTATACGACCTTACTCATACAATCTTACACATCCTTGTATGACCTTACTTGTACTGTCTTACTTGTAAATATACGCTTACAGTCTTACTAAAAATTATACTCTTACAGTCTTACTTAGAGACATACTCTTACAGTCTTACTCAAAATCATACTCTTACAGTCTTAGGGTTCATTTGTTTGGTCTAATTCAAATCTAAATTTAAATAAGTCGGTGAAAAGTCACTTTTAAGTGACTTTTCAGTGCATTTGTTTAAGTCTGAATTAAAATTTTGAATCAGTCATTGAATCAGATCTATGTTCAAAAAATGGAATCAACAGTCAGATGAATTTCATTCACTTACTGCCTCTGAAAAACCCCGCGACCCCGACCTTCGTCTCTCCTCTCCCAGCGGAACTCTTGCCTCTGCTTCCCGTCGGCCTCCTTCCATCTGCTTTCCCAGAGTCGCAGAGAAATTCAAAGGGCTTTTCCTTCCTTCCTTCCTCTCCCACAAGACAACGACGACCACCACGTCCGGGGTCTTCTTCCCCTCTCTCTCATTAGGGTTCAAATCACGGGACAGTGAGATTTGCCCTGCCCCCACGACACGCCCACTTTGCTCCTGTGAGTCTTCTCTACCCGTTCCCTTCTCCTCTTTCTCTCTCCTTCTTCAATGCTTTTCCTCTTTTGATTTCTCTACTTCCTAACTCTTTTTCTTCCCGAACTACTTTTTTGTTGTTTTTTTCACAAAAAATTCGAAAATGATAGAGCAATTTGATTTTATTTTAAAGTGCGGCATTGCCCAAGTGGAAGTAAGCATTTGAAAGATATAATTGATAAGTCTCGGAATTGGATAAGTTGGTGTTGAATGTTATTGTCTTGCCAACTAATTTTTTCACTCTTATGATGTCTACAATTACCAATTGCTTGCTGTCCTTCTGGTATGACTTTTCCAGTATTTGCTAGTTGTTGCTCTTTGAATGTAAGGCTATTCATTGGAATTGCAACGACAGTGGAGTCGTGTTATATGCTGCCACTTGAACTTCCTCTGATTGTCTAGTTCACCTTACGTCATTTGAATTTGCTATACAGTTGACTGACAATCATGGTAGTCAATTTACAGTTATAAAGTCAAGGTTTATTTATGAATTTCCCCAAACGTATAAGCATCATAAAGTAGCCGAAAAAGTTTAGGGAAAAAAAACCTCAAAAGTTGGGAAGCACAATCTAAAGTGCCCATCATTTTTTTTATATACAACAAGAATCTATGCATTTCATTATAGAAGCAAACAAATAATAAGAATGGCTCCCCTAACAATTTTAAATAGACAAGTCCATCTTACAAATTGGTGAGAAAAATTGTTTACCAACTATATAGGGTTGAGCACACTGATTCTACTTGGGGCAATGATTGGTCGTTGATTTACGAGTTTTTTTCTCTTGTGGGTGTTTGGCAGTTGAAGGGTCGGTTTATGTGAAGCTAGAGGAGTTATTGGTGGAGAAGACATGGCTGGAAATACTGCCGGGGCAACTTCAGAAGCCTTATGTGAAGAATCTGTGTAGGTCGTGATTATTGGGCAGGTAAATGCTAATAGACGACTTAAATTCCTAGAAGTGGCTATGAGAAGTAGCATAGATGATATTGTAGGAGGTAATTACAAATAAATTATATAGGACTGAGAGGGTATGCTGGGAGCTGGATCATGCTTCTACCAATTAGTTACCACAGTTTGCAAACTTCTATGGTGTTTTGTTCACCCACTTGTAAAGAATTTTTTCCTTGATCCTATCTTTATGAATAACTATATGTTTTGTTGAGGACCCAGATATCTTTAGTTTAGATTTAACAGCTTCGGACTGAACTTCAATGTGGTCCCTATTGCTGTCTTGTCTACATAAGTCTGAACCATGTCAGATTTTAAGGCTCTATTTGTATTGCCAAATTAACAGGAGCATTTGTGATGAATCAGGCAGTATGCCTCTGTAATCCTGTAGGAAAACTGAAAGGATTAGATAAGAGGTGTAAAAATATTATACCTGAATATAGACCCTGCATAGATGGATCTTAAGCAAGTGTTTATCCGTCATGCCATGTACATTGCTACACTCCTGCTTCTCTGGTTGACAGAAGGGTTAGACAGATACATACATACATACTTACTCTTTCATACATACATTACATACTTGATTTAACACTTACATACATACATAGTTACATACTCACTCTTTCGACTATATTTGTGGAACAGGAATCTTTTTACCAGTCAAGGATCGACAAAGGATTAATCAACAAGAACGATCTTGGCCTTTACGTTTTTGCTGAGTTGCAGGGAGACGAATTTCTGATGGGGAGTGGCTTTATGCAGACACGGATGGCATTTTGATTTCACAGACGGAATTATCAGTTTAAAACTTAAATGTCTCTTCAGTTATTAACTACTCAGGACCAAGTGATTTTATGGTGCATCTGTAATGTGTAGCATTTATAGTTTGTGGCTCTGGAACTTTTGTTCACGTTTCCATATATCTGTACAAGTTGTCGCTTAAAATGAACCCTAGTGGTGCATTTATCTATGACAATAAGGGTGAGTTTGGCATCTCTCGTTGAAGAATATGATTGTACTCATCCATTTTATCAGTTGTTGCAATGCAATGTGGAAGTTCATCCAAGCATATTAATAGGGTTTTGGTTTATATCGGATGATTGATCGCATCTTAGTCTCTCTTACAGCCTTCTGAATTTAAGTCGAACTGGGAAGTCTTTGAAAATGAAATCGATTTTAGATGTGGATTTGACGGTTGCAGCTTCCTATACTAATAGGATTGGTGGTTCGGTTCATATCAGTTTGTTCTGAGGAGAAGAGGATAGAGTGAACGGGAATGAAGGAAGAAAATTGATTTGTAAATAAGCAATTTCTGCTAGCTTTTTTGACCATTTTGATGTTCAGATCTTTTCATGGCGACCAATTTCGGACTGTAAGAGAGTAACCTGTGTTATCGTTGCCAAGCGGTTTTAAATATGGAAATTATCATTGCCAAGCAGCTCTTGCTTTTCATCGACCTTATTCTAATTTGCAAAATAGCTAGAATGTACACACAAAATGCGTATTATTATAGATTAGAAAAATTATTTAAATAATATTTTTAAAAAATTATTTTAAAAAATATTTTTTAAAGTGATATTGGTTTTAGATACGTAGGCACTCTGAGCGAGACTTTTTTTTTAAAAAAAATTAATTTATGAACAAAATCATCTAAATAAAACATAATTTCGTCACTTATTTCCTTTTTTTCTCAGCTTCATCTGGATGCTTCTCGAATATGTCCAGCTCATCTGTAGTGTTGTGAATATTTTCCCCTGATTTAAGTGGCCAGAATCTTTCTTTCAGCTTTTGTATCAAAGAAAGTGAGTTTAAAATAGAAACAAGGCAAAAAAATTTGAAGAATTTATGGGACTATAATAAGAAGTACAAAATATAGAGTGACATAGTTAATAAATCTGGTCATGGATATAATCATGAGACCAACACATTTGACTGGCCGGAAAGCATATGGGAAGACTACATTAAGGTATAATAGAGTAGTTTATTTGGTCTTTAATTTTATTTATTTATATATTTATATACTTTATATTGAATGAAAATAAAAAATTCCTGAGGCAAGTAAATTAAAAAAAGTGGACTCCAATACCCAGAATTAATGAGGGCTTATTGTGAGACTTATTGTGGTTGGTAATTTTGTAATTAAACATAATTTTGCATTCACAATTTAGTAACTTTTTTTTAGACCTTTTGCTATATAATCTCCCAGCAAAGCTTGAGTTTGATAGTATAAATTATTTAAATAGTAACTAAATATTTAATAAAATAAAAAATAAAAAATAATTTTTTTTTATTTAGTTTGATTATCAACTATGAACACACACACACACACACACTCTCTCTCTCTCTATATATATGATCTTTAGTGTAATAAATTTTTTTTATTTTATTTTTTAAAAAAATTAAACATATTCAGATTCAGATTTAGATTTAGATTTAGATCCAGATCTGATTTAGATTCAAATTTAGTGTAGAATTCAGATTATGAGCTTTTCAGAATTTTTAGTGGACTTTTCAGATTCAGATTTAGGCCAAACAAATGAACCCTTACTCAAAATCACACTCTTACAGTCTTGTTCAGAAACTTACGCTTACTTAGAAACATACATACTCACTCATATAGTCATACACATACTATCGACCATTGAAGCTCATTACAACTAATAAGCTCTAGCATCGAAATGGAAAGGAATGCCACTAGGCATCACCTTAACCCCGAGGAGTGACTATATGTCATGGACTTTTTTGAAGGGAAGGCACACCAATGCTCATATGGCACAAGATCAACAAGGTAAGAGCAGTTCCATGATACTACTTACTTGAGCGTGAAATATAAATACCCACACATAAGGAGTCATACAATTGACCACACTTTAGGGGTCTTACAGTGCCAGTGCCACTCTTGGGCAGAATCATATAGTGCTACTCTTGGGCAGAAATCATACATTGCCACTATTGGGCAGAATCATATAGCGCTCTCAATAAAGCATCAAACATCTGAGCTTAATATAACATATAGACCAAATCGAAAACATACATTGCTTTCAATAAAGCATTAGACGTCTGGCGCTCAATACAACACCAAGACAACATCTAGTAAGATAAACACCATAGCAAGACATGAGAAATGCTCAGCCGACTCATTATCGACTAGCTCAAATACAGAACTTAATCCGCCAAACCCCTTATGTTGCGCCCCGGGATTTTTGGAAGCATATAAAATTTTCTTTTCATAAAGACATCGGAGTTTACCCGGGCCTGCGACTGGAGCTGCTCGCCTTATGCGATGATATAATAACAATTTCCCAGGAGCCACGGTCTGTGTACAAACACACAAGAGAAAAATTATAAGGAGAGTTCTTACTCATTTTAGTGTAGTTGAAATCTTTGAAATCACATTGATAAAACTCAAAGTAGGCCCTTCTACCCACACACTAAGCTTCGTCGAGTCCTACAAAGTCTGGGGGTGGTGAGTATTTTAAAATACTCAGTAGGGGAGTTTATACAATCAGACATGAATAAACACATGGCAGTTTCACAGCATATATTATATATAATATGTTTCATGAAAACAGGGTGTGCCTCTCACCCAAAACCACCCCTAGAGCTTCTTCCTACGTATCGAAGATGCTACTAGGGTTTGCAAGCTCTCACAGCTCGCTACAAATGTCCCAGACATATATATTAATAGGAATTTGCTGCGGGTACAAAGCAGTGACCTCTTACTTCTTCACATATCATCTCATAATATTTTGTGCTTGTGGATAGAAGAGCCACCCGTGCTCATGGGGCACCTGGATCTAGAGAGTAGAGAATCTTCCCATGATACTCTCTACCCTAGCCCGCATAGCCTTGATAGTTGCCCTTCGTTAGGGGCGAATCAGGGGTCTTTCCCTTCGTTAGGGGCTCACCAGGCTAAAATAGGTATCGTGCATCCAATTCCGAACCGGATTAATTGTGCCCTTAATTTAGTCAATGGAGCTCTATCGGGGCACCCCACAATAGCTCCGGACAACCAAAATACTCATGAGTCCTAGACTCATAGTCTTGAGTCCTAGACTCATAGTCTTGAGTCGTAGACTCATAATCTTGAGTCCCAGACTAATCCAAAATTCTTAGAGTTCCCAGACTCCAAAAAGGGCTGTTTTCTTTTAAAATATTCTATCCCAATGTTTATCTTTTTGAAAACCCTAGCTCTGCCTCTACAAGCCATGGGAGCATCACTATCAATGATACAAAGGCAAGGTTGGTCGCTCATTCCAATGAGACAGTTACCCCTTCTTTGTTCCGCTTCAGTGACTCGATCACCATGCTTATACGTCTTTTCAAAAATAATCTTGAGAATCATCATTTCAACAAGGACAAGTCATCTAAGACCGTCTTTTGAACATACTGTATTCATTCGCAATGAAAACAGTGGCAAAGCTAGTTTGTCTCTATCTCACACGCTCCAACGTGTATAATTTATATCAAAATCCACGGATAAACATTCGATCAAACTATTATATATGAGACAATCATAATGCATGTAGCATAAAACATATCTGCTTCCAGCAGCAAATCATTCGACTAAACGAATATACATAATAACATTATAAATTTACAATATATAAATCATATTCTATCTCAACAATTAACCATTCGACATATCAAATATATATATGTAGAAATCATAAATCATAACTTGAAAGTAATCTAACGCATAACATGCGAGAGTCATATAAATAATAAGTTAAAACCACAACCAAATATTATAATCATGTCATAAGAAAGGATAAAAGCCCCTACCTCGCTTTTTGTGTGAGTTTGAAACCGATAAATCAGACACCACGAAATTGGATATCCATTTCTCGGGTTCTGGAGGTCTCCAACCAAGAAATAACCCCCCCACGACGTCCAAAATACTCGATTTAGGTAAGAACGTCTCTTCAACGGAAGAAAACGGACTCTGAACGACTCCAGAAACTCTTTATCCGTGCCCGTAAGCTACAAACAGAATCTCCCCTTGCCCCGGGGTGTTTCCCTTATATAGGGTCTCTATCTCAAGGAATGGACACTTCTATTGCATAGAACACCCTTGATTTAGCTCAGAACACTTTTTAAACGGAAGAAAACGGACTTAAAACGAGTAAGAAATGAAGAAAAAAAGTTTCGGAATGATTTTCAAAATGAAAGCAAACGCCTATTTATAATAGAACCAAACTGACGTGTGTTGACGCGTTACTAACGTGCATCAAACATGCATCAGAATTCTGACATGCATCAGCTTTTCTGATGTGTACATTAGTTGTCTAACGCGCATCAACTTTTGATGCTGCCACGTGGCACAAAAATATGAATATATATTTTTATTTTTTTAAACTTAAAAGTTCAATATCTTTCTATCCCGAAGTCGAAATCATACGTCCTTAGTACTGATGGACTCGTATCGACAAGCCCTTCAAAAATAGACCCCACATGGGTAGGTTATCTCGCACTTAGAAAGTGGGTCCCGCCTATGTGGCACGCTTCCTGAGGTTATAACTTTCGTTCCTGACCTCCGTTTTGTACGTTTTTAGGTTTGTTATGCTCGTCTCACTTAGCTCTATCATACCTTAAGATAAACTCTCTAAAAAATATGCCTTTAAATAATTTAAAATAATTTAAAACTCATAAAATAGTTTTATTAGAGGCAAGAAATCATACCGTAAATTTGCGGTCGTTACACCTTAGGTCTCAAATTAACAACGCTATCATTAGCTTTGCTTATAATTCAAGTTTGAATGAAGTAAATTATATTGTACAATTATGTCACACAAACTCTCAAATATATAGTGCTCCACTGATCAAACTGAAGTTGAGCCCGATGCAACAGACTTCACTTAACATGTCCAACTTACAACATAGCTCACCATAAACAAATCCTTACATATTTATACAATCTCTGCCATCCACATTATGGCCAAAACATCTTACTTAGAAGCAATCAACTTGAGTTCCTCGGAGCCAACCCCAATTATCACCTTCTTACTTGTACCTCACTTATTATGCTTACTTTTTACTCCATAATTTGTATGTTATGCCTGTACAATTATGCAACACTTTTATTGTATGACAATTCCCCAACATACCCTCCAATCCAAACCATTACATTCCAATCCTTGCTTGTCAAACTTACCTCCTTTGTCTTCCATCGTAGAGAGAGTGTGTGAGGAAAGAGAGTGTGAGAAGACGAGAGAGGACAGAGAGAAAAAAGTGAATCGAGAGAGATCTAGAGAGAGAGTGTAGAGGGAGTTTGAAGAGGGGAAAGAGTGTAGGAGAGAGAGAAGAGAGAGAAAAAGAGAATAGAGAGAGCTCTAGAGAGAGTGTGAAAAGGATAAGAGAAGAGAGAGATTGTGAATAGGATAAGAGAGAGAGACTGAAGAGAGAGAGATGGGGAAGATAGAGAATGAGAGAGGGAGAGAGAGAAGAGAGAGGGAGAAGATAGAGAGGAGAGGAAATAGAATTTTTTAGAAAATTAAGCATATTGGCGATATTCCGTAAAGAGCATCACGAATAGTTATAATAGTTGTGACACATAACTATTTGTAACTTTATTAACTGAGCATTACAAAAAAGTTACAATTTTTTTAGAAAAGTTTTATACTATTTATGACACTCATACATAGTGTAAAAAAGAGTATAAACAGTAGTGATGCTTATGATTTAGCGTCGCTACTATTTGAACTCTTTGTGACTCTTCTCATGTCGCAAATAGTATAACAGTTGTGACACTTAGTTATAAGCGTCATTACTATTATAAGTATTTGTGATGCTCATTTATGAGCATTGCAAAAGAATGATTTTTTTATCCCTCTCTTGTTTCTCTCTCTTTACCCTTTCTCTCCTCTCTCACTCTTCTCTCCCTCTCTCTACCCTTTCTCCTCTCTCTACCTCTCTCTCTTCACTTACTCTGTACCCTCTATCTCCTCTCTTCTCTCTTTATCCTCTCTCTCCTCTATCTCATCTATCTCCTCTACCCTCTCTCCTCTCTCTCTAACTCTATCTCCACACATTCTCTCTCTACCCTCTATATCCTCTCTCTCCCTCTCTTTACTCTCTCTACCTTCTCTTCACTCTCTCCCTCTTCTCTCTCTACCCTCTGTCTCTTTACTCTCTCCCTCTCTCTTCTCTCTACTAGGTGAGTGAGGAGAGAAAGAGGGTAGAGATAGAGGATATAGAGGAGAGAGAGAGGAGAGAAGGGGAGAGAGGAGAGAGAGAGGGGAGAGGGGGGTAGAGGAGAGAGAGGGGAGAGAGAAGTGAGAGGGGGATAGAGGAGAGAGAGGGAGAGAGAGAGAAGAGAGAGAGAGGATAGGATGAGAAAGAGAGAGGGAGGAGAGAGAGGAGAGAAAGGGGGGTAGAGTGAAAGAGGAGAGGGAGGGAAGAATTATTTTTTAACAAAATTTTGAGCTATTAGCGACGCTCAAAAGTGACCATCACTAATAGTATTAGTCATAACTACTAATGTTATTAGTGACGCACAGTAGAGTGCATCGTAAATAGTATTATTTTTTTAAAAAATTTGACCTATTTGCAACACTCAAAAGAAAAGACAGGAAGAACGAAGACAAAATTGCTTATGTTTCTTTTAAATTTGTTATGCTTCTTAAGCTCGCAAATGAAACTTAACTGCAAACGCCACTAAAAATTAAAAGCAGAGAAAAGAAAAAAATTAGAAAGAGAGAGTAGATTTAGGGTAGAGAGAGAGTGTACAGAGAGAGAGGAGAGAATGAGGAGAGAGGGTAGAGAGATAAGAGAGAGAGGAGAGAGTGAGAGAGGTGGAGAGGGTTGAGAAATTTCACCTGCGTAAATAGTTTTTTTTAGAAAAAATATATTATTTACAATGCTCACTAGGAGCGTCGCTATTTGTATGTAATATTGCGATGTATACAAGATACGTCGCTAATAATATACTTTTTACCAATGTATATTGATATACGTCGCTAAAAAATTAAAGATATAACGACATATATATACACCACTAAAATATCAAATTTATAGAGACATATTTATACGTTGCTAATACCCTATCTATGGAATAATATGATACGTCGCTAATGATTTTTTATTTTTTAAAAATTTCTCTCTCCTCACTCTCTACACACACTCACTCTCTCTTCCCTCTTTCTCTCTCTCTCCTCTCTTTCCCTCTCCTCTCTCTCTTCCTCTCATCTCTCTCCCTCTTGTCTCTCTCGTCTCTCTCCTCCCTCTCATCTGTCTAATCCCTCTCCTCTCCCTCTCCTCTCTCTCTACACACTATCTCTCTTCTAATTTTATTTTTTAAGATTTTTTATTTTTCAAAATTAATTTTAAAAATAGCATAAATATATTAGCGATGTATATAATTATGTGTCGCTAATAGGACAAGGTATTAGCAACATATACAATTGTGCATCGCTAATACCTACACTATTAGCGATGTATAGTACTATATGTTGCTGATAATATTAATTTAATTTTTTATGTTCTATTTTTAAAATATAATACTTTATGAAAAACTTAAAAAATTGAAATTTAATTAATCTCTCCCTCTCCTCTCTTCTCTCCCTCTCCTCCCTCTCCTCTTCTCTCCCTCTCCTCTCTTCCTCTCCTCTCCCTCACCTCTCTCTCTCTCTCTCCCTGTCCTCCCTCCCCTCTCTCCCTCTCACTATCCCTTACCTCTCTCTCCCTCTCCTCACTCTCCCCTCTCTCTCCTCTCTCTCTCCCTGTCCTCTCTCTCCCTTTTCTCTCTATCTACACATTATCTCTCCTCTAATTTTAATTTTTTTATTTTTTAAAAATTAATTTTAAAAATAAATAAAATAAATACTATTATTGACGTATAGAAATATATGTCACTAATAGTGTATGTATTAGCGACGTATAGAAATATACGTCGCTAATACCTATACTATTCACGAAGTATATTTTATGTCGCTAATAGTATTTATTTTATTTTTTATTTTTAAAATATAATAATATATAAAAAAATTAAACATTAATTTCTCACACTCCTTTCCCTCTCTCCCTCTCATCTCTCCCCCTCTCTCCCTCTCATCTCTCCCCCTCTCTCCCTCTTCTCTCTCTCTCCCCCTCTCTCCTCTCTCTCTCCCTCTTCTCTCTCTCACTCTCCTCTCTCCCTCTCCTCTCTCTATCTCCCTCTCTCTCTACCCACTATCTCTCCTCTAATTTTAATTTTTTTATTTTTAAAAATTAATTTTAAAAATAAATAAAATTTACTATTAGCGACGTATATAAATAAATGTCATTAATAGTGTATGCATTCGCAACATATAGACGTATAGAAATATACGTCGCTAATACCAATACTATTAGCGACGCACATTTTATATGTCTCTAATAGTATTTATTTTATTTTTTATTTTTAAAATATAATAAAAAATTTAAAATTTATTTCTCTCACTTTCCTCTCGCTCCTCTCTCTCATCTCCCTCTTTTCTCCTCTCTTTCTCTCTCCGTCTCCCCTCTCTATGTCTCTCTCCCTCTCCTCTCTCTACACACTATTTCTCCTCTAATTTCAAATTTTTTTTTCTGATTTTTTAATTTTAAAAGTTAATTTTATTAATAAATAAATAAATATATATTATTAGTGACGTATAAAAATATATATCGCTAATAGTGCACGTATGAGCGACGTATAACAATATACATCGCTAATACCTATACTATTAGCAACATATAGTTCTATATGTCCCGAATAATATTTATTTTATTTTTTATTTTTAAAATATATTAATATAAAAAATTTTAAAAAATTTAAAATTAATTAATCTCCCTATGCTATCTCTCCTCTCCCTCTCCTCTCTCTCCTTTCTCCTCTCCCTCTCCTCTCTCTCTCCCTCTCTTCTCCTCTCTGTCTCTCCCTCGCCTCTCTCTCTCTCCCTATCTCTCCTCTCCTTCTCCTCTCTCCCTCACCTCTCTCTCCCTGTCCTCTCTGTCTCTCCCTGTCCTCTCTCTCTCCCCCTCTCCTCTCTCGTCTCCTCTCCCTCTCCTCTCTCTTTCTCTCCCTCCCTCCCTCTCCTCTCCCTTTCCCTTTCCCTTTCCCTCTCCCTCTCTCCCTCCCTCTCCCTCTCTCCTCTCTCTTTTCCTCTCCTCTCTCTCCCTCTCTCTTCTCTCTCGACCTCTCTCTCTCCCTCTCTTCCCTATCCTCTCTTTATCTCCCTCTATCTCTACACACTATCTCTCCTCTAATTTTAATATTTTATATTTTTTTTAAAAAAATTAATTTTAAAAATAAATAAATAAATAAAATAAATACTATTAGCGACATACATAAATATACGTTGCTAATAGGGTAGGTATTAGCGACATATAAAAATACACATTGCTAATACCTATACTATTAGCAACGTATATTTCTATATGTCGCTAATAGTATTTATTTTATTTTTTATTTTTAATTAATAAATATTAGCAATGCTTATGTTTAAGTGTCGCTAATAGTAGGGCTATTAGCTTATAATTTTTTTATTTATTTAAAATATATATCTTTTAGCAACGTTTGTATTAAGCGTCACAAAATAGGTTACTATTAGCGATGGTCATAATAAAGTGTTGCTAATATGATCAATATAGCGACGCTTTAAACTATGCGTCCCTAATATTTGACTATTGCTACATATATATTTATGCGTAGCTAATAGTTGATTTTATTGCGACTCTTCTCTATCATCGCAAATAGTAGTTTGTAGTGACGCTTTGTTTTGCGTCATTAATAAATGTGTTGGTAATACAACATTTTGTTGTAGTGTTATCGTCTCCTCTCTCTACACACTCTCTCTACCCTCTCTCTTCACTCTCTCTACACTCTCTCCCATGCGCGTCAATGTGAGCCCAGTCTTTGAGGACGTGAGGGGAGAGAGTATGCAAATTTAATTTTAATTATTTTAAAATTTTTAATTACATCATATATTTTTAAAATAATAATATATAAAATAAAATAAATTTAGTAGCGACGCTTAGGATAAAACATTGCAACTACCCTAGTTAGATGAGACGCTTATGCGTCGCTAATACCTAAGGTAGCAGCGACACATTATCCTAAGCATCCCTTCCAATATATATTTTATTTATTTTTAAAACATAAGACATAATTAAAAGTATAATTATCCCTCTCTATCCCATGTCTCTTCTCTCTTTGCTCATCCTCTCTCCCCTCTCCCTCTCTCTCTTCTCACTCTCCTATCCTCTCCTCTCTCTCCTATATCTCTCTCTTCCCTCTCTCTCCTCACACACTCTCTTTATTCTCTCTCTACACACTCTTCTCTCTCTCTCTCCTCACTCTCTCTCTATTTCTCTCTCTACACACTCTTCTCTCTCATCAATCTCTCTGTCCTCTCTCTCACCTCACTCTCTCTCTTCTCTCTCTGTCTTTACACCATCTCTTCATCTCACTCACTCACTCTCTCTCCTCTACACACTCTCTACCCTCTCTCTTCTCTCTCCCACGCGCATCAACGTGAGCCCCACCTTTGAGGATGAGAGGGGAGAGAGTAGGGGAATTTAGTTTTTTTTTTTTTTGAATTTTTAGTTACATCTTATATTTTAAAATAATAATATATCAAATAAAATAAATTTAGTTGTGGCGCTTAGGATAAAGCGTTGCTACTACCCTAATCAATTGCGGCACTTAAGCCTAAGCGTCGCTAATACCTAAGCTAGTAGCGACACTTTATCCAAAGCGTTACTACTAAATTTATTTTATTTATTTTTAAAACATAAGATATAATTTAAAAATGCACTTATCCCACTCTCTCCTCTCTCTCCTCTCCTTCTCTCTCTCTCTTCTCTTTCTCGACATTCTCTCTTCTCCTCATTCTCTCCTCTCTTCTCTCTCCCTATCTCTTTCCTCTATCCCTCCTCTCTCTCTATGCACTCTCGCTTCTCTCTCTTTCTCTCTTCTCCCACTTCACTCTCTCTTATTATAAATTATATTTTAAAATTTTATAAAAAAAGTTAAATAAAATATATTAACAACGTAATTTCACAAGCTCTAATAAAATTAATTATTACATATATAAGTGACACTAATAAAAGAGTTGCTAATACTTGTATTAAAAGCGTCGCTAATAAGCTTAGTATTTTAAAAAATAATAAGTTTATTTTATTTGTGACACTTTATTTAAAGCAGCACAAACATTATAACTATTAGAGACTTTTAAGAAAACATCGCTATTATTAATACTATTTGCGATACTTTGTTGAAAGCGTCGCTAATAGTTTTGAATTTTTTATTTTTTATTTTTAATTTATAGCTATTATTGACGCTTTTTGTTAAGTGCCTCTAATAGTACAACTATAAGAGATACTTTTAAAAAAATATTACTATTGTTTAAAATAATTTTTAGTTACGCTTTTATAATGCGTCGCTAATAGTACAACTATTAGCGACATTTATTATAAAACGACACAAATAGTTGTAATATTAGCGATGTGTTTATTAAGCGTCACTAATAGTTAATTTTTTGTGACACTTTTCGAAGTGTCACAAGTAGTAGTTTTTAACGATGTTTTTCATTGTGTCGCTAATAAAAGCTTCGCTTAAAGAATATTTTGTTGTACTATGTCCTTTACGTTCCTCACTTTCCTTTAAGGACTCATTTGTAAACTACACAATGGAGTTTCTTTTGTTGGATGCATTCATCACATATAAACCAGTGCCAAATATTTAACAGATGAAAATCACATTTAAAAGATTTTGACTAATTTAGATTTCTTCTTCTCTAGCCTTGAACAACATCTTTGATTTTAGTTTTTGGTGATTGTTAAAAAAGGAAAGTGAGTGGCACCATGAAGATGTATGGCAACTTAGGTCAAGAAAATGGAAATACTCCATGGATTATCATTGTAGTACTACATTGCCTTTTGCCTGCCGGTTATAGTTGAAATAACAGACTTTGAAAGAATATATCCCAAAAATTGAATGCAGGACGTCCCATGTATTTGACCCATTCAATGCATTTTTATTTCCCAAATAATTTTTTTGCTGACCGTGACGAATTCCTTGTTCAAAATGCCACGACGCAACCTTGTTTTCGGTGGTCTTTCCTGGTTCCCAAGCGTGCAAGTCTTCCTACGGCTTCACTATATATATAGTGTTGCACTCGAATAGGCAAAATCACAAACACGAACGCAACCTCAACGCTCATGGCTGTGATATCTCTTCTCTCATGGCATTCCCTTCTTTCCCTCTTTTTCCTCATTGGAGTGGTGCTTTTGAACCACAGAAAGAAGAGGGCGAGAGGTAGCAAACTTCCCCCAGGACCCAAAAGGCTTCCCTTCATTGGTAACCTGCACCAGCTCGCAATTGAACCCCACCGTGCCATGGCCAATCTAGCTAGAGAGCATGGCCCCCTCATGTACCTGCAGCTAGGCTGCCTGCCCCATGTCATAATTTCAAACGCCAAGTACGCCGAAGAGGTTCTCAGAACCAAGGATATCGATACAGCAAGCAGGCCAGAGATGCCATCCTTTAAGAAGCTCACGTACAATTTCAGGGACCTGGTTTTTGCACCTTACGGAGAATACTGGAGGCACATTAGGAAGATCTCCACACTTGAGCTCTTTACAGTCAAAAGGACGCAGTCATTCCGACCAGACCGAGAGGAGGAGGTGGCCAAGATGATCGAATCAATATCAAAATGTTGCATGAGGGGCGGAGTTGCGAATCTCAGTGAGATGACCATGGCTCTCGCCAACAATGTGACGTGCAGGATTGCTCTTGGGAGGAGCCATGTTGAAGAAGCTGAGAAAAGCAAATTTCAAGGGCTTATCAAAGAGGTTCAGGCGATGATGGCAGGTTTCTTTGTGGGTGATTACTTCCCAATGTTGGGGTGGATTGATTCTCTCACAGGGATGTCCGGTAGGCTAGACAAGGTCTTTAAAGAGTTCGATGGATTCTTCGAGGCCGTCATTGATAAGCATCTCTCAGACAAGAAGGACATATCTGAGCAAGAGGACTTTGTTGATGTCATGCTCAGAGTTCAAAAGGAGTTCGGCCTCACAAGGGAGCACATCAAAGGCAATCTAATGGTATGTAGAATGAAGTTATTGCATCATACACCTGCTAACTTGCCCATTTTCTCTTAATCTTATGGCCAGCTAATTAAAGTCTTTAATTGTGGACCTTTTTTCTCTTGCAGGATATTTTTATTGGAGGTACAGACACAAGCTCATCTTCGATGATATGGGCGATGACAGAACTATTGAAGAACAAGAAAGTGATGACGAAAGCACAAGAGGAAGTTAGAAGAGTTGTTGGTAGCAAGGGAAAAGTGGAAGAGAGTGACATTAAGCAACTTCATTACCTGAATGCAATAATAAAGGAGACACTAAGGTTGCACCCACCAACTCCTATTATCCCCCGTGCAGCCACACAAAAATGCACTCTTGGTGGATATGAAATTGAGCCCAAAACTAGTGTTCTCATCAACATATTTGCTGTTGGACGAGACCCAGAGTCATGGGAAAATCCGGACGACTTTCTGCCTGAGAGGTTCCTGGAGAGCTCCATTGATTACAAGGGGCAGCATTTTGAGCTATTGCCCTTTGGGTCTGGCCGGAGGATATGCCCGGGGATGCATATTGGCGTGGCCATTGTGGAACTGGCTCTTGCAAATCTTCTCTACTCATTTAACTGGGATATTCCGGCCGGGCTTTCTGAACAAGTTATGGATCTCAGCGAAACAATTGGAATCACTGTGCATAAGAAATGTCCTCTTCTTCTGGTTCCCTCAATTTACACTCCTTAGATGATCCTGTAATTTTTATATTATTGTAGTTTGTTTCATTAATGTGTACTTCGATTCGTATTCATTCTTGCAAGAAATTATACTCACTCTCCTATATTTATAACTACATTTTTTTCAGAATGATCCAAAATTAGTTTAATTTTGAAAACAAATTGTAGATATCACAATAGCTCGTGTGTCGGGGCAGTCAAACCTGCCTGCCCCTATTTTAAAGCCTACCGCACAGTAAATTGCACAGCCTAAGCATGTAAGGTTCGAAACGGAAATATATGTGCAATGGCTATTCATTTGACTAGGAATATGTGAGAAATTTTGTGCTGGAGTGTCCTGGTTGATGATTTGTTGATGGAAAAAGTTAAAACTTTTCAAATTGCATGCCCATCGATGTGTGCGTGATGCATTGAATGTCAGTGATTGAGAGTCGATGATATTTATTATAAGAGTTAAGTTTTTTATGTCAAGAACGTATTTTATTTTTCAAATAGGGTTGATTAGTAGTACTCCAAGAAAAGTGGGCCCTACTCATCATCGATACTTTAACGTTTAAATTCTTGACGCATAAAAATTAATGACTAAAGTATTTTTCTTATTATAAGGGCAGATAAAGCTTAATTCGCTTACGCCTAAGATGAAGATAATAGACATTGCATGCTTGAGGTCCTCGATGAACATTTGCAACATTTTGACCTGCAACTTACATACAAACAAGACCAAAAATTCTGTATTCATTGCATAATCAAACACCATATCATATCTAGTTACATTTCTTTTAAAAAAGAACATTATATGGACATGCATAAAACAAAAAATATATATCAATTAAGGAAGTATTTTTAATGCTCCACTCTGACAATGAGCCTAACTAAGGTGTTCATGAGAACCCTTGATATATGAGATTGATGGCGGACACAATTAGTGCCAGTAAATGCATGGGAACCCTTAATATATGATATTGATGGCGCACATAGTAGCGAACATTAGTACTAGTACACTAGAATTAATATGCACTAGCATGTGTGCTGCCGATCTCAAATATCAAGGGTTCCGATGCATTCCTTATTTTGGGCTCATTGTAAGAGTGAAACATAAAAAACTATTCCACGAGTTAGTGCCATGTGAGTTAACTAAATAAAAACAGAGATTGATGCCCTTTGCTCTAATAATTCCCTAGAAAAAAAATAAAAGATAATAAAATCGTGTACCAAATAATAACTTTGCAATAGTTTACTAGAACAAAACAATGGATAATAAATTGTCTCATACATCAAAAGTACGAAATAACTTTGCAAATAAAGGGTATGCATGCTCGTTTGCTCAATATTAACTTCATAGCCTAACATATAGTCATAAATAACATATAGATGTAGTTCTAATCTATACTAAAGAAAAAACATTGGTCAAGGTTTGAATTATTTTTAAAAAAATGACTGGTTTTGCCATCATACCATGGTTAATTACATGTTTTTGGGTTAAAAGGTGTGTAAATGTGGTACTTTGGTGTAATTGATATGCTTGGAATTTAGGGCTAAAATTTTTTGTGGATGAGAAAAAAAGAAGTGAGGAAAGAAAAAGAAAGAGATAGAGAGAGACAAAGACAAAAAGAAAGAAAATGAAAAGGAAATAAAGATAGAAGAAGGGGTGGATCGGGTGCATAACTATGTAGGAGAAATTCTCTCCTGCCCTTTTCTTCTTGCATGTGAGTTTAATATCCACCTATAAGAAGTAAGAAAATTTACATTGATACAAGAAAGCTACCAACTTTGTTTTGATTCTAGTACAAACTCCTTTTGTTTAAATCTTCACAATTTTTTTTGTGGCCTTCAAGTCTTCTCCTTAAAGCACTTAAAACTTCTTGTTCCTACTTGGTTTGTCATTGTCTTCTTGTAGCCTTAAATAAGCTTCTCTTATTGTATAGATTTTGACCACCTTGGAATCTTTTATCTCCCATCGAAGATATGCTGCAATTCCTCTTTGAAATATTTCTATGAAATCTCCTTAGCTCTTGAAAAGTTTCGTAAATTCGCCATTGATCTTAAACTCAAAACTTTATGTAAATTCTACTTAAAAATAATAAGTAAAAGGTATGAACCCTTCTTATTTAATCTTTTTTAGGTTTTCCTCTATCAAAATTCATGATTTCTAATCCCTTATATAGCTCTAGGTCTTCGGATTAAACAAGGAAAGATATTGATTTGGAATAGCTTAATTGCGGTAACTAGTCCTTGAAGCAATCGATCGTTCCAAATAGCGATTGATCATTCACTGTTAGTTTTATACACAATACTTTAAGTGATTGATCGACTAATCCATGTGATTGATCAATAACTCTTGGCTTTGTTTTACACAAGCCAAAATTATATGCCATTCGATCTTTCCATCAACCCCTCTATCTGGTAATCGATCTTTAGGTATGTCTTTTTATATTTTTGCTACTTTTACCTAAAATTTCTAAAACCCCTGAAATCACTTGTGAAACTTCTCCAAGTACTTTTGGTGTGTGAATGTGATTTGAATAAACTTCTAAAACCTTCACATTATTTAGTCATTTGTCTTGAGCCATAAGACTATGTTTGCTCTTATTTTTAAAGTCTTTCAATTTTAGATATGACTTGACCACAACAAATTCTCATCAAATTCTAAGACAAAATACATATCTAAGGTTTTTAGGCATAATTTTGACAAAGAAATTAGCAAATAAACTTGACATATGAGTCATATGTTCATACATTGCCTCCCTCGTACATCTGAGTATCTTTCCCTCTGCATCTCTTTTGTTTTTTATCTATTGTCGCCACTAATGGTCTACTAGTCAATTAGCCATCATAGGCTCTGCCCCCGCTGAGTGACAGTAGGAATAGTTGTCCCCTCATTTCTCTTTTCCTCATATTTCCCAATGCAGAAAAAGTGTTTTTATAGTTTAATTTTTTTACCACATTGACTGCCGGCTATTCACCAGCCTCCTATCGTTGGCCCCCATCTTAGGCTGGCAATAGCCATGGATAGCTGCTCTTGGCCCTTTCCACTCATTCCCCTACCCAACATTGTTAACAAGCCCCTTTTTCTTTTTTGTTGTCTCACTTTTTCCATCACCAACCACATGCTGGTTTGTGATCTACTCCTCAGCTCAGTGACAACAAGGGGTCATCTACATTGTCCTCGCTTGGTCTCAAACCAGGCCGTTGTACCACCTCCTTTTGCCCTACTTTGAAAATTTAGTGAAAAAACCACCCCTTCTACTCTATCATGCAACTGTTGTTGGTCCCCAAACTCTAGTTTACCTCCATTTTGTCTTTGGCATGGCGACGGCCTCGTGAACCTTGATCTATCCCCTCGGCCTTGCTCCATCCCTTCTCAACCCTGAAAACCCCCTCTAACACTTTTTATACCATTGATCACCCATGCAGGTTTGCATGTATGCATTTTAGAATAATGGCTCTGGTTTTACACTGCCCGATCATCGGGTGTCACTACCACTGACTGGATGCAACCACCGGGACGCTCATCCACCTCTTTTCCATCCTTCAACACCTAAGCAAGCCCTTCGATTCTCTTTTGACCATCATGATGCAAAAGTTTTGCCATCAGGTGATGTTCACATTGCATTTTGGAGTCTTGTGGCCAGCCAAGTGCTTCATAGCCCTAGCCAACTTTCAGTTTGTCTCTGACTCATGGGCAAACCAAGATGCTTATTTCGTCAATCAATGGCTCGGCATTGAGTTACAAAGAGGAAAGGATAATTAGAAATCCAAGGCACCCTTAATAAATTGGCAATAGTCTTCAAGATCCATTTTGAATATGAACATTGAAAAAAAAGATGAGCAGCCGATTCAGAATCATTCTTACATAACACAGATCGATTAACTAGCAATACTCCTCTTCCTTGAATTTTATCCGGTGTAAGTAGACAACCATGCATCATAAGCCAAACAATAAAAGAATATCTAGGTATATGATGTTTATACCAAATAAGACTACACCATTTAATTATGGACTTGTGAGTTCTCACCACATCATAGGCTGAGGTACATGACACTTTACCCGAAGGCGACGACCCCCAAGATATATAATCATCACCTTAAGAAAGAAGAGGTTTAGCCATATTAATTGTTTGTTGAAATAAAGTTTCTCTAGGAGAATCACCAAAAGAAAATCTCCACTGATCATAAATCAAACAATCTAACACCTTTTCTAGAAGATTGCTAGAGTATTGTCCTTGAATTCTTCTTCCAAAATTTTGTAATAGAATATAATTCCCAGCCCATGGATCAAGCCAAAAAACTATTTTCTTGCCAGCCATAATGTTATATCTCACATATTTTATGAACGAAGGTTGGATAGACATAATTTGTTCCCACACATATACGTTAGAGACACAAACGTGATAAACCCAAATAGTTGACTTTTGAATGTAATAAGATTGAATCCAATGAACACAAAGAGAATTCTCATCTGTAATTAATTTCCACATCAATCTATGAAGACCAATAGAGCACCAATGTTTAATAGAATGCAAGCCCAACCCTCCTTCAGATTTTGGTGTACAAACTTTATTCCAAGATAAAGGTCTAAAACCTTCGACCATCCATCCCAACCCATAAGGAGTAGCTATGTTTATTTTTTCAAAATGATCCAAAACTAGTTTATTTTGAAAAACCAAATGTAGCTGTTAATGTTGGATGAATGAAATAGTTCTTTTCAATAGGGATATATTTGTTAGCATGTAATGTTTGAAATGGAAAAATAAATGCTAGGCTTATGTTGATTATGCGAGACTACAAAGTGTAAGAGCAATATTGATTTGGCTAATTAAAGGAAATAGTTAATATGCACCACCTCTTGCTCAACGCATTGCAAGTTGTTTGATTACAATCCAATAGCTCATGTGTTGGGGCAGTGAAACCTATCCGCCTCTAATTTAAAGCCTACAACACAATGAAATTGTGAAGCTTGAGGTTGTAAGTTTCAAAAAAGAAACATATGTGCTATGGCTATTCATTTGACAAAGAATATGTGAGATATTTTGTGCAAGAGTGTCTTGATGGGTGATTAATTTGTAGATGGAAGAAGTTAAAACTTACCAAATTGCATGTCCATCAATGTGTGTCTTATGAATCGCATGCCAGTGATTATTGGAATTCAATGATATTTATTGTAAGAGTTAAGTTTTATATGTCAAGAATGTATTTTATTGTTCAAACATGGTTGATTAGTAGGGCTCCAAAAAAATGGGCACATAAATTAACTTCAATGCTAAAATTCTAGACTTGTAAAAATTAACTTCACTGAAGTATTTTTCTTAACTTGAGGGCATGTAAATCTTAATCCGCTTACACCCAAGATGAAGAGAATAGAAGTTGGGTGCTTGGGATTCTCCATGAACATTTGCAGCATTCTGACATGCACGTTACGCACAAATAAGATATGAAATTCTATATTCATTGCGTAATCAAATACCATATCATATCTAATTACAAAAATAAAAACAATAGCATTATATGGACACTAGAAGAAAAAACTACTATTAGCGATGCTTGAACACTTTCAAGCATAACTAATTGTCATAAAAGCTTCGCTAATGACTATTAGCTACGCTGAAAAAGCGTAAAAAAAATCCAGCTGCTATTGCTGATTAGCAACGAATATTACAAAGCATCGCTAATAGCATGATATTAGTGACAATCACGTTTGCACCGCTAAGACTATATTATTAGCAACAATATCTATTAAGCATCACTATTAATATAATATTAGAGACATTTTTTAAAGGGTCGCTACAATAATCTTTTTGTTAAAAAATTAACAAAAAAAATATATTAAAAATACAATTATTAGCAATGCTTTATAAAGCATTGCTACTATAAAATAATTTTTTTAAAATATTTCAACACTATTAGCGACACTCTTAAAGAGCATTGCTAATCACATTAGATTACGTTAACAGTCTTAGCGATGCTCTAGAAGAGCGTCACTCTATATGATAAGAGCTTTCACTCTATAAGAGTGTCGCTAGTAAAAAACCAAATTAGAAAAATAAAAAAAATGTATTAGCAATGCTTTTGAAAGTGTCACTAGTTTGTTAAAAAAAATTAAAAGAGAAAAAGTTATTAGTGACGCTTTTGAAAGTGTTACTAATAACAATTGATTTTCTTTTTTAAAATAGATCCCACCTTTATGGGAGGAGCACCAGAGTCTGACACCCCTCATTCGGCAAAGGCAGGGAAGGGGGGAAGGTGTTTTGGCCTCCTACCAAAGAATCTGAAGGCCCTCCTTCGACTAGAAAAGGTGAATGAGGGGGGGGGGCAATCGGGTGGGGTGGGGAGAACTAGATTAGGAGCGGGAGCGGGAAGAACGTGGAAGATGAGGGCATTGCGGGAATTCGGCGGCAGAGTCACATCCAATGCCAGGGAGAGAGGGGGTGGGGAACCAAACTCTGGCGCTCGGAGACCCCTCCTACATTAACTTTAGTGGCGTGGGGTGGGGGGAGAAAATTAAAGCAGAGGAGGGGAGGGAGGGGGTGGACCCCGGGAGAGAAGGGGGAAGTGAGATAGAGGAGAGGGTGGGAGGCCAGAATCTGGCTCATTCGTTGGGTACTGCTTGGAGGAGGGATGAAATGGAAAACAAAGGGCGGGACAGAAGGGGTGGGAAGAGTGGGGGTGAGCGAGGAGGAAGAGAGGGTGGAGAGTTGGAGGCCGGAGGGAGGAGCCAAATTCCGACACCCCAGAGTACAATGTGCAGCTAGGTGGAAGGGAGAGAGGGTGGGAGTAGGGGAGGAATAATTGGCGAAAAATAGGGGCAGGCAAAAAAAGTTAGAGGGAGATAGAAGAAAGAGAAAAAGAGAAGAGAGAAGAAAGAAGAAAGAGAGGAAAAGAGAAGACAGAGAACCAAGAGAAAGAGATAGAGAGAGAGAGAGGAGGGAGAGTGAGATATAGAGAGTGTGTGAGAAAAAGAGGGAGAAAAAAGACAGATCTAGAGAAAGTGAAAGAGTGTGCAAGGAGGAGAGAGAGAGTGTGTGAGGAGGAGAAAAAGAAGAGAGAGCTAGAAGAAAGAGAGAAGAGGGAGAGAGATCTAGAGTGGGTGTGTGAGGAAAGAGTGAGTGCGAGAAGAAGAGAGAGAGAGAAAATTGAGAGAAAAAGAGAATAGAGAGAATGAAGAAAGAGAGTGAAGAGAGAGAGTTTGAAGAGGGGAAAGAGAGTGTGTCAGAAGAAGAAAGAGAGAAGAGAGAGAAAGAAAGAGAACAGAGAGAGATCTAGAGAGAGTGTGAAAGGAGAAGAGAGAGACGGGGAAGAAAGAGAGAGAGGAGAGGAAAGAGATTTTGTTTTAAAAAAATTAAGCCTATTTGTGATGTTTCACAAAGAGCATTGGAATAGTTATACTTGTTGTGCAACATAACTATTTGCAACTCTCTTAACATAGCATCGCAAAAAGTACCTTTTTTTTGTTTTTGTACTATTTACAACGCTCAGAAGTAGTGTAGCAAATAGTGTAAAAAGTGGTGACACATGATTTTGCGTTCCTATGTTTTAACTATTTGCAACTCTTCTCTTAAGTGTCGCAAATAGTACAACAATTGTAACACTTACATAGAAGCATCACAAATAGTATAACAGTTGAGATGCTTACTTATTTAGCGTCGCTATAATTATAAATATATGTGATGCTCATAAATGAGTGTCGCAAAAGGCTATTTTTTTTAATTCCTCTCTTATATCTCTTTACCTTTTTTCTCCTCTCTCACACTCCTCTCTCTCTATCTCTTATCTCTACCCTCTCTTCTCTCTTTCACTACCACTTTTCTCTCACTACCCTCTCTCACTACATCTCTCTCTCTTCACTCTCTCTCAACCCTCTCTCTCCTCGCTTCTCTCTTTATCCTCTCTTCTTCCATATCTCTATCCTCTACTCTCTACTCTCTACCCGCTCCATCCTCTCAAACTCTCCCTCCCCACACTTTCTGTCTCTTCTCCATCTACCCTCTCTTTCCTCTCTCTCTTCCCTCTCTCTTCTCTCTCTACCCTCTCTCTTTTCACACTCTCTCTTCTCTCTCTACCCTCTATCTCCTCTCTTCCTCTCTCTCTACCCTCTCTCTTCTTCCTTTGTATCTACAATCTATCCCTCCTCTCTCTCTCTGCATTCTCTCCCTACCCCTCTCTCTCCCTTCCTTCCTCTTATCTCTCTACCCTCTCTACTCTTTCTCACTCTTCATTCTCTCTATCTCAACACTATAGTATGCATCACTTATATAAATAAAATTTAATATAGAAAACAACATTGCTAATTTTTTTTAAAAAAATAATAGTTTTTAGTGACACTTATGGAAAGCACCTCTAATGATGAAATATATTAAAAAAAGAATTTCGGGTACTAGTGACCCTTTACTAAGCGTCGCTAATATGCTTAACAATAAAAAATTTAAAATAGGCTTTAGCGATGCTTTTAGAAGCGTCGCTAAAAACTTTATAATTAAAAAAAAAACTGTAGGTGGCAAGGCCGGGTGATACTAGGGAGGGGGAGGGAGAGGGGAGAGGGGCCGAATTCCATGAGGGTGCCAGATTCCGGCCCCCTTGCTCTCTCTCAAGGTCCCCCCCTCTTTCCCCTCCTCTGTTAGGTGGTGTGGGAAACTGGGGTGGGGGAGAGGGGCCGAATTTTGACAGGGCGTTAAAATCCTACCCCCTCTATCTCCCCGGACCCCCTCCTTTGTTTGGGGGTGAGTGAGGAGGCGGAGGCCGGGGAGAGGGGCTAGATTCCTATGGGCTCAGAATCTGGCCTCTCTTTCGTCTCACCGGTTCCCCCCACCTCCTTCCCCTCCTCTGAAAACAGAGGAGGGGAAGGGGGGAGGGCCCAACAAGGAGGGGGGGGAGCATGAAGGAGGAGGGGGAATCAAGCTCCCCCCCGAAATTCGGCCTCTAAAGGCACCTTCTCCCTCCCGCTCCCCCCTCTCTCCCCGAGTCCCCCCATCTATTTTTTAGAGGAGTGGAAGGGAGGTAGGGGCCAATCTCTGGGGGGGCGGTCGGTGAGTAGGAGAATAATAGGGAGAGGGGGGTTAAAAAGAACGATAGGTGAAAATTGCCAGCGTTGTAATAAGCGTCACTAATAGTTAATTTTTTTATGACGTTTTTTTTCGTCGTAAGTAGTAGTGTTTTGCGACGCTTTTGGTTGCATAGTTAATAGTACATTTTGTTGTAGTGTCTCTCCTCTCTCTCTACCCTCTCTTCCTGCTCTCTCTACTCTATCTCTCCCTCTCTCTTCACACTTTTTCTTCTCTCCTCTCTCTCTCTCTCTCTCTTTGTTTCATTCTCTTCTTCGTCTCCCTCTTCACTCTCTCGCCTCGTTGCTCCACATTCTCTCACGCACTTCAATGTGACACCGGCTCTTTCGAGGAGAGGGAAATTTACTTACAAATTTGTGGGATTTTTTATTTCTACATTATATTTTAAAAATAATAAATATAAATAAAATAAATATATTTACAATGCATAGGAAATAACATTGCTACTAAACTTGGCATTAATGAAGCATATACGTATGCATCTCTAATACCTAAGGTATTAGCGTCACAAATTCTTATGCATCACTAATAAATTTTATTTTATTTCTTTTTATTATTTTTAATATATAATATTAAATAAAAAAATCTAAAAATGAAAATTAAATTCCTCAATCTTTCTTTATTCTCTCTCTATACACACTCCCTCTTCTTTCTCTCTATTCTCTCTGTCTATATCTACCCACTTTCTCCCTCTCTTATCCTTCTCTCTCATCTCTCTTCACTCTTTTCTCTCACCACTCCCTCTTTCTTATCTTTCTTCTCTCTCTTCTCTCTCCTCTCTCACTGTCTCTTCTTTTTGTCTCTCCTCTCTCTACCCTCTTTCACACTCCTCTCCAGTCTATCTCTTCTCTCCCTCTCCCCTCTCCCCCTTTCTTCTCTCTCATCTCCTCTATCTTTCCCCTCCTGTATCTTCTCTCTCCACTCTCTCTCCTTCCTCTTCTCTATATCTCTCTCTTCACTCTCTTTCTCCTCTCTCGCTCTCTCTTCACTTTCTTTCTCTTCTGTTCACTATTCTCTTCCTTCTCTCTCACTGATGCGCTTGAACGTGAGCCCCATCTCTGAGGATGAGTGAGAAAAAGTAGGAAAATTTTATGAATTTTTTAATAATTTATTTATTATATATTATATATTAAAATAATATATATTAATTTAAATATATTATAATTTTTTTAAAAAAAATTTAATATTTGTTTATTATATACATAAATAATACAAATAAATTGAAATAAAACTATTTGTAATGCTTTTTTTAAAAAAATTAATTTTTTTAAATAACCTTAGTTTAATTGTGGCAGTTTTTAAGCGTCACTAATAATACCATTATTTGACACAATTGTTTAGAAGCATTGTTTATATGTAATATTTGTGGTGCTTTTATAAAAGCATTGCAAATTGTTCTAAATATTTTATTTTTGAAAACTTATAACTATTACTAACCTTTTTAAAAAGTGTTGCAAATTGTTCAATTTCTTTTTAATTTTTTAACTGATAACTATTAGCGAACCTTTTTAAAAAGTGTCATTAAAAATACTATTATTAGTGACGCTTTTGAAAAAACATCGCAAATAGAACACTATTAATGATATTTTTTAAACAACGTCGCTAATAGTTATTTTTTTGTAACACTTTTAAAAGCGTCACAAATGGTAGTTTTTAGCAACACTATGTATTGCATCTCTAATAAAAGTGTCCTACAAGCCCTTTTTGTTATAGTTGGACATGCATAAAATAAAAAATATATATTAATTAGGGAAGCATTTTTAATGCTCCACTCTGATAATGAGCCCAACACGAGGAGTATACAGGAAGCCTTGATATATGAAATTGATGGTGCACACACTAACGCACATTGGCGCTAGTAAATGCACATGCTAGTGCACATTTGTGCCAATACACTAGCAGAAATGTGTGTTAGTGTGTGCACGATTGATCTAAAATATTAATAGTTCTCATGCATTCCTTAAGTTGGGCTCAATGTCACAGTGGAGCATGAAAAACTCTTCCGTGAATCAGTGCCCATGTGAGTTAACTGATCAAATAAAACAGAGGTTAATGCCCTTTGCTCTAATAATTCCTTGGTACAAAACAAAAGATAATAAAATCGTGTACCAAATAATAACTTTGCAATAGTTCACTAGAATAAAACAATGGGTAATTAATTGTCTCATACATCAAAATAACTTTGCAAACATAGGATATATGCTCTTTTGTTCGATAATAACTACATAGCCTAACATATAGTCATAAATAACATATAGATGTAGTTCTAATCTATACTACATAAAAAGAATCGGCCAAGGTTTGAATTTTCAAAGAAAAAAGACCGTTTCACCACCATATCATGGGTAATTACATGTTTTTGGATTAAAAGGTATGTAAATATAGTACTTTGGTGTGATTGATGCCTGGAATTTAGGACTAAAATTTATTGTGGATGAAAAAAAGAAGTGAAGAAAGAAAAAGAAAGAGAGAGAGAGACAAAAAGAAAGAAAAGGAAAAGGAAAAAATTGATAGGAAAAAGAGGAACCACGTGGGAGAAATTCTCTCCCTTCTTTCTTCTTGCCTCTGAGTTTAATATCTATCTAGAAGAGTATAATAGATTATTAAATTGTCCCTGGTCCAATTATCACTATAAGATTCTTCATATGCCCCTTTTGGCTGAGGGGTGATCGGTTAGTGCGTGAAGATTGTGCGTGCGTGTGTGTGTGGGGGGGGGGGGTTAAAAAGAATGACTTGTGAAAATCGCAAACATGGAGAATTTTAGCCCGCGTGCAAGCAAAATTTTGCTTATGGAGGCTTTTTGTGACGCTTGACAAAATGTGCAAAAGAGAGCGAGAGTGAGAGAGTGTGTGAGAGGAGAGAGGGAGGTAGCAGAGAGGAGATAGAGAGAGGAGAGAGAGCGTGGAGAGAGAAAGGAGGGCATAGAGAGAGATGGGAAGAGAGAAAAGATAAGAGAGAGGAGGAGGTGATACGGAGAGAGAAGAGAGAGAAAAGAGGAGAGTGATAATTATGCGTCGCTAATGCCGTAAAAACATTTTATTTTTAAAAAAAATTATAATTAAAAATTTCTTTCCACTCCCCTCTCTCTGTTTACCCTCTGTCCTCTCACTCCCCCTCTCCCTATCTCTCATTTTCTCCTCTCTCCCCTCTCCGTCTCTCGGCCTCACTCTCTCATCTCTCCCTCTCCTCTCCTCTCTCTCTCTCTCCCTCCCCTCCTCTCTCCCCTCTCCGTCTCTCGGCCTCACTCTCTCGTCTCTCCCTCCCCTCTCCTCTCTCTCTCCCCTCCTCCCTCCCGACTATCTCTCTCCTCCCTCTAGAGTCTCTCCCTTCTCTCTCTCTCCTCACTCTCTCCCCCCTCTCTCTCTTTTTTTTCTCTCCTTTCTCTCCTCCCTCTCTCTTCTCTCTCTTCCCTATCTCACTTTCCTCACCCTCTCTCTCTAGCTACCTCTCTCTCCTCTTTCTCTCTCTCCTCTCCTTCTCTCTCCTCTCTTTCTTCCCTCTCTCACTCTTTCTCTCTCTCTCTCTATGCATAATCTCTTCTTCTCTTTACTCTCTTTCTTTTATTATAAATTATATTTTAAAATTAATAAGAAAACTTAAGAATTAAAATTTATTATATATAAATAGTGAAAGTTTAATCTATTATTGACATTACCTTTTATTGAAAATTTAATATTTATTTATTATATATACAAATAATAAATATTAAATAAAATATATTATATTTATAAAGTTTATTTTAAAATATTAATATTTATTTATTATATAATTATTTATTAAATAATGTTAATTAATAAAGCTATTAGCGACGCTCTATTAAAAGCGTCGCTAATAACCTAACTATTAGCGACTTTTATAGCAAAGTATCGTTATTATGAATACTATTAGTGATGCTTTTTTATAAGTGCCACAAATAGTTTTAAATTTTTGATTTTTTATTATAAATTTGTAACTATTAGTTACGCCTTTTGTCGCTAATTGGGTAATAATTAGTGACACTTTTAAACAAATGTCGCTATTGTTAAAACAATAATTAAAATAGATATCTTTTAGTGACACTTATTTCAAGTGTAGCTAATAACTATGCTATTAACGACATTTATCATAAAGCTTCGCTAATATATAACTATTAGCGATGCTTTGTATTAAGCGTAGCTAATAGATAATTTTTTTTGCAACGCTTTTTTGTCGCAAGTAGTGGTTTTTAACGACACTCTTAGTTGCACCACTAATAAAAACATCATTAATAAAAAATATCACTAATAATACATTTTCTTGTACTTATATCACTCTGACTCTGACTCTCTTCTCTCTTCATCTATCATTCTCTTCTCTTCGTGTCTTTTCATACTCTCCTCGTTGCTCCTTTTTCTCTCACGCACTTCAACATGACGCCAGCTCTTACGAGTAGAGGGGAATTTAATTGTATTTTTTAGTTATTTTTTATTTATATATTATATTTACAAAATATAAATAAAATAAATGTTGTTATAACACATAGGAAAAAACGTCGCTACTAAACTATATAGGTATTAGTGACGTATATCCATATGTGTCTCTAATACCTAAGGTATTAGCGTCAATAATTATTATGCGTCACTAATAAATTTTATTTTATTTTTTTATTTTTAAAGAATAATATTTAATAAAAATCTAAAAAATTAAAATTAAATTCCTCCATCTCTTTCTACTCTAACTCTATACACACTCCCTTGTTTCTCTATGCTCTCTCACTATTCTCTCTCTCTCTACCCACTTTCTCTCACTTTTATCCTTCAATGTCATCTATCTAAACTCTTTTTTTTCTCTCTCTCTTCACTATTTTCTCTCTCTTCTCTCTCCACCCCCCTCTCTCTTCTCTCTCCTCTCTCTCTCTCTGCTCTCATTCTCTCATCTCTCTATCTCTCCTCTCTCTACCCTCTTTTACTCTCTCCAGTCCCCCTCTTTCTTCTTTCTCATCTCACTCTCTTTCCTCTCACTCTCTCCACTCTCTCTCCTGCCTCTTCTCTATATCTCTGTCTTCACTCACGTTCTCCTCTCTCACTCTCCGCACTTTCTATCTCTTCTGTTCACTCCTCTCTTTCCTTCCTGTTACTCACGCTCATGAATGTGAGCCCTAACTCTGAGGAGGAGAGGGGAAAAAGTAGGAAAATTTTATAAATATTTTTATAATTTTATTATTATATATTAAAATAATAAATATTAATTTAAATATATTATATATATATTTTAAAATATTTATATTTATTTATTATATATTAAAACAATACATATAAATTAAAATAAATCTATTTTCAATGTTTTTTAAAAAGCATCACCAATTATTTTAAATAACCATATTTTATTTGTGACAAGATTCTTAAGCACCCCGCTAATAATACCACTATTTGAGACGCATGTTTAGAAGCATCGCTTATAAGTAGGCATATCTAGCCATCGCCCGAGTGCAAGGAAGAAGAAGAAGAAGATATAAATAGGAGGGGGAGGAGGAGGAGGAGGAGGAGGAGTTGAAAAAGGTGGGGAAGAGGAGGTAAGGCCACTCGAGGAGGAGCTAAGGCCGCCATAGAATTTGTAATCATCTGAATCGCATCACCAACAGAGTTGGAGAATGAGACGTAGAATTACATTAGTTTGGGTTTTAAAGGATAGAAAATATGGGGGTTTACGGGGTTAAGAGATTTAAGTAAAAAATCACTAAAATTTTTACTCAAATAGGGTATCCACGTGATTATTAAGGTAGATATATTTTTACACTGCTGAAACTATTCCAAAATTTTTCCGAAACGAAATGAAACAAAATGAACCAGACATAACCCCACCGAAATGAAGTGAAAATGAAACTTTGTTACTATGTTCTTCAGCTCCCTCACCTTCTTTTTAAGGACTCATTTCTAAACTACACCATGGAGTTTCTTTAGTTTGTTGGATACATTCATGACATATAAACCGGTGCCAAAGATTTGACAAATGAAGATCAAATGCTTGCCAAAGAGCGTGCAACTATGCTACATCAGCCTAAACTTGCCCCTCACCACAGTTTCCAAAACAAGATATTGAAAATTGAAGAGGCATCAGTTTGTCATCACAGATAAGTGTTTCAAGCTCCTCACTCATTTTTTTTTCAACAACTCCTTTGAGTTTAGTTTTTGGCGATTGTTAAAATTAAAGGAAAGTGAGTAGCACCATGAAGATGTATGCAAACTTTGGTTAATGAGATGGAAGGCCTCCATGGATCATCATTGTATTACTACATTGGTTTTTGCGTACGGGTTGAATGATGCTAGTTCATAAAATAGTACTTCGAGTTATTGTTGAATGAAGGCCGGGTAACTGTTGTGCGCAGTCCTTTCTTTCAATTTCTTCGTCTCTTTCAAATCATAGTGATCTTGAATATACTCTATACGGTTGACGTGTTCATGTTTTGGGATTATATAATTGTGCCTCAAATGTAAGACGCGTTAATATTGACTTTCAAAGTCAATTGCAGCAGCTTGTTCATTCAACATATCTGCACTCAACTTGTTCCTATTAATAATGGGTACGAAATTAAGGAAATCTGTTTGCATTCTTTCTCTGTTCTTTCTTAGTGACGTCCCATGCATGTACTTGACCCATGCAATTTTGCCCATATATATACTTGTGCTGGTTTTAATGTAAAAAAAGATATGATCGGTAGGTCAAACATATTGTGCTGACCGTGACCAACTTTCCTGACATTCCTGTTCAAAATGCCGCGGCGGAACCTTGTATATAGTGGTGCACTCGAATGGCCAAAACCACAAACACAAAGGCAACCTCAACGCTCATGGCTGTGATATCTCTTCTCTCATGGCCTTCCCTTCTTTCTCTCTTCTTCCTCATTGGAGTGGTGCTTTTGAACCAAAGGAAGAAGAGGGCGAGAGATGGCAAACTTCCCCCAGGACCCAAAAGGCTTCCCTTCGTTGGCAACCTGCACCAGCTCACAATTGAACCCCACCGTGCCATGGCCAATCTAGCTAGAGAGCATGGCCCCCTCATGTACCTGCAGCTAGGCTGCCTGCCCCATGTCATAATTTCAAACGCCAAGTACGCCGAAGAGGTTCTCAGAACCAAGGATATTGATACAGCAAGCAGGCCAGAGATGCCATCCTTTAAGAAGCTCACGTACAATTTCAGGGACCTGGTTTTTGCACCTTACGGAGAATACTGGAGGCACATTAGGAAGATCTCCACACTTGAGCTCTTTACAGTCAAAAGGACGCAGTCATTCCGACCAGACCGAGAGGAGGAGGTGGCCAAGATGATCGAATCAATATCAAAATGTTGCATGAGGGGCGGAGTTGCGAATCTCAGTGAGATGACCATGGCTCTCGCCAACAATGTGACGTGCAGGATTGCTCTTGGGAGGAGCCATGTTGAAGAAGCTGAGAAAAGCAAATTTCAAGGGCTTATCAAAGAGGTTCAGGCGATGATGGCAGGTTTCTTTGTGGGTGATTACTTCCCAATGTTGGGGTGGATTGATTCTCTCACAGGGATGTCCGGTAGGCTAGACAAGGTCTTTAAAGAGTTCGATGGATTCTTCGAGGCCGTCATTGATAAGCATCTCTCAGACAAGAAGGACATATCTGAGCAAGAGGACTTTGTTGATGTCATGCTCAGAGTTCAAAAGGAGTTCGGCCTCACAAGGGAGCACATCAAAGGCAATCTAATGGTATGTAGAATGAAGTTATTGCATCATCCACCTGCTAACTTGTCCATTTTCTCTTAATCTTATGGCCAGCTAATTAAAGTCTGTAATTGTGGACCTTTTTCTCCTGTAGGATATTTTTATTGGAGGTACAGACACAAGCTCATCCTCGATGATATGGGTGATGACAGAACTATTGAAGAACAAGAAAGTGATGACGAAAGCACAAGAGGAAGTTAGAAGAGTTGTTGGTAGCAAGGGAAAAGTGGAAGAGAGTGACATTAAGCAACTTCATTACCTGAATGCAATAATAAAGGAGACACTAAGGTTGCACCCACCAACTCCTATTATCCCCCGTGCAGCCACACAAAAATGCACTCTTGGTGGATATGAAATTGAGCCCAAAACTAGTGTTCTCATCAACATATTTGCTGTTGGACGAGACCCAGAGTCATGGGAAAATCCGGACGACTTTCTGCCTGAGAGGTTCCTGGAGAGCTCCATTGATTACAAGGGGCAGCATTTTGAGCTATTGCCCTTTGGGTCTGGCCGGAGGATATGCCCGGGGATGCATATTGGCGTGGCCATTGTGGAACTGGCTCTTGCAAATCTTCTCTACTCATTTAACTGGGATATTCCGGCCGGGCTTTCTGAACAAGTTATGGATCTCAGCGAAACAATTGGAATCACTGTGCATAAGAAATGTCCTCTTCTTCTGGTTCCCTCAATTTACACTCCTTAGATGATCCTGTAATTTTTATATTATTGTAATTTGTTTCATTAATGTGTACTTCGATTCTTATTCATTCTTGCAAGAAATTATACTCACTCTCCTATATTTATAACTACATTTTTTTCAGAATGATCCAAAATTAGTTTAATTTTGAAAACAAATTGTAGATATCACAACAGCTCGTGTGTCGGGGCAGTCAAATCCGCCTGCCCCTATTTTAAAGCCTACCGCACAGTAAATTGCACAGCCTAAGCATGTAAGGTTCGAAACGGAAATATATGTGCAATGGCTATTCATTTGACTAGGAATATGTGAGAAATTTTGTGCTGGAGTGTCTTGGTGGATGATTTGTTGATGGAAAAAGAGAAAAAACTTTTCAAATTGCATGCCCATCGATGTGTGCGTGATGCATTGAATGTCAGTGATAGAGAGTCGATGATATTTATTATAAGAGTTAAGTTTTCTATGTCAATAATGTCTTTTATTTTTCAAATAGGGTTGATTAGTAGTACTCCAAGAAAAGTAAGCCCTACTCATCGTGGATACTTTAACATTTAAATTGTTGAAGCATAAAAATTAATGTCACAAAAGTATTTTTCTTATTATAAGGATAGATAAAACTTAATTCCCAGCCAAGATATGCTGCAATTCCTCTTTGAAATATTTCTATGAAATCTCCTTAGCTCTCAAAAAGCTTTATAAATTTACTATTGATCTTCAACTCAGAACTTTATGTCAATTCTCCTTTAAAAATAATAAGTAAAAGGTATGAACCCTTCTTATTTAATCTTTTTTAGGTTTTCCTCTATCAAAATTCATGATTTATTATCCCTTATATAGCACTCTCTTTGGCTTAAACAAGGAAAGATGTTGAATTTCGAATAGCTTAATTACAGTAACTAGTCCTTGAAGCGATCGATCGTTCCAAATAGTGATTGATCATTCACTATTTGTTTTGCACACAATACTTTAAGTGATTAATCGACTAATCCATGGGATCAATTAATAATTCTTTGATATCTAATCATCACCTAAAGAAAGAAGAGGTTTAGCCATATTAATTGTTTGTTGAAATAAAGTTTCTCTAGGAGAATCACTAAAAGAAAATCTCCACTGATCATAAATCAGACAATCTAACACCTTTTCTAGAAGATTGCTAGAGTATTGTCCTTGAATTCTTCTTCCAAAATTTTGTAATAGAATATAATTCCCAGCCCATGGATCAAGCCAAAAAATTGTTTTCTGGCCAACCATAATGTCATATCTCACATATTTTATGAATGAAGGTCGGATAGACATAATTTGTTTCCACGCATATAAGTTAGAGACACAAACGTGATAAACCCAAATAGTTGACTTTTGAATGTAAAGATTGAATCCAACGAACACAAAGAGAATTCTCATCTATAATTAATTTCCACATCAATCTGTGAAGACCAATAGAGCACCAATGTTGAATAGAACGCAAGCCCAACCCTCCTTCAGATTTTGGTGTACAAACTTTGTTCCAAGATAAAGGTCTAAAACCTTCGACCATCCGTCCCAAACCATAAGGAGTAGCTATGTTTATTTTTTCAGAATGATCCAAAACTAGTTAATTTTAAAAAACCAAATGTAGCTATTAATGTTGCATGAATGAAACAGTTCTTTTCAATAGGGATATATTTGTTAGCATGTAATGTTTGAAGTGGAAAAATAAATGCTAGGCTTGTGTTGATTATGCGAGACTAGAAAGTGTAAGAGCAATATTGATTTGGCTACATCAGGCACGTTAAAGGACATAGTTAATATGCACCACCTCTTGCTCAACGCATTGCAAGTTGTTTGATTACAATCCAATAGCTCGGGTGTAGGGGCAGTCAAACCTATCCGCCTCTATTTTAAAGCCTACAACACAATGAAATTGTGAAGCTTGAGGTTGTAAGGTTCAAAAAAGAAACACATATGCTATGACTATTCATTTGACAAAGAATATGTGAGATATTTTGTGCAAGAGTGTCTTGATGGGTGTTTAATTTGTAGACGGAAAAAGTTAAAACTTACCAAACTGCATGTCCATCAATGTGTGCCTCATGAATCGCATGCCAGTGATTGGAATTCGACGATATTTATTGTAAGAGTTTAGTTTTATATGTCAAGAAGATATTTTATTGTTCAAACATGGTTGATTAGTAGGCTCCAAAAAAGTGGGCCCTACTCATAAACAATACTTCAATGCTAAAATTCTAGACTTGTAAAAATTAACTTCACAAAAGTATTTTTCTTATCATGAGGGCACATAAATCTTAATCCGCTTACTCCCAAGATGAAGAGAATAGAAGTCTGGTGCTTGGGATTCTCCATGAACATTTGCAGCATTCTGACATGCACGTTATGTACAAATAAGACATGAAATTCTATATTCATTGCATAATCAAATACCATATCATATCTAATTACAAAAATAAAAACAATAGCATTATATGGACACTACAAGAAAATATACTATTAGCGACGCTTGAATGTTTTCATGCATAGCTAATTGTCATAAAAGCTTCGGTAATGACTATTAGCTACGCTGAGAAAGTGTAAAAAAAAAATCCAGCGGCTATTGCTTATTAGCAATAGATATTACAAAGTGTCGCTAATAGAATGCTATTAGTGACAATATCATTTTGCGCCGTTAAGACTATATTATTAGCAACAATATCTATTAAGCATCACTATTAATATAATATTAGATATGTTTTTTAAAGGGTCACTATAATAAACTTTTTGTTAAAAAATTAACTAAAAACAAAAAAATATTAAAAATACAATTATTACAGATGCTTTATAAAGCGTTGCTACTATAAAATAAATTTTTTAAAATATTTCAACACTATTAGCGACACTCTTAAAGAGCATTGCTAATCACATTAGGTTATGTTAACAGTCTCAGCGATGCTCTATAAGAGCGTCACTCTATATGATAAGAGCTTTCACTCTATAAGAGTGTCGCTAGTAATGCTTTTGAAAGTGTCACTAACTTGTTAAAAAAAATTAAAAAAGAATAAGTTATTAGTGATGCTTTTGAAAGTGTTACCAATAACAATAAATTTTCTTTTTCAAAATAGATCTCACCTTTATGGGAGGAGCACTGGAGTCTGACACCCCTCCTTCAGCAATGGCAAGGAAGGGGGGAAGGAGTTTCGGCCTCCTGCCAAAGAATCTGAAGGCCCTCCTCCGACTAGAAAAGGCGAATGGGGGGGGGGGTGGCAATCAGGTGGGGAGAACTAGATTAGGAGGGGAGAGGGGAGAAGGTGGAAGATGAGGGCATTGCGGGGGTCGGCGGCGGAGCCACGTCCAATGCCAGGGGAGAGAGGGGGTGGGGAACCAAACTCTGGCTCTCGGAGACCCCTCCTCCAGTAACATCAATGGCGGGGGGTGGGGAGAAAATTAATGCGGAGGAGGGGAGGGAGGGGGTGGACCCCGGGAGAGAGGGGGGAAGTGAGAGAGATGAGGAAGTGAGGGGCCAGAATCTGGCTCATTCGTTGGGTATGGCTTGGAGGAGGGATGAAATGGAAAACAAAGGGCGGGATAGAAGTGGTGGGAAGAGAGGGGGTGAGCGAGGAGGAAGAGATGGTGGAGAGTTGGAGCCAAATTCCTACACCCCAGAGTACAACATGCGGCTAGGTGGAAGGGAGAGAGGGTGGGAGTAGTGTAGGAATAACTGCCAAATAATAGGGGCAGGCAAAAAAGTTTAGGAGATAGAAGAGAGAGAAAAAGAGAAGAGAGAGGAAAAGAGAAGATAGAGAACCAAGAGAGAGAGAGAGAAGAGGGAGAGCGAGATATAGAGAGAGTGTGTTAGAAGAAGAGAGAGAACAAAGACAGATGTAGAGAAAGTGAAAGAGTGTGCAAGGAGGAGAGTGAGTGTGTGAGGAAAGAGCAAGTGAGAGAAGAAGAGAGAGAGAGAACTGAGAGAAAAGAAAGATTAGAGAGAGATCTAGAGAGAGTGGAGAGACAGAGTTTGAAGAGGGGAAAGACAGTGTGTGAAAAGAAGACAGAGAGAAGAGAGAGAGAAAAGAGAACGGAGAGAGATCTAGAGAGTGTGAAATGGAGAAGAGAGAGAGATGGGGAAGAAAGAGAGAGAGAATAGAGAGAGGAGAGAAAAGAGATTTTGTTTTAAAAAAATTAAGCCTATTTGTGATGTTTCATAAAGAGCATCGGAATAGTTATAATTGTTGTGCAACGTAACTATTTGCAACTCTCTTAACATAGCATCACAAAAAGTACATTTTTTAAAAGTTTTTGTACTATTTACGATGCTCATAAGTAGTGTACCAAATAGTGTAAAATGTAGTGACACATGATTTTGCGTTAACTCTTCTCGTGAGTGTCGCAAATAGTAGAACAATTGCAACACTTACATAGAAGCATCACAAATAGTATAATAGTTGTGACGCTTGCTTATTAGCATTGCTACAACTATAAGGATTTGTGATGCTCATAAATATGTGTTGCAAAAGGCTAAATTTTTTAATCCCTCTCTTATAACTCTCTTTACCTTTTCTCTCCTCTCTCACACACCTCTCTCTCTCTCTTTTATCTTTACCCTCTCTTCTCTCTTTTGCTACCCACTTTCTATCTCTACTCTCTCTCCTCTCTCTACATCTCTCTCTCTTCACTCTCTCTCAACCCTCTCTCTCCTCGCTTCTCTCTTTGTCCTCTCTCTCTTCCATATCTCTATTCTCTCTACTCTCTATCCTCTCAAACTCTCCCTCCCCACACTTTCTCTCTCTTCTCTATCTACCCCCTCTTTCCTCTCTCTTCCCACTCTCTTCCGTCTCTCTCTTTTCACACTCTCTCTTCTCTCTACCCTCTATCTCCTCTCTTCCTCTCTCTCTCACTCGCTCTCTCCCTCTCTCTACCCTCTATCTTCTTCCTTTGTATCTACACTCTCTCTCTCCTCTCTTTATCTTCCTCTCTCTCTCTTCACTCTCACCCTACCCCTCTCTCCTTTCCTCTTATCTCTCTATCATCTCTACTCTCTCTCACTCTTCATTCTCTCTATCACAACACTATAGTATGCATCGCTAATATAAAAAAAAAATTAATATAGAAAATAACATTGCTAATTTTTTTAAAATAATAATAGTTTTTAGTGATGCTTATGGAAAGCGCCTCTAATGATGAAATATATTAAAAACAAGAATTTCGTGGTATTAGTGACCCTTTAGTAAGCGTCGTTAATATGCTTAACAATAAAAAAATTAAAAATAGGTTTTAGCGATGCTTTTAGAAGCGTTGCTAAAAACTTTATAATTAAAAAAATCTGTAGGTGGCAGGGCCGGGTGATACCAAGGAGGGGGAGGGACAGGGGAGAGGGGTCGAATTCCTGGAGGGTGCCAGATTCTGACCCCCTCTCTCTCTCCAAGTCCCCCCCTCTTTCCCCTCCTCTGTTGGGTGGTGGGGGAAATTGGGGAGGGGGAGAGGGGCCGAATTATGAGAGAGTGTTGAAATCCAACCCCCTCTATCTCCGCAGACTGCTCTCCTTCCCCTCCTTTGTTGGGGAGAGGGGGTGTGAGTGAGGAGGAGGAGACTAGGGAGAGGGGCTGGATTCCGGTGGGGCCAAAATCCGGCCCTCTCTTCTGTCTCACCGGTCCCCTCCTCCCCGGGTCCCCCCACCTCCTTCCCCCCTGCTAAACAAAAAGGAAGGGGGAGGACCCAGCAGGGAGTGGGGGGGGGGGGATCAGGCTCCCCCCAAAATTCGGCCTCTAAAGGTACCTTCTCCCTCCCGCTCCACCCTCTCTCCCCGAGTCCCCCCTCTATTTTTCAGATGAGTGGGAGGAAGGGGTCAGTCTCCGGGGGGCAGTCGGTCAATGGAAGAATAATGTGGGAGAGGTGGGGGGGTTAAAAAGAACAATAGGTGAAATCGCCAGCATGGAGAATTTTAGCTTGTATGGGCGAAATTTTGCCCATTTGGGTTTTTTGCGGCACTTTGAGTGGAAGCGTCGGAAAAAGAAGAGAGAGAGAAACAATGACAGAGAGTGGAGAGAGGAGAGGGAGGACAGAGATTGGAGAGAGAAAAGAGGAGTGAGGCGGAGGAGATAGAGAGAAAAAAGATAATTTTACTAAAAAAATTGTTCCCTCTCCCCTCTCTCTCCCCTCTATGTGTCTACCCTCTCTCCTCTCACTCTCACTTTCTCCTCTCTCCTCTCCGTCTCTAAACCTCTTTCTTTCCTCTCTCCCTCCTCTCTACTCACTTTCTCTCTCCTCCCTCAACACTCTGTCCTCTCTTCTTTCTCTCTCCTCTCTTCTTTCACTCTCCTCCCTCTCTCTTCTCTCTCTCCTCACCCTCTACTCTCTCTCTCTCCTCTCTCTCTCTACACTTTCTCTCCATAATCTCTCTCTCCTCTCTCTTCCTCTCTTCACTCTCTCTTATATTATAAATTATATTTTAAAATTAATAAGAAATTTTAAGATATAAAATATATTATATATAAATAGTGAAAGTTTAATCTATTATTGACACTACATTCAATTGAAAATTTAATATCAATTTATTATATATACAAATAGTAAATATTGAATAAAATATATTATATTTATGAAGTTTACTCTAAAAAAATTAATATTTATTTATTAAAGAAAATTTATTAATAATCATATTAGTGGCGCTCTATTAAAAGCGTCGCTAATAACCTAACTATTAGCGACACTTATAGTAAAGCATCACTACTATGAATACTATTAGCAATACTTTTTTTATATATTTTATATTTATAATTATTAGTGACATTTTTAGTTAAGCGTCGCTAATAGGATAACAATTAGTGACGCCTATTGTTAAAATAATTATTAAAATATATATCTTTTAGTGATGCTTGTTTGAAGCGTAGCTAATAGCATAACTATTAGCGACGTTTATCATAAAACATCGCTAATATAACTATTAACGACGCGTTGTAATAAGCATCACTAATAGTTAATTTTTTTATGACGCTTTTTTTCTTGGTGTTTTGTGATGCTTTTAGTTGCATCGTTAATAATACATTTTGCTGTAGTGTCTCTCCTCTCTCTCTCTACCCTCTCTCTTCCTTTTCCCTCTACCCTATCTCTCCCTCTCTCTTCACACTTTCTCTTCTCTCCTCTCTCTCTCTTCGTCTCTCTCTTTACTCTCTCTCATCGTTGCTCCACTTTCTCTCACACACTTCAATGTGACGCCAGCTCTTTCAAGTAGAGGGAAATTTACTTACAAAATTTTGGGATTTTTTATTTCTACATTATATTTTAAAAATAATAAATATAAATAAAATAAACGTATTTACAACACATAGGAAATAATGTTGCTACTAAACTAGGCATTAATGACACATACGTATGTGTCTCTAATACCTAAGGTATTAGCCTCACAAATTCTTATGCATCACTAATAAATTTTATTTTATTTCTTTTTATTATTTTAAAAATATAATATTTAATAACAAAAATCTAAAAATGAAAATTAAATTCCTCAATCTCTCTCTATTCTCTCTCTATACACACTCCCTCTTCTTCTCTCTATTCTCTTTGTCTGTCTACCCACTTTCTCTCTCTCTTACCTTCTCTCTCATCTCTCTTTACTCTTTTCTCTCACCACTCCCTCTTTCTTATCTTTCTTCCCTCTCTTCTCTCTCCTCTCTCACTTTCTCTTATCTTTGTCTCTCCTCTCTCTACCCTCTTTCACACTCCTCACCACTCTTATCTCTTCTCTCTCATCTCACTCTCTCTCCTCTCCTCTGTCTTTCCCCTCACTATATCTTCTCTCTCCACTCTCTCTCCTCCCACTTCTCTATATCTCTCTCTTTCTTCTCTCTCGCGCTCTCTTCAGTCTCTTTCTCCTCTCTTACTCTCTCTTCACTTTCTTTCTCTTCTGTTCACTACTCTCTTCCCTCTCTCTCACTCATGTGCGTGAACGTGAGCCCCATCTTTGAGGATGAGTGAGAAAAAGTAGGAAAATTTTATGAATTTTTTAATAATTTATTTATTATATATAAAAACAATAAATATTAATTTAAATATATTAATTTTTTTTAAAAATTAATATTTGTTTATTATATACATAAATAATACAAATAAATTAAAATAAAACTATTTGCAATGTTTTTAAAAAAATCTTAAATTTTTTTAAATAACCTTATTTTAATTGTGATAGTTTTTTAAGCGTCTCTAATAATACCACTATTTGAGACAATTGTTTAAAAACATTGCTTATAAGTAATATTTGTGGCACTTTTATAAAAGCGTTGCAAATTGTTCTCAATATTTTATTTTTGAAAACTTGTAACTATTGGCAACCTTTTTAAAAAGCGTTGCAAATTGTTCAATTTATTTTTATTTTTTTAACTTGTAACTATTAGCGACTCTTTTTAAAAAGTGTCACTAAAAGTACTATTATTAGTGACGCTTTTGTAAAAACATCGGTAATGTAACGCTATTAATGATATTTTTTAAACAACGTCGGTAATAGTTATTTTTTTGTGACTTTTATAAGCATCACAAATAGTAGTTTTTAGCAACACTTTGTATTGTGTCTCTAATAAAAGTGTTGCTACAAGTCCTTTTTGTTGGTGTTGGACATGCATAAAATAAAAAAATATATTAATTAGGGAAGCATTTTTAATGCTCCACTCTGATAATGTGCCTAACACGAGGAGTACATGGGAAGCCTTGATATATGAAATTGATGGCACACACACTAACGCACATTAGCGCTAGTAAATGCAATTGAACCCTCGATATATGGGATCAATGGAGCACATGCTAGTGCACATTTGTGCCAATACACTAGCGGCAAGATGTGTTAGTGTGTACACAATTGATCTAAAATATTAACGGTTCCCATGTATTCCTTAAGTTGGGCTCATTGTTAGAGTAGAGCATGAAAAACTCTTCCATGAATCAATGCCCATGTGAGTTAACTGATCAAATAAAATAGAGGTTAATGCCCTTTGATCTAATAATTCCTTGGTACAAAACAAAAGATAATAAAATCATGTACCAAATAATAACTTTGCAATAGTTCACTAGAATAAAACAATGGGTAATTAATTGTCTCATACATCAAAATAACTGTGCAAACACAGGATATATGCTCTTTTGTTGGATAATAACTACATAGCCTAACATATAGGTATAAATAACATATAGATGTAGTTCTAATCTATACTACGTAAAAAGAGTTGGCCAAGGTTTGAATTTTCAAAGAAAAAAGACCGTTTCGCCATCATATCATGGGTAATTACATGTTTTTGGATTAAAAGGTATGTAAATATAATACTTTGGTGTGATTGATGCCTGGAATTTAGGACTAAAATTTATTGTGGATGAAAAAAAGAAGTGAGGTAAGAAAAAGAAAGAGAGAGGGACAAAACAAAAGAAAAGGAAAAGGAAAAAATTGATAGAAAAAAGAGGAACCATGTGGGAGAAATTCTCTTCCCCTTTCTTCTTGCCTGTGAGTTTGATATTTATCTAGAAGAGTATAATAGATTATTAAATTGTCCCTAGTAGAATTATCACTATGAGATTCTTCACATGTCCCCCTTCTGGCTGGGGGGGGGGGGGGTTAAAAAGAACGAATTGTGAAAATCGCAAGCATGGAGAATATTAGCCCATGTGTGAGCAAAATTTTGCTCATGCAATCTTTTTGCGACGCTTCACAAAATGTGCAAAAAAGAGTGAGTGAGAGAGTGTGTGAGAGGAGAGAGGGAGGGAGCAAAGAAGAGAGAGAGAGAAGGGAAGAGAGAAAAGAGAAGAGAGACGAGAGGTGATACAGAGAGAAAAGAGGAGAGTGACACTTATGCATCGCTAATACCCAAAGGCATTAGCGACCCATGCCGATATGCGTCGCTAATATAAATTTTTTATTTTTAAAAATAAATTTTAATTAAAATTTTCTTTCCACTCCCCTCTCTCTTTCCTCTCTCTGTTTACCCTCTCTCCTCTCACTCCTCCTCTCCCTATCTCTCATTTTCTCCTCTCTCCTCTCTCTCCCCTCCTCCCTCCTCACTCTCTCTCTCCCCTCCTCTTCCTCACTCTCTCTCCTCCCTCTACGATCTCTCCTTTCTCTCTCTCCTCACTCTCTCCCTCCTCTCTCTCTTCTTTTTCTCTCCTCCCTCTCTCTTCTCTCTCTTCCCTATCTCTCTCTCCTCACCCTCTGTCATTAGCTACCCTTTCTCTCCTCTCCTTTTCTCTCCTCTCTCTCTTTTCCCTCTCTCCTCACTCTTTCTCTCTCTCTGTACTCTCTCTCCTCAATCCTTCTCTTGTCTCTCTCTATGCACACTCTTTTCTTCTCTTTACTCTTTTTTTTATTATAAATTATATTTTAAAATTAATAAGAAAACTTAAGAATTAAAATTTATTATATATAAATAGTGAAAGTTTAATATATTATTGACACTACCTTTTATTGAAAATTTAATATTTATTTATTATATATAAAAATAATAAATATTGCATAAAATATTCTATATTTATAAAGTTTATTTTAAACATTAATATTTATTTATTATATAATTATTTATTAAATAAAGTTAATTAATAAAGCTATTAGCAACACTCTATTAAAAGCGCCACTAATAACCTAACTATTAGCGACTTTTATAGCAAAGTATCGTTATTATGAATACTATTAGTGAGATTTTTTTATTTTTTATTATAAATTTTTAACTATTAGTTATGTTTTTTTTCGCTAATAGGGTAATAATTAGTGACACTTTTAAACAAACACCGCTATTGTTAAAACTATAATTAAAATATATATCTTTTAGTGACACTTGTTTGAAGTGTAGCGAATAACTATGCTATTAGCGACGTTTATCATATCATTGATAATATATAACTATTAGCGATGCATTGTATTAAGCGTAGCTAATAGTTAATTTTTTTGCAACGCTTTTTTTGTTGCAAGTAGTGGTTTTTAACAACACTCTTAGTTGTGTCACTAATAAAAGTGTCATTAATAAACATATCACTAATAGTACATTTTCTTGTAGCGTTTCTCATCTCTCTCACTCTCACTCTCTTCTCTCTTCGTCTATCATTCTCTTCTCTTCGTCTCTTTTCACACTCTCTCCTCGTTGCTCCTTTTTCTCTCATGCACTTCAACATGACGCCCACTCGTACGAGGAGAGGGGAATTTAATTGCATTTTTAGTTATTTTATATTTTTATATTATATTTAAAAAAATATAAATAAAATAAATGTTGTTATAACGCATAGGAAAAAACATCGTTAGTAAATATATAGGTATTAGTGACGTATATCCATATGTGTTTCTAATACTTAAGGTATTATAGTTAATAATTCTTATGCATCACTAATAAATTTTATTTTATTTTATTATTTTTAAAGAATAATATTTAATAAAAATATAAAAAAATCAAAATTAAATTCCTCAATTACTTTCTACTCTAACTCTATTCATTCTCTCTTGTTTCTCTATGCTCTCTTTCTATTCTCATTATCTCTCTCTACCCACTGTCTCTCACTTTTATCCTTCTATGTCATCTCTCTTCACTCTTTTCTCTCTCACTCTCTCTTCTCTCTCCACTCCCCCTCTTTATTCTCTCTGCTCTCTCTCTCCAATCTCATTCTCTCTTCTCTTTGTCTCACCTCTCTCTACCCTCTTTCTCTCTCTCCACTCTCCCTCTTTCTCCTCTTTCTTCTCTCACACTCCTCTCACTCTCTCCACTCTCCCTCCTCCCTCTTCTCTATATCTCTGTCTTCACTCACTTTCTCCTCTCTCACTCTCTCTTCACTTTCTATCTCTTCTATTCACTCCTCTCTTTCCTTCTTATCACTCATGTGCATAAATGTGAACCCTAACTCTGAAGAGTGGGGAAAAAGTAGAAAAAATTTATAAATATTTTATAATTTTATTATTATATATTATATATTAAAATAATAAATATTATTTTAAATATATTATATTTTTTTAAAAAAATATTAATATTTATTTATTATGTATTTAAACAATACATATAAATTAAAATAAAACTATTTTCAATGCTTTTTAAAAAGCGTCACCAATAATCTTAATTTTTTTTAATAACCTTATTTTATTTGCAACAAGATTTTTAAGTACCCCGCTAATAATACCACTATTTGAGATGCATCTCTAGAAGCATAGCTTATAAGTAGGCAAATCTGGCCACTATTTGAATTACATTAGTTAGGGTTTTAAAGGATAGAAAATATGGGGTTTTACGGGCTTAAGAGAATAAGTAAAAAATCACTAAATTTTTTACTCAAATAGGGTATCCACGTGATTATTAAGGTAGATATATTTTTACACTGCTGAAACTATTCCAAAATTTTTCCGAAACGAAATGAAACAAAATGAACCAGACATATTCTTGAGCTCCCTCGCCTTCTCTTTTAGGACTCATTTCTAAACTACACCATGGAGTTTCTTTAGTTTGTTGGATACAGTCATGACATATAAACCAGTGCCAAAGATTTGACAAATGAAGATAAAATGCTTGCCAAAGAGCATGCAACTATGCTACATCATCTCTCCTCTCTCTCTCTCCCTCTGATCTCATCTCCCTCTCTCCCTCTGATCTCATCTCCCCCTGATCTCATTCTATCATCTCTCTGTCTCTCCTCTCTCTACCCTCTTTTACTCTCTCCACTCTCCCTCTTTCTTCTTTCTTTTCTCACTCTCTCTCCTCTCACTCTCTCCACTCTCTCTCCTCCCTCTTCTCTATATCTCTGTCTTCACTCACTTTCTCCTCTCTCACTCTCATGCACTTTCTATCTCCTCTATTCACTCCTCTCTTTCCTTTCTGTCACTCATGCGCATGAATGTGAGCCTGAACTCTGAGGAGGAGTGGGAAAAAGTAGGAAAATTTTATGAAAATTTTATAATTTTATTATCATATATTATATGTTAAAATAATAAATATTAATTTAAATATATTATATATATATATTTTAAAATATTTATATTTATTTATTATATATTAAAACAATACATATAAATTAAAATAAATCTATTTTCAATGCTTTTTAAAAAGCATCACCAATAATCCTAATTTTTTTTAAATAACCTTATTTTATTTGTGACAAGATTTTTAAGCACCCCGCTGATAATACCACTATTTGAGACTGATGTTTAGAAGCATCGCTTATAAGTAGTCATATCTAGCCATCGCCGGAGTGCAAGGAAGAAGAAGAAGATATAAATAGGAGGGGGAGGAGGAGGAGTTGAAAAAGGTGGGGAAGAGGAGGTAAGGCCACTGGAGGAGGAGCTAAGGCCGCCATAGAATTTGTAATCGTCTGAATCGCATCACCAACAGAGTTGGAGAATGAGACATAGAATTACATTAGTTGGCGTTTTAAAGGATAGAAAATATGGGGGTTTACGGGGTTAAGAGATTAAGTAAAAAATCACTAAATTTTTTACTCAAATAGGGTATCCACGTGATTATTAAGGTAGATATATTTTACACTGCTGAAACTATTCCAAAATTTTTCCCAAACAAAATGAACCAGACATAACCCCACCGAAATGAAGTGAAAATGAAACTTTGTTACTATGTTCTTCAGCTCCCTCACCTTCTTTTTTAGGACTCATTTCTAAACTACACCATGGAGTTTCTTTAGTTTGTTGGATACATTCATGAAGATCAAATGCTTGCCAAAGTGCGTGCAACTATGCTACATCAGCCTAAACTTGCCCCTCATCACAGTTTCCAAAACAAGATATTGAAAATTGAAGAGGCATCAGTTTGTCATCACAGATAAGTGTTTCAAGCTCCTCACTCATTTTTTAATAAGATTCGCAGCTCTTAATTACAAAACTTTTGACATGGCCCAGATGGAATTACTTGTCGCTGTAAATTCTAAGAGGACTAGCTTTGTCACAGAAAAAGGTGGGGGATTCGTGGTAGGACCAGGAACGTTCATGATAACACATGAGCTATATGTGAAAGTTGCTTCCGCCCCTACAGGCATTTTATTTCTTTACAATTCCAAGTTTCTCATGGATGACGTCCAAGAGAAAACCTCTCGGAATCCTTTTTTTGTCCTCTTACCTGGTGTGCACAAGGATATCTTCCACCGGATAGGAGCAGTCAATAATCAGGATCAATGACACACACAAGCTGCTTTCATTGGTGGAGGATATTTTTTTACTAGATTTTATATTTGTTAATAGAGAAAGGGTAGTTATAAATATTTTTAAGTAATACAAAGTAGCTTAAATATTTGACTTTGAAATTTGTTCTTCACAGGCCTTGAAGTTGCTGAAAGCATCAGCCATCAACAACTCCTTTGAGTTTAGTTTTTGGCGATTGTTAAAATTAAAGGAAAGTGAGTAGCACCATGAAGATGTATGCCAACTTCAGTCAATGAAATGGAAGGCCTCCATGGATCATCATTGTATTACTACATTGGTTTTTGCGTACGGGTTGAATGATGCTAGTTCATAAAATAGTACTTCGAATTATTGTTGAATGAAGGCCCGGTAACTGTTGTGCGCAGTCCTTTCTTTCAATTTCTTCGTCTCTTTCAAATCATAGTGATCTTGAATATACTCTATACGGTTGACGTGTTCATGTTTTGGGATTATATAATTGCGCCTCAAATGTCTGACGCGATAATATTAACTTTCAAAGTCAATTGCAGCAGCAAGTTCATTCAACATATCTGCACTGCATGGAGCTCAACTTGTTCCTATTAATAATGAGCACGAAATTAAGGAAATCTGTTTGCATTCTTTCTCTGTTCTTTCTTAGTGACGTCCCAAGCATGCATTTGACGCATGCAATTTCGCCCATATATATACTTGTGTTGGTTTTAATGTAAAACAAGATATGATCGGTAGGTCAAACATATTGTGCTGACCGTGACCAACTTTCGTGACATTCTTGTTGAAAATGCCAAGAAACCAAGACGGATTCCTGTTCAAAATACCGCGGCGGAACCTTGTATATAGTGGTGCACTCGAATGGGCAAAACCACAAACACAAAGGCAAGCTCAACGCTCATGGCTGTGATATCTCTTCTCTCATGGCCTTCCCTTCTTTCTCTCTTCTTCCTCATTGGAGTGGTGCTTTTGAACCAAAGGAAGAAGAGGGCGAGAGATGGCAAACTTCCGCCAGGACCCAAAAGGCTTCCCTTCGTTGGCAACCTGCACCAGCTCACAATTGAACCCCACCGTGCCATGGCCAATCTAGCTGGAGAGCATGGCCCCCTCATGTACCTGCAGCTAGGCTGCCTGCCCCATGTCATAATTTCAAATGCCAAGTACGCCGAAGAGGTTCTCAGAACCAAAGATATTGATACAGCAAGCAGGCCAGAGATGCCATCCTTTAAGAAGCTCACGTACAATTTCAGGGACCTGGTTTTTGCACCTTACGGAGAATACTGGAGGCACATTAGGAAGATCTCCACACTTGAGCTATTTACAGTCAAAAGGACCCAGTCATTCCGACCAGACCGAGAGGAGGAGGTGGCCAAGATGATCGAATCAATATCAAAATGTTGCATGAGGGGCGGAGTTGCGAATCTCAGTGAGATGACCATGGCTCTCGCCAACAATGTGACGTGCAGGATTGCTCTTGGGAGGAGCCATGTTGAAGAAGCTGAGAAAAGCAAATTTCAAGGGCTTATCAAAGAGGTTCAGGCGATGATGGCAGGTTTCTTTGTGGGTGATTACTTCCCAATGTTGGGGTGGATTGATTCTCTCACAGGGATGTCCGGTAGGCTAGACAAGGTCTTTAAAGAGTTCGATGGATTCTTCGAGGCCGTCATTGATAAGCATCTCTCAGACAAGAAGGACATATCTGAGCAAGAGGACTTTGTTGATGTCATGCTCAGAGTTCAAAAGGAGTTCGGCCTCACAAGGGAGCACATCAAAGGCAATCTAATGGTATGTAGAATGAAGTTATTGCATCATACACCTGCTAACTTGCCCATTTTCTCTTAATCTTATGGCCAGCTAATTAAAGTCTTTAATTGTGGACCTTTTTTCTCTTGCAGGATATTTTTATTGGAGGTACAGACACAAGCTCATCTTCGATGATATGGGCGATGACAGAACTATTGAAGAACAAGAAAGTGATGACGAAAGCACAAGAGGAAGTTAGAAGAGTTGTTGGCATCAAGGGAAAAGTGGAAGAGAGTGACATTAAGCAACTTCATTACCTGAATGCAATAATAAAGGAGACACTAAGGTTGCACCCACCAACTCCTATTATCCCCCGTGCAGCCACACAAAAATGCACTCTTGGTGGATATGAAATTGAGCCCAAAACTAGTGTTCTCATCAACATATTTGCTGTTGGACGAGACCCAGAGTCATGGGAAAATCCGAACGACTTTCTGCCTGAGAAGTTCCTGGAGAGCTCCATTGATTACAAGGGGCAGCATTTTGAGCTGTTGCCATTTGGGTCTGGCCGGAGGATATGCCCGGGGATGCATATTGGCGTGGCCATTGTGGAACTGGCTCTTGCAAATCTTCTCTACTCATTTAACTGGGATATTCCGGCCGGGCTTGCTGAACAAGTTATGGATCTCAGCGAAACAATTGGAATCACTGTGCATAAGAAATGTCCTCTTCTTCTGGCTGCCTCAATTTACACTCCTTAGATGGTCCTGTAATTTTTATATTATTGTAATTTGTTTCATTAATGTGTACTTCGATTCTATTCATTCTTACAAGAAATTATACTCTCTCTCTCATATTAATAGCTACATTTTTTTTCAGAATGATCCAAAATTAGTTTAATTTTGAAAACAAATTGTAGATATCACAATAGCTCGTGTGTCGGGGCAGTCAAATCCGCCTGCGCCTATTTTAAAGCCTACCGTACATTAAATTGCACAGCCTAAGCATGTAAGGTTCGAAACGGAAATATATGTACAGTGGCTATTCATTTGACTAGGAATATGTGAGAAATTTTGTGCTGGAGTGTCTTGGTGGATGATTTGTTGATGGAAAAAGATAAAAAACTTTTCAAATTGCTTGCCCATCGATGTGTGCGTGATGCATTGAATGTCATTGATTGAGAGTCGATGATATTTATTATAAGAGTTAAGTTTTCTATGTCAATAACGTATTTTATTTTTCAAATAGGGTTGATTAGTAGTACTCCAAGAAAAGTAGGCCCTACTCATCGTCGATACTTAAACGTTTAAATTGTTGAAGCATAAAAATTAATGTCACAAAAGTATTTTTCTTATTATAAGGGTAGATAAAACTTAATTCGCTTACGCCTAAGATGAAGATAATAGACATTGCATGCTTGAGGTCCTCCGTGAACATTTGCAACATTCTGACCTGCAATTTACGTACAAACAAGACCAAAAATTCTGTATTCATTGAATAATCAAACACCATATCATATCTTGTTACATTTTTTAAAAAAAAAATATTATATGGACATGCATAAAACAAAAAATATATATCAATTAAGGAAGTGTTTTTAATGCTCTACTCTGACAATGAGCCCAGCGTAAGGTGTTCATGAGAACCCTTGTTATATGAGATTGATGGCGGACACAATTAGTGCCAGCAAATGCATGGAAACCCTTAATATATGGTATTGATGGCGCACATAGTAGCGAACATTAGTACTAGTACACTAGAGTTAATATGCACTAGCATGTGTACTGCTAATCTCAAATATCAAGGGTTCCGATGCATTCCTTATTTTGGGCTCATTGTAAGAGTGAAGCATGAAAAACTATTCCACGAGTTAGTGCCATGTGAGTTAACTAAATAAAAACAGAGATTGATGCCCTTTGCTGTAATAATTCCCTAGAAAAAATAATAGATAATAAAATCGTGTACCAAATAATAACTTTGCAATAGTTTACTAGAACAAAACAATGGATAATAAATTGTCTCATACATCAAAAGTATGAAATAACTTTGCAAATAAAGGGTATGCATGCTCTTCTGCTCAATATTAACTTCATAGCCTAACATATAGTCATAAATAACATATAGATGTAGTTCTAATCTATACTAAAGAAAAAGCATTGGTCAAGGTTTGAATTATTTTTAAAAAAATGACTGGTTTTGCCATCATACCATGGTTAATTACATGTTTTTGGGTTAAAAGGTGTGTAAATGTGGTACATTGGTGTAATCGATATGCTTGGAATTTAGGGCTAAATTTTTTTGCGGATGAGAAAAAAAGAAGTGAGGAAAGAAAAAGAAAGAGATAGAGAGAGACAAAGACTGTCACGACCCGGGTTTTTAAAAGCATTTTTAAATAGCACGAAAGGTAGATAGTAAAATTTTTTTCTTTAAATACAAAACAAACCTTTCGATTAAATATCTAGGTCATGATAACTGGGGTTCACAAATACGTATATCAAATTATATGATATTATTTAACGTCTGAAAATTCATAAAGACCAGCTCATCCATCTAAGTACAAGTCTATCACCCATCTGAAAATAAATAATCAAGTTGACTCTCACGCTTAAGGTACACTTGCGTATCAGAGTTGCAAAAGCGCAGAATCTTCTTCTTGTGCTCACCTTTCTTGATCTCACCTGTTGTCGCGTAGAGAATCTGTAACAAACAAAACGAAACAACCACAATAACAACAATAGAATCTCTTTGCTTTCAGGAGAAGAGCTTCCAAAGGACAAAAGGTTTTATTAATATTTTTTGGATCGGGCCAACATCAACCGATGTTAGTTGCCTACGTACTCATCAGACAACATCTCCAATGTTTCCAACAAGATCGGATCCAGACGTAGTTCTGCCTAATATTATACTATACTAAGAAGCATAACATCACACATGCAATGCTTAAGTATTTTTAAGCAACCAACATTTTATGCAAGTCCTTTAATCATTCCATTTGTTCTAATTAAATAAGCAATATCAATCAATGTTATTAATTATCTCTCGAACCATTGTTCGATAATTAATATCCCTATCTAATCCAAATGACAGATAGACTCATCAGATGTCAACCTAAGTGACAAATGACATGAAACACTCTGGAATCCACCAGGAAGTGCCATCACCCAACCTAGCCCATAAGGACCTGACCGGAGTGGAAGGGCATGGCCCACAATTGCACCTGAACAGAAGTGGTCAGAGACGCCAACCAAGCAAGATGTTAGCGACCCTAATTGCGTGTATACTAAAAGATCCTCAATAGATCTACAGTGAACCCGGCTCACAAAGAACTCCCTCCAATGGGGAGGTGCAACTACACGGTTAAATCAGCGGCTCCTCAATAGAGCTAAAACTTAGGAAATAATTCTAAACCCTATTTTGCTCATCTATAAGCCAGGATTCCGAATGACTATTTCAAACCTTATTAGTCCTTTCTAGACTAAGGTTTACACCTCGAGACATGCCATCGGTTCATCAACCAAGGCAAATCGTCAGGTCAAAGGTCTTGTTCACTGTATGAACTAGTCCCAGACCCCTCTGAGGTATTTTAGTCTTTATCTTGATTAGGTGTTCTTGCCCAATCCAAAGCTATCAAATCCCAAACAATTATTCTTTCAATAATTTTCAACTAGTGATAAGTTACTATCACAACATCAACATCACAAATCGAAACAAAGAACAACATAAACCATCAGAACTACACAGGTCCAAGCAAATCATAATATCAATAATAAAATTCATTAATGATATAAGAATTATTCGAGCTCTCATGCCTTAACCCTCATTGGGTTATCTTAATAAATCTTTATGAAACTGGTCGTAATGCACCTAAGGGCATTAGATTAATTATCCAACATTGGATACAGTCCTCTCTCCACTCAAGTAATTCTTTAACCTCTAAAAAGGTTTCAGTATCACATTGGCCCGTTAACAACATCCACGCGAATGCGGGCCGGTTTGCATAGGGGTAGTTCTATCATTTGGTTTAAGGCCTTAATAACATCCAACAGGTCTAAAATTGACCTCAAGCATACTACTTGACTTTATGGACTCTGTGTAATTTTCTTGGCATGTGACGGGGTTGTGAACCCCTTGAACCAACCCAGGTTGACTTAACGGTTTACGATTAACCCTAGGGGCAAGAAAATCAATTACCTACCCACTGGGATTTTTAATCACTAAGTGCTTTATCCTATAATTAGGTTACACATTAAACTCTCATTGAGAATTTTCTCAATTTTTAGATCAACTCATAGGCCCCTAAACTGGAGCCTCTAAATTGGGTAAGTGATTTTCACACGATAACTTAACTACCAGGGGTAAAAAAGTCGTTTCACAGTCTCTGGGATTTTTCCCCAAGCAGAAACTCGGTCAGAATAATCCCAAACCTCTCCAGGTACAAGAGTATTTTTCTAGAATTGTTTTGACACTTTTAGACCCATGAACCGGACCTGGTTCACTCCATTCCTTCTTTTCTTTTTCTTTTTTTTCCAAACCAAACCGGTTTGGTTCGGGTCGACGACCTGCGTCGTCTTCCCCGCGTCCGGCCAGAGGCCTTTCTGCCTCTGGTGGCGCTGCCACCCCTGCGGTGGAGGGCTGGATGGCACACAGGCCCCGGACCGCCGGAGCACGTGTCCGGCTGGCGGCCAAAAAGCTGGCCCCTTTTTTTCTCTATTTTTTTTAAATAGGCGGCGATGCCGCTGCGGCCGGAGCCAGCGCGGCCGCGGCCAGCACGGCCTCGGCTAGTGCGGCCAACGGTAGTGTCTCGCTATATATATTTTTTCCTCTATGCACTAACCGGCGGTATGTCTGGCAGCGGTTGCGTGCCGGAGCCCGACCCGCATGAAGCCGCCGCCAGATGATGGCTGGCCGGTCATTGGCCGGACGGCACTGACTAATCGGCAGCCGGCCAGTAAAATCTACTGTTTGAATGGGATTATAGTACACCGATTACTGTTTATGCAAAATACACTATACTGATATGATTTTCATTCAAATTTAATTAATCAAACTTTTATTAATTTTCAAGTGAAGACAAGGCAACGATCCTACCTTAATTGTTGATTTGTTGTCGATCTACTACCATCGAAGCCTTGCCGGAGCTTCGCCGTTTACCCCATTCTCTCATCCGATCGGGCAAAGACCCCCAAATTGTGCCCTCAGAAGGCCTTTTATAAGTATATAGATTAGGGTTCTTAACCCCTCTAGAATTTTGGGTAATCCTCTCCCATTAGGCCACCTAATTAGGACCTTAAAAAAATAATTTCGGAATTATAAACAACCGGGCCCGCAAAATGACTTAAACGGGTCAAATACAGTCTAAATCGGGTAAACGGGTCCTGCACGATATATTCAACTTCAAATGGTCATATCTCCCCCATCCGGACTCCGATTTGTGTGTTCTTGGTGGTGTTTCGAAGCTCTTTCTGTCTACTTTCTAAAATTGCTTTCATCCCAAAATTCTATCTAAGGAGAATTTTTTTTTATTAAGAATGTCAATGGGTTAAACACCCTATTTTCTACGTATTTAAAATTTGAAACTCGGAAAAATTAGGGATATTACAAAGACAGAAAGAAAGAAAAGGAAAAGGAAAAAAAGATAGAAGAAGGGGTGGATCGGGCACGTAACTATGTAGGAGAAATTCTCTCCTGCCCTTTTCTTCTTGCATGTGAATTTAATATCCACCTATAAGAAGTAAGAAAATTTACATTGATAAAAGAAAACTACCAACTTTGTTTTGATTCTAGTACAAACTCCTTTTGTTTAAATGTTCACATTTTTTTTTGTGGCCTTCAAGTCTTATCCTTCAAGCACTTAAAACTTCTTATTCCTACTTGGTTTGTCATTGTCTTCTTGTAGCCTTCAATAAGCTTTTCTTGTTGTATAGATTTTGACCTCCTTAGAATCTTTTATTTGCCATCGAAGATATGCTGCAATTCCTCTTTGAAATATTTCTATGAAATCTCCTTAGCTCTTGAAAAGTTTCGTAAATTCGCCATTGATCTTAAACTCAAAACTTTATGTAAATTCTCCTTGGAAAATAATAAGTAAAAGGTATGAACCCTTCTTATTTAATCTTTTTTAGGTTTTCCTCTATCAAAATTCATGATTTCTAATCCCTTATATAGCTGTTGGTCTTCGGCTTAAACAAGGAAAGATATTGATTTGGAATAGCTTAATTACGGTAACTAGTCCTTGAAGCGATCTATCATTCCAAATAGTGATTGATCATTCACTGTTTGTTTTGTACACAATACTTCAAGTGATTGATCGACTAATCCATGTGATCGATCAATAACTATTGACTTTGTTTTACACAGGCCAAAATTATATGCCAATCGATCTTTCCATCAACCTGTCTGGTAATCGATCTTTAGGTATGTCTTTTTATATTTTTGCTACTTTTACCTAAAATTTCTAAAACCCCTAAAATCACTTGTGAAACTTCTCCAAGTGCTTTTGGTGTGCGAATGTGATTTGAATAAACTTCTAAAACCTTCCCATTATTTAGTCATTTGTCTTGAGCCATAAGACTATGTTTGCTCTTATTTTTAAAGTCTTTCAATTTTAGATATGACTTGACCACAACAAATTCTCATTAAATTCTAAGACAAAATATATATCTAAGGTTTCTAGGCATAATTTTGACAAAGAAATTAGTAAATAAACTTGACATATGAGTCATATGTTCATACATTGCCTCCCTCGTACATCTGAGTATCTTCCCCTCTGCATCTCTTTTGATTTTTATCTATTGTCGCCACTAATGGTCGGCTAGTCAATTGGCCATCGTAGGCTCTACCCCCACTGAGTGACAGTAGGGATAGTTGTCCCCTCATTTCTCTTTTCCTCATATTTCCTTATGCGGAAATAGTGTTTTTATAGTTTTATTTTTTTACCCCATTGACCGCCGGCTATCCACCAGCCTCCTATCGTTGGCTCCCATCTGAGGCTGGCAATAGCCATGGATAGCTGCTCTTGGCCCTTTCCACTCATTCCCCTACCCAGCATTGTTAACAAGCCCCTTTTTCTTTTTTGTTGTCTCACTTTTTCCATCACCAACCACATGCTGGTTTGTGATCTACTCCTTAGCTCAGTGACAACAAAGGGTCATCTACATTGTCCTCGCTTGGCCTCAGACCAGGCCGTTGTACCACCGCCTTCTGCCCTCCTTTGAAAATTTAGTGAAAAAACCACCCCTTCTACTCTATCATGCAACTGTTGTTGGTCCCCAAACTCTAGTTTACCTCCATTTTGTCTTTGGCATGGCGACAGCCTCGTGAACCTTGCTCTATCCCCTTGGCCTTGCTCCATCCCTTCTCAACCCTGAAAACCCCCTCTAACACTATTTATACCATTGATCACCCATGCAGGTTTGCATTTATGCATTTTAGAGTAATGGCGCTGGTTTTACACTGCCCTTCCATCGGGTGTCACTACCACTGACTGGATGCAACCACCGGGACCCTCATCCACCTCTTCTCCATCCTTCAACACCTAAGCAAGCCCTTTGATTCTCTTTTGACCATCATGATGCAAAATTTTCGCCATCAGGTGATGTTCACATTGCATTTTGGAGTCTTGTGGCCAGCCAAGTGCTTCATAGCCCTAGCCAACTTTCAGTTTGTCTCTGACTCATGGGCAAACCAAGATGCTTATTTCATCAATCAATGGCTCGACATTGAGTTACAAAGGGGAAAGGATAATTAGAAATCCAAGGCACCCTTAATAAATTGACAATAGTCTTCAAGATCCATTTTGAATATGAACATTGAAAAAAAAGATGAGCAGCAGATTCAGAATCATTCTTACATAACACACATCGATTAACTAGCAATACTCCTCTTCCTTGGTATATGATGTTTATACCAAATAAGACTAGACCATTTAATTATGAACTTGTGAGTTCTCACCACATTATAGGCTGAGGTACAGGAGAATTTACCTGAAGGTGACGACCCCCAAGATATATAATCATCACCTTAAGAAAGAAGAGGTTTAGCCATATTAATTGTTTGTTGAAATAAAGTTTCTCTAGGAGAATCACCACAAGAAATCTCCACTAATCATAAATCAAACAATCTAACACCTTTTCTAGAAGATTGCTAGAGTATTGTCCTTGAATTCTTCTTCCAAAATTTTGTAATAGAATATAATTCCCAGCCCATGGATCAAGCCAAAAAATTATTTTCTGGCCAGCCATAATGTTATATCTTACATATTTTATGAACGAAGGTCGGATAGACATAATTTGTTTCCACGCATATACGTTAGAGACACAAACGTGATAAACCCAAATAGTTGACTTTTGAATGTAATAAGATTGAATCCAATGAACATAAAGAGAATTCTGATCTGTAATTAATTTCCACATCAATCTACGAAGACCAATAGAGCACCAATGTTGAATAAAACGCAAGCCCAACCCTCCTTTAGATTTTGGTGTACAAACTTTGTTCCAAGATAAAGGTCTAAAACCTTCGACCATCCATCCCAAACCATAAGGAGTAGCTATGTTTATTTTTTCAAAATGATCCAAAACTAGTTTATTTTGAAAAACCAAATGTAGCTATTAATGTTGGATGAATGAAATAGTTCTTTTCAATAGGGATATATTTGTTAGCATGTAATGTTTGAAATGGAAAAAAAAATGCTAGGCTTGTGTTGTTTATGCGAGACTAGAAAGTGTAAGAGCAATATTGATTTGGCTAATTACATCAGGCATGTCAAAAGGAAATAGTTAATATGCACCACCTCTTGCTCAACGCATTGCAAGTTGTTTGATTACAATCCAATAGCTCATGTGTTGGGGCAGTGAAACCTATCCGCCTCTAATTTAAAGCCTACAACACAATGAAATTGTAAAGCTTGAGGTTGTAAGTTTCGAAAAAGAAACATATGTGCTATGGCTATTCATTTGACAAAGAATATGTGAGATATTTTGTGCAAGAGTGTCTTGATGGGTGATTAATTTGTAGATGGAAGAAGTTAAAACTTACCAAATTGCATGCCCATCAATGTGTGTCTTATGAATCGCATGCCAGTGATTATTGGAATTCAATGATATTTATTGTAAGAGTTAAGTTTTATATGTCAAGAACGTATTTTATTGTTCAAACATGGAGAGGGGCTAGATTCCGGTGGGGCCAGAATCCGGCCTCTCTTCCGTCTCACTGGTTCCCGCCACCTCCTTCCCCTCCTCTGTTTTTTTCCCCTCCTCTGAAAAACAGAGGAGGGGAAGGGGGGAGGACCCAGCAAGGGGGGGGGAGCATGAAGGAGGAGGGGGAATCAAGCTCCCCCCTGAAATTCGGCCTCTAAAGGCACCTTCTCCCTCCTGCTCCCCCCTCTCTCCTTGAGTCCCCCCCTCTATTTTTCAGAGGAGTGGAAGGGAGGTAGGGGCCAATCTCCGGGGGGCGGTCGGTGAGTAGGAGAATAATGTGGGGGGGGGGTTTAAAAAGAACAATAGGTGAAAGTTGCTAGCGTGGAGAATTTTAGCTCACACGAGCAAATTTTCACCCATGCGGGTTTTTGCAACACTTTGAGTGGAAGCGTCGGAAAAAGTAGAAAGAGAGAGAGACAAAGCTACAGTGACTGAGAGTGGAGAGAGGAGAGAGATTGGAGAGAGAAAAGAGGAGGAGGAGATGGAGAGAAAAAAGATAATTTTTATTTTTTATTTTTTATTTTTTATAATTTTATTAAAAATTTTCTTTCCTCTCCCCTCTCTCTTTCCTCTCTGTGTCTACCCTCTCTCCTCTCACTCTCACTTTCTCCTCTCTCTTCTCTCCGTCTCTCAACCTCTCTCTTTCCTCCCTCCCTCTCCCTCTTCTCTACTCACTTTCTCTCTCCTCTCTCAAAACTCTCTCTCCCTCCTCTCTCTCTTCTTTCTCTCTCTCCCTCTCTCTTCTCTCTCTCCTCACCCTCTCTCCTCTCTCTTTCTTCCCTCTCTCTACTCACTCTCTCTCTACACTTTCTCTCCACAATCTCTCTCTCCTCTCTTCTCTCTCTTCCTCTCTTCACTCTCTCTTTTATTTTAAATTATATTTTAAAATTAATAAGAAGATTTAAGATATAAAATATATTTTATATAAATAGTGAAAGTTTAATCTATTATTGACACTACATTCAATTGAAAATTTAATATTTATTTATTATATATACAAATAGTAAATATTGAATAAATATTATATTTATGAAGTTTATTATAAAAAATTAATATTTATTTATTAAATAAAATTTCTTAATAATCCTATTAGTGACGCTCTATTAAAAGCATCGCTAATAACCTAACTATTAGCAACACTTATAGTATAGCATCACTACTATGAATACTATTAGTAATATTTCTTTTTATTTTAAATTTATAACTGTTCGTGACATTTTTAGTTAAGTGTTGCTAATAGGAATACAATTAGTGATGCCTATCGTTAAAATAATTATTAAAATATATATCTTTTAGTGGCACTTGTTTGAAGCGGAGCTAATAGCATAACTATTAGCGGCGTTTATCATAAAACATCTCTAATATAACTATTAACGATGCGTTGTAATAAGCGCCACTAATAGTTAATTTTTCTATGACGCTTTTTTTCGTCGTAAGTAGTAGTGTTTTGCGACGCTTTTGGTTGCATAGTTAATAGTATATTTTGTTGTAGTGTCCTCTCTCTCTATCCTCTCTTCCTGCTCTCTCTACTCTATCTCTCCCTCTCTCTCTTCACTTTTTCTTCTCTCCTCTCTCTCACTCTCTTTCTCTCTCTTTGTTTCATTCTCCTCTTCATCTCCCTCTTCACTCTCTCTCCTCGTTGCTGCACATTCTCTCACGCACTTCAATGTGACACCCGCTCTTTCGAGGAGAGGGAAATTTACTTACAAATTTGTGGGATTTTTTATTTCTGCATTATATTTTAAAAATAATAAATATAAATAAAATAAATGTATTTACAATGCATAGGAAATAACGTTGCTACTAAACTAGGCATTAATGACGCATATACGTATGCGTCTCTAATACCTATGGTATTAGCGTCACAAATTCTTATGCATCACTAATAAATTTTATTTTATTTTATTATTTTTAATATATAATATTTAATAAAAAATCTAAAAATGAAAATTAAATTCCTCAATCTCTCTTTATTCTCTCTCTATACACAATCCCTCTTCTTTCTCTCTATTCTCTCTGTCTATATCTTCCCACTTTCTCTCTCTCTTATGCTTCTCTCTCATCTCTCTTCACTCTTTTCTCTCACCACTTCCTCTTTCTTATCTTGCTTCTCTCTCTTCTCTCTCCTCTCTCACTCTCTCTTCTTTTTGTCTCTCCTCTCTCTACCCTCTTTCACACTCCTCTCCAGTCTATCTCTTCTCTCCCTCTCCACTCTCCCCCTTTCTTCTCTCTCATCTCCTCTCTCTTTCCCCTCCTCTATCTTCCCTCTCCACTCTCTCTCCTCCCTCTTCTCTATATCTCTCTCTTCACTCTCTTTCTCCTCTCTCGCTCTCTCTTCACTTTCTTTCTCTTCTGTTCACTACTCTCTTCCTTCTCTCTCACTCATGCGCTTGACCGTGAGCCCCATCTCTGAGGATGAGTGAGAAAAAGTAGGAAAATTTTATGAATTTTTTAATAATTTATTTATTATATATTCAAATAATAAATATTAATTTAAATATATTATATTTTGTTTTTAAAAAAATTTAATATTTGTTTATTATATACATAAATAATACAAATAAATTAAAATAAAACTATTTGCAATGTTTTTTTAAAAAAATTATTTTTTTAAATAACCTTATTTTAATTGTGGCAGTTTTTAAGCGTCACTAATAATACCATTATTTGAGACAATTGTTTAGAAGCATTGCTTATAAGTAATATTTGTGGCGCTTTTATAAAAGCGTTGCAAATTGTTCTAAATATTTTATTTTTGAAAAATTATAACTATTACTAACCTTTTTAAAAAGTGTTGCAAATTGTTCAATTTTTTTTATTTTTTTAACTTATAACTATTAGTGAACCTTTTTAAAAAGTGTTGTTAAAAATACTATTATTAGTGATGCTTTTGAAAAAACATCGCAAATAGAAAACTATTAGTGATATTTTTTAAACAACGTCGCTAATAGTTATTTTTTTGTGACATTTTTAAAAGCGTCACAAATGGTAGTTGTTAGCAACACTTTGTATTGCGTCTCTAATAAAAGTGTCGCTACAAGTCCTTTTTGTTATAGTTGGACATGCATAAAATAAAAAATATATATTAATTAGGGAAGCATTTTTAATGCTCCACTCTGATAATGAGCCCAACACGAGGAGTATATGGGAAGCCTTGATATATGAAATTAATGGTGCACACACTAACGCACATTGGCGCCAGTAAATGCAAGGGAACCCTCGATATATGGGATCAATGGAGCACATGCTAGTGCACATTTGTGCCAATACACTAGCGGAAATGTGTGTTAGTGTGTGCACGATTGATCTAAAATATTAATGGTTCCCATGCATTCCTTAAGTTGGGCTCATTGTCACAGTGGAACATGAAAAACTCTTCCATGAATCAGTGCCCATGTGAGTTAACTGATCAAATAAAACAGAGGTTAATGCCCTTTGCTCTAATAATTCCTTGGTACAAAACAAAAGATAATAAAATCGTGTACCAAATAATAACTTTGCAATAGTTCACTAGAATAAAACAATGGGTAATTAATTGTCTCATACATCAAAATAACTCTGCAAACATAGGATATATGCTCTTTTGTTCGATAATAACTACATAGCCTAACATATAGCCATAAATAACATATAGATGTAGTTCTAATCTATACTACATAAAAAGAATCGCCCAAGCTTTGAATTTTCAAAGAAAAAAGACCGTTTCACCACCATATCATGGGTAATTACATGTTTTTGGATTAAAAGGTATGTAAATATAGTACTTTGGTGTGATTGATGCCTGGAATTCAGGACTAAAATTTATTGTGGATGAAGAAAAGAAGTGAGGAAAGAAAAAGAAAGAGAGAGAGACAAAAAGAAAGAAAAGGAAAAGGAAAAAATTGATAGAAAAAAGAGGAACCACGTGGGAGAAATTCTCTCCCCTCTTTCTTCTTGCCTGTGAGTTTAATCTAGACGAGTATAATAGATTATTAAATTGTCCCTGGTCCAATTATCACTATAAGATTCTTCATATGCCCCTTTTGGTTGAGGGGCAATTGGTTAGTGCGTGAAGATTGTGTGTGTGTGTGGGTAGGGGAGGGTTAAAAAGAACGACTTTTGAAAATTGCAAGCATGGAGAATTTTAGCCCGCGTGCGAGCAAAATTTTGCTTATGGAGGCTTTTTACGACGCTTGACAAAATGTGCAAAAGCGAGTGAGAGTGAGAGAGTGTGTGAGAGGAGAGAGGGAGGGAGCAGAGAGGAGATAGAGAGAGGAGAGAGAGCATGGAGAGAGAAAGGAGGGCATAGAGAGAGATGAGAAGAGAGAAAAGAGAAGAGAGAGGGGGAGGTGATACGGAGAGAGAAGAGAGAGAAAAGAGGAGAGTGACACTTATGCGTCGCTAATACCGAAAGGCATTAGCGACCCATGCCGATATATGTCGCTAATAAAAATATTTTATTTTTTAAAAAAATTATAATTAAAATTTTTTTTCCACTCCCTTCTCTCTTTCCTCTCTCTGTTTAGCCTCTCTCCTATCACTCCCCCTCTCCCTATCTCTCTTTTTCTCCTCTCTCCCCTCTCCGTCTCTCGGCCTCACTCTCTCCTCTCTCTCTCCCTCCCCTCTCCTCTCTCCTCCCTCTACAGTCTCTCCCTTCTCTCTCTCCTCACTCTCTCCCTCCTCTCTCTCTTCTTTTTCTCTCCTTTCTCTGCTCCCTCTCTCTTCTCTCTCTTCCCTATCTCTCTCTCCTCACCCTCTCTCTCTAGCTACCCTCTCTCTCCTCTCTTTCTTCCCTCTTCCTCACTCTTTCTCTCTCTCTGCACTCTCTCTCCTCTTCTCTCTCTCTATGCACACTCTCTTCTTCTCTTTACTCTCTCTCTTTTATTATAAATTATATTTTAAAATTAATAAGAAAACTTAAGAATTAAAATTTATTATATATAAATAGTAAAAGTTTAATCTATTATTGACACTACCTTTTATTGAAAATTTAATATTTATTTATTATATATACAAATAATAAATATTGAATAAAATATATTATATTTATAAAGTTTATTTTAAAACATTAATATTTATTTATTATATAATTATTTATTAAATAAAGTTAATTAATAAAGCTATTAGAGACGCACTATTAAAAGCGTCGCTAATAACCTAACTATTAGCGACTTTTATAGCAAAGTATCGTGATTATGAATACTATTAGTGATGTTTTTTTATAAGTGTCACGAATAATTCTAAATTTTTGATTTTTGATTTTAATTTTGTAACTATTAGTTACGCTTTTTGTCGCTAATTGGGTAATAATCAGCGACACTTTTAAACAAATGTCGCTATTGTTTAAACGATAATTAAAATAGATATCTTTTAGTGACACTTATTTCAAGCATAGCTAATAACTATGCTATTAACGACGTTTATCATAAAGCTTCGCTAATATATAACTATTAGCGATGCTTTGTATTAAGCGTAGCTAATAGATAATTTTTTTGCAATGCTTTTTTTGTCGCAAGTAGTGGTTTTTAACGACACTCTTAGTTGCGCCACTAATAAAAACATCATTAATAAAAATATCACTAATAGTACATTTTCTTGTACTTATATCACTCTGACTCTGACTCTCTTCTCTCTTCTCTCTTCATCTATCATTCTCTTCTCTTCGTGTCTTTTCACACTCTCCTAGTTGCTCTTTTTTCTCTCACTCACTTCAACATGACGCTAGCTCTTACGAGTAGAGGGGAATTTAATTGTATTTTTAGTTATTTTTTATTAATATATTATATTTAAAAAAATATAAATAAAATAAATATTGTTATAACACATAGAAAAAAGCATCGCTACTAAACTATATTGGTATTAGTGACATATATCCATATGCGTCTCTAATACCTAAGGTGTTAGCGTCAATAATTCTTATGCGTCACTAATAAATTTTATTTTATTTTTAATAAAAATCTAAAAAAATTTAAATTAAATTCCTCCATCTCTTTCTACTCTAACTCTATACACACTCCCTTGTTTCTCTATGCTCTCTCGCTATTTTCTCTCTCTCTACCCACTTTCTCTCACTTTTATCCTTCAATGTCATCTATCTAAACTCTTTTCTCTCTCTCTCTCTCTTCTCTCTTTACTCTTTTCTCTCTCTCTCTCTCTTCTCTCTTCTCTCTTCACTCTCTTCTCTCTTTTCTCTTTTCTCTTTTCTCTCTTCACTCTTTTCTCTCTCTCTCTCTTCTCTCTCCACTCCCCCTTTATTCTTTCTCTCTCTCTCTCTCTCTCTCTCCGATCTCATTCTCTCCTCTCTCTACCCTCTTTTACTCTCTCCACGCTCCCTCTTTCTTCTTTCTCTTCTCACTCTCTTTCCTCTCACTCTCTCCACTCTCTCTCCTCCCTCTTCTCTATATCTCTGTCTTCACTCACTTTCTCCTCTCTCACTCTCTCTGCACTTTCTATCTCTTCTGTTCACTCCTCTCTTTCCTTCCTGTCATTCACGCTCATGAATGTGAGCCCCAACTCTAAGGAGGAGAGGGGAAAATGTAAGAAAATTTTACGAATATTTTATAATTTTATTATTATATATTATATATTAAAATAATAAATATTAATTTAAATATATTATATATATATATATATATATTTTAAAATATTTATATTTATTTATTATATATTAAAACAATACATATAAATTAAAATAAATCTATTTTTAATGCTTTTTAAAAAGCATCACCAATAATTTTAAATAATTTTATTTTATTTGTGACAAGATTTTTAAGCACCCCGCTAATAATACCACTATTTGAGACGCATGTTTAGAAGCATCACTTATAAGTAGACATATCTAGCCATCGCCAGAGTGCAAGGAAGAAGAAGAAGAAGATATAAATAGGAGGGGGAGGAGGAGGAGTTGAAAAAGGTGGGGAAGAGGAGGTAAGGCCACTGGAGGAGGAGCTAAGGCCGCCATAGAATTTGTAATCATCTGAATCGCATCACCAACAGAGTTGGAGAATGAGACGTAGAATTACATTAGTTTGGGTTTTAAAGGATAGAAAATATGGGGGTTTACGGGGTTAACAGATTTAAGTAAAAAATCACTAAATTTTTTACTCAAATAGGGTAACCACGTGATTATTAAGGTAGATATATTTTTACACTGCTGAAACTATTCCAAAATTTTTCCGAAACGAAATGAAACAAAATGAACCAGACATAACCCCACCGAAATGAAGTGAAAATGAAACTTTGTTACTATGTTCTTCAGCTCCCTCACCTTCTTTTTAAGGACTCATTTCTAAACTACACCATGGAGTTTCTTTAGTTTGTTGGATACATTCATGACATATAAACCGGTGCCAAAGATTTGACAAATGAAGATCAAATGCTTGCCAAAGAGCATGCAACTATGCTACATCAGCCTAAACTTGCCCCTCATCACAGTTTCCAAAACAAGATATTGAAAATTGAAGAGGCATCAATTTGTCATCACAGATAAGTGTTTCAAGCTCCTCATTTTTTAATAAGATTAGCCTGCTCTTAATAACAAAACTTTTGACATGGCCCAGATGGAATTACTTGTCGCTGTAAATTCTAAGAGAACTAGCTTTGTCACAGAAAAAGGTGGGGGATTCGTGGTAGGACTGGAATGTTCATGATAACACATGAGCTATATGTGAAAGTTGCTTCCGCCCCTACAAGCATTTTATTTCATTACAATTCCAAGTTTCTCACGGATGACGTCCAAGTCAAAACCTCTCGGAATCCTTTTTTGGTCCTCTTACCTGGTGTGCACAAGGATATCTTCCACCGGAAAGGAGCAGTCAATAATCGGGATCAATGGCACACACAAGTTGCTTTCATTGGTGGAGGATATTTTTTTACTAGATTTTAATTTGTTAATAGAGAAAGGGTAGTTATAAATACTTTTAAGTAATACGAAGTAGCTTAAATATTTGACTTTGAAATTTGTTCTTCACAGGCCTTGAAGTTGCTGAAAGCATCAGCCATCAACAACCCCTTTGAGTTTAGTTTTCGGCGATTGTTAAAATTAAAGGAAAGTGAGTAGCACCATGAAGATCTATGCCAACTTAGGTCAATGAAATGGAAGGCCTCCATGGATCATCATTGTATTACTACATTGGTTTTTGCGTACGGGTTGAATGATGCTAGTTCATAAAATAGTACTTCGAGTTATTGTTGAATGAAGGCCGGGTAACTGTTGTGCGCAGTCCATTCTTTCAATTTCTTCGTCTCTTTCAAATCATAGTGATCTTGAATATACTCTATACGGTTGACGTGTTCATGTTTTGGGATTATATAATTGCGCCTCAAATGTCTGACGCGATAATATTGACTTTCAAAGTCAATTGCAGCAGCATGTTCATTCAACATATCTGCACTGCATGGAGCTCAACTTGTTCCTATTAATAATGGGTACGAAATTAAGGAAATCTGTTTGCATTCTTTCTCTGTTCTTTCTTAGTGACGTCCCATGCATGTATTTGACGCATGCAATTTCGCCCATATATATACTTGTGTTCGTTTTAGGTCAAACATATTGTGCTGACCGTGACCAACTTTCGTGACATTCTTGTTCAAAATGCCAGAAACCAAGACGGATTCCAGTTCAAAATGCCGCGGCGGAACCTTGTATATAGTGGTGCACTCGAATGGCCAAAACCATAAACACAAACGCAACCTCAACACTCATGGATGTGATATCTCTTCTCTCATGGCCTTCCCTTCTTTCTCTCTTCTTCCTCATTGGAGTGGTGCTTTTGAACCAAAGGAAGAAGAGGGCGAGAGATGGCAAACTTCCCCCAGGACCCAAAAGGCTTCCCTTCGTTGGCAATCTGCACCAGCTCACAATTGAACCCCACCGTGCCATGGCCAATCTAGCTAGAGAGCATGGCCCCCTCATGTACCTGCAGCTAGGCTGCCTGCCCCATGTCATAATTTCAAATGCCAAGTACGCCGAAGAGGTTCTCAGAACCAAAGATATTGATACAGCAAGCAGGCCAGAGATGCCATCCTTTAAGAAGCTCACGTACAATTTCAGGGACCTGGTTTTTGCACCTTACGGAGAATACTGGAGGCACATTAGGAAGATCTCCACACTTGAGCTCTTTACAGTCAAAAGGACGCAGTCATTCCGACCAGACCGAGAGGAGGAGGTGGCCAAGATGATGGAATCAATATCAAAATGTTGCATGAGGGGTGGAGTTGCGAATCTCAGTGAGATGACCATGGCTCTCGCCAACAATGTGACGTGCAGGATTGCTCTTGGGAGGAGCCATGTTGAAGAAGCTGAGAAAAGCAAATTTCAAGGGCTTATCAAAGAGGTTCAGGCGATGATGGCAGGTTTCTTTGTGGGTGATTACTTCCCAATGTTGGGGTGGATTGATTCTCTCACAGGGATGTCCGGTAGGCTAGACAAGGTCTTTAAGGAGTTCGATGGATTCTTCGAGGCCGTCATTGATAAGCATCTCTCAGACAAGAAGGACACATCTGAGCAAGAGGACTTTGTTGATGTCATGCTCAGAGTTCAAAAGGAGTTCGGCCTCACAAGGGAGCACATCAAAGGCAATCTAATGGTATGTAGAATGAAGTTATTGCATCATACACGTGCTAACTTGCCCATTTTCTCTTAATCTTATGGCCAGCTAATTAAAGTCTTTAATTGTGGACCTTTTTTCTCTTGCAGGATATTTTTATTGGAGGTACAGACACAAGCTCATCTTCGATGATATGGGCGATGACAGAACTATTGAAGAACAAGAAAGTGATGACGAAAGCACAAGAGGAAGTTAGAAGAGTTGTTGGCAGCAAGGGAAAAGTGGAAGAGAGTGACATTAAGCAACTTCATTATCTGAATGCAATAATAAAGGAGACACTAAGGTTGCACCCACCAACTCCTATTATCCCCCGTGCAGCCACACAAAAATGCACTCTTGGTGGATATGAAATTGAGCCCAAAACTAGTGTTCTCATCAACATATTTGCTGTTGGACGAGACCCAGAGTCATGGGAAAATCCGAACGACTTTCTGCCTGAGAGGTTCCTGGAGAGCTCCATTGATTACAAGGGGCAGCATTTTGAGCTGTTGCCCTTTGGGTCTGGCCGGAGGATATGCCCGGGGATGCATATTGGCGTGGCCATTGTGGAACTGGCTCTTGCAAATCTTCTCTACTCATTTAACTGGGATATTCCGGCCGGGCTTGCTGAACAAGTTATGGATCTCAGCGAAACAATTGGAATCACTGTGCATAAGAAATGTCCGCTTCTTCTGGCTCCCTCAATTTACACTCCTTAGATGGTCCTGTAATTTTTATATTATTGTAATTTGTTTCATTAATGTGTACTTCGATTCTTATTCATTCTTACAACAAATTATACTCTCTCCTATATTAATAGCTACATATTTTTTCAGAATGATCCAAAATTAGTTTAATTTTGAAAACAAATTGTAGATATCACAATAGCTCGTGTGTCGGGGCAGTCAAACCTTCCTGCCCCTATTTTAAAGCCTACCGCACATTAAATTGCACAGCCTAAGCATGTAATGTTCGAAACGGAAATATATGTGCAGTGGCTATTCATTTGACTGGGAATATGTGAGAAATTTTGTGCTGGAGTGTCTTGGTGGATGATTTGTTGATGGAAAAAGTCAAATCTTTTCAAATTGCATGCCCATCGATTTGTGCGTGATGCATTGAATGTCAGTGATTGAGAGTCGATGAAATTTATTATAAGAGTTAAGTTATATATGTCAAGAATGTATTTTATTTTTCAAATAGGGTTGATTAGTAGTACTCCAAGAAAAGTAGGCCCTACTCATCATCGATACTTTAACGTTTAAATTCTTGACGCATAAAAATTAATGTCAATAAAGTATTTTTCTTATATAAGGGCAGATAAAACTTAATTTGCTTACGCCTAAGATGAAGATAATAGACATTAATTGCATGCTTGAGATCCTCCGTGAACATTTGAAACATTCTGACCTGCAACTTACGTACAAACAAGACCAAAAATTCTGTATTCATTGCATAATCAAATACCATATCATATCTAGTTGCAATGTTTTTTTTTAAAAAAAATATTATATGGACATGCATAAAACAAAAAATATATATCAATGAAGGAAGCATTTTTAATGCTCCACTTTGACAATGAGCCCAGCGTAAGATGTATATGGGAACCCTTGATATATGAGATTGATGGTGCACACAATTAGTGCCAGCAAATGCATGGGAACCTTAATATATGATATCGATGGCGCACTGTCACGGGGATGCCCGGGGAATGCCCGTCGTGCGTCACTCGCAAGGCTAAACAACCAGGAGAGTAAGCCTTTTTTCGTCAAGGTCATGGTCTCGTGCCATTCGACTAAGCGTCTAGCCTGCGAAGCCAAACAACGAACTTATTCGAAGCCGGACGTGGGAACGTATCAGGACCTTTCCCAAGCGAGTTGGCCAGAGTGGGACACCTCCTTGGTATGCATGGATCCAACTTTGGCAACCCAGACTTCTGGAACATCCATCTCAGCCAAGTGCATGCAAGGGTCTTTGTATCCAACAAGGACATAAGGCCGGACGGCCGCCCAACTGGTCGGAGAGCCCCATCCCCCAGCGGATGGGGCTCCTGGCATGATAGCTAGCAAGGCAATAAGCCTTCGTTGCTATCTGAGACAACCTATTGCAAGGCTAGGCATCATAGCAACAGCTTTGTCATTTCAACTCACCATGTCCCCCCCTATATAGTATAAGAGATTTCTTGCTTTTCTCTGGAGTAGTAGCCAAAGTAGCCGTACGGGCATTGTATCTCGGAATTTCACCAAACTGCCAGAGAACACTCCCAAGGACCCTCTAACACTATATAGGGGGGAGGGGACATCTTAAGTATCTAAATATGTGCTAGTTGGCCATGTGCCCCAACATAGCCAACTATGTGTGCGCATTGTTGCGTGCTTTCTGCGCAGCATTGCACACACATGTTGCACAACGTTGCGGGCCTTCCTTGCAATGCCTGCACACATGATATGCAACAAAGGGCAGTTCCCATAATGTATGCATACCTCGTATACAACACTTTCCCACGTGTATACACCCCAGCATGTGTCACTGGTAGCCTGCTCCGCTACCCTGTGACACTCTACCCCACTTGACTCGTTGACGTCCTCGTCAACGGTACGGCTCTAGAAGGTCTTGCTCTTGCTTCCAACCATGACACAACATTGCGACGAAGGGTTAACTCTTTTCTTGCGACACTGAGATCTATGCACACCACGGCTTGGATAATCCTATATATTGCACATAGTAGCGAACATTAGTACCAGTACACTAGAGTTAATGTGCACTAGAGTGTGTGCTGTTGATCTCAAATATCAAGGGTTCCGATGCATTCCTTATTTTGGGCTCATTGTAAGAGTGAAGAATGAAAAACTATTTTATGAGTTAGTGCCCATGTGAGTTAACTAAGAAAGAAACAAAGATTGATGCCCTTTGCTCTAATAATTCCTTAGAAAAAATAAAAGATAATAAAATCATGTACCAAATAATAACTTTGCAATAGTTTATGAGAACAAAACAATGGATAATAAATTGTCTCATACATCAAAAGTACGAAATAACTTTGCAAACGAAAGATATGCATGCTCTTTTGCTCAATATTAACTTCATAGCCTAACATATAGTCGTAAATAACATATAGATGTAGTACTAATCTATACTAAAGAAAAAGCATTGGTCAAGGCTTGAATTTTTTTTTAAAAAAAAGACCGGTTTTGCCATCATACCATGGTTAATTACATGTTTTTGGGTTAAAAGGTGTGTAAATATGGTACTTTGGTGTGATTGATATGCTTGGAATTTAGGGCTAAAATTTTTTGTGGATGAGAAAAAAAGAAGTGAGGAAAGAAAAAGAAAGAGATAGAAAGAGACAAAGACATAAAGAATGAAAAGGAAAAGGAAAAGGAAAAGAAAAAAGAAAAAAAGATAGAAGAAGCGGTGGATCGGGAGCATAATTGCGTAGGAGACATTCTCTCCCGCCCTTTTCTTCTTGCATGTGAGATTAATATGCATCTTGAAGAATATAATAAATTACTAGATTACCCCTAGTCTAATTATCTAAGAAAGATAATGACTGTGTTCTAGCCTATTTGCACAAAGTTTTTATACGTATCAAAATCAAGTAAATATTCTCTCAAAACTCACTTATGATGTGTCAAATAATCAATTATAAGCATTCAATCTACACATGAACATACAACAATTTTAACATAGAAAACCAAAACTCGTGTAAAAAACCACGATAATTCTAAAGTGGAACCAAATCAATTCACTACTTCCAAGTAAGACAATTTACATTGATACAAGAAAACTACCAACTTTGTTTTGATTCTAGCACAAACTCCTTTTGTTTAAATCTCCACAATTTTTTTTTCTGGCCTTCAAATCTTCTTCCTCAAGCACTTGAAACTTTTTTTTTCTACTTGGTTTGTCATTGTCTTCTTGTAGCCCTCAACAAGCTTATCTTATTGTATAGATTTTGGCCTCCTTAGAACCTTTAATCTCCCTTCGAAGATATGCTGCAACTCCTCTTTGAAATATTTCTATGAAATGTCCTTAGCTCTCAAAAAGCTTCATAAATTCATCATTGATCTTCAACTCAAAAATTTATATACATCATCCTTAGAAAATAATAAGTAAAAGGTATGAACCCTTCTTATTTAATCTTTTTCAGGTTTTTCTCTATCAAAATTCATGATTTCTTATCATTTATATAGCTCTAAGTCTTTGGCTTAAACAAGGAAAGATATTGAATTTGCAATAGCTTAATTACGATAACTAATCCTTAAAAGCGATCGATCGTTCCAAATAGCAATTGATCATTCACTGTTTATTTTGTAAACAATACTTCAAGTGATTGATCGATTAATCCATGTGATCGATCAATAACTCTTGGCTTCGTTTTACACAGGCCAAAATTATATGCCAATCGATCTTTCCATCAAGCCCTCTGTCTAGTAATCGATCTTTATGTATGTCTTTTTATGTTTTTGCTACTTTTACCTAAAATTCCTAAAACCCCTTAAATCACTTGTGAAACTTCTCCAAGTGCTTTTGGTGTGCAAATGTGATCTGAATAAACTTCTAAAACCTTCACATTATTTAGTCATTTGTCTTGAGCTATAAGACTATGTCTGCTCTTATTTTTAAAGTTTTTCAATTTTAGATATGACTTGACCACAACAACTTCTCATCAAATTCTAAGACTAAATACATATCTAAGGTTTCTAGGCATAATTTTGACAAAAAAATTTGCAAATAAACTTGACATACGAGGCATATGTTTATACATTGCCTCCCTCATACATTTGAGTATCTTCCCCTCTGCATCTCCTTTGTCTTTTATCTATCACCTCCGCTGATAGTCGGCTCGCCAATTGGCCATCATAGGCTCTGCCCCGGCTGAGTGACAATAAGGATAGTTGTCCCCTCATTTCTCTTTTCCTCATATGTCCTGATGCGGAAAGGGTGTTTTTATAGATTTATTTTTTTACCCCACTGACCGCCGACTATCCACCAGCCTCCTATTGTTGGCCCCCATCTGAGGCTAGCAGTGGCCATGGATAGCTGCTCTTGGCCCTTTCCACTCATTCCCCTACCCTGCACTGTTAACAAGCCCCTATTTCTTTTTTTTTTGTCTCACTTTTTCCATCACCAACCACATGCTGGTTTGTGATCTACTCCTTAGCTCAGTGACAACAAAGGGTCATCTACATTGTCCTCGCTTGGCCTCAGACCAGGCCGTTGTACCACCGCCTTCTGCCCTCCTTTGAAAATTTAGTGAAAAAACCACCCCTTCTACTCTATCATGCAACTGTTGTTGGTCCCCAAACTCTAGTTTACCTCCATTTTGTCTTTGGCATGGCGACAGCCTCGTGAACCTTGCTCTATCCCCTTGGCCTTGCTCCATCCCTTCTCAACCTTGAAAACCCCCTCTAACACTATTTATACCATTGATCACCCATGCAGGTTTGCATGTATGCATTTTAGAGTAATGGCGCTGGTTTTACACTGCCTGACCGTCAGGTGGCACTACCACTGAGTGGATGCAACCACCAGGACCCTCATCAACCTCTTCTCCATCCTTCAACACCTAAGCATGCCCTTCGATTCTCTTTTGACAGTCGGCGATGCAAAATTTTCACCATCAGGTGATGTTCACATTGCTTTTTGGAGTCTTGTGGCCAGCCAAGTGCTTCATTGCCCTAGCCAACTTTCAATTTATCTCTGACTCATGAGCAAACCAAGATGCTTATTTCCTCAATCAATGGCTCGACATTGAGTTACAAAGAGAAAAGGATCATTAGAAATCCAAGGCACCCTTAATAAATTGACAATATTCTTCAAGATCCATTTTCAATATGAACATTGGAAAAAAAGATGAGCAGCAGATTCATAATCATTCTTACATAACACACATCGAATAATCAGTAATATTCCTCTTCCTTGAATTTTATCCAGTGTAAGTAGACAAGTATGCATCATAAGCCAAACAATAAAAGAGTATCTAGGTATATGATGTTTATACCAAATAAGACTAGACCATTTAATTCTGGACTTGTGAGTTCTCACCACATTATAGGCTGAGGTATAGGAGAATTTACCCGAAGGCGACAACCACCAAGAGAATCACCAAAAGAAAATCTCCACTGATCATAAATCAAACAATCTAACACCTTTTCTAGAAGATTGCTAGAGTATTGTCCATGAATTCTTCTTCCAAAATTTTGTAATAGAATATAATTCCCAGCCCATGGATCAAGCCAAAAAATTGTTTTCTGGCCAGCTGTAATGTTATATCTCACATATTTTATGAAAGAAGGTCAGATAGACATAATTTGTTTCCACGCATATAAGTTAGAGACACAAATGTGATAAACCCAAATAGTAGACTTTTGAATGTAATAAGATTGAATCCAACGAACACAAAGAGAATTCTCATATGTAATTAATTTCCACATCAATCTACGAAGACTAATAGAGCACCAATGTTGAATAGATCGCAAGCCCAACCCTCCTTCAGATTTTCGTGTACAAACTTTGTTCCAAGATAAAGGTCTATAACCTTTGACCATCCCTCCCAAACCATAAGGAGTAGCTATGTTTATCTTTTCAGAATGATCCAAAACTAGTTTATTTTGAAAAACCAAATGTAGCTATTAATGTTGCATGAATGAAATAGTTCTTTTCAATAGGGATATATTTGTTAGCATGTAATGTTTGAAATGGAAAAATAAATGCTAGGCTTGTGTTGATTATGCGAGACTAGAAAGTGTAAGAGCAATATTGATTTGGCTAATTACATCAGGCACGTTGAAGGAAATAGTTAATTTGCACCACCTCTTGCTCAACGCATTGCAAGTTGTTTGATTACAATCCAATATCTCGTGTGTAGGGGTAGTCAAACCTGTCCGCCTCTATTTTAAAGCCTACAACACAATGAAATTGTGCAGCTTGAGGTTGTGAGGTTCAAAAAAGAAACATGTGTGCTATGACTATTCATTTGAAAAAGAATATGTGAGAAATTTTGTGCAAGAGTGTCTTGATGGGTGATTAATTTGTAGATGGAAAAAGTTAAAACTTGCCAAATTGCACGTCCATCAATGTGTGCCTTATGAATCGCATGCTAGTGATTGGGATTCGATGATATTTATTGTAAGAGTTAAGTTTTATATGTCAAGAATGTATTTTATTGTTCAAACATGGTTGATTAGTAGGGCTCCAAAAAAGTGGGCCCTACTCAAAAACAATACTTCAATGCTAAAATTCTAGATTTGTAAAAATTAACTTCACTGAAGTATTTTTCTTATCATGAGGGCACATAAATCTTAATCCACTTACGCCCAAGATGAAGAGAATAGATGTTGGGTGCTTGGGATTCTACATGAACATTTGCAGCATTCTAACATGCACGTAATCATTACATAATCAAATACCATATCATATCTAATTACAAAAATTAAAACAATAGCATTATAATGGACACTACAAGAAAAAATACTATTAGCGATGCTTGAACGCTTTCAAGCATAGCTAATTGTCATAAAAGCTTCTCTAATGACTATTAGCTATGCTAAAAAAGCATAAAAAAAAATCCAGCTGCTATTGCTCATTAGCAACTGATATTACAAAGTGTCGCTAACAGCATGCTATTAGTGACAATCTCGTTTGCGCCGTTAAGACTATATTATTAGCAACAATATCTATCAAGCATCACTATTAATATAATATTACAGACATTTTTTAAATGGTCGCTACAATAAACTTTTAGTTAAAAAATTAACAAAAAACAAAAAATATTAAAAATACAATTATTAGCAATGCTTTATAAAGCGTCGCTACTAAAAAATAATTTTTTTAAAATATTTCAACACTATTAGCGACACTCTTAAAGAGCATCGCTAATCACATTAGATTATGTTAACAGTCTCAGTGATGCTCTATAAGAGTGTCACTCTATATTATAAGAGCTTTCGCTCTATAAGAGTATTGCTAGTAAAAAACTAAATTAGAAAAATCAATTCAATGTACTAGCAATGCTTTTGAAAGTGTCACTAATTTGTTAAAAAAAGTTATTAGTGATGCTTTTGAAAGTGTCACTAATAACAATAAATTTTCTTTTTCATAATAGATCCCACCTTTATGGGAGGAGCACCGGAGTCCGACACCCCCTCCTTCGGCAATGGCAGGGAAGGGGGGAATGAGTTTCGGCCTCTTGCAGAAGAATCCGAAGGCCCTCCTCCAACTAGAAAAGGCGAATGAGGAGGGGGGGAGGAGAACAAGATTAGGAGGGGGAGCGGGGAGAAGGAGGAAGATGAGGGCATCGCCGGAATCCGGTGGCTGAGCCACATCCAATGCCAGGGGAGAGAGGGGGTGGGGAACCAAACTCTGGCTCTTGGAGACCCCTCCAGTAACTTCGATGGCGGGGGGTGGGGGGAGAAAATTAAAGCAAAGGAGGGAGAGAGAGGGGAGAAGTGAGAGGGAGGAGGGGGTGGGGGGCCAGAATCTGGCTCATTCATCGGCTACTGCTTGGAGAAGGGATGAAATGGAAAACAAAGGGCGGGACTGAAGGGTGGGAAGAGAGGGGGTGAGTGAGGAGGAAGAGGGGTGGAGAGTTGGAGGTGGGAGGGAGGAGCCGAATTCCGACACCCCGGAGTACAACGTGCGGCTAGGAGGAAGGGAGAGAGGGTGGGAGTAGAGGAGGAATAACTGGTGAAAATAGGGGCAGGAAAAAAAGATAGAGGGAGATAGAAGAGAGAGAAAAAAGAAGAGAGAGGAAAAGAGAACATAGAGAACCAAGAGAAAGAGAGAGAGTGTGTGAGAAGAAGAGAGAACAAAAAGAGATCTAGAGAAAGTGAAAGAGTGTGCAAGGAGGAGAGAGAGTGTGTGAGGAGGAGAAAAAGAAGAGAGTGTGAGGAGACAGAGAAGATAGAGCTAGAAGAAAGAGATAAGTGGGAGAGAGATCTAGAGTGAGTGTGTGAGGAAAGAGCGAGTGTGAGAAGAAGAAGAGAGAGAGAACTGAGAGAAAAAAGAGAATAGAGAGAGATCTAGACAGAGTGAGAAGAGAGAGTTTGAAGAGGGGAAAGAGAGTGTTTGAGAAGAAGACAGAGAGAAGAGAGAGAAAGAAAGAGAAGAGAGAGAGATCTAGAGACAGTGTGAAACAGAGAAGAGAGAGGACGGGGAATAAAGAGAGAGAATAGAGAGAGGAGAGGAAAGGGATTTTGTTTAAAAAAATTAAGCCTATTTGTAATGTTTCTTAAAGAGCATCGGAATAGTTATATTTACAACTCTCTTAACATAGCATGGCAAAAAGTACCTTTTTTATGAGTTTTTGTACTATTTACGAGGCTCATAAGTAGTGTACCAAATAGTGTAAAAAGTAATGACGCATGATTTTGCATTGCTACTGTCTTAACTATTTGCAACTTTTCTCATAAGTGTTGCAAATAGTACAACAGTTGCAACACTTACATAGAAGCATCACAAATAGTATAACAGTTGCGACACTGATTAGCATCGCTACAATTATAAGTATTTGCGATGCTCACAAAACGGTCATTTTTTTAACCCCTCTCTTATCTCTCTCTTTACCTTTTCTCTCCTCTCTCACACTCCTCTCTCTCTATCTCTTATCTCTACCCTTCCTTCTCTCTTTCGCTACCCACTTTTCTCTCGCTACCCTCTCTCCTCTCTCTCTACATCTCTCTCTCAACCCTCTCTCTCCTCGCTTCTCTCTTTATCCTCTCTCTCTTCTATATCTCTATCCTCTCAAACTCTCCCTCCCCACACTTTCTCTCTCTTCTCTATCTACCTTCTCTTTCCTCTCTCTCTTCCCTCTCTCTCTTTTCACACTCTCTCTTCCCTCTCTCTCTTTTCACACTCTCTCTTCTCTCTCTCTCTACCCTCTATCTCCTCTCTTCCTCTCTCTCACTCACTCTCTCGCTCTCTCTTCTTCCTTTGTATCTACACTCTATCTCTCCTCTCTTTATCCTCCTCTCCCTACTCTATCTCTCTTCACTCTCTCCCTACCCCTCTCTCCCTTTCTCTATCTTATCTCTCTACCCTCTCTACTCTCTCACACTCTTCATTCTCTCTATTTCAACACTATAGTATGCATCGCTAATATAAAAAAAATTTAATATAGAAAACAACATTGCTAAATTTTTTTAAAAAAATAATAGTAGTTTTTAGTAACTCTTATGGAAAGCGCCTCTAATGATGAAATATATTAAAAAAAAGAATTTCGGGTATTAGTGACCCTTTAGTAAGCATCGCTAATATGCTAAACAATTAAAAAATAAAATAGGCTTTAGCGATGCTTTTAAAAGCGTCACTAAAAACTTTATAATTTTAAAAAAAAGCTGTAGGTAGCAGACCCGGGTGATACAAGAGGAGGGGGAGGGACAGGGGAGAGGGGCTGGATTCTGATAGGACCCCCCTCCTTCCCCTCCTTTGTTGGGGGGGGGGGGGGGGGGGTGTGAGTGGGGAGGAGGAGACCGGGGAGAGGGGCTGGATTCCGGTGGGGCTAGAATCCAACCCTCTCTTCCGTCTCCCCGATCCCCTCCTCCCCTAGTCCCCCCACCTCCTTCCCCTCCTTTGAAAAACAGAGGTGGGGAAGGACCCGGCAGGGAGTGGGGGGATGGGGGAATCAGGTTCCCCGCCGAAATCCGGCCTCTAAAGGCACCTTCTCCCTCTTGCTCCCCCCTCTCCCCGAGTCCGCACCCCCCCCCCCCTCTTCAGAGGAGTGGAAGGGAGGAAGGGGTCAGTCTCCAGGAGGTGGTTTGCCAGTGGGAGAATAATGTGTGTGTGTGAGGGGGAGGGGGGGTTAAAAAGAACAATAGGTGAAAATCGCCAGCGTGGAGAATTTTAGCTAGCATGGGCAAAATTTTGCACATTAGGTTTTTTGCGACACTTTGAGTGGAAGCGTCGGAAAAAGCAGAAAGAGAGATAGAGAGAGAGACAGTGACAGAGAGTGGAGAGGGAGGAGAAAGAATGGAGAGAGAAAAGAGAAGAGAGAGGCAGAGGAGACAGAGAGAAAAAAGATAATTTTTATTTTTTTAATTTTATTAAAAATTTTCTTTCTCTCTCTCCTCTCTCCCCTCTCTGTCTCTCAACCTCTCTCTTTCCTCCCTCCCTCCTTTCTCCTCCCTCTCTCCCTCCTCTCTACTCTCTCTCTCCTCCCTCAACACTCTCTCCTCATTCTCTCCCTCCTCTCTCTCTTCTTTCTCTTTCCTCCCTCTCTCTTCTCTTTCTCCTCACCCTCTCACCTCTTTCTCCCTCTTCCCTCCCTCTCTCCTCACTCTCTCTCTACACTTTCTCTCCACAATCTCTCTCTCTTCCTCTCTTCACTCTTTCTTTTATTATAAATTATATTTTAAAATTAATAAGAAAATTTAAGATATAAAATATATTATATATAAATAGTGAAAGTTTAATCTATTATTGACACTACATTCAATTAAAAATAACTATTAGCGACATTTGTTTGAAGCATAACTAATAACATAACTATTAGTGACGTTTATAATAAAACATCGCTAATGTAACTATTAACGACGCTTTGTAATAAACATCACTAATAGTTAATTTTTTTATGACGCTTTTTTTCGTCGTAAGTAGTGGTTTTTTACGACGCTTTTGGTTGCATCGTTAATAGTACATTTTGTTATAGTGTCTCTCCTCTCTCTCTACCCTCTCTCTTCCTGCTCTCTTTACCATATCTCTCCCTCTCTCACTTTCCTCTCTCCTCTCTCTTCATACTTTCTCCTCTCTCCTATATCTCACTCTCTCACTCTCTTCGTCTCATTCTCCTCTTCGTCTCTCTCTTCACTCTCTCCCTCGTTGCTCCACTTTCTCTCACGCACTTCAATGTGACACCGGCTCTTTCGAGGAGAGGGAAATTTACTTACAAAATTTTGGGATTTTTTATTTCAACATTATATTTTAAAAATAATAAATATAAATAAAATAAAAGTATTTACAACACAGGAAATAACATCGCTACTAAACTAGGCTTAATGACACATGTACATATGCGTCTCTAATACCTAAGGTATTAGCATCGCAAATTCTTATGCCCCACTAATAACTTTTATTTTATTTTTTTTACTATTTTTAATATATAATATTTAATAAGAAATCTAAAAATCAAAATTAAATTCCTCAATCTCTCTCTATACACGCTCCCTCTTCTTTCTCTCTATCTCTCTCTACCCACTTTCTCTCTCTTATCGTTCTCTCTCATCTCTCTTCACTCTTTTCTCTCACCACTCTCCCTCTTTCTTCTCTCTCCCCTCTCACCCTCTCTTCTCTTTGTCTCTCCTCTCTCTACCCTCTTTCACACTCCTCTCCACTCTATCTCTTCTCTCTCTACACTCTCCACCTTTCTTCTCTCTCATCTCATCTCACTCTCTCTCCACTCCTCTCTCTTTCCCCTCACTCTATCTTCTCTCTCCACTCTCTCTCCTCCCTCTTCTCTATCTCTCTCTTCACTCTCTTTCTCCTCTCTCGCTCTCCCTTCACTCTCTTTCTCCTCTCTCGCTCTCTCTTCACTATCTTTCTCTTATGTTCACTACTCTCTTCCCTCTCTCTCACTCATGCGCATGAATGTGAGCCCTAGCTCTGAGGAGGAGTGAGAAAAAGTAGGAAAATTTTATGAATTTTTTAATAATTTATTTATTATATATTATAAGTTAAAATAATAAATATTAGTTTTAATATATTATATTTTGTTTTAAAAAAATTAATATTTATTTATTATATGTATAAATAATACAAATAAATTAAAATAAAACTATTTGCAATGTTTTTTAAAAAATCTTAATTTTTTTAAATAACTTTATTTTATTTGTGACAGTTTTTTAAGCATCGCTAATAATACCACTAATTGAGGCAATTGTTTAAAAGCATTGCTTATAAGTAATATTTGCGACGCTTTTACAATAGCGTAGCAAATTGTTCTAAATATTTTATTTTTGAAAACTTATAACTATTGGCAACCTTTTTAAAAGGTGATGCAAATTGTTCAAATTTTTTTTAGCTTATAACTATTATCGACCCTTTTTAAAAAGTGTCACTAAAAGTACTATTATTAGTGATGCTTTTGTAAAAACATCTCTAATATAACACTATTAGTGATATTTTTTAAACAACGTTGCTAATAGTTATTTTTTTGTGACACTTTTATAAGCGTCACAAATGGTAGTTTTTAGCAACACTTTGTATTGCGTCTCTAATAAAAATGTCGCTGCAAGTCCTTTTTGTTGTAGCTGGACATGCATAAAATAAAAAAAAAAATTAATTAGGGAAACATTTTTAATGCTCCACTCTGATAATGAGCCCAGCGCAAGGAGTACATGAGAAGCCTTGATATATGAAATTGATGGCGCACACACTAGGGCACATTAGCGCCAGTAAATGCAAGGGAACCCTTGATATATGGGATAAATGGAGCACATGCTAGTGCACATTTGTGCCAGCACACTAGCGGCAATGTGTGTTAATGTGTGCACTATTGATCTAAAATATTAACGGTTCTCATGCATCCCTTAAGTTGGGCTCATTGTTAGAGTGGAGCATGAAAAATTCTTCCATGAATCAGTGCCCATGTGAGTTAACTGATCAAATAAAATAGAGGTTAATGCACTCTGCTCTAATAATTCCTTGGTATAAAACAAAAGATAATAAAATTCTATACCAAATAATAACTTTGCAATAGTTCACTAGAACAAAACAATGGGTAATTAATTGTCTTATACATCAAAATAACTCTACAAACACAGGATATATGCTCTTTTGTTTGATAATAAGTACATAACCTAGCATATAGTCATAAATAACATATAGATGTAGTTCAAATCTATGCTACATAAAAAGAATCGGCCAAGGTTTGGATTTTCAAATAAAAAAGACCGTTTTGCCATCATATCATGGGTAATTACATGTTTTTGGATTAAAAATTGTGTAAATATAGTACTTTGGTGTGATTGATGCCTGGAATGAAGGACTAAAATTTATTGTGGATGAAAAAATGAAGTGAGGAAAGAAAAAGAAAGAGAGAGAGACAAAAAGAAAGAAAAGGAAAAGGAAAAGGAAAAAAATGATAGAAAAAAGAGGAACCACGTGGGAGAAATTCTCCCCCCCTTTCTTCTTGCATGTGAGTTTAATATCTATCGAGAAGAGTACAATAGATTATTAAATTGTCCCTAGTCCAATTATCACTATGAGATTCTTCATATGCCTGTTCTGGTTGGGGGGCGATCGGTTAGTGCGTAAAGAATGTGTGTGTGTGTGGGGGGGTGTAAAAAAAACGAATTGTGACAATCGCAAGCATGGAGAATTTTAGCCCGTGTGTGAGCAAAGTTTTGCTCATGCAGGCTTTTTGCAACGCTTAGCAAAATGTGCAAAAGAGAGTGAGAGAGAGTGTGTGAGAGGAGAGAGGGAGGGAGCAGAGAGGAGATAGAGGGAGGAGAGAGAGCATGGAGAGAGAAAGGAGGGCATAGAGAGAAGGGAAGAGAGAAAAGATAAGAGAGAGGGGGAAGTGATATAGAGAGAGAAGAGAGAGAAAAGAGGAGAGAGACACTTATGCGTCACTAATACCCAAAGTCATTAGCGACCTATCCCGATATGAGTCGCTAATATAAATTTTTTATTTTTAAAAATAAATTATAATTAAAATTTTCTTTCTACTCCCCTCTCTTTCCTCTCACTCCCTCTCTCTCATTTTCTCCACTCTCCCCTCTCCGTCTCTCGGCCTCTCTCTCTCATCTCTCCCTCCCTCCTCACTCTCTCTCCCCTCCTCCCTCCTCCCTCCTCACTATCTCTCTCCTCCCTCTACAGTCTCTCCCTTCTCTCTCTCCTCACTCTCTTCTTTCTTTCTCCTTTCTCTCCTCCCACTCTCTTCTCTCTCTCCTCCTTCTCTCTCTTCTCTATCTCTCTCTCCTCACCCTCTCTCTAGCTACCCTCTCTCTCCTCTCTCTTCCCTCTCTCCTCACTCTTTCTCTCTCTCCTTAATCTCTCTCTCCTCTTCTCTCTCTATGCACTCTCTCTTCCTCTCTTTACTCTCTCTCTTTTATTATAAATTATATTTTAAAATTAATAAGAAAATTTAAGAATTAAAATTTATTATATATAAATAGTGAAAGTTAAATCTATTATTGACACTACCTTTTATTGAAAATTTAATATTTATTTATTATATATACAAATAATAAATATTAAATAAAATATATTATATTTATAAAGTTTATTTTAAAAAATTAATATTTATTTATTATATAATTATTTATTAAATAAAGTTAATTAATAAAGCTATTAGCGATGCAAGCATCACTAATAACCTAACTATTAGCGACTTTTATAGAAAAGTATCGTTATTATGAATACTATTAGTGATGTTTTTTTATTAGTGTCGTGAATATTCTAATTTTTTGATTTTTTAATATAAATTTGTAACTATTAGTTAGGCTTTTTGTCGCTAATAGGGTAATAAATAGCGACGCTTTTAAACAAACGTCGCTATTGTTAAAACTAATATATATATATATATATATATATATATATATATATATATATATATATATATATATATATATATATATATATATATATATATATATATATATATATATATATATATTAGTGACACTTATTTGAAGCGTAACTAATAACTATGCTATTAGTGACGTTTATTATAAAGTGTTGATAATATATAACTATTAGCGATGCTTTGTATTAAGCGTAGCTAATAGTTAATTTTTTTTTCAACATTTTTTTGTCACAAGTAGTGGTTTTTAGCGACACTCTTAGTTGCGTCACTAATAAAAGCGTCATTAATCAAAATATCACTAATAGTACATTTTCTTGTAGCGTCTTTCATCTCTCTCACTCTTCTCTCTTCGTCTATCATTCTCTTCTCTTCATCTCTTTTCACACTCTCTCCTAGTTGCTCCTTTTTCTCTCACACACTTCAACATGACGCCGGCTCTTACGAGGAGAGGGGAATTTAATTGCATTATTTATTTATTATTTATTTCTATATTATATTTAAAAATAAATATAAATGAAATAAATGTTGTTATAACGCATAGGAAAAAATGTCGCTACTAAACTATATATGTATTAGTGATGTATATCCATATGCGTCTCTAATACCTAAGGTATTAGCGTCACAAATACTTATGCATCACTAATAAATTTTATTTTAATTTTTATTTTTTAAGTATAATATTTAATAAAAAATCTAAAAAAATCAAAATTAAATTCCTCCATCTATTTCTACTCCAACACTAAACACACTCTCTTGTTTCTCTATGCTCTCTCTCTATTCTCTTTGTCTCTCTCTACCCACTTTCTCTCACTTTTATCCTTCTATGTCATCTCTCTTCACTCCTTTCTCTCTCTCTCTCTCTCTTCTCTCTCCACTCCCCCACTTTATTCTCTCTCGTCTCTCCTCTCTCTGTCTCTCCTCTCTCTACCCTCTTTCACTCTCTCGTCTCCACTCTCCCTCTTTCTTCTCTCTCTTCTCACTCTCTCCATTCTCTCTCCTCCCTCTTTTCTATATCTCCCTCTTCACTCACTTTCTCCTCTCTCACTCTCTCTGTACTTTCTTTCTCTTTTGTTCACTCCTCTCTTTCCTTTCCGTCACTCACGCTCATGAATGTGAGGCAGTGGGGAAAAGTAGGAAAATTTTATGAATATTTTATAATTTTATTATTATATATTTTATATTAAAATAATAAATATTAATTTGAATATATTTTATTTAAAAAAATCTTAATATTTATTTATTATATATTTAAACTATACATATAAATTAAAATAAAACTATTTTCAATGTTTTTTAAAAAGCGTCACCAATAATCTTAAAGTTTTTTTAAATAACCTTATTTTATTTGCGACAAGGTTTTTAAGCACCCTGCTAATAATACCACTATTTGAGACGCATGTCTTGAAGCATCGCTTATAAGTAGGCAAATCTGGCCATCGCCGGAGTGCAAAGAAGAAGAAGAAGAATATATAAATAGGAGGGGGAGGAGGAGGAGTTGAAAAAGGTCGGGAAGAGGAGGTAAGGCCACTGGAGGAGGAGCTAAGGCCGCCATAGAATTTGTAATCGTCTGAATCGTATCACCGACTGAGCTGGAGAATGAGACGTAGAATTACATTAGTTGGGGTTTTAAAGGATAGAAAAAATGGGGGTTTACGGGGTTAAGAGATTAAGTAAAAAATCACTAAATTTTTTACTCAAATAGGGTATCCAGGTGATTATTAAGGTAGATATATTTTTACACTGGTGAAACTATTCCAAAAATTTTCGGAAACGAAATGAAACAAAATGAACCAGACATAACCCCACTGAAAATGAAACTTTGTTACTATGTTCTTCAGCTCCCTCACCTTCTTTTTTAGGACTCATTTCTAAACTACACCATGGAGTTTCTTTAGTTTGTTGGATACATTCATGACATATAAACCAGTGCCAAAGATTTGACAAATGAATATCAAATGCTTGCCAAAGAGCATGCAACCATGCTACATAAGCCTAAACTTGCCCCTCATCACAGTTTCCAAAACAAGATATTGAGAATTGAAGAGGCATCAGCTTGTCACCAGAGATAAGTGTTTCAAGCTCCTCACTCATTTTTTAATAAGATTAGCCTGCTCTTAATTACAAAACTTTTGACATGGCCCAGATGGAATTACTTGTCGCTGTAAATTCTAAGAGGACTAACTTTGTCACAGAAAAAGGTGGGGGATTCGTGGTAGGACCTGGAACGTTCATGATAACACATGTGAAAGTTGCTTCTGCCCCTACAGGCATTTTATTTATTTACAATTCCAAGTTTCTCATGGATGACGTCCAAGTGAAAACCTCTCGGAATCCTTTTTTTGTCCTCTTACCTGGTGTGCACGAGGATATCTTCCACCGGATAGGAGCAGTCAATAATCAGGATCAATGGCACACACAAGCTGCTTTCATTGGTGGAGGATATTTTTGTACTAGTTTTTATATTTGTTAATAGAGAAAGGGTAGTTATAAATACTTTTAAGTAATACAAAGTAGCTTAAATATTTGACTTTTAAATTTGTTCTTCACAGGCCTTGAAGTTGCAGAAAGCATCAGTCATCAACAACTCCTTTGAGTTTAGTTTTTGGCGATTGTTAAAATTAAAGGAAAGTGAGTAGCACCATGAAGATGTACGCCAACTTAGGTCAATGAAATGGAAGGCCTCCATGGATCATCATAGTATTACTACATTGGTTTTTGCGTACGGGTTGAATGATGCTAGTTCAATAAAATAGTACTTCGAGTTATTGTTGAATGAAAGCCGGGGGACTGTTGTGCGCAGTCCTTTCTTTCAATTTCTTCGTCTCTATCAAATCATAGTGATCTTGAATATACTCCATACGGTTGACGTGTTCATGTTTTGGGATTATATAATTGTGCCTCAAATGTCTGACGCGTTAATATTGACTTTCAAAGTCAATTGCAGCAGCATGTTCATTCAACATATCTGCACTGCATGAAGCTCAACTTGTTCCTATTAATAATTGGTACGAAATTAAGGAAATCTGTTTGCATTCTTTCTCTGTTCTTTCTTAGTGACGTCCCATGCATGTATTTGACCCATGCAATTTTGCCCATATATATACTGGCGTTGGTTTTAATGTAAAAAAAGATATGATCGGTAGGTCAAACATATTGTGCTGACCGTGACCAACTTTCGTGACATTCTTGTTCAAAATGCCAAGAAACCAAGACGGATTCCTATTCAAAATGCCGCGGCGGAACCTTGTATATAGTGGTGCACTCGAATGGCCAAATCCACAAACACAAAGGCAACCTCAACGCTCATGGCTGTGATATCTCTTCTCTCATGGCCTTCCCTTCTTTCTCTCTTCTTCCTCATTGGAGTGGTGCTTTTGAACCAAAGGAAGAAGAGGGCGAGAGATGGCAAACTTCCCCCAGGACCCAAAAGGCTTCCCTTCGTTGGCAACCTGCACCAGCTCACAATTGAACCCCACCGTGCCATGGCCAATCTAGCTAGAGAGCATGGCCCCCTCATGTACCTGCAGCTAGGCTGCCTGCCCCATGTCATAATTTCAAATGCCAAGTACGCCGAAGAGGTTCTCAGAACCAAAGATATTGATACAGCAAGTAGGCCAGAGATGCCATCCTTTAAGAAGCTCACGTACAATTTCAGGGACCTGGTTTTTGCACCTTACGGAGAATACTGGAGGCACATTAGGAAGATCTCCACACTTGAGCTCTTTACAGTCAAAAGGACGCAGTCATTCCGACCAGACCGAGAGGAGGAGGTGGCCAAGATGATGGAATCAATATCAAAATGTTGCATGAGGGGTGGAGTTGCGAATCTCAGTGAGATGACCATGGCTCTCGCCAACAATGTGACGTGCAGGATTGCTCTTGGGAGGAGCCATGTTGAAGAAGCTGAGAAAAGCAAATTTCAAGGGCTTATCAAAGAGGTTCAGGCGATGATGGCAGGTTTCTTTGTGGGTGATTACTTCCCAATGTTGGGGTGGATTGATTCTCTCACAGGGATGTCCGGTAGGCTAGACAAGGTCTTTAACGAGTTCGATGGATTCTTCGAGGCCGTCATTGATAAGCATCTCTCAGACAAGAAGGACATATCTGAGCAAGAGGACTTCGTTGATGTCATGCTCAGAGTTCAAAAGGAGTTCAGCCTCACAAGGGAGCACATCAAAGGCAATCTAATGGTATGTAGAATGAAGTTATTGCATCATACACCTGCTAACTTGCCCATTTTCTTTTAGCCAGCTAATTAAAGTCTTTAATTGTGGACCTTTTTTCTCTTGCAGGATATTTTTATTGGAGGTACAGACACAAGTTCATCTTCGATGATATGGGCGATGACAGAACTATTGAAGAACAAGAAAGTGATGACGAAAGCACAAGAGGAAGTTAGAAGAGTTGTTGGTAGCAAGGGAAAAGTGGAAGAGAGTGACATTAAGCAACTTCATTATCTGAATGCAATAATAAAGGAGACACTAAGGTTGCACCCACCAACTCCTATTATCCCCCGTGCAGCCACACAAAAATGCACTCTTGGTGGATATGAAATTGAGCCCAAAACTAGTGTTCTCATCAACATATTTGCTGTTGGACGAGACCCAGAGTCATGGGAAAATCCGAACGACTTTCTGCCTGAGAGGTTCCTGGAGAGCTCCATTGATTACAAGGGGCAGCATTTTGAGCTGTTGCCCTTTGGGTCTGGCCGGAGGATATGCCCGGGGATGCATATTGGCGTGGCCATTGTGGAACTGGCTCTTGCAAATCTTCTCTACTCATTTAACTGGGATATTCCGGACGGGCTTGCTGAACAAGTTATGGATCTCAGCGAAACAATTGGAATCACTGTGCATAAGAAATGTCCTCTTCTTCTGGCTCCCTCAATTTACACTCCTTAGATGATCCTGTAATTTTTATATTATTGTAATTTGTTTCATTAATGTGTACTTCGATTCTATTCATTCTTACAAGAAATTATACTCTCTCTCCCATATTAATAGCTACATTTTTTTTCAGAATGATCCAAAATTAGTTTATTTTTGAAAACAAATTGTAGATATCACAATAGCTCGTGTGTCGGGGCAGTCAAATCCGCCTGCGCCTATTTTAAAGCCTACCGCACATTAAATTGCACAGCCTAAGCATGTAAGGTTCGAAACGGAAATATATGTACAATGGCTATTCATTCGACTAGGAATATGTGAGAAATTTTGTGCTGGAGTGTCTTCGTGGATGATTTGTTGATGGAAAAAGATAAAAAACTTTTCAAATTGCATGCCCATCGATGTGTGCGTGATGCATTGAATGTGAGTGATTGAGAGTCCATGATATTCATTATAAGAGTTAAGTTTTCTATGTTAATAACGTATTTTATTTTTCAAATAGGGTTGATTAGTAGTACTCCAAGAAAAGTAGGCCCTACTCATCGTCGATACTTTAACGTTTAAATTGTTGAAGCGTAAAAATTAATGTCGCAAAAGTATTTTTCTTATTATAAGGGTAGATAAAACTTAATTCCCAACAAAGATATGCTGCAAATCCTCTTTGAAATATTTCTATGAAATCTCCTTAGCTCTATAAAGCTTCATAAATTCACTATTGATTTTCAACTTAGAACTTTATGTCAATTCTCCTTGAAAAATAATAAGTAAAAGTTATGAACCCTTTTTATTTAATCTTTTTTAGGTTTTCTTCTATCAAAATTCATGATTTATTATCCCTTATATAGCACTATGTCTTTGGCTTAAACAAGGAAAGATGTTGAATTTGGAATAGCCTAATTACAATAACTAGTCCTTGAAGCGATCGATCGTTCCAAATAGTAATTGATCATTCGTTATTTATTTTGCATACAATACTTCAAGTGATTAATCTACTAATATATGAGATCGATCAATAACTCTTGGCTTCGTTTTACACTGTCCAAAATTATATGCGAATCGATCTTTATGTATGTCTTTTTTTGTTTTTGCTACTTTTACCTAAAATTCATAAAACCCCTAAAATCACTTGTGAAACTTTTCCAAGTGCTTTTGGTGTGCGAATGTGATTTGAATAAACTTCTAAAACCTTCACATTATTTAGTCATTTGTCTTGAGCTATAAGACTATGTTTGCTCTTATTTTTAAAGTCTTTCAATGTTACATATGACTTGACCACAACAACTTCTCATCAAATTCTAAGACAAAATATATATCTAAGGTTTTTAGGCATAATTTTGACAAAGAAATTAGCTAATAAACTTGGCATATGAGGCATATGTTCATACATTGCCTCCCTCGTACATCTGAGTATCTTCCCCTTTGCATCTCTTTTGTTTTTTATATATTGCTGCCGCTTATGGTCTGCTGGCCAAGTGGCCATCATAGGCTTTGCCCCGGTCAAGTGACAGTAGGGATAGTTGCCCCCTCATTTCTCTTTTCCTCATATTTCCCGATGCGGAAAGAGTGTTTTTATAGTTTTATTTTTTTACCCCACTGACCGCCGGCTATCCACCAGCCTCCTATCGTTGGACCCCATTTGAGGCTGGCAATGGCCATGGATAGCTGCTCTTGTCCCATTCCAATCATTCCCCTACCCAGCACTGTTAACAGGCCCCTTTTTCTTTTTTGTTGTCTCACCTTTTCCATCACCAACCACATGCTGGTTTTTGATCTACTCCTTAGCTCAGTGACAACATGGGGTCATCTACATTGTCCTCGCTTGACCTCAGACTAGGCCGTTGTGCCACCTACTTCTGCCCTCCTTTGAAAATTTAGTGAAAAAACCACCCCTTCTACTCTATCATGCAACTGTTGTTGGTCCCCAGACTCTAGTTTACCTCTATTTTGTCTTTGGCATGGCGACGGCCTCGTGAACCTTGCTTTATACCCTCGGCCTTGCTCCATCCCTTCTCAACCCTGAAAACCCCCTCTAACACTTTTTATACCATTGATCACACTTGCAGGTTTGCATGTATGCGTTTTAGAGTAATGGTGCTGGTTTTGCACTACCCGACTGTCGGGTGGCACTACCACTGACTGAATGCAACCCCCAGGACCCTCATCCACCTCTTATCCATCCTTCAAAACCTAAGCATGCCCTTCGATTCGCTTTTGACCGTCAACGATGCAAAATTTTCTCCATCAGGTGATGTTCACATTGCATTTTGGAGTGTTGTGGCCAGCCAAGTGCTTCATAGGCCTAGCCAACTTTTAGTTTGTCTCTGACTCATGGGCAAATCAAGATGCTTATTTCGTCAATCAATGGCTTGACATTGAGTTACAAAGAGGAAAGGATCATTCGAAATCCAAGGCACCCTTAATAAATTAACAATAATCTTCAAGATCCATTTTGAATATGAACATTGAAAAAAAAGATAAGCAACAAATTTAGAATCATTCTTACATAACACACATCGATTAACCAACAATACTCCTCTTCGTTGAATTTTATCCAATGTGAGTAGACAACCATACATCATAAGCTAAATAATAAAAGAGTATCTAGCTATATGATGTTTATACCAAATAAGACTAGACCATTTAATTCTGGACTTGTGAGTTCTTACCACATTATAGGCTAAGGTACAGGAGAATTTACCCGAAGGCAACGACCCCCAAGATATCTAATCATCACCTTAAGAAAGAAGTGGTTTAGCCATATTAATTGTTTCTTGAAATAAAGCCAAAAGAAAATCTCCACTGATCATAAATCAAACAATCTAACACCTTTTCTAGAAGATTGCTAGAGTATTGTCCTTGAATTCTTCTTCCAAAATTTTGTAATAGAATATAATTCCCAGCCCATGGATCAAGCCAAAAAATTGTTTTCTGGCCAACCATAATGTCATATCTCACATATTTTATGAATGAAGGTCAGATAGACATAATTTGTTTCCACGCATATAAGTTAGAGACACAAACGTGATAAACCCAAATAGTTGACTTTTGAATGTAAAGATTGAATCCAAAGAACACAAAGAGAATTCTCATCTATAATTAATTTCCACATTAATCTGTGAAGACCAATAGAGCACCAATGTTGAATAGAACGCAAGCCCAACCCTCCTTCAGATTTTGGTGTACAAACTTTGTTCCAAGATAAAGGTCTAAAACCTTCGACCATCCGTCCCAAACCATAAGCAGTAGCTATGTTTATTTTTTCAGAATGATCCAAAACTAGTTAATTTTGAAAAACCAAATGTAGCTATTAATGTTGCATGAATGAAATAGTTCTTTTCAATAGGGATATATTTGTTAGCATGTAATGTTTGAAATGGAAAAATAAATGCTAGGCTTGTGTTGATTATGTGAGACTAGAAAGTGTAAGAGCAGTATTGATTTGGCTAATTACATCAGGCACGTTAAAGGACATAGTTAATATGCACCACCTCTTGCTCAACGCATTGCAAGTTGTTTGATTACAATCCAATAGCTCGGGTGTAGGGGCAGTCAAACCGATCCACCTCTATTTTAAAGCCTACGACACAATGAAATTGTCAAGCTTGAGGTTGTAAGGTTCGAAAAAGAAACATATGTGCTATGACTATTCATTTGACAAAGAATATGTGAGATATTTTGTGCAAGAGTGTCTTGATGGGTGATTAATTTGTAGATGGAAAAAGTTAAAACTTACCAAACTGCATGTCCATCAATGTGTGCCTTATGAATCGCATGCCAGTGATTGGAATTCAACGATATTTATTGTAAGAGTTAAGTTTTATATGTCAAGAAGATATTTTATTGTTCAAACATGGTTGATTAGTATGGCTCCAAAAAAGTGGGCCCTATTCATAAACGATACTTCAATGCTAGACTTGTAAAAATTAACTTCACTGAAGCATTTTTCTTATCATGAGGACACGTAAATCTTAATCTGCTTACTCCCAAGATGAAGAGAATAGAAGTTGGGTGCTTGGGATTCTCCATGAACATTTGCAGCATTCTGACATGTACGTTACGCACAAGTAAGACACAAAATTCTGTATTCATTGCATAATCAAATACCATATCATATTTAATTACAAAAATAAAAACAATAGCGTTATATGGACACTACAAGAAAAAAAATACTATTAGTGACGCTTGAATGTTTTCAAGCATAGCTAATTGTCATAAAAGCTTCGCTAATGACCATTAGCTACACTGAAAAAGTGTAAAAAAAAATCCAGCGGCTATTGCTGATTAGTAATAGATATTACAAAGTGTCGCTAATAGCATGCTATTAGTGACAATCTCATTTGCGCGGCTAAGACTATATTATTAGCAACAATATCTATTAAGCATCGCTATTAATATAATATTAGAGATGTTTTTTAAAGGGTTGCTATAATAAACTTTTTGCTAAAAAATTAACAAAAAACAAAAAATATTTAAAAATGCAATAATTAGCGATGCTTTATAAAGCGTTGCTACTATAAAATAAATTTTTTAAAATATTTCAATACTATTAGCGACACTCTTAAAGAGCATCGCTAATCACATTAGGTTATGTTAACAGTCACAACGATGCTCTGTAAGAGCGTCACTCTATATGATAAGAGCTTTCACTCTATAAGAGTGTCGCTAGTAAAAAAAACTAAATTAGAAAAATCAAAACAATGTACTAGCAATGCTTTTGAAAGTGTCACTAATTTGTTAAAAAAAATTAAAAAAGAAAAAGTTATTAGTGATGCTTTTGAAAGTGTTACTAATAACAATAAATTTTCTTTTTCAAAATAGATCCCACCTTTATGGGAGGAGCGCCGGAGTCTGATACCCCTCCTTCAGCAATGGCAAGGAAGGGGGGAAGGATTTTGGCCTCCTGCCAAAGAATCTAAAGGCCCTCCTCTAACTAGAAAAGGCGAATCGGGTGGGGTGGGGTGGGGAGAACTAGATTAGGAGGGGGAGAGGAAAGAAGGTGGAAGATGAGGGCATTGTGGGATTGCGGAAGCGGAGCCACATCCAATGCCGGGGAGAGAGGGGGTGGGGAACCAAACTCTGGCTCTCGGAGACCCCTCCTCTGGGGAGAAAATTAAAGCGGAGGAGGGTAGGGTGGGGGTGGACCCCAGGAGAGAGGGGGGAAGTGAGAGAGATGAGGGGGTGGGGGCCAGAATCTGGCTCATTCGTCGGGTATTGCTTGGAGGAGGGATGAAATGGAAAACAAAGGGCGGGACAGAAGGGTGGGAAGAGAGGGGGTGAGCGAGGAGGAAGAGATGGTGGAGAGTTGGAGGCCGGAGGGAGGAGGGAGGAGCCAAATTCCGACACCCCGGAGTACAACGTGCGACTAGGTGGAAGGGAGAGAGGGTGGGAGTAGTGCAGAATAACTGGCAAATAATAGGGGCAGGCAAAAAAGTTAGAGGGAGATAGAAGAGAGAGAAAAAGAGAAGAGAGAGGAAAAGAGAAGATAGAGAACTAAGAGAGAGAGAGAGAGAAGAGGGAGAGCGAGATATAGAGAGAGTGTGTCAGAAGAAGAGAGAGAACAAAGACAGATCTAGAGAAAGTGAAAGAGTGTGCAAGGAGGAGACAGAGTGTGTGAGGAGGAGAAAAAGAAGAGAGAGAGCTAGAAGAAAGAGAGAAGAGGGAGAGAGATCTAGAGTGAGTGTGTGAGGAAAGAGTGAGTGAGAGAAGAAGAGAGAGAGAGAGAGAACTGAGAAAAAAAAAGATTAGAGAGAGATCTAGAGAGAGTGGAGAGAGAGAGTTTGAAGAGGGGAAAGAGAGTGTGTGAGAAGAAGACAGAGAGAAGAGACAGAAAAAAGAGAACAGAGAGAGATCTAGAGAGTGTGAAATGGAGAAGAGAGAGAGATGGGGAAGAAAGAGAGAGAGGGGGGGAAGAAAGAGAGAGAGGGGGGAGAGGAAAGAGATTTTGTTTAAAAAAATTAAGCCTATTTGTGATGTTTCATAAAGAGCATCGGAATAGTTATAATTGTTGTGCAACGTAACTATTTGCAACTCTCTTAACAGAGCATCACAAAAAGTACCTTTTTTTAAAGTTTTTATACTATTTACGATGCTCATAAGTAGTGTACTAAATAGTGTAAAATGTAGTGACACATGATTTTGCATTAACTCTTCTCGTCAGTATCGTAAATAGTAGAACAATTGCAACACTTGCATAGAAGCATCACAAATAGTATAATAGTTGTGACGCTTACTTATTAGCATCGCTACAACTAGAAGGATTTGTGATGCTCATAAATGTGTGTTGCAAAAGGCTAATTTTTTTAATCCCTCTCTTATAACTCTCTTTACCTTTTCTCTCCTCTCTCACACTTCTCTCTCTCTCTCTTATCTCTTTCGCTACCCACTTTTCTATCTCTACCCTCTCTCCTCTCTATCTACATCTCTCTCTCTTCAATCTCTCTCAACCCTCTCTCTCCTCGCTTCTCTATTTGTCCTCTCTCTCTTCCGTATCTCTATCCTCTCTACTCTCTACCCTCTCTATCCTGTTAAACTCTCCCTCCCCACACTTTCTCTCTCTTCTCTATCTGCCCTCTCTTTCCTCTCTTTTCCCACTCTCTTCCCTCTCTCTCTCTCTCTTTTCACACTCTTTCTTCTCTCTACCCTCTATCTCCTCTCTTCCTCTCTCTCTCACTCGCTCTCTCCCTCTCTCTTGACCCTCTATCTTCTTCCTTTGTATCTACACTCTATCTCTTCTCTCTTTATCTTCCTCTCTCTCTCTCTTCACTCTCACCCTACCCCTCTCTCCCTTCCTTCCTCTTATCTCTCTATCCTTTCTACTCTCTCTCACTCTTCATTCTCTCTATCTCAACACTATAGTATGCATCACTAATATAAAAAAAAATTAATATAGAAAACAACATTGCTAATTTTTTTTAAAAAAATAATAATAGTTTTTAGTGATGCTTATGGAAAGCGCCTCTAATGATGAAATATATTAAAAACAAGAATTTCTGGTATTAGTGACCCTTTAGTAAGCGTCACTAATATGCTTAACAATAAAAAAGTAAAAATAGGCTTTAGCGATGCTTTTAGAAGCATTGCTAAAAACTTTATAATTAAAAAAAACTGCAGGTGGCAGGGCCGGGTGATACCAATGAGGGGGAGGGACAGGGGAGAGGGGTCGGATTCCTGGAGGGTGCCAGATTCCGACCCCCTCTCTCTCTCCAGGTCCCCCCTCTTTTCCCTCCTGTGTTGGGTGGTGGGGGAAATTGGGGAGGGGAAGAGGGGCATAATTTTGAGAGAGCGTTGAAATCCAACCCCCTCTATCTCCCTGGACTGCACTCCTTCCCCTCCTTTGTTGGGGGGAGGGGGTGTGAGTGAGGAGGAGGAGACTGGGGAGAGGGGCTGGATTCCGGTGGGGCCAGAATCCGTCCCTCTTTCGTCTCACTGGTCCCCTCCTCCCCCGGTCCCCCCACCTCCTTCCCCTCCTCTGAAAAACAAAAGGGAAGGGGGAGGACCTAGCAGGGAGTGGGGGGGGGGGTGGATCAGGCTCCCCCTCCCTCCAAAATTCGGCCTCTGAAGGTACCTTCTCCCTCTCGCTCCACCCTCTCTCCCCGAGTCCCCCCCTCTATTTTTCAGATGAGTGGAAGGGAGGAAGGGATCAGTCTCCGGGGGGCAGTCCGTCAATGGGAGAATAATGTGGGAGAGGGGGGGGGGTTAAAAAGAACAATAGGTGAAAATCGCGAGCGTGGAGAATTTTAGCTCCCATGGGCAAACTTTTGCCCATTCAGGTTTTTTGCAGCACTTTGAGTGGAAGCATCGGAAAAAGCAGAAGAGAGAGAGAGAGAGACAGAGAGTGGAGAGAGGAGAGGGAGGACAGAGATTGGAGAGAGAAAGAGGAGAGAGGCGGAGGAGTTGGAGAGAAAAAAGATAATTTTTATTATTTATAATTTTATTAAAAATTTTGTTTCCTCTCCCCTCTCTCTTTCCTCTCTGTGTCTACCCTCTCTCTTACTCTCACTTTCTCCTCTCCCCTCTCCGTCTCTCAACCTCTCTCTTTCCTCTCTCCCTCCTCTCTACTCACTTTCTCTCCCCTCCCTCAACACTCTCTCCTCTCTTCTTTCACTCTCCTCCCTCTCTCTTATCTCTCTCCTCACCCTCTCTCCTCTCTCTCTCTTACCTTTCTCTCTCCTCACTCTCTCTCTACACTTTCTCTCCACAATCTTTCTCTCCTCTCTCCTCTCTCTTCCTCTCTTCACTCTCTCTTATATTATAAATTATATTTTAAAATTAATAAGAAATTTTAAGATATAAAATATATTATATATAAATAGTGAAAGTTTAATCTATTATTAACACTACATTCAATTGAAAATTTAATATTTATTTATTATATATAAATAGTAAATATTGAATAAAATATATTATATTTATGAAGTTTACTCTATAAAAATTAATATTTATTTATTAAATAAAATTTATTAATAATCCTATTAGTGACGCTTTATTAAAAACGTCGCTAATAACCTAACTATTAGCGACACTTATAGTAAAGCATCACTACCATGAATACTATTAGCAATACTTTTTTTTTATTTTAAATTTATAACTATTAGTGATATTTTTAGTTAAGCGTCACTCATAGGATAACAATTAGTGACGCCTATTGTTAAAACAATTATTAAAATATATATATTTTAGTGACGCTTCTTTGAAGTGTAGCTAATAGCATAACTTTTAGCGACGCTTATTATAAAACATCACTAATATAACTATTAACGACGCGTTGTAATAAGCGTCACTAATAGTTAATTTTTTATGATGCCTTTTTTCTTGGTGTTTTGCGATGCTTTTGGTTGCATCGTTAATAGTACATTTTGTTATAGTGTCTCTCCTCTCTCTCTACCCTCTCTCTTCCTTCTCCCTCTACCCTATCTCTCCCTCTCTCTCTTCACACTTTCTCTTCTCTCCTCTCTCTCTCTTCATCTCTCTTTACTCTCTCTCCTCGTTGCTCCACTTTCTCTCAAGCACTTCAATGTGACGCCGGCTCTTTCGAGGAGAGGGAAATTTACTTACAAAATTTTGGGATTTTTTATTTCTACATTATATTTTAAAAATAATAAATATAAATAAAATAAACATATTTACAACACCTAAGGTATTAGCCTTACAAATTCTAATGCATCACTAATAAATTTTATTTTATTTCTTTTTATTATTTCAAAAATATAATATTTAATAACAAAAATCTAAAAATCAAAATTAAATTCATCAATCTCTCTCTACTCTCTCTCTATACACACTCCCTCTTCTTTCTCTCTATACTCTTTGTCTGTCTACCCACTTTCTCTCTCTCTTATCCTTCTCTCTCATCTCTCTTTACTCTTTTCTCTCACCACTCCCTCTTTCTTATCTTTCTTCCCTCTCTTCTCTCTCCTCTCTCACTTTCTCTTCTCTTTGTCTCTCCTCTCTCTACCCTCTTGCACACTCCTCACCACTCTTATCTCTTCTCTCTCTCCACTCTCGCTCTCTCTTCTCTCTCATCTCACTCTCTCTCCTCTCCTCTGTCTCTTTCCCTCTCCTCTCTCTCCCTCTCCTCTCCCTTTTCTCTCCCTCTCCTCTCCCTCTTCTCTCTCTCATCCCTCTCCCTCTCCTTCTCCTCTCCCTCTTCTCTCTCTCTCTCTCATCCCTCTCCCTTTCCTCACTCTCCTCCATCTCCTCTCTCTCTCCATCTCCTCTCTTTCCTACCTCTCTCTCTCTCCTACCTCTCTCCTCTCCCTGTCTACACACTATCTCTCCTCTAATTTCAATTTTTTAATATTTTTTATTTTTAAAATTAAATTTAAAAATTGAATAAATACATTTTCGACATATATAATTATGCATCGCTAATAGGACAAGGTATTAGCGAGGTATATAGTTGTGTGTCACTAATACCTACACTATTAGCGACGTATAGTGCTATACGTCACTAATAATATTAATTTAATTTTTTACTTTCTATTTTTAAAATATAATAATTAATGGCAAACATAAAAAATAAAAATTTAATTAATCTCTCCCTCTCCTCTCTCTCCTCCCTCTCTCTCTCTCCCTCTCCTCTCTCTCCTCTCTCCTCTCTCTCTCACTCTCCTCCGTCTCCTCTCTCTATCTCCCTCTCTCTCCTCTCACCTCTCTCTCTACACACTATTTCTCCTCTAATTTTAGTTTTTATGATTTTTTTATTTTTAAAAATTAATTTTAAAAATAAATAAATTAAATGTATTATTAGAGACGTATAAAAATATACGTCGCTAATAATGTATGTATTAGTGACGTATAACAACATACGTCGCTAATTGTATTTATTTTGTTTTTTTATTTTTAAAATATAATAATATATAAAAAAACCTAAAAAATTAAAAATTAATTATCTTCCTATGCTCTTTCTCCCCCCTCTCCTCTCTCTTTCTCTCTCTCTCCTCTTTCCTCTCTCTCTCTCTCTTCTCTATCTCTCCTCTCGTCTCTCCTCTCTCTCCTCTCCCCCTCCTCTCTCCCCCTCTCTATCTCCCTCTCCTCTCTATCTCCCTCTCCTCTCTCTCCTCTCTCTATCTCCCTCTATCTCTACACACTATCTCTCCTCTAATTTTAATATTTTATAATTTTTTATTTTAAAAAACTAATTTTAAAAATAAATAAATACAATTAGCGACATATAGAAATATACATTGCTAATAAGGTAGGTATTAGAGATGTACAAAAATATATGTCGCTAATAATATTTTATTTATTGTTTTTTTTTAATTAATAAATATTAGCAACACTTATGTTTAAGCATTGCTAATAGTAGGGCTACTATGTTATAATTTGTTTTCTTTTTTATTTAAAATATATATCTTTTAGCGACATTTGTATTAAGTGTCGCAAATAGGTTGACTATTAACGATGCTCATAATAAAGCGTTGCTAATATGATCAATATTAGCGAGGCTTTAAACTATGCGTCGCTAATATTTGACTATTAGCGACATATATATTTATGCGTCGCTAATAGTTGATTTCATTACAACTCTTCTCAATGTGTTACAAATAGTTGTTTGTAGTGACGCTTAGTTTTGTGTCGGTAATACTACATTTTGTTGTAGTATCATCGTGTCCTCTCTCTACACACTCTCTCTACACTCTCTCCCATGCGCGTCAGTGTGAGCCCTGTCTCCGAGGACGAGAGGAGAGAGAGTAGGGGAATTTAATTTTAATTATTTTAAAATTTTTAATTACATCATATATTTTTTAAATAATAATATATATAATAAAATAAATTTAGTAGTGATGCTTAGGATAAAGCATCACAACTACCCTAGTTAAATGAGACGCTTACACATAAGCGTCGCTTATACCTAAGGTAGTAGTGACACTTTATTCTAAGCATTGTTTCCAATGTATATTTTATTTATTTTTAAAACATAAGATAAAATTAAAAGTATAATTATCACTCTCTATCCCCTGTCTCTTCTCTCTTTGCTCATCCTCTCTCTGCTCTCCCTCCTCACTCTGACCCTCTACCCTCTCTCTCTTCACACTCTCCTATCTTCTCCTCTCTCTCCTATATCTCTCTCTTCCCTCTCTCTCTTCACACACTCTCTCTATTGTCTCTTTACACACTCTTCCCTCTCTCCTCACTCTCTCTACACACTCTTCTCTCTCCTCTCTCTCACCTCACTCTCTTTCTTCTCTTTCTATTTCTACACCATCTCTTCTCCTCTCTCTCCTCTATACACTCTCTACCCTCTCTCTTCACTCTCTCTTCTCTCTCCCATGTGCATCAACGTGAGCCTCGGCTTTGAGGACGAGAGGGGAGAGAGTAGGGGAATTAGTTTTTTTTTTAATTTTTAGTTACATCTTCTATTTTAAATTAATAATATATTAAATAAAATAATTTTAGTAGTGACGCTTAGGATAAAGCATCACTACTACCCTAATTAGTTGCAGTGTTTAAGCCGAAGTGTCGCTAATACCTAAGGTAGTAGCAACACTTTATCCAAAGCGTCGCTACTAAATTTATTTTATTTATTTTTTAAAAAATAATATATAATTTAAAAATGCACTTATCCCACTCTCTCCTCTCTCCTCCTTCTCTCTCCTCTCTCTCTATGCACTCTTCCTTCTCTCTATTTCTCTTTTCTCTCACTTCAATCTCTCTTATTATAAATTATATTTTAAAATTTTATAAAAAAATTTAAATAAAATACATTAACAACGCAATTTCACCAACTCTAATAAAATTAATTGTTACACCTATAAGCAACACTAATAAAAGATTTGCTAATAGTTGTATTAAAAGTGTTGCTAATAAGCTTAGTATTTTAAAAAATAATAAGTTTATAATTTGCAACACTTTATTATAAGAAGCACAAACAATATAACTATTAAAGACTTTTAAGAAAACATCGCTATTATTAATACTATTTGCGATACTTTGTTGAAAGTGTTGCAAATAGTTTTGAATTTTGAATTTCTTATTTTAAATTTATATCTATTGGTGACGCTTTTTTTAAGTGTTTCTAATACTACAACTATTAGCAATGCTTTTAAAAAAATGTTACTAAACGCTTTTATAATGCGTAGCTAATAGCACAACTATTAGCGACATTTACTATAAAACGACACAAAAAGTTGTAATATTAGCGACATGTTTATTAAGTGTCATTAATAGTTATTTTTTTGTGACGCTTTTCTAAGTGTCGCAAGTAGAAGTTTTTAATGACATTTTTCATTGTGTTGCTAATAAAAGCATCGCTTGTAGAATATTTTTTTGTACTATGTCCTTTACATTCCTCACCTTCCTTTAAGGACTCATTTGTACACTACACAACAGAGTTTCTTTTGTTGGATGCGTTCATCACATATAAACTAGTGCCAAAATTTTGACAGATAAAGATCACATTTAAAAGACTTTGACTAATTTAGATTTCTTCTTCTCTAGCCTTGAAGATATTGAAGCAACGGTCATCAACAACATCTTTGATTTTAGTTTTTGGTGATTGTTAAAAAAGGAAAGTGAGTGGTACCATGAAGATGTATTGCAACTTAGGTCAATAAAATGGAAATACTCCATGGATTATCATTGTAGTACTACATTGGTTTTTGCCTGCCGGTTGAATGATGCTGGTTTATAAAATAGTACTTCGAGTTATAGTTGAAATAATAGACTTTGAAAGAATATATCCCAAGAATTGAATGCAGGACGTCCCATGTATTTGACCCATTCAATGCATTTTATTTCCCAATAAAGACTCAGTACCACCAAATAATTATTTTGCTGACCATGACGAATTCCTTGTACAAAATGCCACGACGCAACCTTGTTTTTGGTGGACTTTCCTAGTTCCCAAGCTTGCAAGTCTTCCTACGGCTTCACTATATATATAGTGTTGCACTCGAATGGGCAAAACCACAAACACGAACACAACCTCAACGCTCATGGCTGTGATATCTCTTCTCTCATGGCATTCCCTTCTTTCTCTCTTTTTCCTCATTAGAGTTAGTGTAACATATTAGTGACGCTTACTAAAGGGTCACTAATACCCGAAATTATTTTTTTAATATATTTCATCATTAGAGGCGCTTTCCATAAGCATCACTAAAAACTATTATTATTTTTTTAAAAAAAAATTTGCAACGCTATTTTCTATATTAATTTTTTTTATATTAGCGACGCTTACTAAAGTGTTGAGATAGAGAGAATAAAGAGAGAGAATAGAGAGGGTAGAGAGATAAGATGTAGGAAGGGAGAGATGGATAGTGGTGTTATGTTTGAAACAAGACTACAAAGAAGTCAAATTCAGATTTGTTTTACTTGCCAATTGTAATAGACAAGGTCGATCCACAGAAAAAACCTTATGCAACAAAGAAAATGGTTACGAAAAAAAATAAAGGAAAAAAAAACTAAGAAAGAGTAGAAGAGTATTAAGGGAATAACGATTTAAGAAATCAAGAAGAGAAACACTAAGACATTAAGGGTCATTATAACATCTAATGATGTTCTTCATGTATCATGTTATTTTAGTTAGAATCGAATGAAAATTCTATTTAACCAGAAAATATGAACATTAAAATTAAAAATAAAAATAAAAAATACTTTGGATAGATGAAGGATAAAAATAGTTATTTCTTCAAGAGTTCTATGTATCCAAATCACAAAAGATCAAGAAGGAGAGCCTTCAAGCATCTTATGTATCCAAATCTCAAATAAACAAGAAGAAAAATAATATTAAATAAATATCACTTCAAATAATCAATTCTTATTTGAAACCATTGATGAAACATGAATAGAACTCCATTATATTGTTACAAATCACCTCTAGCCTTAGCTTGAGAGCTTAGAAAGCTATTTCAATAAAACTAAAAATAAAAATACAAAAGAAGAGAAGAAAAATAGGAGAAGAGAGATCCAAAGAGGAGGGGATGATGCCTCTATCATGTCCACCCCTCTATTTATAGGAGTAAAAAAGGTTGCTTTAAAGGGAAAAGTCAAATCATATCTCTAGAATTGCCTAATTGGTTACTTCTTTGGCAATGATTAGATTCTAAAATAAATAAATAAATAAATAATTTATTTAGCAAATAATTATTTTTGAATCTTCCTTTAGTTATCCAATCAGCTTCATTGTCTTTCCTTATGTGTATTAATCATAATCAATGAAAAGATTCTCTATGTGCTAGCCTCGGGTTAGTTAACTAGTTATCCCTTTGCATGCCGAATTCGACCCATAAATCGTTAGAATTGTAAATTTCTTCCTGAAATAATGATTGTAGCTACTGAAGTTTTCTTTCCAATGCCACCAGAATCGTATCAATCCGAATTACATATAAAGAGATATGGTCGAAATACTAAGGTTGTTTCAATCTGTCCGAATCAACTTCTTTCCTAATTTAGTTCTCTTGATGCAAATCTCAAATCCAATGGGTCTAAAAGGTTGTGTTCGACCATTCTATGCATGTTTAGACCATTAGGAGCCCATTCATGACTTTCAAATAGCTTTGGGTAGATAGTCTTTACTTCCTCTTCTACTTAGATCTTGTTAAAGCCTATTTAGACATCTAAACTCAATTAAAGTCCAATTAACTTATTCAAAATATAAATAGCCCGAATAAGCAATGAATTAACATAAAATGGGATTGCAATTCAAAATGTGAGAACATTTAATTCAACATTATTTTAGTGCATCAGGTAGGGAGAGAGTGAAGAGAGAGAGAGTAGAGAGGACAATAAAGAGAGGAGAGATAGAGGGTAGATACAAAGGAAGAAGAGAAAGGAGAGAGAGGGTAGAGAGAGAGCGAGTGAGAGAGAGAGAGGAAGAAAGGAGATAGAGGGTAGAGAGAGTGTGAAAATAGAGAGAGGAAAGAGAGAGAAGAGAGAGGGTAGAGATAGAAAGTGTGGGGAGGGTGAGTTTGAGAGGAGAGAGGGTAGAGAGGAGAGAGGATAGAGAGATAGAAGAGATAGAGGATAAAGAGAGAAGCGAGGAGAGAGAGGGTTGAGAGAGAGTGAAGAGAGAGATGTAGAGAGAGAGGAGAGAGGGTAGCAAGAGAAAAGAGGGTAGCGAAAGAGAAGAGAGGGTAGAGAGATAAGAGATAGAGAGAGAGGAGTGTGTGAGAGGAGAGAAAGAGTAAAGAGAGAGATAAGAGAGGGATTAAAAAAATTAGCCTTTTATCAGCGTCACAAATACTTATAATTGTAGTGACGCTTATATGTAAGTGTCACAACTGTTATACTATTTGTGATGCTTGTATGTAAGTGTTGCAATTGTTGTACTATTTGCGACACTTACGAAAAAGAGTTGCAAATAGTTAAAATAGTAGGAACACAAAATCATAAGTGTTACTATTGTTTAAACTATTTGGTACACTACTTATGAACGTAGTAAATAGTACAAATTTTTTTTAAAGAAAATGTACTTTTTACGATGCTCTTTTAAGAGAGTTGCAAATAGTTATGCTGCACAACAATTATAACTATTTCCGACACTCTTTACGAAACATCACAAATAAGCTTATTTTTTTTTCAAAAATAATCTATTTCCTCTCCTCCCTCTTCTCTCTCTCTTTCTTCCTTCTCTCTCTCTCTTCTCCTATTCACACTCTCTCTCCTCTCTCTCTTTCCTTATAATACTCTATTTCCCCTCTTCAAACTCTCTCTCTTCGCTCTCCCTAGATCTCTCTCTGTTCTCTTTTTTTCTCAGTTCTCTCTCTTCTTCTCACACTCGCTCTTTACTCACACACTCACTCTAGATCTCTCTCCCTCTTCTCCCTTTCTTCTAGCTCTCTCTCTTCTATGTCTCCTCACACTCTCTTCTCTTTCTCCTCCTCACACACTCTCTCCTCGTTGAATACTCTTTCACTCTCTCTAGATCTCTCTTCTTCTCACACACTCTCTCTATATCTAGCTCTCCCTCTTCTCTCTTTCTCTATCTTGGTTCTCTATCTTCTCTTTCCTCTCTCTTCTCTTTTTCTCTCTCTTCTGTCTCCCTCTATCTTTTTTTGCCTACCCCTATTTTTTGCCAGTTATTCCTCCACTGCTCCCGCCCTCTCTCCCTTCCTCCTGGCCGCATGTTGTACTCTAGGGTGTCGTAATTCGTCTCCTCCCTCCTCCCTCCGGTCTCCAACTCTCCCCCTCTTCCTCCTAGCTCACCGCTTCTCTTCCCACCCTCTATTTTCCATTTCTTCCCTCCTCCAAGCAGTAAGCCAGATTCCCCTTCCTTCCCCTCTTCTGCTTTCATATTCTCTTCCCCCCCCCCCACCTCCTGCCATTGAAGTCATTGGATGTGGCTCTGTCGCCAGATTCTAGTGATGGCCTCATCTTCCACCCTCTCCCTGGTCCCCCTCTAATCTAGTTCTCCCCACCCCACCCGATTGCTCCCCCCTCCTTTGCTTTTTCTAGTCGGAGGAGGGCCTTCGGATTCTTTGGTAGGAGGCTGAAACTCCTTCCCCTCTTCCTTGCCATTGCCAAAGGAGGGGTGTCAAACTCCGGTGCTCTTCCCATAAAGGTGGGATTATTTTAAAAAAGAAATTTATTGTTATTAGTGACACTTTCAAAAGTGTCACTAATAACTTTTTCTTTTCTAAATTTTTTTAACAAATTAGTGACACTGTCAAAAGCATTGCTAGTACATTGTTTTGATTTTTCTAATTTAGTTTTTTAGTAGCGACACTCTTATAGAGCGAAAGCTCTTATAATATAGAGTGACACTCTTATAGAGCATTGCTGAGACTGTTAACATAATCAAATGTGATTGGCGATGCTCTTTAAGAGCATTGCTAATAGTGTTAAAATATTTTAAAAAAAATTATTTTATAGTAGCGAGCTTTATAAAGCATCACTAGTAATTGTATTTTTAATGTTTTTGTTAATTTTTTAACAACAAGTTTATAGTAGCGACTGTTTAAAAAATGTCTCTAATATTATATTAATAGTGATGCTTAGTAAATGTTGTTGCAAAAAATATAGTCTTGGTGACTTAAACGAGATTGCCACTAATAGCATACTATTAGCGACGCTTTGTCATATCCGTTGCTAATGAGCAAAAGCTATTGGATTTTTTTTTACGCTTTTTCAGTGTAGCTAATAGTCATTAGAAAAGCTTTTATGACTATTAGCTACATTTGAAAGCATTCAAGCATCGCTAATAATATTTTTTCTTGTAATGTCCATATAATGCTATTGTTTTAATGTTTGTAATTAGATATGATATGGTATTTGATTATGCAATGAATACAGAATTTCAAGTCTTATTTGTACGTAACATGCTTGTCAGAATGCTGCAAATGTTCAGGGAGAGTCCCAAGCACCCAACATCTATTCTCTTCATCTTGGGCGGTAAGGGATTAAGATTTACGTGCCCTCACGATAAGAAAAATATTTCAGTGACGTTTATTTTTACAAGTATAGAATTTTAGAATTGAAATATCATTTATGAGTAGGGCCCACTTTTTTGGAGCCCTACTAATCAACCGTGTTTGAACAATAAAATGCGTTCTTGACATATAAAACTTAACTCTTACAATAAATATCATCAAATCCCAATCACTGGCGTGCGATTCATAAGGAGGAGACCAGGGAGAAGGGCCAGATTCCGATGGGGCACCGGAATCCAGCCCTCTCTCTTATCTCCCCAGTCCCCTCCTCCCTGGGTCCCCCCCCTCCTTCCCCTCCTTTGAAGGGGGGAGGACCGGAGGAATTGGGGGGGGGGGAGCATGGAGGAGGGGGAATCAGGCTCCCCGCCGAAATCCGGCCTCAAAAAGTACCTCCTCCCTCTCCCCCTCTCTCCCCGGGTCCCCCCTCATTCCCCTCTATTTTTCAGAGGGGAAGGAGGGGGGAGTCAGGTTAAAAAAAAACCGATAGGTGAAAATCGACAGCATGGAGAATTTTAGCTTGCATGGGCAAAAATTTGCCTGTGCGGGTTTTTTGCAACACTTTGAGTGGAAGCGTCACAAAAAGCAGAAAGAGAGTGAGAGTGGAGAGAGAGGAGAGATTGGAGAGAGAAGAAATGAGAGAGAAAAGAGAAGCGAGAGGGGGAGGAGATAAAAAGAAAATTTTTATTTTTTATAATTTTATTAAAAAATTTCTTTCCTCTCCCCTCTCTCCGTCTACCCTCTCTCCTCTCACTCCCTCTTACCTTCTCCTCGCTCCCCTCTCCATCTCTCAACCACTTTCTCTCCTCTCTCTCCCTCCTCTCTACTCTCTCTCTCCTCCCTCTACACTCTCTCCTCAGACTCTCCCTCCTCTCTCCCTCTTCTTTCTCTCTCCTCCCTCTTCCTTCTCTCTCTCCTCACCCTCTCTCCTCTTTCTCTCTCTTCCCTCTCCTCACTCTCTCTACACTTTCTCTCCATAATCTCTCTCTCCTCTCCTCTCTCTCTATGAACTCACTCTTCCTATCTTCAATATCTCTTTTATTATAAATTATATTTTAAAATTAATAAAAAAATTTAAGAAATAAAATATATTATATATAAATAGTAAAAGTTTAATCAATTATTGACACTACCTTTGATTGAAAATTTAATATTTATTTATTATATATATAAATAGTAAATAATAAATAAAACATATTATATTTATGAAGTTCATTTTTAAAAAAATAATATTTATTTATTATATAATTATTTATTAATAATGCTATTAACGACGCTCTATTAAAAGCGTCACTAATAACCTAATTATTAGCGACGCTCTATTAAAAGTTCACTAATAACCTAATTATTAGTGACGCTTATAGTACAACATCACTATTATGAATACTATTAGCAATGCTTTTTTAAAAAGCATCGCAAATAGTTATAATTTTTTATTTTTTATTTTAAATTTATAATTATTAGTGACGCTTTTAGTTAAACATCCCAAATAGGGTAACTATTAGTCACGCCTATTATTAAAACTATTATTAAAACATATATCTATTAGTGACGCTTGTTTGAAGCGTAGCTAATAGCATAACTATTAGCGACATTTATCATAAAGCATCGTTAATATAACTACTAGCAACGCTTAGTAATAAGTGTCATTAACAGTTAATTTTTTTATGATGCTATTTTTCGTCATAAGTAGTGGTTTTTTGCGACACTTTTGGTTGCATCGTTAATAGTACATTTTGTTGTAGTATCTCTTCTCTCTCTCTACCCTCTCTCTTCTTGCTTTCTCTACCCTATCTCTCCCTTTTTCACTTCCCTCTCTCCTCTCTCTTCACACTCTCTCTTCTCTCCTCTCACTCTCACTCTCTTCGTGTCTCTCATTCTCTTCTCTTCGTCGCTCTTCACTCTCTCTCCTCATTGCTCCTCTTTCTCTCACGCAATTCAATGTGACACAGGCTCTTACAAGGAGAGGGAAATTTACTTACAATTTTTTGGGTTTTTTATTTCTACATTATATTTTAAAAAATAATAAATATAAATAAAATAAATGTATTTACAATGCATATGAAATAATGTCACTACTAAACTAGGCATTAATGATGCATATACGTATGCGTCTCTAATACCTAAGGTATTAGCGTCGCAAATTCTTATGCGTCATTAATAAATTTTATTTTATTTTATTATTTTTAATGTATAATATTTAATAAAAAATAAAAATATCAAAATTAAATTCTTCCATCTCTCTCTACTCTCTCTATACACACTCTTTTTTTTTTCTCTATTCTCTCTGTCTCTCTCTTCCCACTTTCTCTCTCTCTTATCCTTCTCTCTCTTCCCACTTTCTCTCTCTCTCATCTCTCCACTCTCCCTCTTTCTTCTCTCTCTTCTCTCACTATCTCTTCTCTCAGTCTATCCTCTCTCTACCCTCTTTCACACTTCTCTCCACCCTCCCTCTTTCTTCTCTCTCATCTCATTCTCTCTCCTCTTGTCTCTCTCCTCTCAATCTATCTTCTCTCTCCACTCTCTCTCCTCCCTCTCTCTCTATATCTCTCTCTTTCTCCTCTCTCACTCTTTCTCCACTTTCTTTCTCTTATGTTCACTACTCTCTTACCTCTCCCTTACTCCTGTGTGTGACGTGAGCCCTAGCTCTGAGGAGGATTGGGAAAAAGTAGGAAAATTTTATAAATTTTTTAATAATTTATTTATTATATATTAAAATAATAAATATTAATTTAAATATATTATATTTTGTTTTAAAAATATTTAATATTTATTTATTATATATAAATAATACATGTAAATTAAAATAAAACTATTTAAAATTCTTTTAAAAAAATCATAAATTTCTTTTTTTAATAACCTTATTTATTTGTGACACAATTTTTAAGAATCCCTAAAAATACCACTATTTGAGACACATGTCTAAAAGCATTGCTTATAAGTAATATTTGCGAAGCTTTTTGTTCTAAATATCTTACTTTTGAAAACTTATAATTGTTAGCAATCTTTTTAAAAAGCGTAGTAAATTGTTCCAAATTTTTTTATTTTTTTAAACTTATAACTATTAGCGACCCTTTAAAAAAAGTATCGCTAAAAATAGTATTATTAGTGAAGCTTTTGTAAATACATCACAAATATAATAATATTAGTGATATTTTTTTAACAAAGTCGCTAATAGTTATTTTTTTGTGACACTTTTATAAGCGTCACAAATGGTAGTTTTAGCAATACTTTGTATTGCATCTCTAATAAAAGTGTTGCTACAAGTCTTTTTTGTTGTAGTGAGATATGCATTAAACAAAAAATATATATTAATTAGGGAAATGTTTTTAATGCGTCACTCTGATAATGAGCCCAGCATGAGTAGTACATGGGAAGCCTTAATATATAAAATTGATGGCGCACACACTAGTGCACATTAGCACCAATAAATGCATGGGAACCCTTGATATATGGGATCAATGGAGCGCATGCTAATGCACATTAGTGCTAGTACACTGGCGGCAATGTGCTCTAGTGTGTGCTCTATTGATCTCAAATATTACCAGTTCCCATGCATTCCTTAAGTTGGGATCATTGTCAGAGTGGATCATGAAAAACTCTTCCATGAATTAGTGCCCATGTGAGTTAACTGATCGAATAAAACAGAGGTTAGTGCCCTTTGCTCTAATAATTCACTGGTACAAAACAAAAGATAATAAAATTGTTGACCAAATAACAACTTTGCAATAGCTCACTAGAACAAAACAATGGGCAATAAATTGTCTAATACATAAAAAGTACAAAATAACTATGCAAACAAAGGATTTATGCTCTTTTGTTCGATAATAACTACATAGCCTAACATATAGTCATAAATAACATATAGATGTAGTTCTAATCTATACTACATAAAAAGAATCGGCCAAGGTTTGAATTTTCAACGAAAAAAGACCATTTCACCATCATATCATGGGTAATTACATGTTTTTGTTGTCTCAATTTTTCCATCACCAACTGCATGCTGGTTTGTGATCTATTCCCTAGCTCAGTGACAACATGGGGTCATCTACATTGTCCTCGCTTGGCCTCAGACCAGGCCGTTGTGCCACCTCCTTCTACCCTCCTTTGACCCTTTAGTGAAAAAACCACCCCTTCTACTCTATCTTGCGATTGTTGTTGGTCCCCAAACTCTAGTTTACCTCTATTTGGTCTTTGGCAGGATAGTTTTGGCATGGCGATGGCCTGATGAACCTTGCTCTGTCCCCTCAACCTTGCTCTATCCCTTATCAACCCTGAAAATCCCCTCTAAAACTTTTTATACCTTTGATCACACATGCATGTTTGCATGCATGCGTTTTAGAGTGATGGCTCTGGTTTTAGACTGCCCGACCGTCGGGTGGCACTACCACTGACTCAATGCAACCACTAGGACCCTCATCCACCTCTTCTCCATCCTTCGGCACCTAAGCATGCCCTTCGATCCTCTTTTGACCATCAGCGATGCAAATTTTTTGCCATTAGGTGATGTTCACATTTCATTTTGGTGTCTTATGGCCAGCCAAGTACTTCTTAGCCCTAGCCAACTTTCGGTTTGTCTCTGACTCATAAGCAAACCGAGATGCTTATTTCATCGATCAATGGCTCGACATTGAGTTACAAAGAGGAAAAGGTCATTATAAATCCAAGGCACTCTTAATAAATTTACAATAATCTTCAAGATCCATTTTGATTATGAACATTGGAAAAAAAGATGAGCAGCAGATTCAGAATCATTCTTACATATCACATCGATTAACGAGCAATACTCCTCTTCCAGTGTGAGTAGACAACCATGCATCATAAGCTAAACAATAAAAGAGTATCTAGGTATATGATGTTTATACCAAATAAGACTACACCAATTAATTCTGGACTTGCGAGTTCTTACCACATTATAGGCTGAGGTACAAGAGAATTTACCCAAAGGCGACGACCCCCAAGATATATAATCATCACCTTAAGAAAGATGAGGTTTAGCCATATTAATTGTTTGTTGAAATAAAGTTTCTCTAGGAGAATCACCAAAAGAAAATCTCCACTTATCATAAATCAAACAATCTAACTCCTTTTCTAGAAGATTGCTAAAGTATTGTCCTTGAATTCTTCTTCCAAACTTTTGTAATAGAATATAATTCCCGGCCCAAGGATCAAGCCAAAATTTTATTTTCTAGTCAGCCATAATGTTATATCTCACATATTTTATGAACGAAGGTCAGATAGAAATAATTTGTTTCCATGCATATGAGTAAGAGACACAAACATGATAAACCCAAATAGTTGACTTTTGAATGTAATAAGAATAAATCCAACGAACCCAAAGAGAATTTCCATCTATAATTAATTTCCACATCAATCTATAAAGACCAATAGAGCACCAATTTTGAATAGATCACAAACCCAATCCTCCTTCAGATTTTGGTGTACAAACTTTGTTCCAAGATAAAGGTCTAAAACCTTCGACCATCCATCCCATACCATAAGGAGTAGCTATGTTTATTTTTTCAGAATGATCCAAAATTAGTTTATTTTGAAAAACCAAATTGAGCTATTAATGTTGCATGGATGAAATAGTTCTTTTCAATAGGGATATATTTATTAGCATGAAATGTTTGAAATAGAAAAATAAATGCTAGGCTTGTGTTAATTATGCGAGACTAGGAAGTGTAAGAGAAATATTGATTTGGCTAATTACATCTGGCATGTTCAAGGAAATAGTTAATATGCACCACCTCTCGCTAAAAGCATTGCAAGTCATCTGATTATAGTCCAATAGCTCGTGTGTAGGGGCAGTCAAACCTGTTTGCCTCTATTTTAAAGCCTAATGCACAATTAAATTATGCAGCTTGAGCATGTAAGGTTTGAAACAAAAACATTTGTGCAATGACTATTCATTTGACTAAGAATATGTGAGAAATTTTGTGCCAGAGTGTCTTGATAGGTGATTAATTTGCGGATGGAAAAAGTTAAAACCTGCCGAATTGCACATCCATCAATTTGTGCCTGATGCATCGCATGCTAGTGATTGAGATTCAATGATATTTATTGTAAGAGTTAACTTTTATATGTCAAGAACTTATTTTATTGTTCAAACATGGTTGATTAGTAGAGCTCCAAAAAAGTAGGCCCTACTAATCAACGATACTTCAACGCTGAAATTCTGGATGTATAAAAATTAATGTCACTGAAGTATTTTTCTTAACGTAAGGGCAGGTAAATCTTAATCTACTTATGCCCAAGATAAAGAGAATAGATGTTGGGTGCTTGGGATTCTCCATGAACATTTGCAGCATTCTGACATGCACATTACGTACAAACAAGATCATAAATTTTGTATTCATTGCATAATCATATACCATATCATATCTAGTTACAAAAATTAAAAAAAATAGCATTATATGGTCACTACAAGAAAAAATACAATTAATGACGCTTTCAAGCATCGCTAATCAACCATAAAAAAAGGCCATAAAAAATGTCCAATTGCTATTGCTCATTTGCGATGCATATGACAAAGCATCACTAAATGTATGCTATTAGTGACAATTTTGTCTGTGTCGCTATTAATATAATATTAGAGACATTTTTTAAAGGGTTCCTATCATAAAAGTTTCTTTAAAAATTAAGAAAAAAGAAAAAAAATCAAAATATAATTATTATTGATCCTTTATAAAGCCACTACAACAAAAAAGACTATTAGCGATGCTTTTTAAGCATCGCTAATAGTCATATAAGCATCGCTAATGACTTATAGCAAAGCTTAAAAAGCATTGCTAAATACATCAATAAAAATGGTCGCTTATACTCATTAGCGACGCAAAACAAAAGGCGTCACTAATAGTGTGACATTTATTTATGTTTCACTAATTTTTGTTATTAGCAACACATAATTATAAATGCCACAAATAATTGGTTACTAGTGACACTTTTTTATGCACCACTAATATAAAAGCATTTTTTTTTAAAAATAGCTTATTCGCAGCGCATAATTATAAGCCATTAATAATTATTTATTAGTGATGCATAATTATAAACGTTGCTAATAATTTGTTATTAGTTACGCTTTTTTATGCGTCGCTAATATAAAAAATAATAAACAATTGTAATTCGTTGATAATAATTTGTTATTAGCGACACTTTATTATGCATCGCTAATATAAAAAAAATATTTTAAAAAATAAAAACTACTTACTAGCGACGCTTGTATAAGCATCGCTAATGAATAATTAATTAAAAATAGTATTTAGAGATGCTTAGATAAAACATGTTTTAAAAAAAGAATTAGAGTATTGAAGACACTTTATAAAGCGTCGCTAATACAACAAAAAAAATAATAAGTCTTCAGCGACGCTTTTAGAAGCGTCGCTAAATTTTATTTATTTATTTAAAAGAAAACCGCATGTGGCAGGGGGTGAATAGGGACTGGGATGGGGTTGGGGCAGGGGCTACCAAAATCCGGCCCTCCACCCTCATAAGAAATGTCTTCTTTTGGCTCCCTCAATTTACACTCCTTAGATGGTCCTGTAATTTGTTTCAATAATGTGTACTTCAATTCTTATTCATTCTTACAAAAAATTATACTCTCTCTCCTATATTACTAGCTACATTCATTTTATTTTATTTTTATCAGTAAAAAGATATTTGGGGGGAGGGGGGGTGACTCTCCCTTTTATAAAAGCAACATCGGAATTATATCAATGAAAAGAAAAATTACAATCTCCATCTCAAGGAGATGAAATGCAACTCTTGCATAGTTTTGATAGTAAAGGAATTTGAACATACATAAAGACAGATTTCTTGTTCAACTTTCCTGAAAATGTCTATCTTATGAGTGTGCTCATGTGAAAATATTCTTCCATTATACTCTTGCCAGATAGAAATAAATAGCGGCATTTAGAAAAAGTTGGAGATGCAAACCAAGATGCTTATTTCGTCAATCAATGGCTCGACATTGAGTTACAAAGAGGAAAACATCATTAGAAATCCAAGGCACCTTTAATAAATTGACAATAGTCTTCAAGATCCATTTTGAATATGAACATTGGAAAAAAAGATGAGCAACAGATTTAGAATCATTCTTACATAACACACATCGATTAACCAGTAATATTCCTCTTCCTTGAAATTTATCCCGTGTGAGTAGTCCACCATGCATCATAAGCCAAACAATAAAAGAGTGTCTAGGTATAGGTTGTTTATACCAAATAAGACCACTAATTAATTCTGGACGTCTGAGTTCTCACCACATTACAGGCTGAGGTACAGGAGAATTTACCCGAAGGTGATGCCCCCCAAGACATATAATCATCACCATAAGAAAGATGAGGTTTAGCCATATTAATGGTTTGTTGAAATAAAGTTTTTCCGGGAGAATGACCAAAAGAAAATCTCCACTCATCATAATCAAACAGTCTGACACCTTTTCTAGAAGATCGTTAGAGTATTGTCCTTTAATTCTTCTTCTAAACTTTTGTAATACAATATAATTCCCAACCCATTGATCAAGCAAAATATTTGTTTTCTAACCATCCATAATGTTATATCTCACACACTACAAGAAAATGTAGTATTAGTAATGTATTTATTAGCGATGCATACAAAAGCGTTGCTAAAACTAACTAATTGCAACGCATAAAAAAGCGTCGCAAAAAATGAACTATTAACGACATGTTTTCATATGTGTCGCTAATAGTCATATATTAGCGACGCTTAGTTTAAAGCATTTTCAATAATAATCGTATTAGTGACGTTTTACTAGAAACGTCACTAATAGTTCCTCTATTTGCGACGCTTTCCACAAACATCGCTAAAAGATATATATTTTAAATAAAAAAAAGAAAAAAATCATAACTATTAGCGACGCTCGTTTTAACCGTCGCTAATGGCTTTAACTATTAGCAGTGATGCTTGTGTACAAGCGTCACTAATACTTATGAATTTAAAATAAAAAAATAAAAATTTGAATTATTAGCGACACTTTTAATAAGCATAACTAATAGCATTAGTAATAGAGATGCTTATTTACAAGAATTGCTAATATCATTATTAATTAATTTTATTTAATAAATAATAAATAAATATTAAAATATTTAAAACAAACTTCCTAGATATAACATATTTTATTCAATATTTACTATTTGAAAAAAATATTAAACTTTTACTATTTATATATAATATATTTTATTTCTTAAATTTTCTTATTAATTTTAAAATATAATTTATAATAAAAGAGAGAGTGAAGAGAGTGCACAAAGAGTGAGAGTGAGGAGAGAGAGGAAGAGAAAGTAGAGAGGGAAAATTTTAACTTTATTTTTTAAATATTATTTATTTAAAAATTAATTTTAAAATAAATAAATAAAAATGTAGAGAGGAGAGAGGGATTGAAGAGAGAGAGAAGAGAGGAGGGAGAGAGAGAGGATAAAGGTAGTGAGTGAGATGAGAGGGAGGAGAGAGAGAAGAGAGAGAGGAGAGGGAGATGTTGTGCACGATCACCCAGACTACTTATTTTCCTATTATTGCATTATATTAGGCTACTTTCTTTTAGATTTCCCTCGTATTTGCTTATGTAATTGGAGAAATAACTGGACTAGGCTAGCTAGTGGCCCGCGGGGTAGCTGGACCCACTAGATAGCATGATTCCCTAGGTGAGTGGGCCAGCTCCCTATATGGTCGCCCCTTCCCTCTTTGTTGGTTATGCAATTGAATATACAGAATTCTCTCCCATTTCTTCTTTCTTCCTTCCCTTTTCCAGCTTGTTCCACTTCGGGCACAACATTGGTATTGGAGCTTTTACAATCCACAGCCATGGCATGAGGCAAAAAAGTTGTCATAGCCTCGGAAGTTCCATCTGAGAAGGAGGCCCTTGCCTCAGTGGATAGCCCGAAGACGGTTCCAGAGACCACTAGCGAACATACCTTGGCGTAAATCATGGCTGAGATCAAGTCCTTCAGCATGGGCGTGGCCAAGGTCGACGCTCCGGGCCTGGCCGTGGCTCAGCTCCAGGCAGAGCGCACAGTGCCTCTATTGCATAGGCCACCAACAGTCGTCATGGAGAAAGGAGGGCTGTCCCAGGCCCCTGAATTGCACTGCTTTGAACTACCGGCACCGGTTGAGAGGGAGGCGCTTTTTCCCCAAGCTCCTGTACATTTTGGCACAGTCGACCAAGCTATGGATGGGAGGCGCCTGGCTTGGGATATATGAGGCAAGCCATGTGTTCGGGAAAATGCCCCAATGATGCAGCCTCCCAAAAACTTGTTCCAAGAGTGGAGGACGATTGGGAGGAGTACCCGGAAGCCCGCAGAGGACCACGAGGAGGGGCTGAACCTCATTTGGCTCGCCTACAGTTCCCATGCCACAATGGGGATGACGACCCAGTGGAGTGGCTGTACAAAGCTGAAAGGTTTTTCACCTACCAGGGAATGCACTCGGAGGCCGAACGGCTGCGCATAGCCGCCTTCCACCTAGATAGGGACGCTTCTATTTGGTTCCAAAGTATTGAGAAGGAGCTACGCTGCCCCACTTGGGCTGCCTTCTCTGATGAGTTGTGCATCCAGTTTGGCCAAAATGAAAACTTCAACGAGATGCTCTCCACACTGCACCAAACCACTACCATCTGGGCCAATTATACAGAGTTCATGAAGGTGGCCAACCGCCTCCCGGATTGGCTGGTGGTAGCCTTGGTGGGAACATTCAAGAGAGGTCTCAAACCAGAGATTTCTGAGGAGGTGCATCACTTTCTATGCTCCAGTATGAGGGACGTCATGCGGCACACACGAATTGAAGAGGAGAAATTGTTGAGGGAGCAGAGAGGTGGGAAGCTCGGACCCTTCCCATGTTCTTCTGTCAGCGCCAACCCCCTTTCCTCCCCGGCCAAAAGCCCCATGCCAGGTCAGCCTAGACAACAATCCCCTCCAACTGGTCCAATTGTTCATCGCTTAACGCTGGCACAGATCGAGGAGCGTTGATCAAAAGGGCTATGCTTTCCATTACGATGAAAAGTTTATCCCAGGGCACCGTTGTTCTATCAAAGGCAGCCTCCTCATGGACGAGGTCGAGGAGGAGGACATGACAAATAGGGTAGACACTTCCCACTATGACGATGTGCTGCCCAAGATATCTGTATGGCCGCCCACCACCTTCTGTGTTATCTAATGTACCTCACCGCTCCTTTGTGGCCAAGGTGGATTATATACTACAGACACGGGACGAGGTTCTTCGCCAGCTAAAGGAGAACTTGTCCACTACTCAGAACCAGATGAAGCAAATTTATGATGGTCATCACACTGACAGAGAGTTCATGGTGGGTTGACTTGATTTATGTCTCTTTCCTTGCTCAGTGCCAGACATCCTTGTTTCAGCCCGAGCATTCCAAGCTCGCCCCCTGTTTCCATGGTCCCTATGTTGTGGAGGAGCGTATCGGCCCAGTAGCTTATTGCCTTGCTCTACCACCTGGCTCCTTAGTCCACCCTGTCTTCCATGTCTCCAGCCTTCGCCGATGCGTAGGTGGCACTTCCTTAGCCACTGATGCTCCACCACCCCGCTTGATGGGTCCGGTCCAGCCTTTCGACCTTGTCCCAACATCGGTGCTTGATAAGCGTCAAATCCATCACTCAGGTCGCATCATTACAGAGGTGCTCATTTCTTAGCAAGGTCATCCCCTTGAGGATGCCACATGGATCTTTGAGGACACGTTCATGGCCGCTACCCAACTTGGTCGCCTTGAGGTCAAGGCGAATAGCAGAAGTGCGGTGGAGTGTTGTGCACAATCACCCGAACTACTTACTTTCCTATTATTGCATTATATTAGGCTATTTTCTTTTAGATTTCCTTCGTATTTGCTTATGTAATTGGAGAAATAACTGGACTAGGCCAACTAGTGGACTGCAGGATAGCCAGACCCACTAGCTGGCATGATTCCCTAGGTGAGTGGGTTGGCTCCCTATATGGGTTGCCCCTTCCCTCTTTGTTGGTTAAGCAATTGAATATTCAGAATTCTCTCCCCTTTCTTCTTTCTTCCTTCCCTTTCCTAGCGTGAAACTCTGAGGTACTGCTTGTTCCACTTCGGGCACAACATTGGTATCAGAGCTTTTACAATCCGCAGCTATGGCATGAGGCAAACAAGTTGTCACGGCCCCGGAAGTTTCATATGAGAAGGAGGCCCTCGCCTTAGCGGACAGCCCGAAGATGGTTCCAGAGACCACTAGTGAACATACCCTGGTGCAAATCATGGCTGAGATCAAGCCCATAAGCATGGGAGTGGCCAAGGTCGACGCTCCGGGCCTGGCCATGGCTCAGCTTTAGGCAAAGCATGCAGTGCTTCTGTTGCATAGGCCACCAACAGTCGTCATGCAGAAAAGAGCGCCATCCAAGCCCCCGAATTGCATGGCTCTGAACCGCTGACACCAATTGAGAGGGAGGCGTGTTTCCCCCAAGCTCTTGAAACTCTGAGGTACCGCTTGTGCCAATTCGGCCAACAGGAGAGAGATAGTGAGTGAGGAGAGAGAGAAGTAGATAGTGAGGGAAAAAATTAGTTTAAATTTTTTAAGTTTTTTTTAAAATATTATATTTTAAAAACAATTAAAAATAAATAAAAGAAATATATTTTAGAGACGTTTGGATTAAAATGTCATTAATATGCTTATTAATAGCGACACTTATAGATATACGTCTCTAATAATGAGGGTATTAGCGACGCTCATAGACAAGTGTTGCTAATATCTTTACTTTATTTTTTATTTATTATTTTAAAAATAAAATAAATAATAAAAAATTAAAAGAAATAAGAGAGAGAGGGAGGAGAGGCAGAGAGGAGAGAGATAGTGAGGTGAGAGAGAGAAGAGAGAGTGAGAGGAGAGGGAGAGAGAGAGTGTGAGTAGAGACTGGAAAGGGAGATTAATTATTTTTTAAGTTTTTAAGATTTTTTATAAATTATTAAATTTTAAAAATAAATAAAGGAAATAAAATAAATATTTTTAGTGACGTATAGAAATATATGTCACTAATATGGTATGTAGTAGCGACGTATATTCGTATACATCGCTAATATTTAGTCTATTAGCGACGCATATTAATATGCGTCGCTAATAGTTTTTAATTTTATTTATTTATTTTTAAAATTAATTTTTTAAATAAAATATTATAAAAATTAAAATTAGAGGAGAGTGTGTGTAGAGAGAGAGGAGAGAGAAGAGGAGAGAAAGGGGGAGAGAAGATGAGAGAGAGGGAGAGAGAGGAGAGAGGGCGAGAGGGAGGAGAGAGCACGAGAAGGAGGAGAGAGGAAGAGAGAGAGTGGGGGGCGAGAGAGGAGAGAGTAGGGAGAGAGAGTGGGTTAGGAGAGAGAGAAGAGAGAGGGTGAGGGGAGAGAGAGAAGAGAGAGAAAGAGGGAAGAGAGAGAAAAGGTCAAGAGATATAGAAGATTTTATTTTGAAAAAAATATTATTGGTGATGTTTATTAGTAAGCGTCGTCAATATTAACCTTATTTGCGACATAGAATAATAAACATTGTAAATAATAAAATTAGTTGCGATGCTTATTAATAAGCGTCGCAAATACTAGTGTTATTTGCGACATATAATAACAAACATCGCAAATATTAAAATTAATTGCAACGCTTATTAGTCGCAAATAAATTATCCTATTGCGACGTTTTTGATCGTGCAGAATTTTTCATTCGCATGCGCGGGTTTCACTAGTGTGGGGTATCAAAATTGCCCGCGCTGTATTTATCCCATTCCTGCTTCTCTGGATTCACCCGTGTCGCCTGCTCCTGCTCTGCCTCCGGCTTCGCCCCTCCTCCAATGTTCTGGCTCAGCCACTGCAGGAGCCCCCCCGCACTGGCTCAGCCAACCCCCTCCTCGCCCCCCCTCCCTAGTTCCCCCCTCTTCTATGGAATCCCCCTGCCCCGCCGCCACCATCCCGGCACAGCCAACGCGAGAGCCCCTACGTATCGGCTCAACCTCCCCCCTCCTCCCTCCCCCTCCCTCTCCCTGGTCCCCCATCTTCTCTCGGAATGCCCCCGCTGCCACCACCGTCCTTGCTCAGCCACTACCAGAGCCCCCCGGGTGTCGGCTTTGCTTCCCCCTTCCTCCTCCCCTCCCAGTCCGCTCCTCTTCTCTAGAACGCCCTGCCGCCACCCGCAGTTGCCTCCGGCTCCACCCCGCCACCTCCACCTCTAGCTTAGCCCCACCTCTGTCGTCTCTCCTCAGCCATCGCAAGAGGACCCCCACACCGGCTCCGCCAACCCCCTCCCGGTCCCCCTTAATCTGCTTCTCTGGAACCCCCCCCACCGTTGCTGCTTCGCTCGAGCCCCGTCTCCGACTCCTCCCAGCCGCTGTCATCCTTGCTTAGCCACCGCCGCAGCCCCCCCCCCGTTCCAGCTCCGCTTCCCCCTCCTCCTTCCCCTCCCCGGTCCCCCTCTTCTCTGGAACCCCCTCCGCTATTGCCAAGAGCTGCATCTAGCTCCGCCCTGTCGCCACCGTCCCGGCTCAACCACCGAAAGAGGACCCCCCGCGCCGGCTCTGCCAACCCTTACCTCCCTCCCCCGCTACCCCCTCTTCTCAGGAATCCCCCTGCCGCCACCTCCGCATCCGGCTCCGGTCCTCCGCCACCTCCGCATCCGGCTCCGGTCCTCCGCCACCTTCCCGGCTCAGCCTCCGCCAAAGCCTCCCCTCCCCCGGTTCCAGCTCTGCCAACCCACTCCTCCCTCCCCTTCCTCCTCCCCGGCCCCCCTCTTCTCTGGAATTGCTCTGCCTTCGGCTCTGCCCTGCCACCTCCATTTCCAGCTCCGCTCTGCTATCTCCGTTTTTGTTTCTGTTTTCGGCTCCGCCTCTACCCTCTTCCTCCCCCTCTTCTCTGGCCCCTTGCCGGATTCTGGCTTCCCTTTTTATATTTTGTTAATTTGCTAATAGAAAAATATATTTTTTATCAAATATTATTTTATTTAAAATTTAAAATTTTTTAAAAAAAAATTATTATTAGCGACATATATACAAGCATTGCTAATACGTAACTATTAGCGACGCTTATAATTAAGTGTCGCTAATAGTTATGTATTAGTGACACATAAGTATACGTCAGAAAAAGGGTAATATTTAGTAACATTTATCTAAACATCGCTAATATTAGACTATTAGCAACACTTAATGTAAGTGTCACTAATAAGCAATAGTGACTGCAGTTTTATCGACGCATTTAGCAACACTTTTTATGCGTCGCTAATACACATTAGCAATGCTTAGAGTATTTCACTAAAACTCAAATTTGTTGTAGTGACACATTTTATGAACAAAGCTTGGGTAGACATAATTTGTTTTCACACATATGAGTCAAAGACCAAACCTCATAAACCCAACTAGTTGAATTTTGAATGTAATAAGAATGAATCCAACGAACCCAAAGAGAATTCTCATCTGTAATTAATTTCCACATCAATCTACAAAGACCAATAGAACACCAATTTTGAATAGATCTCAAACCCAATCCTCCTTCAGATTTTGGTGTACAAACTTTGTTCCAAGATAAAGGTCTAAAACCTCTTCGACTGTTCGTCCCAGGCCACAGCTAGATAGCCAGGAAGACTTGCTCTCCTAGACATGCATGGCAGGTCGCAGCCTCATGCCTAGGCTGATCTAACAGGCTTGGAAGATCTAGTTGATATGGCCAACCAAATCCTCGAGCATAGCCAGATCTAGCCACGAACATAAACGGGCAAACATGGCCATAGCTAGAGCATAGGGAAGAAGAAGATGATGACAAAAAAGGAGGAGAAAAAAGTGGGGAAGCGGAGGTAAGGCGGCCGCAAAAGGAGCTAAGGCTGTCGTACAGGTTGTAATCATTAGAGTCATATCACTGCCGGAGTTGCAGAAAGAGATGTAGAATTACATTAGTCGTGTATTAAGGGATAAAAAATATGGGGGTTTACAAGGTTAAGAGAGTAAGTAAAAAAATCATTGAATTTTTTTATTGAAATAGGGTATCAAGGAGATTATTAAGATAGATATAGATGCATCCTTTCTTACAATGCTAAAACTATTCCAAAATGTTTTAAAATGACACTACAATAAAAATATGTATGGTTCGAAACAGAAACGTATGTGCAATGACTATTCATTTGACAAAGAATATGTGAGAAATTTTGTGCAAGAGTGTCTTGATGGGTGATTAATTTGTAGATGGAAAAAGTTAAAACTTGCCAAATTGCACGTCCATCAATGTGTGCTTGATGAATCGCACGCCAGTGATTGGGATTCGATGAAATTTATTGTAAGAGTTAAGTTTTATATGTTAAGAACGTATTTTATTGTTCAAACACGGTTGATTAGTAGGGCTCCAAAAAAGTAGGCCCTACTCAAAAACGATACTTCAATGTTAAAATTCTAGACTTGTAAAAATTAGCATTGCTTAAGTATTTTTCTTATCATGAGGGCACGTAAATCTTAATCCGCTTATGCCCAAGAAGAAGAGAACAGATGTTGGGTGCTTGGGATTCTCCATGAACATTTGCAGCATTCTGACATGGACGTTACGTACAAATAAGACATGAAATTCTGTATTCATTGCATCATCAAATACCATATCATATCTAGTTACAAAAATTAAAACAATAGCATTATATGGACACTACAAGAAAAATACTATTAGTGACGCTTGAACGCTTTCAAGCATCGCTAATAGTCATAAAAGCATCACTAATGACTATTATCTATGCGAAAAAAGTGTGAAAAAAACTCAATCGCTATTGCTCATGAGCGATGGATATGACAAAGCGCAACTAATAGTATGCTATTAGTGATAATTTCATTTGCGTCACTAATACTATATTATCAGCGACACTATTTATTAAGCATTACTACTAATATAATATTAGAGACTTTTTTAAAGGGTCGCTACTATAAAATTTTTGTTAAAAAATTTTAGAAAAACAAAAAAATTAAAACTACAATTATTAGCAATGCTTTATAAAGCATCGCTACTATATAAATAATTTTTAAAAGAATATTTCAACACTATTAGCCACACTCTTAAAGAGCATCGTTAATAACATTAGATTATGTTAACAGTCTTAGCAACGCTCTTATAGAGTGTTGCTCTCTAAATTATAAGAGTGTCACTCTATATTATAAGAGCTTTCGCTCTATAAGAGTGTCGTTAGTAAAAAACTAAATTAGAAAAATCAAAACAATGTACTAGCAATGCTTTTTAAAGTGTCACTAATTTCTTAAAAAAATTTAAAAAAGAAAAAGTTATTAGTGGCGCTTTTGAAACTGTCACTAATAACAATAAATTTTCTTTTTTAAAATAGATCCCAACTTTATGGGAGGAGCACCAGAGTGTGACACCCCTCCTTCGGCAATGGCAGGGAAGAGGGGAAGGAGTTTCGGCCTCCTGCCGAAGAATCCGGATGCCCTCCTCCGACTGGAAAAAGCAAAGTAGAAGGGGGTGCAATCGGGTGGGGTGGGGAGAACCATATTAGGAGGGGGACCGGGGAAGAGGGTGGAAGAAGAGGGCGGTGCTAGAATCCGGTGGCAAAGCCAAATCAAGTGCTAGGGGAGAGAGAGAGGTGGGGAACCGAACTCTAGCTCTTGGAGACCACTCCTATGGTAACTTCAATGGTGGGGGGAGAATATGAAAGTAGAGGAAGGTAGGTAGGGGGTGAATCTAGGGAGAGAGGGGGGAAGTGAGAGAGAGGAGGGTTGGGGGGCCGGAATCTGGCTCCTACGTCGGCTACTGCTGAGAGGAGGGAAGACATGGAAAACATAGGGTGGGACAGAAGGTGTGGGAAGAGAGGGGGTGGAGAGTTGGAGACCGGAGGGAGGAGCCAGATTCTGGCACCCTAGAGTACAACATGCGGCCAGAAGGAAGGGAGAGAGGACTGAAGTAGTGGAGGAAGAACTGGCGATAGACAGAAGCAGGGAAAAAAAGAGAGAGAAAATGAGAAGAGAGAGAAAATGAGAAAAGAGATAAAAGAGGAAAAGAGAAGAGATAAAAATGAAAGAAATAGAGAGGGAGAGAAGAGGGAGAACAAGATATAGACAGAGTGTGTGAGAAGAAGAGAGAGAACAAAGAGTGATCTAGAGAGAGTGAAAGAGTATGCGAGGAGGAGAGAGTGTCTGTGAGGATGAGAAAGAGAAGAGAGACTGTGAGGAGGGGACAGAGAAGAGAGAGCTAGAAGAAAGAGAGAAGAGGGAGAGAGATCTAGTGAGTGTGTGAGGAAAGAGAGTGTGTGAAGAAGAGAGAGAAAAAAGAGAATAGAAAGAGATCTAGAGAGAGTTTGAAGAGGGGAAAGAGACTGTGTGAGAAGAAGAGAGAGAAAAAAAGAGATAATAGAGAGTGTGAAAAGGAGAAGAGAGAATGTGTGAATAGGAGAAGAGACAGTGAAGAGAGAGACAGTGAAGATAGAGAAAGAGAAGAGAGAGAAGGAGAGGAGAGGAGAGGAAAGAGATTTTTTTAAAAAAAATTAAGCCTATTTGTGATGTTCCGTAAAAAGGAAAGAGATTTTTTATAATTGTTGTGAAACATAACTATTTGTAACTCTCTTAACGTAGCATCGCAAAAAGTACCTTTTTTAGAAAAAGTTTTATACAATTTACGACGCTCATAAGTAGCGTACTAAATAGTATAAATAGTAGTGACACTTATGATTTAGCATTGCTACTATTTTAACTATTTGCAACTCTTCTCATGGGTATTGCAATTAGTACAACAATTGCGACACTTACATACAAGTATCACAAATAGTATTATAGTTGTGACACTTACTTATAAGTGTCACCACTATTATTATATAATAGCGGTGACACTTCTCTCTCTACCCTCTATCTCTTTCTCTACCCTCAATCAATTTTACTTCCCCATTTAGCTACTCTAGGTTGGGGAAAAGGATAATCAATTTAATCCCTCTCTTCTCTCTCTCTAGGCTTTCTCTCCTCTTTATATCTCTTATCTCTCTACCCTCTCTTCTCTCTCTCGCTACCCTCTCTTCTCTCCCACTGCCCTCTCTCCTCTCTCTCTACCCTCTATCTCCTCTCTTCTCTTTATTCTCTCTCCTCTCTCTCTCTACCCTCTACCCTCTCTCCTCTCTAACTCTCCCTCCCCACACTTTCTCTCTCTTCTCTCTCTACCCTCTATCCCCTCTCTCCCTTCTCTCTCTCACTCTCTCTACCCACTCTCTTCTCTCTCTCTTCCCCCTCTCTTCTCTCTCTTCCTTCTCTCCCTCTCTCTCTTTTCACACTCTCTTCTCTCTCTACCCTCTATCTCCTATTTTCCTCTCTCTCTCTAACTCTCTCCCTCTCTCACTCTACCCTCTCTCTCCTCTCTTTTCTTCCTCTGTATCTATCCTCCATCTCTCCTATCTTTCTCTTCCTTTCTCTACCCTCCCTCTCTTCACTCTCTCCCTCTCTTCTCTCCCTACCCCTCTCTATCTTTCTCCCTCTTATCTCTCTACCCTCTATACTCTCTCTCTTCAATCTCTCTATCCTCTCTACACTTTAGTAAGCGTCGCTAAAATAAAAAAATTAATATAGAAAACAACGTATTAGTGACACTTATTTAAGCAAGCATCGCTAAATATTTAAAAATAATAATAATTGTTTTTAGTGACGCTTGTGAAAAGCACCACTAATGATGAAATATATTTAAAAAAGAATTTTGGGTATTAGCAACCCTTTAGTAAGCGCCGCTAATACGCTAACCAATAAAAATAATAAAAATAGGCTTTAGCAACACTTTTAGAAACCTCCCTAAAAATTTTATAATTTTAAAAAAAGCCTTGGTGTACAAGAAGAAGATAAAAAGAGTGGGGGTAAAGAAAATTGATCTTCAAGCTTTGAAGGATCAATTACGAAAATGAAGGAAATCTACCTTAGGTCGCCTTAGGATTTGATGTCTACGCAAGGCTAAGGAGTCTTGCATATCTAAGTCAGAGATTTTTTATTTTTTCCATGATTTAATTCTTTCTATCATTGGGGCATTCATGGTTTTTAGTTTAATCTCATTTTTATTCTATTTTACATTGTTTTAATTCTTAGGTTTTGAATAGAAAAAAAACAAAAAATGATCAAAAACACAAAAAAACATTAGTGTAGCTTTTACTTTATTTTGCAATTGTCTTTGTTTTTATTTTTGATAAAATTTAGCTCTTGAGATATTTTGAGCTTATTTTTCTTTTAAACTAAAAAATAACATATTTTGTAGTCAAATGTACCTTAACTAAGAGCATGATACACTAAGGAGTGTGAAAAATTATTTGATTTTCTTTTGCTTGATGTTGCAATTCTCTGATTTTATAAACTTGCACACATCATGTTGAGACTTAAGTCACTTTTAAATATAAACATTAAGAGAGAATTCTTCAACATAAGTTGACTAAGGGATTTTGATTTTAATGGGGTCTAGGTAATCAAAATAAAGGATCTCTTGCTAGATTTCTATTTAAAATTCAAAGACCAAAAATTTCATGTAATGTACTTCAATACTTATGAGTCTTTGTGTACTTTATATCCTATTAGAAATTAAAGTTGTCCATGTAAAGATGATGGAAAAGAAAATGTGAAGCACCCAACCATTTGCAATAAAAAAATTAATGAATAAATAAATAAAAGAGAGTAAAAAACGAAAAACATTAATTATGAAAGTAGAGAGGATTCAGAAAAACTAAGCTCTATAAAAAAAATTTAAGGAAAAATATCATAACTCAGAAAAGACAGGGGCATGATGATTATAAGCTTTTGAATGTTTTTATCTTCTTAAAAAAATCATGTACAAAGATTCTAATTAATGATAGTCAAAAAATGTAAATTTCGTCTTTACTAGGGGCAAAAAAATTAATCTAAATTTGACTAGGAGTAATCTTGCGTGATTCAAGATTAAAAGAGACAACAATTGACTACAATGGTGATTTTCTTTTAAAACTAATAAAGGAGGATTACTGCATCAAAAAGAAAAGAATAAAATTGACAATCACATACATGGGGTTAAGTAATGTAAGGCAAGGTATTAATCAAATAATCTATGGATACCCTTAGATTAAAAGATGATTGATTAAAAAATTAACAAAAAGAGCTCAAATTTGCTGATTTTGAATTTTTTATTTTTATTTTGAGTTCTGTATGTCAAAAAATTTAATTTTAATGGGAAATGCCTTGAAATAACTTTAGGGATTATTAGAATTTTTTACATTTTATCAATTTTTGTTACTTTGAAAATTTTAAAAAATGAATTTTTCCCGAACGACTTATCAATTGGCTGAAACAATCTATCCATTATAAGAAAAAAGATTATTAGCATCGCTAATAGCCACAAAAGCATCATTAATGACTATTAATAATACTTAAAAAGCGTCACTCAATATATTGCTAATAGTCCCATCACAACTATTTATTAGTAACGCATATGAAAAAGTAACGCTAATAGCACTACTATTAGTGACATCTTTTTATCGCTAATATCAACTTTTTTTGCGATGTTTTATAAAGCATCTATAATTAAGAGTTGCTAGTAGTAAATAATTATCGATGTTTATTCACATGCATTGCTAATAGTAAATTATTAGTGACATTTTATAAAGCGTCGCTAATATGAAATCTATTAAAAATAAATAAATAAATTATTAGCGACGATTAAATGTGTGTTGCTAGAAATAAAAAATAAAAACATTATTAGTGACACTTTTCCAAGCATCGTTAATAAGGAAAAAATATTATTAATGTTCTTTGAAAAGCATTGCTAATAAAGAATAAAATTAAAAATAATAACAATAATGTTTATTAGCGATGCTTTTAAAAGCATCATATATATATATATATATATATATATATATATATATATATATATATATATATATATATATATATATATATATATATATATATATATATATATATATATATATATATATATATATATATATATATATATATATATATATTCCCACCTCAGGTAGGATTTCAGGGAGGGGTGTCAAACTTGGGAAGGGGAGGGGGAAGGAGAAAGTGGAGGAGGACAGGGGAGGGGAGCTCTTGACAGAGGAGCTGGAGCCCCTCCTCTGCTTCCTCATAGGAGCAGACGGGCGGAAGGGGCTCTGGGCATAGAAGTTGGCCAGAGCCCCTCCTCTACTTCCACAAACTGGGGGGCAGGGGGCAGAAAAAAGGGAGGAGAGGCACTGACCATAGAAGCCCGTCCTCCGCTTCCACAGACCGGAGGTTGGGGGAGTGGCTCCGGCAGGAGCCCTCCTCTGCTTCCAAAGAGGGGGGAGGGCTGGGCAGAGACAAGGTGGTGGCTGGCAAGGTGGAGCTTGGGCGGTGGGATAGGTGGCTGCTAGGCAGTGGCATGAGGAGCCAACCGGAGTCCCTCCTCTATTTCAACACAAAATTATCCCACATTCACACAAAATGTCACATGTGCGTGGCTTTTTTAGCAATGTTTCTATAGTTCCTTCTAAAGAAGTGTCGCAAATAGTAATATATTTTTGACATTTCCTTATAAACGTTGCAAATAGGCATACGTTTGCGACACTTATCAATGAGCGTTGCAAATAAGGCTAGTATTTGTGATGCTTATTTATAAGCATTGAAATACTTTTATTTCTAAAAATAAAATCCTCTCTCTCCTCTCTCCTCTCTCCTCTCTCTTCGCTCTCTACCCACCCTCTCTAATCCCCCTCTCCTCTCTTACCCTCTCTCCTCTCTCTCTCCCCCTTCTCTTGCCTATCTCTCTATGTCTCTCTCCCTCTCTCTCCTCTATCTCTCTCTTCGCTCTCCTCTCTCTCTCATCTCTCTTCTCTCCTCTCCTCTCTATCTCTCTTCTCTCTCCTCTCCCCTTCTATCAACTCTCTCTTCTCTCTCCTCTCTCTCTTACCACTTTCCTCTCCCTCCTCTTCCTCTCCTCTCTCTCACACACATCAGCATGAGCCCCGAATATGAGGACAAGAGGTGAGAGAGTAGGGGAATTTTTTTTTTAAATTTTTTTTTATTATATATTTTATTTTAAAATTAATTAAAATCAAATGAAAGGTATTAGCAGCATATAGGAATGCATCGGTAATATATTAGGTATTTGCGATGCATAGGCATTTGCATCGCTAATACTATAGTTTTAGTGACACATATTCCTATGTATCACTAATACATTTTATTTTAATTTTAAAATATAATAAATAATATAAAATCCAAAAAATCTGAATTAAATCCTTCCACCTTTATCTCTCCTCTCTCTCTTCTCTCTCCCCTCTTTGTCTTTTATCTCTCTCTTCTCTCTTCTCTCTTTCTCTTTTCTCTCTCTTTCTCTTCTCCCTCTATCACTTTCTTCTCTCTCCCTCTCGATAAGTATGAAATATATATCTATTTTATATGCCTTTTTACCTTATTTGCTAGTATACATTAGGTTAATTTAGAGTTAGTTATGGTTTATTTAGATTAAGATAGATATTAGTATTTTAGTTTAATTATTAATAATTTTATAATTATTAGTAGTTTAGACGTGTATTTAAACAAAGTTGGAATTTTAATTATATTCTACATGTCTAAAATATCATATTTTATGTTTTGTAAGTAAAGTGCGCTTATCGAAGTACTTGGACGATGCTTGAAATGATTAAAAATAGTCTTCACATGCTTCAAAGTGATTTGGACAACTTTTCGGAGTTATAAACAAGTTAGAAATTAATATGGACACAAAGGAAAGCTTAATGAACAGAATATGAACTGTCCAGGAAAATTGTCCAGATTGCAGAAACACTATAGCCGATCGAACGGACTACAGGGTGATCGATCGGGATAACGTGAATTCAGACAAAAATACAGTTCAAGCGATCGATCGGGCATGCAGGGAGATCGAACGGCATAACGTGCAATTTCCTAGTTTGACCCAAATTTCAATCCTTTTCATATTGGACTTCTTCCTACGGAACTTATGCCTATAAAAAGACATATTTGGCTTAAAATTGGGGGATTCCAGTAATTTTAAGAGGATAAAAAGGAAGAAGAAGATGGAGAAGAACTCAAAGCTTTCAATGGAGATTCAAGTGCTTTCTTCTACAATGGAAGGCTAAACTTTTCTTTTACTTAGGAGTTGATGAAGCTATAGATAAGTTTCAGTTTCTTTTCTTTTTAATTTAGATCTCAGTTGTGAATGATGACAATTGTATGATATGGATTTCCTTTTTAATGGAAGAGCTTTTCATGTTTATTCAAATCTATGTTGATTTATTGTCTTGTAGATGATAGATTGATGTGGTTTTGATATTTGCATCGATTCTAATTTCTGTGATTTAGATGAGATGGTCATACAATAGTTTTAATGTTCAGATAATTAATGACTTGGATGAGTTATACTAAGATTAGACGGGTCATGCCTATAGCTAGTTTAGTGTAGATGATCCGTGCTATTGTCGAAGATAGTTCATGCCATGGAAGTTAATTAATGATTCTTTTTGAAGTAATTCTAGCTTGTAGCTGAGAATACTTGTTCATATTCACACTAGATTTAGATTAAAAGTTAAGGAATTGTTATGGTTCTATAGTGGATTCAATTTCCTAAGTAAATTCCATCATATTAATCTCTTATTTTAATATAGTTGATTCTTTTCTTTTGCTTAATTTAAGTTTAAGTTTATTTTAATTTTCAATCAGCAAATTCCTCTTTAGATTTAGTGATAATCCATCCGTCCCTGAGGTTCGACAACCCTTAAATACTTATCCTAGTACAATTACCTTGTATACTTGCAAAGGGTTTAATTATAAACGATCACCTCTCTCTTTATCTCCTCTCATTCTCTCTCTCTCATCCTCTCTCTCCCCCGAGCATCAGTGTGAGCCCCGGCTCTTGGGAGGAGGGAGTTGAGAGTGAGGGAATTTAATTTAAAATTTCTAGTTTTTATTATATATTATATTATAAAAATAATAAATTAATATAAATAATAATATCGACGCATAGAAGTATGTGTCGCTAGTATACTGAGTATTAGCGACGCATATTAGTTTGCATCACTAATACCTAGGGTATTAGCGATGTATATTCATGTGCGCTACTAATACCTTTCATTTTATTTTTATTAATTTTAAAATATAACATATAATAAAAAAAATTAAAAATTAAAATTAAATTCTCATGCTCTCACCTCTCTCCTCCTCCCACCAGAGTACGATGACCCTCTTGCTCTCAGTATTTTTCTTCATGTCCAATTTCTTATATTCGTCTCTCTCTTCTCTCTCTCACACTCTCGTCTCTCTCTCTCCCCTCTCTATCATATCTCTCTCCCTCTCTATCATTCTCTCTCTCTCCTTTCACTCTCTAATTCTCTCTCTCTCCTTTCACTCTCTATCTACTCTCACTCTCTCTCCTCCTATTCTCTCTATCCCTCTCTTCAGTCTCTCTTCCCTCTATCTCTATCTCTCTCTCCTCTTTCTCTCTCTCTCTTTAATCTCTCTCTCTTCTCATCTCTCTATGCTATCTCTCTTGTCTTTTGCTCTTTTCTCTTTCTCCTCTCTCTCCTCTCTTCTTTCTCTCTCATTCACTGTCTCTCTCTCGCCCCTCCCTTTTTTCTCTCTCTCCCTGTCACTCTCCCCCCTATCTTCTCACTTTTTGTCTCCATGTCTCTCTCCCACTCACATGCTTGAACGTGAGTCCTAGCTCCGAGGAGAGGGGAGAAAGCAGGGGACTTTTGTTTATTTTTTTCATATTTATTTATTATATATTATATATAAAAATAATAAATATTAAGTCAAATATAATATATTTGTCAATCTTTTCAAAAAAATTATATTTATTTATTATATATTATGTATTTAAATAATAAAAGCTTAGCAAATAGTGGTACCATTAATAATGGTTATAAAAAGTGTTACAAAAAAATAAAATTATTTTAAAAAAAATTTAGGACCATTGGTGACACTTTTTTAGAAGCGTCGCAAATAGTACTACTATTTTGGATTCTTTTAAAAAATGCCTCAAATTGTAATACTATTTGCAATGCTTTTAAAAAGCGTCGCAAATAGTCTTAATTTAAAAAAAATATTATTTTACGACACATTTTCAAGACGTCATTAATAGTACCACTATTTGAAATTCATCCAAAAAGCATTGCAAATAGTTCTAATTTTTTTTTATTTTTTTGAAACTTATAAGTATTTAAGATGTTTTTTTAAGTGTCGAAAATAGTATTACTATTAGCGACGATTTTAAAAACGCATCACAAATAGTTTTTTTTTACACTTTAATATATGTCACAAATAGCAGTTTTTAGCGACGCTATGTATTACTTCACTTATAGTCCTTTTTTCTTTCATGATCGTTGTTCAAAATTTTGCGTCGGAGCTCCGTTTAAATGTTGCTTTCATTACATTTCACCTCCATCCCTCTCCAATCTTCCTCTAAACATTCATAGGAGAAATTAAAGTGGAATTGTGTGAATTTTTGGCGAAAAAAACAACAGATTTTCTGCCTCAAAATTGAAGTTTCATTTCAGCCAAAGGTATGCTCTGAATTTTTTTTTGTTGCTTTTTTAGTTGATTTCAAACGAATTTTTATATGATTTGAACTGGAAGGATTGTTACAAATAGGATGATCTAATTTTTCTTAATTTTCGTGGGTTTTGATATGTCAAAACTTGAGATTTAGTAAAAAATCTAATGTAGTTTCACAAATTTTCATCAAACTGGGGTTTTTTCAAAATCGGTTGTTTAGGGTCAAAGACTTTTGTTCCAATTGAAATGGTTGATACACTCCTCCTAATCTACATTGGGTTCAATTTTGAGGTCATTATGACATGAAAATTTTTCAAGTTTATTTTAAATTTAAAATTTGAATTTTTTTAGCACAAATTTCAATGCAATTTGATCTCCTAGGGTATTTATTCTTGTAATACATTTATTCTTAGTCAATGTTGAGCACTAGGTTAATATTATGCGTCAATTAATCTAGATGGTGAGAGCCAAAAAGCATAAGATTGTCGAGTCACGTTCAGGGGACCAGGATCCTCTAGTGGCAGTTCAGATCGGATCATACCTATTAGGTGTGAGCAGAGTTTAGTTCGCATTCCCCTAGAGATTGTAGTTGGCAAGATTGAGGCTAGACCAAACGTAATGGATTATTTTTCTACCATTTCGACCTCAAGACATACAACTAGTCTACCCTGGACTAGTTAGGCAGTGGTTTGCACCACTCTGTTTGGAGGATGGTAGTGCACTAGTCGGAGTTTCCAAAGGAGTTCAAGTGTGAGTGAAACCTGATGCCATTGCTATTGTTATTGGATGTGAGAGGAGAGAGCTCACATTTCTATTCATTAGATATGCCTTTCCACTGACTAGTAAGCTTTTTGCCACATGGATTACCACGAGGTCTAGAGTTTGAGGTCTCATTACCTACACATTCGATGACCCGAGACCTTTGCTTACTTCATGTGATTGCTCAGTATGTTGTGTGGAGTGCTAGGAAGGAGTGAGTGGACAAAACGATGGCTAGATTACTTCACCTCCTAGCATAGCCTCATTTAGAGCTTGATTTACCTTCTATAATTTTTGGGAGGGTTATGGAGTTCTTGCATGGCCACCCTCAGGAGATGCAGCCATATCCATATATTATATGTTGGATCTTTACAGAAATGAATGTGAGAGCCGAAAATGACTGGGATAATCCTATTGATCTTAGAGTGGTTCAACGGATGCTATCTCACCATTAGGGTGATGATCATGAGCTCCAAGGAGCACAAGATGCAGTATTAGATCCACCTCCACCTACAAATGATGATTGATTAGTGACGATGAAAGAGTTCAGAGTGTTCCATGATGTTGTGTTACAGAGATTTATAGACCTTGGTCACTTTGTCAAATCTTGCCTTTCACAAGCATACAATGAGGAGTAGAGTGGAGATGATGATGATGCTGGTGATTGATGTGTTATTTTTTTTTCACTTTTTATGTATTCCTTGTTTTAAAACGTATTCAATTCTATTATGTTTTATTATGATGATGAGATGTAGTCTTGAAACTGATTTTATTTTATTATGGGATATGTGTTGTACGTGTGTTGGATTAATAGTTTGATTTACTTTCATGTCTTTATGTGATGATTATAATTTGATGGAGCTATTATTGTGCATTTTTATTAATTGTGACTAACTTTTTATCTATTTATGTCAAAAGGGGGGAGAAGTGACTAATGAAAATCAAAGTTCTTATCATTACACTTGATTGGACAGTGTTATAAAAATAAATTTGATTTTAAGTATGAATGATAAGTACAGGTTTATAGAAGGTTTTTCAAGATCAATTTCAAATTAATGAGTTTAAGTTAATTGAGTCTTGGTTGTGTCAAATTATTATGTACAAATTTAAAGTCAATGCACTATGTCAAGAGTTGTAATTTTATTTTAATTTTTAAATGTGTAAGTATTTTAACAAGTAGACAAAGAGGGAGATTATAAAAACATATGAGTCATATGTCCAGTTTATTGGCTAATTTCTTTATCAAAATTATGTCCAGAAATTATATATGTAACAAGTCTTAGTCTGATTTGAGGTTGTTGTAGTCAAGTTATATTTTGTTTTTGAGACCGGAGGCACTACCCACGTTACTACCGAAAATTTTTTAGGATCAAACGTGTACCTTGATAGTGCCTTTGGCCTTATTTTGCAATTTTAATTTTTGTCCATTAACTTCTAACTCTCTAACTTTTTATATTTTGTCATTTAATTTTTGCACTTTTACTTTTATTTGTTACTAAATATTAAAAAAAAATTGTCATTGCATGTTCACATGGGTGTGTGATAATTCTGGACGATTGAAAAGAGTGAACAAATCTTTTGAAAATTATCTTTATTTTGATACAATGGAGGATCTAAGAACTAATGAGGAACTAAGAAGTGATAATGAGGATAATAATGCACAAAATGTTCAAGTTAAAACCTTGTGTGATTATTTACAACTAACTAGATCAAGTTCTCCTTCTTGCATGATTTTTTCCACTAATATGGGTGGTTTTGAACTCAAGCCGGGTGTAATTCAATTACTACCCAAATTTCATGGCTTAGATTCGGAAAGCCCATATTTGCATTTAAAAGAGTTTGAAGAGGTTTGTGTAACTTTGCCAAACCAAAATGTTTCAAATGATGTTATTCAATTAAAACTCTTTCCATTTTCTTTAAAGAAAAAAGCAAAAAATTGGTTGAATTCTTTGAAGCCAAGATCCATTGGAACATGGCAAGAAATGCAAAGAGAATTTTTGAAAAAGTTTTTTCCCACCCATAGAACTAATACACTTAGAAAAAACATCATGAATTTTTCACAAAAAGAAAATAAAACTTTCTTTCAATGTTGGGAAAGATTTAAAGAACTTTTGTTATTGTGTCCACATCATGGATATGAAACATGGCGTACAATTAGTTTCTTTTATAATGGCTTGACTTCTAAAATGAGGTAATTTGTTGAAATGATATGCAATGGAGAATTTTTAAGTAAAGAACTTGAGGAGGCATGGGACTATTTTGATGTGTTAGCTGAAAATGCTCAATCATGGGAAGATTCTAATAAATTTGAAAGTAGTATTAAGACTAAATCTAATGGGACAACTAAGGGGGGCATGTACCTTCTTAAAAAAAGGATGATGTAAAAGCAAAAATTACAAGTTTAACAGAAAAGTTAAGGCTATGGAAATTAATAGGGAAAATATGTCTAAAGCTTCTCAAAAAACACAAGATATTTATAGTATATGTGAGAGTGATGGATACCAAACACAGGATTGTCTGACAATCCCTGCATTTCAAGAAGTGTTACATACTCAAGCAAGTGCTATGAATACTTACAAAAGGCCTTTCTCTTCTCCTTATTCTGAAACTTATACTCCTAATTGGAGAAATCATCCAAACTTTAGTTAGAGAAATGAGTCTAATGTACAGGTCCCCCCTTCTTCCTCAAATTATGTTCCACCACATAAGAAGACTCTTGAAGACATATTGTAAACATTCATGCAAAGTCAAGCAACAATCAATAACCAAACAATGTAAGCCATTAATGACTTGAAGACTTCTATCACTTAATTGACCACAGCTTTGAGCACTAAAAAAAAAGGGAAGTTTCCTTCTCAACCTCAACCAAATCTTAAAGGTCAATTTGTAATTGAAAATTTAAATTCTTCAAGTTCATAAGAAGAGCATGCTAAGTCCATCACCACTTTGAGATGTGGAAAAGTCATTAACAAAGGCATTCCAATGAAGGTTGTTGAACCAAAGGAGTCTTTGAATTCTAAACATGGTGATGAACTTGACAACTCTAATTGTGTTGCTCCAATTCCTCCTCCTTTTCCTCAAAGGTTACAATCTTCCTCTAAATTAGAGCCAAATGGTGACATTTTTAAAATTTTTAAACAAGTGAATATTAACATTCCTCTCTTAGATGTCATTAAACAAATCTCATCTTATGCTAAATATTTGAAAGACCTTTGTACAATCAAGCGTAAGCTACATGTACAAAAGAAGGCATTTTTGACAGAACAAGTAAGTGCAATTTTGCAACAAAACACCCCACCCAAATATAAAGATCCTGGTTGTCCAACCATATCTTGTATAATTGGGAATTATAGAATTGAAAAAGTTTTGCTTGATCTTGGGGCAAGTGTTAATCTCTTACCTTATTCTGTTTATGAACAATTGGGACTTGGTGAATTGAAGCCCACGAGCATTACACTTCAACTTGCAGATCGCTTAGTTAAAACACCAACAATAATTGTTGTGGATGTGCTAGTACAAGTAGAAAAGTTTTACTTTCCCGTTGAATTTATTGTTTCGGACACACAACCAGTTTTGAATGCTTGTACTCAAATTCCTGTCATATTAGGCCACCCATTTCTTGCTACTTCTAATGCTCTTATTAATTGTAGAAATGGTGTTATGAAGCTTTATTTTGGAAATATGACTTTGGAACTGAATATTTTTAATATTTGCGGCAACCAGGAGATGATGATGAGGATGTGCATGAAGTGAATCTTTTAGAAAGTCTTGTTGATGATATGGCTACTATTTCTTCCTTTTCTGACCCTCTTGAAGCATGTCTTTCTTATTTTAACTTTGATGATGATGTTATGATTAATGATGTAAATTCCTTGTCGGAGTCAACTCCATTATTAGATACTGATAAGTGGAAGGCCTGCTTTGAGTTACCTCCTTCTAATAGCGCTCCTCTCCCCTCAAGTGTCCAACCACCTCCCTACTGAACTTAAATATGCTTATCTTGGTGAGGGAGAGACATTTCCTGTGGTTGTCTCTGCAATGTTGGATAGGGAACAAGAGCACAAGTTGCTCGAAGTCCTTAGAAATCACAAGAATGCCATTGGGTGGACCATTGATGATATCAAGAGGATTACTTCCCTGATTTGTACACATAGGATCTTCATGGAAGAAAATGCAAAACATGTGAGACAAATGCAACGAAGGTTAAACCCCAACATGAAAGAGGTAGTGAGAGCAGAGGTCCTAAAATTATTGGATGTGGGTATCATTTACCCCATTTCTGACAGTCCATTGGTGAGTCCCACCCAGGTTGTCCCCAAAAAGTATGGAGTGACAGTGGTAAAGAATGCTAATGATGAGTTAATTCCCACTAGAGTCACCACCGGTTGGTGGATGTGCATAGATTATAGGAAATTGAATTCTGCCACTAGGAAAGACCACTTCCCCATACCTTTCATGGACCAAATCCTAGAGAGGGTGGCCGGTCATCAATTTTATTGTTTTCTATATGGTTATTCAGGATATAACCAAATTGAGATTGCACTTGAAGATCAAGAAAAAATAACCTTTACATGTCCATTTGGTACCTTTGCATATTGAAGGATGCCGTTTGGATTATGTAATGCTGCTGCCACATTCCAAAGGTGCATGATGAGCATCGTTAGTGACATGGTGGAGCGGTTTTTGGAAGTTTTTATGGATGATTTTTCTGTTTTTGGTGATTCTTTTGATGATTGTCTTGATAACTTAGAAAAAGTTTTGGTGAGATGTGAAGAGAAAAAATTAGTTTTAAATTGGGAAAAGTGTCATTTTATGGTTACTACTGGAATAGTACTCCGTCACATTGTTTCTGTGCAGGAAATTCAAGTGCATAGGTCAAAAATTGAATTGATTGCTAATTTGCCTAGTCCAAAGTCCACAAAAGATGTTAGATCCTTTCTAGGGCATGCCGATTTTTATAGAAGATTTATCAAGAATTTTAGTGTATATCTACCATTGTGTAATCTTCTATCTAAAGAGCATTCTTTTGAGTGGTTGGATGCATGTGAAGAAGCTTTCACAAAGCTTAAGAACATATTAGTGTCCACACCCATCATGCAACCCCCGGATTGGACCCTTCCTTTTGAAATTATGTGTGATGCAAGTGATTATGCCATTGCGGCTGTTTTAGGGCAAAGGAAAGATAAGAAACCTTGCGTAATTCATTATGCAAGTAGAACTTTAAATAGTGCCCAAATGAACTACTCCACCACTGAAAAAGAACTTCTTGCTGTAGTATTTGCACTTGACAAATTTAGATCCTACTTGATTGGCTCTCAAATTATCATTTTTACTGACCATGCAACTTTGAAGTACCTTTCGAGCAAACAAGATACAAAACCCAAATTACTCCGATGGATACTCCTACTCCAAGAGTTTGATCTCACAATCAAAGACAAGAAGGGAGTAGAGAATGTGGTGGCGGATCATCTTTCAAGATTGGAATCTTTTGATTCTTCGGACAACATTCCAATCCAAGACACATTCCCCAATGAACAACTTTTTGCCATCTCACATCCTCAATGGTATGCCGACATTGCCAACTACTTGGTAACAGGTAAAGCTCCCCACCATTGGTCTCCTCAAGATAAAAAGAGATTCTTCACCGAGGTAAAGCATTTCTTTTGGGACGACCCTTATCTCTTTAAGTACTGTCCGGATCAAATAATAAGAAGATGTGTGCCTAATTCTGAACAAGTATCATATCTTTTTGTCATTCTGAAGCATACGGTGGTCACTTCTCCTCTAAAAAGACCACCGCTAAAATTTTGCAATGTGGTTTTTACTGGCCGACGCTTTTCAAAGATGCTCATGAATTTTGCAAAACTTGTGAAAGGTGTCAAAAGTTAGGAGCCATTTCGCGTCGAAATATGATGCCCCTTAACCTCATATTGGTTATTGAGATTTTTTATTATTGGGGCATTGACTTCATGGGACCTTTTCTTCCTTCTTTTGGCAATGTTTACATTTTAGTTGCCGTTGATTATGTTTCCAAGTGGATTGAGGCTATTCCAAGCAAAACCAATGACCACAAAGTGGATTGATCTTTATGGCTAACCGATGCTCTTTGGGCTTACCATACCGCTTTTAAGACCCCAATTGGAATGTCTCCCTACCGTTTGATTTTTGGAAAAACTTGTCACTTGCATGTGGAGTTGGAACATAGGGCATATTTGGCAATCAAAGCATTGAATTTTAACTTTGACAAGGCTGGCTTAAGTAGAAAAATGCAAATCAATGAGTTAAAGGAAATTCGACGTGATGCGTATAAGAGTTCAAAAATTTACAAAGAGAGAATCAAGGCTTTTCATGATAAAAATATTTTACAAAAAACTTTTGAACCCTTTCAAAAAGTTTTATTGTACAACTCTCGACTTCATCTCTTTCCAGGAAAATTAAGATCATGTTGGACACGTCCTTTCATTGTCAAAACTATTTTTCCTTATGGAACTGTTGAAATTGAAAACCCAAAAAATGGTGATGTTTTTAAAGTTAATGGTCAATGTTTGAAACCATTTTTAGACCATTTTGTCCCTAAAGTTTAGTCTACATCTCTTGAAAATCCAAATTATGAGGGTTGATTTTCTTTTTCCAAAAATAAAAAACAAAAAAACAAAAAAAAATTACATTGAGGACAATGTTTAGTTTAGGTTTGGGGGTGTAAAAATTTATTTTTTAATGTTTTTTTTACTCAAAAATGAAAAAAAATTAATTAGATTTATTTTATTTTATGTTTTTCTTATTTACATTGATTCTTATTCTAGACATGTGACTTTATTTAATGACATAAGACTACTTAGAATATGACTTGACAGATTTAATGATTTTAAGTTCTGATTACTTCATATTGATTTCCTGTGCTCCTATTTTGAAAAAAAAACTAAGAAAGACATTTGCCTAAGTGAGAATTCGAGCCTTTGATTATGGTCTTACATCTTGGTGGATATCATTGAATCTAAGTAATTATTTTCTTATTAGAGTAAAACTTTGGCATAATCTAATAGTATTCATGTTATCATAATAGAGTTTTGAGCTTCACTATTCTTAGTTTGTAGAACAGTCGAGGACTTTTTGTCAGCACAATTCAAGTTGATTGTATAATGTGCTCAATAAAAAAATATGAAAAAAAAAGAATGAAAAATTGTAAAGAATTAAAGTCACTCTATTGAGTAGACTAGGACTCGGCGTGCCTCACTAAGCATAGGGTGTTCGAGTCAAAAGGTAAAGTTGACTAATTTATGACATGCATAGCCTTGAAGCCTATTTGGTTCAAGTTATTAAGCTTGAGGGATGCTTTAACACCTAGTGCCCTGAGCCAACTGGATTGGGAGTCACTGGCTTAACACTTGTTATATGGATCTTATAGAAAGCTTAAAAGGCTAAGCCTTACATATGTCATGTGAGATGAACATAAAATTCTAGTAGGACATTATGCAATTATATCTTGAATGAGTTGTCAAGTGATCTAGGGTGTTTTACTTTTTTTTAAATAAGGTTTTGCACGATTCTCTATTATGATCTCTTGAAGATGAATGGATGCAAATGTCTATTTTTCAGTGTTAAAATTGAAATTGCTGAGTGGACATGAGACACATTGAGTTGTTTGATTCATGAGAATGAGATTGTATAATTACTTAGCAATGTCTGTTTTTCTAAAACTATTATGTATGTATGAGTACTTGTCACCAATATGAAGTTGTTAGAATGAATTATTGTTTCAAAAGATAAGTTATATTATGCATGATTGATTTTACTAAATGAAATCACATGTTTAGGAGGAGTTGATTTGTAAATTTGACATGGTTTTAATTTTAATTTTCTTTTATCATTCTAGTTTTGAATTTTGTGGGTAGCTTCACTGCAAACCCTCACGAGACACAACTCGTCCACTAATGTAAGATAGGGGTTTAAAGGCTTGTTGCATATGCTAAATGCAATCGAGATTTCCTGCGAAAATGGAGTAGTTAGTTTTGTTTTCTATTATTTTAATTTTTATTTTGCTTGAGGACTAGCAAAAAGTAGGTTTGGGGGTATTTGATGCACTGAAATAATGTTCAATAAAATATTTTCAAATTTTGAATTGTAATCCTATTTTGTGTTAATTCATTGCTGATTTGGGTTATTTATGTTTTGAATAAGTTAGTTGGACCTTAATTGAGTTTACATGTCTAAACAAGCTTCAACAACAACTGGAAGAGGAAGTTAAGCCCAACTACCCAAAGTAATTTAAAAGCCAAGAGTGGGCTCCTAATGGTCTAAACATGCATGGAATGGTCGAACACAACCTTGTGAACCCATTTGATTTGAGATTTGTATGAATAAAACTAAATTATGAAAGAAGCTGATTCGGATAGATTGATACAGCCTTAGTATTTCGATCATATCTTTTTATGTATAATTCGGATTGATACGATTTTGGTGGAAATGGAAATAAGATTTCTGTGGTTACAAGTGATATTTCAGGAAGAAATTCCAAATTCCGAAGATATATGGGTCCAATCAGACAATCAATCAGGATGTAATCTAGAGATATGATTTCACTTTCCTCTTTAAAGCAACTTCTTCTATTTATATAAATAGAGGGGTGGACGTGATAGATGGATCATTCTCTCCTCTTTGGAGCTCTCTCCCCCTATTTTTCTTCTCTCATTTTGTAATTTTATTTCTAGTTTTATTGTAATGGCTTTTTAAAGCTCTCAAGCTAAGGCTAGGAATGAAGCTTGTACTTGATATTTAATGGATACTTTGATTCAAGTAAGTTCTTTATCATTTTAAATTGATGTTTCATATTTAAGGAGTTTATAATCTATATAATTATTTGATTCAACATTGAAGAAAGGCACGCCAAATACTTATAATTCCCTGTGATTATGCACTTAATACTTTCACGTAGCAAACAATCAATTACTATTGTTCTATTTCAAAGTTCTTCAAAAGATAAATTTTTTGATTAAGACAAATTTTTATTTGATCTTAATTGAGTTATCATTTGAATAAAGTATATATTAGAGATTTATTGCAAGTGGATTTTCAATGCCTTGGCACTTTCTCTTTGATTGTCTCTTATTATCTATTTCACTTTCCTTCTCTATTCTATTTTTTTCGTAATAGTTTTCTTTGTTGCAAAAGGCTTTCCCTGTAGATCGACCTTGTCTACTATAATTGGCAAGTAAAATAAATCTGAACTAGACTACTTCATAGTCTTAGTTTGGACGTAACAACATCCACTTAATAGAGAAACAAGGATATAACCTTTTTAGTTAAAACAAAGTGTTTTGGTAAAGATATATCATTATTACTTGACTAATCATACTATCTATGATTCATTATATCACATGTATTCCACATTAGCATAACATAATCTCATTAGCCACTCAACCAAAAAATTAGAATTTCAAGTCGCCACATAATAAAAGAATATTCAATAGTATTTTACTTCAAGTCCACAAGTATACCATAATCATTCAAAACAAACATCAGAATATCAATGCACAATATAGTAAAAAACAACCATTCTCTTCCACTACTTTGGCAAATGAGTCCACCGAGAAACTTGGCTCATGCTCGCATACCATTTGATTATTAATTTACATTGAATAAATAATAAAAACAAGCAATGATACAAAAAATTTATTTCTGTTGTTATCATTCTATATGCCCTTCACCTTTTTCAAATTTTTATTTTTTTCATTCTTTTCATAAATGGGCTATCAAGAGCTTTTTCTTCGTCCTCTTGACCTTGCACTATATTTTTTTTAAATATATTCTTTTTTCAGTGTCAAGAGATTGGTAGCTTTCACATTAACATAGGATTTATAGGCAACTCTTCCATCATCATATGAGAATTTTTGTGATAATATTTACATAAAGTAATAAAAAGAAACATAAACATAACAAATCTCATTCAGCATGCAAAGGAAATCTCACCACTTAACTTTCGTATACTACCTCACAGTATCATAGCCAAGAAGTAAATCAACCGTAATATACACTTAACCTTATAGATGATCTCGAATTTCCATAGTGAGTATTAAGCCTTCCAGTAAATCAATAATGAAACAAGTCTTTTTATGAATCTCAAAACTTTACTCAATTAGTCCTCTTAACCTAAGATTATATTCATCATCCATTGCATATGTGACCCACTATTGTACAATACCTTCACAATTTAAGTATGTTCCATATGATATGACTGGTGTATATTAAAAAAAAACACACACACACACAAACTCAAAAATTTTCTTTTGTTTTTCTAAACCTTTTCTGAAAACAAAACAAACTAGACTTAAAATAGGCTAAGTCAAATCAAAACTATCAAAAAACTAAAAATTGAAAATAGTTTTTTGTTGTGTTTCATGTCCCAAAGAAAATTTCAATCAAAACAAGGACCAAACTCTCTTATGAATTGCTCTGGACAAACAAGTCCAATGGCTTTTCGAAGATTAATGAACCTATTAAAATTCAAAGGTTTTATAAAAATATTAGCTAATTAAAACCCTATTGAAATATGTTTGTATTTAACAATTTAATCCTAAACTAAATCTCGAATAAAATGATGTCTAATATCAATATATTTTGTATGAGAATGTTGAACATAATTTTGAGAAATTTTATTGAACTAATATTGTCACAATATAAAGTCATCTTTCCTTGACATATTCCATAATCAAATAACATCTTTTTCATCTACATTAATTGTGTACAACCACTACCGGCAGCTGTATATTCTACTTCAATGGTTAATAAAGAAACACAATTTTGCTTTTTGCTATGCCAAGAAACTAAAAAATTTCCTACATAGAAACATACTCCTGAAGTACTTTTTTTATCATCTACATTCTCTGCCCAATCAGCATCTAAGTATCCTACTAATTCAAAAGTATTATCAAATGGAAACCATAATCTAAATCCTATAGATTCACTCACATATTTTACTATTCTCTTAACAGTAATCATGTGGGATTCTTTACGATCAGCTTAATATCTAGTACATATTCATACACTTAAACAAATATTTAGACAACTAATAGTTAAGCACAATAGACTACCAATCATATTTCTATATAAGGTTTTTTCAACTAATTTACCTGAAGCATCTTTACTTGACCTGACAGAAGAAGACATAGGTGTCTTGGCATGTTTACATCTTGAAGTCCAATTTTCTTCACAAGATCTTTAGAAAACTTGGTTTGTAAAATGAAATTTTCAAAATCAGTTTGTTGTACCTACAAACTAAGATCTATGTCATCACAACATACTTCTTCACAAACAATGTTTTGTCAACACCTTCTCTTGTGTAACCCTATTTTGTTAGATATTTTGTCAGTTTATCCTACCATGCTCTTAGAGCTCGTTTCATTTCATACAAAGTTTTCTTCAACTTATACACATAATCAAGATGATGAGGGTCAATAAAGCCCTTAGGTTATTCGACACAGTCTTCCTCTTTTAAGTATCCATTCAGAAAAGCACTTTTAACACCCCATCTTATATACTTTGAATTTTAAATGAAAGCCATAGCATGAAGTAATCTAATAGATTCAAGGCTAGCAACAAGAGCAAAAGTTTCATCAAAATCATTATCTTCTACTTATGTATAGCCTTCAACAACAAATCTTGCTTTGTATCTTCCTAATTACCTTGTTCATCTGTTTTAATCTTGAAAATCCACTTTGAACCTATTACATTACATTGCAAAGGTCCTAGTTCCTCTTGTGTTGCATTTATCTAATTCGCATCCTGAAGAGCTTAATCAATTTTCTTTGTTTTCAATAAGAGATACATAACAAAAAAAATTAATTTTTTTCTAATTAATGTATTATTCTCACTCCTTTATTGATGTCACCAATCACATTGGTTTCAGGATGGTCTTTTTTAACCCAATTAAGTACTTGACCAATTTGAACTTGTGATTCTTCCCCTTCTTCTTGAACTTCCACCTGTTTTTCTTCCTTATCATCTACATCACTAAACACATTAGCTGAATCAACATATTTATAGCAATCATCAACTTTCTGTTTTCCTTTCCCATGTTGATTATTTTGTGTTTCAAAAATCCATGTATTATTTACAACCACATTAAAAGGCTATAACAATTTGAGTTATTTTGTTGTAAACCTTGTATCCCTACTTATTAGAGAATATCAAAGGAAAATCAACACTCTTGCTATTAAATTTTCCTAAAGTTTCCCTATCCCTTATGAAATGACAATGACTTCTAAAAACTCTAAAGTGTTTGACAATAAGCTTTTAATCTCTCCACTACTCATAAGGGGTTTGGACTATGACAGGTCTTAAGTATACTCTATTTAGGTTATAAGTAGCAGTGCTTACAACTTCTGGCCAAAGTGTTTAGACAAATTCTTTTCATTCAACCATTTCCTAAATAGTCCTATTCTTTTTTTTAACTATTATATTTTATTGAGGAGTTTTAAGGGCTAAGAACTCATGATAAATTCCATATTTATTATAAAATTCTATAAATCCAAAGTAAGCGAATTCACCGCCTCTATCACTTATAATATTTTAAATTTTCAGACCATTTGGATTTTGTATGGTAAGGAAAATTGTTTTGAATGTTTCAAAAGCATCTGACTTCTCTCTTAGAAAATCTACTCAAGTGAACCTTGATAGGTTATCTACCATCACCAAGATGTACTTTTTACCACCTAAACTAGTTGTTTACATTAGTCCTATAAGGTCCATATGTATCAACTCTAATAGTTTTTCAATTCTAATATGTTTCAAACTTTTTATGATGGATGTTAATTATTTACCCTTTAACAAGCACTACTTACAAAGTTTTCAGGGGTTTTCAAAATAGGAGCACCTATAATGATCCCATCATTTATTATTTTTGTTAAGTCTATCAAATTTACATGCCCTAACCTTCGATGCCACAAGTAAATATTATCTAGCAAGGATAAGATGAGAAAATATACAAGATCAAACAAGTAACAATTATCATGTGCTCTTAAGCCTTTCACACAAGTCATTTCATATTTGTCAATGATATAACAAGCCTTCTTGGCAACAAAATCAGTCACAAATTTGACTAATGCTAAAAAAATAGCTTTCCAACCATTTATATACAAAGCATTATCAATATTAGGCAATCCAAAAACTTTCAATATGCTTATCCCATCTTTTTTATGGTACTTCCATCTCCAAATGTAACATTTTCATCATACTTCTCTACCAAATTAATAAACCTAGATTTTCCATTTGTCATTTGTCATGTGTCTTGAACATCAACTATCTAGGTACCACATATTAGAGTGTCAGAGTTATCATTACAGTGTCACTACAAGACATTTTACATCCTCTTTCATCACCCAAATTGTATTTCTTTTCACAAATTCTAAAATTTTACTCAAATTTTTATCATGTTTATCATTCTCAAGAATTTTTACATTCACCTTTCGTTATTTCTTATGATAAGTATTATAAGCAAACTTATGAGAAGAGCTTAGTGCATTAGATGTGTGATCTCTATGTCCAAGACATTGAACTTTTGCATTATGTTCCCTCAAGCTTCTCCCTATCCATGTGATTTGCCTAAGCAAGTCAATTTCAACATTGTCTCTCACAAATTGTGGTTTTCTCACTATTTTATTTTTTATTTTACTCAATTTTAGCTACTAGATCTTTCTTTAGTCAATTGTGTTCCAATCAAAGTTTAGAATTTGAAGTACTAGCACCATGATCATTCAAATCTTTAGCCTTAACAAATTTAGTGATTCCTAGAAAATTTCTATTCTTTTGTTCTACAAACCCTAAACCACTTTTGTCATATTCAAATTGACCACATGAGATAATTTTATCGAGTTTTTCTTTGCCTTAGACAAATTCTTTCAGTTTTGAGTTTGAGGTTTTCAATTCTTCTTCCAACAACTCAATTTTTTCAAGCAACTCAATATTTTTAATCTCACATAAAGATTTATCATGCGCAAGTTGTGAATTCTAATGTTCTATAGCATAAAATTTTGTTCTAAGCGTCTATAATTCATCAAAAACATGATTATTCCTAGCTATAACGAAATTTGAAATAAATAAAGATAAGCTAAGAATGTTTTTCAAATCTATGGCAACCAAAATCAAAACCAAGCTTCAGCCACAAGGTAAAAAACTTAGAATTAATCAAAACAACCTTAATTACCACTTGTTAGATTGTTGGACTATGTGTGTGGCATAAACAAACCAAGAAAATAAAATGTCTCTAACTCGTAATTAAGTTAAAAGATTTATTTTTTTCCCTTTAAAAAAATAAACCTAGAATTTGTTCAAATCAATGTTCCTAATTCCAATGTGTTCTAACACTAAATTTGCAATCAAATTAACAACCAAAATACACAAAAAAATTTACGTGGAAACCCAACTAGAGAAAAACCATGAGACACTTTATCTATATCAACTATGCACTATATAAATTTAAGATTAAAGAATTATCAATTACATAGACAAAAGACTTCATCTTGTTCTTTAAACCAGCAGAATCTTTAAAAAACTCTTAAATTTTGAATCAACCACTCCTTAGTTTTTTTACCTGCCATAGCTTAATCTTCTTCTTCTTTGTGCTCTCTAGATCAACATAGATCTTTCATTTCCTTTCTTAGAATGAATCATCTATTCACTTAACCTTCTCAGCAACAATCTTTAACAATCATCATTTTGTGCTCTAATCTCACATCTATTCACTCTTTTTAATTTATGGTAGTGATTCTCACAATTTAGAAGACAACTCTCTCAAACGTCATTAAAGAGACTCTATACAAGTTCTCAAAGTTTTCTAGGTCTTCTAACTTTCTCCATCACATTCCAATCCTTTTTTAAAGACTCACAAACCCTAAATGGAAAGGGTCTTTAAGTTAGTATCATAAGCAAACTAGAAAATCTTAAATTTGGCAACCTCTTACTCCAATGATCAATTGTTTATGGTCGCTTCCAGTATTTTTCCTCACTACTCTTCAAACAATCAATCACTTCATAAAGCCGATAAATTGCTAATTCTTGGCTTTGTTTTACACATAATGATTTTTGGTGTCAATCAATCGCTTTACATCACCAATCAATCTTTCTGTCAATTTTTCATTTTTCACCTTTTAAATATCCAAATTTCTCCATTCTTTTACCTAAAGTGTCTTTTTAAATTTTGTGAATATGATGTGTGTACTTGCTTTTGCCTGGAAAAATACAAATTTATGTCTTCTTTTTGTTCCACCTTCAAAACTCCATGTTCATACTATAAGCATACTAAAAAAAACACATTTATGATATCATTTTTATCATGACAATAAGCCAATATATGACATAAAGAAACTTATGTCCTTACATCTCTATCCAACTAGAGTAAACTTTTGGTATAGAGAAAGTACACTATGAATAAAAGCTTTGTTGGTAAAAGAATGCGGATAAAAAAATGTATGGGATGCACTCTTCGTATATGATATTAGGTCATCTTGCTAGAAACAAAATTGTTCCAATATCCACTAATAAAAGACCTGAAAATGCGTACTTTAAATTTTTGTAAACCTTGTTGAAGAGAGAGGTTGGTACAAGTGTTTTAAAAACCAGACCGAACTAGCCGGTCTGACCAAGTTCAATCGGACCCAATATTAAAAAAGGGCCGATTTGAGTAAAAATCCAGGTTGGTTTAACCCGGCTGGGTCAAAGTGACCCAGCCAGTTAAATAGCAAACTCGGCATTCCGATCCAATCTGGTTTTTCAAAAAAAAAAGAATTTGGGCGAGTCACGGAGTCGAGCAAACTGGAGAGTCTATTTACTGTTCATCTTCTATTCGCACAGTAACAACTGGCAATCTAGAGCTTGGCGGCTGGCGGAGAAAGTTGGGGCACCACCGCCATTGATAGAGGTGATCCCCTCTTCTATTGCCATCCAGTAATCTCACAGTTAATTTCGTCCATAGCGCAATTCCACAGCCGATTGAATCTCACAGTTACACCAACAAGGAAATTTGGGTGATTTGGGCTGGCAGCTTCCTCTCTAGCTAAAATCCATCTCCAGCGAAGATCTCTCTCCGTTGAAAACCCATTTCCGGTAAAAAGCCCTCCTCATTTCTCTTCTCATCCATTCTCTGCCTCATCTACTATTTTTTTTCACATCTGCCTCACCGGGATGGTTTTTTCTCCCTTACAGCCACACTTCTCCGCCGAACTTCTCGGCCTACCTTCTTTTGTCATTCTGTGCAGGCCTTTTGTGCCACTTTTTTCTCTCCGCCAATCCAACTCAATCTGAAAAAGTGGAAGTTGGAATTGCCCTTTGGCCATTCTCATCTTCCCCTGCCGAGTCTGCTGACATTTACATATTGGCCAACTTTTACAATCATCTAAAATTACAAACAGAAAAAATAGTGTTATTTTTTTGTGGTGTTGACGGTTGATTCCATTTGGCCAACATTTACTATCATCTAATTAATTTACAAACAGTAAAACTACCAATTCATTTTCACTATTGATTCATTTTGACTTATATCTGCTTACTGTTTATATTAGGTAATTACTAAACTTGTAATTAGTTTGTGCCAAAAAAAATTGGAGGGTGTATTATCAGTTGTGCCAAAACTTGTAATTAGTTTTGGCCGACATTTACTTATTATTTTAAAATAAATGTTTAATTAATCATTTTTATCTTGTAATATTTTTTTTATGATGACATCATCACCAAGGTCAACCCAAGTCCACCCAGCGCAGCCACTAATCCGGGTCGGGGTTCAGGCCGGGTTTTAAAACATTGGTTGGTACCACATTCCTGGCAATAAAAATGTAATTTCAAATCATGAGATATTTCCAAGAGAAAAGTCATATAACAATCAAGGCTTAGAAATTTTGAAATTCTAATTAAATTATGCGAGCTCTCATAGTTTTATAGTAAACCATGTTAAAATACTATATTTAAAGAATTGGGCATACCATGTACCATGTAAAAAATATCTAAGTTCATTAAATATGATAATAGTAGGCTTTCCTAATGTAGCAAGATTTGAATCCTGGAAGCTAATCCCCATGGGCTGTCAAAGTTTCCAACTTGTACAATTGTTTGTTTATGGGCATTTGCAATATTTAATGGTCCATGTTTTTTAACTGTATACTACCACGTTAGTATACAGTGATAGAGATACCGAGAAAGCGGATATGTCATTGCTATATGGAAAAAGAAAAAAGAATGTGTAGCTGTGGAGTCAAAGATATGTGAACGAAAGAAAAATATTTTCGAGACCAACTCTTTGACCAAAGTGTCGTGACTAGCTTACATAGGGCTCTGACGTAACCTTAATAGAACTTGAATCTAAAATTAAATTAGTAATATTGTATCTCTAAAAACAAAGAGGAATTTATTTATTATATATTTTGTCTAAATATAAAAAGACAACTCTAATTTTTTTTCCCTTGGGCCTCTGTTTATGCTAATATTGTGGCGAGACCATCATTTGCCATGAATATGTTAAGCTCGGCTAGAAGGTATTAAATGGCAATATAATTATAATAAACTTTCTTACTAAAGAATATAATGCTAAAGTGAAGTTCTTGTCAAGTGGTACATCATTTAGCCATAGCAGACTTTGAAAACACAGTCGATCTCTAAATTTGAATGCAGGAAGTCCCATGTGTTTGACCCATGCAGTGCAATTGGCCCATATGCTTGTGTTGATTTTAAATGTAGCACAAGATATCATCGGTAGGTCAGAGGCCTTTGTTGACATCTAAACTAAAATTGGGTTCTTGAGGGTCGCAATAGAAGGCATCCTTTCTTATTAATTTATTTGTAATACTTGTTCAAAATGCCACGAAACCTGCTTTTCGTTGGACTTTCCTGGTTCCCATAGAAATCTTCATATGGCGGCTTCACTGTATAATAATGGTGCACTCGAATGGCCAAAACGACAAACACGGACGAGAATTCAAAGCTCATCGCTGTCATATCTCTTCTCTCATGGTCTTCCCTTCTTTCTCTCTTCTTCCTTATTGTAGTGATACTTTTGAATAGGAGAAAGAAAAAGGCGATAGGTGGGAAACTCTCCACATGACACAAAAGGCTTCCCTTCATTGGCAACCTCCACAAGCTCACAATTGAACCCCACCATGCCATGGACAATCTAGCTAGAGAGCATGATCCCCTCATGTACCAGCAGCTAGGCTGCTTACCCTATGTCGTGATTTGAAGGACCAAATGTAGCTATCAATGTGGGACTGAGGGTGTAGTAACTTTCAATAGGGCTATATTTGTTAGCATGTAATGTTTGAAGTGGAAAAATAAATGCTAGGCTTTTGTAGATCATCAAAGATTAGAAAGTCTAGCTATGAGAACTATTGATTTGGCTAAATACATCAGGCAAGTTAAAGGAAATAGTTACTATGTACCCTCTCACGCTTGAAACATTGTTGGTCGTCTCATTACAATTAATTCAATAACTCACGTGTAGGGGTGGGGACAATCAAACCCATCTGCCCCTATTTAAAGCCTAGCACCCGATCCAATTGCACGACCTGAGCATGTAAAGTTTGGTATGGAAAAATAAGTAAGAAATATTGATTTAGTGCAGGAGTCTTTTGATGGATTATTTGTTGATGGAAAAACCCGCCAAATTGTACATGCATTGACGTGTGCATGTGCATCCTATGCTATCGATTGAGATTCGAATATATTTATTATAAAGTTGATGTAACATTAATGTTAAGTTATATGTGTGTGTGTGTGTCAATAACATATTTTATTGTTCAAATACCACTACAAGAAAATGGGGTATTAACGACGCTCGCAAGCGTCGCTAATATTTCCAAAAGCGTCGCTAAAACTTATTTGCGACGCATATTTACCGTCGTAATAAGCGTCGCAAATAGTCCAGTCGCTACTACTTGATAACGACAGAAAAGGAAAACCGTTGCTAATAGTACTTTTAGTGACGCTTCTATAAAGCGTCGAATAAGTTTATTAGCGACGTATCGCAAACGTCGTTATAATGTTAATACATTCACAACTGTTAGATTCTGTCGCGAATGATAAGTATTCGCGACAATGTGTAACCGTCACTAAAAACATTATTTGCGATTGTCTCAATTACCGTCGCGACTAATTTTGTATTAGCGACGTTTAATGAATTTTTTTATAAATATTTATAATAGCGACGCTTAGCAAAGGCGTCGCTAATAGAGTTTGTAGCGACAGTTTCAAAACGTTGCTATTGAATAAAAGGAAAATATAATAATAGTGACGCTCTAGAAGCGTCGCGACTAGTATTTGTAGCGACCGTCAATTAGCGTCGCTATTGAATAAGCATACTAGCGACACTCTAAAAGGGTCGCAAATAGTATTTTTAGCGACATTTTTGGAGCGTCGCTAATGAACAAAAAATTTAAAAATAAATAAATAATAAGATGTTAAATAGAATATTGCTGACAGTAATTCTACCAAGTACAATAAAATAGTACGGTGATATACAGATTACAAAATAGTGAAACGGACAAAAAAAAAAGAAGAGCACATAGAAGATGTACAACATGTAAAAAAAGCTCTGAAACAATTTTAATAGTCCCATCAAAATGAAAGATACAGCAACTGCTAATGTGCCAACATAAAAGGCTTTGAATGCTAAGATCTAATAATAGATCATACTTTAGAGTCAACTGTAGCAAATTAACAAAGATCCTTCCCAACATGTAAATTAATTATTGCTGACTGCTTCCAATAATTATGTCATCAGATCCCAAATATGGAGTGTGGAGAGAAAGCCTGGACAAGTCTGAGGTCATATGATAAAAGGCTCCATAATCTTATTACCAGTGAGAAACATTAGAGGAAAGAGAGGCAGCATAGGCTCGATGATTTGCCTGAGGTCTGTTGGACTGGCTGGGAAAACCATTTGTGAACTGAAAAACACATTCATCTTCCGACTCTTGACAGTCCAAATCCTGCCAAGTCCAGCAGCAGGACTAATCACATAAAAATTCCTAGCAAAATTGACTGACTGAATATGCAGAGATTAATAGGAAATAGTAACTAGAAGAATACACATTAGACATTTTCAAAGATAAAACATAGAAAGGTGTTATCCTCTGTAGCTACTCAATGCCATTTCTGGCCACAGAAAGGTGTAACGCAGTGAAAAATCTTATCCTTCAACTACCCAAAAAAACTAAAGTGGATGTGTGATATTAATTTCAATGTGACTTCTGGCTATATAAAGGTGTTGCATAACTTTCAGCTGGGTTAATCTGCAATATAAACAAAGGCAGAAAATTTTCATTTACAATGTCCATCACGGAATCTGCACCAAATACTATCATCACAAACAGCCAATCTAGCCTAAGTCGAATTTTATGGATCTCATCCTATTGAGTGAGATGTATGGGGGTAAAATCCCTGTGCCATCATGTGCGTGTGTGAGTCAGTGGTGGTGTGTGTTTACTATAGAAAAAAAGACATGAAAGTTATCCAACCAATTATAACCATTGAGTATAATTAACTCCAACTTAATTCAAGAAAAATATTAACTACCCTTCATATAAGCACGTGACCGCTATAACAGAGGATGGAAAAATTAAACAAAAGAACACACATTAGACATTTTCAAAGATAAAATTGATTATATTGCCAATTAAAACCAAAATTGACTATAGCTTAAGGCCAAAATCGACTTTGAGAATAAATTTCTTACCTTGAAGAATTTCTTGACTCTAAAGATATATGGGCTACGAGAAAATTTGGACGCTGAAAGGATATACAAATTCACTGGTTTTCTGGCCAATATAGGATATGGAATGAAGATTTAGATTCTACTAATTGAAAAATGAAGATTGAAGACAAAATTTCATGAAGACACAGTCTAATTGTGTTGTTTTCTGGCCAACGTGAAGAAAACAACCTCATATATTTGGTTCTTGAACACTGACAGTCTAATGCTTCATTCTAAAGATAAAGAAGATAATTTGGAGACATTCACAAAAAACTGTACCATTTTCCTTACTTCATAAGCCAGTGGAACTAGCTCCATCACTGTAACCACAACATCTTATTTTCAAGCCATCATCCAAACTGCCTTTAAGAGCTAATCTCAACCAAGAACTTGATCTTAAAATATTTGAACAAAGAAACAAGTGATTCCAATGATGTCAATTATTAGACAAGAGAGAGACAGAGAGACAGAGAGATTGTTTTCTTCTATAGACAGATTTTAAACATGTATTCTCCTAATACTTCAAATTTCACATAAAAATTCATCATGAGAAACAGTTTTACATAATTTTCTACAATTCCATTCCCTCAAATTTCAATGGACAAACAAGCAAAGCTTACATATACGGAGTTAAGAGATAAGTAGCGGAAGAAAAATCAAACCTGTTGCCCAACAGTGTATAATTTGTCGATGCGTCTTAGAGAAAGCTTGCCCTTGGATGATCTAACCAGTAAGTAGTCAGTTGAGGAGGGCATCTGGGGAAAAGTAGGTGCACGAAACATGTTTGTTTCCAGAGATGATTGGCTGCAACCAGGTCTCACATCCCCTACGAAAGGAGATTTGTCAGCAGGGTCCAGGGCAATCACATTTCCTATGCAGTTATTTTCACTTTTCAGCAAGGAAGCAGTTTGATAGCTAGCTCCATCACTGTAACCACAACAGTGATAGAGCTGAAAACTTTGATCACAGCTTTGCATGGTCCAATCAACAGTGGTAAACCAAATATTAGAAAAGAGAAGAAAAAATATCATCAACCTGAGCACAATAGCATCATTATGCAATTAAAAATTTTTCTTGGTGTGTTTGGGCAACCTTGGTATCTCCCTCCTTGGCTCCTCCAAAGCTTTCATTTCGGTATATGGCTGCTGCACCAACTAATAAGCACCGGGTAAGGACTGAAAATAAAACCATCATAAGACTGCATCACATAATTAACAGGCCCCAAAAATCAGACAGAAAAGCGAGCGGGACAGCAAGGGAAATATAGCAACTCAAACAAAAATGCATGAGCTGAAAAGTGATAGCTAGCTCCATCACTTTTCAACAGTGTGATAGCTAGCTCCATCACAACAGGAGATTTGTCAGCAGTCCAGGGCAATCACATTTCCTACCCCGTTATTTTCACTTTTCAGCAAGGAAGTGGTTTGATAGCTAGCAGTTTGATATCTAGCTTACAGTGATAGCTAGCTCCATCACTGTAAACAGTTTGATAGCTAGCTATCACACTATTGACTGAACAGAAAGTAATTTCCAAGGTTCTTAGTCATATGCTTTTATCTACCAACATATGAAATGAAAACCTGTACATGCATTTGAACCTTCCACACCTTGTTTCACACACATATCACTAATTCCTCAATAAAGGATATATACACCAAGATATTGTTGCAGCTGAAGAAGCATCAGTGGTCAAAAGAAAACATGATTGGGGAACTGCATGAGTGGTCAGTCCTTCCTGTGTGCATTTTAGAGTTGTAAAAGACTGCCTCAATGGGTTGTTTTCCTACGAGCAATTGAGTATAGAACCAAAAGGAAACATGTGTCTAGAAAGATGAACCAACAACAATGTTCCTTTAAATATTTCTATTTCCAAAAAAAAACAAGATTTCCAACACATGCATATCTTAGTTATGAAAAATTGTATTACATTAATCCACTAGAAAAGTTTCAATAGCATCTGCATACCAAAACCTGGATTAGAAAGCATGCAGAAGTTACATAGATCAAGAGAAACCATTATAAAACTATGTATCAAAAACTGGATAACAAGTTTGTCTAGAGCTTGACGACCTTCCAGCAGCTACTATTAAATCTGCAATAAAAACTGCAATAATTTTAGAATTTCCGCATAACAATGTCAAAGTCAAGTTCTATTGTGCATAGGCATAACATTTATTATTTTACGTAAGGCTGATCCAACGAACAGTTTATAAAATATATTAACTTGAATGACGGCTGAGATTAGTAATAAGTATTACGTTAGCATTAGCGACGCTTGCATCGTTGCTCCCTCATGAATTCCATAAGCGTGTCAATTTGAGTTTGTTGTTCCTGAATTTGACTTTGTTGTTGTTCAAGACGTTCTTTATATTCTTCAATCATCGCATGCGCTTCAGAAGCCGACCTTTCTGCCATTTCGGCTCTTTGAGTAGCATTTTCAAGCTGCGAAGACAACTCTTGTCTTGATGAAGACACTATGGCCACCTCACCTTTTCCAAGACCACGCACATAATTCTTTCGTTCCCCTATAATTTGAAATGCTATCTGGTCTTCAGTTAGTCCTTGTGCCCACTCGTCTGAATTTGAAGGATCATCGCGAGCTTTAATCATTTTATTCTGCAATTATAAATGTCTAATGAAGTCACTAAAAAATATAAACAATTAAAGTTATGATATCAATACATACAAACTAATCAATAACTAAGTCTTACATGCAAATCATGAGCCTCATTGCTTATCCAATCACCTTTTCTTCTTGAGAAGTGGGTTTCTTTGTAAAAATCAATCATACTAAATTGATTATCCTCATTCTCATTCCGCTTACGCTGTATCATTCAAGGGTAAGTCAAAAAATAGGTGCAACAAATAAATGTAAGTGTAGCCCATAAATAAAACTAAGACGTTGCAAATATTACCATCTCCTCCAAGTAACAAACAAATGGTTTGGAACCTCCAGTATGTCGGATTTTTAATTCCTGACGGTTCTTCTTAGCTGCAGAACTAACATCCTACATTGAAAGTTAAACTCATGCTAAGAATAATGTAACATCATATTAGCAAAATAAACAAGAAATTTATGCACATAATCATACTCCATACCTCAAATTCCTTCGATGCAAACCTATTACAAATTCTTTCCCATTTGTCTGAGGTAATAGTATCATATGGATTGGCTTTCGTTGTAGCTAGATCTCTATGTGTTTTGAAGTGTTTGTGCATATGATATCTAAAGTCTTTAAACCTCTCAGTGAATATCCTATTAAGTGCAGTCGTAACATGACCAGGGTCTCCATGTAATTCAAAGTTATCCTAGTAAATTATAAAAACAACATTTTAAAGAAATAATATGTATAGTACTAAGAGTTAGTAAAAGGAGAAATAAATTCTGAAATGAAATCTACCTTAAGCTTATCGTGCAATAACTCTTTATTTGGCCTTGGAACATGTCTCCAATCAGAAATAACGTCTCCATTATCATCTATCAATGATACATAATATCGTCAGATGAGTCCTACTTCGCGTGTTAATTCGGCACATTCACTGCTTCTTGGTCTCCATTTATCACTGGGAATTTCAACAATTACTTTCCCTTTCTTTTGTACCAATTCATGCAATGATCTAGTAAAAATAGCGGGTCTCATATATTTCCAGCACAATCAGATAGCTTACTGGAATACAACAATTATCAAGAATCATTAAATGGCCATTTTGATTTAGTAAAAATTCTAATTATATGAATTTGACCATCCCAACTTATCAATGACCAAAAAAAAATTCCACTAGTTTGCTCCTCCAGTCTCAACCAGAAAAAAAAGCTACTGTAAAATTTAAAAAGATCAAAACATGTGTGAAAGAAGCTCAAGGAAATTGACAACATGAAGTAACTCTACAGTTGACAAGCAGATATAATGATTTTCAATGTTTCTATATAGCGGGAAATTAATTGGTGAACTTACTTAGTATTTTCTCTAGGAGGTATTCTACCAGTCACTACACACTCTAAACACCACCATGGAAAATCTTTTTCATCTTCAGTGCCATCCAACTCTGTGATTTTCTTTCTCCACGTGCCTCCCTGTTTAATCTGCACTTTTTCCATGTAACTTATGTTCAGTCATGCATAAGATCTTAGCATAAAATTATGAAATATTTGATTGGTTCCAAAGAAATCAACCTGTTTTTTCTGATTTGTTCTCTTGAATTTTGTTGTGCTTCATATTGTTTTATTATATCTGTATCTGCTCGCATCTAGTAAATTACTGTAATAGACTTAGAATTGCATGGGTATTATTGGAGATTTTGAGCTAGTTTTGCCAAAAATTGTGTCTGAGCTGTCTGCAGAAAGTGGTGCTCAAAATTCCAGACATGGCTGATGAGAAGACCAAGCAGAAAGCTATTGAAGCAGTGGCGGATATATTAGGTATTATCTGTAACTTATGTTCAGTCACCTTCATGCATAAGATCTTAGGTTGATTTATATTGTAACTATGACATGCAGGGATATCTCATAATTTTCCGCTGAACATGATTCAATTCCAATTGCTCAACTGCAGGGGTTCCTGAAATACTCCAAAATTTTCAATTAATTTCTTCAGATTAAGTATTAAAATCAGACTTGCATTACAATTTTAGCATTCCAGTGGACAGTCTAGAAGCTATATATGGCCGTAATGGTTCCAGATTTTACTTAGTCTCTGCACTCATAATACGTGGCTTTTATTGTTTTAAAATAAATAAATGTATATATAGCTTATACCAAGGAAAATTATCAAATAATTTCAATCTCATGTAATTTACTAAACGAAGTATTAACATTAATTAGTATCTTATCGTTCTGTCATCAGACTCTCACGTAATTTACTAAACGAAGTGAAGTGCACAATTATCTTAATTCTTGGTGAATTTTACAAGTCCATGAAAATCACCTCAAACAGCTTCTTCTGCAACCTTGGAATGCTGTTTGACCAGATTGTCCTTAGGGCATTCAATGCCTTTACTTGATCTTCCAATTCAGTCAGATGAATATATGACTCCTCTGTAATATGAACATACTTCACCTTTTTTGAATCATCCTGCCCAAACAAGATTCAAGCTGTGACAAATGCAAACGAGGAAGAAGTATTGAAGCAGCTCAGCAAATCTAAGATTTTCAATAGGTTAACAACAATTACGGTTTATGAGATGCCAACAGCAACAGGCGTACTGACCTTTTTCATTATGTTTCTGCACTGATTTGCAAATGAATAACCACCATATTCACAAACTATAAAAAAATCTCAGACAAAAGGGATAACCGTATCAAATACCTTAGGGAATATGACTGCCCTTGAAAAAACATGCCAAAAAAGAACAACTTTGATGGCGACTGGGTTCAGCAGAGATGGCCAACAGAGGGAATTAACAGAATTTGAAGGTGGTCGTCCCTTATATAGAGATTGATGACAATATGTGAGGATGTCGGCTGAACTATGGAGATTGATGCCGATTCATAGGTGATAGACAGAGGGAGATTGACTGAAATTTGGGGGACGGCTGAAACAGGGAGAATGACGGCGATTTGTGAGACGGACTACGAAGGGAGATAGCCGGCGTCGGAGCTAGGGCACTTCGGGCGGGATTGACAGAGTTGGGTATGGCAGGAGAGCAAAAGGCATCCCGCGCGGGAGAGGCAATTTTATATGCGCGGAGATTTGGTTCGGATTTGGCGCGAGTTAAGTGTGATGGAATCGTGCTGTCTATGGCTATTTGAAAGCCTTATAGGTACAAGTGGGTCAAGTTGGCTCGGGTTGGGTCTTTATGAAATTATGAACTTTGAAAAAAGTTAGGCTCCGATAAAATTTGGACGCTGAAATAGTGATGCTACCGGGTCGGGTTTTACCAAACCCGAACCCGATACCATATAACAAAACTCTGACCAGAACCCGACCCGTTTGACCTGAATAGAATAAAAAATATTTTTTTAATAATTTTTTTTCATTTTTTTAAATAATAATATTAAAAAATATATAAATATATAAATTTTATATTTATATTCGGGTCGGGTTGTATCACCTAAACCCGAACCCGACTCATTAGGGTCGGGTCGGGTTTACCATTAATTACCTGACCTGAGTGGCATCCCTATGCTGAAATGATATACGAACTCGCTAATCTTAATTCAAATATAGGATATGGAATGAACATTTAGATTCTACTAATTGAAAAATGAAGATTGAAGATAAAATTTCACGAAGACACAATCTATTTGTGTTGTTTTCTAACCAATGTGAAGAAATACATCCACGGCGTGCGACTCCTCTTCGTCGTGGGATTCTCTGTTTTCTGGCCGATGGGCAGTATGCGACTCTTCTTTGTCGTGGGATTCCCATTTTCTGGCCGATGTGAATAAATCCCTCCGTGGTGTGTGACTCCTCTTCATGTAGCGGGATTCCCAGTTTAGGGTTAAATTTTATTTAACGCGATTCTTAAGGATATATATCATTGCTTAGCATATCTATTTTTAGTAGATTAGTCACGAAATGCAAGAGTGGGAGTGGGAGTTAGTTTTTTTTAGCGGAAAGGATTGCCGGTATATTTGAGGCTTTATTAAAAAAATATTAAAGGAGGAATTCTACGTGGTCCTATGTATTATTATATTAAAATTTATCTTTTAGATTAAAATCTAACACTTTTAATGCTGAGTTAATTATAATATAAATAAGCCCAGGCCATCCAGGGTCATATGTGTTATGAGTCAATTAATTTTTAAAAATATTTTTAAAAAAATCTAACTTGATCCTGACCAAAACATATGTACCATACTTTATGTATATATACATCTACCCAGTTGTCATCCATCCAATTTATATATAGTCACACATAGGCCAAGCTCGGTTAGGTCTAATAGACTCGGTTCATATCTCAAATCAGGTCCTGCAAAACTCAACTTAATCCGACCCAAGATGCAGACCTAGTGTTATACAACATTAAAATTCGAACCAAATATGATACTAATAGCTTAATTCCTACCCCGACCTAATGTAGCCTGTTTAGGAAAAAATATATATTTTAGATTTTAATATATTATTTAATATAATATTGATAGATAAATTGGAATACATCTTGGTGGCTTTTCATAATTCGTATTGTTTATTACTAGTTATTATGTTTTCAAGAAAGAGAAAGAATGTCAAATGTACATATGACATTGATCATCATAGCTTTGTAAAATTCATTGTCAAGTAGGACATGATTTTCCTTTGACGAGTATTTAGACTTTGAGGCAATTGTCTGAGCAATTTTAGTAAAGTGTTATAACACGACTGGTTGAAAGGGTATAAAGAACGATAAATTAGTTTCACTATGGTCATAAATAGAATAAGTTGCAAGACTAAATATTAATTACCATATTAAAAATATTTTTTATTATATTTACATAATTTAATAGTACTAGCAAATAAAATTAATAATAAATTGATTTTATTTATTACTACTTTATCATCATTATTTAAAAAAGAAATAATATTACCAATGACGAAGAGGAATATCATCAATATTTTTCATTATTCAAATTATTAAGATTTTATGTTAACATAGTAGTAATGTTTTTCATGATATCTACATCAATATAATTTAATAGTACTAGTAAATAGTTAATTTTTTAAAATAAATAAAATTTTTATATAATATAATAAATAATTATTTTTTTATATAATATATTTATATAATCTAATTTCATAGCGATGCTCAATTACAAGCGTCGCTAATAAATACGCTTATAGCGACGCTCAATTACAAGCGTCGCTAATAAATACGCTTATAGCGATGCTCTATTAAAAGCGTCGCGACTAATACAATTAATAGTGACGCTCCATTACAAGTGTCGCTAATAATTATGCTTATAGCGACGCTCTATTAAAAGTGTCGCGACTAATACAATTAATAGCGACGCTCAATTACAAGCGTCGCTAATAAATACGCTTATAGCGACGCTCTAGTAAAAGCGTCGCGACTAATACAGTTAATAGCGATGCTCCCCTAAAAGCGTCGCCAATAATCTAACCTTTAGTGACGTTTACTTGAAAGGGTCGCTAATAAACGATCTTGTAGCGACGCTTACTGTGAAGCGTCGCTACTAATCGAACGTGTAGCGACATTTCCCAATAAGCGTCGCTACAAGGGCATTAGTTGCGACGTTTGCAATAAAGCGTCGCAAAAAGTATTTTTTATTTGCGACCGTCTTAAAAGCGTCGCAAATAACGGTTATTAGTGACACTTTTTCGAGCGTCGTTAATAAAAGCGTCGCTACAACCTCATTTTGTTGTAGTGTACCACTAATTAGTAGGGCCCAAAGATGTGTGCGCTCCTCAACAATGGTACTTTAATGATGATAAAGTTGTTCTTGGTGTATAAAAATCAACCTCACTAAAACATTTTTATTATCATAAGTGAAGGCAAATCTTAATCCGCTTACGTGCAAGAGAATAGACATTGGGTGCTTGGGATCCTACACATGCCTTTGCAGCATTATGTAGCGCAAGTTGCATAAAATCAAGACCAAAAATTCTATGTTCATTGTATAAAGTTAGCCATATCATTCAATCATATAATCAGATAAATCATTCATAGAATCAAATAAATCATTCATTCACAAAATCTAATAAATTGAATAAATTCTTCATTCACATAATCCGATAAATCATTCACAATAATAAATGTATTGCTTACGTATTTTCATGCTAAATATACACTCAAATATCAAATTTGACATAGAAAAACAATTGTCGATGAATCAGACTAATCATTCATTCACAAAATCCGATAAATCATTCACAAAATCCGATAAATCATTCATTCACATAATCTGATAAAAAGGATAAATTGATCATTTACATAATTCAATAAATTATTCATAGAATCAGATTAATCATTCATTCACAAAATGTCATGAAACAAAATGGCTTACACCCGTGCTTAAGAGGTAACAAGAGACAGAATGAAAGAGATTTTCTCATGACATTCCAACTATATATAATGCATGTTAGAGCCAAGTGATGCAGGTTCCCAAAACTAATTGTCTTTGGACTTCATACTGAAGAACTACTCAAAGAGTCAGAAGACCAAAAACACATAGAAAACTCATTAATGGATCACAAGACATTCTAAATTTTTTTAATCGGAAACATAATTCTTGTATGTAAATCACTAACAAAAATCAACCAATTAATCCTAGCATTGATTTAGAAATTAAAACTTCTTACCCTCCGCTTTTTGGCATCCTAGTCATGGAGGTTGGAAACTATCCTCATCTCATCTTGGATTGTGGCGAGCAGAGCCTTTCCTCTTCCTAAAGTGTTTCCTCCTAAGTTTCTCCTCTTCTTGAGATTATTCCTCTGGGAGGTTAACTCATAAAACTGACCTCATCATTGCCTAGAGTACCCACAAATTAGCTAGATTAGCACTTTGAATGGGCTAAATTGAGTGTAAAATGGCTTACAAACGAAGAAAGAAGGTCAAAAGATGGGTAATGTCATGAGAAAGGGTGTGAGGCATTTGTATCTCAAGAAACCGACCTCAATTATATATTTTTTATCCCTATTTAATGTATTTTCTAGTCTTGTTTAAGAGTTAATATAGCTTTGATAATTAGAAATTATGGTTAATATTATTAGAAAAGTCTTATGTGAACTTTTGAATTAAATTGGCTAAACATTGAAACTTTTATTGCAAACATAGTGTAAGCGATCAATCACCTAGAAAGGGTGATGGATCAATTATGAAACAGATAGAAAAGACAATATCTTTGCCCAATCGATTGCCAGAGGGGTGATCAATTGGCTAAACATCCAGTTTCCTAGTTTAAGTTGGTTTTGAGTCATCATTCAACCAAAGCTCTTCCACCGACTCAGTCTATATGAACACCTATTCCAAGCTATTTTCTGAATACCAAAAGAGAAGAGAAGGTGGAGGAGCATTTAAGGACTTCCATAAATATTCAAGGGCTTCTTTCAACCATGCAAGGCTAAAGTTCTTGTGCTTAGGAGTTGATGAATCCATAAATGAGTTTAAATCCCTCTTTCTTTTGATTTAGATCTCACTTGTGAATTATGACAATTGTATAACAAGTGCTTCCTTTTTAATTGAAGGGTTTTCATGTTAATTCAATTCTATGTTGATTTATTTATCTTGGAGATGATATATCTATGTGGTTTTTATATTCACAGCAATTCTAATTTCTGTTATTTAGATGAAATGGTTATATAACAGGTTTTGATGTTTGTATGATTAATGAATCAGGTAGTTTATACTAAGATTAGACAAGTCATGTCTATAGTTTGGTTTTGTTTAGATGATTTGTTCCATGTTGAAGATAATTCATGCCATGAAGTTAAGTACTGACTTTCTTTGAATATTTCTAACATGTAGCTAAGAAACTTGTTCATACTCACACATGATTTAGATTAGAGATTAAAGGGTTGTCATGATTCTATTTGTAGATTCAATTTCTTAAGTTATTGTCTTCATATTACTCTTTTGTTTGATTTAAATTGGTTTCACTAAATTACTTCTTTGGTTAATTTAAGTTTAAGTTCTTTTAGTTTTCAATCATCAACAAATTCTCCTTTTAAATTTTGTAATAATTTAATTCACCCCTAAGGTTCGACAACCCTTAATACTCTTCTTAGTACAACTACCTTGTACACTTGTAAATTATTTAATTATAAATAATTTGTAATGTCATGGTAAAGGGTGAGAGGTGTATATATCTAAAAAAATCAACCCTCCCATGACTTAGAGCACCATCGAATTAGCCAAGATTGTATTTTGAATATGCTTAACCAAACTTAAAATGACCTCCTACCGAGGAAAATAAGATTGGGAGACAAGTAATTGGGTCTCTGAGAGTTTGAAGAGTGTTTTGAATCCCCTAAACATATGCCACATGTCACACATCATTAAGCAATGTTGCACAAATCGCATGCTTTGTAGCTCGCTGATGCCACACTGGCATCAGTTTTCTAACATAATCCCTTTATTAAAAAATTGTTATTTTATTATTTTAATCCAAATTTGAGTTTTAAGCTTCAAATAACCATGACTCAATACCTCAAACTCAGATTCACACATTCTTGCTACTGATGAACTCGTATAGACAAGTCCTATGAAACAACACCTCACATGGTAGGACTCATCGATATGACATGCTTCTCAAGATTATAATGTATGATCTTGAAGTCTAATTTATGCATTATTGGGCTCAGTACACTCGTCTCGTCAAGCCCAATCAACGTAATGAAGTTTTAATACTTCATTCTCTCAAAATTTCCTTCAAATTTAGAAATTTAAACTTAACCTCTTACATTAAAAGTTACATAAGAACAGAGTGTTACATTTGCTTTCTAATTTGGACACTTATTACCGAAGTGAGAGAGTACTTTGTATAATTTGCACATGTCCCATACTGGGCCCCATGCTGGTCCTCCAAATGTTACACTGGGGGCATTAAAATTTGTACACGCCTCACTAAGCATGTTCATTGAACACTTTGTGGTCTTCATCAGGCAGCTCTAATGCCAATTGGAGCCTTAGGTAGGTTATATTGCTACCTAAGGCCCCACTAGAAAAAAAAAATTTCTATTACACTTTCCGCAAAGGAAAATGATATTTCTATCCTAGTTTATCTACACTAAAAACTACTTCAGCCAATTTGATTGGACTAAGAAAATGAATCCCACTATTCTCAAGTGAGACTCACCTTTCTCAATTTAACTAAGGACTAGAGTAAGTTTTTAGGGTAGATAAACTAAAGTAGGAATATCAACTTCCTTGGTAAAAGAACATCGATAAAAAATGTATGGGATGCACTCTTAATATATGGTATTTAGGCATTTTGCTAGCAGCAAAGTTGTTGTAATATCCTTTAAAGACCTAAAAATGAGTACATTAAAATTGTGTATACAAGATCTGTACCAGTTCCCTGGCAATAAAAATGTATTTTCAAATCACAAGAGATTTCCAAGAGAAGAGTCACATAACAATCAGGTCTAGAAAACTTGGAATTCTAATTAAATTATGCGAGCTCTCACAGTTTTATAGTGAATCATGGAAAAAATTGTAGTTGAAAAAGTGGCCATACCATGAACCATGTCAAAAAAACTATGTTGATTAAATATAATAATAGTAGGCTTTCCTAATATAGCAAGATGGAAATTCTACAAGCCCTTTGTATGGGCTGTCAAAGTTTCCAACTTGTACAATTCCTTGTTTATGGTCATTTGTAATATTTAATGGTCCATGATCTTTAACTTTACATCATTATCACATTCGTATACAAATATGGAGAAACCATAGATAAGTCATTGCTCTATGAAAAGGAAAAAATATATATAAGTAGTTATGGATGCAAATATATGTGAGCAAAAGAAAAATATTTTCCTCACCAAGTCTAGGATCAAATCTTTAGGACTAGTATATATTAGAGATTGCAAAGGGACGGGCTCAAGCCAGTTCACGACTGGTCGAGGCCCAACCCCATAAAATGATCAGCCTGTGTTGGGCCTAGGTTTGAGGCCCCTACGCTTAATTTGGGTCAGACCTCGAGCCCATGGGCCTAATTTGTCCCGGCCCTCTAGCCCATTTCCAATCAATCAGCCATTCCTCCCCCCCAAATAATAATAATAAATAATAAATAAAAACTACTTACAAACCTTATGGAGGCAATTTAAAAAAAAATTGGCAGGCCCATGGGCCAAGCCTAGGCCCAGTACATTGGGCCCAAGGGCCAGGCCAAGCCTTGTGATGGAGGTGAGGGTCAAGCCCGACCCTTTGCCACCTTTAGTTTACAGAAGCTCTAACCATAGTACATAAGAGGGCATTTGTACATGGATAAGGAGTTGCCCTCTAGGAATGTGGGCCCGTCACCGCGTCACTGAGCTCTCGTTATAGAGGATGGTCAAGCTGGATGCATCCTTAACAAAACATAAATATAAAACTTAATTAGTGATTTTTCATCTCTAAAAATAAATCTGATTTTATTTATAAATATTAATAGTTTATTGACTATATTACCATTTTTGTATAAATATAAAAAGTACCATGTAATTTTTTCCCCTTAAGCCTCTATTTATGCAAATATTGTCACGAGACCATCATTTTTCATGAATTTTTTAAGCTCGGCTAGAAGGAATCAAATGGCAATATAATGTACTCTCTCTATCCAATATTAATAACTACATTTAATTTTTAAAATTTAAAGAAATTTAAAAAAACTAAATAAAAAATATAGGACGAGGGAAGTACTAGAGTTTTATGTAAGTACTTAAGTTCTTGTCAAGTGGCACTTCATTTTGCCATAGCAGACTTTGAAAACAATGCGTTTCCCTATGGTCGTCCCTTTTTTTTGACCCAGTGCAATTTGCCGACTTGCTTATCTCGGTCAGAGGCCTTCGTTGACATCTAAACTAAAATTAGGTTCTTCAAAGCCGCAATACAAGACATTCTTTCTTGTTTTATTTGCAGTACTTGTTCAAAATGCGAAGAAACCTTGTTTTCGTTGGACTTTCCCGGTTCCCATGAATGCAAGTACCTTTCAATGGCTTCAATATATTATAAAGGTGCACTTGAATGGCCAAAACCACAGACACAAACGCAAACTCAACGCTCATGGCTATGATGTCTCTTCTCTCATGGCCTTCCCTTCTTTCGCTCTTCTTCCTCATTGGAGTGGTGCTTTTGAACCAGAGCAAGAAGAGGGCGAGAGGTGGCAAACTTCCCCCAGGACCCAGAAGCCTTCCCTTCATTGGCAACCTGCACCAGCTCACAATTGCACCCCACCGTGCCATGGCCAATCTAGCTAGAGAACATGGCCCCCTCATGTATCTTCAGCTAGGCTGCTTGCCCCATGTCATAGTTTCAAATGCCAAGTACGCCGAAGAGGTTTTCAGAACCAAAGATATTGAAACAGCCAGCAGGCCAGAGATGCCATCTCGTAAGAAGCTCACGTACAATTTCAAGGATCTGGTTTTTGCACCGTACGGAGAATACTGGAGGCATATTAGGAAGATATCCACACTTGAGCTATTTACAGTCAAAAGGGCGCAGTCATTCCGACCAGACCGAGAGGAGGAGGTGACCAAAATGATCGAATCAATATCAAAATGCTGCATGAGGGGAGGAGTAGTGAATCTCAGTGAGATGACCATGGCTCTCTCTAACAATGTCACTTGCAGGATTGCTCTTGGGAGGAGCCATGTTGAAGAAGCTGAGAAAAGCAAGTTTCAAGGGCTTATCAAAGAGGCTCAGGCCATGATGGCAGGTTTCTTTGTGGGTGATCACTTCCCCATGTTGGGGTGGATTGATTCTCTCACAGGGATGTCCGGTAGGCTAGACAAGGTCTTTAACGAGTTCGATGAATTCTTCGAGGCCGTCATTGATAAGCATCTCTCAGCCAAGAAGGACATATCTGAACAAGAGGACTTTGTCGATGTCTTGCTCAGAGTTCAAAAGGAGTTCAGCCTCACAAGGGAGAGCATCAAAAGTATTCTAATCGTATGTATCATGCATGAAGTTATTGCATCGCCCACCTGGCAACTAGGCCATTTTCTCTTAATTGAAGTCTTTAATTGTGCACTTTGTTTCTACTGTAGGATGTTTTTATTGGAGGTACAGACACAAGTTCATCTTTGATGATATGGGTGATGACAGAACTATTGAAGAACAAGAAATTGATGATGAAAGCACAAGAGGAAGTGAGGAGAGTTGTTGGTAGCAAGGGAAGAGTGGAGGAGAGTGACATAAAGCAACTCCATTATCTGAATGCAATAATAAAGGAGACACTGAGGTTGCACCCACCAGCTCCTGTTATCCACCATGCAGCTACACAAAAATGCACTCTTGGTGGATATGAAATTGAGCCCAAAACTAGTGTTCTTATCAACATATTTGCTGTTGGACGAGACCCAGAATCATGGGAAAATCCAGAGGAGTTTTTGCCGGAGAGGTTCCTCGAGAGCTCCATTGATTACAAGGGGCATCATTTTGAGCTGCTGCCATTTGGGTCTGGCCGAAGGATGTGCCCGGGAATGCATATTGGAGTGGCAATTGTGGAAGTGACACTTGCAAGTCTTCTCTACTCATTTAATTGGGATATTCCGGCCGGATTAGTTGAACGAGTTATGGATCTCAGTGAAACAATTGGAATAACTGTTCATAAGAAATATCCTCTTCTTCTGGCTCCCTCAATTTATACTTCTTAGATGGTCCTGTAATTTTTCTATTATTGTAATTTGTTTCATTATTATGTACTTCGATGCAATTAATTCTTCAAAAAGTTATATAGTTCTATTCAATAAGGATATGTATATTAGCATGTAATGTTTGAATGGAAAAATAAATGCTAGACTTGTGCTGATTATGAGAGACTATAGTGTAAGAGGAATATTGATTTGGCTAATTACATTTGCAAGTTAAAGGAAATGGTTAATATGCACCACCTCGCCCTTGAAACATTGCAATCCGTCATATTTTAAAGCCTGCCTTACAATTAAATTGCGCAGTCTATGTTTGTAATATTCGAAATGAAAAAATATGTGAAAGAGTCTCTTGATTGTTGATGAAAAAAGTTAAAACCTGCCAAATTATAATGCTATTTATACGAATCGATACTATAGTTGACGTACCAGCTGATACTGCTGTGAACGCTCGTGTCTGTCGCTGCTCGTCGATCAACGGTATCGATACTCCGTAACCAAGCTCATGACTCACGACCAAAGCTGCCAAACATCTGCCTCCTCCAACCACCGTCAGCCACACTGAAGCCGATCAAAGCCCAGTGACTGCTGAGCACAGTCTTTTCTTTCCATTTGTTCTTCTCTTTCAGTTGATTGTGGTGTTATCAAGTTCTGTTTCTCGTTCTCTTGCAATTGGGTCGGTCTTCTGAATCCCAAAGCTTGGATTTTGGCAGTTTCCTCATCGACCCATTTCATTTGCTCTGTCGTTCTTCCCTTAAACACTGCTTGCAGCTGATTTTGCAATGCAAGGAGCTCTTTCCTTCAAGCATTTTGTGGCCGGCCACGATAGGCCCTGTTTTGGGTCTGCAATTACAGTGCCATTGAAGGAGAGAGTGTACACTGGCTTCGGGAGAAAGGCTACGGGCCTATCTATCTCTGCAGTGTCAAAAAATGGTGGGTTTTTAAAGGCGTCAATCATTTTTTGTTTCTTGGATATGTTTTCCTATCACTAGTTACTGGGCAATTTTTTTTTTACCTAATGGGACAGTTTTTGTGAGGAATGGTCTTATTGGCCTGCTTTCATACTTTGGTTATGCTTGTCTGGCCTCTTATTTTCGTTCAAATATAAGATTCAACCAATTGGGATCTAATGATATTGCTTTATGTATAATTTCCTGGCTTATGGTTGCGAAATTGATTTTATTATTGCATCTAGAAGATAGGTCTAAATGAAACTGTTTTTCATGTGTTTCTTAGAGAATCTTTATGGGATGTTTTTTTCTTTGGTTTTCAGATAACTTGAGATTGCAAGCAGAAGAAATTAAGGACTAATGATATCCTCCCTCCGTCCCATTTTAATAGTCTCATTTCGAAAAGAAAATTTGTCCCATATTAATGGTCCTATTTTATGTGATCCTTCTCATAGTAATTAGTGGATAAAGTAAAAAGGTTATTAATTGGCTTCTTTAAATATCAATTTTTTCCAAATTAGTCTATTAATATGGGACGGAGGGAGTATAATATTCATGCTTATAGCAAACGGTGGGAAGGGAATGCACCGTAGGCATATATACCTACCAGACTACGTTGTCAAGAAATTATCTATCAGTATCAATCTGTCTTAACACTTCAATTAATGCTGATTTTACATTGTCTTGTTTACCTTTGTGGCAGTACATGAAACTCAGGATGCTTTAAAGCGTGCTTTGGCTAAGAAGGGAATGGAATTTGTGAAGTCTGGAATGGTTGTTGGTCTTGGCACGGGAAGTACTGCATCTGTTGCCATCGAAGAACTTGGCCTGCTGATCAGACGAAAAAAGGTCAGATACATTACTTATATTTTATGTAATGAGTGGTCATTTGAAAAGTTAATTGAAGCATTTTTCTTTAATAATGTTGAAGAATCAAAAGAATCTGAACAACTTTCTCTTCTTTATGATCATATCTCCAGTTAAAAGATGTTGTTGCAGTGGGAGCAAATTATCAGTCACGGATTCTTGCCAGGCAGTTCGGCGTTACAACTGTGAGTATGCATATCGGGAACTATATACAAGCCATTTATTAGGATAGATAGCGTTTTTATTGGAATTCATAGTTACGATGAACTTTGTAGTTAAATGAAATACTTATCTTCACCTTCTTTGCAGATTGATTTGAATGATGTTAATCAAATTGATATTGCTTTTGATGGCGCGGATGAAGTGGACATCAATAAAAATCTTTTGAAGGTTAGGACCTGAAGGCTACATCCTATGCATGCATCACTCTTGAAATTTTTTATCTTCATGCTGACCTTTAGGTCCTTTTTCTTCAGGGAGGAGGAGCTGCACATACGATGCAAAAGGTAATGAAAACATTAAATGTTAATTTTAATATGTTTTCATTTTGTGGTGTGGAGTTGATCAATGGTCTTCTGAATGAATCACCAAAACATATTGGCTCATAATTTTAAATGTCGAACATCAGTTTTGTTTGTTTTATGCAATAGGAGGGAGGTGAAATGTCTTGGTACCCTGCCAGCAGCAAATACTACCAATAGTAGGCATCATGTACGAAATAGTATCACTTATCAAGAAATATGGATGTCTCCATTGATATGCATTAAATCATGACGTACACAGGTTGTGGAAGTGTAATTTATTAGGTGAAGCCCTTGTAGGTGCCAGTTGGGGTTCCTGGCCATGGTCTAACAAATTTAATGTGACTAGTCTACAGTGTGCTTTTGGAAGATGTATACACTTTCAGCAGTGGTTAATCCATTCTGTTAACGTGCATGATGCATTTGCTGCTTCCATTTTTCTCTGTGTGTAATATCGATATTTTGTGCTTTATGTCAGATAGTTAATTCTGTGGCAAAAGAATGTATCATATTGGCAGACCAATCAAAAATTGTTCTCCAGCTTGGTACAACATTTCCTGTTCCGGTGAGTTACATCAGAACTGCCAAGTTTCGATTTATATGAACATTTTCTACCTCTGTATCTGTCATTGTGTTCAAGTCTTGATGATGACTACTAATTGCGTCATTTGAAAGAAAGAAACGTCTGTTCATTTTTTATAAAAGCCTCACAGGATTTATAATTTTTTTCTTACCCGCAGGAAGATTAATAGGATGATTTAGGCTGTAAGCAATGTAAAATTTTAGTCAATAGAGAAACCTTCATTTCTAGATATTGTTGTGTGAGCGCCTGTTGGAGCTAGTACTGGTAATGCAAAAGATCTAAAGGAGTTGTAATTATATTTCACTAAATAGGGACACCAAAAGTATTAATGGGCTCATGATTGTGTGGACCAAAAAAGAAGATAAAAGTAGAATTCATGGGAGACAGAAAATGTGAGAGCTTAATCGCTTGTTTCAGTAACACTTCTCATTTTCAGAAAGGAAAATGCTATGGGTTCTCCAAACCCAATCCTTTGCTGTGATGCAGGACTATGCTTGATTAAATGAAAATTTATGCAAATAAGATCTCATGTAAAGATGAAATTAATGACCAGGAACTAAGAATATGATCAAGCTGATCTTCCTGTCTTCAAATTTTGTGTTTATACTTGTACTAGATTTGTACATGATGGGCCCCTGTCTTTTTGTATAAAAGTAGGAGCTGAAGAAGTAAATAAATGGAAGTATAATTTTGCCTAAACTAGTCTATTGTATAGAAGCTGACATCTATAGCTTAACATCTTCTAATATTACAATCAGTATTCTTTGCAAAGTGTCTCCTATTTTCTACTAAAAACTGTTAAATTGGTTGACATACATTGTTAGGCCCTTTCCCTAATACCTTAAGCTTTTGTGTGGTTTAAACTGGTATGAGCACCAGGAGATCCTGGGGTCGATTCAGGACCCTACCCTGCATGTTTTCATGCAAGCCTCTGCATACTTTTTATCATATTTGTGAGTGCATAGTGTTGGTTTGGTTGATTCCAGTTGTTGACCCCTTCCACTGACAGCTTTTTCTTTTAGGTGATTTGGTTTTACAAAGGAAAACTCATGCATTATATACTTCAGCTGTGTTTTCTACCTGGTCTTGTGTTCTGACCGTATGGGCCACCACCTGGGGCCCCCACCTAAACCCTAAATCCTGCTGTAGATACCATCTTCAAAGAGGAAATCGGCTTTACAGATGCCCCCCCTGTGGTGGCCTGTATGGTCATAACATCTAGTCCAGTCACTGCTTAGTTGTTTAGCACAATCAAACACCAAATACAATTATTATCATTGTCATGCAATTAGTCCCATTCATCTAGGATCTTCAAACAGAGTTTATTTTTGCCATTTACTTTGTTATATTGAATTATTAATATGAGTTCATTTAATATAATGGCATGGTTTACACTGGATGCCATTCCTGCCATAACCATCTAGTGAGAGAAACTAGGGAACATTTTACTAAATGAATAAGTAAGTTAATCCTAATCTAACGATGAGAATGTATTTGATACATGGAGGAAATTTAGGTTTCAAATATGGGTTTTGCTAACTCTGCTGCTGCAAATGTTACATCTGCTGAAATCTTCATATTGCCCTCAACTTTATTAGAGACAAAGCTACCTGTCTACAACCGATTAAAAAATAGATAAATAAAAAGGCTACCTGTCTTCTGCCAGTAGTGCACTTCATCAGCACCTAATGTTCGTGTGTAAACTATCTCTTTATCATAATCTTTGTGCACCTTCATTATGCTCTTATCATTGTGCCTCTGAAACTTTCCACGGTGATTTTAGTGTGAAACTGATAGTAGTCTCAACGCTTTTGAATGATGGTAAGTTGACAAATTTGTAGGTTGAAGTTCTTCCACCTGCTGTCACACCTGTGTTGCGGCAACTTCTAGCTCTTGGTGGAGGTTAGGATTGTCTCCCAAAATCGTTTCTAATTGTTTCCACCAGGCCCTTTTTTGGGTTAAAAAGTGATTCTGCAGCTCATATTGTTGTGTGGCAGTTCCTGAAATTCGTTCTGCCCTGAGAAAAGATGGCCCTGTGATCACTGACTTGGGAAATATGGTTGTTGACGTGAGGTATTGTCTCTCCTGAGGAAAGCGATAATTCCCTAATCACTTCACAATATCTTTTTTTAGTTGGTTTTGGCTAATGGTAATTCTAAGGAACTTTATATATATGTTCAGTTTAGTAAATAGACTGACAGAAAACACAACGTTCTTAGATTGTTCCTCCATTGATATGTCTCGTGTTGGATAGAAAATTGTTCCTGTACACATTCTAACCACTGCTCTTTTGCATGAATCAGCTTCCCAGGAGGCATCCAAAACCCAGTGGAACTGGAGAGAAACATCAAGTTGATACCAGGCGTTGTAGAAAATGGTAAATCAAAGTTCTTTCCTGGATGTGGGTAGTTTTTCTATTCTAGCCTGCTAGCCTGATTTATGGATGAGCTGACATTTATAGATGAGCACTTGATCGGAGTAAGCAAGTTTGATTCATCTGATTCCGAGCTTACTTTCCTCCATTTTTGGCAATGAACAATTTCTTCATGTAGACTCAAATGTCACAATTCCTATTATTACAAAAATGGTTGAAATGCTGTTAGTGCCAAAAAAAATAATGGTTTGAATAGTGATTGATGCTTATGACATGGCATGGACCTGTGTTACTCTCTTCTGATGCAAAATCTTTTGTTCCCTGGTAGGAATTGTGACGGGCGTTGCAACCATGGTACTTGTGGGCATCCAAAGTGGTGATGACATTGCCGTCATTGATTTGGCAGAATATGTGAAAATCATTCATGAGTATACAGATGTATCTTCATGAGCTAGTGATCATGAATAAGTTTGTATCTTGTGGAGGTTCGTATACACAACCGAGTTTGTGACTTTGATGTAAAATGTGACAAGAAATAATGGAAGATGTGATGCAATCCAGGTTTTTATATTGTGTGGAATCTTCAAACGTGCATACCCTCACATGGTTTGGACTTTTAGATGGAGCCAGTGTGAGAATCGGATCTGTTATGCACCTTGGCCAGCACAGAGGCCCATAAACAGTTTTATACAAAAAGCAAGTACTTGGGATTAAACTTTGACTGGATTTCTGGTTTTCCTGTCCTTGCCTCTCGGACTATACAAAGATATTTATTGTTCACCGAACATTCTGTTCCAGGCTGCACTGAGATTCACCATCTTAGAACAGAATTAAGATAACTGTGATACAGATCACTGCGCAGATTACGAGATGACAATTTCAGACCGAAGATTGAAGGTGTATCATTTTCGATTTCATACTGCAGCTAGCTAAAAAAGGCTGGATGTAGAATTCTTATCCATCCAAAAGGGTAATAATTTTCCAACTCTATTTTCTGTCTAACCAAACTTTACACCAGGTTTTGATTTGACATGTCAAACTCAGATGTTAAGAAAAATTGCACTAATGGATAAGAAAGTTATCATGTAGAAGTCTAACAATAACATAAAGTTACAAATGTTCCGTCGCAATTTCATCACCTCTCTCAGAAAGCTAGAGGCTGCCGTAGCTCTGTCAACCAATTCTAGAGCACCTGCCTATTACATGGAAACGTTCTCAACAGCAGTGAACTTTAACAAGCTTCTCAAAGCAAAAGCTGCCCCAGGAGGACTTGTTGATCAAGTAGAGAAGCAACTCCAGACGGACAAAAGATGGTCGGACAATCGGACCTGGCCACTGTTCTTCCCTTCAGCACCCTGATCACTGTTAATGTTTGTCAACATCAACATCTCTGTACAGATCAAACTGTTCAATGCAATCAACCTAAATTCTGCTCTGATGCCAACATTAATCACCAATAACCTCATTCCTTCATATCCGGACAAAGAATATGCTAAGCTCCGGCCCACTGTTCCCATCCGGGTTCATCATGTAGTATGTCTCGGAATCCCTGGACCCAATGACCCTCTCGAAGTGGGCCCTCATGTAGGTCATCTCCCCGTCCGGCGAATCGTCGGTCTCGCTGGGGACGACGCCAGCCCCCATGGAGATGGCATGCAGAATCTGCATCACATGTAGGTCCTCACCTGTGGGGTCCCTCTTGGCAGCATAACCAGCCTTCCTGCCATTGCAGTACATGGTCCAGATGGGCTCCTCCATGAGACGGGTCTTGTTGTTGGGCCTCTTCTCGCACTCCAGAGCAATCCTGACGAGCCCGGAGCCCATTTCCTGGAGCAGCTTGGTGGTGGGTATGGCCAGCTCCAACAGGAGGAGAGGGAGGCAACGTGGGGTGTCCTGAATGGCCAGGCTGATGCGGGCCCTGCGGTAGCCGAAGAGGGTCCCGGTCATGCGGACCCCACTCTGGAGGTGGCCATCAAGCCGACAGCCGCCGGGGATGGCCTGGGGGAGCTTGCACGCAGGGCTGAAGACAGGGAAGGACTGGAAGATGGACCTGACGGCCCTGAAGAGCCGGAGGGTTGTCTTGAGCTTCTTCTTCTTGGATGGCTGCAGGAGGTTGACGGGCGGCTGGAGCTGCTGCTGCCCGCCGGCAGACGGGGTGGGCGGCAATGGTGGTGCAATACGGTGCAAAGGGGAAGAGGGTGGTGGTGCAAGATGGTGTATAGGGGAGGAGGGTGGCAGATGGGGGCCGGGGGAGGCTGGGGCGATGGTGCTGGTGGGCCGGGGGCGTGGCAGCTGGGGTGGTGGTCTCATGTGGTGGAGGAGATTGGAGAGATTGACTTGAAGGAGATGTTAAGGCTGCTGCTGCTGCTGCTGGTGTTTGAATTATGGGTTTTGAAGAGGTAGTGGAGTCATGGTGCACACGTTCTGTAGCAGTCAGGATTATTAAAACAAATTAACCATGCCTTTGCTGGTCTTCCTTGTTGATGTTGAAGGAGACAACGAGGGATGAAGGGGATTGAGAAATGGCTGGCAATGCTGGAGTCAAGGCTGGTTTCATTTCTAGCTCTGGTGTTTTTGGGGGGTGGTTTTCAGCCGGTATGAGCGGTGGGGGAGGAAGTTCCCGTTTGGCTATTAATAGGAGATGATCTATATTATGGCCAGGTGTTTGTCGTTATTTTGGGGGGGATTGCGGTTGGAGGGATTGACATCTTCGGCTGGTGTTTCACGTTCTTATCCGACGCCATTTGAGAAATGTGAGCATGGTCCATGCTTAGGCCATCCTTGCAAGCTAGCAAATAAATGTAGTACTAATATCCACCCCTTCATGATCATTGACAAGATGCATTTAAATATAAACAACAGTTTATATGAGTTCGGGCTCAAATGTGTGTCATTGCAAGAGCCTTGGATCAAGATCTGACGGTGCACGAATGATGGTAGGAGGTGGGGCGAGTCGAAATCCGAGAGCCCATATTGCCAAGATATACTAATGAGTCTCTTCAAATATAATTAAATTCGTTGCTTCAGTTTTTATTGGATTTAGTAAGAATTTTTCTTCCCCAAAGTCTTTAATTATGATAAGTCTATCAGTTAAATTATCATCATCCTCATCATCATTAGCATCATCTCATCCTAATAATTCTATGAGATTGGCTACACAGGAACCTAGTCCGCTATGGCAGTTTAATTAAATTTCTTAAGATATTTTTATTAATATATATCTCTACTACCATATATCTACATTTATAAGCAGAAGAAGAAGAACAAGAAGAAGAAAGACGTAGTACGGATGAATATAATTTTCAATGGCCAAGCAACTTCCTGACGCACATAATCTGATATTCAAAGGGAATCAATAATTAAGCTCCTCGGGTCCTTATGATTGAATCTTTTGGTCTTTTGGACGCATGAGAGACAGTTCCAAACCATGTATATATTTTTCTATGTGAAGGTTATGTATCTTATACACTTAGCAAGCATCTTGTCCATTATAAATTTATATTAAACAGATGCTTTCAATTCATTAGATGACTAATTACTTCATTAAGCCTCTTGGTCTTCGTCCACCCTAGTAGTTTAATCAAATCTCCAAAATAATTTGCATTAAGCCTCCAACGCCATACCTTAAGTAGATAGAAAATTGCAATAATTTTCAGTGGCCAGGCAATTTTTCTGGGGTCTGCAAACTGACCGAGAGTAAGTAACAAATAAAATGTTGATAATTGGGTATATCTCGGTCCTTTGGACACATTGCCTCACTGCTCCAAGACCATGCCTATATATTTTAATGTCGAGGATTATATGTCATGTAGTCTTTGCAAATAAAATATAGAGTTGGAGAGGAAGGCCCTAATGCTGACATGAATATTAGGTTTCATGAATCTTCTCATGGGTTGGCATGATTTATGTATTGGGGTTGACATAGGGTTGGTGATCACATTTTTGGCCGATTTGGAGTAAGATAATTCACATCAGTGCCACGCATGTAGGTGTGTGGGGGGTTGGTGCAATGTCAAGCTTATCAAAATTTTAATAAACACGGCTTCTTTAAATAATTTGGAGTAAGGATGCCATCATGTCAGGTTATACTAAACCCAAACCCTATAACACTTAAGAAATAATAACTCGAACCCGGCTTACCCTGAACAGACTCAACCCAATCCATTTGACCCATTTAGAAAGACAAATTAGTTTATTTTTTTTTAATTTACTTACCTATAAAAAAACATTAAGGGTTATTATTAAAAAATAAATAATAAAAAAATTATATTTTAACTTTAATTTGGTTGGATCGCCTAAAATTTGAACCCGAACTAAATAGTTATTTAGGTTAAATTTTAAAATTCAAACTCTTGGGCTATTTATGTTAAATTTTAAAATTCAAACCTGGTCCATGATTCTGGTCCCATTTTACTTATATACCTAACCTGAAAGACATCCTTAACTAGGAAGTAGAAATAGATTGATCAAAGGATTACAAGGGATAAAAATTGGGAGGCTGAAGGACGTTTTATGAATCTTGTAAAAAGTTTATTCACACAATTTTAACTTTTTACAAGAAGTGGATTACATTCTCCCCAAGCTTCTTATACTGATTAAATCAAATTAATAAGGCTCTGGTTATCGTTCAATTGAGAATGTTAAGTGGTCAGGGTTCAGCTGCTAGATAGTTAATTTATAGTATGGGATCAATGTTCATTGGTGACCAGGATCGTCTAGTTTAGGGTAGCATTGTGCATACCTTTTGGTGAGATGTATGAGATAAATTATCAATGATCAGAGCATTTTTGCCTTGCGCTGGACAATGTCCGAAACAAATGATAATTGTAAAAATAATAGACAGGTTCAATTGACGTGCGTTGCAATTTGTGACACAAATTTTTGCTCAAACAAAACTCAATCATTAATAACTAACCTCCAAATTAGACATTTCTGCTTAAGCAAAAACATCAAGTCACCAAATGTACATTCAATTTCACAACGCAGTCCACAAGCCAGAAAAATTGATGCCACATTTTTTATTTGCACAACATACATTACCGGAAATAGTAATTAATTGGAAAGAAGAACGTTATGTTTTTTTGCGGCTGAAAGGTAGCATGCACAGCTCCATTGTTTTCAAGTTTGCAACTAGGGGTAGGACCTCTTCCTTCTAGATTGATCACTCACATATACTAAAAAATTTAATACGCAGGCAATAGAACAAAGGGCATTTGGCAACCGTTTCATGGCAAGATTCATTGTCAAATTTTGCCAGATTTTCCCTAAATCCTATTTAATTAGATGCACAAGATTGTTAGTCCATCAGGTCGATTGCTTTGCCAGCTATTCAAAGGATGGCAAATAAGATTTTGCCCGATAATTCTTGTTTTTCTTCCCACAAACCCTCATAAATCGCCTTGGAATCCATGACTACGTTAAAAAGCTTTAAATTAGATTTAAGAAAACAATCGCCTCAAGGAGAAGATTTTCCTAAAATTGTCACCATTGTAGTATACATATTTTGAGGCATACTTTCTCACAAAGCAATTTAAGCTAAATCATGATTTAGATTCTTCAGAAATCAATTACCAAATGCAACTGAACCCTTCTGTAGAACACATTGTTAAGAAGGCCGTCAATGTCTGCCAAGTCTTCTGCTTGCCAAATCCAAAGTTTCACTATTGTATTTTTTTCCATTGTGAAACTACGGCTAATTTGAATTGTCACCCAAGCTTGATAGAAGGTATAACACAGATAATTTTTAAAAAATAAGTTGTAGGATTTTGGCCCCAGATTAAGAAGGTTTCATAGTATTTTGTGTAGTGCACTTGAAGATGAGTGTAATGAGCTCAAAGAAATGGACATTAAGAGCAAGAGTTATAACCTCAGGAGCACACAATATTAGCATACTGCCATGATGTGCTCACACTTTTTCTCGAACTTCCCACCCAATGGCTGTGCAGTAGTTACACGACCTGTCCAGACTAGGGGTGGAAATTGGGCATTTGGTCACAATTAAACATTGACCATGATCATGACCGATTTACATGACTATTTAGTGTCATCAATGTGACCGTCACTGAATGTCCGATGGACACGATCTATCCGTTTTTGTTTTTCTTTTTTTTACTTTTACCCAATTTATACAGAAGTAAGTAATTGTTATTTATTTGGTTTGAGTCACAATTTACTTAACCAGTTTTTGTATTATACGATATGTCTTTCTTTTCTTCTTTGAATATTTTGTTCTCCTAAGTTATGCAGTGCTATGCTTTTGGCTGTCTTCAGGAAGTAAATTGCTTGAAGACCATGTCTAATGTAATATTTATGTTTTGTATATAATTTTCATCTTTACTGCCTACTCAGGAGGTGATGTTGCTTAATGCTTTTGCCTCACTTAGTCTTTTTGTTTTAAAATTTATTATTTGATTTTATATTCTTAATGGACTATGTTTGAACTTTGAATACATTAGTGCATGGTTATAAATCTCAATAATATCTTCAAACTAAAGAATTTGAACATTGCATGTCATAAAGACGTCCTAGTCACATTTTTGCTTGACTAATTATCATTTTTTCTTCTTATACTACATATATTAAGTATTACATAGAGAGGTAAAATATTGACAAAACTAAAATTTCCAATCCAAAATGACATTACCAGAGAGATCCAGATCTTATGTTTACGAGATCCTCTGAAGACATGAAAAAGATGCAATTTTTTGCCTCCCCCTTTTTTCAGTTACCCACCTCTTTAATATTTTGTACTCTTGCGTCCCACATTAATATATTTATTTCAATTTTTTTTCTTAAGGTCTAATATGCAATCAGAGTATATCGGCCACGCAATCTCCTACGGTAATAAGAGACAAAAAACTCACAAACCAAAAAAGCCCCAGCACTTCTTAACTATTCCATGACTGATTTCATCCCATCATCCCAAGTCAGTATACATCTTAAAAAATGGGATTGCCAGAGCCGGAAAAAAATTCACTGGATTGATTCCACCAGAATGCCTTCTTTAATGGGCATTGTTGCAGTTGTACCCACTTGGAAACGTCTTTCATATGTCATTTGTATTGTGTTTTTTTATATTTAGTTTTGAAAAAGTTAGCTAGAGCTACATTGTACAAGCTCTTTAATTTTTTAAAGTAAATTAAAAATTAATTTATTTTAAAAAATTAAATAAAATTATTAATATGGGATAGAGGAGTATGTATTGCATGTGTGCACAACTCCATGTCTATTGTTGTCATCTACAATAGAGGTGAATTCTTCATAATTTAGATATGAGTTGTTTTGTAGGTAAAAAAATATTTGCTACAATCAGTCTCATGGTCACACGATCGACCGCTTATTTTGACCGTGACCATGACTAAAATTTTTGGTCTATTCGGTCATGGTCAATCGGTTTCAAATAGTGCGGACATGGACTCGGACGAGGTCAACCGAGGACCATTTCCACCCCTAGTCTGAACATAGTTTCTTTTAATTCATCACCAAAATAATTACAGTTGAATTTAATGGAGCATTTGCAGCTTATACGAGCTGGGTGCTGATAATGTTACATTTTAATATTGGTCTACTTTTTCCTGTAGTTTTCTTGGACATATTATGGTATAAGAAAATTACTTGTATCATGAGAAATACTTCATCTGTCCTAAATTAATAACTTCATTGGGTATTTGTTCCATATTAATAACTTTATTTTGTTAAATTTAAGTGGTTAGGTACTTAAAAAGAGTATCATAAGCTTATTTTTCCTTCTCTTAGGTGTGGGTTTCACTATTAAATAAAAATTATTATTTTTACAAATATAGTTATGCATATGGGACGGAAGGAGTATTATTTAATATTCTCATATTTCCATGTGAAATGTATTTTTATTTTATAAAAACTACTTATGTTAATGCACGTTATTACAAGTAAATTCCTACTTGCATTATTATGTATTAATAGTGTTTTCAATCTTAAAGGCTTATGCAAAAGGGGAATAATTTCAACCACAATGGAAAATGTTGGGGGCTAGATAAGTTGTTAAAGTGTTAAAGGACAACAGCATTATGTTTGGGAAGAGTGACATTTGGTAGGATGCTGAAAGGAGAACAGGCATATGAAATAGTAACCCCCCCCCCAATTTAAAAACTACAATCGACAGTCAGGCCAATCGTCAGTCAAGCCAATTGACAGTCGATTCAATGGTCGTAATACTATGCTATCATTCCTATTTCGGCTAATAAGACAAACATTCCAACACACCACTTTCCCCTGAATAAATCACCACATGTTTACATTTTATTATGAATCTACTATAAAATCACATCATATTTATCTCAAAATTCCATGTCATGCCCTTCATGCAACAATCCACACCCCAAATATGCATAAAAATTAGTAAAAACCTAACTTTTCTTCTTGCTACACTTGCAATCATATCCGTGGAGAACTGTGATGAAAATCAGCCACTTTCTCCTACGGTTTCGTTTGATACTCAAAAAGGGTGATAGATATTTCAGATTGTTGGGTGCCTACCTCCACCTGTGAAGTTGGAGGGGTTAGAGGTAGGTACCCAATGACTCTACAAATGGATCTTAAGCTTTATGTTCATGTATCTCCACTTCCCTGTGTTGATTGCATAGGTTTGTATCTTCAGGACAGCTTTGCTGCCCGAAGTGTAACAGCATAGACCAATTTGTTGCAATGCCTCCCTATGTGTGGTTGATCAAAAAGGGGGCTCGCGGGTACTATGTGATATCACTGACAACAATAGTGATGGGGTGCAAATGGAGGTGTCTGGTTGGACTCTGGAGAAGTGCGGTTTGATTCTGTACTGTTTGGGAGGGTGGGAGAACAGTTTGAGGGATGAGGTTGGGAAGAGACCTCCTTTTCAGGATTTGAGTTTGGTTAGGGGCAATATCATCATTTCATGGCGCATGTGTGGGCTTAACCACGTGTGTAGGGCCATTTTGTGTATTACGTGAAAGTTCTATATAATTTGTGTAATACGATGTATTATACGACCATTTTGATCAATTCCTCTACTCTATGCATGAATTCCATACAACTAAGGAAAATAGAGTAGATCTTCTTATTTTATTCCTCGATGATGTATGTGTGATGATCTGATATAAGTAAACATGATGTATCTCACGTCCATATAAAAATAAGAGGTTTACTATTATCATGCATGTATAAGCGTACAAGTACATGAATAGATAGTTGTCTCATGTTAATACAAGTTACACTTTTTACCTTGATATGATTATAAAATCATACATCCTCTAATATTAGATGACATTTCATGCATAATTAGGCAGGGTTAAGGGATTTCATGTAATTTAATTAACATGATTATCAAATGATTTGGGTAATAGATCACACAACGGATAACTAGATACTCTCCCCTTTCTTCATTAAAAATGGTATTTGACACATATTGGTTGAATGGAAAAATACATTAATGAATGTATGGATTCTTGTGCCCCAAAAGTTTTCAAATGGATGGGGGTCCAACCTAAGGTGCAAGATCCTAAATCCCTCTTACGGTCTTTCTGCTAAAATTTTATAGTAGATTCAGCATAGAGTTGTGATTTCGCAGTTGACACAATGGGTTTTAAGTGGAAAAAATGATTCAATTGAACGGGGTTCGATTGGGATTTCTATCATATGATTCATATTGAGATGTTAATTGATTGAAAAGGGTTCAATGATAGTCACTATTATTTAGAATTGATATTAAATCATGTATGGTTGAATGATGTGTATTCCCATGTGTTCATGAGTATTCATAATTATATGCAATGATGGTTAATTTCTTTACTAGCCATTGCTCACCCTTGTGTTTTTTTATTTGTTGGATTTTCTTCCTACTCATTTCTATATGTAGAGGCGATGGCATATTGAGAAGACTTAGGACCCAACGTCGATGTGACTATGGAGTGAACTATAGGAATTATGCTGGGAGACTAAGACTTTATTTTAGGGTTTTATTTATTCATAGAAGAATTTGCTACATTAAAATTTTATTTAAGTTTTTAATAATGACTAATTTAGTGTTTGGTAGTTGAACTCATGATGCAAATAAATTTAGTATTTTCCTCAATAGCAATTTGTTTGTTGTGTGCTTAGTTGGTCTAGTTTTTTGGAATTAGACTGAACATGTCATACTCAGGGTTTTCGGTGCCCAGGTTAGGTTAGGTTAGGGGCTCAAGGCATGACAAAGTTGGGGCAAGGGTTGGGGCTAGTTGGATTGCTGGTGCGCCGCCAAGCCGACGACCCTAACCATGTCGTTGTCTGATGGCCGACTGAGGCAAAATGACCATTTTTTTTTGTGATGGGTAGTTAATGAGGACTAGGATTCCTAATCGCCCAAGGATTGTAGGCCAACTAAATCTTCATTAAGCTGCCTAAATTGGCCACCTAAACCCATTATGGTAACTTTAATAAATCTTGCCCATGGTGCGCATGAAATTGCCCAATTGTAGGTCTAATTTGGGTAAACGGGTCTTGCGTATTATGTTCACATTTGAACGGTCATATCTCCCTCATCCAAACTTTGACCGTTCTTAGTGCATGCCATTTTAGAACTCTTTCCGTCTATTTTCTAACACATAGGTCTCAATCCTAAATTCCATATATTTAGATAATTATTCAAATGATAAAAGTAAGGGGTTAAACACACTATTTTCCACGTGGTCAAGTTAGAAACCTAGGAAAATCTCATGTATTGAAGTTGAGGCCTTCACCTATGCATCATTGTTAGCCAACAATGAATTTTTTACGACACCAACATGCTCACCAACATGTTGGTGATGACATCGATAACATCCGACTTGTTGGGGAGGGACATAACAACCAAAGGAGAAGGAGGGATGTGTGATAGGAGAAAGGGGGGTTTTCCTTGGCCCTTTTTATAGTTTTTCTAAGAAAAAACTACTATTTCCCAATTTTGGTGATTTTTCCTCACTCTTCCAAAAGAAAATTAATAGATAAATTAAGGGATAAAATCTCTAAAATTCCCAAGTAGTTAGAGAGTGAATTGGCTAAAAGTTTTTTGATTGGATCATTCCAGAAAGTGGTTATGAGTCAAAGACATAGTTGGGTAAGAGGTTGAGACAAATTAGGGGTTGGGAAGTCCTCGGTTTCTTGGATTCTAATTGGATATGGATTTTGACCTCCAAGATGTCTGAATCATGGTATTATAGATGATTTTGTAGGCCTTTGACTAAGCTATCAGAATCATCAGAGAATGTAAAATCAAAATTTTTTGTTGATAGTTATGGTCGTTCTGCTAAGACACTCTCAGGTATATTTTTGTTTGACAAAGTTCTAATTCTGACTCATCAAAAATATTCTAGGAGTTCACCATTCATCTATGAGGTCATCTAAGCTCACTTGGGCCGAATTTTGGTAGTGGCCCTCATGTACCTACATGGATCCTACCTGAAAACTTGTGTAGGCCCAAATGGTAATATACCCCTAAGTTTAAATGGTCATATCTCAGCCATTTGAGGCCATTAGAGGTGCTCTTGGGTAAATTCTTTTCATCTTGGAGTATAATTTCTAATCCAATAATTTTAGGTCAAAATTATATGCCTAGTAAGAGATATACTATTTATAAGTAGCTAAGTTTAGAAACCCTAAAGTCAACGGTTGAGTTTACCAATGTCTAATGGTTCAACTAAATCTCTGAGGCAATAAACAAGCACACACTCTAAAATAAATCAAACATGAAATCAAAACATTTCCCTAAGTTTAGGGAAGGAATAAAGTTGTTTATTGAACCTGTTTAGACAATCCTGAGCCCAAAATGTAACAAAACATTCTGAAGTCAATTTTTGAAGTAAGAAAATATGTAAAAATACTTTTGAAGTTTTTTGGTTATTATATTTTAGCAGCCAACTACATGGTTATACATCGTGCCAATAGCTTATACATTTTAGCACAACTAGTCCCCCCTATATAGCATAAGAGATTTTTTTCATATTATTAGAGTGGAATCCAAAGTGGCTGTATGGGCATGCACAATCAAAAGTTTACTAAACGGCCCCAAAATGCTCTGCAAGACTCTCCAATGCTATATAGGGGGAGGAGACATATTAAAACTCCAAACAATAGGCTAGTAGACCAAATGTCCCAACATGGCCAACCATATGTGAGAAACATTGTGTGCATTTTGTGCAACATTGCACACACATGTTGTGCAATGTTGCGAGGCTTACATGTCGTATAACATTGCAGGCAATTTCTGTAACACATGCACACCAAGTATGCAACACACCAACATGTGTGCGCTATAGCATGTATCATGGCCATTACATTTTGCTACTTTGTGACCCTCTCCCCTACTCAATTAGTCGATGCCTTCATCATAACTTCACTTCTAGGGGGTTCTCTTGTCTCCAATTGTAGAACTTGACTGTGACGAATGTTTGACTTCTTCCTATGACACTAGAAATATGTTCATACCATGGCTTGGAAATTCCATAAATTGCATGCTTTGAAAAAACCAACTTTTTCCCATCGGGCCCTTACTTCAGTTAAACCATTGCATGATGATTGCATGATTAAGTAATTATGCTCATTGTGTTTTACCCACATTAGTAAAGGCCAAATACCTATGTTGTAAAGGTTGCTCATATAAGAAAGTGAGCCCAACTACTTCATTTGAGTTGGTGCTACACGTTGATGCCCAGCTTCTTCTTCTGAAGGTGGCGTTGCACTCAGACACTAACAAGTTGCCTAAATTTTGGATGATTTTTTTCCTACATTCATGTAACAACCCAGATTTTTCAATAGCTTTGAAAAATAGAACTATGGGCCCATAAGTGAGTTTTAGGCCTAATAACCATTTTTCTTTAATTTGAATAATTTTGAGCTCAATTCTTTTGAATGAACTTTAAGGTCTTTGATAGGCTATGAGAGACGAACCTGTCAAGCATAAGAACGTATAAATCAGACATTAGGATCATAGGCCATAGCCTTGAAAAGCATGTCATGGATGGACCCCACTTTATAATTATGAGATAATGCCCTTACATGGTCTTGTTTCATAGGGCTCATTGATACGAGTTCAACAATACTAAGAACTTGAAGATCTGAGTTCAAGGTAGACAGTTATGGTCATTTGAAGTTTTGAAATTAGTTTTGTTTTAAAAAGAAAAACATAGCTTTTAATTTTTTTTGTTCATGGCCAACCACTTTGGGCTGGCCCCACTATATAAAGGGGTTGGGTTTCCCATTTTTTCACATATCTCCAAACCTTCTTTTCTACATTCCGGAGACATTTCTAACCTATTTTAGCCTGTTCAAAGGACAATTTAGCTAAATCGATGGTGCTCTATGTCGTAAGAGGGTCTATTTCGTTAGATAACCTTTTTATAGGGGGAATATCTTGTGGCAAGGGGAGGCTCTGCATGCTGCTTCCAAGCCTAGAAGGAAAGATCGTCTCGGGGCAAGGGGAGGCTCTACTTGCCGCTTCTGAGCCTAAAAGGAGATATTATCCCAATGTAAGGTTCCTCTACTCGCCGCTTCGGAGCCGGTAAAGAGAGAACATCCTCGGGGCAAGGGGAAGCTCCATCCACCATCCATTTTCAAGAAAAATTTAAGAGCAAGGGTAGGTTATCAACTTCTAATTTTGTGCTACAACTAGCAGTATATTTCCATAATTTTTTGGTGTTATAAATAAAAGTTTATTTCAAAAAGGGTATCATTGGGGGTCTGACAAGCGTTAAAATAATAACATCTTGTTACACCTCTTAATGAGATTTTATCGTAATACGAACTTTTAATCTTATTATATTATCTGAATAAAATTTTGAATGATTTGGATGATCAGATTTGAAGAGTAGTTTTTTGGTTTGCAAAAAGTATTATCGGAGCTATGACTCTTAGATACCACTTATTGAGGCATATGGTGCACTCATGAAGTGGGATATCATAGAAAATTCCATTTTATTATGATATTGTTTCCTCTCAAGCACGGGTGTATGTCGCTTTGAAATCGGTGAAATTTTGTGAATGATTATTTATACTATGTTTCATAAATAAATTGTGTTCAAATTTTGTGTGAGTTGGTAATGATATTTTGATTTATTTCAAGTTGACTTTTGAAGATTAATTATATGAACTATTAGAATAATATTTTATGTACTATTAATTATAATTTATGTTATAGCATGTTAGTAGAATTTAATTCTACCTACTAAGTACAAATATACTCACCCACCCCCAAATGCTAAAAGTGTGAATACAAAATTGGCTTTTAATGAAGATACCCTATAAAATTTTGAGGATCTTTACTTTTGGATTTTTGTAATGTTTCTATCTAATTATGTACATTTGTGCTAACTCTTGTTGGGGCATGTTAAGCCTTGTTCTATAAATTTTGTAATTATTTAAATTAATCAAAAAGTTACTCGTCTATAAATGGTATGATATTGGCTCCTTTTGAACTTAAATTGATGGGATTTTGATTTTTAATTTCAGTTGAAAAGTCGGGTCATCACAATTTGTATCAAAGTTGAGATTCCACTATTTACAAATGAGTAACCAAGTATTTAAGCACAAATAGTATAATTGTAGATGTGTTTAGCTAATGAATTTTAATTTGAAAACATGTCATACACACACGCGCACATGCACACACACACACATATATAATTTTGGGGTATATGTTTATATTAAGTTTTGGAAGTGTAAATAATTATGATATGGAAAATGATATTCATACTTCATTCTCTCTACATCATAGGCCTTACACTACCTTTGATAGGATAGGGAAGGTGGGTCTCACCTCACAACATGAGATTCACTTTTCCCTATCCAATCATAAGTGGTGTAAGGCCTATGGGGGTAGGAATATCACTATCTAATTGATAATATTAATAATATATGTTGTCAACTACTCAAAATTATTCATGTGAAAATCTTGTTAAGATGTTGCCTACAGTGGGGAGGGAGGATGTATTACCATCCGATAGCTCCACTCTAGTTGATACCATGACACATGGTATTTTAAAGACCAAGGATTCTGCATTGATTTTTTATTTGATGATGCAAAAGATGATTGTCTCAAAGCACAAGGCTATCAAGTAAGTCCAAGAAAGTGAGAGAAATTAGCTTGAGTGAAAAGGACAACTTGCCAAAACAATTTAAGAGGCTTGCACCTTCTTTTATCGGCAAAGATGGCCCCAAAGCTACGGAAAAATAGATGTTTAAGGTGGAAATAATATTTTAGGTGATGAGGATATATGAAGATTGGAAGGTGTCTATAGCTACTTTCACCATGATGGGAGAGGCTGCTCTCAAGTGGCCTATCATGGAGAAAAACTTCTTCCCAAATAGTGATAACATCAAGTGGGAAGACTTTCAGGAAGTTTTGTATTACAAGTATTTTCCTCCTCATGTCCAAGAGAAAAAATAGAATTTTTGGATCTTCAACAAGGAGGAATGCCTGTTGAGCAATATGAGAACAAGTTTGTTCAACTAAAATGTTTCACTCCAAACACCTACACGATGGAGTTGAAAAAGGCCTGAAAATTTGTGAGGGGATTAAACAATAGGCTATGAAGTAGAGTCGTACGCTTCCAACGTGTCACTTTTGCTAAAGCAATGGAGTTGGCCTCTATTTTGGAATAAAACCACAAGGAGTGTTTGGCATAGTGAAGAAATCAAGGTTAGAACAGTGACACCAAGCTTGACGAGGGTAAATGGAAGTCTCCATTCAACAACAATAATAGTAATTACAAGTTCCAAAAAGTAATGGAATTACCACCTCAAGATAAAGAGGATAAAAAGTTGGAAAAGCGCAACGAACCTTGACACTCATAGAAAGACGATGCTTTTCATGTGACAAGCAAGGGAACAAAACTCGGGATTGCCCAAAAAAGAGAAGTCCAAGGGAATGAAGTACACGTGTATCCAAATTCGAAGTAGGGAGTTATGGTAATTTGAAGATGTTTCATTAAAAATAATAATAATAATTTTGCGCAAGTGCCGATGCGTCGCATAGAGAGTGTGACACATGGCTGGTGATGCACATGCCCATCCAATCCAAGCCATAGATGCGTGACAAGTGGAATGATCTGGTGGTCCCACCCCACTATAAAAAGGGGGGTTCCCATTTTTTCACACTTTCTTCTTCTTCGTTTGGGTTTTCTCATGTCTCCAGACCTTCTCTTCTCCGCTCCTGAGCCATTTATAACCCATTTTAGCATGTTCAAAAGGTGATCCTAACTAAATCAAATGGTCTATGCCATGAGAGGGTCCATTTCATGAGATAAACTTTTTAGAGGGTAGAAACGTCCCAAGAAAAGGGGAGGTTATGTCAGCTGCTTCCAAGCCCAAAAAGGAGAGATTATTCTGGTACAAGGGGAGGCTGTGTCGGCCCTTTCTGAGCTAGGTAAGAAATATTGCCTAGGGGCATGAGAAGGCTCTACTTGCCACTTTCGAGCTCATAAATAGAGAACATCCCAAGGGCAAGGGGAGGTTCATTCACCATCCACCTTTAGAAAAATTTCAAGAGCGAGGGTAAGTGGTCTTAAGTTCTAATTATCTACTACGACTAGGCCATATATTTCCATAATTCTTTCATGTTATAAATAAGATTTTATTTGAAAAAGGGTATCATTAGGGGTTAGATAAATGCTAAAATAATAGCATCTTGTTACACATCTTAATAGAATTTTGTCGTAATACGGACTTTGAATGTTATTATATTATTTGACTAAAAGTATGAATGATTTGGATGATCATATTTGAATGGTAGTTATTCGGTATATGAATTAGGAATTATCAGAGTTATGACTCCTAAAACCGCCTATTGAGGCATATGAAGTGCTCATTAAGTGGGATATCATGGGAAAATCCCTTTCATTCTAATCATATTGCCCCTTGAGCATGAGTGTACGTCACTTCAGTATTGGCGTCATTCTGTGAATGATTAATTTATCCAATTTTTATAAATAAATTACATTCAAATACTATACATCAATGATATTTTGATTTATTTCAAGTCCACTTTCAAATATTGATTATATGAACTATTAGAATAATATTTTATGCACTCTTAATTATAATTTATGTTATAGCATGTTAGTCAAATTTAATTTTACTTACTAAGTATAAATATACTCACCCACCCCAAGATGTTGCAGGTGTAAATGCAAGATTGGATTTTGATGAAAATACCCTTTAGAAATCGGAGGATCTTTGCTTTTGGATTTTTGTAAAGTTCATTCTAAATATATACATTTGTGCTAACTTTTGTTGGGGCACATTAATCCATGTTCTGTAAATTTAGTAAGTATCTAAATTAATCAAAAATTTACTTGTCTATACATGGGTGATCTTCGGCCACACCTTGTAGCTCCCATAATCAAGTTTATAATATGACATTGGGCTTCAACACTCTTGCCTGCTTCCACTGGTATATGTAAAGAATCTATGCTACCCAGCTTATACCAAAGCTCTTTTATATATTGCAGCACTAGCCATGGATTGGGCCTTCCCCGGCCAAAAGTCTAGCAAAATGACATCCTCATCATGTCCAACAACTTCTAGGTCACCATCTCTTATAAAGTTTTGAGTCTCCAATTTAGTTATGTTTCCTTTTACAATCCACTCTAGAGGCCTACTCCAGCCTAAGAATAGCAACTTTGCCCAAGCTTCGCATAACCAACATGGTCACCAAACTACTACACCACTCTTGATGCACACACACTCTTAGTATCTATTGCCCTCTAGCGAATGAGGACCACTTTGCCTAACTATTCAAGCCATTGCCTAGAACTATCAATGCACAATAGGTGTCGCCTTGCCAACCAATTTTGGCATACATGGCCATGTTTAGCAACCCAAGGGTGGGAACGTCTTGTTCCTGTTCACCCCAATCAAATATGCTTCAGATGCACCGCTTGCATGTTGACCCAAAGAACCCGTGTAACACCCCAACCAGAGATCTAACCCGGACTGGGGGTTCAAAACACAAAATTGGAGTATAATTTTTCTAAAGCAAACCAGTAGCGGTGGCATATGTGTGCGAGAGCTATAATGTTCCTCCATGCACTACAGAACGTAAGTGCTCCATTGTTCATAGGCCAGAACAAACCTTATGTTATAACTAATTTGGATTGGACCAATGTTGTCATGTCATTGGTTTCCTACGTACGTATTGGATGACATCTATAATGTTATTTCAATACAATCGGATCTGAACATAGTTCTGCCTAACAGGTAACACCTCCATCAGGCAATACAAAATTAACATGACAAAATACGTATATCTGAATACTTAATTTGAGTCAAAAGGAAATCATCAAATGGAAGCTAACAAATAAACGGAATCAGACATCTCGCTCTTTGACAGAGCAAAGCATAGCACATCAGAGCAAATTGGATTTTATCAGATCACATCAAATCATATCAGATCTCATCGGACCATATTACATCATATCATATATGATCAGATCGAAGCATATAAGATCAAAATAGAGCCTTTAGAGAAAATTGAATGAGACCAATATATATCATAATACATCAAATCATAGGATAGCATATATCTTTATTAGCACATGTATTCAATAAGTACTTATTAAATCAGAAGCTAAAAATGCTAACTCCCCTAAGGCTTCTGAAAGTAGCTGCATTCGGAATTGCTCCTTCCTTCAAGGCATCCTCCTCTTAAGGTCTGGAGATGATGGGTGGAGCCTCCTCTTGCTCCATAACATTTTTCCCTTTCTCGCCGAAAGGCAGTGGAATGAACCTCCACTTACCCTGGATGTTTCTCTAATCGCACTAGAACGCAACAGACACTCCACTTTCCCAAGGCTTTTCTAGATCTTTGTGCCCAAAGGCAACGGACAAAACCTCCAATTACCTGGAGACGTATATCTCTCTATGTGCCCGAAGGCGGCACACAAAACCTCCCCTTACCAAAGACATATCTCTCTATATGCAGCCGAAGGCAGGGACAAAACCTCCTTACCTGGAGATGTACCTCTCTCTACCCACCCGAAGGCGGCAGGCCTCCCCTTACTCGGAGACGTATCTCTCTCTACCCACCTGAACGTGGTAGACAGAACCTCCCCTTACCCAAAAATGTATCTTTCTCTACCCACCCAAATGGGGTGGACAGAACCTCCCCTTACCTGGAGACGTTTCCCTCCCAGCTGCAACCTATGCTGCTCACTCATGAATCTCTTTCAAGTTATATGAGGACAAGCAAACCTCATCCAGCAATAATTTACCTCACAAATTGCATTAGAAGTTTGAAGTATAGATAAAACTCTATCTTGCTTCTCACTTCCTACGCCCCTAAGTTGCAGATAGAACCTTCACTTACCCGGGGTGTTTTTTCTCTTTATGTGCCCTAAGGTGATGGACAAAGCCTCCCCTTTCTCGAGGACCTTTTTGTCACTGCATAGCCCATCAATGAAGGATAGGGCCTCCCCTTACTCCGGGCTACTTCTCTTGATGCGGCCTGAAGGCAAAAGACAAAGCCTCTTCTCACTTCGGACCATTTCTCTCTCTCTCTTTTGGCCCGAGGGTGTTGAACATAGCCTCCTCATGCCCTGGGCTATTTTCCCATTCTATAGTCACTAACCAAAGGAGTGGATGCTTCCATTGCATAAAAAACCCTCGAATTAGCTAAGAACGCCTCTTGAACGGGTCAAATCAAACTCAAAATGGGTCAAAACACTCCCTTGGAAAATCACATGGGTTTCCTATTTATAGAGGAAAAACCCGCGAGCGAACAGAATCATGTGTGCATGCACGCAACACTCATCAAGCATTTGAGAGGTGTCAACTTGGCAGGCGTGCATGGAGCACATGGCATTGCTGCAAGGACACCATGCGTGAAGTGATTTTATAATTTTCTTAATAATTTTGGGTATTTTGGGTTTGGTATTCTCAAGGTTAAAGACGAACTAGATTTGGGCATAAAGTGAACTATTAAGAGCATTCAAACGGCCTGGCATTCGAACAACCCAACAGGGCGTTCAAACGGCCAAACAACAGTTTTTGCCGCTCTTGTATATTTTGGTCATTTCTTGTCCTCTCGCCATGAATCTAATTTCTTATTATTAGAAGGAGTTATTATTACCTATAAATGCTACTGGGATTGTATGATGGTCATTTTGGAATTTATGATTTAGTTCAAACATAATTTAGGCTATGTTTGGTCAATTTTAGCATGATATACTACTTGTCGTAAATTCATGTTTGATTACTACTTCATGATTTCTTAATGATTACACTAAGTTAACTATGAGGATGCGCTTATGTGTTTGCACATGTTATATTAATTATTAGTGAATCATGTTTCCATGATCTAGCTTAAGTATAGTGATGTTTATCCTTGCCTAAGTCTAGCATGTTATACTTGTCTTAGACTCATATTTCGAGGTCTTCACCATATTTGCTTCATGATTTCAGTAAGGAAGAACTACGATAAAATCATGGATGCATGTATATAAATTTGATTATGGTTTGTTCTTATTTTACATGTCTTTGATTAGACTTGAACACTACCATTTATGTACACACTTGCGTAGTTATTTGTAATGATTATTTGATGCAAATGGACCATGATTGATGCACATGTGGACTGATTTGAGCATGTCTATTGTATTTAGACTCATGTAGCATTGCTTACATATATATCATGTTACATGCATCATTAAAACAATTCATGAATGCAATTAATCATGATTAGTCGGGTGTGATCAATTAGATGCAAGTAGATGCTATTGGTTGCCTAATCAATCGATCGAAGGCTTATCAAATTAGTTTGAGTTCGAAAAGACATGATTTCGTTTTAAGTTCCTTTGAGAACATGGTACCTCCTCGGGTTGAGATGAGTTAATTGTGGTATGAGTTCATTTATTGAGTTATATGGACCTTGAGAAATCGAACTCTCCCCCGTTAGAGATTGTCCGTGTGGGATCACACTGCCCTAGGTTTCCTTTGTGGAAATCAGACATTCCCGGCCAGGTTTGTCCTTGGCGGGCAGAGGGGGTAACTCCCCCAACGCCCTAGTTTTCCTTTGTGAAAATCAAACCTTCCCCGCGAGGGATTATCCTTGGCTAGCAGAATATTTATTTTTCCCTATTATGAGATGTTTACCATCGATGGTTGCAAATACTCACTTACACAAGTTGTGAAGTGATAATGAGCTTATGTCACACATGTAGTTATGGCTTAATTTGCATGATATGCAGGGTAGTGTGTTTGAGACATTTGCATTGCAGGGTAAATGTTTTAATTACAAAATAGTTATGCATGATATGTTGATGTTGAGAAGTCATTCATGCAGGATATAATTATGTGTATACATGATGATGTATGTTTGATATGAGTTATATTAAACCCATGATGCGCAAGAGGCATGAGAATTTAATGATAATATATTATGGGTTATAGAATGATATACAGATGACGTGAGTATGTGATGATGTGTGACATGAGTGTGTGTTCATGAGATATGCTATAGATAGTATAACGTGCATATGGAATGAGTAGATGCAAATGGATGGTAAATTATGACATGAATGCATAAGTTTATGTAGATATTCTAGGATGGATGGGTATAATAGAGTATTAGTTTAATGAGTATTTTGTGTTTATGCCTGTCATGTCATCTTGAATTTACTTTCCATATTTAAAAACCCTTGCTGAGCTTGTGGCTCACCCCTCTTTGTTGTGTTTTTGTTTTGGGGCTACATGACATGTCATGCAGGGGGTTCGGATGGACTTTTAATTTGTGGAGCGTATGGGTGATGATGCTGCTTAGGAGGGATCACTTGGAGATCTTGAGATGTATGGTTGCTTATGTAGCATTTTGTATTGAGACTTTTATCTACTTGGTTATATTTTACACTCTATCAGCCAATGTGGGCTTAGACTCTTAAACTTGAGCCATGTGTGGGTTATTTTAGATTAAGTATGTGGGTTAATATGTAGACTAAATTTTTATTTAGTAGTCCTTTATATTTCTCATTTCACTCTTGTACAAAGTAGTGAACTACCCAAGTAGGGGTCAAGTCTTCTGCAAACTGACGATACTTCATCGCGCCGTACGTAGCCTTCCCCTTGGACCGGTTTTGGCTTGGGGATAGGGGTGACGGGGTGTGACAATAATACCGAACGACTTCCCCCTGACACTCATAGGGCAACAGGAGGCTCAAAAGGATAGGAGTTTTCCCATGATGCTCCATACCTATATACATGCACTATATACTAATTATTTTCTTGGTGGATATCAAGGAGTCATGCTTCGATAGTTTTTGGACTTTATACCAAATAACTACCCTTCAGATCAAATCAGAATCAAAATACCTAATAACAAGTATAGTATTCTATTTTAGAGAGAAAGTCATGATACATAATAGCAGGTATCTCCTCAATCTTTTAACAAAAGTTGTGTTACCAAATGGCTAACTCTCGCATGTCAAAACCAAACATGACAAGTATCCAAAATGTAAGTTGTTGGTTAAATAACTAACCATAGAACCACATCACTCATATCACAATTCACTCCAGAAGCCATAATACCCTACAGCTAAGGAACTTAGTAGAGAATGCAAGCACTCAACACATATCATTCTTTTTCAAAACAAGTTCAGATCAAACATTCCATATTAGACTAGACTTAAATAGAAATTTGTCTCGATATACAAGCGAATCAACCTTAGAGATACCCACTGATGCCGCATGTCCCATACTATGGGAATTTGATGGTTTCTCCTTAGCAATTTCATTGTCCATTGAGACAACTTTATAATTTCAAGTTGCTTTTCAAAACATAAAGGATTTGAAACTAAGTTTTCATAAAAATCCACCAGCAGACTCAACCTTAGAGTGTTCCACTAACACGGTGTGTCCCATACCACGGGTGTTTGGTGGTTTCTCTTTAGGAGTTCCACTGTCTTTTACAATAGTTTTCATAATATAAACGATTTAAATTAACCTTTTTATCAAACCCACCAATAGACTCAACCTTAGAGCGATCCATTAACACCCTATGTCCCATACCATGGGCTTTTGGTGGTTTCTCTTTTGGATCCACTATCTTTCAAAATATAGAGGATTTGATATTTACTTTTTTATCAAATCCACTAGTAGACTCAACCTTAGACCGCGTGTCCCATACCACAGGTGTGGTGGTTTCTCATCGGGAGTTTCACTATCTTTCAAAATGATTTTTAGAATACAAAGGATTTGAAATTAATCTTTTTATCAAATCCACTAGTAGACTCAACCTTAAAGTGGTCTACTAACAATACACGTCTCATACCACGGGTGTTTGGTGGTTTCTCCTTAACAACTCTACTCCCTTTTAAAGACAAATTCTATAATGCCCCGGAATTTCTATGTTTTGAAATTCGGGCGTTTGGGCCCATTAACAAGTTTTAAGGTTCATTAACGGTTTTTCTTAAAATTAAACTATTTTGAGCTTTATTTGTCAAGAGAAGCCTTAAGACATTTGATAGGGCTTGGCAAGACGAACGTATCGAACCCAAGTACGTGTCAAATGGACACCGAGATAGTGGGCTATGGCATTGGGAAGCGTGCCATAGGACGGACCCACCTTAAGTTTGCAAGAAAACATGCTTGTGTGGTCTTGTTTTGAAGGGCTCATCGATACGAGTCCAACGGTACTAAGAACGCGTGATTCCATGTTCGGGGTAAGGAGTTGCGACTATTTAAAGTTTTATTTTCGTTTTGAATTTAAAAACAAAAAATAAAATGAAAAAATAAAAAAAAAATTGACATAAGTTGGTGCTGACGCTGGCGTCAAATCGCTGCTGCAAAACGGCAGGGAGACCTGCCGCTTTGCGGCAGCGCCAGGCTAGCGTGAGGCTAGCCGCAGCCTGGCGGCTAGCCCTGCGGCAGGGCTAGCTAGCCTGCTAGCTAGCCCTTCACTAACCGTAGGTAGCCCAGCGGTTAGCCGCCAGGCTGCTTTTTCTTGCCCATGTTGGATGCGCGCCATGTGGTGCGCATCCAACGAGTGTTTTTGGCTATTTAAGGGGGGAGGGTGGGTGAAGTGCAACACGCCCCACCCCTTCTTTCCCTCTTTTCCTTGGTGTAAACTTGTGTTTTTAAGTTTAAATGTGCGTTTCTTAATCATTTCTTATCAGTTTTTGCCCGTTCAAAAACCGATCTTACCTAAATCGAGGGTGCCCGATGTCGTGAGAGGGTTCGTTCTTCGAGATAACCCCTCTAAAAGGTTGGAACAACCCAAGGCAAGAGGAGGCCCCATCCGCCGCACCCGAGTCGGATGAGGAGATTGTCCTGACGCTAGGGGAGGTTTTGCCCGCCTTACCCGAGCCAGACAAGGAAACTACCTTTGCGCAAGGCGGAGGTGCCGCCCATCATTTTTAAGCTGACTGCAAGCGTAGACTTAACGAGTGTAGGTGGTTTTAAGCTCTACTTATGTGCTATGACTAGGCGTCGTATTTTATAATTCATTTATAATAAATGTGATTTGAAAATAGACGATATTTATTAGGGGTCGGGCGAATGCTAAGATAATAGCGTATCGTACACCTCTACGATGGAATTTATCGTGACACGAGCTTTAATGATAATATTGTTTACGAGCGTTTTGACCGGATTTCAAGGGTAGTTATTTGGTATAAAGTCCAAAAACTATGATCGGTTTTGAAGGGTAGCTATTTAGTATAAAGCCCAAAAACTATCGGAGTTATGACTCCTAGGTACCGCCAATTATGGCATATGGCGCGCCCATGAAGTTGGATATCATGGGAAGATCCTCTTCATTTTGATCCCGCGCCCCACGAACACAAGTGTATCTCGCTCGGGTATCAGCGACATTCTGTAAACGATGATTTATCCGATTTTGATTTATTGGATTATGGCTACGAATGAATTATCCAAATTTAATGGATTCTGCAAAGAACTATTTTTGTCTACTTTTTATCTAAGGAATGTTTTGAATTTTGTTAATTGATAATATTGATTTAATTCAACGTTGTATTATGAGAATAGTTTATGTATCTTTATTTATGCTTTATGTTTTAGCATGATAATAGATTTTAATTCTATCTACTGAGTATAATTATACTCACCCACCCCTATACGCCGCAGGTTTGGACGATGAAGATTATATTCTCGATGATTGCTCGTAGACTTCAAAGGACCTATGTTTTATTACGTTCTTTTATTATGTATTAATTTTGTTGTGCGCAACTTTGATTTTGTTAAGGCACGATAAGCCTTATTTTGTAAAATTTTTGTAATTACCTAAATTAATAGATGGTTACTCTTTTGTGCACGGTTGATCTTGGCCGTTTATCACTACAATTTGTCGACGCTCTGACCGTTAAAGTAATTTAAAAATTCAGGGCATAACAAATTCATTTTATAAGCAAATAAATTTTTAGAAACAAACAATTTGAAATCGAATTTTATTTGCAAAACACCGGCAAAACTAACCCTAGAGCTATCCAATAGCACCTCACATCCCATCCGCCGATGTTTGGTGGTTTCTCTTAGGTCGTTCCAACGTCTTTCAAAATAGATTCATTTCTTAATTAAATAAATTTTCAAAAACAAACAATTTGAAATCAAATGATTATTTCAATACTCTAGTAGAACTAACTGTAGAGTCATCGACCAACAACTTGTGACCCATCACGGGAGTTTGGTGGTTAATCCTACGTAGTTCTACTTTCTTTCAAAACAGGCTCAACAAAATAACTTTTCAATTTTTGGATCATTCAAACTTGAATATCAAAATATATCAAATCAAAATCAAATTTGCTTAAAAACATTTTTAGAAAATCATGTAACGAATTGAGAACATATATTTTTGATTGATTCAAATTCAAAATCAGAATTTGTATAAAACCCAATGCAACAGATTCAAACAAAAAATTTAAGTAATTTCCAATCAAATCCATTGAAACACGTGCAAATAGAAATTTCAAATTACTTTCAATTAAAAATTAGAATTTGTAAAGTCGGAGTTTGTATTAAACCTGATGTTACACATGCAGAATGGAAAATTCAAAATTGGAGTTTGTTTTAAATCCAATGTCACACATGTAGAATAGAAAGTTCAACATAGGACTTCGTATTAAATCCGATGTCACACATGCAGAATGGAGAGTTCAAAATTGGAGCTTATATTAAATCCAATGTCATACATGCAGAAGAGAAAATTTTAAATAACTTTTTCTTTAAAATCAAAAATTGCAAAGTCAGAGTTCTTATTAAATCCAATGCAACAAAGTAAGAACAAAAATTTTAGATTAATTCCGATTTAAAAATCTGAATTCTAATCAAATCAATATATATTTCTTAAAATAGTCCAAAGCTCCAATACAAATTTTAACACACCGGCACCCAAATCGGGGTTCTAAATTTAAAATCAAATCAGGATCAGTGACATCTGTGTGTGAGAGCCATAACATTCCTCTATGCACTGCATAACTTTAGCACTATGTCGTGCGTACGCCAGAACAAACCTAACATTTTAACTAAATTGGAATGGGCCAACATTATATTGTTGGTTGCCTATGTACATATTGGATAACATCTATGATATTATTCTAATATGATCAAATCCATACATAGTTCTACCTAATGGCTAATATGTGCATTGGGTAATACAAAATCATATACATTAAAATATGTATATCCTTATATTTGAATAAATAATTTGGAGTCAAATAGAAATCTTATAAATTATCAGAGTTAGACGAAATTTAGAAATTTCAGCGGAATCTTGCATCTTGCTCTATCACATAACAAAGCAAAACACGTAGGGGAGATTGGATCATATCAGATCACATCACATCAAATCATATCATATCTCATTTGACCATATCATATCAGGTCGGAGCATATTGGATCGAAACAAAATATTTTAGGGTTAGATCAAATTAGAGCAAAATGGATCAAAACACATCGGATCACAACATAGCATATATGTTAATTAGCGCATGCATTCATACAATCATATATTAAATTAGAAGATCAAAAATGCTTACTCCCCTATAGTTCAGGAAGTAACAACATTTGGAGTTGCTCATTCCTTCAGGACAACCTCCCCTTCAAGTCCAGAGATGGCAAACGAAGTCTTTTCTTACTCTAGAATGTTTCTCTAATTGTACTCGAAGGCAATGGATAGACGCTCCCCTTTCCCAAGACTTTTCTAACTCTTTACGCCCAACGGTGATGGATAGAACCTCCCCCTAATCGATGACACTTCTCACTTTTTGCGCCCCTAGATGGCGAATAAAACCTCCCCGTACCCAGAGACGTTTCTCACTTTTTGCACCCATAGGTGGCATATAGGACCTCCCCTTACCCAGGGTGTTTCTCTCTATGCATCCTAAGGCAACAGACAAAACCTCCCCTTTCTCAAGGATGTTTCTTTCATTGTGTGGCCCATCTGTGAAGGATGGAGTCTCCCCTTACTCTGGACCACTTCTCTCGATGCGGCCTGACGACGGAAGATAGAGCCTCCCCTTACTTGGGGCCAATTCTCTCTCTCTCTTTCAGCCTGAGGGCATTAGACAGAGCCTCCTCATGCCTTAGGTTGTTTCCCCTCACTAGAGTCGCCAACTAGAGGAGAGGACACTTCCATTGCATAGAACACCCTCAAATTAGCTAAGAACGCCTCTTAAATGGGCGAATTCAGAAATTGTGAGGTCGAACTTCTTATTAAAGCAAAATGGATCAGAATACATCAGATCACAACATAACATGTATCTTAATTAGCACATGCATTCATACATCATATATTAAATCAGAAGATCAAAATCCTTACTTCCAATAGTTCTAGAAGTAGGGGCATTCGGAGTTACTCATTCCTTTAGGGCATCCTCCCTTTCATGTCTAGAGACGGCAGATGAAGCCATTTCTTGCTCTAGAATGTTTCATTCATTGTGCCTGAAGGCAGCAGATAGACGGTCCCCTTTCTTAGGGCTTTTCTCACTCTTTATGCCCAAAGGTGATGGATAAAACCTCCCCTTACCAGGTGATGCTTCTCACTTACCGCGCCCCTAGGTGGCAAACAAAACTTCCCTTACCCAGAAACGGCTAGCATCAATCAATGCGCAAGCCAAACTACGTGTCCCAGGGCTCGCGACTACACGGCCCATCTGAGTGACACATAGCATTCATGTGACAATGTCATGCGCTCCATGTGTAGTGCATAGGCGAGCATCTCATGCAGGCACGTGCATCACACAAGCCACAAGCGCCTGTCGCATTGCCACCTCACGGGCATGTGACACATGTTGCACGTGCTTGTGCACATGATTCTATCCGCTTGCAAGTTTTTCCTCTATAAATAGGAAGACAGTGTGATTTTCCAGGAGAGTTGTTTGGCATATTCTGAGTCTGGTTTCACTCATTCAAGAGGCATTCTTAGCTAATTCGAGCATGTTATACACAATGAAGTGTCCACTCCTCTAGTTGTCGACTCTAGAGAGGGAAAACAACCCAGGGAATGAGGAGGCTCTATCTGACACTCTTAAGCCAAAACAGAGAGAGAAGTGGCCTAAAGTGAGAGGAGGCTTCGCCCTCCATCGTCGGGGCACATTGAGAGAAGTGGCTCGAAGCAAGGGCAGGCTCCATCCTTCACCGATGGGCCACACAGTGAGAGAAATATCCCCAGGAAATGGGAGGTTTTGTCCATTGGCTCAAGACGCATAGAGAGAGAGAGAGAGAGGGAAATACCTTGGGTAAGGTGAGCTTCTATCTGCCGCAATGACGACAACTAATTTGTCATTTTTTCCATTATTTTATTCTTATATTATTCCAACTTCAAAATGCGATATCTTCTTAACCTGAAGTCAAAATTGCATGTTCTTGGTACTGATAGACTCATATCGACGAGCCCTTCAAAAATAGACCACACATGGGTAGGTTATCCTGCACTTTTTAAGTGGGTCCAACCCATGTGGCATGCTTCATGAAATCATAACTTTCTCTCCTGACCTCCGTTTTGCACATTTTTTGATTCATTATGTTCATTACTTTGAGCTCAACCCATATATAAGAATTTCATTCCTAAAAAACCCCTAAATCCTATCCCAAAATCTATAATTACCCTTAACCCCTAGGGTTAGATATAATTGAAAAATGGGGCATTACATGTGTGCCCCAACATGTGTCACTAGCATTACGCTTTGTTGCTCCATGATAATGAGTGAGCCTGAGCTCATACAAACTTTTTATCAACTTGAGCTGAGGCTCATACAAAATTTTTTCCTTCACTAAATATTATCCAAAAAAAAGAACTATCAAGTCAAGGGTGTTAAAGCAAGCTCGAAAGTGCTACTTGGCTTTTGGCAGTGTGGGTTTTTGGGGATTAGAAAGCATTAAATAGAGGTAAAATAAGGATTCATGCTATAAAACATGGGTAGTGAGTATTTAAAAGTTCCATAGTACATTAATTTGCTTTATATTATAGTATAATTATTTGTTCAAATATATACATGCATATATTACACTATATATAGATTCCATGTCTCCAAAGTTTCAACTCATTCCATCAAATATATCAGTTTTACTTTTTTTAATACAACTACATCAAGTTTTTTCTTAGAGAAAATAGATAACATGTCTCATGAAAACTAGAATCATTTTTTATATAGCTTTATTCTCTCAGTCATGTATTAATAGTTAAGATTAGAAAATCAAAATCAACTAGAACTAATTCATTAGGTTTTCTAATCCTCACACATTAGAGAGTTTTTTTACTATATTTATATTAATAATTTTTTTAAATACCTTTGACCACCAATTACAAAGCCAAGTAATGATTACAAACTAAAACAACTCAATTTGGCTTGAACTCGACTCAAGCTCAGAATTGAACTATCAAGCTCAACCCAAACAACATCTAAGAACATCTCCAATGCAGGACACCAAATCCTTGCGGCGTCCCGCATGGCCATTTCCAACATGGAAATGCACCTCCTTTTAGGATGCCATTTTTGGCATCTCCATTTGGGGATGCCATTTGTACTTTTGTTACTTTTTTATACTTACCTTCTTTAATTTGTACTCTCTTCTTTCACTTATTTTTTACTTCTCTTTTTAATATTAAAATAAAGAATTTGACATCCATGGTTGAAATTCATGGGTCTCTAATTCGCCACATAGGCAAATGGGTCTCCATTTTGAAGACCCCCATTAGTCGAGCTGAGTCAAGTTTTGGGTAAGCTCAACTCAAGCTCATAGTTTTGGGTATTAGCTCGAGCTTGACTCAAACTTGATTAAGCTACCAATCATCCAGCTCGAGCTCGGCTCAAGAAGGAAACCCGAAACTTGACTCATGCTCAAGCTCGAACTCAGCATACCGTGTAAGATCCCTGAACTTGAACCGGTTTATTCTATTCTATTTAATTGCTTTTGTGTGGTTTAATGTAAATTTTGATCGATTTTGACTATTTTTAAAATTTAAGTATCTAACAAAGGTCTAAACTAAAAATTTATTCACATTTATGGTTTTTAAATTATTTTAAGTCATTTAGAATTTTTTTAGAATTTTTACTATTTTTCCAAGAAGTTAGGGTTGACGGGACCCAGCGTGGGCCCCATGGGAAAAATTAAGATTTTTATCCCTAAATGTCCCTAACATTAACCTAAGACCATGGGTAATTATTTTAAAAATTTTAGACATCAAATTAGATTTTAAATAAGCAAGTATTACAATTTTTAGTATAAAACCCTATTTGTACATCACTAGTTAATTAGATCTACCCCACCCCTTTGCTATAAAAGGAAAGGCTCAGCCACTTTCCCAATTAGGGAAGGGCTGAGACCTAGAGCATTAGAGCCTAATCCCCATTTTCCTAAAGGAGAAAAGAGATTAAGGTAAGATTTTGATTAATGTTTCGTTAATCCATTAGGGTTTTGCTTAAATCTTTCAAATATCTTCCCAAGCTTTGGATTAATCTCGATTTTCACTCAAAAACTACTTATTTGGGTTTCTATTTCAAAAACTAATGCTTGGAATTTCATTTTTAAGCCTCTTGAATCCTAGATCTACTTGTTCTTGAAGGTTTTAGGTGTTTTAAAATCGGATTTGAGAAGTTTTAATAAAAATCATATTTTTAGGTAGGTTTTGAAGAAGTATAAGGAGCTATTTCGAATCAAGAACGTGCTGAAAGGTAAGGGTTTTGGGTCTTAAACTTGATTTTATTTCAGATCTAAGCTTTGATCTGGTTTTGAAATGGGTTCATGATTATGAGCTTTAATAGTGATTTGATAAAAGCTTAATCTTTGGTGGTATTTTCTTGGGGTTTTGCTTAGTAATGATTAGATTTGATGTTCTAGAAGCATTGATTTGATTATGATGGAGTTTGGGGATGAGATTTTGTTATGATTTCAAATTAGGACTTTCCTTATTAAGTATGTCTTAGTTTAGGTTTGCTTTCCTAGTTTAGAATTGCCTATTAAAAGTAGGATTATTATTGTTATTGCTTTTGTAGTTTAGATTTGCTTCCTAATTTAAGAATGCTCAAGTCTATAAAGCATGTAATCCCCTACAGTCATCAATTACGAAATTGAGCAATAAAGTAGTCTAGCTTATTTATCTTTGCCTTCCCTAACTCTCTTTCCCTTCTTCTTTTTCCCCACATACACTCTCTCCATAGTTTTACCCTTATAAGCCCTAGGGTTTACAACATTGGTATCAAAGCCTACCTTTCCTACACCTTCACTTTATTGCAACCATGGGACGTCCAAAGAAAGCGGTTCTCGTCGAGCCCTCAGATGCAGCCGTCACCCACCCTCAGACGGAAGTTGATAAGTGCGCAGCAAACACCCAAGCCCTAGAGCAGAATATTGAGTCCGATAGCTGGGTGGAGCAATTTCAGAAGCTCTCAAACACCCTCGCAGTTATTGCCCAGTCACAGCGCGAGGTTGTTGCGGCAATGAAAGCCCAACAAGACTCATTAGCGGCGCCTACTGGACAATGTGACTCTCTGACTACCTCCGTCCAACAAATTTCCAACCGTCCTCCCTCTACACCAGCCACCGAACTGTCACCTTAGGGACCTCCAGTGCTGGCATTGAATAAGGGGTCATCATCTTCAACTTCGCCTGGCGCTTCTACAGCCTCACCGGCCCCTGAGTTCTGTCCGACAGTTGAAGCTGGTCGTCTGTCATTGTCGGATCTTCCCCAATCATCTTAGTAGGCCACCTCAAAGTGTGGCCATGCCCATGAGGCGGAGACATCTGAAACCGCCATCGCTAGACCTTCCCTCCGCCGTTTCGGCACCCTTCCAGCGACAATCAGGCTGGATTCTTTTGCATTGACTCTCCCCGATCGCCTCTAGCCAGCTGCCACTCCGCCCCATGACTACCAAGGTCATCGCTTTCCAACCAGTGCCGCCGTCGACGACCTCCGCCGGTGTAGGGGCTTCATTTGTCGTGGTTGCATCCTTGCCTCCTTTGGTTCTGGTCAGTCCTCACCTCTTGGATGCCTCGTTGCGTGCTTCCCATCCAGTTCCGCCACCACTGGGTTCACTATTCCCTGCTCCGGTCAATCATCTGTCGTTGTGGTCTCTTGGAGGAGCAGTGGTCTCTTCCATCACTGCCACCATGGCCAGTGGAGATGCATCTGGAGTGTTAGGGCAAAACGAGGATGTTATACGTTGTAGGGGCGGGTCGTGATAGGATTTGGGTGCACCTGGTGTCTGGATCGGCCCAACATGGGATTTTTTATCCCATTCGGGTGCAACCCCATACATTACATGCTCTGACCCACTTGGGTTGTCTCCCGGCACTTACCCTCAAATTGTTCATGGTTCCCACCCACCTATTCATAGCTATCAGCACGAGGATTTTAACAGACAAATCCATGGCTCCCTTCCATAGCCTAGTGCTAGGGAATTTGATGATACTAATAATTCTTTGATACAGGTAGAGGGTTTTCAGGCAGCCCCTAATTATAGAAGGCCCAACTTCTACCATGGGCTACCAGTTCCATTTGTGCTAGACCGTGGTAATGGTGGGCCCTGCCCTGAAGGACGAACACCGGGTTATGATGCCGCATTCTGAGATTCCGAAGGAGCTGTCCAAGCCCACCCAGTTCGCCTCACTTTCTCGATCTTCAAGGGTGATGAACCGGAGGAATGGGTCTCACGTGCCCATAGATTTTTTTCACTTCCATCATACACCGGACCATGAGCGTATTGATCTTGCTTCCTATCACATGGAAGGACGTGCGTTGCAGTGGCTCAAGCCAATGGAAAAACATCGTGTCCTGGTTCTTATCGATACTGGCAGCACTCATAGTTTCATTAATGAAGTCGTTGCTAAAGAATTAGGCTTGCAAATCTCTGATTGTCCTAATTTTGATGTTATGGTTGGGGATGGTGCAAAGCTTCATAGTATGGGGGTTTGTCATAAGGCATGTCTTCTTGCTCAAGGCTTTACTATTAAGTTTGATTTCTATGTCTTGCCGATCAAGGGAGTTGATATTGTTTTGGGTATGGATTGGTGGTGCACAGTGCGAAAGGTTGAATGGGACTTTGAACACATGCAGATGAGTTTTGAGCTTGATGGGGTCAAACGCCTCCTTACCACCCAACCACCAGATAAATTGCACATCATTCAACGCCCTCCTTCAAAGTATCATTAGATTCTTCAGCCTCTTGTTGTTGATGAACGTCTTGGTCCTTCCCAGCCTTGAGGACAAGGCTTAGTGGAAGCAGTGGTGGATTACTAGTTTAGGTTTGCTTTCCTAGTTTAGAATTTCTTATTAAAGGTAGGATTATTATTGTTATTGCTTTCGTAGTTTAGATTTGCTTCCTAATCTAAGAATGCTCAAGTCTATAAAGCATGTAATCCCCCACAATCATCAATTACAAAATTAAGCAGTAAAGTAGTCTAGCTTATTTATCTTTGTCTTCCCTAACTCTCTTTCCCTTCTTCTTCTTCCCCACATACACTCTCTCCATAGTTTTACCCTTGTAAGCCCTAGGTTTTACAACATATTTGATGTTTTATGAAGTGTATGTGAAGTTTCGGTTTTGAATTCGAAGTGGGAAAGACGAACTAGAAGCTATTGTTATGCCAATCGATTGGCCTTGTAGGCCTATCAAACGGCAAAACAACATTGCAGGCTGATCAAACGGCCAAACAACATTGTAGTCTGATTTTAAGGTCAGTCATTTGAATGGCCTTGCAGGCCAATTGAACAACAGTACTAGAGTTTGGCCACTTTTGTTCCTTTTGCTTATTTTGATGTTTTTATTCTTCAATACCATTTCCTATTTTCATGTTGAGTAGTCTGAGTTATAATGAGTTACTGGAAGGGTATATTATTGAATTTGGAAATTATGAAGAATATTTGAGTAATATGCGAAATTGCATGTTGTTGGCTACATATGTTAGAATTGCTATCTTGATTCTATAATTGAATGATTCTTTATGTTTAGTATGATTCCAGCATGATTATAGCATGGAAATGAACTGATATGTCTCCATGAAAAGTAGTTAAATTATGGGTGATTGATGATGCTATGTCTAGATTTAAGTGTGGTGTAAATATGATTGCATAGGTTTAGCATAGGGATACACTGATAAGTATGAAATCTATATCTATTTTATATGCTTTTTTACCTTATTTGCTAGTATAGATTAGGTTAATTTAGAGTTAGTTATGGTTTATTTAGATTAAGATAGATATTAGTATTTTAGTTTAATTATTAATAATTTTGTAGTTATTAGTAGTTTAGATGTGTATTTAAACAAAGTTGGAATTTTAATTATATTCTACATGTCTAAAATATGGTATTTTATGTTTTGTAGGTAAAGTGCGCTTATTGAGGTACTTGGACGATGTTTCAAATAGTTCAAAGTAGTCTTCACATGTTTTAAAGTGATTTGGACAACTTTTCGGAGTTATAAACAAGTTGAAAATTAATATGGACATGAAGGAAAGCTTAATGAACAGAATATGAACTGTCCAGGAAAACTGTCCAGATTGCAGAAATATTGTAGCCGATCGAACGGGGTCACTTACCGATAGATCAAGATAACGTGAATTCAGACAAAAATACAGTTCAAGCGATCGATCGGGCATGCAGGGCAATCGAACGGTATAACGTGCAGTTTCCTTGTTTGACCCAAATTCCAATCCTTTTCATATTGGACTTCTTCCTACAGATCTTATGCCTATAAAAAGACATATTTGGCTTAAAATTGGGGGATTCCAGTAGATTTTAGGAAGAGAAAAAGGAAGAAGAAGATGGAGAACTTAAAGCTTCTAATGGAGATTCAAGTGCTTTCTTCTACAATGGAAGGCTAGACTTTTCTTTTACTTAGGAGTTGATGAAGCTATAGATAAGTTTCAGTTTCTTTTCTTTTTAATTTAGATCTCAGTTGTGAATGATGACAATTGTATGATATGAATTTCCTTTTTAATGGAAGAGCTTTTAATGTTTATTCAAGTCTATGTTGATTTATTGTCTTGTATATGATAAATTGATATGGTTTTGATATTTGCATCGATTCTAATTTCTGTGATTTAGATGAGATGGTCATACAATAGTTTTAATGTTCAGATAATTAATGACTTGGATGAGTTATACTAAGATTAGACGGGTCATGCCTATAGTTAGTTTAGTGTAGATGATTCGTGCTATTGTCGAAGATAGTTCTTGCCATGGAAGTTAATTAATGATTCTTTTTAAAGCAATTCTAGCTTGTAGCTGAGAATACTTGTTCATATTCACACTAGATTTAGATTAAAAGTTAAGAAATTGTTATGGTTCTATAGTGGATTCAATTTCTTAAGTAAATTCCATCGAATTAATCTCTTGCTTTTAAACTCGTTGATTCCTTTCTTTTGCTTAATTTAAGTTTAAGTTGTTTTAGTTTGTAATCAACAAATTCATCTTTAGATTTAGTAATAACCCATTCATCCCTGAGGTTCGACAACCCTTAAATACTTATCCTAGTACAATTACCTTGTACACTTGGAAAGGGTTTAATTATAAATGATCATACACTTGTCTTGATTGATGGTTTTCACCTATGATTTCTGCTAGAATCCCTAATTTGATGTTAATATGCATGTGTGGTATGATGAGGAGTTAAGTACAAGGCATGTCCATATGCTTAGAATTAGATGTTTCTACCATGTACACATCCATAAAGGGGATGATTATAATGACATTTAGTATTATGATTATAAATGATGCATGAGGGTGCTAATGAGAGCACTTATCATGAATTAGGTTCATGCATGTCTTGCCCACATATGTACCATGTTGTATGGATCATGAATAGATTTTCGACTGAGACTTCATCGAGGTTTAGCTGTGTTTAATCAATTGGATGCAATGATGAGAGATTACGTACCGGATTAATTGATCATTGGCTTATTGAAAATTAGTTGGTCTGAAAGGACACGATTTCGATTTGAGTTCCTATGTGGAGCATGGATACTCCCTGGGTAGAGTCGATTTGAATTGAGTTGAGTTGAATGGGGACGAGTTGTATACTTATCTTGTAGTTGAGATCTCTTGAGATAGTCATCTGGACCCTGAAATCCAGAGTGATACGTCTTTATGCACCGGCTACCACGTGTTCTACTTTCCCTATGTGGGAATTTAGGCTCTTCCCATCACAGAAGATGTTCCTGGGTGAACACACCTACTCTAGGTTCTCTGTGTGAGAATTTGGACGTTCTTGGCTAGAATTGTCCTCGGTTAGCAAACTTAGGGGCTGACTACCCTAAACATTTTATATTTCTTGTGTGGAAATTGAATTATGTTCTACCTATGTGGCTTGGTTGTATTTCTCTCCATGATGGAGACATTCATTATTTGTGATGATGCATGTGTATGAGATAATGTTATGCCCAGGATTACATAGGTTGTGTAGGGATAATTGAGATTACGTGACACATGTGATTATAATTTATTTTACATGATTTAGTATCATATAATTGAGATTCTTATCGTGCAGGGTGAATGATCTATGGATGAATGTTGTGAGTATGTATTATGTGATTATGTATTAATTACACGTGTTATGTAGGTTGAATGCTATGAAGAAAAATGACTTAATATGCATGATTGTGAATGTGATTGTGTGAGAATCACTTATTATGTAGGATGAGTTATACCATAATGTGGTTATGTATACCTGATCGTTTATAATTAAACCCTTTGCAAGTGTACAAGGTAATTGTATTAGGATAAGTATTTAAAGGTTGTCAAACCTGGGAGATGGATGAATTATTGCTAAATCTAAGAGAGGAATTTGTTGATTAAAAACTAAAAAGAACTTAAAATTAAAATTAAGCAAAAAAAATAATCAATAAATTAAAAGTAAGAGATTAATATGATGAAATTTACTTAGAAAATTGAATCCACTATAGAACCATAACAATTCCTTAACTTTTAATGTAAATCTAGTGTGAATATAAGTATTCTCAGCTACAAGCTAGAATTACTTTAGAAATAATCATTAATTAAATTCATGGCATGAACTATCTTCGACAATAGCACAAATTATCTACACTAAACTAGCTATAGGTATGACTTGTCTAATCTTAGTATAACTCATCCAATTCATTAATTATATGAATATTAAAACTATTGTATGACCATCTTATCTAAATTACAAAAATTAGAATATATGAAAATATCAAAACCACATCAATCTATCATCTACAAGACAATAAATCAACATAGACTTGAATAAACATTAAAAACTCTTCTATTAAAAAAGAAATCTTTATCATACAATTGTCATCATTCACAACTGAGATCTAAATTAAAAAAAAAACTGAAACTTATCTATAGTTTCATCAACTCCTAAGTAAAAGAAAAGTCTAGCCTTCCATTGTAGAATGAAGCACTTAATTCTCCATTAAAAGCTTTGAGTTCTCTTCTATCTTCTTCTTCCTTTTTCTCTTCAGAAAATCTACTAGAATCCCTCAATTTTGAGCAAAATATGTCTTTATACAGACATAAAAACCGTAGGAAGAAGTCCAATATGAAAATGATTGAAAATTGGCTTAAACTAGGAAACTGCACGTTATCCTGATCGATCGCCTTGCATGCCCGTTCGATCGCTTATACTGAATGTTTATTCAAAATCACATTTAGCCGTTTGATACTTAAAACTCCCCGTTCGATCGGCTACACTGTTTCTGCAATCTAGACAATTTTTCTGGACAATCCAATTTTTGTTCATTAAGCTCTTTCTTTCATGTCCATGTTAGTTTCTAACTTGTTTATAACTACGAAAAGTTGTCCAAATCACTTTAAAGTATGTCAAGACTATTTTGAATTTTTCAAACATCGTCCAAGTACCTCGATAAGTGCACTTTACCTATAAAATATAAAATATCATATTTTAGATATGTAGAATGTAATTAAAAGCCCAACTTGATTTAAATACATGCCTAAACTACTAATAACTTCTAAAATTAATTAATAATCAAACTAAAATATTAATAATTATCTTAATCTAAATAAACCATAACTAACACTAAATTAACCTAATCTATACTAGCAAATAAGGTAAAAAGACATATAAAATATATATATATTTCATACATCAATACCATAATTAGTATGAATGAGATACTTGTACCCAGGTTGGTTACCTATGGAATTAGGGGTATGGTAAGGTGGATATTATGTAAAATGTTGATCTGAATTATCATGTTATTGTGTCGTGGTTATTTTCTAATTAATATTACCATATTTCAAACCTTATTGAGTTTTACTCATCCCTCTTTCTATGTTTTATTTTGGGGCAGCACGGTACGACATACAGTTGATCAGGATTCCCTATATAAGGGACGACTGGGATATACTTGGGATTAAGCATGAATGCTACCAAATGTTATTTGTCTTCTGATTTATGTTATTATGATCATAGAATACATTGTATGGGTTACTATGTTTATGACTTGTGTGTATCTTCTACTTTTAGACTTGTCTCAAATTTTCTGATTCGAGCCACGTGTTGGCTCAGGATATTATGCATGTGGGTTGTATATGAGGATTTATTTCTTAGTTATTATCCTCTTTTCTTTTACCTTATTACTCTTCCTCAAAGGACTAAAGGTGCGCTACTCCATGTTTGTGTTAAGTACCCGATTAAGAGGTTAAAGTTTTCCGCAATGCAATTTAGTCACCCCCGTCTATTTCAATCGGCCCCTGGATCGAGTTTGGCTCAGGTCGGGCAGGCCCGAGGCATGACAAAAGTGACCACATAAATTAGCTCGAATTTGGCTCTATTGTAAATTTAACTATGTGCAAGTTTGACTTAAATCAAATCTGGCTAAGAAACCCAATGGAAATTCAAAAAGAATCAGGATTTGAACTTGTGACATTGCCAAAAAATACAAACTCCTTGACCACTTTGCCTACAACACTTTTTATGTCAAGCATTTCATCAAATAAATATAAGGTTTTCATCATTTAAATATTTTTTTTATCAAATATAATTTTATTACCCCGTCATTAAAGTTATACGCTTGCCCATGTTATTTTAAATAATTTTTGTACTTTTTTATATCGATAATATATTTTAATGCATGAAAATGAGTACAAAATGTAATCAATATTTCTACTTCATTATACCAATATATATTAGTTGTTTGGTAAAAAATAATATTATTAAATACTCCATTTGTCTTAAATTAATATCTCAATTTGGTTTTTTACGACGAATTAACTTTAATTTATTTTTTAAAACTAAATGGTGCAGATGGAGTATTTATAGATACAATCTTGCACAAAATTGCCATCATTTCTAAAAGCTCGTAAATTTCTAAATAGACAACTAAAGTATAAATAATATTATTTACTTATTTATTAACTTTTTTTTAATATTTTTATTTATTATTATGCTATAACTTGTGTTTGTATGTTTTACTATATGTGCATATTTTAGTAGTTTTTTATAAATATATCACTATTATTAACACATATGTACTCTCTCTATACCATTAAAATATTCATATGTTTGTATTATATGTAATTTTTAATAATTTTATATCAATATGTAATTATTATTTACACATATATACTATATATATATGGCACCACAACTTCTTGATAACCTAAATTTTCTAAATTTTTGTATTCAGTCGTTACTTCAAGCATCATTTTATAACCACAATATAGAAAAAATTAGTGCCTTCGTGGTTAACTATATTTGTATATATAATATATAAATATATATTATTTATTTCTATTATACATAGATATTAATTTTAGTAAATATCACATATATAATATTTATTTATTATATTTTTTTATAATATTTATTTTTAAATAACTTATATCGCTCGTATTGTGTAGAGTACTAAGGAGCCATGGCGAGTCGAGTTTTAGTATAGTAGAAACATAAAATTTGATTACTTTACCCTAATTTTATGAAAAAAATTTATAAATTAATTTTAAAAAATATTTAAAAATTATTATAAAAATTAAATTTAGAAAGATTTTAATAATAATTTTCATAGAAAATTTGAAAAAATATATAATAATTTATTTAAATGTAGATATAGTAAATAATATTGTTATAGTATATTATATAATGACATATTATTTGATATAAAGTATAATATATCTTATTTTTTTAATCAATTATATTATATATATATATATTTTATTAAATTTTATTTTTTTAATATATCTAAATTTCAATATAGATGACAGGTGGGCTGCGAATCCAAAGTCGAGTTCGTGTATGGTCGAATTCAACTTAAAAATAATTGAGTTGAAAGCAAAAAAAACATCAATGCTTAATCCGCTATCCACACATTTACCCGCTTCGAAAACGGGCCTAAAACGGGTACGAGACATGAGTGATGAGCCTTCTTCTTGTCCTCCTCGTCCTAGGGTTTTATTACTTCCTTCCCTTTCCGCCCCAAAGCTCGTCACCTCCGCCAAACCGCAAGAGCGTTGTTCGGCAAATTCGTCTCGTCGGCGATGGCGGCCGTTGCTTCCATGGAGGACATCGAAGCGACGGCTCACCGCCTCGGGTTCGACCTCTCCCACGTTGACCTTGACTCCATCCACCTCCCCGCCGGCGAGGACTTTGGAATAAAAAGGTCTCACCTTTCATGCTTTTTCCCCCTCCAAAACCCTTATAGACCTCATATACATTGCATTATTGTAATCTGTTAACTTGTTTTGGCCGCATGTTGCAGCGATGACGACTCGGATCTGCTGCAGGAGGATCCCCTGGAATTCGACGCGGGGTTCGGCAGCGTCATTGTGGTGGACAACCTGCCCGTGGTCCCTCCGGAGAAGTTCGACAAGCTGGAGTCCGTCGTTCGTAAAATCTATAACCAGATTGGGGTGATTAGGGATGACGGGTTCTGGATGCCCGTCAATCCGGATACCCAGAAAACTCTCGGCTACTGCTTCATCGAATTTAACACTCCCCAGGTACCAAAAGAAGGCGCTTTTTTTCTAGAGATGTTTCTTATTAACCCGATACACATAAATTTTATAATTTATCGTTCAATCAAGATTGAATTCCTTTCTTGCATGTTATTTTGAGTTCTTGAGGACCCAAGGTCCAGTTTATATTAACATCTCTAGCATGCATACGGAAATCGTAGTCTTTCGTGAACTTCTTACATTCAATGCTTGTAACTTCCGTTATCTTCGTGCTGTGTTTGATTTCCGAGCTTTATATTAGGTTTTTTTGCTGTAATTTGGATCAGTGAGTTTTATGCTTTGTTTCTGGAATTATATAGGAAGCAGAGCTTGCAAAAGAGAGGACAAATGGATACAAGCTCGACAAGTCTCACATTTTTGCCGTGAACATGTTGGACGATTTTGACAAGTACATGAAAGTCCCTGATGAATGGACTCCTGCTGAGATTGAGCCATACACCCCTGGGGTAATTCTCTGCCCATCTCAGTGTTTGTGTGTTTGAATTAATTTTTATTAAAGCTTTTCCTTGTGCAATTATGTTTAAATTCATCTTGAACTAAATTGGAGAGTTTTTAATGGAAATTTTTTAAGGGATCATGTGTGTTCATTGTTGTGGCGCGTGTTTGCATGTATGCCCATGTTTCTTCTTTCATATGTTTTTAAGAGCTGGGGAAGAGGTTATTTGCAGAATGGCAAAATTGTGCACCATTCAACTTTCTTTACACAGGTTCTTATTCTTCATGAAGGGGGTTGTTTACTTCAATACAGGCATTCTGCTCGAGGAATATTGACAAGAATGCATATGCAATTTCTTTTAACCACAAGAATATTGATGTGGGGGCTTCATTTAATGTTGTAGAAAAGAGAAGAATCTGAAGTTATTTTTGTTAATAACTGAGGAGAAGTTATTGCTAAAGGCTTTTGAAGGCTATTCCTTACCTTTTTCTGCATAAGACACAGAAAATTTTGTAAAGAGTAGTAGGGAGGGACTTGAAAATTTCAGTAATTGTCTTTTTGGTTGTCAGATTTCTCCTTTATGTTTCTGGTGTAACACCTGGTCGAGCACTATCTCTGATAATGGATTTTTTCTATTTTATCTTACTAGGGAGAGATTGCGCTCCTGATTCTTTTACTCGCCCTTGTTTTGCCCTTTATGTGTTGTTGTCTATATGACTTTTCTTGCACATATCTTCTCCTCAATATACACGTGGATGGTGGTGAAGCCACTTTGGTTGCCAAGATAGTGGTGTAGGTTGAGCTTTGTGTTAGATACATCCCAATTGCCAGCTGAACACAGCATATTTGATGACATGCATCTGCAATGGATTGCACATCATCAATTCTACTATTGTAAGGATGAGCCTTACAGTGGATGCTCCCCCACCCCTCTCTCTCACATACGCGTGCGTGCGCGCACAAAATCAAGCTTTTCCCATGGAGAGGTGGCATCTGTATGATGATGACATTGGATGCTCTTTACCTGTTAGACATGAAAATTGAATTGGTTCCTACTTTCTGTGTTCTTATAGGAAAATCTGCAGCACTGGCTTACTGATGAGAAAGCTAGAGACCAGTTTGTTATTCGTGCTGGTTCTGATACAGAGGTTCTTTGGAATGATGTCAGGCAACTGAAGCCAGAACTTGTGTATCGTCGCACTGTAAGTTATACATAATGCAGCTTCTTAGCAGTAAACAAAACAGGTTATAACACTTCATTTTGTGGGTCTATGGCTAATTTTTACTAAGTAGTGGCACTTGTTAAAGAAATTATGTTTTTTCATGCTTGGCAAATAATGAAGTATTTTTAACTTATTTAATTTTATGCATGTTGACCTGCACATTCCGTTCAATGTTAGTTTATGCAGTTTAACTTGCACTTTCTTACTAAAAAAATTGTCTGAATTGGCTCTCTTGCTTGTTAAAATGTTCAATGATGAAACAGCATTAGTTGCACCATTATGACATTTGCAGCATGTAACATGTTTATTGAGATGGATGATGTTCATTATTATGGGCTGATTGATTGAAACTAGGCTTTGATATAAATTAATCTGTCCCTATAATAGCATTTTTGTATGAATCGATTGTCAGTCATGTTCTCCATGGTAATGCCTTTTAGACTATAAGGAGAAAATTATAGGACCATCTAATTTCCGGCATTAATATTGATCTCAATAAAAAAAAAGCTGCTTACAGTTCAGGACCAAATCATATGAAATATGCATTAAAATAGATTGGAATAACGAGTGCCTCTTTTTTTGGTATTTTCTTCAAACAGTTATAATTTTTTATCCAACGAAAAAGTGCCTCATTATAACTCCATAATGTTAACATGTTTTTAGAGAATATCAATAAAAAAGAATGTATATTATAGGAGTAGAGTTGAGTCTTTTTATGCTATTATCTTTTTAGCTGACTGAAATCCTAGGATTGAGTTCCTATAACTTATGTATTGAAGTCTATAACCAACTTTAGCTTTAATAAAATGGATTTGATATTCTTGGACTCTTTTTTGTATAATTTTCATACAAGTTCGATCTGTTGACACATGTTTTTCCTCTTCTTTTTACTTTTGTACATGACATACAGGGTAGTAGGTATCATGTGTGTATTTTAAACCATTATTCTGAATCACACTTCTTTTTTGTCATATTTCTTTCTTTCAACCTTCTTGGAATCAGTGCACTGATGAAATCTGTCATTGTTTCTGTTCTGAACTGTTTATATCTGATTAGAAACTGTCTTTAGCATCTTCGTTTTTTTCTTGACCCTCAACAACCTGTTAGTCCTGTCTGCTCAGCAGCATTGTGGACTTCTCCCTCGCTCTATTGTGTACAATCTAGGAAGCATGGATACTAGGATACGATACAATATGGATATGGCGATGTGGCAATTTTCAAAAAATTAGGATACGATACGGCAGGGATGCAAATGTTAAAAAATTATTATATATGTTTATTTAGCTGTATTTTAAGAGTTCTAAGTGAAAAAATAAATAATATCTAGAACAAAACAACTAAGAATCTATATGAGGTAGGCAAAAAACAGAATGAAAAGCTAATAACAGAATAAGGGCTGGATACACTAGAAATCAGAAATGTAAAGGCAATATGCGGTAGAGACAAAATTTGAATTAAAAAATGCATATATAATCGTGATCCCATCATCATGGCAGTACCATTTCTCCTAATTCAACATTATAAGCACAACAACATCAACAAGAAAGTTATAATAATGATTAAAAAGATTTCAAATTAGCCAGTGGACATTAGGAGATCTTGTAATTATAGGTGGAACTGGTAAAGAAAATAATAATAGAAAAAAATTAGTATCCAACTTCTAATTATGTCAAGTCTTTATAAATCATAAAGAGAAAGAAATCGGAGAAACTTGTTACAGGGGAAAGGGAATCTCCTTATGAAAAAAATCTGCACCAATGAGAAACCTGAAATTGCAAAAAAAAAAAAAGAATCAAATTGCTGGAAATTTAAACACTAAGAAAGTGGAACCCACAAAATTGCAAGAAATTCAAACACCAAGGAAGAGAAACTCCAAATTGCAGATTGTAAAACCCCACATTGCTGGAAATTCAAAGAGCAAGGAAGAGAGTCCCAAATTGCAAGAAAGAAAACTAATCATACTGCAAGAAATTCAAACAACAAGAAAGAGTAACCACTTTACTGGAAATTTAAACAGCATACAGATTTCGTGGCAGATGAGGCAGGAGGGGTTTCAGGAGGGAAAGACCTTGTCTGACAAAGAGGAATTCAAGAAATAGACTTCTCGGTTTAGGTTTTGTAGTTGAAAAATGGGGAGGAAGATGGAAAAGTACTGGAGACAAGGTCGTTTTTATCTCCGTTAGTTTGATACTCTGACAATGGTCACTGTGCTGATGCTGGGAGATAGTTGCCAACACCAGTCGCTGGGAGATGGCCGGCATCCGGAAGGCAACTGGTTCTAGGGAGAGGGGAGGAGAGTGAACTGGGAAAGGAATGGGCCAATGTGCTGAAATAGATCAGGGCTGATTTAAGGTTTTAAGAGGGGAAAGGTATCTGATATTTTTATTTTTTGAAAATGTCTTGGATATGCAAGTAGGCATATCTGTGCCATATCCGATGCGTATCGGATACGGATAAGGTGGCCCGTTTGTCATATCCATGCCTACTTGTGTACAATTTTAAACAAATTTATGTTGTTTAAAGTAAAAGCCATTTAAAGTTTATTGCTGAACAAATAAGATGGATGGCAATACTTTTGAACTTTTCCAACTGTTGTTTCCTTTTTATACTGGAGTGTATGTTGGTATCTGTTTTGTCTTTTCTTTCAGTTAGCTTATGCAGTCAAAATTTAATTTCTGGTTGACAGTACTGGACAGAGAGTTTTGTTCAATGGTCTTCCCTTGGGACGTACTTGGCCACTGTACACAGGCAGGGTGCTGCAGTGTGGGGAGGGGCTTCAACATTTAATCGTCTTATGCGATTTGCTCACCCGCAGGTTATTATTTTTTCTATGCATTTATATTTATTTTCTGATTTTCGCACATTCTTATGTAATTTGGTTTGTGTTACATTGCAGGTTAAGCTTATTGATTTCTCTCCTGGGGAGAAATACTTGGTCACGTACAGCAGTCACGAACCTAGTAATCCTCGTGAAACACATGTAAGGAGCTCAAAATATTAAGTTTTGTCCAAACACGTAGGCAAAAAATTGTATGAGTCTCTTATGTCTTATCTTGATCTGTATCTGTTCGTATTTCAGCGAGTGATTTTGAATGTCTTTGACGTGAGAACTGGAAAAGTGATGCGGGATTTTAAAGGAAATGCTGACGATTTTGCTACTTTTGGAACTAGTGGTGTCTCTGGGGTTTCATGGCCAATCTTTAGGTAAGATGTTCTTTTATCCCACGCCCGTATCTTTTCTTGTTTTGCCTTTTTATTCATTTATTCTTTTGTCATTTAAACTAGTGATGCATTTCAGATGGGGTGGAGGGAAGGAGGACAAGTACTTTGCAAGGATTGGAAAAAATATGATATCTGTGTATGAAACAGATACTTTTTCACTAGTTGATAAGAAGTCTTTGAGGGTAGAAAACGTTTTAGATTTCTGCTGGTCACCAGCCGATCCTATTCTTGCACTTTATGTTCCAGAGCTTGGTGGCGGAAATCAGCCTGCAAGGGTAAGGTCAAGTTATTTATATGAACTGTGGCTTACTAGGATGCTCGGTTCTTCTTAGTTAATTTACGGATATTATATTCTTGTTGATTTACAGGTCAGCCTTGTCCAAATTCCGAGCAAAGAGGAACTGAGACAAAAAAACCTCTTCAGTGTTAGTGACTGCAAAATGTACTGGCAGAGCAATGGGGATTACTTTGCAGTTAAAGTTGATCGATACACTAAAACTAAGAAAAGCACTTACACTGGATTTGAGCTGTTCCGAATCAAGGAACGAGATATTCCTATCGAAGTTTTAGAGCTTGAAAATAAGAACGACAAGATTGTTGCTTTTGCATGGGAACCTAAAGGCCACAGATTTGCAATTGTTCATGGAGATGGCCCTAGGCCTGATATAAGCTTTTATACAATGAAAACTGCTCACAATGCAGGCCGAGTCACGAAGCTCACAACTCTTAAAGGCAAACAAGCTAATGCTTTATATTGGTCTCCAGCAGGTCGATTTCTTATCCTTGCTGGGTTGAAGGGCTTCAATGGACAGTTGGAGTTCTATGATGCAGATGAACTTGAGACGATGGCAACTGGTGAACATTTCATGGCTACTGATATTGAATGGGATCCCACTGGAAGGTACGTATGTATGAGCTTTATTGATGTAATTAGCACTTATATGTATGTTGTTGAGTATCATGTGAATGTTGTATTCAAATTTGATGATCCAGATATGTTGCAACTTCGGTTACTTCAGTTCATGAGATGGAAAATGGTTTTTACATATGGTCATTCAGTGGTAAACTGCTATACAGAATATCCAGAGATCACTTCTACCAGGTAAATTAACTACCCTTGTGGAGGAAAATAACTTGTCATTATAAGTGTTGATGAAACTCCTAGATTTTATGAAATCTTATTGTCATGATTTTGGTCCTTTCATATCTCTAGTGTCACAAAATTGGTGTTGACTGTTTGCGAGAGTAACAGTGACCAAGTTAAATTTAGATGGCCATGGCCAAAATTGGATGGTACAACTGTTGTAACAGTGCCCAAGTTGAATTGAAATGTGGTCAAAATTGTCAGATGTTTTGCGCCCATTTAATGTTTCATAATTAGAAAAAATAATAATAGCCATTTTGTGAGACAGAATTAGTGGCCAATGATGGTTTTGGCTTTTTCATGATTTGAATCTGATTTTGTTGTTTATATATACAGTTCCTGTGGCGGCCAAGGCCACCGTCTTTGTTGACCTCAGAAAAAGTGGAAGAGATTGCAAAGAACTTGAAGAAGTATAGTAAGAAATATGAGGCCGAGGACCAGGATGTGTCTCTGCTTCTGAGTGAGCAGGATCGTGAGAAGAGGAAGATGCAACAGGATGAGTGGGATGGCTGGGTTAAGGAATGGAAGAGATTGCACGAGGAAGAAAAAGCAGTGAGGCAGAAACTGAGGGATGGAGAAGCAAGTGATGAAGAAGAGGAATACGAGGCCAAGGAAGTTGAGGTTGAAGAGATCTTGGATGTTTCAGAAGAGATAGTTCCATACGAGTTTGAGCTGGGAGAGTGAGAAAGAGATTGTTTTTCCAAGTTTTGTCGATAGTTGTTCCACCCATCTCTAATTTATTGAGGCAGGTAAAAAAGATTGATCCCAGAACTAAAAGTTACATTGTAAACATGGTTATTGAGCTTGTTTTGCAGAACTTGGTTTTCGTAGTAAAGAAGGTTGCGTCTATATGGTTTGGCCTGTCAGCTGATCCCACTTTTCGCCGTGCCACCTCTTAAATTGGTCTGATTTGGGTTTGGCGAGATATTGACTTAAAGCAAGCATCAAAAACTTGAGCTGTAAACTCTACCACGCTCTATATATTATCTTGCGTGAAGGGAGACCCTATTTCTTAGTGCAGTTAGATCCATTGAGTTGGCTTTTAGATGCATTGCCAAAATTTGAGAATTGGATTCTTCTAAAAATGCCTGAAGCCGTGAATGAAGTGTTTTAAGTTAGTTTTCGTTTACTGTTCTTTTCTAAATCGGAAATGACTCTAAGCGACAGTTATGGGTTCAATGCTCGTCCTTCGAATAACAATTTAGGCTATGGTATGGTGTAGTACTTTTTAGCTAGGCAATATTAAAATGATAATCAACCAACGAGTCTTAACGAAAAGCTCTATAATAATTGGGTTTTGATTGGACAGAGAATGCGGGCGTAAGTGAGCTTTATGTGAGGTCGAACATTTACATGTGTCAAACAAAACTCATTGTTGGAGGGTTTGGTTGAACGGGTATATATCACTTATCTATTTAGTATAGCATAATAAGTGCTTATGTATTTTTTTATGTTCATATGTATACCTTTTCTGAGGAGTGTCATTCTCGTAACCTTTTTGTCTAAATTCCCCTATCATTCCTTCGTTGTCTCAATTTCTTTGTTCTATACTCTCTTGCGCTTAGGTTGACATGAAGTGCTTCAATCTATTTAGTTAATAGAAAATGTTATGATACCTTGCACCCTGCACAGGGCTTGCCTTTGAGCATGAGACCATTCCTTGTGATTGGTGGGTGCAATTACCAAATTAAATTATACTCAAACATGATATATTGTTGTTTAGATGTAAATTAAAATTGAAATTAAATTTTGGTTGAGTTAAATCTAGTGGAATTGAACAAAATTAGGCTTAATAATAGTGGTTGTTAGAAGAAAGAGAGAGGGAATGAAAATTTAAATAAGAACACGGCTATCCCTTCCCCCCCCCCCCCCCCCCCCCCCATATTTTACTCAAGGCCCCTCAAATAAAAAATATTTGTGCTATTATTCTATTTGCTTAGCACCCCCTATTCCCACCCACATAATTACTACGAGGCACCCCAGGGAAAAAATGCCCTTTCGTATCCCCTTCCCCTGCCATTGACGTTGCATGAAAATTTTGCCAGTCCCAAGAGGGCTGTGAGCGCTCATGTTTATTGTCCAATGCGAAGTATACCAGGTATCCTCCCTCTCATCTTCCTCCCTCCCCTATTCATAGATATATTCGTTTGTAGAGGAAAGCCATTTCATTAATTGTTCAAAAACTTGCTAGAGGTTGCATGCACAAAAAACTGCATTATTAAGAGACTAAGGGTCCTTGTCAATTTCTGTATATTGTCACGGTGACCTCTCCCCACCAGAAACCATCCAGAAGTTTTCTAAGATTTCGAAAACCTTCTAGATGTTGTGTAGTAGGGGTAACCCCCGCCACAAAAAACTGCATTATATGGGGACTAAAGGTGCCCGCCAATTTTTGTATATTATCGCAGTGACCACTCCCCGCCAAAAATTATACAGAAAGATTCAACCCCTTCAAAAACCTTCTAGAGGTTACATGGTAAGGGGTACCCCCCTCCATATCAAAGTGCATTATATGGGGACCAAAAGGTCCCCATCAATTTCGACATGTTGTGGAGGTGGCATCTCCCCGCCAGAACCCATCTAGAAGGTTTCAAGAGTTCGAAAACCTTTTGGAGGTTGTATGGCAGGGGGTATCCCCAACCACATCAAATTGCATGAGACAATGACCAAAGGTCCCCATTAATTTCTACATGTTGTGGCGATGACATCTCCCCGCCATAACTCATCTAGAAGATTTCTGTAATTTTATGCTTCTGCAATTTTGATGAGTTGTCTAGTAATTTACATCATAAATAACGAAATATAGCAATGAAAATCGTTGAAAACGGATTACACAACCAGTTCTACAATGGAACTTGATTTAAAGGAAGAGAGACGCGAGAAGAAATGAGGGGGGAGAAGGCAAGGGGAAGTGAGTCTGGTCAGTCAATGGAATAGCAAGGCGAGATAGAAAAAGGAGTGCACGCTGGAGGGGGGAGATGAAATTAGAGTTAAAAAGGAGGGGAGGGGAGGGGAGGGGAGGGGAGGGGAGGGGAGGGAGAAGGTGGGGGGCCGGGGCCAAGTTATGGGGTTGAAAAAATAATTTTAGGTTAGGTTGGGGTGTAAATGAGTAATTTATTTTTTTGGGTGTATAAAATATAGGGAGGCTTGAGTAAAATATAGGGGAAAAATAGCCGCATTTTTAAAATAAAGCATAAAAAAATTCCTTTTAAAAAATACTAAATACATAAGCAGAAGAAGCCAAATTCCATATAAACAAATTCAACTTAGAAAAGAATTTATCTGATTCTCAAAAAATGAGGGCCACAGGGATTGATTGAGAAAGATCTCCTGTTCTTAAAAATTTCTTGTTCTTGTTACAAGATTGTGATTTACATATTTTGATAAAAAGGAGAATTTTCTCCTTTCAGGGTAATCCAAAACGGAAAGTGTTCAATTGAAACATGAATATGTGACTGAATTGGTCTGTTATGCAAGCGTAACGGTCTGCTAGGGGTTTTAGCATTTGCAAATAAAAGCAAGGCAGAACTGTCTCATCCAAATTTTCTTCTCGGGGGAGCTAATAAGTAAAGCAAATCCAACAGATTGCCCAAACCTCTCATCACAAACATTTGCTTGAGTTGTTCCTCAGTAGTTTGAGCGAATACATAGATTGAAGCTAATTCAAGAGGATGAAAATGAAATGAATTTGGTCTTCAATTCTAATTAGACCACATCTTGCTCACAGTCGGTGGGCTCACCAGGAGGAAGGAACTCCTCCTCAGTAAAGAAGGAAGGGACCCATGTGGACAGCAACCGGCACTAGCACCATCCCACCCCCATCAGCATCACTTAAAGTTGTGGGGGCATCTGTGCCTAAAGTCACACAAAAGAAAACCAGTCATGTTTTACCTGACTAGCACACATTGCTCCCCTTCCTCTTCTAGGGGTCCAGACATGGACAACTTCCTTCCTCTGGCCATGCTGCCCTACTCGGCCGACCGGAAAAATACATTGCCACTTTCACCGGCCCCGCCTCCGACTGCCCCTGTTCAGCCCCACCTCTCCACTAATGCCCATTGTTTTCGCCCCCTCGGTCTCATCTACTTGTGATACTGTAATTGAGCTTCACCGAGTTGAACGCTAAGGCACTTGAAACCTCAACACAACTATTCTTGTTGGCATTGCATCGAACATTTGCCGCTCAATTGCTAAATGTAAACTTGAATTGGCTTTGGGGGACAGAAAAAAATTCTTATTTATCAATTGGGGTGGCCTGCTTTTATGGGTTCCATAAAATCTGGTGCTGACATCTCACCAGTCGCTTTTAAATTAATTTGGTTTCTCCAGGATTCCATTCATCATAGATGGTGGCCATTTGAACAATTCATCTTAAATTAATGCTTGATATACCGACCACCCACCCACAATCCAAAGCGCAACAGCTAAACCCAGGATTTGGAGGACCCTTTCAGAGATTTGGTGAATCAGATTAAGAAACTTAACCAAGATTTCCGTTGCCATAAAGGCATTGAAAGTACCAAGCCACCAGCTACTCAGTTTTGTAAGGATAATTTCTGTATAAAAATGGGAGAAAATTTTGTCCCCTTCATCAGCTCCACTTGCCCAACACATGGCTGCAATTTATTGGCATTTTGTTGGGAATAGAGAAAGGATTGCATTGGTGTCAACTCTCCTGCCAGAAGACCAAAAAGTGAATTTCTTTTCAGCCACTCAGGGACTAGATTCTTCCCTGCATTATCATCTCATATTGTCATTTTATATGGTACATAATTAATGAAGAAATGCTAAATTGAAGAGTTCAGAGTTGAAACCTTAAATATAAGCACCAGTGATGAAACCAACTTCCTTTTGTTTACACTTCATCTATTATTTGACATCCATGACATCTTACAATATGGTAATAACATCTCTGTAGCAACTTCAATGGTGGTGGGTAGGATTGCCAATGCAATAATAAGGTTACTTAATAATTTATTATATTATCAAATTTATTTTTCAAATATTTATTTATAACTATTCTGTTAAATACATGATACAAGTTCTTTCATAACTATTTCTTCCACTAATAATTAGTCTGTTAATCGAATAATTGTTATTCATTGTATTTTTTTAATTATGATAAAAAAGGCTAAAATATATTTTTTATTAACTTAATAAGATACTACTAAGTTAAAAACTATCATTATTGTTGTTGTTTATACTTATTGCAAATAAATTGCGAGAATCAAACATGAAACATATATATATATATATATATATATATATATATATATATATATATATATATATATATATATATATATATATATATATATATATATATATATATATATATATATATATATATATATATATATATATATATTAGGCATTTACCTAATAAAAGCAAGAAAGAATGAGACCACATATAGTGATGCACATTATTTATTAGTGTCTATTTGAAGCATTGTTTTAAAACCTAACTCGAACCCTAATCCAGATTAATGGTTAGGTTGGGCCAACCTGGGTTGACCGGATGATGACATAATCACCTAGAATAATTTAAAAGAGTCTCCCATATTTTAGAAAAAAATTCACTTAAACCTATTCAAAATTTCACTTAAACCTATTTGGTCATTCAAAACTTATTCACTACAACCTACTTCAATTAGTAAATCATCATTCCAAATTTTACAATCTAACATATACAAACATGCATGATTTGTAACAATAATGATTTGAACTAACATATATCAAATTTTAAAATAAACTACATACACCATTTATTCAAAGTTAAGCAAGCTAGCACTCAAACTAAGCAAGTTTGAGATGGCCTACACAAGAATTTAGCAAGTTCAAGCTTTGATTTGAGCTAACTTAAGTCTAGCCTTGAGCAAAATTGAGCTAGCTCAGCAATTCTACTCCAAACCCACCAACCATTCATTTCCTTGCACAAACAAATACTTCATAAGTTTAATTATTAAAATAAACAAACACTCATGTGTTTGAGTTATCAAAAAGGAATTTAAACTAACCTAAGAGTTACAAAAATAATTTTCACAAAGTGTCTGTATAACCAGTTATGATTCTAGCATATATGATTAAAGACGAACCCTAACCTAATGAGACAAAAGAAATTAAACAAAGCACCAAATGGGAAATAACATCGAAGAAAAGTGAGTTTAAGATAATATAAAATGTAAATTGAAAATGAAAAAATACAATTAGATATGAAATGCAAGAAAGAGCAAATTATCTTCCAAGTAGCAGCTTATAATAACTATAATGAACGATTGTAAGTAGTTAAATTATTTCAATAAATCTTTGAGATTTGAATGACATTTTCATTGAGCAAATCACGGTGGTGAAGCATGACATGAAAATTATTGTAAGATACTATAAACCAATCTCTTTTGAAATTCAACCACTCAAGACTAATAAGTATAACATATTTAAAATTTTTAAATATGACAAACAAGTAATGTATAAACGGGTATGGAAGAACTTTTTTCCATTACCTTCCATTTAGATAATGATTGGATAAAAATATCCTCTTATTTACCCGTCGAATAAATTTAACCATATCATTTAACTAATTAACGGTACGGTACAAATAGTAGAACATGTACTGTTGGCAGCCCTAGTGGTGGGCTTAGGTTTGTTTTTTCTTACACACAATGGGCATGGAGGAATCATTGGTATATTTATGTTTGATAGATAGGCCACTCAACACCCACCATCTAAAGTGCAGGCAACACAAGATTTGGGTAGGAGTGCTAACAATTTGAGTCGATCGAGCTTTAGCACTACAACAAAATGTAGTATTAGCGACGCTTAGATAAGCGTCGCTAATACTAACCATAGTAGAGACGCTTTATTATAAGCGTCACTAATAGTGCCTTTATTTGAGACACTTTATACAACTGTCGCTAATATATATATATATATATATATATATATATATATATATATATATATATATATATATATATATATATATATATATATATATATATATATATATATATATATAATAAAAAAAGAAAAAAATATGAAGCGTTGCTAATAGCTTTCACATTAGCGATGCTTATAGTAAAGTATCGCTAATAATCCTGTTATTAGCAACACTTACAAAAGTGTCACTAATAGTTATGAATTAAAAATAATAAAAAATTTAAAATTTAAACTATTAGCGACGCTTTTATATAAGCGTCGCAAATACCATTTCTAATAGCGACATTTGTTGACATGCATCGTTAATAAATTTATTAATTAAATTTATTTAATAAATAAATATTAAAAAATTATAATAAACTTCCTAAATATAATATATTTTATTCAATATTTACTATTTATATATACAATAAATAAATATTAAATTTTTAATAAAAACTAGCATTAATAATAGATTAAATTTTCACTATTTATATATAGTATATTTTATTTGTTAAATTTTATATTAATTTTAAAATATAATTTACAATAAAAGAGAGGGTGAAGAGAGTGCATGGAGAGAGAGAGTGATGAGAGAGAGAAGGTGAGGAGAGAGAGGGATTGAAGAGAGAGAGAGAGAGGGAAAGGGGAGGGAAGAGAGAGAAAGAGGGAGGAAAGAGAGAGGGAAGAGAGAGAGGGGAGGGAAGAAAGAGAGGAATAAGATGGAGAGAGGAAGAGGAGAGGGAGAGAGAGGGGGAGGGAAGAGAGGAATTTTATTTAAATTTTTAAATTTTTAAATTTTTTTATGTATTTTTATATTTTTAAAATAAAAAATAAAATTAAAATAAATACTAATAGTGACGTATAGTTAAAATAAAATTAATTTTTTTTAAAATAATTTTAAAGAATAAAAAATCTTAAAAAATTAAAATTAGAGGAGAGATAGTGTGTAGGGAGAGAGGAGAGGGAAGAGAGAGAGAGAGGAGAGAGAAGAGAGAGAGAGGGGAGGGAAGAGAGTGAGAAGGGAGGGCAGAGAGTGAGAGGGGAGGGAAGAGAGAGTGTGAGAGGGGAAGGAATAGAGGGGAGGGAAGAGGGGGAGGAAAGAGAGGAATTTTACTTAAATTTTTTTAAAAAAATTTGATGTTTTTTTATATTTTTAAAATAAAAAATTAAAATTAAAATTAAAATAAATACTAATAGCGACATAAAGTTAAAATAAAAATAATTTTAAAGAATAAAAAATCTTAAAAAATTAAAATTAGAGGAGAGATAGTGTGTAGGGAGAGAGGAGAGGGAAGAGAGAGGAGAGAGAAGGGAGAGAGAGAGGGAGGGAAGAGAGAGAGTTAGAGGGGAGGGAAGAGAGAGAGGAATAAGACGGAGAGAGGAAGAGGAGAGAGATAGAGAGAGGAGAGGGAGAGTAAATTTTTTTAATTTTTTATTTAAAAATTAATAAAAAAATAAAAAAAATTGTATTAGCAACTTATAAGGATATACGTCGCTAATACCTATTAGCGACGTATATGTCTTTGCATCGGTAATATATTTTTATTTTTTATTTATTTTTAAATAGAAAATATAAAATAGAAAGAGGGGGAGAGAGAGGAGAGAGGGACGAGAGAGAGAGAAGATAGGGACGAGAGAGGGACGAGAGAGAGGAGAGAGAGAGGAGATAGGGAGAGAGAGAAGATAGGGAAGAGAGAGAGGGAGAGGGAGGAGAGAGAGAGGATAGGGGGAGAGGGAGGAGAGAGAGAGAAGGGAGGAGAGAGAGAGGAGAGGGAGGGGAGAGAGAGGAGATAGAGAGAGAGAGGAGAGGGAGGAGAGAGAGGGGGAGAGAGAGGAGATAGGGGGAGAGAGAGGGGAGGGAGGAGAGTAAATTATTTTATTTTTTTAATTTTTTTTAATTTTTTTTAAAATTGATTAAAAAAATAAAAAATATTAACGACGCTTACATATATACGTCGCTAATACCGTATGTTGCTAATACCCTTAGTATTAGCGATGTATATGTATATACATCACTAATATATTTTTATTTTTTTATTTATTTTTAAATAAAAAATAAAAAATAGAGAGAGGAGGAGAGAGGGAGAGAGAGATAAGGGAAGAGAGGGAGGAGAGAGAGGGAGGGAGGAGAGAGAGAGGGGGAGAGAGAGAGGGAGGGAGGAGAGAGAGAGAAGGGAGGAGAGAGAAAGAGAGGAGATGGAGAGTAAATTTTTTTTAAAAATAATTAAAAAATAAAAAAAATATTTTAACAATGCTTACATATATACGTTACTAATACCTTTACATATTAGCGACGTATATCTATATACATTGCTAATACCCTTGAGTATTAGTGACATACAACAATATATGTCGCTAATACCCTTAGTATTAGTGACATATATGTATATATGTCGCTAGTATATTTTATTTTTTATTTATTTTTAAATAAAAAATATAAAATAGAGAGAGGGGGGTGAGAGAGGAGATAGGGAGGGAGAGAGTAGATGGAGGAGAGAGAGGAGAGAGGGAGAGAGAGAGGAGGAGAGAGAGGACAGGGAGGAGAGAGAGGGGGGAGAGAGAGGAGATAGGGAGAGACAGGTGGGAGAGAGAGAAAGGAGATAGGGAGGAGAGAGAGAGGGGAGAGAAGGGAGAGTGGGGAGAGAAGGGAGAGAGAGGGAAGAGAAGGGAGAGAGAGGGTAGAGAGAGAAGAGAGAGGGAGGAGAGAGAAAGAGATAGGGAGCGAGAGAGAGGGAAGAGAGAGAGGGGAGGGGAGAGAGAGGGATATGAATTTCTTTTTTTATAAAATAGGAGTATTAGCGACCTATAGATTATATGTCGCTAAAAACTATAATATTAGCGATGTATAAGTGTATATGTTGCTAATACTATGTTGTATTAGCGATAAAGCACTTACACGTCGCTATTAGTTTGTATTAGCGACGCTCACTGTCAGTGTCACTAATGTATTTTTTTAAACCCCAGGCGAAATTCTACCCGTGCGGGGGTGAAATTTCCCAGCACGGGCAAAATTTCGCCTGCTCCTATAAATCTACTCGGCCCCTCTCCCCCATTTTACAGCCATCCGCCACCTCGCCGCCATTGCATGCCGCCTCGCTGCCCCGCTTCCTCTCCGTCCAGCCACCCCGCCTCCTCCTCGGCCACTCGCCCCCGACACTTGGTCCTCCGGTCCGACCCCCCCCACCCCCCATTCCCCCCTCATTCTTTCTGCTCCCCGTGATCCGTTGCCGCCTGCCGTCGCATCTCCCCTCCACCTCCGGTCCACTGCCCTCCCACCCCTCCGGTCCCCTCCCCTTTCTCCACCCTACCCCGTTTTCTCTCTCCTTTTGCTCTGGTCCACCCTCCCTCCCCTCGCTCCAGCCCGCCCTATCGCCCGTAGCATCTCCCTACCCCCCCCTGCATCGCCCCCATCCGTCCATGGCTTGCTGTTGTCTGCCGCCCTCCCACTCCTCCGGTCCCCCCTCCCCCTTCTCCACCCACCCCATTCCCCCTCTCCCTCTGCTCCGGTCCCCCACTGCTCCAGCCGCCGCGTCTCCCTGCTGCCCACAGCCCACCGCCGTCCGGTCCCCTCCCTCTCCACCCCTCCCTCTCCCCCCGTTGGCCCCCGCAATCCCCCCGCCCCGCCGGCCGCCCCTTCCCCTCCCCTATTGGCCCCCTCTCCAATCCCCCCCACCCCCGCCGCACCTCCTTCCCGCCCCCTCCTCACTCTAGTCCCCCCTCCCTCCCCCTGTTCCAGTCGACCCGGTTTTGTGGGTTTTTTTTATTATTTAATTTTTTTTAGCGACGCTGAATATGAGCGTTGCTAATAGATTTTTTATTTTTTTATTTATATACTATTAGCAATGCATTTACTAAGAGTTGCTAATAGTATTAAATTATTTTTAATTTATAAATACATTTTTAAATATTTTTTAAAATATTATATACATTAGCGACGCTTATATAAGCGTCGTTAGTAATTTTTTAAAAAAAAAATATATTTTTTAAAATTAAATATTTTTTATTAGCGACACTTAATAAATATCGCTAATACCATACTAATAGCGACGCTTACTAAACATTGCTAATACTATACTTTTAGCGACACTTGATTTAAGCATCGTTAATATGTAATAGCGACGATGCTTAGTAAACATCGCTAATAACTATTAGCGGTCGCTAATAGTTAATTTTGCTGTAGTGCAAGCTGATTCGGCTTGAGTTTGAAAATTTAACTTTGAGTTTGAGTCGATTTGTTTTAGCTTGTGAGCTTGCTTGATTTTGTAATTAGTATTTACAATGTCATTATATAATATATTATTTTAATAAAAATATATAAATATTGTGACTCTTAACACATCAACCCAATTTATATCTTGTTCATATTCAAGGTATGGATTAAAAAATTAAATAAATTAATATTATTTTAAATTATTTTTCTAATCCCACTCTATTAACATAAGATGGAAAGATTGTTATATGTATTTTTAATTAGTTTGAATTTATTGAAGTCAAAAAATGGTCTTCATTCTTAAGTGATATGTTTTACTTATATCATACATGAAAAAAGTAAAAAATGAAATATATTATGAAAGGAGTTAAAATGTGGAAGACATGAAATCTATATATAAATATACTATGAATATTAATTTTAAATTCAAATAAACATAACTAGGATTGAGTTTGGCTTTACTAATTTTAAATTCAAGCTTAAACTCAAGTCTAATAGAAAACGAATTGAGTAGAGCTTATAAATTTGCTTTAGCACCCATAGATTTGGGAGACCGGATAAAGAGACATGACCTGGAACCCCACTGCCGAAGGCTGGAAAAGATTGTTTGTTAACCTAATGTGCAGGCCAATCTTGTGTCTGACCGTTGCGTTGTTGTGTCAGGAAGAAAAAAGGCAAGAGTATTAAGCAGAAAACCAAAATATTTTATGTTAATACAGGGGAAGTGGGGAAAAGTCTTGTTCCCTAGTTCCCAGGCCTCCTAAGTGCCAGCTGCTTCACAGGCTTAGCTGATTAGTGTGCCTAATTATTTGGATTTTTCATTTTCCAGTTATGAAGTTGAGTCCGGATTGTATAGTTACAATAGTCGTTAACTCATCATCATTTGACGTGTGTCCATTTTTAAAGCCAAATCTTTCCTTCATGTGTATTTGGAAGGAAACTAGACACATGCCTGAAGAAGGGCATGCGACAATGCCAATCAGAACTCTATGAAGTTTTCTCTCTTAATTATAAATTTTAAAAAAAATAAAGTAAAAATTATTTTAAATAGGGTTTTGGTATTGTTTCAAAATTTTATGGCTGGTATAGATATAAAGAGTTGTGAAAAGTAATAAAAAAGGTGCAATTAATGTGCCTTTTGGGCAACTACTCCATATTTGTTGTGCTTCTTCTCCTGTCTATTTCCACTGAGCTTCTTCTCCTTCTCTCATATTCAATCCCCTACAACTCATTCTCTATGCTCTTTCTTTTTTTTAATTTTTTACTCAAATTTTTTATAATATTACCTACCTCCACAAACAATCAAAATTGCATTTGAATCACGTTATAGAAATTCAAAAGTTAGGCATCGAAATGACATTCCCTTCAAAACATATTGGAACACATTGAAATGTACCGAAACACATCAAAATGAACCGAAATATATCAAAATGTACCAAACCAAATTGAAATGCACCAAAAAAACATCCTGCTATAGACCAAAATACATCTTGCGAGTAACCTTGCATTTTCAGCACATAAAATAAAAATGCACCAACATATGTTGAAATGTGCTAAAATATATCCCGCTATACACCGAACACATCCAGCTAGCAATCTTATGTTTTTGGCATAGAACATCGAAATGTACCAAAATATATTGAAATGCACCGAAACACGTGCCACTATACACCAAAACACATCCTACTGACAACACTACTTTTTCACATAAAATTGAAATGTACCAAAGCAATATTAAAATCCACTGAAACATATCCCGCTAACAATCTTGCATTTTTGGCACATAAAATCGAAATGCACCGAAACACATTCCACTAACAATATGATATTTTTGGCATAGAAATTTGAAATATACCAAAGTTTATTGAAATGCACTGAACTACATCCCACTATACACCGAAACACATCCCTCTAGCTAGGAAATAGGGACAACACGGGAAAGAGCATAAGGGCAGGATTGAAGGAAGGCCTTGGCTTGCTGATCCTAAGGTGAATAAATGATGGTGAGGGTAGTTTATGTATTTTCTTATTAAGTAATCCTAAAATGAGGGAGGGAAAGGGGGTAGTTTTGGAATATTTTTAATATATGACCCTTTGGTATTTATACATGTGCAATATTAAAATACAATTTTCTCTCTCCAGTTCAAAACAAAAATTTCCCTTAACTCGCTGCCTAAATAAAAATTGCCTTAATTTATAGAAATTTGTTGCTCTTCTACTTATGAGTAGACTATTGATATGATGTCTATACGAAGATGACAATCTATCTTTTTCTCAATTTTTTCTTCTCAAAAGCCTTAGGGTGCGACTTGATTATATGTTTTTTCTCAGTGTTGTAATGTGTATTATATGTAGGAAAATGCTTGTTGTTACTCTTTGGTTCCTCCCAACTTCTATGTTTGTACACTTGTAGAGAGCCATGATTCTATGACATGTAAGTTCATCTCAGTTTTCATAATCCACAAGTTACAACTTCACTGATAAGCATGTAGGTTCATCTCTTAGGCAAACAAACATAAGTGATGCTACACCTAAGGGCTTATGTACAACCTTTAATATGTTGGTCTTGTGGTGCTGATCAATTTAATACAAACCTCACAAATTATCTGATAAATGTAACACTGTTGATTTTCTATTGTTTTTAGAAAACTTTCAGCAATTTTTTTAGCTTTATTTGATGGAAATCAAGTAAATGGGTACGTGGAACCTAGTTAGATGGGGGGTGAGTAGGCCAGACCCACTACCCTCCTGCCAGGGTCTACTTGGGCGCCAAGTTGAGGATAATTTCATATCTAAACTAATTTAATTTGATTGGATTCTCATTTCATACAATTAGATAAGCTTGGAAAGAGTTCAAAAGAGGAAAAAAAATTGCTCAAGTTCCACTTCCCTTATCACACCCCACACGCCCCATGACTCTCCCTCCCTCTTATTTGGCTCGACTGCACCCCCTCCTCTTGTTCTTTCTCTCTCAACTATCTCCCTCTCTTTCATTCTCTTTCTCTCCTTCTTCTTTTCTTTTTTTTTATTCTTCCCTTATCTCCATTCTTCTTGTGATTGGGAAGTGAAGAAAACCATCATTAAAAAGCTATCAAAGAGCCTTGGAAAACAACCATTATTGGATCATCTTCTTACTGAATTTTTCGCAACTTGCATGCCCATTAGAGGGCTGGTTTGAGACATTTAAGGTTGTCTCAATGTAAGAGAATTAATGTTTTCATTGTTGTTTAATTCGATTTAGTTGTTAGAAGTAGGTGCTTGTCTTTCTTCTACAAAGTAGGGTTTCAATCAAGGAAAAACTTTTGCTTCTTCTCTTCTTAAATTCAGGGGATTTGGATTCAATTGAGCGATAAGCAATCTACACTTGATGATTTACATTCATATGGTGATAATCAATGGTTGTTTGAAATCATGAAAAATTAGGGTTTCAATCTATATACTTAAAGTTATGATTAAACGTATATTCTTATGTAATATTACATAGATTGTTTGAAAAGTATATATTAATGATTTTTGTGTTTGATTTGGGATCTATGTTCATGTTGAAATATGTGGCATATTGATGATAGAATTTGTAAGTTTTTTTATGAGAGTAATTCTATTTCATGATTCTTTGCCTCAGTTTTCACTGTGCATTTGGAATGGTCAATTTTGTTCAAGACCTTCCAGTTCTATTGTATTTTCTACGAGATGTTCCTTACTCTTCCATCTCAGTATCGCAAATTTTTCATTAATTTTAGTTGACTCTATCCCATTCAAAAAGTTATTCTTTTATGGAGTTTACTTTTAGCCAGGTTGTAGAACTATGGACTTTTCACTTTGTTTCAGGATCTTTTCTTCGTGGAATTGTCCTACAAAAATTATTGGATGTTAATAAATGAGTCTAGTTTCATTCTTTTTGGGAATATTTCTTTGTTAATTTTGAATTATTAGAATTTTTGGAATCCATGCAATTTGGTTATAGATATGTTGTCTCATGTTCCGAGATTTTTCCATCTTTCAAATTAGATCAAATTGCTCCCAATTTTTTTATGGACACTATTCAATGAGTTTATCAGTTTATCATAAAAATTATTGCATGATTTTGGAGTATGTATTATTAATTTATGTTCATTGAGATCCAACTGTGTAGAATTTCAAGAACTATGCAACAAATTCCAAAATTTGAAATTAAGTTGTTGTTGGTGTCAAATTTGCTATCAATTTAATTTGGATTCACTTACTGGTTAAATTGACTATGTTCCAAATTTTGTGAGCAATAAATGTCTTTAAGTATTTTTACCAAATTTTAGAATCAGTCACAACACCAAAATTAGGGTTTTGAACTTTCACACATAGGGAAGTGTTTTAAATTCTCCACTCCGACAATGAGACCAACGCAAGGAATGCATGAGAGCCCTTCATCAATGATATCTATGGTGCACATGAAAATCAAGGGCCCATATGTATTTCTTACGTTGGGCTCATTGTCAAAGGGGAGCATGAAAAACTTTTTCCATGCGTAGATGGGTAATTTGGTTGTGTGATGCCATATTGTTGATTTAATATGTTATCAATATTGTTTTCTACTAGTAGTCATGCCACATGGTGGGAATGGGATATATATTTGGGTAACAAAATAATAAATTTGGGTAAATAATTCTGTGTCGAGTACACAACAAAAATTGTATGAAAATAGTTCAAATGAGATCCCAAGCACTTTTGGAGGCACGAAAATACCTTCAAGACTAATGCTGAATGCATAGGGTGGTCCATGTTACGGGCCCTTTGGTCAAAGGTGCCAAAGAAAGTGGAAGATTGACTGTATATTTTTGTAAATCGTGAGTATTTGATTTAGTTAAATATGCTTTGAGGTGGAATGCCGTATGCTTATTTTTCTATTGGTTTATATGCTTTATACCTATGTTTTTCAAAGCATAATTTATAATTTAACATGTGTGAGTTATCTTACTAGGCATAAGCCCATGAGTAGTTTTGCTTTGCATAGACTTTACACAAATGCATTTGGGTTTGTTGATGCATAGCTAGGAGCATTTAGAGCACGCAATTATATATATTTGTCTTGAATGGCAAAGGGAAGAAGTAGAGATTTTGCTAGATAAAGTGGACTTATTTAGTTGTTTTTATTTACTTGGATAATTGTAATAACTCTGCCATGCAATGATTCATATAGCTAGACTTATGTTACTCACAATTTTATGGTTTATTTAATTAAAGGATAATTTGTTAGCAATTTATTATTATCTTCAAGTTGGACACACTGCATTTTGGATGTATTTAGTAGCGACCTATGGCTCAAGGGATCCTATGGGTCAGGATTATGACAATAAACGTGAATTTTGCTTTTTTAAGTTGTGGTTTCCCTTGAAATTTTGCATGATGTGTAATACCCCTTTTAATATATTTTGCAGAGGCCACTTACTCTCGAGAACCCTCCCCACACTCTAGTGCCGATCTTTTATTGATGTAAACGCATGAATTAGGCGGGGGTGGATAGGGGATACTCACTGTTCTAGAACACAAAGAGGAGGAGAAAGGGGAAAGAAAATAAAGGTGGAGGGTGGCATGCTACAAAGGTAAATGCCCTCAATACAGGGCAAGGGTGATTTTTTGAGCGTACCCCCAACCCATCCTGCTAGGTTCATCTCGATGTGATATTCATTTGGGTGCTTATAATCATATACCACTTCTTATCCAACAAAACCTTATATCAGGTTTTGATTGACCACTTTGATTGACCACTTTTCTCTGTCCAATCAAAACCTAAGATAAGATTTTATAAGACATAAAATAGCATATGAAAAACATTATCCTATTCATTTTTATCTCCAACACCAAAAAAGGCATTTGCACAATATTGCTAGATTGTAGAGAGGCTTCTCTACAAGTAGTAGATTCTGCCCTGGTATGCAAACAACACTTTCTTCTCATTTTCTTGGCATGTTTAGTCATTTATGCTACAAAAGACAATGCCCCATATAGAGCACAATCACAAAGACATATCTAAGCAGCCCGTAAGTGCTGACAAAGCTCTAAAGGCGGAAAATTAGAGTTTGTGTGATACCTTTAGTAAGGTTAGTATGTATTATACTTTGATTTTTCTTTTTATTTAAGCTGAAAAAGCTCACAAGAACATATTGCATAACAACAACTAAAAACTACAACGAGAAATCAAAACCTTCAAGCCAACCCATTGCTAAAACCATGAAAGGGAGATGGCATATATAACGAATACACTCAACAATACTCAATAAACCTTATTTTCCTTCCTGAATAATCCCTTTGTCCTGGATTAATAGCCATATTTAATATTTTAAAATTATTCGTTTACAAAAAATCAAATAGAGCTATTAATGTGAAATGAAGAGAGCACAACTTTTCAAAGCAAGTTACAATTTACAAATGCAATTAATGTGTTATTAAAACTATTAAAAATAGAAAAAGTATGTGGTCTGCGTGGCTAAACATCCTACACTTTCTTTTGTTAAAATGCTAAGCATCCCACATGGTAGGGTACAAGGGTATATGTCTTTCCGTTGATCTTATGCCATTAATGGAACAAAACAACTTTAAGAAGAATGCCTAATTAAGGAATTTTGGTTCCCTAATGGAACTTTTGATTTTGTAGGAGAACTTTCAAACAAAAGTTATAGAGAAACAAATAGAGCATGTAGTGAATGAGCCACAAATCAACAACATTCAAACCCTACTTTTCCCCTTACAACCTCTATTACAGCACAAAGGAAAGCCCAAAGATTCATCACGCGTGTAGAATCCAAACCAATAACAAGACACATAAAGCTAGGTCATGCAGGTGACAACCAGAAGAAATCGCATACTTTGAAGGGGACATTAAACTTTAGTACTATAGGAAATCTACACAGTTTTTGTATAAGCTATAAAATAGCACAGATTGAGAGACAGGCTCCAAAGCCACCTGAAAGTAACCAGAGCACCGAGAATAAATGTCAGGGAGGGGCTAAACACCAATGAAAACTTAATCACATACACTACTTGTGGGAGACCAACAACTACTAGATTCGACTAGTGCCACATATCATTGCGAGGCAATGAAGTGCACGACCTCCATAGTAGAAGACACAGACCTCTACCTGTTAAAGAGTAAGCGGGGTACTATCCAAAGAAGGATGTAACACAAACACTAAAACTAAGATCATTGAAACAAAAAACACAGACTTCAAAAAACAGAAACATAAATAGTCGGTGATTGAAGAGCAGGGAGGAAGGAAGAGGGGGCGATGTGGGGGCCGTGGGGCGGACTTGGGGAAGAGGTGGAGATAATGGGCGGAGGGGAGCGAAAAAAGAAAAGAGAAAACCAGCGAAAGGCCAGGTATTGGAGGGATAAGAGGACATGGCGGGACGATGAGAGGCAAAGTGGGCAGTGGAAGATGATGAGGGTTGAACATGGCAGAGGGAGGTTGGACGGCGGCTAGAATGAGGGAAAAAACACCCTTTCTTGAGGAGTGAGTTAGGTTGATAGGAGATGGAATGAGGGAAGAAGAAGAGGAGAGTAGATTTGCTGACGAGGTCGCATTGAGGCCAACAAAGAAGAAGGCAGACGGATGCGCAAGAACCATAGGTTTCTCCCGCACGTCTCCAGGAGCTTTGGACAGATAGTGTTGCCCGTCTCCCCCCGTGCCAGCTGAGAAAAGCCGAACTCCCTTGCCGGCCAGGTCAAGAAGCCACCGGCCGGCCAGGAGATCAAAACCCGCATAAACCTTGTAGTGGCACTCTTATAAAAACTGAAAATTTTTTCATGCTCCTTCTTCGATGTGTGAGCCATCAGATTTCAAGATCGGTGGTGCACACGTTAACACACATTAGCGTATATACCAATCTTGAAATTTGATGGATCTTGAACATTTCTTTCGCTCGGCTCGCATAGAAAACACTTCCCACAAAAACACTAGCAGAGAGGGCTTCCCAGGGCAATTGCCTCTCCCCTAATTGAATGTTACTTTTGCAAGGATTGGAAAAAACATTATGTGTCTACGAAATGGATACTTTTTCAGTAGTCAATGAGAAGTCTTTGAAGGGAGAAAACATTTTAGCTTTCTGCTGGTCAAAAGGTAGTTATATGAACTATGGCTTACTAGGATGCTGAGTTCTTCCGAGTTTGCTGACATTACTCCTTCTATCCCAGAGTTGTCCGAATCAAGGAACTGAGACAAAGAAGGTACTAGCAGAGCAATGGGGATTACCTTGCAGTTAAAAGTTGATCCATACGCTAAAACTAAGAAAACCACTTACACCGGATTTGAGCCGTTCCGAATCAAGGAACGAGATATTCCTATCTTGAATGGGTTGTCATTAAGGGCTTCAATGGACAGTTGGAAACTATGATGCAGATGAACTTGAGACGATGGCAACTGGTGATCAGTTCATGGCTACTGACATTGAATGGGATCCCATGCATGAACTTTATTAATATAATTAGCACTTGTATGTATCTTGTTGAGTATCATGTGAATGTTCTATTCAAATTTGATGATCCAGATATGTCGCAACATCTGTTCAATCATGCGATGGAAAATGGTTTTTACATATGGTCATTCAGAAGTAAACTGCCATGCAGAATATCCAGAGATCACTTCTACCAGGTAAATTAACTACCCTTGTGGAGGAAAATAACTTATCATGCGTGCGGATGCAACTCCTAGATTTTATGAAATCTCCTGTGTTCACAAAATTGGTTTAACTGTTTGCGAGAGTAACAGTGACCAAGTTAGCCCAAGTTGAATTGAGATGAACGTGGCCAAAATTGTCTGATGTTTTGTACCCATTTAATGTTTCATAATTAGGAAAAAAACAATATCCATTTTATGAGACAGAATTAGGGGGCAATGATGATTTTGGCTTATTGATAATTTGAATATGACTTTGTTGTTTATATATAGCGGCCAATGGTCTTAGTTGACCTCAGAAAAAGTGGAAGAAATTGCGAAGAACTTGAAAAAGTATAGTAAGAAATGTGAGGCTGATCAGGACCCGGATGTGTTTGCGAGTGAGCAAGACCGAAGACAAGAGTGGACAAGTAGCTAATTGTGTAACAGTGATTGTATGGCCAATTGTGTACGTTTTGTATGAATCTTATTATTGGGTTAAGAGTTAGGAATTATATTGTTATGCTTTCTCCTAGGTCCTCAGTTTTTCTTCAAATCTTAAGAAGAGTACTTAGGATCTTCGTGTAATATCATAGTAAAATTAATATATTTATATATTTTATTTAGTTATATTTTTTTATATAAGTGAATTTTAAAACACATCACATGTAGTTATATATGCATATACTCCATTCGTTCTAAGTTAATAGTTTCATTTGGTATTTTAAAATAAACTAAATTAGTTTATTTTAAAAACAAATGAAGCTATGAGACAAATGAAGTATACTAATATTTGTGTCTCCAAATATTTTACTTTTAAAAAATATATATCATAGGTAGATATTATATTTTTATGATAATTTAATGAAGTTGTATATCATATATGATACATGGTATGAATGCATATGTGTTATATGTGTATGTGTGCGTGCATATATATATATATATATATATATATATATATATTATTTATTTTATATATCTATTATTTATATATGATTTTAAAAATTATTTTCAAGTTTAAGCTTAAGCTCATGTTGAATATGTGTCTAATCCAAATTTCATTAGAGCATAGCCAAGTTGAAGGGTATGCTCAAACTCAAATCGAGCCCAAATGGAGTCAAGACAAATTTGAGCAGAGCTAAGCCTGGTCTGCTCAACGAGCAATATCAGCTCATTAACACCCATAACAACAATTATGTCTAACGATAAACTCTTCAGTTGGGTTTTGATTGGACAAAAAATGTGGGCCTAAGTCAGCCTTATGGAAGGTCCTTATATCTTGTCTGATAAAAATCACCATTGGAGGGGGGTTTGATTGAATGGGCATATATCGCTATCTACAGTATAGTGTAGCTTGATAAGCGTTTACGTTTTTTTAACGTCCCTCCATATATAATCCTTTGATGAGGAGTACTAACCCATTCTCTAACTTTTTTGTCTAAATTCCAATGTCATTCCTTCATTGTCTCAATTTCTTTGCTCTGTGCTCTCCGCTTAGGTTGACATGAAGTGTTGCGATCTATTTAGTTAATTGAAAATGTTACGATCCCTGCATGTGGCCGCATTTGAGCACGAGACCTGAGCATGCATGGGACCTCATTTTGTGAGCATGCAGTGGCCATTCCTTGTGATTGGCGGGTGCAATTACCAAATTAAATTCTACTCAAACATGTTACAGGGCCAGCTGTTTAGAAATAAATTACAATTGAAAGTCAATTTTGGAGGAGTTAAATCTAGTGGAATTGAATGGAATTAGGCATAATAGTAATGGTTGTAAGATTATGTGAAATGGCATAAAATGAAATGGATTGAGTACGTGGCAACATTTTAGTACACATGAAAAGTTAACAATGGCGGCCTTGGTGGAATAGAGTCTGAATAGTTTATTTGGGTAAAATTTTTCATTTTTTCTAATCTTACCATCCAAACACAAAAATAGATGAATTTAACAAAATCTCCTAAATTTGCCTCTTATCCACATTCCTAGATTTTGTGGTCAACTCGATATGTAAATAGCCCAACCTATGAAGCTCTTTTTTACCTCTACTCTTGGACCTTGCACTGAAAGAATGTAAAGGGTGGTTTGCTTTGTTGTACAACGAATGCCATAGCAGATCATCTCCTCAAACTTTTATTAAAAATGGATTATCTCAAACAATTTACAAAGCGAGAAAACAGGCTATACATAAAATATGAGATACCCACTAAAAGTAATTAAAATGAAATAAGCTTGCTTGCACCAATAATATGATTTGATTCTATAACAAAATGGGAAGAACAAAATTTAATTTTGAGTCCTGATCCAGGAATGAAGGCTCAACAATGCCTTAGACGTAAGATCTCAATGCCTTCTCAATTGCATGCCCCATCACAAAGCGCATCCTAGGTGCTTTTAGGGTATCTCGTTTACTTCTGAAAAATTAATGCCTCTTTTTAACATTGGATATGTTACTTAAGCTCATTCTTGGAATTATTGTTGTATGCATGCCATCAATAAGTCATAAAGCCCACCTATGGCATGGGCTGTGTGTGCCTCAGCGTTGGCCGATGTAGCATTATTTTTTTTATATTTAATTTCATGTTTTTTAATGTAATAACATTATTATTTTTAGAAAATGTAGAATATACAATCTAGATACATGTACATAGGAAGCCAAATGTCCATTTTTGTCACAACTTAATGTAAGTACATTGGTAAAACAACTCCTTGCCGAAGTAGATTCACCACTTGTTTTGGATATAGGTCAAGGTTTGCATCTGCCACTTGGCACATGCAAGTAGCATGCAGTTTAGCTTTGATTTTTCATGTTCAGATTTTTTCATAAGATTTCTTTCCATAATAAACATAAATGCATTAAATTTTGCTTGTTAATCATTCAATCCAAAATTCATAATAACAAAATTAGAAAGTAATAACATGATTTAGATTTTGTGATATATATGTACTATTAACCATAATAAGGATGGATTATATAAGGAAGCCAAATACCCATTTTTATCACAACTTAATGTGACTGCATTGATTAAACAACTCCTTGCTAAAGTAGATTTGCCACCTGGTGGGATATAGGTCAAGGTTTGCATATGCTGCTTGGCATATGCGAAGAGCATGCAGTTCAGCTTTGACTTTACCCATTCAGATTATTTTCATAAGATTTTTTTTCATAATACAAGTAAATTTATGAAATTCAGCTTGTTAACTATTTAATGCGAAATATGTAATTATAAAATTAGAAACTAATAACAAGACTTATATTTTGTCATATATATATATATATATATATATATGGTGCAAACCTTGAGTTGCATCACTTATATTATACCCCACCACATGCACATAGCCACACACATACATATATATACATACATCACAAGAAAATCCACATGCAAAGTTGATGAAGTCCAATCTATAGAAATTTAAAAGAAAATGTCTCATGCTCTTATTTTTATGGGAGGGTACATGAGAAACCTAACTCCCTGAAATCTGCTCTTGATCAGCCCCCATTTACTCATTGGAGAAATCTAGAAGATTATTTTGTCCACATTTGGGGCAATTAAGGGCATTTTTAGGGAGCATCACAAACATAAAACATGTCGGACAACCTTTTACGACCACTGTTATCGCTTCTATTTCTTCATTGCTCTCTTGTAGGGTCAAACATGAATTTTCTTGGGACGAAGTGTCATGATATTCTCCTCCTTGAACCAATGGATTCATGGAGGCATTGAGAAGACGAAAATCATTCTGCCCAATCACTTCATATATCCTTCTGTAGTATAATTCTCCGGTCTAATATACAATAGCATAGATTGTGCCAATAATAAATGAATTAATACTCTAAATGAAAATACATTACACATTACCATAGAATGTTTTGCAATAATACTCCCTCTATCTCATAGCAGTCTTCTGGATTAGAAATATAAAATGAACAATTCTGATATAGACAATTAATATGTAACAAAGAAGTGCATGGAATATTACCTGAAGATCAAGGAATCTTTCATATCCAGTATGAACAACATTGGATCTGTCAATATCAACATGATAATTCATGCGGCCAGTGTGTACAATAAAAAATAGAACCATGGTTGGAACGGCTCGTTGAACATCTTCTATAGTAAATCTTCGAGAATATCCAGAATGATTATTTTGTGTTGACAATGTAGGTAGCCCACCACTGGAAGCACCATTTGTGCGATGATGGGACATTTTTCCTATGAAAAATAGATCAAAATAAAGGTTGAATTGAACCACAATGAATAAAATGTGATAGTATAATTTTCTCTCATTTAGTTAGTAAACAACTAATGTGAAACATGAAAAACATAGATCAAACAAAAATAACATAGTAAAAAAATACAAACGATGTGATTCATTTATCTTTGTATAGACCACCTGCCGCCTTCTTATTCTCCTTTATGCTTCAATTGAATGAAATTGGGGCCATCGAAAAGCTTCTTGATCAAAAAAGAAAGAGAGATTTGAAGCAAGTTTGGAAGGAGGAGCAAAAATTACCTTCCCGTTATTCATCCACCTCACGTTGACTTCTTCATGCTCTTCATTCACATATTTAAGACAAACGGTGACCTGGTATAAAAGCATTGATGAATGAAATCTTTTCAGCTGGGAGGCGCGTGCTTACTTTGATATTTTCTTATTAATCACGATAATTTTATGAATAAAAAATTTACATTTTTCATATTTATTACCTTATAATTTATCAGTAATAATTGTGTCTTAAAGACAAAGTTCCTTGAGAAAATTATTATAAAAAAATCAACTCTTCTAGCCTTAAATATCTATGTGTTTTCTTTCATAGATTAATGGCAATACAAAGTGCAAAATATGTGGTAAATGGAGTAATTTGTTGAAAACAACAATAACAACAACCATAAGAATAGCAAAATTGTATAAAATGTATAAGACTTTGCACCTTAGTATAACTTATAGTATGTTCAAGTGATGCAAAATAATTAGTAATGTTTCACTTCTTTGTTTTAACTTTTTTTTAACAAAACTATATGTAGTTGGAACAATAGCATCAATAACTTGGATACAAAATTTGGGGAATTTAAAAGGCCAAAAAAAATCAAATTTAGTGTTTATCTTCATCTTTCTTGTGCTATTTTTTTTATTCCAAATGTAGCAAAAATATGCTCAAAATGAAAAGTTAAAATAAATACTAATGCTTGTTCAAAAATGGATAATTTATGAGGTTTAACTTTTAGTTATTAAAAGAATGAAACGTATATAGGAGTGGTTGGCTGCTCTAAATTTGGAAATACGGTCTTTGTGCTAGTATGCAAAGTGTCATGGCTCCTTAAATGAAGATAAGACTAGAGATTCAAGCCCTCCTCTCCTTGTAATCTCACTTCATGTACCTTTATTATGTCTCTCTATTTGAAGAAATGAGCATTCTTCCATTCATTATTAATCTCAACATCATTGTTGTACAAGTGGTAATTCCCCTTTTTCTCATTTTTACTACAATGGTAGTGGAATCTTAACTTACAAAGAAAAGTTAGCAAGGGTTTCTCTAACACCCATAATCTTGAATTTTTCAGCAATAAAATTGAGTTTTGATTTTATATTCATTGCGTTTTTTAGACCATGAAGTTTACCACTTAGATGTAGGACTCATGGAACAAATTGTACGTGTATTGGATTTAACATCCTCGATTTTTTTGCAAATTTTCTGCTATTTTCTACTCATATTTTTGACTGGGAAATCTAACACATCGGTGTATCTATTTTCATAATTGACCTTGATATGCATAACCAAGAGTCGGGAGTGGTGTTTAGTTGCAGGTCATGGGGCCTTAACGCGCCATAGAAACTATCGGCTTGAAAATGGGAGAGAAAAGAAAGTGATATGAAGGAGAAAGAAACAGAAGAAATGAGAGAAAATGAAAAAATGGACCAGGCGCACTACCCGTAGGCGAACCAGAAAGGGGGAAGTCCCCCTTCCTTCTGTGAGGCTGGAGGTAGAGCCACCATTGGTCATCGGCTTCTGCCCGACTGGCCCCGCCTAGTGACGCTGGTGCTGCAACCCCAGCTTGGCCTCACCAGCCATCAATCCCTCTTCCTCCCTCTTTCCCCATTTTGGTCTGGTGAACCATGTCCTTCTCCCTATCTATTGACGCCGCCAGCCGGATGACCTCCAGCTCACCGCCATAGCTCCGCCTCGACCAGGACAACGTTTGAGCACCACTGTCCTGGCCTCCCTGGCCCACCTTTGCCGACATGAGGTAAAACCCTCTCTGCCCCTCTTTCCCCCCTTTTGTCTCTATGTGTTGCAACTGCTGAAAGTGCCGCCAGTGCCTGGCCTGAATTGCCACCTTCCTCGGCCCCCTCCTCTGCCTATTCCGATATAAGTGAAATTTCTCTATTTGCTTGATTTTTTTCTGCCATTACTTTTCACTATCAGCCACCACCTACTAATCAGCCTCTAGATTGCCACCTCAAGCCGACAACAGTGAGGTGCTAAGGTTTGGTCTCCCTTGCCCCGATTGGTTCTAATCCACTCGATCGACTAACCTATGTCGGACTAAAGTTTGCCCCTTTTTCTCTGGCAGAGTCCATTTTCCGCCACTGAACGTTGGACGACATCGGGCAATGTCCATTCGGCTCGCCAAGATCCAATGATTGCTGAATTACCGCTGTCTCCCAGGTTTGGCTCCTGGCCCCATCCGGCCGTTCGTGGCCCGGCGACAGCGTGTCTGTAGCCATAGCTCGACACATTGTCGCCCTAGCTAAATTAAGTCCCTTTGTTACTTCTAACCAGCAGTTCTATCACCATTGACGTTGGCCAGTGGATAGCCGCGATGCCGGGTTGACCCAACAACGGCAAGAGGTCACCGCTCCCGGCCTCCCCTGCAGACCTTGTGCTCAAACAAGATGCCCCAAGCTTCAAGGTATATCTCTGGCCACCGTCAAGAGGACCCCGCTTCAGCCCAAGGCCAACCTATCTAGTCTGACACTGCGTGGACTTGGTCTGCATGTTCGATCGACGTGGACTTTGCCCTGGCCCAGTGGCGGCAAGATCTAGCACTTCTGGCTTGCTTCAACCTCTACATCTCCACTTTCCCTTACGCGCAACCCAAAACCTTGGGCAAGAGTCTCTGAATCCCAGTCCTTCCAAGGGGAATTAACATTATCGGCCACTAGCCTTAGGTCAGTGAAGCTTGGCAGCTACCATGACCTGATTCTCTGCCTTAAATTGTGCTTGATGCACAATCGCCAGTACAATGGTTTGGTTGTAGGTGGTGATTGGAGATGTTGCCACCTTTGTTGGCCACCTACTCCGAGTCTTAGTGCCTCAAATTTTGCTTGGGAAATTGCCACCAGCAAACCCCCATCTCTTCTGTGACTGACCACTTCAACACCCTAAAAGACCACCCTTTTTAGGGTTTGGCCGTGATAGTGCATGTATGTGTTGTTTAACAGCCAATCCCACCTGTGAGTGGTTGGATCCTGCTCCCATTGGCGTGAGTCGCATTGGGATAGCAACCTGCCCCCTTGGCTACCCTTTTGCCATGCGTGTAGTGATCACACATGCAGTTTAAGTTAAGGGCACCACCCTTGTGGCATTTGATGATTGACTGAGACCACACTAGTCAATATGATCGCTCAATCCCTTCTCCATCCCTCCAATGTCTGTGAGTACACTACCAAGCCCTCTGCCCATTGATGTGGCTCCGACAATGCAAAATTATTGTTGCTGGGGTTGGTTTGCGGCCCATTTTAACGTCTTGTGGCTAACAAAGTGTTTTTAGTAGTTGTCAACCTCCAATTAGACACCCCCCATTATGTGATCTTTTTTCCATTTCTAGTGGCACAACCTTGTGCCCAGCCGCCCTAGTGCACCCAATGTTTTGCTTAGAGTGATATTAGCCCAACCTTGCCTAGATTAATTCCGGCATCTTTGAAAATCCTTGGGACAACAACTCTCTTAGTGCGATGCTTTTGGCCACCAATTCCACCATCGACGCTGCCACCATCATGTGCTCGCCATCAAACTCATGTTGATTACAAAGTAGGGGACCTTGAACTCATAATTTTATGATAGCATGTTTTGATTGAGTAGTAGCATATTAGGAGTTTATAACTTAATGCTTTGCATGATAAATGCTGATTAAATGAGCATATTTATATATGTGAACTATGCGTATGCTAGTGAACACTAAGGGTATGATAGTAATTAGTAGTTGATGAATTATATGTATGTGACTAGAGCACGTAATAAATATGTGTGGTTGATGGGCATGAGTATGTGTATTTGATTGTAAGTTTGTTGAAGGGGTATTTCAAAGATTATGAAGTAGAAACTGCAACAATATACCGGGTGAGGGAAGATGTAAGATTAATGAATGAAGGTTGGACTTGATGAGATTAGAGGATTGGTCTGGATTGAGTCGGATGGTACATTGGGGCAACGAGCATGAGACTTAGGGGATGCAAGAATTTAGAAGACTTAAGGTTCGAAGCGTCTATGGGGGATTGTGAGTTAATAAAGGTGACAACATAATTGTACATGCATAATGTACATAATATGAATTGTAATAGAAAAACAATGAGTAAGGAATTAGTAAGGGTTTTATGGCTAAATTTTAGTCTAAAGGGTTTCATTTGAGGAGTTCGAGTAAGATGATTTGGTTTTAAGGTGAATGGTACAGGAGGTAAAGCTATAAGTAGATGATGGTAAGAGTATGTTGGTGTAGAGTTTGAGTTTGAAAAGTAAAGCTATGCAGAGATCCATAAGATTGTAAGGGCAATAGTGAGTTTTGAAATGGAATGGATGAGTTAAGTGAAGTAGTTAACCCTTATAGATTAAAGCTTAAGGATGGGCATGGTTTTACCTTGGTTGGCTAATGGATGTAAGACGAAAGTAGTTCTGGGCATAATTATATATGCATAAGTTACATAATATGAACTTGAATGGTAAGTAACCCTAATTTGATAACATTATGAGTTGAGACTGAGGGTTTCGACAGATTAAGTTTCTTATTTGAGCCAGTCGATAAGTAATTGGTTGAGCCTTCTTCCATGTCTAGCCATGGTGTTATCCTACGGGTTTTGGTCTTGGTGCTATATTTTGGCCTAGGCATTTGATGCTCTATAGGAGCACTGTAAGCTTCTGCCCTTCATGGGCATTGTATGTCTTTTTGCCTATAGATGACACTATATGTTCTGCTCAAGAGTGGCACGGTAAGATTCCTGCCTAAGAGTGGCACTTTATGATTTTCGCCCTTAGTTAGCACTGTATTGCCATTAGCTGGCACTGTATGGCCCCAGAGAGTGGGCATTTGCACGCTCAGGTAAATCGTATCATGGACCTGCTCTTACCTGTTTGATCATGTGCCCCATGAGCCTAGTGTGCCTTGCCTTCAAAAAAGTCCATGATGTTTAGTTGCTCCCCAGAGGTTAAGGTAGTGCCTCAGTTGCATTCCTTTCATTTTCGACGCTAGAGCTTATTAATTGTAACGAGTTTAAGTTGTCGATAGTATATGTACGACAATATGAGTAATCTTATGAGTAAGAGTAAAATTGTATGAGTAAGGTCGTATAAGTAAGTTTGTATGAGTAAGGTTATATGAATATGTGTGTGTTGTATGTGTAAGTGTACAATTGTATGAGTAAGTTGGTAAGACTCTGATTCAGAGTGTAAGTGTAAGAGTATGCCATAAGAATAAGTATAAGTTTAGCTAGTGTGATGATTTGTGTGTGAGACATTGTTTCATATATTTCTTGCTTCATGTGTAGTTTCATGAATGCAACTATGTAGGAACTTACGAAGTTCATTGATTTGTTTCCCCTACTGGGTATGAAAATACTCATTTTTTCTATTTTTTAGGCCCTTGGTCTAGAGGCTTTTGTAGGTTGATCGAGAGCTTTTTGGATTGGACTTTATTCCTCGTGGTGGACCGTTCTTCCTCGACCTGTAGTACTGTGGTCACGTAGTGAGGCTAAGTTGTTTTTTGTGACACGATCTCATGTATTGAGTAAGGTGAGGGTATTTTCTTCTAGAATTGTGCATATATGTATGATTTAGAACTCAGACTGTTGAAGAACTTGTACTCAAAGAGGCCTAGGATGTATTTATTTTTAAAGATCATGGTCATGGCATGTTTCATTTTTATATTTTCATTTTGAGACCGTTGGTTTGGATGCACGATGAATTAACTTGTCAAACTCGTTTTCATATGTTTCAAATTTTGTAGTTTCCTTTGATCTACATATGTATTTTCAAAAAAAATATAGTAAATTTTAAAGTAAACATATGGAAAAAAACCTCGGGTGTGACATTGTAGGATTTACAAGTTTTAATTGGTGTTATTTTTAGAGTTGGTTGATGGGGGGTGATAAGAATAGATGATGGTTAGGAGAAAAAACAATAAATTGGGAAAACTCTTCCCTTGACATAACCCATACAAACTTAGAACCTCAGATTTAGTTCATACTTCTTATGAATCCAAGTTTGTTGTGGATTGTGGGACCCAAGGGTGGAATGATGGAAAGTGGAAAAGTTGTGGGTAAACAAGGTGAAAGTCGGATTGAAAGGGCAGAAGAGTGGTGTTGTAAGGGATGTATCAGTGATTGATGAGAAGTTGCCATGGCTTAAAGCACAAACTCCATAATTGATCTTTGATCTTGGAATGGTGGTGATGATGAAGCATAAACAGGGTAAACATTGGATTGAAAGGGGAGAAGTTCATAATGAAGGGGAAATAACATACCAAGAGGACAAATGGATGAGTTTAAATATAAACATTCATTCACTAATTGCAGTTAGTGCATAACTCTTATATTAAATATATTGAAGGATTTTCTTACCCATTGATGTGGTGTCAATTCTTAAAATTCATGTGTGTGAAGAGGAGAGGTGGGGGGGGGGGGGTGGGGGGTGGTAGAGCAACTAGATGAAATTGTCATAAATTATAATCAAGTAGTGCCTTTTCCCAACAATTTGGGGTCGGCGACATGGATCTTACGCCTCCATTCTAGATTGTTTTGTGCCAACTCTTTTGTAAGAGATAGCATAGTCATATCCTTCCTTATTAATTCCATCCAAAGTTCTCTTAGTCTCCATCTCCCTCTTTTGACATCATTTACGTAAAACCCTTCCAACATTCTTACTAGGGTATCCATTGGTCTTCTTTGTACATGTTCATACCAACGCAACCTACACTCTCTGAGCTTCTCCCCTAAAGGTGTTACCCTTAAGTTTTCATGTATATACTCATTTATGATCCTATATTTCCTAGTTATTCCACACGTCTACCTTATCATCCTCATTTCAGCTACATTTTGTTTATCTATATGACTTTTCTTTGGTGCCCAATATTCTGCTACATAAAGTATTGCAGGGCTAATAGCAGTTTTATAGAACTTACCTTTAAGCCTAATTAGGACTCACCTATCACACAAAACTCTAGATATTGCCCTCTATTTTACCAACCTCGCATTAATCATATGTACCACATCACAAGTAATATCTCCCTCTTTATGGATAATGGAGACCAAATATCGGAATTGCTCACATCTTGGCACTTCTTGTCTATCTATTCAACTAAAGTTCTACCTATAGTTTTACTATCCTTAATGTTAAATTTCATATAATTCATCTTTGTCTTGTTTATTTTAAGACCTTTTAATTCTAGAGCTTCCCTCTATAATTCTAGTTTGACATTTAACCTTGCTATAGTCTCATCAACTAAAACTACATCATTTGCAAAAAGTAGCCACCAAGGTATCTTATCTTATATATGTGCAGTTAGTTCATCAATAACTAGAGCAAAAAGATAAGCACTTAAGGCTAACCCTTGATATAGACCTACTTTGACCGAAAACTCTTTAGTTTCTCCCCCAATTATTCATATGTTGGTCTCTACTCTATTGTACATATCTTTAATAATATCAATGTAACCTCTTATAACTCCCTTCTTCATGTCACTCCAAATTAACTCTCGAGGCACTCTATCATAAGCTTTTTCCATAGCAATAAAGGTCATATAGAGGTTTTGTCTCATATTCTTATACTTTTTAACTAATTGTTGTAACAAGAAGATAGCGTTGATTGTTGACCTCTCTGACATGAAACCAAACTAGTTCTCAGTTACTTTAGTTACTTTCCGTAAGCATCCTTCAATCACTTTCTCCCATAACTTCATAGTATAACTCATAAGTTTTATACCCTTATAGTTTGTACAACTTTGGACATCCCATTTATTTTTATATAGCGGAATAAGGGTTCTTATCCTCCACTCCTTTAGCATCCTCTTTGACTTCCAAATATTGTTAAATAACTTAGTCAACCAAGTTAAGTCAACACCCCCAAGGCACTTCCAAACTTCAATAAGAATGCCATCAGGTCCTAGTGCTTTACCTTTCTTCATCTTCTTTAAGGTAACTCCTACCTCCTCTATTGTAAATATCATAAAATAAGTTATATCCTTAACAAGACTAGACTTAATATCAAGACCACCACCATAATCTTCATTCAAAAGCTACTAGAAATACCCTCTTTATTTGTCCTTAATTTCTTCATCATTTACTAAAACCCTTTGATCGTCACTCTTAATGCATCTAACTTGATCTATGTCCCTACTTCTCTTCTCTCTTAACTTAGCTATCTTATAAATGTCCATCTCCCCCTCCTTCAATCCTAATCTATTGTACAAATCATCAAATGCTTTAAATCTAACTTCACTCACTACTTTTTTGGCCTCTCTTCTAACCCTAATATAAATCTTCCAACTCTTGCTACTTTTACATTCTTGCCACTCCTTTAAAGAATATTTCTTTTCCTTGAGAACTCTTTGCACTTCCTCACACCACCATCATGTTTCCTTCATTACATCATTTCTCCTCCTTGCTTCCCCGAGCACTTCTTTTCCCAACTTTTTAATACAATTAACCATATTACCTCACGTTGTTAGTTCTTCATCCAACTACCAGTTTCCTTCCACTCTCCATCTCTCTACAAAGGTATTGAGTAATTCACCCTTCAAATTCTACCACTTTATCTTAGGCTCTACTTTATCATTTCTTTACTTCCTCCATCCCTTCATGTGGACATCTAAAATAACTAATCTATGTTGTAGTCCTAAAGGTTCAATGGGAACAACTTTACAATCCTTGCACTGTTGGACCATGGTATGTGCTCGGGCCCGGTTTGGTCCAACGTTGTCACAGTTTGGGTGAATGGGTATGGGTCATGGGATCCAAGGGTGGTGGTGGCAGTCACGCCAACCCCACATGTGCCATTGTTACACTAATTCGATTGGGATCCACTGACATCACACATGCATACTAGGCATTCGATTGGGTCATGTATTAACACGTTGTGGGGCCCAAATGCTCGAATTAAGTGTTGAGGGTGGGACCCATGGTTAGCAAGGGGTCAACCCTGTCGCGGGCTTGGTCATGTGTAGGGGGTTCAGGCCTCCGCGGGCTTTGAGAGGTAGAGCTCGCTACTATTGTATCTGACCTTCTTAATGTAAGCCAGAGATCATAGTGGGGAAAGCCCATTAGAAGAAAGCCCAACTTTAGGCCCAACTGAAAGGAGGAAATGAGGAAGGGTATATGTAGGGAAAAGGGGAGAGGAGTGCCCTAAGTAGTTGCTCGCCCCCTCTCCTCCTCTCCCTCTCCCAATCAGCCGCCCCTCTCCCTCTTTCTCAAGTGTGGCCATCACTTGGTTTTGTTGGATAAACCTGTTGGCTGCCCTCTTCCTCTCCTCTCCTTTGATCCATGACGAGGCTAACGAAGGTGGTGGATCTCCTTTCTGGTTGGAGTATCAAAAGCGAGGCTTTTGGGGCGATCCCTGCTGAGAAATCAATCCATGTGAAAGGGCTTTTGAAAGATCAACACATAGAGGTAATCTCCTTTCCATGGGCTTATTTTTCTTGAGATTGTGTGTGCGGGCTGATCTTTTTGGAGGGTGTGCAAGGGCTGGACAGCCCAGGTCAGTATGTTTTTTATCCGATTTGTATTCTTAATTGCATGATCTATTTGATTGGATATGTTTATTGCTCATTGATTTGGGATTTATGCATGATTGTTGTAGTTTAATCTTAAAGGCTAATTTTTTTATTGGTGCACCACCCCTATCCCACCGTTATTCTACTGGTCCGGCCACTCTTCAGTGGTATCAGAGCCTAGGTGGAGGTCGTTGGTCGCTGATTCAATCAAAAATCGGTTTTGATCACCCGATCCAGGTTTTGCATGCTAGAATTGGGGATTTTGTGAAATTCATTAATCTACTAGATCCAATCATAGGACTTTTATTTTTAAGTTTAAATTGGATATATATTTGACTATGTTGATTGATTTGAATGCTAGAATTGATGTGATTTTGAGTTTAATTAAAATTGCATGTTTGTATGCTTATAAGGGCAAAATAGTCAATTCAGCTTTGAATTTTTTGCACAATTAATTCTCTGATATTGTTCTTGGCACACACCCTATTGTTGATCAGAAAGAGTTAATTGATTTATTTTTTATTTAAATAAATTAAGTTTGCGAATTATAAAGGTGTGAATTGACCGTTTTAGCCCTAGGGGCATTTTGGTCAATTCACAGTTGCTGTGTGTGTTCTAACAATTCTCTGTCCAGAATTGTTGTTCACTAATTTAAATAATCTTTTTTAAGTTGCTGTGTAAAATTTTTGGTGTGTATTTAAGGGAAAAGACCAAAACATCCCTAGGGATATTTTGGTAATTTTGCACCTAAATTTTTCTGAACAGAAATATAAAATTTCAGTAGCCTCTAAATTGTTTATTTGCTACATTTAAGTGTTGAGTAGAATGTTTAAGGGATTCTAAAATCATGAAACACCTAGATAACCTAATTAGGGTAACTTCCTTAAGGGGGTTAATGTGACAACCCAGATCCGAGGTAAATTTTATTGTTAGAATTTTTATATATTATTAGGACATTATTTTGTTTTCAGGACTTAAATGAATGTTGTAGAACTTTAAAAAAAGAACTTAAAGATTTTTGAAACATTTGATTCGGAGATAGTGACCGTATGTAGCAATCGTGGAAGCGTGCATCATAAGCGGGCCCATGATAAAACTACGGTAAAACCTATCCTTAAGTGGTCTTGTTTCGAAGGGCTCGTCGATACGAGTCCGTCGATACCAAGAACGTATAATTCCGAAATATAGGTAAAAAGTTATGGCTATTTTAAGTTTTGAAAAAGAAAAAAAAAAGGAAAATAATATTTTATTAACGGCTGACGCAAGCATTGCGTCAGCCGGGTTTTTACCGCGCGATGCGCGACATCGCGCGGTTTGACCGTGCGACGTGGTGTCACGCGGTTCGTCCGTGCGGCGGGCCCGGGACCTGCGCGCGGGTCCTCGCCGCGCGGTGTACCGCACGGCGCGTGGAACCGCGCGGCCCGCGCGGACCACGCGCCGTCCGCGGCCGGACCGCGCGACACGCGGAACCCGCGTGTCGGGTTCCGTGTTGCGGCGCGGGATCGCGCGACACGCGCGATTCCGCGTGGCGGAATCGCGCAGCGCGCAGTTCCGCCGCGCGACGCGTGGCAGACACGCGTCGCGCATCGCCCGGTCCACCTCGCCTATAAATACGCCGTCATTTCATTTTTTACCATTCACTTCCACCTCCAGTCAAAGCTTCTGACCCTCCGTTCTAAGCTGTTTTAAGTCCGTTTCAACCCGTTCAAAAAGCGTTCCTAACTAAATCGACTGTGCCGGACGCTGTGACGGGGCCAGATTTTCAATACAAGCCTTCTACAAGCACGAAATTTCTACCCCCATTTTAAGGTAGGGAGTCTTAAACTCTAAATTTATGCTCTACGTGTATACTTTGTTTCTTTATGGATCATTTTTAGTCAATAGTATATCTCTTCTTACGTTTTCAAAAAAAAAAAATATTTTATGCACATCATGGCATGATATATGTGTTTTCTGGGGAGTTCTAGGGTTATACCTAGAACAATATTTTCTGGATACCTACCGAAGGAAATATCGGTATTAGGCACGTGCATATAGGTATGGAGTATCATGGGAAAACTCCAGCCTTCTGAGCTTCCGGTTGCCCCATGAGCGTCGGAGGAACGCTGTCGGTATCACGGCTCTGGATTTCTCGTCATCGGACGAACCGACATTTTTTTATTGGTTTCTGAATCAGTTATGCAAAAATTATTACGATCTGTTACTTAGCATTAAATTAGATTTTAATCCTACCTACTGGGTATAAAAATACTCACCCACCCACAGAATCTGCAGGTAGTAAAACTAACCCGGAGGGGTCATCCGAAGAATTCTCTGTTTAGTCTCTTTTACTTTTCTACCTCTGTAATATTATATTTTTAGACTTGCTTGAATCTTGTAATTAATAATATGAACGTTCTACATACGGTGTACTACGGACTGAATTCGACTCTTCGACTACGATATATATATATATATATATATATATATAGATATATATATATATATATATATATATATATATATTTTTTTGCTATGTGTCAACTCCGATTTTCTTATGTGTTAGGCTGACTTATGTTTGTACGGCGGACCGTTATGTTCGGTTTCATATGCAATGTCGCATGTGCCGAACTAGATTATAATTACATGAATTACGACGTGTATTATTTCTAGCGGTCGCCACACTTGGTATCGGAGCACTTGACTCCACTGTTCGTAGAACAGTTAATATTTGTTTTTCTTAGGTAATAATGTAGTAATTATATTTAATATTTTCTTATGCAGTGATATGTTTTAAAATATTAGTTCAGTTAATGGGAAAATCGAAAATGAAACTTATTTCGGGATCTTTATATCACATGTCAGCCCGAAAACCACCACCGAGAAAAAGCAAAAAGAATCACAGTATGGCAGAATCCTCAAACAATTCAGACATTACCACCGCCTTTCCCCAGAATAGCGACGGTGTTCAGGAAATAGTTAATATTCCTGACACACCTCTCTCTGTAGACGAGGTACTAAACATTTCTGACACAACCGTTGAAATTGAGGACACATCAGAAGAGGATGAGCCATTAGAAGAGGACCTCATGGAGGAGGACATATTTGGGGAGGAGGAGGACCCTGTGGAGGAGGAACCGTTGGAAGAGAACCCGTTAGAAGAGGACCCGGTGGAGGAGGGCATATATGAGGAGGACCTATCTGAAGAGGAAGACCCCGTGGAGGAGGACCCATTAGAGGAAGATCAGGTAGAAAAAGGAGCATTGAAAGCAGATCCTATGGATGATGAATACTTCTGGAACAGCATGATGATTAACATTCAGGAGGAGGGCGAGATAGTTGAGAATGTGGGCGAAGAGCAATTGATGGACGTCCAAGGAGGGGAAAATGTGATTAGGGGAGAAGGGGTGTATAACCCTATGAGAGACATTGATCTAAATGTCTTACCCCCGGAAGCGGAAGAAATGGCAGAAGCGGAGAGTGCGCAATGGGGAGATAGGGGAAAAGGAGTAGTATGGTACACAGACCAACTACCAGAAGTCTGTGTGCTATGCGAGCAGAGAGGGCATCACTTCTGTCAGTGCCCATGGTACACATTGTCACTGCCTGAACTATGCCCTATCTGCGAGAAGGACGGACATTACTTCTTCCAATGCCCTTATAAGAAATTTTTCCCTTGAACGCCTGAATGTGTAGTTTGCGCTTAAACGTTCTTTTGGGTGCTTTCTCAAGTGTAGTCAATACACTTCTTTTGAACGTTTGTCGCGTGTCGTAGATAGAATCTTTTGGCTTTTCAAGTGTAGTCAATACACTTCTTTTGTACGTTTGTTGCCTGATATGACTAGAATCTTTTGGCTTTTCAAGTGTGTTCTATACACTTCTTCTGTACAAATATAAATACGAGAATGGTTATATATATATACACCTCTAGTTTACAAAAATTTCTTGTGAATTTAAGGTTATTACGATCCGCTCAAAATGTCTTCTGACAAAGAAGTACAAGTGTCTGACGATTCAGCCCAAGCCGAAAACACTTGCTCAAGACACGGTAGTACCCGAAAATAACATGGATACTTTCCTTGACCTGATGATTCAAAGGATGACTCAGCATTTACAGACTCAAGGACTCCAACCCAGCCCTACTCATTTAAGTAACTCTAGGGAATTGATCAAAAGTAGTCATACCGAGAAGGATAATCTGCTTGAGCGTTTTAAGAAAATCGCTCCAGAATTTTCTGGAGTAGATGGACCAGAGGCTGCTGAAAAGTGGATGTTCGAAGTCGAACGAATTTTTAAGGCATTAAAAGTTCCAGAAGATAGGAAAGTGGATGTAGCCACTTTCGCTATGATAGGAGAAGCAGCTTTTTGGTGGCCATCAGCAGAACGGAATTTCTTTCCAAATAGAGGAAATATCAAGTGGGAAGAATTCAGAGAAGTATTATACAACAAATATTTTCCGCCTCATGTTCAGGAGAAGAAAGAAAAAGAATTTCTGGATTTGCAACAAGGTAGTATGACCGTCTTTCAGTACGAAAACAAATTCGTCCAACTACAACGCTTTGCTCCTGAAATCTGCTCAACAGAGTTAAAGAGAGCCCGAAAATTTGTTAGAGGGTTACATAACGGGCTTCGCAGTCGAATAGTAGGATTTCAACCCACAACTTTGGCTAAAGCTGTGGAATTAGCTTCACTATTGGAACAAGAATATCAGGAATTCTTAGCAGAGAAAAAGGATCGTGGACAAGGGAGCCGAATGGAAGATCGAAAGAGAAAACTTACAACCTCTAATCAATTCAATAACCAAAAATTTCAAAGAACCTCTAGACCGCCGCCCCAAAACCAAAAAGAGAAGAAATTAGAAAAATGCTCCAAATGCAACCGATTTCATCCTTTGGGGATCTGTTACCTCACTGAGAGGCGATGCTTCGCATGTGGGGACCCTGGGCACCAGATCAAAGATTGCCCCACAAAGAAAATCAAAGAAGAGATCAAACCGGAGCAAAAACCAAAGGCGTAGGGGAGAGTGTTTGCTATTACTACAGAAGAAGCTCAAACTTCAGCAGGAGTTATACAAGGTACACTTCTAATTTTGGATAAAGTTGCTAAAGTTCTAATAGATCCAGGATCAACACATTCTTTTATATCCTGCGATTTTGTCTTAAGTACAGATTATCCAGTTATGGAACTAGGATATATCTTAGAAGTGTCAACTCCTGTAGGAAAAACTATTATAGCTCAAAATTTTGTACAAGATGTGTCCATAATCTATGACAACCATAAATGGAAGGCTAACTTGATACTCTTAAGTATGAACGATTACGATGTCATCTTAGGAATGGATTGGTTAGCTGATAATGAAGCATTGGTGGACTGTAAGAAAAAGAATGTAATATTCAATAATCAAGGAGAGGAATATACCTTCCATGGAAATAGAGAACCTTCAGGAGTATGCCTTATTTCTGCCGTAAAGGCACAACACTTGATATCTAGAGGGTGTCCAGCGTATCTTGCAAATATAATCTTGGAAGAATCATCTTCTCCCAAGATAGAGGATATTGAAGTTATAAGGAACTTTTCAGATGTGTTTCCTGAAGATCTTCCAGGGGTACCACCAAAGAGAGAGATAGACTTTAACATTGATTTAATGTCAGATACAGAACCTATCTCCAAGGCACCCTATAGAATGGCCCCTGCAGAACTAAAGGAATTAAAGAATCAATTGCAAGAGCTATTGAGCAAAGGATTCATCCGACCGAGTGTCTCACCTTGGGGAGCTCCAGTCCTTTTTGTCAGGAAAAAGGATGGATCATTAAGACTGTGCATAGATTATAGAATGCTTAACTCGGTAACTATTAAAAATAAGTATCCTTTACCCAGAATAGATGATTTGTTTGATCAATTACAAGAAGCAAAAGTTTTCTCAAAAATAGATTTAAGATCTGGATATCATCAGTTGAGAATACGGGATGAAGATATTCCAAAAACAGCATTTCGTACCCGCTATGGACACTATGAATTTATAGTGATGCCATTCGGATTGACGAATGCTCCTGCAGCATTCATGGATCTTATGAACCGAGTTTTTCGACCTTATTTGGATAAATTCGTGATTGTTTTTGTTGATGACATATTAGTCTATTCTTCCACTCTTGAAGAACACCAAGCACACTTACAAATAGTTCTTCAAACCTTGAGAGATCATCAGCTATATGCTAAGTTAAGTAAGTGTGAATTTTGGCTGAGTAAGGTTGTATTCTTGGGTCATGTCATTTCTAGCAATGGAATATCAGTAGACCCTACCAAGATCGAAGCAGTATTAAAGTGGGAAAGGCCCAAAACTGTTACGTAAATTAGAAGCTTCTTAGGACTTGCTGGTTACTATCGAAGATTTATCCAAAATTTCTCGAAGATAGCTTTACCTTTAACAAAGCTAACAAGAAAAGGAGTGCGGTTTTTGTGGAATGAGGAATGTGAGAAGGCATTTCAAGAATTGAAACAAAGATTAACCACCACCCCGGTTTATCCTTACCAACTGGTAGTGGAGGGTTTATAATTTATAGTGATGCCTCAAGAATGGGTCTTGGATGTGTCTTGATGCGAGAATGAGAAGGTGATAGCCTATGCTTCAAGACAATTAAAGAAACATGAAGGTAATTACCCCATCCACGATCTTGAATTGGCAGCTGTAGTTTTTGCCTTAAAACTATGGAGACATTATTTATATGGAGAGAAATTTGAAGTTTTTACAGATCATCAGAGTCTGAAGTACATTTTCTCTCAAAGGGATTTAAATTTAAGGCAAAGACGATGGATTGAATACTTGAATGATTATGACTTCTCTATTCAATATCACCCGGGAAAAGCCAATGTAGTAGCTGATGCCTTGAGTAGAAAGACCACAGGAATGGTAGCTCAAATGTTGATAAAGGAATGGAGGTTGATGGAAGAGATAATAGATTTACAACCTCAATTACAATCAGGAACCAAAAAGGTAATCATAGCTAATCTGGAAATAAAATCGGAATTGATTGAGCGCATTTTAGAGGCACAAAAAGAGGATACAGAAATACAAACCTTCTTAGGTAAGCCTGATTTTAATAAACATGCTAATGAGGGCATAAGATTTAAAGCACGACTAGTAGTCCCCTGCAGCACTGAATTAAAACAAGAATTGCTGCATGAAGCTCATAGGTCTCAATATACCATCCACCCGGGAGGAACAAAAATGTACCAGATCTCAAAAGAAGTTTTTGGTGGAAAGGGATGAAAAGGGACGTTGGAGAATTTGTCTCTAAATGCCTAACTTGTCAGCAAGTTAAAGCAGAATGTCAGAAACCATCAGGTACTCTTCATCCTATTGAAATTCCAGAATGGAAATGGGAGCACATTTCTATGGATTTTGTTTCAGGCTTACCCAAGACATCGGCCGGCCATGAATCCATTTGGGTTATAGTGGATAGACTTACTAAGAGTGCCCATTTTCTTCCTTTAAAGAAATCTCAGACATTGAATGTCTTGGCCAAAATGTATATAAAAGAAATTGTGAGTCGGCATGGTGTACCCTTGTCGATCATTTCAGATCGAGACAGCCGGTTCACTTCACATTTTTGGACGAGACTTCAAGAAGAATTGGGAACAAGCCTCAGATTAAGTACAGCATTCCATCCGCAACTGATGGTCAGTCTGAACGAACTATTCAGACACTAGAAGACATGTTGCGGGCATGTGCCATAGATTGGAAAGGTAACTGGGATGAACACTTGCCACTAATCGAATTTTCTTATAATAATAGTTATCATTCCAGTATTGGTATGGCACCATATGAAGCTCTTTATGGACGACCCTGTCGATCCCCAACTTGTTGGAGTGAAGTTGGGGAAGGAAAATTGGTAAAATCAGAACTCTTACAACAATGTGTAAGTAAAGTGAAGCTTATACGCAGTCGATTAGAGACCGCACAAAGTCGTCAAAAGAGCTATGCTGATCAAAGAAGAAAAGACCTCGACTTCCGCGAAGGTGAGCTTGTGCTGCTGAAGGTATCACCAACTAGAGGAGTTATGAGATTTGGGATGAGAGGAAAGCTAAGTCCTCGATTTGTAGGACCATTTGAGATTCTTGACAAAATCGGACCAGTAGCTTACAGATTGGCATTACCCCCTCAGTTGGACAAGGTCCATAATGTATTTCATGTATCCATGCTTCGCAAGTATATACAAGACCCTTCTCACGTTTTAGATCAAACAATGATTACCTTGGAACCTGATTTGACATTTGAAGAGAAGCCTGTCAGAATATTGGATCGAAAAGAACAAATCTTGAGGACAAAAAGGATTCCATTAGTCAAAGTGTTATGGCAGCACCATTCGTCAGAAGAAGCCACGTGGGAATTGGAAAGTGAAATGGTAAAGAAATATCCTGAGCTTTTTGATGAATAGCAAGTTTAATTTCGAGGACGAAATTCTTATAAGGAGGGAAGAATGTGACAACCCAGATCCGAGGTAAATTTTACTGTTAGAATTTTTATATATTATTAGGACGTTATTTTGTTTTCAGGACTTAAATGAATGTTGTAGAACTTTAAAAAACGAACTTAAAGATTTTTGAAACATTTGATTCGGAGATAGTGACCGTATGTAGCAATCGTGGAAGCGTGCATCATAAGCGGGCCCACGATAAAACTACGGTAAAACCTATCCTTGAGTGGTCTTGTTTCGAAGGGCTCGTCGATACGAGTCCGTCGGTACCAAGAACGTATAATTCCGAAATATAGGTAAAAAGTTATGGCTATTTTAAGTTTTGAAAAAGAAAAAAAAAGGAAAATAATATTTTATTAACGGCTGACGCAAGCATTGCGTCAGCCGAGATTTTACCGCGCGACGCGCGACATCGCGCGGTTTGACCGCGCAACGTGGCGTCGCGCAGTTCGTCCGCGCGGCGGGCCCGGGACCCGCGCGCGGGTCCTCGCCGCGCGGTGTACCGCGCGGTGTGTGGAACCGCGCGGCCCGCGCGGACCACGCGCCGTCCGCGGCCAGACCGCGCGACACGCGGAACCCGCGTGTCGGGTTCCGCGTTGCGGCGCGGGATCGCGCGACACGCGCGATTCCGCGTGGCGGAATCGCGCAGCGCGCAGTTCCGCCGCGCGACGCGTGGCGGACACGCGTCGCGCATCGCCCGGTCCACCTCGCCTATAAATACGCCGTCATTTCATTTTTTACCATTCACTTCCACCTCCAGTCAAAGCTTCTGACCCTCCGTTCTAAGCTGTTTTAAGTCCGTTTCAACCCGTTCAAAAAGCGTTCCTAACTAAATCGACTATGCCGGACGCTGTGACGGGGCCAGATTTTCAATACAAGCCTTCTACAAGCACGAAATTTCTACCCCCATTTTAAGGTAGGGAGTCTTAAACTCTAAATTTATGCTCTACGTGTATACTTTGTTTCTTTATGGATCATTTTTAGTCAATAGTATATCTCTTCTTACGTTTTCAAAAAAAAAAAATATTTTATGCACATCATGGCATGATATATGTGTTTTCTGGGGAGTTCTAGGGTTATACCTAGAACAATATTTTCTGGATACCTACCGAAGGAAATATCGGTATTAGGCACGTGCATATAGGTATGGAGTATCATGGGAAAACTCCAGCCTTCTGAGCTTCCGGTTGCCCCATGAGCGTCGGAGGAACGCTGTCGGTATCACGGCTCTGGATTTCTCGTCATCGGACGAACCGACATTTTTTATTGGTTTCTGAATCAGTTATGCAAAAATTATTACGATCTGTTACTTAGCATTAAATTAGATTTTAATCCTACCTACTGGGTATAAAAATACTCACCCACCCACAGAATCTGCAGGTAGTAAAACTAACCCGGAGGGGTCATCCGAAGAATTCTCTGTTTAGTCTCTTTTACTTTTCTACCTCTGTAATATTATATTTTTAGACTTGCTTGAATCTTGTAATTCTGTAATATGAACGTTCTACATACAGTGTACTACGGACTGAATTCTACTCTTCGACTACGATATATATATATATATATATATATATATATATATATATATATATATATATATATATATATATATATATATATATATATATATATATATATATTTGCTATGTGTCAACTCCGATTTTCTTATGTGTTAGGCTGACTTATGTTTGTACGGCGGACCGTTATGTTCGGTTTCATATGCAATGTCGCATGTGCCGAACTAGATTATAATTACATGAATTACGACGTGTATTATTTCTAGCGGTCGCCACAGTTAAGGGGTAGTTAGGGTTATTTTTAGAAAGTGACCCAAACCCTAATTATCCCTAAGGGTTATTATTAAATTAAGAGTTCTCTAAGCAATTGCCTTATTTAGAAGCGGTAAGCCTTCCATATATAGTATTAATTTTATATTCTCTGTTTTTTCCTCTGTAGTTGCACTATAGCTTCCAAGATGGTCACATTTGAATTAGGAAAGACTGAGAAGCTAAATGCTGACAACTATCTGGTGTGGAAGAGAAGGATACACCATATCTTCTTGCTCATGTAATTGAGAAGAACATTGAGCCACTGCAGAAGGTTCTTCAACTGCTTAGAAGAAAGCTTATGAAAAGTTGAGGAAGGATGATAATAAGGCTAGGTCTACAATTTTGACTTTCATGGAGCCAAAGATGGAAAGGCTCTTTGAGAAGTACAAATCTGCCAAAAAATGCTGGAAACATTTAGGTATGGGGAGCAGACTGAAGCTCATAAGATGATGTTGCACTCTAAGTATCAAAACTTTAGGATGAGGGAAGGAGATGATGTGAATGACCACTTGAGTGTCATGTCCATCGTTGCTGATGACTTGGAGACACTGGAGGACCCCATCTCTACGAGAGTCCAAGTGTCTACAATATTGAACAGCCTTCCCAAATCTTGGGAGAGTGTGGTGGTCTATCTGAATATGAGTGACTAGAATATCACAATGGAGGTTCTAACTGCCAAGCTAAGGCTTGAGCAAGAAATGAGGAACCATGTGAAGGCTTCTGGGGGTACTACTACTGCCAACTTGGCACAGAACTCCAGTAGAGGCAAGAAAGGTGGACAGAGGCCTAGTCCCTCTAACAAGAAAGCTTTCAAGAAGAAGGGGAAGAAGCCTTAGAATAAGGGCACTGGAAAAAGGAAATGACAAACCCAAAGGTGCATGTTTTAAGTGTGGCCAAGTGGGCCACTTTAAGGCTAACTATTCCCAAAAAGATGACCATTCAAGCAATGACAACAAGGGCAAGATCAAGGAGATTATGTGTGTTGTCTCTGAAGTGATGATTGCTGACATTAAGGAGAAGACTTGGTGGCTAGACTCAGGAGCTATAGTGCATGTTTCCCACTCTAGGGGAACCAAGGGAGATATGGTCAACCTGATGCCTAGCCAGAACAAAGTCTTCATGGGCAGCAACACATACTACGAGGTGGAGGCAATGGGGAACTACAGGATTCCCCTGAAAGATGGGTCTACCCTACTCCTGCTGATGTACTCTTTGCTCCCTCTATCAGGAGAAACCTGATTTCAATTCTTGTTCTGACCAAGAAGGGGTTTGAGGTTAGGTTCAAGGGGAGTAAGGCTACTATGGGGAAGGGTGGGACTGTGTTATTTACTGCTTCTTTAGTTCATGGCTTATATTGCCTATATGTAATGAACTCTTCTGAATCTAATGAAATAAGTGCTTTTGAGTATATTATAATGTTTGTGGATGATGCCCTGCTATGACATATGCGTTTGTGTCATGTTAATGTAGATAAGCTACATAGGATGTCGAACATTGGGTTGTTACCCAAAGTATCCAAAGATCTTCGTGTGTGTCAGGATTGCTTATTGAGAAAGATGAACAAGCAACCCTTTCAAAATGGACAAAGGGCAAATAAACTCTTAGGGGTGGTGTATTCTAACATTTGTGGGCCCCTGAATGTTCAGACCCACAGAGGGATCACGTATTTCATTACGTTCATAGATGACTATTCTATATATGGGTACATGTATTTAATAAACAGGAAATCTGATGCCTTAGATAAATTCAAGGAATTTAAAGTTGAGGTAGAGACTCGGTAAGGCTAGATAGTAAAAATTTTGAGGACTGACATGGGTGGCAAGTACACCTCTGACCTATTTAAAGACTTCTGTATTGATCAGGGAATAGTTCATCAATACACCCTACCGTACACTCCACAGCAAAATGGAGTGGCAGAAAGGCGTAATAGGACACTTATGGACATAGTGAGGTCTATGTTAAATCACTCTGAGTTATCAACCAACTTCTGGGGTGAGGCTTTAGACACCGCCGTGCACATCCTAAATTATGTACCAACAAAGGTCCAACAGACACCTTATGAGTTATGGACAGGTCGATGTCCAAACTTAGGGGACCTTAGAGTGTGGGGGTCTAGGGCACACGTAAAGGTGCCTAACCAGCATAGGTCAAAGCTAGACCCCAATACCATAAAGTGCAACTTTATTGGTTACTGTGACCACTCTAAGGGGTACCAATTCATATTCACCACACGGATGGGATAGTGGGGGTAATTGAGTCTAGAGATGCTTATTTCTTAGAAGAAGAATTAAACCCTAGAATAGCTAACAAAAGAATTAATTTATTCGAGGTGGTTAAAGGGGCTAGTCCTATCATTTCCCCAGATGAAGTAATTGGATCAAATCAAAACCAAACCAAACTTGAACCCAGGGCATTGAGAGAAAGAAGACATTCAACACTATTGAGGGACTTCTATACAATGCTAGAGAGGACAACGTCACGTTAGATAAACCCGTTCTAGTTGACCCGATTACCCTTAACCAAGCTTTAAGTCTTCCAGATGCTCAAGAATGGCAGGTTGCTATTCAGGAAGAGATGGACTTGTTGTGCACAATCACCTAGACTCTTAGACTTTACTTTACTTCTTTTCATTGGACTATTTCCTTTTGTAATAGCTTAGTATTTGATTTGGTATTCTTATGTAAGTTGTTATTGGTTCAGTTAGTGGCCCTGGACTCGCCTGGCCCACTAGCTGGCGTGTTTGCCATGGGGACTGGGCCAGCCAGCAAGACTTGGCCCGACTCCCTAGGGGACTGGTCATCCCCTATATGGGGCAATCTCTTTCCTTATTTCTAGTTTTATGTAATTGAGACTATTCTAAACTTCTCCCCTTGCTTCCTTGTTTTTCCCCTTTCCCTGCATGAATCTCCTTGATAACGATTGTGCCTACACTGGGTACATCATTGGTATCGGAGCCATTACGATCCCCTGCCATGGCATGTGGCAAGTAACCTGTCATGGCCCCTGAGGTTCTTCCGAAGAAGGAGGCTCTTGTCTCAGCGGACAGCCCAAAAGTTGTTTACACGATAGCCAGCGAACCCACTTTGACAGAGATCATGATGGTGCTGAAATCCTTGAGCGTGGGCGTAGACGAGGTGGAGGCGCTGGGCTTGGCGGTTGCGTAGTTGTAGGCTGAGCACACAGCGCCTCTCCTGCCTGGGCCGCCCCCTACTGTCCTAGAGAAGGGAGGCCCATCACAGCCCCCCGAACCGATCATCCCTGACCCTCCGGCACCAGTAGACAGCGACATGAGAGTTCCCTAGGGTCTGGTACGGTTTGGCACTACTAACCATGGGCTGGATGGGATGTGCCAGACCTGGGATGTGGAGGATGATTGGGAGGCATACCCCAGGCACCGTGGAGGACCATGAGGGGGGGGGTTAAGCCCCATTCAGCTGGCCTACAGTTTCCCCACTACAATGGAGACAACTACCCTGTGGAATGTTGTACAAGGCGGAAAAGTTTTTCGCCTACCAAGGGATGCACTCTGAGGCTGAACAACTGCACATAGCAACCTTCCACCTCGACGGGGACGCTTCCGTCTGGTTCTAGAGTTTCGAAAAAGAGGTGCGCTACCCCACTTGGGCCGCCTTCTTAGACAAGCTATGCATTCAGTTCTAGCCTAATGAGTTTCAAGATTTCAACAGGATGCTCTCCACTCTGCACCGAACCATCACTGTTCACGCCTATTACACAGAGTTCATGAAGGTGGCCAACCGCCTCCCTGACTGGCCGGTGGCCACCTTGGTGGGAACATTTAAGCGAGGCCTTAAACCTGAGATTTCTGAGGAGATGTGCCACTTTCCTAGTGCCAGCATGTGGGACATCATGTGCCATGCTCGCATCGAGGAGGACAAGCTGGCTAGGTAGGCAGAGGGGGGCAGTTTGGGCCTTTGCCTCGGCCTGCTTCCAGTGCCAGCCCCCTTGCTGCTCCAACCAGCAGCTTGGTAGCAAGCCGCTCTGGCCAGCAGCCCACTCAAGCAGGCCAGATTGTTTGTCACCTCACTCCTGTCCAAATGGAGGAACGCCGGTTTAAGGGGCTATGTTTTCGTTGCGACGAGAAGTTTGTTCTAAGGCACTGTTGTTCTGTCAAGGGCAACCTTCTTGTGGAGGGGATTGATGATGAAGGAGAGGGGGCAGACGGGGCTTGGGACGATTCTACTCTAGGACGAGCACCCCATTGCTTACTTCAACAAAGCTTTGGCTGGCCTCTCTTTGTCCCTGTTTGTGTATGAGAAAGAAATGTTGGCAATTGTCCTCGCTGTCGATAAGTGGCGGCCTTACTTACTTGGCCGCCGGTTCCTGATTTCCATAGACCACCAGTCCCTGAAGCATTTCTTGGCACAATGAGTGTCCACACCGTCCCAGCAGTGATGGGTTAGCAAGTTACTCGGCTATGATTATGAGGTCGTGTATAAAAAAGGGTCCGAGAACACCGTGGTCGACGCTCTCTCTCGTGGGTCTTCCCCAGGCTCTTGCTTGGCTTTCTCTACTCTATCATGTCCATTCATTGATGAGTTGAAGCAAGCATACCTTGTTGATTCATTGACGCAGGCTGTGATTACAGCCTTCCAGCCCGACCCTGCTACCTGACCCTTCTTTGTGTGGAGGGATGACCTTCTCCTTTGGAAGGACCGCCTATGGGTACCCGATGTCGTTGACCTTCGCTGCTGCATTCTCTCCCACTTCCATGACTCTCCCATGGTTGGTCATGAAGGGGCTTTCTGCACCTATAAGCGGGTCAGCCAGAGCTTCCTGTGGCAGGGTATTCGCCGGGGTGTCCAAGAGTATGTGGCCGTTTGTGATGTTTGTCAGAGAGCTAAGGCCGCCACAACTTCTCCTGCCAGTTTGTTGCAGCCCTTGCATATTCCAGATAAGGTATGGGAGGATGTTTCGATGGACTTTGTGGAGATCTTGCCCGTGGTGCAAGGTAAATCAATTATTATGGTGGTGGTGGTGGACCGGCTGTCCAAGTACACTCATTTTTGTGCTCTGGGGCATCCCTTCACCGCCAAGACAGTGGATGAGCTGTATGTTCTTCACTTTACAGGGTACTTCTTTCCATATGAGTACTGCTTATCACCCTCAGACAGATGATCAAACCGAGGTGGTTAATCGTTGTTTGGAGCAGTATCTTCGATGCTTCACTATGACGCAGCCCTGCAGATGGCTTCAGCTTCTTCCATGGACAGAGTGGTCTTATAATACTGCCTATCATACTCGTGTCGGCTTTACTCCTTTTGAAGTGTTGTATGGCCACCCGCCACTGACCGTGTTATCGTATGTACCTCACCATTCCTCTGTGGCTGAGGTGGACTATATACTCCAGACATGAGACGAGGTCTTGCGTAAGCTCAAGGAGAATTTGTCTTCAGCCCAGAACCGGATGAAGCAGATTTATGATGGACGTCACATTAACCGGGAGTTCGCGGTGGGTGACTTAGTTTATGTTTTAGTTATGCCTCAGTGCCAAACATCTTTGTTTCAGCCTGAGCACTCCAAGCTCGCCCCCCATTTCCATGGTCCATATCCTGTCGAGGTGCGTATTGGTCTGGTGGCTTACCGCCTTACTTTGCTGCCTGACTCCTTAGTTCACCCTATCTTTCATGTATCCCGGTTGCGTCGCTTTGTGGGTGACACGTCCTTGGTTGCTTCTGCTCCACCACCTCCCTTGTTGGGCCCAGCTCCACCATCTGACCCTGTCCCTGCCTCACTGCTTGATATGTGTTAGTTCCATCGCTCTGGGCACATTATTACAGAGGTTCAGATTTCTTGGCAAGGCCAGTCACTTGACGATTCCACATGGATGCCTGAGGAGGAGTTTATGGCTTGATATCCGACTTGGTCGCCTTGAGGACAAGGCAAATAGCGGAAGTGTGGTGGAGTGTTGTGCACGATCACCCAAACTACTTTACTTTACTTCTTTGCATTGGACTGTATTTCCTTTTGTAATAGCTTAGTATTTGATTTGGTATTCTTATGTAAGTTGTTATCGGTTTAGTTAGTAGCCTTGGACTCGCCTGGCCCACCAACTGGCATGTCTGCCTAGGGGACTAGGCCAGCCAGCAAGGCTTGGCGTGATTCCCTCGGGGACTAGTCGTCCCCTATATGGGGCAATCTCTTTCCTTGTTTTCAGTTTTATGCAATTGAGACTATTTTGAACTTCTCCCCTTTCTTCCTTGTTTCTCCCCTTTCCTTGCGTGAATCTCCTTCATATCAATTGTGCCTACACCAGGCACATCTGGACTCTATCCTAAAGAACAAGGTCTGGGAGATAGTAGATCCACCTGAAGGGCTATAACACCCGAGATTTTTCATACATTTTCCTTAAAATTAAAGGAATTGTTTTGCAATATAACGTCTGTAAATCGGAGGTAAAATGATGAAATCAAAACCTGATAAAATAGTTTATAATTTAAAACACTAAACATCAATTTTCCATCTAAATATTCCCATCATAGGGTCAAATGTCATACAGCCAAAGCAAATATCCTCAAGCGCTACTCGAAAACACACGTATGACTAAATTGCTATGATCATAGACTTTAAATACAAATCTCTCCCAAGCATCCCTGAGTGCAAGTCCCATAATAGTCCACAGTGTAATACAACCGAAAGTCCAGAATATAAACATCTTAATGTCTCGTCTCATCCAATACATCGGATCGTGGCACAAATAAACTCGCAGTGAGTCAAGCATATACCTGAGTCAACGGGAATCAATCCACCGCTGAAATGAGCATCCATCTCCAGGAGCTCTCCGCACAAACCTGCAAAACCTCCCGTACAACGGGCTAAAAAGTAGGGTAATGAGTATTTTCATACTCAGTAGGGGAAACCAAAATAGTGAACTCACTAAGTTCATAAATACATGCATTCATGCAACTCAAACATGAAGCAAATAGGCATATCAATAATCATGCTCATATGCATACAAACATACCAAATGCACCATCGTGCCAAAATCATACCATCAAATTAAACTTACACAAACACCCTTATTCAGGGTCTTCAAACTTACTCGTACCACTGTACGCTTACTCATACAACATACGCATACTTGTACGACCTTACTCGTACAATCACATGCTTACTCATACAGCTTACACATACTTGTACGACCTTACTCGTACAATCTTATGATTACTCATACAACATACGCATACTTGTACGACCTTACTTGTACAATCATATGCTTACTCATACAACTTACACATACTTGTACGACCTTACTCGTACAATCTTACACCTACTCGTACGACCTTACTCGTACAGTCTTACACTTACTGTCATACTCACATTCAAACTCTTACAATCGTGCTCATACTCACTCTTACAGTCGTGCTCATACTCATACACTTACATTCATGCTCATACTCATATGCTTACAGTCATGCTCATACTCATATGCTTACAGTCGTGCTCATACTCATATGCTTACAGTCGTGCTCATACACATACTCTTACAGTCGTGCTCATACTCATACGCTGACAATCGTGCTCAAACTATCGACCACTGAAGCTCATTACAACTAATAAGCTCCAACATTGAATGGAAAAGAATTCCACTAGGGCAACACCTTAACCTTCGGGGAATGACTAGACACCATGGACTTTTCCAAAGGTAAGGCACACCAATGCTCATGGGGCACTGGATCAAACAGGTAAGAGTAGATCTATGATACTACTTACCTGGGCGCGCAAACATAAACACCCACACATAAGGGGTCATACAGTTGCCCACCATAATGGGTCTTATAGTGCCAAAGAATTGCCCACTATAATGGGTCTTATAGTGCCATAGAATTGCCCACCATAATGGGTCTTATAGTGCCATTGCCACTCTTGGGCAGAAACATATAGTGCCACTCTTGGGCGGAATCATACTATGCCACTCTTGGGCAGAAATCATACAACGTTCTCAACAGAGCATCAACGTCTAGGCTTATACAGCACACAGACCAAATCGGAAACATACGTCTCTCTCAACAGAGCATAAGACGTCTAGGCTTCATACAGTACACAGACAAAGTCAGAAATGTACATCGCTCTCAACAGAGCATCAAACATCTGGGCTTATACAGCACACAGACCAAAACATAAACATATGTTGCTCTCAGCATAGCATCAGACGCTCAGTGCTCTATACAGCACACAAACAACATCCCACAGGATAAACACCATGGCAAGACATGAGAAATGCTCGGGCGACCCATTAGCGGCCAGCTCAAACACGGAACTTAATCCGTTGAACCCTCAGGTCTCAAACTCACAACGCTATCATTAGCTATACTTATAATTCAAGTTTGAATTAAGTAAATTATGTTGTATAATTACGCCGCACAATCACTCAAGCATACCGTGCTCCTCTGATCAAACTGAAGCTGAGCCCGATCCGAAACCCAAGTTCATCGGGGCAACATACTTCACTTAACCCATCCACATCATGATCATAACACATCGTACATCAAACCCTTACAGTCTTACATACTTCGCCATCCACCTTATCGCCAAATCATCTTATACTGACATCATCAAATGAAGCTCCTCAGAGCCAACCCAGTTATCGCCCTCTTACTTATATCTCACTTATTATGCTTACTTTTCACTTCATAATCTGTACGTTAGTTTTGTACAATTATGCACACTCTTACTGTCTGACAAACCTCACCCATCATACCCATATCCTCTGTCATCCATCATACGCTTACACATCCATATCCAAATCCAGACAAAACCTTTGTCACCTCTTACTGTCCATCACCCATACCTCTACCCACATACACTTACACATATCCATATCATAGGCAAATAGTCATCATACATACATATGTCTATTACACATACATATAACATATACATACTAGTACGCAGCTTACAAACATGCTCACTAGTCATCACTAGTGCATACATACACATTTATACATATGTCAAACATACACGCTAGCCATCACTAGCACATACATAATCCATACATACTCCAAACATGCACGCTAGCCATCACTAGCACATGCATAATCCAAACATACTTCAAACATGCACGCTAGCCATCACTAGCACATGCATACGCATCCATACACGTAGCTTACCAACAAACACGCTAGCCATCACTAGCACATACATACATCCAACGTACTTACAGCCAACATGCATGTCATATGCATTTCAACATACCATATAATCATGCTTACATGCACATCATGCAATCGGATCGTTACTTAACATCCAAAGCATGAAATCATACAATCCTAGCATGTTGCTACTCATTCAAAGCATGCTATCATGAAATTACGAGTTCAAAGCTCCCCTACCTTGTAATTATGACGTTTGATGGCAAGCACACGATGGTGGCGGTGTCGGTAGCGGAGTTGGCGGTCAAAACCGTTGCCTGGCTTAGAGAGCTACTATTTCGAGGATTTTAGGAAGTGCCGGAAACAATCACGGCCAAATAGGGTGTCAGAAGTCAATGTGGCAAAACCTGCGATCCACAGCGGCACACTAGGGCAGCCGGGAGAAATATCGTGCCAACATATGTGGTGGTGCGACTAGAAGTCAAGAGTGTACTCACTGAAGATTGGCCAGTGGCTAAGACGTACTTGGTCGTCCATAAGACGTTGAAATCGGCCATGGACAGCACCCAGCGGCGACGATTTCGCATCAACAAAGGCCCACATAAGGGTGGAGAGCGTGGGGCAACGCTCGAGGATAGAGGAGAGGTGGAGGAGGGCTATGTGTCAACTCCACTTGGTGGCAAAGCCAACCGATAGTCAGGCGGCGCGAATGAGGCACCTAAACCCAAAAGCACACGCGTGGCCACATGCACATGCGACCCAAAGGGACGGGGGAGAGGGCTGAAAGGAGGCGAACCAAGGCCCACAAAAGGCCAACAGGGCTAAGGCCCTAGCTGTGGCCAATCAAAGCGGCAACATCGCCGATCACCACCCACAACCAATACCCATGGTGCAGGCGGCTGTGCATCTCGCATAGTATAGGACAATGATAAGCGGCCCATTCCGAGCAGAAGAATAATCGGGCCAAGTGGGGCTGACCCTCACTATCGCCGAGCCGGGGCAAAGCCCATAATGGCCAAATGGCCCACAACTTGCCGATGGCAACAACTTGAGATGCACCCAAAGTGTCTAATTGGGTGGAGCAAGGCAATAGGGGCAAGGCGGGGTCGGAAACGGCAAACCCCTACTGACACCGGGTCGAGGTAGGCTGGACGGAGTCCTACCAGTGGCCGAACGATGACCGAAAACACACTGGCGTCCAAAATATACCACGGACAGTGAGATGGAAATAGAAACAAAACCCGACCAAAGTGCCGGTAGCTCACCACGAAGCGAAGAAAGCATGGCGGCGGCTCTAGCCAGTGCCTATGGGTTCCTAGCGGCCAACTAAACATAAGTCTAGTTGAGAGTGGCTGCAAACGACATCAAAATCGTACACCCACAGTTCAAAAACGGGATTGAAGGAGAGAAAAACCCGAATAAAAGTTCGGTACCTCATGGAGGAGCAAAGAGGTCATGGCGGCGGTCATAGCCGGTACCTATGGACTCATGGCGGTGAGGCAAAGCAGATCCTGATAAGAATCGATGGAATCCAATGATAAAGGAGGGAGAACGGAGTGACCGGAAATGGGCTCGGGTTTTCTCTTCTCTCTAGACGTCAAAACTTTCTTCTGTAAGTTTCTGGAAAGAAACTTACTGTGATCGGCTTTTAAGTCTATTTTACTATTTATTCTTTTTAATTTTTATATATACATCCCTAACACGCGTTCACCCACAGATTACGCATTGTAGCTCCAAAATTCGCATTGTAAGCGCGCAGCGAGGCCTGCGGCCTGCGACTAAGCCCCACACCCGACTCAAGGGGTATAAATATAACATCGGCCTAGATGGTAATTTAGATCAAAATTTCATATAACATCCCTAATTCTGATTAATCCCCCTTACCATACCCCTAATTCCATAAGGAATTATATTGCATACGAGTATCTCATACATACTAATCATGGCTTTAATAATCACATCATGGCACAACATCAATCCTGCATAATAAGTGATTCTCGGACAATCACATTCACAATCATGCATATCAAGTCATTCTCCTTTATAGCATTCAACCTGCATAACACGTGTACCCAACACGTAATCACATAACTCATCCATATTATTCACCCATAGATCATTCACCCTGCACAGTAAGAATCTAAATCACATGATACTAAATCATGCATAATAACTCATATTCACATATATCACATAATCACAATGATCCCTACACAACCTATGTAACCTGGGAATAATATTATCTTATACACATGCATCATCAACAAATGGTGAATGTCTCCATCATGGAAAAAGTAAAATCAAGCCACACTAGCTAGATATAATCCGATTTCCACATAAAAAACATAAAGTGTTCAGGGTAGTCAGCCCCTAAATCTGTTCGCCCTAGACAATCCTGGCCAAGAAATGTCCGAATCTTACACAGAGATCCTACAACAAGTGTGTTCGCGTGGGAACATCTTCTACAGTGGTAAAAGTTTAAATTCTACACAGGAAACCTAAAACACGTGGTAGCCGATGCACAAAGGCATACCACTCTAGATTCTTAGGGTCCAAATGACTATTCAAGAAATCTCAACTACAAGTCGAGTACACAACTCGTCCCCATTCAACTCAACATCAATATCAACTCAAATCAACTCAACCTAAGGAGTATCGATATCCCACACAGGAACTCAAATCGAAATCATGTCCTTTCGAACTAACCAAATTTTGATAAGCCAACAATCGATTAATCTGGCACGCAATCTCACATCATTGCAACCAATCGATCAAAACACAGCTAATTTCAATAAAGTCTCAATCAAAAATCCGTTTCATGATGCATGCAACATGGTACATACGTGGGCAAGGCATACATGAATCCTAATTCATGATAAGTGCTCTCACCAGCCACTCATGCATCATTTATAATCATAATACCCAACATCATCATGATCATTCCCCTACATTTATATATACATGGTAGAAACATTTAATTCTAAGCATATGAACGTGCCTTGTAAATAACTCATTATCATACTACACATGCACTTTAACATTTAATCATGGTCCAATTGAAATCATGGGTTAAAACCATCGAAAACCATCAATCAAGTCAAGTGTAACCTCATGCTAAACTACAGAAACATATTCACACTACACTTAAATCTAGACATGGCACCATTACTCACCCATAATTTAATCACATTATATGAAGACATATTAGTTTATTCTAATGTTATAATCTATCTAGAATCATGCTTACAACATTAGGAATTATTCAATCATAGCTTCAAGATAGCAATTCTGACACGTATATCCAACCACATGCCATTTCACATAAACTTTAAATGTTCTTCATAAATTCCAAACATCAATAACATACCCTTCTAGTAGTTCATTCTAACTCAAATTACTCAACATGAACATAGGAAATGGTATTGAGGATAAAATATATTGAAAAGGCAAAAGGAATAAAAATGGCTAAACAACAATATTGTCGTTCAATCGCTATAACGGTAGTTTCTAGTTTGTCTTCCCCACTTCGAATTCAAAACCGAAACTTCACATACACCATTCAAACTCCCAAATCCTACCCCCAAACATCACCATGATTAAATTCATGCTTCCAGAACATCAAATCTAGCCATTATAATAAAAAAAAATTACGAAATCGCATAAAAATCACACCTTTCATAAATCACCATTAAAGCTCATAATCATTGAACTCATTTCAAAACCTCAACAAATCTTGAATCTAAAACCACAACAAGATTTAAGACTAAACAATTACCTACCAACAAGTTCTTAATCCGAAATGGCTCTTCAAACTCCTTCAAAACCTACCCAAAATATGATTTTTATTAATACTTGTCAAATCTAATTTTAAAACACCTAAAACCTTCAAGAATAAGTAGATCTAGGGCTCAAAAGACCCAAAAACAAAATTCCAAATATTAGGTTTTGAAATAGAAACCTAAATCAGTACTTTTGAGTGAAAATCAAGATTGATTCAAAGGAAATGAAGAAATTTAAAATATTTAAGCAAAACCTTAATGGAATAATAAAATATTAAGCCAAATAATACTTTAATCTCCTTTCTCCTTTAGAAAAATGGGGATTAGGCTCTTAACTCCAGGACTCATCCCTTTCCCAATTAGGAAAGTAGCTGCCCCTTTCCTTTTATAGTAAAAGGTAGGGTAGACCTAATTAACTAATGGGGAATAAATAATATTTTATACTAAAAAAAGTAACATTTGCTTATTTGAAACACAATTTGAGGTCCAAATTTTTTAAAATAATTACCCGGGGTCTTAGGTTAATGTTAAGGATATTTAGGGCTAAAAATTATAATTTCGCTCATGGGGCCCACAGTGGGTGTAAGAACTCTTGTCTTGAATCAGTTTATATTTAATTTTATTTATTATTTAATGGTCATCGTGTAGTTTAAGCCTTTTCTAAACAATTTCAATGATTTTAAAAAAATGTAGTTTCTAAAGGCTTTAATCAAAATTAACTTCACTTTTATGAGTTTTAAGTGAATTTAAGTTAATTGTAAATTTTTGGGAATTTTTAAAATTTTCTTAAAATTTTTAAAAATTAGGGTTTGGGACAGAACCCCTCTATGGGCCCCATGATCGAATTTGGGGGTTTTGCTCTAAAACATCCCATACATTAAAATAAGTCATTAAAAAAATTAGAATTTTTCTAGTCCTTATTAGAGTTTAAATGACAAAATTACCTACTTCTAGTGAAGAAGTCTATTTACACCCCAAATTTTAATTAAGTTTAGCTCATTTTTTCCTATAAAAGGAAAGGACTTGACCCATTTTCAATTTGAGAAAGGGTTGAGCCAGGGAATCAAGAGCCTAATTCCCAATTAGGCCGAAAGAGGAAAGTTATTAGAGGTAAGAGTTTCTTAATTCTTTCTTAATCATTAGGGTTTTTAATAAACTTCTCCTAATCTCCTCCTCCTCCATTGATTCAATTCTTTTTTAAGTCATTAAATCACTGATTTACACCTCTACTTCAAACCCTAGCTATCAAAATTTTGTTTTTATGTCTCCAAAGCTCTAAATCTAAGATTTTTTCAATGATTTTCAAATTTAAATCGGATTTAGGTGGGTACTAACAAGAAAATCATATTTTTGGAAGGTTTTAGAGGTGATTGAGGAGCTAATCCAACTCAAAACAAGGTGAAAGATAATGGGTTTTAATCTCAGCCTTACTATGTTTGAAAAATCTCAATTTTTAGATGTTTTGTTTGAATGAGTTTCATGTTTAGGGCTTTAATAGTATATTAATAAAAAGTTATTTTTTTGCCTTGATTTCTTAGGGTTTTGATTTGAAATGGGTTGATTTAGCATTCTGGAATATTTAATTTAATTTTTATGAGGTTTGATTGAAGGTTAAGTTCCATAAATGGTGTCTCGGTTTGGTTTTCAAAATAAAGAAGACGAACCAGATCTACCATTATGGCGATCGATCACCCTTACAGGCCAATCGATCGGCCAAACGAAGTTGCAGGCCAATTTTTAGGCCAGCCGATCAAATGGCCTTACATGCCGATCGATTAGCTACACAACAAATTTGGGCATTTTGGGTTTTTATGCTTATTTTTAATATTTTTACTCCCAACTAATATTTTTAATGTTTATGTGGAGTGTTTTGAGTTAGAATAAGCTATTGGAAAGGTATGCTAATTAGGTTGGGATTTATGAAGTATGCTTAAGTAATTTGTGAAATTACATGATTATGGTTAGACATGTCAACATTGATTATCTTGAATCTATGGTTGATGAAATTCTTATATTTTAAGCATGTTTCAAGCAAGGTTATGTTATGACAATGGTTTGATATGTCATCTTACAATATGAATGAATCATGGGTGAATGATAATATCATGTTCTAGCTTCATATGTAGAATAGTTATACTTGTAAGAGTTGAGCATTTGATTTCACATGAATGAAATGATGGTTTACAATAGATTTCACCAATTATTTCAGTTAGTAACCATGATTAGATTTTATCAAAGCATATGTGTATTGCCTTATGAGCTATTGTCAAAGTATGGTCGTGTGCTTAGAAATATATGAACACACACATGTGGGGAAATTATTATGAAATCGTGGTTGTTTATGATTCAAATATGATGCATGTGGGGACTGATGGGAGCACATTCCATGTGTTAGAATTCACGTAGAGATTGCTCACGTATGTATCATGTTGCATGCATCATGAAATGAATTTCATGTATGAGACTTTATCGATGTTTAGTTGTGTTTAATCGATTTGATGCAATGGTGTGAGATTGTGTGCCGGATTAATTGATTGTTGGCTTAATTGAAACTTGGCTGGTCCGAAAGGACATGATTTCAATTTGAGTTCCTGTGTGTAGGGACGGAGACAAGGGGGGGCTAGGAGTGGCCATGGCCCCCCCCAGCCAATAGAACTTCACTATTTTATTGTAGTTGGGAGCATGTGGCACATTAGCTTTTCTATGAAGGTGGGACCATATGGCCCCCCTAATCTTTTTGCACAGCCTATTGGCCCCCCTTGAATTCCTTCCCTAGCTCCGTCCCTGCCTTGTGGAACATTGATACTCCCCAGGTTGAGTTGAGTCAAATTAAGTTATGTGGGGACGGGTTGTGTACTTGTCTTGCGGATGAGATTTATTGAGATAGTCATTTGGACCCTAAGAATCAAGAGTGGTATGCCTTCGTGCACCGGCTACCACATGTTCTAAGGTTCCCTATGTGGGAAGTCGGGCTCTCCCCTACCGCAGGAGATGTTCTAGGGCGAACACACTTGCTCTAGGTTCTCTGTGTGAGAATTGGACATCCTTGTCCAAGATTGTCCTGGCTAAGCAGACTTAAGAGACTGACTACCCCAACACTTTATGTTTCTTATGTGAAAATCAGATTATGTTTCACCTGTGTACCCTTGACTATGTCTCGCCTGCGTGGCAATGATTATATTCACTCCTTGATTGAGGCATTAGCCATTTGTGGTGATGCATTTGTATTATTATTATGCCAAGGATTGCACAAGTTGTGTAGGGATAATGTGACATATGTGGTTATGATTTATTATGCATTATTGTGTATCATGTATTTGACACGTTTGTCATGCAGGGTGAATGAGCTATAGAATAGATGTAATATGAATGCATGATCTGAATTGTGTGATTGAGACATTATTATGCAGGTTTATGTGATATGAATGCATGATCTGAATTGTGTGATTGAGACATTATTATGCAGGTTTATGTGATATGAATGCATGATCTGAATTGTGTGATTGAGACATTCTCATTCAGGTTTATGTGATGTGGTTGCATGATCAAAAAGTGTGTAAGAGACACTTCTCATGCAGTTTATGTGTGATATTATGCTTGATATGATTGGATAAGGATCATTATTTATGAAGGAGGGATGTCATGACATGATTATTTATTCCCTGACTTGATATATGTGTTATATGCATGCTAGTTCTTTTACTTATGGGTAAGTAGGGGTTTAGTAAGGGGATGATAAAAAAAAATGGTATATCATGTCATTTATGAATCTAAATTACCATGATGTTATGCCGTGATGATCTTTTGATTTGTCGTCATCATCAAACCATTACTAAGTTTTGTACTCACCCCATTTTTGTGATTTATTTTGGGGCTGTACAACGTGACATGCAGACAAGCAAGATACTTTATACGAGGGACGTCATGGGTATCCATGGGATTAGCTTTTGTCACGTTCTGATGGTGTTTTACTTTTTGATTTTCTCCTTTCTGGCACTTGAGAACACCCTATGGTGGATTATCTATGTTACTCGTGTTTATTTATTGTTGTTAGACATCTCTGAACTTTTCAGATTTTGAGTCATGTGTGGGCTCTAGAGGTTGTGATGTGGGTTGTGTGTGAGGATGATTATGATGGTTTATTTTATTATCCTCTTTATCCTTATTACTCTTACTCAATGGACGTGAGGTAGGCAAACTCCATTAGTTGAACCACTCATACGAGGGGCTAAGTCTTCTGCAAATTCATTAATCTCTTTAACTTATGTCGCCCTAGCATGCTAGCCAGCCCTTGCACCGGGTTCGACTCAGGTCGGGCGGAGTCGGGGCGTGATAGTGGATCCCACAAGCCCTAATTTTTGGGAAATTTAAAAATTTTGAAAATTTCAAATGACTTAAATTAACTTAAAAACTTGAAATGTAAAGAAGATTTTGGTTAAAACCTTTGTTAACTACTTTAATTTTGAAAATAGTCAAAATCGATCAGAATTAACATTAAACCACACAAAAACAATTAAATAAAATAAAATAAACTCGTTCAAGTTTAAGGATCTTACATTAATTTAATTAGTTAATCCTACCACAATCATGAGACAATTTTTTAATAAGCCTGATTTCAAGAGAACTTTCAAGGTGGGGTATCTGATCTTTCTCTTCACCTCCCTATGGCGGAGAAGATTCTCCTTTAGTAAACAAGGTCACCAGAGGTTGCATCTTGGTGGTCCACCCTGCATTTACAAGGAGGGATTGATTAATTAATGCAAAGCCCGTAGATTTATCTTATAAACAACATCCCTTACCTTTGGAATTTTTCTTGGGATGGACCTACTCGATTATGTACAACCTTTTATACGTTAAGTTCATAGAGCTGATCAATTTAATGAAAACCTCATAGATTATCCCATAAATCTAAATTTTCCTTTTTTAAGTTGTGGATTCCCGTTATTTTTTTTATTATTCATTCTTCCCAACTTAATATATTTTCCAAAGGCCACATACTCAAGAAAGCCCTCCCCGGCACTATAATGCTGATCTTTCATCAATACAAATGCATGAATGAGGTAATGTGGAGCAAGTATATTCAAAGAACCATGCGCTCCTATTATTGAGAGAAATCATTGTTCTAGCGCACCAAGAGGAGGAGAAAGAGGGTGGGAAAGGATGAAGGTGAAAAGGTGGAGTGATACAATGGTAAACACCCTCAATATAGGAGAGGGTGGTGTTTTGAGCGTACTGCCAACCAGTCCCACTAGTTTCATCTTGTGCTATTCATTTTCATTTCCAACACCAAAAAAGGCATTGACACAATGCTAGATTGTGGAAAGGGCTCTCTATGATAAGCTGTAGATTACTTTCTTCGTGTTTTCCTTAGCTCTGCCCCATGTTTACAAACCACACTTGCTTCGCAGGTTTAGTCGTTTACACCTGTAGAAATACAATAACCCATATGGAGTTGGTGTGACCTACACAATCACACAAAAATATGCAAGAATGTCGTAACTGCAACACCTTTGGCAGGCTCTATATGTATTGTACTTTTTTTTCTTGTTATTTTAAGTTGAAACTACAAAATATGCTCATAAGAACACATTGCATAAGAACAACCAAAAACTACAAAGAAAATTGAAAATTTTCAAGGAAACCAATTGTCTAAACCATAAAAAGGAAGATGACACAACCTATACAAGTACAACAACACTCAATATACCTCTTTTCATTCCTGAATATGGTGTCCATACGAAGATGAGGGTCTATCTTTATTTCATTGTTTTCTCTCATAAGCCTTTGGGTAAAACCTAATTCTATATTGTTTTCTCTATGTTGTAATGTGTATAATACTCCCTTTATCTTGAAATAAGTGTCCCATTTTGGAAAAGTCAAATATTTAAGTTACATGATATTACTAAAAAGTTTTTAAAAATATTTTTTTTAATGACACATAAAAAAGTTTATAGACGTATTTTATGAAAAAATATACATAAAAACTACATAAGAAAGGATAAAAGAGTTGACAATTAGGCAAATGGGACACTTATTTTAGGACAAGTTATTTTTTTCCAATGGAACAATTATCTCAAGATGGAGAGAGTGTGTGGAAAAAATTACACTTTGCTAATCTTTGGTTCCTCCTAGCTTCTCTGTAGCGAGACCTAATTGTACAACATGGGGGTTTATCTTAATTTCAATAATCCACATAAGTAATAATTTCACTAAAATGCACGTGGGTTCAACTGGCAGACAAACAAACATGAGTGATGCTACACCTACATTAATTCATCCATGTGATGCTTCTCTCTTCAGTTTGATTAATGCAATCTTTAATTACCAAAATAATTCATTCATGGGATGAACCCATAGAAAACAATTAATTGATTACTTGCATTTATTATTGACAACTATAATTGAAATTTTTTTGCTCGCGGGATTATTGTGGATGAATACCCACGTGTTTAGCATTTTTTCAACAAACATAGGCATAACATTGTTTTATCAAAATCAATGTCACGGACCCTAGATAACTACAATAAAGAAAATATGATGATAATCCTATAGCTTACTCCAATTAGTCGATCCCACCTCAATCATGAGAGAATTTTTAAATAAACATGATTTTATGAGAGCTTACAAGTTGTTTGTCTAATCTTTTTCTTCACCTTCCTAAGGTGGACAAGTTTTTCCTTCAATAGACTAGGTCACCAGAGGTTGTATCTTGGTGGTCCACCATGCATTTACAACAATGGTTACATTAATGCAAAGTCTATGACATTTTTCTTGGGATGAACCTACGGCTTATGTACAACCTTTAATATGTTCGTCTCACAGTGTCGATCAATTTAATACAAACCTCGTGGATTATCCTATAAATGTGATTTTTTTGTTTTTAAGTTGTGATTTTCCTTGAAATTTTTCATAATGTATTTTGCCACTCTTAATAAGTGTTTCAGAGGATACATACTCACGAGAGCCCTCCCCACACTCTATTGCCAATCTTTTATTGAAGCAAACACATGAATTAGGTCGGGTGGATTGGGGATACTCAAAGCATTATACCCTCTTATTGTTGAGGGCATTTACCATTCTAGTACGCCAAGAGGAGGAGAAAGGGGGCAAGAGAAAATATAGGTGGAGGGGTATCATGCCCCAGATTTTCAAACACCTTATTAAAATACTGCATGATAAATCACATGAATTTATTTTTTTATTTCATAAATGTAAACTAAATTATTAGAATAATATATCAGGCCATGATAATTGGGGTTGCTAGCCAAAATGACCTAGATTCACTCCCACAACTCCCATGTTTAGCCCGACCATTACTGCTGACCACTGGTAGGTGTTGTGGCCGTCTTGGTTGGCCGTAGGGCATGGTTAGGCCACTGATCTATCATCAACTTGGCCACCCCGTCCTTGTAGCTAGCCAGTGGTCACCCTACCTCAATTTACACATTCTTAGTGGCATTTTGAAGTTCTTCATGTCTACTTTCTAAATTCTATGATTTCATCTATAAATTCTATCTACTTCGGAAGTTATTGTATTTATAAATCAAGGGGTCAAACACACTATTTTCCAAGTGACCAAATTTAGGAACCTAGGAAAATTCTAGATTTTACATAGGGCCTCATGCTACAATAGCAAACACCCTCAATACATGGTGATGGTGATATTTTGAGCATCTATCCCGCTCGGTTTTATCTCGATGTGATATTCATTTGTATGCTTATAACTCTACACCACTTTCTGTCTAACGAAAACCTTATACTAAGTTTTGATTGATGAGAAAAAAGTAGGTTTTACATGATAATATAAAGACCCACTTTCCCCTATCTAGTCAAAAAACATAGGATAAGGTTTTATTGGATATAAAATAGTATAGAAAAATTATTATTCTTTTTATTTTCATCTCCAACACAAAAAAAAGGCCTTTGCATAAGACTAGATTGTAGAGAGGGCTCTCTATATGTAGTTGTAGATTACTTTCTTCTACCTACCGGGTTTACAAACCGCACTTTCTTCTGATTTGCTTAGTAGGTTTAGCCATTTAAGCTACGAAAAGCTTCACATGGAGTTAAGAGTGACCTGCACAATTACACAACCATATGTAGGCAGCCCATAAGTGCCGACAAAGATCTAGAGGCTAAAAATGAGAGTTTGTGTGACAACTTTAAAAGGTTCTATATGCATTATACTTTAATTTTTCCTTTTATTTTAAGTTGAAATTGCTAAAGAAGTTCACGAGAATATATTGGAGAATAATAGCCAAAAACTACGAAGATAAATTAAAACCTTCAAGCCGACCCATTGCCAAAACCATGGAAAGGAAGATGGCATAACCTATACAAATACAACAATATTCAATAGATCCTATTTCCTTCCTAAATAGTCTTTATAGCTCATATTAATACCTTTATTTGGTTTTTAATTAGTTTTTTTCTAAAAAAATAAATAGAACTATTAATATGGGATGAAGAGAATATAACTTTGCAAATCATATTATAATTTACAAACACACATTTAACGCACTGTTAAAACTATTAAAAATAGAAAAAAAATATATATGATTTGCGTGGCTAAACATGCCACATATTTTATCGGTTAAAAGGCTAAACATCCCGTAATATTCTAGGGTACAAGGGTGCAGCCAGGTCTTTCCGTTGATCTTACGCCATTAACAGAACAAGACGACTTTAAGAAGAATGCCTAATTAAGGAATTTTGGTCATCCAATTGAATATTACGCTCTAATTTAATAAGAATGAAATCTGGTACGAGCCAGAACTCATTCTTTCCCAAGGGGTGATGCATGTGGGCGTAGGAATCGGGACCCCATTGGATTGAGCAATACCACTGCTGCACTAGTGCATTGAATCTGGACATAGACAACTTTACCCTTGGTCTACCATGGTTCATGTCCTATTAAATTGGTTTATGTGCTAGACGAAAAGTCATATTACACACATGGTATTAATAATTTTTTAATTATATATTCTCTCCATCCTACACTAAAAGTTTTATTTAGTTATTTTAAAAAATTACATAAAGTTATTAATGTGGGACAGAAAGATTGAGATAATGCTTATTAATTTTTACTATTTAGTTATTAAATAAATGAGAAAATATTTATTTATAAAGTTGCTTACGTATATATTGTCTGAAGATTTTTTTAAATACACATTGAAGAATTAACCCCCAAGCCGCTCCTCCAAATTTGAGGAGAGGTCCTACTCAAGATTCACATGTTTGAGGAATTAATTGTGCCTTTGAGCTTATTTTTAACTTCTTGAGGGATTTGTAGATGGAAAAATTTAGCCACAGCTTCAATGGTTCTTTGGCTATCAAATCACGGCGGATTATGATATGAAGACCAAGGGCTATAGTTTTGGTAGGACATCCTCTTTGTAAAGTGGCAGGTTGAAGTTGTGGAATTTGAGCATTGACAAGATTTTTTTTCGAATATAACACTTGGAGAGCTTGTCGATAATTTATCATTAAGTCTATTTTATAACGCAAATGGTATCAGGTTATCAATTTAATGATCCTTTACAATTGATTTTAAGTTAAATTATCGAAAGTATATTATTCACAAAAAAATCTTACTAATGTCTAAATTCCTAAACTTTGACCGGCCAATCTCCATTAAGATCCCTCAGGTTAAGGCAAATTCCAAGAGATTTGTCTAGTATGACTAATTTTTATGACCGAGGTGTAGGCACTAATAATAGGAGATTGCCACATCATTAAGGAAGCATGTCCATTAGTCATGCAATTGTGAACATGTCCAAGGTGTTGAGTCCGACCATCCCCGATATTCTCATCAGCACGGTGATCGCCACAGGCAACACCTACATCACTTTGTAGCAAAACAACACATACGAAGAGGAATTAATTACAAGTAAGAGCAAGTTGCAAGATTATAACAATTTTTATTAAAATATGATGAAAAATGTGGGTTATGAATACTATTTCAATCTTTCGCATACTTGATAGAGAATTTAGAATTCTACTCTCTTTTATTATGGATGGAGTGCAAGTGTCACCTTGGGTAGACAGCCCTTAAAGTGCCCTGCCCTATGTTAACTCCATTATCAAGCATGTGAAAATCAATTACAGGGATCCAAGCATGCCTGCATGAGGCACATTAAAAACAGAGGGAGGCAGGGAGTCGGTGGGTGGTTGCTAAGTTAGAGCTTTCATTGTTGACCAGTGAACATTTACTTGCATGAGCTCCTCCAATGTGAATGTGATGGGTCACACAACACCTCATTTATCAATTATATTTACTTGTATTTGCTTAAATCCATCATAATTGTTTTTCAATTTAATCTGATGTTTTTCTTCCGCATATCCTGCCTCTCTTTCTTCCTCCTCTCCAAGTCCCTCTCCCTTCCTCCCCTCCCCTCATGGGCCAATGAGATGAGGTTGCAGTCTCGCCTCCTTGCTGTTTCTGTGGCTAAAGAACACCAGCCTTGTCAGCTTTAGTGCGTTTGGGCTCCTCAGAACTTTGCCCCTCATGCCTTTGAAGAAGAAGAGCTGCGCTAGGGTGGAGAATGTGGAGTCAGTGGAAAAACTTTCCATACTATATTTGCCAGAGCTGGCTTTGGAGAGCATCCTGGATAGGCTCCCTCCGGCCGGATTGTGCAGCATGGCGGGTGTTTGCAGCTCACTGAGGGATAGGTGCAGAAGCAACCACCTGTGGGAGAGGCACATGAAAGAGAAATGGGGGAGAGTGATTGGCCAGGTTGCTTACAGAGAGTGGCAGTGGTTTGTGGCTTCAAGGAAGGATTGTGGTGGTCCTCATGGGGGCCGGTCTAAATGGGTGTGGCTTGGGACCCCGTCTTGTATGTGGCCCTTGTCTTGTATCCGATCCATGATTGGTGGTGGTGAGAAGAAGACGGGTTCTTCTTTGCCTGCTGACTCCACCATGTCCTGGTACTTGTCCCTTGAAACTGGCAAGCTTTGGTTCCCTGCTCAGGTTTATAACCGTGAGGTATGTGGCCATCTCCAGGAAATTGGTTATGTTTATTTTCTGATTAATTGGTCGCGTCGACTTTCTAATGGATCTGGTGTTATGAATATACTAAGCTTTTTTCTTAAAAAGATCTATTTTTGGTACTATTGGATTTGAGTCCTTGAAATAATGTTTCTTGTTTAATGGAATATGCATGAGTGGTGAACTGTTCAGGGTCTTAGGTTTTGAAAGAGTTGGCTTGTGTTTTAACTGCAGTGAAGCATTGTTTTGGCTTGTATATATTGGAAGAATTTCGTACCTGAGACTTAAGTATTGTTAAGTTTAAATTTGTGTAATAACTTTTTGTGCATACTCTTTTTGTAGCATGGGCATGAGGGATTTATGCTTTCCTGCTATGATGCTGAGCTCAGCTATAATTCCTTCACGGATACCTTCCATGCAAGGTATCGCACAGTTTTTTAAATTTTGTTAAGCTTAAATTTGCTGAAACATTTGATGTAAAGTGGGAATGATCTATGTTGTTCAACTATCTTGTGGTGTTACTTTGGATAATCTATATTTTTGGTATTGAAATGTCTAGATTCTGATTTCCTCTCTGTGTTTTTTTTTTCAATAGATATCCACCTCATGGAAGGCGGCCAATAGTAATAGAGGAAGGGATCCAGTGGGACAGACTAAGAGCGCCGCCTGTTGATACCCCTGCTCATGATCTTCACATCACAGATTGCTTGAATGATCTACGCCCAGGAGATCACATAGAGATTCAATGGAGAAACAGCAGAGAATTTCCATACGGTGTGTACTTGGAATTTTCTCAACAGTCAGATAGATAGACTCTTGCTTTATTGTTAGTGGTTCCAAGTCTAATTTCCATGCGTAATATGTGTTTTAGGTTGGTGGTATGGGGTTGTGGGTCACATGGAATCTTGTACTGTAAATCATCACCATTGTCGATGTTACGATAGCGGTAAGTTCATCAAGAGCTATTTGACTTGTGTTATGTTTTATGATTCTCAGTTTGGTGTTTTATGGACATTTTTGTAATTAGAGATACAGATTCAGTAAATCGGTCAGCTTTCTATTATCAATATCCTAACATTTCTGAGAGGCCTTTTTGCATTTCCTAACTTCTAGTTTGATCAGAAAGAAAGTGCCTGTGCTTTTGCTGGATGTGGGTGATGATCTTCCATTTCTTTTTCACTTTGTTATTGAACTATAAAGCAATGCATCTTAATGTTTAGCAGTCAGAATTCAGTACAGTGACTACGTACATGGTCTTGCCATTTATACTTGCATCCCGTTTTACTTGGGATGGTATAATTGAAGAACTCTAGACTTGATATCAAATAAGATTGCGAATTGCTTGATTACACTGTTTAAATTATTGTGCTCATGCTATTTTCAGTATCTCAGACACTTTCGTGAATTTCAATAGATAAGGTGATAATTGAGTTCAATCAATATACTCCTGGCTCAAGGTGGAGGCGAACGGTAGTTAATAGGAAGGATCATAGCGAGGAAGGAAATGATGCAGATGGTTTTTATGGTGGAATTAGAAAACTGTATGGCAAAGATGAGATTGCTATGTGGAAGAGGCTCTGGCCAAAGGAAGTATTGGAGTGATAAGACTTCATCCCAGTGCCATTAATATCCTTTGCTAGCTCCTGTGCTGGATCGTCGTTATTAGGTGGATCTTCGTTATTAGGTGGGAAGCATCTGATTGATGCCTCATCTCTCTAAAGCTTTGCCCATCAAATTATGCATAGAACATAAAATTAATTTATACGGTGAGCATTGCTCTGAATAAGAAGTAAATTTTATTTTTATTTTACTAATTAATTAGATTTACTCTACCATTTACTATAAAAGGAAAGACATAGTTATTTTCCTAATTAGGAAAGGGCTGAGATTTGAAGTTAGGAGCCTAATCCTCATTTGCCAAAAATGAAATAGAGATTAAGGTATGAATTTATTTAATATTTCCTTAATCCTTTAGGGTTTTTTAAAATCTTTTCAAAGTCACTTCTTCTTCTATGGTTTAATCTCAATTTCAAAACAAAAAGTTATTGATTTGAACTCTTATTTTAAACTCTACTATTGGGAAATTCGTTTTTGAGTTTCTTGAACCCTAAATCTAAGGTTTTTTAAGAGATTTAGATGTTCTAAATTGGATTTATGAAGGTATTGATAGAAATTATGTTTTGGGTAGGTTTTGAAGGTGGTAAATGAGCTATTTTGAATCAAGAAGTTACTGGAAGGTAAGAGTTGTGGGTCTTAAATCTTGCTATGATTTTGGATCTAAGCTTTGATGTATTTTGAAATGGATTTCATGAATGTGAGCTCTAATGGTGATTTGATAAAAGCTTAATATTTGGTACGATTTTCTTAGGATTTTGCTTAGTAATAACTAGAGTTGATTTTCTGAAAGTTTTGATTTGATTATCTTGGAGTTTGAGGATGAGATTTAATGAATTATGATAAGTTGATGAAGGTTCAGTTTGATTTTTGAAATAGAGATGACGAACCAGAAACTGCCGTTATAGCAATCGAACGGCCATGCAAGTCAATTAATAGGTCAACCGATCGAACGCTCTACAGGCTTATGGAACGACAACACAACAAATTTTGAGATTTTTACTATTTTATTTATTTTTTCAGTTTTTACTCTTAAATATCATTCTTTATATTCATGTTGAGTAATTTAAACTAGAATGAGCTTCTAAATTGGTATATTATTGGTGTTGAAAATTATGAAGAATTTTTAAGTATTTTTATGAAATTGTATGTTGTTTGTTAAAAATGTTAGTATTGCTTATCTTAAATTCATGATAGAATGATTTCTTATATTTTAAGCATGTTTCTAGTAAGATTATTACATGAGAATGGATTGATATGTCTTCTTATAATGTGATTAAATTATAGGTGAATGATGATGTCATGTCTAGCTTTAAGTGTAGTATGAATATGCTTATATAAGTTGAGCATGAGGTTGTACTTGATTTGAATAATAGTTTTGAAGATTGGCTGGACCAACGAAAGCACGGTGGGATGGGGGTGGCGCACTAATCAAAAATTAGCCTTTATGATTAAACTACAAGAAATATGCATAAACCTCTAATCAATTAGCAATAAATCATATCTCAATCATAGATCAAGCAAAGAGGAAATACAAAGAGGACAATAGCTTACTGACCTCGGCTGTCCAGCCCTTGCATGCCATTTGAATCCTTCTATTTACACAATTAATCTCAACAAAAACAAGAGGGATAGATGAAATACCTTGTAGATGTGTTGATCCTTCAAAACCCTCTCTCTTGGAAGTAAAACTCAGCAAGATGGTGACCCAAAGCCCTCTTCTTCAAGCACCAACCAGCAAGGGAGCATATCCCTCTGTTACACCATGTCCAATGGGAAGGAGATGAGGAGATGGGAGGCGGCCAGCAAAGTTTTCACAAGAAAATCTAGAGAAAGGGGGCCGAACCACAAGGGAGAGGGGGAGCCGAATTGGGAGAGGGAGAGGAGAGGAGTGGGGCAGCCTGGTCTATGGCTCTTCTCCCTCTTCTTTCCCTTTAAATACTCTTTCTCCTAATTAAGCTGGGCCTAAGTTGGGCTTTTGGGCTTTCCTCAAGTGGGCCATTTCTATTGAGTTTACAGGTTTATATCAAGAAGGTCAGACACAACATGAGTGGGCTCTGTCTCTCAAAGCCCGCAGAGGCCTGGACCCCCTGCAAACGGCTTAGCCCACGATAGGATCAACCCTTCGCTAACCATGGGTCTCACCCTCAACACATAATTTGCGCGTCTGGGCCCTACAACGTGTTAATGCACAACCTAGTTGAATGACTAGTATGCGTATGTGATGTCAACGGGTCCCAATCAAATTAGTGTAATGATGGCACATGTGGGTCGGCACAACTGCCCCCACCACCCTTGGACCCCGTGGCCCGTACCGGTTCACCTGGACCGCGCCTGTACCATGGTTCAACAAGTATGGTGTGTATTTCTCTCCATGATGGAGACATTCGGTGTTATTTAATTATGTGTGTATGAGATAACATTAAGCTCAGTTTATACAGGTTGTGTAGGGATCATTGAGATTATATGACATATGTAGATATGATTTATTATGTATGATTTGGTATAGTGTGATTGAGAAACTTGTCGTGTAGGGTGAATGAGCTATAGAATGAATGAGAATTGTAAATGCATGATTTGAAATGTGCGTTAGAGACACTACTCATGCAGGTTTATGTGATATTAATGCATGATCTAAAATGTGTATTAAAGACATTACTCATGCAAGTTTATGTGATATTGATACATGATCTGAAAAGTGTGTTAGAGACATTACTCATGCAGGTTATATGTGATATTATGCATAATGTGATTGCGTGAGAAATACTATTTATGCAAGACAGATGATAAGTCATAATGTGATTATTTATGCCTTGATTATGATGTATGTGATACTTGTATGCAAGATCATTACTTATGAGGTAGTAGGGGTATAGTAAGGGGAAATAATCAGAAATTGGGATATTATATAAATTATGGATTTGAATTACCATGTTGTTATGTCATAGTTATTTTTTTATGAATATTATTATTTTCAAACCTTACTGAGTTTCATACTCACCCCTTTTTCTGTGTTTTATTTTGAGGCTGCATGGTGCGACATATAGACGATCAGAATCCCTTATATGAGGAACAATCAGAATATACATGGGAGTATGTGTAGATACTGTTGGATCTTATCATGCTTTTTGATTTACTCTTTGATGATACTAGAGCACCTTGTATGGATTATTATGTATCAAACTCGTATATTTCTTATGATTGTAGGTTTGTTTTAGACTTTTTGATTTGAGCCACGTATCGGTTCAGGATATTATGTATGTGTAACGCCCGAGATTTTTCACACATTTTCCTTAAAATTCACGGAAAATTTTTTCAATATAACATCTGTAAATCGGAGGAAAAATGACGAAACCAAAACCTGATAAAACAGTTTATAATTTAAAACATTAAACATCCACATACGGTCAATCATCGTACGGCCAAAGCAAATATCCTCAGGCGCTACTCGAAAACAACCGTACGAATAAATTTGCTATGATCATAGACTTTTAAATACAAATCACTCTCCCAGGCATCCCTGAGTACAAGTCCCATAACAGTCCACTAACTGATCCAAATGAAAGTCCAGATAAACATCATGATGTCTCATCTCACCCAATACAGGAGATCGTGGCACAAATAAACTCACAGAGAGTCAAGCTGATACCTGAGTCAACGGGAATCAATCCACCGCTGAAACGAGCGTCCATCACCAGGAGCTCCCCGCACAACCTGCAAAACCTCCCGTACAACGGGGCTAAAAATAGCAGGGTGAGTATTTTCATACTCAGTAGGAAAATACCCAGTAGGGGAAATCCCAACGGTGAACTCACAAGTTCATAAATCCATGCGTCATGCAACTCAAACATGAAGCAGTCAACATAATAATCATAACATGCTCAAACGCATACGATCATACCAAAGGCACCATCGTGCCACAGACATATCAAAGCATCATCGTGCCAGAATCATACCGAAGGCACCATCGTGCCAGAATCATACCAAAGGCACCATCGTGCCAAAATCATACTATCCAAACAACTTACACAAACACCCTTATCCAGGGTCATACAATTTACTCGTACCACCGTATGCATACTCATACAACATACGCATACTTGTACGATCTTACTCGTACAATCGTATGCTCGCTCATACAGCTTACTCATACATGTATGACCTTACTCGTACAATTAGACTCGTACGACCTTACTCGTACAGTCTGCACAAAATCATACTTACTGTCTTACTCAGAACCATATTCTCACAATCGTACTCATACTCTTACAGTCGTGCTCATACTCATACGCTTACAGTCTTACTCATACTCATACCCTTACAGTCTTACTCATACTCATACGCTTACAGTCCTGCTCATACTCATACACTTACAGTCCTGCTCATACTCATACAGTCGTACTCACACTCATACAGTCGTACTCACAATCGTACACATATCAACGACCACTGAAGCTCATTACAACTAATAAGCTCCAGCGTCGAAATGGAAAAGAATGTCACTGGGGCAACACCTTAACCTCCGGGGAGTGACTAGACGCCATGGACTTTTCCGAAGGTAAGGCACACCAATGCTCATGGGGCCTTTGGATCAAACAGGTAAGAGTAGATCCATGATACTACTTACCTGAGCGCGCAAACATAAACACCCACACATAAGGGGTCATACAGTTGCCCACCATAATGGGTCTTATAGTGCCATAGAATCGCCCACCATAATGGGTCTTATAGTGCCAGAGAATTGCCCACCATAATGGGTCTTATAGTGCCAGAGATTTGCCCACCATAATGGGTCTTATAGTGCCATTGCCACTCTTGGCAGAAAACATACAGTGCCACTTGGGCAGAAACGTACAATGCCACTCTTGGGCGGAAACATACAACGCTCTCAACAGAGCATCAAACGTCTGGGCTTACACAGCACACAGACCAAATCAGAAACATATGTTGCTCTCAGCAGAGCATCAGACGTCTGGGCTTCATACAGCACGCAGACAAACTCAGAAACGTACATCGCTCTCAACAGAGCATCAAACGTCTGGGCTTACACAGCACACAGACCAAATCAAAACGACGTCGCTCTCAGCAGAGCATCAGACGTCCGGTGCTCTACATAGCACACAGACAACATCCCGCAGGATAAACACCATGGCAAGACATGATAAATGCTCGGCCAACTCATCAGCGGCCAGCTCAAACACGGAACTTAATCCGTCGAACCCTCAGGTCTCAAACTCACAACGCTATCATTAGCTGTGCTTATAATTCAAGTTTGAATTAAATATATTATGCGGTACAATTATGCCACACAACTCACAGTCCTCGACTGGTCAAACCGAAGCTGAGCCCGATCCGAAACCCAAGTTCGTTAGGGCAGTAGACTTCACTTACCCGTCCACATCATGGACAAAACTCATCGTACAACAAACCCTTACAGTCTTACACTTCGCCATCCATCTTATGGCCAAAACCTCTTACACTGACATCTTCAAATAACGCTCCTCAGAGCCAACCCAGTTCTCGCCCTCTTACTTATATCTCACTTATTATACTTACTTTTCACTTCATAATCTGTACGTTATGCTTGTACAATTATGAACCCTCTTACTGTCTGACAAATGCCCAACACACAATCCACCCCAAACTGATCCATTCTAATCCTTGCCCGTCATACTCATATCCTCTGTCATACGCTTACACAATCGCATCCAAATTCGTACAGAGCTTCTGTCACCTCTTACTGTCCATCGCCCATACATCTGCCCACATACTCTTACACACATCCAAAGCATAGGCAAAATGCCATCATACATACGTATGTCCCACACATACGTATAACATACACATACGATCATACATACATAACTTACAAACATGCATGCTAGCCATCACTAGCACATGCATACACACGTCAAACATGCACGCTAGCCATCACTAGCACATGCATACATTCCCACATACATCAAACATGCACGCTAGCCATCACTAGCACATGCATACATCAAACGTACACGCTAGTCATCTCTAGCACGTGCACACACACACATTCATACATACTTCAAACATGCACGCTAGCCATCACTAGCACGTGCATAACCCATACATAGCATACTGACATATTTGCTAGCCATCGCCAGCGCATACATAATCCACATCCATAAAACATGCATACATCTCATGCATATCAATCATACCATACAATCATGCTTACACGCACCTCATGCAATCGGATCGTTACTTAACATCCAAGCATGGAATCATACAATCCTAGCATGCTGCTACTCATTCAAAGCATGCTTCATGAATTTACGAGTTCAAAACTCCCCTACCTCGTAATCATGGCGTTCGATGGCGAGCACACGACGGTGGTGGCGTCGGCGGCGGAGTTGGCGGTCAAACCGTTGCCTGGCTGAGAGAGCTGCTGTCCCGAGGATTTTAGGATGCGCCGGAACTATCACGGCCAAACAGAGTGTCAGAACTCAATGCGGTAAAACCCGCGATCCACGGCAGCACACTAGGGCGGCCGGGAGAAATATCGTGCCAACATAAGTGGCGGTGCGATCAGATGTCAAGGGTGTACACTCTGAAGATCAGCCGGTGGCTAAGACGTGCACAGCCGGCCACAAGACGTCGAAATCGGCCGTGGACAGCACCCAACGGCGACGATTTCAGTCAACAAAGGCCCACATACGGGCGGAGAGCGTGGGGCAACGCTCGAGAACAAAGGAGAGGTGGAGGACGGCTCTAATGGCCAACTCCACTCGGTGGCAAAGCCAACCGATGGTTAGGCGGCACGAATGCGGCGCCTAAACCCAGAAGTACACGCGTGGCTACATGCGCACGCGGCCCAAAGGGCGGGGGAGATGGCTGAAATGAGGCGACTCAAGGCCCACAAAAGCCAACAGGGCTAAGGCCCTTAGCTGTGGCCAATCAAAGCGGCGACATCGCCGATCGCCACCCACAACCAATACCCATGGTGCGGGCGGCTATGCATCTCGCACGGTATAAGGCCATGACAAGCGGCCCATTCCGGGCGGAGTATATAATCGGGCCAAGTGGGGCTGACCCTCACTGTCGCCGAGCCGGGGCAGAGCCCATAATGGCCAAATAGCATACGGCTCGCCGATGACCACGGCCCAAGACGCACCCAAAGCGTCTAATTGGGCGGAGCATGGCAATAGGGGCGAGGCGGGGTCGGAAACGGCAACCCCCTACCGACACTGGGTCGAGGTAGGCTGGACAAAGTCCATCCGATGGCCGGACGACGACCGGAAACACACCGGCGTCCAAAACATCCCACGGACAGTGAGATGTGAATAGTAACAAAAACCCGACCAAAAGATCGGTAGCTCACCACGGAGCGAAGAAAGCATGGCGGCGGCTCCAGCCAGTGTCTATGGGTTCCTAGCGGCCAACTAAACATAAGTCTAGTTGAGAGCGGCCGCAAACGATGTCAAAATCGTACACCCATAGTGCAAAAACGGGATTGAAGGAGAGAAAAACCCGAAAAAAAGTTCGGTACCTCGTGGAGGAGCGAAGAGGCCGTGGCGGCGGTCATGGCCGGTACCTACGGACTCGTGGCGGTGAGGCAAAGCGGATCCTGACAAGAATCAACGGAATCCGACGACGGAGGAGGGAGAACGGAGCGACCGGATATGCCCTCGGGTTTTCTCTTCTCCTCTCAGAACGCCATTTTTTTCTTCTGTAAACTTACTGAAGATGGCTTTATAAGCCGTGATTTTACTATTCACCTTTTTTATTTTTACATCTATGTCCCCAATGCGCGTTAACTCACTGGTTACGCGCTATAGCTCCAAACTTCGCGCCGTAAGCGCGCAGCAAGGCCTGTGGCCCGCGACTAAGCCCCACACCCGACTCTACGGGTATAAATATGGGGAAAAGACACAAATACCTATACGCTGAAACGTCACATTTTCCTGCCGAAAATGACCAGAAAAATGGCAGAAAAATCCCAGAAAATCGTAGAAAAATCAGGGACCTTACAGTATGTGGGTCAAGTGAGGATTTATTACAGAGTTATTATCATCTTTTATTTTCCTTACTTCTCTTACTCAAAGGATTAAAGATGTGCGACTATGTTTTTTAATCGCCCATTAAAGGGGTTAAGACTTTAACAATGCATTAAACCATCAATCATGTTGCTCCCGCGCGCTTGACCGGCCCTTCAACTAGGTCGGCTCAAGTCGGGTGGGTGACGGGGCATGACAGAATTAGTGGCCAATGATAATTTTGGCTTATTCATAATTTAAATATGATTTTGTTGTATATATATAGACAATTCCTGTGGCGGCCAAGGCCACAACCTTTCTTGACCTCAGAAAAAATGGAAGAAACTACGAAGAATTTGAAAAAGTATAGTAAGATATGTGAGGCCGGGGACCAAGATATGTATATAAGTGAGTAGGATCATGAGAAGATGACGGTAACTTATTTATTGTGAATGTTCTATAATAAAGACAAGAGTGGAGGAGTAGTTAATTATGCAACAGTGATTGTATAATCAATTGTTTCCCTTTTATATGAATCTTATTATTAGGTTAGAATTATAACATTATGCTTTCTCCTTGATCCTAAGTTTTTTGATTTAAAGCTTATAAGAGCTCTTGGATATCTTCATGTAATATCAAAGCAAAATTAATATATATATATATATATATATATATATATATATATATATATATATATATATATATATATATATATATATATATATATATATATATATATATATATATATATATATATATATATATATATAATTTTATATACCTATTATGTATATATAATTTTAAAATTATTTTCTAGTTCAAGCTTGAGCTTTAAGTTGAATATAAGTCAAGTCCAAGTTGCATTCGAGCTAGGTCAAAATAAGCAAAATAAGCAGGGTATGCTAAAACTCAATTTGAGCCCATATTGAGTCTATATCAATTCGAGCAAGCTATGCCTGCTCAACAAGCAAACTTAGCTCATTAACACCTGTACCAACAATTCTGTCTATTAACAAACTCTTCAGTTGGGTTTTGATTGGACAAAAAAGGCCTAAGTGAGCCTTATGTAAGGTCCACATGTCTTGTTTCACAAAGATCACCATTGGAGGGCTTGATTTAATGGGCATACATCACTATCTATGGTATAGTGTAGCTTGATAAGCATTTACGTTTCTTTTATGTCCCCCATTTATAGTCCTTTGATGAGGACTAAGTCATTCTCTAACTTTTTTTTTTTGTTCTAAAATTCAATGTCATTCCGTCGTTGTCTCAATTTTTTTGTTCGATGTTCTGCTTAGGGTTGACATGAAGTGTTAAGCTCTACTCCCTCTGTCTCCATTAATAGCTTTTTTGTCATTTTTATTAAGTTAGTAATCATATCTCTCTTCCGCATATAATAATAATAATAATAAAATCTTTTTTCAACTCAGAGTAAGGACAAATCAGAATGAGAAATTCCCAAATACAATTGAATGGATTAAAGTGGTGGCGGCCGGTGGCCTCACTGCGACAACTATAACAGCAGGCTGATGCTCTTTTGATGGACTTGTTTGAAGTCGATTGCCAGAGGAAGTAAGGAGTTGTAGCCGGAAAAAAACAGTAATGGCTTTTTCTATTATGTGGAAGGAAGGGGTTGTAGCCGGAGGAAGTAAGGAGTTGTAATAGAGCTGCTGCGAGGTCGGTGCCTCCTCTGGCCAGATGGCCCTCTTCACTGACCTCTTCGGCGACCCGCTCTCCCGCGTCCGCCATTCACCTTCTTCCCTCATGCTCGTAATGACCTTTTTATCATCTCTTTCCTTCCTGTTCTCAGGTAATTGACACTTTTTTCTCCAGGTTGCGGAGGTGGTGGCTAGTGGCGGAGTGGTCGAAAAGATCGTCAGCACCGTCCGCAGCTGCATCAAGGTCGTCACTTGAGGTAGGAAGCTCGTCTGCTCAACCAAGCCCGGCAACTGCGGGAGGTGGTGGCTAGTGGCGAAGTGGTCAAAAAGATCGTCGGCGCTGTCCGCGACTGCATCAAGGTCATCTGCGGTCCATGTTTTAAAACTCGGACCGGCCCGGTTGGACCGGGATCAACCGGACCCAATCGACAAGCCAGGCCAGGATCGTCAGCACCATCCGCAGCTACATCAAGGTCGTCACTTGAGGTACGAAGCTTGTCTGCTCAACCAAGCCCAACGACTATAGGAGGCGGTGGCTAGAGGCGAAGTGGTCAGAAAGATCGTTGGCGCTGTCCGCAGCTACATCAAGGTCATCACCTGTGGTCCATGTTTTAAAACCCGGACCGGCCCAGGCGGTTAGACCGAGATCAACCAGACCCAGTCGACAATCTGGGCCAAGTCATCTGGGCTGCCAGGTGAGGTTTACCTGGGCAGGTCAGCCTCACTCGGCCGGTCGAACCGGCGACCCGGACAACCGGTTCGATCTAGGTTCACAAAAAAAAAGATAGGAGAAGTGGAAAGGGTCAGGGCCGTGAAGAAGAGAGAGGACCGGAGCGGGGCAGTGGAGGAGAAGGGAGGAAAGAGGGGAAGCCGGGAACTTGGGGTCGGAGTTGAAGGGAGGATCAGGGCGGGGAAGTGGAGGAGAAGGGAGGATCTGGGCTGGGGAGGAGAAGGGAGGATCGAGGTGGGGGCCAAGGTCAGGGAGGAGAAGGGATAGCCGGGAGGAAAGGGGAGGAAAGAGGGGAAGCCGGTAACTTGGGATCAAAGTTGAAGCAGGGCTGCCAGGGAAGAGATAAATGGAAAGTCGAGAACTGCAGAATCACGGCCCATACTGCCTCCGCCTCTTATCTTGCTCAAAGGACACCTCTTGGAGAGGAAAAAACTCTCCTTTGGCCTCCATTATTAAGGGATGGGCACTGGGCACTCGAGCAATGACTGGAGGCAAGGCTGGGGAATCAAGGTAGGGCGGATGAAGGCTAACTTGAGAAGAAAGGCGAGGGTAGATGGAGGCAAACTGAGTGACCGTGGGGAGGATGGCTTGCTTTGTTGTACAACAAATGCCATAGAAGATCATCTCCTCAAACTTTAATTAAACATGGACTATCTCAAACAATTTACAAAGCAAGAAAGCAGGCTATACATAAAATATGAGATATCCGCTAAAAGTAATTAAAATGAAACAAGCTTTCTTCTACCAATAACATTATTTGAATTTATACCATAATGGAATGAACAAAAATTAATTTTGAGGCCTAATTCAGGCATGAATGCCCAACAATGCCTTGTGTGCCTCATCACAAAGCGCATCGTACGTGTGCTTTCAGGGTATCTTGTTTACTTCTAAAAAATTCCCCTTTTAAACATGAGTTTTTTCCATATTACCTAGCTCGATATACAAATATTCTATATTCCCTGGATTTTAACACAATCCCATATGACCTGGTTTAGGACAAATATACCTTTAGGTCAAACCTAAACCTACACCCAAGCTCTTAGCTCATTATTGGTAAAAATTACCGACAATGGCACAAATTTGTATGAGCAAAATCAAAACACTCAACATACAAAAAACAAATCAGCCACTTAAAGATGATCGATAGAAAGTAAAAAATATATCCTTCCTAATCCTGTGTTCTAGAGAACAAACTAAAATAGAGCCACTTCCCGGTTTCAATCCAAAAACTAATTGAAAAGGGGGGAATCAAAGGAAGCCACTTTAGTGCTTACTAAATTGCAACAAACTGAATATTCTGGCAATCTGAAAAACTGGGTTGTGTTTAGAACGAATTGAAGGACTCCGGAGACTTGCGCCAAATGGGGATTGCATGCTACAAAAAGAAATGATTGTTGAGAGTTCAGCAAATCCAAAAATCGGGTAGAGTACATCAATTTTGCATGACTCGTGAGACTTTCGAGAATGCGAGAAAGAGAGGATGACTCCCATTAAACGGACCAAAAATCTCATGCTCCGCATGGCAAGTGTCCAACACTTAATTCATATCGCATATACAATAACTTGATATGTCAATAAAACGTATTTTTGATAATATGATATGTATTCTTTGAGCCAACAACCCATAATATGATATTCTCTATATCACATATACGATAATACGATATTCGCCATACCGTATTATCGATAACACGATATGCCACCACAGCGTATTATCAATAACACAATATGCCACCATAACATATTATTGATAACACGATATACCAATAATGCATGCTATTGATAATACAATATGTTACAATATCCTCTATATCGCATATACGATAATACGATATTCACCAAAGCGTGTTATCGATAACACGATATTTACTATTGCGTATTATCAATAACATGAGATTCACAATAGCTTGTTATCGACAACACGATATGTTGGCATAGCATGTTATCGATAACACGATATGCCAACAAGACGTGTTATTTATTTTCTCTAGATCGCATATATTATAATATGATATTCGTCATAGCGTATTATCAATAACACGATATTCGTCATAACATGTTATCGATAACACGATATGCCAACAAGATGTGTTATTTATTTTTCTCTATATCACATATACAATAATATGATATTCGTCATAGCGTATTATCGATAACACGATATGCAACCATAGCATGTTATTGATAACACGATATTCGCCAGTATTTGTTATTTATATAATTTTTCATTAAGTTAGGGATAAAAACCTCTGAGATCGTGTACATGCTTACATAAGATGTTCTACATAGTAAAACTTGCATATAAAAAATCATACTAGAGTCCCTCTTTGCACAATAGGGTAGGAGGCTATCATAGCTATTCTACAATGTCCTTCCATGGCATTTACATCCTTCTCCATTCTCATATAGCCATGTTCTCCCTAGATAGTCCCTCAAGATTCATTTTTTGAGTTGTAGTATCATCTTGATCTTCTTTTGTAATGATAAATAATTTATGTGGCTAAAAAAAATTTAGACTAAAATTAGAGAAGAACAATCGCCGATGAAGTTAGGGAGGCCAACAATCGCCAAATAGAAATTGGAATTTGTTGATGAAAACTGCCGGGCGAAAATCACAAATTGTCTCTGAGCTCTGATCTCCTCTTTGTTTATTCTTCGTCACAACTAGTTTACACGATTTTTAACCCAAACCTTGTTGAAATGGTATTTTGGTCCATTTTTTTCTAAATATCATATAAACCCAGGTTCAATGGAATATTTTTTAAAAATCCAGGGAATATAGAATATTTCATTCTTTGGCCAGGAAATATGGAAAAAACTCTTTAAACATTGGATATGTTACTTAAGCTCATTCTAAGAATTATTGATGTATGCGGCCCATCAATGTCATAAAGCCCGCCTATGGCATGGGGCATGTGTGCCTCAACGTAGGATGATGTAGCATTATGCTCTGTTCTTTTATTTGATTTTATGTTTTTTAATGTAATAACATTATTTTTTTTAGAAAATGTAGAATCTATAATCTAGATACATGTACATAGGAAGCCAAATATGTATTTTTGTGACAACTTAATGTAAGTACATTGGTTAAACCACTCCTTGCCGAAGTAGATTCGCCACTTGTTGGGATATATAGGTCAAGGTTTGCATATGTTGCTTAGCACATGCAAGCAGCAAGCAATTGGGCTTTGATTTTTCATGTTCACATTCTTTTCATAAGATTTCTTTTTCTAATAAAAGAAAATGTATTAAAATTGGCTTGTTAGCCATTTAATGCAAAATTTATAATAACAAAATTAGAAACTAATAACATGATTTAGATTTTGTGATATATAAGTACTACTAACCATAATCAGGATGGATTACATTAGAAAGCCAAATATACATTTTTGGTGCAGCTTAATGTGAGTGCATTGATTAAACAATTCCTTGCTAAAGTAGATTTGCCAGTAGGTGGGATATTGGTCAAAGTTTCCATATGTTGGTTGGCATTTGCAAGCAGCATATAGTCGGCTTTAACTTTTCCCATTCAGATTCTTTTCATAAGATTTCTTTCCATAATACGAGTAAATTTATGAAAATCGGCTTGTTAACCATTTAATGTAAAATTTATAATCACAAAATTATAAACTAATAGCAAGATTTCGTGATATGAATGTACTACTAACCATAATAAGGATGGATTCAATTAAAATGACTAAACTTAATTCATTTGACTGACACAACTTGAGTAGCATTACTTATATTATTCCACACCACATGCACATAGCCACACATACATACATACACAAAAAAATTCACACGCAAAGTTGATAAAATTTAATCGATAGAATTTAAAAGAAAATGTCTCATGCTCTTATTTTATGGGAGGGTACATGGGAAAACCCAACTCCCTGAAATTTGCTCCTGATATGCCCCATTTGCTCTTGATATGCCCCCATTTACTCGTTGGAAAAATAGAGAAGATTGTTTTGTCCACATTTGAAGTAGTTAAGGGCATTTTTAGGGAGCAACACAAACATAAAACATGTTGGACAACCCTTTAGGACCACTATTATCCTTTCTGTTTCTCCATCACTATCTTGCAGGGTCAAGCATAAACTTTCCTGGGACAAAATGCCATGATATTCTCCCCCTTTAACTAACAGATTCATGGAGGCATTGAGAAGACGAAAATCATTCTGCCCAATCACTTCATATATCCTTCTGTAGTATAATCCTCCGGTCTAATATACAATAATATGGATTACGCTAGCAAAAAAGAATTAAGACTCTACATGAAAATACATTAGACATTATCATATAGTGTTTAGCAATAATACTCCCTCCATCTCATATTAGTTGTATGGATTAGAAATCTAAAATAAATTAATCCTAATATAGACAATTAATATGGGACAAAGAAGTACATGGTAAAATTACCTGAACATCAAAGAATCTTTCATATCCAGTATAAACAACATTCGATCTGTCAATATCAACATAATAATTCATGCGGCCAATGTGTGCAATAAAAGTTAGAACCATGGTTGGAACGGCTCGCAAAGCATCTTCGATAGTAAATCTTTGATAATATTCAAAATTATTATTTTGTGTTGACAGTGTAGGTGGCCCACCATTAGAAGCACCATTTGTGTGATGACGAGACATTTTTCCTTTGAGAAATATATTAAAATAAAGGTTTGATTGAACTACAAAGAATAAAATGTGATAGTATAATTTGCTTTTATTTAGTTAGTAAACAACTAATGTGAAACATAAAAAACATAGATCAAATAAAAATAACATAGGAAAAAAATACAAATCAAGTGATTCATTTGTCTTTGTATAGGCCGCCCGCCGCCTTCTTATTCTTCTTCTTATTCCCCTTTATGCTTTGATTGAATAAAATTGGGGCCATCAACAAGCTTCTTCATCAAAAAAAGAAGGAGAAAAATGAAGCATGTTTGGAAGGAGAGAAGAATCACCTTCTCGTTATTTGTCCACCTCACGTTGACTTTTTTGTGCTCTTCATTCACATATTTAAAGACGAACGGTGACTTGGTAGAAAAGCATTAATGAATGAAATCTTTTCAGCTATGAGACGTGTGCTTACTTTGATATTTTCATATTAATCATGATAATTTTATGAATAAAAAATTTACATTTTTCATGTTTATTACCTTATAATTTATCCATAATCATTTTGGTCTTAAAAACAAAGTTCCTTTAAAAAATTATTAGAAAAAAATCAATTATTCTGGTCCTTAAATACCTAAGTATTTCTTTTATAGATTAATGGTAATACTAAGTGCAAAAATGTGACAAATAGAGTAATTTGTTGAATCATCAATAGCAACAACCACAGGAATATCAAAAATATATTGAATGTATAAGATTCTTGTAGTATATTCAAGCAAAGCAAAATAATTATTAATCTTTCACTTCTTTATTTTAACTTTTTTTTTCTTAACAAAACTATATGCAGTTGGAACAATAGCATCCTGATGTATGCAAGCTAAATTAAGGAAAAAGCATAAGAGAAATAACTAAACAATAAAATTAAATAATTAAATTCTGATTTCTTATTTCTATATATTAAAATAGGCATAGCCTCTACATATTTATGGACAATTAAGTCTCATAATCCTAATTCTATTATAACTCTTAATTGAAATAAAGTTCTAACTGGAATGGGCTCTAACGTAAGCCTAAGCCTAATATAATCCTAATTACTCTAAAATACAATCACTATAAATAATCCTAATTAATAAAGGTAGACCCTGCCCCTTGGTGGGTCATAAATCATCCATAACTTGGATACAAAAATTGGAGAATATAAAAGACCAAATAATTCAATTTTGTGTTTGTGTTTATCTTTCTTGTGCTATTTTTTTATTCCAAATGTAGCAAAAATATGCTCGAAATGAACAGTTAAAGAAATATTAATGCTTGTTCAAAAATGGGTAATTTATGAGGTTTAACTTTTAGTTATTAAAAGAATGAAATGTAAATACAAGTGGTTGGTTGCTCTAAATTTGGAAATATGGTCTTTATACTAGTATGCAAAGTGTCATGACTCCTTAAATGAAGATAATATTGAAAATTCAAGCCCTCCTCTCCTTGTAATCTCACGTCATGTACCTTTATTAGGTCTCTTTATTTGAAGGAATGAGAATTTTTACATTCATTATTAATCTCAACATCATAGTTGTACAAGTGGTAATTCCTCTTTTTCTTTTTTTTTTTACTACAATGGTAATGGAACTATAACACCCATAATCATGGGTTTTTTAGCAATAAAATTAACTTTTGATTTGATATTCGTGGGGTTTTTTAGACCATGAAGTTTACCACTTAAATGTAGGACTCATGGAACAAATTGTAAATGTATTATAGGATTGACAATGTTTTAATTGGTATTATACTGGGAGTTGGTTGATGGGGGGTGATAGGCATAGATGATGGTTAGGAAAATAAAAAACAACAAATTGGGAAAACTCTTCCCCCTACAGAACTCCTACAAACTTAAAATTTTGGATTTAATTCAAACTTATTATGAATCCAACTTTGTTGTGGATTGTGGGACCCAAGTGTCGAATGATGGAAAGTGGAAAAGTTGTGGGTAAATAAGGTGAAAGTTGGATTGAAAGGGGAGAAGAGTGGTGTTGTAAAGGATGTATAGGTGATTAATGAGGAGTTGCCATGGCTTAAAGCACGAACTCCATAATTGATCTTTGATCTTGGAATGATGGTGATGATGAAGCATAAACAGGGTAAGCATTGGATTGAAAGGGGAAACAATCATAATGAAGGGGAATTAACATACCAAGAGGACAAATGGAAGAGTTTAAATATAGGCATTCATTCATTAATTACAGTAAGGGCTTCTCTTATATTAACAAGAAGGATTTTCTTACCCATTGATGTGGAGTCAATTCTTAAAATTCATGTCTGAAGAATGGGGGAGGAGGGATGATCAAGGGTGGGGGTGGGGATAGATCAACTAGATGAAATTGTATGAGCAACAAATTCTAATGGGAGATTTAGTGTGGAGAATGCTTACACTTTAGGTGTTCATAGTGCCTACTCTTCATGCAATGCTATCACTTCAATGAATAGGAACTTTCCATGGGTATAGGGTTGGGCAAAGTGTGGACAACCAGCCAGCCTCTACTAGTGGGCCTAGCCCAGAATCCCAACAGCACTTAGCCTTTGGGGGGTTTGCCCCAACATGTTGCAGGCTAAGCCCCCATTTGACAACAGTCAGTTGGGGGCAATGCCTCCATCATCTTAGAGACATTGGCATCTAAGAGACATTGGGAGCATTGCCCCCTCAATTTTATATTTTTTAAAATAAATTTAAAATAACTTATATATTTAAAAATTGCCACCCCCCACAAAGGCAATTCTAAAGCCAATAGGGTGGAGTTTAACCTTCTCTTCACTTTTCCCTCGACTATCTAAGTCTCACTTTCTCCTCTCCTCTCACACTCTCAAGCTCTCAATTCCTTTAGTTTTTTTTAGTTAAAATTAAGGTCCCATTCTTAATCTTCAAGATTCAAGTTTTCAATTCTCAAACTTTCACCTCCTCCATTAAGTGGGTAACTAGTAACTCAGGTCTAAACTCTAAAGCATCAAGTTAAGTAAATTTGATTTAATAATTTAATTTTTAGTTTGACTTACATCTTATTTATTTTACTAAATTTTTTGTTTTGTTTGAAAGAATATGACATTCTATTCCCAATCAACCTACAATGCTTCCTCCATCTCCATCACCCCTTAAGTCCGACCACCAATTTTCTCCAAAGAAAAAGTCCAAACATAAATGAAGCCTACTACAAAGGGATTCCATTAATGCTTTCAACAATCGGGGAGATAAAGAAGCATAAACCTTCTATGGTGTGGAGCCATACAAACAAAATTAGGGTGGATGACCCTTAGAACCCCTGCAAGTTCATCTTCAAAGCCGAATATGATTATTGTTAAATATTCTAAACATGGGAACCACGAGAGGAGCAGGTACTTGTAATGTCCCTAATTTTAAAAAAAAAATTGTGAACTTTTTGCTATTTTAACTTATTTTTTATTGAAAATTGATATTGCATCATATGAATTTTTTTTATATTTTTCCTTTGTACTTATAACTATAGAGTTATTTGTACGCCTTATTTACGGCCTTATTTACGGGCCACCTCTGATGTGGGTGGCGATTCACGATGTTGCCACCTCCAATGGTCACTAACTCTTGGCCTTAGTTATGGCACCCTTGTGGGCCTAGAGCTGCCTCAAGATTCAATGATAGCCTCATTTCCCCCTTCCATGTCCCTTTTGTTGCGTGTGCATGTAGCCACATGAGTGATTTAACATATATGCACCATTTTTGCATTGCCTAACTATCAAATGGCTCCACCACTGCCTAGATTTGACCCTTATAGCCCTCCTCCACCTCTCCTCTGTCCTTGAGAACATACCACTTTTTAAAAATTATAATTAACCTATTTGGCATAACACTCAACATTTTAAGTGAATTATAATTTTGTAAAGAACGTAAATAAGGTATCACCATAGAAGCCAAAATTACTTTTAGATCTCCAACACATATCAATATTGACATCTAGAAACTCAATTCTTTAAAGAATATTTATTTTTATAAAATATTAAAAAATAAATATTATTATTTAAAGTTCTATCTTACAAAAGTTGTGATCATCAATGACCCCTACTAATCTTCCCACATCTCCATAGGAATCTTATCACAAAGCTCTTTACCAAGACATTATTGTTCAAAAACTATCCTTAAGATTGATTGTTACTCTCCTAAGTTGGGGATAAGTGGATAACAACTTGTTATTTTAACTTGATTTTGAACCCATTATTCGTGTTTTTATTCCCAATAACATTTGTGTGCAGCTCAAGATATGGTTTGTGGTCTATTTCCTCCAAGACCTTCTTGTGCAAGAAGTTATGGCATTCTAATGGGTTGTAAATCAGTTGGTTTTAACTACATTCACAGGGATGGTAATGAAGCTGCACACTCTCACACACATGGGGTGCAAGACAGTTTTCTTCTCCTAGTTTGTGGATCAACTAGGCTCCTAATTTCATTGAGGGACTGCTCAAGCTGGATGCTCACTGATCAATGTTTCTGATTTGGGTTTTGTTGGGTTGTTAGACCTCTAAAAAACAAATATTTGTTGCTGGACAAGGAAATGGGAAACTGCTCAGCAAGGAGCAGAAAGGAAAAAATAGTGGAATCATGTGTGTCCTATGAATTTTCCTAGAATAATCATCTTCTTCACTTGGAGATTCTACAAAGAAATCTTACCATTTAAAAGCAATATTAAAGTAGAAGTATATTTCCCTATGGTTTATGTGTGGTTTGTATGAAGTGATAGAAACTAAATACATAGGTTTAGGCATACCTATAGCCATTAGAACCTTCAATAAAGCTTAATCCTCTTGATGAAGCCTTGTCTCTCCTAATCCTCTTCAGAATCACACAGTGAATTTCTGGTTTAAAACTTAACTAAGAATAATCTCACTTAAGGCACTGAATAATGATGGCTAATGGTGTATTTATAACTAAACCAGGACACCATTGTTAAGAACCCGAGAATCCTGATTGTCCATTTTTAAGTCATCCAATGGTTCGGATTTGTCACTTAAAACCACAACTTAATAGGTATTTAGACTTAGGCCCATTACCCAGATAGTTTTAAAAGCCCAAAACAGTGCCAATTGAGACAGTTAGGCTACTTGATGTTTTATTATAAAAATAAGCCAACATTCTCCCACTTGGCACAACTTCTCAATTGAGCCATAGAAAGAATAAAATCTCCCACTTAGCTCAATTAAACTAAATTTGAAAAAAATATTTTATTTAAAAATAACCAAGTGGGTAATGGGAAACTTTAAAATGACTTTCGTATACGCATATAACTTTTGAAAAAATAATACCCTTCAAACTATATGTGGTAACTTTATACTCTTATAAAATATCATAATTGCATAAATAAAGGCAGTTGTCCTCATAGGAGAACATTCTCTTCCATGTATCACAATGCAACTAATTCATTTTGTTTGAGTTATATATGTGGCAAAATTAATATATATGAGTCAAGGCATACTCCCACTCATTTTTTAAATATTGTCTCATACTAAAGTGCACAAAAAAATGAGACAGCACGAGAAAAGAAACTATAACTGCTATGATAAAAGAGTAAAGTCCAGAAGTACATAAGCAAAATCAAATGCACAATGAGCTAATAAGACCCATACAATCCACATGACTCTTAAACAGAGAAGGGGGTAAACCCTTAGTCATTGGATCAACAACCATAAGCTCAGTACATATATGCTCAATAACAATTGTCTCTACTTTAACACGATCCCAAACAACAAGATAATTGATGTCAATGTGCTTACTCCAACTTCCACTCTTGTTGTTCTTCGTGAAGAACATCTTTAATGACATAATTATAGAATATAAAATAGTAAGCCCTGTAATAAAGTTTATCAGCCAAGTAGCATGTGACGTGCTCTCATAACAAGCAACAAACTCTCCCTCCATAGTCGACGATGTTGTAAGGGGCTTGATACTTTTCCAAGAGATAGCACCACCTGCTAAAAGGAAAATATAACCTGATGTCAACTTTTTTGAGTCAACACAACCAGCAAAGCCTACATCTTTGTATCCAACCAGCTCCAAATGATCAAAATGTCTGTATGTAAGCATATAATCCTTCATTCCTTGTAGATACCTCATAATCTTCTTTGCAGCTCTCCAATTATCCAACCCTGGATTTTTCTAGTATCTACCCAGCATTCCCATAGCAAAGGCAATATCAGGACTTATGTAGACCTCTAAGTACATTATACTACCAACTGCCGATGCATAAGGAATTTCTTTCATGCTTTCCAACTCTAAAGAATTCTTTAGACATTGGAACAAGCCAAATTTGTCACCCTTCACAATAGGAGCTGCACTAGGTGAGCAGTTTTCCATGTTAAATCGTTTCATAACTTTATTGATGTAGGCCTGTTGAGACAACTCAATGATCCTACTAGATCTATCATGATAGATCTCAATCCATATGACATAGGATGTCTCTCCTAAATCTTTCATGTCAAAGTTTTGAGAAAGAAACTACTTAGTCTCATGCAACATCCCTAAATCACTGCTTGCAAATAGAATGTCATCAATATACAAGACCAAAAACATATAACGGCTCCCACTAACCTTCAAGTATATGCATTAGTCAACAATGTTCTCCTTAAAACCAAATGAAGTAAAAAAATCGTTGAACATCAAATACCAGTATTGAGAGGCCTGTTTCAGTCCATACATTGACTTCTTGAGTCTATAAACTAGATGACTTCCTTTTATCTAAGGTGAATCCTTCAAGCTGAGTCATATACACCTCCTCCTCAAGATCCGCATTCAAGAATGTCATCTTGACATCCATCTGATGTAACTCTAAGTCAAAATGAGCTACAAGGGCCAAAATAACTCTAATTGAATCCTTCGTAGAGATTGGAGAAAGGGTTTCATTATAGTCAATATCATCTTTCTAAAGAAAACCTTTGTCTACAAGTTGGGCTTTATATTTGTTAATGTTACCGGATAGATCTAATTTAGTCTTATAGACTCATTTGCAGCCAAGAGTCCTGACGCCCTACAATAACTCTATGAGATCCCAGACTTGATTATCAGCCATAGATTTCATCTCATCCTGCATGACATTATGTCATTTAATAGAGTTATCTCCAAACATGGCCTATGAATATGTAATAGGATCTTGAATGAGTCCAACATTCTTGTCAGACTCCTGGAGGTATACAACATAGTCAGAAGGGAGTGTAGGTTTCCTTACTCTTGAGAACCTTTGAAGTTCTATTTGATCAATAGGTAGAGGTGTCTGTATAATAGGAACTTCAGTGACTTGTTCCTGAGACGATGGTAGAGGGATAATAGGCTGTTTTGGAATCACCATAGGCGATATAGCATCTAATCCTCCACCAGATGTGGGTATAACAATTGGAACCCGTATTTCCTCAAATACAATGTATTTTGGAGAAATACTCCCACTGAAGTTGCCCTCCTCAAGAAAATGTACATTTAGTGCTTCACTTATAACCCTTAGACCTTTCTGCATAGCCAATAGAAAATCCACTAACAGTCTTACGGTCAAGCTTCTTCTCAAGTGGATTGTACACCCTAACCTCAACAGGACAACCCCAGATCTGTACAAGATCTAAACCAGGTTTTCATCTATTTCATAGCTCAAAGGGCATTTTTGGAAGGGCTTTAGATGGAACTTGATTTAAAATGTACACGACTATCTTTAAGGCTTCACTCGACATATTGAGAGGAAGAGATGAGTTATTGATCATACTCCTCACCATATCCATCAAAGTGTGGTTCCTTCTTTCAGCAACACTATTTTGTTGTGATGTGCCTGGTACTATGTATTATGCAACAATACCATGTTCCTTCAGGAACTGCGCAAATGGTCCAAGTTTTTATCAACTCTTTGTGTACCTACCATAGGATTCTCTTCCTCTATCTGTGTGATTGTGACACTATTATGCAGGTTTATGAGATATGAATGCATGATCTGAATTATGTGACGAAGACATTATTATGCAATTTTATGAGATATGAATTCATGATCCAAATAGTGTGATTGAGATACTATTATGTAGATTTATGTGATATGAATACATAATCTAAATAGTGTGATTGAGACACTATTATGCAGGGTTATGAGATATGAATGCATGATCTGAATTGTGTGATGGAGGCACTATTATGCAATTTTACAATATACGATTGCAAGATCTGAATGGTGTGAATGAGACACTATTTTGCAAGTTTTATGTGATATGAATGCATAATCTAAATGGTGTGAATGAGACACTATTTTGCAAGTTTTATGTGATATGAATGCATAATCTAAATAGTGTGAATGAGACACTATTTTGCAGGTTTTAAGTGATATGGTCGCATGATCAGAAAGTGTATGAAAGACACCTCTCATGCAATTTATGCATGATATTATACTTGATTTTGAATGAAAGAGGATCATTACTTATGCAGGATGGATGTTAAGTTATAACTTGATCATTTATGCCTTGACTTTGATAGGTGTGTCATATGCATGCTAGCTTTTTATGTTAATGGATAAATAGGGGCTTAGCAAGGGAATGATCAGAAAAGGGTATACCATATTAATTATGAATCTGAATTGCTATATTGTCATGCCGTGATGATTTTCTTATTATTGTCATTGTATTCAAACCTTACTGAGTTTTACTCACCCCACTTTCTGTCTATTTTGGGGCTGCATGGTGTGACGTATAGATGCGCAGGACCCTCTTTATGAGGAATGGTCAGGGAGAGCATGGGATTAGGCATGGATGGCTCTAGACTTTGTTATATTTTTCTGATTACTTTGTTATGACGATAGAACATCATGTATGGTGGTTTTCATTTCAGACTTGTGTATATATTATGTTTTTAGATTTGTTTGAGACCTTGATTCGAGCCATGTGTTGGCTCAGAATTCTAAGTATGTGGGTATAAGACATATAAACTAGTTCAGAGTTAATGTCCTCTTTTGTTCTACTTATCACTCTTACTCAAAGGTCATGTAGTATGTAACTCCTCTAGTTAAACCACCCGTATGAGGGGTTAAGTCTTCCGCTATATGTTAATCTCTTTCCATTCTATCACCCCCACGCGCTTGACCAGCCCTTGGACCGGGTTCGGCTCGGGTCGAGCGGTGCTAGGGCGTAACACCAGATCCAAGTCGCAATAAGACGACGGTCCTGGCTAGCTCTTGACGGATCGTATGGCGATGACTGGAGGCCCACAACAAAAGAAAAAAATGAACTTTACATCCGGACGGACTGTTTACACAACCAGAAAAAAATTGGTAATAGTCCGAGTCTCTAGCTAGTTGTCCAGTGACCGACGACTATCTTTAGCGATTCCCGCCAAAACCTGCAACCTGCCAGCTGTGAAATCTACTTCGGCCGACAGTCTACCGGTCATCATCAAAATTAAGCAAGCCTCAATATCAATTGATAGAAACTTAATACATACGTTTAGGCATAGATGTAGCAATTAGAACCTTCAATGAAGCTTAATCATCTTAATGAAGCCTTGTCTCTGCTAATCCTCTTCAGAATCACACAATAATTATCTAGTTAATTTAGAACTTGACTAAGAATAATCTTGCTTAAGGCACCAAATTAGGATGGTTAATTATATATTTATAACTAAATCAAGACATCATTGTTAAGAACCCTAGAATCCTGACTGTCTATCCATAAGTTATCCAATGGTTAGGATTTGCTACTTAAAACTACAACTTAATGGCTATTCAGACTCAAAATCATTACTTAGACAGTTTTAAAAGCCCAAAATAGTATCAATTGAGACAATTGGGGTTTTATTACAAAAACAAGCCCTACATAAAGACCAAAGATTCTACTTTTCAATTGATTTGGGATTATGGAGTTTGCTCAAAAAGTTTGATAAAACTTGCCATAATCTTTTCAGCTATCAGGTTGTGATTACATTCCTATGATTGGAAGGATAATTATCCAAGTTTCTTGGGTGATTCTGTTTGTAGGGATGTGATTTTTGTTTTCTAAGCATTTTGAAAAAAAGAAATAAACAACAGGATAAAAATTTCTTATGATTGCTAGAGCCTGCAGTGCATTCTAAAATATTGGGAATTACAAAAACACATTCAGATGTACATGTGTTTCTCTAGTTAAATTATTTTTCAGGTCCATGACATGCTAAAAACATAGACTCAAGTGGCTCTTCATTGAGTAAAATTTGTTGGGCTTTACTTCACCACTTTGGATTGTGAGCTTTTATTGGGCACCCTAACCCCATATTCAATTGGTTTTATTGGCATGAAATGCACACAATACTCAACATTTAAATGCAGTAATTTGAACTACCTGATAAAAAAGCCTTCAATTGTAAAATGAAAAACCAAGAAATCCAGAAAGATGCAGATCATGAAATTTGTGAATTACTTTACATAGACTGTGTATATGAAGCCAATCCAGTGCTAGTCAAGCTGGTTGGATCTCTTCCAGTTGTGGAAGAGGACAGAGGGACGGATCCCATTTTCTTAGCGTGTGATAATGCACTAGTCTTTCCTCCATAAATAAAAATAAAAACTAATTATATATCAAATTAAACTTCTCAAAGTAGAGCTTCACCATTGTCCTCCAAAAACCACTTTCATAATAATAATTACAACCCAGGCACAAATTCTAGTCATGAGCTGCAAAACTATGATAGTGAAGTCATGTGAAAGTACAGAATGATAATAATTGTTCTAAGTCGTGTTTTTAATCAGGAAGCAAATATCTACTGTGATTAAACTAACAAGCATTTATCCCCAAAAAAAAATAGCAAGCACTTCCACACCCTGAAATAGAAAGATTATATGCTCAAGAATAGAGTGTAATGGCTAGGTTTGTGAGAAGTAACAACGCATGTGATCACCTTTCTTTTAACGAGCTACAAGTAATTTTATACAAAACAAATATAAAAAACCAGATCATTCTCTAGAAGCACTTGCTGAGAAAATATATACATCCAAAATGAGTTTATAGGACTAAAAAAATATTTTCACGACGTGAAAAAACATACAGCGAAAGCCTACTTTACCATTTTCAAACCCTTGATGTGTAGTTGAAATGAGTCCTACACATCAAGGGTTTAAAAATGATGAAATAGACTTTAGACATGCATTTTTTCACGAATAGCCCTACTATAAGATACATGAATTTTATGGTATAAATTATATATCAACTAGTTGCTCTAAAAAAGAAAGTAAAAAGACAATGAAGCCGCCTATTGTCAATCATTTATGTCATTTCCATCCCATCAACTCAATTCATGTCATTTCCATCCTATCAGCTCCATCCAAAGCTTCTATTACAAAAGACAATGAAGGCCACCGAGTGTTAATGATTCGTGTCTTTGCTCGTTTAGTGGGTACGTATCCTCCTATGGCTTAGGGCTTGGCACCCTATAAAGAGATTGTTATCCAGACTCTAGCCTCAGGTGAAGCTGCAGCATTGTTAAGGGAGGCAAGTGTTTATGACACTTTGCTACTACCGCCCGCAGCTGGCTTGCATTGATGGCATGAGCCCCATGTAAGTTTCTACATGGTCTCCGTGGGGCAGTACCATCAAGGAGATACAAGGGAATTAAAAAAGAAAAAGAGAGGGAATGAAAATTAAAATGAAGAATTATAATAAAATCTCTTGTTCTTATTATAAGATTGTGATTTGATCCATATATTTTTTATTAAAAAAAGGAGAATATTCTCCTTTCATTGTAATCCAAAATAGAAAGTATTCAATTGAAACATGAATATGTGACTGAATTGGTCCGCTATGCTAGGGGTTTTGGCGTGTGTAAATTTTCTTATGAGAGGTAGAAGAAATCTATGGAGCTTGAGAGGCAGTTCTAAAATAGCTTAGAATGTGCAATGCGTTGATATATACTAGAGTCTATAGTCGCCATCTTAAGAGTCAGGCTGAACTGTCTCATCCAAAATTTTCTTCCCAGGTGAGCTGATAAGTAAAGTAAATGAAACACAATTTTGATTGCCCAAACCTCTCATTACAAACATTTTCTTGAGTTGTTCCTCAGTAGTTTGAGCGAATGCATAGATTGAAGCTAATTCAAGAGGATGAGAATGAAATGAATTTGGTCTTCAATTCCAATTAGATCTCATCTTGTTCACAGTCGGTGGGCTCACCATGAAGAAGAAATTCCTCGTCAGGAAAGAAGGAAGAGACCCATGTGGACAGCAACCTGCACTAGCACCATCCCACCCCCCATCAGCGTCACTTAAAGTTGTGGGGGGCATCTGTGCCTAAAGTCACACAAAAGAAGGCCAATCATGTTTAGCATGACTAGCACACATTGCTCCCCCTCCTCTTGTGGGGGTCCAGACATGGAAAACTTCCCTCCTCTGGCCACGCAGCCCCACTTGGCCGACCGGAAAACAACCCCCTCCAACATTGCCACTTTCGCCGGCCCCACCTCCGACCGCCCATGTCCAGCCCTACCTTTCCATTAATGCCAATCGTTTTCATCCCCTCTGTCTCATCTATTTGTGATACTACAATTGAGCTTCACTGAGTTGAACGCAAGGCTCTTGAAACCTCAACACAACAATTAATCATGAGCCCAACTTGCTCTTGTTGGCATTGCATCGAACACTTGCCTCTCAATTGCTAAATGTAAACTTGAAATGGTTCCAGGGGGACAGAAAAAGTTTCTTATTTACCAACTGGGGTGGCGGTGGCCTGCATTCATGGGTTCCATACAATCTGGTGCTGACATCGCATCAGTCGCTTTATAATTAATTTGGTTTCTCCAGGATTCCATTCATTATAGATGGTGGCCATTTGAACAAATCATCTTAAATTAATGCTTGATATACTGACCACCCACCCACAATCCAAAGTGCAGCAGACAAACCCGGGATTTGGAGGACCATTTCAGAGATTTGGACGATCAGATTAAGAAACTTAACCAAGATTTCCATTGCCATAAGGCATTGAAAATACCAAGCCACCAGCTACTCAGTTTTTTAAGGATAATTTCTCAAAAGTACTTCCCAACTGATGATGTACTACATAGCCAGTCTTCTCATTGGCCTTCCCATTGGTGTGTCATGGCTCACGAGGATAAAGTAAAAAGAGCTGGGCAGTGATTAAATCATATTTTATTTCAATGTATGGAAAGTGGGAGAAAATCTTGTCCCCTTCATCAGCTCCACTTGGCCAAACACATGGCTGCAAAATTAATTGGCACTTTTTTGGGAATAGAGAAAGGATTGCATTGGTGTCAGCTCTCCCACCTTGCAAGGAGACCAAGGAACTGAATTTCTTTTCAGCCACTCAGAAACCAGATTTTCTTCCCTGCGTTATCATCTCATACTGTCCTTCTATGTAGTACATCATCAATGAAGAGAAACCAAATTGAAGAGTTCACTGAACCTTTCAAAGACCGGGCCCGACCCTAATAAATGGGGCCCCGTGTTGGGCTTAAATCGGCCCACCCAGTCACAGCCTGGGCCCCAATCGGGGAGGTTAAGGCCCATAAATTTGGCCCTCGGCCGGGTTCATAGGGGCCGATCGATCGGCCCTACCCGTTAGGCTTTAAGCCTTATGGCATGGTCCATAATGCCCAGGTGGGGCAGACTTGTCTTTAGAGCTAAAGGTCAGGCTCGAACCCATATGGGCCTCCAAAAGTCGAGGGCAGGTTCAGCCCTTTGCCATCTCTACAAACACCAACTTCATATTATTTGCCACTTGGCTTCCATGACACCCTACAATACGGTGATGGCATCTCTACAGAAACTTCAATAGTGGGCTTAGGTTTGTTTTATCTAAGAGACAGTGGGCATGGAGGAATCATTGGTGTATTTATATTTGATAGATAGGCCAGTCAGCACCCACCATCTAAAGTGCAGGCAACACAGGACTTGGGGAACCGGATTAAGAGACATGACCAGGATCCCCACTGCCACAAGGCTGGAAAAGATTATTTTGTGCAGACCAATCTTTAGTCTGACCGTTGCCTTGTTTTGTCAGGAAGAAAAAGCAGAGCATTAGGCAGATAAAACCAACATATTATATGTTAATGCAGGGGAAGTGGGGAAAAATCTTGTTCCCCAGTTCCCTCACCTCACCCAAAATTGGTTCTATCATATGCCTAGGTTCCAGCTGCTTCACAAGGTTTAGGTGTGCCTAATTATTGGATTTTGCAAGTTCCAACTATAAAATTCTCCTAATAGAATGTTAATTCTATGTTTGTAATGTGCCCTGATTGTACGTTCATCTTACATATGTGGGTTCGTCTCGTAGACAAACAAACACGAGTGATGTTATACTAACATTAATTCATCATCGAGATACTTCTCTCTTTGGTTTGTTTAATGCAATCTTCAATTATCAAAATAATTCATCCACGAGAAGGTTTGAAACTATTAATTGATAGCCTATATTTATTATTATTGATGGCTATGATTCAAAAATTTTTGCCCATGGGATTTTTGTAAATGAATGCCTATGTATTTAGCAAATTTTTAACAAGCATAAGCATGACATTGTTCTATAAAATCCATGTCAAGAATCATAAAATCTACAGTAAAGAAAATACGATGATGATCCTATAGCCTAATTCAATTAGTTAATCCTACCACAATCATGAGACGATTTTTTAATAAGCCTGATTTCAAGAGAGCTTTCAAGATGAGGTGGGGTGTCTGATCTTTCTCTTCACCTCCCTGTGGCAGGGAAGATTCTCCTTTGGTAGACAAGGTCACCAGAGGTTGCATCTTGGTGGTCCACCCTGCATGTACAAGGAGGGATTGATTAATTAATGCAAAGCCCCGTAGATTTATCTCATAAACAGTATCCCTTACCTTTGGAATTTTTCTTGGGATGGACCTACTGGATTATGTACAACCTTTAGTATGTTAAGTTCATAGAGCTGATCAATTTAATGCAAACATTATATATTATCCCATAAATCTAAAATTTCCTTTTTTAAGTTGTGGCCTCCCTTTAAATTTTGTATTATTCATTCTACCCAACTTAATATATTTTCCAAAGGCCATACTCAAGAAAGCCCTCCTCCACACTATAACGCTGACCTTTCATCAATGCAAATGCATGAATGAGGTAAGGTGGATCAAGTATACACAAAAACCATGAGCTCCTATTATTGAGGGAAATTACTGTCCTAGTGCACCAAGAGGAGGAGAAAGGGGGTGGGAAAGGATGAAGGTGAAGGGTGGCTTGCTACAATGGTAAACACCCTCAATAGAGGAGAGGGTGGTGTTTTGAGCGTTAAGCCAACCAATCCCACAAGGTTCATCTTGTTTTGTTATTGATTTTCATTTCCAACACTGAAAAAGGCATTGACACAATGCTAGATTGTGGAAAGGACTCTTTACAACGAGTTGTAGATTACTTTTTTCGTGTTTTCTTTAGCTCTGCCCCATGTTTACTATTAAAGCAACCTCCTCCATTGCCACCATGGCAATCCTAGACTCCCCTTTATTTGTAATCACCACCATTCATGTGTCACAATACTTTCTCTCTTTAGAAATACACTCTTATATCTTTTGTGTATTCCCCAATGGGAAACACTTATTTGTATCTATAAACAACTATATTTTGTAAATGAAATACTATCTTTTGTCTGTTTACATGGTATCAAAGCTCTTCTGCCTAATGGCTTGATCCCTTTCCGTTTCCCATTTCCTGTTCGCCGGTAAGCCCTCCCGTCCGACGAACTCTCCAGCGCCCTCCCTCGAAGGCCGCCGCCCTTATCCATTAACTGGTTTTCCCTCTCGCCGGCCAACCTCCTTCCCCTTGTCCTGTGCTCTTCCCGTCACCAGCCTCCCCCTTACTATCAGCCCTGCTCGTCGGTCTCCCTTCCTGCCGAAAGCTTCCCCTCGCTCTGCCCACCGGCCTCCTGCTCCATTCGCATCTACTCCAATCCAGTGCCACCTAGCCTTGCTCTGCTCTAGCACCACCCCATCCCGATCTACTTTGATCCCATCCAGATCCATCCGGATTTGACCAATCCAGCTCCGCCAGTCCAGCTCTACTCCGATCTGGCGCCGCCCCGTCCACATCTGCTCCAATCCAGCACCCTTGCCCAAATCTGCTCCAATCCCGTCCAGATCTGACTAAACCAATGCCACCCCATCCAGATCTGACCGATCCGGTGCCGCCCTGTCCAAATTTGACCACTCCAGCGCCTCCCCGTTCACATCTACTCCGATCCGGCACCCCCCGCCCAGATCCGCTTCGCTCCAATCCAAATCTAACTGATCCAGCGCCACCCCATCCCGATCTGCTCCAATCTAGTGCTGCCCAGTCTCAATCTGCCCTGGTCTGGCACCACCCAGTCCAGCTTCACTCCGTCACAATGCCCACCATTCCGGCCCCAGCCCAGATCACCCCTTCCAGCCCATGCCCATTCCAGCAAGCCTCCTTCTTTTCCAGCCACCCAATCTGCCCTCCCCCCCCTCTGCACAACTTCTCATGATCCCAACTTATGGCCTCTCCTACCCACTCCATGACCACATCCGGTCTCACCCTGGGCTCTCCCTCTTCCCTACCCTCCTCTACGACACTCGATGACCTCTTCGCTCCCGTGCCGACGGTGGTTCGCTTCCTCATCTCTCACCTCCCTCAACTTGTCACCGTACGTTGTGACTCCAACACCTTCCTCATTTGGCGGATTCAAGTTTGTGACCTCCTTGAGGGTTACGGTGTCATGGGCTTTCTTGATGGCTCCACCCCCTGCCTCGCCACTGGCTACCTTACTGCCCACCCTACCGCTGCCCAATGGCTCTACATTGATTGAGTACTTCTTACTGCCATTTGTGCCACAATCTCCCCTTCCTTGCTCAGCTACTTCATTGGCCTTGAGTCTGTCGCTGGCCTTTGGACCACAACCGAAAATCGCTTCCTCTCTACCTCCCCAGCTCACATCCTCAATGTGAAAGAACTTCTTGCCGCACACGTCCAAGGCGATGGCACTATGACCGCATATCTTGATGACCTAAAGCCTATGCGGATCAACTCGCCGCTGTTGGGGCTCCCATCTCAAACCTTGACCTCTTTCATAAGACCTTAAACGGTCTCTCCGGCGCGTACTTCATCTTCTCCGCCACCCTCCGTGCTCGCGGTGTTACCATTCTCCTCCCGGAGCTTTGGAAGCTTCTCCTTGCCGAAGAAGTCACTCTCTCTCGCGCCCCTGCCACCCCCACCGTAGGCCTACCCCCGACGACGGCCTTCACTGCCCTCCACTCATGGCATCCCTCTCCTCCACCTCCCTATGGGCTACCTCCTACCTCTCCTTATGGCATCCCGCCTGCTCCCCTTAGTGGCCTGGCTACTGCCCCCCTTGCTGGGGGCTCGGCCCTTGCACTTGCTGACCCATATGGGGGAGGGGCTGCCTGGGGCCTTCTCCCCACCCCTGCTAGCCGTAAGGCACCCGGCCCACGCGGTGGTTGTCCTTGTGGACGTTGGCACTCCGGTCCTCGTAGTCACAGTCCCCACCCCCTTGTCAGATTTGCGGTGGGACCAACCACTCTGCCAGAACGTGCTGGGAGCGCTATTCCAACCTTGGGGGCTCGTCCTCCGGTGCTTTGGCCCTCTTTGATGACTCCTCCTCAGCAACTCCTACGGAATGGCTCCTTGACAGTGGTGCCTCGGACCACGTGACAACGGATCGTAGTAACCTCTCCTTCCATGTGCCTCACTCGATGTCTGACCACGTCAATGTCGGGAACGGGGCGGCTTTACGCGTCTCATCCATGGGTCACACCACCCTCCATCTTGGCCCCTCTACCCTTTCTCTTCGCAATGTCATACATACTCCCTCTATCTCTCATAATCTTCTTTTTGTTTATAAACTTGTTCTTGATAATAATTGTTCACTAACCTTTGATGTCTTTCATGTTACCATCCAAGACACTAGCTCTTGGCACATACTCTTTTGAGGACTGTGCCGACATGGTGTCTATCTAGTGTCCTATACCTTTACTGCGTCTCCCACAACCCTACTTGCTTGTGCCTCCTCCTGCCTTTGGCATCATCGGCTCGAACATCCATTGTCTACTATGTTTAATTTAGTTGCTTATATTTTGTCACCTCCAATCCAAAAAATGTTATCCTTAGATTGTAATAGTTGTCTCACTAGTAAAGTGCACAAACTCCCCTTCTCACCCTCCCCGAAATGCTCCTCCCACCCTCTTGAGCTCGTCCACTTGAATGTTTGGGGTCCCTCTCTGGTCCCCTCCTTTCTTGGCTTTCACTATTATGTGATCTTCGTCGATGACTTCTCCCGTTACACTTGGCTCTACCCCCTCAAACTCAAATCCGATGTAACCAAATGGATCCGCCTATTCCATGCCATGGCCGAACGGACCCTCCACCACACCCTTACCACCCTCGCACCGACAATGGCGGTGAATACCTCAACCACCACCTCTCTTCCTACCCCTCCTCCCATGGCATCTCCCACCAAACCTCCTGCCCTCATACCCGCAAACAAAATGGCATCGCCAAAAGAAAACACCGGCACATCATAGAAACTACCCTCACCCTCCTCTCCAACGTCCTCACCAAGCCTCTCTCCATCGAGCGGTTTCAACAATTACACTCCAAACTCATGGTTCTACCTCCACTATGAGTTTGCCGGGGGCTATTAAGGCAACCTCCTCCATTGCCACCATGGCAATCCTGGACTCCCATCTCCTTGTAATCACCACCGTCCATGTGTCACTACACCCTCTCCCTGTGGAAATACACTCTTGTATCTCCTGTGTATTCCCCAATGGGAAACACATACATGTATCTATAAATAGCTATATTCTATGAATGAAATACTATCTTTTGTCTGTTTACATTTACAAACCATCCTTCTTTCACATTTGCTTGGCAGGTTTAGTCATTTACACCCGCATAAATACAATAACCTATATGGAGTTGGTGTGACCTACACAATCACACAAAATATATGCAGGAAGCCCGTAAGTGCAACACCTTTAGTAGGCTCTATATGTATTATACTTTAATTTTTTTCTTGTTATTTTAAGTTGAAACTGCAAAATAATCTCAAGAGAACAAATTGCATAAGAACAACCAAAAATTACAAGGAGAAATCAAAATATTCAAGGAAACCCATTGTCTAAACCATAAAAAGAAAGATGACACAACCTATACAAGTACAACAACACTCAATATACCTCTTTTTGTTCCTGAATCTGGTGTCAATATAAAGATGATGGTCTGTCTTTATCTCATTGTTTTCTCTCATAAGCCTTTGGGTGGAACTTGATTCTATTTTTTTTTCTCTATGTTGTAATGTATATAATACTCCCTCTATCTTGAAATAAGCATCCCATTTTGGAAAAGTCAAATATTTAAGTTACATGATATTACTAAAAAGTTTCTAAAATTATTTTTTTTCAATGACACATAAAAAAGTTTATAGAGGTATTTTATCAAAAAATATACATAATTACTACATAAGAAAGGAGAAAATAGTTGACAACTAAGCAAATGGGACACTTATTTTAGGACAAATTATTTTTTTTCAAATGGAACACATATCTCAAGATGGAGGGAGTATGTGACTGCCTTAATTGGCTGCAGGGCATGGCTAGGCCACTAATCAACGATGAGCCTAGCCACCCCTACCTTGTAGCTAGCCAGTGGCTGCCCTGCCTCCACTCATAGCCCAAAATCTCCACTATTTCCCCTTCTTCTAAACTACCCAGTGCCCAGTGGCGTGGCCTTTTCTGTAGCCTATTGAGTCCTTACCCTCCACCTCTGCAAGCTTAGATGGTTGTGGTGGAGGAGGTTAGGACCTTCGATGAGGTCACTACCCCCACCATTTAGTCCTAGCCTTCTGTGATCCAACAGTCTCAATTGTGATCACTTCACACCTCATAATATTGAAGCAAAAAAATTAACACAACACTAGGCATCCTACCTTACAAAACATCGGTCTTCGCGCTTACTCTGCACAGCCTCTGTCGCTAACCATATCACCAAAAAACTCCCTTGCGTCTCTCTCTCTCTCTAACCCCCCTTCTAAGAAACCCTAAGTAGGTATTTATGTTTAATGGGTTTAGGGCTTCTAATTCCCTAAAAAATTAGATCAAAATACCCCTCAATGGGTAGCCCAACAAGACCTCCTAAACCCATTTTTTGTCACTTTAATTAACTAGGCCTGCAGAGCAAATTAAATGATGCAATTACACATCTATTTCCGGTGAATGGGCTTTGTGACTCATGTTTAACTTTGAATGATCATATTTTTCTCATATGAACTCTAAATTTATATGTTCTTAGTGGCATTTTGAAGCTCTTCATGTCTACTTTCTAAATTCTATAATTTCATCCATAAATTCCATCTACTTTAGAAGTTATTGTATTTATAAATTAAGGGGTCAGACACAATATTTTCCAAGATACCAAATTTAGGAACCTAGGAAAATTTTAGATTTTACATAGGGTGGTATGCTACAATAGCAAACAACTTTAATACAATGAGATGGTAATAGAATGACTTTATAAACCCTAAACCCCGCTCAGTTTATCTCTATATGATATTCATTTGTATGCTTATAAACCTACACCACTTTTTGTCTAACGAAAACCTTATACTAAGTTTTGATTGATGAGAAAAAAGTAGGTTTTACATGATAATATAAAGACCCACTTCCCCTATCTGGTCAAAAAATATTGGATAAGGTTTTATTAGATATAAAATAGTATAGAAAAATTATTATTCTATTTATTTTTATCTCCAACACCAAAAAAAGGCATTTGCATAACACTAGATTGTAGAGAGGGCTCTCTATATGTAGTTGTAGATTACTTTCTTCTACCTACCTCGTTTACAAATCACACTTTCTTCTGATTTGCTTAGTAGGTTTAGTTATTTAAGAGAGTTGAGAGTGACCTGCCCAATTACACAACTATATGTAGGCAGCCCATAAGTGCCAACAAAGATCTAGAGGCAAAAAATGAGAGTTTGTGTGACGCCTTTAAAAGGTTCTATATGCATTATATTTTAAATTTTTTATTTTATTTTAAGTTGAAAATGCTAAAGAAGCTCACGATATTATATTGGAGAATAACAACCAAAAACTAAGAAGAGAAATCAAAACCTTCAAGCCAACCCATTGCCAAAACCATGAAAGATGGCATAACCTATACAAATACAGCAATATTCAATAAACCCCATTTCCTTCCTGAATAATCCTTATGTCCCATATTAATACCTTTATTCTGTTTTTTTTTTTAAAAAAAGACTAAATAGAGCTATTAATGTGGGATGAAAAGAGTATAACTTTGCAAAGCATGTTATAATATACAAACACACATTTAACTCGCTACTAAAACTATTAAAAATAGACAAAAATGTATGGTTTGCGTGGCTAAACATGCCACATATGTTTTTTTGGTTTAAAAGGGTGTAGCCAGGTCTTTCCGTTGAACATACGCCATTAACGGAACAAGACGACTTTAAGAAGAATGCCTAATTAAGGAATTTTGGTCCCCTAATTGAATATTACGCTCTAATTCAATAAAAATGAAATCTGGTACGAGCCCATTGGTGAGAACTCATTCTTTCCCAAGGGGTGATGCATGTGGGCGTAGGAATCGGGACCACATTGGATTGAGCAATACCACTTCCGCTGCATTGAATATGGACATAGACAACTTTACCCTTGGTCTACCATGGCCCGTGTCCTATTAAATTGGTTTATGTGCTAGACAAAAAGTTAAATATATATTCTCCCCACTTTATATTAATAGTTTTATTTAATTATTTTAAAAAATTAAATAAAATTAATATTGTTGGATAGAAGGATTGAGATAATGCTTGATGCTTATTAATTTTTATTATTTAGTTATTAAATAAATATTAAAATATTATTTTATAAAGTTACTTACATATATATTGTATGAAGATTTTTCTCCAAACTTGAGGAGAGGTCCTACTCAGTGTGCTTATAAGATTCACATGTCTAAGGAATTAATTAGGCCTTCCAGCTTATTTTTAACTTCTGGAGGGATTAGTAGATTGAAAAAATTAGCCACAAATTCAGTGAGTTGTAGCTCTTTGGCTGTCAAATCATGGCCTTGACTATGATAAGGCGGCCAAGGGCTATAGTTCGAAGTAGGACATCCTCTTTGTAGAGTGGTAGGTTGAAGTTGTGGAATTAAGCATTGATAAATTTTTTTTCAAATATAACACTTGGAGAAATTGTCGCTAATTTATCATTTTGTCTATTTTATAACACAAATGGTAGCAAGTTATTTATTTAATGATCCTTTACAATTGATTTTAAGTTAAATTATCGAAAGTATATTATTTACAAAAATATCTTACTAATGTCTACATTCCTAAACTTTGTCGGTCTAAATCTCCAAATCCTTTAAGATCCCACGGGTTGAGGCAAATTCCAAGAGACTTGTCTAACATGACTAATTTTCATGATCTAGGTGTAGTCACTAATAATAGAAGATTGCCACATCATTAAGGAAGTATGTCCATTAGTCATGCAATTGTGGTCATGTCCAATGTGTTGAGTCCTACCATCCCCAATATTCTCATCAGCCTGGTGATCACCACAGGCAACACCTACATCACTTTGTAGCAAAAAAATCACATGGGAAGAGGAATTAGTTACAAGTAAGAGTAAGTTTCAAGATTATAATAATTTTTATTAAAATATCATGAAAAATGTGGGTTATGAATACTATTTCAATCTTTCACATGCTTGATAGAGAATTTAGATTTCTACTCTCTTTTATTATGGATGGAGTGCAATGCAAATGTCACTTTGGGTAGACAGCCCTTAAAGTGGCCTGCCCTTTGTTACTCAACTCCATTATCAAGCATGTGAAAATCAATTTCAGGGATCCAAAAGCATGACTGCATGAGGCACATTAAAAACAGAGGGAGGCAGGGAGTCGGTGGGTGGTTGCTAAGTTAGAGCTTTCATTGTTGACCTGTAAACATTTACTTGCATGAACTAGTGGTTGAACTCCTCCAATGTGAATGTGATGGGCCACAGCACCTCATTTATCAAGTATATTTACTAGTATTTGCTTATATCCATCATAATTGTTTTTCAATTTAAAAAATGCTTAAGTTAGAGAAAATCTTATTTGCTAATATAAATTATTATTTGTAGGGCCCATAAGGGGGCCATAGGCACATGGTAAAATAAATAAATAAATAAATAAATAAAAGAAGATTGGTGAGCCACTTTGAGCTTTGGAGTTTATTAAGGCTTGTGAAATCTCAATGTTAACTGTAGATAAGTTTATAAATTGTAGGTCCCATGTATCAAAATGACCCAAATCTTGGTGACTTTTGTTTTTCAGATAAATCTTGGTGACCTTCATTCCTATGATTTATAGCCAATTATTTATTTGTTTGTTTTTTTTATTAATAGGGCAATCTTTTATTTATACATCATTCGTAGCCAACTAGGCAAAATTACTTGTTTTTTCTTAAAAATGTACAGTTACTAGTTAACTTTATAATTAATTAATTAATTACCATTTGTATCTTGTGTCTGCTTAAATGTAACATTCAATCTTAACAATCCTAAAGTACAGCATGAGTGGCAAATAAGTCTTTTCAAACAAAACTCAGACGCCCCCTCTGGTAAACGAAGTTAGGCAGACCGCAGATGCAATTAAAGAGCTCATTGGAGTTGTTTGCTGAGTCAGCTTGATTGCTTGTAGCTCCAAATCTGTGATCTGCGTTTTGTTCGCCAAAGTCACCAGAATCATCTTCAATGATGTAAAGAAGAGAAGAACCGAGTCCAAACAGCTTTGATTGACTCATGAGGTATTGGGTCTCCTCTGGCTGGGCGGCTTTTCTGCGTTATCTGTTGGTGGGGAGGTTGGGTGGAAGTTAGGAGGAAGGGGGGAGGTGTTGGTGGCTGCTTCTGCTTGGGCAGTTTCCACCAATCAAAGTCCCTCCCTTTAAAAGTCTTGCGCGTTTCTTCTCCATTCCTCTGGTCTTCCTCTCCTGTTTTTTGTGCCCTGCAGAGGGGGAAGGGAGGGCCAGAGAGGGAGAGGCTGGTCGGTGAAAGGATTTTGAGGGATTTTGGATGAACTTTTATAAGGGGCATATCATCTTCTTCATCATCCCCAGCTTCTCCAGATCTTTCACCTTCCATCTCTGTTCTTATTTCCTGTTTTTTTATTAACTTCACAAAGCCTCTTTCTTTAAAGAAACAAAGTTATATTTTTATCTGGAAGAGTTTGGTTGTCAGTTGTGCTGGGTGTGTTTTAGGTGTCTGTTACACCTAATCCAGCTTCTTTCCAACAACTCATATCTTTCTTCTTCTGTTTTGTTTTTGGTAGCTCATACCAGATTGCTTCCTATTTCAAGTGTTTTTCATATCTCCTCTCGTATCAGTATCACCCATTTCCAAAGATTCTATCATATGGGTCTCTGATCTTTCCATGTGTCAGAGTCACCCATGAGCAGATCTTGGAATCTCTCCCACGTTCATTAATCCGTCCCCCTCCCTCCTCCCTCTGCTTGTGGAATAAAAAAAAAAGGAAGGCCCCCCTCAATCTCCTGGACTGCCACTGACATCTGTCTCCCTGTCTGCTGTGGCCTACCTCAGTTTTCACTCTGTGTGGATGCCATACGAACCTTTTTGGGGGAGACCCAGAACCTCTTCCACCCCATTGCTGCAGTTGTTTAATCACCACCAATAATAGAAGTTTGCTTTTGATAAGCTCGACAGTGACCTGGAGGTCAGGCCCCACCTTTTTGCTCCTCCTCCTCCTCCTCTTCTCTCTATTATATTCCCCACTTCTTTGGGTTTCTTCTTGGATCAAAATTCCATTTTAATCGCCATACCTTTCACGCAATTGGGTCACTGAAAGCAAAGCTTGTCCTTTCACTCCTTTATATGCCAAACCAGCATAGAAACTCCTTATCTGATGTTTTTCTTCCTCATATCCTGCCTCTCCTTCTTCCTCCTCTCCAAGTCCCTCTCCCTTCCTCCCCTCCCCTCATGGGCCAATGAGATGAGGTTGCTGTCTCTCGCCTTCTGCCAAGAGCTCGCCTCCTTACTGCTTCTGTGGCTAAAGAACACCAGCCTTGTCAGCTTTAGTGCGTTTGGGCTCCTCAGAACTTTGCCCCTCATGTCTTTGAAGAAGAAGAGCTGCGCTAGGGTGGAGAATGTGGAGTCAGGGGATGAGCTTTCCATACTAGATTTACCAGAGCTGGCTCTGGAGAGCATCCTGGATAGGCTCCCTCCGGCCGGATTGTGCGGCATGGCGGGTGTTTGCAGCTCACTGCGGGATAGGTGCAGAAGTAACCACCTGTGGGAGAGGCACATGAAAGAGAAATGGGGGAGAGTGATTGGCCAGGCTGCTTACAGAGAGTGGCAGTGGTTTGTGGCTTCAAGGAAGGATTATGGTGGTCCTGATGGGGGCGGGTCCAAATGGGTGTGGCTCGGGACCCTGTCTTGTATGTGGCCCTTGTCTTTGATCCGATCCAAGATTGGTGGTGGTGAGAAGAAGACGGGTTCTTCTTTGCCTGCTGACTCCACCATGTCCTGGTACTTGTCCCTTGAAACTGGCAAGTTCTGGTTCCCTGCTCAGGTTTATAACCGTGAGGTATGCGGCCATCTCCAGGAAATTGGTTATGTTTATTTTCTGATTAATTGGTCATGTCGACTTTCTAATGGATCTGGTGTTATAGTATACTAAGCTTTTTTCATAAAAAAGATCCATTTTTTGAACTAGTGGATTTGAGTCCTTGGAAATAATGTTTCTTGTTTAATGGAGTATGCATGAGGAGTGAACTGTTCGGGGTCTTTGGTTTTGAAAGAGTTGGCTTGTGTTTTAACTGCAGTGAAGCCTTGTTTTGGCTTGTATATATTGGAAGAATTTCGTACCTGAGACTTAAGTATTGTTAAGTTTAAATTTGCGTAATAACTTTTTGCGCATACTCTTTTTGTAGCATGGGCATGTGGGATTTATGCTTTCCTGCTATGATGCTGAGCTCAGCTATAATTCCCTCTCGGATACCTTCCATGCAAGGTATTGCACAGTTTTTTTGTTTTTTGGTTAAAGAAAAGAGGATGCCTAAATTTGCTGAAACATTTGATGGAAAGTGGGAATATATCTATGTTGTTCAAATATCTTGTGGTGTTGCTTTAGATAATCTATATTTTTGGTATTGAAATGTCTAGATTCTGATTTCATCTCTATGTTTTTTTTTAATAGATATCCACCTCATGGAAGGCGGACAATAGTAATAGAGGAAGGGATCCAGTGGGACAGACTAAGAGCGCCGCCTGTTGATACCCCTGCGCATGATCTTCACATCACAGATTGCTTGAATGATCTACGCCCAGGAGATCACATTGAGATTCAATGGAGAAGAAACAAAGAATTTCCATACGGTGTGTACTTGGAATTTTCTCAACAGTCAGACTCTTGCTTTATTGTTAGTGGTTCCAAGTCTAATTTTCCATGCGTAATATGTGTTTTAGGTTGGTGGTATGGGGTTGTGGGTCACTTGGAATCTTGTATTGGAAATCATCACCATTGTCGATGTTACAATAGTGGTAAGTTCATCAAGAGATATTTGACTTGTGTTATGTTTAATGATTCTCAGTTTGGTGTTATATGAACATTTATGTATTTAGAGATACAGATTCAGTTATTCGGTCAGCTTTCTCTGATCAATATCCTAACATTGCTGAGAGGCTTTTTCGCATTTCCTTACTTCTAGTTTGATCAGATAGAAAATGCCTGTACTTTTTCTGTATGTGGATGATGATCTTCCATTTCGTTTTCACTTTGTTAAGTGACTGCTTACATGGTCTTGCCATTTATACTTGCGTCCCATTTTACTTGGGATGGTGTAATTGAAGAACTCTAGTCTTGATATCAAATAAGATTGCGAATTGTTTGATTAAAACTGTTTAAATTATTGCGTTCATGCTATTTTCAGTATCTCAGACACTTTCATGAATTTCAACAGATAAGGTGATCCTTGAGTTCAATCAATATACTCCTGGCTCAAGGTGGAGGCGAACGGTGGTTAATAGGAAGGATCATAGGGAGGAAGGAAATGAAGCAGATGGTTTTTATGGTGGAATTAGAAAACTGTATGACAAAGATGAGATTGCTATGTGGAAGAGGCTCTGGCCAAAGGAAGTATTGGAGTGATAAGACTTCACCCCAGTGCCATTAATTTCCTTTGCTGGCTCCTGTGCTGGATCCTCATTATTAGGTGGGAAGCATCTGATTGACGCCTCATCTCTCTAAAGCTTTGCCCATCAAATTGTGCATGGAACATTATAAAATTAATTTATACGGTGAGCATTGCTCTCAATTAGTAGGGTTTCTTATGGTTGTGTAACATTTTTTAGAGCTGAGAGAGAATATGAACATTGGCCTAATTCAGGCAATCTTATACATGCAGCTTTTTAGCAAAAATTCAAATTTGATGTAACATATTCACGATGTTTATTACATTTTTAAAACAAAAGTTGATTACTTCTGAGTTTTTTCTTCTCATTGAAACTTTCTGTTATAGTTTTGAATTCTGAAGCTGCATCAGAAAAATATGTATAGTTGTGGATTTGCGAGTTGCTGCCAAAAGGTCAATTTGAGCCATCGTGGCATATATTGCTTCCCGCTTGTGAAATTATAAGTTTCATGAATACCTCTGGTTCATTGAGTTCTGAGAAATTCCATGTTGTTTCGAAGCTCCTTGTCTAAGAAAGTTCCAAGTCATGTAGTTGTACAATGTTGTGAGTTCTATCTGTTTATTCTCGTTTATTTGTAGGTGTAGTGAACATCAGAGCTTTGTTATTCTGTTTTCTACATTTTACAATACTATAATCTGGTACTTCAGAGTGGCAGAAATGGGATCCTTCAAACTAAAGACTACTTGCACTGCTTTCCTTTCGTACTTTTTAATGTTCTAATATAATATTCAATCAGTGTGCTAATCTCTATCATAATGTAGAAAAGTCCTTGTAGAACAGTACTTTTTTATCTTTTGAATTCTACTAGTTTCTTGTTTCTCCTCTGAACTCTTACCATTCTATTCAAATGTGTTCTAGCTGTACCAATATGTAGACTGGTACTCTTTGTAGATAGCTAATGTGGGTGTATTTTTTTTTTCAAACTACTGTACCAGGACTTCAAAGTTGACACCAACTCCTCAATCCTGTTATTAAAAATTCACTCATGTCTTCCCAGATTTTTTGCTTCTCTTAATCTCCAACTGGGTTAAAACTGCTATGCTTCAATCTTGTTCATCCCCTTACTCTGCTCCCTCATCAGCAACAATTGCCTCCTCAATTCAGGAAAATGTAGAAACTAAGAAAGTCGCTCAAATTTGCATGAGACATAATGTGCTGTGCGTGCAGTGCGCTATAGCGCATTTCGGCTGCACGATTTTGACATGTGACATGTAAATATGGGCTCTGATGGCGCGCATTAACTTCCATGATTCGCATTTTCATTGGTTAGTAAGGATTGTTTTTGGCAGCTCAAAACATTTCCCTAGTTTCAATTATATTTTTACATCAAAAGTACATATTAAAAATTTATGCGAGTTTTAAAACCAGGTTTAGACCTGGTTAAAAATTTGGGCCGAGTCATTTGGATTGTTGGGCAATGTTGACCGAGGCCGGTTAATTCAGCCCAGTAGGTTAAACCAGAAACTTGAACAAAAGACAGAAGGAGGAAGGAACGTGGGGGGGGGGGGGGTCAGAAAAGCATGGCCTTTCCCATGCCGGTCCTAATTTTACAAAAAAGAAAAGAAAAAAAGAAACTAGATGAGTGCAAGACGGAAGGGGGAAGGAATAGGGGGGGTGTCATGGTGTGCCATGTGGGACATGGCCAAGGCCAGCCAGAATCCAAAAAACACAACCTTTCCTGCTTTGGCACAGGCTATTTTTTGGAGCCGCCGAATCTCTACAATCACCGGATCTCCATGTTAGAGAGGATGGGGCACTCCTGGATGAGTTGTTGCTACCTCTTCGAGCTGGGCTTGGGGCACTCAACATATAACCGCTCCAACGCCTCCACCTGCTCTGCCGTGTAGAGGACATACTTGCCAGCGTCGAGATGCTTGTTGCTCATGCCACCGCTCATGGCTTCCCTCTATGGCATCATTGTCATCTCCTTCTCCAAGAGAAATGCAACATTACACCAAATAGAGAAAAAAATGACGCTTTGAGCTATACAGACTTAGAGTGGAAAACTGGAAGATGAGGGAGTGAAAGGTGGAAGGGAAAGTGGGGAGGAGACGGAGGGAAGGGAAGGTGGGGAAGAGAGGGAAGGCATAGCTGGCCCCCACTAGTGTACCCTTATCTAGGTTTGGGGGGGGCGATTAAATTGGCCCAGTTTTAAAACACTAGTTTTTATTGGTTAAATTTTTGTTGGTGCTTTTTATCCTTTTTTCATTCTCATTTTAGGTTGAACTGCAAGCACATGGACCAAACCAGTTGGATAGGCCCATGGGCCTATACTTTCAGTTTTTTGATACCTAGTTTTTATTGGTTAAATTTTTGTTGGTGCTTTTTATCCTTTTTTCATTCTCATTTTAGGTTGAACTGCAAGCACATGGACCAAACCAGTTGGATAGGCCCATGGGCCTATACTTTCAGTTTTTTTATACCATTGCAAACTAAAATATAGTTTGTAGTAGGTCCATCCTAAATCAATCATTCTACTTGACAAAAATATCTAATTTTGTTTTGTTCAATTTAAATAAATGGATACTTAAAAAATATTATAAATTTATTTTTCATTCTCTTGGATAAAGGTTTTACTCTTTAATAAAAATTACTATTTTTTAAATAAAATCATTAATAAAAATAGAGGGAGTATATTAAATTGATCAATGTCTTGGTGTACAAACTAGTCATAGTAGGTTGGGCATGTCTTAGGGGTTGTTTGAGTAGTGAATTAATTCAAGATATTTACCACTGAAATTGAATTACGTTTGGGAAGAGAATTTGTTAGAATAAATTTAGATGTCGCGTCAAACTCAATTTTAAAACTTTAAACTAATATAACTTTCTCTCTCGAACTTGGATATGCACGTTCTTCGTACCATTACACTTCTAAATTCAAGCTCTATCAAACAAGATCCCACAAGGGTAGGTAATTTTGAATTTTTAAAGTGGGCCCTACCTATATTACACATTTATCGAGGTTTAAATCAATATGAATGATAACCATTGAAAAATATAGAATCTATAATTTTTAAAACGATGATTAGGAGACTGAATTGACTGAATCACATCATAAGGTGATTTAGTGATTCAGGCCAATTCAGGCCTGAAATGGCTTGAATTTAACTACAGTACTGAATTTTTGATTCAGTGCAGCTTCTGTATACAAACAAGATTCAAAAAATTTAGTGCTGAATCGACTGAATCTTCTCATGATTTAGTACCCAAACAGCCTCTTAGTGTACGGGCATGTCTTAGTGTACAAACTAGTTTGCCCAGCTGGGTTGAACCCTTGACTAGCCGACTAGGCAAAAGCAAAACTAAACACTATCGTATTCTCTACACCGATGCATAAAAAATTGTTTTTGTATTTATAGGTTGTTTCTTAACTTCTAACTTAAATGTACTCCCTCTATTCTTATATTAAAACTTCTATTTAATTTTATAGGAGTGTCTTTTACTTAAAGCCTTTTAATTGGTTAAGTTGTGATTAGGTGGGGTGAAATCAATAAATTGTATCCCTCAAGGTGCCCACATACCGTAAGTGAACATGGGACCTATTTCCTTGACAAAGAGGGGTCTTGTCCACTGTGACAATGGGTGGATTGACCAATGGGCTTTTACGTAAAAATAAAATTTTCATGACATATAAAAAAAATAGAATGGAAAAAATTCTCCTTTTTAATTAGCCATAAATATATTTTTTATACGAAATATCTATAAGCAAAAATAAGCTATTATGAGTAAATAAAATAAGCAAAAATTTGAAGATAAGGAAAAAGAAAATCTCTCCTGTCTTAAAGGGTTTTATTAAGGATATTTATTTGTAATAACTATAATTATCTTAAAAATTTTAAAATAATTACTAAATGGCTTTGAGCGATGGGTAGTGAGTTAGAGCCCCTGGTGGTTAAATTATGGAAAGAGGCAACTCTTAGCCATGATTTAACACTAGACACTCTAACTCACTGCCCAACGCTAAAGTTATATATCTATCATTAACATTTATTTGATCATATATGAAAAATAATTAGTGATCCAAATGCATTTTTTTCTTGTTATTATAAGCTCTTACTCTCAGTCTCCTATGTAGGGTTGTTAACGAGCTGAGCTCGGCTTTGCTCGGCTCATTAACAGCCCTACATAGGAGCTTATAATAACAACTCCTATTATTATAAGCTCGAACTAGGCTCGATTTGAATCGGGCTTAGCTTATGTAACGCCCGAGATTTTTCACACATTTTCCTTAAAATTCACGGAAAATTTTTGCAATATAACGTCTGTAAATCGGAGGAAAAATGACGAAACCAAAACCTGATAAAACAGTTTATAATTTAAAACATCCACATACGGTCAATCATCGTACGGCCAAAGCAAATATCATCAGGCGCTACTCGAAAACACACGTACGAATAAATTTGCTATGATCATAGACTTTTAAATACAAATCACTCTCCCAGGCATCCCTGAGTACAAGTCCCATACAGTCCACTGACTGATCCAAATGAAAGTCCAGAATAAACATCTTATGTTCTCATCTCACCCAATACAGGAGATCGTGGCACAAATAAACTCGCAGAGAGTCAAGCAGATACCTGAGTCAACGGGAATCAATCCACCGTTGAAACGAGCGTCCATCACCAGGAGCTCTCCGCACAACCTGCAAAACCTCCCGTACAACGGGGCTAAAAATAGTAGGGTGAGTATTTTCATACTCAGTAGGAAAATACCCAGTAGGGGAAATCCCAAACGGTGAACTCCAAGTTCAAAAATGCATGCATCATGCAACTCAAACATGAAGCAGTCAACATAATATAATCATATCGTGCACATACGCATACGATCATACTAAATGCACTATCGTGCCAAAGACATACCAAATGCACCACCGTGCCAAAATCATATCAAGGCATCATCGTGCCAGAATCATACCGAAGGCACCATCGTGCCAGAATCATACCAAAGGCACCATCGTGCCAAAATCATACTATCCAAACAACTTACACAAACACCCTTATCCAGGGTCATACAATTTACTTGTACCACCGTACGCATACTCATACAACATACGTATACTTGTACGACCTTACTCGTACAATCAGACTCGTACGACCTTACTCGTACAGTCTGTACAAAATCATACTTATTGTCTTACTCAGAACCATATTCTCACAATCGTACTCATACTCTTACAGTCGTGCTCATACTCATACGCTTACAGTCTTACTCATACTCATACGCTTACAGTCTTACTCATACTCATACACTTACAGTCTTACTAATACTCATACGCTTACAGTCTTACTCATACTCATACACTTACAGTCTTACTCATACTCATACGCTTACAGTCTTACTCATACTCATACACTTACAAATTCCGCTCATACACATACAACGTACTCACACTCATACAGTCGTACTCATAATCGTACACATATCAACGACCACTGAAGCTCATTACAACTAATAAGCTCCAGCGTCGAAATGGAAAAGAATGCCACTGGGGCAACACCTTAACCTCCGGGGAGTGACTAGACGCCATGGACTTTTCCGAAGGTAAGGCACACCAATGCTCATGGGGCACTGGATCAAACAGGTAAGAGTAGATCCATGATACTACTTACCTGAGCGCGCAAACATAAACACCCACACATAAGGGGTCATACAGTTGCCCACCATAATGGGTCTTATAGTGCCATAGAATCGCCCACCATAATGGGTCTTATAGTGCCAGAGAATTGCCCACCATAATGGGTCTTATAGTGCCAGAGAATTGCCCACCATAATGGGTCTTATAGTGCCAGAGAATTGCCCACCATAATGGGTCTTACAGTACCATAGAATTGCCCACCATAATGGGTCTTATAGTACCATTGCCACTCTTGGGCAGAAACGTACAGTGCCACTCTTGGGCGAAAACATACAACGCTCTCAACAGCATCAAACGTCTGGGCTTACACAAAGCACACGTACCAAATCAGAAACATACGTCACTCTCGGCAGAGCATCGGACGTACGGGCTTCATACAGCACGCAGACAAAGTCAGAAACGTACATCGCTCTCAACAGAGCATCAAACGTCTGGGCTTATACAGCACGCAGACCAAATCAGAAACAACGTCGCTCTCAGCAGAGCATCAGACGTCCGGTGCTCTACATGGCACACAGACAACATCCCGCAGGATAAACACCATGGCAAGACATGATAAACGCTCGGCCAACTCATCAGCGGCCAGCTCAAACACGGAACTTAATCCGTCGAACCCTCAGGTCTCAAACTCACAACGCTATCATTAGTTGTGCTTATAATTCAAGTTTGAATTAAATATATTATGCGGTACAATTATGCCACACAACTCACAGTCCTCGACTGGTCAAACTGAAGCTGAGCCCGATCCGAAACCCACGTTCGTTAGGGCAGCAGACTTCACTTACCCGTCCACATCATGGACAAAACTCACCGTACAACAAACCCTTACAGTCTTACACTTCGCCATCCATCTTATGGCCAAAACCTCTTACACTGACATCCTCAAATAACGCTCCTCGTAGCCAACCCCGCTTGTCGCCCTCTTACTTATATCTCACTTATTATACTTACTTTTCACTTCATAATCTGTACGTTATGCTTGTACAATTATGAACACTCTTACTGTCTGACAAATGCCCAACATACAATCCACCCCAAACTGATCCATTATAATCCTTACCCGTCATACTCTTATCCTCCGTCATACGCTTACACAATCGCATCCAAATTCGTACAGAGCTTCATTACCTCTTACTGTCCATCGCCCATATCTCTGCCCACATACTCTTACACACATCCAAAGCATAGGCAAAATGCCATCATACATACGTATGTCTCACACATACGTACAACATATACATACGGTCATACATACATAACTTACAAATATGCACGCTAGCCATCACTAGCACATGCATCCACACGTCAAACATGCACGCTAGCCATCACTAGCACATGCATCCACACGTCAAACATGCACGCTAGCCATCACTAGCACATGCATACACTCACACATACATCAAACATGCACGCTAGCCATCACTAGCACATGCATACATCAAACGTACACGCTAGTCATCTCTAGCACGTGCACACACACATTCATACATACTTCAAACATGCACGCTAGCCATCACTAGCACGTGCATAACCCATACATAGCATACTGACATATTTGCTAGCCATCGCCAGCGCATACATAATCCACATCCGTAAAACATGCATACATCTCATGCATATCAATCATACCATACAATCATGTTTACACGCACATCATGCAATCGGATCGTTACTTAACATCCAAGCATGGAATCATACAATCCTAGCATGCTGCTACTCATTCAAAGCATGCTTCATGAATTTACGAGTTCAAAGCTCCCCTACCTCGTAATCATGACGTTCGATGGCGAGCACACGACGGTGGCGGCGTCGGCGGCGGAGTTGGCGGTCAAACCGTTGCCTAGCTGAGAGAGCTGCTGTCCCGAGGATTTTAGGATGCGCCGGAACTATCACGGCCAAACAGAGTGTCAGATATCAATGCGGCAAAACCCGCGATCCACGGCGGCACCCTAGGGCGGCCGGGAGAAAAGTCAAGCCAACATATGTGGCGGTGCGACCCAAAGTCGATGGTGTACACTGAAGATCAGCCGGTGGCTAAAACGTGCTCAGCCGGCCACAAGACGTCGAAATCGGCCGTGGACAGCACCCAACGGCGACGATTTCGGTCAACAAAGGCCCACATACGGGCGGAGAGCGTGGGGCAACGCTCGAGAATCAAAGGAGAGGTGGAGGACGGCTCTAATGGTCAACTCCACTCGGTGGCAAAGCCAACCGATGGTTAGGCGGCACAAATGCGGCGCCTAAACCCAGAAGTACACGCGTGGCTACATGCGCACGCGGCCCAAAGGGCGGGGGAGATGGCTGAAATGAGGCGACTCAAGGCCCACAAAAGCCAACAGGGCTAAGACCCTTAGCTGTGGCCAATCAAAGCGGCGACATCGCCGATCGCCACCCACAACCAAAACCCATGGTGCGGCGGCTGTGCATCTCGCTCGGTATAGGGCAAATGACAAGTGGCCCATTCCGAGCGGTAATATAATTAGGCCAAGTGGGGCTGACCCTCACTGTCGCCGAGCCGGGGCAGAGCCCATAATGGCCAAATAGCATACGGCTCGCCGATGACCACGGCCCAAGACGCACCCAAGGCGTCTAATTGGGCAGAGCATGGCAATAGGGGCGAGGCGGGGTCGGAAACGGCAACCCCCTACCGACACTGGGTCGAGGTAGGCTGGACGGAGCCCATCCGGTGGCCGGACAACGACCGGAAACACGCCGGCGTCCAAAACATCCCACGGACAGTGAGATGCAAATAGTAACAAAAACCCGACCAAAAGATCGGTAGCTCACCACGGAGTGAAAAAAGCATGGCGGCGGCTCCAGCCAGTGTCTATGGGTTCCTAGCGGCCAACTAAACATAAGTCTAGTTGAGAGCGGCCGCAAACGATGTCAAAATCGTACACCCATAGTGCAAAAACGGGATTGAAGGAGAGAAAAACCCGAAAAAAGGTTCGGTACCTCGTGGAGGAGCGAAGAGGCCGTGGCGGCGGTCATGGCCGGTACCTACGGACTCGTGGCGGTGAGGCAAAGCGGATCCTGACAAGAATCAACGGAATCCGACGACGGAGGAGGGAGAACGGAGCGACCGGATATGCCCTCGGGTTTTCTCTTCTCCTCTCTGGACGTGAAATTTCTTCTGGAAGTCGGTTCTGGAAAACTTACTGGACTCAGGTTTAAAAAGCCGCAATTTCACTATTCACCTTTTTTATTTTTACATTTATGTCCCCAATGCGCGTTAACTCACTGGTTACGCGCTATAGCTCCAAACTTCGCGCCGTAAGCGCGCAGCGAGGCCCGTGGCCTGCGACTAAGCCCCACACCCGACTCTACGGGTATAAATATGGGGAAAAGACACAAATACCCATACGCTGAAACGTCACATTTTCCTGCCGAAAATGACCAGAAAAATGGCAGAAAAATCCCAGAAAATCGTAGAAAAATCAGGGACCTTACATTCTTCCCTCCTTGGAAAAATTTCGTCCCCGAAATTTCACGATCAACTTACAACGTACAGCTGAAACAGCAAACCTCGGGGTATCTCTCTCATATCCGCCTGGACATCCCAAGTCACCAACTCGGGAGTCTGATATTTGCCACAATATCTTTGCCACACGAATGACCTTTGTCATCCTCAACTTACTTGTCCATCAATGGATCTGACTGAAGTGCCTGCAACTTAAATTGGAGATCACTTCGCCTCCAATTAGCATAACTCACTTATCAGCTTTATGCTGTCTGAAGCCCTTGCTTGGCTAACTTCAACATGTCTGCACAGAGCCAGACAATTCACAATTGAGCATCTACAGCTCACTTACCTCGGCCCAACATGCCGACGAATCAAAAATGTCTTTTCATACAAGACCTCCCAAGGGTCATCCAACCTGAGCAAGAGACTTATCCTCAAAAGTCGCTCAGTTCAACACACAACGTCGATGCAGAACGTAGGAATACAACCTACTTCATCACCGACACAAACCAACGTACCCCAAGACCCCACTCTTGGTCAAACAAATCCTCTTAAACACAAGTTCTGTAAACTCATCCTTGAGTTCATTCCGCTCTAGCAGGTCATCCCGCACGATGCCCTAGAGGTAGAGTGCACGAAGCACTAACTCAACAAACTCCACCATTCTCTTCGGCGGAAAACACGGTAAGTCATCAGGGAACATGTCCGAAAAATCACAGACAATGTCTAGCCCTTTCAGACAAAATCCCTGAGACTTCTTCTCAAACAACTCACCAAAAGGCTCTGCAGACTTTCAGTCATGCATCACCTGGCCTTAACGGTTCACCCAAAGCATAGGGCTGACCGTTAACAAACACCCTGGATACGACATTCGAACCTTCAGGGCACACAAACATCACTTGTTTCTTATGACGGTTTACCACTACTCTCTGAGCGGTCAACCAATCATCAAAACCACACCGAACTCACACCCTCCTTCCTCAAAATCGTAAACACCACACTCACTAGTGTCGAAGTAGTTACTTCAAAGGCCATCCACAATCTTGGAGGCTCAAAATCTCATCCTTTCTACCGCTCTTAACCACAAATCTCCGGAAGGAGGTGGAGAGAGTCTCAAATTTCCACCGCATACAAACTCCCTTGCCTCTAGCAAAAAGGGATTTCAAAACCTTCCGACAACGAAGGTCACAAAAACACCCTCCATCAAGGTCACCAGCTGACCAATTAGGAGGAAAATACGTCCGACAAATTTTCACTAGTCAGAACGTAAGTGGCCATAACCACTCTCCGGTCATTCGGAGCTTACAAAACCTCAACGAGGTGCTTCGTAACCTCAAATCAAACACTAGCAGCTTCTGGCTCACTTCACAGCCATTAAGGTGCTAGCCAACCGTTCAGAAACTCAACACAATCAAAAGCAGCCAATGGCTCTCCTTAGCCACTAAACGTGCAATCCAACCGACCAAATCTCTCGGCGGCGGAGGCACTTCGGCTCAACTCTGCCCAACGGCAGAAACAAACGGAATCAAGGGAAAACAATCACCTTGACCCATTCCAAAGCCAAATCTCAGCTTACTCTTACATGCCACGACTCTGGACTTGCGACTGTTATGGAATTTAGTCAGATTGCCTGGGCTCCGATACCAACTGTAACGCCCGAGATTTTTCACACATTTTCCTTAAAATTCACGGAAAATTTTTGCAATATAACGTCTGTAAATCGGAGGAAAAATGACGAAACCAAAACCTGATAAAACAGTTTATAATTTAAAACATCCACATACGGTCAATCATCGTACGGCCAAAGCAAATATCATCAGGCGCTACTCGAAAACACACGTACGAATAAATTTGCTATGATCATAGACTTTTAAATACAAATCACTCTCCCAGGCATCCCTGAGTACAAGTCCCATACAGTCCACTGACTGATCCAAATGAAAGTCCAGAATAAACATCTTATGTTCTCATCTCACCCAATACAGGAGATCGTGGCACAAATAAACTCGCAGAGAGTCAAGCAGATACCTGAGTCAACGGGAATCAATCCACCGTTGAAACGAGCGTCCATCACCAGGAGCTCTCCGCACAACCTGCAAAACCTCCCGTACAACGGGGCTAAAAATAGTAGGGTGAGTATTTTCATACTCAGTAGGAAAATACCCAGTAGGGGAAATCCCAAACGGTGAACTCCAAGTTCAAAAATGCATGCATCATGCAACTCAAACATGAAGCAGTCAACATAATATAATCATATCGTGCACATACGCATACGATCATACTAAATGCACTATCGTGCCAAAGACATACCAAATGCACCACCGTGCCAAAATCATATCAAGGCATCATCGTGCCAGAATCATACCGAAGGCACCATCGTGCCAGAATCATACCAAAGGCACCATCGTGCCAAAATCATACTATCCAAACAACTTACACAAACACCCTTATCCAGGGTCATACAATTTACTTGTACCACCGTACGCATACTCATACAACATACGTATACTTGTACGACCTTACTCGTACAATCAGACTCGTACGACCTTACTCGTACAGTCTGTACAAAATCATACTTATTGTCTTACTCAGAACCATATTCTCACAATCGTACTCATACTCTTACAGTCGTGCTCATACTCATACGCTTACAGTCTTACTCATACTCATACGCTTACAGTCTTACTCATACTCATACACTTACAGTCTTACTAATACTCATACGCTTACAGTCTTACTCATACTCATACACTTACAGTCTTACTCATACTCATACGCTTACAGTCTTACTCATACTCATACACTTACAAATTCCGCTCATACACATACAACAGTACTCACACTCATACAGTCGTACTCATAATCGTACACATATCAACGACCACTGAAGCTCATTACAACTAATAAGCTCCAGCGTCGAAATGGAAAAAAAGAATGCCACTGGGGCAACACCTTAACCTCCGGGGAGTGACTAGACGCCATGGACTTTTCCGAAGGTAAGGCACACCAATGCTCATGGGGCACTGGATCAAACAGGTAAGAGTAGATCCATGATACTACTTACCTGAGCGCGCAAACATAAACACCCACACATAAGGGGTCATACAGTTGCCCACCATAATGGGTCTTATAGTGCCATAGAATCGCCCACCATAATGGGTCTTATAGTGCCGTAGACTTGCCCACCATAATGGGTCTTATAGTGCCGTAGAATTGCCCACCATAATGGGTCTTATAGTGCCGTAGAATTGCCCACCATAATGGGTCTTACAAGACCATAGAATTGCCCACCATAATGGGTCTTATAGTACCATTGCCACTCTTGGGCAGAAACGTACGCTGCCACTCTTGGGCGAAAACATACAACGCTCTCAACAGAGCATCAAACGTCTGGGCTTACACAGCACACAGACCAAATCAGAAACATACGTCACTCTCAGCAGAGCATCAGACGTCTGGGCTTCATACAGCACGCAGACAAAGTCAGAAACGTACATCGCTCTCAACAGGCATCAAACGTACGGGCTTATACAGCACGCGAGACCAAATCGAAACAACGTCGCTCTCAGCAGAGCATCGTACGTCCGGTGCTCTACATGGCACACAGTACAACATCCCGCAGATAAACACCATGGCAAGACATGATAAACGCTCGGCCAACTCATCAGCGGCCAGCTCAAACACGGAACTTAATCCGTCGAACCCTCAGGTCTCAAACTCACAACGCTATCATTAGTTGTGCTTATAATTCAAGTTTGAATTAAATATATTATGCGGTACAATTATGCCACACAACTCACAGTCCTCGACTGGTCAAACTGAAGCTGAGCCCGATCCGAAACCCACGTTCGTTAGGGCAGCAGACTTCACTTACCCGTCCACATCATGGACAAAACTCACCGTACAACAAACCCTTACAGTCTTACACTTCGCCATCCATCTTATGGCCAAAACCTCTTACACTGACATCCTCAAATAACGCTCCTCAGAGCCAACCCAGTTGTCGCCCTCTTACTTATATCTCACTTATTATACTTACTTTTCACTTCATAATCTGTACGTTATGCTTGTACAATTATGAACACTCTTACTGTCTGACAAATGCCCAACATACAATCCACCCCAAACTGATCCATTATAATCCTTACCCGTCATACTCTTATCCTCTGTCATACGCTTACACAACTGCATCCAAATTCAGACAGAGCTTCTGTCACCTCTTACTGTCCATCGCCCATATCTCTGCCCACATACTCTTACACACATCCAAAGCATAGGCAAAATGCCATCATACATACGTATGTCTCACACATACGTACAACATATACATACGGTCATACATACATAACTTACAAATATGCACGCTAGCCATCACTAGCACATGCATCCACACGTCAAACATGCACGCTAGCCATCACTAGCACATGCATCCACACGTCAAACATGCACGCTAGCCATCACTAGCACATGCATACACTCACACATACATCAAACATGCACGCTAGCCATCACTAGCACATGCATACATCAAACGTACACGCTAGTCATCTCTAGCACGTGCACACACACATTCATACATACTTCAAACATGCACGCTAGCCATCACTAGCACGTGCATAACCCATACATAGCATACTGACATATTTGCTAGCCATCGCCAGCGCATACATAATCCACATCCGTAAAACATGCATACATCTCATGCATATCAATCATACCATACAATCATGTTTACACGCACATCATGCAATCGGATCGTTACTTAACATCCAAGCATGGAATCATACAATCCTAGCATGCTGCTACTCATTCAAAGCATGCTTCATGAATTTACGAGTTCAAAGCTCCCCTACCTCGTAATCATGACGTTCGATGGCGAGCACACGACGGTGGCGGCGTCGGCGGCGGAGTTGGCGGTCAAACCGTTGCCTAGCTGAGAGAGCTGCTGTCCCGAGGATTTTAGGATGCGCCGGAACTATCACGGCCAAACAGAGTGTCAGATATCAATGCGGCAAAACCCGCGATCCACGGCGGCACCCTAGGGCGGCCGGGAGAAAAGTCAAGCCAACATATGTGGCGGTGCGACCCAAAGTCGATGGTGTACACTGAAGATCAGCCGGTGGCTAAAACGTGCTCAGCCGGCCACAAAGACGTCGAAATCGGCCGTGGACAGCACCCAACGGCGACGATTTCGGTCAACAAAGGCCCACATACGGGCGGAGAGCGTGGGGCAACGCTCGAGAATCAAAGGAGAGGTGGAGGACGGCTCTAATGGTCAACTCCACTCGGTGGCAAAGCCAACCGATGGTTAGGCGGCACAAATGCGGCGCCTAAACCCAGAAGTACACGCGTGGCTACATGCGCACGCGGCCCAAAGGGCGGGGGAGATGGCTGAAATGAGGCGACTCAAGGCCCACAAAAGCCAACAGGGCTAAGACCCTTAGCTGTGGCCAATCAAAGCGGCGACATCGCCGATCGCCACCCACAACCAAAACCCATGGTGCGGCGGTGTGCATCTCGCTCGGTATAGGGCAAATGACAAGTGGCCCATTCCGAGCGGTAATATAATTAGGCCAAGTGGGGCTGACCCTCACTGTCGCCGAGCCGGGGCAGCCCATAATGGCCAAATAGCATACGGCTCGCCGATGACCACGGCCCAAGACGCACCCAAGGCGTCTAATTGGGCAGAGCATGGCAATAGGGGCGAGGCGGGGTCGGAAACGGCAACCCCCTACCGACACTGGGTCGAGGTAGGCTGGACGGAGCCCATCCGGTGGCCGGACAACGACCGGAAACACGCCAGCGTCCAAAACATCCCACGGACAGTGAGATGCAAATAGTAACAAAAACCCGACCAAAAGATCGGTAGCTCACCACGGAGCGAAAAAAGCATGGCGGCGGCTCCAGCCAGTGTCTATGGGTTCCTAGCGGCCAACTAAACATAAGTCTAGTTGAGAGCGGCCGCAAACGATGTCAAAATCGTACACCCATAGTGCAAAAACGGGATTGAAGGAGAGAAAAACCCGAAAAAAGGTTCGGTACCTCGTGGAGGAGCGAAGAGGCCGTGGCGGCGGTCATGGCCGGTACCTACGGACTCGTGGCGGTGAGGCAAAGCGGATCCTGACAAGAATCAACGGAATCCGACGACGGAGGAGGGAGAACGGAGCGACCGGATATGCCCTCGGGTTTTCTCTTCTCCTCTCTGGACGTGAAATTTCTTCTGGAAGTCGGTTCTGGAAAACTTACTGGACTCAGGTTTAAAAAGCCGCAATTTCACTATTCACCTTTTTTATTTTTACATTTATGTCCCCAATGCGCGTTAACTCACTGGTTACGCGCTATAGCTCCAAACTTCGCGCCGTAAGCGTGCAGCGAGGCCCGTGGCCTGCGACTAAGCCCCACACCCGACTCTACGGGTATAAATATGGGGAAAAGACACAAATACCCATACGCTGAAACGTCACATTTTCCTGCCGAAAATGACCAGAAAAATGGCAGAAAAATCCCAGAAAATCGTAGAAAAATCATGGACCTTACAGCTTAAGCTTAATTCAAGCTCGAATAGGCTCGAGCCAAGTTCGAGCATACCCTACTTAATTTAGCTCGGCTCGAATAAAAGTCAAACTCGACTTTATTCTGCTCAAGCTCGAACCCGAATATAAAATTTAAAATATATAAATAATAAATATATAAAATAAATAATACATATATTTGTATATTTTATATAAATATAGTTATTAATTTAAATATATACTTATGATATACTCCCTCCATCTTAAATTAATAGCTCCATTTGATTAGTTCATTTTGAAAAATCAGATAAAGTTATTAATTTAAGACAAATGAAGTATATAAAATAACATATAATTACATATATGTACCAATACCATATATCATATATGATACATAAAACCTGTTTATATTAGCTAAGGCTCACTCACGACTGCGTGAGCCCCAATGTTGTGCACCCTCATATTTCAATCCAACAACGCACATAACTTAAGAAACAAATTGGTTTACGTCTACTTGCGCTCTCGGATCTCAATATAATTGGCCTATGATGCATAAGCCCGAACTCCTATAAATTTTTTTCATGATATATATTCTCATTAAATTGTAATAGATATATAATTTCTATGTATAATTTTTATTTTTTAAAAATAAAAACATTAGAGACACAAACACTAATATACTCCCTCTGTTCTAAATTCATAGCTCTATTTGGTTTTTCAAGATGAACTAAAATTAGTTCAATTAAAAAATTAAAATATATAGTATAGGGTCAACATGATATCACACTAATGTACCTAAATTTTTATCTAAAAGACGCATGACACTAGGGTAACCAACTTTAGTTTTACAAAAGAATGATTAGAAATTCCTTTCAAAAGTTAAAGCATGATACATAGACTATTCTCAACTTATAAAATATTTGTCTTTTTATATGTACTTATGAATTTTTTTAGAGACATACTAAGGCTAAATAATAGTTTTTTTATGAGTAATTTATTTGTAAGTAAAGAAAATGATAGTGATATCGCCATAATAAAATACCCCCAAAAACTCACACAAGGGTTTTGATTGGACTTCACAAGTGGGCCATATACAAAGTTCACATGGGCTCACTTATCTAGACCAATTAAAACTTATGTGTGAGTTTTTTTATGTAAAAATATTATTTTCTTAAAGAAAAGATGATACGAAAAAATAAATAGTAATGCTGCTTAAGTGAGTTTTTATTTTCTGTATCTCTTTTAATGATTATAGGCGAGAGAGAAATACTACTATTGTGTTTTTCAAGCATATGTAACTAAAACTCATTCGTCATAATTTTCTTCTTTTTTAGTGACTATAGCAAGATGTTTACGGTGTAGTCGTAATACTTGTTAAAGTATATTTATTAATATTTAATATTTAAAATATATTAATATATATGATTACTTCATGTACTTTAGATTTATATATATATATATATATATATATATATATATATATATATATATATATATATATATATATATATATATATATAATATTTTTAGATTGAGGCTATATTCACTCCAATATTCTCCTTACTACTCTATTTTACTCATAAATTCATGAGGGGGTTTATAAGGCTATTGGGCTGTTGAAAAGATTATTAGGGTACATATAGCCTAATTTTTTTATTTATTTAAGCCTAATTCAAACCCAAACTCATAATTTACTTATTGCAATTCGAGTTTAAGCCAAACTTTAAATTTTCAATTCAAGTCGAACACGAGTTAAAAATTTTAATCTTATTCTTACTTGGACCCGAGCTCAAGCCAAGCCTAATACCGGACTCGCTAACACCCCTACAGTCCAACGGCGGTAAAAATTGTTATAAAACACGGTAAATTACCTCGTTCAGTCGTTCTATTGTCAATTTTTTAGAACCTGGTCGACTCCTGAACCGGATAGAAGTCCATGACCAACCGGCTCGAAGGGAAGAAAGACCGAACCGAGCTATTTCCGCTTCAGCCAGCCAAAGCTTCTCTCTGAAGCAGACTGAAGAGAGAGAACAGCGAATCCGAAAGTCGTCGTCGTCGGAAGTGTTGGTCGTGGCTGGCTCCGGGGAAGGAAAATGAACGGTGGACCTTCTGGTTTTCGTAAGGATTCCAGAACTTTATTTTTTTCTTCTTCTGATTTTCCCTTTTTTTCGTATTTTTTGGATGAAATTTTGATGTTTGGCTGATCATTGTGGGCGATTTGGTAGACAATGCTCCAGTGACGAGAGTATTTGTGTTTGCTTCGGCGATTCTCACCGTCCTTGCCGGAATTCGGGGACGCGCCGCGTCTCTTGGCTTGTCGTATCAGGTAGGCATTGTCTCTTGTTCTCTTCCTCCGGCACCTTCGCCTGATTTTTTAGGGTTAGGGTTTTGGGTCTTTGAGGAGCTCCCATTTTTTTTTTCCAATTTGGACGTTGTTTGGTGTTTGAATTTGGATTTGGTACGTGTTCGGATGCTGATGCTTCGAAATAGGCTTTGTACATGGATATAGGAGCAGCGCGTTTCTAGACTGGATTTCAGTTAACTTTTGCGGTGATCCAGAGTCATCTTATTCTTTTGTTGTCATTCCGTGGTCTAAAATTCTGCATTTCTAACGATGATTGCAATGCAAATTATAGTAGCGCATTCATTTGGCAGTTGAATGTGGTGCTTTTAAATGTCCTTGAATTCTTTGAGTTTTTTTGGGCCGATCGAATTTGTTGTGTTTAGTTGCATGTTCTTCTACTCTGCTGCTGCATGGCTGTTGCTGAAGTCGTTGCAACTACGACCTAAGTGTCTTCAGTTTGTTTCTCCTATTGGTTCAATTTTAAAATTTGCAACTACGTTCTTTAATTTTTCCCACCAACGCTTTTATTTTATTATATTTTTAAAACGAAAGAAACACCATAGATATCGTCTCGCTTTTTGTGTGCCTAGTTAATGTGCCCATGTCTAGTGACAATGATAGGACGCACAAATGGTTCTATTTATGGTTTATGGTAGTTAAGAGATCCCTGTAAATGTCCACTACGATTTCCGGTTAACTCCTATTGACTCCTTTCCCCTCCAACAACCAGCATAGGGCATCTGCTGAGATACTGTCCTGTTCATTCGACAAATTAATGGGAAACTTTAAGGTTCTCTTCTTGCTTTAAATTGTTGCATATAACATCATATTCGTTCTTCCATGCATAAATTTAATTGTTTATTCAAACTCTAGTTGCACGTAATAAGACTAGTCCATGTAATAGTGACTATCCTTAAATATACATGCGGGCCCTAAAATGAAAACTTGTAGAAGTCTTACTTTAATTTAATCTGTTTCATGTAGCTTATAGTTGGCCTCTGTGTACAAGCCAAATTGATTTCTGAAGCTTTAGTTGTCTGTGGCAGTCTTTTCTGTTAACTCTCATTAAAGTGGTATCGTGATTATTCTGCAATTTTAGATTAATGGATTTAACTCTTATATTGTGCACAACATTGAGACACTTCTGCTACTTATTTAGCATCTGTTGTTTTAATGTGAAATCACTTAAATCGAAAATAGTTGAATGGAGATAGTAGCTAAACCTCAATCTTTTCTTTTTGGATTATTATGTCTTTTTTTTACTATACTATTTTTCTGGGTTTGTTGTTACTCTTATCCCTTCGATTGCTTCCTGGCTCTATGATTTGTTAATCTACGCAAATTGTGAAGGAAAAATTATGTACACTCAGTCACAAGAACTCGGGCACAAACTCAGGCCTCATCATAAATCCATTTGGAGGAATGCTGATTGACAATTCGGCAGAGGCTTGATTTTTGGTTTTTCTTTTAGGGATTTTAGTTTTTATTCGAAATGGAAAAACATTTCTTTTTTCTGTTATCAATTTCAGTAAAGCTTTTAAGGTCCTTTCGATAAGCATATCCTGAAGAAATTAAAAGATGATTTTGTAGAACGTCAATGAGACCTGCAATGTTAATCTGGTATATAGTATTGGGCAACAAAAAAAGCATATAGATAAGATGAATGGGAAGACTATAAAGGATTTTGGTAGAAATGATAATATTAGGTAGAAGTTAGGAGTCACTCTACCTAGTCATAATTTGAGATAAAGCTGATTGAGATGGCTTGGCTATGGTTAAAGGGGACTGTAAATGGTGCCTTTTGTTTTCTTTAACAGGGGGTTAATGGTGAGTGATTTGAGATGTGAGGATTTAATCCCCAGGGTATGATGACTTTCATTGGATTTTAATTGATTTCTGTTAGATTCTCATGATTTGAAATTCTATTTTTCCACTTAAATATCCGGATTGTAGACTTCATATTTGTGTAAGTTTAAAATTTATTTTCTTTTATGTTCAATCTTTTCATTAAATGGTAGAGTACTATTTATCAATTTAATTTAATGTTATGCTACAGAAACATCAAAATTTCTATGGAATGAACTTACGGGCTTATCTAAAATTGTTCATTTGTAGAGCCGGCATTTTAAAAAACTTTCGTGGTTATGTTTACTGATAGCTCGTGGGTTATCTTGCACAAAACAACCCATAGGCTTACCATTTTTCTTAAATTAATACATCAAATTGAATATATATAGGTAAGTGAAAAGGTAACCTCAACTCATATTGAGAAAAGAGTTTCACGTGTTTATATTGAAAATGTGGGCCCTGCCAATATTTGTAGAGGGTGGGACAAAGGGAATCAAAAGACCATCATAAAAAATGTGGGCCCATAAATGTTTGGACCAATTTAGATGTGGCCGCCTTCATCGTGGGACTTCAATCCCAGTTCAAATCAACAATCAAGATTATATTTTCTAATTTGGGTCCCTACACGTGTAAGATAGGTATGAGAGAAATTAGGATTTAAAGATTCCCTTTGGTGATGGGATCTATCAATTTCGGATCATTCCAGTATGTGGGGCCCATCCATTTAACCTCATAAAATTTTTACCATTGATTCGGGGTTGAAACTTGGATTGACCTTGATGAGGGGGACCATCGGTCTCATAGTCGCTTTTGATGGTGGTCCCATAAAAGTGGGCCTCTAAGAAGTCAACCTAAGAAACTCTTTGACAAGTTGATTTGAGAGTACTGCCTCTCTAATATTATGGATAATAAAAGGAGTGTTATAGAATATTTAATTTGAGGCCAAGGTTAGCAATCTTGCAAAATTTTGCCAGGATCACAGCGGGATTTTGCATCTTTGGCATATATCTGAGAGTTGGAACAACAGATGCATGTTTTTTACCTCGATGATCTTGGCGTGATTTTCTTGGGATCTTGATCTTCCCAAGATCAACTTTATGCAATATAGATTTTCCTTGTCTGATCTTGCCAAGATCACCAAGTTCTTTTCCTCCCCATCATGATTTTATGATTGTTTTGTTTAATGTTGGTGTTATTTAGTTGGTAAAGGATACATGCATTTTCTAAGTACATGTGAAAGTCCTTTTTTTTTTTTAAATCATGAGTTCTTTTCCTTGATCTCTTTGAGATCTCTCTAATTTCTCATCCCTTTGGCTGATTAGACAAGATAGAGATCCAAGATTGCTAGCCTTGTTTGATCCAAGACAAGGTGGGATCTCAAAATTTGCTCCACTCTTATGTATTGATTTGCATAATATTTACAAGATATGTGTATACGTAAAAAGTAGCAAAAGAATGACATGCATTTGTGCATAGACACAATTGTGATAAACAACAACACATCCTTCTTTTCAGAAAAAAGAGGTGTTTATACCGTTTGAAAAATCATAAAAGCATGCCACCATCATTTTGTTCTTTGCGACTATGGCCGGGATTGGCCGCTATTGCCGAAGTCGACCTATCATGATTCCTACAGACTGCCTCTATGACATATTCGAATAATCGACCATGGAAGTTCCGTTGTCTACCTTGGCTGCTTTAGTCCATTTACATTTACAGGTTTGATCAGTCTGCCATGATGGACTGGTAAGTGTAGGTGTTTTATGTTAATGGCCATTGGTTGCATCTGTCCCACAGTTTCTTATCAAAATGGTGTGTAACAGTGGCCATTAGCAGGGAAGACCTGGCCTTTCTAACCCCTCCTTTGTGAGGCAAAATTTTCTTCCTGGAGAGGAGGGAGGGAGGTTGAAGGAATAGCAACTGGAATTTAGATTACTACCTAGAGAGATTGTAGTCTAAAATCCAAAAAAGGGTCCTATCTATTTGTTTTACCCTGGTCATTTTGGATTTTAAATCATCCATGACTAACTCATGCTTTGAACCTGTAAAATCATATTCTTGAGTTGCCTATGGCTAAGTTCCTGTGAATAGAAATTTCTCAAAATGCTTCTTTTTGGTGGCAGGATATATTTAGAAAGCTGCAGCCATGGAGGTTGATTATGTCTTCATTTGCCTTCTCATCTACACCAGAAATGATGTTTGGCCTCTATCTTCTATATTACTTCAGAGTATTTGAGAGACAGATAGGCTCCAATAAGTACTCGGTAGTTACACATATTCCCAACATACTCAAATTAGCATAAATAAATAATTCATTGTTTGATGTGCTTGTCATCATGTGTTTGAGAAAGCCATTGAGTTTAGCATAATTTTCATTGATTCTAGAGTTAAGATAGTTTTGTTTCTCTGATAATACTGTATTATAATTATGATCTGGAAACATTTTAATGAATTGATTACTCATTGAGCTGACTTATTTGCTGCATTTTGGGTATAATTCGGATTTTGATGACTGTGATATTGTTGATATTCAGGTTTTTATATTGTTCTCGATGGTAACTACGACTTTGCTTGAAGTTTTTGCTTTGGCACAACTTAGAGGTAATTTACGATTCAGTTAAACAGGCTAGTTGTTCACTTAAAAAAAAAAAGCCTGTCGCCATCACAAACAAATAAATATAAGTTTTTATGTTGCAAAAAAAAAAAACTTTTTAACAATCTATCCTCTGAATTATTTTTTTGGTCTTTGGGTAGGAATATAGGGGGCTGGATAATAATTTGTGATTGTTGTTATCACTCATTCATTATGTTTTGCTTAGAAAATTTAAATTTGAGTTATGTATTATGTGGATATTTGTTTTCATACCAGGAAATGATTCAGTTTTGCTAATAAACATTAGTGAATGCATAGTGGTAGCATCCCAGAACTCAAATCAGTGCATGGCAATGTGGTGCCAATCAAACAGCGAGACCACACTTGACATGTAAATTATAACTGTAGTAAAACCAAAACTATTAGTAGATGGTAGCTTCTGTTATGATATTGAAGTTGTAACAGTCCAGAAAGTACACAGTTTTGTAGAAATTCACCTTGCAACTTCACAAAAAATGTATCCAGCACAAAACAGTCGAATGTAGGTTGTACAAACCTTTTTGAGTAGTGAATATTTTTTGCGTTTAACTCAGTCCTGAACTACAACCCAATGCTATGCCTATGCTCTTGTTTAACATGGTGTTGAGCAACAGTTCAATTATAGACAACATAGTAAGTTGACATTCTATAATTATTAACAAATTATAAAAGCCAAAGTTAATTGAATTTTTGCATCATGCATGATTAATCCTCTTCATTAACATGTAATTCTAAATCTAAACTAGGAATTTGTTCTAAATTTTTTGTGACCCTGATGAAGTTTTTGAGTTTTTGTAAATAGCATGTGGAACTTACATGTAAATTAAGATGATTGTTTTATGCAGAAAGAATCTTAGGTGACTTTATTGATACCTGAACCAATATATGTTATGCATGTGGTTCCAGGTTAATCTTGTACCATGTTGTGCAGTCAATGGCTGTTGGAACTTAATTCTGTGTGGAGATTTTACTTAGATAATGATATGTTGAGGTTGACTAATAGCAAGTACACACAAAGGATGATGAAAGGCATTGTGATGATTTCACGACTGTGGAATGTATTTTAAAAAAAAAAATCATTTGTATGCATTTTGTCTCGTCTGTAACAGTGAATATTATTTGTTGATAAACAATAGGAATTTAGTATATGCATGCAACATCTATCGTTTGGATTTATCATAATCCAAGTTTATAATATATTTATGAGATGTCGTCTTGTTTCTTGTCACAGACTCCTCAAATATGGTTGCATCAGGACCCTATGGACTCATCTTTGCTTCGTTTGTGCCCTTTTTCTTTGATATCCCTGTTTCAACACGCTTCCATATATTCAGTTTTCATCTCTCTGACAAATCCTTCATTTATTTAGCTGGACTTCAGGTAAAAGAATTATTTGACAAGCTTCTTGCTGACATATTAACAGAAATTTCAGTGTGTACTAATGTCATCTAAAATGAGCTGTCTTTCTGGTGCAGCTTCTACTGTCATCCTGGAAGAGATCTCTCCTTCCTGGGGTATGTGGTATTGTTGCTGGCTTTCTGTATCGTTTGAATGTGTTCTACATTCGCCAGCTAAAGGTAAATTATTATAGGTTTTATTTTAGTTTTTTTTGTTTTAAAAAGTATTGCTGCCTCTGACACAAGGCAGTTTGGTTTTGGGCCTATGTTGTTCCTTTATGATGTAATGTAACTTGGAAAGTAGTTTTATTTTAGTTTGTTGTGCCTATGTCTGAAGTTTTGATGTTTTTGCAGTTACCAGAATTTATAGCGTCCTTCTTCTCAAGGTTGTCTTGGCCATCATCTGGAGGTTCTCCGTCTACCACTCCTAACAGAAATTTTGTGGGAAACTCGCGTACATATGCAGGACGCCAGCTAGAGGCAAGTTTTTTTTTTGTCAGAATATGAACCATTTTCCTAGTATAAAATCCAAATTGTAAACACCTTTTGTAACATATATGATTGAGGAAGGAAAACTATTTAAAATTTATGGTTGAGCAAGAAAATCGTAATAAGCATCAAATAGGTGTTGTGATTGACAGTTGGGGGTCTGCAGTAGATGGAAAGTTGACTTACGTAATATTTGAAGATGCAATTTTTAATTTGGAAAAGGCTTGTCACAGTGCAGGATGGTGGTTGGCTAGTGAAATCCACACTGCTAACCATGAAGATTTGGAATGTGAAACAAATGCATCTTCAAAGGCCTTTCTAATTATCTTTTTAGAGGTTGCATCTAGAATTTTCTGCTCCAATATACATAGACAACTGCATTCACCAGAAATTCCTCTATTTTTTCTTTTGTTAAGGATCATTTGATTCAATAAATAGTAAAACATTAGTTATCACTGTGATAAGGATAGTACACCTGTTATTACCATGAAAAGCTTTGAGATAGTCCTTAAAGTAGTTCACTTTTTGTCTTTTTCAATGTTCTGTTGCAATTTTTTTTTATAGTGGTAGGGTTGTCTTCTCTGCTGCAGCAGGTGTTATGATATTTCTCTGGTGTGGTGAAAACGCTTTGCTGTCCTCTTCTATATAATAAATCATGTGATTTTACATGAGCTTCTAACTACTACCCTCCTTTTTGTACAAACCCAGTCACAGTTACAGATTCTCATTTTGATTCAGGTTCCACGGAATTATCCTACTGCTCCTCTTGTATCTGAACCACCAGAGGACTCCATTTCTATGCTAGTTTCAATGGGTTTTGACAGAAACTCAGCGAGGCAAGCGCTTATGCAGGCTAGGAACGACATCAATGCCGCTACAAACATACTTCTTGAAAGACAGTCTCATTAGTTTGAAGGAATCATGGATGTTTCAAAAAGAGAGATGGGATCCTCAGGAGTACTAAAGGAACCAACCGTTGACAAACAACTGCCATTCCATCACCCTGCTATGCTTCAAATTTAAATGGAGGAGGTCTCACCAGCTTTAGTTTTGATGATCCTTCTTGTAGAAATTTTTAATTATGACGTCACATACAATTGAACCCTAGATAAGTTCTCATCATGTAAAATACCTGTTTTTGTAGTATACAGAGCAGAAGCAGTGTAGGTCTCCCAGGTATGGACCCTTGATGAAGCTTGGACCAGGCTAGCCATTTGGTAACGTAAAATTTTCCCCTTTTTTTATGGATAATACTTTTTTCTTTTCTAATATTAATAGGCAACACTTTCCGATTGCTGCCTGTGGAAAATTTGGAGGACAAGTTGAAGCATGGTATTACTTTTTTTTTCCAAGAAGCAAATCAGACAATTGTTTTTAACATTATATGTTTGGCATTGTTGCACTAAATTTTTTTTATAAAAAAAAGGTTGTTTTACTCTTAAATGTTTTGTGCTGTAATCGAGGTTGAAAGTGTACTTCCCTAAACGATTGCAAATATACAATATTGGTGAATAAGCAGAAAAGATGCCAAACGTTTGGAAAACTACAAAATTGCACAAAACCGAAAGCCCCTATTCAGGAATGCGACTAAAATGCCCTTACATTATTGCCTAGTGCTTAGACGATACTTCCCTTGCCCCATATTTATTACCTGGTTTAGAAAACTATTAAATGTCTAGATTAGAAATTTACCATACAATTAATTTAGAGCATAAAATAAGAAATATTGCATGTTGTGTAAATAGTTTTATTAGTTATATTAAGAATGTACATGTATTAAGTGTGTAAATGCAGATAAGATAAAGTTAAATTAATTAGAAATAAAACTTGTATGCATGCTATAGTTAGAATACATGGCTTGAGGATCACAATAATCTTGAGTTATACACTCAGGCTCTATGTTAACTCGTATACACTCGTAGTTGGCAAGCGTAAATTCAAATTTTATAAGCTAAATATTATGTTATAGGTAGGTGAAGATAATAATATTGAAGGACTTTATGATGTAGAGCACATTATTCATACTTAGTATAATTTGGCGGCGAGTTTTATTTGATAATGCTCTTAGGGCTTTCTTATGATGTTAAAGATATGTAAATTTGAATATTTATAATATATACAAAAAATATAAAAAAATATTACTAAGAAGTGTCTATATATGTGGAGTTCACAAAAAAGTTAAAAAAAAACATAGTCATGTTAATCTCATTTGATAGAGCTTGTTGAGAGTTTTTTAACGATACTAAGAAAGTACAAATTTGAGTTCGGGAGTGTAAGATATAATATTATGGTTAAAATTAATGTAACTTAAAAATAAGGGATTTTGATTCTAATACCTTTGGCTTTTTTAGGAATTTGGATAAATCAAATAGGGGTAAAATAAGAATTAATAGTACAAAACGTGGGTTAAAAAGTCCAAATTTAAAAGTTCTATAATGCACCAAATTACTTTGTATTATAGTATGATATAAACGAAGTCTACTTAGCGAAATATTTTATAAATAAATATACTGAGATGTCCAAACCAACATACATCATATTTTAATAACATTGAATAGGCTAAACACATCTAGATCATGCATATATTTTTACACAATTGCTCTAGCATGTTTATAAAGGGTTGTTTAACATTTACAAAAAGTTTAGTTAAATACATTGTTCTAACAAATCATTGTATTTTGTTCTATTTCAAAATTCTATTCAAGGCAACAATGTTAACATATATTATAATTGAATTTTTTGTGTTGGTAAAATATTTTTTAAATCATGTTGATAAATACTGCATTCAATTTTGGTGAAATATTCAAAGTATTTTTTTCCTTTTTAGGTGATGAGTAAAGTCTTGTTTTGTTTTTTTTAATCTTTTTTAATGTGAAATGTAAAATTTTACAAAGATTAGGAAGGGGGATGAACTAGAACTGAACCGGGGAAAATAATGCGACTCCTCTTTCAAGTCTACGAGACCCTTAGTCTTTTTTACTTGCTAGTAGGAAAAGTCAACTAGTTTGATAAAAAATTCATTCTTTATGCCTCGAAATCTATAAAAGCCATGCATTTCCATTAGTTGAGAAATCTTTACAATTAATGGGGATTCATGGCTTTTAGATTTGTCATATAACTATGCATATTATCTCATTGAAGAATTTAGATTTGTCAAAGGTTTATATTGCCAAACATGAAAATAAAAAATCAAATCATGCCCATTTTGGGGGAAATGTATCTATTTATGGGGAAATCAATCTTGCACATTATGGTGCATCCCAATCAGGAAATGAGAAATTCGTTGCCAAAGCCTTAAATCTCTTTTGAGTGTAGTCTACTTGGAGTCTTTATGGATGTAAAACTGCATCATATATAAATTAGTAATATACTACAAAAATATTTTTTATGGTTAGAACTAATAATTAAATAGATAAATAGTTATTAAGTAAAAAAATCTCAACATTATGCAGCTGCCCACTTTTTTCAATATAAAAATGTATATAACACATTAAACCTCAATATACTCAATAGAAGGTAAGATTAAAATCAAAATTGAACATTTTATGAGATTATATCGAATGAATTTGAAAGAAGGTATTTTAGATTGCATGGTGTCACTTCAACTAATGTTGTTTCATAACTTTAAGAATTTGACTTGGGCAAATTAATAGAATTAATAATAGACTTTTATTTGTGACCTAACAAATAGAGTCATCTTGGTATAACTTTAGTAAAATGAAACTTAATATAAAAAAGGCTTCATTAACTAGAAGTGCCAATCACTTAAAGCATATACAATGTGCTTATATATGATATGCACCGGTAAATCAAAGGTGGCCAATGGAGTGGGGATTTGGACCTTTCAGTTCTAGAAGTGTGGTCCTTGTCATCCAACCAATACCTTGTTGGTTAATATCTACCATTTTGGAAGATTTAACAACTTTGGTTATATAATGATAAAAAATATGTTATTTGCTAAACCACCAATTTTGGTTACAATCTCTACCATCATCATCATATTAATCATCATCCATGCCTTATTCAAACTATTAGGGTTAGTGACATAAATCCTATATTATGATTTAACTTGTGTGGCAACAAAATGTTATGAAAGAACATTATGGTAAAAAAAATTTGCTTGATTCCCTCTCTTGTCATAAACCTTTAAAGAGGGAATTATAAGACAAAGGTGGAATGTTACATCTTGCCTTACATATTTGCTATCATCTTTATGAGATGATAGTTAAAGGAGAAACATTGATATTGTTATTTTCACTCTAGCGGGTAAAACCAAAACCAACATACTTTTTTTGGGCACTAAATTGGAGTTTACTCATATAGGAAGCATAAGAAGCCGCCACCAACTATTTTCTATAAAAGAAAAAAAAACTAAAAGATAAATAAACCAAGTTTTACAAACTACCATATGTGATACTAAAAACAAGTATACTTTATCATATGTTGTAGTATTAAAAAAATAAGAGATATATAAAATTATAAATCCGACCAAATCGATCTAGTGTTTCTACAAAATTCATGGTGGAGAATTTTGTAGTGTAAAGGGTGATAGGTGAAAATATAGGTCTCCTAAGGCCCAAAATTCAATTAAGGACTATGAGATGTATGCTCAGTGTTACAAATCATCAAAGCTTCTACCTTTGCATGTATGAAAAATCTCTAATTATCTAACCAATAAACAAAAGAAAGTATCTAAATCATAAGACAAGAGATTTTTACATAGAAAACTAACTAGGAAGAACCATGGAACACTTCGTACAAATTAAATAATGCACTAAGTAAACAAGTACAAAATTATTGATCAATGACAAAAGACACTTCTATTCATCTTCACTTCAGTTGTTCTCTACACCACTAACTTTGTTAACTTTTGCAGCACCTTTCACAATTGTTTACTTCTCTAACATGTAATTTAATCTTTTCTACTCAGCTTTGAACGATCCTTCTTGATCTTCTCAGTAACACAATAAGACATGGAATAGAGTTTCAATCTCAAATCTCTTTCTCTCTTCACCAACTTTGACTCTAAAGTGTTTGTGTGGAGAATTTTAATGAACAAACGATGAAGCTAAGGCATAAACACAAAGTTTTGTTGGAATCAATGGCTAAAAATATCTTCCCTCAAAGCAAAATGGTTTCCACTTATGTCTACCACAACCAAATACCCTTTATAGTATCTAAGTTGGTTCAAGAGTTATGACTTTTAATAAGAAATAAATTCCTCTCGAAATATCCTATTTACAGTAAAATTGCTTACTATTGATCAATCCCCACTCTAATACTTTGTTGATAGTGTGATTGTTTGTCATAGACTATCCAAGTCTATTACTAAAACATTGAGAATAATTAATCAGAATTAGAAAAAAATGTGTAATGTCACTAAAATGTTCATAATTTATAGATTTATCATTATCTCATAGAAAATATCTCTTGGCTTGTTGATCAAAATTGTAAATATGTGGCCATCGTATAGGTTTGAGATATATTCCATAAGTTTACCTAATAATTGATGTAGTATTTAGAAATGACACTCATTTATAATTGGGGAAAATTTGCCAAATTAGGCAACTATGTGTGAATTAATCCCAAATCAGGCCATAGGTGCCATTGGGAAAATTCATTTTGATATGGCACCCACCCACTTTAGACCACACATGAGAAAATATCACGTGCTCTTCTTATTTCACCCTATGGAGGGAAATTGGCACCAAAGCACTCTTTGTCCTATCGCAAGGTGAACATTGCACTCACACCCTAATAGTAAGAAGAAGAAAGGAAGAGGGTGACAACAGGAAGAGGAAAAATAAAGAGGAAGAGACAGACCTTTGCCCCCAAATAGAAGAGGAAGACACATTTCAGAAGGGAAGAGACACAACTATTGAAGACACTCTAGACTTGTTTCAAAAGGGAAGAGATGCACCAGTTGCAACCCATTCTCCTTCCACTTTCCTTCTTCAACAATTACCAACAGTTGAAGACAATCCCATTCCAGGCGGAGAAAAAGAAAATACACCCTTCTGCAATCTCTTTGTGACTAGGTGGAGGAAAGGAAAATTTGCCTCTTGGCTAAGTCGGCCAGATGTTAGGCAACCATTTGTGATTCTACATAGTTTTGTGAGGGAGCAAGGGAGACACATTCAGAAGTTCAACAGGGGAGACCTCATCTCACGTTAAAAAAAATCAGGAGTTAGTAAAGTAAGACCACAAAACCTTTTCATATGTTTTTACAATTTAGTATGTTATCATTTTGTGGTATGCAATATTTTTACAATTATGTATGTTATAAATATAGTGTTAGAAGTGTTTGCAATCATGGGTGTGTACTTGTAATAGGTTGCGACGATGGGCTTGTTTTGGCATTGAAATGGGCATTGCAATTAATTGCATGGGCCATCTCTATTGCGATGGCCAACACAATTACACTACATTTGCATCGCAACTGCAATTCAATGTGCATCATAATGTGCATTGCAACGACATATTGGAAAGTAGATTGCCGATACACAACATCCAAGTTGAAAGACTTGAATACATTTTTGATTGGGGATGTGAGGGATATGTTTAAAAGGACAATATTTAAACACATGATTGATTTTCTAAAAAACGGTGATGTCCCACAAATTGATTGCCAGCATGTTGTCAGTCAAACAATCTTGCCTAACATTTTCATTTTGTGGTAAGTTGGCCACCTAAGGCTAGTGGATGTGTCTTATATTGGGATTTTCACTAGTATCTTAAGGGCAGGAGGATATACCTAAACAACCACAAGCAAGTTCAAGGCCAAGATGTATCCTAATGGTTAAGGAGTCCACGATGTGGAGATATTGAATGCCATGGTCCTCAAGAAAACAAAGCCAGAAGATAAACTCAAGCTCACATTAATGTTTGTGCTTGTTATGTTCCTAATGTCATGGCTAGAGGTATAGTGGAGAATAAGTACCTACTGCTAAGAGGTAGTGCATGAGGAAGTCCAACAGTTAGGGGGAGACCTCCCAAGCCCCCTCCTAATCTGATAAGTCTAATATTAGGAGGAGTACTAGGCCTAATGAGAGCACTAGGCAAGATGAGAGAGATGAGCTCATGAAGAAAATATGTGAGAATTTTCAGCACATGTACAACATCAACATGAAACTTATAAAGTAGAACAATGCTATGAAGTATAGGATACAAAGAGAAATGCATCTCTCAGTTAGAGGTGCAGGGTGACTGAGAAGAGAGTTGGACTTTCAGAATATGGTGCATTAAGCATACCTTTACTACCATCTCCACCTCCAGCTCTATCTCCTCGCCCTACCCAAGAGAAAGAACTGTTCTCCTCTAACCTTTCCAAGACAAGATTTAAGACAAAAATGTCCACATCAATAAGGGGAAGAAAGTTGATTGATAGCTTGGATGAGAGTGTCTCATCTCACATGATGAAGCATCTCCCTTTGTGGAGCATGGCCATGCATATATGAAAGAACATGATGCATCCCCCAACAACATGATCCATCACAGTTTAGACATAGTATGTGGGAAAGACAAACATCATCTCTAGGAGAAGGAGGTATAAGCAGTGCCATGGGCTCTCTAGATCAGCTCATTAAGGTCATTGAAACCCAAATTGGGGCTAAAGAAGCTATCCCACCGAGAAAAGTATTATCTGCCACCATCCCTACCATCATCCATACTGCCATAAGTTTTGTGATGGGTTACTCGATTGGTTATTCGATGTATTATTTTAGGTTGTGATGGTTGTTCCTAGTGTTCACAATAATTGTTGTGATGGTTTAATTGCATCTAGCAAATATTTTTGTGATGGTTTGCAATGGTTGTTGCGATGGTTTATATTAGGTTACGATGATGTATATTAGGTTGTGATGATTATTGCGATGGGTCTTGCAATGGTTGTTCGATTGTATGCAATGGGAGTTACGATGATACATATTTTTATTCAATTGCTTGGATCACATATTGTGCCTTGTTATTCTATCAAGAGGACAATAGTATTGGTGGGGTCAAGGTGCAATCTACACACACATATACAAGAGAAGTAATTCCTGGACTTAGCTACAAGTCTCCTTTCTAATGTCCCCATGCCATTAGGAGAAATATAATAGATGGATACCTAGATGACATCCTCCTAGAGGCCAAGGATGTAAGATAGCTGATCTTGAACAGGTTTAAATTTATTTTGTTTAATTGCTTTTATGTGGTTTAAGCTGTTTCCTAATCAAGTTTGATGATTTTTAAAAATAAAGGTGATTTCTAAGGGTTTTAAACAAATATAATTTCACATTTATGAGTTTTAAGTGATTCCAAACCATTTATGAATTTTTAGAATTTTTTGGATATTTTTTAAAAATTAACATTTGGCGGGACCCCAGGTGGGCCCTACAGTTGAATTTGAGGTTTTTGGTCTAAAATGTCTCATACATAAAAAGAAGTCATTATAAAAAAATTTTAAATTTTTTTGGTCTTAATTTTAGGTTAAATTCCCAAAATTTCTAATTCTAATTGAAAACTCTGTTTTTATCCCAAATTTCAATTAGGTATAGCCCAACCCTTCTTATAAAAGGAAAGAGGTTGAGCCATTTCTAAATTGGGAATAGGGTGTGCCAGGAGATTTGGAGTTTAATCCCCAATTATGCCAAAAAAAGAAATGATTAGAGGTGAGTTTTGCTTAATCATTGCTTAATCTCTAGGGTTTTTCTTAAAATCATCTTAATCTTATTTTCCCCCATGGATTCAATCCATTTTGAAAGTATTAAATCACTGTTTTACTCCTCTATTACAAACCCTAACCTTTAAAAATTTGTTTTTGTGTCTCCTAAGCTCTAGATCAAGGTTTGCTTTATGATTTTCAAGGTTAAATCAAGTTTTGATGTGTATTAATATAAAATCATGTTTTTGAAAGGTTTCGGAGGTGATTGTAGGATTAATCCGAGCTAAATTAAGTAGAGAGGTAATGGGTTTTCAAATCTCAGCCTTTTTGTGGTAAAAATCTCAATTTTTATGGTTTTACTTGAATGAGTTTGCTTAATTAGGGCTTTAATAGTAGGTTTACAAAATATTAATTTTTTGTCTTAATTTCTTAGGGTTTTACCTTGAAATGGGTTAACTTAGCTTTTTGAAATGTTTGATTAAGTTTTGATGGTGTGTGAGGTTTGAGAGGAAGGTTTTAAGGTTCTTCAATGGTATTTCAGTTTTGGAATTTCAAAAGGAAGAAGAAGGTTCGAACTGTTCATTGGTGATCGATCGGGCCATTCAAATGGCCTACCAGGCCAATTAATCGGCTATACGATAGTTCTGCCATTTTGATTTTTATGCTCATTTCGGTGTTTTTATTTAAATTGATGATTCTAATAATTATAAGAAGTGTTTTATGTTGGAATTAAGCTATTGAAATGGTGTGGAATTGATGATGGAGATGTATGAAGTATGCTTAAGTATTTGTTATGTTGTATAATATATTGATAGTTATACATGTTAACATTTCATTACATTGAATCTATGAATAATGAAATTCTCATGATTGGAGCATGTATCGAACAGAGATAATACATGGTAAATGATAAGATATATCAGCATATAATGAGAATGGATTGTAGCTGAATGATGTTATTATGTTGTAGCTTCATATGTAGACTAATCATGCTTGTAGGAAATAAGCATTTAATTTCACATAAACGGATTTATGGTTTATGATAGATCTCACCCTAGATTTCAGTTAATAATTATGGTTTGAATGTGTTTAAGCATACGTGTTTCGCCTTATAAAATTATATCTAAGCATTGGTAATGTGCATAGGAAATGGATAAACATACATGCATGGGAATTTACTATAAAACCATGGTTATGTATTATTTTCATTATGATGCATACGGGGGACTGATGGAATCACAATCCATGTGTTGGAACTCACATAGATCTTGCTCACAGATGTATTATAATTTCATGCATCATGAGATGAACTTCATGAATGAGATTTTACCGACGCTTAGTTGTGATTGATCGATTGTATGTGCAATGATGTGAGATTTTGTGCTAGATTAATCAATTGGAACTTGGCTGGTCCGAAAGGACATGATTTCGATTTGAGTTCCTATGTAGAACATGTATACTCCCCGGGTTGAATCGAGTTATGTGGGGATGAGTTGTGTACTTGTCTTGCGGATGAGATTAGTTATTGAGATTATCTAGACCCAGAGATTCCAGCTAGTTTGTCCGAGTGCACTAGCTTACTAGGTATTGTTGCTTAGGACTTCGGTCTTGACAAGCAAGGTTGCTTGGGAGTTTAGGCTTGATGGGCAGAGGTTGCTCGAAGGCTTTGACTTTGAGAAGTAGGGGTTGGTTAAAGGCGTTGGCCTTGAGAAGCATGCCTATTTGATATGGGTTTGCTCAAGGGCTTCGGACTTGAAGAGTAAGTTTATTTTCTCTGTGTATGGATTGCATGTTAAACTAGTGTGTGTGATACACTTATACATGTATGATGAATGAGAATGTTGATGCATGATGTAAATGTATGTTAGAGATACATCTTATGCAGGTTTATGTAATGTTATGCATGATCTGAATGTATGTTAGAGATACATATCATGCAAGTTTATGTAGTATTATACATGATCTAAATGTGTGGTAGAGACACTTCTCATGTAGTTTATGAGATATTTTGAATGATTTGAATTGTGTGATAGAGATACTACTATGCATGTTTATGAGATATGATTGTATGATCTGAATGGTGTGATTGAGGCACTATTATGTAGGTTTATGTGATATAGTTGCATGATCAGAAAGTGTGTGAAAGACATTTCTTATGCGGTTTATGTGTGATACTATGTTTAACTTAATTAGATGTGAACTATTACCTATACATGATGGATGTTAGGTTATAACTTGATCATTTATGCATTGACCTTGATAGGTATGTCATATGCATGCTAACTCTTATGTTTTTTGGATAAATAGGGGTTTAACAAGGGAATGATCAGAAACATGTATACTATGTCAATTATTGATCTTAATTGCTATATTGCCATGTTATGATAGTTTTTTTTATTATTATCGCCGTATTACAAACTTTACTGAGTTTTACTCACCCTACTTTCCTTATTTTATTTTAGGGCTGCATAGTTCGACATGCAGTCGGGCAGGATCCTTTGTATGAGGAGCGGTTGGAGAGAGCATGGGAGTAGGTGTGGATGCCTCTAGACATTATTATATTTTTCTGATTTACTTTGTTATGAGTATAGAACATCGTGTATGTTGGTCCTTGTTTCAAACTCGTGAACACCTTATGCTCTTAGATCTATTTTAGACTATGATTTGAGCACTGTGTGTTGGCTCAGGATTTGATGTATGTGGATAAGACTCGTGGACTAATTCTGAATTAAAGTCTTCTTTTGTTCTACTTATTTACTCTTGCTCAAAGGTTATGTGGTGCGTAACTCCTCTAGTTAATTTGCATGAATAAGGGGCTAAGTCTTCCACTATCCTCTAAGATCTTTTAATTCCGTCACCCTCACTCGCTTAATCGGCCCTTGGACTGGGTTCGGCTTGGGTTGGGTAGTGCCAAGGCCTGATAAAGGATGAACTTTTTAGTTGATAGGTTGTGGAGAATCTTGTATGAGATATGCAACCGGTTAGTTGGAATTGTTGTGGGAAGCATGTGGATAACATCCACAGCATTCTCTAGGATGAATATGATGGGGTTGAACAAAGGAATGACCCCTTCTGGTTTGATAATTTCATTGTCAAGACATTCATCTCTCTCCTCAATAAACATAGTTTGGATACAGAGAGGGAAGACGATGGGATGCAGAGCGTTCATATTTTTTACCCTCAATTTATAGTAAGTGACTAATTCGTACGCAATATACTTTAGTTCTGGTATTTTGGCAGTTGATGATTATATAATAAGTGCCCATACCTTTCACCTTGAAAGAGTGTGTTACACCAATGATCAAGCTCATTTATTAGAACCCAATTATATGCATCCTCTAATGCTTGCCGGATCTTAAGAAATGTTTTCTCATACTCATACATATCTGCTACATTTGCAATTATGTAGATCATCTTTGTCACATATGCTTTACTCCCTATCACGGTCCAGATTTTTAAAAGCCTTTTTGAAACACATGAACGTAAGTCACAAGATTTTTTTTCTTAAATACAAAATAAGTCATTCGATTAAATATCTAGGTCATGATAACTGAGGTTCACAAATATGAATATCAAATCATATGATATTATTACATATCTAAAAAATTCATGAAAAATAGCATATCCATCTAAGTACAAGTCTGTCATTAGTTTAATAATAAATAACTAAGTTAACTCTCACACCAAATATACACGTACTTAATTTACAGAAATGAGGAACTACATCTCATGCTTGCCTTTCCTAGTCTTACTAGTCCTCACCCGAAGAACCTACAACAAACTAAACCAAACAACAATAGAACCTCTCCACCCTTAAGAGAAGAATTTCCAAAAGAACAAAAAGATTTATTAATATTTTTTGGATTGGGCCAACATCACTTGCTGTTAGTTGCCTACGTACTCATCAAACAACATCTCTAATATTTTTAACAAGATTAGATTCAGACGTAGTTCTGCCTAAAAACTACAATATTTCAAGAAGCATAACATCAAACACGCAATGTTTAAGTATTTTCAATCAACCTATACTTTATGAAAGTCCTTTAATTGTTCCACTTGTGCTAATTAGCAATCGATAATAATAAATATTACTAATTATTGCACAACCCTTTTTCAATAATTAATACCCTACTTAATCCCTTGGACAGACACACAAATCATATGTCAACTAGAATGACACATGATTCTAACTATCCTTCATTGTTCTGACCTAACTCTAGGTTTGACATAATATAACTTACAATAAAGGTCAATACATTATAATCACAGTGTAAGGAAATATGAAGATAATATAAATATGTGTTCACTTAAAGATAACTCAACTCTCAAAGAAATCCCGAAATACCTAACTCAAACTTTGGAGTAGACTACTTAACAACAGTTTGACCCAAATCCCCTGGGCTCTCAATAGCCTGCCACAAATTTGGCGGAGCGGGTCACATCTATGCTTATGGACACAAATTAGCGAGAAACACAAGTCTTCCATAATGCTCATACAACTCTACTTTTTGTACACACTATATGGTCTTATGAAGACATGCGAGAATCCCTCGGTAAAGACCTCACTGGCTAATACCCAAACCGTCGTGGCTGTGAAGAAAGTGTACAAATATTACAATCTTCACCCACTCAACTTTGAGAGAAATGTCTTCAAAGACATAATAATGTAACCCATAGAAGCCTAAGGTCTTTATGACCACTCATTCTCCCAAACATTGAAACTCAGACTTGATTATTTTTATCCAATCAAGTATTTGTCTAATCAATTGGGTCCTCTTCACATTATAAATTAGCCAAATAAATAACTCATCCACTAAACAATGACTAATAAAATATCCCAAACCCTATTAGTCTTTATAAGACTAGGGTAAACTCCCATAACTACCCTTGGTTTACTAACCAGGGTAAGTTTCCATGTTAGAGCCTTTGTTCACTCAATGAACCAATTTTAGACCCCATTGAAGAAATTTTAGTCTTTATCTTGATTAGGTGTTCTTCCCCCAATCAAATGACAACTGATATATCTTAATTAACTTTCATTAATCTCAAGTTACCATTATCAATTAATGCATCAATAATAAAAACATGCATCAGAGTAAGCAACATAAATAACATGAAGTTATACAAGTCGATTAATAATAAACGGAGGCCCATTGCACTCATTTGCAGGGCTAGGGCTAAACAAATTCAAGCCCTAAAATGTAAATAACTCCTATGCATCATGCGAGTTACGTATATACTACCCTAGTAGATTGATGTATTGCATTCTAGACATGTGTAATACGCTGTCTTAAACCCTGAGAATTAGGATTCTTCCCCTTGGTTTCTATGACACTGTGACCTGTACAGGTTTTCTTGTCACCTACTGGTCACACCCCTTCCATTTGAAGTCATTTTTATACATAGGGTGCCCTGACTCTCCTTTGGCTAGGGTATCCATTTCAGTGAAAATAGGATAGATTGCCCCTAAGTGTGTTGGGGTAATTATACCACTTAGGGTATGGTACTCTCCCTTAGGTCAATCTAGTCATCTCATTGTCATTTCATTGATTTTAAGTCGTTGACCTCTCTAGAGGCTCTACTCTCAAATTCTCTCACACTTCCATTCCCACAAATATCGGCAACCTACTCAAAAGGGTTTTTTTTATAATCATTTTGTCTATGGCTTGCCTGAACTCTAATGGGTTCGTAATTGAGCTCAAGGGTACTTTTTAATGTCATGGACCTAGGTAATTTTCCTAGCATTTGACAGGGTTGTGAACCCCTTGAACCAACCTTTAAGCTTTACCCTGAACCCTAGAGGCAAAATGGTCACTTATCCACTTATTCACATTTTTTCTCACTACGTATTTTGGTCTATATTTTAGATACACATTAAACTCTCATTGGAAGTTTTCCTAATTTTTAAATCTACTCATAGGCCCTTGAACTGGATCCTCTAAGTCTAATAATTGAATGCCATACTATGATTCAACTACAAGGGTAAATTGGTCATTTCTTAGCCTCTGGGATTTTCCCCGTGGCCGAAACTAGGTCAAGATACTCTAACTCTCAAATTCATTCGTAACTTTTTTTTTCTAATTTTTCTGAATTTTATCCCACTAACCAAACTTTGTTCAAGTTATTTTTTTTGTATCGAACCCGAGAAAGGTCTTGAACCACATGGTTTGGGTCCCCTGACCCAAACCTTTTCCTAAGGACCCACAATGCGAGTCATCTACCCAGTATCCGGCGAGAGGCCAGGGAGCCTCTGGCGGCGCTGCCCCTGGTGGCTGCAGCAGTTTGAGGGTTGGGCCTCATCGGATCGACGCTTGGAGGCAATTCCGATGGACCTGGCCTCGCTGCCACTTTGGACAATAGACTCCCCTGCTGCCCGCCAGAGGCTTAGCCTCTGGTGGTGCTATCTCTATTCGTGACGGAACGGTGAGGTCTTGTCCTCATCGAAACTCTGCCTGGCAGGAATTCCGATGGACCTAGCCTCGATGCCGCCTGGTGCTCGGCTGGGGCTGAAAACTTTGCACTTTTTTTTTGTTCACTGTCTGGCCACTGCCAGTGCTACAGTTAGCCGCCATGGCCAGGGAACAGGCTAGGCCTAACCAAATCATCATCATCTGGTAATTTCGGTGGTCTTGGTCTTGTCTTTGGCTGATGGCTGCCCTTTCGCTGCACAACCCCAATTCTTTTCCTTCTTGATCCTCTCATTGTCATGGGAGGAAGAAGAAGACAATGGCTGCGGTTAATTTTTCCCCAACCTCCCTCAGCTTGCCTGGTACCTAGGGCTTTGGCAGCGTGTCGACTAGTGGCCGGCTAGCCCTGTAGATATATCCTGCTGTTGGCAGCTCAACCTCTTCTCTTTCCAAATAAATAATAATTGAATGGAGGATTTTCTACCCTAAATCTACAATTAAGCATTGATGACCAATTATTAACCATAAACATCTACAAATTAATGGTAATAAGCGATCATACCTTGTCAAGACTTTAGTCTTCATGGTCACTCCTCTCTAACTTTGTCACTGGCCTCCTTTGCCAAAAAAGTTCTAGGCGGCTTCTTCTCTCTCCTCCCCCCATGGCTAAAAACTATCCCTGGAAGCCCTAATTAGCCCTTTATATAATAAGGGGATTAGGGTTCCTAATCCTCCAAGAGGTTTGGGCCAACTAAACCTCTCTTAGGCAACCTAATTGGGCATCTTAAACTAATTTCCATCACTTTAATTAACCGGGTCCATAAAGTGACAAATGGTCAACTTGCACATCCAATTCGGGTAAATAGGCCCTGCACACTATGTTCAACTTTAAATAGTCGTATCTCCCTCATCTGAACTCCGATTCATGCATTTTTGTTGATGTTTCGAAGCTCTTTCTATCTACTTTCTATTCATATAGGTCAGCTCTAAATTCTATCTATTGAATAAGTTATTCTCATAAGAAGGTTAAGGTGTCAAATACCCTATTTTTCATGTGGTCAACTTCAAAATCTAAATTCCCAAACGTTACACTCCCCACCACTATCTTCTTTTTCAATCTCCTGTCCTTCAGGTTGTTCTCTAAGTGGCACACACAATGCCCATAAAATGGATCAGGAAATATTAAGATAATACTATTGACCAATCCATTCTCCCTATCAGATACAAATGTAATCTACCTCTCATGACCTACAACAACTCTCAATGGATGAAGGAACCACTTCCAATTGTCTTCATTCTCATTGTCTACAACACAATAAGCCATTGGAAAGATATGATCTCCACCATAAATTGCACTTACTACTAAGAGAGTTCCTTTTGCCTTCTCATTTAGGTGTGTTCCATCCAAAAATAGTAAGGGTTGACAATATCTAAACCCAATAATAGATTCATTCAATAATATGAAGCAATGCAAGAATCTTCTATCTTGGCTTACCTCATAATGTGCAAAGCTTCCGGGGTTCATCGTCGTGAGTTTGTTACAATACAATAGTAGATCATTCTAGGAATCCATAAGTCCTGTATATGTAGGTGACTGCTACCTCCTTCATGCGCCATGCCTTTTGATAAGTAATAGTTAGACCGTATTCTTTCCGCATGTCCTTTAACTATATCAGTCGATGAATATGTAGGTCTCTCTCGCACAGTCTCCACTACCAACTAAGACAAGAGGACCTATGATGCATGAGAATGATACTTTCTCCATATTCCCCCTGCACAAGTATGAAGATGAACATGCTGCTTCAATTGAAAATAACATGTCTTTTAGTTCAATATGACATGTAGTTTCCAACTACGACAGGGACTCCCACAAACTGCCATCACTCTTTATTTTCCACTCCTTTCAAATTTATACTTGAAGTTGTGAGCAATATAATATTATTTTAATGTCTTCCTTACTTCATATTGATCCTTAAATTGTTGTCCAACTCCTATGAAATTATTTTCCCAAATACTCGATCATATTACAATCGCTTGAATACTTTCACCTTTGGTCCTTTCCTTCATCTCTAAGTTATTGTCATACACACTAGCTTGTATTGGCAATGTCCTCTGCTATGGCTCCTCTATTGCCAATATCTTACAACATTCTTCAATATGGTTAAACAAATTTAACATCTCCATTAACCCCATATCATTAGCCACAACAACCTCCTTGTCCAAGTTGGGGCATATGTATTTCAAATTGACATCCTTGTGAAATTTTTTGAATGATTCCACTATCTATTGTACAAATGAACTGATATTATCCTCCTTTCCTACATAGTGTAAATGATTGACACCTCCTACTATCTTCGATTTGCAATTTGGGTTGCACTCAATAGTTTCCCCATAGCACGCTATTACTCTTATCTTTGATAGTGGACTCTGCACATGGATACAACAATAGTACTTACTCATGTAACACAAATTTGTCTCCTATTCAACTATCAAACTATCTTGCATTCCCCTACATCCCCTATACTGTCAATAGAATTTGTGATGCACCAGATTATGTTGTGAAGGACTTGCAATGCAAAGCACCATTGTTACAATGACATTTCAATGTATTTGCATAGTAGTTGCAAGCCACTTCTGATGACAGTTATTGGCCATCCCAATTATGATGATCTTGCATCGCAACTACGTTTCAAATCATTTCATCCAAACATCCCCTATATGGCCAAGTTAATTGTGTTGTGATGGGTCCGCGATGTAGTTGAGATGTCATTTACTCGACATCCCAATTAGAATGATCTTCCATCGTAACTTGTCGAAATGACATCGCAATTCACGTGCAATTACTTCCCTTCCCAACATTTTCTAATATGATTCTATCATGCTACTATTGGCAGAATATCTTTGAATCCTAAATCACAATTCCATCATAGATGTGTACTTGCATTGTTCGATGCTTTAACTTTAAGCTTATGGGCAACCCTTCAACCTCTTTTCCTCTACTGGCCACTCTTTTGGTAGAGCTTTTGGGCCATCTTCTACCGGAGCATCTGGCCAAACTTTTGGGTAATCTTTCGACAAGGAGAAGGCAAATAGAATAGAGAGAGCATGGAGTAGGAAGGCAATGCAGTTTTTGTGGGTGCTTTTGGCGGAGCTTTTAGGCGATCTTCTAGCAGTGCGAAGTTGATGATGTAGCAACGAAATGTGAAAGGGGAGCTTTTGGGTGAGCTTCAGGCTTCGCATAGTTGAAGATGCAATAGAACTTCTAGTTGACCTCCACCAATGCCTGTAGATGAAAAGGCAAAGCAACCACCAATGACTGGCAATGAGGAAGACAAGAAGGTGTAGCCAGAGCTCTGACCGGTGATGAAGAAGACGAATGCGCATGCAGCGGAGGGCACACAAGATGAAGGTTACAACCTCATTGCTTGTGACTAAAGGTGGGAAGGGCAGCAATGTCTTTTGAAACCATACCCAACTTCACTCTATTTACAATTTGGGAAAATTATATTAATATTAAAAAATATTTATCAAAATAGTGGAGAGATAAAAATAATTACCAAAATGGTGTTCATTTTTGCCACGTAGGTGTCATCCAAGTGATGGTGCCTACATGGCTTTTTTTGAAGTTCTTTTATGAATTTGTCATTCAGAAGAACAAAATCCCCTTTAAAGTAGATTTAGTCCTTCCTAAGTCTAAAATCCCCTCCCTTTACTTTTTTTGGCTAAAGCTGTAGTTTATACTAATTTTGTCCTTTTAAATGATGAAATAAAATTATTTTTTTAAAGATTCATATAACCCTGAAACAACCCCCCTATAAAACCTACATATATAACACATGAATATCCACACAACCAACATATAGAACACATGAATATCCACACATCAAGTGATTCAAAAGTCTATGAAATATATAAATTAGATAAAATGTTCCCAAAATGTTTGGTTTCCAAAATAATATTACACTTTATACCTTTAAAATAATAGATAACAACTCTAATGAGCTCTACCTCTCCTACCCCTACGACCTCGACCCGACTCGACTCCAGCCATGCCCATGGCCATGAAGCTCTCTACTGGGTCCTCTTGATCCTTCTGGTCTACATAAATAATAGATGGCTCACCCAAACACACCTCTGAAGATAATGGGATTAGATTCACACGAGCTGCCTGCTGTCGTTTAGTATATACAATCAAAATAATCATTATCTCAACTGGTTGGGGATGGGCTAGATCTAGAGCAACAGGAGATGATGAACATGGACTATCATGCAAAGCTAATGCTCATGAAAATAAAGGAGGGGAGCCAGGTGTTGTAGATGAAGATGGAATATTCGTGTCTGAAGCATGCCTTAACAAATGTTTGAGTTGCCTCGTATGTGGGATAATGTCCATAATAACTGACTGAAGCAGTGGCAAGCTATGAAGGTCATCCTCTTGGTGCCTAGTGATCGACTGACATGATACTAATAATACCTCACCCAAAATATAGGTGTTAATTGCGTGAGTCATATGTGTATATGTTCATTGCGCTAAACCAAGCTATAAAAAACATAAAAGTCATATAAATAATAAAAGAAAAATAAAAAATTATTATGATATAATTAATATGTACTTACCAAAGCTGCCTCTAATGTGCCCCTTGGCATAGGTCATCTCCTTTGAATCATCATGTGGTAAAATATATCTTCGTGTAATAGTCAAATACCACCACATATATGGGCTACGATCATCACACAATGTTGTAGAAATCTCACCTCAGATAATAGTTACCATCCTGTTATCCCATTGAATGATATAGGCTACATGATGTGCAACCTCGTCAATAATGTGGCAGCCTTGTCAAGTGATCTGATGGATAAATTCTACTGTATGAGGAGGAATATCTTGCTTCAAGTTAAATTGAAGCATCACACGATTAGGCACACACATCTATACAATCTCAAAACATATAAGTGACATTCTAGATAGCCACACATCCCTCCCCTCTATACATAGTGGAGGTTACTCAGCCAACGTCTCAGTCGAGAAAGATTGCCAAATGACTTGCACAATTTTTAAGCGTAATTAGTTTTTACTAACATTGCCTAGCTTATATTCATTATATTACATGTGACATAATGAAATGTAATTACCTGATAAGGGCGCTGGTGGTCTAACTCTCATCTAGACAATCACAGGATTCCTTGTGGATTTTCGAACTTTCTCCTCCAAACATTCCACCTTAAGGAGTCAAATTGAAAATATGGCAGAATTCGCTCATCCATCTCCCACTATCAAAAGTATCTAAAATGTTGCGTTCACTCAAGGTACCCTGGGTACTAAAATAAGTTAAAATATTATAAACCAATGAACCATTTTATAAAAATTAAATCAAATACATGTTAAGTGGGAATACCTCTCCTCGACAAATAGAAGTTGACCTATGAGACTCCTGCTACACAAGGACAAACTCATCAATGGGGCCTAACCCATAAAAAAGCTAGATGTGATCCATATGATTTGCGAGGAAATAAGAACTTTAGAAACATATAGTCATATCTAAAATGGATAGTAAATAAAATGTTACACAATTTAATTGTATATTTACTAATCAACAAGAGGGTTAGTGCATCTTTTACTGTTATGCCCAGATTGTTTGCATCTCCCACATTTATAACCTACTCTACCATCTCTCTCCATGGTCACATAGACCATTATTTTCCTAATGGGACATATCGTAGGTGACCAAGTTGTCTTGTTATTGTGGGTAATAACACATAAGGAATATCTCTTTCCCAAAACTCCTGACCATGAGGAGAGTAGAATTGTGCAGAGTACACATTTCTATAAGCGGTATTTGTATAACATACCCCTGCCTGTATAGGCTACCGCTGCTTTCCCCACACAGCAAGAAGATGAGATGAAGGATATTGGTAGACTTGAGGGTAATTACACGTACAAGTTCGATAAACTTCATTCACCACTATCTTCCTTCTACTCATAGTCATCACATCATAATCAGTGAGGTTGATCTTGTGAACTATATACTCCCCAATTTCATTGTTTGTTCCTTTATTATTCCTTCCACTTGAGGAGTATATGGGGTGACCACGACCTCCGAATTCAAGATTGTTTTACAAAGAATTTTACTACCCGGTAAAAAATAGCTGATACTAAGGCCTGTATGGATAATCTCTATGCCTAGGGGTGCTAACAAGCGTAGCTGAGTCATGTTTTGGGATAGCTTAGCTCAAACTCAAAGTTTTGGGTATTGGCTTGAGCTCGGCTCAAACTTGATCGAGTTGCCAATAATCCAGCTCGAGCTCGGCTCAAGAAGGAAACCAGAAGCTAGAGCTCGTGCTTGAGCTCGAATCAGTATATAGTGACCACATAACTTAGCTCGAACTTGGCTCGGTTGTGATGTTGCCTAGAAGAACAATCTCCTTAACTACTACACCTACAACACCTTTTGTGTTAAGCATTCCATCAAATAAATATTATGTTCTCATCATTTAAATATACTTTTTTATCAAATATAATTTTATCACTCTGTCATCAAAGTTGTATGCTTGGCCCATGTTATTTTAAATAATATTTGTACTTCTTTATATTGATAATATATTTTAATGCATGAAAATAAGTGCAAAAACTTAATTAATATTACCTCATTATACTAATATATATTAATTGCTTGGTAAAAATTAGTATTATCAAATACTCCCTCCATCTTAAATTAATAGCTCCATTTGATTTTTTAAAATAAATTAATTTTAATTGATTTTTAAAAACTAAATGGAGCTATAAATGTAAGACAAATGAAGTATTTATAGATACAATATTGTACAAAGTTGCCATCATTTACTAAAAGCTCATAAATTTGTAACTAGACAATTGAAGCATAAATAATTTTATTTACTTATTTATTAGCTTTCTTTTCTAATTTTTTTATTTGTTGTTATGCTATATCTTGTGTTTTTATATTTCACCATATATGCATTTTTTAGTAGTATTCTATGAACATGTCACTATTATTAGCATAGATGTACTCCCTCCATACAATTAAAGTATTCGTATATTTGTATTTTATATATATATATATATATATATATATATATATATATATATATATATATATATATATATTAGTAGTTTTATATAAACATGTCATTATTATTAGCACATATATACTATATGTATATGTGGCACTACAACGTCTTCTACATACTCCAACCTTCTTTTGGTTGTATGAAATATATTTATTATTTGATAACATAAATTTTCTAAATGTCTACATTAAATTCTTACTTCAAGTGTCATCTTATAACCACCAAAAATAAAAAAAATAGTGCCTTTGTGGTTAACTACATTTGTGTATATGAGATATTATATATGAATGTATATTATTTATTTCTATTTAACAAAAATATAAATTTTAATAAATATCTCATATATAATATATGTATATTATGTCTCTTTAAAATATTTACTTCCAAATAATTTATATGTGTAATGTGTAGGGGTGCTAAGGAGCTAGGTCTAGTCGAGTTTTAGTATGTGGGAACATGAAACTTGATGCCTTGTTGTCTTCGACCCATCCCAAATAAATATATATTACCCTAATTTTATAAAGAATAAAAGAGACTCCATGACTCAATGCTAAAAAATATTTATTAAGTTATTGTAAAATTCGAATTTCTAAGGATTCCAATAGTAGACTTCATAGAAGATTTGAAAGAATATATCATAAATTGTTTGACATGTAAAGATAGTAAATAACATTATCATAGCATATTGTCTAATGATTGACATATTGTTTGATATGTAGTACAATATATCCCATTTTTTTACTTAGTTGTATATGTATGTATATTATTAAATATTATTTCTATGATATATCTGAATTTCAATACATATCACATGTGGACATATGTGTATAATGTGTCTTTAAATGTTTACTTCTCAAAAATATATATCATGTGTGATATAAGCCAACACTACAACAAAATGTAGTATTAGCGACGCAAAGTTAAGCGTTGCTAAAAACAACAATTTGCGACGAATGAAAAAGCGTCGCAAAAAAAAGAACTATTAGCGACACATTTTCTTATACGTCACTAATGGTCGTATATTAGTGACGTGGAGTTTAAAGTGTTGATAATACTAATCATATTAGCGACGATTTATTATAATCGTCGCTAATCGTTCCTCTATTAGCAATGCTTTATAAAACCGTCGCTAAAAAATATATTTTAAATAAAAAAGAAAAAAAATAACTATTAGCGACACTTTTCTTAAGCATCGCTAATAGCTTTCACAATAGTGACGCTTAGTCAAAAGTGTCGCTAATAGTGCTGCTATTAGCGACGCTTGCAAAAGTGTCACTATTAGTGGCGCTTTAAAATAAAAAATTTAAATTATTAGTGGCGCTTTAAAATAAAATAAGCGTCGCAAATACCATCTCTAATAGCAACACTTGTTAATTTTATTTAATACATAAATATTAAAAAAATTATAATAAACTTCCAAAATATAATATATTTTATTCAATAGTTACTATTTTATAAACAATAAATAAATATTTAATTTTTAATAAAAATAAGTGTTAATAATAGATTAAACTTTCATTATATATATATATATATATTTTAAATTTTATTATTAATTTTAAAATATAATTTATAATAAATGAGAGAGTGAAGAGAGTGAATGGAGAGAGAGAGTGAGAGTGAGGAGAGAGTGAAGGTGAGGAGAGAGAGGGATTGAAGAGAGAGAGAGAGTGAGGTGAGAGAGGGATCAAAGAGAGAGAGAGGGTGGAGAGAGAGAGTGGGAGCCCGATAGCAGCCCATTTGTAATTAGTTATACGGGCTTGGGCCAGGCCGGTCAGACTAGCTCAAGGCCCGTTTGCCAACCCTAGTGGGAGGAGAGAGAGGGAGGGAGAGAGGCTAGAGAGAGAAGAGGGTGGAGAGAGGGAGGAAAGCGAGAGGAGAGAGAGAAGAGGGAGAAGAAAGGAAGAATAGAGAGAGAGAGAGAAGAGAGAGAGGGTTGAGAAAGAGGAGTGAGGAGAGAGGGAGAGAGAATAATTTTTTTTAAATTTTTTTAATATTTTTTATTTAAAAATTAATTAAAAAATAAAAAATAAAAATATATTAGTGATGTATATAAATATACATCGCTAATACCTCAGAGTATTAGCGACATATATGTTTATACGTGTCTAATACCTCTAAGTACTAGCGACGTATAGGTATATATGTCGCTAATACCAATATTAGCGACGTATAACCCTATGCATTGCTAATATATTTTTATTTATTTTTCAAATTAATTTTTAAATAAAAAATATAAAATAGAGAGGATATAGAGAGAGGGAGGAGAGAGAGAGGAGGGAAGAGAGAGGAATTTTTTTATTTTTTTATTTATTTTTTATTTATAAATTAAAAAATAAAACTTTATTTGCGACGGATAGGCATATACGTTACCTTTGAGTATTAACGACGTATAGGCATATACGTCGCTAATACCCTTATTATTAGTGACATATAACCCTATGTGTCGCTAATATATTTTTATTTATTTATTTTTACTTAATTTTTAAATAAAAAATATAAAATAGAGAGAGGAGAGAGAGAGTGAGGAGAGAGAGAAGAGAGAGGGAGGGAGGAGAGAGGGCGGGAGAGAGAAGAGGAGAGAGAGGGGGAGAGAGAGGGCAGAGAGAGAGAGAGGAGGGAGGAGAGATGGAGAGAGAGGAGAGAGGGGGAGAGAGAGAGGAAAGAGGGAGGAAAAAGTGAGATGAATTTTTTTAATTTTTTATTTAAAAATTAATTAAAAAAATTTAAAAATAAAAATGTATTAGCGACGTATAGGCATATACATCGGTAATACCCCTTCGAGTATTAGCGACGAATAGGCATATACGTCGCTAATACCTTTATTATTAGCGACATATATCCCTATGCATCGCTAATACATTTTTATTTATTTATTTTTAATTAATTTTTAAATAAAAATATAAAATAGAGAGAGGGGGAGAGAGGGAAGAGAGAGAGGAGAGAGGGTAGAGAGAGAAGAGAGAGGGAGGGGAGAGAGAAGAGTGGAGAGATGAATATTTTAATTTAAAAATAATAATATGATGTCGTTTAGTATTAAGCATCGCAAATACTATATCCTTTGCGACACTTACAACTAAATGTCGTAAATAATATATACGATTGGAATGTTTATTGTTAAACATCGCAATAAATTTTATTTTAGCTAAAGGTTATCCGCACGGGAAAATTTCCCTTCCGAACGCAGAATATTTTTTTCGTGTGTGTGGTATTTATTCCACTCCCCCCTAACGACCCCTGCTCCACCCTACCTCCACCCCGCATGAGAAATTTTTACAGCCACCGCACCTCCACCCTGCCTCTGATGGGCCGGCCGCCGCCGCCCAGCTTCGTCTTTGCACCTGCTCCACCTGCTCCCTCCCCCTCCGCCGTCCGTTCTCGGCACCGCCGTCTTCCATTCTTGGCCACCGCCACTCCGGCTCTGCCCTCCTCCCTTACCCTCCCCCTTGCCCCCCCTCATGCCCGGTCCCCCTTCCCTTCCCCTCCCCCGCCCTCCTCCCTTCCCCTTGCCCTACCCCCGTCGCCGCCGGCAGAACTCAGCCACCCCCGCGCCAGCTCCGCCTCCTCCCTTCCCTTCCCCTCCCCTCGCCCCCTCTCCCCGGTCCCTCTTCCCCCTCTGCCTGTCCTCTTCCCTTCCACTCCCCTCTGCCCGCCTCCCTTCCCCTTGCCCTACCACTGCTGTCCCGGCCTCCCTCCTCCTCCCCCCTCTCTCCCTGGGTGCTTTTCCCATCCCCTTCTCTGTTTTAGAGGAGGGGGTTGGTTCCGGCAGAGATGGGGCAGCGGGAGGGAGGCTGGGACTGTGGGGGGCTGGATTCTGTCGGGGACCCAGAATCTGGCCCTCTCTCTCCGGCCTCCCTCTTGCTATCTCCTCTCTCCCCCGGGTCTGCCCACCTCCTTCCCCTCCTCTAGTTTCCAGAGGAGGGGAAGGAGGGAGCCGGACTAGGGGAGAGTTAGGGGGTGGCCCACCACCCCCTCTCTCTAAGGTTTTTAGCGATGCTTATAAAAGCATTGCTAAAGGCTTTTTTTATTTTTCATTTTAAATTTTAGAAGTATTAGCGACCTTCACAAAGTGTCGCTAATACACAAAAATCTTTTTTTTTAAATATGTTTTTTGATTAACGACATTTTAAATTATTTATTTATTTTTTTGTTATTAGCGGCATATAAAAAGCGTCGTTAATAATCAATTATTAGCAACGCTTTTAGCTATGCGTCGCTAATAAGTTGTTATTTATTTTTTTTAAAATAATTTTTAATATTAGCAACATATAGTAAAGTGTCGCTAATAATCAAGTATTAGCGACACTTTATTATTATACGTAGTTAATTATCTACTATTAGCGAAGTTTTATTGTGCATCACTAAACTAAAATTATTAGTGGCATACGTATAAATATCGCTAATGTGCACTATTAGTGACACTTTCCCTACGTGTCACTAATGAGCAATAGCGACTCGTGTTTTAGCGATGTATGTAGCGACACTTATACTATTATTAACGACATTTAGAAGCGTCGCTAATAGTTTTTTTTGTTGTAGTGCAATACTCAATACATAGACATTATATATTTATTAATATCATACAAATTTGTAATATATATGTATATGTTATAAATGTAAATTGGGATTGATAATTGTGTACATGTATGCATAAGTGTCAATACGTATTTATGTATATTATGAAATATATTTGCGAATTTCATTCGAGTTCAAGTTTTATTGGAGCCGAGTCAAGTTGAGCTAGGATATGCTCGAACTCAACTAAAAAATATTCGAATTCAAGTTGAGCTTGAGCTGAGCTACTTTGAGTCAAGGCACCTTTGCTCGATGAGCTGGCTCAACTCATTAGCACCCCTACCTGTGCCCCCTTCAAGATACTATTTAAACTTTTGGCGATATTTGTAGTTGTCATACCAAATCTTCTAAAGCCATCATGAGCAAGAGACCACTGTTCAGGATGTAATCTTTCTCTTGTGAGGAGTTCTTTTGTCCTTTGACTTTCCTTACCAGTTAAGTCCATTTTAACATCAATTTGTTCGACTGTCAATGCACATGCAGCTGCCCCAATCAAATTTGTTAGTGTATCATTTTTAAACTTCTTAAAATTTGCCTTTATATAACAAATGCAATATTGATGGTAGAAGAATGGAGGGGGAAAATTTCCAGTCATGGCCTTTTGAAGCCCCTTATGTTGATCTAAGAATGCTTCAAGTGGGTTATTCTCATGTTTGTGCTTTAATGGTGGGTTAAATAAAACATGCTCTTTTTAGTTATTTTCTTTTGATTTAGCTTGGAAATGACTAGATCTATCATGCCTTCAACTTGTATTTCAACATTATGAGGTTTGGAAGTAATATTAGGGTTTTCTTGTCAATTTTGTGTATTTTAGTTTAGGGTTGCAACGTTGAAGACGAACTAGTTTTTTAACTATCTAGGGCATTTGAATAGCCATATAAGCATTCGAATGGCTGTCTACCTGATCGAATAACCAGGCGTTCGAACGGCCATTTGGCCATTTGAACTACCAAAGGACATATTTGCCTTCTCAAGTACTTTGTCCATTTCTTGTTCCCCTTTTCATACCTCTCATTGCTTATGCTTATAATGAGTTACTTTTACTTATAATGTTACTATGAATGCATAAATACTAACTTGAAAGCTATGATGTAGTTCAAGCATAAATTAGGTTTATATTGTTCGATTTTAATATGATGTTCCCCTTATCCTAAATTCATGTTGGATGATTCTCCATGTTTTATTTATGATTCCAATAAGTTTAATTATGAGGATGGGTATGCATGCTTACACATGTTGTGCTAATTATTGGTGAATTATATTTCTATATCTAGCTTAAGTGTAGTGATGACTATGTTTACATAAGTCTAGCATGAAGTTGCAATTGGCTTGGACTTGTGTTCTTCGAGATTTTCACCATATTTTATTCATGATTTCAGTAAGAAGGAGCCATGATAAAAATCATAAAGGTATGTGTGTAGTATGATGATGGTTTGTTCATGTTGCATATGTCTTTGCTTAGATTTGAACACTATTATTATGTACACATTTGTGAAGTTAATTGTGGTGATTATTTGCACAAATGAATTAAGAATGATGCACATATTGACTTATTGGAGCATATCTCATGTATTAGGATTCATGAAATGTTGCTCACGTATGTACCATGTTGCATGCATCATGAAAATAATTTATGAATGAGATTTGTCGTGATTAGCCATAATTGATTGATTGAATGACATTGCTTGTTGCATTAATCAATCAGAGGCTTATCAATTCGGTTTTACATCCAAAAGGATTAGGTTTTAGGTCTAAGGACGGGGTTTTACGTCCCTTTGAGGACGGGTTTTGTCCTCCCTTGGTTGAGAAGAGCGGCAATGCTATAACGAGTTAAATTGTTGAGTTTATTTGGACCTTGAGAATCCAGGATGGTTTGTTCGAGCGCACTAGCTTACCAAGGGCACTTTCCCCACTAGGGATCTTACCCAAACTGTCCGTCTCCTTTTAGGACTTCAGACTTTCTTGTTGGGGATTGCTAGGAGTGCAGGTTTGCTTATACTTTGGCCGATTAAGCAGGGTTATTTTCTCTATGCATGAGACATCCAATAGTTTTTGTTGTTGGATGTGTATGTGATATTATGCTCAATTACACGGTGGATGTGTAGGGATGAGGGAGCTTTTGTTACACATATTTGTATTGATTAACTTGCATGTTGTGTAGGATAGTGTGTTTGAGACACTTGTTGTGCAGGGTGAATGTTTGCATTGAGAATAGATGTGTATGATATGTTATGTTTTATAGTCACTCATGCATGTTGTGCTTATGTTACACATGAGGTGTATGATGAATGTGAAGTTATGTTGAATCCATTATGCACAGGAGGTATATAACATTTATGATGAGATGTGATGGGTGATAACATGTTATGCAGATGAACTTGAATGATGTGATGTTATGATATGTTATATGGTATGGTATGCAGGTGATATGATAATGTTATCATGAGTAGATGCTTATAGAGGGTAACTCATGGTATAAATGCATAAGCTATTTATATATCACATGATGAATGGGTATGATGATGTGATGAACCTTATGTGATTTACCCATGATAACTTTTTGATTTTCCTTTTGTAAATTAAAAACCATGCTGAGTTTATTTCTCACCCCTCTTTCTTGTGTTTTTGTTTGAAGGCTACATGCCGTGACATGTAGGTAGTCAGAATTCACTTTATGAGGAGCGGGTGGGTGATGATCTAGCATAGGAAGGGCTATTCAGAGATCTTGTGCTCCATGATCATTTACATTGCTTGTTATATTGAGTTTTATGTCTATTTGGTTATGCTTTATACTCGACTTGTAGAGTTCTACTTAGACTATTATTAGCCTATAAGGGCTTAGACTCAATTACTTAAGCCATGAGAGGGTTATGTGCACTAAGTGTGTGGGCATTACGTGGACTAATACTTAGATTGTGATCTTTATTTTTTCTCATTCTCTCTTATACAAAGCTTATGTACGCTACTCCGTTATGAATTACCCATTTTAGGGGTTATGTTTTTCGCATTGAACACTACTTCGTTGTGTCGTGCACACGGACCTTCCCTTGGATCGGGTCCAGCTCAAGTTGGTGGGTGCTGGGGCGTGACAATGCTCAACTCATAAAATCGAAGCTGAGCTAGATCTGAAACCCTAGTTCATTTGCAAAGCAGACTTCACTAAACCCATCCATTTCATGATCATAACTCACCATACATCAAATCCTTACGTATTCATGCAATCTCCACCATCCACCTTATAGCCAAAACATCTTACTCGGAAGTCATCAACTTGCGTTCCTTAAAGCCAACCCCAGTTATCACCCTCTTACTTATACCTCACTTATTTTCTTACTTTTCACTTCATAATCTGTACGTTATGCTTGTACAGTTATGCAACACTCTTACTGTCTAACTATGACAACCTTGATTTCGGTCTGTTCTTTTAAACCAACAACAAAATTATAATATATTTTATTGATAGACTATTATTTTGGAATTAGTACCCAAAGAGTTGTGGTAGAACCCCAAAAGACGATCATAACGGCTTTTGAATCGTTTAAATTGGACATTGGATCGTGGGAAGTGTGCTTTATAGGCAAGACCCATGATAAAACTGTAGTAAAACAAATCCTTGAGTTGTCTTGTTTTGAACGGCTCGTCGATACGAGTCCATCGACACCAAGACCACATAATTTCAATTTATGGTTAAAAAGTTATGATATTTTGGAGAAAAATAAAAAATAAAATATTATAATATGAAAAGCTGAAGAAAAAATTGCATCAGTTGACCCGTCAGCGCGGACCACGCAGCATCGCACAGTTCAACAACACAACACATGGCGGCCCACGCCGTACGGATCACAAGCGCACGACATGGGGGACCCACCGGGTTGCGCACCAATGTGCAACATGCATGGTTTGATGCATCAAAACCGCACTTGGTGTAGCGCGATGGCACAACACACAACACACACGTGATTCCCTTTTCTTATAAAAATTCCCCGTTTTTCTTCTCTAATTCCATTCTACCATGTGTTAAACTTATCTTCCTCTGATCTGAGTAATTTTAAGTCCAAATCAAGCCGTTCAAAAGTAATTTCTACTAAATTGACTATGTCGGACGCCGTGTGGGGTCAGATTTTTAGTTTGAACTCTCTATTACCATGAAATTTCTACCCAACCTTAAGGTAGGGGGTCTTAAACTATAGCTTATGCTATGCTTGTATGATTGACTTTTTATGTACTATTTTCATTCCATTATGCTTATTTGCTTGAGTTTTCAGAAGAAATGCTATACGTGTGCCATGTTTTACCTACATGGAATTATGCTACAGTACATGTATTTTCTGGATAGCTTGGGGATTAAACCTAGAATTATATTTGTATCTGGATACCTACTAAGGAAATAATAGGTATCTGGCGTGTGCACATGGGTGTGGAGTGTCATTGGAATACTCCTACCTTTTGAGCTACTTGTTGCCCCATGAGCATAAGGAGGAATGCTGTTCGGTATCGGATGAACCAGTGTTTTTTTCTTGAATTAATTTTGAATTTATTTTTGTAATAAATTATGTTGAGCAAAAATTATTACTGTCATGGGTATTTCTACTTACCATTAAATTATATTTTAATTACACCTACTGTGTATAAAAATATTCACCCACTTCTAGACTTATAGTTAGTGAAACCAAACTAGAGGTGACGACTGAGGAATTTTTTGCATAATTTTCTTGAATGTTTTAGTTAAATTTTGTTGTAAAAATATGACTTTTATGTAAAGGCTTGTTATGCCTATATCTTTAAAATCTAACTTCTCTACAAATGGTGTACCTGGACTATGTTCTAATCTATTGCTGTGTTGTTAAATCATGTATGTTATATATATAAAATTTTAGTTGTGCATTAACTCCAGTTTTCATAAATTGTTATATTTTATGTGTTGTTATTTTATGCATTAACATCAGTTTCACATGTGATGTAACATGTGCCGAGTGGTAAAATGAATATCATGTCATATATTTTTTAATGACGGGTCACCACAATGCTTTCTGGATTTGTTAATTTGGATTAGACTATGGACTGTTATGGGACTTAGACTCAGGGTTATCTTGGAGAGATTTGTATTTAAAGTATATGATCATAGCAATTTATTTGTACGTTTGCTTTCGAGTAGCGCCTGAGGATGTTTGATTTGGTTGAATGATGTTTGATCGAATGAGAAAATTTTGTATGGGAAAAACTAATGTGTTATGTTTTAAATTATAAAACTATTTTTACATGTTTTGTATTTGTTATTTTTCCCGATTTATAGTTGTTATATTGCAAAAAAAATTTCATGGATTTTAAGAAAATGTGAGAAAAAAATTCTCGGGCATTACAATGGGCCTCAACATGCCACAAAAACTTTTGTCGCGAAAATGGGAGAGAAAAGAAAGAAACATGATGGAGAAAAGATAGGGAAGAAAAAAATTTAATAAAATCGAATGTGCCCGATTGTGGGCGGAACAGACGGGGAAACTGCCCCTTCCTTCTGTGAAGCTAGAGGCGACACCACCGCCGGCCACTGGCTTCCACCTGACTAGCCTTGGCTTGGTGTCGCCATTGCCGCCACTGTTGTCCGTCCCCCTTTTCCCCCTTCGTTCCCGTTTCAGCCCGGTGAGCCCTCCATCAGTTTTTCCCCCGATCCACTACCGCCACTAGCTGGTTGGCCTCCAACCCATCGCCTAGTTTCGCCCAGACCAGGACAATGTCCAAACACCACCATCTTGGCCTCCCCACTCGCCATCGTGAGGTAAAGATCTTTTCGTGTGTGTGTTTTGTGCATTGCGACCGGCGGCAGCACTGTTGATCGCCGGCTACAACTCAACTAGATGGCCTTTGTCCGTACCCCGGCTCGGTGATGGCAAGGCCACTGCCCCGACCAAATTTCCGCTTCCCTCAGTCCCCTCAGCTAACCTATTTTAATTAGGACCAAAAATTTCCCCTTTACCCTTGATTTCTTTGTGGTTTGTGTTCACTATGGGCCACCAACTGTTGATCAGCCTCCGGGTTGCCGCCTCAAGCCAGAAATGGTGAGGTGCTGAGGTCAGGCCTCCGTGGCCCCAATTGGTTCCAACTCGTTCGATTGGCCGACCATGGCAAGAGTAAAGTCTGTCCTTTTTCTCCATTGACGTCGATTCTCTACCGCTAGATGTCGGACAACATCAAGCTGACGTCCATTCGACTTGTTGATATCTGGCGACTGCTGAGGTTGCCATTGTCTTCTAGGTCTAACACTCAGCTCCATCCGGCCATTCGTGGCCCGGCGACAGCGTGTCTGCTGCCCCAACTCAGCACATTGTCAAGTCCCTTCTTTTCTATGACTGGTGGTTCTGCTGCCATTAGCGTCGGCCAGTGGACAGCTGCAAATGCTGGCTTGACCCAACAACAACAAGGGGTTGCCATTCCCGACCTCCTCTGCTCCTCTCCTCTTCTTGCACGTCTTTTGCCCAAAGTAGATTCCCCCAAACTTCAGGGTACGTCTTTAACCATCGCCTAGGCCCCACCCTAGCCTAGGGCAACCTGTCAAGCTTGACATTGTGCGGACTTGGGTTGCATGTCCAACTGACATGGGCTCTACCCTGACCCAGTGACGGCAAGGGCTAGCACTTCTAACCCAATTCCACCTCAACAATCCGCTTTCCCTTACGCATGACCCAGAACCTGTGGGAAAGAGTCCCCGAATCCTAGTCCTTCCAAGGGGAAGTAGCATTGTCAACCACTGGCCTCGAGCAGCAAATACGACTTATATGTATGCGCATCTTAATTAGTAATATTAATGTACTAGTTAAGATATATGAATTACTATGATATGATGGATTCTGATATGTTCTAATTTGATCTTCTTTGATATGCTTTGTTTTGATCTGATCTTCTCTCAAATGCTCGGTTTTGATTTGATATGCTCTGATCTGATCTGATATGGTTTGTTATGGTCGAATGAAATCTAATATGATCTGATGGGATCTGTTATGATATAATTTGCTCTGTTGTGTTCTGCTCCGCTTTGTGATTGAGTGGGATGTGTAATTCTGCTAGTGTTCTGCTCACCTCTGTGAGATGTATCATTTTGCTAATTTGTTAGTTTCCATTTCACTTTGATGATTTTCGTTTGACTCCGTTTAAATATTCAGATATACATAGTTTGACGCATGTGTTTTTGTATTTCCTGATGCATGTAATAGCCGTTAGGCAGAATTATGATCGGATACGCTCGTATTTGAATAATCTCATTGATGTTATCTAGGATGTACGTAGGCAACCAACGGTAAGGCAGTGTTTGCCTAATCAAAATTAGGTTTGTTTTGGCCTACGCGCAATGGAGCGCTAAAGATCTGTAGTGTGTAGAGGAATGTTACGATTATTGTACACAAAGTCTGTCACTCCTGGTTGGTGTCGGGGTGTTACAACTCCCCTACACAAAAATAGCACACATGTATTGAATTTGATATTACCTAATCACTTGTTTAATAAATAAAATTGTTAGATTCATTTATAAATATATATTTCACCTTGGATTGGATGGTCCAACATCAGTAAAGCCAACACCTGTGCAATCCCATCAAGCTTTGAGTTCCAAACCATGCACCCCTTTGTGACATTCCAAGGCTAAATGTCTCAAGTACATGAAATGTGTACCTTATGTATTACACACAAAATTCATAATTCAATCTCATGACTTTCATTAACAATTAAAAGATTCACACAGAAACATATTAAGAAACCTTACCTCCAACTGTTGTGTACACCAGCTCAGGGTCGGGCTTGTCCCTTCTTGCATTACTTTCCATTCTTAGGATTCACTATGTTAGGACTTCGCTTTATAATATTTTCCTTTTATGATTCAATAAGATCTAATTAAGGAGGGAGATTGGATTCGATTGTAATGGATTGGTAGTGGCCCCACCCAGTCGGTGCACGTCCCATAGCTAGCACAGCCTCCTTGGGAGGCATGCCCTCCCTTATATGGGAGTCTTCTTCCTTCATTTTTCTTTTTGCAAAAAGAGATTAAACTTCTTTCCCTCTCCCTATGTAAACTTCTCCCCTTTCCCTCACTTGAAGCTAGGTATATGTAAACTTCTCCCCTTTCCCCCACTTGAAGCTAGGTACTACTTGTGTTCCAATATGGGAACACAACATTGGTATCAAAACCTCAACGATCAGCCATGGTGCAAGGCAAGCAGCTGGCGACAGCCCAAGAAAGAGAAGGAGAACATGGAGGACAACCCAAAACCAGTGGCAATCTTGGACAACGCCATTGTGTTCTCCATGTTTGAAACCATGACTACCCAAATTCAGCAATTAACGAAGGTTGTCGCTTAGCTTTAGGCAGTTCCTGCAGCACCCTTATTGCTCAAGTCGTAGGCAGCCAGTGTGGAGATGGGCGAGCCCTCCCAACCCCTTGGATCTCATGCACCCAGCCTTCAGGCGACATTTGAGAGATATGTACACCCTCCTCCCCATGTTGTACACTTTGGCACTTTCAATCTACTCAAGGAAGAGGGACATGCAGGACTGGGCACACGAGGCCCCCCAGGTGTTCGGGGAAATGCCTCAATGATGCCAAACCACAAATATTTGTCCCATGAGTTCGAGGAAGACTGAGAGGAGTACTCTGAGTCTCATGGAGGGCCCAGGGGTGGGGCTGAACCCCATCTGGCCTGACTTCAATTTCCTCACTATAACGGGGATGAAGGCCCAATGGAATGGCTTGATAAGGCAGACAAGTTCTTCGCCTACAGAGTAACACATTCTGTGGCTGAACGTCTATGCATAGCAGCGTTTACTTAGATGGTGATGCTTCAATATGGTTCCAAAGCTTTGGAAAGGAGGCCCGCTTCCCGACTTGACCCTCTTTTGCCCAAACTCTGTGTTCATTTTGGTTCCGACGAGTTTCAAAATTTTAACGAGATGCTCTCCACTAAGCACCAGACCACCATAGTGCATGTTTACTATTATGAATTCATGAAGATCGCCAACCGCCTTCCAGATTGGCTGATGGCGGCCTTAGTGAGGACCTTCAAGAGGGGGCTCAAACTGAAATTTCAGATAAGATGTGCCACTTCCATTTCACATCAATATGAGAAGTAGTGCGTCATGCACATATTGAGGAGGAGAAGCTTGCCCGACAGCGGCGAGGAGGCTGGCCTGGTTCCCTTCCACTGCCTACACCTGAACAAGAGCCAACTCCACTCACAGTGCCCAGCCTCTCTAACAGTCGGACCAGCCAGCCCCCTCACCCTTGCTGCCCCCCCAGTTTGTTGCTTCACTCCTGCCTAAATGGATGAGAGACGTTCTAAAGGCTTGTGCTTTAAATGCGATGAGAAGTCGTGCCTGGCCACCGTTTCTTCGTCAAGGGTAGCTTGTTTGTCGAGGAGGCCAACGAGGAGGGTCTTTCCCTTTCTTGGATGCACTGCCTTCTTCTGATACCATGTTGCTAGAGATCTCTATGCACCGTCACCATTGACCTTTAGAGCACCGGTGTGTACGCACATGCTTCTCTCTCTAGTTAGGACCATACATTTATAATTGACCTATTCTTACTACTCACGAAGTGGGCAGATGTCGTGTTGGGTGTCCAATGGCTATAGGAGCTTGGGGATGTCGTGTAGAAGTTTTGCAACATGATTATAGACTTTGAGGTGCGGGGACAACAAGAACGCATCCAGGGCTCTCAGTTGGGCTCCTTGCAATCAGCCCAAAGCACTAAATGCCATTACCGTCAAGGATAAGTATCTTATTCCAGCGATTGAGGAGTTGCTTGATGAGTTTGCTGGTGCTACAGTCTTTAGTAAACTTGATCTTCATTTAGGTTTTCATCAAATCTGAATGCAGCCCATCGATGTCAGTAAGATGGCCTTTTGAACTCATGATGGTCATTTTGAGTTCTTTGTCATGTTGTTTGGGTTGACCAATGCACCTGCCACCTTTTAAAGCCTCATGAATGATCTGTTCCCCCTTTCCTACGCAGATTTATCTTAGTCTTCTTTGATGATATATTGATCTACAACACATCATGGGTGGACCACTCGGAGCACTTCATGTATGTTTTCTCTATTTTATGAGCTAATTCCTTGTTTCTTAAGTGCTCAAAGTGCTCCTTTGGCAGTGAACAGTGGAGTACCTTGGCCACAATATCTCTAACAAAGGGGTCGCTACTGACCCTTTGAAGGTGGCTGCTATACTCTCTTGGCCGAATCCCACTTATGTACGAGCACTCTATAGATTTGTCAGACTCACAAGATATTATCGGTGCTTTATCAGTTAGTATGGCTCCATTGCTAGCCCCTTAACTGCTCTACTAAAAAAGGGGGCATTTATATGAACAAAGGTGGCCGAAGAAGCCTTCGAGAGGCTGAAATGGGCCATGGCTACTGCCCCAGTGTTGGTTCTCCCATATTTGGGTCTTTACTTTGTCGTTGAGATGGATGCCTCGAATGCCAGTCTTGGTGTAGTCCTACTTCAGAATGAGCGGCCTATCGCTTTCTTTAGAAAAACATTCTCTAGCCACTCCATGTCCCTGCCAGCCTATGAGAAAGAGATGCTCACCATAGTGCATGTCGTCACCAAATGGCGCCCTTACTTGCTCGGCTGCCTCTTTCTCATCCACATAGACCATAAGCCCTTAAAGTATTTCCTCGAGCAGCGGATGTCCACTCCGACTCAACAACACTGGGTTAACAAACTATTGGGTTATGATTATGAGGTGGTGTAAAAGAAGGGGGCGAACACTGTGGCGGATGCACTCTCTTGTCGTCCTTTCGATGGTTCATGCCTAACGCTCTCTATGCCTTCTTGTCCGTTTATTCCAAATATGCAGCAAGCTTATTTGGAGGATTCATCCACTCGTGACTTGGTTGCTCATATTCACTTGGACACTACTGTTTCATCTTCTTTGTGTTGAAAGATGACCTCCTCTTATGGAAAGAGCGACTTTGGGTACCAGATGCCTTAGACCTCTAACGACATATTCTTTCTCATCCATGATACACTATTTGTGGGCCACGAGGGTTCCTTTTGGACATACAAGCCAGTCAGATAGAGCTTCTTTTGGCAGGGTCTCTAGCGGGAAGTTTAAGACTATGTTGCTGCTTGTAATGTTTGTCAGCATGCTAAAGCTACTACCACATCACCGACTAGTTTATTTCAACCCCTTCATATTCCTGATAAGGTTTGGGAGGATGTGTCTATAGATTTTGTGAAGGTCTTGCTAGTGGTACAAATATGCACATTTCTGTGTTTTGGGTGTTCACTACCAAAACTGTGGCCAAGCTCTATGTTCGCGAGATCGCCAAGTAGCATGGTATGCCTCACACCATTGTGTCAAATAGAGATCAGATCTTCTTCAGTTCTGGGGGGAGTTCTTTGCACTCCAGGGCACTGAGCTTCATATGAGCACTGCTTATCACCCATAGACACATGGTCAGACTGAGGTGGTTAACTGTTGCTTGGAGCAGTACTTATGGTGCTTTGTAGGGGATCAGATCCTAAGGTGGCTCCAACTCCTTCCTTGGGCATCATATAACATGACATATCATACACAGGCTGGGTTCACTCCATTTGAGGTGGTATATGGCCATCTTCCCCCTATTGTTTTGTCATATGTGCCCCACACATTAGTCTATGGCCGAGTTTGACTACATGCTCTAGGCTCGGGATGAGGTTGTCTGGAAGCTCAAACTCAATTTGGCTTCAGCTCAGAATTGCATGAAACAAGTGTATGACAAGAAGCATTCTCACCAGGAGTTTCAAGTGGGTGACCTTGTTTATGTTTCGGTGCTTCCTCAGTGCCAAACTAGTTTGTTGGCTAAGAATACTAAGTTGGCTCCACGCTATCATGGTCCCTATCCCATTGTGGAGCGCATCGGCCCGGTTGATTATTGTTTGGCCTTGCCCGATGGATCCTTAGTGCACCCAACATTTCATGTCTCTAACCTCTGCCACTTCCTTGGGGATCTGACTCATGTCTCCAGTGCTCCTCCTCTCCCACCATTGATGGGCCCTCTAGTGTTAGATGTTCCCACACCTGCCTCTGTGATTGATAAGCTGTGGGTGCATCGGTCCAGCCGCATTGTCCCTAAGATACTTGTGACTTGGTAGGGCCAGCCTCTTAAGGATGCATCCTGGATGCTTGAAGATGACTTTCTAAACCACTTTCCTACTTGGTCGCCTTGAGGACAAGGTGAAAGTGGAGCATGGTGGAGTATTGTGTATGCTAGCTCAGGGCCAGGCCTGTCCCTTCTTGCATTACTTTCCATTCTTAGGATTCACTATGTTAGGACTTTGCTTTATTGTATTTTCCTTTTATGATTCAATAAACTATAATTAAGGAGGGAGATTGGATTCAATTGTAACGGACTAGCTATGGGCCCGCCTAGTTGGCGCACATCCCACAACTTGCACGGCCTCCTAGAGAGCCATGCCATAACTTATATGGAAGTCATCTTCCTTCATTGTTCTTTATGCAAAAAGAAATTAAACTTCTTTCCCTCTCCCTTCATCAACTTCTCTCTTTTCCCCCACTTGAAGCTAGGTACTGCTTGTGTTCTAATCCGGGAACACAACAACTAGGTCCACTTCCATTGTCAATAGGTGCATACGACCTATGATGTTCATTTGACACTACTATCATCAATAAATTATTTTTTGCATTGTCATCCACTAGTATTTGCATGTCTTCCACTACTTACATTTTTATGAGAACTCTTGTGAGAGCTCCTACTTACACTATGCCATTCACTAGGCACTCGAGCCTTCTTTTCAAGAAATAGCTTGAACATGCATACGTGATATGAATGGTGAAACATTTGTCTAAATGAAGCCTCATCCTCTGCATGTAGTAGATTTGATCTCCATCCAAATATCAGAAGGTGACACTTTATAATAATTTTCCATCTCCTTCGATCCCACGGAAATTTGATAACCACTTACATCTCAAGTTCATCATAATTAGAAGGTTTCTTGATGAATAATCCTCTAATACTCATTCATTGTGAAGCATAAAACTAAACATTTCTCCCGCCATCTCTATTCACTTAATTTATAATAAATAAATAAATCTTAGATATATCACTAAATACATCTCTATTTAACATGGAATACTTTTGTACTGCTTGTCAATAATGTTAAAACAAATAAATAACAAAAATAGTAGATTAAACAATTAATCAAAATAACTATTTTACTTATATTGGTACATATAAAATGAAAGATGCCCTAGACATGAATAATCTTTACATGAGCACTTTCTCATATAACTGTACAAAAAAAATTAAGGATGGCTCCTCGATAACTTGGAACATTGAGAGCACATAAAAAGAGATGGTAAGATCACCCATACAGATCATAGAAACAGTAACTTGACTAAAAAACTTCATCACTCTTAGCTGAATACAGACAATTAAAAAAAAGCATTAGAACCAACAAACACAGTAGTAAGCAAAAGAAAAATTCTAAAAAAGTTTCCTATAATAGTACAAACAACATCCAAAAACCAAAACCCCAAGGGCCTGAAAAAGAACATGGGACAAAACCTGAGGACTCCTGACAACTTAGTTTCTGCAAAAAATAAGAGCTGAAGATAGTGAAATTAACTAAAAAAACAAAATCATCTAGCATCACAAGAAAAGCCACACCTTTGTACCTTAGTTCCACCGGCAAAATACTCCCGAATTTATAAAATGACAACTAACCCTCCAATCATAGTTCGTCTTGGAAGACCAAAAGCGCAAAAATCACAGCAAGGCCTCGAATCGCACAGCACTAGATAGACAAGATCAAAAGGCTCAACGACCTAATTAACCACATCCTACCACACAAAAACCTAAAGACCAATGGGGCATGCCAACTTACACGATCAGACGAGCTATATAATAAGCAAAGCCCAAGGGAAAGACAAAATGAGAACAATAATTTGAGCAAGGGAAGAGAAGGGACAAGGAAACTTCCCTTTGCTTTCAGCCCTACAACAAATGAGGGAAACCAAGTGTGACAGAGAGGGAATTGTCAAGCACGTAAGTAGAGCGAGCATTCGGTTTTGTATATGAAGGTAGATTTTGTCCTTCAAACTGACAAAATCGACTTTTAAATCGATTTACGGAATCTATGTTTAAGGGACCTTTAGAAGGACGACATTGGCTTAAAGCAAATTTTGTCTCTCATAAGTTTTTTTTAAAAAAAGTTGTACAAGCGTTAGCACTTGGCTAGTACCTACATAGCAAAAACAAACACTATTTTTTGGTAATTATTTTGATCTCTATACTATTTTAATAAATATTTTTTAAAATTATTTATATAATTTTCCCTTACAATTTAGGCACTAGCCTATTTTAATCATAATTTCCTTCCTCTATTACATTTCATTATTCTTTGTTTATAATTTCATAGGATTAAAGGGTTATAAATAGTAGTGATAATTTTTATTTTAATTTTTTGGCTAGGAAGAGGCTGCAGGAGTTGGGACAAGAATTTATTTTAAAGCTAATTAGTAAAAACTATACTCTCTTTATCCCATATTAATAATTCTCTTTGAAAAATATTTTTTTTTTAAAAAAAGGACCCACAGCTAAGATCATGGAAAATAATGTCTAAACCGCTTAAGCACATTTTATTAATATGGGACAAGCTTTTTTGCCATATGACACGGAGGGAGTACATGCAAAGGTCAATTCTAAGAAACATACTTACAAAGATCCTTTCTAATAAACATATAGGCATTTTGCCTTTTGCCACATCTGAAAAAGGATTTACCAATGATCTTAACGGAATCTTGCATGCAAACTTAAAGAAATGGAGTACAGTGAAAAAAAAATGCTATGACTACTCGCCAAATCCTCTTAAGAGTGTTACATGTTACAAATGAAGGTCAAACTCTCTTGCGTCTCTAAAGCTTTGCCAATTTACAAAGTAAATTCAGATATTCCATGTCGTGGGAATCCATTATATTGGCTCACTATTTACATGCACCACTTTTAAATGAAATATCTACTACTCCAAGAACCAGCAAGCATTTGTATACTTTATATATATGGTAAAGCTGATGAGCCGCTCCATACATTGCAAGGTCAAAACAAAGGAAAATGTTGTCATAGAAAAAGGATTTCTGTAATATACTGTAAGATAGTTGATATCTGAGTAGGCATATTCCAGAATTATTATTCTTCATATTGTAAGGCCAGCATAAACCCCTAGAATGTCCCAACTAAGAGATGACCTGACGAAGCCTAGACTGGGTCGATTATAAACTTCAGTTAGGCAATTGAAGCTTTACTTCCCCCCACAAGATGCATGGTTTATAATGTGCTTAAATCAATCCGACCTTTTTGGAGCTGAAACGCTGGAGTTATCCAGCTGCCGCAGCTGCATTGAATCCCTGACCAATTAAAATAACCCAGCCGAGCTTCACAATGAGCACAAGACAGCTTCCCCTCCAATGCACCTTCTTCAACTGTTAGCAAGGGAACAAATGTTTAATAAAAGATTTAACTTATCCAAGATAAGAATAGAGTAAAACAACATTCTCTTGTCCTTTCACCACAAATTTTTTTCCTATTATTTGCATAAAAAAGTACACTTAAATATGTTACAAAGTCACCATAATTATAAAATGCTATTCACTCAATGCTTGGGAATTTGAACATGACAAAAGAAACATCTCACAAGGCTATGCCATCCTGCCCCATCCCTTTCCTTCCTCCACCCAGACCCTGGAGGGAAAAGGAAAAAAAAATGGAACAAATGTTTTATGAACCAAATGACATTGATTACCCAGCACAGTATAACCCACTGGAGGTTTTTCATTTAAGGCGGAGCTCAAACCAGCAGCAATGGACGACTGTCACTGTTTACTGAATCCATGTCCAACTTTGTGCTGATCAAGTAATTTGAACACAAATGCGAATGAAATTTGATCACGTCCGTTTGTTCACAGGCAAGTCATAATTATATTCTAATATGTTCTTTTATTTGAATATTTCCTCCAGAACTCAATTATTGAAGGGTCATTAACGGTATTAGTTATTTGGCATTTTTTACTGTTCATGTAAAGTGTCTTTATATCATTAATGTCCTTACGTATGTAGCTTATAAGCCCCTGCAGTTATCACTAATTGAAAAAAAAATTATTAGGTAAGATAATCTAATTTTAGAATATGCTAACATAGTTATTTGTTAAAAAATCAGTTAATTCTGATCGTGCTCACGTGTCTATTCAACAGTTAAACATGCAGTCATGTCTTTCCTGAGCATATACGGATGCAAACAGAGCTTATCTGACATGTCCATCCAACTTCTACTCCTATTAGCAGGCCATATTTGCCAGCAGGTCCATCCCTACTAGAAGCATTGCAAAGTTAAGTGACATTCACCCTTGTGTTATCCTACACCAATGTTTTTCAATGTTAAAGGCAAGATACGAGCTCTTTCCTCCTAAATCCTTTCCTTAATAAACCATAAAGAACGAAAAAGGTATAGCAGATGTTATAGCCCACATAAACATTCTAAAATTGGTATTCGGCTATCATGCATTCCTCTGTTTCAATCCAAGTAACTATAATCAGTACTTGAAAACTGGCTGCCTACCTGGAGGCATCTGATCCACATTTAGAATATATAAAACATGTTACCTATAAACAAAGCCCAAATCCGAATTCATCTGTAACATAAAGCAAACTTAATTTCCAGAACGGTAGCTACTACTATATCTACATCTTTGGACCACACGTTAGTATACTGAGCAGGTTCCTCCCAAACAAGGGTCACTACTGAAATTCCAAATTACACATCCCTGATCCCCAGTACGTCCCATAAATTGAGAGGAGCCTACACGGTATGAGTTCTTTGTTTACATAGGGCATGCATGTCTTTTACATTGAAGGAAAGGAAAATATAATCTGAATACTCCTCTTCAAGTTAGTTACTAATTCTGTAAACTAACACAATTTAAAACATATATTAGATTGCATCTATATTGATGACACCCTTTTTAAAAGGCTGCTGATATTCCTACACCACTTTCCGTCCAACAAAACTTTACACCAGGTTTTTTATTGGACATGGAGGAGTGGGTCTCACCTGAAAATAGTGGGAACCACTTTTCTCAGTCCCAACCAAAATCTCGTGTACGGTTTTGTTGGACAGAAAGTGGAGTAGGAAAATCATTATCCTTTTAAAAGCTTGGCAATTTTGGATACGCAGACATCTGGGTAAAGTGTTTAAATATCTTGTCCACAAAACATTTTCTTTTGCGACGGTACAATGAACCCTCCCAGACTGACTTCTCTTCCATTGCATTGAAGATGAAAGTAACCATCAAAAAGATAAAAAATTTATTGGTTCCTATCTTAAGAGAGGGGAGAGTTCACCAAAGAAAAGAGCATCATTCCAATATATATCTTTTTTGCTTAACTCCTGCCAAAAGCAGCCTTCACTTGAGCCCAGCAGCATGGGTCTCTTTCAATTCTTTATGGTGCAAGTATTATGATTTTGGGGCTATAAGTTGGCGATATGGGTTTCGTCCCCTTTCATTGGGAAATGTCATACATAGAATCTGTGCCAAAGTGCATGCATGTAATCCTCGATTGTAAATGAAACCACATACCTGCAGTCATCCATTTAAGAGGCTCTACAAATATGGATGTACACTCTAATTCATCAGACCGCTTATATGGGTTGCCAGATCTCCTCTTCTGCCACTCAAAGCAAGTCTCGCCTTCACCTGGAATATGGTCTACCACATGCTCTTGCAGTGAAACTACCCTCCTACATTTCTTGCAGCGATAAGCAACTGTCGGTTTCGACGGATCAGAGGTGAGCTCAGATGATACGGCACCAGGGTCCACACCAAATATGGAAGGGTCAATCTTTTCCCCTAATCTATAGTAATTTTCACCTGAAAATATTAATGCAGCTGTATTATAAAATGACATCTTTCAAAACAAAGAAGCAGCCAACCTTACATCATAAACATGATCGTTAGCATGGATAATGTGAGCTGTAAATGGGTTCTAATCGCATGTTAGTATACATGTATGTGCATGGGTGTGCTTGAGAAAATTAAGAATTAAAAATGTCATTCTCTTTTGGGAAGCAAACATTCGCCAAGAGCAAAAGCCAAAATTGCCATTTAGTGTCATTCACAGGGAACAGGAAATAAATTTTGGCAAGTGAAAACAAGTTAAGGGTAAAATGGTAAACCTAAAATCCAAGTTGAGGTTTTTTTGGTAACATCTCAATGTTTATTCTGTTCCTACATCTGCAACTACATACTCAAAAAATTATCTCATATAGGATAGTGTAATTTACCAAGGTCCAATCGTTAACAAATCACCTGAGTCAAGTCAAGAAATCACCAGTGATGAGTCAAAAGTCACGTGCCTAGCAAATGAACATGACACGATTGAAAGCAACATCCACTGAGCCTTGCCACATAATGCCAACGAGACAGAGCTTCCCCCACAAGTAAAGTAAGTGTGGAATATTTTGGGAAGAAAATTCTCAGATCCTTGTTCGCCTTTCTACTACCATTTTAATTTTTTAATTTAACTTTCTAATTATTTTATCACCATGGACATCTTGTGAAGGCTGCCACCCATCAGGACAATTATGAAATGCAAAAGCCTTCAGATTTGTGGGGTGATTTACTTTTCGTTACTGAAAATGAAAATACTTTCACACATCCTGGAAAATGAATGACAGTCTTGCAAAAATAGGGGGCCCATGAAAAACGTGTTAGAAGGTCTTAACATGCCTTCACTGGCAAATTGTCTTGATCCAATCAGATTCTTTACCTTGGCTGAGTAGAGTGAAATCTTGGGACTTCTAACATTGACAAAACTCCTTTTATCCATCTGCCCAATTCCCCCTTCCCACGTTTCCACAGGACACACATAATTGGGAAAACATTGATATTAATAAATTCTACACAAAAATAACATTTTCCATTTCCACTGCCCTTTTCATATTCCATTTTCATTCCCCATAACCACGCAGAATGCATTCAGAATACCTACATCGGTAGCTTTAAACAGACAAAAAAAATATTATTTGTCACAGATGAAATTTTAAACGGGAACCATTCTCTGTGTGGTCTAGTCTATGGCTACCTATTACAACTTTAACTCCCATGCTGTTCTCGAGCAAGCATATCTAAATGCCTTCTTAAAATAGAAAATAACAGCATCTACAAATTTATATAGATTGCCTTTGTTGGGAAAATAAGATTGCATTTAGCCTATTATAAAGAATGCATATATAGTATAATCTTAGATTTTCTTGGCAGGTGTTTTAAGCATTCACCTTAGAAAGAGAAGATTAATTTGAGAGAAAAAGATCAACACGTACCACATTGATCCACGGATTAATCATGCTGACGTATATTGTAAGTATAAGATAAGATTCTTTATAATAACTGCCTCCAGGGAAGTAAAAAAGGATTATCCTTATATTTATAGTCCATTTATCATTCTTGAAGTTGTGAATTTAGATTACATTTTGGAAAATTTTAAGAGCAACTTGGTGATTTAAAGAGTAATCAATTGTTGAAGAATTCATGGGGCAATCACTCCCAACACAGGCCCAAGGGCACTAGTTACTGAAAACATTACAAAAAAAGGACAAAGAAGCATATTTCATAGGCTACCAAACGAAAAATTAAGTCTTACCTATTTGTTTCAAGCGAAAGCGCTTGTATATGGGACTTGTAGTATCCACTTTAAACCCCATTTCTTCGAACATTTTTAACTGCATCATAAAGAACCAACTGGATGAATTGATTGCCAGTTTGGAGCGGGCTACTATATACTTAAAAATTTGCAAAAGCATTCTGACATAAAGTGACAATAAATGTATTATCTTACCTGCTCAAGAAAGCCATCATTAGGACAAACATAATCACAACATTCCCTTAATGATTGTAAAGCATCTGCATCAAGTCAATCATTAAGAGAAAGAACAACAAACATCAGGGGCAAAATATTACCAACCTATTTCAGAAACAAAAAAAAAGATACTTATAAGCTGCAAAATGTTAACAAAATAAAGCTTAAAATATTCAAATAATTAACTGAGACCTTCTTGGGAGAGTTGCTCAGTTCTCATCAGGTATGCTGTGATAACAGCTGCACTGCAACCACACAGATGGAAAGACGAATATTTAGCCTGTAAGTGAAAAGGCGTACATATACAAGTTTTCAATCCTTAAACATTTATTATTCAGGCCTCATCAGGCATCATAAAATATGATATTGAAAATATTTAAAATGTTTGTGTGACAAAGGGCATTTACATAAGTTTTTGATCCTTGACCAGCGCTAAAAGATTACAAAAACAAACATTTCATAAGCTCAAAACTGAAGTCAAAACCGATACCACCTTTATGGCATATTATTTGTCCTTTCTCTTATGGAAAAAATTGGGTGATTGCCAACTGACATCCTTTGTGACATTAATGTAGGACGCCCACTACTCGCCACACTGGGTTAAATACAGGTTCCAGATTCTAGAAAGCCAAGAACACCCTTGACAGTTCCTTGCTACCAAGGACAATGATTGTCCACCCAAAAAAAGCTTGAGTTAGAGCCCTACAATTTCCAATATTAATTTTCTTAACCAACGGCAAGGTGAAAATTTATGCAATAATCCATTTTTTTTCCAATACAGTTTTTCATTCTCATAACTGGATAAACATTATTACATTAGTAGCATATCACCCACTGTGGACTCGTAAATCATATCAACTCCTTCAATGTGTCAACGGCCAATGGCTTCATTTTAGTTTGCCCCAAATCTGTGTCTTTTATATGTCTTAAATTTATAACAATTCTCTAAAATGATGCAAGCTAATGATATTATAGCCACTTGCAATTTTACTAAAATGTAATGTTAAAAAAGTAATAGAATGTCCAATCCACTTTCTTGGTACTTCTGCACACATTTGAACAGGAAGCAAATGTGAAATCAATAAGTTAGCCCCAAAAACGAAATTAAATGAAGTCTTTCATATGTCTTAGATTTTAATCGCCCCTCTACAAGATGCAAGTCAAGGATACTAAAAAACCACTTTCTTTCTTACTAAAACGTAGTGGAAGAAAATGATTAATCCAAAATTTTCTTTTATCAAACCACCTTCTTGGTACTTCTGCACAAGTATGAGCAGGAAAACAAGTATGAAGTCGATAAACTAGCCAAGATTTAACAGTAATATTTGACCTCGCTTTGTCTAGTCAAACTTTATAACATCATTTTTATTGATCATTTTTTTGTGTTGACCAAATTTTCACATTGAATGCACTATAACAACATAAATATCGTTTAAAAATTTGATTCTTAATAGCCATCAACTTATGTGTGTGCATCCATGCAAAGAAAAGATGTGTAGATTGTTCACACTTTTTCTGATCTCCAAATCTTACCATAAACTCTACAGAGAAAATTTTGTTTTTGTATATATATAATTTAGCAACATTGTCAATTGTTACTAGCCGTATCAAATGCAAAATTATGAGCACAAGAATTACAGCTGCTTTATAAGAGCTACTTCCAAATTGTTTGCAGCTACTTTGCAACATTAATTGCCAGATTACAATTTAAGCATTCAATAGCTGGTCTCAACCATGAAATTTCTCAGCCAAAATGAGCAGTTCGCATCAAGAACCATACTTTCAAGGGAATACATATCTTCAAGAATCCAATAAGATCCAACCATATCTGCCATTCCCAGTAACTACATTACTAATTCCTCAAACCCTAGCAATACTGACAAAATGCTTTAAGATTCAGAACCTCCATCTTTTTCGAGATTAACACCCAGGCTAAGGTGGTATTCAGTAACATACTGCCCTCATCATCCCAAGCATCATTAATTCAATTTAAACAGAGTTCGATATTCTGATATTCTGATATTCAATTTCAATTTTTTCTTTTTAATTAAAAAAAAACAAGATATACAAATGTGAACAGCGACGCGACGATGAGACAAATCAAAAAGATCGCCTATGGGATAAACGAACCACCAACTACAATCATCTCAGTGACGAGCATCGACAACAATCTATTGTTAGAAATAATATATTGAATATGGCTAAGAGAAATCAACCTTTCTTTATTTGATTTGAAAAGTTAATCAAAACAACGCAAACAAATAAATTTTTTGACGCATAATTTTTTTAAAAGTACATGTTTATTTACGTAAGGCATTTATGCCGACATACCTTCTGGAGACTCCCGCAAAGCAGTGCACCAGCACCGCTCCCTCTTTCCGGCTTTCGTCGATGAAGTCGAGACAGACGTCCAAGTAGTCCAGCAGGTTCTCCGTCTCCATGTCCCTCAGCGGCACGGCCATCCTCACCAGCTTCAGCTCCGGCCCCGCCTGCTCCACCACGCACAACAGCTTCCCGGAACCACCACCATCACCACCCCCGACGCCACCGGCGTAGGCTCGGCGAATTTCCTTGGTGGGGATGGACAGGCCGGCCCTCCAGTCGGAGAAGAAAGAGATGGAGGCGGAGCTCAGGAGGGAGAGGACATGCGTCACCCCACCATCCCCCTCCTGCAGGACCTTCGCCGCGCCGCCTATGTCGCCGATGAAGAGCCGCTCCCGCACCAGCGTCGGCATTTCCCAGAATCTTGATTCCCACGGAAAGTTCTTTCCACCCAAAGAATATCAGTGACTGCAGCGCGCATTTGACAGTTTCCCGAATTTCGAAGATTCAGAGCCGACTTACCGCGGATTTGACGCCCCGATGAAAATGGCGGAAAGTTCGGTTCTTTCCGCTTGGCGGTTGGCGCCCACTCCCCTCCCCCGCTAGCGCTTTTATCGTCACGGGGCCGCGGCCACACGCGTGTCTCACACATGTGAGTCGTGACATGGCGGCCGTAGGCCCGGCTGAGAAGGGTGTGCTGTAATTTCTACGCGCTTTATTTCACAACATTTTCAAGTCGCATACGATATCGTCCAGATCCAAATCGACGGTTGAGGTAAATTTGCGGGATAAATGCGTGAGATCAGCTGCGTAAAGATAATCATTGTGCATTTCGAGATTTTTTTGTACGTGAAGGAAAAGGAGAGGAAGATTCGTTAATGATAGCTGTGGGTGGGTCCCGTTTATTCGGCGGCTAATGCCACGTAGCAATGCAGATGTGGGCCCCGCTCCATGCCCTTTCGTCACCGTCTTTTGTGGTTTTGCATGAAAATCCCTCGCCCTAACGTTCCTTATCCTAAACTCCCTTTATTTTCTTTTTACTTGGTAAACTTTATTTTTTGAGAAAATTGTTTGTCTTCCCCGTGGGGTCCTCTAACTAATCCTCTACCAAGAGTTTCCATATTACAGGAGTCGTCTAGTATTAGAAGTGCTTTTCATAATCTTCACTAATGTGAGCTAGGGTGCGTACTATTAATTTTAAATATAATTGGTTACTATACATAACTTAAGTAAGTTTATTGTTAATGAAAAACATAAAAAATACTTTCTTATATGCATATTGGTTGTTACTTGGCCCTAATACATATGTTATTAACATATGCGCTATATTAACATATGTGCTATCGATCTTATGATCAACAATTTTCCTCAAAGTGGAGGATTTTGTAAAAGACAATGGGGTGGATCCAAATTTTTATTTCTTTTGTCACAATTTTTGCAGGGCTTTTTTCTCTTTAGGTAAAGCTAATCACAATCGTGAATTGGAAGACATGATCCCAATATAGTAATAACATGACTCACGGTGCCAATTACCCTTAAGACTAAAAAAAATATAATGTCTCGTGGCAGTAATTAAGACCTAGTTTTCAAATTTTAAAACCCACATTCTATTGGTTGTACATAAGCATATGGGTTTTTCTTGTAGATTTAATAATAATATTTTACTAATAATTTTTTATTAATATTTTTTTGTGTTAAATTAATAGTTATATTTTATTAAATTTAAGTGATTAGGTGCTTAAAAAAGAGTATAATAAGTTTATTTTTTCTCTATTTAATAAAAATTATTATTATTTTAAATATAATTATTAATATAAAATAAAAGAAATATGTAAGTTATGCCTTGTCGTAGGTACTGAATTTCATCACTTTTTAAGTTCAAATATACGATAGAACTCATGCCTAGACTGCCTAGTGGAGGCAAAATTTTATAGCTACTTTGGGTTTTCTAAGGAAAGCAGGTTTCTCAATGGAAGTAGGAGAGCTGACTTTGTAAACCAGTAAAAAACTTGATGTGATGTTTTTGACTGGTAAAAAACTCTAAAGCGAAACATTTTATCCTCTAAAATGGGGGCCAAACAAAATTTTAATTTGTGTAACATATATAAAGGCAGTGTTGGAATGGGAAAAAAAAAGGCTTAAAGTGACTTTAAAACGTTATCTTCTCTCGAGGAATTTTGAAGCTGCTTCGCTTTAGACTTTAAATCGCATCCAAACGGTGTCTGGGTGCTGTTAAAATAATTGAGTTGAGTAAAGAGGTTATTACCTCAAGCATCTATTGAACATGCCAGCAACTTGTAATAAACAAAAGAGTTTTTTCAATATTGCTAGGATGAAGAACACACTATTTTATATATTCTAGATTTTAAATATAAATATTATATAATCTATTTATAGATGAAACTGTCCTTATATTTTAAATAAACTCATTATCTTGCATGATATAATAAATGAACACAGGAACACTGTTGCGCCATTTTGGTGTTCTAGGATTTATTAGCGGACAACGAAAGTCACTGGCCTGAGGTGACCGGCAGTGACTCCCCAGCGAGATTTGTTATTCATTAAAAGATAATTTTTTGACACGCCAAAAGTTGTTTAAGTGCTTAAAAGGTTGCATTTCACAAATTTGATCACCTATTTACACTAATTATGGATAAGATCAACATTTGCATACATTACACCGAAGAGGTAGGCAATAATGACATGCATATAGTAGAAATGCATGTTTGATAAACATTGATATGTCTGTGAGGTTTGGGGAGCTACTGCTTCAAGTGAAAACATGACTTGCTGTTAATGGTATTGTCACTTTGAAGTATTTAATTTCATCTTTTCAATCATCTATGATATATGAATTACAAGACGGTGAGAACCTATAATCAGTGTTCTCCATTCATAAAAAGGGAAATAAAGAGGTGTTATCATTATATGCTAAGATGAAAAAGCCCAACAACGGTGACAAATCACCATATGTAGAAAGGAACCAAACAGTTAATAGAGCTAAATCACCTGTCGTAATGGCACAGCCCAGCAATAATGTTGGATTTCAAACCGGAGTCAATGAAACATAGTTCACTTTTGAAACTGTCAGGTAACAATAAATTTTTAGATTACACAAGATTGTACTTTATCGTGTACTTGAGAACACGATATCGAACATATCGTGTTAAGCTCGAAGCATATCGTGTGAAGCAAAAACATGATTTATAATCTATCACATAAGTAATGATACGACATACACATGCGATATATTAATAATATTTTTAGTGTAGATGCAATAACACGACATGTATGCATATCGTGTTATTGATAACATGATATAAAGTGTTAGCGTATAACCAAATACACAATGTCGAATTATATCGCATTTTTATTAATACGTTAATATACAATGCAAATTGGGAGAACTAAAAAACTTGCCCTCAACAAATCCATGTCATTCTTTTTTCACCAATCCAATGACTACAGAACCTGGGATAGATTTCAATTAGAATGGATTAGAAGAATTGTTGCCAACAATGGGCACGACAAGGACTTTGTTTGGTAATCATCTCCAAACAACCCTTTTAATTACACTAGTGAAGAATTTCAAGAAATGTGGGGTGACGATCAGTGGAACAATAATGATATAATTGATATGGAAAGTATGTCTCACCACTAAGAATTCAGAAACAACGAGGTCCCTAATAACTTTGAAGTTGAGGCGGATGCAAAGTGGGAGACAGTAGATGGTCTAAACCTGTTGGAACCGGATATTAGTGAATGCCAGCTAATGACTTGCAGTTTGCAAGCAAAGGATTACCAGAAGCTCCTCGAATTGGGCACACGTTTCGTAAGCCATTTTCATTTCAAGAGGGTCTTGATCGACTTAGTAATAAAGGTGAATTTCACTTACCATGTTGTGGATGAAAACATGAATATGTACACTACAAAGTTGTCCAATCATTCTTGTAACTGATACATAAGGGCTTCAAATATAGGAGAGCATGTGACTGTCACAAGGTTAGTGTTGAACCATTCCTATGGAACCGAAAGGAAGTCAACTGAACATCCCCTAGCGTGTCACACTTTTGGATTGCGAGAAAATGTTATGGGTTGTTTAAAGACTCAGTAGACATTACACTTAAGAGCATAGCAAGTTATATTTTGAAGCACTAGGGCATAACTATGAACTATAAGAAATACTGCCATGCAAGTAATATAAACTTAGGAGACTCCTTGAAGCATGTGTTCTGTAACACGACATTTAATATGGCGTGTTATCAAGCACACAATAAGAATACCATCACATTTTCTTATCACACAACTTAATTACATATCGTGTTAACATGAACATATGATTTATTTGTTATGGTTTACAATCTCATGACTACAAACAATATCGTGTGATCGGGAACACATTTCATGCACTTGTCATATAATGTTTATTAAATTGTATTCGTTCGTGCATGTAAAGCACTGACTGATTTAATAGATGGGGAACTAGACAAATCCTATCGAATACTTCCTGCTTATGGAGTTTAGATAGAACATATAAATCTAGGAAGTGTAGTTGTTCCAATAAGATCATGTGATATTCCTAGACCTATAGTGGAGTATGACTTTAAAAGAGTATTTTGGATGTTTGGTCCTGTGGCCAAAGATTTTAGAACAACTTTGAGGTAGTTGCTAATTGTAGATGCAACTTTCTTAAAGGGAAAGTATCCTAGACAGCTCTTGATAGCGACTGCACTGGATGGGAAGAATAATATGTTGTGTGTTGCATTTGCAGTGGTTGAGAACAAGTGTGAGAAAATATTGTGCTAGTTTCTTGACAGCCAAGTTGGATACAATTGTTTTTGATAGAATGAAGCACTTGAAAAATGCTGTTAAGGAGTTTTTTCCATCTACACACCATGGATATTGCATCTGTCACATGACAGCAAATATGCTTGATAGATTTAAGGACAACTGCCTAAAGAACCAGCTCCATGTTACAACCGAAACTTTCAAACAGAATGTGTATGAAGAAACAATGAACAACACTAAAGAACACAATCCCAAAGCATATGCTTGGATAAATAAGATAGGTTCATAGCATTGGATCAATGTCGCATGTCCAAGAAAAGGATATGGAACCCTCAGCTCAAACAGGTCTAAAAGTGCTAATGTAATATTCAAAAAAGTCGGATTGATTTCTATAACTCAGTTAATTGAGCATACAAGGGAGCACATGACCGCATTATTTGATAAACGTCGGAGAGATGGCCAGAATATGATAGAAGATTTAACCCCATTGCTCTCAAACACATCAAAAATAGGTGTGAAGAAGCAAGGAATGTGCATGTATTGCATGTGTAAATGTAGGAATTCTAGGTTAACTCGCTATATCACCAGGTATATTACGTTTATACATTGTTGTCCATATCGTGTGTATGTTTACACGTTAATTGTCCATATCGTGTAAGTCTGTATGTTTTACTTACACGTGGTATGTTAGTCTTACGGGTTGTGTGACCAATGACACGACTCGTCCATTTACCGTGTAAGTGTCTCTATTTTACTTGGTATGGTTAGCCTTACTAGTCGTGTAATTGATGACATGACATTGTCCATTTATCGTCATCTCATTCACATGATATGTAGTGAACGGGATGTTGTGAATCTCATTGAACGTAGCTACATATGTGGAAAGTTTTAGCATTTGGGGCTACCGTGTAAACATGCAATTGCAACAATTGATCACAAACACTTCTATGTGTTTGACTACTATGAAAAATAGTAATCTACAGAAACATATAGATTGACCTCTAGAGAGTTAGTACACCCAACAAAAGATAGGCACCAGTGGGCATTGACTGGAGTTCTGCCTACATTCAGCCCACCTATCCCACAAAGGTAGCGCGGGCATCCACAAAAAAATCAGATAGAGTTACAACCAAATGTCAAAGCCCCACGAAAATGTGGAGCATGCGAGCAGTTGGGTCACAACCGCAAACGATGTACCAGCGCACAAGGTGAACCTCCCAATGTGACAGATGTTCCAACTATAAGCCGAAGGAGGGCGAATAAACAAGTAGGAAAATGACGTAAGGAAAGGAAGCATCAATCAGGGCTCCCTTTTCTAGCCCCATTCTTTAGCTGATGGATGGAACACGATGTCATGAACATTTTTGTATATGCATCGTGACATCGACAACATGCACTAGTTAATCAATGTGTTGTCGAGAACACGATATTTTGATGTTTTTTTGCATATAGTGTACACTATATATATCGTGTAATCGGTAACACGTCCAAAGGTTTTACATGTTACCAATTACACGATAAGAAACGACTATAGTGAAGATTATACTATTGCTAGACATGTCACCAATTACACAATATTGGTCATGTCATGTGATCATAAACAAGACAATTTCTTGAATTTAGCCACCTAATTCCGAAGGGTAACTCTCATTTACAACATCAACATTTCTCGAAGAGTCGCCACAATTTCCAGCGTATCAATTAAATTTGAATCACCAATTTCCAATGTTTCAAATTCGGGCCGAAGACGACAATATGGTAACTTGGACCAACAAGAAATATATGGAAAGAATTCATTACCCAATCCTACATGATATATGGGAAATTTTCCATAACCTTCTAGATCGGTCTGCCGAGCCTAGCGGTTCATATCCCCCACAAAATGGCTATATATAATGGCCACTGCTGGAATTCTTAAGCATACATACTTGGTCTGAAATGATAGGAGGCGTCACCATGGATGTTGGCTTCCTGTCGTATGTCTCAAGTCCATGTCCATGGGGGTGTCTTCTATTGGTTCCAACTTCCAGGAGTCTGCATGGAGAACGCTCGCCCACTAATCTTCAGCCCCAAGACAGAGCCTTCGGGACGTTGCTATAGCACCCAATGGTGATTCGTCCCCTCTTTAGATACAGTCCTCATTAGCCTCTAAAGGGGGGTGATGCACTATCAAGTATTATTTCAATGTTGCGAATATTTTGTCACATTTTAAGTGATTGGTCTTCACCAGCCTCTAAAGTGGTTCATATTGTTATTTTATTTGTATTTTTAAAGTTCTGTACAAATTAGTACTTTGGATGTAATAAATTAATGTTATGTAAAGAAAAATATTAAGAACAATTTTATCTTTTTACCCATACAAAGTAATGGAGTAATGATGTGTAGGTCGTCCCTTTGGATACACAACTAACGTGCCAATCATGTTCTTACTAACACGATGATTATTTCTTTATCGTATTTTGTGTGACCAATGACACGATATACTACATGTTGTTTGAACAATAACATGCCCTAGTTGACTATCATGATATCAATAACACGAAAATATGAATTTTTGTTTGAAATTGCATTTTTTGGGACACGACAGTTGTAAGATCCCTAACCCGATTTATTTTATTTAATTATGTGTTTTGGTGTTAATTAGTTGGTTTTTCTTGTTTTAGGGTTAAAAGGGGTTAATGGTAGTTTTATTGAGGTTTTCATTTGATTGTATAAGTTTCCATACTAAACTTAATTTTTGGGATTTTATAGAATTTTTCTGTACAATTAGGGCACGGGTCCCACTGTGGGCCCCATGCTCATTTTTTTGGTGTGAAGGTCCTAAAAGACCCTAAATTGCACTTATTTCATCATAAAAGAGTTTCAAAATTTTTACTCTTCATTTTAGACCTAAAATGAGCAAATTACCTATTTTTAGTACAAAATTCTATTTGTACTCCAACTTTCCATATTCTTACCCCAATAACTTACTATAAATAGAAAATCCTAGCTCCATTCCCATTTGGGAAGGGCTGAGATCTGGGAGGCTGAGAAGCCCTAATCCCTATACTAAAGAAGGAAAGCTTGATTTAGGTAAGTTTAGTCTTGATTTTGCATTAATCTCTTAGGGTTTTGCTTAATCTTTCTTAATCTCATCTTTTCTAAGGTTGAATCTTGTTTTACCCTACTAAAGTTTCTAATTTTAATTTCTATTTCACACCTCTAATGAGGGATTTTTATTTTTAGACAAAGAAAGCCCTAGATCTACAAGTTTAAAGTGATTTCAGCTTAAATAATCGGATTTATTAAGGTATTAATTAAACCCTAAATGTGGGTAGGGATTTGAAGAGATTGGAGCTTCAATTTTGGACCCAAAGCTCTACATTTATTTGTATGCATGATTTTTGGTATTTCATGTTTTAGAACACATGCAGTAGGTATTCTCAATAGCTTATCTTGTTTTCAAGCATAGGATAGGTCATATATCGTGTTTTGATAAGACGATAATTGATTTTCAAGTGTTGCACTATCATGTGTTCAATAATATGTTAATGTATATGTTGTGTAATTCAATGTTCTAAAACCCAGCCTAGACCCTGACCCGGATTAGTGGCTGGGCCAGGTTGACCCGGGTGATAATGTCATCATCAAAAACAAATTATAAGATTTCCCCGTAACACTAAAAAAAATTAGTTAAACCTGTTTCAAAATCTTATTTAAACCTATTTAATCATTCAAAATATTGTTCATTCCAACCACATCTAAACCTACACTACTCATTCAAACTCATACTTGGGGCTGCCTAAAGATGCAGTAGTAGTAGGTGTGTTCCCTAAAGATACACTTGGGGCTGCCTCCATAGATGCACTAGCACAAGAAGACCCCGACCCTGATGCCATTGTATATATACTTGTAAAAACTATTACAAGATAAAAATGATCAATCAAACAATTATTTTAAAAAAAACACAACTGATAATTCACCCAAAATTTTTTTGCCACAAACTAATTACAAGTTTACAACCCTTTGAAATAAAAAAAAATATAGTGTTCACATGATTTAATAAGTCAACAACAAAATTTAACTTAATAAGAGATCAAATTGGACTGCAACACAAACAAAGTATTCACATGATTTCCATAAAATTAAGTCCATCTAAATCTGGTCTAGCATTCACTAAAAAGCTATAGGGGAGTGATAGTTTTTATAGTTCAAGAAATAAATACATCAACACCGCAAAAAATATCCTAATATGAAAAGAATTGGCAGAATACTTAAAACCTTTATTGTTCGTAAATTTAGATGATACAGAAATGCCGTATATACTTAAGTTAAAACTTACAATGGCCGAAGGTACTGGATGTTCGGCAAGTTCCAACTGCTCAGATCAAGCTAGACCCCAGAAGCTTGCGCAGAACGGAATGGATGAGATCGCCACTGTGCAGAATGAAACAGAATGGCAGAAGAAGGTACTAAGAACAGTGGAGAAGTGTTCCTGTAAGGGAGAAAAAAATGTCGTTGTGAGGCAAATGGGGAAAAAAGGTAGATGGGGCAAAGCTATAGAATATAAAGAAAGGAATTGATGAGAAGATAAATGAGGGATTTTTATCGGAGATAGGTTTTTGATGGAGAGAGATCTTTGCCGAAGACGGATTTTCACCAGAGAGGAAGCTGCCTAACTAAATCGCCCAAATTTCCTCCCTTTTAGGCCATGAACGACTGATAAGTATGAAATCTATATCTATTTTATATGCCTTTTTACCTTATTTGCTAGTATAGATTAGGTTAATTTAGAGTTAATTATAGTTTATTTAGATTAAGATAAATATTAGTATTTTAGTTTAATTATTAATGATTTTGTAGTTATTAGTTGTTTAGACATGTATTTAAATCAAGTTGGAATTTTAATTACATTATACATGTCTAAAATATGGTATTTTATGTTTTGTAGGTAAAGTGCACTTATCGAAGTACTTGGACGATGTTTGAAATGCTTAAAAATAGTCTTCACATGCTTTAAAGTGATTTGGACAACTTTTCGGAGTTATAAACAAGTTAGAAATTAATATGGACACGAAGGAAAGCTTAATGAACAGAATATGAACTGTCCAGGAAAACAGAAACACTGTAGCCGATCGATCGGGGTCACTTACCGATCGATCGGGATAACATGAATTCAGATAAAAATACAGTGTAGCCGATCGATCGGTCATGCAGGGCGATCGATCGGCATAACGTACAGTTTCCTTGTTTGATCCAAATTTCAATCCTTTTCATATTGGACTTCTTTCTACGGAACTTATGCCTATAAAAAGACATATTTAGCTTAGAATTAGAGGATTCCAGTAGATTTTAGGAAGAGAAAAAGGAAGAAGAAGATGGAAGAGAACTCAAAGCTTTCAATGGAGATTCAAGTGCTTTCTTCTACAATGGAAGGCTAGACTTTTCTTTTACTTAGGAGTTGATGAAGCTATAGATAAGTTTCAGTTTCTTTTCTTTTTAATTTAGATCTCAGTTGTGAATTATGACAATTTGTGATGGCCACCCTTTTTTATAATAATAATAATAATAGTAATCATCATAAATGTTCAACATGCTTGACCATCACACATATGTCCAAACATGACTGTCGTCAATGCTGAGAACAGTCACATATGCATTATATTAATCATATTCATACCACAGAGTCATAGCAGAGCCAAAATATTTCACATGCACTTAATAAAATCTTACACACAGACCAAGTACCCCGAGGAGTAGAGCCGATAGTTTTTACAAGCCTTACAAGTCTCCAGGTACATTGTGCCCTTAAACTATAGTCATATAAATATTACATATTTTCCATAAGAAGAGAGTAGATAAATTATTTGGGACACTATTCTTCCTTCACTTCCGCCCTTACTGCATTACCTGTAGAATCTGAGGGTGGGTGAGTATTTTTATACTCAGCGGGTTGATTTAAAATCTAAAAGAAATGCTAAGAAGAAATATCTTTGAAAACCCTTATAGCAGTTTCTTTAGAAACCTTTATCAATGATAAATTATGCACAAGACAAAACTGCTTTGAATCACATCAAATCCATAAGCCGCAATACCCTATGGCTTACACTCCGTGTTCATGGGGCAAACGACGACCACTAAGGGACGAAGTTTTCCGAAGATACTCCACCCTGTGAGCACTACTTGCGATTATTTTTCTCGGCGGGCATCATCACTCTATGATAATTTTTGGTTCTTAAACCCATGAATTACTCATCACACAATCCAAAACATAGCAAAACCCATGCTAAAATAGTTCATCACATAGCATGTCTTCCATAAATGAGTCACATAGCATAGTCATGTCAAATCATGCATAAAACGTTATACCAAGCAAGCGTTTAGAGTTTAAACCCCCTACCTTAAACCTTGGTTAGAAAATAGTAATTGTAGAAGCCTTGAATGATGAAAACGACCCCACCACCCATCCAAAACATTCGATTTAGTAGAGAACATCTTTCGAATGACTCGATTCCGACATAAAATGGTTGAAAACAGAGGAAAATAAATTTCAGAAGTGGAAAAACTAGAAACAGACGAAAAATGAGGCATGGGACCACTATTATAGGTATGTGCATGGGGGTGCGTGTGTCATGTGGTGCATGTCATGCAGTCGTGATGCGCATGTGACTCACGTCGCACACACGTTTTTCATGCTGCCCGGACCTGGGCCGTGTGTTCAGCACAATGATGCACGGCTATGTGTGCTGCAATCGTCATTGCGTTGTTGGCCAGTGGTCCCATGGGCCTAGGTCCACACGGCACTGCCATGCCGGTTGACACAGCTGATGTCAGCCATGTGCGTTAACCAATTTTTATTTGTTTATTTTAAAAAAATCAAAAGTTTTAAACGCGCATATCTTTCTCTCTAGGACTCCGATTCACACGTTCATAGTACCATTAGGCTCATATCGACAAGCCCTACAAAACTAGACTCACATCAATATGTTATTCTGCACTTTTAAAGTAGGTCCCACCCCTGTGGCACATTTCCTGAGGCTATAACTTTTGACCCCAGTGTTCGAATCAAGCACTTCGAAAGCCGTTATACTCGTCTTTCTGTGCTCTACCATAATCTTATAAGGCTTCACTATGTAACAATCTTTAACTAATAAAAAAATGCTACCAACTTCAAAATTAACTTATTAGAGGTGAAAAGGAAACTTACAAGAAATTCAGGGTTGTTACATGATCAGAGGCATATCATTAGCCTACCAAAACATCATGAGCTGACAGGATGAGTGCTCCGCCACCGCTAAAATTCTTGTTGGGGCTTCATTTGTGCTCCAAGTAAATCTCATATTATCAATAATACAATGAATTCGATTAGCGTAGTAGTAACGACACAAATTCTCCACACTCATGTATATCACCATTTCGTTCACACAATATCATGTTTATCGTGTTTACAAAAATATGATGTATAACACAAATGGAGAATTAATGTGTGATCGGTAAGACGAATCATCACCATATCATGTATATTGCATTCCACGATAATGGTATATCATGTAATTGATAACACGATGAAGCAGTATAGCATGTTATACATAACACGACATACTTGTAATTTGTACACTACTAACCAGTTTATTTTGTCTTGTCCACCAGGTATGGTTTTTTTACCATACATCTATATGGGCTCCTAGTGGTGGCCCAGGTTCACCCAACTATTGAGCAACATGGAGAAGGCCACAAAACTTGATATGGCCGATGAAAAGGTGAGGAAAAAGCTGCTTGCTCATCGCCGGATGAGGAAGTGATATGAGGAGGTGTTCATGCGTCTGAAGCTAGATTCCCAACTTATTCTCTGAATCACTCTAGTTGTCGAAGAGGCCCACTTGACGATGGACAAAAGGTGTTCCCAAAGAAAAAGAAGGCAAGCACACAGACAACTATTCATAGGACAATGAAACCAGTACACACCCACAACGGCCAGACACCAAGGCATTAATAGTCCGGCCAAGATGTCATTGAATCCTTTGTCATGTCATGCTAGTTGATGTCATGACTGGGATTTGTGATGTTGTTTTGGAGAAGGCTATTCTATATGGGGAGCGGGGATGGAACACTAAGAGAGTTGAAGTTGCACTCCAGCAGGTTAAAAACCATCTAGAGATTGCAACAAGCCTCATAGAACAGATGCAACCCCCACTAGAACCGAAGACAGAGCGACTGCGTGAACCCCCTCAACCAGAAGTCCATCACGCATCAACTCCTCCGCTAAGAACCAAAGGATCGCCGTCAATTCGGGTTAAGTCTAGAGCTTCCAAGTCCAGATAAGTTGTTCAACCATCTGCTCATGAAGAGCAACCAGTACCTGTCCCTAAGTCTGTTGAAGAGGATTTCATTTTAAGCACAAGTGAAAGAACATGACACTTTCATGTATCATTTCCATTTGGGGATTATCATGTAACAGAGCACACGATTATGGCAACAGTCATTATTGAAGAAAAATGATATTGTTTTGGTCGTGTGAACGATCACACGATCATCGAAACACACATTAGTTAAGAAAATGATATGGTTGTGGTCGTGTGACCATTAACACAACAAGGCACTTTATCGTATTTTAGTAACTACAATTGGATGGTATATCATGTCATCCAAAACAAGATTGATGTGTATATCATTTATGTACTAATGTGATTGCTTACTTCTTATATGCAGAGAAAAGGGAGCCAAAAGCTGCCTCCCAAATAAAGAAGAAGGGTCCATAGGTTGAAAGGACTGTAATAACAAGATATTTGAAGGAAATAAATGAAGAAGTTGTGCAATCCCGACCTGTCAAGGAACAAACCCTAGAGGTCAAGGAAAAAACTCCGGAGGTCCAGGACCGATCCCGGGAGGTTTAGGAAGAAACATAGGAGGTCCAGGAATAACCCCGGGAGGGATCGAAACAACCACTGGAGGGATCAAAAGAAACCCGGGAAGCAAATCAAGAAGAGGAAAGCACAAATAGAGAAGTAGTTCCTCAAAATCCAATAAAACTGAGAATAAAGTGGAAAGCTTTAGAAGCTGCACCCTTCCTACCTCTGGTGCCCCGGAAGTCGAGGTACCCTATCACTGAACCACCTACTAAAGGTGAGGAGCTAGCCAAGTAGGTGGCCGCTTAAGGCTTGAAGAAGCCAAAGAATTTTCGCAGCTACATGGAAGAGAAGATAGCCAAGTTGGGATGCACAAAAAGTGTGGAACATAAGGCAAAGCTAGGTGATGAAGTTCCTCTGGCATTTGTCCCTGGCCCATGCATTATCCCTCTAGCATGCCCAAAGTCCCCCACCCCAGAAACGGTGGGCTCAAATGTTACTTCTAGTAGTGCTACTGTATTAGATACACCTCCAGTTGATCAAGAAGTACCAGAGAGTGTCTACAAAGTGATAGATGTGGAAGAGCACGCTAAGCAATAGAAGAATAAGAAGGAGGTTGCTATGGTGCCACATGACTCTTGACATGGAGTCGGTTTTTCACATGGAGATTCAGCGGACTAAAGATTAGGAGACCATCATAAATTTTCTAGAGCACCCATACAAGCAGTGGCCCATGGTGACACTTCTCTACACTCACTACATCTCTCTGCTAAAGTAGGAGTGCATAATGAATTAGGTATTATCATTTTATTGATCATACATTTTATGCAAATGCATGATATTAATCACACGATATCTGAAAGACTTAAATGAATTTCTATCTATCGCATTATCGGTAACACGACATTTGCTCATATCGTTGTTTGAATAACATGCTAAGTTTCATCTCAATTTTTGCTATATGAATAGCATGCTGGTGAATACACGACTTGGAGATGCATCGTGTTGTCGGTGACAAAATAGAGTCACTTTGTATCATGAATGACACAACCTATCGATCATTGTGTCAAGACTAACATGATGGGTTTGTTATTAATTGTAGGTAATAGACATCTTTTGCCAACTACTGGAGGAACACAATTTGAGAAATCTAGGAACCTACCCCAATTATTTTTTCGGCAAGTTCGCCATTCAGCACTATTTTAATGTTGGGACAACCCACGGCTAGGAGGAGAGGCAGGGAAAACTTGTTGGCCTATTATTGAGGGGGGTGAATATTAACTTGGAGAGCGGTTTTATTCATATCCACATCATGTGCCACTTTCTTTTGCTTATTATCCGATGCAGGGAGAAGAGGTTTATGTGGTATAACCCACTAAAGGGTGACCACGGCCACCACTTTGCAAAGGTGGACAACATAAGGAAACGTGTTGCACAAGAAATGGAGAAGGCCCTTCACATAAAGGGTGTGATAGACATTTGTTTGAAGATAGTGGTGTTTTCCTCATGTACAATGTAGTGAAGTTGGCAAGAGGCGTACTTCAACCTAATTTTACACAAACAGAGATAACAGGCTTGATCAGGCCTTAGATCTATGCAGTAGTTCTTTAGGGCCGAATTGACAAGGAATTTGATCTGGAAGTAGATAAATTGTAATTAGGCAATAGACATTTTATAGTTTTTACACATACTGTACACAAGTTGTAAACACTCAAAATTGTTACTGACAATACACAATTAATTAATTGACAACTTTTTTTTCGATTCCATATTGTGTAATTCTGCACTGGAAATTAACTACATCTTGTAATCGTGTTTGTATTTACACGAAGCCGGGTTCAGTAGTGTGTCCGAATGTACAACCAATATTGATATCATATTAGTAAGCATATGATCATCGCACTAGTACTTGGAGACAAATAAGTAAACAGACAGCTAATGATGCTATCATGTATTATATCAGATGATATATACCACCATCGTGTATTCAATAAGACGATATATACCACTATCATGTATTCAATAAGGTGATATGTACCATTGTTATCACGCCTCAGCACCCACCCAACGCGAGCCAGAACCCGTTTCAAAGGAAGGTCAGTGCACGCAGGGGAAACGAAGTGTTGATCTAAGTGGAAGACTTAACCCCTAACATGGGTGATACTACACGGAGTGGCACACCATACACTTTGTACAAGAGAAAATAAGGAAAATGAAGGACAACAGAAATAGTTAGTCCTCACAAAACACCCACATACTTAGGTCACTAAGCCCTCTCACAGCTTAAGTCATAAAATCAACATGAGTCAAAGGCCAAATTGGCAAATAACGTATATAACAGAATCAACATGGAATATAACTCAAAGTATCATGTTGCATAAACAAGTAGGGAACACATAGTCTCTAGGCATCCTCTCCTATGCCACACCATCCACCACTCGCTCCTCATACAAGGAGTCCTGATCACCTACATGTTGCACCATGCAGCCCCAAAACAAAAACACATGAGAAAGAAGGGTGAGTAGAAATACTCAGCAAGGTTTTATATGTTGAGAGAGTAAATACACAATTATCACTGATATTTCGCATTGAATCCATCACATAAAACACACCCATTCATCATGGGACATTTGCATAACCTGTGCATCACTATATCATGATTATTCGTCACATACACATACTCATGATATCATTAACATATCTCCTGCATGTTATTCCACATGGCATATCATAATATCATCTCATTCATTATTCATTCTCAATGTATACATTCATCTTGCATATCGTTCCACATAGCATATCACAATATCATCTCATTCATGATCCATTCTCATTGCATAAACTCATCCTGCATAAGAGTGTCTTAACCACACTATTCATTGTATTCATAATTATTCTCAATCATAAGCATTCACCCTGCATGAGAAGTGCCTCTAACACACTAATCATAATCATGCATATTAAACCATATCCACATGTGTCACATAAACTCGATCATCCCTACACAACCCGTGTAACTGGGTATAATAATATCTCATACACATGCATTATCAACAATGGTGAATGTCTCCATCATGGAGATAAATACAATCTTACCACCCCCTAGACATAGTCTAAATTCTTGAACAAAAACCTAGGGCGTGCGCTCGATCTGGACATAGCCTAAATTCCTGAATGGAAACCTACGACGTAGAGTAGTCTGCTCGCTTTGGATAATCCTCGTCAGAAATGTTTGAATTCTTTATGGAAATCTAGAGCAGTGTGTTCGCTCTAGACATCACTTGCAGGAAGAATCCAAATTCCACAAGGGAAACCTAGAACACATGGTAGCCAGTGCATGAGGGCATACCATACTGGATTCTCAAGGTCCAAATAACTCAATAAATTAACCTTAACTGCAATAAACTCATCTCAACTCAACCCAGAGAGGATCTATGTTCCAAAAGAGAGCTCAAAATGAAATCATGTCCTTTCGGACCCAACCAATTCGATTAGCCATCAATCGATTAATCCAGCAAGCAATATCACCCTATTCCATCCATTCGATAAATTCCTCTAATCTCAATAAATCTCATTCATAAAACTCTTTCCATGATACATGTAACATGATACATACATGAGCAACACTATATGAATCCTAATACATGAGATGTGCTCCAAACAGCCCATATGTACATCATTCGTAATTGATAAGTGTCAAAATAGTCACCACACTTACCTCCACATAGTGTGTGCAAAGCAATAGTGTTCAAATCTAAGCATTGACATTCACATCATGATCAAACCCTCATTATACACTATGCATGCTTTCATGATTCTATCATGGTTCCTTCTTACTGAAATCATAAATGAAATCTCGTAAGAAACTCAAAAAATATAAGTCCAAGTCAATTACAACTTCATGCTAGACTTAGATAAGCATAATCATCACTACACTTAAGCTAGACATGGAAATATAGTTCACTCATATTTTAACATGACATGTGAAAGCATACATGCCCATTCTCATACTTTAAACTTGCTGGAATCCTAAGTAAAACATGGAGAAACACTCAACATGACTTTAGGATAAGAAGAATAACATGCTAACATTTAATAAAATGTAACCCACTTCATACTTGAAAACAACATAACTTTCAAGATAAAATTCATGTCTTCACAGTAGCATTTCCAAGTAAAAATGTATCCTTATAATCATAATAAATGAGATTTAAGAAGAACATAAAACTGGACAAAATACTCAAAATGGCAAAGCTGTCGTTTAGCCATTTGATTGGCTAGATGGCCATTCAAACGACTAGCCATTCGATCGGCTTGTAGGGCCGTTCGAATGCTTGAATAGTCAATTTGGTTCGTCTTCAACCTTGTTTACCCAAAACTAAAAATACACAAAATCAACAAGAACATCCCAATCTCACTTCCAAACATCATAATATTGAAATATAAGCTTAGGAAATGGTAGATCTAGTCATTTATAAACTAAACCACAAGAGAAATCACTAAAAAGATCGTGTTTTACTTAACCCACCATTAAAGCTCAACATAAAGAAAAACCTACACAAACCATTCTAAACCACAAATACGAAACATAAACCCATTTTGGAAGAAAAACTCTTTTGAGAAAGGCCTTACCATGAAATTGATCCAAGACGGATAACCCCTTGATCGGCCAATGATTTTCTCCAAAGTTCACTTCTTTATCAGGATTGTGTTAGACAGAACCTCACTACACAGACGAAGCTTGCTTTGGGGTGGAAATTTTCAAGATCGCCTTTCAAAAATAAAATGAAACGGAACTAATGCCATAAACAAAAAAAAACCTTTCGAAATCTCCTTCTGAAAACAAGAAAACCCTAATCTTTGGAAAACCGACTGGAATTTTTAGCAATCGCCGACTGGATGGGTCAGAAAACCTCCACTCACTCTTTCGTGAACACTTCTCACTGCTCCAGATAACGAAATCAATGGTTAGAAGGGTCAAAAATCGGAATGAAGGCTTCTCACAGAGGAATCGCCGGTATGTGAAGTAGTTTGCCTATGAATGATACTTCATGAAGGTTTTACACAATATAAAACCCTAACCCCTACACAGGGGTATTTTTGTCTAATAAAGCTTATATCGTGTTAGTCCGGGTTTGATGGCATTTTTCTTGTGAGAATTGAGGAATATGGAATATTGTGTTCTTTAGCTAGGCAATACAAAAAAAACCTCTAAACAAAAAAGGAAAATCCAGTACAATGAACTTTTTTCCAAAAAAAGAATTTAATTATACAATAGCCCAAAAGAAGGCTTCCTTTGATAAGATTACCTGATGGTACTTGGCCATTTTAGGACTCTATTCCTTGTCAATCTCCCTCTCTATTCCAATGAAGGATGGAACGAGGATCCAATGGCCTGAGGGGCTAATGATTGATTGAGAGTCAGTTATGGAGGAAGATAGAGGGAGGGTACTAGAGAAGTGTATACAACAAAGAAGATAAAAAATCAGGGGGGTGCCTCCTCCCCGCTGGATAACCATCCCTTATTCCAATAACCATTTAACAACATGTATTGGCTAATTTTAGATTAGGCCAACAATTAGTCATCAATATATTAACATTTAGAAACAAAGAAAAGCCTTGTTTAAATCATTGCATGTAAGAGTCATGTGCAGGCTTTTCTAATCAAGCATTTTGTAAGTTCAGTAGCAAGTAAAATGATGAGAACCCTTGAAAAGTAAAAAGGTGTTTGTATTTTTTGTATAATCTACATAGGAAAATGATGAAAAAGTAGAAATCATATTTTTTTAATACACAACATCAAGAAATGGATGTTGCATTTTGACAACAAAATAAAGTGACAAGGAAAAGCTATCAGTACTTGAGTTTGGAAAAGGAATGTACAATTATTAAGGGAGTAATCTTCTCTAAGTGCCAATGTCAAAAATAAAATAAAGCTCTTAGTGGGACTTTTCTTATTTCTTATTTCTCTCTTTCATATATAGAATGCTTGTAAAAATTAGTTATTACCAACTAAACATATCCTTCAACCAGAAGCAAAGTCCAAAAAAGACCATATCTTTCCCCCGTATCTCTTAATCATTTATCACTTTTCACTTCTGTCTTATTCATCCATTTCAATTTCAAGATATGACCAGGAATTCTTGATAATTTGATTGATCCCAAATTCTCATTTCTTATCTACCCTAAATGGGCAACGAAAATGTGTGAAATGCATAACTTTTCAAACTCACATGCTCTTTTATGCATTTCTAATGAAATGAGCATAAATACTGCAATATAGTCAACAATTTTTTAGGGATGATTATTTAAAACAAGATTAATTCCAACTTGTGGACATAAAGACTAAAAAGCCTTAAGTCTATCTTTTCTAATGCTAGAATGAGACATTAATGGTCCATGTAAAAAGAACATTCATTACTGTTTTTGAGGAATAGCAAATGAAATGTAATCTTGTGGAAAGAATATTGATTACTACTTTTTTTGAAAATTCAAAAACTAGCTTTGACTTAGCTTTATGACTTACTTTGTTAGTCTGTTCAGAGTTATAGTTTGAAGGATGCCATCCTATTCTACATTTGAAGAGAACTATAAATTTATCTTTTCTAGTGCTAGAATGAGACTAATGGTCCAAATTATAATAATCTACCCTTGAGGAGAAATTTGCACAACTCGTCAGGATGCGAGTGGCTTGATTGCAGAGGACTTGGGGGATGATACTCTGGCATTTGGCAGAAATGCATCTGCTTCCCACCACATGGCTCATGAGGGAGTTGGTTTTTATGTTGTGCCACGCATGGGTAGGTCACATCAGCATACAGTTCAGCCCGATGCATATGGTTCTACTAATCATGCCATGTAAGAACATATGATGTCAAGTTTATTGGCTGAATTTTTTTGTCAAAACTATATCAAGAAACCTTGTATATGCGTTGAGTCTTAAAATCTGATTTGAGGTTGTTGTGGTCAAGACAAATTTGGAATTGACAAACTTGGAAAATAGGAGCAGATGCATTCTTATTGAACTAGACATATTTCAAAAGTGATTTCAGAGTTTTTAAAAGGTTTTAGGGTTAAAAGGTTAAAATAATAAATTGTGAGGCGGAATGATCCATCACTACAACAAGAGAAGAAGTAAACATCTGATCGCACTTTGATTAAGCCCTATGCAAAATGAAGCCAAGAGTTATCGATTGATCACTCTCATAAATCTATCGATCACTAGAAGAATTGTTGACAAAAGAAACAGTAAATGATCAATTGTTGTTTGGAATAATTGTTTGCTTCAAGGATGGTTACCCTAATTAAAGCATTCTGATTTCAAATTCATTTCCTATTCAAGCACAAGTTATGATTAAGGAGCTATATAAAGGTCATGAAATTATAAAATTTGAGGAAGGAAAACCTAAAGGAGATTAGAAAAAAAAAAAAGGGTAAACTTGAACCAGTTTATTTTATTCTATTTTATTGCTATTGTGTGGTCTAATGTCAATTCTGATTGGTTTTTACTATTTCTGAAATAAAAGTGGATAATAAAGGTTTTAACTAAAAATTTCTTCACATTGCAGGTTTTTAAGTTAATTTTAGTCTTTTGGAATTTTTCTGGAATTTTTGGAATTTTTACTATTTTTGTTAAAAAGTTAGGGTTGGGAGGACCCACCATGGGCCCCACGTAGAAATTTTGAATTTTTAGCCCTAAATGACCCTAACATTAATTGAAGACCCTCAATAATTATTTTAAAATTTTTAGACATCAAATTGGGTTTCACATAAGAAAGTTTTACCATTTTTAGTATAAAATTATATTTGTACCCCACTAGTTAATTAGGTCTACCCCACCCTTTACTATAAAAGGAATGGCCCATGCACTTTTCCAATTGAGAAAGGGCTGAGACCTGGAGTTAAGAGCCTAATTCCCCTTTTTCTAAAGGAGAAATGAGATTAAGGTATGATTTTGCTTAATATTCTATTAATCCATTAGGGTTTTGCCTAAAATTTTCAAATCTCTTCATTTGTTTTAGATTAATCTCGATTTTCACTAAAAAACTACTGATTTGGGCTTCTATTTCAAAAACTAATATTTAGAATTTTATTTTTGGATCTCTTGAACCTTAGATCTACGTGTTCTTGAAGGTTTTAAGTGTTTTAAAATCGGATTTGAGGAGTATTAATAAAAATGATATTTTTGGGTAGGCCTTGAAGGAGTTAAGGAGCCATTTCGAATCAAGAACTTGCTAGAAAGTAAGGGTTTAAATTTCAAACATTGATGTGATTCGGATTTAAGTTTTTATAGGGTTTTAAAATGGGTTCCATGATTATGGGCTTTAATGGTGATTTGTGAAAGGTGTAATTTTTGATGTAATTTCTTGGGATTTACGTTTAATAATGACTTGATTTGATGTTCTGGAAGCATGGATTTGATTATGGTGATGTTTGGGAGTAGGATTTGGGAGTTTGAATGGTGTATGTGAAGTTTCGGATTCGAATTCGAAGTGGGGATGACGAACTAGAGCCACTGTGTTGACATTCGAATGGCCTTGCAAGCCGATCGAACGACTATACTACAGTTTTGGCTATTTTGCTTCTTTTTATGTTTTTTTCTTCATTTGCTTCTTTTTATGTTTTTACTCGTAAATACTTTTTTTAACATATGGAGTAATTTATGCTAGAATGAGCCACTTGAAGGGCATGTTATTGATGTAAGAAATTATAAAGAGTGTTTAAGTCTTATATGAAATTGCATGTTGTTGGCTACACATGTTAGGATTGTTTATCTTAAATCTATGATTCCTTATGTTTTAAGCATGAATCCAACAAGATTATAGGATGAGAATGAACAGGAATGTTGTAAGGACCCTCATCTTTAAACCGGTTTTGTTTTTCGTTAATTATGGGTTATCGTGAGATTTACGCGTTTTCTGATCTTATCCGGTGATTTCGTAAATAAATAGTGTTTGTGATAGTTTTAACCAAAATTAACTTCAATATTAGTGGTTTTGAGTGATTTTAAACCAAATGTGAATTTTTGAGATTTTTTGGAATTTTCACTATTTTCCCAAAAATTAGGGTTTTGGCGGGACCCCTGTGGGCCCCACCGTCAAAAATTTTATTTTTCTGTCAAATGAACTTAGACATATACTTAAGGTCCCACAAAAATTTTCAGAATTTTATTAGGCTTAAATTGTGCTTAAATTTGCAAAATACCCACTTTTAGCCTACTTTTCATATTTACACCCCAAAACTTACCTATGCCTACCCCAACCCTTACTATAAAAGGGCAAACCTGAGCCATTTCCATTTTTGGGAATAGGTTAAGGAAGGAGGGCTGGCCTAATCCCCACTTAGGCCCGAATTAGAAGCCGATTAAGGTAAGCTTACTCTAATTAAGCACTAATCCATGGTTTCTCTCTTAATTTCTTCCAAATCTACCATCTTCCCTTTGATTTAATTCGTTTTTGACCATCAAAAGTTACTGATTTGTGTTTTACTACAAACCCTAACATTCAAAATTCAATTTTTACTACCAACAAGCCCTAGATCTAAGGTTTAATTAGGGATTTCTTGGGTAAATCAATTTCTATTAGAGTTTAATTCAAACTCATTGCGTTTTCAAGGATTTCAAGAAGGGTGACTCTTCAATCTGAGCTTAATCAAGTGCTGAGGTAATGGGTCTTCAAAATCTCTGTTTATCCATGGTAAAACTCTTTATTTTTGGCTTATTTCGAAATGGTTTGCTTGATTTAGTGTGTTAATGGTAAGATTAGAAAATGGAATTATTTAATCCCGATTTCTTAGGGTTTTGCATTATTATGGTTTGGTTTGATATTCTGGAAGTCAAGGAGGACTTTTGATGATGTTTAGGGTGTTAGATGTGGATTTGAAGTGTATTCTATGGTGTTTCGATTTGGATTTGCGAAAGGAAGAAGATGACTGTTCTGCCGTGTTGGCAATCGATCGGCCTTGCAGGGCGATCAATAGGCTGAACTGAAAATTTCAAATTTTTGCGTGTAACCGATCGAACGGCCTGAAGGGCGATCGATCGGCTACACAGAAAATTTTATGTTGTGTGTATGATGCCTATTTTGATGATTCCACTTTGGCCTGCCAATTTTATATGAATGTAGAGTGTTTTAAGCTATGTTAGGCTACTGGAAATGCATGCTATTGAGTTTATAGAGTTGAGACATATGCTTAGAGATGGTGGGATGACTTATGTTTGTGGCATGATGTTGGAATCGTTATCTTGAAATTATGAACGGTTGTTTCCCTTTGGATAAGCATATATTTTCAGTAGGACTACAATCATTGTTGGACTGATTTGTCATGATGAATTGTGATTAATGGTGTGTGAATGTTGGTGATTACCATGACTCAATGATGAAATGAGTGATGTTATAGGTGTTTAGCCTTTGTGGTTGAGTTTTGCATTTAACTATGATTTCAACGATTCTTCTACTATGATTTCCGCTGGAATTCATGTTTAGGTAGAAATTCACATGCGTAGTGTGGTAGTGAGTGGATTTTTCAAGCATGTTAATGTTCATTATGTGAAAGGCTTCTACTAATTACACACACACACACATGTGGGGGTTAAATGATGATGTTGAAGCCTAATATCGTGATTATGAATGATGCATTAGGGGCTGGTGAGAGCACTTATCATGATTAGGATTCATGCATGCTTTGCCCACGCATGTACCATGCTGCACGCATCATAAAAATGGAATTTCCAATTGAGGCTTCATCGTGATTAATCGAATTTGACCGATTGGATGCACTGTGATGGAATTGTGTGCCGGGTTTATCGGTCGTGGATTAATCGCAAGTTGATTGGTCCGAAAGGACATATTTTGATTTGAAGTTCCTGTGTGGAACGATTTGAGGTTCCTGTGTGGAACGAGTGCACTCCCCGGGTTGAGTCTTGTTTAATGGAATGATGTGGGGACGAGTTGTGTACTTGTCTTGAGGATATGTGAGAATATTATTATGTGTGTCATCTAGACCCTGAGAATCCAGTGTGGTATGCCGTGTGCACCCCGCTACCACGTGTTCTAGGGTTCTCTGTGTGAGAACTCGGGCTCTTCCCTCCGCAGGAGATGTCCCTGGGCGAACACTCCTGCTCTAGATTCTCTGTGTGAGAATGGGACATCCTTGGCCAGGATCGTCCAGGGCGAGCAGTATTAGGGATTGACAACCCCGATCTTTCTTGAATTCTTGTGTAGAATTTTGAGCCGTGACACGCCTTCGTGGCCTTGTCTATGCTCCCGTCTGTGTGACGTTAACGTGTGATTACTCCTTGATGGAGGTTGATTGTGATGACATTATGCATGTGGGAATATGTATGTTAGAGATACATCCATGCATGTTGATTTTGATGTTATGCATGTGGAATATGTATTTTAGAGATACATCCATGCAGGTTGTGATGATATTATGCATGTGGGAATATGTATGTTAGAGATACATCCATGCATGTTGATTTTGATGTTATGCATGTGGAATATTTATGTTAGAGATACATCCATGCATGTTGATTTTGATGTTATGCATGTGGAATATGTATGTTAAAGATACATCCATGCGGGATTGGTTATGATGTGAATGCATGTGGGAATATGTATGCTAGAGATACATCCATGCAGGTTGAATTATGCATTATGATGCAGTGTTAGGTGATATGAATGTGTGATCAGAAAGTGATGCACCATGTAAATCTTTGATCTGAACGATCTCATTTCTAAGCTATCGTATTTTCTACGTTGACAGTGATATTAAAAACCATTGCTGAGTGTTAAAACTCACCCCTCTTTTGTGTTTTGATTTGGGGCTGCGTGGTGCGACACGCAGATGGACAGGATTGCCTCTTTGAGGAAAGGTCAGAGGTAGCTTGGTGTGATGATGGAGATCGTTGAGTGACTTATCATCGTTTCTTTCATGCTTTATGTTCGAACCTTTGTGTAGGGTTCTTGTTTTGGATTTGTCATATACTACAGTTGTGATGATTATGACTTATTTTGAGCCGGTGTGGGCTTTACTTAACTAAGTTTGTGGGTTTGAGATTGTTGTTTACTTTGTGATAAGCAACACCTTTTTCTCCCCTTTTATTTACTCTTGCTCAAAGGATTGTGCACACTCCGTGTTGCTGTTAATCGCCCGTGGTTAGGGTTAAGTCTTCCGCTAGAACATTTCTCAATTTTCACTTCGTCGCCCCCGCGCGCTTGACCGGCCCCTGGACCGGGTTCGGCTCGGGTCGGGCATCGCCGGGGCGTGACAAATGTCTTCATATAATGTGAATAAATTATGGGTGATTAATGGTGCCATGACTAGATTCAAGTGTAGTGTGAATATGCTTGCATAGGTTTAGCATGAGGTTACACTTGATTTGATTTATGGTTTCCGATGATTTTCACTCATGATTTCAGTTAGGAACCATGACTAGATGTGAAAGAGCATGTGTAGTGTGATAAAGAGTTATTTACAAGGCATGTTTATATGCTTAGAGTAGAATATTTCCTCTATGTACACACACATGTGGGGGGAATGATTATGATGATGTTGGGTATTATGATTATGAATAATGCATGAAGAGCTGATGAGTGCACTTATCATGATTTAATATTCATGTATGTCTTGCTCACGTATGTACCATGTTGCATACATCATGAAACAAACTTCCGAATAAGACTTTGTCAAGATTTAGCCATGGTTTATCAATTGGATACAGTGATGTGAGATTGTTGCTTGATTAATCGATCGTTGGTTTATCGGAAATTGGTTGGTCCGAAAGGACATGATTTCGATTTGAGTTCTTGTGTAGAATATAGATACTCCCCAGGTTGAGTTGTTCTGAATTGATATTGAGTTGAGTTGAATAGGGACGAGTTGTGTACTTGTCTTGCAGTTGAGATTTATTGAGATAGTCATCTAGACCCTGAGAATCAAGAGTGGTATGCCTTCGTGCACCAGCCACCACATGTTATAGGTTCCCTATATGGGAATTCGTGTTCTATGTTCCATGTTAGGTACTTTCTTTACTTTGTTAGGCTTGAGAAGACTTGTTTATTTTTTTCCTTGTGTGTTTTGTACGTAAACAATGTGTTTCTTAGGAAATGAACTATAATATGTTATGTGTATTGCAAAATTCCTCCAAGTTGCGGCCCAGGCAAGCTCTGATTTTAATTTTAAGTTTATATGTATTTAAAAAATGTGGGTCATGATAAGTACATAATGGTGCTACTGTCTTCGAGATGCACTTTGCTCTATATGCAAAAGTGAAGATGCAAATGAAGTGTAGGATGAGGTTCAAGGGCAAGATGAAGCACCCCGTGGGCCAAGATGACCAGGTAATGTCAAAGTTTCATGATCAACTTTGGGATGCCATAGGTGACCATTATAGATTACCTCCAGTTTTACACAGCTTGGTGGGTGTCGACGTTAGGCCACTTGTATGTTTAGCCCATGTTGTCCTCCTGTTGTTTATTTCGGTCATAATATAATGCAACTCCCACGTGATAATGCTATGAGCGAATTGTATGATTAGAGGTGTCATAGGAGCTGGCAAGCCCAATTAGGCATTGCTTGAACTTGGTCAGAATGAAGACAATGTGACAGGTCGGCCATTGATTTGATGTTCATGGGCCTTACCAGACCCGGGCATGAACAAGGCCTGGTACATGCCCATCATGCATGGCTTGGCCCGGCCTGATGCCCAACCTAACCCTTATGGGAATTATGGGTATCACCTATAAGGCCTAATGGGTAGAGGTGAAAAAAAGTAAGGTCCACACATCACATAAAGAGGTTGGTTGCGCCTAGGCACAGTCCGGCACCATAAACTAATAAGGCCATGCCGAGCCCATAAGGCCTTATACCCATGAGGTCCATTAGGCCATAAGGGCATGTCCAAGGAGGTGCAAAAGGCCTTATGTACTTGTACAAGCATTTTTTTTTAAAAGAAAAAATTTTAATAGGTCCGCATCTCGGTCGCTCCTAACCCAAAGCCGGGCACTTCAAGGCCATGCCTATGTTTGAGGGTGCACGCTATCCTTAGATAATGCCTAATTCAAGGGTATGCTTGTAAATTTACTTTTAAAATTCAAGATTCTGATACACACACAATTTCCTTACCCAAACATGATTCTATCTAAAAACAATTCCAATTCAAGGGTATGTTTGTCAATTAACCTACAAATTCTAAAGATTCTGACCTTAAACACAATTCGCTACCCAAGCATGATTCATCTAAAAAATTCACTATCTAAACCTAATTCTAATTCTATATTAAATGGATGAATTGATTCCTAAAAATTCTGATTAACTAAATTATTTCCATACCCAAATAGCTCCTTAAGGCATTTGATGACTTGTACAATAGGTTAGGAATTAAGGAGCATGAGAGATATATATACAAGATATAGAGCTAAATTAAGAGGGAGATGAATAGGGACTTAGATCAAGTTAGATGTATTGAGAGCAAAGACCGAAGGATGTTAGTAAAAGATGAAGAAGTCAAGGAGAATAACATGGGTATTTCAACATTTCTTGAACGAAGTTGACGGTAATGGTCATGATATTGAGTTTAGTCCCAGTAAAGTTCATAAGTTTTAGAGTATAGGAGGTATGAGTAGCCATAAAGAAAATAAGGAAAGTAAAGATAGGATCAGATGGAATTCTTACCAAAGTTTGGAAGTATCTTAGAGGTGTTGACTAGGTTATTTAACAATATAGAAGTCAAATATGATGTCAAAAAAATGGAGAACTACTATTATACCTCTATATAAAAATAAAGGGGACATTCAATATTATTCAAATTACAGGGTATCAAATTTATAAGTAATACTATGAAGATATGGGAGAGAGTAGTAGAAGAATGTTCGCAAAAATTGACTAAGGTAATGGGCAACTAGTTTTGTTTTATGCTAGAGCTATCAACTATTGAACCTATCTTTTTGTTACAATAAATAGTAGATAATTATAAGAATAGACTTCAAAATCTTTATATAACATTTATAGAGAGGAAAGGAGTTATAAATGACACATGGATGTTATAAAATATATGTACGATGGGTTGACTTATGTAAGAAGAGTTGGTAGAGAAACTAATATGTAAGAAGAGTTGGTAGAGAAACTAAGGAGTTACTGTAAGGACTCTCAATTTTGAACTGGTTTATTTTAATGTTTTTTATCGGTTATCGTATGGTTTAAGCATTTTCTGATCAAATTTGGTGGTTTTCAAAAATAAATGGGGTTTCTAAAAGTTTTAAACAAAACTAACTCTACATTTATGAGTTTTAAGTAGTTTTTAGTCAATTTTTATTTTTTTGGATTTTTCTGATTTTCACTAATTTTTCCAATAATTAGGGTTTGGCAGGACCCCCCTGTGGGCCCTACCGACAAAATTAAGGTTTTTAGACCAAAATGCCCCAAACATCAATAGAAGACACTATAAAAAAATTCAGAATTTTTCTAAACCTAATTTTGGGTTAAATTACCAAATTTTTTAATTTTAGTTAAAAACTCTATTTCTACCCTATATTCCTGTTAGGTATAGCCCAACTCTTCTATAAAGGAAAGGGTTGTGTAATTTTCCATTTGGGAATAGGCTTAGCCAGGAGATTTGGAGCCTAATCCCCGATTAGGCCCGGAAAAGAAACGATTAAAGGTGAGTTTAGCTTAATCTTGGCTTAATCTATAGGTTTTTCCTTAAACTCTTCTTAATTTTGCCTTCCCCCATCATTTCAATCCATTTTGAAAGCATAAAACTACTATTTTACCTCTCTTCTCTAAGCCTTAATCTTCAAAATCTCTTTTTTAAACTTCAAAAACCCTAAATCTAATGTTTACTTTTGGTTTTTCAAAGATAAATCGAGATTAGTAGTATGTTAACTTAAAATCGTATTTTTGGAAGGTGTTGGAGGAGATTGAAGGTTCATTCCAGCCCAAATCAATAAGGAAATGTAAAGGGTTCTTCAATCTCAACTTTGGGTAGCAAAAATCTCAGTTTTTATGATGTTATTTGAAGTGGGTTTTACTTGATTTAGGCTCTAATGGCGGGTTTAGTAAATGCTAATCTTTCATTTCGATTTCTTAGGGTTTTATCTTAGAATGGTTTAGATTAGTGTCCTGGAAAGTTTGATGAGGTTTTGATAATGTTTAGTACCATGGATGAAGATTTGAAGGTATTTTCATGGTGTTTCGGTTTTGATTTTCGAAATGAAGAAGAAGGTCAAAAATGTTGTGTTGGTGATCAAACGGCCTACCAGGGTGATCGATCGGCAACACTACACTTTTGGCAAATTTCCAGTATAGCCGATCAAACGGCCTTACAGGGCGATCGAACAACTGCATGACAGCTTTTGCTATTTTTGAAACTTATGTTCATTTCAATGTTTTACTCCATTTGATGATTTTAATGGTTATTGAAGGTGTATTATGATGAAATTAGGCTACTAGAGGTGTAGAATTGTTGATGAAAGTGTATGGAATGTGTTTAAGTGTAGTTATGTGGCATTATATTATGATGATAATTATGCAAGTTGATATTGAAGTACCTTAAGTTTTTGAATGTTGGAATTCTTATGATTAGGATATGTTTCCAGCAGGGATATTATGTGGAAAATAGTGAGATGTGTTTCTCTTATAATAAGGATGGTTTATGGGTAATGAATATGATCATGTTGTGGATTAATGAATGAAAAAATCATGTTTGTGGGAGTAAATGTTCGATTTCACATGAATGGATTTAAGCTTTATGGTGAATTTTGTTTTGATTTCAGTTAGGAATCATTATTTTGATTGTGTTCAAGCATGTGTAAATTATCTTATGAGTTTATGTCAAGCATTGGGCTTGTGCTTAGATATGCATGAATACACACACATATGGCAAATCTACCATGAAATTGAAGTTAATTATGCCTTGAGTATGATGCATGAGGAGACTAATTGGGAGCATGTTCCATGTGTTGGAACCCATGTAGGTCTTGCTCACGGATGTATCATGTTATCATGCATCATGGATCGGTATTCATGGACGAAGCTTTTCCGATATTTAACCGGAATTAATCGATTGTATGCAATGGTCGAGATTGCGTGCCGGATTAATTGCTCGATGAATTAATCGAAACTTGGTTGGTCCGAAAGGACATGTTTTCGATTTAAGTTCCTGTGTGGAACATGTATACTCCCCAGGTTTAGTCTAGTGAAATTGAATTATGTGGGGATGAGTTGTGTACTTATCTTGCAGATTTGAGATTATTATGAGTGTCATCTAGACATGAGAATCCAGAGTGATATGTCGTGTACACCCGCTAGCACGTGGTCTAGGGTTCCCTGTGTGGGAATTCGGGCTCTCCCCTCCGCAGGAGATGTCCCTGGGCAAACACCCCTGCTCTAGATTCTCTGTGTGAAAATGGGACATCTTTGGCTATGATCGTCCAGGGCGAGCAGCTTTAGGGATTGACAACCCCGACCCTTTTTCATTTCCTGTGTGAAAATTTGATCGTGTCTCGCCTTCGTGGCCTTGACTGTTTCCTGCCTGTGTGGCTATACTTGTGTTTACTCCTTGATGAAGGCATTCACTATTTGTATTGATGCATGTTTATTATGAATGCTATGCATGATTGTGTATCATGTGTTTGACACGTTTGTCGTGTAGGGTGAATGTGGTTTATGTGATATGAATGCATGATCAAAAAATGGTGTGATTGAGACACTATTATGCAGGTTTATGTGATATGAATGCATGATCAAAAATGGTGTGATTGAGACACTATTATGCAAGTTATGTGATACGATTGCATGATCAGAAATGGTGTGATTGAGACACTATTATGCAGGTTTATGTAATATGAATGCATGATCAGAAATGGTGTGATTGAGACACTATTATGCAAGTTTATGTGATGTGAATATATGATCAAAAAGTGTGTAATTGAGACACTATTATGCAGGTTTATGTGATATGAATGCATGATCAGAAATGGTGTGATTGAGAAACTATTATGCAGGTTTATGTAATAGGAATGCATGATCGGAAATGGTGTGATTGAGACACCATTATGCAGGTTTATGTGGTATGAATGTTTGATCAGAAAGTGGTATAGCATGTTAATCTTAGATCTGAATTGCTATAGTTATGTCGTCATGTTTTCTGATTATTATAGTTATATTCAAAATCATTATTGAGTTTTTATACTCACCCCACTTTCTTGTTTTGTTTGGGGGTTGTGTGGCATGACACACAAACAGACAAGATCCTCTATATGAGGAAAGGTCGGAGAGAGCTTGGGAGTAGTCGTGGAAGCTCCTAGTTTTGCATGTTTCTTTGTTTATCTTGTTTTGATGTTAAGACCTTGTGGATGATCCTTGTTTTAGATTTGTGATATACTATGTCTTTAGTTTATTTGAGACTTTGTTTTGGAGCCAAGTGTGTGGCTATGAATTATTAGTATGTGGGTTTGAGATTATGGTTTGATTTAGAGTTTAACTCTTTTGGTTCTACCTATTTACTCTTACTCAAAGTAGTGCGTAAACTCCGTAAATTAGATTGCCCGTAGTTGGGGCACAAGTCTTCCGCTATTTTCCTCAACTGTTTCAATTCGTCACCCCCGTGCATTGGTCCGGCCCTTGGACCGGGTTCGGCTCAGGTCAGGCAATGCCGGGGCGTGACAGTTACCATTTATAGTAAGTTTTCAATTAAGGATCAACCTTAAGTCTATATCTTTTTACCTTAATTATGGAAGAACTAACTACACATCTAAACTAAAATTCCTTGGTATAAGTTTTTTTGCAAATGATATAATTTTTGTTCATGAGACCAAAATAGAATTAAATGCTAAGTGAAAAATATGAAGAGAAGTCTTAAAATCAAAAGCTTTTAGAACAAGTAGAACTAAGACAACATGTATGGAGTTCATCTACATGGAAGGTAGAACTATAGATGGCCCCGTAATTTAAATAGATGGGCAAGAAGTGTCATAATGTGAACAATTTGTTATTTAAGCTTCATTATACACAAATAGGGTGATATAGTAGCTATGTGATATAGTAGTAATTTAAATGGAAAATGGTAGCCAAAGCTTCCTTCATATCAATGTAATTCAAATGTATAATAGTCAGAGGTTAGGCAGAAATTGTAGCACCCCAACTTTTTAAATTACAATGAAGGATGGAGTGCCGCCAATTATTAAGAATAAAATATGGTCCAAGATCAACCGTGTATAGAGGAGTAACTTTTCATTAATTTACATAATTACAAAAACTTTACAAAATAAGGATTATCATGCCTTAGCAAAATCAAAGTCATGCACTTTCAAAATTAATGCATAAAAAAAGAATGTGGTAAAGTAAATAAAAACGTAGATCTTTCGAAGTTATATAAGCAATCTCATTGACATCAACTTTTTTATTCGGACCTGCAGCGTCTAGGGGTGGGTGAGTATAATTATACTCAATATATAGAGTTAAATTTTATTAACGTACTAAAACATAAAACATAGATAAAGATGCATAAAATATTATTCTAATAATTTATAAAAAGTCCACTCAAAATAATATTATTGACTAACAAAATTAAACACATTTCTTATACAAAAAGTCAGATAAAAATAGTTCTACACAGAATCTGGTAAACTCGAATAAATCGTTTGTAACCAGAATCCAATAAATAATTCATAATAGGATAAATCATAATTCACAGAATCCGATAAATAATTCAAAATCGGATAAACTATCATTCACAAAATCCGATAAATAATTCAAAATCGGATAAATAATCATTCACTGAATGTTGCCGATACCGGAGCAATATACACTCATGCTCGTGGGGCAACAAGATCATAATGAAAAGGATCTTCCCACGATATCCAACTTCATGGGTGTGCCATATGACATAATAAACGGTACCTAGGAGTCATAATTTCAATAAACTTTGAGCTTTATACCAAATAGCTACCCTTCAAAATGGATTATAGTTTTTGGGCTTTATACGAAATAACAACCCTTCAAATTTGGTCATAATCATTTGTAAATGTTATTGAAATAATAACAATATCATAGAGTATGTATCATGATAAAAGCCATCTTAGAGGTGTACGATACGCTATTATCTTACCTTTTGCCTAACCTCTAATAAATATCACCCTTTTTCAAAATAATATCTTATTTAAGAGATGAATAAATTATGAAATAGAACGCTTAGTTGTAGCAGGGAATTAGAGCTTAAAACCACCTACCCTTCGTCTATTAAACTGAGCGAAGTAACGGTCGGTGGTTAGAGCCTTGTCTCGTTTGCGGGCTTAGGAGTAGCAGGCGGAATCTCCCCTTGTGCTAAGACAGAATCTCCTTTCGGGCTCAAAAGTGGAAGATGGAATCTCCCCTCTTGCGTCGGGATGATTTCTCCTTATGGCTCGAAAGCGGTAAACAAAACTTCCCCTTATGCTATAACAAATTCTTCCTCCCAGCCCGAAAGTGGCGGATAGAGCCTCCCCTTACCCTGGGTCATTTCCCCCTTTAGAGTAGCTAACTCAAAAAAACATACCTCTCTACAATGTAGAGCACCCTCGAATTTGCTATGAATGATTTTTTAATAGAAGAAAACGGATGAGAAACGGCTTAGAAATGGGCAAAGCTCAAAGGAATGGGGGGCAAGTTGAAACCTCCCCTCCCTTCATCTATTTATAACCATAATAAGCCATCGCACATCCAATGGCTGTAGGAGCATGATAGCCTATGCAAAGCATAGGACTATCGCACATGCACCAGAAAAAAAATTATTTTTTATTTTAAAATTCTATTTTTAAATCAAAATAAAATTTAAAACTTTAAACAAGCATAATTAATTACCTTAAACTAGAATTATGTGTTCTTAGTATCGTTGGACTCGTATCGCCGAGCTCTACGAAACAAGACCACACAAGGGCATATTTTCTCACTTGATTAAAGTAGGTCCCACCCACAACATGTTTCCTGAGGCCATAGCCTATGATCCCAATGTTTGATTGACGTGTTCTTGGGCTCGATACATTTGTCTCTTTGAGCACTATCAAATATCATCTGGCTCTTTCAAATGAATCAAGCTCAAAATGATCTAGTTTTAAAGAAAAATCATTATTGGGCTTTAAAACTCAGTAATGGGCCCAAACATTTAAATTTCAAAACATTAAAATTTCGGGGCGTTAGAGTAATAGATAGATATTTTAAATTTAAATATAAGATTAATGCATTGTGGGCAAAGTGGAGAACCACATCAAGTATGTTGTGTGATGGACAAGTCCCAATTAAGCTTAATAGAACAATCAAGCCTCTAATACTCACTACAATAAAATGTAGTATTAGCAACGCATTTATTAGCGACGTAACTATAAGCATTGCTAAAAACCTATACTTGCGACGCATACAAATGCATCACAAAAAAATAAACTATTAGCGACACATATTATTATGTGTCGCTAATAGTTATGTATTAGCGACACTTAACATAAAGCGTCGCTAATACTAATGATATTAACGACGCTTTACAAAAATGTCGCTAAAATATATATTTTTTAATTAAAAAAAGAAAAAAATCATAAATAATAGCGACACTAATAATAAGACTATTAGCGACGTTCGCACAAGTGTCGCTAATAGTCCTGATATTACTTATTAATTAAAAATAAAATTACTAGCGACATATATGTTATACATCGTTAATAGTATTTATTTTATTTTTTATTTTTAAAATAAAATAATTTATAAAAAAATCTTAAAAATTTTATAATTATTTAATGTCCTTCTCCCCTCTCTCTCCTCTTTATCCTCTTTAAATAAGCATTGTAAATAGTTTTTTTAATAGCAACGGTTAATTATAAGCGTCGCGAATAGATTTATTAATTAATATTATTTAATAAAATAAAAGAGAGAGGAGATGGAGAGGAAAGGGAGAGGGGAGAGAAGAGAGAGGAGAGGGAGAGAGAGATAGGGGCCATAGAAGAGAGAGGAGAGGGAGAGAGAGAGGGGATAGAAGAGAGAGAGACAGAGACAGAGGAGAGAGAGAGGAGAGAGATGAGAGGGAAAGAGAGGAGAGGGGAGAGATAGAGGAGAGGGAGAGGGGAGAGGGAGAGGAGAGGGAGAGGGAGAGGAGAGAGAGGGGAGAGGTATATTATATAATATTTATTTTTTAAAGATTTTTTATAAATTATTTTATTTTAAAAATAAAAAAATAAACTCAATACTATTAGCAACGTATTGAAAGAGAGCAAAAAAAAGAGAGGAGATCGAGGGGGAGAGAGAGAGAGGAGAAGGAGAGAGAGAAAGAGAGGAGAGGGAGATAGAGAGATAGAGAGGATAGGGGTGGGAAGAGAGGGAGGGTGAGAGGAATTTTATTTTTATTTTTTAAAAAAATTTATCAATTTTTTTTATTTTTTAAAATAAAAAAATAATTACCTAAAACTCGAATTATGTGTTCTTAGTACCATTGGACTCGTATTGTCGAACTCTACTAAACAAGACCACACAAGGGCATATTTTCTCACTTAATTAAAGTAAGCCCCACCCACAAAATGTTTCCCGAGGCCATAGCCTATGATCCCAATGTCTTATTGACACGTTCTTGGGCTCAATACATTTGTCTCTTTGAGCACTATCAAATATCATATGGCTCCTTCGAACGAATCAAGCTCAAAATGATCTAGTTTTAAAAAGGAATCATTATTGGGCTTTAAAACTCAATAATGGGCCCAAACATTTAAATTTCAAAACATTAAAATTACGGGGCGTTAGATTAATAGATAGATATTTTAAATTTAAATATAAGATTAATGCATTGTGGGCAAAGTGGAGAACCACATCAAGTATGTTGTGTGATGGACAAGTCCTAATTAAGCTTAATAGAACAATCAAGCCTCTAATACTCTATAGAGCACAAAATTAAACCATTAAGAAAGTCATACAAATAAATTAAATATAGATAAAATGAAAATGTTAAAGCAGATGTGTGAGATATCTAAGACGGATAAAATTAAAAATAAGTATATTCGTAAGATCATTAAGGTAGTGTTCGAAAACACCAGCAAGCAAGTTGGTAATACAAATAGAAAAGGCCAAAAGGAGCATTCCCTTAAACCTTGTTTAAATGTTATATTTCATGTCAAATTATTTTTTTCCAACAAATATTGTTAAAATGATTCTTGTTTGGCAACTCATATTAATTATTTCCCCATAAATTTTAAACAAATAACTTTAAAATCTGAACTTGTGTTAAAAACCGTCGTGAAGTTCATTTGTGCTTCAAATGCCTTTGTAAATGAATGAGCCATTAATGCGGCTTATGTAAAGGTCCTTCATGAGGAATTTTTTTACAAATGATGTATAAATCCTCATAATGACTAAATTTCGAGGGACATTAATGGCTTGTTCATTAACAAATTTGAAGCAAAATATAATTTTCTTCACCTTCAAATGTGTTACCAAATGATTCAAATGTGTTACCACATGACACCTTATCTAAAACTGTATCTCTCCTCTTCCTACGGACATAGCGAACTAAAAACATTTAAACTACACCAAAATGGACGTAAATTGTCAGAAATTTAGTGGTTCTTGATGATCTTGTATCATTTATGCAAGAGTCTCTATGTGCACACACAATTTATATGTGAAACATCCAATTAAGGAAATGCACATGATTAATCCGGTGATATTGAACTGACTGCAATGTTATTTAGCTCAGCCAATATGACCAGCTTATGTGGTTCTTGATGACTTGTGTCAATGTCAGACATGTGGCAGAGCGACTATAGAGTTATTGAGTTACAAAATACATGCATATGAGCATTTTAGCCAAAGTGACAAGGTGATTTATATGGTCCAACCCCATTATGCAAGCAGTAGTCTACCTTGACGTATAAATAGCGAATATCTAATTTAGGTAGCAAAAGTTTACACAACCACAGCCGTCACCAGACGAGAGAAGTCATATTCTACGGCCCCATACCCATACCCATACCCATACCCATTGATGCTCATCGTCCTCCACCTCAGTGCGCTGACCTAGGGGAATAGGGAGGCTATCGACAATGCGCATCTCCTCCATGCTGAAGATGCTGATATAACTATCAACATCGTCGATGGTGGAGAAATAGATGCAGTTCTTTTTGCATAACGAGGAAGATGCAGCAGCCATGGAAATAGACGCAATACCAGATAGGAACAGGGTGTCCTCGCCCAAGCTTTTAACCTCCATCCATGATGGAACAGCAATGTTCTTGTGCTCAAGCTTGAAGACCTGGAACCAATATTTTCCATCTTTAGTTATCTCCCGCGATTTTGAAGAGACTAGATACTTTGCAACACACAGCAATTCCCCATTTGACGATTTGATTAAAAGCATTTCAGAATGCCCGAAATAGTAGAACTTCTTTCTTGGACGGTGGGAAGGAAGTAGCGGCTTATCGATGATGAAGGAGAGGACTAAACCACCTCTGCCTTCACTTTCAGTACAGGCAGTAAGTCTGCCATCAGTGGTAACCGCAAGGAATTGCTCTTTATAGTACATAATATCTGAGAAGTAACGGTCTTGGGGGCAGGAAGCAACTTTCCACTCAGCGTCCCCTGGTAGCGCCGAAATGATTAGATAGCTAGACGTACAGTTGCAAATGGCCATGACCCTGAAATCCTCACTGCCACATCGACTACTATGTGATAGAGCGGCTTTGACAATGGAGGAGTTCTGGATTGTTGGAAGCAGAGGCATCTGGATTCGCTTTTGAAGCAGTGGGTTGACAAGGTCCATCTTCTGGTTGTTAGTCTCCACAAGCCAGCCACCAGTGGAGCCACCGACCCTCCAAGTCCTCTTGCTCTCTGGTTGGACAGGGAGGTCTTGGAAAACCTGGCTGAAAGGGCAGTGGAAGCGGTAGGCAGCCATACTAGACATGGATATGGAGAACATAATTGAAGGACATGTGTGATGGAAGAAGTTTCCTTCAAGTACCACCCTTCTCCATCCCCGACACACAGCGCCAAAACAAATCACATTTGATAAAGTATCCAGCGACTTAGCAAAGAGGGCCACGATCTCATCCGGTAGCTGGCTCCAGCCTAAGTCTTTTTCCTCCAAAGACATAGAGATCAAGATTTAGGGAGGAATGAATAGGCTTCTGTAGGTTCTCACTCCTGTGATCAGACGCCATATTAACAATGTAACTGACATTCATTAACGATCATGACAAATGAAAGAACAAAATTCGAAATCTAAGCATTACAGAGAAGAACCGAAATCAATCTCATAAATAGATCAGAAAACACTAAATTCAAAAGAACATAAGCATATCCTAGCCTAAAAATCAAAAGCATGCCACAAAAAATGTATAAACAAAGGGTAAATAGCATTTAGACCCCCTAGATTATGATGAAAATGTACTTACATCCCCTGCATTATGAAAACCAGCACAAAACCACTGGTACAATATCCTTTTTTTCATATTCCTTCCCTCTCCTTTCACCTTCTTTGTTTTTTACCATAGCAAACATCTTTGCCCACCTTCCCAAGTCTCTTCCTCCTCACATGAACCAAAGTTTCTTTTATTATGCCCAGCATACTAGACTTGATCTTGGCTTCCCCACATTCATTGACGAAGTAATATTGGAGTATGCTCTTCCCTACCCCTTCACAAAATTTGACACCCAGACGGAGCATAGTCAATAATGATGCTTGAGCAAGATTGATAGTGATGTGTATAACTGTACTACACGTTAGGCGAAAACTGCAGACAAGGCATTTGAGAAAACTATCCCACCGGCTCATGTCATCCTAGTGCTGGAGGGATTTGACAGCACTAACCATGCTCAAGGTTGTGGCTCATGGTAGCCATAGGTGGGGCAGGGTGGTGCCGGTCAATATAAAAAAGAATATAAAGGAAGTCTAAGGGGTCGTTTGGATACTAAATTAATTTGAATTAGTTCAAAAAATTCACCGCCGAAAGTAAATTACGTTTGGTAAGAAAATTTGTTATAATAAATTTAGATATCGCGTCAAACCCAATTTTAAAATTTTAAACTAATATAACTCTCTCTTTGATATGCACGTTCTTCGTACCATTACGCTTCTAAATTTGAACTTTATCAAACAAGATCCCACAAAGGTAGGTAATTTTGAATTTTTAAAGTAGGCCCTACTTATATGACATGTTTTTCGAGGCTCAAATCGATATGAATGATAACCATTGAAAAATATAGAATCTGTATTTTTTAAAATGATGATTAGGAGACTTAATCAACTGAATCACCTCATAAAGTTATTCAATGATTCAGGCCAATTCAGGCTTAAAATGGCCTGAATCTAACTTCAATACTGAATAGCTTCTACACATAAATAAGATTCTAAAAATTCAGTATTGAACTGACATTGAATCGATTGAATATTATGAGGATTCAGTACCCAAACAGCCCCTAAGTTAGTGTAAGGATAAAGAGACTTGGGAAAGTGGGACCTATAATCAAATAGCAAAGAAGGATATTTGCAGTGGGTTATGTGAAGATTTTAATAATGCAGAGGGTGTATGTACATTTTCATCATAATCCACGCGGTGTAAGTGACATTTACCCTAAAAATCAACCCTTAGACGCAATCTGGTTAACAGTGCACCCTGCCCGTTAAAGATCGGATATTACTAATTGGAATCACATAAAAATCATATGTTACAAAAAGTTTAATTGGTCATACAACACAACCAGATGCAAGATTCTTTTCCTAAAAAACAATTCATGACGAACTAAATCAAATTAACATTCCCATATCTCAAATCACAAAACTCCTGCATGCAACCAACCAAGAACTTCTCAACAATATCAGATAACACCTTATAATAAGCGCTCACCCAACAATGGGGCATTTCCCAGAAAGTCACAAAACCGCATGAGCCCAAAAATGGGAAACGAAATTTAAACAAATTGATCAGTCAGACCAGCGAGCATTACTTCAATGTTTGAAGGCGCGCAGCCAACCAGCAAAGAGACAGAGCCCAGAAATATAAAAGGGAAAGGCTTTGTTTACCCAGGCCTATTGAAGACGAGGAGCAAACTGGTCCTTCGAATCCTCCGAACAGAAGGGTAGCTCCATCAGTCGTTGATAATGACGACCAAACAAGGAAAGCAGACGGAAAATAAAAGAGTTGGAAAGTAGATACTAGAGATTAGAGGCACATTTCAGCTGCATTTCTGTTGTCGTCGGCCGGCGAACAGCCGGGAGGGGAGGGAAGGGGAGTCGTCAGACCAGCTGTCGGGGAATTCGGGTATAGGGTTTAGGGGTGGGAAACGGGAATTTTTGGACCATTGTTTACCTTTTCGGGTTAGCTAATTTGGCTTTGCGGACCGGATATGTTAATCGAACCGAAATTTCTGATAGCACTTTTTCTCTGTGAGCGGACTATATAACACATCATTAAACTCTTCGACTCCTCTCTCCACCAAACAGGGCAAAAATTCTTCATTTTACCCTTTACTTCGGTACCTTATCCTTCTATAAATTTTATCTTAGGGCCTCTTAGGGGTTCGGGAAAAATAAGTCGGAAAATAAATTTTCTTAATAAATAATTTTGTACCTAGGTAGGGGTTTTAGAAAATTTTAAAATGGAAAATTTTATTTTTCCGACCCCTAGAAAAGTGGGTAGAAATGTGGGATTTATTTCCCGACCCCCCGGAAACTATTTTTCCAAACGTCGGGTTTGGTCTTGAGGAGATCCTCATCGCCCTCCCCAATATGTCTCTCTTCTTCTCCCTTTCAATTTCTCTGGCCTCGGGATTTGTTTATGTCATCTTCTCTCGATCTACCTCTCTAATTTTCAGGTGTTTGCCTCTGCCATCTCCGTCGAAGATTGCCATTCTCCTCCAACATAAACACTCCGCCTCAGGCAAGCACAGGACGTCACGCCAAGGACAGCCACCACCATTACAATATGTCATTATAGATATTATACTTACATTCAACCTCCAGTACTGCTGCAGTAACTATGACCTTAAAAAAAATCTTACTAATTTTTCATTTCTCTGGCTTTGGACTTCGATTCTTTAGCTTTCAAACTATTTTTTGAAGGTTTTTGTTAGTTGGGATTAAAGGATCTCTCCTCTAGTTTATCCTTTTTTCTCTTCTCTAATATGAAATTCTTTAGCTCTATTTATATTCTCTGCTTTCTATCTATTTGAGGTTGGTTTCTTTGCTTGTCTTTATTGTTTATTTCGTTTTGATCTTATATAATCAGCCAATCTAACACCTCCTTATCTGTTCTATTTCATTCGGAACTCTCATCAATAGAGGAGATTGAGCTTTTTGTAGCGAAGAGTGTAGATGTAGGCACATATTCATGGATGAAGAGAGAGTTGATACAGAGAAGTGCGCTCTTGTTGCTTCTTCTGCGTCGTCGTTGTCTTCTCCAGCTGCCGGTTGTGGGAGAGGGAGTGGACACTGAGTAGGCAGTCTATTAGCTTATTGATTGACATAAAAGCTGCCCTCAAATTGGGCTTCGATTCTTTAGAACTATTTTCCATCTTTAGGCCATTAATTCTGCCCCAAATTAGATGCTTTCTATGTATTGACTCATTCTTTATGTAAACTTTCCTGCACATCACTTATTTCCTTCTTTAGGTCTTCTTCGTTGTTTTGAATTCTTTATTTTTTTGCTATGTTTTTTGGATGTTTTTTGTTGTTGTAAATTTGCTTTTTATTCTAGACATTCCTTTCTTATGTCTCCTCTCCTTATTACATTGGCTGCTTGTGTATAAGATCTTAAAAAACCTTCCATGCGACCTGCTGATATGCACTTGTTTACCTTGGCTGCTGATAAGTTTTTTTGGGGTGCATAATATCTATAATGACTAAACACTGTAAGCATGTTCGGAGGATTAAATTTCCTCTTGTTTTACGTTTGTGTTCAGTTAGGAAATAAATTTTAGAGGCTCCGGCATCGATAAGCTGCTCGGATTGAAAAAATGGTCATATAAATGATGCTGCTTGTTTAGTTGGGACTTGGTTTTCTAACAGAGATGTTGCTTGGTTTTCAGCTTCTGGCTTGCACTCTTGGGTGGCAATTTTTAAGTTCCCTGCACACGAGGTAGTTTTTGCATTACAAGCACATGTATCAATTTTCTATCTTTTCACACTTATTCAAATTTAGTGGGTCAAAATATGGGAGGCTGATCTTTCATCTAGTGGGTCATATTTCTCAGACCCTCACTGAGAAGAGAGGCTGAGATTGAAAACCATGTTCTTGTGATAGAAATGAGACCTTTTTCCACATTTAATTCCAAGAAAAGTATGAAGCTTTTTTTCAATATGTATTTATTTCTCTCTCCCTTTGTCTTTCAGGATATTTTCCACTTGATTGTAGGTATTTTTAAAGGATTAGCTTATGTCAATGCACCATCATTTGGAAGAAGAGATGTTATCTTGGAAACTCTTGCAAGATATAGGTCATGTGATGTGATTTTGGATCTTGAATGTGATGATTTGGTGAATGAACTGTTCAGTACTTTTCTCTCTGTTGTCAAGTAATGCTAGCTTTAAGATACAATTAACTCATGTTTATTCAATTTTAAAATGAATATTGTATCTGGGTATTTTTCAAAATTTCTGTTTGCACACCCTGTTTTTGTCTCAAAAAATTTTCATTGTTTTGAGGGGAATGATGAAAACAGCTCTTTCCCTTGAATATTTATGTGTTGATGGTTTATTGGCTCTTTTGCCATATGGATTTTTTCTGCTTTCCCTATAATTTACTTATCCATGCATATATTAAGAATTTATTTAATGCCTTTCATAACCTAATACTTCTCTTCGGCTCTTCTCAGATTATTTCTTACAATTTTCGTAGACTTGCTCACAAATATCGATCTTAATCAAAGAACCTTTCTGGCTTTTTGCTTGTTGGCACTGAGACTATATTTTAGTATGATCCAGATATAGGATACAAGACATTTTCTTCAGTGGCTCTTATCTTTAACTCTGTCTATGATTTCCTTGTCTGCCAATTCCATTGAAAATACTGTGCTTTTGCAGCCAATGAATATCCTACTTGGTGACAGCTTAGAAGCCAAACTTTCAGATTTTGGTTTGTCAAAAGTGATGGACCAGGGTCAATCATATGTGAGCTCTGAAGTCAGGGGAACCTTTGGTTATGTTGACCTCAAGTATTAGCTGGATAAGATCCAGTTATGACTATCACAAAAGTCACATCTTTCTTATTGGAAAAATGCTTTTTTGACGTGAAGATTTTCATGTCAAAACACTACTTCATCTCCCCCACACCATTGATGAGTGGAGCCCACACTATTAATAAGTTGTGGGCTCCACTCATCAGTGGTATGGGAGAGATGAAGTAACATTTTCACGTGAGAACCTTCACGTCAAAATAGCACTACTCTTCTTATTGTGGCTCTTGCCAATCTAAAATTTGCTTGACTATGACCTCTATGAATTGGGTTATGCAGATCCTAACACAACACAGTGTCATATCATTTACTTGAAAACCATAAATGTTTACTACACTAGAACTCGATTTGTTTTGTTATCCTTCGTTTTTCATCTCTTTGTGTATGTGGCAAAGTCTGACCCATTTATTAGTTGGGTACGGCTTGGGCTGGAGTTCCAAACCGTTAGTTCTTTTACTAGGACCCCAATTCCAATATTTCATATTTTCACCATACAAAGTAGATAAATAGTGAACTGTCATATTTATATGTTTCCAATTTACTCATAACAATTTTTATCCTCCTCCTCAACAGTGATTTTCTGTATATTTAAGCTATCTTGCACAACAGATCATGCTTTTTCTTCATGTATTATGATAAGTTTTAAAGTAGCTTTCTAACATAGCAAACAATTTCTGAGTGTGATGTCTGCAAATTTTATGACCTGCTTGAAGCTGATTGCAGTGCATATTGTCTGAGTGTATAAGAACCAAAATTGTTGTTAAAGTTTAAATGGTTCTAAGGTGTGAAGAAAGTGAATATATGTTCCCATGTTACAATCTGCCAGTGCAACCTTCTTCTTTTTACTAAATTATACCTTCTACTAAATTATACCTTCATTGAGTGCCTTTAAGAGTACCTTTTCTTGCATTAGATAGTTTTCTAAATTTATGTCAGAGATACATGTGTATCGTCATCACCACATTCCAGTTACAGAGTTTAAGTATTATGTCACATTATATTTTAAGTATTTCTGCTAAAACTGCAACGAGCAAATCTGAACAGGATTCTTTTTTGTGATTCTTCTTTCCGAAGTCTGAACAGGATTCTTTTTCTAGTTTCAATTTAGTTTATGCATTACAATATTGTGTCATTTTCTCAGGACTCATGACTGAAGTTCTTATTTAGGTTCTCAGTAAAACCATGTGCTCAACTACCAAGTTAATCACCAATTTGTAAGATTTATGAGCTTATGGCTGAAGTTCTTATATAGGTTATGGGCAAAGCCCCGTGCTCAACTAACTCTAACTAAAGAGAACACTTCACCCATGTTAATCACAAATTTGTATTATTTATGGACTTATGACTGAAGTTCTTATATAGGTTGTCGAACATTATGTTGCAGTTAACGCATGTTCACTTTTTGAGTATCTCTCTTTGACAAATTTGTATGTTTTCTTTGTTTTTGCTTGGTGAGCTGATGCTTATTTATGCTTTATTAGTGGACAACTTGTTAGAATATCTATTTATAGAAATTATTAATCGATTGCCTTTCATGCTTGCTAGCATATTGTAGTTACATTGCTGGAGGGTTTGGGTGTTGATGCTTCCCCTAGTGATTTGCCTCATAATGATTTTGTGTGCTTATGTATAACACTATGCAGGTGTTGATTCTTTTGCCATTTAAAAGCATTGCACTTCGGTTTGTGAAGAGGCTCATAGAAATTTCTCCCTTGGTATGGATAATCTTCTCTATGATTTACTATATAATTATAGAGGTGTTAACTTACTATATAATTTTTCTATTGCTGCAAAAAATAAATTCGTTTTAGTTCATGCTTTTCATTATCAATGATGTAGTGCATATTGTAGACCAAGATAAAAAGTTTATTTACAAGATTGAAGGGAGGTGTAGGTGTTTTTGTACCAAAAAAAAAAGAGAAAAACAAGATCTTTTTTCTTCGAAGAAAATTGACCATTTACATAATTCTCAATTTGTAAGCATTAATAGCTTACCTTCTCACAACTAACTACGAGCTACATTGTGTTAAATGTTTATACTGTTGAAGTTGTTCTTTTCATTACTTGTCAAATTATTAGTTTTTATTATTTTTTAATTTTATTTATAGTAATATTTAATTTAATTATTACTTAATTTTTTGTGTTGTGATTTATTTTGGTAGAATAAACAATGGTGAAAAAAAATAGCAATGAGAAATGGACTACTCAAGAGGATGAGACAATGCTTGATCTTTTGGAAGAAGCAAAAATTAATGGGCTTAGAGTTGGAAATGCATGGGTATCTACTATGTTGCCCAGTGTTTTGCAAAAGTTTACAAAGAGGACTGGGGTTGTGAAAACAAAAGACCATGTTATCAATCGTTTAAAAACTTGGAAAAAAATATGTGTAATTACAATGATATTTAGGAAGTTATTAAGCAATAGAGTTGAATACTTGTTCTTATTTCTTATTTATTTCATAAGTATGGTATTCTTAAATAAATGAAAGAATTATGGGACTTGCAGCCATTTGTATTGTTCTTAGAATTTTTATTTTTTATAAAATATTTTATAGATTATTTTATATAAAATATTTAATAGAATAAAATCATTGCAAAATAATAGTTTTATATAGATGCATGTGCATAATAAAATGTGTATTTAAGTTAATATAAATTTTTTATTAACTTTATTTTAAAGAATAAAAAATTTATGTCCAAGATATTTTTTTTGGCAGTAAATTGTATTTTTTTACTCACTAAAAAGGTTATCTCATTAAAAAAAATGTAAAAGGACATAAATAAAAAAGCTACCTCATTAAAAAAATGTGTAAAACGATATAAATATAATATTCTCTATTAACATGGATTTTTTTATCTAATAATTTTTTTAAAATACATATGTTAAAAATATTTCTTGAAAATTTTTTTAAATAAACCCCTAACCATGGAAATTTTAATTTCTATGACAATTTATTTCCATAGAAATATAATTTTCCTAAAAAGTTATTTTTCCTAGAAAATATTTTTTTTCTAAAACCCCTAATAGGCCCTTACCTCCCCCATAATTGAACCCCCTAAAACAACACTTCTTCTAGAGTTGCAGCGGCCTCCTTTTCTTCCTTGTCTTTTAGGCTACGCCATTGTCAATGGGTAACAACTAATTCTCACCATCTAGTCATGGTTACTAGCTTGCCAGACCAGGCTATGGTATGTCGGCCTCACGAAAGCCATGCTAGGTTGTGACCACATTGGTCTGTCCAAATCGAGGTATGGTGATGTAAACTAATTGGCTTAGAGCTAACATGGAGAAATAGGACAAGTGGAAGAAAATGCACTAACTTTATGTTGAACAATCAATGGGGGAGAGATTGATCACCTACTACTAGTTCAAGTCGAAGCCCCAAGTGATCCATCAAGCCACAAGCAATTGATTGATCTAGTAAATTATGCGCACACCACCAATGCACAATTGATCAGCCTTTCAAGCAATTGATTAAACATGTTTCCAAGATAAGTTCAATTCCGTTTTGGATTAGGATATTTGTTTTGGATTGCTTTCTTCATAATCTTTCTTTTCTAGGAGTCTTAATTCGGTAATCTTTTATTTATTTAGGCATTTTTTAGTTTATTTTCTCTATTTTTGATTGGTTAGTCATAATTGAACTTCTATTATTTACAATTACATCATTAAGACTTATATAAAAGACTTAGCTCTATCATAGAAGCTATTAGTTTTGTAATATTGTTGAATAAGAAGAGAGTTTCTTTCTCCATTGGTTTGTCCTCTACTTCGCACATTTACTATTGTAAATTGTATATTGCATGAGAGAAAAATTATATACGTCTGTAGCTGGATTCATTGAGCAATGTAAGTCCCATCAATCCCAAACCTTCATCATCACATGGTCACAGCCACATCAGCCTAGCTGAGCCTCAACTAAGAAAGCAGAGATTGGTGCATGTCACAACCCAACTCCCCAGATGTTTTACGAAAATTTTAACATAAGAATTTTTTTCATTAATAAATAGGTACAAAAATTCATAATTCTACAAAATTGCGATAATGAGTTTGAGACACATAATCACTAAACAATGAAGAGCCATCTGAATCCATCTTCTATCATACCTCCCAAAACCTATGCGTACACAAATACGCACGGTGGCAAACCACCCATAAGCTAAAGCTCAATATGCTAGTCTAATCTATAATAGATCGTAATAAAGATATAACTATATACAACCTAAACATACTCATACATTTACATGCATCATACCACATGAATGCATTTCATTTCAACTTATTAAGTGAGCATACCATATGTCATGAAATGAAATGTTATGAATTGCCTACACATCATACTTTTCAGCCAAAAGAACCATATGCACAACCCACCAAGTATAGCTAGTACAAAAATACCTTACTTTCTCCACTAGATTCATACTATAACATGAATACCATAACTTGGCTACCTCTATGTTATAGTTAGAGCAATTTTGAAACAAACCAAAGGCATTCAACCTAAAACATATTGAAGTAATTCACATACTATGATTTACAAATGTATATACGATCATCTTCCACTTTACTTAGACACTTTCACCAAAGAAGTCACATCATTAGATCACCCATTTGCAGCAAGTATCAACCCTGATGGCATTACATATCGTACCACTACAAAGTCCTCATGAGCCCGCAACCATTTTGGTATCATTAGTTCCATCTAGTTGGATTTAAACAAAGCTCTAAACCTCGCGCCTACTTTCAGCAGGAAATCAAAGACTAATTTGAGGTGCCAGATCTTAAAAGTGATTGGATAGACCTGGTATTTTGTCTTTTTTTACTCCCAGACAAATACATTTGAACATCTAAGAGAAATTTTGGTCTATTCTGGAACATATCAACAGATCCATTTGTTGTAACCCTTAGGATTACAAGGTAAATTGTGTAGAAAGTTGGACGAAAGGGGAGAATAATCAGATGGGGAAGAGTAGGAGAGACAAAGAGACACACAACTCTGTTCTCAGAAATTTACTGTTCACATCTACTGTAGCAACGGGCAGCAAACCCTTTAATAGTTTCACTTACCCAATTACAACTCCTAATCAAATTAGGAAACTGACATGAAATAGAGCATGAACTAAATTAGGAAAGCTAATTAAATTAAGCTTCAACTATATAAAGAATCTTGAGACTTATTAAACTAGAATTATCTTAAACTAGGAAAGTTCTAATACCTTCAGAATAGCTAGCCCAAAGTTTCTGTCAGGAAAGGAAAAGGGACATAACACCCTTTGTCCCTTTCACGAGAAAGGGCTACCATATCTACCATTTGTTGTTGCCCAAAGTTAATACGCGATATATCCCGACCAAAATATTTATGTCCAGCGCGTCCTACCTTAGTTTTTTTTATACCTTCTAACTCCTACGTTTTTACATAGATGCCATTATGTATTTTAAAAACCCAATATTACCCCTATTCTTTTCCCTTCCGTTCTTCCGGTGGCTAAAAGTTATTCTCCGTTGGCTGCTTTCCTCCATTGCTTCCGTTCTCGATCAAATCTAGCCTTATCTTCTCAATTCTACTGGACAAAGTACCATACCGGCGTTTCTAAAATCCAACTATGGAATTTTCTTATCAGGGTTAAAATTTTTAGTCACGGCAGCGAGCTTGGCGGACTCAAAGCTCTGCCACGAGGGCTTCCAGACCTCAAGATCCGGGTACCCATCAGGCAAATTGTCTTCCCCGTCCTCCACCGGAGCTAGGCGAGCCTCCGTCCAGCTAGCACTTGGAGATGTCGGAGGATCATTGTCCTCCATCTGATTTGCCCTCCCTGCAAATACCCTACCTTCCACTCCTCCGACAACACCATGACTTCGCCCCGTAGATCCCCCCTGCCCTTCCTCCACTGCACAAGACCGGAGACTCCCGAATCCCAGAAACCTCGGCAGATCTGAGGCAGCCATTCCGGATTCGGAGTTCGCTGTCGGTTTTTGTGTAGCGGGTTTTAGGTTCGTGGCGATGGCTTCATTTGCGGGCTCGAAGGTGTCTGAGCTCGGCCCTGTCGTTTGGGACAAGGCATGGCACCTCGTCACAATTCTGCTGCGGATTGGGTGGCCCACTGCTTTGGAGGAGCTGGCGGAGAGGTGCCTCTTGTTCCGTGCATCGTCGAACTTCGTCGCGTTCCGGAATCGCCTCTCTCCTTGACCGCTGGGCACTGAGCGGCTGGTTTTTGTCCCATTATCTATGTTTTTGGTTGTTGGAAAGTACGTCACCGGTGGCACTGGTTTGGAAGTCCCACATTGCCAGTAAGACTTTGGGAGGATCATTGTGTATTTGTGTTAACAACCGTCAGGAAGCGGAAGAGATATGAAGATGTGTTCGCTCCGTTTCCAAAAGTATAATAATAATTTTTATACTAAATTATAGTAAAACATAAAGCAAACTTGGTATTTTGAAGTATAATAATACTTTAATAAAAATAACAAAAATGAAGCAAAAAATTATACTTTATATACCTATAATATACAATAAAATATATTGAGAGTGAACATTGCAATAAAATAATACTTGAAAGTGATTCTAAAGTTTTAAAATAATCATAGCTCTAAAACCATTTAATGCAATTAGGTAATTGAACCTAAAGCATATTAACACTAAAAAAATCTTAAACTAAATTCTACAATTAAAATTTAAAGTATATTCTAAAATTAAAACCTAAAGTATAATAATATTATAAAATTACATTCTTTAAAATAACTGTGTATTTCATACTCTTAAGTAAATAATTAATCAACAACTAGAAGCATATTAAGCAAATAAAATACACAGTTGCTTAAATAATTCCTAAAGTAAGATTATATTATATAGTAAAATTATATTTTACAAGTATTCTAATATATAATAATATTCTTTATACTAAATTATAGTAAAACATAAAGCAAACTCAATATTTTGAAGTATAATAATATTCTTATTAAAATTATACATTAATCAATAAAGAAACTATTGGACCATGGTATGGGCTCAGGCCCGGTTTGGTCCAACGGTGTTGCGGTCCGGGTGAGCCAGTACAGGTCACAGGGTCTATGGGTGGTGGGGGCGGTCGCGCCGACCCCACTGGTACCTTCGTTACACATAATTCGTGTGGGACCCACATATGTCACACACGCACACTAGACATACATCTAGGTGTGCATATACACATTGTGGGGGCCAGACGCGTGAATTATGTGTTGAGGGTGGGACCCTCATTTTTAGCAAGAGGTCGACCCTGTAGCAGGTTTGGCCGTGTGCAAGGGGTCCAGGCCTCCGCGGGCTCTGTGTGTCAAAGCCTGTTCCCGTTGTGATCGAGCCTCTATAAGAAGCCCGTTGGAATTTATGCACTCAGCCTATGTAATCTCAACCCATTTGATTCAAACTCGCCTTTTATGGAAGGTAAGGAGAGAGAGAATATTGGAGATAATAGAGAGAATATTCTCTCACTCCTGAATGGGGCGTCCCCCTCTTTTGTGAATCAGATCTCACTTCTCCTTCTTCCTTCCCCCTCCTATCTCTCTACATTGCTCTCTCTTCCAAAACCAATCCGCCCCTCTCTCTTTTGTGATTGTGTGCGGCCTACGTGGAGTTTGATCAAGGTGTTTTTCTCCTTCTTTACTGAGAAGAGGAGGTTGTAGAAGAGTTGAAGATAAGGGGTTGTTATGCTGAGAATTCCTTCATTCCAAGCAAGGGTTTGAGAGGAATCGTCACAAAAGGTATTGTCTTAATCCCTTTCTTATTGATATTGCTTTTGGTGCGAGAAGGATGATTTGGAGGGCGTGCTAGGGCTGGATCAAGCCCAAGGTTAGTACGTGTTAATTCTATTTTAATTATATTTTCCTTTGATTAAATTATATGCATGGTTATTGCTAATTATAATTAGAATTGTATATATGTGTAGATCTTATTTAAAGATTCGATTTTTGTATGTCATCCTCTCCCACCACTGTTTCCGCTGCTAGCCGGCCACTCTACAGAAACAACAAATCAGACCAATTAGAAAGAATTAAAGAATTAAACTCTATGAAATTATAATCAAACAAATAATAATACTTTGTGTACTAAATTATAGCAAAACATAAAGAAAGCTCGACATTTTGAAATGTAATAATACTATTATGAAAATTATACAACCTAGGTTAGCCCTTCGGCTACAACCCAGGTTAGCTCTTGAGTCTTGCCTCTTTCAGCTCGACTTTTCTATTTGTTCTCAGCTGGTTTCCTTCCTCTTTACATCTAAGAGCTGCAAGTGTCTCTCTCTTGTACGGAGCATTTCATTGGGAAGGTGCTGCTTCCATCGAACGCATGTTTTGATTTTCTGACTTGGGTCTTGCTCGTTTTAGTCTGCGCAAACAACTAAGTATAAGAATACTCCATTTTTCACAAACAAAGAGAACATGGTTCATATCCGTCCAGAGAAAGTCCACTCACCGGCTCGAGAGCCGGACGCGCCGGTGTGCTTGAGGTCCTTCTTCTTGACAATGAAGCTGGCGCTGGAGACCACTGCGAGCAGGAAGCCATTCAGGTTGTCCGAGTAGAGAATCGACGAGGTCCCGGAACTGGCGGCAACCCGAGTCGAGAAAGGCGGCATAGCCATCGGCTCCCGACAATCTAAGCCTGCCCGCCCCATACGCCCTGGAGACAAGCCGTAGCGGCGGAGGAGATCGAGCATAAGAATCGGCGAGTGGACGGAGGCGGCAAAGATCCCCAGTGACGGAAAATAATCCAAAAAACGATTTCTTTTACCGCTCGACTGAATAAAATAATTTAAATTTATCGATATAAATGGAATCAAACAATAAAAAAAAGGGAATTTATACGCACGCAGGCGAGCTCATTTCGATCTCCTCCGCCATCTCCACCTGCCAGTCCAAAGGGAAACACTCAAAGACTGTCCCAACTCGAGGGGTTCGTTCGACAATGGGGTTGGTAAGGAGTTTGGGAGTGGGAGGGGTGCGGGGTAGGAAAAAGAAAGAGGAATTCGCGTGGGAGAGACCGTGCGAGGTACTCGATCGCCAGGGCTTTTTAATTTAACTGTAGCTATTGGTTTGTATATTTAGATGAGGAGGGTATATTAGTTATTTTTTCATCCTTAATTATTGCAAGGATGTAACAGTGCTAATTAATATAGTTGGGACTAACCAGTAATTAGCCTCTTTATATATATGACTAATCGGTTTCCGCCCCATCTTACAAGTCAAAACTTGGAAGAAAGGTCTACAACTAACAGACAAATTTTTGGCTTCGAATAAACGTCTTCTCGACGTGTAAAACAAAGCACTAACTTATAATTGATCAATGAAACAACTCTTCCTTCAAATCATTTGCAGTATTCAAACTAACTAAAAAATGATTCACCATCTAATGGAATTCTCATATCACCAGAATATGTTCAATAATGAAAACAAGTATTAACTAAATATTTGTTTTAAAATTTCATATCAAATTGTGGCTAAAATCATTTGGCAGTACAGCGTCTATTTAATCACTTCATACGAGAATTAACATGTTGTAACCACAAACATTTGGCATCTAAAGGCCAATCTACAACTGTTAGGCTTATGCAATTGCAAGGCCAGCTCTGAGCAGCATATACTTGACCAACACCTCGTCACTTTCCCCTTCTCAATGACATGGGAAGGTAGGAACACTCGGGATTGTACCAAAGTCGACGTAAATGGTCTTCTCAGCCTCAATAACCTGATATTAATCGTGCAACACTTTGCATACGCACTCATCATTTACATGTGAAACATCTAATAGGGAAATGCACTTCCTCGCATATTTAATCCGGCAATGCAGAAAACCACAGTATTAGACATGTAGCTCAGACAATATCACCAATTTAATCAACTACTTGCTGCTTTATTTCCACATCAGACATGTGGCAGAGCTAGTTACTAATAAAATATATGCAAGAGCATTTTAGTTAAATACAAGGTGATATATGATACAACCTGATTAAGCAGGTAGTAACCAAGATACCACAATGTTTAATTAGGCGTTTCAACAGCAAGTACCTGATTTGGATAGCAAAATTTACAGAACCATGACTCTTGATAAGAAGAAAGAATAATCATATTCTGCCAAGATGCAGCAGCTATGGGAATAGACATCTTTGTAGATAGGAAAAGGGCATCCTTGTCCAAGCTTTTAACCTCCAACCATGATGGGATAGCATCATCTTTGTGTTCAAGCTTGAAGACCTGGAACCAATATCTCTCAGCTAAAGGTGTCATCCTCGACCACTTTGAACGGATGACATACTTCACAACTAACAACAGCTCCCCTTTTGATGATTCAGCTAATAGTGTTCGAGAGTGTTCATAAGTAGGGTACGGCTTTCCAGGATGGTGGGAAGGGAGTGACGGCGTAGCGACGATGAAGAATAGGTTTAAGCCACCGTTGCCGTCACTTTCAGTACAGGCAGCAAGCCTCCCGTCCTTGGTAACAACGTGGAACTGCTCTTTATGGTACATAATATCTGAGAAGCAGAAATCTTGGTGGCGGAAACCCTCTCTCCAGGTTGCATCTCCTACTCGAGTGGAAAGAATTACATAATCAGCTCCAGGCTTACAAATGGCCATGACTGAGAAATCTTCACCTCCACCTTAACTGCGGGATAAAGCCGCTTTAGCCATGTGAACTCTGCTTTTGCTTGGAAACGGGGGCAACTTAATTCGCCTCTGGAGGAGTGGGTTGATGAAATCCACATTAATTCGCCTCTGGAGGAGTGGGTTGATGAGATCCACATCCTGCCCACCAAACTCGACTAGCCAGCCGCCTACAGAACCTCCGTAATTCCAAGCATATCTCCAATCTGGAGGCAGAGAGACCACTTGCAAATCCCCGGTGAAAGGGCAGTAGATTCGGCAGATATTGACACAGGGCAGTATAATCAAAGGACGGGGGCGATGGATGAAATCTTTTTCAAGAACCGCCCTTTTCCATCCTCGGCACACAGCGACAAAACGAATCACATTCGATAAAGTGGCCAGCCGCTGAGCAATAATGGCCAAGAGCTCACCGGTTAGCTGGCTCCAATCTGCGTCTGGTTTCTCAGAAGATCGGCCATTACCATCTCATCCGTTCGGTAATCAGAGACATACAAACAGTGTTGCTTCCTAAATAAAATTGAAATTCAGATAGCATTTTCTACAGGGTAAGAAGAAACTTGCACTAGCATCAGAATGGAAAAATAGAGAAGATGAACCAGGCAAGGAGGGCGGGGGCTCTGGTGGTGGGTTTTTGCTAATTCATCACTCGTTTTATTTTTGCCGGCGGCTCCCTCAGATCCATAAACACTGCAGACAAGATCATATGAAAAAAAAAGGCAATCAATTGGATCGTCCATAAGCGAAGAACGGAAAAAGAAGGAACTTTGCTTACATGTTGATGAAATGCGTGCATGTGCGCTTGTGAGAGCTGCCATGGCTTCTTGGCTGATGTCCATAAGAGGCTACTGCGGGAGTAAGGGTGGCGAGCCCGGTCCGCGGCCCTCAATGGCCGGGCCGGGCCCGGCCCTTGGGTGAGAAGGGCAAGCCCGGCCGCTTAGAGGGGCCCTCAGGTTGGCCGGCTTCTCTTCTATTTTTTTATAAAATTATTTTTTAATAAAAATAAAAAAATATTACAATTTTGATAAACAAAAGTTAAGGTAACATGTGTTAGGCTCGGGTCAAAGGGCCTCATTTTGTACAACCCAAATAGGTTATTACCTATTCACCTATTTATTATTTATAATTATAATTTAAATATTTAAATATAAAAATAAATAAAATTTATATTATTAATTAATTAATTTTTAAGTCTTTTAAATTTTTTCCTATATTCACTTATAACTTGGGAGCTTTGAGTAATTTTTTCGGCATGCACCCAATCCTTTAATCCTATGCATGCCTTCACCACATAAAGAGTTAGTTGACTTCATCCATCGTCTAAGACTCTACCTTTTATATTAAAAGTATATTCTAATATTTATAGAGATTGAATGTATCAGTATATCACAAGCTAAGGCAAATAATATATAATAGTTTTTTCTATGTATTTGCCACCAATTTAAATCATTTAAATTATTCTTCTCGTCGTTGGTAAGAAAAGATACAAAATCAGTTTGAAAATATATAGCTAATTCATCATTACTCTCTCCCTCCGTCTTATATTAATAGCTATATTTGGTTTTTTTCTAAATGAGATAATTTTAATTTATTTTGTAAAAGTAAATGGAGCTAGTAATTTAGGATAGAGGAAGTATTAAAAGTTTTTATTTTTTCTTGAAGTAATATCAAAGACTTAGTTTTCTATGAAGTAGGATACATAGTAGTAGTAGAAGAAGTTAATTCATTTCATATTGACCCATAAAATAGTTCATATAAATTATATAAAGAATGAAAAGTAGTTTCTTCAGTCTTATACAAATTATCATTATTATTAACATAGATACTTATGTTATCACATATACCATCTACTAAAGTTTATACACTATTTAATTTAACCTTAGGATTTATTATAACTCCTAAATAATAAATTAAGAAAATAAAAAATTAATATTTATTAAATTTTATCTCCATTTCTGTGATAATATATACAAAAAATTTATTTTTTTTATAATTTTTAAATGCATAAGTTATATAAAAAATAGTTTAGAATTAAACAAGAAGTAGCATAGTAAATTCCAAATAAATATTTTGTAGTATTATAAAAATACATAGAAAATGCATCAAACAAATAAAAATGACAAAATGATTTTCATTAAATCTTAGATTATGTAACTTTTATGTAGCCCAACTTATTATCAAACTTTCTAATCTTTCACATAATTTTAACATTAAATAAGTGTTATTCCACCTATGATGAATATTTAATTAAAGCTTTCTATATTTCTTTTCATGCAATTTACACAAGTCTAAATTCTTGCATTCTAGAAGGTGAAGAAGTGATATGTAACAAAGTATTTTTAATTAATTGAATTTGAGGTTTAGCTACATTTAGACCATCTTGAAAAAATAGGATTAATTATGTAACATGTACATCTAATATGAAACGTAAGAGACTCTAGTGTACCAATTTTATCATAATAAGATTTTTAAAAGTTCTACATCAAAATTATTATTAAAAGCATTATCTAAAGTAAGAGACATAATGTCACACCCTGGCACGTGCCACTCCTAACTTAAACTTAGTCGAAGGAGCACATTGTACACTGTGTGACTAAGTTAAGTTGGAGCGCGGAAGACATAACCCATCTTTGGGTGAACATACAACAGAGTAAGTGCACAAGCCCTTTGTGCGAAAACAAATAGAGAAAATAAAAGACTACTTGATAATCTTAGTCGACTTATACCCACATCATCTAGTTATTATATAAAAATAACAAGCCTCAAAGCTAAATATTTCTAAGCCAACAATGGCTAAACATAGAGTACAATAGAGTCAAATGTATAAGTTTAACCTAACATAGGTCCAAACTAATATGAAACCAAGCATATATAACCTTTCTCAATGAACGTGGTCATCCTCATGCTTAACATAGAGCCCATCCGAATCACCTACATGACACAACATATAACCCCAAAACAAAACCACAAACAAAAAGAGGTGAGCTTAGCTCAACAAAGGTTTTTAATACAAAATGTAAACTCATGAAAACATTACATGCATTCTCAATCTAAACATTTATTATATGTTCATACTCTAAACTTGTATATCATGAGATAATTCACATTCCATAAATACATAATTATGTCACTTATACATCATGACATAACCCATATCTCATTAACATATAATTATGTCACCTACATATCATGATGTATAACACATTTTATAAACACATAATCATGCCAACTGTGCATCATGGTGTAAAACACATTCCATAAACGTATAATCATATCACCTGCATATCATGATATAACCCACAATCTAAAAACACATAATCATCATCTTGTGCATCACTAGTTCATCCATAGTTCATAAAACATATACACATCACGTGTAATCATATAAATCTCATTATAACAATCACAACCTGCATAAATCAATTCTTAATATTTATATCATGCATAATCATATCTCAATATACACGTTCACTTTATAAAATCGAGTGTATCCAACACACACCATCCTGCATATTCATACAAATCCATCCCATAATCACATGTGTAACATAAGCATCATTGTTTCTACACAACCTGTCAATGAGCATTGTATCGCATACACATTCAACAATCATTAAGTGAATGTCTCACATTTGAGAAAATCAATCAAAATCCGCTCGGCTAGAACAATCCATTAAGGGAAAGTTTGAATTCCAAAGAAGGAAAACTATAGCGGTTTGGGTAGGTTCCCTAACTGGGAAGGTACCCCTCCTCACCCAGGACATACCTTTTGGGGAAGGTCTAAATTCCTAGAAATGGAAACTAGAGTAGTTCTTGCTTGCTTGGGACTAACCTTGTGGGGAAAGTCTGAATTCCTAAAACGAAAAACTAGAGCAGCCTAGTAAGCTAGTGCACACAGGCATACCATCCTAGATTCTCAAGGTCCAGATAATTCACCAATTTAACTCACATAGCAATCTGCTCATGTCAACCAAAGGAGGCAACACGTCCTCGAAGAAATGCAAAATAAAACCATGCCCTTTTAGACATAAAACCGATTCGATAAGCCTTCGAATAATTAATTTGACAACCAAGGGCATCTAATTGCATCCAATCGATCAATCACGGCTAATCACAATTAACTTCATTTATAAATTATTTTGATGTTGCATGCAACATGATATATATGTGAGCAAATGATAAATGAGTACAAATATAAGTAAACATATTCTAATTAGTCTATATGTGCATGAAACATGGCCCATTTGTGTCAAATAAAATCATATAAGTCTATGCAAAAGTGTACATATGTAGTAGTGTTCAAACCGACGCTAAAACATGTAAAACATGAATAACCTATAATCAAAGTTATATGTGCAAGCACCCAAAATTTATCATAGTTATATCTTATTGGAATCATGGAGTAAATGCGAAGAAAATATCGAAATACGGTTTGAAGACAACTATAACATCATGCTAAACCTAAAAAAGTATAATCAATCCATGCTTAAGCTAAATCATAAATCAAAGAAGGTTCACATGTAATTACAGTGACATTTATAGGTAATTATAACTCATCACAGTCATAAAAATTTAAATTTATGAGAAGAAAACAAGAAATGGCCAAAAATACACAAAATAGGCCAAACGCACATGGTAGGCCATTCGAACAGCCAAATAGCCCATTCGAATGGCTGTTAGCAGTTCAATCGGCCAGAACAGTTAACTTTTCTGATTCGTTTTCAACCTTCTGAAATTCAAACCGAAAATATTCTAAAATTCTATATAAATTCAAAAATCACTATAGAACAACATATAATCAAAATCTAACCCTATAATATGATAGATCTAATCATTTTCATGCTTGATCACAAGAAATTGACCATAAATCACATATTTTTAATAGATAGCCATTAAACCTCAAAATGAAGCAAGAACACATATAAATTCATAATCATGCATTCCAATGAATAAAACCACACAAGGTAAAACTCTCTTACCTCTATGAAGCCTTTGAATCAATTAAAGAGCTTCAATCCTCAAGAAATCCTACCAAAATTAAGTTTTTGTTAAACTTAATTAAAATTAGCTAATATACTCAAATCAACTTGAAAATAGAGAGATCTCGGATATCCTTAAGTTAAAAACTGGAACTCGCCTTATAAGGGTTCTAAATCGAAATTTAAAATAAGATTTTTAATGGAAAAAAGTCAAAATCAAAATGGGGAAATGAAAATAAGAATGATTAAGACCAAAATAGAATTATTAGGGGTGATTAGGGCAAGAAAATACACCTTAATTCAAGTTTCTCCTTAAGGAAATGGGAGTAGAGCACTTCCTCCCTTCTAACACAGCTCTTCCCTATTTGACAAATAGGCTAAGGTTTTCCTTAAATAGTTACGATTTTGGGTTGGGTTTAAGAATAGTTGGGCTGGACAATAGGTCAAAATGTACTAAGTGGCTAATTAGGGTTATTTTTTGTCAAAAAAAAAAATTTAATCACACCCAAACCCACTGAAATTAAATAAGAAAAGATTAAAGAGTTAAATGAGTTGCACACTGTCCAACATGGACGTGGGGCCCATGGCGAGGTCCACGCCCATAATTAAGGAAAAATTATGACAAAATACCAGTAAATTGGTAAAAATTGGATAAATCAAGTTTGACACTAAAACTTATAAAAATGAAATTAAACCTTATCAAATTCATAATTAGCAATCCCATAACCCCAAAATCAAATTAAACTAGGAAACAGACAAAATCACACAATTTTACACAATTAAAAAGGAATTAAAATCAAATTAAATTAGAGATCTTATACATAATTTTATCTTTAATTGAATATTCAATTAAATCAAAAATCCACGAGTTTCAATAATTGGGGTAGAACAAAGATATTCTATCATCTTAAAATAAATTATTATTTAATTTAATTTCCATGTATGGGTTTAGGGCCTGACTTTGACTATAGCACATATATGGGTTGAGTGTGGGCAACTGGTATTGTAACTTCGTCTTTAATAAGCTGAGTTCTCATGGACCTGCCTTATTTTATAGGTTGCGCTTAGTTTAATTACGAAAGTTTAGAAGCGCTCGAGCACCCAGATCATGGGCATAAACCATTTCTGCCTCGTACTATCTAAATGCCATGGGATTGAGATCTCGTGGCGACATGCAATGGGTGCATATGTGCTGGATGCACCCACGCATGCTAATGGGTCTCTAATTTAATTGTAAGTTTAAAGTTATAAATTATTTAAAAAAAAAGGTTCCAAATTATTTCTATTATAAAAAAATTAATGATAAACTGACAAGTGCCACTTTAGTTGGCAAGCCAAATAAATGTAAATCAACTAGCATTGCAGTATATGGAACAATGAGATCGCGCCAAGAAAAAACACAGTTTTTTGGTTGGGTAATCGATCTAGAAATTGATGGCTCGACATTGTTCAGGACTCTATGTAAAATGAAGTTGAGAGCATGGGTGATCAATCGGCTTGGGTAGCGGTCAATTGCTACGTCTACGATACGGTTTCCAAGTCTATTTTGGATGAGGATTTGCTTTCAAAAAGATTTATTTTAAGTATTTTGCTTTCCTAGGATTATTTAGGGATTTTATGGTTTATTTTCCTTATTTTTGATTGGTTAGTCTTAAAGTAATTAAAGATTAGATTTTTTTATTTATAATTATGCCACTAGGACTTGTATAAAAGCTTGGCTCTTTCATGGAAGCCATAGTTATGTGTTTTTTTGATATATATATATATATATATATATATATATATATATATATATATATATATATATATATATATATATTGAAGAACAAGAGACTATTTTATTTCTCCTTTATTTTCCCTCTATTTTATGTGAATTTGCCATTGAAATTTTCTAGAGATGAAGGTTGTATGTGATTGTAGCCGATTTGTCAAACGTTGTTCATCCCATCAATCCGGACTACATTAGTTGGTGGCCCTACGCAAGTCCAACATGTAGCTTCGATGCAGTGTAGGATGTGTTGCAAGAATTAATGCGATCAAGGACGGCGATGAAGTAGCAAGGTTGTTGTGGCAGGTTGAGCACCTGACGTTTCAAATAGCTTAACTTGACGGCCATCGTTGCTTGCCAAAACCCCAACTTGGGTCAACCTAATGACTAAGTTGAAGATGATGTGATAGAGGTTGATGTTGAAGGTGAGAATCCTTTCGTCAATGCTACCCTGCATGGGGATGAGGAGGTAGACCAATTGCTTTGTTGTGAGGCAGGTCAACATGGGCAACTCCTGCCACAACTGCCAAGGAGATTAGAAGCTTACATGCCCCTGAGATTAGATGATATAGCAAATCGGCACTGGGAGATTGCTATGAAATTTGACACCCTTGAATTTCTTGGCGGGGGGGGGGGTGAGCTCGAGGAGTTTCTAGATTGTGTTGCCAATGTAGAAGACATCCTCGATTTCAATGAGGTTTCGGAGGACAAACATGTTCCCTTGGTGGCGACTCGCTTTTGAGATCAAGCTGTCAAATGGTTCCAACAAATTAAACCCACCCGAGTACACCAAGGTAAGCCAAAGATCGTTGAATGGGAGAAGTTGAATAAACATATGAGGCAAAACTTTCTACCCTACAATGTTGCCTGAATGATGTATCAACAATTAAAAGACCTATGACAAGGGTCAAAGTTGGTAGATGTGATGTAAACCCTAAGGTTTACAGTGCAGTCTTGATTGTGAAAAGGGAGTGAATAGAGGGAGAGGAACCCCTATTGGCGATGGTACCTAGTTGGGGCATGAGAAAGGAGAGAGCTTGAGGACAATAGAGGATAAAGAAGAGATTAGGGTTAATTACTCCTTGATTAACAATGAGGACTTTCACCCTTTACATAACTACACGCCTTATGGACTTGGGCCTTAATAAACTAAGACTAATTAGGCCTTATTACAATACTCAAATTGAATTGTCCTAAGACTCAAATATGAAACTACCTAATGACTTGAACTCTCCTAATATATAATAAAATTCTACAATCTATAACCATCCACCATGCTCCACTACTGCCTTGACCTCAAAGCGCAAAATCAGGGAAGTAGTTATAAAACTCATCCTATGGCATCCAAGTAGTGTTGTCTAAAGAATAGTTATGCCAAGCCACCAAAATCTCCAGAACTAAGTGTCTTGCATGACGCAGTGAGTGTCAATGAGAGTTGAGGGAACCAAAGGCAGAGAAATGGTCTCATAAGTGGTGGAGTGGGACTCACGCAGTGAGTGTCAATGAGAGCTGAGGGAACCAAAGGCGGAGAAATGGTTGTCAGAAGTGGTGGAGTGGGACTCGAAACCACGCAAGAGGGATCACCCATAAAGTGCCTAAATCTAGAAACATGGAAGACTGGATGCACTTGAGATCCCTTGGGAAGCAGGAGGCGATAAGAAACAAACCCAATACGTTGGAGTACAGGGTATGGGCCATGAAAATATGTGCGAGCTTCAAACTCAAGGGATGGTAAAGGGAAGACCGCCGATGAGAGAAACTCAAACACCTAGATGCCAACCTGAAATTCCTAATCAATGTGGTTACCATCATAATCTTTCTTCATGCGATTATGGTATTTGGACATATTCTATTTGAGTTGTTGCAATAAGGCATCACAATCCTGAAGAATAAGATCCACCTCGCCCACAGCCACCCTGTCAGGAACATAAACCAATATAGTCAAGGGAAGGAGCATGTAAACCACTTGAAAAGAGGTAGTTCTAGTGATCATATGATAAGCAGTGTTGTATGAGTATTCAGCCCAAGGTAAGAACTGAAGCCAATGTTGAGGGTTATCCACAACAAAACAACCCAAATAATGTTCCAAGCATTGATTGACCGCTTTTGTTTGGCCGTCTGTCTGGGGATGGTAAGCGGAACTCATCTGAAGTTGCATGCCCTGCAGAGCAAAGAACTTTTGCCAGAAGTGAGAGATGAAGACCCAATCTTTGTCTGAGACAATGGAATGAGGTATACCATGTAGCTTAGAGACATCACAAACATACAATTCAACCACCTCCTTAGCGGTATAGGGATGACCTAATGGACTAAAGTGAGCATACTTGGAAAGGTGGTCCACCACAATAAGAATGACTAATTTACCTTAAACCTGGGGCAAGGCCTCAATAAAATCCATAGACATGTCCTCCCAAATGCACTCCGGAATAGGAAGAGGCTGCAAGAGACCAGCGGGAGCGGTAGTGGAGGCTTTAGCATGTTGACAAGTAGGGTAAGCAGCAACATAATCGTGAATATCTTTACGAATGCTACGCCATAGAAAACTTTGACTTAATCACTTATGTGTGCGAAAAGTGCCCTCATGTCCTACCATTGGAGAATCATGAAAGTGAGAAATAAGCTTAGTGCATAAGTCTGGATTAGAGGGAACCCAAAAGCAGTTCTTCCAATAGAGGAAATCTCCCTTCAAAATAAATGAGGGTGAGCTCAAGGGATCAGCCCACAGGCAAGTCATCAAGGCACATGTCTCCTGACCAGTTTGGTAAGCTTGTAGGAGATCTTGAAGGAAGGGAAAGAAGGGTCTGGCATTGAAAAGGCTTGTATGGAGGCAAACTATAGTGAGAGAGCATTAGAGACCACATTTTCAAAGCCCTTCTTATACACAAGTTCATAGTCATACCCCAATAATTTAAAAATCCATTGTTGTTGAGTAGGAGTAGAAATCCACTGTTCTAATAGATATTTAAGTGGCTGGTGATCAGTCTAGATAATAAAATGGTGCCCCAACAAATACAGCTGCCATTTAGTCACCACATACACTATAGCGAGCATCTCTTGTTCATAAGTAGATAGTAAGAGGGAGCGGCCAGATAAAGCTTTACTGAAGAAGGCACAGGCGACCAATCTGGAGTAGAACAACCCCTAACCCTATCTCTAAAGCATTAGTCTCAATAATAAATGGTTGCAAAAATCCGGTAGTTTTAGGATAGGTGCGGATGACATGGCTACCTTAAGAAGATCAAAGGCCTACTAAGTTGCGGGCAACCACATAAATGACCTTTTTTTGAGTAAAACAGTCAAAGGAGCAGTACTGGAACCGTACTAAGACACGAAGCAACGGTAATAGCCTGTTAGCCCAAAAAACTGTGTAAGAACTTAGGATATGTGGGAGTTGACCAAGCCATCATAGCCTCCACCTTATCAAAGTTAGTCGAGATGCCTCCACTTGATATGATATGGCCCAGATACTCAATTTGAGAGCTGCCAAAAACACACTTGGAGTGCTTAAGAAAGAGTGCATGATGTGCTAGAATATCAAACACGGTTCGGATATGAGACAAGTGAGACTCCCAAGTGGGACTGTAGACTAGTATATCAACAAAGAAGACAAGAATAAAGCGGCGAAGTTGTGGATGAAATACCTCGTTCATCATGCTTTGGAAGGTCGACGGGGTATTCATCAACTTGAATGGCATAACAAGGAATTCAAAGTGGTCGTCATGTATTTGGAAAGCGGTCTTATGAATATTTATTGGAAGCATCCTAATATGATGATATTCGAAATGTAGATCAAGCTACGAAAAGAACTTAGCAAATTCCAACTCATCTAGGAGTTCTTCAATGATGGGAATTGAAAACTTGTCCTTGAGAGTTGAAGCATTAAAAGCACGATAATCAACACAGAACTACCATGAACCATCCTTTTTTCAAACCAATAGTACTGGAGATGAATATGAACTGGTACTTGGATGAATGATCCTAGTAGAGAGCATGTCAGAAACCAACTTTTCAATTTCATTTTTCTGAATTTAGGGATACCTGTAGGGATAGACATTTGTAGGAGAAGCTATGACAATAATCAGGATTCAATAATCATTAGAATGAGTGAGTGGTAACCCTATAGGCTCCTAAAAAAGGGAAGAGTAAGTCTCCAACAAGGCAGCCAAATTGGCTGGCAGGTCATCCCGAGCGGACACCCCTTGTCACACTAACTATAGCATAATACCCTGATGAGAATACCCAAAGAAAGAACACAAGTCCTGAGCAAAGTGGAGGGTGCTGGGAGGAGAACCTTGAATGCAAACCTGTTGCCCAGTGTACTCAAACTCTATTAGCATCTGGCAAAAATTCCAAGTGTGTGCATCTCTGAGTTTCTGGAGCCATTGGACACCCAAGTCTACATCTGCCCCTTTAGTTTGGAGCAGATAGAAATCCATAACAAAAAGATGTCCCTGAATTTGTAACTTCGCCCATGCACATGCGCCCTTGCTATGGAGGTGTTTACCATCCCAGATGAGCACTTCAAAAGGAGAGGACTCAGAATTACAACATCCAAGTCGTTGTGCCACCCGATCATGAATAAAATTGTGAGTGTTGTTGTTATCAATGAGAATGACCACCTTCTATCACTTCAACAAACCCTAGACCCACATAGTCTGAGGAGTATAAGTCCTAAAAAAGCATGCAAGGAAATTTCGGGAAGCACTTCAGAACCCTCTCGAGATGGGTTAGACAAAGGAAAATCACTTGCATCACTCGAGGACTTCTCCAAAATCAAAGTAGTGGGAGGGGCTTTACAACGATGACCCAGTGCAAACCATTCATCAAAATTGAAGCACAATCCTTTGGACCGACGATTCTCCATTTGTGCATGAGAAAGACAATGAAAAGGTACTATAGTGCCTGGAATAGTGCCTGAGGTCTACCGACCATGCAATGGACCATTACTAGAACCCCATTGGAAGAGAGAATGTTGAACCCACGGTACTAGTGACCTTGTGCTATCAGAGTAACTTCTCTTCTTGGATGCAGGCATGCCGAATAATATCTTGCACTGTGGAGTGCTAAAAATGATGAATCTCATCAGCTATTTCTAGCTTGAGGCCTCGATAGAAAGTGTCGATCAAAGCCTCTTGAGTCCAATGTGGAAGACAAGTGGCCACTCTCATAAACTCTGTTTGATACGCCCTAACGGTTGTAGTTTGAGATCACCTTGATAAGAGTTCATTAAAGCTACAAAATTATTAGGCCCAAATTGAGTGCACAATTCTTTGGTGAATTTTGGCCACCTTGCATTAGGAATCTCCCACAAAATATTTGAACTAGACCAAGGCACTCCCTGTAAGGTCCTTGATTTTTCTACGATTTTCTGGGATTTTTTTGCTATTTTTCTGGTCATTTTCAGTGGGAAAATGTGACACTACGGTGTATTCATATTTATGTATACATATCCCGTATTTATACCCATAGAGTTGGGTGTGGGGCTTAGTTGTGGGCCGTGGGCCTTGCTGCACACTTACGACACGAATTTTGGAGGTACGATACATAACTGGGAGGTGAACGTGTATTGGGGACATGGATATAAAAATTTAAAAGATTAACTATATATAAGAAATCCATCCATTGGATTCCAGAACCGACATCCAGAAAAAAAAAAAGATGACGTCCAGTAGTTTTTGGAGAAACTCGAGCCTATTTCCGGTTGCTTCGTTCTCCCTCCTCCGTCGTCGGATTCCACCGGTTCTTGTCAGGATCTACTTTGCCTCACCGCCACGAGTCCATAGGTACCGGCTATGACTGCCGCCACGGCCTCTTCTCTCCTCCACGAGGTACCAAACTTTTCTTCGGGTTTTTCTCTCCTTCAATCCCGTTTTTGAGCTGTGGGTGTACGATTTTGATGTCGTTTGCGGCCGCCCTCAACTAGACTTATGTTTAGTTGGCCGCTAGGAACCCATTGGCACTGGCTAGAGCCACCGCCATGCTTTCTTCGCTCCGGTGTGAGCTACCGGCACTTTGGTCGGGTTTTTATTCACATTCTCCATCACACTGTTCGTGGATTTTTTTTGGACGCCAGTGTGTTTCTGGTCATCGTCCGGCCACCGGTAGGACTCCATCCAGCTTACCTCAACCCGGTGTCAGTAGGGGTTTGCTATTTCTGACCCTGCCTCACCTCTATTGCCTTGCTCCACCTGATTAGACGCTTTGGGTGCGTCTCGGGTCATTGCCATCGGCGAGCCGTGTGCTATTTTGCCATCCTGGGCTCTGCCCTGGCTCGGCGATAGTGAGGGTCAGCCCCACTTGGCCCGATTATACCTCCGCTCGGAGTGGGCCGCTTGCCTTTGCCCTATACCGTGCGAGATGCACAGCTGCCCGCACCACGTGTATTGGTTGTGGGTGGCAATCGGCAATGTCGCCGCTTCGATCGGCCACCACATCTTGGCCATAGCTCAATTGCCCTTTTGTGGGCCTTGGGCCACTACAGTCCGACCTGTCTCCCCCTAGAGTGGTCCTTTTGGCCGCGTGTGCATGTGGCCACGCATGTGCTTTTGGGCTTAGGCGATGCTTTTGCGCCACCTGACCATTGGTTGGTTTTGCCATTGAGTGGAGTTGACACATAGCCCTCTTCCACCTCTCCTTTGTTCTCAAGTGTTACCCCACGCTCTCCGCCCATATGCGGGCCCTTGTTGACATGAAATCATCGCCGTTGGGTGCTGTCCACAACCAATTTTGACGTCTTGTGGCTGGCCGAGTATGTCTTAACCACCGGCCGATCTTCAGTGAGTACACCATTGACTTCTGGTCGTACTGCCACCTAGGTTAGCTTAACTTTTCTCCCAGCCGCCCTAGTGTGCCGCCGTGGATTGCGGGTTTTTTCGCATTGATTTCTAACACCCCTTTGGTCGTGACTAGTTCCAACGCTTCCTAAAATCCTCGGGACAATAGCTCTCTCAGCCAGACAACGGTTTTAACTACCAACTCCACCACCGATGCCGCCACCATCGTGTGCTCGCCATCAAACGTCATGATTACGAGGTAGGGGAGCTTTGAACTCGTAATTTCATGATAGCATGCTTTAAATGAGTAGCAGCATGCTAGGACTATGTGATTGAATGCTATGGATGTTAGATTATGATCCGTTTGCATGATGTAAGAGGATGAATTATGCCATGTTGAAATGCATATGACATGCATGTTGGCTGTAAGCATGTTGGGTGTATGCATGTGCTAGTGATGGCTAGCGTGCATGTTTGAATTATGTATGTATGTGTATGTATGTGCTAGTGATGGCTAGCGTGCATGTTTGAAGTATGTATGTATGTGCTAGTGATGGCTAGCGTGCATGCATGTTTGAAGTATGTATGGATTATGCATGTGCTAGTGATGGCTAGCCATGCATGTTTGAAGTACGTATGGATTATGAACATGCTAGTGATGGCTAGCGTGTATGTTTGAGGTATGTATGGATTATTCATGTGCCAATGATGGCTAGCGTGCATGTTTGAAGTAAGTATGTATGTGTATGTATGTGCTAGTGATGGCTAGCGGGTATGTTTGACGTATGTATAAATGTGTATGTATAAGCTAGTGATGGCTAGTGAGCATGTTTGTAAGCTACGTATGTATGACTGTATGTGTATGTTATACGTATGTGTGATAGACATGCGTATGTATGATGGCTATTTGCCTATGCTATGGATATGCGTATGTGTATGTGAGCAGAGGTATCAGCTATGGATGGTAAGAAGTATCAGTGTTTGGTATGGATTTGGATATGGATGTGTAAGCGTATGATGGATGACAGAGGATATGGGTATGACGGGTGAGGTTTGTCAGACAATAAGAGTGTTCATAATTGTACAAGCATAACGTACAGATTATAAAGTGAAAAGTAAGCATAATAAGAGAGATATAAGTAAGAGGGTGACAACTGGGTTGACGCTGAGGAGCTTTATTTGATGATGTCAGTGTAAGATGATTTAGCCATAAGATGGATGGCGAAGTATGTAAGACTGTAAGGGTTTGATGTATGATGTGTTATGATCATGATGTGGATGGGTTAAGTGAAGTCTGCTGCCCTACTTGGGTTTCGATCGGGCTCAGCTTCGGTTTGATCAGTCGAGGACTGTGAGTTGTTTGGCATAATTATACTGTATAATGTACTTAATTCAAACTTGAATTATAAGCACAACTAATGGTAGCATTGTGAGTTTGAGACCTGAGGGTTCAAAGGATTAAGTTCTGTGTTTGAGCTGGCCGATAATGAGTCGACCGAGCATTTCTCATGTCTTGCCATGGTGTTTATCCTATGGGATGTTGTTTGTGTGCTGTATAGAGCACCAGACGTCTGATGCTATGTTGAGAGCAATGTATGTTTGATTTGGTCTGTGTGTTGTATAAGCCCAGATGTTTGATGCTCTGTTGAGAGCGATGTACGTTTCTGACTTTGGTCTGTGTGCTATATAAGCCCAGACGTTTGATGCTCTGTTAAGAGCGTTGTATGATTCCGCCCAAGAGTGGCACTGTATGTTTCTGCCCAAGTGGCACTGTATGTCTTCTGCCCAAGAGTGGCAATGGCACTATAAGACCCATTATGGTGGGCAATTCTATGACACTATAAGACCCATTATGGTAGGCAACTGTATGACCTCCTATGTGTGGGTGTTTATGTTTGCGCGCTCAGGTAAGTAGTATCATGGATCTATTCTTACCTGTTTGATCCAGTGCCCCATGAGCATTGGTGTGCCTTACCTTCGGAAAAGTCCATAACATCTAGTCACTCCCGGAAGGTTAAGGTGTTGCCCCAGTGGCAGCTTCAGTGGTCGATAGTATGAGCACGACTGTAAGAGTATGTGTATGAGCACGACTGTAAGTGTATGAGTATGAGCACGACCGTAAGCGTATGAGTATGAACATGACTGTAAGAGTATGTGTATGAGCACAACTATAAGTGTATGAGTATGAGCACGACTGTAAGCGTATGAGTATGAGCATGACTGTAAGAGTATGTGTATGAGTACGATTATGAGAGTATGTTTCTGAGTAAGACAGTAAGTGTGATTTTGTGTAAGTTGTACGAATAAGGTCGTATGAGTATGATTGTATGAGTAAGGTCGTACAAGTATGTATAAGTTGTATGAGTATGCGTACAATGGTACGAGTAAGTTTGTAAGACCCTGAATAAGGGTGTTTGTGTAAGTTTAATTTGAGGTATGATTTTGGCATGATGGTGCATTTCGTATGATTTGGCATGATGGTGCATTTGGTATGACTGTATGCATATGTGCGTGATTATGATTATATTATGTTGACTGCTTCATGTTTGAGTTGTATGAATGCATGTATTTATGAACTTAGTGAGTTCATTGTTTTGGATTCCCCTACTGGGTATTTTCCTATTGAGTATGAAAATACTCATCACCCTACTTTTTAGCTCCGTTGTACGGGAGGTTTGCAGGTTGTGCGGAGAGCTCTTGGAGATGGATGCTCATTTCAGCGGTGGATTGATTCCCGTTGACTCAGGTATATGCTTCACTCACTGCGAGTTTATTTCTGCCACGATCCAATGTATTGGGTGAGATGAGACGTTAAGATGTTTATATTCTGGACTTTCTGTTGGATTAGACAGTGGACTGTTATGGGACTTGCACTCAGGGATGCCTTGGAGAGATTTGTATTTAAAGTCTATGATCATAGCAATTTAGTCGTACGTGTGTTTTTGAGTAGCGCCTGAGGATATTTGCTTTGGCCGTACGATGTTTGACCCTATGATGGAAATATTTAGATGGAAAATTGATGTTTAGTGTTTTAAATTATAAGCTGTTTTATCAGGTTTTGATTTCGTCATTTTTCCTCCAATTTACAGACGTTATATTGCAAATATGTTCCTTGAATTTTAAGGAAAATGTATGAAAAATCTCGGGCGTTACACTCCCCTCTAGATGAAATACAACAATTCTCAGTTTTTCCACGTTAGTCGTCATGCCTTGTTAATTAAATTTTTTTTTGCACGATAAACCAAGTCAATTGGATTATCGTCGTTAGTATACTTAGGAAAATGTAACTAGGAGAGGCGTGGTTCGGTTGTATGCATGGGGCAAGGCAATTCACCCTGTGGGTCGAGGTAATCCTCCTCCTCAAAGACCACCACTTCGACATGGACCCCAAAAATAGGAGGATTGGTTGTTGTCCGCATTGCCTGATGTCTAGGTGGCAAGACAAGCTGAAAATTCATTGGCGTTGATGGCTAGGATTGCCCCGGAAGACCCAAGCCAGAATGGCCAGTGACCATCACCTACATCGGATTGTCTAAGGCTAGAGCCATGGTCGGTCACGTCTACTAGACATTTAAAGAGGGCGGAGTTGGGTGACAAGGTGGAGGCAGGAGGCCGCGGCTAGTGCTGGCGTCATCGCGTTCCATAGCGGCCATGATGGAGGTACCGGTGGAACATTCCAAGAGGTACGTGAAGGCGGCCTTCTGTTCAGTTCTCAGGGCGCGAAACTTCTGCAAGAGTTTTGTGAAAAGTTGGAGCGTCGCGGCATCCATTTGATTACATGTTTTAGCAACTGTTGGGGGTGGAATCAAGCTGGGAACACCCACCCCCATAGGCGTGGCTCTGTACTATGGTCTAGTTGAAATTGTATGGAGACCGGTAGCTAAATGGGAAGGAGTTGAGCCCTGAACTCCTCCAGTGGTCAAAAACATCCCGGCAGCACCCTGAGAGCCACTAGTGGTAGGAGGGCCAATGTCCAATTCACTCTGGTTTTGTTTATCCTTGGCCGCTAGGCCATTGGTTTGGACCATGAATGCTACCCATAAACAGGAAAGACATCTTTGATACCAGTGATGTAAACCCTAAGGTTTATAGTGCATTCTTGATTGTGAAAAGGGAGTGAATAGAGAGAGAGAGAGAGGAACCCCTATTTGTGATGGTAGCTAGTTGGGGTGTGAGAAAGGAGAGAGCTTGAGGACAACACAGGATAAAGAAGAGATATTATGGTTAATTACTTCTTGATTAACAATGAGGACTTTCGCCCTTTATATAACTACGCCCCCTATGGGCCTGAGCCTTAAGAAACTAAGACTAATTAGGCCTTATTACAATACTCAAACTAAATTAAATCCTAAGGCTAAAAAACGAAAGTGCCTAATGACTTGAACTTTCCTAATATATAGTAAAATCCTACAATCCATAACAGGATGAGTATACTAAGAAATTCTATCTATTGTTACACAGTAATGACTTGGATTAATTGGAAGAACAATTTGTGTTTTGTTATATTGGAGATATTCATCAAAACCTTAGAGAAACCTTGAATTTGTTTCACACTTTTTCCTTGTTAGAGGAGCATTCTACAACATTTTACATGGAAAAACAACATGGTCCCATTGGTCTTTGCTTTGGGATGATCGCTGACACTTCTCTAGCCACGTCAGCTGCCACCAATTCTGGTAGTGTGCAAGCCACTTCAAAGGCTGCACTTTAAGCCACTCAAAACACCGACAAAGCCTCTACAAGCACTAGTCTAAAGTGCTTTAAATGTGGAGGAATAAGTCATAGATTGGCAAATTATTCTTGTAATAACCATAATGGTAAAGTATTATTCATTAAATATGATGAGAATAATAAGCTTAATAATGTTTCTTTTGATTGCATTAATCCTACATTTGATGAGGAAGAACTAAATGAAGAGATAATGGAAGGTGATCATGGAAAAACATTGGTGACATGTGGGTTTTGTTTCGCTCCTAAGGAGGTTGAGGGCGATCGTTGGTTAAGAAATAATATATTTCATACTACTTGTACTATTGGGTGCAAGGTTTATCATCTTGTGATTGATTAGGGAAGCTATGATAATGTGGTGACTAAAGAGACGGTTAAAAGCTTCAATTGGAAACTACACCCCATCCCCATCGATACATGTTTTCTTGGCTAAAGAAAGGAAGTGAGGTACAAGTCTATAAATGATGTTTAGTCCCTTTCTATATTGGTTCTACATATAAAGACAAGATGTGATGTAATGTTATTGCATGAATACTTGTCATTTCTTACTTGAGTGTCCTTGGTAATATGATCAATGTGTGATGCATGATAGCTATAAGAACACATATAGTTTTATTTAAAATAACACAAGGCTTTTAAGAAATATGTATAAACTTATAATGCAAACTTTTTATAGAGAAAATGCAAGAGAACTTGGGAAATCTTTTGTGTCTTATGATGTTATGTTTTTCTATAAAAAGTGTGTATCTTGTAGCATTTTAGTATGATGAGCCAGAGAATTTGGAATAATGGAAATATCTTTAAGTCTTAATTTTTTGATTATTTAAGTTTATATAAGGTGCTAGATTCTTCTTATGTTTTATTTCTTTGTATGAATTGTAAAGTCTATGTATGAAATATTGTTCATGTCCTTATTGGATTGAATTTTTTGTACATTGGATAGACTTTTAATATATATATATTTGTTATTGTTTTTGTTTATTGATTGGTTGGTCATTTACCCATTACCCGCCCATTTACCTGATAGGTAATGGGTAGGGTATGAGTAATGAATGTGAAAATGGGTAAAATTTTTGGAAGCGGGTATGGATATGGGTAAAGCCTTACCAAACCCATACCCTACCTATTGACAACCCTACATACTAGTAAGTAATCATGCTCGACAACTTAAGGCATCTCAAACCCTTTTTTGATCCCCAGACTTATGGTTAAACACAAAAGTAAATTCCTACAAATATGATGCCCACTATGCATGTCTATAAAACAATTTCTCTTAACTATTATTATGCTTGAGAGCAGAATGATCAAAATAAAGAATAAACCCTATATGGATCAAATAATGCCTCTAATATCGAAGAGCTTGAACAATATAAAATTCAACATCATAGGCACTATACTTGTGCTCCTAATAATTTCTCATTAAAATAAGCAATTGGACGACCTTCTTTACTTAGGACAGTCCCATACCAACTTTTGAAGTATCACAATGTAACTCACAAGGCTTGGCAAAGTTATGTAAGACTAACACAGACATCGAAATAAGTTTTTCTTTAATAAGAATAAAAGCATATTCAACTTCATTATACCAAACAAAAGATTTTAACTTCACACAATCAGTAATGAGAGCCATAATGGTACTGAAATAGGGAATAAAACTCTAATATAAATAAGTTAACCCATGGAAACTGTGTACCTCATGTATCTTAGAAGGCCTTGGCTATTGCTTCATTGCAGCAACCTTACTCTCATCCACAACTATCTCATCCTTTGAGAAAACATACCTAAGGAAGAGTATGAAATCTCGTATAAAAGAATATTTCTTGATAGCTACAAAAAGTTAATCCCTATGAAGAATAACTAAAACATCCTATAGATGTTGTAAGTGAGAGCCAATAATGAAGCTATAAATAAGTATATCATCAAAATAGACCACCACCAATCTGCCAACAAATGGACGAAAAGCTTGGTTGGTTCATCACCCTCATGAATGTGCTAGGGGCATTTGACAACCCAAGAGTCATGACCAACCACTCATATAACCATTCTCTAGTCTTAAAAGTTGTCTTTCACTTATCACTTGGTTTGATTCTTATTTGATGATAACCACTTTTCAAATCCAACTTGTTGAATATAGAAGAACCATTGAACTGGATAAGAAAGTGATACTTAATAATAATAATCTTATTAATATCACTACTATCCATACACATATGCCAACTACCATCCTTCTTTGGTGTAAGCAAAGTTGTCATAGCACACAGACATGGACTCTCTCTAATATGTCCCTTAATCAACAACTCAATGACTTGTTCCTGAAGTTCCTATACTCTTTGGGACTTACCCTATAATGGAGACGATTAGGGAATGTAGATCAAGGCACAAGGTCAGTTTGATGTTGGATGTCTCTAAGGGTGGCAATCCATCGGGTAGGCAGTAGGCACTCTAGAAAAATATCATGATACTCATGTACCAAAGGTATAACCTTTTCGGGAATATCCACACCAATATTCTCCTTAGAAACCAAAACATACACAACATCATTTCTCTTCAATTCCTCAAGAAATTTTTCCCTAGACAAAAGAGTCATCTTTTTATTGTTTTGGGGTTTACCCACCTCATCCTTATGGGACACAAGAACAATTCCAATGTATCACAATAAAATTACAAAATCTTTCAATATAATACAAATATTCCAAAGGCAAGACATTCTCTTTGGACAACATATGTAATTGTTCTTGCATAAAGGTGATCATAAGTTCATGCCTATGAGTAAAAACAAAAACAAAAGTAAGTTTTGTTCTTGTTCATCTACTTATGCATGTGAGTAAAATATATTCAAAACAATTATATTCTTTTTAATAACAAATGGTAAGAAGCAAATTACGAATCATTAAGTTATCCCACTTAAGGTACTTGCCGATTAGAGGTACCACTCCCTTTTCCATATGGAAGTGCAATAACATCTCCAAAAATTGAGTGTATTTTACCTAGATAACACCAAACACAATTTTGAAAGAAAAGATTTATTAAACTCAAATCTCAAGCTGCAAATAACTAAAAAAACAAGAACACTATAGAAGGTTTAATGTAGGCTCATCAAATGAAAATTATAGAGTACCAAGTACATGTTGCACATGCATTGGCATATTTGCTAATACATATTCCTACGATATCTAATTAGAGTTCCACTGTTTTACCACAAAATTTGACAATTTCAAACACTATAAAGACCAAATTAATTGCAAAAGGTGAAAATTATTATCTCCATCGTGTACTATGATCATTTTATACATTATCAATTATCAATTATAAAAGTTTACAATTAATAACTTAAAGAAGTAAATTTTGGAGTTAAAATGCACTCGTATTAGAACTGCTTGCAAAAGCATCTACAATAGATTCATCATCTAGTCCAATACTAGTAATAATTCACCAAGACACATCTCATCACTCAATTTAAGCTTTGATTCTGGAGCATTGATTTAAAAATAATATATTAGAAGCATACTAAGGTATTTAGAATATAATAATTGTAATATTAACCACTTACCTTTAAGTTCATTTCTTATCTAATCTTGAGCACATATAAGTCCTTCTACAGTAGATGGACACATAGAAGATCAATATTGGTCTAAAATATGACCTCCCGTACTAAAAAACAACTTCAAAAGCAACTATAGTTACATGTATAGCTGAAATATCTCAAAGTCATTTTTGCAACAATTGGATATTTAGCTTCATTATGTGCTCACCATGATAATACATCAAATGAATGCTCATATGTACCCCTCACCTTAGGGTGAACTACTTCATCTAAATACAATTCCATATTTGACTTCACATACTTAATTGATGAACTTTACTCCACAAAGTTATCATATCCACAAACCACAACACTCCACCCACCAACTATTGAACTAGAGGCAGAACTAGATGAGTTTAATTTATTGCCTACATTTAGGTTGTAATTACTACTTTCATAACTTAAAGGTAACATACAACCATAAGAATCACTAGAAAGATGGCCATGATACTCATTATATAATTCAATCTTCTTCAAATATCACTAATTTTTTCATTAGCCTCAAAAACATAAATAATTGGAAAACGATATTCAACCAACATCAACTTATGATAGGGATCCAATATTGATGCAATAGCCAAAACCAAATAAGTAGTGCTCCAATATTTCTCAAATTTTACTAGCATTCTCCTTGCCATTAAAGAAACATATAAAACACTACTATGACACCATTATTTGAGCATCAAATGAATATTACAAATCTCTTGAAAATAATAATTAGTTGTTGTAAGAGTACTGGCAGACCACAATCTAGTTACATCATAAAATATTTCAAACAACCACAAGCAATTTCAGCATTTGACCACTCTTCTTTTGATTGTGCACTTTTATATGATTCATCTCTATTAGCTAGACAATTAAATGCATCTTTAAATTGCAACGCTATTTCTAACATCAAGTATGTTGAATCCCATTAGTGGGAACATATAAAATTACCTTCTTTTCAGGGGCTTGAGCTTGACTACAAACTTCTATAAGCCTTGATTGCCTTTGTGGGAAAGACCTGGCATACTTTATGCTATCACGAATCTTAGTAATAATGTCTTTAATTTCCTGTATTCCATCTTGAACAATCAAATTCAAAATATGAGCACAACAACACACATGAAAAATATCCCCATCTAAAAGAATATTGTCTTTAGGTGCAAATTTCCTTTTTAGTTCTCAAATGGCTACATCATTAGTAGAAACATTATCATGAACAATACAACAAACCGTTATATCTATATTCCAACCACATAATTTATCCCAAATAACTTTTCCAATTGCATCTCCTGAATGAGGCCCCTCAACTAGAGAAAAGTTTAAAATTCTTTTATGCAAGTGCCACTTCTCATTTATGTAATGGGCAGTTAAGGACATATAGCCCTTGTCTTGCCCTGAGGTCCAAAAATCCGAAGTAACACTCACACGACATTGAGCCTTGTCTAGACAATCATACATCTTCTTTCTTAATTCTCCATAAATTTTAATGCAATCTTGTTTGATGGTGTTTCTGCTAACTATCTTAAACTATGATTGAATTTTTTTCAAAAATATCCTCAAACCAATATGATTAACACTTGAAAAGGGATACTTGTTCAAAATTATTGCCTAAGCAAGGTCCTCACAACTTAAGTTTTGGTCAAACTAAAATTCTTCAAGTCAATAGTTCCATCCTTTTTCACACCCCTAGGATTATGAGCATTTGCTTCACTCCAAGATTACTTTTCACCTCTCTTTTATAATATGTACATGCAGTAAGATGGTAATTCAAATGAGTACTCCCAGACCTAGATTTAGCACTATATGAAGATTTGCAATAATTGCAATCTGCCTTCAACTCACCATCTTTAGTAACCCTCTCAAAATTATCCCAAACCTTAGAAGCAAGCATTCTATGTCTCTTAGTAGGTGGTTAAAATGAATTACCTGTTCCATGTTCATCAACAACATTGCTATTGCCACCCTCAGCAAGATTGACACTTTTTGACATAATATTGCAAGTTGTGATCAATGAAAAAAGCATGCGACCAATAAGTTTCAATTGATAAATCCGACATATTATTGTAAACTAAAATAAACACTATGGATTATGCACAAATGAATGGAAACATATAATATCAAATGATCAAGCAGCTTTGCGACAAAATGGATAGAATAAAAAAAGTAAATTAGACAAACAAAGGACTCTTAGATAATCAAAAGAACAAAACTTTTTTTTCTTCTAAATTTGACTATAGGCTACAATTGTTAGAACTAAGAGTTGGAAGAAGAAAAATAAAATGATGTTTGACATGTAAAATGTACCACAAGTTAAAAAATGGGTTATTGCTGATATAGCATAATCGATCATAATGAAAACCAAAATCACAATGCCCCACATTAATGATAACATAAGAAATCAAAGGATGAACAAAACTTGTCTAGACTCGACTCTATAAAAAAAACACAATGATAACATTAGGCCATTTGAAAATTGTAACAAAAAATGATGGAAGAAGAAGAAATGATGTTTGACATGTAGAATGTACCTAGAAATTATTCAACAGTAGCACTCAGCGACAACACAGGGGTTGGGAACTTCAATCATTGGGATAACTAGGGGACAAAAGGGAACCGGGTCAGCGACATAGCAAAAGGGATGGCTGACATCACCTAGCCATTGTTCATTAATAGCTGGGAAAGAGTAGGAAGGCAGACACGTCAATCACTGGGAGAGAACAAGGAGGCAACTAGATGAAGGATTGTAGGAGAACTAATGGAGAAGAAAACCCCCTAGTCGTTCAAAAGAAAATGTAGAGCGAATTAGGATTTAGGGTTTCTTTGGACTCAAGTGGGGTTACAAGATACTTGATTTGGGACTTTGGGCTGGGCTAGGGTAATGGCAAATTATAGGTATATCTGAACATGAGTCTCTATGGTAATAAGTATTATATATTATATTAAAACGTATAACGGGTAACAAGTAATGGGTATGGATAAGGGGTTACCCATAACCTACCCACATAATAAATGGGTAGGTAAAATTACCCACTTAGTTTACCTTTGCCCATTTATCAATTACCTGCCCATGAAATTCGGATTGAGTGAGCGGGTGAGGGGGTAAATGGTTACCTGTTGACAACCCTACTAGTATGCGTACTCAGGTGTTAGGGTTTGATTCATTTAAGGAGTTATTGTTTATTGACCCCTTTTTTGCTAAAATTTTGTCTGAACTTGAGACAAGATAGAAGTCAGATTATTTGTTGCATGATGGTTTTCTTTTCAAAGGCACTCAGTTATGTGTTCTTACTTATAGTATGCATTTTAAGATCATTAAGGAATTGCATGATGAAGGTCATATGGGAAGAGATAAGACTTTTCAACTTGTTTCTTCTTCCTCTTTTTGGCCATCTATGCATAGGGTGGTGAATAGATTTGTTGAGAGTGGTAATGTATGCTTATTGCTAAAGGAATGTCTACTAATGCCAAGTTATATATGCCTTTGCCTATCTCTACTCAACCCTGGTCCAATATCAGTATGGACTTTGTATAACACCCTGCCTTTCTAATTACATTTAACCTGAGGGGTTAGAGGTAATTAAATAACCTTTCAATGAGTCTTAGAGGGTTTCAAAGGTTGAAACCTCCGTATATGAGTAGAGTTCAAAGAAATGAGTGTAATGATTCAAACAATTCGTGAAATGGAGGTCAGGACCAAAAGTTATGACCTCAGGAAGTGTGCATTATATGCGGGTCCACTTGAAAAGAGAGGGATATACTATTTTAAGTGGTATCAAATAGCTCATCAATACGAGTCCAATGGTACCAAGAATGCTCGAATATGAATCCAGGGTATAAAGATGTGCGTGTTTGAAGAAAACGAAAAATAAAAATAAAGAGAAAAATAAATAAAAAAGGCGTGTACGGCACGAGCAACCATGGTGCACGTAATGCATAGTCGCCGCATGCGTTACGCGTGAGTGGCATGTAACCACAGGCACCACCATTTTTGGCGGTGCCGCAAGTTTACAGCTCGGCTCAGGCCTATTTATACCCCATTTCGGTTCATTTTTCAACAGACTTTCTTCTTCCCTATTTCTGAGCGTTTTGAGTCCGATTAAGACTGTTCAAGAGGCGTTCTTAAATAAATCAAGCATGCTCTATGCAATGGAGTAGTCCTTTCTTCGAGTTGGAGACCGTATAAGGAGGAAACGCCCCAAGAGAAGGAGAGGTCCTGCCCGTTGTCCTTGAGCATCGACAAACTTCTTTTTCTCCGTTTCTGAGCATCCTAACTCCTATTTAGTTCGTTCAAGAGACATTCTTGACTAAATTGAGCTTGCTCTACACAATGGAGGGGTCATTTCTTCTAGTTGAAGACTATATTAGGAGGAAACACCCCAATATAAGGAGAGGCCCTACCCGTCATCCTCGAGCACCGGAGAAAGAAAAATGGGCCACGAATAAGACAAGGTTCTGTCCGTGGTTGCCGGGTCACAACGAGAGAAGCAATTCAGAGTTGGGGAGGCTCTGTCCTCCACCACCCAGTAAGAGAGGCATCCCCGAGCTAAGGGGAGACTCCGTCCATAGTTCACAAGCATTGAAGGAGAAAGATGTCTCCAAAAAGAGGGTGTCCTATCCGTCAACTTCAAGTACGGAAATTAAGGAACATCTCCAAGCTAAGGAATGATATGTTCGCCTACTTCAAAGGAGATTTTGGCTGCCATATCTACGTCTAAAAGGAGGACGCTCTGAAAAAATGAACAACGCTAAACATTGTTGCTTCTGTTGTCTTCTCTAGGTAAGTATACTTGACCTTCTATATGAATTATTATGATTTAATATGTTCTGATTTTAATTACTTTGTTATGCTTTATCTGATATGATCTGAAGTGTCATGCTATGCTTTGATCCTTTGTGTTCTAATCTGCTATGCTTTGATGTGACTTGTTATGTTCTGTCTCACTCTAAGGTAGAATGAGATGTGTAGTGTGTGTTGTTTAGCCTCAGCTCAGTGATAGAGCGAGACATATGTATGTGCTAGATCCGTTCTAGGGCAGAGCGAGGTATGTGGTGGTCATGTGATACTCGACTCTATAATAGAGCAAAATGTGTATTGTCAGTGTTTTATCAATTATTGTATAACTCCGATTGAATATTAGTATATACATATTTTAACGTATATAATTTTGTGATGACAGAACTACATTTGGATCAAATCGTATTGGAATAATATCTAATATGTACGTAGGCAATCAATGGCAAGACAACGTTGGCCCGACTCAAATTAATAATAAGTTTTATTCTGATTTACATGCGATGAATTATGAAGCTTTGTCATGTGTAAATGATCGTTACAACCTAAGACTACATACAGGGAAACTTTGAAGCTCCGTAGTACATAGATGAATGTTGTACCTCTCACACACAGATGATGATTCTTCGCTTAAGGAAAGAAAAAAAATTATTAGAGATTTTTTGGACCCCAGCTCAGGTTGGGGCGTTACACTTTGTTCTTGGATTGCCCCATACTAAGAGAGGAATGAATGTTATTTATGTGGTTGCTGATAGGTTTTCAAAGATAGTTCATTTCATTGTTTGCAAGAAGACTAATGATGGATCTCACATTGTCTTAATATTCTTTCGGGAGGTACATCGCTTACATGGCTTACCATTGTCTATTATTTATGACAAAGATACTTGATTTCTAAGTCATTTTTGGCATTCTATGTGGAAGTTGGTAAATATTTCTCTTGATTTTAGCCGTGCTTATCATCTACAAATCAATGGACAAACGGAGGTAATCAATAGATATTTGAGAAATTTATTAAGAAGTTTAATCCTGGGATCAATATATGTATAAAGTTTAGTTTACTTATAATCAAAGTACAAACTGAAGCACAAGTTTTAGCCATTTCACTATTGTTTGTGACTTTCATCCTCGCTATCCATTAGATATAGCACCTATTCTAGATGTGAAGTGATTAAATGGATGGGCTGAAGACTTTATATCACATTTATTTTGCAGTGTATTCACTTTTTAACACTTCTAAAAAATTATAGGTGTTTAATGACAAATATAAAGGAGTTGAAGATTTAAAAACTAAGACGTGAAATTTAATGTTAGTAATTTTGTATGAGCTGTTTTGACTATAGGTAGATTTTCATATGGGAAGTACAATAAATTATCCGTAAGAAATATTAGGCATTTGGAGATTGTTTAGAAGCTTTATTATATTGCTTATTGGCTCAAACTTCCTAACCATATTTGTATTTTAGATATTTTTAATATAAAACATTTCATTCCTTACCTTATAGATTCTTTAGATGATGATTATGTGAATTTGAGGGTGAATCTTTTTGAATTAGGGGAGAATGATGTATATTAGTTAGTACTGAAATATATGGAGCAATAAGATCGCACAAAGAAAAAGTACAACTCTGTAAAATGAAGCTGAGAGCATGGGCAATCAATTGGTTTGGGTAGCGATTGGTCACTACATGTATGAGACGGTTTCCAAGTATGTTTTGGATGATGATTTGCTTCCAAGTAGATCTCTTTCAAGTCTTTTACTTTCTTACGAGTTTTTATTTCGTATTACTTTGATTACTTAAGGATGTTATAATTTATTTTCTTTATTTTTTAATTGATTAACTTATTTTATTTATAATAATATCATTAAAATTTGTATAAACGCTTAACTCTTTTATAGAAGTTATAGTTTTATGCTTTTTTTTATATATATTAAAAAAAATTAATAATTTTTTTTATTTTTTATAAATTTATCATTAAAATTTATAGAAGAGGAAAGTTGAGTACTTTATTATTGAATTTATCATACATTATTCATCCTATCAATCTAGCCCTATATCACCTTTAAAAGTTATTTTTCTATTCAAATATTTCATAATAGGGATTAATCAATCTAAATTTTAGAATAGAATCTTTAAATTTAAAATTTTGGCGTCAGTGATCTATAATGACATATTTATAAACCAGCGTTAATAAATAAAATTTTTTAGTACCATATTCTAACGCAGCTTTAACGAAGAAGCGTGATAATTGTAAATTAATAATCTGAAGGCAAAAATAAAAGACAATACAAAACTTAAAAGTGATTTGGATTTGGCATGACTCCATGAGTTATAACGAGAGTAGGTATTTCACCACACCTAACTCGATGGTCTTCTTAATCTCGCACGGTTCTCATCTTTTCTGGCTAGGGCATGCTTCGGGAGAGTGAAAGCGCGACTGGACCGGACGCGGAGATCTTGACGGAGGAAGCTTGATCTTCCCGGGATCCTCTTCAGCGCCATCTCCTCTTTCAGGTACCTCCAATCCCTCTCCTCTCTTCTTTACTCCTCCGAGACTCCTCTCTTCTGCCCTCCGCCATCTGCAATCCCCCCACTCAGCCCTCCTCACCCCTATCCCCTCCACCCTCTGCCATCTTCTGCTCACAGGGGGCTTCACCCATCCACCATCTGCCCTCCGCCCCTCTACCCACCTCCATCCCCTCCGCCAACCTCTGCTCACAGGGAGCTTAGCCTTCTCCAACTCCTACTCCAGGTTTTTTCAGTTTTCTAAACAGCATTTTAGTTATCATATTTAATATCTCTTGTAGTTTATCTTTTGTTTTTTAAATACCTAAAAATTGTAAATCATGTATGGGAGGATATGGTGGAGCAGCATCTGTGGTACTGGTGACAATAAATTGGAAATATTATCGGCATAACGGTGAAGTGGCAATGCTCTGTTTGTAGGGATATTGGGTAGTGCCCAACGTAGGAAGTGGGAAATTATAGAAAACTATTTTTTAACAGAATAACTTCAATGTTGTGTAAGTAGCTAGATGTTAGGTGTGGCTTCAATGATTTTGATTTGGCAATATTGAAGGGGTAATGTTCTGATTGCGCGTTTCGGATCAGAACTAAATAATGGATGTACAAATTGGTCACTGACCCAGAGATGGCACGACAATTGTTAGGTAAATCTGTAATTTAAACTCCTACAAACCTTTATATATGTAACTTCCTTCATTTATCCTAGTTGAATGGAAAAAATGATAAGTTGTTCAAAACTTATGAACTATGAACCTTTATCTCCTCTAATTTGCAGTTTGCTTTAGTTTTCACTCATATCTGGAGCTATAGTTTTCACTGATAGACTGGAATTTACTATATTTAATTATTTACATGGATAAATGAGTTTCCAATTGAAAAGCAATCCTAATAATTGAACTGTCAATCTTATGTCTGCCTATCGCTCTTCACAGCCCGAAATTGAAACCCACATGGTTTCTGGTCCGAAATTGATCTGTCAGCTCCTTATTGCGTTTTTTTGTTGACATAGCATTGAGTTTTGGGATCATCTATTCTTCCAATGTGATTTCTCAAAAATGTTTCGAAATATGTTCTTCATGTATGCAACATATGGATATATTTTCATTCATGGAGTGATGAAATAGACTAGTTGATTCAATTCGCAAAATGGAATCCATTGGCAGCGGTGCTAATGAGAATTCGTTTTAATGCTTATGCCACAGGTAATGAGAGGAGACAGAGAAATTTTCAAGGTCATTCTCCTCAAACTTGGATGAAAATATCAAATGACAGTGGTCGTTTTTGTCTTTTTTTTATTATTATATTTTTTAGTGTTTTTCTTTATTGGGGTTCTTGTGGGTTTTGGTTGTTAGCTTTGTTATTTAGAGTTTTTCTTCTTCTTTAGGTATTGTTTTTTTATTCATCTCTTGCATTCCCCTTGCCTTTTGGTTTGATCCACCCATTTATTATTTTGTTTGGTTAACCTACTGTATTTGGGTGCATATGTGGGCGGATATGTCCGATGATGAATTTTCTATGAATGTCAACTTCAGTAGTTGGAAGTATGTAGCTGCGTTTGTCATCAACCAAAGCATGGAGAAATTGGCTTAAAGCCTCCACACTTATTTTATTGCCGAGAGTTCAGTTAGCCATAATTGTGTGCTTGTCAGTGGGCTGTGCAGCTAGGACAAAAAGAGTGTGTTTTTTGGAGAAGGAAGGAGAAGAGAGGGGAAGCAAGGATGGAGAGGAGGGAGAAACATGAGGAAGCAGGGATGTGAGGAGAGAATGAGGGACAAAGGGAGAGGGAAGAGACATAGAGCAAAGGAGGCTAATTTTTTTAATAGACATAAGCACACCTTAATTTTTGAGAAAATTATAATCGCCACACTATGAAAATTACATTACTCTTTACTTACTAGACAACTCTTTCTATTCCTAATTCCTATCAGTAAAAAATCTTTGTTACGAGGAATTGAAGCAACTGAAGAGGAAATATATTTTGAATGTGCTCTGTTCCCAAAAGTGCTTTTTGGTTGACGGTGCCATTGTTTCACTGATACTGTGGTTTTCCTTCAAATTGTTGGATGCAGCATAAGACTGTTGATAGTGTTCTTGCACGAGGTGAGAAGTTGACAGCTTTGTTGAGAAAAGTTCTGATCCGAGTGTGGTTTCTCAGGTATTTTGCTGCATAATCGTCAGTTTTATCAGCACCAATATATCTGAAGTTGTTATTTTGATCAATTGTTTAATCTACTATCTCTGTTACTTATTTGCTTAACATTATTGACAAACACTAGAAATATGTTGATTTGGAGTCTTAAATAGTATACTCACTAGAATTATGATCTAACAAATGATTATATGTTCTGTCATGCTAATTGATATTTTGCACGACAGAAATTATTGAGAGACAAACACTTATTTTACTTAAATTCTGCAAATTTGCTGTGTTTTTAGTTGGTGATTTAAGTGGTTGGAAAGCTATAAGGAATTTGGACAGCAGACCTTTCGGTGATATGTCGAGCAGTAACAATTTTTTGTATCTATTTGGAAAAAACTGTTGAGAAATGAACAAAGGGGCTGAGCTTAATTTTCTGGACAAATTTGTTTTGAGTTTTATTTTGCTTTGGTTATATTCTATCTTCACAAATTGGCTTTTGTGTCTCACAAAAAGATGTTGGTTGAGGCTCTTCAACACTGTATATTGTATCTTTTTAATGAGTATCTCGATTGGTTTTATATAATTTGCCAGAACTGTGCAGCTTGGTTAGTGTAGGCTTGAATAGGTTTTAAGTGTCTTGAGTCTACAAAAGTCTTTCCTGTGGAAACCTAACCGAGTTGCAACAGGAGATTCAGCTGAAAGCTGACCCAACAACTTTTTGTTTTATATATTAGTTAATGTTGTAGATGTTTATGACATAACATGCCAGGAGCATATTATATAGTTTAGCGAGACATCTCTTTTATGAGAGTTAATTTAAGGAACAATACTTAATACATGGTCCAAGCACTTGTGTGGGAAATTGGAGCGTACTTTTAGCTCCAAGTCTAGAGAGTTGCAACTCTGCTTTAATAAGTAGTGTGCATGGAGGGATGGAATAGCTGCAGAAATGTGGAACACGATGCAATGTTTATGACGATGGGCTTATAAATTGAGTCTTGCATTGACTTTGGGGTCTTGTGTATTCTTGCATGTAACTTTTTTATTAAAAAAGTTGATTATGTAATATAAGTATTTTTATTTTATGCGCTAATAACATATTTGATGTTAAACTCTGATAAATTATGGATTAGTCACATTTGAAAATTGTAGATAAAACTTTTTTTAGGAGTTAATTAGTTTGAAATCCGGCAGCTCAAATCCAGGGACTTTAGCAATACAGGATTTAGGCATCCAAATAGTTTTAAATCTGGCCGTTCAAATCCAGGAATATGGATTATATTATGAAATCCTATATTCTAAATCTAGTATTTTAGAATCTTGTTTGACTAACCCCCTATTAATGAAAATTATATTTGTAAAGTTCTTTTGTTAAGTTGGTGAAAATTTTGGGACATTTTTAAGTTTTGTTTTTTTGAGGATTATGATACTTATGAATTTGCTGTTGATTACAGGTAGTCTATTGATGGCGGGCGGGGGCGCCCACCATGATGATGGGCCACACCACTTCCGGCAGCACCACCACTCAGTTGCGGCGCGATCATGGGGTACGGGAACTGCCTCTGGTGGGCAGTCAGTCTCCACCACCAGTGGAAGTGCCGGGTCGCCTTCTGCCGCCCGCAGTGACCCTAGTAATGTGCCTGCTCCTGCGATCACCCCTGCCAGCGACAGTACGTTCCTTCGGCTCAATCACTTGGACATCCATGGCGATGATGCTGGATCGCAGGGCGGGTTTGTCTTTCTTTCTTGTTTTTTTATTGAAAGTTATATTTGCCATTTTTTATTAAATTGGTGATAATTTTGGGGCATTTTTTAGTTTTATTTTTTATGATTATGATACTAATTTGTTTGTGGCGTATGAAGTTGGCATCCATTGCAGATCGTGTATTGAAGATTTACATGATAACTTGTGGCAATTTTGTAATGATTCTGAGTTTTACTTTGATTTGTAACTTTATGCGAAGAGTATGTGTATTTTTTGAAGTGGGATTACCGCCCAGTTCTAATGAACTAAGAGTGATTCCATCTCTGGAGATGCCGAACGGCATGTCGGAAAGAAGGGGAATGGGGAATTTGAGGGGCATTGAAAGGGTAGGGATGGGTTCCTTGGAATCCACCAATATTTCTGCTGGAGTCCACTGGATGGAGGTCTTGCCAGTGTCCACGTGCAAGGCCTGGTTGGAATCCACTAATGCAAGCAAGATCTTTAAGAGAGACTCACAATAAAAACTCAATTCATAAGCTATACATTTGATTAACATACTTAAGGCCCATTTATAGGGCTTACAAAGAGTCTTCAAATGGAAATCGAAACACCAAACAAGAATCCTACTAAACATAGGAACGTAAAAATTAAATTTAAAGTCCTAAATCAATAAAATTCTAATCTACTTAAATAAGGAAATTAAAGAGATAACGAGTCCTTTTTAAACTAAACTCCCAATTAATTTAAACTTCTAAATATGTATAAGAAACTAAGTTTTTTGGCCCTTATATGCATCTGCATCATCGGGTTTGCATAGTATCATGGAAAACTGTTCATATTGACTGTTTCTATGATTATGGACAATTCAGTTACCTTCTGGTCAAGTTAAAATAGGTTTCATCATACTGCAGCCTGTGTAAGATGTTGTTCTCTTCATGAGTGATCCACTTCGAAGCCTGATCTTCCAAGAGAAAAAGGCATTGGCCATTCTGTTAATGTTCATATTAAAACTATTTGAATTGTAACAACTCTATTTTGACAAATTATATTTGGATGTATTGGGATTTTTTCTTTGCAATATCTTATAATGCCATTAAATGTCAATTTTCAAACAGTGGTCGAAAAAAAAAGAGAGGTGCTCGAGCTGTAGGCCCAGACAAAGGGGGTAGGGGATTGCGGCAGTTCAGTATGAAAGGTGATACTTATTTAATGAGGCATTTTCTTGCTATCTATGTTATTTCACTGTGTATGTGATGGCCATTCATTGTTAAAGGTATTGCTGATGAGTCTACATGTTTTCATTTAAGTGCAAAAGTAGCCTTGGGGGGCAATAAAATGAGATCAACTTCAATTTACCTTTTTTCTCCTTCTTAATATACGCATGCGTGCTGATTGACAAAGTACTGAAGATGTAGAAGTGATAACCAGTCTTTTGCTCCTTACGTAGCAAAAGTCTTGAGATGGCATGAGTTGGATTTGTGGAAGAAGTTTATAGGAAGCATTTCCTTGAGGTGATGATGGGGGAATTTCAGACAACTATTCGTTGATGGAAAAATTTCATTGATGGAAGAAGTTTATAGGAAGAATTTCATTGATGGAAGAAATTTATAGGAAGCATTTTATTGATGGAAGAATTTCATTGGATTTGTGGACTTGATGATGGGTTGGATTGGTTTTACTTAGTTACATAAGGATGCTTGTAAAATTGAAATTTGGTTAGTAATTTTTGAAGGGCCATATAAGTATTATAGATAATATTGAAGGATATGGATATGAGGTAGAATCTGAGGCACATTCTTGCTTTTTGGAACTTTTTCTGTTTTTAGGTGTGGAATTTTTATAGTTGGATTTAGTCTGATCAGGCTACCTGAGGCATCAATATTTGGGGCTAATTCATGTTGTAAGGTTTTTTCCTATTCCAACTACTCCTATTGGAAGTTAAACTCTAATTTTACTGAAATTTTTACCTTTTTGGCCTGAAAAGACTGAAGATCCGCACAATTTTCTGAGTTCATATATTGTGTGTTACAAAGATGGGGCCGAAGCAAAGTTAATTATTTCATGTGTTGCATTTGTTCATAAGTTGGGTAGTAAATATATTCCCATTAGTCCATTAGTGCACCGGTTGGTATGAGGTTTGTGGAGCTAACATATACTCTGCTGATGAGAATAGTACAGTTAAAGGTATAAGCTTATCTTTTCAATTCAGAAGCAGTGCCTTCCTTCCTTCCTGTTCTTCGTTTTTTAACTTGAAGAATTGGCTTGTTGAACTAAACTTTAAAATAGTAAAACTAAATTATTTTAGGATTTAATGAAGGTGTGAATCACTGAATTTCGTGACATTTTAGAATCCTTATAATGGTACAGTTATTAATATAAAACTATTTCAAGTTTTTGGCATTTGTGTTTTTACAGATTTATATGTTCACTTATATGATTTCTGATTTATGATTATTATATTTGTGGTTTTCATGGTTGTCTTATTGAAACCAATTCTTGGAGTGTGGATTTGGTTCCATTTTTGTGAACACCGATATTTTCTAATTTGGGGCTATGCTTTTTGTTAATCTTTTTTTGTGTTGTCCTTTTTCTTTTGACAAAAGTTGACACATAGTTTCAATGGTAATCAAGTATCTGCTATTTCATTTTTCAAGAGAATGATTTTCTTTGAGTCACTAGTACATGGCAATTTTTTAATGAAATTTAATAGTCCCGTTTAATACTCGAATCTGCCTGCCTGCTCCATTGTTATACATGCGCACTGGATCGAGATCCGATTGCATGTGATGCTCCGGGAGTATGCTGATGCACGTGCGACGCCACACATCTTAACTTTTTTCCAATTTAATAATTAATGAAGTAGAAGAAATATAAGATGCTGATTTTGATGATTCTGACAGTGTGTGCTGTTGATTTTCTAGATAATAATTATCACTTCATATCATAATCATACAAGGAAAGAATATTATTATTGAGGAACTTTTCTTTCTTGTTATACAATTCCTTTAAAAGTTTTTTTCTAAAGATAATGTGATAGTAAACGTAATGTAGAGTAAACTAGGTAATAGCAAATAATGATTATGGTTTTGAGGAAATATTGGCAGTATAAGATGAGGATGAAAACTAATTCAAACGAAACATTAGAAAATATTAATTCATGCTATTTTCTGGAAATAACATGTGGAAGAAGAGACCATTTAATCATTCCATTCATTGCAAATAATAACTCAGAAATACTTCTGGTCATTTGCGTGTCTTCATATGAAAGGATCATGCTATGTAGGCCCCACTGCTCTGGGTTATTTGTTGGGTCATCAACTATGTAGTCCTGGCAAACCATATGTGAAACTTTATTTAGAAAGCAAGAGTTAGGTTTCCTGCTACTGATTGTCAGGCGGTAGGGACCCTTATAACATAATGGTCATGGATTTCTAACTCGCGAGGGCTTGGTGAGATCTCTATTTCGCAAAGGGACTGAAATGATTATTAGGAAGAGATGAATTATCCAAATTTCGGAGGGATCTTGGCAGGAGTGGTCTCATCATTTTCTCTTTGTGACCAAATTACCCATGTCTATTACATAATTCCCTTTTATACATGTATTTGTGCATAGTTATTTATTGTTGTATATATTCCTGTACCTTGTTGTGTATAACAACTGATTGAATAATTTTTTAATTTCTTTAAGGGCCTGTTTGGCCACCAATTTGTCAGTGCATTAAATGACTATTTACCTGATTTTATTTATTTCTCTAGGAAAGGTCATCATTGTGCCTTGAAATCCTCAAAAGCCATTTCTGGGCCATTTGTATGGGAAATGTCCTTTAGAGGACATATCTCACACGAATGGAAATCATTCTGTTTCAACATAGTAAAAATTTCGAGTTTGTGGGGAAATTGATTTTTGCATGAAAGGGTGCATCCAAACAATTTTTTGGGCAAATCCTCCACAGCCAAACAGGCCTGAAGTCTGTTTCAACTTGGCCATTTTTACATGCTCATAATAATCACAACAATTTTTAAGGGTAATTTACACTTACTCCCCCTGGCTTTTGTTGAAACTAGATATACACCTTACGTTTTTAAAACTACACTTGCACCCATGGTTTCTTCTTGAATGGCAAATATACCCTTGTCAGTCACACCCTCTTTTCCCATCCTCTCATGGTACCTCCCCACCTAATTCCCACCCTCCCTGGTGCAGCGTAGCAATGGCCTTAGCCTTACCGTCCCCCTTTCGATTGAGGAGTAATGTAGGCCGGGACTGAGTTCAGGAGGGGGTGGTGTAAATTCACAAGGGCATTTTTGTCTTTTGGATAAGAGCAGGGCGTGTAAGTGTATTTTTTGAAATGTGTGGGGATGTATGTTTAGTTTACATAAAGGTCAGGGTGTGTTAGTGAAATTTACTCTAAAATCAATTATTTTAATGCTAAATGTGGATGTGTGAGCCTATCATTTTTTTTGGTAAGCTTTTCATTAATCTATTCTTCAGGCAGATATGGTGATACAACTGGTTATTGTTACTAATGCACATTGCAAATCATTTAGTGGGTTTACATGTGGGCATTGACATTAGAAATTCAGTGCTTCATGCTTCCTTTGTTATGTGTGGCACAGTATAATTTGGATATTTTAATGTTTTAGCTAATTTTTTATATTATTGTGTTGCTAACTTCCTGCTGCATTTTGGCCATTTCTAGTCTGTGAGAAGGTGGAGAGCAAAGGAAGAACTACATACAATGAGGTTTGTGTTTCATTGTTCTTTCAAATTTTCCTCATCCACATTTATTTACTTTTGCTGTCGAACTGAAAGTGAAGAAGTTGCTTCATTCTCTACCATGTCCAGATGGTAGTGGATTGTTACATATTCCTGACAATATTGTCACAATGTAGAAATATTTACTGTTTACTTGTAAATTTTACTATGCCTAAAACAGTGAGATTATTCTATGGCGTTGATGTGGCATAATCATATTTATGGTTGAGCTAGCAAGGCTAGATGTTAATGCTTATTACTCTATGTTGAATCCCCTTTACCTCTAGGCCCGTTCTATTGAATGTTCAGCTAATTAATTGCATATATGAAGGAAATTATATTATGCTAAAAATTCACGTGGCTCAGTAGACTAAAATTCAAACTTCAAACATAGAAACAGTCATCTTCAATGGGTCCTTGTTTCATGGGATGGAAGTTCAGGTTAACTTCTGCTGAAGTGGATGGGGCCTACCTACTTTTATTTCATTTCTGTGTGAACTTATCTTTGAAATTATGGAGGGCTTGGAGGGCCCACCTGATATCATCTCGGAAAAGTGGATGCCTTTCTTTATACGAACTGTGGTGTGGACCCCTTGTCAAATGGGCAGACACTGACTTACAAGGGCCATGACTATCATACTCTTCATAAATGGCTCATGCTATTCATGACAAACATTGGGGAAGTCATTGTGACTCATTGTGCAATCGTGTGGAATTATTATCCCCTGAAAAATTTTGTTTCAAAATCACAGCAAATATTCAAAATTAAACGCGGTTAGGGAATTTTTCCATGTTTAAGATGCGGGAATAAAAGCCTTCACAGCTATCCTTTCATATGAATTTGAGAAGACAAAGTCTATGTCCCTGAATATGCTTATGATATATCTTTTCTTATCATCTTTATGGCCTTTCTCTAACTTTTCTGCATTACCTTTGTTATTAAAATTTTATTGCCAAAGTCAACTGATGTTTGTGTAGGTTGCAAAAGGGTAGAATGGAAATTGTATAAATGCTATACCTGATTGTAAAGGTTATTGTAAAGGCATTCTAAGTTTTGAACTTGGGGCATTTGAGTACGTTAGCAACTATAATAGAAAATGAGAAAGCAGATGGAAACACGTGTTAAGTATAGATTTACGTTTTTTTTTTGTTAGAATTTCATTTGTAAATGCTTATAGCTAGAAAGCATAATATGCAAGTTGGGTTAAGTATCCTTTTGTCATTAAAATGCTAAGATGGTATGAGCTGGTTATAGACATGTTTACTTTTCAACAATTTCTTCATTTCCTTTTATTTTTTACTCACGTTCTCAGTGCTACCGTTTGGTTAAATTACACTTTTCTTCTCAGGTTGCAGATGAACTTGTAGCCGAATTTGCAGATCCTAGTAGTAGTTTGGCCTCCCCAGATCAGGTTTGAATTGTGATGGATGAGTGAATGTTGTTAGCAAAAGCTTGGTTGTAATCTTATCTGCAGAATGGTTGTTCCTCTTATTAGCAGCAACAATATGATGAGAAAAACATAAGACGGAGAGTGTATGATGCTCTTAATGTCCTAATGGCAATGGACATTATATCAAAGGATAAAAAGGAAATTCAGTGGAAAGGTTTACCTAGGACCAGTTTAAACGATATTGAAGAGTTAAAGGTATGATTACACCTCTTTAGGCTATATTTTGATTGAATTCAGTATTGTTACATTTAAGTTTTACAGCCATATTGGAATTTTGATCTCCATATCTTCTAAGATAACATAGTCTTGCTTTGAAACTGGAGACTATGTAAAGTCATGGATTTAGTGTTGTTCTTTTTAATTATTAATGTTTTCACTTCTAATCCTAGATTTGTGGTTTATTGTCAATTTCTTCGAGTTGTTGCAGGGAGAACGGATTTGTCTTAGAAATAGGATCGACAAGAAAGCTGCTTATCTTAGGGAACTTGAAGAACAAGTATGGAATTTTCTTTAAATGAAAATTGATTCTTTCTTCAAATTTTTACTATATATTTTTGAAAATGCAAACTGCTTTAAATCAAAATCTCTTTATCTTTGAACTTCTGATGTAGAAGCAGGTACTGGAATTTGATGAATGCATTATATGGAACTTGTAGAATAAAACCCAAAGTATATTTTAGAGCAGGACTAGAAGGGCCCCATCATGTGCATGTTCTGTGTGTGAGTTGGAACTGAATTGAAAGTTGGTGCAAATTATTTAATTAGCAGTTAATGTAGTGATGTATGTAAATGTGCTTGAATTAGTAAAAAGAGAACATTGATGTCAGATCTTTTGTGAAATAAAGGAAAGATAACTACTAGGTGTCATTTGTAAAATTTAGCAGAACATTGCCATCACACCAAAGGGTTGAAGAAGGCAATGCACTAACTAGCCTTATAACCAAAGAGGATCACAACTGGCAAATTCTCAACAGTCACATCACACCTAAGAGGCATAGGAGGCAACACGCCATCTCCTAGAAGAGGCTTCCTACTCTATCGAAAAAAGGAAAAAAAGAGACTTCCTACCACCAAGTATAAAAGAACTCTATGAAGATAACCATAGACTATATGTTACATATAAGTATTGCCTTTCAAGATAACCCGTGAGGAAGAAGTTTTAGTTATAAACATCATTTTTATTTCTTTTTCTTACCGCATTAATTTGACTCATCAGAAGTATTATTTCTCCTTGCTGCCCATTGCGTACTATAGTGATTACCTTTTCTTCTAGTTGTTTGCAACAACACAACTTATGTGCTAGTTGTATAGTTTATTCTATTGGTCATAAATGTGGTTATTGTTTAGTTTTTTAATAAACATTTTTCTTCTTGCATGTCAAAGTTTGTAGGCCTTCAGAAGTTGATACAGCGAAATGAGCAGCTTTATGACTCTGGTAATGCTCCTGACGGTGGCGTGGCTCTACCCTTTATTCTGGTTCAGGTAATATTTCCATGTATGTTGGAAAGCTATATTTTTCTTGGTTTTCCACTTCATAATTGAAATTGGAGGTAAAAATTTTGAATCCTTAGAAATGCATTCTAACTAAATAGTCCAGGGGATTATTTAAGTCCTATATTCAGCCGGATGAAATGCATCCTAACTAAATAGAGCAGAGGAGCATTAAGTCTTATTTTCAGCCGGATGAAATGCATCCTAACTAAATAGAGCAGAAAAGCATTAAGTCCTATTTTCAGTCTGATTGGCTGTAGTCTCCCTGACTGTTACATTTATTACAACTTAATGAGTCTCCCTGACTTTTACATTTATTGCAACTTAATGAGCCCAATAATATTAAATGAATCTAATTTAGCTCCATCCTTTGGTACTGTAAAAGTCATTTTGATTCAGTTGTCCTTTATTTTGGTTCTACTGAAATTAGGGTTCTGATGCTACAGGGAATTATGGTAATTTTCAATCTGCAGGCTTTGAGAATAGATTCTTTGTATATATTTTGAATTCATTTACTTGCATGAAATGCACGTTCATATTAAACTGGCATTCCAATGCAATATGAAGTTGATATTGTGGTATTGGTCTTAAAGCCCTCAAACAATTGGGTCACCATTGGAGCAAGCACAAATGGCAAATGGAAAAATAATGTTTAGATGGTGCGAATGCAGTTAGAAAAGAAAATTGAAGTGAGGGGAAAAAATAGATGTTCAATAGTTGCCAACAACTTTATGTTTCAGATAGTCTTTCTGTTACTTTTTATTGCTCAGAAAGTTTTTTTTTTTAAGAAAGGGGTATGGAACAACACCCGGACATGGGACAACAGGGACAGGGTTGGAATTGACCAGGCCCTTTCTGTTCCTTTATTTATGCAGAAGGCAGATGACTGCATTAATTTTTGTGCCTGACTAGGAAGTAAGAATACTAAAGCAAAAATATTGTAATGAATTTCTGTTCTGTAATTAGCAAAAAATGATGCAAATGATTAGGAACCAAGCGTTCTAAAGGATATGCTGTGTCCACTTACTGTGTGATCTTTATGCTGTAATTGCATTCAGCAAAAAAAAATCTGCTGTTGTAATTGCATATGAAGTTTTACCAAAGTCTTTATCAATTTGAAACTTCCCCAGCAAATTTGCAGTTTTATTCTCACAATGAACATGATTTTTTAAAAAAAAATCTATAACTTGAAGCTTCACTGATCAATTCTCTTTTTCGGTATACAACAGACACGTCCGCATGCTACTGTTGAGGTGGAAATTTCAGAAGATATGCAGCTCGTTCACTTTGATTTCAATAGGTACTTACAAGTAGCTACTAATATACTTGATTTTCTGATAGGACAGTTTTATTTTTATGTCAGTCAACGTTTCCTTCATTCTAACAAGAGAAATTATTATGACCAACATGCAATTTTGCTAACAAAGTATCATCCTGGGAAGACGTACTCTTACAAAAATTGACTTTTCTGAATGCAGCACTCCCTTTGAGTTGCATGATGATGCATACGTCCTTAAGGCAATGAACTTATGTCAATTGTCAGGTGTGGAAGGAGCTCAAGATTCTGTTGCCAATGGAGGTGACAATTTAAGCAAGCATGGTTCTAGTCAAAACCACATGTCTAATCCACCAAGACCTAGTCTAATGGGTAAGCCGAGCGCTTCACATCCAGTTCCGGGTATTTTGAAAGGGCGTCTCAAGCATGAACTATAGCTTCATGGTTGGATGCTTTTGATATACTCCCTCCTGCTCAAGCCTTATAGCTAGTCTGTTTCACTGTCTTCCTCCCCCCAATTTTTTCTCATGTACAGTGTAAAGTAAAAATTACAGGTGGGAAGCTACTGCTGCCTAAGGAGTATGTAGATTAGTTTCATGGACTTTTTACTGCTTTTCAATTTGCCCTTTTTTGGCTAACAAAATAGAAGTTTGGTAATGTATTACTTCAATTATAATTAATTTTTTGTATGATATAATTTTTATATCAATAATTGGTTTTCATTCATTGTCTATGTGATGCAGTTTTATTTTTTCCCCCAAAATGGTTGAGAAGTGACTTGTCTAAAATGGGCTGTCACAGTTTGGTATTAGCTTTTTGCGTCTACAGTGTTATATGATATCCTGAGGGAGGTTTTGTCCATGGCGTATCTTGTACCTTAGCTTACCATGAGCTTGGCGATGGTAGCATGTTTGAGATAATTACGACCTCTAAGAGGTCAATTCATTTAGAAATTTCTGCAGTAATATAGAAAATGGGAGGATGAACACTTTTTTTTGAACCTTTTGGACATTTTTAAATATGGGAAATTACAATCTTATATGATTTCATTTGACAGTACAATTTTCCTGAGACAGTTCGTTCCGGTGACTTCAATTTTCTGGAGGAAAATAGTATCATCCCAGTTGCTTATGCATATCAAAGCCAGAATCATGGATGGGATATAGGCTAGTGGTAGCTATGGTCATGAAAATTACCATCTCTATTATTTGTCTCACAGAGATACTACTTTTAGATATGATACTACCTGGATGAAAGTTCATAGAAAACAAATGGTTCTCAAACAGATCCCAACTCAGAGCATCTCTAACAGGAGATGGTAAATTGAGTTATTGGAGAAGTTTAAGTTGGCTCAAATTGACATATTTAATTGCTTATGTGGCAATTTGATAATAAGTGAACTCCCAAACATAGATGTTAAATATAAGGGAGGCAAAAACCGTGGGAAATGTTGATGTCTTCTTCACATAAACTACGATTATATGGAAATTGCTAATTACTCTTAAACCACTGATTTTACAAGATTCTCTCTCCGTCTTAGATTAATACATATATTTAATTTTTCAAAATGAACAAATTTTAATTCATAACAGTGAGTATGAATTTGTAAAATGTTAGATAACCGTTGTTTTCAATAGCTCAAGCTGTTTGGAAATAGATTATTAATATATTTATATTATATTTCAACACTCACTCACGTGCAAGCATTCATAAAGCTTTGTCCTTGAACTAACATTGGGATGCACACATGATTATCTGATAACATCTTAGATAATTGTTGTCCCAAAAGCTTAAGTGGTGGGAGAATAACCTATTAATATATTTATACCATATTCCAATCACAAAATGGTTTTCAGTCCCCATTGCTATCTAAATCTAACCCTACTTTCACCATATATTGTATGTTAGTGGTCTAAACACTAAGTTATCTGTGGCTTGTAGTATAAGTTGGGAGCTTTGGGTGTACCACCAGCAAAATCAAGTAGCAGTTCTAAGGCTAATACTCCCTCCATACCAAAATATGTGTTTCATTTGGTTTTCCTTCATTTTGGAAAACCAAATGGGACATTTATTTTAGGACGGAAGGAGTATAATTCTCCATCCAAATAATATCATTTGAATATCTTCAATACATGTAAAAAAGTATTAATGAAAGTTTTGCAGTTCTGAGGCCGCAGAATCTTCTTACCAAAGCTGCAATAAAGCTAGATATGAAGAAGCATCTGGCTCTTGTTGAACAAGAGACCTTGGTGATCCTGTCAATTCTATTAGCCTCCCGAGAAATTATTCGCTTCCATGACCTAATTAAGAGTGAAATCTTCTCGTTTCAACCTTCAAGAATCCTTTTTTTGTTTGTGACATTCAGGAATCCTTTTCCACCCATGAGCTTCCAAATTAACTTCATTCTTTAACAAGGAAAATCAAGCAAATCTAGTCTAAAATTTCTTCGTCCGGCATTCATTGGAGTTTGGTTTTTACCTTGTGCCAGTACAAATTCAACCCCATGAAGTGCAAGTCCTCTATGCGGTCATAATCTCCCAAGCTTTGAATGTGTTCAACTCATTAAACCCAACCCGAACTCAACCCAATGACATATCTAATGTAGACTAAATAGTGTTGCTCCATTTAGTTTTGATTATTTCTCTCATAATTATTTGATGTTATTTAACATACAATCCTTTCTAAAAAAGATAACTAAAATTAAATAAGTCTTGTTTATCTGCCCCCGGTGCACTAGGGAGCAGGCAGGTTTGAATCACACCCGCATGTCTAATTTGCATGAGTCATCCAAGAACTGCCTCTGAGGAAAAAACACCTGAAAGCATACCTTCCACATGCAAACACAAATTGAAGTCACGCAGATCTGCAGTAGAGTTCAATTCAAATTCGTTAATTCAGACCGTGTCTGTCGTCAATCCGTTCTTCATCCCACCTCCAGCCTTTCATGGATCCGAGTTTAATGGGCTTGGCCCCAGACAACAGGACGAGAGCCTGAATGGGCTGGGCTGTTTGTGATTTCAGTAGACGCTATTTGCGAATGGGCTTGGACCTGACGCATTCGATTTCAATGGCGTTCATGAAACGGCTATTTTTAATACATTTTTATCAAATGGCGCGTCCCGTCTCCCGTGTCAGTGACTCACTGGGTTCCCATTCATTGCATGGCAGAGACGTCGTTTCTTCTTCATCTTTTCTTCGCTGTGGCTGTTCACTGTTGAGGCATTTTTCCGCCTGAAACAGAGACAGAACGAGAGCTACTGACGCTGATGGGTGATCTCAACGTGCTGGGGCCAGAAGCTAGGGGCGACCCATTTAAGAGGGGAGACGCTGTGGAGGTGGCGATGAAGGAACCGGACCTCAAAGGTTCCTGGTATGAAGCGCATGTTACTGCTATTGGAGAAAATGGTCTTATCTGTGTCAAGTACGACCAGCTGGTTGATGACGACTCCGACCCTTCGAGTTACTTGGTGGAAATTGTGGAAGCGTCCATGGTGCGCCCCCGCCCTCCTCCACGACGCGCGGTTGAGGAGTTTCGGAAGGGCGATTTGGTGGAGGTGTCCATCAACGATGGCTGGTGGATTGGTGCTGTTTCTGAAGTCGTGTCGTCGTCTTCGTATTTCCTTGTTGTCTTCCCGGATGGTGATCTCCGGGAAGTAGACAAGTCGGAGCTCAGAACTCGCCTCGATTGGGTTGACAACAAATGGGTTCCCGCCAAAATGCTTGTAAGCATTGTTGGACTTAGTCTCTTTGTTTTTTTTGTTTTTACTTAAAAATCATGACTTTATTGGGCAAACGTGTTTGCATGCGTTGCTGTTGATCATCTAAGTTTGCTAAATCCAGGTTGAGCGGTTGCATGTTGTTGGATATAGACTGGGTTCTTACATTTGAGGAGAAGTGTTAGAGCAACGGATTTGAAGATTATGAACGATATGACATATGACAGTAAATTTACTACAACAAACTAGAAGCTAAGCATATGTGTAGGAACTTTAGATGGGAAAACGAACAGAAAATCCATTCAACTTTAATTTTTGGGTTCCTCCTACAAAATTTCCCCTTTTTCCCTCTGTTTTTGAGATTCATATGCATGATATATTATATGTAGCCATCAAAATGCAGGCGTATATTTTTTTAAAGATGTCAGTGAAGAAGCAGAATTATTAGACTGCTACACTGCAATAGGTTGCTGCCTGCTTGATGTTTTCCTGTTTGTCATCCGTCTTTGGTGCACATATGACGTTATAAATGTGACTTTGGATACTGGATACAACATATAGTTTTTTGTTGTTGTTGTTCTATTTCAGATTTGAGAGAAACTGACTGCTGTGGCTTTTGTGGGAATGTTAATGTGGGCAGTTGATGATTGATTATGTGCCTTGTATGTTTCATATACAGTATTTGTAGTTTGGCTTCTTTTACATCTTGCTGTTACTTTCTACTGATTGATGGTAAGGTTTTGCGACATATAACAGTTAGAAAGTAACTTTTACCAGTTATAAAGCAGGTAATTCCCCACCCCCTTTTAGGATGCCCAACCCATTGGTACTCCCAGCCCATCGTAATATTTTTACCCCACCCTTTTCAGTTCATTTAGATCATAGACTTCCCATTTCATCCCATGAACCCTCTTCTCCGTGGCCTGTGATGGCCCACCTCTCTCTCTCTCTCTCTCTCCAATGCCGGTGTCACCCCCACTCCGGCTTTGGACTCCCAACCTCCTCTCCTATCCCGTCCTACTTACCCCCTTCCCCAGTCAATATCCCCCTGTCCTCATGGCTGCTGTCAGATCTGGAGGCCGCTATGGGAGGGGAGTAGATTGGCATGGAAACAGGAGAGGAGTGACACCAGCAGTGGAGAAAGAGAGGTGGGCTGGCGCTGGTGTAAAAAGCAGAAGGAGAAAGGAGGGGGGTGGGTAGGGGTAGAAAAAAATCTTACAAATTAACATATGATGGGTTAGCAGTCTAAAATAGGGGGGGTGGAAACCTGCTATCCTTTTGCAAATTCTTTGTAATATGTCCATACATAGGTCCTAACCATTATTAGGCACAGGGGATTGTGGATTTAGTTATTTTCTTTTCTTTTATGTCCACCGATGTATGTTTTTGCAAATTTGGCTTCCCATATTGCGGGTATCAGCTTCTTATTTGTTCCTATAAGCGTTTGTGAGCTTTTTTACGGGGCTGTATTTTTTTTTGGATGCTTGGCAGTGTGATATCTGTAAACATTCCTAAGTTTTGTGAGTGTAACTAAGGACAATTAAGGTTTGGCATGTTTCTTCCCTAGAAGCAGTATTTTCAGGAGAGTATTACATGTATTTGATTTTCAGATTTGAAACATCCAGCTCTAATTTTTTCTGTTGTAATCCTTTAGACATTGAACATTTGCACTTTTTAGACTCATGTCACTTTTATTTATTAGGGTTAGAATAATTAAGCTTTGAAAGTTGCTTGTTTGAGCAATTATGTTTTGTATTTGAGTTGATCTAACGTGGTTTTAGGCTTAGAATTTATCTCTTTAACTATTTGAATTGATCCAACATTGATTAGGAAATTTGCATTACTACTTTCTTGACGCATTGCAGTCCAATTTAGATTGATTGCATGTGTTAACAGTTAGTAAAAATGTTTTATATTTATATTTTGAAAAAGGATTAGTTTAGTGTGTCTTAACAGCTTATACTATATATACACAATATAATTAATTCTATATAATGTGCCAATACTAAGAACATTAATAAGTTTTGTGTTATAGGTGGAATCTGAGTTGAAGACTGTGAAAATGAAAAGAAAACAAAGAAGGCTAACTGGTAGTGCAAGAAAGGGACCTCTCGTGAAGCCAGGCATGTAACTCAACTGTAAGCCTTGTATTTTTTGCAGTGTGTATTTGGTATTCAAAGTAAGCAAATTTTATTTATGTTTCATTATATAGTTGTTAAAAAAGTGAAGAGTTCTGGTTCGCCTGGTGATGTGACGAAAAAGTGCATAAACTTTGATAAAGTTGTTGAAGAGACTAGTGGAAAGGAAAGTTCACAGGCTTGTACGAGTCAACTTAGCAATGAATCTGCATGTCCTTTTAGTGAATTGGTAGATTTCAGCCTTAAAGGGCATGCTACACCTGACAGTGTGCCGGTTTGTGGGTCCAGTTCAAAACTGGCACTAGCAGAGACATCACCACAACCTTTGCAGGTCTATTGTTTCCGCAAGACAAGTCCTATCTGGGACACCTTTCCCACAATGAAGCAGCTCCAGGGGATTCCGCAGTATCCACATTTCAGGCCATTGGAGCAGGCTAGTGAGGAAATCCGTGAAAAAATGGCCATATCAATGATGATTGACTATGTTGATCTGGTGGATAGTGTGTACAATCCTCAATCTGCCATTTCATTGTGTGGTATGGACAAGAATGAGGTTCTTTTGAAAATTCTAGAACAAAATGGTTTTGACCTGAAAGAAGTGAAGTTGCGTATGCAAGCCTTGATAGAGGAAAAAGAACGCGAGGAAAAAAATAACTGTGAGAGAGTCTCCTTGGAAATGAAGCTCTTCGAAGTTGACAAGGCAAAGTCTCAGGTCGAATTAGAGCTGGATGCTATTGACAAGCAAATGAAGGAATTGGAGCAACGGAGGGCGCTGACCTCTAAGAGTAGAGAAGAATATGAATCTGAAGGCATAATGCTGCAGGAGAGGCTGAAGATGCTCCAAGATCGCGCTCCTGGAATGCTTGCTACATCCTGATCATTATGAAGTGTTTTGACAGCAGGTTTATCTGACCTTTTTTTGGCTTCTTTTATGGCTAGAACTCGTTGGTACTAATGTATAAATGACTAGTGTTTTGGTTGGAACTTCTCGTTATTGTATGTTTGCCAACATAGATTGTCACAGGTATGCTCAGATATTTTGTCAGGTGTTTTTTTTAATGGATTTTATTTAGATGATTAATTGGTTAGGTAGGGATGTTTTACCGTTCATTTCCTCTTGTTATGGCTTGAATAGGTTATACAGCAGTATTGCAATTTTGTCTTCTGAAAAAATAATCCAATTTAAGAATTGGCCATAATTTTTTTTTATCTTAGTTTTACGTCAAAACTTCCGTTGTTTTGATGTTTAAACAACATAAATAGGTCTCATAGTGCCATAAGGAAAGTCGTGGGGGAACTTTAGAGGTTTTGCATTGAAGCTATCCGTTTTTTCATCGCAGCTATTGGAACACTTTTGATGGGTTAATCGTGATGAAATTGAAATCATATATACATGTGTTTGTAGGGTTTGTTGGGAAAATAACGAAAATGCCACAAACTTTTTTTTTAATTTCTATTATACTTTAAGATATTTTTATAATATATTCACCTAGCCACCATTTCAAAATTTTATATTAAATTCAATATTACCCTTTTATAGTATGTATATCTACCCCCATTGTTATAGGAAATATTTTATATGCTTTGCGCTGATAGTGAGCCTTTATATGCTTTGCAATGATAGTGAGCTGAGCGTAAGGCTTTGCATGTAAAGCGTTTAATTTTTAGATCAATGATGCATAAGCTAGTGAATGTTAATGTAAATAATATTTATTCTAACATGTGTTAGTGTATGTGTTATCGATCTCGAACTCGAAAATAAACACTTTACTGGCGTTCCTTACGCTTGACTTACAATGAGCATGAAAAAGGCTTTCTATGTTATAGGTTCATTATGTCTCACCGTGGGAAGCTTTTTTCATGGCCCTTGTTCACCGTGAGCTGTGCGTAAGGAACATATGTGAAGTGTTTATATTCGAGATCGACAATGCACACTATAGCGCAAGTGGTACTTACGCTAATGTGCGTTAATGTATGCGCCGTTGATCTTAAAAATGAATGCTTCCTATGTATTCTTTATGTTCATAAAAAACGCTTCCCTCACCATGTTGTGGGTCACCGACATGTGGGTCTAATTTTATGGGTATATTATTTTGGGCTTTATGTGTCCATAGGTTGTAAATCTATCATAATGTGGGCCCATTGTGTTGTGTGCCCTGGATGTTGCGGTCTTACCATATCATGGTCCCACCATGTTACTCCCTTCATCATATATTAATAGATCTATTTGGTTTTTTAAAAAGAAATAAAAATAAATTATTTTATAAAAAACCAAATAGAGCTATCAATGTGGGATGAAGGGAATATTATTTTAAGATTACTTTTATTTTCATTAGAAATAAAAGAGTATTGTTGGTTTTTGATATTACCTCGCGCACCTCTCCTCTAGTAGTCCCATTGCGGCCTCTGACCATCTGTCCCGTCTCATCTTGAATTGGCCAAGGAGAAGAGGCAATTAAGAAGCTCATCGAAAGGGTATCAATTAAGAATTACGCTCGTCTCAATGTTGTAGACATATACACAATCCCTAAAATCTTTACTGCTGAAATAGATGCAATTCTCTTTGTATCCAGTAGAGGAAGATGCAATAACTACGAAATAGAACACATTATGAGATGGTAAAAGGGCATCCTCGCCCAAGCTTTTGACCTTCGATGATGATGAGCAAGCATTGTTCTTATGTTCTAGCTTAAAGACATGAAGTAAATATGATTCATGCTCACCCATCTCCCTATTCTTGATTGAATGGAATACATGTTACACAATGATCAATAGTTCCCCTTTTGGCGATTTGGCTAAAAGCCTATTGTAATGCATATGGCCACAAAGGAGTTGTTGCCGAACAATAAAGGATAATTGCTCTTTATGGTAGATAATATCTTATAAGGAAAGTAATATTTATACTATATTTTCTTTATACTATAGGCCTTACACCACTTTTAATTAGATAAGGAAGGTGGGTCCACTAACAACATGTATAAGCTTCTTTTCGAGAAGTAGCAATATCTTGTTCTACCTTCTACTTTCTTCACTTCCCAAGTGGACCCTCTTGGTCCAAAGAAAAGCATTGGTAAGGAAGAAGTAGAATTGCAAATGTTTTCTTTACCGGCTCTATGACCAATGTTTATGACCATGCTACATGGGGTATTCTAACTTAGTACATAAAAATTGCATTAGCGCGCGCGCACACACACACACACACTCACACACACACTATATTAGATGCAAGCATATTTAATAGTCCTTTTGTCCTAAATTAATAGCTCTATTTGACAACAAAGTTTGTTTCATATTAATAATTCTATTTTGTTCAATTTAATTGATTGTGTACTTTAAAAAGAATAACTAAGCTCATTTTAGGTTCTCATATATGTGGGTTCAGGGTTCAATAAAAACTACAATTTTTTCAAATGTAACTATTAATATAAGACTGAAGAAGTATGATATATAGAGGCTATGATCACCTTTATGTACCATTTTAAAAGCCTCATGTAGCATGGCCACATGGCCGGGTTGGTCAGGAGCCTGGTTAGGCTAGGGTTTAACTTAGAAGCATCTTTCATGTTACAAGCTTCAAAATGGAAAAATTGCTTCTGCTCATATTCTACTGCGGAAGGAACTCTTGAAGGGCCTGCTTAAAAGGGCAATAGACATGGTATGGTACCTAGGCGGGCCCTCTGGGATGTATCGGTCCCTGACGGCCCTATCGAGATAGGAGACGGCCGACGGGCAATACCTGCAGGTGGAGAAATTAGCTGCTTCCATAGCTGCCACCCTTCTCCATCCCCATGCCAGCACACCGTGCTGAAATAAACCACATTCAATAGTGTGGTCAGCCGCTTAGCTAGAAGGGACAAGAGGTCATCTGGCAGCTCGCTCTAGCAAATGCCATTTTTTTTTGTCAGAGAACAAAACATCAAGATTTTACAAGAAGGAAGAAATAGCCAAAAAGATGACCTTTTTTAAGTTCTCATTACAGTAGTCATGTATATATATTGAGTACCTTGTCCAACCTTGTAATCCAAGTGCAATCTTTACTTGGAACAAGTAAAAGACACAACTCTCTCCACAAAGGAAAAAAAAACTAAGAGTTACTTGCAATGCTTCCTTTGGATCATGATGGTTGATGGTTTAATTTTTGACCATGACTTCATTGTCAAATCCTAAAGGACGTAGTTTGTCCCTTCATTGAGGTCGGGGTCGTCAATCAGGGTCTCAGCCTCAATTTTGACGTTATTGTACTCTAAAAATTAAATGAAACTATTAGTGTAGAACGGAAGGAATACTGAATATTCTCTGTAGTGCTTTTTCTAAGTACCCATCCTCAAAGTGGTAAGCGATTCCCAAGGTGATGCAAGGTTATCAATCAAATCATGTTTCCATGGTCCACTGTGCTGTTTAGCATTTAAGCACTTCCTCTCTGAGCTAATTAGGCCTTTTACTTCAAAGTGCATCATTGAAACTCATAATGTAAGCAAAAGGACTAATGCCAAGCAGTATCTAACTTTTCCTTCTTTTTATTGGTGTCCCTTTGATGGAAAAGGTCACCATAAGGCTATATGTATGCCTAGTCCTTTCACTCACTTGTCTATCTTAAGGTTCCCTATCCATTCTTTACAAGAAGAGTGAAAAAGACTTGATATTATTTATAATTTGTACTATTATACACACACACACACATCATGTTAGTGAGCAAGGTACGTTTTTTATTTCTAAATATTAGTTATTTGCCTTATGCTTTATCCCTAAGTAATGATCCTATAAATTCATATGCATATAACATATGGTATTAGAGCCTTTTCACTTAGGAATAACATAAGTTTTAAGGTTTCAAGTTTTCTTCATTTTTTGGATTTGTGACAATATCATGATTTTCACTTGACTTTTGAAGTTTTGGTTTTATATTTAAATATCTGGATATGGATTCTATTAAAACTTATCATAAATTTCAAAGGTTTACGTGAATAACTGAAGTTTTTATTAACTTATTCATGATTTTGATTTAGAATTTTTTTTAAAAACCTCCAATTGACATTGATTTAATCTGGTTCATTCAATTAAATACCCGATTCAACCCTTTTAAGCCAGTTTATTGCTGATTTATATTCATTCACTCACATTTAGTCTAATTTCGCCTCTTTTGAGTTGAATAGCTTAATAATGTTGTGATTGATTCATGAACTAGTATGATTCTGATATACATCTTGCTCATTTGATATTAATATCATGACTTATTATCATGCAACTTTATTATCAAGATATTGTCATGTTTAAGTTATCGACTTGGAGTAGTGGTTTTAAATGTGAGCAGTCTGATTTAATCTCATTCGTTAGATTGATCTTGTTTGCCACCATAGTGGCTAGACCATGATAAATTATGAGATTGAATTTAAATTGCAAGTTTGGATCATGATGAGTGTAGTTATCCTATAGGAGACTACTACTTGTTATTGATTTAAATTAATGAGGAATTTTATATTTGATAAAACTACTAGCGTGCAAAAATCTCATCCCATAGAAGGGATTACAGCGATGCACTCAGTTTCTCAATAGGGTAGTTGAGTCTCGTAAGGATGAGAGGACTACTAGCATGTTGTGATTTTATCCCGCATGAGAGATTATAATGATGCACTTAGACTCTTGATAGAGATATTAAGAGAGGCATCTAGATCACCTTGGAAATCTGGCTGATGCTCATTTAAGCCAGATATTCAGTCTGTGTGAGCATGTGTATTTATTTTTGTCGCTTGGATTGCAACCATTCATTTAATGTTTAACCACATGTTCTCCATTAGAACTCTCACAGGAACCAATTTTAAAGAGTGGAAAGAGGATGTTGAGTTACAACTTGGCATTCATGATTTGGACATCGCCTTACATGAGAATGAGCAGCCTATGCCTACAGATGAAAGTACCAATAACCAAAAGGCTGAATATAAGTTATGACAGAAATCTAATCGTATTAGTATATTGCTTTTTATGACGTCCATTCCCCAATCCCTTAGAAGATATATTCCAAAGTGTGACAAAGCTAAGGACTTTTTGGAAAAGGTTGGAGACCACTTCTCCAATTCTGAAAAAGATGAGACTTGATGTTCGTGAGCACATTTTAGAGATGTCACACATTGCTTGGAAAATCAAGGAATATGGAGTGAATATTGATGAGAATTTTATTGTCCATCTTGCCTTTAATTCTTTCCCTTCTAAATTTGGCCCATTGAAGATAACCTATAATGCCTAAAAGGAGAAGTGGACCTTGAATGAACTAATCTCCATGACAGTTAATGAGAAAAAGTACTGTAATCAGGATAAGTTGCATTAATAAACATTAGAGGGTGAAAACATTGTGACTGCTGGTAAGAACTTTAATGGTCATCCCTATTGGAATAAGAACAGGAAGTAAAGTCAGCAGTTAAAGGATTCTAATTCTGACATCGGTAAAACCTCAGACCTCAAACTCTCAAAATAATAAAAACATAACTTATTTTTCCTACATGAAGAAGGGTCATGCTAAAAAGAAATATAGGAAGTTTAAAGCATGGTTAGAGAAGAAAAGTATTTCTCAACCTTTTGCGATTTTTGAATCTAACTTAGTAGATGTTCCATCATATACTTGGTGGATTGATACATGAGCTACTATTCATGTCTATAATAATAAGCAAGGTTTTCTAAGTCAAAGGAAGCCAAATGAGAATGAGAGATCCATTTTGATGGGAAATGGAGTTACGGCCAAAGTAAAAGCCATTGGAGTCTATAGATTAAAACTACATATTGGATATGTATTGGACCTACCTGATACAGTTTTTGTACCCTCCATTGCCCATAACTTGTTGTCTATTTCTATACTTGATGTTTGTGGCTACTCTATTAGCTTCATAAATAAATATTTTACATTATATCCTAGTTCTTGTATGATTGGAAATGGTTTCCTTAGATATGGTCTTTACCAACTAAATTTGTATGACTCCTCTAAGTCATTATCCTTAAATATTGGTGAAATAGTTGGCCTTAAACATAGACTCCAAAATGAAAACTCATCTACATTGTGGCATAGACGTTTAGGTCATATATCGAGGGATAAAATAGAGAGGTTAATAAAGGATGAGATTTTGTGCAATCTTGATTTCTTAGATTTTAGCACCTACATTAGGTATATTAAGGGGAAATGACCAAAACCCAAAAATTGCCACTAGAAAGTGTGCCTACTTTTGGAAGAAAAAGTTATTTCATCACTTTCATTGATGACTTCTCCTAATATGGTTAAATATTTCTTCTTCATGAGAAATCTTAAGCATTTGATGCTTTTAAAATTTATAAGGTTGAAGTTGAAAATCAACTTGATCAAAAGATTAAAGTTCAGATGTGATAGAGGTGGAGAGTTTTATGGAAGGTTTAATGGAATAGGGCAACATCTAGGACCATTTTCTCTTTTCTTACAAGAATGTGGAACTGTTACTCAATATAGTATGCCTGGAACCCCTGAGCAAAATAGAGTTGCTGAATAGCGTAATAAGACTCTTATGGATATGGTGTACAATATGATTGCAAATTATTCCTTACCGGAATCCTTATGGGTAGAAGCATTAAAGATAATTGCTTATATTTTGAACCGAGTGCCTTCTAAGTAAGTGACAAAAACCCTTTTTGAATTATGACATAGTAAGAAACCAAGTTTGTGGCACTTGCACATTTAGGTTATGCAGCTAAAGCTGGGCCTTATCACCCTTAGGAAAAGAAGAATGACTCTAGAATCATAAGTTGTTTCTTTATTGGTTACCCCAAAAAATCCAAAGGTTATTAGTTCTATTGCCCAAGTCATTCCACCCGAATCATTGAAACTAGAAATGATAAATTTTTGATGGATGATACCATTAGTGGGAGCAGTTCTCATAGAGAGGTCATCTTGGACGAACCTCTTTCATTACCTCCATCAACACCGACTACTTTAGAACATCCTCATCACTAGGGGAGAACCATAATCAACTAGAAGATGACATAAAATAACCAATTGATGATGAATCTCTAAGGATATCTAAAAGGCAAAGGAAATTGATAATTTTCGATGATTTTATGGTAGACTTACAGGAGCCAGATTATAATATTGGGATTGAGGATGATCCTTCTTATGTCAGAGAGGCCCTATCTAGTGTAAACACTAAAAATTGGAAGGAAGCTATGGTGGATGAATTGAAATCGATGAAGCAAAACCAAGTTTGGCAACTTGTAGAATTACTTGAAGGTCTTCAACCCATCAACTGCAAATGGGTATTTAAGACAAAACGTGACTCAAAGGGCAAAATAGAAAGATATAAAGTAAGACTTGTTACAAAAGGATATACACTTTCTCTCTAGTTTTAAAGAAAAATTCACTTAGAGTGATTATGGCTTTTAGTTGCTCATTGTAATATTAAATTATATTAAATGGATGTCAAAATAGCCTTCTTGAATGGAGACTTAGAAAAGGAAATGTACATGGAGTAGCTAGAATGTTTTGAAAAAGGAGGGAATTCAAATTTGGTTTGTAAGCTCCAAAAATCTATTTATGGATTGAAGCTAGTATTCAAAAAATGGTACTTGAAATTTCACCAGATTATCTCTTCTTATGGATTTAAGAAGAATGTTGTTGATGAATGTGTATATTCAAAGTTTGAAGGGAGCGATTTTATATTTATTGTTTTGTATGTGGATAATATCCTTCTGGCTAGCAGTGACATTCGTCTTTTACAAAAGACTAAGGAGTTCCTATCACAAAATTTTGAGATGAAAGACATTGGGGAGACATCTTTTGTGGTTGGAATAGAGATACATTGTGACAGATAATGTAGTCATTTTGGTTTGTTTCAAAGGACTTATATTGACCGTGTGCTAAAGAGATTTAAGATGGAAACTTATTCTCCATGTGAAACTTCTATTTTAAAAGAAGACAAATTTAGCTTAATGCAACGTCTAGAAAGCGAGGTTCAGAAATCTCATATGCCAAGTATCCCCTATGCATCTATTGTTGAGAGTCTCATGTATGCTCAAGTTTATACTCGCCAAGATATTGCTTTTGTTGTAGGCATGCTTGGTCATTATTAGCATAATCTTGGTATGGTTCATTGGAAGGTTGCAATGAAAGTCTTGTGATATCTTCAAGGCACTAAAGATTTCATGCTCACATTTAGGAGATCAGAGTCCCGTTGAGGGATATTCTTACTTAGATTTTACTAGTTGCATTGACAGTAAGAAATCCACTTCAGGTTATGTCTTCATGATGGCAGGAGGGGCTATTTTGGAAGAGTTCTAAACAAACTGTTGTAGCATCTTCCACTATAAAGGCAAAATTTGTGGTTTGTTTTGAGGCCACTAAGGAGGTTATTTGGTTGCGAAACTTCATTTCAGGGATTGGGGTTGTTGACTCCATTCCCAAGCCACTGAAAATTCATTGTGACAACTCCGCACCTGTACTCTTCTCTAAAAATGACAAGAGTTCAACCAGATCAAAGCACATAAACATTAAGTATCTTGTTGTTAGAGAAAGAGTAGAGAATCATCAAACTTTATTGAATACATTAGCACTGACAAAATGTTACCCAATCCTTTAACAAAAGGCTTACCCCTTAGAGTGTTTAAACAACACTCATATGGTATGGGTGTAAGAGCTTCTTTTGTATATTTGTCTACATACATTTTGTAATGATAATTTTGACTTAAGAACCACATTATGTTTGATTTAGTTAAAGAAGCCTACAATTAATTATGGTTATTTTGTTGCTCTTCATTTAGTTTTTGAAGTAGCAATAAACTCTTTGAAGTTTGAACTACTTGTAACATTTATGTTCAAGCCACACTAACTCCATTCAAAAGTCATGTTAGTAGGGTTATTTATATAGTAACCATGCAAGTCCTAGCATTGTATAAATGAGTGCTTTGACTACCTTGATCCTTATTGGCTGTAACGGCCTATTACCCCTTCTACAACTAAGAAGTTTTTTTTTCAAAAATCGTGAGCTCACATGATTTGTAAACTCCAAATTTCCAAAATTTTATTATTTGTTTTATTTCTTCAACCTTTGTGGGTTCAAATGGGAGTATACATTATGACATGTTCTCACCTTTGTGAACAAGTGGGAGAATGTTGGTGTGTCCCCACATGTGGATCCCATTCAAAACCCAAAAGTTATTTGGAAATGAAAAGTCATGTTTTGCATTAATTGAAATGAAAATTCAGAATTAACTTGGCCTGTTATGAAGGGGTGTGTGTGTGAGGCCATTTATTGGTGTCCCTTTGATGGGAAGGGTCACCATGAGGCTATATATATGCCTAGTCTCTTCACTCACTTGTCAATCTTAAGGTTCCTCATCCATTCTTGATAAGAAGAGTGAAGAAGACTTGGTGTTATTCATAATTGGTGGATTCTCTCTTATATATATACATCATATCAAGTGTGCAAGGTACACTTTTTATCTCTAAGTATTATGTTATTTGCCTGATGCCTTTATCCCTAAGTGATGATCCTAAAAATTCATTTACACCTAACAAAACTAAGAGCATGTTTAATTTAATCTTGCAAGTATTGAGCCTGATTTTACTATGAATCACTTTGATCCTCCCAAGCACCAAAGGATGAGTACCAAGGCTACTCGAGTCCACAATTCATGTCATCTTTCTTACCTTTGAGGATGTTAACATAGAACTCTGTTTCTTTAATTTAGTGTTATTATATATGGTTAAGCTTCAATAAGCACTATAACTTCTATCCCATTGATTATTTAATTCATGTTCGACCTGGCTGGCCACATGTGCAAACCGAACCAAGCCAAGCGGTGGTGCATGTGTGTGGGTTAGCCCACCTAGGTCTATGGGTCTAACACGTAACTCCCCTACAAAAGTGGAGTGGCCTAAGGGCCTAACTTATTTCTTATATACTAACACCATCACTATTTTTTAGGCAATGTAGGACTATTCACAACCTTCAACCAATTCACATGTGTGATTCTCATTTACTTGAAAGTGGGCTTGGGCTCCCAATACTCAAATGAGCTTAGCCCATATATTCACTTTCTAACAATCCCCCCACATGAATGAGAATTGGCTAGATAACTATGCACAATAATGCAGATAAAACATGAGAGCAAATATTGAAAAGTTCGTGTATGGGGAAGGTAGCTTTCGGCTTTGAACCTTCCCTTATGAAAACTATCAGGTCTACTAACTAATCAGTGAACATGATGTCTTGAACTATTCATATGTTTATGTAAACCAAGACAATAGAATTAACATAGTCACTTCTCAGAGCAATGTGATTTTCATGATTGTGTTCATTTCTGCAATGAATAAACTTGGTTTTAATGAATGCTCTAGAAGATTTAGCCTTAAAATCCTCATAGAACTGCTTCACACTTATATAGGTGATTCTTAAGTGCGATAAATTCAAATTCTATTATGGATCTCACTATGCACATTTGTTTAGAGGATTTCCAAAACACTACTGCACCTCTAAGATTAAAGACATTTTCACTTGTAGATTTTGAGTATTTTGTATCAGATATCCAGTTTGCATCACAGTAACCCGCTAGTTCTACTAGATACCTTGTATAATACTATCTGTAGTTCAAGGTATATCTTAGTTATCTAAAAATGCTGATTGCAGCCTTCCAGTGGCCTGCCCCTGGGTTAATATTATTGTTATGGCCGCCATTTCCCATAATAATATAATCATAATATCCTCGTCCGACACATGTAAATTTCCACGCACGTACCAAATGTGACGGTTGTCAATGCAAAAACAATATCGGATTTATCAATTCTCATTCTAATCATTATCATAAAAATGTAATGGAGTTATTACACAACCATAATTACTAACTAACACACTTAACAACGCGCAAAATTATTACACATGCCAAGGACCACTGTGCATAGAGCCGATAGTTTATACAAAGTTAATTAAATCTCTTGGTGCATCATGCCTTTAAACATCAGTCACACAAATAATTACACAAGTTAAAATTATTCAGAAATCCCTTCCACTTCCACTTGCTGAAACACCCATAGGGGGTGGGTGAGTATTTGTATACACAGTAGGTTGAGTTAAAATCTAAAGTGATGCTAAGAAGCAAACATTCAAAACCCTTTATAATCCCTTTCACATAATCTTTTATCCATAGTAAAGCACCCGAAAAATAAATTAGTTTAGAAACAAATCAAATCCACAAGCTCGAATCCAAATGACATCAAATCTACAAGCTCAATTCCGAATCACATCAAATCCACAAGCTCAATTCTGAATCACATCAAATCCACAAGCTCAGTTCTGAAACATCAAATCCACAAGTAGTGATACCCAATGGCCTACCCCCGTACTCATGGGGCAATGGGGGACCACTTAGGGAAGAAGTTTTCCCATGATATTCCACCCTATGCGTGCCACGTGCTGATTATTTTTCTCAGTGTGCATCAAAAATAGTGTATGTAACCAAAACACTAAATGACATGCACAGAATCAATTCACATAAGTGTACGTAACCAAAACTCTAAGTGGCACATGCAAAATCAATTCACACATAGTATCTTTTCTTAAAACAAGTCATTCATAAAATTAACACTAGGCATGTGTTTAGAGTTTAAAACCACTACCTTGCTTCCTGCGAGAGAACAAAGACAAAGCACCAGACTCCAAGAACTTAGGTGTCACGTTTTTAGGTCATTGAGGTCTCAAACAAAAAAAATAACCCCTCCACAATGTCAGGCATGCATGATTTTATGTAAGGATGCCTCTTGAACAGCTTAAATTAGACTTAAAATGACTTAGAATGAGAGAAACGAAGTTTCGGGAGTGGGAGAGAGAAAAACTAGCAAAAAATGAACCCACATGTGTTTAAATAGGCATGGAAGGTAGTTTCGGACACCACGCATCACGCAGAGTGTGTAATGCATGTCCCAAGTTGCATGCAGAGCGTGATGCATGTCTCACCGCACGTTGCGTGTTGGATGCGTGCCTCCCAGGCCCGTCGCCCCCGCACCACGGGGTGCACATTCTGTGTGTCCCATAAGGGGCCGGCGATGCGCGTGACATGTTCACTGCCATTTGCCTGATGTTCAATACTGGCCCATGTGCATTGCATGGGATCCGAATGTGTGTCGCGAGTCTAACGCGATAACTATTTTCTATTTATTATTATTTTTAGAATATTTCAAAAACTTTAAACACGCATGATTTTCTCTCCTGGGCTATGATTTATGCGCTCTTAGTACTGATGGGCTCATGTCAACGTGCCCTAAAAAGAGAAACCCCACTTGGGTAGGTTATTGCTCAATTTATAAGTAGGTCCCACCCATGTGGCACGCTTCTTGGGGCCGTAACTTTTGGCTATGGTGTCTGATTTGAGTTGTTCCAGACCCGTTACACTTGTCTTTATGTGCTCTATCAGATCATTACAAAAACTCATAGAGTAATTTTTTTTAATTAATTATAAATTGATAAAAACTTGACTATAAGCGTTATTATAGACAGAAAATCATATCCAAAAATTAGGGTTGTACAATTATATCTACTTAGTTTACTTATTGAGTATGCTATATCCAGTCTCGTATAAATCATTATGTTATTGAGACTACCAATAATTTGGGAGTATTGAAGTTGAGATATACTCTCAATAGTGGTTTTGCAAGTAAAATGTTTTGACACATGTTAAAACATTTTGACAAATGTATCTAAGTGTTGTAGCATACATGTCAAAATATTTTGACATATGTGCCATCATGGCCAAACACATTGTTAATCTCCTTTCAGCTCCCTCTTGATGACTTGTCGATTTTGATCCATTGGTCCCAAGTGTTTTCTTTTTCTTCTATCCACTCACCTTGCTAATTAGTACGATGATATTTCAAACATTTCACTACAAAAAAGACTATTAGCGACGCAATATAAAGAATCGCTAAAAACTACTATTTGTGACACATATAAAAGTATCAAAGAATAACCATTAGCAATGCTTTTTAAAAAGCACTACTACTAATGGTACTATTGGCGACACTTTTAAAAAATGTCACTATTAGTACTACTTGCGACACTTTTAAAAGCGTCACAAATAGTACTTCTATTAGTGACACTTTTGTAAAAGCATCACAAAAACTGATACTATTAATGACATTTAAAAAATGCGTCACAAATAAAATAAGGTTATTTGCGACACATTTTAAAAATCCCAAATAGTAGCTATTTGTGACGTTTTTATAAAATCATCGCTAATAGTGCTACTATTTGTGACGCTTTTTAAAAAGCGTCTCTAATAGTTTTATTTTATTTAATATTAAAATTTTAAAAATATAATATATAATTAATAAATATTAATTTTTTAAAAGCCAAATATAATATATTTAACTTAATATTTATTACTTTAATATATAATATATAATAAATATAAAAATTAAATAAAAACTTCCTACTTTCTCCCGAGTTCTCCTTAGAGCTAGGGTTCACGTTTATGCGTGTGATTGAGAGAGAGAAAGTGAAGAGAGAGAGAGAGTGGAGAAAGAGAGTGAATATAGAAATATAAAGAAGAGAGTAGAGAGAAGAGAGTGTGAAGAGAGAGAGAAGGGGGTGACGAGAGAGAGAGAGGAGGGTGACGAGAGAGAGAGAGAAGAGAGAGGGGAGAGGGAAATAAGTGAGAGAGAGGAGAGAGAGAAAAGAGAGTGAAGAGAGAGAGGAGAGAAAGGAGAGAGAGGAGAGAAAGGAGAGAGAGTGAAGAGAGAGAAGAGATAGAGAGAGGAGAGAGATAGGGAGGAATTTAATTTAATTTTTTAGATTTTTATTAAATATTATATTTTAAAAATAATTACAAAACAAATAAAAATGTATTAGTGACACATAGGAATTTGCATCGCTAATACCTTTGTATACGACAATGTATTGTTGATATAAGATATAATTAAATAAAACTAAACAAATTAAATTTCCCTACTCTCTACCTTAGCCTAGGCTCATGTTGACACGCATGGGGGTGAGAGAGAAAGACAGATAGATCAGAAAGAGGAGAGAGAGAAGAGGGGGAGGAGAGAGGGGGAGGTTGGGAGAGAGAGAGGAGATAGAGAAGGGAGAGAAGTGAGAGAGGGAGAGAGAGAGAGGAGACATAGAGAGAGGTTGAAGAGAGAGAGGAGAGAGAAGAAAGATAGGGAGGAATTAAATTTTAATTTTTTAGATTTTTTTATTAAATATTTTATTTTAAAAATAAAAAAAGAAATAAAATAAAAATACTAGTGATGCATAGGAATTTGCATCACTAATACCCTAGGTATTAGCAACGCATACGACTATGTGTCACTAGTACCCTTGCGTCACTAATACATTTATTTTATTTTATATTTATTATTTTTAAAATATAAGATATGATTAAATATTCTTAAAAAATCAAAATTAATTTCCCCTACTCTCTCATCTCTTGTCCTCAGAGTCGGGCTCATGTTGACGCACGGGGGAGAGAGAAAGAAAGAGAGATAAAAAAGTGGAGAGTGGGAAGAGAGATTAGAAAGTGGAGAGAGGGAAGAGAGAGAGAAGCGAGAGGAGGGAGGGAGAGAGAGGAGATAGAGAAGAGAGATGTGAGAGAGGGGGAGAGAGAGAGGAATCGTGATCAGTTGGTGAAGCTTCACTAGCATAGCCATTGGTGAAGCAACGCTAGCCAATTAGTTATTAAAAGCACGTGAGACCACGTGATTGCAAAGTTTTAGTTCACACACAACATTACTTGCTTCTCCTTTTCTATGTTACTTCCTTCTGCTTTTCTAGGACAAAATTTTCTCAATGGGGCAGTATTGTTGGACCACGCCTTAGAGGGAACAGGGACAACCTCCTGTGACAAAGGTGGAAAAGCGGTACTTTGAGAGGCAGGGAGAACAATAGACAATAATTTTGGAAACACGGTGATGGCTGATGTAGTCGTGTTGTTAGATGATGGTGAAAGGCCAACGGAGGTTGAGAATATGCATTTGGGTGGTGGTACCAGCGGCTAGGATTGAAGACAGATGTAACACCCCGACCTGGAAACCTGATCCGGACCCAAGGTCATATTAGGAAAACAGAATCAGAGTATATTAAATAATGACAAAAAAAATAAAATCCAAACTGACCAGGAGCTGCAGACTTTGTGTTTGAGAGTCGAAATGTTCTTCGACGCACTATGAGCTTTAGTGCTTTGTTGCGCGTAGGTAAGAAGAAACCTAATTTTATAACTAATTTGGAACAGGCCAACGTTATCTACCATTGGTTGCCTATGTATGTATTGGATACCATCCACGATATTATTCCAATAGGATCAGATTCAAACGTAGTTCTGCCTAACGGCTAATACATGCATCAGACATCACAAAATCATATATGATAAAATACGTATATCCTTATATCTGAATATATCATTTGGAGTTAAATAAAAATCTTATAAATCATCGGAGTCAAACGAAATCCAATAAATCAACGAAATACACATCTCACATAAGTGAGTAGAACACTAAGAAAATTACACATCCCACTCTATCATAGAGCGGAGCATAATACACAATAGAGCATATTGGGTCATATGAGTATCAGATCGTATTAGATTTCATTCGACCAAACCGATCATATCAGATCAGATCGAAGTATATCAGATCACAATAGAGCATTCCAAAGTAATTCGGATCACAACAGAATATATCAAAGTAGATCGAATAGGAACACATCAGTATATATTAGATCATAGCAAATTATATTACAAATTAAGACGTGTATGCATTTAAATTATATTAAATTAGAAGGTCAGAAAAGCTTACTCCCTTATAGTAGTTCCAGAAGTGGCAACATTTGGAGTTGCTTGTTTCCTCAGGGCATCTTCCATTTCAAGTCTGGAGCTGGCAGGCAGAACCTCCTCTAACTCCGGAATACTTTTTTCTTTTCGTGCCCGTAGGCTACAGACAGAACCTCCCCTTACCCAAGAGACACTTCTTGCTTTCCGCCCTCGTAGGTGGTGGACAAAACCTCCCCTTGTTCGGAGACACTTCAACCTTCCCATGCCCATAGGCAGTGAATAGAACCTCCCCTTACCCAGAGATACTTCACCCTTCACGTGCCCGTAGGCAGCGGACAGAACCTCCCCTTGCCCGGAGACACTTCACATGCCCATAGTTGGCAAACAAAACCTCCCCTAGCTCCAAAGACACTTCACCCTTACGTGCCAGTAGGCAACAGACAAAATCTCCCATTTTCTGGAGAAACTTTACCCTTCACGAGCTCGTAGGAGGCGGACAAAACCTCCCATTGTCTAGAGACACTTCACCCTTCCCGCGCCCATAGGCAGTGGATATAACCTCCCCTTACCTAGAGATAACTCACCCTTCATGTACTCGTAGGTGGTGGACAGAACCTACCCTTGCCCGGAGACACTTTACCCTTCACATGCCCATAGGCGGCGGACATAACCTCCCCTTGCCCTAGAGACACTTCACCCTTCATGCGCTCGTAAGTGGTGGACATAACCTCCCTTTTTCCAGAGAAAATTTACCCTTCACGTGCTTGTAGGCGGCGGACAAAACCTCCCCCTGCCCTGGAGACACTTCACTCTTCGCACGCCTGTATGCGGCTGACAAAACCTCCCTTGCCCCGGGGCATTTTCCCCATATAGGGTCACGAACTCGAGGAATAGATGCTTCTATTGCGTAGAACACCCTCAAATTAGTTAAGAACACCTTTTGAACGGAAGAAAACAAATTAAAATAGATTCAGAACGACTCTAGAAACTATCCCAAAATTTTGAACAAAAATGAGAATTTATAAGAAAAAGTGTGCGAGAGTATGGTGGAAATGGAATACGCGCGCATTGACACGCGCCACATGTTAAGCTCTAAATGGCCAAAAATTGAAGTCGGCACCGCTGCGTGCGGATGCCACATGTCGTGCAATTTCGCAAGTATGTGATGCGCAGTCGCGGTTTCGCACGCGCGGCACGCGCGGCTTGGCTCTGTTTTGGCTTCGGTGTTGTTGATGTCAACTATTTCGTCTTTTCTTTAATATTTAATTTATTATTTTAATTAAATACAATTCTATTTTTAAAATGCGATAACTTCTTATCCCAAAGTCGGAATGGTGCATTCTTTGTACTGATGGACTCATATCGATGAGACCTTCCAAACTAGACCCCACATGGTTATCTCCCACTTTTAAAGTGGGTCCCGTCCATGTGGCATGATTTCCAAGGTCGTAACTTTCATTCCCAACCCTCATTTTATGTGTTCTTTGATTCGTTGCACTCGTTACTTCAAGCTCTAACCGGATATGAGAATTTCATCCCTTAAAACCCTTTAAAATTTAACTAAAATTACATAATTATCCCTAACTTTCTTGGGTTAAGTGTAATCGGAACACAAGATGTCACAACAAAGGACTGCAGGAGGGGCAGTGGGACTGTTGGCCAGTCGCTAACGACAGGGAGGCTGAGGATGCTATTTGTGAATCCTATTTCTGAATTCAACTCTTGCCTCAAACAACTCTATTGTAGATGGGAGAAGAATGGCGGGTAAACACTGAGCTACATGTTTCTTATGTTGGACTCTAGTTATGCCCTTCCTGGCCACGTCTAGTACATGTAGAAAATTTGTAAACAAGCTTATGAGTCTTGTTGTCATTATGCAGAAAGAGGGTAATTTTCTCAATTGAGAATATTATGGAATAGAGGAGGCTCAGAGAGTAGAAACCCATATCACAAATACAAAAATTACTTGTGATGCGTACTGGCGGCCAATCACAAGTGAAGGATTGAAGACGTTGTCGGAGGGGCTGGGCTTGACTCGCGGCTTTGAAAGCTTCTCTTTTCTTCACTTGTGCTAGATGAGAGAAAGGTTTTAACATAGCATAAGGAAGAAGGGTTTGTTAGGATAACTTTAATCATGGGCTCATTGAGAAAATTTTGGTAGTGTGGCAAAGGAGAAGCAAGTAACATTGTGTGCAAATTGACACTTTGTAGTCATGTGGTCTCACGTGCTTTGAAGAAAGAGGGTAGAGAGTGTAGCAAGAGAGGAGAGAGAGTAGAGAGAGATAGGGAGGAATTCAATTTTGATTTTTTATATTTTTTTATTAAATATTATATTTTAAAATAATAAAAATAAAATAAAATAAAATGTATTAGCTACATAGGAATTTGCATTGCTAATACCCTAAGAATTAGCAATGCATGTGCATAGGCATCAATAATAAAAAAGGTAGTAGAGACATTTTTTCCTATGCGTTGCTAATACATTTATTTTATTTTATATTTATTATTTTTAAAATATAATATATAATTAAATAATCCCAAAAAAGTTTAAAATTAAATTCACCTATTCTCGTTCTTAGAGCTAGGGCTCACGTTGACGCATGTGTGAGAGAGAGGAGAGAGAGATCAGAAAGAAGATAGAGGGAAGAGAGAGAGAGGAGAGAGTGAAGAAAGAGAGGGTAGAGAGAGAAGAGATAGCGGGAGAGGAGTGAGAGAGAAAAGAGATAGAGAGAGGGTAGTGAGAGAAGAGATAGAGAGAGGAGAGAGAGAAGAGATAGAGAGAGGAGACAGAGGGTAGAGAGAACGAAGAGAAGATAGTGGGTAGAGAGAGGAGAGTTAGAGGAGAGAGTGTAGGGAGAGGGAGGAATTTAATTTTAATTTTTTTAGATTTTTTATTAAATATTATATTTTAGAAATAATAAAAAATAATAACATAAAAGGTATTAGTGACACATATTCTATGTGTCACTAATACAGAGGGTAGTAGCGACGCTTATTTTATTTTTATTTATTATTTTTAAAATATAAGATATAACTAAACAATTGAAAAAAAATAAAATAAAATTCCCCTACTCTCTCCCTGATCGTCCTCACAGCCAGGGCTTGTGTTGACGCATGTGGGAGAGAGGAGAGAGAGAAAGAGAGATCAGAAAGAGGAGAGAAGGAAGAGAGGTGAAGAGAGAGAGGGTAGGAGAGAAGAGTGAAGAGAGAGGGTAGAAAGAGAAGAGATAGGAGAGAGAGGGTAGAGAGAGGAGATAGAAAGAGAGGAGGGGAGAGGAGAGAGAAAGGTGAGGAGAGGAGAGAGAGGAGAGAGAGGAGAGGAGAGAGAGTGAGGAGGGAGGTGAGAGAGAGAGAGGAGGAGAGGGAGAGGGAGAGGGAGAGGGAGAGGGAGAGGGAGAATAGAAGAAAGAAGAGAAGATAGAGATGTTTTTTAAAAAATAATAGTATTTGCAACGCTTATGGATAAGCATTGCAAATGGTGCACTTTTTGCGATCATTATCTATAAGCGTCATAAATATTGCACTTTTTGCGTCCCAAAATATCTATAAGCGTCATAAGCAATTTTTGATGCTTAAGGAAATGTCACGGATAAAATATTTATTAAAAATATTTATTAAAAATGCCACGCATGTGCCAGCCAAGCAACTGGCGCCTATATGGCTTTTTAAAAATTTTTAAGTTGATTTCATCATTTAGAAGGACGAAATTGGTTTTAAGCTGATTTCATCCTTCTAAATGATGAAATTGGTTTAAGACCACTTGACCCAATTTTGTCGTTCTGAAGTTGATTTCGTCCTTCTGAACAACAAAATTTCCACACTTATCCCATTTTGGCATTCAGTTGGTAAAAATGCTGATTTCGTCCTTCTAAAGGACGATTTCATTCGAAACATACACAATTGCATTCATTCCACCCATTCTATGCATAACAAATATAACATTAAAGTACATTATAGACAAGTATCAAATATGTTACATCACAAGTTGAAAAAATGTTTAGTTTAAAATAAACATATAAAAAAGGTAATGTCATAATCTCCTACGTCCTCAACCTCATAAACATATAAACCTTGTCCTTGACGGTGCTGTACGAGCTCCTAGCTCCGGCTGGCTTCGGCTCGAGCTTGGGCTGTGGCTCGGGCTCAGCATAAGTAATAGATGGTACAACACAAGCTGACCGATGCCATCTATAATATAAAATTGGATCTGGCACATGTGCAGTGACCAAAAAAGATGAACCTCGAGGAGAGCTATACGCTGTTGATGAAGATGGAATATTAGGGAATGAAGAGTGCATCAGCTGCGTCTAATATGATGCACTGACTGAAGCAGTGGTAAGCTACGAAGGACATCATCATGCTCTCTAAGCATCGACTGACATGATGCTGAAAAGTCCTCGCGCGAAGTACAGGTGTTAAATGCGTCAGTCAAATGCGCATGCGTACATCGAACTAGATGAAGCTATAAAAAAATAAATTAAATATTAAATAAATAATTAATTAACAAATAAGAAAATAATATATGCCCCAATTAACAAAGTTGTACTTACCAGAGCTGCCTCAGATATGTCATCTCGCAATGTCGATAATATGGCAGCTTTGGTAAGTACCATCTCCCCTATGATAACAGTGGCTCTCCTATCCTCCCATCGAGCGATATATGACACATGATGTAAAGTCCAGTTGGCAATATGGCAGCCCTGTCAAGTGATACGATGGACCAACTTGATCGTAGAAGGTGGGACCCCTTCTCTAGGTTAAACTGAAGCATTACAAGATCCGGCACATACATCTCGTAACATATCAGCGGAGTTCGAGATAGCCAATGACCGTCAGTGCGTAGAGGAATTTTTTAGTTTAGTTTAATATGTCCTCTGAGTAAGGCTGCCAAATAACCTATAAAATATATAAAGATAGTTTAGTTTAAATAACGACAGAATTTTTTAAAATAATTATATAAAAAGTTCAACACGACAATAAAATTACCTGGTATGGCCGCTGTAAAAAACTCCCCTCTGTACAAGGAGTTAAATTTAAAAAATAAGTTCAGCATATGTACATAAAACATTGCTAAATACAACCTATCTCAGCAAAGTGTAAGTGCTCCAACAACAAATATTAAAATTAAAGAATTATACGTGACCAAAATACCATTTCTCAGCACTGCCCGCATGTACGTGGCTGCTCGTGGTATCTGCAAATAACTATCTTTGTAGCATCGGCTGTCCATCATGGATGTGGCAGTTCTATTAGGCTTCGCATCAATGGACATCCTGTGACGGGCACGACAGGAGGAGCTCATGTGGACATACAGTCTTACAGGAGTTTTGAGAGCTCCCAAATGAAACATCTGTGTCTCTCAACAAGAGCTGTCAATAAAGGCCGATTGAGACGGACGTACTGTAGATGAATGAAATGGCCAAATCCCGCTCGCTCGATATAAGATATTTAAAATTTTAAAATTATAACATAGCGTATATCGTCCAAATTTTTTTTTTTTTAAAAAAGAACCTCCTCTCCAAATAGCAGCAGACCTCCTGCTGTACGAGTAAAGAAGCGTCACTAGCGTCACTCTGGCCTAGCCCATATCATTAATCGTAAGGAACATATGTGCTTATAGCTAAAATAATACATTTATATAAGTAGAAGATGTGTAAAATAGTGATGCCTGGATTGACCGCTTTGCCTACACAGCGATAAGGTGCGAGCATGTCAAGTATGCACATATAAGTATGCATCGCAACATTTACCATAACCTTTCGGGCACGAATTGATGTCACTTCGTACTGACCCCTGTTGATCCTATTAACTACTCCCCAATTTTTCTTGTTTCCACTCTGGGAGTATACGTGGCCATGGAAGAGGCGGCAGAAGATCGTTTAACAATGTACATGATTCCATTAAGACGCTATTTAAACTTTCAGCCGTATTTGTAGTCGTTATGCTAAATGTCATAAAACCACCGTGGGCAAGGGACCACTATGCAAGATGTTTTGTCCATTTTAGAATCAAACTTTGTGAGTGTATCATTTTTGAACTCCTTATGTCGATCTAAAATAATGACGATGTTCGTCATGCCCATCAGTACATGATTCCATTAAGAACCATTCTCCATCTTCCTTCCCGACAAGCCCGAATGCAAGAGGAAATAACTTATTGTTTCTAAAGATATAAGAGCATACAAGTGAGTGACATCAACACTAATCATAGGGATGCAATGTCGAAACCCTGCTATAGACGGCCCAAATGCCCAAAATAATTGTTTAAATCTCCTACATATGCCACCATCTGCACGATGTTCTTCATCATCCTCTAAGCGGTAGTAGGTGCTATGATTTACTTCTTGCACCGCCCTTAGGTATATTGGCAACAATTTATATGATTCTACTTAATCTCCATAAATAGCCTTGATCGCCATATTCCTTGCTACCCATGCTCTCTTATAAGATATGTCAACATGATACTTCTCCTTCATTCGTTAAATAATTTCCCCTGGTGTGAGAGTTAATTCGGCTTTGATAGTGGGCATTATGACCTTCGAAAATAAAGGAGGCACTACACTGCCTATGATCCGTGCTAAGTTGGGCATTCCGACATGAAGTACCCACCACCCTTTTTTTATTGAGCCATGCACTCTCCAAGGGCTTGCCATCAATGCACTTCACTGTACACTCTGACAAATTTGTTCGTACAACCTTGTATTTGACATGATTTTGAATGGAAAACTCCTGCAAGGCACAAATGCTTCTTTATTCGGCCAACATATAAACATTGCATATGTAGGGGGGATGTCCACGATGAAGATATTGATGAAAATGAGGCTAATGAAGGTGGAGATAATATTGACGAAGTAAGTGGAGAAGATTCTGACATGAATAAGAAGGGGTCAGAGGTGAAGAAAACGCTCAATCGATGGTTGACGGCGAGGGGGATGATGCAGTAGACAATGCTATTGCTGCAAATGATATGAATGGGGATGATGAAGAGCCACCATACTATGAACAAATCACAGATGATGAGATAGATGGGACAGTTAATTCTACAATGGAAATATGGACCAACAAAATGAAGATGAGTTATATGTTGGCCGCATCTTTGAGAATAAAGAAGCATTTATTACAGCCTTGCAGGAGTTTTTCATTCAAAATCATGTCGAATATAAGGTTGTACGAAGACATTTTTTAGAGTATACAGTGAAAGTGCATTGATAGCACTTGCCCAAGAGAGTGCATGGCTCAATAAAAAGGGGTAGTGGGTACTTTAAATTGAAGACATACAAAGGTGACCACATATGTCGGAATGCCCAGTTTAGCACAGATCATAGGCAGTGTAGTGCCTCCTTTATTTTCGAAGGTCATAATGCTCGCTATCAAAGCCGAATTAACTCTTACACCAGGGGATATTATTCAAAGAATGAAGAAGTATCATGTTGACATATCTTATAAGAAAGCATGGGCAGCAAGGAATATGGCGATGAAGGCTATTTATGGAGATTGGGTAAATCATATAAATTGTTGCCAATGTACCTAAGGGTGGTGCAAGAAGCGAATCCTAACACCTACTACCGCTTAGAGGATGAAGTACATCGTGCAGATAGTGGCATATTTAAGCTATTATTTTGGGCATTTGGGCTGTCTATAGCAAGGTTTCGACATTGCTTCCCTGTGATTGGTGTTGATGCCACTCACTTGTATGACAGATACCCTGGTGGTGCTCTTTATGGCTATAACGGCTATAGATGGAAACAATGAGTTATTTCCTCTTGCATTTGGGCTTGTCGGAAAGAAAGATGGAGACAATTGGAAATGGTTCTTAATGGAACTGAGGATCATGTACTGATGGGCATGATGAACATCGTCATTATTTCATATCAACATAAGGGGCTTCAGAAGGCCGTGCCTGAGGTTCTTCCTGAGCCTCTGTACCACCATCATTATTGCATCCGTCACATAAAAGTAAATTTTAAGGAGTTCAAAAATGATACACTGATGGACTTGATTGGGGCAGCAACTTGTGCACTTATAGTAGAAAAGTTTGATACTAAAATTGACTTGATTGGTCAAAAGAGTCCTAGGGCAAAACATCTCCTCTTAGGAGGAGAATTGCATCTTGCACAGTGGCCCCTTGCCCACGGTGGTTTTATGACATTTGGCATGACGACTACAAGTATGGCTAAAAGTTGAAATAACATCTTGAAGGGGGCATGAGGATTACGCATGCAGAGTGTCAGCTATCGGCTCATAAAATTTTTTGTTAAACGATCTTCTGCTGCCTCTGCCATGGCCACCCCGTATACTCCCAAAGTGAAAGCGATATTGAGAGAGCAAACAAGAAAAATTGGAGAGTATATAGTTAATAGGATCAACAGGGGTCAGTACGAAGTGACATCAATTCGTGCCAGAAAGGTTATGGTAAATGCTGTGATGCATACTTATACATGCAACATCCCTCAGGTTTATGGTTATCCTTGCTCGTACCTTATCGCCGTGTGGGCAAAGCGGCGGGAGCCAATCCAGACATCAATATTTTACACATCTACTTATAAAAATTTGTACTCCGCAGAATTTTATTCTCCTTATGCTCAGGAGTATTGGGAGAGGGATATACCTTTTGTGTTATACCCTCTGATAGCAACACGACAACCCGGTCGCCCACGGTCTGTTCAGATTAGGAATACAATGAGAGATGGTAGAGGAGGATATAAATGTGGGTGGTGTAAACAAAGTGGGCATAATAGTAAATCTCTTTATTTATTCTATATTTTAGGTATAAGCGCATATGTTCCTTACGTTTAATGATATGATTTTAATTTTCCGTAGATCATATGGACCATGCAGAGCCTTGTTACGGGCCAGGCCCGAGTGACGCTTCTTTACTCGTACAACAGGAGTCACATAGGTCTGCTGCTATTTGGAGAGATGTATGATAACTTTTTTAAAATTTGTTTCATTTTTTTGGATGATATAGTACGCTATGTTATAATTTTAAAATTTATTATAGGACCCCGGGTGCCTTGAGTGTACCGAACATTTTAAATATCTCTGCCATTGGCCCATAGATGAGCATATTTTACCCGAGCGAGCAGGATTTGGCCATTTCATTCATCTACAGTATGTCTGTCTCGATCGACCTTTATTGACAGCTCTCGTTGAGAAATGGAGGGAGACACAGATGTTTCATTTGTCATATGGAGAGATGTCCATCATGGATGTGGTAGTTCTATTAAGACTTTGCATCGATGGACATCTTGTGACGGGCACGACAAGAGGATCTCATGTGGATATATTAGTTAGACTTCTGATGCGTGGTAGCCGAGTGAGCCTACGATGGCTCTTATAGGAGTTTCGAGAGCTCCTAGCCGATGCTACGGAGATAGTTATCGAGCAGCATGCATGAGCCTATCTATTACATTTACTTGGAGCCACGTACATGTGTCATATCTCTCCCTCCTTGTGGACTTTGATATGGCGGGTACTTATTCATGGGGCAGTGCTACTCTTGTATTTTTATACCGAAAGTTAGGGAAAATATGCCAGGCCATGACCTCGGGGATCGCGGGCTGTCTGACCCTTCTTCAGGTATTTTGGTCACATATAATTCTTTAATTTTAATATTTGTTATTATATTTTCTGACATAGTTATGGTCGTTGGAGCACTTACACGTCGGACGACCAAGTGCTGAGATGGGTCGCTTAGTCGAGGGTGCTCCATTAGGGGCGAGGTAGGCTGTATTTATGTTTAACACTAACTTTTTTTAGCAACACTTTATGTACATATATGCTGAACTTATTTTTTAAATTTAACTCCTTAAGGTGGAATGTTTAGAAAAAGAGAACCGAAAATCCACAAGGAGTCCTCTGATTGTACTGAGCGGCCATACCAGGTAATTTTATTACCGTGTTGAACTTTTTATGTAATGATTTTAAAAAATTTTGTCGTTATTGTATGACAACCATACTCAGAGGACGTATTGGCTACGTTATGCACTGACGGTCGAGAGGTGTGTCTATCTTGAACTCCGCTGATATGTTACGAGATTATAGAGATGTATGTTACGAGATCGTGTAATGCTCCAGTTTAACCTCGAGCAAGGGGTCCCACCTTATACCATCGAGTTTGTCCATCGCATCACTCGACAGGGCCGCCATATTACCGACTGGACTTTACATCATGCGTCATATATCGCTTGATGGGAGGATAGGAGAGCCACTGTTATCAGAAGGGAGATGACTACCACATTGCGAGATGTTCGTAGTGCTGATATGCACTATATTTACTAATTACATCACGATATATTTTACGACACGATGATGTAGAGGAGATGACATCAGCCTAGGGGGAGCGTCTGAGGTGGCTATGGTAAGTACAACTTAGTTTAATTAAGGCATATATTATTTTCTTATTTCTTATTAATTATTTATCTAATATTTAATTAATTTTTTTATAGCTTCATTTTAGTTCGACGTACGCATGCACATTTGACTGACGCACTTAACACCTGTTACTTCGCGCGAGGACTTTTCAGCATTATGTCAGTCGATGCTTAGAGAGCATGATAATGTCCTTTGTAGCTTGCCACTGCTTCAGTCGGTGATTACAAATGTTCAGAGATTATCCTGTCAACAAGGGTGATGCACTCTTCATTCCCTGATATTCCATCTTCATCAGCAGCGTATAGCTCTCCTCCAGGTTCATCATTTTCGGTCACTGCACATATAGCTCAGCCAGATCCAATTTTATAGTATAGACGACATCGCCAGCTCGTGTTGTACCATCTATTACTTATGCGGAGCCGGGAGCTAGAGCTGGAGCCGGACCCTGAGCTAGAGCTAGAACTAGATGCAGATCATGAGGAGCTCGTATAGCACTGTTGAGGACGAGGTCGAGGACATCGGAGATTATGACATTACCTTTTTATATATTTATTTTAAACTAAACATTTTTTCGACTTGTTATATATTTGTTATGCATGGGGGTGGAATGAATGCAATTGTGTATGTATTGTGTATGTTTTGAATGAATGAACAGGGATAGGTGATAAAGTTACTTTCAAAAAGTTTATTAAACAAAATTTAATTCAAAATTAGCATTTTTACCAACCGGATGCCGAAATGGGATGAATGTAGAAATTTCATTGTTCAGAAGGACGAAATCAAACTGATTTCGTTGTTCAAAACGACAAAATCGGGTCAAGTGGTCTTAAACTGATTTTTTTGTTTAGAAGGATGAAATCAGCTTAAAACCAATTTTGTCCTTCTAAATGACAAAATCAACTTAAATTTTTTAGAAAAAAGCCATGCAGCCGTCAGCCAAGTAGCTACGGTTTATAATATAATTATTATTTATATAATTTTCCCTTTTTTATATTAGCGACGATTTATAAAGCATCGATGTTAATACTACTATTAGAGATGTTTTTATTTAAGTGTCGCTAATACTTTATTACTAGCTACATTTTATAAAGCATCATAAAAAAATTATATTAGCAATGCAAAAAAAGCGTCACTAAAATAGCATATCATTAGTGGCGCTTTTCCATATGCGTCACTAATGAGCAATAGTGACAACGATGCTTTTTAGGCGTCGCTAATAGTCACTTGATGAAGAAGGAAATAGGGCCATCTTGCTAAAAGAAGGATGCATCTTCCTCAACCATGAAGGGCTTCATGAAATCCGGTAGACATGGACTGCTTCAATTTGTCCCTTCTTCAAGAGGACAATGATGGTATTGTAATGGATGATGAAGCTGCAGTAGTAGCTAGCTGTAGTAGTAGCTAGTCAACCCTAGAAAACCCCCTCAGTGCCGTAGCCACTAGGTTGCGACCAAGAGCATGGCCTACAGAAATGCTGTCACTAGAAATGATGGGCTTCCACAACAACACTCGGAAGAGAAACAATGAATGAGTATGAAAGATGGTAAACACCAACCTGAAGTGTGTTAGATTCTTGTCCCTTGTGGAATGATAAACCAGCATATCATAAAAAAAGACCAACATAGAAGGAGCCAAAAGATGTCATTTATCAAGCTCTGGAAGGTTGAAAAAGCATCACGAGGAACTCATAATGCCCATCATGCGTGCAGCCCATCATGCGTGCAGAAGGTCTTGTGGATCTCATCGGGTGCATGCAAATTTAATGGTAGCCGGAATAAAGATCCAATTTGTTGAATACACAAAACCTGGTCAACTATTCCAACAACTCCCCAATCACTAGGACAGGGTGCTTGTCCTTAACAGTGATGGAATTGAGGGACTGATAATCAATGCAAAAGTGCCATGAATTGTCCTTCTGGATAAGAAGAATGAGTACAAGCACCGTGATGGGGTGAATGAGGTCAGAAGTGAGCATTTCTATAATTAGCCACTTGATCTTAGTCTTCTTGACATGAGGGTGGTGCTAGGGACAAACAGAATGCTATGATTATATGTCCTCATGCTCATTTAGGAGATAAAGCAAGTCTAAAGATATCAGTGGATGTACTGTCTGAGGCTGCTTGCTCTTGTAAGATTGCTCATATTGGAATATGAGAGTATCCACTTGTCTCAAAGTCCATTGTCATCACTTTGAAGTCCATACGACATTGCCCCAATTCCACATCAGCACCCTTGGTAGGCAATAAATAGGTAGAGATCGGTGACAAAGGTGTAACACTACTACACAAAGATGTTTCCCATCCCAATGAGGACATCAAAGGATGTGTGGAATCCATAACCTAATAATAGCCCGAGCATTGAGTAGCAAGGTCATTGATAAAGTTGTGGGTCGACCCACTGTGTATCAGATTGGCCAATGCTTGAGATGCCCTTGAACCCGTATAGTCTAGGGGGTAAAGGCACTCAAAAAAATGTGAATAAATATTTTGAGTACGACTCCATAATAAGAGGACAGTTCAATGGCTAGGAAGGGGTTGTCCTCGCCATCCATCTCAACCTCCTCGGCGAGCAAGCTACGAAAAATCCAGCATCAATGACTTCACATATACTTCTCATTGTATTAAAGCAAGAGCCCTTCAAGTGCACCTTTCTTCCATCTAAGCCAGAGTTAGCCGACATACAGGAGGAACAAAGGTACAATTTTGATTTGGGTGGCTAGTGTGTTTGTTGTTGGGCTCGCAAACGTGTCCACCTTAAACAACTTCTCTTTTCCTCGATCCTGTCATGGCACACAAGTTCTCTCATGGTGTCTAATGTGATAGTCGGTTGGCTGATATCCTATTTCATATAGTAAGCTAAACTAAAGATGTTTGATGGATGGTTGAAATCATCTCATTAAAGTCTTGGAACACAAAGCCCGTCAAAGAAGGAAGTTCATGTTAGAAAGTGAACCTCTTTTTTGTAACCTTTGAACCAAAATAATGTGTCACCATCCTAGTGGATCCAATCAACTAGATCATCGTTGCCAATGTAATGTGGGAACTGAAGATGGACAAACTGGGATTCGGCTCCTACCATTTGATAGGGCTTAAATCATTTCCAAATTACCAAACAAGTTTTGAAAGTCTAGATATATTGAGGCATTCCCCAAACATCTAGAGGGCTTTGTGGAAGATGAGGATGTGGAGGCAGCAAGGAGTAGGGATAAAGAGGACACAAGGGAGACAGAAAAAGGAGAAGGGATGAGGAGGATTTTAAGAAGCTGGAGGAAGAGGCTGAGAGTAAAGAGGAGGCAGAGGTAGAGACAAAGGAGGACAATGAAAAGGAGTCTAGAGATTAATGACAAGGGAGGAGAAAGGAGGAGGAAAAGGCAAAGACCTACTACACAGGAGAGGACAAGGAGATGGAAGAGGCAATGACAGAGATGGAGGAGGAGGGGCCAAAAATAAAAAGGAAACAAAGGCAAAGGAAGAGACAAAGATAAAAAGAGGCTTGTAAGTAAGAGGAGGAGGCAAAGGAGGAGAAGCACAAAGAAAATAGGTAGTTTACATAGAGGACAGGGAGAAGAAAGAGAAAATATGAGAGGCAAGGGCAAAAGGAGGATGAGGATGCAACAAAAGGTAAAGAAAATGTAGAGAGCAAAGGTAGAGAGCAAAAGCAGAGATGAAGAGGAAGCACAAAGAAAATGGGTAGTTTACATAGAGTTGGATGAGAAGTAAGAATAGGTGGAAGCAAAGGCAAAAAAGTAGAGACAATGGTGGAGGACACAAAAAGAAGAGGAGGTGACAAAGAGGTGACAAAGACAAAGATGACAATGAGGAGGAGGTGGAGGTTGAGGCAAAGTTGATGAATGAGGATTGAAAATATGAGGAGGAAAAATGAAAACTAGTATATATTGAGGAGGATGGGAAGTAAGAGCATGAGGAAGCAGAGGCAATGGAAGAGAATGAAATTGAGGATGCATAGGAGGAAGTCATTGAGACAAGGAGGAGGTAGAGAGGGAAAAGGTAGAGACAAAGGAGGATAAGAATCAAGAGGATGAAAAGCAGATAGAGGTGACAACGACAAAGATAAAGATGACAATAAGGAGGTGGGGGCAGTAGCAAAGATGACTGAAGGTTGAAATTAAGAGGAGACAAAATGAAAATAGGTAGTATACATAGAGAAGGAGGATGAGAAGTAAGAGGATGAGGAAACAAAGGCAATGGAAGAGAATGAAATGGAGGAGGATGCAAAGGAGGAAGTCATTGAGACAATATGAGGTAGAGGGAAAGGTAAAGACAAAGGAGGATGAGAGAAGTAAGAGTATGAAGAGGAGATATTGAGGAGGATGAGGAAGTAAGAGCATGAGGAAGCAGAGGCAATGGAAGTAAGAGCATGAGGAAGCAGAGGCAATGGAAGAGAATGAAATTGAGGATGCATAGGAGGAAGTCATTGAGACAAGGAGGAGGTAGAGGCAATGGAAGAGAATGAAATTGAGGATGCATAGGAGGAAGTCATTGAGACAAGGAGGAGGTAGAGAGGGAAAAGGTAGAGACAAAGGAGGATAAGAATCAAGAGGATGAAAAGCAGATAGAGGTGACAACGACAAAGATAAAGATGACAATAAGGAGGTGGGGGCAGTAGCAAAGATGACTGAAGGTTGAAATTAAGAGGAGACAAAATGAAAATAGGTAGTATACATAGAGAAGGAGGATGAGAAGTAAGAGGATGAGGAAACAAAGGCAATGGAAGAGAATGAAATGGAGGAGGATGCAAAGGAGGAAGTCATTGAGACAATATGAGGTAGAGGGAAAGGTAAAAGACAAAGGAGGATGAGAGAAGTGAGTATGAAGAGGAGATAGAGGAAGAGTAAGAGGTGTAGCAAGTGGAGGAAGACGAAGACAAGGAGGAGGTAAAGGGAAAGGTAAAGGGAAAGGTAGAGACAAATGAGAACAAGGAAGTCAGAAGAGTAGAAGTAAGAAGAAGAGGCAAGTGATGGAGAAGTAGGATCAGAAGTAAGGACAAGGAACCAGAGGAGGGATGGCATGGGTGGGGGGAGGGTGGTGCTAACTATGGAAATGGAGAAAGGTAGAGACAAGGTCAAGGAGAGGACTTTCAGACTGGTCGAACATGGAAAAACCAACTTAACCTCACCATCTGTGCCTGCCAAAAAAGGTAGCCAAGACATCAACTTGCACCCACCTGCCGTGTTACTGTGTAAGGGTGACATAGCTATTGGGAAGGCAAGCATTAGGCCATTCTAAATGATGCAATGCATGTCTCAATCTTCTACCCCTTCACATTAAAGAGTCTACAAATTTTCATAATTTCTTTGTGAGCCGCCTAGTTTTCTATAAAAATAAAAAAGCCAGCTAGTCTTGTTGTCTAACCCTTGATAACAAGACCCTCGCACCTTACTTTGCCTTGCACTTTATTTGGCCATTATTGTCACTAATTTATTGTCTTGTATAACCTGATGAAAGGAATCACCCTGCCCCTTTTAGCCAAACCAATATTTTTATTCAAATTAAAAAAAAACATGCATGAGATGGACTTACATTTTAAAAAACGGTAATTCTTCTGCCAAAAAAATTGTAATGGCTTAAACCTGACGCAATGAACTGTCATGGCTCACCCACCCACATAGGCGTCAGGGTTTCTTATCTGAAACTTTCCTGACCAAATGTTAACAAGACATTGAGCAAACAAGGCGCACAATAGAGCCAGACAAAGGCGGAGCTAGTTATAGTAGTTTTGCTCGTCTCTGCTAAAAATCTGTAATGCAACCATGTGTGCATGTGTGAGTATTTTATTAGTTTCACTAGTAACTTTTGTCTTTACAAGGTACAAGAAGACCCTAATGCAACCGTGTGTGCATGTGTGAGTATTTTATTAGTTTCACTAGTAACTTTTGTCTTTACAAGGTACAAGAAGACCCTAATGACAGATGGGGAGAGAGAGAGAGATTGCTCGCTCGCCGTCAACTTTGCACAATTAGCTTATGCATTGAAAAGGCTAACACAAAGAACAAAACAAAATGGAGGGAAAGTGCTCCTGGTGGAGACTAACTACTACCATAATCTAATCAACCTCTCTAAGTAACTCATCGAAGTATAAGAAAAAGATTCTAAAAGGTGCGTACCTGAAAGAAGCAGTAAGAATAAATTGTTTGATGAAATAATAAGATACAACAATCATGGAAGATCATTGAGTAGATATCTTCAGTATCATCTCTAGAAAACACTTCTTTGTTACAGAAAATTGATCATAGTTGAGGAGTAGGAAGATATCAATTTGCAACGAGATGAAGAATCCCACACATGAAAATGACTTTCTCATGTGATATGGCCAATAAACACCAAATACATTCAGATGTCAATTATCTCTCATCTTTGAAGTGGCTTTGGAGAGAAATTGATATGGCCAATAAATACCAAATACATTCAAGATGCCAACAACTCTCATCTTTGGAGCGACTTTGAAGAGAAAGTGATATAGCCCAATAAAGAAATACTAGATACAAATGTGAAGACTCAAATATAATTGATATATACCAATAAAAGATATATTCATTGTAGCTTGTGTATATATATATTGAATGCTGGAAGAAGAGATCTTATCACATATATGTGTGTATGTTTTAGAAGATATGCCAAGCTGGAGATAGAATCAAAGATTGATCTATAGAGTTGTTGGGGCAGAGATTATGACCTGTAGACAATTATCATTAATGGTCGTACTGAGATGTATAGAACCAGAGTTTGCCAATGCTGATATGATAGTATTTAACACATACATGACTAATTTATTCATAATTTGCCAAGCATCTAAGGGCCTGGAGATTGGAAGGAACTGCATGAGCCTCAATCTCTTGGAGAAAGGTGTAATCCACACAGCTTTGCCTCATTGATAAGTTGAAACAAGAAACAACATATGCATCAAACAGAAAACATACAAAAAATTAGTCACATACATGCACATACAAAGGGAGACTATTTCTTAAATTAAGTAATAAGAATTTTCAATATAAAAAATCATAATGATTTCTTTCATTTATTAGATGGAGGATAAAGAAACAGGCACCAAATTATGGGAAACCTGAAGGACGAGAATCTTCAACCACAACCTCCCTTGGAAAATTTTACGTCAATGATAACTACAAGGGTAGAGCCCAGTAACAACCAACAAGTCAAGTGCAACATCGGCAGAAAGCCTCCATATAGTTCAATCTTTAACACATTTATGAGTAGTGACATCCAGTGATTAAAAAGTCATAATTTACTAGATCCAACAAGTCAAAACAATTTTGCCGATCCAACAAGTCATATAGGGTGTAAAGAGCATCGACTGCATACCTTATTCGAATCAGAAGTGTTGAAATAAATAAGTTGGGCACAACAACTACATCACATATTTATATACGTTGCTGGTTCAGATCACCATTTGCTTCAATTATAAGGTAATTGTTTCAACTAGGCAATAGAGACTTGGAGGAAAAGATATGTATGATATAAAACTATCTAAATTGTGAGAAAATATAGTAATCGATTTGTACTAAGATAGAACAGAGAGATGATCCACAAGTCAAATCTGTGCTGATTTTTGGGCCCTCCATATGGCTTGAGATAGTAGAATAGCATATATGACCGAAGAAATTTATAGAGCATGAAGCAAAATCCAATGAATGGATATGAGATCATAAACGAAATATACCTGTACCATATTTAGAAAGTGCGTATCAGGCAGCCGAACTAAAAAGACCAAATTACTATATCACAAAGTGAAGCGCAGGTAGGCATTAGGCAATTGTGAATACGTACGAATGTGTTGTCTAACACAGAAATGTAAAATAAAAGGAAAAAGCTATGAATATATCCAATTATATAATTGTAGATATGAAATAAAGTACCTGCACCATATCAGACAACTCTATTAGATGACCAACAATACTACAATGAAGCAAGTAGGCAGTAGGAATTGCAGAAAAAGGAAACAAAGGGCGTTATGCAATAGCCGAAACCTTCTCAACAATCCAAACGCCATTTCATAAATGTATATCATTTTTGTTTTCCATCCTTTTCTCTTTATTTGAAGACAAACAAACAAAATTGTGAAAGGAATGAATTTCATGAACTGGAACCTGTGAAAGCGACCTAAGTCAGGCTTTTCTGTGTCGATTGTCTTTTCTTGACGAGTCGTGTTGAGATTGGAGCAATTAACGAAATACAGGCGGCAGAATATCTCTTCATTGGCTCAAAACTCCATTTTCTTAAAGCATAATCCGAAATCTAGATAGAATTTTCCGGTCAAGGAAGAATTTCAGAAATCCAAAGAAGAACCAGATTCTACCCGAATAATCATTAAATAATGTAAATCAATTATCACCTGAAGGATCACCGTTGAAGTGAAATCAAAGAGGAAGATCGGCCGCTGGTTTTCTCTCACGGTTTGGCCCCTCACAGGAGCTTGGAGAAGACGGGCTGGCGAATAAACAGATAAAAGAACTCGGAGGCCATTATCCTTCTCCGGTGGCCCCGGGCAGTGAGGAGGAAGCGCGCGTCCTAACGAACTGGCACAAGTCCAACTAGAGAAGTTGGCGTCTCCAACCCAGAATTTCTAAGAGAGGATTGTTATTCACCGAACATTGAGATGCAGAAGAAATGGAAACAGGAAATCAGAACACAAAATAAAGGAAACTGATTACCACCCAGTTGATGATTTTCCCCTGCAAATCTCTTCAGCCTTTCTCCTCTTCTCGCCTTCTCCGGCCATGTAGGAGAAGTAATTTCAATTGGAAATGTTTACAGAGGAGCCCCATGCTTTTATGTTGCCCTGAATCAAAATGTGAAAATTTTGAATTTGAATTGCTTCAAACGACAATTAATTGAATTCGAAATTGCAACGGGTATGGGCGGTTTTAGGCTTCACCTTGAGTCGACCGTTGCAGTTCCGAACGATTCAAATGCCCACGGCCACAAAAGCTTTCCTGAGTTTGAACTTGGGAAATGATGGTCATGAACCTTAGGACGTGGGAGGTCAGTGTAGGGCACACGATTTTGATGGACCTTTTGAAAAAGTGTAAAGCAAACACTCTAAGACCATCCAAAATGCTGGTCTCTCATACACATTGAAGAGGCCAGAAATAAGATCATAAGACCGTTGTAAAATTGATCATTTGTTAGTGTTGCATAAAACGAGTAATTGCAAAGTCTCTCCACCATTTTTGTCTAAAAAATGTATTCAAGGTTACGAAGCAACTAACAATGGGTTACCACCTTCTCACCTCGCAAAACCAATAAACCATGCCTTTACAATTCGAATATCTAACTAACAAAATTACTCCAAAAGTAGTAGAACAATAAGAAAAATCACGCTAAATCATGACTGGGCCAATAATTAGACTAACAAATATAATTCCATAGTATATACATGTATAAAGAATATATTGATTACGTTCTACATAATCTTATAGTGTGCTTATTTTATATGCAATATATTATTTATTTTTTGACAAAATTATAAACTACTTTTAAAATCCAATAGCACATACATTTTGGACATGCATTCTTGTTAGTAATTAGTAAAAGGGAAAAGAAAGATGATATATATATATATATATATATATATATATATGTGTGTGTGTGTGTGTGTGTGTGTGTGTGTGTGTGTGTGTGTGTGTGTGTGTGTGTGTGTGTGTGTGTGTGTGTGTGTGTGTGTGTGTGTGTGTGTGTGTGTGTGTGTGTGTGTGTGTGTGTGTGTGTGTGTGTGTGTGTGTGTGTGTGTGTGTGTGTTTGTGTGTGTGTGTGTGTGTGTGTGTGTGTGTGTGTGTGTGTGAGATGATGGGTTAGATATATAATCCTTATCTATGTAAGGGCGTGATTTCACTAATAAGAGTATATGTTATTGTTAGGCTAGTATTAGGCTTATATTATATGTCCACAAAATCTTTAGGTGTAGGATTTTTTTTTAAAGGAGTCTTTATTTATTACCATGTATATTATAAAATACTCTACAGGATACATGTATGCTACAATTTAAAGATCTTATTACCAACTCCGAGTAGGGTAAAAGGAAAGAGATGTTTGATAGTGGCCAATCAATGTGGTATATTTGATCATGGTATAAATTACTTTGTTACAAATTACACTATCTTGTTGAATGACAAAAATGACTCACACCACATTTGTGGATGGAAAGTGATATTCACCTAATAGATCCATCCAACACAAATTCCACAAAATAGGCCCCACATAAAATATACTTGGGCCCACATATTGTCACACTTCAAAACTTATTTTTCTTGTAATTCAAATAGTGAAAACAAAATTTCCAATACTTTTTGTTAATCATGTGACAAAAATTATCTTGGGCATGTTCTACTCATTTTCGAATATACTAATATTCAAACCAACATTATATATAACAAGGTCAAATCACACAACATTACAAAAAATTTGTAATGAGTACATGTAATGATCCATAATATACACACTATAAGTAATTGACACTCACTTGCTTAAGTTCAAATACACACATTACTAAAAAAATTGCTGATAAAGATAAGAAATCTTACATCAACAACAAGAGACTTAATTGTTCTTTTTGAGCACAACAATCCCAATGGTATTTCTCCTCTAGCGAACCTATATCACAAGGATGCTGAGTATACAAATATACTCAATGTGATATTTAAACAAGTATTATAAAATAATAAAAAATTTGAATACACCACATTATTATATATAAACAACTATTATAATAAATAGCTAGTAAACATCAACATGATCAATCATAAGCGAAATAAGTATATTGAGTCATAAATGCTTTAACATGATTAAAATCAATACCATGACCATACTTATGAATCACTTTCTCCATAAGTTTAAGGTAAGAAGGATATCTATGACATAGTAGCCATGTCTACGAGTTCGACCACACCTCATTAAACATTTAACTACTCAAAATTTGACCTTAATTCTTCTTAAGCCTACCCATTTCATCCACACTATAAAGCTAAAGCCCAAAAGAGCTCATGGACACAACTGGTCGAGATTTCAACTACTATGATCATTGAAACCTCTTGAATTAGCATGCATCAGTGATGACGCACGATGGTTTTTTAGCCATCAGATGTGCACCATGTGGCACGCATTCGACGAGTTCATTTTACTATAAATAGAGGGGGTGGGGCCTTCCCAACTCGCCCCAAATCTTCCACCTTTCTTCTCTTTTGAGCTCTACCCGCTCTCTCAATTTCCGACCCCCATTTCTAAGCGATTTCTCGTTAGATTTTTTCTATTCAAAAACCATGCCTAGGTACTTTGAGTGCACTCTACATCACAGAGGGGCTATTTTTTGAGTTAGCTACTCTAAAGGGGGAAATGACCCGGGGAAAGAGTAGGCTCCATCTGTTGCTTTCGGGCTAGGAGGAAGAAAATGTCCAAGTTCAAGGGAAGACTTTGTTTGACACTTTCGGTCTAGAAGTGGAATTCTTTCCAATGCAAGGGGAGGCTTTGTCTGTTGCTTCCATGCCCGAAAAGAGATCTTGTCTTGGTGTGAGGGAAGATTTCACCCACCGCTCCTAAGCCCGACAACAAGACAATGCTCCTACCACCATTTGTTACTTTGGTAATTTTCAAGAACAAAGTGTAGGTGGCTTTAAATTCTAATTTTGTACTATGACTATATTGTATGATTTTTGGTATTTCTTTCATAAAAGATTATTTTGAAAAAAATGATATTTATTAGGAGTGGGGCAAACGCTAAAATAGTAGTGTATCGTACATTGCTAAGATGGATTTCATCATGATACAGACTTTAAAATATTAGTATTATTTGAATGATATTACAATTGATTTTGATCGAATTTGAAGGGTAGTTATTTGGTATAAAGCCCATAAACTGTCATCAGTTTTGAAGGGTAGCTCTAATAAAGCCCAAAAGCTATCAGAATTATGGCTCCTAGGTACTGCCTACTAAGGCATATGGCACACCCATGAAATGGGATATCGTGGGAAGATCTCTTTCATTCTGATTCCGTTGCCCCATGAGCACAGGTATATGTCGCTCTAGTATCGACGACATTCTTTAAATAATAATTTATCCGATTTTGAATTATTTATCGAATTCTGGTTACTAATGTTTTATTCAATTTTATTGGATTACATGAATGACTATTTATCCAACTTTTGTATAAGATTTGCATTGGATTCTGTTAGTCGATAATATTATTTTGAATATAAATTATTAAAAAAATATTTTATGCATCTTTGTTTATGATTTATAATTTTACATGCTAATAGAATTTAACTCTATTTACTAAGTATATTTATACTCACCCACCCTTAGATGTAAATGATTTTAAAGAAGTTAAGTCGTAGAATTTTAGAAGATCTATGCTTGGATTTATTTTATCAAGTCCTTTTTTATGTATTAATTACGTACATTGCGCTGGTTTGATTTTGCTAAGGAATGATAAGCCTTGTTTTATTAATTTTTTGTAATTGACTTCAATTAATGACCTCTCCCAAGGTTGCACTCTCAAAATGACTCGCGCTTTTATTCAAACAAATGTGGGCAGTTTGCTCAGAAGGGTATTTATGTCATTTTATCTAGGGCTTTCCTAAATTCTAATGGGTCCATAACTGAGCTCAAGGGTATTCCTTGATGTCATAGAGCCAGGGTGATTTTCCTAGTGTTTAACGGGGTAGTGAACCCCTTGAACCTGCCCCAGTTCGCTTGACGCTTTACGCTTAACCTAAGGGAAAAATGGTCAATTATCCATTCATTGGGATTTTATACCACCATGTAAATTGTTAAATATTTAGGGTACACATACCCCTATCACTGGGATTTTTCTTAGTTTTTAAGCCCACTCATAGGTCTTTGAGCTGGAGTGTGAGACATGTAATTAAATATTACTACGGTACACTTCAAAGGGTAAAATAGTTAGTTTACACATTTTGAGTTTTTTTCAAAGTCAAAACTTGGTCAAGACACTCCCAACCCTCTCTAGATACATTAGTCATTTTTTATAAAATTTTGGACATTTATACCCCTTGAACCGATTCATTTCCCATCTTTTTTTTTTTGGGTATTGAACCAAGTCGCCTCTGCAGTTCTAGCCCGGAATTGGGCCAGGCCTGCTGACTTGTGTACGAGTTGTCTTCCTCTTGGAGAAGCTTGCAGGGCTGCGGGCTACGACTGAACTGTGGGTCCAGCCGCTGTCGGCCTAGCCCCTAGTCACTGGCAAAAATGCTTCCCCTAGGATGGCTGAAGTACTCTCTTAGGCACAATATTGTCTGTCATGCAACACGAGTCCATTGATTATGGGAAACCCCCCATGGGAAATCAAATGTTTCTTGCCAACAGAGTACGACAGCCGGCACGACTAGTTGCAAGTCCGGGTCTGGTTGGATAGCCTCAAAGCAGTGACCCAGATAGACCTAGCCTCGCCTCTGTACCATGGCTGCCCACATATACCACATAAGCAAAATTGCTGCCTTTTTACCTTCTTTGGAACAGCCGATGGAGATGTGGCTGGAGATGCCACTGCTATTATCCTTCGCTCGGCAGCTGTAGCCATAGGCTCTCGCCACATGAGCTTGTTCAAAGTCTCCGGTGTCTCCCCATCGCAATTCCCCCACTGTGCTATGTCACAGAGGCACCTGGGAAATGCCTACCATGCGGCACTTGCAAGGCCAAATAGCCAAGCGAGTTAGCCTTTCTTGTCAAGGTCATGGCCTCGTGCCATTTGACTAAGCATCTAGCCTACGAATCTAAGCAATGAACCTATCCCAAGGTGGATGTGTGAGCATGTCGGGACATTTTCCAAGCGAGCTAGCCAGAGGGGGACACCTCCTTGCAGTGCACGGATCTAACATAGGAACTCAGACATTTGAGCATTCCATCTCAGCCATGTGCATTGAAGGGTCTTTGTTTCCAATATAGCCATAAGGCCGGACGACCGCCCAGTAGGTTAGAGAGCCCCAACTCTCAATGGAAGGGGCTCCTGACATGATATTGAGCAACACAAAAAGCCTTCTTTGCCATACGAGACAACCAGTTGCAAGTCTAGGCATCATACCAATAGCTTTAACATTTCAGCTTACCATGTCCCCCCTCTATAGCATAAGAGGTTTTTTCCATTCTGCTGGAGTGGCAGCCAAAGTGGTTGTATGGGCATTGTTCCTCCAAAGTTTGCCAAACGGCCCCAAAACACTGTAAAGGAATTTCCTACACTATTTAGGGGAAGGGGATATCTTAAGAATGAAAATATGTGCTAGCTAACCATGTGTCCCAACATAGCCAACTATGTGTGAGAATTGTTGCATGCATTATGTGCAATGTTGCGCAACATTGTGGGCCTTCCCCACAACGCTTGCATACAAGGTGTGCAACACAATGGGTAGTTCCCATAATGCATACACACTTAGTATACAACACTTCCACATGTGTGTGCACCACAACATGTGTTACGGATAGTCCGCATCACTACCTCATGACACTATCCCCCACTTGACTCGTTGACACCCTCATCGACGTTACAACTCTAGGGAGTCTTGTTCTAGCTTCCATCCATGGCACGGAATTACGACGAAGGGTTAACTCTTTTTTTGCGACACTTAAAATCTGCTCACACCCCGGCTTCGATCATCCCATGAATTGCATGCTTTGAAAAAACTAACTTCCGCCCATAGGCCCTCGACTTGGTTAAACCATTGCTTGATAAACTTTCTTCTCAATGCGCCTTGCCCATCGGCATAGGTGAAGTACTCTGTGGTAATGGTTGCTTCAATAAGAAGGTGCGCCCAACTGCTTCAATTGAGTTGGTGCTGCACATCGACTAGGAATGGATACACCAAATGATGTCTAACTTCCTCTCTTGAATCCGGCCATGCACTCGAGACACTCGCAAGTTGCCTACACTTTGGACAATTTCACCCTACACTTCAGCCACACCTTGTAGTTCCCACTGATAAGATGACACCATGACGTTCAGCTTCAACACTCTTGTCTGCTCCCATTGATGTCTCCCAAGAGATTCCTCCTTTGGATAAGGAAACAATTCTACTATGCAAAAATTAGGGTTCCAATAGCTTGATCGGAGAATTTTGCCGGAGACGAATCCTCAGTTTCATAAACTTTCATAGATTAATAATTAGCATATACTTTAATTATTTTCAAATAATTAATTATTGAAGTTTCTTACCTCGCAAAAACAATAGTCTTTGTGCTAATCCCTAACCATCTTTGTTGCTTTAATTAATTGGGCTCGTATAGTGACTTACATGGTCAATTTGCGTGTCCAATTCAGATAAACGGGCCCTGCAAGCTATATTCAACTTCGAATGATCATATCTCCCTCATCCAAACTCCGATTCATGTGTTCTTAGTAGTGTTTTGAAGCTATTTCCATCTACTTTCTATCTATATAGTACAAGCCACCAATTACGATGATTGAGTAAGTTATCCTCAAGAGAAATTCAAGGTGCCAAATGCCCTATTTTCCAAAGGGTCAACTTTGGGAATATAGAAAACTCCCGGATATTACATTATTATCGAGAAGTGTTTTGTATTGTGCGGGGTCCACAAAAAAGATTGAGAAAAAATAGTCATGTGGGATGTCCATTTGATAAAGTTTGTCAAGAGCTTTCTAACAATACAAACAACAAGTGAATCTGAGTTCTAGATGGGAAATTATAACATTACAATTTATAAATCAAAGTGACCTAAAAAATGGGGTCCATGTCATATTAGCCCATGGTAGTATGTTGTCATGTGGCAAGGCATCTAAAAGGATCTAAGTAGATAATTTTATTAAAATATCCTTAAAACATATATTAATTCAAACTTCTATTAAAAACATACAAATAAAAAATGGGTAAAATACAGATTAAGGGTAAGAAAACATAGATAAGATAATCTCAAAATGAGAATTCTGTAATCACCCAATTTGCTTTATGTAATAGTATGATATATATAGCTCAAAGACACTATCATCTTAATAACCCAAGCAAAATAGAAGAGGTAAAACTACTGGCATTTGAATAATATGGAGCCATATATACCGTGTATGAAATATAGAAGTTCTATGTAATACATCATGAAATTAAAATTCATTAAAAGCATGAAGCCAATAAATTCTTCTCAATTGGAGGGAGAGAGAGAGGCCTTCTATGCATAGAAGAGAGAAACCTCTTACGAAGAGGAGAAAAAAACAAATACTATTAAGCATCACATAACACTGATTAAAACAAATATATGTACAACCTACAATCACACCACAATGAACATCAACAAGAGCGAGAACTTTACAACTTGTGAATGTGTGAATCTACAAATAGTTGACATTTTTGTCCGAGATTTATTTGACACTAGAAAATCTAAAATAAAAAATTGAAATTGTTAAAAAAGAGAATTTGTATAATTATTATTTTGCAGTTAGAGGTCTATTAGCATGACATCCCCCTCAACATGTTGGTTGTTTGAGTGTTAAATGTTGATACACATGTAACCAACTTTCTTATTGATTTTTATTGCAAACACGACTTACTCAATTAGTTCTATTAGTATAAATACATGTTTTTAGGTGGAAACCCTAACCTAATATATGAAAAGCTTCAAAGCTGAAAGAGGAGATATGGGGGGAGAATTAAGCTCCTCAAAGCAATGAAGCAATAAACCAAGGGAGTGGTACAAGATATAGTTTGCAAGTGAAGGGTTTGAAGTTTTGAGGTGATAAATTGATTTATTATGATTTTCAATTTAAAATTTTATGCTAAATCAGTAATAATAGTAGTATTTTAATTGTAGTTGTATTTATAATAGAGGTGTTTGGGAATTGTTGTAAGATCTCTAATTTTAACTTGGTTTATTTTCCTTATTAATTATGTGAATTTTGTGTGGTTTTGCTTGTTTGCTGGTTTGAGTTTATTTTGGTGTTATATGTTAGTAATTATGGCTTTAGTAAGGTTTAATTTCACTTTTTATAAGTATTATTATCAAACTTAATTTATCAAATTTTAATGGATTTTATGGGATTTTATCGTAATTTTTCCTTAATTAAGGAAGCGGAACCTATCGTGAGCCCCAAGTCCATGTTAGATGGTGTGTGACCTACTTGGCCCCGACCTCTATTATTTCATTTCAATAGGTTTTGGTATGATTAAATTCATTTTTAGACCAAAATTAACCCTAATTATCTACTTTGGGCGTTTTGAACTTATTTTACAACCCAATAGCTTGTTTACCCAGCCCAAAACCATTACTATTTAAGGAAAACCTAGCCCATTTGCCCAAAATAAGGAAGAGTTGTGTTAAGAGGAAGGAAGTAATCTACCCCATTTCCTAAAGAAGAAAAACGGATTAAGCTGTGTTTTTTCCCTAATCACCCCTAATCTTTCGATTTTGGTCTTAATCCTTTTTATCTTTATTTCCCCTTATTTGATTCCCGATTTCTTCTATTAAAAATGTTATTTTTAATTTTGATTTAAAGCCCCAAATGAGAGATTTTTGTTTTTTACCAAATGATATTCTACATCTAACTATTTTGAAGTTGATTTGAGCATATTTAGTTAATTTTAATTAAGTGTTAACAAAAACACTAATTTTTGGGTATGATTTCTTGAGGATTGAAGCTTTTTCATTGATACAAAGGCTTTATAGAAGTAAGAGAGTTTTTCCTTGTGTGGTTTTATTCATTTGAATGCATGATATGGATGTATGTAGGTTATTGCTTAATTCTTAGGTTTAATGGTGATTTATTTAAAATATGTTATGTATGACTATTTTTTTGTGATTAAACATGAAAATGATTAAATCTATCATGTTCTAGGGTTAAATTTTGATTATATGATATTCTATGAAAATTTTAGAATTTATCTTGAATTTTAGAATATTTTCGGCTTGAATTTCGAAAGGTTGAAGACTAACTAGGAAAAAGTGAACTGTTAAGGGCGTTCAAATGGATCAATAGGGCATTCGAATGGCAAGTCTTTTGAACAACCTAGACAATTGAACGGTCTGCTAGGCATATCAAATGACAACACAATAGTTTTGTGATTTGGTCTATTTTTGTGTAATTTTGGTCATTTCTTGTTCTCTTCTCATAAATATAATTATTTATGATTATATTGACTTATAATTACCTATAAATGCTACTATGATTGTGAGAAACCCGTCTGTGAGTTATGATTTAGCTCAAGCACAATTAGGACTATACTTGTGTAGTTTTAGTATGATATTCTATTTGATTTAAATCCATGTTTGATGACTTCTTCATAATCACTTGATGATTCAAGTTTTTGTTAACCATGATAATTTATATATGCTTGAACATGTTATATAAATTTTAGGTGAATTGTGTTATCTTAGGTGTAAATATGTCTATATTTGTCTAGGTCTAGCTTGATGTTATATTTGTCTTGAACTCGTATTTCAATATTTTCTTCACATTTACTCCATGATTCTAGAAGGATAGGACTATAATAAAATTATGGATGCTTGCATATATAACATTGATTATAGTTTGTTCATGTTTCATATGTTTTAGCTTAGGTTTGAACATTATCACTTATGTACACTCTTACATCGATATTTATGATTTTATTTGATGCAAATGGACCATGTTTCATGCTGATATGGACTGATTTGAGCATGCTTACTTATACTTGGATTCATTTAACATTTTCTTATATGTGTACCATGTTGCATACATCATCAAAACGATTTATAAGTGAGAATAATCATGATTAGCCGTGGTTGATCAAGATGTCATTGGATCTCAGATTAATCGTTAGGAGGCTTATCGAATCGGTTTTGCATGCTAAAGGACATGGTTTTGTTTTGCATTCCTTCGAGAACGTGGTGCCTCATTGGGTTGAGATGAGCTGATTGCTATGTAAGGTAATTTGTTAAGTTACCTAGACCCTAAGAATCTAGGATGGTATGTTTGTGTGCACAAGCTTACCATGCTGCTCTAGTTTTCCTTTCTAGGAATTTGGATTTTCCCCACAAAGTTAGTCCTGGTCAAGCTAGTTGCTCCAGTTTTCCTTCATGGAATTTAAACCTTCCTTTCTAAGGTTTTCCCTAGGTGAGCAAGGGGTACATTCTCAGTTAGGGAGCCTACCCAAACCCTCTAGTTTTCCTTCATGGATTTCGGACCTCCCATGCAAGGGATTGTCGTGGGTGAGCTGGCTTGATTGTTTTTCTCAATTATGAGACATTCACCATTGGTTGTTACATGTGTATGGGAGATAACGCTTATTGACATAGGTTGTGTAGTAACAATGAAGCTTATGTTACACATGTGATTATAGTATGGATTTGCATGGATATGTAGGATGGTGTGTGGTGGATACACTTGATTTTGTAGGGTGAATGTTTATATTGAGAAATGATTATGCATGATATAAATATTGAGAATTGATTCATGCAGGATGTGACTTTTATAATGAGATTCATAGATTTACACATGATGTGTACATGTTGTATGAGCTATGGATGAACCCATGATGCACATGTGACATGATATGTGCTTATGGAATGTAGGTTATAACATGATATACATGTGGCATGGCTATGTGTTTATGAAATATATTATACATCATGATATGCAAGTGGCATGATTAAGTGTATATATGGAATATATTTGACATGATGCGTAGGCGGTATGAGTATATGTTTATGGAATGTGGAGTATGGATTTGCATGGATATGTAGGATGGTGTGTGGTGGATACACTTGATTTTGTAGGGTGAATGTTTATATTTAGAAATGATTATGCATGATATAAATATTGAGAATTGATTCACGCAGGATGTGACTTTTATAATGAGATTCATACGTTTACACATGATTTGTACATGTTGTATGAGCTATGGATGAACCCATGATGCACATGTGACATGATATGTGCTTATGGAATATAGGTTATAACATGATATGCATGTGGCATGACTATGTGTTTATAAAATATATTATATATCATGATATGCAGGTGGCATGATTAAGTGTATATATGGAATATATTTGACATGATGCGTAGGCGGTATGAGTATATGTTTACGGAATGTGGAGTATGGATTTGCATGGATATGTAGGATGGTGTGTGGTGGATACACTTGATTTTGTAGGGTGAATGTTTATATTTAGAAATGATTATGCATGATATAAATATTGAGAATTGATTAATGCAAGATGTGACTTTTATAATGAGATTCATACGTTTACACATGATGTGTACATGTTGTATGAGCTATGGATGAACCCATGATGCACATGTGACATGATATGTGCTTATGAAATGTAGGTTATAACATGGTATGCATGTGGCATGGCTATGTATTTATAAAATATATTATACATCATGATATACAGGTGGCATGATTAAGTGTATATATAGAATATATTTGACATGATGCATAGGTGGCATGAGTATATGTTTCTGGAATGTGGAGTATGAATTTGCATGGATATGTAGGATGGTGTGTGGTAGATATACTTGATTTTGTAGGGTGAATGTTTATACTTAGAAATGATTATGCATGATATAAATATTGAGAATTGATTCATGCAGGATGTGACTTTTATAATGAGATTCATACGTTTACACATGATTTGTACATGTTGTATGAGCTATGGATGAACCCATGATGCACATGTGACATGATATGTGCTTATGGAATATAGGTTATAACATGATATGCATGTGGCATGACTATGTGTTTATGAAATATATTATATATCATGATATGCAGGTGGCATGATTAAGTGTATATATGGAATATATTTGACAGGATGCGTAGGTGGCATGAGTATATGTTTATAGAATGTGGAGTATGGATTTGCATGGATTTGTAGGATAGTGTGTGGTGGATACACTTGATTTTGTAGGGTGAATGTTTATATTTAGAAATGATTATGCATGATATAAATATTGAGAATTGATTCATGCAGGATGTGATTTTTATAATGAGATTCATACGTTTACACATGATTTGTACATGTTGTATGAGCTATGGATGAACCCATGATGCACATGTGACATGATATGTGCTTATGGAATGTAAGTTATAGTATGATATGCATGTGGCATGACTATGTGTTTATGAAATATATTATACATCATGATATGTAGGTGGCATGATTAAGTGTATATATGGAATATATTTGACATGATGCGTAGGTGGCATGAGTATATGTTTATGGAATGTGGATGTTAATATCATAAACATGTAGCATGGATATATGTGATTGTCACATGCTGAATGGGTATGATGAATGATTATGTGATGAATGTTTGTTGATGAAGCCTGTGATATCATTAAGAGTTTACTTTCGGTATTAAAAACCCTTGTTGAGCAATAGCTCACCCCTCTTTGTCTTGTGGTTTTATTTTGGAGTTGCATCTCATGACATGCAAGTTCTTCAAATAGGCTTTATGTTGAGCATGAGGAGACTCATTCTCAATCGCCCATACTCTTTGATGGCGACATACTCTTTGACAGATGACACTCATTATTGGTGGAAGTCTATTAGACGTAACCATTTTCTAATGGGGTAGTTGATGATGTGGGATGAGTTTATGAGGGTGTTCTATGAGAGGTATTTTCCCTACCACCTTCACCGTGAGAAGGAGTTTGAGTTCCTTAGTCTCAGACAAGGGAGCATGACCATAGTGGAGTATGAGTCCCATTTTACTGCCTTTCAGAGGTTTGTAGATGGAGGTGGTTTGACGGAGGAATCACGAGCCTCGAAGTTTGTTGACAACTTGCACAGTGCAAGGCAAGCTATGGTCATTCTCCATGAACCTACCACCTTGGCGAGGGTAGTGGAGCTTGCATCAATTGTAGAGCAGGATTATTAGAGAGCTTAGTCTGAGACATAGGAGCTGCATGGGCAAGCTAGTGGTTCTCAAATAGAGGACCACAAGAGGAGGCATGGTGATGTGAGGGCATTTGTGAGCCATCAGGGTAGACATGCTCTATAGTAGTCACAAATGCAGTGGCAGATCAGGCCCCTAGATAGTCGGATCTGTGGTTTTAGTAGTGTTAGGGTCAGAGCCGTCAGTGTTAGTTAGGGGCAGGTACCACATTAGCAGTAGTAGCAGTTACAGAGACGATCCCCTTAACCACACAGAGATGTTGATGACCTATGCTCCTCTTGTGTAGACAATAGGCGTTTCTCCTGCAATGAGTTGGGGCATTATGCTAGAGATTGCAAAAAGAAGCAGCTCACGATAGAGGACCCGCCACCTCTTGATCAAAGACATAGATTTCAAGGCAGAGTCTTTTCCATCTTAGTAGATGAGGCCATAGTAGCCAACACTGTAATTAGGGTACTATGCTTATCTTTGATTATTTTGCAAAAGTTCTGATAGACCCGGATCTACACACTCCTTTGTGTCACACACTTTCATTAGTAGTTTTACCTATATTAGTGCGTAACATGGCTTTTGAGTAATCCATTTCAACTTCTATTGGGAATGAGTTACTGCCCGTGAGTTCATAGAAAAGGTACCCATTCATGTGGAGAATTGTAAGTGGTTTGTGGACTTAGTCTTGATTTTAACGTGATTTTGGGTATGGATTTATTAGCTGCTCAATGAGCAGACGTGGACAACCACAAGAAAAGGGTCATGTTTGAATTCCCTAAAGGGCCAATGGTGGTATTCTAGGGTATTCAAGATCGGTCTACTTCTTAAATTTTGTAAATTGGTGCCTCATGAAGGGTTGTAGAGCCTTCTTGGCACGTGTGTTGGAGAAGTAGCTAGTGAGGTTCAAGGTGGAACACATGGACACTATCAAGGATTTCCATGACGCATTTTCTAAGGAGTTGCCTCGGTTATTGCCAAGGAGGCATGTGGAGTTTGTTATCGAGCTTCTGTTAGGCACACACCCTATCTCTAAGGCACCATATTGGATGGTCCCAATAGAACTCAAGGAACTTAAGGAGCAATTAATAGAACTCTTAGAAAAAGAATTTGCAACCTAGTGTCTCGCCTTGGTGTGCACCGGTCTTATTTGTAAAGAAGAATGATGGATCCTTCCAGCTCTGCATTGATTATCAGATATTGAACTAGGCAACTATCAATAAAAAGTACCCCTTGCTTAGGATCGATGACCTTTTTGAGTAACTATAGTCAGCTAAGATTTTCTCGAGGATCGACTTGTGGACGGGGTACCATCATCTCTGGATTAGTGATGAGGACATTCCTAAGTTAGCCTTTCGGTCTCGGTATGGCCACTATAAGTTTCTAGTGATGCCATTCAGGCTCACTAATGCCCCTTCAACATTTATGGATATGATGAACAAGGTATATCAGAAGTTTTTGGACAAGTTCATCAGAGTGTTTGTTGACAATATCCTTGAAGAGTAACTCTAATTTACCTTGTATTATACAAAGTTTCAAAAGATGGCATAACATGCCTTTGTACAATAGTCACCTAGGTAAAGTTAACAAAAGAATAACACATCAAATTACGGAAGCTTTTCTTCTTTCCTTCCAAAAATACTACAACAAAATGTATCATTAGTGATGCTTTTATTAGCGACGCAAATACAAGCGTCGCAAATAACTACTACTTGCGATGCATAAATAAGCATCGCCAAAAAATTACATATTAGCGATGCTTAATAATAAGCGTTGCTAATAGACACATATTAGTGACACTTAATATAAAACATCGTTAATACTATAATTATTAGAGATGCTTTATAATAAGCGTCGCTAATATATGACTATTAGTAACGCTTAAAACAAGCGTCGCTAAAAGATATTTATTTTTTTAAAAAAGAAAAAAATCATTACTTTTAGCAATAGGTTTAACAATAGCAAAGCCTGGTAGAATGCATCACTAATAGTTATGCTATAAGCAACGCTTAATAAAAGTGTCACTAATAGTAATTATTTTAAAATAATAAATTAAAAATTTAGAACTATTAGTGACGCCGTTAACCAAGCATCGCCAATTGCATTTGTAATAGCGACACATGTTTATAAGCGTTGCTATTATCTTTATTAATTAATTTATTTAATAAATAATTATATAATAAATAAATATTAAAAAATTAAAAATAAATATCTTAAATATAATATATTTTATTCAATATTTCACTATTTATAAGAAATATATTTTATTTCTTAAATTTTTTTATTAATTTTAAAATATAATTTATAATAAAAAAAGAGAGAGTGAATCGAGCAAGAGAGAGGGGAGAGAGAGAGAAAAGAGAGGAGGAGAGAGTGTAGAGAGAGGGGCTGAGGAGAGAGAGAAAAGAGGAGAGAGGGGGAGGAGAGAGAGTAGGAGAGGGAGAGTGGGAGGGAGAGAGAGGAGAGTGAAAGAGAGGGAGGAGAGAGAGAGGAGAGAGAGGGAGGGAGAGAGAAGGGAGAAAGAGGAGAGAGAGAGGAGAGAGGGAGGAGAGAGAAAGGAGAGAGAGAAGGAGAGAGATAGATCGAGGGAGAGAGAGAGGGGAGAGAGAGAGGAGAGAGGGAGAGAGAGATGAGAGAAAGAGGAGAGAGGCAGAGAGAGGAGGAGAGGGAAATATTTAATTTTTATTTTTTTTATTTTTATTAAAAATTAATAAATAAAAAATGTATTAGTGACGTATATGATAATGTGCTCTTGTTATTAGCGACACATAATAATGTGCGTCACAAATACTCTTGGTATAAGTGATGCATATGCCTATGCGTTGTTAATAACCTCGGTAATAGCAATACGTATTTCTATGCATCGCTATTATCTTATAATTTATTATATTAATTTTAAAATGTGTAGTGAGAAAAAAGGAGAGAGAGAGGAGAGAGGGAGATAGAGAGGAGGAGAGAGAAGTATTTATTTTTTATTTAAAAATTAATCAAAAAAAGAATAAATAAAAAATGTATTAGTGATGTATATTCGTATGTGTCACTAATAACCTCAGTAGTAGCAATGCATATTTTTATGTGTCGCTATTACCTTATAATTTATGACATTTATTTTAAACTAAATAGAGAGAGAAAATTGAGAGAGAGGAGAGAGAAAGAGAGGGAGGAGAGAGGGAGAGGAGGAGAGAAAGAAGAGAGAGAAGGTGAGGGGAGAGAGAGTGAGAAGAGAGAGAAAGAGGAGGGAGAGAGGAGAGGAGAGAGAGAGAGAAAGAGGTTATAGAAAGAGAGGGTGAGGAGAGAGAGAAGAGAGTGAAAGAGGAGAGAAAGAGTGTGTATGACGGAGAGTGAGAGGAGAGAGGGAGAGTGAGAGGAGAGAGGGAGGAGAGAGAAGAGAGAGAGGGGGAGGGAGAGAGAGAGTGAAGAGAGAGAGAGGGAGAGAGAGAGAGGAGAGGGGAGAGAGAGGGAGAGAGATGAAGAGAGAGAATGAGAAGAGAGAGAATGATAAGACAGAGAAAGAGAGGAGGATAGAGAGAGAAAGTGGGTAGAGAGAGATGGTGAGGAGAGAGAGAGAAGAGAGAGAAAGAGGGTAGAGAGAGGGTAAGGAGAGAGATAGTGAGGTGAGAGGATTTAATTTTTAAAAAATAGTATTGGCGATGCTTATTAGTAAGCGTCGCAAATACGAGCCTCATTTGTGATGCATAATAACAAACGTCGCAAATATTAGAATTATTTGTGAGGCTTATTAATAAGCATCGCAAATATGAAAATTATTTGTGACACTTACGAATAAGGGTCACAAATAAGTTGCCCTGTTGCAACGTTTCTATGTAAACTTTGCAACAAGACGTCTCACTAACGAAACAATCGCGTGAGATTTATTCATTTGCCCACGTTATATTTATCCTGGTCCTCCATCTTCTTCTCTGGAATCCCCCTGCCGCCACCCAGAGTCGCAGCCGTTTTGGCTTAGCCACTGCCCGAGCACCCCCCCTGCGCTGGCTTCGCCTCCTTCCTCCCCCTCCCCAGTCACCCCCTCTTCTTGGGAATCCCCTTGCCATTGCCCAGAGCCACCTCCACCCCGCTGCCGTCATCCAGGCTCAGCCACCACCAGAGCCCTCCCCACCCCTCCATAGCAGCTCCGCCTCCTCCCTCCCCAATCCCCCCTCTTCTCTGATTTCCCTTGCCGCCACCTAGAGCCACCTCCGTCCCACCACCTCCGTCTCATTGCCTCCGCCTCGCCACTGTTGTCCCAGCTCAGCCACTTCCAGAGACCTTTGCACCGGCTCCGCCTCCCCCTCCTCCCTCCCCCTCCCCGGTTCCCCCTCTTCTCTGGAATCCCCCTGCCATTGCCCATAGTCGCCGCCGTCCTGGCTTAGCCACCGCCAGAGACTCCCCATGTGCCACCTCTGCCCCCCTCCTCCCTTCCCCTTCCCAGTCCCCCCTCTTCACTGGATTCCTCTTGCCGCTGCCTAGAGCCGCCTTTGCCTCTGCCCCGTCGCTGCCGTCCCGGCTCAGCCACGGCTACAGCCCTCCACGCGTCGGCTTCATCTCCCTCCTTCCTCGTCCCTGGTCCCCCCTCTTCTCTATATTCCTCCTGCCGCCACCCAAAGCCGCCTCTGGCTCCTCCTCGATGCTATTGTCCTAGCTCAGCCACCGTGAGCTTTGCCGCCGGGCCGGTTCCGCATCCTCCCTCCCCCTCCCCCCCTGTCCCTCTTCTCTGGATTCCACCTGCAGTCGCTCAAATCTGCATCCGCCTCCATCTTGACTCAGCCATCGCAAGCCCCCTCTCCCTAGCACTCCCCCTTACACCTGGTTCACCCCTCCTTAGTTCGACAGACCGAATGAGGTTCTTTGGGGGCCAGAATCCGGCTTCCCACCGGATTCCGACACCACATCCACCTTCTCCTCGGTCAGCCCCCCCACCTCAGTATCCCCCGCCGCTGCCCTCCCACCACTAGAGAGATATTTTTTATAAGCTTTTAAGTCATTAGCGACTCTTTTGGAAAGCCTTGCTAATGACTTTCTACATTTTTTTTTTTATTTTTTTACCATATTAGGAGCGCTTTAAAAAGTGTCGCTAATAGAAAAATAAATTTTTTATTAGCGACGCTTCATAGAAGCGTCACTATAAACTATTTCTTCATTATTTTATTCAAAATTTTATTTTTTTAAATTTTTTATTATTAGTGATGCATACACAAGTGTCGCTAATATATAACTATTAGTGATGCTTAATTATAAGCATTGCTAATAGTTACGTATTAGCGACTCATAATTATGCATTGCAAAAATATAATATTTAGTGATGCTTATCTATATGTCGCTAATGTTATACTATTAACAATGCTTAATGATATGCATTGGTAATAAGCAATAGCGACTGCAATTTTATCAATGCATGTAGCGACGCTTTTTAAGCATCACTAATATGCATTAGTGACGCTTTAAGTACTATTAGTAACACTTACAAGCATCACTAATACTACAATTTGTTGTAGTGACATACAGCTACAACCATAGAATCTAGGTTGGGTGAGTATATTTATACTCAGTAATTTGAATTAAGTTTTACATACATGCTTCTCAAAATAATTCATGTTAAAGAGATTGATCAATATAAATATATTTCAAAAACCTAGATAATCATTCAGAAGTGGATATTTTTCATAATCACTCAAAAGTAGATGTTTTTCATAATCCAAATCCATCACAAAATGTTGCAATACCAACGACTTGCACCCTTTCTCATTGGGAAACGAAAGACAAAAAGATAGAGATTTTTTTGATGATATCTTAGTTCATATGCGTGTCATCGACAAGTGTGGTGGTATCCAGAATCGATAGCTTTTGGGCTCTATACGAAATAGATACCTAGTATCATGACCCAGATTTTTAAAAGCATTTTTAAATAGCCCCAACAGTAAGTAGCGAGAAATTATTTTTTCTTTTTGGAATACAAAACAATCCATTCGATTAAATATCCAGGCCATGATAACTGGGGTTCACAAATACGAATATCAAATCATATGATGTTATTTCATGTCTAAAATTCGTAAAAGATGGCTCATCCATCTAAGTACAAGTCCATCATCCATTTGAAAATAAACAACTAAGTTGACTCTCACGCTAGTGAAACACTTACATACTGGAGTTGCAGAAACATAGAAACTTCAACTTGTGCTTGCCTGTCTTAGTCTTACTTGTCGTAGCCTGGAGAATCTGTAACCAACCAAATGAAGGAACTACAACAACAACAATGGACTATCTCCGCCTTCATGAGAAGAGCTTCCAAAGGACAAAAGGTTTTATTAATGTTTTTCGGATCGGGCCAACATCACCCGATGTTAGTTACCTACGTACTCATCGGACAACATCTCCAATATTTCCAACAAGATTGGATTCAGACATAGTTCTTCTACCTAGAAACTACACTATCCTAAGAAGCATAGCACCACACATGCAATGCTTTAGTATTTTCAACCTACATTTTATGCAAGTCCTTTAATCATTCCACTTGTCTAATTAACAAGCAATATCAGACAATGTTATTAATTATCTCACAACTCTTGTTCAATAATTAATACTATCAATATGTAACTTAGAGATGACTCGCCTCTCGATAAATTTCCAAACATAGTACTCCAACCTTGGAGTAGACTGCTTAATAACAACTTGACCCAAATCTCTAGGGCTCTCACTAGCCTGCCACGAATCTATAGAAGATGATCCCAACTGTGCTCATGGACATAGATTGGAGAAAAGCACAAGCCTTCCATGATGCTCATACAACTCTGGTTTTCCTACATACTAAATAGTCCTGGGAAGACCTGTGGGAGACTTGCGGTAAAGACCCTCTAGTTGATACCCAAATCCTCGTAGTGATGAAGAAACATATTGCAATCTCCACCATCCCAACTCAGGGAGAAAATGTCTTATAAGACATTACTAATGTATCCATAGAAGCCATAGAAGCTTTAGGTCTTTATGACCATTGACTCCCCCAAACATCTGAAACTTAGACCATATTATTTCCATCCAGTCCAGTATCCGCTCAACCATTTGGGTCCTCTTTACCTTGTGAATCGGCCCAATAAATAGCTCATTCACTAAGCTATGACCCAGAGAACATCCCGTAACCACATCGGTTTATTAACCAAGGTAAAATTCTACGTCAAGGCCCCATTCACTCCATAAATAGGTCCCAAACCCTATTGAGGGTATTTTAGTCTTTATCTTAATTAGATGTTCTCCCCCCAATCCAACGGCAACCCATGTCTCTTGATTAAACTTCATTAATCTCAAGTTACCAATATAAACTAAAGCATAAAAAATAAAAGCTTCAACCTAAATAACATGCATTCACACCAGTGCATAAATAATGAATAAAGACCCGTTGCACTCATTTGTAGGGCTAGGGCTCAGGTAGTTCAAGCCCGAGAGTGTAAACAACTTTAATGCATCCCACGAGTTACATATATAACACTCTAGTCGATCGATGTACTTAGTTGTAGACACGTGTAATACACTGCCTTAAACCTTGAGAATTATGGTTCTTCCCCTTATTTCCCATGACACTGTGACCTGTCAAGGTCTTCGTGTTTCTTACTGGTCACGCCCTTCCTTTTGAAGCCATTTAACGTCATTCTAGGGTACCCTAACACTTGGTTGCTAGGTTATCCGTTTCGATAGAAACATAATATATTGCCCCTAAGGGCATTAGGGTAATTTTACCACTTAGGGTATGATACTCTCCCTTGGGTTATTTGGTCACCTCACTACCCTTTAATTTATTTTAAGTCATAATCCTCTCAGGAGGCTTCATCTCAAACTGATTCACGCTTCCATTCACCATGAATGTCAGCTGTTCACTCAAAGGGTATTTTTGTCATTTGGTTTAAGGCCTTATTGACATCAGAAGGGTCTAAAATTAAACTCATGGGTACTACTTGACTTCATGGATTCTGTGTAATTTTTCTGGCATGTGACAGGGTCATAAACCCTTTGAATTGACCCAGGTTTTGACTAACGGTTTACTATAACCCTAAGTGCAAAAGGGTCAAATAATTTTCTATAATTTGTTTGACACTTTAATCCTCATGAACCGGACCCAGTTCACTCCCCTTTTCTTTCCTCTTTTTTTTTTTTAAAAATCAGACCCCAACCGGGTCTGAACACTTCAGTTTGGGTCGACGACCCACAACGTGGGTCATCTTCCCTGTGTTCGGCCAGAGGCGTTTCATCCTCTAGCGGTGCCACCCCTGACTGCCACGATGGGGCAGTGGCCAAGGACGGCTGGATCGCAGCCAAGCGATGATCCCAGTGGCTCTGGCCCCCGTAGCCACCAGGTGGCTGGCCGGGGCCAAAGGCTCCCCCTTTGTTTTTTTTAACAACCGGCAGTGGCTTCACGATGGCAGGCCACCATGACCGGTAGATGGGCCGGGCTTGACCGGATCACCATTGTCTGGCGATTCCGGCAGACTTGGTCCATCCTCCGGCTGCCGGATGCGCCGCGCCGCCGCATGTTCATTTTTTTTAAACAATCGGTGGTCTTCACAGCGGAAGGCAAATTTGCTACCGCCAAGGCCGCCGGAGCCAAGGCCGCCACTTCCAAGGCTAGGGCTTCCATGGCCAGGCCAGTGCGGCCCCTTTCCGATGGCAGTTCCGATGATGGGAAGTCAATTACTGTCCACAAAATTTCTTGAACTGCAATTGCAAAGATCAATATAAATTTCATTAAAATTAATTAACTTCTTTATGAGTCTCAATTCGAAATCTTACCTCTAAGGTCGAGTTGTCATTGATCTACCACCATCAACGCTTCGTCGGAGTCTCACCGGAAAATTCAAATGACGGTTCATCCTCCTTCGCTAAACTGTCCCCCCCCTCCCCTAGAGCTGTAATTATCCTTCTTTAGAGTTGGGCTAATTAGGCCACTTGGGCCTATCTTTTTAATTAATTTCTGTCACCAAAATAATTGGGCTCATAAAGCGACTTAAACGGGCCCTGCACGCTATATTCAACTTCAAACGGTCGTATCCCCCTTATCCGAACTTCGATTAGCACGTTCTTAGTGGCGTTTCAAAGCTCTTTCTGTCTACTTTCTATCCATATAGGTTTCAACCACCAACTCCAAGCACTAAATAAGTTGTTTTAATGAGAAGGCCAAGGGGTCCAACACCCTAATTTCCCACGGTCAACTTTGGGAATTTAGAAAATTCCCGGACGTTACAACCAGTGAATCTGAGACCCAAAATATTGAAAAATTCATTTAAAGTTAAAGAGTATTTTCAAAACAAAGTGGGAATAACCCCATAAGAGTATTTTCTTTGAAAAACACAATTAATCTTAGTAAAACATAATTTTAGAAATTAAAACACCTACCTTAACTTGTTATGATCTTAGTTATCATAGTTGAAGTCTCTCCTTTAGGTTTTCTCAGCTCTAGAGTAGTCAAGTCATAAAAATAACCCCTCCAATGTGTATAACACTATTGATTTAGTTAAGAACGGTCTTTAAACAAACCCAAATGAGTCTAAAATAATTTAAAAACTTTAAAAATAAGAAGAGGAGGATGGAATTGGGGTGTAAAATAGTTTTCACTCACCTCCACTTTTATACCAAGGGCGGTATTGCACCGCCAAAAATGGCGTTGCCTCCAAAAATGGTGGTGTGCGACAAGCATGACCTCATGTGCTACTGTTATTGTCCCACATGCTGCGGCAGGCACATGGGACCATGCGTCCTGCGTGTCTATCATGTGCAGTGCTACTGCATCAGGTGCAAAACTATTTATTTTGTTATTATTTTTTTTAAAATGTTCCTAACTTCAAATGGGCAGATCTTTCCACTTTGAACTCGGATTCTCTCGTTATTGGTAACTTTGAGCTCGTTATGATGAGCCCTACCAAATTAGGCCCTTCATGAATAGGTTACTGCTCACCTTTCAAGTGGGTCTCGCCCACATGACACATTTTTAGAGGTTATAACTTTCACTCGTAACCTCTTTTTATGGCTTTCTTTGACTTGTTGCACTCGTCTCTTCGAGCTCTAATATTCCCCCTAAAAGATTATAAAAATAATAAGCTCTACTTAGTTAAAATAATGCTATCAATACTAATATTAAATCCATTTAAGAGTAAAAAATAGTACCAAAAATTTAGTGTTATTATAAAAATAGCACCAAGATCACATCCCGTAGGATAACACCATGACAAGATACAAGGAATACACAATTGACTAATTACCAGATGGCTCAAATATGAAACTTAATATATAAAACCCTAAGGTCTCATACTCACTAAGTCATCATTTTAGTGCTACTTACCATTCAAGTTCGCTTAAATATACTCTAACACATTAGCATAATATACTCCGCATAATCCATCCATCTTATAACCTAAATTCAATGTACATTCAAACACATTGACTTAACATGCTCTTCACATACTTATACATTCAACGTCATCCACCACCTGTCAAATAATCCCGCTTTGGATTCATCCAACGAAACCCCTCTAATATAGCCTTAGTCATTAAATTCTTTATAAAACCTTACTCATTGTTCTTACATTCCAATTCATTATATGTATATTATGCTTATACAATTATGCTGTCAAATCTTCCTTTCTTACAATCCCCTATAAACACTTAAAATCTTCAACTTGCTTACTTACAAAACCCCCAAGTCTTCTGCTCATTACTCCTACATTCCATTACTCCAATCCAAACTAATTCAACCTAATCCAATCCATTCTTAGCACATCAAATATATGCCCATCAACATCAAACAAGCCACTACAAATCCACATCAATGCACACACATGTTCAATCCAATATAATTTACCATACATTTCACATAAGCCTTGCATATCATTTCTCACACATACATATGTCCACTGAAAGTACTATATTCTGCATACCCAAAATTTATCATATAACTTGTCAGTATATCAATTAGTCATAATAGTAACATACACATATAGCCAAATACATAAATCATACTTATAACTTACACATTATCATAAGCATAAGCAAACATACAAGAATTTATAATTTCCCCCTCTTACATCTTGCGAACGGATCTTTATCTAACATCCAAAACATCAAATCTCAATAATCCTAGCATGCTTCTACACGTTTAAAGCATACTGTCATAAAATTATGAGATCAAAGTCCCCTAGATTGTATTCAATAAAGTTTGCTGGTGAGAACACAATGGTGGCAGCGGAGTCAGCAGCCAAAGGCATTGCCTAGTTAAGAGATCTGTTGTTCCACGGGTTTATAGAACACTAGGGGTAATCTTAGCAAGATAGTGCTGGCATAAATTTATGTGGTAGAGTCCGTGATCCACAGTAATAGACTAGGGGTGTCCGGGAGAAGGGTGGTGCCAAAGGAAGTGGAAAATGCAGCTAAAAGGTTAACTAGAGGTTGGTCGGTGGCTAAGAAGTACACGGCTGGCCACTAGACGCTAAAATCAGCTGTGGACATAGCCCAATGATGATAATTTCTTGTCGTCAATGACAACCAAGAGAGGCAGAGGGCCTTGACAAGTGCTTTAGGATAGAAAATAGGTGGAGAAGGGTTTTAGTGGTCAAATCTAGTCTGTGGCAATACCAATCAAAGGCAAGGTTATGCAAAAGCGATGCCTAAACCCTAAATCATATGCACAATCACATGCACACGTGACAAAAGGTACACACAAGGGGGAGATGTGCTTGACGATGGTGGTCCAAAGCCCAAGAGGGCAGTAGAGCCATGGCCAAATGTGATGGCTAACAATGATTGCCCTTGTCATCGTCATATCGAGGTAGGCCAACTAGTGGGCTATCAGCTACTGGCAATGGCAAGACATTAAAAAGGCAAAAAATAGTGCTCTGTATAGTGCAGCCAACCATATAATAGGTAGAGGGGTCGAGCTAAGGCTGGCCAAGGGTTAGGCTAGTCCTTGCCGTGACAAGGCCAATCGATCGGAATCGGCTCATGACCACACAAAACTGCCCTCCTATGGCCGATTTGCGTTGCCAATGGAGGTAAAATAGGAGTCTGGTAGTGGAGAAAGCATCACATTATGGGCAGAGAAGGCTGTGCAACTTCCAGTAGCGGCTCCTTGCCATCATCGGCCAAAGGCAGAGCCAAAGGAGGCATATCGGACATCAGTGACTGAGTGGCATCCATTGAGAGAAAAATGGGAAGTGGGAGTTGTTAGCCTCCATGAGGCTCCGTGTAGAGTAGACGAGTGAAACGGGGCCAACACGTGGGGAGAGGTTAGGACTGGTGGTCTCCTCCTGTTGTAGGCTGAGGGTAGAGCCCACAGCCGTCGGATGGAAATAGAGGAGGTGTAGGGGGCAAACAAAGGAGAAGAGTGAGGAGGTGGTGCTGGTGGCTTTGGCTGGCTCTGCTAGGCGGAGCTAGAATTGGCCAAAGGTGGCGGCATCATGCTAGAGAAGCAACATAGAGAGAATGTGGGGAAATTTTGGATTTGGGCAGAAAGCCGCTAAAGGTGAAGGCCAAGCTGGCCCGAGGTGGTGTCCCTATTGTCTTGTAGCTGAGGCGGAGCAGAATTTGGTGGTGGCGCAGAGAGGAGATCAGAGGGAGACATGAGTGGGGGAGGTTCGCTTTGTAGTAGTTTTTGGATTTGGCTTTGGTGATCCTGATCCTTTAAGTTTTTTATATGTTTCCAGTTATTCAGTTTCATACTTTTCCACCTATTTTACGGCAAATGACTAGTAAAATTCCTGTCAATTTCTAATTTTTTGGTTTTATAATTTTCCAGTTTTGTAGTTATTCAGTTCACAGTTTCATATTAATATTTATCATACGTACTAATCACAACAAGCAATTTGTAACATGCTTTATTCTCAACAAAATTTACCTTTTCATTATTATGTGACAGTCACAATAATATGAGAACTACATGCACAAACCAAATAGACAAAAGCATGAAAATTGTTCAATATTCATTTTAATAATTTGTATGGGACATGGAGGCAAGATCCAATGACTATCAATAGCAAATATATCAATTTTGTTTAAAAAAATACCTTCACATGAGGGTGAGATGAGGGCATTGAGGGCAAGGGCGAGATGAGGCAGTGCAGTCAGGAGCGAAGCCGAGGTGAGGGCAGTGAGGGGGAGAGATGAAGTCGGAAATGACAAAGAAGAATAGATGGTGAGGGAGACGATGAGATGCTCTTTGGGAGCTGGATGTGGTGAGGGAGACGAAAAACTGCTCTCCGGGAAGCGGCGGTGGAGAGGGAGACGAAGAGACACCATTCACCGAGAAGTATACTTTGGGGAGGGTATTTCAATGAAAAATGCTCCCACGTATACAAGTTCTCACATGAGCAAGTCTACTTTGGTAAATAATAGAAATTTGCTCACATTTTGGTTAATTGACCAAAGGAGGAGTCTACTTTGGTCAATTCCACTTAAGTTTTTTTTTTCTTCTCTCTCTTTTTCTCATCTTTCTTTCGTATTTTTTTTCTTTCTTCAGGTCAAACACTGCATCGAGGCCTGTGACCTAAGGATTGAACCCCAACCAACTCTACTATATGAACATGAGTGAAATATGAAAGATTATATATGCCAAAGCGGCAATTTTTCCTATCAGAAGAACAGCTAAAAATTGTAGAAAAGTCTGAGAAAATTACAAAACAATCAGGGACATTACAAAATAAATTAGTATTTTCAGCTATTTTTGTATATATAGTAAAAAACTCTCATCTTCATTGCATATTTTCTGTTAAAATCATCATGTGTTATTTTTCTCCATCATGCGTCCACACCTCCTTTTGAAAGAAACAGCTCGAGTTGACCCAAAGTTCTTGCTCAACTCCTTTCGATATTTTTTTTTTTTTTGATAAATTTATACCAATACATAATAATATCTCAAAAATATGACTCGAATATAAAATATACTTGTTATATGATACGTGCAAAAAAAAAACATGAAAAAAGTTACGCCTCCTATGACTTGCGAAACTAGTTTAAGAAAAAAATAGTTATGTTTGCGTCATGGGTTGAAGAAAAGAAATCACAACGTTGAAAGTCTATTGAAATGAAAAAATCGTTAAGAGTTTCGTTTTCCCTATTTTTTTTTTATTTTGTACTTTGCTGCAGCTAACGACTTGGCCGAATAGAATAAGATTTAACGTTTACCATGCTCTTCAATATTTCCTCGTGAAAAACGAGCATCATTGACTTTCATTAATTATATGTCTAAGCAAATATCTTATGCTGGTTCAGTTGTAGAGGTTAATTGTTACATAAGATATAGATATCTTCGGTACAGACCAATTACTATGTACCAATCCAGGAGTTCTATCTTGTATCGTTCGGCATCTCGTCTTGTTGCATAACGTACGGCATCTTTCAGGAAGATACTACAATCCTCTTTATAAGTGCTAACGTCTTATCAAAATATTGTCATACACTTCTAAAACCATATTTTGATTCCTTCCATGATAGCCATGGAGCTAGATCTCTCATTTATTCTCCTTTTGCTTTTGTCATTTCTGTTCATTTGGACGTGTCTGAAATTTACAGCCCAGAAATCATCTCCCAAGCTGCCGCCAGGGCCATGGAAGCTGCCAATCATAGGCAGCGTACACCATCTGCTTTCAGCTTTTCCTCATCGAGCCCTCAGGGACTTGGCAAGAACGCATGGCCCCATCATGCATCTAAAGCTGGGTGAGGTCTCGGCAGTAGTGATCTCCTCGGCTGAAGTTGCCAAGGAGATCATGAGGACCAATGATGCCAAATTTTCTGATCGGGCTGAGATTCTTGGAGCTACCGTCATCACCTATGGCTGCAAGGACATTTTTTTTCCCCTTACGGGGCCTATTGGAGGCAACTTAAGAGAATTTGTATGAATGAGTTACTAGGTTTAAAGCAAGTGCAATCCTTCCATCTAATCAGGGAGGAGGAGGTGGCTAGCCTTATTCAATCCGTTTCGGAGAAAAGTGGATCTCTTGTCAATTTGTCGCAGATGTTTTTTTCATTCACGAATGATGTAACAGCCAGGGCAGCGTTTGGCAAAAAGTGCAGGCAAAAAGAAACATTTTTGCATGCAGCGAAAGAAACGATCATGTTGTTAGGAGGTTTTTATTTGTCCGATCTCTTCCCTTCATTCAAATTACTTCCTTTGGTGACAGGGTTCCGTTCCAAGGTCGATAGGGTGCACGAGAAGCTGGACAGGATATGTGATGAAATTATTGAAGAACATGCACAATACAAGGTGGTTGATTTGGACTCAGATGATTATCCGGATAATTTTGTTGATGTCCTTCTAAAGCTTCAAAATGAGGGGGATCTTGAGTTTCCCATTACAACTGACACTATGAAAGCAATAATTTTGGTTAGTTTGCTCCCCATTTATCCCATGCAGTTTAAACTCTCTTGTCTAATTTTTTTCTTTTAGTCCAATATAGACTTTTTTCTTAGAGTTAAAATTGAACTACTCTTTTTTAGGACATGTTCCTTGCAGGAAGTGAGACTTCATCAACTGTTATGGAATGGCTAATGGCTGAGCTAATGAGGAACCCTAGTGTGATGCAGAAGGCCCAAGCTGAAGTAAGACAAGTTTTCAATGGAAAGCCAAAGATTAAAGAGGAAGATCTCCAGGAACTGAGCTACTTGAAGTCGGTAATCAAGGAGACTTTAAGGCTGCACCCACCTGTGCCTCTGCTTGTTCCAAGGCAATGTAGGGAGACATGCGAGGTCAATGGGTATCAGATACCCAAAAAAACCAAGATCATTGTGAATGCATGGGCCATAGGAAGGGACCCAAATATGTGGGATGATGCTGAGAGTTTCAGGCCTGAAAGGTTCATCAATTCGGGGGTTGATTTCAGGGGTTCACACTTCGAGTTCATTCCTTTTGGTGCCGGGAAGAGAATGTGCCCAGGAATTTTATTTGGACTGGCCAACATCGAGTTTCCGTTAGCTCAACTACTCTACTACTTTGACTGGAAGCTGCCCGATGAAATCCACCATGGCAACCTAGACATGACTGAGGTTTTCGGGGCCACAACCTGGAGAAAGTCTAATCTGTGTATGTTTGGAGCACCCTATAAACCTAACACTTGTTTAGCCTAACAAGGCTTTTTTACTGACCAACAATAAGGTAAAGGAGAGGTGTGAGGGAAACTTGGAACGATGCAATAAGTTCAGAGTGCGATCATGCTGTATGAATAAAAAAATATTTTTCATTGACTTCTGTGCTAATATTATGCAAACTAAGGAATCATCGTAACCCTACTAACTTCAAATAAAAGTGTAAAAATGGACATTAATAACCATGTTTTTGTTTTACTCCCTCTGTTTTATATTAATAGTTATATTTAATTTTTTAGAATGAACTAAAATATGAAAAATAAAATGGAGCATTAATACAGGATGAAGAGAGTATTTTGTTAAATTCATGAATTTCCTCCGCCAACTGCGTATCCATCTCAGTGCTAAAAGGAGAATACACAAAGATTGGAGTACACGAGAAAAATTTTAAATAAACGAGAATTTGAAAAGCTGAGTTTCAAAATGAGTTTCATTCTTGAATTGAGGCAAGGAAAAATAGGATAATGATGCCAATGAATCCGGCTACATGTTAAGTTGACCTTCTACAACTCCACCAAGATACTAATGAAGCAGGGATAATTTGGGACCTCTTTACTTCTACTTTTTCAGCAAAATCACTTAGAAATTTAAGGATTACCAAAGCAGAGTTGCTTCATTTTTTATACAATTCCTACATTTTGGATGCCCAATATAATGGTGACGACGAGGGCAAACTACTCAAAGATTTACAAATCACAATCTTAGCACCAATGGTGGAACTACATTAAGACTACGGGGTCCATGCACCCCTGTTTATATAATTTTTATCTAGCTCCATATCATAGTTTTGGTTTCGCCAAAAGGAAAAAAATGATGTGTTCATTAATTGCCCATGCTGTCCTTCACTACCCCCTATCCAACTACCCTTGTTACAATTCTAAAGTGGACAATGAAATACAAATGTAACTAAAATAATTTCCTATGTCACAGAAAGAGAATTTATAAATGATTAACAAGAAACGTACACACTGGTTAAAAAAACGATAGTCCATTATAAAGAATGTTTAATTTACAAACTTATTTTCTACCTCTTGGTTGACATACTCGTCACTTTTTTTGTACGTGTTAAAATGAAAAGATCCCATCGTGGGATTGGAACATCAGTTTTCCTTTATAAATGCTTCAACACTAAATAAATTGAAAATTAGATAAGTGTAGTCAAATACAGATTTCATAACAACCTTCTCAAAATAGGCTTAATCATAAATATCATTTAATTGATGAAAATGCAAATTCAGTAAAAGATAAGGCATTTATAGCATTAATAAATAAACTAATCAGTAAATCCTCCTCTTTCGCTAGGATGAATTCAAACAATAACATTACAAATTATCATAGAGACAAACAGCTAGAAATAGAATCTATGAATAGTTAATTATTAACTATGGGCTAGAACCGATTTGGGTCAACCAGTTTGGCTTAGAAGCCATTTGAATTAGCCTTCAACTACCAGCCGATTTTGGGTTGGAGATATTAATTATAAGATGTGTTGCGTAGAAAATTCCTGTTGTTGAGGGCAGGTGCCATGAGAGGGAGATGATATAACACTGGACTCTGCCTAAAGAACGAAAAGGGTTTCCTATCGGCCAGACTTGAGTCGTTTGTTAAATTATTCTTCTGGGTAGTTGTCAGTAGTTTTCCATTTGGATTTGTTGTAGTCTTGCTGAGAAAATTTATATGTTATGGAGTGAATTGATTGTCTACAAAGCTTGGCAATATTAATTGGCAATTAAAACCAGCCATTAATTTGGCCAATTTCTATCTATTCCATGTTAAATTCATCACAGATTTTTGCTCTTCTACCCGATGCGAACATTTTTTAGAAATAGATTCAATAAATGTCGAAAATACAAAAATAGGTCATGAAAAATAATTTTGCACAATTAGACTTACGCATGTTCAACTTTCCTACACACGCGCTTGAATTATCGATAATACCCTTAGGCTATATATCGAAAAAGAGAAAAGCCCTCATGGGAGACAAAAAGATCCGACAATGGCTCCCTCTCCTGGAGCCGGCGTCCACCTCTCCTCCTCCTCCGTCTCCTCCATCATCTTCTCCGAGATATTGGAGCCGTTGTCCTCATCTCCTCCTCCCCCGTCTAAACCATCATCTTCTCATAGATACAAGAGCCGCTGTCTGCTCCTCGTCGTTCCACATCCTCTCTGTCTAGTCGAAGAAGGTCCCTCGTCCGCTTAGATTGTGCACCAACATGATCAAACCCAGTTCGTCTATCATAGCAAAGTGATTGAAAAATGGCTACAAAGTAAAGATGCATGGCGGGTTTGAGGTGTGTATTTTTTAAAATATTGCTTTGTTAGAGTCCGAATATAGGTTATAGAGATATTTCTTTATATTGAGTATATGTAATATGTGTAGTTCATGAGTATGCAATATTTAGTTAAAAGCAGGGCGATTTGTGTTTGGTTTGATTTTTACTAACAAAGGGGTGCATATATGGGGTCTTGTGACTGAGTAATGTTAGTTTGTATTGAAAAATATATAGTTTGTGAAATACTTTGTTATATAGTTTGTGCTAAAATATATATGAGAGAAAAGAGATTCAATATCTGTTTTCTTTGGGTCTGTTTGTTTGCTACAATTTCCCATCAAATGGGCGGTCTGATTACATCAATTGGGTTTGTAATGTAAGGTTATATTTTGATAGTTTATGATGGATTATGTTCTTCCAGGGTTGTATAATAAACAAATTAAGGGTAAAAGTAATGAATTATGTATTTTGCTTGTTGCTTAGATTAACTAATGTTTTGATATGATATCTAGCTAGGAGGAGACAATTGGACCTAGTTTACATAGGTAGTACATAGTTAACTGATACATCCTAACTATTGTCTGGTAGATGGTAGGAGGGTATTATTTATTGAAGTACATTACATGGTCAAGATTTAAGCAAGATAGGTTGAAAATGTAGGTTTTTATGATGTGATCAGATATCTAGCAAGGAGGGGACCATATGACCTATTTTTATGGTAAATCAATGTTAACTGATACAGCTTAGCTGTTGATTGGTATATGGTAGGATGCTTAACTTGGCCTAGCATATTTTGAGATAATTAGATTTGAAAAAGATAGGTATAAAAGGTAGGTTTAAATAGTGTGATTTGATATCTAGTGAGGAGGAGACCACATGACCTATAATATATAGTTAAAACAAAGTTAACTAATCAAACGAACCATTGACTAGTAGAATATGGTAGGAGGTTTTTTATTTTTTGAAGTACATTGTGTGGTAATTAGATTTGCTCAAGATGGGTTTACAAGGTAGGTTTGAATGATGTGATCTGATATATAACGAGTAGTATACCATATGACCTAGTAGATGGAAGAAAATAAAGTTAACTGATACATTTCAATTGTTGACTAGTAGATGGTAGGAGACTTATATTTTTTGAAGTACATTGGGAGGTCATTAGATTTGCAAAAGTTATGTTTACATATAGGTGGATAAATAAGAGTATTATTAAGTAAAAATATCAACTTTATCTTGTGTGTTTGGTGCTTAGTTAGTATGCTTGTAATATATTTTAATAGATGAAAAGTATGTAAATGAATATATATGTTTTGCTGTTAGGGTAAGTAAGAAGAATATATGTAATTAGTTTTACTCATGAGTATGATGTGATCTGATATCTAGTAAGGAGGAGACCATATAACCTAGTTTATGTGGTTAAAACACAGTTAACTGATGCATCCTAACTATTAACTGGCAAATGGTAGGAGGCTAATATTTTTTGAAGTACATTGGGTGGTCATTAGATTTGCGCAATTTAGGTTTACAAGGTAGGTTTCAATGATGAGATCTAATATTTAGCAACAACAATACCATATAACCTAGTTTATATGGTTAGAAGATAGTTAACTGATTTTGATTAAATGTTCACTGGTAGTTAACTGATTTTGACTAAATCTATCTCTTCACTTCACCACAGTACACTTATATCTCTACCTCTCTGAGGCATGCAAGGGGTAGATGATGAGAAGCCAGAGAGAGAACAAGTCGATGGAGGCCAACGTCAAGGTGCCGGATAACTTCACAGTGTATAGATTGATTATACTAGATCAAAAGATGGGATAGATTTGGAGAGCAAATATTCTGCACATATTAGGCAAATATTAGGCATTGGTGGTGGCAGGTAGAAGTATAAAACAATCATTATTATTGACTCAGATGATGAAGTTGTTAAATCTAAGGTGGGGAACATAAATATGGTGATGAAGTTGTTAAATCTAAGGTGGGGAACATAGATATGGTATACCATACTTATGTTCCCCACTTCAGATTTAGCATCTTCATCGTCTGGGTCGATAATAATGATTGTTTTATACTTCCTCTTGCCACCACCACATCCTAATGATTAAACTTTGTAATGTGCATGACTGATTGCTGTCCAAATCAATTACATTATCTATCCAAAATAATCACTCGGTATAATCAACAAGAGAAAAGGTATGAACATATTGCCATATACTATCAACATCGAATCATATGCCGCACATGATAGAATTAATGATATTTTGTAAGAATATATGTAATTAGTTTTACTCAGGAATATGCTTTGATCTGATACTTACAGATGAGGAGACCATTGATCGTTTATAATTAAACCCTTTCCAAGTGTACAAGGTAATTGTACTAGGATAAGTATTTAAGGGTTGTCGAACCTCAGGGACGGATGAATTATTACTAAATATAAAGAGAAATTTACTGATTAAAAACTAAAACAAACTTAAACTTTAATTAAGTAAAGGAAAGAAATCAACTAGTTTAAAAACAAGAGATTAATACGATGAAAATTACTTAGAAAATCGAATCCACTATAAAACCATAACAATTCCTTAACTTTTAATCTAAATCTATTTGAATATGAACAAGTATTCTCAGCTACAAGCTAGAATTACTTCAGAAAGAATTATTAATTAAATTCCATGGTATGAACTATCTTCGACAATAGCATGAATCATCTACATTAAACTAGCTATAAGCATGACCCGTCTAATCTTAGTATAACTCATCGAAGTCATTAATTATCTGAACATTAAAACTATTGTATGACCATCTCATCTAAATCACAGAAATTAGAATTGATGTAAATATCAAAACCATATCAATATATCATCTACAAGACAATAAATCAACATAGATTTGAATAAACATTAAAAGCTCTTCCATTAAAAAGGAAATCTTTATCATACAATTGTCATCATTCACAACTGAGATCTAAATTAAAAAGAAATGAAACTGAAACTTATCTATAGCTTCATCAACTCCTAAGTAAAAGAAAAGTCTAGCCTTCTATTGTAGAAGAAAGTACTTGAATCTCCATTAAAAGCTTTGAGTTCTCTTCCATCTTCTTCTTCTTTTTTCTCTTCATAAAATCTACTGGAATCCTCTGGTTTAAAACCAAATATGTCTTTTTATAGGCATAAGATCCGTAGGAAGAAGTTTAATATGAAAAGGATTGAAAATTGGCTAAAACTAGGAAACTGCACTTTATGCCGTTCGAACTCCCTGCATGCCCATTCGAACGCTTAAACTGAGTTTTGCTTCAAAATCATGTTATCTTGATCGGTAAGTGACCCCGTTCGAACGGCTACAGTGTTTCTGCAATCTGGACAGTCCATATTTTGTTCATTATGCTTTTCTTCATGTCCATATTAATTTCCAACTTGTTTATAACTCCAAAAAGTTGTCCAAATCACTTTAAAGCATGTCAAGACTATTATTAATTATTTCAAACATTGTCCAAGTACGTCGATAAGCGCACTTTACCTACAAAATATAAAATATCATCCTTTAGACATGTACAATATAATTAAAATCCCAACTTTGTTCAAATACATATCTAAACTACTAATAACTATAAAATTAGTAATAATTAAACTAAAATACTAATTTCTATCTTAATCTAAATAAACTATAACTAACTCTTAATTAACCTAATCTATACTAGCAAATAAGGTGAAAAGGCATATAAAATAGATATATATTTCGTGCTCATCAACCATATAACCTAGTTTATATGGTTAATACAAAGTTAACTGATACGGGCTGCCTGGTGACTAGTAGATGTTAAAATGCTATTATTTGTTGAAGTACATTGTGTATTCATTAGTTTTGAGCAAGATAGGATTACATGGTAGGTTTCAATGATGTGATATGACATTAGTGAGGACGAGACCATATAACCTAGAGTATATGGTTAAAAGAAAGTTAACTGATACTGGCTAACTAATGACTGGTAGATGGTAGGTGGCTGATATATTTCAAATTAAATTTTGGCTCCTTAATTTTATTATTGATTTGAAGGGGCAGCAGAGGAGAAGCTAGAGTGTTGAGCAGGTTGTTGGAGTTCGACGTTGAGGTGTTGGCTAGCTTTGTAGTGGATAGAGTGATTATGCTAAATAAAAAGATGGGATGGACTTGGAGAGCAATCATTTTGCATATAACAAAGTTTCTTTGTTAGGTGGTAGTGGTGGCATGCAGAAGAAAAAAACTATAATTATCATTGACTCTGATTCTGAAGATGCTAAATCTAATATGAGAAATGATATGTTATACAATCATGAAATAACTCAGTGATAGTATAACATATCGATTTCCACCTTAGATGTAGTATCTTTAAAATCTAAGTTATTGATAATTATAGTTATGTACTTCTTTTTCTTGCCACCACCACCTCCTAGTGATTAAACTTTGTAATGTGCATGACTAATTGCTCACAATTTCAATTACATGTAATCACATGCCGCACATGATAGAGATAATGATATTTTGTACCTTCAGCATGTATGGGTATGGTGGATAATGTATATGAGATTGTTTTTAATGGTTAGAAAATGCCTTCATATACATTTTAGTTGATATTGTACAAGCGAATGTTTTTCAGGGTTAGAACTGCCTTTATTTATTGATTATGTTGATTGGATTGGTGGAAATAGAAATAGTTTTTAATGCATTCATATACAATTTAGTGGTTATTATAACCTTGAAGATAAATTTTATTTAGAAAATAAAAAAAAAAATCAAAAGCTACAGCTTCCCAAAGACGTCGTTAAAAACACAGATAGAGTTAAATAAATTCAATATCGATGGTTAGAATTCGCCATGGCAAATATATATGTCGATGGAGTGAAGGCTTCGATTTAAAAGCTTCATTTACGGTTATTATACTGTATTGGAAAGTAGCCTAAAACATGTGGGAGGAGTAAAAACTTCATATACATTAAAGATACATAATTTAAAAGTAAACTAAAACACGAGGGAGGAGTTTTTGTCACAGATACTTCAACTGTCAAAGTATCTTTAGTTCGTGAATTCTCCTTCGGAGTCTCACAAATATTATTTTCGCTAACTAGGCCATTTATAATATAGTCCCATTTATATGAGCCCGGGCTCAAGTGCTCCTATTTGCGCCCGGGCTCTATGGGCAGTCATATTTACATCTGAGGGCCCATAATACTCACGGGCCATTTAAACCCTATGTCATGTTTACAATAAGAGACTTAATAAAATGCCAGTGTCTTTAAATAAGTACTTCCTTTATCTTTAAATAAGTTCCTTATTTAAAATAGTCAAATATTTAAGTTGCACATTAGATTTCACCGTTTTATAAACCTTTTCCTTTATATAATATATTTTGTTAAGTATTATGGGCTGCCAGATTTCACCGTTTTATCAAATTTTTCTTTATATAATATATACATTTGGCTACATATTTCCATTGTGTATTACGATAATCAAGATACTTCGCCACGTTTGAGTTGTCCACACATGTGCTGCATATAGCAGAAATGGGCCATCGCTCATTATAAAGGTGAAAACTAGTGTTTCACCCTACCAGTTCTTAACAACCGAAGGTTTCTTCCCAAAAATAACTTCTTAGGTATTCTCTTACGGACCCATATTCTCGTCTCCCTACCAGCAGATCATGTGACTGTAGGTTGGAAAATGGTGGATGTCCAAGAGCATCCTTCCTATATGTACCCTACCTCATTGAGGAAGACACTGATAATAGCATTTCTACCTAAAGGTGTTCATACTGGAACAATGGTAATGTTGGATGTGGAGAATATGTTAATGTTTTACTTGTGGATGAACTAGTTCTTACCTGCTATGCTCTGAAGATGAAACAAGAAAGGTAGCAAAATTTTGGGTGTGGAGAAGGTCGGTGAAAGATTTAACTAATCCAGTTCAACTGATAATTGGTAGTGGCTAACATAGGTAACTCTTGGGTACATTTAATCTTTACTTTTGGAGGCACTTATATGGTGGGTGTGCCGCATGAACATTTGTAATACAGGAAGGAATGATTGAGGTTAAGAATCAAATTGAAGAACATAAATACAAACTTCTTTCAATTTTGCGACGGAAAGCATTGATTGATAAGTATCAACTGATAACTACAATTGCCTAACTGACATAACTCTCAGGTGTATTCAAATGGATACAAATGAGCAGCCTTTGTTAAGTGTGTGGGGGGGGGGGAGGGGAGAGTAGGATGCAAGTCGACACAAGTATGATAGCTCCAATGCAAAGTTAGATCTCATATTTGTTAGAAGCTCATTGATGTATGAATCTTTGGTGAACATGGTTTACAACGTAATAGGATGTTGTAGCAAGAAATACTCGTTGAAGATGAGTTTTACATATCATTTGGCATTCCCCCTGGACCTGCCTCTAAAGGAAATACATGATACTAGGACTCCATTTTTTCTGCGCTATGCCAAGACCAGGCACGATGGTCTCTCATTGATAATAACCAAAGTATGACATGTACATGTGTTCCAGGAATGTGAGGAAAATTTTTATGTATCCGAGCCAATGATTAACCAGTCGATTATGTTGAATGAAGCCGAACTCCATAGTAGACATGTGAATGAAGTGAACTCGAAGGTGGAAGTGAAGGAAGTAGGAGTGAGGGATGCAAAAGAGATCAATGATCATTTGGCAAGTGGCGTGGCAGATAGGGACATTTTCCTCCATAGCATAATGGATTTGCGTGACGACGCAGAATAGATGACTTATTGCGTAAGGCCAGGGAGTTGGAGGCAAATAAAGCTCCTCCTGTTTACTTATATTTGCAATCCGATTCGGATGAAGAACTAGTAGATGTCCTCATTGTAAGTGTTGAAGTTGATAAGATGAACATTGATACAATTGAAGAGATTGTGGCCAACTCAAATGAGGGTAATGATGTCGAAGGAACTAATGATGAAGCAAGTGGGCCGAACACAATGTATAACATTGACGAAGAAGATGTCATCTATGATGGATGGCAAGAGCATTATGATGTCCCCGTTAAAGGGGATAAATTTGAATTGCATGATTATGATGAGGATGTCTACATTGTAGGAGGAGATGATGACATTTGGTATGGAAATGGTCAAAATTTGATTGCCGTAAGTATAGAAGGTGGAAGAGCTCCTCTTCCGGACTTAACTAAAGTGACAAACATTGACATGGCTGAAAGAAAGTGGTAAGAATTATTATCATTATTATTATCTGTGTGTTTGCTAATTGATCAATCTGTAGTATATTTGTAGTGGTGTTAAATGCAGGGACGATGAAGTCCAACAAGAGCAAATGCAACAATGTCACTTATAAATGACAGGGATGGTGGTGGGAGGGGGAAAGCACCATCATCAAGTAGATTTTCTTGGGAAACCCAATGCTCCAAAACATATTCAAAGATCGTATCATATCTTACAAAGTTAGTTAACTGATTATACCTGACTTATAACCATTTGTCTCATTCTCATACCAATATAAATATAATACTTGAGCAGATTAGATGTGGAGATGTGTTTGAATGAAGATCACAACATGGTTGAGGAGGTTGATTTGTATGACTATGACAATGATCAGAAGGTAGTTCTACTTGGCCAATAGTTTAGGGATAAAGCCTCTATGAAGCTACATGTACACAAGTATGCTATGCACAACAACTTTCAGTTTAAGGTAAAATATTCAAATAAATCTCGATTCACAGTTGTGTGCAATGTGTTAGGATGTCCATGGAGGTTACATGCTGCAAAAACAAATGGGTGTAGTGTCTTCAAAGTGAAGGCTTTGAACAATGTTCATACATGTGGGAAACCAATATTTGGAGGAGATCACAAACAAGCAAAAGTGGATATTATTGCTGACTTAGTCGTGAAACTACTTAGGCAATGTGTTGCTTATACTCCAAAGGATATTCAAGTTGATGTCGATTTGGAATATGGAGTGAAGATAAATTATCCGAAGGCATATAGGTTGAAGGTTGCATCGTTTAACAAGTTAAGAGGATCTTATGAGTCATTATATACTAAGTTGGCTGTCTATTTATATGAGTTGGAGAAGGCAAATTCATGCACCTCAACTGCTCTCTAGTACGACTTTTCGGATATGACATTCGAGAGATTCTTTGTTTCCTTTGGAGCAGCCATTGAGAACTTCAAGAAGTACATGCGAAGGGTTCTAAATATACCAAAAGCAAGATTCAAAAGTGTAATGAAGCAGCTAGGGGTATGATGTGTTATCTCGTAAGTAGTCATGAGGTCTTAACTAGGTCCGAAAGAGGGGATGATCAAGTTGACCTTATCGCAAAGACTTGTACATGTGGAAAGTTTTAGCAAATGGCGTTTCCTTGTGAACATGCATTGGCAACATGTGGCCACCAAAGACTAAATAATGTTGACTATTGCTCCCTGTTCTACACAACGGAAACTTATTGGCAAATCTATAACAAGAGAGTATATCCAGTCCTCAAACATAAAAGATGGGAGACTCCTGAAGATGTGAAGAGCCTTAAGTTGAGGCCTCCCTAGTAGAAGGTACGATCAGACGAATAAAGAAGAAGCGGATTCTCTCTCAAGGGGAAGAAAAAAGGAGAGTACAATGTCATAAGTGCAAACAATATGGTCACTATCACAATACTTGCACCACGGTCATTGGAGAGAACCTAGTCAAGGGCCCTACTCCTCATCCATCCACACCTCCAACCCCTCCTATTGCCCCAGCCCCATCACCAACTCATACTAACCAATAGTTATCAACAGCTACATAAGTCCCACATCTAGTCGACAAGGTTGGTGTTAAAGAAATGAGGAAGAAACATAAGACATGTCCAATCAAGTCAACTTTTAGCCCTATACCTCCAAAGGGGAAGAGGAAAAAGAAAATGAGACATGTGGCTAAGCTCAATGCATGTACACTTGATGGCAAAACTAGCAAGTGAACAATCTCAGTGGACAAATTTTGGTTGGCAATTTCAGGGGACAAAGGGTTGCCATTGTAATATGCTAGGCCTTTATTTTGGAAACCTTTATTTTGTAATATGCTAGGCTCTTGGGTTAGAAATATTGCTTGACATATGGAGTTTGTGACTATCAATTTGTGCTCATTTTAGTAGGGGATGATTTTACTTGGCCGAGTACTCTTACCTCGCAACCTATGCTAATTCTAAAATGTTTACCTCTAGTTTGTACTTAAAAGTTACTTTCGAGTTGACTTCATCACTCATTATTATTTGTATATGGCTAATAAGATCCTCATGCATTTGCTCATAATGCATCAACGTCCATTGAATTTTGTCTTTTTTTATAATTTGAGCTGTTTTCTTTGTTTCATTAGCATCGTTTACGTCCATTTTCAACCTCTTATTTCTAGCTATTCACGCCCCTGCATCTTTCATCATTTCTATAAATTTTTATTTGTATCATTGTGGCAGACAAGGGAAGAAGCTTCTTCCTCTCATACCAGAAAAGGCATCAAGAGGAGGTTCAATAGCAATTTGGAGACAGATTGAGAGGATTTTTTTATTTTAACCAGTAAAGATATCATGAGGGACTGCTAAAGCATATAAAAGGTCCAAAGATTTGCTCAACGTACATCATTCATGCATATGCTAAATATCAACCAAATCTAACCAATGAGAAACAATAAGATAACTAACGATGGATGAAGAACAATATCTCAAACCTATCGTACAATCAAAGAAAGTAATCACACCTAGCCAATATCGTTTACAATTTAGGTCCTTATCAGATCAACTTCTTTCAAAACCTAAAGCTACATTCGCATGTTGATATCTCATAATTCAACATCATGAAAGAAACTTACGGACTCTATAACATTAATATAGTCAAGGACCAACACAAAAATAATCAACATTTAGTTAACATTAAACAAACGAATATGCCCCATTAAATTATTCCTATAAACCAACAGTCAAACACTGATCGAATCACATAGTCAAAGACCAACACCCTACAGTTATGCCACATCTACTGACAACAACTCAACTTCATATCAAATTTTGTAAAATTTGTTAAGCAACCCTACGCCTCATGATGCGCACGTCCTCCCCGGTAAAGCTAAATTGGTACCCATGTGACAGGTACCACATATAAATGCATACGTAGACACCGTAGTCAATGTTATTGATTTGTTGTGGGTGTCCGGTTATCTTTCTCATAGTGAGAAGCAATGTAGCGGCTGCTTCATATCCCAATTTCAACAAAACTATTGGCAAAACAATTCTGAGTATCGCCAATTTCTTGTAAAACTGCTCTACCTCAACGCCGGAGTAATATGGGTCCATTATGTATAGGACATCCTTCCTCAAGTCAAGAATAATGAGAGTCCAATGGTTACCGTTTACATGAAGGGGGAAGTGGTGGACCTCATATTCCCATAAGTCTTTTTCATTCACCTTCAACAACTTCAACACGTTTGTTGGAACTTCTGGTCATGCTTCCGCAACAGCCGTCCTAGAGACATTTGCTTCCTTTTCCTTCATCGATGCGTATAGGCTGAGGAGCGGAGATGCATCCTTCCTCATAAGCTCCTGTTGAATTAGAAACAGAAGTCAGTCAAGTAGTTGGCAGTTGTCAATTACATATAAAATTAAAAACAAATTAAGACCTACCATAAAATGAACAAGATGGAGGGCTTGCTTAGTAGTTGGGTTAGGAAGTGTCTTCTTCCGCAAAGTTAGCACATACGCATCAATATGCTATTTCAGAGTAAGCGAAAAACAAATGAGTATCGTATTTAATATCTACAAAAATAAGAATAACGATTATTGTGTACAACACAACCAACTACTAATACATCTCAAATTCACACATACATTATCCCAAAGCCAGGTATATGCATAATGGACCGTATAAACTCGGATGTCAACAAGATTCTACCAATTGCCAGCCGGCTAATCAATTATGAATGTCATGATTGTCAACACAAATTTATGTAAAAGAAATTGATCAATATGAAATGAAATGTGTATCAAACATAATATTATATTATGAACTCACTCAAATTTCCAACCCTTCTTAAGGCTCTTTCGAAAGGTTTTATCTTCTTTTGCTATTAGGGCATGGGGTTTAGGACATGCCAACTCCAACAAGGCTATCTCTAAGAGTGCAACAAGACCACATATCTTGCTTCAATGTACTTCTTGCCCTGCTAGAGTTTGTCCCTTAGGTGGGTTGGCAGTAATTGAATCTCCTCCATCTTCAATTTGATCCAGTAAATGGTTCGCCATTTCAATGTTAGCTTGCCCATCTTCTTTTCTCTTGCAATGAACGTCGTTGTCGTTTAAGGGCTCTCCAGCAGTATCTTCCTCTTCAACCTCACTTGGGCCCCTCTCCAATCTCCTTGGCACCGTATAAAGGGTCCTAACATATTTGCTGGCAGTCCTCTTCCTATTGTGGACATCAGGGGGCACAACATCTTTGACTTTTGGGGCATCACTCCCAATGTCGACCCCTACCTCCCCAATGTCTGCACCAGTTGCACCATCAAATGAGTGAACTTCATCTGGGATGGTTTCCTATGAAGACATGCACATATAAGAAGAAGTGTAAATCAAAATATAACAATGTTAGGACAATGTGGGGCAATTAAGAAAGCAAAGTATAACATTGAGGCAAGAAAAATATGTCCATCATATGACAAAAAACTTTGCATTCACTAACCTGTGGACAAGAAGATTCATTGATGGGGTATTGATGGGCTTCATCTTCATCAACAAAATCATCTCCAGCATCCTTCCCTTCCTGTCAATATTGAATACTGTAAACCTTAGTATGATTATTGTGGAATTACAACAATAATAAAACTTAACAGTAGTAAGAAGTCGTAATAATTAATATAATGTAGCTAACCTCAAATGGGTTTGCTGACCTCCCATTCATGGACAACAAAGCTGAAACATCTTGAGATAATTTGTCTACCTTATCCTCCAACCGGTAGAATGTAGCTACCTTTAGCTGAATGATCTCAATTGTGCCAACAAGCTTAACTAATGTGTCCATCCAATCCAATTGGTTATGCACATTTTGTCCTATTGTAGCATGTGGTTGTCCACTTCCCTCTTGCCGCACCTCATTAACAAAAGAAACAATTATTTCATGAGTTCTCCAAGGCTCCTCCTCCATATCTACTTTTACATGTTCCTCTGCCCCTTGTAGGGAACCACCAACAAGGACCTCAGATTTGTAAAAAGTTATCGGTACCCCTTAAGAAAATTCTTTAGCCCTTTGGCTGATTAGACAATCTCTTCATCGGACTTAGCTTGGGTCAACTCCAAGTGCCTGTGTACAAACACCTATAAGCCAAACAATTTTTATTATCAGCCATCATATATGTCGTTCGCAAACTAGAAGCCATAGTAAGATGACAAATGAATATATTACCTTGTCCCCTCCAAAAATGGCTTTGTCAATTGCATCATAACTAGGCTTCTTATAGTTAGCCCAATTCAGCAATCTAGGATAAACATCCTGTACACGTCTCACACATAAGTCACCCATCAAAGGAATCCTTTCCGTAGCCCAAACCTGCATATTCAAACTATGGACATAAATATCATAATATCATAGGCAGAATATTACATTATATCCTCAATCAAACTACCCAAACAACGTACCAATAGTGCCGGTACAAATCTGTGCACAATGTAAGTGGTTTTAGTTAGGGCCTTCCTTGCTTCCTTCAAGCCATGGAGGGTGTCCCAATATGAAATGTTACCCCAAGGATATGAATTGAACTCCTCCACATCATTAGCCAACAAGAAAAACCGCCGGTCCACCTTATGTCCACACCCTCTACCCACAATGAAAGAAGCCAAAACTAGTACGTGGGCCAACTTCATCGCGTCATCATCACTTTTGCTTATGATGATCTTCTGGTATATTTGCTCATTTGTTATGTAAAGCTTCTCCTTGCCAAACACCCTACAAAGTAGGGAGTCTTTTCTCAAAACTTTTGGCATTGTTGGGAAGGATGGGAGCACATCAGCCATATGTAAACCAATTACTTGGGCAAATTCGGTGGGAGACAACTTCATCAAATAGGCTTCCATCACTTGAAACCTATACTCTCCCCAATGCATTTTTATTATGTGGTGCAAGGCTTGAAGGGGGAAGATGAACTTCTCTATGTCTAATTGCAAGTATTTTCTGAAACATGATCCTTTAAAGAGTATTGTCTGATGTCTATGCTTATTGAAATGGTCTTTCAGCCTCCTTATGTAAGCATAGGTTGATTTGGGTTGAGGGTTGCCCTCATGGGCTCTACCCTTATCACGTTCCACTATTTGAAGATCACTGACACATTACTTGGTATCTTCACCCTATAATGTTTGATAATTCCATTTTGCAAATGTGTTATACTTTATAATAACCATCTATGCAAATATATGGTAATATACATAACACACACAACATGTTCAAAGTAATCAGAGGAGGTATTTTTCACATCAAGCTGAGCATGACCATAATTTGGCATGTAACTGACATGTACCACATACCTATAGGCTAATGTTTATGTAACCAGCTCCTATTTTGCATCACAAAACAAAATTTGTAGTATATCAAATGCATGTACACTAAGCACTAAACACACAATATAAGTTTGACAATATAACTGACATACACTCTTCAAAAAATCCTTATCTACCCTTATGTAAACCTCACTTGATCAAATTAACTTACCACACAATGTATTATTAGTAAAAAAAAAATCAAAGTCTCATGCCCTATCAGTTAACTTTGTAAAAACCTTATATCATATGCCATAGAGTAGCCTAATATTAGTTCACCTACACATATATAGACCTAACTATATCAAATCTAATGCCCATACAATGTACTTTGTAAAAAAAAAGAAACCTAAAATATACCAGTCAACAATTAGGACCTATCAGTTAACGGGGTCTATAACATATACAATTGTTTAAATGGTGTACCTTTATTTTTTTATCATATCACATATCACAGAGAATGGTAAAAAAGCCACTAATGAGCATTATTTTCCAGACTTAGCCTATCAACTACATTTCGACCCTCAACTAATTCTGGCCCATGGTTTTGCATTACTCAAAAGTCATCCATATAAACTAAGCGCCAAACACACAATATACATTTTACAATATGAATGCCCCACATTCTTATTAATCTACCCATATATAGACCTAACTATATCAAATCTAATGGCCACACAATGTACTTTGCAAAAAAAAAGGAAACCTAAAATCTACCAATCAACAGTTAGGACCTATCAGTTAACAGGGTCTATAGCATATACAATTGCTTAAATGGTGTACCGTTATTTTTCATCATATCACATATTATAGAGAATGGTCAAAAAGCCACTAATGAGCATTATTTTCCAGACTTAGCCTAACAACTACATTCGATCCTCAACTAATTTTGGCCCATGGTTTTGCATTACTTAAAAATCATCCATGCAAACTAAGCCCTAAACACACAATATACATTTGACAGCATGAATGCCCCACACCCCTATTAATCTACCTATATATTGACCCAACTATGTCAAATCTAATGCCCACATAATGTACTTTGCAAAAATTATAAAACCTAAAATCTACCAATCAATAGTTAGACCCTATATGTTAACTTGGTTTTAAGCATATATACTTTGCTTAAATGGGCTACCCTTCTTATTCATCTTATCATATCACATATCACAGAGAATGATAAAAAAAGCCACTAATGAGCATTATTTTCGAAACTTAGCCTAGCAACTAAATTTCGATCCTCAAAGACTTTTGGCCCATGCTTCTATGGTTCTTCAAAGCCATGACTGTAAACTAAGTACCAAATCCACAATCTACGTTTGACAAGATCAATCTACCCATGTATATACCAAACTATATCAAGTTTATTGACCACACAATTTACTTTAAAGACTAACCTATAATGTACAATTCAACAGTTAGGCCCTATCAGTTAACTTCGTTTATAACATCCAATATTGCTTCTATGGTCTTCCCCATGATATTCATCATATCTCATATAACAGAGCATGGATCCAACTTAACTAATCTGCTATATTTTTCTTCCTGATCCTACCTACAATAATTTTTTCATCAGAGATTTCCTTTTCATATTTTATCATGAGATCACATTCTTTGAATATTTAAATCAAATTTATCTTACGACATCAAATACACTAATCATAGTAGTACATATGTCCAATTTACACACCTATTATGAAATTGCACATTTAATTTCCTTTAAGATCTACCAAGAATTTCATCACACAATCTCAATAAATTTCAAACCAAACCATAGAATACACCAAAATAAGATATTCACTTATTCAATTAACCATCCAACATTGTAGGATCTTACCTTGCCATTTATATCATCTTCTATTGATCAACTGCTGGGGAGATTGGTCAGATGGCCAAGTGAAGAGGCAGAATGGAGATTAGGGCTAGACACCAAAATGCAGGATGTGGCCGGCTAGATGAGAAGGATGGTGGGAATGGAGATTAGAATAAAGGTCTTCGGAGGGGGGAAAGGCGGCTGCAATATATGTATCCGGTTGTGAAATGACTACCGCAGTGAGATCGCCGGAGTGGAGAGCGAATGATGGAAAAAATTGAAACTTTCTCGTGATACCGGAGGACTGATAGCGGAGGAGAATAAGGTGACGGAGGGGAAATACTGCTGGATGACAGGTTGCCTCAAGGGAGTGCAAATCTCGGAATGATCGAGAGTACCGGAGCAAAAACCAAAATATGAATTTGGGATGCAACTGGTGATGTGGGGTTGTAACTTTTCATTTCTATTACCCTAAGGATATTATCAGTAATTTAAGTATTCATGTGGGAAAGTTGAATGTGCATAAATCTAATTGTGCAAAATCAAAGTACCGGACCTAAATTTGTATTTCGGTTGTTTGTGAGGTCTATTTCTAAAAAAATTTCACCTGATGCTATACATCTAATTGAATGCAGTATTTTGAGTTCCTTGAAATTTTAGATGTCTATATCTCTCTCTCTATGTAATTGTTATGAAGTAGAGCATGGAAAGGTGATTTAAACTGAAAATGGAAACCGGACATGAAATCACTCAGTAATGGTTGCCAAGTGAGTATAAATTTCTGGCTAGTCTCCTTTCAGCAATCAGTCTGGTCTGTTTTTAATCCGCACAACTCTAATGATCTCGTTTGGGCCTTATTTGATGGCTACACGATCATAGAATGGATTAAAAATTAACTGAAGAATATAAAGGCTATTTGGACGCCCATATATAGAGAGAGAGATATGAGCCCCATATTTAGCTTCTTCCTTAGCCATCGAGTAGAGAACATCAGGGGGAAGAATTTTAGAACACCACAAAAATCTGAGGCGCAAGATGGCTGCTACAGATAATTGAATGTGTACAGTTCAAGAGATGACAAATATATTGGAGTGTCTCTTGTGTTTCGATCTTCCATAAGAACTTTTAAGCTCAGAATTGTTATTCTGTTATCTGTAAGTTCTAATGGGAAACAAAAAGTACAAAAAATTGACAAACATAGCATTCGGGTTGACTTCTGCTGGCAGAAGAATACTAGACATAGCCTAAAGCTGTTAAATTAATAATCGACATATAAGAGTATCAGTAAGCTATTACCTCATTTGACCGCCAAATCAACAAATACATTACTTTCTTTCAAGCCAGTTGGAAAATCAGAACAGTACTGAAAAAAGAACACACTAATAAATGGGTTTCATAATTTAAGAGATGAAGTAATTCAAAAGCTACAAATGTGCAAAGAAATCTGAATTGGAAGCAAAAACAAATTAGGATACCAAAACCACCCTTCACAGTTTTGATTTAAGCTTGTTAAACCTTGTTAGGAGTTGGTCACTTTGACCACATTGTTTATTCAATTTCTATATAATTATTAAAGAGGCTTTTTAAAGTGTTGCTATTATAGAAATAATTTTTTAACAAAAAATCATAAAATAATTTAACACTATTAGTGACGCTCTCTAGTAACATAAAAAATATATATCTTAACTCTATTAGAAACATTTTTAAAGAACACCACTAAAAAAAATTAAATTGCCTGAGGCGGTTTAACATGAGAGGGAAGAGGTTGGGGGGGTTGGGTCAGTGGGGAGGGGAGTCAGGCCAAGAGGAGGCGGGGCGGAGCTAGGGAAGTAGTTTTATATAACCCTCATCTTTAGAAAGCTGGAAGACCTTAGTCTCATTTTGATACAAGGATCCTTTTGTCCTTAAGTGTCTTTATAATCTCATAGTTTTGGGGTGCAATCCATTATAAAGACATAACAACAAAAAGGATTATTAGCGACACAATATTAAATGTCTCTAAAAACAACTATGACTCACAAATCCGTCGTTAAGGCATTAGTGAACGGATCCACTAATATCTTATAGTAGGAATATGACTTATAGTAAAATTTTCCCTATGTCAAGAATGTCATAGTAATGCACCTCGATGTGTTTACCCCTGACACCGATCTCCCTTCTTAAGTGTTGACACAGTTGCCAGATTATCACAATAAATCTGGACAAGAGCATCAGTTCAATTTTCTAGCACCAATCTTGTTAGAAATTCTTTTATCCATACTACCTGGGAAGCTGCAATACTGCATGCATAAAACTCAGCTTTAATCGTAGACTTACAAACACTCTTTTGTTTCTTGTTTGCCCATAATATAGCCCCACCTCCAAACATAAGGACAAATCCGACAGTGGATTTCCTGTCATTTGGATCCCCCGTATAGTTTGAATCACTATATCAAGTAAAGGACAAACTCTTTGTTTGATAATTGAGTTTTAAATTTGTAGACCCTAAAAGGTACCAAAATACCCTCTTTACCACTTGCTAGTGTTGAGTCTAGGGTCTTCTTGGTATTGGCTCAACAAGCCTTCCACAAAACTCAAATCAAGTCTCGTATAGGTAATGTCATATATTAAGTAGCCAATAGCTTGTGCATATGGCATTGACTCCATCCGGAGTCTATCTTCTTTGGTCCGAGGAGCTATGTTCTTAAGACAACATTATACCCTTGTATATAGGGACTCAATGTTCATCCAACCAATGACATTGAAGCATTTGAGAATGCTCTCTATGTATGATTTTTGAGATATACTAAGCTTTCTAGCCTTTTTATCTCTTGTCAATTTTTATCCCAAGGATGTAGGATGCCTCACCCATGTCTTTCATCTCAAACTAGGTTTTGAGTCATTCCTTTAGATCAACAATCATACTTAAGTCATTCCCCATCAAGAGTATGTCATCTACATACAATGACAACATCATATACCTAGTCCCATCTTGGACGGTATAGACATAATGTTCGTGCTTATTCACTATGAACCCATACTCACTTATCACCTTGTGAAAAGTGAAGTATCATTGCCTTGGAGATTATTTTAGGCCATACAATGATTTCATCAGCTTGCACACCTTGTGTTCATCTCCAGGAACTACAAAACCCTCATATTGCTCTATGTAAATTTCCTCCTCTAAATCTCCATTTAGTAAGGCAGACTTTACATCCATCTAGTGCTGCTCTAAATCAAAGTAAGCAACACATGCTAAGAGACATTTGATTGAGTCAAATCTTGAAACAGACGAGTATGTCTCTTTCAATTCTATCCCATACACCTGGGTGAACCCTTTGGTCACTAATCTCACTTTGTACTTGTTTATTGACCCATATGCCTTAAGCTTCTTTTTGAAGATCTATTTACACCCTATGGGATTCCGCCCTTGAGGTAGATCCACTATCTCCTAGACCTTGTTCTTTAGAAAGAATCCATCTCCTCTTGAATGACATTTTTCCATTCTTGAGCGTATAGAAGACTCAAAACTTGCTCAAGGGTAACCGGGTCATCTTCAACGGGTTTATCTAACATGACGTGTCTTCCCCTTGCATTGTATAGAAGTCCCTCAACCATGTTGAATGTCTTCTTTCCTTCAATGCCCTGGGTTCCTATTTGGTTTGGTTTTGTCTTGATACAATTACTTCCTTTGGGGAAGTACTAGGACTAGCATCTTTTACAATCTCAAATAAATCCATTCTTTTGTTATATAATATAGGGTTTAATTCTTCTTCCAAGAAATAAGTGTCTTTAGACTCAATAACCCCATTGTCTTATCCGTGTGGTGAACCTCAAATTTATACCCCTTAGAGTGATCACAGTAACCAATAAAGTTACACTTTATAATCTTAGGGTCTAGCTTTGATCTACTCTGGCGAGACACCTTTATGTGTGCCCTGGACCCCCACACTCTAAGATGCCCTAAGTTCAGACGTCGTCCCGTACATAGCTCATAAGGTGTCAGTTGGACTACCTTTATGGGTGAATGATTAAGGATGTACACAGCGGTGTCTAAAGCCTCACCCCAAAAGTTGGTTTCTAACTCAAAGTGATTTAACATGAACCATATCATGCCCATAAGTATCCTATTACGCCTTTCATCCACTCCATTTTGTTGTAGATTGTACAGCAAGGTGTATTAATGTACTATTCCCTGATCGGTACAGTAGTCCTTAAATAGGTCAAAACTGTACTCATCAGCCTTGTCTCTTCTTAGGATTTCTACTTTCCTGCTTAACTGGGTCTCTGCCTTAGCTTTAAATTCCTTGAATTTATTTGTATCATGGGATTTCTTGTTTATTATATATACGTACCCATATCTCAAATAGTCATCTATAATGGTGATGAAATAGGTCATCCCTTTGTGGGTCTGAACATTTAGGGGTCCATAGATGTCAGAATGAACTACCCCTAAGAGTTAATTTCCCTTTGTCCCTTTTGGAAGGATTGATTGCTCATCTTCTTCAATAAGTAATCCTCACACATGATAAGTAATCCATAGCTTATGTAACAACCCCACATTCGACATCGTATGTAGTTTATCTACATTTACATGACACAAATGCATGTGCTATAGCAGGGCATCATCCACAGACAATACAATATAATCAAAAGAGCTTATTTCATTAACAATAAGTGAGTCTATTACATCTAAATAATAAAGTCCTTCAATTAAAGTAGTAGTAAAAAGCACTGAGCCGCCCTTGCCCATAGTGGCTTTACTCCTCTTTAGTCTAACTTCAAATTCCTTCTTGGTCAAAATAGGGATTGAAATCAAATTCCTCCAAATGGAGGGAGAAAATAGTACATTTGTAAGTACATGAGTAGACCCTTCCTTCAAAGGGATCCGGTAAGTCCCCATGGCCTCCACCTCGTAGCCTGTGTTGTTCCTCAGAAAGACTTTGTTCTGGCCTCAGAGGAGATTAATCATCTCACTCCTATACCCCTTGGAATGATACACATGCACAGTGGCTCCAAAAACCAGCCACCAAGTCATGTCCTTGATATTGGCTATCATGACCTCAGAAACAATACAAATGATTTTACTGTTCTTGCCCTTGTTGTTGCTTGCCTGGTCATCTTTCTAGGGACAGTTTACCTTGAAGTGGCCCACCTGGCCACACTTGAAGTAGGCACCCTAGGGTTTGTTATTCCCCTTGTCATTGCTCATGATCTAAGGCTTCTTCCTCTTTCTCTTGAAGGCTCTTTTCTTTAGAGTTCTTGGCCCCTGTCCACCTTTCTTCTCTCCACTATAGCTCTATGCCAGATTGGTAGTAGCAACACCTGAAGCATTCACATGGTTCATCCTTTCCTGCTCAAGCCTAAGCGTGGCAGTCAAAGCCTCCATTATCAGCTTTTAGTCACTATGTTGTTGTACACCACTACAATCTCCCAGTACTTAGGGAGGCTGTTCAACATAGTAGACATTTGGACCCCCTCAGTGATGGGGTCATCGAGTGTCTCTAAGTCATCCATAATGATGGACATGGCACTTAGGTGCTCATTCACATCATCTCCCTCCATCCTAGAATTCTGGTATTTTGAGTGCAACATCCTCTTATGAGCCTCAATCTGCTCCCCATACCTCACAGATACAACCTCTAGCATCTCTCTGGCAGTCTTATATTTTTCAAAGAGCCTTTCCATCTTAACCGCCATCAAAGTAAGAATGGTGGACGTAGCCTTGTTATCATCATTCTTTAGTTTGTCATAGGCCTTCTTCTGTGCAGCTGAACAATTCTCTAGAAGTGACTCAATGACTTGCTCTATAACATGAGTAAGGTTAGAGAGTGTGAGGATATGATATATCCCACTCTTCCACACCAATAATTATCATAATTCAGCTTCCCTATCTTTCCTAATTTAGTGGTGACCATCATAAAAGCCATTTTGCAACTACAAAGAATAAGGCAAAAGACATGAATTAATACTACTTTATGGCCAAGAGCTTCTTAGCTAATTATTATTTAGTCTCACTTATTCTAGCAAACAATAAAGTGAAAGTATATTATGCTGAGTTAATTAGATTAATTATGCATAAGACCATAGAAGGTTATATCGTGGACTATAAAAGACCATAGAAGGCTATATCGTTATTACTGCAATGTTGTAGTAATATCGCTAATAAGGTATAGCATTATCATTACAACGATGCATCAATATTGCTAACTATCCCTATCGTTATATTTTTTAAAATATTTTTTTACATATAATAATTAATAGATTAATAATATGCCGATATGTATCTACTATATCGATACAGTATCGGCCAATAAATTGATAAAGGTAAATTCGACTGATAAGCACTCGTATCAGCCAGTACGGACTTCCATGGGCCCATCAAGTGATAAAAAAATTGTTTAAGGAGGAGTGTAAGGCCTCTTGTACTTGGGAAATAAAAAATCTTTTTTAGCATCATCTTAAACCGATCAATATGGCCCAAAGTCGAATACGAGTGGCTGGGCATATTATTAGTGTTGCACCCAAACTGTGTACAATGCCTAAACGAAGATTATTTTTTTGAATTCTTTTCATAAATTGAACGATTCCAAAAAATACACAAATTCCTTACCCAAACATGATTCTATCAAAACAATTCCATTCAAAGGGTATATTTGTTAATTTACCTAAAAATTCTAAAGAATCTGACCTTAAATATAATTCACTATCCAAACATGATTCCATATGAAAAATTTTATACCCAAATGAAATTCTGATTCTATATTGAATCGACGGAATTAATTCAAAAAAATTTCGATTCACTAGCGAATTAATTTCATACCCAAACAACCCCTTAATTCGTGAGTCAGGCCCCACAATGTGTTCATGCACATCCTAGTCACATACCTAGTGTGTGTATGACGAATACAGGTCCTATTAGAATTCGTGTTACGATGGCTCTTGTGGGGTCGCTGTGCCTGCCCCTACTAAGCTCGGACTCAGTAGCCTGTACTAGCTCACCCAAACTGCTAATAACATGGACCAAAATAGGTATGAGGCCACCCTGATCCAACAATTAGGAGGCACATTTCAACCACATCCACATAGGATGTTCTACCTCAAATGTCGGGTCCCTATTACGTGAGATGGAAGACCTCACATAGGAGAATTTATAATCACACTCCAAAGTTTATGCAAGTCGTTTATTTTGATCTTCATAGTTCGTGATGCGTGCTAGCTCATCTCATGGGAAAAAAAGTCCTTTTTTGTAACTTAAAAAAGAACAGTCACAGCCTTGAAGGGATGCAACGAAATATCAATATTAAAAGCACACCCACCGACCCATGTGTATAAAACTGTTATTGAAAGAAATGAAATGTATATATAAAACATGTGAACAACTCAAAGAATCCTGGAGCACCTCGCTTCCCAATTTTGAGCCCATGTGACACAAGGCTCAGTTATTAATGCCTTTCTTTTATTATGATTATTAATGATGCTAATTTAAAAATAATGAAGTTAATGAAATATAGTAAACGAAATTTATTTGTATGCACTTCGAACCGTGCCGAAGCGTATGTATGGAATGCTCCAGGCCACACGATTTTGATCGCACTATGCCTGTATTAAAAGGCATGAGAATTTTTTATAGCTACAAGAGCCTTAAAACTATCGTGTACTATCAAATAAATAAGGATAGTAATATACATTCAATAAATCTACTCAAATAAATTTTTTAATTAGGGTTTGGCTAGAGTACACACATGGTTTCATACAAAGTTTACTTAAAGCACACTTGTCATGTCCAGCAGAAGCTCACTTGAATAAGTTTTTGTGCGTAAATTCATTGGGTTGTTATTATTTTCTGATAAAAGATGGCGCATATTTAAAATATATGCTCTTATATTAACTACTTCAAAATTAAATGTCGGCCATAATAAATTTAGTGGCTCAAACTACCATAAGTTTCTTGTGTTGTATCTTCTAACGTAGCCCAAAAAATTCGCATCTTTTGATAAAAAAAAGGATAATGACATATCTTAATGGACACACAGTCCACGTTTATATTTAATTATTTGTATATTTTATTATGCAAAAACTTGCTTGTACTTAATAAAGAAAAAACCTCATCAGTGGAGGCGAACACGGAAAAACAATATTAGAGGCATACTCACATTGACCCATAGGCATAAAACAGCTTATTAATATGTAATGTATATAAAATGTATTAGCTCTGGTGAAGTAGAGTTTTGACGTTTGAAAATTAACCTGAATAGAGTATTTTTATATCTATTTGCTGATGTAGGAGAACTTTACTCTGCTATACGAATTATGTCTTATTTCCCTCCCTCGGGAGGATGATTCCTTACCAAGAAAAACACATGATTTTCTATTCCCAGCATGGTGTTGGTGTATAGATGTCCACCGACCGTGCATACAAGAATGGTAAATATCCACTGTTGTAAAATTGTATGGGTTGTCCAACTCTGGAGCTGATGCCTCAGCAAAATTTTACCATGAACCACTACTCCTGCTACTTGGTTTGAAAGATCCCCTAATTATTTAAGTAAAAATTTATTTGCTGATGTAAGGGAACAATACTTTTCTAGATTAATTAAGTCTTATTATCCTCCTCGGACGACTCCTTTGCACATGTTAGGCAAAACTACAACATCATCATATGCCTTTCCACATTTCCCAAAGAGGCCAGCAATTTGTAATTGAAGTTATTTAATGTACAGCTCAGTTCAGGTGTCTCCTTGCAGTGGCTCCAAGACCAAGAGGCATCTTCAAATGTCTGTCTGTATCATGAAATCCTTACGGTCACTCTCAAGCTAATAAGATAAGAATAAACCAATGTTTTAAAACATAGCCCCGGCCCCAACTTGAATTAGTGACTGTGCTAGGTCGACCTGGGTTGACCCGGAGGATGTTATTATTCTCTAACAAAAATTTGCAAGAGTTTCACTGTGATACTAAAAAAATTAGTTAAAATTATTTCAAAATCTCACTTAAACCTATTTGATCATTCAAAATATTGTTCATTCCAACTACATCTAAACCTACACTACTTAATCAAACCCATACTTCTAATATAATTAGAAGCATAAATAAATATTTATAGTTTCAAATATTCGTCCGTCCCATGTAATTCTTACCGTCATTCCCAAGCCAATAAGATAAGAATAAACCAATGTTTTAAAACACGGCCCAAACCCGGACTCAAATTAATGGCTGGGCTAGGTCGACCTGGGTTGACCCAGAGGATGACATCATCCCCTAAAAAATTTCCTCGTAATACTAAAAAAAATTAGTTAAAACCTATTTCAAAATCTCACTTAAACCTATTTGACCATTCAAAATATTGTTCATTCCAACCACATCTAAACCTACACTACTCATTCAAGCCCATACTTCTAACATAATTAGAAACATAAACAAGCATTCATAGTTTCAAATCTAAAAACACCATCTACTTTTTAGTTCTAAGTCCAAATTAAACATTAATTCATTGTCCACTCCAATTTCCACTAAACATGACTAAATGACTCAAATCACATTAAATTATTTTAAATGAAAAATCCTAATCTTCAACTTCAAAGTTCAAGCTTCAAATTCTAAATTTTCAAATGCCAAAATCATCAAACTTTGCATTCTTCTTCCAAATTTTCTACAAAAAATACTACATATTAATATAGTGAAAGAAATAAAATACTAAATAAATCAAAAATTATATGTAAACATTTCCATTCTAAAATAAAAAATCAAGATCATTATCTAATCCAAAATCATCATCCAACCCTTCATTATACATGATTGCGCTCTTCCTCATTTCCTACAAAAATAAATTTATTACATAAATTTATAAAATTGTATTATGAAGTATGAATTCTAAAAAGTAAATATATTATCACATTGATTTCTAAAGTTAAGACCCAATTCATTAGCCTCTTCCTAAGTTCTCCGTCATCAATATCATCAAGAATGATATCTTTATCCACTGCCCAATCTTCAATCAAGTCAAAGGCTTCAAATAAGATAGGGTCAAAGATATCTTTTAAGCCCTCCTTCTTACCCTTCTTAACCAAATGCCTTCATTTACAAAAAAGAAAAAGAAAATTATAATCATGAATGAGACTTATATAATATAAAATGAAGAAAATATAAATATATATTAAATAGCAAGTAAGTTATCTTATGTCAACTATAGATAATGTTAAACAAAAACAAGATCATTAAATCTTTTGTGCTCTAATCTATTTCTTTTTTGTGTATGAAACTTTTCAAAGATACTCCAATTATGCTCATCGCCCAAAGAAACACATATTTGAGTTAAGATCCTAATCCCCACTCAGCTACATACATAAAATAAATGGTAAATAGTCAAACAACTATATAATCATATATCATAATAAAAAATTATGTAAGTATAAAATATAAATCACCTGGAAGAATGATCTTTCGTGAGGCAATTGTCATGTCATGTGCAAACTCTATATTAGTTGTCACGACCCAGCGTTTTAAAACCCTTTTCAAATAAAGGGCACGGATAAATCATGATAAATTTTTTTTTCTTCCTAAACACGAAACAAATCAATTGATTAATTATCCAGGATGTGATAACTGGAATTTACAAATATGATTATCAAAACATATGATATTATTACACGTGTCAAAATTTGATAAATCGCATGTTAACCCTTTAAGTACAAGTCTGTCATCTGTCTAAAAATGAACAATTAAGTAAAGTTGGCTCTCATGCTAGTAAACACAATTACTTACAAGATTACAGAAGCAAGAAGCTAGATCCCACTAGTATAATGTCATCGTCAAACGACCACCAAAGTCCTGATCTCGCAACGTCTCCATCTAAAGAACATGCAACCATACAACAACTAAGCATCTCCTCCCCCTGGAGAAGTGTTTCAAAAGAACAAAAGTAAAATTTAATATTTTTTAGATTGGGTCAACATCACCTGATGTTAGTTGTTTATGTATTCATCAGACAATATCTCCAATGTTTCTAATAAGATCGGATCCAGATGTAAGTTTTGCCTAGAACTACACTATACTAAGAAGCATAGCATCACATCTGCAATGTTTGAGTATTTTAAAGCAACCTACATTTTATGCAAGTCCTTTAAATATTTTGCTTATTCTAATTAAATAAGCAATATCAAATAATGTTATTAATTATCTCTCGAACCATTGTTCTATAATTAATATCTTTGTTTAGTTCCAACGATAGACAGACTCATCAAATGTTAACCTAAGTGACAAATGATGAACTCACCATAGACCACCCTCAAAGGTAAATCCATGACAAAACACCCTTGAATCCACCAGGCCTCTGGAATCCACCAAGAAATACCATCATTTCTCCTAGCCCACAAAGGACCTAACTAGAGCGGAAGGGCATGACATACAACTGGACCTGAATAGAAGTGGGGGGAAAAGCCGACCAAGTAGGATGTCAGCTAATCCAAATGTGTGTACACTAAATGATCATCAATAGATCGAAAACAAGCCCGGCTAAAGCAGAGCTCCTTCTAATGGGGAGGTGCAACTACATGGTCAAATCGGTAGCTCCTCAATAGAGCTAAAATTTAGGAAACTATTTGGAACCCTATCTTGCACATCAATGAATCAGGATTATGAATGACTTATCCCAAACCCTATTAATGCCTTCTAGACTAGGGTTTGAAACTCGAAACTGTTGTCGGTTCATCAACCAAGGCAAATCATTAGGTCAAAGACTTTGTTCACTCTATGAACTAGTCCTAGACCCCTATGAGGTATTTTAGTCTTTATCTTGATTAGGTATTCTCACCTAATCCAAATCTATCTACCCCATCAATTAATCTTCAATAATCTTAAGCTAGTGATAAGTTACTATCACAACATCAATAACAAATATCAAAATAATAAACAAGATAAACAATCAAAACCACACAATCAAAGCAAATCATAAATATCAATAACTAAATTAAATAATGATATTAGATTGTTCGAGCTCTTGTGTCCTAACCCTCCTTGGGTTAACTGATTAAGTCTTTATAAACACTGGTTGTAATACACAAGGCATTAAAATAATTATCCAACATTGGATATGGTCCTCTCTACTCTCAGGTAAGTCTTTAACCTCTCAAAAGGTTTCAGTATCACACTTGCCCATTAATTTCATCCACGTGAATGCTGGCCGGTCCGCTCAAAGGGGTATTTTTATTTTTTTGTTTAGGGCTTCCCTAAACCCTAATAGGTCCAAAACTAATCTCAGGGGTACATCTTTACGTCGTGAACCCTAGGTTTGTAAACCCCTTGAACCGACCTCGATTCAATTAATAATCTTATCTTAACCCTAGGGGTAAAATAGTCAAATATCAATTTGTTGGGAATTTTTCCTAACTTGTGACTTGGTCCAAATTTAAGATACACACTAAAATCTCATTGAGATTTTTATCAATTTTTGAATCCACTCATAGGCCGCTGAACTAGAGCCCTTAAGTCTAGTGAATAATGATTATTCTACGTTTCAATTCACAAGGGTAAATTAGTCATTTTAAAACTTTTTTTATTCTCCCCCAGTTTGGAACTTGGTAAGGACACTCTTCATACACTCATGGTCCTATGTAATTATTTCTAAATTTTTATGACTACTCTAATGCACTGAACCGGACCTAGTTCAGAGAGGGTGTATTGTTGCGAAGCCGCCGCAGCCTGGGACGCCACAACCATGGCTACTAGAGCCAGGTCCGCCAATGCAAAGCTGCACCATCCAAGGGCAGTGCAATCCCGCCTTTTTTTTTTCTGGTGGTCGTGCTGCGGTGGCAGAACTACCACTGACGGGTTCGCCCCCCGGTCGCTTTCGCCCAGCAATCGGGGTTCCTAGCCTAAAGAAGACCGGCTGGCGGGTGGCCGATTAGTGGCTGGCCAGCCGGAATAAAATAAATTACATTATTCTCACACTATTCATCGAAATTACAAAATAGTGATTTACATAACAGTGATTTCTGCAATCATAAATTACGAATTGCATAAATCCAATTACATTCAAATTTAAGTAATAAAACCTTTGTAAATCTATACTTGAAGACAAAGGTAATGATCCTACCTTAATCACACCACCGCCAGAGTCTTGCCAAAGCCTAGCCATTCACCACCTTCTCCGCCCTTTAGGCAATAGACCCCCTCTTTGTGCCCTAATCATCCCTTTTATAAGCATGGGGATTAGGCCAATCACCCTCAATTAGGCACCTCTAATTAGGCCACTAAAAATAATTTCAGAATTCTAATTAATCGGGCCTACAAAACGACTTAAACTGCCCTAATATACATTTAAATAGGGTAAACGGGCCCTATACAATATGCTCAACTTTAAATAGTCGTATCTCCCTCATCTGGACTCCGATTTATGTGTTTTTGGTGGCATTTCGAAACACTTTCTATGTACTTTCTAATCACAGAGGTTTCTGCTACATATTATATCTAGGGAGGAAGTTATTCTACCAAAAATGTCAATAGGCCAAACAACCTATTTTTCACCTATTCAATTTTTGAAACGTAGGAAAATTCGGGATATTATATTAGTTGTTACCTTCCTAAACAACTTTACCTCATTTGCAATTGTAGCTTGGGTTTGAACATCATCAGGGTGCATCTTCTCAACCACATCTAAAAGTCCCTTTGTACAAGAACTGATGATGCTTCAGAGTTTTCATCATAAATTGGGGGTTCAAATCATAAGCCTCTACATGAATAGGCCAACAAAGTTGATCCTTCCACCACATCTCAATGATACTTAAATAAGGACCATACTCTTCCACCCTTTTATTACATATAGCTTTCACTCTTTCTTTTCATTACCCTCCTCATCCCTTCATATAAATAACCCATTGACGGTTTCTTGTCACTATCAACCATCCTAACTATTTTCACAATCGGCTCACCTATAGCAATGACCTTAGCACACTTTGGCCAAAATGATGAACTCAAAACCACATTTTAAAATTCCACCCCTTTAAGAGATCTTCCTAACTTTGCAATCTTTCTCTCTTTCCACTCCTCTACAACCACCATTTTTCTTAATGCATCTCTCTTATTGTAAACACTTTGTAGTGCCAAAAAGTTGGTTGCAAACCTAGTAGTAGCGGGTCAAATGATCTCCCTCTCATTGTTAAACTTCTTCAACAATTGTAAAATGGCAAGGTGGTTATAGACGAACTTTTTTATAACAATTGCATCATCCACAACATCACTTACTTCTTCTACATATTTATAAAAATCATCCAATGTCAAATCCAAACAATGTGTTGCATAAGGAGTCCAATATAATTTTGGATACTTAATACTCAATTATCTCCCTGCAGCCACATAGTTAAATACATTATATGTAAACACTTGAACAACATTTTTAGGTCCAACAAACTTTATAATTTGGGAAATGTCATAGCATAACATATCAACTATTTTGGATTGATCAGATGCATTAATAGACTTCAAAAATATTGTACCCTCAGGACAATAAACAAGAAAATTTATCAATGTCCTATTCCTATTGTCTATCCACACATCAGTCATTATGGTACAACCACTTTCTTTCCAATGACCTCTAAATTTGTTAATATTAGTCGTTACTTCTGATCCACATCATCCAAAATCCGTCCCCTCAAAGCATGATAACTAGGGGCCTTGTAACCAAGACCAATAGTAGTAACAACATCAATCATTTCTTGAAAGTATAAAGAATTAATAGCATTAAATGGTATGCATGAATAATAGGAGAACCTACCAACTGCCCTATCTGCCATCAATCATTTCTTGATAGTGGGTTGGGCTCCTGGGGTAGTACGTGGAGGAAAGTAGCTGCCTATGCTATTTTTCCATTTCCCTCCACTTGGTCTAGTTGGTTGTGGTGGTAGACTTACCTCCTCTATCTCTTCCACTTTATCTATTAGAGGCTCTACACCCAAAGTTTTCCCTTCTTACTTTTATCGGAACCATTACCATCTAATAAAACACCCATTTGATATTGCACATCACTGTAACTTTAGTACAAGAAATCACACTCCCTCTACGTTTACTCAAGTGTAGCTTTATCCTATTAATGCCTCAACCATTGAAAACATTTTCACAATAAAGACAATTAATAGACCTCTTTCCATCTTCAACTAAACAACAATGTGCCCATGCTGAATCCATTTTGCCCCTAGTTGATAATGTGGTTGTAGCTATGGGTATGCTAGCATTTGGGTCCACTATAAATGCAGTAGAACTAGGTGTGTTCCCTAAGGATGCACTCGGGACTGCCTCCATAGACGCACTAGCACAAGAAGACCCCGACCCCGATGTCATTGTATATATAGCTATAAAAAATATTACAAGATAAAAATGATCAATCAAATAATTATTTTAAAAAAATACAACTGGTAATACACCCAAATTTTTTTTGGCACAAACTAATTACAACACTTTGAAATAAAAAAATAATGTCTTCACATGATTTAATAAATTAGCAACAAAACCTAACTTAATAAGGGATCGAATTGGACTACAACGCAAACAAAGTGTTCACATGATTTCCATACAATTAAGACCATCTAAACCTGGTCTAGCATTCAGTAAAAAGCCATGAGAGAGTATTTTGGTAAAGCTAGAAATTTATAATGCACATGTATAATATTGTGGAAACCAAAATGTTTGTGTTAGATCACTTGTCACCAAGCGTATCATCCTTGTTAAATTTTGAGTTTTAACTAAAAGTGATAGTTTCTATGGTTCAGTAAATAGATCAACACAGCAAAAAAAAATCCTAATTTGAAAAGAATTGACAAAATACTTAAAACTTTTACTACTTTTTGTAAATTTAGGACATACGGAAATGAGGCAATGACATTGGCAAGGGAAGATGAGATTCTGGAAATCTCTCTGTTAATGAATAGAGATGCATTGGATAAGAAATTATAGATGCTATGTTCCAATTGCTCAGATCACAAAACAGAGAAATCAGAATAAGGGAGTTTAAGGGAGAAAAAAAAACGTTAGCGAGGTAGAAGGGAGAAAAAAAACGTCAATGATGCAGAAGAGAAAGAAAGGAGTGGACGAGAAAAAAAATGGCGATGAGGCAGAAGAGAAGTGAGGGATTTTTACCAGAGATGGATTTTCGATGGAGAGAGATTGCTGTCGGAGAGGGATTTTCACCATAGAGCCAATCGTCGGCCCAAATCACCCGAATTTCCTCCCTTTTGACTATGGATAGCAACTGTGAGAATTGGATTGTGAGAATTGGTTGTGCCACTGTGGAGATCGCCGGAATGTAGATGAAATTATTGGATGTCTAGAGATCGCCTCTCACAGTGGTGGCGTCACCCCAAATATCTCCCCTGGCCGCCGAGCTCCAGATCCTCTCGTCGCCACTATGCAGTGTGAAATGTGAACAATAAAAAGTTGCCCGACTCACCCCGAATTTGCGTCTCACTTTTTTTTTTTTTGAAAACCAGACCAAACCAGAACTTCAGTTTTACGGTTTTACTAGCTGGGTCATGTTGACCGGGCCGGGTTAAACCAACCCGGAAATTTACTTGAACTGGCCATTTTGAACCCAATCGGACTGGCCGGTTTGGTCCAGTTTTTAAAACACTGTAAGTAAACCCCCTTATAAATTTATGAATAAATCGGGGAGTACTGATGAGATTATTGGGGTGCATATATACCCAATCACAAGATAATTAAAGTGTAACATATTGGGTCGTTTAAAGAAGCCAACAGTGGTGCAATAGTTTTTTGTTCTTTTGCTATAAAAGGAAAGAGTACCATGTGCAGGTAAAACAAGAAAACAACTTTATTTACAACTGACATTGAGATTTTTAAAAGAGTGAAGATGCTAATCCAGGTGAGGCTGAGGCATAGGTATACAATTATATTTTCTAAGCCTATATAAGGGAGGAGACATTATGTTTGCTAGCAAGCTTGATCCCAGTAAGCGCATCGAGCATATACTCAACTGAGAATGACTACAGTTGGTATGGATTCTGTTGGTTCTTCTGCTCAACCATCAAATGGCGCAAAGTCAGAGATTGTTCGTCGGTCAGCTGCTTTTCATCCAAATGTTTGGGGAGATTACTTCCTTAATGTGTCCCAGGATGAAAATGTAAGAAGAGGGTGAATACTCAGAAAGTGTTAATATCTCTTAGTTAATCTTTTTTGCTTACGTTGTGTGTCTCAATGATGAGTGCAGAAGATTGACGCATGGAGTAAAAGGTCCGATGAGCTTAGAGAGGAAGTGCTTAAGATGCTCAGCATCACAGAGGGGCTAGAGAAACTTGATTTGATTGATACCCTTTATCACCTTGGAATCTCATACCACTTTGTGCATGAGATAATTGAAGCACTAGAGAAAATATACTTTACTTATGCACATGATGCCTCCAAGGACAACCTTTACTCCCTTGCCCTTCGATTTCGTCTACTAAGACAACATGGATTTAATGCGTGTGCAAGTAATCAACCTGCATTATTTGATGATAATTTTAGTTACTTATTGATCATATACTCCCTCCGTCTTAGATTAATACCTCTATTTAATTTTTTAAAATGAACTAATTTTTAGTTCATTTTAAAAACATTAAATGGAACTATTAATGTGGGATAGAGGGAGCATATCTTTTAAAAGATGTTCTGCGTTTAAGTTTTATCTTCATTTGCATTATTAACTACATGCATTTTACTTTCAAAAAATAAAAGGAAATACTATATTGCGAGTATAATTAATATGACGATACACAAATGTGAGGTGGTCAATATGTATGGTTGTACATGAAATTTAATATTTTGAGATGCTACAACAATTAATATGTCATCAAGTGCAATATGTTATCTTGTTACGTCTTTCTAAAGTGCCTGTCATACATTGGCTGTTAACTAGATCCATTTACCAACTTCAAAGAGGCTGGTGGCAGCTTCCAAGAGAATGTAGCTTCAGATGTGATGGGTCTTCTAAGTCTGTACGAAGCATCCTTTGTGGGAACAAGGGAAGACCAAATACTTGATGGAGCCATTACCTTCACTACAAAACATCTTAGAGCCGCTTTACCTCACATAGACCCACTTCTTACAAAAAGTGTAGCACACTCCTTAGAACTGCCTTTGCACAAGAGACTGCAAAGGCTGGAAGCCAGGTATTTCATCTCATTATATGAACAAGATAAGTCTCACAATGAGGTGTTGCTTGAGTTTGCAAAGCTGGATTACAACATTCTGCAGGCGTTGCACCAAAGAGAGATTAGGGAGGTCACAAAGTCAGTGCCACTATCACATACACATTTTTAATTTCACTAATATAATTAGGATTTGGGCTTCCTTACCATTATGAATGTGCAGGTGGTGGAAGGATTTGAACCTTGTGGGAAAGATGACTTTTGCAAGGGACCGTGTGACGGAGTGCTACTTTTGGCCATTGGGTGCTTACTTTGAGCCACAATGTTCTAGGGGCAGAAAGTATGTCACAAAGATAATGGTCATTACTTCAGTAATTGACGACTTATATGATGTCTATGGAACTGTGGACGAGCTCCAGCAATTCACCGACGTTGTTCACAAGTATAGATAACATCCACAATTAATTTATCTATCATATTCTTCAACTACATAATTAACCTAATGCCTATAATTAATCTTATGATTTCATGCATAACACATTAGTAGGATGTAATCATATTATGTCATGAACAATTTTTTATCTCTCTTCTCTATATATCTTTTTCCATCTCATTCTCTCTCTCTGAAGATGCTATTCTTACATTCTACCAAAAATGTACATGCATTGGCTATTTCAATTATTTTGAAAAAAAATTCATTGTTCCTCTACCTCTTGCCAATGTTAATCTTTAGATGGGATGCTGCGGCCATGGAAAGTCTTCCAGAATACATAAAGCCCTTGTTTGAGGCTCTCATTGGCTGTTTGAAAGATTTTGAAGAGGAATTGACGCCAGAAGGAAATTCTTATCGTGTACAGTACATGAAAGAAGCTGTAAGATAAGTTTAACAAATTTTATCTATGAGATATTCGCTTAATTTCATATTACTTGATATATCATTGTAAAAATTATTGTTGTTATTATCCTCATTACATATACTGTTGCTTTAACCATGGTGGCTGATATTGTCACTTGTTACCACTGTAGATGCAATACTTGTGCAGAGAATATTTAGTAGAAGCAAAATGGTATTATGGAGGATACGTTCCACCAGTTAAGGAATACATGCGTTGTGCTGAAATTACATGCGGTTACGCAATGGTAATTACTGCTTGCTGCATTGGGCTCGACCAAGTTTAGTAGATTTGTTTTGAAATGTCTAGTTTGAGCAAGTGAGAGGCCATGTCGCATCCGTCATCGAGTGTTATGTGAACGAATACAAATGCCCCGAGGAGGTGGCTCTGGAGAAGCTTCGTGAGGCTGTCCAGCTTGCATGGAAAGATATAAACCAGTCATGCCTGAGACCCACTCCAGTTCCGATGTCCATCATGATCACAATCCTCAATTTAACCCGCGTCATTGAAATATTGTACCAGTTTGGAGATGGATACACTTTCTCGGACGGGGAGACAAAGGAACGTATCACTGCCTTGTTAGTGGACCCAATTCCCATTTGAAGTTATCTCTAGTTCGAGGTCCATTGCACTGGCTATGGCGTGCATGCGGCGCCATCTACTCTGAAACACCATGCGTGTCCTCTATTGTGTCTTTTAGCCTACGTTACTTTGTTGTGTGTTTATTGTTAAATAATGGGACGAAGTTGGGCTCAGACCAACTTGTGTTAGACTTTATTTTGTGTATTGATGGGTTTGCTGGGTTTAGATTTAAGCCCATTTCCCTGACAATAATAAATCTCCGTACGAATATTAGCTAATGATGGAATAATTCCAAATTATAACTGAGAAGGAACTTGGATGGAATAATTCCAAATACGTTTTGTAATATTTTGCCTAGATCAACATGGAAAGAGCGATCGATCAGGTTCATCTCTCTTAAATGGTAGACATTCTACTACTTCAAACAATCCCTTGACCGATCCACCGTTCTGTCTCAACAGATTAATCAACATGTCAAGTGATAGATTATTTATTGTTCAAAAGAAATACTCGAATTGTGAATGCCCACAAAATACATACTCATAAAATTAACACATCCAAAATAAAATAATAAGTGCTAAGGATTAACATGCATAGAGTTGGTAATATATAGAGATTTATCTTCAGGCATTTTGTGCATGTAAACATTAGCTAACATAATTAATTACAAGACATACGTTAACTCCACACATATAGTTCATTCTACAAAAATTTCTTCTCATTCACCTCCACTTTTGCTATAATACCTGCAAAATTTGGGGTGGGTAAGTATATTCATACTTAGTAGGTTGTACTAAATTCTAAAAACATGCTAATCAAGATTCTGTATAAAATACTCAAAATCATAGCATAGAGTTATTTAGAAAATAAAACATTTAACGAAAACAAATCAATATGAGAGCAATCTAGATCATTTCATAGAATCTTTCAAAAAATAAATCATCTGATAACATATCAATCTAGAAGACGTGATACTTAATGGCTTACTCCTGCACCCATAGAGCCATAATAGCCAAAAGGATAGTAACCTTCCCATGATGCTCCACGGGTATATGTGTCACGCCCCGGCGATGCCTGACCCGAGCCGAACCCGGTCCAAGGGCCGGTCAAGCGCGCGAGGGCGACGAAGTGAAGATTGAGAAAAACGATTCTAGCGAAAGACTTAACCCTAACCACGAGCGATGAACAGAAATACGGAGTGCGCATAATCCTTTGAGCAAGAGTAAATAAAAGGGAAGAAAAGGTGTTGCTTATCACAAAGTAAACAACAATCTCAAACCCACAAACTTAGTCAAGTAAAGCCCACACCGGCTCAAAATAAGTCATAATCATCACAACTGTAGTATATGACATAAATCCAAAACAAGAACCCTACACAAAAGTTCTAACATAAAGCATGAAACAAACGAAGGTAAGTCACGCAACGATCTCCATCATCACACCCAAGCTACCTCTGACCTTTCCTCAAAGAGGCAATCCTGTCCGTCTACGTGTCGCACCACGCAGCCCCAAATCAAAACACAAAACGAGGGGTGAGTTTAACAAACTCAGCAATGGTTTTAATATCACTAACAACATCGAAAATACGATAGCATGGCAATATAATCTTTCAAATCAACGATGTACAAGGTGTATCATTTCCTGATCACATATTCACATCACTTAAAAACTGCATCATAATGCATAATTCAAACTGCATGGATTTATCTCTAACATACATATTCCCACATGTATAGTATCAAATCAAACTGCATAGATGTATCTCAAACATACATATTACCACATGCATTATTTCACAATTCAACCTGCATGGATGTATCTCTAACATACATATTCCACATGCATAACATCAACAACAATCTGCATGGATGTATCTCTAACATACATATTCCCACATGCATTATTTCACAATTCAACCTGCATGGATGTATCTCTAACATACATATTCCACATGCATAACATCAACAACAACCTGCATGGATGTATCTTTAACATACATATTCCACATGCATAACATCAAAATCAACATGCATGGATGTATCTCTAACATACATATTCCCACATGCATAATATCATCAAAATCTGTATGGATGTATCTCTAACATACATATTCCCACATGCATAATACCATCACAACCTCTATCATGGAGTAATCACACATAAATGTCACACAGACGGGAGCATGGACAAGGCCACGAAGGCGTGTCATGGTCCAAAATTCTACACAAGAATTTCAAGAAAGATCGGGGTTGTCAATCCCTAATACTGCTCGCCCTGGACGATCCTGGCTAAGGATGTCCCATTCTCACACAGAGAATCTAGAACAGGGGTGTTCGCCCAGGGACATCTCCTGCGGAAGGAAGAGCCCGAGTTCTCACACAGAGAACCCTAGAACACGTGGTAGCGGGGTGCACACAGCATACCACACTGGATTCTCAGGGTCCAGATGACACACATGATAACATTCTCACAATCTGCAAGACAAGTACACAACTCGTCCCCACATCATTCCATTTAATTAGACTCAACCCGGGGAGTGCACTCGTTCCACACAGGAACTTCAAATCGTTCCACACAGGAACTTCAAATCGTCCCACACAGGAACTTCAAATCAAAATATGTCCTTTCGGACCAATCAACTTGCGATTAATCCATGACCGATCAACCCGGCACACAATTTCATCACATTGCATCCAATCAGTCAAATTCGATTAATCACGATGAAGCCTCAATTAAAAATCCATTTTCATGATGCGTGCAACATGGTACATACGTGGGCAAAGCATACATGAATCCTAATTCATGATAAGTGCTCTCACCAGCCCCTAATGCATCATTCATAATCACAATATTAAGCTTCAACATCATCATTTGACCCCACATGTGTGTGTGTATCTAGTAGAAACATTTCACATAATGCATGCCATCATGCTTGAAATTAAACTCACTACCACACTATACATGTGAATTTCCATCTAAACATGAATTCCCATGGAAATCATTGGAGAAGAATTGTTGAAATCATAGCTAGATTCAAAACTCAACCACAAAGGCTAAACACATATAACATCACTCATTTCATCATTGAGTCATGGCATTCACCAACATTCACACACCATTAACCACAATCTATCATGACAAATCAGTCCAATAATGATTGTAGTCCTACTGAAAATATGCTTAACCAAAGGGAAACAACTATTCATAATTTCAAAATAACGATTCCAACATCATGCCACAAAACATAAGTCATTCCACCATCTCTAAGCATATATCTCAACTCCATAAACTTAATAGCATGCATTTCCAGTAGCCTACCATAGCTTAAAACACTCCACATTCATATAAAATTGGCAAGCTAAAGTGGAATTATCAAAATAGACATCATATGCACAACATACAATTTCCTGTGTAGCCGATCGATCGCCCTTCAGGCCATTCGATCGGTTACACGCAAAAATTTGAAATTTACAGTTCAGCCGATCGATCGCCCTGCAGGGCCGATCGATCGCCAACATGGCAGAACAGTCATCTTCTTCCTTTCGCAAATCCAAACCGAAACACCATAGATAACACTTCAAATCCACATCTAACACCCTAATCATCATCAAAAGTCCTCCTTGACTTCCAGAATATCAAACCAAACCATAATAATGCAAAACCCTAAGAAATCGGGATTAAATAATTCAATTTTCTAATCTTACCATTAACACACTAAATCAAGCAAACCATTTCGAAATAAGCCAAAAATGGAGAGTTTTACCATGGATAAACAGAGATTTTGAAGACCCATTACCTCAGCACTTGATTAAGCTCGGATTGAAGAGTCACCCTTCTTGAAATCCTTGAAAACACAATGAGTTTGAATTAAACTCTAATAGAAATCGATTTACTCAAGAAATCCCTAATTAAATCTTAGATCTAGGGCTTGTTGGTAGTAAAAATCGAATTTTGAATGTTAGGGTTTGTAGTAAAACACAAATCAGTAGCTTTTGATGGTCAAAAACGAATTGAATTAAGGGGAAAATGGTAGATTTGGAAGAAATAAAGAGAAAAGCCAAGGATTAGTGCTTAATTAGAGTAAGCTTACCTTAATCGGCTTCTAATTCGGGCCTAAGTGGGGATTAGGCCAGCCCTCATTCCTTAGCCTATTCCCAAAAATGGAAATGGCTCAGGTATGCCCTTTTATAGTAAGGGTTGGGGTATGTATAGGTAAGTTTTGGGGTGTAAATATGAAAAGTAGGCTAAAAGTGGATATTTTACAAATTTAAACACTGATTAAGCCTAATAAAATTCTGAAAATTTTTGTATGACCTTAAGTATATGTCTAGGTTCATTTGACACAAAAATAAAATTTTGACGGTGGGGCCCACAGGGGTCCCGCCAAAACCCTAATTTTTAGGAAAATAGTAAAAATTCTGAAAAATCTCAAAAATTCACATTTGGTTTAAAATCACTTAAAACCACTAATGTTGAAGTTAATTTTGGTTAAAACCATCACAAACTCTATTTATTTTACGAAATCACCGAATAAGATCAAAAAACGCGTTAATCTCACGATAACCCATAATTAAAGAAAACCAAAACCGGTTTAAAGATGAGGGTCCTTACAATATGTGTTAGAGCCGAATATGGCAGGTATCCAAAATATCATGATGTTTCTTAGTTTATTTACCAAGGAATCATCTAGAGAGTGCAAGCACCCAAAACATATCATGACATAAACAAATCATTCAAGAGACATAATTCTTTATAGAAAACAGAGCTATAAAGCGTATAATAGCACGATAGCATGATTTTATTTGTATATAATAGAGCTCTTTAATGATGAAACCAGCCTTGCCAAGATGTCCAGCTCGCTCAATTTATAAAAAATACCCTTTTGAACTACCCATATTAGACTTAAAATGGCTTACAAATAGAGAAATGATGTTTGAGGAGTGAATGATAAGAAGGGACAGAAAACTGTAAAAAAATAGATTTCCTGCTTCCTTTCACTGGGCACACGATGTGCGATGCATGTCTGATGAGTAGCGAAGTGGAGTGTTGTTTCAAAGCACCATCCAATGTGGCACGACATGGTAGTGCCACACATCAAGCTTTATTATTTATATATTTTTTCCTTTTCAATAAACACTTGAAATTTCAAAACATTGTAACATTTCACCCAGAAATTTGAGCTAGTACTGACGAGCCCTACATAACTAGACCTACCTTGGTAGGTATCACAAGCGCAGAGCTTTGCCTAGCGTCCACACCCGTGATGGCCTAGCAACATAGCATAGCCAGTAGCCTACTCTCGCGACCTTTCCACTTGTATGCGCAAGGAGAAATAAACAATCAGCAAACAATGCCGAGTCTGGTGCAAAGGGATTCCACCCATTGCTATGTAAACTCAGTTCGTCAGTTACAATGGCAGGGAGATGGCAAGGGCTGATCAACCAGGTCGCTCTACTCAATCTCCCAAAGCTCTCTGGTTCGTCTTCACAATATCTCCATCAGCAATGGCCGCCCTGCGTTCTCCCCTTATATAGACTCAGCCTTGGCTGGTCCGTATCATACTAGGAATACAAGAGGCCAACCCATATAAGAGTCCCTCCCTGTCAAACTCTCCTAGCCCAATCAAGGATGTCCCAACACAAATAAGGAAACTAGCAAGGAGTCCAGTGCCTTGCTACTTCTAGAGTTCATCCATCAAGAGAAACCTGCTGCCTTCGCTCTCATGTGCGCTAAGAGTCTGCTTGCGCTGCATGAGGGGATCCCAGCTGCCTTAGGAGGTTGTCCCTAAGGGGTTGTGGCTCTCAGCTCGCCACCAAGAGTCTGTTCCTAAGGGATTGTGGCTCCCAGCTCGCCACCAAGAGTCCTACCTGCGCAGGGACTCTTCCTCAGTATGCTCCTCAAGGCGAGTATGTGTCCAGGACTGCTCCAACGCTATTCCCAACATCCATTCAAGCCTAAAGGGCTGCCTAAGTTGTCTGTCGCCAAGCTAACTTAGCTGTCCACTGCCAAGTATAGGGGGCAACCGCCCCCTTCTCTAAAGAAAAAGTTGAAGGGCTAATACTAGGTTATCCCACATTTTCAAGCTGGTCTTGCCCATGTGACTAGCTTCTCGGGGTCTTAACTTAGGATGTCGGTGCCATTTTTTGTGATTAAAGACTCATTGGCTCATTTTTAAGAGCTCTATTATAACTCTTTAAGAAAACTCACTAAGTAAAAACTTCTGATAAATAAAATTTACTAAATTTTTTTTATTAAATGGAGACAATCTTACTAGAAATTCAGGGTTGTTACAAATTAAGCATGTGAGATTTGGAGTCGTAGTTGCCTACTATGGGTATATATGATTAATATATTACTTATAATTATGTGTTCATATAATTTATGATCATGACAACGTATATGATAATCATACAAGGGAGAACTATGTCTGGAAACATACTTAATTTTCAATTTTTTTATTTTTTCATATCAAATCTCTATTTACAAGAATAATGTGTGTGAATTCTTCCTAGTATTGATTGAACAAGTGTGAGGTGACAATTTGACCTACCAAATCCTACAAAAACAAGCCCAAACCATGTATATAAAACCAATATAGTTTTGTTAAGCGAAATACACTAATTATAAAATTACAAAAAAAAAAGAGAGATATATAAGAGCGTTTCCTACATGCTGCTTTAGACCTTCTTAGGTTCATCACATATTGAGGAATATTTGAATACTAAAATGCAAGTAGTTCCTATATTAACAACTTCTGCCCAATTTTCTAAGAACATGGGACTCACGTGTATTCGGGAGACTCACATGTTTTGCATGGAATATGGAAATGATAGTGATATACACAAAACTAGCAGTATTGATTAAACGAGCAAGTTAGGATGACAATTTGACCTACTAGTTCCAAAAGAATCAAACCCGAACCATGTATATAACCAATATAGTTTTATTAAATGAAATACACCGGTTATAAAACAATAGACAAAAATAAAGAAAAGAAAAGTGATACAATGAACCATAGCCTTTTCTACTGGCTGGTTTATACCTTCTTAGATGCATCACATATTGAGGGATATTTGGAATTTGAAATGCACGTAGTTTCTATTTTAAGACAGCTTCTGCCCAATTTTCTATGCACATGGGACACAGGTGGACTGGCTGGACTCACATGTTTTGCAAGGAACAAAGGAAAGAGAGTGATACACACCTAATGAATTTGTCCAACAAAACTCTCTTATTAGGTTTTTGTTGGACAGAATATGTCGCCTCACACAAAGCTCATTTGGATCCACCTGTTTTGTCCAATCAAAACTCTATTGAAGGATTTGCTTGGACAAATTGGTTAGGTGATTATCATTTTTACTATGGCAAGGCATATGTTGATGAGCTTTCGGCGAATTTGCACCTTTGAGGGAATGCATTGTTGGTTTTGAGAGCAATGTGGAAATTGATGGCTACTAGACTCACCTAACATGTGGGGGTAGTTTTCAAAATCTAACTTTAGAACCTGCTCTGTGCATCATCCCCATATTTTGTCATGGCAGCCCTATAAATCAACCGTGGTCATGATGTAAACAATGGTGAAATTTTTTAATGGGAAATAGCCCACTACAACAAAAAGTACTTATTAACGACGCAATGAAAAGTATCGCTAAAAATTACTATTTGTGCAAAAAATTATCTATTAGTCACCAATAGTAGTCTTAGAGATGCTTTTTACTATACATCATAAATACTTGTACTATTTACGACGCTTTATAGAAAGTAATGGGAAATAGCCCACTACAACAAAAAGTACTTATTAACGACGCAATGAAAAGTATCGCTAAAAATTACTATTTGCGCAAAAAATTATCTATTAGTCACCAATAGTAGTCTTAGAGATGCTTTTTACTATACATCATAAATACTTGTACTATTTACGACGCTTTATAGAAAGTGTCACTAATAGTCGAAATAGCAGAACCGTTTTCTAAAAAGTGTTAATAATAGTTATAAGTTTTAAATAAAGATAAAAAATTTAAAACTATTTGTGACGCTTTTAAAAAAATGTAGCAAAAAGTATTAATAATATTGACGCTTTTATTCAGTGTCACTATTAGCGACATTTTCAAAAAAGCATTGCAAATAAAATAATATATTTTTAAAAAAATTAAGCTTATTAGCTATGCTTCCTTAAAAGCGGCACTAATAATACCATTATTAGCGTCAAAAATATTATATTTATTTAATATTTATTATTTTTATATGTAATAAATAAAAAAATCAAATTAACCTACTTTATCCCCACTCTTAAAGCTGGGGCTCACGTTCACGTACGTAAGTGTGTGAGAGAGAGAAAGAGGAGAAAGAAATGAGAGAGGGGAGTGAGAGTACTAAAAAGACAGAAAGACGAGAAAGTGAGTGAAGAGAGAGAGACGGGAGAGAGAAGAGAGAGTGAAACAAGATAGAGAGAGAAATAGGGTAGAGAGAAGAGAGAAAGAGAGTGTAGAGAGAGGAGAGAGAGTGAAGCAGAGAGAGAGAAGAGAGGGAAGGTAGAGAGAGAAAGAAGAAGAAGAGAGAAAGAGAAAGAGGGGAGGAAGAGAGAAGATAGAGAAAGAAAGAAGAGAGAGAGGGGGAGAAATTAATTTATATATCATATGAGATTTCTTATTATATTATTATATTTTAAAAATAAAAAAATAAAATATATTAGTGATGTTTATAAAATTGTGTCGCTACTACACAAGGTATTCGCAATGCATATAAATGTGTCGCTACTACCCAAGGTATTTACAACGCATATAAATATGCATCGCTACTACCTACAATATTAGGGATGAAATTTCATAAGAGCCACTAATATACTTTATTTTAATTTTTTGAAACATAATTTATAATATTTCTCCTCTACTCTCTCTCTCTTCTCTCCTCCTTTCCCCCGGCCTTTTTTTATTAACAATGTTGTTTAGAAATAAAAGTTGCAAATAAAATAATATTTTTTGAGATGCTTTTAGTGCGTAGCAAAATCTAATTGGCGAGGGTGAAAATCAACCATGAAAATTACAGACTGTGGCCGAGCGAAATTTCACTCGGTTGCACTTCAAATACGCACCCCCCCCACACACACTCTCCTTTCTGGGCTCCACTTGACTCCCTCTGTTGTGTCTCTACCCACAGCCGATGATCGCCGCCGTTGTGAATCCACCGTGCCTCCACCCACATTCGACGGATACATGCTGCTCATCTTCCCACCCTCTCTCTGCTGCCCCTACCCTCTCTCCCTTGCTCCCTGCTGAACTTTCTGATCTTGGGCACCGGAGTCTGGATCCTCCCTCCGGTCTTCAATGCTCCACCCCCTCTTCCTCCCTGCTCCCCCTCTCTCCCAGTCCCCTCCCTCCCCTCCTCTACTTTGACATTGCCCCCTCCTCCAATGTTTCAGGTGGAGGAGTCGGGTTTTGGGTATCGGATTCCGGCTCCCACCCCCTCCTTCCCGCTCCCCCCTGTCCGGATCCCCCTCCTCGGCTTTTATATCCCCTCCACTATTGCCGGCGGAGAAGCCGGATTTGGGTGCTTGATATTGGCCTCCCAACCCCTCTTCCCTCCCACTTCCCCTCTCTCCTTGCTCCCACCCCTCCACTAAAGCTATCAAAGGATGAGGGGTCTCCAGGAGCTTGAGTCCTACTCCTCCCCTCCAATGCCTCTCTCTTCCCCCACTCCCCCTTTCCCCCTGGGTCCTCTATTCCCCCTCCCCCAGTGCTAGATTCTAGTGCCGCCCCCATCTTCCAATCTAACACCACCGCCCTCCCCTCAAGGTGGGAACTTCTTTTAAAAAAATTCATTGTTATATGCGGCACTTTTTAAAAATGCCACTAATAACAATTATTCTTTTTTATATAATTTTTATAAATTAGTGACATTTTATAAAGCGTTGCTAGTACATTGTTTTGATTTTTTGAAATTTATTTTTTATTAGCGACGCTCTTATAGAGCATTAATAATAGTGTATCCTTTTTTAAATTTTTATAAAAATTATTTTTATAATAGCGACATTTATAAAACATTGCTAATAATAATATTTTTTTTATTCTTTGTTATTTCTTTAAAAGAACATTTAATAGTAGCAACACATTCAAAAGTGTCGCTAATATTACATTAATCGCGAACCTTAATAAAAAGAGTCACTAATAATATAGTATGAGTGACGCAAAAACTTGTGTCGCTATTATGAGACTATTTTCGACGCTTTGCATTATGCGTCGCAAATGAGCATTAGCGACTAGACTTTTATTGATGCTTTTAGCGATACTTTATAAGTGTCACTAATAGTCATTAGCGACACTTTCATAACTATTAGTGATGATGAAAAGCATCGCTAATAGTCCTTTTTGTTGTAGTGGCCCCACAAAAAAAATAAAGCTTATGAATCCATGTGCCTCACTTTAGAGCTCATGGTCACACCCTAATTGAACGGAAAAATTTTATATGAGCCTAGGTTCATACATATCTGCATGAGCCCAAGTGTTAGCCCCTCAACTATTTCCATAGAGAAGGGGGTGGCTACCCCTTAGACTTGGCAGCAGATAGCCAAGTCAGCCTGGGTGACAGACAGTCTAGGCAACCCCTTGGGCTTGGATGGATGCTGGGAGCAGCGTTGGAGTAGTTCCGGATGTGTACTCGCCTTGTGAAGCAGGCTAAGGAAGAGTCGCTATGCGGGCAGGACTCTTGGTGGCGAGCTGGGTGCCACAACCCATTAGGGGCGGACTCCTAAGGCAGCTAGGATCCCTTCATGCAGCACAGCCAGACTCCTAGAGCAAGTAGGAGCGAAGGTAGTAGGTTTCCTTGGATGGACGAACTCTAAAAGCAGCAGGGCACTGGACTCCTAGCCAAAGACAGACTCCTTGTTATAGTCTTGATTTATGTTGGGACATCCCTGATTGGGCTAGGAGAGTTGGACAGGGAGGGATTCTTGTCTGGGTTGGGATCTTGTATTCCTAGTATGATACAAACCAACCAAGGCTAAGTCTATATAAGCAAAGAGTGCAGGGTGGCCATGGTTAATGGAGATGTTGTGAAGACGAACAAGAGAGCTTTGTGAGATTAAGCACAACGACCTGGTTGATCAACCCCTGACCCCTCCCTACCATTGTAACCCGGATTGAGTTTACATAGCATAATGTGGAGCCCCTTTACACCTGAGAAGACGTTGCTTGCTAATTGTTTATTCCCCCTTATGCATACAAGTGGTAAGGCCATGAGAGTAGGCTGCTGGCTGCGCGGTACAACCAGGCCATCACAGGTGTGGATGATAGGCAAAGCTCTATGCTTGTGACACCAAGCATCATGGATAATAGGATCAAGATCTAATAGTGCAAGGGGGCAGAAACTGTCACACCCCAATTTTATACTTGTCTTTTCTAAATATTTTCTTTTAGAAAATTATGCCATAAATCCTTGAATGAGATGCAGCAGAATAATCATTTATGTCATGAGTTGTAAAAGTATACAAACTACATTGGCCACATGTCATTCACACTTTTAGAAATCAAGATTTATGATAAATATCTTAAATATATCTAAAATAACTAAGTTGTTGTAAAATAACTACAACATATAAAGTTAGACACTTGTCTATCACATAATACTCTTACTAGCGTGAACAATAAATGACCTACTTACATGCCTTTAAGAAAACCCATGGAAAAGAAACAAATGTATTGATTAAAGAAAAAACTATTCTCTACAACTACAGCTAGTCCAAAACCCTTTTCAAGCAAACTCTCCCTCGTGAAAGACCTACACCACAAGGGATGCTACATATACGGGTATACTCGATGAGATTGCAAAACTAAAACAAAGATTTTAACAAAGTGTTTCAATAATGAATCAACCAAGAAAATAAACCAATAAAGGTCAAACCAAAACTTGTGTACCTTGCAATGCCACATTCATATTTACAATAAAATTAACTTAACATTAGAATGTTCTCTAGACATGATAGCCTCATCTTGGAGTTCAACAACACATACTAGATATTAGACTACCACAAACTCAACTTTAGACTTTTCTAAAGCATGTTTCTCCCCATCTACACCATAAAGCTTAGGCCCACAAGGGATCAAGGACCCCAATGGTTGAGATATTAGCTTCTATGATCATCGAGACCTAACTCCCAAGGCAGGGGAGCGGCTCTACATGCAACTCCTACTTTTGGAGAGCCAAAAGACCATAATCCTTTTTTATATCACACCCTTTCATCTAAATAGCTAAGACAACTTACTTATGGAGCCAATCATACACAAGGATCTTTTACCCCTGACTGTCAAAATGCAATGGTCTGGGATGACTCTCCATCATACGGATTTGCATATGCATTAGGGTTTACTTACCCTTACATAATACATGCTTAACATCATCCAATTATGCATCCAAATACAAGGGAAATAATGTTATTATATTACTACAATATAACATAAACATTAGCATAAATTATGTTTGAAATCTCATGCATCAAGCTACCATCGGTAACCTCACCAACCATTTGAGTTGTTTGCAATCGCTCCTGAATAAATTGAATCTTCTCTACTAATTGCCGAACAATGTCTAGCCCGATTAGGAGATGCTCTAAGACCTCACTCGAACAAAGAGGAGATCAGCAAGAACGCCTGTACAATGCCTCAAAAGGAACCATCTTGATGTTATCTTGGTAACTGTTGTTGCAGACAAACTCCACCAATGACAAGTATTGCTCCCAACTACCCTTCTACACAAGGATACATGCTTGAAGCAAGTCCTCTAAGCTTAGGATAGTCCTCTCGGGTTGCCCATTAGTCTAAGGATGATAAGCTGATCAATGGTGAATCACATCCCCAAAGCCTTCTTTGTCAAAACTTGGATATAAATCAACTATATCGGAAACTATATATACAAGAACTCCATGTAATTGAACAATCTCCTTCACATAAAATGTTGCCAACACATCCAAAGAAGTAGTCATCCCCATGTAAATAAAGTGTGTAGACTTAGTGAGCTGATCAATGATAACTCAAACCACATCAATGTTACTGGGAAATCTAGGAAGCCCTAAAACAAAAGCAATAGCCATATTCTCCAACTTCTATTCCAGAATATGTAAAGGTTTTATTATACCTTCTGGATGACAATGCTCCGCTTTTACTTGCTGACACACCAAGCTATTGAACACAAATGAGGCAATATTCATATTCATTCCACTCCACCAAAAAGGTCCACTTCACATCATGATACATCTTGGTTCTTCCTAGATGGATGGAGAACCTATACTAATGTGCATAAAAAATGCACTCCTTAACTCAAAGGAGTTTGGCAAACACAATCGCCCTCGAAGCCTTAAGCTTCTATTGGTCCTTTCTTCAAAACTAATCACCATTTTCCCTTGTAACTTATCCTTCATAGCTTGAATCTCCTCATCTCTTTTTTGTGCTTCAACTACATTATCAACTAAATCAGAGCTTATGGAAAAATTAGTAAACCACTTTCTTATATCTTCCAAAGCTAACTCCAATTTGAGCTGAATGACCTCTTCATCCAAAAGTCAATTTTTTATAAAAACACAAGTACCAAAGTGGCTGATTTTTTACTCAAGGCATCTGCTACCAAATTATCTTTTCTGTGATGGTAGGAAATAATGAGAAAATAATTTATAAGGAATTTCAACCATTTTCTTTGCCTCATATTGAAGTCTTTTTGAGTGAAGAGATACTTTAAACTCTTGTGGTCTGTGAACACTTTAAATTTCTCATCATAAAGGTAGTGCCTCCAAATTTTTAATGAAAAGACCACTGTTACTAGCTCTAAGTCATGTGTAGGATAGTTTTTCTCATGCACTCTAAGTTGACGAGAACCATAAGTGTAACACCCCATGTTCCGATTACGCTTAACCTAGAGGGTTAGGGTAATTATATAATTTTAGTTAAATTTAAGGGGTTTCAAATGATAAAATCCCAGTATATGAGTAAAGCTTAAAATAATGAGTGTAACAAACCAAAGAACATGCAAAACAAAGGTCGAGAATGAAAGTTATGACCCTGGGAAATATGCCATATTGGTGGGACCCACTTAAAAATGCAAGATAACCTAACCATGAGTGGTTTTGAAGGGCTCATCAATATGAGTATCGGTACCTAAAACACGTGATTCCGACTCCAGGATAAGACGTTATCGCATTTTGAAAGTTGGAATTGTTTTTGAATAAAATAATAATAAAATATTAAAGAAAATACGTAATATATATCATCAACATGCCGAGCTGAGCTTAGCCATTGATTCACCACTCCACCAGATTGTGGCCATTTGAGAAACAAGAGGCTACGTGATCGCACGGCTCACTATGCGATTCACGCGTCCCACCGCAGACGCGCAGCATCGCAACTGCGACACACACCACATGTGTAAGTTGCAATGACCACATGATGTAGCTCAATCAGCATGCAACACATGGTGAACATCTATGAGTGTGTATTTCTTTGTACGCTCGCACGCCTTAAACTATAAATTCTTATTTGAGTTCAATCTTCTGGGAGAGTTTCAAGAGTCATTCTAAGTCCGTTTTCGTCTGTTCAAAAGGTGTTCTTAGCTAATTCGAGCATTTTCTATGCAATGGAAGTATCCATTCCTCGAGTTGGTGATCTTATAATGGAGAAATGCCCTGGGGAAAGAGGTGACTTTGCCTGTTTCCTCAAGCCTTGAAGAGAGAGAAGTGGCCCAGAGTAACAGGAGGCTCCGTCTTCCGTCGTTAGGCCACATAGTGTGAGATACATCCCTAGGTTAAGGGGAGGTTCTGTTTGCAGCTTACGGGCATGGAAAGAAAAAATATGCTCCAGGTAAGGGGAAGGCATGTTCGTCGTCTACGGACGTGTAGAGAGAAAAATATCTCCAGATAAGGGGAGGGCCTATCCGTTGTCTAGATACATGTAGAGAGAAAAGTGTATCCAGACACAGGGAAGGTTGGTCCATCATCTATAGATGCATAAAGAGAGAAGTGTCTCTAGGTAAGGAGAAGGTTTGTCCATCATCTATGGATGAGTAGAAAAAAAAGTGTCTTCGGGTAAGGGTGGTTCTGTCCGCTGCCTATGGTGTGAAATTTCCCAAGTTAAAGGGTGGTTATGTTCGTTGCCTTCGGCTAGAAACTAGGGAAATGTCCTGGGTTAAAGAGAGTGTTTGTCCACCACCTTCAGACTTAATGAGAAAGATGTTTTGGAGCCTGAGGATCTTCCCGCACTTCTAGACCTAAAAGGGAGAACACTATGAGGAAACGAGCAATTCTAAATGTTTCTACTTCCCAAACTCAGGGAGTAAGTGTTTATGACCTTCCGATTTAATATGATTTATATGCATGGACATCTTAGTGTTATTAATATACTAATTAAGATATATGGTTTGTTATGATCTGATATATGCTGATAAGTTTCGATTCGATCTGCTTTGATATACTCTGTTGTGATCCGATCTGCTATGAGATCTGATGAGATCTGATATGATCCATTTTTTCTCTTTTGCAAGTTCTTCTCCACTTAATTGAGTGGAATGTGTGATTCCGCTGATTTATTAACTTATGTTTGACTCCGATGATATATGAGATTTTCGTCTTACTCCGAATGATTTATTCGGATATAAAGTTATACATATTTTAACATATATAATTTTGTGATGCCTAAGGCATGGAATAGCCGTTAGGTAGAACATGTTCGGATCCAATTGTATTGGAATAATATCATAGATGTTGTCCAATATGTACTTAGGCAACCAATGGCAAGGCAACATTGGCCCGCTCCAAATTAATACGAACTACGATGTTATGAATTTTTATTTTTAATTGAAAGTGACTTGACAATTTTGTTCTTAATCAGTTATATTGAATTTGATTTGAAATTCCGTTTTGATTGTGTTACATCAGATTTCCTATGGACTCAGGAATGATTTGCAGTACTGTTTTGTATGTGTGATGTCAGATCTAATCTAAATATCTGTTACATGATTTTATTTAAACTTGGCATAAATAACTTATATGAGGCCAGGCTCGTCCTAACTGAACCCATATACTATGATCACAAATCATGTCCATGTTGAAAAAAACAATCCAAACTCATGAAAGTGAGTTACTAACGTCCCTTATACTAAACCCATTGAACTAAAACATGGCTTCCATTTATTGCATACAAAAAGGAGGGTTGGGAGCGGGAAACACAAAGATAATCAAACAATAAAACGTAATATCAATATCCAACTAAAATGCATATGTAATATCTCTAAACAAATTATAAACACTAAAAGATATTACTCAGGACCTTTGCTTAACTTTCCTGTTGCTTAAAGTCATTAGAGTTTAAAAATACAAAAAATTTATAGGTGCATGCATGCATATGTTCAAACATTTGACACACGATGATTAGAAATCTCAATTTTCCATGTCGCTTTCACATGCCAGCCCTTCCATTCAACCCCTTGCTTTTTCACTAAATAGGTAGTATTTAACTAGAACAACCCACATGTTAAAATGGCCCCAATCTATATATGCAGGCCACCCTCCCCAAGGTTATGCTTCCAATCATTGATAGAAATATTAAAAAAAAAAAATTTGTTGTGCCCGATGTAGGCACAAACGGTACCTTGAACAATCACGCAAGAAGGGAAGGAAAGGAAGAAGAAAGGGGAGAAAATCAGAGTTGTTCTATTCCATAACCAAACAAGGGAGGAGAGGGGCGACCCAAGAGGGAGTCGTGCCTCTCCTAGTGGGTTGTGCTAGCTAGTAGGTCTAGCTAATCTGTGGGGCCACTAGCTGGTTCAATACAATTAACTGTCTTTTAATGACTTATTATATAAGCAAATACAAGGGGAAATAGCCTAATGCAATGCAATAAAAAGTAAATAGAGAGGTCAGGTGAACGTGCACAACACTCCACCTCTCTTCTACTCGTCGCCTTAACCTTAAGGCGACAAGGCTGGGCAGTGAGCCATGAACTTGTCCTTGAATATCCGAGTGGCATCCTCAAGGGGCTAGCCCTGCCAAGAAATAAGCACATCTATAATGAAACGGCTAGAATACGGCCGGAATGTCGGACCTGATGCTTATCAAGCACCGAGGCTGGAATAGGATCTACAGGCGGAACCGGTCCCATCAATGGAGGAGGTGGAGCATCAGTGGCAAGGGAAGTGTCACCTACACAGTGTTGGAGTCTAGAGACATGTAAGACGGGGTGAATCAACGGGCTAGGCAGTAGAGCAAGATGATAAGCCACCGGACCAATGCGCTCCACCACTGCATATGGACCATGGAATGCTTCGACTAAAACAATGAGGTCTGGCACTGAGGAAGGATGGAGACATAAACCAAGTTGCCCACAGAGAACTCCCGATTAGTGTGACGGCCATCATAAATCTATTTCATCCAGTTCTAGGCAGAGCCGAGGTTCTCCTTAAGCTGACGAATAACCTCATCCCATGTCTGTAGCTTATAATCTACCTTGGCAATAGAGGAGCGGCAAGGAACATATGATAACACAGTTGGAGGTGGGCAGCCATATAGTACCTCGAAAGGAGGTAACCCAGTACGAGTGTGGAAGACGGTGTTATACGACCACTCTGCCTATGGAAGAAGCTGGAGCCACTAGCAGGGTAGAGACATAGTGAAGCAAAGAGGTACTATTCCAAACAGTGGATCACCACCTCCCTTTGGCCGTTTGTCTGTAGATGATAGGCTGTGCTCAGGTGGAGAGTAGTGCCCTGTAAAGCAAAGAACTCCCGCCAAAACTAAGATATGAAGATCCAATCACGATCCGAAATAATATTGTGAGGCATGCCATGGAGCTTGGCCACCTCCCGAACATATACCTTTGCCACCGTCTTGGCTGTGAAAGGGTGCCCCAAGGAGCAAAAATGAGCATACTTGGACAACCAATCCACCACCACCAGGATCACCTACTTGCCTTGCACATGGGCAAGGCCTCCACGAAGTCCATCAAAACATTCATTCAAACCATGTCTGGGATGGGTAAGGCCTAAAGCAATCCGGTGGGGGATGTTGTGTTAGCCTTGGCTCTCTGACATACGTCACAAGCAACAGCATAATCTTGAACTGCCCGTCAAATGTCGCACCACTGAAAGCTCTGGCTGACTCGCTTATAGGTGTGAAAAGCCCATTCATGACCAGCCAATGGAGTGTCATGGAAGTGGGATAGAATGTTCCGGCGAAGGTTGTCAACATCGGGTACCCAAAGGCGGTCCTTCCAAAAGAGAAGGTTATCTCGCCATACAAAGAAGGGGCGCAACTGGGTTGGTTTGGAGAGATGCAATCACAGTCTATGTCGAAGGATCTTTACTGTATACTCTTCTCAACTCATCAATAAAGAGGAAACATGGAGTAGAAAGGGCCATGCAAGGACCGGAGGGAGAGCTGCGAGAAAGAGCGTCGGCCACAGTGTTGTCCAACCCTTTTTTGTAGACCGCCTCATAATCATACCCCAACAACTTACTAACCCACCACTGCTGTGCTGGAGTGGAGACTCACTGGTCAAGGAAATACTTCAAGTGCTCGTGGTTAGTGCATATCAGAAAGCAACAACCGAGCAAGTAGGGTTGCCATTTGTCGACGGCAAGGAAGATAGCCAACATCTCCTTCTCATAAATGGACAAGGGCAAGGAGCAACCAGCCAAAGCCTTGCTAAAGTGGGCAATAGGGGGCTCATCCTACAAGAGCACTGCCCCGCCTCCAACACATCTGTATCAACCACAAAAGGGCGGCTAAAATCTGGTAGAATGAGGATGGGGGCAGAGGCCATAGACTGCTTGAACTCATCAATAGCGGCTTGGGCAGCCGCTGTCCAACGGAATCCACCCTTCTTCAGAAGCTCTATAAGGAACTAGGCAATCTCTCCATAGCAGTTGATGAACCTCCAGTGCTAACCAGTGAGGCCCAAGAAGCCTCGTAGTGCATAGACATAGGTAGGCATCAGCCATGAGAGCATGGTAGTCATCTTAGATGGGTTAGTGGTGACCTCGTCCTGAGAGATGGTGTGGCCCAGATAGTCAACCTGTGGGCTACCAAAAGAACACTTCAAATGCTTAAGAAATAATGAATGATCTCTCAGAACAAAGAAGATAGACCTGAGATGCTCCAAGTGTTCCACCCACGACTTGCTGTAGACAAGGATGTCATCGAAGAAAATCAAGATGAAGTAGCAGAGGAAGGGCCTAAAGAGATTGTTCATCACGCTCTGAAAGGTTGATGGGGCATTGGTCAACCCGAATAGCATGACAAGGAACTTGAAATGGCTGTCATGAGTTCGGAAGGCAGTCTTGTGCACATCGGTTGGTTGCACCCGAATCTGATGGTAACCTGATCGAAGGTCAAGTTTATTGAAGACTGTCTCGCTGGCCAACTTATCCAAAAGCTCCTCAATCACAGGGATGGCGTATTTGTCCTTGACGGTGATAGCATTCAAGGTCCGGTAGTCGATACAAAATTGCCAAGTGTCATACTTCTTACAAACCAGCAACACAAGAGAGGAGAAAGAGCTTGTACTAGGGTGGATGATCCCAGACTGAAGCATGTCGGCAACGAGACACTTTATCTTCGTCATCTAGATGCGAGGATAGTGGTAAGGGCGGGCATTGGCCGAAGGCACCCCAGAAATTATGAGGATGTGGTGATCATGAGGCCGCACTGGTGAAAGGCCCTGCAGCTCAGCAAAAACATCACTGTGGTCCGTCAGGAAGTCCAGAAGGTCCTTAGGCAGCTCGTCTTGATATGCCTCAACCACTACACGTTGTTGCAGAAGGAATCCCTAGGGTGTGAACCGGAAGAAGGAGCTCGCTGATTGGGCTGAGACCCTGTTGTTACATCCAAACCAAGACTATGAAGTAGTCTAGTTCAAATTTCTTTTTTTACTTGTCAACTATAGTAAACAAGGTCGATCTACACGGAAAGCCTTGTGTGACAAAGAAAACTATTATGAAGAGAATAAAGTAGAGAATGAAGGTAAAATAAAGAATAAGAGACAATCAAAGAGAAAGTGCTAAGGCATTGGAAATTCACTTGTAATAAATCTCCAATGTATATTTGATTCAAATGATAACTCAATTAAGATAAAATAAAAATTTGTCTCAATCAGATAATTTATCTTTTAAAGAACTTTGAAATAGAACAATAGTATTTGATTGTTTACTACGGGAAAACATTAAGTATACAATCACAAGGAACTATAAGCATTCGGCGTGCCTTTTGTCAACGTTGAATCAAATAATTATATAAATTATAAAAATTTTAAATATGGAACATCAATTTAAAATGATAAAGAATTTACTTAAATCAAAGTAGCCATTAACCATCAAGTACAAGCTTCATTCCTAGCCTTAACTTGAGAGCTAATAAAGCCATTACAATAAAACTAAAAACAAAAATACAAAAGAAGAGAAAAAAATAGGAGAAGAGAGCCCCAAAGAGGAGGGGATGATGCCTCTATCACGTCCACCCCTCTATTTATAGGAGTAGAAGGAGTTGCTTCAAAGGGGAAAGCCAAATCATATCTCTAGATTGCATCCTGATTGATTGCCTGATTAGTTGCTTCTTTGGCAATGCTTAGATTCTAAATAAATCAAGTAAATTAATAATTTATTTGGAAAATAATTATCTTTAAATCATCCTTTAGTTTTTTAACCAGCCTCTTTGTCTTTCCTTATGGGTATCAATAATGAAATTTTTTCATGTGCTGGCCTCAGGTTAGTTTACTAGCTGTCCGTTTCCATGCCGAATTCAACCAATAAATCTTTGGAATTTTTAATTTTTTTTGAACTAACAATTGTAGCTACGGATGTCTTCTTTCCAATGCCACAAGAATCGTATCAATCTGAATTATACATAGAGACATATGGTCTAAATACTAAGGCTATGTCAATCTGTCTGAATCAGCTTCTTTTCTAATTTAGTTCTCTTGATGCAAATATTAAATCCTACGGGTCCAAAATGTTGTGTTCGACCATTCCATACATGTTTAGACCATTAGGAGCCTATTCTTGACTTTTAAATAGCGTTGAGTAGTTGGGTTTCACTTCTTCTTATAGTTGGATCCTGTTGAAGCCTGTTTAGACATGCAAACTTAATTAAGGCCCAACTAACTTATTCAAAACATAAATAACCCAAATAAGCAATGAATTAACACAAAATATGATTGCAATTTGAAATGTGAGAACATTTAATTAAACATTATTTTAGTGCATCAAATACCCCCAAACCTACTTTTTGCTAGTCCTCAAGCAAAACAAAAATTAAAATAATAGAAAACAAAACTAACTACTCCACTTCCGCAAGAAATCTCGAATGCATTTAGCATATGCAACAATCCTTTAAACCCCTAGCTTACACTAGTGGGCGAGTTATAGTCTCATGAGGGTTTGTAGTGAATCTACCCACAAAATTTAAATTTTAAATGATAAAAGAAAATTAAAATTAAACCACATAAAATTTACAAATCAACTGTCCTAAACATGTGACTTCATTTAGTAAAATCAATCATACATAATACAACTTGTCTTTTTAAACAATAATTTATTCTGACAACTTCATATTCGCGGTAAGTACTCATACATACATAATAGTTTTAAAAAAATAAACATTGCCAAGTAATTATACAATCCCAATCTCATGAATCGAACAACTCAATATGTCTCATGTCCACTCAACAATTTCAATTTTAGCACTCAAAAATAAACATTGGTATCCATTTATCTTAAAGAGATTATAATAGAGAATCATGTAAAACCTTCCTTGAGAAGTAAAAACACCCTAGCTCACCTGACAACTCATTCAGGATATAATTGCATAATGTCCCACTAGAATTTTATGCTCATCTCACATGACATGTGTAAGGCTTAGCCTTTTTAAGCTTTCTATAAGATCCATGTAACAAGTGTTAGGCCAATGACTCCCAATCAAGTTGGCTTAGGGCACTAAGTGTTAAAGCACCCCTCAGGCTTAATAACTTGAACCAAATAGGCTTCAAGGCTATGCATGTCATAAATTAGTCAACTCTACCTTTTGACTCGAACACCCAATGCTTAGTAAGGCACGTCGAGTCCCGGTCTACTCAATAAATTGACTTTAATTCATTATAATTTTTTATTTTTTTTACATTTTTTTTCTTTTTTTTCTTGAACATATTATACAATCAACTTGAATTGTGTTAACAAAAAGTTCTCAATTGTTCTACAAACTATGAAAAGTGAAGCCCAAAACTCTATTATGATAACATGAGTACTACTGGATCCCAAAGTTTTATTCTCGTAAGAAAATAATTACTTAGACTCAATGATATCTACCAAGATGTAAGACCATAATCAATGGCTCGAATTCTTACTTAGGCAAATGTCTTTCTTAGTTTTTTTCAAAATAGGAGCACAAGAAACCAATATGAAGTAATCAGAACTCAAAATTATTAAATATGTCAAGTCCTATTCTGAATAGTATGATATCATTAAACAAAGTCACATGTCTAAAAGAAGCATCAATGTAATAAGCGAAGACATAAATCTAATTAATTTTTTTTAATTTTTTATTTGTTTACTTAAAACTAAAAACATAAAAGAAAAATCTCTTTCTACACCCCCAAACCTAACTAAACATTGTCCTCAATGAATAAAAGAAGGAAAATGCAATGCTTAATATAAGAAAAGATGAAATAAGAGATAATATATCGGTTGATGTGCTCATGTACGTAGCTATCAAAAGAAAAATAGTCAACAAAGCACAAACATAATCACATTAGGGTAAATCAATAATGAATCATATAAGCACACCTTAATAACGATTAGAGCAATCCACAAAGATAATAAATTAAAAACTAACTAAAAAATAAATAAATAAACTAACTATTAAACAAAAATTACTATCAAAACCAAAAGTGGGTTGTCTCCCATGAGTGCTAAGTTTACTATCTTCAGCCAGACACACCTCCATCAAAACACATCCAAGGTACTTTACAGCAATAATCTTTTCTTTCTCAATTTTAATCAAATCAGAGTGAGTTAAGCAAACATTTAGTGGATCATCAGAACAAATAAAAAAAATCCTCCACTAGACACTCAACCATGTCAACCTCAAAAGTATCATCGAAGTCTGATGGTTGTCTACTAGCATTAAATACATTTAACTTACATGTCAAGTTTCCAAAAGAAAGCCTCATCACTCTATTTCGACAATTTATTAAACCATTAGATGTAGCAAAGAATGGACGACCCAAAATCACAGGGATTTGAGAAGATGCATTTGAAACCGGTTGTGTGCCTAAAACAATAAAATCCGCTAGAAAATAGAATTTGTCCAGGACATCTTCCACTATTCCTTTTGGCCTTTTGATTGGGCGGTCAACAAGTTCAAGTGTTATGTCAGTGGGTTTCAAATCTGCTAGACCTATTTGCTCATAAACAGAATAAGGTAAGACATTAACACTTGCCCCAAGATCAAGCAACGCCTTTTCAATTCTATAATTCCCAATTATAAAAGATATGGTTGGACAACCAGGATCTTTATATTTGGGTAGGGTGTTTTGTTGTAAAATTGCACTTACTTGTTCTGTCAAAAATGTCTTCTTTCGTACATTTAGCTTACGCTTAATTGTACAAAGGTTTTTCAAGAATTTTGCATAAGATGAAATTTGTTTAATGGAATCTAAAAGATGAATGTTAATCTTCACTTGTTTAAAAATTTCAAGAATGTCATCATTTTGCACCAATTTAGAAAAAGACTGTAATCTTTATGGAAAATGAGGCGGAAGAGGAGAAACATAATCAGAGTTGTCAAGTTCATCACCATGTTTAGAATTCAAAGACTCCTTAGGTTCAACAACCTTCATTAGAATGTCTTTGTTAATGACTTTTCCATTTCTCAAAGTGGTGATGGACTTGGCATGCTCTTCTTATGAACATGAAGAATTTAATTTTTCAATTACAAATTGACCTTTAGGATTTGATTGAGGTTGGGAAGGAAACTTCCCTTTTTCTTTAGTGCTCAAAGTTGTGTTCAATTAAGTGAATGAAGTCTTCAAGTCATTGATGGCTTGCATTGTTTGTTTATTGATTGTTGCTTGATTTTACATTAATTCTTGCAATATGTCTTCAAGTGTCTTCTTATGTGGTGGGACATAATTCAAAGAAGAAGGTACCTGCACATTGGACTCATTTCTCCAACTAAAGTTAGGATGATTTCTCCAATTAGAAGTATAAGTTTTAGAATAAGGAAAAGAGAAAGGCCTTTTGTAGGTATTCATAGCATTTGCTTGAGTATGTAGCATCTCTTGAAAAGAAGGGATTGTTAGACAATCCTGTGTTTAGTATCCATCACTATCACATATACTACAAATATCTTGTGCTTTTTGAGAAGCTTTAGACATGTTTTCCCTATTAATTTCCATAGCCTCAACTTTTCTAGTTAAACTTGTAAATTTTGCTTTTACATCATCCTCTTCATTAAGAAGGTACATGCCCCCCTTAGTTGTCCCATTAGATATGGTCTTATTACTACTTTCAAATTCATTAGAATCTTCCCACGATTGAGCATTTTCAGCCAACACATCAAAATAGCCACATTCTTCCTCAAGTTCTCTACTCAAAAATTCTCCATTACACATCATTTCAACAAATTGCCTCATTTGAGAAGTCAAGCCATTATAAAAGAAACTAATTGTACGCTATATTTCATATCCATGATGTGGGCACAACAGCAAAAATTCTTTAAATTTTTTCCAACATTTAAAGAAAGTCATATTTTCTTTTTATAAAAAATTCATGATGTTCTTTCTAAATGTATTAGATCTTTGGGTGGGGAAAAACTTTTTCAAAAATTCTCTTTGCATTTCTTGCCATGTTCCAATGGATCTTGGCTTCAAAAAATTCAACCAATTTTTTACTTTTTCCTTTAAAGAAAATGGAAAGAGTTTTAATCTAATAACATCATTTGAAACATTTTGGTTTTGCAAAGTTGCACAAACCTCTTTAAATTCTTTTAAATGCAAATATGAGCTTTCCGAATCTAAGCCATGAAATTTGGGTAGTAATTGAATTACAACCGGCTTGAGTTCAAAACCACCCACATTAGTTGGAAAAATCATGTAAGAAGGGCAACTTGATCTAGTTGGTTGCAAATAATCACGCAAGGTTTTAACTTGAACATTTTGTACATTATTATCCCCATTATCACTTCTTAGTTCCTCATTAGTTCTTAGATCCTCCATTATATTAAAAGAGAGAGAATTTTTAAAAGATTTATTCACTCTTTTCAATCATCCAGAATTATCACACACCCATGTAAACATGAAACAACAATTTTTTTTTTTGGGTAACAATGGAAAGTAAAAGTGCAGAAATTAAATAACAAAATATAAAAAGTTAGAGGGTTAGAAGTTAATAGACAAATTTTAAATTGCAAAATAAGGCCAAAGGCACTATTCAGGTACACGTTTGATTCCGAAAAATTTTTGGTAGTAACGTGGGTAGTGCATCTAGTCTAAAAAAAATGCAGAATTTAAGTACCAAAAGTAAATGATTGAATTTAAAGAGTTATTGTGCAAAAATAAAAGTTAGAGAATTAGTAAAGTTAGAGTGAGTTTTTTTTTGTAACGGATTCTTGTCACATGCTACAATCCCCGGCAACGGCGCCAATTTGTTGTGACGTCTATGAAGTAGTCTAGTTCAAATTTCTTTTTTTACTTGTCAACTATAGCAAACAAGGTTGATCTACAGGGAAAGCCTTGTGTGACAAAAAAAACTATTACGAAGATAAAAGAATAGAGAAGGAAGGTAAAATAGAGAATAAGAGACAATCAAAGAGAAAGTCCTAAGGCATCAAAAATTCACTTGTAATAAATCTCTAATGTATATTTGATTCAAATGATAATTCAATTAAGATCAAATGAAAATTCGTCTCATTCAGATAATTTATCTTTTAAAGAACTATGAAATAGAACAATAATAATTAATTGTTTACTACGTGAAAGCATTAAGTATATAATCACACGTAATTATAAGCATTCGGCGTGCTTTTCGTCAACGCCAAATCAAATAATTATATCGATTATAAACTCTTTAAATATGGAACATCAATTTAAAATGATAAAGAACTTACTTGAATCAAAGTAGCCATTAAACATTAAGTACAAGCTTCATTCCTAGCCTTAGCTTGAGAGCTTAAAAAGCCATTACAATAAAACTAAAACCAAAAATACAAAAGAAGAGAAGAAAAATAGGAGAAGAGAGCTCCAAAGAGGAGGGGATGATGCCTCTATCACATCCACCCCTCTATCTATAGGAATAGAAGGGGTTCTTCAAAAGGGAAAGGCAAATCATATCTTTAGATTGCATCCTGATTGATTGCCTGATTGGTTGCTTCTTTGGCAATGATTAGATTCTAAATAAATTAATAATTTATTGGGAAAATAATTATCTTTGAATCTTCGTTTAGTTTTCCAATCAGCTTCATTGTCTTTCCTTATGTGTATCAATCATAATCAATGAAATATTTTTCATGTGCTGGCCTCGGGTTAGTTTACTAGTTGTCTGTTTGCATGCCGAATTCGACCCATAAATCTTTGGAATTGTAAATTTCTTCATAACATAACAATTGTAGTCACAAAAGTCTTCTTTCCAATGCCACAAGAATCGTATCAACCCGAATTATACATAGAGAGATATGGTCTAAATACTAAGGTTGAGTCAATCTGTACAAATCAACTTCTTTCCTAATTTAGTTCTCTTGATGCAAATCTCAAATCCAATGGGTCCAAAAGGTTGTGTTCGACCATTCCATGCATTTTTAGACCATTAGGAGCCTATTCTTGACTTTTAAATAGCTTTGAGTAGTTGGGCTTCACTTTCTCTTCCAGTTGGATATTGTTGAAGCCTGTTTAGACATATAAACTTAATTAAGGTCCAACTAACTTATTCAAAACATAAATAACCCAAATAAGCAATGAATTAACAGAAAATAGTATTACAATTTGAAATGTGAGAACATTTAATTAGACATTATTTCAGTGCATCAAACCCTTGTATCCGAATCTGTTTCCCATGAACCTTGAAATCCATAATCATATCTCGTAAGTTCCATACCCTGTCCCCAAGCTCCTGTAACCACTGAACCCCTAACACCACGTCTGCTCCTTTTGTAGGCAACAAGAAGAGGTCAATGATGAAAATGTGACCCGGGATAGAGAGGGCGGCTTGAGCACATACTCTAGAGCTCCTTAGATGTTTCCCTTCACCAATCAAAATGTCAAAGGGCTTTGAATCGGACACAAAGCAGCCTAGTCTCTGATCCACCTTATCGTTGATGAAGTTGTGGTTAGAGCCGCTATCAATAAGGATAGCTACTTGTTAGTGCTTGAGGTAGCCCTAGACCCGCATCGTGAGAGGAGTAAATGCCCCGGAGAAGGCATGGACGGAGATCTCGGACAGCATTCGTCATAGTGGGAGGAGTTAGCCTTGTCTGCCCCATTCTCCTCTTCATCGACCTCCTCCACGAGGAGGCTGCCTTTGACGGAACAACAATTCCCTGAGACAAACTTCTCAGCACATCAGAAATATAACACCTTGGATCGGCGTTCCTCCATCTGTGCCGGTGTAAGACAACGAACAAGATGACCTGGCGGAGGGGGTTGTTGGCCAGGCCAGCCTGTCACTGAGCTACTGGCCGGGGTGGACATGGGGCTGGTGCTGAGAGGAGACTATGGAAGGGGTCCAAGCTGCCCACCTCTCCGCTTTCTAGCCACTTTATCCTCCTCAATTCGTGCATGCCACACAACATCTTGCATACTGGAACAGGGAAAGTGGCGCATCTCTTCTAATATCTCTAGTTTGAGCCCTCACTTCAATGTTCATATTAAGGTTGCCATTAGCCAATCTAGAAGGCAGTTGGCAACTTTCATGTACTCTGTTTAGTAGGCCCAGACGGTGGTGGTTTGGCGAAAGGTGGAAAGTATGTCATGGAAATCCTGGAACTCATTGGGGCCAAACTGAATGCACAGTTCATCTGAGAAGGTGGCTCAAGTAGGGTAATGCACCTCCTTCTCCAAGCTCTTGAACCAAATGAAAGCATCACTGTCCAAATCGAATGAGGCTATGCGCAACCGTTTAGCCTCGGAGTGTGTTCCCTGGTAGATGAAAAACTTTTCAGCCTTATAGCGTGGGAACTGCAAGCAGGCTAATCGGGGCTCAGCTCCTCCTCGTGGCCCTTCGCAAGGCCTCGGGTACTCCTCCCAATAGAAAATCAGAGTTGTTTTATTCCATAACCAAACAAGGGAGGAGTGGGGTGACCCATATAGGGAGTTGTGCCTCTCCTAGTGGGTCGTGCCAGCTAGTGGGCAAGGCTAATCTGTGGGGCCACTAGCTAGTCTAGTACAATTAACTGTTTCACTAATGACTAATTACATAAGCAAATACAATGGAAAGTAGCCTAATGCAATGCAATAAAAAGTAAATAGACAGGCTGGGTGAATGCACACAACAACTTTTAGAAGCATGTACGATAAGTTTTTTTTTGAACTGGCACTCAGTCCCCTATGGAGGGGTCATTTGGATGCTCATGTTAGTCATTTTTCTTTAAGATACTTCTGCTGCATATGTTATTACTCTATATTGATATTTTACACATTAAATTGTGTTTATTTTTCTACATCTAAAACTGGATACAATTGTTTTCTTCTGTAGTAGTTATTGCCTCATGGAGCTGCTCATGCAGTGATTCAATTGCTACTGGAACAACCCACATGTTTGGCCCCAATCTATATAGGCCACCCTACCCAAGTGTTATGCTTCCAATCATTCTATACTTGATAGAAATATTTTTTTAAAAAAAAGAATACTTTTAGAGGCATGAACGATAATTTTTTTTTGAACTGACACTCAGTCCCCTATGGAGGGGTCATTTGGATGCTCATGTGACATGTGCCTTTTAGTCATTTTTCTTTAAGATACTTCTGCTGCATATGTTGATACTTGATATTGATATTTCATGCATTAGATTGTGTTTATTTTGGGGGGGGGGGGCATATGATGCATATCTTGGCAGGATTTATGAAATTTTTGGCAATAGCTATTTTTTGCAATATATAGTTGTTTTTTGAAGCAGCTTCATTCATCAACTACTTGTCAAAGTCAAGCTTTGCATCGCATATCATGTGCATTATTATTTTGATTGTCTGACAATTTTTTTCCTAATGTCTATTTGTTCTATTTTTCTCTCATGGGTAAGTTGATTTACATGTAATAAAGTACAGCATTTGAATGCATTTACCAATGTTTCCTGTAAGTAGAAGGTAGCTATGGATAGAAGTTGGATGCAACTTAAAAATAGGGCATCCAGAGAATATATATATATATATATATAAGAGGTCAAGAAGAATTCATATAATTTGCATGGTGTCATACAGATGAAAGTAACAAAATTAGGTGTCCTTGTCGGAAGTGTATGAATGTGTACTATAAAGATATAGATGAGGTTCATTACGACCTATATGAGAATGGGATAGAGGGAACAATACCCAGTGGTATTTCCATGGAGAAACTTTTGAAGAATTGGGGGAGGATGAGGATTAGGATGATGATATTGACTACCATGAAGGTAGAGATGCGAATGCCATGCAAGAAATTATCGAAGACTTGCATAGAGGAACATTTAAGGATACAAGTATGGATGGAACATACAACATGCATGATACATCTATGTCAGTAAGGGAAGCATCCAAGTAGCACTTCTCATACTTCTGATGAAGGGCCAAACAAGTTCACATGATTGTTGCAAGATCTTGAGGATGAACTATATCCGGGTTGCCGAAAGTACTCAAAGTTGTCTTTCCTAATAAAGTTGCTCCAATATTAAGATAATCAATGGATGCAGTAATAAGTCATTCAACATGGTGATTGAGTTGTTTAAGGATACACTTCCCTAATGAGAGATGTTGCGCAAATCACATCGAGAGGCTAAAAAGTTTTTGCAAGACCTGGGCCTTGGGTGTCTCTATACATGCATGTATAAATAATTGTGTGTTGTTTTGGCTAAAAAGTTTTTGCAAGACCTGGGCCTTGGGTGTCTCTATACATGCATGTATAAATAATTGTGTGTTGTTTTGGAAAGAGTATGAAAAGGTTGATAAAATGTCCAAAGTGTGGGGAGTGTAGATACAAATATGATTAAAGTAAGGGTAAGTTAATTCCTAATAAGGTCATGCATTACTTTCCCTTGAAACCATGAAGAGATTATTTATGTGTAGAAAGACAGCTTCAAATATGAGGTGGCAAAACAAGAAGCTTATAAAGGAACAAAATGAGGCATCTGGCTGATTCTAAAGTATGGAGTAATTTTGAAAAGAAGTATGAATGGTTTTCAAATGAACCACAAAATGTTCGTCTTGGATTAGCTAGTGATTGTTTTAATCCATTTGGGAATATGAGTATTGCTTACAGTATGTGGCTTGTGATAATTATTCCATACAATTTGCCTCCATGAAAATGCATGAAAGTGCAGTTCTTCATGATGTCACTGCTAATTCCCCGACCGAATTCGCCTAGAAATGACATCGATGTCTACTTGAAGCCATTGATAGATGACATGAAAGAGTTGTGGGAAGATGGCATGGAGACTTACGATGTGTCAAAAAATGATCATTTTCATATGCATGCAACATTGTTGTGGATTATGAATTACTTTTCTTATATGGGAACTTATTTGGTTGGTGTACAAAAGGAAAATTGGCATGTCCGAATTGTAACAAGTATACATGTTCTTGTTACTTGAAACATGGAAGAAAGATGAGTTACATGTGTCATCATCACTTCCTTTCACAAAATCATTGTTGGAGGAGACAAAGAAAGAAGTTTGATGGTAATCAGGAGAAGAGGTTAGCACCTACACAACTATCTGAAGATGGCATACTTATGGAGTTGTAGCCGGTGGAAGATGTTGAGCAAGGAAATGCTCCAATAAAAAGAAGAGGAAGTGTTTTTGGACTGAGTTGAATTGGAGAAAAAAGAGCATAATTTGGATATTGCCTTACTAGCGATCACTTAAGTTTAGGCACAATTTAGATGTCATGCACAATGAGAAAAATATATGTGATAATTTGTTGGGAACATTGATGAATATAGAGGGAAAACAAAAGATAATGTAAAGGCTTGATTCGATATGATGGAGATGGAATTAAGAAGGAATTGCACCTTATTCCAAATGGTGATAAATATATAGTGCCACGAGCTTGCTACACATTATCATTGGTTGAAAAGTAAAAGTTTTGTTCTTGACTAAAGTCAATAAAATTTCTGGATGGATTTGCATAAAATATCTCTTGATGCCTGAACATCAATGACAACAAGATGTCAGGAATGAAAAGCCACAATTGTCACATTTTTCTACAAAGGTTGCTCCCAGTTGCTTTACGTGGCTATTTGCCAAAGGATGTTTGCAATGCAATAATTGAGTTAGGCTTATTTTTCAAGGCATTATGCTCCAAGACATTGAAATTGAATATGCAGGAGAAAATGGAGAAAGACATCATCATCATATTGTGCAAGCTCAAAAAGATATTCCCCCTGCATTCTTTGATGTGATGGTACATTTGGAAATGCATCTACCATGTGAGGCGATTCTTTCTGGTCCTGTGCAATTTTGATGGATGTATCCTATTGAAAGGTTCTTCCACACGTTGAAAAATTATGTTAGAAATAAAGCATGTCCAAAAGGCTCTATTGCAAAAGCTTACATTGACAATGAATGCATGAATTTCTACTTTATATACTTTGATGATATTGAAATAAGATACAATCGACAAGAGCAAAATTATGACAATGTTCAAGGGCCATTCAAAGGATTTTCTGTCTATAATCCAAATGTGCAGTCTTAGGTGTTGTAAAAAATGGGTTTAGATGATCTTCACAAGGCTTGAATGTATGTGTTGATAATTGTCTAGAGATTGATCACTACACATAGTAAGTAAACTATCCCTAATATAAAACTCATCATACACAAATCATTCATATCACATTCTCAACAATTTAATTTGCAGGTAACACAAACAATTTATTGAGAGCCAAGGAGTAGCTGACATGCAACAAATGCATGAACAAGCTATCCCAAATTGGTTTGAGGAACGTGTAGGTGGTTGAAATTATATGTACACAAACTTCAATTACATGATTTGGTAACGTGTAATTTTTCTAAAATTTAAATTATTATTTCTTTAACAATCATAATTATTTTTTATTTGCCATGTACTTTTTCTATATATGAAACAATTAGATGCCTATATGTTGTACCCTGGTTGTGTTAAGGGTATTAGGTTTCACACTATCGAGCATGACCAATATTGCAAAACTCAAAATTGTGGGGTTGCAATGAAAGGAGAGCATGAGGGTCATGATATTGACTTCTATGGTGTACTGATAGATTTTATTGCCTTGAGCTATTATGGTGGTAGATGGGTGTACTTGTTCAAATGTAATTGGTGGGATCTTAGTAGCAAACAAGGAATACAAATAGATGAATATTTCACAAGTGTGAATTCCTCTCATACTTGGTATAAGTATGATTCTTTCATTCTTGCATCTCAAGCTGAACAAGTTTTTTACCTTAAAGACACAAAATTGAATGGTAATCGGCAAGTTGTTCAAAAGGCCCCACCACAAAATTTGTATGATATTCGTGATGTAGATGTGAGCAAGGTAGAAGAAGAAATTATAGAGAATGATGAAGATGAGGTGTACAAGTCATATAGAGTTGATGGGACAGCAGAAGATGAAGACCATAATTTTAATATGTTAAGTACGGATGTACCCACTATATATTGATGCGACAAATACTATAGTAGATGGTCATGTAGATGATAATTTTATAGATGACATAGATAAAAATGATGAGGAGGATGATACATCAAATGGATATTGTGCTGAGGAAGAGGAATTTATACTGACTAATGATGATAATGACACAAATAACTAATATGGTAAAATGACTTATACACCACATGATATTTTCTAATTGATAATGAATCTTACATCTTACAACTTTTTTTTAGTGGTTTACTTCAACAGGTTATCATGGCACCTTGTGGTAAAGCTAAATAGACTATGGGGTCAATTTCTTCTTCATCACATTCTGTGGGAACATCTGAGCAGTAAGCCCAAGGATCACCTAGTTCAAACACAGGTCAAATATCTAATTTAATATATTTTGCTTCATGAAATGTAGTTAGTTACCAAGATTATAAATGTTGCTTAAAGGTTGTTTGTTTTCAAATATTGCCAAGAGTACAAATGTGCATGGTAGAGCACTTGTGAAGGCATTGCCTAAACATTTGAGGTCAAAACTAAACAATCTCTACAAGATTGTTTTTCCACCTGGGAAGTATAGACTCGAGGACCTTGGGCTATCCAATTCATGAGTGAGGTTGGCACACTGTGTAGGTTGAATGCAAGCTTGATACATAAAAAGTGGTCTAAAGCACCTCAAATTGATAAAACTAAGATTACTAGGTGCATTGAAGTAAGTTTATACTATTAAATAATGTTATCAATTTTTTTACTCAAGGCTTTATAATTTAATATCTTCATTGACAAATGAATGTTTTCTTTCAGGCAAAATTTGATATTTATATGACTAAAGAACACATTCACAAAGGGTTGAACAAATACTTGGCTGCTTGGTATAGGGCTTTTAAAAACATAGCACATGAAAACTACCAGAAACATGGAAGTACAAAGCCATATGATGGGATTTTACCCAATGAGTGGACACAATTTAGTGCCATTTTTTATGAGGCTGAATTTAAGTGTGTTGCCTTCTTGTACTAAATACAATATTCATTTCATATATCTAATTCTGAAAGAACTTGTATTAACAATTTGTGAGATGCTTAACAAGCGAGGAGCACTACAAATTAGGGTACTCGGACAAGCTAGAGCCAATCATTGTGGTGGTAGGAAGTCCTTTCCCACTATTCTTTCATAGATGGAATGGAATTCATGTAATTCACTTTAAGTTATAACTACCAATCCTTAATTGAATTATCCGGAACACTTGTACTAACTATTATTGTGGTTCAATTGAAAATTCCAGTGAGATCCTGAGACACAAGAGCCTAATAGGATGGTTTTTTTATAAAAGAATCCACTGTTGTGAAAATGGCAAGAGTTGGATAAATGATCATTGTGAAGGGAAATATGTATTGAAATATAAATTTTATGATTTGTAATTATCTTAATTTTATTTTAAATATTTCATATGCATACAATAGTGAGATACTTAATCTGATTGAAAGTGTTGATAATGCAAAAAGAAATGGAAGATTTACTAAAAGAACAGGAGGGAGCAGTTGAACCAATGAGCAAAGATGATATTATGTGTTGAAGTGCTTAGATCGAAGCGTGGGTATGTGCAGAGCCTTGGACATCATGAGATCCCTACCTCATCAACCCAACATAAATATACAGATGATATTCAGAAGACCAACATGAGGGTTGAGGCAGCTGAGAAAAGAGTAGAAACATTAGAGAATAAGATGCAAACACTTAAAGCGTCAATGGAAGCTCGTGATGCCGAGACAAAAAGAACATTGGATGCCCTCCTTCAAGTTGTGGAAAAGCTTCATGAATTACCACTAATCTTAATGTGAATCCTTTCTGGAAAACAATATCCAAAAAGTATAAACTTTTTTTTCTCTAATCTCCTCTAGGTTTTGCTCTATCAAACTTCGTAATTTCTTAACGCTTATATAGCTTTTTAAGTCAGATTAGATATTTAACTTAAATAAGGAAAAAAATTAAAATCGGAATAGCTTAATTAGGGTAACCTATCCTTAAAGTGATCAATTGCTCCAAACAATGATCAATCGTTCACTGTTTGTTTGGTGCATGATACTTCAAGCAAGCAATTGATTAACAAAGGTGATCAATTGATACCTCACTACTTCATTTACACAAGGCAAAATCAAATGCCGATCGATCATTCTAATCAACTCTATGCTCAGCAATCAATCATTAATTTGTATTTTTACCATTTTACCTTTTTTACCCTAAAACCTTTGAAATCACTTATAAAACTAGTCCAAGTGATTTTGGTATGCAAATGTGATCAGAATAAGTTTAAAAAACCTTCAACATTATTTAGTTTTCTATCTTGATTTATAAGAACATGTCTACTCTTATTTTTCAATCTAATCAAATTCAAAGACTCAATACATACACGAGGTTTCTATACATGATTTTGACAAAGAAATCAACTAATAACCTTGACATATGACTCATATGTTCTTACAATACACATGTCCACCAAACATATCTTCTGCATACTCATAATTTATCGCATACTTACCACCATATTCCTTAATCATCTTACTAACATACACATGTATGCAATTACATAAATCATAATCATAATTGTTTGTCTTATGTATAATTAAACATACAATATTTCAATAGTTTCCCCTCATACATCATGCAAACATATCATCATTAATCATCAAAAACATTAAACCTTCATAATCCTAGCATGCTGCATAACATTCAAAGCATGCTATCACAAAATTGTAAGTTCAAAGTACCCAACCTTGTAATCCATGAAAGTTTGATGGTGAGCTTACAACAGTGGTGGCAAAGTCAGTGACCAAAGGCATCACCTAGATGAGAGAGCTATAGTCCCAAGGATTTAAGAAACATCACAAGTAATCACAACAAGACGAGTAGGCTAACTGCATTTAGGATAGAGAATTTGAAGTTCACAGCACGTACAAAGATGGCATGAAGAAGGCTTATGCCAATAGAAAAGGCGGTTCGACCAGCGACAGAGAATTGTTCGACCAGCCACAAAACGCTGAAATAATCAGCTGGTAGCACCTCAAATGAGGGTTTAGGGGGGGGTGTGGGTATGGGCCAAGAGGTGAGGAAGAGCTACACAGAAGTGAACCTAGCTAGCGCTGTAGGGTTGTGGTCAACCCGGTCACCGATAGGGCAAACCGGTGGCTGGAGAGCATGATTGTGTTATCCCAACATACAAAATAGGATGGAAGGAGGCTGTATGAAGAGGGGAGTAGAAGGCAGGGGGAAGAAGGTCCAGACTAGAGATGGGGTGAAGAGACAGTGGGCAGCTAGAAATGGTCCACGAATGCAGCAAAATGACCCTATGGTGGATGATTTGCAGTGCTAATAGGGGAAGATAGGGGAGAGAGTAGCAAAATGACCAAAGAAACATGGAAGGGGGTGGAGTTGGGCTGGAAGTGATGGTCCACCGCCATCACTGAGTCGGGGCAGTGCCCATAGTTGTCAATCAGTCAATTTTGGCTGCTGGTAGCGGTTACAAACATTAAAAGGAAAAGGGCTATGTTGGGCATCTGACTTGCACCAGAAAATAGTGGCTTCCCTCGTAATGTGGCAAGAAAATGGAGGAATAGGGCGTGCCTGGGCTGGAGTATCTTCCTCCTGTCATTGTCAGCCAAAGGCAGAGCCTATGTAGTAAATTGGAGGCAGGCTGGTTAGTGTTAGCTGCCATGGAAGAAGAAAAAAAGAGAGGAAGGAGGTCGGTTTGGTCATGCGGAAAAGAAGAGTAGCAGAAGAGAAGAAAAGTGGGGTGAAGGGAAGGAGCAGCAGGATAGGCTAGAGTTGAGCCATGGCTAGCCCTAAGGGTGCTAACGAGCCGAATCGAACTGAGTTTTGTAGGTTTTTTTACTCGAGCTTGATTTTTGATAGCTCAACCTGAGGTCGGCTCAAGCTCGATCAGACATTAAGGTACTTAGCTCGAGCTTGGTTCAGCCAAAAAACTCGAAACTCAACTTCCGCTCGAGCTCGAAAACAAACTATAGCAACTCAAACCTATGTTCGAATTGCGCTCGAATCCCGTTTACAACCCAAACTATTTTTACCTATAAAAAACTATATTAATTTAGAGAATCAAACCAACATTACAAAAATTAAAAAAATTATAAAAAAACATAATTCTATTCTACTAAAGTTGTAAATATTACTTCAAAATCTATGATTAAAATAAGTCAATAAATTACCCTACAAAAAATTTTTATTTTTCACTAAAAATTTAATTAATATTAATCAAATATCTCATATAGTAGATATAATTATATAAATAGTATTGAAAAAAATAATTACTTAAATGTAAGAGAGAGAAAAATATTTATCGATATGATATTCTTTTTTGCCACATAGATGCTAGCTAAGCACTCGTGCTTATGTGATTTTTTTTCAAAAAAATTTATAATCTCGTTCTGCTAATGAACTAAATCAATATAATGTACTGACTTCATATTTTAAATTTCATCATTTTTAAATATGAATGTACTGATTTCGTCATTTGGAAGGATGAAATAAATGATCAAATAATTTTCACCTATATTCTCTCTCCTCTATGATTTCATCTCTTCACTCTATCTCCTCTCTCTTCATCTTTCTCTCTCTCTCTTCACTCTCTCCTCTCTCTCTCTCTTCACATACTCTCTCTCTATTCACTCTATCTCTTTCTGCTCTCTCTTGTTCTCTCTCCTCTCTTGCTCCTCTTTTACTCTCTTCACACTCTTTCTATTCATTCTCTCCTCTCTATATCTCTAATCAATTTCTCTCCTCTCTCTTTTGGCAATTTCTCTTATTCTCTCTCTTCATTTTCTCCTCTCTCTCTCCTCTCTTATTTTTTTGACTCTCTCCATATCTCTCCCTCATATGCGTGATGTGAGCCCTAGCTTTGAGAAGTGGGGAAAAAGTAGGAAAATTTAATTTAATTTAATTTATTTTTATATATTAAAATATTAAATTTTAAAGAAAAGATAATGTATTTGTGAATGATGAAATCAATAATTTTTTTAAAATTTTTTCATGATTTCGTCCTTTAGAAGAGTGGAGAGAGAGAAGAGAAAGAGAAAAGAAAGAAAGAGGAGAGAAAGAGAAGAGAGATAACCAAAAGACAGAGGAGAGAGAGTGAATAGAAGAGAGAGAGAGAGAATAGAGAGGGGAGATATAGAAGAGAGAGAGGAGAGAGAAAAGTGAGTACATTTTATTGATTTAAGCATACTTATTTCATCCTTCTAAAGGATGAAATTATAAAAAAGTTTAAAAAACCACTCATGTGTCAATGGTACCTAGTCGGTGAAAAAGATTACCATATTGGTAAATATTTTTCTCTCTCTGTTATTTTGATAGTTATTTTTTAATATTATTTATATAAAATTTCCTATATAATAAGCCACAAAAAACAGAACTACTCACCAAAGTCATGAAAACTCCTATTCACGTATTTCATATCTAATTACTCTAGTGACTACAAAAAAGTTCATGATGAGAAAACTATTTGGACCTCAGCAATAACATATTTTGGGTGTGTGGATTGCTTGCAAAATAAAAAATCAATATAATTGAAATTCAATAGCAAAATCTAGACTTGGTTCATTGGATATATTTGTATTCAAAATCTAGATATAGTTCACTAAATCTCTAATTGTAAACTAATATGTTTGGTTGAATTAAGAATGTTTATTATGCAAGTAAAATTACATATTTATATTTGTTAGGATTAGAATGATTAAAGGTAGTATTTTTAAATTAAATAATATTATATAGATAAATAAGGGTAGAATAAGAATAAAATAATTTATCATACCTATATTCTCAATTTTATTAGTAGTAGGATTTATATTTGTTTGAAATAAAATAGCATAATATATGTATTATATACCATATATCAATGTATATGTAGTATATATATTTTATAAACTAATATAAAATATTATGGGTACATGAAAGGTGAAAGTTAAGAAATTTATATAATGTGGGTATTATTCATTATATTATATACTATATATTAATATCTATATAGTATATATATTTTATAAAATAATATAAAATATTATGGGTACATGAAAGGTGAAAATTAAGAATTTTATATAATATGGGTATAATATGTAAGAAGTGATATATTACAAATCAAATCAAGTTCGAATCGAGCTTCGAGTTGATTTCGAGTCGAATCGATCAAGTTTCGAGTTGAGTCGATTCGAGTTGGCCCTTGTTCTAGATCGGCTTGTTTACTTTCGAGTTCGAACCGAACTCGAGTCAAGCTGACTTTGAGCTGAGCCAAATTCAAGCGAGCCAAGCCGAGCCTATTTAGCTCGAAGAGCTGGCTAGGCTCATTAGCAGCCTTAGCTAGCCCGACAGAGGTTGGATGAAGGCGAGCTCTATTGGAACCACGTCGATTCTCCAAATAAAAATGAAAAACAAGGAGAGGGAATCTACCTCGTGTCGGTGGAGGAGGACCAAGGGTGAGGGCTGGGAATGGCAGTCCCTTGTTATCATCAGGTGGAGGTGGAGGTGGAGATGGCATCAGCGACCCAGAGGCCCATCAGCTACTAGTGGCTGCAGGTAGAAATCATAGAAGGGGGTTTCACCCAAAATTCACATACTAGTTTGTTTTTTCCCTCTTCTTTTCTCCCTCATTTTCCTTCATTATCTTTTATTCTTCTCCCACTGCCCATGATTAAACCCAACGCCTAACTCTATGGGTAAGAATACCAAATATGAAAAATCAAATGCCTCATCGCGTCAAATTTCCCCGTAAAAAATGAGCAAAAAGAAAATAGCAAAAAGGTCACATGGAATTGGAGAAAAATTAGGGACATTACACTTTGTCCTAAGGACATGTTCCTCTTTGTCTATGATTCAAATTGGTTTTTCCTCGAAGGTTAAGCCTGATTTGCACTTAGTCAAGTTGATGAGGTAGCACCAACCTATATGCTATGGGTCCAATCATTTCCACAACTTCCATTGGGCCCACCTAGTGAGGGCTTAATTAACTTGCACTACAACAAAATGTAGTATTAGTGACGCATTTATTAGTGACACAAGAACAAGCATCGCTAAAAACCACTACTTGCAATGTATAAAAAAGCATGGCAAAAATAATGAACTATTAGTGACACCTTTTTTCTTTGCATCACTATTAGTCATATGTAGTTACACTTAATTTAAAACCTCGCTAATGCTAATCATATTAGCAAAGCTTTCTTATACTCGTCACTAATAGTTCCTCTATTAGTGAGGCAATCGTAAGTATATAAAACATATCCGCTTCCAGCAACAAATCATTCGACCACTCGAATATACATAATACCATTATAAATATGCGATATAAATTATACACATTAGAGCATGTGAGATAGAGACAAACTAGCTTCACCACTATTTTCATTGCCAATGAATACAGAATGTTTGAAAGACGGTTTTAGAGGACTCATCCTTGTTGAAAAGATGATTCTCAAGATTATTTTTGAAAAGATGTATAAGCATGGTGATCGAGTCGCTGAAGCGGGACAAAGAAGGGGTAACTGTCTCATTGGAATAATCGACCAACCTTGCCTTTGTAGCCGTTGATAGTGATGCTCCCATGGCTTGTAGAGGCGGAGCTAGGGTTTTCAAATTGATAAACATTGGGATAGAATGTTTTAAAAGAAAATAGCACTTTTTGAAGTATGGGATCTTTAGGATATTTTGATTGAGTCTATGACTCAAGATTGAGTTTGGGACTCAAGATTATGAGTCTGGGACTCAAGAGTGTTTTGGTTGTCCGGAGCTATTGTTGGGCGCCCCAATAGAGCTCTGTTGACTAGTTAAGGGCACAATTAATCCAATTTGGAATTGGATGCACGGTACCTATTTTAGCCTAGTGAGCCCTTAATAAATAGCAAGACCCCTGATTAGCCCTTAACGAAGGGCACAAATCAAGGATACGTGCGCTAGGGTAGAGAATATCATAAAAGACTCTCTACTCTCTAGATCCTGGCACCCCACGAGCATGAGTGGCTCTTCTATCCACAAGCACGAAATGTTTTGAGATGATCTGTAGAGGTGTAAGAGGTCACTACTTTGTACCCACAACAAATTCCTATATAAATATATATATATATATATATATATATATATATATATATATATATATATATATATATATATATATATATATATATTATATGTGTGTGTGTGTATGTATGGACATTAGTAGTAAGCCGTAAGAGTTTACAAACCCTAGAAGCATCTTTGATACATAGGAAGAAACACAGGTGGTTTTGGGTGAGAGGCACACCCTGTTTTCATGAAAAAAATTATATACGATATGCGTTGTAAAACTACCATGTATTTTATTTATGCCTGATAGTGTAAACTCCCCTACTGAGTATTTCAAAATACTCACCACCCCCCAGACTTTGTAGGACTCAATGAAGCTTAGTGTGTAGGTAGAAGGGCCTACTCCGAGTTTTATCGATGTGACTTTGTATATGGACCGTGGTTCTTGGGAAATTATTATTATATTATTGCATAAGACGGCTGCTCCTATCGTAGGCCCGAGTAAACTTTAATTTTTTTGTGAAAATAAATTTTATATACTTCCAAAACTCCCAGGCCGCAACAGTTGGTATTGGAGCAAGCAGGAACTCTGTCTACAAATACATGAGGTGAAAAATAAAGTTGAGTCTAAACTAATTTTTTGTATGAGTCAGGGGGTGTAGCACGTAAATTTATAAATATAGTTCTGCTAGTGGTATATCTTGTAAGGTTGTGAACTGCTAAGGAGAAATCCACTAAACACCTGTGGTATGGGACATATGCTGTTAGTAGATAGCTCCAAGGTTTGTTGCTCTTGTTTAGCGTAAAGTTTTTTTTGAGGCATCGTAAAATACTCGTGGTATGGGATGTGAGTACTAGCAACCACTCAGAAGCACTATTACACATGCACTTCAAGATATGTCAACATAGATAATTAGGTAACATGTCTAGAAGGGTTGTGGTACTGCCGCAGAGAAACCACCAAACACCCATGGTAAGGGACATGCGGTGTTAGTGGGCAGCTCCAAGGTTGGTTGTGCTGCCACAACGTAATATTGTTTTTGAAATAGCTAATCAAAAGCACCTTTACACATATACTTCCAGATATGTTAAAACCAACAATTGATTTTATGGTTTTATGGTTTTTTTGTCCAATAATAATTGTTACTATCGGAAGGATTTTGCGTGTTTTGATTTTTGAAAATGAGTGAGTGGGGTGTTGTAAAACACTGATGCATTGAAATAATATTCAATTAAATGTTCTCACATTTCGAATTGCAATCCTAATTTGTGTTAATTCATTGCTTATTTGGGTAATTTATATTTTAAATAAGTTAGTTGGACCTTAATTGAGCTTACATGTCTAAACAGGCTTCAACAGGATCCAAGTAGAAGAGGAAGTAAAGCCTATCTACCCAAAGCTATTTAAAAGTCAAGAATGGTCCCCTAATGGTTTAAACATGTATTGAATGGTTGAACACAACCTTTTAGTCCCGTTGGATTTGAGATTTGCATTAAGAGACCAAAATTAGGAAAGAAGCTAATTTGGACACATTGACACAACCTTAGTATTTCGACCATATCTCTCTATGTATAATTATGATTGATACGATTTTGGTGGAATTGAAAAAAAGACTTCCATGGCTACAATCATTATTTACAAATTCCAAAGATTTATGGGTCGAATTTAGCATGCAAAGGGACAGTTAGTTAACTAACCCGAGGCTAGCACATAGAAAATCTTTTCATTGATTATGATTAATACACATAAGAAAAGATAATAAGGCTGATTGGATAACTAAAGAAAGATTCAAAGATAATTATTTGCTAAATAAATCATTGATTTATTTAATTGATTGAGAATCTAATCATTGCCAAAGAAGCAACCAATCAGGCAATCAATCAGGATGCAATCTAGAGATATGATTTGGCTTTTCCCTTTGAATCAACCTCTTCTACTCCTATAAATAGAGGGGTGGACATGATAGAGGCATCATACCCTCCTCTTTGGAGATTTTTTCTCCTATTCTTTTCTCTTCTTTTGTATTTTTATTTTTAGTTTTATTGTAATAGCCTTCTAAGCTCTCAAGCTAAGGTTAGAGGTGATTTGTAACAATCTAATGGAGTTCTATTCATGTTTTATCAATGGTTTCAAGTAAGTATTGGTTATTTAAAGTGATATTTATTTAATATTATTCTTCCTCTTGTTTCTTTGTGATTTGGATACATAAGATGCTTGAATGCTCTCCTTCTTGATCTTTTATGATTTGGATACATAGAACTCTTCTATCTTTATTTTTAATTTTAATGCTCATATCTTCTGGTTAGATAAAATTTTCATTCGATTCCCTCAATACTCTTCTACTCTTCTTTTGTTTTTTCTTTCCTCTATTTTTTCGTAACCATTTTCTTTGTTGCACAAGGCTTTTCTTGTGGATCGACCTTGTCTACTACAATTGGCAAGTAAAACAAATCTAAATTTGACTTCTTCATAGTCTTGTTTCAGACGCAACAACAAACACACATCTTATTTTAAGAAAGAATAGTGTAGAAAAACTTGTTTGTGTGTGTGGAACAAACTATTAATTCAAGGTGATTACAATCGAGTAGTACCCCAAGGATGTTTCTATCATGCAGGAGGTAGACATAGTCAGATGGCTTGACTTTTGTTGAAGTATCAGTGTAGAAATTAGTGACTCGGAGGACCTTTATAGAAATCTTTGTTTTGTGAAAAAATGATTGGTTGAAGATGCTAGATGTTGAATTAAGCGTAGCGGTTCAAGCCTATCTCAAGTTGCTAAAGTGACTGTAATTATTCTGTTGAGAATAATCGTAGTGAGAAGGATCATTTGTTAGAGTGAGTGAAGAAGATTTCTCCAGCTTTATAGGATAGCATGATTCTAAGGCGGTTGAGAAGTGGACCACTTGAAGTAGAAAGAGTTTTAAGGTGATGAAAGTTCCAATAGATAAAAAGTTGAGATATCTTTTGACAGGACGAGGAAGGCAGCCTTGTGGGGACCATCAACAAAAAAGGGTTTCTCTTATGAGAAGAGAGTAAATTATGGAAAAGAGAAAAACTTGTGGAAAAGAGAGCTTAGTGTTTCAAGGAAATTCAAGATACATCAAGTTGGTGTGTTGTATTCACCACTATGTAGAGAAACAGCTCAGCCAAGGGTGTTCAATAAGCCTTGCTGCAATTATTTCCTATGAAGTAAAGGGAGATAAGTTTGGAGGAGTTGGACATGCTACCAGTACTTTTAAAAGGCACCTTAAAGAATAGGCGTAGAAGATCTTAAAGGATTAACGGAACAACTTAAAGATCATTTCCTCAAAGACTTTATCCATCTAGAGGAGCACATGTGATTTAGTAAAAAATTTGGTACTGACCTATGGATTGATATGACATTCCTTTCACGATTGGATAACTAGTCACAAAGGATGATTCAAACAAAGAAGATATGTTGTGTACTTGTGTAATGGATTAGAGATAGCACCAATATGATGAAGCAAAGTTGTGCCATGGATTAGACAGAGAACACTGACATATTGAATAGTAGGTTGGTGAAGTTGAGTGATTGCAGTATTGATTAGATTCGTCAAAGTTCATCAGAGTGTGTAGCTGAAGTGTCATGTGTCCATAGTTTGGAAGCACAGGTGAGATGCTTCGCACGTCATCGACTAAACAGTAGTCGTCAAAAGATATGATTTATCATTTGAGGAAAGATCGATCGGAAGTTTGGAGTATAAGGAATGGGTGTTCGAGCAAAAAAGATTCCGTTATGGAAAGGTTTAAGGTAGCATCACTATGAGAGGAGGCGACTTAGAAGCTTGCGAGTTAAAAAGAAAACTGATGGAGAAGTATCCTCAACTTTTAGATAAGTATAAGGTGCAAATTTCAAGGACGAAATTTCTATAAGGAGGGTAGATTGTAACAACCGCAAATTTTCGGTATGATTTCCTGCCTCTAATAAAACTATTTCATGAGTTTTAAATTATTTAAAATTATTTAGAGGAAGATATTAGGAGAGTTTTTATTTGGGTATGATAGAGCTCGGTAAGACGACCGTAACGAACCTAAGAATCCATAAAAATGAGGTTGGGAGTCAAAGTTACGACCTCGAGAAATGTGCTACATAGGTGGGACCCACTTTAAAAGTGTGAGATTACCTACCCATGTGGGATCTAGTTTCGAATGGCTCGTTGATACGAGTCCACCAATATGAAGAACATTCAATTCTGGCTTTGAGATAAGAAGTTATCGCGTTTTGAAGTTAGAATTGTATTTAAATTAAATAATAATAAAATATTAAATAAAAGATGGAACAACTGACGTCATCAGCTCCGAGCCCAGCTGAGTCGGAGCGAAAGTTGAGCGAGTAGCGGCATGGAACCGCGTTCACACAATACGCAATAGAATGCTCATCACGCACGCACATCATGCAGCACCGACCTCTTTTGTGGTCAAATCACATCACACCATGTGGTGTGAGCTTCTACATGCGTACCAAGCTTCCGTCGTACTCTCGCACATCCTTCTCTTATAAATTCTCATTGCTATTCATTCTTCCGGATAAGTTTCTGGAGTCATTCTGAGTCCATTTTCTTTTATTTAAAAAGCGTTCTTAGCTAATTCGAGGGTCTTCTATGCAATAGAAGCATCCATTCTTCGAGTTAGCTACCCTATATGTGAGAAACGTCCCAAGTAAAGGGAGGTTCTGTCCGCTGCCTATGGGCGAGTGAAGCGTAAAGTATTCCGGGTTAAGGGGAGCTTCTATCCATAGCCTATGGGCACGAAAAAAGAAAAATATTCTGGGTTAAGGGGTGCTTTTGTCTGTAGCCAACGGGCATAGAAAAGAAAAGTGTTCTAGGTCAAGGGGAGGTTTTGTCCATAGCCTACGGGCACGAAAAGAGTTTTTGGAGTCGATCTGAGTCTGTTTTCTTCCGTTGAAGAGGCATTCTTACCTAAATCGAGCGTGTCAGATGTCGTGGTAGAGTTATTTTTCTAGTTGGAGACCTTCAAAACCCCAGAAGTGGAGATCAAAGTTCATAGTGTCTAGCTTATTGACTTCGAACTTGTACGAATATCGAGGTAGGGGCTTTTATCCTTTCTTAAGGCATGATTATAAACTTTGGTTGTGTTTTGAACTTATTATTTATATGACTCTCGCATGCTATGCCTTAGAAATTACTTTCAAGTTATGATTTATAATTTTTGCACATATATTCAATCTGTCGAATGGTTAATTGTTGAGATAGAATATGATTTATATATCATATGTTTATAATGGTATTATGTATATTCGAGTAGTCGAATGATTTGTCGTTGGAAGCGGATATGTTTTATATACTACATGCTTTACGATTGCCTCATATATAATAGTTTGATCGAATGTTTATTCGTGGATTTTGATATAAATTATACACATTGGAGCGTATGAGATAGAGACAAACTAGATTCGCCACTAATTTCATTGCAAATGAATATAGTATGTTTGAAAGACGATTTTAGAGGACTCGTCCTTGTTGAAAGGATTATTCTCAAGATTATTTTTGAAAAGCAGTATAAGCATAGTGATCGAGTCACTGAAGCGGGACATAGAAGGGGTAACTATCTCATTAGAATGAGCGACCAACCTTGCTTTTGGAATTGTTGATAGTGACGCTCCCATAGCTTGTAGAGGCGGAGCTAGGGTTTTCAAAAGGAGAGAGAGTGGGGACAAAGGGGGTGAGGAGAGAGATGAAAAAATTTAAATTTAAATTTTTATATATTATTTTAAAAATTAATTAAAAAAATAAACAAAAATTTATTAGTAATGCATATAAATATGCGTCACTAATATGCTTGTTATTAGCGATGTATAGTGTTATACGTTGCTAATACCCACACATATTCCTATGTGTCGCTAATATCCTAGGTAGTAGTAACACATTGCTATGCGCTATTACCTTATAATTTATTATATTTATTTTAAAATATGTAGATAGAGAAAAAATAGAAAGGATATAGAGAGAGGGAGGTAGGAGAGAGAGAGAGATGGAGGAGAGAGGGAGGAGAGAAGAGAGAGGGAGAGGGGGTGAGGAGGGAGAGGGAAAATTTTAAATTTAATTTTTTATTTAAAATAGAGAGGATATAGAGAGAGGGGGAGAGAGAGGGAGGAGAGAGAAAGTGATTGCCGCCCCCTGCCGGCCTTTTGATAGCCACCCTCGGCCTTTCCCGTTGCCCATGCTCCCCTAGCCATCCCCCGCCTCCTGTGCGCCCCCACCCTCCCCCACCCCCACTATGCCCGCTGCCTCCCACCTCCCCGGATCCTATCCACCCCTTGCCAGAGAGTATCCAGTCTGCTCCCCACCCAGGATCCTTTCCACCCTTGCTGCATCAGACCCAATCTGCCTGCTACCGTTCTAGATCCATTTTGCCTCCGACGCCCTGGATTCATTCCGCCTCCCGCCGGAGATGATTTATTCCACCCCCGCCGCCCCGGATGCATTCTTCCATGGTCGGCCCAGATTCATTTCGTCACCCTCCTCCCGAATCCATACAGTCTCCCCCTGCTGACCATTCCCCAGCTACCCCCCTTCTTCCCCTCCCCCTACTCCCTCCCCACCTGCTTCCTCAGTTGTGGGGGGGAAGAGGACTGTGCCGGAAATTCGGCGCCGCCCCTCTCCTCTCCTCCCCTCCCCACCCCCACCCATCCCTATCCCTCCCTCCCCGCCCTCTTCCCTCCTCCCTTTACAACCCGAAATCCCGTCGCAGGAATTTTTTATTATTTTATTTTATATTAGAGATGGTTTTGTAAGTGTCGCTAATTAATTTTTTATTAATTTTTATTTTCTACCCACACTTTATAAAGCGTAGCAAATTAATTTTTTTAAAGATTTTTTATTAGCGACTAGTCGCTAATGATTATTTTTTATTAATTTTTTGAATTTTTTTTTATTATAGACGCTTATATTATGCGTTTTGATATTTTTATTTTTAGTGACATTTATCTAAGCGTCGCTAATAAGGGTTTTTTTAAAAAAAAAACTTTTAGGTAATAGTGACGCTTTATTAAGTATCGCTAATAATTACTTTTTAAGGATGCATAAATTTATGTGTCACTAATAATAGACTATTAGTGACACTTAATAATCCGTCGCAAAAAAGAAAATAATTATTGATGCAAAAGTAAACGTCACTAATAAAAAATTATTAGCGACGCTTTATCTTAAGCACCGCTAATTAGCAATAGCAACTCTTTTTTGGTGACACATTTTAAGTGTTGCTAAAAGTTATTAGCGACGCTTGGAGGACTATTTGCGACGCTTTTAAGCGTCGCTAATAGTCTTTTTTGTTATAGTGTTTATTTCTACTTGGTTGGCGGCTAAAGCTGTCTCCAAATCACTAATCTTTGTAATTGTTGGTTCCATCTGATTTTCCAACTGTCATGCAGGAATGAAGGCGGGCAGGGGAGGAGTATGAGGTGGGCACAACTTGGATCGCTAAGGGATCCTCAACCACAAAGGAAGATTTGGTGCATGGCTTAGACTTTTTTGGAGAGGACCATTCATTGTAGCAGCATGGAGGGTGGGAGGGCGCTGGGAATAGGATCTCCCTCAGCTACCAATGTTGTAGACCGAGCTCGACACATGGAAATTAGATAGAAAGAGGAGAGAAGAAGAATAGAGAGCAACTAAAAATTAATATAACTTCTGAAATTGAATTTCTTATTTTTGAATCTTATGGGAATTGTAGAATTTATAGATGATTCCTGAAATAATTATAATAGGATAAGGAAACTACCCTTAATCCAATTCTAACTAAATAAAAAAACTAACTACTAATTAATTTAGGAATCAAAGCTGAATTAGGAGACTAAATCTAAATCAGTGTCATATATAACCATTTTACCTACACAATAAGCCACCAATTTACTGGGTTTTGACTAGGCTGCATAGCTTTATAGGCTGATGTGAAGCCCAAGTGGAATGAACCCAAGAGACAAAATCATTCTCAATAAAAGGCTGAATATGATTTAAAAATAGCGTGACATGTAAGCTACTATCCTCCTTAAGCATCCAATTAATTGCCATTACGAAGACATTCCGTAGTGATATTTCCACAACAAAAGCACCCATAAGAGTTTTGATTGAATTTTACAAGTGGGCCCTACACAAAGTTCACATGAGACCATGAAAATATCATTTTTTTTAATAGAAGAGTGAATAGCACTTAGGGGTATGTTTAAATTAGTGAAAAGTGGGGGAAAGGAAATGAATCTTCTTAAAATCTCCTAGTTTCTATTATTTAGAACAACGGGAAAAGAGAAACTAGAGTGAAAAGGGAGAGAAAATAAATAAAAATTTGGCCTAAAAATTTTCCACCCACCCAACCCATGGATTTTGAGAGAAAATCATTGTACTAAATTATGTCTTACTGCTACTATTACAACCACCATTGCTATCGCCGCCACCACCACTGTTGCCACCACCACTGATGCCACAGCCACCACCATCATCGCCACTAACACTGCCGCCACCACCATCTCTGCTACCACCTTTGCCACCGCCACCACTACCACCACTACTATCGCCTCTACCACCACTGCCACCACCACCACTACTACCACCACCACCACTGCCACCACCACCAATGTTGCCGCTACCACCATCTCTGCCACCACCTCTACGACCTCCATTACCATTACCGCTACCACCACCGCCGTTGCCACCACCACTGCCGCCACCACCACCAATGTCACTGCCGTCGCCGTTGCCGCCACCACTACAACCGCTGCCACCACAACCACCACTACCGTCACTGCTACTACCACCGCCACTACCACCGCCACTGCTACTACCACTATCACCGTTAATTTTCTTTAATATCATTTGTATAACCAAATAGTGGAAAATATTTACGAATCTCCTAATTTCTCTTTCACCTGGATTCACTTTCTCTTTCTCTTTCCCTTTCTCTCCATTTCCACTAATCCAAATAGACCCTAAATATTTGGCCAACCATTTTATTACCAAACATTTCAAGAAGAGTTCTTGGACCAGTCCAACGGTCAAGCCAAAACAACGTTTCCCTACCAATTACAACATGATGCACATGTTTCCGAAACTCTCCCACACATTTAAAATAGATTTCGAAGCATATGAGATATTAGAGTGGACTTGACAATGCCAAAGAGAATATGAAGTATTATAGGAGTGTACCCAGCGCACCCATAGAGATCACCTGTCCGAAATGAACAGCCAGTGGAACTTGTAAATGCCTACTTGCACCAATGAAGAATCGAGCGAAATCCTGGCCCACTATTTCTTTTAGGATCACGAAGGCCTGTAACTTTGTTATCCTCTCTGCTAACCGAAAGGAATTTAAAACAAATGGATTCGATACTAGAGATTATAGAGACGAGCAAAAGAAAGTGCATGGACCAATGAACCTGCATTCTATACAGGATAAACTTAACCAGCTCCATGCGTCCATCATAAGAGAGAAGCCTATGTTTCTAACCAGCCATCGCATTCCTCAGTTTTTTTTAAATAAAAAATAACTCGCATAGATGGCCGTAAGGGTCGTAGTTATTCACAAATGTTTTCCACATCCCTTCTTCTTAAATCACTTTAATGTGTCTCTTAACAATAATTCGCTAAGGAAGGACTTGACATTGAGAACATGTTCTTACTAGGAATAAACACATCAAACGAGGTTGGTGTACAAATAATCTCTCACCAAGTTCTCGTAGTCTTTATCAGAAGTGCAGCTATAGCCATCCACTCTCTTGTAAACGAAGCTTATAGTTCTGGTGAAATTGACGATCGCCCTTATGATACTCTCTGGCAAGACAGCCCTCGCATTGAATAACTCCCACTCTAGCTCGAGGTTAGTATATTCCTTTAGATTCATGACATAATTGATAGCTTCCGCTTCGGTACTCCCGGGGTTGTCCCTCATGTAGCAACTGATGCTCGTGTTCATAAGCCCCTCATTTGCTTCCCGCTTGAAGGTGACAATATCATTTGCAAAGCGAGCAATAAGACAGGTAATTTGCAAGAGTCCTGAATCTATGGTTATTTGTTCAAGGGCCTTCTGAGTAATGATCTCCCCTAGGCAGAATATTGTGGATAACGTGCAAACTCCCCCAGCTATGGTAGTTTTTGTGACCTTTAAATATTGATCCAAACTGAGAGAGTCATTGTTGTACCTCCATTGGGCTTCCTCAAGCAAGGCACCTATGTAATTCTCCCACTGAAAATGAATATATGCATTAGCAACGGCTGTGAGGTGATCTCTTGCACGCATATTTGAAGCTAATAAATGAGCAATAGTTTTAAGTTTGATGATTCACATTTTCTCGTAACTCAAGCTATAAATATGAAAAATGTTTACAATTTCACCAAAATGCTAAAAATGGCCTTGCACACGTGGTCAAAAGTTACTCAAATACCCTTGTACATTTTATTGCATCTCCACCAACCTATTAAACCCAAAACTAGCCCCACCCACCTTGCTTGCCCTTCGAATACCTCTCTATCGTGGTGGCAACACGTATTTTGTCTCATCCATATCCTCCACCACCACCTCATACACCACCATCTTCTCCTCCTCCTCCTCTTCCTTTTTATATTCCTCCTCCTCTCCCATTACCTCTCCAACCTCCTCCTCCTCCATCACCTCTTCCATCATCTCTGCATCCTTCTCTTTCTCCTCAGTCTTCTTCTTCTTCATCTTCTTCTTCTCCCCGCTATTTCTCCTTCTTGGAATTAGTGGGACAAGTGGCAAACTAGTTGTTAAGTCATTTAAAAATTTCATCTTTTTTCTTTACAACATCCAGCCTCTACAAATAAAACCATAACTATGTTCAACAACTCAAAATAAATAATAGGTTTCATTTTTACTTGATTATGAACTTTCTTAAGCACCATAGGCTTCCATTGTTAATCCTTCACAATGACACATACATGACAATCAACAGTCGACAACGAATGGAAGACAACAAAAATAAAGTGACTTTTACTTTGAGAATGGTTGAATGTTGACATTGGGTATCGATTGTTGTTGACTGACAATTGTGTTTTCTTCTTTGACAGCTTCCGTCGCCAAAGGCAAACAAGGAGATTATTAGCTCCAAAAAAGGAGGATTTTACTATCAGTAAATAGTTGATAGTAGACATGCAACAGTTGACAACAGCTATCAAATAGCTGACCTCGACAATGGATCATTCTCATAGTAAAATTCACTTTATTTTGGCTGTAGGTTGTTGGTTCTCGACTGTTGATTGTTAGTATTAGCTTTTAGAAGTCTAATGTGCTGGAGAAAGTTCCGAATCAAGTGAAACATAAACCCATTGATAATTTGAAATAGTTTGAACATATTATGGGCTCATTTTTAGATATTGGACATTGTAAAGAAAAAAAAATAAAAAATTTAGATATGACTCAATGGATAGTTTACCCTCAATCCTACTAGATTCTGAGAAGGATGACAATGAGGAGGAGAAGGAGGTGGAGAAGGACGAGGAGGAAAAGAAGACAAACATGTCCCAATGCCTCTGGCCTCAACTTCATTTTCTCTATTCCATTAAACCCAAAACAAGCCATGCCTAGCACTATCTCCTGCTACTGCCACTATCTCCTCCTTGCTGTCGCCGCTAATAACTCTTCCTCCTCCTTCCCCACCTAATCTTCCTCCTCCGTCATCATTCATACCTTCTCCATCTTCATCTTCTCCTCCTTTGTCACTATCTCTTCCATCATTTTGGCCTTCTCCTCCTCCTCCTCCTCCTCCATCTTCTTCTTCTCCTCCTCCTATTGGTCCTCCTTCCCACTCTAATGGAATTGGAGGTTAACCAGCCACTTAGCCATTTATTTTCTTTTGCAACCTTCAATCTCTAATAATAACCCAAAACTATGTTCAACTCTTAAAATTACTAATGAGTTTCATTTTTACCTGATTCAAAACTTTTTCTGGCACCATATACTTCTATTCCTAACAATTCCCGATAAAACGTACCTAATAATAGACAATCGACATTTGACAATTGCCAACTAAAATAAAGCAAGTTTAACTATGAGGAAAGCCAACTAATGAGGTCGGCTATTAGCTGGCTGCTATCGACTATTGACTGCATGTTGTCAACTTTCAATTGCATATGTTTTTGTAGTAGCCACCTTCTTCTCCATTGCTAGTGAAGGAGGCTTATGGAGAAGAACACTAACTAATAGTCAATAGTAGACAATCGACAACATCCAACCAATATCTAAGCTTGACAGTTAATCATTCTCATAGTAAAACTCTTGTCGACTATTAAGTATGTGCTATCATGAACTATTAGCGATGAAAGTCTCTAGTGTTGGAGAAAGTTCATAATAAACTATGACTGAAACCCATTGTTAATTTTAAATAGTTGAAAATATTTATAGGTTCAAGTTTAGATATTGTAGATTCTAAATAAAAAGAAAACTAAACTACTTGTTGGCTGGTTTGCTACCTGTTTCATTGGATTCCAAGAAGAAGGACTAAGAGGAGGGAGAAAGGAAGACGAGGAGGAGGAGGGAGGAGCAATGGTGAAGGAGGAGGAGGGAGAGAAAGAGGAAAGGAAGGGAAGGAGGAGGAGGAGAAGGCAGAGAAGGAGATGGCGGCAAAGGAGGAGGAGTTTGTGGTGACAGAAAATGAGTTGGCTGTGGGGCAGAAAAAGAGATAGAAGGGCGGAGCTAGGAGGCTGAGATGGGCAGGGCTAGTTTTGACATCAGTGGATTGGGGGATATGAAGTAAAGTGAGCAAGTACTTGGGTAACTTCCAGCCATATGAGTGGAAGTTTCCATGTGTAGGGTCATTTTTTGCATTTTGTTGAAATTGTATAAGATTTCACTTTATTATATGGCTGTCTTCAAAATTTGCTCAATGACAAATATGCAATTTTTATGGTTAGACGTCTTTTTTTTTGCTACAAGTATTGTAGACATTGCCTACCAAAAGAAGATGATTTTTTTACCAAAATAGACTTGTACTATCAAGGAATACCAAAAACGTGTGCCGGTTTGGTGTAATTGCCAAAGTAGACATGTGCACATGTAAAGCATGCCACGGGTATGAGAAAATGACCCTGCTACCCCCAGTGTTTTTCCTCCTCTTCTTAGTATAGTCAGTCCAATCCAGTGGAAATATGATATCCGCTATCGGTTTTGTCCTTGCAGATCAACCACAAGAGTTCCGCATGGAGAAATATTTAAGCCTCGTCATCCTCTCCCTGTTGCCCCCCTCTCCATTGCTCTAGATAACATCCTTACTCCACACGGCATTGTCGCCCTGCACATCCTACTAACCATGCTTGTCCTATAAGCTCTCCTTCCTCCACGTGGAATATTACTTTTTTCACTTCTCTTTGCAAAAGCTAGAAGCCCCTCATAACTTTCCATGTAGAACAAACTCGCAAAAATGAACAATATTTTGAAATCCCATTCTATCTATTTGTTTGGAAGTGTTACGGTAGACTAGAAGTTTAATTGTGCAACCATTTACAAATAAGCAAGGCGGGACTTCGACGAAGTGTTTCTGTACCTTGGGAGAAGTGCAGAGCAAGAGAGTGCCAAGTAAAGATGACCAAAATACCAAAAGGTAAACAAGCAGATTACTGTATACCAGAAAATCAAACTTAAACCAACCAAACCATCATTATACAAAGTGTGATACGTAATCACCATAATACAACCCTTAAACACACATACAGAAAAAGTGAATACCAAAGAACCTAACTTCAACTACATAATACGAATAAACCAAAATCAAACATAAAACTAATCATAAATACGATATATGATTATTAAAATATGGTAATGATCATGTCGTATCATCTATTACACGATCCAAAATATATAGACACAAATGAAGAATGTCATGTTATTGATAGCACAACGAGAACATTACCGTATAAGCAATATATGATACATTAAACCAAAATTGATATTCCGATTTCTAACACAATGTCATACGACATCACGTTTTCAAATATACACTAATTAACATAGATGTGTGTCATCATACAAAGAATTTGGTATGACATTGTGTTAGCAATGAGGATATCTATTTTGGCTTAGCATGTCATTAGTCATACAATAATGTTCTCATCATGTTGTTGATAACACGGCATTCTTCATGGCATATTTTTATTGTTTGGCTCATCGTGTAATTGATGACACAACATACTAATGATCATATTTCAATAATTGTATATGGTATTTAAGTTTTATTTGATGTTCAATTTTGGTTTTTTGGTAATATGTTGTTGAAGTTGGTTTTCTAGTGTTCACCTTTGCTATTTGTGGTGCTCAAGTATCACATTTGGTATTCTACAGTTCATTATTGTTATTTTTGTTGGTTTAAGTTTAGTTATATGGTATTTGGTATTCTATTTATTTGTCATCGGGCATTTGGTCACCTTTTACTTTACACTCTTCTCTTCGTCACTTCTCCCAGGCCACAAAAACATTTCATTAGAGTCTTGCCTTGCCCATTTGGAAATAGATGTACAACAAAACTTCCAGGCTACATCAACATTTCCTAATGAGAAGAGATGCATTTAGGCTTTCAAACTATGGTTCATTTTTGCAGGTTGGTTGTATATGGAGGGTCCTAAGAGGCTTCTAGCTTCTGCAATGAGATGTGGCACAAGGGAGATGCCATGAGGAGCGAGGACAGCGTGCAGGGAGTGGATGACTAGGAGGACATACACGGCGACAAGCCTGTGTGGAACGAGGAGGCCATATGGAGCAATGGATGGGGGAGAAAACAAGGAGAGGATGATGAGGCTGAAATGTTTCTCTCTTTGGAGTTCTAATGGTTGGTGAGGGCAACACTAGTGGTGGATCTTCGCATTTCTGCTAGACTAGTCTGCTTATCTTGGCAAGAGGAGGAAAACATCGGGGGTAGATAAGGTAATTTTTCCACACAAGCCACTAGTCTCACATGTGTGTAGGTTTGCTTTGGGAAATATATCAGACCTGTGAACATATTTGGTATTCCTTAGGAGTTTAGGTCTATTTTGTTAAAAAATTTCCAAGGAGATTATAACACTTGAGAGAACATTGGCCAGGGTTCAAGGTATATATTCGTAAGCTCGAAGTCAATCCCAACAATTAAAGACCATAGAAAGTAGGGATAGGCTGAATGCCTCAGCTAAATTCAAATAGCCCAACTCACCGAATGCTAATGGTTTTGTATTCTCAACTTATTCATAAATATGTTAGTTTTGGTTGCGCTAGAAATCTATCATTTATGAATTCTAAAAGCGTCTCTTATTCATCTTTCAAATTTAGAGTTTCATTTCTCCATATCCAAAATGTTATACTCAATTTATAGTTTTGAAACTTCATTTTAAAAAATTATATGAGTTGGCTTGTCTACTTAGCTTTCCGAGTCAAACTCCACCATGACTCAATATTAATACAACCTTCTGAGCCAAACTTTGAAAACTCATAAAAATCCGTTAGGTAAAATGACTACATGCTAACTAAAATACTTTCTATATACAAAATGTATAAAATATAATGAAAAGAGTATTCAAGTATGATTTTAATCTTACTGTATATCAAAGATTTATAATTTTAGAATTACTTGTTGAACGATAGTTTAATATTTATTATATTTTACACCAAATAAAATCTTTTTATTTCATTGATTTGTTTTTGTCTTAATGTTATTGCTTTTCACCATTTATAAATAATAATTTAATACAAGATTCCACATTGACTATTGAGACCCGAGTCAACTCGAATCAAACAGTTTTGGACCCGAGTTCAAGTGTTAAATTTTAAAATATTGTCTATATAACTGTGCTAGAACACAGAGAAGGTCCTTGTCCCCCGGTTATTAAAAAAGATTTAGACTCTGAAACTATTTTATTTTATGCTCAACTAATAGTGGCTACATCCAATTTACTGATAAATAAATCTAGACTGGAAGAGATTAATAAGAAAAACCTCTTTCTTTAAAATGGGGAGCACATCCCATTCTTGCAATATACTTGAGTCTTTCGCTATTTCTGTCAATGTGTTGAATAGACAAGAGAATAATGTCTTTTGATGAGGGAGATCATCAAGCGATGAGACATCCCACCTAGTCAATAAAGGAGAAGATAACAACAGGTATAAAGGAGTAGTTTAGTAAAATAGTGAAATTTTATTTAAAAATGCAACACATAGTTTTAATAGTCAATACAAATTCTCGTTCTGTACAAAGAGAACACCACAAGTATCATTAAACTATTTCGACCTTTGTTTGGTCGAGAGAAGCCCACACATTAATTGCTCTTCTGTCACATATGGGAATCACTTAACAAATAGATTTAACTATTAGGAGATCTTCAATATAAAGGTCAGCATTTTAGTATTGTTATTAGCTTAGTACACACAATGCAATATGTATATGATAACTACGCCCCATTTCAAAAAGATTGTGGAGCATATTCGGACATGAAACTAGTTAAACATAAACAAGTAGGTCACATTTGGGCAGGGTTAGCGAAATGTTTAATTAGAATTTTCTGAACATGCCGTTGCATGTGTGGGCCCAAAGGTATAGTTTCTTATACTTATTATGAATTTTATATTAATTAGGAATTTAATTTAGAAAAGGGCTCGTTCTTTCTTTCATTTCTTTATTTAAATAGATTAGAAATTTATTGATTTTGGACTTTGGTATGGATTTTTGTGTCCCCACATTTAGTAGGATTATTGCATTGTGTTTTTTTCCTATTAAGACTCTTCGCAAGTCATCATAAAAACCTCCAGTAAGTTAATGAAAGATAGCCTATTAAAAATTCTCAAGTTCTTCTATTGATTGAGACTTCGAGTTTGTGCCGATTCCAACAAAACCAGTGGTAATTCTCTGGTGATAATTCTAGATAAGTTATCTCTTCATCTACCCTTTCACTTCCACTCCATTTCTAAGTTCCCACGCATTGTCCTACGTATCCCTATCGGGCTTTTTCCTGCATTAATGTTAATGGGTTTTAAGTGAGAACTTAGTTTCAATGAATTACTGACTAGCGTGGAATTTTGAACAAGGTATTGATTTAAATTTTCCATTTTCTTCCTTAATGGGCCTTGCAGAGTAGCCATATGGGCACAACCCTGGCATAGATTCTTTTTCTGCAATAATGAAGTGCTATGTGGACAAACACCACTGTCTAGTTCTGTTCAAACGAGGTCGAGGGGAGAGAAGAGGGAGGAAAGACGGAGGACAATAAAGAGACAAGAGGAGAATAAGGGATAATTGATTCTGTAATTCCAAAATAGGAGGCATGCACCTCTTACTTAACACGCCAGCAGTCATGGGCTTGGACCCTATTTCCTATTTGCAACATAAACATAAAGAGAGCTTTAATGGTCAAGCCTACTAACATTAAAACAAACACTACTTAAAACCCTATAAGATTGGCAAATCATGCAATGCTATTGCCTTAGCCTCTAGGCGCAAAATTAGGAAACCGATGATAAAACTTTTCCTTTTAAAGCTATGTAGCATCCTCCAAAGCATGGCCATATCACACAGTCAAGATCTATGAAACAGGTCATCCAGAATGTTGGACATGGAAGGTGTCAATGATAGATGAGGGTAGCAACAGTAGAGAAGCAATGTGGAGAAGTGGTGGAGGGGGGCTCTGAGTCAGTCAAGTAGGATCATCCATACAATATTGATGTTGCAAAACATAAAACACTGGATGAAATTGTGAGCCGCCAGAAAGCTAGAGGCAATAAGCAACTACACTCACTCGCTGAAAAAGGTCCATGAAATTGATATGCTAGTTTGGATCTAGTACACTAATATAAGGAAGATTGCCGATGTGGAAAAAAGCTAGCATATACAGATCTCCAACCTGAAACACTTTGTGAGTATGACACCCATCATAAACATGCTTTGTATGGTTCTGAGCCTTAGATAAATTTTGCTTGACCTGGTGCAGAAGTGTGTCACAATTTTGTAGAAGATGGTCAACCTCAGTCAAGGTAACTTGGTGAGGGATATAGGCAAGAATAGCAGGGGTGTACATTCATAAACCACCTGGAATGGTGTATGTAACAGGTTGTGGGGTGAAAAATAGTGTTGCTAGAGTATTTAGCCCTTGACAAGATTGAAGCAACTTATATGGATTGTCACCTACAAAGTAGAGTAGATATTATTTGAGGCACCTAATCACTATCTTGGTTTGACCGTCTGTTTGAGAATGATAAGTAGTACTCATATCCATCATAGTGCCCGGGAGAGAAAAGACTTTCTACCAAAAATGAGAGATAAACATATTGTCTCAGTAATAAGCCATAGTGAAGGGCCATGATAGAAAAATATTGAAGTATTCAGCCCATGACATGAATTGAAGCCATTTGCATGGATTGTCACTTACAAAGAAGCATAGATACTACTTGAGGCAGCTATTCACAACCTTAGTTTGACCATCCCTCTGAGGATGATAAGTAGCATGTGTGTGCATCATAGTGCCTTGGAGAGAAAATAATTTTTGCCATAAATGAGAGATAAAAATATTGTCTTGGTAAGAAGTAAAAGTACAAAGCACGTCACGAAGTTTGGCTACACTGCCAACATAAAGCTCAACAACCTCCTTAGTTGTAAAAGGATGGGCAAGTATGCTAAAGTGCATATATTTAGACAGACAACCTATCACCACCATATTAACGGACTTCCCTTGAACTAGCATTAAGACTTCACAAAATCCATAGATACATACCATCATACTTTGTAATGTATCGGTAAGGGCTATAGGAGACCGCCCATGGCTGTGATAGAGGATTTGGCACTCTGGCAGACTTTGTAGGCAGTGACATAATCATGTACATTGTTTTGTAGATCACGCCATAGAAATCTTTTACTCACCCTTTTGAAAGTTTAAATTGAACCCTCATGGCCAGTAATGGGAAAGTCATGAAAATGAGAGATGATTGTAGTGTGCAACTGAGTATTATTAGGGATCCATAGACAATTCTTGAGAAAAGAAAGTCACTATGCAAAACAAAAAAGGATAAGCATAATGGATCAGCCCCTAAGCAGTTAGGCATATCTTGAACCTCCGGGTTGTGGGCATACTCTTGTTAAAGTTCTTGCAAAAAAGGGAAGACATGACAAGACAACAACAAGGTCTCACCAGTGGCAAAATTAGCATTAAAGGGCTTCTCCAACTGTATTCTTGATCCAATTCATAATTGTACCCCTATAGTTTAGAAATCCAAATACTGCTAGGCAGGAGTAGATATATGTTGTTCCAAGAAGTACTTGAGAGGCTGATTATCAATATAAATAAAAAAGTGCCTACCCAATAAATAAGGTCTTCATTTCGTTACCGCATGTATAATAGCAAACATCTCCCTCTCATAGGCCAAAAGCAGAAGAATTGTCTAGATAGTGCTTTGCTAAAAAAAATTGATAGGATGGTTGGACTACAGCAATATGGTGCCGAACCACGTCTCGGAGGCATCTGTCTCCATAATGAAGAGATGGCAGAAATTGGTCAAGGCTAAGATGGGGGCGGTAGATACAGGCAATTTGAGAGCATCAAAAGTAGCCTAAGCTTCTACAAACTACTAGAAGAATCCCTTTTTAGGCAAAGTTCTCAGTGGAGCTCTAATAGCCCATAGTGACCACTAGTTCTCATACAAATGATGCATGCATCCAACATTTCATAAACAAGCTTTTCAATTTCAATTTTTTTTTATAGTAGGGGTGGACATTGGCTAGATATACCTCCTCCATGATTGGAATGTGGTAATCATGTGAGTGGAGTGAAGGCAAGCCAGTGGGCTCAGTGAAAAAGGCCAAGTAGGTCTCCAACAATACAACCAAGTCCTCGAGTACCACTGGTTGGGAAGGAACTCTTGGGTCAGTAATTGCAGCAAAATACCTAATGATTGCATCTAAAGAAGTACCCAATATTCTAGGCAAAATGCAACATGGTGCGTGGAGGTGACCCTTGGAGGCACACCCACTATCAATGAGTTCTTGCAACCATTATACTCCCAAGACAATGTCAACACCCTTGGTAGAAAGTTAATAGAGATCCATGTTAAATGCATGGCCTTGGATGTGCATTTTAGCTCGTGGACATACTCCTTTGTAGTGAAGAGGTTTTCTATTCCCTATAAGAACATTAAAGGGGGAGAACTCAAATAGATGGTAGCCAAGGCTCTGAGCTATATGATCATTAATTAAGTTATGCATACTGCCACTATCAATGAGTGTTGCCACCTTTTAGCATTTAAGGAAAACCTCCTCTACTCACATGGTTTGTGGTTGTGGTTTATAATTGATAGAGAAAGCATGTAAGGAAATCTCTAGTAGCACCACTGCTTCACTTAGTGATGGCTCAATGTGTTCCCAATCAACCAATTTGTCCCAAGACTCCTCGAAGATCAATCGTGTGAGGTTTTTTGCAATGATGACTAGGAGTATAGCACTTGTCACAATTAAAGCATAACTTCTTCAAGTGACACTCTCCATCCGAGCCTTAAAAAAATGAGGAAAAGGGACAAAAGTGGTAAGAATGGTGCGAGTACTCTGTCAAGCACAAAATGGGGTCCCCCCCAAATGGCTTGGAGGGGTCAAACTATGGGGCATGAAGTTTAATGCAATCAAATCAATTTCTCCGGTTTCACACAGGGAAAATTATTTCATGCACAGTAGTGTATTCAAAGTGATGTATCACTTCAACATTTAAGGCCACGATAGAAGGTACCCAATAAAGCCTCCTGTGTTTAATGGGGAAGAAAAGTTGCCACTCATATAAATTCAATTTGATAAGCCCAAATGGTAGTAGTATGAGATAAGGAGGACAAGAGTTCAATAATATCAGCAAAAGTATTGGGCACCCAATTCCTCTATGAATTTCTGCTGCAAAATATTGGAACCAAGCTATGGTATCTCCCTCAAGGTGAAATGTTCCCATTTGCAATTTTTCATATCTGCCGTTGTAACTTGGTAAGCAAAGAATTTTCTTACGCGATATATCCAACCAATCAGATTATCTTCTTCTGTATTTGGGAAATTGCATCCAAGCCAGACTTAGTTCTATAATGAGATTTGGCTAGGTGAATTCCCCGTAAGCTTTGGTGTTGTCCTCTCCCAATAAATAAGCCTTGTCATGCTCAAATGGTAGTCCCCTATAAGCCCCTGTAGCAGTGTTGATAGGATCCCATGGAGGAGGGTCGTTAGTCAAATAGCCTACTATTGGCACTTGGACTAGAACACTCACACTCAGCATGGTTGTTGGTTGCATATGTTTGGTTGCATATGGTTGTTAGTCAAATAGCCATATTGAACGAGTCTGCTGGGCGATTGTTTGTTAAACATGCTAACTAGGATTGTTGTTTGGTACGAAGGGCACAAAACTCATAAAGAAGGTCATTGAAGAACTGCAACAAGGTTGAATTTGACATGGTTGGGGGGGTGGCCACTATAGGGCTAGTCTCATTAGCGGTAGTTCCCAAGTTCTTTGTCAAGGACTTCTGGCACTGGCTCAATTCCTCCTCGGCTTCCATGCTCTTTGTATGTACGATGAAAGTGATGCTCATGGGTAGGAAGGAAATGTCTCTAACACTAGTGTTGTAAACCATAGTTCTGTTAAAATTGGGCTGAGGAGAGAGAAAGGGGAAGAAGGGCAAACAGCGGGTTAGGGAAAAGAGGAGAATTGGGGATAATTGATTTTTATTAATTCCCAATCAAAAGGCTTATGCCTCTCACCTTATTACCTACTTGCAGTATGATCAGAACCTAACAAAGAGCCTTATGGGCCAAACTACTAACATAAAGAGAGCCTTCGGGTCAGCCTACTAAAATTAAAACAAGAAAAATATTTTCCCGACCAACCAGCATGACCAAACTGTAGGACAAGTAGATATGTGGAGACAAACACTAAAAATAAACACAATGTCTTAAAACCCTCGGCTATTCATAACACTACGTAGGTTATTTCATGTAAGTTGCGTCTATTTTTCTTCTTCATAAACAAATTACTCCAAACTGGGCATGCAAGGCACAAATTCCGAAATTACCTGTTGAGGGCTTGATTGAAAGACTGCAGCGCGTGGATACCTCCGATTTCATACTCAGACAGGTCATCGAAAAAGAGGGACAGGGAACTAATCTTAGTGAAGGCCACGCGAAATGCAGAATATTCGGGTTCGTACAATGCCGCCGACACAGAGAAATGACATTTGACTATTCCTTCCCTTCCAAATTCCAGTTTGTCCAATCCATGTTTTGTCCACCATCTACCATAAGCCAAATCATCAGTATAGCCTACCAATTATCTTTAGCTTACAAAGCAAAGCTTAATTGAAATGAACGGTGGAACCTTTTAGCTTCTTCGATCTCTTCATGGTAGAGCTTCTGAAGCGAGTCTATGTCTAGTTTTGCAAGTCTTAAGCACTTGTTGACGAGGCCTTCTCCTGGCCACAATTGTCGAACTAGGCTTCGTGATTCCAATCTCGGCAGCATGCAATGGCGAGGATACTCTAGAGCAAACTTAATCTGAAGAAAGACTCTTTTGTTAGAATCTATATCGTAGACAATGATAATTTAATCGACTACTTCCAAGGAAAAGCTTTAAAGCAACACCTCCATTCCTATATTTTGTGTATCAAGCAGTTCATTCTTCGTCATATCTTTGTTGAGAAGGTCTCTAGCAAATGCCTTCGCCTCTCCCATGATCTTCGATTCAGGAGGAAATGCTATCTGGCTACACCGATATAGATTCAGCATGTCAGATGTTTCAGCCGGAGAATTTACAGAGAAACATGAAAATTCTCCATTGCCGTCCCTCAGGTTCTCAAAAACATCTACCAAATGAAAAAAAGAAAGCCCATAAGAATGTAGTTCAGTAGCATAATTGTCAAAAGTGTATGTGATAAGGAGAGCAATGAATAGTCCATACTCGTTGATACTTCATAACCATGGAGCCTGAGCAACCGAAAAGCTAAGACTGTGATGCTTGGGCTACCCAAACCCAACTCCGAGCTCCAATCCCTACAATACAAAATGTGAGCTCAACCATTTCATTCATCATTATAAAGCCTATAAGGAAGCTGCGCAAATGTATTATTTTGGCTGGGAAGTTCTGATCGGAAGCTTAAGAATATGTTATTGTCCATTTATCTTTGCTTCATGGAATTTGAACACATGACCTTGAGAGAAATGTGCCAGAACACTAATGGGGAAAACAATACTGCTCCCGGTCAGAATCCAAATCTAAAACTTGGCTTTGATACCCTGTTAAATAACCAAATATGTTTTCCTTACCACCCACCATGACCATGGATAACCAGTGGACATATGGAGGGAAGAGCCTGGGAATATGTTGGATTCAGGTCCCAAGTTTCTCTCTCACTACTTCTAGGTTGATATGGCAGCCTCCTAATATTGTTGATTACCGAGCCTTAGTAAGGAAAACTAATCACGCTAGACAAGTCTGTTAAATAATTGTTATTTCTCATTAGTTTAAGCTTCAGGAAATTTATTTTAAGCTTGTTAATGCATAGATTAACTTTTTTTTTCTAATGTGGTTCCTCTAAAAGTGTTTGGAGAGTTCTTCAAAAATATATCACATGGAAATATACAAAATTATAAACTTGTGTAATATTTAAGCTGATTGGGTGATGCAATTTTCAAAATGGAACCCTCTCTAGCTGAAACTATTATGAGAATTCCATTCAACTCTTGTTTGTGGCACATTTGGAAAGAAAGAAATACTATAATTTTTTAAGACTTCTATGGGGTCCTTTTTGGTCTTTCATTGTATATAATTTAAGATGCAAAGGATAAAATTCTTTCCTTCAATTGGGAAGATAAAATGATTCCCTTTGTTCATTCATGTCATTTCTTCTTTGAAGATATAAGGACTTGGGCTAGTTTGGCTAAAAGCCTTCTTTCTGGGTTTCTTTTAATCTTAGTTTTATTTCCCTTGCATTTTTTGTTATTATATAAATTTATTTACCAAAAGAAATCTAGTTTTAGATTTACCTGTATGCTGAAGCTAAAATCTGTGTGATCTGGTGGTTGAAATATCTTTGAATGCCTAATCGCTGGATGAGGTCCACTAACTCAAGAGACTTGTGCAGCTGCTGAATGCTCTGAGTCTCCTCTCCTCCAAACAGAGCTAGTTCATGGTTGATTTCAGAGATTAGCATGTCCATTTCTCTGTCTACCTGCATCTCCACTTCTTTCTCTACAAAGCCAACCACCTACATGGGATAATATGAAGATCGCAGTAAGATAGAGTAAGAATGATTTGCCTTCTTGAAGCAGCGAATGATACCTGCTGCTCCATCTTCTCACTAGCTGCTCCGGTATGTTTTAGGCCAGAATGGTGCAACCAGCGTGATGGCTGTTTCACATGTTTGTCGCATTGGCGACGAGATGGTGTGCGGAAAAGAGGGGCAATCATGGGTCTCCTGAGATGTATGCTAACCATGGAACTGGAAAGAGCCGCCATGGCTATAAACAGAGACGATGTTCCAGTTTCCAAGTTCCAGTTCACTCGGCGCTTTTTATGTGCATCTGAGATGGAACCTCAGAAAAGTCATCACCGTGAAACTTGGCATCAAAGTTCCAAAACTTTTTGCCACTTCTTCAATTTTTAAGTAACCAATCCATTGATTATACATTTGATGGAAGCCAACTTCATTTGCTCTTAAAAAATTCTCTCACGTGGTCGGAGTCGGAACCATCAATTAGAAGCAGAAACTCCATCAGTTCTTTATATTAATTTTTTCACATGTGCCCTATTAATGTGTTACTAATATATGAATAAAATTGATATGCGTCCACATACAGTCACTCGTGTGGGCGGGTCGCACGTTCAACGAGCCTTAAAAATGGAGATTAAGGCACGGTTTGAGAGGAAAATTAATTTTTTTACTTGAATACAATATATTACACTAAGAAGGAAATTTTGATTTTTCTTCCAACTCTCCTAAAGACGAGAATTGATAGAGAAAATGTTTTTCCTATTTACGGAGCCTCCGAAATAACTTTTAAGAATTTATTTGGTTTGGTAAAAAGCGAAAAAATAAAAAGATTTTTTTTAAATCTTAAAGAGTTTTTACTGCTTAGTTTAATGAAGAAAGAGAAATTAAAATAAAAATTAGGAGAAAATAAGTAAAAAATTAGCCCAAAAAGTTTTCCCCCCTCAACATATGAATTTAGGAAGATAATTAGTGTATCAAATACTTATTGCCACTATTATAATTGCCACTGTCGCCACAACCACTACCACTGCGGCCGTCATCATAACCTCTGCCGTTCATACCACGACCCTCGCCCCTACCACCAATTCACTACCACTACCACTACTATCGCTACTACTACTATTATCCTTATTACCCGCTACCACTACTACTACCACCATTACCGCCGCTTCGCCACAACCCCTATCATCACCATAACCACAACTGCTACATCCACCACTTTCGCTGTTGCTATTGCTATTACTACTATTGTTATCACTATCGCCACCCTTGCCACTACCACAACTATCATAATTATCGCCACCACTATTGCCACCACCACTACTACATCCACCACCATGGCTAACTTTACTGCTATTGGTTGATTTAAGTTTCAATTTTTTACAACATCATTGGTGTAACCAAATAGTAAATTTTGCTTAGAAATCTCATAGTTTCTCTTTCACCTGGGTTCACTTTCTCTCTCTCTTTTTCTTTCTCTTAGTTTTCACCAATCCACATCCTTAGGGTTTATGGTTTAGGATATTTTTGTAACAAGTCCATTAATAATACATTTGGAGAAACCATAGACTTTTTAACTAGTTATCATAGACTTTTCCAAAGACAAGGCACACCTATGTTCATGGGGCACAAGATAAGATAAGTAAAAGTAGATCCATGATACTACTTACTTGCATGTACAAATGCCCACATTTGGGAGGCTATACAATGCTAACTAAGAATGAAAATCATACAATGCCAATTTCACGAAAAAAACCTTACAATGTCACATGTAAGTGGAAATATACAATGTCATCTCTATTCAGGTAATCGTATAGTACTAATTAAGGGCAGAAACATACAACAATCTCAATAGAGCATCAAACGTCTAAGCTTAAATAAAATACAAAAATATTACTGATATAACATATAACGCTCACAACAAAGCCTCATAGTTTGGGCTTAAAAACTGTAATGCTCCTTCAAAATTTGTAATAAACCAAAATAAAATAAAATAACCATTAAAATCACATCAATTTATTTACAAGTTTTAAAGATCACTAAGTATACACTATAATAAAAAAGACTATTAGTAATGCTTTTAACCATAGTTGATAGTTCTCAAAGCGTCGCTAATGATTATTAGTGATGCTTAAAAAGTATCACTAAAATCGTTGATAATAATCCTATCGGAACTACTCATTAGTGACACTTATCTAAAAGTGTGACTATTAGTATGATATTAGTGACACTTTAATTTTAGTAGCTAATATTAGTTATTTTGTGATTCTATGAAATTGTCGTTAATAATAGATTATTAGTGACACTTTACAAGGAGCATCACTAATAATGGATTATTAGCCACACTTTACAAGAAGCATTGCTAATAATAGATTATTAGTGACGTAAGCATCGCTAGTACGTTAATATATTTTAAAAAAATATAAAAAATATTATTAGGTACATTAGTTATCTATCACTAAAAGTATTTTAGCGACATTTTAGAAAAACATTGCTAATAAAATAAAAAAACTAAATTTAAACAAGCCTTGTAATAATGTATTCTTAGTGACACTAAACTAACCATTGTTAATAATATATTATTCTAAAAAAATTATTACCAATGCTTCATTTGCATCAATAAAAAGAAAATAAAAAATATTAGCGACACTTGTTAAAGCGTATCTAAAAGTAAAAAAAAATAAAAAAAGATTCCTACCTCCTAGTGTCTCCTCCTTTGGCAATCGGGGGGGTAGTGGAAGAGGAGAGAGGGAGGGAGGAGGAAAGGAAAGGGGGTGGCGCCGTAATAGTTGCAAAATTTATAACTATTAGTGACGCTTTATTAAAAAGTGTCACTAATAGTACTACTATTAGCCACACTTTCTCAAAAGAGTTTCTAATAGTATTACTATTAGCAACACTTATATCAAAGCATCTCTAATACTAATACTATTTGGGATACTTCAAATAAAGTGTCGCTAATAGTTATAAATTTTAAAAAATAAAAAATTAATAACTATTGGCGACGTTTATCAAAAAGTGTTGCTAATAGTACAACTTATTAGAGTTGTTTTGATATAAGCACCTCTAATATCAAGACTATTAGCAATGCTTATAAGAAAGCATTGCTCATCGTTATAAATTGAAAAAAAATATAAAATTTATAACTATAGCGATGCTTTATAGAAAGCGTCGCTAATAGTACAACTATTTGGGACACTTAGATATTTTCTAGAATCATTCGAAAGCAGATGTTTTTTATAATCCAAAATAATCACAACATGTTACGATACCAAACGACTTACACCCTCGCTCATTAGGCAATGGGAGACGAAAGGAAAGAGATTTTTCGATGGTATCCTAGTTCATGTGTGTGCCAAAGCCTAGTGTAACAGTATCCAGAATTGATAACTTTTGGGCTCTATACTAAACAACTACCCAAAGAGTATGAAAGTCCAAAACATTGAAAAGACCATTTAAAGATAATGAGTATTTTCAAAACAAAGTGGGAATAACCCCAAAAGAGCATTTTCTTTGAAAAACACAATCTTAGTAAAACATAAATTTAGAAATTAAAACCCTTACCTTGACTTGTTATGATCTTAATTATAGTGGTTAAAGTCACTCATTGAGGTTTTCTCAGCCCTAGATTAGTTGACTCATGAAAATAACCTCTCCAGTGTGTAGAACACCATTGATTTAGTTAAGAACGGTTTTTAAACGAACCCAAATAGGTTTAAAACGAAAGATATTAAAAAAAAGAAGAGGATGATGAAATTGGGGTGTGAAATAGTTTTCACTCACCCTCCCCTTTTATATTGAGGGTAGTACTACACCGCCAAAAATGTCATCTCCTCTAGAAATGGTGGCATGCGACAAGCACGACCTCATGCTCGTGACTTGTGTGCTGCCATTGTGGTCCTACACGTTGTGGCGCATGCATGGGAATATGCGTTGTGCATGCCTATCACTCGCTGTGCTTCTGGATCACGTGCACAACTATTTATTTTATTAGTATGATTTTTTAAAAATATTTCTAACTTAAAATGGGCATATCTTCTACTTTGAACTCGGATTTGCTTGTTATTAGTACCTTTTAGCTCGTATTGATGAGCCTACCAAACTAGATATTTCATAAGCAGGTCATCCCTCACTTTTTAAGTGGGTCTTGCCCACATGATATATTTTCCAAGGTCATAACTTTCACTTCCAACCTCAATTTATAGATTTCTTTGACTTGTTGCACTTGTCTCTCGAGCTCTAACATATACTTAAAAAAATTATAAAAATAATAAGCTCCACTAAATTAAAAGAATGCTATCAATACTACTATGAACTCCATTTAAGGGTAAAAAATAGTACAAAAAATTTAGTGTTGTTACAAAAACAGTACCAAGATCACATCTCATTGGATAACACCATGGCAAGATACAAAGAATGCACAACCGACTAATTGCCGGCTGGCTCAAATACGAAATAATCCATCAAACCCTAAGGTCTCATACTCACTATGTTATCATTTTAGTGTTACCATTCAAGTTTGCTTTACATAATTTATGCAAGTATAATTATGTCAAGAAATTCTTCTGCTTTACGATTGTATGGTAATTAATCCAAGGGTGAATCTGTTCAGAATCTCTAACATGTTAGCATAACATACTCCGCTTAATCCATCCGTCTTATAACATCAATTCAATGTACATCCCAACACATTGACTTAACATGCTCTTCACATACTTATACATTCAACGTCATCTACCACATGTCAAATAATCCCACTCGGAATTCATCAAACTAAACCCCTCTAATCTAGTCTTTGTCATTAAATTCTTACTAAAACCTTACTTATTGTTCTTAAATTCCAAAATTATTATATATATGATGCTTGTATAATTATGCTATCAAATCTTCCTTCATTACAATCCCCAATAAACACTCAAAATCTTCAGCATCTTCTGTTCATTTCTCCTACATTCCATCACTCCAATCCAAACTTATTCAATCTAATCCAATCCAATCCAATCTTAGCTCGTCAAATATAAGCCCCTCAACATCAAACAAGCCGCTACAAATCGACATCAATGCACACACATAATCTATCCAATATAATTTACCATACATCATGCATAAGGCTTGCATAGTCATCATTCCTCACACATATATATGTCTGCAAACGTACATTCTGCGTACCCAAAAGTTATCACATAACTTGTCAGCATATCAATTAGCCATCATAGTACCATACACACATATCCAAATACATAAATCATACTTATAACTTACACATTTGTCATAAGCATATGTAAAAATACAAGATTCTATAATTTCCCCTTCTTACAACTTGCGAATGAATCATTATCTAACATCAAAAACATCAAATCTCAATAATCCTAACATGCTTCTACACATTCAAAGCTTACTATTATAAAATTATGATTTCAAAGTCCCCTATGTTGTAATACACAAAGTTTGATATTGAGCACACGATGGTGGCGGTAGAGTCGGAAGCCAAAGGTGTTGCCTAGTTAAGAGAGTTATTGTCCCATAGGTTTGTAGAATACCAGTAGTAAACTCAGCAAGATGGGGCTGACATAAATTTATGTGGTGGAATCCCTGATCCACTACAATAGACTAGGGGCAGCTGGGAGAAGGGTTGTCCCAAAGGAAGTGGAAAATGCAACTAAAAGGTTAACTAGATGTCAGCCGGTGGCTAAGAAGCACTCAACCGACCACTAGCAAAAATCGGCTATGAACATAGCCCAATGGTGACAATTTCTCATTGTCAGTGACAACAAATAGAGGTGGAGGGTCTCGACAAGTGCTCTAGCATAGAGAATAGGTGGAGGAGGGTTCTAATGGTTAAATCTAGTTGGTGTAAACACTAATCAATGGTCAGGCAGTGTAAAAGCAATGCCTAAACCCTAAATCATATGCGTGATGACATGTACACATGATAAAAGGTCCACACAAGGGGGAGAGATGCTGGACAATGGCGGTTCAAAGTACATGAGGGTAGTAGAGCCATGGCCAAATTTGATGGATAACAAAGACTTCCCTTGTCATCGTCATGACGAGGTAGGGCAACTAGAGGCCTATTGTGTGACTGGCGATGGAAGGACATTAAAAGGGCAAAAAGTGGCTCTCTGTTTAGAGTGGTCAACCTCATAACAGGTAAAGGGGTCGAGCTAAGGCTTTCCAAGGGTTGGAGGGCTGGTCCTTTCCATGCCAAGGTCAATCAATCAGAATTAGCTCATGACCTCAGCAAAAAGGCACTCCTATGGGCGGTTAGCATTGCCAATGAAGGTAAAATAGGAGTTCGGTAGAGGAGAAAGTAGCCCATTATGGGCAGAGAAGGCTATACAACTTACATTAACAACTCCTTGCCATCACCAGCCCAAGATAGAGCCAAAGGAGGCATACAAAAGTTTGGTGACCCAGTGGCATCTGTTGAAACAAAGAATGAGAAGAGGGAATTTTTAGCTTCCAGGAGGCTCGGTGTAGAGTAGAGGAGTGAACCGGGGCCAACACATAGAGAGAAGGCAGGACTCGTAGCCTCCTGCCATTGCAAGCTCAGCACAGAGCCAACGGCTTCCAGATGGCTCGCGGCTCATCACTGGCAGCAGTCACAGACACACCCAGAGGCATTCATTGTCTCGGGCTGAAGGAATGAGTGGAGGTGCAAGAGGGGGGGGCTCAGGTCAAACAAGCTCCATGACTTATGATTGAACCCCAACCAACTCTACTATATGAACACGATGTGAAATATGAAAAATTATACAAATCGTTAAAAATTTTCAAAGAAAATTCAGTTATAAATAATGAAAAAAATTTTAAAATTATAAAAAAATTAGGGACATTAGAAAAAAAAAAAGTATTTTCACTCATTTTCGTATCTAGTAAAAAACTCTTATCTTTTATTAAAATCATAATGTCTTATTTTTCTCCATCATCTTCATCCGCCTTCTCCAACAAATTTGGACCTCTTAAGCTTGGTTTCTATAATTGATTCAGGGGTGGGCTTTGACCCATCTGGCCTGCATTATGTAAATGAAAATTATAATATAACAAGTGCTTTAATTGTTTAAACAAAGTCCCGTCTTTGTTGCCATCAAAATAGAAAAAAAATATCCCGGCCGGTGGACCTGTTAACATATAGAATCATGATCTGCACATTGTCCAGGATTTGTGGAAACGATGAATTTCTTAAAATACTAATGCCAGCTGGAACCATTCCTTGGATGAGCAAAACACCAAATCGCACATGGTATTATGCATCCGCACCTCCTTTTGAAAGAAAGGCAGCTCGAGTTGACCCAAAGATCTGGCTCAATTCTTTTCGATATTTTTTTGTTTTGATAAATTTATACCAATACATAATAATATCTCAAAAATATGACTTCACTATAAAATATACTTGTTATAGGATATGTCGAAAAAAAAACATGAAAAAATGTTACGCCTCCTATGACTTGAGCTCACTGGTTTGTTTTCTACTGTGACTTACAAGAGTAGTTTAAGAAAAAAATAATTATGTTTGCGTCATGGGTTGAAGATAAAGAAATCACAACATTGAAAGCCTATTGAAATGAGTAAATGGTTAAGAGTTTCCTTTTCCCTATTCTTTTTTATTTTGTACTTTGCTGTAATAACAAGTCAACCATGCTCTTCAATATTTCCTCATGAAAAACGAGCTTCATTGACTTTCATTATTTATATTCTATCCAAATATTTCATACTGGTTAAGTTGTAGAGGTCAATTGTTACATAAGATATAGATATCTTCAGTACCGACCCATTACTATGTACCAATCCAGGAGTTCTTTATTGTATCGTTCGGCATCTCGCTTGTTGCATTAAAATACGGCATCTTTCAGAAAGATACTACAATCCTCTATATGTAAGTGCCAACATCTTATCAAAATGTTGTCATAAACTTCTAGAACGATATTTTGGTTCCTTCAATGATAGCCATGGAGCTAGATATATCATTCATTCACCTTATTCATGCTTACTAGAGGAGCCATATCATAAAAAAGTGAAAAGAATCTAGCATAGCTTCATCTATTAAAGAGGCTGAATTTGTAACATGCTATGAAGTCACACTTCATGTTTTATTGTTGCAGAATTTTATTTAAGGGCTTCAAATTATTCACATCATGCATAGACCGCTGAAAATTTATTGTGATAACTCTGTAGTTGTTATCTTCTTAAAGAATGACAAGTACTCTAAATGAGCAAAACACATGAAATTAAAGTTTCTTATTGTTAAAAAAGAAGTGCAGAAACAAAGAGTGTTTATAAAACAAATTAGTACTAACTTTATGATTGTAGATCCATTAACAAAAAGATTACCTCCAAAGACATTTATTGAACATGCAAATATGATGGGTTTTGAAAGTAATTCATGATTGTAAACATTTATCAATGTGATGGATCATGCTTTATTTATGATGATGATGCTCTATTACATTCTGATATCAATAAAGTATTTCTGATTTTCCTGTCTTAGTTATTATGTGCATCAATGTGAATGAATATATATTTATGATAGGATTAGTCTCTATTTGTAGAGATTATGTGGACTCTTATGATTTCCTCTTTTGAACACTATATTGAGCATATTTTTTAATATTGTGATACATGAAAAAGACCATGTCATTTAAGGACATAGAACCTCCATGACTCATATTATTGATTTGTTTAATGATAGTATTATGTAACCCATTTGAATAGATAATTATGTACACCTTATGTTGTCTTATTATACTATTATGGTTAATTATCATTCGAACCAAGGAGAATGTACACAATCTTATTGATCCTGTATGTGGTCCCACATGATAATTAATAGATAATAATAAGATTATCTATCTTGTTTATGATGTGTTCATAATGTGAATGTTGTAACCGCTTTATGGAAGCGGTTACGTGAAGATAAAATAGAGGAGATGGTCCTCTCTCCACCCAACGAAGAAAACTACGACGGCGACCGATTATCTTAAGGAAAATTGTCAGAAAGAAAGGGCAAGGGAGAGAAACCTATCCTACGAAGATTCGTCAATCCCGTTCGCCCCCACTGCACCTGCCTCCTGCTGCCACCCTCCCGCCCCCCACTGCACCCACCGCCAGCCGCCGCCCCGGATTCTGTCTATCCCCTGCTAGAGAGTATCCAGTCCGCCCCTCGCCCTAGATCCTTTCCACCCTTGCTACCCTAGATCCATTTTTCCTCCGGTTCCATGGATTCATTCCTCTTCCTGCCGGAGTGGATTTATTCTGCTCCTGCCACCCAGGATCCATTCCTGCACGGCTGCCCCTGGTTCATTTTGTCACCCACCTCCTGGATCCATATAGTCTCCCCCCGCTGACCGTTCCCCAGCTACCTCTCTTCTTCCCCTCCCTCTGCTCCCCCCCCACCTGCCTTCTCAAATGGGAGGGGGGGGGGGGGGAGGGGGGAAGAGAACGGTGCAGGAAATTCGGCGCCGCCCCTCTCTTCCCATCCCCACCCCCACCCATCCCTATCCCACCCTCCCGGTGCCAGACGAGGAGGTGAACACCTCCCCTCCTCCCTACTCCCTTTCCAACTCTAAATCCCGTTACGGGATTTCATTTTTTTTATTATTTTATATTAGAGACGCTTTTGTAAGCGTTGCTAAATAATTTTTTTTTATTTTATTTTTCTGCGATGCTTCACAAATCATTTTTTTAAAGATTTTTTTATTAGCGATGCTTTTTCAAAGCTTCGCTAATGATTAATTTTTATAAATTTTTTGAATTTTTTTATTATAAACTCCTATATAATGTGTCTTAATTATTTTATTTTTAGCGGCGCTTATCTAAGAGTAGCTAATAAGGCATTTTTATTTTTTAAAAAATTTTAGGTAATAGCGGCACTTTATTAAGCGTCGCTAATAATTACTTATTAAGAATGCATACATTTAAGCGTCGTTAATAATAGACTATTAACAACGCTTAATACTGCTTCGCAAAAAAGAAAATAATTAGTGATGCAAAAGTAAATGTCACTAATAAAAAATTATTATCGACACTTTATCTTAAGCGTTGCTAATTAGCAATAGCGACTCCATTTTTGGCGACGTATTTAGCAACACATTTTAAGCGTCACTAAAAGCATCGCTAATAGTCTTTTTGTTGTAGTATTCATTTCCGCTTGGTTGGCGGCTAGAGCAGTCTCCAAATCACTAAACTTTGTAATTGTTGGTTCCATTTGATTTTCCAACTATGTCATGCAGGAATGAAGGCGGGCAGGGGAGGAGTATGAGGTGGGAACAACTTGGATCGCTAAGGGATCCTCAACTGCAGAGGAAGACTTAGCGCATGGCTTAGGCTTTTTCAGAGAGGGCTAGTCATTGTAGCAGCATGGAGGGTGGGAGGGCACAGGGAATAGGATCTCCCTCAGCTTCCAGTGTTGTAGACTGAGGTCGACACAGGGAAATTAGAGAGAAAGAGGAGAGAGGAGAGCAACTAAAAATTAATATAACTTCTAAAATAGGATTTCTTATTTTCTAATCTTATGGGAATTGTAGAATTTATAGATGATTCCTAAAATAATTATAATAGGATAAGGAAACTACCCTTAATCCAATTCTAACTAAATGAAAAAACTAACTACTAATTAATTTAGGAATCAAAGCTATACTTGGAGACTAAATCTAAATCAGTGTCATATATAACAGTTTTACCTACACAATAAGCCACCAATTTACCGGGTTTTGACTAGGCTGAATAGCTTTATAGGCTGATGTGAAGCCCAAGTGGAACCCAAGAGACAAAATCATTCTCAATAAAAGGAGATGGCCTTAATGGCTCTTTTAAATGTCCTTTTTCTTTTAAAATGTGATACAACTTCTTAAATGGTGTTGGGTACATCCTATAGATACCCCTAAACAATTTAACATCATCACTAAGGCCCTTTTAATATAAAATTGTACCCCCTTCCCCAAAATGTAATCTCTAAGTACAGGAGGTAATCTCAAATGATAAAATAATGACCTAATGTAGCTAATGCTACACTAAATGCCAACCGAAGCTTTTTTTGTATGCCAAAATCATGTATGTCCATCTTTCTATAAATCAACATATAACATAATAATTATATAATTCTATAAAGTTGTATTACCAAAAAATAACACAACCAACTATAGAAATATAAGCATACAACCAACAACACAAATTTTTAATATAAAGTATTTAGCATTAAGTGGACACAACCACATTCAACTAACCAACCACATAACCAAAGTGTTCAATAATGAGTACACATAACCACATTCAACCATGATAGTATTTAACAAGCCTTTATCAAACATTGACATTCTTTGTAAAAGTTAGTTAATCTAACTATATTTGTCAACCCTAAAAAGATCATACTATGGGCATCCATTAATGCACCAACAAAGCCACCTCCTCCCTTCAACATCTAACAAAATGAAGTTTTCCTTAGTTTCAGGTGACTTGAGAAATTCCAATGTCCTAAACCTCTCCCTCTCATCCATATTAGCTATCTCATGCAAAGTTCTGCATTGCTGCTCATGTGGGATCACTTTTATGAAACATCTTCATAGTATATGTCATCTCCCTTAATGAATCAACAATCATAAAATATGTATCCTCTTACATTGCTCTTTTACTTTTCTTGCGTGTATGTGAAGATGTGCCTTCTCCACGCCTTTGCCGAGTTGATTGAAACTAATTATCCTACGCATCCTCATCATTAGGTAAGGATGATGTGTCCATAACTAGGGCAGTAGCTGAAGCACCAAAGTCCATATCCCTAATATTGTTATAGTGATCACCTTCATCACCATTACATCCAATGGTTGTGCTCCCATAAGCTGTAGAATCACCAATTACAACAGAAAATTTCCCAAACAATGGGCATCCTCGCTCTTTATATTTACGAAAAACTACATCTTCCTACGTTCAAATTAAAAATCCACATCTTAGTAGCATAATTATTTGGACTAATTATTTCCATAAATATTTTATATAAAACTTGCTTACCGTAATGACTTCACTCCATTGATACTCCTCATGAGTAACTCTCCCAGTAGTCTGAGTCCCACCCAACTCCACTCTTTGATAGCATTTCATCCCATTTTTGTACAAAAATTTCAATGTTTTAAAATAATTAATAATATGTTCTTCTATTTTGACAACCCCAATTCTCTCTGTAACTTTTGCAAGACACTTGGCCACAAAGTAGATACCCCTGCATTTTCAACTCTAAGCCCATTAATTTTTGCTTCTTCTAAATGATCAAACATTGTCTGATTGTCTTCAGTGGTCCATTTTTCATTGTTATTTTTTTCACCATCTCCTATTCTATCATAATAAAGCATAACACATAAAATAAAAGAAAATCAAAAGGCAATCTAGAGGAAAGATAAGACTTTAGATGATTGGTATAAGGCATTGGTTGCCAATCTAGACATGTGTATCATAGTTTTTTGTGACTTAATGAAAATATCAAACTTCATTTTGCTACCTAATTACAAGTGAAGATATAACAAAGAACATTATCATTGAAGATTTCAAGGTTTCATTTTTTTGTTGATGAACAAAGATTTTAAAGCTGCAATATCAAATAGATCAACAATGATGCATAGTATTGGCTTTTATTTATTAAACGCCCATTAAAGCAACTACATTTTTAACTAGAAACAATGATCAAATTTTTTTGTTATTAAGAGTCTTAGTTCACTAAGATCGCTTCCACACCGTAACAAGATTTTAAGTGTGGAAATGCATTCTTACATATCCGTTGGTCCATGTTTGAAAAAAAAAACACTAGCACAATACAAATTAAAAAAAACACTTGTTGTAGGTCTTGATTGGAGGCAGTAGAATTTAATGATGTTTGCACCTCTACATGTTTTTTAGAGCATAACAGTTGCCTAAACTAGGTTAGAAACAACATAATATGCCTTTTAACAAGACAACTAAATTGATTGAAACAACAGAGCCATACAATAAAGAAAACAGTTCCCATAATGTCTTTGGTTTGGTTATATAATGTACATTGAAGCAACAACAAAGAATTTTTAAAAATTTTATGGAAGCAATAACTGATGACTTCATATATTACAAAGTATAACTTTTTAAATCAGTTTGATTTGTGGGAAATGCTGAAATTTTTGCCATTGTTAACAACAAATTTTTTTTTTATAAAGCGAAAACATCGTACTGCAAACAAATTGAAAACATGCCAGTATATAGTGTAATGAAAGTGGTAGAGTTTTTTTTGTTTTGTTATAGAAAGTGGTAAGAGTCAGCAGACTGTAGGATAAGAGAATGCATGAGGATTCAGAAAAGTTTCTTCGAGGCTTCATCCCACCAATGGCCAAGCACTGTGAACATTAAAGGACTCTGACCTAGTAACTAAGGAAGCATGACATACAAAAAAACTGAGAGAAAAAATACATCTTCTCCTTCTGGACTCTCAAAATAATCATATTTATGTCTCCTCATTGGAGCCCAATCAGCATCCCAGCCCAATATAAGGATGATGGGTTATAAGCTAAAGAACAAAAAGCATGCCCATCACCTTTTAAATCATCAAAGTCCCAAATCTCTTTCCGACAAGATTCCAACTTTTCAATCATGGACAAAGTTTAAGGGAAATATGGGGACCCATGCCCATTTCCTCCTTTTTGATCCTCAACATCCAAATCTTTCTTTTATGAAAATTTCACCTTTCCATTCCTAAGGAAAAGTAGGAACTAGTTAGGCAAGAAGAAGACCCATCTTTGCCTTGTGCAAAAAGTATAAGCTTTTCAACTGTGTAGGCAAGAGGATAAGGGAGAGGAGAAAGTTTGTAAGAAGAATATCGACCGATCTAGACTCCATAAGCAAGGTCGAGACTACCACCACTAGGGCTGCCAATGGAACAATATGGCTACGGTATAAGTTATTCCATTATCATAACCATTTTCCAAATCTTAGTTAAGTAAATGATATAAATACTTCCATAGCTGTTTCATCCACTAATAATTGGCCGGATAATCAAATAACCATTTTTCATTACTCTTTTTTAAATGTGCTCAAAAAGGCCAAAATAAACATTTTCTATTCAGTAAACCAAATATTACTGAGGTTAAAGACTAACATCATTATTACTATTGTTTATAGTTGTTGCAAATAAATTGTGAGGATCAAACATGGAACATAAATGGACACATACATTAAGCAAATACCTAATAAAACTCCTTGTTTTCTAATAATTATTAGTATAACTCCAAAGCATCCAACCACTGCCTATTTCAGAAGAATCCCAAGTGTTTCAAAGGAATCTTATAGGCAACAATAAGAGCACATGCACCGATGCACATCATCCATTAGTGTTTCTTTGAAGCAATGTTTTAAAACCCATCTCGACTAGTACTACAACAAAATGTAGTATTAGCGATGCAAAACCAAGTGTCGCTAAAAAAAACTACTTGTGACGCATACAAAAGAGTCGCAATAAAATCAACTATTAGTAACGCATAAATATATATGTCGCTAATAGTCAGATATTAGCGATGCTTAGTTTAAAGTGTCCTTAATATTGATCATATTAGCGATACTTTATTATAAGCGTCGCTAATAGTTAATCTATTTGCGACACTTTATACAAACGTCACCAAAAAATGTATATTTTAAATAAAAAAGAAAAGAAATTATAATTATTAGTGACATTTTTTTAAGTGTTGCTAATAGTCCTGCTATTAGCGACACTTAAAAAAAGCATCACTAATAATTATGAATGAAAAATAAAAAAATAAACATTTTGAATTATTAGCGACGCTTATAAGAAAGAGTTGCAAATAGCAGTGATAATAGCGATGCTTGTTTACAAGCGTCGCTAATAGCTTTATTAAATAATTTTAATTAATAAATAATAAATAAATATAATTTATAATGAAAGAGTGAAGAGAGAGTGCATGGAGAGAGAGAGAGAGTGAGGAGAGAGAGAATGAGGAGAGAGAGAAGGTGAGGAGAGATAGTAGAGAGAGGGGGAGGTGAGAGAGAGAAAGGGAAGAGTGAGATGGAGGAGATAAGTGGGTGAGGAGAGAGAGGGAGAGGAGAGAGAGAGTTGGAGGGGAGAGGAGAGAGGGAGAGGGTGGAGAAAAGAGTGAGAAAGAGGAGAGAGAGGGGGTGAGGAGAGAGAGAGAGTAGAGAGAGGGGAGAGGGAGAGAGGAGACGGAGATTAAATTTTAAATTTTTAATATTTTTTATAAATTATTATATTTTAAAAATAAAAAATAAAAAATAAAATAAATATTATTAGCGACATATAGGACTATACGTCGCTAATCGGCTAGGTATTAACGAAGTATAGTATTATATGTTGTTAATACCTAGTCTCATTAGAGGAGAGTGTAGAGAGAGCAGGAGAGGAGAGAGTGAGGAGAGAGAGTGGAGGAGTGGAGAGAGGGGAGAGAGAAGAGAGAGATGAGAGAGAGAGGGAGAGAGAGGAGAGAGAGAGGGAGAGGGAGAGAGAGGAGAGGGAGTGAGGGAGAGAAGAGAGGGAGATTAGTTAATTTTTTAAGATTTTTTAATAAATTATTATATTTTAAAACTAAAAAATAAATAAATATTATTAGCGACATAGAAGACTATTACATTGCTAATAGGCTCAGTATTAGCGATGTATAGTATTATACTTCGCTAATATTTAGTCTCATTAGCGACCCATATTCCAATGCATCGCTAATAATATTTATTTTATTTTTAAAATAATTTTTTAAAAATAATAAATTAAAATTAGAGGAGAGATAGTGTGTAGAGAGAGGGGAGAGAGAGAAGAGAGAGGAGAGGGATAGACAGAGTGGAGAGAGAGAGAGGAGGGAGAGAGGGAGAGGAGAGGGAGAGAGAGGAGAGAGAGAGGGAGAGGGAGAGAGAGGAGAGAGGAGAGGGAGAGGGAGAGAGGAGAGAGGAGAGGGAGAGAGAGAGAGAGGAGAGGGAGAAAGAGAGGAGCGCAAGATTAATTAATTTGTAATTTTTTAAGATTTTTGTCTGAATTATTCTATTTTAAAAAATAAATAAAATCAATATTAATAGTGACGTATAAGACTATATATCGCTAATAGACTAGGTATTACCGACGTATAGTATTATACGTTAGTAATAGTATTTATTTAATTTATTTTAAAAATTAATTCTAAAAAATAAAAAAATCATAAAAAATTAAAATTAAAAGAGAGATAGTTTGTAGAGAGAGAAGAGAGGGGGGGAGAGATAGTGTGGAGAGGGAAAGAGAGAGGACATGAGAGAGAGGAGAGGAAGTGGAGAGAGGAGAGAGATAGAGGGGAGAGAGGAGAGGGTAAGATGGGAAAGAGAGAGAGGAGAGGGATAGAGGGGAGAGAGGAGAGGGTAAGATGGGAAAGAGAGAGAGGAGAGGGAAGGAGGGGAGAGAGGAGACAGAAAGAGGGGAGAGAGAGAGAGAAAGAGGGAAAAGAGGGTCAAGAGAGTGAGTGGGGGAAGTGTTTTTAATGCTCCCGAGTCAATGGGCGCCGAGCGTAAGGAATGCATGGGAGCAGTTGGATTTCAAGATGGGTGGCGCACACGCTAGCGCATGTTAGCGTAAGTGTAATATATTTACAACTTTTAAAAATGACAAACTTGTAGCAGATAAATGGGTATGAAATAGCTTTTTCCATTACCTTCTATTTAAATAACGGTAGGATAAAATTATCTTCTTATTTACCTGTCAAATAAATTTAACTATACTATTTAACTTCTTAGCAGTACGGTACCATTGGCAGCCCTAACCACCACCCCTTACTCCCATCAGTCCAAAACCACCTAAGTCCTCCCCTACCAGACCCAAAACCTCAAACATATACAAAAAAATATACCGCATATCGTATAACCCTAAAAATATATCCAAAATGTAAGCATTGCTGATGCAGTAGTGAATTCATGTTATCATTACCACTCATGATGACAAAAGAAAAAAGTCTATTAATGCAGAAAGGCGAAAAAGATATTAGCCAATGTACTTACAGATGAACTGATAGAAAGGGATGAACTCAAATGATGCTAATAGAAGGAAGAGCAAAGCCTGAAGAAGCTAAATGGTGATGTTGGATTTTACCAACAAACCCAAGAAGATGATGACGATGCGGTGCAAGTAGGTTGATCGATCCTCCGGCCTTGTCCCTGCAAACACCAAACATTCAAAGAGATGATTAGAAAGGGAGATCCAGAGAAGATTAGAGAGGGAGATCGAGAGAAGCTTGGGAGGGAGGATGACAAAGACAAATCCCCGAACAAATAAGAAAGAAGATTGAAAAGAGACGTACTATGTCACGCTTCAGCACCCGCCCGACCCAAGCTGAACCCGGTCTAAGGGACGGTCGAAGCGCACTAGGACGACAAAGTTGGTTTAATGTTGCGGAAGACTCGACCCCTCTAGTGGGTGATTTACACATATGGAATGTGCGCCTTTAAATATTTATGTAAGAGAAATAAGTAGAATAAAAGAGGACTTTAACTTTGGAACAAATCCTCAATCTCAACCCACAACTTAGAATAATGAGCCGACAAACATAGCTCGAATCAGAAAATCTTATACAGATAAAAAATCATAAGTTACATGAGTCTGAAACAAGATCCACCATACATGATGTTCTAATATTATAACTGAGTAAATCAAAAAACACAGCAAAGTCCAGAGGCATCCACACCTACTCCCAAGATTCCCTGACCGTTCTTCATACAAAGGATCCTGTTCGACTACATTACACACCGTGTAGCCCCAAAACAAAATATAGAAAGTGGGGTGAGTAAAACTTAGTAAGGTTTTAGATATGGTAATGGTAAATCGGAAAACACCCATGGCATATCAACATGGTCTATCAGATCTACATATCATATAACATCTCATTTCTGATTACTTTCCTTACCATAACCATACTTACTCATAAGTAATTATCCTCCATGCAAATATATCAAATATACCATACATATCTATGCATAATCATTCTCCTTCATAACATTCAACCTACATGATACGTGTCTCCAACACACAATCACATCATGCATATCCATAACCTTTAACTTGCATAAGAAGTGCCTCTATCCACACAATTACATCATGCATATTTATCATATTTAATCTGCATGAGAAGTGTCTTTATCACACAATCATATCATGCATACTCATCACATTTAACCTGCATAAGAAGTGCCTCTACTGCACAATCATATAATGCATATCCATAAACAATCAACCTGCACATCAAGTATCTCTAACACACAATCATAACCATGTAAGTCGGATAAACAACCCTACTTAATCGGCCAAAGCTTAAGCAGTCCCTACTCACTCTAAACAATCCCCAATTGGAAAGTCTAAAAGAATTATGTAGTTTGGGTAAATTCCCTAATGGGGAAGAATACCCTCTAGTAAGCCAGTGCACTCGGCTACTTTAGCCTACATTCTCAGGGTCTAAATGGTTTTAATAGTTTTGTCTCCTTATAGCATTGATGTCCTTCTCAACCCAGGGAGGAAAACCCATCCTCGAGGGATATAAAACCGAATCGATAAGCCTCCAATCTATCAACATGGCTAATTTCGATAAAATCTCATTCGTAAATCCGTCTCATGATGCATGCAACATGGTACATACATAAGCAATGACCACATGAATTCTAATTCATGAAATGTTCTCCCTATCTGCCATACATGTATCATTTCTAATCATAACCATCAACAATATCCATACCCCCACATGTATGTGTACATGGTAGAAACATTCAATTCTAATCATATGGACATACGTTATAAACATCCTATTAACATACTATACATATGCTATTTAACATTTAATCATAGCTCCTTACTGAATCATGAATGAAAACCATCGAAAAACACATTTTAAATCAAGTGCAATCTCATGCTAGACTTAAGTAAGCATATTTATTACCACACTTAAAGCTAGACATGACACCATTATTTACCCATAATTCAAGCATAATATGTGAAGGCATACAAATCCATTATCATGCTATAACCTTGCTAGAATTATGTTTAAAATAAAAGGAATCATTCAACATGGATTCAAGATAAGGAATTTCCACATGTTTAACCAATCCACATGTAATTTACATAATACTTAAACATTCATTATAACGTCCCATGTTAAATTCATACCCTTCCAGTAGCTCATCTTAGCATAAATTACTCATCATGAACATAAGAAATGATACTTAATAATAAAAAAATAAAAATGAGCAAAATAGACACAAATCACCAAACTTCAGTGTTTGCATTTGAGTGCCACCGTTTGATCTGCCTGCACGGCCGTTCAATAGCCAGAACAGAAGTTCTAGTTCATCTTCTCTATTTCCAATTCAAAACTAAAAATACACAATTATATCTTAAACCTTCAAATCTCACTCCCAAACTTCATTATAATGAAATTCAAGCTTTGGAAACAGGAAATCTAGCCATTTACAACAAAAAACACCAAGAAATCATAAAAAAGATTAAGCTTTTCTAAATCCACCATTAAAGCTCAACTCCATAGAAACCCACATAAAACTCCATTAAACATCAAATCTGAAATCATAGATCTATTTAGGCCAAAATTCTTTACCTTTAATGACTTTCTTGATTTGAAATCGATGCTCCAACACCTCCAAATCTTATCCACGAGAGGGTTTTTGTTAATACTTGCATAAATTGGATTAAAAATACATAAATCTCTTAAAAACTTATAGATCTAGGGTTTATTGAGTTCAAAAATGAAATTCCTTTTATAAGGGTTTGAAATAGAGATTGAAATTAGTAGCTTTATGGGTAGAAATCAAGATTAAACCTTGGCAAGAAAAGTGATTTAGAAAGTTTAGGAGAAACCCTAGGAAATTAGTAGAAGATTAAGCTAATCTTTACCTTCATCAAATTTCTTTCTTTGGAAAATGTTGATTAGGGCCTCTTATGCTGTAGATTCTAGCCCATCCCAAATGGGAAAGTAGTTATGCCTTTCTATTTATAGTAGGCTTTAGGGTAGACCTAACAAATAGATGGGGTATAAATAAAGTTTAACACTAAAATGGAAAAACTTGCTTATTTTAAGCCCAAATTGATTTCTAAAAGTTTTGAAATATTTAATTACTATCTTAAGATATTTTTAGGGTCATTTGGGACCTATCATCCCAATTTTGAAAGTGCATCCCACGGTAGGTCCCGCCCCCAATTTCTAATTTTTTTTTCTTAAAACCCCTATTGAGGTGTAAAGCCATCGGCGTCCACAGCTCCCGACTGCACTCCAATCCAACCGGAAGTCGTCTATCCTCTAAAGGGCTTTAAGGACTCAGAGCCATCTCTCAGTGGCCTCCCCTCACTTGTCCTATCTACTGCTCCCATAATTTCATAGGGCCCCTAGTCCATGACCATCTCCTTGCCGTTCACCCCACCAATGCAGCTCGTGACTCCTCACTCGGTTTCCTCCTTCCAATGTAACTATCTCCAACTCATATCTCATATCTTCATCATTCCTCTTTTTTTTGCATTTGATTTCATTCTTGTTCTGCACATTGAAACCGTGCAGATCTACTAGGCTCTTTGTATCGTAAGCGTACTTATCAAACCCTCATCTCCATCCTTCCTATTTCTCTCCTATTTTTATTTTTGAGTGATTTTGTGTGAATCACTTGTGGGCATTTGTCTTTGGTGTCTCTAGTTGTCTCAGTAATCTTAAAAAATGTTGCTTTTTTATCCTTTTTTTTCAAAATTTGTTCTTTGATTTTTTATCTCTTCAATTGTGGGCTTTGCACATAGTTGGTGAATCAGGATGGTTGCTTGCCATTTGTCAGTTTTGTTTGTATGAAAAAAAAAATTGTTGTATTTGGTTTTGATTTTTGGTAAAGTATAAGTAATGGAGAGTTCTCACCAATTGACTCCTTTATCCATAGTGTTACTTTACCCAATCTGCATGTGGATTAGTGTTACGGGCATGAAGTTGATCCTAATGTTTGCACACGTGATGGCTTGGCTGCACCGCGCAACCAGCACCCTATCTGCCCTTTCACCCAAGTTTATGCATGTACAAAACAAAGCACAACGCAGGGAAAGATAAGGAAAAAGGAGGACCGCCTTCAAAACCTTTTATTTAGTACGCAATTTACACTAACAAAGCCCCTACCTTGCTTCCAAACCTAACACCGACTCAGCTATCTTGCAAACCAGCGACCCTTGGCTAAAAACTGCCTCAAGCCTCGCTGAATTGCTGAGTATGGTGTGCCCCTTGGTTGAGTGCACTCCCAGCAGCTCCTCAAGTCGCCAATGAAGTGTTTGTTGCCCAATAGTCCTCCGGAACTGTGGCCAAAGCTCCTAATCCGACCCTTGCATATTTCTAAGTTCTTTGAATGCTTGAACAAGTTACCTTAAACCAGCCATGATGCCCCCTTTATATAAAGGATTGGTTGCAAGCCTAGTACCACTAGGACTCGCCCAACCTTAGTTATAAATTTGGAATCCCAATCCCTGCCCTATTACAAATAGGAAACCATCCCATATATATGCTCAAAACATATCCAAAAGAGTCCTAACCCAACTATAAGTAAAGTTGAGCCCTCCTTCAAGTCACCCACCTCTCCTAGCACTCCTCAGACTCCTACTCGGGCTAGAAGCCCTTTGATCGCATGCCATCTTGTCTCAGTAGAGTTTTGGCTGCATCCTCTTCTTGCATGGAATCCTTGTCCCGCTAGGATTCGGTCCTCTTGTGCAATCTGACTTGAGCACAACTCCTTGTCCGGGCTTCCTACTTGCATTAGGTCTTCGAGGCGACTCCAAGTCGTGCTAGGAACATGGGATTGAATCAGCAACTATCTTCAGTGTCTCTTCTACTTTAAGTACGAGTTGTCCGTGAGAGTCCCTACCTTCCTAAGAAACAACCTAAGTGATGGTGCTTAGACCTCCATCGAGTCCTACTCTGAGTAGAACTTGGATATGAGTTTGCCAAAGCACCAACACCGTTGTTTCTCAGCTTTCCTTTCGTTGTTAGCCTATTCCGAAGCTAGGGGTCTAACAATTAGCATATATAGAGTGCAAATGTATATGCAAGCCTACTTTCATATTAATGAGTCTTCTTCTATCCGCTATATTTTTAAGTTGCATCATCTTAAGGTTTGTAAGGCACACATAACTTTTGTTTACAATGCACTCTGTTAAAGCTGATCTTTTATGCATTTTTGAAGAATGGGCTTCTGAATTTCTATTACAATGTGATACCAATGAGAGAGAAAAATTGAAATGGGGTATTTTCTCATAGCAACTGTGTTTGTCCGTGTCTGCGACGGACAGACGGGAATGAACAATTGTGATGTCTATCACAAGCAGCAGATGGATGGACACGGCTTTGAAGAGTTAACGGACTGCTACAGACAGGCCTTGTCCATGTTCTTGTCCATCGATGGACACGGCTTTGAAGAGTTAACGGACTGCTACAGACAGGCCTTGTCCATGTTCTTGTCCATCCGTTTACACCCTTACGGCCACCACATTTTCCCCTCCCGCACAAAAACCCCTAATTTTCTCAGTCACGCTTCTTCGGTCCAACCCACAAAAGTTCTTCCCCATCAAGCTTCTTTGCTACCAGCCTACACTTGCTAGAGCTCTATAGGAGCCTAGAAGTTCAAAATGCATTCTTTTAGTTCTTTACTGGATTTGTGGTTGTGGGTAGGTTGGGACAACTAGGTTAGCCGCAGATGGGTGGGGGGAGTTTCAAGAGGAGTAGCAGGAGCTACTCGTGGGGGCAAGACTTGAGTATGACCAAGATCACTATCTGTCCAATTTGGATTTGGGCATCCGGCGCCTCAGCATTATCTACCTCCAAGCACCTTGACGCCGAAGCAGGTGAAGATGAGTACTCCAAGATTGATGACAACTTCACGACTTTGGACCAGGTCATCTGGGTTCTTATTTTTCTTTGTTTGTTTTTCGGTTGGGTTCAATTAGATTTGTATTGACTGTGATAATCATAAGGGTTTAATTGGGTTCATTAGGCTGCGGTTGCTTTTGGCCTGAGATATCTTCTATTGATGATGTCCGAAAGTTTGCGAACATTGATAGTCTAAAAAAGCTAAATTAAAGATAAAAATATAAAAAAATAACTAACTTGAGTTTGATTTCTGAATTCTGAATTATTAAGTTTTGCTAAAGTACACAATATATAGAGAAAATCTAAACTAATCTTAATAACACTAAGAGATAATCTTTAATCTAATTTTAACTAAATAAGGAGTCTAGCTATTACAAATTATAATAGGAATGAAATCTAACCTAAAATAGGAATCTAATCTAATCTAGTCTAATTTAGAATTTTAATCCTAATTCTAATGAATTATGAAGTTTGGACCCAACCTCTAGGGCATGTATAACAATTTCTTACTTGCATAATTGGTGGAAAGTTAATTTTTTGCTACATGTTTTATAGGTTAGGGGTGAACTTGCAAGATCTGGTTTGGAGTCTTCCAATCTAATTTTGGTATTTCTTTCACAAAAAGCAACGAGTGGACAACTATCTTGTGAAATGAATGCTTTGCAATTTTTGTAGATCTTTGTTTTATGTTAATCTATTGATGGGTGTCTAGTATGCTTGTTGTTTTATGTAAATTTCTTAATGGGTTTCTACCATGTTCTATTGATAATTGCTAATAGAAAAGTATTTATTGTCACACACCACTCTTGAGATAAACCCGGTCCAAGGATAAAGCTGCACGCAGTGCGACAAAGTATAGTTGAATTGCGGAAGACTTAACTCATCCTTAGGTAAAACACTACAGAGTTGTGTATGTATACTTTGTACAAAAACAAAATGGATTACTAATTAAATATTAGTTGACACACATACCCACATACTTAGTCATAAATAGCCCACACATGGTTAAATTATAAGTCTAAGCCCACAATGGCTAATAAGAATCTAAGCCAACATTAGCTAATAAAGTGCGAAGTTGTGTCTAAAATATAATCTCAACAGGACATGTAATCAACTATCATAATCAAGACATCTCTATAAAATTCATCCCCTCAATGGTCAACGTCTTCCCCATGTTTTACAAAGAGCCTGTCCAAGCAATATGCACGGCACGACATGCAGCCCCGAAATAAAACACAAACAATAAAGGGTGAGCCACAAGCTCAGCAAGGGTTTTAATAAGGAAAGTAAATTCATAATGACAACTCAAGGCATAATCATGTAATACTTATCACATAAGCAACCCCAATGCCTATTCATCATGAGATCAACACATAAACCAGTGCATTCATGTCATAATTTTCAATCTAGAAGCATCTACTTAAAGCACATGCATGTCATGCTATCTATAACATATTTCATCAACGCATACTCATGCCACTTGGATATCATGCAATATGTAATATATCTTATAAACACATATTCATACTACCTGCATATTATGATATATATAATATATTTTATCATCGCATAGCTATGTGACCTGCATATTATGCTATAACCCACATTATCTCATCATCACATGTTCATGCCACTTGGGCATCATGGGTTCAAACATATCTTATAACACATAGACACATCATGTGTAAAACATGTGAACTCATTATCATAATCACATCCTGCATGAATCATTTCTCAACATAAACATATAACGCATATCTATGTCTCAATGAAACATTCACCCCACAACATCAAGTGTAGCAATCACACACCATCCTGTATATCCATGTAAATCATACCATAACCACATTTGTAACATAAGCTCCATTATTCCTACACAACCCGTGTCAATGAGCATTATCTCTCATACATATGCAACAATAAATAGTGAACATCTCAAAATTTAGAAAAATAAACCTATTCATCAAGGTCGAAAGCTCGAGCAAACTACTCATCAAGGTAAAAAACATTGAGTAAATTGTTCATCAAGGCCCAAGCCCCAAGTGCACCTGCTCATTAAGACCAAAGTCCCAAGCAAACTACTCATCGAGATTGAAGTCCCGAGCAAACTACTCATCGAGATTGAAGTCCTGAGCAAACTACTCATCAAGAGTGAAATCCCGAGCAAATTGGTAAGCCGGTGCACACAGATATACCATCCTGGATTCTCATAGTCTAGATAACTCATTAAATAACTTATTATAACATTATGCTCTTCTCAACCCAGGGAGGTACCAAGTTCTCAAAGGAATTGAAAACGAAATCATGGCCTTTTGGACCCAAAACCAATTCAATAAGCCTTTGAATGATTTAATCCAACATCCATTGTCATCCAATTTCATCTAATCGATCAATCATAGATAATCATGATAAATCTTTTTTAATAAATCATTTTCATGATGCATGCCACATGGTACATGTATGAGTAAATGCCAAATGAGTATAAGTATAATTAAACATGCTCAAATTAGTCTGCATGTGTATAAAATATAATACACTATGTCCAATAACATCATAAGCATCTACACAAATGTGTACATAAGTGGTAGTGTTCAAGCCTAAGCTAAGACATATGAAACATAAAGAAGATAAAATCAAGGTTGCATATGCAAGCATCCATAATTTTATCATAGTCCTAACCTACTGGTATCATGAAATAAATGTGATGAAAACCTCGATAAGAACAAGTATTATGTCATGCAAGACTTAGACAAGTATATACATCAACATACTTAAACTAGAATATAGGAACATGATTCACTTAAAATTAATATAACATATGTAAACATATATATACATTATCATGGTTAAACCTACTAGAATTGAGAAGTAATTATGAAGTAGTCATCAAACATGAGCTTACGACAAGAAGAATATTATGTAAAAAATAAACAAATATAGCCTAAATCATGCTGGAGCTAAATCATACATCTTAAGTTTGTCCTCATGCAATCATAACAACATTTGTAAGTAATAATAACTCATTTTATTATAAGGAGTTGGGTCTAAGAGAAGAAAACAAAAAATGGCCAAAATCACAAAATTTGTTGTTTGGCCGTTCGACTATGAGTCCATTTGATCGGCCTGATATGCCATTTGAATGCCCATAACTGTTCAATGTTTGCCCATTTCCCGGTTTGTCTTAAACCATCCGAAATTGAAATAAAAAACACCCAAAAATTCATAATAAATTCCAAAATCACCATAGAACTTCATGATATCAAAATACAACCCTATAATATGATAGATCTAATCATTCTCATGCTTAATCACAATAAAATAGGCATAAATCACATGCTTTTAACAAATCACCAATAAAGCACAAAATGAAGCAATAATCCACTTAAACCTTCAAACATGGAATCCAATGCATAAAACTACACGAAATGAGATCCCTTTACCTCTATGTCGTCTTTGAATCAATGAAGAAGCTTCACTCCTAAAGAAATCCTACCCAAAATTATGGTTTTAGTTATTACTTAATTAAAAATAACTGATAAGCTTAAATGAACTTGGAAATAGGTAGATCTATGATTTTCTTTAGTTAAGAACGAAAATAACTCATCTAGGGTTTGAAATCAAAATTAAAAATAGTATTTTTAATGGAAGAAATCAAGAATCCATTTTGAAAAAGTAAAGATAAGAAGGATTAAGAGTAAAATCAAAAGATATGGGGTTATTAGGGCTAAAAACTCACCTAAATCAAATTTTCCTCTTTGGGAAATGGGGGTGGAGCACCCTCCTTCTCTTCTAACACAGCTCTTCCCCATTTGGGTAATGGGCAAAGGTTTTTCTTTAAATAGTAAGTATTGGGATATGTTTGCAAACTATTGGGCTGTAAATATATGGTAAAATGCCCTATGTGGCTAATTAGGGTTATTTTAGGGCTAAAATGAGTTTAATCATCCCAAAACTTATTGAAATAAAATAATTAAAGTTTAGGGTCATGTGGGTCACAAGTCGTCCAATCATGGACGTGGGGCCAACTGTGGGGTCCACATTCTTAATTTAGGAAAAATTATAATAAAATCCATCATTGGAGCACTGTATGTTTGAGAGTTTTATGGGAAAATTTTACCGCATAACTTACTTAATTTAAACTTGAATTTTAAGCAAAGCTAATTTGATAGCCTTATGACTTTGAGACCCGAGTGTTTTGACGGATCAAATTCCATGTTTGAGCTAGCCAAAAATAAGTTTGCTGAACATTTCTCATGCCTTTACATGTGTGGGTGGTATATTTTAGCCTAGACGTCTGATGCTATGTTGAGGGCGATGTATATTTTCCATTTGATCTATGTGTTGTATTAAGCTCAGACGATCCATGCTCTATTTAGTGCATTGCATGGTTCTTCCCAAGAGTGGCGTTAAATGATTCTGCCCAATAGTGACATTGGCACTATAAGACCCCTAAAGTGTGGACAATTGTAATACCCCTAATGTGTGGGCTCTTATGTTTGCGTGCTCAAGTAAGAAGTATCATGAAACTGATCATACCTGTTTGATCCTATGCCCCATGAGAATTGGTGTGTCATGCCTTCAAAAAGGTCTATGGTGTCTAGTCACTCCATGAAGATTAAGGTGATGCCCAAGTGACATTCTTTTCCATTTCAAAATTGGATCTTATTAATTATAATGAATTTCACTTGTCAATGGCATGTGTACAATTGTTTGAGTGAGTGTATATGTTTATAAGTATATGTAAGTTTCTAAGTCATACTCTACGAGTAAGGTCATACGAATAAGATTGTACAAGTAAGGTTGTACGAGTAAGATTGTACGAATTAGGTCATACGAGTAAGATTGTACGAGAAGGTTGTATGAGCAAGATTGCACGAGTAAGGTCATATGCGTATGTGTAAGATTGGTTTGATGGTATATTTTTTGCACGATTGTATTCGTATGTTCATGATTATTATATGCATGCATCCTGCTTCATGTTTGAGTTGCATTAATGCACCTATGTATGAACTTTCTGAGTTCACTATTTAGAACTCCTCTACTAGTTATTTTACTATTGCATATGAAAATACTCATTTACCCTTTTTTTAGGTCTGATGGTTTGGAGGCTTTTGCAGGTTTATATAGGAGAGCTCCTAGAGATGGATGTTAACATCTGTGGTGGACTGATTTTATTTGAGTCAAGTATATCCTTAACTCACTGCAAGTATTATTTTGTACCACAATTGATGTATTGGGTGAGATGGGAATTATGGTGTTATGCTTTCTAGACTTATAATTTGGATTAGTCTATGGACTATTATGAGACTTACACTTAGGGAAGCCTGGGAGAGATTTGTATTTAAAATCTTTGATCATATCATGTTTTTATTACATTGTTTTCAAGTAGCACCTAAGGATGTTTAGTTTGGCCATACGATATTTGATCAAATGAGCAAAAATTTGTGTGAGAAAAATTAATATGTGATGCTTTAAATTATAAACTACTTTTATAGTTTTTGTATTTCATCATTTTTCTCGATTTACAGCCATTATGTCGCAAACAAGTTTATGAAATTTAAGAAAATGTAATGAAAAATATTAGGTATTACAGATATATAATAAATTTCAAGAATCTTTATGTCTTAAAATTTAATAAATGATGACGGTGATGATTATCTATGTCCTATCCCTCCTTTATGAGGATGGGACCATATTTGGTAAATGATTAAGAGTATAGACTTTGGCTATCAGACTCATCACAACATTGCAAATGTTTTGATCAATTGCCTTGCTTTAGTTTGTGAAATTACAGAAATTATGTCAAGAAACATCCCTTTACACAAGAAGGAAATAATGTTTTCTCTTGTAGCGCTTACAAAAATACCTTCACAATATAAGGCAATAGTGGAGCTTAAACTAATGTGTATTCCAATATACTTGTTCCTTGTTCCATGAACAAGTATATTGGAATACACATTACTGAACCAAACGATTAGAATAAGATAAAAAAATTAGTAATCAGACTCTTCAGACCACCTTCCTTCCTCCTCTTTCTCCTCCCCATCTCCTCCCGCCCCCTACCTCAGGACATCCCACACATGCCCTTCCATCTTTCAGCCTCCCTCCCTATTTTTTAATTGCCTCTACGTTCATGGTTGCCGGCATGGTGCTTTGTTGAGTTATGAATACTTTTTTGAAATTTTGTTGGTTGCCTTTTCGTGTTAGGGTTCTAGCATATCCCAAGAGTTTTTACCGGTCTCTATTCTTGTTGGGCGTGCCCCATTTGCTCTAGCGGATGGGTAGAGGTCCAGCGGTTCGATGGTCGATGACTTACGCAATGTTAGGTGTGTGCTCCTTTTTCTATTGTGTCACATGTGGTCCATCTGAGGTGGCAATAGTTTCTTTGCTCATGGTGGCTATAGTTTGTCTTTACAAGGGTTTGTCTGCCCGAGGTGGTAGTGGCTTTCTTCTCCCTCCATGTATTAATTTTCTAAATTAGAAAATCAAAATAACCAAGACCAGTTCATTTGATTTTCTAATCTAATACATTAGACCACTTACTAACCATGTTTATTTTAGTGATTTTTCTCTAAAAATCTCTAGGTCACCAATTACAAAACTAAGCAACGATCACAAGGCATAACATTTCGACTTGGCTCGAACTCGAGCTTGAGATTGAAGTTTCAAACTCAATCTTGAACACTTTAAAACTTGACAATAATTGGATCGTTAACTATGACTTCCCCAAAACCCTAAAAAACACCACACTTACTCCTAAAAACTTGCACTACCAAGGATGTTGAGTAAATAAATATACTAAGTGGGATTGCAAAAATCAAAAAAAGAAACCCGTGAATAATTTAATAAAAGTCTAGCCAAGTCACACTTACCTTTAAAACTCAACATTAGACTCAGAAAAAAAGGAACCAAACATTAAAAGGATCTCTAAACATAGTAGTCTCATCTAGGAGTGTCCTAACTAGATATTAAACTATTACAAGCTTTGCTTCAACCTTTGCGTAAAGTTATTCGCTGCTCCTTCCGCATCATGAGGTAACGGGTCACATAGGCTCTTGGGCCCAAGTGGTTGAGATCTTGACTTTCATGATAATTACAACCTCCTGTATTGCACTTTACTAGTCTATTCATCGTTGAATGATATAGTATGTTTGGAGCTAACTCCTTGGCCAGGGGGAGCAACTTTACATATAAACTCTCATTTTTTGAGAGCTGAAAGACCATAATTTTGTTGAACACCATATCCTTCCGTCTATGTGGATAAATGAATCACTTTTAGAGCCAAGTAGACACTAGGATCTTTGTCCCTAAGTGTTGAAATGTAATGATTAAAGGGTGGTTATCTATCACAAGGATGCACACATACATTAGGGCTTACTTACCACAACATAACACATGCTTAACATCATCCATTAATGCATCTAAATGTAAGGAAAATTATGCTATTATATTACTCATAAATAACATAAATATTACTATAAATCATGCTTAAAATCCTGTGTATTAATGTGGCATCAGTAACTTTATAGATGTGTCAACCAGGGCATCAATGACTATCGATGTCACGTCGATGTGTAGAACCCTTACCAACATTAGGTTGGCTGTAGGAGCCTACCATACCGATGCCACACCGATGCATAAATTTCACTGGCGATAACTAGTTAACTACCAATGCTCTAAGTGTGTCAGTGTCAGCACTGTTTTTCTTCTTCTCTTCATCGATAGAATCTTCGATTTGATGCATGTTTAGGCTCAGCTTGCTTAGGTTCAAGTTGGAAAGGGTATTTTAGAAAATTATTAACATAAGAGAAAGAAATTAGTGACCTTAGTGGAAGAGAAGGGGACTTGTTAAGAATAATTGGAAATGATAAACTAAAATTGAGAATTTTCATTTTAGGAAGGACCCCTAGAGGAAGACAGGGATATAGTAGAGAACAAACTATTAGATGAAACAAACGGACCGTGTGTTAATAGAATTTTAACGCCGATTGCATCGAGATATTGCCCACAAACTATACAAGCCCACAATTGTCGCCACATTATTTGGAACGGAAAAGTCATATCTTTTGGTTTGCCAATCAGTTCATAGATGCGTCTTGTGGTATAAAATTTTTTAAGGTGTAACAACCGGTGTCTCTATCAGACTCATTGGGCCACTTCTGCCTCTAATTAATTGCTACAAGATAATCATCGGGCTGAATTGTTATCTTCAGAAAAATAGATACGTACACATAAGTGAAATAAAGATTAGGCCCTTGATTAGAGGCAAAATTGATATACATCACATTATGCAGAAGATAGCAACCATGAAATACACACTAAAAGTGACTTTTATTAAAGTAGGTAAATGATAATGTGCAGCAAGTTGATAAGCATGCATGTTCATGACTGACCCAATTGAACAGTTTTAGGTAGCACTATAAGAGATTCGTTTGAAGTCAATTGAACTGTTATGTTATAAGAGATATTCACCTAGTTAGCTTTTCCACCAACGCCCCCGATTCCTTTGTTTAAATAGAGCCGAACATAACAGTTCTCTTAAGTTCTGAGCTCATATTGGCCTTTAGTATGTTTTAAGGGCAGATTCATAAGATGATTATCATTTTTCGGATGAAATATGCGACGTATATGCCCGAGCCATGAACTGCTTGTCTTGCTCTCGCCTCAACGAAGACATAAGGCTCGTATATAAATAATTGGGTATGGGTTCAATGCATCATGGCGAACAATGCCGCAAGTGGTTCTACACATGAGCATGCCAAACATCAATATCCATATCTATATATATTATATTAAAAGTAAAATGGGCGGCCAAAATTTTTTTGTTTTGACATATTTACCCATATATATTAATGAAAATCTTAGTTAATAATTAGGGATAAAAAACTAATTTATAATAAATAATATTATTAGTGAATAATTAGGTAAAAATCTATACTATATTAAAGTAAAAGTGGGGCCGGAAATTTTTTTGTGTTGACTTATTAGCGCATATATATTAATGACAATCTTAGTTAATAATTAGGAATATAAAATAATTTATAAAAAATGATAATAAGTAACATCTATAATGAATTATATGTATATAGTTTTACTTGCTTTTAAGTCCAACTCAACATCCAAAGTTCTACTACATGAGGTTGAGAATCATAGGTTTTGTGGGTTTTCGTCAAACAAACTAACCTAAAGTATTATTAAAGTGAAAAAGGGGCACATAGTTTTTCATTGAAGTCCTAAATTATTCTTGATACATTAAATTTTAGACCTTAATACATTAAGCTTTTTTTAATTTTGCAAAAGTAAGTGTTTAAAAAATGTGTGGTTCATAAGCTCTTGTTGTGTATCCACATCAAAGGAAAGGAGGTCCATCATACTTTCCACGGATTGGTTAAGGTAAGATTCTTATTGTTGAAAGATTCCTTTAACCATCAATAGCAATAAGTAGATTCTTGCATATTTAAGTTCACTGGGGCAAAACATATATTCTAAATAAAATATATAAATATCAAAATCTTAGCAAAAATAAATATACTTAATAAAAGTTGCAAATCTCGTGAGTTGATAAAAAACAAAGTTACTAAATATTTAGCGCCATAATTGGATACTAATAAGCATGACTAATAGAGAGTTGTTGGAATTGTTATGCATTTTGTAAAAAATTCAAGATTCTCTTAGAGGCAATTATATATGTAAATTAACAAGGACCAGGGATGAAAGAAAGTGTCCCTGGAGTTAAAATTTGAATTGAACACACCCTGAGTGAGTGATGTAGTTAGACAAACTCAAGACGTGTATGGGTTTCTGTGCAAGGGGAGGAACAAAGACAATAAAAAATAGGGCATAAGGAGAGTGAGACAACTAGAAATGTTAAGGTTGTCACACAACATTATGCCATGATGTCTTGATCGTATGTGTGGCCTCATGCCTTGGCCTCACCTCACAGTGAGCTACTTAAGATTGTGAGCCCATGTTCTTGTCTTTATTACAATGGAAATTACTAGTTTTGATTATGAATTACAAGTGTGGGCACGCCTTCTCAGGTCAAAATGCTATAATGCACATATATATCATATCACATGCGCTAGTTGGTCAACAAAGAATAACATATCTTTTTTTGTTATAGGATTTTTGGTAAGAAGATGATAATAAGCATGGGCAATATAGATAGTGATAGGCTTTGTATAAAGTGTTTTGCCACCAACTAATTAAAAAGATTGTGTCATCGGAGTGTTAGTCACCACATTTGGTGTGGAGAATGAACCAAATAATTAAAAAAAAATTATAGATAAATGAGGGTTATTAATACTTATACTAGCATTTAATAGTTGACTCCCAATTGAATAGTTAATAGTGAAATATTATATATAGAATGATTTCTATTTAATCTATGAGATTTATGTTATAAAAAATTTGTAGATTATCATTCTAACATAGGCAAAAAGGAAAAAGTTTCTACGTTTCTATTGTGTCGATGTGAAAATATTATAGTTACTTAATATGAAATTAAAATTTTTATAAATAAAAGTGTCATAGATAGTTTTCTAGAGAAGGGCCAGCTACAACTCACTATGCCGTTTGATCATGGTATGATTTGATGGCTCACTTCCTAGACCTATAGTGAGCAGGAACAAATTTTTTAAGAAACGATATATTGCATACCTGTGAGCTAATAGAAATTATTAAATAAATATATAATTCTTTGTGAGAAATAAATATATAATTTAATGTATGAGATGTGTGCCTTATTGAACTATATGTTTATATAGTTGTGACCTTATAGTAAATATAGTATTTTTGGACAAAACCTAGTGATATTGGTATAATGTGGTAAAAATATTTGTAAAGTGTTTTATGTTTGGTATTTAGGATTTTGCCAAAATGGCCCTAGGATACAATGTATTGCACAAAATGTCTCGTATTATCACGTAATACACAAAATGGCCATATCCACCTGTAAACCTTCATACATGTTGCATGAATTGTCAAAAATACCGGCTTTCTATTTTCTTCTTTGTAACTCACCAATCCACTACTTTTCATTTTTAGAGATCGATCCAACTTCAACTCCGCCACCACTAGCTCCGCCTCCGCCACCTCTGCTATTGACTGCCGCCACTACTACTAACTTCGTCATCTTCGATATCGATTCCACTTCATCCAACTTTGTCTTTACCTCCTCCTCCATTGTTGCCTTCTCCTCCTCCACCGTCACCTTCTCTAGCACCACCCTTTTGCCACCATCTCCTCCTTCTCCTCCCCCTACCTCCTCTCCTCCATTGTCTCTCCTCCTACTCTCCCTCCTCTTTGTCCTCCTCCCCTCTTCCCTATCCTCCTCAATCACCTCCTCTTCCTCTCTACCGGAATCTAACAATACCGGTTGTGAAGTTGCATGTTCAATTTTTTATTTTATTTATTTAATTTGTTAAGCTAATTTATTTTAAATAGTTAGGGAAATATTGTCACTCATAATGTCATCTTATATCTCCTTTATAATAATAAATCTGACTGTTGGTTGTCGACTATCAATTGTCAGTATGAGGTTTTGTTTAGCGTTGAAGAAAACTAAGAATCAAGTGAAAATAAAACTCCCTCTATTTTTTAAGTAGTTTAACATGTTTATGAGTTAAGTTTTTAAAATTTGAATTTATAGAGAAAAAAATAAATTCTTAATAGCTCTGTCGATTAGTTTGTGACTAGTCTTGTTAAATTCCAGGAAGAGGAGGCGACTAAGGAGGAAAAAGGGAGGAGGATAGAGAAGAGGAGACACTACAACAAAAAGGACTATTAGTGATGCATTTATGCATCGCTAATAGTCTCATAAGCGTCACTAATGGCTATTAGCGACATATACTAAACATCACTATAAGCGTAAAAAAAAGTGTTGTCGCTATTACCAATTCGCGATGTATAACAAAAAACGTCGCTAATAAAGCATATTAGCGACATATAAATATGCGTCACTAATAATAACTTATTGGCGAGGTATATTTAATAACATCGCTAATGATAAGCTATTAGCGACGCTTTCTATACATCACTAATAAAAAAATAATTTTTAAAAAAAATTAAAAAAAATAAATTATTAACAACATATAATATAAGCGTCGCAAATTAGGTATTATTAGCGATGCTTATTTATATGTCACTAATAGAAATAGTATTTTTATAAAAATATAAAATAACTTATTAGCTACGTATGGCTAAAGCATCTCTAATAAGTCATTATTAGCGACACTTTCTATATGTCCCTAATAATTATTTTAAAAAAAATTAAACAGGGCCACTATTTAAATGTTGCTAATAATATTTTTTTTTTTAAATCCCAGGTGGGCCTGGTGGCCCAGTGAGGAAGGGCCAGAGGATGACACTGTGCAGTAATCCGGAGCCCTGGCTCTGCCCCCTCCTTTAAAAATCAAAGGAGGAAGAGGGGGTGCCAACTGGGGGAGGGGACCAACAGGGGGGGGGAAACAGGGTGTAGCGAGGGAGGGCCCCCCCCCGCTGGCCCCTCCCCTGCTGCCCCCCACCTCTCCCCTCCTCGGTGGCCCCCTCCCCATGCTGCCTCCCCACCCCTGATGGCCCCCCTAGCAGCCCTCGCCTCCCCCCACGCATGCCCCCCCCACCCCCTCCCAATTGCTGGGCCCCTCCCCCTCCTGCTGGCCCCCTCCGTCCCCTTGATCCCCCCCACCCTGTTGGGCCCCTCCCTCCCCTATTGGCCTAGAGGGAGGGGAGGGGGGGCAGCAGTTACGGGGCGATTGGAGCAAGAGGGAGGGGGCATGGCAGGATGGCGCCGCCGTCCTTCGGTCCCCCTCTCGCCAGCTCTGCCCCATCCCTCCAGCCCCCATCCTCTGAAAATCAGAGGAGGGGGCCCAGAGCAAAGAGAGAAGGGGGACCAAAGTAGGCGGAGAGGCGGGGTGGAGAAGGGGAAGGGGGGACCGGAGGGAGTGGGGGGTGGAGGACAGCAGCACCGGAGGGGGCCTCAGGTCCTCGTGGAGAGGGGTGGACAAGAGAAGAGAAGGGGACTGGGAGGGGCGACGGGGCACCATAGGGAGTGGTGGGCCGGAGGACGGCGGGGCATGGACGGTAGGGTGGCACGGCGGTGGAGGTGATGGGTAGGCATGGCAGCGGGCGATGGGAGGCGGGGCACAAGGCGATTTCAATAAGGGGTGACCGTTTATAATTAAACCCTATGTAAGTGTACAAGGTAATTGTACTAGGATAAGTATTTAAGGGTTGTCGAACCTCAGGGACGGATGGATTATCACTAAATTTAAAGAGGAATTTGCTGATTAAAAACTAAAACAAACTTAAACTTAAATTAAGCAAAAGAAAGATATCAACTAATTTAAAATAAGAGATTAATATGATGGAAATTACTTAGGAAATTGAATCCACTATAGAACCATAACAATTCCTTAACTTTTAATCTAAATCTAGTGTGAATATGAACAAGTATTCTCAGCTACAAGCTAGAATTACTTCAAAAAGAATTATTAATTAACTTCCATGGCATTAACTATCTTCGACAATAGCACGAATCATCTACACTAAACTAGCTATAGGCATGACCTGTCTAATCTTAGTATAACTCATCTAAGTCATTAATTATCTGAACATTAAAACTATTGTATGACTATCTCATCTAAATCACAGAAATTAGAATCGATGCAAATATCAAAACCATATCAATCTATCATCTACAAGACAATAAATCAACATAGACTTGAATAAACATGAAAAGCTCTTCCATTAAAAAGGAAATCCATATCATACAATTGTCATCATTCACAACTGAGATCTAAATTAAAAAGAAAAGAAACTGAAACTTATCTATTGCTTCATCAACTCCTAAGTAAAAGAAAAGTCTAGCCTTCCATGGTAGAAGAAAGCACTTGAATCTCCATTGAAAGCTTTGAGTTCTCTTCCATCTTCTTCTTCCCTTTTCTCTTCCTAAAATCTATTGGAATCCTCCAATTTTAAGAAAAATATGTCTTTTTATAGGCATAAGATCCATAGGAAGAAGTCCAATATGAAAAGGATTGGAATTTGGGTCAAACGAGGAAACTGCACGTTATGCCGATCGATCGCCCTGCATGCCCGATTGATCGGCTACACTATTTTTTTTGTCTGAATTCACATTATCCCGATCGATCGCCCTGCATGCCCGATCGATCGGCTACAGTGTTTCTGCATTCCTGGACAGTTCATATTCTGTTCATTAAGCTTTCCTTCGTGTTGATATTAATTTCTAACTTGTTTATAACTCCGAAAAGTCGTCCAAATCACTTTAAAGCATGTGAAGACTATTTTTAATCATTTCAAACATCGTCTAAGTACTTCGATAAGCGCACTTTACCTACAAAATATAAAATACCATATTTTAGACATGTAGAATAGAATTAAAATTCCAACTTTGTTTAAATACACATCTAAACTACTAATAACTACAAAATTATTAATAATTAAACTAAAATACTAATATCTATTTTAAACTAAATAAACTATAAATAACACTAAATTAACCTAATCTATACTAGCAAATAAGGTAACAAGACATATAAAATAGATATAGATTTTATACTTATCAAATACCCCCAAACCTATATTTTGCTAGTCCTCGAGCAAAACAAAAATAAAATAAAATAACTAATCTAAAAATAAATAAATAAATAAAAGCCACTTTCGTAGGGAATCACGATTGAATTTAGCATATGCAACAAGCCTTTAAACCCCTAGGTGTCCCTAGTTGGACGAGTTGTGTCTCGTGAGGGTTTGCAGTAATGATACCCACAAACATCAAAACCTATGAAAAAATAAAACAACAAACAAGAAAACAAAAATCTGAAAAATAATTTTCTCTTAAAAACACATAACTATTTTTAAAAAGAACCAACCACAAATACTTGAAACAAGTAAACAATTAAGATCTGATCACTTTCAAGTAAGGAATAATCCATTCTATAACCCCATCTTAAAAATTATTGTGCAACTACATATATACATTTTAAAAACATAAAGTGTAGAAACTTTGTAGTCATACAATTTCATTCTTTATTAACAAGCATATCTTATGTGACCCATTAACCAAGCTCATTAAAGTTCACTAACTCAAAAATATAACAATGACAATCTTTCATCTTTAACATCTCATAATAAACCCTCATGTAATAGCCTTCAAATTTCAATTAAATTTAGGGAATAAGAGCATAATATAGTTCAAAATATGACTTGTGTAATACTTAGTTCTATTAAGCTTTCTAAATAGTTCATATAACAAGCGTTAGGCCAGTGTCCCTAATCCAGTTGGCTCAAGGCACTAGGTGTTGAAACACCCCGAGGCTTAATAACTCGAACTATAAAGGCTACAGAACTAAGCAAGTTATAAAAGAATTTATCTCAACTTTTTACCTTTTGACGCGATCCCTTATACTTGCCTAGGCACAAGGTCCGGTTACTCAGTAAAAAGAGAAACAAACCTTTACTTTTTTTTTTCATTCAATCTATTTTTTTTTTAATTCTTTTTTTTTTCATCTTTTTTTCTATACACACTTATCCCATTTTTTTTGAATAAAAGCTAAGCATAAAAATCTATCATAAAATATTAAAAATTACTCAATTGCCAAGTTTTCAAAAATATGTGCTCAGTTAAAGATATCCCACTAAGATTACAAGTAATAAATCATAAAATTATATTCCTACAAGTTTCATGTGTGTGAAATGTGATTTAAAAATATAAGCACAATTATCCAAGATAATGAAAATAAAATAGAAATTACTCACTTAAACATTTTCATCACTTAATTAATTACTTGAACTTTCTTCATGAAATTGATCTATTTAAAAACAGACATATACTTTTAAAAGAAAATAAGCAATAAAACCCACTTAAAAGTAAAAAAAATAAATAATGAAAAAAATACTCTAAAATATCCAAAAAAAAAATAAGAAATCAAAATATCTTTCTACACCCCCTAACCTAAACCGAACATTGTCCTCAATGTTAAAGAAAATATATACTACAATGACAAGAATAAGTAAGAGAGGGAAAGAAAGATATCACCTGAAAGCATAACTAATCCACTAATCTGAAAATGAAGTACATAGGATTGAAGAAAACATGAGAAACATATAGGTAAAGAGCAATTTCCAAACCTAAAGTATTATATCTCATAAAAAGAAGAAAAACTATAATAAGAAAAAAAAACTGAGAAAATAAGTAAATAAAGCCTAAATGAAGCAAAGAAAATAAACAAAAGGAAGGAAAAAAATATCAAAAACATGGGTTGCCTCCCAAGAAGCGCTAAGTTTATTATCTTTAGTCAGACATTGCCAACATTCGCAAATATATCCGAGCGGCTGGTAGATATTAGCATTGGCTTTTCTCTTAAGTCTCCAAAAAGATGATGTAGAAAAATTAGAAGGCATGACTTGATTATGGGCTGATGCTACAAAAGATGGACCTCTATCATAAGCATCAAATCTAAAATTGTCTACCATAAAACATTCAGCATTAGAAGTTGCAGGCAAATGGTTAGACACATCAAAAACATTTAGTTGCACTTTCATGTTCCCAAAAGTCATCTCCATTACCCCCGTCCTACAATTTATGGATGCATTAGCTGTGGCAAGAAAAGGACGACCTAGAATGATAGGAATCTGAAATGTGGGGTTGGCACCGGTTTCCATATCTAAGACAATAAAATCAACAGGGAAAAAGAACCGGTCAACTTTTACTAAGACATCCTCAATGACTCCTTGAGGCTTACGCACAGAATGGTCGGCTAGCTGCAAGGTAACTAATGTAGGCTGCAATTCACCTAACCCTAGATTCTCATACACCGAGTAAGGGAGTAGATTGATACTCGCACCAAGGTCAAGGAGGGCTCTATGGATGGAGTGATCACCTATGACATAAGAAATAGTGGGTACTCCAGGGTCCTTATACTTAGGTGGGGTGTCAAACTTCAAAAGAGAGCTTACTTGCTTAGTGAGAAAGACCTTCTTAGACACATGGGTCTTGGATTTACGCTTTTAAGTGCATAGGTCTTTGAGGAACTTAGCATAAGCAGGGACTTGCTTAATGGCATCTAAGAGGTGGAGATTAATTTTGACTTGTTTAAAAATCTCAACAATATCATCCATCTTAGCTGTGCTTTTTCTAAATGGTGGGGCCAGGTCAAGACACTGAGGAAATGGTGCCCTAGGGATATAAGATCCATCGGAAGAGGTTTTAGACTGTGGCTTTAAGGAAGGGGAAGGAGATACAAACTCCTTCTCATGTGGTGCACTAACTTCTACTTGAGGTTCATTAGGGGCTGCCTCCTCTAACTCCTCACTCCTATCATCTGTCACTGGTGTCCCCCCAACACTCTTGTCAACAATCCTCCCACTCCTAAGGGTCATTATGGAATTAACTTGTTCATTAGAGGGAGGAGCTCCCTCTACCTGAAATTGACCTTTAGGGTTTGGTAGGGGTTGACTTGGCAACGTCCCCATCTCTCTCTTGTTAATAACATTAGCTAGTTGTCTAATTTGGGCTTCTAACTTTGCTATACATTGTGTGTGAGAGTGTAAGAGTTGGGATTGAGATTGAAGGCCTTGCAAGGCACTCAAGACCTTTTCTTCAAAACTTGGACTCCTATTGGGTTGGACATATGGAAGTTGCACTTGAGGTTTGTGGATATGGGCTGGTAGGACTTGGAATGGGGGCCTAGGGGGTTGGTTACCCATAACCTCTTAGTTTTGTAGCTGCCAAGAAAAGTTAGGATGATTCCCCCACCCAGGGTTATATGTATTTGAAAATGGATTGTTCTCAGCCCTAGGGAAGGATTGGGTAGCATTCACATGGTCTTGGACAAGCTCAGGAAATTGAGAGGCAGAGGGGCACTCAATGATAGTATGGGCTGGGCTAAGGCATATTGTGCATGCATCTTGAGTGAAAGGAGTGGGCTGATGTGTTGAAGTCATAAGAAGGTCCAGCTTCCTACTCAAAATATCAACTTTGGAGGAGAGGTCTAATGGGTTTTTGACTTCATACAAGCCACCCCTAGAGGGGGCATTGTTCAAGGTAGATAATCCACTCTCATTTCTATTCAACGCAGCATGTTGAACAGAATTTTCACTCAAGTCCTCAAAAAGTTTCCATGCCTCATTTTCATTTTTTAGCAAAAAGGTACCCCCACAACTTGCATCAACAAGATGACGGTTTTGTTTAGTAAGACCCTCATAAAAACGTTGCACTAATTGCCACTTAGGGACAGCATGATGAGGACACCTCCTAAGAAAGTCCTTAAGTCTATCCCAACTCTCATGGAACTGTTCAGTGGGAAGTTGGGCAAAAGTGGTTATGGCCTTTCTCATTTGGTTGGTCTTACCTATGGGGAAGTACTTTTTAAGGAACTCTTGTTGCATTTGGGCCCATGTTGTGATAATGTTGGGCTCTAATGAGTGAAGTCATTCCTTAGCCTTATCTTTCAATGTGAAAGGAAAAAGGCGAAGTTTAACAGCTTCATCGGTTAAATTTGAGAGCTTAAAAGTTGTGCATAGTTCTAAAAAGTCATCTAGGTGCCTATACGGGTTTTCATTATTAAGCCCATAAAAGGATGGAAGCATTTGAATAACATTGGGCTTAATTTCATAATTTTGAGCAGAGACCGCTGGCAACCTAATGCATGAAGGAGAGGTGTACTCATTGGGAGTGTAATACTCCCTTAGAGCTTTAAGTGGTGCATCTACTAACTGATGTTCAGCCATTATGGGACTAGAAGTAGTGTGGGTAGAGGAATTGGTGGGAGAGTTTGGGGGTGTAGGGATGTAGGTCGAGGGCAACTCAGCTCTCCTAGATGTCCGCTCAGGCTCAGGGTCAAATGGTACTAATCGGGGGAGTAAGGAGCGACGACCACGCATACACCACAAACACACCACACAATTTTAAATGTAAAAAGGGGAATAACAAGCAAAAACTAACTAAAAATAAATCAAAATAAAGAGAAAAATGATCTTGCAAACCAAAGAGAAGCACTATGCTTGTCGATATCCACTTGTGGCCACAAGTGTAGAGAGCACGATGTTCAACTCAGCCTACAAGATCAAATTAAAAGAATGTAAGAGACTAAGAATTAACCTAAAAACTAAAGTAAACTAAATCTAAATTAGATAGAATTATCCTAATACTAATTTAGCAACAAATCAACACCGTGCCCGGCAACGGCGCCAAAAACTTGATCGTTTATAATTAAACCCTTTGCAAGTGTACAAGGTAATTGTATTAGGATAAGTATTTAAGGGTTATCGAACCTCAGGGATGGATGGATTATCACTAAATTTAAAGAGGAATTTGCTGATTAAAAACTAAAACAAACTTAAACTTAAATTAAGCAAAAGAAAGATATCAACTAATTTAAAATAAGAGATTAATATGATGGAAATTACTTAGGAAATTGAATCCACTATAGAACCATAACAATTCCGTAACTTTTAATCTAAATCTAGTGTGAATATGAACAAGTATTCTCAGCTACAAGCTAGAATTACTTCAAAAAGAATCATTAATTAACTTCCATGGCATGAACTATCTTCGACAATAGCACGAATCATCTACACTAAACTAGCTATAGGCATGACCCGTCTAATCTTAGTATAACTCATCCAAGTCATTAATTATCTGAACATTAAAACTATTGTATGACTATCTCATCTAAATCACAGAAATTAGAATCGATGCAAATATCAAAACCATATCAATCTATCATCTACAAGACAATAAATCAACATAGACTTGAATAAACATGAAAAGCTCTTCCATTAAAAAGAAAATCCATATCATACAATTGTCATCATTCACAACTGAGATTTAAATTAAAAAAAAAAGAAATTGAAACTTATCTATTGCTTCATCAACTCCTAAGTAAAAGAAAAGTCTAGCCTTCCATGGTAGAAGAAAGCACTTGAATCTCCATTGAAAGCTTTGAGTTCTCTTCCATCTTCTTCTTCCTTTTTTTCTTCCTAAAATCTACTGGAATCCACCAATTTTAAGAAAAATATGTCTTTTTATAGGCATAAGATCCGTAGGAAGAAGTCCAATATGAAAAGGATTGGAATTTGGGTCAAACGAGGAAACTGCACGTTATGCCGATCGATCGCCCTGCATGCCCGATCGATCGGCTACACTATTTTTTTTGTCTGAATTCACATTATCCCGATCGATCGCCCTGCATGCCCGATCGATCGGCTACAGTGTTTCTGCATTCCTGGACAGTTCATATTCTGTTCATTAAGCTTTCCTTCGTGTCGATATTAATTTCTAACTTGTTTATAACTCCGAAAAGTTGTCCAAATCACTTTAAAGCATGTGAAGACTATTTTTAATCATTTCAAACATCGTCTAAGTACTTCGATAAGCGCACTTTACCTACAAAATATAAAATACCATATTTTAGACATGTAGAATATAATTAAAATTCCAACTTTGTTTAAATACACATCTAAACTACTAATAACTACAAAATCATTAATAATTAAACTAAAATAGTAATATCTATTTTAATCTAAATAAACTATAAATAACACTAAATTAACCTAATCTATACTAGCAAATAAGGTAAAAAGGCATATAAAATAGATATAGATTTCATACTTATCAAGGGGCAGATGAAATTTCCCAGTGCAGGTGGAATTTCGCCCATCGATTTTATTTTAAAAAAAAAAATTATTGTTTGAGCGACATATTCTATATCATCGCTAAAAATTAATTTTTTATTATTTATAAATTTCCTTCTCTCCTCACTCTCTCTTTCTACACTATTCACTCACCTCTCCCTCTCCTCTCTCTCTCCGTCTCCTCTCTCTCTCTCCGTCTCCTCTCTCCCTCTCCTCTCCTCCCTCCTCTTTCTCTTACTTCCCCCTCCCCCTCTATCTCCTCTCTCTCTCCTCCCTCCCCCTCTATCTCCTCTTTCTCACTCCTCCCTCCCCCTCTATCTCCTAGTTCTCACTCCTCCCTCCCCCTCTATCTCCTAGCTCTCACTCCTCCCTCCCCCTCTATCTCCTTTCTCCCTTCTCCCTCCCCTCTCTCTCCTCTCTCTCCACCCTTTTTCCTCTCTCTTCCCTCTCCTCTCCTCTCCTCTCTCTCATCCTCACCCTCTCTCTCCTCTCTCCCTACACGCTATCTCTCCTTTAATTTCTATTTTTTTAGATTTTTTATTCTTTAAAATTAATTTAAAAAATAAAAATAGAATTAAAAGAAATAATATTAGCCACATGTATAATTATACGTTGCTAATATGTCTCACTCTCCTCTCCCTCTCCTCTCTCTCTCCCTCCCTCTCTCCCTCTCCTGTCTCTTCTCTAATTTTAATTTTTTATAATTTTTTATTTTTTTTAAAAAAAATTTAAAATAAAAAATTATAGAAATATATGCCATTAATACCAATAATATTAGTGATGTATATTTCTATACGTTGCTAAATATTTTATTTTATTTTATATTTTTATTATAATTAATCACTATTAGCAACGCTTAGTTGTAAGCATCACTAATAGTAGAGCTATTAAGCGACGCTTAAAATAAGCGTCGCTAATAGTTATAATTTTTTTTATTGAAAAAATATATATTTTAGCGATGTTTGTATAAAGCGTCGCAAATAGGTCAACTATTAGTGACACTTATAACAAAGCGTCGCTAATAACTGACTATTAGCGACATATATGTCGCTAATAGTTGGCCTATTTGTGACGTTTCTTTATGCATTGCAAATAGTTATTTTTAGCGACGTGTAAGATTGCGTCACTAATAAATGCGTCGCTAATACTTCATTTTGTTGTAGTGAGATGAGAGAGAGCGGAGGAGTGGAGAGAGAGAGGAGGAGAGGTGGAGGAAAGGAAGAGGAGGAGGAGGAGGAGGTGGTGGAGGTAGGGATGCTCATGGATGTCCGTTGTCTCTATGTCCATTCGTGTCTCCGTCCATTTTTATATGGAATGAACAATTTTTTTGGTCCGGGGCATACATGGATCGATGCGAACACAGATCAAGTTTTTTGTCTGCACTAATAAGGAGCTATGGACATGGACATACCCTTGTTCGTGTCCGTAGACATCCGTGTTTGCCACCCTTACCTAACACTCCATTAAATAAAGTAGTAATTATTACCAACTATTAGGAAACAATAGAATTTAGTTCTTATGTAGCATCTTAGGACGATCCTAACATGATACATAGGCACTTGACAACTTAAAAACTTGTGTCGAGCGTGGCATGACTGCACAACATGTGTTGAGCGTGCATGACCCATGGCAGGTTCGTGTGTCACAATGCACGCACTAGTGGCACGTGTTTACATTCAAACACGTAGCTGCACCATTGAAAAAGGTGGCGCGGTGCTACCATGTTGGTGGAGCCATGGCTTATATGAAGGGGTGGGGGTTTTGGAGAGTAGGAACTCATTTTCACTTTTTTTGGGCCATTCTAAATTGGATTTAATCCATTTAAATGACATTCTTGACTAAATTGAGGGTGCTATATGAAATGGAAGAGTTTATTTCTTGAGTTAGGTATTCTAAATGGAAAACATGGCTTGGGGAAAGAGGAGGCTTCGTCCTCCACCATTGGGCAGTAAAGAGAGAACCATCCTAGGTAAGGGGAGGTTATGTTCGCCACCTTTCGGCAAGTAGAGAGAGATGCAAATCTAGGTTAGTTATGATTCAATCCTCTGCTTAAGGGTGTGGAAAGAGAGACACATCTCCGGGTAAGGGGAAGCTTTGTCCTTCGTTTTCCCGTGAGAAATGAAGAAACATTCTGGAGCAAGAGGAGGCTTCGCTCGACGTCTTCAAACTTGAAGGGGAGGATGTCTTGAAGGAAGGAGACCGGAAATCTTAAGGGAGTAAGCATTTCTAAAGTTTTAATTTTAATACATATTTAAATAAATGCATGTGTATCTTAAGTAGTTAACTTAAAATGCTAAATAAGTTATATACTTTGCTATGATTTGATGTGTTCTGATATGATTTGCTCTTATTCAATTTGTTTTAATTTGATATATAAGTTCATATATGTTCTAATCAGATTTTGTCTAATTTGATACGTTCGGATAATATTTGATATGATCTGATGTGATATGACAATCTAATATACTATGATGTGTTTTGTTGTACTTTGTGATAGGGCGAGATATATGATTCCGATGATTTATTGGCTTCCATCTAACTCTAATGATTTATGAGATTTTTCTTTTGACTCTGAATGTTTTATTAGATTATAAGTATGATGATTTGTATGATTTTATGCTACCTGATGTAAGTATTAATCATTAAGAAGAGCAACGTTCGGAATTTATTGTATTGGAATAACATCTATGTTCAAATCTGGTCATATTGGAATAACATCATAGATGTTATCCGATATGTACATATGGAACCAATGACACGACTATGCATGGTGGAGCTTTAAAGCTTCGTAGTGAGTAGAGAAACGTTATAGCTCTCGTACATAGAAAAAACTTCATTGTTTAAGGAAGGAATTTTTTAATTCTAATTTTTCGGACACTAGTTAGGCCGGGTTGTTACAACATGTGTGGATGTTTAAATGCACGTAGGGCCATTTCATGTATTAGGTGAGAATATGAGCCATTTTGTGTAATATATTGTATTTAAGGCTATTTTGGTAAAATCTTCTTTGACATTTGTACTCGTGTCTATTGTCTGCACGTGTACTTTAACTAGTACTACATAATATCGCATCCCAGTTCTTACTATTGGGTAACATGCATACAGTTGTAGCGTTCTCTAGTTTTCTCATAGTAAAATATGCAAGTAAACAAATAGAATGTGAACCGTATGTACATTAAGAAGGGATCAGGTTAGCCTAGGGGTGATGATCTCCCACATCATTGTCCAAGGAGATACCTTACTTTTAATCAAGATTCTTAAAGGAGTATACTAACCAGTCCCCTAGGAAGAAAATAATCAAATAAAGAGTTGGCGGGTCTTTCGTGGTGTATCCCATCTAAGACTAATATAACTCTCTTTTAGTAAAAAAATAACATTTTTTATTTGGTGGAAGAAATGACTCCTTTTCTACAAGCAAACTTTTGGTAGCTTGTGCCATCAGATTTGTTATGGATCGTATTTAGTGGAGATAGTTAATATAAGGTATGGTGTATATTTTAAACAAGTGTTATTGCCCATCACTCGTGGAATATTTTTGGAGATGGACAGAGTACTAAAATGCATGCAGTTTTATGCCCACGCCGCCAGTCTTTTTTTCATCCAAAGATGTGGATTTTTTGGGCTAAGTTAGAAGAAACTGTTGTGATCTGGTGTCCACAACGACCTAGAAGCCCGGTTAGAGGAAGGGAGAGGCAAGGAAGAAAGAGCAGAAGACAAGAGACTCAATAATTCATTAACTACTTAATTAGGGCATAACCCTTACACTTATATAGAGAATCTTAATGGGCTCACTAATATAAACCTAAAAAGCCCTTTAAATATTATTTAAAGAAAATAACAATAAACTCCATAATAATTAAGAAACAACTAATAGCCCTAAGTAGTCCTAAGGCCTACATCCAACAATAACATAATTAAAGCCTATTACACTAGCATGTGGCCCCGATAGTAGACCCTTAGGATGTTCACCACATTCCACCACACTTCCGCATCACCTTGTCCTTGAGGTGACGAAAAAATCATAGTATCAGGCCATCATGGCGAAACTGATTTGGGAAGAAAGGGGCTGCCTCGGGTTGAACCAATGCCTTCTCCACAAGCCAAGGTGCTGCCTCGGGTTGACCCAACGCCTCCTCCATCATTGGCATGGAAGAAGAAGATGAATCAATCCAAGCAGGTGCCCTTTCGCTGAAAACGGAACCTGTTTCGGAGGACTTAGAACCCCTGCAATCGGGCATCCCAATCATTGGGTGCTGGCCGGAGTCGATTCCAGCTACCTCATGCAGTCATTCAACAAGGAACCCCTAGCAAGCTGTTGGCCACCAGGGCCATCAGGCAGTCTGCACCAGCCTCCGACGGCATGAAGATGTCCCACCGCCCTCACCTTTGTCACCTTCCGCTTCAATGGCAAGCGCAAGTTCATGTTCCGGCGCCACTCCAGCGCCGAAATGCTCCTCACCCATGCCAAGCTCAGCCTCTCCCTCATCAAATCGGTGCAAATGCATGCGAGCTTCAACTCCAGACTGATTACCGAAGATTGGAGGCAGCAATTCGATTACCTCGCTATCTCCTTGCCCAGCGACACACTGCCTTGGGATCAGTCTTCAGCTCTGCTTTGCTGGCGTCTCCAGGTGGTTCCCTCATAGACCACCATTGTTCCAGCCACGACAATTCTCTGCACATTGCAAGTTTTGGCCATGCCTAACCAACCTCGGCGACAATCTCTTCGCCAAGAATCTAGCTCAGATTGATGCTTCTGCCTATGACAGACATAATTCCTTCCCAAATCACGTTTTGAATGATGCTTGCATGCAGTTTTTGTTTGGTGATCCAATTGATAATATCCAGACTGATCTCTTACCCTACGGCGGAAATCACATCTGGATTCTCCCACAAATTGAGCATCTTCCAGCAACTTTCTCTTTCAAGTACAAAGGAGCAATATTTGCCTTCCAAGAATCATGACAAGATCTTCCTAAGGAGGGCTCTCCTTAGATTTTTTCCAACAGCCACGATAAGTTTCTTCATGCAATATGGCAACTAGATAAAGGGTATCCGAAGCTGATTTTGTTAAGATTGCATGCGGGTGATGGTGGACAATCAGTCTCTTCTCCTCCATTTGGGCTAGCAAATATTGGACATCTGGGATTCTATTTCTCTAGAGGGAAAGAAATCTCATTTCAATATTTGTGTACACCACACAATGAATGGAATTGGGTTCAATTTTTTGCAAGAATCTTTCTGTTAGCTTGCCATACAAAGAAATATCTCCTCCAAATCTACAAGGGCAGCCCAAGAATTCCTTCAATATACTTCCCATTATTTGCTTTGGAGAGGTCTTTGGATTTACAGCAAATATTTCACAAATGTCAGGGAATCTACCTCATGGCGTCATCTTCATTTCAGCCAATATTGGTCAATGATTTTTGCACATCACCAGCTCCTCTTTACCTCGGACAGATTTGGAAAGATGTCTTGAATTGCCATTGAACCAGCTATGTTCCGTCTCCCAATTGGGTACAAAATATTGATTGAGAATATTTTCAAGGCAAACATTTCTCAACGTCGGGCTAAGAAGTTGGGCCCCGCTCCACAACAGGAAAGGCTGAGCAGCACGTGCCTCTTCATGTGTCACGAGCTTGAATCGAGTAGGAGTAGACCCAACCTTTTGGTTACCCCTTTATTTAGTTCCAACCACGTTAGAAAGTGGACCCATGCACCTCCTGGGATCATTCCCTCAGAGCACTTGAGAATCCTTCCTTCGTTTCAAGTTCCAGACCGGCTAGTCCTCGCCTTTGCTATGATGGGCCGATGCTATGAATTTTTAGTCACCTTCAGAACGAGGTAATGTGGAAGTGTGGTGGAATGTTGTGAATGTCCTAAGGGTCTACCATCGGGGTCACATGCTAGTGCAATAGGCTTCAAATACGTTCATGTTAATAAGGGGGGGCGTAGGCCTTAGGGCTGGGGCTATTAGTCGTTTCTTAATTATTAGGGAGTTTTTTTATTATTTCCTTTAAATAATGTTTAGTGACCTTTTTAGACTTATGTTAGTGAGTCCATTAAGATTCTCTATATAAGTGTAAGGGATATGCCCTAATTAAATAGTGAATGAATTATTCAGTCTCATATCTTTTTCCCTTTCTTCCCTGCTTCTCCCTCCTTCATGGCGGCCATGCCGTTCCCTCTCCCATTCGCTATCTTGCACCACTCTCTTCCTCTAACTGGGCTGCTAGGCTGTTGTGGACACAGGTTCACAACAGAAACTTTTGGTAGTTTGAGCCATTAAATTTATTATGGCGGGCATTTAATTTTTGAAGTAATTAATATGAGTAAGAGCATATATTTTAAATGAACGTGGATATTCAGACCCCAATTCTTTCCATGTCCCCAACTAAAGTGAAAAACTATATTTTTTTTACTTCATTCCCCCGTATTTTTCCATCCTTTTTCTCAAACATCCCCCAATATGTAAACCCCATCTTCTTCTCCTCCAGTGACGATTCCGGCCATAGCTCCGGCGACAACTCCAACTCTTTTCATAAACCTGCTAAAGCCATGCGTACAATTGGCCGTAGCCGACGATCTAGCTGCTATGAGTGCCGCGATCAGCTAGATCTAGCCAGCCGATTGCAGCCAGTACACCAACCGCGATGATCTAGTTGCGGCTAGATTTGACCGGCAGTGTATTGGCGACGATGGTGAAAATATGCCTCTAGTTTAGGTACCGGCGTCGACGACTAATTCGGCACCGGAAAAGAAGGGGAAGTGGGGAGAAAGCGGGGGGAAGTGGGGCAAAGATGAATGATGAGGGAGATTTTTATAAAAGAGGGTGGGGTAAGAGAGAAATGGGGGACAATGGGGTTTAAATATCCACGTTCCTTTTATCGAAAAATGGTAACAACCCAATGAATTTAGGCACAAAAAATTTTTCAACTGAGTTTCTATTGGACATGACAAGTACGCTTAAGTAAATTTTGTTTGAAACCAATACGTACTCTAACGAAAACCTAATTAAAAAATTTTGTTGAGTAGATTTATTGAATGTATAAAAAATTCTGATGCCTTTTAATACAGGAATAGTACGATCAAAATCATGTGGCCTTGAGCACTCGATATATATGCTTCGGCATGATTTTAAGTGCGTACAAATGGGTTTCGTTTACTATATTTCATTTCCTTCATTATTCTTAAATTAGTAACAATAATAATCATAATAAAAGGAAGGCATTATTATCTGAGCCTTGTGTCACATGGGCTCAAACTTGGGGAGCGAGTTGCTCCAGGATTCTTTGAGTTGTTCACGTGTTTTATATACATTTCATTTCTTTCGATAACAGTTTTATACACGTGGGTCGGTGGGTGTGCTCTTAATATTGATATTTCAAGGCTGTGACATGAGCTAGCACGCACCACGTACTATCAAGATAAAAATAAACGACTTGTATAAACTTTGGAGTGTGACAATAATTTCTCCATGTGAGGACTTCTATCTCACGTAATAGGGACACGACATTTGATGTACAGCATCCTATGTGGATGTGGTTGAAACGTGCCTCCCAATGTGCGCATCAGGAAATTAATTCTCTGGGAAATTTTTTGTATAGTTTTCCTCTGAATTTTTCTTCTGCTTTAGATTTTTTTTATATAATTAAGTTACAATTCAAATCATAAAAAAACAAGTGAGATTCCTTGCTGAGTGTATTTCATGAGATTGTTTATCTGAGCTCAGTACCATACGTAACTGCATAAGCTCAGCTGTAACACCCTTGGATTAGGTATACGGGAGGAGCTCATGCATAGACGACGGAACTAGCTTAGCGCACATGCAAAGGTATGGAGGGCGCGTGAAATGCATGCTAAGGGCGTGGCTATGTCTTCTCATTCTCATTGGCACATGGGAGATGTGTCAAGGCTAGTGGTAGCATAACCGACCAACATGATCACTACTAAGACCCGAGTGCATCATGATGAAGAACATGAGAGTAGTGGCTGATAGTTGTTGCCCACTAACTGAGTGGCTGCTACACGCTCTTGTGCATAAGTGCAGGTTGTTCCGGATAGTTACGCACTACAACAAAACTAATTATTAGCAACACACACTCTAGCGTCGCTAAAAAACACTAATTTCGACATATAAAAAAACGTCACAAAAAAATAACCATTATCGACACTTTATATTAAGCATCACTAATAGTCAAATATTAGCGACACATATCATAAAGCGTTGCTATTAGTTATATTATTAGCGACGCTTTGAACAAGTGTTGCTAATATATATGTGTATTAATTTTTTTTTTAAAAAGTCATAACTATTAGCGACACACTTTTGTAAATGTCGCTAATAGATTTCATAATGGTGAGGCTTGTACAACATCATCGCTAAAAATTAGATTATTAGTGACTCTTACAGCAAGCATCACTAAAAGATATGAATTTAGTATAACAAATTAAAAATGTAGAACCAATAAAGATGCTTGGAAACAAGCGTCGCTAATATCTTTATTAATTAATTTTATTTAATAAATAATTATATAATAGAGAGAGAGGAAGAGAGAGATAGGAGAGAGGAAGAGAGAGAGAGTGGAGAGAGAGAGGAGAGGAGAGAGAGGGAGGAAAGAGAGGGAAGGAGAGAAGGGGAGAAAGAGAGAGGAAGAGAGAAAGTGAGAGGGAGAAAGGGAGAAAGAGAGAGAGGAAGGAAGAAAGAGGGAGAAAGAGAGAGAGAAGGAGAGAGAGAGGGAGAAAGAGAGAGAGAAGGAGAGAGAGAGGGAGGAAGAGAGAGAGAAAGAGAGGAGAGAAGAGAGAGAAAAAGGGGAGACAAGGTAAAGAGAGAGATGAAGGGAGAGAGAGGAAGAGGGGTGGAAAAAAATTAATTATACATTATTTTTTTATAATTTAAAAAAATAAAAAATGTATGGTCGCTACTAGCCGAGTATAGTAGCGATGCATATTAGTATGCATCGCTAATAACTTATGTAGTAGTGACGCATATCAATATGTGTTGCTAATAACTTATGTAGTAGTGATGCATACAAGTATAATATGCAACGCTACAATTTTAAAAAAAAAATTAAAGAAAAGAGAGAGAGGAGGGAGGAGAGAGAGGGAGAGAGAAAAGTGAGGGAGGAGAGAGAGGGAGAAAAGAGAGAGAGAGGGAGGAAGGAGAGAGAGATGAGAGGAGAGAGTGGGGAGAGAGAGAGGATCATATGTGGCACTTGGTTGGCAATATGGCCCTTAGAGTGTGGGCATTTGCACCATCAGGTAAGTAGTACCATTAATCAGCTCTTACCTGTTTGATTATGTACCCCGTGAGCATAGGTGTAACTTGCCTTTAGAAAAATCCATAGCGTCTAGTTACTTTTTAGAGGTTAAGGTGATGCCCTAGTAACATTCATTTCCATTCGATGCTGAAACTTATTATTTATAATGAGCTTCAGTAGTTGATAGTATGTGTACAACTTATACAAGTAAGTTTTTTAGTAAGTTCGTAAGATTTTTGGTAAGACTATATATATAGGTGTATTGAGTTCAATGTTTAAAACTCTCCTACTGAGTATAAAAATATTCATTTTCCCTCTTTATTAGCCCCATATGTTTTAGAGTCTTTTGCAAGTTTTTGATAGAGAGTTCTTGGTGATGGACACTTATTTACATGGGTGGATCGATTTCCATTGGCTCCAGTAATACCTTCTAACTCATTGAAAGTCTTTATTATTTTTACCATGATCTAATGTATTGGGTAAGATGAAAATTAAGATATTTTTACCTTCTAAAGTTGTGTATTGGATTAAATTTTTAACTAATTATGAGACTTTTACTAAGTGATGTATGAGATAGATTTGTATTTAAAGCCTATGATCATGATAATTTATTTCATACGTTTCTTTTTTAGTTGAGCTTGAAAATGTTTAGTTTGGTCATATGATGTTTGATTAGAAAATAATTATACGAAAAAATTGATGTGTGATATTTTAAATTATAAAACTATTTTTACAAGTTTCGTATTTCATCATTTTCCCCAATTTACAACCACTATATTGCAAACAATTTTCATGAATGTTTAAGAAAATGTGCTAAAAATTATCCGGCAATACACTAATACTCCCCATGATGAATTTTCTTATTGATTTGGCATAGGAAACTAACCATGCACCACAAAGGAATTGTGGAGGGATACAACATCTACAAGTATCAGAGGTGGCATGTGCCAATTGTCAAGAAGATGCACTAGACTTTAATGGTATTGTAAACACAAGATAAGAAGATGTTCCTTTATGATAATATAGGAAAACACATATGACATACCGACAAGATGCATACATTTATGTTGGTTTTGTGAAGGCATGTTACATATGTGACTCATGAGCTGCTACCTACTGACTAGATCAAGTAGTGGACGTTTGTAATAGTTGAAGTGGTCGAAGAGCAGAAAAATGGGGATGATTATGGTGCCTTCTGTTGTTATTATATATATAAGTTGGTAATTTTTTAAGCTATTCAATTATTCAATGTTGAGAAATTTAGGAACTGATTGGTGTGGTACATTATCAACTCAGTGGATGTATACCAACACATGTAGATTATATAACTTAACTCCATAAATGTGTTCTCATTGTAGGATACAGTTAGCTTTTACGTTTTGATTCTGATACTCTTATTTAAGGACAATCAATTTTTTAATTGACTTGGTTTGGTACATTGTCATCTTAATGGAAGTGTACCAACACTTGTACATTCTACTACTCTATTTCCTTGATTGAAGACTCCTATGTTGTGATTTTATTGTTATGATGAGACTGCATGGATACTATACTTCTATGATGCCACTTGTGATGACAATAAGTAGGTTTCAATAGCAATTGGGAGCAATGCCACTTGCGATGATCTCTTTCTATTTTATGTTGTCAATTGTGATGTCCACACAGGAGTTGAGATTCCATTTGTGATATCATTTGTGATGGCAATGGCAATGGCTACAAGTCATTTTCGGTGCAATCAATTTGATGTCATAAAAATAGAAGCACATCCGCCTCAATAAAAATGTATCATCATAGTTAAACATGGTCTAGTACAACACACATATAAATTAAAAATTCATGTATATGCCATATAAAAGTTATAGAATATCTAGATATGACATCCATACAACCCACATGCATCACTACATATTGATCGGCATTGTGCAAGTTAGATGGTTATCGCAAAGCCCTTCACACCTACCACACCAAATGGACATGTCAGATGCATTCGAGATTCAATCCACTTTTTCTTTGGTCTTGCCCGTGGCCTTTTTTATGTTGAAGGAGAAAGAATGAGACTCACCTTGTGGTGTGATAGCCATAAATGGCTTGTCATCATAGGGTATTTGAAAAATAGTCTCTCTGTATGTGCTTTGATAGTACTCAATATTCTAATATTCTCCCCAACAATAGTCAGTTGTAGTACCTTCCATCACATATATAGCAGCACATTCATGGCTGCATAGTAGCCCCAAGATTTTCAACTTCCTTCGTGTACAAGTGTGGTCATTAACGTTGACTATTGAATGTTCTTTCATCTCTACCATATTATCATTAGCATGCAATATGGAAAGTGCCTGAGATGTCTTGATGATGTCATTCGATTTTTGTTGATTTCTGGAATAAGGTATGAAGGCCACTCTCACACTCTAACCGAGCCTGATGCACCTTGATCATTATTCTCATATGAATCCCATCAAGAAGCACAACAATTAACAACTCCTTCACGTAAAAATATCATGTCTTTGCCTCCAATAGTACATGGACTTTCCAAGTACAACATGTGTTTCTACATATTGCCATTGCTTTACGCTTTCCATTTCTCATTGTAGCTGAAATTGTGAGCAACTGTGAACTATTTATTTTAATGTCTTTCTTTATTCAAATTGATCCTTGAACTATTCTCCAATGCCTATGAAGTTGTTCTCCCAAATGCTAGACCACAAGGCTATTGCTTGAGTATTTTCACCATTCACTGATTCATTTATCATCAAGCTTTTATGGTACACACTACCTTGCATTTGCAATGTATGATGCCCCATCTTTTGCTCGCCTGAATATTGCAATTATCTCCAAGGTGACTAAATGCATCTTCCATCTCCACAGACCATTGGTAATTTGCAACAACAATCACATCATCAAGATCATGGTCTATGTAAGTCAAAGACACATTGGTGGGAACAAGGTTAAAAGATGTTGTTACTATATGTATAAAGGAGCTAATAGTATCAACCAATTGAACATAATACAATTGATTAACCCTCCAACTATTTTTGCTTTTCCATTAGAACTAGACTCAATCACACCCCCATATCATGCCAATACTCTTAGCTTAGATCATGGCTCCTGAAACCAAACACTAACCATGCCATCATATGCATATTTTCCTAGCCTATGACATTGTTTAACTATCCTATAATTGTAAAGGCTTAATTTGATGCAATTTTGAAGACCTTGTCATCTAAATTTATGTGCCAATCACACTTGTGATGGTTAATTCTAATGAAATTTTAATGCCCTTCCCAATGGAATATTACAATCCATCACAATCGACATCTTCACAATTACAATGCATCTTGGATATTATAGTGCATCACAATTAAAATGTTAAAATGCATGGCCATTATAGAGAATTGCAATAAGGCCATCACATGTAAGACCATTGCAAGCACGATCATCGCAAGTAAGGCCATTGCAAGAAAGGGCATCAAAATTTAGGACATCGTAATTACATTGAATACTACAACAAAACTTACTATTAGCGATGGTTTTAAGAGTCGCTAATAGGTATTAGTGATGCATAAAAACGTCACTACATGCGTCGATAAAACTGCAAGTGCTACTGCTCATTAGCGAAGCTTAATTTGAGCATCGCTAAAAGTCTAACATTAGTGATGTGTATTTATACGTCGCTAATGATTTTGTTTTTGCGACACACAATTAAGCATCGATAATATGAAATTATTAGAGATGCATAGACATATATGTTGCTATAATTGGTTAGTAGCAATGTGTACCTATGCGTCACTAACAATTTAATAATATGTAAAAAAATAAAAAAAGCTTATTTGCGATGCATTATTATAAGCTTTGGTAATATATCTTATTAACAATGCAAAATTATGCATCAGTAATGTAAAATAATAATTTTAACAAACAACAAAAAAATATATTATTAGTAATGCATATTGATATGCATTGCTAATGAAAAGTTATTAGCAATGCTTAGTAAGCGTCACTAATATAAAATTATTTTTTCAAAAAAGTATATTATTAGCGATGCATAACAATGTGTCCCTAAAAACCTAATTTTTGTAAAAAAATCTCGCTAGTGGCGAGCCTAGTGGGGATGAGGGAGGTGGCCGGAATCTAGCGAGGCACTGGAGTCCGGCCTCCCCCTCCTCTCTCCCCATCCCCAACCCCCCTCCCCTCTTTGTGAATAGAGAGGTAGGCAAAGGAGGGGGATGGAGGTGGGGGACCGGGTGAGGGAGACTAGGGTAGGGGTGGCGGTGGGGGTGGAGGGGGTGGGGGAGATGGGGACTTGGGAAGGGTGGGCAGTAGCCTCCCCCTCTGTGAATAGAAAGGGAGGAGGGATGGCAGTGCAAGACCAATACCAGAGGATGCCAGCAGCGGATATGGCGGGGAGCGGTGGAGCTGGAGGAGAAAGAGGTGGGGGAGGGGGGGTTAAATAACCGCACGGGTTATTTAAAATTTCCCGCCCTCACAGGTGAAATTTACATCCATGAGGGTTAAGAAAATATGTATTAGCAACACATAATATATGTGTTGCTAATACTATAGTTATTAGCAACGCAGAATATGTGTCGCTAACACATGAGTTATTGTGATGCATAAAGTATGTGTTGCTACCATCTCTCTCTCTCCAATCTATCCCTTCCTCTTTTATCTCTCTCTACCCTCCCCCCTCTTTCTCTCTCTCTCCTCAACCTCTCTCTATCCCCTCTTTCTCCCTCTCTCTCCTCATCCTCTTTGTCTACCATTTCTCTCTCCTCCCTCCCTCACTCTCTCCTCTCCTCACTCTGTGTCTCTCCTGTCCTCACACACTCTCTCTCCCTCACTATCCTCTCTCCCCTCTATCTTCCTCTCTCTCTCCCCTCTCTTCCTCTCTCTCTCCTCTATCTTCCTCTCTCTCTCCCCTCTCTTCCTCTCTCTCTCCTCTCTCTCCCTCTCTCTCTCCCTCTCTTTTCCTCTGTCTCCTTCTCTTATTTAATTTTTTTTCAAAAAAAAATGTAGTAGCGATGCATAACAATATGAGTCGCTAATACATGAGGTAATAGCAATGCATATTGGTATGTGTCACTACCATACATTTTTTTTATTTTTTAAAATTTTAAAAAGTAATTTATAATTAAAATTTCATCTCTCCTTTTCCTCCCCTCTTTCTCTCTCTTCTCTCTCCTCACTCTCTCCTCAACTCTCTTTCCCTCTCTCTTCCTCGCGCTCTCCCTTCTCTCCTGCTCTTTCATTTTAATATTTTTTTAAAAAAATTATAGTAGCAACACATAATAGTAAGTGTCGCTACTACAATAAGGTAGTAGCGACACATATGACCATGCGTCCCTACTATACACAGGTAGTAGCGACGCATAGGGTTATGCGCCACTACTACCTGAGTATAGTAGCGACTCATAATAGTATGCGTAGGTACTATACATTTTTTTTAAAATTTCAAAAAGAATTTATAATTAAAAAAATTTGCTCCCCTCTTTCTTTCTCTTCTCTCTCTCCATCCTCTTTAATGTCTTCCTCTCTCTCTCTCACTCACTCTCTCTCTCCCTCCTATCTCCTCTCTCCTCTCTCCTCTCTCAATATCTCTTTTAATTTAAATTTTTTTAAAATAAAAAACTAGTAGCGACGCATAACGTATGTGTCGCTACTATACCAGTTATTAGTGATGTTTACGTGTAAGCGTCGCTAATTAGGGTAGTAACGACTCATACACGTATGCATTACTACTAAGAATATTTTTAAAAAATTTTAAAAACAATTTATAATAATAATTTTCATTCTCTCTCTACCCTCTCTCTCCTCATCCTCTCTCTCTAACCTCTCTATCCTCATCCTTTCTCTACCCTCTCTCCCCTCTTCCTCTCTCTACTCACCCCCTCTCTTCTCTTTCCTCCCTCTCTTCTCTCACTCACCCCTCTCTCCTCTCTCTCTCCCCTCATCCTCTCTTTCTCCTCACCCTCTCTCTCTACACTCTCTCCCCTCTTTCTCTCTCTCTTCTCTCTTCCCTCCCTCTCTTCTTTCTCACTCCTCATCCCTCTCTTCTTTCTCTCTCTCCTCATCCTCTCTCTACCCTCTCTCCCCTCTCTCTATCTCTTGTCTCTCTCCTCACCCCTCTCTTCTCTCTCTCCTCACCCTCTCTCTTCTCTCTTTCCTCATCCTCTCTCTCCTCCTCTTTTCTCTCTCTTTCTCTCCTCTCTCTTGCTCTCTACACTCTCTCTGCTATTATAAGTTATATTTTAAAATTGATAAGAAAATTTAAGAAATAAAATATATTGTATATAAATAATGAAAACTTAATCTATTATTGACACTATCTTTTATTTAAATTTTAAAATTTATTTATTATATATAGAAATAATCAATATTGAATAAAATATATTATATTTAAGACATTTATTTTAAATATTTTAATATTTATTTATTATATACTTATTAATTAAATAAAATTAATCAATAAAGATACTAGTGATGCTTGTTTACAAGCTATTATCAAAGCTATTTGTGACGCTTGTTTAAACGTGTCGCTAATAGTTCTAAATTTTTATTTTTTTTTAAAATTCATTACTATTAGTAATACTTTTATTAAGCATCACTAATATTATACCTATTAGCGACACTTTCTAACAAGCACTGCTATTGTTAAAACTATTAGCGACGCTTTACAAAAAGCGTCGGTAATAGTAACGATTTAAAAAAAAACAAATATCTTTTAGTGATATTTGTTTTAAGCATTGCTAATAGTCATATATTCACTAATATATGACTATTAGCGACGCTTGATAAAAAACAATTCTAATATGTAATTTTTTTTGCTTATTTATGTGTCACAAGTAGTAGTTTTTAGCGACACTTTTATTTGCGTCGCTAATAAAAGCGTCGCTAATGATACATTTTGTTGTAGTGGCATTACAATGCAGGCCATGACAACTACAATTCATCGCATTTCATAATTGACCTGCATGCTACGTCAATCTCTTATTGAACAATTCCAGTTCTCCTCCCCTTATGCTCAATTTCACCAAGTTGAAACACACAATAGGGGAGTGCCGTTTTGGGCTTTCTATTTTAGTTGTCAGTAAATTTCATACCAGAAGGACCAGATTTCATAGTCATTGTAGACCATTGATGTAGAGTTGATGTTTCTGTTTCTGTTTCATATCGGTGAAGATGGAAAGCAGATGGAGAGCAAGAGCAGATGAGAGAAGGGGTAGAGAACAGAGAGAATGTAGAAGGGTGGGGTGGAGGGCGAAAGGGAGAGACAATAGGACCAGTGGGTGAGAGACAATGAGTGGGTGTGACAATGAGTGGGTTGCATACAATGACTGTCTTTTGGGCTGACGGGGGAGATAGCAAGAAGAGTAATTTGGGGTCTTCACCTCACACATCAAAAGATTTTTCCCCTCCCGACTTCTACTCATTTTGGACTACTTTTCAAATTATAGGCCGAGCCTTTAAATTCCTCTAAATTGTAATGTCCACGTTTTTTGTTTCTTTGCATCACTATTTATTTTTCATAAAAGCAATGTGTTTTAACCTTTCGGTGATTTATTAGCTCACTTTTTTTCCAATTTCAATTGTAGGCAAGTGAGTTCTAGTTTATTTGATGACTAATTACTTGATGGGTTGTTACATGACTTGTACTCAGTAAGAGTTGACGGGAATAATTTGATCTAATGATATTATATTATAGCATCAAATTGGTACTTAATGTACGCCCTCCATCTTATATTAATAGCTCCATTTGGTTTTTTATAATGAACTAATTTGAGTTAAATTTGAAAAACCAAATGGAGCTATTAATGTTGGGACAAAGGGAATATTTGAAAAACCATGTATTACTCATGCCTAGAGTTATTTATCATCATATTTGATGTTATTATAAAACAAAATTCTTTATTTAAAATTTTCTGTTGCATGGATTATTGTAAAAATATTTTATATATTCTCTTGCTGTGACGTAGGAGATTATTTTAGTTACACTTGTATTTCATTGTCTACTTTAGAATTGTGTTAAGCAAGAGCAGAACGAGGGTACTAGGATAGGGGGTAGTGAAGAACAGCATGGGCAATTAATAAACACATTTTTTTTTTTCCTTTTAGAGGAACCAAGACCATGATATGGAGCTAGATAAAAATCATACAAACAGGGGTGCATGGACCCCGTAGTCTTAATGTAGTTCCGCCATTGGTGCTAAGATTGTGATTTGTAAATCTTTGACTAGTTTGCCCTTGGCGTCACCATTATATTGGGCATCCAACTTGTAGGAATGCTATAAAAATGAAGCAACTCATGCTTTGGTAATCCTTAAATTTCTAATTGATTTTGCTGAAACAGTAGAGGTGAAGAAGTCTCAAATTATCCCTGCTTCATTAATATCTTTTTTGATTTGTAGAGGGTCATTTTAACATGTAGCCGGATTCATTGGCATCATCATCCTAATTTTTCTCCTTCCATCAATTCAAGAATGAAGCTCATCTTTTCAAATTCTCATTTATTTAAAATTTATCTCCCGTGTACTCCAATCTTTGTGTATTTTCGTTTTAGTAGACCAAACTCATTATTATAACAAAATACTTTCTTTGTCCTATATTAATACACCATTTCATTTTTTAGATTTTAGTTTATTTTGAAAAACTAAATGGAGCTATTAATAAGAGACGGAAGGAGTAAAACAAAAACATGAGGTATTGATGTCCGTTGTTACAGTTTTTATTTGAAGTTAGTAGGGTTACAATGATTCCTTAGTTTGCATGATATTAGCACATAAGTTAATGAAAAATATTTTCTTAATCATCCACCATGATCACACTCCGTGATTAGAGAACACATCGAGGAGGAACCTCCGTGATTAGAGAACACATGGAGGAGAAACCTGTAACTTATTGCATCTTTCCAAGTTTCCCTCACACCTCTCCTTTACCTTATTGTTGGTCACTAAGAATTGGTAAAAAAGCCTTGTTAGGCTAAACAAGTGTTAGGTTTATAGGGTGCTCCAAACATACACAGATGGGACTTTCTCCAGGTTGTGGCCCCGACGACCTCAGTCATGTCTAGGTTGCCGCAGTGGATTTCATTGGGCAGCTTCCAGTCAAAGTAGTAGAGTAGTTGAGCTAGCGGAAACTCGATGTTGGCCAGTCCAAATAAAATTCCTGGGCACATTCTCTTCCCAGCACCAAAAGGAATGAACTCGAAGTGTGAACCCCTGAAATCAACCCCCGAATTGATGAACCTCTCAGGCCTAAAACTCTCGGCATCATCCCACATATTTGGGTCCCTTCCTATGGCCCATGCATTCACAATGATCTTGGTTTTTGTGGGTATCTGATACTCATTGACTTCGCATGTCTCCCTACATTGCCTTGGAACAAGCAGAGGCACAGGTGGGTGCAGCCTTAAAGTCTCCTTGATTACCGACTTCAAGTAGCGCAGTTCCTGGAGATCTTCCTCTTTAATCTTCGACTTTCCATTGAAAACTTGTCTTACTTCAGCTTGGGCCTTCTGCATCACACTAGGGTTCCTCATTAGCTCAGACATTAGCCATTCCATAACAGTTGATGAAGTCTCACTTCCTGCAATGAACATGTCCTAAACAAGAGTAGTTCAATTTTAACTCTAAGAAAAAAGTCTATATTGGACTAAAAGAAAAAATCAGACAAGAGAGTTTAAACTGCATGGGAAAATTGGGGAGCAAACTGACCAAAATTATTGCTTTTATAGTGTCAGTTGTCATGGGAAACTCAAGATCCCCCTCCTTTTGAAGCTTTAGAAGGACATCAACAAAATTATCCGCATAACCATCTGAGTCCAAATCAACCACCTTGTATTGTGCATGTTCTTCAATAATTTCATCACATATCCTGTCCAGCTTCTCGTGCACCCTATCGACCTTGGAACGGAATCCTGTTACCACAGGAAGTAATTTGAATGAAGGGAAGAGATCGGACAAATAAAAACCTCCTAACAACAAGATCGTTTCTTTCACTGCCTGCAAAAATATTTCTTTGTGCCTGAACTTTTTGCCAAACGCTGCCCTGGCTGTTACATCATTCGTGAATGAAAAAAACATCTGCGACAAATTGACAAGAGATCCACTTTTCTCCGAAATGGATTGAATAAGGTTAGCCACCTCCTCCTCCCTGATTAGTTGGAAGGATTGCACTTGCTTTAAACCTAGTAACTCATTCATACAAATTCTCTTAAGTTGCCTCCAATGGGCCCCGAAAGGGGCAAAAACTATGTCCTTGCAGCCATAGCTCATGACGGTAGCTCCAAGAATCTCAGCCCGATCAGAAAAGTTGGCATCATTGGTCCTCATGATCTCCTTGGCAATTTCAGCCGAGGAGATCACTACTGCCGGGACCTCACCCAGCTTTAGATGCATGATGGGGCCATGCGTTCTTGCCAAGTCCCTGAGGGCTCGATGAGGAAAAGCTGAAAGCAGATGGTGTACGCTGCCTATGATTGGCAGCGTCCATGGCCCTGGCGGCAGCTTGGGAGATGATTTCTGGGCTGTGAATTTCAGAGTCGTCCAAATGAATAGAAGTGACAAAAGCAAAAGGAGAATGAATGAGAGATCTAGCTCCATGGCTATCATGAAAGGAACCAAAATATCGTTTTAGAAGTGTATGACAACATTTTGATAAGATGTTAGCACTTATATATTGAGGATTGTAGTATCTTTCTGAAAGATGCCGTACGTTAATGCAACAAGACGAGATGACGAACGATCCAAGAAAGAACTCCTGGATTGGTACATAGTAATTGGTCAGTACTGAAGATATCTATATCTTATGTAACAATTAACCTCTACAACTTAACCAGTATAATATATTTGTTTAGACATATAATTAATGAAAGTCAATGAGGCTCGTTATTCACGAGGAAATATTGAAGAGCATGGTTAACTTTAAACCTTATTCTATGCGGCCAAGTCGCAAGTTGACTTGTTATTGCCGGCAAAGTACAAAATAAAAAAGAATAGGGAAAACGAAACTCTTAACGACTTATTCATTTCAATAGGCTTTCAATGTTGTGATTTCTTTACCTTCAACACTGACGCAAACATAACTAATTTTTTCTTAAACTAATCTCGCTAGTCACACTAGAGAACAAACCAGTGAGCTCAAGTCATAGGAGGCGTAACTTTTTTTCATGGTTTTCTTTGCACATATCATATAACAAGTATATTTTATATTGAAGTCATATTTTTGAGATATTATTGTGTATTGGTATAAATTTATCAAAATAAAAAGCTATCGAAAGGAGTTGAGCAAGAACTTTGGGTCAACTCGAGCTGTCTTTCTTTCAAAAAAGGGTGTGAATGCATGATATCATGTGGGATTTGGTGTTTTATATTATGCAGGCCAAATGACCAAAGCCATCCACTGAATCAATTATAGAAACAAAGCTTAACAAGGTCCAAATTTCTTGGAGTAGGTGGATGAAAATGATGGAGAAAAATAAGACATGATGATTTTAACAGAAAATATACAAAAATGGCTGAAAATATTATTTTATTTTGTAATGTCCCTAATTCTTTTGTAATTTTTTAAGACTTTTCTAGCTAATTTTTCAATTAGAAAATTTGATGTTTAGGCATATATAATTTTTTGTAGTTCACCTCTGTTCATATAGTAGAGTTAGTTGGGATTCGTCACGGGCCTCGCTGCAGTGTTTGACCTGAAAAAAGAAAAAATGAAAGAAAGATGAGAAGAAAGGAAAAAAGAGAGAAGAATTAAAAACCTAAAGGATTAGGCTCACGGAAGCCCAATTCAAAAACAACTGCAAAGTCTCCCTCCTCCATTCCTGTCTCCCTCTAATCTCCCCTGTGCGCCACCACTGCCACCACCAAATTATGCTCCATCTAAGCTTCAAGAAGGTAGGGCCGCCACCTCGGGCCAGCTTGGCCTTACCCTTTGGTGGCTTTCTGCCCAAATTGGAAATTTCCTCGCATTCTCTCTTTGTTGCTTCTCCAGTGTGCCGCTGCAACCTTTGGCTAGCCCTACCTTACGACCACAACGAAGCCAGCCAAAGTCACTGATACCCCCCTCAGCTCTTTCCTTATGCCCAAGCCAATGAATGCCTCTGGGTGCGTCTCTCGCTACCGCCAGTGATGAGCGGGCAGCCATCCGACCACTGTGGGCTTTGCCGTGAGCCTGCAATGGCAGGAGGCCACAAGTCCTAGCCTCTCTCTGCGTGTTGGCTCCATTTCGCTCCTATACTCTGCACTGAGCCTCACAGAGGATAAAAACTCCCTCTTCCCATTTTTTGTTTCTAAGGATGTCACTAGGTCACCAATCTCCGGTATTGCATAGCCTTCTATGCCCATAATGGGTTGCTTTCTCCTCTGTCGGACTCCTATTTTACCTCCGTTATTAGTGCAAACCAACCATAGGAGGGCCATTTTTCTGTGGTCATGAGCCGATTCCAATCGATTGGCCTTGGCACGACAAGGATGTAATATTCCTGATTTTTCAATAATTTTTTTATTTTTTTGATAATTTTCGGCTGGAAAATATGACACTTCGATGTATCATATTGTATTTGCATATTTGACCTCAGTATTATACCCATAGAGTCAGGTATGGGGCTTAGTCGCAGGCTGCAGACCTCGCCGCGAGCTTTCAACATGAATTTTAGAGGTATAATGCATAAACAGGAGGTTAATGCGTGTTAGGCACATGAAAGGAAAGAAACAATATAAAAATTTGGAAGTAGTCGACACATTCCAGAAAGATCAAGATGCCCAGAAATATTACAGATGTCTAGTAAGTTTTGAGAAAACCCCAGTGAGTTTTCGGTCGCTGCGTTGTCCCTCCTCCGTCGTTTGATTCCATTGGTTCTTATCGGGATCCACTTCGCCTTTCTGCCACGAGTCTGTAGGTACTAGCTATGACCACCGCCATGTCTTCTTCACTCCTTCGCGTGGTACCAATCTTTTCTTTGGTTTTTATCACCTCTTAAATTCGTGTTCAGGCCAAAGGAGGGCAATTTTTCTACCGTTTACGGCCGCCTCCCAGGCTTATCTTTGTTCGGCCGCTAGGAACCCATAGATGCTGGCTAGAGTCACTGCCATACTTACCTTGCTCCTCTAGGAGCCATTGTACTTTATCTCGGTTTTCTTTCCTTCCCACTGTGCAAAAACGAATTTGGCCGAAACGACTATTTTGTCGCCTCCATCGGCTGTTTCTGATAGGCCACGACCCCTCCATTCCATGTGTGGCCGGATCGACCTTCTATGCCTCCTCCGCTCCTCTCCTCCACCCAGTTCCACCTCCGCCTCATATTCCTCTATTTTTTCTGCCCTGTTAGATGTTTTGGGTGCGTCTCGGGTCGTTGTCATTGGTGAATTGTGGGCTATTTGGCCATTGTGGGCTCTGTCCTAGCTCGTCGATAGTGAGGCCTAGCCCCACTTGGGCCCAATTACGCCTCCGCCCGAAATCGGCCGCTTACCCCTTGCCCTATATCATGCGAGATGCACAGCTGCCCACACCAAATATGTTGGTTGTGGGTGGCAATCGGCTTTGTTGCGATTTTGGTCGGCCACCACCTCTTGACCCTAGCTCAGTTACGCTATTGTGGGCCTTAAGCCGCTACCATCCGACCCATCTCTCCCTAGAGTGGCCCTTTTTGGCTGCATGTGCATGTGGAAACACGTGCGTTTCAGGGCTTATGCACCGCTTTTGCACTGCCTGACCATCGGGTGGCTCTCCCACCAATAGAGTTGACATCAGAGCCCTTCTCTACCTCTCCTCCATCCTTGAGCATCGCCCCATGCCCTTCGCCCTTTTGTGGGCTCTCGACGATGCGAAATCGCCATCATTGGGTGTTGTCCACAACCCATTTTGACGTCTTGCAGCCGGCTGAGTGCTTCTTAGTTGTCGACCAACCTTCAGTGAGTACACCTCAACTTCTGATAGCACCTACCACTTGTTGTCATGACCTTTCTCCTAGTAGCCCCTAGTGTGCCGTCGTGGATAGCAGATTTTTCCGCACTGACTTCTGATACCTATTTGGCCGTGAGTACTTCCGGTGCTTTCTAAAACTCTCGGGACAGCAGCTCTCTCAGCTTGGCAATGCTTTTGGCCGCCAACTCCACCGTCAATGCTGCCACGATCATGTGCTCAACATCAAATGTCATGATTACGAGGTAGGGGAGCTTTGAACTCATAATTTCATGATAACATGCTTTGATTGTTTAGCAGCATGCTAGGATTGTATGATTCAATGTTTTGGATGTTAAATCATGATCCATTTATATGATGTAAGAGGATAAATTATGTTACATTAGAATGCATATGACTTGCATGTGAGCTATAAATATGGTTGATGTATGTGGATTGTGTGTGCTAGTGATGGCTAGAGAGTATGTTAGCAAGCTACATCTATGGATGTGTATGCATGTGCTAGTGATGACTAGTAAGTTTGTTGGTAAGCTATGTGTATGGATGTGTATGTATATGCTAGTGATGACTAACGAGTATGTTGGTAATGTACTTATGTGGATTATGTGTATGCTAGTGATGGCTAGCAAATATGTTAGTAAGCTATGTATGGAAGTATGTGTATGTCATATGTATGTGTGATGGACATACATATGTATGATGGCTAAATGACTGTGCAATGGATGTGTATGTGTCTGTGGGCAGAAGTATGGGCGATGGATGGTAAGAGGCAACATAGGGTTTAGTATGGAGTTTAATATGGATGTGTAATTGTATGATGGAAGACATAGGATATGAGTTTGACGGGCGAGGATTGGAGTAGAATGGTTTGGATCATAGCGTATCACTACAACAAAATGTAGTATTAGCGACACATTTATTAGTAACGTAACTATAAGCGTCGCTAAAAGCCTATACTTGCGACGCACAAAAATGCGTCGCACAAAAAAATGAACTATTAGCGACGCATATTATTATGCGTCGCTAATAGTTATGTATTAGCGATGCTTAACATAAAGCATCGCTAATACTAATGCTATTCATGACATTTTACAAAAACGTCACTAAAATATATATATTTTAATTAAAAAAAGAAAAAAAATCATAAATAATAGCGACGCTTAATTCAAGCATTGCTAATAGTCCAACTATTAGTGACACTTGTAACTAGTGTCACTAATAATAAAACTATTAGCGACGTTTGCAAAAGTGTCGCTAATAGTCCTGATATTACTTATTAATTTAAAATAAAAAAATAAAATTACTAGCGACGTATAGTTCTATACGTCGCTAATACCTATACTATTAGCAATGTATATGCTATACGTTGCTAATAGTATTTATTTTATTTTTTATTTTTTAAATAAAATAATTTATAAAAAAATCTTATAAATTTTATAATTATTTAATGTCCCTCTCCCCTCTCTCTCCTCTTTAAATAAGCATTATAAATAGCATTTGTAATAGCAACAGTTAATTATAAGCGTCGTGAATAGATTTATTAATTAATTTTATTTAATAAAATAAAAGAGAGAGGAGAGGGAGAGGGGATAGAAGAGAGAGGAGAGGGAGAGAGAGATAGGGGCCATAGAAGAGAGAGGAGAGGGAGAGAGAGGTAGGGGATAGAAGAGAGAGAGAAACAAAGAGAGAGAGGAGAGAGATAGAGAGAGAGAGAGAGGAGAGGGAAAGAGAGGGGAGGGGAGAGATAGAGGAGAGGGAGAGGGGAGAGGTAGAGGAGAGGGAGAGGAGAGAGAGGGGAGAGGTATATTATATAATATTTATTTTTTAAATTTTTTTTATAAATTATTTTATTTTGAAAATAAAAAAAATAAACTCAATATTATTAGCAACATATTGAAAAAGAGCGAGGAAAAGAGAGGAGATCGAGGGGAGAGAGAGAGGAGAGGGAGAAAGAGAGAGAGAAAGAGAGGAGAGGAAGATAGATAGATAGAGAGTATAGGGGAAGGAAGAGAGGGAGGGTGAGAGGAAGTTTATTTTAATTTTTTTTAAAAAAAATTTATTTTTTAAAATAAAAAAAATTAATTAAAATAAAATACTAATCGCGACGTATAGGAATATATGTTGCTATTAGTATGTGTATTAGCGACTTGTAGGATTAGACGTCGCTAATACGGGTACTAATAGCGACGTATATTCCTATACATCGCTATTAGTATTTACTTTTTTTATTTGTAAAATTATTTTTAAAAAAATTATAAAAAATTAAAATTAGAGGAGAGAGGAGAGCGGGGAGAGAGAGAGAGATGGAGGGAAAGAGAGGAGAGGGAGAGAGAGAGACGAGAGAAAAGAGAGGGAGGAGAGGGAGGAGAGAGAGGAGAGGGGAGAGAGAGAGGAGAGGAGAGGGGAGGGAGGAGGAGAGGGGAGGGAAGAGGAGAGGGGGGAGAAGAATTGTATTTTTTATTTTTTAAAACTTTTTATTAATTTTTTTATTTTTTAAATAAAAAAATTTATAAAAAATTGAAATTAGAGGAGAGAGGAGAGCGGGGGAGAGAGAGAGAGAGGGAAAGAGAGGAGAGGGAGAGAGAGAGAGGGAGAGAGAGGAGAGGGAGAGAGAGGGGAGAGAGAGGGGAGAGAGAGAGGGAGAGAGAGGGGTGGGAAGAGAGAGAGGAAAGGGGTGGGCAGAGAGAGGGGATAGGGGAGGGAAGAGAGGGAGGGTGAGAGAGAGGAGAGGGAGGAGGGAGAGGAGAGAGGAGAGAGGGGGAGAGAGAGGGAGAGGAGAGAGAGAGAGGAGAGGGAGGAGAGAGAGAGGAGAGAGGGGGATAGGGAGGGAGGAGAGAGAGAGATAGGAAGGGGAGAGAAAGGAGAGAAAGAGGGGAGGGAGGAGAGAGAGGAGAGGGTGGAGAGAGAGGGAGAAGGAGGAGAGAGAGAGAGGAGAGAGAGGGAAAGAGAGGAGAGGGAGAGAGAGGAGAGGGGAGAGAGAGGGGAGAGGGAGGAGGAGAGAGAGGGAAAGAGAGGAGAGGGAGAGAGAGGAGAGGGAAGAGAGAGAAGGAGAGTGTGGAGAGAGAGTGAAGATAGAGAGAGAGAGGAGAGAGAGGAGATAGAGGGAGTGAAGAGAGAAGAGACAAATGAGAGAGGAGATAGAGAGGAGGGAGAGAGGGGAGAGAGAGATGCGATAGAGAGGAGGGAGAGAGGAGAGAGAGGGAAGAGAGTGGAGAGAGGGGAGATAGAGAGAGAGAGGAGAGAGAGGGGAGATAGAGAGGGAGGAGAGAGAGGGGAGAGAGAAGAGAGAGAGAGAGGAGAGAGAGGTGGTAACAAAAATCTCTATAAAAAATGTTTTAGCGACGCTCATCTAGTAGACAACAGTAGCGACGTATAAGTTTATATGTCACGCCTATTAGCAACGCTCGTCACGAGCGTCGCTAAAATGTCTTCATTAATAATAAGAAATTTGCCGTGGTAAAGTGTTAATATTTAAAGAGCGTCGCTAATAGATGATCAATTGCGACGTATATTATGATACGTCGCTATTGGGTCATACTTCGCTAAAACATTTTACGAAAAAAAAATTGCCGGCAAAATTTTGCCCGTGCCTTATATCTACCACCTGCTGCTCCGCGCTTCCCCGCCGCCCAGCTTCCGACCTTGCCGCTCCGCGCTGCCTGGCACCTCGCCGCCCCGCTGTCTGACTTCTGACCGCCCCGCCACCCGGAATCCGTCTCCCCCTCCCTCCCGGTGTATGTCCCTGCCTCTGCATCGCCCGACACCTCGTCGCCCCACCGTCACTACCTCCCCGCCGCCTCCTCCGCCTCTCCCCGCCGTCGTCCACGGCGCCTTGTCCTCCGGCCCCCACCCTTTCCTTTCTCTTTCCCCTCTGCTCTGGTCTCCTGCTCCCTCCCCTTGCTCCGCTGCCGCGCAGCCCCTCCGCCCCCGGCCTCCATCCGCCACCGACCACAGCCTCGCCGCCCCACGTCCCCCTCTCCATTCTCTGCCTGCCCCGTTCCCCTCTCCCCTACTCCGGTCCCACCCTCACCCCCTTCCCCCTGCTCAAGCTGCCTGCCCCCGTGCCTCCCCTCCGCCCATGGTCTCCGTCTTCCATCTTCCGCCACCCTCCGGTCTCCCTCCCCCTTCGCCACCGCCCGGTCTGCCCCTCTCCACGCCCCCGGCTCAATCCCCCCTCTCCGCGCCTCCGCTGCTCAGTCCCCCTCCCTCCTCCCCTCTTGCTCGGGTCCCCACCTCCCCTAATGCCCCCCACCTCAATCGCCCCTCCCTCCCCCTGCTCAGTCCCCTCCTCCCTCCTCCCCTGCTGCTCCCCCCTCCTCCCATGATGCCCCCCGGCTCGGTCGCCCCTCCCTCCCCCACCTGGCCCCTCTCCCCCTGCTCAGTCCCCCCTCCCTTCCCCACCTGCTGGCCCCTCTCCGCCCCCTCCCCCCCTGCTTAGTCCCCCTCCCTTCCCCACCCGTTGGCCCCTCTCCGCCCCCTCCCTATTCCCCCTCTCTGTTCTACCCCGGATTCTGATCCCTCGTCGGCGGGTTTATGCCGCCGGCGAATTTTTTTATTAATTTATTCACTAGCGACGCTTTTATAAGCGTCAGTAATGACTTTGTTATTATTTTTATTTTTTTTTTACATTAGCGACGTTTATCAAAGTGTCGCTAATTGCTTTTCTTATTTTTATTTTTATTTTTTATTTTTATTTCATATTAGCGACGCTTACAAAAGCTTTGCTAATGTTTTTTTATTTTTATTTTTTATTTTATATTAGCGATGCTTACTAAAGCATCGCTAATAGAAAAATAAATTTTTTTATTTTTTATTAGAATTATTTTTATTATTTTTATTTTTTTAAATTTTTTATCATTAGCGACGTATATTAAGTGTTGCGAATAAATAACTATTAGCGACGCTTAGTTATAAGCATTGCTAATAGTAACATATTAGCGACGCTTAATATGAGTCGTTAATAATAATATTTTAGCGACGTTTAAGATAAGCGTCGCTAATAAACAGTAGTGACTGTACTTTTATCGACGTATTTAAAGACGTTGTTTATGCGTCGCTAATACTCATTAGCGACTCTTATGGTACTTTTAGCAACGCTTATAGGCGTCACTAATACTGCAATTTGTTGTAGTGTATGTTGGGGGATTGTCATACAGTAAGAGTGTTGCATAATTACTAGCCCCTCCTCTCCCTGGCCCCCCTCCCTCCCCCTACTGCCCCCAACCCCTGCTAGCCCCCCCTCCCCCTACTGCCCCCCTCTCCCCCGCTCCACCCCATCCTTCCTACCCCACCCTCCTCTAAAAATCAGAGGAGGGGAATTAGAGCAAGGAGAGAATGGGGACCGGAGCAAGGGGGAGAGGCAGGGCGGAGAAGGGGGATGGGGGACTAGAGGGGGTGGGGGGCAAAGGATGGCGGCGGCACCAGAAGGGGCCTCAGGTCCCCGTGTAGGGGGGAGGAGAAGAGGAGAGACGGGGGCTGAGAGGGACGACGGGGCACCGAAGGGAGTGGTGGGCCGGAGGATGGTGGGGCACTAGCGGAGGGCAGTGCAGTGGTGGAGGTGACAGGGAGGTGCAACAGCGGGCAACAGGAGGCGGGGTGCAGCAGGGGGATTTTAATAAGGGGCAGGCTAATATTGGACTTTATTTTTTAAAAAAAAATTATTATTAGCGACGCTAGTCATGACTGTTGCTATTGGTAAGTTTAGCAACGTATTCTATATACATTGCTAAAACTTTTTGTATATAGCGATGTATTGGATTATACGTTGCTGAATACAGCAATTTTAAAGATGTATAGTACTATAGGTCACTATAAATATTGTATTTAGTGACGTATAGTCCAATACATCGCTATAAATATTGTATTTAGCGACGTATGGTCCAATATGTCGCTATATATTTATACGTTGCTAATAGGTGACCTATTGGCGACGCTTTTTTATGCGTCACAAATAGTTGTTTCTAACGATGCTTAAGATTGCGTAACTAATAAATGAGTTGCTAATACTTCATTTTGTTGTAGTGGAGGTATAAGTAAGAGGGTGATTGTAGCGCCCTAATTTTTTAAATTACTTTAAAGGTCGAAGTGCCGCAAATTTGTAATTAAAAAAGACTTATTAGTGATGCTTACAATTATACGTTGCTAATAAGTTATTTTTTAATTTTTTTAAAAAAATAATTTTTTCTATCGGTGACATATATGAAAGCGTCGCTAATAAGTCCTTATTAGCGACGCTTATAGTTATACGTCGCTAATAAGTTATTTTTATTTTTTTTAAAAATAGTTTTTCTATTAGCAACGTAAACAAAAGTGTCGCTAATAACTTATCATTAGCGACACTAAAAAATAAGCGTCGCTAATAAGCCCTATTGGCGACGCTTTCTGATATGCGTCGCTAATAGGCAATAACGACAATACTTTTTTCGACGCTTATGGCGATACTTTTTATTCGTCACTAATAGTCATTAGCAACACTTATGGGACTATTAGCAATGCATAAATGCATCACTAATAGTCCTTTTTGTTGTAGTGATAATATCTCATAATCATTTGTATTCAAAAGTTGACTCGAAACAATATTATCGACTAAAAGAATCCAACACAATTTTTATACGAAAAGTCAGATAAAGTGCCTCTTCACAGATACTGGTAAACTTAGATAAATCGTTTGTCAGCAAAATCCGATAAATAATTCAAAATCGGATGAATCAACATTTACAAAATCCAATAAATAATTCAAAATCGGATGAATCAACATTTACAAAATCTAATAAATAATTCAAAATTGGATAAATCATCATTTACAAAATTTGATAAGCAATTCAAAATCAGATAAATCATTGTTCATAGAATGTCACCGATACTGGAGAGACATACACCCGTGCTCGTGGGACAGCAGGATCATAATGAAGAGGATCTTCCCACGGTATCCAACTTTATGGGCCTACCATATGCCATGATAGGTGGTACCTAGGAGTCATAACTCTGATAGCTTTTGGGCTTTATACCAAATAACTACCCTTCAAAACCGATCGTAGTTTTTGGGCTTTATACCAAATAGCTACCCTTCAATTCTAGTCAAATCATTCATAAATGTAATTTAAGTAATAAGAATAATAAAGTATATAAGATGGATGGATTAAGCGGAGTATGTTATGTTAACGTGTTAGAGTTTTGAAATAGATTCAGCCTCGAATTAAATAGCATAAGATCGTAAGACAAAAGAATTTCTTAACATAATTGTACTTGTGCAAATTATGTAAAGCGAGCTTGAATGGTAAGTAACACTAAAATGATAACTTAGTGAGTATGAGACCTTAGCATTTGATGGATTAAGTTGCGTATTTGAACGAGCCGGTAATTAGTCAGTTTTGTATTCCTTGTAACTTACTATGGTGTTATCCTACGGGATGTGATCTTAGCGCGGTTTTTGTAACAACACTGAATTTTTGGTACTATTTTTTACCCTTAAATGGAGTTAATATGTCACGGCCTAAATTTTAAAAAGACTTCAAAATAGCATGAACGATAGTCACGAGATTTTTTTTCTCTTAAAAACAGAACAAACCATTCGATTAAATATCCATGTCATGTTAACTAGGGTTCACAATACGGATATCAAATCATATGATATTATTACACGTCTCAAAATTCAATAAGAACAACTCATCCATCTAAGTATAAGTCTATCATCTGTCTAAAAATAAATAACAAGTTGACTCACACTAAAGATACACTATGTACCATAATTGCATAAACGAGGGACTTCATCTTATGCTAGCCTCCTGGTCTCACTTATCGTCGCCTGGAAAATCTGCAACCAACCAAACCAAACAACCACAACAACAACAATGGAACCTCTCCGCCTACAGGAGAAGAGTTTCCAAAGGACAAAAGGTTTTACTAATGTTTTTCGGAGCCGGCCAACATCACCCAATGTTAGTTGCCTACGTACTCATCAGACAACGTCTCCAATGTTTCCAACAAGTTTTGATCCAGACGTAGTTCTACCTAAAACTATATTATCCTAAGAAGCATAGCATCACATATGCAATGATTAAGTATTTTCAATCAACCTACATTTTATGCAAGTCTTTTAATCATTCCACTTCTCTAATTAACAAGTAATATCGAACAATGTTATTAATTATCTCACAACCCTTGTTCAATAAAATATAAAGCAAATAGTACCACATAAGGGTAATATACCAAGTACTGGTTATGAAATAAACAACACTCCCAAACTGGCCTTTAACTAATTCAAACTTGAATAGCTCAATTGATATCTACACGGTTCAGGAAACAACTTATTATTCTTATATGAAAAACCGACTACCATTCACAAGGAGTACTGCACATTAGCAAGGAAATCCTAACATCCCTAGGGATCCATTTGGATCAGCCATGGTCTAGAGATGTAGGTACCAGCTGTGCTCATGGACACACTGGCAGGAGGTAGATGAGCCTTTCATGATACTCAAAAACCTAGTTTGCGCATTTGTCGGGATCCATCGCCCCAAAGGAGTGGAGACCACAAAGGTCTAAAAGATTACTATAATGGCTATTGCTATGAACTAACACAATACTGAATGAACATATGACTTAATGCATCCAAAGATTTAATACTAAACACAACCTATCATGCATGCAATCGACTCTCATGATTGGCAGGATAATAGGCAGATTTAGGGCTTAATCATGTGAACTAATCAACATAAGGGCTCATATTTCTGCTGAGATGAACTGACTAATTCAAGATTCAGGCTGAGATGAACAACTCAAGTCAGCCACCTAACATGACAAATTCAAGCTGATACAACCATCAACATTCAACCTAAGGTATATCACAATTAAGGCTGAAATTCAGGGACAACATAGGCTAAATTTAAGAGGCATCTTAAGCTGAAATTTAAAGACAGCATAGGCTGAAATTTAGAGGCTTCTTAGGCTGAAATTCAGAGACTCAATAAACATGACTACATCATGAACTAAGGCTAAAAAATCAGGGATTCAGTCAGCAAGATTATAACTTAAATCAAAGCTAAGAATTAACTATTAGATAGGCAATAATACAACCTAAATAAGGGCTGAAATTTAGGTATTCACTTAGCATGATTATAACATAAACCAAGGCTGAGAATTTGGTATTAATTTGGCCAAAGTAGAGCTTAAAATAAAGCTGCAATTCAGGGATTTAAATAGGCAAAAGTATAGCCTTAAACTAGGTTGTAAATCATGGATTTATTTGACAAAAGTATAGCCTAAACAAAGGCTGCAAATCAAGGATTAAATAGATAAAAGTATAGCCCAAACTAAGGCCACAAATTAAGGATTAAATAGGCAAAACTATGGCCTAAACTAAGGCTACAAACTAGGGATTAAATTCATTAGAGTTTGTACCCAAATTAAGGATAATGTACATAACTAAAATAAGAATCATTCATGCATAATATAGGGCTAAGATAGATGACAAAATCAGCAACATGCTTGCACAAATTGGGGCTAATATACTTGACAAAAATCAGAATAATGTATGCACAATTTAGACCATATATATAAGAGATAAAATCACAATTATTCAAAACTAGTATAGGCCAATTAATGACATAAAAAAGCCCCTAAAGCAAGCTAAACTATGGCTGAATTACATCTACCAAAAATACATGCTTAAGGGTGTAAAAAGATGCACCTACCTCTTCCAATTAACCCCCAATGTTCCTAGCCCTTGTTCCTATGCTTTTTAGCCTTGAATTCAGTCCAAAGATGGTTGTTTTGTGCCCTTTAAAGCGCCTCAACGATCTTGCAAACTAGTTAACTCTTGGTTGAAAACTGCATCAAGCCTCGCTGAATTGTTGAGGATGGTTCGCCTCTTGGTTGAGTTCACTCCCAGCAACTCCTCCAAGTCGTAAATGAAGTGTTTGCTGCCCAACAGTCCTTCGAAACTGTGGCTAAAGCTTCCAATCCGACCCTTGCAGATTTATGGGTTTTAAATGCTTAAATCCCCTCTCTTCAACTAGCCATGACGCCCTCTTTATATAGAGGATTGGTCGGGAAGCCTAGTACCATTAGGACTCGCCCAATCTTAGTTACAATTTCAGAATCCTAATCGCTGCCCCATTACAAATAGGAAACCAGCCTACATACATACTCAAAACAGTCCCAAAAAAGTCCTAACCCAACTAGAAGTATAGCTGATCCCTTGTTGAGGATGGTTCGCCTCTTGGTTGAGTTCACTCCCAACAACTCCTCCAAGTCGTCAACGAAGTATTTGCTGCCCAACAGTCCTTCGAAACTGTGGCTAAAGCTTCCAATCCGACCCTTGCAGATTCTGAGTTTTGAATGCTTAAATCCCCTCCCTTCAACTAGCCATGACGCCCCCTTTATATAGAGGATTGGTCGGGAAGCCTAGTACCACTAGGACTCGCCCAATCTTAGTTACAATTTTAGAATCCTAATAGCTGCCCCATTACAAATAGGAAACCAGCCTACATACATACTCAAAATAGTCCCAAAAAAGTCCTAACCCAACTAGAAGTATAGCTGATCCCTCATTCAAGTTTCTCATCTCTCCTAGCACTCTTCAGACTCCTACTTTAGCTAGAAGTCCTCTACTTACATGTCATCTCGTCTTAGCAAAGTTCTGGCTGTGTCCTCTTCTTACTTGGAGTCCTTGTCCCACTAAAACACTCTCCCTCTTTCAATTCCTAGTTCTTTTAGGACTTTCAACTCCTAGTTCTTTTAGGACTTTTAACTCCTAATTCTTTTAGGACTTCTAATTTCTAGTTCTTTTAGGACTTCTAATTTCTAGTTCTTTTAGGACTTCTAATTCGTAGTTCATTTAGGACTTCCAATTCCTAATTCTTTTAGAACTTCTAACTCTTTGCATGTTTAAGACTCCCAACTTCTAGTACGTTTAGGACTCTCAACTCCTAATATGTTTAGGACTCCCAACACCTAGTAAGTTTAGGACTCCCAACTCGTAGTACGTTTAGGACTCTCAACTCCTAATAAATTTAAGACTCCCAACTCTTAGTACAGTTTGGACTCCCAACTTCTATTATGTTTAGGACTTCCATCCACTTCGGGTAAATGGGCCCTATGCGATATGTTCAACTTTGAACGGCCGTATCTCCCTCATCCGAACTCTGATTTGCGCATTCTTGGTGGCGTTTAGAATCTCTTTCTGCCTACTTTCCATCCACATAGAATTTAGCCATCACTTATAACTTATGATCAAATTATTTTCACAAAAAGTTAAGGGGTCCAACACCCTAATCCCCACGTGGTTGACTTCGGGAATTTAGAAAAATTTTGGACATTACATAATATTAGTCTTGATAGTATTTTTTTTAATTTAGTAGAATTTATTAGTTTTATAATTTTTTAAATATATGTTAGAGCTCGAAGAGACAAGTGCAACAAGTCAAAGAAGGCTATAAAGAGATGTTGGGAGTGAAAGTTATAACCTTAAAAAATGTGTCATGTGGATGAGACCCAATTACAAGGTGAGGGATAACCTGTTCATAAATAGTCTAGTTTGGTAGGGCTCAACAATAAGAGCTCAACGGTACTAGTAACGAGCGAATCCGAGTTCAGAGTGGGAAGATATGCCCATTTGAACTTAGGGACATTTTAAAATAATAATAAAATAAATAGTTGCGCATGTAGTAATGCAGCGCACGATAGGCAAGCAAGATGCATGGTTCCATGTGCATGCCATAGTGTGTGTGACCACAATGGCACTGCATGAGTCATGTGCATGAAGTTGCACTTGTTGCATGCCACCATTTCTTAAGGTGGCACCATTTTCGGCGGCACAATTCGCCTTCAGTACAAAAGGAAAGGGTGAGTGAAAACTATTTCACACCCCAATTCCATCCTCCTCTTATTTTTAATGTTTTTAAGTCATTTTAAACGCATTTGGGTCCGTTTAAAAACCATTCTTAACTAAATCGTGGGTGTTTTACGTACTAAAGGGGTTATTTTCATGAGTTGACTACTCTAGAGATGAGAAAACCTTAAAGAAAAACTTCAACTGCGATAATTAAGATCATAACAAGTTAAGGTAGAGGATTTTAATTTCTAAATTTATGTTTTACAAAGATTAACTGTGTTTTTCAAAGAATATGCTCTTATGGGGTTATTCCCACTTTGTTTTGAAAATACTCTATATCTTTAAATGAACTTTTTGATGTTTTGGGTCTTCAAACTCTCTAGGTAGCTATTTGGTATAGAGGCACAAAACTATCGATTCTGGATACCCCCATACTTGCCTTGGGCACACATATGGACCGGCATTTCATCAAAAAATCTCTTTCCTTTTGTGTCCTGGTGCCCAATGAACATGAGTGTAAGTCTTTGGGTATCACGACATTCTATGATTGAATTGGACTATGAAAAGCATATGCTTTTGAATGATTCTGAATATATCTACTTTTGAATGATTATCTAGATTTGTGAAATATATTTAATTATATTCTCTTTGACATTAATTATTTTGAGAAGCATGTATGTAGAACTTAGTTCAACCTACTGAGTATAAATATACTCACCCATCCTAGATTCTATAGGTGTAGCTGTACGTTATAAAAGGAAAAATGAAAAGCTTTCATAGTTTGATGTGTTTAGCCTTTTGTTAACTTTACCTATGGTGACTATTGTACAAAGGCATGTTATGTCATATTTTGAAACCTTGTATAATACAATGTAAATTAGAGTTACTCTTCTATACTCGGCGATCCTTGGCACTTAGAAATAAATCGATGTGTTTTTAATGGTTATTTTATTTTATTTTGGATTATTATGAATTTTGATGGGGCATTACAGTTTTTAACCCTAGATGTCTAAGGCTCTATTGTGAGCATTGTATGTTTTATCAATAATGTTTTAGTATTTTATTTAAACCCAAACATTTGATGCTCTATTAAGAGTACTGTAAGTATCTGCCCTTAATGAGTATTATATGATTACTTGAGTAGATATGACACTGTATATTTTCGCACATAAGGGACACTGTAAGATTTTTTCCCCAAAAGTAGCACTATATGATTTATGCTCTTAGGTGGCACTGTATGACCCCCCAAATGTGGGCATTTGTACGCATAGGTAAGTAGTGTCATAAATCTACTTTTACTTATTTGATGTTGTGCCCCATGAAGATAAGTGTGCCTCGTCTTTGGAGAAGTCCAAGACATCTAGTTGAAAATTGCATGGTTTCTCCAAATGTATTATTAATGGATTGGTTACATAAATATCCTAAACTGTAAAACCTAAGGGTCTTCTTGGATTGGTGGAAACTAGTTGGAAAAAAAAAGAGAAAGTGAATTTGGGTTAAAGAGAAACTATGAGATTTCTAAAAAAAAATTATTGTTTGGTTGCACCAATGATGTTTTAGAAAATTGAAACTCATTTCCACAAATAGTGGTAGTAGAGTTGCCATGGTGGTGGAGGTAGTAATTACGGTGGCAATGGTGGTGGTAGTAACTATGACAATTGTGGTAGTGGTAGGAGTGGTGGCGGTGACAGTGGTGACAATGACAGGAGGGAGGGTGGTGGTAGAGGTAGCAATTGTGGTTGTGACAGGGGTGGTGGTGACAGTAGTGGTCAAGCTGGGGGGGTGCACGGGGGAGGTGGTAGGGACAGTGGAAGTGGTGATCACGGTGGGGGTAGGGATGGTGGAGTGACATTTATAAAAATGGCAGTAGTGGTTGCAGTAAGTATTTGATACATTAATTTTCTTCCTAAATTCATAAGTTAAGCGGTGAAAAGTTTTTGGGCCAAATTTTAACCTATTTTTTTTAGTTTTTATTTTTAAAAACTATTTAGGAGACTTCTAAGGTAGAAAAATGTGATCTCTACTCTCCTAAGAAAGAGAGTTGGTGGGAAATTATTTATTTTTATTAATGTAAAAAATTGCACTCAACTAAAACAAAAATTTCCTTCAAAATTACCTCCCAAACCGTGACTTAATCTCGATTTAAGATTCGTTGAACGTGCGACCCGCCCACGTGAGTATAGATGCATATTAATTTTATTCATATATTAGTAACACATTAATGGGCACATGTGAAAAAATTAATATAAAGAACTGATGGAGTGTCAGATGGTTCCGACTCAGACCACGTGAAAGAGAATTTTTTAAGAGCAAATGATGTTGGCTTCCACCTTATGTATAATCAATGGATTGGTTACTTAATAATTGAAGAAGTGACAAAAAGTTTTTGGAACTTTGATGCCATGTTTTACAGTGATGACCTTTCTGAGGTTCCATTTCAGATGTACATAAAAAGCGCTAAATGAACTGGAACATCGTCTCTGTTTATAGCCATGGCGGCTCTTTCCAGTTCCATGGTTAACATGCATATTAGGAGACCCATGATTGCCCCTCTTTTCCTCACACCGTCTCGTCGCCAATGCGACAAACATGTGAAACAGCCAGCACGCTGGTTGCAATATTATGTCCTAAAACATTCCAGAGCAGCTAGTGAGAAGATGGAGCAGCAGGTATCATTCGCTGCTTCTAGAAGGCAAATCATTCTTACTCTATCTAACTGCGATCTTCATATTATTCCATGTAGGTGGCTGGCTTTGTAGAGAAAGAAGTGAAGATGCAGGTAGACAGAGAAATGGACATGCTAATCTCTGAAATCAACCATGAGCTTGCTCTGTTTGGAGGCGAGGAGACTCAGGACATTCAGCAGCTGCACAAGTCTCTTGAGTTAGTGGACCTCATCCAGCGATTAGGCATTCAAAGATATTTCAACCACCAAATCACACAGATTTTAGCTTCATCATACAGGTAAATCTAAAACTAGATTTTTTTTGGTAAATAAATTTATATAATAACAAAAAATGCAAGGGAAATAAAACTAAGATTAAAAGAAAATCAGAAAGAAATTTTAGCCAAACAAGCCAAAGTTCTTATATCTTCAAAGAAGAAATGACATGAATGAACAAAGGGAATCATTTTATCTTCCCAATTGAAGGAGAGCACTTTATCCTATGCATCTTAAATTATATACAATGAGAGACGTGTAGGAGACCCCATAGAAGTCTTAAAAAATTATTGTATTTCTTTCTTTCCAAATGTGCCACAAACAAGAGTTGAATGGAATTCTCATAATAGTTCCAGCTAGAGGGTTCCGCTTTGAAAATTGGATCACTCAATCTGCTTCAACATTACACAAGTTTATAATTTTGTATATTTTCATGTGTTATATTTTTGAAGAACTCTCCAAACACTTTTAGAGGAACCACATTTGAAAAAAAAAAAAGTTAATCTATGTATTAAAAAACTTAAATAAATTTCCTGCTTATGAAGCTTAAACTATTGAGAAATAATAATTATTTAACAAACTTGTCTACCGTGATCATTTTTCCTTACTAAGGCTCAGTAATCAACAATAGAAAGCTGTCATACCAACAAAGAAGTGGTGAGAGAAACTTGGGAACTGAAGCCAACGTATTCCCAAGCTTTCCCCTCCATACATCCACTACTCATGGTGGGTGGTAAGGAAAACATTATTGGTTATTTAACATGGTATCAAAACCAAGTTTTAGATTTGAATCCTGCCGGGAGTAGTATTGTTTTCCCCATTAGTGTTCTTTCAAGGTGATGCGTCCAAATTCCATGATGTAAGCTTAAGCTTTTGATCAGAACATCCCAACCAAAATAATACATGTGCCCAGCTTTCCTTTTAGTCTTTATAATGATGAAAGAAATGGTTGAGCTCACATTTTGCATTGTAGGGATTGGAACTCGGAGTTGGGTTTGGGTAGCCCAAGCATCACAGTCTTAGCTTTTCGGTTGCTTAGGCACCATGGTTACGAAGTATCAACTAGTATGGACTATTCATTGCTCTCCTTATCACCTTTGAAAATCATGCTAATGAAATACGTCCTTATGGGCTTTTTTATCATTTGGTTGCTTGATGTCAGATTTTCTTGAGAACCTGAAGGACAGCAATGGAGAATTTTCATGTTTCTCTGTCAATTCTCCGGCTGAAACATCTGACATGCTGAATCTATATCGGTGTGGCCAGATAGCATTTCCTCACGAATCGAAGATCATGGGAGAGGCGAAGACATTTGCTAGAGACCATCTCAACAAAGCTATGATTAAGAATGAACTGCTCAATACACAAAATATAGGAATGGAGGTGGTGCTTTTAAGCTTTTCACTGGAAATAATATTGGATTAAATTGTCATTGGGTACTATGTAATGTCTAACAAAAGAGTCTTTCTTCAGATTAAGTTTGCTCTAGAGTATCCTCGCCATTGCCTGCTGCCCAGATTAGAATCACGAAACCTAGTTCGACAACTGTGGCCAGCAGAAGGCCTCATAAACAAGTGCTTAGGACTTGCAAAACTGGACATAGACTCGCTTCAGAATCTCTACCAGGAGGAGATCGAAGAAGCTAAAAGGTTTCACCATTCTTTTCCTTTAAGCTTTGCTTTGTAAGCTGAAGGCAATTGGTAAGCTATGCTGATGATTTGGCTTTCGGTAGATGGTGGACAAGGCATGGATTGGAGAAACTGGAATTTGGAAGTGAAGGAATAGTCAAATGTCACTTCTCGGTGTCGGCTGCATTGTACGAACCCGAGTATTCTGCATTCCGTGTCGCCTTCACGAAGATTGGTTACCTAGCTGCCGTGATCGATGTACTGTCTGAGGATACAACCGCGGGAATCCACGCGCTGCAGTCTTTCAGTGAGGCCATCAACAGGTAATTTTGGAGTTCATACTTTGCTTTCCATGTTTGGAGTGAATTACGAAGAACACACCAAACGAAAACTTTACGGTCACTGTGGAAGATGTCCGAAAACTACATATCTTCCGTGAAGGGAGCCGTCTATCACAAAAATCGACGTTGCATACATAAACGTATTGATGGAGTATTAGTGTGAGTGATGCACTAGTGATATCCTTACAGATACCAGGTGGGGCAACCAAATATGCTTCCACACTATATCCTTGCATAATTATCATACACACTTTAACTTGCATGTATTAAGTTAACATCGATACTAAAATCCTGATGTATATGTTGAGGATGTCCCAATAGTTACAACCTATAAGTTGACTGATTCAGAAATACTCCTTTGGTCTTAAAATGTCTCATTTGGAAAAATAATTTATCCTTTGCTTAGGTGTCAACCACTTTCTCCACACTTATCTAGTTTCTATGTATAATATTTCTAAAATACTCTTTGTCTAGTTTCTATGTTTTCAAAAGAGGACACTTATTTCAGGATGGAGAGAATATAACATAAGAGTGATGTTCGGACTTCTCTCAACCAAACAAAGATTATCATAATAAGTTATATTTATATTTGTGTTTTCTTTTTATACAAAACAAGAATTTATGTTATTCTTAGAACTTAGAACTGTGTTGCATGTTTAAACAAAATTTCCACTATTTTACTTCACTACTTTTTTTTAACTAATGTAATCTTCTCCTTGTTGACAAGGTGGGATGCCTCATTGCTTGATGCTCTCCCTCATCAAAAGACAATATTTTCTTGTCTATGCAATACATTGACAGAAATAGCAAAAGATTCAAGAATATTGCAAGGGTGGGATGTGCTCCCCTTCTTCAAGAAAGAGGTTGTTTTATTAAACTTCTTCATAGTCTAGATTTTTTAGGAAAAATATAGAAATTAATAAAAAAACTATAGTTTATATTTTTTAGGAAAAACATAGTTTTTTAGGAAATTAGTTTATTTTAAAAAATAAAATGGAGTTATTAAAGTGGCATGGAGGAATTAATTTTTAATAAATAGTGGGACCCACAACTAAGAGAATGAAAAATAGCTTCTAAAACACTTTTTAAAGTACTTAACCATTTAAATTTTGAAAAATTAGGTTATTAATTTACATCAAACTTTTTTTCTAAATGGAGCTATTTATATGGGACAAAGGGAGCATTAAATTATTATCTTTATTAGGTAAAAAATCATAATTTTAGATACAATAAAAATAAATAAATTAAATACATCTTGTGTGGTGTAAAATCGTAAATATTTATGCAAATATGACACTATTATTCAACAAGTAAATGAACAAAAAATTATAAAATTTATTATATTTAGTAAACAGTCATATGAAAATTTTGAATATTTTTCTCATTACATTGTATACATTTTGTATATAGAAAGCATTTTAGTTAGGATGTAGTCATTTTACCTGATGGACTTTCATAAATTTTAAGAGTTTTCCTGATGGACTCAACTATGGAGTTGTGTTAATTTTGAGTAAATGTCGAGTTCGACTCAAAAAGCTGTGTCGAGTCAGCTCATGGAGTTTTTTCAAAATGAACTTTCAAAACTATAAATAGTGCATAACATTGTGGCAGTGGAGAAATGCAAGCGTAAATTTGTCCAAAACATAACATATTTATACATAAGATGCAAGAGAATACAAAACCATTAGCTTTCAGCATAATGACAAAGCCAGCTTCTCCGAATTTTGAGTTATTAGAAAATGTTACTTGTCCAACTAAAAACAATTACTCATTCATTAGCTTTAAATATACCTCAAGGGATCTCGTTAAAACCGTTGCTAACGCATGTAAACATTTGCAGTGGGAGAATCACATGGCTGCCTTTCTTGAGGAAGCCAAATGGACGTACACTAATGAAACTGTCAGCTTGGATCAATATCTAAGGGTTGCAAAATTCACCGTAAGTGGGGCAGTTTGCATACTATCCACAATATTCTGCATAGGGGAGATCATAACTGATAATGCCCTTGAACAAATAACCATAGATTCAGGACTCCTGCACCTTGCCTGTATTAATGGTCGCTTTGTAAATGATCTTGTCACCTTCAAGCGGGAAGCTAATCAGGGGCTTATGAACACGAGCATCAGTTGCTACATGAGGGACAACCCCGGGAGCACCGAAGAAGAAGCTATCAATTATGTCATGAACATGATAGAGTCAACTAACCTTGAGCTAGAATGGGAGTTATTCAAAGCGAGGACAATCTTGCCTGAGTGTAGCATAAGGGCGATCGTCAATTTCAGCAGAACTATGAGCATCGTTTACAAGAGAGCGGATGGTTATAAGTACACTTCTGATAAAGAATACGAGAACCTGGTGAAAGATTATCTGTACACCAACCTTGTTTGATGTGTCTATTCCTATTCAGAATGTGTTCTCAATGTCTAGTCCATAAGTGATTTATTGTTAAGGGACACGTATTAAAGTGATCAAAGATAAGGGATGTGGAAAATATTTGGAAAAAGTGTATCATAATTAGGACCATCAACGATTTAGCAAAAAAAATAAAAATCGATCAACATTGGTGACTGCAACACCATTTGAAAACGTAGAAACGCTGCAATAGATGATCCAGCTTTAGTTGCACTAGTTGGATCTATTTTGACAATAGAAGAGGTCTCAAGGTTGAATCCCATAAGCATATAGTGTCTGAGGGCTTGATAATCATACCAATCTTGGTAACTTTCTGCAATGGAGAACCTCCATTGTGCAAAATCCATTTGTACTATAATTAGAAGCAAGAGTTGCATTTTTTTTTTCTAAAGAAGTGTTGCTTATATTAAGGGAGATATAGCACATGTTTTATTTTGCATATAGGAGAAGATGTGTTGGGTGTATCTTCATATGGATCCTATTGCTGGGCTTTCCTTGGTATGTGGTGGCCCATCACTTCGCTTACTTTGGGTTTAAGTGGGATTAATTAAGTGGATGAGTTGTTTGAATAATAAGTCTATTCTTCTTAAAGAAAATGATTTTCTTTCAAGAAACAAGGAGGTAGAGCCAAGGACTTGCGAAAGAGATTTTGGAGAGGAATAAAGTGAATTTTCTAGGAGGATAGTGAACCATGTAAAATATTGTGTCTTTCACTTAGATTACCTTTAGCGGTGTTAATGAGCCGAGTATTTAGCTTGCTCAATTTGAACTCAAATTGCTCCATCTCGGCTCGAAGCTCAAATGAGTTCAAAATTTTTAGCTCGAGCTCGGCTCGAATTGGTAATCTAGAGCTCCGCTTGAGCTCAAACTACAAGAAGTGAATCACGAGCCTAGGTTCAAACTAAAAAAAAGTACCAAAATATATCTAAATTTAAAATATATGAAGTATCACACATAGTAAGATACTTTTAATATTAAATAATAATAAATATGTTTTTATAAATATTACGACTACACCTTGATTAACTGACTATAATCACTTGGAAAGAATAAAACTATGATAAATGAGTTTTAATTAGTTATAGATGCTCCAAAAAGGTAATATTACCATTTTTTTCTCTTTGTGTTCATATAATCACTAAAGAAATAACAACTTACTTAGGCAGCATTACTATCTACTTTTTATCATATTTTCTTTACATACTTATAAATCAATCATAAAATAACTATTCTTCAACCTTAGTATGCCTCTAAAAATTTTCACATGTAAATAGAGAAATAGTATGTAAATTAAGGCTGGTCGCCAATGTCATAGTTTAGATTATGAAAAACTAATGTAATTATTCTTTTGTATACTGAGGCTGGTCCCCTTAGTGTCATGTTTTTTTTAGAATAGTTCTTGGGTATCATGTTGACTTTCTGTCCTATATTAATAGCTCCAATTAGTTTTTCAATTGAATTAATTTTAGTTCATCTAGAAAAACCAAACAGAGCTATTAATATGGGAGGGAAGGAATATAATAGTATTTGTATCTCCAAAATTTTTATTTTTAAAAATTATATATCATACATAGAAATTATACATCCAACACAATTCGATGAGGATATATATCATGGAAAAATTTAATATGAGTTTGGGTTCACATACATCAACATGAGCCCAAGCATAATGAGTCATCGGATTAAGATCCAATGGCGCAAAGGAGATGAAACCAATCTAGCCCTTGAGTTTTGTGTGTTGTTGAATTAAAATTTGAGGGCATGTGTGACGTCCCCCATTTTCCATTTTAATTTAATCACAATATCGTCGTCTGACACGTGTAAATTTCATACACGTGATCGAACGCATTGGCCGTCGGTGCATAACAATCACATATCAATCATTTTATTTTCTATTAATATCATAAAAATTAACGAAGTTATTGCACAACCATAAATACTGCCTCAACACTTAATTTTACTACACATGCCAAAGACCATTGTGTGTGGAGCCAATAGTTTCCACAGAGTTTACATTAGTTAGAAATAATTTCACAAGCTAAAACATTTAAAAGTCCCTTCCACTTCCACCTCTGTCCTTGCTAAATACTTGCAAGATCTGTGGTAGGTGAATATATTTATACTCAGTAGGTTAAATACAAATCTAAAGTGATGCTAAGCAGCAAAACCTTCGAAAACAAACCTTATAATCCTTTCACATAATCTTTTATACACGATAAATTGCCCAGTAAATCACTTATTTCAAAATCAAGTCAAATTCATAAGTTCAATTCTGAATCAAATAAAATCCACAAGCTAAATTCCGAATCAAATCCACAAGCTCAAATCCCGAATCACATTAAATCCGCATCAAATTCACAAGCTCAATTCCAAATCAAAACATGTCCGCAATCTCAAATCTAAGTAACATCATATCCACAACCTCAAATCTGAATCACATCACATCCACAATCTCAAATCCAAGTCACATCACATCCACAATCTCAAATCCAAGTCACATCACATCCACAACTTCAAATACGAGTCACATCACAAGCCGTGATACCCAACAGCCTACCCCCATGGTCATATGGGGCAATGAGGGCCACTTAGGGAAGGAATTTTCTCATGACACTCTTCCCCATGTGCGCCACTTGCAGATTAGTTTTTCTTAGCAGACATCCAAAATAGTGTATGTAACCAAAACACTAAGTGACACATAAAAAATCAATTCACAAAAGTGTACGTAACCAAAACACTGAGCGATACGTACAAAATTAATTCACGTAAGTGTACGTCACCAAAACACTGCATAACACATGCCAAAACAGTTCAGCACATCATATATTTTCCTAAAATTAGCTTCATAAACATAGCTATGCCAAATCATTCATAAAATTTACACTAATCATGCATTTAGACTTAAAAAACCCCTACCTTGCTTCCCACACGAGAACTAAGATGATGTGCCAGACACCACGAACTTAGACGTCATGTTTCCAGGCTTTAGAGGTCTCGAACAAGAAAGATAACCCTGCCAAGTCATCTTGCACACTCGATTTAGATAAGAATGCCTCTTTAACAGCTTGATTCAAACTTAAAACGACTTAGAATGAAAGAAATAAAGTTTCAGAAGTAGAAAAACTCGAAATTGTAGAAGATACACCCCTATTTATAGGCGTACGCATGCATGGGGCCATACGCACCACATGGCTTGTGTTGGCTGCACATCACAAAGCCGAGGTGCATGCACGACTTACGTCGCACCTGTGCCGCTTGGCCCTGGTTGTGGACCTGCGATGCCACGCATAGCGACCGTGTCACATGATCACACGGGCCTGGTCCCACGTGGCACAGACCTAACGCATGGGTCCGCTGTGCGTCACAAGGCTACCTTGCAATCATGCAGGCCCTGTACATTACATACTGGTCAAGGTAGCTAGTACAATTGACGCCAGTTGTGTGCGTCAGCCGTTTTTTTTTTCAAAATTTCAAAAAATATTAAATGTGCGTATCTTTTTCTCCCAGGCTCCCTTTAACGCATTCTTGGTACTTATGGGCTCATATCAATGATCCCTAAATAACAAGACCCCACATGGGGGGTTTTCTGCACTTTTCAAATTGGTCCCACCTATATGGTACATTTCTCAAGGCCATAACTTTAGGCCCGAGTGTTCGATTCGAGCGGTTTAAGGCTCATTACATTCGTCTTTCAGCTCTCTATCATATCATTACAAAAACTCATAGAGTAAGATTATTTAATTATACACAACTCAATAAAAAACACAAATATAAGCATTATTAGAGGCAGAAAATTACATCCGAAAATCAGCGTCGTTATTGCACAAGATGCCTAGGCTCATGCAATCGTGGTTCAGCCTGAGCTCATATAAATGGATCTCATGTATCATATATGATATAAGGTATTGGTACAATATGTGATTATATGTTATATTATATTTTTATATATACATATATTATTTATTAAATATATTATTTATATATAATTATATTTGGATTTGAGTTCGAGCTCAAGTCAAGTTTGAGTTTGATTCGAGCTGAGCTAGGTTGAGCAAGGGTATGCTCAAACTCAGTTCGATTTTGAGCAGGCCTGCTCAACAAGTAGGCTTTGCTCATTAATAGCCCTAATTACTTTATATATGTTAATTTCTTTTTTATTTTATTTTTTAGCTAACACAAAAGAAAGAATGTGGTATAGTTTTTCCAATAAGATGTTTACTCACACCCATTTACTTGGCGAGTTAGTTATCACATTTTCCAAGTCTTAACTAGTTTAAGTTCATGATAAATTGTGAAATTGGTCACAGTTTCATATTTTGGAATGAAAATAACACATCTTGGATATATAGACAAGCCCTTTCTCTCTCAAAGTAATCTGTTTATTTGTTCCTTTTTTTATGAAAAAAATTGCATTCAAAGAAATGGGCAGTCTTTATCTAGGAGTCTTGTTTCAGTAAGAAATAGGATGGAGGAATCTTATCTAGGAACCATGTCAACATAAAGCCCTCATGGTAACTGGTTGGCTGCCCAACAGCCAACACCGACGAAACTATAGAGTGGCTGGCCAGCAAAAGCATGGCGGTCGAGGGCCTTGGGGGAGGCACAAAGCATAAAAATCCAATCTTTAATTCATTAACTACACAAAGAAGCATGCAAATCCAATTATAAGCAATAATCTATCCAAACAAGAGCATGCACATATTGAAAACAAAATTTAGGAACAATAACTCACTGACCTTGGGCTGATCAGTCCCTAGCACTTCCTTATCCCTTCACACGATCATCCAATTTCAATTGAACACAATTGAATTACAAAGGGATGGAGTTTTTACCTCTTATGTGTAGATCCCTCTTAAGCTTTGATCTTGGCTTGAAATCTCAACAAAGAATGTCCCTAACCACATCCTTGAAGCCACGAACCAGTGAGCAAAAATCCTCCACTCTTGCACCACGCACCAAGGAGAGGATTGGAGGGAGGAGAAGGGGTGGTCAGCCTTAGATCTCTCAAGAACAAGAGGGGGCCACACCAAACTTTGGGAGAGAGGGGGCGGATTGGGGAGAGAGGAGAAAAGAGGGGGGCGGCCAGCACTTGCTAGGGCTTCTCCTCTCTTTAGTCTCCCTTATATACCTCTCCTAATACCTCTTAAGTGAGCTATTAATCGGGCTTAAGTGAATGGGCTTCCTGTTGAAATTTTAGGGCTTTTCTTCGAGGGTCTGACACAATGGGAGCGAGCTTTGTCTCTAAGAGCTTGCTAGGGCCTGGACCCTTGCACATGGCCAAGCCCACGATAGAGTCGACTCCTCGCTAACCTGGTAATGCACCTCAAGTCTTCTTTATACGACTTGTCGTCGTTGGGAGAGTAGCAAACTTGTTAAAATCCCGTTGAGCAATATTAGCTTTCTCACCTTTCCAACCAACCACATAAGGAAGCCCAGCATATATTTCTTCCATCTAGCATCAACCGTTCCATTTGGTTTTAAAAAAAAAAACTAATTTTAATTTTTTCTAAAAACCAAATAGAACTATTACTATAGGACTAATTTATTTTTTAAAATTAAATAGAACTATTAAAATAAAACAAAAAAGTGTATATTCTTATTAGAATTATTGGAAGATAGATTTATTTGAGCCCACCTCTCACATCGGACCCACTTGATATATATCTCCTTATTCCCATTTGGAGTCCATAACTGCTACTATTCCACGAACATTTTTTTTTATTATTCCAAAATTAGTTCAAGGATAAGGAGTCTACACTCTCTATTTTATCCAACCCACCCCACCTCTATCTACCACCCGTGTTAAAGGAGTACGTTGGCTAAAAGAGGGTGTGACAAGACTCCTCATTAGGGTTGTAAATGAGCCGAGCTAGCTCGTGAGCAAACTCAGCTCGGTTAGGCTCGGCTCGAGTTAAACTCGACTCGAATCAAGCTCGACTCGAACTCGATTTGAGCTCGACTAAGTTCGAGCCGAGTTTGAGCCGACCCTTGCTCGACTCGGCTTGGCTCGAATAAAACTCAAACTCGATGCTACTCGAGCTCGAACTCGAATATAATTTTAAAATTATATATAAATAATATATATACATATTTTATATAAACATAATTGTTAATTTAAATACATATTTATAACATACTCCCTCCATTCTTAGATTAATAGCTCTATTTGATTAGTTCATTTTTTAAAATTTAATTAAGTTATTAATCTAAGACGAATGGAATATATAAAACGACATATAATCACATATTTATATACTAATATTATGTATCGTATTGATATATGAGACCCATTTATATGAGTCAAGACTCACTTACGACTATGTGAGTATAGATGTCATACATCATCATATTATGATATAAGAACACGCATAACTCAGGAGGTAGATTAGTTTATGTCTTCTTGCGCATTTGGATCTCGATCTGATGGCCTATGATGTCTTTGCTCATACTGACGTACGAGAGTCTAAACTTATATAAAAAAATTTCATGATATATATCCTTGTTAAATTATAACGGATGTATAATTTTTATATATGATATATATTTTATAAGAATAAGAATATTGGAGACGCAAACACTAATATACTCCTTTTGTTCCAAATTAATAGGGCTATTTAATTCTTGAATATGAACTAAAATTAGTTCAATTGAAAAACCAAATGAAGCTATAAGTATATGACAGATGGTCAACATGATATCACACTAATATACTTAAAAATAATTCTAAAAGAAGCATGACATTTGTGGACCAACCTTAGTTTAGAAAAGAATGATTAGATATTCTTTTAAAAGTTGAAGCATGACATTGGGACCATTCTCATCTTACAAAATGTATATCTTTTTACATGTACTTCAGAATTTTTTAGAGGCACACTAAGATTATAGAATAACTTTTTTATTAGTGATTTATAAGCATGTAAAGAAAAGAAAACACAAAAAAGTAGATACAATGTTGCCTAAATAATTTTTTTTATTTTTTACATCTTTTTTAGTGATTATATGTACATAAAGAGAGAAAAATAATAATGTTGCATTTTTTTAGCATATGTAACTAAAACTTATTTATCATAGTTTTCTTCTTTCATAGTGACTATAATCAAATATTCACAGTGTAATCGTAATACTTCTTGAAGTATATTAATTAATATTTAATACTAAAAGTATATTAGTATATGTGATACTTCATATACTTTATATTTATATATAGATTATTTTTATTTTTTTAGTTCGAGCCCAGTTCGAGCCAAGGCTTGTGATTCACTTATTCAAGTTCGAGCTCGAGCTCGAGCCAAGCTTTGGATTTCTAAATCGAGCCGAGCTTGAGCTGAAAGGTTCGAGTTTGTTCGAGCTTCGAGCCGAGCTTCAGCAGTTCAAGCTCAAGCCGAAACAGCCTAATACTCGGCTCAGCTCGGCTCGTTAACACCCCTACTCCTCATCCTTTGTTCAATATGTTACAAATTGCAATGAGTCACCATACTTCCCCCTGCCCTCTTAAAAATGTGATCTTACTTCAGACCACAACATGCATTTTCTTTCCATTCCCATTTCCCAGCCACAAAAAATTCTGCAATCATAGTTCATTATCAAACAAATAAATGCTTTGGATGCATGAAAGCTTGCATTCTGTAGTTTGTCATCCCACAAGTATAACTGATTTCAGTAAAGTCCCTGATCAGCAAAAGACAGTAGCTTCCCTTCCTGTCTTCCATTTCGTCGTCAGCCCACTCAATTTCATGATTCTTATCCTCTGTTTAACTTCATTCTCATTGTTGGCAGAAATATGGAAGCTGGGCTCATTTTCATTTTACACATTGGCAAGCTTCTTTCATGTTTTTTGTTAAAAAAGCGCTTAAGTGAAGAGATCAATGATTTAATGAAGAAGGTTGCATCTGAAGTAGAATGTGAGGACAAGGTGGAAGGTGAAAATTTGTTTCCCATCCAATGGCTTCTGCAACCTCTCCTGGTAAGTAAGGACAGTTGCGCTTGCATGTTGTCAATGTTGTCTAGGTTAGGGATGGAGGCGGATAAGGTGGTGGTTATCACAGCGAGGCTGTGGTGGCCGACAAGGTGGTAATAATAGGAATCATGGCAATTTCTTTTGTGAGAGAAAGGAAACCTTATGTCACCTACTTGAATGCATTTCCCATTGTAGTCGTGTAGGATATGGAAACTTCCTTTCCTAAAAGGGCCGGGGACAGTTGGTTGCCCATTTGAAGTCCTCTTTTAATTATGGACATTTTAATTGCCATGTGAAAAGTTTGAATCAGGTCTGTGAGGGGGAAAGCAAAGATACATATTGATAATTTCACATAATGATTTTTGGGCTGTTTGGATGTATCTTTGTTGAACTTTTAATTATTTTCCTTTCTTTAAATAAAATCAAAATAGGGTAATGTTTGGGTCTTTTGTTTTGGGCATGTTTGGCAATGTCTTTCCCCAAGTGAAAAGGTCATTTCAAGGGACAAAAAGCGGCTTTCCAATATTAATTAGTAGGTTTGGAGGGGCTATTTAATAACCACACACTTTTTAAGTGGCCTTTTGGCTAACCATTTTAAGTGCAAAGAAAATAACTTTTTACTGGAATTGTTTTTGGGAAAGAAAAATAGAAACCAATGATGTTTGGAAAAGAAAAACATACAACAATTTACTTTTCAACTCTCCTGGGGAGGAGAGTTGGAAGAGAAAGGAAAATCCTTCATTTCTACCCATGAAAGGGCCTCTTTTTTTTCAAATAACATATGTACGTAAATGCACCTTCCATATGTCTTTTTAGGGGCAAAGCCATTTCCCACATTGGAAAGGTGCTTTCTAAGGCTAGGAAGTGACTCCAAAATGTACCCTAAAAAAATAGAAAAGCCCCTAAAAGAGAATATTTTCCTTCAAATGGCGCCTTTATACTTTTTTCCCCTTTTCAACCACTTTTACCATTTCTTGCAAAGATCCGTAGGTGGGTTCTACAAGAAAACTCATTTTCTTTTCCTAGTACCCAGACCACATGGGCTTCTAATTACCTCTTTTCATAAAGCAAAAGTATCAAAAAGGTCATTTTTCTTTCTACATTTGACTAATTTAAACAAGCCTTATGAATTTTAAGAGAAACGTGCTTTCAGATGCCTTTTACCTTTAGTAAGTAAAATGATAAAAAAATCAACATGTGGAAGAGAATAAGTGAGATGAGGGTTAACACATCTTTTCATAATATTAAATCTAGAAAGACCGTTTTACAAAGTTCCATGAGAAATGACTTTTTATAATAGGGTCCGTTTGGGAGGCACTTTCAGCCACTAGAAAGTCATTTGTTTAGGGTGGAAATTGCTTTCTCACGATAAAACTGTTTAGAAGGGCGATTTAAAGGTAAAATGACTTTTCTGGCATAAATCACATTTTGAGTCAATTCAAACTGAATTGACCCAAAATCCAATTTCTTCATGAGGTGAGTTCTTGAAAAAAGCTATTTAATTTTTGAAATGATGTGAAAAGATGTTCTACCTATCATTTCTTTTGTTGGACAATTATGTTGGAGGATAATTTTGTTATTTTACTCACAAAAATCAAAAGTGAGCTAAAATCTGATTACCCTTTAAAATCATCCAATAAAACTTGAACCAAACATCTTCCATTTTTACTTTTGTTTCCAAAAATCGATTCTAATAACAATCCATTTTCTTTCTACTTAAAATTATTTACCAAACACCCCCATAGTTAATTTAAGGAGAATTGACATTAAAAGTACTTTAATTTTGGTCATGTCCCTTTGAAATGGCTATTTCTTTATGAAATGACTCATCTAAAAGAGATAAAAGTAGAAAACAAGCCCTTTATTTGGGACCGACATATCAATTTCCTATGACTTTTTGTTGTCTTTTTCTTATTTTATTCTCTCCAATAAATCAGTACCTGGAAAAGTTTAAAAGCATATGCTTCTTTTGTTTCATATTCTGAATTTTCCAATCTATGGAAGGTCTAAAAATGTTCTACAGAATGGATCTTTTGTATGTCGTCAAAATCTGTACATAATATGAACATCTCAAAAGCTTGTCCTAAACTTCCTTTATAACATGAACACTGATTGCTTTGAGCTTTCATCTTGTCCTGTTTATGGTATGAGATGAGCATTGTTCTGTATAAATGCATGTTAATGATAGAAGCACATTGGTCCTTAGTATCCTTTTCCCCGGCTATGAGGTGAAATAAACAGATCATAAATGGGGACAACGACTTTTTGCTTTTTCTCTTCTTTATTAGATTACCAGGCAGCAACAACGTACTAAAAAAATATTTTTGTGTTTACGTTTCTTTGCTAACTAGACCTTTCAAGAATCGATAAGTAAGAACTGTTGTACTATTTCATGTAATTTTTATTGATAAACATATAGAGGATACAATTTATAGCCATCACCTTGTATATTCTTAGTGGTTATGGTAACTTCTTCGATGTATAAAATTGTGGCTCGGAAAATATATTACAGCTACTATGTTGCAAATATTTTCAGTTAAATTTTAAAAAATATGATGAAATATCTCGGGCATTAGAGATTTCCAATTTAATTCATTCCATTTAAGCTCAAGCCAACCAAATCTCAACTTGGATTTCCTGGACACACCTAATAGCGGAGACAAATTGATCAAACTAGCCCATGGATGTCTGTTCATCCCATTTTAATTGTTCTATATGGCTTTATGAAAATAAAGTAATTTAAGTTTATTTGGAAAAACTAAATAGGATATTAAAACAAAGGGATTATAGTTCTAATTTACTTGTTAATGGATAGGGCAGCCCTTTTTCTTCTAATGGCTGACATTGGTTGTTTGGAGCAGGACTAAATTTTTTGCGAGTACGAATTAGAGAACTTGAAGACGCGGCACTGGGCCTGAGAACATGCGGGCTTGAGATCATCTTTCCCTCCATGCTAAAAGAAGCCGACAGCCGAAAGCTGGATCTTCCCTACAATCTCCCATACCTCAAAGAGATCTCAACAATGAGAGACCACAAAGTCAAAAGGTGAGTAGTTTAGTAGATTATGGTTAAAATGGACTACTTAATGATCAATTGACCCAAACAAGGGTGATATAACAAACAAAAATTATTATTTATTTTAGAATGTATATTCTTTTCAAGGGATGGAAAATGTGTGTGTGTGTGTATATATATATATATATATCAAACAAAATTAGAAAAGGTATGACTTCATACCCTATTGACCTTTTTTTTTCATTTTTAGGTCACTTTTACTCAATAGAGGCCTTCTCCCTCCTTCCCTCATCCTCTATTGGTAGATCCTGTTTATTTGTAGGATATGTTTGTGGCATAGACAAACCCTTTAATTCACAATTAAGTTATAAAATTTATCTTCCCTATTTTAAATAAAATAAATATAATTTTTTTTAAATTAACATACCTAATTCTAATATGTCTAAAGGGAAATTTTGTAATCAAATTAGCAAACAAATACATAAGAATTTTTACGTAGAAACCCAATTAGGAAAAAATCATAGGGCACTCTTTCCAAATCAACTAGGAACTATATAAACTTGATATTATATAATTACTGATTAAAAAGATAAAAGATTAATGTTTCTTCAAACAGTTGGTTTTCCACACCATTATTGAATTTTGAATTAACCACTCTTTACTTGTTTATTAGTCATAGTTTGATCTTCTCATCTTTCATCTCCTCCCTTCGAACAAATCTTCTATGCTCTTGATCTTATCAATAATAGTCTTCAACAAACACCATATTTGACATGTGTTTTTGTGCTCTCATCTCACCTCTCATCTCACTCTAATAATTCTTTTTTATTTATGGTTGAAATTATCTAATTTTAGAAGAAGCCTCTCTCAAAACTTCATTAAAGCAACTCTACACAAGTTCTCTTGCTTCTTCTAGATCTTCTTTCTTGCTCTATTATATTCTAATCCCTTTATATGAACTCCCAAATTATAAAAGGAATATGACTCTAACTAGGAATCAAAAGCAAACCAAAAGAGTTTAATTTAGGTAGCCTATCATTCAATCGATTGATAATTTCCACAGGCCGATCTATGGATTCGTGTTCCATTTCCTCACGACTCTTTCATTGACCAATCGTTCTCCTATACAAGTAATAGCTAACTCTTGACTTCATTTTCAATAGTGCATTTCAAGCGCCGATCGATCATTCACAGAAGCAATCAATTGCTCATTCAATTTTTGGAGATTTTGCTACAATTAATACCTCTAGCTATTGGTGTACTATGATCAAATTGTTATCGACAACAGTGCTAGAGGCATTGCTGCAACTAGGCTAACCTTGGTCGAGGGCACTGGTGGAGGACACTAAACCACCCCCAAGCTTTGACAAAAGTAAACATCTGTACTTCTTTCTTTAATATTATTCTTTTGTTTATAAGTATGTATAGCCAAAGTTGTAGCTTCATGAGCTACAATTCTTTGCTCGTACGATCATTGTCAGCTGTAGCTCAATAAAGCTGAAGCTCTCACTAATTTTTCCCCGTCTATTTATACCAAAAGTCGACGTTAAACAATCCACCAACTAACTTTTTATTTGTATAAGGAAAAATATCTAAAATATGTTACTTTAAATTTTTTATATTTACCTTTGCTTATTGATACCAAGAGTCCACATTGAAACAAACCACCCACTACCTTTTATTTATATAAGGGAAAATATCTAAAATACCTAACTTTCAAGTTTTTATATCTATTTTATCCAAGTTATTTTCATTATATTTAACATACCCCTGTTTTATAATTTCCTATCTACCATACTTATAAAAATGTTAGAACCCAACAATACTATATTATTTCTAACAAAAATAAAAATAACCTATAATCTAAAAGCAACTATAACCAATGTTGGGCCACTATGGGCTCATTCTGCCATTGACCACTCGCATACATGCCATACAATATATGAGTCTCTTCCCTTTACTGTCAAGAAAAAAAAAGTGTCTTCTATTAGCATTACTACTAATGTTACTACTACAACCATCATGACGTATAGGATGAATAGTAATAATTATAGCAATAACAACCAAGCCTAGGAACGGAATGTATCATTCGAATTATTCAATGTATGTTTAGCATTTTAAAATATAATTTAGAAAAATATAAAACTATAGTTTTGGAAATTATAAATAAAAAAATGAGATTTAGAAACATTGATTTACCATAGCACAATCCATGCTCAGCCTTTTGTCAATCAAAAGCTTCACTTGCTAAATGAAATAGGATTGACAACCAAATAGAGATTGTAAATTCTGAACAGAAATGCTATCGATGTAAATTAGTGAGAGTGAGCCCACTATTGCATAGCCTGTGAGCACAAACTCGTATTATTGTCCTCTTTTTTTTAAAAAAAATTGTCTCTTGCAAGCGGTACCTTTCTTCTTTTTTTTCATTGAATTCAATTCTAGAATCAAAATATGTTGCACTCCCTATTTCCATCAGTAGTTCATCTCTTTCAATTTTGTTTTCATTCACAAATTTCCCATTGTAGACATCCAGCCCAATCACAAATTCTGTGTACTACTATTTCCGTCCATATGGTACAACCAGAAGACACAACTATGTTGTGGAAAATTCGTTATCAAAGTAGCTAAGTTGGTTACATTCTAAAATAGGGTCATGTTATAGGAGCCATGAGGCTTGGAGGAATGTAGGTTAGTTGTGTTCTGTTGTGTTTATAGGAGTAGGCTGTATGAGTTGTTTTTTTTTTAATTAAGCTGGGCAGCCATGGCCGCCCAATCTCATTATATACCAAAATATTAGTGAAGTAAACAGGTAAATAAATTGTTCGGTATAACCTTGCTGATTGATTAAAATTTTAAAGAATTCTGTCGGGAACCGAACTTATAATTGAATTTAGTTTCAGTTACTGCCTCATGCTCGAATATTAGATTAACTTCATTTTTGTGCAATTGAAAGGTTTTTTTTACCATTTTAGGTTTCCATATGATTGGCCAATAATCCATGATTATCTTCGTAGGCTACCAGTAGAAATAATGCATTCAATTCACACAACACTTCTATACTTACTTGAGGCACTAGAAGAAGTGGTTGATTGGGACCGAATTCTCAAATTACAATCTAGTGATGATGGAAGGAGATAAAAAGTGTTTGGACTACTTGGCCTACATTGTCAACAAATTTGGTGATCATGGTAATAAAAACAGTTTATCTAATCTCATGCTGCATGTATATGCGGACTCTGTATATAATTGTGCTGATTTTGTAAAGCAATGTAGCTCCAGCTCAGTATCCCATATCTTTTCGATCGAATATGGGTTGTCGATACAATTCAAAGGTTGGGCATTGATCTCCATTTCCGCAATGAGATCACAAATGCACTTGATTATGTGCATAGGCAAGTCAATAATTCCTCAATATCTCTAATCCATTATTTATAGAAAGTATGGCCTTCATGGAAAAGAATGTTTATAGCACACATATATGTCATGAACATCATAACTTTTCTTTGTTATATAGACCTCCATGTAAATGTTGCAAGTCATGATATCCTACATAACACGAATTAAATACAAATGATCAATATATAACATCAAATTATCAACATAGCAAAAATACTTATACTTCAAGATTTGACGAAATATTTTTTAAAGCATACTTAATTACTCAAAAACTTGTGCTCACCATGGCTGCTAACATTCTTTATTATTGACAGAAATCTAAGGAGGAGTGTCATGGGAAGAGACAATCCTGTCGTGGATGTTTATGATACTAGCATGGTCTTTCAATTGTTAAGGATGCATGGCTATCCAGTTTCTGCAAGTCTGATAGCTTTGGTGGGACAAATATATTTACTTAGTATACCTGGTGGCTTGATAAATTCAAATCATTTTTTATGCTCTTTCTTCTTCACCTTAAGCAGATGTTGTCAGCTTTTTCTGTGTTGCGGGGCAGACACATCTAGGAGTCAGTGATATCTTCAACATCTACAGGTTTGCTCAAGTATCCTTCCCCAGTGAGATGATACAAGAAGAAGCAAGAGTCACTACAAAAAGGCTATTATTGACGCTTTTATTTGTATTGCAATAAAAAGTATCACAACAAATTATTTTTTGCGTCCCTTAAAAAAGTGTAAAAAAATTATTTTTATAAAAGTGTCCCAAATAAAATAATTTTTTTTACTTTTTTTAACTATTGTCACTCTTTTTTAAAAGTGTTGCAAATAGTATCACTACTTGCGTTCATTTAAAAAAGTGTCGAAACTAAAGTTTTTTTCTGAAATAAATTGTATTATTTGTGACACTTAATAAAAGGTGCTGCAAATACATTATATTTTATTTAATATCATAAAATATATTAAATAAAAGAGAGGGAAGAAAACAAGAGAGAGAAGGGATGGGATAGACAAGAGAGAGTGAGAGAGGAGAGAGAAAATAGAGATAGAGAGGAGAGACATTAGAGTGAGAGAGAATAGAGAGAGAAAGAGAAGAGAGAGGGAGAAAAGAGAGAGAAGAGAGATATTTTTTTAATAAAAAAATTGTTTACGATATTTTTATATAAATGTCACAAATAGTTTTAATATTTGGGACACTTACAAAATTGTGTTGCAAATAAGTAATAGTAGTTGCAAAGCTTTTGCAAAAGCATAACAAATAATAATTATTTTTTATTTAATAATATAAATTGAATTTTAAAATTAGGAAAAAGTTTTGAAAAGAGAGAGAAGAGAGAGGACATAAAAGAGAGAAAGAAAAGAGATGAGATGAGAAGAGGAGAGAGAGAGAAGAGAGAAAGGGATAAATAATTTGGCATATTTAAAAAAATAGTAGTTACGACTCTTTTTTATATGCGTCTCAAATATCTACTTTATTTGTGACGCTATAAAAAAAGCATCAAAACTTTTCTACTAATTGCGATGTTTCATAAGAAGCGATGCAAAGAATTAGGTTTAAGTTTTTTTTAAGTACCTAACTATTTGCGATGCTTCGTTTGAAGCATTGCAAATAGTGAAGTTATTTATGACTCTTTTTTATAAGTGTCACAAATAACTTATAAAGTGTAGGTAGGTGCAACACTCATAAGAAAGCCACACAAATAGTGTAGGTATTTTTTACGCTTATAAAATAGCGTTGCAAATATTATTTTTTACCTATTTATGTCATCTCTCTCTTCTCTCTCTTTTCTCGGTCTCTCCTCTCTCACTCTGTCCTTGCTCTCTCCACTCTTCTAGATCTCTCTACTATCCCTCTCTTCTCTCCCTTCTCTTACTCTCTCCTCTCTCTCTTCTCTCTCTTCTCTATCCCCTCTATCCCCCCTCTCTCTTCTATCCTGTCTCTCATTTCTCCTCTCTTCTATCATCTCTTTTGTTTAATTTTAATTATTTACTCACAAGTGCACGAATCTATAATAGTTAAGTGGCTAATTTGCATGTTAATTCCACATAGACTTTTAATCGGAAAACGAAATTTTAATCTTATTGAGTATAATCCAAATCTTATTAACAAATTACCAACTAATTGTCTACTATAAAAATTCTAAAACAAATAAGAATGAAAGATGAAGTAAATAAAAGAAGTAAAATTACAAAAACCATTAAAAATAAGTAATATAATTCAAAGTTAAATCTAATAACTAACAAGAATCTAAACTCTTAGTATTTATTTAAACTACAAAAGCAATATTAAACAATTTAAATATCCAATTAACAAAACTACTAAGGCATGGGAATCTGTAGGAATTAATTTATAAAGAGTCACACCCATGATTATTACTTCAATGTCCAAACTATCTCATAAAATATTAGTATTTAATCCCATGTATTATGGAAAATATCATCATTAAGCATACTTTCAAGAGTAAAAATTATATTCTCCTTTGCTTAATAAGATTAAGATTAAGTACATAATTGTATCTACAATATGCAAATCATAATTAATACTCAACCTTAATTTAAGAGTTAAAAATCCAAGCAACTAACTAATAAAAATCACCTTAAATCATAAAAAAAACATGATTAATCTTATATAAAAGATAGAGTTTATCAATTAAAAATAGGTAGAAAAATCAAACATTGAAGCACTTATAAAAAAAATTCAATTAACCCTTATGATCATTAATCCATATAAATTAGCAAGGCTTCATCCTAGCCTTAGATGAAAAACTTAGCTACTCATTGTCATAAGAAATACTAAAAATGAAATAAACTTACAAGAATTGAGGAAAAATAACTTGAATTTTTCCCTCCACTTTAGGCTTCAGTAACTTAATTCTCGAATTTTTCTTCTCAACTCAATAGTCTAGCATGGAGCCCTCTCTGGTTTCTGTGTTTCTCTTCTCTTTCCTCTTCACTTTTGCCTTAACGTTTCTATAGACTTTAATTGGTATAGTCCTAAATTGAAATCCACGACTCTGTTTTTGTTTCATGTCAGGTTTTTTTCTCATTCGGACTTCAGTTCACGACTTCAGTTCTTCACTCAGTTGGACTGAAACTCTCATCTCCCAAATTGACTGCAACTAAACTTCCAGAGTGTCCTTTGTTTCTTCGAACTTTAAGCTCCAGTGCGCCTCCATCAAACTCCATTCTTCATATCTTCTTCAACTCGAGCAGACATTTCCTAGCTTCAACTCCTGCCATTAATGGCAAACCGATTTTTCTTTCGTTTCTTCTTCCACTTGCCAAAACTATTCCAAACAATAAAAGCTATAGCCAAATTAATAGATTTGAGCTAACATAAAAAACAACTAAGAATTTCCACTAGGCTTGTGAAACCAATTTGAGAATTCCCTCCCGTAAACTTTCTAGATCGAGTTCAACAATAGCAGCCACAAAATCTCTTTTTTTCCAACCAAAATCAGCTCTCATTCTTAGAGATGAACTTTAAAACATGGTCTTCATTGACTTAATTGAAATGAGTTTTGAAATTCCCAATTATTTGCACAAATTCACACTCAATTTCTTCAAAAATCATGCCTCTTGTAATATGGATGTTTCTATCCGATATCTATCCAAGAACTCATTCGGGAAGATGCCTCTGTTCACTTAACAATTCACATTCCTGTCTAGTTTATTTCTTTGTTCATTAAGCTCTTCCCTTTATGTCCATGTATATTTCAAACATGTTCGCGTCTTCATAACATTATCCAGATCACTTGTAAGCGCGTTAAGAGTATTATGAACTTTTCTCGACATCGTCCAAATATCATGAGAAGTGTGTCTTACCTATAAAACATAAACAGACATATTTTAGGCTTGTAATACATATATGGAATATCAACTTTATTTGAATACACTCCTAAACAAGTAACATCCCCTAAATTAATTAATAATTAAATAATACTACTAATATCTACCTTAACACATATAAACTCTAATTAATTCTAAATTAACCTAATTATATAGTACCAAATAAGGTAAATAGGCATATAAAATGTATAAAACTACGCATATCAAATACACCCAAGCCTATATTTTTCTAATCCACAAGCAAAACTAAAAACAAAAAACAAAATGAACTACTCCACTTCCACAAAAAATCTCAATTGCATTTAGCTTATGCAACAAGCGTTTAACTTACACTAGTAGAGTAGTTATAGTCTCGTGAGGGTTTGCAGCGAATCTACCTACAAAATTCAAAACTAAAAATATAAAAAAAAATTAAAATAGAAACCACATAAAATTTACAAATCAACTCCTCATAAACATGTCACTTCATTTAAAAAAATCAATCATAAATGAGTCTAATACATAATACAACTTGTCTTGTAAAACGATATTTCATTCTAATAACTTCATATTGATGGCAAGTACACATACATACATAATAGTTTTAAAATAGAAATTGTTAAGTAATTATATAATCCCAATCTCATGAATCAAACAACTCAATGCGCCTCATGTCCACTCAGCAATTTCAATTTAACGGTCAAAAAATAGATATTGATATTCATTCATCTTCAAGAGATCATAATAGAGAATCATATAAAACCTTCATTAAAAAGTAAAACAATCAAGATAACCTCACATCCGATTTAGGATATAACTGCATAATATTCTATTAGAATTTTATACTCATCTCACATGATATGTGTAAGGCTTATCCTTCTAAGCTTCCTATAAGATCAATGGGCCAGTGACTCCCAATCTAGTTCGTTCAGGGTACTAGGTGTTAAAACACCCCTAGCTTAATAACGTAAACTAAATAGGCTATAGGTCTATGCATGTCATAAATTAGTAAACTCTACCTTTGGACTCAAACACCCTATGCTTAGTGAGGTATGCCGAGGCCCAGTCTACTCAATAGAGAAACTTTAAATTTTTAGCTCTTTACAATTTTTCATTCATTTTTTTCTTTAATCTGTTATCTTTTTTTCTTTAGCAAACTATATACTCAACCCTAATTATGATGATAGAAAGTCCTAGAATAGTCAAGCCTAAAACTCTATTATAATGACTTGAATACTACTAGATCATGCCAAAGTTTTACTCTCATAAAAACGAATTACTTAGATTCAATGATATCCACTAAGATGTAAGACCATAATTAAGGGCTTGAATTCTCACTTAGACAAATGTCTTTCTAATTTTTCAAAATAGGAGCATAAGAAACCAATAGTATGTATTCAAAACTCAAAATCATTAAATTTGTCAAGTCATATAAACATATTCTAAACAGTCTCATATCATTAAACACAACCACATGTCTAAAAGAAACTTCAATGTAAATAAAATAAAAACGTAAAAAAAATTAGTTCATTTTTTAATTTTTCTCATTTTTTTACTAAATCTAAGACATACTCTATAAATAGAAATAAAAATATCATACTACACCCCCAAACCTAAATTAAACATTGTCCTCAATGTATATAAAAAAATAAATATGGTGCTTAAGATAAGAAGAGAAAAAAATGAATATATAGTACCTCTATTGACTTGCTCATGTACATAGCTATTAAAGGAAACACTACAACAAATAGTTTTATTAGCGACACTAATAGTAGTATAAGCATTGCTAATGATTATTAGCGACGCTTAAAAAGCGTTGCTAAATATGTTGACAAAAATGCAGTCACTATTGCTCATTAGTGATGCTTAAAACAAAACATCACTAATAATGAGGACATTAGTGACTTATTAATGCGTCACTAATTATTTTACTTTTACACTTAAAAAAGTGTTGCTAATAGTAAATTATTAGCAACGCATAATCATAAGCGACACTAATAATTGGTTATTAGCGATGCTTTATTAAGTGTCGCTAATATAAACAATATTTAAAAAAATAGCTTATTACTGACGCATAATTATAAGTGTCTCTAATAATTAATTATTAGTGATGCTTTATTATGCGTTGCTAATATAATAAATATTTTAAAAAATATAAAAATAGCTTATACTCGACGATTATGTAAGATTTGCTAATAAAAACTTTTGAAAAAGAATAAAAAATATTTTTAGCCACTCTTATGAAAAGTGCTACTAATAAAAAAATGTATTTTAAAAAATACATATTTAATAAACAGCAACACTAATAGCCTGTTTGGGAATGATTCAATTGACATTTTTTCCCGGGATTTGAAAGTAAGGATGAAGACGGGCTTTAAAAGTGTTTGGCGCTGAGTTTCTCAAAATAAAGCACGCCCATGCCCGCTTAACAAAATGTTCCCGAAATAAAAACACCCTACGACTTATTTTTTTCTCAAAATCATCGGGGGTACTCAGCTTACCCACTCCGGTTTGGATACCCTTCTTCTTCCTCAAGTTGATGGCTCCCCTTCAGTATTTCTAATCTCTTCCATTGAAGTCTCTTCTCGAATAGGCAATCATCTCCTTAGCCTTCATATTTGGCCTCCTCATCCAAGAGCCTTCACCTTCAAATTCGACCTCCTCATCCACAAGCCCTTGGCAGGCTGGCACCTACAACTTCCCCATCTAGAAGCCTTCGCCTTCACCACCAGCCTCCCTTTCTACAAAACTTGCAATGTCGCACTCCAGCTGGCAAACCAATGACTAAGCAACTCACTTATTTCTGAGTTTTATTGTCATTCCCCTGCTTTGGGTTCAAAGGAATTGGCATGGAGGACTTTGCCTATTCATTTGCAATAGGCTCTCAGGTGAGAGCAAGCATCTTTTCCTCTTCTAGTTCTCATTTCGATTGAAAGCAAGCATCTTTTCCTCTTCTAGTTCTCATTTGGTTTTTTTTATGATTAATTATTATCCTTTGTGGTGTCTTTGTGGATTTATTTATTGTTTGGATTGTTCCACCACTTATTTTTTTATTCACTTGTGATATGTGTTACATTACTGTTTATATGTTATAGCTTGATCTCCTGCGACTCATTTCGTAAGAATTTTCAGTCCTTTGAATGCCTACTAAAGAAATGATTTCCAAGTTAAGGAATGCTATTACTTTATGCAATAAAAAAGTATTACATCACTGTATATATGTTATACTTACAATATATCTCGTGCAGTTTATTTCGTAAGAATTTGCATTCCTTTGAATCCCTATGGAAGGAATGAGTTCTAAGTTGAGATTTTCCAGCTATTCTTCCAACTACTACAGTATTAGATTCTACCATGTGATGGTAGGCCTATGCTGCATGCTATATTAAATTTTGATCAATTTTACTATGTCTTTTTGCTTACGCTTTATGAAGAATTGTCATATTCCTTTTCCACCATGTAGATAAAGCTTGTCTTGTTTGTTGATCACATAATTAGATAATATTTTACACTATGCCGAAACATGTTTAAGTGGAAAGTGCATGTAGTTGCTTAAGCCCATGATGTATACCAATAACGAAAAACATAAGTTGATGATTTCTTATCCAGGTCAAATGGAAAATATACCAAGTTCTATGGTAGATACTATAGATGATGAGGAACTTGTGCCCGATGATGAGCAACTTGTGTCTGATGATGAATATGAAATGTGTATGAAACAATGTCGCCAATTACTCCATCATACGATGACACTTGCAAAGTCATTCCATGAACAAGGAAAGGGAAGTACTTCAAGACAACGTGTAAGAGACTCTATACTTACAGGTAAAGCTTATATGCAAGAACTACATTGTGGAGTCTCAATAAGGTTTTGTGAGACTTGTCGTATGGAAAAATATACATTTTGGTTATTATGCAATGTGGTTAAGAGTTCTAATATGCTGAAAGAGAGTATAAGAGTTGATACTGAGGAAATAGTAATGATATGTCTTAACATTTTAGCAAAGGGTGTACCTAATAGGGATACTCAAGAGAGGTTCCAACACTCAGGTGAAACAATTAGTCCTCAGGTTAATGAGGTGCTAGATGTACTCCAAAGTTTAGCACCTCGTTTCATATCTCTACCACCTCCAGACACTCCAAAATATATTCGTGAGAGACATCATTTTCAGTTCTTTAAGGCAATTAATAACTTTTAGTTCTTGATATTATATTGCAATAAAAGAAGATAATTTTTGTTGTTGTTGTTTGTAGGATTGCATTGGAGCTATTGATGGAACACATATATTAGCTAAAATTCCAAGTAATGACATAATACGTTACAACAATCGTAAGGATCACACTTCTCAAAATGTGATGGCTGCTTGTTCATTTGAGATGTGTTTTGTCTATATTCACGCTGGATGGGAGGGGTCAGCTACAGATGCTACAGTTTTAAGTAGTGCGTTACAAGCGGGATTTCATGTTCCAAAAGGTGATTCATCCAGTAACTAGTAACATCATTCATATTTACATTGTATTTTAATCTTTTCATTATCATAACTAGGTAAATATTATCTTGTAAATGCTGGATTTGCAAATACGCCACAATTTCTTGCCCCATATCGAGGAGTAAGGTATCATCTTAAAGAATTTGGTCCAAATCACTCTTCTCCACAAAACTACGAAGAGCTTTTTAACTTACGACATGCATCACTACGTAATGTAATTGAGCGTAAGTTTGGGGTATTAAAAGAACAATTTTGTATTTTCTTCGACCACTGGAGTATCCTATTGATGTGCAAGCAAAGATGGTTATCATTGCATGTTTGTTGCATAATTTTATTCAAAACACCCAAGGAGGGAAGGATGAAACTTGGCTAGAAATTGAAAGGGAAAGAGGTGTAGCTATAGATCAAGAAATTGAAGAAAGAAGACAAGAAAGAGAGAACAATGAAAGAAATCACTCTCAAGTGTCTAGTTCAGAATAACGACATCTTGGGAAAGTGCTTCGTGATGGAATTGCTTTGCAAATGTGGGAAGATTATATTGGTATAGGTTATATATGATTGTCACTACTATTTGTAAGAGATATTTATTTATAAAGGATATTTATGTATTGTGTATTTTATAAATTGATATTTGTGTTTTGAGCATTGAGGTTGATAAAGATTTTATGGGTTTTGGATTGTATATTATCACCCTATATATATCTATTTATAAAATAATTTCTATTCTAATCTTTTTTAAATTTGAATTTTTTGCCAAACAACATCTTCATATTTTTTGAAATTTAGTGTAGTTTTGCCAAATAGGTCAACATTTGAAAAACAACAATTTCAGAAATTGGGACAAAAATTTTAATGTACTAGATATTGGGGACAAAAATGCTTCAAAAACAAAAACATTCCCAAACGCCATAATACATCAAAAAATTAAAAGCCACAATCTGGCTTCAGAAGCCACAACCTCCCTCCCCCTCCCCCCTCTCTCCCCTGTCCCCCCCAGAGGAGAAGGAGGGGGGACCCAGGGAGGAGTGGGAGGGAGGAGGGGAAAGAGTGGGGGGCGGGAACTAGGGAGAGAGGGGGAGCAGTCACCTAGGGGCTAGCCTCTAGGAGGCGGTTGCCTGGGGTAGTCAGCGGGCGAGGAGGGTGGGGGGATATATAGGAGAAGGCAGGCGAAACTCGCCTGCACAGGGAATTTTCGCCCGCAAGAGCGAATTTGCAATGTTTCAAGTGGAAGTGTCGCAAAAAAGGGGAAGAGAGAGAAATGAGGAGAGAGAAAAGAAAAGAGAGAGTGGAGAGAGAGAAAATAGGAGAGAGAGAGAGAAAGGGAGGAGGCAGAGAGAGGGAGGGAGGAGAGAGAGCAGGGAAGATAGAGAAAAGAGGAGAAAGAGGGAGGAGAGAGTGATGGATAATTGAGAAAGTAGAGAGAGGGGACAGGGTAGAGAGAGGGAGGAGTGAGTGATAGGAGAGAGAAGGGAATAGGAGAGAGAGAGAGGGAGGAGAGAGGATAGAGAGGGGAGGAGAGAGAGGAGAGAGAGAAGGGAAGAGATAGAAAAGAGTAGTGAAAGAAAAGAGAAGAGAGAGAGGGAGGATAGAGGGTAGTGGGAGAGAGGGAGGAGAGAGAGAGCAGGGAAGAGAGGGAAAAGAGAAGGGAGGGAAAATAGAAGAGAGAGAGAGAGAGGGAGGGAGGGATGGAGGGAGGAGAAAGTGATGGAGGAGAGAGGGTAGAGTGAGAGGGAGGAGAGAGAGAAGGGAAGAGAGAGAAAAGAGAAGGGAGAAGAGAGATAGAGTAGAGAGGGTAGAGAGAGAGAATGGAAGAGAGAGAAAAGAGGAGAGAGAGCGACATAGAGGGAAGAGAGAGATTTCTTAAAATAAAACTATTAGCGATGCTTGCATCACATGATTTGCATCGCTTAAGAATAAGCGTCGCAATTACATATGCTATTAGCAACGCTCTCTTCATAGCATCGCTAATAGCCTTAGGATTTTTAAAAAAAAAAACTATTATTAGAAACACTGAAGGAGAGTCACAAATAGCATATGTATTTGCGACACTAAACAATTAACATCGCAATTACTTAATACTATTAGCGACGCTCTTGGCGAGCGTCGCTAATAGCAATAATTTGCTATTAGTGACACTCTCCACTAATAGCATTAGTAATTGTGGCACATGTGCATTAGCGTCACAATTACTTATGCTATTAGCGATGCTCGCTTACGAGCGTCACTAATACGTTAAAGTTTTTAAAAAACTAATTGCATAATATTTTTTGAAAAAACATTTTCTCCTCTCCTCTCTCTCCTCCAGTAGCCCTCTCTCTTCTCTCTATCTACCCTATCTCTCTCATCGTCTCCTCTCTCTCTCTACACTCTAATCCCTCTCCTCATTATCTCTCCTCTCTCTCAACACTCTCACCCCTCTCCTCACTCTCTCTCCTCTCTTTCTACACACTCTCTCTACCCTCTCTCTCATCTCTCTCTTTATCTCTCCCCTCTCTCTCTACACTCTAACCTTTCTCTCTCCTTCCTCTCTCTCTCCTCTCACTCTCTCCACACTCTCTATTCTCTCTCCTCTATCTCTCTACTGTCTCTCCCATGCGCGTCAACGTGAGCCCCGGCTCCAAAGATGAGAGGGGAGAGAGTAGGGGAATCTATTTTTAATTTTTGGGATTTTTTATTATATATTATATTTTAAAAATAATAATAATATATCAAATTAAATAAAGCTATTAGAGAATCTTAAGATAAAGCATCGCTACCACCCTAGTTAGTAGCGACATTTATGCCTAAGCGTAGCTAATACCTAAGGTAGTAGTGATGCTCTATCCTAAGCATCACTAGTAAATTTATTTTATTTATTTTTAAAACATAAGATATAATTAAAAATACACTTTTCCCTCTCTCTACCCTATCTCTCTCATTTCTCTCTCCCCTCACCCTCTCTCTTCTCTCTCCTCAATGTCTCTCTCTACCCACTATCTCCTATCTCTCCCGCTCTCTCTTCTCTCTCTACAATTTCTCTTATCTTTCTCCTCTATCTCTCTCCTCTCTCCCCCACGCACGTGAGCCTTGGCTTCGAGGACGAGAGGGGAGAGAGTAGGGCAATTTATTTTTAATTTTTTGAGATTTTTCATTTCATATTATATTTTTAAAAATAATAATATATCAAATAAACTACATTTATTAGCGACATTTAAGATAAAGCGTTGCTACTACATCGCAACTACCCTACGTAGCGATGCTACTAAATTTATTTTATTTATTGTTAAAACAAAAGATATAATTAAAAAATACATTTTCCCTGTCTCTACCCTCTTTCTCTCCTCTCTCTTGTCTCTCTCCTCTCTCTCTCTCTCTCTTCTCTCTCTCTCCTCTCCTTTCTCTCCTCCCTCCCTCTCTCTACCCTCTCTCTCTCATCACTTTCTCTCTCCTCTCTCTCATCACTCTATTTGTTCTCTCTCTGTCTCTACACTCTCTCTTCTCTCTCCTCTTCTCTCTCTCCTCTCCCCTCCTCTCTCTCTATGCACTCTCTCTTCCTCTCTTCTCTCTCTCAATTTTTTCTTGCTTTTATTTTAAATTATATTTTAAAATTAATTAAAAATTTTAAATAAAATATATTACAAAGCAATTTCACTTGGGCTAATATTTTTTATTTTTTTTAAAAAAAATAATAATATAATAAAAAATCCTAAATAATATAATTTAATTTTCCCCCTCTCTCTTTCTCCTCTTTCTTCTCTCTTCTCTCTCCTCGCCCTCTCTCTCCTATCTCCCTCTCTCTCCTCTATCTCTCTCTTCCCTCTCTCTCCTCAATCTCTCTCTGCCCTCTTTCTCTACACTCTCCCTTCTCTCTCATCACTATCTCTCTATCTCTACACTCTCTCTTATCTCTCTCCTCACTATCTCTCCTCTCTCTATCTCCTTGCACCTCTCTCTCTCCTCTCTTTCCTTGATTCTCTCTATGCACTCTCTCTTCTCAATACAACAAAATTGACTATTAACGACACATTTAAGCATCACTAATAATACTGTAAGCATTGCTAATAAATATTAGCGACACATAAAAAGTGTTGCTACATGCGTCGATAAAATTGCAATCGCTACTGCTCATTAGTGACGCTTAACTAACGCGTAGCTAAAAGTTTAACATTAGCGACATATATTTATACATCACTATTGATTTTACTTTTGCGACACGCAATCAAGCTTCGATTATATTAAATTATTAGCGACACATAAACATATACGTCTCTAATAATTGGTTAGTAGTGACACTTACCTATGTGTTGCTAATAATTTAATAATATGTAAAAAGAATAAAAAGCTTATTAGTGACACATCATTATAAATGTCACTAATAGATCTTATAAACGATGCTAAAGTATGTGTTGGTAATTAATAATAATATTTTTGTAGAAAAATAAAAAAATATATTATTAGTAACGCATAATGATATGCGTCGCTAAAAACCTAATTTTTTTTAAAAAAAATGCCTGCCAGTGGTGGACCTGACACAGAAGGAGGTGGCCGGATACCAGCAGGAGGGGTGTCGTGGGGTGGGGGGGTTGTGAATGGGGGAGCACCCCCTCCCCTTCCCCTCTCTATAAACAAAGAGGGGGGTGGGGTGTAAGATCCCTAACTCAAACAGTTAATTTTATTTGATTTAATAATTATTGTGTAGTTTTATGCTAACTTTGATTAGTTTTGACATATTTTTCAAATTTAAAGTGGTTAACAATAGTTTTTATTCAAATTGTCTTCACTTTGATGGTTCTTATGTTAATATAAGTCAATTGAGATTTTTTTGGAATTTTTAGAATTTTTGACCATTTTTCCCAAAAAATTAGGAGGCAGGATCCACCGTAGGCCCTCACAAAATTGGAATGATAGGTCCCAAATGACCTTAACAACATCTTAAGACAGTATTAAAAAGCTTCAAATTTTTTAGAAATAAATTTGGGCTTAAAATAAGCAGGTTTTCCATTTTTAGTATTAAATTCTATTTATCTATTAGGTTTACCCCAAAGCCTACTATAAATAGAAAGGCTCAGCCACTTTCCTAATTGGGAAGGACTGGAAATCTAAAACTTAAGAACCCTAATCCCAATTTCTGCAGAAGGAAATGTGATTAAGGTAAGGATTATCCTAATCTTCCAGTAATTTCTTAGGGTTTCTCTTATACTTTTCAAATCTCTTCTTTTGACAAGATTTAATCTCAATTTCTACCCAAAAAGCTACTTATTTAAATCTCTATTTCCAACCCTTATGAAAGGAATTTTATTTTTGAACTCAGTAAACCCTAGATCTACTAGTTTTTAAGAGATTTAGGTATTTTAAATTAGATTTATAAAGGTATTAACAAAAACCCTATTTTAGGTAGGATTTGAAGGTGTTGGAGGATCGATCTCTAGTCAAGAATCTTGTTGAAGGTATGTGATTTCGTGCTAAATGTGTCTGTGATTTGATATTTGAGTTTTGATGGAGTTTGAAGTGGGTTTTCGATGGATTTGAGCTTTAATGGAGCATTTAGAAAAACTTGATCTTTCTTGTGATTTCATTGTGTTTTTGGTTGTAAATGGCTGGATTTACTGTTTCCTAATCTTAGATTTCATTCTGGTGATGTTTGGGAGTGAGATTTGAAGGTTTATGATGTTTATGTGAAGTTTCGGTTTTGGATTCAAAGTGGAGATGACGAACCAAAAATTTCATTTATGGCGATCAAACGGCCCTACAGAGCATAACGCCCTTTCTCGCAGTTCTCCTTGGAGATCGTGCTTGGGCCTTTATACTCCGTCTTCCTCCTTCATTGATGAGTTGAGGTTGGCATACATGAATGATTCTCAGACGCAGACCTTGATTACAGCTCTCCAGGCCAACCCAGCTACTCATCCTTTCTTGGTGTGGTGGGATGACCTACTCTTTTGGGAGGACCGCCTTTGGGTTCCCGATGTAGATGATCTTCACAAGTGTGTTCTCTCCCACTTCCATGACACTCCAGTAGCCAGGCATGAAGGAGCATTCCGTACTTATAAGCGGGTTAGCAAGAGTTTTTTGTGGCATGGTATTCGACAGGTAGTCTAGGAGTATGTGGTTGCTTGCCATGTCTGTTAGCAAGCTAAGGACACCAACACTTCTCTTGCGGGCTTGCTTCAGCCCTTGCCTATCCTTGATAAGGCTTGGGAGGATGTTTCTATGGACTTCGTGGAGGACTTGCCCTTCATGCAAGGCAAAGTCGGTGATTTCTATGTTCAGGAGGTGGCCAAACTACACGGCATGCCTCGCACTATTGCCTCCGATCGTGACCGGATCTTCATATCTCAGTATTGGCAGGAGTTCTTCACTTTACAGGGCATTTCTCTACACATGAGCACCGCTTATCATCCCCAGACTGATGGCTAGACAGAGGTGGTCAACCGATTCTTAGAGCAGTACCTCTGTTGTTTCATGATGTCTTAGCCCCGTAGATGGCTTTAGCTTCTTCCTTGGGCGGAGTGGTCATATAACACCGCCTATCACACTAGTTCCAGTTTCACTCTGTTCAAGGTACTATATGGCCACCTCCCCTCCCCCCCCTCCCCCCCCCCCCGACAGTGTTGTCTTATGTTCCTCACCACTCCTCTATGGCAGAGGTGGACTATATGCTCTAGACAAGGGACCGGGTTCTTCGGTAGCTCAAGGAGAACTTGTCCTCTGTTCAGAATTTATGATGGTCAACACACTGATAGGGAGTTCACGGTGGGTGACTTGGTTTATGTCTCTGTTCTGCCTCAGCGCTAGACATCCTTGTTTCAGCCTGAGCATTCGAAGTTTGCCCCCCGTTTCCATGGTCCCTATGCTATGGAGGAGCATATCGGCCTGGTGGCTTACCGCCTTACTCTATTGCCTACCTCCTTAGTCCACCCCGTCTTCCATGTCACCAAGCTGCAGCATTGCGTAGGTGACACGTCCTTAGCGACGCATATAAAAGTGTCACTAAAATGTTTTTTTATTTTTTTTATTTTTTTTCTCAATGTAGTAGAAACACTACTAAGTTATTTTGAGCAGCATATAATTATGCATTGTTACTAAGTTATTTTTAATTTTTTTTTAAAATGTTTTTTATATTAGTGGCGTATAGGATAATGTCGCTAATAGTTAATCATTAGCGACACTTAGAATTATGTGTCACTAATAATTTACTATTAGCGAAATTTTTTTATACGTCGCTAAAGGAAAATATTAGAGACGCATAAATAAGCGTCCCTAATGGGACACTATTAGCGACACTTTGTGTTAAGCGTCGCTAATAGGCAATAGCGACTGGACTTTTTTCAACATTTATGGCGATGCTTTTTATGCGTCGCTAATAGGCATTAGCGATGCATATGGGACCATTAGCGACACATAATTCATTTGTTGTAGTGTCTCTTTGTAACTTCTTGCACAAAGTCATTGCCAAGATCATGGAGAACAAGTTTGCTTTAGTCTTTCCATCAATCATTAATATTAATCAAGAGGCTTTTTTCAAAGGAAGGTCTATTTCTGATAATATTCTTCTAGCTCATGAATTCCTCCATTATTATTATAGTAGAGGAACTGCTAAGGAATATTACGTCAAGGTCGACTTAAAAAAATATATGATAAAGTTAGATGGAAATCCAAAAAGCTATTTCGAATATTGGTTGTCCCCTCATTTGAATTACTTTGAATATAGAATGCTTTTCCACAGCCACTTTCAGTGTGCTCATCCATGGTTGCTGTAAGATCTCTAACTTTAACCCATATTAATTTTGATTTAATTGTATGTTATTGTGTGTTTTTGCTTAAATTTGTCAGTTTGACTTGATTTTGGGGTTAACAATTAGAAATTATGGTTTTAACAATATTTTATTTTATTTTTTATAAGCTTTAATATCAAACTTGATTTATCTTATTTTTAGGGATTTTATGGAAATTTTTCATAAATTAAGGGTACGGTCCCCACTGTGGGCCCCATATCCTTAATTGGACGGCGTGTGTCCCACATGACTCTAAACTTCAATCATTTTATTTTAATGAGTTTTAGAATTTTAAACACATTTTTAGCCCTAAAATGACTCAAGTTAGTCACTAGAGTGTTTTAATTTCTATTTATATCCCAACAGTTTATATTTGTAACCTAATAACTTACTATATAAGGAAAACCCTAGCCTATTTCCCAATCAAAAAAGGGGCATGCTAGGGGGAATGCTGGTGCCCTAACCCCCATTGCCCAAAGAGGAAAATCCGATTTGGGTGAATTTTTAGTACTAATCTTTTAGTTTTCTCTTAATCTCTCTGATCTCTACTTTCCCCTAAATAGATTCTTGATTTATTTCATTATAAATACTATTTTTAATTTTGATTTCAAACCCTAAACGGGGAATTTTCATTTTTAATCAAAGGAAATCATAGATGTATTCAAGGTTATTTAAGCTTAATTGTCAATTTTAATTAAATATTAACTAAAACCCTAATTTTGGGTAGCGTTTCATGAGGAGTAGAGCTTCATGTTTGATCCAAGGACTTCTTGAAGGTAAGGGGTTTTCATCTCATGCGGTTTAATTATTTGGATTTCATGTTTGAATGGTTCGAGCGGGTTCTTGCTTATTTATGTGCTTTAATGGTGGATTATTAAAAGCATGTCATTTATGTTGATTTTCTTGTGATTAAGCTTAAGAATGGTTAGATCTACCATGTTTTAGGTTTGTATTTTGATATCATGAAGTTTTAAAGTGATTTTAGAATTTTCCTTAAGTTTTTGGGTATTTTCGGTTTGATTTTTGTGAGGTTGATGACGAACTAGAAATTGGGCAAAAAGTGAACTATTAAGGGCCTTTGAATGGCCCAATGGGCATTCAAATGGCCTACTGTTCAAACGGTTTGTCTGGCCGATCGAACAGCCTGGCGTTTGAACTGCCCAATAGGGAACGACCAAACAGTAATTTTTCCCATTCTTGTAGATTTTGGCCATTTCTTGTTCTCTCTCCATGAATCTAATTTCTTATGATTAGAATGAGTTATTATTACCAATAAATGCTTATGGGATTGAATGAAGGCCATCTTGGAATTTATGATATAGCTTCAGCATGATTTAGGCTATGTTTGGTTAATTTTAGCATGATATTCTACTTGTCTTAAATTCATGTTTGATGACCACTTTATGATTTATTTATGATTACAGTAGGTTTAACTATAATGATGTATAAATATGCTTGCACATCTACATTAATTCTTAGTGTATTATGTTCCCATGTTTTAGCTTAGGTATGGTGAAGTATATCCTTGTCTAAATCTACCATGATGTTATACTTGTCTTGAACCCGTATTTCAATATTTTCATCAAACTTGCATCATGATTCCAGTAGGGTAGGACTATAATAAAATTATGGATGCATGTATATCACATTGATTATGGTTTGTCCATATTTCACATGTCTTAGCTAGGCTTGAAGATTGCCAACTATGTACACACTTGTGTAGATGTTTGTGATGTTATTTGACACCAATAGACTATGATTGATGCACATGTGGATTGATTTGAGCATGTCTCCTGTATGCGGACGCATGTAGCATTGCTTACATATGTACTATATTGTATGCAACATGTAAATAATTCATAAATGAGATTAATCGTGATTAGCCATGTTTGATAGATTGGGTTCAATTGGATGTCATTGCTTGTCAGATTAATTGATCGGAGGGTTATAGATTTGGTGTTACATCCAAAAGGACGCGGTTTTACATCCCTTGAGGATAGGTTTCCTCCCCGGGTTGAGAAGAGCGGAATGTTGTGTGTGTTATTTGATAAGTTATCTAGACCCTAAAATCCAAGTGGTATGTCCAAGTGCACCGGCTTACCACGTATCGTGCTCAGGAGTGTCTTGATGAGCAGTTGTGCTTGGGGCTCTGGCCTTGATGAGGAGTCGTGCTCAAGGTTTTCGACCCTAATAAGCAGATTTATTTCCCTCAATTTGTGAGACATTTACCATTTGTTGTTGCATGTGTATGGAAGGTTATGCTCTTTGACACAGATGTTGTGTAGGGATCAGGGAGCTTATGTTACACATGTGATTATGGCTTTATTAGCATGATATGCTAGATAGTGCGTTTGAAACACTTGATTTGCAGGGTGAACATTTTTCATTGAGAAATGGATATGCATGATATGTTTATGTTGAGAAGTTAATCGTGTAGGATGTGATTATGTTAGAAAATTTCACATGTTTACACATGAGGTGTATGTGTGTATGAATTATGCTGAACCCATTATGCACACGAGGCATGAGTATGTGATGATGAGATAATATAAGTTATAGCATGATATTCAGGCAACATGACTATGTGATGATGAGATATGATAGATATAGCATGATATACAGGTGGCTTGAATATGTGATAATGTGATATGTCATATAGCTTGATATGCAGGTGACTTAAAAATGTGTAGATGAGATATATTACAAGTAGCATGATATGAAATTAGCATGACAATGTGATGATTTTAGAAATTTTCACATGTTTACAGTTGAGGTGTATGTGTGTATGAGTTATGTTGAACTCATTAAGCACAAGAGGCATGAGTATGTGATGATGAGATAATATAAGTTATAGCATGATATTAAGGCAGCATGGCTACATGATGATGAGATATGATAGATATAACTTGATATACAGGTGGCTTGAATATGTGATGATGTAATATGTCATATAGCATGATATTCAGGTAACATAAAAATGTGTGGATGAGATATATTATACGTAGCATAATATGCAATTAAGATGAGAATGTGTAAATAAGATATATTAGAGATAGCATGACATGCATGTGGCACATGTAGATGCTTAAGGATTGCAAATTATAATATGAATATACAAGTTTATCTGGATATCCCATGATGAATGGGTATTGTGGTTAATTATGCTATGAGTATTATGTGATTTTCTTGTATGTCATTTTTTATTTACTTTCTATTTTTAAAACCCTTACTGAGCTTGTGGCTCAGCCCTCTTTTGTTTGTGATTCGGGGCCTGCGGGGCAGTAGAAGGGTGAGTATGGGATGAGGTGGGGGATAATAGGGGAGAGAGTGGGGAGCCGAAGGGGATTGGGGGAGGAAGAGGGGGCGGCACTAGAATCTGGCGGCGGAGTTGGATCTAACACCACTTTCTCCTCCCCTGAGTCGGTCAGATAGTGGAAGCGGAGGCAAAGGGGAAGGGGGGAAAACGGGGAAGGCGGTGGAGTGATGGAGTAGTTGACGGGAGGGGAGAGGAAGATGAGACGACACCGGAATCCAGTGGTAGAGTCGGATCTGGTGTCATTTTCTCCTCCCCGGTGTGGGTGGGCCAATTGAAGAGGGGCGGGAGGGGAAGGGGAGAAAAGAAAAAAATGGAGACATGTGGGAGCAAGGAAGGAGGTAGCTACGAGAAGAGATGGGGAGAAATGGGGAGCGACACTAGAATCCAGTGGCAGAGCCAAATATGGTGCCACTTTCTCCTCCCCGATGCCAAGAGGAGGGTGAAAGCAATGTCATGGCAAAGTGAGGGGAGCCTGGGAGGGGGGAAGAGTGGCGTGTTAGCTGTGAAGAGAGGCCGAACGGGGGCAAGACACTGGATGGATGGGGGCTGATGACAGCGACCAGATGGGGGAGGAGGGAACGTTAGCGGTCAGTTAAATAAGTGCAGGAAAATCTTGGCCACATGCACAGGCAAAATTATGCCCATCCTTTACATCAGACCCTGACGAAGCATTGCTAATGGTCTACCATTTGCGACATTCTTGACAAAGTGCCACTAGTGTTATTCCTATTTGCAACACTTGATTAGAAACATCGGTAATGAAGCGTCTCTAAAAGTACACATTTATGTTTTAAAAAAACTTTATTTTATTCCTCTCAATGTTCCCTTCTCTCTCTTTTCTCTCTATCTCTCTCTTCTATCTAGCTTCTCTCTCAAGGCCGCTCCCTCTCCTCTTTCTTCTCTCACTCTCTCTTTATCTCCTTTTTCTTTTCTCTCTCTCCTATCTCTTTCTTCACTGTCTCCCTCTTCTCTCTGCCTCTCCTCTCTTCTCTCTCTCTCTCTTCTCTCTTCTCTTAATCTCTCCCTTCTCTCCCTCCCTCTTCTCTCTCTCTTCTCTTTCTCCCACAAGCATAGTGCAAGCCCCAGGAAGAAAATGGGGAAATTTTAATTTATTTTTAATTTTTTATATTATATTTTAAAAATATAACAAAACGTATTAAATACTTAGACATCATGTTCATGCCAAGAATTATATTAAAATCAATCATAGGCAAGATAATCAAATCAACATGCAACTCATGCCCATCAATCCACATAGAAAACTTCTCAAGATATTCCTCAGCCCAAAGGGAAGATGAAGGAGTAGACTTACGCAATGGAATGGATAGAAACTTATGATCAACATCATGCTCATGAGCAAAATGTGGAGAGATGAAAGGGTGAGGGGAACCGGTATCAAATAACACCTTAGCATAGTGAGAGGCAATGATGATCATACCTTCCACTATGCCTGAAGAGTTGGCTACCTCGTAGGCCAAAATAGCATACACCTTCCCCTCATTGACCGGCCCTTCCCCTTAGCATCTTGCTGCCCGGTTGGTGGTGTACCTTGGGCCTCCCTTGTGGCGCTCCCTGCTACCTCAAACCAACATTAGGTGGCACCAGTAGATGCCTCTGTGTACCATTAGCCCTTTAAGGACACTCGCTAACATAGTGTCCCTTCTGCTGACATCCATAACAAGTAACTCTAGGACGACGGTCAAGATGGTCTTGCTGCACATGATGGGTGTTGTGCCTCACACGGTGATAATCATGCCGCTTATGGCACTGGCGGTTATGGGTATCCTCCTATCTTGGCCTCTTAGGCTGTTGCCCCTTCTTCCTCATGAAATCATTCAAGTCTCGTTCCACCACAATGGGGATCTCAAGCACCTATGCCAAAGTCTTATGTCAGAAGGGAATCACTTGGCTTTTGATGAGGGGTCTCATCCATCCTCAAACTTTCTTGCATGCTCATACTCATTGCCAAAGAAGCAAAGTGCGAAGTGTTATATATCCATAAACTTAGTCTTGTACGACAACATAGTCATGGATCCCTACTGAAAGTTCAGGAAGTCCTTCTCTTCCCGCACGTGGAGGGGGAAGTACTTGTCATTGAAGGCTGACAACAATTCCTCCCAGGGAATGTCCACACACCCCTGGAACCTCTGCCTCTCCATAGATAACCACCACCGCTGAGTCTCTCCATCAAAAGTGAAGACTGCAAGGCGAGTCTTCTCCTCCTCTGCACATGGTGTGCCACTCAAGAATTTCACCATGTGGAGTCTCCAGTTATCTGCCTCAGAAGCATCCAACACACCTTTAAAGCTAGGGGGTTAAGATTCTTGAATCCCTCAAGCGAGAGAGGCTTGGACTTGCTACCACTAGCATGTTTCGCCTGGAAAATCTGTTTCAACCCCTCAATGGCGGTCAACATGTCGTCGACTTTGGGTCTCGGGCACCCCAATGGTTATTAGGGCCTGCATGAATAGAGTCAGCCATCTACACAAAAACTAGCCATTAATCATACAACCAAATAACACAATCAACACATGCTACAAGCACACAATCAAACCAGTAACAATCAAGACAAGCAACTAACGGAATTCCACATCGCTAGTTATGTCTAAGTCTTTTATCACCTCACACCCCATTAACCTTTAAGATTCATCACTTAACCTCATTTACTTTTGAACAAAGTGGTTCTACGATACCAAAAACATTGTCATGCCCCGGCACCTACCCAACCCAAGCAGAACCCGGTCCAAGGGAAGGTTAGTGCATACAGGGGCAACGAAAGATTAAACTAGCAAAAGACTTAACCCCTTAAATGTGTGACACAACACAAAGTGGTGCATCTAGTTACTTTGTACAAGAGGAAATAAGGACAATATAATCATAATTATTCCTCAACAAGTAAACACATCCATAAGTCTCTAAGTCCTCTCATGGCTTAAGTTAAAAGTCCACATGAGTCTAAAGCTAACATGGTGAACATAGTATATATCATAATTATCAAAACATAAAACTCCAAATAACAAGTTGCATAGACAACAAGATATGTAGGGCCTCTAGGCACCGTCTCCTACTCCAAACCGCCCGCCAATCATTCCTCATAGAGGGAATCCTGGTCGTCTTCATGTCGCACCATGCAGCCCCAAAACAGAAAACACACGAAAAAGATGGGTGAGTAAAAATACTAATCAAGATTTTGCATTTCGAAAAAATAAATCTGAAATCATTATAGATATTCCACACACAATCCATCACATATAACACCCTCATTTATTTTGGGACAATCGCATAACCTGTGCATATATCATGACAATTCATCACATATACATGTTCATAATATCATCACCATATCTCCTGCATACAATTCCACATGGCATATCATCTTATTCAAGATTTATTCTCAATGCATGCAACCATCCTGCATAACATATCGCAATATTGTCTCATTCATGATCCATCCTTATTGCATACAACCATCGTGCATAAGAGTGACTCAATCAAACTATCTATAGTATGGACAATTATCATCAATCATAAGCATTCACCCTGCATGAGAAGTGTCTCTAACACACTAACCATAATCATGCATATTAACCATATCCACATGTGCCACATAAACTTAATTATCCCTACACATCCTATGTAACTGGGTATAATAATATCTCATATGCATGTATTATCAACAATGGTACATGTCTCCATCATAGAGAGAAATAACAATCATACCACGCACTCTGGACATAGTCCGATTTCCTAAATGGAAACCTAGGTCATCAGCCCGCCCTGAACATAATCCAATTTCCTAAATGGAAATGTAAGGTGTTGGGGTAGTCAGCCCCTCTACTCGCCCTGGACAATCCAAAAGGAAGATCTGATTTCCTCAAGGAAACCTAGAATAGTCTGCTTGCCCTGGACTGTTCTGACCGGGACCGTCCATTCTTCTTACAAAAACCTAGAGTAGTGTGTTCACCCTGGACATCTCTTGCGGCGGAGAGTCCAATTTTCCTAAAGGAAACCTAGAACACATGGTAGCTGATGCACGAGGGCATACCATACTAGATTCTCAAGGTCCAGATGACTCAATAAATTAACCTCAACTGCAATAAACTCATCTGTATTCAACTCAACCTGAGGAGGATCCATGTACCACATAGGAACTCAAAATGAAATCATGTCCCTTCGGACCCAACCGAATCGATAAGCCATCAATCGATTAATCCAGCAAACAATATCACTCAATTGCATCCAATCGATCAATTCTGGCTAATCTCAATAAATCTCATTGGTAAACCATTTTAATGATGCATGCAACATGGTACATATGTGGCCAACACTACGTTAATTCTAATTCATGAGATGTGCTCCCATTAGCCACATATACATCATTCATAATCCATATGTGTCCAATAATTACCATAATTAACTACAAAAATTTGTACATAGTAATAGTGTTCAATTCTAAGCATAGACATATGCATCATGAACAAACAATCGTCAAACTACACACATGTTCTCATAATTTAATCATGGCTCCTCCTTACTAAAATCATGGATAAAACCATCGAAAATCACGAGTCCAAGTCAATTACAACCTCATGCTAGACTTAGATAAGCATACTCATCACTACACCTAAGCTAAACATGGAAATATAATTCACCCATAACTTAACATGACATGTAAAAGTATCCATGCCCATTTTCATGCTTTAAACTTGCTGGAATCCTAAGTAAAACATAAAGAATCACTCAACGTAAATTTTGGATAAGAATAATAATATGCTAAAATCCAATAACATGTAACTAGTTTAATACTTGAACATCATTGTAGATTTCAAGATAGTATTCATGTCTTTAGAGTAGCATTTCCAAGTAAAATCACTCATCATAATCATAATAAATGAGATTTAAGAAGAAGAGCATTAAAATGAACAAAAATACTCAAAATGACAAAGTTGTTCGATTGGCCAAAAGGCTGCTCGAACAACTGGCCATTCGATCGGCCTATAGGGCCGTTTAAACGCCAACATAGTAACTTTGGTTTGTCTTCAACCTTGCAAACCCAAAACCAAAAATACACAAAAATTGACATAAACCTTCAAATCTCACTTCCAAACATCACAATATTGAAATATAAGCTCAGAAAATGATAGATCTAGTCATTAATTAACTAAAACGCAAGGAAATTGTTAGAAAGATCATGCTTTACATAAACCACCATTTAAGCTCAACATCAAGCAAAACCCACATAAATCATCCTAATGTTCAAATCCAAACATAGACCCATTTTGGAAGAAGAACTCTTACCTTCAGTGAGATCTTAGTCTGAAATCAAATCTTGAATCTCTTCAAATCCCTACCCACATTTAGGGTTTAGTTAATACCTTAATAAATCTGATTATTGAAGCTTAAATCATCATATATCTAGGGCTTGCTTTGTTCCAAAACGAAAATATCTCATTAGAGGTTTGAAATAGTAATTAAAATAAAAAACTTTAATAGTATAAAATAAGATTTAACCTTGAAAAATATGGGATTAAAAGAGATTACGTAAAACCCTAAGACATTAATGGAAAAATAGAGAGTAATCTTACCTTATCAGGCTTTCCTCTTATGGAATGGGGATTAGGGCTTCTCTGCCTCTCATATCTCAGCCCTTCCCAAATAGGAATGAAGCTCGAGTTTTCTATTTATAATATGTTATGAGGTATACGAATTAGAAAGTAGGGGTATGAATAGAATTTTGTACTAAAAATAGGTAATTTACTCATTTTAGGTCTAAAAGAAAGTTTAAATTTTTTGAAATACTTTAATAATGAAATAGGTTAGTTTTAGGTTCTTGTGGGACCTGTGACCCTAAATTATGAACGTGGGGCCCACGGTGAGACTCACACCCTAATTTTTCAAAAAATTACCAAAAAATCCCAAAAATTCTAGAAAAATTTGGATAAACTTAGTTTAGCAGAAAAACCAATAAAATGAAGAAAACATTGATTAAAACCATTGTTAACCATCTTTAATTTGAAAATAATATAAACTCACCAAATTAACACTAAAACTACATAATAACAAAATAATTAACTAAAATAAACCGGGCTAGGGATCTTACAAATGTAATTTTAATTTTTGGGATTTTTTATTCTATATTATATTTTAAAATTAATAAAAATAAAATAAAATAAAATATAATGGTGACCCATAGCAATATATGTTACTAATAGCCTAGGTATTTACGATGCATAGGAATATACGATGCAAATACCTGATGCTTATTCATATGCATCACTAATACATTTTATTTTAATTTTTTTTTATTATTTCTAAAATTTAATTCCTCCCTTCTCTCTTTCTTTCTGCCTTTGCCTCTCTTCTCTCTCCTCTTTCTCTCTTTCCTCTGTCTCTACTCTCTTTTTTTCTCTCCCCCTCTATCTTCTCTTTCTCTCTCCTCACTCTCCCTCTCTCTAATAACATGCAGTGTTTCAATTACGCCTAAACTGAGCGGTTAGGGGTAATTATATAATTTTTAATAAAATGTTAAGGGGTTTCAAGGGATGGAATCCCAGTATATGAGTAAAACTCAAAGTAACGAGTGTAACGAATCAAAGAACACGTGAAACAGATGTCTAGAGCCCTAATAGTATATATATCCTTCATCTAATCACAGAAGTCGTGATACCAAATGAGGGACTCCCACATGTCAAAGCCAAACATGGTAGGTATCCAAAATGTAAGTTGTTGGTTAATTAACTAACCATAGAACCACATCACTCATCTCACATTCACTCCAAAAGCCGTAATACCCTATGGCCAGGAGACATAGCAGAGAGTGCAAGCACTCAAAACTTAACATTCTTTTTCAAAACAAATTTAGATCAAGCATCTACATTTCAAATCATACTCAAAACAAGCATTTCAAACCAAACCAGACTTAAAATCGAAATTCATCTCAACGCACTAGTAGAATCAACATTGGAGCTATATCCTAACCCCCATGTCCCATACCACAAGCGTTTGAAGGTTTCTTCGCAGTAATTCTACTATTCATCAAAACAACATTACTAAATTCAAATCTCAACATTTCAAACGAAACCAATTTGAAATCGAAATTCATATCAATGTACTACCAGAATCAGCATTGCAGCGATCCATTAACCCCCATGTCCCATACCACGGGCGTTTAATGGTTTCTCCAAAGTAATTCTCTTGTCCACCAAGACAACTTTAAATTTTCAAATTAATTTTCAAAACACAAAGGATTTGAACTTAATTTTCATTTCAAATCCACCAGCAGACTCAACCTTAGAGTAGTCCACTAATACCACGTGTCCTGTACTGCGAGTATTTGGTAGTTTCTCTTAGGGAATGCCACTATCTTTTAAAAAAAAATTAATTTCTATACACCAGAAGAACTAGCCCGAGAGTGATCCACTAATACATGTTCCATACCACGGGCGTTTAGTGGTCCCTCCTACGTAGTTCCACTATTTTTCAAAAAATAACTTTCAAAATAGAGATATTTCAAAATTGAATCATGTCAATATATCAACAGAAAATATCGTAGAGCTTTCCACTAACAAGGTACATCCCATATCGTCGGTATTTAGTGGTTTCTCCTTAGCAACTCTACCGCCTATAAAAATCTATTCATTTTATAGGAAAATGAATTTTTTCTTCGAAACAAACAATTAGAAATCGAATGCTATTTTCAACACACCAGAAAAACTTACCCTAAAGCTATCCACTAACACCTCATGTCAATACCATGGGTGTCTCATGGCCTCTCCTAGGTGGTTGCATTGTCTTTCAAAACAGATGTCTTGAACTTTCAAAATATAGGTATTTCAAAGTTCAATTTTTATTTCAATATATCAGCAAAACAAGCTCTAGAGTTTTCCACTGATACTCATGTCCCATACCACACATGTTTGATGGTTACTCTTAGGTAGTTCCACTATCCTTCAAAACAGATTTGTTTCTTAATAAAATAAAATTTCTCAAACGGACGATTCGAAATCAAATTTTATTTCAATACCCTAGTAGAATTAATCGTAGCATCCTCTACTGGCACCTCAAGTCCCATACCATGGGTGTTTACTGGTTACTCGATGGTAATTCTACCAATATTTAAAATAAATTAGATAGAATACATAAAATTAAGATTGCTAAAATAATTTTAGAAACTCATGTATCAGATTCAGAAAGAATATTTTCGATTGATTCAAATTTACAATTGGAATTTGTAAAATAGAGTTCAGATTTCAAATCATTCCTCATCGAAATTCACAAAATAGGAATTTGTCTTGAATCCAATGTAACACATGCAAAACAGAATTTCAAAGCATAGTGGATACAACTTATTCAGAACAAAATTTTTAAATCACTTCTGATAAAAAATTAGGATTCGTAAAAAAGAAGTTTGTATTAAATCCAATATCATACAGACAGAATAGAAAGTTCAATTTTGGAATTCGTATTAACCCAAGATTTAGAAAATAAATTTTAAATAATAACTGTTTCAAAAGGGAAATTCATAAAATCGGTGGTTATATCAATCCGATACAACCCAAGTAGAATAAAAATTCCAATATCAGAGTTGAGAGCATTTTTTATGCCAAACCAACAAGACAAAATTACATATCAAAACCCGATACAACTTTTTCATAAAAAAATTTCCAAATCATTTTAGATTCAAGGTCAAAATTCATAAAATTGATGTTCTTATCCAATCCATTTCAACACATGTAAAATAGAATGTACCAATCTTAAATTTGATGTAACACAGTTAGAACAAGATTCAAGATTAATTCTAATTTAAAATCGAGATCAAAATATATATTTTTAACACATTTTCCTCTCGTAGACAGAGAAATGACCCAATACCATTTGTAACACCTTGACCTGGAAACTGACCTGAACCGGGAGTGTTCAGAATAAATAATTAGAGTAAATTATTTTTTTATAAAAACAAAAACATACCAACTAGAAGTGGCGGACTCTATGTGTGAGAATTGTAACGTTCCTCCACGTATTATGGAGCTTTAGAGTTCCGTTGCGCGTAGGTCAGAACAAACCTAATTTTATAATTAATTTAGATCAGACCAGCATTGCCTTGGTGTTGGTTGGCTATGTATGTATTGGATAACATTTACAATATTATTCCAATACGATCGGATCCAAACGTAGTTCTTTCTAATGGTTATTACATGCATCAAGCATCACAAAATTATATACGTTAAAATACATATACCTTTGTATCTGAATAATCATTTGGAGTCAGAAAATATTATAAATCATCAGAGTCAAACAGAAACCAATAAATCAGTGGAATCACACCTCTCACAGCTGTGAGCAGAACACTAACAGAATCGCACATGCCACTCTATCATAGAGCGGAGTAGAACACATAGCAAACCCGATTGGATTATATCAAATCCCATCAGACTATATCAGATTTCATCCAACCATAATAGATCATATCAAATTAGATCGGAGCATATCAGATCAAAATAGAGCATTTCATAGCAGATTGGATCAAAGTTAATCGAATCAGAATATATATCAGAATACATCAGATCATAGCAAATCATATATCTTAATTATTATATTAATATTACTAATTAAGAATATGCATGCATATAAATTGAATTAAAATGGAAAGTCAGAAATGCTTACTCCCTGTAGTTCCAGAAGTCGTGGCATTCGGTGTTGCACGTTTCCTTTGGGCATCCTCCCCTTTAGGCCTGGAGATGGCAGCAAGAACTTCCTCTTTCTTCGGAATATCTTTCTCATTGCATCCGAAGGTGGCGGACATCACATCTCTTTAACTCGGGGCATTCCTCTCTTTGAAGCCCGAAGGCGACGGACATAACTTCCCTTAGGGACACTTTGCACTTCTCGTGCTCGTAGGCGGCATATAGAATCTCCCTTACCCAAATACGCTTCTCTCTTTAGGTGCTCATCAGAGGTTCCAAATGATCTAGCTACTCTCTTGCAGGATTACTCTATCCTCTTCACTGAGCTCACCGGCTTGCCAATGCTCCGGTCCCATGACCATAGTATTCTGACTATGTTTGATGCTTTTCTTGCTAATTTTCGAGCCTACATGTACCCTCGAATCCAAAAGAATGAAATTGAAAAATTATTCTAAAAAATGTTGGATTTTGGCATCATTCATCCTAGCACTAGTTTTTATTCCTCCCTTTTTTTGTTGGTTCACAAGAAAGATGGGTCTTGGCGGTTTTTTGTGGATTATCGGGCACTAAATGTTATGACACTTAAGGATAAAATTTCCATCCCAATCATTGAAGAACTTTTGGATAAATTAGGTAGGCCATGTTATTTTTCTAAGTTGGATTTGCGTTTTGGGTATCATCAGATTCTAATGCATCCTGTTGACATTCATAAGACGACATTCCGCACTCATGATGGACATTTTGATTTGATGGTAATGCCTTTTGGATTCACTAATGCACCATCTACTTTTCAAAGTCTTATGAATGAGGTGTTTCATCTGTACTTCAGCCGGTTTGTTTCGGTATTTTTTGATGACAAATTAGTGTACAACCCTTCATGGGAGACTCATTTATCATCTCCGATGTGTTTTTGCTCTTTTGGAGTAGCACTCTCTTCCTTAAGCGCTCCAAATGTGTCTTTAGTACACGTCAAATTGATTACTTAGGACATCTTATCATAGGTGAGGGTGAGCCGACTAATCCAGCCAAGGTCATCTCTATGATGGAGTGATCCATTCCAACTTCTCCTAAGGCTTTACGAGGTTTTTTTGGGTCTCACAAGCTATTATCATCATTTTATTTCACAGTATGGGACTATTGCTGCTCCTCTTACAACTTTGCTTAAAAAGGGTTCCTTCCAATGGTTTGCAAAATGTCGAAGTCACTTTTGACACTCTTAAGGCGGCCATGTCTACTGCCTCAGTGCTTGCCTTGCCTAATTTTCATCAGCCTTTTATTGTGGAAACAGATGCTTCATAGATCGGCCTAGGTGTCATTTTATTACAATCCGCATGCCCCATTGCATTCTTTAGCAAAGCACTCTTAGGGCGTTCTCTTTTGCTATTGGCTTATGAGTGAGAGATGTTTGTGATTGTACATGTGGTTACGAAATGACACCCCTATTTGTTGGGTCGACATTTTATTATCCGCATTGATCATCAACCACTGAAGTATCTTTTGGAACAACATTTCTACTTTGGATTTCTAAACTCTTGGGTTATGACTATGAGTTGGCTCATAAAAAAGGCTCAGAGAATATTGTAGTTGATGCTTTCTCCAGGCAATTTTCCATGGCCCAGAATATGGCGTTATCTGGGTAGTAGTTCCTGCAACTATTGAATGCCCAAAACAATGTCAACTCCCTTGGTAGGCAATAAATAAAGATCCAAAAAAAATTTGGCCCTTAATATGTAACTCAGCTTGTGGGCAAACTCCCATACTACGAAGGTGTTTTCCATCTCCTATTAACACATCAAATGGAGGAGACATTGCAACCTAGACGCTATGCAACCCGGTCATTAATAAAATTATGCATGCTGCCACTATCCATGAGCATGACCACCTATTGTCGTTTAAGAAATCCCTGAATCTGCATTGTTTGAGGAGTATATGTACCTGAAAAATCATGCAAGGAAATCTCTGGTAGAACATCAAAATCACCTAAAGAAACAAGGGGCACCCATCCCAGGGCATAATCCCAAGACTCCTCCAAAATAAGAGTAGAAGGGGTAGTTTTGCAATGATGACCAGGCGAATAACACTCGTCACATTTGTAGCATAACCCCTTCAAGTGACAATCCTCCATCTTGGCCTTAGATAAGTGGCGAAAAGGAACAAAGGTGTTGGAGATAGTATCGGAAAGTTGGCGACCGCGACCTGGCATTCTAAGGGGCACTCCCCATGGTTGGTTCGGAAGTGGACTGACCAGTTTGATATTCCTCCACTTTTGACTTAATTTTTCCTCCTGAATGTGAGTATGCCGAATAATGTCGTGCATAGTGGAATAGGAAAAATGACGAATCTCATCAACAATCTCAGGCTTTAGGCCCTGAAAAAAGGTCCCAACTAACGCTTCTTCTGTCCAGTGCAGAATGGTTGCAATCTGAAGGCCATGTAGCTGGCGGCGGTGATAGATTGGGAGAAAAATCAAGGGTGCAGCTCACAGACCGGAATAGGGAAAGCGGGAAGAAGAGTGGTGGTGGTTGGCGTGGCCAGGCCAAGCCAGGCCTAGGTGGCGGCGGCGGAATTGCAAGGCCGGCGGCTGCACTTCCTCAATCTTCACAATGAACGAGGTGGAGGTTTCCCTTCGCTCCCAACAGGTCGGCCACTCTGCGCCCGATCCGTTCCCTTATATTTTTTTTCTTTTTTTCCTTTGCTCTCCTTTCTTCCATTCTCCTTTGCTTCGTGCCACTTTCTTTTCTCTCCCGTTTTGTGCCAAAAGTTTTTGTAGCGCGTCCATGCCCATGACCTGCTACTAAACATCATTCTTAACTCTTACGGTTAATAATATTGAGATCAATTACAAATATGGATATGCCAAAGTGTCAATTTTCTTCATGGAAAATACGAGTAGAAAATGGTAGAACCTTTACAAAAAAATCAGGAATGTTACAGGGCTACCATCAACTCTATATTCAATCTGATTATGTGTATTCAGGACATGTTATGGGCATTATGAGTTCTTGGTTATGTCTTTTGATCTTACTAATGCACCGACATCTTTCATGGACATGATGAACAAGTTTTTAGGCCTTATTTAGATTAGTTTATCATGATTTTTGTGGATGACATATTGATCTATTCAGCTAGCAAGGAGGATCATGAGAAGCACTTGAGGATCATCTTACAAACTTTGAGAGATTGCAAGCTCTATGCAAAGTCTTAAAAGTGTGAATTTTGTTTGGAAGAAGTGCAATTTCTAGGCCATGTCATCACCTAAGATGGTGTAGTAGTGGATCCATCCAAGGTAGAGACAGTCTTGAAGTGACAGCGACCTAAGAATACTTTTGAACTCTAAAGCTTCATATGTCTTACGGGATACTATCGGAGATTCTTCAAAGACTTTTCTCATATTGCTACTCCTATGACCAAGTTGATAAGGAAGAGTGAGTTTTTTAATGGAGTCAAACAAATGAGGAATGTTTCCAAGAGTTGAAGAAGATGATAACTTCAACGTCAGTCTTAGCCTTACCTTCACAGAGTGGAGGCTTTGTGGTCTATAGTGATGCCTCATTACGATGCTTAGGTTATGTATTCCTACAACATGGGGAAGTGGTAGCTTATGCTTCTCGTCAACTAAGAGTGCATGAGTGAAACCATCCTACACATGACTTAGAGCTAGTAGTAGTGGTCTTCCATTAAAGATTTGGAGGCACTATCTTTATGGTGAGAAGTTTAAAGTGTTCACAGACCACAAGAGTTTGAAGTATCTCTTCACTCAAAGAGACTTGAACATCAGGCAAAGAAGATGGTTAAAATTCCTTAAGGATTATAACCTAGTCATTTCCTATCATCTTAGAAAAGCTAATTTGGTAGCGGATGCCTTGAGTGGAAAATCAACCACTTCGGTAGCTTGTGTTTGTGTGCAAGAATGACTTTTGTATTAAGTGGTCATTCAGCTCAAACCAGAGTTAACTTTGGAAGATACAAGCAAGTTATTTGTTAATCTTTCCATAAGCTTTGATTTGGTTGATAAGGTGGTTGAAGCACATAAGGTGGATGAGGAAATTCAAGCTATAAAAGCTAAGTTACAAGGGAAAGCGGTGATTGATTTTGAAGAAAGTGCCAATGGAAGCTTAATGTTTCGAGGGTGATTGTGTGTGCCAAACTCCTTGGAGTTGAAGGAGTGGATTGTTTATGCACATCACTCTAGGTTCTCTTTCCATCTAGGAAAAACCAAGATGTATCATGATGTGAAGCGGACCTTTTTAGTGGAGTGGAATGTAGATGGATAATGCCTCATTTGTGTCCAATGGCTTGGTGTGTCACCAAGTGAAAGCGGAGCATTATCATCCAGGAGGCATGCTACAACCTTTACATATTTCAGAATGGACATTGGAGAATGTGGCTATAGACTTTGTTTTGGGGCTTCCTAGATCGGTAAGTGGCAATGATGTGGTATGGGTTATCATTAATCAACTCACTAAGTCTACACACTTTATTTCTTTGGGGATGACTACTTCTTTGGATGTGTTGGCAGCGTTTTATGTGAAAGAGTTTATTCAATTACATGGAGTTCTTATAACAATAGTTTTCGATACAATCGATTTACATCATAGTTTTGACAAAGTTTTGAGAAGGCTTTGGAGATAGAGACTCACCATTGCTCAGCTTATCATCCTCAGACTAATGGGCAATCTGAGAGGATTATCCTAACCTTGGAGGACACGCTTTGAGCATGTATCCTTGAGTAGAAGGGTAGTTGGGAGAAACACTTGTCATTGGTAGAGTTTGCCTACAATAACAGTTACTAAGATAACATGAGAATTGCTCCTTTTGAGGCTTTGTACGGACGTTCTTGCCGATCTCCACTTTGTTAGAGTGAAGTCATAGAGCATCTCCTAACCGGACTAGAGATTGTGTAGCAATCAGTGGAGAAAATTCGATTTATTCAGGAGCAATTGCAAATAGCTCAAAGTCAGCAAAAGAGTTATGTTGATAAATGGCAGAGAGATCCAAAATTCCAAGTTGGTGACAATGTTTTCCTAGAAATTTCACCTTCTTGGGGCATCTGGCAGTTTGGTAAAAGAGGAAAGTTATCTCCTAGGTTCAATGGACCTTTTGAAGTTCTTAAGCGGATTGAAGCCGTGGAGTATCGAGTAGCCCTACCTTGACAGCTAGCTAACATCCACGATGTGTTCCATATTTTTCTTCTACCAAAGAATAAGCCGAATCCCTCCCATGTTCTTGATTTTGAGCCATTAAGCGAAGCAGTGATCTTTCATACGTTGAGACGCCATTGCAAATCCTGGACAAGGAGAAGACTCTCATGAACAAGGCAATTTTGTTGGTCCAAGTCCTTTGGAAGAACCACAACATGGAAGTGGCAATGTGGGAGTGAGAGGATGAAGTCAATGAGAAGTACCCTCACCTATTTAGTGCTGGCCAATAGCAAATTATGAAGACAAAATTCCTATGAGGTGTGTAGTATGTAAGATCTTCTAATTTATTACCCTTTTAGTTTGTGTGAAAGTATTTGTTTTAGTTTGGTTTGATTTTCTTGGGATAATGGGTGAGTTTTGTTATAAATTTCTTAAGGTTTAATTTTATTTTTATTTAGAATATTAGCATCAAGCTTGATTCACCAAATTTTTACCTACTTAAGGGCTTTTTACTATTTTTTACTTGATTAAAGAAGTGATCCCCACCGTGGAACCCATGTCTCTATCGGATAGTGTGCTACCCTTTTCGGCTGCCAACTTTCTATTAATTTGTCTAAGTAGGCTTGGGGGTGATTAAATTTGTTTATAGAATCAAATGTTCCATTAAATGGTCACTTAGGGTCTATTCATGTATTTTCGAGCCGAATAATTTAATTCTCAACCCACAAGCCACTCACTATAAAATGAAAAACCCTATCCCATTTCTAAATGGAGAAGGGCTAAGATAAGGAGGGGGGCTACATTCTACCCTAATTTCCTAAAGGGAAACCCTTCTTAAGGTACGATTTTTTCCTAATCACTCAATCCCTTTGATTTTTGTATTAATTATCTCAATCTTCACTTCTCTAATTTAGATTTTTAGTTTCTTTCCATCAAGACTATCTTTTTAATTCTGATTTAGAACCCTAATCTATGTGATTTTTAGTTTTGAACTTAAGGAAACCTTGAATCTATCATTTTCATGTTGATTTAAGTCTATTAACTAGGTTTTTATTAGGACTTTTTGGTAGGATTTCTTGAGGTTGGAGTTCGTTCATATTATTCATAAGCTGAATAGAGGTATGGAGTTTTCACCTTAAGGGGTTTTCTTGATTATAATACCATAATTGTGTGTTTATTTAAGCTTTTGAAGCATTTTTGTGGGTTAAGGTGATTCCAAAAAAATATGTAATTTATTATTGTTTTTATATGTTTAAGTAAAAAAATGTTATATTCATCATGTTTTAGGCTTAGGTATTAATTATATAATATTTTATGATGTTTTGGGTATTTATATTGAATTTTGAAGTTATTTTTCGTTCGGATTTAAAAGAAGATGAACTACAAAAGTGAATTGTTCTGACTACCCATCCGAATGAGTTGTTCAGCCATTCGAGCGGCCATACAAGAAATTGAATTTTGTTACATATGAATGGCCTGAATGGGTGTTTGAACAGCTACAAAATAATTTTGATATATATATTTTAGTGAATTTTGATCGTTTCTTTATTTTTTTCGTGATTTTAGTATATTATGGCTATAAAGCGCTAGGAATACTTACACATATCACATTAATTTCAAATGGAGCATGCTATTTATATTTTAACTTAATTAAAAATAACAACTCGACTCGAACTCTATTTGTGCTCAAAATTTAAATTTCAAGCTCAAGTTTGAACACAACTCGACGATACTCAAGTCGTTAACACCCCTACTTAAAAATTAAAGAAAAAAAACTCTAAAAAAATTAAGTGGAAAACCTTACACAAAGTTCCCTGAGAATTAATTTTCTATGCGCACATTGGGAGGCACGTTTCAACCACATCCACATAGGATGTTGTACATCAAATGTCGGGTCCCTATTACGTAAAATAGAATCTCACATGGAGAAATTATTGTCACACTCCGAGTTTATACAAGTCGTTTATTTTGATCTTCATAGTATGTGCTAGCACATGTCATGGAAAAAAAAACCTTTTTTATAACTTGAAAAAAGAACGGTGACAGCCTTGAAGGGATCTACACGAAATATCATTATTAAAAGCACATCCACCGACCCACGTGTATAAAACTTTGTTATCTAAAGAAATGAAATGTATATAAAGCATGTGAACAAGACAAAGAATCCTGGATCAACTCGATTCCTAATTTAGAGCCATGTGACACAAGGCTCAGATATTAATGTCTTCCTTATATTATGATTATTAGTGTTGCTAATTTAAAAATAATAAAGAAAATAAAATACTCCATTTGTACGCACTTAGAATCATGCGGAAGCATATGTATCGAGTGCTAAGGCCCCACGATTTTGATCGACCTATGCGTCTATTAAAAGACAAAAAAATTTATAGCCACAAGAGGCTTAAATTTTCGCGTACCATCAAATAAAGAAGGATAGTCATATTCATTCAATAAATTTACTCAACAAAATTTTTTAATTAGGTTTTAGGTAGACTGCAGTTCACTTGAGTCCTTATTATATCAACAGAAACTCCGTTGAAAAAGTTTTTGTGCATAAATGTATCGGGTTGTTATCATTTTCCGATAAAAGATGGGGCATGTTTAAAATATGAACGTGGCTATTCAGACCCCACTATTTTCCCCATGTACCCCATATCTTCTTTACCCAACCTTCTTTATTAATATTTCTTATTAATCCCCCGTATTTTAAAAAAAAATTATCCCACTTCTCCACTTCCCCTTCTTCTTTGGTAGAGCTTCGTAGTCGACACCGGCGGCCAAATGAACCGTGGCTAGATCTAGCCGCGACAGGCCAAATCCGGCCTGCCTCACATTGGATCTAGCCGCCATAGGGCAGATCCGGCCTGCTTTGTGCTAGATCTGAACTGCACGGACAGTCCAGCATGCGGCCGGATCTGGCCGAATGCTGGCTAGTCAGCCAGGCTAGCTGTACGCAGGCTAGTCAGTCTGGCCGCTGGATCTGGCACGCAAGCGAGATCGAACTTGCTCGCCAGATCTGACACGCAGGCTAGCGTGGCCAGATCTGACGTGCCGGCCAGATTTAGCCCACGCAGCTAGCATATGCCCGGATTTGTCACTGGAGTTTAAGTGGCTGGAGTTGAAGTTGTTGTCGCCAGTGTTTAAATCTCCGGAGTTGAATTCGTTGTTGCCTGAAAAAAAAAAGTAGGTTTTAATGCAGTAGGGGAAGAAGTATGAGCAAAATAAGGGGGAAATATTAGGGAATGAAGTAAAAAAAAAACCTCTTTTTCATTTTTTTTGGGGGACACATGGAAAAAAATGGAGTTTAAATAGCCACGTTTTTAAAATATATGCGTTTCTTTAAAATAAATTTAATGGCTCAAGCTACTAAACGTTTATAAGTCATGTCTTCTAACTTAGCCCAAAAATTCCACGTTTTCGGATAAGAATAAAGATAATGACATATCTTAATGGAGACACGGTCCACGTTTATATTTAATTATTTTTAAATTTTATTATGCAAAAACTAGCCGGTGGTTAAGAATGAAAAAACCTGATCAGCCCAGAATAGAGGAACACTGAACAACAATATTATATATAAGCATACCCACTGATCTACAACTGGCGGCGTGGGCATAAAACTGCTTATTGAAACGTATGAATATCTCATTAATTCCTGGAGCCCATGTGACACAATGCTCATATGCCAATGCCTCTCTTGTATTTTGATAATGTGTATTATCAATTCAAAAATAAAATTAAAAATACAAAGAACAAAAATTAAAGGATTTTTTTATATTCGCGGAGTGCTTGTGAATGCACATGTGCCATACATGTTTTAGTACCCGTCCATAGAAAATATTGCAAGCGTGATGGGCAACAGCACTTTTTTAAAATATACGCATGATGGCATAAGCTACCAAAAGTTTGCTAGTAGAAAAGGAGTCATTTCTTCCACCAAATAAAAAATGATAATTTTTTTGGCTAAAAGTGGGTTATATTAGTCTTAGATAGGATACACCACGAGAGTCTCACCAACTCTATTTGATTATTTGCATCCTAGGGGACTGATTAGTATACTCCTTTAAGAATCTTAATTAAGAGTAAGGAATCTCCTTGGACAATGATGTGGGAGATCTTCACCCCGACGCTAATATGATCCCTTCTTAATGTACATACGGTTCACATTCTATTTGATTCCTTGCATATTTTGTTATGAGAAAACTAGACAACCCTACAGCTGTATGCAGGTTAGTGCATCCAATAGTATGAACTGGGATGCGACATTATGTAGTACTAGTTAAAGTAGACAATGGATTTGAGTACAAATGTTAAAGTGGATTTTACAAAAATAGCCTTAGGATACAATATATTATACAAAAAGTCTTATTCTCACCCAATACACAAAATGACCCTATGCGTATGTAACATCCACATATGTTGTAATGACCGAGACGACCCAGCCTGACCAGGGTTCCAAAAATCTGAAATTATAAATTTTCCTTCTTTAAATGATGAAGCATCTTCTGTGTATGAGAGTTGTAACGTTTCTCTAATCACTACGAAGTTTTAAAGCTCCACCACGTGTAGGCAAGAATGAAACCTATATTTATAACTAATTTAGATTGATTCAACATTGTTGTGTCATTGGTAGCCTACGTACGTACATATTAGATAACATCTAGGGTATTATTCCAATAAGTTCAGATACAAACATAGTTCTGCCAACGGCTAATACATGCATCAAGTAGAATAAAATTATATAATACTGCAATAAAATGTATCATTAGCAACATTATTATTAGCTAATAACTATTAATTGCGACGCATAAATAAGTGTTGCAACAAAATTACATATTAGCGACACTTTTTATTAAGAATATACATCTAGTAGCGATGCTTAATACAAAATGTTGCTAATACTAGAATTATTAGTGATGCTTTATCATAAGCGTCACTAATATATGACTATTAACAGCGCTTGACACAAGCGTAGATATAATATATTTGTTTAAAAAAAAAATCATTACGATTAGTGATGTTTATTCTAAAGCATCGTTAATAGTTTTAACAATAGCGAAAAAAAATTAAAACTATTAGTGACACTTTTACACAAGCTAATAATAACTATTAGCTTTATTAATTTTATTTAATAAATAAATATTGAAAAATTTAAAATAAACTTCTCAAATATAATATATTTTATTCAAAATTTACTATTTGTATATATAATAAATAAATGTGAAATTTTAAATAAAAGGTAGTGTCAATAATAAATCAAAATTTCACTATTTATATATAATATATTTTTAAATTTTTATATTAATTTTAAAATATAATTTATAATAAAAGAGAGAGAGTGAGGAGTGCAAGAGAGCATAGAGAGAGAAAAGAGAGGAGGAGAGAGTTTGTAGAGAGAGAGGATGAGGAGAGAGAAAAGAGAGGGGGTGAGGAGTGAGAGAGAAGAGAGGGGGTGAGGAGAGAGAGAAGAGAAAGGGAGAGAGGAGACCGAAGGGAGAGTGAGAGAGAGAGGGAGAGAGAGAGAGGGGAGAGAGAGGAAGAGAGAGGGGAGAAAGAGAGGAGATGAGAGAGAAGAGAGAGAGGAGAGGGGAGGGAGAGATGAGAGAGGAGAGGGGAGAGAGAGAGGAGAGGGGAGAGAGGGGAGAGAAAGGAAGAGAGAGGAGAGGAGATGAGTGAGAGGGGAGAGAGAGGAGAGGGGAGAGAGAGGGGAGAGAGAGAGAGGAGGGAGGAGAGAGAGGAATTATTATTATATTATAAATTATTTTTAAATTTTTTCAAAAATAAAAATATATTCTTATTAGCGAATCATACATGTTTGCGTCGCTACTAAGGGTAGTAGCAACACATATATGTATACGTCGCTACTAGCATACATTTTTAGCAACGTATACACATATGTGTTGCTACTAACTGGTGTAGTAGTAATGCATATGTTATGCTTTGCTAATAACTGTTTTATTTAAAAAAAATTAAATTAGAGGGGAGAGAGGAGGGAGGAGAGAGAGGGGGAGAAAGAGAGAGAGAGAGGATGGAAGAGAGAGGGGAGAGCAGAGAGGGGGAGAGAAAGAGAGGGGAGGAGAGAGAGATGAGGGAGAGAGTGAAGAGAGAGAGAGGAGAGAGGGAATCTCATAATACTTATAATCAGATAAAATATTTAAAGTGAGACGAAAATCTCATAAAACATTGGAGTTAGATAAAAATCAATAAATCATGAGAATCATATATCTCACTCTATCACATAGCAAAGCAAAACACATGAGATCATATCAAATTATATCAAATCTTATCAAAACGTATCAGATTAGACAAAATGAGATTGAGACATATCAAATCAAAATAAATCAAATAAGTGGCAAGCATATCAAAACATATCGGATCATAGCAAGGCATATAACTTATTTAGCATCTTGAGTTTAAAAAATCCGTCGTAAATAACATAAAATTATTTAAGACTATTAGTGAGGCTTTTTTAAAATGTCACTAATAATACTACTATTTATGACATATTTTAAAAAGCATTTTATTAATTTATTATTTGATTTTAAAATTTTAAAAAAACTTTGTAAATTTATTAGCAACGCATAAGCGTGTGCGTTGCCACTACTTAATGTAGTAGCAACGCATTTTTCAATGCATCGCTAATACATTTTTAAAAAAAAAATTATAAATTTTAAAATATAATATATAATAAAAGAGAGAGGGGCAGAGAGAGAAAGAGTGGGGAGAGAGAGGGGGAGGGAGGGAGGGAGGGGAGAGAGGAGATACAAGGGGAAGAGAGAGAGAATAGTGAGAAAGAAAGAAGAGAGATAACGAGGAGAGAAGAGAGAAGGGTAAGACAGACAGAGAGAGAAGAGTGAGAAAGAAAGAAGAGAGAGGAGAGAGAGAAGGGAAAGTGAGATAGAGAGGAGAGAGAGAAAGAAAGAAGGGAGAGAGGAGTAATGAGAAAGAAAGAAGAGAGAGGGGGGGAGAGAATATAGAAAGAGAGGGAGAGAGAGGAGAGAGGGGAGAGAGACGCATAGAAGAATGCATCGCTACAACCCTAGGGTCGTAGCGACACATATCCATATGTGTCCCTACTGCTTAGGGTAGTATCAATGCGTTTTTATATGCATCACTACTATCTATTTTTTAATTTGTTTTGTGAATTTAAAAATATAATATATAATAAAAGAGAGAGGGGGAGAGAGAGAAAGAGAGAAAAATGGAAGAGAGAGGTAGGGAGAGAGAGAAAGAGAGACGAGAGAGGAGAGAGGAGAGAAGGGGAAGAGAGAGGTAGAGAGAGAGAGAGGAGAGATGAGAGAAGGGGAAGAGAGAGATAGAGAGAGACGAGAGTTAGAAAGAAAGAAGAAAGAGGGGAGAGAGAAGAGAGGGAGAGAGAGACAAGATAGCGTAGAGAGAGAAAGGATTTTATTATATATTATTTTTTAATTTTTTTTCAAAAAATAGTAGCAACGCATAGCAAAATGCGATGCTACTAACTTAGGGTAGTAGCAACGCATATCCGTATGCATCACTACTTCCTAGGGTAGTAGCAACACATTTTGATATGCATCGCTACTAGATTATTTTAAATTTATTTTATTGATTTTAAAATATAATATATAATAAAAGAGAGTGGGGAGAGAGAAAGTGAGAGAAGGTGAAGAGAGAGGTTGAGAGAGGGGAGAGAGGAGAGATGAGAGTAGGGGAAGAGAGATGTAGAGAGCGAGAAGAGTGAGAAAGAAAGAAGAGAGAGGGAAGAGAGGGAGAGATGGTAGAGAGAAATGATTTAAAAATTTTAAAAAATAAAAACATATAGGAGTGACGCATAGTAGAATGGGTCGCAACTATATTTGATTATTTTTAAAATATAACATATAATAAAAGAGAGAGCGGGAGAGAGAGAAAGGGAAGAGAAGGGTAGAGAGAGGGGAGAGGAGAGAGAGAAAGAGAGAGAGAAGAGAGATGAGAGAAGGGGAAGAGAGAGGCTGAGAGAGAGAAAAGTGAGAAAGAAAGAAGAGAGAGGTTAGAGAGTGAAACAATTTTATTATATATTATTATTTAAAATTTTAAAAATAAAAAATATAGTAGTGACGCATAGCAAAAGGCATCGCTACTTCCCTAGGGTAGTAGCGACACATTCTTATGCGTCGTGTCACGGACTGCGTTCCGGGCACCCTACCAATTCCCTTTTTGCTTTACTTCCATGTACATTTCTTTATTTTCATGTATTTTCTTTATTTTTATATTATGGTGCAACCATGCCCATATAGCCACTTTGGTTGCCACTCCAGCCATATACAAAAAATCTCTTATGCTATATAGGGGAGAGTGAGTAGTTGTGCAAGTTGGCTAATGTTGTTGCACTCATTGCTTGTAAACATGTTGATAGTGAATGCATTCATCTTTTGTACTTGTGTTCATTCGTTTCCTTACAATGTGACTCGCTTTTGCACCCTACCCTTTTGCTTTGCATGCGCCCGCAAGTGATTGCGCAACGCACCAGTGCAAGGAAAACCTCTTGTCCCACTCGCAGGCTTGCTCAGTGGGCTTTCAGCCTACAAGCGCCACATGGCTGGCTGCCACAAAAACTCCATCTGTGACAGTCGGGTAGTAGCGACACATTTTGATATGCATCGCTACTATATTTTTTAATTCTTTTAATGAATTTGAAAATATAATTCATAATAAAAGAGAGAGGGGGAGAGAGAAAGAGATAGAAGGTGAAGAGAGGGGTAGAGAGAGAGCGATGAGAGACGGGTAAGAGAGAGGTAGAGAGAGAAGAGTGAGATAGAAAGAAGAGAGTGAGTAGAGAGAGGATTTAATTATATATTATTTTAGAAAATAAAAAAATATAGTAGTGATTCATAGATGAACGTGTCACTAGTACCCTGCGTAGTAGTGATGCATTTTGCTATGTGTCGCAAATACATTCTTTTTCATTATTTTATTAATTTTAAAATATAGTATATAATAAAAGAGAGGGGGAGAGGGAGAGAAAGAGAGAGAAGGGGAAGAAAGAGGTAGAGAGATAATGGGGAGAGAGGAGAGAGAGAGAGAAAGAGAGAGAGCGAGGAGAGAGACGAGAGAGAGAGGAAGAGGGAGAAGAGAGAGAAAGAAAGAAGAGAGAGGGTAAAGAGAGGATTTTATTATATATTACTTTCTAAATTTTAAAAAATAAAAAAAATAGTAGTGATGCATAGAAGAATGTGTCCCTACTACCCTATGGTAGCAGTGACATTTTGCCATGTGTCGTTAACACATTCTTTTTAATTATTTTATTAATTTTTAAATAAAATATATAATAAAAGAGAGAGGGGGTGAAAGAGAGAGGAGAGATGAGAGAAGGGGAAGAGAGAGGTAGAGAGATAGAGAAGAGTGAGAAAGAAAAGAGAGAGAGGGAGAGAGGATAGAAAGAGTGGGAGAGGGGAGAGAGAGGTGAGAGGGTAGAGAGAGAAGATTTTATTATATATTAATTTTTAAATTAAAAAATATAGTAGTGACGCATAGAATGTATTGTTACTATATGCTTCTTAATTACTTTTATGAATTTTAAAATATAATAAATAATAAAAAATCTCAAAAAATCTAAGTTAAATTCTCCCCCCTCTATCTCTCCTCTCCCTCCTCTTTTCTCTCTCCCTCCCTCTCTCTCTTCGCTAGTAGTAGTAGTAATTGCGACACATGCTTTAGCATTGCAGTTAATTAATGCTATTGCGACACTTTAATACGAGTGTCGCTAATAGCATATATAATTGCGAAGCATACATTTTAGCGTCGCAACTAATTAATGTTATTAGCGATGCTCATTTCCAAGCATCGCTAATAGCTCAAATTTATTTTTAAAAACTATTTTCTCTTCTCCTCTCTCTTTACACTCTTCACTCTCTCTCTACCCTCTCTCTCTTTACCCTCTCTCTCTAACCTCTCTCTTCCCTCTCTCCCTTCAATCTCTCTTTTCTCTCTCTCCTCTCTCTCTTCACTCTCTCCTCTCTCTCCGTACCCTCTCTTCCTACCCTCTCTCTTCACTCTCTTTCTCTACCCTCACTTTCTCTACCCTCTCTCTTCGCTTTCTCATTAATGCCCCAACCCGGAAAACCCGACCCAGACCGGGAGTTAGTTCGGAAGACAGAATCGGAGAGTATTAAATTAAGCAAAAAAATTAAAACCGACTAACTAGGAGCTGTAGACTCTGAGTGCAAGAGTCATAACGTTCATCCATGCATTGCGGAGCTTTAACGTTCCGTTGTGCGTAGATAAGAACAAACCTAATTTTATAACTAATTTGGATCAGGCCAACGTTATTTAATCGTTGGTTGCCTACATACGTATTGGATATCATATCTGATGTTATTCCAATACGATCGGATCCGAATATAGTTTTGCCTAACGGCTACTACATTCATTAGATATCAGAAAATCATATACGATAAAATACGTATACTTTATATCCGAATGATTAATTCGGAATCAGACAAAAATCTTATAAATCATCGAAGTCAAACAAAAGTCAATAAATCAGTGAAATACACATCTCACATAGGTGAGCCAAACTACACATTCCAATCTATCATAGAGCGGAGTAGAACAGAGCATGCTAGATCATATCAAATCCTATCAGATAATATCAGATTAGATCCGACCATACTGATCACATCAGATCAAATCAGATTATATCATATCACAATAGAGCATTTTAGTGTAATTAGGATTACCCTAGAATATATCAAAGTAGATCGAACAGAAATATGTAAGCATATATCATACCATAACAAAGTATATATCTTGATTAGTATATTACTAATTAAGATATGCATGCATATAACTTGTATTAAATTAAAAGATCAGAAAAGAGTACTTCCCTGCAGTTTCAGAAGTGACGATGTTCGAAGTTGCTCGTTTCCTCAGAGCGTCTTTCCTTCCAAGTCCGAAGATGATCGACAGAATCTCCTCTTACTCTGGAATACTTTCTCTTTCCGTGCCCGTAAGCTACGGATAGAACCTCCCCTTAACCCGGGAACACTTTTCCCTTCCCGTGCACGTAGGCGATGGGTTGAACCTTCCCTTGCCTGGAGACACTTTTCCCCTCCTGTGCCTGTAGGCGGCAGCATAGCCTCCCCTTACCCAGAGACACTTTACCCTTCCCGCGCCCATAGGCGACGGGCAGAACCTCCCCTTGCCCCCGGGATGTTTCCCCTAGATAACATTGCTAACTCAAAGAATGGACACTTCCATTGCGTTGATCACCCTCGAATTAGCTATGAACGCCACTTGAATGACTCGAATCGGACTTAAAATGAGAGAGAAATGAAGAACAAAAGATGAGAAAACGTGGGAGAATCTCCCCTTACCCATTGCCCGTAGGCGGCAGATAGAACCTCTGAGGTTAAGCGTAATCGGAACACGAGGTGTAATATTCTCTCTACCCTCTCTCCCCTATCTCTCTCTTCCAACTCTCTCTCCTCTCTCTACCCTCTCTCCTCTCTCTGTACCCTCTCTCCTCTTTCTCTCACTGCACTCTCTCTCTACCCTCTCTCTCTTCACTCTCTCTACCCTCTCCTCACTCTCTCTTTCTAAACATCTATCTCTCCCCTCTCTCTTTTTCTCTCTCCCCCTATCTCTTTTACTTATATTTTTTTTAAAAATAAAACAACTAGTAGTGAAGCATATACCCCAAGTAGTAGCAACACATAAGAATAAGTGTTGCTACTACCTTAAGGTAGATATAACTATGCATCGCTACTAGCATAAGGTAGTAGCGACCAGTGTTTTAAAATGAGGCCCAGCCACTGACCTGGATTTGTAGCCAGACCAGTTTAACCGGGTTCAACCCAAGGTCAACCCGGCCTGACCCAGTCACTATATATTTTCGTTCCAAGCCTCCAGCCATAATTCCCAATTTCCCACCGCCGCCTCCCAAGTCCCAATCTTCTCCAGTTCTCTAATTTTTTCCCCTTTCCTCCCTTTCTCCCACCGTTCTACTCCCACTTCCTCTCACTTGCAGCAATAATCCTCCCTAGCCCACCCATGCACCATCACCTTTGCCTTCCTAGACGGTCGTCCCTTTTCTCCCCTTCTTCCTCCCATTCTACTGATGTACCCGATGTGGCACAATCGGTACCTTGGAGTTTCACGCAGGGAAAGGGAGGGAAGAAGGAAGTGAATATCCAATTGCATAACCAACAAAAAAGAGAGGGGCGACCCATATAGGTAGCCGACCCACCCACCTAGGGAGTCGCACTAGCTAGTGGGTCCGGCTATCCGGCGGTCCACTAGCTGGCCCAATACAGTTATTTCTCCTAATTCATAAGCAAATACATAAGGAAATATTATGCTTATACATAAGAAAATAGCCTAATGCCCTAAAATAACAAGGAAATAAAGTAGTCTGGTAAACGTGCACAACACTCCACCACGCTTCCACAATTCGCCTTGACCTCAAGGCGACCAAGCCGGGTATCGAATCATAAACTCGTCCTCAAAGATCCACGTGGCATCCTCAATGGGCTGACCCTGCCAAGAAACAAACACCTCAATCGTGATCCAACCCGAATGGCAGACCCGACACTTATCAAGCACCGAGGCCGGAACAGGATCTGAAGGTTGGACCGGTCCCAGTAAGGGAGGTGGTGGAGCATCAATGGCCAAGGACGTGTCACCTACGCAATGGTACAACCTGGAGACATGGAAGACTGGCTGGACTAAGGAGTCAGGCAGTAGAGCAAGGAGGTAAGCCAAGGGGCCGATATGCTCCTCCATAGCATAGGGACCATGCTAACGGGTGGTGAGCTTGGAATGCTCGGGCTGAAACAAGCATGTCTGGCGCTGAGGCATAACAGAGACATAAACCAAGTCACCCACCGCGAACTCCCTGTCAATGTGCTGACCATCATAAATTATGAGCAGAGGACAAGTTCTCCTTGAGCTGTTGAAGAACCTCGTCCCTTGTCTTGAGCATATAGTCCACCTCCGCCACAGAGGAGCGGTGAGGAACATAAGACTACACTGTCGGGGGGGGGCATGCAGTACCTCGAACGGAGTGAAGCTAGCACAAAGTGTGATAGGCGGTGTTTTATGACCATGCCACCCAAGGAAGAAGCTAAAGCCATCTGCGGGGCTGAGACATCATGAAACAGCAGAGGTACTGCTTTAAGCATCTGTTGACTACCTCTGTCTAGTTATCCATCTAGGGGTGATAAGAGGTGCTCATGTGTAGAGAAGTGCCCTCTAAAGTGAAGAACTCCTTCCAAAACTGAGATATGAAGATCCGATCACGATCGGAGATAATAGTGCGAACATGGAAGGCCATATCGGCCGATACAGGTGCGTATCGACTGGATCGACCGACACCGGTACGGTACTGGGGGCGATATGCCCCCCACTGGAAATATGGATATGTAATGGCCGTACCGTAACGATACAGTCGATATGTATCAATACTGTATTTAAAAATTAATTTTTTATTTAAAAATTAATTTTTTAATTAAAAATTTTTTTTTCCTTAAAAACAAAAACACAAATCAGACCCAACTTCTTTTAAAGTTAAGTTTTTGTTATATTAAAAATAATATTTTTAAAGTTATATGAGATCAATACGGGTAGGTCCATGCAATTTACATAATTATAATTTTTACATATAGTGCTCCACAAATATACATTTATTTAAACATATAACTTGGACTCCTATTAAGCATATTATTTATTTTTAAAATAAACTAATTTTAAAGCACTGAGAAAGAATGAGCAATAATTTGTATTGCATGAAGAGCATAATAGTGTACAGTTCTAAATGAACTAATTTTAGAATACTTGTATGTGTTGATACGGCATTATACGGTCTTATTATGCTCTAAAAGAAGTATTATAATGATATATTATTAGTTATAATATTTTTTTGTTTATAAAAGGATTTATGCCCGTTTCGGCGCGTACCAAGTGTATCATTGGCGCGTACCTGTATCCATAGTCATGGATACTCTCATCCGTATCGATACAGCCTTCCATGAGTGCGAGGCATGCCGTGTAGTTTGGCCACCTCCTGAACATAGAAATATGCCACTGTCTTGGCGGTGATTGGACGTCCCAGTGCACAAAAGGGAGCGTACTTGGACAACCGGACCACCACCGCCATAATCACCGACTTGCCTCGCACCAAGGGCAAGGCCTCCACAAAGTCCATAGAAACATCCTCCCAAACCTTATCGGGGATAGGCAAGGGCTGAAGCAAACCCGTAGGAGTGGTGGTGGTGGCCTTAGCTTGTTGACAGACAACGCAAACAGCCACATACTCTTGGACTGCCCGTCGAATACAATGCCACAAAAAACTCTGGCTGACCCACTTAAGTATGTAATGCTCCTTCATGACCAGCTACTGGAGTGTCATGGAAGTGGGAGAGAACATGCCTACGAAGATCATCAACATCGGGAACCCAAAGGTGGTCCTTCCAAAAGAGTAGGTCATCTTGCCACACAAAGAAAGGACGAGCAGCTGGGTCGGCCTAGAGAGCTGTAATCAGGGTCTACGTCTAAGAATCATTCATGTATGCCCACCTCAACTCATCAATGATGGGGCAGGACGAGGTAGAAAGGCCCAAGCACGATCCCGGGGGAGAGCAGCGAGAATGGGCGTCAGCCACAGTGTTTTCCGACCCTCTCTTGTACACGACCTCATAATCATAGCCAAGCAACTTACTGACCCACCGCTGTTGTGAGGGAGTGGACACCCGCTGCTCGAGGAAGTACTTTAGAGGCTGGTGGTTAGTACGAATTAAGAACCTGCAGCCACGTAAATAAGGCTGCCACTTGTTAACGGCGAGGACAATAGCCAACGTCTCTTTCTCATAAATGGACAGGGACAAAGAGTGGCCAGCCAAAGCCTTGCTGAAGTAGGCAATGAGGCACTCATCCTACAGCAGAACTGCCCCTAGACCCGTCTCTGAAACATCTATTTCAAGCATGAAGGGGAGGCTAAAATCGGGTAAAATCAAGACAATGGCCAATGCCATAGCTTGCTTCAGCTCTTCAAACGCTGCCCGGACAACCTCATTCCAACCAAATGCCCCCTTCTTGAGAAGCTCTGTAAGCAGTCAAGCAATCTCCCCATACCAGCTGATAAACTGCCTATAATAGTCAATGAGGCCAAGAAAACCCCGGAGCACACGAACGCACGTGGACGGCGGCCACGAGACCATGGCAGCCACCTTCGATGGGTCAGTGGTGACGCCGTCCCGCGAGATGACATGGCCTAAGTAATTAACCTAGGGGCTGCCAAAGGAATACTTCGAACGCTTAAGAAATAACGAATTAACTCTCAGAATAGAGAAGACCTACCTGAGATGCTTCTAGTGCTCTGCCCACAACTGGCTGTAAACCAAGATGTCGTTAAAGAAGTCCAAGATGCAGCAGCGGAGGAACAACCTGAAGAGATCGTTCATGAGGCTCTAGAAGGTGGAGGGGGCATTGGTCAGGCTGAACGGCATGATGAGGAACTTGAAATGGCTGTCATGAGTCCGGATGGCGGTCTTGTGCACGTCAGCTAGCTGCACCCGAATCTGATGGAACCTAATCGTAGGTCGAGTTTACTAAAGACCTTTGCACCAGCCAACTCATCCAGAAGCTGCTCGATCACGGGCATGGGATACTTGTCCTTAACAGTGATGGCATTCAGTGCTCGGTAGTCCACACAAAACTGCCAAGTACCGTCTTTTTTTCGAACTAGCAACAACGGAGAAGAGTAGTAGCTCATGCTAGGGCGGATGATACCGAACTGAATCATATCAGCCACGAGATGCTCGATCTCGGACTTCTGGATGTGAGGATAACGGTAAGGGTGGACATAGGCCGGTGATGCCCCAAGAATGATGGGGGTATGGTGGTCGTGAGGCTGCACTAGAGGAAGTCCCTGTGGTTCAGCAAACACATCCTGATGCTCCACCAATAACTCAAGGAGATCCGGGGCTGCTCATCCTGAGGCACCTCGACTGTTGTCCGCTGCTGCAAGAGGAACCCTTGGGGGCGATCCAGAAGAAAGAACTCGCCAATTGGGCTGATAGGAGAGTGCCTGGCCGGGATCCTTCAATCCGAACGCGCTGCCCCTGAACTTCAAAACCATAACCATGTCCATGAAGTTCCAAACTACGTCGCCTAGCTCCTGGAGCCACTAAACCCCTAACACTACATCCGCCCCCTTTGTGGGAAGTAGGAAGAGGTCGGTGATGAAGGTGTGGTCCTGAATGGCGAGGGCGGCCTGAGCACAAATGCCCAAGCTCCTGAGATGCTTCCCATCTCTAATCAGCACATCGAAGGGCTTCGAATTTGACACGAAGCAGCCAAGACGCTGAGCCACCTTGTCATTAATGAAGTTGTGGGTAGACCCGCTGTTGACTAAGACGGCCACTTGTTGCCGCTTGAGGTGACCTTGAACCCTCATTGTGCAAGTCATGAATGCTCCCAAGAAGGCATGGACAAAAATCTCGGGTTGCATGTCGTCATAGTGGGATGAGTCTGCTCTGTCCTTTATATCCTCCTCCACAATCTCCTCCATGAGGAGGCTGCCCTTGACAGAACAAAGGTGTCCTGGAACAAACTTCTCATCACAACGGAAAGGTAGTTCCTTAGACCGATGCAACTCCATCTGTGCCGACATAAGATGCTGGACAATCTAGCTTGGCAGCGGTGTTGGCTGGCCAAGTCGGCTTGGCGCTAGGCTGTTGTTCCGACCGGCAAGGGAGCCAACACTGACACTAGAATGTGGGAAGGTCCCAAACCGCCCCCCTCGCCGCTGTCTAGCTAGTTTCTCTTCCTCAATTCGTGCATGGCACACGATGTCTCGCATGCTAGAGCACGGGAAGTGGCACATCTCTTCAGAAATCTTGGGTTTGAGACCTCTCTTGAACGAACCCACCAAGGCGGCCACCGGCCAGTTAGGAACGTGGTTGGCCACCTTCATGAACTCCGTGTAATAGGCTCAAACAGTGGTGGTTTGGCGCAGTGTGGAGAGCATCTCGTTGAAGTCTTGGAACTCATTTGGCCCAAACTAGATGCACAACTCGTCAAATAAGGCGGCCCAAGTAGGGTAGCGCACCTCCTTTTCGAAACATTGGAACCACACAGAAGCATCCCCATCGAGGTGGAAGACTGCTATGTGCAGTCACTCAGCCTCCGAATGCATTCCTTGGTAGGCGAAGAACTTTTCCGCCTTGTACAACCATTCTACTGAGTCGTCGTCCCCATTGTAGCTTGGGAACTGTAGGCGGGCCAAATGAGGTTCAACCCCTCCTCATGGTCCGCCGCGGGGTCCCGGGTACTCCTCCCATTCATCCTCCATCTCCAGAAACAGGTTTCTAGGAGGAGGCATCATTGGGGCATTTTCCCAAACACCCAGCGTGCCTCGCATATCCCAAGCCTGGCACCCCCCATCCATGGCTTGGTTGACTGTGCCAAAGTGCACAGGACCTTGGGGGAAGCCCAAATCCTTGTCTGGAGATGTTGGGAGATCAGAGGTGTGCACTTCGGGGGCTTGGGATTGACCCCCCTTCTCCATGACAGCAGTTGTCGACCTGGGCAACAGAGGCGCTGAGCGCTCTATCTGAAGCTGAGCCACGGCGAGGTTCATAGCATCGACCTTGGCCATGCCCACGCTCAAGGACTGAATTGCCGCCATGAGTTGTGCCAGAGTAGGCTAGTCGGTGGTCTCTAGAACTGTCTTCGGGCTGTCCCCTGAGGCGAGAGCCTCTTTCTTAGGTAGAACTTTTGGGGCCATGACAGTATGCTAGCCTCGTGCCATGGCCGGGGATTGTAAAAGCTCCTATACCAATGATGTGCCCGATGCAGCATAATTGGTACCTTGGAGTTTCATGCAGGGAAAGGGAAGGAAGAAGGAAAAAAGGGAAGAAAAAAGTGAATATACAATTGCATAACCAACAAAGAGAGGGGCAACCCATATAGGGAGCCGACCCACCCACCTAGGGAGTCACGCCAGCTAGTGGGTCCGGCTATCCCGCGGTCCACTAGCTGGCCCAATACAGTTATTTCTCCTAATTCATAAGCAAATACATACGGAAATACTAAGCTTATACATAAGAAAATAGCCTAATACCCTAAAATAACAAGGAAATAAAGGAAATAAAGTAGTTTGGTAAACGTGCACAACATCTTCCTCTCTCCTTAGGTCAATCAGTAAGTCAACCACCTCCTTGCGGTGAGAGCGATTTTGGCATCGGCAGCGATGACAATTTTGGCACCGGCTTCCTCTGTGGTTCTGCCTCTCCTCTCCAGCAGGTGATTCTGGCACCGGCGACAACAACAATTCCGACACCGGCATCCTCTATGGATCTACCTCCCCTCTCCTCCAAGTTTGCACTAGCGTCCTTTGCGGTTCTACCTCTCCTCTATGGCAATCCAACCCCGGCTTCCCCTACCTCTCCTCTCCGCAGACATGTCCGATGGCCGCTCCCTCTGCTCTCCACAAACATGTCCAATGGCCGCTCCCTCTCCTCCTCCCTCACGACCGACCCGCTTCCCCTCCATCTCCCTCTGCTTCCTCCTCCCTCTCCCTCTCCCTCTGCATCCCCCTCCCCCTCCCTCTCTCGTCACCCAGACCAAGTCAACTCTGCCCCATAACCTGGATAACTCGGAACAGATTTTTGACTGGGTCTGGTTCAACCCGGTCAAACTGGCCGGGCCGGTCTGGGTTTTAAAACAGTGGTAGTGATGCATACTAATATGCGTTGCTACTATAATTTTTTTTTTAAAATTGAAAAATAATTTATAATTAAAAATTTCACTCTCTCATCTCTATCTCTCCTCTCCTTCTCTCTCTCCTCACACTCTCTCTCCAGACACACTCTCTCTCTCCTCGCCCTCTCTCTTCTCTCTCTCCTCATCCTCTCTCTCTCGTGCACGCGTGCTCTCTCTGTCTCTCTTCCTCACTCTCTTGCACGTGTGCTCCCTCTCTCTCTTTCCCTCTCTTCTCTCTCTCTACAGTGTCTCTTCTCTTTCTCTTCAATCTCTACCCTCTCTCGTGCACGCGTGCTCTCCTTATCTCTCTCCCTCACTCTCCTCTTTCTCTCTCTTCTATCTCTCCTCACTCTCTCTCTCCTCACCCTCTCTCTCCTCTTTCTCTTCCTTCTCTCTCCTCTCCCTCTCTCCCCGCACTCATTTATTTTAAACTTTTTTAGATAAAAAATAGTAGCGACGAATAATTGTATGCATCACTATTAAACTATATAGTAGCGACGCATAATCTTATGTGACATTAATACTGTAAGTAGTAGCGACGCATATGGATATGCATCACAAATATGATTTTTTTATTTGTAAATTTATTTAAAATTAATTTACAATTAAAATTCTTTCCACTCCCCTCTCTCTTTCCTCTCTCTCTCTGTACCCTCTCTCCTCTCACTCTCTCCCTCCCTATCTCTCACTCTATCTCCTCGCTCCCCTCTGAGTCTCTTGACCTCTTCTCTCTCTCCTCAATCTCTCTTTTCCCTCACTCTCTCTCTCCTCACACTCTTCTCTCTCTCTCCTCTCCTCTCTCTCTACAGTGTCTCTTCTCTTTCTCTTTTCTCTCTACCCTCTCTCTCATGCACGCATGCTCTCCCTATCTCTCACTCTATCTCCTCGCTCCCCTCTCGGTCTCTTGACCTCTTCTCTCTCTCCTCAATCTCTCTTTTCCCTCACTCTCTCTCTCCTCTCCTCTCTCTCTACAGTGTCTCTTCTCTTTCTCTTTTCTCTCTACCCTCTCTCTCATGCACGCATGCTCTCCCTATCTCTCACTCTATCTCCTCGCTCCCCTCTCAGTCTCTTGACCTCTTCTCTCTCTCCTCAATCTCTCTTTTCCCTCACTCTCTCTCTCCTCACACTCTTCTCTCTCTCTCCTCTCCTCTCTCTCTACAGTGTCTCTTCTCTTTCTCTTTTCTCTCTACCCTCTCTCTCATGCACGCGTGCTCTCCCTATCTCTCACTCTATCTCCTCGCTCCCCTCTCAGTCTCTTGACCTCTTCTCTCTCTCCTCAATCTCTCTTTTCCCTCACTCTCTCTCTCCTCTCCTCTCTCTCTACAGTGTCTCTTCTCTTTCTCTTTTCTCTCTACCCTCTCTCTCATGCACGCGTGCTCTCCCTATCTCTCTCCCTTTCTCTCTCCTCACCCTCTCTCTCCTCTTTCTCTCTCTTTTATCTCTCCTCATGAAAATCTATATTTTAATGAAGCTTCATCCAAGATTTAGCAAATAAATGTAGCTACTCATTAACCTAAGAAATAAAATTTTCATTAGAACAATTGAAAAGAAACTTACAATTTAGAGGAAAATCAAGAAAAAAATCACAAATTCCAAACTGCGAATTGTTTTCTGCTTCTTCTTCATTCCTTTGGCTTTGGACTTTAATTCTCTCACTTTTAAAGTCTTTTTTCATCAATTTCAGAAGATGGGATTGAAGGAATTTGGATTTGGTTCATTGTATTCTCATGCCCCCTTTTCTCTCTAATTCTCTGCCTTTAAATAGTTTTTGCTGGACAACAACTATTTTCCTTGTTTAAGTGCCCAATTCCATCCCAAAATAAGAGCTTCTTGTTATGTTTAATCATTCCTTTTATAAGCTATTTTGTTGTTCAATTCTTTCCCACTTTATTTTTGGCTTCCTTTCTTTATTCTCTCCTGTTCGTGTTCAACAACGGTAGCCACGAAAATCAGCTCTTTTTCTTTAATTTTAAACTTTAAACATGTTCTTCATTAACTAAATTTAAATGAGTATTAAAATGCCTAATTTATTTACTCAAATTCGTATTCAATCTCACCCAAAATCAAATAACTGTAATCTGGACATTTCTATCCAATTTCTATCCACAAACTCGTCTAAATTTCTTCTCTGCTCATTAAGCTCTTCTGTTCATGTCCATATATATTTCCAACGTGTCGACAACTCCAGAAAGTTGTCTAAATCACTTTTAAGCATGTCTAATGTACTATAAAATTTTCTAAACATCGTCCACATGCTTTGGGAAGCATGCATCACCTAAATCACATAAACAGTCATAATTAAAATGTGTAAGACATATGCAGAACAATGATTTTATTCAAATACACTCCTAAATAATTAACATTGCCCAAATTAACTAATAATTAAATCACACCACTAATATCTATCTTAAAATAAATAAACTCTAACTAACCCTTAATTAATCTAATCATACATTAGCAAATAAGGTAAATAGGCGTATAAAATGTATAAAAATCATGCATATCACTTTGCTCTTCCCTTTGTTAGCATCATTTGAGGTCATCTGTTTCTATCAATACATTTGTAAGTACATTGGTTAATATATGTTTCGCCTTTTCGCATTAATGGGACTTTTTCTTTTGTCATCATGAGTGGCAATGATGGGCTTGAATTCACAACTGCACCATTAATGCTTACATTTTGGATATTTTTTTGCGGTTATAGGATATGATGTATATTTTTCTATACATGTTTGAGGTTTAGGGTCTGGTAGGGGAGAACTTAGGTGGTTTTTGAAGGATGGGAGGAGAGGGTGATGTTTAGAGATGCATATGGTACCCGTTCTAACATACTGTACCGTACCACTAAGAGGTTAAATGGTATGGTTAAATTTATTCGACTGGTAATAAGAAGATAATTTTGTCTAACCATTATCTAAATGGAATGTAATGAAAAAAGTTGTTTGATACTCGTTTATCCATTACCCATTTGTCATCTTTGAAAATTGTAAATATATTATACCCATTAGTCTTAAGTAGTTTAATTTAAAAAAAGATTGGCTTATCATGATTCATGATTCACCATTGTGATTTACTGAATGGAATAAGTCATTCAAATCTCAAAACGTTTATTGAATTAATTTAACTACTTATAATTGATGATTATAGTTGTTACAAGTTGCTACTTGGAAGATGATTTACTCTTTTTTAGCATTTCATATCCATCTTTAAATTTTTGGATTAAAAAATATTCATATGCAATTTACATTTTAAATTCTCTTAAACTCACTTCGTTTTGATGTCTCCCATTTTGTTGTTTTGTCTAATTTATCTAGTCTCATTAGGTCAGGGTTCATTTTTAAATTATATGTACTGGAATCTTAGCTAGGTACACAAACACTTTGTGCAAATTCTTCGCAGCTCTTAGGTTAGTTTAGATCATGTTCTTATAACTCAAACTCATAAGTGATATTTTATTTTTTATAATTAATCTCATGGATCATTTGTTTATGTAAGGAAATGATTGGTAGGTTTGAAATAGGATAGTTGAGTCATCTCTATTATACTTGAGGCTAGACTCAAATTAGCTCAGATCAAAACTCGAACTAAGGCTAATAAAACCAAACTCTTGTTTGGCCCATCTCGAACTAACTTAGTTTGAGTGTTAGATGGTTTAACTTTGAATGAGTGGTGTAGGTAGTTTATTTTGATATTTCATATATATTAATTGGCATTATGATTATGTTACAGATCACTTTTGTATATGCTAGATTGGAAATTTGGAATAATGATTTACTTATTGAAATAGGTTGGAATGAACAAGTTTTAAATGACCATAAAGGTTTAATTGAAATTTTGAATAGGTTTAAGTTTTTTTTTTTTGAAATATTGGGGGACTTTTAAATTTTTTTAGTTGATGATGTCATCATCCAAGTCAACCAGGGCTGACCCAGACCAACCACTAATCGGGGTCAAGGTTCGGGACTTGTTTTAAAACATTACTTCAAAGAAACACTAATGGATGATGTATGGAGTTGGACTAAGAATTATTAGAAAACAAGGAGTTTTATTAGGTATTTGCCCAATGTATGTGTCCATTTATGTTTTATATTTGATCCTAAGAATTTATTTGCAACAACTATAAACAACAACAGTAATGATGTTAACCTTAGTATTATCTGATTTAGTGAATAGAAAATATTTATTCTAGCCTTTTTTAGCACATTTAAAGAAATATAATGAAAAATGGTTATCTGATTAACCGGTCGATTATTATTGGATGAAACGGTTATGGAAGCATTTATATCATTTACTTAACAGAACAATTAATGCTAAAGATTTGAGAAATGATTATGGTAATGAAATAGCTTATACCATAAGTGCATTGTTCCATTGGCAACCCTAGTGGTGGTAGTCTGACCTAGCTTATGGAGTCCATCTGGGTTTATATTCTTCTTACAAAACTTCTTTCTCTCCCTTGTCCTCTTGCCTACACAGATGAAGAGTTGATCTATTTGCACAAGACATAGATGGATCTTCTTCTTGTTCTATTTCAATTCTTATTGCCTTCCTTGTTCCTACTTGTCTATGGGAATGAAAAGGTAAAATTTTCAGAAAAGAAAGATTGGGATGTTGAGGATCAAAAAGGAGGAAATGGCCATGGGTTTCCTTTTTTCCCTTAAACTTTGTCCATGATTGAAAAGTTGCGATCTTGCAGGAGAAAGAGCTTTGGGCTTTGATGATGAAAGAGGAGATGGGCTTGCTTTTTCTTCTTTATCTTATAACCCACCATCCTTATTTTGGGATGGGAAGCTGATTGCACTCCAATGAGGAGACAAAAATATGACTATTTTGAGAGTCCAAAAGGAGAAGAAGATGGCTTTCCTCTCTTAGTTTTTTAAATATGACTTGCTTCCTCATTTACCAGGTTAGAGTCCTTTAATGCTCACAGTGCCTAGCCATTGGTGGGATGAAGCCTCAAGGAAACTTTTCTAAATCCTCAGGCATTCTCTTTTCCTATAGTCCGCTGACTCTTACCACTTTCTATTACAAAAACAAAAAAAAAAACTCTGCCACTTTCATGACTCTATAACTTGGCATGTTCCAATTTGTTTGCAGTATGGTCTTTTCATTTTATGAAAGACTTTTCTAGTGTTAACCATGGAAAAAATTTCAGTATTTCCCACAAAGCAAATTGATTTGAAAAGTTATACTTTGTAATATATAAAGCCATTAGTTATTGTTTCATAATTTTTTTAAAAAATTCTTTATTGTTAGTTACTTCAATGTACATTATATAACCGAACCAAAGACATTATGGGAACTGTTTTCTTTATTGCATGGATATGTTGTTTCAATCCATTTAGTTGTCCTGTTAAAAGGCATATGTATGTTGTTTCTAACATAGTTTCGGCAACTCTTATACTCTACAAAACTTGTAGCAGTTGAAACATCTTTAAATCCTACTGCCTCCAATCAGGACCTACAACAAGTGTTTTTTTAATTTATTTGAAATTCATATTGTGCTAGTATTTTTTCTAAATATGGACTAGTGGATATGTAAGAAAGCATTTTCTCTTTTGAAATCTTGTTACAGTGTGGAAGGGATCTTAGTGAATTCAGAATCTTAATAAGAAATTTTTTTTCCATTGTTTATAGTTAAAAATGTTGTTGCTTTAATGGGCATCTAATAAATAAAAGCCAAAACTATGCATCATTGTTTATCTGTATGATATTGCGGCTTTAAAATATTTGTTCATCAACAAAAAAATGAAACCTTGAAATTTGAAATGATAATGTTCTTTGTTGTATCTTCACATTTAATCAGGTAACAAAATGAAGTTTGATATTTTCATCAAGCCACAAAAAACTACCATACACATGTCTAGAATGGCAACCAATGCCTTATACCAGCCATTCAAAGTCGTATATCTCCTCTACATCGCCTTTTGATATGCCTTTTTTTTATGTGTTGTGCTTTATTTTGATAGACTAAGCAATGGTGAAAAAAATTACAATGAAAAATGGATCACTCATGGGGATCAAACAATGCTTGATCTTTTGAAAGAAGCAAAAATGGGTTTAGAGTTGGAAATGCATGCGCATCACCTATGTGGCTGAGTGTCTTGCAAAAGTTACATAGAGGACTGGGGTTGTGAAAATAGAAGACCTATTATCAATCTTTTTAAAACTTGGAAAAAAATTTACAAACATGGGATAAAAATGCTATCAAAGAGTGGAGCTAGTCGGGACTTGACTACTGGGAGAGTTACTCATGAGGAGTATCAATGGAGTGAATTCATTACATTAAGCTAGTTTTATATAAAATATTTATGTAAATAATTAGTCCTAGAATTATGCTACTAAGATGTGTATTTTTTAGTTGAATGTAAGAAGATTGGTTTTCTGTAAATATCAAGAAAGACGGAAGACAGAGGATGTGTGGCCATATGACAGAAGACAGATGATGTAAGTTTGACGAGTAAGGATTGGAATGAATCGGTTTGGATTAGAGCGTATGTTAGGAAATTATCATACACTAAGAGTGTTGCATAATTGTACAAGCATAACATACAAATTATTAAGTGAAAAGTAAGCATAATAAGTGAGGTATAAATAAGAGGGTGATAACTGGGATTGGCTCTGAGGAGCTCAGTTTGATGACTTCCGAGTAAGATATGTTAGCCATAAGGTGGATGTCAAAGATTATATGAATATGTAAGATGTTGTTGTACGGTTATTTATGATCATGAGATGGATGAGTTAAGTGAAGTCTGCTGCCCTGACGAACTAGGGTTTCGGATCGGGTTCAACTTCGGTTTGTTCAGTGGAGCACTGTATGTTTGAGAGTTTTTGTGGTATAATTGTACCCACATAAATTACTTAATTCAAACTTGAATTATAAGCAAAGATAATAATAGCCTTGTGAGTTTGAGACCTGAGGGTTTTGATGGATTAAGTTTCGTGTTTGAGCTAGCCGATAATGAGTCGACTGAGTATTTCTCATGTCTTGCCATGGTATTTATCATGTAGGATATTGTCTGTGTGTTGTATTGAGCCCCAGATATCTGATGCTCTATTAGAGCGATGCATGTTTTTTATTTGGTTTGTGTGTTGTATTAAGCCTAGACGTTTGATGTTCTATTGAGAGCGTTGTATGATTCTTCCCAAGAGTGGCACTGTATGATTTTTGTCAAAGAGTGGCACTAGCACTATAAGACCCCTAAAGTGTGAGCAATTGTATGACCCTAATGTGTGTGTGTATATGCTTGTGTGCTCAGGTAAGTAGTATCATGGAACTGCTCTTACTTGTTTGATTTTGTGCCCTATGAGCATTGGTGTGCCTTGCCTCCGAAAAAGTCTATGGCATCTAGTACCTCCTTGGAGGTTAAGGTGATGCCCCAGTGGCATTCCTTTCCATTTCGACGTTGGGGCTTATTAGTTGTAATGAGCTTCAGTGGTCGATAGTATATGTAAGTCTGTATAAGTATGTATGTTTCTGAGTAAGTGTAAGTTTCTTAGCAAGACTGTAAGAGTATGATTCTGAGCAAGACTGTAAGAGTGATTATGAGCAATACTATAAGAGTGTGATTTTGAGCAAGACTGTAAGCGTATGTGTTTGAGCAAGACTATAAGCGTATGTTTCTGAGTAAGACTCTAAGTGTAAAGTTGTATGAGTAAAGTCGTATGAGTAAGATTGTATGAGTAAGGTCGTACAAGTATGTGTAAGTTATATTAGTAAGCATACAATTGTACGAGTAAGTTTGTAAGACTCTAATTAAGAGTGTATATGTAAGATTGGTTTGATGGCATGTGTTTGACATGATTGTATGTGTATGTGCACGATTATTATATACTTGTCTGCTTCATATTTGAGTTGTATAAACGCTTCTGCATATGAACATACATAGTTCACTGTTTAGAAATCCCCTATTGGGTATTTTTATACTGAGTATGAAAATACTCATTTACCCTTTTTTTAGCCCCGATGGTCGGGAGGCTTTTGCATATTTGTGACGGAGAGTTCCTGGATGCTTGTTTCCATGGTGGTTTGATTTCCTTTGACTCAAGTGTATCCTTAACTCACTGCGAGTATTATTTTATGCAACGATCTAATCTATTGGGCAAGATGAGAATTTTAAGTGTTTATGCTTTATGGACTTATAATTTAGGTTAGACTGCAAACTGTTATGGGACTTGCACTCAGGGATACCTAGGAGATATTTGTATTTAAAGTCTATGATCATAGTGATTTATTCGTACGTTTGTTTTCGAGTAGCGCCTAAGGATGTTTGGTTTGGTTGTACGATGTTTGATCGAATGAGCAAAAATTTGGGTAAAAAAATTGGTGTGATGTTTTAAATTATAAACTACTTTTATAGGTTTCATATTCGTCATTTTTTCTGATTGGCAATCGTTATGTTGTAAAAAATTTCTGTAAATTTTAAAGAAAATATGATGAATTTCGGGTGCTACAATTAGCAACTTGGCCACATAGAATAAGCAGGGGCAGCTGGTGCCTTAAGGCCACACCGGAAGATAAGGCCTTGTATTCATGTAGAATGCATTAATGCAATGGAGCCTAAATAATAAAAAAAGTGCATGAATATAAGAGAGGACAAAGAGCATATAAGAAGTCTTACCTTTTTCATGTCTTTTAGTAGCAACATCTCAATTCGTATCATGTTAGAGTCGTAGGCCTGACATTTAATTTTAAATTTTCCAAGATATAATGAGAAACAAGTAACAACTACGTACCTACCAAATGGGGCTGTAATTTGTACTTAAATATTTCACTCTATAGCCCATAGCAACCTACTACATATACATATCACTCTCTTTAGTAGGCTTTTTTTTTTTTTTTGGGGGGGGGGGGGGGGGGGTTGCACCCTTATAGTCTATTGTTTTCTTTTCAAATCTCAACCTTATAGACAATTAAATAGTTCTCATTCTATGCCACAACCTATAGGAATCCCTTGTCTCTCTCCACAATTGTAAAAATTAATAGCACAATCGCAACTTCTCCCATCTCTTAGGCTCTCTCATTTCTCTTAATTCTCAAAGTGAGGTCATACTTTTTTTTGGTAATTAAAGTGAGGTCATATTGGTAAAAAAGTATATAAATTATTAAATAAAAAGCTCATAAACTTAGTATATGTAATAAGCAATGTATAATGAAAATTTTATGTGAAGGTTTAGTAATTAAGCAACCAATGTTAATTAAATAGAAGGTAATTGAGTAGGAAAGGAGAAGGAAAATAAGTATAGTGCACTATCAAATTTTAATGCATAATATAAAATATCTATAAGAAAGTGCAAATCCTAATAAAATAAATAAAATGAAGAGTTTAACTGAATTTCAGATTTTCTTCTTACAGTCAATTAGTAGGAAGAGGTCCAATGGGATAGTCGTATAATATTTCTTAAAGATAAAAAAGACATAGGGTTATAAATTGAAATATGTTAGTAGTCATTTAATTACATTCATGTTGTAACAAATGTTTTATTTAAGCACCTTTAATACTTTCGCCTTATGCCTCAAACTACATCGAGCCGGCCCTAAGAATAAGATTTAAAATTAACCATGTTCTTCAATATTTCCTCGCGCATAAGGTGCCTCATTGACATTCTATAATTATATGTCTAAGCAAATATCTTATACTAGTTCAGTTGCATGTACACGTTAACTGTTACATAAGAAATAGATTTCTCCAGTACTGACTAATGTGATTACTATATATGTACCACCCAAGAGTTCTTTCTTTTATTGTTCGGCATCTCATCTTGACCTGCGCAATGGCATCTTTCAGAAAGATACTACTTCTCTATATATATCAGTATTAACATCTGATCGAAGTGTTGTCAAACACTTCTAAAACAATATTTTGGTTACTTCCATGATAGCCATGGAGGTATATCTCACTTTCATTCCTCTTCTGCTTTTCTCATTTATATTCATTAGGACATCTCTGACATTCACACCCCAGAAATCATCTCCCAAGCTGCCGCCAGGGCCATGGAAGTTCCCAATCATAGGCAGCGTACACCATCTGCTCTCAGCTTTTCCACATCGAGCCCTAAGGGACCTGGCCAGAACGCATGGCCCCATCATGCATCTGAAGCTGGGTGAGGTCCCGACAGTGGTGATCTCCTCGGCTAAAGTTGCCAAGGAGATCATGAGGACCAATGATGCCAACTTTGCTGATCGGCCTCAGCTTCTTGCAGCTACTGTCATGAGCTATGGCTGCAAGGACATCATCTTTTCCCCTTCCGGGACCTATTGGAGGCAACTTAAAAGAATTTGTATGAATGAGTTACTAGGTTTAAAGCAAGTGCTAGCCTTCCAGATAATCAGGGAGGAGGAGGTGACTAGCCTTGTTCAATCTATTTCAGAGAAAAGTGGGTCTCTTGTGAATTTGTCGGAGATGTTCTTTTCATTCACAAATGATGTAACTGCCAGGGCAGTGTTTGGCAAAAAGTGTAGGCAAAAAGAAACATTTTTGCATGCAGCGAAAGAAACGATCATGTTGTTAGGAGGTTTTTCTTTGTCCGATCTCTTCCCTTCATTCAAACTACTACGTGTGGTAACAGGGTTCCATTCCAAGATCGATAGGGTGCACGAGAAGCTGGACAGGATATGTGATGAAATTATTGAAGAACATGCACAGCACAAGGTGCTCGAAATGCACTCAGACGGTTATGTGGAGAATTTTGTTGATGTCCTTCTAAAACTTCAAAAGGAGGGGGATCTTGAGTATCCAGTGACAACTGAAACTATAAAAGCAATAATTTTGGTTGGTTTGCTCCCTAATTATCCCTTTTTTTTTAAATACTCTTGCCTTATCTTTCTTTTAGTCCAATATAGACCACTTCTTTCTTAGATTTAAAATTGAACTACTCTTGTTTAGGAAATGTTCGTTGGAGGAACTGAGACTTCATCAACTGTTATGGAATGGCTGGTGGCTGAGCTAATGAGGAACCCTAGTGTGATGCAGAAGGCCCAGGCAGAAGTACGACGAGTTTTCCATGGAAAGTCAAAGATTAAAGATGAAGATCTCCGGGAACTGAGCTACCTGAAGTCCGTAATCAAGGAGACTTTAAGGGGCTGTTTGGGTACTGAATCGTGAGAAGATTCAGCCGATTCAGTGTCAATTCAGTACTGAATTATTAGAATCTTGTTTGTGTACTCAAGCTGCGCTGAATTAAAAATTCAGCACTATAGTAAGATTCAGTCCGTTTCAGCCTGAATCACTGAATCGATTCAATCTCCTAATCACCGTTTTAAAAATTACAGATTCTATTATTTTTTAATAGTTATCGTTCATATCAATTTGAGCTTCAAAAAATGTGTCATATAGGTAGGGCCCACTTTAAAAGTTCAAAATTACCTACCCTTGTGGGATCTTATTTGATAGAGTTTGAATTTAGGAGTGTAATGGTACCAAGAACGTGCATATCCGAGTTCGAAAGAGAGAGTTAGAGGTGTTTAAAGTTTTAAGACTGGGTTTGACGTGACATCTAAATTTATTTTAACAAATTCTATAGCCAAACGTAATTCATAATCAGCGATGAATTTACTGAATTGAATCGCTACTAAATCGAATCGTTACTGAATTAATTCAATACCCAAACGACCCCTAAGGCTGCACCTTCCTGCGCCTCTTATTCCAAGGCAATGTAGGGAGACATGCGAGGTCAATGGGTATCAGATACCCAAAAAAACCAAGATCTTGGTGAATGTATGGGCCATAGGAAAGGACCCACATATGTGGGATGATGCCGAGAGTTTCAGGCCTGAGAGATTCATCAATTCTGGAGTTGATTTTTGGGGTTCCGACTTTGAGTTCATTCCGTTTGGTGCTGGGAAGAGAATGTGCCCAGGAATTTTATTTGGACTGGCTAACATCGAGTTTCCGATAGCTCAACTACTTTGACTGGAAGCTGCCCAATGGAATCTACCATGACAACCTAGACATGACTGAGGTCTTCGGGGTTACAACAGGGAGAAAGTCCAATTTGTGTATGTTTGCAACACCCTATAAACCTGAGACTCCTCTAGCCTGACGAGGCTTTCTTACTAGAGTAATACTATTATAACGTTAAGAAAGATACGTCAATTTATGGGCCCCATTCATTAATGGTGTTGAGAAGATGAAATAGAGTTTTTAATGTATCATTCTTAACGTCACTCAAACATTTTTCTTCTTAATAAGGGTCTTTTTGCTTCAATTGGATTTTAATATTAAATGTTTTCTAAATTAGCTGAAAATTAATTATCTAGTTTATCTGAATCTAAAGTGGAATTAGATGAATTTAAATCTGAATTTGAATTAAAATGTACTTAATTTTACAAATTTATCCTTCTAATAAATTTATTAAGATTAAGTGCATATAAAAAATTAAATAAATATGCAAAATAAATAGAAAATTAATGAAAACTTTATGACTAATAAAGACATTTAATTTAACTATTTTGTGATAGACAAGCAAATTCCTTCTAATTCAAATATTTTTGGGATAGATTAAGTGAATAGAGAATGAAAATCTTGTGCAACTAACATGCATAAAAAAGAACACATTGAATGTAAATTACAAAATTTTAAACAAGCGAATGAATTTAGCATCATTGATATGTGGAGCCAAGCAACTTAGTGTGATGGGCTGATATTAGAATTGTTAACAAATTAATGAACCGTCACAGTTTCTATGGCATCTCCAATTCTTTGGATTCTAACATATGTAAAAAGTTAAGCCATGATGTCAATTCCACATGGATAATGTGATCTCAGAATAATATCGTTGATGATATCAGCACATATTTCGACATCATTATATTGGCAATAAATGTTTGAAAATAGTGAGCTAAAAAACTAAAATAGTGCAATTGCATGGGCATAAAAAAGTCAAGCACGAAATAAATTAGCTAATTTTGCTTCAAAAATGGACGTTTGAGGTTTGCATTTAAGTTATCAAAAGAATGTCAAAAAAGTAGAAGAAGATGAATATTGCAAACCGGTTGGCATTGAAATTTATGGAGTATTGGGATTGCGTGAAGAAAAATTAAAATTTGCTCTAAGGCGATCAATTGCTCTATATAGGCAATAAATCGATTTCTTAAAGCGATCGATCAGGATGTAAAAAAATTTAGTGTAAAATGAGGCAGAGAGTTGGCAGCCAATCGCCCTATCTTAACAATCGATCGATCTATTTGCGATATTGTTTTCAACTTTGTTTTGGATTAGAATTTGATTTCAAATTAATTTCTTTTTAGTATTTTGTTTTCTTCATAGTCTTTATTATGTATTTCTTTGATTATTTAGGAATTTTCTCATTAGTTTTCCTTAACTTTGATTGGTAGGTCATAAAGTAGTTAGAAATTAGACTTTTTTTTACAATTATGCTACTAGGAAATACTTGGCTCTTCTATTAAGGCTAAAAGTTTTGTAATTTTATGATATTCTAAAGAAGAAGAAGAAGAACAGGTGATTCTTTTCTCCTTTGTTTTCCCTCTGAATTTTATGAATTTACAATTAAAGTTTGCCAGAGAGGAAGGTTGTGTGCGCATGCAGTCAGATTCATCGAACGAATATCATCTCATGAATCCAACCCTATATCAGTTGGTGACCCTATGCAGGTCCAAGATACACCCCGATGCCATGAAGAACATGTTGCTTGAATTAATGAGATCAATGATTGCGATGAAGTAGCAAGGTTGTCGCAACAGGTTGAACAACGAACACTTCATATGCCTAATATGATGGCTAGCATTGCTCGCCAAAACCTCAACTTGGCTCGGCCCAATAACCAAGTTGAAGATGATGAGCTAGAGGGTGATGCCCCCAATGAGAATCCTTTCACCAACCTTGCCCTACATGGTAATGAAGTGGTAGACCAACTACCTCGCCAAGAGGCCGGTCAACATGAGAAATTTCCTCCACAAGCTCCAAGGAGACCGGAGGCTAATTTGCCCCTGAGACATGATGATATAGTTAATCGACACTGGGAGGCCGGTTTGAACATAGACATCTATGAATTTCATAGGAGGATGAAGCCGGAAGAGTTCCTAGATTGGGTTGCTAATGTGGAAGACATCCTTGACTTTAAGGAGGTTCTAGAAGACAAGCGTGTTCCCTTAGTTGCGACTCATTTTCAAGATCAAGTATCTGCATGGTGGCAACAAATCAAATCTACTTGTGCGCAAAAAAAGCAAGCCAAAGATCATTGAATGAGATAAGTGGAAGAAGCATACAAGGCAAGACTTTCTACCCAATAACTTTGCTTGAGTGTTGTATCAATGATTACAAGACTTAAAATAAGAGTCAAAATCGATGGCTGAGTACATTAAGGTGTTCTATAAATTGTTACACCACAATGACTTGGTTGAATTGGAGGAACAACTTGTGTCTCATTATATTTGAGGTATGCATCAAAATCTGAAAGAGACCTTGAATTTGTCTCAAACTTTTTCCTTGTTGGAAACACATTTTAGAATGAGTGCTATACTTGAAGAAGTAGCAAGGTCCTATTGACCGCCATTTTGGGATGACCGGTGGCACTTCTCTAGCCACACCAACCGCCACTAATTCTAGTAGTCTGCAAGCCCCTTCCAAGGTTGCACCTCAAAGAACTCAAAATACCCCCAAAGCCTCTACAAGTGCTGGACCAAAGTATTTTAAATGTGGTGGAATTGGTCATAGAGCATCAGATTGTCCACACAATAACCATAATTGTGAAGGATTATTCACTAAATTTGATAAGATTGTTGAATTAGATGATGTTTATCATTATAACACTAATCCTGTATATGATGAGGAAGAACTACCAATGAAGAGATAGTGGAAGGTGATCATGGAGAAGCTTTGGGGACACGTCGCCTTTTCTTTGCCCATAAGGATATGGAGGGTAATCATTGGTTGAGGAATTATATATTTCACACTACTTATACTATGGGGAGCAAGGTTTGTCATCTTGTGATTGATTCGGGAAGTTGTGACAATGTGGTGGTTGAAGAGGAGGTTCAAAAGCTTCAACTAGGCACTACACCCCATTCCCATCCATACACACTTTTTTGGCTGAAGAAAGGAAGTGAGGTATAAGTCTCTAAATAATGTTTAGTACTTTTCTCTATTGGTTCTATATATAAAGATAAGATATGGTGTAATATTGTTACTATGGATGCTTATCATTTGTTACTTGGGCATTCTTTGCAATATGATCAATGTGTGATGTATGATGGCCATAAGAACACCCATTGTTTTATGTGAATAGCACAAAAATTATTTTTGTGTCCCATAAGGATGAAATGACTAAACCTCAAACCAACAAAGAGGTCTCTTTTTTCTACACTATAACAAAATGTAGTATTAGCAATGCATTTATTAGCAACGCTAAGCTAATACTAATACCCGTAGTATTAGCGACGTATATATCTATACGTCTCTAATACATTTCTATTTTTTATTTTTGATTAATTTTTAAATAAAAAATATAAAATAGAGAGAGGGAGGAGAGAGAGGAGAGAGAGGGGGAGAGAGGAGAGAGAGAGAAGAGGGTGGAGGGAGGAGAGAGAGAGGTGAGAGGGAGGGGAGAGAGAGAAGAGAGAGAGGTGAGAGAGCGCGTGAGGAGAGAGAGAGGAGAGAGAGGGGATAGAGGGTAGAGGAGAAGGGAGAGAGATGGGATAGAGGGTAGAGAGAGAGAAGGGAGAGAGAGGGAGAGAGGAGAGAGAGAAGAGGGTAAGGGAGAGAGGGGAGAGAGAGAGGAGAAAGAGAGGGAAGGGGGAGAGAGGAGGGGAGAGAGAGGAGAAAGAGAGGGGGAGGGGGAGAGAAGAGGGGAGAGAGGAGAGAGAGAGGAGAAAGAGATGAGGAGAGAGAGGGGGAGAGAGAGAGGAGGGTAAGGGAGAGAGAGGAGGGTGGAGAGAAAGACCAAATTATTTGCGATCCATATTATGCATCGCAAATAGTCACCCATTGCGACGTTTGGAAACAAACGTCACAATATGTGAAATTGGTAGCGACGCTTGCTATAAATGTCCCAATAAGGGAATATTTTAGCAATAGGTAAGCATTGTAGCGACGTTTCTTTGGAAACGTCGCTAAAATGATATACCGCGTGGTTGAAAAAAAATACCGCATAGGCAAAATCGCCTGCGCAGTATTTATTCGCTCTCCCAGCGTTTTTCTCCCATGCCACAACTCTCCTCCGCCTCCGCCTCCGCCTCCGCCTTGACCGTTCCTTCACCTCTCCTCTGTAGCTTCTCCACCCTGCCTTCGTCGTGCCTCCACCCTTCCGCCACCGTCCCGGCTCAGCCACCTCCAGCCCCCCGCCACCGCATCCCGGCTCCACCATTCTTCCCTTCCCTTCCCCCCGCCCTCCTCCCTTCCCTTTCCTGCATCCTGCCCAACCCCCCTCCCCGCCTCGGCCCGCGTCGCACCCCGCATTTTGCCCTCTGGCCCACCTCGGCCCACGCCATGCCGCAACCAGCACTGCGCCCGCCTTGGCCCTGCGCCGCGTTGCAATCTTGCTGTCCCGCCCTGTGCCGCACCGCACATCGCATCGCGGCCGCTTTCCCACCCCGAGCTTGTCATCCCAATCCTCGCCTGTTGTCCTGCCCCACGTATGCCTGCCCCCACCGCTCCTATCGTCCCGCCCCGCGCCGTGCCACACATCACCCCGCGTACGTCGCCCCGCCCCGCTCCCTCCGTCTAGCCCCGAGCCTGGCATTCCGCTCTGTGTCGGTGCGCAGGGCTCCGAGCATCACGCCCCATCCCGCTCCCTACGCGAGTGCAGTAACACCCGTGCGGGGTGCAGTGACCCGCGACGTTCCGAACTGTCACACGGGTGGTGACCCGGTTTGGTAATTTTTTTTATTTAATTATTTTAGCAACGTATTTATAAACGTCGCTAATTATGATAAATTATTTTTTATTTATTAATAAAAAAATTTATTATTTATTTAAATAATAATACACATTAGCGACGTTTACATAAATGCCACTAATACTAGTTTTTAATTTGTTTAAAAAATTTTAAAAATTATATTTTAAGAAAAAATAAAAATAATTTTTTTAGCGACGTTGCTAAATGTCGCTAATACTATATTATTAGCGACGCTTAATCGAAAGCGTCACTAATAGTATACTAATAGCGATGTTTATTATATGTCGCTAATACATACTTTTAGCGATGCTTTTTAGTATGCGTCGCTAATATGTAATAGCGACGGCAGTTTTATCGACGCACTTAGCGACGTTTTTTATGCATCGTGAATAATTATTAGCAACATTTAGTGTATTATTAGCAACGCTTAAAAGCATCGCTAATAGTTAGTTTTGTTGTAGTGCTAGGAATAAATTTCTTGAGGAATTGAAGGGAGATGATATTTTTTATGCTTTGGTTTCTAAGGAGGATAATGTTGGTGAGGATATTCCTGACGAGGTTAAGCCTTTTGTGGAGTATCGTGATGTTTTTCTCGGAGTCCCTACTCGAGGGATTGTTGCATGAGAGAGCATCCAACATCAGATTGACCTTGTGCTTAGATTTACACTCTCTAATCCTTTCCTAAGATGAGTCCAAAGGAGCATGAGGAGCTTCAACTGCAAGTTCTTTAGTTGTTGAGCAAATGACATATTAGAGAAAGTTTGAGTCCATGTATTGTGTCAGCTTTGCTTACATCAAAGAATGATGATAGTTGGTGTATGTGTATAGATAGTAGAGTCATTAATAAAATTACTGTCAAGTACCATTTTTCTACCTGCCTTGATGATTTACTTAATCAGTTGAGTGATGCTTCTATCTTTAGCTAGCTTGATTTGAAGAGTGGTTATCACTAAATCAGAATTAGACCAGATGATAAATGAAAGATAGCTTTCAAGACAAGAGAATGGTTATATGAATGGTTGGTCATACCTTTTAGGTTGTCTAATACCCCTAGCACATTGATGAGGGTGATGAACCAAGCTCTTTGATTCTTTTTTAAAAGATTTGTAGTGGTCTATTTTGATGGTATACTTTTTATAGCTCAGATATTGATTCTCACTTACAACATCTAGGAGATGTTTTAATTGTCCTTCACATGGATAGACTTTTTGTAGCTATCAAGAAGTATTCTTCTATGCGAGATTCTATACTCTTTCTTGGGTATGTTGTCTCAAAGAATGGAATATTGTGGACGAAAGTAATGTAGATGTGTTGAAACATTGGTTCAGACCTACTAATATACATAAGTTATGGAGTTTTATGGGTTGGCTTCTTTCTATCGGCAATTTATTCCCCATTTTAGTACCATTATGTGTAATGACCCTATTTTTCTGACACGTTATTTTATAAATTTTATTATTTAAGAATTTCCTAAGTCTGGTTATAGCTTGTTGAGACGAGCATAACAAGTCAAAAATGTGAAAATCTGAGGCCGGGAACAAAAGTTATGACCTTGGGAAGCGTGCTCTAAACTGATGGGACCCACTTCTAAAATACTAGTAAACCAGTCCATAAATGGTCTAGTCTCGTAGGGTTCATCAATACGAGCTCAACGATACAAAGAACACACAAAATAGAGTTTGGGATAGGAAGTTACGTTTATTGGAAAGTTAAAAAAAATATATTTCCGGCTTGGCGCGGCGTGGGACAAACGTGCGTGACGAGTGTGCTTTTCATGATGAACGCGCATTCCTCATGTGCACTGCCATTTTCTCCAGCGCCCACCGGAACAGCGGCGCCGCCGCCATTTCCGGTGGCGTACCACCGTTCCCTCCACCTATAAATACTCTCCTCTGCCCAAAATTTTAAACCAAGTCGAGTTTCTACCCTCTTCACTGTTTTTACTACTTCTGACCCGTTTTATGTCTGAATTACATGATCCAAGACCCATTTCCTACTAAATAGAGAGTGCTCTATGTACCGTAAGGGTTATTTTCCCAAGGTGACCTCTCTAAAACCCAAAAAAACGTACCCCTCCCTAATCCTCCCTTTTCTTCTTTTTATTGTTTCTGGACCGTTTTAAATCCTTTTCAGTCCGTTCAAAAGCCCAACCCCACTAAATCACTTGTGTTTTGCGCGTTGGAATTATTATTCTACTAAAATTCCCACTCGAAGGCTAACATCTTAAGGAGGGACTCTCTTTATTCTACGAGGGTATTTCTGTATATTCTGCACATGTATAGGTAGGTGGCTTTAAATTCTAATCGTATGCCCAGATTTTAACTCACCAAAGTTCTGCTAAATGTTTTCTGAAAAGAAACTCTATCTTTAAAATCTTCTCCTCTTTTCAAAAAATTCTCCGAGTTTTGGGTAATCGTACCCTCTAGATAGTTCTTGGTTTCTTGAAACTAAGGATTATTATGATGATTCTGGATACCCCCGAATTTGACATCTGGCACGCACAGGACTGGGATATCATGGAAAATTTCCTTTCCTTCTGTCTCCCGTTGCCCCATGAGTGCGGGTGTAAGTCGTCTGGTATTGCGACAATCTGTTACCATGTTTTCATACTTTTATCATTTTCTGAATGATTTTAAAAGAAAGATGGCATGATATTTTACGTGCACAAGCATATTTTTAGAACTTAACTCAGCCTACTGAGTATGAATTTACTCACCCACCCCTAGATTTCGCAGGTGTGTGACTCAAATTTGAAGGAGTCGACGAAGAGCTTTCTTAAATTACAGTTTTGTACTTTTTTGTACTTTATGTAAATTTTGTACTGACTGATGTATAAAGACATGTTATGCCCAATTTTGGAAATCTTTGTATAATACAAAGTATGTTGTAATTACTCTTTTGGTACATGGTGATCCTTGGCAATTGTAATTAAATTTTGTTACGTTTTTAAAAAATTATTTTCTTTTATTTCAAAAAATTGAGGGGCATTACATTATGGCTCTCATTACTGATTGTATGAAGTTAGGATCTTTTGTTCAGAGTGATAAAGTTGAGAGTGCATTTGCTCTTATTAAAGACAAACTTATTTTAGTGCATATTTTAGCCTTACCCAACTTTGTCACGCCTTTTGAGTTACATTGTGATGATTCTAAGCTTAGTATTGGGGTTGTCCTAAGTCAAGAGGTTCGTCCAATTGTTTATTTCAGTGAGAAGTTATTAGGAGCAAGATAAAGATATAGTGCCTATGATGTCGAGTTTTATTATGTTGTCCAAGCTCTTTGACATTGGAGACATTATTTGATTCATGTAGAGTTTATTCTATATTTAAATCATTCGGCTCTTAAACATATTAATAGGAAAGAAAATTATTTGTTAGACATGCACAATGTGCATCTTATTTATAGGAGTTTAGTTTTTTGCTTAATCATAAGTCTGGAGTTTGAAACAGGGTTGCAGATGCCTTAAGTTAGTGAGCATGCTTAATCACTAGTATGCATACTCAATTGTTAGGATTTGATTCATTTCAGGAATTATTGGTTGTTGATCTTTTATTTGCTAAGGTTTTATCTAAACTTGAAATAGGACAAAAATTAAATTATTTATTGCATGATGGATTTCTTTTCAAAGGTAATCGGTTATATGTTCCTACTTGTAGACTGCACTTGAAGATCACTAAGTTACATCATGAGGGTCATATGGGAAGAGATAAGACTTTTCAACTTGTTTCTTCTTATAACTTTTAGTCATCTATGCGCAAGGAGGTGTATAGATTTGTTTGAAGGCGTCGCATATGCCACATAGACAAAGGGACATCTAACTAATGTCAGATTATACATGTTTTGCCTACCCCATCATAGCCAGGTCCAACATTAGCATAGATTTTAATCTTAGGCTACCTCACACTCAGAGGGGGATGGATGTCATCTACTTGGTTGTTCACATATTCTCAAAGATGGTATATTTTATTGCTTACAAAAAGATAAATAATGCATCTCATGTTGCATTACTATTCTTTCGGGAGGTAGATCGTTTACATAGTTTACCATTGTCTATTGTTTATGACATGGATACTCGTTTTTAGAGTCATTTTTGGCATTTTCTATGGAAACTGACAAATGCTTACCATCTTCAAACAGATGGACATACGGAGGTAGTTCATCGATCCCTAGGAAACTTATTGAGAACTTTGGTTGGTGCTAATCTCAAATCCTGAGATCAACACTCATATAAGGTTGAGTTTATTTACAACAAGAATGTGAGTCGAAGTATAGGATTTAATCCATTTACTATTGTTTGTGGTTTTAATCTTCGCTCTCCATTGGATCTAGTTCATATTCCATATGTGAATAGGTTGAATGGCCGAGCTAGAGACTTTATATCACACTTGCAAGAATTCATTTAGATACTCTTAAGAGATTGCGGGCATTTAATGATAAGTATAAGGCAGCTTGAGATTTAAAACGAAGGCATGTGGACTTTAATGTTAGTGATTTTGTATAGGTTATTTTGAAAAAAGACATATTTCGAGTTGGAGAGTATAATAAATTATCAACAAGGAAGATTGGGCCTTGGAAGATTAACCAAAAGATTAATTGTAATGCCTATCAACTCAAGCTTCCAAGTCACATTTGCACTTCAGATGTTTTCAATGTTAAACATCTCATTCCTTATCTTGGCTCTGTTTCAGATGATGAAGATGCGAATTCGAGAGCGAATTCTTTTGAGCCAGGGGAGGATAATGTCGATCAGTTGGCATTGAAGTTTATAGACCATTAGAATTATATGAAAATTTAAAATTTGCACTAAGGCAATAAATTAGTCTATACAAGCAATCGACCAGGCGGAGGATTGATTGATCTCTTAAAGCGATCGATCGGGATGTGAAAACATTTAGTATTAAATTTAGGCTGAAAGTTGGCAATTAATTGCTCTTTCTCAACGATCGATTGAACTATCCGTGATACAGTTTTCAACTTCATTTTGGATTAGAATTTGATTTCAAATTAGTTCTTTTTAGTATTTTGCTTTCCTATAAGTCGTTATTCCGTATTCCTTTGATTATTTTTAGATTTTTTAATGATTTCCCTTAATTTTGATTGGTTGGTCATAAGATAGTTAGAAATTAAACTCTTTATTTACAGCTATGCCACTAAGAGTTGTATAAATACTTGGCTTTTCCATGAAAGCTAGAACTTCTCTAATTTTCTGAGATTGTAAAGAAGAAGAAAAGGAGGTGATTCCTTTCTCCTTTGTTTTCCCTCTAAATTTTGTAAATTCACTAATAAAATTTGTGAGAGAGGAAGGTTGTGTGCACCTATATCAGGATTCATTGAATGAAATTCATTTCTGTTGAGACCAAGTGGCGTAAGCTAAAATTTTACATGGAGAAATATGACTGAAAGAGGAAAATGCAAACCTTTATGTTGGGAAATGGATCAAAAATTAGAGATGATCAATTGCTTGCTACTATTTCGTGCCAGTTTCAGCCGAGAACCCAAGCAATCGATCAAGCCACTAGTGGTCAATCGATCCAGTGAATCGACCCGGTTAATCATGTAGTCCTAGACCAAGTACATCGATTGATCTTTCCAGCAATCAATAGGCCAATTTCCATGGTAAGCTCCAATTCCATTTTTGGATTGGGATTTTGGTTCCAACTTGGTTTCTTTTTAGTCATTTTCTTTTCTAAGACTCTCTATTCCATGTTCTTTTATTTATTTTAGCATTGTTTAGCTTATTTTCTTTATTTTTTATTGATAATACTCGAGTAGTTGTAGATTTGGTTCTTTTATTTACAATTATGTCACTAAGACTTGTATAACTCTTTCATGGAAATCATTTGAATTCTGAGTTGTTTTTTATCATTGAAGAAGAGAGAACTTATTTCTCTATTATTTGCCCTCTGTCTTTGTGAATTCCCACATCATTGCTAGACGAAAAAAATCTAAGGGTGGTCAGGACTCGATCATTATCACTGACGCCGCATTAGTTTCTTCTTCAGGATCTTCCTCGGGGTCCTCTTCAGGGTCTTCCTCTAGATCCCCTTTTAGGATCTCCTCCACCGGAATCTCTGATAAGTATGAAATATCTATCTATTTTATATGCCTTTTTACCTTATTTGCTACTATAGATTAGGTTAATTAAGCGTTAATTATGGTTTATTTAGAGTAAGATAGTTATTAATATTTTAGTTTGATTATTAATTAATTTTAGAAGCTATTAGTAGTTTAGACATGTATTAAATCAAGTTGGGATTTTAATTACATTCTACATGTCTAAAATATGATATTTTATATTTTGTAGGCAAAGTGCACTTATTGAGGTACTTGGACGATGTTTGAAATGATTCAAAATAGTCTTGACATGCTTTAAAGTGATTTGGACAACTTTTCGAAGTTATAAACAAGTTAGAAACTAACATGGACATGAAAGAAATAGCTTAATGAACAAAAATTGGACATGATATTGTCCAAAGAAACTGTCCAAATTGCAGAAATAGTGTAGCCGATCGAACCGGGCGTTTTAAATATCAAATGGCTAAACGTGATTTTGAAGACAAATTTAGTACAGGTAATCGAACGTGCATGCAGGGCGATCGATCGGGATAACACACAGTTTCCTAGTTTAAGCCAATTTTTAATCCTTTTCATATTAAACTTCTTCCTATGGTTCTTATGCCTATATAAAGACATATTTGGCTCAAAATTGGGGGATTCTAGTAAATTTTATGAAGAGAAAAAGGAAGAAGAAGATGGAAAAGAACTCAAAGCTTTTAATGGAGATCTAAGAGCTTCCTTCTACAATGGAAGGCTAGACTTTTCTTTTACTTAGGAGTTGATGAAGCTATAGATAAATTTTAGCTTCTTTTCTATTTAATTTAGATCTCAGTTGTGAATGATGGCAATTGTATGATAAAGATTTCTTTTTTAATGGAAGAACTTTTAATGTTTATTCAAGTCTGTGTTGATTTATTGTCTTGTAGATGATAGATTGATGTGGTTTTGATATTTTCATTGATTCTAATTTCTGTGATTTAGATGAGATGATCATGAAATAGTTTTAATGTTCAGATAATTAATGAATTGGATGAGTTATACTAAGATTAGACAAGTCATGCCTATAGCTAGTTTAGTGTAGATGATTCGTGCTATTGTCGAAGATAGTTCATGCCATGAATTTAATTAATGATTATTTCTGAAGTAATTCTAGCTTGTAGCTGAGAATACTTATTCATATTCACACTAGATTTAGATTAAAAGTTAAGGAATTGTTATGGTTTTATAGTGGATTCAATTTCCTAAGTAAATTCTATCATATTAATCTCTTGCTTTTAATTTAGTGATTATTTCTTTTGCTTAATTTTAGGTTATTTTTAGTTTTTAATCAACAAATTCCTCTTTTAGATTTTGTAGTAATTTATCTGTCCCTGAGGTTCGAAAACCCTTAAATACTTATCCTAGTACAATTACCATGTACACTTGCAAAGGGTTTAATTATAAATGATCAATCTCCTCCTTAGGATCCTTCTCCTCGAGAATCTCCTCATGCTCTAGGTCTACATTGGCGGGTGAAGGCAGACAATCACGTTGGAGATTCTCTTCTCTTTGCTGTCACACCCTTGCCACGTTGGCATCAAATCTCCTATCCACCTCCTATACTTGGCTCATTGTTTGTACCATCCTAACCTTATCAAAAAATAATAATCCAAATTCTTATTACCATTATCCTAACCCACCACTTATCCTTTTATTAACTAAGACATTATTAATAGACAAATATGAAGCAAGACTATGAACCTATCTGATACCCGAACTGTCATGCCCCCAATCTTTACACTACCTTTTTATGGAAACATATTTATCTCCAACGATGAGAAAATATTTGAAACTCCTTCCATCTCCATAAAAGAAACATATTAACTAATTATATAAGCATAAGATACAAAATATTTAAACAATAAATTAGGGGCATGAAGACCATCACTTTCACAAATATTTGCTTATGTAAATATAAAATTTACTAAACATCTAAATATCTAAAATGTTAAAATATTCATGGGATCTACAGTCACATACTTATCTTCTACAAATGTCCAAGCTAAGAAAATAATAAATGACACTCTCTAGTGCCAAAGAAAACTTAACAAGAGATGTAACTCATAAATCTAGAAGTAGATTCAGACTTTTAGCTATAGTCTTCCCGTTACCTCTAAACCTTTTCCCTCGATACTTGTACCACAAAGAATGTTGAGTATAGGATATACTCAATAAAATTGGAATCAATTGAAAACAAACATCAACACATAAGGTCTAATATTCCTTAGTGCCTTGGCTTCTAAAGTGTGTCACTAGCCACATACTAGAAGGGTTTGATACTAAATAGGATCAAGGTCTTCTAGCTCTCAAAGAGTGGGAGTTATGTAGAGCCACTTCCTTAACGTGGGAGTCAGTTTCAAATTGATTAGAGCATTAAAATATGACTGGTCCCATGTACCACAATATAGAAGGTTTCAACGATCATGACAATTTGAATCTCGACACTAGGATCCATGAGTCCTTACTTCATGATGCGAATGGGGTGGGGCAAACTTCAGGTAAAGACTGAGGTTGGTGGTGATGATCTAATATCTTGTCAAGTGGAGCACCTGGATGAGGTCATCATGTCTAGAGAATCTCAAAAAGGGAGTGTTCTTGGGTTTTATACTCTTGCAGATGAAATGCATGTTTGATCATGATCTTGTATTATTTGTTTTGGTATTTTCCAAAGAGCTCTTCTCTAATATGTTGATCAAATTCCTCTCATAATATGATCTCATACACATGCATTACAGTTCACTAACCCTTACTGATTAAGTTCTTATTAACACTTCATTCACATCACAAAACCTAAAAAATCATGCATTTATATGCATAATAAATTAGCTTCACTATTGCAATAAATCTCATTAAAAATTTACAACATGGGATACCATCAGTGACCTCATTGACATGTTGACCACCTCATCGATACCTATTGATGAGCTGATGGATGAGTCGATCCCTACTCACAATAGTTTTGCCATGTATGCCTCAACTAATTGGCACCTGATCAATGTGTCGGCCTTACTGCCGATGACCAAAAATAATATGCATACCACTGTATACATGCAAGTGCATTGTTCATCCTCTTCATCTCACTAGTGCAATCACTGACATCTCGATGACCTTAACAATGATCGAAAAATTTAGAATAGAGATTAGACTATGTCTCTACACAATATCTTCTTGAGAATAAATCCAATTGAAGTAGTCTAATGGAGCAAATAGACTACTTAAAACACAAATTCCACAAGTGACTACAAATTCAATTTTACCATGAAAGCACTATTTGTCACTGTCTTCATGAAAATAGCATAATTCGTGAGTTCATAACTAAGAGAACTCGAAGAAAATTAGAGGCAAAGCATTTTTCACTAAAAATAGAGTACATATTGCAATCTGACATCATAGATGCATTATTCTTCTTCATCTTCGAGCTGTTATTCCTAGCTTGGCTCTAGATGGTTCCCAAAGTTCCCCCCTTCTCTCTCTAACTGTTGATTTCCCTACAAGTCGATTTCCACTCCCTTTTCTACTGACCAGAATCCAAAACTGTTGCATGCAGTTATCACTAACAGCCCCATCAATACGTCAATGCCTAATGACAATAAGTATGAAGTCCATCCATGGCTTCACTATCGTGTTGATGCTTGCCAATGGTGAACTATGTGTGCCCATTAGCAATTTCGCGGATGTGTTGATAGTCACTAGTAACTAAAATTATATTCTAATTTATTTAAAAAGGATTTATTTTCCTATTGAAGACACGGGGTGTCACAGGTTACATTCTTACACTGGGAAGCAAAGTAATAACATGGTCATCATTAAACATTATTATTGTTTCCTCCACCAAAGCCGAGTGTATTTTATCTTCAAGTTCATCATGTGAAGCGGTTTGGTTAAAGAGAATTCTCAAAGATCTCGAGTGTGAGTAAGCATATCCAACAACTATATTTTTCAACAACAGGTGGCCTATTGCATTGACTAAAAACCCAATCTTTCATGGAAGGACAAAGCAAATTGAATTGAGACATCACGACATAAGAGAGCTAGTGGAGAAAGGTGAAGTTGAGTTGAAATTTATCAAGACCAATGATCTATTAGCCAATGTGTTCACCAAGCATGTAACATTTGATAAATTCATACACTTTAGAAACTATGAAAATTACAAATTAAGAGGTGGGATTAAAAGATAATTAAAAGTCAAATAAAATTGGTAATTTGTAATTTTCATCAAGTGTATGGGTATTTAGGTGACCTTATATCTATAATCTTCAAAAAGGGCATCTTTCTTCTTCCCAATGTATGAAAGTTTTGTGAACAACAATAAAAAGAAATAGTGTTTTCAACCCTTTTTGTATCCATTTTGTCAATAGTAAAAAACTCTCATCTTCATCACATATTTTCTGTTAAAATCTTCATGTCTTATTCTTCTTCATCATCTTCACCCACCTACTCCAACAAATTTGGATCTTCTTAAGCTTAGCTTCTATGATTGATTAAGTGGCTGGTTTTGGCCCATTCGGCCTGCATTATGTAAATGAAGATTATAATATAACAAGTGGTCTAATTGTTGAAACAAAGTCTCATATTGGTTGCCAACAAAAAAAAATCTCCTTGTGGGTGGACCCATTAACATATGGAATCAAGATATGGACATTTCCCTGGATTTCTGAAAGAATTAGTTTCTCTAAAATACTAATGTCAGCTAGAACCATTCGTTGGATGAATAAAACACCAAATCACACATGATATCATCCACACCTCCTTTTGAATGAGATACAACTCGAGTTGAGTAGAAGTTCTTGCTCAACTCCATTAGACAATTTTTTTATTATTTTGATAAATTTATTCCAATACATATTAATATCTAAAAAATATGATTTCAATATAAAATAGTAAATTTATGGATAGGCCCTTTGACTTTGGCTTAAATTTCACTTTAGTGCATCTATTGTGTGTTTTCATATTAATCCATTTTATGTGTTTGAAATATTTTAAGAGGACAATATAATTACAGCTTTACCATTTTGAACTTAGCTTTTCTTTCTATATTCCGAAAGTACCCTTCTAATTTTGGGAGAGGAGGTTTTTCTTCCACTGCTTATTTTGTTGCTCTTTTCACCGGTGTAGCATTTTGTTGCGGATATTGGTTGAGAATGAGTTTCAACTCAACTTCATTAGCAATACATGAAAATTAAGGGGTTCAATGGGCCTAGTAAATCTTTTCACCATCCAATAAAATTATTAAGGGGTCCAATGGGGATCAAATGAAACCAATGTATGTTGGAGATTTTTAACAAGTAGTTTGTAATGCCCAAGCAGAATCTTTAATTTTGTTCTAGTAGTTTTCCAATGCTTGTTTCTATACTATTTGATAATGGACATTAGCTTACTACTACTTGCAAGAATTTTACTTAAACTGCCCCTAGGTATATCTTGAATTTGTTCCCTATCAATAAGAAGAGGAGTTGCATCATTCAAGCACAAAATAGGGTCCATATCCATGGTCCTAGTACTAGTACTAGGATCAACAGCAACCCCCACTAGCTTCTGCTTGGTGACTTCAATTCGGTTTTCCATCTAGGGGAAAAAATTGGAGGTAATATTGTTCCAAATTCTTATCTTGTTGAAGTTAATAATATTGTTCAAAAAGTTGGTTTACTTGAGATTCATCTTGATTCTTCATTCACTTGGACTAATAAAAGTATGGGTAGCAGAAGAATAGTTTCCAAAGTTGACAAAGCCTTTTGCAATGTTTGTTGGATTAATAAATTCCCTTGTGTGGCAGTTTGTTCTTTCCTTCTTGATGTTTCATAACACTATCCTTTATTAATTGATATTAATCCTATTTTATTGGGGGGAAAAAACCTTTCAAATTTTTTAATTCCTAGATGAGTATGGATGGTTTCAGGGATGTTGTCTATTCTTCTTGGAATAGTGATGTCAGAGGCAATCCTTTGTTTATCATGGTTTAGAAATTGAAAATTCACAAACAGGCCATCAAAAAATGGAATAGAGAAGAGTTTGGAAATATTTATAGCAAAGTAGATGAAGTTAAAGTTTGCCTTCGGTGTTGGAAACTTTTGATTAAAAATGATCCCTTCAATGACACTTATCTTTTCTGAAGCAGCTAAAGCCCTAGCCATCTATAATCGGAAGCTTGCCAGAGAAGAATCAATTTTTTAGACAGAAATCCAGTTAAATGGCTTCTTGAAGGAGACCATTGTACAAATTTTTTTTCATGTTGTTTCTTTGAGGAATATGCCTTCTAACTCAATTCATTCTATTGAAAATGCTCAAGGTGATAAGTTGGTTACTCCAGATGCTGTAGGGAGGGAAGCTTCTTTCTTCAAGCATCTTTTCACTCCATCATCTTCACCTCTGGCCACTTCCTTTATAAAATCTCACCTTCCTAAAGATCAAGCCACCTCTCTTATAACCATGGTAAATCTAGATGAGACTTATTAAATTATCCTCTCCTCTCCTTCAAACAAAGCCCCTGGTCCATATGGCTTTCCAAAGGAATTTTTTGTAAGATATTGGGATATTCTTGGAGATGGTTTTTGCAAGGTAGTTATGCATTTTTTCTCCTCTAATAGATTGATAAAAGGATTAAACAACACCTTCTTAACTCTCATTCCCAAGGAAAAAGGAGCCAAATCTTATTATAAATTCATACCTATCTCACTACAACAAAATGTACTATATTAGTGATGTTTTTATTAGCGATGCAAAAACAAGTGTCGCTAAAAATAACTAATTGCGACATATAAATAAGCGTCGCTAAAAAGTCACTATTAGTGACGCTTCACATTAAGTGTCGCTAATAGTCATATATTAGAGACGCATAATATCAAGCGTCGCTAATAGTTATCTTATTAGCGACCCTTTAAACAAGCATCACTAAAAGATATATGTATGAAATTTTTTTCAAACAAATTCATAACTATTAGCGACGCTTTTTCTTAACTTTGCTAATTAGTTTTAACAATAGTGATGCTTAATAAAAGCGTCTCTAATAGTTATGACTTTAAAATAAAAAATAAAATATTTAGAGCCTTGTAAACAAGCGTCGCAAATATCATTGGCAATAGTGACGTTTGTAAACAAGCGTCGCTAATAGCTTTATTAATTAATTTTATTTAATAAATAATTATATAATAAATATTAAAAAAATTAAAATAAACTTTTTAAATATAATATATTTTCTTCAATATTGACTATTTGTGAGGAAGAGAGAGGAGAGGGAGGAGAGAGAAAAGAGGAGAGAGAGAGGAAGGAAGAGAGAGAGAGGAGAGGAGAGAGAGGAAGAGAGACGGAAGAGAGAGAGAGAGAGAAAGAGGGGAGAGAGGGTAGAGAGAGAGATATGAGGCGAGAGAGAGAAGAGAGAGAAAGAGGGGAGGTTTAAATTTTAATTATAAATTATTTTTTATAATTTTAAAAAATAAAAAAATGTTTAGTAGCGGCGCCTACTAGTACGTGTCACTACTATACTCGAGTAGTAGCGACACATAATAATATGTGTCGCTAATACCCGAGTATAGTAGCGACACATAACAGTATGTATCACTACTACCTTATATAGTAGTGACGCAAACTACTATGCGTCGCTACTACAATTTTTTTAAAAAAAAATTAATAAAAGAGAGAGGGGGGAGAGAGGGGAGAGAGAAGAGAGAGTGAGAATAGGAGAGAGGGGAGGAGAGGGAGGAGAGGAAAAGAGGAGAGAGAGAGGGAGGGCAAGAGAGAGGAGAGGAGAGAGATGGGAGAGAGATAGAGGGAGGAAGATAAAGAGGAGAGAGAGAGATGAGGGGAGAGAAGAGAGAGAGAGAGAGAGAGAGAGAGACAGGGAGGAGAGAGAGATGAGAGAGAGGAAGGAAGAGAGAGATAGGAGAGGAGAGAGAGGGAGGAATAGAGAGATAGAGTGAGGAGAGGAGAGAGAGAGGAGAGGGAGGAGAGAGAGTGAGGATAGAGAGGATTTTTTTAAAATTTTAAATTATTTTTAAAACTTTGAAAATAAAAAAATTATATTAGCGATGCATATGTTTATCTGTCGGGGTAGTAGCGACGCATATGCGTCGCTACTATTCTAAGGTATTAGCGACATATAGAATAGATTTATGCATCACTAATAATATTTTTTATTTAAAAAAATTAACAAAAAAGAGCTAGTGGGGAGAAAGAGAGAGGGTTACTCCTCTCTCTCCCCACTCTCTCTTCCTCTCTCTCCCCTATCTCCCTTTCTCTCCTCTCTCTCTCTTTTCCTCTCCCTCTTCCCCTCTCTCTCTTCCCCTCTCTCTCTTCTCTCTCTACCTCTCTCTCTTCGTCTCTCTCTCTTTGTCTATCTCTCTCTACCTCTCTCTATTCTCCTCTCTTCTTCTCTATCTCTTCTCTCTCTCCTCACTCTCTCCCCTCTCTTCCTCTCTCGCTCTCTCCTCACCCTCTCTCTCTCCATCTCTTTTAATTTAATTTTTTTTTAAATAAAAAGATTATTAGCGACTCATAAACGTATTTATCGCTACTAGCCTAGTGTAGTAGCGGCGCATAAACGTATGCATCGCCAATAGCCTATTGTAGTAGCAATGCATAAACTTATGCATTGCTAATAGCCTATTGTAGTTGCGATGCATACCATATGCGTCGCTAATGCAATTTTTTTCAACCCGTGCGGGTAAAATTTTAACCGCAGGGGTGAAAATTCGCCCACGCGGTTATTTAACCCCCTCCCCTCTCCCCCCTGTCCTCTCCTTTGCGGCCCTGCCTCCCTCTGCCAGTGCCGCCGCCAGCATCTGCCGCCCTCTTCCAACAGCCACCCCTCTCCCCGAGTCTGCCCCCTCCCCTCCACCCCTCTCTCCGGGTCCGCCCCCTCCCTTCCGCTTCTCTCCCCATGGCCCCCGCCCCTCTCCCTGGTTCAGCCCCCTCCTCTCTGCCCCTCTCCCTGGGTCCACCCCACTCCCCCGGGTCCACCCCCGCCCCCCGCCGTCCTCCTGTCCCCCACCCCCTCCCTATCGCTCCCCTCTCTCCCCCTACTCCACCCCCTCCTTACCCCCTCCTCTGATTTTCAGAGGAGGGGGAAAAGGAGGGGGACGGAGCCGGGGAGAGGCGGAACCGGGAGGGAGGAGGGGGTGGAGAACCGGAGGACGGCGCCTCCCCGCAGTCCTCCGGTCCTCCACCCCGCTCCCCCTGCTCTGCCCCAATCCTTCCACTACAACAAAAAGGACTTATAGCTGTGCATTTATATGTCGCTAATAGTCCCATAAGCATCGCTAATGACTAATAACGACACATAAAAAACATCGCCATATGTAACAACTGCAAATTTTCGGTATGAGTTATTGCCTCTAATAAAACTATTTTATGAGTTTTTTAATTATTTTAAATTATTTAGAGGCAGATTTTTGGAGAGTTTTTATATGGGTTGATAGAGCTCGGTGAGACGAGCGTAACGAACCCAAGAACATGCAAAACGGAGGTTGGGAGCTAAAGTTACGACCTAGGGAAAAATGTCTTATGGGCGGGACCCACTTTGAAAGTATGAGGTAACCTACCCATGTGTAGTCTAGTTTCGAAGAACTCATCAATCTGAGTCTATCGGTACTAAGAATGTGCAATTCCGACTTCAAGATAGGAAGCTATCACATTTTGAAGTTGAGATATTATTTGAATAAAATAATATTATATCAGATAAGATTGCTGACGAAGGGGATAGGATTGATGACGTAAGTGGATAGGGTTGACAATGAAGCAGATAGAGTTATTGACAAAGCGGATAGGATTGCTGACAAAGAAGATAATATTGCTGATGCAAGCGGATAGAATTGGCACATGTCAACCTCATATCTATCCAGTTTTTCTATAAATAGCATCCACATTATCCAGTTTGGGGAAAAGGGAGACTCTCCCACGTTTTCTCATTTCTCTCCCACATTCATAAACTTTTGTTCTTCATTTCTTACTCGTTTTAAGTCCGATTTAAGTCGTTTAAGAGGCGTTTCTACCTAAATCGAGCGTGACGGACGTCATGGCCAGGTTATTTTTCTAGTTGGAGACCTCCAGAACCCCAGAAGTGGACATCCAATTTCGTGGTGTCCGATTTATCAGTTTCAAACTCGCACGAAAAGTGAGGTAGGGGCTTTTATCCTTTCTTATGGCTTGATTATAATATTTGGTTGTATTTTTAACTTATTATTTATATGACTCTCACATGCTATGCGTTAGAGATTATTTTCAAGTTATGATTTATGATTTCTGCACATATATCTGATCTGTTGAATGGTTAATCGTTGAGATAGAATATGATTTATATATCGTATAATTATAATGCTATTATGTATATTTGATTAGTTGAATAATTTGCCGCTAGAAGCGGATATGTTTTATACTACATGCATTATGATTGCCTCATATATAATAGTTTGATCAAATTTTTATCCGTGGATTTTGATATAAATTAGACACTGTGGAGCGTGTGAGATAGCGACAAACTAGCTTCACCACTATTTTCATTGCGAATGAATACAGTATATTTGAAAGACGGTTTTAGAGGACTCGTCCTTGTTGAAAGGAGGATACTCAAGATTATTTTTGAAAAGACGTATAAGCATGGTGATCGAGTCACTAAGGCGAGACAAAGAAAGGGTAATTGTCTCATTGGAATGAGCGACCAACCTTGCCTTTGTAGTCGTTGATAGTGACGCTCCCATATCTTGTAGAGGTGGAGCTAGGATTTTCAAAAGGATAAACATTGGGATAGAATGTTTTTAAAGAAAACAGCCCTTTTTAGAGTCTGGGAACTCTAGGACATTTGGATTGAGTTTGGAACTCAAAATTATGAGTCTGGGACTCAAGACTGAGTTTGGGACTCATGAGTGTTTTGGTTGTCTAGAGCTATTGTTGGGCGCCCCAATAGAGCTCTGTTGACTAGATGAGGGCACAATTAATCCGGTTTGGAATCGGATGCACAGTACCTATTTTAGCCTGGTGAGCCCCTAACGAAGGGCAAGACCCCTGATTCGCCCCTAACAAAGGGCAACTATCAAGGCTATGCGCGCTAGGGTAGAGAGCATCATGGGAGGACTCTCTACTTTCTAGATCCCGATGCCCCATGAGCATGGGTGGCTCTTCTATCCACAAGCATGAAATATTTTGAGATGATCTGTGGAGAGGTAAGAGGTCGCTGCTTTGTACCCGCAACAAATTCTTATTAATATATATATATGGGACATTGGTAGCAAGCCGTGAGAGCTTGCAAACCCTAGTAGCATCTTCGATACGTAGGAAGAAGCTCTAGGGGTGGTTTTGGGTGAGAGACACACCCTATTTTTATTGAAAAATATTATATATAATATGTGCTGTGAAACTGCCATGTGTTAATTCATGCCTGATCATATAAACTCCCCTACTTAGTATTTTAAAATACTCACCACCCCCCATACTTTGCAGGACTCGACGAAGCTTAGTGTGCGGGTAGAAGGGCCTACTCCAAGTTTTGTCAATGTGATTTCAAAGATTTCAACCGCACCGAAACAAGTAAGAACTCTCATTATTTTTCTCTTGTGTGTTTGTACACAGACTGTGGTTCCTAGAAAATTATTATTATATTATCGCAGAAGGCGAGTGGCTCTAGTTGAGGGCCCGGGAAAACTCCGATATCTTTCTTAAAAGAAAATTTTATATGCTTCTAAAATCCCGGGGCGCGACACCATAAGCGTAAAAAAAAGTGTCGTAACTTTATTTCTATTAGCGACACATAACAAAAAGTGTTGCTAATAGTGCCTATTAGCAATGCATATTTATGTGTCGCTATTAGTTTTCCTTTAGCGACACATAAAACTACTTCGCTAATAATAAATTATTAGCGATGCATATTTCTTAGCGATGCATATTTCTTAGCATATTTTATACATCGCTAAAATAAAAACCATTTTAAAAAAATTAAAAATAACTTATTAGTGATGTATGATTATAAGTGTCGCTAATAAGTCATTATTAGCGCCGCTTTTGTATGTGTCGCTAATAGAATAAAGTTTTTTAAAAAAATTACTTATTCAAAGAGCTGCTAATAATATAATATTAAAAAATTTACATGTAATAACGATGCTTTAAAAAGCGTTGCTACTACATTTTAAAAAAAAAAAAAAATTAAATGTAGCGACGCTTCTATATGCATCGCTAGAGACGAAATTTTTTTAATAAACAAATCCCCAGTTGGCCATTGGGCCCACCAGGGAAGGGAGAGGGAGCGGAGCAGGGGGGACATGAGCAAGGGGAGCGGGAGGATGGCAGCAGTGGCGCCGTCCTTTGGTCCCCCCCCCACTCCTAGTCCCCCCTCTCCCCGGCTCCAACCCCCTCCTATGAAAATCAGAGGTTTGTTTTCAGAGGAGCGGGCAAGGAGGGGGTGGAGCAAGGGGAGAGGGGGGGACCCAAGCACTGGGGAGAGGGGGGCGGAGCAGGTGGAAGGGGAGACTGGAGGGGTGGGGGGCCAGAGGACGGCGCCACAGGTCCCCATCAGAGGAGGGAACGGAGAAGAGGGGGCGGAGCAAGGGGGATTGGGAGGACGTGGGGGCCAGAGGACGGCACCGCCCCACCTTCCTCAGGCCCCAAGCGGGGGAGGGGGGCGGAGCAGTGGGGACTGGAAAGCGGTGGGAGCCGGAGGACGGTGCTGCCACGCCATACTCCAGTTCTCATAAGATGAGCGGGGACACAGCAGGGGGACAGGGGACGAGGGAGGGAGGGAGGGGGTGGGGGGCCGGAGGATGGCGGAGGTGGCTGGGCGGCGGTGCGCCTGAGGCAATGGGAGTGCGGGGAGCAGGAGGCGGTAGGGGGAGGGGGAGGGGGAAGGGGGGCCATTTATAAGCTGGCAAAATTCCTCTAGCGCAAGGAAATTTTGCCTGCGCGGGCAGAATTTTGCACGCGTAATCCTTTATTTTAAAAAAAGTATATTTTTAGTGCCGCTCATAACGAGTGTCGCTATTAGTATCCGTATTGGTGGCATATACTATATGCGTCGCTAATACATACATTATTTTTTACGCATACAAGTATACGTTGTTAAAATATTAGGTAATAGCGATACATAAACATATGCAATGCTAATACCCCGGACTACTAGCGATGCACACAATTATGCATTACTAATATTTTTTATTTTTTAAAAATAATGTATAACTTTGTTCTCCCTCTCCACTGTATCTCTTCCTCTCTCTTCCTCTCTCTCCCTCTCTCTCCTCTCTCTTCTTCTCTCTCTCCTTCTCTCTCTTCTCTCTCTACACTCACTCTCTCTCTCTACTCTCTCTCCCCTCTTTCTCTCTCTTCTATATCCCCTCTTTCCCTCTCCTCTCTCTCTTCCCTTTTACTCTCTTCTCTTTATCTACCCTCTTTCTCTCTCTTCTCACTCTCTTTTGTATTTCTCTCTCTTCCTCTCTCTCCTCTCTCTCCCTCCCTCCCTCCCCTCTCTCTCCTCTCTCCTCTCTCTTTTCTATTATTATTTTTTAAAATCAAAAACACTATTTGCATTGCTACTACACGAAGTACTAGCGACGCATACGTTGATGCGTCGCCACTACCCGAAGGTAGCAGTACGATGCATCAATCAATGCATCGCTAATTTTTTTATTGTTTTAAATTTATTTAAAATAATTTATAATTAAAAAAAATTTCTCTTCCTCTCTTCACTCTCCCTCTCTCTCCTCTCTCTCTCCTCTCCTCTGTCTCTCTCTCTTCCTCTCTCTCCCTCACTCTCTCTCCCCTCCTCTCTCTCCTCTCCTCTCTCTCCTCTCCTCTCTCTCCTCTCTCTCCTCTCCTCTCTCTCTCTTCCTCTCTCTCCCTCACTCTCTCTCTCCTATCCTCTCTCTCCTCTCTCTCCTCTCCTCTCTCTCCTCTCCTCTCTCTCTTCCTCTCTCTCCCTCACTCTCTCTCTCCTCTCCTCTCTCTCCTCACTCTCTGTCTTCCTCTCTCACCCTCACTCTCTCACTTCTCTCTCTCTACCCTCTCTCACCTCTTTCTCTCTCTTCTCTCTCCCCTCTTTCTCTCTCTCTCCTCACCTCCTCTCTTCTCTCTCTGCTCATTCTCTCTCTACTCTCTCTCTCCCACTTTTCTCACTCTCTCTCCTCCTCTCTCTCCCTCATCATCTCCTCACCCTCTCTCTCTCTACCCTCTTTCTCTCTCTATCTCTCTGTCCTCCTCCTCTCTATCTCTGATATCTCGTTTCTCTCTCTCTCTCTTCCTCTCTCCTCTCCTCTCTCTCTTTAAGAAAATTTGAGAAATAAAACATATTATATATAAACAGTAAAAGTTTAATCTATTATTAAAACTACATTTTATTGAAAATTTAATATTTATTTATTATATACAAATAGTAAATAACTAATAAAATATATTATAGTTAAGAAGTTTATTTTTACTTTTGTTTAATATTTATATATCATATAACTATTTATTAAATAAAATTAATTAATAAAGCTAATACCATTGTTTGTAGATAAGTGTTGCTATAATCAATACTATTTGCAACGCGTATTTACAGGCATCTCTAATAGTTATAAATTTTTATTTTTTTTATTTGAAATGTATTACTATTAGTGACACTTTTATTAAGTGTCGCTAATAGTATAAATATTAGTGACGCTTGTGTATGCGTCTTTAATAAATGTGTCGCTAATAGTACATTTTGTTGTAGTGTTCCCCCCTCCTCTTAAAATCAGAGGAGGGGAGGAATGATGGGGGTGGAGCCAGAGAGAGAGAGGAGGCGGGAGGGGTGGGGGCCCGGAATCCAGCCCCATCTCCCTTCCCAAGTGGGTCCACCACTGAGGATTTTTAAAAAAAAATCATCTTTAGCGACATATATAAAAGTGTCACTAAAATGTTTTTTATTTTTTTATATTTTTTTCAATGTAGTAGCAACGCTTTGAAAAGCGTCGCTAATACAAGAAATTTTTAAATCTATTTTATTATTAGCAGCGCTTTGAATAAGTAATTTTTTTTAAAAAATTTATGATATTAGCAGCGCATAAAAAAGTGTCGCTAATAAGGACTTATTAGCAACTCATATAATTATGTGTCGCTACTAAATTATTTTTAAATTTTTAAAAAAAATTTTATATAAGCGACGTATAGGATAACATCGCTAATAGTTAATCATTAGCGATGCTTAGAATTATGGGTCGCTAATAATTTACTATTAGCGACATTTTTTTATACGTTGCTAAAGGAAAATATTAGAGACGCATAAATAAGCGTCCCTAATGGGAAACTATTAGCGACGCTTTGTGTTAAGCGTCCCTATGTTAAGCGTCGCTAATAGACAATAGCGACTACACTTTTTTTTACGCTTATGGCGATGTTTTTTATGCGTCGCTAATAGGCATTAGCGATGCATATGGGACTATTAGTGACACATAAATGCATCGCTGATAGTCCTTTTTGTTGTAGTGTCTCTTTGTAACTTTTTGCACAAAGTCATTGCCAAGATCATGGAGAACAAGTTTGCTTTAGTCTTTCCATCAATCATTAATATTAATCAAGCAGCTTTTTTCAAAGGAAGGTCTATTTATGATAATATTCTTCTAGCTCATGAATTCCTCCATTATTATCATCGTAGAAGAAGTGCTAAGGAATATTGCATCAAGGTCGACTTAAAAAAACATATGATAAAGTTAGATAGAACTTTATTCAAAAAGCTATTTCGGATATTGGTTGTCCCCCTCATTTTGATTACTTTGAATATAGAATGCTTTTCCATGGCCTCTTTCAGTGTGCTCATCCATGGTTGCTATAAGATCTCTAACTTTAACCCGGTTTAATTTTGATTTAATCTTATGTTATTATGTGGTTTTGTTTAAATTTTTCGGTTTGACTTGATTTTGGTGTTAACAGTTAGTAAATATGGTTTTAACAAAATTTTGTTTTATTTTTTATAATTTTTAATATCAAACTTCATTTATCTTTTTTTTAGGGATTTTATGGAAATTTTTCATAAATTAAGGGTGCAATCCTCACTGTGGGCCCCACATCCACAATTGGACAGCATGTGTCCCACATGACCCTAAACTTCAATCATTTTATTATAATGAGTTTTAGAATTTTTAAACTCATTTTTAGCCCTAAAATGACTCAAATTAGTCACTAGGGTGTTTTTATTCGTATTTATAGCCCAGCAGTTTATATTTATAACCCAATAGCTTACTATATAAGGAAAACCCTAACCCATTTCCCAATTGGGAAAGGGGTGTGCTAGGAGGCAAGATGGTGCCCTAACCCCACTGCGCAAAGAGGAAAATCCGATATAAGTGAGTTTTTAGTACTAATCTTTCAGGTTTTCTCTTAATCTCTCTTATCTCTATATTCCCCTAAATGGATTCTTGATTTATTTCATTATAAATACTATGTTTTAATTTTGATTTCAAACCCTAAAAGGGGAATTTTCATTTTTAATGAAAGGAAATCATATATGTATTCAAGGTTATTTAAGCTTAATTGTCAATTTTAATTAAGTATTAACTAAAACCCTAATTTTGGTTAGCGTTTCATGAGGAGTAGAGCTTCAATTTCGATCCAAGGACTTCTTGAAGGTAAGGGGTTTTCATCTCATGCAGTTTAATTATTTGGATTTCATGTTTGAGTGGTTCAAGCAGGTTCTTGCTTATTTATGTGCTTTAATAGTGGATTATTAAAAGCATGTCATTTATGTTGATTTTCTTGTGATTAAGCTTAAAAATGGTTAGATCTACCATGTTTTAGGTTTGTATTTTGATATCATGAAGTTTTAAAGTGATTTTAGAATTTTCCTAGAGTTTTTGGGTATTTTTGGTTTGATTTTTGTGAGGTTGAAGACAAACTAGAAATTGGGCATAAAGTGAACTGTTAAGGGCCTTAGAATGGCCCAACAGGCATTCAACTGGCTGATCGAACGGCCTGGCATTTGAACTGCCCAACAGGGCGTTTGAATGGCCAAACAGTAGTTTTTGCCATTCTTATACTTTTTTGCCATTTCTTGTTCTCTCTCCATGAATCTAATTTATTATGATTAGAATGAGTTATTATTACCTATAAATGCTGATGGGATTGAATGAAGGCATCTTGGACTTTATGATTTAGCTTAAGCATGATTTAGGCTATGTTTGGTTAATTTTAGCATGATATTCTACTTGTCTTAAATTCATGTTTGATAACCACTTTATAATTTATTAATGATTACAGTAGGTTTAACTATGATGATGTATAAATTTGCTTGCACATATATATTAATTCTTGGTGTATCATGTTCCCATGTTTTAGCTTAGGTATGGTGAAGTTTATCCTTGTCTCAGTTTAGCATGATGTTATACTTGTCTTGAACCCGTATTTCAATATTTTTATCAAACTTGCATCATGATTCCAGTAGGGTAGGACTATGATAAAATTATGGATGCATGTATATCACATTGATTATGATTTATCCATATTTCACTTGTCTTAGCTAGGCTTGAAGATTGCCAATTATTTACACACTTGTGTAGATGTTTGTGATTTTATTTGACACCAATGGACCATGATTGATGCACATGTGGACTGATTTGAGCATGTCTCATGTAGCATTGCTTACATATGTACCAAATTGTATGCATCATGAAAATGATTCATAAATGAGATTAATCGTGATTAGCCATGTTTGATAGATTGGGTGCAATTGGATGTCAATGCTTGTCGGATTAATTGATCGGAGGCTTATCGATTTGGTGTTACATCCGAAAGGACGCGGTTTTACGTCTAATGGACGGGTTTTACATCCCTCGAGGACAGGTTTCCTCCCTGGGTTGAGAAGAGCAGAATGCTATGTGTGTGTTATTTGATAAGTTATCTGGACCCTGAAATCCAGGTGGTATGTCTAAGTGCACCGGCTTACCACGTATCGTGCTCAGGAGTATCTTGATGAGCAGTTGTGCTCGGGGCTCTGCCCTTGATGAGGAGTCGTGCTCAAGGTTTTCGATCTTGATAAGCATATTTATTTTCCTCAATTTGTGTGACATTTACCATTTGTTGTTGCATGTGTATGGAAGGTTATGCTCTTTGACACAAATGTTGTGTAGGGATCAGGGAGATTATGTTACACATGTGATGATGGCTTTATTTACATGATATGCTAGATAGTATGTTTGAGACACTTGATTTGCAGGGTGAACGTTTTTCATTGAGAAATAGATATGCATGATATGTTAATGTTGAGAAGTTAATCATACAGGATGTGATTATGTTAGAAAATTTTACATGTTTACACATGAGGTGTATGTGTGTATGAGCTATGTTGAACCCATTATGCACAGGAGGCATGAGTATGTGATGATGAGATAATATAGATTACAGCATGATATTCAAGCAACATGGCTATGTGATAGTGAGATATGATAGATATAACATGATATATAGGTGGCTTGAATATGTGATGATGTGATATGTCATATAGCGTGACATGCAAGTGGCATAAAAAATGTGTGGATGAGGTATAGTACACGTAGCATGATATGCAATTGGCATGAGAATGTGTCGATAAGATATGTTAGAGATAGCATGACATGCATGTGGCATGAGTAGATGCTTAAGGATTGTAAATTATGACATGAATGTACAGGTTTATGTGGATATCCCATGATGAATGGGTATTGTGGTTGATTATGCGATGAGTATTATGTGATTTTCCTGTATGTTATTTTTTATTTACTTTCTGTTTTTAAAACCCTTGTTGAGCTTGTGGCTCACCCCTCTTTTGTTTGTGGTATTATTTTGGAGCTGCATGTTGTGCCATGCAGGTGGTCCTGATGGACTCTATGTAGAACGTGTTGTTGGCGATGATCCTTAGGAGGGGTTTCTTAGAGATTATGGGTTTTATTATTGTTTTTATAGCATATTGTGTTAAGACCTTTATATACTTGATTATACTTCACACTTTATTAGCCAATGTTGGCTTAGAATTTTATTAGCCATTGGGGGCTTAGACTCATACTTTAGCCATGTGTGAGCTATTTAAGACTATGTATGTGGGTATGTGTGTGGACTAATGTTTAACTAGTAGTCCTTTGTTGCTCATTTTGCTTTTGTGCAATGGGTATGTACGAACTTCGTAGTGTTTTAGCAAAGGATGGGTTGTCTTCCACAATCCAACGATACTTTGTCGTATTGCATGCCGCTTCCTCTTTGGATTGGTTTCGGCTTGGGGGATAGAGTGTGCTGGGGCATGATAGTTGCAATTATGGTTTTTTTCAAGCAATTGTGGATTGTGTCAGGGCTGCCCCCTATCTCCTATTTTATTTGTTCTGGTTGTGCAATCTTTTATTTACATTCTCTGTGATTATCATAATGACAATATGATTATTGTTCCCTTAAGAAATGTTGTTGGTGTTTCACACTAGTTTTTTTCATATGACATTCTATTATTCTCTCAGGCTTCTATTCCTTTTGATAATGGTGTTAGGAGGTCATTGACTTGTTCTATTAGATTAGTGGTCTTATAGCAAATGCAGATAGAAGTTGAATATTCTTCTCTATATGTGTGCCCATATCCTTTATTAGTTTCATTCTTTTTTAGCAGGCTGAAAAAAGACTCATCTCCTATGTTGGAAGGCTAGAGCTCATCAAATTAGTTCTATTGAGTAAGCATATAAAAACACTACAAGAAAAAAACTATTAGTGACACTTTTAAGCATCACTAATAGTACTAAAAGCGTCGCTAATAGTCATTGACAACACTTGGAAAGGGTTGCTAAGTGCATTGAAATAAGTCCTGTCGCAACTGCTCATTTTCAATGCATATAAAAAGTGCCTCTAATAGTAGTAGTATTTGTGACTCTATTTTTATGTCTCTAATAATATATTATTAGTGACACTTTAGAAAATGTTGCTAATATGAAAAGTATTTTAAAAAAATAAAAAACCATATTAGCAACACTTTTTGTGAGTCGCTAATAAAACAATTTAAAATTAATAAAAACCTTATTAGCGACTCTTTTAAAAGCATCGCTAATAAAGAAAAAATAATAGTAACCTTATTAGTGATCCTTACAAAAGTGTCGCTAATAGAGAAAAATGATAAAAATAATAAAATCAATTATTAGCTATGCTTTAAAAAGCATCGCTAATAGAAAAAACTTAAAAAATCGCTTATTAGTGACGCTTTAAAAAGTGTCGCAAATAAACTAAAAAAAAAAGGAAAGAGGGGCACTTGACTCCTCCAGCAGCTGCAAGGGAGTTGGGGGAGTGGGGGAAAGGGGGATCAGGGGGAAGAGGGGGTGGCATCGGAATCCGACAGCCAAGCCTGATTTGGAGCCTGCGGGGCAGTGGAAGGGTGAGCATGGAATGGGATGGGGGAAAACATGGGAGAGAGTGGGGAGCCAAAGGGGATAGGGGGAGGAAGAGGGGGCGGCACTAGAATCTAGCGGTGAAGCTGGATCTAATACCACCTTCTCCTCCCCTGCGTCAGTGGGGCAGTGGAAGTGGAGGGGGAGGGGAAGGGGGTAAAATAGGGAAGGGGGTAGAGCGAGGGAGTAGTCGATGGGAGGGTGGAGGAAGATGGGGCAGCACAGGAATCCGGTGGTAGAGTCAGATCCGGAGTCATTTTCAACTCTCTGGTGTCGGTGGGCCAATTGAAGAGGAGCGGGAGGTGAAGGGGAGAAAAGAAAAAAAATGGAGACAACGGTCAATTAAATAAGCGCAGGAAAATTTTGGCCACACGCATAGGCAAAATTACGCCCATCCTATACATCAGACCCTGACGAAGTGTCGCTAATTGTCTACCATTTGCAGTATTCTTGGCAAAGTGCCACTAGTGTTATTCCTATTTGCAACACTTGATTAGAAACATCGCAAATAGTAACCTATTTGTGACGCTTCTAATGAAGCGTCGCTAAATGTATACATTTATGTTTAAAAACAAACTTTATTTTATTCCTCTCAATGTTACCTTCTCTCTCTTTTCTCTCTCTTTCTCTCTCTCTTCTATCTAGCTTCTCTCTCAAGCCCTCCCTCACCTCTTTCTTCTCTCACTCTCTCTTTATCTCCTCTTTCTTCTCTCTCTCTCCTGTCTCTTTCTTTACTATCTCCTTCTCTCTCCCTCTCCTCTCTTCTCTCTCTCTCTTCTCTCCCTTCTCTCTCTCCCTCTTTTCTCTCTCTTTTCTTTCTCCCACGAGCATAGTGTAAGCCCCAAGGAGAAAATGGGGAAATTTTTTTTTATTATATATTATATTTTAAAAATAAAACAAAATGTACTTGATACTTAGACATCATGTTCATGCCTAGAATCACATTAAAATCAATCATAGGCAAGATAATCAAATCAACATGCAACTCATGCCCATCAATCCACATAGAAACCTTCTCAAGATATTCCCCTGCCCGAAGGGAAGACGAAGGAGTAGACACACGCAATGGAATGGATAGCAACTTATGATCAACATCAAGCTCATGAGCAAAATGTGGAGAGATGAAAGGGTGAGAAGAACCGGTATACCTTAGCATAGTGAGAGGCAATGATGATCATATCTTCCACTACGCTGGAAGAGTTGGCTGCCTCATGGGCCGAAATAGCATACACCTTGCCCTCATTGACCGGCCCTTCCCCTTAGCATCTTGCTGCCCGGTTGGTGGTGTACCTGGGGCCTCCCTTGTGGCCTTCCCTGCTGCCTTAGACCAACATTAGGTGACACTAGTGGACGCCTCTGTGTACCATTAGCCCTTTGAGGACACTCACTAACATAGTGTCCCTTCGCTGACATCCACAACAAGTAACTCTCGGACGACGATCAAGGTGGTCTTGCTGCACATGGTGGGTATTGTGCCTCACATGGTGATCATCATGACGCTTATGGCTCTGGCGGTTATGGGTATCCTCCTATCTTGGCCTCTTAGGCTATTGCCCCTTCTTCCTCATGAAATCATTCGAGTCCCGTTCCACCACAATGGCGATCTCAAGCACCTCTGCTAAAGTCTTGTAGAAAGGGAATCACTCGGCCTTTGATTAAGGGCCTCAGTCCATCCTCGAACTCTCTTGCACGCTCATATTCATCGCCAAAGAAGCAAGGTGTGAAGCGTTAAAGATCCATAAATTTAGTCTCGTACGACAACACAGTCATGGATCCCTCTGAAGGTTCAGGAACTCCTTCTCTTCCCGCACGTGGAGGGGGAAGTACTTGTCATTGAAGGCTGACAAGAATTCCTCCCAGGGAATGTCCATGCACCCCTAGAACCTCGACCTCTCCATAGATAACCACCACCACTGAGTCTCGCCCTCAAAAGTGAAGACTGGAAGGCGAGTCTTCTCCTCTGTGCATCGTGTGCCACTCAAGAATTTCTCCATGTGGAGTCTCCAGTTATCCGCCTCGGAAGCATCCAACCCACCTTTGAAGATAGGGGGGTTAAACTTCTTGAATCCCTCAAGCAAGAGAGACTTGGACCCGCTGTCACTACCATGTTTCACCTAGAAAACCTGTGTCAACCCCTCAATGGTAGTCAACATGTCGTCGATTCTAGGGTCTCGGGCACCCCGACGGTTATTAGGGCCTACATGATAAGAGCCAGCCATCTACACAATAACTAGTCATTGATCATACAACCTATTAACACAATCAACACATGCTACAAGCACACAATCAAACCAGCAACAATCAAGACAAACAACTAATAGAATTCCACATTGCTAGTTATGTCTAAGTCGTTTATCACCTCACACCCCATTAACCTTTAAGACTCATCACTTAACCTCATTTACTCTTGAACAAAGAGGTTCTACGATACCAAAAACATTGTGACACCCCGGCACCCACCCAACCCGAGCCGAACCCGGTCCAAGGGAAGGTCGGTGCGTACAGGGGCAATGAAAGATTGAACTAACAGAAGACTTAACCCCTTAAACGGGTGACACAACACAAAGTGGTGCACCTAATTACTTTGTACAAGAGGAAATATGGAGAAATAAGCACAATATAATCATAATTAGTCCTCAACAAGTAAACACATCCATAAGTCTCTAAGCCCTCTCATGGCTTAAGTTAAAAGTCTACATGAGTCTAAAGCCAACATGGCGAACATAGTATATATCATAATTGTCAAAACATAAAACTCCAAACAACAAGTTGCATAGACAACATGATATGTAGGGCCTCTAGGCACACTCTCCTACTCCAAACCGCCCACCAATCATTCCTCATTAGAGGGAATCCTGGCCGTCTTCATGTCACACCATGTAGCCCCAAAATAGAAAACACACAAAAAAGAGGGGTGAGTAAAAATATTCATCAAGATTTTGCATTTCGAAAAAAAAATCTGAAATCATTATAGATATTCCACACAGAATCCATCACATATAACACCCCCATTTATTTTGGGACAATCATATGACCTGTGCATATATCATGACAATTCATGACATACACATGTTCATAATATCATCACCATATCTCCTGCATACCATTCCACATGGCATATCATCTTATTCATGATTTATTCTCAATGCATACAACCATCCTGCATAACATATCGCAATATCATCTCATTCATGATCCATCCTTATTGCATACAACCATCCTGCATAAGAGTGTCTCAATCAAACTACCCATAGTATGGACAATTATCATCAATCATAAGCATTCACCCTGCATAAGAAGTGTCTCTAACACACTAACCATAATCATGCATATCAACCATATCCACATGTGTCACATAAACTCAATTATCCCTACACAACCTATGTAATTGGGTATAATAATATCTCATATAAATGCATTATCAACAACGGTGCATGTCTCCATCATGAAGAGAAATAACAATCATACCACCCGCTTTGGACATAATCCAATTTCTTAAATGGAAACCTAGGGCATTAGCCCACCCTGGACATAATCTGATTTCCTAAATGGAAACGTAGGGTGTTGGGGTAGTCAGCCCCTCTACTCACCCTGGACAATCCAAAAGGAAGGTTTGATTTCCTCAAGTAAACCTAGAGTAGTCTGCTTGCCCTGGACAGTCCTGGCTAGGACCGTCCATTCTTCTTACAGAAACCTAGAGTAGTGTGTTCACCCTAGACATCTCTTGCGGGGGAGAGTCCAATTTCCCCAAAAGAAACCTATAACACATGGTAGCCGATGCACGAGGACATACCATACTAGATTCTCAGGGTCAAGATGACTCAATAAATTAACCTCAACCGCAATAACTCATCTCAATTCAACTCAACCTAGGGAAGATCCATGCACCACATAGAAACTCAAAACGAAATCATGTCCTTTCAGACCCAACCTAATCGATAAGCCATCAATCGATTAATCTGGCAAGAAATATCACTCAATTGCATCCAATCGATCAATTCTGGTTAATCTCAATAAATCTCATTGGTAAACCATTTTCATGATGCATGCAACATGGTACATATGTGGCCAACATTGCGTTAATTCTAATTCATGAGATGTACTCCCATCAGCATATATGCGTCATTCATAATCCATATGTGTCCAATAATTACCATAATTAACTCCAAAATGTGTACATAGTAATAATGTTCAATTCTAAGCATAGACATATGCATCATGAACAAACAATCGTCAAACTACACACATGTTCTCATAATTTAATCATGGCTCCTCCTTACTAAAATCATGGATAAAACCATCAAAAATCATGAGTCCAATTCAATTACAACCTTATGCTAGACTTAGGTAAGCATACTCATCACTACACTTAAGCTAAACATGGAAATATAATTCACCCATAACTTAGCATGACATGTAAAAGTATCCAAGCCCATTCTCATGTTTTAAAATTGCTGAAATCTTAAGTAAAACATGGAGAATCACTCAACATGAATTTTGGATAAGAATAATAACATGTTAAAATCCAATAACATGTAACTACTTTCATACTTGAACATCATTGTAGCTTTCAAGATAGTATTCATGTCTTCACAGTAGCATTTCCAAGTAAAATCACTCATCATAATCATAATAAATGAGATTTAAGAAAAAAACATTAAAATGAACAAAAATACTCAAAATGAAAAAGTCATTCGATCGGCCAGAAGGCTGTTCGAACGACTGGCTATTTGATCGGCCTATAGGGCCGTTCGAACACCAACATAGTAACTCTGGTTCGTCTTCAACCTTGTAAACCCAAAACCGAAAATACACAAAATTGACATAAACCTTGAAATCTCACTTCCAAACATCACAATATTGAAATATAAGCTCAGAGAATGATAGATCTAGTCATTAATCAACTAAAACACAAGGAAATCGTTAGAAAGATCATGTTTAACATAACCTACCATTAAAGCTCAACATCAAGCAAAACCCACATAAATCATCCCAAACTTCAAATCTGAAACATAGGCCCAATTTTGACAGAATAACCCTTACCTTCAGAGAGATCTTGGTCCGAAATTGAATCTTGAATCTCTTCAAATCCCTACCTACATTTAGGGTTTAGTTAACACCTTAATAAATCCGATTATTGAAGCTTAAATCACTTGAAAACTCATAGATCTAGGGCTTGCTTTGTTCCAAAACGAAAATCCCTCATTAGAGGTTTAAAATATAAATTAAAATCAAAAACTTTAGTGGTGTAAAACAAGATTTAACCTTGGAAAAGATGGGATTAAGAGAGATTAGGCAAAACCCTAAGACATTAATAAAAAAATAGAGACTAATCTTACCTTAATCAAGTTTTCCTCTTATGGAATGGGGATTAGGGCTTCTCAGCCTCTCAGATCTCAGCCCTTCCCAAATGGGAATGAAGCTCGAGTTTTCTATTTATAATAAGTTATTGGGTATACGAATTAGAAAACAGGGGTACGAATAGAATTTTGCACTAAAAATAGGTAATTTGCTCATTTTAGGTCTAAAACAAAGTTTACAATTTTTGAAACACATTGATAATGAAATAGGCCAGGTTTAGAGTCTTGTGCGACCTGTCACCCTAAATTACAAACGTGGGGCCCACGGTGGGACCCGCACCATAATTTTTCAAAAAATTACCAAAAAATTCTAAATTTTCTAGAAAAATTTGGATAAACTTAGTTTAGCATAAAAACCAATAAAATGAAGAAAACATTGATTAAAACAATCTTTAACCATCTTTAATCCCAAAACGATATAAACTCACCAAATTAACACTAAAACCACATAATAACAACATAATTAACTAAAATAAACCGGGCTAGGGATCTTACAAATATAATTTTAATTTTTGGGATTTTTTATTTTATATTATATTTGAAAATTAATAAAAATAAAATAAAATAAAATATAATGGCGGCCCATAGCAATATGCGTTACTAATAGCCTAGGTATTTACGACACATAGGAATATACAACACAAATACCCAATGCATATTCATATGCATCAGTAATACATTTTATTTTAATTTTATTTTATTATTTCTAAAATATAATTCCTCCCTTCTCTGTTTATCTCTACCTTTGCCTCTCTTCTCTCTCTCTCCGCTTTCTCTCTTTCCTCTGTCTCTACTCTCTTCTTTCTCTCTCCCCCTCTATCTTCTCTTTCTCTCTCCTCTCTCTCCATCTCTCTATAACACCCAATGTTTCGACTATGCCTAAACTGAGTGGTTGGGGTAATTATGTAATTTTTAATAAAATTTTAAGGGGTTTGAAGGGATGAAATCACAGTATATGAGTAGAACTCAAAGTAACGAGTGTAACGAATCAAAGAACACATGAAACGGAGGTTGGGAGCCCTAATTGCAGGTATCTCCTTCATCTTTTCACAGAAGTCATGATACCAAATGACTGACTCCCACACGTCAAAACCAAACATGGTAGGTATCCAAAATGTAAGTTGATGGTTAATTAACTAACCATAGAACCACATCACTCATCTCACATTCACTCCAGAAGCCGTAATACCCTATGGACAGGGGACATAGCAGAGAGTGCTAGCACTCAAAACATAACATTCTTTTTTAAAACAAATTTAGATCAAACATTCTAGATTCAAATCATACTCAGAACAAACATTTCAAACCAAACTAGACTTGAAATCGAAATTCATCTCAACGCACTAGTAGAATCAACATTGGAGCTATCGACTAACCCCCATGTCCCATACCACAAGCGTTTGATGGTTTATTCGCAATAATTCTACTATCCATCAAAACAGCTTTACTAATTTCAAATGAAACCAATTTGAAATCAAAATTCATATCAATGTACTAGCAGAATTAGCATTGGAGCTATCCATTAACCCCCATGTCCCATACCATGAGCGTTTGATAGTTTCTCCATAGTAATTCTCTTGTCCACTGAGACAACTTTACAATTTCAAATCACTTTTCAAAACACAGAGGATTTGAACTTAATTTTCGTTTCAAATCCACCAACAAACTCAACCTTAGAGCGGTCCACTAATACCACGCATCCCGTACCACGAGTATTTGGCAGTTTTTCTTAAGGAATGTCACTGTCTTTTTAAAAAAAATTAATTTCAATACACCAGAAGAACTAGCCTAAGAGTGATCCACTAATACCACGTATTCCATACCATGGGCGTTTAATAGTCCCTCCTACGTAATTCCACTATTTTTCTAAAAATAACTTTCAAAATACACATATTTCAAAATTGAATCTTAAGTCAATATATCAGCAGAAAATATTGTAGAGCTTTCCACTAACAAGGTACATCCCATATCATGGATTTTAGTGGTTTCTCCTTAGCAACTCTACTGCCCTTCAAAATCTATTCATTTTATAGGAAAATGAATTTTTTCTTTGAAACAAACAATTAGAAATCGAATGCTATTTTCAACACACCGGAAAAACTTACCCTAGAGCTATCCACTAACACCTCATGTCCCAAACCATGGGTGTCTCTTGGCCTCTCCAAGGTGGTAGCACCGTCTTTCAAAACACGTGTCTTGAACTTTCAAAATATAGGTATTTCAAAGTTCAATTTTTATTTCAATATATCAGCAAAACTAACTCTAGAGTTTTCCACTATTACTCACGTCCCATACCACACGTGTTTGATGGTTAGTCTTAGGTAGTTCCACTATCCTTCAAAACATATTTGTTTCTTAATCAAATAAATTTTCTCAAATGGACAATTCGAAATCAAATTTGATTTCAATACCCTGGTAGAATTAATCGTAGAGTCTTCCACTGGCGCCTCAAGTCCCATACCACGGGTGTTTAGTGGTTACTCCTTAGTAATTCTACCAATATTTAAAATAAATTAGATAGACTACATAAAATCGAGATTGCTAAAATAATTTTAGAAACTCATGTAATAGATTCAGAAAGAATATTTTCGATTGATTCAAATTTACAATTGGAATTTGTAAAGTAGAGTCCAGATTTCAAATCATTCCTTATCAAAATTCACAAAATAGGAATTTGTCTTGAATCCGATGTAACACATACAAAATGGAATTTCAAAGCACAATCGATACAACTTATTTAGAACAAAATTTTTAAATCACTTCTGATTAAAAATTAGAATTCGTAAAAATAAAGTTTTCATTAAATCCAATATCATACGGATAGAATAGAAAGTTCAATTTCCAAATTCCTAGTTACCCAAGATTTAGAAAATAAATTTTAAATAATTACTGTTTCAAAAGGGAAATTCCTAAAATTTGTGGTTATATCAATCCGATACAACCCAAGTAGGATAAAAATTCCAATATCAGAGTTGAGAGCATTTTTTATGCCAAACCAACAAAATAGAATTACATATCAAAACCCGATACAACATTTTCGTAAAAAAAATTTCAAAATCATTTTAGATTCAAGATCAAAATTCATAAAATTGATGTTCTTATCATATCCATTGCAACACATGTAAAATAGAATGTACCAATCTTAAATTCGATGTAACTCAGTGAGAACAAGATTCAAGATTAATTCTGATTTAAAATCGAGATCAAAATATATTTTTTCAACACATTTTCCTCTCGTAGACAGAGAAATGCCCTGATACCATTTGTAACACCCCGACCTGGAAACTGACTCGAATCGAGAGTGTTCGGAATAAATAATTAGAGTAAATTAATTTTTTATTAAAAAAATACACCAACCAAGAGCGGCGGACTCTTTGTGCGAGAGTTGTAACGTTCCTTTACGCACTACAGAGCTTTAGAGTTTTGTTGCGCGTAGGTCAGAACAAACCTAATTTTATAACTAATTTGGATTAGGTCAACATTGCCTTGCCATTGGTTGCCTATGTATTTATTGGATAACATTTACAATATTATTCCAATATGATCAGATCCAAATGTAGTTCTTTCTAATGGCTATTACATGCATCAAGCATCACAAAATTCTACACGTTAAAATACGTATACTTTTTTATCTGAATAATCATTCGGAGTCAGAAAATCTTATAAATCATCGGAGTCAAACGGAAGCCAATAAATCAGTGGAATCACACCTCTCACAGCAGTGAGCAAAACACTATTAGAATCACACATGCCACTATCACAGAGCGGAGTAGAACACACAACAAACCCGATTGGATCATATCAGATCCCATCAGACCATATCATATTTCATCCAACCATAACATATCATATCAATTAGATCGAAGTATATCAGATCAAAATAGAGCATTTCATAGCAAATTGGATTAAAGTAGAGCATATCAAAGTAGATTGAATCAGAATATATATCAGAATACATCAGATCATAGCAAATCATATATCTTAATTATTATATTAATATTACTAATTAAGAATATGCATGCATATAAATCGAATTAAAATTGAAAGTAAAAAATGCTTACTCCCTGTAGTTCCTGAAGTCGTGGCATTCAATGTTGCGGATTTCCTCTGGCCATCCTCCCCTTTAGGCCTGGAGACGGCAGCCAGAACTTCCTCTTTCTTCGGAACATCTTTCTCATTGCATACGAAGGTGGCGGACATCACGTCTCTTTAACCAGGGGCATTCCTGTCTTTGCAGCCCAAAGGCGACAGACATAACTTCCCTCAGGGACACTTTGCACTTCCCGTGCTCATAGGTGGCATATAGAATCTCCCCTACCCAGAAATGCTTCTCTCTTTAGGTGCTCATCAGCGGTTCCAAATGATCTAGCTACTCTCTTGGAGGATTACTCTATCCTCTTCACTAAGCCCACAGGCTTGCCAACCCTCCGGTTCCATGACCATCGTATCCTGACTATGTTTGGTGCTTCTCCTACTAATTTTTGACCCTGCAGGTACCCTCGAATCCAAAAGAATGAAATTGAAAAATTAGTCTCAGAAATGTTGGATTTTGGCATCATTTGTCCTAGCACTAGTTTCTATTCCTCCCCTGTTTTGTTGGTTCGCAAGAAAGATGGGTTTTGGCGGTTTTGTGTGGATTATCGGGCGCTAAATGCTATGACACTCAAGGATAAATTTTCCATCCCAATCATTGAAGAACTTTTGGATGAATTAGGCAGACCACATTATTTTTCTAAGCTAGATTTGCATTTTGGGTATCATCGGATTCGAATGCATCCTGTTGACATTCATAAGACGACATTCCACACTCATGATGGACATTTTGAATTGATGGTAATGCCTTTTGGACTCACTAATGCACCATCTACATTTCAAAGTCTTATGAATGAGGTGTTTCGTCTGTACTTGAGCTGGTTTGTTTTGGTATTTTTTTATGACATATTAGTGTACAGCTCTTCATGGGAGACTCATTTATCCCATCTCCGATGTGTTTTTGCTCTTTTGGAGCAACACTCTCTCTTCCTTATGCGGTCCAAATGTGTTTTTGGTACTCGTCAAATTGATTATTGAGGACATCTTATCATAGGTGAGGGTGTGCCGACTAATCTGGTGAAGGTCACCTCTATGATGGAGTGGCCCATTCCGACTTCTCCTAAGGCTTTACATGGTTTTTTGGGTCTCACAAGCTATTATCATCATTTTATTTCACAGTATGGGATTGTCGCTACTGCTCTTACAACTTTGCTTAAAAAGGGTTCCTTCCAATGGTCTATGCCTCAGTGCTTGCCTTGCCTAATTTTCATCAGCCTTTTATTGTGGAAACAGATGCTTCATAGACTGGCATGGGTGTCATTTTATTATAGTCCAAGCGCCCCATTGCCTTCTTTAGCAAAGCACTCTCAGAGCGTTCTCTTTTGCTATCAGCTTATGAGCGGGAGATGTTTGTGATTGTACATGAAGTTACGAAATGACGCCCCTAATTGTTGGGTCGACATTTTATTATCCACATTGATAATCAACCACTAAAGTATCTTTTGGAACAACATATCTCTACTCTGGCCCAGTAGCATTGGATTTCTAAACTCTTGGGTTATGACCATGAGTTGGCTTATAAACAAGGCTTAGAGAATATTGTAGCTGATGCTCTTTTCAGGCAATTTTCCATGGCCTAGAATATGGCATTATCTGGGTAGTATTTCTTGCAACTATTGAATGTCCAAAACAATGTCAGCTCCTTAGGTAGGCAATAAATAAAGATCCAGAAAAAATATGGCCCTTAATATGTAACTCAGCTCGCGGGCAAACTCCCATACTACGAAGGCATTTCCCATCTCCTATTAACACATCAAATGGAGGAGACCTTGCAACCTAGATGCTGTGCAACCCGGTCATTAATAAAATTATGCATGCTGCCACTATCAATGAGCATGACCACCTGTTGCCATTTAAGAAATCCCTGAATCTGCATTGTTTGAGGAGTATATGTACCTGAAAAAAGAATGCAAAGAAATCTCTGGTAGAACATCAAAATCACCTCAAGAAACAGGGGGCACCCATCCCATGGCATCATCCCAAGACTCCTCCAAAATAAGAGCAATAGGGGTGGTTTTGCAATGATGACCAAGCGAATAACGCTCGTCACAATTGAAGCATAACCCCTTCGAGTGACGCTCCTCCATCTTGGTCTGAGATAAGTGGCGAAAAGGAACAGAGGTGTTGGAGATAGTACCGGAAAGCTGGAGACCATGACCTGGCAGTCCAAGGGGTGCTCCCCATGGTTGGTTCGGAAGTGGACCAATGGGCCTGAGATTTCTCCACTTCTGACTCAATTTTTTTCCTGAATGTGAGCATGCTGAATAATGTCGTGCATAGTAGAACAGGCAAAATGACAAATCTCATCAACAATCTCAGGCTTTAGGCCCCGGAAAAAGGTCCCAACTAACACTTCTTCCGTCCAATGCAGAAGAGTAGTGGCCACTAGCATAAACTCAATCTAATAGGTGCGCACCGCAGATGTTTGGAACAATGAGGAGAAGAGTTCATTAAAATCTGCAAAGTTGTTCAGCCCAAATTGCGCACATAATTCTTCAGTGAACTTTGGCCACAATGGTTGCGGCACTTCTCGTTCAAAGTACTGGAGCTAGACCAAAGCATTGCCCTCCAAGTGGAATGCGGTGATGCACAATCTCTCCTCATCAAGTAAGGTCCCCTGATACGCAAAGAATTTCTCAGCCCTGTAAACCCAATCAATCGGGTTATCCTCGCTAGTGTACTTGGGAAATTGCAAGCATGCCAGACGGGCTTCATCCATTTGATGGAGGCGAGCAAATTCACCCTGCGTCCTAAAAGCATCTAGATCATCAAGATTAGTGCCATGTGCATCCAATAGTTCCTCATGTTCTACAGTGAAAAAGGCCGAACTTGAGGAAGAATAGTGTGTGAAGCTGTGTCATTTGTCTAAAACTGGCCGGAGGCACCCATCTCTAGGGGCTGACCGGCGGCTTGGGGGTGGCGAAGGAGTGTTGGGCAGCACTATGCTGACTAAAGGCGGCCAGCGGCATGCGCGGACTAGTAGTGAGCGGGTGTGCTGATCACAGTGGCTGCGGTAGCAAGCTGCGATGACTATTGATGTCATCTTTCCCGGCTACATCTCGATGAGGCTCACCGGATGAAACCCAAGCTAGGTGGCTGGCCAATTTCTCGAACAATGCTTGTTGTTCAAAATGGAGGAGCCAAAATTCATGGAGGAGTTCTTTGAAACTGCACAGCAAGGCGGAATCTAAGGCAGCACCCCCTTCTGGAGTGCTGGTGGCATTGTCTGAGCCATGGGGGGAGGTTTGCTCTGGTTCTGCAGTTCCCTTGCTGCCAGACTTTTGGTTTGCAACATTGTTGGCTACCACAGGGAGGATAGGTGCTCCGATACCAATGTTATGAACCCTTAAAGTTGGGTTCTTGTGAACTGTAGAAAGGGGGAATGAAGAAGATGAGGGCTCAATTGGTTCAAGTAGAACCAGTTGAGGGACGAAAGGAACGAGGGAGAAGACAACGGGAGGAGAGGAGTAATTATGGTTAATACTTTTTCATTAATATCAAGGCAAGGCTCTAAGCCTATTACATAGTTCTACCTGTTATGGGCCTGGGCTTTATTTGCCTACCTAACAATGCTAAAGACTATAAAGGCCTTATGGGCCACTTGAGTTACAATGCAAAGGACCAACAAGAGCCTTATGGGCTAAATAAAAGGAAATAAATACTACTGCTTTGGAGACAAATGGACAATTTGTAATAGATAGGAGAGAGAAAAAGAGGAGAGAGTTTTAAAAAAATTAAGCCTATTTGCGACACTCAGAAAAGAGTGTTACAAACAGTAATGATTATTAAAAACATTAAGAATATTTGCGACACTCTTTAATGAAAGTCGCAAATATGGTTAATTTTAGTTAAATCTCTCTCTTCTTTCTCTCTTCTCTCTCTCTCATCTTTTTGATCTCTCTCTTCCATGCATGTCAACGTAAGCCTCGGCTATGAGGATAAGAGGGGAGAAAGTAGATGAATTTTATTTTATTTTTTTCAAAATTTTAAATTATATATTATATTTTAAAAATAATGACAAAAAAAAAATGTATTAGCGACGCTTAATGCATAGGAAAAAGCGTCGCTAATACCCTAGGTGTTAGAAACGCATACACATGTATTAGCGACACAAATACCTATGTGTCCCTAATATATTTTATTTTATTTATTTTTAGAATATAATATTTAATAAAAAATCAAAATTAAATTCCTCCCTCTCTCTTCTTCTTCTCTCTCTCTCCTCTCTCCTCTCTCCTCTCTCTCTCTCCCTCTCCCTCTCTCACTTCTCTCTCTTCACTATCTCCTCTCACTCTCCCTCCCACCCCTCTCTCTCTTCTAGCTCTCTTTCCTCCCTCTTTTCCCACTCTCCTCTTTCTAATCTATAAGGATAAGAGGGGAGAGAGTACGGAAATTTATTTTTTTTGGATTTTTTACTTATATATTATATTTTAAAAATCATAACAAAGAAAGAAAAGAAAATGTATTAGCATAGGAAAAAGTGTTGCTACTACTTTTAAGTATTAGCGACACATACACATGTATTAGCGACGCAAATACCTATGTGACGCTAATATATTTTCTTTTATTATTTTTTATTATTTTTAAAATATAATATTTTATAAAAAATAAAAAAAATCAAATTGAATTTCCCCCTCTTCTCTTTCCCTCTCTCTTATCTATCTCCTCTCTCTACTAGCTCCTCTCCTCTATCCTCTTTCTGATCTCTCTCTCTTTCTTTATCTCTCTTCTACACGCGTCAACATGAGCCCTAGCCCTAAGGATAAGAGGGAAGAGAGTAGTGGAATTTAATTTATTTTTTATTTTTAATTATATATTATATTTTAAAAATAATAACATAGAAATAAATAAATATATATAATTTTTAAAATATAATATTTAATAAAAAATATAAAACATCAAAAATAAATGTCTCCCTCTCTCTACTCACTTTCTCTCTTCTCACTCTCCTCTCTCTTTATCTCTTCACTCTCTTTCTACTCTCTCTCCTCTCTATATCTTTTCCCTCTCTTCACACACACTCTCTCTCTCTCTCTCCTCTCTCTCTACCCTATTTCTCTCTCTCGTGTCACTCTATCTCTCTTCTCTCTCCTCTCATCTCTCTCTATCAACTCTCACTCTCTCCCTCCCCTCTCTTTTCTAGATCTCTCTCTTCACTCTCTTTCTCATCATTCTCTGTCTTCAGTACTCTCCCTCTCTCTTTGCCCTCTCATCTCTTTGTCCTCTTTCTCTTCTTTCTTCACTCCTCTCTTTCTCTTACGTGCTTGAATGTGAGCTCCAACTCTGTGGAGGAGTAGGGATAAAGTATAGGAATTTTATTTATTTATTATTTATTTATTTATTATATATATAAATATTAAATATTAAATAAAATATATTATATTTGTGAAGTTTTTTTAAAATTAAATATTTATTTATTTATTATATAATATATATTTTAAAAAATAAATATTAAATAAAATAATAAAACTAATAGTATTAAGTTTTTAAAAAAAACTTTATTTTATTTGCGACACCTTGATAAATGCGTCGCTATTCAAAAAAACTATTTACAACGCCTATGGAAAAGTGTCTCTAATATATATATATATATATATAATTTATAATTTATAACTATTAGCGTCACTTTTTCAGAAGCGTCGCTAATAGTACAACTAATTAGGGACGCTTTGTTAAAAGCGCTGCTATTATGAATACTATTTGTGATGCTTTTAGAAAAGCATCACAAATAGTGCTAAATTTTTTAAAAATTTATAACTATTACGACTCTTTTTCATAAGCGTCGCTAATAATATAACTATTAAATATGCTTTGGTTAAAGTGTCACTATTATGAATACTATTTGCGATGCTTTTAAAAATGTGTCGCAAATATTTTTATTTTTTATTTTTTTTAAATTTGAAACTATTACCGACGTTTTTTCATAAGTGTCACTAATAGTAACACTATTAGGGACACTTTAGTAAAAGCATCACTTTGGTAAAAGCGTCATTAATAGTCATGTACTATTTATGACGCTTTTTAATGCATCACAAATAGAAGTTATTAGCGAAGTTTTGTATTACGTCTCTAATAATCCTTTTTGTTGTAGTGCATATCCTTTATGCATGCAACTAGAAATGCATGAAATTAGGCAATATACAATCTCTTTTCTCTCCTTGTAGTAGTTGCCTTACTCCTTGTCACTCCTTCTCACGAGCCACAATGTCATGGACCCAAATTTCTAGGGCATGATTTTGCTACAAATGAATTGAAAATATAAATCATACAAAATGCTTCCCAAGGGATTGAGCCATGTCTTTTAGTATATTTTGAAATTGGGGTCTACGTTTGTAACACAGTGGGAGGAATTTCTGCTATCAAATCATAGAAAAATGACAATCTGAATTGCATGTACCGATCCTTAGGGTAAGCTGGTTGTTATCTACATTTAACAAGGACCCTTTGTTAGAATGATATTCGTACCGACACTATAGTTGAAGAAGATTGTGGGGGGGGGGGGGGGGGAGTGCTCCATCAAAATTAAATTTTTGCTTGTTCAGCGAAGGCATTTGCAACTTCATCGCCACATAAGTGATGTAGATTTCGCCTTGACAATATTTGTCACAGGCGTGAAACTTTGCCTAGCGTTCGCACACGTGATGGCCTGGCTGTGCCGTGTAACCAGCAACCACTCTCTTCCCTTCCCACTCGTATGCGCAAGGAAAACACAAGCAAACAACACAAACACAACATGAGTCCGTCCTAGTGCAAGGGTCTCCGCCCAAGCTATATTTCTGTCCGTCTAAATACACAAGGCAGGGAGACGGCAAGGCTGATCCACCAAGTTTGTCACACCCCGGTACTACCCGACCTGAGCTGAACCTGGTCCAAGGGCCGGTCCAACACACGGGGGCGATGATATTGAAAATGGTTAAAGAAATAGCGGATTACTTATGCCCCACCTATGGGTGGTGTAATTAACGGAGTTATGCACTACTTTGAGCAAGAGTAAATAAGTAGAACAAAAGAGGGGTTTAACTCTAAAATTAATCCACAAGTCTTAAACCCACATACTAATAATCCAAAGCAACCACACCTAGCTCAAACCAGGTCTCAAACAATTCTAAAGACAAAATATCACAAGTTTGAAACAAGAACCACTCTACAAGGTGTTCTAACATCATAACAAAATAATCAGAAAAACATGTAAAGTCTAGAGGCCTCCATGCCTAATCCCAAGCTCCCCGAGTGTTCCTCATACAGAGGATCCAGTCTGGCTACATGTCATGCCATGCAGCCCCAAAATAAAACAAGGAAAGTGGGGTGAGTATAAAAACTCAATAATGGTTTGAATACAACTATAATTATTAGAAAATATGACGGCATGACAGTGTAGCAATTTAGATCCAAAATTAACATGCTATACCACTTTCTAATCATTTTCTAGCTAAAACCCTTATTTAACCACAAACATAAGAGCTAGCATGCATAAGGCATACCTATCATGTCAAGTCATAAATGTTCAAGTTAGAACCTAACATGCATCTTATATAGGTATTTATTCATATCTATTCAAATCAAGCATGATAATCTCATAAATCATATAAGAAGTGTCTTTCACACCCTTTCTGATCATGCAACCATATCACATAAACCTGCATAATAGTGTCTCATTCACACCCTTTTTGATCATGCATTCATATCACATAAACATGCATAATAGTGTCTCATTTACATACTTTCTGATTATGCATTCATATCACATAAACCTACATAATAGTGTCTCATTCACACACTTTCTGATTCATGCATTTATATCACATAAACCTGCATAATAGTGTCTCATTCACACAATTCAGATTATATATTCTTATCACATCCTCATTCACCCTGCACGGCAAACGTGTCAAACACATGATACACAATCATGCGTAGCATTCATAAGGCACATGCATCAACACAAATGGTAAATGCCTCCATCAAAGAGTAAACACAAGTATTGCCACACAGACAGGACACAGTCAAGGCCACGAAGGCAAGACGTGGTCAAATTTCTACACATGAAATGTAAGAGAGTCAGGGTTGCTTGCCCCTAAAGCTACTCGCCCTAGAGAATCCTGGCCAAGGATGTCCGATTCTCACACAGAGAACCTAGAGTAGGTGTATTCGCCCAGGGACATCTCCTGTAGTGGGGGAGAGCTCGAATTCCAACACAGGGAACCCTAGAATACATGGTAGCTTGTGCACGAGGCATACCACTCTGGATTCTCAGGGTCCATATGACAATCATAATAATCTCATCCGCAAGACAAGTACACAACTCGTCCCCACATAACTCAATTTAACTAGATTCAACCCGGGGAGTGTACATTTTCTACATAGGAACTTAAATCGAAAACATGTCCTTTGGGACTAACAAAGTTCCGATTAATTCACAGAGTGATTAATCCGGCACACAATCTCAATCATTTCATACAATCAATCAATTCCGGTTAAACATCGGTAAAACTTTGTTCATGAATACTGATCCATGATGCATGATATCATGACACATACGTGAGTAAGACCTACGCAGGTTCCAACACATGGAACGTGTCTCAATCAGTCCCCTCATGCATCATAAACAAGCATAATTAACTACAATTTCATATTAGATTCCCCATATGTGTGTGTTTTCATACATATTCTAAGCATATGACCAATGCTTTGACATAAACTCATAATGCAATATACGCATGCTTAAACACATTCAAAACAATGATTCCTAACTAAAATCAAAGCAAAAGTCTACTATAAAGCTTAAATTCATCCATGTGAAATCGTACGCTCACTACTACAAGCATGATTTTCTCCACATTAAGCCATAGCATAATCACATCAATTACCCACAAACCATTCTCATTATAAGGGAACACATCTCATCATTTTCCATATAATATCCCTGCTAGAAACATACTCTAATCACAAGAGTTCCAACACTCAAAGGTTCAAGGTAATTCAATATCAACATGCACAATTATCAACATATAATATAATAACACATAACAACACTTAACCTAATCCATAAACCTCCATCATCAATTTCACACCTCCAGTAGCCTAATTTCAACATAACACACCTCCTATAACCATTAAATGGAGTAAGCACATTGAAATGAACATAAAATTTCCAAAATAGCCGAACTGCTATATAGCCAATCGATCGGCCTGGCAGGCCGTTCGATTGGCCTAATCGATTGGCAACAAGCCCGATCAATCGCCTACAAGGCAGATCGAGACCTTCTTCTCCATTTCGAAATTCAAAACTGAGGCTCCATTGAAGCAACTTAAAACATTCATCTATATTCTCAAACACCATCAAAATCCCATCAAATATTCCAAAACACTAATTTAACTCATTATAATATAAAACCCTAACAAATCGAAGCAAGAGATTAACATATGATAAACCCACCATTAGAGCTCAAATCAAGCAAACCTATTCCAAATAAAACCATAAAAATCAAAATTTTTACCACAATAAAACTGAGATTTGAAGACCCATTACCTTCCTTCTTGGTTTGGTTCGGATGAAACCTTCATTCTCTTCCAACACCTTCCATAAACATGATTTTTAAGTTAACACACCTCTAAACTTGATTAAGCTTTAAACAATCAAAAGTAAACCCTAGATCTAGAGCTTTGGAAGCATAAAAACGAGATTTTGAAGATTAGGGCTTGGAAAAGAAGATCAAAATAGTATTTTAATACTTTCGAAATGGATTGAAACGATGGGGAAAGACAAGATTAAGAACATTTTAAGAAAACCCCAAAGATTAAGCAAAGATTAAGCTAAGCTCACCTCTAATCGTTTCCTTTTTGGGCTCAATCGGGGATTAGGCTCCAATCTCCTGGCTAAGTCTATTCCCAATTTGGGAATGACACAACCCTTTCCTTTTATAGGAGGGGTTCGGCTATACCTAAGTGAAATGTGGGGTAGAAATAGAGTTTTTAACTAAAATTAAGAAATTTACCAATTTAACCCAAAATTAGGTCTAGAAAAATCCTAAAATTTTTTATAGTGTCTTTCATTGATGTCTGGGGCATTTTGGACCAGAAACCCTAATTTTGTCAGTGGGACCCGCAGGGGGGTCCCACCAAACCCTAATTTTTGGAAAATTGGTAAAAATCCCAAAAATTCAAATCTAACCCAAAATCACTTAAAACTCATAAATGTGAAGTTAGTTTTAATTAAAACCTTTAGAAACCTCATTTATTTTCAAAAACTACCAAATTTAATCAGAAAACACTTAACCCACACGATAACCGATAAATAACATTAAAAATAATCATGTTCAAGATGAGAGTCCTTACAAAGTCTGAGTTCTCTCTCTCTCAGCAACCTGGTTTGCTGTGCATGAACAAATCTATCACTGCTCAGCCAGCAATGGTCACCCTTATTCTCCCCCTTTTATAGACTTCAGCCCAAAGGCCGATCCTTATGCTACTAGGAGTACAAAACTCACCCATACAAGAGTTCTCACCTTGACCAACTCTCAGCCCAACAAGCAGTCCACCCCCAGCCTAAATTAGGAAATCTACAAGGGAGTCCGTCTTCAGCTAGAAGTCCAGCGCCATGCTGCCTCCAAGAGTCCTATCCGTCCATGGAACTCACTGCCTTGACTCCTACTCAAGCTAGGATCACAACAATCTTGCATAAGTGAATCCTATCCGCCTTGGGAGCCCGTCCCTAAGTCCAAGTAGCACCCAGCTTCGCTGGTAGAGTCCCGCTCGCGCAAGGACTTCTACTCAACCTGCTCCGCAAAACTAATAGCTTGTCTAGAACACCTCCTGTGCTGCTCCAGCATCTGTCCTTGCCCAAGGGGCTACCTAGGCTGTCCATCGCCCAAGAAAAACTTGGTTGTCCATTGCCAAGTAAGGGGGTATCCGCCCCCTTTTCCCATCTAACAAGTTAGGGGTCTAACATGCCTCCCCCACTTGATTCTTCGACGCCCTCGTCAAAGCCCCAGACTTCCCAGGTGCACTAATTGAAGCTCTTAAGCCTTCCGCCTTGCTGAACCAGTCAAGAAAGCAACCAACACTTCCCATCATACCATGACCAAGTCATCTTCCGCCCAGCCTAAGTTATCCTTCAGCCAGGTTTGGGCAACACCCGCTGCCCCCAAATCCTGCAAACCTCTCCATCAATCTGCCCCTTAGCTTTTTCGATCAACCAAGGCTTGGAGAGTCTCCCCTCCTTCCTTCGAATCCTCAATGACCCGAAGCTGCCCCCTCAACTGGGGACTCCAGCAATCGAACACATCCCATTCGCTGCAAAGGACTCGTCCGTGCTAACTCCTCATGATCGGATTCCTCCTTCTCCTCTTCAGCGACAAGTGCATTCAGCCTTTCCCATTTGGACAGACTTTGGCACGGCACGGTCCATCACATATGAAATAGCCACCACCCCTGTTGAGCCTGCCAGACTACTCGTTGCCCTTGTCTTTTCCACCGTTGCCACCCTTGCTGCCCTCCTTATTGGATGATTCGCTTCCCCATTCTTCTTCTCTGGCTAAGCGGGAGTTTGTTTGAAGTCCGCCAAGCTATCAACCGTTGCAATCGCTGTGGGAAGGTCCTCCACTTCCCTCCGTCTCAGCTCGTTCTGAGCCCACATTTGCAAGCCCGCCATGAAGTAGAACAACTTGTTATCATCCATCATGTTTATCACGCCCAAAATCAGTGACTAAAACTCCTTAACGTAGTCCCAGACTGCCCCTGTATGCCTCAGGTTCCTCAAGGCCTCTCGAGCCATCGAAAACACATTTTTGGGAAGGAACTACGCCTACAACTCCCTCTTGAACGTATCCCACATCCCTATCTTTGGCCGACCCGTAGCTGCATCATCCTCCAACCGTGTCCGCCACCACAACTTTGCATCCCCTTCAAGGTATATTGCTGCCACAGTAACCTTCTCCCCCTCTTGGGTATGGACCAAAGTGAAGTACCTTTCCATATCCCAAAGGAAGTTCTCAATCTCCTTGGTGTCTCACATCCCGCATACACCTTCGGTTCAGGCACCTTTGCCTTCTTCGCAACCTACTGAGATGAAGACTCACCCCCATCTCGGGATGCAATGTTGAGGACTGCCCGCTTCAGTACCGCCACTTCATCCACTAGCTCACTAACCTTTGCTATTGCTGCCTCCTCTACATTTTGCACTCGCTGCCTGAGGTAATCCGTCGTCACAGCCAATCAGCCGCTAACGTGGTGAGACGGGCTGCCATTTCAGCCGTACTGCCATCTTCCTGAGACTCGTCAAGGTGCGGTGCAAATTAGGCAGTGACACTCATTGGTCGAAGAGAGCCAAATGCTCATTGATGTTGCGCAAAGAGGTTTGGACTTCAGCCAACGTCCCATTCACTGTGGCCATCGCATCCACCTTCGCCTCAATCTCAGCAATTCGAGCCAACATCGAGCCTACCATCAGCGCTCTCTGTTTTCCAGCAACTCGTCAAAGTAAGGTGTGCACGCAGCAAGGATCTCCAATGTGTCCAGCAACAACCCGTCAAGGACTTCACCTCTTTTGGGTATCCCAGCGACTCAACAACCTTTAGCCAACTCCTTCCCAAGGACTGTACAGAGCTTTCACCGCCTTCGGGTATCCCGGCAATGGAACCAACTGTCACGGGCGTGAAGCTTTGCCTAGCGTTCGCACACGTGATGGCTAGGCTGTGCCGCGCAACCAGCAGCCACTCTCTTCCCTTCCCACTCGTATGAGCAAGGGAAACACAAGCAAACAGCACAAGTCCGTCCCTGTGCAAGGGTCTCCGCCCAAGCTATATTTTTGTCCATCAAAATACACAAGGCATTGAGAGGGCAAGGCTAATCCACCAAGTCTGAGTTCTCTCTCTCAGCAACCTAGTTCGTTGTGCATGAACAAATCTATCACTGCTCAACCAACCATGGCCGCCCTTGCTCTCCCCCTTTTATAGACTTCAGCCCAAAGGCTAGTCCTTATGTTACTAGGAGTATAAAACCCACCCATACAAGAGTTCTCACCCTGACCAACTCTTAGCCCAACAAGCAGTCAACCCCTAACCTAAATCAAGAAATCTACAAGGGAGTCCTTCTTGAGCTAGAAGTCTAGCGCCCTGCTGCCTCCAAGTGTCCTTTCCATCCAGGGAACTTGCTACCTTGACTCCTACTCGAGCTAGGAGCGCAGCTATCCTGCATAAGTGAATCCTATCCGCCTTAGGAGCCCGTCCCTAAGTCCAAGTAGCACCCAGCTTCGTTGTTATAGTCCTGCTCACGCAAGGACTCCTACTCAGCCTGCTCCACAAGGTGAGTGGCTCATTCGGTACACCTCATGTGCTGCTCCAGCATCCGTCTGTGCCCAATGGGCTGCCTAGGTTGTCCGTCACCCAAGCAAAACTTGGTTGTCTGCTGCCAAGTAAGGGGGTAGCCGCCCCCTTTTCCCATCGACAAGTTAGGGGTCTAACAGTATGGAAGGAGGGAAAATATTTGTTATTAATTTTTGTTAATGTGGGTTTACATCACAAGTAGCCTTATATCTCTAGCTAGTTCTCATGCAATCACAAGTGGCAACAAACACATTGAAATTGACCACATCAACCTAATGCCTTCTCACTCCTTTTCCCAATCCTGGGCTCCATCCACTTTTGGTATCCGACTATATAGCCTTGGCCATGAGCTTCGGCCATTTTGAACTCCCACCCCTAGTCTTTGGCCTTCCCCGATCCTTTGCATGGTAGAATGCAATCCCCTTCCCTCAACCCCATCAAAATAAAATATTATTTTCCTGACCATTGAGAATCGCCAGATTGTAGAACCATTGGACGTGGAGGAGGAGAAACTGGGAACCTTTTGATCATATTCTCAAGTTTCCCTCTCGCCACTTCCCGATGATGTAGCAGTTTCCCATTGTTGGTCACCAATACTTGGTCATGAAATCTGGTCACGCTAGATGGGCTCTTCAAAATAAGGGGAGGGAAAAGGTTCTAGCTTTGTAGCAATAATGGTTTTTCCCATTCTCTGGCTTACCCCATTATGACCAAATGGATCAAGCCCACTAAGGACTAGCCCCATTTCATCTAATGCCCTAGTACAATTCTTCTTAAATTCTAATTAACACTAAAATGAATTATGCCTCTAGTTTACTTTTGAAATTTAAGGTTTGCTCTTTATCTCAGGTTTTTTTGGGAAGCAAACAACCTCATGCATGGCCTTGCTTGAGAGGCGGTTATCTTGCAACACTGTAGTGTGGAGGGAAGCATGTTTACTCTTTTTGGGTGAACTAATTAGGAGAGATGTTGTAAGTTATTCTTGAGCTCAGGTTCGTTTTGAATGGAAAAACAAAAGAACACCAAACCAGCTCTTGTAAGCTTAAAAAGACAACACAAAAAAACAGGTCTTGTGGTGAGATTCATACTTACTTTGCAAGACTCTATGCAAGGGATCAAAATTTTAGGTAAACTTGTTATCAAAATTTTGGAAAAAAAAATCCCTGGCATTTAAACAATCTTCAAAGGGCATCTCTCCACTCTTAGGGGTTGTTTGGATATTAATTAGCCTCAATTCCACCTTGATTCTATCGCATTCTTTCAGATCTGCTAGTTTTGTATTTGGGTATCAAATTGCGTTAGAATTAAAAATTCTAATTCCATGCAGCTTTTGTTCTCGATTCCGTGGAATTATCAAATGCTCATGAGGATACTCAGCAAATTCTGTCAATTCTACTTATGTTTCATCCTCCAACCATCATTGTTGGCTTTAATCTACTCTAGTAAGTTTCCATGTGGCCATTCTACCTAATTTCATTCTACAGAATCATGTAATTCTAATACCAAACATAATTCTCTTTGGCCGGACCTAAATTTAAAGAATCTACATTCCAATTTCATTTCAATTCAATATCCAAACATCCCCTTAGTGTTTACAAATAACCACCACTACTATATGGTGAAATGACATATAGTTAGGCTAATAACTTTACGAGTATAAAAATGTCCAAAATATTTTATGAAATGTATATAATTGATATGGAATTTCTTAAGATAAAGTGAAATTTATGATGGGAGAAAACAAGGGCTCTAAGATTACATAGGGTGGAAGAAGATATGTTGAAACTAACCGTCGTCTTGTTAGGCTTTTAGGCACTCTTTTGCTGGTATAGGATAATGATGATGGGTGTTAATTAAGTCTTTGAAAAGGGTATTTTTAACCTTTTCTATCTATATGGTTAATTACTCTTAATGGGAAGGAGGGAATTGGTATTTTGTAATTAATTATGATTGACAATCTTATTAGATTTTTTGTCATCATACTTGGATCACATAAATTTTACATGAAGGATTTCTGTTCCTTGTGTACAAGATGGGTGGTTTACATTGGCCACCGGCTCATGCATCCATCATTCAATTGGAGCAAATAGAGAATCCAATATTGCAGCTCTTGTGATGTTATTCTGGTCGTCACCCCTATTAGAGAGGAACTGTGTGACTCGAGCATGCTCAAAAAGCAATCTCCTGCAGCTGTGAGGCACTTGGCTAGGTTTCAGATATTCATGTGTCAGCTCGTCGAATGCATTCTCCGTCGTTTCATTCAGAAAATTTGCAACTCCTTGTTCTGACCATTTTTCTTTCTTCATACAAGCCCCTAGTGAGGAATGAGCTGAGTAATTCACTAAAGACTCCAAAATAAAGGGTTCAGACGCAATCAGTCTCTCCCTGTCGGGACATTGAAGATCAGTGAAGAGTTTGAGGAACAAAGCTACTTGGCTGTAGATTTTTGATCTACAATCAAGTTGTCTAAGGATGTGGTCAGGTAGATGCTCTCCTATGAGCATCATTGGTAGAAGCACTCTCATGTTGATCGCCAATTCTCGTTTACCCCAATCCATATGTTCACTCCAGGAGGTAAATTGTCTACTGGCTCCCACTTCTCTGTGCTCCAAGTAATCTTGTACCTGTTTGGCTCTCTGCAGAAACACACTTTCTCACAATCCTTTACCATCATCAAGAAGAAGATTTGACATTGAAATGTGGAAGTTCTACTTACTAGGTTGTGGATGTAAGGGAACATGTTCCTTCCTTGAACCTCTGTAGCTAAGGTTGTGAGGTCATTCAATGAGTCATACATGACCCAGAACGCAGCTTTAACTTCTCTTGGAAGATGTTTAACCAACGCTGGATCCCAACTGGGCAAACAATTCCAACAGTTCAGTATCCATCAGCATCCTCACAAAAGCAAATATTACTAGCCACTACAAATTTTCAATACTTTGTATATGAATGTTTTTCAGCCATTTAAAGAGTAAAGCTAGAGCCTGAGCTTTTATAATGCGTGTGCAATAGTACTTGCTCAGGTCGTGCGGTGCTCAAGGGTAGAGCCGTCCATCATGTGGCCCACAATGATCTAACAGCTCCTAAAGCAAGCGGTATGATCCGATGGCTCGTGTTGCACTGAACGAATATCTTTCAATTTATAACCTGGCGCATATTAGTTTTCTTCTTTTATATGCTTCAATTTATGAACTTACTTCTTAACAGCTTGGCACACTACTATTAAGTTGTCCACAGATGCATGGCTCCTAAAGATATCTTTGAGCACGTCCTCAATGAAGTTACATTTAGCGTATGCTACCCGGCAAGCTGAAAACTCTGGCTCATACATGGCTGCAGCAATTGTACAGTACAATTCCTCTAGACAGCTTTGACCGAGGAAATAATCTTTGATGCTACAATTCTTCCACCATCTGATAACCATTGTACCAGGTCAATCATAAAATTGATCAATGATGTTAATCAGATTGAAGATGAATTAGGTGAACAAGAAAAGCATGCATCAAACCTGTGCAGAGTGTTCATCTCACTGCGGTACATTATCTGCAATTGTTTGTAGTCCAACTTAGCCAACTCAAGGTACTTTGGCTGGTTGACATTGCACATCCTAACAAGAAGAAGCATTAATTGATGATACGATGAATTATTAGGTGCAAATGTATTTCATGTACTTACAAATAAAGTGTCTTGGAGATCCACACATCATTTTCGCCGTAGTTGCTCATGTATTCCCTAGCTTCTAACCTTGGAAGACTCATCATCCACGGGAACCTTAGTGCATTCTCCACCTGAAAGACCAATTACATTTAGCTAGGAAACATTGATCCAAAATCACAAACTTTTTGACAGATTTCAGAATTCGTTGTTTGCAATATTGTATCTTCAATTCTGATTAAGATTTAATATACATTCTATTGATTTTGGAATATGATTCTCGCTTAGCTTTTTCTGGTAAATAAATTCTGCACACGCCCACAGGGTTAAGAGCCTTGAAATCATCAGAATTTGATTTTAGAATCTATCAAGTTTTATAATCTGATCAAATTTGAAAGCACAAGTTATTAAAGATTTCTAATTAAAACTTGAATAGGGAGAGCCAGGAGGGCAACGGGGGTTGTTGTCGTCCTCCCCTAGAAAATTGATATTCAATAAATATAAAAGGTACCAATAACAGAGAGATCATTCCATTTTAAAACTTTTTGTCAAGATCTATTTACAATTTTACAGCTTAAGTATGATGTTACTAAAATATCTCTCTTTTGTTGAGTACCATCTTGCCTTTTTTAAAGAAAAAATTAATAAAATAAGACTATTTTCATGCTTCAGCAGATCTCCTATGTCTTTTTTTTCTAATTTCCAATGTCTAATCAATATGCATTTCATGCCTATGAAAATCGTCCTCAAAGAATAAATTTACTAACACAAATCATATTAATCGAAAGAATAACTTTTTTATGTTCATACTCCTCTGTCCCATATTAATAGCTTTATTTTGTTTTTCAAAATAAGGTAAAATTAGTTTATTTTGAAAAACAAAATGGAGCTGTTAATGTGAGATGGAGGGAGTAATATTTAATAGCATTTATGAAAATAATACAACTCTATAAATAAGAAAAATAAGGACACTATAGTTTGCTCTCTCTAAATCATGGAAGACTATCTCTATATTCTAAATTCGTTATTTTGGATCCTTATTGACAAACTGTAAGTTACAAATCAAGATCTATAAATTTCTAGCTTACAAGAATTTCATTATAAAATCCAAAACCACTATACGTCTATACCGATGAGGGGAACATGGGTAATACAAATCATATTAATTGAAAGTATAACTTTTTTATATTCATATCATTTAAGAACTTATTTATTGCCATTATTATAACTTTAAAAATAAGAAAAATAATAACGCTATAGTTTGGCCGAAAGACCAATTCTAAATTTGTTATTTTGGATCCTTATTGCCAAACTCTAAGTTTTTGATCATTTTAAAATCGAAAACCACTAACCCCATGAGGGGAACATTGGTAACATACATGCTTATACCTCTTTATGCAAGGCTTTCTTCAAGGACCATTTGTCATGCATGTGATTCTGCTTTAGGCATGTCCTCAGGTGCCCCTCCGCAAAAGCTCTTGCTTCTTTTAGTATCTTCTCACCGGGGAAGGATACTTGAGCAAACCTGTACATGTTGAACATGTCGCTGAGTCCTAGATGTGTCTGTCCCGCAAAACAGAAAAAGTTGCCATTGTGGTCTTTGAAGTTCTCCAAAACATCTGCTTCAGGTGAAAAAGAAAGAACATAAAAAATGCTATGCATTGTTCAAGCCACCAAGTACTAATATTTGTCCCACCAAAGCTACCAGACCTGCGGAAACTGGATAACCATGCATCCTTAACAGTCGAAAGGCCATGCTAGTATCATCAACATCCGCAACAGGGTTGTCTCTTCCCCATGACACTCCTCCTTTCCTTAGGTTTCTGTCAAGAAGAATGTTAGCGGCTATGGTGAGCACAAGTTTTCGAGTAATTAAGTATGTTTTAAAAACATTTCTGTAAATCTTGAAGTGTATGTATTTGTCCTATGTTACGAATTTGTTGTTATATACTGATCGTTTTTATTTTATTTATGTTGTGTAGGATATCATGACATGCAACATTTATATAGAGGTCTATATAACATAGAAAAGTTGTGATATTTATGACGTATATGTGTGCTATAAACATTTTTTTCCGTGAAGCTAGGCAAAGCTTTTTGTAAAAATGGATTAGAGATGTTGAGGAATTATTGACTTGCCTATGCACATAATCAAGTGCATTTGTAATTTCATTGCGGAAATGGCGATCAATGCCCAACCTCTGAATTGTATCAACGACCCATATTCGATCGAAAAGATCTATGGGATACTGTGCTGGAGCTGCAATGGTTAATAAAATCAGCACAATTATACATGGAGTCCGCCACATATACAGGCAGCATGAAATTAGATTGAATTTTTTCTTACCATGATCACCAAATTTGTTGACAATGTAGGTCAAGTAGTCCAAACATTTCTTATCTCCAGACTTGATGTAAGCAAATGCAGTGGAAGAAGGAGAACTGAGGAAGCTCCCATCACTGGATTGTAATTTGAGAATTCGTTCCCAATCAACCACTTCTTCCAGTGCCTCAAGTGAGTAGAGAAGTGTTGTGTGAATTGAATGCATTACGTCTACTGGTAGCCTGCAAAGAGGCCAATCATATCGAAACCTAATATGGTCAAAAGACCTTTCAATTGCACAAAAATGAAGTTAATCTAATTTTAGAGCGTGAGGCAATAACTGAAACTAAATTCAATTATAAGTTTGGTGCCCCTACAAAATTTGTGAAAATTTTAATCTTTCTAAAAGGTAAACAATATATTTACCCTTTTACTTCACTAATAGTTTGGTATCCCCGGCCCACGCTTTCTTGTACATGTAAATTATTCGTTATTTTCTTACATTTGCAACTCCTAACCCCGATGTGTATAATTTCTTTCTTATAGTAGATGAAACTTTCTTTTAGGATTTCTGTGCTATTTGAAGTTGAAGGCAATTCATTTATCGTGGTTAGTGATGCCGTTAGATTGGATTTTGCCAAACCCAAACCTAAACCTGTTTACAGTAACGATACAACCCAAATAGAGCCAACCCATTTGACCTATTTAAAATAAAAATATTATTTTAAAAATATTAAAAAATATATAAAATATATAAATTTTATATTTATAACTTTGTTCAGGTCGGGTCGGGTAGATCATCTAAAACCCAAAACCTGATTAATCGGGTTAAGTTTTAAAAATAAAACCTGACCCATTCGGGTTAAGTTTTGCCATAAACCCAAGTAGCATCTCTAATCTTCGTGGACCAGGGATATACCTACAAATATACAGAGTTTAGTGGGCCATGGCTGCCCCACTTTATTCGTCCAAGCCTCCTGTCTTCTAGAGTTATTAACGTTACCCTATTTTATAATGTATCTAACTTAGCCACTACAATTATAAGGAATTTTCGATTCTAGAAAGGATAGAGTTGTGTACAGAATTTATAATTGGGCTGGATGTCTACAATGGGAAATTTGTGAATGAAAACAAAACAGTAACAGATGAACTATTGATGGAAATAGGGACTGCAACAGATTTCGATTCTAGAATTGAATTCAATAAGACAAAAAAAAGGAAAGGTGCAGCTTGCAAGAAACATATTAAAAAAACAAATAAGAGGGTAAGAATACGAGTTTGGTCTCACAGGCTGTGAAATAGTGAGCTCACTCTCAATAATTTACGTTTATGAACCAGCATTTCTGTTCTGAATTTACAATATCTATTTGGTTGCGAATCTTATTTCATTTAACAAGTGAAGCTTTTGAATGGCAAAAGGCTGAATATGGATTGTGCTCTGGTAGTTCTTACTTTCTAAACCACAGTATTTTCTTTATAATTTTGAAAACAATAGTTTTATATTTTTTTAAATTATAATTTTATATTTAACTTAATATTAGGCGAATCATACATTGAATAGTGAGCATGATAAGTTCCGTCCCTAGGCTTGGTTGTTATTACTATAATTATTATTATTCATCCTGTAGATCATGGTGGTAGTACTAAATAGTAATAACAATAGTAGCAATGCTAATGGGCTGCTAATGGAAGACACTTTTTTCTTGACAATAAATATGGTACGACATGTATGAGAGTGGTCCATGGCGGAATGAGCCCATAGTAGCCTAACATTGGTTATAGGTGTTTTTAGATTTAAGGTTATTTTTATTTTTGTTAGTAATAAAATAGTATGAGTCCCGTTTATATGAGTCCCGTTTATATGAGCCCGGGCTCATATATCTCTATGTGAGCCCGGGCTCTATGGGTTGTCGGATTTACGTCTGGCAGCCCATATTACTCGTGAGTTTATAATACTCATAAAACCCATAAATATTATAGGCCATCGGATGTAAATCCGACGGCCCATAGAGCCCGGGCTCATATTAACTTTTTTCAAATAGTATTTTTTGGATTTAATGGGTATGGTAGATAAGAAATTCTAAAATAGGGGTATGCTGGATATAATAAAAATATCTTGAATATAATAGATATAAAAAGTTAAAATTTAGGTATTTTAGATATTTTTCCTTATATATATAAAGGTGGTTGGGTCGCTTGTTTGAATGTGGACTCTTGGTATAAATAAATAAATAAATAAAAGTAAATATAAAAATTGTAAAGTTGCAAATTTTAGTTATCTTCAATTATACAAATAAAAAAGTAGTTGGTGGGTTGTTTGAATATTGACTCTTGGTATAAATGAACAAGGGAAGCTCTGGCTACTGTTTCATTAAGCTACAGCTGACCATGATGAGACAACAAAAGAGCTGCAGCTCACTCAAGCTACAACTCTGACTTGATATCCTCATTAACAAAAGTATAATAGTAAAGAAAGAAAGAAGTGCAGACTTTTACTGTTTTTTCATGGCTTGGGGGTGAATCACTGTCGTCCACCAGTGCCCATGGCCAAGGTCAGCCTAGCCGCACGAATGCCGCTGGCATTGCAGCCCAAGACAATTTGGGTCGTACGTAGTGCACCAACAGTTGTAGCCAAAGCTATGGTAGATCTAGCCATGGCAGCCAAGTCGTCACAGGCCAGGCATGATTGTGGTTTAGTTTGTCAGGGGCGACGGCCATGACAAAGCTTGTCGGAGATAGTAGAGGGCAGGGGGAGCATGTCGGCACTAACACCAATTGAGGATGAAGAGGAGGAAATGAGGAAGTAAGGAGTCAATTGCAAAAAAAGTCAATACACATTTTAATTTTTTTAGTTATGTGACACCCCTATATGGGCCAATTCACAGAAAACTGGCCCATTTTAACCATAATTAATCTACTAAGACGCGTACCTTTTGATTTTGTGGTCTCTCATTGATGAGATCTCTTTGAGGTACGGGACGTCATAGGGCAGATCCAGCTTTAGGCCTTCGGCTTCTTTCAGCATGGAGGGGAAGATGATCTCAAACCCACATGTTCTCAGGCCCAGTGCCTCGCCTTCAAGTTCTCTAATTCGTTCTTGCAAAAAATTAAGCCCTGGTCCAAACAACCATGATCAGTCTTCACAAGAAAGAGGGCTACCCTTTCCATTAACAAGTAAATTAGAACTATACTCCCTTTTTGTAATATCTTATGTAATTTTTTAAAATGAACTAAAATTAATTTATTTTTTAAAACTAAATAGAACAATTAAGATGACAAAGGGACTTGGGCTGGCTAGTTTGATCAATTTGTCTCCTCTATTAGGAGTGTCAAGGAAATACTTGAGCTCTGGTTGGCATGAGCTGAAATGGAATGGGTTAAGCTGGAGCTCAACTAGGTTGGTTTATTTTTTCTTTTATTTTTTAGAAACAAAGTAAAATAAAATACTCCCTACGTATCATTTTAATAATCCATATTAAAAAATTAAAATAATTTGATTTTATTTTAATTTTAGTTCAATAAGAAAGCAAAAATAAACTAATATGTTAGGAAATGGAATAAAAAGTACCCAAGCACGAGCTGAAATGGAATGGCTCGCGTTAGGAAATAAATAATTAATGTACTTCTTGAACGCTGCAATTTCCCTATGCTCACGGCCTCTCACTATTTATACACTACAATAAAAATTTAAAAATTATTCATATATACCTCTCCTTACCTTAGTAATTTTTTTACCTTCTTAATTCGTAGCCCACATGCGGCCAGATCTAGCCTGCACATGGTCCGCCTGCGCCGGCCAATCCCGCTATGGGTTGGCTAGCCCAAGCACGAGCAGGCCAAGTTAGGCTAGATCAATGGCCACATCTGGCATGGCTCATGTTGCCGTGGCCCCGGCGCCGCTGCACTCATGCAGGAGAAGAAAGGGAAGAGAACGAGGCAAAGGGATGTTGGGGTGGCAATAAAAAATGCAACTCTTTTACTTTCTGGGAAGGGGGCGGAGGGTGGGGTTCATATTTCTTTCCTATTTTAATTCTCCCCCTCACGTGCAACTATGTATCAATCAAAGCTTTGTATATGAACATAACTAGGGCATAACTAGGGGAGGACAAATATAGGGTAAATATTCCTCCACCAAGAATTGAAACCAATATGTACATCATTCACCTTTATCAACAAGATCTGCTCCTCTTCTCCATTTGATGAGGGTGAGAACACAAGCTAGAGTGCAAATCAGCCTGTCGTATAGTAGAAAGAAGCGAGGTTCTCCCCATGAACCATCTTCGTTCTGGTTACTAAGAATCCATTCAAGGGTTGTAGGAAACTGTGGCCGGCCACCATTGCCAACAGCCGGAATCCTGGCCACCCAAGCTGTATCATATGCAGAAGGACTCGTTGCTCCATCATCCATAGATTGGAACATCTGTTTGATCTCCTTAATCAGAGTCTCCATCCTCTCTTCCTCATTGCTGGTCTGTCTTATCATAAAATGGCTCAGATAGTGATTTGTATAATTCGGGCTATACGGCAACAAAGAGATGAAGCCTACTTCCTTAATTTGCAGTTGAAATTCATGTTCGCATAGAAAACTTCGATGAAAAAATGGGATTGTCAAAAAATACCCACATGTTCAGTACAGGGAAGGAGCTGTTGAGCTAGTCTAAAATCCTTGGAGTGATCTGCCTCAGTATTTTTTGTCAGTGCGTTAGAGGATGTAGCTGCAGGGCAAACCAAAAATTGTGTAACAAATAAATTTTACTTAGACATTTTAAGTTTGCATGAAGAACCTATCTGGTAATATCATTATGAAGCGTACTAACTCGATCGAAACAGTTAAACCGTAAGCAAACTAGCTCATATCAATTACCACTAAGTTCTCCCGTTGCATGTGAATTACGGTGCCATGTATGTCGCAGCCCTCTAGAACTTTGACCACCAGTAGATGATAAGAATAACAAGCTTTTGTACGTTCCACCTGTAAAACGCTGCGGCGAGAGCTGCAAGGTCCTGTGCATGATTAAGCTTTCCATTGGAGCCCGGTTTAGACAGGTGAGAAAAGTGAGCTCGTACTTGGACCTATTTATAACAGTTGAGATGGTAATGCTAATTAGATTTTGAAGTGACAGCTTTTTGTCCTAGCTCCAAAAGGCATATTATATGTTTAGCTCAAGGAATCATAACAAACATAAGAAATTTTTAATTAAGAAAATGTCAGCATGTGACTTAGGTAATGTGTACTGTTGGATCTTAATCTAACTGTAGCTAAACGTGGAGGGATTTATACTAATTTTTTGTAGGCGTCCAAATTTTCCCTATTTTTTTTGCGGCAGAACGGGTCCAAGTTAGAATAGAAATACAAAATAGCCGGATGAGTACTCACATGGTTCCCGGCCAATAAAATAAAACTCCCATAAATTAATGAGGCAGCTAGAACTAGTTCGTTGGATGGGCAGGAGAAGGTTTTCGCTTTTTGTCTTTTTTGTCTCCATAAGAAGATTATGTAACACACACAAGAAGTCCTCCACACTTTAAACTTACGAACCATATATCCTTTTGTCTCCGCATATCTTAATCCTTTGTGTTGGTCCACTCACAGTTATGAATTCAATTTTTGTTCACTAGGACATGTTCTTTGAAACTTCATCAAGTGCAATGCAGAAGGCCCAACGAAGAACGATGAGTTCTGCACGACAAGTCAAAAATCAAAGGGAATGGCATTTAAGAACTAGTTCATCTTTTGAATGTAAAAGATAGAGACCAAAGCTGGGATGGAGATCAATTGGTCAAATCGTTACAGTTTTATTTTTTCCTGGTCTTTGATTTTTTGTCTTTAATTTATGTACTACCAATTTTGGGATAGGAACCGATGCCATTTTTTTATTCCAGATCATCACGTTTGTGGTTATATGCATTTCTTTGGGAAGATTAAATGAGTTCAGCAATAATTTTGTCGTTGAAAATATAGTGCAAGTGATGATATCAGAAGGCCATATCTGCGGGAAATAGCGAGTCAACAGGCCACTTGGCCGCAGTCAGTAAAATTTATAATTAACCATGCTATTAGACATTTACACTAAAATTAAACTTGCCTCACAGAATTTCATTTAATTTCATGCATATAAGCAATGCCTTACAATAATTTTTATGTAACTTTGTTGGTTCAGCTGCACACCTATTTAATTTTTAAAATAAATTAAAACCAAAATTAATTTATCTTAGAAAACCAACAAAAGATTTTTGATATGGGATGTAGACAGTAAATTTATTGCGTTAAATAATACTTTCTAGTCTCTCCGCCTCACATTTATATCCCAAATTGGAAATTCAAAATAAACCATTAATGTAGGACCACTAAGTATGACTCCTTGATTACTTAATTGATTTTCGGAGTCAACTCGCCAACTATCTTCTACCTCAACTAACTCTATTCAATCATTCTCCATACAATTATTTTCATTAGAACTTGTCATATTTATACTTTATAAATAGAATTAATCACTAATTCATGACAATTATTGCCCCTTTATTAAAATTAAAATTTCAATTCAGGTGTTTTATTTATTACATTATTAGCAGTTCACTAATGACAACAAAAAGACATCCTAATATGGGTCATTTTAGTCTATTCATTAAGTAAAGTGATATTTCGAGAAACAAGTTACAACAAAATCCCCCCTTAACTCTAATTTAGGGCGTGAGTTCTTTTCAAGAACTCCTATGCCTGAGCATATTCCTCTACTTTTATTGCCTTAATTCTCATAGTAGACTCACCAATCCTTGTATCATATTATAGGTCAATTAGTCTTTAATTTTTGTATGAAAGTTATTTCTAAGTTACCTAGCAACCGCCTTGCTAGTTTACCTCCTAAAATCATATCTATGGAGCAACATGCTTTTCTAAAACATAGAGCTAATATTGATAGCATTCTTCTAGAACCATAAATGACTTGGGAGTTAAACAAAGGTGAAGGAGATAATATTAAGGCATATGATAGATTGGATTAGAAGTTTTCTTTATAATGTTCTATCAAAGTTTGGTCTCTCTGGTAACCCTTAACTTCTCTTTTCATTATCTATATGATTTCTCCATTTTAAATTTGACCAACCTCATCACCAACATGCCAGTCACATGTCAATGGGTAGCGATGAAGAGTAATCCCTCCATTGACACATCCAAGGCACGTCAATGGTCTAGCAGCTTTTTCACCCCACTGGTAGAGGCACCGAACTCTTTACTACAATAAAACTGACTATTAGCGACATATTTATTAATGACACATACAAAAGCATCACTAAAAACTACTAATTGCGACATATATAAAATTTATGCAAAAAAATTCACTATTAGCAACGTAAAATCATATGCATCACTAATAACCACGCATTAGCGACGCTTAGCTTAAAGCATCGCTAATAAGCATTGCTAATAGTCACACTATTAGCGATACTTACACTGCATGTCGCTAAAAGGTGTATATTTCTAAAAAAAATATAACTATTGGCGACACTTTTTCTTAAGCGTCGTTAATACGTATACTATTAGCAACGCTTAATAAAAGTGATACTAATAGTAATAAATTTTAAATAAAATAATAATAATTTATAACTATTAGTGACGCCTGTAAATATGCGTAGCAAATAGTATTGCTAATAGCGACGCTTGTCTACAAATGTCGCTATTAGCTTTATTAATTAGTTTTATTTAATAAATAATTATATAATAAATAAATATTAAACAAAAGAAAAAATAAACTTCTTAAATATATTAATTCTATACTATTTGTATATATAATAAATAAATATTAAATTTTTAATAAAATATAATTTTAATAATAGAGGGTAGAGAGAGAGGGTGAGGAGAGAGAGAAAGAGGGGAGACAGGATAGAGAGAGAAGAGAGAGAGAGAGCAAAGAGAGAGGGAAGGTGGGAGAGAAGAGAGGGAGAGAGAGAGAGGAATGAGAGAATAGAGAGAGTGAGAGAAGAGAGGGAGAGAGAGAGAGGAATGAGAGAATAGAGAGAGTGAGAGAAGAAAGGGAGAGAGAGAGGGGAGGGAGAGAGAGAGGAATGAGAGAATAGAGAGAGTGAGAGAAGAAAGGGAGAGAGAGAGGGGAGGGAGAGAGAGGAATGAAAGAATAGAGAGAGTGAGAGAAGAGGGGAGAGAGGGTAGAGAGAGAAAGGGGGAGAGAGAGAAAGAGGGGAGAGAGAGAGAGAGTGAGGAGAGAGAGATATTTTACTTATAAATTATTTTTTTAAAATTAATAAAACATAATAGTAGTGACACATACTTTGAAATGTCGCTACTACCTTAACCATATGCGTCGCTACTACAAAAAATTTTAAAAAAAATTAAATAAAAGACAGAGAGGGGGAGGGAGAGAGGGGAGAGAGAGGGGAGAGAGAGAGGGAGGGAGATAGAGAGGGGGGAGAGAGGGTGGAGAGAGAGGGAAGGTGGGAGAGAAGAGGGATAGAGGAGAGGGAAAGAGGGGAGAGAAAAGAGAGGAGAGATGAGAGAGAAAGAAGAGGGGAGAGAGGGTAGAGAGAGAGAATAGAGAAAATGTGGAAGAGAGAGTGAGTATAGAGAGAGAGTGAGTGAGAAGAGAGAGAAAGATATTTTAATTATAAATTATTTTAAAAAAAATTAAAAAGAAATAGTAGTGACATACTTTGAAGCGTCACTACTACTTGGCCATATGCGTCACTACTACAAACTTAAAAAAAAACATTAAACAAAATAGAGAGGGAGGGGCAGGGAGGAGAGAGAGGAGAGAGAGGAGGGGGAGAGAGAGATGAGGGGATAGATGGTAGAGAGAGAGTGAATAGAGAGAGATTGAGAAGAGAAAGAAAGATATTTTAATTATAAATTATTTTAAAAAAATTAATAAATTAAAAAAATAAGAGTATGCATCGCTACTACAAACTTAAAAAACATTAAACAAAATAGAGAATGAGGGGGAGGGAGGAGAAAGAGATGAGGGGAGAGAGGGTAGAGAGAGAGAAGAGAGAAAGTGAGGAAGAGAGAGATTGAGAAGAGAAAGAAAGATATTTTAATTATGAATTATTTTAAAAAAATTAATAAATTAAAAAGATATGAGTAGCGATGCATACTTTGAAGGTGACGCTAGTCGATATGTGTCAATCTGTGGATAAGATTCAATTTATTCAGGAGCAATTGCAGATAGCTCAAAGTCAGTAAAAGAGTTATGTTGATAAACGACAGAGAGATCTAAAATTCTAAGTTGGCGACAATGTTTTCTTAAAAATCTCACATTCTTGGGGAATCATGCAATTTTGTAAAGGAGGAAAGTTATCTCCAAGGTTCAATGGACCTTTTGAAGTTCTTGAGAGGATTGGAGCAGTGGAGTATCGAGTAGCCCTACCTCCACAGCTAGCTAACATCCACAATGTGTTCTATATTTTTCTTCTATGAAACTATTAGCCGGATCCCTCCCATGTTCTTGTTTTTTAGCCATTGGAGCAAAGCAGTGATCTTTCATACATTAAGACGTCATTGCAAATCCTACACAAGAAGGAGAAGAATCTTAGAAAAAAGGCAATTTTGTTGGTGTAAGTCCTTTGTCGGAACCACAACATAGAAGAGGCAATGTGGGAGAGCGAGAATTAAGTCAAGGAGAAGTACCATTACCTATTCATTGCCGGCCATTAGCAAATTTTGAGGACAAAATTCTTATAAGGTGTGTAAGATATAAGATCTTCTAATTTATTACCTTTTTTGTTTCCGTAAAATTATTTGTTTTAGTTTGGTTTGATTTTCTTGGGATAATGGGTGAGTATAGTTATAAATTTCTAAAGGTTTGTTTTTATTTTTATTTAGAATATTAGCATCAAACTTGATTTACCAAATTTTTTTCTATTTAAGGGCATTTTTCTCTTTTTTACTTGATTAAAGAAGCGAGCCCCACCGTAAGACCCACGTCTATATCAGATGGTGTGTTACCCTTTTCAGCCGCCAACTTTTTATTAATTTGTCTAAATAGGCTTGGGGGCGACTAAATTCATTTGTAGAATCAAATGTGCCGTTAAATGGTCACTTAGGGTCTATTCATGTATTTTCAAGCCGAATAATTTAATCCTCAACCCACAAGCCACTTACTATAAAATGAAAACTTTAGCTTATTTTGAAATGGGGAAGGGCTGAGATAAGGAGGGAGACTAAATTCTATCTCCATTTTCTAAAGGAGAAACCCTTATTAAGGTAATATTTTTTCCTAATCACTGAATCCCTTTAATTTTAGTCTTAAACATCTCATTCTTTACTTCTCTAATTTAGATTCTTAGTTTCTTTCCATCAAGATTATATTTTTAATTCTGATTTAGAAATCTAATATATGTTATTTTTATTTTTAACCTAAAGAAGTTTTAAATCTATCATTTTTATGTTGATTTGAGTCTGTTAGATAGGTTTTTATTAGGACTTTTTTGTAGGATTTCTTGATGTTGGAGTTCGTTCAAATCATTCACAAGTTGAATAGAGGTAAGAAGTGTTCATTTTAGGTGGTTTTCTTGATTATAATATCATGATTGTGTGTTTATTTAAACTTTTGAAACATCTTGGTGGGTCAAAATGATTCCTCAAAACTATAAAATTTATTATTATTTTTATATGTTTAAGTACAAAAAATGTTAAATTCATCATGTTTTAAGCTTAGGTATTAATTACAAAATATTTTATGATGTTTTGGAAATTTATATAGAATTTTTAAATAATTTTGGTTCAGATTTAAGAGGAAGAAGACGAACTAAAAAGATGAACTGTTTTAACTTCCCATTTGAATGAGTTGTTTAGCCATTCATGCAACCATACAGAAAATTGAAATTTACGTGTTGTTGTTCGAATGACATGAATGAGTGTTTAAATGGCTATAAAGTAATTTTGGTACATATGAATGGCCTGAACGGGTGTTTGAACGACTACAAAATAATTTTGGTATATATATTTTGGTGAATTTTGATCGTTTCTTTATTTTTCTCATGATTTTAATATATTATGGTCATGAGGTTCTACAAATACTTACACATATCATGTTAATTTTAAATAGATCATACTATTGATATTTTAGCTTAATTAAAAATAACAACTCAATTCAATTTCAAAATTGAAATTTCAAACTTAAACTTAAACACTCTAAAGTTTAACAATACTTGAGTCGTTAACACTTCTACTTAAGAATATAAAAAAACATCTATAAAAAAGAAAAATTCACCATACACAAAGTTCGCTTGAGAATTAATTTTCTCATGCGCACGTTTCAACCACATCCACATAAGATGTGTACATTAAATGTGGGGTCCCTAAGATAGAATCTCACATGGAGAAATTATTGTCACACTCCAAGTTAATTTTGATCCTTGTATTACGTGCTTTGTTGGAAAAAACACTTTTTTTTATAACTTAAAAAAAGAACCGTCACAGCCTGGAAGGAATGCGCACGAAATATCAATATTAAAAGCACATCCACCGACCCACGTGTATAAAACTTTGTTATCGAAAGAAATGAAAAAATATATAAAATATGTGATCAACTGGAGCAACTCGATTCCCAATTTTGAGCCCATGTGACACAAGGCTCAGATATTAATGCCTTCCTTATATTATGATTATTTGTGTTGCTAATTTAAAAATAATAAAAGAAACGAAATATATTAAACGAAACTACGCACTTAGAATCATGCCTAAGCATATGTATCGAGTGCTCAAGGCTGCATGATTTTGATCGCACTATGCCTCTATTAAAAGGCATGAGAATTTTTTATGACTACAAGAGTGTTAAACTATCAGATAGTGATATAAAGAACAAAAAATTTTAATTAGGTTTTAGTTAGAATACACATATGAGTCTCACACAAAGTTAACTTGGGCCATTTATAATGTCTAGTATAAACTCAGTTAAAAAAGTTTTTGTAGGTAAATTCATTAGGTTGTTATCATTTTCCGATAAACGATGGCGCATATTTAAAATATATGCTCTTACTCACATTCGCTACGTTAAAAATTAAATGCGGGTCATAATAAATTTAATGACTCAAACTACCAAAAGTTTCTTATAAGCCATATCTTCTTACTTAGCCCAAAAAATCCGCACCTTCGAATAAGAAAAAAGATAATGACATATCTTATTGGACACACGGTCCACGTTTATATTTAATAATTTGTATATTTTATTATGCAAAAACTAGCCTGTGGTTAAGAAGAAAAAAACCGTATCTGCCCAGAATGGAGGAACACTGAACAACAATATTATAAGCATGCACACGTGACACAATGCTCATATGCCAACGCCTCTCTTGAATTTAAAATATTGCACACGTGATGGGCAACAGAACTTATTTAAAATATACACTATAGCTTATATTAAATATCTCCAAAATTCAATACGATCCATCACAAATCCGATGGCACAAGCTACCAAAAGTTTGCTAGTAGAAAAGGAGTCTTTTCTTCCACCAAATAAAAAATAAATTTTTTTTTTGGCTAAAAGAGGGTTATATTAGTCTTAGATGGGATACAACACGAAAGTCCCGCCAACTCTATTGATTATTTGCATCCTAGGGGACTGATTAGTATACTCCTTTAAGAATATTAATTAAAAGTAAGGAATCTTCTTGGACAATGAAGTGGGAGATCTTCACCCCGAGGCTAACCTGATCCCTTCTTAATGTGCATACAGTTCACATTCTATTTGATTAATTGCATATCTTGCTATGAGAAAACTAGACAACGCAATGCAGGTTAGTGCCCAATAGTGTGAACTGGGTTGCGACATTCATTATGTAGTACTAGTTAATGTTGACAATGGATATGAGTACAAATGTCAAAGAAGATTTTGCCAAAATATCCTTAGGATACAATATAGTACACAAAAAATCTCTTCTTCTCACCTAATACACAAAATAAGCCTATACGTATGTAAACATCCACACATGTTGTAGCGACCCAGCTTAACCGGGGTTCCGAAAATTTAGAATTACAAAATTTTCATCCTTAAACAATAAAGCATCTTCTATGTATGAGAGCTGTAACGTTTCTCTACTTCTCCATCACATGTAAGCCAAAATAAAATCTATATTAATTTATAACTAATTTGGAATGGGCCAACGTTGTTACATCATTAGTTACCTATGTACATACTAAATGATATTTATGATGTTATTCTAATATATTTGGATCCGAACATAGTTCTGCCAAACGGCTAATACATACATCAGTTAGCATAAAATCATATATCATAATACTTATAATCCGATAAAAACATTCAGAGTCAGAAGAAAATATCATAACTTATTAGAGTCAAATAGAAGTCATATCATAATAGATTGAATCATATCAAATCAAAATAAATCGAATAAGAGCCAAGCATATCAGAACACATCGGTCCAAGTAAAGCATATAACTTATTTAACATCTAAAGTTAACTACTTAAGATATACATATAGTTATTTAAACATGTATTAAAATCAGAACGTAAAAAATGCTTACACCCCTGAGGTTTCCAGAAGTATTAGTGTCTAGCATTGCTCCTTCCTTTAGGGCATCCTCTCCTTCATGTCTCGTGACATTGGGCAGAGCCTCGTTTTGCTCCAAAACATTTCTTCCTTTCTCACCCAAAAATGGAGGACAAAACCTCCCCTTACTCAGAAATGTGTCTTTCTTTCCACACCCTTAAGAGGATGACATAATCCTCCCTAACTTGGAGATGCTTCTCTCTCTACTTACCCGAAGGTGGTGAACAGAACCTCTCATTACCCGAGATACATCTCTTTTTACGACCCAATGGAGGAGGACAGAGCCTCTTCTTTCTCCGTGCCGTTTTTCCCTTCTAAAGTGCTAACTCAAGAAATGGACTTTTTCATTGCATAGAACACCCTCAATTTAGTCAAAAATGCATTTTGAACGGACTAAATCAGACTTAGAATGACCACAAATAGAGAGAATTTAAGTCTAGCTCTCCAAAAAACCCTCACCTCTTTATATAGGCCACGATGCTGCCAAACGGCGACACTGCACCGCCTTTTCGGCAGCGCAGTGATGCACTTGCTCGCAAATGCATGCCACAGGAGCACACATTGTGATGTGTGGGCCTACCATGTATTGCGCACACTTGTCACACATTGCACGGTCACATCGCATATGTGTCACGTCTTTTTTTTCAATCTTATCTTCAAATTACCTATATCTTTCAACCCCGGACTTGGATTTACGCGTTCTTAGTACTGTTGAGTTTATATTGATGAGCCCTACAAAACTAAACCACTCTAGGTAGGTTATCCCACTCATTTCAAGTGGGTTCTACCTATAAGACACGCTTTCTAAGGAAGTAACTTTAAGTCACAACCTCCACTTCTCATGTTCCTTGACTCGTTAGGCTCATTTCTTCAAACTCTATTAACATAAAGTAGTTTCACTCCTCAATTTTGATAATCTCACTCCAACAATTAATAATTATTCTCAACCTCTTACGTTCAATGAAATCAGAAAATGGGGTTTTAGACATTGGCATAAATTGTCGATAATACCATCTTTTCTTTTTCTTCCTTACTTCACCAAACCACTGTTTTTCATTTCTAACAGCTCTAACTTCGACTCTGCCTCAACCACCTCCACCATCGATTATCGCCTTGGCCACCAACTCCGTCTTCTTTGCCACTGGTTCCGCTTTGTTCAACCTCAACTTCACTTCATCCTCCACCATCGCTTTCTCCTCCCCTCATCTGCCACCACCTTCTCCTCTCCTTTCCTCTTGTTCTCCCCCTCTTCCTCCTCCCTCCCTCCCACCTCTACTCTTTTCACTCTCCTCACCTCCTCTCTATCCTCCTCCTATTTCCTCCTCAGTCACCCCCTCTTCCTCTCTACTAGAATCTAACAAGATCAGTCACAAACTAGCCGATAGAGCTATTAAGAATTCATTTTTTTCTCTACAAAATTAAAACTAAAAAATGAACTCATAAACATGTTAAACTACTTAAAACACATAGTGGGTTTTATTTTTACTTGATTCTGAGTTTTATTTAACACTTAACAAAACCTCATACTAACAGTTGATAGTTGATAGTTGATAGTCGACAGTCAACAATTAGATTTATTGCTATAAAGGGGATATAAGATAACATTATGAGTAAAAATATCTCTCTAATTATTTAAAATAAATTATCTTAACAAACTAAATCAATAAAATAAAATATAAAAATAAATTTTGGAACACACGACTTTTAACTGTTGAATGTCCTTATTGTCGACTATCACACATTAGTAAAAGGTTATTGGTGCAAGAGAAGAAGATTCTTATTAACAGTGCATGATAAGGAGGTGGTCTCTCGTCTCTGGCACCAGACGTTATGATAGTCGACCATTGCATGTTTAAAATTTGCCTTATTTTTTATTTTAGCTATTCAATATGTTAAGATAGATCATTGTAAATATTTAGGGAGATATTATCACTCATAATATTATCTTATATCCTCTTTATTGTAATAAATATGATTATCGACAGTCGATTGTCACCATGAGGTTTTGCTTAGAGTTAAAAAAAAGTTCATAATCAAGTAAAAATAAAACTCACTCTTAGTTTTGAGTAGTTTAACATGTTTATGAGTTTATTTTTAAGATTTCAACTTGCAAAGAAAATAATAAATTCTTAATAACTCCGCCGGCTAGTTTGCAACTGGTATTGTCAAATTCCAGTAGAGAGGATGAAGAGGTGACTGAGGAGGATAGATAGGAGGGGAGTAGGATGAGAGAGATAAGAGGAGAGGAGGAAGGGAGGGGGAGGGGAGGAGGAAGGGAAGAGGAGGAAGTGGTGGCAGAGGGAGGAGGAGAAGGTGACAGTGGAGGAGGAGGTGAAGACGAAGTTGAATGAAATGGAATTGATGTCGAAGATGACAAAGTTGGTGGCAGTCGATGACAAAGGTGGCGAAGGTGGAGCTAGTGGTAGAGACAAGATCAATGGTGGAGTCGAAGTTGGAGCTTCTAGAAATGAAAAGTAGTGGGTTGGTGAGTTATAAGGAAGAGAATGGAAATGGGGTATTTTAGACAATTTATGCAACATGTGTGAAGGTTTATAGGTGGATAAGGCAATTTTGTGTATTACGTGAGAATATGAGATATTTGTGTAATATGTTGCAACCTAGGGCCATTTTGGCAAAGTCCTAAATGCCAAACTTAAAGTACTTGACGAATATTTTTACCACATTATACCAATATATCTACTTCATCAAAAATATTATTATCAAAGATTCATCAATAGGTTTGTCCAAAAATACCATAATTTACTATAAGGTCACAACTATGTAAACATATAGTTCAAAAAGGCACATATCTCATAGATTAAATAATATATATGTATTGAAAAAAATTAAATATTTAGTTACTAATTTCTCTAAGCTCACAAGTATGTAAATATATCGTTCAACTAAAAATTTCTTCCAAGAGCTACAGCTCACTACCACTCTAGGAAGTTGTAGCTAGCCCCGCTCTAGAAAAAGATACAATATAAACATGGAAATCATAAATATTACTATATACAACATTTTTATTTATAAAATAAAAATTTTATTTTCATATTAAGTAACTATAATATTTTCACATAGACACAATAAAAAAACATAGATTTTTTTTTGTTTTTGCCTTTGTTAGAATGACAATCCACAAATTTTTTATAGCATAAATCTGATAGATTAAACACAAATTGTTCTATCTGTAATAGTTCACTATTAATTATTCGATTGTGAGTCAACTATTATATGATTGTATAAGTATTGATAACCCTCAATTATCTATAATACTTTTTAAAATTATTTGGCTCATTCTCTACACCAAATGTGGTGACTAACACTTTGATGACACAAAATCTTTTTAATCAGTTGATGGTAAAACACTTTATAAGAAACCTTAATTAGTTGATGGCAAAACACTTTATAAGAAACCTATCACTATCTTCATTGTTCATGCTTATTCTCATATTCATACCAAAAAAATCCTATAAAATAGACAAAAAAAGTTATTTAATGACCAACTGGCGCATGTGATATGACATAAATGTGTATTATAGCATTTTGACATGAGAAGGAGTGCCCAAACTTGTAATTCATAATCAAATCTAGTAAATTCTATGGTAATAAAATCATGAAAATTAGCTCCCAATCCCAAGTAGCTCACTGTGAGGCAAGGCCAAGGCATGAGGCCACACATACGGTTAAGACATCATGGCGTAATGCAGTAAGATAATCTTAACATTTCCATTTGTCTCACTCTCATTATGCCCTACTTTTTATTGGCTTTGTTCCTCCCTTTAGGAAAAAAGCCATACATATCTTGAGTTTTTCCAACGTCACTCGCTTGTGGTGTGTTCAATTCAAATTTTAACTCTAAGGAGACTCCCTATCATCCCTGCACCTCCTTAATTTACATATGTAACTAACTCTAAGAGAATCTTGATATTTTAACAAAAATCATGACAATTCCAATAGCACTCTATTAGTCATGCTTATTGGGAGTACAATTATGCCTCTAAATATTTAGTAACTTTGATTTAGATCAACTCAAGAGATTTGCATCTTTTATTAAGCATATTTATTTTTGTTAAGATTTTAATATTTATATTTTATTAAGAATATATGTTTTGCCCCATTGATCTCAAAGATTTGCGTATTTGCATAGATTTGGTTGGCAAGCAAGAATCTACTTATTGCTATTGATGGTTAAGGGAATCTACCAACAATAAGAATCTTACCTTATCCCATCAATGGAAAGTATGATCAACCTCCTTTCCTTTCATGTGGATACACATCACACAAAGAAAAGACTATTAGCGACATTTATAAACTTCACTAATAGTCCTAACAGTGTCGCTAATAGTTTGCTATTAGCAACTCTCTTTTTTCATCACTAATTATTTTCCTTTTGCGATGCTTTAGTTAGCATGGCTAATAGTAATTTATTAGTGATGCTTAATGCTAATGTTGCTAATAATTAATTAATAGCGACACTTAATAACATTACTAATATAAAAAATTTTGAAAAAATAAAAAACTTATTAGTGACGCTTGTATATGCATTCCTAATAATAAAAATAAAAAATATTCGCGACACTTACAAAATCATCACTAATAAGGAAAAAATACAAAATAATCATTAGCGACACTTTAAAAAGCGTCGCTAATAAAAAATAAATTAAAAAATAATATTGTGTACTAGTAATGTTTTTTAAAGTGTCGCTAACATGTAAAAAAATTAGAAAATAAAATGTCATTAGCGACACTTTGAAAGTGTCATCACTGACAAGAAAAAAAAATCTGACACGGGATGACTGAGATGGCGCTAGAGCCCGGGCCTCTCCTCCAGCAAGGGTAAGGGAGGTGCAAAAGCGGAGGAGGGGAGGGGGGAGGGAGACTAGGGAAGGTGGTAGAGGATGGGGATGGTGCCGGAATTTGGCAGAGCCGGATCCGGTGCTAGGAGCGGGGTGGGGACAGAAAACAGGGGGTGACCAGGGAGCAGAGAGAGGAGGGGGCACCTGATTTTGGCTCCTCAGAGCCCCCTCCTCCAGTTGGACAGAGGGGAGGAGGGGGAGGGAGAAAAACAAGGGAGTTGACTAGGGAGAGGGGGGAGGAGGGGGAGCCTAATTCCAGCCCCCAAAGCCCCCTCCTCCGGTCAAACAAAGGGGAGGAGGGGGTGGGCGAAAATGATGGGATGAGAGGAAAATAGAGTGAGGGGTTGATAGGGGAGAGGGGGAGGAGGAGGAGCCAAATTTCGTCCCCTAGAGAGAAAGAAGAGAGAGAGGGTAGAGAGTGGGAGAGAGAGGGAGTGGAGAGAGAGAGAAACACCCCAAACCAAAAAACCGACCCGGACCAGGAGTTGTTCAGAGAACAAAATTGGAGTTTTTAAATTAAACAAAAAAATTAAAACGAGACCAACCAGGAGCAGCGGGCTCTGTGTGTGATAGTCATAATGTTCCTTTACTCACTACAGAGCTTTAGCGTTCTGTTGCACGTAAGTCTGAACAAACCTAGTTTTATAACTAATTTAGATCGAGCCAACGTAGTTGTACTGTTGGTTGCCTAAGTACGTATTGGATAACAACTACAATGTCATTTTAATGCGATCGGATCCGAGTGTAGTTCTACTTAACGTCTATTATATGCATCAGGCATCACAAAATCATATATGTTAAAATACGTATAACTTTATATCTGAATAAATCATTCGGAGTCAATACGGAAATCTCATAAATAATCGGAGTCGAACGGAAGTCAATAAATCAACGGAATCACACATCCCACTCTATCATAGAGCGGAGCAGAACATACAACAGAGACAAACTAGATCATATCAGATCATATCAGATTCATCTTACCATAACAGATTGTATCATATCAGTTTGGAGCATATCAAATCAAAATAGAGTATTTCAAAGATTGGATCAAAATGGAACATATTAAATCAGATTGAATCAGAACAAATCAGGATCCATCAGATCATATCAAATTATAAATCTTAATTAGTATATTAATAATACTAAGTAAGATGTGCATGTATATACAACATATTAAATCAGAAAGTCAGAAAAGCTTACTCCCCTATAGTTCCTGAAGCCACTGCATTGGGAGTTGCTCATTTCTTTAGGGCATCCTCCCTTTCAAATTTGGAGACAGCAAGCAGAACCTCCTCTTGCTCCATTGTGTTTGAAAGTGGCAGACAGACACTCCCTTTAACATAGGACATTTCACTCGTTGTTGCCCAAAGGCGACAGACATAATCTCACCTTAACCCGGGACACTTTACACTTCCTGTAGTCATAGGCGGCAGACAAAACCTCCCCTACCCGAAGACACTTTTCTCTTAATGCGCCTGTAGGCAACGGACAGACCTTCCCTTACCTAGAGACTCTTTCATTTTTCTGTGCCCGTAGGCTGCAGACAGAATCTCCACTTAACTTAGGGACGTTTCTCTCACTGCTTGGCCCTTTAGTGGAGGATGAAACCTCCCCTACTAGGGGCCGCTTCCCACATTGTGTTCCTATTGTAGAACACCCTCGAATTAGCTAAGAATGTCTTTTGAACGGACAAAAACGGACTTAGAACGACCCCAAAAACTCCTTCGGAAGATTGGATGAAAATCAGAATGTATAGAGGAAAGCATGCGGGCATACGGCAGAAAAGGGGTATGTGCGCACGTACTTACACCATGTATCACATTATGATTCAACCGAATTTTGTGGTCAGTGCGTCTGACGAGTGCGGTGACGCCGTACGTATGTCGCGTGATGTGCACGTCTGCTATGCATCACGTGCTCGACGGCACAATCCTGCAGCCCATGACATGTGGACAGCCACAATCGCATGGTGCTGCACGTCGAGAGCTTGGCTCGGCTCATGTTAATATCATCTATTCCATATTTTCTTCAATATTTTATCGTTATTTCATTCAAATGCAATTCTAACTTCAAAACATGATAACATCTTATCCCAAAGTCAAAATCGCTCGTTCTTGGTACCTATAGACTCATATTGACGAGCCCTTTGAAACTAGACCCACATAGATAGGTTATTCTACATTTTTTAAGGGATCCCGCCTATGTGGCATGCTTCCTGAGGTCATAACTTTTGCTCCTGACTTCCATTTTGCGTGTTCTTTGAATCATTATGTTTGTTACTCGAGCTCTACTCATATACTGGGATTCTATCCCTTGAAACCTATTAAAATTTAATTAAAATTATATAATTACCCCTAACACTTCGGGTTAAGTGTAATTGAAACATGGGGTGTTACATAGAGAGAGAGATTTAAAAAAAGCCTATTTGCGACGCTCTTTACTAAGTGGCATAAATAACAACATTTATTAAAAAATAGTTTTATACTATTTGTGACATACATAAGGAGCATTGCAAATAGTATAAATAGTAGTGAAGCTTATGATTTAGTTTAGCAACTGTTCTATCTATTTGTGACGCTTCATATAAGCGTTGCAAATTGTATAAAATTATTTTTTTAATAAATTTTACTATTCTCAATAAAGAACGCCGCAAATAGTTGTAATAGTTGCAATGCTTCATTATAAGCGTCGCAACATTGCAACTGTAACAACTATTTACAATGCTCTTTACATAGAGCATAACAAATAGGCTTAATTTTTTTAAAATCCCTCTTCTCTCTCTCACCTCACTTATCCTCTCCTCTCTCTCTCTTCTCCCTTTGTCTCTTCACTCTCTCTCCCACTCTCTATCTCTTCTCTATATACCCTCTCTCTTTTCTCCCTCCCTCCCTCTCTCTCTTCACGTACTCTCTCTACCCTCTCTCCCACTCTCTATCACTTCTCTATCTACCATCTCTCTCTTCTCCCTCCCTCCCTCTCTCTCTCTACCCTCTCTTTGTTCACTCTCTCTTCTTCACTCTCTCCTCTCTCTTCTCTCTCTACCCTCTCTCTCCACTCTCTCTACCTCTCTCTTCTCCTCTCCTCTCTCTCTTCACTCTCTACCCCTCCTCTCTCTCTTCACTCTCTACCTCTCTCTCCTCTCCTCTCTCTCTTCACTCTCTCTCTACCCCTCTCCTCTCCTCTCCTCTCTCTCTTCACTCTCTCTCTACCTCTCTCTCTACTCTCCTCTCTCGCTCTATATCTCTCTACTACTTAGGTTAATAGCGACACAATTTCTCAAACGTTGCTAAAATATTTTATTTTATTAATTTTAAAATATAATATATAATAAAAAATTCCTAAAAATATAAATTATTTTCTTCACCTCTATCTATCATCTCCTCTCTCATCCTCTTTTCTCTCTCCTCTCTTATTTCTTTCTCTCTTCTCTCTCTCCCCTCATTCTCTCTTCTCATTCTCTCTACCCTCTCTCTTTTATATATATATTATATATTAAAATTAATTAAAAAATTAAAATAAAATATATTAGTAATGCACTGAAAAATGCATCACTAGTACCCTAGGTAGTAGCAACAACACTACTACCTAGGTTACTTGCAACGCAATTTCTCATTCTCTTCTCTCTCCCCTCATCTCTCTCTATCTATCTACTCTCACTCTCTCTTCTCTTCTCTTCTCTCCACTCTCTCTCCTCTCTCTTCACTAGAGCTCTCTTTACTCTCTTATCTTTCTCTCTTTTCAGTACTATTTCTCTTCTTTCTGTTCTCTCTACACTCCTCTCCCTCCTCTCTCTTTCTCTTACGTGCATGAACGTGAGCCCTAGCTCTTAAGAGGAGAGCTATAAAGTTGGAGAATTTTATTTTTTTCTTATTTATTTATTACATATAAAATAAATAAATATTAAATAAAATATATTACAATTACAAACTTTTTTAAAACATTAATATTTATTTATGATATATTATATATTTAAATAATAAATATTAATTTAAATAAAATAATAAAACTATGAGTGATGTTTTTTAAGCATTACTAATAGTCTTAATTTTTTTAATAATATTACCTTTTTTATTGCGATGCTGTTTTTTTAAGTGTTGCTAATGGTACAACTATTAAGGAGGCTTTTAAAAAAACATCATTATTAATACTATCTGCAATGCTTTTATAAACAAGTAGCAAATAGTTCAATTTTTTTTCTTTTTTTAATTTATAACTATTAACGACGCTTTCTTAAAAGCCTCTTAAATAGTAGTAATATTAGCGAGGGAAAATTATATAAATAATTCAAAAAAATTACCAAAATAGCGAAGAATGAAAAATATTTACCAAAATGATATTCATTTTGGCCATGTAGACACCAGGTTGCATGGCTTTTTTTAAAAAAAATAAGATTTCATTCTTGAGAAGGATAAAATCAGATTTTAAGTTGATTTTGTCTTTCTAGATAATTTTGTCCTTTACAAGAACGAAATCACCTGATTTCAGTTATTTTCGACTGAAGGTTTTAGTGCGCTAAGTGGATTTCATCCTTTACAAGGACGAAATCTACTTAAAGGAGATTTTGTCCTTCCTAAGGATGAAATCTTGGCCTTATTTCAGCTAAAATTGGAGTTTACACTAATTTCATCCTTGCAAATGATGAAATTAAATTATTATTATTTTTAAATTCATTAAACCCTGAAACAACCCTTATATAACCATCATATGTAACACACTAATATCCACACAACCCCTGGATCACATAAATATCCACACATCAAGTGATTAGAAAGACTATATAATATATAAATTAGATACAATGTTCTCAAAATGTTTAGTTTACAAAATAAGTAGATAACAAGTCTAATTAGCTCTACCTAGGGGTGTTAACGAGCCGAGCTGAGCCGAGTATTAGGCTATTTTGGCTCGAGCTCGAACTGCTGAAGCTCGGCTTGAACTCGGCTCGAAGCTCGAATAAACTCGAACCTTTCAGCTCAAGCTCGGCTCGATTTAGAAATCTAAAGCTCGGCTCGAGCTCGAGCTCGAACTTCAATAAATGAATCATAAGCCTTGGCTCGAACTGGGCTCGAACTAAAAAAATAAAAATAGTCTATATATAAATATAAAGTATATGAAGTATCACATATATTAATATACTTTTAGTATTAAATATTAATTAATATACTTCAACAAGTATTACGACTACACCGTGAATATTTGATTATAGTCACTATAAAAGAAGAAAACTATGACAAATAAGTTTTAGTTACATATGCTAAAAAAATGCAACATTATTATTTTTCTCTCTTTATGTACATATAATCACTAAAAAAGATGTAAAAAATAAAAAATTTATTTAGGCAACATTGTCATCTACTTTTTTGTGTTTTCTTTTCTTTACTTGCTTATAAATCACTAATAAAAAAGTTATTTTATAATCTTAGTATGCCTCTAAAAAATTCTGAAGTACATGTAAAAAGATATACATTTTGTAAGATGAGGATGGTCCCAATGCCATGCTTCAACTTTTAAAAGAATATCTAATTATTCTTTTCTAAACTAAGGTTGGTCCACAAATGTTATGCTTCTTTTAGAATTATTTTTAAGTATATTAGTGTGATATCATGTTGACCATCTATCATATACTTATAGTTTCATTTGGATTTTCAATTGAACTAATTTTAGTTCATCTTCAAGAATCAAATAGCCCTATTAATTTGGGACAAAAGGAGTATATTAGTGTTCGCGTCTCCAATATTTTTATTTTTATAAAATATATATCATATATAAAAATTATATATCCGTTATAATTTAACAAGGATATATATCATAAAAAATTTTTATGAGTTTAGACTCTCGTATGTCAGTATGAGCAAAGACATCATAGGCCATGAGATCGAGATCCAAATGCGCAAGAAGACATAAACTAATTTACCTCCCGAGTTATGTGTGTTCTTATATCGTAATATGATGATGTATGATATCTATACTCACATAGTCGTGAGTAAACCTTGACTCATATAAATGGGTCTCATATATCAATATGATACATAGTATTAGTATATAAATATGTGATTATATGTCATTTTATATATTCCATTCGTCTTAGATTAATAACTCAATTAAAATTTTCAAAATGAACTAATCAAATAGAGCTATTAATCTAAGAATGGAGAGAGTGTTATAAATACGTATTTAAATTAATAATTATGTTTATATAAAATATGTATATATATATTATTTATATATAATTTTAAAATTATATTCGAGTTCGAGCTCAAGCTCGAGGTCGATTCGAGTAGCATCGAGTTTGAGTTTTATTCGAGCCGAGCCGAGTCGAGCAGGGGTCAGCTCAAACTCGGCTTGAACTTATTCGAGCTCGAATCGAGTTCGAGTCGAGCCTGATTCGAGTCGAGTTTAACTCGAGCCGAGCCTAATCGAGTCGAGTTTGCTCACGAGCTAGCTCGGCTCATTTACAGCCCTAGCTCTACCTCTCCTACCCCTACGACCTCGACCTCAGCCTCGATTTCAACCCCAACACAGACAGTGCTCTACTAGCTCCTCCTAATCCTTCTGATCCTCCTGCTCTGCATAAGTAACAGATGGCTCACCCAAACACGCCTTTGGAGATAATGGGATAGGATCTACATGAGCTGCTTTCTGTCATTTAGTATATACTATTAGATTAATCGGTATCTCAACTGGCTGGGGATGAGGTAGATCTGGAGCAACTACAGATGATGAACAGGGGCGATCATGCGAAGTTAAACCTCATAAAAATAGAGGAGAACTAGGTACTACAGATGAAGATGGAATATCGGTGTAGGAAGCATGCCTCGACGGTGTCTGAGCTACCTCGTTGGTAGGATAATGTTCATGAATGTCTGTAATAACCGACTGAAGTAGTGGCAAGCTACGAAGTACATCCTCATGGTACCTAATGATCGACTAACATGATGCTAATAAGACCTCACTTGAAGTATAGGTGTTAACTACATCAGCCAAATATGTATATGTCTGCGCGGTAAACTAAGATATACAAAATAAAATAAAAATTATATAAAGAATAAATGACAAATAAAAAATTATTATGATATAATTAATTAAGATATACTTACCAAAGCTACCTCTGACGTGCCCCAAGGTTGTTAGGTCATCTCCTCTGAATTATTGCGTCTCTTCGTGTAATAAGAAGATATCACTTCATATATAGGCTACGAATATCACACAATGTTGTAGCCATCTCGCCTCGGATAATAGTGGCTCTCCTGTTATCCCATCGAGCAATAAATGTTGCATGATGTCCAACGCAGTTAGAAATATAGCAGCCTTGTCGAGTGATCCGATGGATAAATTCTACCGCATGAGGAGGAATTACTTGCTCTAAGTTAAATTGGAGCATCACAAGATCAGATATGTGCATCTCTACAATCTCAAAACATATGAGCGGTGTTCTAGATAGTCACACATGCTTTCACTCTGTACAAAGATGAGGTAACTCAGCCAACACTTCAGGCAAGTATGGCTGCCAAATGACTATTGTGGACTAGTATCATGATCAGTGACGAAGAGAGAGATGATGGCAAGATTAGTGACGGCAGAGGATTTGTTGCCGCCGACTAGTTGATTGAATGAAGGCAATGATTTTAGGAATCAATCGCTTTGATACCAATGTTGTGGACCGAGATCCACAATGGCTTGGCTAGCCGGTAACGGGAAGGGAGGGCGCAAGAAAGGGGGGAGGAGTGGCTTGGCCGCCAGACAGGGGAGAGAGGTAGGGGAGAAGAGGAGAGGATTAGATTAATTGATTCATTCCATAAATCCACTTAGGGCATAGCCCTTACATTTTAATAGATAATCCTAATGGGCTCACTAACAGGCACCTAAGGCCCAATAACATAATTAAAAGAAAACACTAATACCCTAATTAACCTATTTACCTAAATGCCCTTATTACATAATTACCAAATTAACCTAGCACGTGGCCCCAGTGGCAACCCCTAAGACATTCACAATATTTCACCCCGCTTCTGCATCACCTTATCTTTGAGGTGACCTAAAACTCTAAACATTGGGCCTACCATAGCTCCACTGTGAACAGCTGATCCGGAACCGTGGATGAGACATGCAGAATGATGGAGATAGTGGGTCACTACGCAAAAGCAGACGTGCAAAAGCCAGTACGAACATGAGGGGAGTGCAGTTAACTGAACCCAAGGGCAAGACATAGTTGTGGGTGGTGGAGACACAAGATGAGGGAGGCAGCAAAGCAAAGGAGTGGGCTCAGCTTGTTGGGTGTATGACGACGTGGAGTGCCTGCATAGGTCTCCAACAAGCGGGTCACCATAGGGACTACAGGGCGCCCTAAGACTACCGACAGAGGGCATCAGACAGTAGCAGTAATAGGATAAAATAAGTGTAGTAATCGACTAGAGATGATGGTGTAGGGTGAGCTATTGATCAATGTGATGCGGGCAGATGCATAGAGCAAGAACTAGGACCTGGCCTCCGGTGAGGCACCAAGTATGGGCTTTGTCTTATGATACTTGAAACTGGACCCAACCAGGCCTGTTTCATCTATAAGCAGCAATGTGCAAAGTGCATTTGAGGACTTGCAGCCAGTTCATGACCATACGGACAAGTAGGATGGGTGCGTGCATGACCCAAGCTAATGTGTGCATCAGCACAACATTTAGGCAGCCGACATAGAAGGGATAAACAAGGCTAAAATACGCAGGTGGACCTGTGGGAGAAGGGCCTAGTAGGTCCTATGAAGTGGGAGGCCCAATAGAAACCTTCAGACTCGTAGCTCATATTCTTTCTTAGGGAAAGCCGGATTAACACTATCCAAAAGCTCAGCACCAATAGAGGAGATCGCACGAGATATCTAGAGCCGTCATAGCCGAATTATCTAGTGCGAACACTCCGGCAAAATTTTTTGTAGAAAAGCCGCAGCAGAGACCGAAATCCTAGCAAAAAATCCATTCGGCTAGCAACCTGTGCTAGGGGATGCTTGTAGTGGAGATGGAGACTCATCATCGGCCTGCAACAGCGGCGAAGGCAGGGCAACTTGCCCAAGATCAAGGCCATTGTAGACAAGCCAAGGCAGCGACAACTGCCTATACATCCCGTTCCTGGCAACAGAGCAGTGGATCCTAGCGATGGAGGCATGTTGATGCCAAAACCTGTCATGGAATCGCCGAAGTCAAGGCTTTGCTTGAGGGTTCTGTGTAGACAAAATGGGCACGAATCTGATGGGGATGCCACTGGTCGAAGGCTACACATCCAGTTCTCCCATAAAGTCACGACCTTTGCTCCAGTGTCGATGCAATCGCCAAAAAAGCCATGGATGCAGGGGAATGGACCAGCAGGGATCACAGGGGAGATGCAATTGGCTGGGAGGAAGACCATGGCAGGGATGCCAGCGGAGGCGCAGTAGGCAGAGATGGTGGTGGAGGTGTCTCCGTTGGAGGCGCAGCCAACCCCGGCAACGGGGCATCCCATCTTGCCTAAGCGGTTGACCTGGCTGACGAGGACGGTCATGCCGAGGTCCTTGAAGCTGCCGGTGTGGCTGATGCCGCAATGCTTTACCCAGAGATTGTTCATCTGGAGCTCCTCCTTGCCGAAGCGCTCAGCCCAAAAGAGATTGGAGGTGCCCTCGAAGGCAGAGACAATATGATTGTTGTTGATTTCCGGGAGGACCCACTCCTTGCTCCACACGCCAGAGCCGTAGGACCATGTGGTGTTGCCGATGCGGAAGTTGGAGAAGGGGTTCCAATAGTGTTGTACGTCGAGGAGATCACCAAAGCAGCTGTGGTAGATGATGTCTTCGAGGGAGTAGGACTCATTGGAGGCAGTGGAGTCCCTGCTGAAGGGGGCGGGGACGTACTTAGCTGAGAAGCATGGAGTGGAGCTGCGATGCCTACCCATCCTCTGCCACCTCCGCCATTGAGTGGTGAATGATCAGCGCCTGGCTGAACATTAGGCAACAGCGGTAGAGGATCTGGCGGCTTTGGCAAGTGTGGTAGCCAAGGATTGGCTCCGATACCATTGTTGTGGACAGGTGTCCACAATTGCTTAGCTAACCGATAACAAGAAGGGAGCAGCATAGGAAGGCCGGGAAAGGGGGGAGGAGCGGCATGGTCACCGGACAGGGGAGAAGAGAGGATTAGACACAAATTGATTCATTCCATGAATCCACTTAAGGTGTAGCCCTTACATTTAAATAGATAATCCTAATATGCTCACTAATAGGTACCTAAGGCTCAATAACATAATTAAAAGAAAGGACTAATACCCTAATTAACTTATTTACCTAAATACCCTCATTATATAATTACCTAATTACCTAGCACGTGGCCCCAGTGGCAGCCCCTAAGGCGTTCACAACAATGACCTACATAATTTATAAGTATAATTAGTTTTTAATAACCTTACATAGCTTATATTCCTTATAATAAATACGACAATGAAATGTAATTACCTGCAAAAGGAGTTGCTAGTCTAACTCTCTTCTATACAATCACAGAACATGTGGATTTTTGGTTTATCTTTCAAATATTCAACCATAAGGAGTCAAATTTAACACATAAATTCAACACATCCACGTAAAACTATCTTAAAAATATAATATATATATATATACCTAGCTCCTAATAGAGCACCTTTTACTACGTGCCCCATCTCAATAGTTGGTTGGCTGACATGTAAATACTCCTATTCATCTCAATAGTTGGTCGGCCGACATGTAAATGCTCCAATGGCCATAGCTGTATCACAAAATATCATAAAAGAATTATTAAAAATGTAAAAAAATTATACCTGTAGAAAATACTAACTTCAAATTATACTATCAGTTACACATCATACGCGTGACTCGTGTCTAACACACATAAGACGCACGTCAATCCTGTTCCCTTATAAATACTCATCAATTTTCTGATTCAATTTATTCAGAAACTACTTTTCTTTGTTTCTTACTCATTTTAAGTCTGATTTAAGTCGTTTAAAAGGCATTTCTACCTAAATCAAGTGTACTAGACATCATGGCAAGGTTATTTTTTTGTTTTGAGATTTCTACAGCCTAGAAATCTGCTATTAATTTCGGACTACTCAGAGTATCATTTATTTTCTCGCTCGAAAATCAAGGTAGGGGCTTTTATCCTCTCTTAAGATAAATACTTACATTGGTTGTTTTTTAAAGTTTATATATAATTCTAGTTAAATATTTGAGTAATTTTCGTATACGCCTCTTAGATTGCCTCATATATTTGTTTTAACGAGGATTTATCTTTTAAATTATACTTTATGATATATGCAATATAAAAAAAGTTTAGCTTCGTCATTATTTTAATTATACGTGAGTATGGTGAGATTGAAAGATAGTTTTATAGAACTAGTATTTTATCAAAATAATTTTAGAAATACATACAATCATGACGACCTAATTACTGAGATGAGATAGAGAAGGGGTAACTGTTTCATTAGAATGAGCGATCAACCCTTCCTTTATAATCGTTATCAGTAATACGAGCATGACTAGTAAAGGCAAGGCTGAGATTTCAAAAAGTTATTCTTTGTGAAAGATTGTTCCCATTTGAGTCAAGAAATATAAGAGATTTAATAATTTGGAGCTCAGATTGGTAGACATACTGATAGAGTTCCATAATTGAGAGTACACAGTACAATCCAGTTTGGAATTGAATGCACAATACATATATTAGCATGGTGAGCTCCTAATGAAGGATAAGACCCGTAATTCGCCCCTAACGAATGGTAACTATCAATACTATGCACTCAAGGGTAGACAGTATCATGAGAAAACTCTCTGCTCTCTAGATCTCGGTGCCCCATTAGCACAGGTGGCTCTTCCCTCTACAAGCACAGAGTATTTTAAGGATAATTTATAGAGTAAGAAGTCGTTGCTTTGTAACCGTAGCAAATTTTTTATAATATAATAAGTATCTAGGACACTAGTAATAAGCCATGAGAGCTTACAAAGCCTAGAAGTATCTTTGATACGTAAGAAAAAGCCATGTGAAAGTTTTTTGGTGAGAGACACACCCAAACGGCTTCTTCGAAAAGTGTTATTTGTTTACCTGATTATGTGATTTACAAACTATCAGATGTTATATTTATATATAATAGGATAAGTACTCCTACTGAGTATTTTAAAATACTCACCACCCCCCAAACCTTGCAAGGCCCAGTGTAAAATAGATGTGGATAAAAGAGTATAATAAAGACACTTTTGGGAGCTTCAAATAATGACTAAGGAGTCTACAATTGCATAAGTAGTTTCCTAAGCACAATTTTATCTTTTGGCTTGAGAAGATTTGTTCATGTCTTTACTTATGTGTCAAGCTCTGGTTATACTTTTTAATTCTTTACATGTTTTATAAAATTTTGGGCCGTGAGACCTTAAGACAAGTCAAACCTCCAAGTTCACTCCAAATTAATTATCTAGTGTCTTTGTTGATTTTAATTTTCTAATTTAGACTATTAATACATGAATAAATGAGTAAAGTTTCACAAAAATTAGTTCTAGATCTCATAAGATATAATATATAATTTCTCTAATAAAAGTTTCAAGTAATTGTACATAAAAATAGCAAAAATAACATATTTTATAGAAAAAGTTAAAACTTGAGAGACATAAAATCTATACATAATGTGTAACATATGCATGTATATATTTAAAAAAATAATATACTTAATGTGTATTTAAGTTTTGATCGAGTTTTGAGTCAAGCTGAGCCAAATTGAATATAAGTATGTTTGGGCTTGGCTTGACAATTTTAAGTTTGAGCTTGAATGCAAGTCGAACCGAGTCGAACTCGAACTGAGTCAAGCTTTCAAACTTACTTTAACACCCCTAGCCATCGCTAATGCTCATATTTTTTTAAAGTTATGCAAAATTACTTCATAAAGTTGCATATTCAACATAAGAACTCACAAAAGGTATAAACTCCTAAACTTCTTATATAGAAACATTCACTCACAAAAAGAACATATAACCATAATCTTAGTTATGTCAAAAGGATAACGCCATACTCAAAACCGACCTGGTCCCTCACAGACCTTGAAAGTTGAGATATAGGAACAAGGATGTCATAACCAGGCTCCAAAGGAGCACTTTTCTGGAAAGTACTTGACTGAGATGGTTTTGAAGGATAAGAAGGAAATTTATCATTCTTAAGACGTGGCGGAAGGGGGACCCCCTCTGAAGATTTCCCTGTCCGGCATCTGTATATATAGAACAATATCATTAATGAGATGAGCTTTTCCATCAGTCATTATCCTGGTCAAAACCTTATCACAAATTCTTTTTTTTCCTTTGATGACAAAGGCACCAACAGGCAAGCAAAGATCACAACATCAACTAGCCAAACATCATACAATCACAACAAACAAGGCAAGATCACAACATCAACTAGCCAAACATCATACAATCACAACAAACAAGGCAACACAAACGCCCAGATGGCACAAACCTAATAAACCAACCACGAAGCTAGACCTCAAACTCTAAATTTGTAAGAACATATGAGAAGGTTGGCCAAATGCCAATTAGATAACTGGGCCCCTAGACCACATGATGGTGGCACGAGCACAAAGGAAGGACACCAGGGGAGGGCCTCAACAACACATACACAATCCCTGAATGCCCCTGGTCGAAGAAAGCCACTGCCACCTCGAGCAGATAAACCATTATCACCTCGAATAGACAAACCACTGTTATCCCGGACATATGAACCATAGCCACCATGAGCAAAGAAACTGTTGTCACCACAGACGGACCACATGTGCCTCAACAGCAAAAAGAGTACACGCGTACCATTGCGTAAGCCATCGGCCATTGAACCCTTGGACCTCTACCCATCTGCTAGAGCACATGGGGCACACCCAATAAGAACAGAGACCGGCAAAAACTCTCAGGATATGCTGGAACCCTAACACCAAAAGCTAACCAACAAAATTTTGAAAAAGTAAACATAACTAAGTAAGGCCCCATGCCAACGACCATGAATGGAGAAGCAATTAGAAAACAGGGAGGGAGGCTGAAAAAATGGAAGGGCATGTGTGGGGGAACCGGAGGTATGGGGAGGGAGGGGATGGGGAGGAGAAAGAGGAGGAAGGTAGGTGGAGGAGGAAAGAGTCTGAACCAAACGATACAAAACCAAATGATTAGAGGAAAAGAAAAAAATAGTAATCAAACCCTAATAGTTTAACCTCCACTGTTGCCTTATACTGTGAAGGTATGTTCATCAACGCTGCAAGAGCAAATGCCACTTACTTCTTAAAGGGATGTTTCTTAACATAATATATGTAAAATTCACGACCAGTCTGACAACCATGGTTTATACTAATAATCATTCACCATACATGGTCCAATCCCCACAAAGGAGGGATACGGCATAGATAATCATCATTTACTAAATTGTAAGAAATAAAGACTTGTACTATATAGCATAGAGTTGCTCCTAGTCTTAATAAAGAAGATACTATAATTCATATTCTTAGTAAAGTGATCAATAAAATAATTATTGATTGATGAAAAAATAGCAATAATTAACAACAAAGCTCATTCTAATTAATGAAAAAGAATAAGAAAATAACCTGACCACATCATTCTTCTTGTTCAAATTAACACTAATTTCAATTCTACCTAGAAATTGTCAAATGCTCGAGAAGGGATGTTATCATCAGACTCCCTCATCATGTCCCATGGACCATCCTCAACTCCAACTAAAACATTTGAAAATGTTTACTGGCTATGGGAAACAAGCATGTGTAAATGGCCATGTAGAGCTATGACACAAATAGACAGATCTTCAAATTACCAACCAAAAGCCCAAAACAGGCACATGGGTTCAACAAAAGTTACCTTGCTCTCACAATTGCATCATAATATCTCTCTCTTGGGAGCTTAAATGCCCATGTGGTGTATCAACACTTCTTGTGGCCTGATCTAGAAGAAAACTCACCCAGCCATTAATTTAACAATACATTCACCCTAAGATGACAAATAATAAATATAATCTCTTTTTATAAAAGGATGATATACATAATAAATATACAATTACTAAGAAGTTTTGGTGTTAGAGAATTTAATGAGCCTTTTGTAGTGACTCACGAAAAAAAAACAGTTCGATCAAAGACATAAATACCTGTCCATCGGCGATTATCAACAGAACATGGTAGAAACCCATTAAGCAAATTACATTAAACAAGAAGCATACTAGACATCCATTAAGCAATTTACATAAAACAAAAAGCATACTAGACACTCATTAAGCAATTAACATAAAACAAAGATCTACAAAATTTTGCAAAGCATTCATTTCACAAGGTACCTGTCCACTCGTTGCTCTTTGTGAAATCAATACCAACAATGAGATTGGAAGACTCCAAACCAGATCTTGCAAGTTCATCCCTAACCTATAAAACATGGAGCAAAAAATTAACTTTCCACTGATTATGCAAGCAAGAAACAATCTTTGCAAACTTTCGAACATCATCATTAGAAGATATCTCAGGCCAAAATCAACCACAACCCAATGAACGCAATTAAACCCTTATGACCTAAACTTTTACTGCAAATCCTAATCTAGAATTCCCTTATCACAGTCAATAATTGAACCCAATAAAAAAACAAACAAAGAAAAATGAGAACCCAGATCACCTGGTCCAATGACGTGAAGTTGTCATCAATCCTGGAGTACCTCATCTTCACCTGCTCCGGCGTCAAGGCGCTCGGAGGCGGAAAATGCTGAGGCGCGGGTGCCCATAACCCGCATTGGACGGATAGTGATCTTGGCTGTACCCATAGTCCTGCCCCCACGACGGGGTCGAGCGGGACGAGCTCGAGTAGCCCCTGCTAATCCTCTTGGAACTCCCCCCACCCATCTGCGGCAGACCCAGTTGTCCCAACCCACCCACAACCACAAATCCATTAAAGAACTAAAAGATTGCATTTCGTACTTCTGGGCTCCTGGAGAGCTCTAGCAAGTGCAGGCCAGTACCGAAGAAGCCTGATGGGGAAGGACTCTTATGGATTGGACCGAAGAAGCGAGGAAACCGGGGGTCTTTGCGCGGGAGCGGTAAATGTGGTGGGGGAGAGGGGATCGAAAATATGGGCCTGTTACGGGTCCGGGGAAAAATGGTAGGAAAATTTTTTTTACCTGCGAACGACTTTACACTAGTTAGAAGTTCTAGAAATTAAAAAAAAAGGGCTTTGGCGCTAACTATAAAAAAAGGGCTAATTTGATATTAAATTTAAATTTAATATTTAGATAAAAATGCCCTGTAAATCATTTGCTCCGCTCTCAAATTAACAAGATGATGAAGATACTCTGAACATGACCAGACAATGCTCTATGTTGTTGTCGTCCTCAGAATCAAGCAGAAAGCAACTCTAAATATTGTTGTCATCACGCCTTGGAACATCCTCATCCTTGAACACCCACTTCGATTTTATTGAATCTATGGAGCCCAATCCGCCATTCTCCCTTTGAGAGCCCTCCTCTGTCATTATCCAAATACCCTAAAACAAACCAACTAAATTATACCAGTAAGAACCAAAACTCTTATTTTATCAAAAAAGACAACAAAGTGGCATGCAACGGAGAAAATTGAAAATAAAGGTTAAATATTAAAACATACAAATTCGCCAAAATCCATTCACTTATGGATTGTTCTAGTGCTTAGACCTTTAGGTAATTTACTCGGTCTTGTATTATTTGAAATTTATCGGTAGAAACTATAAATGTTTACTCACTTTGTTATATACAAGGAGAGTAAATTATTTTTTTTATATATAATAAAGTGAATAAATATTTACTATCTCTATTATATATGCCAACTCCTCTCATACTTACCCTACATTGCCCTGACCCCGATTGGCAGAGTAGCTAGGCCCCATTGTCCACCTCCAATAGGGCCACATCTTGACCCTCGTTATCTCCTCCCCATGCCTGGCTCGGGAAGTCATATGGACCCAAGACCAAGTCTTCATAACCTGGCCCCATACTCTCACTGTCCACCATCTTTCATTTGACTGCCCCCAACATCACCTTCTCCCCCTCTAGTCCCTGTTGGCAGTAGGCTTGTTAAATTAGCATCTCGAAGCTCCTCAACACCAAACAAGTGGCTATCCACTATGATTTCTTCCCCAGGTGGGGTTGGATAAATTCAGTCACCCATCTGACCCAGCGATTGGACTAGAACTTGAGAAATATGAGGACCTTGTGCGACGAGATAAAAAAGGAACATGAGGTAACGAGTCTTGACAATAGAGGAGATATCGGAGAAGAAAGGAAGAAAAAAACTTGGTACTAGAGGAGACATCAGAGAAAAAAGGAGAGTTGGAGAAAAAAACTCGCGAGCAATGGAGGAGACATTGGAGAAGAAAGGAAAAATAAAGTAGAGGGGTAAATTTGTCCAAAAATATAAATGATGTAGACTTTATAAATAATTTATAAAGTTGTCAGACCTCCCATCACGTAAAGTCTCCTAACGAGAGTAGACGTCATTTTTTTCTAAAAAAAATTAAAAAAACTTAGTTTCTGAACACGAGAAAAAAGGTGGAAAAGAAAATTTATTTTCCGAACCCCCCACCCTTTGACTATGTGGAGTCTAGAAATAGCGCCCATCACCTAGTACATCTCTCTTTGATCTTCTTTTTTATTTGTTTGGGGATTTGTCTTTGTCGTCCTCCTCAACCTTCTCTTGATCTCCCTCTCTGATCTTTTCTCGATCTCCCTTTTTGATCTCTCTTTGATTTTTTGGTGTTTGAGGGGCAAGGCTGGCAGATCAATCAACCTACTTCCGTCGTCCTCTTTTGCTCCTCAAGTTTGCTGGTAAAATCCAGCATCACCATCGAGCTTCTTCAAGCTTCACTCTTCCCTCTGTTATCATCATTTGAGTTTGTCCCGTTCTGTCAATTCATCTGTATGTACATTGGCTAGCATAAATCGACTTTTTTCTTTTGTCATCATAAGTTGTAATGATGAGCATGAATTCACGACTGGATCATCAATGCTTACATTTTGGATATTTGTCTAGGGTTATAGGATATATTGTAAATTTTATTATATATGTTTGAGGTTTAGGGTATGGTAAGGAAGAATTGAGGTGGTTTTGGAAGGATGGGAGGAGGGGTGGTGGTTAGGGCTACCAATGGTGCCAGTACTGTCTGTACTGTATTGCTAAGAAGTTAAATTTATTCAACTAGTAAATAAGAGGATAATTTTATCCAACCATTATCTAAATGGAAGATAATAGAAAAAGTTATTTCATACCCGTTTATTGGTTACCCGTTTATCATATTTAAAAATTGTAAATAGATTATACTCATTAGTTTAAAGTGGTTTAATTTCAAAAAAGATTGGCTTATAGTCTTTTACAATAATTTTCATGTCATGATTCACCATTGTGATTTACTCAACAAAATAAGTCATCCAAATCTCATAACATTTATTAAATTAATTTAATTACTCACAATTGTTCATTGTAGTTGTAACAAGTTGCTACTTAGAAGATGATTTGCTCTTTCTAGCATTGCATATCCATTTGCAATTTTTTAGAATAAAAAATATTCATATGCAATGTATATTCTCTTAAACTCACTTCACTTCAATGTCTCCCATTTGGTTGCTTTGTCTAATTTATCTAGGGTTAAGGTTCATTTTTAATCATATGTAATGGAATCTTAATTAGGTACACAAACACTTTGTGCAAAATTCTTTTGCAACTCTTAGGTTAGTTTAGATTATGTTTTGATAACTCAAACTCATGAGTTATTTTATTTTTCATAATCAATCTAATAGAGTGTTTGTATATAGAAGGAAATAATTGGTAGATCTGGAATAGAATTGTTGAGCCAGCACTATTCTACTTGAGATTAGACTCAAGCTAGCTCAAATCAAAACTCAAACTTAGGCTAATAAAACCAAATTGTTGCTTGGCCCATCTCGAACTATCTTAATCTAAGTGTTAGATAGATTAACTTTGAATGAGTGGTGTAGGTGGTTTATTTTGAGATTATATATATATATATATATATATATATATATATATATATTGATTGGAATCATGATTATGTTACAAATCATGTTTGCATATGTTAGATTAGAAAATTGAAATAATTATTTACTTATTGAAATAGGTTAAAATGAACAATTTTTAAATGGCCAAAAAGGGTTTAAGTGATTTTTTTTTAAATATGGGGGAACTTTTAAATTTTTTTAGTTGATGATGTCATCATCTGAGTCAACCCAGGTTGACCCAGACCAACCACTAATCAGGGTTAAGGTTCGGGGCGGGTTTTAAAACATTGCTTTAAAGAAACACTAATGGATGATGTGCATTAGTACATGTGGTCTTATTGTTGCCTACTAGATGTCTTCGAAACACTTCGAGATTCTTCTAAAATAGGCAGTGGATGGATGCTTTGGAGTTGGACTAAGAATTATTAGAAAACAATAAGTTTTGTTAGGTATTTGCCTAATATATATGTCTATTTATGTTTCATATTTGATCCTCATAATTTATTTACAATAATTATAACCAACAGTAGTAATAATGTACTTAAGTCTTTAACCTCAATAATATATGATTTAGTGAATAAAACATGTTTATTATGGCCTTTTTTAGAATATTTAAAAAAGTGGAATGAAAAATGGTTATCCAATTAACCTGCCAATTATTAGTGGATGAAATGATTATGGAAGTACTTATACCATTTACTTAACAGCATTGTTATAGATAATGATTTAGAAAACTGTTATAGTAATGGAATAGCTTATATCGTAATTATATTGTTCCATTAGAAACCCTAGTAGTGGTAGTCTCGATCTCACTTATGGAGTCCAACTGGGTCTATATTCTTCTTACAAAACTTTTTCCTCTCCCTTGTCCTCTTGCCTACACAGATGAAGAGATGATATTTTTGCACAAGACAAAGATGGGTCTTCTTCTATAAGGTCCCTGATTTTTTTATGATTTTTTGTGATTTTCCTGCTATTTTTCTAGTCATTTTCGGTAGGAAAATGTGACGCTATGGCGTATTTGTATTTATATATTTTTACCCCGTACTTATACCCGTAGAGTCGGGTGTGGGGCTTAGTCGCAGGTTGCGGGCCTCACTGCATGCTTATGGCGTGAATTTTGGAGATACAATACATAACCGGTGGGTGAACGCATGTTAGGGATGTAGATGTAAAAATTTTAAAAAATGAATAGTGAAATTACGGCTTTTGAAGCTGGAGTCCAGTAAGTTTTCCAGAAACTTACAGAAAGAAAAAAAAAGACGTTCTGAGAGGAGAAGAGAAAACCCAAGCCCATTTCCGGTTGCTCCGTTCTCTCTCCTCTGTCATTAGATTCCGGCAGTTCTTGTCAGGATCTGCTTTGCCTCACTGCCACAAGTCCGTAGACACCAACTATGACCGCCGCCACGACCTCTCGCTCCTCCACAAGGTACCGAACCTTTTTTCAGGTTTTTCTCTCCTTCAATCCCGTTTTTGAACTATGGGTGTACGATTTTAACATCGTTTGCAGCCGCCTTCAACTAGACTTATGCTTAGTTGGCCTCTAGGAACCCATAGGCGCTGGCTAGAGCCGCCGCCATGCTTTCTTTGCTTTGTGGTGAGCTATCGGCATTTTGGTCGGGTTTTGTTTCTACTATTCCATCTCACTGTCCGTGGGATTTTTTGGACGCCGGTGTGTTTCCTGTCATCGTCTGGTCACCGGTAGGACTCCGTCCAGCCTACCATGACCCGGTGTCAGTAGGGGTTTGCCGTTTCCGACCCCGCCTCACCCCTATTGCCTTGCTCCACCCGATTAGACGCTTTGGGTGCATCGCGGGTCATTGGCATCGGCGAGCCGTGGGCCATTTGGTCATCGTGGGCTCTGCCCTGATTGGCCCGATTATACACGCCGCCCGAAATGGGTAGCTTGTCATTGCCCTATACCGTGCGAAATGCACAGCCGCCTGCACCATGGGTATTGGTTGTGGGTGGCTATCAACGATGTCGCCGCTTTGATTGGCCATAGCTAGGGCCTTAGCCCTGTTGGCCTTTTGTGGGCCTTGGGTAGCCTCCTTTCAGCCCTCTCCCCCGCCCCTTTGGGTCACATGTGCATGTGGCCACGTGTGTACTTTGGGTTTAGGAGTCACATTCGCGCCGCCTGATTATCGGTTGGCTTTGCCACCAAGTGGAGTTGACACATAGCCCTCCTCCACCTCTCCTCTATCCTTGAGCGTTGCCCCACGCTCTCCGCCCATATGTGGGCCTATGTTGACCAAAATCATCACCGTTGGGTGTTGTCCACAGCCGATTTCGACGTCTTGTGGCCGGCTGAGCACGTCTTAGCCACCGGCCGATCTTCAGTGAGTACACCATCGACTTCTGGTCGCACCGCCACTTCTGTTGGCACGATATTTCTCCCAGCCGCCCTAGTGTGCCGCCGTGGATCTTGGGTTTTGCCGCATTGACTTCTGACACCTTGTTTGGCCGTGATTGTTTCCAGCACTTCCTAAAATCCTCGGGACAGCAGCTCTCAGCCAGGCAACGGTTTTGACTGCCAACTCCTCCGCCAATGTCGCCACCGTTGTGTACTCGCCATCAAATGTCATGATTACGAGGTAGGGGAGCTTTGAACTCGTAATTTCATGATAGCATGCTTGAATGAGTAGTAGCATACTAGAATTGCACGATGTGCATATAAGCATGATTATATGATATGTTTATATACATATGGCATGCACATGAGCTGTAAGTGTGGTTGATGTATGTGTAATATGGGTGCTAAGTATGGTTGATATGTATGAGATGTATGCACGTTTTATGGATGTGGATTATGTATGCGCTAGTGATGGCTAGTGAATATGTTAGTATGCTACGTATGTGTTATGCATGTGCTAGTGATGGCTAGCGTGCATGTTTGAAGTATGTTTGGATTATGCATGTGCTAGTGATGGCTAGCGTGCATGTTTAACGTATGTTTGGATTATGCATGTGCTAGTGATGGCTAGCGTGCATGTTTGAAGTATGTTTGGATTATGCATGTGCTAGTGATGGCTAGCATGCATGTTTGGAGTATGTATGGATTATGCATGTGCTAGTGATGGCTAGTGTGTATGTCTGACGTATGTATGCATGTGCTAATGATGGCTAGCGTGTATGTTTGATGTATGTATAAATGTGTATGTATGCACTAGTGATGGCTAGTGAGCATGTTTGTAAGCTACGTATGTACGACCGTATATATATGTTATACGTATGCGTGATAGATGTACATATGTATGATGACTATTTGACTATGCTATGGATATGAGTATGTGTCTGCGGGTAGAGGTATGGGCAATGGACAATAAGAGGTGACAGAGGCTTTGTCTAGATTTGGATATGGGTGTGTAAGCATATGACAAATGACAGAGGATATGAGTATGACGGGCAATGATTAGAATGGATCGGTTTGGGTTGGATTGTATGTTGGGCGATTGTCAGACAGTAAGAGTGTGCATAATTGTACAAGCATAACGTATAGATTATGAAGTGAAAAGTAAGTATAATAAGTGAGATATAAGTAAGAGGGTGACAACTAGGTTGGCTCTGAGGAGCTTCATTTGAGGATGTCGGTGTAAGATGTTTTGGCCTTAAGATGGATGGCGAAGTATGTAAGACTATAAGGGTTTGATGTACGATGAGTTTTGTCCATGATATGGACAGGTAAGTGAAGTCTGTTGCCTTGACGAACTAGGGTTTCGATTGGGCTCAACTTCGGTTTGATCAATCGAGGACTGTGAGTTTGTGTGGCATAATTGTACCGCATAATATACTTAATTCAAACTTGAATTATAAGCACAGCTAATGATAGTGTTGTGAGTTTGAGACCTAAGGGTTCAACGGATTAAGTTCCGTATTTGAGCTGGCCACTAATGAGTCGGCCGAGCATTTCTCATGTCTTTCCATGGTGTTTATCCTGCGAGATGTTGTCTGTGTGCTGTATAGAGCACCAGACGTCTGATGCTTTGCTGAGAGCGACATATATTTCTGATTTGGTCTGCGTGTTGTATAAGCCCAGACGTTTGATGTTCTATTGATAGCGATATACGTTTCTGACTTTGTCTGCGTATTGTATGAAGCCTAGATGTCTGATGCTCTGCTGAGAGCGACGTATGTTTTTGATTTGGTCTGTGTGCTGTATAAGCCCAGACGTTTGATGCTCTATTGAGAGCGTTGTATGATTCTGCCCAAGAGTGGCATTGTATACTTTCTGCCCAAGAGTGGCATGGCACTATAAGACCCATTATGGTGGGCAATTCTCTGGCACTATAAGACCCATTATGGTGGGTGATTCTATGGCACTATAAGACCCATTATGGTGGGCAACTATATGACCCCTTATGGGTGGGTGTTTATGTTTGTGTGCTCAGGTAAGTAGTATCATGGATCTACTCTTACCTGTTTGATCCAGTGCCCCATGAGCATTGGTGTGCCTTACCTTCGGAAACGTCCATGGCGTCTAGTCACTCCCCGGAGGTTAAGGTGTTGCCCTAGTGGCATTCTTTTCCATTTCGACGTTGGAGCTTATTAGTTGTAATGAGCTTCAGTGGTCGTTGATATGTGTACGATTATGAGTATGAGCATGACTGTAAGAGTATGTGGATGAGCTCGACTGTAAGAGTATGTGTATGAGTATGATTGTACGAGTAAGTAATACAAGTATGCGTATGTTGAATGAGTAAGCATATGGTGGTACGAGTAAGTTTGTAAGACCCTGAATAAGGGTGCTTGTGTAAGTTTAATTTGATGGCATGATTTTGGCACGATAGTGCATTTAGTATGATTTTGGCACGATGGTGCATTTGGTATGACTTTGGCACGATGGTGCATTTGGTATGATTGTATGCGTATGAGCATGATTATGTTATGTCTATCTGCTTCATGTTTGAGTTGCATAAATGCATGTATTTATGAACTTAGTGAGTTCACTGTGTTGGTTTTGCCCTACTGGGTATTTTCCGACTGAGTATGAAAATACTCATTACCCTATTTTTTAGCCCCGTTGTACGGGAGGTTTTGTAGGTTGTGCAGAGAGCTCTTGGAGATGGATGCTCATTTCAGCATTCCAGTTGACTCAGGTATATGTTTGACTCATTGCGAGTTTATTTGTGCCACGATCTGATGTATTGGGTGAGATGAGACATTAAGATGTTATTATTCTGGACTTTCATTTGGATTAGTCAGTGGACTGATATGGGACTTGCACTCAGGGATGCCTGGGAGGGATTTGTATTTAAAGTCTATGATCATAGCAATTTACTCGTACATGTGTTTTCGAGTAGCACCTGATGATATTTGCTTTGGCCGTACGATGTTTGACCGTATGATGAAAATATTTAGATGGAAAATGGATGTTTAGTGTTTTAAATTATAAACTGTTTTATCAGGTTTTGATTTCATCATTTTTCCTCCGATTTACAGACGTTATATTGCAAAAAATTTTCGTGAATTTTAAGGAAAATGTGTGAAAAATCTCGGGCATTACATCTTCTTGTTCTATTTCAATTCTTCTTGCCTTCCTAGTTCCTACTTGTCTATGGGAATGGAAAGGTGAAATTTTCATAAAGGAAAAATTTGGATATTCAGGATCAAAAAGGAGGATATGGCCATGGGTCTCCTTTTTTCCCTTAAACTTTGTCCATGAATGAAAAGTTGGGATCTTGTAGGAGAAAGAGCTTTGGGACTTTGATGATGAAAGAGGAGATGGGCCTGCTTTTTCTTCTTTAGCCTATAACCCATCATCCTTATATTGAGATGGGAAGCTGATTGAGCTTAGTGAGGAGACAGAAATATGACTATTTTGAGAGTCAAGAAGGAGAAGAAGATGGCTTTTCTCTCTCAGTTTTTTTTTCATATGACTTGCTTCCTCAATTACCAAGTTAGTGTCCTTTAATGCTCACAGTGTCTGGCCATTGGTGGGATGAATCCTCAAGGAAACTTTTCTAAATCCTTAGGCATTCTCTTATCCTAGAGTCTGCTGACTCTTACCACTTTCTATTACAAAAACAAAAAAAAACTTTACCACTTTCATTACTCTATAACTTGGCATGTTTCTAATTTGTTTTGTAGTATGATATTTTCACTTTATGAAAGTTTTATAGTGTTAACAATGGAAAATTTTTCAGTATTTCCCACAAATCAAACTGATTCTAAAAGTGATACTTTGTAATATATAAAGTCATCAGTTATTTCTTCCATAATTTTTTAAAAATTATTTATTGTTGCTTCAATGTACATTATATAACCAAACCAAAGACATTATAGGAACTGTTTACTTTATTGCATGGATCTATTGTTTCAATCCATTCAGTTGTCGGTTAAAAGGAGTATGTATGTTGTCTCTTACTTAGTTTAGGCGATTGTTATGCTCTACAAAACTTGTAGTGGTGTAAACATCTTTAAATCCTACTGCCTCCATTCAGGACCTACAACAAGTGTTTTTTTAATTTTTTTGAAATTCGTATTGTTCTAATGCTTTTTCTAAACATGGACAAGTGGATTTGTAAGAAAGCATTTTCACTCTTGAAATCTTGATACGGTGTGGAAGGGATCTTAGTGAATTCAAACTGTTACTAACGAAAAAAATTGATCATTGTTTCTAGTTATGTTGTTGCTTCAATGGCCATCTAATAAATAAAAGCCAAAACTATGCATCATTGTTGATCTGTATAATATATCAGCTTTAAACTATTTGTTCATCAACAAAAAAAATGAAACCAATGCTTTATACCAATCATCCAAAGTCTTATCTTTCCTTTGCATCACCTTTTCATTTGCCTTTTTTTTATTTGTTGTGCTTTATTTTGATAGAATAGGCAATGGTGAAAAAAAAACAATGAAAAATGGAACACTCAAGAGGATCAGACAATGCTTGATCTTTTAGTATAAGCAAAAATTAATGGGTTTAGAGTTGGAAATGCATGGGTATCTACTATGTGGCCGAGTGTTACAAAAGTTATAGAGAGGGCTAGGGTTGTGAAAATAGAAGACCATGTTATCAATCATTATAAAACTTGGAAAAAAAGTACAAACATGGGATGAAAAGCTATCAAAGAGTGGAATTGGGTGGGACTCAACTACTGTAAGAACCCTCATCTCTAAACCGGTTTTTGGTTTTCTTTAATTATCGGTTATTGTGAGATTAACACGTTTTCTTATTTATTTGGTGATTTCATGAATAAGTGGTGTTTGTGATGGTTTTAACCAAAATTAACTTTAAGATTTATAGTTTTAAGTGATTTTAAAACAAATGTGAATTTTTGGGATTTTTCTGAATTTTCACTATTTTTCCGAAAATTAGGGTTTTGGCAGGACCCCTGTGGGCCCCACCGTCGAAATTTTGGTTTTTAGATCAAATAAGCCTAGATATCTACTTAAGGTCATACAAAAATTTTTAGAATTTTCTTAGACTTAATTAGTGCTCAAATTTGCAAAATACTCACTTTTAGCCTACTTTTTCTATTTACACCCCATAACTTACCCATGCATACCCCAACCCTTACTATAAAAGGCCAAACCTGAGTCATTTCCATTTTTGGGAATAGGCTAAGGAGGAGAGGTCAGGCCTAATCCTCAATTAGGCCCGGATTAGAAGGTGTTTAAGGTAAGTCTACTCTAATTAAGCATTAAACCCTAGCTTTCTTCTTAATCTCTTCTAAATCTACCATTTCCCCTTTGTTTCAATTCGTTTTTGGACATCAAAAACTACTGATTTGTGTTTTACTATAAACCCTAGCTTTCAAAATTCGATTTTTATGTTCAACAAGCCCTAGATCTAAGTTTTAATTAGGGATTTCTTTGGTAAATCGATTTTTAATGGAGTTTAATTCAAACTCTATGTTTTTGTAAGGTTTACAAGAAGGGTGACCCTTAAATCCGAGCTTAATTAAGTGATAAGGTAATGGATCTTCAAAATTTTAGTTTATCCATGGTAAAACTCTTGATTTTTGGCTTATTTCGAATGGAGTTATTTGATTTGGTGTGTTAATGGCATGATTAGAAAATGAAATTCTTTAATCCCGATTTTTTAGGGTTTTGCATTATTATAATATGGGTTAACATCTGGAAGTCATGAAGGACTTTTGATGATAATTAGGGTGTTAGATGTGGATTTGAAGTGTTATTAATGGTGTCTCGGTTTGAAATTGCGAAAGGAAGAAGATGACCAGTTCTACCTTGTTGGCGTTCGAACGGCCTTCTGGGCATTCGAACGGCAACACTATTGGATCGACAAATTTTCAGTTCAACCGATCGAACGGCCAGCTTGGCGTTTGAACGGCCAAACTGTAAATTTGAATTTTTCTCGTTTAGCCGATTGAACGGCCTGAAGGGCGTTCGAATGGCTACACAGCAGAACTCTATGTTATTCACATGATGTTTATTTCGATGGTTCCACTTTAACTTGCCAATTTTATATGAATGTGGAATGTTTTGAGCTATATTATGCTACTGGAAAGGCATGCTATTGAGGTTATGGAGTTAAGATATATGCTTAGAGATTTGTGGAATGACTTATGGTTTGTGGCATGATGTTGGAATTGTCATCTTGAAATTATGAATGGTTGGTTCCTCATGGTTAAGCACATTTTCAGTAGGACTACAACCTATTATTGGACTGATTTGTCATGATAGAATGTGGTTAGTTGATGTGTGGATGTTGGTGAATGTCATGACTCAAGGATGAAATGAATGATCTTATATGTGTGTAGCCTTTATGGTTGAGTTTGATTTGAATTATGATTTCAACGTTTCTTCTCTTATGATTTCCGCTGGAATTCATGTTTAGATGGTAATTCACATGTGTAGTGTGGTAGTGAGTTTAATTTCAATCATGTTGACATGCATTGTGTGAAATGCTTCTACTAGTTACACACACATGTGGGGGTTAAATGATGATGTTGAAGCTTGATATTATGATTATGAATGATGCATTAGGGGCTGATGAGAGCACTTATCATGGATTAGGATTCATGTATGTCGTGCCTACGTATGTACCATGCTGCATGCATCATGAAAATGGATTTCCAATTGAGGCTTCATCGAGGTTAATCGAATTTGACCAATTGGATGCAATGTGGTGAAATTGTGTGCCGGATTGATCGGTCGTGGATTAATCGAAAGTTGATTGGTCCGAAAGGACATGTTTTGATTTGAGCTCCTGTGTGGAACATGCGCACTCCCCGGGTTGAGTCTAGTTAAATAGAATTATGTGGGGACTAGTTGTGTACTTGTCTTGCGGATTGTGAGAATGTTATTATGAGTGTCATCTGGACCCTGAGAATCCAGTGTGGTATGTCGTGTGCCCCCGCTACCACGTGTTCTAGGGTTCTCTATGTGAGAACTCGGGCTCTTCCCTCCGCAGGAGATGTCCCTAGGCGAACACCTCTGCTCTAGATTCTCTGTGTGAGAATGGGACATCCTTAGCCAGGATCGTCTAGGGTGAGCAAATTTTTAGGGATTGACAACCCCGATCTTTCTTGAATTCTTGTGTAGAATTTTGGACCATGACACGCCTTCGTGGCCTTGTCTATGTCCCATCCGTGTGACACAAAGTTGTGATTACTCATTTATGGAGGTTGATTATGATATAATGCATGTGGGAATATGTATGTTAGAGATACATCAATGCAGGTTGATTTTGATATAATGCATGATGGAATATGTATGTTAGAGATACATTCATGCAGGTTGATTATGGTATGATGCATGATGGAATATGTATGTTAGAGATACATTCATGCAGGTTGATTATGATATGATGCATGATGGAATATGTATGTTAGAGATACATCCATGCAGGTTGATTTTGATATGATGCATGATGGGATATGTATGTCAGAGATACATTCATACAGGTTGATTTTGATGAGAATGAAATTATGTGGATTATGCACTATGATGCAGTTTTAGGTGATGTGTATGCGTGATCAGAAAATGATGCACCATGTAAATCTTTGATCTGAATGATCATATTGCTATGCTATCGTATTTTTGATGTTGATAGTGATATTCAAAACCATTGCTGAGTTTGTTAAACTCACCCCTCTTTCTTGTGTTTTGTTTTGGGGCTGCGTGGTGCGACACGCAGATGGACAGGATCTCCTCTTTGAGGAAAGGTCGGAGATGACTTGGATGTGATCGTGGAGATCGTTGTGTGACTAATTTCCTTTGGTTTTATGCTTTATGTTTAGAACCTTTGTGTAGGGTTCTTTGTTTTAGATTTATGTCACATTTTGCAGTTGTGTTTGCTTAAGACTTATTTTGAGCCGGTGTGAGCTATAGTTAATTAAGCATGTGGGTTTGAGATTTGTTGTTTACTTTGTGATAAGCAACACTCTTTCTTTCCTTTTATTTACTCTTGCTCAAAGGATTGTGCATACTCCGTAATTCTGTTAATCGCCCATGGTTAGGGTTAAGTCCTCCGCTAGATCATTTCTCAATTTCCCTTCGTCGCCCCCCCGCACTTGACCGGCCCTTGGACCGGGTTCGGCTCGGGTCAGGCATTGCCGGGGCGTGACAACTACTGAGAGAGTTACTCATGAGGAGTATCAATGGAGTTCTCATAACAATATGCTAGTTTTATTTAAAATATTTATGTAAATAATTAGTCCTAGAATTATGCTACTAAGATGTAGATTTTTTATTTGTACGTAGGAAGATGTGGTTTTTCGTAAATATCATGAGAGAGGATGCTCATTGTTTGGGAAGTTTTCTATTGTAATTAGTGATTCTACAACTACTGGGAGAACAACCATTGGAAGTAATGGTGATGAAAGTGATAATGCTTCTACCCCATTCATGGACACATCAACCTTACCTAATGATGAGAATGTGGAAGATAATCAGGCTCAATCAATTCAGTGAAGGCATGGAGAAGGTTCATCTTCACATAGATGCAAGAGAAGTAATGGAGCAATGCAGGAGGATACATATTTTGTGATTGTTGATGCATTAAGGGAGATGACATCTACTATGAAAATGTTTCTTGAAAGTGATCTCACACAAGTAGCAATGCGGGCTGTGCATGAGATACCTAATATGGATAAGAAGGAAAGATTTTAGACATTGGAATTTCTCAAGTCACCTAAAGCAAAGAAAAACTTCATTTTGTTAGATGCTGAAGGGAGAAGGAGGTGGCTTCATTGGTGCTTTGACAGATGCCCATAGTATGGTCTTTTTTGGATTGAACTAACTTTTACGAAGGAAGACAATGTTTGTTAAAGACTTATTAAATACTATCATGGTTGAATGTGGTTATGTGTACTCATTATTGAACACTTTGGTGATGTGGTTGGTTGGTTGAATGTGGTTGTGTGTACTCAAAATTAAATAATTTGTATTAAAAGTTTGTGTTGTTGGTTGTATGCTTATATTTCTATAGTTAATTGAGTTATTTTTTCAGTAATACAACTTTATAGAATTATGTAGTTAATTATGTTCCATGTTAATTTATAGGTGGATGGACATACGTGATTTTGACACGCAAAAAATGCTTCAATTGGCATTTAGTGTAGCATTGGTTACATTATGTCATTATTTTTATCATTTGAGGTTACCTCTTGCACATAAAAATTACATTTTTGGGGAGGGATGTACCTCTTATATTAGAAGGGCCTTACTGTTTAATATTAAATTGTTTAGGAATGTTTATAGGATGTACCCAACACCATTTAAGAAGTTGTGTCACACTTTGAAAGAAAAAATACTTTTAAAAGAGACTAGATATATTACTGTGGAGGAGCAAGTAGTTATAACATTAATAACTCTTGGTCAAGGACAACATTATAATGTGATAAGGGAGCGTTTTGCACATTCAACATAGATGGTGAGTACTTATTTTAACAATGTGTTAAATGCAATTTTAGCACTAAGTAAAGATTACGTGAAGGCGCCTACCTCTTCCCTCCATCCTAAAATTGGAGATGATGATAGATTCTTTCCAAACTATAAGGTAATAACTTATTTTTATTCTATTTTTAAATTTTAAATATTTATATAATCTTATAATGTTGATAACTAGCTTTATATAATTGCAGGATTGTGTTGGTGCATTGGATGGGACACATATTGATGTGCATATTATTGGTAAGATCAATTTAGATTTTGGTTGGTTGGGAGGATGCTGCAAATGATTCTACTATCTTAAAGACAGTTATTACAACACAAAGTAAAAGACGAAAATTAAAAGCCCTTCGAGATAATGAAATTGATAATTGCTTATGTGTCTTGTCCTATAGTAATTTATTTTCTCATTATTGTAATATTATCTTGAGTACATGTAAATATTTATTAGTAGATGCAGGGTTTGCAAATCTTCCTGGTTTTCTAGCTCCATATTGTAGAACCTGATATCATTTAAATGAGTTTGGCCCAAATCTACAACAAAATGTTGAAGAACTTTTCAACCTCTTTCATTCTTCATTGAGGACTACTATTGTGCATACATTTGAAGTATGGAAGAACCATTTTGAAATATTATCAGACAAAGGTCCTAAATTTCCATATGAGACACAAGCTAAAATTGTTGTAGCCATAGCTATTCTTCATAATTTCATTAGGAACATCCACCAGAGGTACCAAATTTAGAAGATTATTAGTCATGGCCAACTTGAATAGTGAAGGTGGGTCATTTCCATGATGGGCCTACTACGAATATGTGGAATTACAATGATATTTAGAAACTTATCAACAAGTGAAAGAATTTTATTTATATCAATGTAGATTTTGTTCTTGATTTTTATTTTGCCTATAATATTTCATGGAATAGAATTGTTGCAAAACAATAGTTTTATATGCTTACATGTGCATAATAATCAATGTGTATTTAGGTTAAAAACTGTGTTCAAGATGACCTATTGGTCATCAAATTCACATTTTGTTGAAAAAAAGGTGAACAAACCTAGGGTACATGAGAAAAAAAACATGAATTATCATTTGTTACACTTTTTTTAAACAAAATCAAATTAAAATAAATACATGGTAGGCCATTTTTTTACTCACAACCATGCAAGTGATTGCTGCAAGGGTACTCCTAACCAAACAAAAAATTAAGTGTTAATGACCTAAATATGATATTCCTTATCAAGGAGGTTATTTTTATTTAGTAATTTTTATAAAAATATACATCAATAAAATTTTCAAGGAAAATTTTCTAAATAAACCCCTAACCATGGAAATATTTATTTCTATGACAATTTATTTACTTGGAAATAAAATCTTCCTAGGAAGTTAATTTTCCTAGAATTTTTTTTCCAAAACCCCTAACAAGGCCTATGTGGGGCGGAAGGGGAGAGGGGGAGGGAAAATATTTGGACAAAAGGAAATTTATCATCTGCAATAGTAGGCTATTGCAAATAATTTAATATGGATGGGTAAAAAGATCAACCATCGTTGTTTGTGCAAGGAACATCAGTGACGACCTCTTATAGCCATCGCAGATGTGGAAAAATACTCCAAAAATAAATACGAATGGGATCATTAGCAACGGCTTCAATTAGCCATCACATATAATAGATAATAGCGATGACTAAATGCTTTAGCCATCGCAGATACTAACTATTAGCGATAGCTTTTTAAGCCATCATTGTTGACCTCATTTTTTGTAGAGACATCATGACTAGTATTCTTGATGTCATGATGGAGAAGACCGCCATATACAGCTAGAGAGGTGGTAGCCACTAGATTAATCCAAACATTGAGGCCTCCCATCACCGACGTTCTGAAATTCTCATAGTGGACAAAAGCACCCCCCCTCCCCCTCCACCTCAAGGCAAAGAGGTTAAGTCATCCCCCTCCTCTATGAGGATGAAGTGTCTCGCATCAAAACGAAGGACAAACCACCAATGCAACAGAAATCATCATACTCAATAAATTTTCATCTTCAGTATCTTCCTCCTTCCTTAATGTCTTCTACAAATGTTGTAATCAGTATAGTCATGTCATCAAATACACGATAATTTTTATAGTTGTGTCATCCAATACACGATAATCTGTATAGTCATGTTGTTGGTGGCTTTTAGTAGTTCTTTATGCACAAGTCAAGAGAAAGGATCGGATAATCCTTCCTTACAAGTGATAAATACGAACCTTTTTTTTATGTGTGAGATGACCTTCTCTTGATTTATCAAGACTACTATTTATATCTTTGACTTGGTATTCCCCCACTCTACTCTCTTTACACATTTTTCTTTTCTATTCTTATTTTTGTATTAATCAATTTCATTATTATTTTATTCATCTTTTTTTGACTTGGTCTTCCTGCTCTCTACTATCCCCCCCTTTTTTAAGCAATGAAGTAGAAATTAGTTCGGATGCTCGTTAGGATATGAGGCCCATGGATTCCTCCACATAATCAATTTGTATTTTTCTTTGAACTTTCTGTTCTTTGAAATTTATTTTTTTGTGTTTTAGCCATTTTAGTCTTTTGTGGCCAGACAATTTGATATTTAAAAGCGAAACTTAATGTGAGGCCCACGAGCCTCACTTAGCCTACTACTAATTCTAATTTGATGACTATTTTGATGTGAGACCTATGGGGTCTTACTTAGCCTTTTGTAATTTAAAATTAATGACTATTTTGATGTGAGACCTATAAGACCTTACTTAGCCTTCTACTAGTTTTAGTTTTATGGCTATTTTGATGTGAAATTTATGTGGTCTTAGTTAGCCTTTTACAATTTTGATTTGATTCTACTTTTTAAAATTGATATCCATTTTGATGTAACTAATTTTAACATGAGGCTTACAAGGCCTAACTTTGACATTTTAACTTTTATTGCTAACTTTAAATGTAGGGGAGGGGGGCTCATGAGGTCCTCACCCATTTTTTGTTAAAACTTTAGCCTATTCCAACATGTGTAGGATTGGATTTAACTCTTTTTTTTCCTTCTTTGTACTTTTTCCACTTTGGAGCAATTCAAACTCCAAAATATTGGACTTTGAGTTTTGATTCTTTCTTAAAAAGAAAATTTGTCAACACGTGTGTTTGAGAACATGACTACTTATATGATCGATATCGCAATTATTTCCCACTTAAATAAGAATTTATTGTTTATATATGCAAAAAAAAGAGAACCGATTGTAATGAAAGGAAAAGCCCAAATGGTTCAGAAAATGATACACAACATTCTATAACACAATTTTTCTAACTTTTGTAATATACTTGTATAACTTATGTAATACACTTCTATAATAAAATTCCCTAACTTTCATATTCTGTGTACCAATGGTGTGTTGACAAAATTCAACAATGTATACCTCTCACATGATCTATAACACAATATGTCATACATCATGTTATCAATAACATGAACTACCAATGGGCGCGTTATTGATAATATGACCTTCATAGACTCGTGAATATGATCACACAATAATAACTACACCTTGTGTTTTCACAGAATATGATAAAATAGAAGTCGTGTTATGTATACACAAAACAAAAACAAGAGTGTGGGTTTTCTTCTAAACATGTAAAGAACGAAGGTCAATAGGGCAATCCATATTGATGTTCTCCTTTCTTACTTCCGGATGGGCATTCTTCTACATTGGTGTTGGTTGAGCTTATCACACCCCCACCATGCCCCATTGACCAAAACTTGACTAAAAAGGAATGACAAGGGTGTCATGAAATGAGTTCTAACTCAAACCTGAGCTAGATCAAAGTACATAGCACCCACTTTGTGCAAAAAAAATTACCAGAGATAAAAGAAATTAAATAAAATGTTGAGTACAACTATAAGCGTCCTCATACCGACATATAAGTTCACAAAAATATAAGGTAGTCTCAACCCTCAAAAGGCAATAAACAAGTCTATGTCATCAAAATAAGGCTCTCCCACAACATAGTTCAGTGTCATAGTTTTGTTACAAAGTTACATCAAAATCAACTAAAGTCTATCCCAACTAATACATATGGTTTTTATACATTTTATAGGCCTTTTTACATTATTTGCTAACGTAGGATTAGGCTAAGTTAGGGTTTATTTATGTTCAGATAAAGATTAGTAGTTTGATTTAAATATTAATTAATTCAGGAGTTATTGGTAGTTTAGGCATGCATTCAAATTAAGTTAGGATTTTATTTATATACTACACGTCTAAATTGTGACATTTATATTTTGTAGGAAGGCAAGTAAAGATGGATCAAGAAAAAGAAAGAATACCAAAAAGAAGGGTCAAGGAAAAGAAACTCAAACTAGAGCCAATAAAAGGAAGTTAGCCAATGCAATAAGGAGAGGATACTCAAACAATCAACGTCCATAAACAATGACTGCAGAAATTCAAAGAGAAGTAGAGCTTGAAAAAACAATTGCAAAGATGAGGAAAGAAGAATTAAAGAAGGTATGGATTGAGGAGGAATTAAAGATGGAAAGGATTGGACAAGAAGAAAGCTTAAGAAAGGAATGATTAGAGAAAGAAAGAAGCATCTAATATGGGGTGGAATTGATGGCTTAAAGATGGAAATCACTAGCTATCCAGAGTTCATAAAAGAACAAAAACAGAAATTTTAGATTGGAGGGGAGAAGAATAGAACTAACCAGAGGCGAATTCATTCAATCTCATCCTCCAAAATCATCTAGAAAAGAGTTTGAAAGTGAGAGAATTGAAGTCCCAAGCCGGAGGAGCGAAGAAGTAGAAGACAAAAATTCAGGCCACGGGTATTGTAGAAATACTATAGCAGAGGCAAGAGGTTGAAGACGGTGAACAGTAACCCACAATTATTGTTCATCGGTACTGTAGAATTTTTTCCATCTTGTTCACCTCTTGTAAGTTTCTTTTCAATTCTTCCAATGAAAATTTTATTTCTTAGGTTAATGAGTGGCTAAAACTCTTTGTTAGGGCTTGGATGAAGCTTCATTAAATTGTAGAACTTTATGATTATGAGACTTGATTAATTTTCCTTAATGGTGAATTTAATGTTAATTGTTTCTGCCTCTTTAATTGATGAGATTGATTTCGTTATGAGTTTAGTCATACTTCTCTCATGATTTATGTTAGTTCTCATTAATTTCTTACTTGGTTTTGTCTTGTTTTATAATGAAATTGGGTATTAGTTATGATTCGTAAATTGTGGATACAATTAACAACTTGGGTTTAATCCATTGAAGTGATGAGGAACAATGTATTTTTTTTATTGTGCATGAGAGCTTAATGATTATATTTTCCATAATAACGAAGATTGAATTCTAGATTATTATGAGATGAACGTAAAAAAATGATTAATGATCATTCTTATGAGTTTCTATGATTTAATGAATGTGGATTCATATACCCTAGTGTTTCATTTATTTTATATTTTACTTATTTTGCATTGCTTTCTTAATTTTGGATTAAAGCTTGAGAATTTTGATTTAGATAGTTTCAATGCCTTTAAATTCTTATTTGACTTTGTTAATCACTTTAGTATAGTTATTCTCTTAATATTTATTAACTAGATTAGGATTTACTTGACTTAGATTAAATTTAATTTTCCTACTTCAAGTCTATGTGGGATCAACCTCGTTTAGCTGCTTTTCTACCTTTAATTTTCATACTCGCAAGTAAACAATTAAAATTTAACAACACCAACATATATCACTTATCCCCACTTCGTGTACATCTATTCTCCTACGTGCTCACTAAAGAAATCGTCCTGAGCACCTGCATAGCACAACCACATAGAGGATTCCAAATGGATACCCCAAAACAAAACAAGGCAAATTTGTGGAGCTTAGATCAGTAAGGGTTTGAAAATATAGAGTTCACATTCACACCAAAACATAATCTTTAAGATGCATAACGTAAACCTCATGCATTACCGGTGTTAAGAACATAAGAGCATGTCAAATCCCTTTCACATAAAACTTGTGTGAATATCTTCTTCATATATAATAATCCACACACACAACATTCAAGTGTCATAATCCATACGCATCCTATATAATCAAGTATCATAATCCATACACAACCTATGTAAATATGCATCATAATTCATACATAAAACGTATGTAATTATGCATCATAATCCATATACAAAACACGCACATTAAAGTGTCCTAATCTACACACATCCTGTATAATCTCGTGTCATGATCCATACACAACATGTGTGAATGAGAATCATAATCTATACGCACAACTTGTGTAGTTAAGCATCATAATCCATACACAAAACCTGTGTAGATAAGTATCATAATAAACCATAAATCATCAATAGAAAAATCCTGGTACCCAAAGATACCTATACCTACTTACCTGGTAATCTTAAGCCAAAAATACCAAAAATAGTTGGTAAATCATAAAAACTAGAAATGTCCCTCGTTAACCAGTGCACACGGACAAACCAGCCTAAAGCTCACTCCAAAAGGCTCATTTAGATTTCTCAGTGTAGCATTCAACTCTTCTCAACCAAGGGAGGAGTTGCCCTTTTGGACATAAAACCATTTTCATGATATATATGGCATGATTCATATGTGAACAGCCCTATCATACATTAGACATGGTCCATATGTAGATAATGAGGTCATGTATGTATAAGTACATGTAAACATATGTGGTCATGTTCATAAATTATATAAAGTACGTGGAATATGGTTCATGCATAAATATTGTCGTATGCGTGCAAGCATTAATACTTCAGTAGGATAATACCTTACTAATAACATGTAAGAGACATGATGAAACCATCAAATTTTGGCTTAATAATACGCACAAAAAGCAAATTCAACTTAGTTGATCGATCAGGCAAGAAATTAGAGATAATCATTTTGTAGTGTAACCGATTACTCGGCCTATAGAGGCAATCGACTGGTCATGACCAAAAACATAAAAACAATTCTTTTTTTGTGAACAAAACCGATCGAATCCCCATCAAAACTTCAAGTAATCATCATCTAAGTCTTAGACACGATGATTCAACATAAGTGATATATATATATATATATATATATATATATATATATATATATATATATATACATATATATATATATATATATATATTCTTGTCAAAACATCATCAAATCACATATTCAAGGAAAACCTCATCAAATAAAAACTCATTACCTTATATCAATTAGTAAACCCTTCAATCTCCTTCCAAGCTCAAGGAATCCTTTCCCAACAAAGTATGTCACATTAGCGCTAAACAAAAACCACAACTTTTCCACCAAATAGAGGCTCAAAATCACTAATAGAAGACAGATTAATTATTCCCTTGTACCAAAAATATGAATCATAAGAGTAGAAGTAAGAAACAAAGACATGGGATTTCCAAACATGGTATAGGACATGGAATCACATTCAATAGAAGAAGAACTTGAGAATTAAGGTACAAACACATGAAAACATGAATGAACTTGATTGATTTACCTTAGATAAAACATTCCCTTCTTGAGAGGGGCTAGATCACTCTAAACCCTTCAAAAATCTCAACCCACCCCAAATGGGAGGAATGGCCAATGTTGTTGTTTAAACTAAGGGTAAGTAAGTGAGCTTTGCATGGGCCCAACAAAGGAACAAGTGAGGGAAATAGACTAAAATTAGTGTAACAAGGCCAAGGCCCATCTAATATGTCAAGTGAAGGTCAGTGGCCCAAGAAATTAGAGCAACGATGTGGATGGTCGTGGGTCCCAGAGTGGGGCCCACTTCCTTAATATTTGAAATTACATGGAAATTACAACAATTAGTGTGGAAACATGGTGGTTTATGTTAGGTACTAATATTCTTAATGAGTATTCCCACCTCATGGCTAGGAGAACGCGTTTGTCACACCTAGGGTAATCCTCAGAACTGGTACACTAATCCTTCGACAAAAATTCAAAACAAGACCATGAAAATTCATAAGTAAACCAAACCATCACACAATAAAGTAAATAATAAATAATAAAATTTTCAAATCTCACATCCAATCCACCTTACAGGAATTTTGTCCCCAAACTTCATTATTGTCTGGCTATGAATAGATGAGGGTACTTAGCTTTAACTTCATACTCATGCTCACGTCGCTTCTTCAACATTGTGGTTCGCAAAAGGACTTTCACCAATGAAATCGCTTTGGTTTTGAGTGTCTTCTCCTTCTTATCCAAGATTTACATTGGTGTCTTGACGTAGGTGAGATCTCTCATTAACTCCAATAGCTCAAAATCTAGAACGTGGGACAAGTCTGGTTCATACTTCTGCAAAAGATAAACATGGAACACATCGTGGATGTTAGCAAGTTGTGGTCGTTACTGCTCAAGAATCTCAATAGGTCCAATGAACCTAAGAGATAGTTTTCCTCTCTTGTTGAATCGTATGACACCTTTTGATAGTGAGATCTTCAAGAAAATATGATCACCAACTTAAAATTCTAGATCCCTTTGATGCTTATTTGCATAACTCTTTTCCTTACTTTTAGTTATTTGTAGTTGTCCCGGATGATTTGAATCTTTTCAACTTATTGTTGCATGATTTTTGTATAACCTTACTCCAACAAAGAGGTGATCAGAAAGGATGGCCATACAATGCCTCAAAAAGTGTTATCTTTATACTAGCTTAATAACTACTACTGTAGCCAAACTCCACCAAAGGTAAGTGTTGCTCCCAACTACCCTTCTACTCGAGGATGCATGCTCGGAGCATATCCTCGAAAGTCTGGATAGTTCGCTAGGATTGCCCATCCATCTGAGGATGGTAAATTAAGCTTAGGTGAGTTGTTGTCCCCAATGCCTTCTAAAAATTTTGTCAAAACCTGAACGTAAAATGAGGATCTCTATCAGAAACTATGGATACATGAATTCCATCAAACTGAACAATTTCCTTCAAATAAAGCATTGCCCACATGTCCAAGGAAGTAGTAATCCTTATAACAATGAAGTGTGCCAACTTAGTGAATTGATTAATGATAACCCACACCGAGTCATTACCACTTGGCTATCTAGAAAGCCCTAACACAAAGTCCGTAGCCACATTCTCCCACTTCCACTCTGTAATAAGCAGAAGTTGTAACATACCTCTTGGATGATGATAATATGCTTTCACCTACTAATAAATCAAGTACTTGGACACAAATGACGCAATGTCCCTCTTCATTTCACTACCAAAATGTCCACTTCATATCATGGTACATCTTAGTTCCCCTAGATAGATGGAGAACCCAGAGTGATGTGCTTCTAAAAGAATGCGCTCCTTCAATTCTAGAGAATTTGGCACACACAAAAAGTTAAGCTTCCATCAGCCCTTTTTTAGAAGTCATTCACCACTTTCTCTTACAACTTAGCTTTCATTGCTTGAATTTCCTCATCCACTTTTTGTGCCTCAACCACCCTGTCCACCAAATTTGATTTATAGAAAGATTAGAAAACCACTTGCTTGTATCTTCCAAAACTATCTCTAACTTGAGCTCGATGGCCACTTCATATAAAAGTTATTCTTATACACGCACACAAGCATCGAAGTTGTTGATTTCCTACACAAAACATCTGCCACCACATTAGCTTTCCCAGGATAATAGGAAATGATGAAGTAATAATCCTTAAGGAATTTCAACAATCTTCTTTGCCTCATGTTCAAGTCTCTTTGAGTGAATAGATTTTTCAAACTCCCGTGGTTTGTGAATACTTCAAACTTATCACCATGAAGGTAATGCTTCCAAATCTTTAGTGCAAGGTCCATAGTTGTTAGCTCCAACTCATATGTTGGATAATTTCTCTCATGCACTTTGAGTTGATGAGAAGTATAAGCTACCACTTTTTCATGCTGCATCAGCACACAACCCAATCCTTTATGTGAAGCATCATTGTAGACAACAAACCCTCCACTACCTGAAGGTAAAGCTAAGACTAGCACTGAAGTTAGTCACTTCTTCAATTCTTGAAAACATTGCTCACATGCTTACCTCTATTCAAACTTCTCATTCTTCCTTATCAACTTATTCTTATGAGTCGCAATATAAGAGAAACCTTCAATAAACGAACGAAAGTCCCACAAGACCTAAAACTTTAGACTTCAAAAGCATTCTTAGGCTTCTCACTTTATAACTGTTTCTACCTTGGCTAGGTCAATTGCTATGCCGTCTTTGGGTATGACATGGCTTAAAAATTTTACTTCCTCCAACAAAAATTCACACTTATCAAACTTTACATAGAGCTTGTGATATCTCAAAGTTTACAAGACAATACTTAAGTGCTTTTTATTATCCTCCTTGTTAGAATCAGTATGTCATCCACAAAACTGATGAAAGTCGATCCAAATAAGGACTGAATACTCTATTCATCAAGTCCATAAAATATGTCAGTACATTGGTAAACCTAAAAGGCATAACTAATAACTCATAATGCCCATAACTATCCTGGAACCAGTCTTTGACACATCTTCGGGTCGAATACGAAGTTGATGGTAACTCAACCTCAAGTCAATACTGGAGAACACTTGAGTTTGTTGTTACTAGTTAAACAATTATCAATATGGGGCAAAAGATACTGACCTAATTCAACATCGAGTAATCAATGCAAAACGTTAGGGAACCAACCTTCTTCCTAAAGAAGAGAACCGGTGTGCCTCAAGGAGATGCGCACTAGGCATGATGTATCCATTGTCCATCAAGTTCTACAACTAGGTTTTAAGCTCTTTCAATTTAGCTGGGGCCATGTTGTAAGGAGCTTTAGAAATAAGAATGGTGATTGGAAGAAGATCAATATTGAACATGATCTCTCTCTCATGAGATAATCCTGACAAGTCATCTACAAAAACATTCACAAATTCATACACCACAGGAATGGATTCAATAGGAGGTAATGTTGCACCTTTCATCAAGATACTTGAAAGAACAACCATGCACCTGTTATTGATCCATTTCCTTGCCCTAGATGAAGACACCAAGAACTTGCTATTAACCCATCTCATGCCCTAGAAAGTAAAAGGCTAAATGTATGACATAGCAAACACAACTCTCTTTCCTTGTCAATCAACATGTCTATAATAGAATGACATCATGTTCATGCTTAAAATTACATCAAAATCAATCATAGGCAAAATAATCAAATTTAGTGACTAACTCATGTCCCTCAGTCACCATGGGAACTTTCTCAAAATACACCTTTGCATGAAGACAAGATGAATGTGTAGACATATGCAAAGGAGTCAAAAATAACTTTGACAACACTAAGCTCTCAAGAAAAAAAAAGGTTAAATGAAAGAATGTGAAGAACTGGTGTCAAACAATATTCTAACATAGTGGGAGGTAATTTCAAGTATACCTTCTATTATTGTTGACACATTAGCCACCTTGTGAAATGAGATAGCAAAGACCATCCCTTGGTTGATGGGCTTTTTTTGCTGCCTTGGTCCTTGATTATGTGGAGCTTGTTGGCACCTTAGGAATTCACATTGAGTGTTCTAAGGATAATCTTTCTTAAAATGCCTTTATTGTCCACACTTATAACAAGTCAAGTTGGCATAGGTGTTTCGGCAATCTTGTTGAATATTGTTGTTGTTGTTCTGGCCAAAGTTGTTTTCATGGGCCTTTTCATTACGTTGTCCTTAATAATCACCTTGCCTAATGCACTTAGGCTGCTCCTTCCTCTTTTAATAATCATTGGAATCATTCTCAATGACAATGGCAATCTTTAGGACTTACGCCAAGTTTGGTGCCAAAAAGGAACCGCTCAACCTCTAATGTAAGGCTTCAATCCCATCTTCAAACTTTATTGCCCTCTTGTACTCATCACTGAAGAGATGAGGAGTAAAGCATTCCAACTCAATAAATTCAACTTCATAGGCAATGATGATCCATGACCATCACATAAAGGGAAATACTTCTTGTTGAAAACGACCAAAATGTCTCTCCAAGGAATATCAACCTAATTCTAGAACCACCACCTCTCAACAGAGAGCCTAGCACTAAGATCAAGAAAAATAACACACAAATAAGCAACAAAATAATGAACTAATGGTATCAACATCGCTAACATTGTCTAAGTCTTTTATTACCTAAATCCCCATTATCCCATATTTAAAGGTATGGGAAATGCTTGTTAATTTATGCAAAATATTTGACCCGGTTAGTGGATTTGGAGCTAATCTATGCTCTACAGTACCATCAAAGGAATGTTTTTGCTTACAAAACTTATGATCAGTATGTAAAAACCAACGATGACCCATATAACAACACTTCCTACTATGGCGCAAATATTGACTACGTGTGTCCTCATGACATGAAGGACATGTCAACTTTCCTTTAGTGCTCCAACCAGACAATATAGCATATCCTGGAAAGTCACTGATTGTCCAAAACAAAGCTGCATGTAATTTGAAGGTATCTTTCCTTGAGGCATCATATGTATCAAGCGCAAATTCCCACAATTCATGTAGTTCTTCTGTCAGTGGTTGTAAGTATACATCAATGTTATTCCCTGGCCCATTCGGCCCTGCAATGGAAAGTGATGAAGAATCTTTGCTGGAATCTTCTTTTCACTCCCTTCTAAATTATCACCAACCACCTTCCATCTTGACAACTTACAATGATCACATGATTGCTTGTCAATATTATCTTTCCAATATAGCATACTACCTTTGGGACATGCGTGGATTTTGTTGTAACTAAATCCTAATTCTGTAATTAGTTTCTTAGTTTGGCCAAAAGTCTCTGGTAATGTGTGCCCCTCAGGCAGTGCCCCTCTCAGCACATCTAGTAGCATGGTGAGTGATTTGTTGCTCCATCCACCAAAGAATTTGTCATGCCAAAGCTTTACAATTAATGACAACTTTGTGTGCACATGACAACTTGGATATAACTCTTGCTTAACATCGCTAGCCAATTTTTGGAATCTAGCATTAGGTGGTTCATTTGTATCTTGACCAAAAATGTCAATAACTTCATCTACACATTGGATTCCAAATGCATCATGCAACATGGCCATCATGTTGATTGTATCATTCGCATCTCATGCAAAATTTGCCATATTTCTTTGTTTTGACCTTGACTGAGATGTCAGCTCCCCATGATAAAACCATTTAGTATACCCTTGTGTAAATCCATTGCATATCATGTGTTCATAGGTGGTAACTATATCATGATACAATGAATTATTGCATTTTATACAAAGGCACTTCATCTTTCCCTCAATAGTTGCTCCGCATTCTATGGGTAGCTCTATGAATTGTTTTGCCACTTGAATGTACTCTAGAGTAAGCCTATTGTATAAATAATTTTATTAACACACAAGCTACCAAAACTTGAAATAATTAGTTGCAAAAAAACTAGCATACCTAGACATATTTATCCAACTCTTGTCCATAACATTAAATTTTGTATGCAACGTATCAACCTGTAATAATATGTTAGCATGTACATAAAGTATTTGTGAATAACGCACACAACTAGCATGTACGACATGAAATAAAGGATGAATAGGGCTAATAGCAACAAATAATTGCACTTAATGGACATCTAACAAAATATCAAAACTATAAATCGATGCAAAAAGCTATGAAAAAATATAATAACTTAAGCATTAAAAGGAAAATACTAATCAAGGACTTTATGCAAACCTGGTCACTAGTCTTGGTGTTCTATCCCCCACGCTATCACCTCGAGTCAAATCACTTCAACCTGACTGAATAAGCTTGGTGAAGACCTGACAATAAAATGAGATTGATAATGAATACTACTAATCTACAAAAAATTCAATATAAATAGTTAATTTGTCCTGAGATTCCACATCAATCGACTTGGTCAGAAACAAAAGTAAAAGAGAGCTTATTCACTTTGATTTGGAGAAGACAAGACACCCAATATAGGGCTTTTCAATATATAATTAATCTTCTTCAAATGTAAAATTTTCGTTTGGTGCGCAACAAATTAGCTCCAATCTAGGTGCAAACAAAGTTTTCACTTGGTTGTAATTAAGCTAAGGATAGATACAAGATTTACATGTTTTCTGCCTGATTCCAACAATCCAGTAGATATTTTATACACTGTACTATTACTATCAGTATATCTCATACAAAAAATAAGTCCAAACTCACCAAATTTTTAATCAAATTGCAGTCTTCACAGTTTCCTTCAATTTTCCTATTGCCACTTGAGACCCTATTCATTGTATAAAATATTGGCTAAGCTTACTCCTATTAGTGAATAGATGGAAAGGATGGAAAAAGTGCCCAAATTTTGGACTCGTCCCAACCCTTATGGGTTGGGCTTAGTTTTTGAAAATTGACCCAAATAGCTATTCGGGTCGGGTTAGGATTTTAGGCGATCCAACCTTACCTGACCTGAATATAATTATAAATATAAATTTTAATTTTTTTATATATTTTTTACTATTACTTTTAAAAAAAATTAAAAACTAAATAATAGTTTTTTATTCTATTCGGGTCAAACAAGTTGGGCTTGAGTCGTGTTCGGGTTATAATTTTCTTAACTAGTATCGGGTTCAGGTTTGGCAAAATCCAACCCGAGCCCGACCTGGTGGCATCACTATCTTTTTGGGTAATTAAATTGATATTTAACTATAGTAAGTTAAAGGATTTTAATACGTCACTAATGAATTAAATATATTTAGGTGATTTTGAGCCAATGTGCAGTTGCTTGAGCCCAAGCTATGTAGCTCGTCAAATTTAGATTAGCGACACATGTTACTTTAAGACTTGAGAAGCAGTAAATTCATGCAATAGCTCACATAGCCTAGGGCACTCAACTAAATTTTTCTTTCAAAATTTTATATTTTTAGTTTAAAATTTTATCTTAAAATTTTTTTGTGGGTAATAAAATTTGTATTTAATTTGGTAATTAGTCCATTACTTTTTTAAAATATTTTAAAAAAATCAAACTTGACCTAGACCTTGAACGTGCTTCATCACTTATATATACTCTCTATAAACAAATGTGGGCATGCTTTATATATATAACCACACAATTGTGATTCATGCAATTTATATATAGTAGAATATGGGCCAATGTATCATAAATTATCACATCAAATTAATCTCACGACACAAGTGAACTACATGTATGAACTCATGCTTTATGGGTCGTTTGATCTAGATCTAACAACATAAGGGATCAGAACTACATGCATGCATGTATAACACACTGTTATATTTTATATTTAACAATTAATTAACTATTTTAAGCAAACCCCCCAATTGTCATCCACATCCAAGAAATCTTTTTTGTTTTTTAAATTCAAAAAATATATTTTGATCGTACAAGGAAGTGAGATGTCGTTGGGTCTGGTTTTATCTAAAAGTAACCCGATACCTATTAAAAAATGCTAAACAAGCTCGATAGGACCAACTTATACCAAACCCTCATCTGATCCAATTATAGTTGACTCATTTAATTATTTTTAAAAAATCACTAATGACGTAAAAGAAATATATAAAAATTTTAAAAAAATATTTATTAATTTGTATCTCTTACCCATCAAAGAATATTAAGATTTATTATCATAATAAAAAATAAAAAAAATATTTAGAAATAACTTTATTTGGGTCGGGTCATGATGGATCACCTAAAACCCATATACCAGACTCAATAGACAACCCTTCGAGGAAGGTTTGTGGTTGTTATATTATATGTGATTGAGTAAATATGTCACTTGTATCTAAATTTGTAATTTTTATAATCTACTTTTTATTTTGATAATTACTATCTCTTAGAATTTTTATAAGTTAATAAAAAACTAATTAATTATTTAAACTTTTTTCTATTTATTTTCATAATAAGGTTATTTTTTAAGTTTTTTAAATATTTGTATTGGGTCATGTTTAGGTATGCATTGATCAAGTCAACAAGTTATTATTTCTAAAATGGAAATATAACCGGGCTTCAGATAACCCAACCTGAGCTCAATTACCCGACTTTCTCACTAACATCGAGTGTTGATAACAATGTCTCTGATTTAGTATCGTATGCATTTAAATTTTATTGTGCCATTTAGGAAAATAAGCACCATGTCATAGATGAACCAGACCCGAGCCAACCCTAATTGGCCTGAGTTTGGTTTTCAAAATTTAACCAAATCATAGTTAATCAAATTATGTTCAGTATTTATGTGTGATCTAACTCAACCCAATTAAACTTATCAAATATAGTTTTATATTTTCATTTTGAAATTAACCCAATAAATTTTTATTATGTAAGTAATTTTTTTACAAAGCTAAAAAATAGGTTTTAAAAAATTATAAATTCTAAATTAGTAATTTATGTTAGGTTCACATTAAGCCTATTTAGGTCGAACAGGCTTAATTAATTAATTGGCTTATTCATTAGGTTGAGTTGGAGTTACTAGTTATTTCTTAAACGATATTGGGATTACCAACTGATGACATTCATAATTAAGTCATTTCATTTAAATATATAAAATACATCACACAATTGTACCCAATATTCTTTTAGTTTGCTTATCCTATATATATGTATGTGTATGTATATATATATATGTATGTGTATATATATATATATGTATGTGTATATATATATATATATGTATGTGTGTATATATATATATATATATATATATATATATATATATATATATATATATATATATATATATATATATATATATATATATATATATATATATATATATATATATATATATATTGGGTCATGTCGGGTTGGGGTTTTACCATCTTGGGAGACAACCCTTTGAGGAAGGTTTATGGTTGTTGTAGTTATATAAATATATGATCGAGTAAAAATGTCACTTGTATAATTAAGTAATCAACTAAAGTTAAATATAAATTTGTAATTTTTATAATTTACTTTAAATTTAGATAATTATATTGGCTCTCAAAATTTTTACAAGTTAATAAATAAAACTAAATAATTATTTAAACATATTCGGGCTTTAGATTACCCAACTCAAGCTCGATGACGCAACTCACTAATGTCGACTGTTCATAGCAATGCTTCTGATTTAGTGCTATATGCATTTCAAATTTATTGCACTATTTGGAGAAACACATACCATGTCATAAATGAACTAGGCCCAACCCCCGCCTAATGGGCTTAGGTTAATTTGGTTTTCTAAATTCAATTTAAATAGTTATTCAAATCGGCTTCGAGATTTTTGTGTGATCCAACCTAACCAAAGTTATGAAATATATTTTTCTATTTTTATTTTGAAATTAACCCATCAAATTTTTTTATAAAAGTAATTATTTTACAAAGATAAAAATTATGTTTTAAAATATTTAAAATTCGGAATTAGTAACTCATGTTGGGTTCACACTACCTGATGAATTGGCAAATTAATTAAGCCTATAGGGTACCCTTTTTCGTAGTAATTAGACAATAGAAGTGTTTGTGATAAATTGCTACAATTGCATGATTACATGTGATTCCCATATGTTAAAACTTTTTGCACGTGCAAATACATTCATCCAGCTTGACTACATCATGTGTAAATAATTTCATGTTAGCAAAAACACGATAAGTTAAATTGTCATGTTCTCGAGTACATGACACAAATATATGTATATGAGCTCGACTATTGTGCGTCATGTTATGTCAACACATGACATATGTATGGTCGTGTTCTCTGAGACATGAAATATCTCCGACTCAAATTCCACATTAATGGGTACTTCACTATGTTTGAATTCTTCATGGTTAGTCATACTTTCCATCTCAATATTATCGTTCTCATTCCAGTTTAACCTCGTGTTCCTATTACGCCAAACCCGATGGGTTAGAGACAATTATATAATTTATAATAAATTTTTTGGTGGTTTCAAAGGATAGAATCTTCATATTTGTGTAGAGCTTGAAGTAACGAGTGTAATGAATCAAAGAATGTGCAAAACAGAAATTGGGAGTGAGAGTTATGACATCGGAAAGCATGTCACATGGGCAGGACCCACTTAAAAAGTGCGGAATAAGCTACACATGTAGGATCTAGTTTTGAAGGGCTCGTCAATACGATTCCATCAGCACCAAGATTGCATGATTCCGACTTCGGGGTAAAGAGTTATCTCGTTTTGAAGTAAGAATATTGTTTGAGTAAAATAATAATAAAATAATAAAGAAAAGACGAAATTGTTGATGTCAACATTGCCGAACCGAGCCAGAGCCATGCCATGATGTGGCATGAAACCCCATCTACATGTTTGGCTCCACTCGTAGCGCACTGACCGCAGCATTACATTGCAATTACGCGACGCTTGGCACGTGCGCACGCGCCCACCACTCCGTCCACTCGTAGGGTTTCTCCCATAAATTTTGATTTTTGTCCAAACTTTAAAAAGAGTTTTCTAGTTTTTTGAGTCCATTTTCGTTGGTTTAAGAGGCGTTCTTAGCTAATTCAAGGGTATTATACGCAATGAAAGCGTTCATTCCTAGAGTTGGCAACCATATAAGGGGAAAACATCTTGGGGCAAGAGGAGGCTTGGCCCATTGCCCTCGAGCCCCAAAGAGAGGAAAGTAGCCCGAAGCAAGAGAAAATTTTGTCCTTCATCGTCGGGCCACAATGAGAGAAGTGACCCTTAGAAAGGGAGGCTCCATCCTCCACCAAATGGTCACACTATGTGAGAAACGTGTCTAGGTAGGGGAGGTTCTATCCATAGCTTACGAACACATAAAAAGAAAAGAGTCTCTGAGTAATGGGAAGGTCTATCTGCAGCCTTCAGGCCCCAAAGAAAGAAACATCCTGGGTTAATGAGAAGTGATGTTTGCCACCTTCAGACGCAATGAGGAAAATGTTCCATGGCTAGAGGAGGTTCTGCCCACCATCTTTAGACCTGAAAGGGAAGACTGTAACACCTCGACCCAAGTCGGGGTCTAGAAAATCTCTGAAATTTTTTTTCTTTCTTTAAGCTAGGAATCATCATCTGTGTGCGAGAGGAACAACGTTTGTCTACGCACTATGGAGCTTCAAGGTTTCCTTATACATAGACTCTAGTTGTAACAATCATATACACACAATGAAGCTTCATAGTTCATCGCGTGTAAATCAGAATAAAACTTATTATTATAATAAATTTGGAAAGGGCCAATGTTGCCCTACCATTGGTTGCCTACGTACGTATTGGATATTATTCTAATATGATTGGATCCGAACGTAGTTCTGCATAATGGCTACTACATACATCAGCATCACAAAATCATATACGTTAAAATATGTATATTGATATTCAATCGGAGTTATACTGAAATTTGTAATCTATCGGAGTCAAGCGGAAGTTAATAAATCAACAAAATCGCACATCTCGTTCTACCACAGAGCGGGATCAAGCACATACATATGTCTCACTCTATCACTGAGCCGAGACCGAACAACACACACCACACGTCTCGCTCTACCCTAGAGCGAGACGAAACATAAAAAGTCACATCAAAGCATAGCAGATTAGAACACAAAAGATCAAAGCATGGCATGACACTTCAGATCATATCAGGTAAAGCATAACAAAATAATTCAAATCATAATGATTCATACATCTTAATTAGTACATTATTATCACTAACTAAGATGTGTAAGCATACAAATAATTCCACATCCTAAGTTAACTACTTAAGATGTATGTGTATTCTCATACAGAAGATCAGGTATACTTACCTAGAGAAGGCATCAGAAGCGGCAGCATTTAGAGCTATTTGTTTCTTCAGAGCGTCCTCCTTTCAGATGTCGTTATGGATAGCAGAATCTCCTTCGAAGTAGGCGGACGTAGCCTCCCTTAACTTGGGGACATTCCACACTTTCCATACTCAGAGCTGACGGAAAGGACATCCACTTGTTAAAGACATCTTTCTCCTCCTGTGCTTGTGAACTATGAGCGGAGTTTCCCTTTAGCTCAGGGATGCCTCTCTTACTAGGTGGTGGAAGACAGAGCCTCCCCGACTCTGGATTGATTCTCTTGTTGTGACCCGGTAACTACGGACAAAACCTTGTTTTACTCGTGGCCCATTTTTCTTTCTCCGGTGCTCAAGGATGACGGGTAGGGCCTCTCATTATATCAAGGTGTGTCCTCCTCATACAGTCGCTAACCCATAGAACGGACTCCTCCATTGCATAGAACACTTGATTTAGTCAAGAGCTCCTCTTGAACGGACTAAATATGAGTTAAGATGGTCAGAAACGGAGAAGAAGAAGTTTGTTGGTGTTCAGGGACAACGGGCAGGACCTCTCCTTCTCTTGGGGCATTTCCTCTTTATACAATCTCCAACTCAAAGAAAGGACCACTCCAATGCATAGAGCATGCTCAATTTACATAAGAATGCCTATTGAACGGCCTTATTCGGACTCAAAATGCTAAAAAACAAGGGAGAAGAAGATCTGATTGAAAAATAGACCCGAGCCGAGCCAAAACCATGTCGCCGCGTTATATAACCCACGGCACCAACAAAAATGGCGGCGCCAGCTGTTACATGTCTCATGTGCACGGTGCATGCCCACACGTAATGTGCGTAACTCAAGCAGCGCTCATACGTAACAAGAGAGGCACCCGTGCGTAATGCGCGCAGCGACCACATGTCACTGCATCGTGTAATGCAAGTGGCACCCACGCATAATGCGTGCAGTGACCATGTGTCATAGTTGCATGTTACACGTGCAGCAATCACGCACGCCCATTTTATTTTTTTATTTTTTTTCTTTTTCTTCTTTCTCCAAACATGCGTATCTTCCTACCCCGGATTTAGATTCGCATGTTCTTGGTATCATTGGACTCGTATCGATGAGCCTTTCAATACTAACCCACTTAAAGCAATATATCATGCCCTTTCCAAGTTGGTCCCGCCTATTTTCAATGCTTCTTGAGGTCGTAAATTCCAATCCCGAGCTCCATTTCGCCCGTTCTTTGATTTGTTACGCTCATTTCTTCGAGCTCTACTCATAAACGGAGTTTGCAACCTTTGAAACCCTCTATAATTTATCAAAAAAAATTACTAATTACCTCTAACCCCCATGGCTAAATGTAATTAGAAAAGTGGGGTGTTACAAAGACACCCTGAGGAAAGAGCAACTCCGAATGCTGCTACTCAAGGAACTACAGGGGAGTAAGCTTTTCTTATTTTTCGATTTAATATGACTTATATGCATGTGCATCTTAATTAGTAATATACTAATTAAGATATATGATTTATTATGATCTGATGGATTCAAATATGTTTTGATTCAACTTATTTTTATATGTTCTTTTTTTATTCGATTTGCTTTGTTATGCTCTCTTTTATCCAATCTGCACTGAAATATTCTGTTTTGATTTGTTATGCTCTAATATGATCTAATACGATATGTTATAGTTGAATGAAATTTGATATGATCTCATGGGATCTAATATGATCCAATATGTCCTTGTGGTGTGTTCTGCTCTACTCTGTGATAGAGTAGGATGTGTGATTCCGCTTATTTATTGGCTTTTGTTCGACTCTGATGGTTTGTGTGATTTCCATTTGACTTCGAATAAATTATTTGGACATAAGGATATATGTATTTTAACATATATGACTTATAGATGCCTGATGGATATATTAGTCGTTAGGTAGAACAACTTTCGGATCTAATGGTATTGGAATAGCATGGTGGATGTTATCCAATGCACAGTAGCCAACCAACGGCAAGGCAATGTTGACCCGATCCAAATTAGTTAAAAAATTAGGTTTGTTTTGACCTATGTGGTGCACTAAAGCTTCGTAGTGCATAGAGAAATGTTACGACTCTCGCACATAGAATCTACCACTCCTAGGGGGTTAATTACTCTGATTTTGTTTTAGGAACACCCCCAGTCCTGGTCGATTCTCGGGTCAGGGTGTTACAAATGGTATTAGAGCTTTTCTCTGTCTGCGAGAATAAAATATTTTAAAAATATACATTGATTTGATTTAGATTTCAATTTTAAATTGGAATTAATCTCGAATCTAGTTTTGGCTGTGTTACAACAAATTTAAGATTTGCATATTCTATTTTGCAAGCATTGCAATGGATTTAATATGAATTCCAAATTTGAACTTTCTGTTCTATATGTATGACATCAGATTTAATATGAACTCTGATTTTACAAATTCTAATTTGAAATCTAAAGTGATTGGAAAATTTTGTTCTAAATAAGTTGTATCGAATTTGATTTGAAATTCCATTTTCTATGTGTTAAATTGGATTCAGGATGAACTCCTATTTTATGAATTTTGATTTTTAAATAAGGAATTATTTGAAATTTTGTATGGCATCAGATTTTATTAGAGTTTTGATGTTACGAATTCCAATTTTGAATTTGAATCAATCAGAAATATCTATTCTAAATCTGTTACATGATTTTGTTTTTAAATGATTTTAGTGACTTCGATTTCAAATAGTCTGTCAAATTTATTTTAAACGATAGTAGAAGTACCAAAGAGTAACCACCAAATGCCCATGGTATGGGACATGAGGCGCTAGTGGAAGACTTTGCGATTAATTCTACCAGGAAATTGAATAAAAAATTCTATTTCAAATTGTCTGTTTTAGAAAATGCATTTGATTGATAAATGAATCTATTTTAAAAGACTGTGGAACTACCTAAGAGTATCTATCAAACACCCATGATATGGGACATGAGTGTTAGTAAAAAAACTCTAGAGTTAGTTCTATCTGTATATTAAAATAAAAATTTAACTTCTAAATGCTTACATTTTGAAAGTTCAATAGATCTGTTTTGAAAGACGGTGAAACCACCTAGAAGAAACCACGAAACACCCATGGCATGGGACGTGAGGTGTTAGTGGATAACTCTATGGTTAGTTCTGCCGATGTGTTAAAAATAAAATTCTATTTCAAATTGTTTGTTTCAAAAAAATCATTTGCTTATAAAATGAATATATTTTGAAAGGTGGTAGAGCTGCCAAGGAGAAACCACTAAACAACCAAGGTATGGGACATGAGGTGTTAGTGGTTAGCTCTACGAAAAATTCTACTAATATATTGACACAAGATTTCATTTTGAAACGTGTGCATTTTGAAAGTTCATTTTTGAAAAAAAAATAGTGGAACTACCTAGGAAGAACTACTAAATGCCCGTGGTAAGGGACACGTGGTATTAATGGATCACTCTCAAGTTAGTTCTACTAGTTTGTTGAAATTAAATTTAATTATATTTTTTAAGAGACAATGGCATTCCCTAAGAGAAACTGTCAAATACCCATGGTATGGGTCATGCAGTATTAGTGGACCGCTCTAAGGTTGAGTCTGCTGGTGGATTTGACATGAAAACAACGTTTAAATCCTCTGTCTTTTGAAAAGAGATTTGAAATTAGTAACGTTATCTCAATGGATAGTAGAATTAATACAGACAAACCATCAAACCTCGTTGTATGGGTGATGCACTGAAATAATGTTCAATAAAATGTTTTAAAATTTTAAATTGCAATCCTATTTTATGTTAAGTCATTGCTTATTTGGGCTATTTATGTTTTGAATAAGTTAGCTGGACCTTAATTGAGTTTACTTGTCTAAACAGGCTTCAACAAGATCGAACTGGAATATAAAGTGAAGCCCAACTACCCAAATCTATTTAAAAGTTAATGATGGGCTCTTAATAGTCTAAACATGCATGAAATGGTCGAACACAACCTTGTGAACTCGTTTGATTTGAGATTTTCATCAAGAGAACTAAATTAGGAAAGAAGCTGATTCGGATAGATTGACACAGCCGTAGTATTTTGACCATATCTTTCTCTGTATAATTCGGATTGAAACAATTCTAGTGGAATTGGAAAGAAGACTTTCGTGGCTACAAGTATTATTTCAAGAAGAAATTCCAAATTCTGAAGATTTATTGGTCGAATTTGGCATGCAATCAGACAGCTAGTAAACTAACCCGAGGCCAACACATGGAGAATATTTTCATTGATTATGATTGATACACATAAGGAAAGGCAATGAGGCTGATTGGATATCTAAAGGAAGATTCAAAGATACTTATTTGCTAAATAAATCAATGGGACATGGGGGTTAGTGGATAGCTTCAATGCTGATCTGCTAGGGTATTGAGATGAATTTCGATTTCAAGTCTAGTTTGGTTTGAAAGGTTTGTTCTGAGTGTGATTTGAATCTAGAAAATCTGATTTGAACTTGTTTTGAAAAGAATGATATGTTTTGAGTGCTTGCACTCTCTACTATGTCCCCTGCCCATAGGGTATTATGGCTTCTGGAGTGAACTATGAGATGAGTGATGTGTTTCTATAGTTTTAATTAACCAAGAACTTACATTCTGGATCTTCTATGTTTGGTTATGACATGCAGGAGTTAGCCATTCAATGTCATGGCTTTGTTAAAAGATTAAGGAGATACCTACTATTAGATATCATGGCTTCCGCTCTAAAACATAATACTATGCGTTATTAGGTATATTGATTCTAATCCCATTTGAAGGGTAGTTATTTGGTATAAAGTCTATAAACTATCGGAGCATGACTACTTGAAACCCACTGAGAAAAATAACTAGTATGGCATGCGCATAGTGTGGAGCATCATGGGAAAGCTCCTATCCTTCTGAGCCTCCCGTTGCCCCATGAGTGTCTGGGGAACGTCGTTCAGTATCACAGCTCTAATCTGTCTGTTCTAATTTTGAAAGGGTAGTTCTAGGGTAAAACTTGGGATTATCAATGCACTCCATGTTTGGATACCCATCGAAAAAAATAATCGATATGGCGTGTGCATAGGTGTCGAGCATCATGAGAAAGCTCATATCCTTCTAAGCTCTCGATCCCCCATGATTGATAGGGGGAACGTCGTTCGATATCACAGCTTCTAATTTGTCTATTCTATTTTGATTCTACAAATTTATTTGATTTTAAAATAATAATCAGATTCTGTTATCCGATCTTATATTATCAGATTTTGATTGTGTGATCTATCAGGTGATTTAATACTAAAATTTTTTGGATCTATTTGTAGTTTGATCAATTTGCTCTGCTCTAATTTGCTTCGCCCTGATTTGATCTACTTTGATTTTGAAAAATAATTTATCTAATTTTAAAATTCAGAATCAAATTCTCTATTATATGATTTATCCGTTTTAAATCGGATTTTGTTTAAAGTGTTTTATCCAATCAGAAACTATTGAATCATGTTGTGAAGGTTCTATCTGATCTTAAATTATCGGATCTTGCTTATGCATGTGACGATCAATTTTTGTATATCAAATTTTGCTTACGAGTGTTTAATCCGATTATAATTTATCAAATTTCATTTTGATTTATCCATGTAATTATCGGATTATGTTTGTGTGTTTTATCCGACTTTGACTATTGGACACTATTCGTTTTCAAATGTGCTATCAGATTATGTTTCAAATGTTTTATCTGATTGGCTTATCGGATTGTGCTTCTAAATCATGTTTGTGATTGATATCTGAATAACAATAGGATTCTATTATCTTATCTTCAGATTTTGTTGTGTTTTGATTATTGTTTTTGGGTGAATTGCGAGGACACATTTCGTTTAATGGGGGAAGAATGCAACACCACGTGTTCCTATTACGCCTAACCCTAAGGGTTATGGGTAATTATATAATTTATAATTAAGTTTTAGATGGTTCCAAAGGATGGAATCTCCTTATTTGGGTAGAGCTCGAAGTAACGAGTGTAATGAATCGAAGAATACGCAAAACGGAAGTCGAGAGCAAAAATTATGTCCTCGAGAAATGTGTCACATAGGCAAAACCCAATTAAAAAGTGCAAAATAACCTACCCATGAGGGTTTAGTTTCAAAGGGCTAACCAATATGAGTCCATCAGTACCAAGATTGCATGATTATGACTTTGTGGTAAGAAGTTATTACGTTTTGAAGTTAGAATATTGTTTAAGTAAATAATAATAAAATAATGAAGAAAAGACAAATTGATGATGTTAGCTTAGCCCATCCGAGCTAGAGCCGCGCCGTAGGGCGAAACCGTCTCCGTGCAACGCACAGTGTTGCCATGGTCTCCGCACGTGCATCAAGCGTACGCTGACTGTGGCATTACGTCGCAATTGAGTGATGCGTGGTGCATGCGCACACGCGCGCCATGCCATCCGCTAGCAAGGTTCCTCCATAAATTCTAATTTCTGTCCAAAGTTCTGGAAGAGTTTTCTAGTTCGTTTTGAATTCATTTTCTTTCGTTCAAGAGGCATTCTTAGCTAATTCAATGGTGTTCTACGAATGGAAGCATCCATTCCTCGAGTTGGCAACCATATAAAGGAAAATATCTCGGGGCAAGAAGAGGCTCTGCCTATTTCAGGCCTGGAGCAAGAGGAGGTTTCGCCCTTTGTGTTGGGCCACAATGAGAGAAGTGGCCCCGAGTAGGGGAGGCTTTGTCCTCCACTGAAGGGACATGCAGTGTGAGAAACATCCCCAAATAGTAGAGGTTATGTCCGTAGCTTACTAACACGAAAAAAGAAAATAGTCTCCAGGTAAGGGGAAGGTCTATCTGTTTCCTAAGAACACGTAAAGAGAGAAGTGTCTCCAACTAGGAGAGTGTATGTCTTCCCCCTTGGGTCCCAAAGAGAGAAATATCTCGTGTTAAAGAGAAGTGATTCTCGCCGCCTTCAGACGCAATGAAGAAAATGTTCCACAACTAGAGGAGGTTTTGCCCGTCATCTCCGGATGTGATAGGGAGGACACCCTAAGGAAACAAGCAACTCTAATGCCGCTACTTATGATACTATAGAGGAAATCTTACTTTTTGATTTAATATGACTTATATGCATGTACATCTTAATTAGTAATATACTAATTAAGATATATGATTTACTATAATCTGATTGATTTGATATTTTCTGATTCGATCTATTTTGATATGTTCTTTTTTTATTTGATCTACTTTGAGAAGCTCTATTTGATCTGATCTGCATTGAAATACTTTGTTTTGATATGTTATGCTCTGATCTAATATGATATGATCTGTTATGGTTGGATGAAATTTGATATGATCCCATGGGATTTGATTAAATCGAATATGTTTTTGTGGTGTGTTCTTCTATGCTTTGTGATAGAGTAGGATGTGTGATTCCACTGATTTATTGGCTTTTGTTCGACTCCGATAATTTATAAGATTTTTGTTTGACTTTGAATTATTTATTCCGATATAAGGATATACGTATTTTAACGCAAACGATTTTGTGATACCTAATGCACGTATTAGCCATTAGGCAAAATTACCTTTGGATCCAATCGTATTAGAATGACATGGTAGATATTATCCAATATGTATGTAGGCAACCAATGGCAAGGCAACATTGGCCCGATCCAAATTAGTTAAAAATTAGGTTTGTTTTGATCTACGCATAACGGTGTGCTAAAGCTTCGTTGTGTGTAAAGGAACGTTATGACTCTTGAACACAGAGTCTGTCACTCTTGGGTGGTCTCATTCTAGTTTTTTATGATTTTAAATTAATTTACTCCAAATTTGTTTTCTAAACACCCCTGGTCGAGGTCAGTTCTCGGGTTGGGGTGTTACATTTTTGCTCTCCACAATTCTTCAAACTCATAATTGTCTGCATTCCCAGAGCTATATGGGGGATCATAGCTATCATTCTAGAATAAAGTCATTAATGCACTTTGAAAACATTTCTTGAAATCTAGTGTGCATGTCTTCTATATCAGGTTGTGTAGACATTAGAATGTTGAACGATGTCTAATGCGAATTTGTTAAATTCACACAATGAATATTAGTGTGTTAGTAAATATGTGATTTAACTCAGCAATGTGTATTCAGTTACACGCATACATACAAATTACATCGTGACATTGATGGGATGATATTTATATAAGCCGTTTTATCATCTCTACACTAACACAAATATGAGAGATATCACCTTCGTATATTACATCAACAGTTTTGTGATAATAAATATATTGTGTTTCCATCATTACGATTATTTAAATTATCGTGTTATCGGGAACATGATAGAGTGGTATATTGTGCTATCTTAAATTAAATATTATTAGCACTTACATGATTGTTTCACACGCAAATGGTGTTGTATCATTGACTCCCATATGAAATCCAGCATTCATGATGATGTAAGTTGATACAACCTTCTCTAACCTCGTGTTTTTTCTCTATTCTTAGTTTGGTTCCATTCTAGCGATGGTGATTTGTCTCCATTCACACCTTCCTTCAAGGATAACACTTATTTGCCTTCATATGAATGACAAACACTAGTTGTAGGTCTTTATCATCTTCTAACTCATACAATATGGACGATTTCAAAGACGGAATCAAATATTTCAAAGTCATGTTACCATTGTAGACGGCAAGTCTTTCTTTTACTTGCACCAATATCTCATCGTACCTCACTTGAGAATTAACATTCATTAGCATTACTTTCCAACAATATACTTGCCATTATTTCCACTTTTTTCTTTGTAATTACGGCAGATATTTATCTATTATGTCAGAAAATGGGTTGCTAGCATCGATGAAACATAAGTTTTCTCAACCAAAAAAATCAATGTGGTGGGGAAAATGAGGGTTTTTACTCCCTCCATTGTATTTTAGATGTATTATTTTAAAAAAAATTATCTCGTATAATTGTATTAATTGTCTCATAGTAATTAGTGAATGGAGTAAAAAGAGTAAGTGGATGGAGCAAAAAGGTTAATGAATGGGCTTCCTCAAATATTACTTTTTGCAAATTTGGATAATTAAAATATGACAGATGGAGTATTAAAAACTAGAAAGGGAGATTACAACCTAAAAACACATTATGTACAAAGACTCCCCAAGAAGAAGCTAAAAAAATAGTGAAAACATCCAAATGCGAAATCTAGAGCAATAATGAATCCCGTGAACACATAAGAAGTTCGCAAAAATGTGCAAAAATTAGGTCAAGTATGAGGATTGAGATTGAAACTTGCAAATGATAGAGCTCCCATAGAAGGTTTTTCACTTGGGTAACTATATATATGTACCATGAGTAGCACATTCTTTACCCTGATATTGCCAGCCTCTTTGATGTCCTCGACCAGCTTGAGCTGCAACAGTATACGGTGGCTACCGGTGAGCACACCAGAGATTGTGCGGATGACCACATCAACCTGTTTGACAATCCTGGACTAGGCCACTGTGGTCGGCAAAGGGGACCTTTCCAATTCCATCTCTCTTGCTCTGTGTGCATATTGTCGACCTAACTGTCACTTCCATAATATTGACACTACTTGGGCAAAAAGTACGGCAAAGATTTTATGTTAGGTGTTGATCATAGATGAGGGACAATTCAAAGATTAAAAAAAAACATTATTGACGAATCTATATTCAAAACAGTAGACAAATTAAGACATGTCTAAAATCACTAAAAGATGTTAACGATGTTGTCTTCCCTTTCAGCGGTATAAGTGAATAATACTCCCTCCCTCCCATTTTAATGGTTCACATTTGAAAAAAATGTGGCATTTAAAGAAACCAACAATTAAGAATCTACTACCCATTTTTATCCCATCCACAAACAGCTACAAGACGAATAACATATAATGAGACAACCAATATGGGACAAAGTTTTTTTTTAAATAAGACCATTAAAATGGGATGGAAGGAAGAAGAAATAATAAGCGTGCTCTCAATTATGGCAGAGTCTTGCAGAACCAAGCCTACACTATATGAAACTTGGAAAAAGTTGATTTGGGTCGAAATTCCCATTGGTAATTATTTTTAGTTAGTTATAAACGAAAATTCCCCAAATCTGCTTATATAGTCATCGATTCATGATTCGTTTATTCTGCTTGCGTTTGTTTCAGCTAAATGAATTCAAATTCTAATATTTTGACCTATTAAAAGGCAAAAGTAAGTGAAATCAAATGTGGCAAGCTTCAAAGGATGTTGGCTATAATCAATGTTTTATTTCTCTTATTAAATCGGGAATTCCTACAAAATACTCCATCTATCCCATGTTAATATCTTCATATAGAAAAAAAAAAATTTATCCCATTGTAATAGCTTCAATTGCTCAACTTAACTTACTCTTACTAAAAAAATTACTTCCTCCGTCTTATATTAATAGTTATATTTAAAAAATAATAAATTTTTTAATGGTGAAAACTACCTCTAGAGAAGGAAAAATAAGCTTATAATATTCTTTTGTTGGTACCAAATCACTTGAATTTAACAAAATAGAGCTATAATATTTTTTTCCAAATAGAGCTATTAATATAGGACAATGGGAGTATCTCAAAAGCTATTTTCTATTCTCTAAGTTGTGAATCTCAATAGCTAATAAAAATTACTATTTTTTCAAATAAAACTATTAATACCAAACAAAAAGAGTAATATTTAATCATTAAGATAAGCTTTAATTTAATTTAATACCTACTCAAATGAGAGACTCTTAGTTCTCTTTTGACGGAGGGTATTTACATGTAAGATACATTGTGCATATTCCATCATAAGGAGCCAAGATTAATCTCACAAGTTGCAACTAACTTCTCCAGCTTGGACCAAGTCCACAAGCCAAACTTCCTAAATAAACAGCCTTTAAAGTCCATTCGCCCTGTAAGGGAAACGAAGTATGAACATGATACTTGACAATACAAGCAACTACTTCTTCCACATATATTGCAGTATTCAATAGAAGCTAAACTTAGATTCATCCGTCTGATGCAATTCCTCATCACAAAAACGGATTTCACCATCATGTCTTCGACTTGTGCCAGCCTTGAATTATGAGTTTTGAAACGTCGAGGCTGTAAACGTTATGTCACACGTCTACGATGAAAGTGGAGATGAAAGATCAGAATAAGCAAAGATGACCTTGTTGAACAAGAGGCTCATGATGGTTCTGTCAATCACATTAGTCTCAGACTCCAAGGAATCTAATGCTTCGCTTGACCTACTACGATAAAAACTGAGATAAAACTGTATTAGGCTATGTCTGATCAAGATAGTAAAATGAATGAAAATATGGTGAGATATCAGTACCAAGGGCCTTGACCATCAACTGTTGCAAAGGATGCAATCTCCATGGCAAAATTGTCCCATCTGCTCTCACCTTCTGCTGAGCGTTGTCTAGAGCTTTCGGCAAGGCGGTAAAAGGCATCTCGAAAGCAAATCCTTGTCTCATCTTTAAACTGCTTGAAACAAATTTTCAACAAAGCCGCGGTTACTGTGGTTCAAGAAAAGGTTGAACAAGTCTGAAGACTTCTTAATGAAAGCTTCTACAAATTTTCTATTTATTCATTCTAAAATTTTGTACTCATCCTTCAAGAACGTTACACATATGTTCTGCTATGCTTTCAACTTTCCCTCACCTGCTCAGCCAGCTCTTTTTATATGGACCTAATAAAGCGAATGGAGGAGGTGCTTTTTAATTGCTATAATGGAGGAAGTCCCTGCCTGCTTAGGCCCCCCTACATGTTCTTGCACATTCAAATGCATTCCACTGGTTGTTACCTGTTTCAATACAAATTCAAGCTCGTCGAGTACAGATTCCTCCGAACTGTCATCCTCCCTCAAACCCAAACTCGTGGAAGTGGATACATTTAGCTCACTGTGTGCCAGTATTGTCAGCATTGGGACCTGAGAAGTTAACATGGATGAATTTAATAACCCAATTGTGAGCTAAGTATAGAATATTATGAGACGACTGATCCTCTGATCCACATATAACAAAAACTTGCTTATAGTCCAATTTGTCAAGTTGTCGATTTTAATTTTAGTATATACACTGAGAGAATGCTATTTTTATCATCACGTTATGATCCTTCCGAATAAAAAAGAAAATTGCTTGCTTAAACTGAAACTTGAATATGGAATTCACACAACATGAAATTCCTGAATGTTCTACCTTTTTTTTAAACAAAACTTCGGCTGTCACTGTATCCACTAGAGAGGGGCTGCAGGCTTTTTCATCCCAGATATCTGGCTCTTCAAATATAGTGAATGGAAGTTTACTTGTCCTGGTATACTCAGTCTCAAGGGTAGATAAATCTTTTGAAGTAGATGATTTGTCTGCAATCATGGCGGACAAGAGGTTCCCAAATGACCCAGAATAATCTGTGGTCAAGTCTTCATGGTGATATGGATCTTCGACAACACGTAGGTCCTCGTGGGCCAATGAGTTTCTGGATAGATTGAAAAGATTACCAAAGACGAAAGTCAGATGCATATCAGCCAATCATGAAAAAAAAATTGCTGTAATTGAAGATCGAAGTTCTGATTCTTGACAACTACATAATTCCTATAGGATTTAAACCAAACATCTTAAGGGCTCCAGAAGTTATCTTGTACAAGGTGTTTTCATCCATCTGGTCCGGGCAATTTTGACACAATTGTTGGAGTTGATAATCAGGCCGGTCCCATAAGAACCCTTGCTCATGCCTCACATTCCCTGCATTTTAAGAATACACATAACCAATCAACAGCCATGACACTAGCTTAGCATACACAACATTTCTTAGCATAGGCCTATTAAACTCACCCCTCAGAGTTTTCTTACCAGAATAAAACCTTTTTGTTGGTGATGTTAAATTTTCAAATGCCGACATCTCATTTTGGGGCCAATCATCTAGTGACAAAGGTTCATCTTCACAAATTTGTTCTGATGTCCGCTGATTCTTGGGAACAATCCCATCTTCTTCATACCTACTGAGACACCACTCCATCTGATTGACCCTGTAGAAAGGGTGAGACCAGGTAATTAGATTATTAACCAAACTAAATCATGCTTAAATAGTTAAGAGGGGGTCATAGACTACGCATGTAGACAAAAATCAGAGAGAAATGTCAGAAAGATCCCAATTTAATTCTATTAGTAACAAATTAATAGTGATTCCTGAGAGTAAAGTTGGAAATCAGAGTGTCAAAAGGAGATTCAGGGCGACTGAACTGAATCATTTTCGGTTAAAAAGCAAGCATACAAAGAAATCAGAAAAGATAAAACTACGATCAGCAGTAAGATTACCAGAGATCAGATTCAAGAAAACCCTGCTACAACTTTAAAGCCAGCGCATAGAACTTCTTTTTCTGAGATAGAAAGGGTGAGACCAGTTAATTAGTTTATTACCGACACAATTTGTAACTGAAAAGGCTGGGGGAATACATACAAGAGAAGCAAGATAAATCAGGCTTGAATAGTTAAAGAGGGGATCAATTACTATGCATGTAATAAAGTGATAGTGATTCAGGAAAGTAAAGTTGGAAATCAAAATCTCAGAAGGAGATACAGAGAGAATTGAATCATTTTCAGTAAAAATGCAAGCAAGAAAGCAAATCAAAAAAAGATAAAACTTTAATCATTGGTAAGATTTCCAGAGATCGACAGCAAGAAACCTAAAAACCACTTAGAGCAAGCCCACAGAACTTACATTTCGGAGACAGAAAAGGTGAGAATAGTTAATTATTAATATAATTTGTAACTAAAAAACACTAGGAGAATAAATACAAGAGAATCAAACTAGATCAGGCTTAAATAGTTGAGAGGAAATCAATAACTACGCGTGTAGACAAAAATCAGAGGAAAATGGCACAGAGTGATTCATGAAAGTAAAGTTAGAACTCAGAGTGTCATAAAAAAATTCAAAGAGAATGAACTGAATCATTTTCAGATAGAAAGCAAGCAAGGAACCAAATCAGAAAAGAGAAAACTACCAGAGATTAGAAGCAAGAAAACTCTGTTAGGACTTTAAAGCAAGCCCAGAGAACTGTTTATGAGACACAAGGGTGAAGGGAGACCCACTTTGACTGAATTGGGTGTTGAGACTCCTGCTGAGTGCTATGGAAGCTTAACTTTTGAGAAAATGATAGATGAGTATCAACCCAGAAAGGCTGTCATTGGCAGCTTGAAGGCTTTGGAGTAGAAGCAAAGGCCTCAGACTGAGTTTGTGGCTCAGATGTCCCAAGAAAAACTAGTGGCAGAGAAAAGAGACCCATCTAAAAGTGTATGCTCATTGGTCCACGTGCTATGCAGGGCACCCTAGATTCTCCCCTTCTGGGAAAAGCTGTTTTAAATGCTTGTGGCCATGGTAGAAGCTACCAGAGGCAGCTTTTCCTACTCCCTGGCAGTACAACGCTGCATGGCCCATAGCCAAGTGAGCTGGGGGATGGGGGGCTCACTTGGTCCCAATGCTGGTAAAGTCCGAACTTCGGTGAATGAAGTGGGAGACGTGCAGAACGTGTTTGCTCCGTGGATCTTTTGTTTTTGTTTTTATTTTTTTATCATGTTGAAAAAAAATTGTATGACTACGGCAGCTGGATCTCTATCCGATGATAGGCATAAACCGATTTATTCCTTAACTTATATATATTATTAGATCAAAATTTGATGACACACGAAGCCCAAACTCGCCCTTAATGTCTTAAACCAGGGCTCACATAAACAAGGCTCTTTTAAATTTTAAAATAAAAATTCTTTGCACTTATCCATTTTATTATCTCATCCTTGTGGTTGTTAGAATCCTTTTGCGGGCCTCCTAATGTTGATTTGCTTTCACAATTTAAGAAGAAAAATGTTCTTGTGATGTTAACTCTAATACATGATGTCATCGCAACCATGTTTTAAAAATGGGTCCCATGATAAACAACGGTTCTTAAATAATGATGTACCTTCATCACATATGAAACTAAAAAGTTAGTATAGCACGCTACAATTTATAAATAGTTCTTCGTCATCTCTCCCACGATATATATTGACTTGTAGTGCTACTACCAATTGCACCACGCAACACTCATAACATTGATGGCATGGGTCCCATTGGAGCTCGGCAACCAAAATGAGGCCCATGCCATGTGAGTGGTCTTAAATAGAAAAAAGTTTTTCGTGTTTCACTTTGATAACGAGCCCCAAAGACACAAAAGCTTTTGATATTTGAAATCAATAGCACATTGTGACATTAGCACTATTGGCACTTATGTATATTGGATTGTTGTTCTCATAGATAAAGGGCTCTCATGTGTTTCTTACACTAGGCTCATTGTCATAATCAAATATTAAAAAAATATTTCTTAATTAATTATATAATTTACCTGCCATCCCACCCCAAACCATTTTCATTAACCAAAAATTTGGCCAACTTGCCTCTGATTTAGAAGGGTAGGCCGAGTTGACTCAACCATGCCAATATCTCTAGGCCAACTCTCAAATACCATCCAGGTTGAGTTATGAATGGCTCGCCTTGGACACACTGCAACAACCACGAAGTTGCCCGGGTCAACCAAGAACTTGGCCCACTCAAGTAAGCTGTTTTTGTAGCCATCATACTTGTAACATATACACATATTAAGCTCAACCAGTCCTCTCTCTAATTATCGTGAGCGATTTCTTATATTGTGCCGTATGTACAAGCCTATGAGCATAATCGGACCAATATCTTCATGTGTTCCAAAACACTCTTCAAGATTTTCGAAGGTTAATTATGGCCAAGGGACATGTTAAAAATACTAAATAAGACCATGAACAACTAAGGGGTCGTTTGGGTACTGAATTAATTTAGTAGCGACTTAATTCAGTAATAAATTAATTCAAAAAATTCACCGCCAAAACTGAATTACATTTGGTAAGAGAATTTGTTAGAATAAATTTAGACATCACGTCAAACCTAATTTTAAAACTTTAAACTAACATAACTTTCTCTCTCGAACTCGGATATGCACGTTCTTCGTACCATTACGCTTCTAAATTCAAGCTCTATCAAACAAGATCGCACAAGGGTAGGTAATTTTGAATTTTTAAAGTGAGCCCTACCTATATTGAATGTTTGTCGAGGCTCAAATCGATATGAACAATAACCATTGAAAAATATAGAATCTGTAATTTTTAAAATGGTGATTAGGAGACTGAATTGACTGAATGATTCAGGCCGATTCAAGCTTGAAACAGCCTGAATCTAACTATAGTACTGAATTTTTAATTCAGCGCAGCTTCTATACACAAACAGGATTCTAAAAATTCAATGTTGAATCTAATGAATCTTCTCACGATTCAGTACCCAAATAGCCCCTAAGTGTCATGTCATGCCCAGACATGACTAGCCATAGTCACCAACAATGCATGTCACGAGCACAGCTCCATGATAGTGGGATAGGACCCACCTCGGGGAGGAGAAGGAGAAATATGAAGAGGTGGAGGAGAAGAAGAATGAGTAGAAAAAGGAGGACGAGGGCAACACAAGCGGGTTGTGACCACAAGTTCACACCACCTTGGCTTGTCGGCTTTAAGGAAGAAGAGGAGGAAGCATAGAGGGGAAGAGTAGACTTGAAGGAGGACATTGGTGCCACATCTGTCAGGAAAGGCTTCAATACCAGTGTAGGAGGAGGATGTGAGTTGTGGAAGCTTACATCGGACTAACCGATCGATCGCTGTACTAGAGCGATTGATCAGCCCCTATTCATGAAAGCACGATCGCTAGAACGATAGATCACAATACAAAGCAATCGATTGGCACCTAATAAACATAGATTTTATTCATTTTACACTTTTTTTACCTTATTTGCTAGTATATAATTAGTTAATTTAGGGTTCATTATGGTTTACTAGTGTTAGGATAGAAATTAGTGGTTTTAATTTAATTATTAGTTAATTTGGATGATATTAGTAGTTTAGGAATGTGTTTGAATCAATCCAAATTTTTACTATTGCTGTAGGTTAAAATTTGATTCATAACACTCTTGGAATGCTTACAAGTGATTTGGACAGCTTTCCGGAGTCACAGGTATAATGGAAATAAATATGGACACAAACAAAAGAGCTTAATGAATAGAACCGAAAGCTAGACGAAAATCTAGATAGTCCAATGAACAACAGTCATCTTCCCAAACATGAATTTGAACAATTAATTAGACAAAACCATCCAGATTTCCAAAATGTGAAGCAGTTAGGAAAAATGATAATATCAAAGTCTAAAAAGTTTGGAATCACAAAAATTGATTTAGGAGTTTTGTTCATAACTCATTTCTAGACAAGAGGTTTCTTTCAAAATTTTATTTATGGCGCCTTGGAGGTCAGAATTTGGAGTTCACAGTGACAAGGAGTTTCAAGCCACCATTAATGAATTCATTGAAGCTTTTATCTCGCTGGAAAGTATCAAAGCAGCATAACAACAATGGATTCTCTTAAATTTGTTTGTGTTTATCTAAACTAAAATCAACAAACTGGAGGATTTATTAGATAGAGGTGTGAATGCAAGGAACTCTAACATGATCATGAAATAGAGTAGAAAATAAAACGAACTGAAGTAAAAAGAAAGGATTCCCTCTAATTGGCCGGATTGTGGGAAGAAAAATGTCCTTATTGTGGATGGATTAGGAGGCTAATGAGTCTATAAATAGAGCAATCGCGTCCAAAACAAGGGGGGAGAAAAAAATAGAGGAATTTTTTTTCAAGCCATGGTTACTGTAGCACTACTACTCACGAGCAATGTTCATAATTACTATTCACAAGCATTGTAGTAGTTAGAAACTGCAGGCAAGCTATTTTTCGACGGGTTTTCAATGAAGAACTTGAAAGGGACAGTATTAATTTTACTTTATTTTATTTCCCTCTATGGATTCAATGCTTAATGTTATAATTTTCATGGCCATGGGATTCTAAACCCGCATAACTAGGGCTAAGATGAAGTACTAATGAAGCATGCCTTAAAACTCTAGTTTTAATTTCTATTTAGTGGATTAATCTTTTTAATTCTACCTTGTAAGTTTTCTTTTAATTATTGTGTCAAGCACATTAATTCATTAGATTATTATTAGGTATAAATTATAACCTATGTGTATATGTGCAAAGAATTGATCTTTAATTATCATGCACTCTGGATACATTTAACACTTAGACAATTAATTAAAGTTGAGGTTTCCTTTGTTATTATATGAATTTGGATTAGAGTTGATGATACATGTGGATTTAGTATGGATTTGAGGCCTTGGTTTAATCCTTCATACAATTTTCTTTGAAGTTTTAGTTTTGTTTCTTTAGATTTTAAAGCAAGAATTATTTGGAATTTGATTTTAATAGCTTAGAATTAACGACTATTGATTTTAGTTTCCGATTATTTTTCCTAAGAATTAGCATTTCTCATGGGATCAACCTCGGATTTACCGAGCATTTTATTACTTCGCTACCTACGCTTGGGTAACTGTGTGATCCCGTGGACGTAGGCACCATTGTCAAACCACGTAAACCCTGGTGTACTCTCTCCTTATTGTCTTTTTCGCTCGTTTATGTTCCTCACAAGGATCCAACTGCTAGGTAGACTATAGGCTAGATCAATTCTAGTGGGCGTATAGTCCACAACAATTAGTATCAAAGCTTTAGAAGGTTCGAGTAAACAAGACGATGACAGAAGATAGGAAGTTCAAGATCGAGAAGTTCACATGTCAGAACTATGGGCTTTAGTGCATGCAGGTCGAGGATTATCTTTATTGAAAGGAGTTACATCTTCCGATATTTGGTGAGCAGCCAAAGGACGTGGAGGATGCCATTGGGCTTTGCTTGACCAGAAGGTCTTGGGAGCAGTTCAATTGTCTATTTCTTCATCTGTTGCTTTGAATATCACGAAGGCAAAGACAACGAGGCATTATTTCGAGTTTCAACACATTTGAACTCCTTTCATGACTTAATCAAATAGAGGCTGTTAAAGTTAAATTTAATGAGGATATTCAGTTGATTACTTTGTTAAAATCTCTATCTGCTGATTGGGAATCCTTTAAAGTGGTTGTACATAGTTCTCATTCTACCCATAGATTTATATTGAATTATATTTGTGGTGTGTTAATGGCTGAGGAAACATGACACAAAGGTGTCAAGCCTCATCAGGGTCAACTTTGACCTTTGATTTTAGAGGCCACCAAGGACAAAAACACTTTCAAAGTAAAGGAAAGTCTCGTTGAGGACGTTCCAAGTCTAAGGGAAGGAAGAATGATGGCAAGTGTTGGAATTGTGGTCAAACATGTCATGTTAAATGTGATTGCAATAATGTATTATGAGATGGAGGTAATAACAATATTAAAAATGCTAATGTTGTTAATGTTGTCGATGGTGATGAATGCATGATATTGTCTTGTGAAAGTAAATGTGAATCATGTATAATTGATAGTGGTGCATCTTTTCACGCTACATCTAGAAGTGATTTGTTTGATAATTATGTATCTGATGATTTGGGAAAAGTTTACTTAGGAAATAACATGGCTTGTGAAATTATTGGTAAGGGTAATATTTGTCACGACCTGGATTTTCAAAACCCTTTTTAATTCAAGGACACGTGATAAATCACGAAAAAAAATTTCTTTCTTAGATACAAATCAATCAATTAATTATTCAGGTCATGATAACTGGGTTTCACAAATACGAATATCAAAACATAAGATATTATTACACATGTTAAAATTTGATAAAAGCAAGTTAACCCTCTGAGTGCAAGTTTGTCATATGTCCGAAAATAAATAACCAAGTAAAGTTGACTCTCACGCCAGTAATTATAATTACTTACAAGATTGCAAAAGTAAGAAACTAGATCCTACCAGTGCAATGTCGTCCTCAAACGCCCACCAAAGTCATGATCTCGTAACATCCCCATCTAAAAAAACACTGCAACCAAACAAGACCAAACAACAACCAAGCATCTCCTCCCCTTGGAGAAGCATTTTAAAAGAACAAAAGTATTAATTAATATTTTGCAGATCGAGCCAACATCACCCAATGTTAGTTACCTACATACTCATCAGACAACATCTCCAATGTTTCCAACAAGATCAGATTCAGATGTAGTTCTGCCTAAAAACTACACTATCCTAAGAAGCATAGATCTACACATGCAATGCTTAAGTATATTCAAGCAACTTACATTTTATGCAAGTCCTTTAATCATTCCACTTGCTCTAATTAAACAAGCAATAATAAATAATGTTATTAATTATCTCTTGAACCATTATTCGATAATTAATATCCCCATCTAATCTCAAAGAAAGGCGGACTCATCAAATGACAACCTAAGTGACAAATGATACACTAAACATAGATCACCCTCAAAGGTAAATCCATGATAAAAACCCTAGAATCTACCAAGAAGTATCATCACCCATCCTAGCCCATAAAAGACCTAACTGGAGTTGAAGGACATGACTCACAACTGCACCTGAACAGAAGTAGTGGGAGAAGCCAACTAAGCAAGATGTTAGCTAATCCAAATGTGTGTATACTAAATGATCCTCAATATATCGATGGTGAGCCCAGCTCACGCAAAGCTCCCTCCAACGGGGAGGTGCAATTACACTGTCAAATCAGTAGCTCCTTAATAGAGCTAAGATTGAGGAAACCATTTTGAACCCTATCTTGCTCATCATTAAGCTAGGATTTCGATTGACTATCCCAAACGCTATCAGTCCCTTCTAGACTAGGCTTGAAACTCGAATTGTCATCTGTTCATTAACCAAGGCAAAAAATTAAGTTAATGGCTTTGTTCACTCTATGAACTAGTCCCAGACCCCTCTCAAGTATTTTAGTCTTTATCTTATGTAGATGTTTTCACCCAATCCAAAGCTATCTAACCCCATTGATTAGTCTTAAGCTAGTGATAAATTACTATCACAAAATCAATAGCAAACATTAAAACAACAAACAACATAAACAATTAGAACCACATAGGTCCAAGCAGATCCTAATATCAAAAACCAAATTTAATAATGATATTAGAATTGTTCGAGCTCTCATGCCCTAACCCTCCTTAGGTTAACTGATTAAGTCTTTATGGAAACTGGTCATGATGAACCTAAGGGCATTAAGATAATTTCACATTAGACACAATTTGCTCCATTCTCAGATAAGTCACAACCTCTCTAAAGGTTTCATTATCACATTGGCCCATTAATTCCTTTCACTTGAATGCAAGCCTGTCTTTATAGGGGTTTTTTTGTCTTTTTGTTTAGGGCTTCCCTGAACCTTGCTGAGTCTAAAACTAATCCCAGGGGTACATCTTGACATTATGAACTTGAGGTAATTTTCTTCCTATTTAACGGGGTTGTAAACCCCTCGAACCAACGCCGATTTAATTAATCATTTTACTTTAACCCTGAGGTAAAATAGTCAATTATCTAATTAGTAGGATTTTTTTTCCTACCTTGTGGTTTGGTCCAAATTTATGATACACATTAAAATATCACTAAGATTTTTCTCAATTTTTAATCCACTCATAGGCCCCTCAACTGGAGCCCCTAAGTCTAGTCATTAATCATTATTCTACGCTTCAACTCACAAGGATAAATTAGTCATTTCAAAGTATCTAGGATTTTTCCTCGATTTCAAACTTCGTCAGGGCACTCAACAAACTCTCAAGACCATTATTTTAAAAAAAAATTATTCTAACTATTTTCACCTTCTGAACTGGACCCGATTTAGTTGGTATGTTATGTGTTTGTTTTTTTTTGTTGAGCCAGACCGAACCAGAACTGGTTACCCGACCCAGTCCAGGGAACGACAACCCACATTGTAGGTCGTCTTCCCCACGACCGGCCAAAGGCCGTTCGGCCTCTCACTGTGCTACCCAAATCTTGGCAGACGGGGGGCAGCCCAGTGCTTTCGGACCACAGGCGCACTGCAGAACCAACAACTCCCCCCGTGGTCCTGTGGCCAAAGCCCCCTTTATTTTTCTTCTGCAAGAGGCATTGCAACAGCAAGCCACCATGGCCGGCCGATGGGCCGGGCTTGATCGGATCGCCATCCTTCGGCGATTTCGACCACCCAGGCCTCACCTCCGGCTGGGGGCTACACTGCGCCACCGCAGTGTTTTTTTTTTTTAAATAGTGCATTGGAGCCGCCACCGCAACCTAGGCAGGAATGGTCACAGTCGGTGCGGCCACGGCCAACGCCTTCCTTTTTTTTCTGTGCACCAGCATGGCGGTCGTGTGCTGGAGCCTGGCCCTTCATTGAGGGAGTCCGGTGTGCATCAACCAGCCAGTCAGCGGCCGGCTAGCATGATCAAAAAAATTACAAAAAAAGTACATTGTTTAACGAAATTACAAAACACCAATCATTGTTCATGTAAATTAAAAAAAAATAGAATTACAAAAATCTAATTTACATTCAAATTCATTAAATAAAATTAACAACAACGATCCTACCTTAATCATCGATTTGTTGTCGATCCACCACTGCTGGACCGTCACCGGAGCCTTGTTGGAAAATTTCATCTACGGCTCCTCCTCCTTCCCTTAACAGTGAAAGCTTCCCTTAATTATGCCCTAAGAAGGCCTTTTATAAGCATGGGGATTAAGGTTCCTAATCCCCTTAGGAGTTGGGCCAAAACCCCTCACCTAGGCAACTTAATTGGGCCTCTAAAAATAAATTTTGTCACTTTAATTAACCAGGCCTACAAGACAACTTAAACAGACCAAATACATGTCTAAATCGGGTAAACGGGCTCTATACGATATGTTCAACTTCGAATTGTCATATCTCCCTCACCTGAACTTCGATTCGTGCATTCTTGGTGTCATTTCGAAGCTATTTCTATCTACTTTTTAAAAACATTAGTCTTAGCCACAAATTCTATCTAGGGAAGAAGTTATTATACTAAGAAAGTCAATGTGTCAAACAACCTAATTTCTACATATTTAATTTTTGAAACCTAGGAAAATTTTGGGATATTACAATATTAGCTTGAAACAGAACAATGGCACAATGCTTTTATTATAGGATGCTAGAAATGTTCCTCGTCTGACCAAGAATACTATCTTTGTTGGCCAATTGGCCATGTATGGCATCACCACCCAATTTCTGGATAACTATTGGAAAATGGCTAGGGGCACCATGTGATTGCTAAGGAGAAGAAAAATAGTACTCTTTACATGATTGCTAGTTGTGTTAGACATTCTATTTCAGTTGTATCGAGACATGTTAATGTACAAGTATGGCATAAATGACTAGGTCATATGTCAAAGAAAGGGTTTAAGGTTCTACAGAGTAAGCAGAAGTTGCTAGGATTGAAGAGTGTTGATCTGAGTTTCTGTGAGGACTGTGTCATATGAAAATAGAAAAATATTACTTTCTCAAAATCAGCCCCTGATAGGATGACTGAGAATCTTGCTCTTGTTCACACTGACATTAAGGGCCAGCCCAGGTCCTCTCCCTTAGAGGTGTGTACTATTTTGTCACTTTTGTTGATGATGTTTCTCAAAAGTTGTGGATTTATTTATATAGACAGAAATATGATATATTTTCTGTATTTGTCAAATTGAAATTGTTTGTTGAGAATGAGAAAAGACTAAAGTTAAAATGCCTCTAATCATACAACAGTAATGAGTATTGTGGCATAGAATTTCAGTCCTATTGTGATAAGCATGGAATTTGCAAGTTACTAACCATACCTAGGAAGCCTATACATAATGGTATTGATGAGAGGATGAACTAGACTCTTCTAAAGAAGACATGCAGCATGAGGCTCCATTGTGGCCTACTACCCATGTTCTAAACTTATGCCCTTGATGCTGCAACTTATTTAATCAATAGATCCCCATCCTATGCCTTGGATGGAGGACTTCCTGAGGAAGCATGGACAAAGGAGGAGGTTTTCTTTGACCACTTACGGGTGTTTGTGTAATGTATGGGAATTTTCTAAATTCCCAAAGTCGACCACATAGAAATTAGGGTGTTGGCCCCTTGACCTTATTTTGAGAATAACTCACTCAATGGTTGGAATTGGTGGTTGAGCTATGAGATGTAAAGTAGAGAGAAAGAACTTTTAAACACCACCAAGAACGCGCGAATTGGAGTTCAAATGAGGGAGATACGACTGTTTAAAATTGAATATAACGCGCAAGGCCCATTTACCCAATTGGACACGCGAAATGTCTATTTAAGTCACTATATGAGCTCGATTAATTAAAGTAACAAAATTAATTTTTAAAGGCTCAATTAGGTTACCTAGGTGGGGAGGTTTGGCCCAACTTCTAAGGGGATTAGGAACCCTAATCCCCATGCTTATAAAAGAGACTAATTAGGGTTTCTAAGGGGGGATGGGAGTTTTTGGCCCTAAGGAGAGAAGTTCTAGTGAGATCGATCAATAACAATGGGAAGGAGTGAGCTCAAAGTTCCAGAGTCAGTGGATCAATGGCAAACCCGCACTTAAGGTATGATTAGATAATAATATAGCAGGATGCATGATTAGGTGCTTTAATACATAAATTAATCAAATGTTAAATTCACCGGATTACTAGCCATATCCGACCAGTATGTCGGTCAGCAACCGGCTAGCTGGCAATAGATTCTGACTTCAGACATCGTTTGGTCAAGAGGGATGGTGCTAGCACGATGGTTCTATCCCCAATGGCTAACCAAATCGGAGGCAAGGTGGAGCACCCACGGTTCACTGGCCACTAGGAGCTACTACTTTCTTCAAAAAGCCAGTTTGACTTCTGGTGCAAATGTAGACGGTGTTGCAGGGTGGGCTGCTGACAGCCGACGGGTGTACCTAGCCCTCCTCCTCCGATTTCCAAATGTACTAGAAAGGTCCCACCGCCAGCTGCCCTTACACCATCACGCAGGTCCTCTGCTTCACGGTTACCCATCTCCCGTAAACGCTATGCTCAGAAGTTACTAGGTCCATGGGCCTGACCCGAGACCGAGTCTTCCGCCACCGCTTCCACCCAGCATCCACCAGAAGAAACCCTTTCCGCCACTGGAGGCTGAATGGGAAGCAAAGAGCCAGTAGAGAACCTGCCCAAACCTAAGATATGTGTCGTCTCCGCGAAGGAGACAACTCTTGAACTGGTGGTTCGGTTTGAAAAAAAAGAAAGCTAAAATGAATGTGCTACTAAACCGGGTCTAGTTCAATGGGGTTTATTTATGGAAAAAATTAGAAAAATTACTAATAGACTATGAGAGGGTTTGAGTATATTGACCAAGTTTAAGGCCAGGGAAAATTTTCTGTGACTATGAAATGACTATTTTACCCTTGTAGCTAAGTCGTGGCTCGCTTGCCCAACTTAGGGGCTCCGATTCAAGAGCCTATGAGTGGATATATAATTTTGAAAAAAATTTCAGCAAGAGTTTAATATGTATAATAAATATAGACCAAACCGGATAGTGAGAAAAAATCTCAATGAGTGGAGAATTAACTGTTTTGTCCTTAGGGTTAAGGGTAAACCGTTAAGCGAACTGGGGTTGGTTCAAGGGGTTCACGACCCCATTAAACACTAAGAAAATTACCCCAAGTCCATGACATCAAGTAGTACTCTTGAGCCCAATTTTGGACCCATTGGATATCAATAAGACTTTGAATAAAATAATAAAAATGCCCTTATAAGCGATTTGAATGGAAGCATGAGTCCATTTGAGAGAGAAGCCTTGGGAGAGGGCAATGACTTAAAATAAATAGAGAAGCAGTCAGATGACCAAAATGACCCAAGGGAGTTTACCATACCCCAGGTGGTAGAATTACCCAAATGCCCTTAGGGGCAGTATTTTTTATTTCCATCAAAATGGATAGCCTAGTTAATCAAGAGTTAAGGTACCCTATAATGGTGTTAAATGGCTTCAAATGGAAGGGGTGTGACCAGCAGGTGACACAGAAACCTTTACAGGTCACAGGATACAAGGGGAAGAATCATAATTCCCAGGGTTTAAGGTAGCGTAATACACGTATCTGCAACGCAGTACATCAATATACTAGGGTATTATATACGTAACTAGCATGATGCGTAAGAGTTATTTACATTTTTAGGCTTAAATTTGTTGAGCCCTAGCCCTACAAATGAGTGCAATGTGCCTCCGTTTATTATGATGACCTTGTATGACTTGATGCTATTTATGTTGCTTATTCCGATGCATGCTTTTAATATTGATGCATTAATTTATAATGGGTACTTGAGATTAATGAAGATCAATCAAGAGATTCTAGTTGTCATTAGGTTGGGGAGAGAAATCTAAGCAAGATAAAGACTAAAATACCCTCAATAGGATTTGGGATCAGTTCATGGAGTGAACAGAGCCCTAGCATGGAATTTTACCTTGGTTAATGAACCGATGGTAGTTATAGGACTCGAGTCTCATGGAGACTATTAGGGTTAGGGATGTTCTCTTAGTCATAGCTCAGTGGATGAGCTATTTATTGGGCTGAGTCACAATGTGAAGAGGACCCAAATGGTTGGGCGAATCCTTGACTGGATAAAATTAATCAATTATAAGTTTCATATATTGGGGAGGGGGGGGGGGGGGGTCAGTGGTCATAAAGACCTTAGACTTCTATGGGTTATATATTATTTATGTCTTTGCAGACATTGCTTCTAAAATTGGGATAATTGAGATTCTGATACACTTTCTTCACTGCCACGACGGTTTGGGTATTGGTCAACGAGGTCTTTACCACGAGTTTCCCATAGGTCTTCACAGGACCATATAGTACGTACAAAAAATGGAATTGCATGAGCATCATGGAAGGCTTGTGCTTCTCGTCAATATGTGTTCATGAGCACAATTAGGATCCTCTTCTCCATATTTGTGGTACTCTATTGATAGCCCTGGGGATTTGGGTCAAGCTGTTGTAAAGCAGTCTACTCTAATGTTGGAGTCATATGTCTGGGGATTTCTTCAAGAGTCGAGTTATCTCTGAGTGAACACAAATTATATTATGTTAAACTTAGAGTTGGGTTAAAATGAGGACAGGTGATTAGTGTCATGTCATTTTAGTTTGGCATATGATGTGTTTGTTTGTCCAAAAGATTAAACAGGAGTATTAATTATTGAACAAGGGTAGTGAGATAATTAATGATATTATTTGTTGTTGATTGTTTATTAACACAAGTAGACAATTAAAGGACTTGCATAAAATGTAGGTTGATTGAAAATATTTAAGCATTTGGATGCTATGCTTCTTGAGATATTGTAGTATTTAGGAAGAACTACATCTAGATCCGATCTTGTTAGAAACTTTGGAGATGTTGTCCATAGGAAACTAACATCGAGTGATGTTGGCCCGATCAAAAAAATATTAATAAAACCTTTTGTTCTTTTAGAAACTCTTCTCCTAAGAGTGGAGAGGTTCTGTTGTTAGGTTGTTTGGTTTGTGGGTTGTAGGTTCTCCAGGCAATGACAAGTTAGACTGGGATAGACAAGCACAAGATGTAGTTCTTCATTTCTCCAATTCTAGTAAGTGTGTCTTTAACATGAGAGTCAACTTAATTATTTATTTTCAGACAGATGATGGACTTGTACTTAGATGGATAGGATGTTCTTTATGGATGTTTGATATGTGTAATGATATCATATGATTTGATATTAGTATTTGTGAACCCCAATTATCATGACTTAGATATTCAATTGAATGGTTTCTTTTGTACTTACTGGGATATGTACATCCAAACTTCAGCATGCAATTTAAGAAAAAGAATTCTCATGACTTACCGTTCATGCTATTTAAAAAGGTTTTTAAAAATCTAGGTCGTGACAGTTTGGTTGTGTAGGCTATGTTCATATTCAAAATCTAACAAGTGTTGTTTTCTTAGCTATGGTGGCAATAGCTTTGGGTATAGGCTATGAGATCCAGTCCAAAAGAAGGTGGTCAGAAGCATAGATGTGGTGTTCCATGAGACTGACCTCTACAAGCACCACTCGTTCAACAAAAAGAGAAGGAAATTGACAAAGAATTTGTTGAACTTGATGCTGACTACACATCTAGCACCCCACTTCCAAATGCTAAGGGCACTAGTGTTCATGAAACTAGCATACCAGAAAGCCAAGACCAAGATGGTGAGCAGGTTGATCAAACACAATCTACCCCTATGGCCGCACTATAGACTCCATTAGGGTGGACCTCTACTAGACAGAGAAGGCAAAGATGATCTTTGATCCATCTCCAAGTGTGCAGAAATAGAGTTTCAATCTCATCCTAAATTATATGTTGCTTACAGACAGTAGTGAACCTAAGAGTTTTAAAGAAGCATGCAAATAGATACTTCAGTTGAGTGGGAGTGTGCCATGGATGATGAGATGGACTCATTGATGTCGAATCAGACATGAGAAATGGTTGAATTACCTGAAGGTAAGAAGGTCATACAAAACAAGTGGGTCTTTAGGTTGAAATAGGAATTTGATGGAAGGCTAGATTGGTAGGCAAGGGCTTTGAACAAAAGTTTGGAGTTAATTATGTAGAGATTTTTACTTTAGTTGGTAGGATTGCTACCATCAGAATGGTGTTGTTTCTTGTAGCAGTGGAAGATCTTCATCTAGAGCAACTAAATATTAAGACAGCTTTAAAACATGGTGATATGGAGGAAGAAATTTATATGCACTAACCCAAAGGTTATGTTGTGAAGGGCAAAGAGAACTTGGTACTTGTATGGCTTAAAGCAAGTTGCAAGACAGTGGTATAGAAAGTTTAACAGTTTCATGCAAGACATTGGATTCTATAGATGTCATTCTGATCATTGTTGTTCTTACAGGATGCTAGCATCATCATACATTACTTTACTATTTTATGTTGATAATATATTGATTGCAGGAGTTGATTTGAATGAGATTGATAATCTCAAGAAATAGGTCTCAAAAATTTGACATGAAGGATCTAGGACTGTCGAAGCATATTCTTGGCATGAGAATTTCTAAAGACAAGAAGAAGAGAATATTGAAGTTGTCACAGACTAATTATGTTGAAAAGGTTATGATGAAATTTAACATGCAGGATGCTAAGCCAGTTAGTACACATTTGACATCTCATTTTAGACTCTTTCAGAAGCATTCTCCTCATACTCATGAGGAGAAAACTAACATGCATAATGTTCCATATGCCTCAGCAATTGGGTCTCTTATGTATGTAGCTACATGCACCAGGCTAGACATCTCTTATGTCATTAGTCAGGTAACAAGGTTTATAGCCGACCTAGGGTGGACTCATTAGGAGGAGGTTAAGCGAATCTTTATATACCTGAGAGGTTCTTCAGGTATGAGCTTATGCTTTGGTGGACATTCTTATATTAGCTTAATTGGTTTTGTTGATTCAGAATATGGAGGTAACGTAGATACCAGGTGGAGCACTATGGGGGTTTGTATTTACCCTTAGAAGTGGTGCAGTGACATGGCAGTCGTAGTTGCATAAGTTGGTGACTACATCCTCAGAAGCAGAATATATTGAATTGATTGAAGCCAGCAAACAACTATTGTGGTTAAAAGTTTTCTTGAAAGAACTTAGAAAGGCACAAGGGAAGTGTGTTCTATATTGTGATAATAATAATGTTATTGCATTGGCTCAAAATAATGCATTCCATGTCATGATGAAACATATTGACATCAAGTACCACTTTATAAGAGAGTTGGGGAAGGAGAAAAAGTTGTCTCTTGAAAAGATTCATACAAACGACAACCCGGCGGATATGTTTACTAAGGTGGTAACGGTGGAGAAGTTAAGCCTTTTCTCAACAATCATTGGTCTTCTACACTAGAGGACCAATGATGATCACATAATTATATTATTTTGCAGGAAATGAACTATTTACTTCAAGTGAGAGATAATTTAGAGGAAGGTGAAGTCCAATCAATCTTCCAAGTGGGAGATTGTGACTTGTGGAAGTTAAATTGAACTACATGATCGATAGTTGTGCCAGAGCGATCAATCGGCCATTGTTCATGGAAGCACGATTGCTAAAGTGATCGATCGCAATACAGAGTGATCAATCTGCACCTAATTTAGTTATACAGGAAATGAAGCCGAGAGTTAGCAATCAATTGGCATTTCAAAGCGATCGATTGCGGGACTAGAAGCGGTCAATGTTAAGAATGATCAATAGCCAGTACCTAATGATCAATCGATTGACATACAAGATTCTGGAATGCCCCGATTTGGACTCTTCCTAATTGGCTAGTTAGATATTTTATCCCCTAAATAGATAGATGCGAACTTGTATATCCCTATGCGGTATAGAAGACGCTTCTTCCTCCTTAGGACTAAGTAATTGGTCATTGAAGAGGCTTGAGAAACTTATAAGCATCTTATAACTGTTCTTTTTGCAAAATAGTGGAACTGTGTAATCTTGTCGAAGTAGGCATCATTGTCAAACCACATAAAGCTTGGTGTACTATCTCTTTATTGTCTTTTTTTCTCGTTTCTGTTCCTCACAAGGATCCACCTGCTGCGTAGACTATAGGCTAAATTGATTCTAGTGGGTGTATAGTCCACAATAGAGGAGGAGGAGTGAGTTGAGTATGTGGGATATATTTGTTTAATAGGGAAAAGAGGGTGGGGTGGGTTTGTTATACTCCCTCATGCCCACATTAATAGCTCAATTTAATTTTTCAAAATAAGCTAAGTATTCAAAATTAACTAAAATTAACTCATTTAAAAAATTAAACAAAGCTATTAATATAGGACAGAAGGAGTATTTTCATAGAGGAAGTGACTAATGGGGGAAGGCGGAGTAGGGTGAGTGTGAGAAATTTTGTAATATTTACTTGAGAGAAGTGACTAATAGGAAAAGTGAAATATTGTTGGGGTAGCAATAGCATCATTCTGATGTAGATCGATGTCTATACAAGACATATTAGAGAGATAGAATAAAATAATTAAAAAATAAATTAAACTAGTCTAATTTCTGAATTGCTAATCTTCTCTTAATTACATAATATATAGAGAAAATCTAAACTAATCCTAATATAATAAAGAAATGCTAAACTAATTCAATTCTAACTAAAGAAGAAGTCTAATTATTAAAAATTAGACTAAAAATAGGATTCTAATCTACTCTAATCTAATTTAGGGTCACAACACATTCTAATGAAATTAGCAAGCTAAGTTAGCTTTACTCAGCTTCTTTCTTTGCTTGACTTAGCTCATACCAAGACGCAATGATTGGCTGATTGAGCTGAATCTAACTAAGTCCTAGCTTAACCTCCTTTAACTAAAATTTCTTTATATAGTCCCTCTAACTTACATTAATAGCTCTATCAGCTTCAAACCAATTTTATCCTTCTAAACGATAAAATTAACTTAAAAATTAAAACTTAATCTTATTGCAAAAAAAAAATTATAAAAACAAAGGAAATTAATATAAACCCCGGCTTGGTTTCAGAGCCGAGGGATTATAAATAGAAAGTTAATATGATCAGACAAGACAAGGCAGCACTTGTCTTGACGTAGGATCGAAATCTGATAGCCCACGACACGAAACTCTATTAGTAATCTGCATACAAATAAAAATGTTACACGCAGACGAGGTTATTTTTTGTAAGTTGCAAATTGCAATTGGACCACCCGAGCGAAACCAAATGGGCCAAAAAAATTTAAGGCCCAAATCAACAAGCCAGCAAGCCGTCGTTCGCTGGGCCTGCCTCTTCCCCTTTGTTCTTTACTCGATCCCGGAACATGGAAACCCAGATTCAAGCAAATACCAATTTATCAGCGGAAAGCTCGAAAAAAAAAAAATCGGATTCAGGGTTTTCGAGCACCTGAATTTACCTGCTGGGAATCATCTCAGCAAAGGGTCTTCGATCTTGGTACGAGTTTGCATCTCTTCCCCCCTTTTGATTTCATGCTGGCAATTTATTTTATAATTTTTCTGTCGGATTTTGTTTCAGTTTGGCGTATAAATCTTTGTTCCTTTGGTGCTTTTGATTTGATAATTAGTGTTGATTGGGGCTCTTATGCGTTGAAACTTCAAGCAAAGTCCGGAAAAAGTCGCGTTTCGATCATGTACTGTATGAAAAAATTAGTAAATATCATTACTATATGAGACATTTGGCCTCATAAATAAATCCCCAAAGGACAAAAGGCGTTTTTTTTTTCTTTTTTTTGCGCTGGGTTCAGTTATCTTGCATTGAGTTAAAAGGAGGGTGCTTGCTTTTATTTCTTTCATATTGTTGTAAAATCTCTTCTTTTTTAAAGTGATATATACCCAACGAATCTGTCCAACCAAAACCCAATTGGAGGGTTTTGTTGGATAGATTCGTCGGGTGTTTATCATTTGGATAATGATTTTCCCACGCCATGATCTGTCTAAGGAAACCTTACACTTGGTTTTGATTGGACGGAGAAAAGTGGATCCCTTATTGTAATCTGAGACCCACTTTTCTCTGTCCAATCAAGACCAGTTTAGGGTTTTGTTGGACAGGTTCTGGAGAGTTATCAGCACTCTTATCATTTTCCCATTTTTTAGCTATATCATTATGCCAATGATTCGAAGTCCTGGATAGTGGATGTGGGTAGTTTTATTTTACCTTGTATCTTATAGCTTCATAATTTTTGCAGAAGATGGAAGCTGACTGTTTTTTAATTTTCTCTTTGTTTCAGTTAATTTGTATCTGGAGGAAATGTTTAAGAACACGTTTCAGTCTGGATTCTTGTCCATTCTATACAGCCTCGGGTATCTTCTTTTCTGGTTTTGTAAAATGGAATGTAAATTATTTATTGTCACTGGTCTGCTGATGTCCTATGTGTGTTTTGTTATAGGAGCAAGCCTTTGCAGATCTGGGACAAGGAAGGTATAGAACTCAGTTCTTATATGTATGATCTGCTACTAGATGCATAGAAGATAGCTATAGATAAGTAGAGTGGGGCTCCTTCCTTTTATGTTTGTTTTGGGAAAATAGTGAAAAGAAAGCTATGCAATAGTGTAAATTCTTCCGTTATTGGATTGCTGGTTTCACTTGCTTTTAATGGTGATCTGGGTGTCCAAACACATAATAAGTTGAGTTTTAGCACTCAATAAATTGTATATTTATACAGAAATTTGGTTTTGTGATAATGTTGGTTGGTTGTGAGGATCGTGTTGGTTCTGCATCACCTCATGCATAAAAACTTCTATATGTGCATGTTAAGTTGCTTTTGTTACTATAAATAATATATTTTTGTTTGTTTCCATTGTCCATTTTGCTTCCAATCTTGTGCAGTTGTAAATGGCCATATCAAACGGCCACAGGATGAAGACATCCAATCCAATGTTCTTGAAATAGTTGGGTCGAATGTGCAGTCAACGTATATTACATGTCCAGCTGATCCTAATGCGACACTTGGCATAAAGCTTCCTTTTTTGGTTTTAATTGTGAAGAATCTGAAGAAATATTTCACATTTGAGATCCAAGTGCTGGATGATAAAAATGTGAGACGGCGGTTCAGAGCTTCTAATTTTCAAGTGTGTAAGTTTGTTAAATTTGAAATTGTTTGACAATGATGATTAAAGTGATAGTATTAGTTCAGATAGCTAATTTCATGTTCCTGTTGCTGTCTTCATGTATTAATATGGAAAACTGACATGGATATCTGTATGTGAAATACATGGGAACTCTGTGTTCACTATTTTTCTGTGCTTTCTGTAGGCTGTTACGCGTGTGAAGCCATATATTTGCACCATGCCATTGAGATTGGATGAAGGTTGGAATCAGATCCAGCTGAACCTTGCGGATTTTACTAGGAGGGCCTATGGGACAAACTATGTTGAAACCCTGCGGGTTCAGGTTCATGCAAATTGTAGGCTGAGGAGAATTTATTTCTCTGATCGACTCTATTCTGAGGAGGAGCTTCCACCAGAATTCAAACTGTACCTTCCAATGCAGGTATTACTTTTTTCATGCAAGATTTTCAATTTCTTGTTTTTCATAAAAGCACTACGGCAATCTAGTTGCCTCTTTCTATTATTATTTCTTAGTGGCGTAGTGTTGCATCTTACAGAAGTCTTAGGCGTGTGAGAAGAGCCATAAAAAATCTATGGGGATTGCATGATTGGAGCATCGTTTTGTCACCGGGAAGAGGACATCTCATTCTAAAGGGCATCATCAGCAACTTCGGCTTCTCTATCTTACACTACTAACTTTGAAGTCATCTGCTACTTTTTCTGTAGAGAATATTTACTTGCTGGTTTGATCTGTTTGATATTAGTTAACAAAAAAGAACAGCTTGTTTGGTTTTGAGGGTATCCACTAAATCTTTTTTTTTTTTGCATTTATGAATTCAGCAAGTCAATCCTACTGTTTTTTCCAACCAAAACGAGTCAATCCTTCAGTTGACGTGTAGGGACAAAGAGCCCAGTAACAAGTATGCGTTAACTTCTGTAGCGTTAAGAGCTGTTGCGTCAAATTCTAATGATAAGTTTTAAACTCGGAAGTTCCCGTAGCAAGGATCAATTTCACCCTTTAAAATCTCCTAAACTTGCAGTTCAAAAAAGAAAAAGGTAGTGAGAAGCTTACAAAAAAACCTTGTATCACTGTCGCGCTGTAGTTTAATTTTACACACAAAAAAATTGTCTTTTCTCTTTCCCCGTAACTTATGATAACAATTGCCTTCTGTCCACGCATTGCATGGACTGCCGTAACAGATTATTACCCCAGATTTGGCTCTCTTCGGCCATCAATGGTGTAGATGGGTATTTGCCAATTCTTGGTGTTCTTTTTAGGATCATCGGTCAGGCTGAGGTCTTTGTCATCTTCTTTGAAGGTGCGGACAACCGTCTTTGCACCAGCCAAAATTAACCTTTCAACCATGAAAAGCTGATAGTTGTTCTCAATTACTGGATCTAAAATGTTGCTGTAATTGGATGAATATGCTAACTTATACCTGTAACGGGGAATACCTCAACAGTCAATATTATGTCACAAGTAAAAAAAACAGAGACATTGCAAAATCAGAAGCACAGGGTAATGCTACACGTCCCTCCCTATCAGCCATGCTTATCAGTCCTCAAGTCTCTATGACCAAATGCGGAGCGATTTCCTAACACACTGACTGCATGTAGTGGTAAAAAAAATAAGGAGAGGGGGCTGATAAGGATGCTAACAAATAGGGAACAAAAAGCAGTTTCCGTTATAAAACATGTAGCAGCTGAGAAGAGAACGATCTCTGCTTCTAGTAGATATGAAATATGTGTTAATAGGCATGCATATTGCTTGCTGAAATATGAAAACAGTGATCAGTGGACTCATTTCAATTTTCTACGACCAAAATGTAATTTCCAGTATAACCATGTGCCAATCATCTCAGTGATTTCTGCAGATAAGTTGGAATTGATCACGAGTTTTATGTAAATGAAATTCCACACATTTTTTTCACAAATTTATTTTAAAAAAGATGAACTACAACTATAATTGTACCTGGTAGAAAGGGGAGAAAAGAAACCAGGTGAGCGCTCATTGGAAGCAATAAAGAGTGTTTGTCCAGGCGGAATCCAATTTGCTATCCTCCGAGCAATAAATTCAGGGCGGGTATCACGGTCTAGATGAGGATGAAGAGTCCTAACAGTCCCAAATCTATCTTTTCGTGTTTTTATTTTGTCTCCTCGGCGAACATGTATAGCATCATAGTCACCAAGTTTCCTCTTAATCTGCAAAAAGAAGTCTGTTATGGCTGCAAAATGATATAAGCGAAACTAAAAGCATAAATGTATAATGCAAAAAAGCCAGTACAAAAGTTACTTGCGCTTTTTGTCTTTTATCATGGTATTCATCCGCTATTCCTAAATTTAAATCCAAAAGTTTAAGGGAATAACAACTTAACTTCGATGTTACAAGTAACGCAACCACAACAGCAATAATTACCCCATTATAAAACTTTGAAATGCACTGTCAGCAGCTATATAACTTCGTGCAATATTTCAGGGAAAAATGTTGCCACAAAAAAAATACATAGATGCTTACTTCTTCATTCAATTTTAACACAATCCTTTCAATTTATTACATGTTTATTGACATCATAAATTATTATGCCCCTTTTTTCCTGTTAACGAGGGGTGTTTGATGATAGAATCATTGAAGACTAGGGTTTTTGGAGAGAAGAAAGAGCTTCCCTTATATTTGAATTAAGGAAGAAGAATACTAGTAAAAGACGAGACCAGCCTCCAAGTATGCTTAGGGTCGCCAACTAAAAAAAAGACACTATTGCCCTCACTTAAGTGAAGGGCCTATCAATCATAAATTAAGACTACCCCTTATACATAGAACAATGCTACTAAAGACTTAACCAAAAGCGCACAAAGATACAAGCAATTATACTCCTCTAACATCCGAGTCCTTAGGACCCAACTAAAAGGGTAGTGCAACTGGCCTCTTAAAGCACCATAACCCGCCGCCAATCTCCTTTAGCACATACAAGGCCCACCCATAATATGTACCCAGGTAAATTGGGATATAATTCTGGGTAGGTGGCCGACAAAGTGAGAGTTCAAACTCAGGACATCTGCTTCTTGAAGTGTGGTCCTGGTCATACCACCAACACCTCATTGTTAAATTATTATCTTTTTCAACTCAAGGAATAATTGATATTATTATGTCCCCTACCCCATCTCTTCTCATATTTAAACTTGCTAAAAATGTAATAATGAACACATTGTAAACATCTTTAATATTTAATTTGTACCCATGAAGATGAAAGAGTAGAAAATGCTAGTGGATGCAAACCAAATGAGACTCAAATATCCCTATGACAAAATTTAAGACAGGTTTCAACCAATACACGTAGCCAATTTAGAAATGTTTATTAACTTTATCTAACTAAAGCAGGCATGGGCTGATTACCTTCATTCTTTCCTTCCAACTCTAGACCAGCCATTTTAACTACTCATGGACTATGTTCTATATTAGACATCAATTCCAACAAGATGAACTAAACAAATAATATCCTTATATTCAGTGTCTACTTCCCATTCTTGCAAGGAACATCTTAGCTCTAAATTCCATTTATTAATAATAATATCAACAATAAACAATGATGAGCAAAATGCAAATTTGATTGTGATTTAAGGAATAATGTGAAGTAGATATCGACCTTCTCTGCTGCATCTCTTAGTTTCTTTGCTGCCATCAGTGGGAGAAATGAATAAGGCAAAGTTATTGCAGTGCGATTATTACGATCCTTGCATTCCATAAACCTACGTGAAAGTTGGAGGAATCTATTCAAGGATCAGCTGTTGAAATAGAAAACATAGTTTAAAAACTGACGTCATCAACCCAAATTTCTAGGTCACAAAAAACATATTAGCACTAACTTGACATTTGTTCATAACATATTTGGTTTTGAAATATATGCTCCTTGGTCCATACAGTACCCAATTACAACCCCATCATGGCTGCAACTTCAGTGTTTAAATTCACCAGTATGCACAAATTAACTCTATTCCAAGCCAAAAATTATTATTCCAAAGTAGAATAATTCAAGCCAGACAGTAATTTTGCTCTTGAATGTTAATCATAAACCATATAATACCATGCCAACATAAACAAATAGCATGACATAACAACTGGAGAAAAAAGCATGCACAGGCGAGCAAAATTATACAGAAGTATACCATGACAACGGGCTTGCAGTACGATTTATCAGCAGCAGATTTGAGTATCTTTCACTATCTTTAAGATCCATCCGACTGACTCCTTCGACATGAGCCACACCACGATCTCCTAGCTTCATGCTCGTTGACAGTATTTCATACCATGTTTTAGAGTTGTCTAGAATTACAGGGACAGTTTCAGACATGAGGTCTAAATCATATAGTGAATCCATAGAGCATGAGCTTGCTTCCCATCTAGCAAAAGAGGAAATGGAAAAGATGATAGATTGTGCAAAGAAAAACTGCAAACAAGATTCATAAAGAAAAGAGACATAATAGTGGCAAGAACTTTGTTTTCATACACTTACAACACAATGGTCTGTAGAAAGATATATAGTAGCTACAAACAGTGGCAACTAGGAAAAAAAACAAGATAAAAAAGAGCTAGACTGGGCTTACCTTTCCTCCGATGTCTCATTCTTCAACTGATGGAGGATTCCTTTCTTGTTGTGTATTGGATTGATGCACAATCTAGACGGCATCACAAAAGTTCTGAAAAAGGTAAAAATAAAGAATAAAAATTTAAGCCGTTAGCAATTATAATCATATCAATGAAGATACATAAGATTCAAGGTCAAACAACAATTGCTGGTTGAATCATTTTTTCCCTTTTTGAGCCAGTCGCTAACATCATTTCAGTCATGTTTCTCCCACGGACCAGAACACAACTGTTCCACAAAATGTTTCCACTTGAAGAAAAAGATAACTGATACCAAGTTCTTTGTTTCAACCACGACGTTCTCGTAACAAAATAGCTATAGTCCAACTATACATCCTTTTTCTCTCTCCATCAAATAGAAAAGGAAAACCCAACTCAGCAACAGAAAAAGAAAACTAAGAGGGACACGCTCAGAAGCCATTGTTAGTACAACCAATTTGTTATCCGTTGACTAAGTTAAAATTTTAATCAAACTTATCTTCCAATTGAGATGTGAGCTCAAATCCTCCAACTGAACAAAAAAAGCCAGAAATGAACAAAACTCCACCAAAAACAAGGCAACAAGTGAAAAAATTGGATTAAAAAATGGAATAAAGAACTTGTTTTCTCTTATGTTCACCTCTGCAAAAACATAGCTTCTTCGAGGGCACATCGGAGACTCGATTCCTGGTGACCCAGTCCCTCACACGAATCACAGTGCTTCCCCGGGCAATCAATCCTATCCCCCCAATACAAATACTTGTGTTCATATTTATCACTCGCCCTGCTGTCTTCCCACTCGGGAATCGGTAACCCGTAGCTAGAGATGGAAGCAATGGAGAACCCATAACTCGAAACCGAGGATACGTAAATGCAGATAAAGGCAACGGCAAGAACGGCGATCGACAGGAAGAAAATTCGGGATCTGGGTTGTTGCTTGTTCCTCGAATTCTTGTAGATCGCCATATCCACCAACCCAAGGCAAAACCACTCCGGACTAAACAAAGCTTCCGCCTTTACAACTCGTACTTGCAAATTCTGAGGCACCCATATCTCCTCGCCAGTTTTCTAATCGGAAAACATTTTCTCCGGCCATCTTCCACGGCTCCGGCCAATTTTTTAGCGGAGGCGATCTTGCCAGGCACATACCCATCTCGGGGAAGGATGGCTCTCTGTTTTAGCTAGAATGAAGTCAAAGGGAGGAGGGACTTCGATTTGGCATTTTTTATTAAGTTGCGGGGTATTTCCGTCGCTTCATCTTCACAGCCCCGTCCTCTGCCTCCGAAACTCCCATAATTTGTTGTTGAGTATGCGCTTCCCGCATCCGGCCGCGTAGCGTTAAGAATAAATCATTGGCACACTTTCCTAAGTAATACGCACTGTCGGATTAAGATTCAATAATTTGCGATGTATTAGACGCACGGAACTAAGGTGCTTTGGGTGTATGTTATATTTTTAAATTTTTTAATGAAAAAAGTTATAATTAATATTCTTCTTTTTATATTAATAATTATATTTAAAAATAATAATAATTTTAAATAAATAATAAATTTTCTATTTCGAAGAAGGGAAAATAAATTGATGAGATTTGTTTTAAGTATATTTAATTACTTAGAATTGAACAAAATAATTCAGTCCCACCAATTATGGTGGGAGTGTGATCTAAATTTAGTATAGAATAAATTTTTTTATCAAATAAAGCGATCATTTTATGACGGAGGGGATATTAGGTAGTGCCTATAGTTAGAATAAAATATTTTTTATGTTTCACTTTAACAATAAGGCTAATGTAAGGAACATAAGAAAACCTTTCGTCTATGTGATAGACAATACAAATGCTAGCACATATTAACATTAATGATATTAGTGTTAACATGTGCTAGCATATGCACCATCATTTTTAAATATTAAAAGCTCAAATATATTTTTTATGTAGCTCATTGTCAAAGGAGAACATGAAAAACTCTTCCTAATTAAAATAGGCCCAATAGAAAACATTATAGGACTACTAAATCTTAATATTTTACATATTTACCCCTAATAATGAGCATGGTTTGCTTATCATTCGTTTATGTCATCTCTTATAACTATGACATTTGCCACAAAGGGTTAATCCGCAGAGTGTGAATTTAAATGATCATGATCGTGCATAGAAAATTTGAGCCCTATAGTGAACAATGCTACTTTCTCTATCCTATATTAATAGTTTTAAATAATTTTTAAAAAATTAAATAGAGTAAATAATGTAAAAATAATAAAGTAAATAAAACGATTAATATGGGACAAATGAAGTATTTCTCCTTTTAGTATCTCACCTTAGAACTTACTCTATACATCACTACCATTAATTTGCGATGATGTTAAAATACAATGATAATACATGAAATGGATTCTAAAGTGATATTTATAAAGGGGAAAGAATATTCTCCACCCAACATAAACAAGTAAAAGAACTTAGATTTAGGGCATTTTAGGGAATCACTTTAGCTTTTAAAATAAAATAATTATAAATTAAGATTAAATTAACTTGAAATTTAGGGTTCAATAGGGGCCCTTTTAACTCATTTTCTTTTCTTATTAAACACACCTTTTGGAGTTGTTGGGCTTCTACTTGAGTTTTAAAGTAAAGCAACTTAGAAATTTTTTTAGTGACTTAATATTTATAGTCGTTGATGTGTACTTAATCAACATTGTTTAAATGACAAAGTTAGTTTTTGGCAATAAAAATTAACGTTAGTCTAACATTACTAGGCTTAAAAACACTTTTTTACTAGAATCTCTTCCTAAGTAGGGTTGACTTGTAAAGTCTCAACAAGCCTGATGAGACGTATTAGCCAGGAAGACGTATTAAGCATGCGCACTAAATAAAATAAAACTTTCGGGCCCCGTTCATCTGCCCCCAAATCGGAGGCATCCAAAGAATCCGGACTGCTTGTAGGCCAGACGGGTCCTCCACCTTGGGTCCGCGGCTTTCTGAATGGGCTTTATCAAGGCCCGGTCCTTGTCCTTTGGGTCCGCCCTGCCCGCAGAGGCGCTCCGAAAGAGGAGAAAATCCTTGATCTTCTGTTTGGTTGACTTCCCGGTAGACTTCTCGGACTCGGATCTAGATCTCACAGGTCCGGTCAACCTCCCGGACCCTGATCTCCCTCCTCTTGTATCCTTCTTCTGTAAATCGGATTTACCCGTTTCGGAACTGCTATCCCCGGTTAAAGTTGGAGGAATGGGCTTGATGGGGTGGCTCTTAGACCGCGTGGCCTTGGCAGGGCCCCAACACGGCGAAAGGGACTGGGTCCGGCGATGCAAGAGGTGCGAGTTATGGTCCATGTACCCGTTATCCGATTCCCTCGGCACAACACTAAGACCCGAGAAGGACCCGCATTTGACTCGATTCAACACCCCTAGGGTTGCACTTGCACCTGATGGACCCGTGACCTCAAGTTGGGGCGGTGGCCTGAGTGGCCAAGCGACGCCATTGCTAAAGTGCCTGTCAACAGAGGACATAGATGGGCGAAGCTCTAACCCCTCCTCTTTGTGAGGCCATGGGGGGCCGTAATAGGTCATCTGGCCCGCTTCAAAACTAATCTCAAATGCAAATTCATCAGAGTCTGAATCAACGGTGGTAGCAGTAGTGATAGTAGCGGTGGTAGCGGCCGTGCCTTGTACGCTGACCCAAGTAGGACTATTTGGAGCAGTCATGTAACTTGAGGACTCACTGGCTTCTAACGTGGGTGCAGGCCCATCCATATTAGGCATGAGAGTGTAAAGGGCGATGGCTTTCATTGCAACTTGCTAGACTTCCCATCACTAATGCACAAGCAGGCAACATGGCCCTTCATTTATATGGGTCTTCGGCCTTGAGATGATCCTTAATCAATCTTCAAAAGCTGGTACACTAGGACTGTGGCTGAGGACAAGTTGCAGGTCAGGAGGATCATAGGTTCAAGTAAAAGTAATTCCTGTTTTTGTTGGGGCATGATGGTGAAGCTTGACCTTACTATGAACACATATAGTAGACATTAGAGTGGTAATCTGATTGCTAATTTCGGTTTAAAGTTTGGAATGTCTGACTTGACTTTTGTCTGCCTTATGAAACCTTGCCGCCTTGGACTGCTGCCTTTGCTTTCGCAAATAGTAAAACAGCTGGAATAGAGACAAGGCAACCTATACAAATTGATGTTTATCTTAAATGACTATTTTTGTTTAAAAAAATCCAACCGATGAGAATAAGCCATTCTTAACAAGAAAATAGTATTTATACTTTATTTTTTTTAATATCAAAGGTTTTATACCACCTTTAATTAGATAAAAAAAAGTGGCACACCTGACAATACGAGGTTAACTTTTACCTATTTAATTATAAGTGGTGTAAGGCTTATGGGCATAAGAATATCACTATCTATTATAAGAGGCTTATTCTAAAACACAACCAGCCTTACTTGTCTTTCCTATTACTAATAAACTCTTTATCCTAAAATAAATATTATTTTTAGTTTTTTAAAATGAATTAATTTTAATTTATTTTAAAAAAACACAATAAGACACTTATTTTAGGATAGAGGAAATACTTTATTTCCAATATGGACTATTTGAGAAGCTAAAAACTTCTACGAGCTGGGGGTTTAGTAGGAGCTAATATGAAATTGAGTTCTAGAAATTGCTAACAGACACAAGAGTAATTTACTAATTGTCAGCTTTTTATATTTGGATTCCTTTTTTGGACTTTGCATAGAAAAGTATGTGCCAATGTTACTGAGGATGTGAGTCAAATTTCATGGAAAGAGTTTGAGTGGACTGCTTTGATAGATCTCATTTACCAAAAGTACTTGCAAATTCACTTTGAAGCACCAGTGTCATGGAATATACTCCATTTCATAGTTTCATCTTAATACAATAACCAATCTTGTATTGTAGTCTGTGGAGAGATGGGGATTTCTAAGGGAGTGTCCCTTTAATTATTCATGTAGTCAAATCTAACCTAATAAAGCATATAATTATTGCATGCCTTTTTCTTTTTCTCTTGAAGTTTGATTGAACTTTAGATTTTTTGGGGGAGCTTTATGAATTGAAACCTGACAGTATTATTGAAGTAAGATCTTAATAAAGTCATCTTATTAGTTAATATCCATATCATGAAAAACTTTCTCTTGAGAACACATTAATTATGTGAGAATAATTGCTTGTGTAGAAAGGAGAATTCACTGGCAAGGAGTGAGCTTAGAAAAAAATTAACTATACTAGCCTAGTCCAAATAATGGCAATACAATGAGGAAATAGACATCAAACTACACCATGTAAACTAAAGAACTTGGTGAAAAAAAATGCATCTTATAATTTAGACATCTACCATTACAGGTAGATTATAACAATTTGAATCCATAATCATGTTTCATTTTCATGACTTAATCATTCTTTCTTCCGCTTCCTCCCATGCCGTGGGCGACCACCCTGAAGAACAGCCATGCAGATGGCTAACAAGTCTCATCGGCAAAAAAGACCTAGCTCGCCTACCCAAGGCCTTTGGCCGCCAGCCTGACTCTCCATTTTCCTTCCTCACCTTCTCAAGGGCTGCCATGAATGGATCAAATTCCTTACTCTTGGACCTCAGCCCTGAGAAGGAACTATGATTGATTGAATCCCTTACTTTCCGATTGCTTACGAGTGCTAGCCGAGGCGGGAGCCTCAACGGCAATGGATTGCCGCCGATCATGCCCTCCTTGGATTCCCCGGGAAGAAGGTCCTCCTTCAGCCTCTGCTCTTGCTGTTCTAGCCATGCACGTAAAGGGTCCTCGAGTCTGTGTCTCCTCATATTGAACTTAAACCCCAAGCCCAAGTGAAACTCGTGCGAGTCATAATTGGGCTTACCACTATTGTCGTCCCATGATTTTAGCACATACCCACCAGAATGTGAGAGAACACTGAAGCTAGTCCTAGTCATGTGAAATGGGGAAACATCCATAGGTAGTCTTCGGACTCAAAGAGTAGGTTTGAGTAAGTTAGCTGTGAATGGGAGAAAATAATAGATGCATTTATAAGTTCTTGTATCAGGGAACAACCTATTTTCCCCCTTGATTAAGCATCTAACACTAATTAATGCAAGATTAAGAAGTTAGAGTGATCATGGCTTTAGATAAGTTGCCAAGGGGTATCTTTGATTTCTGAGTTGTCCAAACCATCAGTTGGCTAGCCCTATAAAGGCCGAAGGCTATTTTGACCTTTTGTTAATGTGTTCTCCTATGTGACACAACTCTATTTTGAAGCTGTGCGTGAACGAGTGGTGTGATGAATTTATTAGTTTTCGTGTTGGTCTTGACTCTTGACAGTAGATATTGACTATTGACCATACCTACCAAATCTGTATTAGTAGGCAAATTTTGACATATGTTTGCTTAAATGACATGTTTGGTAAGAGGTAATGCTGCTAATGAGTTGAGCCAGCTAATTAGATTGAACAGACTCGGCTCGGTTCGACTCGAATTTTGCTCAGTTTGAATGACTCAAAGGGAGCTTGATTCGAATTCAGTTTGAACTCGAAAGCAAATGAGCTGATCTCAAATATAGACCAACTCGAATCGAATCAAAACCTTATCGATTCAACTCGAAATCGACTCAAAGCTCGGCTCACGACTCGATTTGTTATATATCACTTTTTACAAATTATACCCATATTATATAAATTGCTTAACTTTCACCTTTCATGTACCCATAATATTTTATGTTATTTATAAATTATATATATTATATTAATACATGATATATAATATACTATATAATAGGGTATATAATACCCATATTATGCTATTATATTTGAAACAAATATAAATTTTACTATTAATAAAATTGAGAATGTAGGTATGATAAATTATTTTATTCGTATCCTACCCTTATTCATCTATATAATATTATTTAATTTTTAAACACTACCTTTAATCATTATAATCTAACTAATATAAATATGCAATTTTACTTGCATAATAAACATTCTTAATTCAACCAATTATATTGGTTTAGGATTAGAGATCTAGTAAACTATATCTAAGTTTTACCTACAAATATATCCAGTAAACCAAGTCTAAATTTTACTGTTAAGTTCCAATTATATTAAATTTTCTTTTTGCAGAAAATCCACACACCATGAAATATATTACAGTTGAGGTCCAAATAGTTCTCTCTCATAAACTTTTTTGTAGTTTCTCGAGTAATTACATATGAAATCTATGAATAAGAGTTATCATGGGCTTTAGTGACTAGTTCAGTTTTTTGTGGCTTATGATATGAGAAAATTTATATAAATAATACTAAAAAAATAACTATAAAAATAACAAAGAAAAAAATTATTTACCAACATGGTGTTCCTTTTCGCCACGAACCTATGTGTGTTTTTTAAAAAAATTTCATAACTTCGCCCTTTAAAAGGACAAAATGAGTACGCTTAAATCAATATAATATATTGACTTCGTTATTCAGAAAGACGAATCAATAATGAATTAATTTTGTCTCTATTCTCTCTCTCCCCTCTCTCTATTAACTCTCTCTCTCTCCTCTTTCTATTCACTCTCTCTCCTCTCTCTTTCGGTTATCTCTCTTCTCTTTCTTTCTATTATCTTTCTCTTCTCTCTCTCTCCTCTCTTCTAAAGGACAAAATCATGAAAAATGAAAAAAAAACATTGATTTCGTCATTCACAAATACATTATATTTTATTTAAAATATAATATTTTAATATATAATATAAGTAAAAAAAAATTAAATTAAAATTTTCTACTTTCTCTCCACTTCTCGGAGCTAGGGCTCACATCACGCTTATGACAAAGACATGGAGAGAGAAAGAGAAAGAAGAGAGGAGAGAGAAAGAGAGAGCCAAAAGAGAGGGGAGAGAGAGATTGAATAGAGATATAGAGAGGATAGAGTGAATAGAGAGAAGGTGTGAAGAGAGACAAAAGAGAGAGACAAGAGAGAGAGTGAATAGAGAGAGAGGAGAGAGAATGAAGAAAGAGAGAGGAGACAGAGAGTGAATAGAGAGAGAGGAGAGAGAGTGAGGAGACAGAGAGTGAATAGAGAGAGGAGAGAGTGAAGAGAGAGAGATGAGACAGAGAGTGCGAAGAGAGAGAGGATAAAATTATTTCATCATTGATTTCTTCCTTCTAAATGACGAAATAAGTATTGATTTCATCATTAAAATGACGAAATCAGTATATTATATTGATTTTATATTTTAGAAAAAAAAGGACAAAATTAATATATTATACTGATTTTGTCTTTTAGAAAGACGAAAAAATATATATTTTTTTAAAACCACGCAGACGCCAGTGCTTAGCTAGTGCCTGCATGACAAAAAGGAACACCATATTGGTAAATAATTTTCTCTCTCTGTTATTTTGGTAATTATTATTTTTTAAATATTATTTATATAATTATATCTATTATATGAGAGATTTGAATAACATTAATTAAATTTTTGGTCAATGTTTTGTAGGGTAATTTATTGACTTTTATTTTAACCATAGATTTTGAAGTAATATTTACAACTTTAATAAAATAGAATTGTGTTTGTTATAATTTTTTTATTTTTGTAATATTGATGTGATTCTCTAAATTAATATAGTTTTTTATAGGAAAAAATAATTTTGGTTGTAAATGAAATTCGAGCTCAATTCGAACATAGGTTCGAGCTGTTATAGTATATTTTTGAGCTTGAGTTTTGAGTTTCTTAGCCGAACCAAGCTCGAGCCAAACATTTAGATGTTCGATCGAGCTTGAGTAAAAAAAACCTTAAACCTCGGTTTGACTTAGCTCATTAGCACCCTTAGTAAAAGGGTGGATTTCCGGCTAATGTAAGGAAGCCGGCGGACCCACCGCAGCACCCTTACACCCGACGGAGACCTAGTTATGGGCCAGGTCCCTTATTCCCCAACTAGGGAGGGTGGAAACAGATAAGTTCACGCTGACGAGGTTGGGAAAGCAGGAAAGGGGTAGGCGGGGTTGAGAGGGGTGGGAGGATGGAACTGGGAAGACAGGAGACAAGGCCACTTAGACAAGGTAGGAGGTGATGCCGGCGCCAAAGAAAGAAGAGGAAGAAGAGTGGAATGCCTTTTTTTTTAATAGATATTATAATAAGCTCAGTTGCCAGTTTTGTAAGAAGCGTTGTTCCATAAAAATCCAGCATTCCAATTGAGACAAGCTTAAATACCAGTAATGCGATTGTTTTGGTGCCTTGAGGCAAAAGAAGATACTGTACTATCAAATCACTGCACATACATTTCAAGAGAAAAAAGGATTGTGACAAGCCTCCTAGAGAACTGTCTTGCATGAGAAAGAAAAGCTTCGCTTTTATTGAATTAAATGTAAATGAGTATACAAGGGCATAAAACCCGAAGGAGCAAAACTCACAAGCTAAGCCTTCCTCCTGAAACAGCAACAGCTGCTTCCTCAACTGTACATCCCTTATAGGAAAAGCGAACATAGTGGGATATCCTTAAAGGTGATTAGGCATCCGCTTTCTGCCAAAGATAGTTCTAGTTTAACTCTGGTAAATGAACTTTACCAGCTCCACGATGGGCATTAGGATTCAGTTGACTTGATACTACAAGGTCCAAACATGAAGCACCATCAGCAGAAGCCCCTCCCTCGTCGCTGGGTGAGGCAAAATGAAATTGAATTTGTGTATAAATGATGTTGGCCGTCTTTTGGTCCCTAAGCCTTTGGTATCGACCGTGAGGACATTCCATGCAGTAGTCTGACAAATCCCAAGAAACTGAGCTTCCCATCTGAATGTCTAATCCAGTCTTGCAGAACAACATGAACGGGGATGTTTGGACTAAGCCCAAGCTCCTGATAAGATATAAGATCATAAACATTGAGATTTTAAGCTAAATCTGAGAAAACATGCTCAACAGTTTAAGTTGACTTGAAACTTTGAAAAAGGCATCTCAACCAGTTGAGCACCAGTTAGGATTTGCAGACACTAAACAAATACTATCTACAATAAAAGGTCAAGACCCAGTGCAACCTCCAGATATTATGATCAAATGCCATCAGGTTTGGTATGTTCCTGTGAGCAGGACTGTCTAGTTAGACATCTAATGAGTGAAAAAGTCAAGTCACGGCACCCTCGATAAATAAGCAGTTGAATAATAGCGAACAACAGACAAAGAAAGGGTGATTGAGATCATAACATTCCAGGTGGAAGGCCAACCAATGTGGTTACCTCCAATTGGCCTGTTCAGGTTCTGAATGCAAGTGCATCTCAACATAAACGTACTTAACCAGAAAGTTACATTTCTAAGCTAGACCAATTCCAGTAAACATGGTCAATTGACTCTTCTAACTACAGAGGGGACGGGACAAGATACCAATCCAGAGGAGAAAAGTTTGCGGACTGCACAGACAATAGGGCCCCAGAAAACTACAATAGAAAGTATTCAAATAGAGGTTCATTATATAAAAGAAAATTCAAAATACATGGACATTAGACAACATATTCAACTGTATGGACTAAAATTAAGTCAAATACGAAATTTATGCCTAACAGGGTGATAGAATCGTACCGATGCAAGTTCTTCAATTATTAATGCTCTGTTTCCACTCTTTTCAAAGAGTTCATAGGCTCGGCTAGCATGTTGCTCCCAACTATCAAGCCCTTCCATCTGATGAACACTTATTGCAGCTGCAGAGAATTCTTCAAAATCTATTTTCTTGCACTGAAGACAACTTACCTGTAAATGATAAAACTAAGTGCACTTGTAGAATGATTACGATAAAATAACAAGCACGTTCAAAAAGGGGCCACATTGTTGGTACCATATTAACATAATCAAGAACTCTCGAGTCCTTAATGGCGTCAGTTGAGTACTTCAATAAGGCCTGATAAAATCCATATATCAAAAGATCAACATTTAAAAAAAAAACAAAAAGCAGCAGCTGAAAGAATTTAACAAATGAGACCAACCGTCTTAAAGTTCTGCATTGAGATACAGCCATTCTTGTTAGGTCCCAATAATGTAAACTGCTCGCGTAGATAAAAGAGCTGTGGAATGGTTAATGTTTTTGCAAGGGCCTGTCACATACAAAAAGCAAACATCACTACAGTTGGGAGTATTGATAACAAAATATCTTCATAGACCCTCAACATAACTGGTTGACATAAAAAAAGGAAACAAGAACATAGCGAAAGAATGTAACATGTAACACGTAACATGCTTATGAAGAGTCTGCATTTCAAAGACTTGTAACTAAATTAGGAACAAGTTTGACTTAGTGGGACTAATCTAGGAATTTTCTAAGGATATTTCTCTTGTTAATATGAAAAGCCTGTTAGAGGGATGCATAGGAACATAACGTACTATAAAAGTCCTGACAAACTCTTACAGCTAACAAGCACATGGGATTTTAATTTCACAGGAAGTCAAAGAGGAGATCAACAAGATTCAAGCCCAGCGAACATATCGAAGGACATACTTTTAGATAGATATAGGCACTTTGATGTGGTTGCCATGGCATCCCGAGTTTAGAGCAAGTATACCAAAACAATTATTGTAATACAGAATTTGAATATTTGAAGTGAAAATAGCTTACCCCTAAAGCTGCCTTTCGAAGAGGCGAAGAGCATACATAATTCTTTACATGTTTGTAAATGACAATATCCAAAGGTATCTTGATATTTTGACAGTCACGTAACCATGGATGACCTGATTGAAACATAAAAGAAACATATAATCAAGTTTAGATAGAAGTACTTCTAGGTGGGGAAGGATTCCATAAATACTGCTAGTTTATGCTCAAAAGGATCATCCATGCAGAAGTTGTGACACCCTGTAATAACTGTTACCATTTCCTTCTGGAAAAGATATTGAAACATAATTTTAGTATCAACAGTTTCTTTCAAGTGAAATAATAACCATTTACACCACAGCAAGTGGATCAAATTATTGGTTGGCACACTTCAAAAGCTATGAGCTCAATATGTTCATAATGAGATCACAATGGTAATATTTACGTACAAAGCTACAAACTTAAGCAATTTGCAACTTACTGAGAGCCTGAGCAGCAGTCATTCTTTTCCGGTAATCTTTATTGAGCAATCTCTTAACAAAATCTTTTGCTTCGGAGGACAATGAAGGCCAAGGTTCCTCTTCAAAGCTTGGATCTGCCTTGAGAACAGATCGAAAAATACCCGACTCTGTTCGTGCCCAGAAAGGGCGGCTCCCGCAGAGGAGAATGTAGGCAATCACACCAATACTCCACATGTCTGCTTCAGTACCATAGGCTCTGTGCAACACTTCTGGAGCTACATAATATGCACTTCCTACAATATCATTCAGCCTTTCATCTGCAATACAACCAATCCAGTTGAACCAAATGAGTCACTTCTTTCTTCTCAATTTCTAAATTTTCCATTTGACAGTAAGAAAGCCTAATAAGTTGATTGGTATTCAACCTAACTAACCTGGCTTTACATAATCTGATAGACCAAAATCTATGGCCTTCAAGGGAGATTTTTCATCTTTGGTACTGAAAAGGAAATTCTGATGCAGCAAAAAAAGTATGTAATTATAAAATAAGACCATTCCCACAAGAATGTGATGCATAGTTAAACTGTTACCAAAGTTGCTTCATGCAATGTGACTTTTCTTTCAATAAGTGTTATTAACACAAAGCACAAAAGGATCAAACAGAACGCATACTAGAAAGGAAATTCACCTGTAAGTACTTTTTAAGGAACAAAGAAAGGATTAAGATTTCAATCAGCTCAATGATAGGCAACATACTGTATATTCTTTCTTCTCTATGTAACTCATGACAGGCTTGTCCTGTACCATACTTCTTATTCTTTTTTCTCTATGTAACTCAAGCTTGCCTTTAGCTACCAAAAGACATTTTCACCCTTTTCTGACTCCTCTAGTCTACAAATTACTCGAGCTTGCTTTTATGCTTGGCGAAAAGGTAAATTGGCCATGGAAGTATTCAGACAGAAGGGATTTTTGCAAAATACCCTTGTCCATAAGGAACACCATGGAACAAAGTTTTCCCGTGAAAACTCCAGCTGAAAGGGGTCTGTATAATCAATGCGGTGGCAACATTCTTTCAATTAACATTTTATCTCGGCTGTGAACATTTTTTGGTCAAAATGTTTAGCAGTAGCTCTACGAATACTGTGCATATATTTTGTCTACAAGATCTTAGGCTATTACATGTTTGGTGGTAATGGATTTGGCCACAGACTGGATCAGATAAAGGTCATAAAATGTAGACCAGGGTGAGAAAAACTCAATTAATTTCCATATCATTTGCCAACCACATGGAAACATACAGTTATGTAAATGCCATTCCTTCATCCTCTCACGACTCCTGCATGAAATAGAGAGATTAGCTTTCGGACAACCAGCCCCAGTCCCCTTACAGGTACAGACAAATTTACAAAGCTCGAAAAAATATTCTGGACTCCTAAGAATTCTACATGACTGACGCAAGACATGCCCGAAAATACAAAGAAGAGGTGCTTGAGCAAAAAGAAGTCCAAACACTGATTTCCTGAATATAAGTGGTCATCATCTTTCTAATATCTAATATATCATTACTTACAAATGTCCAATAATAGCAAATTATAGATCCTGATCTTTGACAGGTAACATTGAGACAGTTTTCAGAGCTCTCCAAGCAAGTATGCATAACAAATTCAATTTTGTATTTAGAATAAGTACCTCAGGCTTCAAATCCCGATGAACTACTCCTTGGAGATGACAGTATGAGACAATGCTCAAAATCTGAACCATCACAACTTTCGCATCTTCTTCTGAGTATTTTCCTCCTCTAGAAGAACAAAATAAGCATAAACCGGAAGCAAGTTAGGAAGTAAGGCATGCGATCTGAAAAAAGTTTACAGTGTTTGGAATTGGAGAGGCACCTTGAGAGTATCCTATCTAAAAGCTCGCCTCCTTTGCACAACCTGAATATATATACCAACAAATTGTAAGGCAATTATAACAATTGTTAGAGAAGCAGACTCGCAGATGGCTAAAATGCCATATCTGGGATGCACTGGCCCAGTACTTCAAAAAGGTTGATCCAACTGAGCCAATGAGGTTACCAGCACAGGGTTAAATATGAACTTTCTGCATGAGTTAGTTAATATAGAGCAATATGGAGATTAAAACTGGATTGATATTAACATATGGGAAAACTAGAGGTAGATCCAGGATTGTTTTTCCTTTTGGTGGGGGTGTAAAAGTGAGGAAGAATTTGCAAATAACGTTTGATGTTAGATTATTTACCTAGAAAGACAATATTTATAAGGAATGAATCAACACAGAACAACTCAATTCCATGGGCAATTTCAGCGAAAATTAAAAAAACATGGAATATGTAGAAAGCTATCTAAATGACTGTTGTTGACAAAAACTGCATGGATATCAACTGCTCCCCCTTAGTTGAACGTGGCTATTCCCTTGGCCAAAACATACCTTAACACATGAGATATGATAACCACACATTCTAAGTGAATTCATTGCGTGGAAGTTTTCATATATACTAAATATTTTATATGGCCACAAATCTTTTTCCCGTTGGTACACGTTAAAACCATTTATGTTAAGAGATCTACTGTGATTTACAAGCAGAGAGGACACAATTTTCCTTAGGAAACTGAAGAGAAGAACCATTTTAGCACCTTAAAATGAACTTAGTAGACCTTATTTGGAAAACAGCAATCCAGAAAGCACTTCCAGCAATAACACTCAAGTTCAACCATGTGAAGCCAAAACATTTGCATTATGTCACACAATATACTTCTTGAAGAGGTATTAAAAACTCACTCCATTGCCATATAAACATTATCATCGTCTTCATAAGCATCATAAAATTGCACAAGGTTTCTATGCCCTGTCAAAGCACTCAGTATTTTTACTTCTCGTCTGACATCCTCGATAGCAATAGCTGTTGTCATCTGCAAGATAACGAGGTAATGAGAATTGAGCAAATAATATATAGATTAGTCCATTTAAGTATTGTTGATATTTGTAATTAAGTGAATACAACACATAAATATCACATTTAGATCACAGAAGATAAAACAATTTGTAATAATGGTTGATTTCATCCTTTTGATTGCATTGAATGTACTAACCTATTTATCAACATCTAATTGGAATGAACTTTTGCAAATAACTAATCCACACAACCAAATGCACAAATTAATGGACAAGATTTGCATCTATCTTGTCATGCTTCCTCTTTACGACATAATTCTTACACATGTCAACAAAGTTATGTAAAAGAAAATATTCATTGACCACAAAACTGTCTTTGGAGTGACTCCGAAAAGTGGCCTTTTGAACTTATAGCTCATGCAATATCCTCTCACGGAAAAAGTGACAAGTGAATGACAAGAGGCTCATAATTATTTCCCCGGAAAACTATATAAGACTTCAATTACCAAACACTGAAGAACCTTTTGCCATTTTAGGTGCATAATAGCTCATCTCGGCATTTTTTATTTGAGCTGGCTGTCACCAAACACCTTATGCAACCTGAGAATTAATAAATTCAAAAAGTATGCGAACAAGAGAAATATAATTGTTTCCCTGTGGATATGGATTTGACTGCAGCATAATCAAATTTACTTAAAAAAAATAAGTTAAAAGAAGAATGTAGGTAAAAGAAGTAGAAGATGGGAAATGCATCTCACTAGGAAAATACAAAAACAGAATTAAAGAAAAAAACAACAACTACAAATTTAGAAAGAAGAGAAGTAGACAAAGACTCCAGCAAAACTATCTTTTTAAAATGTCTGCATGTTGGTTCTGTCATAAAAAATAGGCCACTTACAAACTTAACCATTCTAATCCCTAAGTTTTCATTTTGTTAGTTTAGTGATTATCTAATATATATAAAAAATGATAGCCGCTACAATGAGAGCTAATGATTAGCCTCATGGCGATACTTTATCCAACACAATACGATTAGAAATTCAAAGAAGAGGCAGAAGGCAGAAATGCTGATAAATTATTTCCATCACAGAACAGGTTTAACGAAACAAACCCACCTTTGATTTTGGGATAACTTTAACTGCAACATCTTGCCCCTTTAGGTCACCCTTCTTAGCCTTTGCAGAGCAAGTATATCCAAAATGCCCCCGTCCAACCTCTTCCCCCAATTCGTACTTTGTGAAGAACTGCTTCGAAAACCCAAAATTTTTATCCAGGCCCACTTCAGATTCTTCCCCCTCAGGGATTGAAGCTTCATTGGGCTTAATTGATCCGTGGCGCCTTCTTAGCAATGCTTTTATATGCTTTGCAGGTGATGGAGGAGGGAATGGTCGTTTGAAGATCCGCAAAGGAGTTGAAGTCCTGCTAGAATTTGCTGGTGAGTTTCTGAAAGCACTGGGGAGGGGACTTGGGCTCAAGAATGAAAAATTGGAGGAAGGTTTGGCTGATTCAGAGTTTATGCAGAGATCAGTAGAGTGGGGTATGATGGGCTTCTCTCCTTGAGTTTTTGGTACGTTCTTCCCATGGCACATACCCATGGAATTCAAACTTCAATGAAGGCTGTTCAGGGGAGAACAAAGATGTACACAAATGAAAAATTAACACAAAGTGAACTATGATAAGTATAGTTCAATAAGTTTAAGAAAAAAAATTCAAGGAGAAAGTCCAGAAGCTGGAATTTGGATTGTAAAAACTTGGAAGTCAAAACCCAATAAATGGAGATGAGGCAAACAAATTCGGAGATGAATTGAATTTGAGGAAAACCCAGCGTAAAGATGAAAACTTTCCGATTATCATGAATCTATGTTCTGATGTTGTTCATGATCATCTTTAAAAGGTAAATACTACAAATAACCATTATTAGGTAATTAAAAGTAAAAATGTATTCAAAGAAAATAAACCATTAGAAGAAGAATGCTAGATAGGTATAGATTTTATGAACCCGGAAATATCCATTTCCGTTAATCAAAGCAAGCAACAAACACATAAGCCGACAGAAGCAACTAGTCTGTAACTGCAAGAACTCATTGAAATGCTAGAAACGAATTTCAGTGGCACAACAAGACAATTGAAAGCTCCCAGACACCGGACAGAAGAAAAAACAGTGAAGCAGAACAGTACCCAAGAACTGATGAATCCAACAGCAGGCTGATCAGGCAAAGGAGGCTCCGCCCTGGTTGTATTAGAGCCAAACTAGGATTCTTTGAAATTTCCACCAAGAAAGGAAGCACTATGAAGAGGTAGAGAATAAATAAAGTTAAAGATGCTTAGAAGAGTCAGAGAGAGAGAGACTCTTAGAAGAGTCAGCAAAAGAGAGAGAGAGAGACTTCTTTTTTTATAAAGCTTTTCTAAAATTTCAATAAGTCAGTGGGAAGAAAGATGTAAGCTTTGTCATAGGCAAAAGCTTCCTCCTAAAAAGAAAGAAATAACAATGGAATTTGGATGGGGGTGGAGGGGGAGGCTCTTTTTTGCTGAAGTCCCTCCAGCCTGTCCATTGGGCACCCAACAGCCTCCAACCCGATCTTTTCCTTCAACTGCACATAATTAAATAATTTACAGTTATACTGGCTGATTGATTGATCCTGTATCCTTGGCATCCCCAACAACAACAACCTTCACCTCCATGCAAAAACTATTGAGGTTGACCTGAGTATGTAAGATGGTAACCTCTTAGCAGTTTCCAATGCCCTTTACTATTTTTGGTTAGCTGCCCATCATTTCTACTTCAGCACCGAAGGTACCAAGCTATGAGGTTGGTTAGACTTTTGCCACTCAATCATGACTTGGGCACTAATGCCCCATGTGGCTCAGTCACATTCAGCTCCAAGTAAGGTTAGAGGACAGTGCTACTTCGATCAACATCCCAAGTAACTTCTAGTGGTGCATACAGTGATCAGCCCCACCAATCTGTGCTTGACCTCATAAAGGTTTTAATAAATAATAGTGCATGGATGAACCAGCTGCATGTATGTGTAATGAAATGTGGGTGACTTAGGATTGTATCAACCATACTCCACCCACTTTGTATAAATGCTTATTGCTTTAGTATTGTTTGGACCCATTGTTCAATTCTGGTTTGGACCCTTGTTTTATGTGATCTGACATTTTAATTAGGTGCTCTTTTATTTCATAGCCATACAGGTCTGCTTTCTTAATGAACTTTTCTTTGGTTGCAGGGGGACCGGTATGTTGTACACACTCATTTTCTCCCATTCTATTGATGAGCTAAACCGGCTCTATTAACGATCATTGGCAGATTGCACATGGGCATAATGTAGAAAGCTAAAACCACGCCGTCAAATGTGTGTTGAAAATTAGCACCAAATAGTGTACCATCCACACAATGAATGTGAACTTAAACTCATCATCTCACACTCATAAGCAATTATGTTCTTCTCTGTACTAAAAAAAATTATGGTGTTCTTCCTTAATTGTTTTTTAGTCACCTTTAGAGTAATGCTATGACCACTCAGCGCTTAGGAACGCTCTCTAGACGTGCGCCACTCCAAATACGGCCATATACCGTCACTGTGGTGCCATGTGCGGTAAGCGTTCTTGGTTTGGTGGTTGTTATTCAATTTGAGAATTTGAGCTCTCGAAAAGAAAAACCAAAACAGAGAATCTAATCTTCTTTGCTTTGTAAGGAACATGGAAAAGAAGGGAAAGCTAGTGATTGCAAATTCAGGGCACTTTGTGGCAAAGGGGACAAATAAGGGAAGACAAATATTCACACAAGCCCCATACTCCTGACCCTTTTTTTAGCTTTTAGCCGTCCACAGATTTCATATCATGTCTTTGGATATGAATAGACATGCCCATCCTTTTCTTGCTTAGTGTTACCATTGAAGTGCATGCAACACCCTTGGATGTGTGGCCATTGTTGTGTCAGAAAGGCCTATATGTGGGCCTATATATGTTGAACATATATGTCCGCTGATGAATATTGATGCATGGAGACTTTGACATTATGTGCTGGTCATGAAATGGTGCCCTTCTCTAGCACCCGAGGCCTGCAACCCTAAGGAAAACAACAAAGTCCCACTTGGGCACACAACAAGGAACATTGGAAGAATCCCATCATGGGGAAAAGCACAACAGTGGGGTGGCTAAAATTGATGCCACTTTGTAGAAGAAGATGGCACTGGGTAAAGACAGGGGCCCCTTTAAAAGATTAGGGCATATGATCCCCCCTCAACTGATAAATCTCATGGAATAAAGGGAATGACAGAAAGAATGGAGAGCAGCAGACTGCCAAAACCCTTTTCTGTATGTTCAATTGCATCCACAGGTTACAAAAAAAATGAGAGAGAGAAAGAGAAGTCTGACTGAAGCAAAATGTTCAAAGAATAAAAATAGGTGCATGAGCATGTGACAACATGGGATACAGGTGTGTTCCCCTCTGCCACAGGTATGCAGCAAGAATTTTTTTCTTTACAGATTTTTCTATTTGAGTTCTGATATGGGATGGAACCAAATATCCACATATCCACAGGGGAAGGAAGAGTAGTAGAAGAAGCAATCTGATTCTGAAATTCAAAGTCATAGCTTTGATTTTCTTTAGGGTTGGCTGGCAAATAGGTCTCTGCTGCCACTGCAACAGCACATTGTATGCAATTCTGACTGAAATGTGGCCCCCACTGTTTGATCAACGGCTAAAATAGCAAATCTAAATTATTGAGGCCATTTTTCAAAAAATTGGAAGGCTGTGATTCTTTCACAATGGTGCCAATGTGAAATTGGACTGTTTCAGAGTAGGAATCTGCCGACCTCCAATTATAAAAGCTATAATATAGGTGGTCTTGTTTCTGATGGGACCCATCACATACAATCTTTGAAAAGCGTTAGGTGACCCACTACTGGGCCCCACACCCTTTCTCCGTTCTACGTAGCCCATGTGGTAGGTGCCCACCCTGGTTTTCTTGCCCAAACATCTCTGAATATCATTGGGCTGTTGATCATTTCTTGCCAATCATGGGACCGAGCGTGTCATTTATCTTAGGCCGGAAAGTGTGACCTTTGTGCTTTTGTGGCCTTCTTGGACTTGGTGTGGTTGGAAAAACTAGCAACGAAGATCTTTGATAATGCCGCACTAATTGAACTGATTTGCTTGGTTGATTCTTTTTGTATATTTTTTATTAGAATAGATTACCCAATAATAATACTGGGAAGGAGCTCGATGACAATGCATGAGTCAAAGGATAATGATTTTCCTACTCTACTTTCTTTTTGATAAAATTTTATGCCAAATTTTATTTGGACATAAAAGAGTGGGATCTATTTTTTGTAGTCCAATCAAAACGGTTAAGTTTTGTTAGACATAAAATAGAATATGGCTATAGGCATCCGTAAAGTCAAAGGAAAGACTACTTCTTTTTCTGGTCTTTAAATGTGTACATGTGACACAGATATGTGGAATTGAAATTTATTAGGTTCAAATGCAATTTTAAAGTCTTAAAAACCATTGCTTAGTTTTGGAGAGAAAATGTTATAAGCACCGGAAAATTGAATGAAAAATGAATTGGCATGATAAAAGGCACATTGTTATTCCCAAGTAAGTCATGAATGAACTTATCCTGATTTAATTCTTGGGTTGTGGACCAGTATTCCAAATTAGTTGAAATAAATATATTTGGCAATGGTTGATTGATTCTTTATCTATATATATATATATATATATATATATATATATATATATATATATGTTAATCAATGACAGCCCAACAATGAACTAATGTAACCTTCACTGTCTGTGTAAAGATATTATAATGTGCATGTGTAGAGTTCATTTAAAAATGAAAAGTAAATGTGTGGAATCACTCTCAATATCTTATAGTCAATGTGAATACATCAATGAGGAAAAGGACTTGAAGGTGAAGAAAATGGAAGGAAATGAAGGAAGAACTTCAAATTCAATTTTAAACATGGCACATACTTTTCATGTATTGACTTTGTTTTTTGTTTTTATTTTCGTAAGGGCTAAGTCAATCTAGTGTAATTTTCATGTTATGGAAGGAAATGATGGAGTACAAGTTATCTTTCTCACATGAATGGAGGATTGAAGTCTGTTTTTAGAATGAGACCCCCACCTTAATTACCTTTTAAGAATCTTTTTCCTTCATGTTTTTTTTTATTTGTATCTTTGTCTTGTAGTATGAATATAAACTGCAATTGATTTCTTAGGCAAAAAAACTATTGAAGTCCAAAGATATTGGGTAAATTTCATAACTTATGCATCTTCTTTCCTTATGAGGTGATATAACTAACAAACTTGACAAGTAGATAAAAAGGTTGAGCTTTTGCTTAACTAAATTGATTGATATCATCTCTCATGTGCAAAAAGAATGGAACTAAAGAGATGCAATCTTGAAAACAATGGCTCCCAATACAACATGCTTGTTGCATATTCATGGTGTAATTGTTTATTTTTCATATGTTAACGTGTTTTTTTGGTCCAATTGAACATGATTCCTTCACTATATCAACATATGCTAAAAAGGGTTAAGTGTGTAAAATTTTGATGTAGTTCCTTCACTATATCAACACACACATAGACATGTTTATTTTTCAAACCCTTAAAACATTGCCTAGACTCGTGACAATTGCCATAGTATGTAGCAAACGACTAATAAACTAGTTGCAGTACATTTCTAATATTCTTTCGGCTGTCTTCCTACTCGTCCATCTAAATAAATTCGTTATTATGGCTAATCCAACCTCAGGCCCTTAATTGGGCTGGTTATATCTCTATGTGTGGTGGGAGGTGAGGCCTCCTAGTTGAATCTTATTGGCAGTGTGTGATGGTGCGTGATGCTTACAAGGCTCAACATTTATCATTGTTGAAGAAGGAAAATGATATTTTTGCCCTATTTTTCTCTATATCAAAGGTTTACTTGAGCCTCTAATTAGATTGTAAAAGTGGATCCCCCTATTATCAAGACACTTTTCTATGCCTGATCAAAAGTTATTTAAAAAAAAATATAGAATAAGAATATCAGCTTCCGTTGTAGGACTTAAATTCGGTCTAGACCTAATCTCTTTTCTTGGCCGGTCCAACTAAATTTTTACCTCTTGAAACTCATCTGTGATTATTTTGACCCAACCTGTTGAATCAACAACCCCACTTGGCTCGGGTTGAGCAGGTCATACAAAAAGAAAAAGAGTAATATTGTGACATTAGCTTTAACATGTTTAAACACTATTTCATCATTTCAACACCATTTTTTGACATATAAAAGTTAATGTCGATGAAGCATTTGAGGGGAATTGGGACTAGTGACCGCAGGGAAGACGCAGCAGAGATCTGTGAATCCATACCATTCACTTATTAATATTTCATAAGCCGGCCCACCCCGGCCTGGCCCGGTGTAACCTTGTGCAACCGAAGTTACCGAATCCGATCGGCTTTCTGGGCCGGGCTTTCTAATTATGTTCTGCTATTTGGAAGAAACACCCATTTTAAGGTTTACACTGATGCTACCCACAAATTCACTTCAAAGATCAAGCCCAATAACGAGTGAATGGGCGATAGAAGTCGGGATCTCTGCATGTATTGGGTCAGGTTACAGAACCGTTAATAAGTGGTCATGGGCTAATCCTGCATTTAAAAGCCCAGACCACCCGTCGGCCCCGTTCGGCCTACTTACAAAGCCCACTTCTTGTTTGCCTTCCCAAATCCCAATCCCGTAAGCGGGAATCTCATTTCTCCCTCCTTCCACACACCGACACGAGAAGTTTGCAGAAACCTCTTCCTTCCTCTGCAAATCCTCCGATTCTTTATTTCTGATCGCCCCCTCTGCATGTGAATTCGCCGTTCGTCTCTGGCTCTTCGAATTTGGATGGAAATCCTCCAGACTCGTCCGCAGAATCTCATTTTTTCGTCGCCATTTTCATTTCCAATGTACAGGCTGTCTGCCCATTTGCAGCCCAGAACTCTGCTTCCTCTTCGCATTTGCCGCAACTTTTGCGCTCCGGTGACTGTTTCGGAAAATACCCATGATGGGATTCGCGGCGTAAAGAGGCCTGCGGCGGTGGGCAGCGGGTCCGGGCTCAAGGTCCGGGTGTCTGATTCGGACCTCAGGGAGAACTGGCTCAGCTCTCTCTCTTCGCCTCTCATTGACAGGTGCAGAGAGTTGGGTGGCGGAGGAGATGGTGGGCTGGTGAGGAACGTGGAGGACTTCGGTTGGGTCGTCGGGATTGACCCGGATGTCTCCGGCGCGCTTGCGGTGTTGAAAGGCGATGTACCTGATATTTCTGCTCAGGTGATTATATCTCACGCTTGTGCTTATGCTTGATAATATTTGATTAAATTCATGCGTGGCAATTTTTTTTTACATTTTTTTCCTTTTGGATGGAGTTCTATATATGAGACTGAATGTGCCTGAATTGTCTAAGTGGGATGATTTTTGAATGTTACAATGCCAAATTAGCCAGCATTAGTTTATTATCGCAGATAACATATAGCTGAAGAAGATCAGTATAAGTTGTCAACTTGCAACAATTTGAAAAAAAAACTTTTACTTGCTAGTAGTGTTCCACTATGAGAAGATGAAAGCAGAGTTGTTTCTGCATTCTATTCTACAAAGAATTGGATGTCATCAATTTTTTAGTCTTTCAAATGTTTTTTGTTGCCTGTTCATGTTCTATGTGATTTTGTGTCGTTAAACAAATATCTGTTTGTAATAAATCTTGATAAGCACGTATTTATTGAAATTTTTTGAAAAAAATGGAAAACTTTATTGGAGCTTTCTTGTTTTTTCATTTCTTAGCAGTTAAATATTCTTATTCTTTTTTTTTTTTTTTTGAAAGAACTCATGTTTGGGCTAAGAATTAGTTCATGGCGCACTTTATTTAACAACAGGTGTTTGACACTCCTACCTTGCAAGTATTAGTTGGTAAAAGGGTAAGAAAGCGCCTGGATCCAAGGGCCATTGTTCAACTGCTTCGCAGTTTGGAGGCTCCGCTGGGTAAGGAACAATTCTTTGACTGAGCATTTTTATTGAAAAGCTGTTCAAGACATTCATTACTTGTGCATTACATTTAAATTGATGAAAATGGTTCATATTTCAGGAACTATTGCATATATAGAGCAATCAAATCCTTTTCCAAAGGACGGAAAGCAGGTATGCAATATATAGGTTATCCATTGAGCCTCAGATTTTTGTGGCCTTATTGATATCAGAAGGTCTTGTTTTACTTATTTGTATGTAGGGTTGGTGGAGTGGAGGATTTGGATATGGGTTGTGGATTGGCATCTTAGTAGCCTCTGGCTTTTCTGTTGTTCCTGTACCATCTCTACGTTGGAAGAATCAATATGATCTATCTGGTAGTTCCTCAAGTAAGGTTTGTCAATATTGAGAGCAGCAAAACTTATGTGTATTGTACAGGCATTTTTTGACTTACTAGGATTTTTTTCACTGATAACTTTAAAGTAATAGTCCATTAAAAAGTCTAAAAAAGATGGATGTTATCTGGACTTTCTTGATGCCAGAGCATAAGTCAATCACATAGTTTGCAAGAAATGCGAGAAATTGATGGGACCCGGTGAGACTAAATGGTGCTGCTAGTATGGAAGCTAGTGACTTGATTAATTCCAAAGGAGGGCTGCAGCTTTAAGTACATAATTTGTCCAGGTTGGCATACAATTCTAATTGTTCTAATCCATCCATCTAGTCTAAGGGAACAAAAGCAATTAAAGTCACTGAACAACCACTAAGTAACATAATACTAATTGGCCATGGGCCTTATAGAGTGCATGGGTTGTCTGTGGGCCATATACAGGGCCTTCGGCCATAACTGAATCATTGAGGGAGCTATTTTAATATGCTGGCACTTCTAGTTCGACAATATTTTGGGACATGGGGGAAGTTGACGACACTTTTCTTTTTCCTATTGAAAACTGACAGCCATCTAAATATATCGGAAGTCAATTACTCTAACCTCTTTCATTCAACTTCCTTTAGTTTTCCTTGGATTTTTGCATGATGGTTTGGCAGTTTTATTTATACCACATATTTTATTAGCTGTTGATATTACTTTCTGCAAAAAGCATTTGACATTACTGGATCTTTTCATTTTTTTCATGTTTTATCTCACTTATATTTACTTATTTAACGAATTTATTTAACAGGGCTTTGGAAAAATGAATTTCTCAATTAGTTAAATCTTTCTTTGCTAATATATGAATTCAGCTGTATCAAACAACTCAAACAAAAAAGACTTTTTTTACACTTCAAGAAATGTCATTCTTTTTAATATTTTACTAATGTGTTGTATTCTATATAACACTCAAGACACACTTCCCATTATCATTTGTTTTCGTGTTTGTAATTTCCATTACCAAATTTTTAACGGCCCAAACTGCAGGAAAAGCTCACATAGAATGTCAAGTGGAAGTCTTTTATTGTCTTTGATATTTAACAAGAAAAGGATGAATTGTATTTTAAGTAATTGTTGCATGGATCATCAGAAGGCTTGATAGTTATAGTTCTAAATGTCTTCATGAAAATGGTGAAGAACTTCCTACCAAGATTGTGTAATGTTTTTTAACTTCTTTCCATAACCTTGTGCATGTTATCGTGTGCCTTTGTACAAACAAGGTTAATTTGTTATTTTAAGAACTGGTTTAATTATTATAAAACCTGGGATATAAAATAAATTTGCGGCTTTTCATTTTTAGAGATGTTGTGCTTCTCGAATTTATTATGCAATGGAAAAAGGAGAATGGAAAAGGATATGAGAATATCCATTTAGAATCTAGATTAGCTGTTTTACAAATGCCTGATTTCTGTGTATTCTGTTCCAGCTACTCAAGTGCTTATTTGGTCATACTTTTTAAGTAATTCCATCCTCATGATTTGCGCCTAAAATGTTTGACTTTTGGCAGGATGACAGCAGGAGTGTAGCATGTTCTCTGTTTCCTTCCATGGGTATTTTCTTGAGAAGAAAGATGGATCATGGTACTTGTTTCAGTCAGTAGTTTCTTTAAGATATCATTTCATATTGAATTATCGTGTTCATAAATAGCTGATCTTTAAGGGCATATGTGTGGTCTACAACTATCAAATGACCTTTATCTGAGGAAATTGCAACTTAACATATAGCACTTGGATCATTGACTTTACCCCATTTTGATCTAAGTTATAATTAAGGCAAGAGAAAACTCTAAAAGTTTTAAGTGGAATAAGAGGCTGGTTCTACAGAGTTTTAGCTTTTCTTTACCTGACACAATTGTCTATCAGGCTTGTCCGCAATAGATTGCAGCTTCTGCATATGTGTTTTCCTATGGCCAGTGTTTGGTAATGTTGCCTGTCGTAGCGTTTTCTTAACAGAACAGTGACTGAGTTGGCAGGAAATGAGGATGTGGATTAATTTGTACAGAGCAGCATTTCATTTTGTAAATTGTTAAATAACCATATTTTTTGTTACTCTTCTTGGAATATGAAGTCAATATATTGATAATTTGTTTCCTAACAACTCGAGCTTTTGGAAATAATGGTTATCTAGCATGGTTTAGAACCCAGGTTGTGGGTTATACTCTCGCTGGATGCAGGTGTGCAACACCTATATGTGTTCACGTGCAAAGCTAGATGGATGCTTGCACGTGCAGGGAGGTGTTAAAATCTGAAGTAAATATATTGATAATTCATATCCTAACAACTCGGATCTTTTGGGAACAACAGTTATCTAACAACTCTAAGGTGACATTTGGATGCACCTTTCCGCCGGCCAAAAGGCACTTTAAAGAGGTGAATAGGCCCTTTAAGGGGAAAACTGGTTTGGGATGGCACTTTCCTGGGGAAAGGATACAAATTTAGGAAAAAAAAAACAAAAAGTTGACTTTAGGGACAAAAGGGGGAAATTTTCACGGAAAATGTCCGCCATATTAGTCTGTTTTTGCCTTTCCCAGTGAACCCTCCTCAGGAAAAGGGTTCCCCAAGAAAGTCCCTTGCTGCCCCATTCTGATTTCATGTCATTCCCCTCTTCCAAATCATGGGCCATTTATCTTTCATTTCTTAAAAGAAAAATATGTTAAAAGGCAGTGCATCCAAACAGGCCCTTAGTATTTCAAAGGGTATGATTTTGTAAAGGAGTCTTGGTAGTTTACTGCATTTTTGCTGAAAAATTTCACAAGCTTATGAAAAATACTTGGAATTGTACCGTGATCCAATCATGTAATATAATGTCTTGATGGTCTGTACTTTTTAGTCCAGCAAAAAAGGCCATTCACAGTTGAATAAGGCTTACAGAAGAAATCCATTATTCCACTTTAAAATTTATATTTAATAATTTCAATACAGTTTGCTTAACCTTATCCCAATTTATTTAGCTAGTTTGCCTCGTAAAATTGAAGCTGTTTTGATAATTAATAGATGCACCCATGAAAACCAAGTGACAGTCATCTGCTTTCTTACTGCAGGTCGAGCTGAGGCTCTTTTGATTGCTGCTTATGGGAAAGGGCTAAAATTACAGCCTGGTATGTTCAATTCCTTTTTTTTATTCTTAAAGTCTTCGGAATGGTTTTTCTCCACATATCTCCAAGTTATAGCTACTTGTTTATGTTTATGTAGAGGAATTAGATGTAGAAAGAAAGTCCAACGGTTCAGCAGATGACATGGCTTTAACCAGAGAATTTGAGAGTAAACTTTGAAATTTGACCATCCCGCATCAGGCTGGTGTTTCGAGCAAGGAGTTGGTGAAATTCTATTTGACTACCCTTATGTCAACTGCTCATGTCAAGGACAGGCCTTTGATGCGAGTTTGACATATTTATATTCTATGGTTTCTATTTAAACTTGGAAACAGGAAAAAAGAGTCACGATTTTTGGGCTTCTGATTCTTTTGTAATGGTAATAGCATTTTATTTTACTTCAATGGAAGTGTCATTTGTATTTAATTATCCTACTTGGCCGTTAAGAGACAAGACCTTAGTAATATGTGACATTTTTAGGGGCTGTCTGGGTGTTAGAATTTTTTTGGAAATAGAAGTAGAATATTTTAGAATTAATTTTAAAAATTTATTATTGAATTTGAATTATGTTGGGTAATAGAATTTTTTAGAATAAATTTAGATGTTACATTTAAACCTAATTTTAAAATTTTAAAATAATATAATTGTTTTTCCTGAATTTGGATATGTATGTTTTTGGTATTATTATGTTTTTAAATTTAAGTTTTATTAAATAAGATCCAACAAGGTATGTAATTTTAAAATTTTAAAGTAGGTTTTACTTATATGGTATATTTTTTGAGGCTTAAATTGATATTACTTATATGACATATTTTTTGAGGCTTAAATTGATACGAGAGATGGCTGTTGAAAGATAATGGAATTTATAATTTTTGAAATACGTGCTAGGAGCCGGAATAAACTTTGGTCTATTCTAACTCGAAATGACTTGGAATCAAATTTTTTGTAGAATTTTTAATTCTATTTATATTCTATACTCAAATATAATTATAATAATTCAAACAGAATTGAGATGGAATTAATAGAATTTAACAAAAAATAAGTACCTAAACAGCCCCTTAGTCTAAAGGGCCATTTGTTTCGGCTATCATGTGAATTAGCTTAAAAGCTTATTATCTGACTTGGTTGAATTAGCTAAATTCTCAAGCTCAATTAGCTAAATTTGAATATGCATCTAGTTTTAATTTCAAAGTTTTATCATTTTGAAAAAATATATTCAAAATCTAGTTTTAATTTTAAAGTTTTATCTTTTTTAAAAAATTAAATAAAAAATATATAAAATAAAATATAAAAAATATTTAAATTAGAGCCACGAATATAGTGCTCCCGACCAGATCAAACTGGCCACTTCATTTATCAGGTAGGTCAAGGCGAGTAATCTTTCTCGGTATAGTTGCAATGATAAAGGAAATGCCCCCCTAGTTTCCAACAAGTCACTACATGAGCTAGTGCAAATTTTCAAGTTGCCGTCATAAATAGAAGACGTCTTCCCTGCAAATAACGTGTGTTCAGGGCCTCAGGCTTCAGAGAGCCTAGGATATCACAATCCAGCATTTTTGCTGGAAACATGTTTCGTCAATGGCAAGAACTTTTGGCATTTTTGTTAAGACCTAGTTCTTTATGTACTCATGACTACAGATAAGTATTTATTCGAAGGTAAAATAAAAGGACAAATGAAACAACTTTAATAGAAACCGTAATCTCCAATGTCTAATCTACTTGCAAAAGGATTGATCTCAATCCCGCCAACTACTGGTGTACAAAAAAAATGCTCTAGTGATTTTATTTGTGCAAGTTGTGTGGGGAATAAAACTATAGGCCTTGCCAAACAGAGTATAAGTTTACTGTACTCTGGTTTTGGCCGAACAGAGTATATATTTACTGTTCTGGAGTTTTGGGTGAACAGAGTAGAAAATATGGATCTAGAAATATCAATACGAAAGTAAAGTACATAAAGGAATTTAACGTGGTTCGGCCTTGCTGCCTACATCCACGGGATCACACAATTTCACTAGATAGAGAATTAGAATACAAAAAAATTATAAGATTTCTCAGTACTCCTCACGCAATACACAAGAAGAAAACTCCAACTTCTTCCTCTCAGAAATTCCTATTATTCTTCTCTGTGTGTAGACCTCTCGGTTCCGGGTCGTAGTGGCTGCAACCTTCTCTGGAATTCTCTTCACGTTAGACTCCACTCATAAGTCAATACTCTCATCACGTATACTACTTTGATCAACCTATTTATAACTTAGGTCTTGAAGAGATAAAGTCCAAACTACCCTTCACTTAAGTTCTGTAATTTGTTTCACCGCCAACAATCTCCCACTTGAAACTAAATTACTTAAAATCTTCAGCAACAATTCTCCCACTTAAACTGATTCCTTTCAAATCAATTTCATATACAGAGCTAACTGTAAGCAAGACAATTGTTCCACTCATATCTAATATAACTGTGTGATCACCACCATCCTTATAGGGTAGAAGACCAATGGTGGTTGAGCAAACGCTCAATTTCTCCATTGTCACCACTTTAGTAAACATATCAACTGGATTCTCTTTAGTATGAATCTTCTCCAATAAGACCTTCTCTTCAATAAGTTCTCTCACAAAATGATACTTGATTTTAATATGTTTTGTTCTAGAATGAAACACATTGTTCTTTGCCATATCAATTGCACTCTTATTATCACAATAGAGTACACACCTCTCTTGAGGCTTGTCCAACTCCTTCAAGAATGCTTTTAACCACATCATCATCTTGCAAGCTTTAGTGGCTGCAATATACTTTGCCTCAGCAGATAAATTTGTCACAAATTTTTGCAATTGTGACTGCCAAGCAGCTGCACCATTGCCTAATGTAAAGACAAAACCTTTAGTGTTCCTTCTGTTATCTAGATTACCCCCATAATCTAAATCAACAAAGCCAACTAAGTTAATCCTGAAACTCCCACCAAAGTGTAAAGACATACCTGAGGAACCCTTCAGATATCTAAGAATCCATTTCACTGCATTCCAGTGCTCTATACCTGGATTCACCATAAACCTTGCAACTTGACTCACAACATGAGCTATATCTGGTCTGGTGCAAGTGGCTACATACATCAATAAGCCTACAACAGATGCATAAGGAACCATGTTCATGTATGTTATTTCTTCCTGTGTGCTAGGAAACTGCTCACTTGAAAGTCTAAAGTGAGTTTCCAAGGGAGTACCAACTGGTTTGGCACCCAACATGTTGAACTTCATCAAGACCTTCTCAACATATTCTTCTTAGGATAATTTTAGCACTTTCTGCTCTCTATCTCTTGTAATTCGCATGCCAAGGATTTGCTTGGCTGGTCCAATATCATTCATTGCAAAATTTGAAGATAATTGTCTCTTAAGCATCTCAATCTCACCATAATGTGCTCTTACAATCAACATGTCATCCACATATAACAACAAAAGTAAGTAGGAGGTTCTCAACCTTTTGTAATAGCAGTAATGATCAGAATAGCAACGATAAAATCCAATGGATAGTATAAATCCATCAAATTTTTTATACCACTGTCTTGGTGCTTGCTTGAGACCATACAAGCTCTTAGACAACCTGCATACCAAATTCTCTTTTCCTCTTATCACATAACCTTGGGGTTGATGCATATTGTAACGACCCTGAATTTCCAGTACATTTTCTAATACGTTAATTTTGGAGTTGGTAGCATTATTTTAATTAGTGATAATTTGTTACATATTTAATCTTATTAGAGTATGGTAGAGTGCGGAAAAGTGAGTGTAACGGCTTTGGAAGCGCTCGATTCGGACACCCGGGCCAAAAGTTACAGCCTCGGGAAATGTGTCATATGGGCGGGACCCACATTGAAGTACGGGATAACCTACCTATGTGGGGTCTAGTTTTGTAGGGCTCATCGATACGAGCCCAATGGTGTAAAGAACGTGTGAATTGGAGTCCGGATGACAAAGATACGTGCGTTTAAAGTTTTTGTGTTTAAAAAAAATATTATAAAAATGTTGGCTGATGCAAGTTGAGCACGTGGCCAGCGTCAGCCGGCGCCGCGTGGACCCGGGCCTGCGGGCCGGGCGCGCGCCGCACCACGGGCCCACAACAACGTGCGTTGCCGCGCCGAACTGTGCGACGGGGCCCGGGCAACTTGCGCGACGCGAGTCGCAAGCATGTCGCGATTGTGGGAAACGTGCACGGGCTCCACGGGCGCGCGCCTTTAAATAGTGCATCCGGCCCCTTTTTTTTTTTTTTTTTTCTGATTTCCTGTTTTCCACTTCTGAACCCGTTTTCCCTCCGTTCTTAACCATTTCAAGTCCGAATCAAGTGATTCAAAAGGCGTTTCCAACTGAATTCAACGTTCTGGACGCTGTAGTGTGGTCAGTTTTTTTATTCGGGGCTTCTATGGTTACAAAATTGTAACCAAGGGTTAAGGTAGGGGACTTTAAACTCTAAGCGTGTGCTTAGTATAGCTTCTTTACGCATGATTTAACATGATTAAGCGTATGTGATTGATTTATGTGAGACATGTTATTTGATGAACTGTTTTAGCATGAATATTGCCATATTTTGAACGATGTGATGATTATTTCCTGGGTTTAAGAACTTGGAATAATCATAGAGTGATGATGCCTGCCGAGAAAAATAAATCGGCAAGTGGCGCGCACAGGGTAGAGCATCGTGGGAAAGCTCTGTCCCTAAGTGGCCCTCGTTTGCCCCACGAGCGTCGAGGGTAGGCCGTAGGGTGTCGCGGCTTGTGGTTTTATTGTGATTTAGAACTGGTTGTTTTATGCATAATTTATCGTGGTAGAGGTTTCTAAAGAAAATGCGTAGGGTTTTCAAAGGGATTTCTGCTTAGCACTTCTATTAGATTTTAAATTAACCTGCTGAGTATTTTAAAATACTCACCCACCCCCAGATTCTGCAGGCAATGTAGCGAGGGCGAAGGTGAAGGAAGAGTAGCGTTCCAGATATTTTATCTGCTCGCTAATTTTGAAAATATGTAATATTTATATGACTGCAGATTAAGGGCACGATATGCCCAAAGACTTGTAAGGCTTGTAAAACTTCAACTCCACGAATCTAAGTCCATGGTTGTGTGAAATATGTTTTTAAGCACATGTGTAATATTTTGCTGTGCTATGACTCTGTGATATGCTCATTTTTAATATAAAGCATATCTGACTGTGATCTACATTGACGGCTGTCGTGTTCGGACGCACGAGTGTTGGCAGAGCGTGTCGAACATTGTGATGATATATTAATAATAATAATAATTATTATATATATATATATATATATATATATATATATAAAATCGGCTGTTACACATATAGATCTCCTTTTCCAAGTCACCATGTTGGAAGGCTGTTTTAACATCTAACTGCTCTAAGTGAAGATCCTCAACTGCAACAATGGACAACACCATTCTGATGGTAGCAATTTTGACAACAGGAGCAAATATCTCTGTATAATCTACTCCATACTTCTGTTCAAAACCTTTGACGACTAGTCTAGCTTTGTACCTCTTGCTTCCATTAGCTTCATATTTCAGCCTATAAACCCACTTGTTATGTAATGCCTTTTTACCTAAAGGTAGAGGAACTAATTCCCAAGTCTAATTAGATGACAATGAATCCATCTCATCCTCCATAGCATGCTCCCATTGAACTGAAGTGTCTATCTTGCAAGTTTCCTCAAAGCTTTCTGGTTCACCACTATCAGTCAAAAGGAAATAATTCAGACTAGGATCAAATATGGAATGCATACCTCCTCGTTTGACCATGCCTCTTCAGGAATACATCCATCTAAGGGGTAGCATGGAGACCTATTGATCAAATATGCTACAGTCTCAACAGTGTAACTCCAGAATGAGAGCGGAAGGCCACAGTGTAGCCTCATACTGCGTGCCTTCTCCATGATGGTCCTGTTCGTCCGCTCTGCAACACCATTCTATCTGGGTTGTCTAGGAGTAGTAAGCAACCTTCGAATGCCATGCTTATCACACTAGGATTGGAATTCCCTACTACAATACTCACCTCCATTGTCTGACTTCAAACACTTCAACTTTAATCCTATCTCATTCTCAAAAAGTGTTTTCCATTGTACAAAGATAGAAAATACATATGATTTATTCTTGGTAAAGTAAACCCATAACTTGCGAGAAGCATCATCAATAAAAGTAATGAAGTAAGACACACCTCCAAGGGATGGAACCTGGGCTGGTCCCCAAACATCTATGTGTACAAGCTCAAGACGCTCAGACCTGCGCTCTGGGGTAGCTCTGGAAAATGAAACTTTGTGTTGTTTGCCCATGACACAATGCTTACAAAATTTCAAATCTGCACACCTCAAACTAGGTAACTTCCCCTTAGCCTGTAATACCTGCATCCCCTTCTCTGACATATGTCCAAGGTGACAATGCCATAAACTAACATCAACTGAATTAGAGGCCACTCCAATAGAATGTTTAGAACAATTGGATGCCATATACAATGTTCCAATTTTCTTCCCCTTAGCCACTACCATGATACCTTTGCTCATCTTCCAACTATCATTCATGAAATAAGTAGTAATACCACAAGCAGCCAATTGACCAACAGAAATAATGTTCTTTGTCAAACGAGGCACAAGACGAACATCTTTTAACACAAGCACAACATTATCATCAATCAACAAACGAATGTCACCCTTGCCTATGATTTCACAAGCTTGATCATCATCACCCAAGTAGACATTGCCTAAATCACTAGCTACAAAATTCTGCATCAAGTCTTTTCTAGAAATAGCATGAAATGAAGCACCACTATTAATAATCGAAGCATCACATTTATTTTCCATAGATAGTAACATGCAATTAGCTTCAACAACATTAACATTATTTTTAGCATGATTTTGTACTCCATCATGAGGGGGGTTTGGGCAATCCTTCTTCAAGTGACCTTTTTGCCCACACTACCAACAAGCCCCATCACCCTTACGGTGTTTAGGTTTGGACCACCCCCTTCTAGACTTGCCTCTCCATCCTGGTTTACCTCTTTGAGGTTGCTGACCCCTATCTTCCATAGTCAGGGCTGAACCGGATGAAGAACCACTCTTACGACTTGTTTCTTCAGCCAATATCATTCCACACACATCATTCAACTTAAATTTGTCTGTATTATGGGAACTATGCACAACAACTTTAAATGACTTAAGCAAAGCAATAGACTGTATATCTTTAGTAAAATTAACATCTACTACCTCAAGTTGATTAACCAAAGCATGAAATGAATTCAAGTAATTGGCTACTGTCTCAACATCAGACATTTTCAAATCAAAGAAACCGGTCACAAGATGTACCTTGTTTGTAGAAGAAGGGCTCGCTGCTCAAGCAGATCAAAGCATTCCTTCGTGGTCTTGGCCTTCGTGATGTTCGAAGCCACCGATGAAGAAATAGATAATCTGACTGCTCCTAGAGCCTTGCGATCAAGTAACTCCCACCTTGTAATCTCTTCCACCTTGTCTTCACCAACAGGCTTGGTAGTAAACAATGGCTGGTAGAGGTCCTTTTGGTACAAGTAATCTTCAATCTGCATGCGCCAAAATCTGTAATTTTGGCCATTGAATTTCTCTATCTTGAACTTGCTATCGTCGGCCATCTCCTCCTGAAGCTCCGATACCAATTGTGGGGAATAAAACTACAGGCCTCGCCAAACAGAGTATAAGTTTATTGTACTCTGGTTCTGGCCAAACAGAGTATATATTTACTGTTCTAAAGTTTTGGGCGAACAGAGTATAGTTTTATTGTTCCCCTGCATGTACTACGGAAATATGGATCTAGGAACGCCAATACGAAAGCAAAGTACACAAAGGAATTTAACGTGGTTCAGCCTTGCTGCCTACATCCACAGGATCACACAATTCCACTAGATAGAGAATTAGAGTATAAGAGAATTACAAGATTTCTCAGCAATGCTCCTCACGCAATACACAAGAAGAAAACTCCAACTTCTTCCTCGCAGAAATTCCTATTCTTCTTCTCTGTGCATAGACCTCTCGGTTCTGGATCGTGGCGGCTGCAACCTTCTCTGGAATTCTCTTCACGTCAGACTCCACTCACAAGTCAATACTCTCATCACGTATACCACTTTGATCAACCTATTTATAACTTAGGTCTTGAAGAGATAAAGTCCAAACTACCCTTCACTTAAGTTCCATAATTTGTTTCACCGCCAACAAGTTGTTCTTTTCACATGTTTTGCAAATGCAGCTTGGATTTTTCTAAAGAGAAAATTAACTTAAACAAATCAAAATGCAACAGAAACAACATCAACAAAAAGATGATGAGTATCATGTCATTGACTCATAACACTTGTATTTCAAGATGTAAGTTAGCAATTCTTATCAATGCCAGAAGTACCACAGATAAAAAGAAATGATGAAAACATAGATTGAGCATCAAGCACATTACAAATACAAGTCACAAGAGATGTCTCTATTAAATCGAAAAAATGCAAGAAGCAGCCAAAATACCTCTCATTTTGTTGATACAACCCATTAGAAGATTTTCAAACACAACAAATTCAGTCCCCTTTGAAATTTACTCTTCCCAAAACTATCAAGGAATGGATCTTATTCAGTAATAATTTCAAACAATCAGCTTACATCCCATTGCTAAATATTGACAAAGACACATTATTTTCTAATATAAAACCAGAACCATAGAAAGAAAGAGTCGGCAAGACTCCAATTTCTCAAGTATTTTGAAAAAGCTAGCAGGGAACAATACCATTTCAATCAAACCTATTAAAGACAAGCATGAAATATGAAATGCAGAAAAGAGGCAGGGCTCTAGACTTGTTTCGGTTGGCTATGATAACCAGCCAACACACACAAGAGCAGAAATAATCAGAGAAGGAAAAGAAAAGCCTTATTTTTAAAACAATTTGATAGCAGGGACACTAGTTCATCAAAGGAAGAATTCTCAGTTGAGAGAAAAGATAACAAATTTCAAAAAAGCCCAAATAAATGGAAACAATTTAAAAAATCAAGGTTCCACCCACAATTTCTGAACTAGCAAACAATTCATCCAAAACTCACTCTAGAAGAGAAAAACAAACAATTCACAAGACACCCAGTTGACAATACTAAATTAATTATCAATGTTTTAATTATACATAAAAAACAGTTGATGGTTTGCTAGGAATTCCCACTTATAGGATCAGATGGTTAGACTCAGCCAGTTGGAAATTTTCATTCTAAAATATCTCATGATAGGACTGTAAATAGTAGCTCATCTGATATGGCATGAACTATGCATCTGGCTGGCTCAATTTCCCAATATGGTATTTCATATGCTCAATTAATTATATCTTTTGGTCGGTAAAAAGCAAAAATGATATATCTCATTTAGTAAATAAAAGAGGAATGTGCCAAAATAGCCCTTGAATATAATGTATTATAATAAATATTATATATATTTAAGTAATACACAAAATGACCCTATGCACATATAAACAGTAAACATCCACACATAGCGTGACTTGTCTAAAATACCCATTTTCTCATTTTCTTCCTTTTAATTTCACCAAGTCACTATTTCTCATTTCCAACACCTCTGACTTTGGCTCCATCACCTGTTCTGCCACCTCCACCACTAACTTCATTGTCTTCACATCCATCTCCATTTCATTCAGTTTTGTCTTAATCTTCTCCGCCACAGTCACCTTCTCTTCCTCTCCTCTTTTGCTACCTCCTCCTCTTTTTCCACCTTAGTCTCCTCTCCTTTTCCTCCTTGCCGGAATCTAATTAAAGTGGTTATAAACTAGCTAGTAGAGCGATTAAAATTTTAAATTTTTTATCTACAAGCTCAAATCTTAAAAAAATAAATTATAAACATGTTAAACTACTCAAAACTAAGAATGCGTTTTATTTGTACTTGATTTTGAGTTTTCTCTAATGCTAACCTAAACCTCGTACTAATAGTTGACAATTAGATATATTACAATAAAGGGGATACAAAATAACATTATGAGTGACAATGTCTCCTTAGGTATTTACAATAAACTATCTTAACAAACTACATAGATAGAATAAAAATAAAGTAAATTTTTAGCGACTGTTGACTATTAGACACTAGTAAAAGATTGTTGGCACCAAAAAAGAAGATTCTCACTGACAAAGCAGGAGAAAAATGTGATCTCCAGCCTTAGGTGTTATGACAATCGATAGTCAGGACATTCGACAACCAATAGTAGACAGTCACATGTCTAAAATTTACTTTATTTTTATTTTATCTATATAGTTTGTTAAGAGTGTTCATTGTAAATATATTAGGGAGATATTATCACTCATAATGTTATCTTAAATCCCCTTTATTTTAACAAATTTGGTTGTTGACTATTAGTACGAGCTTCGGTTAAGCATTAGAGAAAGTTTAGAATCAAGTACAAATAAAACCCACTCTTGGTTTCTAGTAGTTTAACATTTTTATGTCTTAATATTTTAAAATTTGAACTTGTAGAATTTTTTTTTAATCAGTCCATTAGTTAGTTTATAACTGATCTTGTTAGATTCTAGTAGGGAGGAAGAGGAGGCAACCGAGGAGGAAAAGGGGAGGAGGATAGAGAGGAGGGGAAGAGGAGGAGAAGGAGGATGAGGAGGCGAGGAGGAGAAGGAAGAGGAGGAGGAGGAGGAGAAGGAGGATGAGGAGGTGAGGAGGAGAAGGAAGAGGAGGAGGAGGAGGAGGAGGAGGAGGAGGAGGAGGAGGAGGAGGAGAAGGAAAAAGAAGAGGAGGTGGTGGCAAAAGAGGGGAGGAAGAGAAAGTGACGGTGGCAAAGAATGTAATGATGAAATAAGATAAAACAAAGCTGGTGGCAAAAATGACAAAATTGGTGATGAAGGCGGCGGAGGTGATAGAGCAGAAGTCTAAGTGGTGGAAATGAGAAACAGTGACTTCGTGAAGTTAAAATGAAGAAAATGAGAAATGGCATTTTAAATAATTTATGCTACATGTGTTGATGCTTACATACACATAGGGCCATTTGACGTATTACTTGAAAGTAGGAGACATTTTGTTTAATGCATTGTATTCAAGGGCCAATTTGGCACGTTCCTCTAAATGAAATTGTAGACTACATTTATATAGCAATTAGGACATTAGCTATCGGTTAAATTGATCCAAAAATCTAAAACAAAGCCTGATCATGCTCTCTCACTTGCAGTATACATCTAATCAACTATAAACCTAATACAAAAATCTCAAAATGTTTGCCTTACTTGCAAATTTGTCAAAGAGATGAGGAAATTGGCAATAATGTCATTGAAATATATACCATTACATATGAAGTCGTGTTTCAAGAGAGGGGCTTGAAAGTGATAGACAGAGCCCCCCTTGTGTTGAGAAGAATTCTTCTTCCAGACCGGAAGTGGCAGACAAAGTCTCACTATAATAAAATGTACTATTAGCGGCGCAAATACAAGCGTTGCTAAAAACTACTACTTGAGACGCATAAAAATGCGTCACAAAAAAGTTAACTATAAGCGACGTTTTTTATTAAGTGTCGCTAATAGTTATATATTAGCTACGCTTAATACAAAGTGTTGCTAATATTAAGCCTATTAGTGATGCTTTATAATAAAAGTCGCTAATAGTTATGCTATTAGCGACGCTTTAAACATGCATAACTAAAAGATATATATTTTAAATAAAAAAACATAAGTATTAGCGACGTCATTTCTTAAGTGTCACTAATAGTTATAAATTTAAAATAAAATATCAAACTTTTAGAACAATTAGTGATGCTTTTTCATAAGCGTCGCAAATAGTATTAATAATAGTGATGCTTTTCTACAAGCGTTGCTAATATTTATATTATTAGTGACGCTTTTAATAAAACGTCCCTAATAGATTTCTTAATTAATATTATTTAATAAATAAATATAAAAAAATTAAAATAAACTTCTAAATTATAATATATTTTATTCAATATTTACTATTTTTATATATAATAAATAAATATTAAATTTTTTAGTAAAAGGTAGTGTCAATAATAGATTAAACTTTTACTATTTATATATAATATATTTTATTTATTAAATTTTCTTATTAATTTAAAAATATAATTTATAATAAAAAAGAGAGTAAAGAGAGCAAGAGAGAGAGAGGAGAGGAGTGAGGGAGATTGAGGAGAGAGAAGGAAGAGGTAATTATAGGAGAGAGAGGGTGAGGAGAGAGATATAGGGAAGAGAGAGAAAGAAGAGCGAGAGGGGAGAGAGAGTGAGGAGAGAGGATGGCGAGAGAGAGAGGTTGAGAGACGGAGAGGGGATACAGGAGAGAGTGAGAGAGAGAGAGACTGAGTGAGAGTTAGGGAGAGATAGAGTGAGAGGAGATGGGGTAGAGAGAGGAAAGAGAGAGAGGGGAGATGAAATTTTTTTTTAATTATAAATATTTTTAAAAAAATTAAAATAAAAAAATTATATTAGCGGCACATATTGGTATGTGTTGCTAAGGTATTAGCACACATAAGTGTATGCGTTGCTGCTGCCTAGTGTATTAGCGACACATACAGTTATGCCTCACTACTAGTTTTTTTTAAATTAAAATAAAAGGGATAATGGGGAGAGAAAAGGGAGAGATAGGGAGAGGAGAGAGAGAGAGAAGAGAGGGGGTGAAGAGAGAGAGAGAGAAAGAGGAGAGAGGGTACAGATGTGGGGAGAGAGAGTGAGGAGAGTGATATAGGGAAGAGAGACAAAGAGGAGAGAGAGGATAGAGAGAGATGCTGAGGAAAAAGTGAGGGTGAGGAGAGAATGAGAGAGAGGGAGGAGAGAGAGTGTAGAGAGAGGAGAGAGAAATTTTTAAAAATAAAAAAATTTATGCATCGCTACTAGTTTTTTTTAGATTAAAATAAAAGGAATAACAGGGTGAGAGAGAAGGGAGTGAGAGCAAAGAGAGGGTGAGGAGAGAGAAGAGAGGGGTTGAGGAGAGAGATATAGGGAAGCGAGAGAAAGGGGAGAGAGGGTTGAGAGAGATGGTGCACATAGAGAGAGTGAGAGAGAGAGGAGAGAGAGTGAGAAGAGAGGAGGGAGAGAGAGGAGAGAGAGAGAAGTCGAGATACGGAGAGAGGAGAGAGGAGAGAAAAGAGAGGAGAGATGAGAGAGGAGAGAGTGAGAGATAGGGAGAGAGAATGAGAGGAGGGAGAGTGAGGAGAGAGGAGGGAGAGAGAGGGAGGAGGGAGGAGGGAGAGGGAGAGAGAGGTCGAGAGACGGAGAGAGAGGGTGAGGTGAGAGAGAAGAGAGGAAGTGAGGAGAGAGAGAAAGAGGAGCGAGAAGGGAGAGAGAGGGTGAGGAGAGAGATAGGGAAGAGAGAGAAAAGAGAGAAAGAGGAGAGAGAAAGAGGAGAGAGAAAGAAGATAGAGTGAGGAGAGATTGAGGAAAGAGAGAGGTCAAGAGACGGAGAAGAGAGAGAGAGGGTGAGCGGAGAGAGAGAGGAGAGGGGTGAGGACAGAGAAGAGAGAGAAAGAGGAGAGAGAGGTTGAGGAGAGAGATAGGGAAGAGAAAGAAAGAGGAGAGAGGGTAGAGAGAGTGGGAAAGGAGAGAGAGGAGAGAGAAAAGAGTGAGGGTGAGGAGAGAGAGAAGAGAGAGGGTGGAGAGAAGAGAGAGGGAGGGGAGAGAGAAGAGAGAGGGTAGAGAAAGAGGAGAGGATGAGACAGAGAAAAAATATTTTTAAAAAAATAAAACTATTAGCGACACTCTATGAAGAGCGTATCTAATTAAGTAGAGTAGTAGCAACGCTAAATTGTAAGTGTCGCTACTATTTACTTTATTAGTGACCCTCACTACTAATCATTGCTAAAGGAGTTGTATATTAAAAAAAACTAGTAGCGACGCTTTATGGGGAGCGTCGATATTAGTTATAGTAGTAGCAATGTTGATTTTCAAGCGTCTCTACTATTTACTCTATTAGCAACGCTCAATATTGAGTTCTCTCCTCTCTCTCCCCTATCTCTTTTCTCTCTCCTCCCTCCCTCTCCTCCTTCCTCCTCCTCTCTCTCTCTCCTCTTTTCTTTGTCTTCTCTACTCTCTCTCTATCTCTCCATCTCCTCACTCTTTCTCACTTCTCTTTTCTCTCTTCCCATCTCTCTCTCTCCTCTCTCTTTTCTTCTCTCTCATCTCTCTCCCCCCTCTTTTCTCTCTCTCTCTCTCTCTATATATATATAAATACATATATATCTTTTTTGACTTTTCGCGATGCTTCTACTCAAAGCGTTGCAAATTCGATCGTGCATACAAAATGTCGCCCACCTCCATTATAACTCCCTCCCACTCTCATCCCCTACCGACCAAGACTGCCCCCGGCCCTCCTTCCACACCCCCAAGTTCCCTCCGACCAAGACCGTCCCCGGTGACCGCCCCCAGGTCCCTCTCCCCCTGCGACCTCATTCCCACCCCTGGTTCACCCCACTCCTGCTCCCCCTCTCTCTCCGGGACCCTCAGCAGCCAGATTCTAGCTCCTTGCTAGAATCCAGCCCCCCCACCCATTTCCTTCCCTTCCTTTGAAAAACAATGGGGAAGGAGGGGGCACCCGAGGAGAGAGGGGGAGAACGGGAGAGAGATGGTGGTTTCTGAGGCCCGATTCTAGCGAGAAGCCGGAATCCTTCCCTCCTCCTCCTTCACCCTCTCTCCCCGGGTCCCCCCCTCCTTTCCCCTCCTCTAAAAGATAGAGCAGGGGGGGGGGGACACCGGGAGAGAGAGGGGAGGATGGGTCCAGATTCTTACCCCTCTCCCCAGTCCCCCTCCCCCATTCACAACCCAACCCCCCCAACATAGGAGGGGAAGAGGGGGATCCAGGGAGGAGGGGCCGGATTCCGTCCCGCTCCCCGTTCCCCACTGGGCCCGCCACCAGCGGGCTTTTTTTATATAAAAAATGTTAAATTTTTAGAGACGCTTCCTCAAGCATCACTAATACACAAATTTTTTTAATATATTATATCATTAGCATCATAAAAACTATTTTTATTATTTTTCAATTTTTTTTAGCGATGTTTAAATAATTCTCGCTACCAAGCAGTTTAATTTTTTAAAATAATTTTTATTGTAGCGATGCTTATTAAAGCGTCGTTAATAACAACTTATTAGTGTCGCTTATCATTATGTGTCGCTAATAAGTTATATTTTATTTTTTAAAAAAATATTTTTTATATTACCATCGCATAATATAACGTCATAATAATCAATTATTATCAAAGCTTATATTTATGCGTTGCTAATAAGCTATTTTAAATTTTTAAAAAATATTTTTATATAAGCAACACTTGACTAAGGGTCACTAATAATCGATTATTAGCGACACTTATAATTATGCGTCACTAATAATTTAATATTATCGACACTTGTCACAAAAGTAAAATTATTAGCGATAAACGTTGCTAATGTTAGACTATTAGCGACACTTTGTGTTAAGCGTGACTAATGAGCAGCAGCGACTGCAATTTTATTAATGCATGAAGCAACGATTTTTATGCATCACTAATAACCATTAGCGACACTTATAGTACTATTAGTGATGCTTAAAAGTGTCGCTAATAGTCTTTTTTGTTGTAGTGTCTCCCATTGAACTTGGACGTTTTCTTCCTCCTTGCCCGAAAGCAGCAGATGAAGCCTACTCTTACCGTGGGTTGTTCCCCCCTTTTAAAGTAGCTAACTCAAAAAAATACCCCTCTACGGTGTAGAACGCCATTGAATTAGCTAGGATTGGTTTTTGAATGGAGAGAATCGGGTGAGAAATGGCTTAGAAAAGGGGGTCGAAAGTTGAGAACAGGCATAGCTCAAAGGAGAAGAAGGGAGGATGATTTGGGGTGAGTTGGAAACGCCCCCTCCCTCTATTTATAGTAAAACCGAGTTGTCAAATGCATGCCACATGGTGTGCATCGGATGGCTAAAGAACCATCATGCATTAGCACTTATGCACGCCAGTGCGTGCATCATTACTAATGCACAAACGCCATGGATGCCCATGGCTGGCCTGTTGTAGGCAGGCATTAGCTACATGTAGTGCTAATACAAAAACATATTCTTTTATATTTTGCTTTTGAATCAAAACAAAATTTAAAACTTCAAGTACTCGTATCAACGAGCCATTTGAAACAAGACCAAACAAGGGCATATTTTATCGCTAATTTAAAGTTGGCTCTGCCTATGACACACTTCTTGAGGCAATAACCTACTATCCCGGTGTCCGATTGACGTGTTCTTGAGCTCGATACGTTTGTCTCTCTGAATCCTATCAAATACCTAAAGGCTCTTCTGAATGAATTAAGCTCAAAATGATCTAGTTTAAAAAAAGGCTATTAGGCCCTAAAACTCATTTATGGGCCCAAATATTCAAATTTTTTAAAAGATAAAAATTTTGGGGCATTACACTATGACACATGGCCTTTGACACTATTATCTTCACTGTCCTATGACATTGTTGTTACCTTTGAGATTTTGACTTGCAACCATCTACTATGAGAGTATTTGAATCAATATAAAATTTGTGTATGCAATTTATAGTCATGAATTAAAAGTACATATTGCAATTATAGCTTGCAAGGGAGACCTTTGTAATGTAATTTTTTTATTTTATTTTATCTTATTTAATCTGCATTAACATGTATTATGCGTATGCATTCTTGCTAGTATATATAATGAATATTTTCAAAGAAGAATGACATTTTTGTCAAAAGAAAAAGAAAGACAAATTGTACTTTGAGAATTTTAATTTTTTTTATCAAGTGCAACTCTCATGTGGCCAACATATCTTCTAAATTTTCTTTCCCTTACAGCTCTTACTCGATTGAAGCTTACCCATTTTTGCATTTTTTGCTACTCCCTATAAAAAAGTGCTATATCAAATGAGGACATTTTTAATTTTAAAACTACATATAACTATAATCCTAAAATTATCTATCAAATTATGACAAAATGGACCCATATGTAAAAATATCCTTTAGTTCAAATCAAAATTTCAAATCTTATTAATTTTTTTTCAAATGGAGTTGTTAATATAGGATAGAGGCAATAGTTGAAAAACTTTTATTAAAACTAGCAAAATTATAAAAAATGAGAAACTTTTGAGTTAAATTAGAATCCTTAATGTTTGATACTTGATATAAGTGCAATATTAAAAAAAATACTAGATTTAATGCAAAAACTATTTGACAATATAAGAAACAAATGATTAAAAAATAGAGTATTGAAAAAATTGATGAGGCATATGCTGACAATCTTTCTATAACCCAGTGAAAGGGTTTCTATGGAAGGAGATGACTCATTCCATTCATTCAAATTTACTCTCCACACTAACTCTCCATGTCCATTTATTCCTATTCCTGATTTAGTGATTAAATCTAGAAAGGAAAAAGATATTTAGACAACAAATCCACCCAACAAAAATTTCCAACTAAGTTTTAGTTGTATAGAATATGTGTGACACTAGTGATTTCCATGTGAAATTATTGTATAATATTTTTATTATTTATACTCGTTATATTCTCATGATCTTTGAGTTTTGTGGACTTCAAGTTCAACAAGTCGACGAACTCCTTTAAGAAAGATAGTATTATTGAGTAATAAAATTAGGAAAGTAGCAATAATAATAAGTATACACTTCATTTCATCTTTTTATGAGAAAGAAATTTTGTAGGTAGGCATTGACACATTTAAAACACTACTGATGAAACTATAAATCACTGTCTGTAAGGTTTGACACATCGGTTAATTCACTGATGAGGTGCTAGAAATACTGTTGGTGACCTTTGACACATCAATGTTCTAGGCCAATCTTACTGATGGGTTTGAAACTGCACTTGAAAATGGTTTTGAGCGGCTTCTTTAGTATGTTATGCACTAAGATTTGCTTAATTTCTCCACATGTAAAATACAGTTGGCAATCCTTAACCTAAATCCTTTGGAATTCTCCGACTTTGGGAGAAAGGTGGAGGACTAGGGCACATCAAATTAGTGAGGAAGAGGGAAGGAGACCAAATTCATGGAGAGGTTTTCATTGGTATCGGATAAGAGGTTGGATTGCTAGCTTTGTTACTGTGATTTGGTTTGAAAGTTCATGTTTGAGTTAAATTATAACTTCTCTTGACATGAAACATGTATAAGACGATTCTCTGTGAAACATTAATATGATAACATTGAAGAATTATGATTTCCATATTTAATGATAATTTGATTACATGAATAATTGTTTAACATCACTAGAAGATGGTGTATGTAAAAATATATGTTATAACATGCTTTTGCGCAAATTTGAAAAGTCGGGACAATCTCTCTTACTTCTTCTTGATTATAGGCATGACCACCGACACCTCGGTGATGTCACCAATGAAATGAGAGAGATGACAATACTAACATTGATACGCATTGACATGGTAGTGAGAAACCTATCAATCATTAGCAATGAGGTCAATGCGTCAGTGAGGTGCCAATGAGGAAGATTGTTTCATGCCAACCCACTATTGGTGAAGATTCAACTTGTCAATGGTCACTAATGGGCATCGGTGGCTAGGCCGACAAGTTGGCAAGTTTATCGATAGTAAGTTGGTATTGTGTAATTTTTTAGTATTAATTTCTATATGTTATAAGATATTACTATGTGATATAATATCATGGAATTCAATGCATATTAGGGCAAGTGTATATGATGGTATAATGGTTGATGTTTGAGTATGAGTACACTTTGTGTGTGAAAACCCTTGTAATAGATTACACCCCCGGACTAATGTTTAAGGACACATAAGTACATAGGATCTTAGTGTTTGGTTGGCTCCTCAAATGAGTCATTTATCCACATAATAGAAAGTTTGATATGAAATAGGATCATGACCTTCCAGCTCTCTATGTTACGCCCCCAATTTCAAAACATCATTTATAGAAAATATTAATTCTATTTTTGTCACGCCCAGATTTTAAAACCCTTTTAAATAAATTGCACGCTATAAATCATGATTTTTTTTCTTTCGTAAACATAAAACAAATCATCTGATTAAATATCCAGATCATGATAGCTGGGGTTCACAAATACGAATATCAAAACATATGATATTATTACACGTGTCAAATTTCATAAATAGTAGGTTAACCCTCTAAGTACAAGTCTATCATCTTTCTGAAAATAAATAACCAACTAATGTTGGCTCTCACACCAGTAATCACAATTACTTACATGATTGTAGAAGCAAGAAATTAGATCCCACTAGTGCAATGTCGTCCTCAAACACCCACCAACGTCTCGATCTCACAACGTCCCCATCTAAAGAACCTGCAAGCAAACAAGACCAAACATGCAACAAAACATCTCCTCCCCTTGGAGGAGTATTCAAAAGAACCAAAGTTTTATTTTATGTTTTTTGGATTGGGCCAACATCACCCGATGTTAGTTGCCTACATACTCATCAGACAACATCTCTAATGTTTTCAACAAGATTAGATCTAGACGTAGTTTTGCCTAATACTACACTATACTAAGAAGTATAACATCACACATGCAATGCTTAAGTATTTTCAAGCAACTTACATTTTATGCAAGTCCTTTAATCGTTCCACTTGTTCTAATTAAACAAGCAATATCAATCAATGTTATTAGTTATCTCTCGAACCATTGTTTAATAATTAATATCCCCATCTAATCCCAATGACAAACATACTCATCAGATGTCAACCTAAGTGACAAATGATAATGAAACACCTTGGAATCCACTAGGGAGTACCATCACCCCTCCTAGCCCACTAAGGACCTGACTGAAGTGGAAGGGCATGGCCCACAACTGCACCTGGACAGAAGTGGTAGGAAAAGCCAACCAAGCATAATGTCAGCTAATCCAATTGCATATACACTAAAAGATCCTCAATAGATCTGTGTGAGCCCGACTCACGTAGAGCTCCCTCCAATGGGGAGATGCAACTACATGATCAAATCAACGGCTCCTCAATAGAGCTAAAACTCAGGAAATCATTATGAACCCTATCTTGCTCATCTATAAGTCAGGGTTCCGAATGACTATCTCAAATCCTATTAGTCCCTTCTAGACAAGGGTTTAAAACTCGAAACTACCATCAGTTCATCAACTAAGGCTAATCGTTAGGTCAAAGGCTTTGTTCATTGTTTGAACTAGTCCCAGACCCCTCTGAGGTATTTTAGTCTTTATCTTGATTTTAGTTCACTCCATTCTCTATTTTTTTATACATCAGACCCAAACCGGGTTTGAGAAAATTAGGTTTTGGTCGACAACCATCAACACGGGATGCCTTCCCAGTGTCCAGCCAGAGGCGGAACGCCTCTGGCCACCATGGTCGAGGGGTAGGCTAGGGTCCACCGGATCACCACCAAGCGGCGATCACAATGGGCCTGGCCCCAGCTGCCTCCTGGGGCCAAAGTCACCATTTTTTTTAATACTGTGCGGTGCCGTCTTTGCGGCTAGGGCTAGCATGGCCCAGGCTGGCGCAGATGGAGCTATAGCAACCTAGACTAGCACAGCCAAGACCGGAGTGGCCATAGTGCCATGGCCTTGACCAGCGCTGTGAGCGGCTGCCCTTTTTTTTCTTTCTTTTTTTGTTTTCTATGCACTAGCCGGCAGTCTGTCCAGTGGCGGCTGCGTACTGGAGCCTGGCCTGCATGAAGCCGCCGCTAGACGATGGTTGTCCAGTCACTGGCTGGATGGTGCTGGCCGTCCGGCAACCGGCCAGTAAAATATGAAAGTAACTACTTTAGACAATTTACAGAACCCTGTTCATATAAACCAAAGTGCAAAGATATGATTTTTAATCAAATCTAATTAATAAAACTTTTATTAATCTTCAGCAACATCCCTACCTTAATTGCCGATTTGTAGTCAATCCACCGCTATTGGAGCCTCACCAGAGCTTCACCGTTCACCCCATTCTCCTCTCTATTCCCGCAAAACCCCCCCAATCGTGCCCTAAGAAGGCCTTTTATAAACATAGGGATTAGGGTTCCTAATCCCTCTAGAATTTTGGCCCAACCTCCTTACTTAGATATCCTAATTAGGCACCTAAAAATTGATTTCGGAACTCTAATTAACCAGACCGGTAAGATGACTTAAACGGGCTAAAAATACATCTAAATCAGGTAAATGGGCCCTATACGATATGTTCAACTTTGAACAGTCATATCGCCCTCATCCGAACTCCAATTCACGCGTTCTTGATGGCGTTTCGAAACTCTATTTGTTTACTTTCTAATAGAATTAGTTTCAGTCACAAATTATATCTAGAGAGGAATTTATTCTACTAAGAATGTCAATGGGTTAAACACCCTATTTTCCACGTATTTAATTTTTGAAACCTAGGAAAATTAGGGATATTACAATTCAAAATCATAATCCATCTCCTTCCATACAAATAATTGAATTAAACCATTCAACAAAACTCATTGAATTAATAAATTAAGTATACGAGAATCCATCACATTTCACAAATCTTTTGTTGTGATAATCATAACATATATATTAATCTACATATCTAATAGATTAAAATATTCATAGGATGTACAACTACATAATTCTTTGTTGACCATATCTCAGCTAATGAAATTAAAATGATTCACTCTTGTGCCTAATCAAACCTAATAGAAAAAATGTCTGACAGACTAGAAGGATAGTCAAGCTTCATCTACGGCCTTCCCATTACCTCTTTTCATGATTAGAAACCTACACCACAAAGGATGTTGAGTATACATGAATACTCAGTGAGACAACAATCCAAACAAAAAACAAATTTATAATCAATACACCAAGAATCATTTGTTGGTAAATATTTAGAGGAATCAACATAAATAAAAATGAAACATACCTTACTTCAATAAGTAATAATTTCCCATAGAGCAAGGTTCTTTAGACATGATGACCTCATCTAGGAGCTTCACTCCACTAGATGTTGGGCTATCATGATACGACCTCTGTTCTTCTAAGGCTTGTCTCACTTCATCTATGTCATGAAGTAAAGATTCAGTAACGCTTATAGACCCTAGTGATGAGATTTCGACTTCCATGATAATGAAAACCTCCTATATTGCACTGCACATGACTAGTCATCTTTTAATACTCTAGTCCATTCAAACATGACTCCCGGGTTAGGGAAGCAGCTCTACATAACTCCTATCCTTGGAGAGCTAGAAGACTTTAGTCTTATTTCATACCAAAACCTTTTTTTCTATGTGGCTAATGACTCATTTGAGGAGCAAAGACATTAAGGAACCCTTGACCTAAGGTGCCAATGCTTTGTTTTAGGGTACCCATTCATCACATCAAGTGGTCTCATGCATATGCATTAGGGTTCATTAACCCTTATTTGCTAGTTCATAATTGACACTTCATCACATTATCAAATGCTTCAAGTCATGCATTTATATACATAATAATCATAGCTTTAATATTTTTATAATGTCTATTAGAAATCCAAAACTTGTTTCACTATCGGTAACCTTATCGATAGGTTAGCAACCTTGTTGATGACCATCGTAACCTGATCAACAGGTTAGCTACCTCACCAATAGACTATTGGTGGGTCATCGATATGTTGAACCCTACCAAAAATAGAATAGAGGTGTCATTGGCAACTTCTCCAATAGATTGACTACCTCATTAATTACTATTGATGAGTTTATTGACACGTCAACCCTACCGACATTGGGATGGCCACCATTCTCCCTTCTTCATAAACACGTCACTAACATGTTGGCTTCATTGCTGATGACCAAAATATCATGCATGACATTGCATTCATGTAGAGTACTGCTCATCCTCTTCTTGTTGCTGGTGTATTCACTGACACGTCAGTGGTTTTACCATGTGATTGAAAAATTAAGGCAATGTACTCTTATTTTGATTCAAACATATTTTTATCATGAAAATTAAGTAGAAATCCTTCCATCATAAAGAATTAAAATACTTGGACTCAAGGTTTCAACTAAAAAATCACGAAAACTATGTCAATTACTAGAACTATTATAATTACAACAAAAAATACAAGTTCACAATCTAACCTCAAAGTGAAATCCTCCTCTCCTTAGAGAACATCCTTCCCGAATGGCCTTTGGAAGCTCTCTCACTAGCGATTGGGCTCTCCTAGACTCATTTTCCCACTCAGAGTTGGTTTCTACTCTCTTAAATATAGAGATAACTACCCCGGAGTCCCAAATTGCTTAACCATTTCATATTTCATAATTTTTACATGCATGCAACTATCATTGGAAACCCTATCAATGCATTGATGCTCACCGATAGTGAAAGTATGTATTTATTGGTAGCTTCATTGATGTGTCAATGTTCATCGATAGTTAAAGAAAATAATTTCTTTAATATAAAAGAGTGAACTTTCTTTTAGAAAATATAGGGTGTCACACTCTAATGATGGGACTTATGTAGAGCTGCTCTTATGGCCAGGGAATCAGGTTCATATGAACTGTGCAATAAAAGATGATTGGTCCCATGCAACGTAATTCAGGAGGTTTCGATGATCATAGTAGTTGAAATCTTGACCACTTGGGTCCATGAGCCTTTCTGGGCTTTAGCTTCATAGTGTGGATGGAACAGGCAGGCTTCAGAAGAATTGAGGTCAAAGTTTGAGCGGTTAAAGGTTTAGTGAGGTGTGGTTGAATTCCTAGACATGGATACTATGTCATAGATATCCTTCTTGCCTTACAATTATGGAGCAAATGATTCATAAGTATGGTCACAATATTGATTTTAATCATGTTGAAGCATTTATGACTAAGTATACATATTTCACTTATGGTTGATCATGTTGATGTTTACTAGCCATTGATTATAATGCTTGTTTATCATATAATAATGTGGTGTATTTAAATACTTTATTATTTTATAGTACTTGTTTAGTTATCCCATTGGGTATATTTGTATACTTAGTATCCTTATGATGCAAGTTCGCTAAAGGAGTAACACGTTGGGAACGTTGTACTCGGAAAGGACAATTAAGTCTCTTGTAGTTGATGTATGTTTCTGATCTATATTAGCAAATTTTAGTAATGTGTGTATTTGAACTTAGGCACATGAGTGCCAATTACTTATGGTGTATATATTATGGATCATGGCATGCACTCATGATAATTTTTTAGTAATATTGTGTGATTTGACCTTGCCATATATATTGTTAGTTTTAATATTAGTATATTTGAAAATGTGTGGAACACCCCCAAGATAATTTCTGTCACATGATTGACAAAAAGTTTTGAAAATTTTGTTTTCGCTATTTAAAATCTTGAAGCGTGACAATATGTGAGCCCAAGTAAATTTTGTGTGGGGTCTACATATTTTTTAGAATTTGTGTTGGGTAGATCTATTAGGTGCATATCACTTTCCATCCACAAACGTGATATGAGTCTTTTTTTGTCATTCAACATGCAACATGATAGTGTAATTTGTACTACAAAGTTATTTATACCACGATCAAATCTAACACATTGATTGGCCACTATCAAACGTTGCCTTCCTTTACCCTACTCGGAGCTAGTAATAAGATCTTTACATTGTAACCCACATGTATCCTACATAGAATTTTACAATGTGTAACTATAATATATATGATAATAAATAAAGACTCCTTAAAAAAAAGGAATCCTACACATGGAGATTATGTGGATATATAATGTAAGCCTAATACTAGTGGATGTATAATGTAAGCCTAATACTAGCCTAATAAGAACATGTACTCTATACTAGTGAAATCACCCCCTTCCAGAGATAAGGTTTATATAAATACCAATCATTATATATATGTTATCATCTTTCTTGTCCCTTTTACTATTTACTAACAAGAATGCACATGCAAAATGTATGTGCTATTGGATTTTAAAAGTAGCTTACAATTTTTGTCAAAAATATAAATAATATATTTCGTATAAAATAAGCAAACTATAAGATTATATAGAACCTAATCAATATATTCTTTATACATCTCTATATAATGGAATTATATTTGTTAGTTTGCTGTCATGATTTAGTATGATTTTTCTAATTCTTCTACTACTTTTGGAGTAATTTTGTTACTTAGATATTCGGACTGTAAAGGCATGTTTTTGCGAGGTGAGAAAGTGGTAACCCATTACTAGTTGCTTTGTAACCTTGCAAACATTTTTGAGACAAAAGTGGTGGAGAGTCTTTGAAATTACTTGTTTTATGCAACACTAACAAACGATCATTCTTAAGACGAAGTCTTATAATATTTTTTCTGGCCTATTCAATGTGTTTGAGAGACCAACATTTTGGATGGTCTTGAGTACGTGTTGTACACCAGTATTTTAAAACATGGCCTAACACAGCCAATTGGACCGGGTTCAACTGAACCTATTTGATAAATCGGGCTGGTTCAATATGGCCCAGTCGGTTGAACCTATGACCTGCTAACCTAGGTCAACCAGTTTAACGTTTTATGTAGTTTTAAAGAAAAAAATTTCATCTTCAGGATTCAAATGCGCCATGGCAAAGAACACTAACCATACCTAACTAACTGGCTACAACAATTTTATTACATACATCTTATACAACTAACTTATTTAATGTATATTTATCTACTTTATAATGCATGTGAAAAAATATCTTTAGATGTGTGCAGGGGCGGGACATCAGAACTGGTCTGTGTTACAATAGTTTTTATGTAATTTTTACACATAATATTATATTTTAATTTAATATATAAAAAAACTAGGTCAACCTAAATTGACCCACGATTAAACCTAATAGACCTGGCAGGGCGACTGCTCCAGCCGTCCAGTTTTAAAAACATTGCTCTACACTTTCAAAAGGACCATCAAATCGTCTGCCCTGCATTGACCTCCCATGTCCTAAGGTGGTTCGTATACGTTTTTTCTACATAGGAGTGGAAGAGAGTCTATCCCGCCCACTATCCCGGCCCCCTAATACTACCCAAGGCCAATTAAAGCCTTAAGCAACTTTTTAGTTTGCCTAAGATAAAGGCCACATATTTATAGGTATCTTATGAGAGAGATTCAAACTCAAGAAAGCTTTTGTGGCGATGGGCATTTGAATCGTTTGGAACTGCAACGGTCGACTCAGGTTGAAGCCTAAAACCGCCCGTACCCATTGCAATTTCGAATTCAATTAATTGTCGTTTGAAGCAATTCAAATTCAAAATTTTCACATTTTGATTCAGGGCAATACATAAAAGCCTGGGAAGCTCCTCTGTAAACATTTCGAATTGAAATTACTTCTCCTCCATGGCCAGAGAAGGCGAGAAGAGGAAAAATGCTAAAGAGATTTGCAGGGGGAAATCATCAACTGGGTGGTAATCAGTTTCCTTTATTTTGTGTTCTGATTTCCTGTTTCCATTTCTTCTGCATCTCAATGTTCGGTGAATAACAATCCTCTCTTAGAAATTTTGGACTGGTGCCAGTTCGGTAGGATGCGCGCTACCTCCCCACTGTCTGGGGCCACCGTAGAAGGATAATGGCCTCCGAGTTCTTTTTTCTGTTTTTTCGCCAGCCCGTCTTCTCCAAGCTCCTGTGAGGGACGAAACCATGAGAGAAAGCCAGTGGCCGATCTTCCTCTTTGATTTCACTTCAACGGTGATCTTTCAGGTGATAATTGGTTTACATTATTTAATGATTATTCGGGTAGAATCTGGTTCTTCTTCGGATTTCTGAAATTCTTCCTTGACCGGTAAATTCTATCTAGATGTCGGATTATGCTTTACGAAAATGGAGTTTTGAGCCAATGAAGAGATATTCTGCCGTCTATATTTCGTTTATTGCTGCCATCTCAAAATGACTCTTCAAGAAAAGACAACCCGTGCAGAAAAGCCTGACTTGGTCGCTTTCACAGGTTCCAGTTCATGAAATTCATTCCTTTCACAATTTAGTTTGTTTGTCTTCAAATAATGAGAAAAGGAGGGGAAACAAAAATGATTTACATTCATGATTTTCCCTACCTAATGCCTGTTTTTTCCTTTTCCTGCAACTTCTACTGACTACTTGCTTCATTGTGTCTGGTAGTATGGTTGGTCATCTAATAGAGTTGTCTGATATGGTGCAGGTACTTTATTTCATATCTACTATTATATAATTGGATATATTCATAGCTTTTTCCTTTTATTTTATATTTCAGTGTTAGACAACACATTTGTACGTATTCACAAATGCCTAATGCCTACCTGCGCTTCACTCTGTGATAATAGTAATTTGGTCTTTTTAGTTCGGTTGCCTGATCTGCACTTTCTGATGTAGTTGTTATGCCCAACTTATTTAATTCAACACTTCTGATTCCAATAAGGTATGCAGTCGATGTTCTTTACACCCTATATGACTTGTTGGATTGACAAAATTGTTTTGACTTGTTGGATCTAGTAAATCATGACTTTTTAATCACTGGATTATTTCGTCACTACTCATAAATGTGTTAAAGATTGAACTATGGAGGCTTTTCTGCCTCTGTCGTGCTTTACTTCTTGGTTGTTACTGGGCTCTACCATTGTAGTTACCATTGGACGTAAAATTTTCTGAGGGAGGTTGTGGTTGAAGATTCGTCCTACAGGATTTCCATAATACAGTGCCTGTTTCTTTATCCTCCATCTAATCAATGAAAGAAATCATTATGATGTTTTATATTGGAAATTCTTATTACTTAATTTAAGAAATAGTCTCCCTTTGTATGTGCATGCATGTGAGGAAATTTTTGTATGTCTTCTGTTTGATGCATATGTTTCTTCTTGTTTCAACTTATCAATGAGGCAAAGCTGTGTGGATTGCACCTTTCTCCAACAGATTAAGGCTCATGCGTTCCTTCCAATCTCCAGGCCGTTAGATGCTTGATAAATTATGAATAAATTAGTCATGTATGCGTTATCATATCAGCATTGGCAAACTCTGGTTCTAAACATCTCAGTACGACCATTAATGATAATTGTCTACAAGTCATAATCTCTGCCACCACAACTCTATAGATCAACCTTTGATTCTATCTCCAGCTTGGCATATCTTCACATTTGTATCCGGTATTTCTTTATTGGGCCATATCACTATCTCTTCAAAGTCTCTCCAAAGATGAGAGTTGTTGGCATCTTGAATGTATTTGGTCTTTATTGGCCATATCAATTTCTCTTCAAAGTCACTTCAAAGATGACAGCTGCTGGCATCTGAATGTATTTGGTGTTTATTGGCCATATCACATGAAAGTGACTTTCATGTGTGGGATTCTTCATCTCGTTACAAATTGATATCTTCCTACTCCTAAACTATGATCAATTTTCTGTAACAAAGAAGTGTTTTCTTGAGATGATATTGAAGATATCTACTGAATGATCTTCCATGACTGTATCTTATTATTTCTTCAAACAATTTATTCTTACTGCTTCTTTCAGGTACGCACCTTTTAGAATCTTTTTCTTATACTTTGATGAGTTACTTAGAGGTTGATTAGATTATGGTAGTAGTTAGTCTCCACCAGGAGCGCCTTTCCTTCCATTTTGTTTTGTTCTTTGTGTTAACCTTTTTAATGCAGAAGCTAATTGTGCATAGTTGACTGCGAGCGAGCAAGCAATCTCTCTCTCTCTCTCTCTCCATCTGCCATTAGGGTCTTCCTTGTAAAGACAAAAGTTACTAGTGAAACTTGCAAAATACTCACACATGCACACACGGTTGCATTAGCGATTTTTAGCATAGAGGAGCAACACTACTATAACTAGCTCCGCCATTGTCTAGCGCTCTTGTGCGCCTTGTTTGCTCTGTCTTGTTATGCAACATTTGGTCAGGAAAGTTTCAGATAAGAAACCCTGATGCCTACGTGGGTGAGCCATGAAAGGTCATTGTGTCAGGTTTAAGCCATTACAATTTTTTTGGCAGAAGAATTGCCGTTTTCAAATGTGCGTCCATCTCATGCTCTTTTTTTTTTCTGAATCTGAATAAAAAATTGATCTATTAGTTTGGCTAAAAGGGCAGGCTGATTCCTTTCATCAGTAGATACAAGACAATAAATTGGGGATAATAATGGCCAGTGAGAAGGGATTTCCTTCAAGATCAGAAGGAAGGCAAAATAAGGTGCAAGGATCTTGTTAACAAGGTTAGAAAACAATACCAGCTGGCTTTTTTTATTTTTATAGCAGACTAGCTGGCTCACAAAGAAATAATGAAAATTTGTGTGTGCAAATGGACTCTCTAATGTGAAGGGGTAGAGGATTGAGACATGCATATTGCATCGTTTAGAATGGCCTAATGCCTGCCTTCCCAATAGCTATGTCACCCTTACATAGTAACATGACAGGTGGGTGCAAGTTGGGTCCAAGTGTCTTGGCTACCTTTACTGGCAGGCACAGATGGTGAGGTTGAGTTGGTTTTTCCATGTTCAACCAGTCCAGAAGTTCTCTCCTTGACCTTGTCTCTACCTTTCTCAATTTTCATTGTTAGCACCACCCTTCCCCCAGCCCGCGCCATCCCTCCTTGGGCTCCTTGTCCTTACTTTCTGTTCCTACTTCTTCATCACTAGCCTCCTCCTCTTACTTCTATTCTTTTGGCTTCCTTGTTCTCATTTGTCTCTACCTTTCCCTTTACCTCCTTGTCTTCCTCTTCCCCTACTTGCTACACTTCTTACTCTTCCTCTATCTCCTCTTCATCCTCTTATTCTTCCTCTATCTCCTCTTCATCTTTGTACTTCGTCTCCTCCATTTCATTCTCTTCCATTGTCTTTGCTTCTCATCATCTTACTTCCCATTCCTCTACCGATTTTCATTTTGCCTCCTTGTCCTACTTTCAATCCTCAGTCATCTTTGCTACTACCTCCACCTCCTCGTTGTCATCTTTATATGTCTTTATCACCTCTATCTCCTCTTCATCTTCTTACTTCTTATCTTCCTTTGTCTCTACCTTTCCCTCGCATCCTCCTCTATTTCATTCTCTTTCATTGCCTTTGCTTCTTCATGCTCTTCCTTCCCATCCACCTCTATATATACTACCTATTTTCATTTTTACTCCTCAAACATTCAATCATAATTCATCATCTTTGCCTCTCCTCCTCATTGTCATCTTTACTTTTGTCTTTGTTGCCTCTTTACTCCCTACATCTTCCTCTTCTTTTTGTGTCCTCCACCATTGTCTCTACTTTTGCCTTTGCTTCCTCGTATTCTTAGTTCTCATCCAACTCTATGTAAACTGCCTATTTTCTTTGTGCTTCCTCCTCCTTTGCCTCCACCACCTCTTACTTACAATCATCTTTCATCTCTACCTTTGCTTTTTGTTTCTTCTTTACCTTTTGTTTCAATCTCATCCTCCTTTTGCCTTTGCCTCATCTTTTCTTTTTCTTTTCCTCGTCCTCTATGTAAACTACCTATTTTCTTTGTGCTTCCTCCTCCTTTGCCTCCTCCTCTTACTTATCCTCTTTCATCAATGCCTTTGTCTCTACCTTTGCCCTTGTTTCCTTTTTATTTGTTGCCCCTCCTCTATCTCTGTCATTGCCTCGTCTTTTCTCTCTACCTTTGCCTATACATCCTCCTCCTTACTCTCTACCTCCCCATCTTACTTGTAGTATACTGCCCTCCACCTTTGATCTCCTTTGCCTCTTTTTCCTCTACCTCCTCTTTACTCTCAGCCTCTTCCTCCAGCTTCCTAAAATCCTCCTTATCCCTTCTCCTTTGTCTTTATCTCCCTTATGTCCTCTTTATCCTTACTCCTTTGCCTCCTCCTCCACATCCTCCTCCTCCTCCTTTGCCTCTTCTTCCTCCTTTTCATCCACCTCATCCTCCTTATCGTGCTCTTTTCTCTCTCTTACTATGTGCCTTCATAAAGTTGTCTTTGCTCCTTCATAGAGTTGCTTTTACCATTAACCCTTCTCCCCAATCTCCTCCTCCTTTGTCTCTTGACTTTTCTCTACTTCCCCCTTGTTCCACCTTCTCCTAGCTCCTTAAGCATTTGCTCCTCTTTTGCCTCCTCTTTACTCCTCCTCCTTTGTATCCTCTCCCTCCACTCCTCCATCATTGCCAGCTTCCACCTTACACTCATGCAGAGATCCTCCTTGCCCTCTTTACTTTTCTCCCTCCTTATTTTACTTGTTTTTTTCTTTGCTCTTACTTACCCTCCTCTTTTGTCTCCTTCTCCTTCGATTTTACCCTCACTGCTCTTTTACTGAAGACCTCATCTGCCTCCACCACTTTTGACCTCCTACTTTGCCTACCTCCTCTTCCCAACTATGTCACCTCCCCTTTACTCCTCTAACTTTACCTGCCTCCACCTTTGACCTCCTATCTTCCTTTGTCTCTGCCTTCCTATTGTAGGAAATTAAGGGAGAGGATGATAGGTGTGGGTCATGTGGCCTGCTGATAGTGGGGTCATCCTTCTCCCTCATTGTTGCCTAGGTATCATGTGTTCCTTTCTTAGGTGTGCCAGGTCAAGAACTCAACAAAAGCCATGGATGGCCAAGTGGACACAACCATAATGGCTCCTAATGCTTTCTTATAAGTATCCAGTAGCTAACTTCAACAATCACTCAACACCAATCAATGGCATTGGCATAGCCTTCCCCCTCTCTGCCCCTAGGCCTGTAGTGTAGGGGTGAGTGGCACCCTTGCACCCTACATTTTTTCGAGCTTCTGATGTTAAAACCCTTTCTTTGGCAGCTATTTGACCTTCTCCACATTGTTTACTTTGGATCCATCAATCAAGCATGAGAAAGGGTGTATCCAACCTAAGGAGAACAAGGCCCTCTAGATGTTTGGGGAATGCCTCAATGAATCTGGACTTCTGAAACATGTCTAACGCATTTGGAAATGATTAAAAAACTCTTCTGGCCCTCAGGGAGAGCAAATGGTAGGAGCCAAACCCTAGTTGGTCCGTTTTCAATTCCCACGCTACACCAATGACGATGATCCAATTGATTGGGTCTATACATTAGAGAAATTCTTCTCCTACTAAGGCACCACTTCGAATGAGAAATGCCTACACGTGGCTTACCTTCCACTTGGATGGTGACACATTGGTTTGATTCCAAGGTTACAAAAAGAGGTTCACTTTTCTAACATGAGCTTCTTTCTTTGATGAGCTCTGTGTTCAAAGACTTTAATGAGATGATTTCAACCATCTGTCAAACATCTATAGTATATCTTACTATAGGACATAGGATATCATAGGAACAGCCAACCGACTACCACATGGACACCAATGACTTTGATTGGAATACTTAAAAGGGGGGTTGAATAGGTTATCATTGACGAGATCTGCAATTTTTCTTGCACCGCCATGAGAGAACTTGTGTGCCAAGACAAGATTGAGGAAAAGAGAAGTTGCTTTGGTATTGGCAAGGTGGACACATTTTCCAGCCCAACAACAAGCCCACTAGCTGCCGAACCCGAAAATTGTGCCTTTGTTCCTCCTGTATGTCTCCAACCTTCGGCCTAGATGGGAGAAAAGCATTCTTCCTCTTGCTTTAATACAATGAGAAGTACACGTCAAGTCACTGATGCTTGGTTTTTGGTAGCTTGCTTGCCGAGGAGGTTGAGATGGATGAGGACAACCCCTTCCCAGCCATTGAACCATCCTCTTATTATGTAGTCTTGCTAGAGATATTTATTCACACTTTGAGTGCCTTTACCCCTCAAACTATTCGTGTTCAAGGGTATCTCAAACATCAACCAATTTGATAAAGAGTGGGTCGACCCATAACTTTATCAATGACCGAGTTACTTAGAGGATGTCAAGTTATGGATTCCAAACATCCTTTGTTGTGTTAGGGTCTGTTTGGATTGGTAGAAAGCAGGGGAAAGGAAAGGAATCTTCTTAAAATCTCCCAGTTTCCACTGTTTGGTGCAACAGGGAAAGAGAAACTAGAGTGAAAAGTGAGAGAAAATGGATGAAAATTTGGCCCAAAAATTTTCCACCCATCAACCCATAGATTTTGGGAGAAAATCATTGTACTAAACACTTATGTCTTACTGTTACTACCACCACCATTGTCATCGCCGCCACCACTGTCACCGCTATTGTCGCCGCCACCACCGCTACTACCACCACCACCATTGATGCCACCGCCACCACCACCATCGCCGGCCGCCACCACCACCATCGCCGCCGCCACTACTACTATATCTGCCACCACCTCTACTACTGCCCCTACCACCACCACCACCACCACCGCCACCACCCACCACCATTGCGGCCACCGTCGCTGCCACCAACACTACCGCTGCCACCACTGCCGCCGCCACCACTATCTCTGCCACCGCCGCCACCGCCACCACTGTCGTTGCCGCTGCCGCCACCACCATTGACACTACCGCCGCTGCCACCACCAACACCGTTGCCACCACCATCTCTACCACCGCCGCCGCCGCCACTGCCACCACCACCACCGTAGTCGCCGCCACCACTACAATTGCTGCCGCTACAACCACTACCACTGTCACCGCCACTACCACCACCATTGCCGCTACCACCACTGTCACTGTCAATTTTCTCTAACATCATTTGTGTAACCAAACAGTGGAAAATATGTAGGAATCTCCTAGTTTCTCTTTCACCTGGATTCACTTTCTCTTTCTCTTTCCCTTTCTCCCGGTTTCCACCAATCCAAACAGACCCTTAGTGTATGTTAGTGAGTGGCACTCACTATTCAGGGTTATTTCCTACCAAGGGTACTGATGTGATATTGGGCGTCTAATGGCTACATGAATTGGGCAATGTTGTATGGACTTCAAAGAGATGACAAAGGAGTTTGAGGTGAGTGGATCCTCTTATTCTGATATGTGCATTAGGGGTTCTTACAAGAGGCCTTGAACCGTACATCCACTGATGCTGTCTGACTTGCTTTCTCTACTGATCATAGTGTTCTGATTGTCTTCTTGGTGCCCCACCAGCTAACATGGGGCATTATAGATACCCTCATGTCAAGAAGACTAAGATCAAGTAGCTAATTATAGAGAATCTCACTTTTGACCACATTCATCTCATAACCTGCTTGTATTCCTTACTGGTTCTTTTTATTTGGAAGGACAATTCATGACACTTTTGCATCAATTATCAATCCCTCAATTCCATTACCATTAAGGACAAGTTCCCTATCCTAGTGATTGGGGTGTTGTTGGAATAGTTGACCAGGTTTTGTGTATTTAGTAAGTTGGATCTTCATTCTGGCTAACATTAAATTTGCATGCACCTTTCTCATGCATGGTGGGCATTATGAATTCCTCATGATGCTTTTCAAGTTGACTAATACCCCATCGACCTTCAGAGCTTGATGAATGACATCTTTTGGCTCCTTTGACGATCAATGTTGGTCTTCTTTGAAGATATTCTGGTTTGTAGCTCCACAAGGGACCTTCATTCGTTGTTTCTAAAACATTCCGAGTGTTGTTGTGAAGCCTTTCACAGTGTTGTTGTGGAAGCTAGTAGATGGAGTATTTGGGGCACATCATTTTTGGTGAGGGGTTTCTACTGACCCAACCAAGGTGGAAGCCATGCTCTTGGTCACAACCTAGTTCCACTACAACACTGAAGGGTTTTCTAGGGTTGACTAGCTACTACTACAACTTCATCACCCATTATAGTACCAACATTGCCCTCTTGAAGAAGAGTGCTTTCAGCTGGTATGTAGAGGCAGCCTTCAACAAATTGAAGCAGTCCATGGCTACCGTTCTATTTGTCATTCCAGATTTCATGAAGCCCTTCATGGTTGAGGAAGATGCTTTTGATGGAGGGTTGAGAGACATCCTTCTTTAGTAGGAGGGCCCTATTTCCTCCTTCATCAAGTTTCTCTTTGTCACTCTTTGACCTTCTTAGCCCATGAGAAGGAAATGCATGCCATTGTGCATGCCATTAGAGACTCTTTACCTCTTGGGTCAACATTTTATGATAAGTGCAAATAGGGCAATTCAAATAACAAAAATAATACCACAATTTGACCGTTCTTCCTTAACTTATGTGATTTCATTCGTTTAACTAGTTTTAAAACAAAGTACCCAAGCTTATCATGAATGTATACTTCAAAGTTTTAAATAAGCACACACTCATTCGTTAATTTCATAAGAATGAATCAAACGCACTAAACAACGAATAGTTCGTATAATTTTTGGTTAAGTTATATATATATTTTATTAGAAGTATAGAAATTATCAGAAATACACACTAAACGTACTAAATGACAAACATATGAAGCAAATAGACTCCCAACCCCCACCATTAGCTGCAAGGAAGTGTGGAAATTGTCAGAAATACAAGCACAACTGGAAGAAATTACACTACAAGAAAAAAAAATATTATTGACACCTTTAAGTGTTGTTAATAACTATTAGCTACACTTAAAAAACATCACTAAATACGTCGAAAAAAGTACAGTTGCTATTGCTCATTAGTGATGGATATGAAAAAGTGTCGCTAATGATATACTATTAATGATGCTTTTGTTTGCGTCATTGGTATGATTTTTATGTGACGATTTATAAAGCGTCACTAATAGTAAAGTATTAGTGGCACTTATATAAAAGCGTCTCTAATTGTAGTATTATTAGCGACACTTTATAAATGGTTGCTAATATAACAAAAAAAATTTAAAATAAAGAAATTATAAAGAAATATTTTTAAAAAATAATATAACTATTATTAGTGAAGCTTTTATAAATAAACGTCACTAATAAGAATTTCTTTTTAAAATAAAAATAGCTATTAGCGACGCAAAGAAAAAAAATTTAAAAATAATAAAAACGGTTATTAGCAACGATTATAAAAGTGTCCCTAATAAGAAATTCTTTTTTAAAAATAATAAAAATAGCTATTGGCGACACTTACAAAAACATCACTAATATAAAATTAAAAATTAAAGGATTTCAGGGACGACACTCATAATTTTTTTTTCCGTTGGATCAACCCTTCCAAATAAAGGATCTATGGATGAAGATACAAAAGTTTATTTCTAATCGTAACTAGATTTTCAATTTTTTTCTAATGTAAACAGAGAGATTGAAGCAAAATAGCTAGTAAACGATGACTTTGGTTTACTAGAGTCATCGACATATTGTTTCAGCTCGGTGGAAAAAAAACTCTTTTCCTCAGGACCCCCGCGAGTAGAAATAGGGAACGAAGTAACTAGAAAGATTTGTTAGAATCGATCTCTTCTAGAGGGATCATCTAGAAAACGAATTGTTTTGGGTGCATTCAGACGCAAAAGCTGACATAGATGGTATTGATCAAATTTTTTCTTTGAAATCGGATTGGCTATGATTTCCTTTTTCAATACATCATCCAATTTTTCTTTTTTTTCGTTTATGCCTTAGGTCTGGGAATTTATCCACCTTCCATAGAGCAGCCGAATGAAACCAAAGTTTCATGTTTGGTTTTGAATTAGAGGCGTTAGTTAAAAATGATGAATCGACGTTGACTATAATCCCTAAAGCTAACGATGCAGGTTCGATTCCCGCTACCGCTCCATCCTAATAATTTTTATGTAGGAAAGAAAGAATGTGAAAGACAAAAATCAGAATGAAAAGCGTCCATTGTCTAATGGATAGGACAGAGGTCTTCTAAACGTTTGGTATAGGTTCAAATCCTATTGGACACAATTTATTTCCATCTAGTTTTGTGGATTTCTATATGAAGAAACCCATTTTCTTTTGAATGATTCGAGTAGGAGATACTTCTCAACGAGGGGAAGGGAGAGGTGGCATTGCTCTTCTCCTCCTTCAGCGTTGGGAGGAAGGGGAGACTGCGTGAAAGAGGGGGAGGGAACTAGGGAGAGGGGACGGGGGATGGGGTAGGCAGGGGTGGGGGGGTTGTATGCGTGGGTCGTATGCGTCGCTAATACCTAGGGTATTAGGTATGTTGTGCACGAGTGCACTAGACTTAGTATTTCCCTTATTTCAGTACTTTAATTATGTCATTAGGCTAGTTTCCCTTATGATTAACAGTTTATTTGTATTCTGGATGATTTGTAATTGGTGCACTAGTGGACCACGGGTAAACCGGGCCCACAGTGGCACAATTCCCAAGGTGGGGCACGACTCCCCATAAAGGGGTCGTCTTCCTCTTTTGATGGCATGTTTATTGAAATTCCAAAACTTCCTTTCCCTTTCTTCCAACTTCTTCCCCTTTCCCTGCGTAGAACTCCTGCATACCGATTGTGCCTACACCGGGCACAACATTGGTATCGGAGCTCTTACGATCCCCGGCCATGGCTCGAGGCAAGCAAGTTGCCACGGCCCCGGAAAGTTAGCCCGAGAAAGTGGCTCTCGTCTCTGCAAACAGCCCCAAATCAGCGCTGGGGACCAGCGGCGAGTTAACGATGGCTCAACTCATGGCCGAGATCAAAGCTCTGAGTGTGGGAGTAGCCAAGATTGATGCACTGGTATTGGCTGTAGCCCAGCTTTAGGCGGAGCGCGCACCCCCTCTGGTGTCCAGGCTGCCAGCATCCATGGAGAAGGGGGGTCCGTCCCAGGCTCCCGAACCTCTCCGCTCTGACTTTCCAACACCTGCAGACCGTGAGATGCGCTTTGCCCAGGACGGTGTATGCTTTGGCACTGTCGATCAGGCCATGGAAGGGAGGCGCCAGGCCTAGGATTCGAGAGGCACACCCAGGTGTTCGGGAAAATGCCCCAATGGTGCCGCCTCCCCAAAATCTGTACCAGGAGATGGAGGTTGACTGGGAGGAGTATCCAGGACACCGTGGAGCACCCCGGGGTGGGGCGGAACCTCATTTGGCCCGCCTATAGTTCCTGCGTTATAATGGAGATGATGACCCTGTAGAGTGGTTGTACAAGGCGGAGAAGTTTTTCGCATACCAAGGGACACAGTCGGAGGCTGAATGACTGCGCATAGCGGCTTTCCACCTTGACGGGGATGCATTGGTGTGGTTTCAGAGCTTTGAGAAGGAGGTACGCTACCCAACTTGGACTGCCTTCTCCGATGAATTGTACATCCAGTTTGGCCCTAATGTGTTTCAAGACTTCAATGAAATGCTTTCTTCCCTGTGCCAAATGTCCACCGTGTGCGCATACTATACGGAGTTCATGAAGGTGGCTAACCACCCCCCTGATTGGCCAGTGGCCGCCCTGGTGGGTACGTTCAAGCGAGGGCTCAAGCCTAAGATTTCTGAGGAGATGCACCATTTTCCCTGTTCCAACATGCGGGATGTCGTGCGTCATGCACGTATAGAGGAAGAGAAGTTGGCTAGACAGAGGCGTGGGGGCAAGATCGGACCTTTTCCTCGGGCTTCTATGTCCACCTCTCCTCTTGCCGCTCTAGCCAACAGCCCGGTGGCTGGCCGCATTGGCCAAGCACCCCCTTAGGCCAGCCCGATTGTCCATCGTCTCACTCCAGCGCAAATGGAGGAACGTCGTGTAAAAGGGCTTTGTTTTTTCTGCGATGAGAAGTTCGTCGTGAGGCACCGTTGTTCTGTCAAGGGCAGTCTCTTAGTGGAGGAGATCGATGAGGAGACAGGGGTGACAAAGGGGCCTGATTCTTCGTACCCTGCCGATACGTTGCCGGAGATCTCTGTGCATGCTTTTTTTCAGGGGCCTTCACTCTGCACACCATGCAAGTACAAGGTTATCTCAAGCGGCAACAGGTCGCCATTCTGATTGACAGCGGGTCTACTCACAACTTCATCAACGACAAGGTTGCGCCGCGGCTAGGTTGCTTTGTTTCTGACTCGATGCCCTTTGATGTATTGATTGGTGATGGCAAGTACCTCCGAAGTTCAGGCATCTGTACCCAGGCCGCACTATCCATTCAGGGCCACACCTTCGTGACCGACCTCTTCTTACTTCCGACGAAGGGGGCGGACATGGTGTTGGGGGTGCAGTGGCTCCAGGAGCTTGGGGACATTCTCTAGAACTTTAAGGACCTGGTGATGGATTTCGCATTGCACGGACAACGGGCACGTCTCTAAGGCTCTCAGCCTGGCACTCTCCTTTCTGCTCAGGCAACAGGGTCCTTCTTCCAGTTCGCATCTCAAGGACTCCTCCAGCAGCGGGCGTCGGTGGACGTGGTACAAGATGACTTGCCGCAGGACCTTCTTGACCTCTTGGCAGCGTATGGCATGGTGTTTGCTGAACCGAAAGGCCTTCCTCCGGTGCGAGCTCATGACCACTCTATCCCTATTATTCCAGGTGCTTCTCCAGCCAATGTCTGTCCCTATCACTATCCATTCATTCAAAAGGCTGAGATCGAGCGTCTGGTGGCGAACATGCTTTCTTCGGGTATCATTCGGCCTAGCACGGGCTCCTTTTCTTCTCCAGTGTTGCTGGTCCGTAAGAAGGATGGTACTTGGCGCTTTTGTGTTGATTACCGGGCGCTGAATGCTATCACACTGAAGGACAAATATCCTATACCAGTGGTGGAGGAACTGTTGGATGAGCTATCTGGTACTATCGTATTTAGTAAGCTTGACCTTCATTCAGGTTATCATCAGATCCGTATGCAGCCCACCGATGTGCATAAGACCGCCTTCCGTACTCATGATGGTCATTTCGAGTTCCTGGTTATGCTGTTTGGCCTCACGAACGTGCCCTCTACATTTCAGAGCCTTATGAATGACCTCTTCTGGCCCTTCCTCCGCCGCTTCATCTTGGTGTTCTTCGATGATATTCTAGTCTATAGCAAGTCATGGGGCGACCATTTGGAGCATCTCAGGTTTGTCTTTGATATCCTGCGAGCTAACTCATTGTTTCTTAAACGCTCGAAGTGTTCATTTGGCAGTCCACAGGTTGACTACTTGGGTCATATCATCTTTCGTGACAGTGTGGCTACGGACCCCTCTAAGGTGGCTGCCATGCTGTCCTGGACGGCTCCTAATTATGCTCGGGCACTGCGGGGCTTCCTTGGCCTTATTGGCTATTATCAGCGCTTTATTCACCGCTACGGTGAGATTGCTCAGCTGCTCACTCAGCTGTTACAGAAAGGCGCCTTTCGCTGGTCGGACACTGCCCAAGCAGCCTTTGAGGAATTGAAGCAAGCTATGGTGACCGCCCCTGTTTTGATTCTTCCTGATTTCGGCTGGCCATTCGTGGTAGAGATCGATGCTTCAGATGCCGGCCTAGGGGCGGTACTACTTCAGGAGGAGCGCCCCATTGCCTACTTCAACAAGGCTTTGGCTGGCCATTCCCTGTCCCTTTCTATCTACGAGAAAGAGATACTCGCCATTGTCCTTGCTGTCGACAAGTGGCGCCCTTATTTGCTTGGCTTGCGGTTTCTCATTCGCACTGACCATCAGCCGCTCAAGTATTTTCTCGAACAACGTGTGTCCATGCCTGCGCAATAGCGGTGGGTCAATAAGCTCTTGGGCTATGACTATGAGGTGGTGTACAAGAAGGGATCTGACAACACTGTGGCTGACGCACTATCTCGCCGCGCCAACCCAGGTTCGTGTTTAGCTGTTTCCAGTCCAGTTTATCCTTTTCTTGATGAGTTACAGTAGGCATATCAGGATGATTCCCCGACCTCTACTATGATTGCTGCCCTCCAGACCGACCCGACAGAGCACCCTGGCTTTGCATGGAAGGATGGCCTTCTCTTCTGGAAGGACCGTCTTTGGGTGCCAGCGGTTACCGACGTGCGCCAGCGTCTCATAGCTCAATTCCATGCCTCTCCCTTGGCGGGTCATGAGGGTGCTCTTCGCACCTATAAATGGGTCAGTCAGAGCTTCTTGTGGCAGGGCGTATGTCGCGCAGTGACTGCTTATGTGGCCGCTTGTGATGTCTGTCAGCGTGCCAAGTCAGCCACCACCTCACCTGCCAGGTTACTTTAGCCTTTGCCCATTCTAGATTGGGTTTGGGACAATGTTTCTATGGACTTTGTGGAGGCCTTACCATTGGTTCAAGGCAAGTCAGTGATCATGGTGGTAGTGGATCGGCTGTCTAAATATGCCCATTTTTGTGCTCTGGGTCATCCCTACACAGCTAAGTCGGTGGTGGAACTCTATGTTCGGGAGGTGGCCAAGTTACATAGTATGCCCCGCACTATTGTTTCTGATCGTGACCGGGTTTTCATCTCTCAGTTTTGGTAGGAGTTTTTCACTTTACAGGGCACTTCTCTCCACATGAGCACCGCGTATCACCCTCAGATGGATGGTCAGACAGAAGTCGTGAACCGATGTTTGGAGTAGTATTTGCGCTGTTTCACCATGTCTCAGCCCCGCCGTTGGCTTTAGCTTCTTCCTTGGGCAGAGTGGCTTCAACTTCACCATGCTTACCACACTCGTGCCGGGTTCACTCCTTTCGAGGTTCTATATGGCAGGCCGCCTCCTACTGTGCTGTCCTATGTGCCCCATCGGTCATCAGTGGCAGAGGTTGATTACATGCTCTAGACTCGGGATGAGGTTCTTCGCTAGCTTAAAGCGAACCTATCTGCGGCTCAGAACCGAATGAAGCAGATTTATGATAGCCATCATACCGAGCACGAGTTTGCCGTGGGGGACTTGGTTAATGTTTCCGTTCTTCCTCAGCGCCAAACCTCCTTGTTCCAGCTTGAGCATTCTAAGCTTGCTCCACGATTTCATGGCCCCTTTGTCGTCGAAGAGCGCGTTGGATCGGTTGCCTACCGCCTCACTCTACCGTCGGGTTCAATGGTCCATCCGATTTTTCATGTTTCTAGGCTGCGCCGTTGCATTGGTAACCCTTCCCTGGCTATGGATGCTCCGCCTCTTCCCTTGATGGGTCCTGTGGCTTCGTCTGGCCCCATTCCTGTAGCGCTACTTGATCAGCGCCGTGTACGCCGCTCTGGTCGTATTACCACGGAGGTTTTAGTCTCTTGGCAGGGCCAGTCACTTGAGGATGCTACGTGGTTGTCTGAGGATGAGTTTCTGCTCTGGTATCCTTCGTAGTCGCCTTGAGGACAAGGTGTGTGTGGAAGTGTGGTGGAGTGTTGTGCACGATTGTGCACAAGTGCACTAGACTTAGTATTTCCCTTATTTCAGAACTTTAATTATGTCATTAGGCTAGTTTCCCTTATGATTAGTAGTTTATTTGTATTATGGATGATTTGTAATGGGCGCACTAGTGGACCACGGGTGAACCGGGCCCACTAGTGGCACAATCCCCAAGGTGGGGTGCGACTCCCCATAAAGGGGTCGTCTTCCCTTTTGATTGCATGTTTAATGAAATTCCAGAACTTCCTTTCCCTTTCTTCCAACTTCTTCCCATTTCCCTGTGTAGAACTCCTACGTACCGATTGTGCCTACACTGGGCACAAGGTATTAGTGACAATTTCTTCTCTCTTTCTTCTCTCTCCTCTCTCTATCTCTTCTCACTCTCCTCTCTCTCTCTTCACTCTCCCTCTCTATGTCTGTCTCCTCTTTCTCTCACTTCTCTTCCCTCTCCCTCTCTATTTGTCTCCTCTTTCTCTCACTTCTCTCTCTTCTCTATCTCTTCTCTCCCTCCCTCCCTTTCCTCTTTCTCTTCTCTCTCCCTCTCTCTTCTCTCTCTCCTCTTCCTCTTCCCTATCTCCTCATTCTAATCTCTCGCTCTCTCGCTTTCTCCGTGAACCCTGGCTATGAGGATGAGAGGGGAGAGGGTAGGGAAATTTAATTTTAATTTTTAGAGATTGTTTAATTATATCTTATATTCTAAAAAAAATAAAAATAAAATAAAATAAATGTATTAGCGAAGGTATTAGTAACGCATGGTCGTATGTGTCGCTAGTACCTATAATATTTGTGATGCAAATTCCTATGTGTCACTAATGCATTTTCATTTATTTCTTTTTGTTATTTTTAAAATATAATATTTAATAAAAAATCTAAAAAAATCAAAATTAAATTCCTTCATCTCTTATCTCTCTTCACTCTCTCTACCTTCTCTCTCCTCTCTCTATCTCTTCACTCTCTCTACCCTCTCTCTCCTCTCTATCTCTTCTTTGTTCTCTCTATCTCTGCCTCTCACTTCTCTATCTCCTCTCTCTCCCAACTAGGGATGCCACTCGGGTCAGGTTTTCTAAAAACCCGACCCGACCCGACCCGACCCTAATGAGTCGGGTTTGAGTTTACTAAATGGTAAAATGGATTGGATTCGGGTTTAAATTTTGACCCGAATCATTCGAGTCGGGTCGGATTTGGGTTTTCACTTACTCAACCTGGCCCAACCCGGTATTTACTTAAAACCCGAAATCCCTAAATGTCTAACCCTAAGTCGTTGCCCAATTTCAGATTTCACCCTCCCCAGTTCGCCTCCTTGGCTCGTCGGCTCCATACTCCATGCAATTTGGTCTTCTTGGAGGGTCTCTCCATCTTGCCAACACCTGGCTATGATTGCCGGCTCCTCAAGTGACGAAATCTGCTTCAATCCTCCTCCCTCTTCTAGGATCCGAAGTCAAAGGTAGATCAGTTCATTCTAGCCCTCCTCCTCTTCTTTTACTCAGTCGTGTCCGGATCTGATAGCCCCTCTTTCGACTTTTGACCCGGCCTTTCTCTGTTGTGGGCCTCTATGAGGTAACTTGGCTGTGTGGGGCTTTTTTTTCTGGCCATTTTTGGCTGCTCCAGCGAGGCCGGGGGGGTTATAGATGGTGGTCCAGTGGAAGATGGTGGGCTTGGGATTGAGAGGGGCGGTGTTTAGGCTGGTTTATGGAGGATGTTGAGGTTTCTGATCAAGCAGTCAAATTAAACATTGATTTTAGGTTTATGTGGAATTGTAATGAAAAAAGTTGATTGCTTTTTGTAGTTTTTTGTTGGTACAGTTTCATGGAAACAATTGTACGTGAATCACATATGGGTTGTGCGCCATTGGCCACTGTCACGACCTACTTGCCACCTGCATATAATTTTTCTGTTTGTTGTGATTATATTTTCTGCTATTTAGTTATCTTTGTGACCTTTTGTCTGAGTATGATTTTTTAACGTACAATGTTTCTTCTTTTAGATTTAATTAACAATAGAATATTGTTGGAAAATGGATTAATAACAGTGTGCCAAAGGTTTTTTTCCATTAAGAATGAGAATAAGCTTGATTTCAATAGTGATTTGCTTTGGTGCAACTTGACTTTTTTTTTTTAGATTCGGGGAGGGTTATGGGGTTTTCGGGTTTGTATGCCATTCGGGACGGGTCGGGTTCAAGTTTTGATTCTACCATTAGGATTTTGGTTTTAGTTTTTTAAATGGCATCAACATTAGCCCTAGCACTGAGGATAAGAGGGGAGAGAGTAAGTGAATATAATTTATTTTTTTTAGATATGATTAAAACTTATATTTTAAAATATAATATATAATTAAAAAATGAGGATAAGAGGGGAGAGAGTAAGTGAATATAATTTAATTTTTTTAGAATTTTTAATTATATATTATATTTTAAAATATAAGTTTTAATCATATCTAAAAAAAATTAAATTCCTCCCTATGTATCTTCTCTCTCCTCTCTCTATCTCTTCTTTCTCTCTTCACTCTCTTCTACCCTCTCTCTCTCTCTTTTCCCTCTCTCTCTCCCTTCTCTCCCTTATCTCGCTCTCTCACTTCTCTCCCTCTCCTCTCTCTATCTCTTCTCTCTCTCCCTCTCCCTCTCCCCTCCCACTTCTCTCCCTCCCTCTCTTATAACTCTATTCTCTCTCTCTCTCTCTCTCTTTCTCTCTCCTCTCTCTCTCTCTCTCTCTCTCTCTCTCTCTCTCTCTCTCTCTCTCTCTCTCTCTCTCTCTCTCTCTCTCGTAACTCCACTCCCTTTCTCTATATCTCTCTTCACTCTCTTTCTCCTCTATTTCTCTCTTCACCTCCTACACCTTTTCTCTCTTCTATTCACTCCTCTCTTCTCTCCCTCACTCGCACGCATGAACGTAAGCCTCAACTCTAAGGATGAGTGGGGAGAAAGTAGGGAAATTTTATTTTATTTTTTTATATATTATATATTAAAATAATAAATATTAATTTAAATATATTATATTTGGCATTTTTAAAATTCAAAATTTATTTATTATATATTATATTTTTAAAAGTAATAATTAAATAAAATAAAACTATTAGAGATGCTTTTTAAAAGGCGTCACAAATAGTAGTACTATTGGTGACCTTTTATAAAAACGTTGCAAATAGTACTACTATTTGGGATATTTTTAAAATGTCACAAATAGTATTAAATTTTATTTAAAAATAACCTTATTTTATTTGCAAAGAATTTTTTAAATGTCGCTAATTGTATCACTATTTGTGATGTTTTTACAAAAGCGTCACTAATAGAAATACTATTTTTTCCTCTCTCCCCCCGCTCTCACTTCTCTCCCTCTCCTCTCTCGTAACTCTATTCTCTCTCTTCACTCTTCTCTTTTCTCTCAACTCTCTCTCTCTCTCTAAATCTCTCTTTACTCTCTTTCTACTCTATTTCTCTCTTCCACCTTCTCTTCACTCCTCTCTTCTCTCTCACGCGCGAATGAATGTTAGCCCCAACTCTATGGATGAGTGGGGAGAAAGTAGGGAAGTTATATTTTATATTTTTGATATATTATATATTAAAAAAATAAATATTAATTTAAATATATTATATTTGGTTTTTAAAAAAAATTAGTATTTATTTATTGTATATTATATTTTTTAAAAATAATAATGAAATAAAACTATTAGAGATGTTTTTTAAAAGGCGTCACAAATAGTAGTACTATTGTGATGCTTTTATAAAAACGTCACAAATAGTACTACTATTTGGGACATTTTAAAAATACATCACAAATATTGCTACTATTTGGGACATTTTAAAAATACATCGCAAATAGTGTTAAATTTTATTTATTTTATTAGCAACAAATTTTTTAAAATGTCACTAATAGTATCACTATTTGTGATGTTTTTACAAAGCGTCACTAATTAGGATTGTATATATGATGGGCTGACCCGTTAGCCCGACCTGTAAAATTGTGGACTGGGGCAAAAAAAATAAAGGAAATGGGCCAGGCCTGCAATTTGAAGGCCTGGGTAATAATGGGCTGGGCTTGCACTTGCGCCCAAAAAAGGAGAAAGCCCGGCCCGACCCGACCCCTTAATCTCTCCCGTTGCTTGAGTCTCTTCACAGTCCTTCATCAATTGGATTCAGCTCATTGGCCATCGCAGGTTAACCCTAAGTTTTGTGTCCCCACTCCTCAACTCTCTTCAGTCTTCACTGATGTTCTTCACACTTCGCCGAATCCTACTGCTTTAATTCGCCCTTCAGCTCCACCCTCCCCTGTCCATATCTCCTGTCTTTGCTCATTGCCTCGCCGACCCTCACGCTGTCGCCAGTCCTTTTGCCTCTCTTCCCTTTTCCACAAGATTCAAAGATCTCACTAGAATCGCCGACATTTCTCATTCTGCCGACCACTTTCTTCACTCCTCCAAAAACCCTAATCCTCCGATAGCTTGCCATTCCCCATTCCTCCCCCTCATACAGTCGCCAAACCATCTACCTTCATTCTCTACCTCTCAATCACCATCAGCTACCAAGCCTTCCAACAAAATCCACCGGATGCACACTTTCTGTGGACTTCAAGCTCCGCCGGACCACAATAAAAATAAGATTTTTTATCCTTCATCATTGTTATACTTTTTAATTTTGTTGATCCTTTTGTTCTATTAGTGCTCCTCATCCTTTGTTATAATTGTTAATTTTTAATTTGTTCTATTTTTATCTGTGTTTTATATTTCAACCTTTGTTTTGTTATTGATCCTCATCCTTTGTTAGATATATAATTTTTTTATCAGTTTGGTTATTGTCTAATGTCTATGCTTTGTTATTGGTCATCTATTCTGTTATTGTCTTATTGATCCTCATCTATTCTGTTATTATCTTATTGGTAGTCTATGTTTGTTCTGTATAATTTTGACTTGTTTGACTCTCTATTCTATTTCGCTAATTTTTCATTTTGTCCATTTTCTTCTGTAATTTGTTATGTTCATGCATTTTTTTAATGACCAAAATAAATAAATATTATTATATAAAAGCCTGAAAAGCTTGTGGCCCGACCCTAGCCCAAACTTGGGCCGGGCTGGGCTAACTTTTTAATAATGAACATCAGGCTGGGCCGGGCTTTTTTTGCTATTTTTGTTTAGGGTCGGGATCGAACATACCCTGGCCCGCTTGCAACCCGACCTGCTTGCAGCCCTATCACTAATAGAAGTATTATTTTCTCTCTCCCCCCTTCTCTCACTTCTTTCCCTCTCTTCTCTCTCTCTCTCTCATAACTCTATCCTCTCCTCTCTTTTCTCTCCACTCTCTTTTTTCTCTCTCTCCACCTCTCCTCCACCTTCTTTCTCTTCTCTCACACTTGCGCGAATGAACGTGAGCCCCAGCTCTAATAATGAGTGAGGAGAAAGAAGGGTAATATTATCTTATTTTTTAGTTTTTATATTATATATTTAAATAATAATATTGGTGATGCTTTTATAAAAACGTCGCAAATAGTTCTACTATTTGGCACATTTTTAAAATGTCGCAATTAGTATTAAATTTTATTTAAAAATAACCTTATTTTATTTGTGATGAATTTTTTTAAATGTTGCTAATAGTATCACTATTTATGTATTTTTTAAAAGGCGTCACAAACTACTGGTGACACTTTTATAAAAATGTCGCAAATAGTGCTACTATTTGGGACATTTTTAAAATACGTCGCAAATAGTATTAAATTTTATTTAAAAATAACCTTATTTTATTTGTGACGAATTTTTTTAAATGTCGCTAATGGTATCACTATTTGTGTTTTTTTTTAAAAGGTGTCACAAACTATTGGTGATGCTTTTATAAAAATGTTGCAAATAGTGCTACTATTAAGGACATTTTTAAAATACGTCGTAAATAGTATTATTTTTTTAAAAAAAATAACCTTATTTTATTTGCTACGAATTTTTTAAATGTAGCTAATAGTATCACTATTTGTGATATTTTTACAAATCGTCACTAATAGAAGTACTATTTTCTTCTCCCCCCTTCTCACTTCTCTCCCTCTCCTCTCTCTCCCTCTCCCTCTCCCTCTCCCTCTTTCACTTCTCTCCTTCTCTTCCCTCTATCTCTTCTCTCTCTCCCTCTCCCTCTCCCTCTTTCACTTCTCTCCTTCTCTTCCCTCTATCTCTTCTCTCTCTCCCTTTCCCTCTCTCACTTCTCTCCCTCTCCTTTTTCACTCTCTTTCTCTTTTCTCTCCATTCTCTCTCTCTAAATCTCTCTTCTCTCTCTTTCTCCTCTTTCTCTCTTCACCTCTCCACCTTCTCTCTCTTCTCTTCACACCTCTTCTCTCTCTCACTTACGTGCATGAACGTGAGCCCTAACTCTAAGAATGAGTGGAGGGAAAGTAGAGAAATTTTATTTTATTGTATATATATATATATATATTATATTAAAATAATAAATATTAATTTAAATATATTATATTTGTTTTTAAAAAAATTAATATTTATTTATTATATATTTTAAAAAATAATAATTAAATAAAATAAAACTATTAGATATGCTTTTTAAAAGGTGTCACAAATAGTAGTACTATTGGTGACACTTTGATAAAAACATCACAAATAGTGCTACTATTTGGGACATTTTAAAAATGTTGTAAATAGTATTAAATTTTATTTAAAAATAATTTTATTTTATTTGCGACAATTTTTTTTAAATGTCGCTACTAGTATCACTATTTGTGATGTTTTTACAAAAGTGTCACTAATTGAAGTACTTTTTTCTCTCTCACACATCTCTCCCTCTCTTCTCCTCTCTCTTCTCTCTCTCCCTCTCCCACTCTTCTCTCTCCCTTTCCCTCTCATCTCTCCCTATCCTCTCTCTCTCTCTTGTAACTCTATTCTCTCTCCCTTTCTCTCCACTCTCTCTAAATCTCTATTCACTCTCTTTCTCCTCTCTTTCTCTCTTCACCTCTCCACCTTCTCTCTCTTCTCTTCACTCCTTTCTTCTCTCTCTCACTTGCATGCATGAACGTGAGCCCCAGCTCTAAGGACGCACCACAACAAAAAGGACTATTAGCGAGTCCGCTCTGCCTACCTCCTCCCCCTGTCCCTCTCTACTACCTACACCCGGCTCCCCTTCACCCCATCCTCTAGTCGATGAAGGAGGTGTTCCGGCTCCTCTTGCCAGAGGCCCTTCCCATCCCTAGGCTCCCCTTCCCCTGCCAGAGGAGGGGCACTGGGATCCGGCGTCCTTCCTCAATTTTATTTTTTAATTTTTTATTAGCAACGCTTTTAAAAGGGTTTCTAATTAGGGGTAATATTTTTTATTTTTTCTCTTATTAACGATGCTTCTAAATGTTTCTCTAATTAGTCTCTTTATTATTATTTTTAAATATTTAATATTAGCGACTATTTTCAAAGCATAGCTAATAAGGGTACTTATTTTTTCTTACTAGTGACACTTTTTGAAGCATTGTTAATAAGTTTTATTATTATTTTTTCATTTTTATTGTTTTTTCTATTTTTTTTTATTTTTGTGACACTTTATAAAGCATTGCTAATAATTTACTATTAGTCACACTTGTAAACAAGTTTACAGGCGTCCATGATAAGATACTATTAGTGATGCATTCTATAGCGTCTAAAAAAATGGTTATTAGAGACATAAGAAAAAATGTCGGCAATAGTACTACTAGTAGCAACGTTTTTTCATGTGCATCGCTAATTAGCAATTGCGATGGGACTAATATTGTTGATTTAATAGGTATTAGCAATACAATTTTGTCTATTAGCGACGCTTTTTTCTTGTAGTGTTAGTTTCTAGATGATTGTTAGAAAATAGGTCAGGTTGCAAAGGTGATCTCTAATGGGAAGAAAATAGGTATTCTTTACATGTTTGCTAGTTTTGTTAAAAATTCTACCTCAGTTGCATTGGGATATGTTGATGCATAAGTGTGGCATAAGCGTTGTAGTCATATGTGAGAGAAAGGGTTGAAAGTACTTCAGAGTAAGGGAATCAGATTAAAGAGTATTGATTTGAGTTTCTTCGAAGATTGTGTCATGGGAAAACATTAAAATGTTACTTTCTATAATCAGCCCCGAACTGGAAGACTAAGTGCATTGCTCTTGTTCACACGGATGTTCGGGGGCCAACACAGGTCCCCTCCCTTGGAGGTGTGTATTATTTTTGTATTTCTATTGATGATCATTCTCACAAGTTGTGGGTTCATTTCTATATAAAGAATTCTAATGTATTTTTGCATTTGTCAAATGGAAATTACTTGTTGAGAATGAGACTTGATTAAAGTTGAAGTGCCTAAAATCTAATAACTTCAACAAGTATTGTGAAGAGAATTTCAGTTCTATGACAAACAAGGCATTTTTAGGTTGTTAACCACACCTAGACAACCCAGGAAAAATGGTGTTGCTGAAAGGATGAACAAAACTCTTTTGAAGAGAACGCATAGCATGAGACTCGACTATGGCTTGTCGCCCATGTTTTGGACCTATGCTTCCCCATCTTATGCCTTCAATGGCAAGCTTAAGCATGGATGAAGGAGGTTTCATTTGACCATTTACCGACATTTGGTTGTGCAGGTTATTTTCATAATGAGGTAGAAAATATGAGGTCAGATTCTACATCCAACAAATATTATTTTCTTGGCTATTGTGGCGATAGCTTTGGGTACATGCTATGAAATTCAATCCAAAAGAAGATGATATGAAAAATAGATGTGGTATTCCATAAAACTGAGCTCTACAAGCACAACTTAGTTTACCAAAAATAGAAGGAAGTTGAGAAAGAATTTGTTGAACTTGATGCTGACTACACACCCAGCTGTGAGTTCAATATCTGCCTTAAAACTTAGTCGATCACTAGATTGCCCCTAATCTGATTATCAACAAGGATAAAGATTATGAGTTTTAGCCTCTTTTGGACGCAATTTTTATACATAGGAGAATAAAATAAATATTCTCTCAATTCTCACTCACGATATATCAATCAATCAACCATCATAATTTAATCTACACATTAATACCGCACTTTAACATGGAAAATGCTAACACGAGTAAACGATCACGACAATACCAAATGAACCAAATCAATTCACTAGAAACTAAGACTTAACATTGACACAAATAAACCACCAACCTTATTTAGACTCTAACATAAGTTTCTCTTATTTATGTTGGCATTGTTGGCCTTTAAGTCTTCTCTCTCAAGCACTTGAAACTTTTTCATCTTTTCATTGTCTGTCTTCTTCTAGTCTTCAGCAAGCACGTCTTGTTGTATTGACTTTATCTTTGTAGAATCTTCAATCTCCCATTGAAGATTTTTGTAACAAATTTTTGAAATCTCTATGTAAAAACTCCTTTAGTTGTAGATTATCTTTTTTAATTTACTATGGATTTTCAACTCAAAGTTTCATGTGAGTTCTCCTTGGAACACAACATACAAAGTATAAACTCCTTTTCTCTAATCTTCTCTAAGTTTTGCTCTCTCAAATTTCATGATTTCTTAACTATTATATGGCTCCTTAAGTCAGTTTCGGACTTGTACTTGTATATGAAATGATATTGAAATCAGAATGAACTAATGAAGGTATGTCCTTGAAGCAACTGATCATTCCAAATAGCGATTGATCATTCATTATTTATTTTGTGCACAATACTTCAAGTGATAGATCAATTCGTGAGAGTGATCGATCAGTAGCTCTCAACACATTTTCTAGAGGGTGAAATCTAGTGCCGATCGATTGTTTGATTCTTCTTAATGCACAACGATTGATCGTTCTACCTAAATATTTATCATTTTGCCCTTTGTACCCTAAAACATTCTTAAACCTCTGAAATTACTTCTTAAACTTCTCTAAGTAATTTTTGTATGTGAATGTGATATGAATAATCTTTAGAGACCTTCAACATTTTTAGTCTTTTATCTTGATCAATAAAAACATGTATATTCCTATTTTTCAAGTGTCAATTCCATACCTGACTAAACCACGACAACCTTAAATCAGATTCTAAGACTCGATACATACACAAGGTTTGTTGATATAATTATGATTAAGAAATCAGTCAATAAACTTGACATATGACTCATATGTTATTACAATTTCTCCCTTTGGCTATTTCTTATCAAACACTACATATTTGAAAATAAAAATAAAATTACAACTCTTGATATAGTGCATTGACTTTCAAATTGTATAAAATAACTTAATACTACAAAAACTCAACATATACTCAATTAAGTTAAACTCATCTATTTGGAATTAAGCTTGAAGAGCCTTGTATAACCATGTATTTGTTTTGCACAAAATCAAATTGATTTGCATAGTACTATTCAATTAATTATAAAGATAAGCACTTTGACTTTTATTAATTACTTTTCCCCCATAAATAGACAAAAAGTTAAAGTAACAGTTAATAAAAATATTTACAAAAGCTAAACCAAGTTATAATCATCACTTACAGACATAAAAATAAATAAACTCATCAACCCATTACATAACCCACAATAAAATCAGTGTTAGGAGTACATCTGATCATCACAATGAAACATAAATAAACTAAGCAAGTTTTAACCGAAGGAATACATGAAAAGTGATACAAAGTAAATAAAAATATCAATCAACAGTTGCATCATCATCATCACTTTACTCTCCCTTACTGTCTTCCTGTGGAAGTTAGGATCTAAGCAAATAATCAAAATTTGTAAGCTATTGGAACATAGCATCCTGAAATGATATGAACTCAGCCATAGTCATAGTCAATCTGAATCATCCATAGGTGCTAGTTGCTATTTTGGTGCATTTGCTGCACCCTATGGCTCATGATCTTTACCCTAATGGTGAGATAACTTCTGGCAAACCACTCTAAGGTTAATCGGTCTCATCCCAAACATAATAAACTTTGCTCTAGGTACTCTTGACATGTAACATGGTGAAAAACCAACACAAGATGTAAAGATATGGCAACATCTCATGTGTGTGGTCATGCAAAAAGGTCATAATCCTCCCAAAAATGATAGAGAGAATATCCAACTCCATATATAGTTGTGCAAGGAGGTGTAGTAGTCGTGCTATCGTTTTATCTACTCTCTCCTTCCTAACACTCCATATGTTATACTAAGAATGACATGAAGAAGCCTAAAGTCTCATGTCACAGAATATGCAAGCAAGGACACCTCAATCTCCAGTCCTCTTGGCAAACCTTGTAAACTAGCAGTCAGCTCACTATTCGGTGGAAATTCATAAACATCAAACTACAGAAGGTGAGACCTCTCCTCTCACAACCAACAACGTCAACAATGATGTCAGGTGCCCCTTTCACTTAAATTCTACAACTCCAATGAGTGAACCATCATCCTCCAAACGGAGTGAAGCATACCACTGCCTGACTAACCTAGCATATACATGTTGACCTAATGAAGAAATAGTGGAAAAGTAATCCATCCAGTAAGGTATAGCCTCAATCCATCCTACAGTGGTCTCCAAAGGTATATGTACTAAGCTCCGTTCACATCTAATAGGTCTCACCTTGTCTAACCCACTTCTAAATTCCCCTAGGTCCCCTGAGCTGGACTCCATAGCCTTTTGCTTCATAGCTCTCCCCATCTAGATTTATTAAGACATAAAGCAACCTAGGGCTAAACATAAACTAAGAATGTAGAAATAACAATAATAAACATCCTAGAATTTCAAAAAATATTAAAATGCATGCCAAAAATTCAAATTAAAAATAACCCTAAAAACATTTCATGTCATAATGACTCCGAATTTGAACTTCACAGGAAGATCTTAATGTATAGTTCAAACACTCTAACTTCACCAATGGCCAATTTTAACTAGAAAAACCCGATTTGAAAAGAATTCATAATTTTGGTTAAAAAAACCATTAAACCAATATTGATTTTTCGTGAAATATTCAGTTTTAACACATCAAAATGCATGAAAATTTAACCAAAGATAGATCAACCTATTTCTAAACATTCCTACTTATTCAAATTATAAAAAACCATTAAAAATTCACTACAAAAGCAAAATTTAGGTTCTGGAACTTACCTTGTTCGACATAGAAATTAAGACTTTAGTGTTGAAATTCCATTGTTTCTCGCCCAAAAGTCGCTCACAATACCTCTATTCTCTCCCACAAATACTTAGAAGGAGTTCAAAGATAAGTGGAGTTAAAATAGAGTAAAATCAAATTTAAAACCGAACTTTGGTGTGAAAAACCCAACCATCGATCGATCGTTCTTGAAATATTTAAATATTGATTTTCTAAAATAACAAAAGCTACAAAATTTTAAAATTTTTAATAAATTCTTAAAATTATTTCAAGGTGTTTCTCATCAAATAAAAAAAATGACAATTAGAACTCAAATTAAAATCAAACACTTAAAATCAGCAAAGTTGAGCTCCTTTTGATGATTTTTCAATCAATTTTCTTTTAATTTAAGTGCATTCATAGATTATATTTATTAATATTTTTCCTCAGAATAGTTGACCCATTGGTATGTGGTTATCAATTTTATTTTCTTCTTTTCTACACATTAATTATATTTTATTAGTTTACAATAAAAACTATCAATGTAGTCAACTCTTGTCTCTTTTAATCTTAAATCTCACAAGATCACTCTTAACCAAAGTAGGACAAATTTATTCTGACCGTAGTGAAGACAAAGTTCATATTTTTCAATTCTCTTCAACTATAATCAATGTATATGATTTTTCTAAAAAGATAAAAAAATCAAAAAGCTCATAATCAGCATGCAAATGTCTTTTTCTAAGTTATGATATTTTTCTTAAATTCATTTCTCTAGGGCTTAGCTTTTTCTGAATCCTCTCTATTTGCATCATAATATTTTTATTTCTTTTCTTTCGTTTTTATTTTTTTATTTATTTTTCTTGGTGTCAAATGGATGAGAGCTTCACATTAGCCTAAGCCGACCTAAGTAGGTAGCCCTTTTTCTATATCTTTATGGGGAATATTCTATTATCTGAAGAGATAGTAAAATACCTAAGATGCATAAACATTAATGAAGTACAATACATAAAATTTTCTTTTCATTGATTTCTAACTAAAAATCTAGCCAAAAATCTTTTAATTTAATCGCCTAGATTCCACTAAAATCTAAACGCCTAAGTCAACTTATGTTTAAGAATTTTTGTTTATGTTAATACATAAAAGTAACTTGAGTCTCAACATGATGTATGCAAGTTTTTAAAATTAGAGAATTGCAACATCAAGCTAAAGAAAATTAAATTAATCTTTACTCACCTTGGTATATCCTTCTCCTAGTTAAGGTATGTTTGACCACTAATCATGTTAGTTTTTAGCTTTAACGAAAATTAATCTCAATAGCTAAATTGTATCAAAAAACAAGAACAAAGCTAATTGCAAAACCAAGTAAAAGCTATACTATTTCTTTGTGTTTTTTATCAATTTTTATTTTTTAACTCAAAACCTATGAATTAAAGCCACGTAAAAAAAATTAAAATGTGATAAAACTAAAAACCATGAATATCCAAATGATAGAAAGAATTAAACTATGGACACAAATAAAAATATTTTACTTAGAGATATAAGACACATTTGCCTTGCCTAGCTATCTAATCCTAAGGCAACCTAAGGTACACTTCTTTTATTTTCCTAATCGATCATTCAAGGCTTGAAGACCAACTTTTTTCACCCACACTCTCTTCATCTTCTTTTCATACACTTAGTGGGGCAACTTATGGGTAATGTCCTTATTTTCATTCTTCTTTGACCTAAGTTTGAAATGATATTTCTTAGGACATTATCTTCTACTATGGGTCTCACTATAGCAAATATCACATATTCTCACAATACTAGAACTTATCCTTCCACCTTTCACTCTTGACCTAGGTGGGTTGGGTACTATTGTATGGTCTTTAACACTCTCTTTTGCCTTCACAAAGATAGTAGGTTTTCTAAAGGGGTAGATAAGAAATTCATAAAGCCTAATCTCATTTTTTTAGTTTGACCAATGTTGAGCATAATATCTAACTTCTTTTTCACATTTTTATAATCATCTAATTTCTCTTTAAAAAACATAAGTTTTCTATTAAGAGCACTAGACTTCTCTTTCTTACTCTCTGGGTCTTTCTTTAGGTCATTCACCTCTCTTTTTAGTTTGTTATTCAACTCCACTACCCTATTTGCCTCTTGAGAAGACAAAAATAATACATATTGTTTCTTCTTTAACTCTCTCTCAAGGCTTTTAGTTTTCTTAGTCAACACTAAGAATTTTTGCAGAAATCCCTTAAAACTAATAAGAATCTACCTCAGACTCTGAGTTCTCTTCAAGAGAAGTAGACTCAAGATAATCTTCTTCTAAACTCTCATTAGAGTAAGTTGTTTGAAGCACCTTTTCATTTTTTTTTATAATCAAACCCCTTTGACTTTTTAGGCTTATCATTAGAAAAATTGTCATAATTCATGTTAGGAGAATCAATCAGCAGCAAAGTGACCTAACTTGGCACATTCAAAGCATTTTAAATTCTTTTTATCTTGTTTAGCTTGTCTCTTATCTTTCTTCTCTCCTTGCTTCTTCCTATAATTTTATCCTTTATTGCCAAATCTAAAATTTTAAATTTTTATGAATTTCTTCAAGTTCTTAGCAAATAAAAACATTAGGTCTTGATCATTTTTAGATTCTTTAGATTCATCTAATGTGTTTAACATTTTATTTTTCTTGAAAGTGCTTCTAGATGCTTTTAGGGCATTCTGTTTCCCATGGACATTTCAATCAACTTCTTTTTGTTCTCATATGATTCTTCTTACATATCAAAAATTCTAAGGTTCCCAACCAACTCCCCTACCTCTAAGGTGTCAATATTCTTAGATTTATTAATGACAATCACCTTAATCTTAAATTTTAAGGACAAGGACCTTAAAGCTTTCTCACAACAAGGTATTTAGATATAGGCTCTCCTAGTTAATCACATGTGTTGACTATGTCTGAAATTTTAACATAATATTCAGAAATTGTCTCTTCTTAACTCATTATAATCTTCTCAAACTCCAAAGTCACCATTTGTAGCCAAAACACCATCATAGCCTTAGTTCCCTCATAATTTTTACCAATTTTCTCAAGTAACTTTGGTAGGCACACAATTAGAGATCAACCTATATTGTGAATTTCCTACATATTGAATAATGCACTAAGGGTTTTACTATTTTGATTAGCAATTTTGGCATCATTCTTATCACATTTAGTTTAATCTTTTGGAGTAGAATTTCCTTCCTCATATTTGGTCATTGAAGGACTTCAGTCTTTAACAAACACTTTTCAGGTATTGCCATCAAGTGCTTGTATAAATGCACTCAACCTATTTTTTCAATATGAGAAATTTTGACCATCAAACAAGGAGATCTATTCATTGGATTTCTCAAGTCCTCATGCTCATTCATTGAGTTACTAACACTAGCCATTAAATTTAATTCAACAAAAAAAACCCAAGCACCACAAATTAAGCACTCAAATCAAAGAAAATTATGAGAGAAACAACTAGCAGTTAGGGCACATAATTCAGCAAGTGTAATCAAGTATTTCTAAGAGAAAAATGAGTAAACTTAAGCACAAATAAAAATCCAATTCCTAGCACAAGAAATCAAACTATAAAAATTTAAGCAAGGTTATATAACACTAACATGGCAAATTTGATTGATATCATGTAACAAGATCAATTTTTCAATGATTAAACCTCAATTTTTCAATGATTAAACCTCAACTACCACTTGTGAGTTTAATATTCGTCTAATAACCTAACAGATCACTATATTTCCCCGAGTTTGATTATCAACAAGGATAAAGACTACAAATTCTAGCCTCTTTTGCACATAATTTATATATATATCGGAATCAAATGAATATTATCTCAATTATCACTCACAATATATTAATCAATCAACCACGATCATTCAATCCACATATGAACATAGGGATTTAATGTGGAAAACCCTAACTCGGATTAAAAACCATGACAACTCTAAAGGAACCAAATCAATGTACTAGAAACTAAGATTATACATTGACATAAGCAAACTACCAACCTTGTTTAGACTCTAATACAATCTACTCTTCTTTATATAGTTCTTGCTAACCTTCAAGTCTTCTTCTTCAAAGCACTTGAAACTTCTTCATCTTTGCATTATCTCTTTCTTCTTATAGTATTCAACAAGTACCTCTTGTTGTATTAACTTTACCCTTGTGGAATCTTCAATCTTCCATTAAAGATTTTCTGCAACACACTTTTGAAATCTTGTAGCAGTAGAAGATCTTCATATAGAGTAGCTAGATGTGAAGATAATTTTTCTACATGGTGACTTACAAGAAAAAATCTACATGCATCAGCCTAAAAGTTATCTTGTGAAAGGTAAAGAGGACTTGGTATGCAAGTTATCCAAGAGCTTGTATGGTCTAAAACAAGCTCTAAGATAATGGTACTATAAGTTTGATAGTTTCATGTAGGATATTAGATTTTATAGATGATACTCTAATCACTGTTATTATTACATAAAGTTAGCATCATCATACATTATATTGCTACCCTATGTTGATGATATGCTAATTTGAGGAGCTAATTTGAATGAGATTTATAATCTCAAGAAATAGCTATCTCATAAATATGCCATGAAGGATCTAGGATTGTCGAAGCATATTATTGGCATGAGAATTTCTAGAGAGGAAGAAGAAAGAGTTGAGGTTGTCTCAAACATCCTATGTTGAAAAGGTTCTCTAATAAAATTCAACATGCGGGATGCTAAGCCAGTGGATACTCCCCTGACATCCCACTTCAAACTCTAACAGAAGTAGTATCCTAAGACTCAAGAGGAGAAAGCTCACATGCACTACATTCCATATGCCTCAACAGTTGGGTCCTTGATGTATGCTACCTGCACTAGGCTAAACATCTCTTATGTAAGCAACAAGGTGGAAAGGTTTGGCTGATCTAGGCGGGACTCACTAGAGGCAGTGAAGTGTATCTTCACATACATGAGAGGTTCTTTAGGTATGACCTCATACTTTGGTAGACATTCTGATATTATACTGATTGGTTTTGTGTATTCAGACTATGGAGGTAATGTTGACAACAAGAAGACTACTACGGGGTTTGCATTTACTCTTGGCACTGATGTAGTGGCCTGGCAGTTGCAATTACAAAAGTTGGTGTCTACTTCATCCTTATAAGTATAATATGTTGCAGTAATAGAAGCCAACAAACATCTACTATCTTAGAAAGTTTTCTTGAAGGAACTTGGGGTGGCACAAGGGAAATGTAGCTTATATTATGTCAATAATAATGCTATTGCATTGGCCCAAAATAGTACATTTCATGCCAGAACAAGAATATTGGCATAAAATACCACTTTATCAGAGAGTGAGTGGAAGAGAAGAAGTTGTTCCTTGAGAAGATTTATATAAATGATAATTTGGCGAATATGTTTACCAAGGTGGTAATGATGGAGAAATTGAGCCTTTACTGAACCTCCATTGGTCTTTAACACTAGAAGACTAATGATGATCACATAATTACATTGTTTTACAAGAAACAATATTTCACATATTGTTCACTTTAAGTGGGAGATTATTTAGAGAAAGGTCAAGTCTAATTAATCTTCCAAGTGGGAAATTATGAGTTATGGAAGACAGATATTGTAGGGGCAATCAATCGGCCTCCCATTCACGAAAACAATAAGCGTTAGGGCAATTGATTGCTGCATTCAAAATCAAGTCGAGGCGTTGGGTGATCGATCATGTCTAGAGTGATCGATCGGCACCTATTTTGGTTACACTAAAAAATAGGTTGAGAGTTTGGCGATCAATCGGCACCCAGAGCGATCAATCTCTCCTAGGTTCGAAACTGGCCAAGGCAAAGAGCAACCGATCACCAGTCCACAGTGATCACTCGATTCATGTATTAGATTATGGAATGTCCGAATTTGGACTCTTGATTGGCTACTTCTAAATTTTATTCCTCAAATAGATAAATACAAACTTGTACTGTCACTTAGGGGTATAGAAGACTCTTCTTCTTCCTTGTGGAGTAGTAGTTGGACATTGAATAATCTTATAAAGCTTGTAATCATCTTGTATTGTTCTCCTTACTAAATTGTGGAAATTGTGCGACCCTGTGGACATAGGTACCATTGCCAAACCATGTAAAACCTGGTGTAATCTCTCTCTTGATTGTCTTGCTTGTTCATTTTTGCTCCTCACAAGGATCCCACCACATCATAGATTATAAGCTACATCAATTTATGTAGGCGTTATAATGTACAACATCAGTAGAGGACATAGTATGGCTAAGTCAATTCAATGTTTCCATTTTTTAGGAAAAACTACTTGAAAATCTTCTTTATGCAATGATGAATTTCATTTGCTTTTCCAAGCCGTTAAAAATCAAATTAATACTTATTTACATGTTTTGAAGTTATACTAATGGCACTCTTTTATAGAGAATTATATTAGATGATGAATTATGTTTTAATTGGTAGAAGTGTTGCAAATATGTTGAAGGATGAGTTGCTTTTGTTAATGGAGATTAAGTGTGTGTGTGTGTGCGCGCGCGCATGCTTCACGTTGCATATAGTGAAGATGTCTACTAAAAGCTATTTATTTGTTGGAATAGTTGAGAAGAGCTCGGGTGCTTCTCAGCTTGCAAATCACGATTCACCGGTGTTTTCTGCCCCCCACAGTGGCTGCTTCACTTTGCATATAGTAAAGATGTCTATTGAAAGCCATTTATGTATTGGAATAGTTGAGAAGCGCCTGGGTGCTTCTCATTTGGCGAATTATGATCCATCAGTGATTTCTGCCCCCCTAATACATTTGTCATGCGATCAATCATGCAGCCAATATGTCACCTGTCACTATTAACGAAACTCTTTATTTAACGAGTTAGTTGTGGAATATTTCCAAGTTCTAACTAATTTAAGCTGGTTGAGAATTGGGAGATGAGTCTTGATTCCATATTTTGGAAATGACAACAATAATAAATTCTAGATATAGCAGCACTTTCTTTTGTTAAAAGAATCTGCTGATCTGTTTCAATATTTTCAAATTAGCTCAAGGCTTGTCTCACATGATTTATTGTGCCTGTATAAGATATCCTGATTTTATAAAACGAAATGAAATTCCATGTTTTTTCCAATCTCTTTTAGGACTTGCAAAACCTCGTATGATCTCACTCATTTCCTGCTGAAAGTAGGTGCAAGCTTTAGAGTTTAATTTAAATCTAAGAAGGCAAACGTATTGCTTCCATAAGATGATTATGGGCCCGCAACCGAACCAAGATTAAACTTTAAAAGTGAATTTTGGGAAAATTGGTCTACACAAGGTATTTATATTGAACTTTTTTGTTTTCGATGCAACTCAAATTCCAAAATTAATTAATCTGATAGTTAGTGCATTTATACTTTTGACCAACTTTCTCTTCAATGCTAGAAAAAGATAGTTTGCACCACATGTCTATTTCAGAAGTTGAATCTGTTGGTAGAAAAAGATACTTATCTTCAAAAGTTGAATCTGATGGGAACCCATAATGCAACTGTGATGAGTCAATTCCAAGATCCTTAGGGGAAGACAACTAGAGGATATTCTTTCTACATCAAAGTTGAAAGTTGATTGAAGAGAAATTTACAGAGAAGAAATTCCATCTCCTTGACAATACTCAAGTAAGCATTATTGTCATATAATCATTATGGGCCTTTCTTTTTAGTTGGGCTAAAGTCGAAAATTTATACCAAAAACAGAGGTTGTTTGGGTATAAAATTTTGGTAAGATTTTATTAATTATGTCCTAATTTTATCCAAAATAATTGGAATCATGGTTGGGTGTAACAGGTGCACGAAAGTTAATTCCAGGTTGTTTTTAGTCGGAATCACTGAATCACCTTGTAAGATGATTCCATCGATTTTAGCTTTCAGCCCCTCATTTCAAAATTAAATATTTAGTTATTTTTTAATTATTACCTTTCATATTAATTAGAACCTTGAGAAGCATATCATATTGGTAAGATCAACTTTAAAAGTTCGTAATGCCTACCATGTGGGAACTTGTTTGAATACAAGTGCAACAGAACTAAAAATGTGCATATCCAAGTTCAAAAGAAAAAATTATATTATTAAATTTTAGAAATGGGTTGACGTGAAATTCAAACTTATTCTAAAAAATTTCATTGCAACCTTAGTTCTCATTCGATGGTGAATCAATGAAATTAATTCCGAAAAATTCAACACCCAAAGTAAGCAATTTTCAATTTATGTTCAAGAAGGCTTATATTGTACGCATATATTTAAATAATGTACTTATAGTTGTTCTATGGAGATGGGCTTGAATTGGGGTGTGTGGAATGGGAATGTGCCCTTTTGGTGTAGGTTGTTGACATTCGCAGGTTTGGGCTATAACATGGGTTGGGGTATGATTTAGAGGTATTCGATTGGAATTGGACCCCGGGTCAAGCTTGGGTTCCTACTTGAGCCTAAGTTCGAGCTGAATGGTTAAATATCACTGTAATTCAAGTCAATTAATTTCAAGTCCTCAAATTAAAACTTCTCTCGGCTCAATAACACCCTAGCCCACTTTAGCTTTTACAACTTCATGAAATTCAAGTGACAAAGAAAAAAAATGCAAGAGTTTGTATAGGAAAGAACTGTACAAATAAGAAAAGAGATAGAAAGGACAAGTTGGAACTAAAAGATGATGAAATTAAGCAACCTACTAAATTAATGTGCTAACAATCGATGAATTGCAAATTAATGAAGGTCATATCGGGTCCAAGTCTCCATTCAAATTTAGGTAAACTAGATAAGGGCCGGTCAGAGTGAAGTTATCCAACTTAATAAAATAAAATAAAAATTTGTAGAAGTTTCGGCTCACGCGCGTTAGTGTGAGCCTGGCATTATGAGCTGTCGGCAAAAAATATTTATGGTCATATTTCAATTCAACAGCGGATGATACCGGGCTCACACTAATACGTGGCTCATCCAAATGGGATTCATAAAAAAAAGGTAGTCTAAAAGTCCAAAAGTTGGCAAAAGTTGGCAGAAGGACCGCTACTTGATAGTTTGTTTATATGATTAGCAATATCAGCAACGATTTCAAGGCAGTGATAGTGGGATGAACAGTACATACCATTAAGTTGAATGATGAAAAGATTTTGGCCGCCCATGTAGGGACTAGTTTAAATCATTATTTGAATCCTAACTCCTTTCCATATTTCATGTCAACACACAACGAAAGCACACGTAAGTCCAAGACCAACTAAAGACGGATATTGATCATCCTCACAGTGCTTCTCTTTTTACTCTCCATGGCGAGCTTATATAGTAGTGCACATTCACCTGTCTGCTTCTACTGTGCTTCTCATTCACCTGTCTGCTTCTACTGTGCTTCTCATTCACCTCTTTGATGTTAAATTCGCCATCCAAATAGCTAGTTTGGGTACTTATATTTAATCTCTTTAAGCTGTGCATCAGTCATTCGTCCCATTTATAACTTGCCGATAGAATTGTCGATGTTTATTCATCACTAATAGCGCGAAGGAATCAGTATTTACTATGTCATAGGGCCAACCTATAATGCGGGTTTTAATATATATGATCCCTTCTTTAAGAGCATGAGGTAAAATTTTCCAGAGTGCTAAGTGGATGCGCTTCCACTTTATAGAACTTTCCACAGCTATACATTAGCGTTAGTGTAATCAATTCCTATGTGAAAGCATTTTTAATTTTCTTCACTGAAAATGAGCCCCGGTAAGGATCCCATGGGAGCTCTTAATGTTTGAGTTTGATGGTGCAAATTGTAACACACATTGGCTTCACTATCAGCATATGTGCCATCAATCTCATAAACGAAGGGTTCTCATGCATTTCTTACATTAGGTTAATTTTTATTAAAGAGTATTAAAAATGCTTCCCTCCCATATAGCAGTTCGAGAATACCAAATAAATTCTCTAACTAGAAGCCTCAGGAGACGAGGCTGACCAACTCCCTTTCCTAGTAGTTTAATCTTCTAAGGGACTTCAAGACTAATATATGGTAGTATAAAAAACTCTGTTATGGGACAATTCCTAGGGTTATACGCTATACTCAACATTCCATGTGTATCCCTTGTGTATATACATAGTCTTACTTGCACCTGTGAGAATACATCAAAATAAGCACATTTAAAACCCTAAAGGGCATATAATATTTGCCCTTACCAATTACTATAGAAGATTAAATTTCCCAATATAATGCAAAGGAAAAAATAATCAACAATTTCACATGATGGTCATCCAACCGTTAGGAATTAAGGGCGATTAAGGTAGAAAACAAGATATGAGGTATATTTCAATATCATCTTCTTGTGCTTTTATATCTCCTTTTTTATAAGCACCTCATATATATAACCACATCTATCTCAAATAACCATTGTTCCCAAAAGCATGATCATTGTTAAGAGATAGTAATCGTACCCCCAGCAAACACATGCACCCCACACACAAGCTTCTATCAAGGCGGCACATGAAACACCTTTAGGGTATAAATACATCCAATGAGACATTAACCTAAAACCTCCAAGAACTTGGAGTTTTAATACCAAGTTAGATAACAATTGTTCCCGAAAACTTGAGTTTGGGGAAATTTTGTTATCTTGCATATTCAAATATAAAATAAATAAATAAAATACCCATTTCTAATAGCTCGAGCTTTCTAAAAAATTTGTTGTCTTAATTGTATCAAAGCATTGTTCTTTGAGATCTTAGCTTTTAATATCGTTGGAAATATTTATATCCTAATTATATTCCACGTGCGCTTACACATAAGGGGATGTTAAAATATAAATAATTAAAATTTTCGTTTCCTAATGATCTGAGCTTTTGGGAAACTTTATTTTCTATATGGTAATAAATATCCAAGTTTTGGAGCTCTAAGCTAGTTGGAGATATTTATACCTAATTATGTTCTACGTTTAACTAATGGACTTCCTACTAGCTCAAGATAAAAGACGGAATTATTATTATATATCCAACTCTAGGATGGAAGTGTTTCAAGGAACCAAAATTTGCCTCTCTTTATATCTATCCGAGATTGATGTCGAAACGTAGTGCTATGCCTTTATAATTCAGCTACTTAATTTTAGATATCTACCCCTAAGCCAGTTTAGGAACCAATTCTCTCCAAATTAAGCAGAAGAAATTACGGTTTTACTAAATCAGTAGGATTCCCTCTACGTTTTGTATATTTTCATCTCTTTGAGTCTGCCTTTGTGCATTGTCCTTCTACTTCCTCGTTCTCTCACTCTTCCGCCTCGTCGTAGATGCATGGTTTCAACTTGGTTTATGTGATCTCTCCGCCACAACCAGAACAAGAAGCCAAAGGACCAGCCGAAGGTAGCAGCACACTGTCATCAGAGGCATAAAGGCTGCACAGACCTAGGACCAGAGAATCTCACGCCTCTCCTTGTATCTTTCAGCTGACCCTTCCTCAAATGGTTTGAAGGAAAGAGGAAGAAGGAAGGAGACCAGGCCTGGCCGGCAGTGGTGTCAAAGCAATGATTGTAAAGGAGGACCATGCAGGCTACAACAGTGGCAGCGTCAGAGAGGAGGGAGACGTAGGGAGGGAGGAGCTCCGCCTGATGGGCGACCAAAATGACGGGAGCAGCGCACGCTCACGCAGAGGCCCTGGCAGAGAGGCAGAAGAGCATGCGCACGCCAATGGAGGAGGAGAAGCAAAGTTGGGGACAGGAGCAGGCACGTCGATCCTACTTTTGTCCCCTCTTTGGCCATCATTCCCTTTCTTCCTTCTCTGTCCATCATGCTTCCTCCCCTTTGCTTATTCTATATCCCCCACCTCGTCCTTAGTCCTCACGCTCTCCCCCACGCGGGCAAAGGCACAAGCCCACCAATCCAAAGCCCCCTGCCTTTCTTATCTAGTTTATGTACCATCTTTCTCCTTGTCCCTTCACTTTGTTTTCTTCTCTCGGTCATCAGCATCCTCTCAGCTCTGCGTCATATAGATATGCTCTAAGTGTGCCATGCATGCTATCTTGTAATAATTGGTATGTATTTTAAAGTATTTATTATATTCTCTATTTAGAATGAGCTTAGCGTAAGAAATGCTTAAGAATCATTGATATTTGAAATCGTCACAACACACGTTAGCACATGTTAGCATCTTGCTAATGTGCATTAGTGACGAAGGCAGGCTAAAAAATAACGAACTTCTTAGCTTGAAGAAATATACAGATTTGTTTGAAATTAATGATGTAAAACAGCTTAAAATTGATAATGTAAATTTATTCGATTTAAAATACATAGAGCAATGGGATCAAGAGAGAAAAATATATCAAGCTCTTTTGAAGGATCGATGAGGCTACAAAGGCAATCAAATGCCTCTCATGAAAATCTTTTGTAAAATCAAACCGATCGAAGCTTGATTGATCAAGCATATAGGTGATTGATCATCAAGCTATCAAAGTGATTAATCGACACTCTACATGACCCCATATAAAATTAGGCCAAGAGCTATGGTGATCGATCAGCCTTGACAATGATCGATCACTTAAGGGAATTTTGTATATTTCCTTTTTTAATTTCATTGCTCTATGTATTTCAAATTGAGCTTATTTACATTATCAATTCTAAGTAAATCTGCATGTTTCTTCAAGTTATGAATCTCTTTATATCTGAGACTCTTACACCCTTCATCATTATCCAAGTCGATCGATTGTCATAGCTCTCGGCCTGATTTTATATGAGGTCACGTAGAGAGTCAATTGATCACTTTGATATCTGATAGATCACCTACATGCCCGATCGATTGTGCTTCGCTCAGTTTGATTTTTACAAAGGAATTTCATCAAAGGCAATTGATTCCATTCTAGCCATATCTATCTTTGAATGAACTTGGCATGTTTTCCTCTTTCGATCTCATTGCTCCATGTATTTCAAACCGAGCTAATTTTCATCATCAATTTCAAGCAAATCTATATGTTCCTTCAAGCTAGGATAAGCCTCTTACAACCTGCATCATATATATCTGATCGATCGCACTTTACTTAGTTTAATTTTTATAAAAAAAATTTATTAGAGATAATTGATCGCCCTTGTAGCCCGATAGATTACTCAAGGTAACTTGACATATTTTCCTCTTTCGATCCCATGGCTCCATGTATTTCAACCTGAGGTGATTTATATCATCAATTCTAAGCAAATTTGCATATTTCATCAACTATAAACCTCCTTATCTCTAAGCCTCTCTTAGTTTTCATCCGTTAGTGTGTGTACCATTAATTTTCTAGGTAGACGTCTCACTTGTATTCTTTATGCTAGGCTCACGGTAATCAATGAGCATAGAAAATACTTCCCAAGCAAGTTTACAATATAGGCGTCTTAAGGTTCATTTGTGCCTTCCAATATTTGACAGTCACCGGTGCCTAATGCAACCCTAATGATGAAATAAATGACTAATGACAACTATATTGCAACAGCAAACTAAACTAGCTAGCCAGTGTCCATGGTGAATATTAATTATGATCACTTGGCCCGAGACATTCTATGATGGCCCTTTCACTCGTAAAAATAAGCTTCAAGCCTCCAATGGTTCATCATATTTTTTGTGGCACAATAAATATCTAGTACACCATGTGATAATGAGACTGAATATTGCTATGAAGACAATAATAAAAAGCCCCCTTTCTTATCTTCCATCAGGTAAGGCTGGGGAACCTCTCATTCATCCCAATCTCCTATTTGCCAAATTACCAATATCACAAAGACAGCAACATCATCTCCATTTCATTTTTCTTAGATACATCCAAACCCATTGTAATCCTCTATGACAAGCCAGCCCTGCTAGTCCACACATTACACACCATGCACACTTTGTTATTATATGTATATGAAGAATTATCACTAGCTCATTCTTCCATTCTTTGGTCGACCATTCGCCGCCGTTTGCCCCTGTCGCCGGAGCCCTGCTTCTCGACGATCGTCTTCAGGGCGTCGCGAAGGAACCCCACAGGCTCTCCAATGGGATGGCACTCATCCTCGTCATCTCCGCCGACAAGAAAGAGCACACTCCGGACCCTCCCACCCATGGTGGCCATCTCGGCCCGGAGAGTCCTCAGCCGAAGGGATTTGAGCGTCTCAATGAGCTCCGGTAGCAGGTCTGATCGGTCCTCGCAGCAGAGGGAGACCTTGAGCACGGCGCGGCCGCCCACGGAGGGCTCACAGGAGAGGACGGCGATCTCGTCGGACTCAGAGGGGAAGAGGTCTAGCTCCGGAATCTCCGAGGTCTGCTGCTTCAGGTCCTTGACGTGTTGCACCACTTTGGCCAGCAGCGATGCTTTGTCGGTCTGACAACAAAAAAAGAACAATCTCATCTACATAAGCGAAGCATCTGAATCTCCTTCAGGGACTTTCAAAAGCCAAAAAATAAAAAGAGAGAGAGAATCATCAGAAGACAGAAGTCAGAGTTTGATAATGAAAAGCTTCTTATCTTTCTTCGTTCCGCAAAGTGAAGCCCTGGAAAGACTGAAAAAGATCTAAAAAAACATGAAAAAAAAAGTGGCAACAAAAGGCTATTAACCAACGAAAAACTCAACATCATCAAACTCGTGTTCTGTTAGACAAGCTGCAAGAGAAGCTTGTGAGAAATCACACTCCTACCAAACAGTTGCAGGAAGAGCTGATGGCAAAGGAAAAGCAACAATAACTTGTCAACAGACAATTAGATCCAACTGAGATCTCGGAGTCATATATATATATATATATATATATATATATATATTGATATTCAGTATCACAACTAGTTAATAGAACTAATTTGTATATAATGGGATAATTTTCATATTATTAATCTGTATTTTGCTGAATCATCCTAAATATCTGTCTCTATAGTTAGATCTGATTGTTTCAAACAAAAAATAATTTGGTTGTCAACTAAAAAGAAAAATGATATTATTACAGGGAGCATTAGATCGTCAAGTGACGTTTGAGTCATTAGCTATCAACTACCAAAGCAAAGCAAGGTAACTGATGCTCTCCTAATCTACCAGACTAATTAATTCAGTTAAATATCAATTCGGCCAAACCCAAAGGAAAACTTGAGTAAAAATCAGAACATGTAGGTGAGATTTGAGAAAGACCATTTACAGACTTTCTAATTACAGTTTACAAAGGAAGCAGATAAGTTGATTTAAGATCCAACACAAGAAGAAAATTTGGATGAGTCATTCAGTTTCCTGCCCAACTTAGAGAATGAAGTTCTAATTGCATTTTCATATTGGTGAATAAAAACATGAGAAAACCCTCTGATTGTAAATTTTATCAAAACTAAGTTGCAAGCAACATTAGTAAAGTAGAAGAAGATGTTATAAATTGGGAAAAAGATATAATAATAATAAAGGAGGTTATGACCTACTTTGGAATTGCAAGGAAGAAGACTGCGGAGCTTATCAAGATGGGAGTTGATCCTCTTCCTCCTCTGCTTCTCAGCCTCCTTGTGCTGGTTCCTCGATGCCGCCAGGTCCCGGCCACCAAGAGGCAGCTCGGACGTCACTCCGGCCATGGGAAAGTAGTTTGCCCCGGAGGAGCTGGAGGCCGCCGGCACTGCCGCCGCTGCATAATTGGACGGGTAATCGCCATAGGGACCAACGTAGCCTATCATGCTCTCGGCCAGAATCCGATACAGCTCGGAGCTCCCGGGAGAACTGCCCGGCTGCATGGCCATGGTGATGGGCAGTAGTGGCTTCTCTTGTCCGAACTGAATTCTCCTTTTTCTAGGGTTTGGAGGAGAGCAGGCAGCTGATCAACTTAGTTTGAATGGTCAGCGTCGCCCACGATTGGCTTCTGGTTGGTGGGGTCGACGCTGCAAGTATCAGAGAGAGTAGTGCTGAGTAGCTAGGGTTTTCGTTTGTTTCATTTTCACACTTGTTCTTGGGATACTTTCGGTGCAGAGGGCAAGTTCTTCCTTGTGAGGCCTCCTTTTTGGGTCATATAAAAGTGAGTGAGATATCTAGGACCCATGTAAGGATATTGATAATTTTTCTAAGTTATCCTCTTTTTCTTGCAAGAAGGGAATAAACAAGGAAAGTTGCCTGAAATTAATTACGAATATAGCAGCCAATTGACCAATTTTTAACTTGACTATTGAGAAGCAAACTTTCTACTTGTCCACATGTTCATATGAACATATGACTCAGAATAGAAAAATACTTGGACTTTGCTGGAGGGCATCTTCACCGTGTTTTGATATTGTAGCCTTCACAAATAAGTAGTGATGGGGGTGCTTTTTGGCCTAAGAGGTGCTAGGAGGGATCTCACTTTGATAGGGTATATGGTAAAACTCAATCTGACCCTAATGGGTTGCGGAGGTATAAGTTTCTAGATTTCTTGTAATCCAACCTGACCTAACTAGATTGAAATTATAAATTAATTTTATTTATTTTTTTATTTTGATAAAACTAAACCCCACCGACCCATTAGGGTCGGATTTAAGTTTCTAAATTTCACCTGAAGTTATATAAGTCAAGTTTAAGTTACCAATTCTTAAATAGTACTGGGTTCAAATTTGACAAAACCCAACGCAATGGCATCTCTAAGCACTTCACTGAGTAATAAAACTCCTACATTAGGAGATGAATCCACAGGCTGCTTTACAAGTACCCTTGATTAATGGGCCTACATCTTTCATGTACAGTATGATTCAACTTTTGTAAAGTGTCTGGGTTATACAGCAGGTAAAAGCTTGAGGGCTTAGCATTGTTTATGACTTATTATATGATTTGAATGTAATATTCATATGTTAAAATTAAACGTCTTAAACATATCTAAAAACTATATAATGGAGAAGATTGGTGCATCATATTCCTCCCCCCTTCCTTGCTAAACATCAGCAAGTGTCCAGTCTGTCCAGCTCCCCCTTGGCCCTTGCCCTTCGCCACAGTCTCTATGTCCTACAATCCTAAATGCTCAGCGCGCGGTTGCTTTTGCATGTTGCAGCCTCAAGCGTAGAAATGGAATGCATACTTTATTTTCTCATATATATAAAGAGACTTTTTGTCTCATATTAAGTGTTTTGTTTGGAAAATATGTAAAACTTATTTTTATAACAAAAGGATAAAAAAATATTATTTTTTAATTTAAATTCTCATGTTATATTCCCCTGGCTATTTATGGGAAGAAATTTTCAAATTAGTAGGAAAATAAAAAATAGAATAGTTAACGTGGGACAAGTTTTTTTTGAAGTGGGACACTTCTGCCTCTTTGGCTAGGAAAGTAACTTTTAGAGCGCTAATTAAAAGGCCCTTTCCTAGTTTATATTGTTTAGATGTACATTTTTATGTTAAAATGAGGCTTGAAATGGCTTTTTTTAATTGATTATATGCGAATTGACTTAACAGGTCATTTCTCACGAGGAATCCCGAATCCTACGTAAATGTCCTTTCTAATTTTAAGTGTAAAAAGACATATTAGCCATCATATCAATCATTTTACTTCCCTATTGGTAAGGGTGTTAAAGTAATCTCATAAGTTTTTGACTTTTGACTCGGCTCAAGTTCGAGTTCAAACTTAAAATCAGTCAAGCCAAGTTCAATCATAATTATATTCATTCAACTCAGCTCGATGTTCGAGAAAAATTTATATTCATAATATTTATATATAGATTTCATGTCTTATATATTTTTAACTCTTTTTATAATATATATCATTTTTAATTTTTTTATGTATGATATAAGTAAAATATATCACATGAGAACTAGGACCATTTTTTGACTTCTAAATTCATACTAATTAAAATATACATGTAATAAATTTTCCATATTATATTATTAGTGTGGGATTAGAGAATTAAAATAAATTAATATTAATTTATTTAATTTTTTAATCCATACCTTATGAGCAAGGTATACATTGGGTTGATGTGTTATAAGCCACAATATTTATCTTTTTACTTAAAAATTATATTATATAACAATATTATAAATACTAATTACAAAATCAACCCGACTCACAAGCTAAAATAAATCGACTCAATTTAACTCAAGCTCGACTCAAACTCGAAGTTTAAATTTCAAACTCAAGCCGAATCAGCTTAAAACTCAACTCGACTCGACTCGTGAGCACCCCTACCAAAATTAAAAGTCATATTTTTTCCTTAAAACTTATCAAAATGAGATATCCAAAAAAGACCTCATTTTTATTTTTTAAAAAGAAAGAAAAATTAACAAAAATCTTTTTATTTTGCAACCAAAGATGCATCCAAGCATGTCTTTAATATAGGATGTTAGGGAATATATTAAAAGCAAATTTATTTTTTATTTTATACACTGAAGTAAAGATAAAGCATAAAAGATATTCCCTCAGTCCCACTTTAATAATTTAATTTAGAAAAACAAAATAAATTGCTCTAATTTTGTACTACTAGTAAGAGTGCACTTTACACCCCTTTTAATTCAAAACACATAAATTTCCTTGTATAAGTCAACGGTTGGAAACAAAATAAGGGTATTAAATCCCCCACCTTTATTCCGCTAAAACGAAAGTTAATTTTATGAAGAAATTGACATAAAAAACTGCACTATGATGACCAAACAGAAGACACTAAAAATGGTAAAGAATTTTTAATTATGTTTACTTTAATGATTATTTGTTAATTACTCTAATGTAACAACTACGTTATCAAGTTGAGAGCACCTTCAATTCTATGAACTTTGGGTATGTGTATAAGGATGTGCCGACCCAGATACCAAACCCCAAGCCAATCTCGAGTGTAGCGAAGCCCCGCACGATTGAGAAGCTATCGCTGATCAAGGTGGCTGAGTTTGTCAAGCCAGCCTTAGTTGGGCTATATAGATCTCCCAATGGCTTACATTGTTTAAGGGTGCATGAGTCTTAACTATAAAAAAAAAAGGTGGTCGAGTTTGGGTCTAGCCCCCGTGTGCTCACTAACATAATCCAAGCAGTAGTCCTTGGTCGACCATAGAAAAGGGGACAACAACAGAGATCTTATTCATCGACGACATTATGATCACCAATCCAAAGTCAGTGAGGTTTGACATGTATGTAAACACCCTCTACAGCGATTCGTGTGTGGTCAGCCTCAACAAGCATCACGGGAGGGCTTTGGGACCCGACAATGCCAACAAGTTGGTCGTGACCCTAGTGTTCAGCAACAGAAGTGTCACCATAGGAGGGATTATACACATTTTTAGGGTAATTTAGGAATAATATTAAAAAATCATAGGTAATAAAGGCACAAAACGAAAATTCTATCATACTCAGATGGTGCTTTTTAATATAGTATAACTAAATTAAAATAGAGTATAACATAAAATTGGATTTACTTTCCCCTTTCTATTTAGTTTTAGAGAAGATGTACTCTTTGTATTCCTCATTGCAAATTCAGGGAAGGTATCCGTTGTATCAGGGAAGCTATACTAAAGACTAACATCCGTCTTGCTCCATCCTCCCCTCCGTCACCCTCCACCCGCGGGCTGAAGCCACGTTCACCCAATGCACCCTTAAGTGCAGAAGATTCAGTCTACATATGTTCCATTTTTTACATATATAAATATTTAGCAGGGAAAAAAGCCACAAATTTTCTCTTTTGTGCACTAAATTAAATATAAAATGCGAATTGATAAAAAAAAGATTAAAACACGAAAGGTAGGCCATATTTGATAACAAAAAAGAAGCTATGACTTATTTCCATGAGTTCTTCCTAGACCTTCAAGTGGTTGAGGCTAGAAAAGCGACCAAACCGGCCATGCCAAGACTAGTATTTCAACAAAATTTATTTGGCCTCCCGCCCTCATGCCAAAGTCTGAGTGCGCTCTTAACCAAAGTTCCATCCAACCCGGGTCACCTAACATGGACTAACTTTTTATCCTGTAAACCTTGCTGTAAATATAATTAGAACATGAGTCCCATTTATATGAGCCCGGGCTCATATACGCCTACGTGAGCCTAGGCTCTATAGGCCATCGGATTTATATCCGGCGGCCCATAACATTTATGGTAACTCATGGGCATTTAAACCCATGAGTATTATGGGCCACCAAATATAAATCCGACGGTCTATAGAGCCCGAGCTCACATAGGTTCATATGAGCCTGGGCTCATATAAACTTTTGCCTTAAAACATTTAACTTTATATTTTTGCGTGAACTTTTAGTATTAACTATTGTAAAATTTTATTATTTTTTTTGCAATAATAAAATTTAATAATCTTATATTTAATAATTTTAATAATAATAATAATTATTATTATTATTATTATTACAACAATAACAATATCAATATCAACAATAATAATAATGAGCAAAAAGTAGATGTACATGCATTTTTGCGACCGTCTGGTCAAAATCCAACAGCACTTACGTGGGTAAGTGACTGAAACATGTTTGCCCCATGAATAACATGGATCCTTGGATCTCTACCAAATGATGACACGTGATGCACCCAATGTATACCAATAGCTAGTAAATGGTGCATTATATATGAGCCCGCTGCATGAAACTAGTTTACCTACGTGTGGGCCATGATAATTTTTTTTAAATAAATCTATATTATTATTAAAGGGAAGAGGGAGATATAATTTTTTATTTAAAGCCCAAAATTACCCTAATCCAGTTTAGTTACCCCTATACACTGTTTAGTTATATGTCACTACGTTTTATTTGGAAATTTAGTTAATAGTCAAAATGTCTTCAAGTTTTATATGGCAACCCTATTAAAATCATAAATTAGATTCCTAAAACTCCTAAATTACTAAGGTTGCATATCTCCAAGTTCTATATGGAAACCTAATTACAAGTCCTAATTTACTAGGGTTGTATGTTGCTAGTATTATATGGTAACCTAATTTGGGTTGATTCTTAAGTCTTAATTCATTATGAGAGAGACTAATTATCGGCTTGCATATACCACTATGAAACTCATTAAGTATGAGTTTATAATAATTAAGTAGAAGTTGATATAAGGAAAGAGGATGAGAACTTTTATACATATGTTGCTAGAGAGTGTATCCTAATTGTTATTTAGGCTAATATTCAAATTGAAATATTTTTGGCACATTAGATTGAAATAATTTGGTAGTTCATAATTATTAGAACTTTTTTTTGTAATTATTACTATTGTTGTTTTCCTTGTGCATCATGTTGTCAATCTTTATTTCTTATCATGTAGGAAATTATTGTATTTAGCACATGTACTTTGACTAGTAATAGTAATTGCAGAAGAAGTAACTAGTTAATGTTAATAGTACTAATAATGATAATTGTGCAAAAAAGAATAACAATAATGATAATAACAATAGAAATTTTTTGAAATTGCTTATGTAAAATTGTTTTTCATTATTATTATGAAATTGTTGCATATACATTATTTTCATAATACTCCCTCCATCTCATATTAAATGTCTCATCTAAAAAAATTATTTGTCTCATACCAGTTGTCCTATTTCTCATACTCCTAATGTAACGCCCTAGGTCCATCGGCACCTCAAATGTAAGGGCAAAACCCAACCCGATGGTCAAAATAACGTAATAAAAAAATTCTCAATCAACAAGTTTATTATCTATGTACAAGAGTTGTAACAACTATCTTGCACCACAACTCTTTGCTGCATACTATACTCTAGGAAAGTTTAGGGAAAGACTAAATAATATTGAAACATCACAATTTTTGGGAAGAGAGTTAAAAATAATAATTATTATTATTCAAATTGGGCCAACAATGCTAGGATGTCGGTTGTCTACATATTTATTAGATAATATTTCCAATATTACTCCAATAAGATTGGACCTATATATAATTCTACCTACCTGTTAATAACATTTTATAGAGCATAACATCTTACATGCAACACTAAAGTGTTTTCAACTAAAGATGGATACATATGTCAAAGTCAACATGAAAAACACAATAACTAACAAAAAAAAACAAAAAATTCGACAAATATATCATTCATAGATTCAGACAAATAACAAACTCCAATATTGGTCACTAAATTGAATAAATTATTCATTAATAAAATTTGATAAATTATTCATTCACAGAATGTCAATGGGAGATAAAAAGAAAAAGATTTTCCCTCTCTAAAAACTGAACCCCCTCTTCCTTTTACACTTGAGATGTGCATGCCACACTTTGCATAGCCACATGGCTTAGCACAATGTTGTGCGACATGTAGTTTCACCGCTTAGTCATGCATAGTGCTAGCTGGTGCCAACCGCTACCTAAGCATGATGTAACCTTTATCATTTCTTTTTTATATCTCTTAAATCCAAATCAATTTTCTAACTTTAAACAATCATAATTTTGCTCTTCTGAACTCAAATTCATGTGTTATTAGTACTATTGGACTCATAGTAACAAGCCCTACATAACAAGACCCCACATGGGTGGGTTATATCACACTTTTTAAGTGAGACCCACCCATATGACATGGTTACCGAGGCCATGATGCAAAGTAAGATTGATGGGATTAACATCATTCGACAAATCTGGTTAGAGATGCACACAACCTTCATCTCTTGTGAATTTCAATGGCAAATTCACATAAAATAAAGGGAAAATAAAAGAGAAAGAATTATTCTCTTCTTTTTTAAAATATCATAAAAACATAGAAATTATGGCATAATTATAAATAAAAGAGTTTAATATCTAACTACCTCAAGACTAACCAATCAAAATTAAGAAAACTAATAAAAATGCCTAAATAATCAAATCAATACAGAATGAGACTCCTAAGAAAGAGAAATAGTGAAAAGAAATCAATTTGGAATTAAATCTTAATCCAAATAGAAATTCAGAACCATATCGTTGTAGCAACAATCGATTGCCAAACATGGCAATTGATCGCCAACTCTCGACTTCATTTTACACTAATCCATTTTGAAGGCCAATCGATCACCCATAAGCATCGATTGATCACCAAAGAGAAAAATTTTATTTTTTTTCGTGTGATCCTAATGCTTTATATATGTCAATGTTTACTGATCTACATCATCATCCTCTAGCTCAAAAGAATTCATCATCGAATTCACATGATCATCATCTGAAGCAATGCCAAGATAAAGAATTAGATGTTTAACATTAAAAAACATTAGAATTGCAAATGTGGCTTAGAAGCTAATGTCAATAGGCATTAGACTTTTGAATAATCTCCAAAAGCTCAATCTTCCTTGCTAATAATTTATTGTACTCTCACACTGGAAACCTATATTTGGTCAAAACAACTCATACAAAATCATTAATATTAAAATCCGCATGTATTCTTTTTAAACCTCTAGTTTCCTTATACTTATCATTGGACACTTGCAATCTCTTAAGAGTATCAGAATGAATATCCCACAAGTGTGATATAAAGTCTTCACCTCGGCCATTCAGCCCCTTCATGTCTAGAATAGGAATTAGATCTAATAAAGAGTGAAGATTCAACCTATAAAGCCTATGCCTATGCTGCATGTGCTTGGATAAGCTTTGTCTGAGCTTATATTGTTCTGGTCATTTCTTAAAACATAGTCCTCATCTTTGCAGGATTCAAATCTTGACCTTGTACATTGATACCCAAAGAAGATGCACCAGATCCTCCATTCTGCTCCCCCAGTCATGGTAACATTTGTAGCATTAGTAGTACCCACAACATAAGGGTTCTCCATCACGTTTTTCTCAGGAGTAACTCATCCGATACGATTATACATTTGAGTTGGTGCCATTACGACCTATAAGATAACACTAATTCTGTAATAAATTCTCTATCCAAAAATCTTCCATTCCACTCTCTAATTGTTAATCTTAATAGTCATCAACTTGCATATGGTATTAACCTGGGCTTTGATACCAATTGTCACAGCTGAGGTTTTTGAAATAACATTTTTGAAGTGAATGTAGTAGAAAAACCTAGTAGATTTTTTTTACAGATCATGCAAAGTAACGACTAAAATAATCCCCAATCCGTGACTATCATTTTCCAACATAATGATAATATTAAACCATGATTATCCATAATAGTCATTCAAATCCATTAAATAACAAGTCAGGTCTCATCCATGTGCAAATGGCAATTCCTATGCCTTATTACATTCAATGAAAATAAAGCAAATCCTACTCTGAAGCAATGTTTCCGCCCCACGAATCCAGCTACTCTGCAACTAAGCTACTCCCTTTAGGTACCTGCATCACTAAGATGCATGAGTATATCCACTTAGACTCAGTAGGATAAAAATAATTATATACACAAATAAATTTACAACTCAGGTATCCTTAATTCCAAGACTAAACCATTGGCACAACTTTTGCCCTCAAGTTTATACTCACTATACTTGCAACACCTAGTACTCGGAAGTCTCTGATCAGTACATCCAGCAATGAGGGTAAAAAATGACAACAATAATAAGTACAAGGTCATTCCTATAAAAACATACAAAAAACTTGACTCCAGCTTAGAGAAGAACAACTCCCACATGGGTGTTGTATCCTAACCCAAAAAAAGAGATACAGCTCCTAGCTAAAGGAGAGAACACAACTCCTAATTAAGGAGAGAATAATGGACTCCATTTCTGGAGTAGGCTAATCGCTCAGCCCAATCCCAAACCTCCAGGGTCTTTATAGACCAACCATGGTGTTGTGGACCGGTGTCCACAATGGTCGAGCAACCCGATAACGAGAAGGGAGAGGCCTAGGAAGGCTGGGAATGAGGAGAGGGAGCGACATGGTTGCTGGACAGGAGGGATAGCAGGGAAGGAGAGGAGAGGAATAGATACAATAATTCATTCATTCCATAATCCCAATTAGGGTGTAACCCTTACATTTAAATAGATTAGCTAAGTGGGCTCACTAACAAGCAACTAAGGCTCATTAGCATAATTAAAAGAAAGCATTAATACCCTAATTAATCTATTGACCTAATTGCCCTTATTACATGATTAAAACCCTCACTACCCTAACACGTGGCCCTAGTGGCAACCCCTGGGACGTTCACAATATTTCACCCTACTTCCGCATCACCTTGTCCTCAAGGTGACCTAAAACTCCAAGCATTGGGCCCACCATAGCTCTGCTGTGAACAGCCAATCCAGAGCCATGGATGAGATACGTAGAATGATAGAAATAGTGCGTCACTACTCAAAAGCATACATGTATAAGCTAGTACAAACATGGTCGAAGTGCAGTTCACTGAACCCAAGGGCAAGATATAACTGTGGTCCATAGAGATGGAAGATGAAGGAAGCAGCTGAGCAAAGGAACGGGCTCGACTTGTTGGGTGCACAACAACATGGAGTGTCTGCACAAATCTCCAACAAGCAGGATCATCATAGGGACTACAAAGCACCCCAAGACTGCCCACAAAGGGCATCAAACATGATCAAGGTCTGCCCACAGAGGGCATCAGATAGCAATAGAAATAGGGTCAAATAAGTGCAACAATCGACTAGAGATGATGGTGTAGGGTGAGCTGTTGACCAACATGAAGCGGGCGGAGGCATGGAGCAAGAACTACCTCAGCATACCCTTTTCGTCTGGTATATATGGCTTGATGAAAGACATGCAACAAATTCTTTCTCTTAGTTAACCCAAACCGGCCTAAGACCCACATAAAGCCTCAAATAGTGGTGGAAAGCCATAGGCACAGTGGGTGGCTTCATTGCACTGCCCGGTCCCACTTTCTGCAAAAAAATATCCCAATCAATGGAGATCAGGCATGCTGCATATCCATCTTTTAAAAAATGTGCTTTGCAGTGGTTGGGAGGAAGATTATGGCCGGAGCAAATTTCAGAATAAGCTAGAACTGCATGTATCTCACAATCGAGATTTTTTGCCTAAGAGTCCAATTTGCTATAGTTGTAGCCAAGATTTGGGGTGCTGATGATGGGCCCATAGTCCGGCTAGCAATGTTTGGTGAAAATTATGCAACAGAATGTTTCACTAGAAGGGAGGAAGATTCTGGCAGCCATAGCTTGCAGCGGTGATAGTGGCTGGATGGGTGGTCACTGGAGGACGATGGGCCACCAAGAGGTAGCCATGGTGGACATTTCTGAGGTACCGAGTGTTGGAAGTCAACAGCCCCTATTTTCTACAGTGAAATGGATAGTTTGTTCTGTGTAGAAAAGTAGAGGTTGGTGATGGCGAGGGAGGAACTGATGTGCTAGGGTAATTAGGGTTTTAATTATCTTTTTATGTAATAAAGGCATTTAGGTCAATAGGGCTTCTGATACCAATGTTGTGGACTAGTGTCCACAACGGCCGGGCAACCCGGTAATGAGAAGGGAGTAGAGCAGGAAGGCTGGGAAAGGGGAGAGGGAGCAGCATGGCTGCCAGACAGGAGGGAGTGCAGGGAAAGAGAGGAGAGGATTAGAGACAATAATTCATTCATTCCATAATCTCCATTAGGGCAAATCCCTTACATTTAAATAGACTAGCTAAGTGGGCTTACTAATAAGCACCTAAGGCCCATTAGCATAATTAAAAGAAAGCACTAATACCATAATTAATCAATTGACCTAATTGCCCTTATTACATAATTAAAACCATAATCCCTAACATGTGGCCCCAATGGCAGCCCCTAAGACTTTCACAACACATGGTTCTAGGAGTTAGGGTCCCACTGTGCTCATGGACGCGAGTGGGGAGGTAAAGCGCACTTTACTTGACGTTGCCCTGCTTCAAAACTACAGCGTGACTAGTGCACAACGGCTTAACTCCATGTTGCCCTCACAGTGATTACACCTCTTGCCTATCGAAGTTTTGTTCAAAAACCTCGTACAAGAACTTGTATAGAGGACTTCCTGCTAGCAGCAGTTCTTCCATACCAACTTAGCTGCCTTGGCATAACAACCAGTAAACCATAGATTGGCCCAACCCCGTCCTCTCGTACTAGGGTTGGCTCCTTGTAGTTCTCCTGTTAGCAACAACCACAGTAGTAGTTGCAGAACTACTAGGCCGGGAGAGGACAACCTGTTGTTCAGGCTCCTCTTTTTGTGCTTTGGGGATGGAGGTCCTACCTTAGGTAACAGCAGGCAAAGCACTTGACCGAAGGGGACCAGCGCTTCTACTCCTCCACCGAGGAGCCGTTTGCTGTGAGAAGAGAAGCAAGGGATGTCATGCCTGAAGCAAAAGCAAGGCAAATGAGTGCTTAGCACGTTTCGCGCACAAGCAAGCTAAGGAAGGCTGCGCAAGCCTTTGTGCGTGTAAGCCTACAATTGATTCTTCCTGGGTTGATTCTGAGAGGTTGATGGGGACGGACTATAAATTCGTTGGTGATATGTCTACGCTGGTAAAAATCCAGCTCGATTTCTGGGCAATCAATCCCTCCGGGTGGCGGGGACTCGAGATCCACTTGTCAATCTATCAATCATCTGGTCTTTAATCATGGCCCATAGTCTATAGTCTACTATTTGATACTCTTTGGCTCAGGCAAGGATGTGAGTGTGGTATGCAAGTAATCGGAAGAAGGGCAAGCAATACATTCCAATATAAAGGTTAAAAATATAACACCAATATATAATGGAGAACGTGATAGTGTATTGCTTGTCGGTGCCAAAGATGTTGTAAACAACATCAGGGTGTCCAAATGCTTTCATCGGGTGCTTGGAAGGGTTCAGTAAAGTGGGGGTGGACCTAAGATATGTCACCAATATTTAAGATACATCTCATATTTCATAGATATATCTAAGATAATGGGGAAGATTCTATTGGTCAAGCAACAAATACAGATATATCAAATATTGCGAACCATGCATTCATCACATACATACGGACATGGTTGTATGTATGTTTGGTTTTTTTTTAAATATGGTCGTGTGAAAATTAATTTTTTTTTATGCAATTTGCTTGCATCTTTTAGGATGTCTTCTAGAACCCCCTTGTTCTTGTATTTATTTAAGTTTTCATTGGTGTGGTGTTTCTATGAAGAAAATTGTAGTTGAAACCCTCAACTTGCCTAAAAAAAGCTTTATTTTTAAGGTTTTAATAGAAACATAAATAGAATGTTGTTTGACAAATGACTTCAAAAGTTTTCTAAGCTACAAATAAGCTAACTTTATTATGATGTCTTGGCTAAATAAGTAATTTCAATTGATCATACATGGGTTAACGGGAGTGTTTGAATAAGTTTGTTGAAACCCTTGGTTATGGATTGCTTTCTATTATGAATTTACATTATTCTTTTGGGATGTACAGGTGTGTATTCAAATCGAGAACATGTCTTTAGCTCAGGACCCATTTTACATTGTTAAAGAGGAGATTCAGGAATCCATAAGTTGGAGCCACAACATATTTTTCTGCCTTCTTTATTCTCCCAGGATATGCATCTATATGTCTAGAATGGGTTCAGTCAACTACAATTCTCCTTTGGTACATTAAAGTATTTCACTTGTTGAATTGAAAATGGACAAGTATATGAAAACTTTATATTTTTCAATAACATATTGAAGTAGCTTTGACAATATGTGGATCCCATGGTTTAAAGCTCCATGACTTTCTCAATGGAGGGCTTGTAACTTTGCAATTTATGTTTCACTGTGTCATCAATGCCTTATCCAATCTGCTTGGAATCGGAACACGGATTCCACTTTTCCATTTAGCCCTATAGACTATTTCTACAACCAAGGCATACCTTGTTGGATTTTCTCTCACTAAATCCTTCCAAGTCATCTACGGTCTTCCTCTTTTACCTCTCCATAAGATGTTGATTGTGTCTACTTACGGGAGCTGTTTGTGGTCCCCTCCTTGTAATGGTCATCATAGTTGGCTTTCTCTCAATTTATGATTATTTGGGGCTTCACTCCTAAATTCTCCAGTCATTACTAATACAGTCCCTAATAGTTTTTCCTTCTCTTCCATCGTAACATTCTCATCACTGTGACTTATCAATATGGCATTTCATTGCTGCCCAAAACGCAAATACCATATAGCATTGTAGGTGTCATTGGTTTATGTTACAAATTTACCTTTATATCAGGTATTCTCTTATCACAAAATAATCCTGAAGTTGCTCACCACTTCAACCAACCCCACCTTAATCCTATGAGCAACATCACTTGTTTTCCTTTTCTACATGGACTAGCTAGAATGCACATGCATTGCACATGTAAATACAGATTGGATAAGAAAAAATAAAACAAATGGAAATAAAGTATGTACAAACAAAGGTCTCCCTTGCATGTTGTGGTTGTAATATATGCTTTCTGGATCATAATGATCATAAATTACATGCACATATAATTATAAGCACTATGCTAACCCATATGTACTCGTAGTAGGCAAATGAGATTCTGGGTAAAAATACAAAAAATTATTATTGAGAAGAGTGTTGTATGTGTAAGACCCACAAAAAGTTCACGTAAATATACTCATGTGGGATCTAAGTTGATAGAGCTTGTCAAGATAGAGCTCGTCAAGAGCTTTCCAACGATACTAAGAATAGCCAATCCGAGTTCAGGAGTGTAGTCTTGTAACGCCCGAGATTTTTCATCCCTTTTTCTCAAAACTCATAGAATTTTTTTTTTCCATAAATCGGAGTCAAAACGATAAAATCAAAACCTGTTTATAATTTAAAACATCATACGGTTAAACATCGTACTGCCAAATCAAATATCCTCAGGCGCTACTCGAAAACACACGTACGAATAAATTTGCTATGATCATAGACTTTTAAATACAAGTCACTCTCCCGGGCATCCCTGAGTACAAGTCCCATAACAGTCCACAGACTCATCCAAATGAAAGTCCTGAATAAACATCTTGTGTTCTCATCTCACCCAATACAACAGATCGTGGCACAAATAAACTCGCAGAGAGTCAAGCAGATACCTGAGTCAACAGGAATCAATCCACCGTTGAAACGAGCGTCCATCACCAGGAGCTCTCCGCACAACCTGCAAAACCTCCCGTACAACGGGGCTAAAAATAGTAGGGTGAGTATTTTCATACTCAGTAGGAAAATACTCAGTAGGGGAAACCCCAAACGGTGAACTCACAAGTTCAAAAATGCATGCATCATGCAACTCAAACATGAAGCAGTCAACATAATATAATCATATCGTGCACATATGTATACGATCATACTAAATGCACTATCGTGCCAAAGACATACCAAATGCACCACCATGCCAAAATCATATCAAGGCATCATCGTGCCAGAATCATACCGAAGGCACCATCGTGCCAAAATCATACTATCCAAACAACTTACACAAACACCCTTATCCAGGGTCATACAAACTTACTCGTACCACCGTACGCATACTCATACAGCATACACATACTTGTACGACCTTACTCGTACAATCGTATGCTCACTCATACAGCTTACACATACATGTACGACCTTACTCGTACAATCAGACTCGTACGACCTCACTCGTATAGTCTGCACAAAAACATACTTACTGTCTTACTCAGAAACATATTCTCACAATCGTACCCATACTCTTACAGTCGTGCTGATACTCATACGCTTACAGTCTTACTCATACTCATACGCTTACAGTCTTACTCATACTCATACACTTACAGTCCTGCTCATACACATACAGTCGTACTCACACTCATACAGTCGTACTCATAATCGTACACATATCAACGACCACTGAAGCTCATTACAACTAATAAGCTCCAGCGTTGAAATGAAAAAGAATGCCACTGGGGCAACACCTTAACCTCCGGGGAGTGACTAGACACCATGGACTTTTCCGAAGGTAAGGCACACCAATGCTCATGGGGCACTGGATCAAACAGGTAAGAGTAGATCCATGATACTACTTACCTGAGCGCGCAAACATAAACACCCACACATAAGGGGTCATACAGTTGCCCACCATAATGGGTCTTATAGTGCCATAGAATCGCCCACCATAATGGGTCTTATAGTGCCAGAGAATTGCCCACCATAATGGGTCTTATAGTGCCAATGCCACTCTTGGGCAGAAAACATACAGTGCCACTCTTGGGCAGAATCATACAATGCTCTCAACAGAGCATCAAACGTCTGGGCTTACACAGCACACAGACCAAATCAGAAACATACGTCGCTCTCAGCAGAGCATCAGACGTCTGGGCTTCATACAGCACGCAGACAAAGTCAGAAACGTACATCGCTCTCAACAGAGCATCAAACGTCTGGGCTTATACAGCACGCAGACCAAATCAGAAACAACGTCGCTCTCAGCAGAGCATCAGACGTCCGGTGCCCTATATAGCACACAGACAACATCCCGCAGGATAAACACCATGGCAAGACATGATAAATGCTCGGCCGACTCATCAGCGGCCAGCTCAAACACAGAACTTAATCCGTCGAACCCTCAGGTCTCAAACTCACAACGCTATCATTAGCTGTGCTTATAATTCAAGTTTGAATTAAGTATATTATGTGGTACAATTATGCCACACAAACTCACAGTCCTCGATTGGTCAAACCGAAGCTGAGCCCGATCCGAAACCCAAGTTCGTTAGGGCAGCAGACTTCACTTACCTGTCCACATCATGGACAAAACTCATCGTACAACAAACCCTTACAGTCTTACGTACTTCGCCATCCATCTTATGGCCAAAACCTCTTACACTGACATCCTCAAATAATGCTCCTCAGAGCCAACCCAGTTGTCGCCCTCTTACTTATATCTCACTTGTTATACTTATTTTTCACTTCATAATCTGTACGTTATGTTTGTACAATTATGAACACTCTTACTATCTGACAAACGCCCAACATACAATCCAACCCAAACCGATCCATTCTAATCCTTGCCCGTCATACTCTTATCCTCTGCATACGTTTACACAACCGTATCCAAATTCAGACAGAGCTTCTGTCACCTCTTACTGTCCATCGCCCATACATCTGCCTACATACTCTTACACATAACCATATCATAGGCAAAAGCCATCATACATACGTATGTCTCACACATACGTATAACATACACATACGGCCATACATACATAACTTACAAACATGCACGCTAGCCATCACTAGCACATGCATCCACACGTCAAACATGCACGCTAGCCATCACTAGCATATGCATACATTCACACATACATCAAACATGCACGCTAGCCATCACTAGCACATGCATACATCAAACGTACACGCTAGTCATCTCTAGCACGTGCACACACACACATTCATACATACTTCAAACATGCACGCTAGCCATCACTAGCACATGCATAACCCATACATAGCATACTGACATATTTGCTAGCCATCGCCAGCGCATACATAATCCACATCCATAAAACATGCATACATCTCATGCATATCAATCATACCATACAATCATGCTTACACGCACATCATGCAATCGGATCGTTACTTAACATCCAAGCATGGAATCATACAATCCTAGCATGCTGCTACTCATTCAAAGCATGCTTCATGAATTTACGAGTTCAAAGCTCCCCTACCTCGTAATCATGACGTTCGATGGCGAGCACCCGACGGTGGCGGCGTCAGCAGCGGAGTTGGCGGTCAAAACTGTTGCCTGGCTGAGAGAGCTGCTGTCCCGAGGATTTTAGGATGCGCCGGAACTATCACGGCCAAACAGAGTGTCAGATATCAATGCGGCAAAACCCGCGATCCACGGCGGCACCCTAGGGCGGCCGGGAGAAATATCGTGCCAACATAAGTGGCGATGCGACCAGAAGTCAAGGGTGTACACTCTGAAGATCAGCCAGTGGCTAAAACGTGCTCAGCTGGCCACAAAGACGTCGAAATCGGCCGTGGACAGCACCCAACGGCGACGATTTCGGTCAACAAAGGCCCACATACGGGCGGAGAGCCTGGGGCAACGCTCGAGAATCAAAGGAGAGGTGGAGGACGGCTCTAGTGGTCAACTCCACTCGGTGGCAAAGCCAACCGATGGTTAGGCGGCACGAATGCGGCGCCTAAACCCAGAAGTACACGCGTGGCCACATGCACACGCGGCCCAAAGGGCGGGGGAGAGGGCTGAAATGAGGCAACTCATGGCTCACATAAGCCAACAGGGCTAAGGCCCTAGCAGTGGCCAATCTAAGCGGCGACATCGCTGATCGCCACCCACAACCAAAACCCATGGTGCGGGCAGCTGTGCATCTCGCATGGTATAGAGCAAGGGGAGGGTTCACGGTCGAGCAAAGGCTATGAGGCCGTCACTGGCCAAGGCCTGAGCAGGTGAACTCGTCCACCTTCTGTCAAGGTAAGAAATACAAATTCTTGCCCAAGGCCGTTCAGTACCAACGGCGTAAAATGGGCAAGAAGGGTCAACGGCACACATACCGGTAAGGCGGACTAGCTGCGGCTACGGGCCGCAAGGCTGAACAAGACCCAGAGGGGTGGCCCATTGGCATCACCGGGCTGGGGCGGAGCCGAACTAAGGTCCACCAAAACAAATCCGGCGTCCGACTGATAACGTCAGTCACCACGTCCAAAACAGACGCAGATCAAAAATAAGGGACGACTGGGGAAAACCCATAAAGGCGGAGCGGCCATGGGGGTGGCGGCTGAATCGGGCACGGAGGTATAGTCCACTGCCTTTGCCGGAGCAAGGCGGGGCTGGGGGAAGGCCGAATCGGCCGCAGATCACCGCCGGCGGCCACTGTTTGCCCAAAACAGTCCGTCGGCGGAACAGTGCACAGAGGGGGAAAGAGGGTGGGGTGGCGGTGCCGAGGCCCACCGGGCTGGGAGGAGGGGCTCCTCGCCATCGCCGGCCCAGGGCAGAGCCGTGGCCGGCCGGTCGGGCCGTGCCGGCCCGTGGCGGCGGCGAAACGGTACGACATAGTGGGGCGGCAAAACAGGAAAGTGGGGAATCGAAGCGGGACGGCAGAGCTGAGGCCGGCCGGGGCCGGGGGGAGTGGCCTCCCGCCGTCGCCGGCCCATGGCGGAGCCGTGGGCGGCCGGCCGGTCCTCGCCGGCCTACGACGGCGGCGGAATCGCACGAAACAGAGAAAAAGGGGCTCACCGGGGGAGGGGGCAGCGCGGCTGTGGGGGCTGGGACGGGGGCTCCCCTGCCGTCGCACGGCCAGGGCGGAGCCGGTGCGGCGGTCCAGCGGCCTGCCGGCGGCCGGTGGCCTGCGGGGACAGAAAATAGACGGAAAGGGGGGGGGCGGTGCACTATTCATCGCGCAAGAGGTTCTGGATCGGGCGATCCCGATCCCGATCCAATTTTCTTGTTTTATTTTTTTTTCTTTTTCTTTTTCCAAACGTATCCCCAACGTGCGTTAACCCACTGGTTACGCGTCAAACCTCCAAAATTCGCGCCGTAAGCGCGCAGCGAGGCTCGTGGCCCGCGACTAAGCCCCACACCCGACTCTATGGGTATAAATACGGGGGAAAATACATGAATATACATACGCTGAAACGTCATATTTTCCAGCCAAAAATGACCAGAAAAATGGCAGAAAAATCCCAGAAAATCGTAGAAAAATCAGGGACCTTACAAGTCTGTAGCTGTAACCTTACAAAGTTAAAATCAACATAAGGTAATAGTAGGGGGTCCATGTTTTATCAACAACCAATATTAGGTTGAAATGTGGCAACCTTCTAAAATAATCTAAGCAAAAAGTTTTACTAAAATATTTTCATATCATATACCAATTCAAACTTATAAGGATTAGGTTGAGTTTAAAAGATGGGTAAGATGTGATTTAAAGGTGAAAAATATGGATAAAATAGGTAGAAGTTGTAAATTCTATCGTCACTCAGCATGCTTTATATAATAGTATGAAATTGACCTTATACCTAAATCAGTCATGCTCAGGAATTTCTTCTCCATCTAATTGCATACAAGATTATGGAACCTTATTGCGCTACATATATTCATTTTTTATTTTACTTAAGACTCAACCCTATCCTCAATATCTCTGACTTCTTCTTAACTCCTAGAATTGTAATATGGTATCAATTAGTGATACTATCAACAAAAAGTAAGCACTAAGGAACAAGTTGTATTCACTAGGAATTACTAGAAATTCTTAAGTCCCCTTTCGAATGGTCTATACATTAATCATAGCACCTTTATGCATTTCTTTAGTAAGATCCACATAACCATTTGTAACTCTCCCAACAAATCTATACACCTCCCTACGCATAAATAGCCAAAAATAAGAAGAAGAAACAAGTTGAAAAGTCATATATCTTCTTATATGACCCTCATCATGCAACTCATTAATGATCTTCATGCAACCTTATTTTGAACTCTAGACTTATGATTAAGCACAAAAGTAAACTCCAGCAAATAAAATGCCCATTGTGTATGTCTAGTGAACAATTTTCTTTTGCTATTTATATGCTTAAGAGTAAAATGATCAAAATATATAATAAACTCTGCATAAATCAAATAATATATCAAATGTTGAAAAGCTTGGATAATAGAATAAAATAACATCATATGCATTATATCTTCCTCTTACTCCTAATAATTTCTTACTGAAACAAGCAGTTGGACAACCTTCTTGACTTACAACCCCAATACTAAGCTTTGAAACATCACAATGTAAAAAGGCTTGGCAAAGTTAGGTAAGGCTAACATAATCACTAAAATAAATTTTCTTTAATAAGAACAAATGGACCTTCAATTTCTTCACCCCAAATAAAAGATCTTAACTTTATACAATTACTAAAAGTCATAATGGTGATGAAATAGGGAATAGTGTAACGCCTCAGAATGTCAATGTTTTGAAATTTGAACATTCGGGCCCATTAATGAGTTTAAGGGCCCAATATTGGTTTTTGTTAAAATTGGACCATTTTGAGCTTAATTCATTCAAAGGAGCCTTAAGACATTTGATAGGGCTCGGTGAGACAAACGTATCAAGCTCAAGAACGTGCGGGATAGTAGGCTATAGCATCGAGAATCGTACCATAGGTGAGATCCACTTTAATTTTGTGAGAAAACATACCCTTGCATAGTCTTGTTTCAAATGGCTCGTTGATATGAGTTCAACAGTATCAAGAATGCGTGATTCCAAGTTCGGGGGTAGGGAGTTACACCCGTTTAAAGTTTTGATTTTCGTTTTGAATATCGAAACAAAAATTTTAAAAAAAAAATTATTTTGCGCATTTGCGTCAACCAGCCCTACCGGAATGCGGCATGGTACAGTTCAACTGTCGCAATGTGGCAATGCAGGCTAGCCTGGATGCTCGCTAGATGTATGACATGTATTGCACATCCAGTGGGTCGTTCTGCTTATAAAAGGGGAGGGAAGGGGGAGGTCCAACTCACCCCATTTCCTTCCTCTTTTTCTTTTTTTGTGACCTCTACCCGTTTTTAAGCTTTAAACCCCCATTTCTAAGCCGTTTCTCGTCTAATATCCTTCGTTTAAAAACTATTCCTAGCTAATTTGAGGATGCTCTATGTCATAAAGGGATTCATTTTTCGAGTTATATATTATAAAGGGGGCAACGACCTGGGGGGAGGCTCTATCTACCGCTTTCTGGCCGAGAGGGTGAACTTATCCTAACGCAAGGGGAGGCTTCGTTCACCACTTTTAAGGCCAGAAACGAGACAAGGCTTCGACACCAGCCGTTACTCTGATCAATTTAAAGAAAGAATGTAGGTGGCTTTAACTTCTAATTTTGTGTTATGACTAGACTGTATGATTTTGAAGTGTATGTGGCTTTAATATCTAATTTTGTGCTATGACTAGACCGTATGATTTCGAAGTGTAGGTGGCTTTAACATCTAATTTTGTGCTATGACTAGACAATATGATTTCCAAGCGTAGTTGGTTTTAAGTTCTAATTATGTGCTATGACTAGGCGTTATATTTCATAATTTATTTGTCCCTTATAATAAATATTATTTTAAAAATGATGATATTTATTAGAGGTCAGGCGAACGCTAAGATAATAGTGTATTGTACACCTCTAAAATGGATTTTATCGTGATACATACTTTATGATATTATTATTATTTGAATTCCTTTTATGAATGATTATGACCAGATTTGAATGGTAGTTATTTGGTATAAAGTCCAAAAAACTACGATTGGTTTTGAAGTGTAGCTATTTGGGATAAAGTTCAAAAGCTATCGGAGTTATAACTCCTAGGTACCGCTTATTATGGCATATGGTACACCATGAAGTTGGATATCGTGAAAAGATCCTCTTCATTCTAATCATGTTGCCCCACTAGCACAGGTATTTGTCGCTCAGGTATTGGTGACATTTTGTAAATGATGTTTTATTTGATTTTGAATTATTTATCGGATGTTGGCTACGAACGAATTATCCAAGTTTACCGGATTCTGCGAAGAATTATTTTGTCTGACTTTTCGTATAAGAAGTGTGTTGGATTTGGTTAATCGATAATATTATTTTAAGTCGACTTTTGAATGTGAGTTACTATGAGATATTATGCTTTATGTTTTAGCATGCTAATAGAATTTAATTCTATCTACTAAGTATATTTATGTTCACCCACCCATAAATGCTACAAGTTCAAACGAAGAAGTTGATGTCAATGAAGATTGCTTGTAGAACTTCGAAAGATCTATGTTTTATCACGTTCTTTTGTTATGTATTAATTTTGGATGTGAGCGACTTTGATTTTGCTAAGACACGATAGGCCTTATTTTGTAAAGTTTTTGTAATTACCTAAATTAATGAATAGATATTCTTCTGTGTACGGTTAATCTTGGCCCACATATTATTATTATGAATTGTCGGCACTCCGACCTTTAAAGTAATTTAAAAAGTTGAGGCGCTACAAATAGAGCTTCAATATAAAGAAGTTTAACCCATAGAAACTACGTACCTCATGTATATTAGTAAGTCTTGGCCAATGTTTCACTGCATGAACCTTACTTTCATCTACAACTATTTCATCCTTTGAGACTACATACCCAAGGAAGAGTATAGAATCTCATATGAAAGAACACTTTTTGGTAGCTACAAAAAGGCTATCCCAACGAAGGACAACTAGAACATTCTGTAGATGTTGTAAGTGAGAATCAATATCAAAGTTATAAATTAGTATTTTATCAAAATACACCACCACAAATTTAGCAATAAACAATCAAAGATCATGGTTCCCTCATGAATGTACTAGGGGCATTAGACAGCCCAAAATGCATGAGCAACCATTTATATAACTCTTCTCTTGTCTTAAAAGCTATATTCCTTTCATCACCTAGTCTAATTCTGATTTGATGATAACTACTTTTCAAATCCAGCTTGCTAAAGATAGATATACCACTCAATTGAAAAAGCAAATCATTAAGGTAGGGAATAGGAAAATAGTACTTAACAATAATTTTATTATACGCCAACTACCATCCTTATTTGGTGTAAGTAAAGTTGGTACACTATATAAACTTAGACTCTAATATGACATTTGCTTAACAACTCGAGGACTTGTAGATGAAGCTCCTCATGCTCCTTTAGATTCGACATATAATGAGGGATATTAGGAAGTGTAGATCCGTGCAAAAGGTCAATCTGATGTTGGATGTCTCAAAGGGGTGGCAATCCATCAGGTAGGGACTCTAAGAACACATTATAATACTCATATACCAAAAGTTTAACCTCCTCGAGAATATCCTCACTTTCATTATCCTCCTTAAAAACCAAAGTATAAACAATATCATCTTCCTTTAATGCCTTAAGATTTTTTTTCTTAGGCAAAATATTTATCTCTTTGTTGTTTTGGGATTTAATCACCTCATTCATATGAACACAAGAAAAAATTTTGTGTTATTCCAAACAAAGTTATATGTGTTTTCATGGCCATCATGTATCGCACATCAATTATATTGTCAAGGACACCCAAGTAACAAGTGACAACCATCCATAACAACATTACATCATATATTATCCTTATATGTATAACCAATAGAGAAATAGACTAAATATCATTTAGAGACTTGTACCTTAACTTCATTTCTTTGGCAATGAAAGTGTGTATAGATGGGGATGAGGATGGAGTGTAATGCTCAATTGAAGCTTTTGAACCACCTCCTCAGCCACTAGATTGTCACAACTCTCCGAATCAATCACAAGATGACAAACTTTGCTCCTAATAGTGCAAGTAGTGTGAAATATATTATTCCTCAACCAAGGATCACCGTTCATCTCTTTAAAGACAAAGCAAAGGCAACGTATCACTAAAGCTTCTCCATGATCACCTTCCACTATCTCTTCATTTGGTTCATCATCATATATAAAATTAGTGTAGTCAAAAGAAACATCATCAAACTCACCTTTTTTATCACATTCAGTGAATAATTATTTACCATTCCAGTTATTAGGAGGATAATCTGCCACTCTATGGCCCATTCTATCATATTTAAAATACTTTGAACTGGCACTTGTAGAGGCTTTGCTGATGTTCTGAGTACTTTGGGGTGCAACCTTAGAAGTGGCATGCACGCTACTAGAATTAGTGGCAGTTGGCGCGGCTAGAGAAATGCAACCGGTTATCCCAATGCATCGGCCAATGAGGCCTTGTTGCTTCTCTGAGTAGAGCACTCTAGAATGTGCTTTCGACAAGAAAAAATGTATGAAATAAATTTTAGGTCTCTTTAAGATTTTGATGCATACCTCCAATATAACGAGACACAAGTTGTTCTTCTAACTTAACTAAGTTATTATGATGTAGCAATTGATAGAACTCCTTAGTGTACTTATCCACCAACTTTGATCCTTGCCCTGGATCTAGTAATCGCTGATACATCATGTTGAACAAAGTTATAGGGTAGAAAGTCTTGCCTCATATGCTTCTTCAACTTCTCTCATTTAACAATCTTTGGCTTGCCTTGGCTCATACGGGTAGATTTGATTTGTTACCACCATTCAACTACTCGATCTCGAAAATGAGTCGCCACTAAGGGAACACGCTTGTCTTCTAAAACTTCCTTAAAGTCAATGATGTCTTCTACATTAGCAACACAATCTAAGAACTTTTTGGGCTGCATTCCCCAAAAAATGTAGTGATGTCAATCTTCAAATTGACCTCCAGGTGCTGATTCGCTATAGCATCTTGTCTCAATGGCATTAAGCCTCTAGTCTCCTTGGCACTCATGGCGGGAATCACCCATGTTGACCAACCTCGTGGCGAGGTATTGGTCTACATCCTCATCACCACACAGGGTAGCATTGACAAAAGGATTCTCCTTGGGGTTATCAACCTGTGGCTCATTATCTTCAACTTAGTCATTGGGGGAGACAAGTTAGGGTTTTGACAAGTAACAACGGCCATCAAATCAGCCATTGAAGAGTTAGTTGTTCAACCTATCACGACAACCTTGCTACTTTATTGTGTTCATTGATCTTATCAATTCCTACAACATCGCTTCTGGGCGGCATGTTAGACATGTGTAGGGCCGCCAATTGATACAGGGCGGGATTGATGGGATGAATGTCATTCAACAAATCCAATTACATGCACACAAAACCTTCTTCTCTTGTGAATTTCAACGACAAATTCACATAAAATAGAAGGAAAATAAGGGGGGAAATTAATATTTTTTTCTTCATCAAAATATCATAAAAATACAGAATTTATAACATTCATAAAAGAGCCAAGTATTTATACAACTGTTAGAGGCATAATTATAAATAAAAGGGTTTATTATCTAATTACCTCATGACTAACCAATCAAAATTAAGAAAAACTAATGAGAAAATCCCTAAATAATTAAAACAATGCGGAATATGACTCCCAAGAATGCAAAATACTAAAAAAAAATTAATTTGGAATCAAATCTTAATCCAAATAGAAATTTGGAACTATATTGCAATAGCAAAGATCGATCGCTAACTCTCGGCTTTATTTTACACTGTCATTTTGAAGGCCGATTGATTACTTTAAGAGATAGATTGATCACCCATAAATGCTCATTGATCATCACAGAGAAAATTTTAATTTTTCTTCATGTGATCCTAATGCTCCATATATGTTAATGCTAACTGACCTGCATCATGCGGTAAGTTATAATTTCGTGTCCAATTTATGTATTCTTATGCTCATTACACTTATTTCTCCAAGCCCTAATCTACATAATGTAGTTTCACAACTCCATTTCAAATAATCTCCCTCCAAAATTGAAAACTTATACCTAGCCCCTCGTGTTAACCATTATCGGAGAATGGGGTATTACACCTACTTAGTATAAAGCTTCTTATGTGCTTCTTAACAAAGTAGGATAAGCATGAGAATCTATGTATGCAAATATGAGTTCGTTAGAGTTTTATCTTTTTGTGGTCTAAGATGTTTCTCACCTTTTTTAAAAAATTTACTTTATACAAATTGGAAACATATCAAAGGATCAAAGGGAATAATAAGGGACTATAATATTCCTATTACACTTTCTATACACTAAAATTATACTCGAACATTTGATTGGATAGAAAAAAGGTGAGTTGGAGATTCACTTTTCTCAATACAATCAGAGGTTAGAGTAGGGCTTTGGTATAAAAAAAATTAGAATAGAAATATCATTTTACATAAGTAATAACAACTCTTTAGAAGGTCCACAAAAAAAATACTTCCATCCTTACTAAAACTAGCTCAAAGAATTTTCTACTCTTCATGGTAGTGTACAACTTTGATTGTCGTTGAAGAAGAGTGGTGCTACAGTTTTGTACTTATGTGAAACGTCGTGTTTCTAGGCAGACATGTCTTGGGTTTGGTTCTAGTTGCTTAGAGAGATGACAACGGTTGGCATGGGCTGGGAGACAGTCTCATAGTGCCTCTAGCCTAGCAAAAAAAATTTAGATACAAATAGAGTACCAACGTGGTGGTGCATATCACCAATTAAAAAATGACTTATTCATACTTTTTTTAATTAACTCCTTAAAAATAACCGACTTAATAGAAAATATGGTAATATATTTCATCCTGATTAGTGATAGGCATGCCACATTGGTACCTTATTAGTATCTAATATTTTTCCCTAGCGTTGGAGAGTGCGACCCCCTTCCACCATTTTCTCCATCTCTTTCCTTCTAATGGTGTCTCTTTCATGCTTGCCATTAACCTTCTCCACCCGGACCACCCCGTCTCTCCCCTTACTAACATCTTCTCCCCTCCCATCAATCTTCCAAAGTTTCTACCTTTCTTTCCCTTGTCCTCACCGTTCCAACCGCTCGTCTATATATCCCCATGAACTCACCCTCTCAACCCATCCATTTTCGGTCTCCCTTGCAATCTGCCTCTCAACCCTTCTTTTGTTGTTTCGTAGGACATTGTAGTAGTCAATGTCATTAATGTTTGTCTTTCTTGGTTAAGGAAAAAAATTGATTGCACTAGACATCCCTTTTCGAGGGTGTCAGATGACTCAAAGACCGTTCATTGGGGATGTCGATTTTGTGTTCGACCTTTCCCATAGGCATACCCCATCTGCACCCTGAGCCAATAGATAGAGATCTAGAGGAATTATGACTAGTGTTCTTTGTTGTGGTGGGTGTGGACTCTCTCGTCTCCCAGTGTTTGTGTTGCACGCCGGTCCTGACAATGGCTTTTCTCCCTGAGGGGTGTTCCTGATCAAGTTCTTGATAGCATTTGGCCGCCCCTTGGGGGGTTCGTGCTTGGAGCTCGAGCTACCTTCGGCTGGTCCTAGAGCCCAACTATATATCACTCTAGCATTTGATGATCCTTTAGAGACTTCCATCGGGGTTAGAGGGAGTCTAATTGAGATCCTCTACAGCACAGGAGACCTCCTATGCTTGCTATATCTGTGCAATCAAACTTTCCAGGTCTCACTACCGATTTAATGTTATGGATGGAGGTGGTTTGTTTATTTTCCCTCTGTGTTTTATGTAATGTAGCTGGACTTTCAGCAATATTTCCAGTTGGCTTCTTGCAAGCTCCTTGTTGTAGCTAGCGAGCTTTTGTTGCAAGGTTATGCTTGTTTAATAGAAATCTTAATTTCCAATTAAAAACGGAGTTTGATAATCAATCGTCTAGACCATCATAGGACCAAGAGCTAAAAAGAAATGAAATCACAAGGCACTATCATTTCAATCGTAACACAATGATAAGTTGCTTATCATGAGATCCAAGTTGTTGGTTGATGAAATGACAAATATAGTGGTCATTTAATTATTTCATCACAAGAACTGACTCTTGCTTAGGGCGATCCAACACAAATCAGTTTGGACTGAAAATATTTATCTGTAAAAAGCAAAACTGCCCACAAGGGCATTTGGTCTAGTGGTATGATTCTCGCTTAGGGTGCGAGAGGTCCCGAGTTCAATTCTCGGAATGCCCCTGACAAAGTTTTTCGTTTTTACCATTCTGTCCTTTTCTTTGTGGCGTACACTCCTCCCTTTTTCCACTGAGAATTTTAACAGCAAAACCCTTCCTGTTTTGGACTCTATTCCGGTTTGACTCTATCGGCTAGGTCTCACAATGAACGCAATTTTACAAGTGGAAACCGGGGTATCTTTGGCATTTTTACAAAAACTTATAATAATCTTTTTTTATATTCCCTATGTCCCTGTTTAATAGTCTCATTTAATTTCACTTTATTGGGCCATTAGGACCGGTGGTACATACTCTAGTGTGCGTCAGCACGAGTTTACAACTGCTAATGGGAGCTGGCATGTGCAATGTCAATTCATGGCTCTGGTTACGTGGGAACATATCCCACTAATAATTTAAGACTATTAATGTAGGATAAAAAAAGTATGTTTATTCTTTGTGATCATATTGTGTTATTAGCTTTTACCTTTCTCTTTTCCTTCGTAACGGTGGGATGATGCTATTTTTATGCATTCACCATCGATTTCAAGCACGTGAACATCTCACCTTGCTTTAAAACCAATTACCACAAGTCTAAGCATCTAATTATTTTTATGGAAAGTTTAAGCATCTAACTGCACTTTGATACAGATGAAGACAATAGCATCATAACATCCTGTGTTGAAACTGAAATGTTTTAGCACCAAACACGTGCTGAAATAGAAATCAAAACTTGATCTATGCCAACATTACCTCACCTTTTGCACAAAGAATGATTTGCCAAAATAGCCCCATAATAGATATTATTAATACAAGAAATATCATTAATTTTAGTCTAATACTCTATTTATCCTATATTATTAGTTACATTTAGAAAAATTATATTTTTATTGAATAGTAAAATTCACCTATAAAAGAAAAGAAAATAAGTTTATAATACTCTTTATTAAGTACCTAATCTCTTAAATTAAGTAACATAAAGCTATTAATATGGAACAAATTTTTTTACTAAACAGCGTTATTAATTTCAAACGAAGGGAATATAAAAAATAGACCTATGCACATATAAACCCCCCACATATAGGAAGAAGAGAAAATAAGTTTATGGTAAAACCCACCTTTAAAAGAAGAGAAAATAAGCTTATAATACTCTTTCTTAGGCACCTAATCTCTTGAATAATATAAAATTATTAATATGGAACAAATTTTTTTACTAAATAGAACATTTAATTTCAGACAAAAAGATTATAAAAAATAATCCTATGCACATGTGAACCCCCCACATATAATAAAAATTATAAAAAGTATCCATCCCTATTTTTTTTCCTTTTCAATTCATCCACACAATGCTTCGCTTTACCAGTGGCTCTAGTTCTTACTCCGCCACCTATATCACTGCCTTCCCCATCAACACTACCAGCTTTGCCATTGACCATTTTATTCATTTTTGCTTCTACGTCCTTTCCCTCCTCAGTTGCTTCCTCATCTTCCATCTTAGAATTTGACAAGACCAACCACATATGGGAAGGACTATTAAAAATTTAGTTTCATTTTTTACATATTGAAATCTTAAAAAATAAATTCAATAAATATGTTGAACTACTCAAAATAATGAATTTTATTTTAACTTGATTCAAAGTTTTTCCAATGTCAAACAAACCTCATATTAGGAGTTTGATACCTAATGACCAATTTATTTAACATTCTGATCATCAATATTTTCCTTAATATTTAGAACAGATCATTTTAACTAATTAAATAGATAAATAAAAAATAAAAAAAGATTTTAAATTATCAATTATCACTAGTGACGTATCTCTTCTGCGGCACCAAAGACCTCCTTATTGTAGGGTTGTGGTGACCTCTTTCTCCTCCAGCTCTAACGGCCCTTTTTTTATTGATATATTATTTTTTTATCTATTTAATTTGTTGAAATGATTCTTTGCAAACATTGAGTAAGATATTGTCACTAACAAAATTATAGCTCAAATAAGACTACTCATAGTTTTGAGTAGTTTCGTATTTATATGGGTCTATTTTTTAATATTTGAGTTTATATAAAAATTTAATAATTTTACTAGTTAATTTGTGGTCAATCTTATCAAATTGGAAAGAAGAGGAAGAAAGAGATAAAAAGGAAAAAGAAGAGGAAGAAAGAGGTGAAAAGGAATAAGAGTTCGAGAGCCACGGGTGGAAGAGACGGTCCAGCTGACATGAGAGTAGGAAGTAAGGTGGGGAAGAGGCTATGAGAAGTAGGACGACAGAGACGGCCTAGAATTAGTAACATATCGTAAATCACTCTTTCACCCTCCCCTACTTTGTCTTTTGCGTTTTGAATATGCCAGTGTACATTGCCCAAAGCTGGGCACATTACAAGCCGTTGGATCATCAATATGATGGCATACGCAAATGGGTAAGAGGGCTTAACCACTGCTTGCTCCTCCACGATGAACTCGGCACGCAAGCAACCAGTTGCAACGATTCTCTCTTGGCATGGATTAGTTAAGCCTGTGAGCAGGTGATTCAAACCTGCCTGCCCAAAGTAACATGCTTGCGAATGCCCTTGTTACTCTTTTGTATTTTCTTAAGAATAAATAACAGGTAAAGATTAGATGCTTAACTAATGTTAATGGAATTTCATAAAAGGGATCAATGTTAAAGAAAAAACGGAAAAAAGGAGACTCACGATCAAAATCATTCCTTCGTGTCTCCCCTCCTTTCCTCCCATCATTGAAAAAAAAACAAAAACAAAAAGTGAATTTTGCACAATTTGTATCTCCCAACCCACTACATTCACCAAAATTTCCTCTATTGGATCAGAATTGGCAAAATTTCACTGGAAGGTTGTATGATTTTTAATCATCTCCTGCTTGGGATGCCTTGCGAAAATCATCACTTCTTGAGGGCTTAAAGCCCCAGCAGTATGTAGTAGACAAGAGTAATGGGAAGAGCTATTAGCATCCCAAAGATAACCCTGCAATCAAACATGAATATAACAAATTGGTCTCAACTTGAAGCCTAAATTAAACATCCCAATTATATAAACAATGAGGTGATGAAATGGGTAGTGATCATACCCGGTGCTCAGTATGTCTGGATGAACATTGTACTCTTTAGCAAAAACAAACGGGACAATCCCCTGAGGTAGAGCTGCCTGAGACACATAAAAATTGAAGAAGCTCAAATTAAATAAGGATATACAATTTTCATTTAATGCAAATGGGTCCAACATACAAAGTAGGTCTGCTATTTTAGTCTCTAAACCTGTTAACTGGTGCTTTCAATGGAGGTTGTTAGACAAAGGGGATCTTTGCACTGGTAAGAGTCAGTTGTGTGCAAAGATGTTCCCTCTAATTAAGTATACAAAAGAAAACATATCGTACAGCACATGTGAGGAAATTGGGGCAGAAAATGATTCATCCAGCCCTACCCACCCCATGACTAGTTTAGCTAAAAAAGTTAAAATGGGAAAGAAACTTTTAAGCTCAGCTTTGATTCCTCTTGCTTGCTACACTATCATACAAGACTTTCATATTCTAGCTCTCTTTTCTTCTCAAGAGAAAAGGAGAAGGAATAAATTAGACGATATTGATTAGTTTTACCTGCACTATGGCGATTTGTAACAGCACACCACGCAGTCCCACAGTGATGGAAGCTGCAGCCATCACGGCAGGGCCAGCAAGGAACCTGATAGCCATGGCAAATGCAGCCACAGTGTTCCCACAAGCTATGATGCGTGGCTGTAAAGCCATGAACAGCCCTGCAACAAGGCAAAAATATGTTAGAAACCTGCTGAGGCATTCTCTTCAATGAACACTAAAATCTTCAAAATTCCACACTAGCCATTGAAAAAATTCATACATTTGTACTTCCCTGATGGAAAGGAATCAAGGAAATGCTGAACAAGGTAATATTTATTAGTGAAGAATTGAAATTGGGAGCATACCAAGGCTAAACATGGCCATGCCAAGACCAGCATCAGAGAGTATTGATATTGATTTAGCAATAATGGCAGGCATCTCAATACCCCACCTAGATGTTCACAAGGTGTAAGAGATTAATGCAACTAATTGGAAGAACTTTTAAAGAAAATCATCTTTTTTTCAGGGCTAAGATGCATGCTCACCTGTAAGAGACTAAAGACCATATGATACCAAGAAGGCTGGAGTAGGTGTTGGGGTTCCTGATGAGCTTGCGCCACACCATGATCAGGATAAGCCTGGTCATGACACTAGTAGGTGGCATTGCTGCCTGCTTGGCGTCGCAGTTTGGGGGGATCTTGGGGCGGAGCTCGGTGGTGGAGCTGGAGCCGAGCTTGGAGAGGTAGGGGGCATCTTTCTCACCCATGTCACCACCTCTCGCTGTACCATTTCCGAAGCTGAATTCATCACGGCCGTAGTCATCATATTGGTCACCATGAACATCTGCAACCATACAGAACAGAAAATTCCGCAAAATGTTCAGGCAAGCCGTGACATGAGTGCAGCAGAAGTAATTGAAAAGATAGCAGAGTAGAATAATGAGAAATATAAATCAGAGAGAAAAGACAACTATGAATCATTCAAATAAACAAGATATATTAAACAAAAAAACTACAGCCAACATAAAAAAATGAAGTTTTTTTAACACAGCAAAAAGAGTGCCAATATTCTTAATATGTATGTAACTATGTGGTCACAAGGAACTTATGCATGTGAATGATGTAAATAGCATAACAGATGAAATCAGAGGACAAGGACCAGAAATCTGGATTGAACCCAACAAAACCTGTCTGCTAAAAAACCGAGATAGATGCAACAACAACAGCCCATGATCCAAGTCTAAGAAGACAACCCCAACAAACCTGACCTTGACAGGACAAAAGCCCATGCCCCAGGCTTCCATACATAAAATCCAACCCTACCCACCCCATATACAATACAAACAAGTTCCCTAAATCCATGCCCATTAAAATTAATCAAACCTTTTTATCACCAAAATCTCATGTCCACAAATTTTAAAAAAAATTGTTAAATTAGCCCCATTTTTATTAAAAAAAATAAAAAAAAAATTGATAAATTAGCCCCATTTTTATACGGGTAAAGATGATCAAAGAGCTCATTATATGCACATTCCAGTCATGTAAGAAAAGCCAAAAAAAAGCTAAAACGCAAAAACAAAATGAAAATTGTGCATTTCGATCAAACCATCAAAAACCCATGTCCAATAAAATGCTAATATAGATAAAAGCCAAGAATTCAACCTTTGGGTCGGTCTGTGGCTCCATGCAGATGGTGCTCATTCGCATAGTCGCCACCTCCCCTGAACACATGAATCCCACCCTCCGACACCGGCGAGGCATTAGAGCTCCACACAAACATGTGCAAGTCCTTCCTCCTCCCGCCCGCCGCCCCGGCGGCCACCGGGGACAACCTGGTTCCCGCCCCCCTCTCCTCGTCGTACCCACCACCATTACCAACAGCGAAAGTGGACCCCCTGGGGCTCACGGGGCCCCGCCCATTAGCCACCATGGAGTAGAAGTCTGCATGGTTGAAGCTGGACCCCCGTGGGGTCGGGTTCCGTGACGACTGCAGCGAGTAGATCTCCGCGTTGGTCAGGTTTGACGGGCGCGGGGTGACGCCGGAGCTCAGCCCGCTCATCGGCCGCGTTGCTACCTCCGACCCACCTCCTCCACCGCGGGAGCTCGTGGACTTGCGGACGGTCACGTGCAGCTTTCCGTCGTCCCCCACCTCAGCGTCGGCCTGCAGAGGCTCGCGGCCGTCGAGGGAGACAACGTCCGAATCGACGCGAAAGGAGACGATGGACGCGGCGGCGTCGCCGGGGAACTGGTCGGCGAGGAGGAGGCGGGCACCGCGGAACTCGAAAAGGAAGAGGAGAAGGGTGTACCAGATGATGCACTGGAGGACGACGACCTGGACCATGAGGGTGCCGGAGGCGGTGCCGTACATACCCTTTAGCAAGGGGATGCCCATGACGAGGGTGTTGGGGAGGGTGGAGAGGGAGAAGAGGGTGACGGACCAGTCGAGGGAGCCGGCAGAGCTGAAGCGGGACCAGGCGGCTAGGAGGGCGAGGACAAGGAGCTTCTGGAGGGTGTCGGCGGAGAGAAAGCGGAGGTTCATGGTGTAGGGGTCGTTGGTGGAGATGAAGTGGAAGGATAGGAGGGGCACGGCGAAGAGGGCGACGAAGCGGTTGATGCCGGAGCACTGGTCCGGGCTGAAGATCTTCCACCACTTCACTGAGCCGTAGGCCAGGATCATGGCCACGTACAGCGGCACCACTGCTGTCAGGACGTGGTACAGATCGCTCCAAGTGATCATTTTTCGTCTATCTTCTTCACCAACAGCTACGGTTGGAAGTGTTGGATTGAACTCTCGGTTAAATAGAAGGTTAAACGGAGGGGTTACTAATGAATGCGTGGAAAAAAAAATGAAGTGAAGGGAAGAAGCGCCAGATGGAACTAGAGATTTCTGGTTTGTTGCTCCAGAGGAAGAAGAAGTGGATGTAATTGTGGAAGTGAAGTAGTATGAATAGAAGGACAAGAAGAAGAAGAGAGAAGAGAATGGAAGAGACAGCCAGAGATGGGTTCAGAGGGAAAGAAGAGGCATGAATCTGAAAAACAAAATGGAGGATTCTTTGAGCATTTAAAAATCCAAAATTCGAGTGACCCAAATTGCAGAATCCGGGTTCTGATGGACTGGAGTTGGGATTGGGTTCATATATAACACAAAAGCGAAACAGGTCAGGAACCTCTCTGCTACAGGGGAAGAATCTCTGCTATCTACAGTACAAAGAGAGTAACCAGCTGAGCACCAGCATAGCTGAAAAAAGGGATTATAAAGGGACGTCAGCCCATTGAGCTGCCATGGGAGGAAGGATTAATACTGAGATTTGTGGTTCCAACAATTGCAAAAGAGGACAGGCTGGGGACTGATCTGCTCCTCCACAAGGAACCTGCCGGCAACGGAGAAGTATTGCTACGAAAAGAAACTGTTGGCGGGGGAAAAGAGAAGGCGAGGCGAAATGGGTCTCCCCAAAAGAGGCTGCAGATGATAGATTTACAGCTGGGCTGAGGATTTTCCAGCGACTGCGGCCGGAATTTTGCAGAAAACCAGAGATGCAGAACAAGAAAGAACAAATGGATACAGAACGAAGACAAGTGAGAAGAAAGAAGACGTTTTAATGGCAGACAAGAAAAGCAGAGACGCTTTAAAGGCCCTTCTCACCTCTCTCTCTCTCTCTCTGTCCGTCTGTCTTCCTCTTTCTCTCTTCGAATGCTAAAAGACCACTGGAAGTAGTGCTCATACAGTATCCAGAGGGTGAACAGAGCTACTCTTCTGCTACTTCCCCAGGACTCCATTCTTCAGGGAAGATTTCAACAGTGTGAATCACAGCCGTCCATCTATGGGTCCCATGTGATCTGAGAGACAGATTTTGAATCTGGGTCGTTGTCAATAACTGGGTCCCATGAGGTGGACTTCTTCTGATTTGATGGCCCAGGTTAAATGGCGGGAAATCCGGTGGGCCGGGCCTGAGAGAGAAAGGACTGGTGAAAGTACCAACCATGGGCCCAACAACGACATAGGGGAATGATAATTTGATATGCACACTTGATCTAAGTATTACACTAGTTGAATATGTTGTAATTTATTGATGGCCTCTCTCTGGTCTGGGCTGAATGGAATGATGACACAGGCGCATGCCAGCAGCCTAAGGCAGCTTTGAGCAGAGGCATTTGGATTCTGTGTCTGATTCCCTTAATGATGTGGCCCATTGAAGTTTGTTATGAATGCATTATGAGGCAGAATTTTAGGGTTTTTGCTGTCTTTCAGGCAGGGAATGATAATAGGAAGGAGTTCCTTGTTTTGCTCAGTTTTTATTCTATAATGATTGCTCCTAGCTACTTACATATTAAAAACAAAGCTATTTATAACTTTCTTTGTTATAAAAAACTACCAACAGCTTGTGTAAATATAAAGTAAAACTGTAATGTGATTGCACTAATGCACCATGTACAATAATCTTCCTAATAAAAATTATTCAGTATTAAAAAATTGTAGAATTATTTATTGTTTTAATAACAACAACTTAAAATATAACTTGGCGAAAGAAGACCTAAACTAGTTTAGAAGAAAATAGGATGAAAATATTAAATTTAAATAACTCAAGGTCGGATATTTTTTTTGACAATGGTAAACATCAAGAAGGGCACGAATAAGCAGACACAAACTTTGTACCCAAAAAAAGTACTTAAAAAGAAACACATACCTAATTAGTGCTTATTTTTATAATCAAGCACTGGGTCAGAGCTGAGCCCTAAAACCAGGAACATGGGCCCCAGTACGAGGCAATTGTCGGGGGCATTTGGCTGCTGCTCACGCATGCCCTGAAACTCTCTCTCTTTCTTTCGTCTCTGCACTCAATTGAGCTTTTAATTGACTTCCGGGCATTTCATTGCAGGCAGCGCCGCTTCCAGCAGCAGCAGAGCTGCTTTACTGTCAAGTGAGTCCATCGTCAGTCCTGCTCACACTTAGCAGAAGCGCAGGGTTTGGACATCAAAACGGCAAGCCGATTTGCAGCTGACTTAACTCAAACATGGTGGTTGTGTGCAGCAAAGGTGCTGACTGCTGATACAATTTGAGATTGGGTCACAAATGTTCATATATCAGCGTCTTAAACCCGGATCGGCCGACCGGTAGAATTGGTCGAATCAGACATAATCAGCTTTCTTATTAGAAGCTGATATTTCTACTTATTTTTTTATACCAAAATTATTCTAATACTCTTTCTATTTTATATTAATAATTATATTTAAAAAATAATATTTTATATTTTATATTAATAATTATATTTAAAAAGTATAATTTCTATTAAATGGTAAAACTGACATTTAAGAGGAGAGAAAATAAGATTATGATACTATTTAAATTAATCAAATTAAACAAATCATATAAGGGAGATTTATTTTTTCAGTCTAATAAAAATTAAAGCAAAGTTTTAATATAGAAAAAATAGAGTAATAATATCAATTTTCTTCTTCTTTGATCCTTTTAGTTGTGTTTAAGGGTTGAACCGGGTTAGCTGTTCGGTTTACTTGGGAAAAATCAATTCGGTCACCGATCTGGTCAATTGTAGAAACATTGCACGAAGACAGTTTGCTTCATCTAAATTTGATAAGGTTAAAACGGACCCACCTTTGGAAGTGGGCTTAAATTTTATAAGACCTTAAATCATGTCATTTGTCACCAATCACTCCCTCCCTGCTTTCTTCACTGAGGTTATGAGACCCAATTACAAAACAGTTAATCAGTATTTACACTCTTAATATTAGATATTAACTAGTAATATAACATATATATATATATATATAGAATATAATGTTAACATCAGTTTAAATTTGTCTCAAATATCACATGTCATAGTATCGAAATCCAATGAAGAATGTTAAGTAGATAATTTAAATCCACTTGCCCCTTCAATAACATTAACTTATAAAAAATTATTTATTATTAAAATTTTAAGAAATTATAATGAAGAAAAAAAGTGCTAAATTGTTGATGTGGACACGTACAAAAGCCTTTGATATTCCAAGCCCAAATCACATTCAGTTTTTACAAATAAAGATATTTTAAAAAGAATGAAAATAGGAGGGAAATGAGTCGCAATTGATTTGCGGGATTTCACAAACAAAGAAAAACAACTCGATTGTGACGTGTGATGTGTGTGGTGTGGACAGACAGGGAATTGTCCGGCTACTGGGGACCGGATCCCACTCCGAATCCGCCCTTCCTCATGCGAATCCCAAATCCTTGGGATTTGTAAAATCCTGAAAAAAGCGGAAACAAAATCTCGAACAAGATTTTCAGTCTTCCGTCTTCTGACGGCCGTCTCACTCCCGTCACTTTCACCTTCGTCTGACCGGCGTTCAGGCGAAAGCGCACAATCCCGTTTGATCGCTTTTTTTTAGGTTTTTTCACGCATTGCTGTTTTTCAAGTACCCTCCTCCGTTTATGAATCATGAGGGTTTGGATTAAGAGTTAATTTTATTTTGCATGATCACTTTCTAATGTAATACTCCTCCGTTTTATATTAATAATTTCGTTTCTAATTTTTGTAATTTTAATTAAGCATTTCTTTTCCTCGTCTAAGAATAATAACTATGAAAGTAAGCTTGTATTTTTTGAAACTGAGGAGCGATGGGCGACACACGTATTTTTTGAAACGGAGGAGAGATGGGCGACACACGAGTACAAAGTAGCACGGGTAATTGCTACATGGACCCCCCTTGGCAACACATTTCCATAGGAGGCTCCTCATGTGAAGGAAAAGTAAAGCTAAGTGGTATGGCCCATCCCTCTCCCATGAACGCGCATAACACACAGTCATCCCACTGTTCTGCCTCATATTCTTGTGCACGGTGGCTTAGAATGTGCAGTCCTCCCACTGGTACTTGGCTGCAACGCTTATATATAGTGTGTAATATTATAGGCAATTCTCGTAATACATATATACCTAGTATATAATATTTCTACATGTGTGTGCGCCCTAGCATGTGTCACAGATAGTCCGCTTTATTACCTCGTGACACTTTCTCCCACTTGATTCTCGATGCCCTCGTCAACGGTATAACTCCAGGGGTCATGTTCTAGCTTCCAACCATAGCACAGAATTGTGAAGAAAGGTTAACTCTATTCTTGGGACACTTGAAATTTGCTTTGCTCACACTACACTTATATAATCCCATATATTATATGCTTTGGAAAAACCAACTTTCACCCATAAGCCCTAGACTCGGTTAAACTATTGTATGACAAAGTTTTTGCTCAATGTGCCTTGCCCATCGGCACAGGCGAAGTACTCTACAATTATGATTGCTTTGATAAAAAGGTGTGCCCAACTGCTCCACTTGAGTTGGCACTGCACATCAACCGGGAAAAGATATACTAAATGATGCTTAACTTCCTCTCTTGAAGTCGGCCCTGCACTTAAGACACTAGCAAGTTGCCTACACTTCGGAAGATTTCTGCCTACGCTTCGGCCACACCTTGCAACTCCCACTGATAAGTTGACACCGTGACGTCGGGCCTCAACACTCTTGTCTATTCTCATTTACGTCTCCCAATAATCGAATGTTGCCCCCACTTATAACAAAGGTTGTTATAGCAATACAACAACATCCTTCAAGTGTATCGTAACTTCTTGGTCTTCACCGCTCAAAGTCCTTGGCCACCCAATTCAGTAAAGTTTCCCCTCGCAATACATTCCAGAGGCCTACTCCACCCTAGGAGCAATAGCTTTGCTTAAGCTTCGCGTGACCGGTGTGATCACCAAGCTACTGCACCACACTCAATACAGCATACCATCAGGTTTTCTATCATGATCCCCTCCATAAGTCTTTGCCACAACATAGAAGCAGCAACTTTGCACATGCTTCGTGTAACTAACTTGGATATCAAACTCCTACACTACTCAGGATGCAATAATGCCAGCAATCTTCCTCTCCAGAGGTCTCTACCCCAGGCTAGGAACAACAGCTTGGCTCAAGCTTTGCATAGCCCACATGGTCACTAAACTCCTACACTGCTCAAGATGCAACAATCTCCTTGCGTATGTTGCCTATTGGTGGATGATGCCCACTGCTCCTCACTAGCTAGACCGATGCCTAAAACAAGCAATCCAAGATGGGTTCTACCTTGCCAACCAATGGCATATTGGGCCACCAGCAACCCATGTAATATCCCTAATTTTCCTAGGTTTCAAAATTAAATATGTGAAAAATATAGTATTTGACCCATTGACATTCTTAGTAGAATAACTCCCTCCCTAGATAAAATTTGTGGTTGAAACCTATGTAGTTAGAAAGTAGATAAAAAGAGCTTCAAAACATTACTAAGAATGCGCAAATCGGAGTTCGGATGAGGGAGATATGACTGTTCGAAGTTGAACATACTGTATAAGGCCCCCGTTGACCCGATTTAGATGTGTATTTGGCATGTTTAAGTCATCTTGTAGGCCCAGTTAATTAGAGTTCCAAAATTAATTTTTAGATGCCTAATTAGGATACCTAAGTGAGGAGGATTGACACAAATTCAAGGGGGTTTAGGAACCTAATCCCATACTTATAAAAGGGATGATTAGGGCACAATTAGGGGGTCTTTTGCCCTATGGGAGGACAGAATGGGGTGAACGGTGAAGCTCTGACGGCAGTGGATCAACGATAAACTAGTAATTAAGGTTGGATCACTATCTTCATCTTCAAGTCGAGATTGGTAGGAGTTTTGTTAAATAAATCTGAATGATCGTTACATGATTTTTGCAGTTTACAATTTATTTTATAATTTGTATGGACTATAGTTCCCACAGGAACAATAATTTCTGATTTCAGCAGTGAGTAAATCTACCAGTGTGACGCCCTGACCCAGGCCGGGGGTCCAAAATCGATAAAAACCAAACCCAGAACCAAGAACGGCACACTCTGAGTGCGAGAGTCTTCTCGTTCCTCTACACGCTACGGAACTTTAGCGCTCCGTTACGCGTAGGCAAGAACTAACCTAATTATATAACTAATTTGGACCAGGCCAACGTTGCATTGCCATTGGTTGCCTACGTACATATCGGATAACACCCATGATGTTACTCCGATACGATCGGATCCAGACATAGTTCTACCCACTGGCTACTACATATATCAAACCATACGAAAACACATATGTATACCTGAATATTTAATCGGGGTTATACGAAAATACGTAAAACACCGGCAACACATATCTCGCTCTATCATAGAAACGAGCACCACACGACCACCACAACATTCCTCACTCTATCCTAGAGCAAGACCATCACATTCACACGTCTCGCCCCATCACTGAGCCGAGAATGAACACACACTACACGTCTTGCTATATCACTTAGCCGAGACCACACACATCACACGTCTTGCTCTATCATAGAGTGAGACGGAACACAATCATAGGTCTCGCTCTATCACTGAGCCGAGACCGAACACACACACAACATGTCTCTCTCTAACCTAGAGCGAGACGGCACACATCATGGCATATAAGCAATGCATATCATAATATAAACACACGCACAACCCGTCTCTCTCTAAACCAGAGCGAGATGGCACATATCATGGCATATACGCATAACATATCATAATATAAACACGCGCACGACCCGTCTCTCTCTAACCCAGAGCGAGATGGCACACATCATGGCATATAAGCAACACATATCATAATATAAACACATACACAACCCGTCTCTCTCTAACCCAGAGCGAGACGGCACACGTCATGGCATAGAACACATCATAACTAGCACATGTCATTCTATAATTAAAATAGGAGATAAGAAACTCTTACTCCCCTGATGTCTCATGAGGTAGGGTATTTGGGACACTCGTTTCTGGGCGTCCTCCCCTTCAGATCTAGAGACAGCGGACAGAGCCTCCTCTAGCCTCCATATGTTCATCACCTTGCACCGAAAGACAACCCAACCCACTCTCCCCTTTCCCAGAGACTTCTCGTTTTCTGCACCCGTGGGCGACAAACAGAACCTCCCCTACCCGGGGTGTTTCTTCACACGTTGTGGCCCATCGGTGGAGAACGGAGCCTCCCCTATGTCGGGCCACTTCTCTTGATTTGGCCCGGTAACGGAGGACGGAGCCTCCTCTCTCACCAAGCCATCTCTCTCTCTCTTGGGGTAGGAGGTGGCGGAAAGAGCCTCCTCTTACCCCAGGTTGTTCCTCCCTTATAGGAGTGCCAACTCGAGGAATGGACCATGCCATTGCGTAGATCACCCTCGAATTAGCTAGGAACGCCTCAAGAACGGAAGAAAATAGACACCAAAATACGTCCAGAAACTCCTTCGGAAAATAGAATGGGATCCAAATTTATAGAGGAGAAGCCGAGGGCATACGAGACGCCTCCGGAGACACGCGCGCCTGCACGGTGCATGACACACTGGCTGCGCGCTGCACTCGCAGGGCATGGTCATGCCCCGCGTCACGCGGGGCTTGGCCCCGCGCCTCATGGGTGCGACGCACTGCTCCAGCGTGTTGCGCGGGAGCCAGCCCGCGATGCAGGCCCTGTCTTGAGTCCGCGTGGGATGACGCGCGGGTCACCTCACAGGCCCCCCGCCACGCGGCGCCGCACCGCTGATGCGGCTGCTGGTGTCAGCACTGACGCCAGCTAATTTGTCTTCTTATTAAAATAATATTTTTCTATATTATTTTAATCCAAAAATATCTAAACTTCAACATGCGATATCTTCTTACCCCGAAGTCAAAATCGCGCGTTCTATGTACCGATGGACTCGTATTAATGAGCTCTTTGATATACATGCATTTCATGCGCGCGTTCCCGTCCTCTCTCTTCAGAATCGCGGGAGCCAGCCCGCGACGCTCCATCGGTACATGCATTTCATGCGCGTCGTGTGGCGCGCGCATCCCCGAGCGTTTCATACGCTCTCGGCTCCTTCCCTATAAATTGGATTCCAGTTTCATTTTCCAGGGGTTTTCCGACTTGTTTGGAGTCCGTTTTCTTCCATTCTTGAAGCGTTCCTAACTAATTCGAGAGTGATCTACGCAATAACATGATCCATTCCTCGAGTTGGCGCTCCTATAAGGGAGGAACGACCCGGGGCAAGTGGAGGCTATGTCCGCCGCCCTCCTGCCCCGATACTGAGAGAGATGGCCCGGAGAGAAAGGAGGCTCCATCCTCCATTACCGGGCCAGATCAAGAGAAGTGGCCCGATGTAGGGGAGGCTTTGTTCTCCACTGAAGGGCCACGACATGTGAAGGACACCCGGAGTAGGGGAGGTTCTGTTCGCCACCCACGGGTGCAGAAAATGAGGTTTCTGGGAAAGGGGAGAGTTGGTCGGGTTATCTTTCGATGGAAAGGGAAGAACGTGCGGGGGCTAGAGGAGGCTCTGTCCGCTGTCTCCAGATTTGAGGGGGAGGACGCCCAGAAACGAGCTTCCTGAATACCGCTACCTCGTGTGACATCAGGGGAGTAAGGGTTTCTTACCTTCTATTTAATTATAGAATGACATGTGTCAGTTATGAGGTGTGTCATCTCGCTCTGGGTTAGAGAGAGACGGGCTGTGCATGTGTTATATTTTGATATGTGTTGCTTATATGCCATGATGTGTGCCATCTCGCTCTGGGTTAGAGAGAGATGGGTTGTGCATGTGTTTATATTATGATATGCTATGCCTTTATGCCATGATGTGTGCCGTCTCACTCTGGCTTAAAGAGAGATGGGTTATGCGTGTGTTTACATTATGATATGCTGCTTATATGTCGTGATGTGTGTTGTCTCGCTCTGGGTTAGAGAGAGACGTGTTGTGTGTGTGTTTGGTCTCGGCTAAGTGATAGAGAGAGACCTATGCTTGTGTTCCGTCTCACTCTATGATAGAGCAAGACGTGTGATGCGTGCGGTCTCGGCTATGTGATATAGCGAGATGTGTGATGTATGTGGTCTCGGCTCAGTGATGGAGCGAGACGTGTGAATGTGATGGTCTTGCTCTTGGATAGAGTGAGGAATGTTGTGATGGTCTTGCTCTAGGATAGAGTGAGAAATGTTGTGATGGTCTTGCTCTGGAGTAGAGTGAGGCATGTTGGGGTGGTTGTGTGGTGCTCATCTTTATAATAGAGTGAGATGTGTGTTGCCGGTGTTTTATCAGGTTTTTGTATTGGTTGTGTGGTGCTCGTCTCTATGATAGAGCGAGATGTGTGTTGTTGGTGTTTTACGGGTTTTCGTATAACTTCGATTAAATATTCAGGTATACGTATGTGTTTTCGTATGGTTTGATGTATGTAGTAGCCAGTAGGCAGAACTACGTCCGGATCCGATCGTATCGGAGTAACATCGTGGGTGTTATCCGATATGTACGTAGGCAAGCAACGACAATGCAACATTGGCCCGGTCCGAATTAGTTATATAATTAGGCCAGTTCTTGCCAATGCGCAACGGAGTGCTAAAGTTCCGTAGCATGTAGAGGAACGAGAAGACTCTCACACTCAGAGTGTGTTGCTCTTGGTTCTGGGTTCGGTTTTCATCGATTTCACGACCCCGGCCCGGGTCAGTTTTCGGGTTGGGGTGTCACAACACTTGCACACCGAATGGGTCATCTCTTTACCCATCTTCTTTTCTCTTTTCATCACTTGGACCATATAATATCCACTATGCCCAAGTTCCATAATCCACTGCTTATCGGCCCAGGAAGTTCCATTCCCAGGATCAATGGCTTTTTTTTCTCTTTGCACCAAGTTCAGCCTGAAACTGCCCACCAATGAGTCTCCTACTTCGTTAGTAAGAAGAACCCGACTAACCTTGGTGATACTCTTTGTCTACAAATGGGTTGTGCATCCATTCACAACACAGATGCCTACATATGATTCAATCTCAGCCCATCCTCACCTCAAGGATTCCCATATTTTCTTGGTATAGATAACTAGTTGCATACCCATCAACTTATTTCAATATGCTCTTCCACCCATAACATTGTCGGGTAGAAAGTTTACAAAGATTCACAAGGCTTCCTGTCGCTGATACATCTTATACCGCATCGGTGGCAAGAGCTTGCTGCCATTCACATCATTTTCAAGTTCCAACACACCTCAACGTAGCTTTGGTAACATTGTTGCACCAACGACCAAAGAACAAGAGCACTACTGCATGAGGCCCTTGTAAACATTGTGCCCTTGATTGCAAGTACCGCTTGCACAATCCAAACTAAGAGGGAACCCGATCGCCATCATCCATACACATCCATTTCAGCCCACATTTTCATCTGCTTGTATTTCGCATGGTAGTCCATCCGCCCCACATTGCCGAGGAAGAAGAATCTGGTCTTTAGCTCTTTCCATCTCTTTGTCCAAAGTTAAGTCTTGGTCGCCCAATAAGACGGAACCTTGGCTTTGATACCACTTGTCACGGAGGTGCCCTGGAAATGCCTACTGTGCGGCACTTGCAAGACCAAATAGCCAAGCAAGTAAGCCATTCTCATCAAGGTCATGGCATCTTGCCATTCTACCAAGCACTAGCCTGCAAAGCTATGCAACGAACCTGTCCCAAGGCGGATGTGCGAACATGCCGAAACATTTCCCAAGTGAGATAGTTAGAGGGGGACATCTCCTTGCAATGCACATATCCAACTTAGGTAACTCAGACATCTGAACATTCCATCTCAGCCAAATTCATGCAAGGGTCTTTGTTTCTAACACGGCTATAAGGCCGGACAACCGCCCGATAGGTTGGAAAGCTCCATCTCCCAGTGGATGGGGCTCCTGGTATGATAACACAACAAGCCTTTGTTGTCATCTGAGACAACTAATTGTAAGGCTAGACATCATACCAATAGCTTTAACATTTTTGCTCACCATGTTCCCCTCTATATAACATATGAGATTTTAGAGTGGCAGCCAAAGTGGTTGTATGGGCATGGTTCCTCTAAAATTTGCCAAAAGGCCCAAAATACTCTAAGGGACTCTCCAACATTATTTAGGGGGGAGGGGACATCTTAAAAATCTAAATATGTGCTAGCCAACCATGTGTCCCAACATAGCCAACTATGTGTGCACATTGTTGCATGCATTCTGGCAACGTTGCGCACACATGTTGCGCAACGTTGCAGGCCTTCTCTGCAACATCTGCATATATGGTGTGCAACACTATGGGCAATTCTTGCAATGCATACACACCTAGTATATAACACTTCCACACATGTGTGCGCCCCAGGACGTGCCACGGATAGTCCGCTTAGCTACCCCATGACAACCAACGGGTAGGACTGTGGGGGTGGTGGAGGCTACTGGTTATCCATGGAAGACCAATGTCTCTTCAGTGGAGAGTCTCTTTTTCTATCTCTTTTTGTTGGGGGTTGTGGTGTGGTGTGATGTAGCCGATAAGGTGAAGAATGAAGAATCTTGTTAGTCTCTAGTGCAACCAGGAAGAAAGAAGAATGCATGAAGGTGAGAGGATCTTGTTCTCCTCTTAAGGGCCATCGCCTTATCCAAAATAAACATGACCCAACCTGTAAGATCTCTGATCTTAAACTGGTTTTCGTTTCACTTTAATTATCAGTTATCGTGAGGTTAACACGTTTTCTGATTTATTCGGTGGCTTCAAAGATAGATGGTGTTTCTCATAGTTTTTATCAAAATTAACTTTACAGATATTGGTTTTAAGTAATTTTGAATCAATAGTAAATTTTTAAGATTTTTCTAAATTTTTACTATTTTTTTGAAAATTAGGGTTTTGGCAGGACCCCTGTGGGCCCCACCGTCAAAATTTTGGTTTTTAGACCAAATGAACCCAAACATCAACTTAAGCCCATACAAAAAATTTTAGAATTTTCTCAGATTTAATTAGTGCTCAAATTTGTGAAATACTCATTTTTAGCCCAAAATTCTACTTACACCCCATTAGTTTAATTAGTGCAACCCAAACCCTACTATAAAAGGCCAAACCTGAGTCATTCCCATTTTGGGAATAGGCTGAGAAAGGAGAGGTTAGACCTAATCCCCAATTAGGCCCGGATTAGAAGGTGTTTAAGGTAAGTCCCTTCTAATTAAGCACCAAATCCTAGCTTTTCTCTTAATCTCTTCTAGATCTACCATTTCCCCTTTGTTTTGATTCATTTTTAAACATCAAAACTACTGATTTACATCTTTACTTCAAACCCTAGCTCTAAAAATTCAATTTTTATGTTCAACAAGCCCTTGATCTAAGTTTTTGATTAGGGTTTTCTTTGTTAAATTGGTTTTAATAGAGTTTAATTCAAACTCTATGTCTTTGTAAGGTTTTCAAGAAGGGTGACTATTAAATCCAAGCCTAATCAAGGGATAAGGTAATGGACTTTCGATATTTTAGTCTTCCTATGGTAAAACTATTGATTTTGTGGTTTATTTTGAATGGAGTTACTTGATTTAGTGTTCTAATGACATGATTAGTAAATGGTAATCTTTAATCCCAATTTCATAGGGTTTTATCTTGTTATGATGTGGATTAGCATTCTGGAAGTTATGGTGGACTTTTAATGGCATTTAGGTTGTTAGATGGTGATTTTGAGTTTTATCAATGGAGTTTCGGTTTGAAAATGTGAAAGGAAGAAGAAGGTTGAATTTGCCTTGTTGGCGTTCGAACGGCCCTGAAGGGCGTTCAAACGGCAACACTACAGTTTTGATATTTTTCCTGTTTAGCCGATTGAACGGCCCTGCAGGGCATTCGAACGGCTACATTGCAGAAATTGCAAATTTTATGTATGTTGCTTATTTTGACATATCTACTCCAAAATATTATTTTATGTTTATGTGGAGTGTTTCGAGTTATAGTAAGCTACTGGAAGGGTATACCATTAATGTTTTGAAGTTGTGGTATATATATTTAGAGTTATGTGGAATGACTTATGGTTGGATATATGATGTTGGAATTGCCATCTTGAAGTTATGAGTAGTTAATTCTCTATGGTTAAGTATATTTTCAGTAGAGTTATAATATACTAATGGACTGATATGTCATGATAAGATGTGGTTAACTGATGTGTGAATGTTAGTGAATGTCATGGCCCAAGGATGAAGTGAATGATCTTATATGTGTTTAGCTTGTGGTTGAGCTTTGATTTGAGTTATAATTTCAATGATTCTTCTCCTATGATTTCCACTGGAATTCATGATTAGATGTTAATTCACATGTGTAGTGTGGTAGTGAGTTAATTTTTAAGCATGTTGATATGCATTAAGTGAAGTGCTTCTGCTAGGTACATACACGCACATGTGGAGTTTAATGATGATGTTGAAGCTTGATATTATAATTATGAATGATGCATTAGGGGCTAATGAGAGCACTTATCATGAATTAGGATTCATGTATGCCTTGCCTACGTATGTACCATGTTGCATGCATCATGAAAATGCATTTCCAATTGAGGCTTTATCGAGATTAATTAAATGTGATTGATTGGATGCAATGTGGTAAAATTATGTGCCAGATTAATCAGTCATGGCTTAATCGAAACTTGATTGGTCCGAAAGGACATATTTTGATTTGAATTCCTTCGTGGAATAGTGCACTCCCTGGGTTGAGTCTAGTTAAATAGAGTTATGTAGGGACAAGTTGTGTACTTGTCTTATGGATTGAGATTAATATGATTATCTGGACCCTGAGAATCCAGCTGGTTTGTCCGAGTGCACCGGCTTACCAAGTATTGTTGATTGGGACTTTAGTCTTGACAAGCAGGGTTGCCCGGGAGTTTAGACTTGATGGGCAGGAGTTGCTCGAAGGCGTTGGCCTTGAGGAGCAGGAGTTGCTCGAAGGCGTTGGCCTTGAAGAGCATGTCTATTTGATAAGTGTTTGTTAGAGGGCTCCGGCCTTGAAGAGCAGGTTTATTCTCCATGTGTATGGACTTGCATGTTGGACTAGTGTGTGTGTGACACTTATACGTGCATGATGAATGAGAATGTTGATGCATGATTGGATATATATGTTAGAGATACATTTTATGCAGGTTTATATGATGTTGATGTATGATCTAAAATGTATGTTAGAGATACATCTCATGCAGGTTGATGTGATGTGATGCATGGTTGGATATGTATGCTAGAAATACATTTCATGCAGGTCGATATGATGTGATGTATGATGGGATATGTATATTAGAGATACATTTCATGTAGGTGGATATGATGTAAATGACACTATGTGGTTTATACACTATATTGCAGGTTTTGGTGATGAGTATATATGATCAGAAAATGTTACATCTTGTAAATCTTTGATTTGAATGATTATATTGTTATGTTGTTGTGTTGCCGATGCTGATAGTATATTAGAAAAACCATTGCTGAGTTTGTTTAAACTCACCCCTCTTTATGGTGTTTTGCTTTGGGACTGTGTGGCGCGATACGTAGACGGACAAGATCTCCTCTTTGAGGAAAAGATCGGAGATGACTTAGATGTGATCGTGGAGACTCTTATGTGACTCATTTTCCTTAGTTTATGCTTTATGTTTAGAACCTTTATATATGGTTCTCTGTTAGATTTATGTTACTTCATACAGTTGTGTTGTCTAAGACCTATTTTAGAGCCAGTGTGGGCTTTGGTTGACTAAGTATGTAGGTTTGAGACTAATCGTTTATTTTGAGTAAAGCGACTCTCTTTCTTTTTATACTTATTTACTCTTGCTCAAAGGAATGTGCATACTCCGTAATTCTGTTAAGTCGCCCGTGGTTAGGGTTAAGTCTTCCGCTAAACCGTTTCTCAATTTCCCCTCGTCGCCCCACACGCTTGACCGGCCCTTAGACCGGGTTTAACTCGGGTTGGGCATCGCCGAAGCGTGACACAACCCATACAAAAATCAAGCAGGTTGATGAACCATTGGGGATTTTTTTGGCTGTGTAAGGAGGAGTTCTTCTATGAGGACATTGAGAGCCTAAAATATCTCTAGCTAGTTTACACCATGAGGAACTACTTGCTGGAGAAGAAGTATAGTTGTTCTTGATGAGGAACTACTTGCTAGAGAAGAACTATAGAAGAACAATAGATGCGTGGGAACTTCCAAATCATCACTGTTCGTTATTGAAAACTCCACCCAAAGGCCAAAAATATATAATGTTATATTTTATGGGTCAACTAGTGAGATACTACCTAAATTTTATACAATTTTAAATTAAAAAATTATTTATTATAAAAATAAAAAAATTAAAAATAAGAAAAAACTCATGACCCGATTTTTTTTATCTGGCTTAGGGCTAAGGCCAGGCCAAGGCCCGACCCCGGTTTTAATCCTAATCCCTCCAGCCTAACTTTTCTACGTTTCCATGCAGCAAAAAACAAAGAAACAGTCGTTAGATGATCACGATACATGAAAATGTCTTTGCATAACTTACAGTGTTAATAAATGAGACTTCAGTTCTAAAAAGATATTCGAACCATTTCAAATGAGTAGCTCTATTTAATTTTTAAAATAAATTAAAAATAATTTATTTTAAAAAACCAAATAAAGTCGTTATGTGAGATGGAAGGAGCATATTCCTTAGTTGATCCAATGAACAGCGTTCATTGGTTCCATGACCAACTCAGTAACCTTACATTTATTTGCAAATAAAATAGAATTGGTCGTTTACTACTAGTATTCATTTAGATATTGAACATACACAGCCAATCAAATTAGCCACCAATTGATAGAGGGCCACCATCTTAATACAAATTTTGTGGATTGCAAATTAGTAAATTACATCTGAAGTTGCTTAGCCTAGTTAATCAAAGCATAATCCGGTTGTCTTCCTCTTCCTCAGTCACGTCTATTCTAAACTATATCGATCTTGGATGGAAGTGGAGACATGGGCGTGGAAATCTTGGGGAATGTTGGGTGCTTGGCCCTCCCCAAGAAAAAGCAGGCTCAAGAAATCAATTTTGAAAGCAGAAACATGGCAAAAAAACATGCCCCATGTTTGCATGTCAGGGACAATCACACATGTAATCCCACCACGCTCTTAACATCTTTTTATCATATTCTTTGAGATAAGTATTTGCGTCATCCTCCAACTAAAGTTTTGCCTTTCTAACCTACAAACTGTCATGCCCCAATAAATGTTTTAATTCTTGAAATCATGTGATCAGGAATTATCAAATACAAGAGGCGACTGACATGTTCATGGCTTGATTAGGAAAGGGTTCATTTTCAATTGGAAGATTTTTTGGTCCTCTTGAAAGTATTCTTGAATATACATTTATAGGATTTGTCCACCGCTAGAATTGACGGTGCACACATGACAGGTCTAGTATATAACAAGTCTAGTCTAGTATGAAAGTGGTAAGAGAGAAACTTATCATCCTTTTTTACATTTGATGGCTTTTATAACTTTTACATCAGTTTGATCGCTTAGATGTATATAAAAACTAATTCTATAATATTATAAAGTTATTATAATAATAAATTGTCAAGATTTGGAAAAGTGTAATAAGCGCTAAGAAAAGGTCGAAAATGTGTAAATCCTGAGCAATTGTTGATGATTAAAATCCGTCTTTTCTGCTTCAACCCACACAACCCCTTTTTCTGCACAATTAAGGCCCATTTCGGTGGTCTGCCCTGTTCTGCGTATCGGACCACCGGTCTCGTAGTTGGTAATGGGCTTGGAGCACCAGCGAGCCTTGCCGGGCTTCCCTCTTAAATTCAAAAGTTCTGGAGTTTGAAGTTTGCTTCAGTTGCTGATTCATTTTCTGTTTGATTTGTTCTTTCAGCTTCAAATTTTACATTCCCCCTTTCAATTTGGTACTTACAACGGCGGATATCGGAGACGATGAATACCAGTGATGGACATGGGATGCCCGGCGTGAAAGTATAGAAGAGCGGCGTCAATGAGGCATATGTGAAGAACATAATTCCTGAGTTATTCGCTCAGAATGATCTGGTTCGCGGTACGAGGCCGATTTTGCCGGACTTGCACGAAGGCGCAAATGTTATTCCCCCTTTGTGCTTGATGTTGCTAATATTATTCTTTATATAACACATATTTTTGGGTTATTATGTAGATGTTTTAAGGTAGACCCACAATTTTGTAGAAAACAAGAAGAACTATGAAAAAATAAAGTTATCTTTGGTAAAAAAAAATAGAGACGAATCCAGCTTAGATTAAGAAGATAATGAAAAATTTCAGGAAGAGGAAGCATAAGCCATGATAATAAAGGATGCATGAGACAGTCATGTACCGTTGAGGTTCATTACAAAGCCTACATTTCTGCCTTAGTGCTGCCCATAGCCTTTTCTATTAGGCTAGTAATCTGGCCATTAATCCACTAGTAATTGTTTAGATTGCATAGTTATTAAGTGATAAATAAATTTATATTTATAAGGATTAGCTGTTTGATTAGATTAAATAGTTATGGATTAGATTTACTTGTTTTATAGGATTAGAGTTCTTATATATGGCATGTAAGAAACACTGACAAGCTAAGAGGCAGCTAGGGAAATAATTTTCAAATATTCCTTCCCTCCCGCATTAATAAGATCATTTAGTTTTTCAAAATAAACTTAGATTTACTTTTTTTTAGAGGACTAAGTAAGAATGCATGTGCATTGCATGTAATATATAAAAGTGAAAGTGGTGATAAATTGAAAGTGTGATGATTTAATATAGTTTTATGCACTATGAACATATAAAGTATATGTCGATCATTTGAAAATGTCTTGAATTTGTAAGATATGGAAATACAATACAATAGGAAAAAAGATATAAACTGTGTCATCATAATGCATGTGAATTGGAAGAACATGTCAATAGCCACTATTTGATGATTCACCTACAATAAGAAATAGAAAGAAAATGTAAGGTGTGTATGACGTAGACATGTATTTAAACAGAAATTTTACATTTACACTTGAATAATATGTTTACAGTACTAACCATCTTTACTTTTAGAAAGTCTAATAAGACTTAATTGACCACTTTGCAGTATTTTTAATGTGAATATGAATTTTTTTCCAAAGGAATCCATTCAAAATGCTTGTGTTGGCTGAGTCATTTGAGTGCTACATCAAAGAAAAACAAAAGACTTAGGCAACCAAAGTTATTAGAATAACATCGGAGATATTATCCTTAGGCAACCAAAGTTATAACAATGTTGGCCTAATCTAATCAATAATAAATTATTATTTTATTTGTCAGTACATGGTGAAGCACTGAAACTCTGTAGTGTGTAAAAGAATGATACAACTCTCGTACACAAAAGATGCTCCTAAAAGAAAAAATGAAGGAAAATTTTTATTTTAATATTTCTAGACCAACGGGTCTGGCTTGGCCGTTGCGTTTAAGGCCCGGATGTTACAAACTTACTAGTGATTAGACAAGGATGATCATAAATTCCCTTTTCGTTTCAAACACCTTTTCTTGATATAAAAATCAATAGGTCTCTTTCTAAAACAAGTTTTAAACCATTTGGATTAGACATTGAACTAAATATAGTCCAAAATCACCATTAAAGCACCTTCATGCAAGGCATAACTTAAGGAAAAACATAAACATGAGTTCATGATCAACAAGAACTTAAAAGAAAATTAGACATTTGTATACTTTTCTTGAAAATTCAAGAGTAGATTACAATCCAACCTCAAAGATGTGAACTTTTTCCTCTTTGATGCACACTCCTCCCAAGAGATCTTTGTATGCTATTCCACCGGTTCTTAGACTCTCCTTGGACTTTTATTTCCCCCAAATTTTAAATTTTACTCCCTTTAATTTGTACTGAATTTTTTTTTTAAATGTATTTGACAATTGGCCCAGTTACAAAAATAGGCAAAGAGATGTGATTTTGTAGAAGTGGACCTGGGCACGTGCATTTGGGCCACATGTGTGCAAAGAACGGCAAAAAAGCCCTTAGTGCACATGAAAAGGATCAGGGAAGCACTATGCATGAAATTTGTTTCCCTCCTTCACTCTCGCCCATAACAGTTCCCGCCTTCTCCAAACACTGGTTATCTCTCCTCCCATTGCCCTCTTCCCTCCCGTTGCCCGTGTGCCCTCTCTCCTGGAGCCCTCTTCCCTTCCTCGGCCTCAACCCTAACGACCTCTCCCCAGTGGATCAACATTTCCCCCGGATGCGGCTCCCCTCTAGCACACTCTCTCCCCACTCCCGGCCTCATTCTCAAGTGGAGGCCTCTCATCAACGACATATAGAAATGACAAGGTAAGATCCTACTTCGTGAGTTAATTGAAGAATTGAAAATAGGGTTTTAGTGTTGTCACTACAACAAAAATGTCTTTTTGCAACACACAAATTTGTTGCAAAAAGATACTTATTTGTTGCAAAAAAAAATTTGCAACAAAAAAAATTTGTTGCAAAATTGTTGCATAAGCGTGTGCCAAAAAGTAATTTGCCACAAATCTCATTTGTCGAAAATAGAAACCTTTTGCGACAATATTTTTTGTCACAAAAACTAGATAATATATTGCAAAAACTACTAGTATGTTGCAAAAAATATAATGTATGCATAGAAAAAAGGGAAATTTATTAAAATAATAATTAAAAATAATAATTACCAAAATATACCACTTTGGGAAATATTTCCCAAAGTGGTGTTCGTTTTTGCCACGCTGGTGCCAGCATGGCTTTTTTTTTATATTTTTTAAGTTGATTTCGTCGTTTAGAACGACGAAATTGGCTTGAATACGAAACCTTATATTACTTGACCCGGTTTCGTCGTTTAGAACGACGAAATCAACTTAAGCTGATTTCGTCATTCTGAACGACAAAACTACCACACTTCTATTATTTCGGGCTTGGTCGTGGGAGGACACTGATTTCGTCGTTCTAAACGACGAAATCAACTTAAATTTTTTTAAAATTACTATTTAAAACTAATTTTATCACCTGTCCCTGTTCATTCATTCAAAACACAGAACACAAAACACAAATAAATATGCACGACTTCATTCATTCCACCCATAACAAATATCACCATAACAAATATCACTATCATGAATATCACCATAACAAATATAAGTAAAGTACATCATATACGAGTAACAAATATAATACATCACAAGTAATATCATAATCCCCTACGTCCTCGTCCTCGCCCTTGCCCTCGTCCTCGACGGGGGTGTATGAGCTCCTCATGATCTACCTCTGGCTGTGGCTCTAACTCTGGCTCCAACTGGGGCTCGGGCTCCAACTGCGACTCCATGTCAGGCTCCTGCTCGGGCTCCTGCTCAACATAAGTAATAGATGGTACAATACGAGCTGGCCAATGTCGTCTATAATATAAAATTGGATCTGGCTGAGTGACATGTGTAGTATTTGGAAATGATGAACCTGGAGCAGAGCTATATGCTGCTGATGATGATGGAATATCAGGGCATGAAGAGTGCATCGGCTGCGTCTGAGCGGCCTCGTCGACAGGATAATCTCGATGAACATCCGTGATCACCGAATGAAGTAGTGGCAAGCTACGAAGGACATCATTAGACGATCTAATCACCGACTCACATGCTGCTGCTAAGTCCTCGCGCGAAATACACGTGACAAGTGCATCACTCAAATACGCATTAGTATGTTGAAGCTGACGAAGCTATAAAAAAATAAATTAAATATTAGATAAATAATTAAAACAAAATAAAAAAATAATATATGCCTTAATTAACAAAGTTGTACTTACTAGAGCTCTCTCAGATGCTCCCCTAGGCTGATATGCTATCTCCTCTACATCATCGCGCGGTAAAATATATCGCCGTGTAATCCTAAAAAAGTTGAATTCATTTATAAATATATATTTCACCTCTGATTAGATGGTCCAGCATCGGTATGACCAACATACGTGTAGGGGTAATGAAGGCCCATCGAACTTTGAGTTTCATACCATGCACCGCCTTGAGACATTTGAACGCTAAATGGCTCGTGTGCATGCGTCGTAGACCTTCCATATTACACACAAAATCTCAAAATTTAGCTAAACGTATTTTCATTAAATGATAATAAGATTGAAAATGTATTCACAACTAAATCAACCTTTACCTCCAAGTAGGTCCACTTCCATCGTAAATAGGGGCAGACGACCTATGACATTCATTTGAAGCTACTGTCATAGATAAATTTCCCTTTTCTTCGTCGTCCACCAGCACTTGCATATGACTTTCATTGTTCACATTTCTATCCGAGCTCCTTTGTGAGCTTCTATGGGAGCTCCTATGTGAACTACTTCGCCTTTCATTAGTCACTCGGGCCTCTTTTTCGAGAAATAACTTGAAAGAAATTATGTGACGCGAGTAGTGAAACATAAAAGCCATTGATGAATCATCATTTATGTTCATTAGTATCATTCTTGATCCATAGGATGGAAGATTACATTTGATAGTAATTTTCCATCTTCTTCGATCTAACCCAACCTTACTTGCTACGTGCATCTCAAATTCATCAAATGTAGACGGTTTCTTCATTAATAATCCTTCTATGCATCCGTCGTAGTTAATGAAAAAACTAACCATTTCTTCTGCCATTTTTATTCAATTAATTCATAAATAATAAATTAAATTAATATTAGATTAAGCAAACTAATACTAATATCTACCCTAACAAATATATTTTCAAAATATATATGCATAGAAACTAATAACTTTACTAAGTATATAAGCATATCATTAATACTTTATATTAATGAGTAAATTTTCTAATTAATAAAATTACACAATTGATGCAATAACGCATACAATGTCACAAATCATATAAAAACATGTTCAAAAACTCAAATCCTCCTTATTTTCCAAAATTTGAGAGACTTGCCATCTTAAAAAACAAAAACTCATTAATTAAAAATCCATCTCAATTTAATAATCTTAAACAAAAAAACACACAAAATGACTTAGAACAATACTTCTAAAATTAGGGCTAAATGATAGGATAATCAAAACTTCAAATTTTTTCAATGTAATATACAAAAGCTATATTTCTTCAATGTAACATACAAAAGATATATTACAACGATTGAAAAACAGGTAAATAAAAAAAAATAGAAAAATACGTACCAAAAAAATGAAACGGGAGCGGCTCAACGTGGGCAGCGGCGGGCTAGACCAAGGCGGCGGCGGCAGACTGAAGTCGGCGGTGGCGGAATGAGGTCGGCGACGGCAGCGAGATTGGCAGCGTCCGGACGTCGGCAGAAGCGGCGGAGCGAAAACAACACACTGGAACGTGACGGGAGGCGGAGCGGAGTCGCGGATATAACGACGATGATTTCGTCATTCAGAACGACGAAATCAACTTAAGTTGATTTCGTCGTTTAGAACGACGAAATCAGTGTCCTCCCACGACCGAGCCCAAAATAATAGAAGTGTGGTAGTTTCGTCATTCAGAACGACGAAACCGGGTTAAGTAATATAAGGTTTCGTTGTTTAGAACAACGAAATCATATTCAAGCCAATTTCGTAGTTCTAAACAACGAAATCAACTTAAAAAATATTAAAAAAAAGCCACGCTATGCTACCGCTATCAAGGCCCGTGGCAAAAATGAACACCACTTTGAATTATTTTTTTAATTATTATTTTAATAAATTTCCCTAGAAAAAATTCTTTTTTTGCAACAATATTCATTTGTCGTAAATAAAAATAATTATTTTAAATATTTTTTAATAATTATTTTAATTTTGCTACAATAAATTTTTTTCGCAAATGAAAATTATTTTTAAAAAAATATTTAAATAATTTTTTTTTGCAACAATAATAGTTCGTCTCAAATGATATACATTAGAAACAAAAAAATTCATTGCTAAATCATATTATTTTGTTGCAAAAATGATTATTAAAAAAATATAAATTTATTTTTGCAACAAAAAATATTGTTAAAAATTTTAAAAAATCAAAATTTATAATTTTATATTCCCAACAAAATAGATTTGTGGCAAAAAAAAATTTAAATTATACATGTTGTATTTGCAACAAAAATTAATCATCCCAAAAGGACAAAATATATTTGCCACAAACAATTTTTGTTACAATATATAATTCTATTAAATGGTATCATGTAATTGCAACAAATAATTTTGTCTCAAAAGTGTATAGATGACTATTTGGGACAAACAAATTTAGTGGCAAAAATAAATCCTAAGATAGTTCGGTGTATCATGGGCCACTCTCTCTTTACTTCATATTCTGCTCAATCAGTTGTCAACAAAATTGCTTAAGATTGCTTTGTGTTTGGCTTATTTACTTCACGACCTTAACAAATTTCTATGGTCATTGATCTTGAAACGACATTTCTAGATGCAAGATCTTTAGTGGTAAAGGCATATTGTTCCATAAATCTTTCACCTTCACTATTTCTAAGAATACCTCCTTCACCCCGAGACCCTATGTAAAATAAATAGCAAAGATGCAAATTTCACAAAACAAGTGACCAAGCATCAAATTGCCAAAAGATAAATCAGTCGGCACAAGACATTATGGATAACTCATCAAGCCGCAAACCTAACCTTGAGAAAAAAACTCAAAGATGTAGATAGATAGTCGAATTGAGCATCTTTATTTCAACTAAAGATTCAAAAATTACAACTAACTCATCAAGCCACAAACCTGATGTATAAAACTGATGAGTAATTTTGGAGAGCAAATGTGAAAGAGTAGGCTTTATTATCAGTATTCCTAACTTGAGGAGTCAAAGTTAGTTTACTAGCACTCTAAGAAAATATGAAGTCGCAACTCAAAGCTGCCAGAATTAAAGTAGAAAATATTGTAATTTTCTCATTTATTTTGTTGTGCATAACAATAGAAGGATTAAACAAAAAAGACAAAAAACATAAAAGAGAACCAGTGAGGCCATGATTTGAGATCATCATGTGGGTTTCAATATAAGATCCACTAATGACTGACTCTTATGAGATCCATTGATGACCGACATTGGCATTACTATACGCTAATGTGTGTTACAATAATAATAATAATAATAACAATAATAATAATAAAGGTAATAATGAAAGAAAATGATAAGGTAGCAAAATTCAAAACTGTTTAGCAAAGACCTGCAAGGTCTACTTTAAAACTGTTTAGCAAAGACTTGTTCGCAGTATGAAGCTGGTCTTCTCTATTTGCAAGAATGAAAAGTGATGATAAAAAAGAATAATAACTTGTTAGAGTTGTGTTTTAATGAATAGAGAAGCATTATCCTAGAGAGATTTCTCCAAATCGGACCATAATGAACAGGCATGTTGCATCAACTCATGTTTTGTTTCATAAACAAATGATCATGTCAGATCTAACCAAAGAACAAGCATAAATGTAGTAAAAACATAACAAATATGAGGGAATAACACTTCATAATTACTGGCTTGCTTCTACTCCATAAATATAAAATCCTTGCTCTTTCAAATCATATTCAGACTTCTTTACATTTTGATTGGCAACATCCAATAACTTATTGGTTTTAACCAAAATTTCCTGCATTTCAGAGAACAAACCAACAAAAATGAATCAGTTGTTTCATGAACAGGATACTGTAGTCATTTAAAACTATAAAATTTCTTACCTGAGTTAATTCCAACGTACTACTTAAATCCGCTTGTTTTATGACGTAGAATTATTGAGGTGCTCATATGAGTATCCCCCCTTGCCCATTGCAGCCCATTTATGAGGCACTCACTGCAGTTTTATGAGTTGACATCAAAGGTTTTGAAAAACATATCAATTCTTTCTGCCAATAGAAGTGACTGGACAATAAATTTGTTATATCCAGCAAAGAGCTTTTCTTCTTCAGACTTCGATTGTTTCTAGAACAGAAAATATGTTATGAAAGAAAAAAACATGGGTCACTCTAGCAATCAAGCACCTAAAAGAAGTATTACATTCCTCGTACTCCTTTTGGAAATCACCAATGCTGATGAATTGGACTTCGTGTGCTTCATTCACATGATCCTGGAGCTTTTGTGCCTCTTTGCCAAGATTCTCAAGAATGTAGCTTGATACATCATTTATATGTGTCTTATGAGCATCAAATCTCTACAATGAGACTAACTTTCAGCATTGAATAAACTAGAAAGGAAACATAGAAATTAAGAGCACGGGACTTCTATGACCACAAACATGTTTATTATAAAGTTATCAACAAAGACACATATAATGCAGTAAATTGAACTAAATTATAAATAAGGGGCAGGTTAACACAGAAATTAGGACAGGAATCCTCTGACCACAAACATCTTCATTATAAGGTAATCTATGAAGACACAGATATGGCAACAAATCAACCCAAACTTGGTAAAAACACAAACAAATTTTTTTTAAGGGGGGGGAAGTTGCAAACTCAGAGATTTAATAAAATTGAAAGAAAAATACACTCTTAATACGAGCTTGGGTTCCTCTGAGCACGCTATTCTCTAAGACCCTGCAATTGATATGCCAATCAGAGAAATTAATACGCCAGATCAAGGTGTATAGACTGAACAGTTGCTCTGAGGGACAAACAGAAAAAGAAACACAATATATTTTAGACAAAAAATGATCTAAAAACAAGAATCTACTTAACTAGGATCCCATGACAATCAATAAAAAAGGATCTGGCATATGATGCACAGATTAGACAAAAAGCACGTCAGAACAATAACATAATAAATAACTCACAGAGCAGGCAAGTGTGATAGCACGTATAAAACTAATTAAATGACCACCAACTATTCTAATGGCAAAAACAAATAAACAACAGAAGCCAGCAGAGATAAATGCAAGGAATTTACTCCTATGATCAATTGAACACAGTTTGTATGTTTCCCTAATTGCCTCTCTCCTCTTTGCCCTTAATTCTCCCCTTTCACTCTAATCTTCACCCCTTTCATCCAAATTTGCTTGCATGCTTTCCCCTCATTCCCTAATCCCTTGTAATCCTCAGAAGTTACATTAATACAATTCTTGTGAGCCCTAGGGAAGCAGTGTCCTATGTTGTCCCAGGGGAGTGTTAATATTGTTAATGTAACCAGTTAGTCCCTTTCCTAACATATATAAATTTTAGGTGAAGTGGTAAATTAATGATAACCAGTTAGTTCCTTTCCTAACATATATAGATTTTAGGTGAAGTGGTAAATTAATGATGGGTTTGATAGCTGAAATGAGATATAATTCAGATATAATCGATTAAACTAAGGGTCCATTTATTTAGCTTAATTAGGACCTGATTAAGCATTTGATAAGTTAGTTAAAAGTCAATTTATAAGCGTGTTTGTTTTAAACTTATTTTTTAGTTGATTAAGTTTGAAAATTAAGCTCACATTATTAGAAAATAAGATAGGTTTGAGGGGCTGATTTGGCTGAAAATAGATCGCGAACCCAACTCGCCGAGACCCTCCTCGAAGCCCTTTCCATGTTGTTGCCTGCTTTCCATTTCGGCGCCTTCGACTCTCCTGCCTGCTTCGTCTCGAATTCACCTGCTCTTCATTTCCCACGAAGAAACAAAAGAGGCAAAGACGATGGAACCTTCTCGGGTCATTTCCCACCACCCCCACGAACACTAGAAAGATAACTCATAGCAGTTTTCTATCGCTGATTTGTCATTTTTTTCTAGAACAAAGGTTTGTTGTTTAATTCTATTTCAGGTGAATTTGTGAATACTCTCCGTTGTGATGAATTTGAGAGAAAAGAGGTGTGCTTGGAGGGGTTGAAGTCGTACGCTCCAGCAGGTTCGCGCCTACAAAACCCGCGCCTACAAAACCTCCAGGAGCTCGTCTACAAGCAGGGCTAGGCCGACATCACCAAGGCCACCGTTTCCATCGTCTTCGATAACACTTACCGCTCCAGCAGCCCACTCAGCTATGAGGACTGCTGTGAAATCCCCGTCACCCGACAGGTTGTGTACATATGTTTAAAATTCAAATTTATGGTCTGCTATTGTTCCGGCTTTCCTTTTTTGTTTTGATCTTCATTTTTTTGTATAATTACCGAGTTCCAACAATTTTTTTTTTTGAGTAAATGGAAATTGTGATTGCTTCATCATCACCACATCCCTATGTATTGGGTAAAATGTTGCTTTATAATCTCCCTCAATCAATGTCTAATGCATAATTAAACAAGTGATGTACCCATTTCGTTATTCTTTTTGTTGTTAGAAGCTTACATAAATCAGCAGCCATCTTTCCAAAATTGTAATTTGGAACATCAGATTCTGTTGTTATGAAATTTTACCTTTGTTTTCTACCTCTGTTTCTTCAATTTGTTTCATCTGGGTGTCGTATTTAAGTGATAGTTGTACTTTTTACCTATTTTTCATTCCGGCAGCTGTTCAGAGATCGGCCCTGAACAGTATATGGAAGATGAACACATTTGAGATGATTCGAGCATAAAAGCCTGTCATGGCTCCAAAAGCAGCTCTTCCAGATGAGCCACGAAAGAGAACAATTGAAAATTTGGACACATCACCAATGAAGCATTGTACTCTAAAAATAAAGCAATGGGTAATGGTATTCAAATTGCTTTGATAATTTAAGTCTGTTGTCTAATGTTTTTTTCGTGAACATGGTAGCTTTTACATTTTTAGCTTAAGATAATAAAATATTTAAAATCCTTTATATTAAATAAACTGTGTTGGTATCATCAATTTTACCTCTTTCAAACATGTTTTGAAGACCTTAAACATGGTAACCAATGAAGTTTTCTGAAGGTCAGATGATATTGATCTAGGAGTGATAATGAGCTAAGCCGGCTCACGAGCTGATCTGGTTTGACTTGGCTCAGCTCAGCTTGCAGCTAGAAATTGAGCCTTTGAGCATTATGCTCAGCTTGGCTTGAGAATTTTGCGGCTCACATTAAATTTAGGGTATACATATTTAGTAAGTGTTTTATATTATGTTTTTTGCAGTGTGAAGAATTTTATAATTTAATGTGTTTCTTAAAAATAATTAAAGCTTTAATCACTAAAACTTTGTGTCCTTTGTTTAAAAACAGGAAGCAAATATAAAAAACATAACTTGGCTTGGCAGGATGGGAGCTTGAGCCAGCTTAACTTAGTTTGAAAACTTATTGATCACAAGCTTAGTTTGTGAGAAGCTTGACTTGTCTCAGCTCCTTAGCACCTGTACTTGTTCCCAGGATGACATTACCTTGTCTTTCTTTTCTTTTGAGATTTCTATTTGCTATTTGTCTCCTGTTGGTGTGGTTAATATAAATAGGTAGTCCTTGCCGCAATGGCTTGAGCTTATAGGATATGTGGTTGACTGACACAGTATTAGAGCAGTGCACTCTCATGTATTAGCACCCTGTATATGTATGTTCAAGTGCAATGCTTAGTGTTGCTTGCATGTGTGGGGTGGTGTTGCTGTGGTTACCAGAAATAGCCTCTTCCCTAATGCTTAAGCTTTTAGTATAAGTGGTTAACTAACATGTCCATGTTTCATATTTTGGCCTGGTGTGCTTGGTTATGTGACAGATGATAACATCAATAAGTCTTCAATGAAAAGTGCTGTCAAAGATCCATCCCCAACCAATCAGAAGTGCCAAACTAGTGCTCATGATTCATTGGCGTGGACAGAAAAATACAAGCCAAAGGTTCCTAATGATATTGTAGGCAACCAGTCAATTGTATGTATCCTAATTTATACATGCTTTGGTGCTACATGTACGTAATTTATGTATGTATCAATATATGTATTTATGCATATATCAAAATAGAAATAATCTGTTCATTAGGATTGTCAAATAACTCGTGTTACAGGTTAAGCAGCTCCATGATTGGTTGTCTCACTGGAATGAACAATTTCTCCATACTGGTCAGAAGGGAAAAAGAAATAAACAAACTGACAGTAGATTTATAAAGGCTGTTCTGATGAGTGGTTCACCTGGTATTGGGAAGACTACTTCAGCAAAGTTGGCTAGCCAAATGCTAGATTTCCAGACAGTTGAGGTGTTAGTTCTTACTTTTGATTCACATATTTATAACAGAAAGGTTATCCCATTTTATGGGTTGTTTCAAATTTTGATGGCACCATACCATTTCTTGCAGGTAAATGCTAGTGATAGCCATGGCAAGGCTGACACAAAAATTGTGAAAGGTGTTGGTGGAAGTACTTCTAATTCTATAAAGGAACTTGTCAGCAATGAAGCACTAAGCAGTAACTTGAATTGGTCAGTATTGTTTTCTTTTTATTTTTTGATAATTTCTGTGAAATTTTACAATGGTTAAGTTTGTGTATCAGCTGTGTGCTATAGTACTATTGTTGCTTGAACTGTTTACGTCAAAGCACCCAAAGACCGTTTTAATAATGGATGAGGTTGATGGTATGTCTGCTGGTGACCGAGGTGGCGTTGCAGATCTTATTGCGAGCATAAAGATATCAAAAATTCCTATCTTTTGTATCTGTAATGACCGCTACAGTCAGAAACTTAAAAGCGTTGTAAACTATTGCTTGCCTTTGACTTTTAGGAAACCAACAAAACAACAGGTATGCTTTTCTATTTCTTTTTTACATATATAACTTTAACAATTTTTTATAAAAAATTCAGATAATCTAAATCCAGAGATAATCAATCTTTTTTTGTATTTTTTTGGCAAATGGCAAAAAGACTCATGCAAGTTGCAAAAGCTGAAAGACTGGATACAAACCCATTAGGACCAGAACAGATTGGTGGCAAAGTAAATAGAACATATGCTCAGTACATGGCCCAACAGTGACAACGGAGAGTAATTAGAAAGTTTACAAAATATATGTGCTGACAGCATTATATATTTTCAGCTACTTTAGCTTAAGATTCAGTTAATTCAGTTTCAGATTCAATTAATTCAACTCTGGATTCAGCTAAATTAGATAATGAACTTTTCAGCTAATTAAGACAATTTTTCATATTAAGGGTCCATTTGTTTCGGCTGAATCTTAATCTAAAAAGTTATCTTAATTAGCTAAAAAGTTGATTATCTGATTTAACTAAATCTGAAGCTGAATTAGCTAAATCTGAAATTGAATCTGGAGCTGAATTAGCTGAATAATCTCATTATCATCGATCAGGTGAATGATTTGGTAAGAAAATTTTAGATTTGGTGTGATTAAATGCGTAATTGATGTATTGGAAGATAAATGAGCATTTTCATAGTACGTATGTAAATTGTTCGTGTGAAATGCTATAATATACATGCTAAGAAAGAATTTTCATAATACAAACTAATTGGTTAATTTGAGTTTGTAAGCTAAGTTTGATTTAAATCTTGATTATTTTCAGTCAGGTTGGGTATGTTTACCTTAAGGTGGGATTTGAATATGCAACTTTATGTGTAAGATCCCTGAACTTGAACTGATTTATTTTATAATTCAAAATTAAAGTAGTTAACAAAGGTTCTAACTAAAATATTCTTCACATTTCAAGTTTTTAAGTTAATTTAAGTCATTTGGAATTTTTATGAAATTTTTAGAATTTTTATTATTTTTCTTAAAAATTAGGGTTGACGGGACTACCAGTGGGCCCCACGAGTAAAATTAGAATTTTTAGCCCTAATTGTACATAACATGGGTAATTATTTCAAAATATTTTGACATTAATTGGGTTTCAAATAAGCATATTTTACTATTTTTAGTATAAAATCATATTTACACCCCAATAATTACTTAGGTCTACCCAATTGGGAAAAGGCTGAGACCTAAAACTTAAGAGCCTAGTCCTCATTTTTCTAAATGAGAAAGGAGATTAAAATATAATTTTGCCTAATATTTCATTAATCCATTAGGATTTTGCTTAAATCTTTCAGATCTTTTCCTTTCCTTTGATTCAATCTCGATTTTCACTCAAAACTATTAATTTGGGTTTTATTTCAAAACATAATATTTAAAATTTTATTTTTGGGTCTCTTGAACCCTAGATCTACTTGTTCTTGAAGGTTTTAGGTGTTTAAAATCAAATTTGAGAAGTATTAATAAAAATTATTTTTTTGGGTAGGTTTTGAAAGAGATTAAGGAGTCATTTCAAATCAAGAATTTGTTGGAGGGTAAGGGTTATATTGTTGTGATTTAGATTTAAGTTTTGATGTGGTTTTGAAATGGGTTCTATGACTATGAGCATTAATAGTGATTTGAGAAATGTTTAATTTTTAATGAAATTTCTTAGGGTTTATGGTTAGTAATGGCTAGATTTGATGTTCGGGCAGCATGGATTGGATTATAATGAAGTTTGGGGCTGTTATTTGATGATTTATAAAGTGTATGTGAAGTTTCGATTTTGAATTCGAAGTGGGGAAGACGAACGTGAAACTGTCGTTATAGTGATCGAACGGCCCTACAGGCCGATCGAACGATAGTACTGCAGTTTGGCCATTTTATTCTTTTTGCTTATTTCGATGTATTTTCTCTTCGATACCATTTTCTATATTCATGTTGAGTAATTTGAGCTAAAATGAGCTAATAGAATGGTATATTATTGATGTTTAGAAATTATAAAGAATACGTAAAGTTTATATAAAATTGCATGTGGTTGGCTATACATGTTAGAATTGTTATAGCATATAGAATCTATGATTCTTTATATTTTAAACATGATTCCAGCAAGATTATAGCATGAGATGAACTGATATGTCTTTATATAAGGTGATTAAATTATGAGTGATTGATGATGTCATGCTAGATTCAAGTGTAGTGTGAATATGCTTGCATAGGTTTGAGGTTACACTTAGTTTGATTAATGATTTTTGATTGTTTTCACTTATGATTTCAGTTAAGGACCATGATTAGATGTTAAAGAGCATGTGTGGTATGATGATGAGTTATTTATAATGCATATTATTATGCTTAGAGTTGAATGTCTATGCCATGTACGCACACATGTGAGGGATGATCATGATGATGTTGGGTATCAATGATATGAATAATGCATGAGGGGCTGGTAAGAGTATTTATCATGAATTAGGATTCATGTATGTTTTGGTCATGTATGTACCATGTTCCATGCATAATGAAACGAATTTTCGATTTATACTTTATCTAAATTGGTTGTGTTTTGATCGATTGGACACAATGACGTGAGATTGCATGCCAGATTAATCGATTGTTGGCTTATCGAAAATTGGTTAGTCCGAAAGGACATGATTTTGATTTAAGTTCCTATGTGGAACATGGATACTCCTCGGGATGAGTTGATCTGAATTAAGTTGAGTTGAATGGGAACGAGTTATGTACTTGTCTTGTGGTTGATATTTCTTTAGATAGTCATCTGGACCCTGAAAATTCAGAGTGGTATGCCTTCGTGCACCGGCTACCACGTGTTTTAGCTTTTCTATGTGAAAATTCGGAGTCTTTCTGCCGCAGAAGTTGTTCTTGGGCGAACATACTAGCTCTAGGTTCTCTATGTGAGAATTTAGACGTTCTTGGCTAGAATTGTCCTGGGCGATCAGATTTAGGGGCTGACTACCCCGAACACTTTATGTTTCTTATGTGGAAACCGGACTATGTCCAGCCCATGTGACTTGATTTTATTCTCTCCATGATGGAGACATTCACAATTTGTGATGATGCATGTGTATGAGATAATATTATGCCCATATTACACAGGTTATGTGGGGATAATTGAGATTATGTGACACATGTGATTATGATTTATTATGCATGATTTAGTATTATGTAATTGAGATTCTTATCGTGCAGGGTGAATGATCTATAGATGAATGGTATAAATACTTATTATATGATTACGTGTTGAGTACACGTGTTATGCAGGTTGAATGCTATGAAGAAGAGTGACTTGATATGCATGATTATGAATATGATTGTGTGAGAATCACTTATTATGCAGGACGAGTTATGTCATAATGTGGTTATGTATATCATGCTTAGTATGAATGAGATACTTGTATGCAGGTTGGTTATCTATGGAATGAGAGGTATGGTAAGGGGATTAATTAGAAATGAGGATATTATGTGAAATATTGATATGAATTACCATGTTGATATGTCATGGTTATTTTTGATTAATGTTACCATATTTCAAACCTAATTGAGTTTTATTCACCCTACTTTCTTTGTTTTGTTTTGGGGCTGCGTGGTATGACATGCAATTGATCAGGATTCCTTGTATAAGGGACGATAATATGCATAGGAGTAGACATGGATGTCTTTAAATATTATTTTGTCTTCTGATTTATGTCATCATAATTATAGAACACTTTGTATGAATGGTTATATTTTATACTCGTGTGTATCTTCTACTTTTAGACTTGTCCTAGATTTTCTGATTCGAGCCACGCATTGACTCAGGATTTTATGCATGTGGGTTGTGAGTGAAGATTTATTTCATAATTGATATCCTCTTTTCTTTTACTTTATTACTTTTGCTCAAAGGATTAAAGGTGTGCAACTTCGTGTTTGTGTTAAATACCTACTTTAAGGGGTTAAAGTCTTCCGTAATGAACTCTAGTCACCCTGTGTGGTTCACCGGCCCCTGGATCGGGTTCAACTCGGGTTGGGCGGGCACCTAAGTGTGACATTATGTGAGTCCCTTAAAATTGGTTAAGTGTATGTGTCCCACTATAACTGTAAGGACCAACATATTTTTGTTTTTTATGATAAGTAAGAGTTATTTTCCTCATTGTTTTTATATATGCTGTGATGGCTATGCTTAAGAAAGCGATAAGGACCATATGTTTGTGGCATTAGATTAACTCCACTTAACTGTAAGGGGCCAACTATTTTCTGTTAGACATATTAGGTTTTTTTCATAGGACATTGTATGGTTATGTGTTTTGAGTAAGGTAGGTTGATATTTAGGAAGATAAAGAAGTGTGTATGTAAGATATATTATCAAAAATATCGAGTGTGTTTGGTACCAAGTAGGCATGCCTTGCTAGATATTAATGAATAAAAAGAAAACTATTAGGGCCCAACTGTTTTCTGTTAGGTATAATGAGGTTTTTTTTCATACGGCATTGTGTGGTTATGTGATTTGAGCAATTTAGGTATATATTTAGGAAGATAAAGAAGTGTGTATGTAAGTTATATTATAAAAAAATATTAGGTATTTTTGGTGCTTAGTAGGCATGCCTTGATAGATAATAATACAAGACAAGTATGGGTGAAAGTGTTTTCTGTAGGTATGCTAGGTAAGATCAATTTACCTCATTCTTTTTACTCATGTTGTGATGGATGTTAGTTGATTTTCAGCAATAAGGACCATATACTCGAGAGTAATGAATAAACAAAACTTAACTAATAAAGCTCAACTATTTTTTGTTAGATATAAGAAGTTTTTTTTCAAAAAACATTGTGTGGTTATGTGATTTGAGAAAATTAGGTTTATATTTAGTAAGATAAAGAAGCGTGTATATAAGTTATATTATAAAAAATATCATGTGTGTTTGATGCTAGTAGGCATACCTTGCTAGACAACAATACAGGGCAAGCATGGGTGAAAATATTTTTTGTAGGTATGCTAAGTAAGATCAATTTACCCTATTCTTTTTACCCATCTTGTGATGAATGTGAAATTGATTTCCAGCAATGAGTACCATATACCTAAGAGTAATAGATAAAAAGAACTTAACTATAAGGGCCCGACTGTTTTTTGTTAGATATAAGGAGTTTTTTTTTCGAAGTACATCATGTTATTGTGTTTTGAGCAAGTTAGGTTTATATTTAGTAAGATAAAGAAGCATGTATGTAAGCTATATATATTATAAAAATATTGGGTGTGCTTAGTGCTAAGTAGGCATGCCTTGCTAGATAATAATACAGGGCAAGTATGGGTGAAAATATTTTTTGTAGGTATGCTAAGTAAGATCAATTTACCTCATGCTTTTTACCTATGTTTTGATAGATGTGAATTGATTTCGAACAATGAGGACCATATACCTGAGAGTAATGGATAAAAGGAACTTAACTATAAGGGCTCAATTATTTTCTGTTAGATTTAAGGAGGTTTTGTTTTAAAATACATTGTATGGTTATATGTTTTGAGTAAGTTAGGTTTATATTTAGGAAGATAAACAAACATGTATGTAAGTTATATTATAAAAAATATTGGGTGTATTTGGTGCTAAGTAGGCATGTTTTGCTAGATAATAATACAGAGTAAGTATGAGTGTAAGTATTTTCTATAGGTATGCTAAGTGAGATCAAATTACCTCATTCTTTTTACCTATGTAGTGATGGATATAAGTTGATTTCTAACAATGATGACCATATATTCGAGAGTAATGGATAAAAAGAACTTAACTGTAAGGGCCCAACTATTTTCTGTGAGATATAAGGAGGTTTTTTTTCAAAATACATTGTGTGGTTATGTGTTTTGAGTAAGTTAGGTTTATTTTTGGGAAGAAAAAAAAGCGTGTATATAGTGTGTTGGCGCCACTTGTGTGTGTTGGGTGCTAAGTAGTGCATGCCTTTATAGATAGTAATACATGATAGGTATGGATTTTTTTTTGTGTTATGCTAAGTAAGGGTTTTTTACCTCATTATTTTCCTATAGGTTTGTAGTATTGGAACTGGAAGTGCCAAATTAGGAATATGTTATGTGTGTTTTAGGTGGTAATAACATGTATTGATTATTCACATTATGAACAAGTTTCTAATATGCAATTGTCAATTATTGCAAGGTCAAGGGTCCCATGACGTAGAACATTACCTTCTAATCATCAGATTCAAACAAGGGTGGAGCCCATGAGAGTGATCCTCAACCCAAATTCACTTACACATATATAAGGAGGTTGCAAGATCACTTTTTTCCAAGCACAAATGACAATAGAACATGTTTGTAGCTTCATGTTTTGGGAGATACACGGAGTTGGATATTGAGAAGTTTATGTTGACGGAGCCATCCGATAGTCACATGATGCGAATGTGGCGCCTAAACCCTAAACTGCACGCTTGGCTACATGCCCAAGCAGCCACTTGCACACAAGGCAAGGAGGACCACTCGAGGGGAAAAAAGCTGGACAGTGGAGACCCAAGCCCCACAAAAGGCAACAAAGCTAAGGCTAGGATGTGGTGGCTAATCAAAGTGGTGACATCACCAATTGCCACTCACAACCAAAACAAATAGTGTAGGCGGCTGCGCATCTAGCACAACCGAGGGCGTAGGGGTGTTCGCATCACCAAACACGGTTCAGCAAAGCAGAGGCTTGGGTAGGCAATGGCCCTACCATCGCTGGCCTGAGTCTAGCCAAAGGGCAATAGCCACAACATTGCTTCACCTTGTAAGGACCAAGAACCAAGGCTTTTTCCCACCAAGTTCTGGGTTGAGCGGGGGAATGTGGGAGATGCATGGGAGGTATAATAGGGCCAAGTGAGGCTAGACCTTATTGTTGTCGAGCCAGGCCAGATCCCACAATGGCGAAATAGCCCACCGCTCGCTAGTGGAGAGACCCGAGACGCACTCAAAGGCGTCTGCACCCAATGGTGCAACTGTGGCCCAACATGGAAGGAAAACCCAAGGGATACAAGGAGTTGGGGTTTACCTGCGGCTCTGGCCAGCTCCGTCATGACCCTAATAACTAGGTGGAACTGGGTCCGATGGAGAGTGACATCGACCCTCCAATAGCCCAACACAGTGAGAAACAAAATAGGGGAGGGGCATTTGGTCCTGAGCAGATCAGAGATGGAGGGGTAGGAGGAGGAACCGGGCTAGGTGGGGTGGCCCCCTGACTTAGCCGAACAAGGGTAGAGCCAGACTGAGGTCCGGTTGGCCATGGCTTATGGGCAGTGGCCACTGTTTAATCAAAACAGTAAGGTAGCATAAAACAGGGCAGAAGGGAAGGAACCCGGGGAGGTCAAACCAGGTGGAGTTGGGCCAGGTGTGGCCAATCCTTGCCGTCGCCAGGCCATGGCGGTGCCCACAGCTTCCGGCCGGTTCTAGCCGGTTAGCGATGGCAACATGAAATCTAAAATACAGTGAGAGAGAAGAGGGCTAACTAGGGCGGATCTATGCAAGGGAGCCGGTGGGGCTAGCTAGTGGCGGCGGCCCTGCCATTGCCTACCCACGGCTGGCTAGACAAAGGCTAGACGGACTCCAAAAGCCACCACCGGCACCGGTGTCGCCACAACATGAGATAGAGAGAGGGAAGAGAGATCAGGGGAACGGGGCGGAGCGACCATGTGGGTCGGGGCGGTGGCCCCCTATCGTCGCATCGCCAAGGTGAAGTCGGCAGCCTGGCGCTCCGCTGGTGGCTGGCAATCGCCGGAAGAGAGATTGAAGCCGGGGGGAGGTGCTCTGTTTTGAAAGTTTTTAGCATCATAAGTGCACGTCGAGGCCCACGGTCTACGACTAAAATCCACACCCGACTCTATGGGTAAAAATATCAAATCGAAATCCACCAAAGTATCTCATTTTCCCGCAAAAAATGATTAAAAAAATAATAATAAATCAAAGAAAATCATAGAAAAATCAAGGACATTACACTCATCTTGTAGGAAGCGTTTTTCATGCTCCCTACTCACTGTGATCCAAGCGTAAGGAATACATGTAGAGCGTTCATTTTTAAGATTGATGGTGCACATGCTAACGAAAGTTAGCACAAGTGTTCATTTTCAATATTGCACTAACATGTGCTAGTATGCACCATCAATCTTGAAATAAATACTCCACATGCGTTCTTTATGCTCAGCTCATTGTAAAAGCGGAGCATAAAAAATGCTTCCCATCTTGTGAGATTATTTTATTCTCAGCCTCAATCAGGTCCAGCTCAATACAGCTTGAGGCCCTAGGCAAAAAAAAGTAAAATGGGCTCTTTGATCTAATATAACTATAACAATATAGTTAATTAATATTTTTATTCAAAATTCATTCTTCTTATATTTTGAGAAGGAAAATTTTTAATTAAATTTTGTAAATAAATTTTTTTAAACAAAATATTGCTTATCAACTTAAATCTTTCTTGCCATCACATTTTCAACTCTAGGTAAAATTTTATCAATTTTAATTTTAAAAAGCTTCTTTTTTTAGAAGTGATGAGTATTGTCAATTATGTCCCATAAGTAATATAATTCATTTACAATATAATCTAATATTTAATATTATTTTGTGTTCCAATTGGCATTTATTTGCCTATGCAAAACTACTTTTAGTTAATACTCTTAATTCTAGAAACAAATCTAACAGATCCCCCTGTCTTTGATCATTAATATATTTGAGTGAATTTTTTTTGGTAACTCAATAGAGAAAGAGATGAGATAAGAAAAGATAAGATACGGTAAAATAAGAGGGTTAATATGATTTGTGATGGAAGGACATCGGATGGATAAGTTTTATAAGAAGGCAAAGGTACGATGGAGACTGGGCTAAGGTGTAAGTAGATAATTTTAATGAATTGCACCCAGATAATAAGGTTTAAACTTAAAATAAGAAAAATGTTCACATGGTCAGTTAAAAAACAAATATTTAACGATCACTCAGGCGATACATAAAAGGACCGGTGACAGGAAGTTTGTACCATCCTCAGTCAACAAAGAAATCTAAGTTATCATTCTCTCTCATGAACCTTTTTTAGTCTTAAATTAGAAGACATACATACTCCATAAAAAACACAAGACGCCTTAATTAGTGGTCTAGCCAGCCTTGGCCTCTAGTCACCTAGTCACCTTAAAGGTGTGAATGGGTTAAACCCTTTTGGAATAAATCCTCTAAAACCCTTTTAGCTCAGTGTGGGCTCACACACAACTGCGTAAATATAAACTTTTTAAATTATTAAATTTAGATATGACGGCTTATGTTACTCAGAGGATATTTAGAATGTAAGTCATTGGATCTAAATTTAATAACTTGTACAGGGCTCATGCGTGAGTCCAGCTATCCTAAACTATTTGTAATTAATATAAAATAAAAATATAGTGAGGTAGAAATCTTAGGGGCTAAGGCTCCTCCCGTCCCCACCTCTCTTGAAGTCAATTTTGACTAGAAAGTTTGTCAGCCATACGGTGGAACATGGAACATTCTTCATGGGATTTATGGCAATTTCAATGTTGACTTTGCACATGATGTTTTGGAATCTTTCCTGTTCTCTTTGTAGGGTGTACATATTCTACGCAGGTCGTTCTCAGTGAAGAATTTGTTAAAATAACCTTTAAATATAATATATTATATAAAATATCTTATTTTTTTAAATAATACATAAAATAACTTTATGCGCATATAAATATTTACACATGTTATATGAATTGTCTAAAATATATTTTTCTCATTTCATTCTTCTTAACTTTACCAATTCATTATTTCTCATTTTTACCACTTTCAGTTTGGTTTCATTACTTCTACCATCAACTCCGCCACCTCTATATTATCAACTTCATCTTCTTCACTACCAGTTCTATTTCATCTAATTTCGTCTTCACCTTTTCTTATGCCTTGACCTTTTAAATTACTTTAAAGGTCAGAGCGCCACCAATTCGTAATAATAATATATAGGATAAGATCAACCGTGCATAGAGAGTAACTATTTATTTATTTAAGTAATTATAAAATCTTTACAAAATAAGGCCTATTGTGCCTTAACAAAATCAAAGTCGTGCACATCCAAAATTAATACATAACAAAATAATATGGTAAAGTAAATAAAAAGCATAGATCTTTCGAAATTCTACACACAATCTTTATTGACATTAATATCTTTATTCGGACCTACAGTATCTAGGGGTGGGTGAGTATAAATATACCCAGTAGATAGAATTAAATTTTATTAACATGCTAATAATGAAGCATAAATAAATATATCATAATTATTTATATTCAAAAGTTGACTCACACTTCTTATACTGATAAAATAGTTTTTCACAGAATCAGTAAACTTGGATAAATCGTTCATAAGTAGAATCTGATAAATAATTCAGGATTGGATAATTCATCGTTCACAGAATCTGATAAATAAATCAAAATCGGATAAAATATCATTCACAGAATATCGCGGATACTAGAGCGACATACACTCGTGCTCGTGGGGCAACGGGATCAGAATGAAGAGAATCTTCCTACATATCGAACTTCATGGGCGCGCCATATGCCATGATAGGCTGTACTTAGGAGTCATCAGTCTGATAGCTTTTAGGCTTTATACCAAATAGCTACTTGTCAAAATCGATTATAGTTTTTGAGCTTTATACCAAATAACTACCCTTCAAATTTGGTCAAATCATTCATAAATATATTCAAAATAATAATAATAGACATATCACAACAAAATCTCACTAAGAGGTGTACATGGCGCTATTATTTTAGGGCATGTCCATCCTTAATCATATCTATTTCAAAATAATAATTTATTTAAGAGACAAATAAATTATAATATATAATGCATAGACGTAGCACAAAATTAGAGCTTAAAACCACCTACACTCATAAGGCCTTCGCTCGAAGTAGGCTTAAATGCGGCGGGCGACACCTCCCCTTGCACTGAGATATTCTCCTCGTTCGCCTCGAGTGAGGTGGGCAGAACCTCCTCTAGTGTTGGGAGAGCCTCCTCATCCAGCTAGAGTTAAGCGGGCAGAACCTTCCCTAGCGCTGGGACAATCTTCGCTTCTGGCCCGAGAGTGGTAGATAGTGTAAGGTCCTTGATTTTTCTACGATTTTTTGGGATTTTCCTGCTATTTTTTTGGTCATTTTTTGGTAGGAAAATGTGGCATTTCAGCGTATTGGTAATTGTGTATTTTCTCCATATTTATACCCGTAGAGTCGGGTGTGGGGCTTAGTCGCGGGCCACGGGCCTCGCTGCGCGCTTACGGTGCGAATTTTGGAGGTATATCACGTAACTAGTGAGTTAACGTGCATTGGGGACGTAAGTGAAAAAAAAAAGAGAACAGATAAAACATCGGGCTCGGCCTGATCCAGGAATGTGTGAGCAGTACCGCCGCCCCCCCTTTCCATCGGACCCTCGTGCCCGGCCGCCAGTGGGCCAGTGGGCTGCCGCACCGGCTCCGCCCCGGCCGTGCGACAGCAGGGGAGCCGTCGTCCCGGCCCCACGGCCGCTCCGCCCCTCCTCTCCCCTGTTTTTCCCGGTTAGCCGCCCTCTCCCGTTTTCTGACTCGAACTTCACTGGCGGTGGGCTATAGGCTCCGGCCAGCCTCCGTTTGACTGGCCTTGGGTCGGCGACGGAAAGGCCGCCGTCTCTGGCCAGCCCCGCCGGCATCCCCTTCCGATTTTGGTGCTGCCCTGTTTTCCGCCCCCTCTGTGTTGTGCCGTTCCGCCGCCGCCACGGGCTAGCACGGCCTGACAGGCCGGCCACGGCTCCACCCTGGGCCGGCAACGGCGAGGAGCCACTCCTCCCGGCCTAGTGGGCCTCGGGACCGCCGCCCCATCTCATTTCCCCCTCTCTGAACTGTTCCGCCGACGCACTGTTTTGGCCAAACAGTGGCCGCCGGCGGTGATTCGTGGCCGATTCAGCCTTCCTCCAGCCTCGCCTTGCTCCGGCGAAGGCAGTGGACCACCCTACCCAGCCCGGTTCCATCCCCTCTGCCGTCCTCTGCTCCGCCCAGTCCGATTTGCGCGGTACTGTGGGTGGATTTTTCAGTGGGCTGGCATCGCCATCGTTGGCGGGTAAGGGTGACTTGACCACCGTGGGCTCCGCCCCGGCCTGGTGATGGCCCAGGGATGGCCCCACCCACCTGGACCGATTCAGCCTCCGACCCCATGGCCGCTCCGCCCTTATGAGTTTTCCCCGGTCGTCCCCTATTTTTGGTCTACGTCCATTTTGGACGTTGTGACTGACGTTATTAGTCGGACGCCGGATTTGATTTAGTGGACCTTAGTTTGGCTCTGCCCCGGCCCGGTAATGCCAATGGGCCACCCCTTCGGGCCTTGTTCAGCCTTGCGGCCCGTAGCTACAGCTAGTTCCGCCTTACCGGCATGTGTGCCGTTGACCCCTCTTGCCCATTTTACGCCGTCGGTACCAAACGGCCTCGGGCAAGAATTTGTATGACTTACCGTGACAGAAGGTGGATGAGTTCATCTGCACAGGCCTTGGCCAGTGACAGCCTCATGGCCTTTGCCGTGAACCCTCCCCTTGCCTTATATCGTGCGAGATGCATAGCTACCCGCACCGTTAGTTTTGGTTGTGGGTGGCGATCGGCAATGTTGCCGCTTAGATTGGCCACAGCTAGGGCCTTAGCCCTGTTGGCTTTTGTGGGCCTTGAGTCGCCTCATTTTAGCCCTCTCCCCCGCCCTTTGGGCCGCGTGCGCATGTAGTCACGCATGTACTTTTGGGTTTAGGCGCCGCATTCGTGCCGCCTTTCCATCGGTTGGCTTTGCCACCGAGTGGAGTTGACCACTAGAGCCGTCCTCCACCTCTCCTTTGTTCTCGAGCGTTGCCCCACGCTCTCCGCCCTTATGTGGGCCTTTGTTGACCAAAATCGTCGCCGTTGGGTGCTGTCCACGGCCGATTTCGACGTCTTTGTGGCCGGCTGAGCACGTCTTAGCCACCGGCCGATCTTCAGTGAGTACACCCTCAACATCTAGTCGCACCGCCACATATGTTGGCACGATTTTTCTCCCGGCCGCCATAGTGTGCCGCCGTGGATCGCGGGTTTTACCACATTGATTTCTGACACCCTGTTTGGCCGTGATAGTTCCGGCGCATCCTAAAACCCTCGGGACAGCAGCTCTCTCAGCCAGGCAACAGTTTTGACCGCCAACTCCGCCGCTGCCGCCGTCGTGTGTTCGCCATCAAACGTCATGATTACGAGGTAGGGGAGCTTTGAACTCGTAAATTCATGAAGCATGCTTTGAATGAGTAGCAGCATGCTCGGATTGTATGATTCCATGCTTGGATGTTAAGTAACGATCCGATTGCATGATGTGTGTGTAAGTATGATTGTATGGTATGATTGATATGCATGAGATATATGCACGTTTTATGGATGTGGATTATGTATGCGCTAGCGATGGCTAGCAAATATGTCAGTATGATACGTATGTGTTATGCATGTGCTAGTGATGGCTAGCGTGCATGTTTGAAGTATGTATGAATGTCTGTGCATGTGCTAGTGATGACTAGCATGTATGTTTGACGTATGTATGCATGTGCTAGTGATGGCTAGCGTACATGTTTGTAAGTTATGTATGTATGACCGTATGTATATGTTATACGTATGTGTGAGACATACGTATGTATGATGACTATGTGGGCAGAGGTATGGGCAATGGAAAGTAAGAGGTGACAGAGACTTTGTCTGAATTTGGATACGGTTGTGTAAGCGTATGACAGAGGACAGAGGATAAGAGTATGACGGGAAGGGATTAGAATGGATCAGTTTGGGTTGGATTGTATGTTAGGCAATTGTCAGACAGTAAGATTGTTCATAATTGTACAATCATAACGTACAGATTATGAAGTGAAAAGTAAGTATAATAAGTGAGACATAAGTAAGAGGGCGACAACTGGGTTGGCTCTGAGGAGCGTTATTTGAGGATGTCAGTGTAAGAGGATTTGGTCATAAGATGGATGGCGAAGTACATAAGACTGTAAGGGTTGGTTGTACGATGAGTTTTGTCCATGATATGGACGGGTAAGTGAAGTCTGCTGCCCTGACGAATTTGGGTTTCGATCGGGCTCAGCTTCAGTTTAACCAGTCGAGGACTGTGAGTTTGTGTGGCATAATTGTACCGCATAATATACTTAATTCAAACTTGAATTATAAGCACAACTAATGATAGCTTTGTGAGTTTGAGACCTGAGGGTTCGACAGATTAAGTTCCGTGTTTGGGCTGGCCGCTAATGAGTCGGCCAAGCATTTATCATGTCTTGCCATGGTAAATCCTGCGGGATGTTGTCTGTGTGCTGTGTAGAGCACCGGACGTCTGATGCTCTGCTGAGAGCGACGTTGTTTCTGATTTGGTCTACGTGCTCTATAAGCCCAGACGTTTTATGCTCTGTTGAGAGCGATGTACGTTTTTGACTTTGTCTGCGTGTTGTATGAAGCCCAGACGTCTAATGCTCTGCTGAGAGCGACGTATGTTTCTGATTTGGTCTGTGTGTTGTGTAAGCCCAGACGTTTGATGCTCTGTTGAGAGCGTTGTATGTTTCCGCCCAAGAGTGGCACTGTATGTTTCTGCCCAAGTGGCACTGTATGTTTTCTGCCCAAGAGTGGCAATGGCACTATAAGACCCATTATGGTGGGCAATTCTATGGCACTATAAGACCCATTATGGTGGGCAATTCTCTGGCACTATAAGACCCATTATGGTGGGCAACTGTATGACCCCTTATGTGTGGGTGTTTATGTTTGCGCGCTCAGGTAAGTAGTATCATGGATCTACTCTTACCTGTTTGATCCAGTGCCCCATGAGCATTGGTGTGCCTTACCTTCGGAAAAGTCCATGGCGTCTAGTCACTCCCTGGAGGTTAAGGTGTTGCTCCAGTGGCATTCTTTTCCTTTTTGACGCTGGAGCCTATTAGTTGTAATGAGCTTCAGTGGTCGTTGATATGTGTACGATTATGTGTATGAGTACGATTGTATGAGTGTGAGTACGACTGTAAGTGTATGTGTATGAGCACGACTGTAAGAGTATGTGGAGGAGCACGACTGTAAGAGTATGAGTACGATTGTGAGAATATGTTTCTGAGTAAGACAGTAAGTATGATTTTGTGCAGACTGTATGAGTGAGGTCGTATGAGTCTGATTGTACGAGTAAGGTCGTACATGTATAGGTAAGCTGCATGAGTGAGCATACTATTGTACGAGTAAGGTCGTACAAGTATGCGTATGTTGTATGAGTATGCGTACGATGGTACGAGTAAGTTGTAAGACCTTGGATAAGGGTGTTTGTGTAAGTCGATTGGATAGTATGATTTTGGCACGATGGTGCCTTCGGTATGATTTTGGCACGATGGTGCCTTCGGTATGTCTGTGGCACATTGGTGCATTTGGTATGTTTGTATGAGTTTGAGCATGATATTGTTATGTTTCTGCTTCATGTTTGAGTTGCATGACGCATGTATTTATGAACTTGTGAGTTCACCATTTGGGGTTTCCCCTACTGGGTATTTTCCTACTGAGTATGAAAATACTCATTACCCTACTTTTTAGCCCCATTGTACGGGAGGTTTTGCAGGTTGTGCATAGAGCTCCTGGAGATGGATGCTCATTTCAGCGGTGGATTGATTCCCGTTGACTCAGGTATTTGCTTCACTCACTGCGAGTTTGTTTGTGCCACGATCTCATGTATTGGGTGAGACGAGAAGTTAGATGTTTATTCTGGACTTTCATATTGGATGAGTCTGTGGACTGTTATGGGACTTGCACTCAGGGATGCCTGGGAGAGTGATTTGTATTTAAAAGTCTATGATCATAGCAAATTTATTCGTACGTGTGTTTTCGAGCAACGCCTGAGGATATTTGATTTGGCAGTACGATGTTTAACTGTATGATGTTTTAAATTATAAATTGTTTATACAGGTTTTGATTTTATTGTTTTAACTCCGATCGTAGAAAAAAAATTCTATGAGTTTTAAGAAAAAGGGATGAAAAATCTCGGGCGTTACAGATAGAGCCTCCTCTTGTCTTGGGTTGTTTCCACCTTTTAGAGAGGCCATCTTGGAAAATGGACCCTCTCACGACGTTGGGCACCCTCTAATTAGGTAGGTTCGGTTTTTGAATAGGTAAAAACGGGCGAGAAATGATAAAGATATGCACGTTTAACCCCCCCCCCCCCCCCACTCACAACCAAGTGTAAAACAAAGAAACGAGAAGAGAAGAGGGTTGGGGCAAATTGAGCCTCCCCCTCCCCTCTCCCTTAAATAGCCAACAAGGGCGGCCAGATGCGTGACTCGTGCATCTGGCCAGCTGCAAGAGCCATTTTGGCTCTTGCAGTGTAGACCACATGCTAGCCTGAACTGTTGTAATGCGGCAGGGCTGGCTGATGCAATCCAGTGCATTGCGGTAGGGCTGGCTGACTCAATCCAGTGCATTAGCTCTGGCTGACGCCAGGGCTGACGCACAAAGTACTTTTTTTTAATTTTTTTTTTAAAATTTAAAACAAAAATTCAAACTTTAAACGGGTGTAACTCCCTACCCCAAACTTGGAATTACATGTTCTTGATACCGTTGGACTTATATCGACAAGCCCTTCAAAACAATACCATGCAAGGGCATGTTTTCATGCAAATTTAAAGTGGGTCCCACCTATGGCACGTTTTCCAAATGTCATGGTCTACTATCCTGGTGTCCATTTGATACGTTCTTGGGCTCGATACGTTCGTCTCTCTAAGCCCTATAAAATGTCTTAAGGCTTCTTTGAATAAATCATGCTCAAAATAGTCTAATTGTAAGAAAAACCGTTAATGGGCCTTAAAACCTGTTAATGGGCCCAAACACTCGAATTTCAAAACATTGAAATTCTGGGGCGTTACACCTCCTCCTCTCTTCTACCACCACCTCTCTTCCCCTGCTTCCTTCTCCTCCTCCCTCCGTCCCTCTTCTCCTCCTCTTTCTCTCTCTCTCTCCTCCTCCCCTCCTCTCTATCCTCCTTCCCCTTTCCTCCTAAGTCGCCTCCTCTTCCTCCTTTCTAGAATCTAACATGACCATTATAAACTAGCCAGTGGAACTATTAAAATTTTGATTTTTTTATCTACAAGTTCAAATCTTAATAAATGAGCTCATAAACATGTTAAACTATTTAAAACTAAGAGTGAGATTTATTTATACTTGAATTTGAGTTTAACGCTAACCCAAACTTTGTATTGACAGTCAACAATTAAATTTGTTATAATAAACAAGATATAAGATAACATTATGAGTGATAATATTTTCTTAAGTATTTACAATAAACTATCTTAACAAACTACATAGATAAAATAAAAAATAAAGCAAAATTTAAACATGCGATTATTGAATGTCCTGATTGTCGACTGTCACACATCAATAAAATATTGTTGAAAGATTCTTACTACTAGTTTAAAATTTTAATAGCTTCATCGGCTATTTTATAACCGGCATTGTTAGATTCCTATAGGGAGGAAGAGGAGGCAACCGAGGAGGAAACAGGGAGGGGGAGGAGGAGAAGAGAGAGAAAGATCAAAGGAGGAGAAGAGAGAAGGAGGAAGGAGGAAGAGGATGAGAAAATGAAAAAGAAGAGGACGAGTAGGCAAAAGAGGGGAAGAGGAGAAAGTAAAGACAAAATCGGATGAAACGGAGCCTATTGTGAAGATGACGAAATTGGTAGTGAAGATTGCAAAGTCAACAGAGCCTGTGGTGGAGGTAATTGAAGCTAGATGCGGTAGAAATGTTAAATAGTGAGTTGGTGAAGTTAAAATGGAAGAAATAAGAAAGTGTTAATTTAAATGATTCATGCCACATATGTGAATGTTTACATGTGCATAGGGCTATTTTGTGTATTATTTAAAAATATGAGACGTAATTTTGGTAAATTCCTCTTATTTAAACGTGTTTTGTAACTATGTTTATTGACCAAAGCCATGTTTGATAGAGTTTTGGTGACATCACTCTCGGGGTCTCTCTTTCCTCCTTTGGACGTGCTCATGTGGCAGCATAATCTTGTTGTAGAAAAAGTTTTTTATGCTCCCCTCTCACAATGAGCCCAACATAATGAACACATGTGAGCCCTTAATATTTGAGATTGAAAGCGTATATGCTAGCACCAATATCACTGACGCTAATGTACGCTAGTATATCTGTCATGGATCTCATAGATTAAGGGATCTCATGCGTGCCTTATGTTGGACTCATTATCATAGTGGAACATTAAAAACGCTTTGTGTTGTAGTATGTAAGATGATAATTCACTTTTTTATTTTTTTACTTTTTTACTATATAGTAAAATAATATACATAAGGAAAAGTCGGGAAGCCGGTACGATGACGATGTGCCTAGGGATGCCACTCGGGTCGGGTAAATGGTAAAACCTGATCCGACCCTAATGGGTCGGGTTTGGTTTTTGAAAATTGACCCGAATAGCTATTCGGGTCGGGTTTGGGTTTTAAGTGATTCAACTTGACCCAAATATAATTATAATTATAAAATTTAATATTTTGTGTATTTTTAATATATTTTTAAATTTTTTTTAAAATTAAAAAATATTTTAAATTCTTTTTTATTATCAATTTGAGTCAAATGGGTTGAGTTTTGGTCGAATTTGGGTGACAATTTTCTTGGCAATGGGTTTGGATTTGGTAAAACCTGACCCCGATGACATCACTTAGATATGTCGGCAAAGAAGGACATATGCTTTTGGGTTGTGATATTTCCCACCTTCCATGGGTCTCGTCTATATATATGTATCTATATTACTATATATACATAATAAAGTTTCTGCCTACCATCTTCCCCTGCTTTCACCTGATTCCCCTGCTTCCATGGGCAGTTTATTAGCTTGTTTTGTGAACCTCGCCCTAATTGGCCTCCTCTTGTCATCTCAGGTAGACTACTATGGGGACTGGAAGCTGTCTTGCAACCCCACCCCATACCCTCACGTTTGTGAGACTATGGTTAGCACTAATCTGATGCCTCTGATGGATCCCGGCGTGCTCGACGAACGTGCCAAGTCGGCTTGGGCTGATTATGATCTGGATCTTCTTATGGGGGACTCAATTAGCCATCCTAATCCTGTCAGCCTGGAGCAGGATACTCAAACCAGCATCAATGGATTCATTGCGCTTAATCCCTCTTCTTATTTGAGCCCTCTCCCATTCATGGACGGCGATTATTCAAAACTTCTCACCAACGCACTTGCTACCAACGAGTTATTGGCAGCTCGACCAAATATGTTCTTGAATAATGTGGTATTCAGTGCTTTTAATCAATATGTAGGTGAGAACCTGATGCATGCGTGCGACGAGCTCGCCGTTGTTACCTACAACCGAAGTATTGGGGGCGGCCCGGCCACTTTCCAGTCAGCTACTATGGGTACGAAACTGAAACTCATAATCCATCTCTTCGCTGCTCCCATTTTGCTTGGTCCACTTCATGATCACCCAGCTATTTTTTCATTTTTACTTGAAATGTCCCATATTTAAAGGCACTGGTTAACATTTTAATCCAGAAATGCTCATCAATGAACTTTTGGCAAGCATGGATTCGGAAGAATTTATGAAGCTTCCAACGGGAAGAAACTTGCTGCGAGCAGTGAGCGATTCACCGCCGAGTCCCCAATCCGGAGAATACGGTCATCACGAGTGAGTAATCCGGCCACCGCCGAGTCCCCCACCTGGAGCTTACCATCACCGTGAATACACACGTGTTCTTGCCTTCTGGAGACTGCAAGTAATAAAGAAATTTTTTTTTTCATTTAATTTTATTTCTCACTGGTTCTCCTGTAGAATTGATAGTTTGAAGACTTGAATTTGGTGATTAGATTGAGGGAAGGCGATGTTCTAGCATGCTTATCTTGAAATCAATTTATGTCATAACATTGATCTCCTCTGATAAATGATGGTACTTTTAATTGGGATCTCGTCGCAGCTGTTGCATGTTAGCTTACTATCTGCTTTTGTTTTGTTTAATTATCCTTTGCTGTTGTTTGTTTGGTTTGACTCCCCACATGAATGTTGTCTGCTTTTTTTTGTTTTCCCTAGACTAGTGATCAATATTTTAATATAAACTTTTCAAGTCCATGCAGTGCACTACTTGCTTTTTGCTTCCTATTGAATCTATATTTTGACTTTTGGTCGACCCCCCTCTTGTTAAGTCAGTTTACATAGAAACTATGTTGATTTCACTTAATTTGGAGGTTTATATGAATTGTATTTAATTATACTTTATTAATTGAATCATCTCTTATACGTGTGATTTGCTTTTCTTATTATATTCGCCAAAAACTATGTGAAATTAACCAGGAGAATGTAGTAAATCACATTTGCAAGATTTTGAATCACATTTGTAAGGTTTTGTTGTTGTGGTTGGAACACTTTAAGTTTGCAACCCAAAACATTGCTCGTGGTGCGGTCTCGGTTTGAACCGGCATATGATAAGTTATCTAGACTAATTAAATAAGTGGGCCCTATATAAAGTTTACTTATCTAAACCTATCAAAACTGATGTGAAATCTTCTGTTGAGAAAGCCGTGGAGTCTGGGTTTGAACCGGCATACCAATAAAGAAAATAGAAAGATAACTGCATGAACTAGCATGCTTTGAAAATAGTCAAATAAGGCAGTATTCCTTCTTAGGAAAGGCACTTCACTTTCTATTTTTTTTTAAAATACCCCTTTTACCTATTTTTTATCCTCCTTAGATTCGTGTATTTTTTGTGGCATCAAATTAGTCTCATCGAGCCCTATCAAACGAGTTATCAAATAAATCTCTTATACTATATTTTTGTTTAACCATCAAAATTAATTATTATATTTTAGAAACTACTCTAAGTTTAACTCTATTGCAATTTAGACACTATATAATATTATAATTTTTACTAATAACAATATCTACTTATCACAATCAGTATTTTAAAACTCAGCCCAGCTACCGACCCGAATTGGTGGTCAGACCGAGTCAACCCGATTTGACCATGGTTCAATGTAGTTGACCCGTTTATAATATTATTTAATAAAATAATTTACTTTTTATAAAGTATATAATTTAATAATAGTTTAATATTAAGTATACTACAAAATAATGATAGTGTAATTAGTTAAGACGCATCATGTATATAACTTGGAGAAGAGATGCTTGAATCCCACTCTTAACAATTTCGTTTGTATATTTTTCATGTATCTACTAATAATTTATAAATGTTTACCTAAACACAAAGCCCTATCATAGCTTAATTGGCATAGGCCCATGAAAAAATTATTTAGGTGTTGAGTTCGAATCCGAACTAGTTAAAATTTTTGTTTAGTTGTGTGTCAAACGGGACTGGCCCGGTCTGCCAGGTTACTGGTTCAACCAGCAGGGTCACACTGTCGTGGAAAATTAAATGAACCGGGGGTGGTTTTTAAAACAGTGATCACAATTTAGATATTTGTATTAATATTGTAATTTAGACACTATATATTATCATAATTTAGACATATATGCATTGCAATTTTTACCATCATAATCTAAACATCATATATTGCAATATCTACCCATCACAATTTAGATACATATATCATTATAATTTATGTATCATATTTATCATAATTTTTACCATAATAATGACTATCTTAATTTAGACCCATCACAATTTAGATAGCCATGGAGAACAACATATGGAGGCAGAGAGGTACAAAGGAGGAAGCAGCAATGAACGAAGTAGAAGGTATTAGGGGAAGGCAAAAGGGGAAAGAAGAGGGAGGAAAAGAAAATAACAACATGCGAAGGAGATAGCGACAATAACTAGAGGAGAAGGTGACAAAGGGTAAAGGAAGAGAACGGAGAAGGGTTTGGCAGCAGAAAGAGAAAGTAATAGCGGACATAGGCATAGAGTAGGAAAAGGTAATGAGGGATGGAGGAGGCACTGCACAAAGGAAGATGCAACAACAACCAGGGAAAAAAATGAAAAAAAAAATTCTTATTGTAGAAATAACTTTACATTCTTTGTCTTTTATTAATAACTTCTTTGTTTCAATGCTCACCCTAAAAATTACTTTTCATAAATCTTCCATAGAGTAAATAAATAAATATACATTCTCCACCAAATATGTATATTTATAACTTGTAAGTACTTTGTTCGTTAGCCCATCTTATTGCATGAAATCTGTAGCGATCATAATTTCATGCTTTGAAATAAACAATGTGGAGCCTCCACTCTCTCCCAAATTTTTTGCCTTTTATTTTATGGCGCTAAGGAGGTGGGCTGGATAAGAGGCAGACTATCTAAGATAGTCTACAAAGGTGGGCTGGAAGAGGCAGATTATCTAGATAGTCTACAAATTTTGACTGTTTTCTTTCCTTTTATAGAAAGCCGATATATATTTGTATTGATTGAGACCTGTATAATATAGATGGTAGTACGCCCTCATGTAAATATCGACACATATCAACTGTATAGATAGGTATCATTATTAATATGGCCCATACATATTAATATATTTTTTTATTTTAAAAAATTAAAGTTTTTTTCCTAAAAATAAAAAATATATTTTAAACCTAACTTCTTCAAAGGTTTAAAGAAGATAATATTTTTTTTACATTAAAAATATATTTTTTAAAATTTATATAAGATTAATACAGGTGGGCCCATAAAATTTACATAATTATTTTTTCTAAGTATAGTGCTCTATAATTATGTATTTGTTTAAACATCTAAATGTGACTCATATTAAGCATCTTATTTAGTTTTAAAATAAACTAATTTTAAAGCACTTAATATGATAAAAATTGAGTAATAGTTTCTATAAGACAGAGGGAGTAATTGTATATAATTTTAAAATAAACTAATTTTATAAAGATATAGCCTTTTATGATCTTATGATACTCTAAATAAGTATTATAATAATATATTATTAGTTATAATATTTATTTTATATATAAAAGGGTTTAGATCTATTTCGTTGTGTATTAAGCATATCATTAGTGTGTACCAATATCTATGGTCATCAATATTATCATCTTATTGACACAGCCTTCCATGCTTCCCTCATGCTATTTGTTATAGAAAATAATTGGTTTCTCTAGCTTATGTTAGAAAGCGTTCGATATTCCTGAAAGGTACTATAATAAGAGTAATGAATAATTTCTAGATGAATAGGGAATAATTACACCAGTGGGTGAAATAAGTTGATAGTATTATAATCAGGTTCAATCGTGGATCTCAATTCAATGGCCGCCGTTTTAAAACTAGAGTATATTGTTCAACATGTAGAATACTTTGTCAAATTTGATTTTGCAATTTCTTTTTTTTGCTAACATGGGATGACAGAGCCCTTATGACCGGACTAGTATACCGGATACCCCACCATCATGCTCCTTTGGACATGTGCAAGGCCTACACATCAATCTGGATATAATCCTTATAAATCAAAATATAATTCTGAATGGGTAACAAAGTGGTTCGAATTCATAACAACATGGTTGAGCTAGGTGTGAAGAATTTTCATATCAATTTATATCACACATCTATACAATATAGAAGGAAAGAATCTTAATTACATAACAAATATTTCAATATTTGCTCAATTAAACATAATCTCATAATATTCTCCACTAATTGGGCAAATCCAATTGTATCTTCAATCAAGGTGTGGCACTAGATTTAATTTTCAAAATATTTCTAGCAATGCATGACAGCATGTGTGTGTGCTGGCATAGACCCAATGGTGAGATGGCTTGGTCCATCATTCATTTGTTCTAATAACTAAGGCTGCAAACGGGCCGGGCCCTGATGGGCCAGGGTAGGCCCAAAGCCCGGCCCTAAAAAAAAAGTTACAAGGCCCGGCCCGGGCCCAAAACCAATGCCAAAATTTTGGCCCATTTTTAAATTTGAACGGGCTCGGGCTGAACCATGAACTTTTGGGCCTAAATTTACCTAATGTAAAATAATTTTTTAACTTTAATTTTTGGGCTGAGATTTGTTGGGATAGACTAAGATTTTAGCGATGGGCTGAGATTTTAAGGCTTAGGCTTAAGGTAACTGGGTTAATAACTAGGCATTGGGCTTAGCACATAGATAATGGGTAACAAGCCTTAATAATTATAGGCCGGGCTGGATTTCTATGTGTTTTTTCCTAGGCCCAGGCCCAACCCAAATAACAACATATTTTAAATTTTTAAATTTAACCCGACTCGTAACTTATATTTTAAGGCTTAAACTCGTAAATTTATAGGCCGGGCCGGGCCGGGCTGGGCTAGGCTTACGGGCCAGCCCGAATTCTTGCAGCCATATTAATAACCCCCTCAAGCTCAAGGTGTTTGCAAAAACACATTGATCTTGTGATGAAGTTCTTAGAAACGAACGAAGGACAAATTGATTGCAGCCACAAGATGGGACGCTTGTGGAGATTGCATGAATTGACACCTGATTGATGACAACTGATTAATAGCATAAGCAATATTAGGATATGCCATTGTTAAATATTGTAAATTCCACAAGTTGCCAACGCTTGTGGGGATTGCATGAATTGACACCTGATTGATAGAATAAGCAATATCAGGATATGCCATTGTTAAATATTGTAAAGATTCCACAAGTTGCGAATAATGTGTGACATCTAAGAGAGGATCGACATCTAAGAGAGGATCCCCATCATCATGACTGAAGCGAGAGCCAGGGGCTAGTGGAGTCTTAATTGCATTAGCAAGACCAAATCGATCTAAGAGCTCTACGACACAGTGGGTTTGGATCAAAGTAAGAGAGTCACTAGAGTGATGAACCTGCATACCCAAGAAATAATGTAATGGCCCGAAATCTTTCAGAGCAAATTGAGAGGAGAGACGCATAACTAGCTCAAATTGAGAGGAGAGATACATAACTAGCGTATTAATGCGAGACAAATCCTTGTCAGCGACAGTGATGTCTTCAACAAAGACAAAAACCATGATGATATATCCGGGGCCAAGCTGAACAAATAATGATGTATCACAGGGGCAGTTAGAAAACCTAGACGTTATAAATAGGGGCTAAACTTACGGTAAACCCATATAAAAGCTTTAAGAAGTTTACGAGGATGCTGAGTAAATTAAATAGAGAAAGAGATTTTACATCGAAAAAAAATATTTTTTATATTAAGTTTAAATACTAAATAAATAGTCTTAGGTAATATTATTAATGAGCTGAGTTGGCTCACTTTAGTTCAAATTAGGCTTGACTCAAATTCAATTTAAACTCAGATAGTCTTAAGCTAAGTTTAAGGAGACCCCTGCTTAATTCGGCTCGGTTCAAATGAAATTCGAACTCAATGCTACTCAGCTTGAACTTGAACTTAAATATAATTTTAAATTTATATATAAATAATATATATAATAAATAATATATATATATATTATATAAACATAGCTATTAATATATATATATATATATATATATATATATATATATATATATATATATATATATATATATGTATATATGAGTCTCGTTTATATGAGCCCGGGCGCACGCGATGCACGTGAGCCCGGGCTCATATTAACTTTTTCCATATATATATATATATATATATATATATATATATATATATATATATATATATATATATATATATATATATATATATATATATATATATATATATATATATATATATATATATATAACATACTCCCTCCATTCTAAATTAGTAACTCCATTTAATTAGTTCATTTTAAAAAATCAAATGGAGCTATTAATCTAGGATAAAATGAAATATATAAAACGACATATAATCACATATATGTATTAATATCATATATCATATATGATACACTATAAGAAAAAGAACTATTAGCGATGTATAAATGCGTCGCTAATAGTCCCATAAACGTCGCTAATGACTATCCGAGCGGGGAAATGTCGCTCGTGCGTGAAATTTCCCCACATGGGCGGAATTTCGCCCGCAGTAATTTTTTTTTAAAATTACATTAGCGACGCTCATAGTGAACGTCGCTAATACAAAATAACAACGACGTATAAATTTTATGTCGCTAATACAACATAATATTAGCGACGTTTAAGTGTATACATCGCTAATATTACGTTGTATTAGCGACATATAGTTTATACATCGCTAATACTCCTATTTTTTCAAAAAGAAATTCATATCCCCTCCCCCCCTCTCTCTTCTCTCTCTACACTCTCTCTCCTCCCTCCCTCCACCCTCCTCTACCCTCTCTCCCTTCTCTCTCTACCCTCTCTCTCCCTTCTCTCCCCTCTCACTCTCTTCTCTCTCCTCTCTCTCTCTCCTCCCTCCCTCCACCCTCTTCTCTCTCTCCCTTCTCTCCCCACTCTCTCTCCCCCTTTCTCTCCCTTCTCTCTCAACCCTCTCGCTCTATCCTGTAACGCCCGAGATTTTTCATCCTTTTTTCTCAAAACTCATAGAAAATTTTTTTTCTTTCCATAAATCGGAGTCAAAACGATAAAATCAAAACCTGTTTATAATTTAAAACATCATACGGTTAAACATCGTACTGCCAAATTAAATATCCTCAGGCGCTACTCGAAAACACACGTACGAATAAATTTGCTATGATCATAGACTTTTAAATACAAATCACTCTCCCAGGCATCCCTGAGTACAAGTCCCATAACAGTCCACAGACTCATCCAAATGAAAGTCCAGAATAAACATCTTGTGTTCTCATCTCACCCAATACAACAGATCGTGGCACAAATGAACTCGCAGAGAGTCAAGCTGATACCTGAGTCAACGGGAATCAATCCACCGCTGAAATGAGCGTCCATCTCCAGCAGCTCTTCGCACAACCTGCAAAACCTCCCGTACAACGGGGCTAAAAGTAGTAGGGTGAGTATTTTCATACTCAGTTGGAAAATACCCTACCCAGTAGGGGAAATCCCAAACGGTGAACTCCATAAGTTCAGAAATCATGCGTCATGCAACACAAACATGAAGCAGTTAACATAATATAATCATAACATGCTCAAACGCATACGATCATACCAAAGGCACCATCGTGCCAAAATCATACTGTCCAATCAACTTACACAAACACCCTTATCCAGGGTCATACAACTTACTTGTACCACCGTACGCATACTCATATAACATACGCATATTTGTACGACCTTACTCGTACAATCATATGCTCGCTCATGCAGCTTACCCATACATGTACAACCTTACTCGTACAATCAGACTCGTACGACCTCACTCGTACAGTCTGCACAAAATCATACATACAGTCTTACTCAGAAACATATTCTCACAATCGTACTCATGCCCTTACAGTCGTGCTCATACACACTCTTACAGTCTTACTCATCCTCATACACTTACAGTCCTGCTCATACTCATACGCTTACAGTCTTACTCATAATCGTACACATATCAACGACCACTGAAGCTCATTACAACTAATAAGCTCCAGCGTCGAAAAGGAAAAGAATGCCACTGGGGCAACACCTTAACCTCCGGGGAGTGACTAGACGCCATGGACTTTTCCGAAGGTAAGGCACACCAATGCTCATGAGGCACTGGATCAAACAGGTAAGAGTAGATCCATGATACTACTTACCTGAGCGCACAAACATAAACACCCACACATAAGGGGTCATACAGTTGCCCACCATAATGGGTCTTATAGTGCCAGAGAATTGCCCACCATAATGGGTCTTATAGTGCCAGAGAATTGCCCACCATAATGGGTCTTATAGTACCATTGCCACTCTTGGGCAGAAAACATACAGTGCCACTTGGGCAGAAACGTACAGTGCCACTCTTGGGCGGAAACATACAACGCTCTCAACAGAGCATCAAACGTCTGGGCTTACACAACACACAGACCAAATCAGAAACATACGTCGCTCTCAGCAGAGCATCAGACGTCTGGGCTTCATACAGCACGCAGACAAAGTCAGAAACGTACATCGCTCTCAACAGAGCATCAAACGTCTGGGCTTATACAGCACGCAGACCAAATCAGAAACAACGTCGCTCTCAGCAGAGCATCAGACGTCCGGTGCTCTACATAGCACACAGACAACATCCCGCAGGATAAACACCATGGCAAGACATGATAAATGCTCGGCCGACTTATTTGCGGCCAGCACAAACACGGAACTTAATCCGTCGAACCCTTAGGTCTCAAACTCACAACGTTATCATTAGCTGTGCTTATAATTCAAGTTTGAATTAAGTATATTATGCGGTACAATTATGCCACACAAACTCACAGTCCTCGACTGGTCAAACCGAAGTTGAGCCCGATCCGAAACTCAAGTTCGTTAGGGCAACAAACTTCACTTACCCGTCCACATCATGGACAAAACTCATCGTACAACAAACCCTTACAGTCTTACGTACTTCGCCATCCATCTTATGGCCAAAACCTCTTACACTGACATCCTCAAATAACGTTCCTCAGAGCTAACCCAGTTGTCGCCCTCTTACTTATGTCTCACTTATTATACTTATTTTTCACTTCATAATTTGTACGTTATGCTTGTACAATTATGAACACTCTTACTGTCTGACAAACGCCCAACATACAATCCACCCCAAACCAAACCATTCTAATCCTTGCCCGTCATACTCATATCCTCTGTCATACGCTTACACAACCGCATCCAAATTCAGACAGAGCTTCTGTCACCTCTTACTATCCATCGCCCATATATCTGCCCACATACTCTTACACATAACCATATCCAAAGCATAGGCAAAATGCCATCATACATACGTATGTCTCACACATACGTATAACATACACATACGGTCATACATACATAACTTACAAACATGCACGCTAGCCATCACTAGCACATGCATCCACACGTCAAACATGCACGCTAGCCATCACTAGCACATGCATACATCCAACGTACACACTAGTCATCTCTAGCACGTGCACACACACATTCATACATACTTCAAACATGCACACTAGCCATCACTAGCACGTGCATAACCCATATATAGCATACTGACATATTTGCTAGCCATCGCCAGCGCATACATAATCCACATCCATAAAACATGCATACATCTCATGCATATCAATCATACCATACAATCATGCTTACATGCACATCATGCAATCGGATCGTTACTTAACATCCAAGCATGGAATCATACAATCCTAGCATGCTGCTACTCATTCAAAGCATGCTTCATGAATTTACGAGTTCAAAGCTCCCCTACCTCGTAATCATGACGTTCGATGGCGAGCACACGACGGTGGCGGCTTCGGCGGCGGAGTTGGCGGTCAAAACCGTTGCATGGCTGAGAGAGCTGCTGTCCCGAGGATTTTAGGATGCGTCGGAACTATCACGGCCAAATAGAGTGTCAGAACTCAATGCAGTAAAACCCGCGATCCACGGCGGCACACTAGGGCGGCCGGGAGAAATATCGTGCCAACATAAGTGGCGGTGCGACCAGAAGTCAAGGGTGTATACTCTGAAGATCAGCCGGTGGCTAAGACGTGCACAGCCGGCCACAAGACGTCAAAATCGGCCGTGGACAGCACCCAACGGCGACGATTTCGGTCAACAAAGGCCCACATAAGGGCGGAGAGCATGGGGCAACGCTCGAGAATCAAAGGAGAGGTGGAGGATGGCTCTAGTGGTCAACTCCACTCGGTGGCAAAGCCAACCGATGGTTAGGCGGCATGAATGTGGCGCCTAAACCCAGAAGTACACGTGTGGCCACATGCACACGCGGCCCAAAGGGCGGGGGAGAGGGCTGAAATGAGGCGACTCAAGGCCCACAAAAGCCAACAGGGCTAAGGCCCTAACAGTGGCCAATCAAAGTGGCGACATCGCCGATCGCCACCCACAACCAAAACCCATGGTGCGGGCAGCTGTGCATCTCGCACGGTATAGGGCAAGGGGAGGGTTCAAGGTCATGCAAAGGCTATGAGGCCGTCACTGGCCAAGGCCTGAGCAGGTGAACTCGTCCACCTTCTGTCAAGGTAAGACATACTAATTCTTGCCCAAGGCCATCCGGTACCGACGACGTAAAATGGGCAAGAAGGGTCAATGGCACACATGCCGGTAAGGCAGACTAGCTGCGGCTACGGGCCGCAAGGCTGAACAAGACCCAGACGGGTGGCCCATTGGCATCACCGGGCTGGGGCGGAGCCGAACTAAGGTCCACCAAAACAAATCCGGCGTCCGACTGATAACGTCAGTCACCACGTCCAAAACGGACGCATACCAAAAATAAGGGACGACCAGGGAAAACCCATAAGGGCAGAGCGGCCAAGGTGGCAGCGGAGCTGGCTGGGGGTCGGCCTTGCGGTCACTGGACCACAGCTGGCCGGACAGAGGCCAAGCTGAGCCGTCTTCGGCCAAAGGCAGCAATTTCCGGCGCCACTAGACCCAAACACACAGGGGCCAAAAACAGCGGCTCGAAAGGTCTGGTCGGAGGGAAGATAGAGGACGGAGGCGAAATCGGCCAGGGAGAGGTGGCTCAATCATGTCGCCAGACCAAGGCCGGGCCGGACGGGGGTCCGATTGGCTGCAGCTCGCCGCCGGCGGCCCCAAATCGACCAAAACAGTCGTCTGGCGGAAAAACAAGGCAGAGAGGGGGATGAGGACGGGCAGCGGAACGGAGGCCCACCGGGCCGGGAGGAGTGGCTCAGAGCCGTGGCCGGCCCGGGGCAGAGCCGTGGCTGGCCGGTCGGGCCGTGCTGGCCCGTGGCGGCAGCGGAACAGCGATACATAGTGGGGGCGAAAAACAGGGCAGCAGAGAGAGGGAGCGGGACGGCGGAGCTGGGGCCGTCCGGGGCCGGGGGGAGTATCCTCCCGCCGTCGCCGGCCCATGGCGGAACCATGGGCGGCCGGCCGGCCCTCGCCGGCCCACGGCGGCGGCAGAACCGCACAACCGGTGCAGGGGCTCACCGGGGGAGGAGGCGGCGCGGCCGAGGGGGCCGGGACGGTGGCTCCCCTGCCGTCGCACGGCCAGGGCGGAGCCGGTGCGGCGGTCCTCTGGCCCACCGGCGGCGGCCGGGCACGGGGATAAGGCGGAAATGGGGGGGGGCGGCGGTACTGTTCATACCAAATCCAGATCGGGCCGAGCCCGATGTTTTATCTGATCTCCTTTTTCTTTTTCCCAACGTATCCCCAACGCGTGTTAACCCACTAGTTACGCGTTGAACCTCCAAAATTCGTGCGGTAAGCGCGCAGTGAGGCCCGTGGCCCGTGACTAAGCCCCACACCCGACTCTACAGGTATAAATACAGGGAAAATACATAAATATGCATACGCTGAAACGTCACATTTTCCTGCCAAAAATGACCAGAAAAATGGCAAAAAAATCCTAGAAAATCGTAGAAAAATTAGGGACCTTACATATCCCCTATCTCTCTCCTCTCTCTCTCCATTCTCTCTCCTCTCTCTCCCCCCTCTCTCTCCTAGGGCTGCAAGAAACATGGGCAGGCCCGAAGCCCGGCCCGAAATTTTATACCATTGGGCTTTAAAATTTGGTGAATCAAATGGGCCAGGCTTGAAAATTTAAAGTTTATAAAATTTTGTGCCGGGCTCGGGCCTGGGCCAAAAATTCTTAAAAGCCCGGCTCGGCTTGGCCCTTTCCAACCCATTTAAGCCATATCCATTTTAATCGTGCAGTCTTGCGTCTACATGGTTTGGTATCATCGGATAAATGCCCATTTGCAGCCAGTAGAGTAGCCCATTGTCTCCTGCTTCCTCCACCGCTCTGTAGCCCTAATTTTCCTTGCTGCTCTCCTACTTCGTCCATTGTTTCCCACTTCTTCTGCCGCTGTGCAACCTAATTTATCTGCCACTCCCCTGCTTCGTCTATCGTCTCCTACTTATTCCGTCACTCTACAGCCTAATTTCTCCGCCGCTCCCCTGGTTTGTCCATCGTCTCTTGCTTCTTCTGCCGCTCTGCAACCCTAATTTCCCTGCCGCTCTCCTGCTTCTTCCATCGTCTCTTGCTTTCGCCGATTGCTTTCCATTTGTGGGACTGACAGAAGACCTCTACTTCGACTGCTCTGGTTCTCTTCGTGGGACCGACGAAAGTGCTTGGCTTACTGCTCTAGTTCTCTTTGTGGGACCAACAAAAGACCTCCGCTTCAACTGCTCTGCTTCTCTTTGTGGGACCAACGTAAGACCTCTGCTTCGACTGCTCCGGTTCTCTTCGTGGGACCGACGGAAGACCTCCGCTTCGACTGCTCCAGGTCTCTTCGTGGGACCGACGGAAGACCTCTGCTTCAACTACTCTAGTTCTCTTTGCCTCTGTTAGTTCATGTATTTAATTTGGCTCTGTTAGTTCCTATATTTATTTGTTATCTAATTTATTATGTTAATTAGTTCTATCACGTAATTTGTTCTGTACTAAATTTGTTCTCTTTGCTTCTGTTAGTTCATGTATTTAATTTGACTATGTTATTATCTAATCTATTAGTTCTTGTAATTGTTTTGTTATCTAATTTGTTAGTTCCTTATCTAATCTGTTAATTCTTGCATTTGTTTTGTTATCTAATATGTTAGTTCTTGTATTTGTTATATTATCTAATTTGTTATTTCCTTATCTAATCTGTTAATTCTTGTATTTGTTTTGTTGTCTAATCTATTAGTTCTTGTATTTTGTTCTGTTATCTAATCTGTTAGTTTCTGTATTTGTTTGTTATCTAATTTGTTCTGTTAATTAGTTCTATCACGTAATTTGTTTTGTACTAAATTTGTTCTCTTTGCCTTTGTTAGTTCGTGTATTTAATTTGACTATGCTTTTATCTAATCTGTCAGTTCTTGTAATTGTTCTGTTATCTAATCTGTTAGTTCCTTATCTAATCTGTTAATTCTTGTATTTGTTTTGTTATCTAATATGTTAGTTCTCTTCTTGTTCCATTATCTAATTTGTTAGTTCCTTATCTAATCTGTTAATTCTTGTATTTGTTCTGTTATCTAATCTGTTAGTTCTTGTATTTTGTTCTATTATCTAATCTGTTAGTTCTTGTATTTGTTCTATTATCTAATCTGTTAGTTCCTGTATTTGTTCTATTATCTAATCAGTTCTTGTGTAGTAATATTTAATTTGTCTTTGTTAGTTCCTATCTTTGTTCTGTTATTTAATTTGTTTTTGTCTGTTTTGTTCTAATTAATTCTTCTTTCTCTAGTAATATTTAGTTTGTTATGTTATCTACTAATAGAGAATTAGAGATGGCCAGTTCTTCCACCCCGACCAATTCTTCCACCCGAACCAATTCTTCCATCCCTCCCATTTCGTCCATTCCAGCCAGTTCTTCTATCCCTCCTAGTTGTTCTTCTATCCCTCCCAGTTGTTCTACTCCTACCATTACACCTACCGTTCCCCTTAACACTACACCTCCCCTTATCCTTCCTATTCTGGAATCAGGAGCATCCAGTAGCCATGGTAGGAAAAAACGGGTTCGAGGTGGGCCACAAGTGTGGCAACATTTTGAGAAAGTTCTTGATGAACATGGAGTACAAGAAGCAGCAATATGCAATTATTGCAAGTTCAGGTTTGTTGGAGAAAGTACAAATGGTACGACCCATCTAGCAAGACACATTAATAATGGTTCTTGTAAGATGCGACCAAATAGAGATCCTAAACAACCACTCTTAAGTACTGCTTTTGGTAATGTATCCGCTTTTAAATTTGCTCAACAATGTAGTAGGGAAGCTCTTGTAAGAGCAATAATAGTACATGAGTACCCATTTAATATTGTTACTCATGAGGATTTTATTAATTTTACACAAACTTTGTAGCCTCTTTTTAAAATGGTTTCAAGGACTACAATTAGGAATGATTGCCAAAAACTTTACATAAAAGAAAAGGCTGCATTGATGGATGTTTTTCAAAAGCTTTTCTCTAGGGTTAGTATTACTTCTAATTTATGGACTTCAAATCAGAATTTTGGATATATTTGTGTAACTGCTCATTATATTGATTCTAATTGGCATTAACAAAAAAGAATTATTAGTTTTTATCAACTTCCATTATAATGCTATTAAAGCCATTTTAGTGAAGTGGAAAATTGATTGCAAAGTATGTAGTGTTACTTTAGATAATGCATCAAGTAATGATGTGGCTCAAAGAAATCTTGTAAAGGACCTTGCTGAAAAGGGATCACTTTTGTTGGAAGGTGCCCTTGTCCATGTACATTATGCTGCCCATGTGCTAAACATTATTGTGCTGGTTGGATTAAAAGATATTTCAGATATAATTCTTCGTGTTCGGGAGTCTGTGAAATATGTCAAAGCTTTGCCTTCCTGTTACCAAAAGTTTACTAAGTTGGTAGCTGAATTAGTGTAGGGAAGGGTTTGATTTTAGATGTTAGCACTCGATGGAATTCTACTTACCTAATGTTAGATTCTGTGTTGCCATATTGTGATGTTTTTAGAAGGTTGGAGGAAGAAGATCTAAATTATCGACATATGCCTTCTGATGATGAATGGGAAAATGCTACCAATGTCTGTATGTTCTTGAAACGGTGCTATGATGTAACAAATGTATTTCGTAGAGTTGATTATCCTGCAATCCATTTGTTTCTCAAAGAAATATCAACAATAAGAAAGTTACTACTTGGAGGTGCAAGTTCTATAGAGTACTTTCTCATATCAATGTTGAACAAAATGTTAAACAAGTATGAGGAATATTGGAGTGATGTACTTGTCACGTATGACATTGCTTTGACTTTGGATCCTAGGTATAATAGGAAATTATTGAAGTTTTATTTAACCCAACTACATGGGAAAGAGATTGGAGATCTACGTTTTGATAGGAGTTTGGCTGTGATTTAGGTGCTATTTGATAAATAAAAGAACAAGTTGTGTCCGGATGTGGATATGGTTACTAGTGAGACAATACTCCCTTCAAATGAAGAAGAAGAAATTCAACAATGGATGGAAGCACAAGGATGTGCTGAAGATAATGACATAGGTGAATCTGAGTTGGAGTTGTATTTTGAAGAGAACTTAGAAAATAGGGAGGCTAACTTGGACATTCTCTGTTGGTGGAAGATTAACTCATCTAAGTTCCCAATCTTGGTAGTAATGGCTCAAGACATTCTGGCTATTCCGGTTACTACAATTGCTTCAGAGTCAGCCTTTAACAGTAGTGGACGTGTTCTATCTCAATATAGGAGTTCTCTCTTGCTAGAGACGGTTGAATGGTTGATTTGTACACCAGATTGGTTGCGTGGTAAGAAGCCAGTTGGGACTTTTTGTGATGTGGACGATAAGCTCAACAACTTGATTGAGACAATTGAAATCCCTAATTGAGGTATCAGCCTATCAGGTATGTTTATTCTTTTCATCTTGCTTATTATGTTTACTAATGAAAAAAAATATTTTTAACTCCGCCGTTGCCGGTCCCAAGCCCGGATGAGAAAGGAGGAGGGAAAATGCAAGCAAATAGGATGAGCAAGGATGATTAGATATAATGCTCCAAGCTGTAAACATCTTCTCTTTTTCTCTTTTTCTGTTATTTCTTCATAACTAGATGAGCTTCTGTCTCATGACATTTCTAAATCTCTAATTGACATCAATCTCATGCCATTTCTAGATGAGCTTCATAACTAGATGGCTCTACAGATATCTTCAACAGTCTGCCGGATTCTTTGATCATTGAAATACTTTCCTTCCTTCCACTAATTGGTGCAATCCGGACAAGCTTTTTGTCAAAGAGATGGAGAGATTTGTGGAAGCATGTTTACAATCTAGAATTTGAGCCTTCTTCCTATGAATTGGGGTTGACAAAATTCACATGGTTTCTAGGTCTGTATCAGGGTGCCAAAATCCGGAAGTTCAAGGCTAAATTTGTATACGACGATGCATGTTGGACCAATTCATGGGTAAACATGGCTTTTGATCGGCAAGTTGAAGGTTTGTTTTGTCCAGCAGCCAGTCTTCTCCTTCCTTTATCTGTACATTTTTATAGATCAAAATGGTATTTTGTGGTTGTTGTAATGTTTGGAACCTTTGTTGTATGATCTCTCTTTTTTGTTTTCTTTCTTCTTTTTCTTTCATTGTGCTTCAAGTCCATATTTAGTATTTTGTGTCGTTTCTTTCATTGTGCTTGTACTTTTTTTTTTGTCTTTTTTCACCTTTAGATGTAGTTCTTCTTATAACCAATCTAGATGCTCTGCCTGGGCAGCAGACGTTGCTTCCCTCTTTTCTGATTTATTTTTGTAAAAGGAAAAGATGAGATGGAGGATTTTTCTCGTTGTTCTTTCTTCTATCACCCTAGATCCTGAATTCACTTCTTTGTTTATTTACTTCCTCTCATGTTTTAAGGTTGTAGTTTTACTTTTCCCGTGCCCCAAAGTTTCTAAGCCGAATAGCAGCGTGGTATTGGTCTTTCTACCTCTTTCCTTTGGATTTAAACACTCCTATGGAGTTTGTATATGTTGGCAGTACCACCTAAATTCAATATCTGTAAGTGGTTGTTTAGCTGCTTAAAATGTGGTCCCTTTGTTGGATCTGGTTCTCTGGAAATTGACTGAAGGAAGATCGCCCACCCGATTTGCTAAGAGTAGTAGGTAACGTCATTCTTGCTACATTTTCCCCCAGTTTCTTGGACAGTTTTTATGTTTATGTTCACTAGAATTTACTTGTGTATGTTTTGTGTCCAGTGACAGTTCAATGAATCCTGAAGTGGTCAGTTTGTTGTCACCATGAAGGTCAGTAGGTATTTTATTGCTTTAAGTCCTGACGAGGAGGATGAATCATATCATTTCTCTGTTTATGGTAGTTTAGGTGTTAATTAACGAGGAGTATTTTCTCTTGAATGATTGGGGCTCTCTGTAAGTACTATGAGGTAAGGAACCAGGTGATTTAGCTAGCATATTATTAACTGGTGTTGAATATGTTTCATCAATGTAGTTTTGCGATCTATACTAAATGCTACTATGCAGCTGTAAGCATAGTGATTGCTTTCTTGAGCATTGCTAGATTCTAATACCTCTTTACTTTGATTCCATGTTTGCTGCAAAGGAAATATAAGCTAGAATGAGGATTGTGTACATGGTTCCTTTCTTGAGTTTTATGATATTGTTGGCGACAGATATATTGATGCTATTGTGGTCCGGCATAATCACATGTATGAATGCTGTTGTGGTCCTCTTTACATGTATGAATGCATAAACAATGCGAAGAATATTACAGGAAACAAGAAAAGAAAAACCAAGAAAATCCAGAGATAAAATAATGTATACTCTCACCATGGTAATTGAGGGCATAATCACTGTCGTTAAGTGACTGGTTCTACTTGCCCATTTACAATTTGCATGAAATCTCTCTAGCCAATCTAGCTATGGAATACAGTTTACCTCTTTGGATTGTTTCTAATCTAGCTTACAGTATGTGGAAGTAACTTGAACCCTGAAACAATTTGCCCCTTTCATTTTACAGGGCAAATTGGAAGTTGTTTGCTGATTGATTTCTTTTATATTACAATAAGGTTGTTATCCTTGCTTTAAGGAGTATGGCTCAAAGACCTATAGGATTTATGTAGTAAAAGGATGGATATGACATTCATTTTCAACCGATTTTCCAGTAGAAAATTGTTGGTTGATCAAGAGTCAATGGCTGAGTCTGAAGGCAATCATCAAATTAATACTAACAGGAGAACTGCTTGCATCAGGTGTTACATTAACAACATATTCTTTATATGATGTCTGTTCAATTTATTTTGAGATTTATTGATTTGCTGCTCTCTATTATGATATGATTATTTATCTGTTTAGGAAGAAACCAGTTTGTATTTACTTCAAAGCCAACTTTCCCATTTTTATTAGCATCTTCAATAAAAGTATAATTCTATTTCTAATATATATATAGATGTGTGTGTATATGAATTTCTATAATTTTAGTTCGTTTGCTAATAATTTGGGATATGGGAAGTTTGTATTAACATATATCATACACATACACACATGTAGAAATATTTGTGCTTCTAAATTGAATCCTGAATAAATATTTGGGTTAGGATAGGAGGATATGTATCCATGTGTGTTGTTAGAGGTATGACAACTCACAATATATTGATGTGTTCCCATTAATTATGAAATGAGGCTCATCTTACATTGGTATAACTTAGTTACAAAATATCTATTTTAATTTTTATATTTAACAATAAATTAGTGAATTATATGTAAAAAAATATAAAACTAGGACTGTTCTATGTTTGGACATTTTAAGGCTCACATAGGTTTAAGACCGTTTATAAAAAAAACCTCCTTTCCTTGTAGTGGATACAAAAAGATCCAAAATTTTTGCAGCCATGGATGCACATCCGTTTCAGCCCATCTTTGCAACTGCTTGCATTTCACATGGCAGTCCATCTGCCCTGCACTGCCGAGGGCGAAGAACCTTGTCTTCAGCCTTTTCCATCTCCTTGTCCAAATGTTCGCCTTGGTCGCCCAAAAAGAAGGAACCTTGGCTTTGATACCACTTGTCACGGGGGGCGCCTGGGGAACGCCCACCGTGCAGCACTCGAAAGGCCAAATAGCCAAGCAAGTAAGCCATTCTTCGTCAAGGTCACAGCCTCGTGCCATTCGACCAAGCTTCCAGTCCACGAAGCCAAGCAACAAACCCGTCCCAAATCGGATGTGCGAACGTGCTGAGACATTTCCTAAGAGAGTTAGCCGGAGGGGGACACCTCCTTATGATGTACGGATCCAACTTAGGCAACCCGGATATCTGGACAATCCATCTTAGCCAAGTGCATGTAAGGGTCTTTGTATCTAATGCGGCTATAAGGCCAAACGGCCGCTCGACGGGTCGGAGAGCCCCATCCCCCATTGGACAAGGCTCCTGGCATGATTGCTAGTAAGGCAACAAGCATTTGTTGCCATCCGAGACAGCTAGTTGCAAGACTAGGCATCATACCAATAACTTCATTATTTCAGCTCGCCATGTCCCCCTATATAGCATAAGAGATTTTCTCCATTCTGCTGAAGTAACAGTCAAAGTAGCTGTAGGGCATGGTTTCTCTAAAGTTTGCTAAATGGCCCGAGATTACTCCTAAGAACAATCCAACATTATATAGAGGGGAGAAGACATCTTAAATATCCAAATATGTGCTAGTCGGCTATGCGTCCTAACATAGTTAACTATGTGTGTGCATCATTGTGTGCTTTCTACGCAACGTTGTATACACATGTTGCGCAATAATGCGGGTCTTCCCCGCAATATCTACACACATGATATACAATACTATAAGTAGTATAAGTAGTTCTTATAATACATATACACTTAGTATATAATACTTCTACACGTGTCATAGATAATCCACTTTGCTACTTTGTGACAGAAGGTTGCAAAGGGTGGAAGGGAGAAGGGAGAATACCGAGTGGAAGAAAAAGTAATAGTGGATGTTAGCATAGAACCGGAGAAGGCAAAAGAGGGACGAAGGAAGCACAACAATGATAGAGAAAAGAGGAAGAGAAAAAAAAAAAATTGGTACAACTATACCAATATTTTTTTTGTTTAAATTTATCAACATTTTCACTTCAATGCCCAGCATACAAAGTTTGAATAAAATAAATAAACAAATGCACGTGCTCCCTCAACAAATGGCCGTAAGCCTATTCAAAATTTTCAACACGACGTTGAGATAGTCATCCACAAGAAAAAAACCACGCTAAAGTAAGCAAGGCTTAATTTATTAAAAAATACTTTAACGACGTAAAAATTTACACATTAAAATACTACTTCATCACCGTAAAACCGTTGATGTATGGGGCCTTTTTATAAGCCCCGCGACGGTTTTATGGTTATGAGGTAGCTTTCCGACACAAGAATCTTTACGTCAGAATAGCGTTAACTCTAATTTATTTTATATTCAAAGCAAAATCACTCGACGACAAAAAGCGGCGCAATGACATTCCAAAGTTGCGGCATGGCAGTGCTAGCTAGTAAAAGCTAAATTGATCCAGAGAGTTCCGAAAGGCGCCGCTAACTGGAGATAGGGTAGTACACGTAACCACGTACATGCCTCGTGGGTGACAGATGTTAGGTTGGTTGGTTGATTTATTTATTTATTTTTATCTTCTGATGGCGAAAAAATCTACAAGAGTTGTTTCATTATTCCAGATATAATTGTTCGCACCCGTCAAGGTATTTGCGGTTCAAAGTAGACGATTTCTCTCGCCCATACTTATTAAACAGGAAAAATCTATATGCGCCTCAAAAAAAATTTCAGTACCTATTTTACTTTAAAATTTATAATAGTTTATAGGCACATTCATACTATAATACTCCATATTGATCACTTTATAAAATAAGAGTAATTTTTGGAAGGGCAGTCTAAGAGTGATAAATAATTAATTTCTCCATAAATAGGGAATGATTCCACCAAAAGGTGAAATAAATTGATAGTATTATGCCGGGTTCAATTGTAGATTTCAATTGAATAGCCGCCTGTTTAACACTAGAAAATATTTTTAAATATATAGAATTTTTTAGAAAAAAGTTAAATAAATATTATTTAAAAAAATATCAAAATAACGGAGAAAGAAATATACTAGCCAAAATAGTGTTAGCCTCTACCATGCAGGCATTAGTATGACAATTGGCACCTGCTCAAACACATTATTATTGTTATTTAATATATATTAGAAATATTTTTCCAAATACATTATATTAGAGAAGGTTAAAGTACATAAGTTTAAGTTGGGTCAACCACACCCCCTATTTATTTATACAATTTCGACATTGTTTTATCACATTTTTGACACAAAGCATACCTATTTGGTTTGCGTGGCTCACAAAGATACATATATCTCCCAGGTCATTCCATAAGCCACTGCAGCATACACATATAAAGATAGGCTTCTTTTCTGCAAACAGAAATCAAGACGCATATATGATCCTTAACATAATTGAATGATCAGATATTGAGGTAACATCTTTGCGTAGATAATTATTGCTAATAACATAACCCCCAAAGGAATGGATGAGGCCCCCATTTTAGTAGGCCCACCCTGCCTATACGGGGTCCGTAAATATCTACCATCTTGATAAACAGAAAGATGGGCTGGCAGACTCCTCTTTTAGAAGAATGTTTATGACGTCAAAAATTACTTCATTATTTTAAAATCGTTGATGAGTGAGGCCCTGATTTCTCTTTTACACTCTCTTCTTTGTTCTCTGACTGACTTTTTCTAGAAAAATAAAGCCTAATGATGTAATTTTTTAACGTCAAAAATATTTTTCCAGAAGACACTGACACTCCCCTTGAAGCTGACGCCCCACGGGAACCCCCCCCCACTGGCGCGCCCCCACACTCTCTTCTCCCCCCCTTCCATTCTATAAATCCCATCCTCACTGCCTCAGTCCATCCCCACCTCCTCCGGCCATCGCTCGGCCTCCCGCCACGGTCTCGGCCTTCTGCTTCCCCAGCTTTCACGAAGTAGAAGAGAAATTTGTGAATCTCGTTTTGAGCTTGCATGGCTAGACTCTTAGCTTACCTCTCTCTACTTTGCCACCTCTTGTCTTACTACTACGGGGACTGGAAGCTATCTTGCAGCCAAGCTCAATGCCCTTACGTTTGTGAGGCTATTGCCAAGTCGGCTTGGCCTGATCATTATGATCCGGATCTTCGGCAGGACTCAATAAGTCATCGTAATCCTGTCAACCTGGAGCAGGATGCTCAAACCTGCGTGAATGAATTCATTGCGCTCCATCTCTCTTCTTATTTGAGCCCTCTCCCATTCATAGACGGCGATTGCTCAAAACTGCTTAGCATTGCACTTGCTACTAACGAGTTATTGGCAGCTGCACCCAGCATGTTCTTGAATCGTGATGTGGTGGTATTCAGTGCTTTTCATGAATATGTAGTTGACAACCTGATGCTTGTGTGCGACGGGTTTGTCTCGGCCGTTGTTACCGCCAGCCGTAGTATCGGTGCAGCCGCAACCACCATCCAGTCGGCGACTATGGGTGCGTAATTGAAACTACTAATCCATCTCTTGGCTGCTCCCATTTTGCTTAATTGGTCCACTTGATCACACACCAACTACTTTTATTTTCACTTGAAATGTCCCATTTTTAATTTAAGGCACTGGTCGACATCTTATTCAGAAATGCCAATCAAAGAATTTTTGGCAGGCATGGTTCCAGAAGAATTGATGAAGCATCCAACGGGAAGAAAGTTGCTGCGAGCAGTGAGCGACCCACCGCTCGACGTCGAACATGCCAAATCGGCTTGCGCTGATTTTCTGGGTTCAATCAACCATCCTAATCCATCGATTAGCTCCACTTATCCTGTCAACCTGGACGGCGATTGCTCAAAACTCCTCACCGTTGCACTTGCTGCTCCCAACGAGTTATTAGCAGTTGGACCAAGCACGCTGTTGAATAGCGTGGAATTCAGTGCTTTTCATGAATATGCAGTTCAGAACCTGATGCTTGTGTGCGATGGAAGCCCCTCCATCGTTGTTACAGACAGCCGTAGCCGTGGCGGCGCCCCCACCACTTTCCAGCCGGCGACTATGGGTACGTAATTCAAACTCCTAAGCTATCTCTTTGCTGGTCCCGTTTTGCTTGGTCCACTTCGCTCAGCTAATTAATGAACCTTCGGCAGGCATCGATTCTGAAGAATTTATGAAGCATCCAACGGGAAGAAGGATGCTGCGAATTATCGACCCACCGCCGAGTCTCCCACCTGCAGCTTACGGTCCTCGCGAATGAGCAACCCACCGCCGAATCCCCCACCTGGAGCTTACTCACAACGTGCAACCTACAAAAGTTTAGATTACAAAAACACCTGATTTTGTTTTCTGGACGACTCTGAAATGGTTTTTTCATTTAATTTTTTTGGTATTTCGTTGCCGCCGTTGCTATTGTTAAAGAGTCTATCTTCTTTTGTTTTGGTTTCATTCCCCGTATGAATCTTGTCTGCTTCTATATTTTTTTTTTCAGACGGTATTGTCTCCTCTTGCCACTGCTGATCATACAGCATTACAACAAACCTTTTTCCACAAATGTCGTCTCAAAAAACGGTATTGTCTCCTCTTGCTACTGCTGATCATGTAGCACTACAACAAATTAAAGAGCAAATTTTAGAAATAGACTCAACAAATATCAAAAATATAAAAATAAATTACGTACTTCAATTTTGCACAATTAGACTTAATGCACATTCCACTTTCCTATACGTGTGCTTCAATTACCGATAATATCCTTAAGCTATATATATAAAATGTGAAAAGCCCTTGTGAGAGACGAAAAGACCTAACGATGACTTTCGGAGATAACTAAACAAAATATCTTTTCCTCTTTGGTGCTTCTTTCTGTTTTTGGTTAGTGGATACTTGATAGCTGACTAGTAACAAAAAATTGAATGTGGAAATAGATAATATTCAGCCCAGTAGCCACACAAAAAATAATGCTTGGTTTTTTGGATAATCTCACATGCTTTATGATTTTCTGAACAAAAGTTTATTATCAAATTCAAGCATGTGAACCAGAACCACAATTGATAAAAAAGGAAAGACCATAAAATATGACAAAAATGTAATATCATCTAGTTGTCTTCTCTTCTAAACCCACATTTTGACTCCTACAAATATATTCTTGCTCCGGACAATGGGCAAGCGGTTAGGATGGAAAGCACATAGCTACAAAGACATTTGGAAGATGGCTATCATTCCAAGTTTTTAACAAAATAGATATATTAGATTCAGATCAAACTAGGAATCATGATTTAAAACCACTGTGGATGATTTAACTCCTCCACACATTTGGATCATTTGATTGCCACTCCAGCTTAATCATACATAACAGTTGCTCAAAGTTAAGATATACTAACATGATATGCTTCAACAAAGTGCAAATAAAATATATGCTCCTCTTCCTTAAACATGTGCTGACCAAGTGACATTTGAATGGATCTAGTGCAGGAAGCCAGCACCCTCTGGAAACTTACATCATATGGCACATTTGAATTCAGAAGCTCAAACAATTGATCAAATAACCACTTTCTCCTTTATGCCCAAGTAAATATGATCTTGCCACATTTTTTACCCATAGATTAAGTGCTGAGAATATAACCTACATTTTCCATTAGTGCCAATCGAAAACCTCTTATATCTTCTAAAAAGTACAATTTGAAGGCATTTTTGAGTAGTCCGAAAGTATGTGAAAACATAAGTCGGATGGCTAATGCTTTAATTGCACTAAATGGTTGTGTGATAAATGGAAAATAATCAAATATGAAAAGCATAGGAGCAATAATATGGCTTTGAGTCACTTGATTAATGAATGGCCAAAATTGCCATCATCACTACAATAATTAACAAGTTCATCCATAAATATCTAGTAGAACACCAACTCCCCCTTCCCCACCCTCCAACGCATAAGCACACAGAAAAACAATCACGCAGACTCAGAAAGTGCTGGAATCCAGAATCATGGTTCAAACAACTCTCACTTTGTTCTACTCTCTTGATCTTACAATCTTGGTTTATCAACAACAACATTTTCAATAATGACTAGGTTCTGCACTACAAGAACCAAACAACATTCATACATGATAGTCAAAAGAGATGGCTAGGGATCATTTCATAAACAAAGAAAGGTGTAGTAACTAACAATTTTACATGCAAGTATTTAGAAACAAATCCAGAATAATTAGAATAGAGTAAATGCAAAAGCAACAACATCAATGATTTAATTTTCTACCTTCTTCCCCATCGTACCTTGTGATTCTATTGAGCTACAATAAACTGTTAATGGAGTAATGTCGTAGGAAGTGATATTGAGTAGTATAATATTTACCTAATGAAGTAGGGGAATTTATAGTTGAATGCTAACATGAAAACATTGCAGCAGGGTATAGAATCTTCTTTGAAGTAGGCGGATGTAGCATCCCTTCTCCTTGAGATGCTCCTTACTTTTTGTACTCAGGGTATCAAACAGAACATCCTTCTTTCATAGACGTTTTTTTTTCTCCTTCCAAGCTTGTGAACTATGGGCGGAGCCTCCCCTTAGCTTGGAAATACTTTTCTTACTGGGTGGCTCTTCAATGAAAGATAGAGCCTCCCCTACTCTGAATCACTTCTCTCATCGTGGCCCAGCAACTTCGGATAGAACCCCGTCTTACTTCTCACTCCTTTTTCTCTCTCCGGTGCTTGAGGAGGACGGGCAGGGCTTCTCCTTGTCTCGGGGTATTTTCTCCTCATACGATCACCAACTCAGAGAATGTACCCCTCCATTGCGAAGAGCTCGCTCGATTAAACAAGAACGCCTCTTGGATGGACTAAATCTAAGCTAGGATGCTCAGAAATAGAGAAAAAGAAGTTTGGTGGTGCTCAAGGATAATGGGTAGGACCTCTCATTCTCTTCGGGAGTTTCCTCCTTATATGGTCTCCAACTTGAAGAAAGGACAGCTCTATTGCATAGAGCATGCTCAATTTACTTAGGAATGCCTCTTGAATGACCTTAATTGGATTGAGAATGATAAAAAATGAGGGAAATGAAGTTCTGATTGAAAAAAAATGACCGGAATGGGGTTTTTATAGCCCCTGAGCTGCCGAAACCGCGGTGCCACGCCTCCAAAAACCGCGCGGTGCACCTACGGCTCTCACCGTTTCATACCGCATGAGTGCAGCGCGACGCCTGTGGTGATCACACGCCACTGTCGCATGCGCTGCGTGCACGCCTCTTGTTTGAATTATTTTTCTCTTATTATTTTTTTTATTCTTTCTTTAAACACGCGTAACTTCTTACCCCGGATTTGAATTCGTGTGTTAGTACCGTTGGCCTCGTATCGATGACCCCTTCGATATTAACCCACTTAAAGCAATATATTGTGCTATTTCCAAGTGGGTCTCATCTATTTTATACATTTCTCGAGGTTGTAACTTCCAGTCCCGACCTCCGTTTTGCGCGTTCTTTGAATTGTTACGCTCATTATTTTGAGCTATACTTATATATGGAGGTTTCAACCTTTGAAACTCTGTAAGACTTAATGAAAGGTTTTCAATTTATCTCTAACCCCGTAGGCTAAACATGATTAGAAAAGCAGGGTGTTACATTTACCAATTAAATAAATTTAACCATATTATTTAACTTCTTAGCGGTAGAATACATATGGTAAAACGGTAGAACGAGTACCGTTGGCAGTCCTAGTGTCAAGCAGGAGCAAGGCACAACCCAAGCCCATGCCAACTACCAATTGGGAGTTGGAACATTCTAATCCTTTAGAGACATGCCCGGTAAGGCCCACAGGCTTGCATTGCCAAGACTTAGGCCATGCCGGCAAGCGACCCAATAAAAAATATAAATAATAAATAAATAACCCCATAAATCTTCAAAGGGGTCGGGCAAAACTTGTTAAAAACTTCAATATGTATTTTACTATGAGGCCCAAAATTGAACTTATTAACAAATCACATGTTCAAAAAAATTGGCAAAATTAGTTTAACGAAAGAGGTGAGATGAACTTAAAATGACGATAAATGTGAGCTTGAAAAATTTAACATAATTTTTGTCAAAAGTCTATGTTAAAAATTTTAGGAGGAATTTTAATAAAATCTATGCAAGAAAGTGTCCCAATTGAATTTTGGCTGAATAAAATATGTAGTCCCAAGTGAACTGTATATCAACTAAAACCCAAATAAAAACTTTTATTAAATAAATTCACTACACTCATTTTGTGAGAAACATTTTCAATAGTCCCTACTCACCAAGCGTCTAACACTCATGGTGAGTGTGGAACACCAAGCATAAACAATCATGGTGAGTGTAGACAATTAAGCAGTTGTTTAGGTATTGAATTTTTTAAAAACGGAAGTGGAATTTTTGAACATAATTCTAAAAATTCACCGTTGAATATAAATTACGGTTCATAATTAAATTTTTTAGAATAAATATAGCTATTGCATTAAACCTAATTTTAAATTAATATAACTCTCTCTTCTGAACTAGGATATATATATTTTTTGTACTATTACACTCTTAAATTCGAGCTCTATTAAACAAGATCCTATAAGAATAGGTAATTTTAAACTTTTAAAGTGAGATTTATCTATATAATACACTTTTGGTGACATATATTGATATGAAAATTAACTTTAAAAAAATATAATATAATTTTAAAACAGGGGCTGAAAGCATGAATAGACAAAATCACCTCTCATTAGATGATTCAGTATATAATTCCACTTAAAACAGGTTATAATCAACTTTTAACCTTTTATATATGAATATAATTTTAATATTTCAAACCAAAATTAGGACAAAATTGATCAAATCTTACATAAATAAGATACACAAACAACCCCTAAAATTATTTCCCATCCTCATCATGTTTTATTTCGACCTCGTCGCGGTCACGCAAAGGGTAAAGAGGTCCCTTCACGACAAAATAGGGTTAGTCGCAGGGCTTTCCTTGGACTGATTTCAGCGGGTGCTGAAATTAGTACAGTGTTTTGCGTTTCCCTTGGAGTTTTCGACTGATTTCGGTGGGTGCCGATGCCAGTAATTGTTGTTGTGAGCTTCCTTGATTTCGGCGAGTGCTGATGCCAGCAATTGTTGCGAGCTTCCTGACTGAATTGGACGAGTGCATCCCGTCGACTGATGTCGGCGAGTGCTGACGCCCACAATTGTTGCGAGATTCCCGACTGAATTTGACGAGTGCATCTTGTCGACTGATGTCGGCGAGTGCTGATGCCAGCAATTGTTGCGAGCTTCCCGACTGAATTGGACGAGTGCATCCCGTCGACTGATGTCGGCGAGTGCTGACGCCCACAATTGTTGCGAGATTCCCGACTGAATTGGACGAGTGCATCCCGTCGACTGATGTTGGCGAGTGCTGATGCCAGCAATTGTTGCGAGCTTCCCGACTGAATTGGATGAGTGCATCCTATCGACTGATGTCGGCGAGTGCTGATGCCAGCAATTGTTGCGAGCTTCCCGACTGAATTGGACAAGTGCATCCCGTTGACTGATGTCGGCGAGTGCTGACGCCCACAATTGTTGCGAGATTCCCGACTGAATTGGACGAGTGCATCCTGTCGACTGATGTCGGCGAGTGCTGATGCCAGCAATTGTTGCGAGCTTCCCGACTGAATTGGACGAGTGCATCCTGTCGACTGATGTCGGCGAGTGCTGATGTCAGCAATTGTTGCGAGCTTCCCGACTGAATTGGACGAGTGCATCCCGTCGACTGATGTTGGCGAGTGCTGATGCCAGCAATTGTTGCGAGCTTCCCGACTGAATTGGACGAGTGCATCCCGTCGACTGATGTCGGCGAGTGCTGACGCCCACAATTGTTGCGAGATTCCCGACTGAATTGGACGAGTGCATCCTGTCGACTGATGTCGGCGAGTGCTGATGCCAGCAATTGTTGCGAGCTTCCCGACTGAATTGGACGAGTGCATCCTGTCGACTGATGTCGGCGAGTGCTGATGTCAGCAATTGTTGCGAGCTTCCCGACTGAATTGGACGAGTGCATCCCGTCGACTGATGTTGGCGAGTGCTGATGCCAGCAATTGTTGATAGCTTCCCGACTGAATTGGACGAGTGCATCCCGTCGACTGATAGCAATTGTTGCAAGCTTCCCGACTTAATTGGACGAGTGCATCCCGTCGACTGATGTCGGCGAGTGCTGACGCTAGCAATTGTTGCGAGCTTCCCTTTGAGTCTTCGACTGATTTCGACAAAATGCATCCCTTCGACTGATTTCGGTGAGTGTTGACACCAGCAATTGTTGCGTGCTTCCCTTTTAAAAGTTTTCGATTGAATTCGACGAGCAGCCATTGTTATGAGCTTCCCTTCGACTGATTTAGGCGAGTGCCTTCCTAAAAAGAGCGAGCGCTTCCCTTCCCCTCCCTCCCCCGCCCAACTCTCGGCCTCCCTACAAGGCCTTCAGCTTCCCCTGCATTTACCATAACCAAATTAGCACAGAAATTTGTGAATCTCATATTGTGCTTTACATGGGTATCCGATTAGCTTGTTTTCTGTACCTCTCCCTAGTTGGCCTCTTCTTGTATTCTAAGTTAGACCACAATGGAGACTGGAAGCTATCTTGCAGCCAGACCCCATACCCTCTTCTTATTTGTGAGATTATGGTAAGCACTGATTTTATTCCTATTTCTGATGGAATTGTCTCTCTGACGGATGCTGACATGCTTGACGTAGGCATGGATTTTGAAGAATTTATGAAGCATCCAATGGGAAGAAGGATGCTGCGAATGATCGACCCACCGCCGAGTCCCCCACCTGGAGCTTACGGTCCTCGCGAGTGAGCAACCCACGGCCGAATCCCCCACCTGGAGCTGACGGTCATTGTGAATGCACCCTACAAAATTTTATATTACAAACACACCTGATTTAGTCCTTCTAGAAGATGAAATTGCTTGTACTGGCAAAGACTCTCCCTGAAAGATCCAACTCATTAAGGTCCTTTTTGAAGAAAGAAATAGTAGCATGCATAGCTCCATGCTGATCAAGGCCCACTTCGAGAAAAACACGAAAGAACCTTCTCTTAGGCATTAAATATTTATAGTATTTGCGACGCTTGCTTTTAAAAGTCTTAAATAATAAATATAGTTGCGATCACTACAACAAAAAGAGGCTTCTATAACAAATGCCTTTGTCACATAAGGTTCATATTTTGTCGCAAAAATAATTTTGCGATAAAATAAAATTTATGCACTTTTGTCGCAAGGCGTCACAAAAAGTCATTGCGACAAATTTTTTTTTGTCGTAAATAGTATACACATTTACGACAAATTTATTTGTTGCAAGAAAGTAATTATTATGTCACAAACAAATATAATTTTATGATAAAAAAATTAAAAATATATAATTATGTCACAAAAGCATTGACATTTGCAACAAAAATCTTTTGTTATAAATAATTTTAATGTATTTGCAACAAATTGCATATGTCGCAAAAGGTTTTTTTGGATAATTTGTAAAGAGCATTAGCAACAAACCAAATTTATCGCAAATAATATTAAAGCATTTGTGACAAATTATATGTGTCACAAAAAGTTTGACATGTGTAAATTTTTATAAATTTTTGCAACAACCCGAATGCATTGCAAATGATTGTAATACATTTGCAACAAAATAAATTTCATTCGCAACAAGAGAAATTAGTTGTAAAAGAGCTTTAAGTACAAATTTAAGTCGTCGCTAATTGCAATAGCTATCCCCAATTATTTTGGGTGGGCGTGCGAGTGCTGGGAGGGGGGATATTTAAAATATACAAATTCAAGAAAATTATATAAATTTATAATACAAAAGATAAACTTAATGCCTTAATATAAAACTAAATATCATTCATTGTCTTACAAACCATAAATTTAATACATTTTGCAAACTAAAAAATGCAAAATAACTAAAATGAAACCATAATTGTATCACAAAAGAAATTAATCCTTTTTTTTCATCACAAATTTTGATGATTCTTTTGAACTCTACTGTTTAACTGTACATGTATAAGAATATAAAGTTAGCATGAAGTAGTAAAGAATTTATTCAGTGCCTTCTTAATTTGGTTATCTTCCAAGTTAATCTCAAATTTGGACTAAAAAAGTTAATTTATTTATAAAATGTTAACGCCTATAATTTAATTTGAAAGACATTAATGAATTAAACTCATAGCATATACTTACAACAATTAGGGCCTTTATCTGGGTTTTGATCAAACAAAGAACTAAAAATAGAGCAGATTATGCAATCGACTGTGAGATGGAGAGAAATATGGACAGGATGACTTCAAGCAGAGGGTGGGTTTCTTGTAGAAGGATCAAAGCGACTCCATGCTACAAATTGGAGGTCATTTTATGCACCAAAGTAAACAGATTCACACTGACATATAAGAAAAAAACATAGCACCAAAGTAAACAGAAATGTCGATAAAAATTTCTTTATGTGACTTTAAGCTAAGCGTCGCAAATGATTTCCATTTTCGATGCTTAGTAAGCGTCGTTAAACACGCGCAAATTTTTCGCTTGCGCGTGAGGCTAAAGTGGCCTGCGCTGGGTGAAATTTTCGCTGCGCACGGTCGATATATATCCCCCGTGCGGGCGATTTCACCCGCGTGGGTGTTTTTCTTCCCCTCATTTCCTGCCGCCGTCCGCCACCTGCCCTCTGCCGCAGACATTCTGCCACTGCCGTCCGTCTCCCTTCTTCCGCCCTCGTCTCCCGCTCTTTCGCCGCTGGTTTGCCTCTGTCCGCCCCACACCCCCCGCCGCTCCTCTCTCCCATCCTCCACCCCTTAGACGCCTTCTGCCACCCGTGTTCGGCCACAGTCACCCCGATCTGCTCCGGCCCCGACATCCCCGCTCCAATCAGGTCGAGAAACAAGCTGCTAAGCATCTCAGGTGGTGAGGGAAGTCATGAGGGAGAAAATCCGTGGAAAAGAGTGTGGGTGGAGTGCAAGAAGCTGTGGGTGGTTGCGGCGCCTGCAGTATTCGCAAGGATATCAATGTTTGGCGTGTTCGTCATTGCCCAGGCATTTATTGGCCGCATTGTCAACATTCCCATGGCTACACTTGCCCTCGTTTTCCATGTCTTTGCTCGTTTCTCTATTGGAATACTGGTAAAGTGCTGCATCCTCCCTCTGCTGCTCTCCTCAGCAGTGATCAACATTTACCTCTCTCTGCCTCTTTAGTTTGGTACTTTGGTTTGGCATACAAGCTTACTTTTATTTCATTGCTTTGGTTTAGATATCATTGGTCAAAAATGTTGATCGTATGGAATTTGGCTGGCATAAGGGATGACCTCAGCGTTTGTTTCTAAATGGTGTTGGCTTGAGACAAGAGGCTATACATAATATAGGAAGGAAACAAGATAGATTTTCATAAGAAAATTTAATCTTTCATGGAGGACACAAAGCTTCTTTTATAGAGAAGAGGAAGGGAGCTGTTTTTCACTAAAAAACAGAGTATCATTTGTGCCCAACGAGCCTTACATATTAGAGCATTAACTTAGAGAGTAGAGTACCCAAAATACCCTCATAAGTCATTACATTTAACACTCCCCCTTAATGACATATTTGAACACCTAACATTTTTTTAAAATAATTAAACTTATCTCTTGGAAGTGCTTTAGTGAAAATATCCGCCACTTGATCTTGTGTCTTATAAAACTTGAGCTCTAATTCTTCATCTTCAATTGCTTCTCTAATGTAGTGATGCTTAATTGTAATGTGCTTTGTTCGACTATGGAAGATAGGGTTCTTTGCCATTGCAATTGCCGATTTGTTGTCACACATAAGTGAAGTAGCTTCATCTTGTTTTTCTCCCACATCATTCAAGATTCTTCTCAACCATATTGCTTGAGTAGTTGCAATTGAGGCGGAAACATATTCGGCCTCGGCGGAAGATAATGCAACACTATCTTGCTTCTTTGAAGCCTATGAAAAGACACCCGATCCAAGAGAGAAAGCATATCCGGAAGTGCTCTTCATATCATTGACACTTCCGGCCCAATCACTATCACAAAATCCAATCAATTTGGTATTGACATTTTTCTCATAGTAAATTCCATAATCAATAGTACTTGAATGTATCTCAATACTCTCTTGGCCGCTCCAAAATGAATTTGACTTGGCTTAGCCATAAACCTTGCCAATAAGTTAGAAGCATATGTGATGTCCGGTCTTGTAGCCCCCAAGTATAATAAGCTTCCAATCAAGCTTTTATAAAGAGTACTATCAACTTCTTTGCTTCCATCTTCTTTTGAGAATTTTTCATTCACAACCAATGGTGTATCAACCGGATTGCAATCTTTCATTTTAAACTTTTCAAGAAGAGTTCTTGCATACTTCTTTTGACAAATAAATACACCATCAACATTTTGATTGATTTCTAACCCCAAAAAATAATGCAATAATCCCAAGTCACTCATTTCATATTTGCTCATCATATCTCTTTTGAAATCTTCAATCATTTTACTATCACTTCCGGTAAACACTATGTCATCAACATAAAGAGAAATAATGAAAATATTAGAATTATCTTGAGTCTTCACATATAGGGTTGGCTCACTTTTGCTTCTTTCAAATCCCCTTTCTTTGAAATAAGAATGAATCTCACTATACCATGCTCGGGGTGCTTGTTTTAAGCCATACAAAGCTTTTCTCAACTTGTATACTTTCTCTTCTTTACCTTTTACTACAAAGCCTTGAGGTTGCTCCACATAAACCTCTTCTTCTAAAACACCATTCAAGAAAGCCGATTTCACATCAAGTTGGTATAAGGACCAACCTTTTTGTGCCGCCAAACTAATGAGGACTCTAATTGTCTCAAGTCTAGCAACTGGTGCATATGTTTCTTGAAAATCAACTCCGGGTTGTTGAAAATACCCTTTAGCTACTAATCTTGTTTTGTGCTTTTGAATTAAACCATCCGGATTGAGTTTTGTTTTGTATATCCACTTCACACCAATAACTTCTTTTTCTTTAGGTCTCTCCACTAACTCCCAAGTTTCATTTTTCACTATCACATGAATTTCCTCTTCCATGGCTTTTATCCATGCTTCTTCTTTAATTGCTTCTTCAAAGTTCTCCGGTTCAACAAGACAAAAGTTACAACTTGCATACACATCACTAAGTCTTCTCATTTTTGTTGGTGTTGAATTAAGAGATGAGCTTGTAAAAGTTGAGGATACTTGAGAACTAGCATTTGGAGAACTTTGTTGTGAAGTATCTTGAACATCTTCATTTTCATGATTCCCTAATTCTTCATTGATAGGGATAATTTGCTCTTGAATTCTCTTCTCTTTCCAATCCCAAGAGGCCTTCTCATTAAAGAGAACATCTCTACAAATAATTACTTTGTTTCTCTTCAAGCTAAAGAGTCTATAACCCTTTGATTTTGAGCTATAACCCACAAAGATGCACTTTTCACTAGCTTCATCGAGTTTGTGTCTCACCTCTTTTGGGACATGAGCAAAACAAATAGAACCAAATACTTTTAAGTGATTCACCGAAGGTTTTCTTCCACTCCAAGCTTCAAGTGGTGTTTTATTTTCCACCGCCTTTGTTGGACATCTATTCATTAAATAGATCGTTGTATACACGGCTTCTCCCCAAAATGATTTAGGCATTTCCTTCTCATGGAGCATTGATTTTGCCATCTCAACAATAGTTCTATTCTTTCTTTCCGCCACCCCATTTTGTTGAGGGGTATATCCAACACTCAATTGTCTATTCAAGCCAATATCATCACAAAATTTGTCAAAGTTGTGAAAATTGTATTCTCCCCCTCTATCACTTCTTAACACTTTCATGAGATATCCACTTTGCCTTTCAACAAACTTTTGAAACTTCTTAAAGATAACAAAGACATCCGATTTTTGTCTCATAAAATAAACCCAAGTCATTCTAGAGAAATCATCAATAAAGGTGATAAAGTACTTGTTACCTCCATTAGTTGGGGTGACCATTGGCCCACACACATCGGTATGAACAAGCTCTAAGGGTGTTTTAGCTCTCCATGCCTTTTCTTTTGGAAATGGTTCCCGGTGTTGCTTTCCAAGAGCACAACCTTCACATACTTCTTTCACTTCTTGAATAGATAGCAACCCATAAACTATGTTCTTTTGTTGTAAATTCTTCAAACTTTGAAAATTCAAGTGCCCAAGCCTTCTATGCCAAAGCCATGATTCATCAACCACATCCATCTTGAAGGCTACATTCTTTGAATATCGAAAAGTGAGTGGGAAACTTCTATTTTTCTCCATCTTGATTTTTGCCACAATTTGTCTTCTATCACCTTTATCATAAACATTACAATAATTATCTTCAAAGTAAATAGAATACCCATGTTCAACAAGTTGGCCAACACTCAACAAGTTTTGCTCCAAATCCAGAACTAGCAAGACATCTTTAATATATTTTATTCTCATCTTTGTTTCTATGACAATAGTTCCCTTGCCTTTTGCTTGGACCAAAGCACCATTTCCCATCTTCATTTGAGAATTTGAAGAAATATCTATGTCAACAAATATGTTCTTGTCACCGGTCATATGATTGCTACACCCACTATCAAGGAACCATACATCATTCTTTTCTATAGATGCCGATTGACAAGCATAAAACATGGTCTCATTACCTTCTTGTTCTTTGGAGTAATTGGCTTGTTGATTGCTTTTGATCCTACACTCCTTTTGAACATGTCCGAATTTCTTGCAATTGTAACATTGAGGTTTCCCCTTAAACCAACATTCATCATCAACATGACTACTTCTTTTACAAATTCCACATTTTTGTTGAGTGGAATCATTTTCCCTTCTTTCAAAATTATTTCTTCCCTTTCCTCTTGCATTTCTTCCTCTTCCTCTTCTTTGTCCACTACCTCTAAAAGAATCACTTTTGTGTTGCATACTACTAGATGACATTTTCCCTTGATAATCAACTTTGAGCTTGGATTGGAAAGCACTCTCAATTGATTTTTCGGAGCGCCTACACAATCTTTGGTCAAAAGCAATAATAGATCCCATTATTTCTTCAATGCTCAAAATAGAGGTATCTCTCGTCCCCTCAATAACGGCAACAATAGCATCATATTTCTCCGGCAAAGTAATCAAAATTTTATCAATAACTTTCTTATCACTAACATCATCCCCATAACTCTTCATTTGATTCACAATTTCAATAACTCGAGAGAAATAATCATTCAATAACTCCATATCTTTCATCTTAAGATTTTCAAAATCCTTTCTAAGAGCTTGAAGTTTAATAGATCTTACCCTCAATGTGCCTCTATATTCTTTTTGTAGAATATCCCATGCTTCCTTTGCCTTTGTAGCATTGATGATTCTTGGAAAGATTGTGTTAGCAATCCCTTGTTGAATCAAGTAGAGGGCTTTTGCATCTTTCTTCCTATTCTCTTTCAAGAGTTGCTTTTGGGCATTTGTCAAGCCTTCCACATTATTGGGTTCTTCAAACCCATCTTCAATAACATCCCATAGAACATAAGAAATGAACAAAGTTCTCATCTTTACACACCAAAAATCATAATTTTCTCCATCGAAAATGGGAGTGGGTAGATTTTGGGTGCCACTTACAAGATTGCTTGAACTTGCCATCTTTTCTTCTTCTTCAAAGGGGCTTGTTTTCCCTTCAAATAGCTTCACATTCAACTCTTGAAGATGATCCCACCTTGCTCCGATACCACTTGTTGGCTTAAGACAAGAGGCTATACATAATATAGGAAGGAAACAAGATAGATTTTCATAAGAAAATTTAATCTTTCATGGAGGACACAAAGCTTCTTTCATAGAGAAGAGGAAGGGAGCTGTTTTTCACTAAAAAACAGAGTATCATTTGTGCCCAACGAGCCTTACATATTAGAGCATTAACCTAGAGTGTAGAGTACCCAAAATACCCTCATAAGTCATTACATTTAACAAATGGATCCCCACCCTAGCTACACATCAATGGCTTCACATGATCCCGTGTGCCCATCTTCTTTTAAGGGATTGAACCTCACGCTAATATGATTATCAATGCTGTTCTTCCACCCTTTATTTCCTCATTGCCCCTTATTACTTCTACTCTCTAATAAAAAATAAATGATTACTGATCATGCATACCCTTCTTCTTTTTTGTAGTTATTTTTTCTTTTCTTCCTTCATAGCTTCCAGCTAAAAGGAAGAAACGAGCCGAGATGCAGCCCTAATGAAAAACTCTTTCCACCTAATGTCAACTGTCAACTGAGAATTACTCTTCACTTTCTCGAAATTATCATATTTAAATAAACATAATACACGCTAATTCACGTTAATATAAATTCGCTAATACTACTTCGAATGTGAACATGTCTTATCGCCGTAGGCGTGATAAATCCAAAGGCGTCCTTTTTCGTCGTCCTTTAATTTATCACTTTCCCTGTCCCCTTATTTGTCTTTCTGTTCATGCAAGCAATTAAATGAGGGCATGGATCATGGACCATGTAGAGAGAGACGTCCTGCTCGAGCTACTTCTGACAATAGCCAGAAGAGAGCACTTGTAACAGGACGTGGCCACAAGCTCGGCCAGGAGATGCTTATTCTTTTGATCTACATGTCTAGCCACCGACAGGCTCAGCTCCGGATCAATTAGGCTTAGGGTCAACTCATATTGACTCAACTTATTGCATCACTAATATAATGGACTTTGGCCGGGTACTAAATACTTTCGGTTCTGTCTTATTAAAATTTTCAAATAGAGGGAATACTATATTACATTATGTTAACTAGCCAAAGTGCTTGATTGAATTGTATTTGTCACTTTTTATTTTATAAATAGTTTTTTTATTAAGTTTTATAAATGGTTAAATGAATTATTTCACTATCGAGAATAATCAATTAAAAATTTAAATAGAGTATTATAAGAAATTAATTAAAGAAAGATTGAAGTGAAATTAAAAGATAATTTTAAAAAATATAACATTATTTCCATGTAACTTGTAGGCTTTTTAGTATCCCCTCTTCACCACCCATCATATTATATAATATTATAAGTTCTAAAATCATCTTTCCATTTATTTATGTACAAAAACTATTAGGGGCATGTCACTTCATTTTTTTGCCTCTTACAAAATTATACATTCTTTACTCATATGCATATTTACCCACACCTTACATTCTACTCTCTATAACATTTTACAAAAAGTAAGAGCAAAGAAATCTGGTAAAAATATTATAGTACACTTCTTAAATTTATAATGTACAACTTATCTATTATATAATAGAGAAAAATATATTCATCATATACAATGACCAGCTAGCAACTACTACATTCTCTCATATTAATTGTCCTATTTGATTTAAAAAAAAATCTCTAAGCCCTACTTTAAATATGTACATATGAAATTTAACAAGTTTTAAATAAATTAGAATGTCCCATAAGATATGAATGATGTTTGTAATATTTTACAGAGTTAATAAAGAACGGTAGAGATAAGAGGCAATTGGCTTATTCATAGAGGAAAATTTGAGGTGGGAAAAGATGAAACCTCTCCAAATAAGGTTATACTCACACCGAGAAACCTAACTGTTAATTTAATTTTGTGTTGTGTTTGGATTGAGAAAGCTCTAAAAAGAACTCTTTGTATTAATGGAAACTTACATATTCTCTTAGCATCCTTTTAGATAGGACTTTTAATTAAACGTAGAACCCAATTAGGATAAGAGTTGGATACATTTGTATAAATACTTGAGTTAAAATCCTATGACTATAAGAGGTGGCAAGGGGCCCATGGTCTGGGGCCACATTTTGCGGCCTAGACCCACAATAGACCCAATCAATATATTAATTATATAAAGATATATTTTATATATCAATATAGATATCTATTATATTATATCAATATACACAAAATTATATTTAAAAAAAATATTTTCCTTGCCCAAGGCCTAGCAAATCAAGCCAATGGGACATTGTGTCAGTAGGGATGACAATGAATTGGGCCCAAGGCTAGGCTACCCACCCCAAGGCCCAACGACTCATTTTTAGTTGTTGGGGCTTACAATCAAAAACCCAACAACTCATCTTGAGCCGTTGGGCTTTGCAGCCATGAGGCCGAATGACTATTATGTAATAGTAGATCCAACAACTTTTTTGAGATGTTGATCCCATCAGCTAAAATATCCAAGGGTTGGGCCTGGAGGACCAGCCTATATCCTGCCCAAGGGGGATGCTTGCCAAGCCCAACATAGACTGCTACCACCCCTTGCATTGGGCTTGCCTTTTGCAAGTACGGGACAACCTATTAGTATCACGAGTCAGGCCTGACATGGCCCATTGACCCCTCTATTTGCCTATTTGCATTTTTTAAATTTTAAATCAATTATGACTTTGAATTCAATATTTTTTATGTGGCTATAAGGTTAATATAATATACAAATAAGGTTTGACAAGTTCTAAATTAATTACAACTACAAAATCCATATTTTTTAATTGGAAACAAGGTAAAATGTATTGAAAAATTTATTACAATATTTTGGGTCTTTTGAGTTCTAAATTAATTAAAAGTTTATTTAAAAGGGTAATATAGGTATAACAGTTTATATATATTAATGAGATTTGACAAGTTCTAAACTAATAATGACTATGAAATCCATATTTTTTATGTTGCTACAAAATTCTAAATTAATTAAGAGTTTGTTTGAACAATAATATTGGTATGACATGGTAAAAATCTCCACCCCCAATTCTCATTTTAATAATCATACAGATATAGATAGGTATTCACTTGATCGCAATCCGACTTGGTTAAAGGTCCATATGAGTACTTCATGGGTCCCATCAACCCCTAGAGGTCTTTTGCAGACTTATTTCAATGGCCCCAAGACTCTTCATGCAAAACAGAAGTTGCTCTTGGTGTTGGGTGCATAGCCTTTGAATTTATTCTTAGGCAATTGTTTCAATTAGGAAAAAAAAGACTTTTTATGCCAAAACAAAAAAATGTATTCTTTACCCCTTATAACTTAACTCCACTCCCCAAGATGCAACAAATTAAACCTCCAACCTCTTCTTCCATAAGGAGATGTATACATATTAAGATACTTACATTAATAATTATATTAAATTTTTTAAAATAAATTTTTTTTATCCATTTTGAAAAATAAGATATAACTTATATGACTTGCGAATATATAGACTCGTGGAGTGAGTCTAGATAATCAGGAGTCTATATATTTGCAAAAAGTGCATGCCCATAGAGAGCTTAGTGAAGTCACATGTGAAACGCTGCCACCCGCTGGATTTCAATCCCACGGTTGCAGGGCACCGGATCAAAAACTCGTATTTGCAAATAGCAAATGATGTAGATCCATCCATTCATCAAAACAAAAAAGAAATAGTGCAAATCAGTTCCCCACTTAAAATGTAGATTCAAACCCAGGCATTCAAACTATAAGACTACTAAGTTAATTAGCCGTTTTTTATATGTAATTAAATAATTGACTAGTCTAATCCGTTTGTGCAGATGGGCATGTCGAGTGGGCTGGAGACTTTCTGTGGGCAAGGCCTCGGAGCAAAACAATATCATATGCTTGGCATCTATCTAGAGAGATCATGGCTTGTTAAACATTCTTCTTCCTCCCCATAATAATCGTCTTTGTATTTGTTGCCCCGATACTTAGACTGCTTGGGCAGTCAAACCAGATAGCTCTCAAGGCCAACATCATCTCCCTCTGGTACCTTCCTGTAGTTCTCTCTTACGTCTTCTCCTTCACCCTCCAAATGTACTTGCAGTGCCAAAGCATGAACATGATCATCACATGGCTGGCGGCTCTATCACTTGTGTTGCATGCGTTCATCTGTTGGGTGCTCACTGCAAAGTTGGGAATGGGCGTTCCCGGGGTCATGATCTCCATGATCATCGCTAGCTGGATACAATTATTAGGGCAGTTGTTGTATGCCTTCTGTGGAGGCTGTCCCCTGACTTGGACTGGTTTCTCCATGCTGGCATTTGTTGATGTGTGGCCTGTTGTCAAATTATCAGTTTCTTCAGGTGTCATGCTTTGGTGAGTCTTCAATTCAGTCAACTATATTACATGAGTAATGCTATACAATGTGATTCTGTTATATATTACATGAGTATATAGCACAAAAGTTGCATGTTCCAGACTGATCATGATGTAAATATCACGATAAGTCTGCTGATATTATCATTAGATATACACCATACTGAAAAGAACTAGCGGCCGCATGTTTATATCAAAAGGCTAATTAATCTGAAAGTGTTCTATCTTTTATAGGAAATGAAAGCTAACTGAAGTATTTTTGTTTTTTTAATTCCCAAACATTTTGGAGATATAGTACAACAGTATTTTGATTCTTCAGACAGGGTACATGAAAGATGCTGACATTGAGATCAATGCTCTATCAGTTTGGTAATATATGGCTTCGTCTTTTGTAAGCATATCCCTTCCTTAATTATGAGAACATAACTAAGAAACAGTTGCTTGCAGTCTTAATATAAATGGGTGGGAGCTGATGGTGTCTTTTGGGTTTCTGGCTGCTGCAAGGTATTAGACTCCAACAACACCTTATGTGAGAGTTGCTAAATCTTTAAATTAAAACTGAGCCTATTCAAACTTTTAACTGCCCATGGAGCTATTTACTATGTTCGATTACCTTTTGCATCCAATTAATTAGTGCATTCATATGTTTAGTGTTGAGAGTGTCCAATGAGCTTGGGAGAGGCAACACAAATGCAGCAAATTTCTCAATTTTCGTAGTGATTGGGACTTCTTTCTGTATTAGAGTGTTGCTATGGGCACTTGTATTGGTGTTTAGACATAAGATCTCCTACATATTTAGAGAAGGTATTGGATAGGCTTACCATGAACAATGTCAAACCAATTAGTATACATCTTATTGCACATTTCAAGTTGAGTGTAAAGTCCTACCACAGATGATGATGTTTCAGGTATGAAACTGGTACCTTATGTAAGTGCAATTAGTTGTCTAATGTATGCTATAATGTGTACTAGGCCAGATACTACCTAAGCAGTAATTGTTATCAGTAGGTACATGGATAATCTAGGGAGGAAGCATTGGGGCTGTAAAGTAGATTTTGAGATATCTGAATGGGACAAAGAATGTTGATATTTTGTTTGAGAATGATGGAACATCGGTGCATATGCTAGATATGCAGATGCAAACTTTGCAGGTGATATGGATAAACATAAGTCTACTTATAATGTCCAAAAATTTTCTAAATTTTAGAAGTTGATCACATTAAAAATTAGGGTATTTGACCCTTTAACCCTCTTGTGAGAATAACTTGATCATCAGTTAGAATTGATAGATTAAACCTATATGGATGAAAAGTAGATAAAAAAAAAACTTTGAAACGCCACCAAGAATGCATGAATCGAAGTTCGGATGAGGGTGCTATGGCCGTTTGAAATTTAATATAATGTGTAGGGTCTATTTACCCAAATTAGACATGTGAATTGTCCACTTAAATCACTATACGGGCTCTATTAATTAATGTTACGAAATTATATTTTAGGGGACCAATTAGGTGGCCTAAGTGGGGAGGTTTGGCCTAAGTCCTCAAGGATTAGAAACCCTAATATAATCCCCATGGGTATAAAATGGATGCTTGGGGTACAATTAAGAGGGGACTTTTTTAGCTTTGACCATTAAGGGAAGGAGGAGGAGCAGCTGATGAAATTTTCCAGTGAGGCTCCAGCGAAGATTCAGCAGTGGTGGATCAATAACAACTCGGTCATTGAGGTAGGATTTCGAGTTCATATTAGTGAAGAGAATGTTAGATAAATTGAATGAAAATTATATTCATAATTATCTCTGCATATACTAGTCATGTATCACTGTAGATTCTAGTCATTGTGGATTCCAATCGCCAGGACTATAGTAGGAAGGGGCCGCACTGGCCCTAGCCCTAGCCACAGTGGCTTTGGATCTGGCAGCCTTCGCGGTGGTGGCGGATTCGACAACCGGGTCGTCACAATAAATAAAAAAAGGGGGGAGAACATGCGGCGGCATGGCGTAGCCCCTGGCCGGAGGATGGACCAGGGTTTCCAAAATCGCCAGATGATAGTAATCCAGTCAAGCCTGGCCCATCGGCTGGCTGTGGTGGCCTACCGTTGCGATGCCTCCGCCGTTTGTTAAAAAAAGGGGCGGCCGATTGGCCCCCGACCGGCCACTGAGAGCCAGTGGGCCCTGGCTCAACTAAATCACCTCCCAACAACGATCCTGTGGAGCCCAGCCCACCGCCCCGGCGTGGCGGCCAGGGCCGGCACCGCCAGATATGTTTCTGCCTTTGGTGGGACGCGAGGAAGACAACCCTAGTTGCATGTCGTTGACCTAAACCGAACTGGCCCGAATTTTTTAAAAAATAATAATAAAATAAATGAAATGAACTGGGTCCGGTTTAAGGGATAAAAATATCAAACAAATTCTAGAAAATTATTCATGGAGCTCGAGAATGTGGGAGTATTCTGACTGAGTTTCAAGTAGGGGAAAAATCTTAGAGACTATAAAATAACCCCTTTACCCCTTGTAGTTAAATTATTGTGTAATATTTACTTACCCAACTTAGGGGCCCTGTTTCAGTAGCCTATGAGTGATCTTAAGAATTGAGAAAATTCTTAGTGAGAGTTTAATGGGTAATCTAAATATAGACCAAACCGCTTAGTGAGGAAAAATCCAAATGAGTGGGTAATTGACCATTTTGCCCCTAGGGTTAATCGTGAACCGTTGTGTCCACTAAGGTCGGTTCAAGGAGTTCCCAACCCTGTCACATGCCAGGAAAATTACACCGAGTTCATGAAGTCAAGTAGTACCCTTGAGCCTAATTTTGGGCCCATTAGACGTTAGGAGAGCTTTAAACAAAATGGCATAATACCCCTATATGCGAACTACCCGCATTCGTATGCAAGGAAGCGCGAGTCAATTTGAGTGTGCAGCCTTGAAAGAGGGTAAAAACTTAGAATCAATAGAATGCAGTGAAATGACTAGAATGACCCAATAGAGGGTACCATACCCTAAGTGGTAGAATTGCCCTAATGCCCTTAAGGCAATATATTCCGTTTTTGCCAAAATATATGACCTAGATAACGAAGTGTTAGGGTACCCTAGAATGACATTAAATGGCTTCAAAAGGAAGGGGTGTGACCAGTAAATAACACGAAGACCTTGATAGGTCATAGTGTCATGGGAATCAAGGCGAATAACCCTAATTCTCAAAGTTTAGGGCAGCGTATTATACGTGTCCGTAATGCAGCACAAAAATCCACTAGGCTATTATATATATAACTCGTGTGATATGTTAGAGTTATTTACACTCTTGGGCTTAAATTCGCTAAGCCCTAGCCTTACAAATGAGTGCAATGAGCCCTCGGGATTTGGGTCAATCTGCTATTAAGCAGTCTACTCTAATGTTAGAGTCCTATGTTTGGAGATTTCTTTGAGAGTTAAGTTATCTATAAGTGAATACATATTTAATAGTATTAATTATTGAATAAGGGTTGTAAGATAATTAATAACATAGTTTAATATTGCTTGTTTAATTAGACAAGTGAACGATTAAAGAACTTGCATAAAATGTGTGTTGATTGAAAATACTTAAGCATTGCAAGTATGTTTCTATACTTCTTAAGATAGTGTAGTTTTAGGCAGAACTACATCTAGATCTGATCTTGTTGGAAACATTGGAGATGTTGTCTGATGAGTATGTAGGCAACTAACATCGGGTGATGTTTGTCACGCCCCGGCGATGCCCGAGCCGAACCCAGTCCAAGGGTCGGTCAAGCGCGCGGGGGCGACGAAGTGAAGATTGAGAAACGATTCTAGCGGAAGACTTAACCCTAACCACGGGCGATTAACAGAAACACGGAGTGCGCACAATCCTTTGAGCAAGAGTAAATAATAGGGAAGGAAAAGGTGTTGTTTATCACAAAGTAAACAACAATCTCAAACCCACAAGCTTAGTTAAGTAAAGCCCACACGGCTCAAAATAAGTCACAAGCATCACAACTGTAAAATATGACATAAATCCAAAACAAGAACCCTACACAAAGGTTCCAACATAAAGCATGAAACAAAAGAAGGTAAGTCACACAACGATCTCCATGATCATATCCAAACCACCTCCGACCTTTCCTCGAAGAGGAGATCATGTCCGTCTGCGTGTCGCACCACGCAGCCCCAAATCAAACACACACAAAGAGGGGTGAGTTTAACAAACCCAACAATGGTTTTAATATCACTAACAACATCGAAAATACGATAGCATGGTGATATAATCTTTCAGATCAAAGATTGGCAAGGTGCATCATTTTCTGATCACATATTCACATCACTTAAAACTGCATCACAGTGCATAATCAACCTGCATGGATGTATCTCTAACATACATATTCCCACATGCATAATATCATCACAATCTGCATGGATGTATCTCTAACATACATATTCCCACATGCATTCACATCATAACCAATCCCGCATGGATGTATCTCTAACATACATATTCCCACATGCATAATATCATCACAACCTGCATGGATGTATCTCTAACATACATGTTCCCACATGAATAATATCATCACAATTTGCATGGATGTATCTCTAACATACATATTCCCACATGCATAACATCAAAATCAACCTCCATCAAGGAGTAATCACACATTAATGTCATACAGACGGGAGCATAGACAAGGCCACGAAGGCTTGTCATGGTCCAAAATTCTACACAAGAATTCAAGAAAGATCGGGGTTGTCAATCCCTAAAACTGCTCGCCCTGGACAATCTTGGCCAAGGATGTCCCATTCTCACACATAGAATCTAGAGCAGGGGTGTTCGCCCAAGGACATCTTCTGCGGAGGGAAGAGCCCGAGTTCTCACACAGAGAACCCTAGAACACGTGGTAGCGGGGTGCACACGGCATACCACACTGGATTCTCAGGGTCCAGATGACACTCGTAATAACATTCTCATAATCCGCAAGACAAGTACACAACTCGTCCCCACATCATTCCATTTAACAAGACTCAACCCGGGGGGTGCACTCGTTCCACACAGGAACTCAAATCAAAATATGTCCTTTCGGACCAATCAACTTGCGATTAATCTACGACCGATCAATCCGGCACACAATTTCATCACATTGTATCCAATCGGTCAAATTCGATTAATCACGATGAAGCCTCAATTGGAAATCCATTTTCATGATGCATGCAACATGGTACATACGTGGGCAAAGCATACATGAATCCTAATCCATAATAAGTGCTCTCATCGGCCCCTAATGCATCATTCATAATCATAATATCAAGCTTCAACATCATCATTTAACCCCACATGTGTGTGTATCTAGTAGAAGCATTTCACATAATGCATGCCAACATGCTTGAAGTTAAACTCACTACCACACTACACATATGAATTTCCATCTATACATGAATCCCAACGGAAATCATAGGAGAAGAATCGTTAAAATCATATCTCAATTCAAAACTCAACCACAAAGGCTAAACACATATAACATCACTCATTTCATCACTGAGTCATGATATTCACCAACATCCACACACAACTAACCACAATCCATCATGACAAATCCGTCCAATAATAGATTATAGTTCTACTTAAGATATGCTTAACAATGAGAAACCATTCATTCAAAATTTCAAGATGACAATTCCAACATCATGCCACAAAACATAAGTCATTCCACCATCTCTAAGCATATATCTCAACTCCATAAACTTAATAGCATGCATTTCCAGTAGCCTAACATAGCTTAAAACACTCCACATTCATATAAAATTAGCAAGCTAAAGTGGAATCATCAAAATAGACATCATATGCACAACATACACTTTACTGTGTAGCCGATCGATCGCCCTTCAGGCCGTTTGATCGGTTAAACGTGAAAATTTGAAATTTACAGTTCGGCCGTTCGATCGCCCAGCAGGCCGTTCGATCGGCTGAACTAGAAAAGTGTCATTCCGGCAGTGTTGCCGATCGAACGCCCTGCAAGGCCGATCAATCGCCAACACGGCAAAACAGTCATCTTCTTCCTTTCGCAAATCCAAACCGAAACATCATTGATAACACTTCAAATCCACATCTAACACCCTAATCATCATCAAAAGTCCTTCTTGACTTCCAGAACATCAAACCATACCATAATAATGCAAAACCCTAAAAAATCGGGATTAAATAATTTAATTTTCTAATCTTACTATTAACACACCAAATCAAGCAAACCATTTCGAAATAAGTCAAAAATGAAGAGTTTTACCATGGATAAACAGAGATTTTGAAGACCCATTACCTCAGCACTTAATTAAGCTCAGATTGAAGAGTCACCCTTCTTGAAATCCTTGAAAACACAATGAGTTTGAATTAAACTTTAATAGAAATCGATTTACCCAAGAAATCCCTAATTAAATCTTAGATCTAGGGCTTGTTGGTAGTAAAAATCAAAATTTGAATGTTAGGGTTTGTAGTAAAACACAAATTAGTAGTTTTTGATGTCCAAAAATGAATTGAATAAGGGGGAAAATAGTAGATTTGGAAGAAATTAAGAAGAAAGCCATAGATTAGTGCTTAATTAGAGTAAGCTTACCTTAATCGGCTTCTAATTCGGGCCTAAGTGGGGATTAGGCCAGCCCTCCTTCCTTAGCCTATTCCTAAAAATGGAAATGGCTCAGGTCTGCCCTTTTATAGTAAGGGTTGGGGTATGCATAGGTAAGTTTTGGGGTGTAAATATGAAAAGTAGGCTAAAAGTGGTTATTTTGCAAATTTAAGCACAAATTAAGCCTAATAAAATTTTGAAAATTTTTGTGTGGCCTTAAGTATATGTCTAGGTTCATTTGACACAAAAATAAAATTTTCGACGGTGGGGCCCACAGGGGTCCCACCAAAACCCTAATTTTTGGGAAAATAGCAAAAAATCTGAAAAATCCCAAAAATTTACATTTGGTCTAAAATCACTTAAAACCACTAATATTGAAGTTAATTTTGGTTAAAACTATCATAAACACTATTTATTTTACGAAATCACCGAATAAGATCAGAAAACGCGTTAATCTCACAATAACCCATAATTAAAGAAAACTAAAAACTAGTTTAGAGATGAGGGTCCTTACAATGTTGGCTCGATCTAAAAAATATTAATTAAACCTTTTGCCCCTTTAGAAGCTCTTCTCATGAGGGCGGAGAGGTTTCGTTGTTGTTGTTGTTGTGGTTGTTTGGTTTGGTTACTTGCAGGTTCTCCAGGCGACACCAAGTGAGATCGGGATTGATGAGCACAGGATGTGGTTCTTTGTTTCCGCAATTCCAGTACGTAAGTGTCTTTTTTGCATGAAAGTCAACTTAGTTATTTATTTTTAAATAAATGATGAACTTGTACTTAGATGGATGAGCTATTTTTATTGAATTTTGAGACGTGTAATAATACTATATGATTTGATATTCGTATCTATGAACCCCAGTTATCATGACATGGATATTTAATCGAATAGTTTGTTTTGTATTTAAGGAAGAAAAAAAATTTCATGACTTACCATTCATGATATTTTAAAAGGCTTTTAAAAATTCGGTTCGTGACACTACCACAAGATATGTGTTCACTTTTACAAGTGGTGCAATCAGTTGAAGGTCTACTGTAATGCCCCAGAATTTCTATGTTTTGAAATTTGGGCGTTTTGGCCCATTAGCGGGTTTTAAGGCCCATTAACAGGTTTTTTTTTAAATTAGACTATTTTGAGTTTTATTTGTCAAGAGGAGCCTTAAGACATTTGATAGGGCTCAGCAAGACGAACGTATCAAGCCCAAAAATGTGTCAAACGAACACTGGGTGAGTGGGCTATGGCATTGGGAAGCATGCCATAGGTGGGACCCACCTTAAGTTTGCGAGAAAATATGCCCTTGTGTGGTTTTGTTTTGAAGGGCTTGTCGATACGAGTTGAACGGTACTAAGAACGTGTAATTCCATGTTCGGGGTAAGGAGTTATGCACATTTAAAGTTTTATTTTCGTTTTGAATTTAAAAACAAAAAATTAAAAAAAAAAGTGTGACGTCAGTAGGCTGGCGTTAGCCGATGCTGACGTTAGGCATCAACAGAGCTGACACTTGTGTCAGCTCTCCCTGCCGCAATTGCGGCAGGAGGCCTGCTGCAGCAGGGCTAGCTGCAGGCTAGCCGCAGCTCGCCCTGCGGTTAGCGCTAGTGCGGCTTTTGGCTGCTAGCCTACGTTTTTTTTGGCCGTTGGATGCATGCCACATGGCGCGCATCCAACGGCTTGTTTTACCTATATATAGGGAAAGGGAGGGGGTGCCCAACTCATCCCTACCTAATTCTCCTCCTCTTTTACTTCTTTACACGTTGTTTTAATACTTTAAATGTGTGTTTCTTAACCGTTTCATGTTCGTTTTTACCCGTTCAAAAACCATTCCTACCTAATTCGAGGGTGCCCGACATCGTGAGAAGGTCTATTTTTCGAGATAACCCCTCTAAAAGGTTGAAACGACCCGAGGCAAGAGGAGGCCCTATCTAACTCACCTGAGCAGGACGAAGAGACTATCTCGACGCTAAGGGAGGTTCTACCTGCCTTACCCGAGCCGGACAAGGAGACTACCTCTACGTAAGGGGAGGTGCCGCCCATTACTTTTAAGCCGACTACAAACATAGGCTTAACGAATATAGGTGGTTTTAAGCTCTACTTCTATGCTACAACTAGGCGTTATATTTTATAATTTATTTATAATAAATATAATTTTAAAAATAGACGCTATTTATTAGGGGTCGGGCGAACGTTAAGATAATAGCATATCGTACACCTCTACGATGGATTTATCATGACACGAGCTTTAATGATAATATTGTTTATGAACGATTTGATCGGATTTCAAGGGTAGTTATTTCGTATAAAGCCCAAAAACTACGATCGGTTTTGATAGGTAGCTATTTGGTATAAAGCCCAAAAGCTATCAGAGTTATGACTCCTAGGTACCGCCGATTATGGCATATGGCGTGCCCATGAAGTTGAATATCGTGGGAAGATCCTCTTCATTCTGATCCTGTCGCCCCACGAGCATGGGTGTATGTCGCTCGGGTATCGGCAACATTCTGTAAACGATGATTTATCTGATTTTAATTTATTTATCAGATTATGGCTACAAATGAATTATCTGAATTTAACGGATTCTACGAAGAACTATTTTTGCCTACTTTTTATCTAAGAAATGTGTGGGATCCTGTTAGTCAATAATATGGATTTGATTCGACGTTGTATTATGAGAATATTTTATACATCTTTGTTTATGCTTTATGTTTTAGCATGTTAATAGATTTTAATTCTATTTACTAAGTATAATTATACTCACCCACCCCTAGACGCTGCAAGTTTGGACGATGAAGATAATATTCTCGATGATTGCTCGTAGACTTCAAAGGACCTATGTTTTGTCATGTTCTTTTATTATGTATTAATTTTATATGTGAGCGACTTTGATTTTGTTAAGGCACGATTGGCCTTATTTTGTAAAAATTTTGTAATTACGTAAATCAATAGATGGTTACTCCTCTGTGCATGGTTGATCTTGGCCGTTTATCACTACGATTTGCCGACGCTCCGACTGTTAAAGTAATTAAAAAAGTCGGGGCGTAACATCTACTCTCTAGGCAGTGTTTGCTTTATCAATTGAGGCTGAATACATGGCAGTTGTGAAATGGACTAAAGAGGCTATATGATTGAAGTGATCTTGGATTTAAGCAATAGAATATTAGAGTATTTTGTGATATTCAAAGTGTTAAATATTTAGCAAAAAATCAAGCTTATCATGCTAGAACAAAACATATTGTAGTAAAATGCCATAATATAAGGGACTATATGTCTAATGGGGAGATTAATCTTCAAAAGGTGGACACGAAAAATAATTTTGTAGATACTTTAATGAAGCCGGTAACTACAAAAAGTTTAAGTATTGCTTAAGCTTGTTTAATCTCACAAGATATTGAGGATCACATTGAACCCAGTTGGGGTGTGGAAGGAGTTGCGTTTAAGGTAAAGGACGCAGGGACATTGGCAGGTGTGGTTGATTCTCATAAGTGACTTGTCCAACTCAAGTCAAAGTGGAGATTGTTAACGTGACTTGAGTTATCACATAAAGAATCTAGCTAGGACCATAGTCTTATTAGACTCAAACTTTCTTTTCTCTCCTAGATGTTACGAAGGTGGAGAAGATAAGGGCAAACCATTATAAGGCTTATCATTACTTTCTTTGTTATACATAGGCTGAAATTATTCCATGTGCTCTCTTCTTTGTTTCGGGGGGCAGAGAGAAAAAAACATTTTTTTCTTAATTTTCTTTATGTGAAAGAGGGAGAAACATGGATGTACCAAGGGGTTCTCTTAAGAGGCTATTTAAGAGGCTTGTAATTTATTTTATCATTTCTCAAGTGATAGTAGAAAGATTTTTTCCGATCTTAGGCGTAGGCATCTTGCCGAACTATGTAAATTTCGTATCTTACTTTATTTACTTTTTATTATTTTTTTACTTTATATTTAGATTATTTTATTATCGAAATTCTACATTCATCGACCAGTGCCCTGAGCTGGTGTCTTTCTTCCTTATTCATTCATTCCTTCGTTCATTCATTCAACTACCTTCTTGTGAGGACGTTACTGATGGAAGGAAACGAATTTAATGGTGACATTTTACAATGGTTAATGGTCCAGGGTTGACTTTTTGAATATGTTAGTGTTTGTTCTTCTCCTCGTTAATCAGCCATCTAAAACCTGAAAGAGGCTTTCAATGCATGCGACATATGCATATACGGTAGGCTCCACGGTCCTTCACCCTAGTGCCTAGTGCACTCATGTTTTAAAAGATTGACATTTACTAGCTGCTATGGGAAAATTAAAGTTGTATGTAACCAGAAGTTATTGGATACCGTCTACCTCTCCATGTGGCATGACCTACAATTTACCCCAAGTTACTGGTTCATATTGGAGAATCGGGTGAGGATGTTTGCGTTTATTCAGTGAGATAAATTGAAGCGTCACTAGTTGATCTGTCATATAAAGTAAAACGTCTGAGGTAAACAATAGACGGATAGTGCATTGCAGTTATTTTTGTGGAAACAGGGCATGCCGGAGCCTGCAGTCTTCGACTGGTTTAATTCAAACAAGAGGTCAGCTAACTCCGTCTTGTGATTCGGCTTGAGGAAGAAGGCTCCACCTATTAACACGGGCTTTTGCAATGGCCACCTGTGGAGAAATAAGCAACATCAATCTCAATATTCTAATGCCTTGCTTCGAAATGAAACACTTACGATGGTTTGTGATACACATGAGAGCCGTGTCGTATATGTTAGCACATGTTTAACATGTAGGCCATCAATTTTTTAGAAAATCGGCTCCCATGCATTCCTTACACTATGCTCAGGGATCATAGAAAAAGAATTCTTACTTTCTAAAGCAAAGATAAATATTGTATTACTTTGTTTCTTTGTTGAGGACATAAAAAGTGTATGCGCTCTTATTCATCAACATTTTAATAGAGCGCCAAAACGATTTAATGAGAATTGTTAATGCCAAACATTTCGTTGCGAAGAACAAGCTAATGTGTTACCTGCTTATCCCAGTCAGTTCTGCATGTGAAATAAATGAGAACAAGTGTTTGAACTGCTGTACCTCCAACCATTCCCATCCATATACCCTGTTATTAGATAGAAAAGGTAAAAAATTTGCGCAATAAAGATGTTATAGCCGAAAGTAAATATCTGAACAGGAGTTTACCTTGACCTTCAATTTAGCAACGTAACCAAGCATTACTCCAAGTGGAATGCCTACAAAGTAATAGCAGATGATATTAACGTATGCCACCTTGCTTTGCCATCCAGCGCCCACAGCCACTCCTGCACCAAATCTTTTCTAGTAACGTTTTTTATGTCATGGGAACTAACCAACTTTTAGCATACATGGGAACAATTAGCTTGACAAATGGAGAAATACATGTTGTAAAATCAATTTTAGAATGTTGCATTAAAAGACACCTGAGAGGACTGGTTGAACACTGTTGAGCAAGAGAGTGAAGGCCAGAAGGACTGAGAGGTCTGCAACTGCGTCTGCCACTTCTTTGCTATTGGAAAATATGTAGGAGATCTTATGTTCAAACACCAGTACCAGTGCCCATAGCAACACTCCAATACATATAGAAGTCCCAACCACTACCAAAATGGAGAACTTTGCTGCTTTTGAGTTGCCTCTCCCAAGCTCATTGGACACTCTAACATTAAACATATGAATGCACTAATTAATTGGATGCAAAAGGTAATCGAACTTCGTAAATAGCTCCATGGGCAGTTAAAGTTTGAATAGGCTCAGTTTTAATTTAAAGATTTAGCAACTCTCACATAAGGTGTTGTTGGAGCCTAATACCTTGCAGCAGCCAGAAACCCAAAAGACATCATCAGCTCCCACCCATTTATATTAAGACTGCAAGCAACTGTTTCTTAGTTATGTTCTCATAAGGAAGGGCTATGCTTACAAAAGACGAAGCCATATATTACCAAACTGATAGAGCATTGATCTGAATGTCAGCATCTTTCATGTGCCCTGTCAGAAGAATCAAAATACTGTTGTACCATATCTCCAAACTGTTTGGGAATTAAAAAACCAAAAAACTTCAGTTAGCTTTCATTTCCTATAAAAGATAGAACACTTTCAGATTGATTAGCCTTTTGATATAAGCATGCAGCCGCTAGTTATTTTCAGTATGGTGTATATCTAATGATAATATCAGCAGACTTATCATGATATTTACATCATGATCAGTCTGGAACATGCAACTTTTGTGCTATATACTCATGTAATATATAACAGAATCACATTGTATAGCATTACTCATGTAATATAGTTGACTGAATTGAAGACTCACCAAAGCATGACACCTGAAGAAACTGATAATTTGACAACAGGCCGCACATCAACAAATGCCAGCATGGAGAAACCAGTCCAAGTCAGGGGACAGCCTCCACAGAAGGCATACGACAACTGCCCTAATAATTGTATCCATAGCGATGATCATGGAGATCATGACCCCGGGAACGCCCATTCCCAACTTTGCAGTGAGCACCCAACAGATGAACGCATGCAACACAAGTGATAGAGCCGCCAGCCATGTGATGATCATGTTCATGCTTTGGCACTGCAAGTACATTTGGAGGGTGAAGGAGAAGACGTAAGAGAGAACTACAGGAAGGTACCAGAGGGAGATGATGTTGGCCTCGAGAGCTATCTGGTTTGACTGCCCAAGCAGTCTAAGTATCGGGGCAACAAATACAAAGACGATTATTATGGGGAGGAAGAAGAATGTTTAACAAGCCATGATCTCTCTAGATAGATGCCAAGCATATGATATTGTTTTGCTCCGAGGGCTTGCCCACAGAAAGTCTCCAGCCCACTCGACATGCCCATCTGCACAAACGGATTAGACTAGTCAATTATTTAATTACATATAAAAAACGGCTAATTAACTTAGTGGTCTTAGTTTGAATCTACATTTTATGTGGAACCGATTTGCACCATTTTTTTTTGTTTTTTTGTTTATTTTAAGAATGGATGGATCTACACCATTTGCTATTTGCAAATACGAGTTTTTTATCCGGTGCCCGCAGCCGTGGGATTGAAATCCAATGGGTATAGCGTTTCACATGTGACTTCTACACCATTTGCTATTTGCAAATATGAGTTTTTTATCCGGTGCCCGCAGCCGTGGGATTGAAATCCAATGGGTATAGCGTTTCACATGTGACTTCACTTAGCACTCTATGGACACTTGCAAATATATAGACTCACTCCACGAGTCTATACATCTCCCTCTGTCTCATATTATAAGTTACATTTAATTTTTTAAAACAAACTAGATTTAATTTATTTCAAAAAATTCAATAAAACCATTAATAAGAGACGAATGGAATATATTGAAATATATACATCTCTTTATCGGATAGGAGGTCCAAGGTCTAATTTGTTGCGTCTCGGGGAGGGGGGTTGGGTTATAAGGGATAAAGAATACTTTAGTCTCTCATTTTTCTTTTGTTTTGGCATAAATAGTCTTTTTTTCCCTTGAGAGTGAAATAATTACCTAAGAATAAACTCAAAGGCTATGCATCCAATACCTAGAGTACCAAGAGCAACTTCTTCTGCTTTACATGGAAGGATCTCGGGCCCATTGAAAGAAGTCTTCAGAAGACCTAAGGATTAAAGCGGTAGTGCAATTTTGCATTTGTATGTACCTTACTAGCCTCCTTCAATGGGGGTGGTCATGAAGTACTCGTATGGGCCTTTAATCAATTCGGATAGCAATCAAGTGAATCTATATCTATATATCTACATGATTATTAAAATAAGAAGGGGGTAGAGATTGTTACCATATTATACCAAGATTACTCTTTTAAAGAAATTTTTAATTAATTTAGAACTCAAAAGACCTAAAATATTGTAATAAGTTCTCCAATATATTTTATCTTGTAGTCACATAAAAATTATGAATTTCATAATTATAATTAGTTTAGAACTTGTCAAACCTCGTTTCTAGACTATATTAACCTTATAGCATGTTATACCTACATTACTCTTTCAAATAAACTTTTAATTAATTCAAAACTCAAAAGACTTAAAATATTGTAATAAGTTCTCCAACACATTTTACCTTGTTGCGAGATAAAAAATATAGATTTTATAATTGTAATTAATTTAGAACTTGTCAAACCTAATTTGTATATCATATTAACCTTAGCCACATAAAAATATTGAATTCACAATCATAATTAATTTAAAATTTAAAAAAATTTATCAAAAAATATAATATATAATAGGCAAATAGAGGTGACAATGGGCCATGTGAAGCTTGACTCGTGATACCAATGGGTTGGCATGTACTTACAAAAAGCAGGCCCAATACAAGGGTTGGCAGTAGTCCATGTCGGGCTTGGCTAGCAACCCCCTTTGGGCGGGATGCAGGCCAGCCCTCGAGACCTACCCATTGGATATTTTAGTTGTTGGGCCCAACAACTCAAAAAGGTTCTTGGGTCTACGGTTGCAAAATGTATTTGGCCTTTATAGCTGCAAAGTCCAACGACTCAAAATGAGTTGTTGGGTCTTTGATTGTAAGGTTTAACAACTAAATATGAGTTGTTGGGTCTCGGGGTAGGTAGCCTAGCCCAACACATAGTAGACCTTGGCCCCAACTCATTGCCATCCCTATTAACACTGGCCTATTGGCCTCATGTGCTAGGCCTTGGGCAGGGGAAATAATTAAATTTTGTTTTGTATTTTGATATAATATTAGATATTTATATTGACATAAAATATATCTTTGTATTAATATATTAACCGGGCCTGTTGTGGGTTTGGGCTGCAAAATGTGGCCCTAGAATATGGGCCCATTGCCACCTCTTATAGGCATGAGATTTTTATTCTCAAATATTTACACAAATATATCTAACTCTAATTTTAATTGGGTTCTAAGTGTAGTTAAAAGTCCTATCTAAGAATACAGAGAATATAGAAGTTTTCATCAATACAAAGCTTCTTTTTGTATCTTTCTCAATTTGAACACAACACAAAATAAAATTAACAGTTAAGTTTTTTAGTGTGAACATAAATTTATTTGGATAGATCTCACCTTCTCCCACCTCAACTCATAAGACCCACAATCAAATTTTCCACTAAGAATGTCAAAGCCAACTCTTCTCTCTACAGTTCTTTATTATCTCTCAAAAATATTACAAACGTCATTCTTATCTTATGGGATATTTTAACTTATTTAAAATTTTTAAAGCTTCATAATATATATATATATATAAATAAAGTAGATTCTTAAAGATTTTTTATTTTTATTTTAAATAAAATAAGACAATTAATATGAGAGAGGGTATGTAGTAGTTGCTAGCTGGCCATTATATATAATGAATATATTTTACCTTATTATATGATAGATATGTTGTATGCTATAAATTTAAGAGATGTATCATAATATTTTTATAAGATTTTTTTGCTCTTACTTTTTGTAAAATATTATAGCGAGCAAAATATAAGGTGCGGTAAAATATGCAAATGAGTTGACTACATATAATTTTGTAACAAGCAAAAAAGAAGGGAGTGATATGCCCGTAATAGCCTTTGTATATACATAACTATTTAAAAAAAACTGTAATATTATATAATACGATGGTAAAGAGGGGTGGTGGGTAGGGGGTAGGGGATAATAAAGGCCTACAAGCTACATAGAAATAGTATTAATTTTTTAAAATTTACACTTTCTCCTTAAGCTTTCTTCAATTAATCTATTATAATACTTTATTTAAAATTTTAATTAATTTATACTCAATTATTAAATAATTTATTTAATTTACTTAGAAAACTTAATAAAAAAACTATTTGCGAAAAAAAGTGAAAAATACAACTCTATCGTACACTTTGGCTAGTGAACATAATATAATATAATATTCCCTCTATTTGAAAAATTAAATAAGACCAAATATTTAGTACCGGGCCAACCATTTATTAGTCTATTAAATTATTGATGTGATAAGTTGAGTTAATTGTTGACGTGCTGAACTTGTGTATGAACATTTGTGCATCTCCTGGCCGTGTTTTGGCCACGTTCTGTATTCTATTCTTGCTTATGTCAGTAGCTAAAGCAGTGTTACATCAGTCATAGATAGAGGCCCACTTGTGAACTGGCTTCTTAGACCGAGGTCGTTATATATATGGGCCATGCCCTCATTTAGGGGTTTTAAGATTAAACATAAATTCTCTAATTTATATTTGGATTTAATTTTTTTTAAAATGTATCAACTTTATGATGAATTGATAGATTCATCTTGTAGTTAATTTTTACTTTCCAAAATAATTTCTTAATCCTGAGGAGATTTATATAAATTATCTACAAATCTCTTGTAAATTAAATTTATATAATATATATTATTAAACATAAAAATAATTTTTCGTTAAATTTAATGAATTAGATTAAAATAAATAAAAATTTATTACAACTAATAATCTATATCTAAACAGCTCTTCAATTACATAGTTGAAAAGATAGATAAATGGATAGAGCAAGTGATAAATTAAAAGATGACGAAAAAGGGTCCTGTGATTCCAATCTCTTTATCTTAAAAACTTATTAATATTATTAGGGATTAGGGTTTCGAATTTACGTTAATCTGTTAAATCATTGATGTGATAAGTTGAGTCAGTATGTTGACCCACACTGAAGCATCTCCTAGCCGAGCTTTTGGCCACGTCTTGTTACAAGTACTATCTTCTGGCTTTTGTCAGAAGTAGCTCAAGCCAGGGCGTTAAAGGAGGAGCAGTCGACACAGAATTGGCCATAGCTTTCATGGCTGTGGCTGCCAGCAACAGCTTTGGCCGAAGCAGCCTGCACTTGCCATAGCCATGACCAGCCCTATGAGATGGCAGCCTAGGGCTGGCTTGGCCTTTGTCTGTGTGATCAGTGCTAATGCAGCCTTTGTGACCGCTGACAAACATTTTCTGCTCCGTATTGACATTGAACTTAGTACAAAGAACGCACTGAGAGTCATCAATATTTAAAATCGACAACATAATATTAGTATTATTAATATTATTGACTTGATATTAATATGCACTAACGTATATATTGTCGATTTTTTAAACCACTAGCCTCACTATTAATAGGTAAGCATATCACTATTGCTAGGTAGCATAGAAAATACTTACTTTCTCACGCCAGCGTGCTGCCTCTTATTTAGTTGGTCGGGATGAGGGAAGAAAAGAAAAAAGAAAAAAGAAAAAAAAAATTATTAAAAACAGAAGAAGGGTATGCATAAGTAATCATTTATTTTTTTGTTAGAGTACAAGTAAATAAGGGGCACGAGGAAACATAAGGGTAGAATGATAATCATATATATTAGCATGAGGTTCAATCCATTAAAAGAAGACGGGCACACGGGATCATGTGAAGCTATTGATGCGTAGTTAGGATGGCGATCCATTTAGAAAGAAACGCTGAGCTTCTTTCCGTATGCCAGCCAAATTCCATAAGATCAACATTTATGGCCTATGATATCTAAACCAAAGCTAAGAAAAAAAACTAAGCTAGTATGACAAACCAAAGTACCAAACTAAAGAGGCAGAGAGAGTAAATGTTGATCACTGTGAGGAGAGCAACATTTATGGCCTATGATATCTAAACCAAAGCTAAGAAACAAAACTAAGTTAGTATGACAAACCAAAGTACCAAACTAAAGAGGCAGAGAGAGTAAATGTTGATCACTGTGAGGAGAGAAGTCAGAGGGAGGATGCAGCACTTTACCAGTATTCCAATGGAGAAACGAGCAAAGACATGGAAAACGAGGGCAAGTGCAGCCATGGGAACGTTGCCAATGCGGCCAATAAACGCCTGGGCAATGACGAACACGCCAAACATTGATATCCTTGTGAATATTGCAGGCGCCGCAACCACCCACAGCTTCTTGCACTCCACCCACACTCTTTTCCACAGATATTCTCCCTCGTGACTTCCCTCACTGCCTGAGATACTTAGCAGCTTGTTTCTCGCTTCCTCCATTTCTTCTTCATCTGCTCCATCTTCCTCCACCAATCTTTTAAATGCCCGAAAGTCAGCATCTGTCCAAACGTACACGTTTGAGACGTACTTATCCTACTTGGTCCTCATATGGCCACCTCTGGTGACGATATTCAAAAAACAAAAGAAAGAACCAATCATGTCCAGCAGCTAATAATTCAGCTCTGGTATGTATCCTGAAAATTTCTTTAATATCTCATAATTAACCCTTTTATGAATTTTCAAGTAAAGCGAGTTACAAGGGGGTTATTGTGCTGCATGTAGCCGTGTTTTAAAAGGAATGGCCTGACCGTCGTTTGTATGGATACCATTTGGATTGATATATGGGAAACTTTGATGGGTGTCTAATATAACTATTCAGGTTGCCTTTTATGTGATCCAACATGGCTAAGTCACTAAATAATTAAATAAGGTTTTAAATAAATAAAACTAACTTTTTACACCAAATGAGTTAGGTCGAGTTTTACATATTCAAGTAAACTCAAACTTGGGTTATTATTTCTTAAATAATATATTTGTGTTTGACAAAATTATTAATTTTTGTACCTTAGTAATCGTTGCAATGAAAAAAACTAAGAGAAAGCCGATTGAATTAAGTGTGCATCCTCTGTCCTTAAAATAGAATTCGCCTTCCTTATTTATACTTAAAAATTACTTAGATATCTGCCTCTTAAGATAAAACGATCTACTACATATTGTATAAATATATTCACATAACATATGCAATGAACCAATATTATGAAATTGATCTCATAGAAGATGGGAGTAAAATCTAATAAAAGATGATTCAAAAAAATAATTGTTTAGTATTTTATAAGAAAAACCGTTGAAAACAACCCATCCTATTTAAATGGACATATCCTCTCGTTAACTGACACATTTGGGTGAAAAGAAAATTCGAACCATTTTGTGTTAAGAGAAAATTATATTAATTTGTCAAAAAATAATTATTTTATTAACCTAACCCAACTCAGCCCAGTCGGCCACATGAATCGAACCAAGCTGTGCGTACGTGTGGGTTAGCCCACATAGGTCTATGGGTTCAATATGTATTTCTCCTACAAAAGTGGGGTGGCCCAAAGGCTTAAATTAAAAGGCCAGACTTGTGTCTTTTATACTAATACCATTACCATTTTTTAAGAGATATATGACTATTAATAACCTTCAACCAATTTACATGTATAATTCTTATTTACTAAAAAATTGGCTTAGGCTCTTAATACCCAAATGGGTTTAGCCCATATACTTACTTTCTAACAAAAACTTGACCCAAACCTAACATGATGACATAACTAATCGCTTGTTAGCTTATGTTTTATGTTGCAGTTGTAAATTCTAGGTAACAACAAAAGAATTAGAAAAAATTGACGTTTGGTCTAATCAACAGACTTTATCTGATGTTACATCTGACAATTTTGAAAATTGTCTATCAAGCCTACACAAATTAAATTTTTAGACAAATTTACCCTCCTGCTTTTTTTTCCTTTCTTTTCCGGTCCCCTTCTTCTCCGATGTCTCCTCTGCTTCAGAGTCATTTTTTTTCTTTTCTTCTCTTATGTCTCCTTTGTTTGTGAGTATTTTTCTTCTTTTTTCTCTTGTGCCTTCTCTATTATAAAGTATCTTTGCCTCACACTCTTTTATTATCTCATCATACATTGTCCTCAGATCTCTCATGTTTTGGTCTAGGTACTCCTCTATCATCTCCGTCATCGGCATCACCTCCGCATCTTTCTCCTCCATCTTGTTTTCCATCGATGGCAATTCCAGCGCCTCCTCTATTGCTCCCTCCTCCCTCTACCACAAGCCACTCACCTCCTCCTCTCGGCAAGTACCTCTTCCCCAACAACGACCCTACCATCATCATCGCAACCTAGGACTTTGTCGACAACGGCCTCACTACCCCTACCACAACCAGCTTCCAGCCCCTCCCCGACAGCCCCAACTTCAACAAGATTTGGAGCTTCGCTGCCATTGAGATTGTAGTTCGTAGCTTGTTATCCCGCATAATAACATTAGTAAATATTTACTCTCTTTATTATATATACAAAAAGAATAAATTATTTTTTTTGTATATAACAAAGTGAGTAAATATTTACAGTTTTTACTAATGAAAATATGAGAGGACTTGTAGATAAAATAGATATTAGGAGCTTTTTTGGCACGCAGAAAGGAGGATATAATTTAAGGAACTTCAAATTATGAATCAAACAAATCTCTGTGATTTGAGAGAAGAAAATGATGATTCTCTCAGCATAAGAGGGTTCGGTTGAGGTAGCTGATTAAGAAGAGGAAGACGATGATGGTGAACATAGACAATAAGTGACTAGTCATGGATCTAAAGATGACTTACGGCTAAACCCACAGGAGGCGAGCTTGGCATCTAGGGGGGGCCCTCAAAGGAGAAAAAGGGTACCGGGTTAGCGCGCGAAGGTCAAAATGGGTGGGGAAGAGCTTTGAGGCTTGTGGGCACTCTAGGAGTAGATAAGAGGACTAACAAGGCCAATAGAAAATAAAGTATGGAAACGACAAAATAAAAGTGAACAGAAAAAAGTAAACTCGAGAACAGGGCAAGTGATAAAAGTAGAGGAGGAAGAGGGAGGAGCAGAGCGTGTGCGTCATGGGGGGGGGCATTTTTGTCTAAATATAAAATTTAAAACTAATATCAAATTAATAATTATTTTTGTAGTTAGCGCCGACACCTCCTAAAATTTAATTAAAAAAAGAACCAATTTAATAGGTGCTTTAATGTAAAAGTCAGCTAATTCCAAAGTGTACTTGCATTTTCATTTTGGTATGTGGTTTATCCCAAAAAAAATGATGTGAGGTTGTAATTAAAAGGATCCCCTTTATACTAGCTAGCTGCAGCCAGCAAATAGATTTTGGAAGGATACGTGAAAATGATTCCAACAAACACATGCACAGCCATGTGAAGGACAATTCTGTGGTCGAACGTTTTGAAAATTGTACAGTGTAGACAAGTAAAACTCCTGCTTTATATTTAATGATATATTTTATTTTTTAATAGATATGGCACATACCCTTACGCTATATGCTATTCTACCCTACGTCATCACACACAACCGGGAGATCCCACCAGCCTTCTCAAGGCAGGGGAGATCTCACTAGTCCACCAAAGGTTGGTTCAGCTAACCTTGTAAAGGTTTCCTGCTAAAATATAAATATATTTTTGTGTTAACAAGGAGTGTCCAAGATCTTAGTGCTAATTTTCTCCACTCGACAAGTCAAGGAATATAATCCTTGTGAGTGGCCCTACCCTTTGGTGTAGAGCATCAAATATAAGTACACGTATATTTTGTCCATCTGTTAGGTAACATCATACTCCCTTTATCTTGTCATAAAAAATACTCCCTCCATTATAAAAGAATATTCTTATTTTAATTATTTTTATCCTACCATTCCATCACTTACATTAAGCGTCTGATTTAACTTTTTAAAATGAAATAATTTTAATTATCTTAAAAAACTAAATCAAACTTAACAGAACTTATTATTTTAAGTAAGACATCTTATATGGACTTGATCAATTCAGACTCGAATTGGCCAATTCAACTAAATAATAACAGTTTTGTTCAAGCAAATATTGCAGTGATAAGTTGAGAAGTGTGATGTCAAGACTGTATTTTTAGCTCCAGTGGTGATGAGGTGATTGAAAGGCGGAGATATTTCGAAGGCTCACTTCCTATTATAAGGAGCAGCAAGGTCCCATGTTTTTATCGTTTTCGTCTTTTAGAGAAGGAGCTTTCAAAATCGTCAAATAGATAGGTGAAGACCAGCAATGATGGGATTTTTATGATAAAAAAATCTGTCCTGCCTAGATAGAATCCACGAGGAGTCCTGGAGTCCTACTTTTGTAGTCAAATATGTAACCTAACACTAAGTATTCTCGTGAAACTGGTAGATAAAAAACTAAAAAAAAAAGTCTAAAACGATGCAACAACGATGTGCACAAAATTTTGTCAACTCATAATATGCATCTGCATCATGCACAAGAATTGATAGTGGTAGTTACATCATTATTGATCTAATAGTAGTCGATGAACATTAGCAACTAATCCTTTCCTCAACAAATATTAATACTTTATTTGTAGTTGATTTTATCATTTATTTTATTAATTTTTAAGGTTAGATATAAATATTTAAGAGAATTATAATTTTATATTCATTCTTTTACATTAATATGTAATTTTTTTAATTAAGTTTATTAGCTCCCGAGATGTCAAATTTTGGTTTTGTCCCTTATTGTTAGGGTTACTATCGGAACTATAGAATAAAAGAAGGAAAATAAAGAGGGGATATATGGGTAGTAAGGAGAGAATAAAGGGGGAACACATTGAGAGAAGAGAACAATAAAAAAGACAAGAAAAAAAAAGAAAAAATAGACATTGTCGGGGAAACAATACCCATTTATTAGTATATTATTGTATGCATTGAAATAACTATTAGCTGATATTTACATGGCATTAGTTGCTATGTATTTTAGATTGCTACATTTTATAGTCTCGATTTTCAAACTTTAACCAAAATCTTACATTTCAGAGCTCAGATTTCAAAATGCACGCCATAATCCCTGGTTTTTAGAATGCATGGTTGACTATGATAGAATACAACCTAAATTTTATCTTCATCTAATCTGAAGATATAAATATTAATCCACAAAATTTAGTTAGATAATAAAAAAAAACTGATCACCATAAAAATAAAAATAAAGATAAAAAGGCTAATACATACATATAGTTAGGTAATAAAAAATAGAAAACATCAATCCACATTCAAATGTTCGGGAATTGCTGGTGCTTCCTTGGGCTTAAGTAGTTCACTATTTTGCTGCAGCAAATGCATACTACCATCTATTTTCACATCCCATCGCATTTAAATTATCATTTTTCCTGGCTTTTAGGCTTTGGACACTTGTTAGTATACGATAAAATACGTATACGTTATATATGAATGATTCATTCGGAATCCAACGGAAACCTTATCAGTCATCGGGGTTAAATGAAAGCCAATAAATCAGAAAACACACATCTCACGTGGGTGAGAAGAATACTTAACAAAACACACATCCCACTCTATCATAGAGCGGAGCAGAACACACTACAGAACCTGTTGGATCATATCAAATCATATCAGATCATATTAGATTTTATCCGACCATACTGGTCATATCAGATCAGAGTATGTCACGTCATAGCAGAGAGCATTTCAGATCACAACAGAATAAATCAAGATGTGCAGTCATATAAAGCATATTAAACTAGAAGGTCAAGAAAGCATACTCCCCTCCAATTCCGGAAGTGGCGATGTTCGGAGTTGCTCGTTTCCTTAGAGCGTCTGCCCTTTCTGATCCGGAGACTGCAGCCAAAACCTCCTGTAACTTCGGAATACTTTACCCTTCTTTCGTCCGTAGATGAAAAACAGAACCTCCCCTTACCCGGAGACACTTTACCCTCACAGCGCCCATAGGCAGCGGACAAAATCTCCCCTTGTCCGAAGACAATTTTCCCTTCCCGTGCCCGTAGGCAACGGGCAGAACCTCCCCTTACCCTTGAGATGTTTCTCTCACATAACATTGATAATTCGAGTGGATTCTTCCATTGCGTTGTACACCCTCGAATTAGCTAGGAAGGCCTCTTGAATGACTCTAATCGGACTTAAAATGAGTAAGAAACGAAGAATAGAAAATGAGAAAACGTGGGAGAATTTCTCCTTACCCGGAGATATTTTACCCTTTTCGCCCCCGTAGGCGGCGGACATAACCTCCCCTTGGCCCGGGACGTTTCCCCTATATAGGGTTGCTAACTCGAAGAATTGACGCTTCCATTGTGTAGAACACCCTTGATTTAGCTAGGAACGCATTTTGAACGGAAGAAAACGGATGCAGAATGACTCCAGAAACTCTTCTAGAACAATGAATGAAATGAACTATTTATAGAAAACTAGCGTGCGAGCGTACGGGAGAAGAGTAAAGACGCGCGCATGTGCTTGCGACACGTTGTGCATCCTAATTGGGACAAAAATGATGTTGGCGCGCGTGTCACACGCGCCGCATCGCGTCGCGCACGGCGGACGCGAACGCACCGCGCGTCTGACGCACGACGCGCGCAACGCGCGGTCAGCCGCGCGATTGCGCGGGACCCGCATCTCGCGGATGGCCAAGATCGCACGCCGCCGCGCGGCGCGCGGCTCCCCGGCGCAGCTCGGCTCGACTCGGCTAATGACATCAGCTATTTCGTCTTTTCTTGAATATTTTATTATTATTTCACTTAAACACAATTCTAATTTCAAAACGCGATAACTTTTTATCCCGAAGTTGGAATTGTACGATCTTGGTACCGACGGACTCGTATCAACAAGCCCTTCAAAACTAGACCCCACATGGGTAGGTTATCTCGCACTTTTAAAGTGGGTCCCGCCCATGTGGCACATTTCCCGAGGTCGTAACTTTTGTTCCCGACCTCCGTTTTGAGTGTTCTTGGGTGCGTTGTGTTCGTTACTTCGAGCTCTACCCAGATACAGGGATTTTACATAATGAAACCCCGTAACCCTGATATCAAATTACCAAATTATCCTTAACCTCCCCGGGTTAAGCATAACCGGAAGATTGGTCGTTACAATTAGCATGAGGCTTTCCAACATCTACCTTAACCTAATACAATAGAAAATACATATATAATTAAACAATAAGGGCTGGTTAACAACAATCAAAATACTCTCAAAGTGTAATCAGTATCAGAAGAAAAAGAAATTCATACTTTCTACTCTCTTTCAAGTCATTCAACATAAATGTTTAGGTGTTGCTCCATGTTCCCAATATTCCAGCACAGACTACTTTTTCCAAAGGAAAATTATGAACTCGAGCTACTAGCCTGAAAACATTTAATACACATAAGGAAAACCAAACTGAGAAATGTGGCCCATATTCTATGAAATCAAACCAAAAATTTGGATATTCTTACGTTAGGATCTGCAAGAACCAAAAGTCATCTGGTTCAGTCCTGGTTTCGGTGAAATAGGAGGAGAAAATGAGGCATGGTCTTCATTTTGACATTGTGGTTTTACAGTTTCTAGCTTCCTTTTGAAGTGCAGTGAAAATCAAACACAAATTGAAGACTTGAGGTTCCTCATAGCATAGAACAAGTTTCCTTTAGAAGACTAAAATGTCCATAATGGCTTTGAATAACTTTGGGTACCTGGAGTTAAGCTTTTTGGAGCTCTAAGCAACCGTCCCTACATGGAATTTCAGAGATTGAAACTTTATGAAGTCTTTGATAATGAGAATTTTGTACACTAGGTGTAATCAATTATGTTGGCAGAGGTTGAAGTTTATATTAGTATGTAGATAGGGATAGTTTCCTGACAGACCATGTCACGCCCCAGCGCTGCCCGACCAGAGCCGAACCCGGTCCAGAGGCCGGTCAAGCACGCGGTGGGGACAAGGTTGAATTGAGAAACGGTTTAGCGGAAGACTTAACCCTAAATACGGGCGATCTAACAGAATTACGGAGTAAGCACATTCCTTTGAGTAAGAGTAAATAAGTAGAAAAGAAAGAGAGTCGCTTAACTCAAAATAAACGACTAGACTCAAACCCACATACTTAGTCAACCATAGCCCATTCTGGCTCTAAAATAGGTCTTAAGCAACACAACTGTATAAAGTAACATAAATCCAACAGAAAACCATACATAAAGGTTCTAAATATAAACCAAGGAAAATAAGTCACATAGAGTCTCCACGATCACATCCAAGTCGTCTCCGATCTTTCCTCAAAGAGGAGACCCTGTTCATCTGTGTGTCGCGCCACACAGCCCCAAAGCAAAACACAAAAAAGAGGGGTGAGTTTAACAAACTCTGCAATGGTTTTTAATATAACTATCATCATCGAAAATACGATAACATAGCAATAAAATCATTCAGATCAAAGATTAACAAGATGTATCATTTTCCGATTACACTTACACATCACCTAAACCTGCATCATAGTGTATAATCCACATAGTGTCATTCACATCATATCAACCTGCATGAAATGTATCTCTAGCATACATATCCAATCATGCATCACATCATAATGTATCTCTAACATACATATCTAATCATATATCACATCATATCAACCTGCATGAAATGTATCTCTAACATACATATCCAATCATGTGTCACATCATATCAACCTGCATGAAATGTATTTCTAACATACATATCCAATCATGCATCAACATTCTCATTTATCATGCATGTATAAGTGTCACACACACACTAGTCCAACATGCAAGTCCATACACATAGAGAATAAACCTGCTCTTCAAGGCCGGAGCCCTCGAGCAAACACTTATCAAATAAACATGCTCCTCAAAGACAAAGCCTTCGAGCAACTCTTACTTATCAAGACCGAAGTCTCAAGCAACTCCTGCTCCTCAAGGCCAATGCCCTCGAGCAACTCCTACTTATGAAGACCGAAGTCTCAAGCAACTCCTGCTCCTCAAGGCCAAAGCCCTCGAGCAACTCCTACTTATCAAGACCAAAATCTCAAGCAACTCTTGCTCCTCAAGGCCAAAGTCCTCGAGCAAATCTTGCTTATCAAGACCGAAGTCTCAAGCAACAATACCTGGTAAGCCGGTGCACTCGGACAAACCAACTGGATTCTCAGGGTCCAGATAATCATAATAATCTCAATCTGCAAGACAAGTACACAACTTGTCCCTACATAACTCCATTTAACTAGACTCAACCCAGGGAGTGCACATGTTCCACACAGGAACTCAAATCGAAAACATGTCCTTCCGGACCAACTAAGTTTCGATCAATTGACTGAGTGATTAATCCGGCAAGCAATCTCAACCATCGTATACAACTGATCAATTCCGATTAACCAACGGTAAAACCTCATTCATGAAGTCCAATCTATGATGCATGATGTCATGATATTAAACCAAATATAAACCATGAATTCCATTTAACTAGGCTCAACCCGACTCGGAGTGTGCACGTAAAAATGCCTCTATGTCGACTCTAGTCCTCACGTCCCATACCATGAGTATTCATGACACCATAGAAGCACTAGTGCAACAAACCTTAGAGCTATCCATTGACATAATGCGTCTCATACCACAAGTGTCTAATGGTTTCTCCTTGGCTGTTCCACACAGGACTTAAATCGAAAATATGTCCTTTCGGACCAACCAAGTCTCGATTAATTCAACGAGCGATTAATCCGACACGCAATTTCACCACATTGCATCCAATCGATCAAATTCGACTAATCTCGATAAAGCCTTAATTAGAAATCCATTTTCATGATGCATGCAACATGGTACATACGTGGGTAAGGCGTACATAAATCCTAATTCATGATAAGTGCTCTCATCAGCCCCTAATGCATAATTCATAATTATAATACCAAGCTTCAACATCATCATTAAACCCCACATGTGTGTGTGTACCTAGTAGAAGCACTTCACTCAATGCATATCAACATGCTTAAAATTAACTCACTACCACACTACACATGTGAATTAACATCTAATCATGAATTCCAACGGAATTCATTGGAGAAGAATCATTGAAAATCATAATTCGAATCAAAGCTCAACCACAAGCTAAACACATATAAGGTCATTCACTTCATCCTTAAGCCATGAAGTTCACTAACATTCACACATCAATTAACCACATCATATCATGACATATCAGTCCATTAGTATGTTGTAGCTCTACTAAAAATACACATAACCATAGAGAATCAACCATTCATAACTTCAAGATGGTAATTCCAACATCATATAACCAACCACAAGCCATTCCACATAACTTTAAATATATATACTACAACTTCTAACATCAATAGAATGCTCTTCAAGTAGCTTATTATAGATCAAAACACTCCACATAAACATAAAAATGATATTTTGAAGTAGATATGTCGAAATAAGCAACATACATAAAATTGTCAAATCCTGCAGTGTACCGTTCGAACGCCTTATAGGGCCGTTCGATCGGCTAAACAGGAAAAATGCCAAAACTGTAGTGTGATGCACTGAAATAATGTTCAATAAAATATTTTCAAATTTTAAATTGCAATCTTATTTTGTGTTAAGTCATTGCTTATTTGGGCTATTTATGTTTTGAATAGGTTTTGAACCTTAATTGAGTTTACATGTCTAAACAGGCTTCAACAGGATCCAATTGGAAAAGGAAGTGAAGCCCAATTACCCAAAGCTATTTAAAAGTCAAGAATGGGCTCCTAATCATCTAAACATATATGAAATGGTCGAACACAACCTTGTGGACCCGTTTGATTTGAGATTTGCATCAAGAGAACTAAATTAGGAAAGAAGCTGATTCGGACAGATTGACACAGCCGTAGTATTTTGAGCATATCTTTCTCTGTATAATTCGGATTGATACCATTCTGGTGGCATTGGAACGAAAACGTCCGTGGCTACATTTATTATTTCAGGAAGAAATTCCAAATTCCGAAGATATATGGGTCGAATTTGGCATGAAATCAGACAACTAGTAAACTAACCCAGGGCCAGCACATGAAGAATATTTTCATTGATTGTGATTGATACACATAAGAAATACAATGAGGCTGATTGGATAACTAAAGAAAGAATCAAAGATACATATTTGATAAATAAATCATTGATTTATTTAGTATCTAATCATTGCCAAAGATGCAATTAATCAGGATGCAATCTAGAGATTTGATTTCACTTTCCTCTTTGAAGCAACCCCTTCTATTCCTATAAATAGAGGGGTGGACGTGATAGATGAAGCACTCTCTCCTCTTTGGAGCTCTCTTCTCCTATTTTCTTCTTTTATTTTGTAATTTTATTTTTAGTTTTATTGTAATGGCTTTCTAAGCTCTCAAGCTAAGGCTAGAGGTGATTTGTAACAATCTAATGGAGTTCAATTCATGTTTCATCAATGGTTTCAAGTAAGTATTGTTTATTTGAAGTGATGTTTATTTAATATTGTTCTTCTTCTTGTTTCTTTGTGATTTGGATACATAAGATGCTTGAAGGCTCTCCTTTTTGATCTTTTGTAATTTGGATACATAGAAATATTTAAAAGACAATTATTTTTATCCTTCATCTATCCAAAGTATTTTCTATCTTTAGTTTCAATTTTAATGTTCACATCTTCCGGTTAGATAGAATCTTCATTCGATTCTAACTAAGATAACATGATACATGAAGAAAATCATTAGATGTTACAATGATCCTTAATGCCTTAGTGTTTTCTCATCTTGATTTCTTAACTTTTTATTGTCTGAATACTTCTCAACTCTTTCTCTCTTAGTTTTTCTTTCTTCTATTTTTTTCGTAATAGTTTTCTTTGTTGCACAAGGTTGTCCCTGTGGATTGACCTTGTCTACTACAATTGGCAAGTAAAATAAATCTGAATTTGACTTATTCATAGTCTTGTTTTAGACGTAACAACATAGTGTTACCGTTCGAACGCCCTGCAGGGCCATTCTAACGCCAACAAAGCAGTTTTTGGTCATCTTCTTCATTTCAATTTTTCAAACAGAAACTCCATTGATAAAACTCAAAATCATCATCTAACAACCTAAATGCTATTAAAAGTCCACAATAACTTCCAAAATGCTAATCCACATCATAACAAGATAAAACCCTATAAAATCGGGATTAAAGATTATCATTTACTAATCATCCTATTAAAGCACTAAATCAAGTAATTCCATTCAAAACAAACCACAAAATCAAGAGTTTTACCATAGGAAGACTGAAATTTCGAAAGTCCATTACCTTATCCCTTGATTAGGCTTGGATTTGATGGTGACGCTTCTTGAAAACCTTACAAAGACATAGAGTTTGAATTAAACTCCATTGAAACCGATTTAACATAAAAAACCCTAATTAAAAACTTAGATCTAGGGCTTGTTGATCATAAAAATCGGATTTTTAGAGCTAGGGTTTGAAGTAAAGATGTAAATCAGTAGTTTTGATATTTAAAAACGAATTAAAATAAAGGGGAAATGGTAGATCTAGAAGGGATTAAGAGAAAAGCTAAGATTTGGTGCTTAATTAGAAGGGACTTACCTTAAACACCTTCTTATCCGGGCCTAATTGGGGATTAGGCCTGACCTCTCTTTCTCAGCCTATTCTTAAAATGGGAATGACTCAGGTCTAGCCTTTTATAATAGGGTTTGGGTTGCACTCACTGAACTAATGGGGTGTAAGTAGAATTTTGGGCTAAAAATGAGTATTTTACAAATTTGAGTACTAATTAAATCTGAGAAAATTCTGAAAATTTTTGTATGAGCTTAAGTTGATGTCTGGGTTCATTTGGTCCAAAAACCCAAATTTTGACGATGGGGCCCACAAGAGGTCCCGCCAAACCCTAATTTTTGGAAAAATATTAGAAATTCAGAAAAATCCCAAAAATTCACATTTAATTCAAAATCACTTAAAACCAGTATCTGTAAAGTTGATTTTGATTAAAACCATGAGAAATATCATCTATCTTTGAAACCACCGAATAAATCAGAAAACGTGTTAACCTCCCCATAACCGATAATTAAAGTAAAACGAAAACTGATTTAATATCAGAGATCTTATAGACCATATGGCTTAAGAACCTAGTGTAAGTGATAATAAAAAGTTCTTTCTGTATTCAAATTCTCAGGTTAATTTGAAGTTCAGGCAATGACTAAAACTCTAGGAAAAGTACAAAGTGTTGGTTCCAGCCATTGAGAAATCTAACAGAGCAATAAAGGATAGCAAGAAACTTAGTCATGTTCACACAAAAGGAAACTGGGCAATTGATCACTGCTCATGCAGAAAGAAATAGACCGATAAATTTGAATCTTCTCGGTGATATATCTTCTCTTATGGCCAAAGCCCACGAAGTTGATCCTCAACAATTAAACAGATTGCTTAATAAAGTACAAACTGAGTGCATGGGTAATGACAGTGATGATCTTCAAGTGATTGTAGAGTTATTTTCAGAAATCTATGGGATGGCAGAGCATGATGTGGACCAGAAAAAACCGTATCTTGAATTGATGTCATCTGTCAAAATTGAAGTAGATAAACCTAATTCAGACAGTAATAACTTAGCTGAGACAGCTTTGGAAGAAAACAAAAAACTGGAAGTCGCAACAATTCCGGCTGATTTTCTCTACCCCATATCCCTTGAGCTGGCGAGGGATCCTGCTATTGTAGGCACCGGACAGGTACATTTTAAGGATGATCACACAAGCATGTACACATTTCACCCACTGAAGCACACAACTGTCACTGCTTGTTAATCCTAAATTTGTGAGATTTGATAAACTCAACTGGAGTGCGAGGATGATAGTCCATATTGTGAGCTTGTTATCTGATTTGTAATGTGGGACTAAGCCTGGCTTTTGAACGAAGTAATTTGCAATTTTCTGCCCGTTATATTATGTGACTAGAGGAGCCTCTGGACTTGGCAGATTATGCTTATTTTCCCTTTTTGTGCCAGATCAATGTATGGCAGTACACATTTTGTCTACTGACAAGCATATAAAATTTTATTACGTTGCACTCTAGAGGAGCAAAGAAATGCTGCCTATGAAATTCGATTTCTAGCCAAACAACAGAATACTAATAGCAGATGCAGGAGCGGTGATCAATTGCCTAAATTACTCACAGCGCATCGTAATGGGTATGCGTTGATCAGTCCCAAATCAACTCCTGGTAGTATTAAGAACTTAGAACATAAAGATAAAGATGTAATGGGTCTATATTGATCACTACGAAATTACCCAGAGAACATACAAACATTAACTAAGATCGATACACAAAATACACAAAAAAGTGGGAAGAATTTATGACCTTGAAGAAACTCTGGACTCTGAGAAAACTTGGACACTGAAAGGATCTACAACTTGCCTTGTTTTCTGGCCAATGTAGAATAAAGATTTGGACTCATTACTTGAAGATTGAAGATAAAATTTCATGAAAAGTATCAAATTCAAGAAAAAAAACAAAATTTTAACAATCGAAAAAATGCAGTCGACTTGCCCTGTTTTTCGGAGGATGTGAAGAAAATGACCCCTCATTCTGTCGTGCGGCTCCCTTTTGTTGTTGTGCGATTCCTAGTCTGGTTAGGGTTCAAGTTTTCTTATACACGATTCCCAGCCTATAGTGAGATTATTTTATAGAATATTTATATAAAATATTTAATAGAATAAAATAATTGCTAAACGATAGTTTTATATAGATGCATGTGCATAATAATTAATGTGTATTTGAGTTAGTATAAATTTTTTATTGATTTTATTTTAAAAAATAAGAATTTATGTCCAAGATATTTTTTTAGTAGTAAATTGTGTTTTTTCTACTCACTAAAAAGGTTATCTCATTAAAAAAAAGTGTAAAAGGATGTAAATAAAAAAGTTACCTCATTAAAAAAGTGTGTAAAAAGACATAAATATAATATTCTCTATTAACATGGATTTTTTTATCTAATTTTTTTTTTAAATATATATATTAAAAATATGTCTTAAATTTTTTTTTAAATAAACCCTTAACTATAAAAATTTTAATTTTTATGACAATTTATTTCTATGGAAATATAATTTCCCAGAAAGTTATTTTTCTTAGAAAGTATTTTTTTCCAAAACCCCTAACAGGCCCTAGGAGTCTTGGTAGGGAAAAGCATTGGGTGTATGAGATTGCGTATCTTTTTTCAACTAATGAATACTTGTGACGCAAAAGGCACGAACAGGCGTTTTTAGTGGGAGAGAGATTGCCGCTTTATTTTGGGTATTTTTAAGAAAAGTTTCAACTCCACTTGGGCCGATGCATCATAACATCAAAATTTGCGTTCAAATTAAAATCCAACGGCCGATGATGGGTCTTCCTACACGGAGGTCTTGCATAAGCTCAGGCTATAGGGGCACTCAAACCAAAATTTGATGGTGCAAAGGACATTAATGCTATAAGATAATGCACACACTTATATATTTATATGCCCTCGGCGACACATGTGTTACAATGGTGAGGACAAAGGGTCGCAAACTCGCAATCTTGCAAGGGTGAGCTAACTCCAAAAAGCCCTCTTCAATTTGGATCGCAGGTTGCAACTCACCTACATGAAGTCGGGCAAACTACGGGAATTGAACCCATGCATGGTGGATTCACAATCCACTACCTTGATCCACTTTGCCACATCTGCCCATTTTGTATAATCTGAATAATAATAACAATAAAAATGAAAAAAAAGTTCATTGGTAATGGTGTGGTTGATACATGGCAAAAAGTGGATCCGGACACATTAAAGCAAAAATCAGAACAAAAAGAAATAAGAAAACAAAGAAACAGAAAATGATTCTCCAAAACATTGAAGAAGTCAAATACAGAAGACGCCAATGATTAATTATTTTAACCGAGTTCTTTGTTTTAAGGGATCCAAACCGACACTAATCAACTAATCTCAGGTTGGGTCTTGGTTTTCAACACAACCTTAAGTTGCAACTGGATTAGTGAGGCACTCGATGCATTGTGTGTCATGAAATTAATATTTAATGATGAACATATCATGAGATAGGCAGGGAAATCCAAACCCACTAGCCTCATGAGTAATACGTACATGTTGCACTATTAAAATTGAGTATCTTGAAAACAATTGATACATATTATTATGTAAGGTTTAGCTTGGGTTTTATTTAACTTAAAAGAGTTACCATATAAGAAATACTACGTACCCAACCCAAATAAACTTATTCTGAACCCAATCGGCTTGTCTGTTTACAATAAAAGAATATTTCTTTTCAAAAGTTTTTATGTTAAAAATACTTTATTATGAAATACTAAATAATTATCATAAAAATACAAAGAATATCTCCTATCCATAAAAAAAGTAATTCTATAAAAAATTAATATTCATAACATTAATAGGTTAAGTTGGGTTAATCAATTTGGATTATATGAAAAATTATATATTTGAAAAGAAATATGAAAAACCCTAAAGCTAATATTTTAACTAGTTATAAGCAATATGAGGTAGAAAAGAAATTTGGCCCCAAGATTAGATGGCTATGAAGTGCCCAAACACATGTCACCCTATCCTGCCGCTAATCCCCTTAAGTGTGTACAAGGCTTGATTATCATGCACACCTAGTAAATCAAGATATAATCCCAAGTGACTGTCATGCTCCATATATACCTTGTCTGTATAAATCATGTTATAGTCATCCTACCAATGCCTCATTGGTTAAAAAATATACTAATTAGCTTATTTGTTAAAAATTATATCTATTAATTCACGTACTAACAAATAATTTTTTTCTTAAATAAATTACAAAGGGTTTTTTAGCCACAAATAAATAATTTTTCTTAAAATTAATATGGATTATATTTATATTAATAAATTATTAATTTCCACATAAACATATTTATGAAAGGAAAATTTATTTTCATCTTAATTATGAGTACATAAATTTATTTTTATTAGTATATTTTTTATTAATACAAGGGCTTTGTTCAAATAAATGGAATTGTGTAATAAAATTAAATTAAATTTATCATAAATAAAAAATAAATAATTAACTTAAAAAATACAACATTACCATACCTAGTTCATCAATTTACATTACTTTTCTTCATTGTAAATAGAAAATTAAGGCAACAAGGTGGCAATAGATGTAGAGTATAATCTTATCGATTATAATGTAAGCATTATACGTACTAATTAAAATAATATATGATATGTTGCAAACTTAATAATAATGTAATTAATTATTTTTTAGTTTACATAAAAAATAGATTTGGCTAATGAGTACTCGTCAAGGCAACTAAATATGGTAATTAAAATTAGAAGGGTTGAAGTGTAAAGAACTTTGAACATGCCCTCAAACTTATCCATGTATTGAGGGTATTCACGATTTTAGCACGCCACTACCTTCACTTCTTACCTCTTTTAGCATGCTACAATTGTGCAGCCCTCAACATATGGAGGTCATGATGCTTTGAGCACATCCCCCCTTAGGGACCTAGTTAATTTTTATAGTTAGTGTAAAAAACTATATATTTTACATTAGAGTATATAACAAATTTTGAACACTCGCTTAAAGTGTGATCATTTATCCTAAAAAGTAACTTTTAAGGAAAAATATGCATTTGTGTCAAAACATTTGGTTATAGTGCTTTTGCGATGACTACCTAAAATTGTTGCAAAAATATTCAGGAAAAAAAATTATTCTCGTAAAAATATTAATAAATTTTTTTTGAGACAAACTACACATTTTGTAGTAAAAAAATTAGACCTTTTGTGACAAATTGAATTATTGTTGCAAAAACCCACGATGTTTTGCAATAAAATATTATTTGTCACAAAAAGGTGGTTGTATTTGTGACGAAGTGAAAAGTGCGTTGCAAAAGACCTAACTTTTAGCAACAAACGAACCCATTTGTCACAAAAAACTTACATTTTGCCAATGCATGGGGTTTTTTGCAACAAGTTCCTAAAATTGTCATAAAAGATATACTATTAGTGATATATACTTGCTTGTTGCAAAAAGATCTTTTTGTTGTAGTGGATGTTTATCATTGAACGTCGCACTAGATAATCTTTTTGTGACACTTAAATGAAGCGTCGCCAAAGGTTATTCGCGCATGGGAAAATTTGCCCACCCATGCGTAGAAAATTTCGCTTGCCCTCACGGGTGAAATTTTGGCCCTCTTGGGCGAAGTGAAAAACCGCAAGGGCGAAATTGCCCGCATGGTATTTATTTCGCCCTCCCCAACCACTGCCTCTTCATTTCACAGCAGCCGCGCCTCCACTCTGCCTCTGCTGCACCGACCGCCGCCGTCCCAGCTCCGCCTCTGCCCTCCTCCCATCCCCTCCCCCTACCCCCCGCCGCCGCCATCCCAGCTCAGCCACTGCCGCGTAGGCTCCATCTCCGCCCTCCTCCCTTCCCCTTCTCCCTGCTCCCCCTTCCCCTCCCCTGGCCCTCCTCCCTTCCCCTTGCCCTACCACCGCCGTGCTGGCTCCGCCCTCCTCCCTTCCCCTTGCCCTATACCCGCCGCCGGCGTCCAGGTTTGCCCGCCGGATTTCAGCATCCCACTCCCTCCTCCCTCTCTCTCCCACCTCCTCCCCCTTCCTCCCTTCCCCCTCTCCCTTCCTCCCCTCTGCTTATTTCCATTTCTCCCCCCTCCTTTGCCGCCGCCGGAGGAGGGGCTGCCGAAATCTGGTTCCCTCGCCGGATTCTGGCACCCCACCCTTCCCTCCCCCTCTCCCTTCCTCCCCCCTCCCACCCTCATTTCCCCCCCTTATTTCACTGCCACTACCGGAGGAGGAGGCTCCGGCTGCCGGAATCCAGCCTCCCCTATGGATTCCGGCACCCGCCCGCCCCCCCCTCGGTTCTATCCCCCCCCCATCATTTGCCTCTTCCTGAGGACGGGACTGCTAGAGTCTGGTTCCCCCGCCGGGTTCCGGCACCCTACCCCTCTCCCCTCCTTTCATCCTCCCCCTTTCACTGCCTCTCAGGGGGCGGATTCCAGCGCCTCGCCGTCCTCTGGCCCCTCTCCCCCTTTCCCTTTTTAAAATTTTTTTATCTTTAGCGACTCATGTATTTATGCATCACTAATAAGTTAATTTTAATTTTTTTTAAATAGTTTTTCTATTAGCAACGTATATAATAATGTCGCTAATAATTAATCATTAGTGACACTTATCATCGCTAATAGTTTATTATTAGTGACGTAATTTTGCTAATAGCGACACATAAATTGACGTCACTAATAGGCCCTATTAGCGACGTTTTGTATTATGTGTCACTAATAGGCAATAGCAATGACACTTTTTGTGACACTTATATCAATGCTTTATATATGTCGGTAATATTGATTAGCAATGCTTATGGAACTATTAGCGACACATAAATGCGTCGCTAAAAGTCCTTTTTGTTGTAGTGCCACGGTGAGTGTGAACTATTAAAAATGGAGTTTTTTCCATATTATTTAGCCAAAGAAGCTAATATTCCGCATTCCCTAGTTTTTAAATAAAAATGCCACAGAACCATGACTTACACGATAATTTTGAACAACTGGACCGAAATACCCCTATCTTAGGGTTTAGGGCTTTATATTGTGTAAACCCATCAAAATGTAGCATTTACATAAAAACAACCCATATGACTAGCGATTTCTGAACTTTGAGTAGTGAGAAGTGAAAACATAGTGGGAGGTTTGATTTTCGTCCCATCTTATTAGCATTTTCCAAAAACTGACAAGTGAGAAGCGAAAATGCCATGGGAGATCTAGTTTTTATTGTCTTTGACAGACATTTTTAAAATTTTTCACGATGAAGTAAGTTCCAGCCGTGAAGTGAGTTTCAGTCCAACGAGGGTCGTCGGCATCAAGTAGTCATCGATTTATGTAGTAATGGCTTATTCTATTAGAACTTGTATGTTTGTGTACACGATTGTTCATATATCGTGTTATGGAACACACAATAGTTAGTACTTTCATGCACTCAGTATGTTGTTGTATTATCAATAATACAATATTTATTGTATCATGTTATCCAGGCCACTCATGGATGTTCTAATAGTTGTGTGCTAGGATGACTCATAACAAGTGTTCAATATTCAGGGCAAAATACTATTCCTTATGGTAGAAGAAGTCACACTAATCACGGTTTTGAGGGCAAAAGGAAACTTGTTGAAGTTGGACAGTGACGATGGGAAGGCTTCCCAAGGTAAGGGGCAATACTTCAAAAGGTTCTTTGCAGGGAAGCGGCTGGAGAAGAATCTTATGAACAAAGTTTTGAAGGAAGTGGCAGACAATAGGCGTACTGTCTCCAATGAAGACTTAGCACGATTGACTATCGTGCACATGGGGGTCCTAGTATTATTTACATAGAGGAACACATTTGTCTCCCCATCTTTGTGTGACTTCATCGATGACCTAGATATTGTGGGGAGGTACAATTGGGCTGAAGTTGTGAACGACATGTTGCATTGAGGCATATCATTAGCCCACGAAAACATCAAGAGCTAAGAAGATGAGTGTTCTGCCACAGCCAGTATTCTCATTGGGGCTTCATTTGTGCTACAAATAAATTTCATATTAACAACAGCATGATTAATTATATGAGCGTAGAATTGAAAGCATGACAATATATTACCTTTTTAGCTATATCGTCTTATTAATAACATGATAGAGTAATTAACATGGTATAGATAACACGCTAATTTGATTTTCATGTTATTGATCACACACTAGTTAGGATAATGTGTTATCAATAAGACATTAAATTTTTATATCATGTATGTTCAATTACACGATGTGAGTATTTCATGTAAGTAATGACACGAATAGTTTAATAAACGTGTTATCCATGGCACGACATACATGATATAGGATCACTATTAATGGGATTGTTTTGCCAACATATGTGTGATTTTTTTAGCATACTTCTATATGGCTCCAAGTTTTCTTTCATGTAGCCCAAGGTGCAAGAGATGGCTCGGGTTTACCCAATTGCTAAGGGACATAGAGAAGGCCACTAAACTTGACCCAACCGATGAAAAGTCGAGGAAGAAGTCGTTGGCTCATCACAAGATGAGGAAATAGTACAAGGAGATACTTGTACTGCTCAAGGTAGATTCAAAAGTGCTTATGACAATAACTCTAATTTCCGAAGAGGTGTACTTGATAGGGACCAAAACATCGGCCTAGATGGCAAAGAAGATGACCACACATTCTACGATACAGAGGAACATTGTTGCTATTGAATCACATTGTGGTCAAACATCAGGATAATATCAATTTGGCAAAGAAGTCATTGAAAGCTATGTCATACCAATAGATGTCATGACTAGGATTGTTGACGTCGTTTTGGAGAAGGCCTCTTTGTTCAGGGAGAGGATTTGGAGCCAACAATGTACAAGTTGCTCTGTAGAGAGTTAAAAACATTCTTAAGGTGGCCATGGGGTTAATCGAACGAATGCAATCCCCACTTGAAGGATTATCTCATCCAGAGACCAAGCAACATCATGAACCTCCTCAACCAGAGAAACGTCATGCAACAACCCTTCCACCAATAACTGAAGGAGAGATGTCGGTTAGGGTCAATGCTTGAGCTTCCAAATCAAGTGAAGCTATTCATCATTCTATCATGAAGAGCAAAGAAATTTTGTTCCTAAATTTGCCGAAGGGGATTTCATCTTGAGTAAGTATATATTCAATGATACAACCTATGTGGAAAGGTTTGTTATTTTATTGTATGATCGATAACATGATCTTTTGCATTATCTTATTAGTTTCAAGACAACTTCTAGATCGTTGTGTCATTGATACCTCTCTCTCTCTCCTCTATATCTCTTCTCTCTCCTCTTTCATCTTTCCTCTCTCTTCTCTTCTCTCCTCTCTATCTCTCTTCTCTCTCCTCTCTCTTCCCTCTTTCTCTCTGCCTCTCTACCTCTCTCTCCCTTTTATTATATATTATATTTTAAAATTAATTAAACAATATAGTAGTGATGCATTGAAACATGCATCACTACTACCCAAGGTATTAGCGAAGCAGAGATTGTATGTGTCACTACTAAGTAGGGTAGTAGCGATGTATGTTTATATATGTCGCTAATACCCAAATTAGTAGTGATGTATTATTCTATGTATCACTTGTCACACCCCGGCACTGCCTTACCCGAGCCGAACCCAGTCTAAGGGCCAAACCAATGCATGGGGGCGACGGATTGAAACGATTGGGGAAAATAGTGGAAGACTTGTGCCCCAACTACGGGCAATCTAATTTATGGAGTTTACGTAGTACTTTGAGCAAAAGTAAATAGGTATAACTAAAAGAGTTAAACTCTAAATTAAACCATAATCTCAAACCCACATACTAACAATTCATAGCCACACACTTAGCTCCAAAACAAGTCTCAAAGAAACTAAAAACATAGTATATCACAAAATCTAAGACAAGGATCATTCACAAGGTTCTATCATCAAAATAAGATAAACGAAGAGACATGCAAAACTAGGAGCCTCCATGACTACTCCCAAGCTCTCTCCGACCTTTCCTCATATTGAGGATCCTGTCCGTCTGTGTGTCGCCCCACGCAGCCCCAAAACAAAACAAGAAAGTGGGGTGAGTATAAAAACTCAATAATGGTTTGAATATAACTATAATCACCAGAAAACACAACGGCATGACAATGAAGCAAATAAAATCTAAGATTAACATGTTATACCACTTTCTGATCATACATTCATATCACATAAACCTGCATAATAATATCTCAATCACACCATTTCTGATCATGCATTCATATCATATAAACCTACATAATAGTGTCTCAATCACACCATTTCTGCATTCATATCTTATAAACCTGCATAATAGTGTCTCAATCACACACTTTCTGATCATACATTTACATCACATCAACCTGCATAATAGTGTCTCAACCACACCATTTCTGAACATGCATTCATATCACATAAACCTGCATAATAGTGTCTCAACCATACCATTTCTAATCATGCATTCATATCACATAAACCTGCATAATAGTGTCTCATTCACACCATTTTTGATCATGCATTCATATCACATAAACCTGCATAATAGTGTCTCAATCACACCCTCTCTTATCATACATTTATATCATAAAAAATTCATTCACCCTGCATGACAAACGTGTCAAACACATGATACACAATCATGCATAGTATTCATAATAGACATGCATCAGTACAAATGGTGAATGCCTCCATCAAAGAGTAAACACAAGTATTGCCACACAGGCAAGAAGCGGTCAAGGCCACGAAGGCAAGACATAGTCAAATTTCTACACATGAAATGTAAAAGAGTCGGGGTTGTCAATCCCTAAAGTTGCTTGCCCTGGACTATCCTGGCCAAGGATGTCCCATTCTCACACAGAGAATCTAAAGCAGGGGTGTTCGCCTAGGGACATCTCCTCCGGAGGGGAGAGCCCGAATTCCCACACAGGGAACCCCAGAACACGTGATAGTGGGTGCACATGGCATACCACTCTGGATTCTCAGGGTCCAAATGACACTCATAATAATCTCAAATCTGCAAGACAAGTATACAACTAGTCCCCACATGATTCCATCTCTCTAGACTCAACCCAGGGAGTATACATGTTCCACACAAGAACATAATGAATTCTAGCTGAAATCAAAACAAAATCCACTATAAAACTTAAAATCCCTCAATGTAGAATCGAACGCTCATTCCCACAAGCATGATTTTCCACACAATAAGCCACAACATGATCATATCAATTTCCAATAAACCATCCATATTATAAGAGAACACATCTCACCATTTGCTATATAACATTCCTACTAGAAACACATGCTAATCACAAGAATTCTAACATTCCAAGTCCCAACGTACTTCAATATCAACATGTATGATTATCAACACAATATGATGCCACAAGACAACACCTATACATAATCCATACACTTCCATCATCAATTCCACACCTCCAGTAGCCCAATTCAACATAATACACTTTTCATAACCATTAGAAATATTAAATGGAGTAAAAACATTGAAATGAGCATAAATTCGAAAATAACAAAACTATAGTGTAGCCGTTCGAACGCCCTGCAAGGCCGTTCGATCAGTTATATAGGAAATCAGTCGAAAATGTAGTGTTGCCAATCGATCGCCCTGGCAGGCCATTCGATTGCCAACGCAGCAGTTTTGACCTTCTTCTTCATTTCTAATTTCAAAATCGAGACTCCATTAAAACAACTTAAAACCTTCATCTATATACCCAAACACCATTAAAACTTCATCAAACTTTCCAGAATGTTAATCTACACCATCTAAAGGTAAAACCCTAAGAAATCGGAACAAGAAATTAACATTTACTAATCTCACCATTAAAGCACTAAATCAAACAAACCCATTCCAAATAAACCATAAAAATTGAGATTTTACTATAAGAAAATTGAGATTTGAAGACCCATTACCTTGTCACTTGTTTTGATTCGGATTTGACCTTCACCCTTCTTAGAAACCTTCCAAAAACATAGTGTCTAAGTTAAACTCCATTAAAAATCGGTTAGCATTGAAAACCTTGAAGAAATCTTAGATCTAGGGTTTGTTAAGCATAAAAAACGAATTTTGATAAGTAGGGTTTGAAGTAAGGGAGTAAATTAGTGACTTTGATGCTTGAAATTGAATCAAATCAAAGGGGAAATGTTGGATTAAGAATAGATTAGGAGAAGATCTAGGGTTTAAGCTTAATTAAGGAAGAATATACCTTAATCCCTTCTAATCCGGGCCTAATTGGGGAACTAGGCCTTAATCACCTCCTCCCAGCCTATTCCCAAAATAGAAATGGCTTATCCCTTTTCCTTTTATAGTAGGGCTTGGGGTACACTTAATGAACTAATGGGGTGTAAATAGAATTTTGGGCTCAAAATAGGTATTTTGAAGATTTGAGCACTAATTAAATTTGATAAAATTCTAAATTTTTTTATGAGCTTATGTTGATATATGGGGCATTTTGATCCAAAAATCCTAATTTCGTTAGTGGTGCCCACAGGGGGTCCTGCCAAACCCTAATTTTTAAAAAATTAATAAAAAAATTAGAAAAATCCTAAAAATTCAGAATTGACTAAAAACTACTTAAAACTCATAAATGTAGAGTTAGTTTTTCTTAAAACCTTTAAAAATCCTATTTATCTTAGAAAACCACATAATTTAAAATAAGAAAACATGTAAACCACACATTAACTGATAAATAGCATTAAAATAAACTAGTTCAAAAAATGAGAGTCCTTACATCACTAGTACATTTAATTTGAATTTTTTTATTAATTTTAAAATATAATATATAATAAAAGGGAGAGAGAGAGAGCGAGTAGGGGAAGAGAGAGGTAGAGAGGGAAGAGAGAAAAGAGAGAAGGAGAGAGAGAGGGGAGAGAGAGGAAATTTCTCATTTATCATAATCTACAATGGATATTAACGTGTTAATAACCATGTGATATAACTCAACTTTGTGTATCCACTTACACGCTTACAAATTATATCATATAATTATTTATGACATGATATTTATACAAGTTGTTTATTCAATCTACGCTAAATAGAATTAGTGTTATATTATTTTTGTATTTTGCATCATTAGTTATGCCATATTATAAATGTCATGTTTTTGCTAGAAACGATATTCTTTGTACTGAACACGATAGGTTAGATATCGTGTGCTCGTGTACATGATAAAGGACATTATCGTATATTCTAAAATTTATTGTTACCTCACAATTTCAAACGTGAATGATATATCATTGACTCCTATTTGCAATCGGAAGTTTGAGTTAGGTGAGCCGATACCACTAGTGATTTAGCTCTATTAAATGCATGGTTCCTTTCTATTGATAATGATTTGTCACCATTGTCGGGCTCTTTCATCTCCGCATACAAAAATAATACCTCTTTATTTATCTTCTTATGAATAAAAAATATTAATTATAGGTCTTTATCGGCTTTTAATTCATATATAATGGATGATTGCAAATGTGAAATTAAATACTTAAAGTCACATTACCATTGATGTCATTTTTCTTTGACTTAGAAGCAGCAACTTGCCAAACCTCACAAACAAATCAATATTCGTCAACTGTGCATGTTTACCCTAAGTAGCTTCTGTCATATAAAAAATTACGCTATCACTACCTACCTCTCCTTTGTAATATATGTAAATACCAATTATGTTCATTATGGGGTTAAATTGTGATTGGATCCGCCAAAATGAAGCATTTTTTACCCTAAGTAGCTTCTGTCATATAAAAAATTATGTTTTTACTATCTCTTGCAACTCGCCGTTGAGTCACCTCTCCCTGGTGAATTTTGATTTAGCACTGATCAATCCTCTCCACCGAAATGGCGTCACACTGCTCTAATATTCATTTATGAGGATGTATACGAGGAATGAGTTCATTTAAATCCTATGGACAATTTTATCCTAAAATAAAAAAATATGATATTTATAATTAAAAACTAAAAAATATAAAATATTAACTTCTTTGGCGCCAAGTAATATAAAAAATTCTCTGAAAAATATTTCGCCTATTCTCATCATGTTTTGTGTGGAAATCGTCGCACTCACGCATAGGGGGAATGGGCTTAATCACAGGGCGTGACACTTGCGGGCTTTTAAGAAGATTTTACACCTTTTCCTTGGACTGAATTCGGCAACATGCTGACGCCTGCAATTGTTGTGAGCTTGCCTTCGAGTCTTCAACTGATTTCGACGAGTGCATATGACATCATCTGCGATGTTCCTTGGACTGATTTCGGCAATGTGTTGGTGTCAGCAAATGTTGTGTGCTTTCCTTCCAGTCTTCGATTGAATTCTATGTGTACGTATGCCTTCGACTGCGACGCCCCTCTCACTGATTTCGACAATGTGCTAACACCAGAAAGTGTTGTGCTCTTCCCTTCGAGCCTTCGACTGAAATCGAGCTTTGACGACTGTTTCCCTTCGAGTCGTCGACTGAATTGGACGAGTTCATATGCCTTCAACTGTGCACGATGTCCTTCGACTAATTTCGGCGAGTGCCTCTCTTAAATCAGCAAGCGCTTCCCTTCCCCTCCCTACCCCTTCTTGATCATCATCTCTATCCCATCGCTACCTCCCTCCCACCACTCAACTCTCAGCTCCCTATAAGGCCTCCCGTTTCCCCTGCATTCACCATAACCAAACTAGTACAAAAATTTGTGAATCTCATATTGTGCTTTACATGGGTATCCAATTAGATTGTTTTACGTATTGATCCCTAGTTGGCCTCCTCTTGTCTTCTATACCTAACAAAGAGTCCTTAGCATAACAAATAAGAACATACTCTAAAATTAATCAAATATAAAATCAAAATATTTTAAGGTCACTTTTTAAAGTAAAAAAAATCTAAAAATGCTTTTCAAAGTTTTTTATTTTTACACATAGGTTAGCACACGTTAATGTTAGTATCACTGCCACTAACGTGTGCTAACGTGTGTTCTAGCGATCTTAAAAATGAACATTCCATAAGCGTTCCTTACATTAGGCTCATTGTCAGGGTAGAACATTAAAAACACTTTCCTCTTCGTGTCATTATCTTTATTTCTTGCTCCACTGAAATTTAGCCTAGTGTAAGCCATGTATCAGAACCGTTCATCCTCAAGATTGATGGCGTACACGCTAGCGTACATTAGCATCAATATTATTTACTTTGACGTGCACTAGTATGTGTGCCATCAATCCTAAATATCAACGACTCCTATACATATCTTAGGTTAGGCTCATTGTCAAAGAAGTGCATGAAAAATTCTTCCCTATAAGATCTAACTGCAACTGACATGATAAAATTTAATTCCCTCTTTTGGGAAAGAAATATTAGCATGTATATCTTCATGCTGCTCAAGGCCAATGTACTTTGGGAAAAATACAGAAGGACCTTCTCTTTTGTACGCTAGCATTTATCATGCCAATTTTAAATGAATAAGATCACTATTTAAGAGGGGGATCATGCATGTGAGTATACTTGTCGGTATCAAAGATTAGGGAAATAATTAAAGTATTAATCAAGATTTATAAAAATGAATGAGAGAAATTTTAATTTACCAAAGTCGTGTTCTAAGTGGCATGTCCTAACACAACTTTCGTAAATAAGTTTCTTTCTAATTTATTTTGGTTATTATATAACGTTTTATTATGCTTTATTAATTAAAATTCATCTCTTTCCTGTCTCAATCACACATTTCAGATTATGCATCTATATCATATAAACCTGCATAAATAGTGTCTCAAACACAAATTTCAGATCATGCATCTATATCACATAAACTTGCAAGATAGTGTCTCAATCACACATTTCAGATCATGCATCTATATCACATAAACCTATATGATAGTGTCTCAATCACACATTTCAGATCATGCATATACAAATCTCATCCATTCCATAGCTCATTCACCCTGCACAACAAATGTCTCAATCACATGATACTAAATTATGCATAATAAAATCATATTCACACGTGTCACATTATCCCTACACAACATGTGCAATCCTGAGCATAATACTAATCTCATACACATGTATCATTAATAAATGGTGAATGTCTCTATCAAGGAGAGAAATATAATAATCACCACACAGGCTGGACATAGTCATGGCCACACAAGCTGGACATAGTCATGGCCACACAAGCTGGACATAGTCCAATTTCCACATAGGATATATAAAGTGTTTGGGGTAGTCAGTCCTTAAGTCTGCTTGCCAAAGACAATTCTGGCCAAGAACGTCCAAATTTCCACACAGGGAACCTAGAGCAGTGTGTTCACCGAGGACATCTATGCGGCAGAGAGAGTCCAAATTCCCACACAGGGAACCTAGAACACGTGGTAGCCAGTGCACGAAGGCGTATCACTCTGGATCCTCAGGGTTCAGAAGATTGTCTCAAAATATCTCAACCATAACACGAGTACACAACTCATCTCTACATAACTCAAATCGACTATACTCGGGGAATATCAATGTTTCACACAGAAACTCAAATCGAAATCATGTCCTTTCAGACCAACCAAGTTCCGATTAAGTCAACAATCGATAAATTCGGCACACAATCTCACATTATTACATCTAATCGATCAACTACGGCTAAACATCGGTAAAGTCTTATTCATAAAATCTGCTTCATGATGCATGTAACATGATACATATATGAGCAATCTCTATGTGAGTTCCAACTCATGGAATGTGCTCCCATCAGCCCCACATACATCATATCACGTCATAAGTAACAACGATTTCCATGATTAATCCCCACATGTGTGTGTGTTCAAGATAGAAACATTCATTTCTAAACATATAACCATGAATTGAAGATAACCCACAAGTCACTACACACATGCTTTTTAACATCTAATCATAGCTCGAAACTTAAATCATGAGTGAAAACCAACGGAAACATCATTCAATTCAAGTGAAATCTCATGCTCAACTTATATAAGCATATTCATTCTACACTTGAAGCTAAACATGGCACAATCATTCACCTATTATTTAATCACATTATAAGCAGACATATTAGTCCATTCTCATGCTATAATATTACTAGAATCATGCTTAAAACATAAGGAATCACTCAATCATAGATTCAAGTTAACAATTTTAACATGTTTAACCAACAACATATAAATTTCACATAATACTTAAATATTCCTCATAAATTCCAATATCAATAACATACCTTCCAGTAGCAAATTCTAGCTCAAATTACTCAACATGAACATAAGAATGACATTTAGGAGAGAAAATATCAACATAAGTAAAAGAAACAAAAATGGCCAAAACTGCAGTACAATTGTTCAATCAGCCTGTAAGGCCGTTCGATCGCCATAACAGCAGATTTGGTTCATCTTCTCCATTTTGAAAACCAAACCGAACCATAATAAAACATCAAATTCAAGCCCCTAACTTCATCATAATCAAATCAAAGCTTCTAGAACATTAAAACTAATCATTATTAAGCAAAACCCTGAGGAAATACTACCCAAGATTAAGTTTTTATCAAACCACCATTAAAGCATCACATTCATGGAACTCATTTCAAAACACCTCAAATCTTGAATATGAAATCACCGGAAGTTTAAGACTCAAAACCCTTACCTTCCAGCAATTTCTTGATTCAAAATAGCTCTTTAAACACCTTCAACACCTACCCAAAACATTATTTTTAACAATACCTTCAAAAATCTGATTTAGAACATCTAAATCTCTTAAAAAACCTTACATATAGGGGTTCAAGAAATCCAAAAACAAAATTTCCAATATTAAGTTTTGAAACAAGGGTTCAAATCAGTAGCTTTAGGCTTTGAAATTGTAACACCCCGCTTTTTTAATTATGTTTAGCGTTCGGGGTTAGAGGTAATTAGATAACCAATCAATGAGTCTTAGAGGATTTCAAAATTTTAAATCATCATATAAGAGTAGAGCTCGAAGAAATGAGCGTAACCATTCGAAGAACGGGCAAAACGGAGGTCGGGACTAGAATTTATGACCTTGAGAAGCGTAGAAAATAGGCAGGACCTACTTTGAAACAACACAATATTTTACTTTAAGTGGGCTAGTATCGAAGGGCTCGTCGATACGAATCCAACAGTACTAAGAACGCGTGAATCTGAATCCGGGGTAGGGTGATACACGTGTTTCAAGAAAGAAGGAAAAAAAATAAAACAATAAGCTGGCGCGTGACTCGCACGCCGCAGCGTGGGCCGGCACGGCACGATGCGCACTCACATTACTAAAGGTTATGCAGTTTGCAGTTCCACACATAGGCGTGAGCCGCATGTTACAGCAGCACCGCCGCCAAAATTGGCGACGCGGCACCGCGGTTTCGGCGGCTCGGGGGTCTGTTTATACCCCTCTTCTACCAATTTTTTAGGGAGATCTTCTCCTCCCCCGTTTCTAAGCATTCTGAGTCCGATTAAGGCCGTTCAAGAAGCGTTCCTAAGTAAATCAAGCGTGATGTCAGTATAGAGAACCACATGATAATCAAAGAATCGCAAGCGAAAGTTGAGAAATTCGTGAGGAGGTACGAAACTTGGTTGCACAAGTGAGCCTTCTCCTCCGAACAACGGCCCAACAGGAGCCTGTTATAGCCATCAAGCGCCCTAAGGTGCCAGAACCTAAGGTCTATCACAAAGCACAAGATGCTAAAGAACTGGAAAATTTTATGTTTGATATGGGACAATACTTTCAGGCTGTTCGCCAAGAATCAGAAGAAGCTAAGGTCACAATGGCCACAATGTACTTATCTGGTGATACCAAGCTTTGGTGGAGGATTAAGTACAAAGAAATTTTGAATGGTCGTCTCGAAGTAAACACTTGGGAAGACCTGAAGGGTCAGTTGAAGACCCAATTTTTGCCTGAAAATGTGGAATTCAATGCCCGACGGAACCTCCATCCTCCAACAAACAGGTACCATTCATGAATACGCCAAACATGTTGGACATCCTTGACATGGCTAAGAATGACAAGTTGTTCTATTTCTTTGAAGGCCTCAAGCTGTGGGCCCAAACAGAACTAAATCAGCGCAAAGTGCGTGACTTATCTATAGCTATTGCTGAGGCCAAGCATCTTCCTGATTTTACTGCCCAAGACAACACAAGAAAACTTGGATATTTTTAGAAGGATCAAGGTATCTGACAAGGTCAACGAGACCACAGTAACCCTAGTGAGTACAGGACAAAGGCAAGGGCAATGTTGGTGAAAAGAAGCCTTTTTACAAAGACTACGGGACAAAAGTTGATAGTTCCACTTCTGCCACTTGGCCGTTCCAACCCTTCAACCGTGCTAAGGGTCCATTATCATGCTTACTATGTGCAAGACCACATCTTACTTGGCAATGTCCTCAAAAGAAAGCACTTCATATATTAGGTATATTAATGTCCAAAAGTTAGAAGAATTATTAGGTATGATGGTGTTATATTACATTGAAATTAATATATTTGTATATGTGTATATATTTTATCTAATTCTATTTCTAATATATATATATATATATATATATATATATATATATATATATATGAATTTCTATAATTTTAGTTCATTTGAAAAACTAATGTAGCTAATAATTTGGGATATGGGAAGTTTGTATTAACATATATCATACACATACACGCACATGTAGAAATATTTGTGCTTCTAAATTGAATCCTGAATAAATATTTGGGTCAAGATAGGAGGATATGTATCTATGTGTGTTGTTAGAGTTATGACAACTCACAATACATTGACGCGTTCCCATTAATTATGAAATGAGAACAATACAAAATTAATACCCTTTACGCTCATCTTACATTCGTATAACATAGTTACAAAATATCTATTTTAATTTTTATATTTAACAATAACTTAGTGAATTATATATAAAAAAATGTAAAACTAGGACTATTCTAGGTTTGGACATTTTAAGGCCCACATTGGTTTAAGACCATTTATCACAAAAACCTCCTTTCCTTGTAGTGGATACAGAAAGATCCAAAAGTTTTGCAGCCACGGATACACATTCGTTTCAGCCCACCTTTGCAATTGCTTGCATTTCACATGGTAGTCCATCTGCCCCGCACTGCCGAAGGCGAAGAACCTTGTATTCAGCCTTTTCCATCTCCTTGTCCAAATGTTTGTCTTGGTCGCCCAATAAGAAGAAACCTTGGCTTTGATACCACTTGTCACGGGGGCGCCTAGGGAATGCCCACCATGCGGCACTCGGAAGGCCAAATAGCTAAGCGAGTAAGTCATTCTTCGTCAAGGTCATAGCCTCATTCGACCAAGCGTCCAGCCCGCGAAGCCAAGCAATGAACCCGTCCCAAATCGGATGTGTGAACGTGCTGAGACATTCCCCAAGTGAGCCGAAGGGGGACACCTCCTTGCGATGCACGGATCCAACTTAGGAAACCTGGACATCTAGACAATCCATCTCAGCCAAGTGCATGCAAGGGTCTTTGTATCCAACGTGGCCATAAGGCCAAATGACCGCTTGATAGGTTAGAGAGCCCTATCCCCCAGTGGACGGGGCTCCTGGCATGATAGCTAGCAAGGCAACAAGCCTTCGTTGTCATCTGAGACAGCCAGTTGCAAGGCTAGGCATCATATCAACAACTTTGTCATTTTAGCTCACCATGTCCCCCCTATATAGCATAAGAGATTTTCTCTATTTTGCTAGAGTAGCAGCCAAAGTGCTTGTAAGGGCATGGTTTCTCCAAAGTTTACCAAATGGCCCGAGATCACTCCTAAGGACACTCCAACACTATATAGGGGGGAGAGGATATCTTAAGTATCCAAATATGTGCTAGTCGGCCATGTGTCCCAACATAGCCAACTATTTGTGTGCATTGTTGGGTGCTTTCTGTGCAACATTGCAGGTCTTCCTCGCAATGTCTGCACACATGATATGCAATATTTTGGGCAGTTCTCATAATACATACATACGTAACACTTTTACATGTGTTACGGATAGTCCACTTCCCTACACCCTGTGACAGTGTGGAGGTGGTGATGTACAAAAGAAAAAACAACAATGATTGAAGGAAAGGGGAGGTAGAAAAAGAGTCAAGAGGTGACAAAAGCACAAAGGAGGAGACAACATTAACCGGTGGAGAAGGTTGCGAAGGGTCGAAGGGGAGAAGGGAGAATAACAGGCGGTACACAGTTTGAATAAAATAAATAAACAAATGCACGTGCTCCCTCAACAAATGGCTGTAAGCCTATTCAAAATTTTCAACACGGCGTTGGAATAGTCATCCACAAGAAAAAAACGGCGCTAAAAACAAGGCTTAATTTATTATGTATTGAAAGAAAAATCATCGAAGACAAAAAGCGGCGCTAAGAAAGTGATTTGACATTCCAAAGTTGCGACGCGGCGGTGCTAGCTAGTAAAAGCTAAATGGATCTAGAGAGTTCCAAAAGGTGCCGAGATAGGGTAGTACACGTGACCACGTACATGCCTCGTGGGCGACAGATGTTAGGTTGGTTGACCGATTTATCTTTTTCTATCTTCTGATAGCGAAAAAAATCTAAGGAGAGTTGTTTCATTATTCCAGATATAACGGTTCGCACCCGTGATCGTTTATAATTAAACCCTTTGCAAGTATACAAGGTAATTGTACTAGGATAAGTATTTAAGGGTTGTCGAACCTCAGGGACGGATTGATTATCACTAAATCTAAAGAGGAATTTGCTGATTAAAAGCTAAAACAAACTTAAACTTTAATTAAGTAAAAGAAAGGAATCAACTAGTTTAAAAATAAAAGATTAATATGATGGAATTTACTTAGGAAATTGAATCCACTATAGAACCATAACAATTCCTTAACTTTTAATCTAAATCTAGTGTGAATATGAACAAGTATTCTCAGCTACAAGCTAGAATTACTTCAAAAAGAATCATTAATTAACTTCCATGGCATGAACTATCTTCGACAATAGCACGAATCATCTACACTAAACTAGCTATAGGCATGACCCGTCTAATCTTAGTATAACTCATCCAAGTCATTAATTATCTGAACATTAAAACTATTGTATAAACATCTCATCTAAATCACAGAAATTAGAATCGATGCAAATATTAAAACTACATCAATCTATCATCTACAAGACAATAAATCAACATAGATTTGAATAAACATGAAAAGCTCTTCCATTAAAAAGGAAATCCATATCATACAATTGTCATCATTCACAACTGAAATCTAAATTAAAAAGAAAAGAAACTGAAACTTATCTGTATCTTCATCAACTCCTAAGTAAAAGAAAAGTCTAGCTTTCCATGGTAGAAGAAAACACTTGAATCTCCATTGAAAGCTTTGAGTTCTCTTCCATCTTCTTATTCCTTTTTTCTCCTCCTAAAATCTACTGGAATCCCCCAATTTTAAGCCAAATATGTCTTTTTATAGGCATAAGTTCGGTAGAAAGAAGTCCAATATGAAAAGGATTGAAATTTGGGTCAAACTAGGAAACTGCACGTTATGCCGTTTGAATGCCATGCATGCCCGTTCGAACGGCTACACTGTATTTTTGTCTAAATTTACGTTATCCCGATCGATCGGTAAGTTACCCCATTCGAATGGCTACAGTGTTTCTATTTTCCTAGACAGTTCATATTCTGTTCATTAAGCTTTCCTTCGTGTCCATATTAATTTCCAACTTGTTTATAACTCCGAAAAGTTGTCCAAATCACTTTAAAGCATGTGAAGACTACTTTTAATCATTTCAAACATCATCCAAGTACCTCGATAAGCGCACTTTACCTACAAAACATAAAATACCATATTTTAGACATGTAGAATATAATTAAAATTCCAACTTTGTTTAAATACACATCTAAACTACTAATAACTACAAAATCATTAATAATTAAACTCAAATACTAATATCTATCTTAATATAAATAAACCATAACTAATTCTAAATTAACCTAATCTACACTAGCAAATAAGGTAAAAAGGCATATAAAATAAATATAGATTTCATACTTATCAACCCGTCAAGGTATTTGCGGTTCAAAGTAGAACGGTTTCTCCTGCCCTTACTTATTGAACAGGAAAAATCTATATGTGCCTCAAAACACATTTCAGTACCTATTTTACTTTAAATTTTATAATGGTTTATAGGCACATTCATACTATAATACTCTGTATTGATCACTTATAAAATAAGAGTAATTTTCGGAAGGGCAGTCTAAGAGTGATAAATAATTAATTTCTCCATAAATTGGGAATGATTCCACCAATAGGTAAAATAAATTGATAGTATTATGCCAGGTTCAATTGTAGATTTCAATTGAATAGCCGCAGGTTTAACACTATAAAATATTTTTAAACATGTAGAATTTTTTAGGGAAATTTTAAATAAACATTGTTGAAAAAAATTTATCAAAATAACGGAGAGAGAAACATACTAACTAAAATAGTGTGGGCCTCCGCCGTGCAGGCATTAGTATGGCAATTGGCACCTGCTCAATATCTTTTAAAGCATTTATTTAGTTTCATCCACAAGATTGACAAAATTGTTTAAACTGATGAAACTAAAACTGAAGAAATTCATGTTTAAACTTACATGGGTGTGGGGCAACCCATTTTGTCCCCCTCCCTCACCATAGACTCCTCTCCTTCCTCGACTACCCCCAAGCCCCAAAATTTTCTTGCCCAAGTCAGCTTCATGGAAGAAGAGGGTTTTGTTGCACTTGGGCACCAACCTCTGTATCCCACGCAACGACATATGATCCGCCTTCCCTCATAATATCATTTAAGGTAGGTAGGAACGTAGGATGTGGCATTCACTCATTTTTATTTGTATTGGAACATAATATTAATTTAAATTCTTTCATATAATTTTTTTATTTTATTTTGGCATTTGCAGGCCTAGTTAGGGCCTTGTTTTGATAATTCTTGGGCCTTGGCGCATGAAAATATTTCTATTTTCTATAATTTTTAAATAATGGGAGGCCTATTTGTAATTATAAAAAATTATCTTGACCCAAGGTCCAAACCAACCCAGGCCACCTCCCCTCATTTTCTTCTTGGCTGACCCATTCGTTTTTCCTCTCTTTTATTAAAAAAATTTCGGAATTAATTAATAATTAGTATTGAAAATAGTATTTTTTTTTATTTTACATAAAAATATTAAAATAAAATTTAAAATTTATTAGATAAGAATGGTGATATTCCCACAAGTACAAAATTACTCATAAAAATTTACACAAGAGTTTCGATTGACTTCACAAATTAATGAACCCCACATAAAGTTTGCATGGGCTCACTTTTCTAGACCAATCAAACACCTGTGAATTTTTTATATAAGTTTTTTATATTATAATATCATTTCCTATTAGATAACTACAAAACAACCTCCTAACCACTTAGATAAGCTATAAGCTCATTTCATATTTTCAGCATATTGATTATGGTAGGAATGACTAGGTATTTATATAGAGGCCTATTTAGAAGAACCTGGCTCCATGATCGGATATAGATCCAACGACACATGTCACTTAAGGGCATTTAAGCCCTAAGTGACATGATCTGTAAGATCTAAATCTAATGGCTTGCAGAGCATAGGCTCATACAGTTGTCATGGGCCGAGTTTCTTCTAAACTTTGTTTTTGTATATATATATATATATATATATATATATATATATATATATATATATATATATATATATATATATGAAAAAAATTGATATAAACTTGGACTCATATACGCCTACATGAGCCTGGGCTCTATGGGCTATTAGATTTGCATTCGGTAGCTCATAATACTCATTGGCATTTAAACTCATGAGTATTATGGGTTGCCGGATGTAAATCCAACGGCCCATAGAGCTTGGGCTCACGTAGGTGTATATGAGCCCGAGCTCATATAAACGAGACTCTATATATATATATATATATATATATAATAATAATAATAATAATAATAATAATAGAGTTATGCATATTAATTGGAATTGGCATCACAAAGTAATTTCTCTATCCTCTACCTAAATTCTCTCTTTAAAAGTAACGCCCTGGGATTCCTATGTTTTGAAATTCGGGTGTTTGGGCCCATTAACGGGCTTTAAGGCCCATTAACGGTTTTTCTTAAAATTAGACTATCTTGAGCTTGATTCGTTCAAAGAAGCCTTAATACATTTGACAGGGCTCAGAGAGACAAACGTATAAAGCCCAAGAATGTGTCAAACAAACATCGTGATAGTAGGCTATGGCATTGGGAAGCATGCCATAGGCGGGACCTACTTTAAGTTTGCGAGAAAAATATGCCCTTGTGTGGTTTTTTTTTTAAGGGCTCGTCGATACAAGTTCAACAGTACCAAGAACATGTGATTCCATGTTCGGGGTAGGGAGTTACGCTCGTTTAAAGTTTAAATTTTTATTTTAATTTTAAAAAACGAAAATAAAATTTAAAATTTTTTTTTTTGCATCAGCCAGAGCTTATGCACTACGTCAGCCAGCCCTGCCGCATGGCAGTAGATTGAACTGCCGCAATGCGGCAGGCTAGCCTGCAGTTACGGCTAGCTGAAGACCTACTGCAGGAGCCATTTCGGCTCCTAAAGCTGACCGGATGCATGACATGTGTCGCGCATTTGGAAACCCTTGTGGGCTATTTGAGGGAGAGGGAAGGGGGAGGCTCAAGTCGCCCCAACCCTCTCCTCTTGTCGTTTTCTTGTTTTACACCCGATTGTGGGGTGGGTGGGGGGACGGGGGTTAAACTTGCATATCTATGTCATTTCTCCTCCGTTTTTACCCGTTCAACAACCAAACTTACCTAATTCAAGGGTGCCCAACGTCATGAGAGGGTCCATTTTTTTGAGATAACCCCTCTAAAAGGTTGAAATGACCCAAGACAAGAAGAGGCCCTGTCCGCCACACCCGAGCCAGACGAAGAGATTGTCCTGACACTAGGGGAGGTTCTGCCCGCCTCACACGAGCCGGGCGAGGAAACTATCTTTGCGCAAGGGGAGGTGCTGCCCACCACTTTTAGGCCAACTGCAAATGTAGGCTTAACGAGGGTAGGTGGTTTTAATCTCTAATTTCATGCTACGACTAGGCGTTATATTTTATAATTTATTTGTCCCCTAAATAAATTATTATTTTAAAATGGATATAATTAAGGGTGGACATGCACTAAAATAATAGCATCGTACGCCTCTTAGTGAGATTTTGTTGTAATATGTCTATTAAAATATTATTATTATTTGGAATATGTTTATGAATGATTTGACCAGATTTGAAGGGTAGTTATTTGGTATAAAGCCCAAAAACTACGATTGGTTTTGACGGGTAACTATTTGGTATAAAGTCCAAAAGCTATCGGAGTTATGATTTCTAGGTACTGCCTATTATGGCATATGGCGCACCCATGAAGTTGGATATCATGGAAAAATCTTCTTCATTTTGATCCTGTTGCCCCACGAGCATAGGTGTATGTCGCTCAGGTATCAGCGACATTCTAGGAACGACGATTTATCCGATTTTGATTTAATTATCGGATTCTTGCTATGAACGAATTATTCAAATTTACTTTAAAGTCAACTTTTGATTTTGAATTATTATAAGAATATTTTATGTATAATTAATTATATTTTATGTTTTAGCATGTTAATAAAATTTAATTCTATCTACTGAGTAAAATTATACTCACCTACCCTTAGACACTGCAGGTTTGGACGATGAAGATAACATTCTTGAGGAATGCTCGTAGACTTTGAAAGATCTATGCTTTATCACATTCTTTTGTTATGTATTAATTTTAAATGTGCGCGACTTTAATTTTGTTAAAGCACGATATGCCTTATTTTATAAAGTTTTTGTAATTACCTAAATCAATAAAGAGTTACTCTTCCGTGTACGGTTGATCTTAACCTATATTTTATTATTACGAATTACCAACGCTCCGACCTTTATAGTAATTTAAAAAATTGGGGCCTAACAAAAATCCAAGTCAACTTCTTCCCACAACCATCCATTAAGCTTGCTTACACGAACCAATTCGATTAACCCCCCAACTAACCCAAAAATCCTATCCTAAACTAACTACGAAATCGTGGTATATCTAGAATAGAAAATAGACAAAAATATTAGAAATTAGGGAAAATCATATAAATAATAATAAAAAAATAATTATTTACCAAAATAAACCACTTTGGGAAATATTTCCCAAAGTGGTGTTCCTTTTTGCCACGCAGGTGCCAGCCAAGCGGCTGGTGCCTGCGTGGCTTTTTTTTTAATTTTTAAGTTGATTTCGTCGTTTAGAACGACGAAATTGGTTTTAAGTCAATTTCGTCATTCTAAACGACGAAATCGGTCTAACGTTATAAAATTTAACCCAATTTTGTCGTTTAGAAGGATGAAATCACCTAAAGGCGATGAAATCATCCTCTTTACCGACGTCACCTCAAATTCACTTTTATGCTTTCCATGCATAAGCTTTTTATCGATGCATGCCAACGGAGGGAATTTTGGAGGAAAATTTGACGACGGAGCTCGACATGGACGGAGGACCACCGTTTGGAGCCCTTTCCAGAAGAGCTCCACTCCCTCCTCTTCGGGGCTGACATTGCCCTCCAGAAGGGTGACTTCTCCTCCCCCCAAAACCTCAGCCTCCGCCTCCTCAGCTTTCTTGACACCCTCTCCCAAACCAACGTCGATGTCGCCTACGTCCAACCCATTCGCGTGCAAGTCCTCAGCGCGGGCTGGCCAACGACGTCTTCATCAAGCACGACGGCCAGCCCTTCCTGGCCCAGGTTTTTTCCCCGTTGATAGCTTGTGCTTCTCTCACTCCCAAGTCCGGACAGAAGGGGGGAGGAAGAACTTTTGTTTTGCTTTTGCTGCAGGAAATTTATTTCAGCGGAGAGGATTTTCAGCTCGGTCCCACGGACACAGCCTTGGTAGGAAGATGCTGGACCCGAGCCAGGGGGGTTCTTTCCCGCGGCGCGCGTGAAGTTGTCTAACCACCTGGTGACCACCGTGAAATTGGTTTCTGGTGCGCAGCAGTTGGCTCGCAAGTTTCCGGCGCCCTCGAGCGTCAAGTCGGTGACGGGGTCACCAAAAAGCTACGTATCCGATGAGGAACTGGCAAGGGCTGCTTTCCTAGAGGGGAGTAGACAAGGACTCATCGATCATCTTTCTGAGCGACGATGAGGAACTGGCTCCAGTAGTGGCTGTCGGGAGCTTGCATGGTGCGATGAACAGGTCTTAAGAGGAAAGCACCTGCTTGTAGAGGGAAGAGCGGGGGCTGAGCTCCTCAGACTAGCTTCATCCTTCCAATGGCATGCCAACACCAGCCATGTGATAGCAGCCAGCTCAAGCTCAGCCATGGCCGTCCCCCCACCTCCTTTCTTTATTACTCGCCGTCCCTACCACATCTGTTGCTGTTATGGGCTTACCGCCAGCTTTTGCCCCTCCCCCCCAAAGGAATGAAAACGAGAAAAAGGGTGGCAGACGTTTCGACCTTGCTCGTTTGTTCCCACTCAATACTCCTTCATTGCCTTCCAGCTCTCTATTAAACAATCACGGTTGCAAATCTCCTTCCCCCGGCCTTGGAGGGAGATGGCCCACCTTCATGCGTTTGGACTTCCACCCAGCGCCGGCGAGGCACTTCATCGAGTGCGGACCAACCTTGCTTACTTCTGGATGAACTATTCTATCGTCGTCCTGGTCGCCGTCTTCCTCAGCCTGTTGTGGCACCCCATCTCCAGTACAATGGAGGTGTACTGGTCCATGGAACCAGTGGCACCCCCCATACCCTCGCCTTCCTCTGCTCCGACAGTAGTGCAATCCCCAGAGTGCCAATGAACCACAGTACGTTGGACAGCACGTCCATGCTGGTGAAGAAGGCAATGAAGCAGCTGTAGACGGTAATGAGCAGCGTGGCATTCACGGGCGTGCCTGTCTTGGGGTGCACCAGGGCAAACACCGGCGGGATCATGTGGGCTCCGTGCGATCTGGGTCATGTACCTGGCCTGACCCAGCGCCCCGACCAGCATGTCGGTCGTCATGCCCTTGAGTGAGGGATCTGCGCTTATGCTTTCGCCGCTCTCTTGCTTTGTGGTTCTGAAACCAGTAGAATACATTCTTCCCTTCAATCTTCCCATACTTGCCCAGCTGGGCTGTGATCTGGTCGATCTGCTGAGCGGTGGGAGTTCTCATCCCTTCTCGGTATAGCATCTCCAGGATTTGTAGCTGCTCCTGGGCCGGGTTCCACCTTGTTCCTCCAACTTGAACCACAATCTGCATGAATTATGTTGTCTTTCAAGCACTTTCAGACAGAACTGATCAAACTAGAGGAGAGAGAAGACCACGGTAACCGTCTTTCTTGCTCAGCTTTGGTGCATGTTGGGGCAGTCTCTTGCATCCCAAAGCTAAACACGGCTCCTGTTGATCCCAGTTATCCACACGTGCAAAATGGTCAATCTTCATGGCTGCATGCCTTACAATGAAGAGGATGGTGATTAACAGATGAGGAGTTAAAAGCTGAAGTAGCTGGGGTAGGGGTGCGCATCTTCACTCCGGAAACACAGAACAGAACAGCCAGTTAAACTGATTGCATCAAGGCAGCAGTCCCATGCTTCCCAGTGCCGGGGCAGGGGTGGTCGGTGGGGAGCTAGCATTTACCAGTGCAGAAATTGGAGACCTCGTTCATGTCGATCCAAAGACCGTCGACGGGGATGAGCCCATGAAAGCGCTTGATCTCGTCGGCCCACCAGGAGACGGTGCGTGGGTTGAGGTAGTCCGGGAAGTAGATGGGTCCGGGCCAGACCTGGGCTAGGAAGGGCTGGCCGTCGTACTTGATGAAGACGTCGTTGGCCAGCCCGCACTGAGGACCTTCGCGCAAATGGGTTAGACGTAGGCGACATCGACGTCGATTTGGGAGCCGGTGTCGAGAAAGGCGAGGAGGCGGAGGCTGAGGTTTTGGGGGGAGGAGAAGTCACTCCATATCTGTTGTACTTTTTCCCTTTATGAATCACATCCGGTTATAAGTCATCACTCCACAAGTCCATCCCCATCCCCACCGCCTCTGGCCATCGCTCGGCCTCCCGCCACTGTCACGGCCTTCTGCTTCCCCTGCTTTTACCAAGTAGAAGAGAAATTTGTGAATTTCTTTTGTGCTTGTTTTGGCTAGCCTTTTTAGCTTGTTTTGTGAACCTCTCCCTAATTTGCCACCTCTTGTCTTACTACTACGTACGGGGACTGGAAGCTATCTTGTGGCCGGGCTCAATGCCCCTATGTTTGTGAGAATATGATTGGCACTAATCGTATGCCTATTTGTGAAGGAGTCGTGCCTCTGACGGATGCCGGCACGCTCAACAAGCCTGCCAAGTCGTATTGGGCCGATTATATGGATCTTATGGAGTACTCAATTAGCCATTCTAACCCTGTCAACCTGGAAGATACTCAAACCTGCATGAATGGATTGATTGCACTCAAGCCCTCTTCTTCTTCTTATTTGAGCCCTTTCACATTCATTGACGGCGATTACTCAGAACTGCTTAGCATTGCACTTACTACTAACGAGTTTTTGGCAGCTGCACCAACCATGTCCTTGAATGATGTGGTTTTCAGTGCTTTTCATGAATATGTAGTTGAGAACTTGATGCTCGTATGCGACGGGATCGCCTCCACCGTTGTTGCTGAAAGCCGAAGTGTTGGCGGCGCCGCGACCACCTTCCAGCCGGCGACTATGGGCACGTAATTGAAACTCCTAAGTCCTAAGCTATCTCTTATCTGCTCTCATTTTGCTTGGTCTTCTTTACCCAGCTACTTTCATTTTTACTTGAAATGTTCATTTTGCCGGAAAACAAAGCTCCCACTAGGTATTACAAATAAAAGCATAGTCATTTGGAGAGATTTGAATTCCTGCCACTAATAGATCGTGGCATTGGAGGACTTTTAATACTTGTCATTTCTATGTGGTCCAACGGGAAGGATTCTTAGTGTCATGAAATCCTAATTCCGTTTGAGTCTCCAACGTATATGTGTCAACGCATTTAAGGAACTGGTTAACATCTTAATACCCATATGATCAAACACAAGAAATGCTAGTTAATGAACTCGTTGGAAATTTCAGCAGGCATGGATTCGGAAGAATTTATGAGGCATCCAAAGGTAAGAGGGATGCTGCGAGTGAGCAACCCACCCCCGAGTACCCCACCTGGAGATTTCCGTTATCATGTACCCCACTAATATCAAGATGACAAACACCCCTGATCTTGCCTATTGCACTGTCAAATAGTCTTCCTCAAACTTCTTAAGTATAGTGGATTTGCTTTATGCATAAGATTATATGTACAGGAAGACCTTATAATATATGGGCTTGATTGATATGGTGATTCTGTAAGTCGAGGTAATTTGAAATATTAGCTAGCTTGTCAAAAATTTTGAGCTTAAGAACATTGTAATTGTTTGGTTGAGAATAGAGTATCACAAGCATTATGAAAAATAGACTGATTTATATTCAAAAGATTAGATATTCAATGGTGAGGAAGAAGGTTTGCAGAAGCTGCCAACTTACTCTAGCTTTAAATATTATAAACATTTCAATTTTACCGTTGCACAAAAACCTGAATAGATTGACACACAAGTAAAAAGACATACTCCTTTTGTCATGAGGTAAATTTTTTAACTCATCAGGTTATGGCTGCCTCTAGGGAAGCTTGCTACCTTTCCAAGATAAAAGGGTATATCACTCCTTTTGTCCTTGAGCCTTCCACTATGAACATTTCCCTAACTCTTTTTACCTTGACCCATACGTACAAATGAGGGAATTAGCCTTAAAACTTTGGCAGTACTGCACCACTTTTCTACTTTCTAGAGTTTGACATACATATATTCTAAAATTCACAACTCTCTCGATTACGAATACAACTGCAATACTGCACCACTTGCTTTTTGGTTCCTGCTGAATCCATATTTTAATTTTGGCTGACTTCTTGACTCTTGTTAAGTATGTTTACATACATACTACGGTGCTTTCACTTGATTTGTAGGTTTTAAATGACATGTTATTTTATTATGATTTATTAATTGAATTCCTTCTCATTCTCGTGCGAGTTTATTTTCTCATTTCGCTGAAATTAAAATCATATTTGTAAGGTTTTGCTGAGCAATGGTTGTTTTGCTTCACGTTAATTTACAAAGTAAAGCAGTAGTAAAGAAGGTGGTGCGGTCTCGGTTTGAACCAGTCTACCTGGGTTGAGTCCCCTAGGCCCTAACAACGAATTGCTTTTCTTAATAAAAAATTTCACGACGTTGAAGAGTCGCGCGGCAAGACATCAATATCCATGTCGACGGTCACCTTGTTGGTCGTTGGTAAAAACATCCTTGAGCGCGAATCTGCTGGTGAGGTGATGCCAAGGGGTCAGATCGTTATAGTGTTCCAATTAAGGGTTGGTCCTAAAACGACTTTCGCATGTACGTCGTGCAGCTAGTGGGGTTACTACCCAATTGTACAGGAAAAAATCTCACGAGGTTGAGACGAAGGGGGCGTTTTATAAAATAATTTTAAATAGAAAAAAATAAATTAATTTTTAAAAAGAAAAGCAAAAATGAAGTATATTTGATTCAAGTTTTATTGGATGATTTTAAAAAAAATTTAAATTTTAACTCATTTGATTTTTGTATGTAAAATGATAAAAATATCTACTAACATAATTGTTATAAAAAAAAATAATAAGTAAAATCTTTTTATATTATTTTAAAAATTAAGGGCCCATTTAAGAGGTAATTTCTGTCCTCAAAAAGTAATTTATTGAGGGTAAAAATCGCTTTCTCAGACGAAACCGGTATAGAAAAGTAATTTTCCTTTCAAGTTAAAATCGTGATAAAAATTATAAAAATGGCTATTTTTTCTATTGGAACTCTCTTGAGGAGAAGACTTCCCGTAAAAAACAATTTTGACATAAGGCAGAAATGATTGTGGCCATTATTGTAACCAAAATGCCTTTAGTTCTCCTCTTTCTCCCCATCTCTCGGCCTGCCCCCATCGATTCAGGGCGATTTACCCTAATCCCGCACTCCCTCTTCGCTTTTTCCTGAATTTCAACCGTGCCATCAGCTCTCGCGCCGCGCCCAACACTGGATCGATTCAAGGCTGCGCCATTGCAGGGGAGAGAAGGCTCGTCTGGCTATAGTCTTCAAACTCTCCCCTTCTAAAACCCTGCGGGACTCGGCATCGCATCGGCTTCTCATTTCTCTTCGATTTGACCCGATAGATCTAGTCCGGTGGCCATTTGGAGATATAATCGCTGGTTGATTGGTTTTGACATCGCAATTGGATCGGCGCAGTCTTTGTTCCGTCCTTTTTCATTGTTTCGATTGGGCAGTGGAAGGAAAAAGTAGAATCAAAATGTTGATGTTGGGGAAAGCAGAGTAAGAAAGGGGTTGAGAAGGCTCCTCCAGCATAATGCTTAGTTCGTTGACGCTTCTTCACTTATGTCTTCGTTAGGCTTGGTGTTGTCTAGCAGAATCTTGTCCGAGCATCTGGACGATGTCACTTTTGATCAACTACAGAAGGTAGTTGACGTTCTTTCTTTTTCCCTTTTAAATTCTTGTTTTATCATTTTTTATAGAGTGTTTCTGTTATCGTTCTGGCACGATTGTAGTTAATGACATTTCGCTAATTGCGTGTTATAGATTGTCTGTGCGCACATACAACTTTCAATTGACGATTTACCCTTGATTTAGAATCTGCGAGCATTTTTTTTTATCATTTTACATGTATTAGGGCTATAACAGTCAATTCAAATTATGTAAACTACTTTTCCCATTGGCCCATCCTTACGTACAAGATGTACATAAATGGCTTTTCTTCACTACCTATCCAAACGTCATTAGATTTTGATTTATCCCAAAATGTATTAAAAAAAAAAGTAATTTTTTTTCTACTTAAAATTGTTTGCTAAATGGCCCCTAAATGACTTTCTTTGAAGAAATTGAATTTTAGGTCAATTCACCAAAATATAATTTATGCCAAAAAAGTAATTTTATCTTTAAATCTCCCTTCCAAACGGTTTTTACATAAGAAAGTGATTTTCACCCTCAATAAATGACTTTCCAACGGGAGAAAGTGTCTTCTAAATGGGCCTGGAAAAAGAAGACGTAGGAGAAGGGATTTGTCTAGCATAACTAATTTTTATGATTAAAGCTAAATAACAAATAATGAAAAGTTACTATATCACCCAAAAATGAAAAAGAGAAACGTGGGAGCTACAGTCCTATGATTCCCCTTTCACGTATGTACTAGTCATTAAATCAGATCACGTAATCAAGAAAATATTTTTTTAAAGGAGGTAAGAAGAAAATAGAGTAAGGGGGCGTTTGCCAAACAATTTAAAGTAGAAAGAAAATAACTTTGTAAGAGAATTAATTTTTGATAAAAAAATAAAAATACAAGACGTTTGGTTAGAGTTTTATTAGATGATTTAAAAAAGAAATAAAATTTTAGCTCACTTTTGATTTTCATGTAAAAATAACAAAAATATTCTCCAATATAATGGGTAAAACGTCTTTTCATATCATTTTTTTTAAAAAAATTAGCTTTCTTTAGTTTGAATTGACCCAAAAATTGACTTATGTTAGGAAAGTCATTTTAACGTTAAATGACCCTTACAAATGGTTTTCGGCTCAAAAAGTGATTTCCAATGTAAATAAATCACTTTCCACTCACAAAAATTGCCTCCCAAACAAGCCTTAAATGAAAAAAATAAAATAAAAAATTTTTATTTTAAAATCCATCAATATGTTCAAAGGAACTAATTGGAGCATCCTTGTGGCTCCAATCTTGGAGATCGATCTCTATATCTCACTTGTTAGGTTTAACCTTGTTTTTCTTAGTCAGCTAGCTAAGCTTTCCATGTCTATAATGACCTCACCTGCAGCTCTATATGTACTTGGGAGCAACACAAGTTACTACCTTTTGCTTGATTAATTTTTTATAAAAGGAAGTAAAAAATTTTAGAATTAATTTCAATAATTCACAGTCGAACTAATATAATTCAATCTCTCAAACTCGAATATATACGTTTTTGGTATTATTGTATTCCTAAATTTGGGCCTTATCAAATAAGATCCTATAAAGGTAGGTAATTTTAAAATATACCCCACTTATATAGTATGTTTATCTAAGTTCAAATTAATATGAAAGGTAGCTTTTTAAAAATAACAAAATTTATAATTCCAAAATAAAGGATGAGAACTAGAATTGACTGAATCACCTCATGTGTTTCAAAATAGCTTAGAATTAACTTCTATACAAAATTTTTATTTTTGCAACTAAAATTTATGAAATTTAACATGAATTCTAATAAAAACAGACCCATGTCCGCCACCACTTTAACATTGGGCTTTACGTCATTTTGGATTGTTATTGGGCCTTAGGCTAAGATCTTTTATGAAATTTGGAATGGGTCCCCCAGCCTCTCGTGGACCTCGTGGTATCTCTTCGTCCAGCCATGTGTACACTTGAGCCCGTTTGACAAGGTGAGAAAGGGGGAGCAATGGTAGGCCCAGCTTGATGATACCTGCAACGCAAGAATAGAAGACCGAAGAGGTAAATCGTAATCAAAGGTTTACGGATACTAACAACCCTCCGCTTTCTTGTCCTTCTGTAACACCACTAGCTATGGAGGAGGATTACTTTCCTTGTTGTGTGTGCTCCCTTTTCGTTTATTCAACAGGTTTCATTTGGCAAAAAAACCAAGGACTGCGTGCCTATTAGGGTTACTACAACATGTACTGTTTTTACTTGAGTCAATTTTAAGTAAGTCTCTAATTACAATGCAATCTGGATGAAGGTGAAAAGCATAGACGAGCCCAGATGTTGGAGGTGGAGCTTGGGTGAGTAACACCCCTCAACATAACCCATACATTCTGAGCCTATAAGAGGTGACATGGGCTTATCATACATGGGCTTACACATCAAAAGGCAATGAAATGAAAACATTGTAATCCTGTTGTCACCTGGGGTGTGAGTGTAACACATAAATGGAAGAACACATTTACGTTAAGGATGCAACTATTTCCTCCCCAATATTGTCACACTTCCCCTAAAAAATTCATAAATAAAAGTATTATTTTATTTACTTCTTTCTCCCATCTTCTCCTTGATTTTTCTCCGCCCAACCCCACTTCCTCCTCTGAGAAATTTTACAAGATTCAAATGTGAGACAAAATTGGGGTGGGATAACTTAATAATAATATTATATTAAAACGAATAACCATATAATTTTATTTGATAAGACTTTTTAGTACCCAAAATTGATCAGAACTACACTTTTCTTATTTTTTGTTGTAAAACAATCTCCTCCTAAATTAACACCCCCACATCCCCCTCTAGAAGGGTTATTCAATTGGTCCAATATACGGGTCAGGTATGCCTCCTATGTGACATGTTCTTCGATTTGGTTTCACATTTTAAAGACGATAGAGGGGTCAGGTATAGTCACTATATTACTAATCTGTTCACTTCCAGATTTTCAAGGATAATATAGCTTATGATATGTGAGGTTGAACGCAGCTTACAATTGGTACCAGTAATATGAGTGGCCTTTGTAGGAGTGTACTCATGACCAGAAGGGACATGGACTGTGGGTTATTCGTGTTGGTTCTCTATATCTATACTCTCTTGTTTGAGTCTGTCTATATTTGCCCAAATCTGCATTAGTCTCATGATCAGAACGAATACCGACAAAGAGTTGTCCATGTTGGTCCTCTATATCTATACCACCTTGTTTGTGTGTGTCCTTGTCCAACCAAGTCTGCATTTTTTGTAATCAAACGAAGTCTTTGTCCCACTCATCGTCGGCAATAGTTCTTCTAATCCATTATGATATACTTCTATCCTAGGTTCTGTAGTAATTGGATTGGTGAAAGAAGAATGATATGGATTTGTTGAGGGCAAGTTTCCCGGTTCTCCCAATCTGCATTGTATATTAATGTGTTAATAAAAATGTGATATAATTCGACATCGTGTATTTGGTTACATGCTTACAATTTATATTGTGTTATCGATAATATGATAGGTATACATGGTGTGTTATTGCATCTATGCCAAAAATTATTATTGATATATCACATGTGTATGTCTTATAATTACTTATGTGATAGATTATAAATCGTGTTTTTGCTTCACATGATATGCTTTGAGCTTAACACGATATGTTCGATATTGTGTTCTCGAGTACATGATCAAGTACAATCCTGTGTAATCTAGAAATTCATTGTTACCTGATAGTTTCAAAAGTGAACTGTGTTTCATTGACTCCGGTCTGAAATCCGACATTCGAGCTGGGCTGAGCCATTACTACTGGTGATTTAGTTGATGGTCAAACTGAAGTAACGAACATAACTTTTGGAAATCTTTTGCACAGTCTTTGGGGAGATAAATCAAAATAATGGGATCAATATTTGGCACAAGTAGAGTTTGCATTTAATTTGTCTGTTAACAAGACCACTGGAAAAACACCATTTAAGGCTATTTATGGTAGGAATCCAAGGCGTACTCTAGATTTGGTTCAACTTGTTAAACAGAGTCAAGAAAATACTAATGCTTATAATGCTTTGGTTCTCTATATCTATACTCCCTTGTTTGAGTGGTTCTCTATATCTATACTCCCTTGTTTGAGTCTGTCAATATTTTCCCAAATTTGCATTAGTCTCATGATTAGAACGGATACCGACAAAGAGTTGTCCATGTTGGTCCTCTATATCTATACCACCTTGTTTGTGTGTGCCCTTGTCCATCCAAGTTTGCGTTTTTTGTAATCAAACGAAATCTTTGTCCCACCCATCGTAGGCAATAATTCTTCTAAGAGTTTTTTCCATATTGCATGGCCAAAGAATGAAATATTCCATATTCCCCGGATTTTAAACGGAAATACCATATGACCTAGTTGTGGACCAAAATACCCTTAGGTTTCACTATATCAAGTTTTAAATGTTCATCTTGTAATAAATGCACACTGGAACAGTGTTGCGCCGTTCTGGTGTGCTGGGAGTCATCGGTGGAGAACGGAACTTGCCGACGGGAGCTGACCGGTGGTGACTCACTGGCGAGAGTCGATGGACAAGAAAAAAGTGCTTTTTGAGACTGCAGACGTTGTGTGAGTGCTTCAAAAGCTGCATTTCACATAAATGATCATTCTTTCACACCGATCATGGATAGGATCGGTATTTGCATCCATTATAATGGAGAGGTAGGCAATGATGACATGTATATTGGTGGAATGGCACGGTTGATGAACATTCATCCGTCGGTGAGCTTCGGCGAGCTGCTGGGGTAAGTCAAGGCACGACTTTACGTCAATGGTAATGTTAGTTTGAAGTATTTAATTTTATCATCCCAATCATCCATGATATATGAATTACAAGACGATGAGGACCTCTAATTAGTGTTCTCCATTCATGAGAAGGCGAATGAGGTGTTATCGTTGTATGCAGAGATGAAATGGCCCGACAACAGTGATAAATCACCATCACCCTCCGTTGAAAGGAACCAGACAGTCAATAGAGTTGAATCACCCGTCATAATGGCTCATCCCAGCTCGAATGTCGGATTTCATACTAGATTCAATGAAACTCAGTTCACATTTGAAACTGTCAGGTAACAATATTGAATCTTTCGATTATATGCAATTTGTATATTTCATGTACTTGAGACCACGATATTGAACTTATCGTGTTACGAGAAATCATAGCGTGCGACGTTATAAGCACGACATGTAATATATCGTATTAATAATTACACAATATACACATGCGATAGAGCAATTATATGTTGCATCGTAGATATAATTACATGACATGCATTAATGTTGTGGTTTTGATAACACGTCGTGAGATCTTTGCGTGTTAAAAGAATACACGATGTTGACTGATGTTGCATTTTTTTAACACGATAATGTGCAATGCAGATTGGGAGGACCGGGAAACTTGCCCTTAACAAATCCATGTCAATCATCATTCACCAATCCAGCGAGTACAGAACCTGAAATAGAAGTCAATCAGAATAGATCAGAGGAATTGTCGCCAATAATGGGTGGCACAAGGACTTTATTTGATAACTATGAACCTCCATACAGCCATTATAGTTACGACGGTGGACAAGGCGAAGAAGTTGAAGATATGTGGGCTGAGGATCTGTGGTACGATATTGATATAGTTGACACGGAAAGTATGTCCAGCCACGAAGAATTTGGAAACAACGAGGTTCCTAGTAATGTCGACGTTGAGCCAGAGGCAGATTGGGATACCATCGATGATTTAAACATGTTGGAACTGAATATTGATGAAGGCCAACTAATGATGGGTAACTTGCAAGCTAAGGATCACTAGAAGCTCCTCGAATTGGGTGTACATTTTCTAAGTTTGTTGCATTTCAAGAGGGTCTTGTTCAACTTATCAATAAAGGCAAATTTCACATATCGTGTTGTGGATGAAAACCGGAATACGTACGCCACAAAGTGCTCTAATGAATCTTGTAACTGGTACATAAGGGCTTCAAATATAGGAGATCATGTGACTGTTACGAGGTTAGTGCTAACTCATTCATGTGGAACCCAAAGGAAGTCAACTAACCATCCCCTAGCATCGCACCTTTAGGTAGCGAGAAAATGTTATGGCCTCTTTAAAGACTCTGCGGACATTACACCTAAGAGCATAACAAGTTATATTTTGAAGCAATGGGGCATAATTGCGCAGGTAATGCATGAGAAGAAACGAAGTATTGATTTAGTGTCACGATATGTTAGTCTAGCATGTTATCGTTTACATGATTAAACTATAGTTGGAAGATGCACTCACACGACATACGTCAATATTGTGTTACCATAAACACAACCAGGCATCGTGTATGGATTCTGATAACACGAAAACATACAATGTCGTGTGATCGGGAACATGATGTTAGCCGGTGTCATATAACATTTACTAAATTGTATTTGGCCGTGCAAGTAAAGCTCTGATTGATTTAATAGATGGTGACCTAGACAAATCCTACTTCTTACTCCCTTCTTACGGGAGATAGATAGAATATATAAATTTGGGCAGTGTAGTTGGGCCAGTGAGATCATGTGACATTCCTAGACCTATGGGTGGGTACGATTTCAAAAGAGTATTCTGGATGTTTGGCCCCGTTGCGAGAGCTTTCAGAACAACCTTGAGGCCGTTGCTAACGGTTGATGCAACCTTCTTGAAAGGAAAGTATCGTGGACAACTATTGATAGCAACTGCACTGGACAGGAACAATAATATGTTGTGCGTTGCATTTGCAATGGTTGAGAACGAATGTTAGAAAACTTGGTGTTGGTTTCTTGAGTTGCTTAGAAATCAACTATTCTCTGATCCTCCAGCCGAGTTGGATACAATTGTTTCAGATAGACAGAAGGGATTGACAAATGCTATGAAGAAGTTTTTCCCATCTACACACCACGGGTACTGCATCCGTCACATGGCAGCAAATATGCTATACAGATTCAAGGACAACTACCAAAAGAATCAACTCCATGTTGCAGCCGCAACGTTTAGACAGAATGTGTATGATGAAATAATGAACAACACTAAAGAACATAATCTGGAAGCATATGCTTGGCTAAATAAGATAGGTTCGGATCACTGGGCCAATGTATCATTTTCAGGGAAAAGATATGGGACACTCAACTCAAATAGGTCTGAAAGTGCAAATGCAATGTTCAAAAAAGCCAGATCGATGCCTATAACGCGTTTGATTGAGCACACAAGGGAGCACACCGGCATTATTTGAAAAACATTGGATGAACGGATAGATTATGATGGAAGAGTTAACCCCATTTGCCCAAAAACACATCAAAAACAGGCGAGAAGAAGCAAGGAATGTGATTGTATTACCTGTGTCACTGTATAAATTCCAGGTTAATTCGCTACATCACCAGGTACATTGCATTCATACGGCAATGTACATAGCTTGTGCTCATTTATGCATTAGGGCTTCATATCATGCTAGGTTACACACGTTATTGGCCTTGAATGTGTAAGCCGATACTACTTACGAAACGATCATAAAGACACATCGTGTACTCAAGAACACGATAATTACATTTATTGTGCTCTCTTACTCACGATCTTTTCTTCACAAGATGTGGTAAACCTGGTTGATCGTACCTGCACATGTAGAAAGTTTCAACATCTGGGTCTACCATGTAAGCATGCAATCACAACAATTGATAATAGACACATCTATGTGTCTGAGTACTACGAAAGATGATACTCTACTAAAATGTATAAACTGACCTATCGAGAGCCCTTATACCCAACGAAGGATCGGCACCAGTGGGCACCGGCTGGAGTTATGCATACATTCAACCCACCTATCCCTCAAAAGCAGTGGGGCTTCCATGAAAAAATCAGATAGAGTCACAACCACCTCTCAAAGCCCCACGAAAATGTGGAACATGCGGTTAATTGGGTCACAACTGCAAATGATGTACCGGCGCACATGGAGGGTCCCCCAATGTGGCAGATGTACCAACAAGCCAAAGGAGGTCAAATAATAGAGCACACAAACGATGTAAGGAAGGAGAGCATCGATCAGGCTTACCTTTTCCACCCCCGTTCTTCAGCTAAATTTTTTTGTATATACATCATGTTATGAGCAACACGGAATATGTAATTAATGTGTATTGGAAAACACGACATAATGTAAATAGGGTATAATGTATATGTATATTGTGTAATCAACAACACGACCAAAATGGGGTACGTGTTGCTAATTACACTATAATATCAATTGATTATTAATTTTGCAGTCAAGAGTATTCGTTGCTTACACGATATTGGTAATAACGTGTGTTCGAATGCACGACAATGACATGATCATAATGATCCGATTCCCGATGCATAATGCCCGAAGCACCAATACATTTAATAACCTGGCGGTCCGTAACCATGTCACCCTGCTTATATATATATATATATATATATATATATATATATATATATATATATATATATATATATATATATATATATATATATATATATATATATATATATATATATATATATATATATATATATATATAGGGTTAGGGTTTGCAGAACGCTAACTCACTGGTGGTTATTCACAGAGATGGATCATTCGGGGAGATTGCTGTAGCGATTGCTGGTGAATCAGCCCTCCATCGGACATGGTCCTCACCAATATCTGATGGAGGGTAAGATTTGCTGGATGGCGATATATCAATGTCTCAAACGATCTATCAAATTTGCGCCCTATTCGCTAGAGAGTGCCTTTTCTTGAACTGGTGGGTCGTAGATTCTGCATGGAGATCGTACGCCAAATCATATCAAGACGGCTTATTCCGGAGATTGCTTTTGCGCCTGATGGTGTATCTTCCACCTGTCAAATAAGGGTCTCACCTGCATTTGGAGGGGGAAGTACGCGACCAGATGCTATAGTAATGTCTCGAGTGATCCGTCCCAAGAGGTCACACGTCATTTTCCTTCCATCACATGATATGGTCGTATTTCGTGTTACCAACCACACGCCAATAATACACGACATGGGTAGAAATCGTTTGAACGAATATACGCCATATGACATACTGTAAATATGTATCGTCTAAGCGATGACAAGACCAAAATGTTATACGTGTTACTAGTTACACGATAATATCAATCGATTATGATTTCTATTTAAAGTGTCCTTTGCTTACACGATATTGGTCATGTCGTGTGTTCGAACCCACAACAATTCCATGATCGTAATGATCCAATTCCCGATGCATTATGCCCAAAGCACCAATACCTTAATTTACCTGGTGGTCCGTAACCGTCTCATCTTGCCTATATATATAATAGGGTTAGGGTTTGCAGAATGCTCACTCACTGGTTCTTCGCGGAGATGGGTCATTCGGGAAATTGTTGTATTGGCAGCTGGCGAATCTGCCCTCCCTCTGATAGGGTCCTCACATATATCCGAGGGTGGGTAAGATTCGCTGGCCCGCGATATATCAATGCCTCGAATGATCCATGAAAATCACAAGGAGATTTTGCAAGGAGATCACATGCCAACAGTTCTTCAACGAGACGGATCATTCGGGAGATTGATATAGTGGTAGCTAGTGAGTTAGCCCTCCCTCGGATATGGTCCTCACCTATATCCAAAGGTGGGGATGACTCGCTAGATGGAGATATATCAATGACTCGAATGATTTGTTGATACTTATTCGCTAGGCGATGCCCTATTCTTGAACTGATGAGTCCGATCGCACACCAACTGATCGCTCGCGCCGAGACGGATTGTTATTATCTTTGTATTTTTCCACTCCTCTGTAAAGATTAGCTTTTTGGATGATGCTTCTTCAAGCGTTTATGGCTTAACACGATCTGTTTGTATATCATGTTGCCGACCACACAACATTTGATCAAATTTATATTTTCTTTTCAAACGACTTTCGTGTATATCGTGTTAACATTTACACGATGAGTTATCAAAATATCGAGGACTGCGACAGTGATTATTTTTCATATCGTGTAATCCATTACACGATATGAAACATTACATTTCATCGAGCACATGACAATTGCATTAATTTTACCACCCAATTCCCTAAGCGTCGACACAATTTCCGGGATTTTAATTAAATTAGGATCACCAATTCACGAGGAGTCATTTCCAATTTCTAATTACACTATATATGGAATATTTGACGATTTGTATCCCTCACAACCTGCCTATATATATATATGTCTAAGTGACCTCTGTGCTTACCCAATTCAAAGAGGACAAGATGGAGCCATTGGGACATTGATATGGCGCCTGATGGTTATTCGTCCCCTTTAGTGGCGCGGTCGTAACCAGCCTCCAAAGGGGGCCGATTAACTACCAAGCGTTATTTCAATGTCATGAAGGTTCCGTCACAATTGAACTGATGGGTCCATGAATCTGCATGGAGATCGCACACATACTGATATTCGCAGAGCATGAGATGGAGCATTTGGGACATTGATATTGCACCAGATGGTTAATCGACCCCCTTTAGTGGCAGGTACTAACCAGCCACTAATGCGGGGCGATTTACTATCTCGGTGTAATATGAATGTCGCAAATGTTTCGTCACAATTGAACTGATGAGGGCACGATTCACTATCTTCATAATGTTATTTTATTTGTATTTATACACTCCTCTGTAAATATTAGTTTGTTGTATGTAATGAAAGTCCTTTCAAATTAAAGGAAAATATTAATATCAGTTATATCCTTTTTTTCCCGTGGAAAGATATCTTCCTGTATAACACGATCTCAATATTGGTCGTACAGTAAAACACACGATGGTGCATGTCTTCGTGAAAACAAAAACACGATACATAAATATGTAGATCAATTTTTCGGTTAACATGACGTACACTATTATCGTAAGATTGATGATACGATGCCCACCAAGTTATTGGAAATAATAAGTTGGTGTTACGAATACATGATTTATGTGCGTAACGTATTATCGATTACACGATAGAATAACATGCCAAAATGGGATACAATTACACGATAATATCTCCGTTGCTTACACAATATTGGTAATAACATGTGTCCAAACCCACGACAATGATATGATTCCCGATGCATTATGCCCCAAGCACCAATACCTTCATTTACCTGGCAGTCCGTATCCGTTTCACCCTACCTATATATATATATATATATATATATATATATATATATATATATTTATATATTTATATATATATATATTTATATATATATTAGGGTTAAGGTTTTATAACTCTCACTCACATATGACCGGCGCCAAGATGGATTGTTCCGGAGATTGCTTTTGCTCTTGATGGTGTATCTTCCCCAAGTCGGATAAGGGTCTCACCCGCATCTGGTGGGGGAAGTACGCGACCAGGTGTTATAGCAATGTCTCGAATGGTCTGTCCCATTGCATCCAACCCTGCGTGTTGCTCCTGTCTCACTATATATTCGCAGAGACGGATCATATGAGATATTGCTTTAGCGGCGGTTGGTGAATCGGCCCTCCATCCGATACGGTATTTATCCACATCCGATCGAGGGCATGATTCACTAGACGATGATATATCAATGTCTCAAATGATCCATCACTTTCATGACATATAAATGGATGATAAATTTTGTCTCAAATGATCCATCGCCACGACTGCATGCTTACAAACATGCTATGAATACTTGTAAATCAGGTCTCACTGTAAATGTGTATCGTGTAATAGACAACACGACCAAAAAGTGTTGTGTGTTACTAGTTACATGATAATATACACCGATTACACGACATATAAATATAAATTCAGTGTATGCTACGTCAAACTGTAGTGTTCGCTCATGACTCAATGTATATTAAGGTTAGTGTGGGGGAGGGGGGGTGATAGACCATATTTGATTTGGGTTATGACCAACGACTTGTGTCTTTTTCGTTTGGTTGATTACACGACATCACAGACGTCCTACTACGAGATTTGAAGTAAACGATAACACGACATAGTATTCGATCGTGAGAAATATAATCGATCGGATATGTGTGTACTATCATTTTGCGCTATTGAATACATGATATTGATTCAAATCGTTTGATCGATTATAATACATCTTACATTCGTACAACAATTAAGTACAAAAATAATTGGTACAATCATTAAGTACAAAAATAATTGGTCACAACAATTAATTACAAAATAAATTGGTCTCACTGTATAAAATATGGCTGAATGACATCCCCTGCCAGTTTTGCTACGTAGTACATGATGTAGATGCCACAATCTTCATTTGTTTCCTGGTACGGGTATTTGTTGATCATAGTCAGTGGTCATGTCCGAGCGCCCTTTATGTTAAGTGCCTTCTCCATTCCATTGGCAACATGTTTCCTGACACTATCCACCTCAGCGAAGTGGTGATTGTGATCACCCTTTAGAGGATTGTACCACCTAAATCGCTTCTCCCTACAACGGACAATAAGCAAGAGAAAGTGGCCTTTCATGTATATAGGAATGAAGCCGCTTTCCGTGTTAACATTCAGGCCTCTCAACAATATGCCAGAGAATTTGCCCTCCTTCTCCGTCGGCCCTTCCGCCATGCCAACGTTAAAGTAGTGCTGAATGGCAAACTTGCCGAAAAAACAATTGGGGTACCCTCCTGGATTTCTCATATTTCGTTCATCTAGGAGTTGGAAGAAGACGTTGATGACCTACTGATTGTTTATAATTAAACCCTTTGCAAGTGTACAAAGTAATTGTACTATGATAAGTATTTAAGGGTTGTCGAACCTCAGTGATGGATGAATTATTACTAAATCTAAAGAGAAATTTGCTGATTAAAAACTATAAAGAACTTAAAGTTAAATTAAACAAAAGAAATGAATCAACTAGTTTAAAAGCAAGAGATTAATATAATGAAATTTACTTAGGAAATCGAATCCACTATAGAACCATAACAATTCCTTAACTTTTAATCTAAATCTAGTGGGAATATGAACAAGTATTCTCAGCTACAAGCTAGAATTATTTCATAAAGAATCATTAATTAATTCCATGACATGAACTATCTTCGACAATAGCACGAATCATCTACACTAAACTAGCTATAGGTATGACTCATCTAATCTTAGTATAACTCATCCAATTCATTAATTATCTGAACATTAATACTATTGTATGACCATCTCATCTAAATCACATAAATTAGAATTGATGTTAATATCAAAACCACATTAATTTACCATCTACAAGACAATAAATCGACATAGATTTAAATAAACATGAAAAACTCTTCCATTAAAATGGAAATCCTTATCATACAATTGTCATAATTCACAACTGAGATCTAAATTAAAAAGAAAAGAAACTGAAACTTATCTATAACTTTATCAACTCCTAAGTAAAAGAAAAGTTTAGCCTTCCATTATAGAAGAAAGCACTTGAATCTCCGTTGAAAGCTTTGAGTTCTCTTCCATCTTCTTCTTCATTTTTCTCTTCAGAAAAATGTACTAGCCAACCTCCAATTTCGAGCTAAATATGTCTTTATATAGACATAAAAACCGTATGAAGGAGTCCAATATGAAAAGGAATTGAAATTGGCTTAAACAAGGAAACTGCGCGTTATCCCGTTCGAATGCCCTGCATGCCTGTTCGAACACCTATACTATCTTTTTCTCAAAATTCATGTTTACCCAATGAATGCTAAGTGACTCCAATCGAACTCCAATGAAGAATCTGCAAAATAAGCCAATTTAATTCAAATCATCATCGAAGCTTTTTCTAATTAAATTTAATTTCTAATTATTTAACCTATATTAACTCTTAAATAAGACTAGACAGTAAAATAATTAAGGGTAAAATAACATATAAATTATACTTATCACCTACACAATACCATACATGTTAGTAATGACACGATAGGCAACTGATTGTCATATGACTTTACACGATCAATGACTATACCGTGTTTATGATCACACGACAAATTTACAAGTCGTGTGCGCATTAACATGCTAATTTTACTTTAGCAATTACAAGTTGATAGTTGGCGGATATGAAACCCAACGATAGATCCTATGTCGTGTAATCGATAAGATGATAATTCATTATAATCTGCGTAAAATATTTAGTCGTTTGATTAATAACATGATAGAGCTTAAAACGTATGAGCAATGAATAGATATTACCTCATTCGTTATGCAATCCTGCTTAATAGAGATAGGTAGTCGATGTATAGGAGTGTCTCTATAGGCCACAACTTGTATGGGTTCAACAGAAATTCCGTGATAATTTCCTTAACCACCTCCTCCTGAACCTCTAGGTGGAACACCAACTCTGTGTCAAGATAGTCCTTCGGCATCTTCAACATTGCATATACTCTCCAAGCCGCACTACAAACAAGAACTAGCTTTGGGGTGTACAACTTCAAAACTCAGCTTACGAGAAACCCTCAATCCAAAACTCATTCTTCTCAAACTCAAACTCGTTCCAGAACAGAAAATCCTTAATCTTTGATGTTTTGGTCGGATAGGTCACAAAATCTTCTCACACGCCGCTTACATGGTGCTCAATCAGAGGACTTTCCAATCGGAAGTGAGTTTTTAATCGGAACAGAGCTTTTCACTCAGAGGAATCGTCGGCGTCTGAAGTCATAAGCCAATGAATGCGACTTTGTGAGGGTTTAACACAATATAAAACCCTACCTCCGGTCAAGGGTACTTTAGTCCAAATTTTAGCTTATATCGTGTTATTCCAGGTTATATGATATTTCCGTTTAAAATTCAGGGAATATGGAATATTTCATTCTTTGGCTAGGCAATATGGAAAAAACTCATTCTAAAATTGGGTTTGACTCGTCATCAAAATTTATTCTAAAAAATTCATTACCAACTGTAATTCACATTCGAAAGTAAACTTTTTTGAATTAATTCTAAAAAATTCAACACCCAAACAACCCCTAAGTCAGTTTACATACCTACGGTGTTTTCACTTAATTTGAAGGTTTATATGAATTATTTTTTATTAGGCTTTATTAATTGAATCATCTCTTAAGCATGTGAGTTGTTTTTCTTATTATATTCATCAAAAACTGTGAAATTAACTAGGAAAATGTAGTAAATCACATTTGCAAGATGTTAAATCGCATTTGTAAGGTTTTGTTGCAGAGTGCTTTGTGGTTGGAACTCTCTAAGTTTACAACCCAAGACATTACTCAAGAAAGTGGTGCGGTCTCGTTTTGGACCCACGTATAATAAATAAAGTAGTAAGTTATCTAGACCAATCAAATTAGTGGGCCCTACAAAAAGTTTACATAGGTCACTTATCCAGTCCTATCAAAACTCATGTATAATTTTTTATGTGAAAAAATCATCCTCCATTGAGAAAGTGGTGCAGTCTCAGTTTGAACTGCCGAATCAATAAAGACGTAGCCAGTTAACCGCATGAAGTAACATGCTTTGAAAAGAAGTCAAATAAGGCAGTATACCTTCTTAGGAAAGACACTTTACTTTCTAAAAAATTTCAAAATACCCATTTTACCTATTTTTTTATCCTCAAAAGTTAGATTATGTATTCTTGGTGACATCAAATTAGTCTCATCGTGCCCTATCAAATGAGTTGTGAAATAGAGCCCTAATATTTTACTTTTGTTCAACCATCAAAATTAATTATTGAATTTTATTACCTACTACAATATTTACTTATCACAGTTTAGATATTTATACAAATATTGTAATTTAGAGACCATATATTATCATAATTTAGACACATATACATTGCAATTTCTACCATCGTAATTCAAACACCATATATTGCAATATCTATCCATCACAATTTAGATTCATATACCATTATAATTTAAGTACCATATACTATCATAATTTCTACCATCATAATAGCTAACTATCTTATTTTAGACCTATCACAATTTAGAGCATATAGTCATTTAATTATAAAGAACATATCCAACACAGTTTATGATAATTACTCACATACTCTATGTGAACATAGCATAGAGCAATATTTGTAATAATACATAGAAAATAGCCTTATATACATAATTCAAGTAATGTATAGAAAATGATATTAATATTTGATTCAATTAAATCCTAAAACATGCACCTAAACTCAAAATATTATCATGAATATGTCATAGGTATCACTTAGAACAATAAGTAGGAAATGGCTGTATAAATTCAATTTATGTCATACATGCAAAAATATCGTTAAAAGCCACTAATGATAATTTATACACTTAAACATGCTTCTAAAATCATCATACAATCATATACTAAAGGAAAAACATGTATTTCATGAAATCTTTAGCTTTTTATGCATGATACAAGAGGGTGCATGACTTTTCTAATTTATACATATCAACAAAAACTTATAATATGTATAACATGAGATATCTATCTGTACATGTATATGCATGCTCATACATACAAGCATAATAATAATAAACCTCTTATTCTTATATGGACAGAAGGTACATCATGTTTATTAATTTTAGATCATCAAACATAACCATCAAGGAATAAATTAAGAAGATCTACTCTATTTTCCCTAATTGTTTGGAATTCAAACATAGAGTATATACAAGTGTGTAGTCTTTAGAGATAAAATTATAATAAATTACAATCATTTAAAAAATTGCCAAAATATTGACTGAACACTATCGCATAATAATAAGTCTAAAATTTTCCACCCTCAAAATCAATTGTTTGGGTAGTATAATATGGGTAATTTGGTCTTTTTACCTACCTAAGGCTTCTGAAAATTCTTGAAAAATCATAAAAACTTCATCTACTTATTACTGCATCATGGTTAAAATTTCATAATTTTAAGACATCGATAAAAGGATTTCTGGATTTTTTTAATATTAAGTGGAGAATATCATACTAATTAAATATTCACGAAAATACAGAAAAAATAGACAAAAATTCAAATCATACCAACAATCAATCCAACCATATTCTAAAAAATATATAATCCATAATAGTGGTAATGATCATTCATAAGAATTTAGATTCATTGGTAAGTTCCTTTACCTCTAATTTCTGAATCGGGCTCGATGTCAGCGAAATCGAATCTTATGAAAATCAAAGATACTTTCTAAGCCACAATTCTTAGAAAAAAAAAGAAATCATAATGAGAGAGAGATCTAGTATGAGGGAGAGATTTAAATCAATGTTTCTTAATTTGAAAGAGAGAGCGAAAGAAATTGAAATAAACTTGAAAATAGATTTTAAAGGATGTGAAGGCCGAGAAAGAGGGGGAAAGAGAAGGACACACACCTCGAGGGAGAGGAAGGGACGTGTGGGAGGGGAGAGGGGAATTTTTTTTATATGGTAATTTCACAAAAATCTTCTAGAACCACAAGTGGTTAGAGTGACAGTGTCAAATGAGTTGCGAGTGGTCAAGCCAAGGATAGTTTTTGAGTTAGGGATCAAGTGGGTTGGGAAGTTGAGACACTTAGTCAAAGAATTCACATGCAAATACTTGTTGGTGCCAAGAGAGAGGGAAAGTGGAGCCAAAATTTGATTGGTCGGACCATCTGTCATGCGAAAAGTCATGTGGGCTCAAAATTGTAGTATACCTTTATCTTCAAATGGTCATAACTCGACCATCAGAGATCAATTTCAGGTGTTCTTGGGTGCGTTTGCTTAGTATTCAAGTCTAGTTTTTAATCCAACAGGTTTTAGGTAAACATTCTATGTCTAGTAAGAGCTAAACTTTTTGTAAGGTTAAAGGGTCAGAAACCCTAAAGTTGACTGATTGGGTCTACTAATGTCTAAAGGTTTAATTGAGTCTCTAGCACATTAAATAATCATACACACTCCAAAATCAATCAAATATGAAATCGAAACATTTTAAGGTCAACTTTTGAAGAAAGAAAATGTTTTAAAATATTTTTTCAAATTTTACATTTTTACACATATGCTAGCTCACATTAATCTTAAAAATAAACGTTCCACATGCGTTCTTTACGCTAGGCTCATTGTCATAGCAGAACATTAAAAGCACTTTCCTCCTAGTGCTATTATTTATATTTCTTGCTCCATTGACAATAAGCCTAGTATAAGTTACGCATAAGAGCCGTTCATCCTTAAGATCGACAACATACATACTTGTAATACCCCGCTTTTCTGATTACGTCTAACTAAGGGGGCCAGAGGTAATTAGTTAAATTTTTCATAAATTATAAAGAGTTTCAAAGTTTAAAACCTTCGTATATGAGTAGATCTTGAAGAAACGAGTATAACGAATCAAAGAACGCTCGAAACGGAGGTCGGGATTGAAAGTTTCGACCTCAAAGCCTATATATACCCCATTCCATTTAGTTTTGAGACACGAACTCCATTTTCTCCATTTCTAAGCGTTCTGAGTTTGATTTAGCCCATCTAAGAGACATTCTTAACTAAATCGAGTGTGTTCTACACAATGGAGGGGTATTCTTGAATGAATCAAGTGTGTTCTATGCAATGGAGGGGTCTATTCTTTGGTTTGGTGATCATGTGAGGAGGAAACACCCCGAGATAAAGAGAGGTCTTGCCCATCGTCCTCGAGCATTGGAGAAAGAAAAAGGGGCTTGGAACAAGATGGGGTTTTGTCCGTAGTTACCGGGCCACAACAAGAGAAACGATCCGGAGTAAGGGAGGCTCTGTCATCTACTGAAGAGTCACCCAGTGAGAGAGACATCCCCAAGCTAAGGGGAGACTCTGTCCATAGTTCAAAAGCACAGAAGGAGAAAAACATCTTCGAAAAGATGATATTCTGTCTGTCACCTCCGAGCATGAAAAGTAAGGAACGTCTTCAGGCGAAGGGATACTACGTCCACCTATTTCAAAGGAGATTCTTCCCGTCATATCTGAACCTGAAAGGAGGACGCTCTGAAAAAATGAACAACTCTAAACACCGCTACTTCCGGTGTCTCCTATGAGTATATATTTTCGACCTTCTACTTTAATATAAGTAAAATATGTATGCATCCTAAGTTGTTAACTTAGAATGTTAAATTTGTGCATTCAATTCTCTCCGTCTAGAACTTGTCTAAATCCCGAGGTATGGTTGGAAGGCCTTTTCGAGCATGTTGTGGAGAAATTATCCAGTGGAACCATTGCATAACTGACTTTTGTGCATGGTTTTCGAGCAGCTAACTCTGACTTTCACTTATGAAACCATTGCATAAGCCATGTGGCACATAGCTACATTCATTGTTTAACACGCTTTAACAATTTTTATGTGTCTAAAAATAAGTAATTTTAGGAATTGACTTTAGTTTTTGGTAGAACAATTTTACTGGATACTTTTCTCTTTGTGGATGTCATTCTCCTATTTTCCCTTCATTTTTATTCTCAATCCTCCTAACAAGTAGGGCTGGCAAATGGGACTTGAGCCCGTTTAACCAGCCCGGCCCAAGCCCATTTAAGTATTTACAGATGGGCTGTTATCGGGCTGTAGTAAAGTTAATTGGGCTCGGGCTCCTCTCTTGCTACAGTGCTCTCCGGCTACTACTTCACTCATCCCGGTGCCGCATGTCGCCGATTTAACCACCGGCCAGCCCAAATGTCCCCTTACGCCTTTGGCTCCGCATGCCGGCACACTCGACTTTCCAACATCCAACCCCTTTTCGCCTAGTCTGACCCCGCTCCATCCCGGCCCGGTGTCATTAACTGCTAGGTAAAAGAAGTTTTCTTTTGATTTTGTACTGGTCATTTTGTTGTTCATGTGAGTTAAACTAGTGCTTTTTACTGCTGTTGTTGATCCTGATTGAAGAAGTCATGAACGTGGGATAATGAACTCCCTAGTCTTGAGATGCGACTTCACATATAAAAGCATATATTTCAATGATATTACTGTCGATTTCCTCGTCTCTTTGACAAATTTACAGGCAAGGCAAACACTTTTAGATTTCTGTATCAGGTTCGTAGTTGATTAGAAGTATTCACAAGGTGGAGAAGTATTTTTGGGGGCTTTTCTATTGCTTGTTGTTCATGGATGTAGTGTAAGCTTTTCTACAAAGTGATGCTGATTTGTTTGAACTGGTGGTGGTATGGAACTTTCTCTAATTGTGTCTGGTTATTTTTGTGAGCTTTATGTTGGTGCTTGCATGTGTGGATTAAGTTGGATGTTCTAGTATGTTCTTGGATTCCTGATAGCTTTGTTTTGCAAAAGGGTCTAGTCTGCCTTGACAGTCATTTACTTTTATGCTAATCTTTTCATTCTTGTGTTCCCGAAATTTTTTTTAGCATGTTGATTTGCTTCCCCTGTTGTTTGATTCTCCTGATGATCTTTCATAGGGTGCCTTTGTTATAAAGAATGAAACAAAGCTACCCCCCACTCTCCATTTTATATTTTCATTGACGTTTCCCTTCATCTGCTCAAACATCTTGGTTCCACCTCTCCCAACTGCGCAAATATGTCGTTGGGAAGGGTAATGATTTGATCCCTTTAATTTAATGTTTTGTTTTAATTTGGTGTTTGTGATTTTATTTAATTTGGTGTGCACTTGGGCAAATTTTCCTTTTTATTCTTCATCTTTAGGGGTATTATTCTTAGTCTAATGTTGGCAGCAAAAGAATTAGATGTAAAAAGAGCTTCTGTTGATTTCTTATTGTTGGTCTAATGTGGATGACATGTCTCATATCTGATCTCAGGATGCCTTGTGTTATTAGTAGAAAGAAAGTTGTTCATCCTGTTTACTAAAACATCTGTTTGTTTTTGTTAATCATTATCAACATAAAACGCAGGGGAGATTGTTAGTTGATTGCATCGTTCCTTTTACTTTTCCAGATAGTTTAAACTTAAACAATTGTTTCTTTACAAATATTATAACAGCTGTTTCTTTACAAATATAGGGAGTTAGGAATAGTTGTGTTCCTAACTCCCCTATATAACTTTGAGTACTAGTTGGATAGGAGATGGTTGGAATTAGCTGCCATTGATATTTGTATAGCTTCTCTTCATCTTTACCTTATTTGACCGAGTATCTTTTTATTGGTTAAAGACCGTCCAACTCACTTCACTGTAGTGTTACGTTTTTTCACTTCCTTCTTATGAGTTTCTCTGTCCTGCATCAGATTAAATCTTGTCAATAGTAAATGTCTGAATTATTAGCACTAGTTGCGAGAGCGATTGTTGTCTGCGATAGGGCCGCACAAGAGGCTATATGTGATTTGCATGCCCGATCAATTGGATTAGGACAAATAATTCAGTACAAATTGTCTTCTTCGTTTTTTGCTGGATATTCTGGAAGGCTTAGTTATGTACTTGTTACTATGGCAGGCTTCTGCTAACACTATCCTTTCCCATTTTCTGGGCCTCGTCTTCTCATTAGAGCTGCTGAGATCAGTTCATCAGAGGCTACTCCAATACCAAAACATGCATGAGACACCATGACGAATGTAAAGAAAAAGTTTGCCTTGGTTGGAGGGGAAGCTGTGATTGCCTATTTGTATATAGGGCTAGGAATCAGGTCGGGTCATGACCCGACCCTATTTTTAAATCGGGTCGAAAATCCAAACCCTAACCCTACTTGAATCGGGTTGGGTCAGGTATGTGAGTAACTTACTTTTTTTCCTCAAATTTTTTTTAGACTCATATTATATACCTTCTCTTTGCAAAGGCCAAAGACAAAAGAAATTAAATATATTATAATATTAATTTATAATATTTGATTCTTTAGCTAAATTGTAGCTGACATGTTTTTATAGTAGCCATCAACGAATACCCTAGAGGTGTAGTGTTATATTTCTTTCATTCTAAGAAAAGAATAAGACCTTCAATGTTTATTTACTCGTAACTACTTCTCTATGGCTACTTATAGCCCTACCCTCCTCAGCAATGAGTGATACTTTGTTATAATTTTCTTCCTACAAAATTTATCCTTTATTGTGTTTTATTATCTGCCTTATCTCATTGCATGTTCCTAACTTGCTCCTTATTATGACTGTTAGGCCTTTCACACAGTGTTAAATCTAGTGTGTGATGTGTTCTTCTGAATAAGAGAATATTGGTAATAAATATAATAAAATATGACATATTTTCATTCTATTCACCGTACCCAAAAGAGTAAAAAAAAAAGAAATTAAACTATATAGAAATTAACCACAACTTGAAGATATCATCATCTATCATCCCAAAATACATATCTACTACAAAGCAAAATATATGTGATCACACCTATACTCTAAATATCTTATTTATGCCCAAATTTACGTTTCATCACCTCTAGTTCAACATAATATGCACTAAACAAGTATTATAATAATGGCATAAGTAAGTACAATAGATCAACATAATAATAATAATAATTTTTTTATTTATAGTCGGGTAAAAGTCAGGTTGGTCGGGTTATGCGGGTTGGGTTCAACCCGACCCTAAATTCAAAACGGGTCAAAAGCCTAAACCTTGACCCTACCTGCAATTGGATCAGATCGGGTGCAGGGTTAGTCGGGTTCGGGTCGGGTAAACGGGTCAGGTGTGATTGTCCCAGCCCTATTTGTATCTGAATGTGATTCTCCCCCATTGTGCTGTTTTTTAACTGAGATGTGTCCCTTTGCATGGGTCAAGTCAAGATGCTAACGTTAATTGCCACACCCCAGTGAGCCAAGCCCACAGTTGCTTCGCTCTATGCACTACAACAAAAAGGACTATTAGCGACACATTTATGCTTCGCTAATAGTCTTCTAAGCGTTGCTAATACTTATTAGTGACACATAAATATCGTTGTTATAAACATCGCAAAAAGTGCCGTCATTATTGGTTATTAGCGACGTATACAACATACGTCGCTAATAGTGCACATTAGCGATGTATTTTTATACATCGCTAATAAAATTAATATGTCGCTAATAATAAATTATTAGCATCGTTTGTTTTATACATCGCTAATAATCACTTATTAGCGACGTTATCTATACGTTGCTAAAGAAATAATAATAATTTTTTAAAAATTAAAAAGTAGCTTATTAGCGACGCATAATCGTATGCGTTGCTAATAAGTCACTTATTAGCGACGCTCAAAAAGCGTTGCTAATACAAAATAATATTATTAAAAAAATAAAATTTATGTATTAGCAATGCTTAAACAAGTGTCGCTAATAGGAAAAATAAAAAAAAATAAAAAAGCTTTAGAAATAAAAACGTCGCTACAAGCCTTAAAATTTTTTTAAAAAAAATTTGCTGAAGGCGATCCGGGGGAGGGGAGAGGGGCCGGATTCCAGTGGCTCACCGGAATCCGCACAATCCTATGGCCGGGGAGCCGGAGGGAGGGGGAGCAGGGAGCTAGGGAGAGGGAAGGAGGGGGAGCAGGGAGCTGGGGAGAGTGAGGGAGGGGGAGCAGGAGGAAGGGGGAACCGGTGAGAGGGAGGGGGGAGAGCCGAGGGGAGAGGGGGAAGCGGGAGGGAGGGGGAGCCGGGGACTGGGAGGGAGCCGGGGAGAGAGAGGGCGGGAGGGGGAGCCGGTGGGGAGCAGGAGGGAGGGTGGAACTGGGAGGGAGGGGGGAAGCAGGGACCTGGGGAGAGGGAGGGGAGGGGGGACTAGGAGAGAGGGGGGAGATGGTGGGGGAGCAGGAGGGAGGGGGAGCCGGAGGGGACCGGGAGTGAGGGGTGGGGACCGGGAGCGAGGGGGGAAGGACTGCGGGGGAGGGAGGAGCCGGGGGGAGGGGAGACTGAGAGGGGGGAGCCGGGAGGGGGCGAACCGGGACGGAGGGAGGAGCTGGGGGGCTGAGAGGGAGGGGGAGCTGAAGGGGGGCATTGGGAGCGAGGTGGGGTGAGGACCGGGAGCGAGGGTGGAGACGGTGGGGGAGCGGGAGGGAGGGGGGAGGACCGGGAGGGAAGGGGGAGCCGGGGGAGGGGGGACTGAGAGGGAGGGGGCGAACTGGGAGGGAGGGGCAGTTAGAATCCGGGCGCTGGGACTGTCGGAAGCCGGTCGGCGGGGTGATCGGTAGCTGGGCGGTGGGGCGGCAAGGCATCGGTCGGTGAGGCAGCAGGGGCACACGAAAGGGAGAGCGGGAGGGTAGATATAGGGGGCGGACAAAATTTTGTCCACATGGGGGAATTTTGCTTGCGATCGAAATTTCCCCGCAAGGGTAGAATTTCGCTAGCAGGATTTTTTTAAAATAAAACTATGTAGCGACGCTCGTGAACAACGTCGCTATTAGACAATCAGTTGCGACGTTTCCTGTTATACGTCGCGACTAAGTCATATTAGCAATGCTCTGGAAGAGCGTCCCTACAAACAAAAAAATACTGGCGCGGGCGGAATTTCGTCTGTGGCAAAATTTTTTCGTTTTAAATAAAGCTATTTTGCGACGCTCTTTGCAAGCGTCGCTAATATAGCCTCAATAGCGACGTCTCCCTTCATACGTCGCTACTGAGTATTATTAGGGATGCTCTTGGAGCGTCACTAAAAATATTAAACTACTGTCGCGAGCAAAATTTCGTCCGCGGTGAAAATTTTCATTTTAAATAAAGCTATTTAGCGACGCTCTAATATACCCTCAGTAGCAACGTCTCACTTAATACGTCGCTACTGAGCGTTATTAGCAACGCTCTTGCAGAGCGTCGTTGAAAATAAAAAAATTGCTGCCTCCCTCCTCTCTCTCTCCTTTCTCTCTCTCTCTCCCTCCCCCCTCTCTCTCTCCGCCCCTCTCTCTCCTCCCTCCTCGCTGTCTCTCTCCCTCCCTCCCTCCTCTCTCTCTCCTCCCCTCTCTCTCCTCCCCTCTCTCTCTCCTCTCTCCCTCCCTCCCTCCTCTTTCTCGCTCCCACCCTCCTCTCTCTCTCTCCCTCCCTCCTCTTTCTCGCTCCCACCCTCCTCTCTCTCTCTCCCTCCCTCCTCTTTCTCGCTCCCACCCTCCTCTCTCTCTCTCTCCCTCCCTCCTCTCTCTCCTATCTCTCTCTTCCTCCCCTCTCTGTCCCTCTCTCTCTCTCTCTCTCTCCTCTCTCTCTCTCCTCTCCTCCCTCCTCTCTCTCTCCCTTCCTCCCCCCTCTCTCTTCTCCCCCTCTCTCTCCTTCCCTCCTCCTCTCTCTCTTTCTCCTCCCTCCTCTCTCTCTCTCTCCCTCCCTCCTCTCTCTCCTCCCTCCCCTCCCTCTCTCCCTCCCTCTCTCCTCTTTCTCTCCCTCCTCCCTCCCCCCTCTTTTTCATTTAAAACATAAGTAGTAGCGACGCATGTTTATGCGTCGCTACTACCAAGGGTAATAGCGACGCTTATCCCTTTGTGTCGCTATTACCCAAACCTAGTAGCGACGCATACGTCTATGCGTTGCTACTATTATGTAGTAGCGACACATAGGCCTATGCATCGCTAATACTTATTTTTTATTTTTTTCTCCCTCCCTCCCTCCCCTCCCTCCCTCTCTCCTCTCTCTCCCTCCCCCTCTCTCTTCTCCCCCTCTCTCTCCTCCCTCCTCTCTCTCCCTCCCTCCCTCCTCTTTCTCTTTCCTCCTTCCTCTCTCTCCCTCCCTCCTCTCTCTCCCTCCCTCCCTCCCTTCCCCCTCTTTCTCTCCTCCCTCCTCTCTCTCTCTCTCCTCCCTCCTCTCTCTCTCTCTCTCTCTCTCCCCCTCTCTCTATCTCCCTCCTCTCTCTCTCTCCTCTCTCTCTCCCTCCCTCCCCCTCTCTCTCTCTTCTCCCCCTCTCTCTCTCCCTCCCTCCTTCCCCCTCTCTCTCTCTTCTCCCCTCTCTCTCTCTCCCTCCCTCCTCTCTCTATCTCCTCCATCCCCACCCTCTCTCCTTTCTCTCTCCCTCCTCCCTCACCCCTCTTTTTTCATTTAATTTTTTATTTAAAACATAGGTAGTAGCGACGCATGTTTATGCGTCGCTACTACCAAGGGTAATAGCGACGCTTATCCCTTTGCGTCACTATTACCCATACCTAGTAGCGACGCATATGTCTATGCATCACTACTACTCTTATGTAGTTGCTAATACTTATTTTTTTCTATTTTTTTCTCCCTCCCCTCCCTCTCTCTCCTCTCTCTCTCCCTCCCCCTCTCTCTCTTCTCCCTGCTCTCTCTCTCCCTCTCTCTCCTCCCTCCTCTCTCTCCCTCTCTCCCCCTCTCTCTCTCCTCCCTCCTCTCTCTGTAAGGACTCTCATTTTTTAACCAGTTTATTTTAATGTCATTCATCGGTTATCATGTGATTTAAGCATTTTTTAATCAAATTTGGTAGTTTTCAAAAATAAATAGGGTTTCTAAAGGTTTTAAATAAAACTAACTCTACATTTATGAGTTTTAAGTAGTTTTTAATTAATTCTGAATTTGTGAGATTTTTTTGAATTTTTACTAATTTTTCAAAAAATTAGGGTTTGGCGGGACCCCTCTGTGGGCCCCACCAACAAAATTAGGGTTGATAGACCAAAATGCGCCAGACATCAATAGAAGACACTATAAAAATTTTTACAATTTTTTTAGACCTAATTTTGGGTTAAATTGCTAAATTTCCTAATTTTAGTTAAAAACTCTACTTTTACCCCACATTCCTATTAAGTATAGCCCAACCCTTCCTATAAAAGGAAAGGGTTGTGCCATTTCCCATTTGGGAATAGGCTTATCTAGAAGATTTGGAGCCTAATCCCCGATTAGGCCCGGAAAGGAAACTATTAGAGGTGAGTTTAGCTTAATCTTGACTTAATCTCTAGGTTTTTCCTTAAACTCTTCTTAATCTTGCCTTCCCCCATCATTTTAATCCATTTTGAAAGCATAAAACTACTGTTTTACCTCTCTTCTCCAAGCCTTAATCTTCAAAATCTCGTTTTTAAGCTTCAAAAGCCTTAGATCTAATGTTTACTTTTGGTTTTCAAAGCTAAATCGAGATTAGTAGTATGTTAACTTAAAAATCATGTTTTTGGAAGGTGTGGGAGGAGATTGAAGGTTCATTCCAGCCCAAATCAACAAGGAAAGGTAATGGGTTCTTCAATCTCAACTTTGGGTAGCAAAAATCTCGATTTTTATGATGTTATTTGAAGTGGGTTTTACTTGATTTAGGCTCTAATGGTGGGTTTAGTAAATGCTAATCTTTTATTTCGATTTCTTAGGGTTTTGTCTTAGAATGGTTTGAATTAGTGTTTTGGAAGGTTTGATGAGGTTTTGATGATGTTTGGTACCATGGATGAAGATTTGAAGGTGTTTTCATGGTGTTTCGGTTTTAATTTTCGAAATGAACAAGAAGGTCAAAAATGTTGTGTTGGCAATCGAACGGCCTACTAGGGTGATCGATCGGCAACATTATAGTTTTGGCAAATTTCATGTGTATCCGATCGAACGGCCTTGCAGGGCGATCGAACAGCTACACGACAGTTTTTGCTATTTTTGAAACTTATGCTCATATCAATATTTTACTCAATTCGATGATTCTAATGGTTATGGGAGGTGTATTATGATGAAATTAGGCTACTAGAGGTGTAGAATTGATGATGGAAGTGTATGGAATGTGTTTAACTGTGGTTATGTGACATTATATTATGTTGATAATTATGCAAGTTGATATTGAAGTACCTTGAATTTTTGAATGTTGGAATTCTTATGATTAGGATATGTTTCCAGCAGGGATATTATGTGGAAAATGGTGAGATGTGTTTATCTTATAATGAGGATGGTTTATGGGTAATGGATGTGATCATGTTGTGGCTTAATGAATGGAAGAATCATGTTTGTGAGAGTGAATGTTTGATTTCACATAAATGGATTTAAGCTTTATGGTGGATTTTGTTTTGATTTCAGTTAGGAATCATTGTTTTGAATTGTTCAAACATGTGTAAATTGTCTTATGAGTTTATGTCAAGCATTGGGTATATGCTTAGATATGCATGAATACACACACGTATGGGGAATCTACCATAAAATTGTAGTTAATTATGTCTTGAATATGATGCATGAGGGGACTGATTGGGAGCACGTTCCATGTGTTGGAACCTACGTAGGTCTTGCTCATGGATGTATCATGTTATCATGCATCATGGATCGGTATTCATGGACGAAGTTTTATTGATGTTTAACTGGAATTAATCGATTGTATGCAATGGTTAAGATTACGTGCTAGATTAATCGCTCGGTGAATTAATCAAAACTTGGTTGGTCCGAAAGGACATGTTTTCAATTTAAGTTCATGTGTGGAACATGTATACTCCCCGGGTTGAGTCTAGTGAAATAGAATTATGTGGGGACGAGTTGTGTACTTATCTTGCGGATTTGAATTTATTATGAGTGTTATCTGGACCCTGAGAATCCAGAGTGGTATGCCGTGTGTACCCGTTACCATGTGTTCTAGGGTTCCCTGTGTGGGAATTTGGGCTCTCCCCTCTTCAGGAGATGTCCCTGGGCGAACACCCCTGCTCTAGATTCTCTATGTGAGAATGGGACATCCTTGGTCAGGATCATCCAGGGCGAACAACTTTAGGGATTGACAACCCCGACCCTTTTTCATTTCCTGTGTGGAAATTTGACTGTGTCTCGCCTTCGTAACCTTGACCGTTTCCTGCCTGTGTGGCAATACTTGTGTTTACTCCTTGATGGAGGCATTCACCATGTGTATTGATGCATGTTTATTCTGAATGCTATGCATAATTATATATCATGTGTTTGACACGTTTGTTGTGTAGGGTGAATGTGGTTTATGCGATAGGAATGCATGATCAGAAATGGTGTGATTGAGACACTATTATGCAGGTTTATGTGATGTGAATATATGATCAGAAAGTGTGATTGAGACACCATTATGCAGGTTTATGTGATGTGAATATATGATCAGAAAGTGTGATTGAGACACCATTATGCAGGTTTATGTGATATGAATGCATAATCAGAAATGGTGTGATTGAGACACTATTATGCAAGTTTATGTAATAAGAATGCATGATCAAAATTGGTGTAAATGAGACACTATTATGTAGGTTTATGTAGTATGAATGTATGATCAGAAAGTGGTATAACATGTTAATCTTATATCTGAATTGCTACATTGTTATGTCGTCATGTTTTCTTATTATTATAGTTATATTCAAAACCATTATTGAGTTTTTATACTCACCCCATTTTTTTGTTTTGTTTTGGGACTGCTTAGCGTGACACGCAGACGGACAAGATCCTCTATATGAGGAAAGGTTGGAGAGAGCTTGAGAGTAGTCGTGGAGGCTCCTAGTTTTAGATGTATCTTTGTTATCTTGTTTTGATGTTAGAACCTTGTTGATGATCCTTTTCTTAGATTTGTGATATACTATGTCTTTAGTTTCTTTGAGACTTGTTTTAGAGTTAAGTGTGTGGCTATGAATTATTAGTATGTGGGTTCGAGACTATTGTTTAATTTAGAGTTTAACTCTTTTGGTTCTACCTATTTACTCCTACTCAAAGTAGTGTGTAAACTCCGTAAGTTAGATTGCCCGTAGTTGGGGCACAAGTCTTCCGCTATTTTTCCTCAATCGTTTCAATCAGTCGCCCCAGTGTATTGGTTCGGCCCTTGGACCGGGTTCGGCTCAGGTCGGGCAGTGCCGGGGCGTGACACTCTCTCCCTCCCTCCCCCTCTCTCTCTCCTCCCTCCTCTCTCTCTCCTCCCTCCTCTCTCTCCTCCCTCTCTCCCTCCTCTCTCCTCTCTCTCTCCCTCCTCCCCCCCCCCTCCCCCCACTTTTCTCATTTAATTTTTTTATTTAAAACATAGGTAGTAGAGACGCATGCTTATGCGTCGCTACTACGAAGGGTAATAGCGACACTTATCCCTTTGCGTCACTATTACTCATACCTAGTAGCGACACATACTCCTATGTGTTGCTAATACTTATTTTTTTTATTTTTTTCTCCCTCCCCTCCCTCTCTCGCCTCCCTCTCGATCTCTCCCTCCCCTCTTCAACCTCTCTCTCCTCCATCTATCTTCTCCCTCTCTCCCCTCCCCTATCTGTATCCTACCTTCTCTCTCCTCTCTCTATCCTCCCTTCTCTCTTCATCTAACCTCTCTCTCTCCACCCTCCCTCTCTCTCCTCTCTCTCTCTCTCTCTCTCCATCTATCTTCTCTCTCTCCCTCCCCCTCTCTCTCCATCTATCTTCTCTCTCTCCCCTCTCCCTTCTCTCTCCTCCCTCCTCTCTCTCTCCCTTCTCTCTCCTCCCTCCTCTCTCTCTCCCTCCCTCCCCCTCTCCTCCCTCCTTTCTCTCTCTCCTCCCTCCCCTCCCTCTCTCCCTCCTTTCTCTCTCCCTCCCCCTCTTTTTTCATTTAAAACATAGGTAGTAGAGACGCGTGCTTATGCGTCGCTACTACCAAGGGTAATAGTGACACTTATCCCTTTGCGTCGCTATTACTCATACCTAGTAGCGACACATACTCCTATGTGTTGCTAATACTTATTTTTTTATTTTTTTCTCCCTCCCCTCCCTCTCTCTCTCCTCCCTCTCTATCTCTCCCTCCCCTCTTCTCCCTCTCTCTCCTCCATCTATCTTCTCCCTCTCTCCCCTCCCCTATCTCGTATCCTACCTTCTCTCTCCTCTCTCTATCCTCCCTTCTCTCTCCATCTAACCTCTCTCTCTCCACCCTCCTTCTCTCTCCTCTCTCTCCCTCTCTCTCCTCCATCTATCTTCTCTCTCTCTCCCCCCTCTCTCTCCTCTCTCTCCTCCCTCCTCTCTCTCTCTCCCTTCTCCCTTCTCTCTCCTCCCTCCTCTCTCTCTCCCTTCTCTCTCCTCCCCTCTCTCGCCCCTCCTCCCCCTCTCTCTTCCCTCCTCTCTCTCTCTCCCTCCCTCCTCCCTCTCCTCCCTCCTCTCTCTCTCCTCCCTCCCCTCCCTCTCTCCCTCCTCCCTCCCCCTCTTTTTCATTTTTTTTTTTTTTTAATACATTGGCAGTTGCGACACTTGTTTATGCATCGCTACTACCAAGGGTAATAGCGACGCTTATCCATATGCGTCGCTATTACCCATACCTATTAGCGATGTATATGCCTATGTGTCGCTACTACTCTTATGTAGTAGCGACGCATAGGCTCATGCATCGCTACTACTTATTTTTTTTTATTTTTTTTATTTTTTAAAATATTTTTTTCTCCCTCCCCTCCCTCTCTCTCTCCCTCCCCTCTCCTCCCTCTCTCTCCTCCATCTATCCTCTCTCTCTCCCCTATCTGTATCCTCCCTTCTCTCTCCCTCTCTCTATCCTCCCTTCTCTCTCCCCCTCCCACTCTCTCTCCTCCCTCTCTCTCTCTCCCTCCTCTCTCCCCCTCTCTCTCCTCCATCTATCCTCTCTCTCTCCACCCTCCCTCTCTCTGTATCCTCCCTCACACTCTCTCTCGCTCTCTCCTTCCCCCCTCTCTCTCTCCATCCCCCCTTGTCTCCTCCCTCTCTCCTCTCTCTCTCCTCCCTACCCCCCTCTCTCTCCCTGCTCTCTCTATCCTCCCTCCTCTCTCCCCTAATTCTCTCTCCTCCCTCCCCTCTCTCTTTGTCATTATATTTTTTATTTAAAAATAGGTATTAGTGACACATGTAACTATGCGTCGCTACTACCAAGGGTAATAGCGATGCATAGATAAATGTGTCGCTAATACTATCCAATAGTAGCGAGGCATAGCTATGTGTCGCTATTAGTTCTTAATTTTAAATTTTTTTATTTAAAATAGATAATTATTAGCGACGTTTGGTTAATAGCAATAATTATAAACGTCGCTATTGTTTAAACAATAGTGACGTTTGAAAAGATACATCGTTAATGGTTTTAAATTTGTTTTTAAAAAAAATAAATAGATATACCTTTTAGGGACGCTTATATAAGCGTCGCAAATAACCTAAGTATTAGCTACGCATAAATTTAAGTGTCGCTAAAAGGATAGGTATTAGCGATGTTAATGCGTATGCATCGCAAATATAGTACGATTAGCGACACTTAATATTATGCGTCGCTAATATTAGTTTTTTTTGCGATGTTTGTTGATATGTCGTTATTATCACTTTGTAACGACGCATATTATTGCGACACTTATATAAGCATCGCTAATATCCAATTTTGTTGTAGTGGTGGATCAACTTAATGGCAGTTCTAGGATATGACAATGCTTTTGGTTTTTACAGTTTTAGGATTTTCGTTGTTGCTGGTGACTTAGAGAAAACTTAATGGCAGTTCTGGTTTTCCTGAATTTGTGAGCTTTTGGTTTTTACACAAAATTCTCATATGTCTCAGGTATCTTAGCAGAACCTTTCACAACATAACCTTTTTCCAACTTACAGAGTAAAATAACTTTGTGTAATTCGAAAAATATGTACCTTAGTAGACGTCATATACAATTATAATATACACAAGACAAACAGCAAGATATATAAGACCGTCGATTGTGAACCTTTTTTGCTTTGCACCAAATAAAAGAACAAGGCTAACAGAGAAAGAGCATAGATAATTTTCCCGGGCATGGGAAGGACTTGCTTGCCTTATCACAGCAGGAAAATGTCATTCATCAGCTGAAAATGATCAGTAAATCATTAAGTTCACCTTGCCAGTTAGATCAGGTAGAGTACAAATCTCGCCATTTTTGCTGTTCCAGGTGGACTCTACGGTAGTGCTGGCTCTTGTTTTCTGATGCCGCTTCCGTGAAAAGGAGCAAAGCTTTATTCTCACATGGGAAAAATGCTTATGAGAGTTGAGTTGTTGAAGTACTAAAAATCAAGTAGCAATCAAGTTAGATAAGGCTGCTGGATTGGATTGCCACCTATGAGAAATCATGTCGGGTTCAATTGATCTGTTAAAAATGAAAATTGGAATAATGGGAAAGAATTGATTGATGGGCAGGTAAGGATATGGGCCATAGAGGAGGAGAAGGCACTTGAAATGGTGGCGCAAAAGGCTGGCTCAAAAAGAGTATAATAAACTTACTAATAATGGTATTTTGTTAAATTTAAGTGGTTGATTATTTAAAAAGAGTATCATAATCTTATTTTTTCATCTCTTAGATATGAGTTTTACTATTAATAAAGACTTCTATCTTTTTAAATATAGCTATTAATATAGGATTGCAAAGTCACATGACTAACTTATCTAAAAGGGAATTAAGAATTTATACTTGTTTTTTATTTAAAAAATAGTAAAATAATAATTACCAATGAATATTTGACTCTAATAGTTAAATTTTACTATATATTTATGTTACATTTTATTATAAGGCCAAAAATAATTTTTTTTAAGTTAATTGTAGTTATAGCCCATTAAAAGCTTAAAACCAATTCATAACCGTTTGTCTTTAAATGGGCTATAAATAATCAAGCTGAACAGGCTTGGGCTCTAATTAAACGGGCTTAGGCCGGCCCAATTACCAGCCCTACTAATAAGGCTCACCTTCAACTAAATGTAAGAGTAGTTGGGAACGTCCCTGCATCAGGGTGTGTGGAAGTAGAATTGCGAGGAGTGCTACAAAAGTTGGGGACAGTTATCGGTGGTTAGATACCGTGATGTTTATGGCACTATTGCAATTGAAATGTTTCATGCCGTGGCCTTTTGGTGGTGAAGATGAGCATTGATCTTGGTACTCATTGATTGTAATTAATATTGGTTGGACCAGTCGTCGACCTACCTTGCCCTCCCATCCAATTATCCAAATGCTTTCAATGAGGCCAGACAGCTAAACCCACCTGGGCTTTCGAATTTTCCCCAAGAAATCGGAGCCCAACCATATCGTTACCTGGGCTTTGTACCCCCTTTGCTCACTTTAATACGTTTTGATGTTTTCTGTAAGTAATAATTTCAGAAGTGGTATCCAAATCTCACTCTCTTTCTTTAGTAGTTTTGTAGGGTTAGAGAAGAAGCGGGTGTGAAAAGCCTCCACACGATTGTTAAGTACGGCTGCATCTCGGTTTGGTTCTGTCGGTTCGTATAAGAACCGAACCGGAATTGACATTAAAACTAAAATTTTAGAGCCAAACCAAAATTGACTTAAAACTGGAACTAAAAGTGGAAAGAAAGGATGGGTAAGAGAGAATAAGATGGGGACTGGGGAGGGTTAGGGTATTATGTGAAATTTTTTATCTTGGCCATTCATTTCAATTAATAGCCTAGATTAGAGTAAAACTAAAAAATGAATTTGGTTTGGTTCGATTCTAAGTTTTCATAAACTCAAACCAAACCGAGCAAAAAATTAACCAATTCTTTAACTTTAAAAACTGAATCGAAATCGAATTAGGAATCAAACCAAACCAAACTGACTAATTTTAGTTCAGTGCAATTTAGTTCAATTTTTTTGGTGCAGTCTCAACTATTCAATCTTCTTGATTCACACTTGCCGTCACGCCCCATTGCCTGCTTGCTGCGTCAGAGCACTCATGGCGATAGATGAAGCGATCCTCCCCGTCCATCCCCGTTTTTACTTTTCCTAGTTCACAGGAGATGAGTGTAATGTTTTTCTTAAAAAAATTGGATTAACGGCGTGAATAATCAAATGCACTGGGCCTGTCAGCACCCGTTGAATCTCATTTTCTCTCCCTATCTACCAATTATCAGCGAGCGGGAGAATAATCGTATTTTGAGGGTCCTATACGGCTGCCAACTAGTGAAACCATCGTCAACCATATGTTCACTCAGTGGATTCAGGTGAGATTTCTTATCTATATGCTAATATTCGACCTTCTCACTGGTATATAATTGTTGAAATTTTTCCTCATGTTTTGAAGGGGCAAATGTGACGAGATGGGAATGCCTACAAAACCATTTGTGAGGACACTTGAATTCTTATGGCAAGACGGTCACACAGCTAATGCAACCCAAGAAGAGGCAGAAAAAGAGGTAGCAATATCATTGAAATTTGGAAACTAAGTAGAGATACTGTTGTCGATCACATAGAGTATAACTTAAACATATTGCCCGCATTACGGATGATTGGTGTCTAAGTTAATCTAAATTTTTTAATTCATTTGTTGTGTAGTAGAGCAGCCTTGTATTCTAAGCTTAACTAAATACATTTGATTATAAATTTCTACAGGTATATTACACAGGGATGCAAGCTGATTGGATGTGGCTAAGTTGTGCCGAAATTAATGGTTCTAATGACGATCTTGCACAAGTTGTTAGAAACTTCCGATAAGTGAATTTCTACTCGCATTGGAATCCTTAATTGGGAAATTATTTTTCGTATGATACTTCTATTTCATATCATTATTACCATTAAGAACTCCTTGTTTGGTTTGTGAAAGTTTCCATGATGAGCATGAAGAGGTAGACCTGATGATCCTCATGTGCAACTATGAACTTCAACTCAGATATTGCAACTCATTTCTACCTGATCTTATGTGTTGTTTTTTTCCTGTGTTGTTTGTCTCGTGGTTAATTTCAAACAGCTATGCTCTTGAGCTCTAAGTATTTGAGTTCAAGTTTATTTTATATTTTTTTAAAATTTTTAAATATAATTTTTGTATAAAAATTATTTTCTAAAAAATTTTAAATATTTTTGCAATGAACTTTTTTTGTCCTAAATAGTCTTGCATATATCTTTTGTGACAAAATTATTTGTTAGAAATACTTCAGACAATAAATTAAAAGTTATTTTTTTCCAATGGGATGCATTTGTGGTAAATATATTTTTTCCATTTTGGGATGATTAATTATTGTCGCAAATATTACATGTTTATAATTCTTAAAATATTTTTTGCAACAAGTTTATTTTTATTGCAAAAATAAAATTATTTTTTAATTTTTTTACAATAATTTTTTTGGTGATGGATAATGTTGTTGCAAATGTATACATTTTTAGGATGATATTAATTTTGTTGCAAAAAACTTTTTTAGACGAAGTTTTTGTGATGACTTTAGGATGAGCTTATTTTTGTGGAAAAAATCTTTTGCGACTAACATTGTTATTTTTTATAATAAATAAATTTGTTAAAAAAAGGCTAAATTTGTTGTAGTGCTGAATGATCAGCAGTGGCAATGCAACAACACCAATAGAAGCAGACAAGGTTAATACGGGGAATGAAACCAAACAACAATAGCAAGGGGAGAATCAAACAAAACAAAAGCAGATAGAATCTTTAACAATAGCAACAGCATCAACGAAATATCAAAAAAATTAAATGAAAAAAACCATTTCAGAGTCGTCCAGAAAACAAAATCAAGTGTTTTTGTAATCTAAACTTTTGTAGGTTGCACGTTGTGCGTAAGCTCCAGGTGGGGGATTCGGCGGTGGGCTGCTAACTCGCGAGGACCGTAAGCTCCAGGTGGGAGACTCAGCGGTGGGTCGATCATTCGCAGCATCCTTCTTCCTGTTGGATGCTTCATAAATTCTTCAGAATCGATGCCTGCCTAAGGTTCATTAATTAGCTGGGCGAAGTGGACCAAGCAAAACAGGACCAGCAAAGAGATAGCTTAGGAGTTAGAATTACGTACCCATAGTGGCCGGCCGGAAAGTACGTAGTCGGGGCGCCGCCACCGATACGGCCGTCTGTAACAACGATGGAGGGGATCCCATCGCACACAAGCATCAGGTTCTGAACTGCATATTCATGAAATATTACGTATCCAGCCGGACTATGGGTACGTAATTCGAACAAAAAGTAAAAAGAAAAAAAAGAGCATGGCTGCCAAACTAGACTACTGCATCTGGTCCTGATCTACTGGTACAAGTATCCAGCTTTTACTAGGATGGGTCCAATCTGCCAACTATTGATTGAAACTGCTTCGGGTCGGCTGTGAGAGTGCCCAATAAGACACGCCCACGTCAGGGGTAGTTGAGCCTGGCCGTCCTCCAAACCAAAACACGAACCTGGTTTACAACATTGCAATTGTAATTATCTATTAATATGATTGCTATATGGGGGCGACTATATGATTATTGATATTATGGATGAAGATGTTGATCATCTACAGTGCAATTGTACTTATCTGTTAAGATGATTTTGAGTATACAGTTGCAGAAGTAACAAAGGGCTGAAAGATCATGAAGATGATTTGAGTACACAGTAGCAGAAGTAACAAAGGGCTAGAAGATCATGAAAAGCTATCCTAAGGGGCCGTTTGGGAGGCGTTTTTTATTATTAGAATAGAAAGCGATTTGTTTACATTGAGAATTACTTTCTCGAATAAAAACTGCTTAGAAGGGCTATTTAAAGTCAAAATGACTTTAGCAGTAGAAATCTATCTTTAGGTCAATTTACTTAAAATCCAATATTTTTATAAACTGACCTTCTAGTTTTTTTTAAAATGATGTAAAAAAATATTATATTTAATTTTTTTTGTAATAATTATGTTGAAAAATATTTTTATCATTTTATATACAAAAATCAGAAGTGAGATAAAATTTAATTTTTCTTCAAAATCATCTAATAAAACTTGAACCAAATATTTTTTTATTTTTACTTTTCTTTCTAAAAATTAATACTAATAATAATTTATTTTCTTTTTACTTAAAATCCTTCGCCAAATGAAGGGATCAAAGATCACATTAAGTGACGCAGGATTTCAGGATTTGCAAAACGTTTTCAAAGGGGGTGGTGCCCAACCGGCAACCCAGAAGTACCGAGCGGCCATCCTTGAGACAACATCTGGTCCAAAACTGGTCCTCTACTCCACCGGCCGGCCCCACCTTGAATGCCCTTTCGCCTTTCATTCCGGCCCAATGGCCGTAGCCCACAATCTTGGATAAGATATTGGTACGTAGCCCACCTTAGTATCACATGCATGTACAAAGGAATTGAACGGACATTCGGCACCAGACTAGCTGTCAAAACATCCTTTTATTTTATTTTATTCAATCAATCCTCTGACAACCCCATCTGCTGGGGGACAGGGTAGCAAGCGTTATAAATAACGAGGGCAGCGAGCGGTTGTACATGATGATGATGAGTTCAGGCCATCCCTACCTGACCGTAATCCTATATGTAGTTGGATCGGGTCGGGTACAAAATTAAGCGGGTCGAATTTAAGGGTAAATGGGTTGGGTTAAATTATCCCAGCCGTAGTGGTGCCCAGCTGGCTGTCAAAACATCCTTTTTTTTTATTATTTTATTCACTCCACGGGCACCCATCTGCCGGGGATCTTCAAGCAGATCTGCTGGGGGACAAGGTAGCAAGCAGATATAAATGCACGAGGGCAACAAGTGGTTATATATGCTTATGAGTTCAGTTCATCCCCATCCCCGCCTCCTCCGGCCATCACTCGGCCTCCCGCCACGATCTCGGCCTTCTGCTTCCCCCCTTTCACCAAGTAGAAGCGAAATTTGTGAATCTCATTTTGTGCTTACATGGCTAGCCTCTTAGTCCTTCTAATTTGCCACTTGCCGTCTTACTACTACGGGGACGGAAAGCTATCTTGCACCCAAGCTCAACGCCCTTGTGTTTGTGAGGCTATGATTAGCACTAATCTTATGCCTATTTCGGATTCCGGCATGCTCGACGAAAGTGCCGAGTCTGCTTGGCCTGATCATTATGATCCCGATCTTCGGCAGGACTCAATCAGACATCCTAATCCTGTCAACCTGGAGGAGGTTGCTCAAACCTGCGTGAATGAACTCATTGCGCACCATCTCTCTTCTTATTTGAGCCCTCTCCCATTCATGGACGGCGATTGCTCAAAACTTCTTAGCATTGCACTTGCTACTGAGTTATTGGCAGCTTTACCCATCATGTTCTTGAATCGTGAATACGTAGTTGACAACCCGATGCTTGTGTGCGACCGGTTCGCCTCCGCCGTTGTTACCGACAGCCGTAGTGTCGGCAGCGCCCCGACCACCATCCAGTCGGCGACTATGGGTGCGTAATTGAAACTCCTAATCCATTTCTTAGCTGCTCCCATTTTGCTTAATTGGTCCACTTGATCACACACCAGCTACTTTCATTTTCACTTGAAATGTCCCATTTTTAATTGAAGGCACTGGCCAACATCTTATGCAAATCAAAGAACTTTCGGCAGGCATGGTTCCAGAAGAATTGATGAAGCATCCAAGGGGAAGAAAGTTGCTGCGAGCAGTGAGCGACCCACCGCTCGACATCGAGCGTGCCAAATCGGCTTGCGCTGATTTTCTGAGTTCAATCAACCATCCTAATCCCTCGATTACTTCCACTAATCCTGTCAACCTGGACGGCGATTACTCAAAACTCCTCAGCGTTGCACTTGCTGCTCCCAACGAGTTATTAGCAGCTGGACCAAGCACGCTGTTGAATAGCGTGGAATTCATTGCTTTTCATGATTATGCAGTTCAGAACCTGATGCTTGTGTGCGATGGGATCCCCTCCATCGTTGTTACAGACAGCCGTAGCGGTGGCGGCGCCCCGACTACTTTCCAGCCGGCGACTATGAGTACGTAATTCAAACTCCTAAGCTATCTCTTTGCTGGTTCCGTTTTGCTTGGTCCACTTCGCCCAGCTAATTAATGAACCTTCGGTAGGCATCGATTCTGAAGAATTTATGAAGCATCCAACGGAAGGAAGGATTCTGCGCATGATCGACCCACCGCCGAGTCTCCCAACTGGAGCTTACGGTCCTCGCGAATTAGCAACCCACCGCCGAATCCCCCACCCGGAGCTTACGCAGAACGTGCAACCTACAAAAGTTAAGATTACAAAACACCATATGATGTAAGTTTCGAGGGTGCTGGCTTCCTGCACTAGATCCATTCAAATGTCACTTGGTCAGCACATGTTTAAGGAAGATGAGCCACTGTTATGTATGATTAAGATGGAGTGGCAATCAAATGATCTCAATGTGTGTAGGAGTTAAATTATCCACAGTGGTTTTAAATCATGATTCCTAGTTTGATCTGAATCTAATATATCTATTTTGTTATCTACTAGGTTTTCTTCTCGCAAGAAGCTTTCCTATTTTAACTAGAAGCTGCATTTTAGAACAATGCAGAAATAATTCTTTTCTATCAAAAACAATATTAGTATTTGCGACGACATTGTTAATTTGTTGTAGTGCTGCATGATCAGCAATGGCAAGAGGAGACAATACGGTTTTTTGCGACGACATTGTTATCTTTTGCAACAAATAAAGGTTTGTTGTAATGCTGTATGATCAGCAGTGGCAAGAGGAAACAATACCGTCGGAAGAAAATATATAGAAGCAGACAAGATTCATAAGGGGAATGAAACCAAAACAAAAGTAGATAGTCTTTAATAATTGCAACAGCAGCAACGAAGTACCAAAAAAAAATTAAATGAAAAAAATCATTTCAGAGTAGTCCGAAAGCAAGCGATAACATAAATCTAATGGCTAATGCTTTAATTGTACTAAATAGTTGTGTGATAAATGGAAAATAATCAAATATGAAAAACATAGGAGCAACAGTATGGCTTTGAGTCACTTGATTAATGAATGGCCAAAATTTCCATCATCACTACAATAATTAACAAGTTCATCTATAAATATCCAATAGAACACCAACTCTCCCTTCCCCATCCTCCAATACATAAGCACACAAAAAAACAATCACGCAGACTCAAAAAGTGCTGGAATCCAGAATCATGGTTCAAACAACTCTCACTTTGTTCTACTCTCTTGATCTTACAATCTTGGTTTATCAACAACATTTTAGTAACGACTAGGTTCTGCACTACAAGAACCAGACAACATTCATACATGATAGTCAAATGAGATGGCTAGGGATCTATTTCATAAACCAAGAAAGGTGCAGTAACTAACAATTTACATGCAAGTATTTAGAAACAAATCCAGAATAATTAGAATAAAGTAAATGCAAAAACAACAACGTAAATGATTTAATTTTCTACCTTCTTCCCCATCCTACCTTGTGGTTCTATTGAGCTACAATAAACTGTCAATGGAGTAATATATTAGGAAGTGATATTGAGTAGTACAATGTTTACCTAATAAAGTAGGGGAATTTATAGTTGAATGCTAACATGAAAACATTGCACCAGGGAGATAGCCCTTGAACAACCTCATGTGTGCCATCCCTAAAATCAAACTCATTAATAGTACCTTCCGGATATCTACATGCAATGAAACCATTAAAAAAAGCATATGGAAAACAGGTTTGAAGTTAGCTTCTTTATTAAATTAAAAGTTAAAACTGACAAGTGAAGAAGGGTTGACCACAGCCTGATATGATGCCCTACAAGCTCTTGACTTGAATATCCAAGCTCCTTCACTTTAAATGACAATCAGGTGAAGGAAGTAGTGGCTGTATATAACTATTTTACAAAGTAGAGAAACCCTAAGAAAGTATTTCCATACCATGGATTCACTTGCTAAAATATAAACTGAATCAGAGGTACTTGGATAACTCAAACTTTTTGCATTATTTATAAGCAAAAAGTTATTAACAAGGCCTGATACAATTTAGAAGAAATTGGTTTAAAACTCAGCTATGTCTATTACTGAATTTGCCTAAATCCTGCATCGACATACATTTTTCTATCAACCATTGAACTAAAATGCAATATATGGTACAATTTTATTTTATGCATACCTTGTTCAGAAAAGAAGAATTTCCTAGGACTTACTGAATCTAATTTCACTTGCTAATCTAATTTTTTTAATATCTCCATTATCAAATGACACCTTCCAATAATATATAAAATTAGATAAAAAATAACAATCTACAAGAATGCTCTCCATTTATATAGGAAAATTGATACTATAAATAACATAGATGAAAAAGAAAATCAATAATGAACTCGGTTGAAAAAGAAATTTAATACTGATGTCATTCTGCACTTAATCATCACCAAGAAATTCTCTTGGAACATGTACTTGAGACCTTGCTCATTTCTATCGTATGAAGTGCTAAAAAAAACATACATCAGCCAAGAAAAAAATGAGACTAAAAAAGGTATAAAACCAATTCATCATTGCTTGTTATATTCATGTAAGCTAAATAATGTAAAAATTCTATCACTGCTAGTTGAGGTTCCAAATCTAACAAAACATCATCATGATAATTGCCATACCTCTAGTTGAAGCTCATGCATTACTTCATACATATCAAGAAGCACAAACAACTCAAAGGACTGAAAATTAGAGGTTATAACTAATATCAAGTATATGAATATTTTCCATCATAGCAAAAGGCACAAATAACCTGCACAATTTAGTCCAATAGATATATTATAAACATTTTACCTATCCATATCCCATGACTAATACAACCAATCCAATTTCAACTAATATATTCTTGTCAAAAAATTAGTACAAGAAAACCAACTCTAGCACCTATCACACCCAAAAATATCTTAGTCATCCCCTAAATAAGCCTTGATCACAATCATTAGCTTTTACTAGCTTTTGCCAAACAAGGTCACACATTGCACTCCTTATGGCCACAATACTATCACTTATAAAGATTATGATATCTAAATTTTTTTTCATCTAAAAATAAAAATATTGTTGAATTATAGCAAATATGATTGTACTTATTATTATTTCTTATCAAGGTCTAGTTATAAGTTTCTCTACCTAAACCATGGAACCTCATTTTGGAAGTCACTGGCCCAAAAGTTGTTGCACCATTTCCTCAAATTGAGTTTGTCTAGCAAGCAACTCAATATCCCGGGCATCCAATGTTCTTTGCGTCTTTGCATCACGAGCTTCCAATAATGCTTTAAGTATTTACATCTCATTCTCTAAGGTTTCTGCTCTTTTCTCAGCCGCTTCAGCCCTCATATTGGCTTTCTGAATATCAGTTGTGTATTTATGTTGAGTTGATGATGTAGGGATCTTGCTATGTCTGAGGCCCTAAACATACCCATGCTTTGAACCAAGCACTTCAACACATTTCATCTTTGTTCATTGGTTCAGCTGCCTCCTCTTGTTCTTTCAACAAATCTTCCATTTCTTTCTGCAATATCAACAAATACAATTAGATTAAGTAGCTCACTATTGTATGCATATGACATATTTAAAATAAAAATAACATAATTACAAATCACAAAAATTATATTTCAATACATATTTCCCTTCACAATGATCAGCCATCCAACCCTCGCTATTTTCACGATGGTGCGTTCTTTTATAAAAAGTCTTCCTGTCAGGTAGCTCTTGTGTCTTGGGATCTCGCTGGAATTTTCAATTAAACCACAATAATATGTTAGTACAAGTGTTGTAGATAAATCAATAAAGGATTGATAGTTATAAGTTAAATAGATTTACGTGAATTCCATACTATCTCTGAAAGGATAGTGACAAAGGACATCCCACCATCCCACCACCACAATGATTGGACTCTAGCTTGTTTTGGTTACCCTGGTTTGTAGTGCTCCTGGCCTGTTGAGCATCTCACAGATTGTTAATATAAGTTCTTTCAAAATTAGATATATGAAATGAATATAGTTTTTAGTACAACAATGCAACACACTTTAAATTCAGCCCCATAAAAATTAGCACAAATTTGTGTCCACTCATTGGGTAAAATCCCATCATATGGCTTTTCACTTCTATGTTTCTTGTAGTGTTCATGTACTATGTTCTTAAAAGCCCTATACCGAGCAGCCAAGTATTTATTCTACCCCTTTTGAACATGTTCTTCAATCATACCAATATCAAATTTTGCCTAAATGAAAACATTCATTTGTCAATGAAGATATTAACGTATAAAGTCTCGAGTAAAATATTGATAACATTATTTAATAGTGTAAACTTACTTCAATGCACTTATAGATCTTAGTTTTATCAACTAGAGGTACTTTAGACCACTTTTTATGTATCAAGCTTGCATGAATACCTACACAATGTGCCAACCTCACTCATGAATTGGACAACCCAAGGTCCCTCAAGTCTATACTTCCCAGGTGGAAAAACAATCTTCAGAAGATTGTTTGGTTTTGACCTCAAATGCTTAGATAGTGCCTTCCCAAGTGCTCTACCATGCACATTTGTACTCTTTGCAGTATCTGAAAACAAACAACCTTTAAGCAACAATTGTAATCTTGGTAACTAACTATATTTCATAAAGCAAATTGCATTAAATTAGATATTTTCACCTGTGTTCGAATGATAAGATCCTTGGGCTTGCTGCTCAAATGTTCCTACGGTATGCGATAAAGAAGAAATTGACCCCATAGACCATTTAGATCTACCACCAAGTGCCATGATAACCTGTAGAAGTAAAACAAGTTGTAAGATGTAAAATTCATTGTCAATTACAAAATATCATGTGGTGAATAAGTGATTTTATCATATTAGTTATTTGTGTCAGTATCATCATCAGTCGGTATGAATTCTTCTTCCTCGGCACAGTATTAATTCAATGTATCATCCTCTTCATCACTTTTATCTATATCATCTATAAAAGTATCATCTACTTGACCATTTACTATAATATTTTTTGCATCAATATACATTGGGTCTATATCATCCCTACTTAACATATTGAAATTATGGTCTTCATCTTCTATTGTCTCATCAATTGTGTATGACTCATACAACTCATCTTCATCATTCTCTCTATTTTCTTCTTCCTTGGTCACAACTACATCGGGAATATCATAAAAATTTCATGGTGGTGCCTTTTGAACAACTTGCCAATTACCATTCAATTTTGTGTCTTTAAGTAAAAAACTTGTTCAGCTTAAGATGCAAGAACGAAAGAATCATCCTTATACCAAAGTATGAGAGGAATTCATACTTGTGAAATACTCATTTGTTTGTATTCCTTTTTGGCTACTACAATCCGACCAATTATATTTGAACAAATACACCCATCTACCAGCATAATAGCTCAAGGCAATAGCATTTATTAGTTCACCATAGAAATAAATATCACAACCCTCATGCTCTCCTTTCACGAAAACCCCACAATTTTGAGTTTTGCGATATTGGTCATGCTTGATAGTGTGAAACCTAACACCCTTAACAACACAACTGAGGTACAACATAACTCGTGGATCAGAACCACATGCTAATGAATACAACTCAGCAGTAAATTCTGGTGAATTACATGTGTCTAATTATTTTATTTATAAAAAAAGTACATGGTAAATAAAAAATGATTATGATTGTTAAATAAATAATAATTAAAAATTTAGAAAAGATTGCATGTGCACAAAAAATGTAACTGAAGTTTGTGTACATATAATTTCAAACACTTATGCGTTCCTGAAACCAATTCGGGAAAGCTTGTTCATGCATTTGTTGCACGTTAGCTACTCCTTGGCTCTCAATATATTGTTTGTGTTCCCTGCAAATTAAATTGTTGAGCATGTGATATGTCATGACTTGTGTATGATAAGTTTTATATTAAGGATAGTTTACTGTGTGTAGCGATCAATCTTTGGACAATTATTCAACACATATATTCAAGCCCTATGAAGATCCTCTAAACCCATTTTAAAATGAGTTGCAACACTTAAGGGCCGCACATTTGGATTAAAGATAGAAAATCCTTTGTATGGCCCTTGATCACCATCATAATTTTCTCCTGTCGATTGAATCTAGTTTCAATATCATCAAAGTACATAGAGCAGAAATTCATGTATTCATTATCAATGCAAGTTTCTGCAATAGTGCCTTCTGGATATGCTTTATTCCTAACATATTTTTTCATTGTGTGTAAGAACCTTTCAATAGGAAACATCCATCGAAATTGCACACGACAAGAAAGAATCGCCTCACATGGTTGATGCAGTGCCAAATGAACCATCACAACAAAGAATGCAGGGGGGAATATCTTTTTGAGCTTGCATAATATGATGACGATGTCTTTCTCCATTTTCTCCAGCATATTCAAGTTCAACTTCTTGGAGCATAATGCCTTGAAAAATAAGCCTAACTCAATTATTGCATTGCAAACATCCTTTGACAAATAGCCACGTAAAGCCACTGGGATCAACCTTTGTAGAAAAATGTGACAATCGTGGCTTTTCATTCCTAATATCTTGTTGTCATTGATGTTCATGCATCAAGAGATGTTCGATGCAAATCCATTTGGAAATTTTACTGACTTTAGCCAAGAACAAAACTTTTACTTTTCAGCTAATTGTAATGTGTAGCAAGCTAGTGGCACTACATATTTATCTCCATTTAGAATAAGGTGCAATTCTTTCTTAATGCCCATCTCCATCATATCCAATTGAGCCTTTACACTGTCTTTTGTTTTTCCCTCTATATTCATCAATGTTCCCACCAAATTATCACATATATTTTTCTCAATGTGCATGACATCTAAGTTGTGCCTCAACTGAAGCGATTGCCAATAAGGCAATCTCCAAAATACGATCTTTCTCCAATTCAACTCAGTTGGAGAACGCTTCCTCTTCTTTTTATAGGGAGCATTTCCTAGCTCAACATCTTTCACCGACTGCAACTGCATAAGTATGTCATCTCCAAATAGTTGTGTAGGTGCGCACTAACCTCTTCTCATAATTACCATTAAACTCATTTCTTTGTCTCCTCCAACAATGATTTTGTGGACGGAAGCGACAATGACACATATAACTCATCTTTCTTCCATGTTTCAAGTAACAAGAAGATGTACACTTGTTACAATTCAGACATACCCATTTGCCTTTTGTAGACCAACCAGATAAGTTCCCATAAGTAGGAAAGTCATTAATAGTCCATAACAATGATGAATGCAACTGAAAATGAGCATTTTTTGACACATTGTAAGCCTCCACACCATCTTCCCACAACTCTTTCAAGTCATCTATCAATGGCTACAAGTAGACATCGATGTCATTTCCAGGTAACTTTGGTCCGGGAATCAATAGTGACATCATGAAGAATTGCTCTTTCATACATTTTCATGGCGGCAAATTGTATGAAATAAGTATCACTGACCACATACTGTAAGCAATATTCATATTCCCAAATAGATTAAAACCATCACTAGCTAGTCCAAAATGAACATTTTGTGGTTCATTTGCAAACCTTCATACGTCTTGTCAAAATCATTCCATACTTTAGAATCAGTCGGATGCCTTAATACCTTATCATTTTGTTCCTCTATATGGTGCCTCATATTTGAAGTTGTCTTTCTACACATAAATAATCTTTTCAATCTTGGTTTCAAGGGAAAGTAATTTAAGGCCTTATTAGGAATCATCTTATGCTTACTTTGATCATATTTCTATCTACACTCCCCACACTTTGGACATTTATCAACCTTTTCATACTCCTTCCAGAATAGCACACAATTATTTATGCATGCATGTATACATACCCAAGGCCCAAGTCTCGCAAAATCTTTTTAGCTTCATAATGAGATTTGGGCAACATCTCTCATTCAGGAAGTGTATCCTTAAACAACTCAATTAAATATAAAAACTTTTTCAATTCAAAATTTAGCTGATGTAGACCAATCCACAAGATATATAAAAATATAAAAAAATAGGTTCAAATGATAAAATTAAAATAAAATAACTTGATTCTAATTTTTTATTATTAATCTTCTATGAAGTACACAATATATAGAGAAAATTTAAACTAATCTAAATAGATCTAGGAGACAATCTTTTATCTCATTCTAACTAAATAACGAATATAACTATTAGGAATTAGAAATCTAATCTAATTTTAGGCTCAAATCCTAATTCTAATAGACTATGAAAGCTAGACCTGACCCTCAGGGTGGGTCATAACATTCTACCTCGCTTCTGTTACACCTTGTCCTCGAAGTAGTTTTCAGTTCTTGCGACAAAGAAACATTGCCCAATATGAAAAAATACGTCACCCAAAATAGATAGATGAGATGAAATGCGGAAACAGAAACTCTTTGAGGTAGCTTGGTCCGACATAGTTGATGCATTAGAAAAAGAGATATAGCATGTTGTTGGTGCACAATGTCCGGATCAAGAGCATAGCAAGCCCAAGTGGGTTGGCATGTGCCACTGTGAAAACAAAGAACCAGAATTGTAACCATAGTGAAAGTCGGTTCCGGGTCTGGAGGACCTATGAAAGGCCTGCATAACCCATGCCCTCTTAAATCACTATAGACTAATGGAAACATTAGGAGATCACTACAACAAAAGGGGACTTTTATGACAATTTTTTTTGCAGTGAAGTAAAATTTGCCGCTAAAAGTATACTTTTGTGATAATTTAGGAGTTTATAGCAAAAGAAGTACTTTTGGCACGATAAGCCTAATAGTCGCAAAAGATTGTCCTTTCTTTTGCAACAATAAGCTTTTTTGCCACAAAAGATTGTTCTGTTTATGATAAATTCTCCAATTCGTCGCGAATGATTATCTCTTTTGTAACTAATTACTAAGTTTGTTGCAAAAGATATATCTTTTTTTATATATAAAAATAAAAAGTAAAAACTCGATGTAAATAAAAAGATATATCATTTGCGACAAATTGGGCAGCTTGTCACAAAATGTTTGTCCTTTTATTTTTTATTCAAAGTGGGGGTATTAATAAGCTAAGTCGAGTATTGGGCTTGTGTAGTTTGAACTCGAGCAGCTCAAGCTTAGCTTGACCTTGGCTTGAAGCTCGTTAGAGCAGTAATCTTCTAGCTCGAGTTAAGCTTGAAGTGGAAATCCATAGCTCGAACCTCATTAAGTGAACTAAGAGCGCATGCTCAACTTAGACTTAATATATATATATATATATATATATATATATATATATATATATATATATATATATATATATATATATATATATATATATATATATATATATATATATATAATATTAAAATTAATCCTTATAAATATGGCACTAACACCTTGTGAACAGTGGAAAAATAAAAATAAATAGTAGTTATTTTCATGAACATAAATACTCTTATCCACTTAACTGCTGAGGGGGTCTTGGTAGATGGGAGTGTGGTGGATGACCGGGTGGTAAACGAAGTGCACCGTCACACTTCCTATTAGTTGCGTGTCCTATAACCCCGTTTATGGCTATGTGAATGAGGTATTTTTATTATTTGAAAAGAATTTCTAATGGTTTTGTTAACAACTTAAGGTTAAGTACAATTTGGCAGTGGGAAGTGCTTTTATGGAGTGGTTATTTGCTTGTCAAAAAGACGTGCAATGTCTTCTTTCATTTTGGCAAGATAGGTGTTATAATTCACAATGGAAGCATGGGAGGGTGGTAGGGTTATGAGTAGGAGAGGTGTTGTAGGGAAGTCTAAAATCGAACGCTCCAGTATCAGTGATATACACCGATGGTTTACACAAGCTAAATTAAAGATTTAAAATAAGAAAAATAGTTGAAAATAACTTAATTATAAAATTAAAATAAAATAACTTGATTTTAATTTCTCTATTACTAATCTTCTATGAAGTATATAATATATAGAGAAAATCTAAATTAATCTTAATAGAAGTAGGAGATAATCTTTAATTTAATTCTAAATAAATAAGTAATATAACTATTAAAATTAAAATTAAAATAGACTATGAAAGCTATACCTGACCCCTAAGGAGGGTCATAACATTACCTTTACTTCTCATATGACCCTAAGAAGGGTCATAACATTACCTTTACTTCTCGTAAGTCTACATCTCGTAATCAACTATCAAATCTCACTACAACAAAATGTAGTATTAGCGACGCAAAACTAAGCGTCGCTAAAAATAACTATTTGAAACGTATGAAAAAGCGTCTTGAAAAAATGAATATTAGTGACACATATTTGTATGTGTCGCTAATAGTCATATATTAGCGACGCTTAGTTTAAAGCATTGCTAATATTAATCATATTAGTGACACTTTATTACAAGCATCACTAATAGTTCATCTATTTGCGACACTTTAAACAACCGTCTCTAAAAGATATATATTGTAAATAACAAAAGAAAAAAATATAACTATTAGCGACACTTCTCTTAAGTGTCGCTAATAGTGCTACCATTAGCGACGTTTACAAAAGCGTCACTAATAGTTATGAATTAAAAATAAAAAAATAAAAATTTTAAATTATTAGCGACCCTTTTAAATAAGCATCACAAATACCATTTCTAATAGCGATGCTTAATCAATAGTGTTGCTAATAGCTTTGTTAATTAATTTTATTTATAAATAAATATTAAAAAAATATAATAAACTTTTTAAATATAATATATTTTATTCAATATTTACTATTTGTATATACAATAAATAAATATTAAAATTTCAATAAAAAATAGTGTTAATAATATATTAAACATTCACTATTTATATATAATATATTTTATTTTTTAAAATTTATTATTAATTTTAAAATATAATTTATAATAAAAGAAAAAGTGCATGGAAAGAGAGAGTGCAGAGAGGAGAGAGAGGGAGGAGAGAGAGGAGAGAGAGGGGGAGAGAGAGAGGGTGGAGGGGGAGGAGAGAGAGAGGGTAGAGAGGAGGAAATTTTTGCTATTTTATTTTTATATTTTGTATTTAAAAATAAAAAATGTATTAGCGACGTAAGGGCAAATATGTTGCTAATACCCTTGATATTTGCGACGGATATCCTCATGTGATGCTAATACATTTTTATTTATTTTTTAATTAATTTTTAAATAGAAAATATAAAATAGAGAGAGGGGGAGAGAGAGAGGAGAGAGATAGAGAGGGGAGAGGGAGAGAGAGAGGGAGATGAGAGAGGAGAGGAGAGAGGAGAGGAGAGAGAGAGGGAGGAGAGAGAGAGGAGAGAGAGAAGGAGGGGAGAGAGAGGGTGGAGGGGGGAGGAGAGAGAGAGGGTAGAGAGGAGGAAATTTTTGCTATTTTATTTTTATATTTTGTATTTAAAAATAAAAAATGTATTAGCGACGTAAGGGCAAATACGTTGCTAATACCCTTGATATTTGCGACGGATATCCTCATGTGATGCTAATACATTTTTATTTATTTTTTAATTAATTTTTAAATAGAAAATATAAAATAGAGAGAGGGGAGAGAGAGAGGAGAGAGATAGAGAGGGGAGAGGGAGAGAGAGAGGGAGATGAGAGAGGAGAGGAGAGAGAGAGGGAGGAGAGAGAGGAGGAGGGAGGAGAAGAGAGGAGAGAGAGGAGAGGGAGGGGAGAGAGAGAGGGAGGAGAGAGAGGAGGAGGGAGGAGAAGAGAGGAGAGAGAGGAGAGGGAGGGGAGAGAGAGAGGGAGGAGAGAGAGAAGAGGATGGAGGGAGGGAGGAAGAGAGAGAGGAGAGAGAGAGGGTAGAGAGAGAAAATTTTTGTTATTTATTTATTTTATATATTTTATTTAAAAATTAATTAAAAAATAAAAATATATTATCGATGTATAGGCATATATGTCGCTAATACCTTTGAGCATTAGCGACGTATAGGAATATACGTCGCTAATACCCTCAGTATTGGCAACGGATAAGGATATCCTTATGCATCGCTAATATATTTTTATTTATTTTTTAAATAAAAAATATAAAATAGAGAGAGGTGAGAGAGGGAGGAGAGAGATAGGAGAGAGGGAGAGAGAGAGGGAGGAGAGAGAGGGGGAGAGAGAGAGGGAGGAGAGAGAGAGAGGGGAGAGAGAGGGAGGAGAGAGGGGAGAGGAGAGAGAGAAGAGGGTGGAAAGAGGGAGGGAGGAGAGAGAGATGTTAGCACGAGGAAAATTTTGTTATTTTATTTGTTTTATATTTTTTATTTAAAAATTAATTAAAAAATAAAAAATAAAAATGTATTAACGACATATAGGCATATACATTGTTAATACTTATATTAACGATGTATATGCTTATACGTCACTAATACCTTTGAGTATTAGTGACTTAGAGGCAAATACGTTGCTAATACCCTTAGTATTAGCGACAGATATCCCTATGCGTTGCTAATATATTTTTATTTATTTTTAAATAATTTTTAAATAAAACAGATAAAATAGAGAGAGGGAGGAGAGAGATAGGAGAGAGATAGAGAGGAGAGAGGGAGAGAGAGAGAGGGAGGAGAGAGAGGGAGGAGAGAGAGAGGAGAGAGAAGAGGTAGGAGAGAGAGAGGGAGGAGAGAGGGAGAGAGGAAAATTTTGTTATTTTATTTGTTTCATATTTTTAATTTAAAAATTAATTAAAAAATAAAAATGTATCAGCAACATATAGACATATATGTTGCTAATACTTTATAGTATTAGTGATGTATATGCCTATACGTCGCTAATACGTTTGAGTATTAGCAACGTATATGCCTATATGTCGCTAATACCTTTGCATATATGTCACTAATATATTTTTATTTATTTTTTAATTAATTTTTTAATAAAAAATATAAAATAGAGAAAGGGGGAGAGAGGGGGAGAGAGAGAGGGAGGGAGGAGAGAGGGAGAGAGAGAGAGGGAGGAGAGAGGGAGAGAGTGATGGTAGAGAGAGAGGGGAGAGAGAGTGAGAGGAGGGAGGAGAGAGAGAGGGAGGAGAGAGGGAGAGGGTGGAGAGAGGAGAGGGAGAGAGGGTAGAGAGAGGAGAGTGAGAAACTAAGGAATAAGAGAGAATGAATAGAGGGAAGGGAGAAGAGAAATGGATTAAAATAATAGTAATTGCAACACATGTTTAAGTGTGTTGCAAAGAGGAACTATTTGCGATGCTTCATAAAACGTCACCAAAATAAATACTTACGACACGGTTAAGAAAGCGTCATAAAATTTGATATTTTTGCGACGCTTAAGTGAAGCGTAGCAAATGATCATTTTTTGCGACGCTCCATATGCGTTGTTAGAAAAAATACGTTACAAAATATGCCCGTGCAGGCTAAAATTTTGCCCACGCAGGCTCTGTTTCGATCGCATGGGCAAAATTGCCCGTGCGGGCAGTATATATTCGCCTGCGCTGACAATATTTTTGCGTGCGCAGTCTTCTCTCCCCTGATCACCTCCCTTGCATCAAGTTCGCCCCGCCATCCTTTTGACCGCCACCCCCCGCCAGCCTTTCAACAGCTGCCCCCCACCTTACCCACTATCCGTGCGCCCCCAGCCATCGCCCGCCTCCCATGCGCCCCCTTCCCCTGCCACAGCTTTGCGCCCCCCTTCCCCCCACTGCTCCCACCGCCCCCCCGTCTCCCCGAATCATGTCTGCCCCATGCCGGAGAGTATCCAGTCCACCCTTTGACCCAAATCCTTTCCGTCATCGCCGGCCAGGACCCAGTCCGCCCGTTGCTGCCCCAGATCCATTACGCCTCCGGGGGCCCCGGATTCATTTCGCCCCCACCGCCACCAATCCAATCTGCCCCCGCTGGCCTTCGGCAGCCGCCCCCGTCCTTACCGGCCGCCCGTGCGCCCCTAGCCATCCCTCGCCTCCCGTGTGCCCCCACCCTTCCCCTGCCGCCCTTTTGCGCCTCCTGACCCCTCACTGCGCCGGCCGCCCCCCGCCACTCCGGATCCTATTCGTCCCCCGCCGGAGAGTATCCAATCCGGTGCTGCCCCTCTCTTCCCCTCCCCTCCCCACCCCCACCCATCCCTCTCCCTCCCTCATGGTGCCGACAAGGAGGTGAAGACCTGCCCTCCTCCCTACTCCCTTTCCAACCCAAAATCCTGTCGTGGGATTTCATTTTTATTTTATATTAGCGACACTTTTGTAAGTGTCGCTAATTATTTTTATTTTCTAGCAATGCTTTATCAACATCACTAATAGGTTTTATTAATATTTTTATTAGCGACGCTTGCTAAAAGCATTGCTAATGATTATTTTTTTATTATAAAAGCTTATATAATATGTTTTAATATTTTTATTTTTAGCGACGCTTATATAAGTGTAATTAATAAGGCATTTTTATATAGTTTTTAAAAAATTTTAGGTAATAGTGATGATTTATTAAGTGTCACTAATAATTACTTAGTAAGGACGCATAAATTTAAGCATTGCTAATAATAAACTATTAGTGACGCTTAATAATACGTCACGAAAAAGAAAATAATTAGTGATGCAAAAGTAAACGTCGCTAATAAAAAATTATTAGCGACACTTTTTTTAAGTGTCGTTATTTAATAATAGCGACTCCATTTTTTGCGACGCATTTAGCAACGTATTATATGCATCGCTAAAGGCATTAACGATGCTTAGAGAATTATTAGCGATACTTAAAAGCGTAGCTAATAGCCTTTTTTTGTTATAGTGTCTATAAGAAAACGAGAGAGAAAAAGAAAAAAGATATTAATGTAAAAAACATATAATACAAAACCTGATACATGAGGTGAGCAGTACTCTAGGGCTTTTCTCTGACAACCGTTGCACCAATAGCCTATATCTTCGCAATGATCTCTTCTGCTTCCTCCATGGATATGCCTTTTTGATCACGGCTGGCTTTTTCCCCACCAAATCCTTGGCTTCCTTCAAACCCAAATCTTCGAGGCGGCATCATACTTCTCCAGCTTCAGGTGGACAACCGTCTTCTCCGGATTCTTGTCCTCCTTGCCTGCCCCGCGGCCTGCCACCTTCATCGCCACTCCAGCGGCTCCTGCTTTCATAAGTACCATAACTGACGCCTCCTTCATGCTCTGCTACCTCATTGTTGGATGGCTCAGCAGATTGTAATCAGCCGGGATCCTCTGCGGGTCAATCCTCTCCGGTATTATGATAATAGAAGCCGAGACCGAGAGCTGGATATTAAAATTTCACGGAGAGGGGGACCACTGAGCAAAGTTGTATTAAAGGGCTCCATAATTCGGAGGATTTGGCTCGGATTTTTCTAGCTGGACAGTTTTCCTGACAAAGACAGGCGACCAACAACGGGACGACGGACATATAGTAATATAACATGTTAGACCAAGTCCTGTCTTTATATAGCTACTAGATCCCCATTTTTTTACCTTTTATCATTATGCGGCAGCAATGTACCATAACATAGTACATTGCCAATGATCTCTCTTTTTAATTTTTTTATTAAGGGTCCTTATTAATATTAGAAATAAGGATAATTGTTTGTCGATATCCATAGACACCTATTAAGGGCAAACAAAATTAGTTCCCACTGCATGCATAAAAAAATGCCTGCCCTATATAAATAAGGATGTAGACACAGACGGACACCTGAATAATATGGATGTCCATGAACATCTCAATCTTTCACACACCAAAGACAAAGCCTCATAGCCTCTGATTGTAGGAGCAAGGCAATTGATGCAGGGTTTCAAGCAATGCCATCATCCCAAACGAGTTGTAAGGGACGATGTCCTTGCCAATGAGGAGGCCCATATAGACCTCAGGTGAAGGGAATCGGCAACCAATCAGGTCACAACCACCAGGCTGTTCCCACCCATGATCTGTGAGGCAGTACAATGCCAACAATTTTTGAAAATTGTGCTCAGTATTTTATTTTACCTTTTTCAGTGTTTTGGATTGAAGAGAAAAACCATGAATTCATATAAAATGTGGCCAATACAATGTTAATTAAAGCATAAAAAATGATATTGCAAGAAATGAAGAAGTCATCATGTATAAATAATATCAATTTACTGTGTAATAATACAAAATGATATTTCAAGAAATGATAATGTTGGTTCTCCGGCCGCTCAGTTGGCTGATGCTGGCTTGACACCATCTCATATAGCTGCAACTGTAATTAACATCTTGGTACAAACCAGAGAAGCACATGAAATTATGTCGTAAAAGTGCAAAGACTCAGCAATTGTGGACAGTTGTGATTAGTTACATTATTGAAGCTGCAACAAATATAAATGACCATTCAAAAAATCCTCATAATATTAATAAAAAATGTCACATGTGCGTGTACAGAAACACTGTAGCCCACTGTTGCCAGTGCGCTGAATGCGAAGAAGCATCAATAACTGTAGTCAGATTTGGCGACTGGGTTCTAATGGTTACCCAGCCAGATTTGGAGAAGATCATTTGCGACGGCTTATTGTAACCATCACAAATAAGGGATAATAGCAATGGCTAAGGTATTAAGTCATCGCTGTTTACCAATTTTTTTTGTATTGCGAAAAAAATGCAACGGGAGTGGAAGTTGGTGTTGGCCTAAGCAATGCATTGAATGAGGCTCGGGTAAGATTTTAAATGGTAACCCAAACTCGTTCCTACCCAAATATGTTAAACGCAAATCTGATCGTACCTATTTAGAATAATTTTAGAAAAACATATTTAAAAATTAAAAAATGCATAATTTAAAATAATTATTTAGCCTTATCCTTTACCCAACAAAAAAATTATAACTTATTATAAAAAAGAAAAAAAGTATTATTTAGTCTTAGTTGGATATTTAACTCGAAATTAAAAAAACCTAAACCCGAGTCATTAATACCAGGTTGGCTTTCTTATATACCGACCTAAATGATATCCCTATGCCTAAGTTGAAAACCAAGCGGTGCATTCCTCGTCAAGATAGATCGAGAGGCAGGTACTGTCCTTGAAGCTCACTCCCTCGTATCATAAAGGCTCTATCAAAATTTAAACAAAGCCAAACGTTGTTCCAGTCCAATTAGCATCACTCCTTATATTATAAGCATCTGATAATACAAAATTTGACTTGCTTCCTGTCTTCGTTTTGATTGACACCTGTATTTGTCACCCACTTTATTTATATTTAAGTTTTAATCATCTTTGTTATTTTTGAAAAATTAGCAGCTCCTTATTTGGAACCTTTTATTTGTAATAATGTACACTTTCTATCTTATATTAATATTAATATTTAAAAAAGTATTAATTTTTATTAAATAGCGAAACTCACATGTAAGAGAAGGTAAAATAAATTTATGATACTCATTTTTAAATATTAAATTATTTAAATAAAATAAAATAAAATTATTAATATGAAACCATTTTTTTTAATAAATTATTAATAAGTTAAAAAAGTGTAGTCATCATAATCATAACTCCGACTTCGTGTGGCTGTGCACATTCCGATCAAGTTGTGTTTGCCCATGACACGACGGAAGGAGTCAGCTGATTTTGTTTTACTATTCGGCATAACTTCGTGCATATCAAGGACCAAGGTGTGGCGATGCCCATTAATTTTGAGCTGTAATCGCACACAAAATTTAATGCGCTAATAAGTGTGACCGTTAATTTCGGGAGATAAACGGACCCGCTGATCACGACTGATTAATTTCGGTGAGGATGTGTCGTTGGTGATGTTCCTTGGGTTGGGAAATCATTAATAAGGGTGACATAGACTAGTCATGACCTCTCGGTAAAGAGTAGAAGAAATGATTGGGACCTTAGTATGTGTATTAGTTTCCAATACTTCTCTCCTCAGCCAAGCACAAATAATATGTGGGAGCCCAGCCACGTTAATGTGTATTAGTTTATATCGTAAATCTTAAATATTAAAAATTTATACATATTATTTACGCTGGGCTTATAATTAGAAAAAAAATATAAAAAACTCCAAAACATTGTACTAATTAACATCAAATACGTAAGTTGATTCCAACTGTGTAGTAACGCTAAGACGACGCGCGCCCATAAATGTTTTTCCTATTTCTGATGGAGTCGTCTCTCTGACGGATGCCGGCATGCTCGACCTCGATTGTGCCAAAACGGCTTGCGTTGATTTTCTGCGTTCAATCAACCATCCTAATCCCTCGATTAGCTCCACTAATCCTGTCAACATGAACTTTCGGCAGGCATGGATTCTGAAGAGTTTATGAAGCATCCAACGGGAAGAAGGATGCTACGAATAATCGACCCACCGCCGAGTCCTACACCTGGAGCTTACGGTCCTCGCGAATGAGCAACTTACCGCCGAATGCCCTACCAGGAGCTTACGCACAATGTGCACCCTACAAAATTTTAGATTACAAACACACCTGATTTTGTTTTCTGGACTCTGAAATGTTTTGTACTGTCAAATACTCTTCCTCAAACTTCTAAAATATATTTACCCCAAAAATGATTTACATTGGGAGTAACTTTTTTTTCATTTGATATTTTTGGTATTTCATTACTGTTGTTGCTACTCTTAACGAGGAATTGCCAATGGGGGAAGAGCCATACCAGGAAAGGAGGAGTAGACGAGAGAGGAGGCACTGAATCAGGGAAAAACATTAGGTACCGATAGGGTACTACTGTAGCATGCCTATCACTAATAAGGATTTAAGATATTACCATATTTTTTATTAAGTAGGCTATTTTTAAGAAGTTAACCAAAAAACATGTAAAAAGTTAATTTTATGAATCAGATAAGAAACAACGTAGAACAAGTGAGAGGGGGCCTTTTTGCGTAAGGGAGAACAGATGTGGGAGCCTTTTTCATGCAAGTGTAATAGCTGCTACTGATAAGTATGAAATCTATATCTATTTTATATGCCTTTTTACCTTATTTGCTAGTATAGATTAAGTTAATTTAGAGTTAGTTATGGTTTATTTAGATTAAGATAGATATTAGTATTTTAGTTTAATTATTAATGATTTTGTAGTTATTAGTAGTTTAGATGTGTATTTAAATCAAAGTTGAAATTTTAATTATATTCTACATGTCTAAAATATGGTATTTTATGTTTTGTAGGTAAAGTGCGCTTATCGAAGTACTTGGACAATGTTTTGAATAGTTCCAAATAGTCTTCACATGCTTTAAAGTGATTTGGACAACTTTTCGGAGTTATAAACAAGTTAGAAATTAATATGGACACGAAGGAAAGCTTAATGAACAGAATAGGAACTGTCCAGGAAAACAGAAACACTGTAGCCGATCGATCGGGGTCACTTACCGATCGATCGGGATAACGTAAATTCAGATGAAAATACAGTGTAGCCGATCGATCGGGAATGCAGGGCGATCGATCGACATAACGTGCAGTTTCCTTGTTTGACCCAAATTCCAATCCTTTTCATATTGGACTTCTTCCTATGGATCTTCTGCCTATAAAAAGACATATTTGGCTTAAAATTGGGGGATTCCAGTAGATTTTATGAGGAGAAAAAGGAAGAAGAAGATGGAAGAGAATTCAAAGCTTCTAATAGAGATTCAAGTGCTTTCTTCTACCATGGAAGGCTAAATTTTTCTTTTACTTAGGAGTTGATGAAGCTATAGATAAGTTTCAGTTTCTTTTCTTTTTAATTTAGATCTCAATTGTGAATGATGACAATTGTATGATATAGATTTTCTTTTTAATGGAAGAGCTTTTCATGTTTATTTAAATCTATGTTGATTTATTGTCTTGTAGATGATAGATTGATATGGTTTTGATATTTGCATCGATTCTAATTTCTGTGATTTAGATGAGATGGTCATACAATAGTTTTAATGTTCAGATAATTAATGACTTGGATGAGTTATACTAAGATTAGATGGGTCATGCCTATAGCTAGTTTAGTGTAGATGATCCGTACTATTGTCGAAGATAGTTCATGCCATGGAAGTTAATTAATGATTCTTTTTAAAGTAATTCTAGCTTGTAGCTGAGAATACTTGTTCATGTTCACACTAGATTTAGATTAAGAGTTAAGGAATTGTTATGGTTCTATAGTGGATTCAATTTTCTAAGTAATTTCCATCAAATTAATCTCTTATTTTAAACTAGTTGATTCCTTTCTTTTGCTTAATTTAAGTTTAAGTTTATTTTAGTTTTTAATCAGCAAATTCCTTTTTAGATTTAGTGATAATTCATCCGTCCCTAAGGTTCGACAACCCTTAAATACTTATCCTAGTACAATTACCTTGTACATTTGCAAAGGGTTTAATTATAAACGATCAAGTTTTTGGCGCCGTTGCCGGGGACGGTGTTGACTTGTTATTAAATTAGAATTAGGATAATTCTAGCTACTTTAGATTCAGTTTGCTTTAGTTTTTAGGTTAATTTTTAGTTTCTTACCTTTTGTTAATTTGATTTTGTAGGCTGAGTTGAAGATCGTGCTCTCTACACTTGTGGCCACAAGTGGACATCGACAAGCATAGTGCTTCTCTTCGGTTTGCAAGCTCTTTTTCTCTCTTAATTTTTAGTTCTTTTCTTAGTTAGTTTTTACTTATTCTTCCCATTTTTACACTTAAAATTGTGTGGTGTGTTTGTGGTGTATGCGTGGTCGTCGCTCCTTACTCCCCCGATTAGTACCATTTGACCCTGAGCCTGAGCGGACGTCTAGGAGAGCTGAGTTGCCCTCGACCTACATCCCTACACCCCCAAACTCTCCCACCAATTCCTCCACCCACACTACTTCTAGCCCCATAATGGCTAAACATCAGTTAGTAGATGCACCACTTAAAGCTCTAAGGGAGTATTACACTCCCAATGAGTACACCTCTCCTTCATGCATTAGGTTGCCAGCGGTCGCTGCCCAAAATTATGAGATTAAGCCCAATGTCATTCAAATGCTTCCATCCTTTTATGGGCTTAATAATGAAAACCCGTATAGGCACCTAGATGACTTCTTAGAACTATGCACAACTTTTAAGCTCTCAAATTTAACCGATGAGGCTGTTAAACTTCGCCTTTTCCCTTTCACATTGAAAAATAAGGCTAAGGAATGACTTCACTCATTAGAGCCAAACACTATCACAACATGGGCCCAAATGCAACAAGAGTTCCTTAAAAAATATTTCCCCATAGGTAAGACCAACCAAATGAGAAAGGCCATAACCACTTTTGCCCAACTTCCCACTGAACAGTTCCATGAGAGTTGGGATAGACTTAAGGACCTTCTTAGGAGGTGTCCTCATCATGCTGTCCCTAAGTGGCAATTAGTGCAACGTTTTTATGAGGGTCTTACTGAACAAAACCGTCATCTTGTTGATGCAAGTTGTGGGAGTACCTTCTTGTTAAAAAATGAAAATGAGGCATAGAAACTTTTTGAGGACTTGAGTGAAAATTCTCTTCAACATGCTGCGTTGAATAGAAATGAGAGTGGATTATCTACCTTAAACAATGCCCCCTCTAGGGGTGGCTTGTATGAAGTCAAAAACCCATTAGACCTCTCCTCCAAAGTTGATACTTTGAGTAGGAAACTTGACCTCCTTATGACTTCAACCCATCAGCCCACTCCCTTCACTCAAGATGCATGCACAATATGCCTTAGCCCAGCCCATACTATCATTGAGTGCCCCTTTGCCTCTCAATTTCCTGAGCTTATGCAAGACCATGTGAATGCCACCCAATCCTTCCCTAGGGCTGAGAACAATCCATTTTCAAATACATATAACCCTGGGTGGAGGAATCATCCTAACTTTTCTTGGCGGACACAAAACCAAGGGGTTATGGGTAACCAACCCCCTAGGCCCCCATTCCAAGTCCCACCAGCCCATATCCACCAACCTCAAGTGCAACCTCCGTATGTCCAACCCAATAGGAGTCCAAGTTTTGAAGAAAAGGTCTTGAGTGCCCTGCAAGGCATTCAATCTCAATCCCAACTCCTCCACTCTCACACACAATCTATAGCAAAGTTAGAAGCCCAAATTGGACAACTAGCCAATGCTATCAATAAGAGAGAGACAGGAACATTGCCGAGTCAGCCCCAACAAAACCCTAAAGGTCAATGTGGAGTAGAGATAGTCAATTCCTCTAATGAACAAGTTCAATCCATAACTACCCTTAGGAGTGGTCGACACATTGATAATCAGGTTGGAGAGGAGTCCTTGGGTACCACAAATGAAGGGTTAGACAATTCAGCCCCTAATGAGCCTTATCAGTTAGAGAGTGAACCAAATTCAAAGGAGTCAGTCTCTCCTTCCCCTTCCTCAGAGCCACAGTCTAAGACCACTTCCGATGGATCTTATATCCCTAGGGCACCCTTTCCTCAATGTCTTGACCTGGCCCCACCATTTAGAAAAAGCACAGCTAAGATGGATGATATTCTTGAGACTTTTAAACAAGTCAAAATTAATCTCCCCCTCTTAGATGCCATTAAGCAAGTCCCTGCTTATGCTAAGTTCCTCAAAGACCTATGCACTCAAAAGCGTAAATCTAAGACTCATGTGTCTAAGAAGGTCTTTCTCACCGAGCAAGTTAGCTCTCTTTTGAAGTTTGACACCCCACCTAAGTATAAGGACCCTAGAGTACCCACTATTTCTTGTATCATAGGTGATCACTCCATCCATAGAGCCCTCCTTAACCTTGGTGCGAGTGTCAATCTACTCCCTTACTCGGTGTATGAGCAACTAGGGTTAGGAGAATTACAGCCTACATCAGTTACCTTGCAGCTAGCCGACCGTTCTGTGCGTAAGCCTCGAGGAGTCATTGAGGATGTCTTAGTGAAAGTTGATCGGTTCTTCTTCCCTGTTGACTTTCTTGTCTTAGATATGGAACCTGTTTGCAATACCACACACCAAATCCCCGTCATTCTAGGTCGCCCCTTCCTTGCCACTGCTAATGCTTGTATCAATTGTCGAACGGGAGTGATGGGGATATCATTTGGGAATATGAATGTGAGACTTAATGTGTTCCATGCATCTAATCAGCCACCTATTGAGTGTGACTTTGAGTGTTTAATGGTTGACCATTTAGATGACCTAGTCAATGAAGCCCTCCCCCTTACCCTAATAGAGATGCTCTTGAAATGACTTTACTATACCCAGGGTTAGAGGAGTCCACTCTTGACTCATCTTTGGAGGAGGTCCATAGCCAACTAGCGGCTGCTAGTGTTCTTGAGTCTTCCTCTTGGAAGCTCCAGGTAGAGCCCTTACCTATATCAGCCTCCACACCTCTTAAGCCCTCCATAGAGTCACCACCTAAGCTTGAATTGAAAAACTTACCCAGCTCTCTCAAGTATGCTTTCTTGGGACCCAAGGACACTCTCCCAGTCATTATTTCCTCTAGTTTGACTAGTGACCAAGAGAGTAGATTGCTTACCGTCCTTCTCACACATAGGAGAGCCATAGGATGGACGGTAGCTGACCTTAGGGGGATTGACCCATCCATTTGTATGCACAGGATCCACTTAGAGGACACGGTCAAACCCTCGAGAGAAGGACAACGGAGGTTGAACCCAAACATGCGGGAGGTAGTCATGAAGGAGGTGGTTAAGCTTTTAGATGCAGGTATCATATACCCTATCTCTGATAGTGAGTGGGTGAGTCCTACCCAGGTTGTTCCCAAGAAGTATGGATTCACTGTTAAGTCCAATTCATCAGGAGAGTTAGTCCCTACTAGGGAAACCACAGGGTGGCGAGTGTGTATAGACTATCGAAAGTTGAATCCATGACCCGAAAGGACCATTTTCCCTTGCCATTCATTGACCAGATCTTAGAAAAACTAGCAGGTCAGGACTTCTATTGCTTTCTAGATGGCTACTCAGGATATAATCAGGTACTTGTGTTTCCGGGGGATCAGGAGAAGACCACCTTCACTTGTCCGTTTGGTACATTTGCTTATAGACGTATGCCATTTGGTTTGTGTAATGCTCCTGCTACATTTCAGCGTTGTATGATGTCCATATTTTCTGATATGATTGATAAATTTTTGGAAGTTTTTATGGATGATTTTTTTGTTTTTGGTGCTTCATTTGATGAGTGTCTCCATAATTTATCTCTTGTGCTTAAACGTTGTGAGGAGACTAATTTGGTTTTGAGTTGGGAAAAAAGTCATTTTATGGTTCAAGAGGGCATTGTTTTAGGTCATGTTGTTTCCAAACGTGGTATTGAAGTAGACAAGGCCAAAGTTGACCTAATAGCTAACTTGCCTCCACCCACTACGGTCAGACAAGTTCGTTCTTTTCTTGGCCATGCCGGTTTCTATAGGCGATTCATCAAGGACTTTAGTAAGATTTCCCGTCCCTTGTGTCATTTGTTGGCTCAGGATGTTCCTTTTGAGTTTGATGATGCCTGTACGAAAGCTTTTACCAAGCTTCGTACACTCCTCTCTACCACCCCTATCATTCAGCCCCCTGATTACTCCCTACCCTTTGAGATTATGTGTGATGCCTCTGACTATGCTGTTGGCGCAGTCCTTGGCCAAAGAGTGAACAAAGTCCCCCATGTCATTTATTACGCTAGTAAGACCCTTTCTGATGCCCAATTGAACTATACCACTACAGAAAAGGAATTGCTAGTTGTTGTCTATGCCCTTGATAAATTTTGATCGTACCTTTTAGGGTAAAAAATCATAATCTTTTCTGATCATGCAGCCTTACGCTACCTTCTTTCTAAGAAGGATACCAAGCCTAGGCTCATCCGATGGATTTTGCTCCTTCAAGAGTTCAATTATGAGATTAAAGACAAAAAGGGTGTTGAGAATGTTGTGGCTGATCATTTGTCTAGGATCTTACTTGAGGAACCTTCCAACCCTGAACCCCTTGATGATTCTTTCCCCGATGAGCAACTATTTGTTGTCTCTACCAATTCACCCCCTGGTTTGCCCATATTGTTAATTATCTTGCTGTGGGTCGCATTCCCTCTAATTGGACTAAACAGGACAAAGATTTATTCTTTTCTCATATTAAGCACTATTATTGGGATGACCCCGATCTTTTTAAGTTTTGTTCTGACCAGATTATTCGCCGATGTGTGCCTGATAGTGAATTCCATAGTATTCTAAAATTTTGTCATTCTTATGCTTGTGGAGGTCATTTTGGGGGAAAGAAAACTGCTGCTAAGGTTCTTCAAAGTGGATTCTACTGGCCCACCTTGTTTAGAGATGCTCATGAGTTTTGTAAGTCTTGTGATAGATGTCAGCAACTAGGGGCCCTTTCTCGGAGAGACATGATGCCTCTCCAACCCATCCTCATTGTTGAGATTTTTGATGTTTGGGGAATAGATTTTATGGGACCATTTCCACCCTCCTTTGGCTACACTTATATTTTGGTCGTTGTTGATTATGTTTCCAAATGGATTGAAGCCATAGCGACGAAAACCAATGACCATAAGGTTGTGGTGGCATTTCTCAAGGAACATATTTTTTGTCGATTTGGTACACCTAGGGCAATCATTAGTGATGGGGGTAGCAACTTTTGTAACCGTTCCTTTGAAGCTCTTCTTCGAAGATATTCCGTCACACATAAAACCCTATCATCCTCAGACTAGTGGTCAAGTAGAGGTGTCTAATCGTGAGATTAAGAAAATCCTTGAGAAAACAGTGCACCCTGATCGAAAAGATTGGTCCATGCGTCTTAATGATGCCTTATGGGCATATCGGACCGCTTATAAAGCCCCCATTGGCATGTCCCCTTACCGTCTTGTTTACGGTAAGGCGTGTCACTTACCCGTTGAGTTGGAACACCATGCTTTTTGGGCCATTAAATCATTTAATTTCGACATGGACAAAGCTGGTTCCCACTGCAAACTCCAACTTAATGAATTGGAAGAGATGTGTCATGAAGCTTATGAGAGTGCCAAATTATATAAACAAAGGACTAAGACTCTACATGACCGTTTAATCCATCGAAAGTCCTTTGCACCTAACCAGAAAGTTTGGCTCTTTAATTCTAAATTACGTCTCTTCCCAGGTAAGCTTATATCTCGTTGGGGTGGCCCCTATGTTGTTACTCAAGTTTTCCCTCATTGAGCAATTGAAATCTCTGACCCACAAGATAATCGGGTTTGTAAAGTTAATGGTCAGAGACTTAAGCCTGTCATCGAGAGAGATATTGAGAGGGGTGACATTGACTCTATTGATTTGATTGATCTATTAATACATTAAGGGAGTGCACACTGTCAGGCTGAAGACACTAAACTTAGCGCTTCTAGGGAGGCAACCCTTGTTTTATTCGATGTGTTTTTTATGTGTATTTTCTTTCTTTTTCTTTTAGTTTTAATTAACTTTCTTTTATTTAATCCATTTAGTGATTTTTTTTATTTATTTAGTAGTTTAGTTAATTAACTGGATTTTTTTCAAAAAAAAAAAAAATTTTGTTTGCCCGTTCGATCGGGACTGTTCCCGATCGATCGCCCGATCGATCGGTAAGTATCCCGTTCGAATGGTCGTGTCGTCACTTACAACGCGCGCGCCGGCCAGTGCGTTCCGCCGTCGTTTTTTCCTCCGCCGTGCCGTTGTTTTCCTCCGCCGTCTTCCGTCCCCTATCCGGCGAGATTTTGTCCGACAATCATCCCTCCTCTCCGATTTTTCGTGTAGAATCCATTTCCGGAGTCAATTTGAGCTGAATCGGCCTCTATTTCACGTTGTCCCTCTGTTTCACCGGTAAGCCCCAAAATCAATTTTTGTATTTTTCTTTCAATTTTTGACTAAATCGGGTGCAATTTTTTGTGAAAATTTGTTAGAAATGTCTTTTACACTTTAGATTGATCGTTTGGTATAATTTGATTGACTGATTAAGGCATTATGTTCGGTAGATTTCGGATTTTTCAGTCCGCACTGTTTTTGTCGAAAATTTCAATTTTTGAGGCTTTAATGGATCCGTTTATATGTACTTGCTTTACGAAAGATGCTCAATTTTCACTTGTACATATTATACTTTAATTTGGTACATTTCTGCTCAATTTTTTTTCTAGGGGTATTTTCGTAATTTGATATTATTGTGTGTGTACAAAAATCTTTCTGCTTTCTAGTCGCTTCCATATCCCTTTTAGCACTTGTTTTTGAGCTTTTTGCAGATCTATGGCGCACGGTTCTCGTCCTAAAGCTCCGAAGAAGAGGAAGGGCGCCTCTTCTACTTCGCGTGCTTCATCGTCTACTACCGCCGCTGCCGATCTACATCTTCGGCCTATTGTTTACAAGCGACAGGTGGAGTTTGTCCCCACCATTACTGCTGCCCAGTCATGGCTTATGGAGCGAGAGGATTGGTACTCATTTTTCTCACAGATTGTAGCCCCTGACACTCGCGTGCATCATGAGCAGGTCCGATCTTTTTATGCATCCGCCGTTCTTAATGAGATGGGATATATTGTCAGTACCATTGGCGATATTACGATCACTGTCACACCAGATCTTATAGTTGTAGTGATGGGTCTTGCGCTCTCCAGCTTCACTTATCCCTCTTTTGCTGATTTTGCTTTTCCTGATGAGTATACTATCACGGGGACTCTTATGGGACAGGAGCGAGGCCCATCTCTCACATATGGATTGCCAGCTTCTCTCATGACGCGGGACTATCGTTTTGCACATCTGATATTGGAGTATGACATATGGTTCCATCGTCATGAGAAGGTTGACTTCACCTTAGCTCGCCTTCTTTATATTCTGGGTCGTGCGGAGCGGATTCACATCGACTTGCCCTCCTTTGTCTTCGCACGGATGGCAGATATAGTTTCTGGACCAGTGGATGCTCGATTAGCTTTTCCTTTTCTTTTGGAGTAGATTTTTGTTCACTTTCATTTGGATTTTCCTTCATATGCACCCACGAGCCGAGGTTTAGGGGTCATTTCCCAAGCGACCCTAAACCGGATGATTACACATCGTCCGCCTTGACCAGCATTCGACGAGGTGAATGAGGAGGAGCCAGCCACAGAGGGTGTACCAGAGGTTGCAGCTGAGCAGCACATTCCCGCACACGCTAACGACTCTTTCCTTGAGATGGAGCATCGCCTTCGCGGACATATTGATTCTTCTCTGGCACAGTTTCAGACGAGGCTTACTGCCCATATAGATGCTCAGATGGCTACTCAGATGACTGAGATGAGGGGACTTATACAGGGACTGACTGATTTGATTCGTAGCCAATCAGCTCCGGCAGATGCAGATGATAGTGACTAGAGTTCTACTGATGCCTATGATTCTGATGATGCTGATATTTAGCTGTGCAGGGGCTACTTTTATCTTTTCTTTTCTTTATTTTATTTTATTTTATTTTATTTTTTTATTTTAATTGTTATCTCTTTTCTGGTAGATTGGTATTTTAGGTTTGGGAAATTGCTCTTTACCTGTATGTTTCTCATGTTTTCTCCAATCCTATGTACTTCATTTTCAGATTAGTGGAATAGTTTTAAGTGGTTTTTATCGCTTATTTTCTTTTAAAAGTATATGTCTATTTTTAAAGAGATCAATTTCATGAAGAAAGTTCAAGTAATTAATTAAGTGATGAAAATGATTAAGTGAGTAATTTCTATTTTATTTTCATTATCTTGGATAATTGTGCTTATATTTTTAAATCACATTTCACACACTTGAAACTTGTAGGAATATAATTTTATGATTTATTACTTGTAATCTTAGTGGGATATCTTTAACTAAGCATATATTTTTGAAAACTTGGCAATTGAGTAATTTTTAATATTTTATGATAGATTTTTATGCTTAGCTTTTATTTGAAAAAAAAATGGGATAAGTGTGTATAGAAAAAAAAATAAAAAAAAAGAATGAAAAAAAAAAGTTGAAAAAAAAATAGATTGAATGAAAAAAATTGATGATGAAAAAAAAAAAGATTTGTTTCTCTTTTTACTGAGTAACCAGACCTTGTGCCTAGGCAAGTATAAGGGATTGCGTAAAAAGGTGAAAAGTTGAGATAAATTCTTTTATGACTTACTTGGTTCTGTAGCCTTTATAGTTCGAGTTATTAAGCCTGAGGGGTGTTTCAACACCTAGTGCCTTGAGCCAACTGGATTAGGGACACTGGCCTAACACTTGTTACATGGACTATTTAGAAAGCTTAATAGAACTAAGTATTGCACAAGTCATATTTTAAGGTATATTATGCTCTTATTCCCTGAATTTAATTTGAAGGCTATTACATGAGGGTTTATTATGAGGTGTTAAGGATGAAAGATTGTCATTGTTATATTTTTGAGTTAGTAAACTTTAATGAGCTTAGTTAATGGGTCACATAAGATATGCTTGTTAATAAAGAATAAAATTGTATAACTACAAAGTTTCTACACTTTATGTTTTTGAAATGTATATATGTAGTTGCACAATTATTTCTAAGATGGGGTTATAGAATGGATTATTCCTTACTTGAAAGTGATCAGATCTTAATTGTTTACTTGTTTCAAGTATTTGTGGTTGGTTCTTTTTAAAAATAGTTATGTGTTTTTAAGAGAAGATTGTTTTTCAAATTTTTATTTTCTTGTTTGTTTGTTTTATTTTTCTTAGGTTTAGATGTTTGTGGGTATCATTACTGTAAACCCTCACGAGACACAACTCGTCTAACTAGGGACACCTAGGGGTTTAAAGGCTTGTTGCATACGCTAAATGCAATCGTGATTCCTACGAAAGTGGCTTTTATTTATTTTTATTTTTTAGATTAGTTGTTTTACTTTGTTTTTGTTTTGCTTGAGGACTAGCAAAATATAGGTTTGGGGGTATTTGATAAGTATGAAATCTATATCTATTTTATATGCTTTTTTACCTTATTTGCTAGTATAGATTAAGTTAATTTAGAGTTAGTTATGGTTTATTTAGATTAAGATAGATATTAGTATTTTAGTTTAATTATTAATGATTTTGTAGTTATTAGTAGTTTAGATGTGTATTTAAATCAAAGTTGAAATTTTAATTATATTCTACATGTCTAAAATATGGTATTTTATGTTTTGTAGGTAAAGTGCACTTATCGAAGTACTTGGACAATGTTTTGAATAGTTCCAAATAGTCTTCACATGCTTTAAAGTGATTTGGACAACTTTTCGGAGTTATAAACAAGTTAGAAATTAATATGGACACGAAGGAAAGCTTAATGAACAGAATAGGAACTGTCCAGGAAAACAGAAACACTGTAGCCGATCGATCGGGGTCACTTACCGATCGATCGGGATAACGTAAATTCAGATGAAAATACAGTGTAGCCGATCGATCGGGAATGCAGGGCGATCGATCGACATAACGTGCAGTTTCCTTGTTTGACCCAAATTCCAATCCTTTTCATATTGGACTTCTTCCTATGGATCTTCTGCCTATAAAAAGACATATTTAGCTTAAAATTGGGGGATTCCAGTAGATTTTATGAGGAGAAAAAGGAAGAAGAAGATGGAAGAGAATTCAAAGCTTCTAATGGAGATTCAAGTGCTTTCTTCTACCATGGAAGGCTAAACTTTTCTTTTACTTAGGAGTTGATGAAGCTATAGATAAGTTTCAGTTTCTTTTCTTTTTAATTTAGATCTCAGTTGTGAATGATGACAATTGTATGATATAGATTTTCTTTTTAATGGAAGAGCTTTTCATGTTTATTTAAATCTATGTTAATTTATTGTCTTGTAGATGATAGATTGATATGGTTTTGATATTTGCATCGATTCTAATTTCTGTGATTTAGATGAGATGGTCATACAATAGTTTTAATGTTCAGATAATTAATGACTTGGATGAGTTATACTAAGATTAGACGGGTCATGCCTATAGCTAGTTTAGTGTAGATGATCCGTGCTATTGTCGAAGATAGTTCATGCCATGGAAGTTAATTAATGATTCTTTTTGAAGTAATTTTAGCTTGTAGCTGAGAATACTTGTTCATGTTCACACTAGATTTAGATTAAGAGTTAAGGAATTGTTATGGTTCTATAGTGGATTCAATTTTCTAAGTAATTTCCATCAAATTAATCTCTTATTTTAAACTAGTTGATTCCTTTCTTTTGCTTAATTTAAGTTTAAGTTTATTTTAGTTTTTAATCAGCAAATTCCTTTTTAGATTTAGTGATAATTCATCCGTCCCTGAGGTTCGACAACCCTTAAATACTTATCCTAATACAATTACCTTGTACACTTGCAAAGGGTTTAATTATAAACGATCAGCTGCCTACCTACCTTTTGAGTTATAGCCACTGCTGAAGCTATTGAATGCTTCTTCTTACCTAATTAGAGAGTTGTTCCACATAAATTTCTTGCCATTTTGTCCACCAAATTCATTCCTTTTCTTCCAAACCTCTTTCAATTCAAAAGTTACCTTATGTAGACAAATGTCTACACAAGTTATATAAAAATATAAAAAAATATAGTTAAATAATAAAGTTTAAATAAAATAATTTGATTCTGATTTCTCTATTACTAATCTTCTAAGAAGTACATAATATATAGAGAATATCTAAACTAATTGAAACAAAACTAGGAGATAATCTTTAATGTAATTTTAACTAAATAAAGAGTATAACTATTAGGAATTAGAATAGTAATCAAATCTTACCTAAAATAGGAATAAAATCTAATATAATGTTAAGGTCAAATCATAATTCTAATGGACTATGAAAGCTAGGGCGATGCAATTATATGTCGCTAATAATACTATAAACGTCATTAGTAGGTATTAGCAACCCATAAACTACGTTTCTATAAGCGTTGAAAAAAATTGGAGTCGCAATTGCTAATTCGCGATGAATAATAAAAGTCGACGCTAATATTCATTATTACCGACCCATTTATATTCGTCGCTAATATCTATTATTAGCCATGTTTATTTATGCATCACTATTACTTTGCTATTGGCGACAAGTACATATATGTCACTAATAACTAATATTAACGATGTATATTTATACGTCTCTAATACATATTAGTAGTGACGAATATATACCAGCCGTGAATATATCTATTAGCGACGTATATTAATTTATATATCGCTAATGATTAAAATTAGCGATGCATAGTTATACGTCGCTACAACCAAACATTGGAATCGCCTGTGAATAGTTGGTGATACTTAAATATTAGTGACGTATACATATGCATCTTTAATACATTTTTGTGACATATAATTATACTTTGTAATTAGGATATAATTGGAGACATTTATGTTTATGTTGCTAATACTCTGTTAATAGCGATGCAAATATACATCGTTATTAATAGTATATGTCGCCAATGGCTATAAAATTAATCTTAGACGAAGGTATGCGTCGCTATTTGGAAGAACTGTAGCGATATTTGTTCGTTTACATCGCTAATAGTTAAATTATAGTGACATGTAATTCATACGTCATTAAAAATATTGAAAAATATTAAATAAATGTATTTACTGATTTAATTATTTATTAAGATATAAATGCATTGCTAAAAATTTAATTTAAAATTGAAAATAAAAAATATATTAGATCAAATACACCGAAACTCCCCGCTAATGCACCTTTCACCACTTCTCCTCTTATTAGGCCTCGAACCTATGTACCGACTACGCCCACATTGTGACTGCTTATGGTATGTTGGATTTTGCTTAGTTTAATTAAAAAAATTAATTTAAAAATTACTGATTTTACTTTCATGGTAACAATATTTGATGTTACATTTAAATTAATACCAATGTTCATGTGTTGAAATTAATACAACACCACTAAAATTGTCACAAGTAATGCTTTTTGTTTGTGTAAGAATGAAATGAACAGATTTCCATGTATTTCTTCAATCTAAGCTTATGTCCCTCTATCTACAAGAATCAGAACTGGCAATACATTTCCTTAACCCCTGTCAACTGCATCTTGATTATATATACATTTCCTTAACCTATAAGTTGTGGTATGAAAGAACACCTTAGTGAAAACATACAAGTTGTGGTATGAAAGAACACCATAACTAACATCATGGAGAAGCCTTGGAACACTAGCAACAAAATTTAATGGATTTTCATTACATTCTTCATTACAACCTTCTTTATAATTTACAATATATATCCGTATGTCAATATTAATTGACATAAATAAACTGTGAGTGCATTTTGAAAGCACGCTTTCAATAGGTAGCCAACTGGATTTGATCGACAAGAAAAGGGATCATAAAATCTACTTCCTAGTCAGCGAAAATTTTTTCGTGTAAGATTATCAAACAAGTAAAATTCAGTCAAACTGCATTCTTATCAACATATCCCTAATAAATCAGAATCAAATTCTCAAATTCAAGGTAAAAAGTTGCACATACCCTGTTAATACAGCAACAAATCAGGGGGAAGGTGAGTATTAGCATAAGAGAGAACATTCACTGTCATAACCTGGTATTGAACAAGAAAATTCATGGGCACTCCTTCAAATCTCTCCTCTCAACCTATGCTATTCTGACTAAAGCTGTAACACGGCATTGAGGGGATAAATATTAGCATAAGAGGAAAATAAACTTGAATTGCCAAGTTCTTTCCTTAAAAAACTTGTTCACACCACCCACCCAATCAGCCCATCTTTTCCCAACATATTCCTAACTCCGACTTATTTCAGATATTGCTTATCGTTGCAGAAAAGGAAAGCAATACAGAATATTGCACTGCATTGGAAATGAAGCATGATATTAAAAAAAAACAGTATTTTAATTATACAAATAACAAATGCGCACACATGCACATAGAAGAGGGAGGACAAGGGGAAGGAGAGTATTGGATTCAATGTTTTGGTGGTATGAAAATGGTTGTAACATTCTTTCACTTAAGATGACAAAGTTGAGTGCATTTTAACAATTTTATAAGTTTTACTTCAACATAGTAGATTGTGTCCAAGTCTGATAGTGCAATCAGAAGTCTTTTATTCATATGATATTGTGTCCAGTAAACTCTTTTATAAGTTTTACTTCAGCACACTAGATTGTGTCCAGTAAACTCTTTTCTTCGAGTATACACTTATTCTCGTCTTAAAATGCTAACAACAGGCTTGATAAGGGTCATATTGTCCTCAATTTTCCAATTTACTGCTTGGGTACAATAATATTGAAGTTGATTTTAGTGGGAAACTCATCTAAGCGCTATTCATCAACTCTTAGCAATATTTTAACACAGATCAGTTTACATCTATGACTAAGGTTAAAGCCAAAAGTTTACCTCAAGGAAAGTTGGTTTATACCTGGTAAATCAAACAGCATAAGATATTTGATTAACCAATTTGTTATCACATTCCAAAGAATAACTACTTCATATGGATAATAAGAAAAACTATAGCACATTGTACTAAATCCAGGAAAAACCAAATTGATAATGAAGTATTAGATAGTTGTCTTGGGTAGCAAAGAATATAATAGGAAGTTTGACCAGATAAAATGGAGACGTAGAAGTGCCCTAAGAATCATCCAGGTAGGATGCAGGAGCATAGATTCAGTAGGTAAAAACAGAATTGAATATATAAAGTTATATAGGAGACAAAACCCAATATTTAAGAATAATAATGAGGGAATGTTGGTGTTGAGATCAGTGAAATGTATGAATGAGAAAGAAGGAAATTATCAACAATGCTAATAAAAAAATATGAATCGTGATCAGAGTACACCATATGTGCCTGTAAAATAATGAAACAATTTTTTTCAAAAAAAGATGCAAACTAATAAAACATTTATAGAAAGGTTACTTTATTTGCAAACTTACAAGTTCATACGGAAAATTCAGAAGTTAATAATAGGTATATAGAGGATTCAGTTCAAAACAGATAATTAAAATAGTAATCACACATCAAGCAAATTATAAAACCAATCAAATACCCGCATTTGTAGCTTTGCCGCTTCTTTCTGTTGCCTTGTCAATTTATATTCATCTAGAAGTGACACAAGTCGCATATGCAATTGATGGAACACAAATATATCACATACCCCAAAAGATAAAATTATACGGCATAAATTACATAAAAAACAGCATCATGCACTCACACCATCAAATGAGAAAGGCATATTTTTTTCACCTTCCCAAGCAATTGTCCTTTGCATTAAGCTATCCACCATACCTAAAATCGTACAAAGTTCGCCATAACACTCAAAAAGGAACATTAGAAGATAAATAGGCACAAGGAAATAAAATACCTGGAATCTTTGTGATAGTTACTCGGGCTCGGGCTGCACGCTTGAGGTTATCATGGTCCCCACGTCTAGCATTATAGCGGTTCTCATCTTGCACATTTAGGAGACCTTTAAAATTTGGACTGATGAGTTGGAAAATACAATGAAACAAAATATCTACTTATTTTTTTATAAAAATACATCTGTGGAAGGTAATTTTCCTTAATCATATGCATCTTTGACAGACAGCTGACTTACTTGGTTATACTCTTCAAGCCAACTTTTTTCCTCACTTGCAGTGAGTTATTTCTCAATCCTGTCACATATATCATTCCTGCTAAACGATTCTTCTTTTGCTTTCCCTAGCTGTGTCTCCATTTTGGTGATAATTTCAGAAGGATCTATGATACCTAAAATCATGACATGTCAGCAAACAAGTATCTAGTTCCTAATTTTGCAGCATATGAACCATAAATTCACACCTGAGTCACTGAGTGCATTGGTCTTCTCCGAATTTGTGCTCATGTCAGGCTCGATATGTGCCTTTCTATATATTTCTTTGAGTTTTGATCTTCTCTTCAAAACCAATTCCTTCATTATGCTGGCTTTCAATTTTGACAGTCTTTCAACCTCAGCTGATACCTGTGAACATGTTTTTAAGGGAACACTGAAAAATTAAGTAATTTTTTGAACCTTAAGAGTAGAAAAGAGGAATAAATGAATCAAATCGAACCTCTTCCATCATCTTCACTGAAAGTGTGCCAGAACCAATAATTTCCATTTCAGATGAGCCAAGGATGCTAACAACTCAGGCAAAACAAATCTTCTCGTCATCAGAAGATTCCATTAACTTCCAAAGTTCAAGCAGAGAAGCAACTCTCTCTTTCAATTGTCCATTAATGGCAAAAGCTTAACAAATATGATACATACGAAAAACATAAGAAAGAATAGGCAAACTACAGTAAAATCTTACTTTTTATTCTAGATATTTTTTTCCCACTGTCAATTGATGAATGGCTTGCGGTATACCATTTAATGTTTAGCAAAACTTTATACAAAAGAATCATCCAGATGAGGGTAGGCAGAAATTTCTCCATTTATCTTCTCTATGTGTGCTTTTACATCAGAAAACTGTTTCATGCGCTCAGGTTTCTTTAGTTTTAGGTCTTCCACCAGAGGGGTCACAGGTGCAAGTAGCTCTTTTAAAGGTGCCAACCTCTTATCAGTCTACAAAATAAAATCCATTGTCAGGCAAAATTCAAAAAAATCCTAAATTTGAAACACAATAGTCATTTATAATGGCTAAAAGGCAATTGAAGATTTACATATACTATAGAAGAGAACTGTATTTTCTGGCGATAGTCTGTTTTATATCAGAAACGTGATAAACACATCAATTTCACATTACAAGAAATTCATATCAGGACTGAACAAATTTCGTTGAGCAAGGGCTGCTTTACCATGTAAATTCCTCTTTCAAATTCAAGGCAAAGATTAAGCAACACATATTTTTTACCATATGATACAACTATAACATAACATTTAAGATACATTTTAACTGGTTCATGAATGTAGAAAGGTGGCCTAGATTACTACAACAGTAATATGCAACAAATTCCCATTATATATTACAACATATTAGAATCAAATAACTAAGAAAGAGAAAATGAGAACACTGCAAGAGTGCTAATTACCACCATCGACCCTTGCTTTGTTGTTCTTTTATGAATGTCATCAACATGTTAATTTAACTTTGAAGATCAGAGAGTCTTGCTCAGATATCTAACTTTGTTGCTCAAGTATTTGACTTTGTTGTTCCACACACAAAACTTCTTGATGTTCTAGCCTTTCTTGATATTCTTCCACCATCTCACATGCTTGAGAGGTTGTCATTTTTTACATTTGGGCTCTTTGTGTAGTAGCCTCAAGTTGTGAAGCCACCACCTGCCTTGATGATGGCAATAGGCCCACCTCACCCTTTCCAAGTCCACAAGCATAATGTTTCCGCTCCCCTGTAAGCCTAAACGATATATGGTCCGGCGTTTCTACAAGAGTACCATCGTCACTTAAAGCAACTTCATCCACTTCCTTAATCATTTGATCTTACAATTACATATGTGTGCCAAGAAGTCATTAGAGGAAAATAAAATGAATTATAAGTTTGTGCTTAATACATACATCTCATAGTACTACACATTTTAGGTCTTATGTGCAACGCCCTAGCCTCGTTGCTCATGAAGTCAGCTTTCTTTCTTGAGTAGTGAGTTTTTTCATACAAATCTATTATTAATTGTTCTTCTTTCCTACTCTCATTGTATTTTTGCTTTATCATTCAATGGGAGATGCAAAATGTTAAATGCAACAAATAAATGATATTTCAAACATATTACACGATATGTGACAAAAATCACCATCTCTTCCAAATAACAAACAAACAGTTTTGACCCCCCTGTATGTTAGACTTTCAAAGCAATTCTACCCTTTTTTTCCACGTTACCTCAAAATTTATCCCATATTTCAAATGAAATTGCATTGTAGGGATCTGCTTTAGCAGCAACACAATTCAGATATTTTTTGTAGTGCATGTGCATTTGATATCTAAAGTCTTTAAATTTCTCAACGAAAATCCGATTCAATGACTTTGTAACATGATATGAGTCATCTTGGACCTCACATTTTTCCTATAAAATTGTGTGAACAAATAATGAAACAATATGCATGATAACAAAATAAGGAAGTAAAGGATAAATAAATTAAGTATAGGGAAATTTACCTTCAGCTTATTATGTAGAACATCTTTGCTAGGCCCTGGCATAGTCTACAATTTGAGATGACTTCAACATTTTTATTTAAGGATAGTTGGGCCTATGGGCTTGTCCCAATCAGTCAATCCTCGGTGGCTTGCTGGCCTGGCCTATAAAAATGCATGTTAGGGCTTGAAAATCATAGGTCGGCCTAGTAAGGTGACTAGGGCGGGGAGCAAACAGCCTACAGACCGTTTTGGCTTGCCTTTTAGTATAAAAAAGTTATTTTTACTTATTTAAATAGTTTCATATGAGCTAAAAAGAAAGGAGGAAGGGAGGAACTTATATATTTTAAGAAAATTTAAAAAGATATTAAACTTCCAAATCATCACGGTTCGTTATTGAAAACCCTACCCGAAGGCCAAAAATATATAATGTTATATTTAATAGGGTCAACTAGTGAGATACTACCTAAAATTTATAAAGTTTTAAATTAAAAAATTATTTATTATAAAAATTAAAAATAAGAAAAAACTCATGACCCAATTTTTTTTATCCGGTGTAGGGCTAAAGGCCAGGCCAAGGCCCGACCCCGGTTTTAATCCTAATCCCTCTAGCCTAACTTTTCTACGTTTCCATACAGCAAAAAACAAAGAAACAGTTGTTAGATGATCAAGATACATGAAAATGTCTTTGCATAACTTACAGTGTTAATAAAGGAGACTTCAGTTCTAAAAAGATATTCTAACCATTTCAAATGAATAACTCAATTTAATTTTCAAAATAAATTAAAAATAATTTATTTTAAAAAACCAAATAAAATCGTGATGTGAGATGGAAGGAGCATATGCCTTAGTTGATCCAATGAACAACGTTCATTGGTTCCATGACCAACTCAGTAACCTTACATTTATTTGTAAATAAAATAGAATTGGTTGTTTACTACTAGTATTCATTTAGATATTGAACATACACAGCCAATCAAATTAGCCACCAATTGATAGAGGATCACCATCTTAATACAAATTCTGTGGATTGCAATTTAGTAAATTACATCTCAAGTTGCTTAGCCTAGTTAATCAAAGCATAATCCAGTTGTCTTCCTCTTCCTCAGTCATGTCTATTCTAAACTATATCGATCTTGGATGGAAGTGGAGACATGGGCGTGGAAATCTTGGGGAATGTTGGGTGGTTGGCCCTCCCCAAGAAAAAGCAGACTCAAGAAATCAATTTTGAAGGCAGAAAAATGGCAAAAAAAATGCCCCATGTTTGCATGTCCGGGACAATCACACGTAATCCCACCATGTGGGGAATTAAAACTACAGGCCTCGCCAAATAGAGTATAAGTTTGTTGTACTCTGGTTCTGGCCGAACAGAGTATATATTTATTGTTTTGGAGTTCTGGGTGAACAGAGTATAGTTTTACTGTTCCCTTGTCTGTACTGCGGAAATATGGATCTAGGAAGGCCAATATGAAAGCAAAGTACATAAGGGAATTTAACGTGGTTCAGCCTTGCTGCCTACATCCACGGGATCACACTAGATAGAGAATTAGAGTACAAGAGAATTACACGATTTCTCAGCAATGCTCCTCACGCAATACACAAGAAGAAAACTCCTTCCTCTCAGAATCTCTGTTTTCCTTCTCTATGCATAGACCTCTCGGTTCCGGGTTGTGGCGGCTGCAACTTCTTTGGAATTCTCTTCACGTCAGAATCCACTCACACATCAATCTCTCATCACGTATGCCACTTTGATCAACCTATTTATAACTTAGGTCATGCAGGGTAAAGGACAAGACTGCCCTTCACTTAATGACAACCCGTAATTATTGTTTCACAGCCAACAATCTCCCACTTGAAACCTAATTACTCAAAATCTTCAGCAACAATTCTCCCACTCAAATTGACCCCTATCGAATCAATTTCATATACAGAGCCAATTGCAAGCAAGACAATTGCTCCACTTATATCTAATGTAACTGTGTGATCACCACCATTCTTCTAGTATAGAAGACCAATGGTGGTTGAGCAAATGCTCAATTTCTCCATTGTCACCACTTTAGTAAACATATCCGCTGGATTCTCCTTAGTATGAATCTTCTCCAAGAAGACCTTCTTCTCTTCAACAAGTTCTCTCACAAAATGATACTTGATTTCAATATGTTTCGTTCTAGAATGAAACACACTGTTCTTTGTCATATCAATTGCACTCTTGTTATCACAATAGAGTACACACCTCTCTTGAGGTTTGTCCAACTCCTTCAAGAATGCTTTTAACCACATCATCATCTTGCAAGCTTCTGTGGCTGCAATATACTCTACCTCAGTAGATGAATTTGTCACAGATTTCTGCAATTGTGACTACCAAGCAACTGCACCACTGCCTAATGTGAAGATAAAACCTGTAGTGCTTCTTCTGTTATCTAGATTACCTCCATAATCTGAATCAACAAAGCAACTAAGTTAATCTTGGAACTCCCACCAAAGTGTAAAGTCATACCTGAGGAACCCTTCAAATATCTAAGAATCCATTTCACTGCATTCCAGTGCTCTTCTCCTGGATTCGCCATAAACCTTGCAACCTGACTCACAGCATGAGCTATATCTGGTCTGGTGCAAGTGGCCGCATACATCAATGAACCTATAGCATATGCATAAGGAACCTTGTTCATGTGAGTTATATCTTCCTGTCTAGTAGGAGACTGCTCATTTGAAAGCCTGAAGTGAGCTGCCAATGGAGTACCAACTGGTTTGGCACCCAACATGTTGAACTTCATCAAGACCTTCTCAACATATTCCTCTTGGGATAATTTCGGCACTTTCTGCTCTCTATCTCTTGTAATTCACATGCCAAGGATTTGTTTGGCTGGTCCAAGATCCTTTATTGCGAATTTAGAAGACAACTGCCTCTTGAGCATCTCAATCTCACTATAATCTGCTCCTGCAATCAACATGTCATCAACATATAACAACAAAAGCAAGTAGGAGGTTCTCAACCTTTTGTAATAGTAGCAATGATTTGAATAGCAATGATAAAATCCAATGGATAGCATAAATTCATCAAATTTCCTATACCATTGTCTTGGAGTTTGCTTGAGACCATACAAGCTCTTAAACAACTTGCACACCAAATTCTTTTTTCCTCTTACCACATAACCTTGGGGTTGATGCATATAGATCTCCTCTTCCAAGTCACCATGTAGGAAGGTTGTTTTAACATCTAACTGCTCTAAGTGAAGATCCTCAACTGCAATAATGGACAACACCATTCTGATGGTAGCAATTCTGACAACAAGAGCAAATATCTCTGTATAATTTACTCTATACTTCTGCTCAAAGCCTTTGACAACTAGTCTAGCTTTGTAACTCTTGCTTCCATCAGCTTCATGTTTCAGCCTGTAAACCCACTTGTTATGTAATGCCTTTTTACCTGAAGGTAGAGGAACTAATTCCCAAGTTTGATTAGATGACAATGAATCCATCTCATCCTCCATAGCATGCTCCCACTGAACTGAAGTGTCTATCCTGCAAGCTTCCTCAAAGCTTTCTAGTTCACCACTATCAGTCAAAAATAAATAATTCAGACTAGGATCAAATATGGGATGCATACCAGATGTGCTCTCAGGGTCAGAGGGATCAAAAATCCTCTTCTTCTTAATCTGCCTATAACTGGTCCAACCAAGTGGTGTCTGCAATGGAACTGCATCTGAAACTGTCTTTGAATAAGTCTCAACTACCTGTTCATGACTAGATGGACCAGCCCCACTGTGTGTTTCACCCTCAAGTTCTACAAACTCAGTTTCAACCTGTTTCATCTTCCCCTTTTGTCGATCTTGATGGTGCTTATAAAGCTTTGCCTCATGAAACACAACATCAATGCTCCGGATCACCTTCTTATGGACTGGATCCCACAGTCTGTAACCATAAGCATCTCCACCATAGCCAACAAAGTAGCACTTGTTGGATTTAGAATCCAACTTACCCCTATGCTCTGCATCAACATGCACATAAGCAGCACAACCAAAAACTCTTAAGTGATAAATTTTTACCTCATTCTTTGACCATGCCTCTTCAGGAATGCCTCCATCCAGGGGGTAGCATGGAGACCTATTAATCAAATATGTTGCAGTATCAACAGCATAACTCCAGAATGAGAGCAGAAGGCCACAGTGTAGCCTCATACTACGTGCCTTCTCCATGATGGTCCTGTTCATCCGCTTTGCAACACCATTCTATCTGGGCTGTCTAGGAGTAGTATGCAACCTGCGAATGCCATGCTTATCACACTAGGATTGGAATTCCCTACTGCAATACTCACCTCCATTGTCTGACTTCAAACACTTCAATTTTAACCCTGTCTCATTCTCAACAAGTGTTTTCCATTGCACAAAGATAGAAAATACATCTGATTTATTCTTGGCAAAGTAAACCCACAACTTGCGAGAAGCATCATCAATAAAAGTAATGAAGTAAGACGCACGTCCAAGGGATGGAACCTGTGTTGGTCCCCAAACATCTGTGTGTACAAGCTCAAGACGCTCAGACCTGCACTCCGAAGTAGCTCTGGAAAATGAAACTTTGTGTTGCTTGCCCATGACACAATGCTAACAAAATTCCAAATCTGCACACCTCAAACTAGGTAACTTCCCCTTAGCCTGTAACACCTTCATTCCCTTCTCTGACATGTGTCCAAGGCGACAATGCCATAAACTGACATCAACTGCATTAGAGGCCACTCCAATAGAATGCTTAGAATAATTGGATGTCATATACAATGTTCCAATTTTCTTCCCCTTAGCCACAACCATGATACCTTTACTCATCTTCCAATTATCATTCATGAAATGAGTAGTAATACCACAAGCAGCCAATTGACCAACAGAAATAATGTTCTTTGTCAAATGAGGCACAAGAAGAACATCTTTCAACACAAGCACAATATTATCATCAATTAACAAACGAATGTCACCCTTGCCTATGATTTCACAAGCTTGATCATTGCCCAAGTAGACATTGCCTAAATCACTAGCTACAAAATTCTGCATCAAGTCTTTTCTAGAAGTAACATGAAATTAGGCACTACTATCAATAATCCAAACATCACATTTGCTTTCCATAGACAATAACATGCAATCAGCTTCAGCAACATTAATATTGTTTTTAGCATGATTTTGTGCTCCATCATGAGGAGGATTTGGGCAATCCTTCTTCAAGTGACCTTTCTGCCCACACTGCCAACAAGCCCCATCACCCTTACGGTGTTTAGACTTGGATCGCCCCCTTCTAGACTTCCCTCTCCATCCTGGTTTGCCTCTTTGAGGTCGGCGCCCCCTATCTTCCATAGTCAGGGCTGAACCAGATGAAGAAGAACCACCCTTACGGTGTGTTTCTTCAGCCAATATCATTCCACACACATCATTCAACTTAAAATCTTTTGTATTATGGGAACTATGCACAACAACTTTAAATGATTCTCAATCAGATGGCAAAGACTTAAGCAAAGCAATAGACTGCATATCTTCAGTAAAATTAACATCTACTGCCTCAAGTTGATTAACCAAAGCATAGAACAAATTCAAGTGATTGGCTACTATCTCATCATCAGACATTTTCAAATCAAAGAAACTGGTCACAAGATGTACCTTATTTGTAAAAGAAGGGCTCGCATATAACCGCTCAAGTAGACTTTGCAGTATTTTTTGTTGTATTTTTAAAGTGAATATGAATTATTTTTCCAAATGAATCCATTCAAAATGCTTGTGTAGGCCGAGTCATTTGAGGACTACATCAAAAGAAAACAAAAGACTTAGGCAACCAAAGTTATGCTCCTAGAAGAAGAAAATGAAGGAAAAAAATTATTTTAATGTTACAACCTTACTAGTGATTGGACAAGTATGATCATAAATTCCCTTTTCATTTCAAACACCTTTTCTTGATATAAAAATCAATAGGTCTCTTTCTAAAACAAGTTTTAAACCATTTGGATTAGACATTGAACTAAATATAATCCAAATTCACCATTAAAGCATCTTCATGCAAGGCATAACTTAAGGAAAAACATAAACATGAGTTCATGATCAACAAGAACTTTAAGAAAATTAGACATTTGTATACTTTTCTTGAAAAGTCAAGAGTAGATTACAATCCAACCTCAAAGATGTGAACTTTTTCCTCTTTGATGAATGCTCTTCCCAAGAGATCTTTGTATGCTATTCCACCGGTGCTTAGACTCTCCTTGGACTTTTATTTCCCCCAAATTCTGAATTTTACTCCCTTTAATTTGTACTGATTTTGTTTAAATAGACTTGACATTTGGCCCAAATACAAAAATAGGCAAAGAAATGTGATTTTGTAGAAGTGGACCTTGGCACGTGCGTTTGGGCCACATGCGTGCAAAGCATGGCAAAAATGCCCTTAGTGCACATGAAAAGGATTGGGGGAGCACTATGCATGAATTTTTTTTTCCCTCCTTTGCTCTCGCCCGGTCCCAGTTCCTGCCTTCTCCAATCACTAGCTATCTCTCCTCCCATCGCCCTCTTCCCTCCCTCGGCCTCCCTTGCCCGTCTGCCCTCTCTCCCGGAGCCCTCTTCCCTCCCTCATCCTTGACCCTATCGACCTCTCCCCAGTGGATCGACATTTCCCTCAGATGCCACTCCCCTCTGGCGCAGTCTCTCCCCACTCCCAGCCTCATTCTCAAGTGGACGCCTCTCATCAATGACGTATAGAAATGACAAGGTAAGATCCTACATTGTGAGTTAATTGAAGAATTGAAAATAGGGTTTCAGTGTGTTGTGTATGATTTGGTAAGGAAATTTTAGATTTGGTGTGATTAAATGTGTAATTGATGTATTGGAAGATAAAGGAGCATTTTCATAGTATGTATGTAAATTGTTCGTATGAAATGATATAATATACATGCTAAGTAAGAATTTTCATAATACAAGCTAATTGATTAATTTGAGTTTGTAAGCTAAGTTTGATTTAAATCTTGATTGTTTCCAGTCAGGTTGCATATATTTATCTTATGGTGGGATTTGAATATGCAACTTTATGTGAGTCCCTTAAAATTAGTTAAGTGTATGTGTCCCACTTTAATTGTAAGGGCCAACATATTTTTGTTTTTTATGATAAGTAAAAGTTGTTTTCCTCATTGTTTTTATATATGTTGTGATGGCTGTGCTTAAGCAAGCAATGAGGACCATATGCTTGTGGCATTAGAATAATTAACTCCACTTAACTATAAGGGGCCAACTATTTTCCATTAGACATATTAGGTTTTTTTCATAGGACATTGTATGGTTATGTGTTTTGAGCAGGTTAGGTTTATATTTAGGAAGATAAAGAAGTGTGTATGTAAGATATATTATAAAAAATATCGAGTATGTTTGGTACTAAGTAGGTATGCCTTGCTAGATAATAACAAATAAAAAGAAAATTGTTAGGGCCCAATTGTTTTCTGTTAGATATAAGGAGTTTTTTTTTCGTAGGGCATTGTGTGGTTATGGGATTTGAGCAAGTTCGGTATATATTTAGGAAGATAAAGAAGTGTGTATGTAAGTTATATTACAAAAAATATTAGGTGTTTTTGGTGCTAAGTAGGCATGTCTTGATAGATAATAATAAAAGACAAGTATGGGTGAAAGTTTTTTTTGTAGGTATACTAGGTAAGATCAATTTACCTCATTCTTTTTACTCATGTTGTGATGGATGTTAGTTGACTTTAGGCAATAAGGACCATATACTTGAGAGTAATGAATTAACAGAACTTAATTGATAGGGCCCAACTGTTTTCTATTAGATATAAGAAGTTTTTTTCAAATAACATTGTGTGGTTATGTGTTTTGAAAAAATTAGGTTTATATTTAGTAAGATAAAAAAACGTGTATATAAGTTATATTATAAAAAATATCATGTACCTTGCTAGACAACAATATAGGGCAAGCATGGGTGAAAATATTTTTTGTAGGTATGCTAAGTAAGATCAATTTACCCTATTCTTTTTACCCATCTTGTGATGAATGTGAAGTTGATTTCCAGCAATGAGGACCGTATACCTAAGAGTAATAAATAAAAAAAACTTCAACTATAAGGGCCCAACTGTCTTTTGTTAGATATAAGGAGTTTTTTTTAAAGTACATTATGTTATTGTGTTTTTAGCAAGTTAGGTTTATATTTAGTAAGATAAAGAAGCATGTATGTAAGTTATATAAATTATAAAAAATATCGGGTGTGTTTGGTGCTAAGTAAGCATGCCTTAATAGATAATAATACAGGGCAGTATGTGTGAAAGTATTTTCTGTAGGTATGCTAAGTAAGATCAATTTACCTCATGCTTTTTACCTATGTTTTGATAGATGTGAGTTGAGATTCGACTGTGTATTTTACTCAAAGGCAGTCTTCCCCTTTGAGTAAATGTGTTGTCTGATTTCCAACTGATGACCTTTAATTCCCCAACTCAACGTGAGCCAGGGCTCATAATATTAACTTTAACTTTATATATATATATATAAACATGTACACATTTATATATAGAGACAAATATATTAGTATAATTTATTAGCTACGAATTGTGACGGTCTATCAGCTGTACTCTTTTTGGGTCCAGTTTTAGTTGTGATTTACTGTTTGCCATTGAACAATCAGTAAATAAGACAAGCCTTTGGTAATATATTTGAAGCTGGGCCAGAATTTTTTGCCGGGTGTATTATAAGAACTACAAACCTTCATCCCTTCCTAAACTAAGATACTTTATTTTAATACAATCAAATTTCATTATTAGGTGATCCAAAGTTGTACTCCTCTATCCCAAATTAGTAATTATATTTGGTTTTTCAAAATAAACTAAAATTAGTTTATTTTGAAAAATTAAATGTAGCTATTAATATATGACAGGGGAAGTATTAGATAAAACTAATTAAAAAAGTGGCTGAATGTGAATAATTAGGCTATACACAGTAGAAATTTCAAACAGGATATGCATTATGCCTTGCTAGAATACCACCAAAATAACAAACTAACATTTGTGTCCACGAATTAGTATGCTTACCAGTGCAAAAGTAACTGAAGGGACTACTTTCTGTCGTACATGTTTAACTGTCACGCCCCGGCGATGCCCGACCTGAGCCGAACCCGGTCCAGGGGCCGGTCAAGCGCGCGGGGGCGACAAAGTGAAAATTGAGAAAAACAATCTAGCGGAAGACTTAATCCCTAACCACGGGCGATTAACAGAAACACGGAGTGCGCACAATCCTTTGAGCAAAAGTAAATAAAAGGGAAGAAAAGGTGTTGCTTATCACAAAGTAAACAACAATCTCAAACCCACAAGCTTAGTTTAAGTAAAGCCCACACCGGCTCAAAATAAGTCATAAGCATCACAACTGTAGTATATGACATAAATCCAAAACAAGAACCCTACACAAAGGTTCGAACATAAAGCATGGAACAAACACAGGTAAGTCACGCAATGATCTCCATCATCACACCCAAGCTACCTCTGACCTTTCCTCAAAGAGGCAATCCTGTCCGTCTGCGTGTCGCACCACGCAGCCCCAAATCAAAACACAAAAGAGGGGTGAGTTTTAACACTCAGCAACGGTTTTAATATCACTGTCAACATAGAAAATACGATAGCTTAGAAATGAGATCGTTTCAGATCAAAGATTTACATGGTGTATCACTTTCTGATCACACATTCATATCACTTAACACTGCATCATAATGCATAATTCAACCTGCATGGATGTATCCCTAGCATACATATTCCCACATGCATTCACATCATAACCAATCCCGCATGGATGTATCTCTAACATACATATTCCACATGCATAACATCAAAATCAACATGCATGGATATATCTCTAACATACATATTCCACATGCATAACATCAAAATCAACATGCATGAATGTATCTCTAACATACATATTCCACATGCATAACATCAGCATCAACATGCATGGATGTATCTCTAACATACATATTCCACATGCATAGCATCATCACAATCAACCTCGATCAAGGAGTAATCACACTTTAATGTCACACAGACGGGAGCATAGACAAGGCTACGAAGGCGTGTCATGATCCAAAATTCCACACAAGAATTAAAGAAAGATCGGGGTTGTCAATCCCTAATACTGTTTGCCCTGGACGATCCTGGCCAAGGATGTCCCATTCTCACACAGAGAATCTAGAGCAGGGGTGTTCACCCAGGGACATCTCCTGTGGAGGGAAGAGCCCGAGTTCTCACACAGAGAACCCTAGAACACGTGGTAGCGGGGTGCACACGGCATACCACACTGGATTCTCAGGGTCCAGATGACACACATAATAATATTCTCACATATCCGCAAGACAAGTACACAACTCGTCCCCACATCATTCCATTAATCAAGACTCAACCCGGGGAGTGCACTCTTTCCACACAGGAACTTCAAATCAAAATATGTCCTTTCAGACCAATCAATTTGCGATTAATCCACGACCGATCAATCCGGCACACAATTCCATCACATTGCATCCAATCGGTCAAATTTGATTAATCACGATGAAGCCTCAATTGGAAATCCATTTTCATAATGCGTGCAACATGGTACATGTGTGGGCAAAGCATACATGAATCCTAGTCCATGATAAGTGCTCTCACCAGCCCCTAATGCATCATTCATAATCACAATATTAAGCTTCAACATCATCATTTAACCCCACATGTGTGTGTATCTAGTAGAAGCATTTCATATAATCCATGTCATCATGCTTGAAATTAAACTCACTACCACACTACACATGTGAATTTCCATCCAAACATAAATTCCAGCAAAAATCATAGAAGAAGAATCGTTGAAATCATAGCTAGATTCAAAACTCAACCACAACGGCTAAACACATATAACCACTCATTTCATCATTGAGTCATGGCATTCACCAACATTCACACACCATTAACCACAATCTATCATGACAAATCAGTCCAACAATGATTGTAGTCCTACTGAAAATATGCTTAACCAAAGGGAAATAACCATTCAAAATTTCAAGATAATGATTCCAACATCATGCCACAAGATATAAGTCAATCCACCATCCCTAAGCATATATCTCAACTCCATAAACTTAATAGCATGCATTTTCAGTAGCCTAACATAGCTTAAAATACTCCACATTCATATAAAATTGGCAAGCCAAAGTGGAATCATCAAAATAGACATCATACACACAACATACAATTTCCTGTGTAGCCGATCGATCGCCCTTCAGGCCGTTCGATCGGTTACACGCAAAAATTTGAAATTTTCAGTTCAGCCGATCGATCGCCAACACGACAGAACAGTCATCTTCTTCCTTTCGCAAATCCAAACCGAAACACCATGGAAAACACTTCAAATCCACATCTAACACCCTAAACATCATCAAAAGTCCTCCTTGACTTCCAGAATATCAAACCAAACCATAATAATGCAAAACCCTAAGAAATTGGGATTAAATAATTCCATTTTCTAATCTTACCATTACCACACTAAATCAAGCAAACCATTTCGAAATAAGCCAAAAGTGGAGAGTTTTACCATGGATAAACAGAGATTTTGAAGACCCATTACCTCAGCACTTGGTTAAGCTCAGATTGAAGAGTCACCCTTCTTGAAATCCTTGAAAACACAATGAGTTTGAATTAAACACCAATAGAAATCGATTTACTTAAGAAATCCCTAATTAAACCTTAGATCTAGGGCTTGTTTGTAGTAAAAATCGAATTTTGAATGTTAGGGTTTGTAGTAAAACACAAATCAGTAGCTTCTGATGGTTAAAAACGAATTGAATCAAGGGGAAAATGGTAGATTTGGAAGAAATTAAGAGAAAAGCCATGGATTAGTGCTTAATTAGAGCAAGCTTACCTTAATCGGCTTCTAATTCGGGCCTAAATGGGGATTAGGCCAGCCCTCCTTCCTTAGCCTATTCCCAAAAATGGAAATGGCTCTGGTTTGCCCTTTTATAGTAAGGGTTGGGGTAGGCATAGGTAAGTTTTGGGGTGTAAATATAAAAAGTAGGCTAAAAGTGGGTATTTTGCAAATTTAAGCACGAATTAAGCCTAATAAAATTCTGAAAATTTTTGTGGGACCTTAAGTATATGTCTAGGTTCATTTGACACAAAAATAAAATTTTTGACCGTGGGGCCCACAGGGGTCCCGCCAAAACCCTAATTTTTGGGAAAATAGTGAAAATTCTGAAAAATTCCAAAAATTCACAATTGGTTTAAAATCACTTAAAACCATTAATATTGAAGTTAATTTTGGTTAAAACCATTACAAACTCTATTTATTTACGAAATCACCGAATAAGATCAGAAAACACGTAAATTTCACGATAATCCATAATTAAAGAAAACCAAAACCGGTTTAAAGATGAGGGTCCTTACATTAACTATCATTTTATAATACAGAAGTCGGTGAATTATATTAAGCATTTCATGCAGGGAGAGGAAGAAAAAATTTCAACTAACAAGGGAAATGTGTTATCCTTCAAGATTATGGAGTGAGGTCCGACAGCCATTTTTGCACGCCTCTGGACATCCCACTCAAGGGGATTTGGTCGGCTAAGGCAATTATTAATTAGTTATCCATGAAGAAATGAAGCAAGCAAAAACCGAAAAAACGAAAGGTGATGCAAAAGCAATACACTTTTTGATGAAAAACAAAAGGTGATGCTACTTGATTACTGAAAGGAACACGAATCGGTGATGCGGATGTCAATCGGTGGTGAGAAAAATTAGGGCTTTTGAATGTTGAGTGATAAAAGCAGTAGATCTAAAATCTAAGATCCAAAGGTGAGCCAGACAAACTTGGGGAGATGCCTCAGAGATAGTTTCTTGGCAAGTGACAGAGAACGGAGAGCAGATGAGGAGGGGCAACAACTGGAGATGACGGAGGCGGGAGATGATGGAGGAGGGTCTCGGTGAGTTACGGAGGTGCAGCGACAACCATGGAGAGGAGAGGAATGGAGGGCGTGAGAGCAGGCAGAGAGGAGAGTCGGAGGCGGCGAAATGGAATGACCACCGCTTTAGCCGGCAGCAGCAACGATGGACAAACGACCTCCCCGATCGAGGGAGGGACAGGCTTCGAACTTCGAATTCAGCAGATCAGCCAGGCAAATACATCTGATCCACGGGTTATAAAAATACATGTAATCTGATTTTTTTCTTTAATTAGCCCAAAATTTAGCTCGTAACAAACAGTCGAAAAAGTCGGCTTTTGGCTAGTTTTTAAGTGACTTAATCAGCTAAGACCTGATTAGGGTAAACAAACAGACCCTTAATAGAACGTGTCTATATATGCCTTAAAATTTCTTTTAATATTTATTTTATTTTAAAATTTATAATGTGTTTATAAGGTTATTAGGGTGCATAGGCATATTCATATTATAATACTCCATATTAATATATGCTCGTATATGTACCATTAATTTTCGAAATTGATCATTTAAGGAACTGGTTAACATCTTAATACCCATATGATCAAACGCAAGAAATGCTAGTTAATGAACTCGTTGGAAATTTCGGCAGGCATGGATTCGGAAGAATTTGTGAGGCATCCAAAGGGAAGAGGGATGCTGAAAGTGAGCAACCTACCCCCGACTATCCCACCTGGAGATTTCCGTTAGCATGCACCCCACAAATATCAAGATGACAGACACCCCTCATCTTGTCTATTGCATTGTCAAATAGTCTTCCTCAAACTTCTAAAGGATAGTTTATTTGCTTTATATATTCATAAGGTTACACGTACAGGAAGACCTTATAATGAATGTACTTGATTGATATGGCGATTCTGTAAGTCGAGGTAATTTGAAATATTAGCTTGCCAAAAATATTGAGCTTTAGAACATTGTAATTGTTTGCTTGAGAAGAGTCACGGGTGTAATAAAAAAAAGACTGATTTATATTAAAAGATTAGATATTCAGTGGTGAGGAAGAACTAGTGATGCCGCCGGGTCCTGTTTGGGTCAAGTTTTGCCAAACCCAAAACCGATACCACATAACAAAATTGTGACCCAAACCCGACCCATTTGACCAAATAGAATAAAAAAATATTTTTTTAATAATTTTTTTATTTTTTAAAAAAATAATATTAAAAAATATATAAATATATAAATTTTATATTTATATTTATATTCGGGTCGGGTCAGGTTGGGTCGGGTTGGATCACTTAAAACCTGAATCTGACCCGAATAAGCTATTCGGGTTATTTTTAAAAACCAAACCCGACCCATTAAAGTCAGGTCAGAGTGGCATCCGTAAGAAGGGTTGAAGAAGCTGCTCACTTACTCTAGCTTTAAATATTATAAACATTTCAATTTTACCGTTGCACAAAAACCTCAATAGAATGACACACAAGTAAAAAGACATATCACTCCTTTTGTCATCAGGTAAATTTTTTAACTCATCAGGTAGTGGCTGCCTTTAGGGAATTAAGCTTGATACCTTTCCAAGATAAAAGGGTATATCACTCCTTATGTCCTCATTGTTTTGAGCCTTCCACTATGAGCATTTCCTTAACTCCTTTTACCTTGACCCATACGTACAAATGAGGGAATTAACCTTAAAACTTTTTCAGTACTGCCCCACTTTTCTACTTTCTAGAGTTTGACATACATATATTCTGGAATCCACTTACTCTCTCGATTACGAATACAACTGCAATACTGCACCACTTGCCTTTTGCTTCCTGCTGAATCCATATTTTAATTTTTGGCCGTCCTCTTGTTAAGTATGTTTACATACATACTACGGTGCTTTCACTTGATTTGTAGGTTCTAAATGATATGTTTTTTTAGTATGATTTATTAATTGAATTCCTTCTCTTTCTTGTGCGAGTTGCTTTTCTCATTTCGATGAAATTAAAATCATATTTGTGAGGTTTTGCTGAACAATATATGGTTGTTATGATTCACGTTAATTTACAACGCAAAGCAGGAGTAAAGGTGGTGCGGTCTCGGTTTAAAGCAGTCTACCTGGGTTGAGTCCTCCAGGCCCTAACAAAGAATTTTTTTATTAATAAAAATTTTTGCGACGTTGAAGAGTTGGCAAGACATCAATATCCATGTCGACGGCCACCTTGATGGTCATGATACTTGCGTTGGTAAAAGCATCCAAAGCGCGAATCTGCTAGTGAGGTGATGCCAAGGGGTCAGATCGTTATAGTGTTCCAATTAAGGGTTGGTCCTAAAAATGACTTTGACATATATGTCGTGCAGGGAAGCGTTTGTAATGCTTACGAGTCAATCTACGCTGAGCATAAAGAATGTTTATGAGCTATTGAATTTTAAGATGGGTGGCACACATATTAGCACATGTTAGTATAAGTATTACTTATATTAATATATGCTGCCCATTTTAAAATCTAACCGCTCTTATATGTTCTTTATGCTCGGTATATTATTAAAGTGGAGTATAAAAAATACTTTCTATCATGCAGCTAGTGAGTTATAACCCAATTGTTAAAGGAAAAAATTTCACGAGGGTGAGACGGAAAAAGAAGACATAAGAGAAGGGATTTATCTAGCATAACTAATTTTTATTATTAAAGCTAAATAACAAATAATAAAAAGTTGTTAAATCACCCAGAAATGAAAAAGAGAAACTTGGGAGCTGCAGTTCTATGCTTCCCCCTTGTCACATGTGTACTAATCATTAAATATGATCACGTAATCAGAAAATTTGTTTTCTAACGGAGGTGGGAAGAAATTAGAGAGTAAAAGAAAAGAAGATGAAAAAAACTTTTATTTCAAAATCCACCGATATGTTCAAAGGAGCTCATGGAAGCATCCTTGCTTCAATCTTAGAGATCTATTCAATCTCTATGTCTCACTTGTTAGGTTTGGCCTTGCTTTTCTTAGCTGGCTAGCTAAGCTTTTCATGTCTATAATGACCTCACCTCTAGCTCTATATGCACTTTGGGGCAACGCAAGTTGCAATTTTTTGTTTCATTAATTTTTTATAAAAAGAAGTGGATTTTTTTAAAATTAATTTTAATAATTTACAATTAAATGAGAATTGCGTTTGGTAATGAATTTGTTTAGAATAAATTTGGATGTCGTGTTAAATTTATTTTAAAAATTTTAAATTAATATAATTATTTATCTCTTTCGAACTCGAATATATACGTTTTTAATACTATTTACACTTAAATTTGAGCCTTATCAAACAAAATTCTACGAAGGTAAATACTTTTTAAATTTTAAAATATGCCCCACTTATATAATACATTTATCAAGGTTTAAATTAATATGAAAGGTAATTATTTAAAAATAAAAAAATTTATAATTCTAAAATAGAGGTTGGGAATTGGAATTAACAGAATCACCTCCCAATTCCGACTCCAAATAGCTTGGAATTAACTTCTATGCAAAAAATTTATATATACAGATATGATTTTAATAATTTAAAATTAAAATTTAACCTAAATTCTATTAAAAGTAGACCCATGTCCGCCACCATAATCGTTGGGCTTTAGGTCATTTCCTCGATTATTATTGGGCCTTCCGCTTGGATCTTTTATGAAATTTGGAATGGGTTCCCCAGCCTATCGTGGTATCTCTTCGTCCAGCCATGTGTACACTTAGCCTATTTGACAAGGTGAGAAAGGAGAAGCAATGGCAGGCCCAATTGAAGCGATTCCATGCGCTTGATGATACCTGCAACGCAAGAATAGAAGACCGAAGAGGTAAATCGTAATCTAAGGTTTACGGATACTAACAGCACTCCGCGTTGTGCTCCCTTTTCGTTTATTTAACAGGTTTCATTTAGCTAAAAAACAAGGACTGCGTGCCTATTAGGGTTACTAAAACATGTACTGTTTTTTCTCAGTCAATTTTAAGTAAGTCTCTAATTACAATGAAATATGGATCAAGGTGAAAAGCATAGACGAGCCCAGATGTTGGAGGTGGAGCTTGGGTGAGTAACACCCCTCAACATAACCCACAAGTCACATACATTCTGAGCCTATAAGAGGTGACATGGAGGCTAGTGGACCTTTTCGGGAAGGGTGCTTATCATACATGGGCTTACACATCAAAAGGCAATGAAAGGATAGTGATATTCCCACAACAATAATCAAGCCAATGAAATTTCAACAAATATATTATTTGAGTTGATATCGATACAAGCTATAGCCGGTTCACAATAATCATCAAATATATTATTATTAGTATTCAAATGATGAAATGATCAGTAACAAAGGCAAGGATCATCTCCCGACCAACAATGTTTGAAGAATTGTTTGGAAGAAATCAAGAACTACTTCATCTTTCTTGCTGAAAGCATCTATGAATAAACCTTGATCAAAGTGAAAATTATTAAAATTTACAAGAAAAAGGCACACTATACTCACGAAGTAAACAATATAGATACAAAATTATTGAGATTGAATCAACTTAGAGAACACTCAAAGGGGAAAATGCACAATTCGCTAATCGAGAAAGTCACTTACATGAGATAACCTTTTTTTGGGGTACAATTTTACCCAAATAATCTTTTTTGATGAAATAAGATAGTATTCTAATAGTGTAATTATTGCATATATAATTTCTATATTCCAGTTAGTTTTTTTAAAATTTGTTGTAGTCATCTAGTGGTTGTAATTCTATGGTTATAAATAAATTTCTTATAGTTCTTCTATATTCCAATCAGGTTTTTACAATTTTGTGTAGCCATCTAATAGCCTTAATGCTCTCATTATAAATTAAAAAAAATTATAAACATACCCTTACAAGGCTTCTAAATAAGATTAAAACTTATTCTTCTTCTTTTCTCCCTATGAATTTATTTTTATTTTTTAGGCTAAACGTGTCCCTTACCTATCTATCTTAACCTATGTAATCCACAGAAAACAAACAAAAAGGAAGAAAGAACGCAATGGGTGTTAGGTAAGTATTTTATTTATCTAATTATTTAAAATTTATATACAAATTGGACATTCATATTTGGTAAATTAATTTGTTTGCAAATTTTAAAATAAATTACCATTGTTTTATTTTATCTCTTTTTTTTGCATGATTTATTTTTCATGCAACCCTAATATTTTTATAAATTAATTGACATACTAAGTTCACATGCTTTTGCACGTGCTATATTCCTAGTAATAGAAAATAATATTGCAAGAAATGAAAATGTTGGTTCTCCCGCCGATCATTTGGCTGATGCTGGCTTGACACCATCTCATATAGCTGCAACTGTATTTAACATCTTGGGACAAACCAGAGAAGCTCTTGAAATCATGTCATAAAAGTGCAAAGACTCGGCAATTGTGGACAAATATAAATGACCATTCAAAAAATCCTTATAATATTAATAAAAAAATGTCACATGTGCATACACAGAAACACTGTAGCCCACAGTTGCCAGTTCGCTCAATGCGAAGAAGCTTGAGTAATGCTAAGACGACTGGCCCTCAACATAACCCATAAGTCACATTATGTGACTCACATACATTCTGAGCCTATAAGAGGTGACATGGAGGCTAGTGGACATTTTCGGGAAGAGTGCTTATCATACATGGGCTTACACATCAAAAGGCAATGAAATGAAAACATTGTAATCCTGTTGTCACCTGGGGTGTGAGTGTAACACATAAATGGAAGAACACATTTACGTTAAGGATGCAACTATTTCCACCCCAGTATTGTCTCACTTCCCTTAAAAAATTCATAAATAAAAGTATTATTTTATTTACTTCTTTCTCCCATCTTCTCCTTGATTTTTCTCGGCCCAACCCCTCTTTCCTCCTCTGAAGGCAATATCACTCCGGCCATGCCGCCTCCTCTATGGCCACACTACTCTTTGCCAGGGATGGATATTCCACTAGCGGTGATTATAAGAGCTGCCAATCTTGCCATGACCATGGTCGCCACCATGGGTATACTAAGGCCAAATCTGGCCTCAAGAGCAGAGTATTACAACTAGGATAGGGCTAGCTCAGCACACAGCTAGACACGATTTGGTCATGGCAGCCAGCCATGGGCCACCATGGGGGAGGTGCTGTCTAGGAAGAGGATGTCGGCTCCTGTGTGGGGAAGAAAGTACGATGGGTATATTTTAAAAACATATTCAAATTTTTTTTATAAAATTAGGGTCTAAAATTGAGAAAATTTATAAGATTCAAATGTGAGACAAAATTGGGGTGGGGGAAAGTTAATAATAATATTATATCAAAACGAAAAACCATATAATTTTATTAGAAAAGACTTTTTAGCACCAAAAATTTATCAGAACTACACTTTTCTTATTTTTTGTTTTGAAACAATCTCCTCCTAAATTAACATCCCCACATCCTCTTCTAGAAGGGTTATTCAATTGGTCCAATATACGGGTCAGGTATGCCACATATGTGACATGCTCTTGGATTTGGTTTCACATTTTAAAGACAATAGAGGGGTCAGGCATAGTCACTATATACTGATATGCTCACTTCCATATTTTCAACGATAATATAGCTTATGATATGTGAGGTTGAACACAGCTTACAATTGGTACTAGTAATATCAGTGGCTTTTGTAGGAGTGTACTCATGACCAGAAGGGACCGTGTTGGTTCTCTATATCTATACTCCCTTGTTTGAGTCTGTCTATATATGCCCAAATTTGCATTAGTGCTCATGATTAGAAGGGATACGGACAAAGGGTTGTCCATGTTGGTCCTCCGTATCTATACCACCTTCTTTGTGTGTGTCTTTGTTCACCCAAATCTGTCTTTTTTGTAATCAAAAGAAGTCCTTATCCCACCCATCGTTGGCAACAATTCTTCTAATCTATTTTGATTAACTTTTATCTCAAGTTCTGTAGTAATTGAATTAGTAAAAGAAGAATGACATAGATTTGTTGAGGGAAAGTTTTTCAATTCTCCCAATTTGCATTATAAACTACTGTATTAATAAAAATATAATATAATTCGACATCGTGTATGTAGTTACGCACTTATAATTTTTATCGTGTTATCGATAATATGATAGTTATACATAGTGTGTTATTGCATCTATGCTAAAAATTATTTTTGGTATATTACATGTGTATATCATATCATTACTTATGCAATAGATTATAAATCGTGTTGTTACTTCATATGATACTTAACACGATATGTTCAATATCATGTTCTCAAGTACATGATAAAGTGCAATCTTATGTAATCTAAAAATTCACATGTTTTATTAACTCTGGTCTAAAATTTGACATTCGTGCTGGGTGAGCCATTGCAACTAGTGATTTAGTTGATGATCTAAAAGTGACAAACATAACTCCTGGAAATCTTTTGTGCAGTCTTTGGGGAAATAAATGGGATCAATGTTTGGCGCAATCAGAGTTTGCATATAATACGACTGTCAACAGGACCACTGGAAAAACACCTTTTAAGGCTATTTATGGTAGGAATCCAAGGCATACTCTTGATCTGATCAACTTGTTAAACAGAGTCAAGAAAATGCTGATGCTTATAATGCTTTGGTAAGACTGACAGCTGCTCATCAAGAAGTAAGTTGCAAATTGCAGGAATCCAATCAAAAAAGTATAAGAAGGTAGCTAATCAACATAGGAAGAAGAAGGCTTTTGATGTAAGAGATAAGTTATGGTGCATTTGCATAGAGAACGATTGTCAATTTGCCTGCTGAATTATCCATCTACGAGACTTTTAATGTGAGGAATATTTATGAATTTTATAATCTTGATAATATACACTCCAGGTCGAGTTTTTCTAAGGGGAGGAGAATTGATGTAGGCCAAAGACTCATTTGCCCCTGCGAATTGAAGAAATACAGCATTTACTTGCAGGTTAGTTTGGTCATTTGCATGTTTAGCTGAATTGGCAAGTTCAACCGTTAAACGATTTTAATGACATTAACGATCAGCTTCAGCTGAAAGCCTTCTTCAGATTATAAAAGAGGTAGATCCAGAATTTTTGGGCAGAATGATCTCTTTGAAAAAATTGACAGAACTGTGTTCTTTGTGGAGCTGAATCTAGTTGGGAACTCGTGGAATCAAGTTGTATTTGTCGAATTTGTCATTTAATAGTGTAAGTCAAGTGAATTGTTTGGACTAGCTCGATGTGATCTCATACTCTGTTTTGCGCAATTGATTGTACTAGAATTCTCGAACAGAATTCTTTCATCTCTCTTTTGTCAATTGTCTGCAAATTGATATTCTTCTCCTGTTGTTACAATATTTTAATTGAAGAAGTCAGAAAAGAATTGAACAACTATTTTTACCAATTTGTGTTATACAGACTTGTTTTTCCTTCTGCTATTGCAAAATAAGGGCCTGCAAATTTGTTTTTCCTACTGCTGTTGCATCAATAAGGGCCGAGGTATGACCGCAGCACTGCCAAGGGCAGCCTCATCTCCTAATTACCAGCACAACCTTGCAAGGGGATCTTTCAACGAAGAGAGAAGCCACTAGAGACAAAGACGAAAAAAATTTTCATGAAAAACTAAAAATCCATTCTATGAGGATTGCAAAATTGTGTGAAATGCATTATCACCAACAGATTGAGACCCAAGAGAAACTGAAGTAGTAATGTATGCATAAGAAAGCAACAAACCCACTGAATCAATTCTCACAAAGTGCTCTTTTTGGCAAGTCTGTAATTCTGAGTGGGCAATTTCGCGAGCCGTGCCCACTACTTACCTCCCCACCCGGAAAACCGATCGGAGCAAAGGCTGCCATGGCCCAACCATGCCAGAGAGTCACCGTCGGAGAAGGTGACTCCGTTGTCAGTTCTGATGGCTGACCCCTGGTTGGCCCTACGTATTACCCTGGCAATTAACTAGTTGTCCACTCAGAGTGGGGTTGGACGGGGCAAGCTGTCTCTATGGTGCACTTATGAGTTATGCGCAATAAATTGTTAGGTACGCTCACGCGTAGCTTATGGTGTCCATTTACTACACGTGTCCATTTACTGCACGTGTCCATAGCTTGTGGTGATGAGTATCATTTTTATATACGATAAGGGTACTAATGACTTCATTTGATTTTAAAAAATGAACTAAAGTTAGTTCTTAGAGTTATTTTAATTTATTTTAAAAAATTAAATAGAGCTATTAATATTGAACAGAGGGAGCTTCATATGTAAAAACATCTAAAGCCCAAGGGATTTATGTCTGCGCTTATATTTAAATGGGGGGAATATTTTTTCATGTATAGGGCAGACTTGAACACAAATTAATCGTTTTTATCTTCACTAATAGGTAACTCAGAATATGAACATACAATTGTCTATATCCATCCCTTTAAAATGAAAATAGAGTTACTAACAATTTAGAAAAAAAAGAAGCAATTACTAGCTATGATAGCTGCTGAATAATGGTAAATAGTAAAAAGAAAAGGATCCAATAGTTATGTAGCTTGTTAGCCTATTGTATAGCTATTAGCTGAAACCATATGACTCTCATAAGTTATTTCTTCATTTTCTTCAATTGGGATAATTATCTCGTCTTTCTTTTGATCTAAGAGAGATTGAATTAGAGGATTTGCCTTCTTTTGATTATAGAAGTCCCTCAATGTTTTCTGTTTCCCACTTAGTTTTTTTTCTTTGTGAATTTTTTCTTTTTCTTTCTCTTCCCAAGCTCTCCAAATATTAGATAAAAGTTTCTCATTTTCATTTTCAACCACATGCTAAAACTTATCTATTTTGGTTTATGTATCTATATTCTCTCAAAAGATAGTTCTCACTTCATTTTTTTTTGTTAAAATGGTTGTTATATTCGCGACACTTAATAAAGCGTTGCTAATAACCAATTATTAGAAACACTTAGGATTATGTATCACTAATAATTTTTATATGTATTTTGGAAATTTTTAGAGGTATACTAAGGCAAATAAATAGTTCTTTTATAAGTGATTTATAAGCATGTAAAGAAAAAAAATACGAAGAAGTAGATAGTAATGTGTCTGAGTTTTTATTTTATGCGGTTTTTTTAGTGATTATATGTACATAAAGAGAGGAAAATAGTAATATTGTCTATTTTGAGCATATGTAACTAAAACTTATTTGTCATAATTTTCTTCTTTCGTAGTAACTATAGTCAAATGTTTAATATGTAGTCATAATACTTATTGAAGTATATTTAGTAATATTTAATACTAAAAACATATTAGTATGTATGATACTTTATATACTTTAGATTTATATATATATATTATTTTTATTTTTTTAGTTCAAGCCTAGTTTGTAGGGCTGTCAATGGGTAACCATTTGCCTACCTCACCCGCTCACCCGATACAAAATTTGTGAGCAGGTAATTGATAAATGGGTATGAGTAAATAAGTAGGTAAGTAATTTTACCCACCCATTTATTTTGCGGGTAGGGTATGGGCAACCCCTTATCCATACCCGTTACCCATTACCCATTATATGAATCATATATAAAGACATAGTTGCATATGTCGCCCAAGGAGAATGTCTTGCATATGAAACATTTTGTACTTTTATATTTTCATTGTGAAACATTGGATAGGCTTTTAAAAAATATATATATATTTATAATGCAAATTTATAATTAAGAAAATAGAAGAGAATGCAGTCAATCTTTTGTATCTTCTTATGTTATGCTTGTTGCATAAAATGTGTATCTTGAAGAGCAAATATAAGTTTTATCCTCGATGAATCGCAATATGAAAGTGATTGATAAATGAGGGGATTTTGTGTTGAGTAAGCAGTGAGAATTTTATTTTTAGTTTTTAATGTCATGTTTTTTGGTTTTGATAAGTACTCAGTTTTTACTTTATTATAGCTAATCGGAAGAGTAAGGTTTATATATGTACGTAACAAGATTAGTCTTGTATCTTGTAGTATTTTGGTATGATGATCAAAGGACTTTGGAGTAATAAAAATTACTTTAAAGTCTTGATTTTTTTATATGTATATCTAAGGTGTCATATTCTTATTATATTATTTTTTTGTATAAAATGTGAGGTTTGTGTATGCAATATTGCTCATGTCCTTATTGGATTGAACTTGTCATACATTGGATAAGCTTTTAAAAATATAAATAATTTATGATAATTTATTTTATATTATTTATTATTTATTGATCTGTTGGCCATTTACTAGTAACCCGCCCGTTTGCTCGATGGGTAATGGGTAGTAAGTAGGGTGTGGGTAATGAATGAGGAAATGAGTAATGGGTAATGCATAGGGTATAGGTAAAAGTTTTGAAAGAGGGTATAGATGTGGGTAAAGTCTTACCCAACCCATACAAGTTCGAGCTTAGGCTCATGATTAACTTAAGTTCGAGCTCAAGCCAAGCTTTTTATTTCCAATTCGAGCCGAGCTCGAGCTTGAAATTTCGAGCTTATTCAAGTTTCGAGCCAAGCTTCAGTAGTTCGAGCTCGAGCCATAAAAGCCCAATACTAGGCTCAGCTCGGCTCGTTAATACCCCCTAATCCCAAGTTTAACAAACAGACTAAAAATCTCAAAATAATCATGCCCTTGTAGTTGAAAATAACCCTTAGCCACAAAATGAACCCTATACCATTCAACAATGCCATCAGCCTTAACCTTCACCTTGTAAACCAACTTGCACCCAATAACATGGTGAGGGGAGGGAGGCAGTAGTGTCCAGGTCTTATTTTTTATAAAAGTAAAAAATTTCACATTCATGGCAGCTTATCATCTCGGGTCCTTGACAATGCCTTTGAAAGTAGCAGGTTCTTTAGAATCGAGAGATGCCAAAAGAGCTGTAGGAAGAAGATGGTTTTAGGATGAAGAATACTATCTTGGAAGCATGCAACCATGTGATGAGTCTTCAAGGGAGGAGCCACAATAGATGTCTCAGTAGGAGAAATGAGAGGTTCAATATGACCAGTAGGAAGCAAGACTGGAGGTGATGATTTTTAGGTGAAGCAGGGGAAGGTGCTAAGGAAGGCTCCACTGGAAGTGGAGATGAAGGAGACAATGTGGGCGCTGTAGTAGATGGCGGCAAGCCTAGAGAGGATTCAACAGATTGTTCTGATGAATGTGTGTCATGAGTCCATTTTCCAAGTCGAAAATTAGCGGGACGAGATACGGGCGAAGAGAAAATATGCTGAAATGGGAAGAGCCCTTCGTCAAAAAATACATGACGAGAGATAAACAATTTATAAGAAAGAGGGTCCAAGCAATAGAAACCCTTATGCTGAGTATTATAGCCATGAAAAATGCACTGCTTGCTGCTAGGATCAAGTTTACCAAGACCAAAGGGATTAAGGCGTGGATAACAAGAACAACCAAATATATGTAAATGATCATAATCAGGTGGTTTGTGAAACACCAACTCATAGAGGCTCTTATAACCAAGATGTGCAGTAGGAGAGTGATTGATAAGATAAGCCGCTGTTTGAAAAGCATAATTCATAAATAATTTAGGAACAATCCCATGTAAGAGTAAGGTGAGTTTGGTCTTCACAATATATCTATGCTTCCGTTCGGCTAGTCGATTTTGTTGAGGAATTCCCGGAGAAAAAATCCGATTCAAAATAGTACGAGTTTGAAAATAATGTATCAAAGAGTGCAGAAAAATTCACCACCACCATCACTTTGCACAATTCTTACACAGGTAGAAAATAAGTTTTCAACAAGTGTAATAAAGTGAACAAGATGAGTAGCAACCTCTGATTTCTTGTACATTAAAAAGATCCAAGTAAAACGAGAATATTTATCCACCACAATTAAATACTATTTAAAACCATCAGGTAAGTGGGGTGGGTCCTATACATCACAATGTAAAGTATGAAGTAAAGAAGTAGAATAAGAAGACGGGTGTGGCAAGAGCAAACAACTGCTTTTCCCAAACCCGCAACTTTCACAATGCAACGATGTGGTAGGAGGAAGGTGCAACACATTCTTGAGATGGTTGAAAACCTTGGCGGATAGATGACCAAGGTGAGCATGCCGTGTTGGAAGGCACTTTATTTGCAACATAACCGACAACCAATCCCTTATTAGATGCCAGTGGAATTGGGTAGAGTTAGTCCTTGCAAGAAACTTTAAGAATTGTCCTCTCTGACATTTTGTCCTTTTATCACAAAACCAAAATCACTGAAGACAAGATAATAATTATTGTCAGAGGAAAACCGGGACATAGATAAAATATTCTTGGCGATATTAGGAACAACAAAGATGCCATTTAATGATAAACTAGTAGATAATTAAAGGAAGGTCATCAATACGAGAGATCAGAAGACCAGCGCCATTTCTAACCATAACGTGTAAGGGTCCAGAATAAGAACGCATACCTTGGAGAGGAGTGGCATCGGTGGTCATATGATGACTAGCACCCGTGTCAGGAAGCTAGTCAGTCTCATGCTGACCTCCCATTTGCATGGCGGAAAAGGAATGAATGGTAGGCGAGAGATCACTATCATCAGCTTGACAAACATTAGCCTTGTGATTTGTAAACCCACATCGATAGCAAGTAATGCAAGACTTGGGAGCTGTAGAGGAAGGCGATCCACCAAGGTGAGAGACACCGCTAGAAGCACCAGCATGCCCACAAGAAGAGACAAAACCTTTATGGGACTTAGATTCATCTTGGCAATGACCACCATGGCCACGACCACCCTTTTGAGGATGTTGAGACCCACGACCACGACCACTGCGATGGGAGGAAAGTTGCGACTATCGGTCGGAATAGAAGGCCACAACAGAGTCTCCAGAGGGATGAGCATGTGCCAAACATAGTTTAAAGTTAAGTAATAAAGAAACAACTTCATCAAGAGAGGGCCATAACCTCATAGTATTAACGGCAGCCACAATGGGATCAAATTCGGGGCCTAAGACATGAAATAGCAAGTCAACAAGATCGTAATCAGCAATGAGCTTACCAGCACTAGCAAGAGCAAGGCCTTTTGCTTTCTGAGTATACTCAGTGATACTCATAGCACCCTTAGACAAAGTTTGAAGTTTCATCTTCGTTTGAGAAACAGGACCGCGGGAATGAAGGCCATATAACTGCTCCCACGTGGTCCATACTTCATGAGCAAAAGTACCATGAATCACCTGAGTGAGAACTCCCTCCCTTAGACAAGGATGTGACTAAGTAGGCAAGTACCTTTTGATCCAAGAGAATCCATGTGGCAAACATAGGATCAGGCACTTGTTCTTCCGCAACCAGCATGGTTGAAGGCAGGCAAGGCATAGAACCATGAATGAAGCCAAGATGTCCATGAGAGCGCAAGACAAGAAGACCTTGGGCTTTCCAGGAGAAGATAATTCAAAAAGGAGGAGAGCTTAATAGGAATCTTTTGTGTGATATTCTTAATTGTAGGCAGAGAGAAAGTCGCCATGTAAGCAACACTTGAAGAGGTAGAACTAGAAGAAGGGCACGCCATGAGAGGATCGAACTAGGCTGATACCATGTGAAGCAATATGAAAATCCCCTTGATTTGGTTTTGCCTTTTTATTTCAATTTATATGACATATCTATACACATATACAAGGAAAGAATATTAATTACATAACAAACATTCCAAGATTTTCTCAATTAAACATAATCTCATAACATTCTCCACTCATTGGGCAAATCTAGTTGTATCTTCAATCAAGGTGTGGTGCCAAATTTGTTTTTTAATAAATTGCTAGCAATGCACGTGTGCTAGCATAGACCCAAGAGTGAGATAGTGTGGTCCATCATTCATTTGTCCTAATACTAGGTTCATGTTCTTTGTTTGCCATTAATTTCATGGAGATGCAGCTCCTCTGGTCAATTAGGTTACGAGGCTACACCTTTTTTTTCTATTATTTCCTCTCGTAGTGTCATTCTCTTCATTTCTTGCATATTATCTATAAGATCCAACTGCAACTTATGCACTAAAAATTAATTTATTTTAAAAAATTAAATATAATTATTAATTTAAGATGGAGGGAGTATATGCTGACCTTCCTCTCTCTCCTCTCCCTCTCCTCTCTCTCCTCTCTCTCTCCCTCTCCCTCACCCTTTCCCTTTCCTCTCTCTCCTCTAATTTTATTTTTTTATGATTTTTTAAAAAATTAATTTTAAAAATAAATAAATAAAATAAAATAAATCCTATTATCGACGTATAGAAATATACATCGTTAATACGTATACTTTTTAATTAATAATTAATAACTATTAGCGAAGCTTAAAACAAATGTCGCTAATAGTTATAATTTTTTTCTTTTTTTATTTAAAATATATATCTTTTAGTGACGTTTGTATAAAATGTCATAAATATTTGCAACACTCATAATAAAGTGTCGCTAATATCTAACTATTAGCGACATATATATTTATGCATTGCTAATAGTTGATTTTATTGTGACGCTTTTTATGCGTCACAAATAGTTATTTTTAGTGACGCTTGGTTTTGCGTCGCTAATACTATATTTTGTTGTAGTACATATTTGCCGAATTGTCATTTGTATGAATCTATTCTAGGGACAACTTCTTCTCCTCCATTAGCTTTTTGATAAAGTGGTACTTAATTTTAATATGCTTCGTCTTGGCATAGAATGAACTATTTTGGGCTAATGCAATAATGCTATTATTATCATAATATAGAATACACTTCCCTTTTGTCATCCAAGTTCTTTTAGGAAAATTTTTAACCACAATAGTTGTTTGTTGGTTTTAGTTACTGCAACATATTCTGCTTCTAAGGATGTAGTAGTTACCTACTTTTGGAACTGCAATTGTCAGGCCATTGCATCACTGCCAAGGGTAAATACAAATCTCATAGTGCTATGCCTGCTATCTATGTCACCTCCATACTTTGAATCAACAAAACCAACCAGTCTAATATAAGAATGTCTACCAAAGCATAAGGTCATACCTGAAGAACCTCTTAGGTATCTAAAGATCCACTTCACCATCTCCCAATAAGTCCACCCTAGGTTTTCCATAAACCTTGCCGTCTGATTGACTGGATAAGAAATGTTTGGCATAGTATAGGTAGCAGCATACATAAGGGACCCAACTACTAAGGCATATGAAATGTTATTCATGTGAGCTTTCTCCTCATGAATCTAAGGAGGCTGCTCCTAAACGAGTTTAAAATGAGATACCAAGTGTGTACCCACTGGCTTATCAATTTACATGTTGAATTTCATAAGAACCTTTTCAACATAATCTATCTAAGACAACTTCAGTACTCTCTTCTTCTTGTCTCTAGAAATTATCATGCCAAGAATCTACTTTGACAGTTGTAGATCCTACATGACAAATTTATGAGACATATGCTTCTTAAGATTATCAATCTCATATAGATTAGCTCTTGCAATCAACATATCATCAGTATAAAGCAGTAATATAATGTATGATATTGCTAGCTTCTTGTAATAACAACAATGATTATAATGACATCTACAAAACCTAACATCCTGCTTGAAACTATCAAACTTTCAGTACCACTATCTTGGAGATTGTTTTAGGTCATATAAACTTTTAAACAACCTACATACCAAGTCATTTTTTACTTCCACAGCATAACCTTAGGGCTGGAGCATGTAGATTTATTCCTTCAAATCACCATGTAGAAATGTTATTCTTACATCTATTGCTACAATAAACAACACCATTCTAATTGTATCAATCCTCATAACTAGAGAAAAATCAATTTCATATCTCTGTTCAAAGCCCTTGACTATCAGTCTAGCCTTAAACCTCTTATTATCATCTTATTACTATTTTAATTTGTAGACCCACTCGTTACGCAACGCCTTCTTACTCTCAGGTAGCTCAATCAGTTCCCATGTCTAATTGGACATAAGTGAGTCCATCTTATCATTTATGACACGTTCCCACTCAACTCAAGTATTTATCCCGCATACTTCTTCAAAGCTCTCAGGCTCACCACTATCAGTAAGCAACATATAATTTATGCTGAGATTAAAACTATGTTTTTGCACACTTGGAGATGGATCAAAGATCTTCTTTGCCTTTCTCTGTCTAGAGGAGGTGTGGGGCCATTGGGTCATACTTAGATTGACTTGCTCACCTTCTTGGTCATCCTGACTGTCTGGCGTGTTAGTCCCCTAAACACATGCTCAATGTTTGGAAGGGAGGCACTAGATGTGTAGTCAGCATCAAGTTCAACAAATTCTTTAGCAATTTTCTTCCCCTTTTATTTAACTAGGTGGTGCTTATAGGGCTCATTCTCATGGAACACCACATCTATACTTCTAAGTACCTTCTTTTGGACCGGATCCCATAACCTATTTCTAAATATATCCCCTCATATCTAAGAAAGTAACAATTGTTAGATTTAGAATCCAACTTGCCTCTATTTACTGCCTCAATGTGAACATAACATGCACAACCAAACACTCGTAAGTGGTCAAAGAAAACTTGCTTCATCATTCATACTTCCTTGGGAAGTCCTCATCCAATGTATAAGATGGGGACCCATTAATCAGATAAGCTGCAATATCAATAGCATAGGTCCAAAACATAGGTGGTAGGCCACAGTGGAGTCTCATGTTCCACGCCCTCTCTAGAAGAGTTTGGTTCATCCTCTCAGCAACACTATTATGCCTAGGCTATCTCGGTGTGGTTAGCAACCTACAAATTTTATTTTTGTCACAGAAGGACTCAAATTCTCTGCCACAATACTAGCCACCGTTGTCTAATTTGAGACATTTCAACTTTTGCCCTGCCTTATTCTCAACAAGCAATTTATATTTTACAAATACAGAAAAGACATCAAATTTTAGTCTACAGAAATAAACCCATAACTTGTGAGAATCATCATCAATAAAAGTGATAAAATAGCATGCACCACCAAGAGAGGGTACTTGGGCTAGCCCCTAGGCATTTGTGTGAACAAGAGCAAGATGCTCATTCTTCTTGTCAGGTACTAATTTTGAGAAAGTTATTTTTTTTTTGGTTTCCCATGACACAATCGTCATAGAAGCTCAAATCCACACTCTTTAATCCCGGTATCTTCCTATTACTCTGAAGTGCCTTCAACCCTTTCTCAGACATATGTCTTAAGAGTCTATACTACACTTGGGCATAAAACAAGTCCTGATGCAACTGAGATAGAACTTCTAAATCAACTAGCAAGTAGATAAAAAGTATCAATTTTCTTCCCCTTAACAATCACCATGGCATCCGTAGCCATTTTTTAACAGTAATCCAAAAACTAAGTGGTGATGCTACACATGGCTAATTGGCCAACATAGATGATATTCTTGGTTAGATGGGGAACATGTCTGGCATTATTTAATAAGAACAATGTGTCATTTTCTTGTTTCAAATTAATATCACCATTTCCAATGATTTCACAAGCCATGTCATTGCCTAAGTAAACTTTTACCAAATCACTAGACACATAATTATCAAACAAATCACTCCTAAAAGTAACATAAAAAGATGCACGACTATTAATTTTCTAAGATTCACATTTATGGCCCATTTAGGAGGCACTTTCCGCCATTGGAAAGCGATTTGTTTACATTGGAAATCGTTTTTCAGGCTAAAAACCGTTTGGAAGGGCCATTTAAAGTTAAAATAGCTTTTTTGGCTGAAATCACCTTTTGGCTCAATTCACACCATATTGACCCAAAATCTAATTTCTTCGAGGACTCTCCTCCTGAGGAGATTTATTGAAGAAAGCCATTTCTTTTTTGATATGATGTGAAAAGACATTTCACCCATCATATCTTTTGTGTGATAATTATGTTGGAGGATATTTGTGTCATTTTACACACAAAAATTAGAAGTGAGCTAAAATCTGATTTTTCTTTAAAATCATCAAAATAAACTCTAACCAAACATCTTCCATTTTTGCTTTTTTTGACAAAAAATGATTCGAATAAATATTCATTTTATTTCTACTCAAAATCGTTTAGCCAAACTGGCCCTTACTTTCACAAGACAATATCATGCATTCATCACCATCGACGACACTAACAACATGAGCATTCTTATTAGTATTATTAATACCTCTATCACGTGATGCATTCTTGTAATCACATTTAACATTACCGTTTGGCCACAATTTCAACACTTGTCATCATTCTTCTTTCTCTTAGACTTGGAATGTGATCGCCGGGACTTCCTTTACCTCCACACTATTTTATCCTTAGCAACCTCTGTAATCAAAGCTTAAAGCCAACCAAGATGAGGAATTGGCACCTTTGCGTTGTGTTTCCTCTGCCAATAACAAACCACAAACATCATTCAATTTAGCTCGATCGGTAGAATGAGAACTATAAACAACCACCTTAAAGGATTCCCAATCAACAGGTAGAGATTTTAATAATGCAATTAACTGAATATCCTCATTAAATTTAACTTTAACAATATCTAATTGATTAAGCAAGTCATGAAAGGAGTTCAAATGTGTAGAAACATCATCATCATCAACCACCTTCAAATTAAAGAAACGAGCACTAATGTACCTTGTTTGTCGAAGAGGAGTTCGCATACATCGATGTAAGGAGATCGAAACATTTCTTCGTTGTCTATGCCTTCAAGATATTTGAAGCAATGGATGAGGAAATAGACAATTGAACTGCTTCTAACGCCTTCATATCAAGCAACGCCTAAGTGATTCCTCCATATCCTTGGCTACGTGCCAAATATCGGAAGATGCAACTCTTTCTGATAAAGATACTCCTCTATCTACATGCACCAAAACCCATAATTCTAGCTTGTGAACCTCTCGATCTTAAACTTTTTGTCTTTTATCAACGTCTCGTTCACCCAAACTTGAAGCTTCCATACCAATTTTTGTAGACTATAATGCCTACTAGAGTCAATCTTACTTATAGTCTACGTAGATGTGGGATTTTTATGAGGAACATAAATGATCAAGAGAAAGAATAAACGAGAGAGAGAGAGTACGCTAGGGTTTATGTTGTTCAGCAATGGTGCCGACGTCCAGGGGATCACACAATTTCTACTATGCAGCAAGGAAAATGGTACAAGATGATTACAAGCTTCTCCAGCCTCTTCAATTGCCAACCACCTAGTCCTAAGGAAGAAGAAGAGTCTTCTTATACCCCATAGGGATGTACAAATTTATATTAATCTATTTAGGAAATGAAATCTCTAACTAGTTAATAAGGAAGAGTCCAAATCGGGGGATTCTGGAATTTACCACGTCCATTGATTAATTGCTATGCACTAGTGATCGATCGTTCTTCACATCGGCTGCTTCTGGTCCTACAAGCAATGATTGCACTGGATGCTGATCAATTGCCCATCTCTAGACTTAGTTTCTTGTGTAATGAAATTAGGTATAGATTGATCACTCTTGGCTCTGATCGACCGCCCAACGCCTCGGCTTCGTTTTCAACGTGAGTGATTTGGGTGCTGATCGATTGCTCCAATGATCTTCTCTGATTTAGCAAAATGGGGTCTGATTAATCACTCTGGCTTAGTGATTGATCACCCCTGTTTGATTTGTCTTTCATAGCTCACACTGAGGCTAGTATCTGCTGGATAAATGTAAAAAGAAACATAAAAGATGTAAAGATCCGCTAAATTCTACTATGGCCAATATCTTAGATCTTGACAAGAAAACTTGGAATAACCAACTCATTCAAGGTAGCTGGAACACCGGCATAGCAAATAAAATCTTGGCAACACCTTTTGATCGAGAGGGGTAAGATGCATCATTTTGGAATCAAATTTCCATAGGGAAATTTTTTGTATCTTCTGCTTAGTGGGTTATCAATGGTCAACCCGCCTATACTGAATGAATATGGGGATTAATTAGTTGGTTTGTTTGAGGGAAGGTGAGGTCTTTGTGGTTGAGGTTCTAGTATGTTTAGTAGTTTTGAATTCAATCTATGTCATAACTTTGATCTCCTTTGATAAATGATGGTACATTTGAATTGGTACTCCATTGCTAGCTTACTATCTATTTTTATTTTGTTTGATTCTGCCCTTAGTATTGTTGTTTGGTTTGATTCCCCATATAAATGTTGTCCGCTTTTGCTTTCTCTAGACTAGTGATCAATATCATATCATATTACTATATAAAACAAATTGAGTAGCTATTGAACATTCATTTTTAGACAATTTACCCACGTTTTTTACCCTTATTTTTAATTTTACCTATATTTTGTATCCTTATGCCCTTTAATACAAGTTTGAATTGGTATGTCATTTGAGGATATTTTAGTAAAATCATATATTGGTTGCTAATAGGACATGGACCTTATTTTTTAGGTTATATTGAGGAACTCATATTCTCTTGTTTTTAGTATCACTAAAAAGCTCTAAACGAGCTCTATCAAATGAGATTCCACATAACTATATTTTCTTAAACTTTTTTGTAGGTGAGACATATATAGCACACTTCTCAATAATAAATTTTTATAATTGTGTATAAATTATATATATATATATATATATATATATATATATATATATATATATATATATATATATATATATATATATATATTCAAATTTGCATATTTTTAGTGTCATTGAAAAACCCCCAGATAGCTCTATCAAATGAGACCCGTCACCAAACTAATCATAAATATGAATAATGTACTCTAGCCCAAAGTCTTTCAATATCATTGTCTTTGCCGACTTATGACATAATATTTAACCTATAAGATATAAAGTCACAATTGCTTACTAAGAGTATATGAATTAATATAGAGCTTGTGTATAACTTATGATTCTCAAAGGATAGTGATATTCCTATACCCACTGTTCTACACCAATAGGCCATACACCACACTTAGGATAGAGAAAAGTGAATCTCATGACGTCAAGTGGCACCCACCTTCCCCATTTAATCGAAGGTGGTATAAGGCATGAATATGAATATTATTTTTCATCCTCAAAACATTGTATTGTAACTATAGCTAGCATGCAAGAGAAACATTTCTTCAATACATATCTTATTTCTAATTTATTTTATTTTATCTTATTTAATTTATATTTACGTACATAATACATGTGCATTCTTCTTAGTTTTAATCAAAAATTTTGTGAGTCTTTGGCAGTGGAGTGAACTTTCAAATGTTATTGCTAGATGTGCTAGCTAATTTAATTTTTCTTGGCAGATGTTTTTCTATTTTTAGCTAGAAAGGTGGATAATAACTATTGTGCCCTATGTTAGATAGAAAAAATTTTCATTTAAGATGTTGTTTCCATGTTAATAATTTATTTGTTTAAGATAATTTAAATATTGTTAAAAATCATGTAAGTAAATATTAGAGATGTTTTAGTATATATTAGTTTTTCTCCATTTAGATCTTAAAAATTTAGAGATTTATGTAAACAATACAGTAAAAAATATAAATGTTTTGTTTTAGATGTTAAACATAGATGGCATAGTACTTATTTAGTGTTAGAATCTTGTTATGAATTAAAAGAAATTATAATATCAAGGTGTATCGATAAGATGCCCGATTTTTTGTTATGTGATGATGATTTTGAAATTGTACTAGCTATTATAAACTTTTACATATTTTTTATGGAGCTACTAAATAATTATAGGGTATATATTATCCTACTTTTCTTTTAGTTTTTAACCAACTATATAATATTACTCTTATATTTTCGTGATATAGAAATAATGATATATTAAATATGATTGTGGCGCTAATGGAAATAAAATATAAAAAATTTTAGAAGGTCTATTGCTCCAACTCCTATAAATAAAAATTACCCTTCTTAGTTATTACTTAGTTAAAATAAACAAAAATATACTAATACTACCTTTAATAATAAATTACTTATATATTTACAAAATGAATATATGCTTGTTTTAACCCAAGAAGAAACAAGTGTATTTAACGTTTTAGTTAGGGTGTAATTCACTAATTCTTCCAATGTCTATAGTAGCTTCATAGTCTTCTTTTAATACAAGAAGTAGGGTACTTTATGATTAAGGAGTTACTTAGATCCAATGATTGTACTTGAATGATTAACTACTTACAAAAGAGAAAGAACATGCACAAAATTTAGAAGAGGCGCTACAAGACTTTTATGAAATTTTATTTTAAAAAACAATTTAAATACATATTTTTTTTATCTTAATTAAAATAGACTTATAATCTCATAGAAGTGTGTTAATGTTAAATTATATATAATATATAAATGAGTAGGTGTCAACTTAATAAGCATGTACTCGTATTATAGTAAATAATTTTTACCTCTTTAAAATTTAATTTTTTATAAATTTATAATTTAAAATAAAATCTTATTAATTTATTAATAAAGCTTAAAAAAATCTCCGGCACTTTGGGCCAATAGTCGAGCCAGACCGCAGTTTGGCCTGATGCGGACCTGGCCGGATGACACCCAAACACATTTAACAGCAGTAAAAAAGAAGCAAAACAAAAATTTCAACCCCTGCCCCACGGATGAAAGCCTCTATTTTAAGAGTATTTTATTCTCTGCCGCCAATCCTGTCTCGACGTCAAAACATCATTAATGCTACCGAAACGAAGAAAAGCCATCCAATTTTCTTTTCTCTCTAAAACGCGTCTATATGCATTTTATAAAGGAAAATGATATTTTCACATCAAAAACACACAACAAAAACTCACACATGTGTCTTAATTGGATTAGATATATGGGTCCAAATAAACTTTGTGTGAGGCCCACTTATCCAATCCAATCAAAATGCTTGTGTGAGTTTTTGTGGGTGTTATTGTTGTAGGAATATCACTATCCTTTTATAAAGAGATATGCATTCACTTTTTTTTTATAATAGTAGAGCAAAAAGGTAAACTACAACCGAAACAGAGTTTACAGAAAAGAGAAAGAAGAAGTAGAAGAGTTTTGCTCGCAAGTATGCGTTGCAAAGCATTAAAGTGCTTATTAAGATAGGAAACAAATTGTGGATGCCCATTTTAATTTTAATTTGTTAACTACTTATTTCATAGCCTTAATTTAAGCCGCATATCCTACTCTGGATACCGAAATTCCCACGTTAATAGCAGTATGACGAATGCCGACAGTGAATTGATTATCCATCTTTAATGAAAAAGTCGAAGTTGGTGAGGTTAGACAAGGCATTCCCTTTTATGATTGATTCTATTCATTACTCATTCCATCCCCACCGCCTCCGGACATCGCTCTGCCTCCCGCCACGGTCTCGGCCTTCTGCTTTCCCTGCTTTCACCAAGTAGAAGCGAAGTTTGTGAATCTCGTTTTGTGCTTTACATGGCTAGCCTTTTTAGCTTGTTTTTTGAATCTCTCCCTAATTTGCTACCTCTTGTCTTGTCTTACTACTACGGGGACTGGAAGCTATCTTGCAGCCAGGCTCAATGTCCTTAAGTTTGTGACACCAAGATTAGCACTAATCTTATGAAAGTGCCCCCACTCGGCTTGGCCTGAGCATTATGATCTGGATCTTCGGCAGGACTCAATGAGCCGTCCGAATCCTGTCAACCTGGAGGAGGATACTCAAACCTGCGTGAATGGATTCATTGCTCTCCATCTCTGTTCTTATTTGAGCCCACTCCCATTCATGGACGGCGATTGCTCAAAACTGCTTAGCATTGCACTTGCTACTAACGAGTTATTGGCAGCTGCACCCAGCATGTTCTTGAATCATGATGTGGTGGTATTCAGTGTTTCTCATGAATATGTAGTTGAGAACCCGATGCTTGTGTGCGACGGATTCGCGCCTCCACCGTCGGTACCAACGGCCGTAGTGTTGGCGGCGGCCCGACCATCATCCAGTCGGCGATTATGGGTGCTTAATTGGAACTCCTAATCCATCTCTTAGCTTTGCTTAATTTGTCCACTTGATCACACACCAGCTACTTTCATTTTCACTCGAAATGTCCCATTTTTTAAGGCACTGGTCAACATCTTATTCCAGAAATGCAGATCAATGAACTCTCTGCGGGCATGGTTCCAGAAGAATTGATGAAGCATCCAATTACGGGAAGAAAGTTGCTCCGAGCTGTGAGCGACCTGCCGCCGAGTCCCCCACCTGGAGTTTAAGGTTATCGCAACTGAAAATCTCACCGCCGAGTCCCCCACCCGGAGCTTACGGTCATCGTAAATCCTGTAAAAATCAAGATGACAGACACCCGATCGTGATGGCGCGCAGCGGGGGACAACAACGGCAACAGAAGAAGGGGGAAGAAAAAGTGCAGTAGGAATATTAGCTACGCCTCTACATTTTTTGAATTTTATTACCTTAAAATTACAGACGGCATAATTGCTTAATTTAAATTACTTTTTGGTTATAATGTCCACCCTACAAATCTTATATAGAACTTTTCAGCCTACTTGTACCATATAATTCTGTTATTTATTCATCTTTTGAAACATACCATTTTGTGCATATCTTTATGTTGTTTCTAAGGATAGCCCTGCGCATCTTTACGGGAGGAGAGCCGGCTACAAGCTGGCATCCCTTTTGTATGTAAAGAGAGTCCACTTGCGGCGGTCACAATGTTGTCTTTGTTTTCATGATTGAAGATTAATGAAATACCTTCCAGCTCATATTAATAGCTAGCTCTATTTGTGTTCTTAAAATAAGTTAAAAATAATTTATTTTAAAAAATAAATTATATATATAGAGAGAGGATGAATCCAATTTTTGTAGGCTTTAGTGGAAATAGATTACAAGGCAACGGGGGCATGGCCCGTTAGTGGCCGGGCGGGTCCATGGGCGGCGTGCCTAAAGATAAAATAATTTTTTTTAATTATTCCATATATCTATATAGACATTTGAGCTTATGGGCTGGGCTTTGAGGCCTGGGCTTTGACGCCTGGGCCCACTTTGTTAACCTTGATACCATGTTATTTAGTAAATAGTTTGTTGGGAATTAAGTTATTTGGAAGAGAACTTAAAACACACAAATGAGTAAAAGATCCCAGCTACATGTGGCTTACAAGGTGCAATGTTTTTGCTTCCTACAACAGGTAAATAAACTCATTACTTTTCAATATAAAAGAATTTAATGCAGTGTTCTATATATATATATATCACATAAGCACATAAGCGTGTCACTGATTGCTGCCTGGTGTAGCTGTTGATTGCTTGGCAATCAATCCCCAAAGGCGCCCACTATTTCGACAATTAAAACAGTCTTTTCATATTTGTTTCCCAGAAAATGTAGTCTCCATTTTTCATTATCATTATTGAGAGTACGAACTGAGAAAATTGTGTGAAAAAAATATATTTTCTATTTTATATTAATAGTTATATTTAAAAAAATAGTAATCTTATTTAAAGGTGAAACCCACATATAAGAGAAAAAATATATTTTCTCCATCTAATATTAATAATTATATTTTTCTAATATTAATAGTTATATTTAGCAAAATAGTAATTTTTAGGAAAAAATATTTAATTAATAATTTAAAATTTTTATTTACTAAAATGGTGTTTTTTTTTGCTAAGCAGTTGGCGCATGTGTGGCTTTGTTTTTTAATTTTTTAGATGATTTCGTCGTTTAGAAGGACAAAATCAAGTTTAAGTTGATTTCGTCCTTTTGAATGACGAAATTGGGTTAACATTTTAAAACACTGGACCCGATTTCGTCATTTTGAAGGACGAAATCACCTCGCTTCCACAAATTCCACAATTAGACCAAAGCCGATTTCTAAACAATGATAATTTTTTTTTAAAAAAAAGTGCATGAAGCTGTCATTGCCCTACAGGATAGACGTATGCATTATCTTGTTAGTGTCGTTGGGCCAATGAGAGCGATGTTGTTGCAGCGAAAGAGCATTTCGATGATGCCGATGCCCCCTTGGAGGTGCCGGAGATGTGGTCAAAATCCCGGCGGAAGCCTGCTCTCTCTCTCTCTCCTAAAATATGGCTTCATCATATGCAAGATGTTCCAGAGTTTTGGATAACCAAGCAAGATTATCAAGGAGAAGGAATTGCATGTTTAAGAAAGTGTGGCCACTCATAACTCCCGCCCTCAAACGATCCAATGTTAGTTGGAATTGCTTCGAACAATTTAAGAGGGTGATGAAATTTGCAAACTTATTATTATTGCATATTAGTTTCCTATGAGGTTTTTGAATTGTAGAATACAAGAGAAAGGTATTTGTAAAACTGTAACTAGAGAGTGCAAATATTAATTTCTCTCGCATGAGACTATTTCAAGACAAAACATCGTAACTGGTTTTATACAGTTCCCTCTCCTGAGTGCCACAGTTTTTTTATGGCACTGGGCTCCAAAAATCTATGATTTTGAGGTTTGTTGTGGTGATTTTGTCGTTTTTTGAACAACGAAATCACCACATTTACATTATTTTTATAGGTATAGGTCAACACATTCAACTTAGCTGGGTTTTTGTTTTAATATGTCAACACATTCAACTTTATAGGTCTCCATGGGGACTCACCAACGGCCACAGGTGGCTGGATAAGTCAATTGACTCAAGCCAATCAGTTCTAGTTACTTCTCAGCAGACAATAGTTTTCCCACTTGTCTTTTGAGCCATCTTTTCTTTTTGTGGAAACATTCTTCTAAGCCTTCTTCTAGATGTAAGATTAAAATATGAGCTCACCTTGGTGGATTTGGGTGGGGCTCAAGTCCACTTTCTTAAATAGGTATATATAATAGATTATAATCAAGTGTTGTTAAGTTAATTCTCAAGAATTAAACAACTGTTAAAGTGAGAGGGACTTGTAGATGGGTACAATAGGTCGTGTGGGCCATGGGGACACACCTAGTTACATTGCTAAATGCAATCAGCTTCGATCTCGGACACAAATGGCCAGAAAACATTAAATGTGGTAATTTCGTCATTTAGAAGGATGAAATTGCCTTAAGGCGATTTTGTTATTTTAAGGGATGAAATCGGGTTAAGTAATATAACCGTAAACCGATTTTAACTTAAACCTGATTTCATCCTTTAGAAGGATGAAATCATATAATTTTTTTTTAAAAAAACCATGCAGGCGCCAGCTGCTTGGTTGATGCTTGCGTGGTAAAAAAGAACACCATTTTGGGAAAAATTTCCAAAATGGCGTGATTAATATTAAATAGAAGGAGTAATTTTTTAAACCGGAGACTTCTTTTTCATATGACTTAACTAGAAGGTAGAAGTAGAGGTGAAGGTGACGGCATGACAGAAAATCAATGTCAGGGAAGCTTAAGCTCAACCATTTTGGAGACAGGGCCTAGTTGGTTTGGCTATACTTGACGACTCGGTGAGAACAAAAGGCAAAGACGATTGAACCTTTGCTCCTTCGTTTTCACGTCGGGAGCTGAAAACCATCTCCAACGAATTTGTTTAGAAACTCTCTTTGAATCGTTGGGTTTTCATCTTACCTAAATCCTCCAGCAATTCTCAATCGAGGCTGTGGAATTCTGAAAGGAGGTCATTTTTTTTATTTTGATCGGAAGTTGAGTGTTAAGAGCATCTATAGACTGAGAATCCTAATTTCTAATCACTGAGAGCTCTGTGAAGCGTTCGCCAGAAAGATTTTTGGTGTCTAGACTGAGAATCAGGATATATTACTTGTTTTTGTTATTACATTAGGACGGTTGCCATCAATGCATTATCTGAGACGATCCCAAGAGAGATTGGAAATTTACGGAACTTAATATTCCTCTAAAATTTTGCCAGTTTTTATCATTTCTCTTCTTTCCATGACAAAAAGTGAAAATAGCAAGTAGTAATGACAAAGCAGATGTCCTTACAAGAAATAAATAAGCAGCCATTGAGTATTTTGTTATATTCATTCCTTACCACGAATTAGAGCTGCATTTGTATAAATTTTTAGGAGCCTTGGTTCTAATATTGCAAGCATATGTAGATGTTTAATCAGGCTTGTGCACGTGGGAAGTGTTGGGTTTTCTTAATTTGAGTTAATTTGGTTGGTAAAATTGATATCCATTGTTGGCCCTCTCACCCAACAGTGAGTAGCTTACAAAAGGAATGAGTGAAAAATCAGGAATGTTTCAATATAATAATGCCTGTTTGAAGATGAAAGAATCTGGGAAGTGATTTCTGATCTAGTTTATCATTGCCAGGTATATAGATAGTGCAAGCATTGGTGGTGAGATTCCTTTACCATTTTCAAATCTGCGAAGCTTACTAACTGTGTAAGTAGTTACAACTTTGTGTACAAGATGCTCATTATGGCATGTTGTGTTCATGCCGCCATAATTAAAACTTGCATCCTAGACAGTTAATTTTTTCAAGTGGGCATCAGACAACTCATTTACTGGCAGAATTCTTGAATTCATCCGCCAATGGAGGAACATTACTACTCTGTAAGGATAAATATGAAATTTTTTTAAAGGGTAGTTTCATAACTACTTCTCTTTGCATCTTTCTTTCATATTGTTTATATTTTTCATGCAAACTTATGATTGTTTAGAACCTCTTCTTGGGATAAATAGAGCTGTAAGTAAAGTACAGTGTACGAGGAATGTGTAACTGTAGCATTTAATTTCATTAATAAGAGACATTGTAAGCTTTCAAGGATTACATTGCTGATGATGTTTGTTTACTTTGTTTGTTTCAGCAACGTTTCAAATGATTATTGTTACAAATAAATTGCATGGAGATTACCAACTTGAACTAAATTACAATTCCTTCTACTATTTACGTAGTTTCTCTCTCTTTCTCTCTAACACACACACGCCACACTCTCAGAAAGCTTGACTTTACTATGATAATGACTGAGCACCATGCTTACAATCCTCTGTTAACAATAGTAACATAATTAGTCAATTAAAGCCAAAATCATGTTTTATCAGTAGCTTTGGATCGTCTTGGCAATACAGGTAGTCTTGGTTCAAAAGATTAGGTATTTAACGAGCATGCATAGAGATAAATAGGTTTAGGGTATTGAAATGTTTTCCAAATAGTAGAGTAAAATTTTTACATATAAATCTCAATATAGTAAAAGCAATGGAATACAATGGGAAATGATTGGATTAAATTTTTAAATTTTTTGCTAAAATATAGGTAAAACTATGACATTGATACAAATTTCCAACTATAAAATTGAACAAGTTCCAGAAATTGATTTCTATTCTGTAAGTCATGTCAGTGGTTGACTCAGTTTCTGGAAATGAGTTGCCCATAATGCAACTTATAGTTTATAAGAAAGCTTACTAGATTTGGATGATGGGCAATCCATAAGCATAAGGTAAATATGACAGTCAGGAAACCCAATCCTTGTTTATCTTCAATTACACTGCTTTAACCTGTGGGTGCCCTTCAATGTGCAGAAGCATTGATAGACCTTTGTCAAAAAGATGTCCGTTTCCTTTCTATGAATGGAATAAGTACAGTCAGAATCCCAGTTGGATGGTGGATAGCCCCCGATCCAGATCCTCCTGCTCCTTTTGTTGGAGGCACTTTGGCTACTTTGGATAATGCTTGCTCATGGGCATTGTAGGTTTTGTTTTATTTTTTAAAAGTGTTATGTGTATCACATGCATTACTGGTAATTTAAGTATTATTAGGGAATTTGATACAATTTTCTTGACATTGACTCAGGGCCTATAACCTTAAATGCATAATAGATCTCCATGCAGCACCTGGTTCACAAAATGAAATGGAACATAGTGGCAGTAGGGATGGTTCCATAGACTGGCCTAAATCTCCAGACAACATCTTGGAAAGTCTAAATGCTGTAGAATTCCTGACTTCCCGGTATTTCTCTTTCACATAGTTCAAACATTTCTTAGTTAGAAGATTCAGGATGTACCTCACTGGAAAGTTATTTAGCCTAGAACATGGTTTTATTTATTTGTAGGTACGCTAACCATCCCACTCTGCTGGGTGTTGAGCATTTGAATGAGCCTTCTGCTTCTTTAGTTCCTCTTGATATCTTAACTTCTTATTACACAAAAGGTTACCAGATTGTGAGAAAATACTCCCTTATGGCATATGTAATATTTTGCCAGAGAATTGGCAATGCCGATCCAATGGAGCTTTATTATGCGAATATTGGGATTTCAAACACAGTGGTAGATCTGAATTATTACAATCTCTTTGATGATTCTTTGGTGCAATCCTGGATTGTACATTATGCAGATGACACTTTCAGGCAATTCATTATTTTTCTGAGTTCCACCAATTTAAAGTGAAATGCATTTCTTGTTCGCATAACTGATTCCTTTTTCTCATATTGAAATATGATTTATGCTATGGGTGTTGCGCCTAGTCCTCCACTGCCTCCTCCCCTGTTTTAACCACTAGTTCAGTTTAGCTTTTCATAGCAGAAAGGCCTATTGAAGGAGGCCACATCAGGTTCATGCAGCGAGAACACAGTAGAGGACTACATTGGAGGACCCATAGCATTTTTCTTGAAATGTTTTAATAAAAGAAAGTCATTGTCTACTTTTTTCCATAATCTTGATCTTTCCAGTGCTAGGCCATGAAAATTTTATGCTGTTGACACTTGAAAATGTTTGTCAATTCTGCATTATGCTTGTTCATAAGTTTGACTGGATTTATGAATATATATATCTAGGTGCAGGGGAGTGGGTGAATGAGTGGAATGTGAAGAATGCTTTTCGAGAAGCATATCAAGCCTATGGGAAGGCGCAACTAGATGTTTATAATGTTGCTTCATTTGGCTGGTCATATTGGACACTCAAAAACGCAAGACAACATTGGGATTTTGAGTGGAACATATTGAATAAATATATTTTATTAGGTTAAAAAAACATAAAACTGAAAATTTAAAGCTTCTTTAATTTGGTAGAAGGTTAACACTTATGTTTCTGATTTTTGTACGTGTCATGCAGATTCCTCGGCGAGGCAGCAAATACCGGGCAATCTTTTGCTAATTTTTCTGGCATGCAGGCCTTTCTATGTGTATCAAACAGTGTAACAAGGCCCACTTCCAAAGGATTTGAAAAAAATTGAGGATATTGTAAATCAGCAAATAAAAGATGAGTTGAATGTATTTGCTAGTGAAGCTAAACTTGATGAAGCAAAACGTATTAGTGGGTTGTAGGACCTGTTTCTTTTTATCCAATAACTTAACCGACCTTTCTGCAAATGTAAGATCAGGTTGCAACTCAACCATATTGTGATCAATTACATGTGACGGATCTGGCATGTATTTCTTTAGCATCGACACATGAAATACATTATGCGCTTCAACCAGGTTAGGGGGTAAAGCAAGCCTATAAGCTGCTGGACCAATCCCATCAAGGATTTCAAAGGGTCCAACATAACGTAGACTAAGCTTGCCCTTCTTCCCAAACCGCATGACCCGTTTGGTCGGTGAGACCTTTAGGAAAACATGATCTCCAATGTCAAATTCCAACTCCCTCCGCCTCCGATCTGCATAACTTTTCTGCCTACTTTGTGCTGTCAACAATTTATGTTTGATTTCCTTCACCTTATTAGCACATTGTTGAATAATTTCAGACTTCAGAACCCTCCGCTCACCTACTTCATCCCAGCATGTAGGGGAACGACATGGTTGTCCATAGAGGGCTTCATAAGGTGCCATGTCAATGCTAGTATGATAGCTATTGTTGTAGGTAAATTCTATCAAGGGTAGGAACTCATCTCAATTACCTTTCCAGTCCAAGATGCATGCCCTGAGCATATCCTCAAGAGTTTGGATGGTACGCTCTGACTGGCCATTAGTCTGGGGGTGGAAAGCTGTGCTAAAGTTCAACTTTGTCCCCAAGGCTTCTTGCACACACTTCCAATATCTAGAAGTGAAGCGAGGATCTCTATCAGAAACAATCGATATCGGTGTGCCATGGAGTCTTACGATTTCTCTAACATAAAGTCAAGCCAAACTCTCTAGTGACTGCTTCCATCTAATGGGCAAGAAATGTCCAGTCTTTGTCAATCTATCCACTACAACCTATACAACATCATGCTGCTTCTGCGTCTTAGGCAATCCTACCACAAAGTCCATCGTAATATGTTCCCATTTCCATTGAGGGATTTCTAAGGGATTTAATAAACCTGCAGGCCTCTGGTGCTCTGCTTTAACATGTTGGCAAGTCAAACATTTCGATACGAATTCTCCAATGTCTCTCTTCATGCCTTCCCACCAGAAGCTCCGCTTCAAATCTTGATACATCTTATTCCCTCCCGGATGTATAGTGTATTTGGAATGATGGGGGCTTCATGCAATAATTCCTGCCTTAAGCTCAAAATGGTGGGAACAACTAGCCTTTTGCTAAAACACACACCTCCATTGGTTCCTTGAGCAAAGTTAGGTCTTCCCACCAACTTTTGAACCTCATCATCAGTTTGTTGGGCTGTAATGATTTTCTCCACTAGCTCTGACTGGATGGAAAAGTTAGCCAACAATGGCTTTTCCCTTTTGGATGGAGCCTCTAAATAAAGACTAGTCATACTCTATAGCAATTCCCATTCTTTAATCATTATCTGTGCCACTATGGTTTCATATTTTCTACTCAAAGCATCTGCCACCACATTCGCTTTTCCAGGGTGATAAAGAATGGTAAAGTCATAATCCTTTAAGTACTCAAGCCATCTTCTCTGTCTCATATTCAGGTCCTTCTGGGAAAACACATATTTTAAGCTTTTATGATCAATGTAAACCTCAAAGGTTTTGCCATAGAGGTAGTGCCGCCATATCTTCAGAGCAAAAACCACAACAGCCAATTCTAAATTATGTGTGGGGTAGTTCTGTTCATGAACCTTCAACTGCCTAGATGCATATGCTATGACTTTGCCTCGCTGCATCAATACACAACCCAACCCCTTGTTAGAGTCATCGCTATAAATCACAAACCCGCCTTCTCCTGAAGGTAAGGTAAGGATAGGAGCACTAGTTAACCTTCTCTTCAATTCTTGAAAATTATTTTCACATGCTTTATCCCAGGTAAATTTGACACCCTTCCTAGTCAGCTTGGTCATAGGTAAGGCTAGGGTGGAAAATCCTTCAATAAATCTCTTGTAATAACCTGCTAAGCCAAGGAAACTACGAATTTTGGTGACAGATTTAGGTCTTTCCCATCTCATTACAACATCTACTTTTGCAGGATCAATGGCTACCCCATCCTTGGATATGACATGCCCCAAAAAGTTGATGCTCTCTAACCAGAAGTCACATTGCTGAGTTTGGCATATAACTTATGATTTCAGAGAGTTTGCAACACTTCTCTTAAATGATCTATGTGTTCTTCAACAATGGCTAAATAAATTAATATATCATCCACAAACACTATCACAAAACTATCCAACCAAGGTTTATATATCCTGTTCATAAGATCCATGAAGGTTGCAGGGGCACTAGTCAATCCAAAAGGCATAACCAAAAATTCATAATGGCCATACCTAGTTCTAAAAGCAGTTTTTGGTATATCATCTTCACGAATCCTCAATTGGTGATAACCAGATCTCAAATCAATACGGGAGAAGACTTTTGCTAACTGGAGCTGGTCAAAGAGATCATCAATCTGAGGAAGTGGATACTTATTCTTTATTGTCACTTGATTCAACATTCGGTAGTCAATGCACAAGCGAAGTGAACCATCATTTTTCTTCACAAACAAGACAGGTGCCCCCCAAGGAGAGACACTGGGATGAATGAAACCCCTGTCTAGCAGATCTTGAAGCTGCTCCTTCAACTCTTTTAATTCAGCTGGAGCCATCCTATAAGGTGCTTTGGAAATTAGGGATATGCCAGGAATGAGGTCAATGGTGAAATCAACCTCCTTCTTAGGTGGGAGACTAGGAAGTTTTTCAGGAAAGACATCTGGAAACTCAGAAACAACTTCTATGTCCTCCATGCTAGGTCTGGTAGACTCTAGTGTAACTACACTAGCAAGGTAGGCCACACAACCCTTTGCCAAGAGTTTGTTGGCCTTCAAAGCTGAAATGATACAAGAATTTTCTCTCTCCCTAATCCCCTGAAATACAATTTCACTCTCCCCATGAATTTTAAAGGTAACCCTTTTCTGATTACAATCAACCAAAGCATAAAATTTAGACAACCAGTCCATCCCTAGTATTACATCAAAATCCCACATATCAAGGATAACTAGGTCAACTGGTAATTCCCGATGACCCAAACAAATAGGTACACCTTGGAGGCAATCCAATGCATGAACTGGATTCCCAATGGGTGTATGAACAAGTAATTCATGTTGTAAAATAGACTTAGGGTACTCTAGGCTTGAAGCAAACACCACGGATATAAAAGAGTGAGTTGCACCCGGATCCAGAAGAATCTTGGCAAACTGATCAAAGATAGAAAGTGTACCTTCAATGACATCATTCTTCTTTGCATCTTCAGATGAGAAATCAAATTTTATAAATCAGAAATATTTTCTAAAATAAAGAATTCGAAATCAAATTTTATTTCATTACTCGAGTAGAATTAACCATAGAGTTTTCCACTAGCGTCTCATGTCACATAGCATGAGCGGTCGGTGGTTACCCCTTGGTAATTCTACCACATTTTAAAACAAATTAATTTCTAAAGCAAAAACATTTTCTAAAATGAACAATTCAAAATCAAATTTTTATTTCAATATCCTAGTAGAAGTAACCATAGAGTCTTCCACTAGCGCCTCATGTCACATAGCATGAACTGTCGGTGGTTACCCCTTGGTAATTCTACCGCCTTTGAAAACAAATTAATTTCTAAAGCAGAAATATTTTCTAAAATGAACAATTCAAAATCAATTTTTTATTTCAATATCCTGGTAGAAGTAACTATAGAGTTTTCCACTCGTGCCTCATGTCCCATACCATGAGCAGTTGGTGGTTACCTCATGGTAATTCTACCGTGGTTTAGAACACATTGAAATCGAAGTTGCAGAAAACATTAAAAAAATGTAACGAATCCAAAATAAAATTTTCAATCCCGTCAACTTCAAAATCAAAATTCGTAAAAATTAAAGTATCAGATTAAATCTAAAACCACACTTGTAAAACAAATTTTCAATTCATTCTCGATGAAAAATTGAAATTTGGAAAAAAATCAAAATTTGTCTTAAATTCAATGTAACACATGCAAAATGGAATTCTAAATTAGATCTAAATCAACTTATTCAGAAAGAATTTTCATATAACTTATGATTAAAATTTATAATTTATAAAAATCAGAATTCTTATAAATCCCGATGTCACATATACAAGATGAAAAGTTCAAAAGCAAAGTTCATAAAAAAAATGATGCAACACATTCAGACTTAAACTATAAATAATTTTCAATTGAAAAATGAAAATGATCAAATTGATGTTTGCATCAAAACTCATGCAACACATGGCAATAAAAATATCAAATAATTCTCTGATTAAATCTCATACTAAATTAGATGCAACATATTCAAAGCAAAAATTCCAAATCAATTCTAATTTAGAATCAACATCTATAAAGTCTAAGCTTGCCATCAATCAGATACACATACATAGGATAAAAATAAAAATTACTTCTAATTAAAAAAATTAGAATTTATCAAAATTAGAGTTTGATATAATTTTAATGTCACACCAACATAATAGAATTACAAGGCAAAATCTGATACGACTTATTCATGACGACATATTTAAATCATTTTTTATTTAAGATCGAAATTTATAAAATTGATCTTTGTATCAAATCTATGATACTACATGCAAAGAAAGATGTCAATTTTAAATACAACGGAGAATTGAAGTTCATAAAATAGAAGTGCATATTAAATTAAAAATTCAAAATTAGAGTTTGTGTTAAATTCGATAACACACGGGCATAACCAAAAGATGAAAATCAGAATTTATTTCAAATTAACAATAACACATCTAGAACAAAGATTTATTTCAAAATCAAAATTCATTTCAAAACAATCACATCAAGTAGCACAAAATCATATACATTAAAATACGTATATATTGGTATTCAATCAAAATCATACTGGAATTTGTAATCTATTGGAGTCAAGCATAACTTAATAAATCAACGAAATCGTACATCTCGCTCTACCCCAGAGCAGGATGAAGCACATACACATGTCTCGCTCTATCACTGAGCCGAGACCAAATAACACACACCACACGTCTCGCTCTACCCTAGAGCGAGACAGAACATAACAAGTCACATCAAAGCATGGCATGACACTTCAGATCATATCAGATAAAATATAACAAAGTAATTCAAATTAGAACATCGTAACGATTCATACATCTTATTAGTACATTATTATCACTAATTAAGATGTGTAAGCATACAATTAATTTAACACCCTAAGTTAGCTACTTAGGATGTTTACATATTCTCATACAAGAGATTAGGTATACTTACCTATAGGAGACATCGGAAGCGGCAACGTTAGAGCTGTTCGTTTCTTCGGAGCATCCTCCTTTTAGATCCGAATATGGTGGGTAGAATCTCCTTTGAAGTAGGCGGATGTAGCATCCTTTCTCCTTGAGATGCTCCTTACTTTTTGTACTCAGGGTATCAGACAAAACATCCTCCTTTTAGAGACATTTTTTCTCTCCTTCCACGCTTGTGAACTATAGGCGGAGCCTCCCCTTAGCTTGGAAATACTTTTCTTACTGGGTGGAAAGATAGAGCCTCCCCTACTCTAGATCGCTTCTCTCATCGTGGCCTGACAACTTCGGATAGATCCCCATCTTACTTCTCACTCATTTTTCTCTCTCCGGTGCTTGAGGACGACGGGCAGGGCTTCTCCTTGTCTCAGAGCATTTTTTCCTAATACGATCGCCAACTCAGAGAACGTACCCCTCCATTGTGAAGAGCTCGCTCGATTAAACAAGAACGCCTTTTGGATGGACTAAATCTGAGCTAAGATGTCAGAAACAGAGAAAAAGAAGTTTGTCGGTGCTCGAGGACAATGGGTAGGACCTCTCCTTCTCTTAGGGCGTTTCCTCCTTATACGGTCTCTAACTTAAAGAAAGGACCGCTCCATTGCATAGAGCACGCTCGATTTACTTAGGAATGCCTCTTGAACGGCCTTAATCGGATTGAGAATGATTAAAAATGAGGGAAATGAAGTTCTGACTGAAAAAAATGACCGGAATGGGGTTTTTATAGCCCCTGAGCCGCCGAAACCGCGGTGCCACGCCGCCAAAAACCGCGTGGTGCACCTGCGGTGCTCGCTGATTCATGCCATGTGAGTGCAGCGCCACTGTCGCATGTGCTGCACGCACGCCTCTTGTTTGAAATATTTTTCTCTTATTATTATTATTTTTTTTTATTCTTTCTTTAAACATGTGTAACTTCTTACCCCGGATTTGGATTCGTGTGTTGTTAGTACCGTTGGCCTCGTATTGACGAGTCCTTCGATACTAACCCACTTTAAGCAATATATCGTGCTTTTTCCAAGTGGGTCCCATCTATTTATACGTTTCTCGAGGTCATAACTTCCGATCTTGACCTCCGTTTTATGCATTCTTTGAATCGTTACGCTCGTTATTTTGAGCTGTACTTATATACGGAGGTTTCAACCTTTGAAACTCTTTAAGACTCAACAAAATGTTCTCTAATTTACCTCTAACCCCGTAGGCTAAACATGATTAGAAAAGAGGGGTGTTACATTTACCAATTAAATAAATTTAACCATATCATTTAACTTCTTAGCGGTACAATAGATACGGTAAAACGGTAGAACGAGTACCGTTAGCAACCCTAGCATCAAGCATGAGCAAGGCACAACCCAAGCCCATGCCAACTACCAATTGGGAGTTGGAACGTTCTAATCCTTTAGAGACATGCCCGGCAAGGCCCACAGGCCTGCTGTGCCAAGACTTAGGCCATGCCGGCAAGCGACCCAATCAAAAATATAAAATAATAAATAAATAGCCCCATAAATCTTCAAGGGGGTCGGGCAAAACTTGTCAAAAACTTCAATATGTATTTTACTATGAGGCCCAAAATTGAACAAAATTAGTTTAAAGAAAGAGCTGAAATGAACTTAAAATGACGATAAATTTGAGCTTGAAAAATTCAACATTATTTTTGTCAAACGTCTATGTTAAAAATTTTAGGAAGAATTTTAATAAAAATCTACATAAGAAAGTGTCCCAATTGAATTTTGGCTGAATAAAATATGTAGTCCCAAGTGAACTGTATATCAACTAAAACCCAATTAAAAACTTTTATTAAAAAAATTCACTACACTCATTTTTTGAGAAACATTTTCAATAGTCCCTACTCACCAAGTGTCTAACACTCATGGTGAGTGTGGAACACCAGGCATAAATAATCATGGTGAGTGTAGACAATTAAGCAGTTGTTTAGGTATTGAATTTTTTAAAAACGAAAGTGGAATTTTTGAACATAATTCTAAAAATTCACCGTTGAATGTAAATTACGGTTCATAATTAAATTTTTTAGAATAAATACGGCTATCGCATTAAACCCAATTTTAAATTAATATAACTCTTTCTTCTGAACTAGGATATATACATTTTTTGTACTATTACACTCTTAAATTTGGGCTCTATTAAACAAGATCTATAAGAATAGGTAATTTTGAACTTTTAAAGTAAGATTTATCTATATAATACATGTGACATATATTGATATGAAAATTAACTCTTAAAAAACTATAATATAAATTTTAAACAGGGGCTGAAATCATGAATAGACAAAATCACATCTCATTAGATGATTCAGTATATAATTCCGCTTAAAACAGGTTAGAATCAACTTTTTACCTTTTATATATTAAAACAAAATTGATCAAATCTTACATAAATAAGATACATGAACAACCCCTAAAATTATTTCCCATCCGCGTCATGTTTTATTTCGACCTCGTCGCGGTCACGCAAAGGGGAACGAGGTCCCTTCACGACGAAACGGGGTTAGTCGCAGGGCGGACTTGTGGTCTTTTACGATGATCTTACACGCTTTCCTTGGACTGATTTCGGCGGGTGCTGACGTTAGCACAGTGTTCTGCGTTTCCCTTGGAGTTTTCGACTGATTTCGGTGGGCGCGGACGCCAGTAATTGTTGTTGTGAGCTTCCCTGATTTCGGCGAGTGCTGACACCAGCAATTGTTGCGAGATTCCCGACTGAATTGGACGAGTGCATCCCATTGACTGATGTTGGCGAGTGCTGACGCCAGTAATTGTTGCGAGATTCCCAACTGAATTGGACGAGTGCATCCCGTCCATTGATGCCGGCGAGTGCTGACGCCAGCAATTGTTGCGAGATTCCCGACTGAATTGGACGAGTGCATCCCGTCGACCGATGTCGGCGAGTGCTGACGCCAGCAATTGTTGCGAGATTCCCGACTGAATTGGGCGAGTGCATCCCGTCGACTGATGTTGGCGCGAGATTCCCGACTGAATTGGATGAGTGCATCCCGTCGACTGATGTCGGCGAGTGATGACGCCGACAATTGTTTGCGAGCTTCCCTTTGAGTCTTCGACTGAATTCGACGAAATGCATCCTTTCTACTGATTTCGGCGAATGCTGACGCCAGCAATTGTTGCGTGCTTCCCTTTTAAAAGTTTTCGATTGAATTCGACGAGAAGCCATTGTTATGAGCTTCCCTTCGACTGATTTAGGCAAGTGCCTTCCTAAAAAGAGCGAGCGCTTCCCTTCCCCTCCCTCCCCCGCCCAACTCTCGGCCTCCCTACAACGCCTTCAGCTTCCCCTGCATTCACCATAACCAAATTAGCACAGAAATTTGTGAATCTCATATTGTGCTTTACCTGGGTATCCGATTAGCTTGTTTTCTGTACCTCTCCCTAGTTGGCCTCTTCTTGTATTCTAAGTTAGACTCAGGTCAGAACCAAAACCAAACCCACCGTGGCCGGTCTGGTGCAGATAGGCTTGACCTGGCCGTGACTGGTTTTGGGCTTTCTGTTTTGCTCTTTTCTTTCTCTGCTTCAGTTCCTTAATTTTTCTCTGCACGGTCTTTTTTCTTCTTCTATTCGTTGTTTCTTGCTCTATGCTAGTCATTGGTTGGATGATCTTGGTTCTAACCTTCCTGATACAACAAAACAATGAAAAACTGCTCCTCTGGTGCTCTGTTTCTCTAGTCCACTAGTTTTGCTTCTTGAGAATTCTTTCTGGTCGTGAGAACTCCATCTCTGGTGCAACTCTAACTTGTACGAACTACAACTCTACTTCTGCAGGAAACAACACATAGATTCCCTGGTGTGTCTAGTGTGGTATGCTACTCTGGGTTGTTGGGTTATTTGCTCTTGGTGTAGTTCTTTGGCTAGAAAGGTAGTGATAAAAGGAGCCAGCCAGAAAGGCCGCGACGGAAAAGAACCAGCCAGAAAGGCTGCCGTGTCTGGTGCGATCTCTTCCATTGGCGGAAAGCCATTCTGAAGATTGCGGCCATTTTGTGTATGGTGTAATCTGTTGTTCATGGGTGGTTTTTTTTTTACTCTTGGTACAGCTCTCAAGCCATAAAGGCCATTGTCTTGTGCTTCTCACTAGTTCCGTAGACTACGTCTTGACCGATCGGCTGTGGCCATTCTAAACTCTGGCCGCAACTAGTTATGGACTCGGCCAGCCTCGCTAGGCCACTGGTTGTTTTACGGCTACAATCATTCTGAACTCTGGCCGCCACCAACCTTTGTAGGCCACGGGTTGTTTCTCTGCATCGGTTGGCTGTCGTTGCCAGAGTTGGAGAGTGCCAGAGTTGGGAGAGGTGGGGGTTATTTTAGGCCGGGGTAATAGGTGAGATATAATGTGGTTTTTGGGGTTTAAAAGAGTAAAAAACATACTAATTTTTTTTTGTTAAATGGGGTACTTAGGGTATTAACGGGGTGTATATAGACACATTCTTTGAATAATATATCTTCATAGTTTTCATCTTTCCCATGTCAGTCAATGCTTTGTGAGAAGAGGTAACAATGTGTCGGGGTTTATAGTATGACCTATTTCATTAATTTTTAAATTTTTTATTTATAACTATTTTATTAAGTAACAATATAGACACTTCTAGGGCCATTCTATTTGATAATAATCGGCCGGTTAATTGGATAACTATTATCCATAACACTTTTAAATGTACTAAAAAGGCAATAATAAATATATGTAAGGATCAAACATAAAATACAAAAAGATACATATATTAGGTAAATACATAATAAAACTCATTATTTTCTAATAATTCTTTCTTATCATATGAGTTCAACTCCAAAATATCTCTTAACTTCCTGTTTCAGAAGAATCCCAAGTGTGAGAAGAATGACAATTGTCTTCTTGTAACTATATAAACAATTATTTTTAAAGTTATCTTTCGATAGCAATGAGACCACATGCGCTGATATACATTATCTATTAGTATCTCTTTAAATCAATGTTTTAAAACCTTGGGATGAACCCTGACCCAGATTAGTGGCTAGGCTGGGTCAACCTGGTTGAACCGTGGGGCAACCTCATTAGACCCAGATGATTACATAATCTAGTAAAAAATTAAGAGCACCCCCATATTTTAGAAAAAAATTTCACTTAAAACTTGTTCAAAACATCACTTAGAATTGTTTGGTCATTCAAAACCTTTTCATTTCAACCTATTTTAATAAGTAAATCATCATTCTAGCTTTCTAATTTAATATACATAAATATAATTTGTAAGATAATCATGATTCTAATTAACATATATCAAGTCTCAAAATAAACTACCTACACCATTTGTTCAAAGTTAAGTCAGCTTACACTTAAATGAAGCCAGTTTGAGATGTGTCAAACAAGAGTTTGATTCCATTAGTCCAAGTTCAAGCTTCATTTGAGTTAACTTGAGTCTAGCCTAGAGCAGAATAGAGCAAATTGAACAATTATACTCTAAACCCATTAATCATTTTCTTACATAAACAAACACTCAATGAGTTTAATTATCCAAAACAAAAATACACATGGGTTTGAGTTATCAAAATAAAATCTAAATTAACTTGAGAGCTACAAAATATTTTGCATAAAGTGCATGTGTAGCAAGTTAAAATTCCAACACATATGATTAATGATGAACATTGACTACTAAGACCGGCGAGATAAATTTAAAAAAGAAACTAAAGGAGAAACATCAAAGAGAAGTGAGTTTAAGATAATATACAATGCAAATTTTAGATAGATATTATTTTATTAAAAAACTATAGATGGATAAGAAATGCTAGAAAGAGCAAATAATTTTCCAAGTAGCAGCTTGTAACAACTATAATGAACGGTTGTAATAATTAAATTAATTCAATAAATATTTGAGATTTGAAAAACATCTTATGTTGAGTAAATTATAGTGGTGAATCATGAAATGAAAACTATTATAAAAGACTGTAAGCTAATATTTTTAAAATTAAACCAGTTAAGACTAATAGGTAAAATATAATTATAATTTTAAAATATGTAGCGACGCATAATACCAAGCGTCGCTAAAAGATATTTGTTTTTAAAAAAAGAAAAAAATTAGTACTATTAGTGGCGCTTTACCAAAGCGTCGCTAATAGTTTAAATAATACCGATACTTATTAAAAAGCATCACTAATAGTAGTGAATTTAAATTGAAATAAAATAAAATAAATATTGTTAGTGATGCATAGAAATATACGTGGCTAATAGTGTAATTATTAGTGACATATATTGTTATGCATCACTAATACGTAGTCTATTAGCAACACATATTACTATGCATTGCTAATAGTATTTATTTTATATTTTTAAAATTAATTTTGAAAATAAAAAATCATAAAAAATTTAAATTAGAGGAGATAGAGTGTGTAGAGAGAGGGAGAGAGAGGAGAGGGAGAGAGAGAGAGGAGAGAGGAGAGGGTGAGGAGAGGGAGAGAGAGGAGGAGAGAGAGAGGAGAGAGAGGGAGAGAGAGAGAGAGGAGAGGGGGAGAGAGAGGAGAGGGAGATTAATTAATTTTAATTTTTTAAGAATTTTTTATTAATTATTATATTTAAAAATAAATAAGTAAAATAAATATTATTAGCGACGCATAGAAATATGCGTCGCTAATATGCTAGGTATTAGCGATGTATAATAATATGTGTTGCTGATGCCAAGCCTATTAGCGATGCATATTACTATGTGTCGCTAATAGTATTTAGTTTTTTTTATTTTTAAAATTCATTTTTAAAAATAAAAATCATAAAAATTGAAATTAGAGGAGAGATAGTGTGTAGAGAGAAAAGGAGAGAGAGGGAGAGAGAGAGGAGAGAAGAGAGGGAGAGAGAGGAGAGAAGAGAGAGGAGAGAGGAGAGAGGAGAGAGGGAGATTAATTAATTTTTAATTTTTTAAGATTTTTTTATAAAATATTATATTTTTAAAATAAAATAAATATTATTAGCGACGCATAGAAATATGCGTCGCTAATAGGCTAGGTATTAGTAACGTAAAATAATATACGTCGCTAATACCTAACCAATTAGCAATGCATATTACTATGTGTCACTAATAATATTTAATTTATTTGTTTTAAAAGTTTTAAAATTGAAAAAATTGAAATTAGAGAAGAGAGTGTGTAGAGAGAGAGAGGGAGAGAGAGGAGAGAGAAGAGGGGGAGAGAGGAGAGGGAGAGAGAGGAGAGGAGAGAGAGAGGAGAGAAAGAGAGGAGAGAGAGGAAAGGGGGAGAGAGGAAAGAGGTGAGGGAGATTAATTAATTTTTAATTTTTTTCATATTTTTTATACTTTATTATATTTTAAAAATAAAAAAATATTATTAGTAACCCATAAAAATATACGTTGCTAATAGGCTAGGTATTAGTGACGTATAATAATATATGTCGTAAATACCTAACTTATTGGCGATGCATAATACTATGCGTCGCTAATTGTATTTAATTTCTTTAATTTTAAAAATAAAAAATCATAAAAATTAAAAATAGAGGAGAGAGAGGAGAGAGGAGAGGGAGAGGGAGAGGAGAGGGAGAGACAGAGGAGAGAGGAGAGGGAATTTAATTAATGTTAATTTTTTTAATATTTTTTTATAAATTATTATATTTTAAAAATAAAAAAAATATTATTAGCGATGCATAGAAATATATGTTGCTAATATGCTAGGTATTAACAGCTCATAATAATATGTGTTGTTAATACTTAGCCTATTAGAGACGAATATTACTATGCGTCGCTAATAGTATTTAAATTTTTTTATTTTGAAAATTAATTTTTAAAAATAAAATATTATAAAAATGTAAAAAGAGATGAGAGATATGAATATTTTAATTTTTAAAAATAATATTAGTCTCTTAGTAGCATACATCGTAAATACTATATTATTTGCAACGCTTACTTCTAAACGTCGTATATAATAAATATAGTTGTGACGTTTATCATTAAACATCACAATAGATATTCTTTTAGCGATGCTTAAACGAAGCGTTGATAAAGGTTATTTGTGTGCAGGAAAATTTGCCCACCCATGCATGGAAAATTTTGCTTGCCCGTGTGGGTGAAATTTCGCCCCTCTTGGGCGTAGTGAAAAACTTTGCAAGCGAAATCACAGGTGCGGTATTTATTCATCTCCCCCAATTGCTGCCTCTTCATTTCACACCTATCATGCCTCCACTCTGCCTCCGCCACATCGATCGCACCCGTCCTGGCTTCGGATCCGCCCCCCTCCCTTCCTCTTCTCCCCGGTCCCCCTCCCCCTCCCCCACCCTCCTCCCTTCCCCTCCTCCCACCCCTTCCCCTCCCCTCCTCCCACCCCTTCCCCTCCCCTCCTTCCTTCCCCTTGCCCTACCACCGCGGTGCCAGCTCTGGCTCCGCCCTTCCCCCCTCCCTGGTCCCCCTTCCCTTCCCCTCCTCCCTCCCCCTCTCCCCTCTCCTTCCCCCTTCCTCCCCTCCCCCCTCTCCTTTTCTCCTCTCCCCTTATTTCCATTTCTCCCCCCCTCATTTGCTGTCTCCAGAGGAGGGGCTGCTGGAATTTGGTTCCCTCGCCACAGAACCATGGCTTACACGATAATTTTGAACAATCGGACCGAAATACCCCTATCTTAGTTAGGGCTTTATATTGTGTAAAACCATCAAATGTAGCATTTACCCAAAAACAACCCATATGACCGGCAATTTCTGAAGTTTGACTAGTGAGAAGTGAAAACACAGTGGGAGGTTTGATTTTCGTCCCATCTTATTGGCATTTTCCAAAAATTGACAAGTGAGAAGCGAAAATGCCATGGGATGTCTAGTTTTTATTGTCTTTGACAAGCATTTTTTAAAGTTTTCATGATGAAGTAAGTTCCAGCCATGAAGTGAGTTTCAGTCCAACGAGGGTCATCGGCATCAACCAGTCATCGATTTACATAGTAATGGCCTATTCTAGTTAGAACTTGTATGTTTGTGTACACGATTGGTCATATATCGTGTTATGGTACACACAATAGTTAGTACTTTCATACACTCAGTACATTGTCGTGTTATCAATAATACAATATTTACTGTATCATGTTATCAACAATACGATATACGACATTGAGAAGTCGTCTTATTGTGTATGAATAGCATATATACTGTGTTATCAATAACATGATATGGGATAGATGACATTCAATTGTTGTGCTATTGTGTATGAGAAGGCATCATATCTTGTAATTGATAGCACATTATATGAACTAAGCTGGTATTTGTATGTTAGTTAATGTGAATCAACACGACTCTTTGATTTTGGTCACGACCCATTGTTGATATACATATGTATAAAATATTTTACAAATGAAGGCTACAAGAATACAGTCAAATGGTGGAATTAGTGAAGGCCTTAGAAGAGACAAAGAAGTGAATTTACGGGAGGAGACCAAGTTTGGGAACTAACAATTTCCTTGTTGAACTTCAACTATCAAATGACCTCCTTGAATCGAGGTCGGGATACAAAGAAATTATGGAGGAGATTAGGTTCTACCCAGTATATGATTGCAAGCAAATCATTATCTCCAGGCCACTCATGGATGTTCTAATAGTTGTGTGCTAGGATGACTCATAATAGGTGTTCAATATTCAGGGCAAAATACTATTCCTTATGGTAGAAGAAGTCGCACTGATAAGGGTTTGAGGGCAAAAGGAAACTTGTTGAAGTTAGACAGTGACGATGGGAAGGCTTCCTAAGGTAAGCGGCGATACTTCAAAAGGTTCTTCGTAGGGAAACGGCTGGAGAAGAATCTTATGAACAAAGTTTTGAAGGAAGTGGTAGACAATAGGTATAACATCTGTAAGTTTTTAAATAAATTTTTATAATTTTCTATGTTAGGTATATTAAATAGAGCTTGGGGAGATGAGCATAACGAACCTAAGAACACACAAAACAGAGGTCGGGATGAAAAGTTACGACCTCAGAAAATGTGTCGTATAAGCGGGACCCAATTTAAAAATACAAGATAACTTACCCATATGGGGTCTAGTATCAAAGGGCTCGTTAATACGAGTCTATTAGTACTAAGAATGCATAATTCCAATTTTAGGATAAGAAGATATGATGTTTTTAAGTTTTTTATTTATAAAGGAAGCGTCAGAAATCTGATGTGCATCAGAAAACTGATGCGCGTTAGTGATGCGTCAGATGCGTGACGTGTGTCTGACATGCGTTAGTCCTCTTCCCCTATAAATAAGCATTAGTTTCTCATTCAGTTCATTCAGAATTTTTTTTCTTCGTTTTTTACTCGTTTTAAGTCCGATTTAAGTCGTTTAAGAGCCGTTTCTACCTAAATCGAGCGTGCTAGACATCATGGTGAGGTTATTTTTTTGTTTTGAGATTTCTACAGCCCTGAAATCTGCTATTTAATTTCGGACCACTCAGAGTATCATTTATTCTCGCTCAAAAATTGAGGTAGGGACTTTTATCCTCTTTTCAGACATAAATACTAACATTGGTTGTCTTTGAAAGTTTATATGAATAATTCTAGTTAATTTCCTTGTATGTTTTAGAATTGCCTCGTATACTTGATTTATTAAGTGTTTATCTTTTAAATTTAATTAGGAATTATGCTTTATGTTATATGTGATATAAAGAAAATCTAGCTTCATGATTATTTTAAAGTATGGTAAGATTGAAAGACGGTTTTTATGGAATTGTTGCTCTATCAAAATAATTTTAGAAAATACATACAATCATGACCACCGAGTTGCTGAGATAAGATAGAGAAGGGGTAACTGTCTCGTTGGAACAAGTGACTAACCCTACCTTTATAATCGCTATTAGTAACACGACCATTGTAAGATCCTTGATCGTAAACCGGTTTGAATTCATTTTGTTTAAATGCTTTTCGGTGGTTTAATATTAATTCAGATTGGTTCGGGACGATTTTCTAAATTTGAGTATTTTCTAAAGGTTTTAATCAAAATCAACTTCACATTTATGGGTTTTAAGTAGTTTTTGGTCGATTCTGAATTTTTGAGATTTTTCTGATTTTTCACTAATTTTCCAAAAATTAGGTTTTGGCGGGACCCCCCTGTGGGCCCCACCGATGAAATTGAGGTTTTTAGAAGAAAATGAGTCTTGTTTATATCTTTACTTTTGTGTTTGTACACATACAATATATTTCCTTGGGAATAAAATATTTCATGTTACGCTTATGGTTATATGTTTCTAGGTTGCGACCCGAGCAAGCTCTGATTTTACTTTTTAACTCTTTATATATTTTATAAAATCTCGTGTCATGACAATAGGCGTGCTGTCTCCAACGAAGACTTAGCACGATTGCACATGGGGGTCCTAGTATTATTTACATAGAGCAACAAATTTGTCTCCCCATCTCTGTGTAACTTCATCGATGACCTAGATATTGTGGGGAGGTACAATTGGGCTGAAGTTGTGCATGACATGTTGCATTGAGGCATATCATTAGCCCACCAAAACATCAAGAGCTAAGAAGATGAGCGTTCTTCCACAACCAGTATTCTCATTGGGGCTTCATTTGTGCTACAAATAAATTTCATACTAACAACAACACGATTACTTATATGAGTGTAGAATTGATAACATGACAATATATTACCATTTTAGGTATATCATCTTATTAATAACACGATAGTGTAATTAATGTGGTATAGATAACATGCTAATTTGATTTTCATGTTATTGATCACACACTAGTTAGGATAGTGTGTTATCAATAAGACATTAAATTTTTATATCGTGTATCTACAATTACACGATGTGAGTATTTTGTGTAAGTAATGACACGATTAGTTTAATAAACTTGTTATCCATGACACGACATACATGATATAGGATCACTATTAATGGGATTGTTTTAATAACATATGTGTGATTTTTTTAGCATACTTCTATATGGCTCCAAGTTTTCCTCCATGTAGCCTAAGGTGCAAGAGGTGGCTCGGGTTTACTTAATTACTAAGGGACATAGAGAAGGCCACTAAACTTGACCTAGCTAATGAAAAGTCGAGGAAGAAGTTGTTGGCTCATCACAGGATGAGGAAATAGTACAAGGAGATACTTGTACTGCTCAAGGTAGATTCAAAAGTGCTTATGTAAATAACTCCAATTTCTGAAGAGGTGTACTTGATAGGGGCCAAAAGGTTGGCCCAGATGGCAAAGAAGACGACCACACATTCTACGATATAGAGGAAAGTTGTTGCTATTGAATCACATCATGGTCAAATGTCAGGATAATATCAATTTGGCAAAGACGTCATTGAAAGCTATGTCACACCAATAGATGTCATGACTGGGATTGTTGACGTCATTTTGGAGAAGGCCTCTTTGTTCAAGGAGTAGAGCTGGAGCCAACAATGTACAAGTTGCTCTATAGAGAGTTAAAAATGTTCTTGAGGTGGCCGCGGGGTTAATCGAATGAATGCAATCCCCACTTGAAGGATTATCTCATCCAGAGACCAAGAAGCCGCATGAACCTCCTCAACCGGAGAAACATCATGCAACAAGACTTCAACCAATAACTAAAGGAGAGATGTCGGTTAGGGTCAATGTTTGAGCTTCCAAATCAAGTGAAGTTGTTCATCATTATACTCATAAAGAGCAAAGAAATTTTGTTCCTAAATCTGTCGAAGGGGATTTCATCTTGAGTAAGTATATATTCAATGATATAATCTACTTGGAAAGGTTTTTTATTGTATGATCGATAACATGATCTTTTGCATTATCTTATTAGTTTCAAGACGACTTCTAGATCATTGTGTCATCGATACCTCTCTCTCTCTCCTCTATGTCTCTTCTCTCTCCTCTTTCATCTCTCCTCTCTTTTCTCTCTCCCCTCTCTCTCCTCTTTCCTCTCTCTCACCCCTCTCTCTCCTCTCTATCTATATTCTCTATCTCTCTTCTCTCTTCTCTCTCTTCCCTCTTTCTCTCTCCCTCTCTACCTCTCTCTCCCTTTTATTATATATTATATTTTAAAATTAATTAAACAATATAGTAGCAATACATTGAAATATGCGTCGCAAGGTAGTAGAGAAGCAAAGGTTGTATGTGTTACTACTAAGTAGGGTAGTAGCCATGCATGTTTATATATGTCGCTAATACCCAAATTAGTAGTGATGCATTATTCTATGCATCACTAGTATATTTAATTTGAATTTTTGTATTAATTTTAAAATATAATATATAATAAAAGGGAGAGAGAGAAAGAGTGAGAAGGGGAAGAGAGAGGGAGAGAGAGAGAGCGTAGAGAGGGAAGAGAAAAAAGAGAGAAGGAGAGAGAGGGGAGAGAGAGGAAAGAGGAGAGAAGAGGGAGAGTGAGGAAAGAGGAGAGAAGAGGGAGAGTGAGGAGAGAGAAAAGGAGAGAGTGAGAGAGAGGAAAGAGGGGAGGGGGAGAGGAGAGAGAGCGGAGAGAGAGGGAAGAGGGAGAAGAGAGGGGGAGAGAGAGATGAGGGGGAGAGAGAGGTGTTACAGGGAGGGTAGAGAGAGAGAAGAGAGAAAGGTGGGGGAGAGGGAGAAGGGAGGGAGGAGGAAGAAAGGAGGGATGGGGGAGAGGGAGAGGGGTGAGATGAGAGAGAGGAGAGAGTGAGAGAGGAGAGATAGAGAGGAGAGAAGATAGTGTATAAAGAGAGAGAAGAGGAGAGAGAGAAAGAGAGAGAGGAGAGGAGAGAGAAAGAGAGGAGAGGAGAGAGGATAGAGAGAGGAATTTTTTTATTTTTTCTTATTTGCTATGCTTACAAGAAGTGTCCCAAATAGTGTCCTTGTTTGTGATGCTTAATTATTTATAAGTGTCGCAGATAAAAAAGGTTATTAGCAACTCTTAGCCATAAGCATCACAACTATTTGCGACGCTTCTGACTGTAGCTCTAGCAACAGCTTCCCACTGTCGACCACCGCCCTAGAGCCCCCCCTTTCTTCTCCACGTGACCCCCTTACTCCCCCTTCTCCCCCCTGCCCACCTCTTCTTCTCCACTCCGGCCTTATTTGGCTGGGAGCCTCCCCTTCCCCCCACCCTCAGACCACAAGCCTCCTCGCCGAAATCCTACCGTAAGTGGGATTTTGTTTTTTTAGAAAATTATTTTTTATATTGTGATGCTTTTAAAAGCGTTGCTAATAAATTTTTAAATTTTTTTATTATTAGCAATGCTTTCATAAGTGTCACCAATCACTTTTTTTACTTTTTCTTATTTAATAGTGATGCTTTTCAAACCGTCGTTACTGATTTTTTATTTTTATTCAACTTCTATTTTTTCCTATAAAAGCGTCGCTCATAATTATTTTTTATTTTTTTCCTTTTTAGCTACACAAAATTAATTGTCGATAATGTTTTTAATTTTTTTTTAAAAATATTTTAATATTAGCGACGCTTTATTAAGCATCGCTAATATTTATTATTAGCAATGTATGTTATTATGTGTTGCAAATAATGTCTTATTTGTGGCGCTTTATTAAACATCACAAAAAAATTAATATTAGTGGCAAGTATAATTGTTGTTAATATTCCACTATTAGCCATGTTTTTGGTTATGTGTTGCTAATTACCATTAGCAACTGGACTTTTATTGACACATTTAGTGACCTTTTATAGCATCGTTAATAGTTATTAGTGACTATTGTAGGATTATTAGCAATGCTTAAAAATGTCGCTAATAGTCCTTTTTGTTGAAGTGGTAAATGGATGTCATTGGTTGTTGGATTAGTCATTTGGAAGCTTATCAAATTAGTTTTATGTCCAAAAAGATGGTGTTTTACTTCCAATAGACATGGTTTATAGAGATAATGGATTTTATGTAGTTGATTTCATGTTATGTTAAGATTATACGTTTGACTCTACTTTACACTTTGTTTAGCCATTATTGACTTAAACTTGGTTAGCCATTGTGGGCTTGCTCTATTTTATGACTAGTTGATGTGGGTTTGAGTAGACTAATACATTAATTTTGACTTAGCACCGATCAATTATGTCCACTGAAATGGCGTCGCACTGCTCTAGTATTCATTTATGAGGATGTATACGAGGAATGAGTTTATTTAAATCCTATGGACAATTTTATCCTAAAATAGAAAATATGATATTTATAATTAAAAACTAAAAAAATATAAAATATTAGCTTCTTTGGCGCCAAGTAATATGAAAAATTCACTGAAAAATATTTTGCCTATTCTCATCATGTTTTGTGTGGAAATCGTCGCAGTCACGCGTAGGGGGAATGGGCTTAGTCACAGGGCGTGACATTTTCGGGCTTTTAAGAAGATGTTATGCGTTTTCCTTGGACTGAATTCGGCAACGTGCTGACGCCTGCAATTGTTGTGAGCTTGCCTTCGAGTCTTCAACTGAATTCGACAAGTGCATATGCCATAGTCTGTGACGTTCCATGGACTGATTTCGGCAATGTGTTGGCGTCAGCAAATGTTTATGCGCTTTCCTTCCAGTCTTCGACTGAATTCTACGTGTGCATATGCCTTTGACTGCGACGTCCCTCTCATTGATTTCGACAACGTGCTAACGCCAGCAAGTGTTGTGCTCTTCCCTTCGAGCCTTCGACTGAAATCGAGCTTTGACGACTGTTTCCCTTCGAGTCATCGACTGAATTGGACAAGTGCATATGCCTTCGACTGTGCGTGATGTTCCTTCGACTGATTTCGGCGAGTGCATCTCTTAAATCAGCGAGCGCTTCCCTTCCCCTCCCTACCACTTCTAGATCATCATCCCTATCCCATCGCTACCTCCCTCCCACCGCTCAACTCTCGGCTCCCTATAAGGCCTCCCGCTTCCCCTGCATTCACCATAACCAAACTAGTACAAAAACTTGTGAATCTCATATTGTGCTTTACATGGGTATCCAATTAGATTGTTTTATGTACTGATCCCTAGTTCGCCTTCTCTTGTCTTCTCTTTTGTATGCTGGCATTTATCATGCCAATTTTAAATGAATAATATCACTATTTAAGAGGGGGATCATGCATGCGAGCATACTTGTCGGTATTAAAAATTAGGGAAATAATTAAAATATTAATCAAGATTTATAAAAATGAATGAGAGAAATTTTAATTTACCAAAGTCGTGTTCTTAGTGGCATGTCCTAACACAACTTTCGTAAATAAGTTTCTTTCTAATTTATTTTGGTAATTATATAACATTTTATTATGCTTTATTAATTAAAATCCATCTATTTCTTTTCTCAGTCACACATTTTAGATTATACATCTATATCACATAAACTTGTATAAATAGTGTCTTAAACACTCATTTCAGATCATACATCCATATCACATAAACCTACAAGATAGTGTCTCAATCAGACATTTTAGATCATGCATTTATATCACATAAACCCTCATGATAGTGTCTCAATCACACATTTCAGATCATGCATATACAAATCTCATCCATTCTATTGCTCATTTACCCTGCACGACAAGTGCCTTAATCACATGATACTAAATTATGCATAATAAAATTATATTCACATATGTCACATTATCCCTACACAACCTGCGCAATCCTGAACATAATATTAATCTCATACACATGCATCATCAACAAATGGTGAATGCCTCTATTAAGGAGAGAAATACAATCATTGCCACACAGGCTGGATATAGTCCTGGCCACACAGGCTGGACATAGTCATGGCCACACATGCTGGACATAGTCCGATTTCCACACAGAAAATATAAAGTGTTCGGGGTAGTCAGCCCCTAAGTCTGCTCACCCGGGACAATTTTGACCAAGAACGTCCAAATTTCCATACAGGGAACCTAGAGCAGTGTGTTCGCCGAGGACATCTCTGCGGCGAGAAGAGTCCAAATTCCCACACAGGGAACTTAGAATAGGTAGTAGACGGTGCACGAAGGCGTACCACTCTGGATCCTCAGGGTCCAGATGACTGTCTCAAGATATCTCAACTGCAAGACGAGTACACAACTCATCTCCACATAACTCAAATCGACTATACTCGGGGAGTATCCATGTTCTACACAAGAACTCAAATCGAAATCATGTCCTTTCGGACCAACCAAGTTTTGATTAAGTCAACAATCGAGAAATTTGGCATACAATCTCACATCATTGCATCCAATCGATTAACTATGGCTAAACATCGATAAAGTCTTATTCATAAAATCTGCTTCATGATACATACGTGAGCAATCTCTATGTGAGTTCCAACTCATGGAACGTGCTCCCATCAGCCCCACATGCATCATATCAAGTCATAAGTAACAATGATTTCCATGATTAATCCCCATGTGTGTGTGTGTTCAAGATAGGAACATTCATTTCTAAGAATATAACCATGCATTGAAGATAACCCATAAGTCACTACACACATTCTCTTTAACATCTAATCATGGCTCCAATCTAAAATCATGAGTGAAAACCATCATTCAAATAAAGTGAAATCTCATGTTCAACTCATATAAGCATATTCATTCTACACTTGAAGCTAGACATGACACAATTATTCACCCATAATTTAATCACATTATAAGCAGACATATCAGTCCATTCTCATGCTATAATATTACTAAAATCATACTTAAAACATAAAGAATCACTTAATCATGGATTCAAGTTAACAATTCTAACATGTTTAACCAACAACATGTAATTTTCACATAATACTTAAATATTCCTCATAAATTTCAATATCAATAACATACCCTCTAGTAGCTCATTTTAGCTCAAAATTACTCAACATGGACATAAGAATGACATTTAGGAGAGAAAATATCGACATATGCAAAAGAAACAAAAATGGCCAAAACTGCAGTATAGCTGTTCGATCGGCCTGTAAGGTAGTTCGATCGCCATAACGACAGATCTGGTTCATCTTCTCCATTTTGAAAACCAAACCAAACCTTCATCAGCCCATAATAAAACATCGAATGGAAGCCCCTAACTTCATCATAATCAAATCAAAGCTTCCAGAACATTAAAACTAATCATTATTAAGCAAAACCCTAAGGAATACAACCAAAGATTAAGCTTTTATAAAACCACCATTAAAGCATCACATTCATGGAACTCATTTCAAAACACCTTAAATCTTGAATATGAAATCAAAGCAAGTTTAAGACTCAAAACCCTTACCTTCCAACAACTTATTGATTCGAAATGGCTTTTTAAACACCTTCAATGCCTACCCAAAACATGATTTTTATCAATACCTTCAAAAATCTGATTTAGAACATCTAAATCTCTTAAAAAACCTTAGATATAGGGTTCAAGAAATCCAAAAACGAAAATTTCAATATTAGGATTTGAAATAAGGGTTCAAATTAGTATCTTTATGCTTTGAAATCGAGATTAAACCATAGGAGAATAAATAATTTAAAAAGATTTAAGAAAACCCTAAGGGATTAAGGAAAAATTAAGCAAGTCAAACCTTAAATCTCTTTCTTCTTTAGGAAAATGGGTGATTAGGCCTCCTAACTCCAGGTCTTAGCCCTTTCCCAAATGGGAAAATGGCTGTGCCTTTCTTTATAAGTAAGTGGTGGGTTAAACTTAATTAATTTATGGGGTACAAATAAAATTTACTACAAAAAATGGATAATTTTGCTATTTAAGCCCAAATTAAAATCTTAAAAATTCTAAAATAATTACCAAAGGTCTTAGTTTAATGTTAAGGGCATTTTGGGTTAAAAATTCTAATTTTAACCATGGAGCCCATAGTGAGTCCCACAAACCTTAACTTTTTGGAAAAATAGTAAACATTCTAAAAAATCCTAAAAAATTTGAAATAACTTAAATTCATTTAAAAATTATAAATGTGAAGATACTTTTGTTTAAAACCTTTGGAAACTACTTTAATTTTGAAAATAATCAAAATTGATCAGAATTGGCTTAAAGCACATAATGGTAATTAAATAATAATTAAAAATAAAAAAAACTGGTTCAAGTTAAGGGTTCTTACATCGTCTCCCTCTGATGTTTCGGCTGGCACATGCTCGTCTCCCTCCGATGTTTCGGCCGGCACCTACTCATCTATTCGCCCAGCTGTCACGGATTGCGTTCTGGACACCTCACGAACTTCCTTTTTGTTTTACTTACATGTACTTTTCTTTATTTTTATTTATTTTATTTATTTATGTTTTAGGGTGCCACCATGCCCGTACAACTACTTTTGCTGCTAGTCTAGCCATATACAAAAAATCTCTTATGTTATATTGGGGGGAGTGAGTAGTTGTGTTGTTGGTCATAGTGTTGTTGCACCCATTGTTTGTAAACATGTTGATAATGAATGCATCCATTTTTCATGCTTGTGTTCATTCGTTTCCTTGCAATGTGACTCGCTTTCTATCCCCTACCTTTTTGCCTAGCATGAGCGCCCACAAGTGATTTGCGCAGCGCATTTGTGTAAGGCAAGCCATTCGTCCCAAACAAAGGCTTGCTTGGTGGGCCTTTAGCATGCAAGCGCCATATGATCGGCTGCCAAAGGGCTTGTCTGTAACAGTTGGTATTAGAGCCAAAGAACAGACTGTCCGTCAAGCTTCCACTTGCGATGCCGAAGTCTGTGGCAGGTGACACTAGTGAAGTCGAGCATGCGGCTCCATACCCACAATAGAAAAAGCCATCCAAATGGTAGGACCGCGTTGATGCCTTGGAGGAGCAAGTTGCCCCCTTGGTCAGCGGATTCCCTGCGTTGGAAGAGAAAGTGAAATCTCTTGAGAAAGCGGAGAAACAAAATTGCGAGACAGGATCACAAAATCCTGATGTCAGTATAGAGAACCGTATGCTGATTGAAGAATTGCAAGCAGAAGTTGAGAAATTGCATGAGGAGGTACAAAACTTGGCTACACAAGTGAGCCTTCTCCTCTGGACAAAGGCCCAATGGGAGCCTGTTATAGCCATCAAGTGCCCCAAGGTGCCAGAACCCAAGGTCTATCAAGGAGCGCAAGATGCTAAAGAAGTGAAAAATTTTCTGTTCGATATGGAACAATACTTTCAGGCTGTTGTCCCAAAATCATAAGAAGCTAAGGTTACAATGGCCATAATGTACTTATCCGGTGATGCCAAGCTTTGGTGGACGATTAAGTATGAAGAAATTTTGAATGGTCATCTCAAAGTAAACACTTGGGAAGACCTGAAGGGTCAGTTGAAGACCCAATTTTTGCCTGAAAATGTGGAATTCATTGCCCGACGGAACCTCCATCGTCTCCAACAAACAGGAACCATTCACGAATATGTCAAACAATTTTTAGCCCTTATGTTGGACATCTGCGATATAGCTGAGAATGACAAGCTGTTCTATTTCTTTGAAGGCCTCAAGCCGTGGGCCCAAACAAAACTGAATCGGCGCAAAGTGCGTGACTTATCTACAGCTATCGCTGAGGCCAAGTGTCTTACTGATTTTACTTCCCAGGACAACACAAGAAAACCTGGATATTTTCAAAAGGACGAAGGTCTACGACCAGGTCAACGAGACCACTGTAACCCTGGTGAGTCTCAAGACAAAGGCAAGGGCAATGTTGGTGAAAAAAAGCCTTTTTACAAAGACTACGAGACAAAAGCTGATAGTTCCACTTTTGCCACTCGGCCGTTCCAACCCTTCAACCGTGCTAGGGGTCCATTATTATTCTTAATATGTACAGGACCACATCTTACTTGGCAATGTCCTCAAAAGAAAGCACTTAATGCCCTCATTGCAAGAGAGTCTGCCCGACTTGAAGGAAATGATGAAGTCTCGGGTGACGACGACGAAGCACCCAAGATGGGAGCGTTGAGAGTACTCAACACCATTGAGGGTACTCAGGGAAAACAATTACCTTATGCAAAGGGTTTGGTGTCTATTGAGATCTGCTTGAATGGCATCCCAACAAAAGCAATGGTAGACATGGGAGCCACACACACCTTTAAATCGGACAATGAAGCTAGATGCGTAGGGCTAAGGCTAGTCAAAGATTCTAGTAGAATGAAGGCGGTGAACTCTGAAGCTCACCCTATCACTGGGTTGGCCAAAGATGTTCCCATTCGGATTGGCAAGTGGTCTGGCACAACAAATCTCATGGTCGTCCCCTTCGACGACTTCCAGGTTATCCTTGGGATGAAATTCTTATAGAAAGCCAATATTGTCTTGATGCCACATTTGGGGTATGTCTGCATGTTTGAAGTCACAAATCCATGTATGGTGCCAGTTGTTCAGAAGAGCAGGACTGATACTGCACATCTATTCGCACTGCAACTAGATAATGGGCTGAAGAAAGGTGATCTAACATTCCTCGTGGCCCTTTGTATGGAAAGTCAACCACAGGGGGATCAACCCTTGCCAATAGAAGTTCAATATGTTTTAACTGACTATGTTGATGTTATGCCTGACGCTTTACCAAAGTGTCTCCCTCTGTGGCGACCCATCGACCACCAAATCAAGTTGGAGCCCGACGTGAAATCACCAGCCCGCACCCCCTACCAGATGGCGCCCCTTGAACAAACTGAATTGCGCAGACAGTTGGATGAATTTCTTGATGCGGGCTTCATCCGCTCCTCCAAAGCCCCCTTTGGTGCCCCAGTTCTATTCCAAAGGAAGCACGATGGGAGCTTGCACCTTTGTATTGACTATCGGCCATTGAACAAATTGACAGTGAAGAACAAATATCCCCCCTTCTCATCACGGATCTCTTTGACCAACTTGGCAGTGGTCATTACTTCTCCAAATTGGATCTCTGTTCCGGTTACTACCAAGTGCGCATTGCTGATGGTTACAAAGCCAAGACTACATGTGTTACTTGGTATGGCGCGTTCGAATTCTTGGTCATGCCTTTTGGCCTCACCAATGCACCAAACACCTTTTGCACACTCATGAACAATATTTTCCATGACTTCCTTGATCGCTTTGTGGTCGTCTACCTTAATGACATTGTGGTCTACAATAATACACTTGCCAAACATGTTACTTACTTGTGAACCGTGTTTGTCGAGGTCCTTCGCTGGAACAAACTATATGTCAAGCTGGAAAAGTACTCCTTTGCACAACAGGAAATTCTCTTTTTGGGACATCATATTGGTGGTGGACAAGTTCGAATGGACCAAGAAAAGGTTTGAGCAATTGCAGATTGACCGGCCCCTACCAAAGTGAGACAATTGTGAGCTTTCATAGGTCTCTCCAACTATTACTGGTGTTTTGTCCATGGGTATTCACAAAAAGTTGTCCCTTTAACAGACTTGCTAAAGAAAGATCGCCCTTGGTGTTGGTCGGAACACTGCCAGAAAGCCTTTCCTAAACTAAAGACATCGATCACACACGAACCGGTGCTTTGACTTCCGGACTACTCCAAGCCATGTGAAGTACAAACGGATGCCCCTGATTATGCCATTACGGGCGTTCTCTCACAGGAAGACCACCCTATTTCCTTCGAAAGTCACAAACTCAATGAAACAAAGTGACACTACATAGTACAGGAGAAGGAGATGACACCTGTTATCCATTGCCTGCACACCTGGTGCCATTACTTATTGGGTTCTCACTTTGTCATCAAAACAGACAACATTGCGACTAGTTAATTCCAGTCTCAGCCCAAGTTATCTCCCAAACAAGCTCAATGACAAGACTTTTTGGCCGAATTTGACTACATACTGGAGTACAAACCTGGGCGGAACAACGTCTTTGCCGATGTCCTCAGTCGATAGGCCAAATTGACCAAACTAGCTTCCCTCCATCTTGCTTGGATTAGTTTTTGCTTAAATGATCTACCACATCATATTCGAATAGAAATGGAGAATGATCCCTTAGTATGCACCCTCCTCCAACAAGTGAAAGGTGGCAAGACTCGTAAATTTTGGCTTGACAATGGGTTACTGATGACCAAGGGACGTAGGATCTATGTTCCAAAAGTAGACCACTTGTGGAAAGAACTTTTGCATGATTGTCATGACACTCCTTGGGCTGACCATCTAGGTATCCATTGCACATTAGCCCTTCTAGAGAGGGCGTACTTTTGGCCTCACATGAGAGATGATGTTGAGGCATATGTTTGAATATACCTTACTTGCTAACAAGACAAAGTAGAACATGACAAACCACGAGACCTCCTTGAACCACTACCTATACCACCGGGACCTTGGGAGAGTGTTTCTCTTGACTCTATCTCGGCATTGCCCAATGTTGGCGGATACGGATCAATCTTGGTGGTCGTTGACCATTTATCTAAATATGCTACCTTCATGCCAGCTCCCAAACATTGCACCACTGAAGAATCTGCCCACCTCTTTCTGAAGAATATTGTTAGGTATTGTGGTGTGCCCCAACCATTGTGAGTGATCGAGATGGATGTTTCACAAGCCGCTTCTAGATGGAACTATTTAAACTGCTTGGGTTAAAGTTAAGCTTTTCGTCAAGCATGCATCCTCAAACAGACGCGTTAATGCTCTCCTTGAAAAGTATCTACGCCACTTCATTAGTGCCAACCAGAGTTAATCTCCTTAACGTTGCTTAGTTCTCCAACAATTTATAGAAGAGCTCTGCCACTTACCAGAGCCCGTTCGATCTAGCCACTAGTTGCCAACCTGCCCCACTCCACACATTAGCTCTGGGCTACACTGGCAATAGTCCCCCTGCCTTCCACCTCGCACAAGACTAGAACATCACCTCTAAAATTGCTCGTACTTATCTCGAGAAGGCCACTTCCCGCTCCAAGAAGTGGTCCGATCAAGGCCGCCGACCCTCCCCCATTAGTGCAGGGGATCTCGTGATCATCAAACTCAACCCTGCTCAACTAAAGCTTTTCCTCTAGCTACACAAAGGTCTTGTTCGCAAGTATGAAGGCCCTGTACCCATCCTCCAACGCCAACTGGAAGGTATCTTACAAAGTGCAATTACCACCCTGGATGTAGATCCACCCTATCTTCCACACCAACTGTCTGAAGCCATACCGAAGATGCTGAGGACATCTCCGGACACCATCTTGCACGTGGCAATCCCAAAGTCACCACCGACGTCAGAATCCATGACAAAATCATGGCTAATCGTGAAGTTGAATGCGGCAAAGAGAAAATCCACGAATTCCTCACCAAATGGCGAGACCTTCCACACACCTGGGAGCTAAAAGAAGAACTCCTCAACCACCATGCTGATCAAGTCAAAGCCTACCTCATAGAGGAGCGTCAACAAGGACATCGACGGAATTGAGTGGGGGAGAATGTCACGGACTACGTTCCGGACACCCCACCAACTTCCTTTTTGCTTTACTTAATGTTCTTTTCTTTATTTTCATGTATTTTATTTATTTATGTTTTAGGGTGCCACCATGTCCGTACAACCACTTTGGCTGCCACTCCAGCCATATACAAAAAATCTCTTATGCTATATAGGGGGGAGTGAGTAGTTGTGTTGTTGGTCATAGTGTTGTTGCACCCATTGCTTGTAAACATGTTGATCGTGAATGCATCCATTTTCCATGCTTGTCTTCATTCGTTTCCTTCCAATGTGACCTGCTTTCTGCCCACTACCTTTTTGCTTTGCATGAGCGCCCACAAGTGATTTGTGCAATGCATCTGTTCAAGGCAAGCCATTCGTCCCAAACAAAGGCTTGCTTGGTGGGCCTTTAGCCTACAAGCGCCATACGGTCGGCTGCTAAAGGGCACGCCTATGACATGGCGCCTGCTCATCTGTTCGCCTAGCACCGCACCCAATTTTCACCGACGATTTGTCTCCATGAGGTCGTCTGTAGTTCGTTCGGCGCAGCACATCTACGATTCATCACCTCTTCGGCCCAAACTCCATCCTAGTCCTTGGTAGCTAACCCAATGCCTCCCTTCTAGGAATCGAAACATTATGGGTCTGCGATTTCGATCCCGCTCTTCGGCCGCCTCGATCTGATCTTCTTTAGGAACCAGGTAACACTTTTTTTCTCTTTTTCTTCTCTTCTAATTCGATTTCGCATTTTCTTCTTGATTGCTTGCTTTGCTCAATTTTTTTGCCTTCATGCATTTTGATTAGGGTGATTAACCCCGAAATCTCACTGTTATGTAAAAAAAGATTGCTTTTTTCATGATCTGCATTCAAAAATATTTTTCGTCATTCATTTCTTCATCGACAGACCCTCACTAATAGGCGTTCAATTATGTTTTTTTGCATTATCGATGGCCCAATGTTTGGGAAAATTTTTAGGTCCTCACGTAGCTATCATTCCATTTATCGACAATTCCCCCAAATGTCACTGATATGTGATAAAAAAAAATTTTCTTGATCTACGTTGAATTTTTTTCAAGCCTTGCTTCATTGATCTTTGGAGTGTTTATTGTTTTTTATTTTGTAGCTTTCCCTCGCTGATCTTTGGGCCCTATGCCACTATGCTAAATTTTTTTGTCCAATTTTCCCCACCGTCACTGATAAGCATTCAAATTTTTTTTTCTTGGTCCGTGGCCTAATCTTTGGGGGAAATTAGGCTCTCACACAGCTATGATGCATTTTTCTATCAATTCCCCCAAATTGAACTGATATGTAATAATGCTTTATTTGTATGATCTGCATTCAAAATTTTCACTAATAGGCATTCGGTTCTTTTTTCATGATTTGTGGCTTGATGTTTAGGTGAATTTAGGCCCTCAAGTAGCTATCGATCAATTGCCCGACAATTCCTCCAAATGTCACTGATATGTGATAATAATTTTTTTCTTGATCAGCATTGAAATTTTGTTTTCAATCCTTCCTTCACTAACATTTGGAGTGTTATGGTTTTTTATTTTGTAGCTTTCCCTCACTGATTAGTGGCCAAATCTTTGGGCCTTATGCTGCTATGCCAAATTTTTTGTCCAATTTTCCCCACCCTCACCGATCGGCGTTCAAATATTTTTTTCTTGATTTGTGGGCTAATGTTTGGGCAAAATTAGGCTCTCACACAGCTATGATGCATTTTTCTATTGATTCCTCCAAATTGAACTGATATGTAATAATGTTTTATTTATATGATCTGCATTCAAAATTTTCATTGATAGGCATTCGGTTTATTCTTTTTTTCATGATCTGTGGCTTGATGTTTGGGTGAATTTAGGCCCTTACGTAGCTATCAATCAATTGCCCGACGATTCCTCCAAATGTCATTGATATGTGATAAATTTTTTTCTTGATCTGTGTTGAATTATTATTTTTAGATCCTTCCTTCACTAATCTTTGGAGTGTTATGGTTTTTTATTTGTAGCTTTTCCTCACTAATCAGTAGCTAAATCTTTGGACCCTATGCCACTATGTTAATTTTTTTGTTTGATTTTCCTCACCTTCACCTATCGGTGTTCAAATATTTTTTTTTCTTGATCTGTGGGCTAATGTTTGGGCGAAATTTGGCTCTCACACAGCTATGATATATTTTTCTGTCGATTCCCCCAAAATGAACTGATATGTAATAATTTTTTATTTTTATGATATGCATTCATGCCTTTTCATTTATCACAGTTCAATTTTATTTTTCGTTGATATGATCAGTTACTCAGCAGCTCATCCGTTGCATTTTCTGCTCCTTGCAATTCATATTATTTTGTCAATTTGTTGTATATTTTATTTCTCATTCATATGATCAGTTAGGGGCTGCTCAACTATTGCATTTTTTGCTCTCAATTCACATTATTTGTTTGATCTATGTTCATGCATGTCTGCCTTAAATGATATGTGGTTTTCATGAATTTGTTCATTTTTTAGGCTGAACATCACTAATTGCTTGTGAGTATTCTAGCGAATATGGGCCCTCCTTGAGTTGTGCGACAAGTGCCTACCATTATTAATCACTAATTTGTGCTACGATTTTTTGGTTATGTTTCTAGTCGGCCAAACTTGAATCACCGTCTCAAGGTAACTGTTCCGCCCATAAATGATCTTCTCCATATGTTTTTGTGTTTGTGGGTATTGATTGTGTCGAAAAAATTGGTTCAAGAATGTGATGGATTAATAGTAGATGCAGTTTATTTTATTGTCAAGTTCTTTAAAGAATTTGTTGGTGTGTTGTGATGTGTATTTATTCATTGTCACGATGTGATTGGACCGTGAATGGATTTGTATGCAATTGGAATGATGATAGGATGTCTATTGATAAAATGTTAATATGTTGTGTATGATGTGTTATGGTGTTTGTGGGATTGACTAATTGTGGTGATGCAATTGGAACATATTTTGGTTTTGTATCCTATTATACTGAGCTGTGGAAGTTGATTATTGGATTTTTTTTGTTTGTGTTTGTGGCTGCTTTGACTCATTGTGACGATGCAATATGAAGATGAATGACTATGGATCCAATTAGAATGAGAAGTGGATTATTGTTTGTTTAGTGAAATTTGCATTTTGTGTTATTGTGTTCATAGGTGTGTTGAATTATTGTGATGATGATTCTTGGATCATGATTGAAATTGCATTCAATTAGAATGATTGATTATTAGTATTAGTCATGATTTTAATGTTTTTTTTGTTATGGCCACACCATCCGCTCGAGTAGGAGGATCCCTTAAGAAGTTTCATAAAAGGATTGATTGGAATTAGCAAGAACATTATGCCTTTTTGTGCCACATAGCATTTGCCATAAATAAGGGCTACAAGAAGAATAATACACTTGACGAGGAAGGGTGGGATCTACAGATAGATAGGTTGAGAAACAAGAATGAAATCAATGTTGACTTCTCTACATTGAAAAATCACTATGACGAAGGTAGGAAATTGTGGCAACGGTAAAATGAGCTCAGAGGTTACACTGGACTTGGCTGGAATAAACACACCAACACTTTCATATGCCCCGCACATGTGTGGTTAAACTTTATCAAGGTTATAATATGTGACTTTTTTTAAAATATATTTCTTGTATATTTAATTTAAATTATAATTCTAACACTTTGTTTGTCATTGCCTCTTGTAGAGACATAAGGATTGTAAGCAGTTGAAGAATTTGGGGTATAATGTTGAGGCCGAAGCTAACCTTTATACCATCTATTCAAACAATCATGCATCTGGCCAATGGAAGGATTCCGGTGTTGATACTATCCCCCACATTGATAATGCCCCTATAATGATACAAATGTAGCCCCCCATTCACCTCCAACTTCAACCCCCAATGTAACTCCAGCTGCAAACACACAATCTCAACCAGATGCAGAATCGTCTGAATGGCCGGTAGGTACTCCATGGGCATACGATCCGTATAATCATCGGGATGTGAATGAATTAATTACATAGGACTTGGGAGTTGACAATCTGACTCATGAGGGAGTGGGGAATTCTACTGCTATGCCATGGATGGGTAGGACAAATCAGCCCCAAGCACATGCTTCGACTACACAGGCGACTGGTGCAAGCCCATCACAACCTACTCCACCCCCCTCAAGAAGGGTTCAAGGTAATAGGACGCCAGCTACCAGCCAGCGAACCACAAAGAGGAAACAATTAGATGTGGAGGTTTCATCAAGGTTGCAAGCTTTGTCCAAAGCCATAAAGGATAGGAATGAGATCGTTCGAGGAAATAGAGAAGAAGAAATAGATGATTACGACAAGTGTGTAGTTGGGCGAATGGATATGGTACAAATGTGATGGAAGCGTGTAGGTTATAATGTGATATGAAAAATTATAGAATGGATGTAGTAAGAACCCTTAACTTGAATCGGTTTACTTTTATTTTTATTTATTATTTAATTGCCATTATGCAGGTTTGCCAATTCTGATCAATTTTGATGATTTTAAAAAATTATAGTAGTTACTAAGGGTTTTAACCAAAATTATCTTCACATTTATGGTTTTTAAGTAAATTTTAATCATTTGGGAATTTTTGAAATTTTTACTATTTTTACAAAAAATTAGGGTTTGGCGAGACCCACCATGGGCCTCATAGTCAAAATTAGGATTTTTAACCTAAATGTTCCTAACATTAAACTAAGACCTTGGGTAAATATTTTAGAATTTTTATCTTTTAATTGGGTTTAAATAGAAAATTTATCCATTTTTAGTAGTAAATTCTATTTGTACCTCATTAATTAATTAGGTCTACCCCACTATTTACTTTAAAGGAAAGAGGCAACCACTTTCCCAATTGGAAAAGGGGCACACTTTCCCAATTGTGAAAGGGCTGAGACCTAGAGTTAGGAGGCCTAATCCGTCATTGCCTAAAGGAGAAAGAGATTAAGATTTGATTTGCTTAATAAATCTTTTCAAATCTCTTGTTCTCCAATGGTTTAATATCTATTTCAAAGCATAAAGCTACTGATTTGAATCCTTATTCGAACCCTAATATTGGAAATTTTGTTTTTGAGTTTCTTGAATCCTAGATTTAAGGTTTTCAAGAGATTTAGATGTTCTAAATCGGATTTATGAATGTATTGATAAAAATCATGTTTTGGGTAGGTGTTGAAGGTGTTTAAGGAGTCATTTTGAACCATGAAGTTGTTGTAAGGTAAGGGTTTTGGGTCTTAAACTTGTTGTGATGTCAGATCTAAGCTTTGATGTGTTTTTTAAATGGGTTCAATGAATGTGAGCTTTAATGGTGATTTGATAAAAGCTTAATCTTTGGTGCTATTTTCTAATGGATTTGCTCAATAATGATTAGATTTAATGTTTTAGAAGCTTTGATTTGATTATGATGAAGTTTGGGGATTGGATTTGATGTGTTATGATGGATTGATGGAGGTTCGGTTTGATTTTCAAAATGGAGAAGACGAACCAGATCTGCCGTTATGGCGATCAAACGGCCTTACAGCCGATCGATCGACAGTATTGCAGTTTTGGCCATTTTGCTTTCTTTTGCTTATTTTGATATTTTTACTCTAAAATCTCATTTCTTATATTCATGTTGAAAATTTTGAACTAGGATGAGCTACTGGAGGGTATATTATTGATGATAGAATTTGTGAAGAATCTTTAAGTATTTTGTGGAATTACATGTTGTAGGTTAAACATGTTAGAATTGTTAACTTGAATCTATGATCAAATGATTCATTATGTTTTAAGCACGATTCCAACAAGATTATAACATGAGAATGGACTAATATGTCTGCTTATAATGTGATTAAATTATAAGTGAATGATTGTACCATGTCTATCTTCAAGTATAGTATGAGTATGCTTATATGAATTGAGCATGAGATTTCACTTGATTTTGAATTATGGTTTCCAAAGGTTTTCACTCATGATTTCAGTTTGGAGCCATGATTAGATGTTAAAGAGCATGTGTGTAGTACCTTGTGGGTTATCTTCAATGCATGGTTATATGCTTAGAGATGAATATTTCTATCTTAAACACACACACATGTGGGCATTTATCATGACAATTGTTGTTAATAATGACTTGACATGATGCATGTAGGGGCTGATGGAAACACATTCTATGAATTAGAGTTCATGTAGAGATTGCTCATGTATGTACCATGTTGCATGCATCATGAAATAAATTTATAAATGAGAATTTACTGATGTTTAGCCATGGTTGATTGATTAGATGCAATGATGTGAGATTGCGTGCCAAATTAATCGATCGTTGGCTTAATCAAAATTTGGTTAGTTCAAAAAGATATAATGTCGATTTGAGTTCCTGATTAGAACATGGATCCTCCTCGGGTTGAGTTGAGCGATTTTGATGCGGTTGAAATTTATCTAATGGAGTCAAATCTGGACCATGAGAATCCAGAGTGGTACTCCTTTGTGCATCGGCTACCACCTATTCTAGGTTTCCTTTGTAAAAATTGGACTCTTCACACTGCAGAAGATGTCCAAGGCAAACACATTGATGTAGGTCTTCGTGAGGAGATCAAACATTCCTGGCTAGGACTGTCTAGGGCGAGCAGACCTTCAATAGGTTTTTGAAAAGAAATCTGACTTCCCTTATGCATTGTCCAGGTGGGGTTGACTACTCCAAACACCCTAAGTTTTTATTTAGAAATAAGATTGATGGGCAAGTTGGGTTAACACCCTAGGTTTCCATATAGGAAGTCAGACGATATCCAAGGCGACTGGTATGATTGCATTCCTCTCCATGATGGAGACATTCACCATTTGTTGATGATGCATGTGTATGCAATTATATTATGTCGAGAATTGCACATGTTGTGTAGGGATAATATGACACGTGTGAATATGATTTATAGGCATGATTTAGTATCATGTGAATGAAACTCTTATTGCGCAGGGTAAATGAGCTATGAAATGAATGAGAAATTTATATACATGATCTGAAATGTGTGTTAGAGACACTTCTCATGCAGGTTTATACGATATTGATGCATAATCTGAAATGTGTGATTGAGACACTTATCATGCAGGTTTATGTAATATTAATGCATGATATGAAATGTGTGATTGAGACACTTCTCATGCAGGTTTATGTAATATTGATGCATGATATGAAATGTGTGATTGAGGCACTTCTTATGCAAGTTTATGTGATGTTTATGCATGATCAGAATGTGTGGTAGAGACACTTTTCATGCAGATTATATGTGATATTATGCATGATGTGATTGGGTGAGAATCACTATTTATGTAGATGGATGCTAGGTCATCATGTGATTATTTATGACCTGAATTATGATATATGTGATACTTATATGCTAGATCATTACTTATGGTAAGTAGGGGTATGGTAAGGAAGTAATCAGAAATGGGTATATTGTGTGAATTATGGATTTGAATTACCATGTTGTCGTATTGTGGTTATTTTCTGATTGATGTTACCGTATTTCAAACCATACTGAGTTTTGTACTCACCCCTCTTTCTGTGTTTTGTTTTGGGGCTGCATGGTGCGACATGTAGACGATTAGGATCCCCTATATGAGGGACGATCAGGATATGCTTGGGAGTAGGCGCAAATGCCTTTGGATCTTAGCATATTTTTTGATTTGCTCTTTGTTTATAGTAGAGCACATTGTGTGGATGATTATGTATTAGACATGTGTTTATCTTTTGCTTTTAGACTTGTCTAAGCTTTTCTAATTCGAGTCACGTGTTGGCTCAGGATATTATGTATGTGGGTTGAGTGAGGATTTATTATCCTCTTTACTTTCCTTATTTCTTTTGCTCAAATGACATTAAGGTGCAACTCCGTGTATGTCAATCTCCCATTTGAGGGGTTAAGACTTCCACAATACAATTAAACCATTAATCCTATCGCCCCTGTGCGCTTGGCCGGCCCTTGGATAGGTTTGGCTCGGGTTGGGTAGGTGCCGGGGCATGACAGATGTGGTATAAATGTGATGAATTATGGATGTGTGGTATAATTGTGATAAATGCATGAAGGTTATGTAGGTTATAATGTGATGTGTACAAATTGTGATTATAAGATGTGAACAGATAATGCTGTGTGTGGGGTGTTATTATATGTTTTTTACTTAATTTTTTAACTATATTATGTTATATTAGATTTAATATAGAGTTATTTATCAGGTACTCAAATAGATGGATCCTTATATAAATAGTGATGGGGAAGAAGATGAAGGAGAAATATTTGAGGATGAATACGAAGATGACACCTTTGGAAGAGAAGATTTTATTTTGGATAATATTATTGCATAAGTTGTTGAAACTAAAATTCCTCTTCTCCCAAAGAATGCAATTCATACACATCCAGATGGGGGGATGAGCTTGTGTACGATATGCTAAATGGGCCAAATATAATTTGTCATGATTTGTGTAGGATGAATAAGAAGCCATTTATGAGATTGTGTTGGGAATTGGAGCAATTGGAATTAAAGCCCACAAGGCATGTAACAGTGGCATATCAAGTGTGATTATTCTTACAACTATCGGGACATGCTCATGGGCAGCGGGTGGTGGGTCATATAATGTCACATTCGAGTGAAACAGTTAACCACAATTTGCATAATGTTTTTAAGGTGCTTTATAAATGGTCTAGTACAAAGATCAAGCCACTTATACATTTATTCCAAGCTTCCTTATATATTTCAAGTAGTCCTCTATTTTATCCTTGGTTTAAAGATTGCATGGGAGTTATAGATGGCACACATATTAAGGCAAAAGTTCATCCATATCTACAATAAGCATTTCGAGGTAAAAATTGTGAAGTCACACAAAATATTATGGCTATATATGATTTGAGTATGAGATTCATCTTCGTAGTGGCTAGTTGGGAAGGGTCAGTTCATGACTCTAAGGTGTTAAAAGATGTGGTTTTAAATCCAAGGAGCTCGGGTTTCCCAGAGTTACCTCCTAATAAATATTTTGTTGTAGATGTTGGGTATCTAGATAAGAAGGGATTTTTGGGACCTTATAAAGGACAGAGATACCATGTTCCTAAATTTCGGCGGCGTGGCCCACAAGTAAGAATTGAGACGTTTAACCAACTTCATTCTTCTTTTCGAAACATCATAGAGAGAACATTCGGTATGTGGAAGGAGAGATGGAAGTTACTTGAAAACATTCCAAAGTATTCATGTCCTATTCAAGTGGCATTGGTGAGGGTTTCAATGGCGCTACATAATTTATTCGAGAACAACATAATGGTGCTACCGACCTTGATATTCGATATGTGCTTTGCACTAGTTAGGAAAATGAAGACGGACATGTATTGAATGATGAAGTTGAGGGGCAAGATGAAATACCTATGTGTCAGGATGACAGGGTAATGTCAACTTTTCGTGATGAACTTCAAGATGCCATTGGTCACCATTATCAATTGCCTCTAATTGGTGCACGACATGGATGAGATCGATGTTAGGTCAATTGTATATCTTTCCCATATTGTACAAATGTTGTTTATTTTTGTAATAAAATGTAACTCCCACGTGATAATGATATGAACTTGTATGATTCGAGGAAGCATAGGGTACATATCAATGATATGCTTGGTAAGAGCCAAAACGGACGTGAATCCTTTTTTCACACATGAAAAAATATTATAATAATATATCATTATAATAGTTTTTTATAGCATCATAAGACCATAGAAGGCTATATTGTTATTGCTACAACGTTGTAGCAATATCGCTAATAAGGTATAACATTATTGCTACAACATTGCAACATTATTGCTACAATGACGTATCGATATTGCTGCAACATTGTATCAATATCGCTACAACGACATAGTATTATCGCTACAATGATGTAGAATTATCGCTACAACAATGTAAAATTATCGCTACAACAATGTAGCATTATTGCTACAACAATGTAAAATTATCGCTACAACAATGTAGCATTATCGCTACAATGATGTATTGTTATTGCTATAATGTTGTAGCAATATTGTTACAACGATGTAGAAATATCGCTACAACGATGTAGCATTATCTCTATAGAGATGTAGCGATATTGCTGCAATGTTGTATCCATATCGCTAAAACGACGTAGCATTACTGCTACAACGATGTATCGTTATTGCTGCAATGTTATAGCAATATCGTTACAACGATGTATCGTTAGTACTGCAACGTTGTAGCAATATCGTTACAACAATGTATAGTTATTACTGCAACGTTGTAGCAATATCGTTACAACGATGTAGCAATATCGCTATAACGATGTATTGTTATCGCTATAACGATGTATCGTTATTACTACATGGGGCCAATATGATGTATCATTATTGTTACGTGGGGCCAATATAACTATGTATCGTTATTGCTACATGTCCCTGTCGTATAATTTTTTAAAATATTTTTTTAAATAAAATAAATAATAAATTAATAACATGTCGATATGTATCTATTGTATCGATACAGTACATGCCAATACAACCGATACACATCTATTTTTACGTAGGGCATATCACCCTCCGTATCATACCATATCGGTCTCAACCACGTACAATGCAGGACATATTATTGCTGCAACCGCATACATTGGGCAGGGCATACTATTGGTGTTGCACACTAACCATGAACAATGCCTAAACCAATTTTATATTTGTAATTTTTTTCATAAATTCAACGATGTCAAAAAATACACAAATTCCTTACCCAAACATGATTCTATCAAATTTCTGCTAGCTTAACACATACAATCTCCTCCATATCATAGTTGACTTTAAGAACCTCAAGATAATTTCACATAACAAAACTATTTGGAGTATGCCACGTAGGGCTGTAGGGCCATCGTACAAAAAAAACAAATTTGCTGATTCAGCCTTATCAATGCACCATCAAACAAAGCATGTCCACAACTGCACAAACACATACACAAGAATATTTGGTCTGTATTACATTTTTTCTTAAGCTCTATTTGAAGAATTTTTCTTGATTCATAAGGTTTCTATGCAGGATCATTGAAATGGCTATGCTTGCTGCTTCTCGGGTATTCATGTACCACTCTTAACTTTCTGGCTTTAAATTCTAATGCTATATACTTGAATTGGTTGATGTGTATTCTACATAAGCTTGGACACTTTTCCATGGTGTATTGTTAATGTGTCACAACACATTATTGTTTGCATCCATTATTAATGCATGTGAAATTTTATATTGGATCAAAGTAGACATCAAACCTTAATTTTAATAGTTACCTCTCCAGGAAATTAATATTATGGGGCAACTTTTTTCTTTGCTTCTTTATATATGCAGAAGACTGAAGCTATAGATAGGGATAGACTTCTATACTTGTGTTATGATTTGGTGAAAAACTTAGAGATATCGTCAGTGTTGATCACATGTTTGTTTATTAATGTTGTAGGCATTCTTGCTGATATTTTTCTCTGAGCTAGGAGACAATACTTTTTTTATGCAGCTATTTCTTTCTTTATTTCTTTAGGTAGTTGGGTTAACATGTCATCACATGCTAGACTGTACTTCCTCTTTTACCAATATATGAAAAATTTGTACTATTAATGCACAAAAAATGCATTATTTAGATTATAGTGTTATGGCCCATTATAGAGGTCCGTTAGACATTAAAGATGCTTTATTAGTAATTTAATTGTGTGATTAGCTAATTAGTAGTAGTTTCTTAATTAGTGAGGAGTTCTTTGTAATTCTTATGTGAGCAATGCTAGTGAACTTTTAGTTACGCCCATTTAGGATTTCTATTTAACGCAAGGGCTCCGCCCTGATTTCACCAAGTCAATGAAGTGAATAGATATGAAAAACAATTGTTGGCTCAGCCCCTACATCCCTCCTTCTCCAAATCCATAAATTCCTTGCTCTTGTCGTCTTGCCTTTCTTATCAATTTTCCTCACTTCTTAGAGTTTCTTCCAATATTCACCCAATTTACCTCTTTGAATCAATTGATTCACAACATATAGTTTACAAATTGTTTTTAGGTCAATTAGACAGTTAGGATGCACTCAATCTTGGTTTTTTTCTTGAATAAATGTAGTATCTTTTAATTCTACGTTGGTTAGGAAGAGGAACTAAAAGGCCAAAAAAGTTCAAGGACAGGAAGAATTGTGTTAAGGCATTCATATGGATCAGCACACTGAAACAAAGACAATATATTGAGGGCCTGTTTAGATTTATTGCACTGATTATGGAAATATGGAAAAGCTAAATAATTTATGATTATTAGCAGGATTCTAGCTTTATTGCATTTACCTTGAGCCCCTAAGATTTATCTTACTTTTCCTATAGAAAGCACCACATTTAGTGCCCAATGTAAGAAACATGGGCAACCTTGGGGTCGCTTCGGTTGCCTCTTAAATCTGCACCATCTTATCTCTCTCCTCCATCGCAAAGGAAACTATTCTAGAGACAATTTGCAGGCTCCCATCTACAATGGCTGCATGACTTATCTGTTAATTTTGGAAATTCACAACCTGCACAGTATAATGATCTTGCTAATTCGCATGTAGCTCAAGGTCATTATCAGCCAACAGTAATGGCTTGGAGCCTCTGCATACTTCAGATTCGAAGTTAGCTCCCTGCTGGAAGACTATAATTGTAAACAAAACTAGTATAGAGGCTTAATATTCAAGCACCACATTTAGTGTCCAATGTAATAAATATAACGATGCTATCATTCCTTAAATCTTTCTTCTTTTTGTGCCTTCGGATGAATTTCACACTACATTGTTATAGAAGCTAGCATTCATTTTTAAGCAACATGTCATATTTGGTTTCCCTGGTATATTGGTTTAATTGCATGTTTGCATACACAGAGAGAGTATCATTGATAGAACCCTTTGGATAGTATATATGTAAGTAGATTAAATGCTGAGGAACATGAATTATACTAGCCATTTTATTGGGCTGAATTCCACAATTAAAATTGTAAATATCTGCAAGAAGTATTGGGTCTAATTGCGTGTTTTGGGAGTGTCATTGAGAGTATCCTTGAGATAAAAAATTTGCAAGTGGATTAAATGCTAAGGAACAACCATTTTATTGCACTGAATTCAACAATTTAAATTGTAAAAATCTGCTAGATGTAAGTAACGTTGACTATTATTGATTTCCCCAAAATGTTACAAGGTTAAACAATATTGCTGTAGAGTTGGAACAATATTGCTAAAACCATGTAGAAATAATGCTGCAACATTGAAACAAAATTACTGCAAGGTTGTAGTAATATTGCTCCAACCTTGTAGAAATAATGCTTTAATAATGTAGCAATATTGTTGCAAGGTTGTAGTAATAATGCTCCAACAGTATAGCAACATTGCTGCAACCTTATAACAATATTGTTGCAACTTGATACAAAATTGTTGTAACTTGATGCAAAATTGTTGCAGGACAACAACAATATTATTGTAGGGTTAGAACAATATTGCTGCAAGGTTGTAGTCATAACCATATTACTCCAACCTTGTAACAATAATGTTGCACCTTTGGAGCAATATTCCTCCAACGTTATAGTAATATTGTTCCAACTTTATAGCAATATTATTGTAGGGTTAGAGCCATATTGTAGAATAGTTGTAGCAATATCGTTGTAAGGTTGAAACAACATTACTAAAATGTTGTAGCCATATCTACACAATGTTGGAGCAATAATACTGCAACATTGTAACAATATTCCGCCAATACTGTAGCAACATTGCTGCAATGTTGGAACAATATTGCTCCAACCTTATAGCAATATTACTGCAAGTTGATGCAAATTTGCTACAGGATAGGAACAATATTGTTGTAGGGTTAGAGCAATATAGCTGCAGGGTTAGAGCCATATTGTTACATAATTATTGCAATATTGTTTCAACCTTGTTGTAATAATACTGTAATGTTGCTGCAAGGTTGTTGCAATATTGTTACAGGGTTAAAACAATATTCGTAAAAGGTTGTAGCCATATCCATACAATGTTGGAACAATAATACTACAATGTTAGAGCAATATTGCTCTAACACTGTAGCAAAATTATTGCAATGTTGGAGCAATATTGCTCCAACACTGTAGCAATATTGTTGTAATGTTGGAGCAATATTACTCCAACTTTATAGCAATATTGCTACAAATTAATCCAAAACTTAGCAATATTGCTATGGTAGGAAATTTGATTTCTTAACCCGGTTTCCTTCTCATACTACCATATTAATCATCAAGGTTATACTTAGTACTTAGTACCATGTCTACGCAATTTAGGTCTTGAAAGACAGTTTTAGCTAGCTCTATGTAGCCGTTTTTAATTCATTGTACATATTTTAGTAGCCATCTATGGGGTAATAAAAAGTATTGACCAAGACTTCAATTTTTGAGTGGATTGAAAGGCCAATTGCTTGTGATAACATAAATAAAATACAACTACAAATTGTACTTCAAAAATATGTAAACAAAAACAATAAATGGTCATTCAGGGCAAAAAAAATGACGAATCGTCATTCAAGGCAAAAATGACAAATTGTCATTTGGTTTACCGAGGAAAAAAATTACATTTAGTTGGATAGAAAATGCCATTAAAATGATAAGCACAATGAATCTTACAGTGAGCTTTCTTATAATGCTTTTCATAGTTGTGATGGAGAAATTAAAATTCATGAACGTAAAACTTATCAATAAATATACAGCTGAAAAGTAACTAAGCAAATATAGAACTTCTCAACATCTTTAGCAAATATATATAAAGCAATGTTGTCTTCTGTGGTTACTTTCTCTTGAAATTGCACTCTCCCATGAGTTCAGACGATAGACTTCTTCCAGCTCTACTTAAAGGGAACTTTTTCACCACTAACAGAACCTTATGGGATGTAATTATTGACAAGTGTGCTTGAAAGCCATCAAAAAATTCAAGACATGATTCTCCATTTCTAAGAACCTCAAAACCACCTCTGCAAGCAGCATAACTCACATGTCAACTATCTCTATAATTCTTACATGTCAGTCCAAAATACCAAAATATAAAGGATAATGAATACATACTGCCATATATAGTCGTGCTCAGGAATGGATGAATTCCTCAATGTATGACTAAGTAAAGAATCCTGTGTAGATACTTTAACCATGCAAGGCTTCGATTTAGCTTCATCAGCAACAAAATGAATGTTGCCCACTTTCCTAAAACTAATTCTGATTAATATAATATAAATATGACAATTCTATAATAGTTAGCAACATAGTAAATTTGGGATTTGGCTCATTTTTCTCACCATCCATTCACATTTATAGTTAGCTGCACAGTAAATTTGGGATTCTGCTCACAATCTATTATTGAGGTAGCACATAGTTTTCTAAAAGTGGATATATTATAAATTACATGCACTTTTATAGAATTGTAGTTTGCGCCACAGAAAAGGAGATCCAGATTAAATGTAAATTGCAGTGGATTATAGGAGGTAATACTTCATTCAAATGCCAATTTATATGGAGTACTAATTTTACTTGCCTTATGGAACTATAATGTGTGCCCTCCAGTTTTCCTGAACGCCACCATGTGCAAGGGAGGAGCTACCTCAAAGACCTGAGATGGAAACAGGGAATAGTCAGAAATTAAACAGATATACGCAACTGGGACCTGCATAATTTTTCCATATAGTTTGGATGGGCACCATGAGCCATTTTTGCAAATACTGTTGATAGAGTTTTAAGGTTTAAGAACAGAAATATAGTAAGCCTACGGGATGTTATCCGCATGGTCTGTACGTCAAATCGACCGCTATCTTTGTCTTGTCGGTCAACTTGTTTTGGCAAGCAAAGTATTCGGTCAAATTTGGAAGACGAGAGAAACCTGCCAATTTGACTTTCGATTTGAGATTGTACATTATACTTTGTGAGCATACTTTCGCTCAATAATTTTTTATTGAGTGAAACTTGGCAACTTGAGAGAAAATCGGTTTATCTCAATAATTTTTTATGTCGACATGGATGTGCTTCCTTGTCGGCTTTCGACTGAATTGAACGAGCAGCCTCCTTAAATAAGCCACCTCGCTCCCTCCCCCCACCCAAGTCTCGGTCTCCCTCCAAGGCCTTCCGTTTCCCCTGCATTCACGATAACCAAACTAGCACAGAAATTTGTGAATCTCATATTGTGCTTTACATGGGCATCCGATTCTCTTGTTTTCAGTACCTCTCCATAATTGGTCTCTTCTTGTGTTCTAAGGTAGGCTACGATGGAGACTGGGAGCTATCTTGCAGCCAGACCCCATTCCCTCCTCTTCTTGTTTGTGAGACTATGGTTAGCCCTAATTTTATTCCTATTTCTGATGGAATTGTCTCTCTGACGGATGCCGGCATGCTCGACGTCGAGCGTGCCAAATCCACTTGCGCTGATTTTCTGAGTTCAATCAACCATCCTAATCCCTCGATTGGCTCCACTACTCCTTTCAACCTGGACGGCGATTACTCAAAACTCCTCAGCGTTGCACTTGCTGCTCCCAACGAATTATTTGCAGCTGGACCAAGCACGCTGTTGAATAGCGTGGAATTCATTGCTTTTCATGAATATGCAGTTCAGAACCTGATGCTTGTGTGCGATGGGATCCCCTCCATCGTTGTTACAGACAGCCGTAGCGGTGGCGGCGCCTCGACCACTTTCCAGCAGGCGACTATGGGTACGCAATTCAAACTCCTAAGCTCTCTCTTTGCTGGTCCCGTTTTGCTTGGTGCACTTCGCCCAGCTAATTAATGAACCTTCGGCAGGCATCGATTCTGAAGAATTTATGAAGCATCCAACGGGAAGAAGGATGCTGCGAATTATCGACCCACCGCCGAGTCTCCCACCTGCAGCTTACGGTCCTCGCGAATGAGCAACCCGCCGCCGAATCCCCCACCTTGTGCTTACGCACAACGCGCAACCTACAAAAGTTTAGATTAAAAAAGCACCTGATTTTGTTTTCTGGACGACTCTGAAATGGTTTTTTTCATTTATTTTTTTTGGTATTTCGTTGCTGCTGTTGCTATTGTTAAAGACTATCTGCTTTTGTTTTGTTTGATTTTTCCCCTTGGTTTCATTCGCCGTATGAATCTTGTCTGCTTCTATATATTTTCTTCGGACGGTATTGTCTCCTCTTGCCAATGCTGATGATCATGCAGCTGAAGTTATTGAATGCTTCTTCTTACCTAATTAGAGAGTCGTTCCCCGTATATTTCTTGCCATTTTGTCCACCAAATTCAATTCCTTTCTTTCAAAACCTTTTCAATTCAAAAGTTACATGGTATAGACCAATATACAAGATATATAAAAATATAAAAAAATAAGCTTAAATCATAAAACTAAAATCAAATAACGTGATTCTGATTTTTTTACTACTAATCTTCTATGAAGTACACAATATATAGAGAAAATTTAAACTAATCTAAATAGATCTAGGAGACAATTTTTTATCTAATTCTAACTAAATAGCGAATATAACTACTAGGAATTAGAATAGTAATCAAATCTAACCTAAAATAGAAATATAATCTAATCTAATTTTAGGGTCAAATCCTAATTCTAATGGACTATGAAAGCTAGATCCGATCCTTAGGGCAGGTCACAGTATTCTACCTCGCTTCCGCTACACCTTATCCTCGAGATAGTTTTTAGTTCCTAAGACAAAGAAGCATTGCCATATATAAAAAAAATATGTCACCCAAAATAGATAGATGAGATGAACTACAAAAACAAAAACTCTTTCCAGGTAGCTTGGTCACACATAGTTGATGCATTTGACAAAGAGATATAGCATGTTGTTGGTGCACAATGTCCGGATCAAGAGTATAGCAAGACCAGGTTGGTTGGCACGTGCCACTGTCAAACAAGAGAAAGGGGAAAAAGTATGAGTAATTCCAATTGCATACTGTCAAACAAGAGAAGATCGCCCCATATAGGGGACAACCAGTCCCCTAGGGAGTTGTGCCAACCCAACCCAGGTCGGTCCAGTTCCCTAGGAGAACACGCCAGTTAGTGGTTCGGCTAGCCCGGGCCACTAACTAAACCAATACAGTTTTACATCCAAATACCAAACCAAAACAAATATTAAACTATTACAATAATAAATAGTTCAATGCAACTAAGTAAAAACAATAAAGTAGAGTCTGAGGGAGTCCTCTGAGAGGCTAGTCATCGTGCACAACACTTCACTATGCATCCGCTAGTCGCCTTGTCCTCAAGGCGACCAAGCTAGAAAGCGAGTCATAAAATCATCCTTAGGCATCTACGTAGAGTCCTCAAGCGGCTACCCTTGCCAAGAAATCATGACTTCAGTAATAATGCGACCAGAGCGACAAACCCGACGCTTTTCAAGCATTAAATCAGGGACAAGGTTGGAAGGCGGAACTGGGCCCATAAGGGGAGGAGGAGGAGCACCCACAGCCAAGGACTTGTCACCAACAAATCGCCGCAGACGAGACACATGAAAGACATGGTGAACCAAAGAGTCAAGGGGCAAAGCCAGTCGGTAGGCCACAGGACCAACACGCTCCTCAATAGCATACGGACCATGGAAACGGGGAGCAAACTTAGAACTCTCCGGCTGAAACAAGGAGGTTTGTCAATGAGGGAGAACTGACACATAAACCAGATCACCCAGTGCATACTCACAATTTGTATGGTGACGATCATAGATCTGCTTCATCTGGTTTTGGGCAGATGCCAAATTCGTCTTCAGCTGGTGTAAGACTTCATCGTGCGTCTGCAACATATAGTCCACCTCTGCCACAGAAGAACGGTGAGGGACATATGATAAGACAATCAGTGGTGGACGGCCATAGAGCATCTCAAACGGTGAGAACCCTGCGCGTGTATGATAGACAGTATTATAAGACCACTCGGCCCAAGGAAGAAGCTGTAGCCAATGATGGGGCTGCATCATAGTAAAGCATCGAAGATACTGCTCCAGGCAACGGTTCACCACCTCCGTTTGCCCATCTGTCTGGGGTGATAAGCAGTGCTCATATGGAGAGACAACCCTTGTAAAGTGAAAAACTTCTGCTAGAACTACGAAAGGAAGATCCGGTCACGGTAAGAAATAATTGTACGGGGCATACCGTGAAGTTGAGCCACCTCGCGAACATAGAGCTCAACTACAGTCTTGGCGGTGAAGGGATGGCCCAGAGCACAGAAATGAGCATACTTGGACAACCGGCTCACCACAACCATAATAACGGACTTATCCTGCACTATGGGCAATGCCTCCACGAAGTCCATCGAAACATCCTCCCAAACCTTATCCGGAATAGGCAATGGTAGCAACAAACCGGCAGGCGAGGTCGTGGTCGCTTTAGCCTTCTGATAAACATCACGAGCAGCCATGTAGTCATGGACAGCTCGACGAACGCCCTACCACAGAAAACTCTGGCTGACCTGTTTGTAGGTGCGGAAGGCGCCCTTGTGACCAGCCACCAGAGTGTCATGGAAGTGAGAAAGGATGCGGCGGTGGAGGTCAGCAACATCGGGAACCCATAGGCGGTCCTTCCAGAAGAGAAGGTCATCTTGCCACACAAAGAATAGCTGGGTAGTAGTGTAATGACCCATTTTTCGGTTATGCTTAACCCAGGGGGTTAAGGGTAATTTGGTAATTTGAGATCAGTGTTAGGGGGTTTCATTAGGTGAAATCCCCGTAACCGGGTAGAGCTCATGGTAATGAATGTAACAAATCAAAGAACGTGCAAAACGGAGGTTGGGAGCGAAAGCAACAGCCCCAGGAAGCATGCCATATGGGCAGAACCTACACAAAACGACGGGATAACCTACCCTGTGTGGTCTTATTTCGAAGGGCTCGTCGGCACGAGTTCATTGGTAACAAGAACATGTGATTCCAACATCAAGGTTGGAAGTTATCGCATTTTGAGGTCAAGATATTATTTGAATAAAATAATATCATTCTGGATAGAATCGACGATGCTGTGGATAAGACTGACGACAAAGCAGATATGATTGCTGACAAAGCGGATAGGATTGATGACGTAAGTAGATTGGATTGCTGACAAAGCGGATAGGATTGATAACATAAGTGGATAGGATTGCTGACAAGCGGATAGGATTGATGATGCAAGCAAATAGAATTGACACATGTCAGTCTCACATCTATCCAATTTTTCTATAAATAGCATCCACAACATCCAGAAAAAAGGGGGGAGACTCTCCCACGTTTTTCAATTTCTCTCTCATGTTCAGAAACTTCTATTCTTCGTTTCTCACTCATTTTAAGTCCGATTCGAGTCGTTCTTGAGGCATTCCTAGCTAATTCGAGGATGATCTACGCGATGACATGGTCCATCCCTTAAGTTGGCATCCCTAGAAGGAGAAAATGGCATGGGGCAAGAGGAAGCTCTATCTGCAACCCTCCTGCCCCGAAGAGTGAGCAGCAGCCCGGAGAGAAAGGGGACTCTGTCCTCCATCATGGGCTGCATCGTGGGTTGTCACCCGAAGTAGGGAAGGATTCATCCTTCACCGAAGGGCCACGCAGTGTGGGAAACATCCCGGGGAAAGGGATGTTCTATCCATCGCTTACGGGCTCAAAAAGGGGACAGTTGGTCAGTCGTCTTTTGGCGCAAGGCAAGGAACGTGCGGAGGTTAGAAGAGGCTCTGTTTGCTGTCTCCGGATCTAAAGGGGAGAATATCCAAAAACGAGTACCCCAAATACTGCTACCTCATGAGACATTAGGGGAGTAAGCGTTTCTGACCTCCTATTTTAATTATAGAATGCATGTTCTAGATAAGGGATATGTTATGCCATGATATGCTATGATCCTTTATATTATGATATGCTATGATCCTTTACATTATGATATGCTATGCTTATATGTCATGATGTGTGCCGTCTCGCTATGGGTTAGAAAGAGACGTGTTGTGTGTGTGTTCGGTCTCGGCTAAGTGATATAGCGAGATGTGTGATGCATGTGGTCTCAGCTCAGTGATGGAGCAAGATATGTGAATGTGATGGTTTTGCTGGGGGATAGAATAAGCCATGTTGTGATGGTCATGTGGTGCTAATCTCTATGATAGAGCGAGATATGTGTTGCCAATGTTTTATGGGTTTTTATATAACCCCGATTAAATATTCGGGTATACATATATATTTTTGTATGGTTTGATGTATGTAGTAGCCAGTAGGCAGAACTAAGTTCGGATCTGATTGTATTGGAATAACGTCAGAGATGGTATCTAATACGTACGTAGGCAACCAACGATTAAATAACGTTGGCTCGATCCAAATTAGTTATAAAATTAGGTTTGTTCTTATCTATGCACAACGGAACATTAAAGCTCTCTAGTGCATGGATGAACGTTATGACTCTCGCACTTAGAGTCTGCAGCTCCTGGTCAGTTGGGTTTAATTTTTTTCCGCTTATTTTATACACTCCAATTCTGTTTTCCGATCTAACCCTTGGTCTGGGTCGGGTTTTTTGGGTCGGGGCGTTACAGGCAGGGTTGGTCTAGAGGGCGGCAATCACATCCTATGTCCAAGAATCCATACCATAGGCCTGTCGTAAGTCCTAAATAAATGGGCAAGAGAGAGTGGAGATCGCCAAGCAGGAGCCCAGTGCCAAACTGCGAGAGAGCGCATCAGCCACGATGTTCTCCAACCCCTTTTTGTACATGACCTCGTAGTCATATCCCAACAACTTGCTCACCCACCGCTGCTGAGAGGGAGTAGACACACATTGTTCCAAGAAGTACTTCAGTGGTTGGTGATCGGTACGAATCAGAAACCGGCGACCCAGTAAGTAAGGATGCTGCTTGTCAACGGCGAGGACAATAGCCAACATCTCCTTCTCATACACTGACAGGGATAGGGAGCGGCCAGCCAAGGCTTTACTAAAGTAAGCAATAGGGCGCTCATCCTGCAAAAGAACTGCTCCCAAGCCAACCTCCGAAGCGTCTGTCTCCACCACAAACAGCCGGCTGAAGTCCGATAAGAGCAGAACCGGGGCGGAAGCCATAGCCTGCTTAAGCCCCTCAAAGGCCGTTTGGGCCTCATGCAACCAAACAAAAGCCCCCTTCTTTAGCAACTCTGTAAGAGGGCGAGCCAACTCGCCATACTGATGGATAAATCGGCGATAATAACCTGTAAGGCCTAGGAAACCCCTGAGTGCCCGGACACATGTGGGTGGCGGCCAAGAGAGCATGGCGGCCACCTTGGCCGGGTCAGTAGCAACACCGCCCCGCGAGATAATGTATCCCAAATAATCAACCTGCGGGCTGCCAAATGAACACTTTGAACTTTTCAGGAATAAGGAGTTAGCGCGCAAGATAGAGAAGACAGACCTGAGATGTCATCAAAGAGGACCAATATATATTGACGTAGGAACGGCCAGAAAAGATCATTCATGAGGCACTGGAAGGTGGAGGGGGCATTAGTCAGCCCAAATGGCATTACGAGAAACTCGAAATGGCCATCATGAGTCCGGAATGCAGTCTTGTGCAAGTCTGCGGGCTGCACATGAATCTGGTGATATCCGGAACGTAGGTCGAGCTTACTAAAGACCGTGGCACCTATCAACTCATCCAACAGCTTCTCAATCACTGGTATGGGGTATTTGCCTTTGACGGTGATTGCGTTCAAAGCTCGATAGTCAAAACAAAACTGCCACGACACATCCTTCTTGCGAACTAGCAGTACTGGAGAGGGGAGAAGAAATTAATTTATATTTTTTGGATTTTTTATTATATTATAATATTTAAAAAATATTAAATAAATTAAAATAAAATATATTAGCGACACTTACAAAATTGTGTCTTTAGCACCCTTTGTATTAGTGTCGCAAATGAATATGCACATAGCTTACTAGTGATGCAATTTCATAAACGTCGCTAATACATTTTATTTTAATTTTTCTCTTTATTTTAAAATATAATTTATAATAGAAGAGAGAGAGGAGAGAGGGTAGAGAGACAAGGGAGGAAGAGAGAGAGGGGAGAGAGGGTAGAGAGACAAGGGAGGAAGAGAGAGAGAGGAGAGAGGGTAGAGAGACAAGAGAGGAGAGAGAGGGTAGTGAGAGAGTGAGAGAAGAAGAGAGAAAGAGAAAGATGAGATGGGAGGGAGAGAGAAAGAAAAATGAGAGAGAGGAGAGAGGGGAAGAAATTAATTTATAGTTTTTAAGATTTTTTAATATATTATTTTTTTTAATTTTTTTAAAAATTTAAAATAAAATAGATTAGAGACATTTATGAAATTGCATAGCTAGTACCCTTTGTAGTAGCGATGCATAAGCATATGTGTTGTTACTACCTAGGTTACTAGCAATGCAATTTCATAAGCATCGCTAATATATTTTATTTAATTTTTTTTATTAATTTTAAAATATAATTTATAATAAAAGAGAGAGATAGAGGGGAGAGAGGGTAGAGCGAGACAGTGTAGAGAGAGAAGAGGGAAGAGAGAGGAGAGAGATAGAGCGTAGAGAGAGTGGAGAGAGAGAGGAGAAATTTTTTAAAAATTTTTTATTAAATATTATATTTTAAAAGTAAATAAGAAATGAAAGAAAATCTATTGGTGATGTCTAGGAAAAAGCATTGCTAATACCCTAGTTATTAGCGACATATATGCTTACGCATTGCCAATACTAAGGGTATTAGTGCCGATGTTTCCCATGTGGGGCTAATATATTTCTTATTTTATTTTATTATTTTAAAAATATAGTATATAATTAAAAAATAAAATTTTCCTACTCTTTCCCTATTATCATCAGAGTTGGGTCTCAAATTGACGTGCGTGGAAGTGAGAGAGAGAAATAGAGTGATATCAGAAAGAGAAGAGAGGGAAGAGAGAGAGGAGAGAGAGGGGGAGGGAGGGAGAGAGTGGAGATAAAAAAGAGAGATGTGATTAGAGAGTGAGTGAAGAGAGAGAATAGATAGAAGATTGGGAGTAGAAAGAGGAGAGAGAGTGAAGAGAGAAGTTATAGAGGGAGAGGAGAGAGAATAGAGAGTAGAGAGGGGGAATTTAATTTTATTCTTATTAAATATTATATTTTAAAAATAATAAAAAAGAAATAAAAAAATCTATTAGCAATGCATAGGAAAAAGGGTCACTACTACTTTAGTTATTATCCATATAAAAAGTGCATGCGTCGCTAATACTAAGGTTAGTAGCGGTATTTTTTTCGTATACTTTGCTAATAGATTTATTTTACTTTATATATTATTATTTTAAAAATATAATATATAATTTTAAAATAAAAAATTAAATTAAATTCCCCCTACTCTCTCCCTTCTTATCATCAATGAAGGGCACAAGTTGATGCGGGTGGAAGTGAGAGATAAAGAGAGATATCAGAAAGGGGAGAGTGGGAAGAGACAGGAGAGAGCAGAGAGATAGAGAAGGGGAGGGAGGGAGAGAAAGAGAGATAGAGAGAGGAGAAAGAGGTGAGAGAGAGAGAAGTGAGAGTAGAGAGAGAGGGGAGAGAGAAGTGAGTAGAGAGAGCAGAGTGAGAGTAGTGAGAGAGAGTAGAGAGTAAACAGAGAGGATTTTAATTTAAATTTTTTTATTAAATATTATATTTTAAAAAAGAAAAAAAATCTATTAGTGATGTATAGAAAAAGCTTCGCCAATGCCCTAGTTAATTTATTTTATATTTATTATTTTAAAATATGATATATAATTTAAAAATAAAAAATTAATTAAAGTCCCCTACTCTCTCCCTTCTTATCATTAGAGCTGGGGCTCATGTTGATGTGCATGGAAGTGAGAGAGAAAGAGAAATATCAGAAAGAGGAGAGAGTGAAGATAAAGAGGAGAGAGAAGGGGAGGGAGAGAGAGGAGATATAGAAGAGCGATAAGTGAGAGTAGAGAGAGAAGAGAGAGAAAGAAATATAGATAGATAGAGAGCGGAGAGAGAAAAGAGAGAAGATAGAGAGAGATCAGAAAGAGAAGAAAAGGAAGAGTGAGAGGAGAGAAAGCTAGAATAGAGAGAGAAGGGAGGAAGGTAGAGAGAGAGGAGATAGAGATGAGAGAGAAGTAAGAGTAGAGAGAGGAGAGAGAAATGAGAGGAGAGAGAAAAGAGATATAGATAGAGGGAGGAGAGAGAGTGAGATGAGAGAGGGTAGAGAAAGAGTGAAGAGATAGAAAGAGGAGAGAGAAGAGAAGACAGAGGGAGAAATAGAGAGAGAGAGGGTAGAGAGGATTTTATTTTTAAAAAAATAGTATTGGTGACACTTATTATTAAGCATTGCAAATACGGGGGCTTATTTGCCACATTTATGGATAAGTGTTGAAATTTTTTGCCTATTTGTGATGTTTATAGAGAAAAGTCGCAAAAGGGCATATTTTAGATACGCTTCAACAGAAGTGTTTCAAATAGGAACTATTTGCGACACTTCTATTAGTGTCGCTAAATATTCCATGCGCGGTCGATTTCGCATATGTGAGAGTATTTCATTAGTCTGTTGGGCAAAATTTTGCCCGTGTGGTATTTATCTCTCACCTGCTCGCCCTCCCTTCCTCTCATCCCTTCTTCTTCGGATCCCCCTGCCGCCGCCCATAGCTGCCCCGCCTGTCGCCACCTTGGCTCTATGTCCACCAGCCCTCCACTGCCTCAATTCCACCTCCGCCTTCCCCTCCCCCCTCTTTGGCGCCCCAACATTTTTTCCCACCCCACATCTGCCCTGTCACCGTCCACAACACCCTCCATCCTCCCCCTCCCGTCCTCCCCCCTCCTCTACTCCATTTCTCCCCTCACTGCCGCTGCCGAAGGAGGGGGCCCCGGCTGTCTGATCCGGTTCCCCTGCCGGATTCCGACTCCCCGCCCCTCCTCACTCCCTCTTCCCCCTCCCATCCCCTCCCCTCATATGTTCCCCTTCTCTCCCCCCTCCTCCACTATTGCTGCCGAAGGAGGAGGCTCCGGTTGCTAGAGTCCAGTTCCCCACTTTTGCTCCCCCTCTCCCCCCACCCATTCCTCGGTCCTCCCCCTACTCCCCTCCACCCCTTTGTCTAGTCCCCCCGGTGCCGGATCCTAAGTCATTACCGGATTCCGACACCGCCCCATCTTCCCCCTTTCCTTGGTCCCCCTTCCTCCCCCACCCCTGCCAAAGGGGTGTCAGACTCCGATGCCCATCTTGTCTCTGGCGATATTTTTAATTTTTTTGATATTAGTGACGCTTACAAATGCATTGCTAATAAGTTTTTTTAAAATTTATTTCCTTAAAGAGTAACTAATAAGGTTTTTATTTTTTAAAAAATAATTTCATATTAGTGACTTTAAAGCGTCGCTAATGAGGTTTTTATTTTTTAAAAAACTAAATTCTTATTAGTGATGCTTTTTAAAGCGTTGCTAATAAGGTATTTTATTAGGGACGCTTTCACAAGTGTAGCTAATAAGATGTTTTTATTTTTTAAATTTTTTTTATATTAGCGATGTTTTTAAAGCATTGTTAATAATTTATTATTAGAGATGCTTAAAATCAAGTGTCGCTAATAAATTACTATTAGCGATGCACAATTAAGAGTTGCAAAAAGTAAAATATTTTGTGATGCAAAAACAAACATGGCTAATAGCATACTATTAGAGACTCTTTATTATAAGCATTGCTAATGATCAATAGCAATTCTATTTTTATCGATGCATTTAGTGATGCTTGTATGACTATTAGTGACGCTTAAAAGCATTGCCAACAGTCCTTTTTATTGTAGTGGTACTCGGATTCTATAGTGATGTCGCTACTGTTGGTAGTTATCATGAGGTTGAATATGAAGAAGGCGAAAGCCGAAGTTGGGTGGAGGTCGAACCGGATGCTATGAGTAGATGTTTCTTAAATTGCCGACAAAACGAGCTCGAGAAAAGGGAACAGATTTCTGCCATGGGAAAATCGTAGACAGCGAAGTGCATAGAGGAAGCAGCGAGGGTAGATTTGCAGTTGCTTAAATTTGTCAAGGAGTTGTGGTGGGGGTCATGATAGGAAGCCAACGAAAGACGCCAGTAAGGTGCAGAAGCGAGAAGGAGCCACTAGATGGGAAGAGGTGATTGGTGGCGGCTCAATCCACGGTCGGAATGACACGCGGAAGGAAAGCTTGCAAAAGTGACTTTATGGAAGGCAATTTTCTACTGGGCGACAGAGGCAGCATGGCGAGTGATGTAAGAAAAGGCTGCTTGCATGGGGAACCAAATGACAAGGCAGGGGTGGGATACTTAGAAGAAGTGAGCGGCAAATCGACGAATGCTGCTGATGGCAAGGTGTCCTCTTCTTCCACTGAATAGTTTTTCATGAAAGGTGTGGTTTCTCTTCAGCTCTAGTTTGAGTGGGCAACAGGGGATGGGCATTTGAGGTATCCATTGATGGTGATGGTAGTGGGAAGTGCTTTTGTGGAGTGGTTATTTGCTTTTCAAAAAGACATGTAATGTCTTCTTTTAGTTTGGCAAGATAAGTGTCATAATTTCATGACGGAAACATGGGAGGGTGGTAGGGTTACGAGTAGGGTTGGTCGTGGACATCCATCGTTTGATGTCCGGAGCGTGTTCGAGATGTCCATGGCCGTGGCCAGCCAAATTCTTTTGTCCGCTAAGTTTTGGACATGGTCATGGACAAAGACCCCGTCTGGCCATTTGTCCGAGGTCCGGCTAACTTTTAAATAGAAGATCTCCTCTAATTATTCTTAAACATCATTTTATATTTCAATCTTTAACAATTTAAATACAATTATGTTAATGTTATATTTGAGTTCTTCTTTAAAGCTAGTTATTAAATATTTCTTTTGTCCGATATTAATAGCTCTATTTGGCTTTTCAAAATGAACTAATTTATCTAATAGTATTACTACAAATAAAGAAGATGACATATATAGTTTAAAAATTATTATTATTATATACTAAATTACTTAATCTAGAGATCCTTACCCTAGCTATCCTACTTTAGTTAAAGTCGTTAACACAACTCTCATTTTCTCCAACCATTTCAACCCTCATCAAATTGCCAAGAGGCTATGTCCATGGACAATGGCCGTGTCCGCCGAAAAAGAAGCTTTGTCCGTGGATAAGCCTTGTCTGTCAATTATTTGGCCGAAGACCAACCCTAGTTACAAGTAGGAGAGATGTTGTAGGGAAGTCTAAAATCGATGTCAATGATGTACACCGATGATTTACACAAGATAAATTAAAATTTTAAAATAGGAAAACTAGCTGAAAGTAATTGAATGATAAAATTAAAATAAAATAACTTAATTTTAATTTCTCTATTACTAATTTTCTATGAAGTATACAATATATAGAAAAAATTTAAATTAATCTTAATAGAACTAGGAAATAATCTTTAATCTAATTTTAAATAAATAAGTAGTATAATTATTAAAATTAAAATGGGAATCGAATCTAACCATAAATTATAATCTAATCTTATCTAATTTCATGGTAAAATTCTAATTATAATGGACTATGAAAGCTATACCCAACCCCTAAGGAGGGTCATAACATTACCTTTACTTCTCATATGTCCAAGTCAACCGGAGAGAAAAAGGCAAAAGATATTAATGTGGAAAAAGTATACAAAACCTGATACATGAGGTGAGCACTCTACGGCTTTTCTCTCACAACCGTTGCACCAATAGCCTATATCTTCCCAATGATCTCTTCTGCTTCCTCCATGGATATGCCTCTTTTGATCTCGGCGGGCTTTTTCCCCACCAAATCTTTGGCTTCCTTCAAACCCAAATCTTCGAGGCGGCATCATACCTCTCCAGCTTCTGATCGACAACCATCTTCATCGCCACTCCAGCGGCTCCTGCTTTCATGAATGCCACGATTGACGCCTCCTTCATGCTCTGCTACCTCTGCGGGTCAATCCTCTCCGGTATTATTATAATAGAAGCCGAGACCGGGAGCTGGATATTAAAATTTCATGGAGAGGGGGACCACTGAGCAAAGTTTTCCTGACCAAGACTTAGGCGACCAATAATTGATGGGACAGACGCAAGCGACCACGGACATAAAAAAAAACTAACTCTTTCTGTCAATAGTAATATAACATGTTAGACTAAGTCCTATCTTTATATAGCTACTAGATCCCCATTTTTTGACCTTATATCATTGTGCGGCAGCAATGTACCATAACATAGCACATAACCATTGATCCTCTTTTTATTTTTTAATTAAGGGTCCTTATTACTATTGACTATAAGGATAATTGTTTGTCCATATCCGTAGGCACTTATTATGGCAAACAAAATTAGTTGGACCTTATCTGTGCCCACTTCAGGCATTAAATGCCTGCCCTACATAAATAGAGACTTAGACACAGACCGACACCCGAATAATGGATGTCTATGAACATCTGAATCTTTCACACAGCAAAGACAAAGCCTCATAACCTCTGATTGTAGGAGCAAGACAATTGATGCAGGGTTTCAAGCAATCTCATCATCCCAAAGAAGTTGTAAGGGACGATGTCCTTGCCAAATATAGAGCTCAGGTGAAGGGAATCGACCCTTGATCTGTGAGGCAGTACAATCCCAATAAATTTTGAAAATTGTGCTTAGTATTTTATTTTACGTTATTAAGTGTTTTGGATTGAAGAGAAAAGCCATGAATTCATATAAAATGTGGCCAATACAATATTAATTAAACCATAAAAAATGATATTGCAAGAAATGAAGAAGTCATCATGTATAAATAATATCAATTTAATGTGTAATCCTCCACCCTAAAAGAGACTCAGAAAGTTTGACTTTTCAACGTATGATTTACAATTTAATCCACAAGGGGAATGAATATTTACATGTTTACTTAATTGAAGTTTTATGCAATAGTTTGTATTCTGCAGGGGTATAATGGATATTTAGGCCCAAAATTAATGGTATCCGAGATACTTTGTCACTTTTAGACAAAAATGCCCTTACCTCTTCATAAAAAGAGCCACGGTCAGTTTGACTTTTTCTAAATGGCGAATGACGGTTTACGCCATGAAGGAGTGAGTATTTACGTGCTTATGTAGTTCATTTTTCATGAATTATAGGTATTCTATAGGGGTATCCCAGGAATTTGGGGTTAAAATTAATAGTATGCGAGACACTTTGCCACAGGTAGATGAAAATGCCCTCTATTCATATCCCTCATTTTCCTACAACTTTAGATGTAATTTTGGTTAGTTTCTGGGGTATACAGGGTATATTTAAAGTATGGGGTATTATTAATTAATGATTTATCATGTTAGACAAAATTGTCGTTCAAACGTATGTTTTGGTTTTGTACGATGATGTTCGTAATTTGGATTTATTTTTTGGGATAGTTATGGTATTGGTATTGTTATAGGTTGTCAATAATTAATGTGATGTTTATGTATAGTGATTTATTTGGTAGGTTCATTTAATTTAGTTATGGAATGTTAATAGACGCCATAATTATTGTGACACTAATACAGGCCATTTTTATTTGGTAGGTTCATTTAATTTGGTTATAGAACGTTAATAGACTCCATAATTATTGTGACACTAATATGGGCCGTTTTTATTTGGTAGGTGGATATTCTCACGCCGAATTAAGTTGGTTACACTATCAAATTTATTTTGATCCATTCGTATTGGTATGTGCCCGGCAGTTTTGAATTGTTTACGAAGAGTTTCTTGCCTTTTTATCTTCGTTCAGATTTATTGTGGTTACACTGTCCTGCCTTTTCAGTTTTCTTCATGCCATTGTCATCGTCTTCCCTATTTTGTGGGTTTATTTGGGAGACACTGTAGTTGGGAGACAAAAATAGCAGCCAGAAGGGCAGAAGAAGAGAGTAGCCACTCACGTGAAGATCTCTTGTATCAGCAAACCCCTCATGGGCTGGTGCCGGTTGTTGTGCCATGCCCACCTCACACACTCGTATGGCCTTGGCCCCGGCTCGTCGCATCAATCTCTCCCATTTGTGTTCTCAATTGGATTTCAATTTTGCTATGCAAGGGCCTCTGGAAGAGCGCTTGATCATGATTGATTGGAGCTCAATAGGGATTGGGTTCATCACCATCAACTGACCTGAGTCCCTGAACTCACTGACCAAGGCCATGATCACGGATTTGACACGGGCAGTCAAGGAGTTGGATGGAGATGATTCGGTGAAGGTGATCGTCCTATCGGGGGCAGGGAGGGCCTTCTACTCAGGTGTGGACCTGATAGCAGCGGCGGAGGTGTTCAAGGGGAACGTGGGCTACATGGAGACAAACCCGGTCGGCGCCATCACCAGCTTCGTCGTCACTGGGGGTTTCGAGATCGCCCTCGCCTGCGATATCCTAATTGCCAACGGAGATGCCAAGTTCATCGATAACCACTCTAGGTTCATTACATTCTCAATCCCCTATTAAGTTGAGAAATAATCTTAATTAGTGTGGAATAACAAAGTCCATTGCGAATCATCCGATTCAAAGAAGAGATGTGGAAGGAATTGAGAATGTTGCAGCTTCATATTTGGGATATTTCCATGTGGGGGCTGTCACAGAAGCTCTGTCAGATCCGCTAAACCCGTGCCAAATTTTCTCGATTTTGCTACCAATTTCAGGTAATTTTTACAGCTTGAGTTACTTTTCCCCCTTTAACAATTATCATTATTTTGATTTTATCGCACATTCAAAAACACAAGGAGATCGCTTTCTTCATCATACACCTATTTAATCCTTGTCTAGTTTGAGTTTTCTGTGTTTTGGGTACATGCAGAGCTGCCGATTCGATAATTAGGTCTCTCATTTTGTGGCATGTTGGTTTACACTTGTTCTGAAGGAACTTCGATATTTCAATGGGTTTTGATTAGAAATTCAGGGATTTGATGAGGCCAATGAGGCCCTTCTTTTTACTCCTTTCCCGCATTTGTAAAATGTATTTTTCTTTCCCTTGATTTTGGTTTCACTTTGCCAATAACTTTTGTTTCAGGCCATCTACTATTTTTATGTGGTCAGCATTTGATGTTTTGGTCTTCGGCATGCCCATCAGCTGAACAGAGGGGGGATAAAGCAGTAGGGTTCTCTCTATGCCCATATGGAGGATCAGGATCATCAAGCAACAATGTTAGGCAGATGGGAGAAAGGTCAGCTTTTGGGAGAAATTGTGAGGGTAATAACGTATCCACAATACAAGCGTTTGATGATTGGCAAGAATGTGCAACTCTTTTATGTGCTGAGCATGACTTAGACCTAGCAATTGGGTTTTCTCATAATTTTGAGCCTAATGCATCTACAAGTAGAAGCACTCAAGCTGGGGTGGAGCTTTTCGATGAAGTAGGAGACTGGTTTGGAGGAGCAGGGTTTTTTGGGGACAGAAAGGGATGATTCTGATCACGATTTTCAGCATAAGCGGGCAAAAGTTGCTTTTAATTATCAGTAAGCTCTCCATCAATAAGTGCTAGATTTACCACTCTTGTCTCTTTATTGCCAATCAAATAAGTTGAATAGGTCTGATTAGCTACTTCATCTTACTAATTTTTGTTACATGATCATATGCTTGTTTCCTGAACTTGCAATTGTTTTGTGAAAAAGCTCCATTTTCCTGATTTGTGCTTCCTTTTTGTACATGTGCTACCGTTCAGTGTCCTCCATGTATTATTTATTGTTTATACAAGAGAGTTCCAAGTTTCTCAAAATTCTTAGAACTTGTGCCCTTAGCTATAATTATGTGCAACTCCTTTAGCCAACTTCTACACGTGCTTTTCCTGGACTTACATTAATATTTCTTCTTAAAATTTCAGTGCTTCACCTGGTGGTGCTCTAGATTGTGATATTGACACAGAAGAAGAGCAACATAAGGATTTCTTAAAATTGGTATGTCTTGAGAGCTGATTTTGTGATTTTGTTGTTCTGCTACATTTTAGTAAGCAGTTCTTTGTGCACAAAAACTATCTTAGTAGTTTGAATAATACCATAAACAGGACCATGCAGAAGGTATCATGAGCTGTTTTCCAAAACCTGAATATACTTCTCAACAGCTGTTGTAAAGTGGGATGCTGACTTTTATGTTAGAGTGGACGTTGATGTACATGTCAATCCTGGTCAATGGAAGCACATCCTATCTGAGCTCTTGTCATGAACACATGCTTTCGCATACATTTGTATTGAGTGCAGTTATTTCTTTGGAAATTAGTGAGTTAGCTGAATCCTGCATCAAACCAACACAAACTAACACAAACCAGAAGTTCTCTCACCCAAAATGGAATGATTTCATTCATATGGGAAATAAGAAAAAATATTCTTTAGAATTTACCAATGACTGGGGACACCCACACATATTCACCGCTGCATTGGAAAATATTGTAGGATGGATCTTCTCTAGAGTTGTCAAATTCTTCTAGTAGCAGGTTAGAACAGTTCAGTATCACTATCCATGAAATTTTATTAATGTTATTTTGTCTGAGTTTTTCTTCTCTTATGTAATACCTTCTTGACAAAGGATATGTTATTAGTCGATCGATGAGTTATTTGATAAGTTGGCTTCTATCTATGTTATCTCCAAACATTGACTCCTCATATGCAGTCAGTTGACGGAAATGAAAATGAAAAAAAGGTGAGATTCCACTCCAAGAAAAGCAATGGAAGGAAAAGTAGTTTGGGTAATCAAGAACAGTGTACTTCTTCTATTAACACATGGAAGAAAGCTTTCAATGATACTTGCAAAAGAATTTGTCCCGTTCGAGCTGCTGGGCATGATTGTGGCTACCTACCTGTGCTGGAAAAGTTGGTAAAGAATTGAAATCAATTCCTTGTAAGTCATTGAAATGGATGTGGATGACATACAACCTTCTCAGTTACTTTTATGTGATGTTATCAGATCATGGAGAATTGTGTATCTCAGTTAGATGTGGCAATGTTTAGCGCAATTATGCATGACTCAGATAAAGATATTCCGACAAATCCTTTATCCGACCCCATTAGTAATTTTAATGTTCTTCCAGTACCAGTTGGGAGAACCAGCTTTGGCGCTGGTGCACTTTTGAAAAATGCTATAATTCATTAGTCAATTAATATACTCCTTGATATGTTTATATTGATGACTCTCTAGAATACTTCCCCAGCTTCTTTATCTGAAATTTTATTTCTGGTGCTCGAGGTAGGTGACTAGTCTTGATTGTTAGCGTATTTATTTGGCATTGATGCTGATGACACCCCAAGTCAAATAGAGCAGGACAACATAGACAATGATGTGAGAGGCTAAGCCTTTCCATCTCCTTAATGCATTTAGTGACTTCTTGATGCTCCCAAAGACCTTGCTTTTTGATATGTCCATATGCAAAGAGGTATCTTTTAGCATATCTTTTTTTTGTTTATCAAATTTATTTTTGTAAGCCCATGAGGATCATCTTAGTTTATTTTTGGCTTGTGAAGGTATGCCCTACATTTTGTGCTTGTTAAAACGCATCCTACATACTTTTTTTCCTGATGAGTTTTGTCCAGATCCAATACCCGAAAGCTTGCTGGACTTACTTGATTCTCATATTAGCAAGTTTATTCTTCTCCTCTTTATGTTGTACTTATGCTTGATTAAGGAAACATTACAAGCACATCCTACTTCCTTTTTTTTTGTCACAACTTGGAAGAGACCTCAGTTGTCACCTCTGTATTTAATTGTTTCATGGTGTTGGTTTGGTTTGGTTGATTGCTCGAGCTTTTGAGGTAACTTAGTTTTAATGTACTAATAAAGTCGGGATGTCCCAATGTGTTAGTTTGGTATTTGGTTTGGTTTACCTTAAGGACATTAATTTGGTTAGCTGATAACCATTTTTGGTGCACCGCTAAGCATCTCAAGCTTTTAAGGTAACTTGTTCTGAGAAGTTTTAATATTCCTTTCAAATTGTAACAATTCCAGACTATAAAAACACTATAATGTCTTGCAGCCACATGGCAAAAATTAATCATAAAATTCATTTCGATCTTTTTTCATTGATTAGCATTTTTTTTATTGCAAATTGTGACTGCTCGCAGGTCTGTGGAGGTTAGGGAAGGGTTCATCAGAAAATTTCCTTGTGACGCTGCTACAATCAACTATATCCCACCTTCAATAGCCTTCGTTAATGGAGTAATAGTTAATGTTGGACGCAAATCAAAGTAAAGGTCAGAGAGTGATGGTGGGCTTGAAAAATTAGAGTCCCTTCTAAGCTCAATAGTCATTGATAGTAGGCAGCCTTCTCGCTCAAAAGTGAAGGATGTTAACAAAGACAAGTTGGCTAAATTTGGTCTCCTACATGAGGTGTAGCTGGGTGGAGATTGATTTTATCCTTTTACAGGATGGATAAGCTACATTTATCATTTTCCTAAAATTATGTGTCTTGTATAGTGTAAATTTCTTGGCGGCAATAAGATTAAGATATACATAAAGGCATCCATGTAAAGACATTTCAATGACTCAATAATAGTTAAGTTAATTTGATGCACATGAGGCCGTATTTGTCTGATCCAATTGTCTTCATAATTGAAATGTTTGGAACATAATTAGAAAATTCAAGTATTGTTCACGTGGTACATATGCAAATTAATTAAATTACCAAAGAGAATAATTTAGTAGTGTTGCAAGGATTTCACTGGATGACGACTTATAAATTTGATACACTTCCGAATCAACTTAATAATTAAGTGAAAGATAAGGAAGGATCAAATAGTTTTTTTTTAACTAAGTGAAGCATCTCACTTCATAAAGGTCGTCAAAGCAGGGCCTTCGTGGCATCTCTTCAACATACTGTAAGCATGACTTACACTACTTTGTGCAAAAAAGAAAAAGGACAACAATTTACTTATCCATCAGGAATTTCTAATGATTTATTTTTATATTAGAAATTGTTATTTCATCTAATGGTCGGACATGGGAGGTTTGCAAGCATGTAATTAGTCCTAGAAATTATGAAACATAACAAATTTTGTTAATTTGAATTCTTCACTATCCAGCTTCCAATTTGAATAAATATTTGGTAGAAAATGATTAGATGAGTAGCTTCCCACCTCTTAGTTTAGCTAGTCAGCCCCCTTTAACATAGCTAATAGATATCTATTATCTATACATAGGTGGGGTGGGCTGGCTAAAACAAGTGATGGTAAGACTCCTCATCCATAATGATTTTCATAAAATATTTTATATCCAGTAAATGCAATTGCATTTTTGTCCAATTTAGGGAAATTCTACTTTGTTTAAAGCAAGTGATGGACATTTATGCACTGCAATTACCAATTTCTTAGTCATGTGTTATTTTTTTGGTGTTTACCAAAATTTTGGGTAGTAGTGCAAAGGAAAGCTTGTGCTTTTTTTGGGTACTTTCATGTTATGTTCATTTGGTGTTTTATATATGAGGTTTTTACTTTTAATTGTTTTCTCCTTTTTGTATCATGGTTCATATTAGTAGATGAAGGTTGTGTGCAATATGAAATTTCTTTCATTAAATGATAGTTTGTAATGAATATGCATGCACTATATGATCTTTGCGCTTGGTATGCAATATATTTTATTCCGTGTATTTTGTTTTGTTTGAACGTTTTACCAAAGCATGATTGTTGCAATTTAGTGATGAGTTCCATGTTTAATATGTTCTTTAAAATTCATTTTTTTGTGGGTTCATAGGGATATTAGAGACTTTATTTTGAGTTTTTATGCCTTATTTAATTGTTTTGTATCTTTAGAATGTAATTGTTATGCCTAAAGATTTTTTTCGGTGTGATTATTTATTTGTACACCAACTTAGGTACTTAATTTTGGTACTTTGGCAGACATATCCACATTTAGTGATTGTGGGAACTGAATTTGATTTTATATTTCTTGTGATTAGATTACTGCTATTTAATTATTCTTTTTTCTATTGCTGCTATTTTATTTTAGTCATTATAACATTTTAATATGTAATGCATATATAAATATCGGACTTAATTTGTACTGTATAATAACTATTTGTTTATAAATAATTTATAGAATTTTTTGAGGTTTGGGAAATTTTTTTGTAATTAAACCTTTTTTAAAATTGTCTTGATTTGTGTAATAATAAATTAAAATATGTTTGTATTGGCTCCACTTTACAATTTGTTCAGCTAAATTTATTCCGGGTAGGAGACTCTCGATTTAGAGAATGATAAAAAAAGTTGCCAATTCCCCATGAGAACTGGTGAAGAGGAAAAATGAAATGCCATATATGCCAGTCCACTCCCTTTCTCTTGCACGTGGCGTTGGTTTCTTTATCCCGACTAAGATATTTTTATTTTTACATCTATTTTTGCTTTCTATAGTGTAATATTCAAATACATGTGCCAATGTTTTGGTCTTTTGTGTACAAAAAAATAACGAAGACATTGAGATAGCTCTTTTGTACACACATTTCATTTATATATGTGATAATTGTCTTTGGAGGCGTACTTGCACATACGTATGTTTTTAGAGCATATTTCAATCTTCCTAATTTTACTATTGTGATTTATTATCTAAGTTTCAATTTTTTAGAATTTATTTTAGTACAAAAGATGGATTTTGCTTAGGACTAATGAAAACCCGAATTTATGGGTAGGGATAATTAGTTACGGCAAAGTTGTGACAACATTTATTTAGACACCCAATTTGGAGTGTTTCTGGGAGGAAATTATGGTTGAAAAGCTACGAGGAGTGGAATTGTCAAATACATTTAAAGAAATGGTTGCTCAACTCACTTTGTATATAGAAGTTCAAATTCTTAAATTTTAGTTCGGGTCTTGATTTATGGAATTATTGCACAATAATGTTTTCATTTGAATTTTTTTATCTACTTTAATGGTCACTCACTTTACTGTTGACATTTTTATACTAAAAATAGCCATTGTTTACTATACAATTTCAAACCATAAGCGTACAGTCATTCACATTTCAATTTTTTTTTTCGTATTATTGCAGATATTGTTGAGGGAGCTTATTATCCGAAACAAAGATGTGAGCAAAGGTTTTATATTTTTACTTTTGCTTCTAGTTTTGCTTTATATAATGTAATCTTCAAATTACTTGTGCCAATGTTTTGGTCTTTTGTGTGCAAATACACAACGAACACATTGAGGCAACTTTTCTGTACACACGTGTCATTTATATCTCTGATAATTGTCTTTGGAGGCGAACTTGCATGTATATAAGTTTTTAGAGCATATTTTCATCTTCCTAATTTTACTGTTATGATGTATAATCTCAGTTTGAATTTTTTTAGAGTCTATTTTAATCGAAAAGACTTAGGACTAATAAAAACCCTAAATAATATTTTTTCAATTGCTTTAACCTTTTGGTGCACTCTTAGGTGGAGTTCTCAACTGGTATCTCTGATATCTTGTGTCGGTTTATGTTATGACCATTATCGCATGTCATATATCTTATGGCTTTTGCAGTTCTTTCTTGTCTCCATTTGATGTCAGGTGTACGTATCCACATTTGGTGATTGTGGGAACTCGATTTGATTTTGGATTTCTTGTGATTAGATTATTGCTATTTAATTATTCTATTTTTGAATTGGTGCAATTTTATTTTCTTCATCGGAACATTTTAATATGTGATGCATAAGTAAAACTTGGACTTAATTTGTACTCGATAATAACAGTTTGTTTATAAATCATTTAAAGAATTTTTTGAGGTTTGGGGAAAGTTTTTGTACTTAAACCTTTTTTAAAATTGTCTTGATAATGAATTAATATATATTTGTAAGCTTCACTTTACAGTTTGTTTGGCTAAATTTATTCAAGGTAGGAGACTCTCAATTCAGTGAATGATAAAAACGTTGCCAATTAAGCCTAAGAACATGTGAAGAGGAAAATGAAAAGCGAGATATGTGATGTCTAATCCCTTTCTCCTGCATGTGGCAATGGTTTTTTTATCCCAGCTAAGATAGTTTTACTTTTGCTCCTAATTTTGCTTTCTATAGTGCAATCATCAAATTACATGTGCCAATATTTGGTGTTTTGTGTACCAATAGTGAAGACATTGAGACTTTCATTTATATTTGTGATATAGTCTTCGGAGGCAGACTTGCACATATGTAAGTTTTTAGAGCATATTTCCATCTTCCTAATTTTACTGTTATGATTTGTAATCTAAGTTTGATTTTTTTAGAGTCTATTTTATTTTGCTTAGGACTAATAAAAACCCTAATTTATGGGTATGGATCATTAGTTATGGCAAGGTTGTGACAACATTTATTTAGGCACCTAATTTGGAGTGTTTCAAGGAGGAATTTATGGTTGAAAAGCTACGAGGAGTGGAATTGTCAAATAAATTTAATGAAATGGTTGCTCAACTAACTTTGTATATGGAAGTTCAAATTCTTAAATTTTTGTTCGGGTCTTAATTTATAGAATTATTGTACAAGAATGTTTTCATTTTAAATTTTTTTTATCTACTTTAATGGTTGCACTATGTATTGTTGGCATTTTTGTAGTAAAAATAGTCATTGTTTTCTATACAATTTCAAAATATAAGCCTATGGTCATTCACATTTGATTGTTTTTTTTCTTCATATTATTGCTACTATTGTCAAGGGAGTTCATTATCCGGAACAAAGGTGTGAGCAAAGGTTTTAGTTTACTACCATATGAAGAGATCCATAGAGAGGAAGTTGGCAAAGAGCATTGTCATGAAAGAAGAGGGATTCTAATTGTTCATAGACAAGGAAGATATAGATTTTGTGATCCCTTTTTTGATCCCTTCAGCTATGGTAGGAAAAGAGACTTGTGACATTATTGTATCTTATATTCAATTCAAATTGTCAGTTTTCCTGATATTCTGCTTTACATAGTTTATGTGTTGAAGGATATTGTAAAGGTTTGAAAAATAGATTGGAATGATCAGCTTTTTTTTAGGTTGTACGAACTATGTGTTGTATTGTTACAATATAATATTAATTTTTCCTTTTTTATAGGAACTGTGTTTTGTGGTGGTTGTGTGGGAAGAAAGTCTACTTGTATGATAGTTTTTTAAATATGTTTGTCACATGTATATATTTTCAGTTCTGTCACTTAAGAAATTCTTGAACTTGGAAAGTGTGTTTGTAGAAGTTGAAGTATCATCTAACTAGAAGTTGAAGTAAGTATCATCTTACTGGAAGTAAGGATCATAATATATATAGATGCATATTGTAATAATCAATCATTGGGCAACTCAATCACCTAAAACATAAAGTCAAGTAACAAGTGGAATTTCAAAGATAAAAAGTGGCAACTTGTTTAGATTTCTTCAAGCATGAACATAATAAATTTGTGAATAAGTTATAATGAAAATATTTTCTTTTCGGTAATATCTCAATGTGTACAAAATTGAGATAGGAGGTGGACTCTTGAAATCTTATCTTTTGGCCTTTACTTCTCATGGAGCATCTTGCATTTGTATGAATATTTATAAAAATAATTGTTGATGGATGTTCATTAATTTCCCTTGTAACCAAGAGTATGGGTGTAACCTTGTCACCATTGGGGTGAGAGCAGGTAATAGTTTGTATCGTTCAAATTAATTGACCTTATTTATCAATATTACTCTCGTAACGTGTACCCACGTTTCAAAAAATTGATAATGTGAAGGCTTAGACATGTATGAACTTTTCTATGCTATATAAATGGAGTGTTAATAGCAGTTTAAACTATGACATCCACTGTATTAAGTGGGATTATGGAATGTATAATTTGGGGCCAACCTTAAGTAATTTTTAGAGTAGAAGATTCAAATGTTCTTATGTACACTTTCATGTTTAAGTTTGCCAAGGATACAACTAATTTGGGATTAAAACTATTCTTTGCGTGGACCATATGGTATGTTGGCCCTCTTTCTTGGAATAACGGTTAATCTATGTTTTAATATTTGTATGTTCTTAATGGCTTTTGGCATCCATCACTATTGTCCCATAGTATTTTTTTCCAAAAAATTCAAACACATTTGATTTCCATTTTTATTTTTTTTATGTTGTGGAAAAAAATAATAACATAATCAATGATAAAAAATTAACAATGTACATATAAATAAAATAGTGGGCAACATTGGAAGTATTGTGTAATAAATGTATTTCAAATAAGCTTAAGGACATGTTTTATAAGATAATTCAGGGAAGCAAAAATGTAACTAGCACATCTTTATGACATGTAATGTTTAAATTCTTCAGTTTGAAGTTATTATTGCGATTGGCAGACACATACCAATATATTCAAAGTTCAAACATAGTCAATCAAGGAGACAAAATTAATTAATGAACTTCAAAATAAAAAGACCAAGTGAGAGAAAAACCTTAAGCGGTATCACCTCCTGAGTAGGTGGTAAGGAGGGAAGTCATATACTAAATAAGAACATTACATTATACAAGGTTCAAGCAATTTTACTTCCTAAAGACAACCGAAAGGAATCACTTCAGGTCTCAGGAGAATAAAAAGTTCAAAGTAGAAAAGAAAGACATACCATACAATACAAATATTGGTCAAGAAAATTGTGACTCAAACCAAATAAATAACAATTACTTACTTCAATGTAAATTTGGTAGAAGTTGAAAAATAAAAAATAAAAAATGGACAGACCATGTCTGTAACCATGTCTTCTGATCAATTGGTCACGGTCACAGTCATGACACTAAATGGTCATGTTAATCATTCACAGTCACGATCAGTGTTTGACCCTGGCCAAATGACCAATTTCCACCCTTACACAGGAATTTGATTCATATAAATTTGTTCCTTCATTGTCAGCATGTATCTCACCACAACTATATTTGTCCTTTCATTGTTAGCATATATCTCAGCAGGTTACTTGTTGTAGTTGACATGTATGTTTTTAGTTCCCTTTCCACTATAGTTATATTAAATATAATAAAATTGTAGAGCAGTGAGACTACTTGGTTGACAATTTTTTCTAGAAGTGTATCATGTAAGTAGGTTATGTTAAAATTTACTTCTTTCCCCTTAGTAATTTTATACTCCATTTTAGTTAGTATGTGTAGTTTTTGTTTATGCAAATAGTTCAATTCATTAATACTTGAATTGTCAGATCACTTTCAAGTGATCAGATAGGAGATCATTAATTTGGATGTTACTACATGCAATTCAATGGTTCTTCTTTAGGAATATGGCCAAAATTTCCCAGTTTCAATGATCTTCACATAAACTATTAATTTAATCATGTCATTCTATAATTAATCCACCATATTCCAATAGGTTTTTATCATAAGAAATTTTGTTTTGAACCTTTTATCAATATCCTCTATAAAGCACCGGCCCAAGTTTGACCAAGTTCGGACTTTTTTTATGGGGAAAAGACTAATGACTCCATTGAATGGTTACTATTTATGTGTTCTTCTGATTAAGTGTGACTGAAAATATGGTGGGTTCGTGGGGGTATCCCGAGTATTTGATTAACCTCTCTCACATTTTTTGTTATTTACTGCCATTTTTGTGTGTGTGCCTACCTTTTTGACTTCCCTGACATTATCTATACTTCATTGATCGTAGTTAATTGTGGCCTATTTTTTTTGTAGGTGTGCATACTCAAGGTTGCTTTCATGCCTAATTATCGGTTATAGATTTGGTAAACTTTGTATGGTGTTTTTATTTGGTAGGTGTATTTAATTTATATTATTTTATCGGTTATAGATTTGGTAAACTTTGTATGGTGTTTTTATTTGGTAGGTGTATTTAATTTATATTATTTTTATACCTAATTAATACCATGACACATTTGCCACAATTGAAATAAAATTAACGACATGCTACTTTAGCTTCCCTTTATTCCTACTGTTTGGAATTCCCTTCAATTTAGTGGGAACCACTTCAAGTGCATCCATTGTCACCATCAACTCCTACTACCACCAAGTGAGTACCTCTCGCATCCTCTCTTTTTGTCTTCCCCTTGCTCTGCCCACTGATTGTTTTTTGTCTGGTGAGGCAAACTCTTCACTCTGTGGCTTTGGACAATGGGAATAGACTAGTGATAAGGAAGACACTAGATTCCAAATACCGATCAGTTTGCTTATCACAAATTGTTTCTAAACTATATGAAAGTGGCAAAATAGAGCCACTCAAGATTTCCATGAGGCCGAGGCTAGAGAGGATATCTTCAAGTGATCTGAGTGAGATTGGAAATAAGAGGTGCCATGTGTGATTTGTTGAAGAGAGGAAGGAGAAATATGAAAGAGAAAGAGCTAACATCTTTGATGGTTCTAACAATGGGGACTCAGAAGGAATGTCTTCTTTTGTTGATGGAGGGAGAAGCCCATCTTCTCTTGAAGCTACTGAAGAGGACAACAACTGTTACATAAACATGATCAATGAGATTGAGAAAATAAACTAGAAAGATAGCGGTAATACCTTCAGGGTTTCAATATTCAAAGATCGGGAGAAGGATTGAAGTGACCGAGACTTTGACAGAAGTTATGATCGCTAAGTTGGGGATATTGCTTCAATATTTATATTAGTTATTCTTGAGTGGAATTTTTATTTAAATAGTACAATAACATTCAAGTACTGATTGCTTGTTGTTATAAGGGGATAGAGTAAAGAGTGAATGCATGTAACTGAATGCCTATGGAATGAAACAGTATATGAGCAACTGATTATTCTTTTTTTTTTTAAATTTTCATTGTCCATTTTATTATACAAAAAGAATAGCAATTTTCCTTTATTGTCTTGTTGAAACTGTTATATTTCTTGATTGAGATTTTAGCATTGATTTGCATATTAGTTATCAGCTGGTATCTTGTCAAATAATTAAATGTAGGTTGTGTTGTGTGCATATTTAGGGATATACATTTTCCTTTTGAAGTCTTTGAAATTTATTGCTGATTAAATTTAAGCCTGAGCTAATACATTTGGGAAAGGCCAATGCAGTTACATAAAAAATCTCCCTTTTAATTTGAATTCTAGCCTGAGCTAATACTATGGTCTTGACCTGTTATTCTAGATTGGGAATGGCAGGTAGGGTTGTGTTTTGAAGTTTTTGTCGAGCTCAATTGCACCAGTGGTTTTGTGTTTTGTTCCTGATGATGAGTCTGATTTATATGTTATATGTAGTGGAATATATATGATAAAATTATTTGTTGAGTAATGGGTGCCCTTTTGATTGATGTTTGCATCTTGAGGCATTATATTTGATGATACTGTAGTTGGAGAACTTGAATTGGATTCACGGTTATCTATGAAAGTGATTTTTTTATGAATTAATTGCCTTGGAATATGATGTTGGTAACTATTTTGAAGCCTATATATATATAACCCAACCATTTGTGTCATCATGCATGTTCTTCTCATGCTATTCTTCTCATTCTCATGATGTGATATAAGACATCAATTTTAATAGTTTGCATTCAATCTATAACAAATTATTTACTTGATTATTATTCTTTTTTATTTTGAAACCATTTCAGATTCTGACATTTCTATTCTACTCACAGAATTTACATACGTGGAAGTCATCATATATTGTCTTTACTCAAAAAAATACACAAGCAAAAACTTTTATCTTGAGCTAATATTTTTTGCTAAACTTGCATTCCACTTGTTGGTCGTTTGGACAAGTCAACTTGCAAAATGACTCAGGCTTGGGTGGATGATGCAAATGTGCCTTCGACTTAAGCTTCAAATTTTCCTTTTAGCTCTAAGCTTGTATGCTCTTAACTGCCTTTAGCTTCATGTACCTTGCAGCGTGGGTAATTTTTGCATTCCTTGTCATTTAAAAATTATAATATTGACTTTTTGGTGTTATTAAATGAATTGGAGAGAATTTTATATTTGATCAATCCACATGTTCCCCGGAGCATCAATGTTTTTCGATTGTTAGCATGGATGGGGATTGGACTAGAAACACACATCAAAAAGATTGGTAAGGTGCCTATAAAATACTAACCCTCGAAAGATTGGTAAGGTGCTTGTGAAAAACTAACCCTGAAAAGATTGGAGAATGTTATGAAACACCATACTCAAAACATGGTCTTATTTCAAGATAAGAAAATTATGCATTCTCTCCGTGACTTTTATTTTTTATTATTTTAAGTCTTATGTTGAATTTTGTGGGATTTTACATAATTTAGGGTAAAAGCAAAGTCTCTACGACATATATTAGCAAAAATGTTGCCCGCTTGTTCATCCTCTAAGGTGAACAATTGCTTTAGCTTTTAGTCCTAATGGAAAAGTCCTTGCATCCTTGAATAATCTCATGTTCATGCTTTGGGAGTTTTGCCTTTCTATTTATTTTATTCTACCGGTTCACATTCGTAGAGAAGTCGGTGTTGTTGATATAACTTATTATGTGTTTGTCACTTTTTCAAGTAGGAATCATACTGCTAAAATTATTGACTGCCAAATCGGGTAGTGCTTGAAGGTGTTGAGTGGGGCATCGATGAATGCCTTGAGTGGTATGTTTGCCTATTCTTGCATATATGCATTGTGCATGGGAAATGTCTCAATATCTATCAATTTTCATTGCAAATTTGTCTCATTGTTGTCCCATAGTTATTCCTTCCAATATAATTCTCTACATTTATGGAGTATGTTCAATTTATTTCATATTAATGGTGTGTACAAATAAGTTAGCATTTATTATTCTTAATTCAATTGTTACAAGTAAAGGAAGACACCTCTTTTAGTATGAGCTAATTGATTATTTTATATAGTGGGATTACAAGCGTGGATTCATTAAGTCACGCATTGTCCTTTCATTTAACCTTTCATGTTTAGATAAATATTTTATGTAGTGAGATTAAAGCATGGATTCATCAAGACATGCAGTGTCCTTTCGTTTAACATTCCATATTCAAATATCTATAAATATTGACCTTAACCATTTAGAAATTCCTCATTTTGCTTACTCCCCTTTACAAATATAGAGTGCTCCCACACACCAATAGTTATGTATTGCTTTCTTTAAATAAATTCATATTTTTTCTCTTTTACATATATGTCAAGAATTAGTTTCCCATTTATGAATTAAGTTAATTTTTTTTATATTTATTAAAAGTTGTACCTTTGTTTTTCGTAAAAGATCTATTATGAATCTGCCTTTTATAGTTATTTTGTATTTCTACAATATGCTCTTATTATTTTTACATATAGTTCGTTTAACTAACTGACCAAGATTTTTCTATAAGCAATGGCATGAACTTTCAGGAGGGCTTGCAAGAAAACAAGATCATCTGTTCGTCTTGATTTGCATTGTCCTATAAATATGCCACCTTTATCCAATGGGAGCAAAGTTTCTGTTGAAGTTCAAATTGGTTCTGTTGGTGAGTCAAGTGAACCAACTAAAATTGGTTCTGATATTAGGTATATTGTTAGCATCAATAATCAAGCCAATGAAATTTCAACAAATATATTATTTGAGTTGATATCGATACAAGCTATAGCCGGTTCACAATAATCATCAAATATATTATTATTAGTATTCAAATGATGAAATGATCAGTAACAAAGGCAAGGATCATCTCCCGACCAACAATGTTTGAAGAATTGTTTGGAAGAAATCAAGAACTACTTCATCTTTCTTGCTGAAAGCATCTATGAATAAACCTTGATCAAAGTGAAAATTGTTAAAATTTACAAGAAAAAGGCACACTATACTCACGAAATAAACAATATAGATACAAAATTATTGAGATTGAATCAACTTAGAGAACACTCAAAGGGGAAAATGCACAATGCGCTAATCGAGAAAGTCACTTGCATGAGATAACCTTTTTTTGGGGTACAATTTTACCCAAATAATCTTTTTTGATGAAATAAGATAGTATTCTAATAGTGTAATTATTGCATATATAATTTCTATATTCCAGTTACTTTTTTTAAAATTTGTTGTAGTCATCTAGTGGTTGTAATTCTATGGTTATAAATAAATTTCTTATAGTTCTTCTATATTCCAATCAGGTTTTTACAATTTTGTGTAGCCATCTAATAGCCTTAATGCTCTCATTATAAATTAAAAAAAAATTATAAACATACCCTTACAAGGCTTCTAAACAAGATTAAAACTTATTCTTCTTCTTTTCTCCCTATGAATTTATTTTTATTTTTTAGGCTAAACGTGTCCCTTACCTATCTATCTTAACCTATGTAATCCACAGAAAACAAACAAAAAGGAAGAAAGAACGCAATGGGTGTTAGGTAAGTATTTTATTTATCTAATTATTTAAAATTTATATACAAATTGGACATTCATATTTGGTAAATTAATTTGTTTGCAAATTTTAAAATAAATTACCATTGTTTTATTTTATCTCTTTTTTTTGCATGATTTATTTTTCATGCAACCCTAATATTTTTATAAATTAATTGACATACTAAGTTCACGTGCTTTTGCACGTGCTATATTCCTAGTAATAGAAAATAATATTGCAAGAAATGAAAATGTTGGTTCTCCCGCCGATCATTTGGCTGATGCTGGCTTGACACCATCTCATATAGCTGCAACTGTATTTAACATCTTGGGACAAACCAGAGAAGCTCTTGAAATCATGTCATAAAAGTGCAAAGACTCGGCAATTGTGGACAAATATAAATGACCATTCAAAAAATCCTCATAATATTGATAAAAAAATGTCACATGTGCATGCACAGAAACATTGTAGCCCACCGTTGCCAGTTCGCTCAATGCGAAGAAGCTTGAGTAATGCTAAGACGACTGGCCCTCAACATAACCCATAAGTCACATTATGTGACTCACATACATTCTGAGCCTATAAGAGGTGACATGGAGGCTAGTGGACATTTTCGGGAAGAGTGCTTATCATACATGGGCTTACACATCAAAAGGCAATGAAATGAAAACATTGTAATACTGTTGTCACCTGGGGTGTGAGTGTAACACATAAATGGAAGAACACATTTACGTTAAGGATGCAACTATTTCCACCCCAGTATTGTCTCACTTCCCTTAAAAAATTCATAAATAAAAGTATTATTTTATTTACTTCTTTCTCCCATCTTCTCCTAGATTTTTCTCGGCTCAACCCCTCTTTCCTCCCTGAAGGCAATATCACTCCGGCCATGCCGCCTCCTCTATTGCCACACTACCCTTTGCCAGGGATGGATATTCCACCAGTGGTGATTATAAGAGCTGCCAATCTTGCCATGCCCATGGGCCATGGTCGCCACCATGGGTATACTAAGGCCAAATCTGGCCTCAAGAGCTGAGTATTACAACTAGGATAGGGCTAGCTCAGCACACAGCTAGACCCGATTTGGTCATGGCAGCCAGCCATGGGCCACCATGGGGGAGGTGCGGTCTAGGAAGAGGATGTCGGCTCCTGTGTGAGGAAGAAAGTACGATAGGTATATTTTAAAAAAATATTCAAATTTTTTATATAAAATTAGGGTCTAAAATTGAGAAAATTTATAAGATTCAAATGTGAGACAAAATTGGGGTGGGGTAAGTTAATAATAATATTATATCAAAACGAATAACCATATAAGTTTATTAGATAAGACTTTTTAGCACCCAAAATTTATCAGAACTACACTTTTCTTTTCTTTTTTTGTTTTAAAACAATCTCCTCCTAAATTAACATCCCCACATCCTCCTCTAGAAGGGTTATTCAATTGGTCCAATATACGGGTCAGGTATGCCTCATATGTGACATGCTCTTCGATTTGGTTTCACATTTTAAAGACAATAGAGGGGTCAGGTCACTATATACTGATCTGCTCACTTCCAGATTTTCAACGATAATATAGCTTATGATATGTGAGGTTGAACGCAGCTTACAATTGGTATGGCTTTTGTAGGAGTGTACTCATGACCAGAAGGGACCGTGTTGGTTCTCTATATATATACTCCCTTGTTTGAGTCTGTCTGTCTATATATGCCCAAATTTGCATTAGTGCTCATGATCATAAGGGATATGGACAAAGGGTTGTCCATATTGGTCCTCCATATCTATACCACCTTGTTTGTGTGTCTTTGTCCACTTAAGTCTGTCTTTTTTGTAATCAAATAATGTCTTTGTCCCACCCATCGTCGGCAACATTCTTCTAATATATTTTATTGACTTCTATCTCAGGTTCTATAGTAATTGGATTAGTGAAAGAAGAATGACATGGATTTATTGAGGGGAAGTTTTCCGGTTCTCTGAATCTGCATTGTATATTAACGTATTAATAAAAATGTGATATAATTCGACATCGTGTATTTAGTTACACGCTTACAATTTATATCATGTTATCGATAACATAATAGGTATACATGGTGTGTTATTGCATCTACGCTAAAAATTATTTTTGGTATATTGCATGTGTATTTCATATCATTACTTATGCGATAAATTATAAATCATGTTGTTATTTCATATGATACTTAACACGATATATTCGATATCATGTTCTCAAGTACATGATACAGTACAGTCTTGTGTAATCTAGAATCTTGTGTAATCTAGAAATTCACATGTTTCATTAACTCTAGTCTAAAATTCGACATTCGTGCTGGGTGAGCCATTGCGACAAGTGATTTAGTTGATGGTCTAAAAGTGATTAACATAACTCTTGGAAATCTTTTGTGCAGTCTTTGGGGAGATAAACTAAAATAATGGGATCAATGTTTGGCGCAATCAGAGTTTGCATATAATACGGCTGTTAACAGAACCACTGGAAAAACACCTATTAAGCCTATTTATGGTAGGAATCCAAGACATACTCTAGATCCGATCAACTTGTTAAACAGAGTCAAGAAAATACTGATGCTTATAATGCTTTGGTAAGACTGAACCGTTCATCAAGAAGTAAGTTGCAAATTGCAGGAATCCAATCAAAAGTATAAGAAGGTAGCTAATCAACATAGGCAGAAGAAGGCTTTTGATGTAAGAGATAAGTTGTGGTGCATTTGCATAAAGAACGATTGTCAATTCGCCTGCTGAATTATCCATCTACAAGACTTTTAATGTGAGGAATATTTATGAATTTTATAATCCTGATAATATACACTCGAGGTCGAGTTTTTCTAAGCGGAGGAGAATTGATGTGGAACAAAGACTCATTTGCCCCTGCGAATTGAAGAAATACAAAATTTACTCGCAGGTTAGTTTGGTCATTGGCAAGTTCAACCGTTAAACGATTTTAATGACATTAACGATCAGCTTCAGCTGAAAGCCTTCTTCAGATTATAAAAGGGGTAGATCCAGAATTTTTGGGCAGAATGATCTCTTTGAAAAAATTGATAGAACTGTGTTCTTTGTGGAGCTGAATCTAGTTGGGAACTCGTGGAATCAAGTTGTATTTGTTGAATTTGTCATTTAATAGTGTAAGTCAAGTGAATTGTTTGGACTAGCTCGATGTGAGCTCATACTCTGTTTTTCGCTATTGATTGTACTAGAATTCTCAAACAGAATTCTTTCATCTCTCTTTTGTCAATTGTCTGCAAATTGATATTCTTCTCCTGTTGTTACAATATTTGAATTGAAGAAGTCACAGAAAAGAATTGAACAACTATTTTTTACCAATTTGTGTTATACAAACTTGTTTTTCCTTCTGCTATTGCAAAATAAGGGCCTGCAAATTTGTTTTTCCTTCTGCTGTTGCATCAATAAGGGCCGAGGTATGACCGCTAGGGAGCACTGCCAAGGGCAGCCTCATCTCCTAATTACCAGCACAACCTTGCAAGGGGATCTTTCAACGAAGAGAGAAGCCACTAGAGACAAAGACGCAAATTTTTTTCATGAAAAACTAGAAATCCATTCTATGCGGATTGCAAAATTGTGTGAAATGCATTATCACCAACAGATTGAGACCCAAGAGAAACTGAAGTAGTAATGTATGCATAAGAAAGCAACAAACCCACTGAATCAATTCTCACTACGTGCTCTTTATGGCAAGTCTGTAATTCTGAGTGGGCAATTTCTCGAACCATGCCCACTACTTACCTCCCCACCCGGAAAACCGATCGGAGCAAAGGCTGCCATGGCCCAACCATGCCAGAGAGTCACCGTCGGAGAAGGTGACTCCGTTGTCAGTTCTGATGGCTGACCCCTGGTTGGCCCTACGTATTACCCTGGCAATTAACTAGTTGTCCACTCAGAGTGGGGTTGGACGGGGCAAGCTGTCTCTTGGTGCACTTATGAGTTCTGCGCAATAAATTGTTAGGTACGCTCATACGTAGTTTATGGTGTCCATTTACTACACGTGTCTAATTACTGCACGTGTCCATTGCTTGTGGTGATGAGTATCATTTTTATATACCATAAGGGTACTAATAACTTCATTTGATTTTAAAAAATGAACTAAAGTTAGTTCTTAGAGTTATTTTAATTTATTTTAAAAAATTAAATAGAGCTATTAATATTGAATAGAGGGAGCTTCACACGTAAAAACATCTAAAGCCCAAGGAATTTATGTCTGTGTTTATATTTAAATGGGGGGAATGTTTTTTTATGTATGGGGTAGACTTGAATACAAATTAATCGTTTTTGTTCACACTAATAGGTAACTCAGAATATGAACATACAATTGTCTATATCCATCTCTTTAAAATGAAAATAGAGTCACTAACAATTTAGAAAAAAAATAGCAATTAGTAGCTATGATAGCTGCTGAATAATGATAAATAGTAAAAAGAAAAGGATCCAATAGTTATGTAGCTTGTTAGCCAATTGTATAGCTATTAGACATGAAAGGAAGGTTTATTAGTGCCGAAACCATATGACACTCGTAAGTTATTTCTTCATCTTCTTCAATTGGGATAATTATCTCGTCTTTCTTTTGATCTAAGAGAGATTGAATTAGAGGATTTCATTCTTCAGATTGTAGTAGTCCCTCAATGTTTTCTGTTTCCCACTTAGTCTTTTTTCTTTGTGAATTATTTCTTTTTCTTTCTCTTCCCAAGCTCTCCAACCATTAGATAAAAGTTTCTCATTTTCATTTTCAAGCACATGCTAAAGCTTATTTATTTTGGTTTATGTATCTGTATTCTCTCAAAGGATAGTTGTCACCATAAGCTACACTCATACATAGCTTATGGTGTCATACATAGCTTATGGTGTCTATTTACTGCACATGTCCATAGCTTGTGGTGATGAGTATCATTTTTATATATGATAAGGGTATTAATGACTTCATTTGATTTTAAAAAATGAACTAAAGTTAGTTCTTAGAGTTATTTTAATTTATTTTAAAAAATTAAATAGAGCTATTAAAATTGAATAAAGGGAGCTTCACAAAGTGAAAACATCTAAAAACCAAGGGATTTATGTCTGTGTTTATATTTAAATGGGTGGAACATTTTTTCATGTATAGGGCAGACCTAAACACAAATTAATCCTTTTTGTCTGCACTAATAGGTAACTCCGAATATGAACATACAATTGTCTATATCCATCCCTTTAAAATGAAAATAGAGTTACTAACAATTTGGAAAAAAAAATAGCAATTAGTAGATATGATAGCTACTGGATAATGGTAAATGGTAAAAGGAAAAAGATCCAATAGTTATGTAGCTTGTTGGCCTATTATATAGCTATTAGACATGAGAGTAAGGTTTATTAGTGCCGAAACTATATGACACACATAAGTTATTTCTTCATCCTCTTTATTTTCTTCAATTGGAATAATCATCTCATCTTTCCCTTGATCTAAGAGAGATTAAGTTAGAGAATTGCCTTTTTCTAATTGTGGTAGCCCTTCAATATTTTCTGCTTCCCACTTAGTCTTTTTTCTTTATGGGATATTTTCTTTTCCTTTCTCTTTTCAAGCTCTCCAACCATTAGATAAAAGTTTCTCATTTTCATTTTCAAGCATAGGCTAAAGCTTATCTATTTTGGTTTATGTGTCTGTATTCTCCCAAAGGATAATTCTCACTTCATTTTTTTATTTTTTGTTGAAATGTTTGTTATATTTGCAGCACTTAATAAAGTGTTGCTGATAACTAATTATTAGAAACACTTAGGATTATACATCACTAATAATTTACTATTAGTGACGCTTTATTAAATGTAGCAAAAGTAAAATAATTAGTGACGCAAAAATAAACGTCGCTAACGGCAGACTATTAGTGACACTTTGTCTTAAGCATTGCTAATGAGCAATAGAGACTTCAACTTTATCAATGCATTTATTGACGCTTTGTAAGCATCACTAATAGTCATTAGCGATGCCTACAATACTATTAGTGATGATTTAAAAGTGTAGCTAATAGTACTATTTGTTGCAATGTTGTACAAAGAGATGAAGTATATGTGTCATCGTGCTATCCACTCTCTCTTTATGTATACTGAGCTATAATGTAACACCTTGGCTGAAAAACCAACCCGAACCAAGGGTTATTCAAAAAAAGAAAATTGGAGTTTATTCAATTAAACAAAAATAATTTAATTTTCTTATTTTTGAAAAATAAGAAAAAATTAGAAAATTAAAAAAATTCTAATTGATTCTAATAAATTCCAAAAAAATAGTTCAATACACTTCCTATCAAAATAAAAACTTATAAAAACTAGAAATTTAATTAAAAATGAAACACTTAAAATAAGCATAGTTGAACTCCTTTTGACGATTTTTTAATAAATTAGTCTTTAATCTAAGCGTATCTACAAGTTATGTTCATTAATACTTTTTCTTAGAATTGTCAACCCCATTAGTATTAGTGATGGCAGTAGTGGTAGTGATGACGGTAGTGGTAGTGATGACGGTAGTTGTGGTGGCAACGGTGGTGGTGGTGGCGGCGGCAGCGGCGGCGGTGGCAGCGACGGTGGTGGCGGTGGTAGTTGTGGTGATAGTGGTGGTGGTAGTAGTGGTGGTAATAGTGGCGGCGGCGGCGATAGCAGTGGTGGTGGTGGTAACAGCTGTGGTGGTGATGGTGGTAGTAGTGGCGAGTGTGGTGATAGCAGCGGTGACAGTAGCAGCAATAGTGGTGGTGGTGACAACGGTGGTGGTGGCGGCAGCAATGGTGGTAGCAGCTATGGTGGTGGTAGTCACAGTGATGGTGGTAGTAGCGGCAAGACATAATAAGTCTTTAGAATGCTGATTTTCTCCTAAAATCACTGGGTTGATGGGTGGAAAATATTTGGGCTAAAATTTTCATATATTTTCATTTTAGTTTCTTTTTTCCCGTTCGGGATTTTAAGAAGATTTATTTCCTTTCTCCTACTTTCTATAAGGGTCTATTTGGATTGGTGGAAAGCAGGGGAAAGGAAATTGATCTTCTTAAAATATCTCAGTTTCCACTATTTGGTGTAACAGGAAAAAAAACTAGAGTGAAAACTTAGAGAAAATCGATTAAAATTTAGCCCAAAAACTTTCCACCCATCAACCCATGGATTTTGGTATAAAATCATTATATTAAAGATTTATGACTTATTGCTACTACCACCACCATCACTGTCACCACTTTCACCACTGTTGTCATGGCCGCTGTCACCTCCGCCGCCACTACCACCATCACCTCCACAATTGCTGCCGTTGCCACCACTACCACCGCCACTGCTACCATTGCCGCTGCCATCGCCACAACCACCACTACTGCAGCCACCACCACCATCGCCGCCATCACAATTACTACTGCTGCCGCCACCACCACTGCCACCGCTACCACCACCGCTGCCACCACAACCATTACTACCATCACTGTCATCGCTACTACTACCGCCACTACCACCACTATCACCGTCAATTTTCTCTAACATGATTTGTGCAACCAAATAGAAAGTTTTCTTTAAGAATCTCCTATTTTTCTTTCACCTAGTTTTACTTTCTCTTTCTCGTTCTCTTTCGTCCAGCAATCCAAACAGACCTTAATAAGTAGGCCATATTTATTTCAATATGACGTACCTCTAACATTGGATTATATATATTTCATACTTATTACGAATGAGGAAACAACGAGGGAATTTGCACTTCCTAATTTAGGAAGTTTCCTCGAGCTTCTATCAGATGACTATCTCCTCTACGTAATTTAATTTAGGAGCTTCCATCTTAATTATCATTAGCACCTCTATAAAAACAACTCATCTCCTTAGTCATCTACGAAACACCTCTTCATCACCTGTGGCTTGGGCACCATCTTTCTCTCAGAATCTCATAGAGGGAGAAGTTCAGCAATCGGTCCTGCTAGACAACACCCGCATTGAAATCTCGGATATCGATAATGTGCAAGAAGACACGGCTATGATATGCATCTGCACCAGAGATATCGTCCGGCACATTGTTCGGAGTTCCAACAGAGTAGAGCATTCTACTGGGGACGCCGAAGTTTTGGAGTGGCCAGGACATGCCTTTCCAGTGTACATCGGCAATCTTCTGTACCCCACGACTGCCGGAGATGCAATCTCTGAAATTCTGTCCGGCATGGAATTGAAGCTGGCGCTGCGTCAGTTCCTCGTCATGGAGATGGCATCTTACGTAGTAAACATGGTAAGAATTGGACTGCGGCAGGGGAAGAGAGAGTTTGGACTGGTGGCAAAGATTTCGGTATTCAGTGATTTGGTTTTTGACGGGGATTGATAGGAGTAGTTGATGAGGGTTTTTATATATGATAGCTTTATAAGAACAATTCTGTTTATGATATTCAAGAAATCAATTGCTGATGATAGTTTATTCAATTTTTTTTAGAAATAATAGATAGAGTTGCGGTTGATTCTGCCGTAGCATCAAAGTTTGTAAGAACAATTCTCTTTATCTGTACGCCCATGACTTGTAAAACCAATTCTCTGCGTATTTTATGTGTTTCAGTATGTATATCAGTCGACGTTTGCTTTCTTTTACATCTATAAATTTGGATTGTATATGGAATTCAAGAAAGCCATTGTGGATGATAGTTTATGAATTTTTTTTAAAGGTATAGATAGAACTGCAGTTGATTCTACCGTAGCATCAGCGAGTTTACCCAAATAGGGAGGCAGATCAGTTTGTGACTGTACCCACTGTCGTGCAAGTATCTCATGGTTTGCTCGTTTTAATTGAATATGTTTCAGCATTGCCATCAGGGATCTTTGATGATTATATGTTGGCATATTGGCTTTGGCGCTTTGACACAGTTCAATATCTTAAAACGCCAAACTGTTGACGAAATATGTCAAGCAAACAGATTTAGATAGCTCGCTATGCACTGGGTGAATATTTTTAAATATCTCAAGATGTGGGATGATGATCCGCTAGCTCGCTATGCACCGGGTTAATATTTTTAAATACACAACCGGCGGCATTTTTACTTTTCTCTTTTAATGAACTTGGCGATTAATCTCAATTAGTGGAGTAGGTAAAGGTCATTGCCCATCTAGATCACATCCCCTCCACCCCCAACAAGTTCAACTCGGTAACTAGGCTCCACTGCCTTAATGGGTGGCACCCCTCTCTGCTTCCCTAGCTCACCTTTAGGTCATACCCCTGCCCTCTCCTTCTCCTTCTCCCTCCTTGCGCTCTTCCTCTTATACCCCACCTCCTCCCCTTCTTCTGCATCCTCTTCCAATCCATTGCAACACTCCCTCTACACCTCATTTGCTATCGCCCCTTAAGGGGCCTTGCTTTGAAGAGGTGGCCCTTCATTGCACCACTCCCAGATGACTAGACGCCCTCACTATCCTCTTCAATGGAAATATTCTAGATGTGATTCACTAACTATATTTGCAATATTTCTAAATCACGCCTGCATTATTGTAACACCCCATTTGTCAAAAAAGTTTAACGTGATGAGCTAAATATAATATTTAAATTTTATAGGAAGATTATTTGAAATGTAGCAAGGAAACTCGATTGCATTGATTGAGCTCCATGAAATAAACATAATGAGCTCTAGAACGTGAAAATGAGAGGTCATAGTGAAGGCTACGGCCTTGAGAAGCGTACCATATGCACTTAAAAGGTGAGAACTAAAGTTAAAATAATAAAAGTTTGAAAATTAAATTTTAAATAAAAAATAAAATAATGAATGAGGATGATATCAACATCTTGATGCTAGCACACGTGCATCAATGCACTCATCTAGCACGTGTGCTCCAGTGCACTAATGCTTGCATGGTGCATAAGCATGACTAGCACATGCGATGTGGCATAGTCTCATGTGACCTAAGGCTAGAATGTTCCATGCATCACACACGTGGAAACACATTGTGCACCCCTTGGCTACTCCCCCCCCCTTCCCCCCCCTCGCCCCAAGTGTATTTTGGCATCCCTTCAACTCTTTTCTCTATCTCAAAAACCTATTTTCCTTGTTGTAAACTTGTTTTATGTTCGATTTAATCCGTTGAAGAGGCATTTCTATATAATTAGAGCATGGCCTACACAATGGCTTTAATACGTGTGAATTATCTATATTTAATATGCATTTTAACCTTATCTTCTAGTGTAGTATTAGGTTAATTTAAGGTTGATTAGGGTTTAGTAGTTTAGGCATGCATTTGGATCATGCCGGGATTTTATTTATATATTACATGTCTAAAATGAGATTTTTTATGTTTTATAGGTATGATGCACTTCTTTATGAACATAGACTATGCGTGAGATAATCATAAGACTCTCACCACAATTATAAATGATTTGGGCAAGTTTTCGTATTCATGGACACGTTGGAATGTGTGCAACAACGGAGGCCTTGGGCATTCAGTTCGTTACTTCTATCTTGCAAACTTGATGGGCTTGAATAAAGTTTAGTCCACATTAAAGCTTTCAAAATCAAGTAGCTGACCTACTTATCCATTGTAAAGCGGTCAGGGGGCTTAATAATGGTAAGAAGTTAAAAGAAAAGGCAAGAAAGGATACTAAAGGAACTATGAGCCTACAGGAGTATGTAAGTAAAAAAGGCAAGTATTCTCATGTTGTTTGAGAATTGAGTAAGCCACTTGGGCACAATTGGATAGATTATGAGAGAAGCAATAAGGAAATACAGAGAAGCGCCAATAGAAGGTAGAGCCGAATTCAATGGACTAAATTCATCCAATGAGAAAATAGAGAACAAAGAAATGAAAGAGAACATAAGCTTGACAGAAGCTAAGTCAAGACCAAACAAGGGATGAGGAAGGGCCAGCAATAGAAATAAGATTAGCCTTCCATGTCCATAAACAATAGCAGTAGAGAACAGTTCCAAATACAGAAAAAAATGTCCAAAATAGAGCATGGGCAGCAGCAGAAAATAAAAGGAATATAACAAGAGAAAGGAAGGGAGTGAGCATCAAGAAAGAAGAAGAAAAAGGAAGGAGTGTAGTAGTGGTAAGGAAGGTCGGAATTGAAGCATAAACAAGAAAATAAGTTTTGTCCAAAACTTATAAAAGCATAGGGAAGAACTTAAAAAAAAAGAGAGAAGGATGAACCAAGAGAATTCAATTGATCCCATCCTCCGAAATTATTCATAAAACAGTTTTAGAGCCGTAGAATTCAATTCCAATTCAGAAGATTGAAGCAAAGCATAAAAAAAATCAGCCCACTGGTATTGTTCACACAATGTTCATGCTGGAGGTTGATGATGAGGTTATTGTTCATCAATACTGTAGCAACAATAAAAATTGAGTATTTTTCCTTCTTTTTTACCTCTTGTAAGTTTCTTTTTAATTTATTTGTAGAGATTATGATTTAGTTCTTAGGCTAATGAGTAGCTAATTTTTTTAACTAAAGCTTGGATAAATCCTTGTTAATTTGTATAGATTAATGATCATGAGAGTTGATTGATTTCTTTAACATATGCTTTAATGTTTAATTATTCTACCCATTTTCAATTAGTAAACTCTATCTTAGATATAAGATTAATTATGCTCTTCTTATGATTTGAGGTAGTTTTTATCAGTTAGTTGCCTAGATTTTTAACTCTTGAATTATAGCTAGGTATTAATTATGATTTGCATCTTGTGGATACAAATATTAACTTAATCTTATTAAGCAAAGGGGAAATAATTTTTAATCTTAAATGTATGCTTAATAATGATATTTTATGTAATACATAGGATTGAATTCTAACATGTTATGAGATAGGATTGATTCTATACAAATCAATTCGTATGGATTGCCATGATTTAGGAGTTTGGTTATTTTGCTATTTAGATCGTTTGATCCTTATTTCTTAGTTTAAATTGATTCTCAAAGTTCTGATTCTTCATAGTTCTTAGATTTAACTTTTATTTAATTTAATTTAAATTTTTATTTTTACTTGTTTTAGCATTTTTAATGTAGGCTATTACTTAATAATTTGTTAACTAGATTATGGATTACTTAAGTGAGATTAAATTTTGTTTTCCAATTTCAAGTTTCTATGGAATCGACACTCAATTTAACTGCTTGTCTACTATAAATTCATGCCTTGTGAGTAAACAATTAAATGAAAATTTGATGTTTTGAAGGACCCTGGTTGAGTTTAAATGCGGTTGTGTTTGGCTGAAGACAACCGAGCACTTTTGGGAGGCAACACAATTTTCTATTTTTGTGTGTTATTTTTATTTGTCTTAGTGGTTAGTATTTTTATTTTTCATATTTAGTTTTAGTTTTTTTATCTTTGTTGACTGCTCTAATCATTATTTCAGTTTGCTTATATGATTAATTATTAATTTCCCAAATTCGATTTTGTTTGTGCTTTATTGACCATCTTTTTTTTATAGGTATGTACCTGAACACGTAAACAGAGGTAATCTCTTTTCTTTTTCCACTTTTCTCATCTAAAGGGTTGTATTTATTTTCTTTTACTACATTGAGGACAATATTTAGTTTAGGTTTGGGGGTTTAGAAAGAGTTTTTTACTTTTTGATAGTGCTTGTGTCTAAGTTTTTGTGAAAAAAATGAGGAAATAATAAAAAACCTTTAAGAATTTTTTAGATTTTTCTTATTTTATGTTTTTTCTTATTTATGTTGATGCTTCTTTTAAATATGTAATGGTGTTTAATGATGTCAAGTAATTTAGAACATGTTTATCTAATTTACATATTTAATAATTTTGAGTTCTAATTACATCATGTTGGTATCTTGTGCTCTTATTTTGAAAAAATTAGAAAGACATTTGTCTAAGTGAAAATTCGAACCCTTGATTATGGTTTTACATCCTGGTGGATATTATTGAATTCAAGTAATTTTTTGATGAGAGTAAAATTTTGGTATGATCTAATAGTACTAAGGTTATCATAATAGTGTATGATGTCCTCAAGGAAAAAAGAATAAAAGAAAGAAAAAGAAAAGAAACAAATTGTGTGCAAAAAATAAATAAAAATTTTGCAAATAGCAAAAAAATAAAGACTCTCTATTGAGTAGACCAGGCTTTGGCGTGCCTCACTAAGCATAGGGTGCTGGATTTTAAAGGTTGAGTTGATTCATTTATGAAACAGAACCTTAGAGCAACAACATATCATGAATTGTCCAATTTTTAACATGTCATACATCCACAAAATAAAACAAATACTTCAATTTGCGCTAGCATCAACAAAGTCTCATTAGATAGAAACAATCTTAGACTTATCTCAACTTCTCAAATGTTGTTTAAAATCAAGTTTTGAACAACATTTTTATAATGAGTCAATTACATCATCCTTCAAAATTCTTTTCATTCACAAAGTTCCAAAACAAATTAAAACCTTTTAATAGTAGAACACAATGTTTTCCAATGGAAAATCTTGAAACCACAAAGTAATGTGAATCTAGGCTTATCTAGCAACTTAATGCAAAAATCAATAAAGAAAATAACATAGAATTGACTAAAATTCAATGACTATAAAATAAAAAACATGTTGAGCTCTTTTAATAATTTTTGTTAATTCAACCATTAATCTAAGTGCATCCAAAGATTATGGTCATTGATACATTGTCATAGATTAGTCTACTCCTTTGGTTTCTGATTCCCAACCTTCCTTTCTTCTTTTTTTATTTTAACTATCTTTTATTCATTTTTGAAGAAACCATGAATTCTTAGCTTTTGTCTATTTTACTTGTGAATTTATCACGGTCTTCCTTTCTCAAAAGAGACATATTCATCTGGGCTCTAGTAAAGACATAGCTCTCACTTTCAATTCACTTTAGCTAGAATCTATGCACATCATTTTCTAAAATATTATTGAAAAAATATGCTCATAATCAATTTTTGCCCTTGCCTTTTTCAAGTTATGATATTTGCCCTCAATTCATTTTCCTAAGGCTTGGTTTTTTTTGAAATCCCTCAACTTGCACCATTTTAAATTTTTTGCATTCATTTTTCTTTTTTGCATCAAGCAAATGCCTAGGACGATCAAAGTAGGTAGTCCTTCCACATCAATATACATGTATTTATGATTTTATCATAGTTCATCCTTACTAAAATCGTTAAGAAAGTATGCTAAAAAGATAGAACATGGAAACATGATTCACTAATAATTAATATAACATGTGCAAACACATAAGCACATCCTCATGGTTAAACCTATTGGAATCATCAAGAAATCATGAAGAATCATCAATCGTGAATTTAGGACAAGGAGAATATCATGCTAAAATCCAACAAATAGAACCTAAATCATGCTTGAACTGAATCATATATTTTAAGATGGTCTTCATGCACTCACTATAGCATTTAGAGGTAAAATAACTCATACTAAACATAAGAAATCAAATTTATGGAAGAGGAACAAGAAATGGACTAAATATATAAGAATGGTAAAAACTGTCGTTTCATCATTCGAATGCCCTGTTGGGCCATTTGATCACTAGACCGTTCAATCAGAGAGAGGCCGTTTGAACAATAGGCCATTTGAATGCCTGTTGGGTCATTCAAATGCCCTTTAGTTCGCTCTAAATCTGGTCCGTCTTCAACCTCATAGACATCAAACTGAAAATACCCAAAAATACTAAGAAAATTCTAAAATCACTTTAACACGTCATGATATCAAAATAAAAACCTAAGAGATGGTAGATCTAGCCATTCTTAAGCTTCATCACAAGAAAATCATAATAAATGGCATACTTTTATTAATCCACCATTAATACATACTCAAGAAATCGGCCACTTGAACCATTCCAAACATGAAATCTGAAGCATAAATCAACTTAAGATAAAAAACCCTCACCTTCAAGTTGTTCTTGGGTCAAAATCGAAGCTCTACTCTTTAAGGACCCCTACCCAAAATTAGGGCTTTGATTAATACTTAATCTAAATTGAATATTAAGCTTAAATAACCTTGAAAACAAGTAGATCTATAGTGTCTTTTGATTAAAAATGAAAATCCATCTCTTAGGGCTTGAAAAAGAGATTAAAAACCATATTTTTAATGGAATAAAGCAAGAATCAATTTGGGAGAAAATGGGAATAAGAGAGATTAAGTAAAAATCTAAAAGATTTGTGAAGATTAGGGCTTAAAACACACCTAAATTGGTTTCCCTCTTTGGCAATAGGGATTAGGGCACCTCTTAGCCTCCTAGCATAGTGTAACGACTCATTTTTTTATTACGTCTAACCTGAAGGCTTAGGCCCAATTGGATAATTTTGGTAAAAAATTTTAAGGTTTTCAAAGGTTGAAACCTCCGTATATGAGTAGAGCTCAAAGAAACGACCATAACGAATTAAAGAACGGGCGAAACGGAGGTCGGGACAGAAAGTTACAACCTCGAGAAGCATAGAAAATAGGTGGGACCCACTTGGAAAGAGCATGATATATTGCTTTAAGTAAGTAAGTATTGAAAGGCTCATCGATACGAGTCCAACGATACCAAGAATGCGCTAATCCGAATCCGGGGTAGGAAGTTACCGGCATTTTAGGAATTGTTTTTTTAAAAAATATATATATACGGCGCGCATGATGGACGCGCGTGGCACGCGCGACCTAGGCGTGTGATACAGCGGGCACCACAGTTCGGCGTGGTGCTGCAGTTTTGAGGTCCCATGGTTTTAAAATAGTGGCTCGGGGGGCTATAAATACCTCATTTTGCTCCATTTTGAGACCAAAACTTCATTTCCTCCGTTTCTGAGAGTTTTGAGTCCGATTGAGGCCGTTCAGGAGGCGTTCTTAAGTAAGTTGAGTATGCTCTATGTAATGGAGGGGTTGTCTCTTCGAGTTAGAGACCATATAAGGAGGAAACTCCCAAAAGAAGGAGAGGTCCTACCCGTTATCCTTTAGCACCAACAAACTTCTTTTTCTCTGTTTCTGAGCATTCTAACTCCGATTTAGTCCGTTCAAAAGGCGTTCTTGACTAAATCGAGTATGTTCTACACAATAGAGTGGTCTATTCTCCAAGTTGATGACTGTATATGAGAGAAACCTCCCAAATAAAGAAGAGGCTATGCCCGTCATCCTCGAGTACTAAAGAAAGAAAAAATGGTCCAAGAGCAAGAGGGGATTCTATCCACAGTTTTCGAGCCACATCAAGAAAAGTGGTCCGAGTAGGGGAGGCTCTACCCTTACCAAAGGGCCACGATGTATGAGGAACAACCTTGAGTAGGGGAGGTTCTGTTAGCCACCCACGGGCACAAAAAACGAGAAAAATCTCCAGGAAGAGGAGTATTTGTGCATTGTATTTCAGTGCAAGACGATGAACATATGGATGCTAGAGGGGGCTCTATCTATAGCCTTTGGATCTGAAGGGGAGGATGGCCAAAAGGAACGTGTAACCTCGAATGATGCTACCTTGCGAGACATTAGGGGAGTAAGCATTGCTAACCTCCTATTTAAATTATGGAGCTGCATGTGCTACATTAGGATGTGTACTATGCTTTAATCCTTTGTGTTCTAATATGCTATGCTTGATGTGATTTGTTATGTTTTGTCTCACTCTAGGGTAGAGCGAGATATGTAGTGTGTGTGTTCGGTCTCACCTCAGTGATAGAGCAAGACGTGTGAATGTGATTGATCCTGCTCTGTGGTAGAGCAAGATGTGAGGTTTCGTTGATTTATTAACTTCCGCTTGACTCTGAGAGGTTACAAAATTCAGTATGATTTCGATTGAAAATAAATATATTTGTAGTTTAATGTATATAATTTTGTGCTACTTGATGTATGTAATAGTCGTTAGGTAGAACTATGTTTGGATCCGATCATATTGGAATAATATCCAATACGTACGTAGGCAACCAACGACAAGGCAACGTTGGCCTGATCTAAATTAATAATAAGTTTTATTCTATTTTATATGCAATGAACTATGAAGCTTCATTGTGTGCATATGATCATTACAATGTAAGTCTATGTATAAGGAAGCTTTGAAACTCTGTAGTGCGTAGACGAATGTTGTGCCTCTCGCACATAGATGATGATTCTTAGCTTAAGGAAAAGAAAATTTTTTATTAAAGATTTTCTGGGCCCCGGCTCGGGTTGGGGCGTTACACATAGCCCTTTTCCAGTTGGAAAATGAGATAAGGCTTTCCTTATATAGTATGCTATTGGGGTATAAATATGAATTGTTGGGCTGTAAATACAATTTAGTGCTTTAAGTGGCTAATTAGGCTCATTTTAAGGCTAAAAATGAATTTAAAAATTATGAAACTCATTACAATGAAAAAATGAATGTTTAGGGTCATGTGTGACACTCACCATCCAAATGTGGATGTGGGGCCCACGGGAGTCCACACCCTTAATTTATGAATTTTTTTTGTAAAATCCAATAAAATCTTTAAAAATAGGCTAAATTAAGTTTAATATAGAAACATATAAAAATGAAAGAAATCCTTGTTAAAACCACTGATGCACTGAAATAATGTTTATTTAAATATTTTTAAATTTTGAATTGTAATCCTATTTTGTGTTAATTTATTACTATTTGGGTTATTTATGTTTTGAATAAGTTAGTTGGACCTTAATTGAGTTTACATGTCTAAACAGGCTTCAGCAGGATCCAATTGGAAGAGGAAGTGAAGCCCAACTACTCAAAGCTATTTAAGAGTCAAGAATGAGCTCCTAATTGTCTAAAAATACATGGAATGATCGAGCATAACCTTTTGGACCCATTGGATTTGAGATTTGCATCAAGAGAACTAAATTAGGAAAGAAGCTGATTCGGACAGATTGACATTGCCTTAGTATTTTAACCATATCTTTCTTTGTATAATTTGGATTGATATGATTTTGGTGGAATTGGAAAGAAGACTTCCGTGACTACAATCATTATTTGAGGAAAAATTTCAGAATTTCGAAGATTTATGGGTCGAATTTGGCATACAAATAGACAACTAGTTAACTAACCCGAGGCTAGCACACGAAGAATATTTTCCTTGATTGTGATTGATACACATAAGGAAAGACAATGAGGCTGATTAGATAACTAAAGGAAGATTCAAAGATACTTATTTGCTAAATAAATCATTGATTTATTTTATTGATTTGGAAACTAATCATTGCCAAAGAAGTAACTAATAAGGCAATCAATCAGGATGCAATCTAGAGATATGATTTGACTTTCCCCTATGAAGTAACCCTTCCACTCCTATAAATAGAGGGATGGACGTGATAGAGACATCATCCCTTCTTCTTTGGAGCTCTCTTCTCCTATTTTTCTTCTCTTCTTTTGTATTTTTATTTTTAGTTTTATTGTAATGGCTTTCTAAGCACTTAAGCTAAGGCTAGGAATGAAGCTTGTACTTGATGTTTACTGACTACTTTGATTCAAGTAAGTTTTTTTATCATTTTAAATTAATGTTCCATATTTAAAGAGTTTATAATCTATATAATTATTTGACTCGGCATTGACGAAAGGCACGCCGAATGCTTATAATTTCCTGTGATTATATACTTAATGCTTTCACGTAGTAAATAATCAATTACTATTATTCTATTTCAAAGTTCTTTAAAAGATAAATTATCCTATTGAGATAAATTTTCATTTAATCTTAATTGAGTTATCATTTGAATCAAATATACATTAGAGATTTATTACAATTGGATTTTTGATGCCTTAGCACTTTCTCTTTGATTGTCTCTTATTCTTTATTTTACCTTCTTTCTCTATTCTATTCTCTTCGTAATAGTTTTCTTTGTCACGCAAGGCTTTCCCTGTGGATCGACCTTGTTTACTATAGTTGACAAGTAAAAAAGAAATCCGAACTAGACTACTTCATAGTCTTGGTTTGGACGTAACAACAACCACACAATAACCCATGATTAAATCAAAATTAAATTGGATTAAAGTTAGAGATTGTACAGTTTTCTAATCAACATGCATTTGTCTTGATACTTCATATGATGTGAATTTAGTCATTTCTCTTCTTCGGATAATTATTTAAGTATGAATAGCCATAATTCTTCTTAATATAATGATTTGATCATTACACATTAGCTAGGGATTTTTATGTTATGCATCATGGCTTGAATTTGTCTAATAAATAGGGGCATATCATTGTCACTATTTTGATCTCACTTCTTATGGTTAGACTTAGGGTTTTTATTCTTAAGAGGATTAGATTTTGAAACATGACCATCTTGTGGAATTATAAGATCCCTAACCTTAAACCAGGTTTATTTTAATTAATTATGTTGATATTTTGTGGTTTTAGATTTAATTTGGCCGATTTGTCTTGTTTTGGGATTTAAGATAGTTAATGTGGTTTAAATTAATGTTTTCTTCATTTTATTGACTTTTATGATAAACTAAGTTTATCTAAATTTTTCTTAAAATTTTGGAATTTTTTGGTAATTTTTACAAAGTAAATGTGGTGCACTACTCCATGTTGTTTCACCCATTTAAGAGATTAAGTCTTCCTCAAATCGATACTTCATTGCCCCGGTGCGCTCCTACCTTCCCTTGGACCGGGTCTGCTCGGGTTGGGTAGGTGTTGGGGCGTGACATGAATAACCTTCCAAGTGTGCATGGCTTCTATGGCTTTGATAAACTTTGTAACACCCTTGGAAATAGTCTCATTGAGACCTAGTCCTCTTTTATCACTACAAACATTTCTCATGGACAAAATTCTTGTCTAATTTTTCATGCCCAAAGGTGAAGGTTTTCAAATTTTTTGAGAAGTTTCTACATCATGACTTAGATCTTAAATCTTTTTCACACGATTTATTTATCTTTAATTTTTCATGAACTTCATTATATATGAACTTTATATAATTTAGAAGACTATTTTTCTCAGATTTGAAAGCATCAAACTTCTCATTATTAGACTTATAATCAATCTCTAAAGATCTAATTTTTTTCTTTTCTTTCTCAAGTTCATTATTCAAGGTTTAAACCTCAATCTCTAGTGATTCATTATCTTAAGCCAATTGAAAATTTTCTATACAAATAGATTCAATTGTTTCTGCATTAACTTGGACAATTTTCTCTAACTTCTTATTTTGTTGACACATTTAATGACTTGTCTAAAATGAACTCTAGGATCCAAATTCACATCATAACAAGAGGAATAATTTGATGCAAGCATGCAAATCATGGCAAATTTCAAAAGTAATGGATCAATTACCTCCACTACCACTTGAGAGTTTAATATCTTCTAATCATCCTAGTAGATCGCCACATTGCTCCTAAAACTTGTACTTGAAGTCAAGTGAGAAATAAGAGTTGTGGCCTCTTTTGGGCAGGGATTTATATAGTAGAAACAAACATACTACGCGCAAATTTAATAACATCCCAACCTATGATACACCTACCAAGCAATTAAACAAAGCATACAAGATCACACAAAGATTTTTTACATAAAAAACCCCAACTAGGGTTAAAAAACCACCAGCCTCACAAGACCAAGCCAATGAACTGTAAGCAAGACATTTTACAAATGCAAAACAAGCCACAACCTCCTTAAACTCATATATGTGTTGTTTTCATGTTGTCTCTCTCTTAGTTCTCTCTCACCATGAATAATTTTCACTTACAACATTAATTGTGTATCAAGGAAAAATAAGGTAAATGCGTCTTTTTTTCAACTTGAATAGTGATTTCCTCTCTTCAATTTTGTCTATATCTAGCCCTTTTACAATGTTTTAAGTTGGTTAAGGTAAAAGAATCCAAAGTAGGAAAGGACTTCATTCTAGAATTCTTAGACTAGGTAACTTAGTCTTTAATCGATTCGTTCTTTTAGAAAGCCAATGGTCGCTCATTGTCTCTAACTAAATGAAATTGTCAATCGATTGATCTATTGAGCAGGCAATCGATCAATGTCTACCTTGACTTGAAATATGAAAAGCAATCCTTAGAAGATCAATCTCTGCAAATCCTACGTTCAAAGGTGATCGATCCATTATGAACTAATTTTCAAATTTTGGTCTTGAATGTCCTAAAATTCAAAAGTCACTCTACTAAATTGTAGTTCTACTTTTGAAAATCATATTCATCATCTATGTCAATTTTGTTTGGTCATGGAGAAATAGTTGAATATTTGTGGTTAAAAGGGTTTAGGTGGGTAATAATTAAAATTCATTATTAATCAGGCTCGTCTTGTTTATGCTGCTTTCAGTCTTTGAAAGTCCATTCTATGTCATTGTTCTTTTTGGTAGATTTGGATGGATTGAGGGCATTTGCCTTGTCATTAGCTTTCCTTTAAGAGAATGATTATCTTCCACTCCAAGAAAAAGACTACTATCGACGCTTACAAGGCATCGCTAAATAAGTAAAAAAAAGTCCTGTCAGTATTGGTCATTAGTGAGGCATATGAAAAATCATCGCTAATAGCACTGTATTAGCGATGCAATTCTTTGCGTTGCTTATATCAAAAATTTTTGCTACACTTAATAATGCTTAGATGCATCGCTAATTAAAATATTTTGAAAAAACTTTATCAGTGATGCTTTGAAAAGTGTAGCTAATAAAAAAATTAAATGTAAGAAATATTAGTGATGCTTTTGAAAGCATCCCTACTTAATGAAAAAAATAAAAAAGTTAATCTAAATAGTTATTAGCAAGGCTTTTAAAAGCGTTGCTAATAAAAAAAAAAAGAAATCCCCTCAAGGGCTAGAGCCCCTGGGGGGGGGGGGCTCGACTGGGGAGTGGGAGCCCTTCCTCCGGCAGATGGGGGCGAGGGGAGAAGAGGTGGGGGAAGGGTCTTCGGCAGGAGAAGGCAGATTCCCAACTAAGGCCAACTCCTCCGGTTGGTTGAGGGTGGGGGAGAAGAAGGGGGGAAGGGGCAAGCTGAGACAAGGGAGAGTGAGGCCAGAGGCAGGATATGGTGGTTGGAGGCAGGAGAGAGCGTGGGGGGAGAGCAAAAGAAAGGGTGTAGGTAGGGGGGGTAGGGGTAGGCAAAGACTGGAGGAGCTAGGGTGGTGGCTAAGCTAGGGGAGACAGCGGTTGGAGGCTAGAGATGGCGCTGAATGCAAGGACAGTGGCCGTACGAAGGGGAGAGGATGTGGGGAGAAGAAGAAGGGGGCGGGGGCAAAGGAGGGCAAGGGGCTGGCTGAGCCGGGGGTGTGTGCAGCCTAAGGCAAGAGACAGCGGCTAGATGCAGGGATGGTGGCTAGACACAAGGGAGAGGGCAGGGAGGGGGTATGTATACCGCACGGGTGAAATTTTTGCCTGCATGGAGCATCACAAATAATATTATTTTTTGAAAAAATAGAATCCTCTCTCTCTACCCTCTCTCTTCCTCTCCTCTCTCTGCTCTTACTCTCTCCTCTCTTTTCTCTCTCTTCCTCTTCTCACTCTCTCTTCTCTCTCCTCTCTCTCTTCTCTCCCTCTATCTCTATCCTCTCTCTTCTCTCTCTCCTTGCTTTCCCTCTCTCCTCTCTCTCTTTCCCGCTCTCCTCTCTCTACCCACTCTCTCTTTATTTCTTCTCTCTCTCCTCTCTTTCTCCTCACTTCTCTCCTCTCTCTCTTTTCCCTCACTCCTCTCATTCCTTCTGTCCTCCCTCCTCTCTCTCTTTTTCCATGCTCCTCTCATTCCTTCTTTCCTCCCTCCTCTCTCTCTCTCTCTCTCTTTCTTTCCCTCTCTCCTCCCTCATCTCTCTCTTTCCCTCTCTCCTCTCTCCTCTCTCTCTTCTCTTTCTCTCTCTCCTCTTCTCTTCCCTCTCTCCTCTTCATGATCTCTCTCGTTCTCTCTCTCTCCTCCTCTCTTTCTCATGCCCGTCAACATGAGCCTCATTTCTGATGATGAGAGGGGAAAGTAGAAATTTTTAATTTTAATATTTTGAGATTTTTAATTATATATTATATTTTATAAATAATAAATATAAAACTAAATAAATGTATTAGAAACGCATAGGTAAAAGTGTCGCCAATACACTTGGTATTAGTGATGCATAGGTGTATGTGTTGCTAATACTTAGGGCATTAGCAACACATTCCGGTGCATCACTAATACTTTTTATTTTAATTTTTTTATTTTTAAAATATAATTATTAATAAAAATTTCAAAAAATTAAAATTACATTGTCATGCTCTCTCCCCTCCTCCTCACTTTCTCTCTATGTCCTCTCACTCTCTCTATTCTCTCCTCTCTCTTCTTTCCTCTCTCTCTTCTCTTTCCTCTCTTTCTCTCTCTATCCTCTCTCATCCTTTTTCTGTTTCTCTTTTTCCTCTTTTGCTCTTCTTTCTTTCTCTCTCGCATGTCAACATAAGCCCCAACTCTAAAGAAGAGAGGGGAGAGAGTATGAGAATTTAATTTTTTTAAAATATTATTAGATATTATATTTTAAAAAATAATAAAAATATAATATAGTATAGTAGCAACGCATAAGATTATGCACCACAAATACACTACATAGTAGCAATGCATAGGTGTATGCATCAGTAATATAACTTAGGGTATTAGTGACACATATTCCTTTGCATTACTATTATATTTTATTTTTAAATATAATATAAAATAAAAAAATAAAAACATTCAATATTAAATCCATCTCTCTAGTCTCTCTACACTCTCTCTCCTCTCTTTCTTCCCTCTCTCTTTCTATCTCCTCCTCACTCTCTTCTCTCTCTCTCCTCTCTTTCTCACGCACGTCAACATGGGCCCCAACTCTAAGGAGAAAAATGGAGAGAATATGGGAATTTAATTTTAATTTTTAATTTTTTTTATTAGATGCTATATTTTTAAAATAATATATAAAAAATAAAATAAATGTAGTAGCGATGCATAAGAATATACGTCGTGAATACACTATATAGTAGAGACGCATACTAATACCTAGTGTATTAGTGATACATACTCCTATACATCATTAATATATTTTATTTTTAAATATAATATATAATAAAAAAATTTCAAAATGAAATTCCTCTCTCTCTACTCTCTAGACTCACTCCTCTCTCTTTCTTTCGTCTCTACTCTCTAGACTCACTCCTCTTCTCACACTATCTCCACCTCTTTGCACTCTCTCCCCTCTCATTCCTCTTTCTCTCACCTCTCTTTCTCACACACATTAACATAGGCCCCAGCTCTAAGGAGATGAAAGAGAGTATGGCAATTTAATTTTAATTTTTTATTAGAAATTATATTTTTTAAAATTATAAATATAACATAAAATAAATATAATAGCGACACATAAGAATATGAGTCATAAATACACCAATTAGTTGCGACACATTGGTGTATGTGTCACTAATACCTAATAGTGGTGCATATTCCTCTCTCTCTACTCTCTACTCTCTACACTCTCTCTTTCTTTCTCTCTCCTCCGCTTTATTCTCTCTCTCCTCTCTTTCTCACGTACGTAAACTGGGCACCAACTCTGAGGAGAAGAGGGCAGATGGTATGAAATTTTGATTTTAATTTTTTTATTAGATATGATATTTTAAAAATAATAAATATAAAATAAAATAAATATAGTAGTGACACATTAGAATATAAGTTAAAAATATACTAGGCAATACCGACGCATATGTGTATGCGTTGCTAATACCTAGGGTATTAGTAATGCATATTCCTTTCCATCACTAATACATTTTATTTATAAATATAATTTCAAATTATAAAATCTAAAAAAATATAAATTAAATTCCACTCTCTCTACTCTCTCCTCTGCCTCTCTCTCGTCCTCTCTAGTCCTCTTATCTCTCTCCTCTCTCTCTCTCTCACGTACATCAACATCGACCTCAACTCTAAGGAGGACAGGGGAGAGAGTATGAGAATTTAATTTAAGTTTTTAATTTTTTTATTAGATATTATCTATTAAAAATAAAAAATAAAATAAATATATCAATGACGTCTAAGGATATGTGTCGCTAATACACTAGGTAGTACCAACACATATGTGTATGCGTCGCTAAGATTTAAGGTATTAGTGGTGTATATTTTTATGCGTCACTAATACATTTTACATAAAAATTGAAATATACAACAAAGAAATCTAAATAATTAAAAATTAAATTCTCCTCTCTACTCTTTCTACTCTTTGCACTCTCTCTCTTGTTTGTCTATTCTCTCTCCCTCTCTTTTTCTCTCATCCTCTCTCTCCTCTCCCCCTGTCTCTTCTTTCTCTCTCTCTCTCTCCTCGCTCTCCTCTCTTTCTTACACATGTCAACGTGGGCCCTAGCTCTTAGGAGGAGAGGGGAGAGAGTATGGGATTTTAATTTTAATCTTTTAGAAAATTATATTTTAAAAATAATTAAGATAAAAAAAATTAATATGCATACCATTATCTGGCAAGACGTGAAAAAACCGACTTATCGAAGATGAAAATGGTCTTGAAATAATCCATCCAATAAGGTTATTCCTCAATCCAACCCATGACAGTCTCTAGAGGAACTTGCACTAAGATACACCCACATTTTATAATTCTAACCCTATCTACTCCAATACTCGAAGCCCCTACTGAATCCCCTTACCTATACTCAACGGTCTTCTACTTTTTCACTCTCCTTATTTAACTAAATTACAAATAAATAAATTAGGGCTAAGCATAAACTAGGAACAAAAAAATTAATAGTAATAAATTTCCTAGAATTTCAAATATCCTTGAAATGCATGATAAAAATAAAAAAATTGAAATTTAAATAAACCCAAAAAAACTGTGTTAGATTGACTCCAACTTTTAACCTAAGATAATCTCAATGAATATAAAAAAGTTAAAACTTGACCTACATTCAATTTTGATAAAAAAATGTCCAATTTTTAAAAAATCCCAATTTGTGGTAACAAGTTGAAACCACAAGTGATTTTTCATGAAATCTCAAAATTTAATAGACCAAATTGCATAAAATTTTAGAATAAGGTAAATCTAACTCTTTTTTACAATCTTATCTGTTCATATCTCGTTTAAATCTATTGAAATTTGGTTTCAAGAACTTACCTCGACCGAGAAGAAAAAAGCTTGAATTTGATGTGAAAATCCAGTATTTTTGTGCACAAAATACACTCATAATTTCCCTAATCTCTCTCACAGACTCTTTATGTGAGTTTCGAGTGAAATAGAGAAGAAATGTGATTTGCCCAAATTTAAAACACTGCTTTGGTGAGAAAACCTCACCAATGATTGATAATTCAACTTTCTTATTTTCTAAAAATAAGAAAAATTGAAAAAATTCTAATAATATCCAAAGAATATATCAATACACTTCCCATCAAAATAAAAAAATTCAATGACTAAAACTCAAATTAAAAATTAAACACTTAAAATAAGCATAGTAGAGCTCCTTTTAACGATTTTTTAATAAATTTCACTTTAGTCTAACTGCAATTACAAATTATGTTCAATAATACTTTGCCTCATAATAGTCAATCTCATTGGTATGTGATTGTCAATTTTATTTTATTTAACATGTTAATCCTTGTTTCTTAATTTAAAAAAAAAACCATCAATGTAGTCACCTCTTGTCTCTTTTAATCTTAAATCTTGCAAGTTCACTCTTAAACAAAGTGATACAAATTTGTTCAGACCTTAATAAAGACTAAGTTCACATGTTTTAAATCTATTTAACTAGAATCTATGTACATGATTTGCCTAAAAAAATAAAATAATTAAAAGCTCATAAAATTAACAAATCAATTTTTTAAAGCTTGACTTCTTCAAAATTATATGTACTTGCATCATTTTTTTTCCTATTTTCTTTCTTTTTCTTTTATTTTTCTTGATGCACCTTTCTTGATTGACAAACTTCACGGGTCAAGGCCGAGATCGTGCAATGCTGGTGTGCTGTGTATAGGCTGTTAAATAGCAGGGGAAATGTGATGGATAGACTGTCGTCCGGCATGAGCCACTACAACAAAAAAAGGCTTATGCAACAAATATGTTTATCGCAAAAGGTTCATATTTTGTCGCAAAAATATTTTTGCGATGAAATAAAATTTGTGCACTTTTGTCGCAAGTAAGGCGTCACAAAAAGTCATTGTGACAAATTTTTTTTTGTCATAAATAGTATACACTTTTGCGACAAATTTATTTGTTGCAAAAAAATAATTATTATGTCGCAAATAAATATAATTTTTTGTGTTAAAAAAATTAAAAATATGCAATTACGTCGCAAAAGCATTCGCATTGCAACAAACATCTTTTGTTGTAAATAATTTTAATGCATTTGCGACAAACTGCATATGTCACAAAAGGCTTTTTTGGATAATTTGTAAAGAGTATTAGCGACAAACTAAATTGTCGCAAATGAAATTAAAATATTTACGACAAATTGTATATGTCGCAGAAAGTTTGACATGTGTATATTTTTTACAAATATTTGCGACAACCCGAATTCATCACAAATAATTGTAATAAATTTGAAACAAAATAAATTTTATTTGCGACAAAAAAAGTTTGTTACAAAAGAGCTTCTAGTACAAATTTAAATCGTCGCTAATTGCAATAGCTATACTCAATTATTTTAAGTGGGTGTACGGGCAGGTGGGAGGAGGATATTTAGAAATATACAAATTCAAGAAAGTTGTATAAATTTATAATACAAAAGATAAACTTAATGCCTTAATATAAAATTAAATATCATCCATTGTCTTACAAACCATAAATCTAATAAATTTGGCAAACTAAAAAATACCAAATAACTAGAATGAAACCATAACTGTATCACAAAAGAAATCAATTATTTTTTTTCATCACAAATATTTTGATAATTTTCTGCATATTGCTCTACCACGTACGCTTTTTCTTTGGTGTTATAATATTTTTTATGTTTATAAAATGGTTTATACCTATTTTGGCGCATACCAAGCGTATTATCGGCCCATACCCGTATCATAGTCATCGATACTCTCATCCATATCAATACGGTCTTCCATGTTTATAAGGACTAATTATAATATTTTAGATTTAGATATATTTTACTTTTTTAATCAATACGAAGTTGAGCACAATCTCCTAATTCACTTAATGAGGTTCGAGCTATGAATTTTCACTTCAAACTGAGCTCGAGCTAGAAGGTTTTTGGTCTAACAAGCTTCAAGCCAAGGTCAAGCTAAGTTTGAACAACTCAAGTTCAAACTATACAAGCCCAATACTTAGCTTGGCCTGTTAATACTCCTACTTGGTATTTTTCTTATTTTTAATAAAAAGTAAAAAAGATACACATTTTGCGACGAACTGCCCAATTTGTCACAAATGATAAGCTATTTTATTTTTATATTTATGCTAAGGATTTACTTTTTATTTTTTATATAAAAAATATAAAAGATATATCTTTTGCAACAAACTAGCTAATTAGTTGCAAAAGAGATAATCATTTGCGACGAATTGGCAATTTTGTCACAAACATAACAATCTTTTGCGACAAAACAAATTTATTGTTGCAAAAAAGACAATCTTTTGCAACGATTAGGCATATTGGTTGCCAAAAGTATCTTCTTTTGCTACAAACTCCTAAATGGTTGCAAAAGATTACTTCTAGCGACAAATTTTACTTCGTTGCAAAAAAAATTGTCGCAAAAGCCCCCTTTTGTTGTAGTGAGCAAAGGTCAGGCCCTCATGGAAGTGGGGAGTGGTAGCAAGACAGAAAATAGGTGTTTTGGAAAGGAGGGTATTTTAGTCAATTTTTATTTAATGTGCATGAGTATCAATATTCCTAGTGTTGATAAAATTCTATTGCATGTTGATAAAGTTTTATCCATTTCTAAAAATTGCTGTTGGTAAATATATATTAAAAAAAAGACTTTAAGAGAATAAGTAGGCCATATTTATTTCAACGACGTACCTCTAACATTAGATTACATTTATTATATATATATTTCATGCTTATTACGAATGAGAAAACAACGTATAAAAAAATAACTGACGAAAACAACGAGGTTTCCAGCTTCCATCAGATGACTATCTCCTCTAGAAAACTCCTAATCTCCGGTTTCCAGTTTCCATCTTAAATTATGACTAGCACCTCTATAACAACAACTCCTCATCTCCTTGGTCCTCTACGAAACAGCTCTTCAACACCTTCATTCTAGCTTTCGCACCTCTTTCTGTCAAAATCTCATGGAGGGCGAAGTTCAGCGATCGGTCCTGCTAGACAACACCTGCATTGAAATCTCGGATACCAATAATGTGCAAGAAGAAGACACGGCTATCATATGCATCTGCATAAGAGATATCGTCCGGCATATTGTTCGGAATTCCGACGGAGTAGAGCATTCTACTAGGGACGCCGAGGTTTTCTAGCGGCCAGGACAAACCTATCCAGTGTATATCGGCAATCTTCTGTACCCCATGACTGCCCGGAAAGCAATCTCTAAAATTCTGTCCGGCATCGAATTGAAGCTGGCGCTGCGTCAGTTCCTTGTCATGGAGATGGCCTCCTACGCAGTAAACATGGTAAGAACTGGACTGCGGCAGGGGAAGAGACAGTTTGGAATGGTAGCAAAGATTTCCGTTGTCAGTGATATGGTTTTTGATAGGAGTAGTTGATGATTTCTGTTTATGAAATTCAAGAAAGCCATTGCTGATGTTAGTTTCTGAATTCTTTTTAGAAAGAATAGATAGAGTTGCGGTTGATTCTTCCGTAGCATCAAAGTTTGTAATAAAAATTCCTTCTTCAGTTATGTGGTTTTTGATGGGGATTGATAGGAGTGGTTGATGAGTGCTTCTTGTATAAAATCAATTCTCTGCGTATTTCTATGTGTTTCAGTATGTATATCATTGAACATTTGCTTTCTTTTACAGCTATAAAACTGACTCGAGACGTTGACAAACCGTTTTTCAGTATTCGTTATTAACTTTTCCCTTTTCTTTTCTTGTTGATAATTGTTTGAGGTGGATGGGGGACTGTTAGTTGGCTTCTATTTATGTTGTCCATGTCGTAGTAATTTTTGTACACGCAGGCAATTGATTTTTTGAATTTTTTTATCAGTCCATTTGTTTTATGATGAACGTGGTATTCGACACACAATCTGCCCAAACCTTACAATGTCATTGCCCATCTTGACCACATCACCTCCACCCCCTACAAGTTCAAGACGGTAGCTAGGCTCCACTACCTCCATTGGTCGGACACGAATCTGCTCAGGAGGGCTTCTCGCTCGCTCAGCACCCATTGGCCACCAATGAGCAGTTTCCACGTCACAATGACTGAAATTCGCACGGGTTTCTCCCTTCTCGCTGAAAGTAATAGAGACGGAACCTGGGTCACGACCTTCTCAGTAAAATTAACTAGAGCCCGGTTCTTCTAACAGAGACGGAACTGGTTTCTTCTCCCTGAATCCTAACAGAGAAAACCGAGTGTTAAGAAGATGGGAGAGAACAAGCGCAGAAAAGCCCGGACTTTTTTGGACTTTTTCCCCACCTCTCACACTTCCTCCCTCCTCATCGACCTTCGCCACTGGAACCATCCACTGCAGCGCCTCCCTCTAGATCAATCGTGAACAAGAGCCACCGGAATTGGGCTGCCTTCTAGTCGACCATCGCCACTAAAACTGTCCACCGCAGTGCCTTCCTCTTGATTGATCGTGAATAAGAGCCACCGGAACCGGGCTTATCGCATAGCCTCAACTTTGACCAAATTGCCATCGAAAAATTAGTCAAAAGAACACGAGAGAGAACATCGGGAGAAAAAATCAGGACTCTTTTGCTGCCTCTCATACCTCCTCCCTCCTAATCGACAATGACCAAATTGCCGCCGGAAAAAAAGCCTCTCTTTTTTTGCCTCTCACACCTCCTCCCTCCAGATCGACCTTTACCATCGGAACCAAGGAAGTCGGAGTGCCTCCCTCTTGATCGACCGTGACCACTTAGCCACCGGAAAAGCCTCCCTTTTTCCTGCCTCTCACACCTCCTCCCTCGTGAGTGGCCGTCACTACCGGAACCGAGGAAGTTGCAACGGCTCCCAAATAGTAATGCCAAATATCTCTTCATCTGTCTCTCATATCATTGTGTTTCCACATTAATTTTCTTTGTATAGTCCCTGCTTCTTCTGTATATGTTGGTGAAGCATGGCGCGGGGGGAGCCTGCATTTCATGCTCCGTTTCTCCTCTGCCTTCGGTTGGCGTTGCCCAATTTTGAGCCATTTTCGCTGGTTTGCCTTAGTGGGTCTCGGCCTCACCCGTTCTGGAAACTCCCCTATAACAATTTTTTGATCTGGGTTCAATTTCTATCATCCTATCATTTTTATCTCCATATCCTGACTTGGGTCTATCCAATCTCTCAATTGGTTCATTATATTTGTGTCTAGCTAAGCAGTTATGTGCTTTCATTTGGATGCTTTTTTCTTTTGTTCATTTGGGTCCTGCTCCGTCTTGGCATATTCATTTGTTTTCACTTTTTATGATCTGGGTTTGTCCAACTTTTTGGTTATTTTTGCTGTAATGAATACAATTCTTCTGTTTCTCTCTTATTTTTTGTCACATGGAACCTTTGCGCCAACTAATTGGTTTTACTTCTTTTTAGCTCCTAAGTATGCATCTCTTTGCTCTGTTTGCTGTGACTAAGGGCTTGTTTGTTTACCTTAATCAGATCTTATTTGACTTAAATTTTGCCAATTTTTTGGGAAGTGATTTTTGATCTAGTTTATAGTTGCCAGGTATATAGATAGTGTAGGCATTGGTGGTGAGATTCATTTTACATTCTCAAATCTGCGAATCTTACTAACTGTGTAAGTAGTTACAACTTTGTGTACAAGACGCTCATTATGTCATGTTGTGTTTATGCCGCCATAATTAAAACTTGCATCATAGACAATTAATTTTTCTAGGTGGGCATGAGACAACTCATTTACTGGCAGAATTACTGAATTCATTGGCCAATGGAGGAACATTACTACTCTGTAAGGATAAATATGAAATTCTTGTAATGGGTAGTTTCATAACTACTTCTCTTTGCGTCTTTCTTTCATTTTGTTTATATTTTTCATGCATACTTCTAATTGTTTAGAACCTCTTCTTGGGATAAATTGAGCTTTAAGGAAAGTATAGTGTACGAGGAATGTGTAACTGTATCATTTTGATTTCCCTAATAAGAGACATTGTAAGCTTTCAAGGATTACACTGATGATCAACTTCAAAAAAGATGATTCTTCTTGACATTCTTTTTGTAAATTTCATATCGAACATGCCTGGAACCCCACTTGTCACTAGAGAATATGCTATCCCTCAAATGATAGTATTTACAAAAAAAATTTCTAACTTGTATATCCTCTTTTCGAAGAAAAATATTGACTCTATGCTTATGAGTCAGATATCATGATTGTCCATGAGAGTTAAGTGTGATGATGCATTGATGTGTGCTTTCTATAACTTAGTTCCTGTCATTTTTTATCTTGACGTAACTACTCTTTTCAATACATCTTGACATTCACAATTAATTTCAAATTCTCTTTCTTTTAGGAACTTAAAGAGTGCAATTTAAATCTTGATAAAGTCTGGATTTGTTATTCAACCTTTTCAAGGATAGCTGACACTGCAAGGTTGGTTTCTAAAGTCTTGAATATACAATTTGAAGGTCATTTGTGTAAGGTGATATTCTGTCTATCGATAGTGAGTGTAACATTTAATGCATCGAAAATAGATTTTGACATTTGTCTTCTGTTCTGAGTTATTAATGTATTGTTAGCCATTAAATAGGTCATTGAAGGACTTCAAGCACAATTCTTTGGTCCCACTTTTGAACTTCTTTCACATGATAAAGTAAGTATATAAATTTATATCTAGGAATTGCAAATGTTGTGGATGAGATTATCAATAATTATAATAATTTTTTTGAAGAAACTGATGGCACACTAAATTTTGTTCGTGCTTGAATTAAGTTTTAAGGGTACTAGATTCAACTTATCTTTAAAATTTCACATTCTTGACCAATTAATGATAAAGCATCTAGTCATATGACTACCTAGGCTGTTAAACTCTTGAAAAAGGCCGGAAGTGAACAGTAGACCCACACAGTGAGAGGTTAAATTTTTTTCTATATTGAGAGAATTGGCCATATAAGGTAGTATACCTTTACACATTAGATTTTATTATTAAAGCTAGCTTTGCTGATTTCACCTATGATGCAAGTGGTTGGTGTCTGTCCAACCATGTTAAATGACCCATTGTCAATAACGAGACAAAAAGTGATATGAACATCTTAAAGTCTTGATGATTATAAAACTCTTGCATGCTATAAAGAATGTTCCAAAGAAGGAGAAATGAAGGAATTATAAACTTCCAATTCATGATATAATGAAAGACACATCCCATTGATTATGTAGCTTAAATATCTCTTGAATGTCAGCCAGTCTTGAGGTTTCATCTCTGATGTTCCATACAATAATTTTTTTAATGTCCACTATTCCTGTTTGAATCTTTAAAATAGTCAGTTTTAAGACAATTAGAATTTTCTCAATGATGTGTTCATATTGCATTCAGCAGATGCGCAATTTTGATTGTTAGCCATAGAGACCCTTTGCAAATTTTGTAAACCATACTCCATGGAGTTCAACATATAGACAGCTTGGAGAACAAGGACCTATTGAGAAGAATAAAAGAAGTTACAGTCCGTCCTATCCTTTCACAACATCGAAAATTTGCCTTGAATACTGGAGAATTTCGGTAGATCATTTGATTCATTTATGTTTACCTAATAAAAAGCTTTAGTTTGATGAAATAATAAAACGTTAGTTTTTTGGTTACCAAAACCTCCTATGAGGAGGATTTATTAGGCATTAGCCTAATTGAAGTACAATCGAATATATATTTGTACAAAATATTATAAAGACAATTTGGGCATCATGCTTCAACCAAGGATAGTGAAATTTCCACAACAAAAAGTATTGACAAAAATTCACACAAGAGTTTTGATTGGCCTTTACAAGTGGGCTTCATGCTAAATATCATTTTCCTTCAACCAACAAGAAGAAAAGTATATGAGCAAAATTTGCTAGCGAGTCCGCATCCATATTTGCCTCCCTCTAAACATGTATAACTTTGACATGTTGAAACGTTATTGTTCCATTATATTGCTTTACCACATTCGAGGAGAGCATGATATGCACTAGTGTAATTATGAAATACACAAAGATAAACCCATCATCAGTTTATGAATATAGAAAAACAATAATGGGCATACATTTATTTGGATGGTTAATCTTTGTAGACGAAAGAACTTTTTACAACCAAATAATTTCCTAGAACTGGTGGCATTGCAAGTGGGTTTTAGTTTGGTGGCAGACCAGTTTTCTCTTAAAACCTATAGGTAAATAGATAAATAGACAATATATAACATTCCAGAAACCTAACATGGAGGAAAGTCGTAGCTGATCCGTAATTTAATTGGTTGTTCCATCAAATGTAGACGTTCAATACAAAGGCCGAATTAAGGTATAACATTATCGCTAAACAATATAGCATTATCACTACAAAAATGTATCGTTATTGATACAATGTTATAGCAATATCATTAATATGGTATAGCATTATCACTACAACATTGTATCATTATTGCTACAATGATGTAGCATTATCGCTACTATGTTATATCATTATTGCTGCAATGTTGTATCGTTATTGATACAACGTTGTAGCATTATCGCTGTTATGTTGTATCATTATCGCTGCAATATTGCAGCATTATTGCTGTAACGTTGTAGCATTGTCGTTGCTATGTTGTATCATTATTGATGCAACGTTGTAGCATTATCGCTGCTATGTTGCATCACTATCACTGCAATGTTGTATCATTATCATTACTATCTTGTAGCATTATTACTGCTATGTTGTATCGTTATTGATGCAATATTGTAGCATTATCGCTGCTATATTCTATCATTATCACTGCAACGTTGTATCGTTATTGATCCAATGTTGTGGCATTATCGCTGCTATGTTATATAATTATCGCTGCAATGTTATATCATTATTGCTGCAACATTGTAGCATTATCGCTGCAATGTTGTATTGTTATTACTTCAATGATGTAGCATTATCGCTGCTATGTTGTATCATTTTTGCTGCTATGTTGTATCGTTATTGCTTCAACGTTGTAGCATTATTGCTGCTATGTTGTATTATTTTTGCTGCTATGTTGTATCGTTATTGTTTCAACGCTGTAGCATTATCGCTGTTATATTGTATCATTATTGATGTAATGTTGTAGCATTATCGCTGATATATTGTGGCATTATTACTGCAACGTTGTAGCATTATCGCTATAATATTGTATAATTATTGTTGTTATATTGTATCGTTATTACTGAAATATTGTAACATTATCGCTACTATGTTGTATCATCATTGATGTAATGTTATATAATATCGCTACAATATTGTATTATTATTGCTTCAACAATGTAGCATTATCGTTGCAATATTGTATCATTATCGCTATAATCATTATTGCTGGATATTTTATCCACCAAAGCTTTTGGATAAAGTTGCTACGACCCCTTGGTAAGCTTGTATCTTATAGAAAAAATATGTTCTTCTATATTAATTGTTCTGCTTAATTTAAGTCATTAAATGGGTGTCTCATGCTTCTCACGCTTCCCAAACGTGTGTGATAACAAGACGGATAAGTCTGGTTTCCTCGTTCAGTGACTTCAGTCTCATCTCAGCTGCAGAGACGTTGAAGATCGTCACCAAAATGGCTGATCGCGTGACAACCTCCTCTCCATCCCGCTCGCTTTCCCGGGCCATCCTTCCCTTCTTCTCTTCTTCCTTATCCGGCCTCGACTACATCCGTATCCTCCCCCTCCCCCTTAGGAAGGCCTTCCTTCTTCCTAGCCCTGCTTGAGGCGTTAGCCTCCGGGGCTGTCGGGGCATTTCTAGTCAGCAGATCGATTCGGAAGCAGCTGGGCCACCTTCTAATGCCGGAAGTAGGAAGCACCAAACAGCATCAGACCACCCAACCTCAAAACCTCGACTTCCTCTCTGATATAGCAGGCCCAACAGGGACTGAGCTGGAGATCGTCTATGGAGTCTTTGGCTACATGCAGGTCCTCTCTGCCTGCTTCATGTCATTCGCCCACGGCGGAAATGACGTCTCCAACGCTATCAGACCACTCGCAGCAACACTCTCCCTTCTCCAGGGCAGCTCTTGTGGTGCAGAGATTGTCATCCCCACTGACGTTCTTGCATGGTGTGGATTTGGCATGTTGCAGGGCTGATGACGTGGGGTTACAGAGTTATGACCACCATAGGTAGGAAAGTCACAGAGCTGACTCCTACTAAGGGATTTGCTGCTGAGTTTGCAGCTGCTTCTGTGGTGCTTGTGGCTTCAAGGCTGGGGCTGCCCATTTCGGCGACACCCACGCTCGTGGGTGCTGTCATGGGCGTGGGTTTTGCAAGAGGGCTTAACAGTGTGAGGACTGAGACTGTGAAGGAGATTGTGGCCTCCTGGGCAGTCACCATTCCAGTTGGAGCAGTTTTGTCTGTTATCTACACATTCATCTTAACCAAGCTTTTGGCGTTCTTTCTACGAGGTCTGTGGCTGAGGAGTGCAAATGGGCTTCTTTCATATTCGATTAATGTTCGGTGAATGACATCTTAATCTACTCCGATTGAAGATCTTAACCAAGCTTAACATGTCGACCCACCCTCCCTAGGCCGCCACTTCCCGGAGGCCTTTCTTAACATCATCATCTCCCGCCACGCCCTCCACGTCCGAGATGCCGTCAATTCTTCCCCCACCCGCGTCGTTGCTCTCCTCGACGACCTCTTCACCACCACCTTGGCTGACGAGGTGGGGTCGGAGCTCGGCATCTCCACCTACCTCTATTTCACTTCCAGCGCCACCCTCCTCACCCTCATGCTCCACCTCCCGACCCTACAGCAGAAGCTGCGCGGCCTGGGAGCCGAGCTCCTGGACTTGGGCTCTGCAGCTCTCTATGTTCCTGGCCTGGGCCCTCTTCCCCCCGACGCGCTACTGTCCCCGCTGATGAAACATACATTGGACGGGTTCGACTGATTCGTATTGCGCGAGAGTATGGTGGGCACCTGCAGAGGAAGATGAAGGATGCCGCTTGAGGAGCTTGAATTGTACAGGAACCTGCTTTTCTTCTTTCCTACTGTTTGTAATCTCATCGTATATTTCTTACTGAGCTTGAAAAAAAATTGACGCATGTGATTACCGTTTTGATAAAAATAATAAAAATTAAAAATTGAGCTATTAATATAAGAGAGAGGGAATACTATTTAAGCCGTAGGCTCACCTGGCAAAAATATAATAATGATAAAGAAATATGCCCTATGTTAAAACACAGTGGTTACCATTTATCGCCAATGCTTCTGTAACATAATAGTATAGTGCAGATGGGAGTAGAGAGATTCCATAGCACTATCCCATATTCTCCAATTCTTCTGTCTCCCGTATTTTATACTCCCTCCTTCCCATATATACGTGTGGTATAGAAAGAAATATGGATTCCAACACAAAATTCCCTTTTTTGGATAGCTCTAGTCTCATTATTGATAAAAAGATGATGCCGGGTTACTAATTAAGGATATAGAAATCGGATGTGAAGTGAACGTTTACTGAAATCCTGATTTTTAAAAAAATATTGCATTATGAAAAATTCCCCACTAGAGGGTATCCCATGAGATATATGAGAATACGGAAACCGGTAATTGGCGCAACACATTGCGTAAGGGACTTTGAACTTTGAAGTATGTATGCTATATACCCTGTCTGGGAGCATCTTTTCTTTTGAGGCATTTTTGTTTCCAAAATGTGGTTCGTTTAAAATTTCATGCCATATTTGGAAGTTAGGGTATGTAACATATTAATCTGTTTTGTTGAAATTTATTGATTTTAAAAGATATTACAAACACATGTTTGGCATAAATTGCAACATAATACACTAAATATTGGTCAAATGTCATTAGTCTATGTAAATCACTAGCTCTGTAGCAAACAAATCCTACATATTCACAAAATAAAACATACAAGCCCCATTTGCTTTGCAAATAACTTACAACTTGCAGCGATGATCTTTGCCAAAATAGAATACTAGTTCTTCTACAGACATTTCATGCCACATGTGTAGAGATTTACATGTGCATAGAGCTATTTTTGTGTATTACATGAGAATATGAGACATTTTGTATAATGCGCTACATCCTAGGGTTTTTTTGGAAAAATCCTCTAAACTCTATAGGTTATAGTTTCAATATCTTTAGGGATTACAATTTCATTATAAAGCTTAATTCAGATTAGACATGCTTGAAATAGAATGCAAAGGCGACAGCCACTAATGCTAATCTTTCCGCAGTTAAGAAAATCATGTAAGGAAAATGTTTGAATTATGATGAGGGGTATATGCGTTCATTCGTGGAGGGTTGCCTAAAGATTTTGATAAGGATAAGTATTTTTTAACCCCTTTGTTATCAAGCTACCCTATCCACATGGACATGACATAGTAATGTAGGGTGGATAGATAAAAACTGGGGTGCGAAAATCCCCTCAAATTGGCTGCGTAATCTTTGTGTTCCATATAGAGGTGAAACTTTTAGGGGCCAAGGGGGAAAACCCATATATTGGTTCAGGCCGCTCTTAAGTTTTAAAATAATTATTGTTATATTTGTCAATAGTTCAATGCAGGGCAAAAGGGAGGGCGTTGCTTATATTAGGGAAGTTTTAGAAATTTTGGGCTTGCAAGTCACCGTGATTAATTGTAAATAACCTTTACTAAAAGCCAAATACAATATATCTTATGTTTTATGGGGTCAACTAATTGAAACTCACTCAAAGATTATAGTTGTTTTAAATAATTTTTAAATATAAAAGATAAAAAAGCCCTCAGCTCGACCCGAGCCAATTTAGGGCTATGCTAAGGCTGGACTTTTTTTAAAACTTGCCTAAGGCCTAGGACCGAGAAATAGACCAGTGAGATAGGGCTAATTCGGTTAATTTCCAACTCTACCTCGATGTTAGAGAAATATTTTCTATGCTCCCTACTGGTAGTAAGCCTAGAGAAATGAATGGATGAACGCCGTTAATATTTAAAATTAAGGTGCAAATACTAGTGCACGTTAGCATCATTGTACACTATCCATTTTTTAAATGGAGGTCTTCCATCCATTTTTTATGCTAGGCTCACTCACACTAAAGAACAAAGAAAATATGTCCCGGTTTCAGCCCCAATTGTAGAGCTCATGATGAGGAAGAGTAGATAAAAATTGTGTTGTCAAAATACCCACTTAGTGCCAGCGTAATCTCTGTGTTGCAGTGTAATTTCTGGATGAAGGGCAATATGATCTCGGCCTGTGCAATATTCTCCCTTCTCCATGTCTTATTTTAATTGTACTCCAGTTCATTATAAAAGAGGCACATTTGATGCATTAAATGAAGCACATATAAAGAACATAGAAAAAACTAGGTGTAACTGAATGCTAAAAACTTGTACAACTACTACAACGGAGCTGAGAGTATAACTTTGTAAAAAGATGTTTACTTTAGAAATCAACATCCCATAGTTTAGAAAAAATCTTGACATGAACTGACAAAGAAAGAGATTGTTAAGCTTGTTAAGCAAGATGTATTTTCTATATATGTAGTACTACGACAGCTGAGAATTTTTTTTATTTAAAAAAGAAAAAAAGTGGCACATTTGATGCATTACATGAAGCACATAAAAAGAATAGAGAAAAAAAATGGGGGTAACTGAATGCCAAAAACCTGTACAATGACTACAACAGAGCTGAGAGTTTAACTTTGTAAAAAGAAGTTCACTTAATAAATCAACATCTAGTAGCTTAGAAAAAATCTTGACATGAACTGACAAAGGAAGCGATTGTTAAGTTTGTTAAGTAAGCTGTATTTTCTATATATGTAATACTATGACGGTTGAGAAATTTTTTTATATAAATAAGAAAAAAATTTGCACATTTGATGTATTACATGAAGCACATATAAAGAATAGAGAAAAAAAGGTGTAACTGAATGCTAAAAACCTGTACAGCTAGTCAATTATAGTTGATTAGTGATTGCAACAAACTTATAAATCATCTAAAAAATTATTCTAAAATTTAGTTAGTTTTTTATAACCATCTTCGTCCCACTTCTATCAATGTGTGTATTTTCTTTGAGGGAAACAAGATTGTTTATAAACAAATCATTGCTCCATTAAAAAAAAAAAAGACTAGTGTGGGAATAAATAAATAAATAGATTTCTATGGTACAATGTTTGTATCAAAGAAAATTCTAATTTGATTCGGTTTCTTTTTCAATGGAAGAAGAAGTGGATAAGGCTGCTCAAGAGGATGTGTCGAGAGATGAGGCAGAGATCTAAGAAGGGCGGATCCATCCTCTTAGCCCCGAGCTCGTCGGATTTAGTTCATTTTAGTTGCTTAATTAGATTAGACTATCTTGTTTACTGTTGGGTGTAATTGTTGACTTTTGTTGCCTGTTGATGAAGCGTAATGATTTGGTTGTGAATTGCTTACTATGTTCTACATGCAGTAAGGATTTATGGATCTGTGTGCTCAAATGGATGATGTGTCTTATAAAATTTATAGAAATTCATACTATTTCAATTATATGGTCATTTGGGAATTAATCATTATTTGAAAAGTTGATGTCTTTACATTTCTTTTTTGGAGTGATTATTTTGCTTCAGGAGGTTCCATTCTGTAGAGGTATTTATGATGTTTCACCAGTCTAAGCAACAGCAGCATTCTAACTAGACTTGCCGTTAAATTGGGCATCTAATTAGGTTTTACCTGTACATAATTTGTGTAAGATAAACGTCAAATTTGCATGATGTTCTGGCTCTAACTGAGCTGATTCTTCTTCAGTTCAGCATTCAATCGAGTGTGAGTCACCAGGTAAATGAGCCGCTTGATGATGTCAGATATGGTAGGAAATGAAGTCGTATAGAGGATTGTCTGAATCACTAGTCACTAGCTGCACTACTGAATAAGCATAGAGAGGGAGGAGAAGGCACTAGCTATTCCAACTTCAACTAATACCGAGTGCCCACCCTCGCAATCAGGATCTCATCTTGAAGCGAGAAAGAATAAAATTAGAATTTTCTTTGATTCGACTGATTCAGTTACACTATTTTTTTGTATGTTCTTTGTATGTGCTTCATGTAATGCATCAAATGTGTTATTTTTTTTCTTATTTATATAAAAAAATTTCTCAATCATCATACTATTACATATACAGAAAATATAGCTTGCAAAAGAACAGACCATAAATCATACACCCTGTTACCCGGTCACTCGTTCGCTCAACAAAAATATGAACCAGCCCCATTGCTTTTACCCATTAGATGGGGTGGATGACTGCTAGGAGCTACTCTGGTCGAGAAACCAGCCGCTCGGAGCCTTCATGCCTCCCCCTACTCTGCTTCTTTCCTTTTGCCTACTTAAATAAATTCAACCAATACAACGTTAGCTTTCCGAACCCGAATCATGTAAGTTTGTGATGAAATAAAAGAAATTGTAAAAAGCCTGCAAAAGAAAAGAATAGAAATTGTACACCCTGTGACCCGGCCACAGATTTGTTCGCGTGTAAGACAACTATGCTCAGCAGTTTAAACCCATTTGAAACAAGTGAGACACAAGCTATGGGACGTTGATGCATTATAAGCTATGGGACACAAGCTATGAGAAATTATGTATATAAACAAGAAAAAAAATGGCACATTTGATGTATTACATGAAGCACATAAAATAATAGAGAAAAAAATAGGTGTAACTAAATGCCAAAAACGTTTACAACGACTACAACGGAACTGAAAGTATAACTTTGTAAAAAGACGTTCACTTCAGAAGTCAACGTCCCAAAGCTTAGAAAAAATCTTAACATAAATTCACAAAGAACGATATTGTTAAGTTTGTTAAGCAAGCTATATTTTATGTATATGTAGTACTATGACGACTTGGAATTTTTTTTATATAAACAAAAAAAAAGCGGCACATTTGATGCATTACATAAAGCACATACGAAGAATAGAGAAAAAAAAAGGGTGTAACTGAATGCCAAAAACCTATACAACGACTACAAAGGAGCTAAGAGTATAACTTTGTAAAAAACATTCACTTCAAAGCTTATAAGAACTCTTAACATGAAAAGAAAAGAGATTGTCAAGGTGGAAATAGTAATTAAGGACAAAAACCTATACAACGACTACAACAGGGCAAAGATTATAACTTTATAAAAAACGTTCACTACATAAATCAATGTCCCATAGTTTAGAAAAACACTTGACATGAACTCACAAAGAAAGAGATTGTTGAGCTTGTTAAGCAAGCTGTATTTTCTATATATGTAGTACTACGACTGCTGAGAATTTTTTTTATAGAAATAAGCAAAAAAAAGCAGCATATTTGATGCATTACATGAAGCACATACAAAGAACAAAGAAAAAAATGGGTGTAACTGAATGTTAAAAACATGTATAACGACTACAACAGAGATGAGAGTATAACTTTGTAAAAAATGTTCACTTCAGAGCTTAGAAAAACTCTTGACATGAAAAGAAAAGAGATTGTAAAAGTAGAAATAGTAATTAACGACAAAAACATGTACAACGACTACAATGGAGCAAAAAGTATAACTTTGTAAAAAAACATTTACTTCAGAAATCAACGTCCCATAGCTTAGAAAAACTCTTAACATGCAACCAATACAACGGAGCAGTCGAGAAGCCAGCCGCTCAGAGCCTTCATGCCCCTTTGCTCTGCTTCTTTTCTTCTGCCTACTTCAATAAATGTAACAAATACAACGTTGGCTTTTCAAACCCGATGTATGTAAGTATGTGATGAAACGAGAGAAACTGTAAAAAGCCTGCAAAAGAAAAGACCAAAAATAGTACACCTTATTAGCCGGTCATTGGTTTCCTCGACAAAAATATGAACCAGCCCCATTGCTTTTACCCATTGGATGGGGTGGACGACTGTTAGGAGCTGCTCCGTTTGAGAAGCCAGCTGCTTAGAGCCTTCATGCCTCCTGCTGCTTAGCTTCTTTCCTTTTGCCTACTTCAATAAATGCAACCAATACAATAGTTGGCTTTTTGAACCTGAAGCAATTAAGTATGTAATGAAACGAGAGAAACTCTAAAAAGCCTGCAAAAGAAAAGACTAGAAATCGTACACCCTATTACCCAGTCACTGGTTTGCTCGACAAAAATATAAACCAGCCTCGTTGCTTTTATCCATTGGATGGGGTGGACGACTACTAGGAGCTGTTCCGGTCGAGAAGCCAGCCGCTTGGAGCCTTAATGCCTCCCCCTACTATGCTTCTTTCCTTATGGCTACTTCAATAAATGCAACCAATACAACGTTGGCTTTTCAAACCCGAAGCATGTAAATTTGTAATGAAACAAGAGAAACTATAAAAAGCCTGCACAAGAAAAGAATAGAAATCGTACCCTGTTACTCGGTCACTGATTTGCTAGCGCGTAAGACAAAACTATGCACTAGCAGTTTAAACCCATTTGAAACAAGCTATGGGATGTTGATTTCTAAAGTGAACGTCTTTTTACAAAGTTATACTCTCAGCTCCATTGTAGTTATTGTACAGATTTTTCTCCTTAATTACTCTTTCTGCCTTAACAATCTCTTTTCTTTTCATGTCAAGAGTTTTTCTATGCTTTGAAGTGAACTTTTTTTACAAAGTTATATTCGTAGTTCCATTGTAGTCATTGTACAAGTTTTTGGCATTCAGTTATACCCATTTGTTTTCGGTAATATCCCCCATTTCCCCCCTTCCTTCTTCCCATGCACTTTCTTTCTTCCTCACTTCCTTTTTCTTCCCCGGCGAGGGTGACCTTTTCTCGCCGCTGCATCTAGTCATGGACACTGGCCTCAGCCAGTAATGGCCGTTTGCAGCCAGCAACAGCTGCTGGCTGCAGGTGACCACAGCCATGCACTGCTAAAACTGAGCGATAAAAAAGAATTTGTTTAATGGGTTGCATTTTAGTGCTACCTTTATATTTTTTTTGTTTATGTGTAGGTTATGGCTGAACTTGCTAAATATATGCAGAGGATTACTGTCCTTTCGATAGTGGTTTCCATTATTACAATGGCAACTGGTTATATCGTTACATCTGATTTAAAGGGATTAAAAAATAATTTATTTATGATGATTATGGTTGTTTCTATCTGGGTCATAGATATGGGTTTTTATTTTATGGAAAACTTCAAAAATGGGCAACCTCCAAGGGGAGCGAACCCCCTTTTCCGTTTTCACCGTTTCATGTGGACGATGAAGATTTTATGTCTACTACCTCAAATCATTGTAGGTGTAGCAATAGCTTTAATGGGGTGGAAGGATAAAATTATTAAAAGAGTTGCACTAGTTTTGTTGTTCCCCTTGGTGACCGTGTTGTGTATCATAGGCATAGAAAAAATTGATAGAAAGAAAGTTGGTACCCAGCTTGTTGTTTGTAAAATTAAATTAATATTTCAGGTTTGGGTTGAGATCTTTTATCCTGAAAATGCAATATGGGGCCTTGTAATTGGCCATATTGCTTTATTAGCTTTTTAAACATTTCAGTCTACACTCTGCCATGACTCATTACTAACATTTATAAAGAGACGGGAAGAGAGGATCAATTAAACTTATATGTTATAAATCAATTAAACCTATATGTTTAACACATGTAAATGACCAATATAACTCAAACTAAATTATCACCTTTGTCTAGTGTGTAGGGGGCTGCTCCTTGACCCTACGTCATCATGCTCCTCAGCCCTATTGCCCTCATGCTCCTCCCTGGTTGCTGGCAGGCTGCAGGCTGCATGCTGCAGCTCTTTCTACTAACGATGATAGGCTTCTGGTGCATGTCGCCGAGATACTACATGTGCTTAAGCTTGTTAAGCAAGATGTATTTTCTGTATATGTAGTACTACGATGGCTGAGAGTTTTTTTTATATAAACTAGAAAAAAAAGCGGCACATTTGATGCATTACATGAAGCACATATAAAGAATAGAGAAAAAAATGGGTGTAACTGAATGCCAAAAACTTGTACAACGACTACAACGCAACTTAGAGTATAACTTTGAAAAAAGACGTTCACTTTAGAAATCAACGTCCCATAGCTTAGAAAAAATCTTAATATGAACTGATAAAGAAAGAGATTGTTAAGCTTATTAAGTAAGTTGTATTTTTTGTATATGTAGTACTATGACGGCTGAGAAATTTTTTTATATAAAGAAGGAAAAAAAAGTGACACATTTGATTCATTACATTAAGCACATACAAAAAACAAAGAAAAAAAATGGGCGTAACTAAATACTAAAAACTTGTACAAGGAATACAATAGAGCTAAGAGTATAACTTTGTAAAACAACCTTAACTTCAGAAATCAACGTCCCATAGCTTAGAAAAAATCTAAACATGAACTAAAAAAGAAAGAGATTGTTAAGTTTGTTAAGCAAACTGTATTTTCTGTATATGTAGTACTACGACAATTGAGAAATTTTTTTATATAAACAAGAAAAAAAAATGGCACATTTGATGCATTACATGAAGCACATACAAAGAATAGAGAAAAAAAATGGGTGTAGGTGAATGCCAAAAACCTGTACAATGACTACAATGGAGCTGAGAGTATAACTTTGTAAAAAACGTTTACTTCATACCTTAGAAAAACTCCTGACGTGAAAAGAAAAGAGATTGTTAAGGCAGAAATAGTAATTAAGAACAAAAACATATACAACAACTACAAAGGAGCAAAGAGTATAACTTTGTAAAAAAATACACTTTAGAAATCAACGTCCCATAGCTTAGAAAAACACTTGACATGAACTGACAAAGAAAGAAATTGTTAAGCAAGCTGTATTTTCCGTATATGTGGTACTACGACGGCTGAGAAATTTTTTTATAGAAAGAAGCAAAAAAAAGCGGCATATTTGATGCATTACATGAAGCACATACAAAGAATAGAGAAAGAAAATGGGTGTAACTGAATTTTAAAAACCTGTACAATGACTACAATGAAGCTGAGAGTATAACTTTGTAAAAAATGTTCACTTCAGAGCTTAGAAAAACTCTTGACATGAAAAGAAAAGAGATTGTTAAGGCAGAAATAGTAATTAACGACAAAAACCTGTACAACGACTACAACGGAGCAAAGAGTATAACTTTGTAAAAAAAACGTTTACTTTAGAAATCAACATCCCATAGCTTAGAAAAACTCTTAACATGCAACCAATACAACGGAGCGGTTGAGAAGCCAGCCGCTCGGAGCCTTAATGCACCTCTGCTTTGCTTCTTTCCTTCTTCCTTACTTTAATAAATGCAACAAATACAACGTTGGCTTTTCGAACCGAAGCATGTAAGTGTGTGATGAAATGAGAGAAACTGTAAAAAGCCTGCAAAAGAAAAGACTAGAAATGGTACACCCTATTAGCCGGTCACTGGTTTGCTCGACAAAAATATGAACCAGCCCCGTTGCTTTTACCCATTGGATGGGGTGGACGACTGCTAGGAGCTGCTTCAGTCGAGAAGCCAGCCGCTTGGAGCCTTCATGCCTCCCTTTGCTCTGCTTCTTTCGTTATGCCTACTTCAATAAATGCAACCATACAACGTTGGCTTTTTGAACCCGAAGCATGTAAGTTTTTTATGAAACAATAGACACTATAAAAAGCATGCCAAAGAAAAGAATAGAAATTGTACACCCTGTTACCCGGTCACTGATTTGCTCACGCATAAGACAAAACTATGCACCAGCAGTCTAAACCCATTTGAAACAAGTGAGTCACAATAAATCATCAACATCTTTCAATATTCAACCGGGTCTCAACTTAGTTTCCCTCAACCCTACTCTGTCTCTTGCTCTAAATTTTCTTGTATTGGCAGAATTATGCCCTTTTTTTTCCTATTCGTCTTCTAAAATAGGACGAATCACTTCTTCCGTGGGGCCCTTCTCTAAGAACTTTCCTGCCAGCTGTCGTACGATATCAGAGACACCACACCATCTCTTCTTCCAGTAGGAACCTGGTTGTCAGGCCCATTACTCTACAAAATAACACCAGCATACTGATATGAAACAGAAAAAAATAAGATTAATGAGGACATAACATGACTATATTTCCTTGTTCAATCAATGCAGTAATATACGTTTATGAAGATCCGTCAATTTGGAATGGAACCAGGTACACAATTTCTATTATAAAATATAGTAGATAGTAGATAGGAAAAACCATTTTGTATGATCTCTTATTCATTCACGAAAACAATTGGTATTGGAGCCAAGTTTTAAAATTTTAATGTAGACAATAGTTTGTAATTCATAGCATGAAAAAGTTTGATTTTTTTATGAATTTTGTACTATTTTTTGGATGATTTATAGAAATAGTATACTGCGATTGAATCAATAGAAAAGGAACATACCCATTTTTCATCTTGATTCAGCATAATGATTTTCAAAATTTGATGTGCAATGGCGCCCTAAGGACTGAGAACTGAAGTTTTATTCTCTGGTTCACTGCATCACTTTTAACTTCTGTGAGTTTTCCCCGGTGAAGAGGATGAAATGAATATATGGATTTATAATGTGGGTTGGTGGAGTTGACCTCTGGGTAATTAGTAAATAATGTAGTTAAAGTGATGCCATGTGAGATCTTATATAATATTGGATATAGCAACCAGCCCATCACAATTTCAGAGTGTTTTAATGACCGTTCAACAAGTCATAGAGACGAGTGGAATTTTTGATGGGCTTCTAGAATATTAAGAGGCTGTAAAAGGGTTGTACAGGTGAATTCAATGCATGGAGTCTTGAATGAAGACAAACAAATGTGTTAATGCCCATATATATAAGATAACTTTATATCTATATGAAATGGGTTATTGTACCCATTAAAAATGGTCAACATGCCATACTCATATTTATTTTTATTATTATTAGTCTCAAGCATATGAAATTATTTATGCATTTACATGATTTATTTATTATTATAAATCTTGATACACATGCCTATATTTTGGTTTATTTATTTGCAATTAATGATTTTATTCACTCAAGTTTAAATATATAGATAAATAAATAAATGAAAGGGGATGTTCTCTATGTTTTATTTATTTATTATTATTATTATTTATTTTGCTTCCGCTTACGCATTAGGAAATGATTATAAATGAATTTATGTTCTGAATATTTAATTATGCACATATAAATGTTCACTTATGATGTTATGCAAAATTATTCGAATGACTTAATTTTTTAATATTAAGATACAGTTGGATAGTCACCAAAGTGGCCCAACTGGAATGTATTTAGAAAATAAGCATATTATGATATCCTATCATAATTTCCTTTCTGTTAGTGATAAAATAATTTATCAAATTTAATTCTTTGATTACTAAGATATTATGGTTGACCCAAAGGTGCACCATTTTTCTATTAATCATTGAATTGTGAAAGAATAATTTGAAAATACTCTTCATTAGGTTGGAACACTAACCCAAAGGTAATAATGAACCGACTTAATGTGTACTTGGCTAATTATTCTTAAGTTGATAGGGAACACCATAATAGTTGAATAACATAACATTAGATTATTCCCAAAGGTAGATCAAAGTTATGTTGTTTATTGTGTATGTATTTTTCATGTGTTTTATTATGTCATATTCATAGCACTAATGTATTGAGCATTATTATTTAATTACAACATCGATTCATATTTCTTTGCATTCACATGCTTCTTCCATTCCTATGCTTCATGGCCTTAATTTTTCAGATTGGAAAGAGCAAGTTCAATTCAACCTTGGTGTTTTGGACCTTGATGTTGCTCTTAGAACTGAAAAACTTACTGTACTTACGAAAACTAGTAGCACTGAAGATAAAGCATTATTTAATGCATAAGGAAGGTCCAACAGGTTAAGTCTTATGTTTATGCGAATGACAATTACAAATAACATTAAGACTACATTGCCTCCAACTGATAATGCCAAATAATTTCTCAAAAAGATTGAAGAACGTTTTAAGTCAGCCGAAAAGTCCCTTGCAGGGACTCTTATGTCTAAGCCAACCATGATGAAGTATGATGGTTCTCATGGTATGCATGAGCACGTTCTAGAGATGACGAATTTGGCAGCACAACTTAAGTCATTGGGAATGTCAGTGGATGAGTTCTTTCTTGTCCAGTTTGTTTTGAATTCCTTGCCACCTTAGTATGGGCCATTTTAAATTAATTACAATACCATGAAAGATAAATGGAATGTAAATGAATTGGCCAATATGCTTGTGCAAGAGGAGTCAAGGCTCAAGGCACTGGAACAAAACTCAATCCACATGGTTTCTCATGAGGCTGAAGGCAAGGAAAGGAAATTCAAAAGCTTTAAAGGGAAGGCTCCTAAAACGAATGATGTTGCCCATAAAGACAACAATCACCGAAAGGAAAGGGGCTTGAAGTGCTACTTTTGTAAAAAATTTGGCCACCTTTAGAAAGATTGCCTAAAAAGAAAGGAATGGTTCCAAAAGAAAGGTATCGATTCAATTTATGTTTTTGAATCTAACCTTGCTGAAGTTTCTTCTAATACTTAGTGGGTATATTCATAAGCTACCACTCATATTTCTAATACTTTGCAGGGATTCCTTACGACCCTAACCATAAACCTAAAGGAGAAGTTTCTATTCATGGGAAATCGGGATAAAGTTCTCATTGAAGCCATTGGGACTTATAGTTTATTCCTAGATAGTGGACATCACTTAGATTTATTTGAAACTCATTATTAACCTTCAGTTTCTAGAAATTTAGTTTCATTTTCGAGACTTGATGTTGATGAATACACATTTAAATTTGGGAATAAGTGTTTTAGCCTATTTAAGAATGCTTCATGTGTTGGTTCTGGTATTTTATGTGATGGCTTATATAAATTTAGTCTTGATGATTATTTTTTTGCTTCACTACTTTCCTTGCATACTTATGTTGGTGTTAAACATAGTTTTATTGATGAAAATTCCTCAAACTTGTGGCATAGAAGATTGAGACACATTTCCCAAGAAAGAATAGAAAGATTAGTAAAAGATGGGATTCTTCATAATCTTGATTTTACTTATCTTAATGTGTGTGTGGATTGTATTAAAGGAAAACAAACCAAACACACAAAGAAGGGTGCTATAAGGAGTAAGGAGCCTCTTGAGATAGTCCATACAGATATTTGTGAGCCTTTTGATGTTCCATCTTTTGGTGGAGAAAAGTACTTTATCACCTTTATAGATCATTATTCACGTTATGGTTATGTCTATTTGTTAAATAATAAATCCCAAGCAGAGAATGTTGTTGAAGTATATATTACTGAGGTTGAAAGACAATTAGACAGAAAGGTGAAAATCATAAGGTCTGATAGAGGTGGTGAATACTTTGGAAGATAAGATGAAGCAGGACAACACCCAGGTCCATTTGCTAAACTTCTTGAAAGCAACGGCATATGTGCGCAATACACTATGCCTGGAACACCTCAGCAGAATGGTGTGGCTGAAAGGCGAAATCGTACTCTTATGGATATGGTTAGAAGTATGATAAGTAATTCCACTTTACCCTCATCTATGTGGATGCATGCACTTAAAACTGTTGTTTATTTGTTAAATAGGGTTCCTAGTAAGGCAGTTCCAAAAACTCCTTTTGAGTTGTGGACTGGAAGGAAACCTAGTTTAAGACACTTACATATTTGGGGTTGTCAAGCAGAAGTGAGAATTTATAATCGACATGAAAAGAAATTGGATTCAAGGACAATCGGTGGTTACTTTATTGGTTACCCTGAACAATCCAAAGGGTATATGTTTTACTGTCCTAATCATAGTACAAGAATTGTTGAAACTAGTAATGCAAGATTCTTGGAAAATTGTGAAATTAGTGGGAGTGTTACAACTCAAAATGTGGTAATTAAAGAAGTTAGGGTGAATGTCCCAATACCCATAACTTCTAAACAAATTGTTGTTCCTATGATTGATGTATGTCCTATCAATCAAGAATGACAAACTAATAAACCACAACTTGTTGGTCATTCAATAGTTAAACAACATGATAAAATGGAACAACAAGATAATATTTCAGCACTCCATAATGAGATTATCACCAATGAGCAAGTAGTAGATGAACCACAAATAGCCTTAAGAAGATTTGAAAGGATCAGAAAATAAAGTATTTTTAATGATTATATGGTTTATCTACAAGAATCTAATTATGATATTGGGACATCTAAAGAACCAGTTTCATTTTCACAAGCCATAGAAAGTATTAATTCTAAAAAATAGATTGAAGCCATGAATGATGAGTTAAACTCAATGGCTCAAAATGAAGTCTGGGAACTCGTTGAATTGCCCAAAGGATAGAAGAAAGTGGGTTGCAAATGGATCTTTAAGACCAAATGTGACTCAAAGGGTAATATAGAATGATATAAAGCCAGACTTGTGGCCAAATGATTTACTCAAAAAGAAGGCATTGATTATAAAGAAACTTTTTCTCCAGTATCAAAAAAGGACTCACTCATAATTATTTTAGCATTGGTTGCTCATTATGAGTTATAGCTCCATGAAATGAATGTGAAAACAACTTTCTTAAATGGAAGTTTAGATAAAGAAGTCTATATGGACCAACCTGAAGGATTCTCCATTGAAGGCAAACAACATTTAGCTTACAAACTTAAGAAATAAATTTATAGACTTAAGCAAGCTTCCCGACAATAGTACCTTAAGTTTAATGATATCATTACCTCTTTTGAATTTAAATAAAACATCGTTAATCAATATATTTATCTGAAGGTCAGTGGGAGTAAGTTCATATTTTTTATTTTGTATGTTGATGATATATTAATCACTACAACAAAACTAACTATTAGCCACGCTTTTAAGCATCGCAAATAATACTATAAATGTCGCTAATAATTATTAACGATGCATAAAATGTGTCACTAAATGCGTCGATAAAAATGTCGTCGCTATTTCATATTAGTGACGCACAGGAAATAGCGTTGCTAAAAGTATGTATTAGTGACGTATAATAAACGTCGCTATTATTATACTATTAGCTATGTTTTTTATTAATTGTCGCTAATAATATAGTATTAGCGACATTTACCAAATGTCGCTAATAAAAAATATTTTTTTTATTTTTTTGTTAAAATATAATTTTTAATTTTTTTTAAAATATAATTTTAAATAAAAATAAAAACTAGTATTAGCGAAGTTTATGTAAACATTGCTAATGTGTATAATTATTTAAACAAATAAAAAATAATTTATCACAATTAGCGACGTTTAGAAATACGTCGCTAAAAGTATTACAAAAATAAAAAAATAAAAAACTCTATTAGTGACACTCTCGTGGAGCGTTGCTAAAATAATTATATTAAAAAAAATTACCAAACCTAGTCACTACCCGGTTTGGAAGGTCGCAGGTCAGCAGTGACCTACGTCGCAGGGCGCTGTTGCACCCGCATCGTGGGGCATTGCACCCCGCACGGGTGCTGCTGCACCCGCGGGGGGAGCGCGGCAGGGCATGGTGCTCGGGGCCTTGTGCACCGGCATAGGGTGGGAGGCGTGCTCGGGGCTAGACAGTGGGCGCATTGCGGGGTGCGGCATGGGGTGGGGAGGGACGGTAGGCGCAGGGCAGGACAACAGCTGTAAGGACCCTCATCTTTAAACCGGTTTTGATTTTTATTTAATTATGGGTTATCGTACAATTTACGTGTTTTCTGATCTTATTCGGTGATTTTGTAAATAAATAGAGTTTGTGATGGTTTTAACCAAAATTAACTTCAATATTAGTGGTTTTAAGTGATTTTAAACCAAATGTGAATTTTTGGAATTTTTCAGATTTTTCACTATTTTCCCAAAAATTAGGGTTTTGGCGGGACCCCTGTGGGCCCAAACTTACCTTTGCCTACCCCAACCCTTACTATAAAAGGGCAAACCAGAGCCATTTCCATTTTTGGGAATAGGCTAAGGAAGGAGGTCTGACCTAATCCCCACTTAGGCCCGAATTAGAAGCCGATTAAGGTAAGCTTGCTCTAATTAAGCACTAATCCATGACTTTTCTCTTAAATTCTTCTAAATCTACCATTTTCCCCTTGATTCAATTCGTTTTTGACCATCAAAAGCTACTGATTTGCGTTTTACTACAAAACCTAACTTTCAAAATTCGATTTTTACTACCAACAAGCCCTAGATCTAAGATTTAATTAGGGATTTCTTAAGTAAATCGATTTCCATTGGTGTTTAATTCAAACTCATTGTATTTTCAAGGATTTCAAGAAGGGTGACTCTTCAATCCGAGCTTAATCAAGTGCTGAGGTAATGGGTCTTCAAAATCTCTGTTTATCCATGGTAAAACTCTTCATTTTTGGCTTATTTCGAAATGGTTTGCTTGATTTAGTGTGTTAATGGTAAGATTAAAAAATGGAATTATTTAATCCCGATTTCTTAGGGTTTTGCATTATTATGGTTTGGTTTGATATTCTGGAAGTCAAGGAGGACTTTTGATGATGATTAGGGTGCTAGATGTGGATTTGAAGTGTTATCTATGGTGTCTCGGTTTGATTTTGCGAAAGGAAGAAGATGACTGTTCTGCCGTGTTGGCGATCGATCGGCCTTGCAGGGCGATCGATCGGCTGAACTGAAATTTTCAAAATTTTGCGTGTAACCGATCGAACGGCCTGAAGGGCGATCGATCGGCTACACAGGAAATTTGCATGTTGTGTGTATGATGCCTATTTTGATGATTCCACTTTGGCTTGCCAATTTTATATGAATGTGGAGTGTTTTGAGCTATGTTAGGCTACTGGAAATGCATGCTATTGAGACTATGGAGTTGAGATATATGCTTAGTGATGGTGGAATGACTTATGTTTTGTGGCATGATGTTGGAATCGTTATTTTGAAATTATGAATAGTTGTTTCCCTTTGGTTAAGCATATTTCAGTATTTCAGTAGGACTACAATCATTGTTGGACAGATTTGTCATGATAAATTGTGATTAATGGTGTGTGAATGTTGGTGAATGCCATGACTCAATGATGAAATGAGTGATGTTATAGGTGTTTAGCCTTTGTGGTTGAGTTTTGAATTTAACTATGATTTCAACGATTCTTCTACTATGATTTCCATTTGGAATTCATGTTTAGGTAGAAATTCACATGTGTAGTGTGGTGGTGAGTTGATTTTCAAGCATGTTAATATGCATCATGTGAAAGGCTTCTACTAGTTACACACACACACATGTGGGGGTTAAATGATGATGTTGAAGCTTAATATCGTGATTATGAATGATGCATTAGGGGCTGGTGAGAGCACTTATCATGATTAGGGTTCATGTATGCTTTGCCCACGCATGTACCATGTTGCACGCATCATGAAAATGGATTTCCAATTGAGGCTTCATCGTGATTAATCGAATTTGATCGATTGGATGCAATGTGATGGAATTGCGTGCCGGGTTTATCGGTCGTGGATTAATCGCAAGTTGATTGGTCCGAAAGGACATATTTTGATTTGAAGTTCCTGTGTGGAACGATTTGGAGTTCCTGTGTGGAACGAGTGCACTCCCCGGGTTGAGTCTTGTTTAATGGAATGATGTGGGGACGAGTTGTGTACTTGTCTTGCGGATACGTGAGAGTATTTTTATGTGTGTCATCTGGACCACGAGAATCCGGTGTGGTATGCCGAGTGCACCCCGCTACCACGTGTTCTAGGGTTCTCTGTGTGAGAACTCGGGCTCTTCCCTCCGCAGGAGATGTCCCTGAGCGAACACCCCTGCTCTAGATTCTCTGTGTGAGAATGGGACATCCTTGGCCAGGATCGTCCAGGGCGAGCAGTATTAGGGATTGACAACCCCGATCTTTCTTGAATTCTTGTGTAGAATTTTGTACCATGACACGCCTTCGTGGCCTTGTCTATGCTCCCGTACGTGTGACGTCAATGTGTGATTACTCCTTGATGGAGGTTGATTGTGATAACATTATGCATGTGGGAATATGTATGTTAGAGATACATCCATGCATGTTGATATTGATGTTATGCATGTGGAATATGTATGTTAGAGATACATCCATGCATGTTGATGTTGATGTTATGCATGTGGGAATATGTATGTTAGAGATACATCCATGCATGTTGATATTGATGTTATGCATGTGGAATATGTATGTTAGAGATACATCCATGCATGCTGATTTTGATGTTATGCATATGGAATATGTATGTTAGAGATACGTCCATGCGGGATTGGTTATGATGTGAATGCATGTGGGAATATGTATGCTAGAGATACATCCATGCAGGTTGAATTATGCATTTTTATGCAGTGTTAAGTGATATGAATGTGTGATCAGAAAGTGATGCACCATGTAAATCTTTGATCTGAAACGATCTCATTTCTAAGCTATCGTATTTTCTACGTTGACAGTGATATTAAAACCATTGCTGAGTGTTAAAACTCACCCCTCTTTTGTGTTTTGATTTGGGGCTGCGTGGTGCGACACGCAGACGGACAGGATTGCCTTTTTGAGGAAAGGTCAGAGGTAGCTTGGGTGTGATGATGGAGATCGTTGCGTGACTTGTCATCGTTTCTTTCATGCTTTATGTTCGAACCTTTGTGTAGGGTTCTTGTTGTGGATTTATGTCACATGTTACAGTTATGTTTGCTTATGACTTATTTTGAGCCGGTGTGGGCTTTACTTAAAACTAAGCTTGTGGGTTTGAGATTGTTGTTTACTTTGTGTTAAGCAACACCTTTTCTTTCCCTTTTATTTACTCTTGCTCAAAGGATTGTGCGCACTCCGTGTTGCTGTTAATCGCCCGTGGTTAGGGATTAAGTCTTCCGCTAGAATCGTTTCTCAATTTCACTTCGTCGCCCCCGCGCGCTTGACCGGCCCTTGGACCGGGTTCGGCTCGGGTCGGGCATCGCCGGGGCGTGACAGAGTTTTTGGTATCGGAGCACATCTTTGTCCAAGAGTAAATAGGGTTTGTGTGATAAGTCTTGCTTGTTTGCTTGCTTGCTTGTTTGTGTGCTTTTTGCTTGTTTGGCTGTGTGCTTTCGGGTTGTTAGGTTGTACGATTAAAGTCTGGTCGTTGTGTAGATGGCTGGTCCTAATCATGCAGGCGCTAATAACCATCGTGGTGCTCGTGACCCAAGGGTGGACGATGTGTTGACCGCCATTGAAGGGTTGACACAGGTGTTCCAGGCTAAGCACGCGAGTGGTAGCAGTTCTGAGTCTCTTTCTCTCGAGGGATTCAAGAAGCTTAATCCCCCAGCTTCAAGGGCGGATTAGATTCCTCTCATTCTTTTGTGTCTCCTCTTTTTGCTCATGAGTTGGATGCTTGTTATAAGTTGTTGCATGTTCCTTTGCGTGTTTCTACACCTTCCTCCTCTCTTCGAGCGGAAAAGTATGTTGAGATGATTCCTATGGAGATCGGTGGACATGTGCTACAAATGGATCTTATTATATTGCCGATGATTGACTTTGATGTGATCCTAGGCATGGATATGATGTTCAAGTTCCATGTGCATGTAGACTGTCGCAGGAGGTGTGTGAAGTTCGAGTTGCCAGGAGCTAAGCCTTTTATCTTTCAAGGGTTGAAGCGTTCTAATGACAAATTCTTGGTCTCTTCCTTCAAAGCCAAGAAGTGGATCGATAGTGGATGCGAAGCATTCCTTGCTAGTGTTACGGGATTGAACATGGAGTTACCTTCTTTGGATTCCGTTCGTGTTGTGGCGGAATTTCCCGATGTCTTCCCTAGTGACTTGGCGAGTTTACCACCGGAGAGGGAGATAGAGTTTTGCATTGACCTTATTCCAGGCACTACTCCTATCTCTAAGGCTCCCTATCGTATGGCTCCAGCCTAACTTAAAGAGCTTAAGGCTCAGCTGCAGGATCTTATGGATAAGGGGTATATTAGGCCGAGTGTATCTCCTTGGGGTGCGCCGGTCTTATTTGTTCGGAAGAAGGATGGTTCTCTACGGTTGTGTATCGACTACCGAATGCTTAATCAGGTAACCATCAAGAACAAGTACCCTTTACCTAGAATTGATGATTTGTTTGATCAGTTGCAGGAGGCACAGGTTTTCTCTAAGATCGATTTGAGATCGGGTTATCACCAACTTCGGATCCGTCCTGATGATGTTGCTAAGACTGCTTTCCGTACCCGATATGGGCATTATGAGTTCTTAGTTATGCCTTTTGGTCTTACTAATGCACCTGCCTCATTTATGGACTTGATGAACCGAGTCTTTCGGCCTTATCTTGATCGGTTTGTGATTATATTCGTGGATGATATTCTGATCTATTCGGCCAATGAGGAAGAGCATGAAGCACATTTGAGGATTGTCTTGCGAACTTTGCGGGAGCATATGCTCTTTGCGAAGTTTGACAAGTGTGAATTTTGGCTCAAGAAAGTGCATTTCCTTGGTCATGTTATATCGAGAGACGGTGTGGCGGTTGATCCCTCGAAAGTTGAAGCCGTGTTGAATTGGGAGCAACCGAAGAGTGCATCGGAGGTCCGCAGCTTCCTAGGACTTGCCGGGTACTATCGCCGTTTCATCGAGGGTTTTTCTAGCCTTGCGAGCCCTATGACTAAGTTGACAAGGAAGAATGAGAAGTTCGAGTGGAACTCAGCTTGTGAAGAGAGTTTCCAAGAGTTGAAGAAGAGGCTAACTTCAGCTCCAGTTCTAACTTTGCCTTCCGGGAGTGGCGGATTCGTGGTCTATAGTGATGCTTCTCTTCGCGGCTTGGGTTGTGTACTCATGCAGCATGGGAGAGTGGTGGCTTATGCATCTCGACAGCTTAGAGTGCACGAGCGGAATTACCCCACTCATGACTTGGAGTTAGCGGCCGTAGTCTTTGCATTGAAGATTTGGCGGCACTATCTCTATGGTGAGAAGTTTGAGGTATTCACTGATCACAAGAGCTTGAAGTACTTATTCACGCAGCGAGATCTTAATTTGAGGCAAAGGAGGTGGCTTGAATTCTTGAAGGATTATGACTTCACGATATCGTATCATCCGGGCAAAGCGAACGTGGTGGCGGATGCTTTGAGTCGGAAATCAGCCACTACGGTTGCTTGCATGCGAGTTCGTGAGTGGCTCCTTTATGAGGATGCCATTGAGCTAAGGCCAGAGTTGACTTTGGAGGACACGCGGAGCTGGTTTGCTAATCTCTCTATTAGCTCTAGTGTGGTGGATGACGTGGTCGAAGCTCAGAAGGGTGATGAAGAGATTCTAGCTCTTAAGACTAAGCTAAGGGAGAAGGCAGTGTTGGGTTTTGAGGAAAGATCCGATGGAAGCTTGATGTATAAGGGTCGTTGGTGTGTGCCGAACACCGTTGAGCTGAGGGAGCGTATCCTATCGGAGGCACACCATTCTAAGTTCTCTATCCATCCTGGAGGAACGAAGATGTACCACGACGTGAAGAGGACATTTTGGTGGAATGGGATGAAGAAGGACATTGCGGTCTACGTGTCCAAATGCCTTGTATGTCAGCAAGTCAAGGCAGAGCATCGGCATCCAGGCGGTTTACTACAACCACTTCCGATTTCGGAGTGGAAGTGGGAGCACGTCACTATGGATTTCGTTTCCGGACTGCCACGGTCGCCGAGTGGTAATGATGCGGTTTGGGTGATTGTTGATCGACTTACTAAGTCCGCTCATTTCCTCGCGATTAGAATGACTACTCCTTTGGATGTCTTGGCTGCTCTATATTTGAGGGAGATCGTGCGGTTACATGGGATTCCGGTATCTATTGTCTCTGATCGTGACCCGCGGTTCACTTCGAGGTTTTGGCAGAGCTTTCAGGGTGCTTTGGGCACATCTCTACATCTTAGCTCCGCTTACCATCCTCAGACGGACGGACAGTCCGAAAGGACCATTCTGACGCTTGGGGTCATGCTTCGGGCTTGTATCCTTGAGTGGAAAGGAAGTTGGGAGCAACATTTGCCGCTGGTTGAGTTTTCTTATAATAATAGCTACCAAGCGAGCATCCGGATGGCACCTTTCGAGGCGCTTTATGGGCGTCCTTGCCGATCACCGTTGTGTTGGAGTGAGGTTGGAGATCACCTTCTCACTGGCCCAGACCTTATTCAGCGGTCGGTGGAGAAGATACGCCTTATCCGGGAGAGGTTGCAGGCAGCTCAGAGCCGTCAGAAGAGTTATGCCGATAGGCGACGGCGGGAGTTGGAGTTTGGTGTTGGTGATCATGTTTTCCTTAAGATCTCTCCGACTCGTGGTGTTGTTCGATTTGGACAACGGGGGAAGTTGTCACCTCGTTTTATTGGTCCATTCGAGATCTTGGAGCGGATTGGCGCCACAGCTTATCGGGTTGCACTTCCACCCCGACTGGCCGATATCCATAATGTATTCCACGTCTCACTTCTTCGGAAGTATGAGCCGGATCCCACTCATGTCTTGGATTTTGAGCCGTTGGAGCTCCAGGAGAATCTTTCCTACGAGGAGGTACCTATTCAGATTCTTGATCGTAAGGAGAAGGTACTTCGGCAAAAGGCAATCCCACTCGTGAAGGTGTTGTGGAGGAATCATGGAGTCGAGGAAGCCACGTGGGAAACGGAGGACGAGATCAGAAAGAAGTATCCTCATCTTTTTGTCGCTGACCTCTAGCGAATTTTGGGGGACCAAAATTCCTAAGAGGGGGAGGATGTAAGGACCCTCATCTTTAAACCGGTTTTAAGTGATTTTAAACCAAATGTGAATTTTTGGAATTTTTCAGATTTTTCACTATTTTCCCAAAAATTAGGGTTTTGGCGGGACCCCTGTGGGCCCCACCGTCGAAAAATTTTATTTTTATGTCAAATGAACCTAGACATATACTTAAGGTCACACAAAAATTTTCAGAATTTTATTAGGCTTAATTCGTGCTTAAATTTGCAAAATAAACACTTTTAGCCTACTTTTCATATTTACACCCCAAAACTTACCTTTGCCTACCCCAACCCCTACTATAAAAGGGCAAACCAGAGCCATTTCCATTTTTGGGAATAGGCTAAGGAAGGAGGTCTGGCCTAATCCCCACTTAGGCCCGAATTAGAAGCCGATTAAGGTAAGCTTGCTCTAATTAAGCACTAATCCATGACTTTTCTCTTAAATTCTTCTAAATCTACCATTTTCCCCTTGATTCAATTCGTTTTTGACCATCAAAAGCTACTGATTTGCGTTTTACTACAAAACCTAACTTTCAAAATTCGATTTTTACTACCAACAAGCCCTAGATCTAAGATTTAATTAGGGATTTCTTAAGTAAATCGATTTCCATTGGTGTTTAATTCAAACTCATTGTATTTTCAAGGATTTCAAGAAGGGTGACTCTTCAATCCGAGCTTAATCAAGTGCTGAGGTAATGGGTCTTCAAAATCTCTGTTTATCCATGGTAAAACTCTTCATTTTTGGCTTATTTCGAAATGGTTTGCTTGATTTAGTGTGTTAATGGTAAGATTAAAAAATGGAATTATTTAATCCCGATTTCTTAGGGTTTTGCATTATTATGGTTTGGTTTGATATTCTGGAAGTCAAGGAGGACTTTTGATGATGATTAGGGTGCTAGATGTGGATTTGAAGTGTTATCTATGGTGTCTCGGTTTGATTTTGCGAAAGGAAGAAGATGACTGTTCTGCCGTGTTGGCGATCGATCGGCCTTGCAGGGCGATCGATCGGCTGAACTGAAATTTTCAAAATTTTGCGTGTAACCGATCGAACGGCCTGAAGGGCGATCGATCGGCTACACAGGAAATTTGCATGTTGTGTGTATGATGCCTATTTTGATGATTCCACTTTGGCTTGCCAATTTTATATGAATGTGGAGTGTTTTGAGCTATGTTAGGCTACTGGAAATGCATGCTATTGAGACTATGGAGTTGAGATATATGCTTAGTGATGGTGGAATGACTTATGTTTTGTGGCATGATGTTGGAATCGTTATTTTGAAATTATGAATAGTTGTTTCCCTTTGGTTAAGCATATTTCAGTAGGACTACAATCATTGTTGGACAGATTTGTCATGATAAATTGTGATTAATGGTGTGTGAATGTTGGTGAATGCCATGACTCAATGATGAAATGAGTGATGTTATAGGTGTTTAGCCTTTGTGGTTGAGTTTTGAATTTAACTATGATTTCAACGATTCTTCTACTATGATTTCCGCTGGAATTCATGTTTAGGTAGAAATTCACATGTGTAGTGTGGTGGTGAGTTGATTTTCAAGCATGTTAATATGCATCATGTGAAAGGCTTCTACTAGTTACACACACACACATGTGGGGGTTAAATGATGATGTTGAAGCTTAATATCGTGATTATGAATGATGCATTAGGGGCTGGTGAGAGCACTTATCATGATTAGGGTTCATGTATGCTTTGCCCACGCATGTACCATGTTGCACGCATCATGAAAATGGATTTCCAATTGAGGCTTCATCGTGATTAATCGAATTTGATCGATTGGATGCAATGTGATGGAATTGCGTGCCGGGTTTATCGGTCGTGGATTAATCGCAAGTTGATTGGTCCGAAAGGACATATTTTGATTTGAAGTTCCTGTGTGGAACGATTTGGAGTTCCCGTGTGGAACGAGTGCACTCCCGGGTTGAGTCTTGTTTAATGGAATGATGTGGGGACGAGTTGTGTACTTGTCTTGCGGATACGTGAGAGTATTTTTATGTGTGTCATCCGGACCCCGAGAATCCGGTGTGGTATGCCGAGTGCACCCCGCTACCACGTGTTCTAGGGTTCTCTCAGGTGAGAACTCGGGCTCTTCCCTCCGCAGAGATGTCCACTGCGCGAACACCCCTGCTCTAGATTCTCTGTGTGAGAATGGGACATCCTTGGCCAGGATCGTCCAGGGCGAGCAGTATTAGGGATTGACAACCCCGATCTTTCTTGAATTCTTGTGTAGAATTTTGTACCATGACACGCCTTCGTGGCCTTGTCTATGCTCCCGTACGTGTGACGTCAATGTGTGATTACTCCTTGATGGAGGTTGATTGTGATAACATTATGCATGTGGGAATATGTATGTTAGAGATACATCCATGCATGTTGATATTGATGTTATGCATGTGGAATATGTATGTTAGAGATACATCCATGCATGTTGATGTTGATGTTATGCATGTGGGAATATGTATGTTAGAGATACATCCATGCATGTTGATATTGATGTTATGCATGTGGAATATGTATGTTAGAGATACATCCATGCATGCTGATTTTGATGTTATGCATATGGAATATGTATGTTAGAGATACGTCCATGCGGGATTGGTTATGATGTGAATGCATGTGGGAATATGTATGCTAGAGATACATCCATGCAGGTTGAATTATGCATTTTTATGCGGTGTTAAGTGATATGAATGTGTGATCGAGAAAGTGATGCACCATGTAAATCTTTGATCTGAAACGATCTCATTTCTAAGCTATCGTATTTTCTACGTTGACAGTGATATTAAAACCATTGCTGAGTGTTAAAACTCACCCCTCTTTTGTGTTTTGATTTGGGGCTGCGTGGTGCGACACGCAGACGGACAGGATTGCCTTTTTGAGGAAAGGTCAGAGGTAGCTTGGGTGTGATGATGGAGATCGTTGCGTGACTTGTCATCGTTTCTTTCATGCTTTATGTTCGAACCTTTGTGTAGGGTTCTTGTTGTGGATTTATGTCACATGTTACAGTTATGTTTGCTTATGACTTATTTTGAGCCGGTGTGGGCTTTACTTAAAACTAAGCTTGTGGGTTTGAGATTGTTGTTTACTTTGTGTTAAGCAACACCTTTTCTTTCCCTTTTATTTACTCTTGCTCAAAGGATTGTGCGCACTCCGTGTTGCTGTTAATCGCCCGTGGTTAGGGATTAAGTCTTCCGCTAGAATCGTTTCTCAATTTCACTTCGTCGCCCCGCGCGCGCCGGCCGGCCCTTGGACCGGGTTCGGCTCGGGTCGGGCATCGCCGGGGCGTGACAGAGTTTTTGGTATCGGAGCACATCTTTGTCCAAGAGTAAATAGGGTTTGTGTGATAAGTCTTGCTTGTTTGCTTGCTTGCTTGTTTGTGTGCTTTTTGCTTGTTTGGCTGTGTGCTTTCGGGTTGTTAGGTTGTACGATTAAAGTCTGGTCGTTGTGTAGATGGCTGGTCCTAATCATGCAGGCGCTAATAACCATCGTGGTGCTCGTGACCCAAGGGTGGACGATGTGTTGACCGCCATTGAAGGGTTGACACAGTGTTCCAGGCTAAGCACGCGAGTGGTAGCAGTTCTGAGTCTCTTTCTCTCGAGGGATTCAAGAAGCTTAATCCCCCAGCTTCAAGGGCGGATTAGATTCCTCTCATTCTTTTGTGTCTCCTCTTTTTGCTCATGAGTTGGATGCTTGTTATAAGTTGTTGCATGTTCCTTTGCGTGTTTCTACACCTTCCTCCTCTCTTCGAGCGGAAAAGTATGTTGAGATGATTCCTATGGAGATCGGTGGACATGTGCTACAAATGGATCTTATTATATTGCCGATGATTGACTTTGATGTGATCCTAGGCATGGATATGATGTTCAAGTTCCATGTGCATGTAGGCATCGCAGAGGTGTGTGAAGTTCGAGTTGCCGGGAGCTAAGCCTTTATCTTTCAAGGGTTGAAGCGTTCTAATGACAAATTCTTGGTCTCTTCCTTCAAAGCCAAGAAGTGGATCGATAGTGGATGCGAAGCATTCCTTGCTAGTGTTACGGGATTGAACATGGAGTTACCTTCTTTGGATTCCGTTCGTGTTGTGGCGGAATTTCCCGATGTCTTCCCTAGTGACTTGGCGAGTTTACCACCGGAGAGGGAGATAGAGTTTTGCATTGACCTTATTCCAGGCACTACTCCTATCTCTAAGGCTCCCTATCGTATGGCTCCAGCCTAACTTAAAGAGCTTAAGGCTCAGCTGCAGGATCTTATGGATAAGGGGTATATTAGGCCGAGTGTATCTCCTTGGGGTGCGCCGGTCTTATTTGTTCGGAAGAAGGATGGTTCTCTACGGTTGTGTATCGACTACCGAATGCTTAATCAGGTAACCATCAAGAACAAGTACCCTTTACCTAGAATTGATGATTTGTTTGATCAGTTGCAGCAGGCACAGGTTTTCTCTAAGATCGATTTGAGATCGGGTTATCACCAACTTCGGATCCGTCCTGATGATGTTGCTAAGACTGCTTTCCGTACCCGATATGGGCATTATGAGTTCTTAGTTATGCCTTTTGGTCTTACTAATGCACCTGCCTCATTTATGGACTTGATGAACCGAGTCTTTCGGCCTTATCTTGATCGGTTTGTGATTATATTCGTGGATGATATTCTGATCTATTCGGCCAATGAGGAAGAGCATGAAGCACATTTGAGGATTGTCTTGCGAACTTTGCGGGAGCATATGCTCTTTGCGAAGTTTGACAAGTGTGAATTTTGGCTCAAGAAAGTGCATTTCCTTGGTCATGTTATATCGAGAGACGGTGTGGCGGTTGATCCCTCGAAAGTTGAAGCCGTGTTGAATTGGGAGCAACCGAAGAGTGCATCGGAGGTCCGCAGCTTCCTAGGACTTGCCGGGTACTATCGCCGTTTCATCGAGGGTTTTTCTAGCCTTGCGAGCCCTATGACTAAGTTGACAAGGAAGAATGAGAAGTTCGAGTGGAACTCAGCTTGTGAAGAGAGTTTCCAAGAGTTGAAGAAGAGGCTAACTTCAGCTCCAGTTCTAACTTTGCCTTCCGGGAGTGGCGGATTCGTGGTCTATAGTGATGCTTCTCTTCGCGGCTTGGGTTGTGTACTCATGCAGCATGGGAGAGTGGTGGCTTATGCATCTCGACAGCTTAGAGTGCACGAGCGGAATTACCCCACTCATGACTTGGAGTTAGCGGCCGTAGTCTTTGCATTGAAGATTTGGCGGCACTATCTCTATGGTGAGAAGTTTGAGGTATTCACTGATCACAAGAGCTTGAAGTACTTATTCACGCAGCGAGATCTTAATTTGAGGCAAAGGAGGTGGCTTGAATTCTTGAAGGATTATGACTTCACGATATCGTATCATCCGGGCAAAGCGAACGTGGTGGCGGATGCTTTGAGTCGGAAATCAGCCACTACGGTTGCTTGCATGCGAGTTCGTGAGTGGCTCCTTTATGAGGATGCCATTGAGCTAAGGCCAGAGTTGACTTTGGAGGACACGCGGAGCTGGTTTGCTAATCTCTCTATTAGCTCTAGTGTGGTGGATGACGTGGTCGAAGCTCAGAAGGGTGATGAAGAGATTCTAGCTCTTAAGACTAAGCTAAGGGAGAAGGCGGAGTTGGGTTTTGAGGAAAGATCCGATGGAAGCTTGATGTATAAGGGTCGTTGGTGTGTGCCGAACACCGTTGAGCTGAGGGAGCGTATCCTATCGGAGGCACACCATTCTAAGTTCTCTATCCATCCTGGAGGAACGAAGATGTACCACGACGTGAAGAGGACATTTTGGTGGAATGGGATGAAGAAGGACATTGCGGTCTACGTGTCCAAATGCCTTGTATGTCAGCAAGTCAAGGCAGAGCATCGGCATCCAGGCGGTTTACTACAACCACTTCCGATTTCGGAGTGGAAGTGGGAGCACGTCACTATGGATTTCGTTTCCGGACTGCCACGGTCGCCGAGTGGTAATGATGCGGTTTGGGTGATTGTTGATCGACTTACTAAGTCCGCTCATTTCCTCGCGATTAGAATGACTACTCCTTTGGATGTCTTGGCTGCTCTATATTTGAGGGAGATCGTGCGGTTACATGGGATTCCAGTATCTATTGTCTCTGATCGTGACCCGCGGTTCACTTCGAGGTTTTGGCAGAGCTTTCAGGGTGCTTTGGGCACATCTCTACATCTTAGCTCCGCTTACCATCCTCAGACGGACGGACAGTCCGAAAGGACCATTCAGACGCTTGAGGACATGCTTCGGGCTTGTATCCTTGAGTGGAAAGGAAGTTGGGAGCAACATTTGCCGCTGGTTGAGTTTTCTTATAATAATAGCTACCAAGCGAGCATCCGGATGGCACCTTTCGAGGCGCTTTATGGGCGTCCTTGCCGATCACCGTTGTGTTGGAGTGAGGTTGGAGATCACCTTCTCACTGGCCCAGACCTTATTCAGCAGTCAGTGGAGAAGATACGCCTTATCCGGGAGAGGTTGCAGGCAGCTCAGAGCCGTCAGAAGAGTTATGCCGATAGGCGACGGCGGGAGTTGGAGTTTGGTGTTGGTGATCATGTTTTCCTTAAGATCTCTCCGACTCGTGGTGTTGTTCGATTTGGACAACGGGGGAAGTTGTCACCTCGTTTTATTGGTCCATTCGAGATCTTGGAGCGGATTGGCGCCACAGCTTATCGGGTTGCACTTCCACCCCGACTGGCCGATATCCATAATGTATTCCACGTCTCACTTCTTCGGAAGTATGAGCCGGATCCCACTCATGTCTTGGATTTTGAGCCGTTGGAGCTCCAGGAGAATCTTTCCTACGAGGAGGTACCTATTCAGATTCTTGATCGTAAGGAGAAGGTACTTCGGCAAAAGGCAATCCCACTCGTGAAGGTGTTGTGGAGGAATCATGGAGTCGAGGAAGCCACGTGGGAAACGGAGGACGAGATCAGAAAGAAGTATCCTCATCTTTTTGTCGCTGACCTCTAGCGAATTTTGGGGGACCAAAATTCCTAAGAGGGGGAGGATGTAAGGACCCTCATCTTTAAACCGGTTTTAAGTGATTTTAAACCAAATGTGAATTTTTGGAATTTTTCAGATTTTTCACTATTTTCCCAAAAATTAGGGTTTTGGCGGGACCCCTGTGGGCCCCACGGTCGAAAATTTTATTTTTATGTCAAATGAACCTAGACATATACTTAAGGTCACACAAAAATTTTCAGAATTTTATTAGGCTTAATTCGTGCTTAAATTTGCAAAATAAACACTTTTAGCCTACTTTTCATATTTACACCCCAAAACTTACCTTTGCCTACCCCAACCCTTACTATAAAAGGGCAAACCAGAGCCATTTCCATTTTTGGGAATAGGCTAAGGAAGGAGGTCTGGCCTAATCCCCACTTAGGCCCGAATTAGAAGCCGATTAAGGTAAGCTTGCTCTAATTAAGCACTAATCCATGACTTTTCTCTTAAATTCTTCTAAATCTACCATTTTCCCCTTGATTCAATTCATTTTTGACCATCAAAAGCTACTGATTTGCGTTTTACTACAAAACCTAACTTTCAAAATTCGATTTTTACTACCAACAAGCCCTAGATCTAAGATTTAATTAGGGATTTCTTAAGTAAATCGATTTCCATTGGTGTTTAATTCAAACTCATTGTATTTTCAAGGATTTCAAGAAGGGTGACTCTTCAATCCGAGCTTAATCAAGTGCTGAGGTAATGGGTCTTCAAAATCTCTGTTTATCCATGGTAAAACTCTTCATTTTTGGCTTATTTCGAAATGGTTTGCTTGATTTAGTGTGTTAATGGTAAGATTAAAAAATGGAATTATTTAATCCCGATTTCTTAGGGTTTTGCATTATTATGGTTTGGTTTGATATTCTGGAAGTCAAGGAGGACTTTTGATGATGATTAGGGTGCTAGATGTGGATTTGAAGTGTTATCTATGGTGTCTCGGTTTGATTTTGCGAAAGGAAGAAGATGACTGCTGCCGTGTTGGCGATCGATCGGCCTTGCAGGGCGATCGATCGGCTGAACTGAAATTTTCAAAATTTTGCGTGTAACCGATCGAACGGCCTGAAGGGCGATCGATCGGCTACACAGGAAATTTGCATGTTGTGTGTATGATGCCTATTTTGATGATTCCACTTTGGCTTGCCAATTTTATATGAATGTGGAGTGTTTTGAGCTATGTTAGGCTACTGGAAATGCATGCTATTGAGACTATGGAGTTGAGATATATGCTTAGTGATGGTGGAATGACTTATGTTTTGTGGCATGATGTTGGAATCGTTGTTTTGAAATTATGAATAGTTGTTTCCCTTTGGTTAAGCATATTTCAGTAGGACTACAATCATTGTTGGACAGATTTGTCATGATAAATTGTGATTAATGGTGTGTGAATGTTGGTGAATGCCATGACTCAATGATGAAATGAGTGATGTTATAGGTGTTTAGCCTTTGTGGTTGAGTTTTGAATTTAACTATGATTTCAACGATTCTTCTACTATGATTTCCGCTGGAATTCATGTTTAGGTAGAAATTCACATGTGTAGTGTGGTGGTGAGTTGATTTTCAAGCATGTTAATATGCATCATGTGAAAGGCTTCTACTAGTTACACACACACACATGTGGGGGTTAAATGATGATGTTGAAGCTTAATATCGTGATTATGAATGATGCATTAGGGGCTGGTGAGAGCACTTATCATGATTAGGGTTCATGTATGCTTTGCCCACGCATGTACCATGTTGCACGCATCATGAAAATGGATTTCCAATTGAGGCTTCATCGTGATTAATCGAATTTGATCGATTGGATGCAATGTGATGGAATTGCGTGCCGGGTTTATCGGTCGTGGATTAATCGCAAGTTGATTGGTCCGAAAGGACATATTTTGATTTGAAGTTCCTGTGTGGAACGATTTGGAGTTCCTGTGTGGAACGAGTGCACTCCCCGGGTTGAGTCTTGTTTAATGGAATGATGTGGGGACGAGTTGTGTACTTGTCTTGCGGATACGTGAGAGTATTTTTATGTGTGTCATCTGGACCCTGAGAATCCAGTGTGGTATGCCGAGTGCACCCCGCTACCACGTGTTCTAGGGTTCTCTGTGTGAGAACTCGGGCTCTTCCCTCCGCGGGAGATGTCCCTGGGCGAACACCCCTGTTCTAGATTCTCTGTGTGAGAATGGGACATCCTTGGCCAGGATCGTCCAGGGCGAGCAGTATTAGGGATTGACAACCCCGATCTTTCTTGAATTCTTGTGTAGAATTTTGTACCATGACACGCCTTCGTGGCCTTGTCTATGCTCCCGTCTGTGTGACGTCAATGTGTGATTACTCCTTGATGGAGGTTGATTGTGATAACATTATGCATGTGGGAATATGTATGTTAGAGATACATCCATGCATGTTGATATTGATGTTATGCATGTGGAATATGTATGTTAGAGATACATCCATGCATGTTGATGTTGATGTTATGCATGTGGGAATATGTATGTTAGAGATACATCCATGCATGTTGATATTGATGTTATGCATGTGGAATATGTATGTTAGAGATACATCCATGCATGCTGATTTTGATGTTATGCATATGGAATATGTATGTTAGAGATACGTCCATGCGGGATTGGTTATGATGTGAATGCATGTGGGAATATGTATGCTAGAGATACATCCATGCAGGTTGAATTATGCATTTTTATGCAGTGTTAAGTGATATGAATGTGTGATCAGAAAGTGATGCACCATGTAAATCTTTGATCTGAAACGATCTCATTTCTAAGCTATCGTATTTTCTACGTTGACAGTGATATTAAAACCATTGCTGAGTGTTAAAACTCACCCCTCTTTTGTGTTTTGATTTGGGGCTGCGTGGTGCGACACGCAGACGGACAGGATTGCCTTTTTGAGGAAAGGTCAGAGGTAGCTTGGGTGTGATGATGGAGATCGTTGCGTGACTTGTCATCGTTTCTTTCATGCTTTATGTTCGAACCTTTGTGTAGGGTTCTTGTTGTGGATTTATGTCACATGTTACAGTTATGTTTGCTTATGACTTATTTTGAGCCGGTGTGGGCTTTACTTAAAACTAAGCTTGTGGGTTTGAGATTGTTGTTTACTTTGTGTTAAGCAACACCTTTTCTTTCCCTTTTATTTACTCTTGCTCAAAGGATTGTGCGCACTCCGTGTTGCTGTTAATCGCCCGTGGTTAGGGATTAAGTCTTCCGCTAGAATCGTTTCTCAATTTCACTTCGTCGCCCCCGCGCGCTTGACCGGCCCTTGGACCGGGTTCGGCTCGGGTCGGGCATCGCCGGGGCGTGACAACAGCCATGGTGCGATGTGCGGAGTGACGCAGGGCTTAACGGCGGGTGCAGTGTGTGCAGCGCAGGCTGAGGCAGGGAGGGGCACTGGGCGGGGTGCGGGGAAGGGAAGGGAGGAGGGCAGGGGGAGGGGAAGGGAAGGGAAGGGAGGATGGTGGAGCCGGGATGTGGCGGTGGGGGGCTGGAGGCAGTTGAGATGGGACGGTGGAGGAAGAGAGAAGCAGCGGAAGAGAGGTGGACGAACGGTGGAGGCAGAGACAAAGAAGGGCCGTGGGATGGAAGAACGCTGGGGAAGCGAATAAATACCGTGCAGGCGATTTCGCCCGCGCGGTAATTTGTTTAGCGAAACGTCGCTACAAAATTACCTATTGCGACGTTGTGTTCGCAACATCGCTAAAACATACCCATATTGCGACGTTTCTAACAAACGTCGCTACTACGTTTACATCTTGCGACGTTTTACACCAAACGTCGCAATTGGTATATATTTGCAATGCATGTTATGTGTCGCAAAAGATTTGGTCTTTCTCTTCCCACCTCTTCTCTCTCCCTTCCCCTCTCTCTCTCGCTTACCCTCTTCTCTCTCTCCTGCCTCTCTCTCCCTCTCCCCCCTCTCTCTCTCCCGCCTCTCTCTGCCACTCCCTCTCCCCCCTCTCTCTCTCCTCCACTCTTTCTCCTCTCTGTCCCTTCGCTTCTTCTCTCTCTCTCTCTCTCCTCTCTCCTCTCCTCTCTCTCTCTCTCCTCCTTTCTCTCCCTCTCTCCTCTCTCTCTCCTCTCTCTCCCCATTCTCTCTCCCCTCTCTCCTCTTTCCTCACTCCCTCTCCCTCTCCCTCCTCTCTCTCTCTCCTCCCTCCTCTCCTCTCTCTCTCTCTCCCCTCCCTCCTCTCTCCACCCTCTCTCTCCTCCTTCCTCTCTCTCCACCCTCTCTCTCCTCCCTCTCTCTCCACCCTCTCTCTCTCTCTCCCCTCACCTCTCTCTCTCTTCCCTCCCCTCTCTCTCACTTCCCTCCCCTCCCTCTCTCTCTTCCCTCTCCTCTCTCTCACCTCACTCTCTCACTTCCCCTTCTCTCTCGCCTCTCTCTCTCTTCGATCCCTCTCTCTCCTCACTCTCACTATATATCTCCGTGCACTCTTTTCACTCTCTTTTAATATAAATTATATTTTCAAAATTACTAATAAAATTTAACAAATAAAATATATTATATATAAATTGTGAAAGTTTAATCTATTCTTAACACTAGTTTTTATTAAAAATTAATATTTATTTATTGTACATACAAATAGTAAATATTGAATAAAATATATTATATTTAGGAAGTTTATTATAATTTTTTAATATTTATTTATTAAATAAAATTAATTAATAAAGCTTATTAGAAATAGTATTTGCAACGCTTATTTAAAAGCGTCGCTAATAACTTAAAATTTATTTATTTTATTTTAAATTAATAACTATTAGGGACGCTTTTATAAGCGTCACTAATAGCAACACTATTAGCGACGCTTTTGTATAAACATCGCTATTGCAAACGCTATTAGCAATGCTTAAGATATATATTTTTTAGCGACGGTTGTATAAAACGTCGCAAATAGAGGAACTATTAGCAACACTTATAATAAAGCGTTGCTAATATGATTAGTAGTAGCGACACTTTAAACTAAGCATCGCTAATATATGACTATTAGCGACGCATACGAAAGTGCGTCGCTAATAGTTTATGTTTTTTAGCGATGTTTTTTATACCTCACAAATAGTTGTTTTTAGCGATGCTTAACTAAGCGTCACTAATACAACATTTTGTTGTAGTGAATTGCAAGCAATGACCTTGGATTATTGTATAAAACCTAAGACTTTCTCTCTCAAAATTTTGAAATGAAAGATATGGGTGAGGCAAAATACGTGATTGGAATAAAAATATTTCAGGATCGTTCACGTAGATTATTGGGTTTATCTCAAAAGGCCTATATAAAAAAGATTTTAAAGAGATTTGGAATGGATAAGTGCTCATCAAGTCCAATTCCCATTCAGAAATGGGATAAACTAAAACTTATGCAATGTCCAAAGAATGAATGAGAAAGGAAAAGAACGGAGGGAATTCCTTATTTGTCTATAGTTGGAAGTTTAATGTATGCACAAACCTGTATAAGGCCAGATATCAATTTTGCCACTGGTATGATAGGAATATATCAAAAGGATCTAGGATTTGATCATTTGAAAGCTGCAAAGAAAGTCATGAGATACTTACAAGGAACAAAAGATCATATGCTTATATATAGAAGGTCTGAAAATCTTGAGGTCATTGGCTACTCAGATTCTGATTTTGCTGGATGTGTTGATGATAGAAAGTCCACATTTGGCTATTTATTCATGCTTGCTGGAAGAGCCATATCATGGAAAAGTGGAAAGGAATCTATCATAGCTTCATCCACTATGGAGGCTGAATTTGTGGCTTGCTATGAAGCCACACTTCATGCTTTATGGTTGCGGAATTTTATTTCAGGGCTTAGAATTATTGACACCATTCATAGACCGCTGAAAATTTATTATGATAACTCCGCAGCAGTTATCTTCTCAAAGAATGACAAGTACCCTAAAGGAGCAAAGCACATGGAATTAAAGTTTCTTATTGTTAAAGAAGAAGTGCAGAAATAAAGAGTGCTTATAAAGCAAATTAGTACTAACCTTTTGATTGCATATCCATTAACAAAAAGATTACCTCCAAAGACCTTTATTGAACATGCCAATAGAATGGGTCTTGAAAATAATCTATGATTGTAAACATTTATCAATGTGATGGATCATGCTTTATTTATGATGATGATGCTCTATTACATTCTAATATTAATAAAGTGTTTCTGATCTCCTGTCTTAGTTATTATGTGCATCGATGTGAATGAATATATATTCGTGACATGATTAATCTCTATTTGCAGAGACATTATGTGGACTCTTATGATTTCCTCTTTTGAACACTATATTGAGCAAATTTTTTAATATTGTGGTACATGGAAGGGACCACGTCGTTTAAAGACATATAACCGCCATGACTCATATTATTGATTTATTTAATGATAGTATTATGTAACCAATTTGAATAGATAATTGTGTACACTTTATGTTGTCTTGTTATACTATCATGTTTAATTATCATTCAGACCAAGTGCAAGAATGTAAACAATTTTATTAGTCCCGTATGTTGTCCCACATGATAATTAATAGATAATAATAAGCTTACTTATCTTGTTTATGATTGGTTCTTAATGTGAACGTTGTAACTGCTTGATGGAAGCAGTTACATGAAGATAAAATAGAGGAGATGGTCCTCTCTCTGCCCAACGAAGAAAACTACGTTGGTGACCGATCCATCTTAAGGAAAATTGTCAGAAAGAAAGGGGAAGGAAGAGAAACCTATCCTACAAAGATCCATCAATTCAGAATTGAACTAGGTACGCAATTTCTATTATAAAATACAATAGATAGTAGATAGGAAAAACCATTTTGTATGATCTCTTATTCATTCACGAAAATGCATGCTAAAAGTCAAAGTATTTCATGGGCATTGAACTAGAATTTTATTACGCTAATACTCGTGTAAGATACATGATAGATAAAAGAACGCGTGTATATGTACCCCGGGATTCCCCTCAGTACCCCATTAGAGAAGAAAATCAAGAATATTTTTTCTTTCTCCTGTACCCCATCATCCCCCGTCAAATATTCCATCTTATTACCCCATGTGTATGACCTTTCATCTCGCTCCCTATTAGGGGTGGTAATCGGGCCTTGAGCCCATTTGACTAGCCCAGCCCGAGCCCGTTTGAGTATTAATAGACGGGCTGCTAACGGGCTGTCATAAAGTGAACAGGGCTCGGGCTCGAGCTCTGCCACGGGAGCCCGATAAGTCCAGTTGGTTTTTGAATCTTGGCAATCGTAGACGCATAAACCCCTCTGGTTCAGTCACCAGTGGCCAAAGCCCCTCTCAGTCTCAAACTCTCAGCACGCTCATCGGCCATTGGCACGTTGGGGCTGCAGGCAGCGGCTCAGACACTAAGAGGAAGGGCTTGGAGGAGTGAGAGGAAATGCTGAGGAGGTAATGTAGTCAGGCCATTTGGTCTTTCTCATTCTCTCCTTCCTCGCATTACCTTGCGATCCAGGCGGTGTCGAGGGAGGTGTGTGGGTCGAGGGTGGCGGTGAAGGAGAGGTCCCATGGCCGAATCCCTTCGGTGGTCTTCGCCCGGGAGGATGACTGAGGAGATGGGTATGGACCCGTTTCGAGGAAGCAGCTGCTGAGCACCGAGAGGAAGCAAATTCACTTGCTGATGAAGGCCATTGATCAGGACTACTTCTATTCTACCGCCTTCCAGCTCCAAATCCGGGCTGGGTCTTGATCAACCTTCCTTCTTGAGTCTGGCTGGGTTCTACCCATCAAGGTTCGACTTTTCATGTTTTCATTTTTTCCTTAAGTGGTTGGTCCCAGTTCACAAAATGCTTTTCTTTTTAGATGTAACTATTTGTCTCAACTGTTTTGGTGAATTGGGTCTCAGTTCACTCACTGATGTAGAAGTTTAGTCTGTGCTTTATGGTTATTGTTTTTGATAAATATGAATTGGGTCTTGTACTTATTACTTTCATAATTTCTTTCGGAATGTTTATTCCTGGGATATTCGCTCTTTTGATAATGCCTTTAAGTTCTTATTCATTTCTTTGTTTTCCTTGGAAAAAAATTGTGCATGTTACTTTTAAATTCTTTTCGTCCTGCCTATTCTCCTTATTTTTATAATATTTTGTGAGCTTTCTCGAGACTAGGTGGTATCAACTTCTGCCTTGCGTGTTTTCTTCTTGATTTTTTTGGTTTGTCGAGGTTTGATAAATGTGATCTTTGTTGCTTGATATTGATTTGGAGAACATGTGAATTCGGTCTTGGAAGTTCTTATTGCCTGTTATATTTTTTTATTATGATTGTGAGTGAAATCTTTCAAAAAGATCTGCTTGTTTAATTGTTTCTTTTAAACTTTACTTTTTGTTGCAAGTGCATAAGGATCCAGATTCAGGGGAAATATTGAACTTGGACTTCACGTGGGTGGATCAAGATTCTGAGCTGCCCCTTCAAATACCCCTTGTCTTCAAGGAGAAGATCTCTGTCCTGGTTTGGAGAAAGGTACCATCTCCTTTCCTTGTTGCTTAGAAGTTAGGAAATTAGAGGGATATAGCATCAAGAAAATGCTAAGCCTCGTAATTGATTTTCTTTGAATGGCATAGTTTTGTTGATAAATAATTGACCATAGCAAAAACCATATGGAAATCTCTGTATGGGGGAATCTGTTTTTCACATGGTTTCTCTGAGGCTACCTTTCGATTTAGACAAACATGATTAAAGAAAATGTGATACTAATATCTCGAGAATATGATAATTTATTTGTTCATAATTCTAGTATAACAGATGGCTTCAATGACCTAATTGTTCCAAAACAAAATTGGTATCAAAATTACCAGTCTAATTTGTACGTCATGGTACAACATCATGTTTTTAGAAGACAACATCAAAAGTAATAATGATGCTAGAAGCTTTCTGCGTTATCACCTTGAATTGGGTTGTTTTAGTTTCTTTGAGAGCTACAAGAATGGAGGAAAGTCATGTGAAAGCTGAAAGTTCTATAAGGAAGAGATCAAGATAATTATAATTAAAGGCATTAGACGTGCTCAAGAATTTTAATTTAGTGGTGGAGTTTGGAGGGTGGAGGTTTCCCACTTGAACTGTTGCAAATAGGTGATATAATATGGTACAATGTGGGTCTCACATAGTTAAAATGACACCCTCATTTGCTTAGCAACTGTTACTTGCAATGTGACATGTAAAACATAAAAATAAACTCCTTTCTTCCTTTTGTATATAATTTTTTGTGTTGATTTTTGCATCATGTTGTGATTTGTGTTGCTGCTTTTGTCATTTTTTACCTTTATCAGTTTTCTTGATTTAATTGTCAGTTACCTTTTCTAGCATTATATTTACTTTTTCTCCATTTTTTCTCTTATCAATTATTCGGTTTTTTCTCTTATCAATTTTTTCTATGGCATATCTATAAGATCCCTTATCTTGAACCAGTTTATTTTAATGATTATTTATCGGTTATCTTATAGTTTAAGCGTTTTCTGATTAAATTCAGTGATTTTAAAAAATAATTGGGTTTTTGAAGGTTTTAACAAAACTAACTTCACAAATATTAGTTTTAAGTGATTTTGGGTCAAACTTGAATTTTTGGGATTTTTCTGATTTTTCACTAAATTTTAGAAAATTAGGGTTTAGTGGGACCCCCTATGGTCCCCACCGATGAAATTGGGATTTTTTGGACCAAATGCCTCAAACATCAATGGAAGACACTAGAAAAAATTTTAGAATATTTCTAGACCCAATTTTGGGTTAAATTGCCAAATTTCCTAATTTTAGTTAAAAACTCTATTTTTACCTCACATTTAATTTAGGTATAGCCCAACCCCTCCTATAAAAGGAAAGGGTTGTGTCATTTCCCATTTGGGAATAAGCTTAGTAAGGAGATTTGGAGCCTAATCCCCTATTAGGCCCGGAAAGGAAACGATTAGAGGTGAGTTCAGCTTAATCTTGGCTTAATCTCTACGGTTTTTTTAAACTCTTCTTAATCTTGACTATCCTCATCATTTTAATCTGTTTTAAAAGCATAAAACTACTATTTTACCTCTCTTCTCAAAGCCTTAATCTTCAAAATCTCATTTTTAGGCTTCTAAAACCCTAAATCTAATGTTTATTTTTTATTTTTCAAAGCTAAATCGAGATTAGTTGTATGTTAACTTAAAATTGTATTTTTGGAAGGTGTTGGAGGAGATTGAAGGTTCATTCCAACCCAAATCAACAAGGAAAAGTAATAGGTTCTTCAATCTCAGCTTTGGGTAGTAAAAATCTCATTTTTTATGATTTTATTTGAATGTGATTTGCTTGATTAGGACTCTAATGGTGGGTTCAATAAATGCTAATCTTTTACTTCGATTTCTTATGGTTTTGTCTTAGGATGGTTTAGATAAGTATTTTGGAAGGTTTGATGAGTTTTTGGTAGTGTTTGATATCACGGATGAAGATGTGAAAGTGTTTTCATAGTGTTTTAGTTTTGATTTTCGAAATGAAGAAAAATGTAAAAACTATTTTGTTGGCGATCGAACAGCCTGCAAGGGCGATCAATCGGCAACATTATATTTTTGGTAGATTTTCAGTTTAGCCGATCTAACGTCCTGGCAGGGCAATTGAACGATTAAGGGTTGGGAGCATGGAATGCCAATGGGCGTCAAGGGGTCAAGATTTAATTATTGTGATAAAATTATGAAGGTTAGGGGAGTGACAAGATTGAAGGATAGTTTGATAGGTGGTAAAGATGTTGCAAGGTGCAAAAAGTGTCATGATAATGTGTGAAATGAACTAAAAGACCTCAAGGAGGAAAAGAAGAAAAAATGCTTGATTCGAGATACAAAAAAGAAAAGATGTGTGTGGAAATTGGTCGCTTTGGATATGAATCAAAGGTTCAAATTGACATATCAGATGAGGATGAGCTTGAAGTAGCTAGGGTTGTATCGACTGACATAGGTAGTTCTAGTAGTGGAGCACGTGCAAAGAGGAAAAAAGTTGGTGTGTCAAACCAACAGACCATTACAAATATACTCACCTGGTTTGAGAAAAAGACTTGGTAGGATGATTTCCAAGTTTTAAAATTTTAACCATATTCCTGCTCATGTTGCAAATGATCTTCATTTTCTAAACATGATCTATGAAGCACAAGCAATTGAAAAAAGAGTATGTACTCCCACTGCCAAGGGTATATTGGGTAGATATTTAAACAAAGAGGTCAAAGACATGGACAAGAGGATAAAAGATATGGAACCCATTTGGAATGAACATGGATGCTCAATTTTGTGTGATGGATGGACGGGGCCGACCAAAATGTCCATCATCAACTTCATGGTTTATAACAACCGAAGAATTTATTTTTTAGACTTAGTTGATGCTTCAGGAAAGGAGAAGAATGCTTACTACATCATGAACTTAATTGAAGAACAAATTAAGAGGATAGGAAGAAATAGTGTAGTTCAAATTGTCACAAACAATGCTAGCAATTATAAGAAAGCTGGCAAGATGTTGATGCAGAGGTATGCATTATATTGGACACCTTTTGCAGCTCATTGTATAAACCTCATGTTTGAAGAAGTTGCAAAGCATGGCTTTGTGGAAAATGTAATTAAAAAAGGAAAAATGGTGACAAGATTTATATCTAACCATAATAAACTTATTCACCATATACGACAGGCTTTTGGTCGTGATTTAGTTCATTTAGGGGCAACACAGTTCGTGACAAACTTCATTGCACTAGAGAGCTTGCAAAGGGAGAAGAGTGCACGACAATCATTCTTCTCAAGTCAACAGTGGCTAGATTCTGGCATTCAAAGTCATCCATGTACTACAAATGTGGAGAAAATTGTGCTTAATAACAAGTTTTGGGAAGAAGTGAGGGATTCAATTGTGATCATGGATCCAATGCATAAGGTTCTATGAGTCATGGACAGCGGAAATTTCTAGCCATAGGATAAGTTTATGAGGCTATTGACAGGATGAAGATGGCCATTGAAGTCTCATCTCCTAGGTCTCATATATGGGTTAGTAAAATTATTGACAAGAGGTGGTTAAGATCAATAGATGAACCCATCTACAAGGCTAGTAAGCATCTCTTTATGTTGAACTTTTTTTTACTATTATGCAATTTTTTATGGAGCATACTACCTCAATCCCAAGTACCATTATAGTAAAAAGTTTGGGCATATATCATATTTAATCAAGGCAATGCATGACGTATTTGATAAGTTGTTCCAAATGGCTGATGATGCATGCAATATATGTAGTGAGGTAATTACTTATAATATTAACAGGGCATTAGTCATAATATATTTCAAATTACAATTCATTAATTTTAAAATGAAGCATTAGTCGTTAGGGATTTCATACAAAAATTTTAAAATAGAGTCTTAGTTGTTCACGATTTTATGTGCACATTTCAAAATGTAGTGTTAGTCAATTAAATTATGATTTAAAAACTGTAACATCTAAAATGAACAAAGATGGCCCATTTGTACGTGTTACATGCATTTTCAATTACGACCTCTCCCACTTTGTAATTGAAAATGCATGCCTAATCGAAGAAAGACGTATAATAGAAGCAAGGCGTGATCATAAATGACGCTTGAGTTTCATGGATCCATCTCCTTCCAATGTCATCTCCTTCTTGCTTCATCTCCAATGGCGATGCAACCTCCTTCTCCACCAGCACTGTAACTTTTGCTTGACATCTTCTCACCACAAGGTACTTCTCTTTTTACTATTTTCTCTCGCCCTTTTGTGCTTGATATTTGCTCGTTATTAAGTTGTAGCTTTCATGGTTGCTGGTGCTAGTAGAGCTGCAAGAGACTAGATCTTGATGAGGCTTGTCGGTCAAAATATTTCCCTTGGGCAGCCTAGTGGTCTTGGAGAATGGCAAGGCAACCAGGTCCATTGGGTCAATTGAAACACTTGGGATCTCTCTCTTGTCAGCTTCTGAATGCACAAAAAAGTGCAAGCACCCCTTTGGAGGATCATCCACAATGATGACAACAAAATCTCCTTCAATGTTTTTGAATTTGTTGCTAGATTCTTTGAATTTGTTGCCAGATTCTTTGAATTTGTTGACATAATGGGACTGGCTATGCATTAGATTTGTGCCTGAGCTGTTGAATTATTTGAAGATCTCTTATGGAGGAGCATTATCTATGGCCTTTCTCAACGCCTAACTTGCTCAAATCGGTTGTGACCTTTTGGCAAATGAGATGGGTCTCAGAAATGGTGTAAATCATTCCACTGAAACCAATGATGAGGCAAATGGTGAATTCAAGAGGCAAATCTTTTACTGGTGGGGCTGTGGGATTATGAGACGCAACAGAGATCATGGTTTCTATGAGAACATATAAAAAACAAACCACCAATGTAATCCTTTTCACATAAATTTAATTTGCTAGTTTTTTGTTGTGGTTAGTCATAATGCAGCAAGGCTAGACTGCTAGAATTATAGTTGTAAAAAGGATTACTTGTCCTGTGACTCTATTTGTCCAATGCCTCATCAACAAAATAGTATTTGATCAATTGAATAGTCTGATGAGTTTTGTTCTCCTTGAAATTATCTGCTTTTTGGAGTTTCCATGACAGTGAGTCAATCACAGAGATGATAATGTGTTTAGATGAAAGTAAAATTCTACTGTGTATTTGCTCATGCATTTTGAAAATCTAGGATTGTAGTATGTATTTTAAAATATGGGCTTTGAAATGCATGATTTTGATATGTGTTCTGAAATCGAGGTTCTAAAATACAATAGTCTAAATTGCATAACGACTAACTCCTTGTAAGTGGACACAATTTATCCTTTATTTTCTTACATAAGGTTATTGACGTACAACAACTTGTATAAAGATTGTCAAGTTTAGGGGTGCACGTGGCACATTTGCCCTCATTCACATGAAGCCTAAGAATAGATTGTCCTACAATAAGTTAAGAAATTGGTCTTTTGTCATTATATATGAAGTTGATGATGGATTACATAGAAGACAAAATCATGCCAACAAGAGGATAAACCCTTAGACCACTTTGAGTTAGTGGCTGAAGCATATTTAGATGAGAAAGAGAATCCTTATGCTAAGTGGATAGCAGCAAACTTTATAGACCAGAATGATGAACAACCTGAACCCTTGATTGCTGGTATGGCAAAAGAAGTCATAAATGATGTTGAAAGATTTAGAGAAGAAATTGTAACATCTTCCATAATCAAGGGATCTCACATTCATGTAGATAAACCACTATCTGATGATGATAGTGCTACTGATGATGGAGACAACAATAGTGGAAGAGATTATGATGGAAATGAGACTGGCAGACACACTCTCCAAGGGAATGAGGCTGATGCAAATGAAGGATTTAACATGACTCCTTTGGCCTTCACTAAGGATGATATTTCTCCTGTCACAATTAAAAATCAATAGCAATGTAACCCAGTTGGTAAAAAGCCCATGTTGCTAAGTTGGTGGCTAGCTGGGGATCAAATCCCTCCTTACTCAAAAATATATTTTGAATACTTTCTCCCATCCATTCAAAATTTGAACATGATGGGTCTAGGCATGGTTCACCGTCTCGGTTCTCGGTCTCTTCTTGGTGAGCCAAAGAGATGAGATCTTGGAGAGATCTCGGAGAAAGGTCAGAGTAGTCATGTAAACCAATAGCAGGCATCTAGGTAATCATAAAAAAATGGCAACACATTTCTCAATGTGGGTATATACTATCATTGACAAACCAATAGCAGGCATCTAGGTTATAAACTTATGAAAATATAACAAGTAAGAAAGATATATTACAATTGATCAAAATTGTTACTAAACCTCCCTCTCCCTAGATATGATTGGAGATGATCACTGGTTTTAGTAACGTTTCTTCTGTTGCACTGATCCATTTTTGTTAGTAAGGTAACTCATTGAGTTTTAAATTAAATATGATTATTTTGAATTTAAAAATGCTTATTTCATTTTCCCCTATAAAATATTCTATTGAAGATTGCTTTTGCATTGCCAGAAATCTTGAAGCATTATGTCTAGCTCTTAGCTGCATATGTTAAATGCAGCAACATCTGATTATGTGTTTAGTCCTTCATACATTGGCTCACACACTTGCATTCGTATGTCTCTTTAACAAGATAATACAAATGCCCACTAATGCGGTTGCTATGACCATATATAATCCCTAATCCCTATGTTGTCAGATTTCGCTAATGATTTGTTTTCTATACATATTTATTTACTTTTTATCATTTGCGCTCTATCAAAAGGAAATGTTTATTGGTGCATTGAATTAAACTATTTGCAATGAACAATGCAACGACTGTTATATTCCTTGTGATATAATTCTAGTCATACTAGCAAAAGCTTATGCTTTGCCTATAGAAGGTTGTTTCTTCATTTTGGAGAAGTATTATAAGTACCACAGTGCTTGTTGTTTAATGTTGTTTATAATCATCATGTATATTTGGGTATTTCTCCAATACTACCGGACTTGTAAAATATCGGAAGCATTATGCCCCCATTCTCCCGTCTTTAAAATTAGATGGAATTCATTGTTTTCGGCTACCCAAATGTATAAGACTCATTACATCTTCCCTTTGTGGACAATAGTTGTGCTTGTGTCAAAAAAATCAATCAACAACATTGAATTTACCGGCCTATAGCTAAAGACCGGGTCCTTATTCAAAAACCATTGATTCCATTTTTGGCTATCATGCATCTCATAATTGTAAAACCATCTCAGCACTACCACTATAGCATAGTGTAAGATATGTAAGTTTCAATACTTTTTTATTAGTAGAAAGTTGTTTTGATTTTGTTTGTGTCATAGATTGGTTTAAGCATGAATGTTCTTGGGTTTATTTTAATTTTCAGTGGGAAAATATTAGTGCCTAGCTTAATCCACTATCTACCACTAACTATGTTAGATTATCAATTAATTTCTTAATTAAGGAAGTGGGCCCCACAGTAGGATCCATGTCCATCTCGGGTGACATGCCAACTTCTTAGGCTCTCGACCCTCTCTCAACTTTTTAAATGGACTTGGGCTATAAAATTTATTTTTTATACATATAGTTTCACTTGTTTCTTTATTAGGACTCAATTCTAGCCCAATAACCCACCCTAACTATCAAAAGAAATTGTTGCTTCATTCCCCCTTTGTGGAGGGTTGATATTGGGTGACTTGGAGAGCTCTACCCCTATTCTTAAAAAGGAAACTCTAATCTAAGGTAAAACTCTAATCTCTACCATCGTTGTTTTAATTTTTACACTACAATCCCATGTTATTTTTCTCACAATGGGGTTCTAGGTTTTTTAATATTAAATTCATTCATTTACAGTGATTAAGAACCCTAGGTTTGGATTCATTATTATTACTTTAGCGATTTTCATTTTTGACATTAGAGCGTCTTAGATATACCATCCATTTGTGGTGTTGAGTCTTTTTTTGGTGGAAAGGTTATATTTTTACTTAGAGCTAAGGAAACTCTAATTTGTTAAGTATGGATTCTTTCAACTTTGGAGGAGAATCAAGGGTGTATAATTTTTCTTAAGGTAATGAGTTTTTGTTTAATGTGGTTTTACTTACATTAACACCATGTTTGTTGATGAGATCATGTTCCTAAAGAATGAATATGAGTTGAGTAGGTTTTAGTCTATGTTTTAGACTCACGACTTTGTTTCAAATACTTTTGCATTGAGTTTTTCTGTCATTTTTTTCCAAAATTTAATAATCATGTCTAGATCATATTCTTAATTATTTTTTATTTTTTTAGAATAAAATATATTTATTATATGTTTTAGAATACATACTTTACAGTCAAACAATTTTCTATTTTTGCATTTAGAAGCGTGTTTTAGGATGAAAACGTACTATTTTTAGCTCTTTTTTCTAATGGATTTATATGTGTTATGATCATGCTGTAAAATTTTAAGTCCTTTGGAGCATGCTAAGTCAATGACAGTCACAAATTTGAATGTCAACAGTTTTGGTAGAACTACACAGTCTCATTAATTAAATAATAAAAAATATTTTTCATACTTATTTTTATATGATATTTATTTATATTGTAAATAAGGCTAAGATGTAGGTTTATGTTAATTTGTGTTTATTTGCTATTTTTCATAAAATACATGATTTATATGTTGTGATTATGCTAAAACATCTACTTAAGCTAGTATGAGGATATTTTATGAATACATGCTTAATTTGAAGTGAAATTTTGATGATTTCTTCATAATTAAGTCATGTTACTAGTGGAATATGACCATGCTAAAGTTTGAATGCCTCCACACATGCTAAATTAATTATGTTTAATCCATGTCCCACATGTTTAACTTAGATATGAATATGATCATGTATGTTTATGTTTACTTGTGTTTACATGATCTCATTTGCCACATTCGGACCATTTCTCATGCAAAATATAATTGATTAGAGTATAATTACTTATGTTTGCATGCATGTAGCATTCCTCACATATGAATCATGTTGTATACATCACGAAAATGATTGTTAAGCTGTGATTTATCGTGTTTAAATGTGATTAGCCGATTAGGCACCTGTTTTCTAGATTAGTTGCATCAGTGATTTATCGAATTGCTTTTACGTCCATTAGACAAGGTTTTACATCCCTTAAGGACATGTTTCTTCATCAGGTGAGAAGAGAAAAATGCTATAATGAGATAAAACTATTGAGACGCTTCTAGATTGAGAATCCATCCTCGTTTGTCTGTGTGCATTGGCAAACTAGGGGCACTTCCAGTTTACAAAATTTGCCAAACTACTTAGGTCTTCCTTTTTTAGAATTTTTGGGGTGAACAAGTCTACTTAGGCTTCTGCCAGGGTGAGCAGGTTATTTTCTCTATTGTGAGACATTCATTATTCTATTTACACATATTTTGTATGGACTATAATGCTCATTAACATAAGTTGTATAAGCATAATGATGTTTATGTTTACACAAGTTGTATATGGATTGTGATGCTTGTCATACATGAGTGTAAGTTCAATATTTGTCTACTCAACCTAATGGATCACCACATTACCCCTACTTTGATTATCTAACGAAGATAAAAACTATGAAATATGGCCACTTTGCTCAAAATTTTCTTATAGAGCAGAAACAAATAAAACTATTCTCTATGTGCACTTATGATGTATCAATCTATAAAACCTTCAAGCATTCATATCACACATTAACATATAACAATTTATTATAAAAAACCAAAACTCAGGTAAAAAACCACGACAATTCCAACAAAGAACAAAATCAAATACACTACTAGTAAGAAAGTCAATTACCTGACAAGGAAACCACCAACATTGTTTTTGGCTTTAATACATAATCATTTTATTTAGATCTCAACAAATTCTTGTCGTTGCTTGCGTTCAAGTCTTCTTCCTCAAGCACTAAAAAATTTTCTTCCTCCTTACTTTGTCTTTGTCTCTTTCTAGCCTACAACAAGCTCCTCACTTGTATTGACTTTGGCCTTTCGGAATCGTCAATCTCCTACTGAATATTTTTTGCAATTCCTTTCAAACTTCTATGTTAAATCTCTTATCTTCAGTTATGGAATAGCTTCATTAATTCACTATTGATCTTCACTTCAAGCTCTATGTTGACATAAAAAAAAGTCAAAATTCAAAGGCAAAGATTTCAGAGCTTAACTAGCTCTGAATGAGACCAAATTTTTAAAATGGGCAAAGTCTTCAAAGTGGACAAAGTCCAAAGAAGAGAAAAACAAAAAAAGAGGAAAGAAGCAAAATCTAATCCTACACGCGTAGGAATGGGCTAAGGCTTCTAACAAAAGAAAATTATTTATGTGAGGACCTCATGAAGCTCCCTTACACTCAAACTTAGCTACAAAAGTTGAATTGGCTAAGAGAGGCTTTGTAAGCCTCACGTAGCCACATCAAAATGATTACAAGATAAAAAAAATCAAAAATCAAAATTGCAAAAGGCTATGTGAGACCCCATAAATCTTATCTCAAAATAGCTATAAAATCAGAATAAGTAAAAGGCTAAGTAAGACTCATGGGACCCATGATAAGTCTTGCTTTTTAAAAAAAATGTTTAGCAATAAAATACTAAAATGGCTAAAAACACAAAAAGTTAAATTTTAAAGTACTCAAAGTTCAAAGAAAAATTTAAAGAGATTATGTGGAAAACCCTCATGGGCCTCACATAAAGAGTGAGGAGACTAAATAAATGCCCCAAGGCTTGTAATCCCATACTCTATACCAAAAAAAAGAATGAAATGAAAATATTTAAAAATTTTAAATAGAAAAAAATGTGCAAAGAGAGTGATAGAGTGGGGAGACCAAGTCAAAGGTATAATTATGAGACTTCTCTTATTACTTTTAAAACTTCCTTCAACACATTCCCTACTTCTCACTAACTCACTCCCCATTTACCGATCTGATTCCCACCAGCATCCCATTAATTCACTCTCCTCATCCCACGAACTACTCATCCAACTACCTCCCACTACTTTACTTAACTGTACAACCCCAATGTTATAAATACCGCTTTATTTTCTTAGAGATGAACATTTAGCCTAGGAAGAAAAAAATACCATCTGCTTTCAATGCAAAGATAAAAAAAATTCCTACATGATGATGGAAAGTCTATATGACAAAAAGAATGTGCAAAAAGAAAACCAGATGACAAAAAGACATGTTATTGAACATGATTTACTTGCAATGAAGAATGAAGTTTCACAAAATGGTTATCCCACTTTCGGTGATAATTCAAATCCCAAAGAGTTGAGGTTCATGAAAAAAAAAGGACAAAAAAGTATGATATGGGGATACTCTTTCCAGAAAAAGGAAAGGGATGACTTCACCCACCATGAAATTCTTCCATGCCCTACGCGTGACAAGGGCAAGATGATACCTTTTTTCCGAGAAAATAAAGATTGTCGAGGGAACAACTTTGGAAAATCACACTTTCGGGGAAGGAGGTCATCGAAGTTCACTCTCTTTCTTACCATTGACATATCAAAGTTTTGTTGGAGGAGAGAAAATTTGAAGAATGAAAGCATTAACAAGTCTTCACAACATGAGGATAATGAACACCTAACTCTTCAGAAGGGTATGATTCATGATAGTTCTAAAATACTATCTTCTTCTAGTGTCTCTGATTCTTCAATGGAATTTGCCCCAAGAAAGAAATAATTTTAGAAAATCAAGTCCAAAAACTATTGGTAGTTTGGAAAATTTGTCTTTAGGTGATGAACTTGAGAATTTGAGCTCAAGTTCTCCTAAAATCTTAAAAGCATACCAACGATGGATACCTAAGTAGAAGAAGTCTCAAGTTGCAATTGTAAACATGGTTGGCTTAAAGAGTGAAGACCAAACCATGAAAATAACTCAATATTACACAAGGAGCAAATAAAAAATTCTTTGAAAGATGGGGGCGTAGGTACTTCTTCAGGGTCTCCTATATTCATTTTTCAAACAAGTGAATACCCTTCAATCACTCCTCGTGGAGAAGAGGATGATGATGAAGAGGAGGTCTAAGTGGAGGATAGTTTTAGATCTTCCAATACTATCCCCATAACTTTGTCTTCCTTTGAATCTAGAAAAGTTGGAGTGTATATAGGAAAAGGAGAAAAATATGACATAGAGATAGGACAAGTCTCTACTCATTTTATCAAATTCATGGTAGATAAAAATAAGTAGATAGAAGAACTGAAAGTCATGACTAGAGCATTAACCATAATAACTCAAAGTCAACAACAAGTCACTTCTAATCATCAAGGTGACTCCCATGAAGTAATTTTTTAAGGAAATGAAAGAATAGATCAAAAAAACCTTGAAGCACTTGTATCAAGGAAAGAGATGAAAGAAGCTCTTCAGCACATCCAAGAAGCGTCCAAGTTGAAAAAAGATGGAGTAAATTTTCCTTACCCAGCTTGGATGGATAAGGTACATTTCCCACCTGAATTCAAGCAACCAAAATTACAAACTTATAATGGCCAAGCTTCTAAAAGACAACATCTTTGCCACTTCAAGGCTTTAACTCGAAACCTTATTGGCAATGATTATATATTGATTAGAATATTTGTTAGCACTTTGTAAGGAATTGCATTTTACTGTTGTATGACTTTGTGAGAAGAATAAGTACAAACATGGGTAGACTTGGAAGCTAAATACTTAAGTCTTTTCTTTGATGAAGAAAAAACTACTTTCATGGCCCAACTTTATTCGACAAAGCAGGGGCCAAAGGAGACAATTCGCGACTTCATAAAAAGATGAAAGGCTTTTGCACTAAAGTGTCCAGATAGAATAACTCAGAAAAATCTTACTAAAATATGTCGTTTGAATCTTCAAGTAAATATTAAATCAAAGATGGGATCTATAAAGACAAAAACTTTTAACAATCTCATGAAAAGTGCTATTGAAGCAGACCGATTAATGTTTAAACAAGAAGTTGGAAAATGTGGTGAAAATAAAGAGTATATATGCTAAACCCACTAAGAAGAAAGAAACACTTTTTATTTAAACTTGTAAAGCAACATCTCAAGAGAAAAAAGGCAATATGGATGAAGTGAAGAAGAGAACATTAAATGAAAGAATGAATAGATAATATTCTTTTGATGTGAATGAAACTGAAAATCTCTTTCATGAGTTGATGAAGAAAGGGAAGATCAAGCTTCCAAACTGCAAGAGACTGAATGAAGAAAAACAAATGAATGATCCCTCATTTTATGTGTTCCATTGGATCATGGGCCACAACATCCAACAATGCAATGTTTTCAAAGATCAAGTGCATTCTCTTATTGATGAGGGAGTTATTAAGTTAATTTGAGAAGAGAAGAAAGTTTCTTCAAATTTGGTGTCAATCCAATTTGGATCTTTTGACCTAATTTCTTTGAATGTTCCTTACAAAGAAGAGGATGTAGAGTTTAAATATACAGAAGTTTCTCTAGAAAACTATGAGTCACTTATCCCTCTTCCAATATTAGATGGCACCTCCATATGGGTGCACCCAGATCTTTTGAAGGATGAAAATTAGGAGATCATTTAGAAAAAGTCTCGCACACCCAATGCATATGATATCACTAGAATGGGAGCATTCTTTCCCCCACACAAGTTATGTAGTGCAACTAAGTCAAAAAATAAAGACAAGAAGAAAAGGAAGAGTGAAATCTTGCCGGTAGAATTACATGAGCAAGTACCAAGAGTTACCATGTACTTTGGCAGAGTTCATGCCACCAGAACCTTGGGAAAAGGATGAGAGGTTCAATGACATAATGGTCCCAATTCTTGAAGGGAAAGAAGCAAGTGAAGAATTTTAAGAATGCAATGACGTCATTATAATATCAGACTCATAAAGTGAAGATGACCATTCAGAAGTTGAAGATAATCTTGTCATTGTGTTGGATTATGAGTCAAATAACTCAATTGAAATCCAACAAAATGTTTTAAGTTAACAGTTGGACATTGAAATAAATAACAATGAATCATGGTCAACCTTTAAATATGAAGAGTACTTCCTTCCAAATGGATGGTACTGAATTGTAGTTGGGTGTTACGACGTTTCCAAAGAGTCCTCCATAAGTGTTCCAAAAATCTACTATCTCTATCAAATGTTATAGTTTTAGGAATCCCATGAAGTTTAACAACTTCTTTGAAGAAAATCATAGCAATATAGGAAGCATCAACAACCTTTTTACAAGCTATGAAGTGAGCCATTTTTTAATATCTATCAACAACAACAAAAATAGAATCATACCCTTTCTGAGTTTTAGGAAGGCCGAAGACAAAGTCCATGGATATATCTTCCCAAGGTACTTGTGGCTGAGGTAAAGGCATATAAAGTCTTATATTTTGATGATGTTCTTTGGCTTATTGACAGATTAAACATGCTGCACTATTTTGCCCACATCTCTCTTATAATTTGGCCAAAAAAATCTTTCAACCACCAGGTGCATAGTTTTATGCTATCCAAAATGGCCAGCTAAGACTCCATTGTGAAGTTCTAAAATAATCTTCATTCTCAAAGAACATTGTGGCACACAAAGTAAATTCCTTTTATATAAGTAACCTTGAATTATACTATAATCATCATACTTAGATAGTCCATACTTACATTCTTTCAAAATTTCATGGAAATCGACATCTTGTTCATATAGTTCTTGAATGTACTCAAAACTAAAAACCTAAGCTTGTAGAGTAGTGCCCCAGCTACTGTATTGAGATGACTAGATTTATGCTTTATTAGGAAGGTATATTCTTGAATTTATGTAATCCACTTGGCATGCAACCTGTCTAGCATAGTTCGTGTCTATAAATATTTGAGGGATTGATGATCTATATGTAATATAAATTCCCTATATATCAAATAGTGTATCGAGTGTTTTAAAGCCTCTACTAAAGCAAACAATTCAAGTTTTGTCTTGCCTCATTTAATTTTTCACTGTAAAAGGCTATAGGTTTCCCTTCCTGATTCAACATAGCACCTATACCCACACATGAGGCATCACATTCAACTTCAAACACCTTGTCAAAATCAAGAAAAGACAATATAGGAGCTTCAATCAACTTTTGCTTAAGCAATTCAAAACTTTCGGTAGTAGCTTTATTCCACTGAAATCTATTTTTCGTTAAACATTCAGTTATAGGTGCTGCTATTGTACTAAAATTCCTAACAAATCTTCTATAAAAAGTTGTTAAACCATAAAAACTCCTGACTTATTGTTTTGGGTGTTGGCCAATTCTTAATAGCTTGAATCTTACTATCAACTTTAATTCCTTCTGAACTGATGATATATCCCAAAAATACAAGTTGATCCTTAAGAAAGCTACATTTCTTTAAGTTCAAAAACAAAGAATGAAATTTAAGAAGAAGAAAATTTTCTTTGAGATGTTGAATATAGTCTACTTCACTTTGACTGTAGACTAAAATGTCATCAAAGTACACTATCGCAGATTTTTGAAGCATTGGTTTTAGCACATCAATTATAACTCTCATAAATGTACTAGGAGGATTCGAGAGTCCAAATGACATTACAAGTCATTCATATAAGCCTTCTTTTGTTTTAAATGTTGTTTTCCATTCATCTCTATGCTTCATTCTGAATTGATGGTATCCACTCCTTAAATTAATTTTTGAAAACACTCTTGAACCTCCCAGCATGTCAAGCATATCATCTAACCTAGGTATAGGAAACCTATACTTAATAGTTATTTTATTAATTGCCCTACTGTCAACACACATTCTCCATGATCCATCTTTTTTGGGTACAAGAAGAGCTAGAATTGCACAAGGGATTAGGCTCTCTAGAATCAATCCTTTGTGCAATAAATCTTCCACTTGGCTCTCCAGTTCTTTATATTCAAGGGGATTCATTATGTAATGTGGTAATTGAGGTGTACTTTCTCTTAGTATAAAAGTCATTTGATGTTGTATATTTCTCATGGGTGGAAGCTTGAGTAGTAAGTTTTCATTTGTAATCGATTTGAACTGTTCCAACAACTATTTCAATTTCTCAGTCCATATTGTTTGACAATCTTTAGCTGGCATCTTATATTCAGTTTTTGTTTTCACATCAGAAACTTCTCCTTTCACTATTAAGGCATAAAATTCAGTGACTGATTTAATCCCTGACTGTATATCTTGAATCAACATAACTTTGGAACTAGTTTTCAGTTCTTTCTTAGCTTGAGGTTCTCCCATATTAGGTACCAACCCCAATTTTACTCTATGATGTACAAAGGAGTAAATATTCTTCCTGCCCTCATGATGAGAATCAACTACATACTACCATGGTCTTCCAAGAAGTATATGACATGCTGACATGTCTACAACATCATACAATATTTCTACTTTGTATAATTTCCCAATGAAAATAGAACTTTACATCTCTTGGTCACCCTAGTTTCACCTATGTCTTTGATCCCCCCTATTGAATAAGGATGGGGATGCTTTTCTATTTTTACTTGAAGTTTTTCAACCACATCTTTGTCTATAATATTTTCACTACTGCCCCCATCTATAATGAATTTGCAAATTCTTTGATTCACAATTCTAGTAGCTTGAAAAATATTATGCCTTTGACTCTTAATTTCCTGCTTTGGGTTTAATATGAGCTTTCTAACAATCATAGATAATGGATGCTCTTCACAAGATAAGCCTTCATCACCTGTGATTTCTTCCAGTTGCAAATCACTTCCTTCTTTCTCATTTTCGCTAGTTTCCCCTATTGCTTCATTTGTAACTATAGTAGTAGCATTTGTTTTCCTCAATGGACACTAACTAGAAATGTGCCCAGGTTGTTGACATTTATAAAAGATACTTTTGAGTGGGATGAGCATATAGATTAGACTTTTAAGTCGAGGCTAAAGCATTATTTTTCTGAATATTCTTGGAGTTATCAAATTTAACAGTTTTCTCTTGAGGACAACTAGAAGTAGCACCTTTACCTCGTTCTCTGAAACTTGAAGTTGTATTATTTTTCCCTCCCATATAAGTTTTATGACCAGCTCTATCTAATTGATACTCAATTCTAAGGGCAAGTTGAATAGTATCAAACAATGTACATAGTGGTTGAGAAGCTAATATGTCTTACAGAAAAAAAAAAAAATCCACTAGTAAATGGAGCAATCTATTGAGCTTCTATTTCAACTAACTCATTCCTAGCTTGAAGTCGTTGGAAATCGAAAACATAGACAAAAACATTTCTATTTCCTTGTTTATAATCTTGGTACTATCTGAATAGAGTCTGTTCAAAGTCAACTGGTAGAAATCTATCTTATAATAGTTTTGTGAATCCAAGATTTAATAGGATATGTTCTTTGCTTCATTCTATTACTTTGCAATTGATTCTACCGGGCCAAAGCTCCACTTTTCAATTTACAAACAACCAATTTGGCTTTCATATCTCTAGGAACTTCCATAGTGTCAAAATAATTTTCAATCACAACAATCCAGTGTAAAGATTCTTCAATATCCATTTGACCATTAAATGAAGGCATTTCTAATTTTGGATGAAGAACTTGAGGGTGTTGGAAATCACCTCTTTGATTCTGTTGTAGGTAGTCCAGTTCATCTTCACTGGACAATTCGGCATTTTTTGGATTTACAAGAACTACCCGAACTGGTTGATTTTGATGAATTGGCTCGTTGCAATCAAACCTCCATCATCCTCCTGCGGGGATCTGAAGTCACAAAATATTCTCAGGAATATTCAATTGTTGCATTTGCTGGAGAACCTGCTCTAGCTGTACTTGGGTTTGTTGATGCGATTGTAGCAGTTGAGCCATCATCTTGCATAGATCCAATTCTTCAAAACCTTCAGCTTCCATGATGTCTGCTAAATCTCTCTCTGATACAAAATGATACAACAGCATAAAGATAAAACAAATTTGTATAACACAAATTAGTAACAATAGTTGTTCAATTCTTTTCTGTGACTTCTTCAATTCAAATATTGTAACAACATAAGACGAATATCAATTTGCGGACAATTGACAAAACAGAAATGGAATAATTCTGTTTGAAAATTCTAGTACAATCAACAAAGAAAAAGAGTACGAGCTCACATCGAACTAGTCCAAACAATTCACTGGACTTACATGATTAAACGACGAATTCAACAAAAACAACTCGATTCCAGGGAGTTCCCAACGAGCTTCAGCTCCACGAAGAACACACTTCTATCAATTTTTTTAAAGAGATCATTCTGCCCCGAAAATCCTGGATCTACCCCCTTTTATAATCTGAAGAAGGTTTTCAGCTGAAGCAGATCGTTAATGTCGTTAAAATCGTTAATAGTTGAACTTGGCAGCTCAGCTAAAATATTAAATGACAAAATTAACCTGCCAGTAAAGACTGTATTTCTTCAATTCGTAGGGGCAAATTAGTCTTGTTCCACATCACTTATGGCCATGGCTGTCGCCAGGCAGATTGGGTGAAGCGGCAATGAGGCTGGACTGAAAGTGGTTTTGGTGGGACAGTATCATGTTGTGCTAGCAAGAGTGGTAAACTGTCTATTTGCTATTAATTGGAATGAATCTATAAGTTGAGTGGAGTTAGGAGAGCGTTAATTCTGTCCTAGCAAGTTTAAAAGAGTTTGATTTCGATATTGCATAAGTGCTGAGTAGCGAAGTACTATGTATGTACTCGGCTACTTGGAAACAAAGCAGAGGATGCCAACTCCGCTACGGAGACAAGCCAAAGAATTGCTGATTCCACAGTACACAGACTTTCCCACTTTGGATTGCAACGATTCCCAGCCTCTGTCCAAGTGCAGTCTCTCATGTCTGATCTCTGGTTTCCTTTTCGCAATTCTATTTGAAGTAGAAGTTGAAAAAGAAGTTTTTGTTACTTTTTTGTTCTTTTGTTTTTATAACTTGAGAAGGGAAGTTTCCTACTAGGAGTAGGGAGGTTGTGGAAGGCCCGCCTCTATAAAAGCTCTCGCCCCAGCATAAAAAATACAAGAAAGGCGAAGGCGATTCTTCTGTCTCTGCTCCGCGAGGTCTGTTTCTGTCCTACTTGCTCTTGCTCCTCGCTTTTGCTTGCTGGGTTGTCTTTGAGCTTTTTTTCGGAATAATAATGTCAGACACAGGGAGTTTTAGCGACACCGTGATGACGTTTAGGGGCACGCTTAGATGTCGAATTGCCCAGACCAAAGTCAAGAGGTACTGGCCTGGAAAAGCTCCCGAATGGGCAGACCATGATGCTGAGGAAGAGGAAGAGGAAGATATCAGAACCGCAGGCCGCCGATTTTCTCATGTTTCAGATGATCTGCCGTTAAGGCGCGTCGCCAAGGTCGATGAAGCCAGAGCGGACCGCCGGCGGCGTATCCAGCAGGCCGAGATCATCGCCTCCACCGAAGAAGAGAACATGAACAACCAGCAGAGATTAGAAGATGATCAAGCGGATGACGATGAAAGGAGGAAAAGGATTAGGGAGGAGTACCTGCTTCTAAGGCTGAAAGATGAAGTGGCCCTTCTTCCAGAGGAGGAGGAAGAATCAGAATACGAGACGGATTCAGATGACGTGCAGTCAGGTATTGTGATGGTGAAAGCCATTTTTGTTCCCAAATCTGGAAGGGACACCATAGAGGAAAGGGAAAGGCTGGAAGCAGAGGAAAGGGCACGTGAGGAGATGGCGAAGAAGAGACTGGAAGAGAGGAGAATTGAGACGAAACAGATTGTAGTTCAAGAGATTAGGAAGGATGAGGCCATGCAAAAGAATTCGGACTTGGAAACCATTGATTCTGATGTTGATACCGATGATGAGGTTAATGAAGCAGAAGAATACGAAGCTTGGAAAGGTAGAGAAGCTGCAAGGATCAAAAGGGACACAGAAGTGAAGGAGAAGATGGAGAAGGTAAGGAAGATGACAGAGGAAGAGGGAAGGGAGTGGGAGTGGGAGAGGAGGAACCCGAAACCAGTTCCTCTACCCAAGAAGAGACGAAGGTTCATGCAGAGGTATTACCACAAGGGCGCTTTCTTCCAAGCAGATGGGGATGATAGTGGTGCAACTGCTGGAACAGACGAGATATGCAAGCGTGACTTCTCAGCTCCAACTGGGGAAGATAAGATGAACAAAAGAGTGCTGCCCAAGCTCATGCAAGTGAAAAACTTTGGGCGCAGTGGGAGGACTAAATGGACCCATCTTGTTAATGAGGATACTAGTGAGTGGAACAACAGCTGGACAATAGTGAAGGATCAACTTAGGGCGAATTACTGGGCAAAAATGGTAGGTATGAATGCACCCATAGCCAAACCAAAAGGCAGCAAGAAGTTGAAAGATTGGGAGCTAAATTAGATCAGAACTTGCATTGTAATATAAACGCTGAACTTTGTAGTCGCAGTTTTTACTACTGTCTTACAATTTAATTGGTTCTTTGTGTAACTATATATTGCCATTTTCCACTTCTGTGTTGTATATTAGACTGCAATCTGTTAGTAATGAACACATTGTATTTACCTGCTATCTGTAATCTATTAAGGTTGATAGGAAAAAATGTAATAAGAAAGAGAAAGTGACACATTGTTCATAGGGAACACATGTAACAAGGAATTAGTACGGCTTTCGGCTTTCCCTTGATGACACGAGAATTGATGATACCATGTTAGTTGACCAGTTCTTCATCTAAAGCTAATTAAGCTGCGAATGATGAGGCCACCATGCTAATGCACCACCCATTACGTACGTCTAATCCTTGTTTACATTCTATGGTCACATGGGCCTTCAGGGCGTCATCGGAAAGAAACAGTGATGAAAAGGAGAAAATATTGTACATGAAGACTCTTAACCTACATGTACATGTATCTCTCTTGTTAACCTTAGATGGACTTGAATCTCTCTTGTTATCCTAAGATAGACTTGAATTCCGTTTGCAGGTCTATCCTAAACCTTGGAGAGAAATCACGTGGGTGAGAGATAAAGAGGGAGAGAAGAGAGGGGCATGGCTGTGGGGCTTGAAAGCCACATGCTACTGAGGGTTTGAGCCTTGTAATTCTCCTTGTAAACTGGTATGATCACGTGGATGTAGCCATCCATTGCCGAACCACATAAATTTTGTGTTCCTCTCTTCTTTGATTTTTGCACATCATTATTCCCTACAAAGATCTTTAATCACTGCATAGATTATATGATAGAGCATTCTAACAATTCTTATAATCATAATAGGAAGAACAATTATATTGGGGAGAACTACTAGTAGCATCGTTGTATTATTAATTTGTATGCGTGCACATATAATGCCTCCTGTGGCTCCACATTTTTAAAGCCAACAAATTAAGGGATGGGCATAGCGGAATTCAAATCCACCGGTGAATTTGCGCAGGGTATAATTTTACACGAGCTTTGTGCCTATAGCGTACGCCGTCAGTACAGAGCCATAACCATCACCGGCAAAAGTTTCACCAGCAGATTTGAGTTGGGTATTATAGAGAGACCTTCTCAAGCTTCCACATTTTCTACGATAATATAGCTTTAGATATGCGGTTGAACGTGCCCTTTACATGTTACTCCTTCGGTCTTGTATTAATAGCTCTATTTGTTTTTCAAAATAAATGAATGAAAATTAATTTATTTTGAAAAACTAATCAGCTATTAATTTAATACAGAGGGAGTATGGACGTGTCAAATGCTAGTGATATTACTAATTTCATTGACATTTTTTTTAATGTGACATTACTGTAGTTGCCCTTTTCTTTTGTCACGAGATAACTTTGCTGTCATTTTTCACTTGGCTTTTTCTCCGTGTAAAAGCTTCTCATGCTGCATGAACCATTCTTTTTGCTTTTGTCATTTGAACGAATGCTCACCATGAAATGACTTAGTAATCTTCTCTATTAATTCCTGCTTTTCTATGGTAGTCCACCAGACATTTTATGATTAATGCTTGAATAGCATCACATTCATAACTTTGACAACTTCCTGTTTCATTTTCAGTTGGTACCCTTCTCATCAATTCCATAATGAAAGAGCATGTTATTCAACATCAAGTAAAGGAGAAAGTGAAGATCCTAATATCCGGTTTAATGTAGTAAATGATGTCTCACTGATGTTATGAACAGCCTGGCCGGCCTTTGACAAGGAAAGGAGGAAAAAGAGGAAGAACAGGAGGCCTAATTGCTTCTCTACGAATTCATTTCATTCCATGTCCTAATGATGAACCATAATATCAACATCACCGCCCTAAAAGACTCATTGTCATCTGAAAGCGTTGGCACTCAAAAATCTTACAAGGCTCAGCCAACCTTAGTGGTGGGCCTCTCAGCAATCTCCTGACAAAGAGAAGCCCCATTTACAAAATAAAGTACTAATTAGAGACTACAATTAAAGCCAGGTGATAATGCCCTCGAAATCGAAAATGACTGCATGTTAAAGGAAGATATAAAGTAGATTGTTACATTGTGCTACTTGTTTCAGGAGGACATTGTCACCATGCAAGAAATACGTTTTAACTTCTCTTGAAAATAACATTATCTAGATGAAAATTGTATTATAGTAAAGGTTTAGAGTCTTTGTAGATTCAACCTTAGTTGCATTGGTTGGATCTCATAGTCATTGGCCTACAGCATGAGCGGTTACACGAGTCTTACCTACATATATATGAGTCTCGTTAATATGAGCTACTACTCGCACAGTTATGTGAGCCAAGGTATTATAAGCTGGTGGATCAAAATCTGATGGAGCGTGTTACTCACGGGTAGGCATCTCTTGAGCAACATGCACAGTCAATTTTCAATCCAACAGCTCGCAATACCATGCCTCATACTGTCATACAGTTATACATATATTAAAAATTTTCACATATATTAAAAAAATTAAATATAGAGGTTTCATGCATGATGTCGAATATGCTTTTGCACTATAAGCAGTTTTAGATATTTTTCAAGACATGCACACACAAAGATGAATAAAGAAAGAAATACTTTAAAGCATGAAATTTGTTGTCAACGCATTCATCGAGTGTTGAAGGAAACCACATCATGCCTAATCTTTAAAGGCATAGACAACAATGGAAAGGAAAATCTTCAAGCTTGACCAGTGCTATTTAAGCTTTTTTTTCTGCTTTTTGTGTTAGGGATGTCTGGGCACAGGCATAAAAATTAGGTGGTATGAGTATGACTGGTTTGGAGTCTTTTCTCCAACTAAGAAAAGAACAAGGACACCATCACTCTTTCCCAGATAATGAGCACCAGTTTCATTCTCCGGGCCCTCCCTGACTGACTGCCCAACCGGCCAAAGGACCCACTGCAATTGTATATTTCTTTAATGCACTTTAATAAAACAAAATATTTTCACATGTTGAAATCCTACAGTTGTTAGGGATCCTAATACATAAAAATAAGTGTTAAATGAATTTCAAACATGTAAAGCACACATCGTGAAATTTTCACTATCTAAAAACTCTGGAGGAGAAGCCTGAACATTGCTTAAACATTGGCACATATTTGGCTGGGCATTTAGAGAAGAGAAATAATAATGAAAAATAAAGTCCAAATTCCATCCTACATAATCTAATTACCAGGAAACATCATGGTCTAATTCTGGGGTTATCTTTTCACTTGATATTTTAATATTTTTCGGAATTATACTAGCATCTATCAGTTAAAATAATATCGATAAATTTTTATTTTGGACAATAGCTAGCTCATGTATGTTTAATTTATTAACCAAAATTGTTCTCTTATGCTAGATCAACCACCTGGTTCTTGTATTAATCAAGTGGACCAAATTAGAAATCAGCTTATAATATGAGATTTTTGAATTGCATGTCTAATTACATCGCGTTATAAGAAAAGATAAGTGAAAATAAAGTTTAGGCACTGTTTGCTTTACTCATAGTTACATAAATGGCAAGCAATAAGTGTAGACAATAATTTCACGATGTATGTGAAATAATTTTATACTCTTTGAAGTATTTTTATGAGGCCGTAGTGGCCTACAACCAACTTGGCCGTAGTGTAATTAAAAATGGGGCATAAGGCGGCAGTGGGCTTGAGGTGCAATTAGGGGTGTAAATGGGTAGGGTAATTGTAAGGTGGCGTCAGACAGCCCTAGGTGCAACCCTGTTGATTGTGGTTGTTTGACCTCTCGCACTACAACGATTATAATTGTAGGCTACAACATATTCCTTATTCTCTTCTTATATTTTATACAATAAATTTTGCTTAACTTAATACTTTCTTCATCTTACATTAATAGCTTTATTTATTTATTTTAGAATAAATTAATTTGATTTCATTTTGAAAATATTGATGGAATTATTGATGTGAGATGAAGGGAGTATGTTTTAAGGAAATGTTAAACCCACATCTAAGTTTCCTTTCATCTTATAATCCATAGGGTTTGCACGCCTTTGAACGCTTAGCCAACTTGCCGTTTACAAGCTTGTTTCCCCTTGGTTGAATCTACCCCTATCAAAATTATCCAAGTCTTGCTCAATTCTATGATTCACACTCGTGGTTGAATACTCACTCAAATAGCCACACACCCCTATATAGAGGAGGGTTCAGGAAGTTTAGTACTACTAAAACTTACCCGACCTTGTTATAAATTCTTTACCCAAGTAACTCTACCTATTACAATTAGGAAACCTATACAGAGTCCCACCCAAGGCAATTTTTGGAGTCCTAGCCCAACTAAGAATCATCTTGCACCCTTCTTTAAGAGTCCTACCTCAGCTTGCACCCTCCTTTAAGAATCCTGCCTTGTCCAGTGGCCTTCAAACCTCGTACTTTGGATCGAAGTCTTTAGCTTGCATCTCTCTTGCCTCAACAAAGTTTTTGCTATATTCACTTCTCACATGGAGTCCTTGTTCTATTAGGATTTGGTTACCTTGAACAGTCTTGCTTGGATACAACTTTGTCACCAAGTTTTCTACTTGTATTAGTGTGATACTTCGTATTCTAATTACGTCTAAATTGATAGGTTAGGGGTAATTATATAATTTTTAATTAAGTTTTAGGGGGCTTTAAGGGATGTAATTCATGTATTTAGTTAAAGCTCGAAGTAATGATCATAACGAAACAATGAACAAGCAAAACGGAGGTCATGAGCAAAAGTTGCGGCCTCGAGAAACATACCATATAGGCTGAACCCACTTAAAAAGTGCAGTATAACCTACTTATATGGGGTCTAGTTTCGAAGGGCTCGCTGATACGATTCCATCAGTATCAAGAAGGCGTGATTCTGACTTCGGGATAAGAAGTCATCATGTTTTGAAGTTGGAATTGTATTTGAATAATATAATAATAAAATAATAGATTTGATGACATTAGTAGATCAAGCTAAGCTGCCCTGTCGACGTGCCATGCAATCATGGCCTTCCGTGCATCGCAGGGCCACACGATCATGCAGCTGTGTGCGCGACACATGCATCAGACTCACTCACCACGCCGCAACATGCGACGTCAGCATGCACTGCCATGTTGCACAGTCCAATTGGAATGTGCCATGTGGCGTGAGCATATGCGAGTGCATTTCTCTTTCCTTCACACACTCATATGAAATCTTCTATAAATACTCATTTCCGTTCAAACTTCTGGAACAGTTTTTGGAGTCATTCTGAGTATGTTTTCTTTCATTCAAAAGACGTTCTTACCTAATTCGAGGGTGTTCTACACAATAGAAGTGTCCATTCCTTGTGTTAGTGACTCTATAAGGGAGAAACGCTCTAGGATAAGAGGAGACTATGTCTGTTATCCACGAAAGCGTAGAGGAAAAAGTGTCTCCAAGTAAGGGGAAGTTTTGTCCTTCTTCTACAGATATGTAGTGAAAAAAGTGTTTCCAAAGTTCTGTCTGTCTTCTACAGATGCGTAGAGGAAAAAGTGTCTCTTGGTAAAAGGAAATTATATCCATCTTCTACGGATGTGTAGAGGAAAAAGTGTCTCCGGGTAAAGGGAAGTTTTGTCCATCTTCTATGGACACGTAAAGTAAAAAGTGTCTCAGGGTAAGGGAAAGTTCTGTTCATTTTCTATGGACGTGTAGAGAAAAAGTGTCTCCGGCTAAGAGGAAGTTATGTCCGTCATCTATGGACACATAGGGAGAAAAGTGTCTCCGGGAAGAGGAAATTATGTCCACTGCCTTCATGCCATAGAGAGAAAGAAATACTTGGGTTTAAAGAGAGGGATGTTTGCCACATTCGAAGGCAAGAGAAAGTCATACCGAAACAAGGAAAGATGTTGCTGCTATCTCCAGACATGGAGAGGAGGACGCCCAAAGAAAACGAGCAACTCCGAATGCCATAACTTATGAGACAAAAGGGGAGTAAGAGTTTCTTATCCTTTAATTTAATATGATTTATATGCATGCACATCTCACTTAGTATTATTAATATACTAATTATGATACATGATTTTCTATGACCTGAAATATGCTTATATCTTTCAATTCGATTTGCTTTGATATAATTTGTTTTGATCTTATCTACTCTGAAATGTTATGTGGTAATCGGATATAATCCGATCTATTCACTTGTATATTATGTTCTGCTTGGTAATAGAGTGGCATGTATGATTTTGCTAGGGTTTTGATTCTGTTGATTTACTAGATTCCGTTCGACTCTGATGATTTATAAGATTTTTGTTTAATTTCGAATGATTTATTTGGATATAAGGATATATGTATTTTATCATATATGATTTTGTAATGTATGATGCATATATTAGCCCTTAGGCAGAACCACGTTCGGATCTAATAGTATTAGAATAACGTTAGAGATAGAATCCAATATATACATAGGCAACCAATGGTACAATAATGTTGACATGATCCAAATTAGTTATAAAATTAGGCTTATTTTGATTTACGTGTAACGTAACCTTATTGCTCCATAGTGCGTAGAAGAATATTATGACTCTCGCACTCAGAGTCTGCCACTCCTGGTTAGTCGATTTTTATAATTTTTTATTTATTTATATTTACTCTGATTTTATTTTTCCAAATAACCCCCGGTCTGGATTTTCCAGGTCGGGTGTTACAATTAGTCCTCCAAGTACGCTCCTAATCATGGTTAGACCCTTGCCAACGAATTAGAAACTAACCAAGCTTTCTTTAGTGTGCACATATGCTATTCGTCTTGTGCAAACCCATTATTTGCAAGTCCGGATGTGGCTACCCGCATGTACCATGATTCCGGCCTCTCTTCCTTCTCCTACTCCATGTAGGAGTCTTCCACATCAGTCCAACTTGTAGAAAAAGAAAAATAATATTCATACACCAAATACACCCAATGAAAACTCACACCTAAGTTTTGGTTGGACATAACAAGTGAGCCTCACACAAAGTTTACTTAGGCTGACTTATTTTATCCAATCAAAACAAAAGTAGAAGTTTTTGTTGGGAATATTTGGTATATAAATATCATTTTTCTCTTTTTTTAAAGAGGCCCAAATTTTATAAAGCTATAACTCACATGATAAAAGCAAAAATCAATTTACATCATGGAGTATACTATTAATCATAGATTCAAAGATCGTAATCATAAACTTAATAAGGCTTTGATAAGTATAATCAGATCTAAGGGACTCAGCTGATCAGAATTGAAAACCCATGGTGTATCGGATTGATCATTGGCCAATTCTCACAATTCTCACTTATAATCCACATTGAAATAGGACTCGGAGAGTACTAAATCTTTTGACTGAAATTCATATTTCGAACGGAATGATTGTGGAATTGCCGGCATTTGTCCCCTCCCTTGGCGTGTGTTCTCGGAGTTCGGGTCGCCTGCGGGTAATTTGGGCCTCCGGCTATCTACCTATACGTATCACAGAAATTGCCGACCTTTTAGAGATCTTCAACGATGGAGTTTAAGGTCCTTTACAACAAGGGTGATATCTCGTTCCTGCCAATGGTGCAATCGAGGTTTCTGCATTTTTAGGGCTTATTGTGTGGATATGAGGTTTCGCTTTGGAGTTTTTCCCTTGAGTCTTAAACTCTTAATGTGTATTAGAGTGGGAAACAATGCTTTATATGGCTTCTCGTGGCCTGTATAATTGTAGAGATGGTTATAGTGTGCTCTTTGTTTAATGGAAAGTTCTCAATTAAAAAAAAAACGATGAAGCGTTGATGGGATGGCCAAGACCATGCCCAATACAGATCAAATTTTGACTTGTCCAGAACGTATAATGTGTGGTTGTCAAGGAAGCGTTTTTAATGCTCCGCGCTCATTATGAGCTGAGCGTAAGGAACGCCTACGAGGCGTTGATTTTCAAGATCGACGGCGCACACGGTGGCGCACATTAGCGTAAGCATTATTTGCGCTAATGTGCGCCACAGTGTGCACCATCGATTTTAAAAATCAACGCCTCGTAGGTATTTCTTACGCTCGGCTCATATTCATCGCGGAGTATTAAAAACGCTTCCAATTGTCAAATGTATGCAAAGATATAGCGGTGGGATACAATGCTCTTAAGAGCGGTCCTTGTCCCTTCTAGTCGGGTCCTAAAACAAACTGGGACACCTCCCCTTAACAAAAAATAAATAAATAATAAAAATCCTACTTGTATACACACGTAGGCAAGCATTTTCATAAAGTCATATAAGCATCACGAAAATTAATTTACCCTCAACGTGACCCAAATCAATGTCATCTAATTAAGTCTCACTGACTGCCGGAGCTGACCGGCAAGGCGCCTGTCTGGGCTCTGTACTCTGAATTAGCCAGGCTGCGTCGGTGGTGGACCCTGGCTGAGGGCAACCATTAACCACATGGTCTTATTTGAAGCTAAAGTATGCATATGTGCTGTAATAATTCAACAAATACCTTTTATTGAGTGATTAATGAAACTAAAATGCATCATTAACTTTAGGTAATTTAAGAAGGCAACTTAAATAGAAAACCATTTATGGCTTTCTCCATCTCCATCAACAAAATGAAAGAAACACACTATTGCATACATATGATTGGTTTCACATGGCCCAAGGCATATCACAGGAGTTCAAGAATAATAACTATTACAACTTACAAGTCTCCCTCTCCTCATCATCAAGCCACTTAGATATCTGGAGCTGATCAGAAACAAAATAAAAGACTGAGCCTACCTCTTTCTTTCTCTCCCTCCTTGCTCTCTGTCTATCTCACTCTCTCCTTTCATATCCTTCTCTGGTTCTTAGAGAACTTTTCCAAGTTTCAAGTCAAATATAAAAGAGACACTGAAATTGGGGTGGTCTAAGAAGGTTCCAACATCACCAAGGACATCTTCTGTCTTCAGCCAAAGCATCAAACCCCATGCATTTGACTCTCACCCCCACATTGACCCAAATCCATCTTGCAAATCACAAGGCTTCAGAAAAAGGACTGATTGAAAGCCAGAATACATCAGTAGAAAAGTCAGTGTGCTTATCTTGTGGGGATTCCAGCTGCTTCAACCACACTCCTTCCCCGGCCCTTACGATCATCATTTGTTAGAAAGCCATCCAGTATCACAAGGGCCTACCACCTTGGATTTTAACTGGGTTTTCTTTTAGCACCTTGCTACAAGCGTTCTTGAATATCTGGGAATTAAAGGAGGTAGAGATGGGAATGAGAAAAGGGGTTTTATGTTGGCTTGTTCTTCTGTTGTTGTTGCAGTTGGAGACTTCATGCTCTGCAGATGCATCTAGAAAGTATGGCAGATTGAATGGTAGGCCAAGTCCAGATTCTACTACTGTTGAGATCAAAGGTGGCTTTGGAGGAGGAACAGATAAAGATGGAGACGGATTGTTTGGTGATGAAAAGAGGAAAATCTCCACAGGTCCTAATCCACTTCACAACAGATGATCTGCTTATTACATTGGTACTTTTTTCTTTTTTTCCCCCTTATTATATTTTATGTTTGAGGTGTTGATGCTTTGTTGCCATCAATCGGCTATTGCAGGGTAGCAAATGTATATGAAACTAGCTTGAGATTTCATCATATCGCATTAGTAATTAGTTTATATATCATATACGAAGAATTCCATAATCACTTCTGCATTCTCTGAATTCTATCTGTTTTATTTTAATTCTGTTTATAGTTTCTGAATGTTATTTTGGTTGGTTCCTTTCTAATCTTTACAATCGGTTCTGTTCTATCCCCGTGCAAAATTTCAAAAGAAAAAAAAAAATTGAACCCAGTTCTCAAAGGCTTTTTCTTTCTATCTTCAGCAAAAAGAGTATTATTAATTCTATCCGGGCCCTTCATTCTGTTTTCAGTTTATGAATGTTGGTAATGGTAGAGGAGAAGGCTTTCCTTTCTAATGTTTACAGTTGGCTCTATCCTCACTAAGGGTTGTAGAGGAGAACGCACTGGTAGGACTTTAAAACTGTACTGAAACTCCGTACGAAATGCGCCAATGTAATGTGTTTTCTTGTCACTTTTATATTATTCATTCATGCTACTAGATGCATTTAAGCTATGCTTGCAAGAACCTGAACAAAAAGTGTAGGGAGCCTTTAGTTCTAGTTGCCATGAAATTATTGCTATTTTGCTTTTCCAATAGTCCCTTTAGTATGCATCCCTCCTCACAAGCCTCAATTAGGGCGTTGCGGGCTGTTGAATTTCAATCTGAAGGTATATATTAGAACAACGAGAAGGCAAATTTAAATTACCCGCTTACCCCTAATTTGATGTGCGGTATTAGATCTTAATCCGATGGCTCATGACACTGGCGCATGTGTATCATATTAATTTTTTACTTTCCAATATTTCTAGCTTTAGTGGATGAAGATTGGAAAGTAAACTGTACGCCTTGTAATTACTGGTCCTCAACAGCAAGTATTGGTTAAAGGAGATACATATTTCTCTCTCTCTTCATAAAAACCAACGTCCCTTTCAGACTTACTTTGTTAGTTTTAACCTTATCGTAGTGATGGGTGCTGATTATATTTTATGGCACCTTCACAAATTGAGGGTAATTATACAAGATAATATGACATGAAATGCTCATTATTTTCTGTTAAAACATATAATGCTCACATTGCCATTAATCTGCAAAAATCATTGCATTCAGTATTCATTGCGTAATTGAACCTCAGATTTTAATTGTAAACCATACTCATGGAAAATGATTACACAACCAATTTGAAACCCTTGGTGAGGCTTAAGAATAAAATTTAGTTAGAGCCTCTTTTATAAAACCATTCCATGATGTTATCAAGAAACACAATACCTTAGCCACCAACCAACCAGGAAGACAGCCTCTTTTACAGGGACAATAAATACCTCTCGGTACTTTATTTCATGATGGCAAATGAAAAAGCAAATAAAACCCTTTAATGCACTTCTCTACGTCACTCACTTCCCTAAACTAAATATTATAAAATCTCTCATACTTAATCCACTTCTCCTTCCTCCATTAAATAAATTTATATTACATATTTACCCCACTCCTCCCACGCCAACATTCACCTATTTTCTCTTCCTTGTTCACCCTTCCTCCACCACCATATTCTCCTCTACCACCTTCTTCTCCTCTTCCATTTCCTTCTCTCCTCTTCCTTTTTCTCCTTGGCAAGTGAGATAGGGCTTAGAAACATGGCAAGTGACAACTTGAAGGCTAGCATTGTTATCAAAATGATGCTAAAGGAAGAAGAGAAAGAGAAGAAAGGTAGGGGTACATCAGGTAATATAGAAAATAAGGGAGGACACTTGGGAATAGAGAAACAAAAAAATGACAAAAAAAAAAAAAAAAGATTTTATGGGAAGTGAGATATTTTGAAAAGCCCTACCCAAGTCCCTAACACCATGTTATCTCCACCCTTCCACTCCATAGCCCCTCCCATTTCCACCATGCCACCGCCACCTTTCTGCCCCATTTGTCCCTTCTCTTCTACTTTGGGCTTCTATGTACAATTTGGTGTGCTGGTTTTACTACAAGGTCTTTATTTCTCTGCTTCTTTGTGCTAATCCATGTCTTCTTTGAGTGAAATACAACTTGTGGTACTATTGACAACTTACATGTGCTTGCAATCCACTTTTGGTATGGGTTTGGCTTAACCTCTCATATTTAGAAGCATTTTTAATGCTCCATTCGACAATGAGCCCAGCGTAAAGAATATATAAAAGTTCTTCATCCATAAGATCGACACCGCACATGTTAGTGTACATTAGCATCATGTGTTAGCGTGTATGTCATTGATCTCAAATATTAAGGGTTCTTATATGTCCTTTATACTAGGCTCATTGTTAGAGTGGGGCATGAAAAACTCTTCCCTCATCTTAAGGGGTGGTGTAGCGTTCCGTACTAATATGTTATGGACGTGCCTCATCCTTTCTAGAATTGGGTGCGTAGAGGTCCTAATCATTGGTGGACTCCTGCCAATGTTCCTCTCTAGCTTTATTGGTGCAGAATTTTTTATTGGCTCCACCTTGTTGCTTCTTTTTGAACATAGGTTTTATATTGCTCTTATTCAATGTAGTGTCACTCCTTAGAAGACAAATCTTGTAAAATGTGTGGATTCTTTTGTACTTCCTTAATCCCATATTAATAGCTCTATTTGAAAATTTTATTTATCTCATATTAATAATTTAATTTGAATCAATTTAAGTAGTTAAGTACTTAAAAAAGCATCTTAAAATTATTAAATAAAAATTTTTATTTTTCTAAATGAAGGATAAAGGAAGGAAGGAGTACTATGGAATTGTTAAAGGTCCAAGCCACATTGCAAACTTAGATGGAAAAAAGAAAGTCCTTTTAAGAGTTCTATGCCCCACGAAATCCACAACTTAGGAAAGAAAGATGCGATCGGGAAGATTGTATCTACCAGATAAAGACACTAAATTCTTGTTCTTGATCTATCAGATAGACACTAAATCCTTGGTGCAAGAACAAGGAAACACTGAATCCTTGGTGCAAAAACAAGGAAACACTGAATCCTTGGTGCAAAAACAAGGAAACAATAACCGCCAGCCGTGGAAAGTTGTGAAAATAAAAAAACAGGTTCAAGTTGTGAAAATAAAAAAACAGGTTCAAACGCCATTCGTCAAGGGGCCCAGAACCCCAAAAGGGACAAAGGCCCTGCAACCCATTTAATGGAAGGCATCTTTTCATGGTTGACCCATTTAATGCCTGCACTGAGAAAGCTCAGTGCCTTTGGCAGGTGGCTGGCCTCCAGCTCCCTTTATCCGACCACCAACTAACCCAAACACATGTTCCCTGCGCGCATGGAGGTCGGAACGGCCTTTCAAAGCCAAATATAAACTTGGATTCAGACAAAAATTGGGGTCTTAGGACGTGAGAAATGGTGTTCACGTGCTCTAATAAATGCTGTTTGAGCTGCCCTTTCAATAACTGTCTCACCTTTCTTCCACTTCACTAAGTTCAATAGCCCTTTTTCTAAGTAAAGTGGAAGTCACTCCAGGAAGCAAGAATTCTTTTGACCTGAATACAGGAGCCTGTTTAAACATTAAACAAGGCAAGTTTGCAGTTAGTGTCGATGAGCTAATACCCGGACGTCCCTGCATTGCAAGTTGCAAATTCCTCTCCAGATGATTTATTGGTGGAATTACTAGACTTGTGTCAGTCATTGTACGGGAAGATGTCTTCATTTTTCAGCCATTTATATATACTGAGCAAACCAATTAAGTTGCATAGAATCTTTAGTATGAACTTGTAAGAAAAGGACCGCAATAACAAGGCAACCTCTGCATTAAGTAGACTGCTGAAATAGCGGTGAATTCAGGAAGCTTTCAGCCCAGCAGCTGTATAAACCTTACAATTCACGACAATCTTTCAGCCATTTTGAAATAAAGCCCTTGATCCATCCAGTCCATCTGACAGCCAGGCCCGGATTTATTAGACACACCGTATAAATAGAGCCGACAACTTTGCAGATGAACTTGTAGTTCAGTAGTACCTCTCGTAGCCTGAACGCCAGATTTTGTGAATGCTCAATGCATCGAACATTTTCATTTTCAATATAACTAGGTCACTTAACAAATACATTGACAGCCAGATATATCTGGACAGTAATTATGGATATCAAAATATGTGTAGATGATCATCAATTTCACTGGGGAAGATGATGAAGTGATGAATTTGATGCTATAACTATCTAAATCTTGGACGCATCTGCGGTCATTTTCCTGCTCAAAGCAATGGCAGCTTTTGAACCAGCAGGACGATTTAAGTGCTTGCAGATGAATTCTCCAGCTGCAATGACCTTCCCAAGGTCGACATTGGTCTTCACACCAAGCCCATTGAGCATGTAAACAACATCCTCAGTTGCCACATTGCCAGATGCACCTTTGGCGTAAGGGCACCCTCCAAGACCAGAAACCGAAGAATCCACAGTGCTAATTCCCATCTGTTATATACGAAAGACAAGACTTCATCAAAAAGAAATCTGGTAATTCTATGTTTTCAATATAGGAGAAGAAAAAACAAAATAATTGAAGATGGCTCATTAGCTGCAGCTTAGGTTATTATCCAATGGGATCTGACATTTAGCATTGTGATCATTGTTCAAAACAAATTTCACTCTTATACATATAAACTAGAACTCACAATAAAATAACTACAACTGAGGTTCTTACTTGGAGAGACACAAGGATATTTGGAAGGGACTGTCCATATGTGTCATGGAAATGAACAGCAAGTCTTTCTGCCGGGACCATTGCCATTACGGCTTCAAGCATTGGAACAACAGTACCTAATGATAAGAAATTAACAGAGAATTAAAAAAATTCCAAATGCCATTTTCCTATATATGTACTTCAGTAAAGCTAAAACTTCCATAGAAAAGGAGGCTGAGCCATCGTTAAATAACTAAACATCAAAAGATATTTTTCTCTTCTTTTGTGACATCTGGAAGATTCCAACATAAAAATCTCTAACACTGAGTATAAGCAGGAAAATAACTGAAAGGAAAATTACATGTAGAGAACCTTACCAGGAGTCCCAACACCAATTGTGTCACCAAGAGAAATTTCAAAACAGCCCATATCATAAAGCTCTTTAGCCACATAAGCCACTTTTGATGGTGAAACCGCCCCTTCCACAGGACAACCCACAACACACGAAACATACCTATAAAAATCAATGTTAGATGTTAATTAGATGAGACATAAAATCTTTTTAACATTACGTGTACAATTTACCGGTTATAATTTCTTTACATGGATTTTGTACCATACCTATAATAATCAATGTTACATGTCAATTAGATGAGACCTAAAGATAATTTGAACATTTCATGTACAGTGTACCGGTTATAATATCTTTACATACATTTTATGCTATCATTTTGATCTTGATAAGTCAAATATGGTGTAGAATCCATGTTGCCGACCCCAGATAGCTAGGATAAAGCATACAATGATGATGGTGGTGAGACTGGTTATAATCTTTACAGAACTAGACAATAAAAATTTCAATATAAATTGTCCCCTAATTTTAGTTACATTATACCCACCCCAATTACAGCACAACTCTCTAAAATTGGCATCCAGTAGATAAAGAATGGATTGGTTCACATAAATTACTTGATGTTGAATTCCTATGACTTGTATTGTGAAATACATTTGCAAGTAAAAATCATCATAACATTACCCTAAAAAATAAATGCATAAGTCGTGAGACGTACCCACGGACAGGAATCGACATCTTTCTTGCTGCCTCCACAACAGCACGATAACGAGTCAGGCTGTCTTCAATACTGCAGTTAATGTTTGATTTGGAAAAAGATTCAGAAGCTGATGCAAATACAGCCACTTCTTTTGCTCCTGCTGCAACTGCCGCTTCAAAACCCTAAAAAAATAGCAACTTGTTTTCAGTATTTTCTTTAAATTTTGGCTGGCAGTAAATTTCAAACTAGGTAGTGTAAAACCTACCTTAAGATTAGGCGTTAAAACAGGAAGTTGCACTCCTTCGACAGTTTGAATAGCTCTCATCACTTCTTTTGCATCAGCTAACTGTAACATATTTAGGCACAAAGAGTCAGCTTGATCTTATGAGTTGCCATATAAATTATAATCTCTCTCTCTCTCACACACACACACATTTACGTACACCAGTTGGAACACGGAAGGAAGGGCAGGTAATTATGAACAAAAGGATGTGTTTACTTCAGACTTGATTAATAGACTAGCATCACTCATTAATGTATGCTTTCTGATATTATTGGAAGAAAAGAGCAATCAACTTTATAGTTTCCCAGAGGATTAGTAGCTAGATCTCAAAAGAAAGTCAACTACCTGTAAATGAAGCCTGAGAGAAGTACCTGTGGAACCCATTTTGGTGACACAAAACTTGTAGCCTCCACAACAGGTAATCCAGAAGAAACCAGCCTCTTGATCAGTTCAATTTTCACAGATGTAGGTACAAGATTCTTCTCGTTTTGTAATCCATCTCTAGGCCCTACTTCCACTATCTTCACAAACTTTGGTAAACCTCTCAAGAACTGCAACACTATTAGGCCTTCCATTAACAAATGAAAAGGGCCAGAAAGTACAGCAGAAGCATATTTCGTATTTCAGAAAGGTACGTGCAGAAATAACTACTGCAAAATTAAGACAACTCATTTGAAAACATGCTAAGGCAAAGACCGATGAAGATATATTGATTTTGTTGAAATGGAGGATCTTGTTTCTCGTGCGATACCAAGGGGGACATGTTCACTGGCAGGAGAGGTGCTTCTCCAGCTCACCCTAGAATTCTAGTCACATGCACAATTGTTCGTTTTGATTCCGTCTTCCAACTGACATTTTTTTTGCCTAGGTTCCTGCGTGGTTACCTTGGCAGAATTATCAACTTATCAGCGCAGGCAACGACAGCCCAAGCAACTTTTCCATACACCTCAGATATGGTCTGATTTATGAAAGAACTTACTCAAATGGGCTTAACATATGAGCCCTGTGATATAATTTAAATTCTAACATGGTTGAGACTAAAGTCACTACAAGTTGAAAATATGGCTATGGATTAATAAATGATAAGGCTCATAATCGATAATAGTTGTAAGTACGATGGTGTTGAGGCTCAAACCCATTAAAATAATCTCACATAAAAGTGGTAGCCAGGTAAATGGTGTGTCAAGATGTAGGCTCATCTAAGAGTATATTAATTGTTTTTTTATGTCGTTGAAGAACTTAGATTTACAGTGATCGCCTGAGCGCCAAAGCAAAATTCATCACGTAACCTGCATTCACTGCAGCAAATATGAAAACTATGCTGATAGAAGTAGTTCTATGTACACTCTCAACAGAAAGGCTTGCCGCGATTGCAGGCAAAATGGAAAGCCCAGGCGTTGTAAACCCTTAGGCTTACACAATTCTTTAGCAAGGAAAATAGATGAAAAGAGGGAATGCATAAATCAAGAAACTACTGCTAAGTGAATGCATAAATCAAGGCCTAAGCTTATAAATAGAAACTGCCTAAAGAAACATGAAAATTGCCCAACATAGAACTGCCTAATAAAGATCCACAACAAATCAGCAGTCACATCAATCATCTGTCTCAGAATAATTAGACGGTGTGTATGCACAAGTGAACAAGAAGGTAAGTTCTGGTGAAAGATGATGACCTTCACAGGTTTGGAAAACATTAAGATTCAATGGATAACCTTCATAAAACAATGATATTAATTATAATGAAATTTAAGTTTATAATTTGTATAGTAATTAAGAAAGAAAAGCAAGATAATTGAACACCCTCATATTATTAATCTATATTTTCTCCATTGGTGACAAAAATTACAGTCATAATACATCTAATCAGACTATTTGTAATCATCCATAAGAATTTTGCTCTTCCACTGCACTTTATATAAGTCAATCCCACATGAGGCATGTGTACCTTCAGGTCCCATCCACTAATTTAATCCACGTTAACCACATGCTGAAATTTAAATGCAGCTCTGGAATACTAGTGACACAATTTGGATTCACATGTACCTTATCTGTAAAATCCCTTAGCCCATTCTCGTTACACGATGTGCTATAACAACAGTCTTGTAAATACCAGGAATAGTTTCTCCCAATGCATGAAACCCTTGAATGAAGAAGACCTCCCTGGAAACCATCTCTTGCTTGCCTCCTCCATGAATATGTCTCTCTCGAACAATCTTCCCTGTAATGATAAGGCCATTAAACCAGCTGCCCTAAGAACATAAGAGGACCATGGACTGTAAACATACTTAAGAACAGACAAACTGCTGATTGGACTCGATGTTCAAATTTAACTACCATAATGTTCAATATAACCCAGTAAGTGTTAAAAACATTTAGCATTTATTTTCCAAATTTCAGCTTTTATTCTTTTGTAAGTATATCAGATACCAACAACGAGAGTTCTCATTCTATCCACAATTGTATAGGAAAGAAATATGAAATATTTTTCCTTTTGAATGGTAAAACCTGTTAATCCTACAACTATAATTTGAATCAAGCTTGAGATTTCGGGATGCAAAATACTATGATAAGAATCTAAAAGACTAATCTCATCAACGCCCATCACCTTTTAATAATAGAAAAAGAAATGCCAGTACCATAAGCTTGTAGAAGTATATGTCTATGATCCAATGTAACACTCATATCTATTTCCATTTTAGGACATTTTTCCTTCAAAATAATGGTTGACACATTTTCAGTTCTGGAATTTAGATGCAGTTTAAATACAAAGTGAGATATGAATTAAATTTAAGTTTAAATACAAAGTGAGATATGAATAATTTCATAGGGGGCCTTCATGTTTAAAATCTGATGAGAGGCCAAAAACCTTATAACTGCATAAAGGCTGTTTTACCATTCCTTTTGATCAACTCTAATAACCTAAGTTTGTAAATTTGGGCACACTGTGGCGGATTTCATAAGCAGTTTGCAACCACATGTGAAACAAACGCTGTATTCACCTCACATAGTTTCTGTTCCTGCACAATATTAGCACACCTGGTGCGCTTAGGTACTGTCAAGGGACCTAAGAGGATTATGTAAAGTATTGCAATTTAATTATAAACTCTATGTTATCTGGTTCCATAGAGTCAATAGCACTAAAAAGTTAAAAGTCATATACTTTCCTTGACTAAGTTAGTGCTTTACATTGATAAGATGCAGACAGAAGGTCAAATTAGACCCAGCAGAGTTGTTTCTAGTTTGAAAAAGTGAAATTTTTTGTTGCAGATCCGGTTGCAGGTCTCATGTAAATAATTATATTGCACCTATACTTCCATTAGTTTTTTTTTTCCAACAAACTCGGGTTATTTGTTGAATGGTTAAACTTATCCCATTGTAAGTCAGCCCACTCGGGTCTCAGGTGGTCCCAAAGAATGGCATGATTCCTTCTTCAACCCTTATCTATTGAATGAGCTTGATTAGACATTTTCAGCTCAACGTACTATCATGACTCTCACATAACAAGCATTAAATTACCTCAAATTAACACCAACACACGAAATTACCATTTTTGGCAGCTCCATGAGGATAACAAAAATGACGATCTAATATTTTGATTAGTTCCTAATTCCTAACAAATAGAGCAAAATTAAACAGAGAAAAGCAAGGCTATTTGATAAACATTGTTTGATTCATGCATGAAGATACGAAACAGATAAGCATGATAAAGAAGATGCCTACTCGCAAGTGTTCGAAGAACTGCAGGACCTTCCTTCAATTAAACAATTACCCATTTCCATTTCATCTACTCTGGGCCTACAAGCATTAGCTGAAAATTGCCGAAGCTGACTAATGCTACTCAAGTTTGGTAACTTGTCAAAACCCAGAGGTTCTTCCAAACTCGACATGGTGGAAATGGACGTCGGGCGGCAACCTGGAACTAACACAGGCGACAAACAAATCCACCGAGAACAACTGCGTAATGCCATATATGCGAGCATTAGATCAACAAAGATGAAAGCAGGGTTGAGTCATCTCTGAAAAGTAATTATTCCGGCAACTAGGTACCTGACTGCAATTTAGAAATAACAATATCAAGACCGTAATATGCCTAATTATATAGATGTTAAAGTATCAAAACACAATTTAAAAACATGATATTATGAAGCAAGGGATATTCCATTGAAAAAACTAACGAGAAAAAAGTTACTTGATCTACTAATGCAATGAAAGAAAAGTGTAATACGTTAAGCACACCAACAATATTCTAAAAACTCTTTTTACAGACAATTCAATTGCCTATAATCTATGCCTAACAAATCGTGTTACTTTGTTTATATTTACATGCGATACATTGATACATGGACTCATTTTCATTTCCAACAATCTTGTCTCATTGATTAATTCAATCAGCTCACCTAACTCAACACAAAAAAGTGACGCGATTTTGAAAGATGCATTTTATGCCAGCAATTCATTGACACACAAGCCAGCCCCAAGAAATCTTTTTTCCTAATCCAGTCGAGACACAAGACTGAAAAAAATAGCCACCAAAATGGTCAAATTAAACCAAACATCTCACTTTTTCTTCTCCATTTCTCATTTCATATTTGAATTTTCTCACAAGCAGTAAAATCTCAGCCAAATACATTCACCCCAACAGTTCCACCAAAAAAAAAAAAAAAAACACAAACATTTTAAAAGATAAACAAGACCAACCCAACCAAAAGCTAAAAATAACAGAGGGAGGGGCAACGCAAACAAAAGAAAATCAATGCAATCAAACAGCAGCAGGCTGACACGAGGAAGGAAACAAATAAGCAGAAAGAGCTGACCTGATTGAAGGAGGGAGGGGACACAACCAGAGATGGTATGCAGAGAAGTGAGGAGGTTTGAGGAAGAGGGGAGGAGGGTTGTGTGAAATTCTGGGTGGAGGGGAAGATGGGCAAGACCTTTCTGGGTTTGGCAGTTGACAGAGGGAGGTGGGGATGGAAGGGAAGGGAAGGGACTCATCGGGTATTTTACTGTTTGATTCCATTTCCTCGGCGATGAAATGACAGCGTGTGTGCGCACGTGAATACGTGATTGTCGATCGTAGTAGCTTCACACAGACAAGAGGAGGAGTGGAGGACCAGGGAGTCGGTGGCGCGGAATAGGATCAGCGGTCAAATACTCGGGATGGGCTCGGTCAACCATCGTAACCAGTAAGGTGGGGAAGGTGTACTTGAATAAGTGGCGTGGTTTAGCTGCACCTACTTCCCAAACCAACACACATACACAAATTTAAAAACAAAAACATAAAAAAAAGGGAAGGAGACTAAGCAGCATGCTCATCTTAATTGAATGGACGGATGGTTTTTTATGGTCATGGCCCTATTTTGTACTTAAGTGGGCTCTTCTTTGACAATCAAAATAATGGAGTTACAAAAAACAAAAGACAAGAATGGACCACCAAAGTGAGATCAATTAGAGTAAAAATTTAGAAATGATTCGCACATTTTTCTCATTGAAAATATTTGTGATGTGAAACAACTGAGAAATTGTCCTTTTTCTTTTTATGCTACATGTAGATGTTTTTCTTATATAATATATTATTCCTTTTGTTTTAAAATAAGTGTCCTATTATTTTTTTGTTTTTAAATAATTATCCTTTCCTTTTTATGCTGCATGTATTTTTTTTTTGTTATTTATTTATTAACACATTAAAAAAATAATAAATTTTAAAAATATATATATACATGAAAACTGCATAAAAGAGAATAAAATAGTGACAATCCATTTATTTTTTAGTAAATTAATTTTTCAAATGGGGCAATTTTAAGACCGAGAGCGTATAAAACAAGAAAAAACAAAAATATTGCTTATTTCCCCAATTTTTTACTTTTTTTTACCAATTCATCTTTCCCCATTACATAATTACCCCCCCTCCAAAAAAAATCTTCATTTTGGGATATAATGTTCTTCCAAAAAATACCCTACATTAATTTTTTTCTAATTTTTTTCTTACACTAATTGCTGGGTAGCTTCTTGTGTTGTCCCCATTGTGCGAGATAACACGTGTGGTAAAATGAGACTCCACTTGGATCCTTGCAAAAGCAGGATTGCAACCAACTACCATCAGCCGGTTGCTCAACTGTCCAATCTGTGCCTTTTTTGAAAGCATGGACAACCACAACAAAGAAGAATAAGAGAATCCATTTACGTCTCTTGATTTCATCCACAACTTAGAACAAGAATGATTCATGTATTATGAATATGGTTTTTATCATCATCACCGGTCCATGCAAAAAATTGTTATATGTGGATACAATTAGACTCCTTGTGCACAGTGGATAAAGTAGCGATTATAGCCATAAAGTGGAATATTAGTGCTGATTCAGTGGCGATTATACCCATAATGAAACCAACTAGAAGGGACAACCTAACCAACCCCTTAGAGCATTGTATCCCATTGCCAATCCCTTTAAATATACATACAAGATTTATGTATTATATACACCCGGTAAATCAGGATATAATCTAAGTTGGTGGCAAACAAAGTGGGGTTTCAAGCTAAGAACCTCCTCTTAAGGCGTAGTGCTAGGCTATTGACCATCTCAACAATACCCCATTAGTCATAATAGGAACCTTAGTGCTTATTCAGTGGCATTCATAACTTGGGGAATATGGGTGAATATCTAATGGAGCCCATTACTCCCTAAACCCTATTTGGCATAATAAACAAGATCACAATATTTATGTATTATAAATGTATTTCCTCCATCTTATATTAATAGTTATATTTAAAAAAATAATAATTTTTATTGAATGGTTAAACTTATATCTAAGAGAAGAGAAAAAAAAACTTATGATACTCTTTTTTAAGTACCCAATCATTTAAATTGAACATAATGGAGTTATTAATATGAAATAAATTTTTTTGTCAAATGCAGTTATTAATTTTGGACAAAGAAAGTATTTTATACAATTAAAAATAAAGAGATAAAAGCATCCAATCTAGCTCCAATTTCAAAAGGCTCCATTAAACTTTGTTAGATCGTGAACAATGCACAAAACATATCATTATTAGCTATTTTGAAATCAAGGACGCCCAAGTAGACATTGGAAAAGTAACTATAGTGTTCATATAAAGGGAAAATTATATAAAAAATATTAAAAAAATATTTACTAAAATAGCAGAGAGAGGAAAATAATTACTAAAATGGTATTCATTTTGGCCACGTAGGCGCCAGCCAAGCGCCTATGTTTGTGTGTTTTTTAAATTTATTTTTAAGATTTTGTCCTTCAGAAGGATGAAATCACTTAACTTGTATTTTTTTAATTGAAGGTTTAAGTGGTTGACGGTTTAAGTGGATTTTGTCCTTTGCAAGGATGAAATCAACTTAACTAAAGAACAAAATCCGCAAGCTACTTACTCGCTCATCAGTTCCTCTTCCAACCGTTCTTCATTTTTTCCCCTTCACTAGTTCTAGAGCCAGCAACAATTTTCGTCAAGCTCCGCCGTCAAGATGTGCCATCCACTGCAATTTCTAAAGGTACAAGCTTCCCCCCTGCATTACTACTACATGTCCCTATGAAATTTCATATGCGCATGACAATCTTGCCATTTTTGTATGCCCATAAGTTATTCGCTTTGTACGTGGTCTTTCCTTGTTACTATTTCTCTTGTTCGATTCATCATCATGTTGAGTAATGGAATGGATCATGTTCCATGGATTGATAAATTGGAATACTCCGCTTTCCTTTCCTATATTTTTTTTACTTCCCTTGCCTATTATGTTAATTGGATTATTGATCTTAATGTATGATTGTGTATCAAGTTAATGATGAATGTTAATATGTTTGACTTGCCAACTGTAAGTGGTCTATTTCACTTTGATTTTAACTTAGGGACATACATTTCCTTCAATGTATGCTAGGCTAGGATCTCTTGTAAAATCAGCTTAATAAACATTTTTTACTCAATTATGATTGATGTCTTTACATTAGGAGGTACAAATTTTGATGAAAAAAAATTGGTTTGATTTTGTTGTTTACATTACTGCAAATCCTTTCAGTTTTGATAGCCACATAATGATATTTGTGGAATTGCTTCGTTAATTTTGAGTAATAGATTAATCTCATACGTCATTGAGTAAAGTAATTATTTTAAATAATTATTTGATCTACTATTTCTGTTATTTATTGGTTACGAATTAAATAAATTGAGATGACAGAAGAAATAGTTAATTTTATGCTTCAACATAAAAGGGTATCAGATAGATTATTTATCAAGAAACTTTCTACTTATGATGAACTTGAGATGCAATAACTTGCAAAGTTGGGTGGGATAGAAAAAGATGAAATTTTTTTATAAAGTATCACCTTCTGATATTTGGATCGAGATCAACTCTACTATGTGTAGATGATGAAGCTTCATTTAGAAAAATGTTTCACCATTCATAAAAATATATACATAAAAAATAGATAAAAGAGGATAAAGTAATGACAACTAAGAAAATATGACATTTATTTTAGAGTAAATTAATTTTTCAAATAGGGCGCTTTTAAGAAGGATAGAGTGTAAATTAAAAACAAAATATTGCATATTTCCCCAATATTTTTATTTTTTTTAGCGTATCATCTTTCCCCAATACATAATTACTTCTTAAATGGTAATGCCCAAAGAAAAACTTCTTAATTTCGGGATAAAATGTTCTTTCAAAATACCCTTTATTAACTTTTTTATAATTAATTTCCTAAATTAATTGCTGGGTAGCTTCTTGTGTTGTTCCCATTGTTTGAGATAACAAGTGTGGTAAAATGAGACTCACTTGGATCCTTGCAAAAGCAGGATTGCAACCAACCACCATCAGCCGGTTGCTCAGCTGTCCAATCTGTGCCTTTTTTGAAAGGATGGACACAACAACAACAACGTAGAATAAGAGAATCCATTTATGTCCCTTGATTTCATCTACAACTTAGAACAAGAATGATTCATGTATTCCGAATATAATTTTTATCATAATCACACCGGTCCATGCAAAAGTTAATTGTTATATGTGGGAACTATACAATTTGACTCCTTGTGCACAGTGGATAATGTGGCGATTATAGCCATAAAGTGGAATATTAGTGCTTATTCATTGAATATACATATAAGATCTACTTATTATATACACCTGGTAAATCAGGATATAATCTGAGTGGGTGTTCGAGGAGTGGGGTTTCAAGCTAAGAACCTCCACTTCTTAAGGCGTAGTCATCCCACCAATACCCTATTAGTCATAATAAGAACCTTAGTGGTTATCCAATGGCACTCATAACTTGGGGAATATGGGTGAATATCTAATAGAGCCCATTACTCCCTAAACCCTACTTCGCATAACAAATAAGATCACAATATTTATGTATTATAATAGTATTCCCTTTATCCTATATTAATAGTTATAATTGAAAAAATAGTAGTTTTTATGAATGGTTAAACTCATATATAAGAGAAGAGAAAAAAGTTTATAATACCTTTTTTAAGTACCTAATTATTTAAATTGAACAACAAATATTTTTTTTGTGACCAAATATAACTATTAATTTAGGATAGAGGGAGTATTTTATATAATTAAAAATAAAGAGATAAAAGCATCCCATCTAGCTCCAATTTCAAAAGGTTCCATTAAACTTTATTAGGATTGTGATAAATGAACAAGACAGATCATTATTAGTTATTTTGAAATCCAGGACGCCCAAGTAGACGTTGGAAAAGTAACTATAGCATTCATACAATTCCAAACTCCTAAGAATAAATATATGTAGAACTAAACAAGGCGCCCTTGCGCCCGCTTAAGAACACTAATCTAATCGCTTGTTTTTAACTCCCAATCATTGTCTTCACAAAATGGAATCCCTTCAATGTTGTTTTAAGAATCTATTACTCTTACGGAGGTTTATGCTCGAAAAAAAAAACAGATTTTTCTTCCAACGGAAGTCTTCTGGAAATTGGACATAAATTTATGATGAAAATGCAGCCTCTAAGTTGTAGAATATTATTCTTGGCAGCACCTAGATGGACGTAAATTAGCAAACAGTCACTTGATGAGGACTGTTCACAGTAGGCTAATTGCTAGAAATTTCAAAAACATATTAATGTGAGTAATTAGTGCGGCAGAAATCTTCAACAAACCACTATTTGGGACTGTTACAGCTGGTTTCAAGAGAATATTGACGAGCATAAAAGGAGGAGAAAGAAAATACAACAAAGTCGGATGGAATTCTATCCATATCAAAAACCGCTTTCAGATCTCAGGAATAGTCCCTTTGATAATATATTAAATAGATTGACTCAAGGGAAAATTATATAAATAATATTAAAAAATAATTACCAAAATAGTGTTTGTTTTAGCCACATAGGTGCCAACTAAGCGCTGAGGCCTGCCTATTCTTTTTAATTTTTTTTTATAATTTCATCGTTTAAAAGGATAAAATCTCCTTAAGTGGGATTTCGTCCTTCGTAAGGATAAAATTTGCTTTGCAAGGACAAAATCTGCTTTAAGCCGATTTTGTCCTTTTGCAGGACAAAATCAAGTCGCTACTTACCCACTGGCCAGTTCTCATCCTAACCCTACTTCATTTCTCCCCCCATCTTCTCCGGTGCCAGCAACTATGATTTTGCCCAGCTCTGCCTTCCACCATGAGAAATTGATGACTATATGTGATTTTGCCCAGCCCCACCATTTGCTGTGAGAAATGGACGATTGCACCTTAGTTCCTTTCTCGACCATATTTCATTTTTTCTATTTGCCCTCATCTCCTTCTGTGATATTGTCTGTCATTTCACCCAACTCCTCTGGTAATATTGTCTGTGATTTCGTCCAGCTCATTCGGTGATATTGTCTGTGATTTTGCCCCAAAGTATCGATATTGTTTGTGATTTTGGCCATCTCCTCCGGTGATAATGTCTATGATTTTGCCCCAAAGTATCGACATTGTATGTGATTTCGCCCAGCACCTCCGATGATATTGTCTGTGATTTTGCCCCAAAGTATCAACAGTTCAAAACCTTGATGCCTAAATCAATAGGTACTCCATGCCATTTGCTTTTTGTGTATATCCTATTTCTTCGGCTTGGTAGTCATTGTCATATTTGTACGTAATTTTGATTTGGACTTAAGAGTACATATAGTGAGATGAGCAAATTGGTTGTTGCAAAGATTGATTTTTGTGATATCTAGTGAATTCAATTGGATGACACGCGCTATAGTGAATTATGTGGCCATCTAGTCTATCTTTTATATTATTGTGGCACAAGCTATCTCTTATTGAATACGGTGACATGAATTATGGAATAATATACAATGAGCTTAGCACAATGGGTGTTCTATATCAAATGACTTGTTTTACTTCATTGCACATACCCATATCTTACAACATTGTATAGAATAGTTACTATGATGAATGAGAGAAATTTGTTTTTTGATTGCATAATCTAGATATAAGTTCAGGTTTTTAGTGCTAATTGGCTCAACTGACACTAAAATGAGCTTTTGGGTGTGACTCCTGTATGCAATTTTTATTGTGTTGATAATAGGAAAATTTGGTCGTGATTTTATATGTACCAATATAAGTAAAGTAGTTATTTTCATTAATTATAAATCTACTATTTATGTTATTTATTTGCTTAATATTATTGACAAATACTAGAAAAGTATTCCATGTTGAAAACTAACTGAGTTTAATTTAAGGAACAATATTTATACACTATCCAAGATCATGTGTGGGAAATTGGTGGGTACTTTTAGCTCTAATGCTAGAAGTAACCAAGAATTTTGAAAACACAGGAGCTAGTATCATGGGTGTGTCTTAGCTGATGTAGTTTATTTTCAATAATCTAAAATTCAAAAGTATCTAAGTGAATAGTTCTTGATGGCATAATGTGATGTATCTAAGATTTATTAATTGGTAATGAATGAAGTGAATAGAGATGGCAGGAGAAACGATTAGTTTTATGTTTCATCGTGAAGGGGTATTAGAGGGATTATTTATCAAGAAACCTTTTACTTATGATGAACTTGAGATGCAAGTAACTAGCAAAGTTGGGTGGGATTGAATGAGATAGAAAATTATTATAAAGTGTCACCTTTTGATATTTGGATGGAGATCAACTCTACCACGTGTAGAGGATGAGGCTTCATTTAGACAAATATTTTACCATTCGTCTCAAGTATTTATGTTCAAGCTATTCCTAAAAAAACAAGGCCTGAGTGCCTACTGAAGGGCGCAATATAAGTAGGAGCTCACACAGGAACTCGTAAAGAAATATGAGTAGTGGAAGGCACATGCAAATACCAGTGGATGACAATGCAGAGAAAAATTTATCCATGACATTAGCATCAAATGAATGTCATAGGTTGTCTGCACTTATTAACGATAGAAGTGGACCTAATTGAAGGTAAGGTTTCTTAAGATGTGAATCTCGTGAATATTTTAATTGTCAATGAAAAATATTAGATTGAATCATGAATTTTGTGTGTAATATGCAAGGTACACATTGCATGCACATGAGACATTTAGCCTTGGAATGTCACAAGGCGATGCATGGTTTGGAACTCAAAGCTCGATAGGCATTTATTACCCCATAAATAGATGTTGGACCATCCAATCTAAGGTGAAATATATATTTATAAATGAATCTAACAATTTTAGTAATTAAACAAGTATTTAGGTAGTATGAATTCAATACATGTGTGCTATTTATGTGTAGGGAAGCCCATGTCCATGATGATGATGTCATAATAAATGAGGCTAATGAAGGTGAAGATAATATTGGCAAAGCTAGTGAGGAGTATTGTATGAAAGAAAAAGGTTTTAGAGGTGAGAAAAGTACTCAACAGATGGTTGATGGCGAGGGGGATAATGTGGTAGATAATACAATTGCCGCAAATGACATGAATGTGGATGATGATAAGCTGTTGTACTATGACAAGGAGGAGCTAATCTATACACATATCACAGATGAACAAATAGATGAGGTAGTTGATTGGGGTATGGATATGTGGCAATAGAATGAAGAAGAGTTATATGTTGGACGCATCTTTTAGGATAGAGAGCCATTTATCATAGCTTTGAGGGTGTTTTCAATTAGGAATCATGTCCAATACAAGGTTCTACGTGCAAATATGTTAGAGTATATAATTAAGTGCATTGATAGTGATTGCCCTTGGAGAGTTTATGGATCAATGAAGAGGGGTATATGGTACTCTAAATTGAAGATATACAGAGGTGACCACACTTGTAGGAATGTCGAGCTTAGCATTGATCATAAGTAGTGTGGTGCATTGTTTGTTTACAAGGTCATACTGCCTGTCATCCAAGCTGAATTAACTCTCACACCAGGTGATATTATTTAAAGAATAAAGGAGAGGTTCCATGTTGATATTTCTTGTAAAAAAACATGTGTGACAAGGAATATGGCCATAAAAGTCATTTATGAGGATTGGGCTGAATCATACAAATTATTGCCAATGTACCTCAAGGCAGTACAAGATGTGAATCTCGATATCGTATATAAGTTGGAGTTTAATCTAGTGGATGGTGGCCCATGTTGGAGATTTACACGGATATTTTAGGCATTTAGGCCATTTATAATGGGGTTTAGGCATTGCATCCCGGTGAATGCTATCAATGCCACACATTTGTATGGTAGGTATCCTGAAGTTCTTATGGTTGCAACAACTACAAATGGGAACAATGGGTTATTTCCTCTAGCATTCGGGATAATATCAAAGGAAGATTATAAAAATTAGAAATAGTTCTTAAGTCAATTGAGGGAGAAGGTACTTATAGATATGATGAATGTCACAATTATCTCAGATCGACATAAAGGGCTTCAAAAGGTCGTGCCTCAAATTTCTACCATCGATATTGTATTTGTCATATAAAGGCAAATTTTAAGGAGTTTAAAAATGATACACTGATAAACTTGATTGGGGTAGCTACATGTATATTGTAAATTGAACAATGTGATGCTAAAATAGACTTGATTGGTAAGGAAAGTCATACGGAAAAATAACTCCTCACAGAAGAAGGATTACACCCTAAACAGTGGTCTCTTGCTCACGATGGTTTTAGAAGATTTGGTATAACAAATATAAAATTTAAATAGCGTCTTGAAGGAGGCATGGGGATTAGCCATGCAAGCCTAATGTCAGTTATTTTTTAGCGGGTAATAAAATTCTTTGTGAAATGATCTTGTGTTTCGGAGGCAATGGTCACTTGTATACTCTCAAAAATGGAAGGAATAATAAATGAACAAAAAATAAAGTTGGGAATTATATAGTTCACCAGATCAACTGCACCGATTACAAAGTGATGACTATGCGTGGAAGGAAGTTAGTGGTAAATGTGGTTTACTGAACTTGTATATGTAATTACCCTCAAGTTTACCAATATCCTTGCTCTCATCTTCTTGTCGTCTAGGGAAAGCGGCAGCAGCCTATATAGGTAAGAGTATGTTATACATCCACCACTTATAGAAATGTGTACTCAGCACAATTTAACTCTCCTTGTGGTCATGAGTTTTGGGGAAAAGATATTTATTATGTGTTATTACCTCCAAAGGCAACAAGGCAACCCGGTCGCCCACTATCTGTCCGTATTAGGAATAAAATGGACAGTGTGACAATGGAGAGAGATGATAGAGTAGGTTATAAGTGTAGGAGGTGCAAAAAAGTTGGGCATAATAGTAAAAGATGCACTAACTCTCATGTTGATTGATAAACATATAATTAGACTATTTAATATTTTATTTACTCTCTATTTTAGATATGACTATATGTTCCTGAAGTTCTTATTTCCTTCTAGATCATATGGATCATATAGAGCCTTTTTATGGGTCAAACCCCATTGATAAGTCTGTCATTGTGTAGCATGAGTCTCATAGGTCGGCTTCTATTTGGAGAGGAGAGGTATTCCCACTGTACATACATTTGATTTAAGTTTTATGAAATGGTTCATTGAGTTATGATATTTTGACTTATCTTAAAACTCGGGTGTGCACAGAGCATTTAAGATACCTTCGACAATGGCCTATAGATGAGCGCATTCTGCCATATATTGAGCAGGCTGGATTTGGATACTTCATCCATTTACAGTACGTTTGAGTTGATAGGCCTTAGCTCATAGCTCTCATCGAGAGATGGAGGAGGGAGACACAAACATTTTGCTTACCTTATGGGGAGATGTCCATCACTCTTAGGGATATGACACTTCTTCTTGAACTTCGTATTAATGGACTTGCAATGATAGGCATGACAAGAGGAGGAGATTTGGATTTAGTAGTTCGACTCTTTGGTAGAGCACCTCCTCCTTCAGTAATGCGTGGTAGCTGAGTGAGCCTTAGAAGGCTATTAGGTGAGTTTTGTACACTTCTGGCAGATGCCACTGAGATAGTCATTGAATAGCATGCACGCTCATATTTGCTTCATCTACTGCGTGTTACTATATTTGCTAATAACACCAATAGCCATGTGCATAGTACATACCTCACCCTCGCAGATTTCGACATGGCAGGCACCTACGCATGAGGCAATGCTACCCTTTCTTGTACCGAGAGTTAGGAAAAGCTTGTTAGGGTATGACCTCAAGGATTGCAGGCTTCCTAACCCTTCTTTAGGTAAATGAACTTGTTGATGTTAGTATTTTCTACACGTATAATTATTTTTCGTTTTTAATAATTTTTTATGATATTTTGTGACATAGCTATGGTTGTGAGAACATTTACATGTCAGCCGACTAAGTATTGAGATGGGGCAAGTAGTAGAGGGTGCTCCATTAGGAGTCAGATATATATTTTTTCACACTTATTTTTTTAACATAGTTTTATGAGGATGTGTTGAATTTATGTGATAAATTTGATTTCTTAAGGTAGAATATTCGGAGGAGAAAAACCAAAAATCTACAAGGAGTCTTTCGATTGTATATAGGAGAGTTAGAACACCAATGCTCTTATAAGGTAATTACATTTCATTGTCACATATAATATAATGAATATAAGCTATGTAAGGTTACTAAAAACTAATTATGCTTAAAAATTGTGCAGGTTATTTGTCAGCCATACTCGCCTGAGGCATTGGCTGAGTTACCTCCTCTTTGTACAGAAGAAAGGGATGTGTGGCTATCTAAAATGCTACTCATATGTTTTGAGATTGTAGAGATGCATGTGCTTGATTGTGTGATGCTCTAATTTAACTTGGAGCAAAATATTCCTCCTCATACGATAGAATTTATCCATTGGATCACTCGACAAGGCCACCATATTACCGACTGGGCTGCACAACATACAACCTATATCATTTTATGGGATAACATGATAGTCACTATTATTTGAGGTGACATGGCTACAACAATGCGTGATGTTTGTAGCCTGTATATGCGGTGGTATTTGCCTATTACACAAATATAAATTTTACCATGTAATAATTCAGAGGAGATGACCTATCAGCCTAGGGGCACACTAAAGGCACCATGAGGATGTTATTCGTAGCTTACCACTACTTCAGTCGGTTATTATAGACAATCATGGACATTATTCCACTGACAAGGCAACTCAAACACCACCGAGGTATGCTTGATACACGGATATTCCATCTTCATATGCAACACCTAGCTCTCATCCTTTATTTTCATGAGCTTCAGCTTCACATTATAGTCCACATTCATTATCTACGGTTGCTCTAGATCCAGCCTATCCCCAACCAGTTGAGATACCAATCATTATGATAGTATATACTCGACGACATCGGGCAGCTTATGCAGATCCGATCTCATTATCTTCAAAGGCGTGTTTGGGTAAGCCATTTATTATTCATGCAGGTCAGGAGGATCAGGAGGACCCAGTAGAGCAGCTTCATGGCCATGGGCATAGTCAAAGTTTGAAGTTGTAAAGGTAGGAGAGGTAGAGCTAATTAGAGTTATATATATTTTTTAAATGTATAAAGTGTAAACTTGTTTTGTAAACCAAACATTTTGAAAATGTTGTATCTAATTTATATATTTTATAGACTTTCTAATTACTCGATGTGTAGATATTCATGTGATATATATTAGTTGTGTTGATATTAGTGTGTTACGTATGATGGTTTACAAGAGGTTGTTTATAAGTTCAATGAATCTTAAAAAAAATATTTATATTTTAATCTTATCATTTACAAGGACAAAATTAGTTTGAGCCTAAAAATATATATATAAGGCAGGTGATTTCAAAGTATATTTTGTCCTTTTAAGGATGAAATCATATTTTTTTAAAACAAAAACCATACAAGCACCAATGCTTGGCTAGCGCCTATATGACAAAAACAAATACCATTTTAATAATAATTCTTCTTTCTCTACTTTTTTGTAAATATTATTTATATTATTTATATAATTTTCTCTTAACTCAAATTGCATCTGAATTTTTGAGTAATCAACTACCTCCCTAATTTCAAACACCTACTTGCTCAATATATTCTTATAAACTCCTTAGACTTCTTTATATGATTTTTCCCCATATCATAGAAGCTTTCCTCGATTAGACTCGCTTAACAAGCATGCCTTGGAACTCATCTAAATATAAGATTTCCTAACAAAATAAAGTAGAACAAGTTGTATTAAGCTGAAATCAAGTCTAAGATCTCTGGAAGCTTCTAGAACTGCTACAATATTGCAAAACTGCCCCTGATTGTCAAATTACCAAAATACCACTGCTGTGATGAAATCCCAGATTTCTCCTCCCCCCCCTCTCTTCCTTCTTCAAGCTGCTTATTCATATTTTATGTACTAATGCATCAATTTCCCATTAGTTGTAGATACTAAAAAACAATCAAATATCTTTGACTGAATTTATATATGGAAGTAAGCAATTATCTGTCGAACTTAAATGTTCTTTTTTCTGAGTACTTAAGAGGCAGCAAAAGCATGCTCAGACAGACCCGAAGTTACTTGTGTGACTTAATCAAATGCCTTGGAATTACAAATTGTTTAATGTTTCTATCAACTCCAATCAATCAAATTTCTGAAAAGTTTTACCCCTACGGAACATGGGGCAAGAATTAAAAATTGAAACCTTGTGCGACCATAGTCAAGTGTTCTATCAACCAAATGATTCCAACAGTGTGGTACAGAAGGAATTAGGAGAAACAACTTCCCATACATCCTTCAACCACCACGAAAAAAGGTCATGGCCAAGACAAGAAGGCTAAAAGTGCACTCACTGCCATTCTCAAACCAATGAAAACGCCCTGATAGATGTCATGTAGCAGTAGGAAATGATAAAGAATCATCATAGGTGCTTGCTACTTCAACTAGTTGACTTAAAGATCTTGCGAGCAGTATCCAGACTTAGTTCTTCAAACACCTGAAAAAAATGAACATAATACAAGATATAGCAAAGATACAGAGAAATAAACAAATTACAGAAATTGTAGGAAAACACACGGTGAACACATACAAGTTTCTTGTGAACTTTCTGGAAAGCTGCAGTGAAGCGCTCTGCCTCCGCTGGACCTAACTGAAAAATAGCAAGGCATAATGTGCTTATTAAAATTCATTGTCTAAGAGAAGCGAAGCACATTTTAAATGTTTCTAACATCAAAACAAAATATTTCATTTCTTCACTCATCCATCAAAGAATAACAGTGCCATGAAAATGCAAGTTAATGGAGTATTCTACATGTCCTAATAAAGTACATGCCTTCAAACATGCTTTTATTAATTCAAATACTTGGTCAAATGATCAAAACAGTTGAGGACGTTGTCCATTGGAGATGGGTTGGAAGTAATAATGCCACCTCCCTCCCTCTTCTAGAGAGCTTTATAATTGGCCCATCTTTAGTTATAAAGAGTCTCACAGGAAAATAATAAGACTGCAATGTTGTATGTGATTGAAAACTTGGCATGAAAACTGCTATCTTATTCTATAAACAATGTTGTATACCATATGAACAATACATGCACAGCCGAATTGGATAAACAAGAAGACTGCTAGCTTATTCTATAAAATGACCGCATTTGGGAAAATATGAATAAAATCTAGGGGGTGATGGAATGAGAGAAGGCACAGTGTTTCCTATTGTGTGTGCCCCACTGCCCCCTTTGTGGGATAAGGTGTAGCGGGAAGTGGTGCTTGCGCATGCGGTGAAGTACATGTGCATATTAGTATGAATGTTATCCCTTCCCTACATAATAAGCTTTTAGGAGAAGTAATAAATTAACAGCCTCTTTCTCTGAGAGAGAAAAAAAACATATCCTTCTTCTAGAAAATTAAGTGTTGTAGTAACAAATTTTTATGCAATGAAGTAATGGGGTTATCGGTGTTAAGCTAATTTCAAATAACCGGGACATGGTGTTAATGGTGATGAACGAGCTTCCTGGAGACTAAAACTGATGTTCTTAGAGCACCTTAAATTCGACGTTAATGGTGATGAAGGTAGCGGGATCATTCATCAAATGCCTAGCTTTACAGTTTCTGTCAATCTTCTAATGGTATATACATTGGTTTTCAAAAAATTTGGGACGGAAATCCCCCTCTCCTTGATTCCATCCAGCTGCAAGCTGAGTTAGAGCATGCGTAGAATGATTCAGGTTCTTAGACCCCTACTGACTATAACCATTAGAGGCACCACACTGGCTCATTGTAATTTGCAGTCAAAACTTCGATCGATCTAGAAGCAGAGTCCATGATTGAATGAACAGATAAATAGCAAGTAATCAGAATATTAATGTCTTGCAGTTTCCCAGTTAATCATGTATCCTTTTCACTATACATGCATTTCTGTACTTTTTTTTTTACTTTAGTAAGGTTCAATTATAGCTCAATCGCGTTATACCAAAAAAATATAAGCTGTCAGAACTGTTTGACAGTGTGAAGATCCACCTTCCATACAATAGGTTTGTTTCGATGGTTCATTCATTACTTTCCTCCAGGGATAACCTTAAAATAGTTTCCATCCCATAAAAGGAATACAACTGGCTAGACAATCGTATAACAGCTCAAAGAATTTATGCATCAATTACCAATGATTCAAATGGAAAAAGGTGCATTCATTATTTACAGAAAAAAGTACTGAGATTACCACACATTATAACACTACCTGTTGTGAAGCAGTAATCTTTTTTAAATAAAGTGATATCTACCTTTCTTTCTGCTGCCAGCCTTAATTTTGTCCAAAATGAGTCTGCAATGAGTAACAAAGCACATAAATTTCAACTTCTCCGTTTAGGTTCTTTTAAACCAAGCACTGAAACATAAATTTCCAAACTATTACATAAACAAAGTTATATGATAACATTCAAACATGAGTAAACTTTGTTCACAAGAGTTGAGAACAAATTCCAAAACCAATTCATTCTGGCAGAATAAAATTTTGAGCTTGCTTTTTGGACAATAGGTGGAAAATTTTGGCACACACACACAAAAAATTAAATATTAGTTCAGCTGCTTCAACCACTGCATGCCATGTGTTTTCCGACAGTAACTACTTTTCTCAGTTTATAAAAATATGTTAGATTTCTACATTATCACCAAAAAGTATAAAACAACTAAATACTAAGTCCTAATGCTGTCAATTACCCATCTTCTCTAGTATTTCTCCAATTTTCAGCAGCCACTGCTGATTAAATAAATCTGATTCATGCAACCTTATATCTACTAGAAAACCATTCTTTCCTCCAAGTATAATTCAAGGTAGAACAAGCTAAGTAAACCAGTGTGAGAACCAGATTTGCTGAAAAACAGCAAACATGATAGCTTCTTAGAATCTATGAGACCTCAAATTCAACATCCTCAAATTATAAGCCATCCTCTTAGTATCTATGACTTATAACCCTGATAAGCTAATTCTTCACTATCTTTTTTTCCCTCTCCCAAACTAGAATTCCCTGATAGATGCCAGGCAAATGATATTAGATATCATAATATTTTCTCCCGGAGTTTGATTATAATCTAACACCAGGGGATAAATTTCTACTATGCACGAGTATTTTTATGGCTGCACATATAACTGTCTGCTGTCACACCACACAAATAGATTAATCAGAAGAAGAGAATACCAATTCAAGCAGAGTAAGAAAATCTAACTAGTCACAATTTCATAATAACGTCAGATGCAGGGTATCCCAATCTTTCACACATGTCACCAATTACAGTAATAGCCAGTGAATGGTTCCATATTTAGCATTCCAGTTTCATGAGCAGTCCAACTTATAAAAAGTAGAGTATCAGATTCACAAACATAGCTGAGCTTCTGTTTGCTAATAAGCCAAATAAATTTAGAGAGATGGCTGCTACTTAAGTTTTGGAAAAAAGTATTGAAGTCACAGGATCATTTCTTGTATCCAGATTATTTTTGAAATAGAAGGATGGTTATTTCTGGCTTCTAATTATTAATTCTTCTATCTTTACTACCTTCCTATATATTATTTCTTCGTACCTATCTCCACTCTTTGATATTCTATTGTTCATCTGACTTTGTCATTCCTTACTCAATTTTTCAAAATTTTCCATTTCTAACCCTAAAATATATAATAAATAGATTAATATCATCCAAAATGCTGTCCATCAATGTCAACCTACATAAGAATGATTTCGTAATTACTATCTTAAACATTTTACTAAGAAAAATATTTATTCTTGCATTTATGAAGGACAAAATTTACTGATAAAATTCCATTTGAAAAGATCAATGCATGAATAATGTTACAAACATAATAAATCAATGATGATTCTGAAATTCAATAAAGCTACCCAAAAGTAGAAGTCAAGTGACCAAGGTGGGTGATCCACACCTAGCCATCAAAGTTACAAGACTCATCTTTAAGCTGATCATAATAAGCACAAAACTCAATACCTTCTTTATTGAAACTCTGAGTTGCTCTATCCTCCTCCTCCCACGCATCCTGCCACATCTCCACCTTTTCAGAAAGCGATATTTTCACAATGAGAAAAGAAAACACGTAACAAAAAGATAGCATTTGATTACAACAATTAATATTCAAACCTCATCTGCAGCTGTTGCGCGTGACGTTGACGACTCTGACTCGGCCTGAATTATAGAGAAAACCGGAAAAACGAAGTTATATGAAAATGCCAAGAAATGCTACACAAAAAAAAGTTCGACACAGTGTCGACATTCTTGCACATGGACACTGTACATCAAGTGAAATATAAGTAATCCACGAATGGAACAAACTTTTTTCTTTTTACTGCAAATAAAAATGCGACAGAAAGATTCTCACAGTACATCATCGGCATAGTATAGGTAAAGGAAGAATACAAGCATAATAGGAATTGATCTTTGAAACTTCAATGAACAATTAAGCTATAAAGATAGATTTACAAGCTTGATGTGACAACCATTATCGCGGAAATGAGATATTCAGTAATCATCAAATTTGATAGTACAAGTAAAAGAATTGAATTGGAAGCGGAGAAGAGAAATTTTGATGGAGGATGAATGGGAATTACGTGGTAGTCGCGGGAGCGGACGACGGGGAAGAGGTCGAGAAGGCGGCGGAACTCGCTCTCTTCCATGGCAGTCAGACGCTCCGCCTCTGGCCCCCTCCGATTCGGGGCGGCTGTCACTGATTCAAAGCGGAGCAAGGCCGAGTCTTGTTTTTGGGTGATGCTCTACGTCCCTTTACCCCCCCGGAATGACCCCACGCGCATTTAGGTTTTAATATTTTTTTAGTTACGAACGTAGGATCGAAAACCGACTTATGTACGTCATAAAGCCGATGGCGTATAGAATGCCGGAGCCCATATAAACGGGTTTTTTTTGTTCGAAACAAGAAGAATGGGAAAGAGGAAGTAAATTTAGGTAAAAAAGAAATTAGGAGATTTTTAAATAATTTTCACTGTTTAGTTATATAAATGATGTTGAGAAAATTGATAGTGATAGTGATGGTAGCGGTAATGGTGATAGTGACAGTGGTAGTAGCAGTGACGATGGTGGTAGTTATGGCGGCAGCAGTTACAGTGGTGGTGGTGGCAGCGGTAGTGGTGGTAGTGATATTGGTGGTAGTGGTAGCGGCAATGGTAGTGGTGGTGGCGGCAGTGGTGGTGGTAGTGGCGACGGTGGTGGTGGTGGTGGCGACGGCGGTGACAGTGGCGGTAGTAGAGATGGCGGTGGTGGTGGCAGCGGCGGTGGCAGTGGTGGTGGTGGTAGTGGCGGTGGTGGCGACAGTGGCAGTGACGGTGGCGGCGGTGATGATAGTGGTGGTGGTGGTAGTAGCAGTAAGACATAAGTATTTAGTACAATGATTTTCTCCCAAAATCTATAGGTTGATGGGTGGAAAATTTTTGGGCCAAATTTAGGTGAAAAAGAAACTAAGAGATTCCGAAATAATTTCCACTGTTTGGTTATATAAATGATGTTAGAGAAAATTGACAGTGACAGTGGTGGTAGCGGTGGTGGTGGAGTGGCGGTGGTAGTAGCGGTGACGGTGGTAGTGGTTGTGGCGGCGACAGTTGTAGTGTGGTGGCGGCGGCGGTGGTGGTAGTGGCGGCGGCGGCGGTGGTGGTAGTGGCGGCGGCAACGGTGGTGGTGGCGGTAGTGGTGGTAGTGGCAACGGTGGTGGCGGCGGTGGTAGCAGTGGCGGCGGCGGCGGCAGAGATGGTAGTGGTGGCGGTGACGGCGGTAGTAGCGGTGGTGGCGGCGATGGCAGTGGTGGTGGTGGTAATAGCAGTAAGACATAAGTATTTAGTACAATGATTTTCTCCCAAAATCCATGCCTTCTCCCTCAAGGAAAACTCTTGCCACGACGAGTTCGAGGTGTCCGAGTACTTGCACTGTTTCGAGTGGATCGTGCCAGCCTACACCATGCCCCCGGATGCCCAGCACATCACTGTCCTTCGTGTCATCATTCGGGAGGACTTCAACCGCATGTTGGCGAGAGAGAGGAAGAACTTGACGGAGATCAGTTAGCCGGCTGGCGTGGGAAGTGGCTAGTGATGCATGTTTGTATGTGGTGTCATCGGAGAATTTCAGGATGGTAGCTGGGCTGGTGCACTTGGTGGCCTTCTCGTATGGGACATGCATAGGTCACGTTTATGGAATATTACAAGCAGTGCATAACCCAATTTCGTCTTTTAGAAGGACGAAATTAACTTAAACTTGATTTTGTCCTTCCAAGGGATGAAATCATATAATTTTTTTTAAAAAAAAGTTACACAAGTGTCAGCGCTTGGTTGACACCTACGTGGCAAAAACTAACGCCATTTTTGGAAAATATTTCTCAAAACGGGTTGGTTTGGTAAAAAAATTAATTATTATTTAAATAATATTCCTTTTAAAGTAAATTGAATACTCATATACAAAGTAAATTGAGTTATTATAGAACTTTCATTTTTAGACTATTTTACTCATATTTTAAACTTTTAATTTTACTTATATTTCATATCTTTAAAATTTTAAATATAAGTTTAAATTAGCATGTAATTTGAGGTTATTTTAATAAAAAAATATTTACTTAGATTCTTTTAATTCCAACATGTCAACCTAATATTAAAAGTTGATATAACACGAACTATATTTTTTAAGTTATGTTAATTTTAACTTTGCAATGTTATATTTTATTATCTTACATTCCTATTTTTGTATTTTTTAGGTATTACTACGAAGCTCTCGACGAGCTCTATCAAATGAGATCTCACATTATTATATTTTTTAAAATTTTTGGGGCCCTATATATATGACATGCTTCTTGATAATACTATTTGTATTTTTACCTATATAATATATAATCGGATTTGAACATTTTTAATGCCTTTTGAAATTTTATTAAGAGTTCTATCAAATGAGACTTGCACCAAATTGGTCCTAAGTATAAATAATGTGCTCTATGACATAGTCTTTCGACAATATTGTTTTGCCTCCCTTTGACATACTCCATCTATCCTAAATTAATAACTATATTTAATTTTTAAAAATAAATAAAAAATTTATTTTAAAAAATTAAATTAACCATCTATCCAAAATTAATAACTATATTTAATTTTTAAAAATAAATAAAAAATTTATTTTAAAAAATTAAATAAAGCTATTAATGTAAGACAAAATAAGAAATATTTAACCTATGAGATTTGGAGATAGTTCCCAACTACAAGTATATTTGGGTTAATATAAAAATTGTACATATAATATATAATAATTATGATCCTCGAAGTATTTATTATAACTATAGCATTCAAGGGGGACCTTTGTTAAATATATAATTTATTTTTATTTTATTTTATTATATATTACTATAATGGAGGCATAAGATTAATGTTGCTGACCCCAAATTATTAGTAAAAGGCACTATAAGATTACGATTATGATATGATATGATATGATTTTATTATATATATATATATATATATATATATATATATATATATATATATATATATATATATATATATATATATATATATATATATATATATATATATATGAGCCCCATTTATATGAGCTCGGGCTCATATATGTACGTGAGCCCGAGCTCTATGGGCCATCGGATTTACATCCGACGGTCCATAATACTCATGAGTTTATAATACTCATGAAATCTATGAATATTATGGGCCGCCAAATGTAAATCCGACGACCCATAGAGCCCGGGCTCACATATATGAGCCCGGGCTTGTGTAAACCTTTTCATATATATATATATATATGGAGTGACCTGAGTGGATCCATGCCATGCCAATTGCCACATGCCACATACACACACAACAAAAGAACCAAACCAATTATTTGTTGGGCCAAAATTGTTACTCAAATTACAAACGAGGAGGACACTAGATGATTACTTGTCTCTTACCCATGAAACCCGACACTTTGCATAGAAACCGTGAGATTAACGAGACAATGAAACTTTAAAGAAAAGAAAATCAAGGATAAATACTTTTCCCATATATCTTATCTCCCAACCCATGCTTCATACCACACACCCCTGCTCCTTTCTTTTAGGAGCAATTGGAATTTAAAGCATAGAGGTTGAAAGCTGTTCAGGTTTGTTGAAATGTGGTTGAGAAACAAACAATGTGGGCAGATTATTGAAGAGGTTTGGACTTTTGATGTTTCTAATGGGGATTGGGCTTCTCTACAGGCAAAGTTGGATGCCTTCAACACCAAACTTTTCAATTGGAATAGGGCAACTTTTGGTAATGTGATTAGAAAGAAAATGGGAATCTTGAGAAAACTATATGATTTGGAGATTAGAGGGAGAGGGGAGGAGGACTGGTAGGAACAAGAGGTCCTCAAGGTAGAATTAAATGAAATTTTTGCCTATGAGGAAATTTTGTGGAGACAACATTCTAAGGCCTTGTGGCTGAAGGAGGGATATCGAAACACCCTAATTTTTGTATGCCACTGCCTCTCAGGGAAGGACAAAAAATACTATACAATGGTTGGTGAACCGGATACTTCTTGGATTTCGGGGGAGTTTTACCTGGCATAGCACATATGATAATACTTAGTAAGTCTGTTTTCCTATGCAGGCTCCTCAAATCTAGTGCCGGTGGTTGGGAAGATCAAGTTGGTGGCCATTGATGACATAAACTCAAAGCTCGAGACAATTTTCAATGATAATGAGGTTAGATTCACCATCTTTCAAATGCACTCGTCCAAAGCGCTGGGGTGGGATGGGCTTCCCGCTCTTTCTTACTAAAGATTTTGGGACATTGTCAAAAGTGATGTGTCCAAGTTGGTCCTAGACTATTTAAATTCAAAGCATGTTCCTCATGAGCTAAACCAAACTTTTATCACCCTCATTCCCAAGGGAAAGAACCCAAGGAAAATTGAAGAGTATTACCCAATGCAATGCCCCCTAGAAGATTGTGGCCAAAGTCCTTCCCAACCACTTGAAACTTTTCCTTCCCCGTATCATTTCAGAATTTCAAAGTGCATATTTTCACAGGCAATCAATCACTGATAATATCCTTGTGGCTTTTGAAACCCTCTACTCAATCCAAAAAAAGGGGAAAGGTAAGATGAGCCAAATGGCACTCAAGTTGGACATGAGTAAAGCCTACAACACAATGGAGAAGAGTTTTCTTAAGGCTGTTTTCTGGAAATTGGGCTTCCGGAAGAAGTGGGTGTCCCTCATAGAGAGATGTGTTTCTACGGTCACCTATTCAAATCGTTTGAATAGGCAGCCCTTGAAGTCCTTCTCACCCTCCAAATGGTTGAGATTGGGGGACCCCCTACCCCCTCACCTCTTCATTTTGTGTGTTGAAGGTCTCTTGACTGTCATGAGGGAATAGACAAAGAATAAATTTGTCTTGGGGTAGCAGTGGCGAGGGGGCACCTCGTATCTCCCACATTATTTTTTGACAATAGTGTGTAGTTTTGCAAGGCCACCACTGAAGAGTGTCAATCTATTAAGAACTTCTTCCATGTCTACGAACAAGTGTCAGGCCAAATGATCAACCCCACCAAGTTCTCCATCTTCTTCAATTGGAATACCCGAACCACACAAGGGCAAGCATCAAATACATCCTCGGCATCCCTAATGAGGAATTCCATGAATAGCACTTCGGGCTTCCCTCGTGGACTAGGAAAAACAAGTTTAACTCCTTCAAGGACATCCGGGACTAAATTTGGAGGTGGTTGGGGGCTTGAAGAAGTTGACCCTCTCCCAAGCATGCAATGCTATCCTTATTAAGGTTGTAATGGAGGTGGTGACCACTTATTCCATGTCGTGTTTCCTACTACAAAATGGGCTGATCAAGGAGATTTCCTATAATATCTCATGTTCTGATTATACCTAAACTAGGGGGTTAAGGATAATTATATAATTTTTAGTTAAATTTTAAGGTGTTTCAAGAGATGGAACCCCAATGTATTGGTATAGGTCGAACTAACAAGCTTAATTATTCAATGAATATGCGAAACGGAGGTCAGGAGCGAAAGTTACGACATCGAAAAGCATGCCATATGGGCGGGACTCACTTAAAAAGTGCAGAATAACATACCCATTTGAGGTCTACTTTGAAAGGTCTCATCAATACGAGTCCATCGGTACCAAGAATGTGCGATTCCGACTTTGGGATAAGAAGAAGTCGTGTTTTGAAGTTAGAATCGTATTTGAATGAAATAATAATAAAATATTAAAAAAGACAAAATAGATGATGTCAACAGAAGCCGAATTGTCAATGTACACACGACATTACTGCCCGTGTCAGCCACACCGACCATGTGAAGTGGCTCAATGAGTGCGCAACATGTGGCGCTCGTCTATGTGTGTAACCCATTTTCGTCGTACGCTTGCATGCCTTCCCCTATAAATTCCAACTTCCATCCAAACTTCGGGATGAGTTTTTAGGGCCATTCTGAGTCTATTTTCGTCTGTTCAAAATGTGTTCTTAGCTAATTCGAGGGTGTTCTACAAAATAGAAGTGTTCATTTCTCGAGTTGGTGACTTTATACGGGAAAAACGTCCAAGGGTAAGAGGAGACTTTGCCCGTCGCCCTCAAGCATTGAGGAGAGAGAAGTGGCCCATAACAAGAGGGGGCTTCATCCTCTGCCATAGGTACACCCACGCGGACTACGGGCCCATCGCGCGGTCGAACCGCACAACATCGCACCATCACGCGAGTCAACGTCAGCTGATGCAATACTTGCGTCAGCCGACTTAATATAATAATATTTTTTTCTTTTTTTCAAAATTTTAAATCGTTATAACTTTTTAACTATACATCGGAATAATACGTTCTTGGTACTGATAGACTCGTATCAACGATCCCTTCAAAACAAGACCACTCAAGGATAGTTGTTACTGTAGTTTTATCATGGGTCCGCCTATGATGCATGTCTCCCACGATCTATACTTACGGCTACCATATCCGATTCAAATGATTCAAAAATCTTCATGTTTGGTTTTTAGAGTTCTACAATAATCCTTTAGGTACAATATTCAAAATAATATTCTATTAATATATTAAAATTATAATATTAAAAACGTACCGAATATCTGGCTTGTCACAATTAACACTTTTGAAAATCTATAAATTGGGAGGAGGGTTTAACCTTCTCTTCACCATTCTCTCTATTATCTAAGTCTTTCTTTCTTCTCTCCTCCCATACTCTCAGGTCTCAAGCTCTTAATTACTTTAATTTTTATTTTTAATTAAAATTAAACTCTCACACTCTCAATCATCAAAATTCAAGTTTTCAATTCTCAAGCTTTCTCCTCCTCTATCAAGTGTGCAACTGACAACTCAAGTCTAAACTCTTAAGCATCAAGGTCAGTAAAATTGATTTAATAGTTTGATTTTTAGTTTAATTTGCATTTTATTTCATTTACTATTTTTTTTGTTTTAAAGAATATGACATCTTAATCAACGTACAATGCCTCCTCCTCCTCGGTCACCCCCCTAAGTTCGACCGTCAATTTTCTCGAAGGAAGAATTTCCAACATGAACGAAGTAACTATGAAGGAATTCCACAAATATCTTCGATGGTTGAGGAGAAAAAAGAAGCGGCAACCTTCTATGGTGTGGATCTATATGAAGAAAATTAGGTGGATGACCTTAACAACTCCAATAAGTTCATCCTCAGAGCCGAATACAATTATTGTAAAAGTATTTTAAGCGTGAGAACTAGGGGAGGATGGGGTACCATGCATCTTCTTCACCATTCTAGATCATATTCCGCAAAATATGGACCGAATGACTCCAAACATGCACAATTAAGTTCCATGACCACCTCTTCTACCTCTTTTGGTACTTTTTCTTTAAATCAAGATACAAATCAGTAGGAACTCGTAAAGTATGTTGTGCACGCTGAGCAACCCTTCTCTTTCGCCAATGACTCTAAGTTCAAGATGTGCGTGAAGACTTCTCTTAACCCAGCCTTCAACAAAATCTTGCGCACCACATTAAAGAGAGACATTTTCAAGTTACATAAGGAGTACAAGGTAAAGCTTATGAAAAACCTACTAACAATTCCGTGTAATATTGCTCTAACTTTCGATATCGAGACTAGTATCCAAGATATCAACTATTTATGTGTTACCGCTCATTTTATAGCTGAATCATGGACACTAAATAAGAGAATAATATATTTTTTAACATTTTAGAATATCCTCACACCACTTCAATTATTGAAAAATCAAGGATGTATGTTTTAAATGAATACTCAATTAAAGACAAAATTATATCTATTACTTTAGATAATGCCTCTAATAATAATTTAGCGGTAGAACTTTTAGAATCTCATTATCATTAATTGGTTCAATAGAATTAAATATATTTCATGTTAGATGTTCATGTCATATAATTAATTTATTTGTTCAAGATAGTTAAAATATAGTAAAACATCATATTCAATTAATTAAAATATTTTGTTACATATCACCTCTTCAGCTTATAGATTACAAGAATTTAAAGAATTATGTTGATTGCATGGTAAAAAATAAATAAAATTTTAATTAGATGTTCATCATAGGTGCAATAATATGTATTTAATGTTAAAATCTTGTTTCGGATTTAAAATTTTAATTATGGCAGGAACGAGCTCCAACAAGCCCGGGCCCACCCCTATATGTTTGTTTGGGATTAGCATTACTTTTATTTTCAGAATGTTGGGTAAGGAGGTTGTTTTAGGTATTTCCTTCTTATGGATGATAGGTAAGCAAGATCAGTATCTTCGGGTACTAGGATTTCTATATTGTTGATTTTATAGATTTTGATGCTCATTTACACATGGTTATGTATGAATTTATATTTACACAAGTTGTGTATGAGTCATGACAGTTAATTATGCAGAATGTGTGTGGATATGTCATTTGAATGCACAAGTTGTATGTGTGGAGTATAAAACATAATTGAGACATTATGCACATGTTTTGTTTATAGATTATGATATTTGAGTAAAATATTTACACAAATTGTATGTGTAAGGGTTTTGACGTACTTTTGTGTTATTAATACCAACTTTGTCTAAGGTTTAAATTATTATTCTTCTTAAGGATTATGCTTTATGTTAATGTGAACTTTATGTTTTCCCTATTTACATTATTTTATCTTGGGATATCCCTTTGAGATCTTTTGTATGGTTATGTCATGCATAAGCTTAAGATGATTTATTTTACGAACATAAAGGTGATTAGGTGCACATGGCGTGAGGATAACTCATATATGTGATAGGATAGACTTATGTTTGATTTGGATGTAACCTAGAGAGATAACTTTGACACTTTATATGTTATAAAAGAACCTTATTTAATGACTTAGACTTGTTTGTTGCCTTTTGAGACTTAAAGACATTTTGTTTTTTGATGAGACTTATGTGAATATGTGAATGAATAATAAACTACAATCAATTTCTTTTATCTTTCAGTAATTATTTTTATACAAAGTGAAATATTATGTACTTCAATTTATCCCAAGTTGAGTTAGTATTTAATCTTGTCACACATTCGTCATTCCTCATTTGGCTGCTGGGGGCGGGGTGTGTGGTGTGACTCAGGGCCTAAGAACTTTGCATCCGGAGGAGGTTGAAAACATTGCTTGTATGCAAGCAATTCCTTTCAATGTAGAATCAGGATGGAAGCATGTTATCTTCGAAGGGGATTATTCAAATGCGCTAACACTCTGCTCCACAGGTTGAATCCAGGTTTGGTATCCCGGTCTTCAAGGCTCATTCGCATTTGGCATGCTTTGATTCTATTTTTTTTGTGAAGAGGGAGGAGAATTTCATTACCCGCTATCTTGCTAGAGTGGCAAAGTTCTATCCCTATCCGCAATAATGAATATTTGTTTCCCAAATTTCACCCCAGGCAGCATCTTGCCTTGACTCTAGCTGTGGTGTGCTTTGCTACACTTTCTTATTAAAAGTAAATAGTACTAGTCCGACTTATGGCCAAGAGGATTTAAATTTCTCATAATTAAGTACACTTGTTACCAATAATTTAGATAAGAAGTCGAATAAAATTAGGGCAGCTTATCCGGCGCTAAGTATGGAGATCTCTTCTTAAATCAAATGGAAGATGAGTCTGCCCACCGTATATATATAACTTTATATTAATAGGGATAGGGTGGCTGAATGAGGGAGTGAGAGACTTCCTCACTCGTCCAACTCAAATATTGGTATTGGTGGAAGAGGAGGCCGCGGCTGCGTGGAGTGTGACCAAAGAGGCATAGGCTCCGTTGTTGATTTTCATTAGCGCCTCGTGCTTTCCCTTCTCCACAATTACCCCGTTTTTTACGACGGCGATGAGGTCCGCTCCCTGGATGGTCGACAGGCGGTGCGCCACCACCACCGTCGTCCGGTTCACCATCACCCGGTCCAACGCCTCCTGCACCACCCTCTCTGACTCCGCGTCCAGCGCACTCGTCGCCTCGTCCAGCAGTAGTATCTTGGGCTCTTTCACCATTGCCCTCGCTATCGCCACCCGCTGCTTCTGGCCCCCCGACAGCTGCACCCCTCTCTCCCCCACCGCGGTCTCGTATCCCTGCCAATTTATTTACCATCACAACACAAATCAAATCAACACTCCTCCCTCACTCTTTTGTTTTTTCGCCCCCACCCGTACTTAGCATTTGACAGATCCTTGGCTATATTTATTTATATATATTAATGATATACGTACAACATCCTTAGAAATTTAATGGGTCAGTCACTATATAGGAGTTCGCAAGTGCCATTACCTGGTGCAAGCTACTGATGAACTTGTGGGCATTTGCAGCTTCAGCAGCTGCCAAGATCTCTGCTTCGGTCGCGTTGCCTTCCTTGCCGTAGGCTATGTTCTCGCGGATGGTGGCATTAAACAGGACCGGTTCTTGACTCACCAGCCCCATCTGCTGCCTCAACCACCTCAGCTGAAATTTCTGTATCTCGATTCCGTCCAGCAGGATCCTGCCCGAGTCGGGGTCGTAGAATCTCTCAAGCAGCGAGATTGCAGTCGACTTCCCACTCCCACTTTCTCCCACCAGAGCCACCGTCTGTCATAGCCGCCCATGGCCCCAAACCTTATCAGCTTTAGATTTTCATTTCTTACACTCCCAAAAATTTTCTACAATCAGCTCTCGCTAATGAAAGAAGATACTTGCTCACTTCTAATCCTAAGATGAGAAATCAATTCTCATTGAATTCTCTGAGATTCGCAGGATAATGCATTTCTCAGACTGAGAAATGGAGTAAAACTCTACAGAACAAATTCTCAAGAGAATTTTATTTCACCAAAAAAATAAAGGGGAATTTTATTTCACATCCACTTAACCTCTCCAGCAAAACTATCAGCCTCAGTCACGCCAAAGGAAAAAATGGTTTTACCTTGCCGTACTTCACTGCGAGACAAAGGTCTTGGAAGATTTGAACGTCGGGTCTGGTTGGATACTTGAAGCTGACATGCTGGAACTCTATGTCACCCTTGACATTGTCTAGCTTCATGCCCGATTCATCACTGGAATCTATTTGGGACGTGCGATCAAGAATCCCAAAGATAGAAGCAGTTGAGGCCTTGGCTTTGGTGGCATCGGGTGCTAAAGCACTGGACTGAGAAATCGCGAAAGCTGCCATCGTCAGGGCAAAAAATACCTGCCCACGGAAATCAACATAATCAAGTTTCAAGTCAGTCAGGGAACAGTGCTTCCCTATCATCCAATGAAAGAAGAAGAAAGAAGACATCTGAACGCAACAGACCCGAAAAACGTCTCGGAAGCTTATCTTGCCATCCTCAACTAGGCGTGCTCCAGCGTAGAAGCTTGTGGCGTAGACGACAAACAACAGAAAAAAGGAGACTCCGAAACCAATGCCACTGATCAGACCCTGCCAAATCCCTGTCCGCATTGGGCCTTCACACTTTTTCCTATACAGTTTCATCACCTTCTCTTCTGCACAAAATGACGCCACCGTTCTAATGCTCCCAACTGCATCATTGGCCACTTGACTCGCTTCTTCATACAGCATCTGCCATGAAATATGTTCTCACAATTATCAGTCTCATCAGCATCTAATATGCCTCTTTACATAAAAGTGCAGCTCAGATTTGTATGAAAGATCCAACCTTTGCATCGGCGCTGAATCCTTTCAAGAACTTCAGTTGAGCCCATCCACTGACACCAATCAGAGGCAGCATGGCGAGGACTATCAAGGCTAGCTGCCAGCTTGCTTCAAAAGCAATCGCCAGCCCGGCCACCAAGGATGCTGCATTCTGCACGATCAGCGCAAGAGTGTCACCCACCAAACTGCGAACAGTTGCAGCGTCCGCCGATAGCCGGGCGCCAATGGCCCCACTCGAGTTCTTCCCGTTATCAAACCAGGCTATTTCCATGTGGACCACCTTCTGGAAACACATTATCCGGATCCTTCTTATAAGCCGGCACCCTGCTACAGCGAAGTAGTAGGACCGAGCAGGGGAAGCCACCAGTGATACTGTCGCCAAGACCACAAACATGAGAGACCAGAACCTGGAATCCGTCCGGAGCTTAGAGGGCGTCTCGTAGAATGTCTTAATGACGCTAGAGAAGAGGATTCCAAATATTGGCAGTATGACACCATTGACAATTGCGGCTACACAACCGACAAGTAGCACTGGGAGCTCCGGCTTGTTGAGACCGGCCAGCCTGCGGAGTGGGACTTTTTGCTGTTCCGACGCGGGAGGTGTATCAGGATCACCCGCTGTATTTTCCTCTGTGAGTCCCATTGGCAGCCCGAATGAGACAGAGAAAGATTGGCGGTTGCTACTTCCAACCCGGCCAGATGACCCACGACTTATGGATCTGTGCAAGGACAAGCTTTTGCTTGATTGTCTTCCAACATCTGTTTCTTGTTCAACTTCTCGGTTAACCTCTTGTAAGTGGATAAGTTGGGAGTAAGCTCCATCTGGGTTCTTTAGCAGTTGGGTATGAGATCCTGCCCAAATTTAGATGATTCAGTTATTCAGTTATAAAGAAAAAGACCGAGTCCATGCAAGACTACCAATATACTGTCTGTTTGTTGGAGAAACTGCTAACCTTTTTCAACAATTGATCCACGATGAATGACAGCAATCATATCAGCATTCCTGATTGTACTTAACCTATGCGCCACAATGACTGTTGTCCGATTGATCATAACTCTGTCTAGGGCATCTTGCACAACCCTCTCCGACTCTGCATCAAGTGCACTTGTAGCTTCATCCAGTAGAAGTATTCTTGGGTTCTTTAGAATTGCCCTAGCTATCGCCACTCTCTGTTTCTGTCCCCCGGATAGCTGGGTCCCATGCTCGCCAACCAATGTGTCTAGCCCCTGAAGATAATAATCATTTACAAATAAATACAACGAAATGCTAACAAGACCAGTTATAACATGGAGTTATTTTTCTTATTAAGACTCTCAAATGAATTACAGTAGAACAAAACCTGTGGCATTTTGTCTATAAATTTGGCAGCATTTGCGAGCTCAGCAGCAGCTCTAATTTCTTCATTGGTTGCTCCATCCTTACCGTAGGCGATGTTATCTCTTATACTTGAAGAAAACAGTACAGGTTCTTGGCTAACAAGCCCTATTTTCTCTCTTATCCATTTCAGCTGGAACTTCGTCAAATTCACTCCATCTACGAGGACTTCTCCAGCTTGTGGATCGTAAAACCTTTCTAGGAGACTGATGACAGTTGATTTCCCGCTTCCACTCTCTCCAACCAAAGCAGCAGTGCTGCCCTGTGGAATGGAGAGAGAGAATCCAGTAAAGATTGGCTCGTGCGGCCTCGCTGGGTAACTGAAACAAACTTCCTTAAACTCGATGTCCCCTCGAATATCCTCCAAAACAAGTCCACTCGGGTTGTATGCGTCAATCTCTGGCTTCCTCTTGATCGTCTCAAACATCTTGAATGCAGCGGCTTGTCCGGCCGCAAATGCACTAAGCGACGGAGTTGCCTGCCCCAGGCTCCTAAATTATGACAACGATCACCGGCGTTTAATTCCTTGGATCTCATTCGCGTAGATACTCTACGGAAGATGTGTGCTGTGTGTGTTTCTATCTATCTATTAAACCATATGTGGAAGTAAAATAGCTTACACTGAGCCTGTCAAAACTGCGAAGATAACGTTGATTACATCTCCGCCCGTGTAACCATTGTTGAGTATCATCCTTGCTCCAAACCATATAGCCAAAGCATAGCCGCAAAACATGACAAACATAACAGATCCAAGGCCTAGACCTGCTGCCAAGCCCTCCTGAACACCCGACTTATAAGCAACCTTTAAAGAGTTTTTGTACTTATCAACTGCTTTCCTCTCACCCGTAAATGACGCCACCTGTAAGGCAATCAAAGCCGTTTTTAACGAGCATAATATGTACATATTTGAATGCTCTGACAGTACAAGGCCCGTTGCACAAATCTACTCACCGTTCGAATTGAGCCAATAGTCTGTTCCACAACAACTCCTGCTTTAGAGTAGGCCTTTTGTCCCTGAGATGCCATTTTTGTTATCAGAATTGTCATGGCCGCACCAGAGATTACTAAAGGAGGAATGGAGGAGAGCATCACGACTGTAAGAAGCCATCCTTGAACAAACCCTATCACAAAGCCTCCAATGAAGGTCGACACCAGTTGAATGAACTTGCCGACCTGTAGATGGAAGAAATATGAAAAAGTTTTAAATTCACAAACATATGCACCATATTTTCTGCTTTAGGATAATTTCGTAATTACCAATCAGAAGTTGAAATCGGTCCTTTTATTATATTGCACAGATTATGTAAAATGTGCGCATTAATCGAAAACTTAGAGCTCATAAGAAAATATAAGGATGGTGGATAAAAATGCCATGGTACCTTTTCACCCATGGCATCTTGGATGAGGACGGTATCGCCTGACATTCTCTCAACAACTTCGCCTGTGCTTGTTTCCTTGTCAAAGAATGCAATGTCTTGCCTCAATATGGTTTGCAAGTACAGAGCCCTAATCCGTGCAGCTTGTCTTTCCCCTGTTACGACCCAACAAGCTACCTCTGCGAGTGTCAGCAGATTGTGTTATTAATGACATGATCAATCAGTCCTGTCCAAGAGAAATACGATCATATGCAAAGTGTATTACTTACGGAGGAAGGCCGCAACACCTGATCCCAGTGCCAAATAAACGAATTTGAGTGATACCTGAAAAATAAGTAACTAGTAGTAAGGACATCGAATTGTTTACCGTCTCAAATTAGAATGTCATGATCATATTTAAAGATAAAGAACAAAATCATGCTATGCAGTACAAAGAACAGGAAAAGGGGTAAAAAACGAATGATAAACAAGGGGAACAAATTCATCAGGTAACATGATTGCCATTAAATTCTCCTCTACTATAGTTCAAAGGAGGTTATAGAAGCGAAGGCGCTTGTAAATGAAATTGGACCAACGTAGTAAGAAAGTGCGGAAATTTCTCAAGCAGTAAGAACCTTGGAAACTTCATCAACAATTTTATTTCGGTCCAAAGTTTGTCCGAACGAATCGACCAGCTGCCCAAAGAAGACTGTCATTATGGGTAGGGCTGCTCCATTTGCTACAGCTGCAATACCGCCAACCAACATCAGTATAATATCTGTCTTGTCTGCAAATGAGAAGAGCTTGTAAAATGGAACACTGTTCTTCTTTTCCTCTTTCTTTTGGCCATTTTCAGAATCATTTTGCTCGTCGTTTTTTTTTCTACTTCGATCATCTAATACTTGAAACGGGCTCGCAGATTCTGAATCATGCGAGCCTATGCGGCCCGCCGATCCGTTCTCTTCAGGCATGTAAACTAGTTTACGGTTAACTGCTCCTCTTTTCCCTCGTGTGCTGGCAATCTAAGTAGAGTAACTTGGACGAGGTGAAGCTCCTTGGATCGGTTACTGTGCCCTAATCTGCAATGTTGGCAGACACCTGCTCAAAATAAGCAACCAAATGATCAAGAAATTAAATATCATGGAGGCAGATAAAACTTCAAATGATGCAAACTAAAATGCTTCAGTGTTTGCCAAGCTAGTTTGGGATACTTCTTTTGACAGATATCCTTTAGCAAGCCATCTAGAAGGATAGCAGTCTGCAAGTTACTGACCTCCGGTCTCCGGAAAACCATAGATGGGTATTATGGTATCAACCAAAATTTAGAAAGTATGAAGCCCAGTTTTTCTCCACAACCAACTTATTAGATAACAAAAACACAACGCAGCAGACAGAGAATGGGGCAGTAATTTCAGCGATTTTAGCACCTAGTAGAAGCAAGACAACCAGGGAAAACAAAAACAAAATCATGACAATAATATATCCGTTGGGAGTTGTGAAAAACCATATACCTTGCAGTAGTATGGTATGCGGAGTTGTGACTTGAGGGAAATGCTCCCTCCGAGCTGATGACTTCAGTTGCGACTGAACACTGGAGATGCTCCAATCGATGTATCGTTTTATAATTTGTCTACGCGGTGGCCGTCTCGGTCATCAGTTTCTTGGGCATCAAGCCTTTTTTTTTTACCAAAGCAGAATAATACTCTCTGTCCGAGAGCTCAATTTAATATTTTAAATAAGTTAAAATTAATTTATTTTAAAAAATTAAATAAAACTATGTCAATGTTCCTTTCTTTACAATAAAATTAATTTATTTTCAAATTAATAAACCACAATTTCGAATCACGATTTTAATGGCCATTACGTAGGGTATACAGTGTCACTATTAAAATAATATTTTTCTTACCCAAAATATTAAGCACTTAAAATGAGCCCGTGAGCCGGTTGCATCTTTGCATTAGGTTTCTCAATTTCCCACGTTTCTTTGCCGTGATGGAATCTCATTGTCGGTCAAAAACTTGAGAAGCAAGATTAGTCAGGCTATACGAATTATCGCCACCACACAGTTTCAAAGCATTACAAAAGGTCTTCGTCACTATTTAAAAGTGGGTTCCAAGTGGCAGAAATGGCCTATATAAAAATTAATAACCTAAATATTGTTAGTCTCCGGAGTTGGTACGACCCATTATTACTGGATGATCGTTTAGAAGATATTTCTTTTCAAGCAACTCTCTCTGTGTACTGAATTTTAATAAAATTTCATTGATTTCGTATAAATTCTAATATAAATAATTGAAATTATGTTTGTGTCTAGAGGGTGGGCAAAATTTTTAAAATTCTATTCGGAAGTTGATTCTAAGCTATTTCAAATCAAAATCGGCGAGAATCAACGAATCACCTAAATTATGACTTTTAGCTCCTGTTTTAAAATTACAGATTTTGTTATTTTTTTAACAATTACCTCTCGTATCAATCTGAGCCTCGAAAAATATATTATATAAGTAGGGCTCATTTTAAAAATTTAAAATTACCTACTTTTATAGGATCTTATTTGATAGAGTTCAAATTTATAAGCATAATAGTATGAAGAACGTAAATATATGAAATTAGGATAGTGAGTTACATTATTTTAAAATTTTAAAATTAGGTTTGACGTGATATCCTAATTTATTCTAACAAATTTCATTAGCAACCATAATTCATATTCTACAACAGTGAATTTTTAGAATTAATTCTAAAAAATTCTACTTCCGTATTTTAAGAATCCAACACCTAAACAAATAACCCCTTTATATTGATTAACAATGAAACTCTAATTTCTCACTTACTCTTTATCCTCTTGGTTTCTTTTTATCAACTACGATAGATAGGTTATAATACTTCTCTTTTTTAAAGAAGGAGGCACCACTGTCACGATCTCTCTATAAAATAGTGCAAGAGCATCTCCCATCTCCCATTAAATATTAAGAGATCATTGAATATTGAATATTAAAAAATATTAAATTGAGTTATTAAAGATGTTAAGTAACTAATTTATATGTCTATATAATAATTTAATAACTTGTAAGCCTATATAATAACTTGACAATTTATAAACTCGAACTATAAATATTATTTAAAAGATGAGGTTAAAATATAAAAAATAAAGATAAAAATATAATAAAAATATAAAAAGCGGAGACGCCATAATGAGCGCACCGGTATACTCTAAGCATGGAAGGCCGTATTGGCCGATACGGGTGTGTATCGGCCAAGACCGATACAGTATGGGAGGCGATACGCCCCCCACACGTATCTACGATATGTATTGGCCGTATCAACATGACCGATACGTATCGATATACTATTTTAAAATAATTATTTTATTTAAAAAAATTTAATTAAAAAAATTAATATTTTTTTAAAAAAAATTTAAAGATTTTTTTTCTTAAAAATAAAAACACAATTTAAACCCAACTTCTTTAAAAGTTTAAGTTTTTGTTATATTAAAAATAATATTTTTAAAGTTATATGAGATTAATACGGGTAAGTTCATGTAATTTACATAATTATGTTTTTATATATAGTGTTCCATAAATATATATTTATTTAAACATATAACTTAGATTCATATTAAGAATATTATTTATTTTTAAAATAAACTAATTTTAAAGCACTGAGAAAGAATGAACAATAATTTATATGGGACGGAGAGCATAATAATGTATAGTTCTAAATAAACTAATTTTAGAATACTTGTATCGATTAATATGACATTATACGGTCTTATTATGCTCTAAAAGAAGTATTATAATGATATATTATTAATTATAATATTTTTTTTATGTTTATAAAATAGTTTACACCCGTTTCAGCACGTACCAAGTGTATCATCGGCGCACCCATATTTATAGTCATCAATACTCTTATCTATATCGATACGGCCTTTTATGGCTCCAAATGACCCCTTTTTTATTCACCACTACCTCTATTTGACCTTTTCGAGAAAGTGATTGGCCCTGGTTGTCACAACCCAGATTTTTTAAAAGCATTTTTAAATAGCACGAACAGTAGGTAGTAATTTTTTTTCTTTAAATACAAAACAAACCCTTCGATTAAATATCCAGGTCATGATAACTAAGGTTTACAAATACGTATATCAAATCATATGATATTATTTAACGTCTGAAAATTCATAAAGACCAGCTCATCTATCTAAGTACAAGTCTGTCACCCATCTGAAAATAAATAATCAAGTTGACTCTCACGCTTAAGGTACACTTACGTATCAGAGTTGCAAAAGCGCAGAATCTTCTTCTTGTGCTCACCTTTCTTAATCTCACCTGTTGTCACCTGGAGAATCTGTGTGACGCCCCGACCTGAAAACCGACCTGGGCCGGGGGTCCGAAACACGATGAAAACCAAACCCAGAACCAAGAGCAGCACACTCTGAGTGCGAGAGTCTTCTCGTTCCTCTACGTGCTACAGAACTTTAGCGCTCCGTTGCGCGTAGGCAAGAACTGGCCTAATTATATAACTAATTCGGACCGGGCCAACATTGCATTGCCGTTAGTTGCCTATGTACATATCGGATAACATCCACGATGTTACTCCGATATGATCGGATCTGGACGTAGTCTAAAATACACGATGTTATATTGTATTGGCTACTATATACAACCAGCATACCAAAAACACATGTCTAAAATACGTATCTCTGAATATTTAATCAGAGTTATACAAAAGCCCGATAAAACATCAGCAACACACATCTCGCTCTATCATAGAGTCGAGCACCACACGACCACCACAACATTCCTCACTCTATCCTAGAGCAAGACCACACATCACACGTCTCGCTCCATCATTGAGCCGAGACCACACATCACACGTCTCGCTCCATCACTAAGCCGAGACCACATACATCACACGTCTCGCTATATCACTTAGCCGAGACCGCACGCATCACACGTCTTGCTCTATCATAGAGTGAGACGGAACACAATCATAGGTCTCGCTCTATCACTGAGCCGAGACCGAACACACACACAACACGTCTCGCTCTAACCCAAAGCGAGACGGCACACATCATAGCATATAAGCAAAGCATATCATAAGATAAACACACGCACAACCCGTCTCTCTCTAACCCAGAGGGAGACGACACACATCACGCATATAAGCATAGCATAACAATATATAAACACAATCATAGGTCTCGCTCTATCACTGAGTCGAGACTGAACACACACACAACCCGTCTGGCTCTAACCCAAAGCGAGACGGCACACATCATGCATATAAGCAACACATATCATAATATAACACACGCACAACCCATCTCTCTCTAATCCAGAGTGAGACGGCACACACCCCAACTAACACATGTCATTCCAATATTAAATAGAAGGTAAGAAACCCTTACTCCCCTAATGTCTCACGAGGTAGCGGTATTCGGGAAGCTCGTTTCTGGGCGTCCTCCCCCTCGGATCTGGCGATAGCGGACAGAGCCTCCTCTAGCCCCCGCACGTTCTTCCCCTTCCACTGAAAGACAACCCGTCCAACTCTCCCCTTTCCTGGAAACCCCATTTTCTGCGCCCATGGGCGGCGGACAGAACCTCCCCTACTTGGGGTGTCCTTCACACATAGTGGCCCTTCGAGGGGAACGGAGCCTCCCCTATATCGGGCCACTTCCCTTGATTTGGCCCGGTAACAGAGGACGAAGCCTCCTCTCTCACCGGTACATCTCTCTCTCACTCTCGGCGTAGGAGGGCGGCAGACAGAGCCTCCTCTTGCTCGGGTCGTTCCTCCCTTATAGGACTGCTAACTCGAGGAATAGATCATGCCATTGTGTAGATCACCCTCGAATTAGCTAGGAACGCCTCGAATTAGCTAGGAACGAGTCCAGCAACTCCTCCCAAAAATAGAACAGGATCCGTAGTTATAGAGGAAGAGCCGAGGGCGTACGAGATGCACGCGCCACGCATCGCTCGCCTGCGCGGCGCACAATGCGCGATTCCAACTTCTTACCCCGAAGTCAAAATCGCGCGTTCTACATACCGATGAACTCGTATTGACGAGCCCTTCGATACAGGACCACACATGGGTAGGTTATCCCGCTCTTTTCGAGTGGGCCCTGCCCATGCGGCATGCTTCCCGAGGCCGTAGCTTTCGCTCCTGACCTCCGTTTCGCGCGTTCTTCGATTCGTCACGCTCATTACTCCGAGCTCTACCCATCTATAGGGGTTTCATTCCTTAAAACTCCTGACACTTAATCACAAAATTACTGAATTACCCTTAACCCACCTGGGTTAAGCGTAACCGGAAAATGAGTCGTTACAATCTGCAACAAACCAAATGAAACAACCACAATAACAACAATGGAATCTCTCCGCTTTCAAGAGAAGAGCTTCTAAAGGACAAAAGGTTTTATTAATATTTTTCAGATCGGGCCAACATCACCCGATGTTAGTTGCCTACGTACTCATCAGACAACATCTCTAATATTTCCAACGAGATCGGATCCAGATGTAGTTCTGCCTAACACTACACTATACTAAGAAGCATAGCATCACACATGCAATGCTTAAGTATTTTCAAGCAACCTACATTTTATGCAAGTCCTTTAATCGTTCTACTTGTTCTAATTAAACAAGCAATATCAATCCATGTTATTAATTATCTCTCGAACCATTGTTCGATAATTAATATCCCCGTCTAATCCTAATGACAGATAGACTCATCAGATGTCAACCTAAGTGACAAATGACAACGAAACACCCTGGAATCCACCAGGAAGTGCCATCTCCCAACCTAGCCCATAAGGACCTGATCGGAGTGGAAGGGCATAGCCCATAACTGCACCTGAACAGAAGTGGTCAGAGACGCCAACCAAGCAGGATATTAGCGACCCTAATTGTGTGTACACTAAAAGATCCTCAATAGATTTGTGGTGAGCCCGGCTCACAAAGAACTCCTTCCAATGGGGAGGTGCAACTTCACGGTCAAATCAGCGGCTCCTCAATAGAGCTAAAACTCAGGAAACCATTTTGAACCCTATCTTGCTCATCTATAAGCCAAGATTCAGAATGACTATCCCAAACCCTATTAGTCCCTTCTAGACTAAGGTTTACAACTCGAAACATGTCATCAGTTCATCAACCAAGGCAAATCCCTAGGTCAAAGTCTTTGTTCACTGTATGAACTAGTCTCAGACCCCTCTGAGGTATTTTAGTCTTTATCTTGATTAGGTGTTCTCGCCCAATCCAAAGACAACCAAAATCTCTTGATTAGTCTTTATTAACCTTAAGTTACCGATATAACTTCAAACATCAATAATAAAAGCATACATCAACATAAATAACATACATTCACACCAATGCATAAATAATGAATAAGGGCCCATTGCACTCATTTATAGGGCTGGGGCTTAGCGAGTTCAAGCCCGATAATGCAGATAACTCTAACATATCGCACAAGTTACGTATTTAATACTCTAGTCGATCGTGGTACTTGGTTGGAGACACGTGTAATACGCTGCATTAAACCTTGAGAATTAGGGTTCTTCCCTTTATTTTTCGTGACACTATGACCTGACAAGGTCTTCATGTCACTTACTATTCACACCCCTTTTTTTGAAGCCAGTTAACGTCATTCTAGGGCATCCTAAAGCTTGGTTGCTAGGTTATCCGTTTCAGCGGAAATTGAACATACTGCCCCCTAAGGGCATTATGGTAATTCCACTACATGGGGTATACTACCCTCCCTTGGTTCATTTGGTCAACTCACTACCCTTTTATTGATTTAAGTCATTGACCTCTCATAAGGCTCCACTCTCAGACCGACTCACGCTTCCATTCACAAGAGTGTGGGCGGGTCCACTCAAAGGGGTATTTCTATCATTTGTTTTAAGGCCTTAATGATATCCAATGGGTCTAAAATTCAACTCAAGGGTACTACTGGCCTTCATGGACTCTGTGTAATTTTCTTGGCGTGTGACGGGGTCGTGAACCCCTTGAACCAACCTAGGTTGGCTTGACGGATTACGATTAAACCTAGAGACAAAAAGGTCAATTACCCACTCACTGATATTTTTTTCTCACCAAGAGGTTTGGCCTATAATTATATTACCTATTAAACTCTCACTGAGAATTTTCTCAAATTTTAGATCAATTCATAGTCCCCTGAACCGGAGCCCCTAAATCTAGTCACTAATCAATCTTTTACACTTCAACTCACAGGGGTAGTTTAGTCATTTTAAAGAAATTGAAAATTTTCCCCAATTTGAAACTTGGGCACCGCACTCGGAATACATTCATGGTCATTCACAAATTTTTCCAAATTTTTATGAACAATATAACTCACTGAACCGGACCAGGTTCAGTTAATATATAATTTTTTTTTCAAAAGGCTGAACCGAACCGGGTTGGGTTAGCCAACCCGGTCCAGGGAGCACAGACGACCCTTTCCCCGCGACCGGCCAAAGGCCGAAAGGCTTTTGGCAGTGCCGCCCCTCACTACGGCGGAGGGCTGGGCGGCACACAACCCTTGGACCGCCAGAGCACGGCGGAACCGACCAGCTCGATCCCGTTGCCGTCTGGCGGCCAAAATGCCGCTTTTCTTTTCTTTCTTTTTTTTACAGACGGCGATGCTGCCGCGGCCGGTGCCAGTGCAGCCCAGGCCAGTGCCAGTGCGGCTCAGGCCAGTGCCAGTGCGGCCCAGGCCGGTGCTTCCGGGGGCGTCGTGCCCTGGTCCGGCACGACCGGGACCGGCGTGGCCACGGCCGGCGCGGCCTCGGCCAGTGGCTGCCCACCATCGTCCGGTGGCGGGTATGTTCTAAGTTTTTATTTTATTTTTTCTCGCACGACAACCAGACGGCCTGCAGCGGCAGTTTCACTGCTGCCGCCAAGGCCGTCGGAGTCAGGGCTTCCGTGGCCAGAGCCACGGTCGCCACGGCAAGGGCCAGCGGCCCCCTTTCTACGATGGTTTTGGCAATTGAAAGTACTGTTCACTAATCACTTGAACAGTATTTGCAAAAATCACTATAACTTTCATTCAAATTAATTAACGACATCTTCATTAGTCTCAATTCGAAATCTTACCTCTAAGGTCGAGTTGTTGTCGATCCACTACCGCCAACGCCTCGCCGGAGTCTCACCGGAAAATTCACTTTCCTTCACCGTCCAAAAAACTCCCTCAATCGTACAAAAAGACCCCTCTAATTGTGCCATAAGAAGGCCTTTTATAAACATAGGGATTAGGGTTCCTAACCCCCCTAGAATTTTGGGTAATCCTCCCTAGTTAGGCCACCTAATTGGGACCTTAAAAATTAATTTCGGAATTATAAACAACCGGGCCCGCAAAATGACTTAAACGGGCCAAATACAGTCTAAATCAGGTAAACGGGTCTTGCACGATATGTTCAACTTCAAACGGTCGTATCTCCCTCATCGAGACTCCGATTCGCGCGTTCTTGGTGGCGTTTCACAGCTTTGTCTATCTATTTTCTAATAAAATTAGTTTTAGATATAAATTCTATCTAGGGAGATAGTTATTCTACTAAGAATGTCAATAGGTCAAACACCCTATTTTCTACATATTTAATTTTCAAAATATAAGAAAATTAGGGATATTACATTCTTCCCTCCTTAAAAGAATTGCGTCCTCGCAATTCGCCACAACCAACCCTTTTCAAGCTCGGCCTCTAACTCAAAAACCGTTCTACCCTTCAAACTACATCAACTGTAACTTATAATTTAAGTAGAACAAAAACTTAATAACCCACAAAATTCAGGTTGTTACACCGGTGGTGGACCCTTCCCCACCAGGTCTTGCTGTCTCCCGTGGTTGCGTTTTTTCACATTGTACTTTGTACCCGTTTTTTTCCCCGGAGGTTGAAACTTGGTAAGTAAGACAATGGTAAATCAGCATATGGGGATGGACGAAGGAACTGTATTAGACTAACAAGGCCAGAATTGCTGAGTGCAAGTCATATTTGCTGCCTATCTGGTTAATGCACCCTCCACGGGGACGGGTCTGTGATAGTTTCTTAGCCTGAGGCAGCCACGAACTAGACAACGTCAATATTTACGGGCGTAGAAGCCTACTTCTTGATAGAGCTACCTCCTTTCGAGGAAAAGATGCCTAACTGCCAGAAGAGATCTATTCGTCTCTGTCTCCCCTGGAAGCAACTTTCTCTTCAATTTCACCGTCTGACCTACCTGCCATCCAGTAACCAATAAAAACACCTAAACCGCTCAATTAAATATGACCTAATAATTCCCAGCATCGCATGACTTGTGTCAAATATGCTTGGCCACACCACCAACAATGTATGCTTGCCTCTAGAAATAATTTTGAATAATCTACAAGCAAAAAAAATCACGCTACATGAACGTCGAGAATCTTACGGGATGGGTTTATGGGCCAATGCAGTCTATAATCTAGTTAGATTAACGTGATCGAAATCTCCCTTGTCCGCAAACTATTGAAAATATATTAATATAAACAAAGGAACCTTCCCACTAAAGATAAATATATATAAAAAAAATACTTAATATACAAACTTATCATATAATAAGGAAAAAATAGAGCTGGATCTTTAGTGAGCTGTAGCTCTTTGGCTGTCTGATCATAGTCTTAACAATGATATGACAGCTCAGGAGTTACTGTCCAATAAAATTAGAGCTTTGGTTAGACATCCTCATATAATAATATCTTATGTTTAAAATAAAAAATTTAAATTCAATCATAACACAAAGTAAGGGGTTGTTTGGATACAAATTCATGCGAAAGATTCATCAAAATTAAGCAAAAATCTTCTTAATCATGTTTGAATGCACAAATTAATAGAAGAATTGATTATTTACTCATTAAGGATTTAAAGATGATTAATGATTAACTTAAGATTACCCATCTACCATCTAAACCCCTCAAGAGGAGATTACCCAAATAATCAAAAGCAGTAATTAAAGTAAGTTAAATATTTGTTCTATTTTTTACAAATTTGGGTAGGTGAGTTCATTGGGCAAAAATCGTTGGCACAAACCTTTGAATATGATATTTTATTGAAATAAAAAATCACTTTATCTTTATCATAAACATTAGAATCTAGTTTTTTAAGAGACCAATTATCAATAAAGGTTCAATGCCCATGTGTGTATTTTATAAATAATTAAACTCATATAGGTTCCATGCACAACGTGTGCTAAAATAGATTTTCTTTTAAAAAGGGTGTATGTGCACTTTATACCTTATGAATCTTACATCCTTGTGGATTTACCAAATATAATTCATATGATAAATTTCTTATAAATTAAATTCCAAAAGTATGTATAGTAAAAAATAAAAGCAATTCGTCTAATAATTTGACTAATCAGATTAAGTTTAATTATGATTTGTTATAACCACTAATTTGTATCAAAAAGCCCTATGTATAGAATTAGCGACTTCCACTGTGGCCATTGGGAAAGCTGTGAATGCTAACCACCAAGGTTAGAGGCTGAGTTAAGTAGGATGACAAGTATTTAATGAGATATACCCAAAGACATTGGCCGTGTCACTAGGCTACAATTAGTTTGGCACGTGACCAAAACATTATGGTTCTAATATGCCATCCACACGTTGCCATGGCCAGAGGCCAATAGTAGAAGCCATCATTATTGCCTCGCCAAAACCGGATTGAGACTATTAGCCATGGCCACAACAATTAAAGCAGGCCTATAGCCAAGGCCACAGTGGCCAAATCTGCAAGCCGTCAACTGGTTGCACTAAGTCATTTATGATGGTGGTGGGTCAGTTGTGACAACTATAGTAAAGGTGGTGGTTACAATAATATTCTACTCTAGTAAGAATTGTTGGAATTTATTTTTATAATAAAAAATAAAGTGGCACAACTGTTTCAATGGACACTGTTTTGGGCTTTTAAAACTGTATGGGTAATAGGCCTAAGTTAGAATACTCATTAAGTTGTGGTTTTAAGTGGCAAATCTGAACCATTGGATGACCTATGGATGAATGGTCAAGATTCTAGGGTTCTTAATAATGGTGTCCTACTTTAGTTATAAATACACTATTAGTCATCCTAATTCAGTGCCTTAAACAAGATTATTCTAGGTCAAATTCTAAACTAGAAACGCATTGTGTTTCTAAAGAAGATTAGCAGAAGATTAACTAGAAAAGCTTCATTGAAGGTTCTAATGGCTACAGGTATGCCTAAATCTCTTGCATTAAGTTCTATCAATTGGTATTATGAGGCATGTTTATTAATCGCACCAATCCAAATTTTGACCAATAGAAAATTTAGTCACAGTTTACTGTCATTGTTTTTTTTATGGTGTAATGTTTACTGTTGCAATGTTTTACTATTGTTGCAACCAGGCAGCTACCGAAAAACCGTTGGACTCTAGGCCGTAACAGACATGCCGGCGAGAGCTACCACCATCAGGCGTTGGGCTCTAGCCAGTGCCACCGCTACATCGGCCGTCCTAATCCGATCAAACAATCTGGCGGCAACTAAAATTTTTTTGATTTTTTTTGTCTTTGCGCGTCAGTTTTATGTATTTTCAGCTGTTGTGGCTTCCAGCAGTTGCCTCCTGTCTCCGATGCTACCAAGCGCTGGCCAGCACCGCCTCCTCCTCACCGTGTTTGGGTGTTGGCCGGTACTGCCGCTGCGCACAGAACCGTTGTACCTCTGGTTTTGATGCCATTGGTTTTCGATTCATAGAGCCGCCGCCAGACGCAGTCAATTGCTTGTATTGTTGGATGGATCTCGAACCTCCGTCATTGGACGGAATGATTTTCGGCCTCCTGGGCTACTGGCGGCGGAATCACACACTTACCAGGGTCTTTCCATGCACTGTGAGTTTTCTGAAACGCCCCTACAAGCTGCCGCTCACCGATAAGATCCACCAGATTTGTGATGGCCGCCGTCACACGGCACATTTCCCACATTTTCAGACGACGACGGGCTTCACCAGACGACAGCAAGGAGAAAATCTCCTCCGCTACCCTAGTCTTGAAGATGACCTGCACTGGGTGCAGCCGTGCAAGTCCGTTCTGACTGGTGCCCGACTGGTTTTTTCACTAACCCGCGACGCGGGTCAGCTGCTGACCTGGCCCAAACTGGCCGATCTCTAGACCTGGTTTGGTCCATTTAGGGGCCAATTTTTTTTCTTTTTGGAGTTTTTTATATACAATTATGATTGCATGTACATTATGGATGTGTGTTTTTAATTATCATGATTAAGGCGTTATTAATGTTATGGGCCAGCCATGGGATTATATTGCAATCGTATGTTTTCTCAATTTTTTTTTAAAAATGTTGAGTGCACCACTTATGTAATTTTAGAGAGAGAGTGTACATTATACTTATTGTAAGCGACACCAGAATTCAAGGAGCCTGTCTGAAGGAGGATGCAGTCATGAAGAATTAATGTATATTTTTTTCTATTTTAGGGGCTTATAGCTTTTAACTTGTACAGATTTTTTTTAAATGATTGTATAAGGACTTTGGACTATATTTTTATTTGTGGTTGTGGCGACCGCTAGAAATAATACACGTCGTAATTCATGTAATTATTATCTAGTTCGGCACATGCGACATTGCATATGAAACCGAACATAGTGGTCCGCCGTACAGACATAAGTCAGCCTAACACATAAGAAAATCGGAGTTGACACATAGCAAAAAAAATATATATATATATATATATATCGTAGTCGAAGAGTAGAATTCAGTCCGTAGTACACTGTATGTAGAACGTTCATATTACAGAATTACAAAATTCAAGCAAGTCTAAAAATATAATATTACAGAGGTAGAAAAGTAAAAGAGACTAAACAGAGAATTCTTCGGATGACCCCTCCGGGTTAGTTTTACTACCTGCAGATTCTGTGGGTGGGTGAGTATTTTTATACCCAGTAGGTAGGATTAAAATCTAATTTAATGCTAAGTAACAGATCGTAATAATTTTTGCATAACTGATTCAGAAACCAATAAAAAAATGTCGGTTCGTCCGATGACGAGAAATCCAGAGCCGTGATACCGACAGCGTTCCTCCGACGCTCATGGGGCAACCGGAAGCTCAGAAGGCTGGAGTTTTCCCATGATACTCCATACCTATATGCACGTGCCTAATACCGATATTTCCTTCGGTAGGTATCCAGAAAATATTGTTCTAGGTATAACCCTAGAACTCCCCAGAAAACACATATATCATGCCATGATGTGCATAAAATATTTCTTTTTTTTTTTTTTTTGAAAACGTAAGAAGAGATATACGATTGACTAAAAATGATCCATAAAGAAACAAAGTATACACGTAGAGCATAAATTTAGAGTTTAAGACTCCCTACCTTAAAATGGGGGTAGAAATTTCGTGCTTGTAGAAGGCTTGTATTGAAAATCTGGCCCCGTCACAGCGTCCAGCACAGTCGATTTAGTTAGGAACGCTTTTTGAACGGGTTGAAACGGACTTAAAACGGCTTAGAACGGAGGGTCAGAAGCTTTGACTGGAGGTGGAAGTGAATGGTAAAAAATGAAATGACGGCGTATTTATAGGCGAGGTGGACCGGGCGATGCGCGACGCGTGTCCGCCACGCGTCGCGCGGTGGAACTGCACGCTGCGCGATCCCGCGCCGCAATGCGGAACCCGACACGCGGGTTCCGCGTGTCGCGCGGTCCGGCCGCGGACGGCGCGTGGTCCGCGCGGTTCCACGCGCCGCGCGGTACACCGCGCGGCGAGGACCCGCGCGCGGGTCCCGGGCCCGCCGCGCGGACGAACTGCGCGATGCCACGTCGCGCGGTAAAATCTCGGGTGGCGCAATGCTTGCGTCAGCCGTTAATAAAATATTATTTTCCTTTTTTTTTTCTTTTTCAAAACTTAAAATAGCCATAACTTTTTACCTATATTTCGGAATTATACGTTCTTGGTACCGACGGACTCGTATCGACGAGCCCTTCGAAACAAGACCACTCAAGGATAGGTTTTACCGTAGTTTTATCGTGGGCCCGCTTATGATGCACGCTTCCACGATTGCTACATACGGTCACTATCTCCGAATCAAATGTTTCAAAAATCTTTAAGTTCGTTTTTTAAAGTTCTACAACATTCATTTAAGTCTTGAAAACAAAATAATGTCCTAATAATATATAAAAATTCTAACAATAAAATTTACCTCGGATCTGGGTTGTCACATTCTTCCCTCCTTATAAGAATTTCGTCCTCGAAATTAAACTTGCTATTCATCAAAAAGCTCAGGATATTTCTTTACCATTTCACTTTCCAATTCCCACGTGGCTTCTTCTGACGAATGGTGCTGCCATAACACTTTGACTAATGGAATCCTTTTTGTCCTCAAGATTTGTTCTTTTCGATCCAATATTCTGACAGGCTTCTCTTCAAATGTCAAATCAGGTTCCAAGGTAATCATTGTTTGATCTAAAACGTGAGAAGGGTCTTGTATATACTTGCGAAGCATGGATACATGAAATACATTATGGACCTTGTCGAACTGAGGGGGTAATGCCAATCTGTAAGCTACTGGTCCGATTTTGTCAAGAATCTCAAATGGTCCTACAAATCGAGGACTTAGCTTTCCTCTCATCCCAAATCTCATAACTCCTCTAGTTGGTGATACCTTCAGCAGCACAAGCTCACCTTCGCGGAAGTCGAGGTCTTTTCTTCTTTGATCAGCATAGCTCTTTTGACGACTTTGTGCGGTCTCTAATCGACTGCGTATAAGCTTCACTTTACTTACACATTGTTGTAAGAGTTCTGATTTTACCAATTTTCCTTCCCCAACTTCACTCCAACAAGTTGGGGATCGACAGGGTCGTCCATAAAGAGCTTCATATGGTGCCATACCAATACTGGAATGATAACTATTATTATAAGAAAATTCGATTAGTGGCAAGTGTTCATCCCAGTTACCTTTCCAATCTATGGCACATGCCCGCAACATGTCTTCTAGTGTCTGAATAGTTCGTTCGGGACCGACCATCGATTTGCGGATGGAATGCTGTACTTAATCTGAGGCTTGTTCCCAATTCTTCTTGAAGTCTCGTCCAAAAATGTGAAGTGAACCGGCTGTCTCGATCTGAAATGATCGACAAGGGTACACCATGCCGACTCACAATTTCTTTTATATACATTTTGGCCAAGACATTCAATGTCTGAGATTTCTTTAAAGGAAGAAAATGGGCACTCTTAGTAAGTCTATCCACTATAACCCAAATGGATTCATGGCCGGCCGATGTCTTGGGTAAGCCTGAAACAAAATCCATAGAAATGTGCTCCCATTTCCATTCTGGAATTTCAATAGGATGAAGAGTACCTGATGGTTTCTGACATTCTGCTTTAACTTGCTGACAAGTTAGGCATTTAGAGACAAATTCTCCAACGTCCCTTTTCATCCCTTTCCACCAAAAACTTCTTTTGAGATCCTGGTACATTTTTGTTCCTCCTGGGTGGATGGTATATTGAGACCTATGAGCTTCATGCAGCAATTCTTGTTTTAATTCTGGTACTGCAGGGACTACTAGTCGTGCTTTAAATCTTATGCCCTCATTAGCATGTTTATTAAAATCAGGCTTACCTAAGAAGGTTTGTATTTCTGTATCCTCTTTTTGTGCCTCTAAAATGCGCTCAATCAATTCCGATTTTATTTCCAGATTAGCTATGATTACCTTTTTGGTTCCTGATTGTAATTGAGGTTGTAAATCTATTATCTCTTCCATCAACCTCCATTCCTTTATCAACATTTGAGCTACCATTCCTGTGGTCTTCCTACTCAAGGCATCAGCTACTACATTGGCTTTTCCCGGGTGATATTGAATAGAGAAGTCATAATCATTCAAGTATTCAATCCATCGTCTTTGCCTTAAATTTAAATCCCTTTGAGAGAAAATGTACTTCAGACTCTGATGATCTGTAAAAACTTCAAATTTCTCTCCATATAAATAATGTCTCCATAGTTTTAAGGCAAAAACTACAGCTGCCAATTCAAGATCGTGGATGGGGTAATTACCTTCATGTTTCTTTAATTGTCTTGAAGCATAGGCTATCACCTTCTCATTCTGCATCAAGACACATCCAAGACCCATTCTTGAGGCATCACTATAAATTATAAACCCTCCACTACCAGTTGGTAAGGATAAAACTGGGGTGGTGGTTAATCTTTGTTTCAATTCTTGAAATGCCTTCTCACATTCCTCATTCCACAAAAACCGCACTCCTTTTCTTGTTAGCTTTGTTAAAGGTAAAGCTATCTTCGAGAAATTTTGGATAAATCTTCGATAGTAACCAGCAAGTCCTAAGAAGCTTCTAATTTACGTAACAGTTTTGGGCCTTTCCCACTTTAATACTGCTTCGATCTTGGTAGGGTCTACTGATATTCCATTGCTAGAGATGACATGACCCAAGAATACAACCTTACTCAGCCAAAATTCACACTTACTTAACTTAGCATATAGCTGATGATCTCTCAAGGTTTGAAGAACTATTTGTAAGTGTGCTTGGTGTTCTTCAAGAGTGGAAGAATAGACTAATATGTCATCAACAAAAACAATCACGAATTTATCCAAATAAGGTCGAAAAACTCGGTTCATAAGATCCATGAATGCTTTGCGGGAGCATTCGTCAATCCGAATGGCATCACTATAAATTCATAGTGTCCATAGCGGGTACGAAATGCTGTTTTTGGAATATCTTCATCCCGTATTCTCAACTGATGATATCCAGATCTTAAATCTATTTTTGAGAAAACTTTTGCTTCTTGTAATTGATCAAACAAATCATCTATTCTGGGTAAAGGATACTTATTTTTAATAGTTACCGAGTTAAGCATTCTATAATCTATGCACAGTCTTAATGATCCATCCTTTTTCCTGACAAAAAGGACTGGAGCTCCCCAAGGTGAGACACTCGGTCGGATGAATCCTTTGCTCAATAGCTCTTGCAATTGATTCTTTAATTCCTTTAGTTCTGCAGGGGCCATTCTATAGGGTGCCTTGGAGATAGGTTCTGCATCTGACATTAAATCAATGTTAAAGTCTATCTCTCTCTTTGGTGGTACCCCTGGAAGATCTTCAGGAAACACATCTGAAAAGTTCCTTATAACTTCAATATCCTCTATCTTGGGAGAAGATGATTCTTCCAAGATTATATTTGCAAGATACGCTGGACACCCTCTAGATATCAAGTGTTGTGCCTTTACGGCAGAAATAAGGCATACTCCTGAAGGTTCTCTATTTCCATGGAAGGTATATTCCTCTCCTTGATTATTGAATATTACCTTCTTTTTCTTACAGTCCACCAATGCTTCATTATCAGCTAACCAATCCATTCCTAAGATGACATCGTAATCGTTCATACTTAAGAGTATCAAGTTAGCCTTCCATTTATGGTTGTCATAGATTATGGACACATCTTGTACAAAATTTTGAGCTATAATAGTTTTTCCTACAGGAGTTGACACTTCTAAGATATATCCTAGTTCCATAACTGGATAATCTGTACTTAAGACAAAATCGCAGGATATAAAAGAATGTGTTGATCCTGGATCTATTAGAACTTTAGCAACTTTATCCAAAATTAGAAGTGTACCTTGTATAACTCCTGCTGAAGTTTGAGCTTCTTCTGTAGTAATAGCAAACACTCTCCCCTGTGCCTTTGGTTTTTGCTCCGGTTTGATCTCTTCTTTGATTTTCTTTGTGGGGCAATCTTTGATCTGGTGCCCAGGGTCCCCACATGCGAAGCATCGCCTCTCAGTGAGGTAACAGATCCCCATTGGATGAAATCGGTTGCATTTGGAGCATTTTTCTAATTTCTTCTCTTTTTGGTTTTGGGGCGGCGGTCTAGAGGTTCTTTGAAATTTTTGGTTATTGAATTGATTAGAGGCTGTAAATTTTCTCTTTCGATCTTCCATTCGGCTCCCTTGTCCACGATCCTTTTTCTCTGCTAAGAATTCTTGATATTCTTGTTCCAATAGTGAAGCTAATTCCACAGCTTTAGCCAAAGTTGTGGGTTGAAATCCTACTATTCGACTGCGAAGCCCGTTATGTAACCCTCTAACAAATTTTCGGGCTCTCTTTAACTCTGTTGAGCAGATTTCAGGAGCAAAGCGTTGTAGTTGGACGAATTTGTTTTCGTACTGAAAGACGGTCATACTACCTTGTTGCAAATCCAGAAATTCTTTTTCTTTCTTCTCCTGAACATGAGGCGGAAAATATTTGTTGTATAATACTTCTCTGAATTCTTCCCACTTGATATTTCCTCTATTTGGAAAGAAATTCCGTTCTGCTGATGGCCACCAAAAAGCTGCTTCTCCTATCATAGCGAAAGTGGCTACATCCACTTTCCTATCTTCTGGAACTTTTAATGCCTTAAAAATTCGTTCGACTTCGAACATCCACTTTTCAGCAGCCTACGGTCCATCTACTCCGAGAAAATTAGGAGGCGATTTTCTTAAAACGCTCAAGCAGATTATCCTTCTCGGTATGACTACTTTTGATCAATTCCCTAGAGTTACTTAAATGAGTAGGGCTGGGTTGGAGTCCTTGAGTCTGTAAATGCTGAGTCATCCTTTGAATCATCAGGTCAAGGAAAGTATCCATGTTATTTTCGGGTACTACCGTGTCTTGAGCAGTGTTTTCGGCTTGGGCTGAATCGTCAGACAGTTGTACTTCTTTGTCAGAAGACATTTTGAGCGGATCGTAATAACCTTAAATTCACAAGAAATTTTTGTAAACTAGAGGTGTATATATATATAACCATTCTCGTATTTATATTTGTACAGAAGAAGTGTATAGAACACACTTGAAAAGCCAAAAGATTCTAGTCATATCAGGCAACAAACGTACAAAAGAAGTGTATTGACTACACTTGAAAAGCCAAAAGATTCTATCTACGTCACGCGACAAACGTTCAAAAGAAGTGTATTGACTACACTTGAGAAAGCACCCAAAAGAACGTTTAAGCGCAAACTACACATTCAGGCGTTCAAGGGAAAAATTTCTTATAAGGGCATTGGAAGAAGTAATGTCCGTCCTTCTCGCAGATAGGGCATAGTTCAGGCAGCGACAATGTGTACCATGGGCACTGACAGAAGTGATGCCCTCTCTGCTCGCATAGCACACAGACTTCTGGTAGTTGGTGCGTGTACCATACTACTCCTTTTCCCCTATCTCCCCATTGCGCACTCTCCGCTTCTGCCATTTCTTCCGCTTCCGGGGGTAAGACATTTAGATCAATGTCTCTCATAGGGTTATACACCCCTTCTCCCCTAATCACATTTTCCCCTCCTTGGACGTCCATCAATTGCTCTTCGCCCACATTCTCAACTATCTCGCCCTCCTCCTGAATGTTAATCATCATGCTGTTCCAGAAGTATTCATCATCCATAGGATCTGCTTTCAATGCTCCTTTTTCTACCTGATCTTCCTCTAATGGGTCCTCCTCCACGGGGTCTTCCTCTTCAGATAGGTCCTCCTCATATATGCCCTCCTCCACCGGGTCCTCTTCTAACGGTTCCTCCTCCGCAGGGTCCTCCTCAGATATATTCTCCTCCACCGGGTCCTCTTCTAACGGGTTCTCTTCCAACGGTTCCTCCTCCACAGGGTCCTCCTCCTCCCCAGATATGTCCTCCTCCATGAGGTCCTCTTCTAATGGCTCATCCTCTTCTGATGTGTCCTCAATTTCAACGGTTGTGTCAGAAATGTTTAGTACCTCGTCTACAGAGAGAGGTGTGTCAGGAATATTAACTATTTCCTGAACATCGTTGCTATTCTGGGGAAAGGCGGTGGTAATGTCTGAATTGTTTGAGGATTCCGCCATACTGTGATTCTTTTTGCTTTTTCTCGGTGGTGGTTTTCGGGCTGACATGTGATATAAAGATCCCGAAATAAGTTTCATTTTCGATTTTCCCATTAACTGAACTAATATTTTAAAACATATCACTGCATAAGAAAATATTAAATATAATTACTACATTATTACCTAAGAAAAACAAATATTAACTGTTCTACGAACAGTGGAGTCAAGTGCTCCGATACCAAGTGTGGCGACCGCTAGAAATAATACACGTCGTAATTCATGTAATTATTATCTAGTTCGGCACATGCGACATTGCATATGAAACAGAACATAGTGGTCCGCCGTACAAACATAAGTCAGCCTAACACATAAGAAAATCGGAGTTGACACATAGCAAAATATATATATATATATATATATATATATATATATATATATATATATATATCGTAGTCGAAGAGTAGAATTCAGTCCGTAGTACACTATATGTAGAACGTTCATATTACAGAATTACAAAATTCAAGCAAGTCTAAAAATATAATATTACAGAGGTAGAAAAGTAAAAGAGACTAAACAGAGAATTCTTCGGATGACCCCTCCGGGTTAGTTTTACTACCTGCAGATTCTGTGGGTGGGTGAGTATTTTTATACCCAGTAGGTAGGATTAAAATCTAATTTAATGCTAAGTAACAGATCGTAATAATTTTTGCATAACTGATTCGAAACCAATAAAAATGTCGGTTCGTCCGATGACGAGAAATCCAGAGCCGTGATACCGACAGCGTTCCTCCGACGCTCATGGGGCAACCGGAAGCTCAGAAGGCTGGAGTTTTCCCATGATACTCCATACCTATATGCACGTGCCTAATACCGATATTTCCTTCGGTAGGTATCCAGAAAATATTGTTCTAGGTATAACCCTAGAACTCCCCAGAAAACACATATATCATGCCATGATGTGCATAAAATATTTCTTTTTTTTTTTTTTTTGAAAACGTAAGAAGAGATATACGATTGACTAAAAATGATCCATAAAGAAACAAAGTATACACGTAGAGCATAAATTTAGAGTTTAAGACTCCCTACCTTAAAATGGGGGTAGAAATTTCGTGCTTGTAGAAGGCTTGTATTGAAAATCTGGCCCCGTCACAGCGTCCGGCATAGTCGATTTAGTTAGGAACGCTTTTTGAACGGGTTGAAACGGACTTAAAACGGCTTAGAACGGAGGGTCAGAAGCTTTGACTGGAGGTGGAAGTGAATGGTAAAAAATGAAATGACGGCGTATTTATAGGCGAGGTGGACCGGGCGATGCGCGACGCGTGTCCGCCACGCGTCGCGCGGTGGAACTGCGCGCTGCGCGATCCCGCGCCGCAATGCGGAACCCGACACGCGGGTTCCGCGTGTCGCGCGGTCCGGCCGCGGACGGCGCGTGGTCCGCGCGGGCCGCGCGGTTCCACGCGCCGCGCGGTTCCACGCGCCCGCGCGGTACACCGCGCGGCGAGGACCCGCGCGCGGGTCCCGGGCCCGCCGCGCGGACGAACCGCGCGACGTCGCGCGTCGTGCGGTAAAATCTCGGCTGGCGCAATGCTTGCGTCAGCCGTTAATAAAATATTATTTTCCTTTTTTTTTTCTTTTTCAAAACTTAAAATAGCCATAACTTTTTACCTATATTTCGGAATTATACGTTCTTGGTACCGACGGACTCGTATCGACGAGCCCTTCGAAACAAGACCACTCAAGGATAGGTTTTACCGTAGTTTTATCGTGGGCCCGCTTATGATGCACGCTTCCACGATTGCTACATACGGTCACTATCTCCGAATCAAATGTTTCAAAAATCTTTAAGTTCGTTTTTTAAAGTTCTACAACATTCATTTAAGTCCTGAAAACAAAATAACGTCCTAATAATATATAAAAATTCTAACAATAAAATTTACCTCGGATCTGGGTTGTCACAGTGGTGTGTAGTGATGGAACCGCTGGCCGAGTCCCAAAAGCATGATGACATAATTGACATTAATGCCCTAGTCAATTTTGTATAGTGATATTTTTATGATTGTTTGATAATTAATTGCATTCATTTTGTTATTTGAAAAAGCACAAATTTAGTTCCCACGTTAGTTGAGTTGATTTAGGAATGGCCAAAGCATCCTAAGTTATTTGTCAACATGTGAATCATATAGAATGTTACTATGGGGTGCCTAGATTAACATACATAAAATTATTGTGTTGTCATCAAATTTTGATTATGTGCCAAAGACTGTCATCCGACCCCAAAGGGAGGTGGTAGTTAGCGTTACATAATTAGGATAGGGTGGAGGGTTATATATTTTAACATAGGTGAATCCCTATGCCCAAAGGTGTGAGATTTTTCTGTAATATTTTATGTATAACCCAGTAGCCTTATCATGAGACAAAATAAACATTTGTTTCTATACGGTTTAGTAAATTTGATGCAGATTACAACATTTGCCCAAAGGGAGGTTTATAATTTTACTAGATTTTGGCATTGGCTATTTCATACTTATGTTATTGTTTCTTGCCCTCTTTAATATTTGCATATTTTTATTCTTTTATTACAGCTTATCTGTCTTTTATTTCTGACCTTAATCAACACCTTCCATTATTGTTTGGGGATAATTTTATGGATTGGAAGGAAAAACTTCTTTTACTATTAGGGTGCATGGACTTGGATTTGGCGTTTCGTATGGATGTACCCACAACTCCTACGGAAAAAAGTATGCCAAGTGAGGTAGCATCTTTTGAAAAGTGAAAGTGGTCTAACCGCTTAAACATGATTCTCATGAGGTCTCACATAAATAAAAGCATTAGGGGATCCATCCCAGAATGCGCTATAGTCCAAGAACTTTTGAAAGCTATTAAAGCTCAATTTAAGAGTTCTGATAAAACCTTGGCCAGCACCTTAATGTCCAAGTTGTCATCCATGAGGCTAACAGATGACAAAGGGGTGAGAGACCATATCATGCAGATGCATAATATTGCTAATCAGTTAAACAACATGAAAATAAAGATTGATGATATTTTTTTAGTTCACTTTATTCTAAACTCCCTGCCTCCACAATATGGGTCATTCAAGATCTCTTATAACACACATAACACTCAATGGTCAGTTAATGACCTTCTGAGTATGTGTGTATAGGAAGATAGGAGACTTAAGCAAGAGAAGCTAGAGAGTGCCCATCTAGTTTCTTATAAAGGACAAAAGAAGGGTAATCATGCTGCTTCAAAGAAGAAAGCTAGTGAAGATGTGTTAATGAAGTCTACTGGTGTCACCAAGGAAACCAAATATTTTTTCTGCAAGAAGAAAGGATACATGAAAAAAGATTGCCCTAAGTATCAAAAGTGGTTTGCCAAGAAATGAGGTAATTTCATGTCTCTAGCGTGTTATGAGTCTAATTATGTTGATTCTCATTATAATAACACATGGTGGATTGACTCTGGTTCCACAATCCATATTTCTACTGTCATGCAAGGATTTCTCCGTCTAAGGAAACCAAATGATGGGGAGCACAACATCTATTTTGGAAATAAGATGTGTTCGAAGGTTGAAGGTGTGGGGACATATAGATTTGTTCTTCATACAGGATACACCTTAGATTTAGAAATAGCTTTCTATATTCTAAGTTTTTCTAAAAACTTAGTTTTTGTATCAAGACTAGTGCCTCATGACTTTAATTTTCAATTTATAAATTCCTCATTTCTGATTATTAAAATTTAGTCACCATTGGTTCTAGTTCTTTGATTGATGGGCTATATTCTCCCTCTTTGTATGTTTCCTTTAAACAATCTATGATGTCTATGTAACGAAGTGTTATTAAAAAGAACTCCTCTATGTTATGACACATGTGGTTGGGGCATATCTCCATTGACCGCTTAAAACGATTAGTAAGAGAAGGAGTTTTAAAACTCTTAACTTTACTGATCTTGAGACATGTATAAACTACATAAAGGGAAAGTAGACTAACAAGTCTTCTAAGGGTGCTAAGAGGCATAGTGAGAAATTAGGCATCATACACACTAATATCTGTAGACCATTTAGTACTCCCTATCTGAATGGTCAAAGGTATTTCATTACCTTTATAGATGATCATACCCGATACATGTATCTTTATCTCTTAAATAAAAAGTCTGAAGCATTTGATGCTTTCAAGACTTATAAGGCAAAGGTAGAGAAATAATTTGGATTGAGTATCAAAATTGTTAGATTAGACAGAGGAGGGGAATACTATGGCAGGTACACAGAGAGTGGACAAAAACTTGGACCATTTGCGCAGTTCCTGTAAGAAAATGGTATTGTTGCACAATACACAGTACTAGGCATACCACAACAAAATGGTGTTGCTGAAAGGAGAAACCGTACTTTGATGGATATGGTGAAGAGTATGATAAGCAATTCCTCTCTTCTTCTCAATATGTGGAGTGAAGCCTTAAAGATAGTTGTGTACATTTTAAATCGAGTTTCATCTAAAGTTGTTTCTAAAACACCCTTTGAGCTATAGAATGGATGGAAACCTAGTTTAGATCATGTACACATCTAGGGTTGTCCTGTTGAGGTTAGGGTGTACAATCCACTTGAGAAGAAGCTTGACCCTAAGACTGTCAATGGATTTTTCATTGGTTATGCAGAAAGGTCTAAGGGTTATAGGTTTTACTGTCCATCTCACACCCCTGCAGTAGTCGAAGCACGGAATGCACATTTTCTTGAGAAAGACAACTTCAGTTAGAGTATTTCCCCTAAACACATTGTATTTGAGGAAATACGGGTTCCAATTGTAATACCCACATCCGGTAGAGGAACACATGTTGTATCGCCTATGGTGATTCCAGAGCAGCCTTTTATTCCTTCATCATCCCCTTAGGAACAAGTTGTTGAAGTTCCTATTGCACAGGCTCCTCCGCCTGTTGATGAAATAGGACTTTGAAGGTCCTTAAGAGTAAGGAAACATGTACTCTCTTCTGACTATGTTGTATACCTCTAGGAGTCTGATGAGAATGTTGGACTCATTCAAGATCCTATTACATATTCACACGTCATGTCTAGAGATAACTCTAGCAAATGGTATGATGTCATGCAGGATGAGATGAAATTTATGGCTGATAATTAAGTATGGGATCTCGTAGAGTTATCGCAGGGCACCATGTCACGGGGACACCCGGGGAATGCCTGTTGTGCGGCACTCGCAAGGCCAAACAACCAAGCTAGTAAGCCTTTCTTCGTCAAGGTCATGGCCTCGTGCCATTCGACCAAGCATCTAGCCCGCGAAGCCAAGCAACGAACCTGTCCCAAGGCAGACGCGGGAACGTGCTGGGACATTTCCCAAGCGAGCTAGCCGGAGGGGGACACCTCCTTGCTATGTATGAATCCAACTTAGGCAACCCGAACATCCGGAACATCCATCTCAGCCAAGTGCATGCAAGGGTCTTTGTATCAAACAAGGCCACAAGGCCGGACGGCCGCCCGCCGGGTCGGAGAGCCACATGCCCCAGCAGACAGGGCTCCTAGCATGATAGCTAGCAAGGCAACAAGCCTTCGTTGCCATCTGGGATAGCCTATTGCAAGGCTAGGCATCATACCAACAGTTTTGTCAATTCAGTTCACCATGTCCCCCCCTATATAGCATAAGAGATTTTTTGCATCTCTTTGGAGTGGCAGCCAAAGTGGCCGTACGGGCATGGTATCTCCCGAGAACACTCCCAAGGACCCTCTAACACTATATAGGGGGGAGGGGACATCTTAAGTATCCAAATATATGCTAGTTGGTTATGTGTCCCAAAATAGCCAACTATATGTGCGCATCGTTGCGTGCTTTCTGCGCAACGTTGCACACATATGTTGCGGGCCTTCCCCGCAACGCCTGCACACACATGATATGCAACACTAAGGGCAGTTCCCACAATGCATGCACACCTCGTATACAACACTTTTCCATGTGTGTGCGCCCCAACACGTGTTAGGGGTAGTCTGCTCCGCTACCCCGTGACAGCCAGGACTCTTGGCTTCAAATGGGTCTATAAGACTAAATTAGATCCATCTGATATAAGACCCAACTTGTAGCCAAAGGTTTTCTTCAAAATGATAGTGTTAACTATAATGAAACCTTTTCTCCAGTTTCTATAAAAGATTCATTGAGAGTTATTTTGTCCCTTGTAGCTCATTTTGACTTAGAGTTACATCTAATAGATGTCAAGACGGCATTCTTGAATGAGGATCTTGAGGAAGATGTGTATATGACTCAGCCTGAAGGATTTACCTTAGATAAAGGAAGTCATCTGGTTTGTAGACTCAAGAAGTCAATATACGGACTAAAGCAGGCCTCCCAACAGTGGTATTTGAAGTTCAACGATGTTATTACTTCATTTGGTTTTAAGGAGAACATTGTTGATCAGTGCATATACCTTATGGTTAGTGGGAGCCATTACATGTTTCTGGTTTTGTATGTTGATGACATTCTACTTACAAGCAGTGACTTAGGGATGTTACACAAGACTAAGCAGTTTCTTTCTTAGAACTTTGACATGAAAGATTTAGGAAAAGCACCTGTGTCATAGGGATTAAGATCTATTGTGATAGATCTAGAAGGATCCTTAGGTTATCTCAGCAGGCCTATATCAATAAAGTTCTGAAACAGTTTAACATGGAAAATTGCTTACCTAGTGTAGCTCCTATTGTGAAGGGTGACAAATTTGATTTGTTCCAATGTCCAAAGAATTCTTTGGAGTTGGAAATCATAAAGGAAATTCCTTATGCATCGGCAGTTAGTAGTATAATGTACTTGGAGGTCTGTACAAAACCTAATATTGCCTTTGCTATGGGAATGTTGGGTAGATACCAGAAAAATCTAAGGATGGATCATTAGAGAGAAGTAAAGAAGGTTATGAGGTATCTACAAGGAACGAAGGATTACATGCTTACATACAGACATTTTGATTATTTGGAATTAGTTAGATACAGAGATGCAGACTTTGCTAGTTGTGTTGACTCGAAAAAGTTGACATCGGGTTATATTTTCCTTTTGGCAGGCAGTGCTGTCTCTTGGAAAAGTATTAAGCAAACCCTTACAGTATCGTCGACTATGGAGGTAGAGTTTGTTGCTTGTTATGAGGGCATGTCACATTTTACTTGGCTGATGAACTTTGTCACATGACTTACTATTATGGATTCAATATCTAAGCCATTAAAGATGTTCTGTGATAATAGTGTTGTTATGTTCTTCACGAAGGACAACAAAAGTGGAAGTTGGAGTAAGCACATCGACATCAAGTATCTTGTTGTTCGGGATCATGTTAAAGAAGGGACAGTTGTTATTGAGCATATAGGTACTGAGCTTATGGTTGCTGATCCAATGACTAAGGGTTTACCCCTTCTCTGTTTAAGAGTCATGTGGATCGTATGGGTCTTATTAACTCATTGTGCATTTGATTTTGCTTATGTACTTAGCAGTTATAGTTTCTTTTCTTGTTGTGTTTCCTTTTTCAGTACACTTAAGTATAAGACAATATTTGCAAAATAAGTGGGAGCTTTCACTCATAAATATATTTTGCCACGTATAGCACTCAAACAGAATGAATTAGTTGCATTGTGATACATGGAATGAAATGTTCTCCTGTGAGGACATAACCACTTTGATTCATGTGATTATGACATTTTGTTAAGAGTATAAAGTTGCCACAAACAGTTTGAAGGGTATTATTTTTTCAAAAATTGTATGCGCATACGAAAGTGATTTTAAAGTTTCCCATTACCCACTTGATTATTTTTTAACTAAAATATTTTTCTCAAATTTAGTTTAATTGAGCCAAGTGGGAGATTTTATTCTTTATATGGCTCAATTGAAAAATTGTGCCAAGTGGGAGAATGTTGGGCTTTGTTTTTGTAATAAAACATAAAGTGGCATAATTGTCTCAATTGACAATGTTTTGGGCTTTTAAAACTGTCTGGGTAATGGGCCTAAGTCAGAATACCCATTAAGTTGTGGTTTTAAGTGACAAATTTGAACCATTAGATGACCTATAGATGGACGATGAAGATTGTAAGGTTCTTAACAATAGTGTCCTAGTTTAGTTATAAATATACCATTAGTCATCCTAATTCGGTGCCTTAAATGAGATTACTCTCAGTCAAATTCTAAACCAAAATCACATTGTGGTTCTAAAAAAGATTAGCAGAAAAGCTTCATTGAAGGTTCTAATGGCTATAAGTATGCCTAAATCTCTTACATTAAGTTCTATCAAGCATAAGTATGCTTATGTTATATTATGTATATCTTTAAATTATTGTAAGTTAGGCGGAGAGGGTAAAGATGGTGAAGGCCATGGCAGAGGTTAGATATGGCCATTGCTGCCAACTTGTGGTCGCGGAGGTTATTTAGCATATAGTAAAATTATATTGTATGATGCTTACAATAAGTTTCTACTTTGCTGGGATTAAGGAGGGGTATTGGCAATGATATCAACGCCAATGGTGGTAAAGGTGTGATGGTTGTATCATCCTAGAAGTTGTGGAGGCTAGATGGAAGAATTGTTATTTTGTGGCAGAAAGGGCAGGAAGACAGAAGTACGTGGCAAAGATGGTGTGGAGACATGGGAACGGAGGAAGAAAAGAAAAGGAGAAGAATTAAGAAACCGGTGAAAAGTTAGATATATGGGTATTTTAAAAGAAGAAAAACCGTTGTAGTGGACTTTTTCAGATAGCAACAAGATACTAACAAGTAGCAGTCATAGTCACAATTATGTCCATACATAATGGTAGTCGTGATGGATTTTATTTCCACATCTTAACTTGAAAATTATTTCCTAACCCCTCGTTTATTTTAGGATTTTATATAATATATAAATATTTTACGAAGAAATAATTTCTCACTATTGCACTAAAAACCAAATGACCTTTTTTCTTACCACCAGTCAACTATGTTTTGGATTTTATTCTAATACTAATCTGATGCATGTGACAATAATTATTTACATATATACATATAGTTATAAAAGTAACATATTTCATTTGTTTTCATTTTATTTTTGATAATATGGGCCTCATGTGGCCCAGACATGGAGTCGGCATGGCTCCCGTGCTATCAATGTGAGCATCATGTGAATGGATGGAGCTGTATTTGAGTTAATAAGTAATGAGTAGGGTAATCAGTCCCATAATAATAGTTTAAGAGGTGATGTTTCAGTAAACGGGTCCACATGTTAGGTAATGAAAGATGAAGTGTGGAAATTTTGGAACAGATCAAAAAGTGTGGAAAAAATTTCAAAATTTAGAAGGTAAATTTTGAAGTGAGAAAATTTTGAAATTAACCCAAGAGCACATTGAAAAATGACTTAACGCGGAAAAAATTGTCACACTAAAAAGTCACGTACTACTACCGCGTAATAATTATTTTACACCGAAACAGTGCAATTTTGTAACTGTATTTTGTGGGATTGTAGAAACATTATCCATCTAGACTAAACCCAACAAACAATATTTCTGTAGTAGATCAAATTTAGCATTATAATTGATGCCGACATTTCTCATTTAAAATTTCACCTTATCCTTGTACTAGGATCCGTAGCTCATGCCCAGACATGGTAGAGCTTTACCCAACCTAAAAACCTCCTTTCCCGAAACAAAATTATTGCTACATGGTTTGCGCATTCGCTCAGTTAAAAGCCACTTCCTGCGAGAGTGTCGCACTTCATATACTTTTCTCATTCGTCTTATAACGGTTATTTCACGAACTAGCAAGCACCACATCCACAAACATTATCCAGATATCGTCATCTAAACCTAGATTCAACTGTTTCTTTTTTCAACATCTTTTGATAATTCTCCACGCTAATCAATGACAAGTAAATACCCTTATGAAAGCTTAATCCGCCCACATCAGGTAAGCTTTCAAGGGTTTTCCTCCACCTCACCCCGTGCACCAAATTTACCATCAATTACACCTGCATCAATTTAATTAAGCCACACCATCAGCACTGTATGCCTCTTAACAAGTAAATTTGAACCTTTTTGTAAACAAATAAATTCGAACCAGAAACTTGCTCCCTTGACGCTGATATTTTTACGCGCTGGATTTGGCACATGCAAATCCATTAATAGGATTTGGCACACGCAAATCCATTAATATGCTGGCTTAGCAAATAAAAATAAAGTGGCAATCACATTCGTAAAAATGAATGCGATTTTTTTAATTATTAGCATTATACATGATTAAAAATTCAAAATTCCCCTTGTCCAGCAAACTCATGTAAAGATCCTACATACAGTATTTCCACAATGGAACCACCTATGCGTAATAGTTGAGGCTGGCTTTCTTTTTAGCTTGAACTTGAATAATGCCCTCATTGAAATCTTCATGGATCACCTGTACTGACAAAATTCAACACATAAACACCTTACCACCTTAGAAAAAAGCGCATATATCAAGAATATGCTAGAGCCGAATGCGTTAGAGACGTGAGGCTATCCTTGAGGTCCAAGCCTCAAATTCTAAGCCTCGGGGTCTGAGGCTTAACTCACAAACATCAAATTTTAATGTATAAAACCTATAAAAATAGCTAAAACAATTAAAAATATATAAAATACTCCCCAGAAAATCTAGTGGGGCATGCACCAGACGTTTCGGTCACAATGCACCAAACACATCTCTTTCTCAAATAAAAAAGCAAAACTTCATTTAAAAAGTAAACACAAACATATTCAAAATTTATAAGGTATGACCGTAAGAGAAGCTGAAAAAAGTCAGACAATTATTTTGAAATATAAAATCAGAAAATGGCCCATCTCAACCCTCCAGCATGTGGTGTGCTCATCATAAAACTGTATCATGCATAAGGTGCACGCCTCATGAATGCTGCATCTCAAGAGTTGATGGGTGGAAAATTTTTGGGCCAAATTTTCATCCATTTTCTCTCACTTTTCATTCTAGTTTCTCTTTTCCCGTTGCACAAAACAGTGAAAACTGAAAGATTTTAAGAAGATTTCTTTTATTTCCCCCGCTTTCTACCAATACAAACAGACCCTAAGAAAAAACTGGCGCCTGGTCTTATGAGCGGCCATTATTTGACGGGTTAAAAAAGTTTCTCAAATCTATTTTAAGGTCAAGTAATTCAATTTTTTTGATAAATTTACCTTCTTTCTTTACTCTCATCCAGATTCTTTCTTTCTTTTTCTTTATGTTTTTCGTCTTCTTCATATTACTTCTTTCTTGTCTGACATCTTTCTCCCCCATCTTGATCTCTATTCAGAGTAGCTCTGATACCTCCGCTGCCGCGCCCTCCTCCATTGTGCACTCCTCCTTTTTTTTTCTTTTCTTCTTCTTTAGTCTAGATTGCTCTTCTATGTTTTAGGCCTCTTTCTCATCCGTCTACCTCTCCTTCCATAGTAGCTCTGATGCTTTCTCTACCACGCCCTCCTCTATGCATCCTCCTCCCCTTTTTCTTCTTTCTTTTCTTACTCCGTCCAGATTGTTTCTTCTTCCATCTAAACCATTGTTCCCTTTTTTCCTTAGTTCAAATCTTTGCTCCATGCTTCATGTCTCCTCCTCTGTCTCCCTCTCTGTCTACAACAACTTCAGCATCTCCCTCCTAATAAAGATAGTAAATATTTACTCCCTTTATATATAACAAAGTGAATAAATATTTATTATCTTCTTCCTCCACTTACCATTGGGTGTGAATATCATTGTGAATTAAATTTCATCTCTTGCATTTATTCTCCCTTGAAAAACAATTTAGGCATCTACGTTGGGCGTTGGCCATTGGCTTTCCCCAAAGGGAAAGTTAATCTCTTCCTATTTTTGTTGGAGGCAAGAAGGATGTAACTTACTGCTCTGATCCTATTAGCATGGGGAAGTTGCGGCATTGACACTTGCTCAAAGTCTACAATCTAGTTCGTCTTCCCAACCGTGTTGAGTGGAGCTCAAGTGGCAGATGCTGCCATAGGCCCAATGTCAATGAGTCACAACGGGGTGGGACCCAGAATTGTGCTAATGGTAAAGTTGTTGAGCGGAAGATTGTGTGGGCTCAGTCACAGATGTTGAAAGTGAACCTCCACTTTCTATGATCTAGTCAGCGTAAATAAGAATTGTTGTCTTCAAACCGATTGTGGATAATTGAGACCACACTCTGATTCAATCTTTCGCTCGAAAATGCTTATGAGAGCCGATGGCTTGCTTGCTTTACCTTATCACTAGGCAGAGAATATGCTTGCAGTAGTCGTCGCCCAATCCCTCCATTCATGTGCATTAATCAAAACATTTCTTTCAATGGTTGAAGCAGAAGAATGTTTTAGTTTAAGCTCGATCTTGGGAGTGAGGAGTGGAGGGCGGTTAGGGGTATTTTTTATCTAAATATAAATTTTAGAGTAAATGATAGATTAATAAGTTTTTTTGTAGTTAATGTCTAAAACCCATTTTTTAATGAAAGCAAAATTACTTTTTCAACTACAAAATCAATTCATATTCCTCTTGTTTTATTTTAATTATTTATATTTTAAAGCTATAATATTGAAAGAAGCTAATTTATTAAGTATATGATAATTGATTAAGATACATTTTGTAATTGTCTTATGATTACGATATGATAAAAATAGAAAAATGCTTTAACAACATGAATATTCACACGTCAAATCAATGGTGTGAGAATGATGAAGTTAACTTTTGACGTGTGAATATTCACATTGCAATAGTATTACTCGATAAAAATAGCCTAGGTAGCTACTCGGGCTAGTCATTTGTGTGTGAAGTGTCACAAGTAATTGGGGTAGAGTCAATCGGGTCAAAACGGGTGGTGGGAGGGGTTTGGGAAAATTATATAAATAATGTTAAAAAAGATATTTACCAAAATAATAGAGAAAAAAATATTTACCAAAATGGTATTTGTTTTGGCCATGTAGGCGCAAGCCAAGCGCTGGCGCCTACGTGACTATTTTTTTGAATTTTTTTTATAATTTCATCCTTGTGTTAGACATAATCAGTAGAGTACATTGCTAATTTTATCCTTCACAAGGACGAAATTAATATTTTACTAATTTTAAAAGGCCAAAATTAGTTTTATACTAATTTTGTTCTTTAAAAGGACAAAATCAATGCAAACAAGGATGAAATCAATAATGAACGGATTTGTCCTCTCATCTCTCATCTCTCTTCTTTCCTCTCTCTCATGTCTCTCTCTTCACTCACTCTCTCCTCTTTCTCCTCTCTTCTCCCTCTCTCCTCTCTCTTCACTCACCCTCTCTCCTCTTTCTCTCTCTCTTTCTCTATTCACTCTCTTAGTCCCCCCTCTTTCGGCTATCTCTCTTCTTCTCTCTCTCCTCTTTCTCTCTTCTTTTTCTCTCTCTTTTCTTTCTCTCTTCTCTTCTAAAGAATGACATCATAAAAAATTCTAAAAAAATATATTAATTTTATCCTTCTCAAATATATTATATTTTATTTAAAATCTATTAATTTAATATATAATAAATAAATAAGAAAAAAATTAAAATTTCTTACTTTCTCCCCTTTCCCCCTCAGAGCTGGAACTCGTGCTCACATGCATGAGAGACATAGGGAGAGAGAAAGAGAAAGAAGAGAGGATAGCAGAGAGAGAAGAAGAGATAACCGAAAGAGAGAGGAGAGAGAGTGAATAATGAGAGAAAAGAGAGAAAGAGGAGAGAGAAGGTGAATAAAGATAGAGAGAGAGAAAGAGGAGAGAGAGTGAAGAGAGAGACAAGAGGGTGAGAGAGAGGAGAGAGAGAAAAGAGAAGAGAGGATAAATCAGTTCATTATTGATTTCGTACATTGTACTAAAATTCGTTCTATATTGATTTCGTCCTTGTGAAATCAGTATAGTACTAATTTCGTCCTTGTGAAGGATGAAATTAGTCAAATTTTGTCCTTCACAAGTATGAAATCATATAAAAATTCAAAAAAAAAAGCCACACAGGCGTCGATGTTTGGCTGCCTATGTAGACAAAACAAACACCATTTTGGTATATATTTTTCTCTCTCCGCTATTTTGGTAAATATTTTTTAACATTATTTATATAAATTTCCCTCAATTTTATCACTCATCATCAGTCATTCTCCCTCTCTTTTAAATTATCAATATCTTTGTATTTCAAAAAATATATGCCATTTATGATGAGTAATTTTTTATAAATAGTTTATACTAGTCAACATGCTTAGATCTAAATTCGATGGCTTATGATGTGATTGGAGCACAATGTTAAGGTGGGCAAAATAGGCTTTTTATATGGGGAAAATTATATAAATAATATGTTAAAAAATTACCAAGCGGAGAGAGGAAAATAATTCTCAATATGGTGTTCATTTTGGCCACGTAGGCGCCAGCCAAGCGTTGGCACCTACCCTAAAGAGGATTTCATCCTTCTAAAGGACGAAATCACTCTAAAGAGGATTTCATCCTTCAAAAGGACAAAATCACTTAATTTCATTTTTTATGACGGTTTTCGGCTGAAGTGGGTGGGTTTAAGTCAATTTCATCCTTTGTAGAGATTAAATCTACCTTTTGTGTAGATTTCGTCCTTACAAATGACGAAATCAGCTCACTTGGTGTTTTTTGGCTCATATTAAAGTTCACACTAATTTTGTCTTTACCAATGATGAAATCAAATGAATATCTACACAAGCAACATATAAATCACATATAACAACTAATATCCACACAACCAACATATAAATCACATGAATATCTACACATCAAGTGATTAGAAAGTCTATTAAATATATAAATTATATACAATGTTCTCAAAATGTTGGGTTTACAAAGCAAGCATATAACAACTCTAAGTCGCTCTACCTCTTCTACCCCTACGACCTCGACCCCGAGACAATGTTGTGCTGGCACTTTCTCTTGATCCTCCTGGTCTGCATAAGTAACAAATGGTTCATCCAAACACGCCTCTAAAGATAATAGGATAGGATTTGAATGAGCCGCGCACTATCGTCTAGCATATACTATCAACTGGCTAGGAATGGGCTAGATCTAGAGCAACCAGAGATAACGAATGTAAAGGAGAGCCAGGTGCTATAGATGAAGATGGAATATCTGTGAATGGAGCTTGCCTCGGTGGTGTTTGAGTCTCCTCGTTGGTGGGATAATGTCCATGAAGTCTTTAACAATTGACTGAAGTAGCGGCATGCTATGAAGGACATCCTCGTGGTGCCTAATTATCAACTGACACAGTGCCAATAAGACCTCAACCAAAGTATAGGGTTAACTGTGTCAGTCAAATGCGTATATGTATGTCATGCTAAACCAAGCTATAAAAAAATTCAAATAAAAGTCATATAAATAATAAATGAGTAATAAGAAAATATTATGATATAATTAATTAAGATATACTTATTAAAGTTGCCTCAAGCACGCCCATAGGATGATAAGTCATCTCCTCTATATCATCGTGTGGTAGAATATACCTTTGTGTAATAGGTTAATATCATTGCATATACGGGCTACAGACATCACGCAATGTTGTAGCCATCTCCCCTCTGATAATAGCAACTCTCCTATTATCCCATTGAGCAATATATGTTGCATGATTTACAACTGATTCGGTAATGTGGTGGCCTTGTTGAGTGTTCTAATGGACAAACTCTAATGTACAAGGAAGGATATCTTACTCCAAGTTAAATTGAAGCATCACATGATCAAGCACGTGCAACTCTACAGCCTCAAAACTTATGAGCGGCTTTCAAGAGAGCCACAAATCTCTTCCCTCTGTACAAAGAGGTGGTAACTCAGCCAATGCCTTAGGTAAGTATGAATGTCAAATGAACTGCATAATTTATATGCATAATTAGTTTTTAATAACCTTACACAGCTTATATTCATTATATTAAATGCTACAATGACAGGTAACCTTATAAGGGCACTGGTGGTCTAGCTCTCCTCTATACAAATGCAGGACTCCTTGTGGATTTTTGGTTTTTCTCCTCCTAACATTCCACCTTAAGGAGTCAAATTTAACACATCCATATAAAACTATGTTAAAAATGTAAGTGTAAAAAAATATATACTTGGCTCCTAATAGAGCACCTTCTACTACGTGACCCATCTCAATAGTTAGTCGACTGACATGTAAATGCTCTCACGACCATAATTGTGTCACAAAATATCATAACAGTTATTAATAAACATGAAGTAATTATACGTGTAGAAAATATTAGCGTCAACAAATTCATAAAGGGTCAGACACCCTGCAATCCCTGAGGTCATAGCTTGACAAGCTTTCCCTAACTCTCACTATAAAAACGCAAGGTAGCACTATCCCATGCTAGGTATCCACCATGTCGAAGTCCACAAGGAGGGAGAGATACGCAACATGAACATGGCTATTGGTGTTATCCGCAAATACAGTAGCCCCAAGTAAATGTACAAAATATGCATGTGCATGCTACTCGATGTAACGTCCAGGAATTTTCTAAATTCTTGAAGTCGTATATGTGGAAATTATGGTGCTAGACCCCTTGACGTTTTCGTTGTAATAACTTGATCATCAGTTGGAAGTGGTGGCTAAAGTATATATGGATGGAAAGTAGACAGGAATAGCTTCAAAACGCCACCAAGAATGCGCGAATCGGAGTCCAGATGAGGGAGAAACGATTGTCTGAAGTTGAACATATCGTGCAAGACCCGTTTACCCGAATTAAATGTGCGGACTGTCCGTTTAAGTTGCAATACAGGCCCGATCAATTACTATTCCGAAATTGGGTTTTTGATGCCTAATTTCTCATGGGATTAGGAGCCCTATCCCATGCCTATAAAAGGCGAATTAGGGCTAATAGAGGGGGGGTCTTTAGTCCGATTTAGAGAGCTTTTGGGGGGACAATGAAGGAGATGAGGAAATTCTCCGGCGAAACTCCGGCAAAGCATTCACAGCGGTGAATCGACAACAACTCGGCCTCATAGGTAAGATTTCAAGTTGTGATTAGTGAAGAATTTGATAATTAATTAAATTAAAATTTATGTGGATCTCTGCAATTATTGTTCACAAATAATATTGTGAACAGTAATTCACAAATAATATTGTGAACAGTAATTAACCTTCCCATCACCGGAACAGCCAATGGAAGTGGACTGCACTCGGAGGCCGCAGTGGCCTTGGCCGTGGCGGCTTTGGTTCTGGCCGCCCGCCGGACCATTTATCCCGGTCAGCAGAGGGGCCTTGTCTTCTCTGTTGATCGGTCAGTAGGAGGCGGAGCCTCGCTGGAGGTTGGGACCGCCACTTCGCCGCGCCCCTGCTCCTTCTCGAGTTCTCTCTGAAATCACAGAGGAAAGAGGGTGTGGACGTTCCTGACGGTGGCGGACCTACGGCTGGACCAGGAAGTTCTGAATCGCCGCTGGATGGCGAATCGAACGGCCCCGGTCCCATGGTTGGGCGAGGCAGCGGCGGTGGTGCAAATCGCCGGCGGAAGAAAAAGCTGGCCGCTTTGCAGACCACTCGGCAGCCACCGTGCGCCGACGGGACTAGGTCCAACGGAATCGCCTCCCGGAGGCGATCTTATTGGCCAAGCCCATCGGCTAATAGTGGCGGTCGGCGGTGACTGCCGGAGGCCAGCAGGTGTTCCTGCTGGCCGGAACCGAAGAAGACGACCCCCGTCTTCGCTGGTCCGGACCTGACTAGTCTGGGCCTAGCCCGGATCCGGTCTGGGTCAGCAATATAAATAAAAAGAGAAATGGTTGAACCGGGTCCGGTTCATGGGCCTTTACTTCTTCTAAAAATTTAGAAAAATTACCCGCAGACTTTGAGAGGCTTATGAGTGTCTTGACTAAGTTTTAGGACCAGGAAAAATCCTAGAGTCTCTAAAATGACCCTTTTACCCCTAGTAGTTAAATCATCATGTGAAAACTATTTACCCGACTTCGGGGCTCCGGTTCAGGGCTCTACGAATTGGTTTAAAAATTGGGAAAATTCTCAATGAGATTTTAATGGGTAAAATATTTATAGACCAAATATCTTGGTGAATAAAAATACCAATGAGTGGTTAATTAACCATTTTACCCTTAGGGTTTATAATAAACTGTTAAGTCAACCTGGGTCGGTTCAAGGGGTTCACGACCCCGTCATATGCCAGGAAAATTACATAGAATCCATGAAGTCAAGTAGTACCCTTGACCCAAATTTTGGACCTATTGGATATTATTAAGGCCTTAAACCAAATGACAGAAAATACCCCTTAGGGTGGACCCGCCCGCATTCGTGTGAATGGAAGCGTGTGTCGGTCTGAGAGTGGAGCCTTGTGGGAGGTCAATGACTTAAATTAGTAAAGGGGTAGTAAAATAACTACAATGACCCAAGGGAGGGTATCATACCTTAGGTGGTAAAATTACCCTAATGCCCTTAGGGGCAATATATTCTATTTCTGATGAAACGGATGACCTAGTGAATCAAGAGTTAAGGTACCCTATAAATGACTTCAAAAGGAAGGGGTGTGACCGGTAGGTGACACGAGGACCTTGATAGGTCACAATGTCGTGGAAAACCCTAATTCTAAGGGTTTAGGGCAGTGTATTGCACTTGTCCCTAACACAACGTAGAAATCCACTAGGGCATTATATACATCACTCGTGGAGTATGTTAATTTACTTATCAGGCTTGAAGTCTCTGAGCCCTGGCCTTGCGAATGAATGCAATGGGCCTCCGTTTATTATTTATACGTTTGTATGATTGCATGATTATTTATGCTGATGCATGCTTTTGATATTAATGCATTGTTTTATATCAGTAACTTAAGATTAATGAAGATTAATCAAGAGACATGGGTTGCTGTTGGTTTGAGGGGAGAACACCTAATAAAGATAATGACTAAAATACCCTCTTTAGGGTTGGGACCAGTTCATGGAGTAAACGGGGCCTTGACATAGATCTTACCTTGGTTAATGAACCGATGGTGGCTATGGGATGTTCTCTTAGTCATAGCTCAGTGGATGAGCTATTTTGTGGGCCGATTCACAAGGTGAAGAGGACCCACAAGGTTGAGTGGTTACTTGATTAGATGGAAATAATCTAGTCTAAGTTTCAGATGTTTGGGGGAGTCAATGGTCATAAGGACCTAAGGCTTCTATTGATACATTAGTAATGTCTTATAAGACATTTTCTCCCAGGGTTGGGAAGGTGGAGATTGCAATATGCATCTTCATCGCCACGACGGTTTGGGTATTGACCAGAGGGTCTTTACTGCGGGTCTCCCGCAGGTCTTCCCAGGACTATTTAGTAAGTACGAAAAGCGGAGTTGTATGAGCATCATGGAAGGCTTGTGCTGCTCGCCAATCTGTGTCCATGAACACAGTTGGGATCCTCTTCTCCAGATTAGTGGCAGGCTATTGAGAGCCCTGGGGATTTGGGTCAAGCTGCTATTAAGCAGTCCACTCCAAGGCTAGAGTACTTTGTTTGGAGGTTTCTCGAGGGGCGAATTATCTCTGAGTTTTAGATTTTATGGTATTAATTATCGAACAAGGGATGTGAGATAATTAATAACATTGTTTGATATTGCTTGTTAATTAGACAAGTGGAACAGTTAAAGGACTTACTAAAATGTAGGTTGAAAACATCTAAGCATTGCATATGGGATGCTATGCTTCGTAGGATAGAGTAGTTTCTAGGCAGAACTACGTTTGGATCCGATCTTGTTGGAAACATTGGAAATGTTGTCTGATGAGTACGTAGGCAACTAACATCGAGTGATGTTGGCCCAATCCGAAAAATATTAATAAAACCTTTTGTCCTTTGGAAGCTCTTCTCCTGTAGGTGGAGATGCTCCATTGTGGTTGTGGTTGTTGTTTGGTTTGCTTTGTTGCAGATCCTCCAGGCGACGACAAGTGAGACCAAGGCAGGCGTGCAAAAGAGGTTTCCGCATTTCTGTAACTCCGGTATGTAAGTGTACCTTAAGCGTGAGAGTCAACTTATTATTTATTTTCAGACGGACAATGGACTTGTACTTAGATGGATGAGCTGGTTTTTATGAATTTTCAGACGTTAAATAATATCGTATGATTTGATATTCGTATTTGTGAACCCCAGTTATCATGACCTGGATATTTAATTGAATGGTTTGTTTTGTATTTAAGGAAAAAAAATTTCGCTACTTACCGTTCGTGCTATTTAAAAATGCTTTTAAAAATCCGGGTCGTGACACTCGATGACTATCTCGGTAGCATTTGCTGGGAGCACACGAAACTTACCTAATAGCCATATGAGGCTCACCCGGCTACCATGCATCACTGAAGGAGGAGGTGCTCTGCCAAGGAGTCTGACTACTAAATTTAATCTCCTCCTCCTGTCATGCCTTTCACTGCATGTCCAACAATGCGAAGTCCAAGAAGAACTACCACATCCATAAGTGTGATGGACATCTCCCCATAAGGTAAATAAAACGTCTGTGTCTCCCTCCATCTCTCGACGAGAGCTGTAAGCAACAACCTATCAAGTCGAACGTACTGTAAATGGATGAAGTGTCTAAATCTAGCTTGCTCAATATATGGTAGAATACTCTCATCTATAGGCCACTATTGGAGGTATCTGAAATGCTTTGTGCACTCAAGGCACCTAGGGTCCTAAAATGAGTTAAAATATTATAACCCAATGTAAAATATAGTCATGAAAATTAAATTAAATACATAAACAGTTAGAATACCTCACCTCGCGAAATAGAAGCCAACCTATACGACTCATGCTGCACAAGTACTAACTCATCAATGGGCCGTGGCCTATAAAAGGGCTCCATTTGTTCCATATGATCTACGATGAAACAAGACTTTAAGGAACATATAGCCATATCTAAAATGGAGAGTAAACAAAAAGTCACATAGTCTAATTGTATGTTTACCAATCAACGGGAGGGTTAGTGCATCTTTTACTATTATGCCAAGATTGTTTGCACCTCCCACACTTATAACCTGCTCTACCATCTCTCTCCATGGTCACACAGTCCATTGTATTCTTAACGCAGACAGATCATGGGTGATCGGGTTGTCTTGTTGCTTTTGGAGGTAATAACGCGTAAGACACATCTCTTTTCCAAAACTCTTGACCATGAGGACAGTAGAATTGTGTGGAGTACACATTTCTATAAGTGGTCGATGTGTAACATACGCCTAGTTGTATAGGTTGCCGCTGGTTTCCCCACACGGCAAGGAAATGAGAGCAAGGATACTATTAGACTTGAGGGGTAATTGCATGTACAAGTTCGATGAACTGTATTCACCACAAGCCTCCTTCCACACATGGTCATCACTTCATAATTGGTGCAATTGATCCTATGAACTATATACTCCCCAATTTTATTTATTTGTTTCCTTATTATCCCACTAACACTAAGGCCTGCATGGGTAAACCTCGTGCCCCTTCAAGATGCTATTTAAACTATCCACCATATTTGTAGTGGTCATGTCAAATCTTCTAAAACCATTGTGAGCAAGAGACCACTTTTCAGGGTGTAATCCTTCTCCTGAGAGGAGAAGTTTTGCCCTTTGGCTTTCCTGACCAATCAAGCCCATTTTAGCATCAAATTGTTCTACTGTTAGTACACGTGAAGCTGCCCCAATCAAGTCCATTATAGTATCATTTTTAAAGTCCTTAAAATTTACCCTTATGTGACGGATACAATATCGATGGTAGAACAATGGTAGGGGAAAAAATTGAGGCATGACCTTTTGAAGCCCTTTATGTCAATTTGATATGATTGCGATATTTGTCATATCCATAAGTATATTCTCTCTCAATTGACTTAAGAACCATTTCCAATTTTCATAACCTTCCTTTAATACTATCCCGAATGCTAGAGGAAATAGCCCATTATTCCCATATGTAGCCATTGCAGCCATAAGAGCTCTGGGATACTTGTCGTACAAGTGAGTGTCATCGACACCAATCACCAAGATGAAATGCCGAAACCCCAGTATAGAAGGCCAAAATGCCCAAAACATTTGCTTAAATCTCTGACACAAGCCACCATCCACTAGATCAGACTCCAACTTGTAGTAGGTATCAGGATTCACATCTTGTACTGCATTGAGGTACATTGACAACAATTTGTATGATTCAACCCAATCCTCACAAATGGCTTTTATGGCCATATTCCTTGCAACCCATGCTTTTTTATAAGAAATGTCAACGTAGAACCTCTCCTTCATTCTTTGAATAACATCACTTGGTATGAGAGTTAATTCAGCTTGAATGGCGGGCATTATGACCTTGGAAATAAATGATGCGCTACATTGCCTATGATCATTACTAATCTAGGCATTCCTACAAGTCTGGTCACCTCCATATGTCTTCAATTTAAAGTACCATACACCCCTCTTCATTGATCCATGAACTCTCCAAGGGCAAGTACTATCAATGCACTTAATTGTATAACATATTTGCAGTTATCTATATATTCTTAGAGGTGTCCTTTGTAGCTTGCCAATACTTCGGTTAGTTATTATAGATGTTCATAGACATTATCCTATCGACGAGGCAGCTTAGACACCACTGAGGAATGCTCCATTCACGGATATTCCATCTTCATATGCAGCACCTGACTCTCCTCCACATTCAACATCTCTAGTTGCTCTAGATCTAGCCCATCCCAACCAGTTGATATACCAATTGATCCAATAGTATATACTAGATGACAGCGGGCAACTCGTGCAGATCCTATCCCATTATCTTCAGAGGCGTGTTTGGGTGAGCCATATGTTACTTATGCAAACTAGGAGGCTCAGGAGGAGCCAGTACAGCTCCATCGGGGTTGAGGTCAAGGTCATAAGGGTAGGAGAGGTAGAGCAACTTAGAGTTGTTATATGCGTTCTTTGTAAACCTAACAATTTGAGAACATTGTATCTAATTTATATATTTTATAGACTTTCTAATCATGATACGTAGATATTCATATGATTTATATGTTGGTTGTGTGGATATTTAGCGTGTTATATATGGTTTTATATAGGGGTAGGGGTCGCTTCTGATTTTATAATTTTAATTTGATTTCATCATTGGAAATGACAAAATTAGTGTGAACTGTAATATGAGCTAGGAATCACCAAGTGAGGTGATTTTGTCCTTCAAAAGGTAGATTTTATCCCTACAAAGGACGAAATCGACTTAAACCCCACCCACTTCAGCCGAAAACCAACCGATAAAATGGAATTAAGTGATTTCGTCCTTTTGAAGGACAAAATCACTCTAAAGAGGATTTTGCACTTCAAAAGGATGAATTCACTCTAAAGAGGAAGGACAAAATCAATTTAAAAATGAATTTGTCCTTGTTAAGGACAAAATTTGAATTTGTTTTTAAAAAAGGCCATGCAAGTGCCAGTGCTTGGCTGGCACCTACGTGGTCAAAATGAACACCATTTTGGGAATTATTTTTCTCTCTCCACTATTTTGATAATTATCTTTTTTAATACTATTTATATAATTTTCTCAAGGAGTTTCTCATAGTCTATTTCATTATGAGCCTCGCGAAACTCCACATGAAATATATTGCTATTTAAGATTAACATCAAACACACCTGCTTGTTATTGATATTGACACTAATATATAGTAGCACGTGTCATTAATTTCATAGATAAACGACTCCCGTAGCATGTGTCATTAATTTCATAGATAAACGACTCCCGTGCATAACTCACACTAAGCTCATTTTAAGTGTGGAGTTGGAAAAACTCTCCCAAGTGGTGACGGACATCTGCCCTGTCTTGTTCTAATGGTATTGTCGTCCGGAGGTTGAAGAGAAGAGGTGAAGGAAGAAGGGGAGCCATCAGAATGTGTCTTCTTTATTATTTTTCTTTGTTTATATAGAGGAATTTTTAGATGTTTATTTTTTACAATATTGGCCAAGTTAATATCGAATACCAGACCAGCTTGACTGGTGGAACTAGACCTAGTCTTCTTTTTGGGTTGTTCCTTCTAATTGTACTTTCACATTGAATCAAGTGGAATGCCCAGGCAACCGATGAAAATTGTGACCTGGCCACTAGTCCAGGGTGGTACGTGGGTCAATTTTATAAAAACACTATTGGAGTCTAGTTGACCTAGTCCAGTGCAATATGTGAATTTAAGATCTTTTTTTATGAGAATTACCATAATATCTTTAATTTAAAAAATCAATTTTAAACTACAAGATGATGACCTCTTAAATATGCATGAATTAAACTATTTGTACACAATGATTTAATATAAAAACTCATTTTAACATGAATCTATCACATATGAATATGTAGAAGAATTTTTACATTGAAACCTAACAGAGAAAAAATCATGTAAATACTCTAAGCCAATTAACTTACATACTCCAACATTGTCTTACTATAAACTCATTTCTAGATACAATGACTATCAACTCCTTGGTACTTTTGAACCTCATTTGTTCCTCCTTTTTTAATAGCAACCTTTGACTCTTAAAATTTTAATCAAAGTCCCATCTTTATTTGCTTCACCTTCAACATCTTCTTTATCTTCAATGATATAGATCCTTGTGTGATGATGTAAATTATTAGTTCTCACAAACTCACCAACTTAATTCGTAGAACAACCATGGATAAAGTTTTCACATTTGATTGAAATAATCCTTCAATAAGCTTAAGGTGTAGCTTTAGAGGATATTCACAATTTGTGAGTAGGCTTATATAATATTCTAATTCAGTTCTCCACTATGTTCAATTAGGAAAAAAATTCCACTTGTAATGTCCTAACTTAGGTAAAACCATGTGAATCTCAATCAATCATCTACTACCCAATCGATCAACTAACCTATTGTCTTCTATTAACCTTATGTTGACCGATCTCTTATGTTGTTTGATTAATCACTAAGACTACTATCTATTGTTGATTGATTGCTTCACCATCTGGTGATTGAGACCAATCAATCGTCTAAGAATATTCAATCGATCACTCAAGATTATTTTGCAAAATTAAGTGATTCAATGTTTCCTTTCACCACCTAACACTCTCTTCACTCATATACTTATTTATTTATTTCCTTAAGAAATGCATTCACAATTTTATACCTAAATAAACATTGTATTTGCCACGACCCAGATTTTTGATACCCTTTTTAATAATTCACATGCAATAAATAATGAGAATTTTTTTTAATACAAAGCAAACAATCCAATTAAATACCTGTCATGATAATTGGGATTCACAAATACGATTATCAAAACATATGATATTACTACACACGCCAAAAGTCCATAAATAGTAGGTTAACCTAATAAGAACAAGTCTGTCATCAATTTTGAAATAAATAACTAAGTAAAGGTGGCTCTTACACCTATACTTATAATTACTTACAAAATTGTAGAAGTAAGAAACTTATCTCACTAATATAATGTTGTCTTCAATCCCCCATCGATGATCCTGGTCTTGCAAGTACTTGTTTGAAGAACTTGCAACCAATAAGACCAAACAACAATGGAAGATCACCTTCCTCAAGAGGAGAGTTCCCAAAAGAACAAAATATTTTACTACAATTGCCACTAGGTGGCACAATCAGCCCAGCCCGTACTGCCATGGCCGAAATGGCAAGGCAAGGCCATCATGGGATGAACCTTAGTAGCCAGGCTGCACACAAACCTCGCCAGCATGTGCTGGGCTAGAGCATGGTTGTCTTGTGTACGATTGGCTTGTACACTTTTGGATTGAGGATGCAGTGGCCCTGTTGGCAGTTTGTCATTACTGCCTTTTGTAGCCAGGTCCTCCCCCCTCAAAGGTGAATCTTTTGCCTGTTCAATCAATTATACATTGATAACATATTTTAGTTGAAAATTAATATCATCAAAGTATAATTAAACTAAAGGTTAAACATTCTACCTCGCCAAAAAACCATTGTTTGAGCTCACTCTTCCCTGACTCCATTGCCAACAATACTCACGGGAAAACTCCCTACTAGCTCCTCTCAAAAACCCAAGGTAGGTATATATAATTAATAGGGATTAGGGTTCCTAATCCTTGAAAAATTTTAGGCCAACTCAACCTCTATTGGTAACCCAATTGGGCCTCCTAAACCCATTTCTCATTACTTTAGTTAACTAGGCCCGCATAGTGCACTAAATGATCCAATTTCACGTCTAATTTTGGTAAACGGGTACTACATGTCATGTTCAACTTTAAACAATCATATCTCCCTCATCTGAACTCTGATTTATGCATACTTAGTGGCATTTTGAAGCTCTTTACATCTATTTCTAATTTCATAAGCCTTATTCTAAATTCCTTCTATTTAGGAAGTTATCTTATTGATAAAGTCAAGGGGTCAAAATCACTATTTTCTATGTGGCCAAGTTTAAGAACCTAAGAAAATCCTAGATATTATAATATCCTTCAAATGCTCTTGAATCTTTGACCTCAAATCTTCAAAGAAACATACTGTTTCAATGTTTTGTCTTTCAATTTTGAAAAGTGACCCTTATCATTAATTTAACCAGTCTCCTATATTCAAATACACACAAGTACTAACATAATTTTGATTTTGAAATTAAGTCAACACAGTACTTTTACACATATGGTCTAACACGATATCAAACACTAATTCGAATATTAAAGCCTAAGTTTGTCAAACTTATGTAACATTCTTTTAATTTGCAACTGTGTCGAAGGAATGAAATTGACTTTTTTCCAACATTTAAACATGATTAGGCTTTTACCTCTTTCTTCCTCTTTCTACGTCCTTAGGGTGCTATAGTCCTAAAAAAACATGATTTAATGGGATTGCTATAGTTGTGAACTTCCTAAAGACTTGATTTCGTGGCATTCATAGATTTGGTTGAGTCGTCCTAGCTAGGGCAAATCAAACCCGAACCCATTTGGGTCAATGGTGCTCGAGAAGGCACCACGATCCAAAATGTTGGCAATTTACACAAAATGGGCCAACGTGTAATATCAGAATTCAAAATGTTGACAAACTTGAACTTGCCCAACTTACTAAAGAGCCCGGCCTTAGCAATAGATCCCACTCAGTTCAAGTTTGATGTAATTCAAGGTCTACAAATGAGGAACGTAAGGGAAAAGGGGAGAGAAGAAGAAAGAGCAAACTAGCAAAATTAATTAAACTAATTCCTGGATTCCCATTGATTGATCAGCACATGGCTGTCACTACAATTTATAGGAGAGATATAAATTAATCCTACTAGCATAAGAAAACTAATCCTAGTCTATTTCAATATAATCAAAATATTAAATTCTATTTAATCTAGGGAAGTTGAAATATAGTTCTAATTAGGGTGGGATATAACATTCCACCACTGCTTCCACTAGGCTGTGTCCTCAAGTCCAAGAAGTATCTATACTCTCATTGACTACAAACTGTTGGAGAACCCAAGTATACATCAGTTGAGGTCGCTGAATAATGTGCAACTTATTCAGAGGTTGAGCAATAATGTGGCACTTGACTCCATCAATTTTGAAGGTCATGTGCATGCGTTCATAGTATGATTCAAATTTGCACAAAGTGCGCAACCAATCCATGCCAAAAATGATATTTGCCCCCTTGATAGGCAGGACATAGAAATCAAGTGTGATAATAAGGCCTTGAGCAAGCAGACACGCCTTACGACAAACCTCCATATTGCAAAGCTTTGCACCATCTCGTATCATAACATCAAAATTAGGACATGTTGTTTCTCCATTTCGCCATTAATGCGTATAATGTTGGGAGCATTGCCACCTTCACAGGCATGAAAGGACAAATATAGGTTCACATTATTCACCAAGGTAGCTAGGGCAAGGTCAAACTTAGCCACAAGGGATATTTTAGAGAAAATGGGAGAGAAGAAAGAAGTGCAAACTAGTAAAATTAACTCAACTAATTCTTGGTTTATTATTGATTGATCAGCAAATGGCTATGCACTAGAATTTATAGGAGATTTATAAATTAATCCTACTAGCATCATTGATTGATTAGCACATGGTTGTGCACTACAAATTATAGGATAGTTATAAATTAATCCTACTAGCATAAGAAAACTAATCCTAGTTTAAATGTAATCTAATATTCAAAATACTAAATCCTACTTAATCTAGGAAAGAGACTAATTTAGGAAAGCTTAAATCTAATCCTAATTAGGGTGGGACATAAATGTCACGCCTTGAATTTTCTCAAATTCATTTTCTAAATGAAATCCAGCATAAACAAAAATTTTATAAAATCATTTGTCATTCTTTAGACAAATATGTCATTCCAAGGTGTGACTGACTCATTTCAAATATAAGGATAATCAATCGTCATGTCTTTATATATATATATATATATAAGACACAATAAAAATTATAACCAAATCTCACAGGGTCTTGCTTATGTACATACCAATCAGCATCATACACACAACTATGAGTAATTGGTACTCTTGTGCCTATGTTTTATAAATTACACACAACAACTAGAAATCACTAATAAGTTCAGAGAATAAATCCTGCATAGATCTAGGATACTCACATCCTTCCTTCGCGCAAGTGTCCCACCCACTATTCTTTTGAAGGACCTACAACAGATGCTGAGTATACGAATATACCTAGCGGGATGATTAAACAAGAACTAGAATACTACAAGAATCACATCTTAATTACATTCCAAAGAGAAGATATAGTGCAATGTCATTATCATTAGAAGCATAATAAATAAGCATGCATCTTCAATTCTTTTCAATATATCATGACAATCACTTAGAAGTCTCCAACTTCTTAAGCAAGAGTCGTAGGTTCTATGTGAAATGGTCTTTGGAGTACAGTCTTGCCTCATGCGACTATGAGCTACCTACATTTTAACTCCCGATACTCTGAAGTCTGCTCGCCTCATCCACATTATGAAGTTAAGGCCCATAAAGGCTCATGGATTAAAGTGGTTGAAGTTCTAACTTCTATGATCACCAAAACCTCCTGTATTGTGTTGCATTGGGCTAGTCATTTTTAATGCTCTAGTCCATTCATCCGGGTCAGTTATGCAGTTCTACAGAACTCCCAAGCTTAGAGAGCTAGAAGACCCTAGTCCTTTGTCATACCAGACCCTTCCATCGATATGGCTAAAGACTCACTTGAGGAGCCAAGGCATTGAGGGTTCCTCTGACCTCAAATGACAAAAGACATCATTGTTGGGTACGATCCATCACAAGGATACTCATATGCAGATGTGCATGTACCATCACACATAATTGCAACTTTATGCAGAGAATAACATGCTATTAAAATTATTGGTGGATTTTGGTAGTTCCCAACATACAAGTCAAGAGAAAGGATCAAATGATCTTTCCTTGCAAGAGATAGAGAATAACTTTTTTTTTGTATGGGATGACCTTCTCCTAATTAATCATGACTACTCTTTACAATTTGGAGTAGAGTAGTGGTGATTAATTAAATTTTGAAACTCTTCGATTAAATGGTAAAATGAAGTAGACAACTTGGAATTTATGAGAATTACGAGGAGATGTGGTTACAATTGCAAGAGATAGAGAAGAACCTTTTTTTACGTGTGGGACGATCTTCTCTTGATTAATCAAGACTACTTTTTACAATTTGGAGTAGATTAGTGGTGATTAATCAATTTTTGAAACCCTTCGATTAAATGATAAAATAAAGTAGACAATATGAAGTTGATTAAAATAAGAAAATGAGAATTGCCAGGAGAAGTGGCTACAACTTTTTAGTTAAAAAAAATAAAACATAGAAACTCCTTTTGAAAGATGAGAGCTCCCTTGTACAACTTCTTCTTCCTTCATGTCAATTTTTATTTTTCTTCCAATCCCTTGAGCTTCTTCAACTCTCAAAAGGTCAAAGCTTTTGAAATTTCTGGACGTCTTTTGGAATGTGAAGGACTTCAAAATTTATTTTTGAAACTTCCTTAGATTTAAAGGCCAAAAGCCCCTCCTTATGAAAAGGAAGGGGTATTTATAACATTGGGGTTGTATAGTTAAGCAAATGAATGGATGATGGGTTGGAGGGGTAGTTCATGGAAAGGGGAGAGTGAATTAGTGGGATGAGTTGAAGGGGTAGTTCACGGGAGGTGGAGAGTGCCTTAGTGGGAAGTAGAGAATGTGGTGAGGGCAGTTTTGAAAGCAATGGGTAAAAGTCCCGATATTATACCTTTGACTTGGTCCCCCCCACTTCATCCATCTCTTTACACATTTATCATTTCATTCATTTTTACATTGTACTTTTTTTTATAGAGTAGGGGATCACGAGCTTCAGAGCTTTGACTTAGTGTAACGCTTGAGATTTTTCATCACATTTTCTTTAAAATTCATGGAAGATTTTTGCAATATAGCGGTTGTAAATCAGGAAAAATGACGAATACAAAACTTGTGAAAGCAATTTTATAATTTTAAACATCACACATTTGTTTTTCACATACAAATTTTTACTCATTCAATCAAATATCATACGGCCAAACCAAACATCGTCAGGCACTACTAAAAAATAAACGTACGAATAAATTTATATGATCGTAGACTTTAAACACAAATCTCTCTCAGGCATCCCTACGTGCAAGTCCCATAATAGTCCACACTCTAATCCAATTTACAAGTCCAGAAAGAATAAACACTTTAATTCTCATCTCACCCAATATAAGAGATCGTGACACAAAATAATACTTGCAATGAGTCAAAAATATACCTGAGTCAAAGGGAATCAATCCACTGTGAAAACAAGAATTCATCTCTAGGAGCTCTCCATCAGAAACCTGTAAAAGCCTCCTGAGCAATGGGGCTAAAAAGTAGGGTAATAAGTATTTTCTATACTCAGTAGGAAAATACTTAGTAGGGGAGTTCTAAATAATGAACTCAATAAGTCCATACATAGATGCGTTCATGCGACTCAAACATGAAGCAAGTAGACATATAATTATCATGCGCATACGCATACAATCATGTCAAATACATATCATCAAACAAATCTTACACATACACTTTTAATGAGAGTCTTACAAACTTACTCGTATAATCGTATGCTTACTCATACATCTTACATATACTTGTACGACCTTACTTGTACAATCTTACACATCCTCGTATGACCTTACTCATATAGTTTTACTCATACAACCTTACTCGTATAGTTTTACTCATACGACCTTACTCGTACAGTCTTACTCATAAACATGCGCTTACAGTCTTACTCAGAATCATACTCTTATAGTCGTGCTTAAAATCATACTCTTACAGTTGTGCTCAGAACCATACTTTTAAAGTCTTACTCAAAATCATACTCTTACAGTTGTGCTCAGAATCATACTCTTACTGTCTTACTAAGAAACTTACACTTACTCAGAAACATATATACTCACTTATACAATCGTACACATACTATCGACCACTGAAGCTCATTACCATTAATAAGCTCTAGTGTTGAAATGGAAAAGAATGCCACTAGGGCATCACCTTAACCTCCAGGGGGTGACTAAAAGCCATGGACTTTTCTGAAGGCAAGGCACACCATTACTCATGGGGCACATGATCAAATAGGTAAGAGCAGTTCCATGATACAACTTACCTGAGCGCACAAATATAAACACCCACACATAAGGGGTCATACAATTGCCCACACTAGGGGTCTTATAGTGCCAGTGCCACTCTTGGGTAGAAATCATACAGTGCCACTCATTGGCAGAATCATACAACGCTCTCAATAGAGCATCAAACATCTAGGTCTAATACTGCACACTGACCATATCGAAAACATACATTGCTCTCAACAGAGTATTTGTACTCAATACAGCACACAGACAACATCCCGTAGGATAAACACCATGGCAAGACATGAGAAATGCTCAGCCGACTCATTATCTGCTAGCTCAAACACGGAACTTAATCTATCGAAACCCTCAAGACTCAAACTCACAACGCTATCATTATTTTTTCTTATAATTTAAGTTTGAATTAAGTAAGTTATGTGGTACAATTATGCCACAAAGATTCTCAAACATATAGTGCTCCACTGATCAAACCGAAGCTGACCTCACTTAACCCGTCCAACTCACAACATAACTTACTATACACCAAAATCTTACATATTCATATAATCTCTACCATCCACCTTACTATCAAAACATCTTACTCGACAATCATCAAATTGACCTCATCATAACTAACCCCAGTTATCACCCTCTTACTTATACCTCGCTTATTATACTTACTTTTCACTTCACAATTTATATTTTATGTTTGTACAATTATGCAATACTCTTACTGTCTAACAATTCCCCCAACATACGCTCTAATCCAAACCAATCCACTCAATTCCTTGCCCATCACACTCATATCCTCTATCTTCTTCATACGCTTTCACATCCATATGCAACTCCATACCAAACCCTCTGTCACCTCTTATTATTCATCGCCTGAACTTCTGCCCATACACAGTCCACATATGTAACGTACCAACATACATGCTAGCCATCACTAACACATACATAATACACATACATAGCATACTAACATATTCGCTAGCCATTACTAGCGCAAACATATTCCACATAGAGAAAATATGCTTACCACTCACATACATATCATATGCATTTCAATGTGGCATAATTCATTCCCTTACATCATGCAAACTGATAATGATTTAACATGCAAAGCATTGAATCATACAATCCTAGCATGCTGCTACACATTTACAGTATGTTATCATAAAATTACGAGTTCAAAGCTCCCCTAGCTAGTAATCTATGATGTTTGATGGCGAGCACATGACGGTGGCATCAGCAGAGGCAGGGGCGAGTTGGCAGCCAAAAGCATTGCCAAGTTGAGAGAGATGTCGTCTCGAGGGTTTAGGAAATGGCGGAAGTACTCATGGCTAAATGGGTTGACACAAATCAATGTGGCAAAATCAGCAATCCACAGAGGCACACTAGGGTTTCCGGGAGAAAGGTCATGCCAACATAAGTGGTTGTGCGACTAGAAGTTGTGGATGTACTCATTGAAGGTCAGCCAATGGCTGAGAAGTACTGGGTCGGCCGCAAAACATCAAAATCAGCCACAAATAGCACCAAATAGTGGAGATTTTGTATCATCGAGGGCCCACAAAAGGGAGAAGGGCATGGGGCGATGCTCGAGGACAAAGTAGAGGTGGAGGAGGGCTCTAGTGTCAAATCCACTCAGTAGCATAGCCATCCGACGGTCAGACGGCGCAAAAGCGGTGCCTAAACCTTGAAATGCATGCGTGGACACATGCACATGCGGCCAAAAAGGACCTCTCTAGGGGAGATGGGTCGGATGGTGGTGGCCCAAGGGCAACTAAGCTAGGGCTAGGAGGTGGTGGCTGACTAAAATGACAATGACATCGCCGATCACCACCCACACCTAAAACCAATGGTGCGGGCGACAGTGCATCTCGCACATAAAAGAGGGATGATGACAATAAAGCAATGTCTACCATTTTGACTTTCATGGAACATAAGATTGAAAGGCTATTTGAGAAGTATAAAACTACCAGAGAGATGTTGGAAGCAGTGTGTAAGGTATGGGGGGCAAACTGAAGCTCATAAGAGGATGCTATACTCTAAGTATCAAAACTCCAGGATGAGGGAGGGAGATGATGTAAATGAGCACCTGAGTGCAATGACCATCATTGCTGATGACCTAGAGACACTGGAGGACCCCATCTATAAGGAAATCCAAGTGTTAATAGTGTTGAACAGCCTTCCCAAATCTTGGGAGAGTGTAGTGATCTATCTGAATATGAGTGACCAGAAAATCACAATGGAGACTTTGACTGCCAAGCTAAGGCTTGAGCAAGAAAGGAGGAACTATGTGAAGGCTTTTGAGAGTGCTGCTACTGTCAACCTGGTACACAACTCTGGCGGGCGCAAGAAAGGTGGACAAGGGTCTGGTCCCTCTAAGAAAGCTTTCAAGAAGAAGGGGAAAAAGCCTTATAAAAAGGGCACTGGAAAAAGGAATAACAAACCCAAATGTGCATGTTTCAAGTGTGGCCAGATGGGTCACTTTAAGGCTAACTGTCCCCAGAAGGATAACCATTTAAGCAAGGACAAGGGCAAGAGCAAGGACATCATTTGTGTTGTCTCTGAAGTGATGCTTGCTGACATCAAGGAGAAGATTTGGTTGCTGGACTCAGGAGTTATTGTACATGTTTCCCACTCTAGGGGAACCAAGGGCGAGATGGTCAATATAATTCCTGGCCAGAACAAAGTCTTCATGGGGAACAACACGTACTGCAAAGTGGAGGCTATGGGGAGCTACATGATTCCTTTGAAGAATGGGTCCAACCTAGTCCTAACAGATGTACTCTTTGCTCCTTCCATCAAAAAGAACCTGATTTCAATCCCTGTTTTGACCAAGAAGGGGTTTAAAGTTAGGTTCAAAGGGAGTAAGGCAACTGTGGGCAAGGGTGGGACGGTTTTATTTACTGTTTCTTTAGTTAATAGATTGCATTGCTTAGATGTAATGAACTCTATTGAATCTAATGAAATAAGCACTTCTGAGTATATTATTTTGTTTGTGGATGATGCCTTGCTTTGGCATATGCGCTTATGTGTGCCATGTAAATGTATACAAGCTACATAGGATGTCGAGCGCAAGGTTGTTACCCAAAATTTTCAAAGACCTACGTGTGTGTGAGGATTGCTTATCGGGTAAGATGAGCAGACAATCCTTCCAAAAGGGACAAAGGGCGAATGAACTCTTAGGGGTGGTACATTCTGATATCTGTGGGCCCCTGAATGTTAGACCCACAGAGGGATGACGTATTTTATTACGTTCATTGATGACTATTCAAGATACGGGTACATGTATTTAATAAACAGGAAGTCTTATGTCTTAGATAAATTTAAGAAATTTAAAGGTGAGGTAGAGACTCAGTTAGGCAAGAAGTCTGATGTCTTAGATAAATTCAAGGAATTTAAAAGTGAAGTAGAGACTCAGATGAAGAGAAGGTCATGGTGACGAGCTTGGATCTCGTGAGAGATGCTAAGCTATGGTGGTGGACCAAGTTGGAGGACAATGCTACAGTTGGGCGTCCTCCTATCTAAACTTGGTCCATGATGAAGGAGCTTAGAGAACAGTTCCTCCCAACAAACACAACATGAGTCACATGAGAATTGCTTAGGAAATTAAAGCAAATAAGGACGGTTAAGGAGTATGTGAAGTAGTTCCAATTGCTCCTCCTTGACATTAAGCACATTACGGTGGAGGACAAGCTCTTCAAATTCCTAACAGGACTCCAGAGTTGGGCACAGAACGAGTCATGGAGGCAGAATGTTCAGGATCTCCCCTCAGCTATCACAGTCGTTGAACGATTGGTGGACTACAAGACAGTCCATGACGCAAAAAATAGACAGGGTGTCTTCCTCTAGGGGCAGTTGCAGGCGCAACGGTAACGGATGCGGAGACGGATTCAAGGGCAAGAGGGGTGAGCAAGTTTACTCCAACAAAAACAAGGGTCTACCTTGTTTCATCTGTCAGGGCCCTCACTATGCCGAGGAATGCCCAAAGAGGGAGAAGCTCAACACGTTGGTGGGTGAGGACAAGTCTTCTTCGGACAGAGAGGAGATCACTACCCATATAAACCCGTTACAGATTGTTAGCGCTATCTGTAAGGAGAAGGTAGATTATAGTGGGCTGATGTACGTAGATGTTATTTTGAATAAGCAGCCGATGCAAGCGATGGTCAACACCGGTGCTCTCTTAACCTACAAGTTCATAGTCTTTCGGCTCCCCAAGGGTGGGAGTTGTGTAGAGTTGCTCTCTTAACCTACAAGTTAGGTTTAAATAGAATAGATCATTAAAAGATAGCTAATAGAATCATGGCAGACAAGATCTTAATCACTAAGGTCCATAGGCTCTTAATTTTTTATGGCATGGATAGGGAACAAAATTTAAGAAAAGACTAAAGTTGTATTTGTGATAGTCTAGCATCTAGTCGAGCGTTGAACTTCTAAATGAGGCAATTATGTCTAGTGAACCTTGAAGTGGAGTTCTCTAGTTGTATATTTACCTTGAAAGGTATGTATAATTTAGCTTTTATATGAAAAATTATTTGCTTAAGGAATGATTTTCTTCTCAGCATGTTATTATCAAGATATTTGTTTTTAGTTTCTTACAATTCTACAACGTTTACTTATATATTCATCCTTAGCACTGCAAGTTTCAACAAGTAGAAGAATTTTCACAAGGTATCGAGAAGGCCGTAACAATAGAGTAGAGTTTACCCTTCCAATTTGCTGATGTCTCCTTTATTTAGGTTTGTTTTTAGGCACAAAAAAATATCACTTGTTATTTTGTTAAGTAGAGCATATGTGCCATACAAGTGTCATAGTGTAGATCTTGTGACTATTTTAATGTACATAGTATTAAAAATATAATAAAGATATTATCACAAATAAAGGCTATAAAAATTATGGTTATTAAGTCCTCACTTTAACTTTAAGCATTTTTATAGTTTTATGAATTATTTTTTCACTATATATTATAAAAGGTAACATGACATACTTCTTTCAATGGGAGAAAAAGAATTTATAAAATGGATGTGTAAAATTAAAAGCATAACATAATTTTTTAATTTACAAGTTGTATTCAGAGCGTGGAGGGATGTTGTATCCCGGCCTCTAGGAGTTGGCCTACTTATTTATTTGCTTAAGTTAGATTTATTGTCATTTCTAATTAGGTTTATTATAATTTATAATTAACTAGTAGTCAGGTCCACTATGGGCCACCCCATAGGTTAGGGTCAGTACTATTTAAACTTATGTAATTTTGGATTAGTCAAGCAAGATTAATTCCTATACCTAATTCCCTCTTCTCCCTTACAGTTACAGTTGCTCTCTCTCGACATCCCTTTGTCAGCCCTTGCTGCCGGCAAGAGCTTACTGGCCTCACTTCATCTCATTTCTTCTCCCATCTCCGGACTTCCCCTCTTCCCAGAGTGTGATCCTTATTGGGTTATACCAAAACCCAACCAGACTTGAGCCATTGATATCCCTATTCAGCGGACAGAGGCTTGTGTCATCACAGAAGATGTTCAATAAGATATATCATATTAACCATTTCAGTAGGATTGCTATAAATTTACTCGTTCGTTCTCACCAATGAACTCTGTACATTTTTTTATCGTTGGCAAAATACTCTCATTCCCTGGAAATTAACACAGTACCATCAGGAATTTGCAAAATTACCTTGAAAGACTTAAAACCCCCATTGACAGCCAACTAATCACCGATTATCCCTCATTTCCACCAAAGCATCCAAGGCACACACCTCAATCTCATTCCGTCCATCTAAATTTTATGAGTTCCAAAGTATATTACACATTTAAATATTTCCCCTGATATCAATGGGATATGATATCCAGAGTAATTCCATATACCAGCGTTATTATCAATACGATACAAGAAGATGCTTCAAGTAGGGAGAAGGGGTCTAACAAGGTGAAAATGGCCATAACAAATTCATAACTCCAATACTGCCATCCTTGAGAAGCTGCAAGGCATGGAAGCCATTAATTTATTTGTCATATCAATTCTAAAAAGAACCGAGTGGTTTAATTGAATCCAACTTTCAAGTGCCGGATAATTTTCCTAAAAAAGAGCACTGTCAAGTCACAAGCTTAAAAAAGTGGCTGTAAAAAGATTACCTCATTCGGATACAAACTTCAGCTCTTTGTCATGTCTGCGTACTATTCACTGGAAGCGCCTCAAGAAGACTCACGCATTTTCTTAGCAAAGATTTAGCCTGCTCACTCTTTTCCACCTCATAAAGATGAATCAACTCATTTGTGAAGTCGATTTTCCATCCCTTCTCTGGGGGAACCACTTTACATAGCTCAAATATGTCTAAAAGGCACTCAGATGCAGCCACATGAACCTGCATTTAGTACCAGGAAAACCGGATGATAAGCAAGCCTAAACACTGTTAGCAGTTAAAAACATTTCATAGCAAAAGTATAATTCTCATCCAAAATGAAAGCTTCCACTGGTGATCTATGTAGGTTTATGCATGTCACACACTAAAGACCATATTCAGCATTACCTGACAAGGCAAAGTTTTGTTTTGCTTCTAACAATTTTTTTACAGATGGAGCATATTAGTAATTGCAAGTTTGTATATGTTGCGCATTATGCAGGACACATTAAGTGGCATACGGACTAGTTAGTGTGTGTTTTGTTTAAACTTAAGGGAATTATTATAATGTGAGTTTACAGCGTCTCTTATAATGATGAATTCCTAATCTGTGCTCTATTGAGTATGGCAGTTTTATCTCCCACCTTTTCTTCCTTTTCAAAATTCTTCTCCCTTCACCATTATTGTATTTAGAAACAACTATTCATAAATGATGTGCAGATATTAAATGAAAAATTGGAAGAGAAAGAGAGACATCACACCTGACCAATCTTTACCGTCTTTATACACTCAATCACTTGAGGTGCCACAGACTGAATCAACTGAACAGAGGAAGATTAATGTGAATAAAATGAGTCAAGATGTCAGAAGCTAAAAGCAAAACAAAATGGCTTCTGACTCGCCTCACGAATTACTATATTTTTGTCCATGGTTCGAGATGAGTCATCACTTTTGGCAGAAACCAGGTGGAACTTTGAAGAGAGCTCCCTAATTACCGAAAACACTGACATCTTGACTGCAGGCAAGTTAAATCCAGAAGGAAATAAGTAAAACAAGGTTTAAACACTGTTGTGCAACTTAGCTACCTCAGGAGGTTTCTCCCACTAAAAATTGATGCAAGGCAGACTTATACCCGCCAGATATTGAGAATTGCCTTCTTGTTACTAATAAATGTTATAAGTTGGCTAAGTTGAGTTTGATCAATCTATTACATCTCCTCCTCGGCCCCTCTAATACTCAAGCCTCAAGAAAATTTTCAATGCACAAAAATATTTCCTTACACCAGCCAATGCCAAAGCGTATTGCAGACAGACAAATTATTTAGGTCTTAAAAAGAAAAAATAGAGCCACATATTTGGCAGCGAACCCATAAGACACCAACTTAACAAATAATTTTTGTAAATTCCCATACCTTGTATAACTAATTAATCTCTACTATGCATGTTTGCATGTAGTAGACGCAACTCTTGACTATGATGTGCTTTATGAGCTATATTACCAAGTTTGCAGCTCTCATTCACTATATATAAAACACTGAATGCCCATCAGACAACAGTTCAAGAATTTGGTCAGGGAAACAGCTCATTGAAGAAATGCACATCAAAGGAAGCTACAATAGTCCAATTCCTACAGTGCTTGAGCCAATGAAATAAATTGGATAACTTGAAAAATCTAATGTTCACATGGGATCATCCATTTCTTCAAGAAAAACAAACAAGAACTAGCAGTTAATAGAAAAACCTGTCCATGAGAAGCCGGGAGCAAGAGCAAGCAGAAATACATGGACCAAGCTTTTTCCTTGACCAATTAGATCGTGTAAATGTGACACATGGATCAATGCCGTCATACAGTCAGTAACCTTGTCAAGTGGAGTAGAGACACCATCACCAGTTTTGTCTTGACCTGTACTCAAGCACAGAAAATGGTAGACTTAATACGTAGAACACCAACAACTACAGAATCTTTAATAAATCCACGTCAGAATCAAATATATAAGGAATTTATTATGTAAGAAACATAAACCAGAAAATCAGATTTGTATCAAGATTAGACTAAGATATGCCAGACTGATTTATAATATTTACTGCTACCTGATTCTGCCCCATCACCTATCAGAGGAACCTGTCCAGGTTTGGTCACACTAGTTCGATTGCACTCCTCTAAGAGCAAGGGAAAAACTGATTTAAAGAAATCCGGATTTTTAAAGGCTTCTATTACCTGGAAACATGCATTAAAAAGTGAATCAAAAGCTAAAAAGTTGCAACACATTATCTGTCATAGAATAGTATAAAATTAATAAATAAACAAAACAAAATGACAACTACTCCATTGTACAGGGAGCATAGCCATTCTGAGAATCACAAATTAAGATTCTCATATAAGAAGCTCGATGCTTTGATTACTATTTCATGCTTTTATATGAAACTCATGCTCTTAAGGATTTATATGAAAGGTCTTGTGAATCCACATGCATTATTGGCACAAGACGTGCAAGACCTTCAAAATACATTCTCACAAAAAACATGTAAAGAGGGATAAAAGATTGCCCGATCTTTTTCTATATTACGTCCTAAAATAATAGGACGTAGAAGCAAATAATGGGGTATCAATTTGGTTTCAGGTCTCAGTCTTATCAATAAACACCATACTCTAAGAGTATGGAAAAGCCAATGATATCAATCCTCGCACAAAACATCAACTGCCTAAATAACTCAATTCTCTATTCATGATATAGTTGTTAGAGTTTATGTACTGTTTTTTCTTAAGTGTTTATATTAGTCTTTATACTATAGAGGGTAGTTTAGTCATTCTAGATTAGTTTCTATTTTCTTCTTTGTAAACCCTCACTTAAGTGAAGGGCAATTAGGACTTTTCTTTCTTTAGTTTTGCTGGATCGATCTCTCTTAATGTGAGGATCGTTTTCCCTTTAATGTATGATTCTATTCTCAGAAATACAGAGCTCTAATTAAAAACCCTAGTTCTGATTTTGCTATCATGGTATCGGAGCGCTTAGGTTTCAATCCTCCATCTGTAACCCAAACTTGTTTTTGCGGCGGTATTGTTCACCGCACTGTTCACCTATACATTAGGTGCGCACTGTTCACAGGTACTATTCATTGCAGTGTTTACTTGCACTGTTCATCTGTACTGTTTACTGCATTATTTTACTCGTACTGTTCATCGGCACTGTTCGCCGCACTGTTCATCTGTACTGTTTATCAACTCTGTTAATTGGTGGTGTTAATCAATTTTGTTACTATGGATATGTTGGACAAACATGACAATCTTCAAGCAGTCAGTGTATGCCTGAACGGTAACAACTATTCTTATTGGAGCTATGTTATGAGTAATTTTATAATAGGGAAAGGGTTGTGGAACTATATTGATGGTTCCACTGTGGAACCTGTTATGCAAGCAGATGTCAAAGCAGAGGAGTTTTCAAAACAATGTTCTGAATGGCATATGTATAATGCCAAAATACTCACTTGGATAAATAATTCAGTAGATCTCACTATTGGTCTACAATTAGCCAAGTTCAAGACCGCCAAGGCTGCATGGGATTATTTGGCTTCATTATATGTGCAGTCTAATTATGCTAAGCTTTATCAGCTTGAATTGGTTCTTCGCTCTACTCGACAAGGAGATAGATCTATTCAGGATTTCTATGCTTCCATGACCACTATCTGGGATCAGCTTGCACTTATGGAACCAGTTGAAATTTCTGCTTCTGCTACCTTACTTCGGTATCGTGAGGACTGTCGGGTTGTTCAACTTCTTATGGCCTTACGAGATGAATATGAGGTCATTCGGGGTTCTATTTTACATCGATCTCCATTGCCTGCTGTTGCTACTGCAGTTAATGAATTAATTGCAGAGGAAACTAGATTGAAGATTTTCAGTGGCTCACACTCCCCTAGTCCGACTGTTTTGGCCGCTTCATCTAATGCACCTATTCAAGTATCTGGTAAGCCTAAACCTCGTACTGCTATAAATGAATGCAATTATTGTCATCAAAAAGGCCACTAGAAAAAGGATTGTCCACAACGCCCACAACAAACTGGTCGTCAATCTACTAGTTTACAGCCATCTGGTCGTCCCTTTCCTGGACAGTTCACAGCTTCTCAGCCAGCCCGTACCTTTCAGCAAAATCATGGACAAAGGTTCACTGGGGGTCGACCCACCGCTGCCAATACATTCCCTGATATACCAACTGAAGCCTCTTGTGCATCCTCACCATCAGTTGCCTCCACTCCTGAACTCCAGTCTCTCTTAGCAGATTTGACTCGTCTACTTGGTACTTCTACCACTCCCTCTACTTTATCTGTCTCAGACTCAGGTTTGTTTCTTCCCTCTGACTCTATTCGTCTTACCCATTCTGACTGGATATTTGACTTTGGCGCTACACATCATATGACGCCTGATGATTCCTTTTTTGTCGAGTGTGGAGATTCATCTCACTTTACTGCTGTCCGTGTAGCCAATGGCACAACCATGCCCTTGTCTGGCTTGGGCTCTATTCAATCTCTATCACTTTCCGTTTCTGATGTCTTACATGTTCCACAATTAACTGTTGGTCTTTTATTTGTCAGTCAACTCACTAAGCTCGGTTACACTGTTTTATTTTCCTCTTCTAGTTATATTGTGCAGGACCCGAAGACAGGCAGGCAGATTGGGACAGGCCGTAGTGTTGGGGGTCTCTACACATTGGATCAACTACATGCACCTCCCTCTGTTGCTGCTCATTCTACTTTGGGGGACTTGCATCTTCGTTCTTATTCTTCATTGTTTTATTTGTGGCATTCACGGTTGGGACATGTTTCTAAGTCTAGGCTACAATATTTAGTTTGTTCTGGTGCTTTAGGAACTTTGCCAATTGTGATATTTCCTTTTGTAGTGGTTGTAAACTTTCTAAATTATTTGCACTTCCATTCACCTTAAGTGATTCTCTTTCTGCTAATCCATTTGATCTGGTTCATTCTGATGTATGGGGACCTGCTCCGGTTGCTACCAAGGGTGGTTCCAAATATTATGTTGTGTTTGTAGATGATTGTACTCGCGATTCTTGGGTTTATCTTATGCGTTGTAGATCTGATTTTCTTTTGATTTATCGTGAGTTTATTGCAATGGTGCGTACTCAGTTCAATGCAGTTGTTAAGTGCTTCCGCTCTAACTCGGGTGGTGAGTATTTATCTTCTAAATTTAAGGCTCTTCTAACAACTGAAGGGACAACACATCAATTATCTTGCCCTCACACGCCACAATAGAATGGTGTTGCTGAAAGGAAGCATCGCCACATTTTGGAGACTGCGCGCTCACTACTCTCTGCTTCTGTTCCTTCTATTTTTTGGGGTGAAGCTGTTCTTACTGCTATTTACTTGATCAACCGCATTCCTTCATCCTTGACGGTCGGTAAGTCCCCTTTCGAATGCTTATACAATACCAAACCCGATTATCAGTCTATGCGTGTGTTTGGTTGTGCTTGTTATGTTTTACTTCCTGCTATTGAACGTTCAAAACTATCTGCACGATCTAAGTTATGCGTATTTTTAGGATATGGTGTTGGTCAGAAAGGGTATCGATGTTATGATCCGTTGTGCAACAAGTTGTATATTTCTCGGCATGTTGTGTTTGTTGAACGTCTCTTTTATTATAAGATCCCTCATCGTGATTCTCTTGTTGATCGCTCGAATTTGCTTTACGTTGATCCTTTTCCTCCATGTATTTCTGATGATTGCAACAAGTCTATGGATGTGTCTACTCTTGTTCCTTCTTGTCCACCTACTACGCAAGTTTACCAACGTAGAATGCAAAGCTCCAGGGCCCCATTGGTGTTGCCTCCTCCAATTGCCCCTGATGTAGATCAACCTCGTGCCCTTGTACCTGTTCAAGAGCCTAGACGTAGTCTACGTTTGGTTGGCCTTCCTCCGGCTCTGCCTGCTCCCCTTGCTGCCTCTCTGCCTTCGGATTCTATTGGTCCCTTGTGTCTTTTGATGCTCGGTATGCGTGCTCCTCTTCTTTCTATACTTCTCATTTCCTTAATTTTTTGTCTGTCATTCACTCTTTTCATGAGCCTCAGTCCTACAAAGAGGCTTCTAGTGATCCCAATTGGCAGCAGGCTATGCAAGATGAGTTATCTGCTTTGCACAAGACTGGAACATGGGAGTTGGTTTCTCTTTCGCTTGGTAAGAATGTCATTGGGTGTAAGTGGGTTTTCAAAATCAAGACCAAGTCCGATGGTTCTCTTGAAAGGTACAAGGCTCGGCTGGTTGCCAAAGGATTTGCTCAGGAATATGGGATTGATTATGAGACATTTGCTCCAGTTGCCAAAATGACTTCTGTTCGCACACTTATATCTGTTGTCGCCGTTCATAAGTGGCCCCTCTATCAGATGGATGTCAAAAATGCATTTCTCAATGGTGATTTGTCTGAGGAAGTTTACATGAAACCTCCTCCCGGCCTTCCTCATAAGCACAGACAAGTTTGTCGTCTTCGGCGTGCCTTATATGGTCTCAAGCAAGCCCCACGTGCTTGGTTTGAGAAGTTTAGTGCATCATTACTACATTTGGGTTTCACTGTCAGTGCTCATGATTCAGCTTTATTCCTTAGAGACTCTCCATTTGGGTGTATTGTTCTCCTTTTGTATGTTGATGATATGATTCCCACTGGTAGTGATAGTGCCGGTATCTCTTCTCTCAAACGACAATTGATGGAGCTGTTTGAGATGAAAGATCTTGGGTTTCTTCATTATTTCTTGGGAATTGAGGTTGCTTACTCTTCTCGGGGTTATCTTTTGTCTCAGTCCAAGTATGCCTCTGATGTTATTGCTCGTTCTGGGTTATCTAATTCTCGTGTGATGGCTACTCCTATGGAACTCAACTTGAAATTGGATTGTTTGGATGGTACTTCCCTTGATGATCCTACTCGGTATCGGAAAATTGTTGGTTCTTTAGTTTATCTCACTGTCACTCGCCCTGATATTCAGCATGCTGTACATATTGTCAGTCAGTTTTCCTCGGCTCCACACTCTACACATTGGGCTGCAGTTCTTTGCATACTTCGCTATGTGCAGGGTACTTTACATTATAGTGTACTTCTTTCCTCCTCGTCTGCTCTTGCTCTTCATGCCTACTCCGATGCTGATTGGGCTGGTGATGTTGTTGATCGCAAATCTACTACTGGTTATTGTGTCTTTCTCGGTGATTCTCTCATCTCCTGGAAGAGCAAGAAGCAGGATGCTGTTGCTCGGTCTACTACTGAGGCTAAATATCGGGCTATGTCCAACACTACTGCTGAGATTGTGTGGCTCCGTTGGTTGTTAGCTGATATGGGTGTCTCTATCATTGCTCCCACTCCCATGTATTGTGATAATAAGAGCGCCATTCAGATTACTCACAATTCTGTGTTCCACCACCGTACCAAGCATTTAGAGATTGATTGCCACTTTGTGCGTCATCATTTACATGCTGGGAATGTTTCTCCAATTGGCCGACTTCTTCACCAAAACTCATACGGTGGCCCGCTTTCAATTTTTGTTGAGCAAACTCTCGATTATCACTACATCTAGAGTTTGAGAGGGGGTGTTAGAGTTTATGTACTGTTTTTTCTTAAGTGTTTATATTAGTCTTTATACTATAGAGGGTAGTTTAGTCATTCTAGATTAGTTTCTATTTTCTTCTTTGTAAACCCTCACTTAAGTGAAGGGCAATTAGGACTTTTCGTTCTTTAGTTTTGCTGGATCGATCTCTCTTAATGTGAGGATCGTTTTCCCTTTAATGTATGATTCTATTCTCAGAAATACAGAGCTCTTCTCATTAAAAACCCTAGTTCTGATTTTGCTATCAATAGTCATCAATTTAAATGTCTTCTTAGCATATAGCACAGCTTAATAGAGTCACTTGAACCACAAGTTATCAAATTTTAGTTCATCATAAAGTTATCAATTTAATTTACTTAATAAACAATTAGCATTGGAAAGATTTAACTAGTGAAAACTCCAGGCTACACTACACGCCCAGGTGTGATCCAATATTATTCCCCTGAACCACAGGAGAATAGACTGATTCCAAAATCATGTTTGCAAATTCGAACTACCTTTTCTCTTTAATTCACGAGTACAAGTACAAACTCAATCTTACTGTTAAGTGCAGAAATCCTTACTGATACAGTTGGGATCAGGTTCTGGTAGTTATGATGCTTTAATTTTCTATAGAATTATTACAAAATCATCTGGACCAGCTAAATTTAGCACAAACTATCCTTACCTCATACCAGCATCTACTTACCCGTATGTAAGTCCACATATAAGTTTTACCATGTTGAAGGGAAAAAATACCTGCTGTAGGCAGGAGAAAGCTGCTTCTCGGTAGGATTTCGATTTCTTCGTGCATGCTGATAATATAACAGAGAGAATGGTATTTGTATCTTCAGAAGATATGGCTTTGTTACTTGCCGAACACAGAGAAGAAATAGCATACAAAATAACCTCCTTTCCCTACCAAACAGAAGAAAATGACAACATAGAAGGTAGTTTAGAATAAGAACCTACAAAACAGTAATTCATTTTTAGACCATTTGCCAAAGCAATTTTCCTATCTTGCAAACTATAATAACATTACTAACCTTTCAAAAGTTATGATTTTCAATTGCAGAAGGGTTATTTTCCTACCAATTGCTCACATAGAATGTCGTATTGAGAACTTTACATCTAGGCTCAATTATCCCATGCATCAAGCGTACCAGGGGATGTGAAAGTATAAATTTGTTTGAGCTAATTTGGTCTTACTTTTATTCACCAATTCCAGTTAGACTCAATCTTTTCTAAGAATGTTAATGTGACCATTGAACTTATCCCCACTAATCAGTGATGTGGCTACTTTATTCATTCTGCTAATTTATGAACCATACTTACTAGTCACCAAATGACTTCATAAAACGTTTCTTCTCAACAACTCAATCCACATCCTCTTATAGATCTCATAGCATATTCAGGACAGGTTTTAATATACATGATTTGTTTAATTCATCTATTTATATGAATCTCCTTTTTACAAACTGCAACAGAGATCCCAGATAAAACCTTGCCTTGACTGAGATAATTAACATTATGATCATAATGAACTGTTACTGTATTTGATATAAAGTCCTCCCATCCCTAACAGCTTAAGCTTTTTCTTTTCAGCTTAATCTTTAAGTTAAGCAGTTAACTGACATGGTATCAAAGCAAAGGTTCTGGTTTCAAATCCCATTGCACGTGTGTGCCCTGTTGTGTGCTTGTCCCCTGTGTGTGAGTTCGTGTGCCATGCTTAGTAGTGTTTGGACGTGCAGGGGGCGCATTAGTGAAGTAAAAGAAATAGTTCTCCCTTCCCAGCAGTAAGCTGAGAAAGTTGATTAGAAGTACATAAGCCATGTAACTAACAAAAGTATACAAAATCCATTATAACGATGGCAATGATAATCTGATAATACATGAGCTCGATCTGATATTTTCTTACCTCCCATAAGCGCCCAGGAACTTCTTTAAGAAGACATTTGAGCAGGTCAACATGAAAAGCAGAAACGGACTCGCCCAAAACTTCACTCAGTTTTTTTATAGCTTTTGCAGACTAAAAACCATGACAAAAACCAAAAATCATAAAGGTGCATGAGAACAGTAAAATAAATAAAAGTGTAACAGTTATGTTTGTAAGTACATTGTATCCATTCTATTAAAAATATTCCAGGATAACAATTGATAAATTGAAACTACAAAAGTTGATGTCCCTAACTGATTTACTGAATCAGGTATGTCACATACTCTTCCACTGATTATACAGTATAGAACTAGGGCGTAAAAAGGAAAATGAAAAGTTTATATCCATATCTTCCTTCTTCTAACTCACCTATTGATAATTTATTCTTTCTTACATGGAGGTTATTAGATTTTTTGGATGTCTGTTTGTTTGTCTATCTGCATCTGTTTGTTGGGTTGTTCTGGGCTTGATATACACCATTGGGCCATTTCTCAAAAGTTCAAGCTGTTAAGAAATGGCCCAACAGTGTATATCAAGCCCTCGCCCAACAAAGGATGCAGATAGATGAGGTGCTAAGGAATGGCCCAATAATGCCTATTAAGCCCAGACCTGCCCAACAAACAGATGAAGATGGACACTCGGACAGACATTATCCAAAAAGGTTAAACCATGCTTTTGAATCTTGGTTTTAGATCTGACTCACTGATGCCTTGAGTATACGTTGTTTGTCCTCTCAGTGTCACCAAAAGCCTCCACCTTTATAAGTTTGGGAAGCATTTCTACTTTGTACAAGTACAGCAGCAGTTTCTATCAGAGGTGGGCTTCAAGTCCACCTGCATGACCTTTTTTTGGTGACACACTGGTCCCTTGAATTCTGCCTTAAATCAGGGATGGATGTCAATAACCAACCTTTTCCGTAGAATTCTTCTAAAGTGCTTCACATCATAATCATCTATTACACAGATGTTGATGTGAATTTTCAAAATTCTTGAATCCATCAGAAGTTAAAACTGCTATTGGATTGGTAAAAGCAGTATATATGAGGGCACCTTCTCCACCAAATTCCTCCTTAACATGTAGGATGGTCATCTCTCTCTCCTCTATGACACAAATGTCAATGTGACTTTGCAAAATTCTTGAAGCCATCAGATGTCAAAACTTCTATTGGATTGGCAAAAGCAATACACATGAGGGCTCCTGGTCCACTGAATCTCCATCTCTCTCTCTCTCTAATTGAAAATGCCCCTATGATGCTTTGCACATTGCATCCTGAACTTGAAAAGAGTAAGTTCTAGATGAGGTAAATTAATTGCCTGTCTAGCAAAACAGGAGTATAAGCATATTTGCTTTTGGCAAGTTAACTAACTGTCAAGTAAAACAAGAGTATCAGCATCTGATTTCTGATTAAGGCCTTCTTTGACTTAAACCTGGCTGAATCTGGCATTTCAGGTGAACAGAGGCAAAGAAAAAACTAGAGTTATAAGTTAAATTTAACATTGTACACTTCAAGGGGGACTGCCTCCTACAATTTCCTGCTGAAGGGGATCTGCCTCTTCTGAACCTCACAGAAGTTTCCTAATGAAAAACTCTCAACTGTTCCATTTCGTAGCAAAGTCTTGATAAATATGGATTTCTGATACTAGGATAACCATCACATTTCTTATGTATAAATTAGAAACAACTCATGACAACCGATATATTTATTATAACTTCCTCATAATTTTGTTAGGGTCTGTTTGGATTGGTGGAAAGCGGGGTAAAGGAAATGAATCTTCTTAAAATCTCTCTGTTTCCACTGTTTGGTGTAACGGGAAAAAAAAAACTAGGGTGAAAAGTGAGAGAAAATGGATGCAAATTTGGCCTAAAAATTTTTCACCCATCAACCTATAGATTTCAGGAGAAAATCATTGTACTAAATACTTATGTCTTACTCCTACTACCACCACCATTGCGATCCCCGCCGCCGCCGCCACCGTCACCGCCACTATCGCCACCGCCGCCACCACCAATGCCACCGCCACCACCACCACCGATGCCACCACCGCCACCACCATCGCACCACCACCGCCGCCGCCACCATTTCTGTTACTACATCTGCCGCCACCACCACCACAATCGCCGCCACCACCACCACAATCGCCGCCACCACCACCACCGCTGCTGCCACCACCACCGCCGCTGCCACCACCGCCGCTGCCACCACCACCACTATTGCCACCACCGCAGCTGCCACCATCGCCACCGCCACCACTACCACTACCGTCACTACTACCACCACCACCACTACTATTACCACCACCGCCGCTACCACTATTGTCACTATCCATTTTCTCTACATCATTTGTGTAACCAAACAGTGGAAAGTAATTAGAAATCTCCTAATTTCTCTTTTACCTGGATTCACTTTCTCTTTCCCTTTCTCCCCTTTCCACCAATCCAAATAAACACTTAGAGTTTAGGTTGCTATCAAGAGTTGATGACATCTAAATCTTCATAGATTGACCATGAAACACAAAAAGTAATTTGATTAAGTAGAATAGAATACATCATGAATTTTGAATGAGATCAACTACTTTCACTGTAGTAGTAATCCATGATGTACTACCATTTCCTAAAGTCTTTGATGATCTTACATAACCAATGATAAAGTGATGGCATGCATCCTTCACTCAGTCCACTGGATCCTCCTACACTCTAATCACTTGTTCCATCTGGCTGTCCATAGTAGGAAATTCTATTAATTCACACCATTTTAGCTCCATATAGACAGATGGAGAAGACTCGTTTGAAAGGCTAATAGCATTTTCCATAATTATATATTCCCCCAATATAAGTAATCTAGGCTCAACCAGAGTAGATCAAAAACAGAGCTAGACTCAAAGAAAGGTTTTGAAGTGCACCTCAACGTCAGGCGTGGACATCCAAGGCATTCATACAAGGCACAAACACAAAAAGTGTACATCTTTACCATGTGAGGCATTATAAAAAATGTAATTTTCAAAATTGAAGCATGTCGACAATCAAGCTTCTGAATACTACTATCAATTAAGAGATTATTTTATTATTCAGATTTTTCACTTTTGCACATTGCTGCAGTTGAAATAATTATATATGTGAGGTTCCTTCCCACACCATTTAAAATGTTGATATGTGATCTTCTTTATACACTGATTTAGAATGACATTTTTACAACTGGCAAAATTGGTATGAACGTACATCAAAAATGCCTATGCCTAGCAGAATCTTTACTGACAATTTGGAAATTTGGATTCCAAAACTGTATGATACTGATATGACATAAAACACTTGCAAACAATATCCTTCACGAGACTGGATAGGTTGAGATAGTAACAAGCTCGATGTCTCTTCATCATGACAAGCCAATCACATCTGGCAAGAAACTTAGTGCCTAAAACAGAGTTCTGACTTCTGATAGGGGACTGACTATAATTTATAGGAGTACTTTAGGAATTGAAGTTAAGTAATAAGTGGTTAAGTTTTAGCAAGGCAGTTTTATTTATTAAGGTTAGTTTAGGGAGATTAAGAAAATCCTAATTAGCTCATCTTCTCCTCTCCTCCCTATCTCTCTCCAACCTGTCCCTAACTCTACCATCTGCCTCTTCCTACTCCACTTTCTTCCCTCTCATTATCCATCTATAAACCACACTTCTTTCTCTCTTTCCCTTAACCTCACCTAGAACTCCCTGGATTTCTGGCTGAATCCGATCAAGTTTAGTCCATACTGCCAAGAAAATACATCTCCTCCAGAGTAGATCTGAAAAGCCCCCCTCTTTCAACTGAGCCCAATTCACTGAACCAACCCGATCCACTAATTTTGTGAATCAATACCCAAAATAAAACGTATACCAACCATTAACCAGACCAAAACCAACAAACCTCAGCAGCCCAGACTCGGACCCAATCAAATTCTCACCCATATTGAGGCCAGTAGAGATTATGCAAATATTCAAATCAATCCCCATTTAGTCTCATTGAGCAATTCCAATTTCCCCCCTTAAAGTCCCTGAAGATTATTCTTTAACCAAAAGCAGTGCAAACCAAATATCTGAAAAACAGAGTCAAACCCATCTAGTGCAAAAGCCCACCTGTTTCTATCCTATCTTGCAGCATCTACATTTTATAGATATTTTCAATTTTATATGCAATAGTAAACTTAAAAGCAAGGGGACTTCTCAAATGTCAACCATAAATGGGGTCACCCTTCAGGCAAGATATATTATTGCTCACTAACAAAGAAATGCTTGTAATTGAAGATGAAAAAAGAAGTCTACAACTATTTGACTAGGTGCAACCTTTTTCTTTATTGCCCACGATGATGAAGCAATGCCTTCGCATAGGAGAAAAACTATTTCAGACGAATACAACTGAAGAGTGGCTCTCTCGCTACTAGCATTTTCTTCCCATAACTCTTCAAAAAGCTTCCCAACATCCTTATCATCATCAAATCTGCAAATAGTAGTGGAACTTAATGATATACTATGAAGAGAAAAAGATAATGTGGTTGACCTCTCACTGTTGAGTCTGCTATGCAAAACGTAGTAAAACAACATTAATATGCCTAACCAAGCTTCTAGAGTTACTTTTGCTTTCTGTACAAACCATCCATGCAGAAAAATAAGTGATTATTAAAATTAAAAAAAAAAGAGAGAGAACTGAAAAGTAAAACAGAAGATTTTAGAGAAAAATCACAATAAACACTTAAAAAAGGGTAGATAAATAAATCATAAACAATAACATACAGGCATAGAAGGAAAATATTTTATATTCCTTGTGCTTAAACAAATAAGGACACATTGAGATTTCAATTCCACCATATGCATAGTCCACGTAAACAAATTAGATTAATAATATGAAGTAGAAAACTGATATCGAGCAAAATACACTATAGCATACATTTCAAGGATCCCCAAATTCCACATAGGAGTACCCAAATTAGGTCCACAAAAAAAATTGTGAAGATGAAAGCGCACAAAATCAAGACAAGTATATGGTAATTCAAAACACCATACCTTGAAACAAAAATAACGGGATAAATAACAGCATGATATCCACTCACAACATCTGCAGCAAGGTTTCCATAATTTTTCATCAGAATTGCACATGATATCTGATCATTTTTATCGCCCATGTGCAAAGCTGCTGTGTCATCAATCAACTTTTGAGTATGAGTAGGTACTGTGTACTTGAGCACTATTGCACAAGCACCTGCGAAAGCTCGTTTTGCTGCCAAACTTTTTTCATCTATAACAGCAGGAAATAGAAGTTTCAAAAGCATATTCGTGTATGGTTTAATGTCCAGTCCAACTTTTTGAATTAGTAAGACAACAAAGCTGGCAACCCCAACCCTGCAAGACAAGAAACAATAAGTAAAGACCTGAAAAGAGAAGATAAAGAGTGGATGGAAAGCTAGAAGTTCTGCCTCAGATAAAACATCTAATGTAGGCAAAGGAATACACCTTGGGTCAAAAAGAGTTGTTTCTAATTTCCTGTTAGAAAATATACTTTATAGATTGTACGAATTTTCATAGTATGTATCCTGTCACTAACTTGTCATGCCTGTTAAGAATCTTATTTGGAGCAGTTTAGGCTTTCGCCAATAAAAATATAAAAAAATTAGAGCAGTTTAGGTGCCATTTTGATGCAAAGAAAACAGGAGTAACAAGTGGAAGAATTTGCTGGAGTAAAGAGGAAAATCTCCCCCAAAATATTCCATCTTTGGACTGAAGAATTTTGGTACAAACTCCTCTCTTCTCTCTATCTCTTCCTACTCCTGTAACACATGTTTTCTGCATACACATGTTTTCTGCATAACGAAGAGCCAATATCATACCCAATGACCCTTAGTTCTCATGAGATGACTTATTACTTGACTATCAAAGTGTGTATACAACGAACTAGCAAAGAGCCTACCATTACAAGTCAGAATCATTCAACTTGTCTGGGTCACCGGTTCGGCCGGCCAGGATAGAGTGCCCTGCCCGGATCAACCTCACCCGGAAACCCGGACGACTTGGTCCAGATTTCTGACCGGGCCGGTTGAACCTGGTCAAAGTGGCCGGTCCGGTCCAGGTTTTAAAACACTGCTTGATTTATAGCTAAATAAAAGCTCACTTACTGCTTCATTGTTTTGCCTCCTATCTGATTAATTCTTTCAAACCATTACTACAGTGTTTTAAATCTTCTCTGGTTAAAATATAAATAAGTAGCTTCTATGCATTAATTTACATAAAAGGTGGAACAGTCAAGTGAGAAAATTTTTTCCTACCTAAATGATTAAGACATCTTGTGTATTTTCGTGAAGAAACAGGCAAATCTTACTTTAGCACATATGTTACGATTCAAAGAACAACAATATCTGAACAGCTATGAAAGGAAGAAAACCCTGACTGATTTTAAGAAAATTAGGTACTGTTTCTTTTCGTTGCTTCACAATTGTTTTCTTTTGAAGAATTTGCTGTTTTTGACAAGTTTGATGTTCAATTTCTTGTTAATGATGCACTCCACCTTTCAAACTGAAGATGTAACACCCAAATTTTGTTAGGGTCTCTGCTCATTTTTTTCCATAATAGATAAAAAATAATGTAGTAGGACTCTATTGACTGAGCATAAGGGGCTGTGGCCTGTGGGCCTAGAAAAAGGCCATGCCAAAAGGGGGACAAAGGAAACACCGAGCCACCTGACCACACGATAGCCCTGGCTCAGAATTTAGCCCCAGTGCAGTATACTCCTCAGAGACAATCCCTCCCATCTGATGATGTTTGTAGGGCATATTGCCCCAAAATAAGGCACGGTGGGAGAGAGTGTATGACCCCTTAAGGACTAAGACCAAGTTATCGAAATGTTGTGAACTCGGTGGTTCACAAGGGGAATAGGGAATCATCATTGTAAGATATTCATAAAGAAAGAGAAGAAGAGCTAGGAAGAAAGAGAAATTAACTAAATACTAGTGAATTCTCATTGCTTAATCCTTAGTAGTAGTGTCATAATCAATTTATCGGCCTCAAGCCTTTCCCTAATGAGAAGAAACCTAAACTAGGAATTAAAGTACTATTAGGAATCTTCTAAACTAGGAAAATAAATTATAAGAATCCTACCTTTAATTAAACTTAACATTATTAGAATTCTACCTAAACTAGGAAATACTATGAAAAGAAAGTCCTAATTTTGAGTCATAACATAAAATTGTAAGGCACGAAGCCCCAAAATTGTATCTGTAGCTCCAGACATTGTATGACCTTTATTTTGTGGGGAAGAGAGAGTATGACCCTTTTGCAGTAACTTGGTTTTGAATTGAAGGACAATATAATAGGCTATCATGCATTCCGGTGGAAGGATTTTACCAGTATGATGACAAGAAAAAGGGAACAACAATTTGAAGAACTGCCAGGGTCAAAGCTCTACAATAATTAGTTTATAGAGTAAGAGTTATAGAATATAAGAGAAAGGGCAATATTGGAACGTTGTGATAAGAGTAATTTATAACACTCAAGGAAATTACTTGTGCTTATAATAAAATCACAGAATACAAGAAATCTCCAACGCAATGTCAGAAAGTGCAATTTTAGTAAATCTCTTTCCCAGTCTGGTATTCAGAAAGTATATCATCGCCATCATGTTACAGCTTAAATATTTGGAGTCAGCAACATCAATAGTGCTCCATTTCTTCACTCTGCAATGAGCTATTTCTGCACCCCAGTAGTGAGTTGTACTCCCATCAATTTATGTCCCCGAACCTCCTCCCTTCCTAGGAGGACCTCATTCACCTGGTGCCTCCCTCGTGCCTCAATGAAAGTATCTTCACTCCACATTTCTGTACCATCTTGAAGCCATTTTCCCCCACTTCATTACCTACAGCAGCTTTTTAAAGAAACCATTTCTAATTGGATCCTCTTCTTATCTTCTTACTAATAGATCACAGGATGTTCACTAGCCTAATCTTGTATGCAACTCTTTTTGTCACATGAAAGCCCTGTCTAACACGGCAGCCCATACTGAAAGCCCCATATATTTCCTCTTCAATGTACAAAGCACTTCCTGCTCTACATTTCTACCATGCAGCTCTAGGTCCCAAGTACCCCTCCTAGCCTGTAATCCTATTGGCAATACCCTCATCTATCTTCTCTGCATCATCAGCACATAAACTAAATATATCTCGTCAAAGAACCTCTACCTTTGCTAAAATTGCATTCTCCATATTTCTTTATAATCCTAACACCTTGCAATCTTGAAGGATATGGAATCTGTTCTCTTAAAATCCATCCAAATTATATCCATTTACTTTTTTTCCCTTTTTTCTCCTTTTTTTGCTTTTCTTTTACGTCAAAATCCATAAGTTAGGTATATGCAAGCCAGCATTAGAGTAAGGGGGCGTTTGGGAACTAAATTAATTTAGTGCTGAATTAATTTAGTGCTAAATTAATTCTAAAAATTCACAGCCGAATATCAATTACGTTTGGAAATAGAATTTATTAGAATAAATTCAGATGTTGCATCAAACCCAATTTTAAAACTTTAAACTAATATAACTCTCTCTCTCTCGAACTCGGATATGCACGTTCTTGGTATCTTTATGCTTCTAAATTCAAGCTCTATCAAACAAAACCCCACAAGGGTAGGTAATTTTGAACTTTCAAAGTGGGCCCTACCTCTATGGTACGTTTCTCGAGGTTAAAATCGATATAAGAGATAACCGTTGAGAAATAATAGAATCTATAATTTTTAAAACGGGGAGTAGGAGACTAAATCACTTCACGAGGTGATTCAGTGCTTCAGGCCTATTTAGGGGTCATTTGGGTACTAAATTAATTCAGTAGCGAATTAATTCAGTAGTGAATTAATTCAAAAAATTCACCGTTGATTGTGAATTACATTTAGTAAGAGAATTTGTTGAAATAAATTCAAATGTCATGTCAAACCCAATTTTAAAACTTTAAACTAATATAACTCTCTCTTGAACTCCGGATATGTACGTTTTTCGTACCATTACGCTTCTAAATTTAAGCTCTATCAAACAAGATCCCACAGTGGGCCCTACTTATATGGCACGTTTTTTGAGGCTCAAATCGATATGAAACCGTTGAAAAATAATAAAATCTGTAATTTTCAAAATGGGGACTAGGAGACTGAATCACCTCAATGCAGTGATTCAGGCTTAAACCGCCTGAATCTAACTTCAGTACTGAATTTTTAATTCTGCGCTGCTTCTACACAAACAGGATTCTAAAAATTCAGTACTGAATTGAGGTTGAATCGACTAAATCTTTTGACGATTCAGTACCCAAACAGCCCCTTAGGCTTGAAATGGCCTGAATCAAAAAGTTGGCTGAATTTTTAATTCGGTGCAACTTCTACACAAACAAGATTTTAATAATTCAAGCCTGAATTGAGGCTGAATCAACTGAATCTTCCAAAAATTCAGTACCCAAACGACCCCTAAATCATCTACGCAGTTTCAAACCTTTAACCTTTTTTTGGACTTGCAGCTAGAATGAATAGATTAGAACCTTTGTCCAAGGTTCATACAAATGGAGTAGAAAATAAGAGTTAGATTCACTATGAGGTTGATAGTACTCCCTCTGGAACCACAAGGGAAATATTGTAGAAAAGGTTGGATAAAAGAGGAAAATAATAAAGATAAGGGCAAAAAGATCTGACAAAGAGGAGAAAGGAATATAGATTAAGAGATAATCAACTCAACTACTAACTCAATGATTTCAGTGTTCACGGATTATTGTAGCAATGGGCTGAGGCCCTATCTACAGAGTTAGGCAGGAGCCTCTGCAATTACCTAATCTTAATTCTAATCTAACTAAAGTAGGAAACATAAATCCTAATGAAAATAGAATTAACTCAAAATATAAAACCTGCCCAAACTAGAATTAACCAATAAGTAAAATCTTAATCTAATTAGCCTGCAGCAGGTCCATGACAGAAGTCCAAAAGGATAGTTCATAAACTGTTGAGTTCTGACGTATTGAGAGTTATACAACCATACTACTACCTAAAGCTTCAAAGTTCTATGAGAAATTTCCACTAATGCCTCAATTCAAATTTTTTGAAGAAGAAGCTGTGAGTGCTTTCTTTAACACCATTTCAGAAAAAATGAATCGTTTCCTAGAAAGCTCTTCCATGTGATCTAACCAAGTCAAAGCTCTTATATACAAGAATTTACATGTTGTACTTGATAAAAGTATTGTCTTACATTTCTATTGCTTATTACGTTATTTTTGCTTTTTGTTTAACGCTCTTTTTATTTCTGTATTTATGAAAGTTGATATTAAACATGTCAATTCAAGATAAAACAATGTGAACTAGCAACATGTAAACACTGGTATAGCTATTTGTCCTATAAGTAGAAAATATGCTCTAACGGGTAATGGCACCAGTCGTAGGAAAGAAAAATGTCAATCAATATTAAGAAAACAATCTTAGATACTCCTAAAAAAATGGCATCTGTAGAATGGCTAGAATGAAATAAATGAAAGCATGGCATAGGAAATGGAAGCTACATAGTTCTAGCATAAGTATGAAGTGTTGGAATTGAATTCGAAAAGACTTGGACATAAGTTAGGCACAGATTTCAGCGTTCTGATATCAATATTGGCACTGTGACATACCTTGTATTGAGACCAACACCAGATCGGACTAGCTGAGCAAGACGAGGCACCAAATGATCTAACGACTTCGTATCAACAACTCTGAGACACAAGTCAAGTGTTTCCCACATTGGAGAGTCCTTAGCAACTGCAATTCGCAAAGTTTCAAGCTTTTCCATCTGAATTCCAGCATTTACTGCATGCAGCTAAATTTTACAAAACAGAAAGACAAATCATGTCAGATGACAAAAAATCTTAAAAAACTTCCATCTTGAGGAGTCAAAATATCAGCTTCATCTTCACCAAATAGGATATTTATGTGCCTTGCTCGCTTCAAGAGGACTAGAGGAGGACAAATTTAGAAAACACAAAACCTAGATAGAAATATTAGGTATGAGGGCATGCAGAATTTTAAATGTTTCGTCAAAGAAAACCTCAACATAATTCAGCCTCTGGTCTTCCAAGCTTGACAAGCATTCCAGCATGCAACAAACAAGATCAGGCAAATGGGGACGAATAGCAGCTCCAGCACCCTGAAACAGTAAATCAATAACAATAAGGTACCTGGTAAACTCATCCATTAAGATATCCCAATAATCCCACCACAAAATTTCAATGATAGCAACAGGATGGACTTTTGTGACATGTGAAGCTAAAAACAGAAGAAATGTTAAAAATAAGAATGGTAAAAATACCAAATTCTGAGTATGAACAAGGATTATGATCAAAGTTGCTTCATAGATCATAACATTCTATGTTGGAAACTTTCATAAATAAAAATGCTCTGTGAGATACCTAAATGAAATTGCTTCATAGAATGTAGAAGCTTGACAAGATGGTTGGACCAAGCTGCCAATTCTTGGTCAACAAAAACTAGCATTTCAACCATCAAAGGAACTCCACAACAAGAAAACCAATAACTCAATAATTAATATCTCCACTAATAAAAATGCAGCGATTACAATCAAATCCCATCACTTTTCAAACCCACTAGTAAGACCTAGGTGTGTAAGTTTCTCGGGCCGGCCAGTAAAATAGTGCGCTAGGGCCAGGAAATTTGGGCTGGAGGGCCGGCCAGGCCTGTAAATTTCAGGTCCATATGGATTAGGGCAGGGCTCGGGCCTGGTCCAGAAAAACATGGCCCGGCCCGTTGACCAGTTGCCACATATAGTGATACCCAGCCCAGCCCATTACCCAGAGGACTACCCATTACCCAGCTCAATCCATTCTAAACCCACAACCCAGAGGATTACCCAGCCCATGGCCCATGGCCCATAACCTCTGTATAGGATTGAGCTGAAACACTTTGGAAGTATATGAAATGTAATCAGTTTTCAGAATATTCTAAACATGGCCAATTACCCAGCCCGTGGCTAGGCCTGGGCCCTCTTTTACTTTTAAGGCCGGGCCAGCTTTTAGTAATTGGATTAGGGCCCCGCCCGGGCCCATATATTCAGCTTCATCTTTAGGGCTGGGCTTGGGCCTACCCCTGGCCCACCAAGGCCCGGCACACTTGTAGCCCTAGTAAGACCCCTATAAAACTCCTAATATAATTTATCTATTGCTCCTACTACTATAATATGACCGTTAAGGGACTCGACTATACCATAAATACTTAAACTGCTCCAAATAGGACTTCTAGCAACTTAATGATGGGAATCTTTTGACCAACTATAACTCATGAAATTCCACAAAATATCCTTTGATTGAAAAGCTTAAAAAACACCTTTTTGCCCAAGGCATATATATACCTTTGCCTACACCCAATCAGATCTAGTTTCCAAAACAGTGCTGCATTTAAAGCAAAAGGAACCAAAATAGCCAAAAAGACAATATAAAAGTAAGATGGATATGCTAACCTTAGAGAGCTTCATGACCATGGTAATAGATGCCTTCTGGACAGAAGCAACTTTACTTACTATGCCATCAGTTAATAACAACGGCAAAACAATGCCCATAGCTTGACTTGCATCAGACATGGGTGTAAGTGATACATCACACAGCCTTGTAGTCAGTGAGCTCACAGCACGACAGAGACTGTCACCTGAATTACGAACTGTTTCTTTTATGTCATCCATAGCCCGGAAAGCAGCTTTCCATAAACCTTTTATATGCTTAGATACCTGAATTTACACAAAAGTTGCAGAAGCCGCACATGTATTCAAGTCAATAACAAATGTAAAAAGGCATTTTCACAGAAAAAGAAAACCTACCAGGACAAGTTACAAAATTACTCTAGCAATGATTTTACAATATCTACCATTTTTTAAGACATTGTATTGAAATTCCTGTATGCATAAAAGATCTTTTAAAAGTTCAAGGGAGAGGCAAGTGCCCCTGCTCCGCATTTGCCTGGAAGTTCGATACAGAAATTTGATTACCGAAATTGAAGTTTAAATCTACTCTGTCCTGCCCTCACAGCCACCTCCCTACCCTCCTCTAGTAAAATGTGAGACTTTTTTTTATCAGATACATAGAGGGGCATTAGCTTGCATTTCAAATCATGCAGCTCATGTTAAACAGGAAAGCAGGCAGTTTTTTTTATAACTTGCCTGCCTCCCTGATCATTCGAAGGTGCCGGTTTATTATATTAATATATATAATCAATAACTTATATTTAATTTCAGAAACATGCAAGTGGAAGCCCGGTTCAAAAGATCCAAGCCCATTCATGTGCAGGAGTTGGTCCATGCTTCAAACTTCACTGATCTGGCTGTGCAATATGCAGGCCAAAACACTAAACTGCAACAGCATGATAAACAGGGGAATAAAGGATTTGAAAAATGCAATGTAAGAATGAGAGAGTCGGGCAGGACTTGTTTCAGAAACCATGCTTGTCTTTTTATCTATTCAACATCCACATACGGCTCAAGTAACCTACCAATGCATGCTCAGAATCTCCAAACTCCCAGATCTAAACCAAATAGACACCCCATGTTGTGCAGCTCACAAAAAATTCTAGTGCACTTTCTGTATACCACACATACTACAATATCAGACAGCCTTCAAAAACGAGCTAAAAAACCCTTCGATTCCCAGACAGCCTTCAAAATGAGCTAAAAAACCCTTCAATATCCAAGATATAGTGGAGAAGCAGCTCAAACCCAGTTGTGAATATTAAACCAATAATCAGATCTGTGTTGTTTGACATCAGATCAGATCTGCTACTTCCCTTAAATCCAATAGCTACTCAGTAGCTGTAAAACATGGAAACAGTTGCAGCCATTGTTTGCCATCTGGCGAGATTTCAGGCACTTGACCTAGATTTGAGAACATGTAAACTGATATCTGCACCCTCTCACCGAGATCTTGCGAATCTCAATGAAATCTTGGCAAATAGATCTCGCGAAGGGGCAGAATCTGGCCAAAAAACAAGATGTGCAGTTGTTGTGCCTCATGAAAAAAAAACACAAACAAAAATTTGCATGAAAAAAAAAAAAATTAGTACTGGCATAAGAACAATTCATTAGCAAAAATCTTTGATCCTGGGAAATGTAACAGAAAAGGGTCAGAACAGCTTTAAGAAATAACTAACAATCAGTGCTTGTCTCTGTAACATCCTAGTTGGCATTCTTCCTTTTCTTCAGGAAACAATTGAAGATTCTAACAAGGGAAGAGGCAATAAGCCACTCTGAAAAAATCGAAATGCTAAAAGAATCATATGTGGGGAACTCGAACTCCAACAAAATGGAGAACTACTGCACTGAGGCATAAAATCCACCCAAAAAAAACCCATCCAAACCTGATAGAAGGCATCAAACAGTTCGTTTTGAGTAAAAATTGCAACTATGTTGGGTCTACTAATACTGGGTATGTGGGTTTTTCCACAACATCTGTATCACTGTGTGATTTTGGAGCCACAAACACAAGTTGATGTCTTAAACACAACAATGTGAAGAGGTGTTAACTTTTTAAAATACATTCTGCACTACTTAGAAACTCATAAATTATTCATCAAAAACAATTATTTTATGCCACAATCTTCTAAACTAAGATTGGATTACGGTGATACAAATGGTAAACTTTTTATTTTCAACCATTGCTTGCCTAAATCCAATCACCAACTTCTCAATATTAATTCTATCCAAGAAAAGTTCAAAATATGTAGTTCTAGATGATGCATACATGTAACAAAACCTTCTTCAGATCACCAAGATCATATTACATGATCTCTCCAAGATATCTTCTCTCTGACCAACCAAGATCTCAGATTGTGAACCTCGGTTCCAGCTAATGTAAATAAAAAAAAGGAGAGCAAAAATATTGATGAGGAGAATCTAGATACATTACAGAGATTTAAATTCTCTTTTACTTGACCTCATCTTCCCAGATTCTTGATCTTTTCAAGATCTATCCAAGTCTCTGTTTTTGGATGACCAAGATGCAACTGAGTTCCAAGATAGAAAAACCTTGGTAGACACAATAAGAAAAGGAAAAAATACTGCTGGAAAATATAAAAGCGAGGCTAACAGCTTTGCCCAAAAGTGACAGTCAATGATACATTTCTGCTTCCAAAAAAACATCAGGTAGAAGCAGTAGGTAATTAAATTCGATAGCAGAAAGTCAAGGAATGACATGAAAAAACAACCAAGGTCTCTTAAAATATGAAATTTAAACTAAAAACCCCAATTAATCTCAACATCCACGTTTCACCCATGCCATGTTTCAATCCAGAAATATCACCTGCTCAAATTTACGTCCTTGGGTAATATCTGCAAGGGCATAGCATGAAGCCTCACGCAAGCGCCAAAGCCTTGACACAGATTGTGTTAGCAGATCCTCAATAATAAGATCTAGGTGTTCATCAATAGTTTTTTTTGGATCTGCAACAAGAGCCTTCCAGATGTGTCCCATGGCGTCCTGGATAGTTCAAAAAATCAGGAGTCTGCAACACATGAAGAGAATGAAATGGCCATAAATGGTCTACCACATACATATACCTGGACATTTTTGTCAGGATCATATTGGTAGCGGACAAGCCTAGGAATTAACATCCGTAAGTGTGGCAAAAGTGCATCACCAGCCTGTTTAGCAATCTTGGAGAACCCAAATGCAGCTCCCCTTTTGGAATTTAGTGAAGCTTGGTAATTGGCTAGATCCATAAATTTATAAATTAGGTCAGGCTGCCCCATCTCATTAGCTAAGTTGCAGAGTTCCTTGTAAGTGCTAAGCTTCCCTCCGGTCAAGCTTTCACCAATAGAACCTTCTTGAAATACTTCAGAGTCTTCCATCAGCTGTAGAAGAATGCAGCATATACTTTAACTCTCTAACTAGATTTAAGTCAACAGTTGAATATGCACTAGGGCAATCCAGCACCTTAACAACTCTTTTCCTTTTCCCAGAACCAGTTAAGGTGCCTACAAGGGCATTAACTAGCTCATCTCTCATGGAGGAATCGCCAAGATCGTACACAATACTCATTCCTTGAGATGCTAGTTCCTGTGTAAGGTCATTCTGGTCACCAAGAAGGTGAGAAAAAGCTTCCTGCAATATAAAAGCATGAAACCAAGTTTTTCAAGTACTCATGTCAGCACATCCATATTATTAAAATCTGATAAAAGAATTGATGAAAGGTAGCAGTGGATCTCATAATAACTGACTCCATATAACTGAAACACTTCTGTAATGGAAAACACAATTCTGTTATACATCAAAAGGATGAAAGAAATGAAAAGTGATAAGTGGATCCTATTCCATTTACATAAATAACCAAATTATACTAAATCATATTATCCATTTAGAATATGACAAAAGAATGCAATAAAAACAATGACACTACATATAGAAAGAACGCAGAAGAGATGGAAACCTCAACACGCCAGAGATGAAATTAGCTGACTCAGTGTGAACTTTGTTTGACAGCTAAGCTTGACTGATTTTAGTGTCCTGATTTGAGGCAAAATCAGCTTCGCTGAGCTCAAGTTCCACTCATAGCAAACTGGGCTAGCTAAAAACTTACTGAATGACTAAAAACTAAATATTTGGGAGGAAATCCAACAATAGGCTTCTGTTGTATTTCTGACATTCCTAAGTAAAATAATCTTCCTATGTGTAGGGCCCATCATAGTAGGTCGTCTGTTAAAGCTAATTCGTACTTAATATACTGAAGAATAAAACTGATTGCCTTTTATAAATAGAATCCCAGTGTAATTTACTTATCTCGAGTTTTACAAAAAAGAATTGCAAAAAGAAACAAACAGATTGTTGTGATCAAGTCAAGCTCAAGCATGTCCAAAATCAAATGTGCATGATGTGTTTGGACTGGCACAAGCTGCCAGGTATTGGAAAAGATATAGTTTGACAAGCCAAAAGAACATATCCAAAAGAAAGCCAACAGTTCATGACCTGGATATCGGGAAGTAGCTGCTGAATTTTATAATGATGTCCACAATACATTGTCAATGACAAGAGCCAGACAACTCCAGCACATCGCTCCTCTTTCCTGCTACTGTATAACAGCACATTAAACAACTTTTTAGTTATTGAATCCCTAATCTTTACACGAGATTCCTCATGGATTTCATTGCTTTCAGTAATTCCCTGCCCCAACTTGGCTGTAGTCCATATGTCACCCGTTAGGTAGTTTGAACTAAGAGAAAGAGAACTGTAGTTGGATTTGAGTATCATATCAGCAGTCACAGGAACCCCTCCCCATATGAATGACAGAGCCTCCCCTGCTGCAAAGAGCAAATCCTCAACCTGTGATTCTCATAGTGCAGAATTTTGATTTAGCATATTATCCAAACATATAAGAAAGGTAATCACAACAAACAATGTGATAACATGATATTATTATCTTAGAATAGTGCAGACACCATCTATAGGATTGTGGATGATCGCACTATTGATCTAAACTGCCAATGTGGGAAAACAATATATATTAGCTGATAGCAATTACATGTTCACATACATAACAAAGATCTCTAACATGAAAACAAACAGCATAGGCTGTGTTTGCTTACATAGCATGATCACAGAAGACACACAAAGTTGCCAATCCTAAAGCGTTAACTACTGCATAAAGGAATTTATATCACATTTTTTTAAGGACACAAATGGTTCTCCTTATAAGGTCTATGAATATTGAAGGAATGTGTAAAAGACTGAAATGGTTCTCATTGTAATATCCACAAATGATAAAAAAACATGTGTTAGAAACCAATTTGCCTCAAAAGCATGAGTGGTTATGGAATAAGCTCAACAATGTATATTAAACACAGGCTTGCCCAAATAGGCCAATGCAGAGATGGACAAACAAACAAATTATCCAACACCTCCCTGCACTTGCAAGCCCAATCTTAACAGACATATGTGCTTGCACGTGCAAATGCAGAGGCGGGGCAATTGAAACTGGGACCTCCTGGCTCAAATACCACATTAACCAAGTTGCCTCAAAAGCTCGAGTTCTCAAGGAACAGCCCAACAATGTATATCAAGCCTAGGTTCTCCAAAACAAACACATCCAGAGATAGATAGAGTGACAAATTATCCAACAATGTAAGAGACAGAGTTGGTTCTTATTGTAATATCTATGAATGATTCAGCGATTATAACTCTAGTAAATACATTATGATTAGGTGGAAGGTGGCTTATATAGTGAATATGTAAAGTTACATAAGATTGAATATCCAAGAATTGTCGTATCAAATATCAAAGATATATCAGTCAACCAAAGATTGCTATATAGAACATATATCAAAGTTATCATGTAAAATAATATTCATAATTAAAAAAAAAGGTTGTTTAACATGCATTTTCACATCTAAGTACTTACATATCTAGAAGTGCTAATATTAATCTAAAAAAACATACAATCGAGAATACACTTTGCTACCAATTTATGATTTTGGTGACCTATGCCTATTAAAATGTGTTTTCACAATAAAGTATGGATTTTCACAATCTAAGTTATTTTCAAAATCACTTCCAAAAGTGAATAATTCAAAAATAAATTTAGATTTTGAAAATACACCTTTTTTCGTCATTTTTGCTACATTTCCATCCGCTCTACCGGCAATGGAGCATTACAAGTGAAGCTCACCCGTCTTTATAGAGGATGAGTCTAGGAGCAGCTGGTAGTTGAAGAAAAACTTGGCTAACTTCTTCCATCAATTGCCTAGGAAATAAGATATATGTGCTACTTCCGTTTGTTGTAGTTGTTAGAGTAGTATATTTTCTCTCTTTTGTATGTCTAAATTTAGTAGTATTCTATGCATTGGGGTTAGTTCTATCATTTATATTTATTCTTATTTTGTAATTGGTCAGCCCTTCACTTAAGTGAGAATATTTAGGTCTTCTGAAATAAAGCCTAATTAAAAGGCTTCTTCTTTCTATTCTTTTGTAATGTAAAAGACAAGTATTCTAGGGCTTCTTCTTCCTCTCTAAGAACCCGAGTTTTTAACTTAGGGGTTGTTTGGGTGTAATTAGAAACAAAATCAGAATTTATGGGAATTAATTCACCCATATCAATGAAGAATTGGAAATAGGTTTGGCTTAGGAATTTTTTATTCAAAAACGGATGGAATTTAGGTTTGGGTATCGAAATTGTGTTAAGCTCATAGTCTTTAGATTTTTCATGTAAAATGACAAACAAACCCTTGGTGGATGAGATTTCAGGAAGTCCGTCTTTTTGTTTGAATAAATTAATCTTAGTCATCCACAATGTGATGGTGGTGCGGTGCGCTACTCAGCAGGGACAGTGTTGGGGATGACATCGCACAAGTGAGTCGCTGTCTACAAGGCTTGCTAGGTAGGTAGTTGCTTCAGCTCCAACATCCTCGCTGCCATAAAGGCGGTAATGTCCAACTGCATCCCTATCCTCTCCCAATCCCTCCGCGGTGGCACACCTGACTTATCTGCCCCCTCCCCCCAAAATTCAAGGCCTGCTCATTGTACAACCATGCCAAAAGAAGCAGACTTCTCTCGCCTTCTTCATCTTCCATCTCCCGCTCCTTTTACCCATCCAATCCTCTATCGAAATTGCCCCCGAAGATCTCCATTTCAGCCACCCATTTGACCAAGGAGGAGACCCTCGACGCCCCAACCGTAAAGATACCACCTTTTGATTTCAAGGCCTACATACTACAGAAGGCCAATTCTGTGAACAGAACTCTGAACCTAAGCTTTGGACCTGGCCATGCCCTTGAGGGAGCCGGCGAGGATACACGAGGCCATGTGCTGCTCTCTCTTGGCCGGCAGGAAGCTGGTCTGACTGATGCTCTGCATTGCCGCCTGCGAGATGGTTGACGGATCAGAGGTGGAGGCCATGTCGTCGGCCAACGCAGTGGAGATGATCAACACCATGTCCCTCATCCAAGACGACCTCCTCTGCATGGACAACGACGACTGCCACCCTGCCCTCACTCGATCCGCCTGGCCGTGTCATTCGCACCATCTCCGAACTAGCCCAGTCCGATCTATGGAGATGATCTGAATCCACATATCTACAATACAAATGCTGAATCTACAGCACAAGAATGCCTCAAATCCATGAGACTAATCTAACTCTCTGAATCAACAGAGAGAGATATACAAAGAGGAATCCACCTGACCCGTGAAACAGGGAGGAAGATGACTAAGAACGAATTAATCCAAAAATCCCCCACAACTAATTACAGAGAACTCTATTTCTAATATTTATGCTAATCATCTCCTCAATGTTATCTTCTGTCTCAATCAAAGTATGCTTCAGAGATCATTGTGCGCTAAGGGCTGACTAATTCCTAATTCTCGACATGTTGAGAATCCCATGAAGGTCAACCTGAAGCTGAACTTCACTGATGTGTTCTTTCGGATAACCCTCATTATCGAGACGTTGATGGTTTGTTGGTCTATCTCACTGTTACTCAGCCTGATATACAGCATGTTCATGTTGTTAGTCAATTCGCTAAAGCACCTCATACTCATTGGGCAACAATTATACAGATTTTGCAGATGTGCAGGGTACCCTACTCCACAGCTTGCTTCTTTCTTTTGCTTCTGATCTCCGTTTACGTGCTTACTCTGATGCAGATTGGGCTGCTGACGTCATGGATCAGAAGTCCACTACTGACTATTTTGTTTTTCCAGGGGAATCTCTTGTCTAGAAGAGTACAAAGCAGGATTGTGTGGCTCGTTCCACAGCAGAGGCAGAGTACATGGCTAAGGCCGCAACTGCAGCAGAGATTGTCTAGCTTCAGTGGCTTCTAGAAGACATGGGGGTTCCACTTACTAGTCCTACTCTTTGCACTGTGACAGTATGAGTGCTATTCAGATTGCTCACAACCCTATTTTTCATGTGCGCACAGAGCATATAGAGATTGACTGCCACTTTGTGCGTCATCATCTTCATGTTGGGACCTTGATGCTTCCTCACATCTCTTCAGATTGCTGACTTCTTTATGAAGTCTCACACAGTTGCACGCTAAACTCTCAATGGGGGGGGGTGTTAGAGTAGCATATTTGCTCTCTTAAGTAATTTAGGTCTTTTGTAATAGAGCCTGATTAAAGGGCTTCTTCTTTCTCTTCTTTTCAAATGTAAAAGACAAGTATTCTAGGGTTTCTTCTTCCTCTCTAAGAACCCTAGTTTTCACTTAATATATCAGTAGTCACCTTAGAAGAGTCAAACAGATAAAATGAGATGGTTGTGTAGACTTAAAGAATAATTTTTGCAGAGAGAAAAAGCTTCTACTAGTTTGTATAGGTGGTTACTTGATCACCAAGATCATTTTACATGATCTCTTCGAGATCTCACTCTTTAAGTGACCGAGATGAAATCCAAATCGAAGACTACAAATAGTTCTAGGCCACTGTCAACACATGAGGCTCCAGCAGACATATGTTCTAATCTGAAAGAAAAACTTATTATGCAAACTCCAGTAAAAAGGTTCTTATCAGCTTGTCCTCGTCATAAGAATGAAGCACCCACCAAAAATTAAATTCTTTCATTTTCAAATAACATAGATAGTCAAACAAAATTTTTAAACCGTCACCTACCTTAGATCGGCATAGACTGAAAATCAGATCCAAGGCCAAATTGAGAAGATCCAAGGACGTCTCTTTCACAGATATATGTCCCAGGGATATTACAATTTTCTGTGCAACTTTGGCATCATCTCCAGAGAGAAGTTTGTCCAATTTTTCCCGCAAATGTACCAATACTGCAGCTGCATATTTGACATTTAGTTTAAAATGAGCTACCACATCAATGTAAAAGTGTAAGTTCTTTTCTTTCCGGGAACTAATAATCTTATTTGGTTATACATGTCTGAAAGCACTTGAGTGGACTCTCTCAAGTGCCAATGCAAGCAAGGAAAAACATTTTTGTAAGATAAAAGAATACTCCACTTTTATTCTGCAACAGAATGAAGGGGCAGATACTGCAGAATCCTAATGGCTGGGAATTCAAATAGCACACCAGATCAAGTTTGTCTTTAGATTGAAGTAAATTACCTAACAGTCTTAAGTACAGACTATCTGCAGAATCCTCATGGCTGGGATTTCAAATAACACACCAGATCAAATTTGCCTTTACCAATCTCAAGCAACTTTGCAATTTGGATTGATAAGAGCCCAATGACCAGGAAGTATACATGAAAATATCAGAAAGAGAAAGCTAAAAGGAAAGAAGAAACAGTAACGTTATTTCATCAGCTTTAGTAGAATACAACTTTATAAAGCTTTTTCTAACTTTATACAGTTGTGCTAGGCCACATTATAAAAATCTTAAGCCACTGGATACTGTAGCAGAACTCTTGCTATAATGTTATGGGACTATGGCATTGTAGCAGCTGACTCTATTTCTCCAATTCTACAATCAACAGAACGATTAAAATAGTTAAACTCACTCAAGGAAACTAAGAAACACTCCAACCTTCCTCCATTATTTGATCTATTAAAAATAACTAAAGAAATAATATCTAGTATGATTACAATGTAAATTCTACCCAAGGAATGCCATCTCCGATCTCTGTGTTGTCTCTCTCAATACATGAAAAGATCGGAAATCTTTGTCAGGATTCCAAAGGACAGTTCCATATATCAGGTAACATGATTCTAGTAGTCACCATCAGCATGTTTTAAGTCCCTTGTATTCTGCAACATCCTTTGTAGGCACCAAGCATTTATTGGTGACAAGGTGGCTATTTAACATTGCAGCAGTCAATCAAGGTTATCTGTTCATATATATATATATATATATAGTTGCATGAACCATTTTTAGATATTAATCTTTTCCCATCAGCAAAAAATAGTGAAGATTGAGAAGTAAAATTTAGTTTTGAAAGACACAAAAACATTTCTCTCTAATGGCAAGATAATGTTGTAGCCCGTAGGTTACAAGGGTGAATGGAGAGAGGTTGCACGTAGGAAGGGGGGAAGGAGAGAGAAAGAGAGTCAAGAGAGAGATTAAGGCTAAACTACTAATTTTACTAATCACTTTTCTGTTCCCCTAGGGCAGAGCCCTTAGACAATATATATAGGCCTAAACAATTACTAATTTGTATCTAATTAGGAATCTACTAAAAATAAACTACCCCAACTAAATTAGGACAATAAAAAGGGAAAATTATATAAATAATAATAAAAAAAAATTATTTACCAAAATAAACCACTTTGGGAAATATTTCCCAAAGTGGTGTTCCTTTTTGCCACGCAGGCGCCAGCTGCTTGGCTGGTGCCCTGCGTGGCTTTTTTTTTTAATTTTTAAGTTGATTTCGTCGTTTAGAACGACGAAATTGGTTTTAAGTCGATTTCGTCGTTCTAAACGACGAAACTGTGTTAACTTGACCCAGTTTCGTCATTTAGAACGACGAAATCAACTTAAGCTGATTTCGTCGTTCTGACCAACGAAACTACCACGCAGTCAATGCTGATTTCGTCTTTTTTAAAAAAATACTATCTAAAACTAGGGAAAATTATTTAAATAATAATTAAAAAAAAATTTACCACATTGAACCACTTTGGGAAATATTCCCAAAGTGGTGTTACTTTTTGCCACGCAAGCGCCAGCCAAGCTGCTGGCGATTGTGTGGCTTTTTTTTAAAAAATTTTTAGTTAATTTCATCCTTTAGAATTTTTTTTTAAATATTTTTTTACGAAGCTGTGCAAGGATCTTTTACAAATCCTGCTATGGTTCTTTCCTTGGATTACAATGGAGATGGGCCCAATAAGAAATGCATAAAAGTGAATTGCCCCACAATTACAAAGGATTAGTTTTGTTAAAAAAAATAATATATGTATACTTATTTTCTATCGTCTATTACCTAATGGGTATGTAGATTTGGATTACTTGCCTAACCTTCCTAGTAGTAGGTGCCGTCAGATTTCAATCCTATACCTTATAACTTGTTGCATATAAAACCAAGTACCCAAAGTATACATTAACTTTTCTTTGTTAAAATCCAACCCATTTTAATGCGAATAAGAAGGTAAGGCCATAAATTACTTACCATATTTGAATAGTATCCATAAATTGACAAGACAGGTATTGTGTCTGTGAGACTATGACATTAACCTCAAAGAAAAACAAATAATCGTCAAAGAGAAGGTGTACTTGAGTGGAGCAACTCAACAGAACCCGGACAACAACAATATATTTCTTGGACTAAGGCAGTATGACCCTTAGAGGCAGCCATGTGGATGGGTGACCTTTTGTGGTGATTTCGTGACCTTTCGTGGTGATTTCGTCGTTCAAAACGACGAAATCATCACACTTACTCCATTTTGAGCAGCATCCCACATTGCATAGAGCATTTTGAGTAGCATCCCACATCGCATAGAGCATTGCATAGCATTAGCATAAAATATTGCATTTAAAGCATACAACATTGCATAGTATTGCATTTACAACCAGGACCACGGCTTCACGGCTAGTACCGACCCCAGTTTCTGTATCTACAACTGCGACCCCTTCTGCAAGATTTTCTACCCGGATTTCGACCACAGCTTCGGCTCCCCCGAAGGGGGCATCGGCGTCGTCGAAATGCTCTTTCGCTGTAACATCATCGCTCCCGTCTGCTCGACGACGCTAGCGAGATCATGTGGACGTCTATCCCGCATAGCAACAACAGCTCTATGCATAGTTTCAGATTTATTTTTTCATGTTATTTCGTCCTTTAGAAGGACTAAAGGACGAATCAAGTTGTGGAAGTTTCGTCGGTCAGAACGACGAAATCAGCTGAAGTTGATTTCGTCGTTCTGAACAACGAAACCAGGTCAAGTTAACATAGTTTCATCGTTTAGAACGACGAAATCAACTTAAAACTAATTTCGTCGTTCTAAACAACAAAATCAACTTAAAAATTAAAAAAAAAAGCCACGCAGGCGCCAGCTGCTTGGCTGGCGCCTGCGTGGCAAAAAGAAACACCACTTTGGGAAATAGAACGACAAAATCAACTTAAAAATTAAAAAAGCCACGTTGTGCTCCATTGCTATTGGTAGCGCTCACGTGGCAAAAAGAAACACCACTTTGGGAAATATTTCCCAAAGTGGTTTATTTTGGTAAATAATTTTTTTTATTATTATTTATATAATTTTCCCAAATAAAAACCTAAGCAATTAGGAATCTAAGACTATCCTAAAATAAATCTTCCGGAGGGTGGTTCATAACAGATAACTAAATTGAGATCATCAGCTATTATTAGAAAGGTATTTTTTTCCCATGGCTATGATGCATCAACCATTTGTGGAAGATCAATAGAATTTTCATGATTGATAAAATATCCTGGTATAGTGAGATCTCATCAAGAGATGGAAAAATTGAGGAAAGAATGATGTTTGGCAAGATCTTGAAAAATTTTCAGTCAGGCCCTTCTCTGCTGTAGATGGAAAATTCATCTCTCCTGGTCTCCTTAACTTGTGGCCTTGCCAAGACGTACATCTTTATAGATTCCATTCCATGATTTACTACTAAGAAACCTTTTAAGATATCAAATACCTAATTGAACAATAGAGACATTCAATAAGACACATCACATGAATACCACTCCTAGGCAGATTTCAAAAGTGCCTTCTGCATAACATACAAAAAATGCCCGGCATAGCCCTCATATAAATCTTGCTCATCAAAAAGAAATACACAAACTCTTTTTTTTTTGTTTGGTACAAGGAATACACAAACTCACTTGTACTGTTATCTTGTCCGCATTCAGGCAATCGGATTCTCAGCCCAATGTGACCCAGTGCTTCCATGGCAATGGAAGCTAATGTTGCACTCTCAGACATTGTCACATTTACCAAACATTTGATGGTTGCTTCTAGCAATTTCTCAGATATCTGCATGTGAATTTTACCCACAACAATTTCAAGGCTAAAGTAGTATTCAGCATACCCAATTCAAAAAAACTTGGCACTTTCAAAACTAAAATACATAACACTAAAAGTAAAATATTTTACTAATATCCATTACAATGGTGGCCATGTAATCTGAAACTTAATGGTAAAATATCACATAAATAGAAAGAAGGATCTAAGCATAGTAGAGAAACACGGAAAAATTAATCTGAAATATAGTTATGCCAAAATCCAAATATAATATGGTAAACCTGGAGTAGGAGAGTGGATATTGACTTACTATAAAAGCTAGCTTTCATTGCAAAAGAATGCATGTGAGAAAAATTATCCACATGATAGGCAAGGGTACTTACAAACGCTGACCCTGACATGCATTCTGCTGCCACATAACCAATAGAACACAATATTCCATGATGTGCTTCAAATCTGGGTGAGGATTCCAATTTAATTGAAATTCAACTGGAGTTAGATTCTTTAACTTGAACAAATCTTCAACATGGTGACTGTTACTAACATAAATAAATCATCCCAGTTACAAACCTTAACTTCTGGGTCCCACTAATGTCGGAAATAAGCTCAGACAGAAGAGCAGCTGCTTCAGAAACCGAGAGGGAAGAACAAGCTATTCCCAGCAATCGTGATGCTGATTCACGCGTATCAGAATCCACGTGACTAAGCAACTGCTTTAACCATACTATTCTCCCTGCATAACGGGATGCCATCAACTGCAAATATTAAAAAGACCAAATGCTTAAAGTTGATAAATATTTAAAAGTAAAGACCATGTAGACGCAGGTAGGAAACTATTAAAAAAGCACATGCAAGACTAGAGCACATTAACCTTTGGAAAATGAGTTCCAACAGTAATCAATCCCTTGGAGGCATTAGCATGTAACTCAACAGATCCATCAAATGCCATAGCATGCTCTAGCAGCATACAAAGTGTCACCACGGAAGAACAGAATTCAGATGTCCCTTCCAAAGAGGCATCTCTTTTACAACCTTCCTCAAAGGACTTCAATAAAAAATTAATCATAACTACATATACTTTGGATGGAAAAAGAAGCTTCTCATTCCTTGTTTCAGTGGACTCCAACACCTTAGGCTGCTGCTTAGAAATGAAATCCAACATATCCTTAAGCTCAGGATACTTAAAATCAATGCTCCTGTTTGGATCTATCGTGGGAAATAAACCTGCAAGTGCCATCTCCCTGTCATGAATGGGATGATTAGAAACGTATTTATGCCAAATGCACCACTCAAATAAGCTTATATATACCTAGCTTTGTTGTTTTAGGAGCAACAAGAACAGTGCCAGAGTGAACAACATTTACTAATAAATAGCATACAATTCAATACCAAATTTGATGTATGGAAAAAACATTTGAATTGAACGGCTTTTAAATAAGAACAAATATATGAAACAAATTTTATTAAGGAAACATTGAATATCAAATCAATTCTTAGATTTGGACAATCAAGAGAAACCTAAACAAGATCATTTACATATTTGGGTTTAACATTAGAGACAAAAGGAGACATATACTAGCATGAAGGCCTAAAATACAATGGCTTGGGTGAAGTAGGAAGCATCATCTAGGGTTTACACACATCAACTATATTGATGGAAAGTTTTATGGGATGGTTGCTAGGCCAGTCATGCTTTATGGAGACAAAAGGAATACAGATGAGACGACAATGTGAGGACTTAAGACTGATTTCTAGGTAGACAAGAACGTACTACATATGATCTATCTAATGATAGGATTGGAGGGAGCCTAGACGCGGCCCCACAGGAGAGCAGGTAAAATATAAGACAGGAGAACAAGACATTACTAGCCAAAATATATACCTCAAATTTGTGGAGAGTTTGAAGAGGAAAGAAAAAATAGAGTAGAATATGCATGGCCTCCGAGAGAAAACATGCAGTATTGTCAACAATCAAGTGAAATGGTGAAAAAGAATAGATGTCACCAACCCTGCTTATTGTGATGCAGTTTGGGAGTGGTATATTTTGACGCTTAATTATCTTCACAGGCATCCTCTTAAATATTCTCATTCCTGCAACAATCTTCTTGTCTAAATAACTAGTCGTAACTGCAAAGCTCAGTACCGTGCATGATTTACCAAAAAACCAATAAGTGGCTCTCCAACCTAGCTCTAATCCTATGGGTAACACCCTCATCCCTATCAAGGTGATCTCTGTCTTGGTAGAGATACTGAGGTAAGAGATTATGTAACTAGGATATTTTGCCTTTTTACATGGTCTCGGTGAGATCTCGGCAAGATCTTGCTGATCTCAGTCACTTCTAGCCAATTTCTCACCCGGACTCGCCATTTCTCTTCAATACCTCACGTCCAAAAGTGCAAAACAAAAGGCAATAATTCCCACTCAATTACTCCCCTTCAATAATTGTGGCCAATTATTCCCCTTGAATTATTACATTGGAGCATCAAAGTTGGGGCCAATATTTATAAACCACTCCCCTCCTCTCACATTGGGGCAGCATTTCAATCCCTCACAAGGTAAAGTTCCTTCCTTCTTCCTCAAGTCTGATCTCTCCTCTCGGTGGCAAAGACGGGGATTCTATGTCGTTTGCCTTTTCACCAGAACCATGGCCGTCTAGTGGACTACCAGTGTATGTACCAGCAAAGTCTGACGTAGGCAAAATATTGTGCCCACCTGGAATCCTTGTAAGGCCACTCATCACGTTTGGAAAGATAAGGCCGCTGAATGTCATTCTAGCTACTATTAATGTATTTTTTCTATTTCTATGCTTTATTTAGGTGTATTGTTTCAAATTTTCTACTTTATGTATGATGTTAGTGTTTGTATAAGTAGATATGTACTTAGGTTGTATATGTGAAAAACCTTTCTTGAAATGATTGAGATGGTGAGAACATTTTACATCTCTCTAAGATCTCTTCACTTTGCTGGACCAAGACGAGACCGAGATCCAAGATTACGAACCTTGATCCCTATCCCTTTTGCATTAATAATCTCAAATAAATGTTAAAACTGACCATTTTTACATATCTCCTTGTTGCCATTATAACATTTTGTTCACATTCTAATTGCAGTCTTACTGATGAATCTCCAACGTAATCAGGGAAAATCATCTGTCCTTCCCACAACTAAACCAAAAGCATCAACTCAACTATGGTATTTTAGATTACTTGATCTCAAGTGAATCTTGAGAGTCAGACTGCACAGCTCACACTTCAATCCCCTAGAACCTATAAAAAGAAACGGAAAAAAAAGGACGTAGGGAGTCAACTATTTGATCTGAAATATAACAGTGTCAATCAAACTGCAGCTTTTGCATCAAAATTACTTTTTGGAGAAGAATAAATCCAAAAGGAAAGACAACACCAATTGCACTATGATTGAAGTAAAATTTTAAATAATAAAGAGGCCTAACCTAGGCCACAATTAGTTTCTAAAAAAAAGAAAAATAATAATAAAATGTCAACCAAAAAAAGCCAAAAACAAGGAATTTTTTATGAAAGTAACAGGCAAGATGAGTAAAGATAAAAGAAAGCTTGAAGTACACTTTTACAACCTGATATCCAACTTAGGATCTCCAGCACCAAGCATACAAATGAACCGACTTGGGCAATGTTGCATATCAAATAAAGATGTAGCCCACCTTACTGCAGAGAAACGCACCTCACTTTGTTCCTTGTAGCCATCAAAGAAGATTTTTAAGTTGATGTATCTAAAATGAATAAAATTAATTAAATAATTCTGTAAATAAAACTATTTGAGATTTTTTCCCAAATTTACCACTTGAAAATTTTCCAGCAGAAGTTCTTCTAGATCCTTCAGAACTGACTCCGAAGCCCCCTATATCCAGAAAACAGAGGCCTCAACTAATGATATATTGGCAGTAGAACAAAAAAATAATTAATCAAATAAAAAGTAGGCACCATCATATATCCCAATTATTTGCACTGCTTTCAAAATTGGCTTGATCCACTTTGGATCAGCCTCATATGTGGGTTCCATTGTTTAGAATCTAGATGCTACAATATTGACCAATTCAAAGCCAATGAGAATCAGAATCCACAAAGGCTGATAAGTATTTCAGTTTCAGCAGAATAGATTTCACTTTGAACTTCTCATCTTCTACAACCAACTTCCATGGCAAAAAAGTACGTTTTCAAGACAATTTCACTTGCGTTTTCTCACAAATGCCCTACATTATCTTTTTATATGATAAATCATTAAGTTTGGAATTACATATCCCTCACTTGCATACATACATAAAGATTAAAAAAACAACCAGTCTCTTTAGATTGTCTATTGATAAAAGTAATATATAAAGGAAAATTTTAGTAAAATTCTAAATAGCAAGCAAGAAATGACCAAGTCTTGGTGACAGCGAATCAAGCCAGGATGTACAGGATGTTATTACAAATCATTCCTGTCTCACCGTCAGGGATAGGATAGCTTTTGAGCAGATTGATTATTCCCTTATTATCTATCCAAAAAGCATGTTGAGCCCCACCACCCACCCTAAAGTGATATTGACATTTTCAGAAAATAAAAGCTAAACAAGGACCATACATGCACCCTCAATTTTTTGGAAACGAAACAAAACAAGAAAACAACCCATCACCTTTGAATCTTTATCTATCACTTCTTCAAAATATGTCCAAAAGGTGCATTCTTTGTCAAAAAATAGGAAAAAATGGCAGAAATACAATTTGCTGATATAATCAATAAAACAGACTAAACAAGCTCATCACAATGAATAAATTGAAGAATTATCATAATAAGAAAGAATTGATTCTCACTTTAGAGAACTAGGCAGCTACATCCTTCTGCTATCATTAAGGGAGTTTATTTGGTCAAAAGGAACTTAATCAAAAGTTTTTTACATGGAATAGAAATCTATTGGTAGTCTCTTTTTAGATATGAAGGAATCTAAAACTACTTGTTCACCTTTAAAACAACAGCAGACCAACTAATTCCTCATCATGTAGTTAGCCTTGACTACTTGTATCACATCCATGACCCTTAATATTATATGAAGTTCTCACCAGGTCTGTTGAGTTCTTTCAAGGCATGACATTGGGTGAAAAGTATAATGCATAAAAAATTATGTGACATGGCACATTATATTTTCTTACGTTTTTGCTGTTGCTTATTTTTTCAAGGTTAGATAAACACTTTATCTAAAAGCTTATGCTTCAGTTTTAGGTGAACCCATAAGAACATGGTAACAAAGTGTTACATCCCGAAATAAGCGTGTGATGCCCCACCTATGGGCTCCACTTGGTGGCTTAGTAATAGGTCTAGTAGTGCTTTCTTATTAGGTTTATTGTCTTTGGTTGCTTATGAATAATGGCTTTAGGTTTATTGTTAGGAGGCCCGTTAGGAAGTCTATATATTGTAGGGCCAATGCCCTAATTGAGTTTAGTGAATTAATTAATCTCTCCTTTTAGTCTTTAGTCTTTCTCCTTCTTCCCCCTTCCAACAGTTGGGGCATCATCATACAGCGGTGCAACTTCCTGACAAGGACCAGTTCGCCCCGGCCATGGACACCTCCCATTGGCCTGTCCTCCTCAAGCAGCTGCCCCTCCATCTCCACCCCAAGCAACCCCTCACAGAGGATTCCGGCCCACAATGACTTCCCCTGGCTCAACAGCTGTTTGACTGCCCTTTTCCACCCACTCTGTCTCAGCACCCTGGCATTTGCAACACCACCTCCGGCCGCGGCGCCACAAACCTCATCTCCGGCCTTGTAGACACCCTTCTCAACAGTATTGGACCTGTCGCCATCTCAGGCCCAGTGCTCATCGACATCTTGAAGGCCAAACAGCAGCGGCGGGGCTTGGATCGCCCTGCACGGTGCAGTTTTTTCCACCGCTCTAACTGCACCTACAGCCAGACCTCTGCCTTGGACCTCAGTCTGCCACCGTCATTGTCCCCTGGTTCACTGGTCAGCCTCAAATTCAACATAACATTCACCATCGCAAACCATCTCTACACCTACCCATTACGCGATGCTCACAAAATTTCAAATCAGCACACTTCAAACCGGATAACTTCCCTTATCCCGTAACATCATCCCATTTTCTAACATATGCCTAAGAGATTAAAGCCGCAAGCTCACATCAACAGCATTAGAGGTTACTCCAATAGAGTGCTTATGACAACTCAATATAATATATAATGTCCTAATTTACTTTCCCTTAGACACAATTGTGACACCCTTACTCATTTTTCAACTATCACTCATAAAGTGAGTAGTAACACCACAAGTAGCCAATTGACCAACAAAAATAAAATTCTTTGTCAAAACGAACATCTTTCAACACAAGAACAACATTATCATCAAGCAACAAATATATGTCAGCTTTGCCTATGATTTCACAAGCTTGATCATTACCCAAATAAACTTTTCCCAAATCACTAGCCACAATATTCTATATCAAATCTTTTTCAAAAGTTGCATGAAATAATGCACCACTATAAATAATCCAAATATCACATTTACTCTTCATAGACAATAACATGTAATTAGATTCAGCAACATTAACTACATTTTTGTCATAATTTTGTGTTTTATCAAAAAGGGGGTTTAGGCAATCTCCTTTCAAATCGCCTTTCTGTCACATTGCCAATAAGCCCCATCACCCTTATGGTTTTTGGACTTAGACCGCCCCCTCTTGGACTTTCCTCTCTATCCAAGTTTCCCTCTATGAGGTCGCCGCCCCCTCTTCTTTATAGTTAGGGCTGAACCGAATGAAGAACCACCCTTACAACATATTTCTTCAGCCAATATTATTCTACAAACATCATTCAACTTAAATTTATTCGTATTATAAGAATTATTAACTTTAAATAATTCTCAATCAGACGGCAAAGATTTAAGCAAAGCAATAGACTATATATCTTCTGTGAAATTAACATCAACTACTTCAAGTTGATTCACCAAAGCATGGAATAAATTAGGACTCATCATTAGACATTTCCAAATCAAAGAAACTAGTCACAAGATGTACCTTCTTTGTGGAAGGACTCGCATACAACTGCTCAACCATATTAAAATATTCCTTTGTCGTATTGGCCTTCGTGATGTTCAAAGCCACTAAAGAAGAAATAGACAACCTGACCGCCCCTAGTGCCTTGCGATCAAGCAACTGCCACCTTATGATCTCTTCCACCTTATCTTCACCAACGGGCTTTATTGTAATTAACAGTTGACAGAGATCCTTCTGGTACAAATAGTCTTTAATTTGCATGCGCAAAAATTTGTAAATTTGGCCATTAAACTTCTTTTTCTTAAACTTGTTGTTGCCAGCCATCTCCCTTGTAATTGTTTCTCTATCTAGTAAAACTGTGTGATCCTGTGGATGTAGGCAGCAAGGCCAAACCACTTTAAATTCCCTCATGTTTTTTACTTTCTTGCTGGCATTTGTACAATCCATTCTTCCGTTGTACAGGCAGACAAAAGTAAATTTATACTCTGGTCGGCTAGAACTAGAGAACAATAAATTTATACTTTACCTGGCAATGGTTGCTCTATTCCCTACAATTGGTATTGGAGAGCTTCAGGACGAGATGGTTGGCAACAACAAATTCAAGATAAAGAAGTTTAATGGCCAAAATTACAGATTTTGGCGCATGCAAATTGAAGACTATTTGTACCATAAGGATCTCTATCAACTGTAGATTACAACTAAGCTCGTTGGTGAAGATAAGGTGGAAGAGATCGCGAAGTGGGAGTTGCTTAATCGCAAGGCACTAGGGGCTCATCACGAAGGCCAAGACCACAAAGGAATGTTTTGATCTGCTTGTGCAGTTATATGAGAGTCCTTTCACAAATAAGGTACATCTTGTGACTAGTTTCTTTAATTTTGAATGTCTAATGATGAGACCATGGCCAATCATTTAAATTCATTTCACGCTTTGGTGAATCAACTTGAAGCAATAGATGTTAATTTCTTAGAAGATATACAGTCTATTGTTTTGCTTAAATCTTTGTTGTCTAATAAGGAGTCATTTAATATTGTTCATAATTCTCATAATCTGAATAAATTTAAGTTGAATGATGTTTGTGGAATGATATTGGCTGAAGAAACACGCCGTAAGTGTAGTTCTTCATCTGGTTAAGCCCTAACTATAGAGGAGAGGGGGCAGAGACCTCATAGGGGCAAACCTAGATAGAAAGGGAAGTCCAAGAGGGGGCGGTCTAAGTTCAAAAGCCGTAAGGGTGATGGGGTTTGTTGGCAATACGGCAGAAAGCTATTTGAAGAGAGATTGCCCAAACCCCCCTCATGATAGAGCACAAAATCATGACAAAAACGTAGTTAATATTGCAGAATCTAATTACATGTTATTATCTATGGAGAGTAAATGTGATGTTTGGATTATTTATAATAGTGCCTCATTTCATGCTACTTCTAAAAAAGATTTGATGCATAATATTGTAGGCAAGGGTGACATACGTTTGTTGCTTAATGATAATGTTATTCTTGTGTTTAAAGAATAACACAAAGAATATTATTTCTATTGGTCAATTAGCTACTTGTGGTGTCACTACTTACTTTATGAGTGATAGTTGAAAAATGAATAAACGTGTCATAGTAGTGACTAAGGGGAAGAAAATTAGGACATTATATATTACATCCAGTTGTCATAAGCACTCTATTGGAGTGACCTCTGATGTTGTTGATGTTAGTTTGTGGCATTGTTGTCCTGGGCATATATCAAAAAAGGGGATGATGTTACAGGCTTAGGGGAAGTTATCCAGTTTAAAGTGTGCTGATTTGAAACTTTTTGAGCATTGCATAATGGGCAAGCAACACAATTTCATTTTCCAAAGCAACCCCAGAGCACAAGTCTGAGCGCCTTGAACTTGTACACACAGATGTTTAGGGACTAGCCCAGGTTCCATCCCTTAGAGGTGCATCTTACTTTATTACTTTTATTGATGATGTTTCTCTCAAGTTATAAGTTTTCTTTGCTAAGAATAAATCTGATGTATTTTGTATATTTGTGTAATAGAAAACACTTGTTGAGAATGAGACAGAATTAAAATTAAAGTGTTTGAAATTAGACAATGGAGGTGAGTTTTGTGGTAGGGAATTACAATCCTACTATAATAAACATGGGATTCGCAAATTACTAGCAACTCCTAGACAGCCAAGACAGAATAGTGTTGCTAAGTAGATAAACAGGACCATCATGAAGAAGGCACGCAGTATGCGGCTATACCGGCCTTCCGCTTTCATTCTAGAGATGCGTCGTTAACACTGGAATATATTTGATTAACAAGTCTCTATGTTATCCCTTAGATGGAGGCATTCCTAAAGAGGCATGGTTAAAGAAAGAGGTAAAGATTGATCATTTACAAGTTTTCGGTTGTGCTACTTATGTACATGTTAATATATAATATAGGGGCAAGTTGGATTCAAAGTCGAACAAATGCTACTTTGTTGGTTATAGTAGAGATGCTTATAGTTATTGATTGTAGGATCCAATCTATAAAAAAGTGATCCAAATCATAGATGTATGAGGCAGAGTTTTATAAGCACCGTCAAGATCTTCAAAAGGGGAAAACGAAGCAGGTTAAATCTGAATTTGTAGAACTTAAGGCTGAAAATTCTTCATATGATGATAGATCTCACATGGGGGCCAATCACATAGGAGCCGGTGTATCTAGTCATGAATAGGTGGTTGATACTTCTCCACATACAGTACAAGAGGTTCCAGCTTTCCATTACATACACCACTTAGTTAGACTAGCTCTAGGCAAATTAAGAAGAAACAGATATTTGATCCCTCCAACCCTAAGAGCACAACTGGTATGCATTTCATATTTAATCCTACTCTGAATTATTTGCTCTTAGCTGACAGTGGTAAACTAAAAAGCCTTAAAGAAGCTTACAAGATAGACATCTCGGCTCAGTGCTATAAAGGATGAGATGGATTCATCAACCTCTAATCAAACTTGAGAGTTAGTTCCCCTACCTCTAGGTAAAAAGGCATTATGTAACAAGTGGGTTTACAAGATAAAACAATAAGTTGATAGGAGCAAGAGGTACAAAGCTAGACTTATTGTCAAAGGCTTTCAACAGAAGTATAGAGTAGATTATATAAAAATATTTGCTCTTGTTGTCAGAATTACTACTATCAAAATGGTGTTGTTCATTGTTGTAAATGAAGATCTCTATTTAGAGTAGTTGGATGTTAAAACAGTTTTCCTACATGGTGACTTGGAAGAAGAGATCTATATGCATCAATCCCAAGGTTATGTGGCAAGAGAAAAGGAGAATATAATTTGCAGGTTATCTTAAGAGCTTGTATGGTCTCAAGTAAGCTCCAAGACAGTGGTATTGAAATTTTGATGGGTTTATGCAGTCTATTGGATTTTATCATTATTACTCTGATCATTGTTGTTATTATAAAAAGTTGAAAACTTCTTATTTGCTCTTGCTGTTATATGTGAATCACATGTTAATTGCAAGAGCAGATATTCGTGAGATTGAGATGTTCAAGAAACAGTTATCTCCGGCCAAGCAAATCCTTAGTATGCAAATTTCAAAAGATAGAGAACAAAAAGTGTTAAAATTATCTCAAGAGTATGTTGAAAAGGTCTATAAAATTCAACATATTGGGTGTCAAACCAGTTAGTACTCCCTTAGCGACTCACTTCAGGCTTTCTAATGAGTAGTCTCCTTGTACACAGGAAGATATAACTCACATGAAGAAGGTTCCTTATGCATCTGTTATAGGTTCATTGATGTATGCAACCACATACACTAGACCAAATATGTCTCATGTTGTGAGTAAGGTAACAAGGTTTATAGCAAACCCAGGTAAAGAGCACTTGAATGTAGTAAAGTGGATTCTCAAATATCTGAAGGGTTCTTCAGGTATGTCTTTGCACTTTGGTGGGAGTTCCAGGATTAACCTAATTGGCTTTGTTAATTCAGATTATAGAGGAAATCTAGATAACAGAAGAAACACTTCAGGTTTTGTCTTTATATTGGGCAGTGGTGCAGTTGCTTGGCAATCACAATTACAGAAATGTGACAAATTCATCTATTGAGACATAGTACATTACAACCACTGAGGCTTGCAAAATAATATTATGGCTAAAAGCATTCTTAAAGGAGTTGGATAAACCTCAAAAAAGGTGCATACTCTATTGTGATAATAAGAGTGCAATTGATATGGCAAAGAACAATGTGTTTCATGCTAGAAAGAAATATATTGAGATCAAGTATCATTTCGTAAAAAAAGGAGAAGATACATACTAAAGATAATTCAACAAATATATTTACTAAAGTGGTAACGATGGAGAAATTGAGCATTTGCTCAACCGCCATCAGCCTTCTACACTAGAACGATGGCGGTGATCACACAATTGAAGCAGGTAAGAGTGGAGCAATTGTCTTTCTTGTAATCGACTATTTGAAAAATTGATTCGATATGTATCAGTTTAAGTGGGAGAGTTGATGAAAATTTCAAGAAATTAGGTCTCAAGTGGGAGATTGTTGACGGTGAGCCCTAATTATAGGGTTAAGTGATTAGGGGCAATTTGTCCTACTTTGTAAACCTAATATAAGAGGATTAGAGAGGGCAAAACGTGAAGGACAAAATTAGAGAGAAGCAAACCGCCACGCACAGAGGAGGCTGCCATGACCAAGAGAAAAGAAGTCTTCTTTGGGGAAGAAGAGAGGCATTATTTTATCTATGAGTTGTGTGAGAGGTGCTAAGAAAAATCTTTGCAATTCTCCCTTGTAATTGTTTCTCTATCTAGTAGAATTTTGTGATCTCGTAGGTGTAGACAGCAAGGCCGAACCACGTTAAATTCCCTTGTGCTCTTTGCTTTCTTGTTGGCATTTCTACAATCTATTCTTCCACTGTACAAGTAGAGAATAGTAGATTTATACACTGTTTGGCCAGAACTAGAGAATAGTAAATTTATACTCTACCTGGCGAGGGTTGTTCTATTCCCTACACTACCCTCGAATTCTGTGTTCGTTGTGTTCTCTGCCTCACAAGGCTCCCTTCTTAGTCACCATCCGCCGACTGACTTCTATTGGCTTCTTCGTGTTGTTTTGAGCCCTAGCCACACTAACCTACATTCTCACGACCATCTCATCCACAATTCTCGATCAGCTGTTTGCAGCAAAACTATGGTGGGCCCAATGTTAGGAGTTTTGGCCACCTCAAGGACCCAAGTAAAGTGTGGTGGAATGTTACATCCCGAAATAAGGGTGCAATGCCCCGCCTATGGGATCCACTAGGTGGATTAATAGTAGGTCCAAAAGTGCTTGCTTATTAAGTTTATTGTCTTCAGTTGCTTATGAATAATGGGCTTTAGGTTTATTATTAGGTCTATATATTGTACGGGCTATGCCCTAATTGAGTTTAGTGAATGAATTAATCTCTCCTTTTAGTCTCCTTCCCCCCCCCTTACCGGCAGCCATGCCGATGTGGACACCGTTCCACATCACAAAGCAAAGGATTTCAGGATCAATACCATGATTTCCCAATGTACGTGTATCCATTGCACAGTAACATGCCTTTGAAATTATTGCAAAAAGTTTTGCCTGGCCTATAAGTACATCAGTGAGATTTCCAATGCAATTTTTGCCTTATCTTACTTGTACACAGTGAATTTGCAACATTGTATAGGACTGAGTATTGAGCAAGTAAAAAAAAGGCCATATGGGCTACATAAATGCAGTTAAGATGGATGGGTGAGAAATTTATATAAAAGTGGTATAGAAATTTTAAAAATGGAAAGATTTCATAGTAGCTCCAAAAGGTGATGAAGTCTGGAAAGGAGTATTGGTTTAAGAATGTGTAAAGGAGAATGTTATCAATGACCCTATCAAATTGCAAGGAAAGGACTCCCTTAGACTCTAAATCTATTTCCCTTTCTAGGGGCACAAGTTCATATATCTTTTTATAAGACTCCAAGTTGATGATCATCTCAGTTGAGTTCTGACATTCTCTCACATATTAATACATGAGGTTCTTCACAGGAATACCTTGTAGGCAACAGCAAGTGAGTTGGTTGCTTCCTGAATAGTGAGTCGAAGAAACTGATCCTCTGTTTTAAGCGCACCAAACAGGCGAACAGCCATGTCAATTTTATCTCTGGAAGAAAAAGAACATACAGCATAATGTTGAATTAGGATCTGCTAAAAGAATAACAAAATCAATGCCAACTCAGTAAGTGAACACACATAGTTACAGAATATACCGGAAAAGTGGAGGCATGCGCTCAGCAAGCAACCCAATTGCCTGAAAGGCAAAGGCTTTAACATCGCGGGCAGTTACCTCTAGAACAACAAAGATGTAGATAATTTTAAGTCAGATTTTCTTCTCATAAATTACACAAACCTCAAGAACATGTTCTACCTGTTTCTGTATTCAAATTCCCATCAAGGGAACGCAAAACTGCAGACAATATAACAGGGCCCATGAATTTCAATTGATCATCCTTTGCCTACAAGATGCAGAGAAGATGATGGAATGAACCTCCACTATAATTAAAAAGTTGATTTATCAACAACTTACCCAGTAAATTATCATTTTTAGCTCATACGTTATGAAGTAAGCTGGAGCTACTGACAAGAAAGGGAAAACACTAATCATCTCCATGATATTACTTACATTGACCATTTTTCATCCAAACTAGGTCCCGCCAATAAGAGTGGTAAACTGGTAATATAGCATGACAGGAAATAGTACAAATAACTTTCTCCACGCAAGCATGAGAAATTGGTTTTAGTGATGCCCAAGTGAATTTGGATTGAATCAATATGAAACTTGGTTATATGTGAGAACAAAGATCAATTTATTATTTACTAACATTCGGTGGTGCAAGGAACGTGTTCAACTGAATTAAAATACAATTGCTTTGGCTTAAAACTTTTATTGAAGTTATTAAAATTGCATTTGACTTAAACTAATTATTTATGCTTAAAGCTTGGAAGTGTTTAGAGTAAAAATAAAGGCCACTACAAGAGGGCAACTGATGTAGAAGGGTAATTCAGTATATTAGCTGCAGTGCACTGTTGGCGTTCCAGCAGGGATCTTCTAGAAGGCCGAAAAGGGCAGAATGGTCCCAGCCTATAGTAAGCTTCCTGTTACTGTAATTGGGAGGGGTAAAACAGTCAATTGTTAGCACAGTTAGTTAGAATGTCAGAGGTGGTTATTCCAGCAAGGATAAGGGGTGGCGGAAAAGGGAGGAGGGGGATTCAAAATTGAATGAAGACGGATGTTCCTGAAATTTCTCTTTTCTCTATAAAAAAACTTATTGGACTCCATTTCTTCCTAAGTTACATGTGTTTATCTTGTATTCGCAGGCCCAAACTTTATAACCTTGAGTGATTGAAGGATTGCCTCTATAAAAAACCAATTTATGTGGAGAACCTCCTCCATGGAGTGGTGAACTTTAAGAGAACTCTGGAAACTTTAGCATTTGTTGGTTCTACTGCCAGAAAGGCTTGTGTATGTAGGTGCCAATGGAGAACAACCACTTCTCACTCAAGACTGGATGTATACCACCGCTGGACTAAGAAAATTATTGTTGCTACTTCATTTTCCTTCATCATTGATAATTATTCAATTTAATTTTTTGGGCCTTAGAGGAAGGTGAATTCCTTTTTTACTCAAAAGGTTTTTTTCACAAAGTAGTAATTCGGTTATTGAGTTTGGTAACATTGCCGACGCTTGAATATAAACGAAACACTAATATTTTACTTTGAAAGAATTTATTCTCATGGACAAAAGGCTCACATCTTTGAGTTTACTATTTTGTTACAACATACTTCAAAGAAAGTGTGAACCTTGCAAATTCTTGGAGAAGTCACAAATTGCAATAGACCCTCTTAACCCACCTCACTCCCCCAAACAAAAGGCAATATAACCTAAAATAAAAACTTTCCGGGTTGCCTAAATCAATCAATTCAGAAAGATTTACATCTAAAAGGCAGGTTTCAACAAAGGTAAACACACTTACATGCCTGAACACCCAAACTGAAAATTCCATCCCTAATTGCTTTAACCTTGGAGTTGTAACAGCTCCTTCAAAATACAAAACAAAATAAATTAAATTAAAGTGACACACCCAGCTGTCTATGTCTATAAAAAAATCATCCAAATCTAAAGACACAAGATGAGATAGTAAAAAAAAACTATATGCTACCATAAATGCAGCTGAAAATGCACTGCAGTGTAGATGGGAAAGCATTAGCAGCAGCAATAGATCGACAGAATATAGACATAAACCGAGCTTTCAAAGAACTGTTTATAGGGGTAATTCTAGAATCTGCAGGAATGTTTTCAACTCCAGTGGTACCTGAAAAATGTTGACTAAGAATATTTAAATCGGAAGTTCCAAAACTAAGTTTCTGAATGTTATCTCAAATAGCCGAGTACCATTGAATAGCACAAACAGTCTTTTTATCAATTCCATATCTTCAAGATTGACAGCAACAGTCTTCCTCCTAAGAAGCTCTTCTCCCCTCTTAGCGACAGGTTCTTGACTGAAGTAGATGCCAAGGAACAGCATAACTAAAATTACATCTATAGATATATAGTGCATGGATTGGATGTATATTTACTATCGTACACTCATAAATATAAGATAAGCAGGGAAAAAACAATACTTATCAGAAGAAGCAGCTATGTAAATGGGATAAACAAGTTCAGGTGCTGGCTCCATGGCTTCCACTATATTCAGCATACCTAACTGAACCACAGAAATCATAAAAATAATGCATGAAAGCAAGAAACTTCTCAACCTCTAGCAACTCACAATAAGTTTACAACATCGAACCAAAACCTCACATATATTATAGATCAATGGCGAGAGTCACCTTTCTTGTTAAAAGAGAATCCCCTTTTAGTGGGAGTTTCCCAGTAACACGATCAGACTGAATAGGTGAAAGCCCAGGAGGACATCCCATTCTGCGAAAAAACAAGGTTATGCAATATCAGGGTAATAGTGGCATTGATGATAAAGCTTTTTCTAGGCACTGAGCATGGGCTACAGACCACGCCCCACTGTTTAGGTTTCCCTTCTTTATCCAAATCTATATATTCACGTCTAAATGCCTTACCCTTGAGATGGTGATTGGTACAAAACACAGTGGAGGCAGAATTCAATAAATATTTGTCCATCTTTGGAACCCACCATTAACCTGTACTTTGCACCAATGTTTTCATCAACTGTACGAGAATGGCATTCACCTATCACCTGAAAAAAATAGCTCTCTTTATTTTGTTTTTTCAAACAATCCCACTCCCAAAGCAACAAAAATACTAAATTTCAGACGAATCCTCAATGACAAAGTGAAAATAAACGGAACGTTTTTACTAAAGATGTTAAAATCAATCCCTTCCTTAGTCATGTTTACCAGGAAATAGTTATTATATATTTCCAAAAAAAGTCAAGGTAAATCAAGGAGAGAGAGAGAGAGAGAGAGCCTGTGAAAAATATTGTCACTGGACTGTACTTCAATTAACATTTGAGTTTTGTTACTATAAAATGAAATTTCTCATTGCAATTAACTTTTTTTTCTATATTTTAGTTTAACCTTCACAATATTGCCAAACTTCTTGGAAAGATGAAATAATAAAAGATGTTACTTAAAATTAATATTCTTATTTGTTTGCACATGGGGAATAGTTTAAACAGGATTTTGTTGGGTTAGTTATGCAGTTAGTCAGAATGACTTTTTTAAAACTACCATTTATTCGATGGGTCACCAAGTCTTTATTAGGAAAGTCCAGTAGTTTTGAGTTATAATAGGAGCCTTATTACTAAATCATAGTCTAACTAGAAAATTAATTTAAATAGAGACATTGAGATTACTAAATGTCTATAATTAAGTTTAAAGAGTGGGTATCAGAGTTTATTATACTTTGTAAGCCTATCAGGCAGTTAGTACAATCTTAAATTTAATTGATTCTAGTTTGAGTAGGATTTATAATTCCTAGTCTTATTGTTTCCCAGTTTAATTAGACTCCAATTAGGCTTACTTTACTTTCCTAGTTTGGCTATTCCTATTGTTAGCAGAATTCAGAGATTGTAATGACGAAAGGCCTCAAGCCTGACTCTATAAATTGGGTTCTACACCATTGCTACGGTATTATGTGAACACTAACGAATTTACAGGGCAGGGCTCAAGTTTCTCCTTTGTTTCCTTCTCTTCATTTGTTCTTCACCCCTTTCACTCTATCATTCTCCCCTTTCGTCCATCATTCTTTTACATAATCCATTGTAGCCCCTTAAAATATATAGACCTCTACTCAGTAACTAAAGAAGAGTAGTCCAAGGCACGCCCATGATGGCTACGCATGAAAGTCAACAGCCTCATCACAATATGTTCACGCAAAAACAGACTTGGGGAGCTGCATCCAACATACAAGACCAAGCATACATGAACATAGAGATGCTAAAACATAACCTAAACAGAAAGGGGAGGTGGTCTTGAGCTGGAGGACAGCCACTTGGGACCAGCAGGGTGAACAGAGGAGAGACCAAGCAGGAAATGGAAAGCTCCTCAGGACGGACAGTGCATCCAAAGACGGTTTCTGGAGTCTTCTTCATGAGCCTTTCAACATTGCCCAGTGCACCTGTATGACCCCTAGGGGATCCACAATCTATCCACCGAACAGCCCTTCTGTAGTTAGATTAGAATAGCTCTTTATTTTCCTAATTACTTAAAGTCTTTAAGTCCTAGTTTGAATATGTTTCAATTCAGATAGTTTTCTTTCAATGCAATTCCTAATTAGGTTAGAATTAGTGAAGGCTTCTGCCTATATATACAAATATAATAACTTCTACCAAAGTATCAGAAGTAGCTAGTTTAATTTATCTCTATCTCTCTCTTTCTCCATCGACTCTTCTCTCAACTTTGCTCCTCTCAACCTACCCAACCACCCTGTCCTACCCGCTGTAGACGCCTCCGTCTACAACACTAGTATCAGAAGTTAATACATTTCCTTCGCCAGCACTGGTATCAAAAGTCAGTACAACACAGGTATCAGAAGTCAATACCTTTCCTTTGCCCATGCTTCAATGCTGCCATGACAGGACCACACAAGAAAAATCTAATTCAAGTTTGAATGCCGACATGTCCAACACCACTATTTCACAAATCCAATCAGATGGCACAGAATCTCACCCGAAGGCGCAATCCGTCAGCTTCATCAGAAATTAGAGGCACATGGTGCTGAGTAGAATGCAAATACTGATCACAGCAGCAACCGCTTCACCAAATCTATGTGAAAATTGCTGCCACTGTGATGTCCCAGCAGCCGGTGCGGTTCTTTTTCAGCCTCTGTCCAGCACTTGAAGAAATGTCCGCCTCCTGCCCCTCCAGCTGGAGGGGTTTCTCTGCCGCCACAGGGAATCAAAGTCGAGCCGCTTTCACAAGCACCAGCCCCAGGGTTGTCTTCATCAATTCCAATAAGTGCTTCGTCCTCCATGCTGGCCTCCAGTTTGAGCCCTGCAGAGGTAACCAGCCTTTAATCCTCCTCTCATTCACCCACCCCCTTCTGTTGTAGATCAATAGATCTACAGGTGGAAAATTGGGGGAAATATTGGAAGAACTGGAGATTAAGAAGGTTGATAGGGAAGGCTCGATGAAGAGGGGGGAAGAGATTAGGGTTAGGAGAAATCAGATGAAAGGGAAGAATAATAGATGATAGATTAGATCAGACAATGGGAAGAAGGATAATCAGACTAAGAGACTTCTAATTCACTCATTCACTGAGTAAAATCAGGGCATATCCCTTACATTAAATAGAACTCCTAAACGGCCTAAACACTAGCCTAAAAGCCCATTAAAGCTAATTAAATAGAAATTACAAATAACTCCCTCTAATTTCATAATTATTTATAACTCTCTAATCACCTAGCTTAACTATTAGTAAAGTAAACTAATCCTAATGGACCTCCAAGGGTTAGGAGAAATCAGACAAAAGGGGAGAATAATAGATGATAGATTAGGTCAGAGGATAATCAGACTAAGAGACTTCTAGTTCATTCATTCACCAACTAAAATCAGGGAATAGCCCTTATATTAAATAGAACTCCTAAACAGGCCTAAACACTAGCTAATCAGACTAAGAGACTTCTAGTTCACTCATTCACCAACTAAAATCAAGGAATAGTCCTTACATTAAATAGAACTCCTAAACGGGCCTAAACACTAGCCTAAAAGCCCACTAAAACTAATTAAATAGAAATTACAAATAGCTCCCTCAAATTTCTTAATTATTCATAACTCCCTAATCACCTAGCTTAACTATTCATAAAGTAAACTAATCCTAATGGACCTCCAAACTGGGTCATAACACCTTCCAGTTGACGGATTCACACCCCTTGCCATTATAGTCGGCCAACTCCATGCACGGTCAGGAGCATGTTGCAGTGGAGTTCGATTCCGCAACCTTGGGGTCTTCCCACCAGCCTCCTGGCCCTCTGCCAACAACATTATGGCGGGATCAAGCCCCTTCTACCTCCCAGATTGCCATTATTCAGCAGCCCCCTCACGACTCTAGGCTTCCCTGCACCCTTCTCGCAAAGCCAATTTCTTTTCAGGAGATGCCACCGACAATGGCTTCACCTCCCCATGATCTGGCTGGCCATCAACACCACGAAGATCCTCTGGTCAGCCAGCCACCTCCAAGCTGCCCCTTTCTAGTCCAAAGAATTCTCAAGACCACTTAGGGCACCTACTCAAAGGAGAAGGAACTATGGTTGGCGGGTCTCAAGTGGGTCTGAGCAGACCTGGATCTCGGGCTGACCTGGCCAGGGATTTTCCTTCCAGTTTTGCTCCTAACTTGTATCTTACCTGACCCGGACCCGGCTTGCCCCCTCATGCTTCTTCTAATGCAGTTGTTCATTGTCAAAACCAGTAGCCTTCGGCCTACAGCCATCTACGCAAGCACCTACACAGACAGCCGCTAGGTTCGCTTAATCAGCCTAGTGCCCGAGAACTTGATGTTGCCAAAGATTATTTTGTTCATGTTGTGATGCTGATGATTCTAACGCAAGCTATGACTCTTTCGGACCCAATCTTTACCGTAGGCATCAACCACCTCACATGCCAAGACGTGGGCACAGCATTCCCCAATCCGGAGCCCGTCAACCTGGGTATGACATGGCAAACTGCGACTATGATGGCACTGTCCAAGCCCGTCCAATTCGTCTCACCTTCCCCATCTTCAAGGGTGATGAGCCAGAGGAATAGGTATCCACAACTAGAGGTTTTTCCACTTCCAACATACTCCAATCCACGAGCGTATTGAGCTTGCTTCCTTCCACATAGAAGGCCAGGCATTGCAATGGCTAGAGCACCTCTCTCACAATCCACGTGCTTGGTGGGATGACATGGAGAGGGCACTCCTTGTCCGCTTCAGGCCTATAGATTATAAAGATTACAATCCATCTATCTTGTGTCCGCCAGACTACTACCTTTGAAGCTTATCAAGATGAGTTTGAAAAGTTGTGTAATCGTGTTTACAACTAGTCGAAAGTTGCTTTGATTGGTACTTTCCTTGGTGGTTTCAGACCCGACTTGCAATCTATAGTACATATTTTCAAGCCACATACTTTGACAAAGAATCCGTCTAGCATGCATGTGTCAAGAGCATTTTCAACATCAACAGTGTGTCCAACAGTTGTTGTAGTCCTCTCTACCGGTCAACTAAATTTTGGGATGAACTTCTACTCCTAGTGCTCCACCTCCTAGGTTCCGTTCAAATGGTTGTCCCAAGTTGAAATGGATGCCCACTACTCAAAGGGATCATGATATAATTGTAATCAGAAGTACACCCTGGACACCGATGCAAGACCCTCCATGCTCTTGTGGATGATGAGGCACTTAAACCCATGGCTTCTATAGGTCTTGTGGCAGAGTTTGACCCCGACCTGGCCATCTTGGCAAATGATGGAGACCCATATTTGTACTATTATGCTTATGAAGGTAGCAATGCTCCCAACACAATGCGCATAACTGGTTAAATGGAAAAGTATCGTGTCCTAGTTCTCATTAATGCAGGTAGCACCACCCATAGCTTCATTAAAGAGGCCATTGCTAAAGAGCTAGGCTTGCAAATTTCATATTGTCCTTCTTTTGATGTTATGGTTGGAGATGGCAATAATTTGCAGAGTATTGGGGTTTGTCGCAATGCATCTATGCTTGCTCAAGGCCCGTGAATGTTGTACTTGACATGAACTGGTTGTGTACATTGCACAATGTAGAACGGGACTTCAACCTCATGCAAATGAGTTTTCAAAGTGATGGAGTAAAGCACCACCTAACTCCACACAAGTTGCACATCATTCAGTAGCCCCAACCGAAGTACACATGCGTCCTCCAGCAACTTGGAATTTAAGAGAGTATTCATACTTCACAACCTTGAGGACAAGGTCGGGAGGGAGCAATGGTGGAGTGTTATGACCCTTAGGGGGCTACAATCTATTCAACGTACTGCCCTTCCTTAGATTAGGATAGCCCTTTATTTTCCTAATTGCTTAGATCTTTAATTCCTAGTTTGATTATGTTTCACTTAGGGTAGTTTCCATTCAATGCAATTCCTAATTAGGTTAGAATTAGTGAAGGCTTCTACCTATATATACCAATGTAATGGCTTCTACCAAAGTATCATGAAATTAATCAAAAAGTTTAGAACTAGGTAGTTTAATTCATCTGTCACTCTCTTCTCCATTGACTTTTCTCTCCCTCAACTTCGCTCTGCCTCTCAACCTTCCCATCCACGTTGTCCTACTCCATCTACAACAGCGACTCTATGGAGATTTGCTTATAGTGTGAGTCTTCAGTGAGGGTAAATGTATCTTATTTTCCAAACATCAGACTTCCAGCTACTCCGCACCATATCCTATTTCAACCCATATCTTTTTCCAGGTTTGAAGCATATTACTAGTTGTGTGCACTCCAGAAGTCTTCGAGCAGTCTCTCTTCACATCCTGTCTTCAGAATTTCCTGAACTTTCGCCATTTACTTTTGTGCTTAGATACCAAAAAGCATGAAATTCCTTCCTCCTTCCACAAGAAGATTTACCATTTACCCATTAACGTAACCCAAAACTTAGTATCTACAAAATAATTGAATTAAACATTTGTTCATATGTCGTTTATGTGTAGCCTCAATTTTTGTTAAAAAAAAATAATGTTTTATGTAATAAAGCTACCCACACTTGAAATGCTTTAACATATTGGTGCATTAGGAAGAACCTTTCCACTTTTCCCTCTCTTTTACAGTTCTACTCCAGCTCCTATATGACAGTTATCGGGGATTTAGGTCGGCCTCTGTCCTCAAGTCTCATGTTTCCCATTAGTACTTCTTTCATTAATAGCACTTTTATTTTACTAGCAAATGAGAAGTAAAGCAACAAGGCAAATTTTCATGAGTTGAAAAGAGCATTAGCAGAAAACAAACTAAAAGGAAATTTTATCACCTATAACAGATTACCAAATGATTAAATTCTTGTTTACATTGCAAAAAGAGAAATTCAATGTTTCATGTTTCGCAATCTATGCAAACAATTGATAGTACGCATAAGAAATATATCATTACCAACAGAAATGGAATGTGCAAATTGTGAGAACTGAGAAGACGAAGATTTGTTTTAGGGTTAGCTTGTCAATAAAAATTCACAAGAGAGCAAACAAATTTTTTACGTGTATCTCTCAGAGAGTTAGATAAGAAAACAGTTCTACCTTGGCAACAATTCTCAAAATGATATCTTGGTGTGAAGGAGAAAGCTTGGAGATGTTAGATACTAACTCAGGTGCCATATTTGCCTTCTCCTGCATAGCAAAATTCAATAAGCATTACTGTCAAGCCAAATAGATGAATTTAAAATCAAGAATAGATGAACTAACCTCCATAAGTAAGCGATCAAATCCCATTTCAATATAAATGATGCAGAAATTTTTAACCATTGATGAAGCTGTAACTTCTGTATACATCTTCCATAAATCTGATAGAGGTAAACGAATATCCACTTGATGCTTTACACGCTTGTTAACATGAGTAAGAATCTCTAAAACCTGGAAGGAGGTACAACATAATTTGATAAATTAGTGACAAAAATAATATTAACAATAACAGCTTCATGCCAATTAATAATAACAATGACAATGACAATGAGGGTAATAACTGGCCAAGACAGCAGGCAAGTTCTCCAGCGTGAATCAGTTTGGTTTGACTCCAAATTACATGGCCCGGTTTTAAATATTTTTGTACATACATTTAAAATGTATTTTACCATAGTTATCACATACATAGCTAATTTTCATATTGTGTCAAATAAATTAATTAATATCACACTAATTAGAAATATAGAACGTGTAAAAAATTCTAGCTAGCTACACTCAGCTCAAAAGGAGACTAAGCTCTAGGCCAAGTGGCCAAAAATTCAATTCAACCCAAACCACATGATTGCTAATGGTAGAAGACCAAAGGGTGGACACCTAACATTCCCTGTCCACATCCACCGAATTTTGCAATCTCAGATTTCCATCTCGTCGGTCAGCCAAAGAGACAAGATCTCAGAGGAGCTCCCGGTGATAAAAAAAAGTCCTTAACATGCACATAAATTTACACTTCTAGAACCACTAATATTAGCGAAACACATTTATAATTCTTCCATGTACATGCAAAACAACATATATGTTAAAAAAGTGCAATGGCTGCCAATTTAGATTCCTTTAGGAGTTTTGATTAACTTTAACCTAATCCAAACTGAATAGTTTTACACTAAAATGAAAGAGCTAGTTTGTGCTCAATATTCCTAATAAGAAAGGTAGTTCAATTTTGAATATTGATTCTAATGTCCAATGAGCTAACGAGGAAAACCTAATATAGAAACACATAATAGGTGTTTGGGAGCAGTTTTTTGGAAGTTTTTCACACTTTTTTTTAAATTGGGAACGGGGACTGACCCAAAACCCGTTTGGTGATGAGTTTTCTAAATTAAGGGAACACCCACTTCCCTTCATTAACTGTCCCCAGAATAATAAACACCCCCCGAGGTGTTTTAATTTCAAAGACATTCGTTGGGGTCGGGAGAACAAAAACACACAACGGGTTCTCCTTCGTTTCTATTCCCTGTTTCTGCTTTGACCCGTCCTTCATTCCAACCACCATCTGTTTCTTTTTCGAACCCGTCCCTCCTCCTTCCCAGCCACCCTCTCGATGACATTTTGTCTCCCATTTCTACCTCTTGCTTGGTTTCTCTGTCACCGGTGAAAGGGAAGGTAGAGTTTCAACCAGGTTCAGGTCCTCTCTGCCCAGTACCTGCAGAGCTTGGAGGTGGTTGGGGGACCGCTGTACTCACCCAGGGAGACGTTCGTGGAGTGGCTTCTTCTTCAGGAGGACGACACGGGTTTGCCTCAGCTGTGCTTTTCGGAACTGGGAGGTTGGGGGCAGTAGTCAGTGCCGGCACTGAGTTGAGAACCAGGCAGCAGGTCCGGATGTTCGCTGCCATGGCCTTCAAGCCTGTCGGAGACATTACGGCTCGCTAGCTTGGCTAAATGGACAAATTGCAGCAAATATCTGGACTGCACAACGTGGTTGTCTGTGTGAACCTCTTCTCCGCCGTCTCAGTTCTGATGTGTTAAAGGCATGGCCAGTGGAATAAGCTACTTCTTCAAAAAATCTCAGGATGTTTGCTTCAGAAAGACTCTGAGGGGATCCTTCTTCTCTGTCTTCTACTAGAGAAGGAAATGAAAACTTTGCTGGAGAAAGACTCAAGGGTCACAGGATTCCCCTGACAAAACAACCTTAGAAAATCGATTTTGCAAACTGCTGCTACGTAGGGTGGGGGACTCATGATCAGTTTGGATGAAGCAAAAGTTGTCATCTCTGCTTTGTCCATGATAGAAGAACTTCAAGCCACTTACATAAAGTTTATGATGAACATTGTTAATCTCTGTATGAATATATCTTTGCACTTGCAGTCCAAGCTCGGTCACTCATCAGCTTGTCAAAGCAAGCAGAAAGGCATTATTGTTGATACAACAGCTTCAAAATGAAGCAATTTGCTATTTGCTGAATTTGAATAGCTGGGGCAAAATCCTTGATCTTAAGTAGTCATTATAATCTTAAGGGTAACAGACTATTTGCATTATATTTGTAAAGATTAATGCTACACAGGTTTCTCCTTAAAAATAATACAATTTTGCCAAACATGTTAAAATGTTATATGCACCAATTTCAAAAACTGAGATGAAAATTTAAATGAGCTATATTTTGGGGACAAAAACTCCTCAAAAGAGAAAATGATCCCAAACATGCTATAAGAAATCCGAAGAAAAAAAAGGCAAAACAACAATGTAGTTCATAATGTCCAAAGAGCTAAAAAGGTCCCAGGTTTGAGTCGAGCTAGTGGCACCTTTTGTGTGTTTTTGTGTGTGTAGAGGGGGGCGGGGGACAGGGGGATCTTTATTGTGTATATTAGGTGCATCAAGAAGCCACTAGAAAGCATTACACAAAATCAGGTCAGATAATTGAAAAAGCATGTAGGCCGCTCCAGAAATGTGGCACAATCGTAGGATTAACTAGCATCGGTTTAGCTAATAGCTTCTTGATCAACACCTGATTCAACTATTTGGGATCAGCACTAGATATCTCATTTAGCTCTACAAGGAACATTCAAATCATCATCATAATCATGAAGCGCCTTTCCTAACAATTTGGGGTTGGCGATATGGATATTGCACCTACACTCTAGCCTGTCTTGTGACAACTTTCTTTATAGAACATACAAATAAAAAATAAATAAAATGGATTTCTAACTTGTCTTTCTTCTTTGTAAGATATGCATACCTGTGCAGTATTCAAATTCACGATTTTTTTTTTCAAAACCAAATTGGTGCTTCTAAGCCGAATTTATATTTTAAGTTTGGTAATTACTAGTACTAGAAAAATTTCCATCAAAAACTGGCAGGAGAAATCCTCAGCAGATTGTTCACTTCCACTCCATTGTTTTAAAAACTAAACATACTCGGTCATTATCATCATCCCCCTCATCATGTAATCCCAACTATTTGAGTTGGCTATATGAATTTTTGCCACCACTGTGTTGTTACATATATTGCATGAATCTCAAAGTCTTTTCTCGCTTACTTCTTCCTAGTCCTCCCCACTCTTCCTCTCTTATAGACGGCATTCATTAGCCACTGATAGAATCTCCTTCCTGAAGTTATCCACTGTATGTCCTTAAATAACAAATATAGGACAAATTCACAGGGAATTAGACAAATCCACACTTTGCATGTGTTATGTCCAGACCACATTAGGGCCTCTCGGCCATATGTCCACTTAGGTATTGTAGTATTAGTAGTGGTTTATGTTGCTTAATAGGCCCATTAAGACCAAACTAGGTAAAGGTTGTCCAGCCTCTGATTAGGGTAATGAAAGATTAACTCTCCATCTAAATCCTCCACTGTCGACTGAACTTCTCCCATTTCCTTCCCCTTCTGTTTGCACACCAACTGCTTGACAGAAGGACCAATTGCTCCTTCCTCCACCTTCACCTTCAATATTCCTCTTGAGCAGTTTTGGTAAATAACAGTATGCATCTCAAAGTATATGTTCAAAGATAGCTTAGATTTACTTAATTTTGACAAATGCACAATAACAAAAATAGGACATAAATCTAAGATGGGCATAAATAGTGATCTGTTTGAGAACCAAATTTCTTTTTTATTAAAAAAATTGCATGCAATTGTGATTTTTTAATAATGTTTATTCAGTAATGTGAGACTGATTTTTTATGTAAGGTATGCATTCCTGTGCAGCATCAATTTCATATTCTATTTTTCTAAAACCTAATTGGTGCCTTCAAGCAGAATTTATATTTTCAGTTTGGGAAGTACTAGTAGAAAGTTTTCCATAAAAGAAATGGCAGAAGCAGCTTGTTCACTTCCACTCCGGTCATTTTTATCACTATCCATTCTCGGTCATTTTCATCATCCCCTTCATCATGTATTTTCAAACTTTTTAAGCTCACAACATAAAGTTTTTGCCATTATCATGCTGTTACATTCAGCTTACATGCATCTCAAATTCTTTTCTCACTGACGGCTTCCTCGTCCTCCCCTCTCTTCCTCTTTTATTGAGAGCATTCTTAAACCACTGATAGATCTTCTTATAGGAATTATCCACTATATTTCCGTGCAAAGTCCCAATAATTTCAAATAGCTTTATTTCATAAGAGCTGCTTTGTTCATGGGGAAACTCAGCAGCAAATGGGAGAAGGAGTCATGGGCGTGGCAACAAGGTTTGTTGCCCCTGGTGAAAAAACACTTCGTCCTAATAGGAAAAACCACTTGATCAATTCTGATCCCTTCCAAGTGCCGGGAAGAAATAACAGTTAAACAAACATTCAATTTGATAGACATAGCATTTATACATGCTTGTACAAGCAATGAAGTAAACATTCATCACTAAAATAAATTTAAAACTGTAATAAGAAACGATTTTCCATAAAAATTCGCTTGCATGGGAACTTGTGTGAACTAACTAAACACAGCAAAAACACAAGCAGGCTCCAACATAAACCAATCGGAATACAACAGCTGATCATTTCACTCACTCAATTACTGCATTGAGACACAAATCCACCCCCTCAACCACTACTGTTTGAACTAGAATATCCCGCAATCAGCTCAAAAAATCCACAAGATCACAGGAATGGTCCAGCAAACAGGTGCCACCTCTCTACAATAATCCTATCAAACGAACAAAACGAAAAGGCGGCATTGAGGAAAAAGAAGACGGACCTTCTTGCGGACAGAAGGGGAGGGCGAAGCGAGAGAGGAGATGCAGTAGGGGAGAAGCTTGGCGAGCAAGGCTTCGAGCTTGGAGTCGTCAGAGAGGGCTAGGCGGGTTAGCATACGGTCCAGGACTTCCTCCCTCTCGGCGTCGGCCGTGGCGGAGGGCGACGTCGAAGAATCCGCCGTCGTTTTCGGTTCCGCCATTCTTCGCCTTCGTAGAGTCGGTTGTCAGGAAATGCCGATACGAAGAAGTCCACCGGCGGCGAAAGAAGAAGAGCGCTTTAGGTGTAGTACACGTTTTTCTCGACCACTTGTGTGGCCCACCTTAGGTGGGGTCTGCGGGACCCACATACCACACCCTCCAATCGTAACCGTTGAACGAAGACGGTGTAAGAATTAAGATGGAGGAATCCTACATATCTAGCTAATTGAGTGCTTAGCTATGAAGCTGATATTTTTACACTATTTTTTTACATTAAAATTTTATTCTAATAATCGATTGTATAAAGAAATAAATTTATTTTTTCTAGTAGATTAGTTTAAGGGGGAAATTATTTAAATAATAATTATAAAAATATTTATCAAATTAACCCACTTTAGGAAATATTTCCTAAAGTGGTGTTACTTTTTGTCACATAGGCGTCAGCCAAGCCACTGACACTTGCGTGGTTTTTTTTTAATTTTATATAATTTTATCATTTGGAATGACGATATAATTTTGTCCTTTGGAATGACGAAATTATGTTTAAGTTAATTTCGTCCTTTCAAAGGACAAAATCGGTTTAGAGCAGATTAAGCAATTTTGTCCTTTAGAAGGATGAAATCAGCTTAATGCGATTTCGCCCTTCTAAATGACTAAATCACCTTATATAGTGATTTCATCCTTCTAAAGGTTGAAATTACCTTATATGGTACTTTGCCATCTCGAGTAGTAATGAGCTGTACTGATTTCGTCCTTCTAAAAGATGAAATCTAATTAAATTTTTTTTAAAACTATTTTAAACTAACTTTAACAATTGTCCCTATTCATTCATTCAACACATTACACAATCACCTTGTTCATTCATTCCACACATTTCATGCATAATAAACATAACACATCAACTAATAAAAACAAACATAAAATAGAAATATTTATCAAATATATTACATCATGTGTTAATAAAATATTTAGTTTAAAAGAAACATATAACAAATCTAATACACTCAATGTCATGATCTCCTATGTCCTCGACCTCGTCATCGACCTCGACGGTGTTGTATAAGCTCTTCCTCATGATCTGCCTACTCCGGCTCTGGCTCTAGCTTCAGATGTGGCTCTGACTTCGACTCAGCATAAGTAATAGATGGTTCAACACGAGCTGGCTGATGTCATCTATAATATAAAATAGGATCAGGCTGAGCTACATGTGCAGTAACCAGAAATGATGAACGGGGAGGAGAGCTATGTGTTGCTGATGAAGATGGAATATCATAAAATGAATCGTGCCTCAGCTATGTTTAAGCGGCCTCGTCAATAGGACAATGTGTATGAATATCCGTAATCACCGATTGAAACAGTGGCAAGCTACGAAAGACATTATCATGCTCCCTAAGTATCGACTGACATGATGCTCTAAAGTCCTCAATTGAAGTACAAGTGTTAATCATGTCAGTCAAATGTGCATTGTATGTTGCGCTAAACAAAGCTATAAGAAAAATAAATTAAAGATTAGATAACTAATAAATAAAAAATGAGAAAATAATATTATATAATTAACAAAGTTATACTTACCAAAGCTGCCTCAGATACACTCCTAGGTTGATATGTCATCTCCTCTACATCATCGCAGGGTAAAATATATCGCCATATAATCGGTAGATAACACAGCATATATGGGCTATAAATATCTCGCTATGTTGTAGCCATCTCCCCATAGATAATAGTGGTTCTCCTATCCTCCCATCGAGCGATATATGATGCATGATGTGTAGCCCAATCCGTAATTTGGTGGCCTTGTCAAATTATGTGATGAACCAACTCGACGGTAAAAGGTGGGACCACTTGCTCTAGGTTAAACTAGAACATTACACGATCTGACACATACATCTCCACAATCTCGTAACATATCAACGGCATTCATGATAGCCACACTTCCCGACCGTCGATACATATAGGAAGTAACGCAGCCAATACTTCCGGTGAGTACGACTGCCAAATAACCTATACAATATATAAAGATAATTAAATAACCTTACATATTTTATAATCATTATAAAAAAAGTTCAACGTAAAATAAAATCACCTAATAGGGCTGCTGGTGGTCTAAGTCCCCTCTATATAATCGGAGGACTCCTTTTGGATTTTTGGTTCTCTTTTTCTGAACATTCCACCTTAAGGAGTTAAATTTTAAAAATGAGTTTAGCATAAGTAAATAAAACCTTCCTACAAAAATTTAAGTATTAAAAATAAATATCTCCTACCTCGCTCCTAATAGATCACCCTCGACTAAGTGACCCATCTCAATACTTGGTCGACCGATGTGTAAATGCTCCCATGAACATAGCTATGTCACATAATATGATTAAAGTTATTAAAAAAAAGTAAGAAATTATACATGCAAAAATATATTTAAAGTGACAAAATCATCTACATGAAGAAGGGTCAGACAACCTGCAATCCCCAAAGTTATGGCCTGACATGCTTTCAAAAACTCTCGGTATAAAAATGCAAGAGTAGCACTACCCCATGAATAAGCACTCGCTATGTAGAAGTATGCAAGGAGGGAGAGATATGCCATGCGTACATGGCTACTCGTAGTATCCGCAAATATTATGGCCCCAAGTAAATGTAATAAATAGGCCCGTGCATGCTGCTCGATAACTATCTCCGTAGCATCGGCTGGGAGCTCACGAAACTTACTTAAGAGCCATAGAAGGCTAACTCGGCTTACCATGCATGGATGTAGAAGAAGGAGCTCTACCAAGGAGTCTAACTAATAAGCCTAAGTGACCTCCTCCTGTCGTGCCCGTCATAGGAAGTCCATCGATGCAAAGTCCTAAGAGAACTACCACATCCTTAAGTATGATGGTCATCCCTCCATAGGGCAGGTGAAACATTTATCCCTCCCTCCTCCATCTCTCAACGAGAGCTGTCAATAAAGGCCGATCGAGACGGGCGTATTGTAGATGAATAAAATGTCTAAATCCTGCTTGCTCGATATACGGTAACATATGCTCATCACGGGCCAATGGTGGAGATATCTAAAATGTTCAATGCACTAAAAGCATATTTGTAGTCATCATGCCAAATCTCCTAAAACCATCGTGAGCAAGAGACCACTGTGCAGGATGCAATTCTCTTCCTAAGAGAAGATGTTTTGCCCTAGGACTTTCCTGACCAATCAAGTCTATTTTAGCATCAAACTTTTCTACTGTAAGTGCACAAGCTATTGCCCCAATAAAGTCTGTCAGTGTATCATTTTGAAACTCCTTCAAATTTGCTTTTATGTGACAAATACAATAACGATGGTGGTACATAGGCTCGGGAAGAACCTCAGGCACGGCCTTCTGAAGCCCCTTATGTCGATCTGAAATAACAATGATATTTGTCATGCCCATCATTATATGATCCCTCAGTTCCATTAAGAATCATTTCCAATTGACTTCATCTTCCTTTCCGACAACCCCGAATGCTAGAGGAAATAACTCATTGTTTCCATCTATAGCCGTTGCAGCCATAAGAGCACCAGGATACCAACCATACAAGTGAGTAGCATCAACACCAATCACCGGGATGCAATGTCAGAACCCCACTATAGACGGCCCAAATGCCCAAAACAACCGCTTAAAATTCCTACACATGCCACCATTAGGATGAGGTACTTGATTATCAACTAAGTGGTAGTAGGTGTCAGGATTCGCTTCTTGCACTGCCCTGAGGTACATTGGCAACAATTTATATGATTCCACCCAATCCCCATAAATAGCGTTGATCGTCATATTCCTTGTTGCCCATGCTTTCTTATAAGATATGTCAACATAAAACTTCTCCTCCATTCTTTGAATAATATCACCTGGTGTGAGAGTAATTAGGCTTCGATAGCGGGCATAATGACATTCGAAATAAAGGAGGCACTACACTGCCTATGATCTATTCTAAGCTGGGCATTCCGACATGTGTGGTCACCTTTGTATGTCTTCAGTTTAAAGTACCCTCCACCCCATTTTATTGAGCCATGAACTCTCCAAGGGCAAGTACTATCAATGCACTTAATTGTATACTCTGGCAAATTTGTTCGTACAACTTGTATTTGACATGATTGTTAATGGAAAACTCCTGCAAGGTTGTGACAAATGCTTCTTTATTCTCAAAGATGCAGCCAACATATAACTCATCTTTGTTTTGTTGGTCCATATCCATGGCAGAATTAATTGCCGCATCTATCTCCATATTTGTGATGTGTACATAGAGTGGCTCCTCTTCATAATATGGCGGCTCTTCATCATCCACATTCATATCATTTGTGGCAATTGCATTGTCTACCGCATCATCCCCTCACCTTCAACCATCTGTTGAGCACTTTCTTCACCTCTGACCCCTTTTTCATTCTTGTCAAAATTTTCTCCACTTGCTTTGCTAATATTATCTTCACCTTCATTGGCCTCATTTCCATCAATATCTTCATCGTGGACATAAACACCCCTACATATGAACATCGCATATGTATTAAATTTCATATGACTTAACCCTTTCTTTAAATTATAAAAATGTAATATTCATGTATAAATATATATTTCACCTTTGATTGGATGGTCCAGCATTAGTATGACCAATACCTGTGTAGGGGTAATGAATGTCTATCGAACTTTGAGTTCCATACTATACACCACCTTGAGACATTTGAAAGCTAAATGGCTCGTGTGCATGCAATGTGTACCTTCCATATTACACACAAAATTTAAATTTTAGTGTCCTATATTTCATTGATAACTATAAGATTAAAAAGGATTCACAACTTAATAAACCTTACCTCCAATTAGGTCCACTTCCATCGTCAATAGGGGCAGATGACCTATAATGTTCATTTGAAGCTACTATCATAGGTAAATTTCCTTATTCTTCATTGTCCACCGACATTTGCATATGTCTTTCATTATTCACATTTCTTTCATAACTCCTGTGTGAGCTCCTATGAGAGCTCCTATGTGAGCTCCTGTATGAACTACTTCGCCTTTCACTAGGCATTCGGGCTTCTTTTTCGAGAAATAACTCGAAAGAAATTATGTGATGCGAGTGGTGAAACATAAAACTCATTGATGCATCATCATTGATACATATTAGTGTGATTCTCGATCTATATGTCGGAATATTACATTTTATAGTAATTTCCCATCTTCTTCGATCCCACCCAACCTTGCTAGCTACTTGCATCTCAAATTTATCATATGTAGATAGTTTCTTAATTAATAATCCTTATGTGCGTCCATCATAGTTGAGTAAAAAACTAACAATTTCTTCTGCCATCTCTACTCAATTAATAAACAATAGATTACATTAATATTGTATTAAGCAATTGACTCAAAATAACTACTTTACTTTAATGTCGGATTAAGCAATTGACTCAAAATAACTACTTTACTTAACGTAACATGAGATAAGCTATGGACAAAACAACCATTCTCTACCTAGAATATATATTTTTTAAACATTCACCACCTAGACGATATCTCATATGAAGTACCAATCTAAGGTCAAGCACCAAGTGAAGATATAAGCTGAGCTAAAAAAAACATGTAAATAGAAGTAAACTAATCACTATTAACAAAAGTTTGTTAAAAAAATAAAGACAAACTATGGACAAAACAACCATTCTAGATATATAATAAATGGAAATTAAAAGGACCAATAATGCTATAGATTACGAATTTCAAAATAATATTTTATCATATTTATCCATGTTCATGTTCATTTATAATTGGTATTTCTAGAACAAAGACATATGACTAGTTCAATTTCAGTCCAATTTCAAATATTTCGAATGATAAAAAATCTTACAATGCTAGTTCCTCATCATAGTAAACACACTCCAAGGCAATTGGCTAACAGATCTACATGCACAAATAATTTATTAAAAAAGAACAAAAAATTATACCTTTAATAGATCTAAATGTCCAGTCAACCAAATCCTTAAACTGAAATTAGGGCAAGAGAAATTCCCAAAATCACGGAACACGAAATCTAAACTATGCACGGTCGACAGAGGACGGGATCTGGTCTGCAGTACTCAAATATAACGATTAGCGGACACGGCGGTGGGGCTAACGATGGGAATTGGAGGCAAAGGACGGCCTTCTGAAGCATGGAAGAGCACACATTGCCCCGAGCAGAAATCATTAAGTGGTGTGATTTCGTCCTTCTAAAGGACGAAATCGGGTTAACTGTTATAAACTGACGAAATCAACTTAAACATGATTTCATCCTTTCAAATGATAAAATTATATATATATTTTAAAAAAAAAGCCACCTAGGCGCCAGTAGCTTGGTTGGTGCTTGCATGGCAAAAAGCAACACCACTTTGGGAAATATTTCTCAAAGTGGGTTGATTTGGTAAAATAAATTTTAATTCTTATTTAAATAATTTCCCCTAGTTTAAAGTATGGTTTTGATATAAATAAAATAGAATATAAATATCATTTTCTTTCTAGGGTTTGTCTTAATGATGGCAATATTATTGTCATCTCATATGCCTCCAAATTTAAAATCCACATAAATTGGTTTCGTGGACAACTTTCGTCAGAGTCTTGATGTTTTCTCCGCAAAACACATTTCTAGGTAGATTGTTGAAGATTTGAATCTTAGGAAATCAAAACTACGAGGTGTTATAGCATATATTTCTAATAAATATATCAAATTTGGTGACAAATTAGTTACCAAATAGACCCTAAGTTATCATGGCTTAAGATTGGGCCTGTTGAGATGAATATGAGAGCAGGCCCTTAAAGGAGGTGAGTGCCCCTAGAAAGTGGTAGTAAATCCCACCTATCACTAGGTGTGCCAAATAATCTTATGGATAGTGATGTTTTTTACACCTTATTTTTTATATATTAGGCCTTATACCATTTATAATTGGATAAAGAAAAACAATTCTTGTGTTATCAAGCAAGACTCACCTTCCATGTTTAATAAAGGTGGTGTAAGGCCAATAGTACAAGGAAATAAGGTGTAAGAATATCATTTTCAAAATTTTATTCGAGAGTTAGGCTTGTTTTGAACAACTTAGCTCAATTTGAATTAATGAAAGGCTCACTACCACAATATGAATGTCATTAATACATGTCACTATATTTTGGGCAACACTCCACCCACTCCTTCAAATATCTTAATCTGATGGCACCTGATGAGCCTAGGCTCATATTTCTTTCTTTCAATATGTAGGTCATGTTAACCTTTTCCTTACAATAATATAAAATATTTAAAATTAGTTTTTTCCATATTATCTGGCCGAAGAACACAATATTTCATATTCCCTGGATTTTAAATATAAATGCCATATTACCTATTTATGGACAAAATTACCCTTAGGTTTCCTACTACCCAACATAATATAATAAATGAACACTGGAACAGTGCAGTGTTGTTCCGATGTGATAGGATTCATCGGCCGCCAATGAAAGTCGCTGGCGGGAGGTGACTGGCAGTGACTCCCTGGTGAAATTCTTTGTTCATTAAAAAATAATTTTTTGACACAACAGAAGTTGTTTGAGGGCTCCAAAGGATTCATTTCACGAATTCAATCACCCTTTTGCACCCATTATGGATAAGATTGGTATTTGCATACATTACAATGGAGAGATAGGGAATGATGATGTGTATATAGGTGGAAAGGCACTATTGATGAACATTGATCCGTCCGTGAGGTTCAGGAGTTCCTGCTTCAAGTCAAAGCATGACTTGTTTTCAATGGTAATGTGACTTTGAAGTATTTAATTTCATCTTCCCAATCATCCATGATATATGAATTACAAAATGATAAGGACCTGCAATCAGTGTTCTCCATTCATAAGAAGGCAAATAAGGAGGTGTTATTATTATATGATGAGATGAAAGAGCCCAACAATGGTGAAAAATCACAATCAGTAGAAAGGAACCAGATTTTTAGTAGAGCTAATAACCAGTCATAATGGCTCAGCCCAGCTCTACTTTTGGATTGCAAACGGGAGTCAATGATACACAGTTCACTTTTGAAACTGTTAGGTACCAATGAATTTTTAGATTACACGAGATTGTCCTTTATCATGTACTCAAGCACACGATGTTGAACATATCGTGTTAAGTTCAAAGCATATCGGGTGAAGAAAAAACATGATTTATAATCTATTGCATAAGTAATGATATGACATACACATGAGATGTACCAATAATGATTTTCAATGTAGATGTAATAACATGACATGTATTCCTATTGTGTTATTGGTAACACAATATGAATTGTAAGCATGTAACCAAATACACGGTGATGAGTTATATAGCATTTTTATTAACATGTTAATATCCAATGCAGATTGGGAGAACCGGGGAATTCACGCTTAACAAATCCATGTCATTCTTCTTTCATCAATCCAATGATTACAAAACCTTTAATAGAAGTCAATAAGATTGGATTAGAAGAATTTTCGCCAACAATGGGTGTGACAAGGACTTCATTTGATAATTATGAACCCCGATACAACCCTTGTAATTACGATGGTGAAGAATTTGAAGAAATGTGGGGTGATGATAAATAGAATGATAATGATATAGTTGACATGGAAAGTATGTGTGATCACGAAGAATTCAGAAACAGCGAGGTCCCCAGTAACATTGACTTTGAGGCTGACGCAGAGTGGGAGACAGTCGATTATCTAAACCTATTGTAACTTAATATTGGTGAAGATGAGCTAATGACTGGCAGTTTTCTAGCAAAGGATTACCAGAAGTTCCTTGAATTAGTGCACGTTTTCTAAGCTTGTTGCATTTTTAGAGGGTTTTGATTGACTTAGCAATAAAGGCAAATTTCACTTACCATGCTATGGATGAAAACAAGAATACCTACACCGCAAAGTGCTCCAATCATTCTTGTAACTGGCACATAAGGGCTTCAAATATAGGAGAGCATGTGACTGTCATGAGGTTAGTACCAAACCATTCTTGCGGAACCCAAAGGAAGTCAACTAACTATTCCCTAGCATTGCACCTTTGGATCGCAAGAAAATGTTATGAGTTGTTTAAGGATTCAGTAGACATTACACCTAAGAGCATAGCAAGTTATATTTCAAAGCACTAGGGCATAACTGCAAACTATAAGAAATGCTAGAGTGTAGGTAATATAATCTAAGGAGACTCCTTGAAGCATGTGTTTCGTAACACGACGTTGAAGGATGACGTGTTATTGGGCACAAGATAAGAATACAGTCGCATTTTCATGTCACATGACTTAATTACATGTCATGTTAACATGAACACTATGATTAATCAGTTCTGGTTTACAATCTCATGACTACAAACGTTGTCATGTGATCGGGAACACGATGAATGCACTTGTCATAAAACCTATAGTAAACTGCTAACAACTTAATATTCGGTTGTGCAGGTAAAGTATTGACTAATTTTGTCACAACCTGGATGTTTAAAAACCTTTTTAAATACATGTACGATTAGTCACGAGAATTTTATTTCTTTAGTACAAAACAAACTATTCGATTAAATATCCAGGTCATTATAACTAGGGTTCACAAATATGAATATAAAATCATATGATATCATTACATAGATCAAAAATCCATAAAAAATAGCCTATCCACCTAAGTACAAGTCTGCCATCCGTCTGAAAATAAATAACTAAGTTGACTCTCATGCTCAAGCTACACTTACCAGAATTGGAGAAACGAAGAACTACATCCCGTGCTCATCAATCTTGTTTTCACTTGTCGTCGCCTACAAAACCTGTAACCAGCCAAGCCAACCAACCAAATAACAAACGAAACCTCTCTGCCCTCAGGATAAGAGTTTCCCAAAAAACAAAAAGTTTTATTAATATTTTTCGGATCGAACCAACATCACCCACTATTAGTTGTCTACGTACTCATTAGACAATATCTCCAATGTTTCTAACAAGATCGGAACTAGATGTAGTTTTGCCTAGACACTACAGTATCGGAAGAAGCATAGCATCCAACATGCAATACTTAAGTATTTTCAATCAACCTACATTTAATGCAAGTCCTTTAATTGTTCCACTTATGCTACTTAAACAAGCAATACAAACACTATCATTAATTATCCCATGACCTTTGTTCAATAATTAATACCCCTGTCCAATAATTAATACCCCTATCCAATCTCTTGGACAAACAGATAAATCATATGCCAACTAAAATGACGTATGACACTAATCACCTTTCTTTGTTTTAACCCAATTCTAGTTTTAACACAATATAAATGTGTTTAATCAAAGATAACTCGACTCTAGAAGAAATCCCCAGACATAGAACTCCAACCTTAGAGTAGATTGCTTAACAACAGTTTGACCCAAATCCCCAAGGCACTCAATAGCCTGCCATGAATCTGGAGAAGAGGATCCCAACTGTGCTTGTCATGCCCCGGCGATGCCCGACCCGAGCCGAACCCGGTCCAAAGGCCGGTCAAGCACGCGGGGGCGATGAAGGAAAATTGAGAAACGATTTAGCGGAAGACTTAACCCTATCCACGGGCGATTAACAGCAAATACGGAGTACGCACAATCCTTTGAGCAAGAGTAAATAAAAAGGGAAGGAAGAGTGTTGCTTATCACAAAGTAAACAACTAATCTCAAACCCACATGCTTTGTTAACTAAAGCCCACACTGGCTCAAAATAAGTCATAAGCAACATTACTGTAAAATGTGACATAAATCCAAACAACAAAGAACCCTACACAAAGGTTCTAAACATAAAGCATAAAACCAAAGAAGATAAGTCACACAACGATCTCCACGATCACATCCAAGTCACCTCCGACCTTTCCTCAAAGAGGAGATCCTGTCCGTCTGTGTGTCGCACCACGTAGCCCCAAAACAAAACACAAGAAAGAGGGTTGAGTTTAACAAACTCAGCAATGGTTTTTAATGAGACTATCATCATCGAAAAATACGATAGCATAGCCATATAATCATTCAGATCAAAGATTTACATTGTGCATCATTTCCTGATCACACATACACATCACCTAAAACTGCATCATAGTGCATAATCCACATAATTTCATTCTCATCATAACACCTTGCATGAAATGTATCTCTAACATACATATTCCATCATGCATCACATCATAATCAACCTGCATGAATGTATCTCTAACATACATATTCCATTATGCATTATATCATCACAACTTGCATTAATGTATCTCTAACATACATATTCCCTCATGCATCAACATTCTCATTCATCATGCATGTATGAGTGTCACACACGCACACAAGTCCAACATGCAAGTCCATACCCATAGAGAATAAACCTGCTCTTCAAGGCCGGAGCCCTCGAGCAAATACTTATCAAATAGACATGCTCCTCAAGGTCAAAGCCTACGAGCAACTCTTGCTCCTCAAGGCCAATGCCTTCGAGCAACTCTTGCTCCTCAAGGCCAACGCCTTTGAGCAACTCCTGCTCCTCAAGGCCAACACCTACCCATCAAGTCTAAACTCCCGGCAACCTTGATTGTCAAGACTAAAGTTCCAAGCAACAATACCTAGCAAGCCGATGCACTCGAACAAACCAGCTGGATTCTCAGGGTCCAGCGAATCATACATAATCTCAATCCACAAGACAAGTATATAACTCATCCCTACTTAACTCCATTTAACTAGACTCAACCCGGGGAGTGCACTCGTTCCACACAGGAACACAAATCAAAACATGTCTTTTCGGACCAATCAACTTACGATTAATCCACGACCGATCAATCCGGCACACAATTTCACCACATTGTATCCAATCGGTCAAGTTCGATTAACTTCGATGAAGCCTCAATTGGAAATCCATTTTCATGATGCATGCAGCATGGTGGGCAAGGCATACATGAATCCTAATCCATGATAAGTGCTCTCATCAGCCCCTAATGCATCATTCATAATCACAATATCAAGCTTCAACATCATCATTTAACCCCCACATGTGTGTGTGTAACTAGTAGAAGTACTTCACTCAATGCATTTCAACATGCTTGAAAATTAACTTACTACTACACTACACATGTGAATTAACATCAAATCATGAATTTCAATGGAAATCATAGGAGAAGGATCGTTGAAATCGTATCTCAATTCAAAACTCAACCACAAAGGCTAAACACATATAAGATCATTCATTGCATCATTGAGTCATGACATTCACCAACATCCACACACCAACTAACCACACTCTATCATGACAAATCAGTCCAATAATAGGTTGTAGTCCTACTGAAAATATGCTTAACCATAGGGAATCAACTATTCACAATTTCAAGATGACAATTCCAACATCATGTCACAAAACATAAGTCATTCCACAAATCTCTAATCATATATTCCAACTTTATAACCTCAATAGCATGCCTTTCCAGTAGCATAATATAACTCAAAACACTCCACATTCATATGAAATTGGCAAGCTAAAGTGGAATCATAGAAATAAACATCATATGCACAACATACAATTTTTATGTGTAGCCGTTCGAACGCCCTTCAGGCCGTTCGATTGGTTAAACGTAAAAATTTAAAATTCACAGTTTGGCCGTTCGAACTCCTAGTAGGCCGTTCGATCGGTTGAACTGAAAAACTGTCGTTCCGGCAGTGTTGCTATTCGAACGCCCAGAAGGGCCGTTCAAACGCCAACAAGGCAGAACAGACCATCTTCTTCCTTTCGCCATTTCAAACCGAGACACCATTGATAATACTTCAAATCCACATCTAACACCCTAATCATCATCAAAAGTCCTTCTTGACTTCTAGAATGTTAAACCATATCATAATAATACATAACCCTAAGAAATCGGGATTAAATAATTCCATTTTCTAATCTTACCATTAACACACCAAATCAAGCAACTCCACTCAAAATAAGCCAAAAATTAAGAGTTTTACCATGGATAAACAGAAAATTTAAAGATCCATTACCTTAGCACTTGATTAAGTTTGGATTGCAGAGTCACCCTTCTTGAAAACCTTAAAAACACATTGAGTTTGAATTAAACTTTATTAAAAATTGATTTACCAAAGAAATCCCTAATTAAAACCTAGATCTAGGGCTTGTTGATAATAAAAATCGAATTTTGAAGGTTAGGGTTTGTAGTAAAATACAAATTAGTAGTTTTGGATGTCCAAAAACGAATTGAAACAAAGGGAAATGGTAGATTTAGAAGAGATTAAGAAGAAAGCTAGGGTTTAGTGCTTAATTAGAGTAGGCTTACCTTAACCACCTTCTAATTCGAGCCTAATTGGGGATTAGGCCAGACCTCTCTCCTCAGCCTATTCCCAAAAATGGAAATGGCTCAGGTTTGCCCTTTTATAATAAGGGTTGGGGTATGTATGGGTAAGTTATGGGGTGTAAATAGGAAAAGTAGGCTAAAAATGGGTATTTTACAAATTTAAGCACTAATTAAGCCTAAGAAAATTCTGAAAATTTTTGTATAACCTTAGGTAGATGTCTGGGTTCATTTGAACCAAAAACCGAAATTTCGACGGTGGGGCCCACAGGCGTCCCGCCAAAACCCTAATTTTCGGAAAAAAATAGTGAAAATTCAGAAAAATCCCAAAAATTCACATTTGTTTTAAAATCACTAATCTTAAAGTTAATTTTGGTTAAAACCATCACAAATACTATTTATTCATGAAATCGCCGAATAAATCAGAAAACGCGTAAGTCTCACGATAACCAATAATTAAAGGAAACCAAAAACGGGTTTTAAGATCAGGGATCTTACAGTGCTCATGGGCATAGATTGGCGAGAAACACAAGTTTTCCATGATGCTCATACAACTCCGCTTTTCATACGCACTATATGGTCTTGTGAAGACTTACGAGAAACCTGCGGTAGAGACCTCGCTAGCCAATACTCAAACCATCGTGGAAGTGAAGAAAGTGTACAAGTATCACAATCTCCACCCTCCCAACTCAAGGACAAAATGTCTTCTAAGACATTACTAATGTAACTCATAGAAGCCTAGGGTCTTTATGACCATTGACTCCCCCAAACATTCAAAACTTAAACTAGATTTTTTTCATCGAGTCAAGTATTTGCCTAATTATTTGGGTCCTCTTCAAGCCGGTCCAATAAATAGCTCATTAAGCTATGACTCAGAGAACATCCCAAACCCTAATAGTCTCTATGAGACCAAGGTAAACTCCCATAACTATCTCGGTTCATTAACAAAGGGAAAATTCTATGTTAGGGCCCAGTTACTCCATGAACCGGTCCCACACCCTATTAAGGGTATTTTAGTCTTTATTTTAAATATATGTTCTCCCCCCAATCCAATGGCAATCAATATCTATTGATTAATTTTCATTAATCTAAAGTTACCAATATAAATAAATGCATCCATAATAAAAGAATACATCTAATTAAACAACATAAATAACATTAAGTCACACAAGTCCATTAATAATAAACGGAGGCTCATTGCACTCATTTGTAGGGTTAGGGCTCAACAAATTCAAGCTCGAAAATATAAATAACTCTAACGCATCACACGAGTTCGTATATACTACCCTATTAGATTACAACAAACACGTGTAATACACTGCTTTAAACCCTAAAAATTAGGGTTCTGTGACATGTAAAGATCTTCGTGTCACCTACTGGTCACACCCCATCCATTTAAAGTCATTTAACACCATTATAGTGTACCCTAATGGTCCAATTACTCATCATGTTCCCTCGGGCATTATGCAATTTTCATGAATTTTTTCCACACGTAAACCACTGAACCAGACCCTGTTGAGTGGATATTATATATTTTTTAATTGAACTGGATTTGGTCAGAATGGGTTAGGTGTCTCTTCTGCAACCGGCCAGAGGCCTTCTCTCTAGCAGTGTCGTTGTCGACCACCATGGCCAACGAAGGCCAGGTCCAGCTGGATCACTGTGGCTTAGAGAATCCGATGGCCGGCCAGGACTAATCGGTCCCCCTCTTCTTTTTTTTTTAAAACCAACCGAAGGCTGAACCTGGTCAGGACCTTTGGCTCGACCGGATTGCCTTCAAGTGGCGATTCCACAAACGGTGATCCCGCTGCCGACCAGTGGAAAGCGACTCTAAGTTGAAGCTCTATTTTTTTTAATGATTTGCCCATGACAACCACCGGCCTCCCATCGTACCCCAGTGATAGGTTGGCTCAACTGGGCCACTGACGCACGACAAGTCCAGGAGCCCAGGTTTCTTCACCAGCCCGGATCGGAAACTAGACCCGTGTGACCATCTTCTCCACTCCATGTGTTCCCCCTTTTCCATTCTCTCTAGTTTGCTTCACATTTTCTAGTCAGAACAAAACACCAGCAGAACAAAAAACCGATAATTTTCAGCCGGCCAAAAAATGTCAGATGCTAGACAATGGCAGGGCCAATGGCGGCAGGTCAGCCGGCTGCCGCCTCAATCACTAGTCCTCCTCTTTTTAAATAAATTAATATTCAATCCCATTACTTAATTTCATATTAGGGCATCCCTAGTTATACTATTCCATGGAAAGATTAAGGTATTTGATGATCCTACCACAAACGCCGTGTTGTCGTTGATATACTACTGTTAGACTTCGAACTCGCTCCTCCTCGACTCTGTCATCAGCCGCCTTTGTAGGAAAACCGACTCTTCTTATCTCTCCTTCCTTTGCTAAGGCCAAATAGCTCCCCTTCCATAACCCCTAATTACCCCTTTTTATAAACATGAGGATTAGGGTTCATAATCCCCTTAAAAGTTGGGCTAAATAGGCTACTTGGACCCATTTTTATTAATTTTTGTCACCATAATTAATCAGGCCCGTATAATGACTTAAAAAATAATTTGCGCATCCAATTTGGGTAAACAGGCCTTGCGCGTTATATTCAACTTCAAACAGTCGTATCTAAACTCTGATTTGTGCATTCTTGGTGGCGTTTCGAAGCTCTTTCTATATACTTTCCATATATATATATATCTCAGCCACCAATTCTAATCATTGAGTAAGTTATTATACTAAAAATGCAAAAGAGTTAAATACCCTATTTTCCATGAAGTCAACTTCAAAAATTTAGAAAATTTCTGAATGTTACAAATTTAATAGCTGGGGACCTAGATGAATTATATAACACACTTCTTGCTTGTGGAATTTAGATAGAATATATAAATCCAGGAAGTGTAGTTGTTCCAATAAGATCATGTGTTATTCTCAGACCTATAGGGGGTACGATTTCTAAAGAGTATTTTGGATGTTTGGTCCTATTGCTAGAGCTTTTAGAACATTGAGGTTGTTGATAATGGTAAATGGTTTCCCTTTTGCACTCAAACCCCTGATTAGTGCGACTTCATCCACCGTAAGGGGTAGTATTTTGTCCCTAATGTTGAACACCTCTTGTGAGTCGTCCCAGCACTCACCAATTAGAACATCCAGGAGCGGCCTGGAGATAATGATTAGCTCACAATTATATACTGGGTAGAACCCAATCTCCTCCAAGATTACCTTGCACCCCGGCCGTGAATCAACAAGGCCTTTTGTAAGTCGAAATCTAGTGGGGAAATTGTTCGTTCTTAGACCCGGTCTCCTCCCATAGATTCTCTTCTTCTTCTCTTCTAACACCTTCACTGTTTCTCCATTTGCCTGTATTCTTCAAGCTTTTCGTTTGCAAAATTTAATATATATATATATATATTCAGAAGGAAAAAGTTTATATGAGCCCGGGCTTATATTCGCCTACGTGAGTCCGGGTTCTATAGGCCGTTAGATTTACATCCGGCGACCTATAATATTCATGGGCATTTAAACCCATGAGTATTATGGGCTGCCGGATGTAAATTCGATGGCCCATAGAGCCCGGGCTCACGTAGGCGAATATGAGCCCGAGCTCATATAAATAGGACTCTATTAAGAATGGGTCATGACCATACTCAATACTCTCGTTGGTTCACATTATGTAACTAACTTGCTTATATACGCTAAGTTGATATATCGTGTTATCGGATACACAATATGATGCCTTCTCAGACGTGATAGCACAACACTTGAATGTCGTCTTTTTGCTTGTCGTGTTATTAATGACACATTATGTATGCTACGCATACACAATAGGATGACATATATATCAATTAGAGTATAATCGAACACACAATATATTACTTATCATATACTTGAGCACACGATATGCTACTGCGAATACCTACTTCGTGTGTTTTATAACACGAAATAGAAAAAATCGTGCATAAGAATATACAATCTAGAGTTTGAGAAAGGCCTTACCACAAAATTAATCCATGCCGGATTAACCTCTTAATCGGCCGGTGATTTTCTCCAAAGTTCACTACCTTACCGGGATTGCACCAGTATACAGTCTGACGGAACCTTGCTTCACAACCAAAACTTGCTTTGGGGTAGAAATTTTGAAAATCACAAATCAAAAACAAGAAAATCTAAACTACTGCCAGAGTTTTTCCAAAATCTCCTTTTGAAAATAAGAAAAACTCGACTGTTCAAAAAATCGACTGGAGTTTTTTGAAATCATTGGTTGGATAGGTCAAAAATAAGAACTCACACTACGTGTACACTTTTTTTTGCTTCAACTGTAGAAATCACGATGAGATGGGTCGAAAATTGGAACAAAGGCTTCTCACTAAGGAATTGTCGATCTGTGAAGTCATTTCCCTGTGAATGCAACTGAGTGAGGGTTTACACGATATAAAACCCTAAACCCTAACCAAGGGTATTTATGTTCAATAGTTTCCATATATCGTGTAAGTTCGGGTTTGATGGCATTTTTTTGAGAAATTCAGGGAATATGGAATATTGTTTTCTTTGGCCAGACAATATGGAAAAAACTCTCAAAATTACTTCCTTCATCTTATGTTAATTGTCTAGGTTTAAAATTACTTCATTTGTCATGTTAGCCTTTGCTTGAAGTAATTGTCTTGTGTTATGTTAACTCTCTCTTACTAATTAATGGATGGAATGAAAAGAGTTTATGGATAGAGTAAAAAGGTTAGTTATTTGGCTTATTAATCATATTCTTTCAAATGTTGACAACAAATATGGCGCTAAGGGTGTATTTTTATTTTTGGCAATAGTTTATACGAAAACAATCATAGGGCTATATGAATGTGAGTATTATACATATTATTAAAACATTTGAAATTATAAAAAAACTCATCACTAGGATCTCAACTTCTAACGTGTGATCACATCCACCAAAACACTCTTAGTTTTATATTACTCCCTTGTCCCATATTAGTAGCTTCAATTGGAAAAATAGTACAGTAAATGGAGCTATTAATGTGCAATGGTGTGAGTAATTTTTATTGAATAGTAGGTCCCAAAATTAAGAGAATGAAAATAGCTTCTAAAACTCCTTTTTTAAGAACCCAACTACTTAATTGAACCAAATAGTGTTGTTGATATGGAACAAACTTTTTTTACTAAATGAAGCTATTAATATTGGGGGAAGAGAACATGCTACATAAAATTAAGAACAATAAAAAAAAGAAACGAGTCTAGATAAGTTGGCTTGAGCTTAAGTCATTGTGTACTCCATCCACCCTAAATTAATAGCTTCATTTGGCAAAAAAGTTTGTTCCATATTAATAGCTCTATTTTATTTAATTTAAGTTATTGTGTATTAAAAAAGAGTATCATGAGTTTATTTTCTCTTCTTTTAGACTTGAGTTTCACCATTTAATAAAAATCACTATTTTCCCGCATAGAGCTATTAATATAGGATGGAGGGATTACAACACAACTCCATTAGTGATCAAACCTAGCAATCAAAAGGCAATTTTATTTTCTTTTTTTTTGTGCCAGCTCCTAGTTGGCATTTTTTTTAGCTTCCTCTATATTGTTTCCTTTTTTGTTATTTTAAGTAATATTTATTTGGGAAAAATTATATAAATAATATTTTAAAAAATATTTTGGAGTAGCGTAGAGATGAAAATGTTTACTGAAATAGTGTTGCCTTTAGCCATATAGGCATGGAGCCTACATGGTTTTTTTGAAAAAAATTGGTGATTCTATCCATTTAATAGTGATTTTGTCATTTGCAAGGACGAAAATATCCTTTGCAAAGGGTGACTTCGTCCTTGCAAAGGACAAAATCACCAGTAAATATTGATTTCTAATTCAAGAGTTTTTTTTTACCTTGCCCCCCCTATCTTGTAGGTGATCTGGCTGCCTCTTCCCTCTCCTCACGCTGCCTGAGTCTCCTCTTTAATCCACACCATCTCTTATTTCTCCTCGTGTTATCTTTGTCTACTCTACAAGAAGGACTTCCCTAGCTTTTGACTTCATCCCTGTCAACTTGTCCACTGGCAAACATAAAAGGGAGGTCCTTTTTCTGAAAAAAGTAGGCATAAAAGGAAGGCGAGACTTTTAAATGGTGATTTCGTCCTAATCACAATTTTTTTTAAAAAAGTCATGCAAGCGTACCATTTTGGTAAATATTTTCATCTCTCTATTATTTTGGTAAGTATTATTTTTAAATATTATTTATATAATTTTCTCTATTTTTTAAAAAAATATAAAGAAAATAAGATCTAGTCGTTATGTAAATTTTTGAGTTATAAAATTATATGCTTAATTGTACTAATCAGCTAAATATTCACGTTTGGAAAGGTGAATTTACATGCTAATATAAAGACTATAATTTAGAACTATACTTTTTGTAAACGAAAAATCTCTACTTATGAAGTTGTGGGGATTTTTTGAATGTTTTCCAATTAAAGTAGAAAAACAAAAAGAATGTTTGAGCACACATATATTTTTCACTTCTCTACCACAATTATCAAATCAAAGCAGCATATTTTTAGGTGCTTATGCCAAATGAAAGTAGCATATGATTTCATCAAGATGACTAGGTAGAAGCGGTTGGATCATCATCCAATAGCCCTCATTTACCCAAACACACCCACACACTTAATGAGGGGTGAAAAATTAGCTAGGATTAAATGGTGGATGTTAGATGATGAACCAAAGGCCCGCACTTACACACATACAACTAGCATCCTGGTGATGGGATGCTGGGCGAACTCATCATCAATTAATGTGTCATATATTACTCACAAGTACTTACTAGTAAATAGTTATAGAGTGCATTTGATGCATCTGGGTGGGCGTCTTAGTATACTTAGACTTTAAAAAAATGTAGAAAAAAAAAGAGAAGAGAATATTTTTGCAATGTAGGTCACATAGTGAAAATGAATTCAATTTGTCCCAACAAATTGTTACAAATCAATCGCCAACCTCTCTTATTACACTCTATGACATGAACAAATAAACACCTATATATTGATACAAATACAATAATAATAGCTTATAATCCATTTCTATGATAAAACAATGATAATCATCATCTTAATTTAATGCAACAACCAAACACCAACAAACACCAGTACTCCACACAGCTTCCCACTCCCAACCCCCACAAACCATGGCACCAGCAAGCCAGCTCCCGACTTCGCAACATCCTCCCCACTCTGTACCGGCTTGTCAAAACTCGACGACACTGTCGTGTCCGGCGTTGGGTTGTCATCATCGGGGCTCGATGGCCCTGGCGAGTCCGGCGTCTCCTTCAAACTGTTTGGAAGTCCCTCTCCATGAGTCACATTGATCTTAAAATGCTGGCCATGTTTACACTGCTCACCATCATAGTCACCAGAAAAGAAGTATGTCATCCCCTCCTTCAACAGGGGAACTGCCACTGTAGCAGCTTCGGTGGACACCGTGGGCTGTCCAGCCGACCATTGGATGGTGTCGTCGTTATCGGCGTTGTTGGAGTCACATTTCCGGTAGGTTGTGACATTGTAGGTCTGGATCACTGAATGGTTCATATCCGTGTTGAAAACTGCATTAGGAAGGAACAAGCGAGCTTAGAATATGAAACAATGAAGCTGCCAGTTCATGCCACACTGTTCAACTGGTCACGTGACACATGGGAATATGACTTGATCTTTAAGCTAAAGACTGAAGATTGGACTATGACAGATAATGGATGGAATTTTATGAGCATAAATTGAAGAAGAAGAAACAAATCTAGTAATTGAAAGGAAGATATCTTCAAATACACATGCAGTAAGTGTCAAAAAAGGGGGGGATTAAACGAAAATAAGTACTACCCCCCTTTTTAAGTTTCATAAGAAGATTCAGACGTGTATAATTTTCCCTTGAATGGTAGTTGGAAAGAGTCGGAAGGTCAAACATAAAGATGAGAATAAAATCAAATCGACATGCACAAATACTGCAACATCACTTGTGCAAATTTATCATGAATTAGTGAAACTAGGAAGATTGAACTTGCTAAAAAAAATCGAAGAAAGCAGCAACATCTAAAAAATAGATTGAATTGGAACATAAATTCCAACGCATATATACCAGCAAAGTTTAATTCAAAACAGAGAATTTAGCCAGTGAATTGTAGCCGTCTGTCTTATTTCATTTTTTGATTCTTGAAGTGGGGGGAATTTAGCTGAGAAACTCACGAGAATTGAGCAATAAGTTCAAACAAAACCTGATATAGAAGTTGCTATCTCGATCTAAAATTTATGCTTACTGAGAAAATCTCCGAGGCTGAAGTTCTTGCCAGCAACCCATTTCTGGTAATCAACCTCTGGTTTCTGGAGCTTGTCGTACCATCCCAAAGAGCCCCCAACAGTGTAGTTTTCATAGGCTCCAGCTCCTGATGCACAGCACAGAATGACAACACAAGAGAAGAGGCAGAGGAACAGATCGCATCTGCTGCTTCTGTGCTCCATGTTTTTGGAAACTCTGCTGACTCTGAGAATTGGTTTCTGCAAAAAAAGGAGGATTTCAGAAACTCAAGTGCTCTTCTATTCCTGGCCAGGCTAAGTGACTTCCACAACCCCCCTTGGTTGCCACTTTAACTACCCAGATGCTCACTTTTCTATTGTGACAGCGGTGACACAGGTTTCACAGTTTAGCTGATTTGGGCATATCTGATATTTGGCAATGGACTTTGGTCTAATGAGTAATATCATGGGAAAGCCTGCAAAGCAATGGATTGCTCTATCATTCTTGCCATCGCTCTTAAAATGGATTTGAGTGATGACATGGAAAGATTGCTGTCGGTGGTTCGTTGTGTTCTAGTGCAAATGCATGTGATGATGGGCTGGATTGTTGCTTTTCTTTTGTAAGGCAGATCTGATAAGGACCTTTTTGTATCTTATATCAGGGTAGGTTGCGATTGCCCACTTTATTAGTTGTGGATATCACGATTAACATTCATGGAGTCCATAAATAGCATAGCTGATTTGTGCTAATGAAAAAGGTAAGATATAAGTAGTACTATTAATGTTACATGCCTCTAGTAGAACTTTAAATGTAACGGATGAAACGTCGCATCAATTATGCTCTTGGTTATGGTTAAGGGTAAATTATACATATACCCTCACTTTTGATTAAATGGTATTTTACCCAGCATTTTTTAAATTATAAATAGACCCCTAAAGTTAATAAAATTATTAATAATTAAGTCCCGTTTGGATGGGCCTGAACATCATGATCGTTGGTGTGAGCCCAAGCATAATCGGGCGTCAGATCAACGACAAATATTACCCCTGGGGCAAATCGGTTTTTTGCCCCCTCTGTCATTAGATCATGATCCGATGGCTTATGTTGCCTAGCCTCACGCTACCTTATGTGAGTGCAGACTTATACAAATTTTTTTCTTAGTAATTATTTTTAAATAATAAAAATAATCTTATTCACTTAACCACTAAGAAGGTCCAAAAGGTTTATAAGCATTGAAGGGAAGGCATAAATCTGTGTTGAAGACGAAGTGTCAAGTGCTAGCCTTCATTTGGTCAACTATGAATTCTTCGTATGTTCAACTATGAATTTTAAGTTAGAAAATGATATTTTTCAACAAAAATACACAATAAAAACTTATACACAAGTTTTGATTAATCTATATAAATGAGCCCATGCAAATTTTGTGCGGAGCCATTTATTAAGTCCAATCAAAATCTTGTGTAAATTTTTGTGAGTGATTTTATTGTGAGACTGTTTAATTGTAAGACCATGATCCTTGGCTGGTCTGTGGAGATTGCTAGGACAGTAGAAATGTAGGACTTTGCTAGGAGAGAAATGACTTCCTGGGGGAGCGTCTTAGGTCAAAACAATAATTCTTAAAATTCCACATCACTAAACCTGATACATGGGTCAGGCCAAAGCCCGAATGGGAAAAACCTGTACTTCTGACCCAAAGTGTAAAAATAATAAGTTTTAAAAATTAATCTCGTATTGGTAAAATAAAAATCTTGAAAAAATTATTTAAATAATATTAAAAAAATAATTACCAAAATTGCAAAGAGAGAAAAATAATTCTTAAAGTAGTGTCTGTTTTGGTTACGTAGGCGGTAGCCAAGGTATGATACCTACATGTCATTTTTTTTATTTTTTTTTATTTTATCCTTGAGAATGACGAAATTATGTTTAAGATGATTTTATCCTTCTGCATGACAAAATCCTCCTTAGAGTGATTTCATCCTTTACAAGGACGAAATCACTTAACTTTGCATTTCTCAACTATTTGGTTGAAGCTCACTAGGTCTAAGTCGATTTCGTCCTTTCAAATCTACCTTTTATGTAGATTTCATCCTTTCAAATGACAAATCTACTTTTTATGTAGATTTCATCCTTCAGAAGGAAGAAATCTTTAAAGGTAGTTTTCATCCTTAATCACCCCACTTGGTGTTTTTCGGCTCATGAAAATCCTCGATTTAAATGGCAAGGAGGCAGTGGATGGAAGCAGATCGGATGGAGGCAAGCATGGAGGCGTCGGATTTGGACAATACATCAAGCCATCAACCAACACAAAACAACAACCAACAAGACAAACTAGTACAAACTACAAATTGCTAAAACAATGCAGAGAAGATCATAATGAGCCAAATAATCATCTTTCCAAATTTAAAACAACAGAGAGATTCATCAAAGAAAAGAAAGCCGGATCGCTAACATCATATCTTAATATTAAAATGACTAGTACTAGCGGTGAAGTGAATACAACAAAATTGGATCATTTATGTTCATCAACAACATGTATCGCACCATTCGAGCATCACATTTGAAAAAAATAATTATTTCTCCATATTTTGTTGCAGGGAATCATAATCTACAAACAAACAAATATGGGCGATGATAACCATTTTGTTACCCCCTAAACACAGTTGGGTCTAGAGAAGGGAAGTGATATGGCACTTTAATTACGCATCAAAGAAGAAACTAAAATCTGTGATGAAGAAAAAAATGTAAGATTTAATTACCTTGGAGTTAGTCACAGTTCTCAGCCTCCTTGTGGATGACGTCAAGTACTGAGTTGATGAGCTCGGCATCCTCGATGAGCTCTATGGCTCAATGCAAAGGGTGGATAGATTTGGGGCCTGATGACAAAGGGTAGGCAGATATGGGCAAAGGTTGAGAGGATCTCCTAGCAGAGGGGCTCTAGGCACGTTTGGGTTTGGGTTTACAAATGTGGATAGGAATAGAAAAAATATTAGTGAGGGAAAGATCAAAAGGAAAATGTCATGCCCCACCACACCCCCCTTGACCTGAACCCAGCCTAACAAGGTGGGATGCGGTGCGATGTAATAGAAGTCAAACCCATCCTGGGTTTTCATCAAAGTACATAGCACGTGCCCTTTATGCAAAAGCAAATAGCGGAAGGTAAAAGTGATTAATTAACCATATTAGTCCAACACAACACCCACACAATCTATAAAGAACAGTTTCAAGCCCTAAGGCTACAAAACATCTAAAACTATCATAGGCTATCCAAAGTATGAAATAAAGTAAAGTATAAGATCATCATATCACATGACAAGTCTAAAATAACCCAAACATCTAGCCCCCCTCATGGCACATGTATGTCCTCAAGCTCAACATAAAGACTATTTGAAGCACCTGCATGATACAACATATAGCCCCAAAACAAAACAACAAACAAAAGAGGTATGATCTTAGCACAGTAAGGGTTTTAAAATAAAATATAAGCTCATGATAACATCACATGCATTCTTCCCATAAAGGTCAATTTAAACGCATCACATATCCATTTTCTACACTTGTGCATCATGAGATAAATCACATTCTATATACACATTTACACCACTTGTGCATCATAGGTTCATTCATAATTCATATCACACAAGCACACCCTATGCAATCTTTTAAGTTTCATGGTTCATTCCTGTGCAATCTTTCAAGTTTCATGGTTCATTTCCATCTTGCATAAAGTAAGTATCAATATTCACATTTACTCTGCATAATCAAGTGTATCAAACCTCATTCATCCTGCATGTTTAAGTGTAATCATTTCATATACATCACGTATAACATAAACATCCTTGTCCCTACACAAACTATGTCAATGAGCATTATAATCCATACAGATGCATAAATAATCCAGTGAATGTCTCATAATAGAGAAAACAACCTAGCTTATCTTGGCCGAAGCATAAGCAGACTTGCTCACCCTGAAAATCATAACAAGGAAATCCAAAGTCCTAAGGAAAACTAGAGCATTTTAGGTAAATCTCTAATGGGGAAAGTACCCCTAGTAAGCTAGTGCACATGGACAAACCAGTCTGAATTCTCATGTCCAAAAATACTCATCAATTTAACTTATTATAGTGTTCCACTGTTCTTACCCGGGGAGGAAACATCTCAAAGGATCGTAAAACCCCTTCTAATAGATGTAAAACCTCGTCCAGTTGGATGTAAAACTGATTCGATAAACCTACGATGCAACTAATCAAGAAAACTATGACATCCAATCGATTAATCACGGTTAAACATGACTAATCTTCGCTTGTAAGTCATTTTCATGATCCATGCGAAATGATACATACGTGAGCAATGCTTAATAAATGCAGGCATAGATAAACATATTCTAATCAGTCATAATATGCATAAACATGGTTTATTTGTGACAATTAAAATCACATAAGTATGAGTAAAAATATATATACATGGTCGTGTTCATATTTGAGCTAAAACATGTTGAACAAGGTTCATATATAATTAATGTGACATGTGCAAGTATTCATAATTCATCACAATTATAATCTACAAGAATCATGGAGTAAATATGAATAAATTATCAAAATCCTATTTAGAATTACGCATGTACTCATTTATCCCATACTAGCTTAAATAGATGTTTTAACATAATCACAACATGTAACTAAAAAATAGCAAATAAACTCCAATCAATGTAAAAATTTATAGATACCTACATCATAGGCTTAATTAACATATAAATAAATATTATATGAAAATAAGTATGAAAAATAATTTTTCTAATTTAATTTATGAGACTATGCATTTCTACTAGAATCGCCAACCTTCAAATTTATGACTATGTCATTGACTTATCGTGTCCTTGAAAATTTTAAAGCATGCTCATAACACGCATATCAATCAATCATAAAAAAGAATGAACCAAAAATCATAGGTTTTCATCCCTAAACATACTTCTAAACACGGAAACAAAGAGTTTTTTATTGTACAACACGTATTCTAAAAAATATAATAAATACATATTATTTTGGGTGAAAATTATATAAAGAATATTAAAAATATTTATCAAAATAGCAGACAAATAAAGATAACTACCAAAATGGCTTTTGTTATGGCCATGTAGGTGTAATCCAGGAGTTGGCGAATGTGTGACTTTTTTTTAATTTTTCTATGATTTCATCATTTTGAAGGATGAAATCTCCCTTATAGTTGAATTTTGTCATTCAAAAGGACAAAATCCCACTATAAGGGAGATTTTGTCATTTAGAAAGTTGAAATCCTCCTTAAAGGGAGATTTCATCCTTTTAAAGGACAAAATTCCCTTTAAAGTAATTTTGTCCTTCCCAAGGGAAAAATCACCTCCCTTATAATTTTTTTCGGCTAAAGCTCTAGATTATATTAATTTTGTCCTTTTAAATGATGAATTAAATCATTATTTTTTAAGATTCATTGAACCCCAAAACAACCACCTGTAAAACCAACATATATAATCCATGAATATCCAAACAACCAACATATAGAACACATGAATGTCCACACATCAAGGGATTAGAAAGCCTATGAAATATATAAATTAGATATAATGTTCTCAAAATGTTTGGCTTACAAAACAATTTTACACTTTATACATGTACAAAAATAGATAACAACTCTAATTAGCTCTACATATCCTACCCCTACGACCTCAACCTCGACCTTGACCCCGACCATGCCCATGGCCATGAAGCTGCTATATTGGGTCCTTCTGGTCTGCATAAATAGTAGATGTCTCATTCAAACACGCCTTTGGAGATAATGGGATTGGATCCACACGAGTTGCCCGTTGTCGTTTAGTATATACTATCAGAACAATCTATATCTCAATTGGTTGGGGATGGGCTAGATCTAGAGCAACCGTTTGTAAATGTAGCCCAAACACTTACTAATTAAGGGAAAACCCTAGCCACTTGCCCATTTGGGGAAAGGTTCTGCAAGAAAGAAGGAGGTGTCTCTACCCCCATTTTCCAAAGAGAAAAATTCGATTTAGGTATATTTTCTAGCCCTAATCACTCCTAATCCTTCGATTTTGCTCTTAATCCTTTTTATCTTTATTTTCCTCAATTTGATTCTTGTTTTATTCCATTAAAAATCTTGGTTTTAATTTTAATTATAAACCCTAAATGGGTAATTTTCATTTTTAACCAAAGGAAATCATATATCTACCTATTTTCAAGTTGATTTAAGCTTATTAGTTAATTTTAATTAAGTATTAACTAAAACCCTAATTTTTGGTAGGATTTCTTAAGGGTTAAAGCTTCTTCCTTGATCCAAAGACTTCATAGAGGTAAAGAAATTTCATCTTGTTTGGTTTTATCCATTGGATTGCATGTTTGGAGTTTTATAAGGGTTTGTGCTTCAGTTTGTGCTTTAATAGTGATTTGTTAAAAGCATGCTATTTATGCTATTTCTTGTAATTAAGCATGAGAATGGCTAGATCTATCATGTTCTAGGGTTATATTTTGATATTATGATATTCTATTGTAATTTTAGAATTTATCTTGAATTTTTTAATTTAATTTTGGAAGGTTGAAGACGAATTAGTTAATGGGCAAAAAGTGAATTGTTAAGGGCATTTGAATGGCCCAACAGACATTCAAATGGTGGACTATTCGAATGGCCTATCTGGTCGATCAAATAGCCTAGCGTTCGAATGGCCCGAGAGGACGTTCGAATGGACAAATGGTAGTTTTTACCATTTTTGTGTATTTTGGTCATTTCTTGTTTTCTTCATATAAATCTAATTCTTCATAATTTAAATGACTCATGACTACCTTTAAATGTTGTTGAAAATGCATGAAGACCATCTTGGAATCGTGATTTAGTTCAAGCATGATTAGGATAATACTTGTTTAGTTTTAGCATGATATTCTATTCGTTCTAAATCTATGTTCAATGACTTCTTCATAATTACTTGATGACTTTAGTAGATTTAACTGTGATGATGTATATATATGCTTGCACATGTTATACTAATTTTAGGTGAATCATGTTCCCATGTTCTAGATTGAAGTATGGTGATGTTTATACTTGTCTAAGTCTTGCATGATATAATACTTGTCATGAACTCTTATTTTGATATTTTTATCAATTCACACCATGATTCCAGTAGGGTAGGACTTTGACAAAATTATGGATGCTTGTATATACAACCTTGATTGTAGCTTATTCATGATTCACATGTCATAGCTTAGGTTTGAATACTATCACTTATGTGCACTCTTGTGTATAGGTTTATGATGTTATTGGGCACAAATGGATCATGCTTCATGCACATGTGGACTGATTTGAGCATGTTTACTTATATTTAGACTCGTTTGGCATTTGCTCATGTATGTATCATGTAGCGTGCATCATGAAAAAGATTTATAAACAAGGATTAATCATGATTATCGATGATTGATCGATTAGATGAAATTAGATGACATTGGATGTCAAATTAAATTATTTGAAGGCTTATCGAATTGGTTTTGGGTCCAAAAGGACATGATTTTATTTTACATTCCTTTGAGAATATGGTACCTCCCCGGGTTGAGATGAGCTGAATGCTATATACGTTAATTGTTAAGTTATCTGGTCCCTGAGAATCGAGTATGGTATGTCTATGTGCACTAGTGTACCATGTTCTCTAGTTTCCTTTTGTATGAATTTAGACTTTCCCGTAAGGTTTGTCCTAGGCTAGCACGCTGCTTGAGTCTCCTTTTGTAGGAATTCGGACTCCTACAATATTTGTCCCAATGAGCAGGCTGCTCTAGTTTCCTTTTGTAGGAATTCAGATTTTCCCTACAAGGGACTGTCCTAGTGAGCAGCAGGTACTTTCCTAGTTAGAAAGCTTACCCAAACCGCTCTAGTTTCTTTTCAAGGAACTCGGACCTTCCCCACAAGGGATTGTCCTAGTGAGCGAGTTTGATTATTTTTCTCCATTGTGAGACATTCACCATTGATTTGTTGCATGTGTATGGAAGATAATGCTTATTTACATAGATTGTGTAGGAAGAATGAAGCTTATTATACATATATGTTTATGGTATGATTTGCATGCATTTGCATGATGGTGTATTTGATGTTGCAGGGTGAATGTTTTTATTGAGAAATGAATACTCATGATATGTTTATGTTGAGAATTGATTCATGCAGGATGTGATTATGAAAATGAGTTTTATATGTTTACACATGAGGTGTATATGTACTATGAGCTATATTTGAACCTATGATGTACAGGTGGCATGAAATATGCTTATGGAATGTGGGTTATGACATAATATTCAGGTGACATGGTTATGTGTTGATGAAATATGTTATATATAGCATGATATGCAGGTGGTATGGTTATGTTTGATTAAATATGTTATATATAACATGATATGTAGGTAACATTACTATGTTTGACAGGATACATTACACTTAGCATGACATGCAGGTGGCATGAGTAGATGCTTATGGAATGCAAATTCTGACATGATGCACACAGGTGGCACAAGTTTATGTGATATACCATGATGAATGGGCATAATGATTGATTATGCGATGGTTGTTGTGATTGTTCATGCCTGTGTTGTCATTATGAATTAACTTTCTGTATTAAAACTCTTGCTGAGCTTTGGCTCACCTCTCTTTGTTTTGTGATTTATTTTGGGCTGCATGTCATGCCATGCAGGTTGTTCGGATGGGCTCTTTGTGGAGCATGTATATGTCATTGATTATTGAGAGAAGTTGCATGGAGATGTTGGGTTATATGATATTTTATTTATGCTATGTTGAGATCTATAAACTCTTGAATATATTTCACACTTTTATATAGTCATTGTTGGCTTAGACTCTTATTAGCCATTGTGGCTTAGACTTATTTTAGCCATGTGTGGGTTATTTAAGACTAAATATGTAGGTATATGTGGACTAATACTTTTAATTAGTAGTCTTTTCTTTGCTCATTTTGTTTTTGTACAAAGTATACATGCGCAACTCCGTAGTGTTCTACCCAAGGATGGGCTAATTCTACCGGAATCCAACTACACTTCATCACATCGTGTGCCACCTCCTCCTTGGACCGGGTGTGTGCTGGGGTGTGGATACCTTCTATACAAATGTGTGAAATCAACACCAATCACGGGGATGCAATGCCTAAACCCCAGTATAGATGGCCCAAATGCCCAAAACATCTGCGTAAATCTTATATACAATACCGGGATTCACATCTTGTATTGCCTTGAGGTACATTGGCAATAATTTGTATAATTCAACCCAATTCTCAGAAATGACTTTTATGGCCATATTCCTTGCCACCCATGCTTTTTAATAAGAAATATCAATGTAGAACCTCTTCTTTATTCTTTGAATAATATCACCTAGTGTGAGAGTTAATTTAGCTGGGATGTTAGATGTTATGAACCTACAAATAACCGATGCACTACACTGCCTATAATACTAAGCTAAGCATTCCTACAAGTATGGTTACTTCCGTATGTCTTCAATTTAAAATACCCTACACCCATCTTCATTGATCGATGAACTCTCCAAGGGCAAGCACTATTAATGCACTTTATTGTATATTCTGACATATTTGCATATACTGTCATGACCCGGTCCAAGGGGAAGACGAAGCGCGGCACGACGAAGTAACATTCAATTGTGGAAGACTTAACCCCTAATTGGGTAGTTCACACAGACTTGCGCACATTAACTTTGTACAAGAGCAAAATGAGAAAATAAAGGACTAGAAATTAAGTATTAGTCCACGCAAAACCCACACACTTAGTCCAATATAGCCCTCATGACTCAAGTAATAGAGTCTAAGCCCACATAGGCTAACAAAAGTCTAAACCGATCTTGACAAGTAGAGTATGAAAAATAATCAAGTAGACATAAAGTCTCAATACAACAAGCCATATAAACAATCATAAAGTTTAATATCTCTAAATGGCCCCTCCTAAGTAACATCATCACACATACGCTCCTCATAGAGTCCATCTTGACCACCTGCATGGCACGACATGCAGCCCCAAAACAAAACATGAGAAAGAGAGGTGAGCCACAAGCTCAGCAAGGGTTTTAAAATTACAGAAAGTAAATCCAAAAGACATCACAGATAAGTCACATAATGTTCATTACATCATCAACCATCATACCCTTTCATCATGGGATATCCACATAACCTATGCATTCATATAATAATTTATCATCCATAAGCATCTACTCATGATCACATTTTCATATGACATATCATAAAATCACATAATTCAAATCACTTGCATATTATGTTATAACCCATCACATCTCTTCTTAAACATTATATGCCTCTTGTACATCATGGGTTCAACATAACATCACATTTATCATACACCTCATGTGTAACATAATCATATCATGCATAACTTTCCAACATAAACATATCATGAATATCTATTCTCAATGAAAATATTCACCCTACATAAAAAGTGTCTCAAACACACAATTCTGCATAACATGAAAATTAATCCATACCTACATATGTAACATAAGCTCCCTCATCCCTACAAAACAACTATATAATTCAGCACATGCAACAAAAATAAGTGGTGAATAAACCTGCTCATCAAGGCCAAAGCCTGAAGCACGAATTGCTCATCAAGATAGTCCCAATCACCACTTTTCATCAAGACAATCTCAAGCCCGACTACTCATCAAGACGACCCCAAGCAATTCTGCTCATCAAGATGGTCATGAGCACTATATGTGGTAAGTGCACTCAGACATGCCACCTGGATTCTCAAGTTCCAGATATCTTAATCAATCACACATATAGCATTTAGCTCTTCTCAACTGGAGGAGGTACTAAGTCTCGAATAATACTGCTGACCAAGACGGAATTCAAAAAGAAATCATGTCTTTTCGGACCCAACCAATTCAATAAGCCTTCAATGATTAATTTAACAAGCAATGACATCCAATTGCATCCAATTGATCAACCACAACAAATCCCAATAAATCTCATTCATAAATAATTTTTCATGACGCATGCAACATGATACATACGTGAGCAATGCTACATGAGTCCAAATACAAGGGATACACTCAAATCAGTCTACATGTGCATCATTTCTAGTCTATTTGTGTTAAATAATCACCACAAATACCTTCACAGGTGTGTACACAATGGTATGTTCAAGTCTAAGCAAAGACATGTGCAACATGAACAAACCATCATCTATACTATACACATGCATTCATTATTTTTATTATAGTTCCTCCTTACTGAAATCATGAATAAAATATGGTAAAAACCTCAAAATACAAGTCCAAGATAAGTATAACATCATGTTAGACTTAGGCAAGGATAATCATTACTATACTTAAGCTAGAACAAGGAAACATGGTTCACCAATAATTAGCACAACATGTGCAAGCATACATGCACATCATCATGGTTAACTTACTGGAATCATCAATAAAATATGAAAAATCATCAAACATGAATTTAGGACAAGGAGAATATCATGTTAAAATCCAACAATATATAACCTAAATCATGCTTGAACTACATCATAGCTTTCAAGATAGTATTCATGAACTCACAGTAGCATTTATAGTTAAAAATAACTCATTCTAAACATAATAAATGAGATTTATGGAAGAGGAACAAGAAATAGACAAAGTATACAAGAAGGCGAAATCTACCATTTGGTTGTTCGATCGGCCAGATAGTTGTTCAATCGCTAGTCCATTCTATCGGCCAAACAAGCCAAATGAAAAGGTAGGCCGTTCGAATGCCTATTGGGCTGTTCGAATGCCCTTAACAGTAAAAAACTGGTTTGTCTTCAACCTTACGAATACCAAACCGAAAATACCCAAAATCGATAAGAAAATCACTACCAAACTTCATAAAACCAAAATACAACTTAAGACATGATAGATCTAGTAATTCCTAAGCTAAGAAAAAAAATGAGCAAAAAGAGCATGTTTTATTTAATCTACCATTAAAGCACAAATATGAGAAATAACCCACCTGAAGTATTCTAAACTTGAAAACCGAAGTATCAATCCCCTTAGAAGGAAAACCCCTTACTTTCAGCAAGCTTTTGGGTCCAAATCGAAGCTCTATTCTTCAAGAGTTCTTACCCAAAGTTAGGGTTTTGTTAATACTTAATTAAATTCGAATATTAAGCTTAAACCACTTTGAAAACGTGTAGATCTAAGGTTCCCTTTGATAAAAGATGAAAATCCCTATTTTTAGGTTTGAAACAAAGATTAAAATAAATATTTTAAATAGGGTAAATCTAGAATCAGCTTTGGGAGAAGATGAGATTAAGAGAGATTAAGGAAAATCCAAAAGATTAGTAGAAATTAGTGCTTAAAACATACCTAAATCAGTTTCCTTCTTTGGCAATGGGGATTAGGGTACTTCGCATCCTCCAATCTCATCCCTTTCCCCATTGAGAAATGGGGCCGGGACTTTCCTTTTATAGTAAGTCATTGGGGTATAAATACTAAATACTGGGTTATAAACATATTTTTGCATCCTAAATGACTAGTTTTGCTCATTTTAAGGCTAGAAATAAATTTAAAAATCCTGAAACTCGTTAACATGAAATAAATGAAGTTTAAGGTCTTGTGGGACCCTCACCATCCAAACATGGGTGTAGGGCCCACAGTGGGGTCCACTCCCTAAATTTATGAAAAAGCTCATAAAATCCCAAAAATTCCCGAAAAATAAAATAAATTGAGTTTAGTATAGAAACTCATAAATGAGAGAAAACCTTATTAAAACTATCATTATCGACCTTTAACCTAAATTCAAGTCAAACTAGCAAATTGAAACAAAACCACACAATAATCGCATAATTAAATCAAAATCAAACAGGGTTAAGGTTAGAGATCTTACACATACAACCTTGTATTTGACAAGATTCCTAATTGAAAACTCCCTCAAATCTATGATGAATGCCTCTTATTCCTCAAAGATACGTCCAATGTATAACTCTTCTTCGTTCTGTTGCTCCATATCTATACCCTAAATAATTGCTGCATCTATTTGCTCATCTGTGATATATGCATAGATTGGCTCCTTCTCATCATAGCAAGGAGGTTCATCATCATCCACATTCATGTCATTTGCATCAATTGCATTGTCTATCACATCATCCCCCACACTGTCAACCATTTGTTGAACACTTTTTTCACCTCTAACACCTTCATTTACACAATACTCTTCACTAGCTTTGCCAATATTATCTTCACCTTCATTGACCTCATTTTTATCAACATCATCATTATGGGCATGGGCTCCCTACACATAAATAGCACACATGTATTGAATTTCATATTACCTAAATACTTGTTTATTAACTAAAATTGTTAGATTCATTTATAAATATATATTTCATCTTGGATTGGATGGTCCAACATCAATAAAGCCAACACCTGTGTAGGGGTAATGAATGCCCATCGAGCTTTGAATTCCAAACCATGCACCGCCTTGTGACATTCCAAGGCTAAATGTCTCATCTAGATGTGATGTGTACCTTACGTAGTATACATAAAATTCATAATTCAATCTCATAATTTTTATTGACAATTAGAAGATTCACACGAAAAAATCTTAAGAAACCTTACTGCCAACTAGGTCAACTTCCATCGTCAATAGGTATAGACGACCTATGACATTCATTTGATGTGACTGTCATGGATAAATTATCCTCTTCATTGTCATCCACTAGCATTTGCATGTGCCTTCCATTACTCATATTTCTTTGAGAGCTCATGTGTAAGATCTTACTTACACTATGCCCTTCAGTTGGGTATTCATGTTTCTTTTTTGAGAAATAACTTGAACATGCATATTTGAGATGAATGATGAAACAATTATCTAAATGAAGCCTCATCCTCTACACATAATAGAATTGATCTCCATCCAAATGGTGGAAGGTGACACTTTATAATAATTTCCCATCTCCTTCAATCTTGCCCAACTTTTTCAACTACTTGCATATCAAGTTCATCATAATTAGAAGGTTTCTTGGTAAATAATCCCAAGTTCATCATAATTAAAAGGTTTCTTGATGAATAATCCCTCTGATACCCTTCATGATGAAACATAAAACTAACCATTTCTCCGGCCATCTCTATTCACTTAATTCATAACAAATGAATAAATCTTAGATACATCACTAAATACATCTCTATACAAAATGGAATACTTTTCTAGTGTTTGTCAATAATGTTAAGCAAATAAATAACAAAAATAATAGATTAAACAATTATTCAAAATATAAGCAAGTAAATAAAAACAATCAATAAGCTAATGTCTATAAATTTAACAATATAAGTAAATGCATTGTAATTGTTCCAAAGTCTTAATGAGAACTAAGAATAAATTTATTGCAGATTAATAAAACAAATCATAAAGCAATTTCAACATAGCATATGCTCATCTACTTTGAGATACTTTACACAAAGCACTCATGTTAGATAATTATGAAAGAACCTAGCTGAACATAAAATAAGTGAAAAATAAGAAGATATCACTATATCACTAGTGAGCATGGTAGCAAACACTTGCTGAAGAGCAAAATCCCTAGTGAGCATGCCAACAAACACTTGCTGAACATAAAACAATTGAAAAGTAAGAAGACATCACTATATATTAGTTTAAAAAATAGAAATTTATAAAGAACAACTGTTATTCCCATGTAAATAGTAAAAGTATTGACCCTTAAATAAAATCACATATTTTGAAACTAAAGTATAGTATAATTATGCTTTACATAGTCATTCTCAAGATGCCTTGTCATAAATTTTCATTGCAAGAAAGCATCATGTTTTATAAATAAGAATGAACCGAGATAAATTCTTGGTAATCACGCTGGCAAACACATGCTGAACACAAAATAAGCAAAGACAAATAAGACATTACTATATGCTCGTTTGAAAACAAAAATTTATCAAGAATTGTTGGCATTACCATCACATAGTAAAAGCATGACAACAAAAATCACATATCGTCTTGGATGACTAGAAGTGCAAAAATCACCATAAAGCCTCGAATCACACAACACAAGATAGACATGATCGGAAGGCACATCAAACTAGTTAACCACATCCTACCACAACATACCACACAAAAACCTAAAAGACCAATGGGGCATGCCAACTTACTAATCAGACGAGCTATAGAACATGCAAAGCCCAAGGGAAAGATGATTTCGGAATATCCAATTCGAGCAAGGGAAGAGAAGGGACAAATTCAGAACTGTTGTGCACTTTTAGCCCGACAAACAATGAGGGAAACCAAGCGCGATGGAGGGGAGAACTGCCTGTCAACAGATGGGGAACTGCTGAGTGCGATGACGGGAGAACTACCAAGGACAGAGGGGGGAACTGTTGTGGACATATGGACGACTACCAAGCACGATGTGAGGTGTGAACTGCTAAGCACGGAGCGGGCGGTTTTGTAGTAAGAGAATAGATTTTGTACTTCAGAAAAACGAAATCAGCTTAAGTTGATTTCATCCCTTGAAGGACAAAATCTTCTTTAAGCCAATTTCATCCTTGTGAAGGATGAAATCTATGTTTACGTGAGATTTCATCCTTCAGAAGGACAAAATGAACTTAAATCAAATTTTGTCTATGTAAAGGACAAAATCATAAAAAAAAAAATTTTAAAAACCATGTAGGCACCTGTATCACCCGAGATTTTTCATCCTTTTTTCTTAAAACTCATAGAAATTTTTTTTCCATAAATCGGAGTCAAAACGATAAAATCAAAACCTGTATAAATAGTTTATAATTTAAAATATCATACGATTAAACATCGTACGGCCAAAGCAAATATCCTCAGGCGCTACTCAAAAACACACGTACGAATAAATTGCTATGATCATAGACTTTTAAATACAAATCACTCCCAGGCATCTCTAAGTGCAAGTCCCATAACAGTCCACAGACTCATCCAAATGAAAGTCCAGAATAAACATCTAACTTCTCGTCTCACCCAATACAGGAGATCGTGGCACAAACAAACTCGCAGTGAGTGAAGCAAATACCTGAGTCAACGGGAATCAATCCACCGCTGAAATGAGCATCCATCTCCAGGAGCTCTCTGCACAACCTTCAAAAACACACGTACAATGGGGCTAAAAAGTAGGGTGGTGAGTATTTTCATACTCAGTAGGAAAATACCCAGTAGGGGAAATCCCAAACGGTGAACTCACAAGTTCATAAATACATGCGTCATGCAACTCAAACATGAAGCAGAAGCATATCATAATCATAAACATGCTCAAACTCATACAAACATACCAAATGCACCACCATGCCAAGATCATACTATCCAATCAACTTACACAAACACCCTTATCCAGGGTCATACAACTTACTTGTACTACCATACGCATACTCATACAACATACGCATACTTGTACGACCTTACTCGTACAATCGTATGCTCACTCATACAGCTTACCCATACATGTACGACCTTACTCATACAATCAAACTCGTACGACCTCACTCGTACAGTCTACACAAAATCATACTTATTGTCTTACTCAGAAATATATTCTCACAATCGTACTCATACTCTTACAGTCATGCTCATACTCATACACTTACAGTCCTGCTCATACACACTCCTACAGTCCTGCTCATACATACTCTTACAGTCCTGCTCATACACATACAGTCGTACTCACACTCATACAGTTGTACTCATACACATAATTGTACACATATCAATGACCACTGAAGCTCATTACAACTAATAGGCTCCAACGTCGAAAAGGAAAAGAATGCCACTAGGGCAACACCTTAACCTCCGGGGAGTGACTAGACGCCATGGACTTTTCCGAAGGTAAGGCACACCAATGCTCATGGGGCACTGGATCAAACAGGTAAGAGTAGATCCATGATACTACTTACCTGAGCGCGCAAACATAAACACCCACACATAAGGGGTCATACTGTTGCCCACCATAATGGGTCTTATAGTGCCAGAGAATCGCCCACCATAATGGGTCTTATAGTGCCATTGCCACTCTTGGGCAGAAAACATACAGTGCCACTTGGGTAGAAATATACAGTGCCACTTGGGCAGAAACGTACAGTGCCACTCTTGGGCAGAAACATACAACACTCTCAACGGAGCATCAGACGTCTGGGCTTCATACAGCACACAGACAAAGTCAAAAACGTACATCGCTCTCAACAGAGCATCAAACGTCTGGGCTTATACAACACGCAGACTAAATCGAAACAACGTCGCTCTCAGCAGAGCATCAGACGTCCAGTGCTCTATACAGCACACAGACAACATCCCGCAGGATAAACACCATGGCAAGACATGATAAATGCTCGGCCGACTCATTAGTGGCCAGCTCAAGCACGGAACTTAATCCGTCGAACCCTCAGGTCTCAAACTCACAACGCTATCATTAGTTGTGCTTATAATTCAAGTTTGAATTAAGTACATTATGCGGTACAATTATGCCACACAACCTCACAGTCCTCGATTGATCAAACTAAAGCTGAGCCCGATTCGAAACCCAAGTTCGTTAGGGCAGCAGACTTCACTTACCCGTCCACATCATGGACAAAACTCATCGTACAACAACCCTTACAGTCTTACACACTTCGCCATCCATCTTATGGCCAAATCAGCTTACATTGACATCCTCAAATAACGCTCCTCAAAGCTAACCCAGTTGTCGCCCTCTTACTTATATCTCACTTATTATGCTTACTTTTCACTTCATAATCTGTACGTTATGCTTGTACAATTATGAACACTCTTACTGTCTGACAATCGCCCAACATACAATCCACCCCAAACTGATCCATTCTAATCCTTGCCCATCATACTCATATCCTCTGTCATACGCTTACACAACCGTATCCAAATTCAGACAAAGCCTCTGTCACTTCTTACTGTCCATCACCCATACCTCTGCCCACATACACTTACACATCTCCATATCATAGGCAATAGTCATCATGCATACATATGTCTCACACATACGTATAACATACACATACAGTCATACATACGTAACTTACAAACATGCACGCTAGCCATCACTAGCACATGCATACATACGTCAAACATACACGCTAGCCATCACTAGCACATGCATACATTCATACATATGTCAAACATGCACGCTAGCCATCACTAGCACATGCATAATCCATACATACTCCAAACATGCACGCTAGCCATCACTAGCACAGGCATAATTCATACATACTCCAAATATGCACGCTAGTCATCACTAGCACATGCATAACACATACGTAGCATACTGACATATTTGCTAGCCATCGCTAGCGCATACATAATCCACATCCATAAAACGTGCATACATCTCATGCATATCCATCATACCATACAATCATGCTTACACGCACATCATGCAATCGGATCGTTACTTAACATCCAAGCATGAAATCATACAATCCTAGCATGCTGCTACTCATTCAAAGCATGCTTCATGAATTTACGAGTTCAAAGTTCCCCTACCTCGTAATCACGATGTTTGATGGCGAGCACACGAAGGTGGCGGCATCGGAGTTGGTGGCCAAAACTGTTGTCTGGCTGAGAGAGCTGTTGTCCCGAGGATTTTAGGATGCGCCGAAACTAGTCACGGCCAAATAGGGTGTCAGAAATCAATGCGGTAAAACCCGCGATCCACGGCGGCACACTAGGGCGGCCGGGAGAAATATCATGCCAACATAAGTGGCGGTGCGACCAAATGTTGGGGTGTACTCACTGAAGATCGGCCGGTGGCTAAAACGTGCACAGCCGGCCACAAGACGTCGAAATCGGCTGTGGACAGCACCCAACGGCGACAATTTCTGTCAACAAGGGCCCACATAAGGGCGGAGAGCATGGGGCAATGCTTGAGAACAAAGGAGAGGTGGAGGACGGCTCTGTGTCAACTCCATTCAGTGGCCAAGCCAACCGATGGTCAGGCAGCATAAATGCGGTGCCTAAACCCAGAAGTACACACGTGGCCACATACACACGCGACCCAAAGGGGCGGGGGAGAGGGCTGAACGGAGACGACCCAAGGCCCACAAAAGCCAACAGGGCTAAGGCCCTAGCGGTGGCCAGTCTAAGCGGCAACATCGCCGATCGCCACCCACAACCAAAACTAATGGTGCAGGTAGCCGTGCATCTCGCACGGTATAGGGCAAGGGGAGGGTTCACGGTCAAGCAAAGGCCATGAGGCCGTCACTGGCCAAGGCCTGTGCAGGTGAACTCATCCACCTTCGGTCACGGTAAGTCATACAAATTCTTGCTCGAGGCCGTTCGGTACCGACGGCGTAAAATGGGCAAGAGGGGTCAACGGCACACATGCCGATAAGGCGGAACTAGCTGCAGCTATGGGCCGCAAGGCTGAACAAGGCCCAGAGGGGTGGCCCATTGGCATCACCGGGCCGGGGCAGAGCCCACGGTGGTCAAGTCACCCTCACCCGCCCATGATGGCGGTGCCAGCCCACTGGAAAATCGTACGACAAAGCGTACTGGCCGGAGTAGGGGACGGTAGAGGGGATGAAACCAGGCTGGGTAGGGTGGTCCATACCCTTCACCAGACCAAGGTGAGGCTGGATGGTGGTCCATACCCTTCACCGCCGGCAGAAAATAGGGTAGGGGAAACATCCACTGGGCAGCGGTGCAGAGGCCCCCTACGGCCGGGAGGAGTGGCTCCTCGCCATTGCCGGAGCAAGGCGGTGCCGAATTGGGGTCTGATTGGCCGTTGTCAGCCCACGATGGCGACTGACATAGGGAACCAGCGGAATGGAGCTCGGAACAATGAAAAAGGGAGGAGAGGCCGGAGCTGTGCAGCTAGGCGGAGGCAAAATTGGGTAGGGAAAGGTCGCTAATTACCATCGCCGAACCAAGGCCGGGCCAGACGGAGCACAGCTGGCCGTGGCTCACCGCCGGCGGCCCCAATTTGTCCAAAATAGACGTCCATGGAAAATAGGGCAGATGGGGAAAACGGAGCGGGACGGCAGAGCTGAGGCCGTTCGGGGCCGGGGGAGTGTCCTCCCGCCATCACCGGCCCATGGCGGAGCCGTAGGCGGCTGGCCGGCCCTCGCCGGCCCACAGCGGCGGAGGAATCACAATTCACAGATAGAGGGAGGCTAACCGGAAAAGAGGGCGGCGCGGCCGTGGGCGGCCGGCACAGTGGCCCCTCGGCGTCGAACCGCCGGGGTGGAGCCTGTGCCGGCGTCCTGCGGCTTGCCGGCAGCCGATGGCCGGCGGGGACAGAGAACAGACGGGAAGGGGGGCGGAGCACTGTTCACCAACCGGGTTCTGGATCGGGATCGCGATCCCGATCCCTTTTTTCCTTTTTATTTTTTTTCTTTTTCCAAAGGTATCCCCAACACGCGTTAACCCACTGGTTACGCGTCAAACCTCCAAAATTCGCGCCGTAAGCACGCAGCGAGGCCCGTGGCCCGCGACTAAGCCCCACACCCGACTCTACGGGTATAAATATGGGGAAAAGACACAAATACAAATACGCCGAAATGTCACATTTTCCTGCCGAAAATGACCAGAAAAATAGCAGGAAAATCCTAGAAAATCGTAGAAAAATCAGGGACCTTACAGCACTAGCGCTTAGTTGGAGCCTATGTGGCCAAAACAAACACCATTTTGGTAATTATTTTTATTTCTTCACTATTTTGGTACATACAATTTTTAACATTATTTATATAGTTTTCCCTTATTCTAGAAAATATGAAAAAATTAGGAATATAATCTAGACATGATGATCTATTCCCAGAAAGAATTTGAGAGCAAAACTCAAAGCAAAAGTATTCAAAACATAATCATGAAACCAAAACATAGAGCTATTTGGGTTGTTTGAATGGCCTGGTGGCCCCTTTGAATAGCTAGCCATTCGAACTGGTAGTCATCCCGTTCGAATAGTTGGTGATCAAACGACTAGGTCAAAACTATCAAAATAGTCGTCCTCTACCTCACGAAACTAAACCAAATTTTTTCTAAAAATCAATAAAAATTACAAAAACTTCATGAAACTTTATATAATCATTACCCATGTAACGTCATGGAATTTTCTAAATTCTCAAAGTGAACCACAGAAAATTAGGGTGTTGGACCCCTTGATCTTCTCATGAGAATAACTTAAACATCACTTGAATTGGTGGCTAAAGAATATATGGATGGAAAATAGATGGAAGGAGCTTCGAAACGCCACTAAGAACGTACGAATCGGAGTCCAGATGAGGGAGATACGACTATTTGAAGTTGACTTTAACATGCAGGACCCGTTTACCCGAATTGAATGCGCGAACTATCCATTTAAGTCACTATACGGGCCCGATCAATTAGCATTCCAAATTTGTGTTTTTGGGGCCCAATTTGGTTGCAGAATTAAGGAGATTTTTGCCCAACTCCATATAGATTAAGAACCCTAATTGTATGCCTATAAAAAGGCTAATGAGGGCTTTTTGAGGGGGAATTTTTGGGGACGGCGAAGGAAAGGAGGGAACTTTCCGGCGAGATTTTGGCAAAGCGTTGACAACGGTAAATCGACAACAAACCGATAGTTGAGGTGGGATGCAAGTCAAACTTTTGGTTTTGTTGATTAAATTTAAATGCATATTTTCTGCCATTAATCTTTCAGTAGTTTTAATTAACCCTTCCGATTGCATTGACAATTCTGTTACAGAAAAGAACAGTAAATTTAGATCTGCCGCCGATTCTTCCTGGGCAAAAGTCGGCCATCACTGGCCGGACTCAGGGCCAAGGTGGTTGGAGTCATCGCTGAGTGGCGGGCTGACTAGTCCCAGCCCTGCGTCTAGCCGAGGCAGCGATTACAACTGCCGATAGAAACTATTGTGGGAGAGTTGGGAAAGGTGAGGTCTTTCGGGCACCGGGCGGAGGAGAATCAGCCACCCACCGCTGGCAGGGCTAGTGTCATTGGAATTGCTGCTCATTGGCGATTCACCCTGGGTTGGCTCTACGGCTGGTGTTACGCCGGCGGCAGCCAATAGACGCAGCCACGTAGAGGGATCTAGATCCGGATCTGGGCGCTGCCGGGCGGAGCACAGGATTATGGGCTTCCACCTTGGCAGCCCTAGCGTGGGCGACTCTGATCGTGCCGGAAAGCTGAACCAAAGGCAGCAGACGTGCAGTCCAGCCATTGCCCGCGGCCCTCTGGGCATCACCACAAGATAGACGACCCATAGGTGGGTCAGCGACTCTAGCCCGATTTTGGGCCGAACCGCTGACCCGGCTCGGGTTGGTTTTAAAAAAAAAAGAAGGAAAGGGGATTTTGAACCGGGTTCGGTTTAGGGGGGTAAAAATGTCAAACATATTCTTGAAGAATACTCAATTACCCCAAGAAGTGTGGGAGTATTCTAAATAAGTTTGAGGCCTGGGAAAAATCCCAGAGTCTCTAAAATGACCTTTTTACCCCTGGTAGTTAAATCATAATGTGAAAACCATTTACCAAACTTCGGGGCTCTAGTTCAGGGGCCTATGAGTTGGGTTAAAAAAAGAAAAAATTCTCAGCGAGATTTTAATGAGTAAATGAATTATAGGCCAAATCTCATACTGAGGAAAAATCCCAATGAGCAGTTAATTGACCAATGTGTCGTTAGGGTTTATCCTAAACCGTTAAGACAACCTGGGTCAGTTGAAGGGGTTCATGACCCCATCACATGCCAGAAAAATTACACAGGGTTCATGAAGTCAAGTAGTACCCTTGAGTTTAATTTTGGACCCATTGGATGTCATTAAGGCTTTAAACCAAATGATAGAAATACCCATTAGAGTGGATCCTCCCACAGTCGTGTGAATGGAAGCGCAGGTCAGTTTGAGAGTGGAGCCTCTTGAGAAAATTATGACTTAAAATAAATAAAAGGGTAGTGAGATGACCAAATGAACCAAGGAAGGATAACATACCCCCTATGGTGGAATTACCATAATGCCCTTAGGGGGCAGTATGTTCTATTTCCACTAGAACGGATAACCTAACAATCAAGCGTTATGGTGCCTTAGAATGATGTTAAATGGCTTCAAAAGGAAGGGGTGTGACTAGAAAATGACACGAAGACCTTAACAGGTCCTAGTGTTATGGGAATTAAGGGGTAGAAGCCTAATTCTTAGGGTTTGGCAGCGTATTACACGTGTCTGCAACCAAGTGCACCGATCGACTAGAGTGTTTTATATGTAACTCGCGGGATGTATTAGAATTGTTTACACTCTTGGGCTTGAATTAGTTGAGCCCTAACCCTGCAAATGAGTGCAACGGGCCTTTATTCATTCTTTACGCACTCGTGTGAATGCATGTTATTTATGTTGATTAGGTTGATGCATATTTTTGTTATTGATGTTTTAAGTTATATCAGTAACTTAAGATTAATGAAGATTAATCAAGAGGCATGGATTGTTGTTGGTTTGAGGGGAGAACACCTAGTAAAGATAATGACTAAAATACCCTCTTTAGGGTTGGGACCAGTTCATGGAGTGAACGGGGCCCTGACATAGATCTTACCTTCGTTAATGAACCGATGGTGGCTATGGGATGTTCTCTGAGTCATAGCTCAGTGGATGAGCTATCTTTTGGGCTGATTCACAAAGTGAAGAGGACCCAAATGGTTGAATGGATACTTAACTGGATGAAAATAATATAGTCTAAGTTTCAAATGTTTGGGGGTGTCAATGGTCATAAGGACCTAAGGCTTCTATTAATACATTAGTAATGTCTTATAAGACATTTTCTCCCAGCGTTGGGAAGGTGGAGATTGTAATATGCTTCTTCATCACCACGACAGTTTGGGTATTAACCAGAGGATCTTTACCGTGGGTCTCCCGTAGGTCTTCCCAGGACTATTTAGTACGTATGAAAAGCGGAGTTACATGAGCATCATGGAAGGCTTGTGTTTCTTGCCAATCTGTGTCCATGAACACAGTTGGGATCCTCTTCCCCAGATTCGTGGCAGGCTATTGAGAGCCCTGGGGATTTGGGTCAAGCTGCTGTTAAGCAATCTACTCCAAGGTTGGAGTACTTTGTTTGGGATTTCACGAGGGGCGAGTCATCTCCGAGTTACAGATTTTATAGTATTAATTATTGAACAAGAGTTGTGAGATAATTAATAACATTGTTGATATTGCTTGTTAATTAGACAAGTGGAACGATTAAATAACTTACTAATATGTAGGTTAAATATACTTAAGCATTGCATGTGTGGTGCTATGTCTATTAGGATAGAGTAGTTTCTTAGAAAAACTACATCTGGATCCAATCTTGTTAGAAACATTGGATATGTTGTCTGATGAGCACATAGGCAACTAACATCGGGTGATGTTAGCCCAATCCGAAAAATATTAATAAAACCTTTTGTCCTTTGGAAGCTCTTCTCCTGTAGGTGGAGATGCTCTATTGTGGTTGTGGTTGTTGTTTGGTTTGCTTTGTTGCAGATTCTCTAGGCGACGACAAGTGAGACCAAGGTAGACGAGCACAAGAGGTTTTCACGTTTCTGCAACTTTGGTATGTAAGTGTGCCTTAAGCGTGAGAGTCAACTTGTTATTTATTTTTAGATGGGTGACAGACTTGTACTTAGATGGATGAGCTGGTCTTTATGAATTTTCGGATGTTAAATAATATCATATGAATTGATATTCGTATTTGTGAACCCCAGTTATCATGACCTGGATATTTAATTGAAGGGTTTGTTTTGTATTTAAGAAAGAAAAAAATTCTCGCTACTTACCGTTCGTGCTATTTAAAAATGCTTTTAAAAATTCGGGTCGTGACAAGCCTATAATATGAAAGCTTTAACATTTTCCATACTTAAACATACAAAAACAACTATAAATCACATATTTTTAAGAATTCACCATTACACATCAAGATGAATCAAAAGCTCAAAGAAATCCACAATAATGATATTTCAAGGAAGAAAACCCTTACCTCTATCAAGATCTTTCACCTTAATAAATCATACCTAAAAATTAGAGCTTTTAATTAATCCTAATCAAAACTAACTAATAAACTCCAATCAACCTAAGAAATGATAGATTCAAAACGAAAAATAGCCTAATTAGGGTTCTAAGGAAGAATTAAAAACATAATTTTGATGAAAAAATACGCAAAATCTAAATAGGAGAAGTGAAGATAGAGATGATTAAGATAAAAATTGGAAGATTAAGGGTGATTAAGGGGAAAACCTTACCTTAAGAAGGGTTTCTCCTTTGGGAAATGGGAGTGAAGTTTAGCCTCTCTCCTATTGTAAGATCTCTAAATTTCTTTTCTTTAATTATGTGAAATGTGTTTGTTTGTCGGTTTGATTTGATTTTTGGGGTAATGTGTTAGTTTAATTATAAATTTTTTCTGGTTTAATCTTATTTTAAAAGTATTACTGTCAAGCTTTATCCCCTAATCTTTAGATCTTTATCTTAATCACCTCTATCTTCATTTCTTCTATTTTGATTCTTAGTTTTCTTACATAAAAATCATGTTTTTAATTCCGATTTAGAACACTAATTAGGTTAATTTTTTTTTAACCTAAGGATGCCTTAGATTTATCTTTTTTTATAAGTTGATTTGAGTTTATAGCTAGTTTTAGGTAGGTTTAACTAAAAGCCTAATTCTTGGGTAGGATTTCTCAAGGTTGAAGCTCTTCTAACGGATTCACAGGCTTTATAGAGGTAAAAGGCTTTTACCTTGAGTGGTTTTCATTCTTAAAATGCCATGATTATGGGTTTATTTGAGTTTTACTTCATCTTGATGTGTAATTGTGATTTATTAAAAATATGCAATTTATGGTTATTTTGGTATGATTAAGCATAAGAATTATTAGATCCATCATGTTGTAGGTTTAGATTTTGATTATATAATTTTTATGATGATTTTTGAATTTATATAGAATTTTGAAATATTTTTAGTTTGAGTTTCGAGAGGTTGAAGACGAACCAGAAAAGTGAACTATAGACAGTTTGAATGGTCAAGCATTCGAACGGGGTGTCAAGCCATTTGAATGGCCAGACATTCAAACGGGCTATAGGGCCGCTTGAACAGCCAAATAGTAGTTTGGTGAAAATTGGCTATTTTCTAGATTTTTGACCATTGCTTGTTATTTTCTTATAATTCTAATTCTTTATGACTATGATGAGTTATGATTACTTATAATTATCACCTTAATTGCATATGAACTTTTTTGGATTATGATTTAGCTTATGCATGAAAATGACTACCCTCATGATGTTCTACTTGTTTTGAATTTGTATTTTGATGTTTTCTTCGTATTAACTCCATGATTCCGGTAGATTATAACTGTGATGAATTATTAATACTTGTACATGTCACTAATTATAGATGAACCATTTTCTACATGTTTTAGCTTAAATATGGATATGACCATGATGTATATTTTTACTTATGCTTATATGATTTTATTTATCACAAATAGACCATAATTCATGCTAATTAGGACTAATTAGAGTATGTTTACATGTGCTTGTGTTCATTAAACAATGTTTATGTATGTATCATGTCGCATACATCATAAGAATAATTTGTGAGCAGAGATTTCTCGAGTTTAACTATGATTAATCAATTAGATGTTGTAGTTTTTCAAATTATCGAATCGGTTTTATGTCCAAAAGGACTAGGTTTACGTCCAATGGACGTGGTTTTATGTCCCTTTGAGGATGAGTTTCCTCACTGTGAGAAGAGAAGATTTGCTATAATGAGTTAATTAATGTAATTTTGAATAGGAGATTCTAGGCTGGTTTATCTGTGTGCACCAGCTTACCAAGGGTTATTTTCCCGTTAGGGATTGTCCCAAAAGCAGGTCTGCTTGTGCTTCGGCCGGATAAGTAAGGTTGTTTTCTCAATTGTGAGACATGCACGAATGGTTTATACATGTGTATGGAATATAATGCTCATTGACATAGGTTGTGTAGGGACAATGATGCTTATATTGCACAAGGTGTGTATAGAATGATTATACTTAAACATGTAGGATGAAATGTAGTTTATAAACTTGATTATGCAAGGTGAATGTGAATATTAGTACTTACTTTATGTAGGATGTGAATGTTATAATGAGATTTATATGATTGCACATGGTGTGCATATGTGTTTTGAATTATGAATGAACCTATGATGCACAAGTGGTGTGAATAGGTGTATAGAATGTGATTTATCTCATGATGCATAGGTGTAGGGAATAGATATGTGATGTATGTCTAAATTGAGAATACATGTGGTGTTTTCATGAGCTTATATTTTATTTTAAAACCCTAAATAAGCCAAGCACACCCCTCTTCTGTTTGTGGTTTTGTTTTGGAATTGTATGTTATGTCATGCAGGTGCTCCAGATGGTTTTTATGTCAACTATGAGGATGGACATGTGCTATAAGAGAGGGGCTAGATGTTTGGGTTGTGTTAGACTTATTTATGTGATATGATGATCTTATACTTGATTTTATTATAACTTTGGTTAGCCAGTGATGACTTTTGATATGTTGTAGCCACAAGACTTAAGATTATATTTCTTTAGACGATGTGGATATTGTGTGGACTAAGATTATTAGTTAATCTCTTTTATCTTTATCTATTTGCTTTTGCTACAAAAAAAGTGGTTATCAGCAACATACATATAGTGACGTTTTGATAAACAGTCGTTGTATGTGTTATAATTAACACACGATCGATGCCGCTCCTCCCGTATACACAACACTTCCCACTCTCCTGCATTTTCCCGTCTCTGCCCGCACCTATTTTCCAGGGATTGTGGGTTGTTAGCTATGGGATTTCTTTGCTTCTTTGTGCCAATCGAATTCCTCGACCTAGACAACCAAAGCTTAACAAAGCACCGTATCTTCTTCATCCACCTGCGGAATCGACTTCGCTACAGATTGCGATTTCTTCGCCCAAATCCCCTGCCTTCTTCATCTGACCTCCACACAAGCTTAATTATTTCCCAAATCCGCTGCAGCCTTCTTCCCATTGACCACCATCGGATCACCTTCTTCTATATTCAGTAAAAGTTAAGTCTTCTACTGGACTTGTTTGGACAGGGAGTTGCGGATCAAACAAGATAAAGATTTCCCTGAAGGTTCAAGGGCACACCCATTTGGAGATCGAAGTGATCCCAACAACACGGTATTTTAAGTCTCTTCTCTTTCTCCCCTTTCCCTACCCGCTTCAATTCTCTATTTGTTTTTCATTATGTTTGCTTTTGTTGGGAGTACGGGAAATCTCTTGTTTTAGAGGCATCAGATGAGATGAATTGCTAGATTTGCTTGAAGAAGTTGAGAAATCGTAATTAATTGGTAAAGGATATGCAATTTTTAGAAATGGGACTCACGGAAGGAGTATTGTCTTATGGTGTTCAAGGTCAATGAGTTTTGCATTTTTCTTACTGTGATTATTTATTGAAATAACTACTGAGTTTTTATGACTTATGAGTGCTAATGATTTACAAAAATAGCTTTGACTAATTTCATTGTCACCATTGCTAGGGTTAGTGCTTCTATTTTTCTCCTCCGTGACAATGTGAAACAGTCTGCCTCAATTTTAAGAAGGATTGTTCGACATATTCGGCAGTGCCTCGAGGAAGAAAGTATTGCAACGTTGAAGTAAGATTATAATTATCTTATTGGGTCAGATGCTGCATCATTTCTTGGTTATATATTCCATAATATCTAGAAATGAATAAGTTTAAGTTAAAGTGCAGGGGTGACTACCTTGATTGAATTCAAATTCTATATCTGCCCTTTAATGTTTGATAACTTTTTGAAATTGTGAGTCGGGAAAAGTGTTCAGCATGATGTTTAAGAAATGCTTCTGGTGGTGTGGCCCAGAATAATTTTTTGAAGGCAACCAGAGCATGTAATACTATAAAGTCCTTTTTTTAGGCCAAGCCTGAATCTATGCTAAGTATGGATGAAGTGTTTGTTTGTATGATAGAACAATATGCAACTCCTAATTTTACATCCCCTGAACTATTGCAGGTTGAAAATTTGGGATATCAAAAATTCACTTGTTTAAGTTTGGGAAAATATCTGAATTACCTGTCCATTTTAAATTAATTTTCATTAAATGAACTAATCTTCTAAATTTATACCCTTATGATAAACCAAAAACAAAACTACCCTTCATTTGTTTGTCAAGTGGCTTCTCTGGCCTCTGGGAGGATTTCCTTTAGCCTCTCCATTAAGTTCCGGTCACCATACAATAGTAATGGCCACTATCCCTTATCTCTCGTGCCCCCAGGGCAATGCATGATTAGGGAGACAGGGTGGTGATAGGCATGGTCAGACTGACCGAGGAAAGGATCAAGCCACTGGGGAGGAAGGGAAGTGAGGAAGGGATTGGGGTAAAAGGGACAGACTTTATAGGTTAGAAGGACAGGAAGGGGATTGCTGCCAGATCATGGATGTGGGAGCAAGAAGGTGGTCTGAGCTGTAGGAATTATACAATGGGCAGAGAAGATGGCTAGAGCAGCCTCCTAGGTGCTTTTTTAGGTGGGGTGATGAGGGGGAGGAGCTCCATCTGGTCAACTCTTCCCTTGTGAGAAATGTAGTGGAGCAGGGGAAAGCAGAGCAAGTAAAGAGCACAATTAATAGGATAAATATAACTTGCATATAATGGAAATTTAAAGCAAAAAGGATGAGTTATTTACATATGAGCCTCCCCTATTATATATGCATGCCAGTTAGATCCAAATCTTAACTTTTTCCTTAGATATTTCCCCTTCAAGTTTTTTAAGCCTAAATTCCATACATAATTTTTACTACAGTTTTTTGCAATTATTTGTCTGTGAACACAAACACCAAACTTTGGCTTTAGTGGTGGTGTAAAATCCATTATTTGGTGGGTACCACTGTTAATTCTTCCTATTTTGTGATACTTGATTGGATAAGATGTACTTGTTTCTTTCCTATTTCTTAAGTATAAATGTAACATTCTCCTTCCATCAGTTTCATGGACATATTGGACATCCCAATATATTTTTTTTGGTGGTTGAATTGTGGTTTCTTAAGCCTCAATATCTGACTTTAAAAGCCAGATTGGTTGGTCAAAACCTTGTATCCTTATTCATCTACAAAACAGGAATATTTAATTTGCAGACTGTGGGAAATCTGCATTCTTCATTTACTGACCCCCTCATGATTTTTCCAGACTTCTTGATTTTTTTTTAATTTATTATAACTATCCTTTGATTATATCATGCTCTCATCTAGTGATCCTTGCATGCTATGGTGCCTGGCATGATTAGTCTCTTCCTTTTTTTGCCAGTTGTGATGTTCTGGTGGTTCGTCCTTGTTTTGGGAACACACTGTCAGCTAATAATTAAGTTCATGGATTCCCAAAAGCCAGAATGAACATTGAAACACTTAAGATCAATTAATGTACTGACTGTAGTCGTTGTTTAGACTTTTTAGTAGTGAGTATCAAAATTGGGCAAAGAGTTTCCAGCTTGACTTTTCCTCTGGGTTTTTGGTCTACCGTATAAAGAAAAGCACAGGACTTGTTTCTGCTGTGAAGTATTTGACTTTCATACTCCAAAATATCCCACAATATACAAGATCAGTGGCTCAATATTTCTTCATATAGATATTTCAACTTTTTTTACTCATTGTTTTCTTTTCATATTCCCGAAGATGTTCAATGTGAAAGCTATGGTTTAAACCTCATAATGATTACAGTATTAGGAGTCTGGTGGTCTGTCAATGGAAAATATTTCTTGTATCTTATGCAAACAGCAACTAGCTTTTGTGTTAACCATAATGTGCAAATTTGCATGCAAGTTCTGTTTGTTTGTGGATTTTTCCAATATATAATGAAAATGCTTATTATAGAGATCTTCATAAAAGGACAATGAATTATACACCAATTAAATTACTATTTTCGAAATTACTCTTATTTTCTTGTATTTTTTCTTGACATGCAAATTCAAGGGGAAGTATAAGCATCTTGAATATAAGGAAAAATTGAAATTAACAAAGCTTCAATTCTACTAATTTTGTATATGCATAACCTGGACAAGGAATCACTTAATTATCAGATCGTGCCAAAGGTTCAGCTTGAAAAAACATCTTAGATTCCAGTGTTGTTAAAGTTCTTTCTTTTACAACGCATTCTAAGGTTTTCATCCTTGTTCCTCCCAGCATAAACATATCTTTCTGCTCTTGTTTGTCGAATAAAACAAATTAAATGAATCTTTCTTTTTGTAATTCATCTGAATTCCCATTGGGAGAGCTTTTTTTTTCCTTTCTTGTAGAATATCTAAAATTAATGGTTGTACATCATTGCATTACTTATCTGCATAGTAAATAATATTCAATCTAGATTTTCTTATTTGGTGCTTGTTGTTTGTTTAGATATTGAGAGTAATTTGGTTAATTGAGGAGGGCATGCAACTATTGGTCATTTTATAGCTTCCTGAAAAGAGAAAAGGTACTTGACTCCAATTTCTTGAATATATATTTTTTATTTACAATAATTATTTGTTTACTAAAATGTGATAAACTTGGATATGTGTAGAACCTATATGAACAAGGGTTTTCGTAATATGCCTATGCATAGGTAGATATATGATACTATTAGTTTTTCTTGTTTATAAGGGTTCATACATAAATTTCTTTTGTACAAATACATTCTTTGTACTGTAGAGGTTATTATAATATTATCAATATTTTTAGGTGTGATCTGTAAATTTGGTATATATTATCATGGATAAGAGTTGGATGAGCAAAAGTAGGGTTTCTAATGAGTATGCTTTGGGGGTAGAAGGATTTCTCAATTTTGTTGCATCTCATGGAACACCTATCAATGGGAAGTTCAAGTGTCCTTGCGTTCAATGTGGTAATGTCTATTATCAAGATAGAGACATTCTATATGAGCATTTGATATGCAATGGTATTATACAAAATTATACAGTGTGGTATTTTCATGGAGAAGATATCCTTCAGACAAATTCATCATAGAATGATACTTTGAACAATGAATTTGAAGTTGATGATACAGGTGATGAGATGAGAACTATGTTGAAAGATGTATTTGGAGGCCCAGTTCAAGATGATGCTTATGATGGATTGCCTCAAGGTACAAATAATGTAAATGCTAAATTCAACACATTGGTACAAGACGCCGAGAAAGAGTTGTACTCAGGTTGCAAATCACAAACCATACTTTCTTTCATTGTTAAGATGTGGCATATCAAAATCCTTGGTGGATGGAGTAACAAATCTTTTGATATGTTGCTTGTATTGTTAAGAGAAACATTTCCTAATGCCACTTTTCCAGAAAATTTGTACCAAAGTAAGAAAATCATAACAGATTTAGGTTTGAGTTACAACAAAATTCATGCATGTCCCAATGATTGTATGTTGTATTATAAAGGCAATGTCGACAAACAATCATGTGACACATGTGGCACCTCAAGATGGAAAGAAGAAGACACACGGTCAGAATCTAAAAAAAAGAAGACACCAGCTAAGATTTTACGTCACTTTCCTCTCATTTCTCATTTACAAAGGTTATATATGTCATCAAAAATTGCATCTAATATGAGATGGCATGATGAGGGTCGTAACAAAGATGATATATTATGACATCCAGCTGATTCTGAAGTTTGGAAACATCTTGACTTGACCAATCCAACCTTTGCAGCAGAGTGTAGCGATGTTCAACTTGGATTGGCAAGCGATGGCTTCAATCCATTTGGGACAATGAGTATTACACATAGCATATGGCCAGTGATACTTATGCCATATAACTTACCTCCATGGTTGTGTATGAAGCAGTCCAATATGATCCTATCATTGATTATTCCTGGTCCATTTGGCCCTGGAAATGACATTGACATATTCTTACAACCTTTGATGGATGAGCTAAAAGAGTTATGGGAATTTGGTATAAATACCTATGATGCGTCTAAGAAAGAAACATTTCGAATGCATGCAGCCTTGCTTTGGACCATTAGTGACTTCCCAGGTTATGCAATATTGTCAGGTTGGAGTATAAAAGGTAAGATGGCATGTCCTTTGTGCCATAAAGACACATGTAGTCGATACTTGAGTAATGGGAGGAAACATTGTTATATCGGTCACCGAAGATTCTTACCATTGAATCATAGATTCTGAAGACACAAACAATCTTTCGATGGAAATGTAGAGGTTAGAAGTGCTCCAAGTCCACTGTCTGGGATGGATGTGTTATGCGAGGTACAAAATAACAATCACAGTTTTGGGAAGAAGAAAGGGAGGAAAAGGGCAAGGAGTGTGGATGAAGGTTTAATGTTTAATTGGAAGAAGAAGAGCATTTTCTTTGAGTTGCCATATTGGAAAAATAATTGACTTAGACATAATTTAGATGTAATGCACATCGAGAAAAATGTATGCGATAATATTGTCAAAACTTTGTTGAACATTGAACGCAAAACAAAGGACAATTTAAATTCACGCCTTGACTTGGTAGAAATGGGGGTGAGGCACGAGTTGCATCAGAAGTGGAAAGAAGGTACAAACCGAGTTTATTTACCATCTGCATGCTATTCAACGGAGAAAAAAGAGAAAGAAATATTTTGTCAAGTTTTGAAATATATGAAGACTCCGGATGGATACTCTTCTAATCTTACTAGGTGCATTAATGTTGAAGAGTGTAAGATATACGGGCTAAAAAGTCATGATTCACATGATATAATGCAACAATTTCTTCCATTGGCAATTAGAAAAACTCTTCCCAAGAATGTGACGAGTATTCTGATAGAACTTAGCACATTATTTTGGGAATTATGCTCCAAGGTCCTTGTCATTGATGAGTTAAAACAACTTGATGAGCACATTGCATTAGTTCTTTGCTACATAGAGCAAATTTTTCCACCATCATTCTTTGACGTAATGGTACACTTGCCTATACATCTTGCATCAGAAGCATTGTTGGGTAGGCCAGTTCAATACCGGTGGATGTATCCAATTGAAAGGTATTATAAAAATGTATTCAATTAAAATTTATTTACAATTATATAAAATTCAAGTGTTGCTAGTTTACATTGTTTGTGTATAGGTACTTGCATGTATTGAAATCATACGTGCACAATAAGGCTCAACCAAAAGGATCTATTGCAGAAGGATACATTGCAGAAGAATGTATGACGCTTTGCTCAAGGTACTTATTCAATATTGAGACAAGGTTGAGTCGACCCCCAAGGAACCCAGATGATAGTGTCTTAAGAGGTTCAACACATTTTAGATTGAGTGGCATTGAATTGACACAAGCACATCGCTATATCCTATTCAACCACGAATTGGTGACGAGTTATTTAGAGTAAGTTATAACAAAGACATTATTTATTAACCTATCTTTTTTTAGTTTTCTCAGTCATAAACATTTATTGCATGCAGGCATCACATTGAATTCCTAAATTTTACTCACCCAGGAGTACGACCACATGTGCGCCAAAAAATTCACAATGAGCAATTTGTTGATTGGTTTAGGGAACATGTAAGATAGGTTAACTGATATTTCTATAATTTATTTATAAAAAAAATTTAGTGTATAAGTAACCTAATTTGGATAAAAACAAGTTCGAATGTTGCGAGAAAGCAATAGATCAATGCTAGCCAATCTTCATTTGCTCGCTAAAGGTCCGCATTCGCTTGTTAGGAGGTTTAAAAAATACACGATTAATGGATACAAATTTCGGACAGTTGAACAAGATAAGAGAGCAAAAACCCAAAATAGTGGTGTTGTCGTTACAACAATGACAACAAGCTATGCAAGTGCAAGGGACAGTAGGCCTACAACAGGGGAGATAAACTATTATGGGAGATTAACAGATATAATTGAGCTGACATACTCATCAAACCTTAAATTTATACTATTTAAGTGTGATTGGTTTGATGTGAAGGCACAAGGAAGAGGAGTTAAGACTGATGAGTTTGGGTTCATGCTTGTGAATTTTACACGGTTGTTATTCTCTGGGAATGAAGTGGCTGATGAACCATATGTCTTAGCATCTCAAGCAAAACAAGTTTTTTATGTTGAAGATCCACTTGAACCAAATTGGCATGTGGTCATGAAGACTAATCCAAGGGACTTATATGACATGGGTGGTGAATGTGATGAATTATTGGATAGTGAGGCTTATGGGAACCAAATGCATCGAGACATTGTTGTCGATGACAATGATATTGTTAATTGGGTGAGGGAAGATGTGTTGGGATCAACTGTTGAAGCACCTCCCGAGATGCATCATACTCATCAAGGTCATTCAGATGATTTAATGCATGAAGAAGATGGATCAAATACTGATGTCCAATCATCTGGAAGCGATTCTGAATGAATCTAATAGTAGATGTTTGGTTTGGTGGTTGTGCTTATAATGTTATCTTCCATTTCTTTTATTGTCAATTTTTTTCTTTAATTTATGTAATGACTCAATTATATTAATGGTATATGTTTTAGTCACCAATTATTGATGGGAAATACCATCTTTTTTATTTTGTTTCAAATTTTCTTTTTCATATTTGTTCACAAGACTGCAAGACATATATAGTTGCTTATTAGTGAACATCTTTGGTTTAGTTTTAGTTTATATTATTAATTAAATATATAAGTGTGCTTCTAATTTTCTATACAGATGGACAGTTTAACATTGAATGACTCTACTGCAAATGTTGAAAATAAGGGTCGAGGGATCACCAAATGCAAAGCCATCATTAATTTGCCACTAGGATCAAAAAAGAAGGTTGATGTTTATGAAGGCCAACCGGTAGGGGAAAATGCCACTTTATTGGCAAATTACTATGGCACATTGGTAAGAGATAGTGCTACAGTCCCAATTCATAAGCCATCTTGGCGCAAAGTGGACATATTTGTGAAGCAACGACTATGGGAATTAGTAACAGTAATATTATTTATACATATTTGTGAAGCAACGACTATGGGAATTAGTAACGGTAATATTATTTATACTTTACAAAATTGTTTGTTAGAAGTAAGTATTGATTGTTATTTGTTTAAATATGTAGGACAAGTTTATTGTGGATGAGAGCTTGCATGCCTATGTCCTTAAGTCTTTAGGGACAAAATGGAGAGATTACAAGAGGAAATTGAAGAAAGATTATTACGAGTTTGTTGTTGCACTCAAGAAGGATCCATTAAAACATAAGCTAGAGCTTGTAAAAGAGGCTGAATGAAAAGTTCTTGTTTCTTATTGGCAGCCAGCAATGGGAAAGGTAAAAAGTGAAGCATAGAAGTCATTTTTTAAAAATTACTTTTGAAATAAACACTATAAATTGTGAAATAGGAAAGAAGTGATAGAAATAAAGAGAGTCGAGGCAAGCACAAGCTTCCCCATACAAGCGGCACCAAAAGCATTGCTCGTGTGCGCCATGAGGAGGTATGCATTTTATCATTTATTGATACCTACATTATGGACGTCATTATTGTTTATTGACTTATAAATTGATATTATTGTATCTCATAGCGTATCAAAAACAATCGTGAGCCTAGCCAACTTGAAATTTTTAAGATCACACATGTCGACAAAAAAGGGAAGGCTATCAATATAGACGCAGAAGCGACAATTGTGAGTATGCAAAAGTTAATATGTTTATTATTATATTGATTATGAGCTACTGGGAACAACAATAATGAAATATTATAATGCTGAGAGTATGATTTTAAAATAAAATTCCATTTCTAAGTTTTGTTCAACTTCTGTCTTCAAGTTCATGGTCTATTGTTGTTTGTTTCCCTCCTAAATTTGGAGTATATCACAATTCTCCTTTTCAAAGTAAGTGAAAAGGTCTCTAATTTTAATGTTGAAATTGAATGACTGATCTCACTGGGAAATCCTTATGATAGTTACTTTTTTTTTTAAGAAAGCTATCTCGTGAAGTGTAATCTTCCTGGAAAATTACACCAGACTGGAGACCTTCTTGTTAGACCTCAGAGTAGGAGCAACCGAAATGGTTTGCTTCTTAGTGCGCATAACTGGTAATGAAACAATAGATACACCAAGGAGTAAATATTAAAGTCCTATCCGTAACAAATGCAACTTAACAGAGTATTTTTTCTTAATACATTATACCTTTTGGTTGATTGCTAGTAGCAGTTCCTCGACTGCAGTCATAGTAGCAGGCTCAGTGGCAGGAGTACATGAAACCGATTTAGAAACCATCCCAGGATCATTGGTTAACTCAGATCTTCCATGTACTATGGAAACACCACCAGATCCAACCTGATCAGATTTGGCTTTATCTTGGTCACCAACTGCTCCAATATCACTATAGAAGCCAGAAGAATCTAATTTATTCACAACAACTTCTGAAGGAGCATTTTCATTAGAAAGGTTATAGTATGTAGCTAAATCTACTGGGTGCATAATATTCACATCCAATAATATTGCAATGTAAGACTCCTTTATCCTTCAGTTTGAGATCCTGCACGATTGCCTCCAACATCATTATGTAGCTCAGGTTTGCCAGATTGAAAAACTTCTATTCCATAAATAATGGACTCAAGTTGCTAAAGCTGTGTCTCAATATGCCACCAAAATGGAAGCAATGTTAACCCGTATGATGAAAGAGCTTTGCAGTCAGAAAGCCTGATTTTAACTTCCATTATATATTTTCTTATTGACTCATCAGACCTGAAAAAGATGAATCAATCAAAATTAATTAAAAAAAATGTCAATACCATTTAACACACGCTTAATAGAATTAGAGGGAGTTGGATTGAAAGGGCAAAATATCATACTTTTGAAGAGCCCAAAGTCTTTGCAATAAGCTTTCCCCAAATTTAACTGCTTGTCACTCCCTTCTACACCACTTGTAATGTAGGTGTTTTCGTGCAAATAATTATCTTCACCAGGATTACTTGGTTCTGTTAGGTTAGAAAATCCTGGAGTTAACACTTCACATTGTTGATTGTTTCTTTTGAATTTATTTTTGGCAGTTGTAATTTGTTCTATATCTGTGAAGATTCAGAAGGTTGGATGAATGAGGATAGCAAAAGATGGTCATTGTGCATGGCATATCTTGTTCAGTTGAGATGGCTGATAGAGGGACGGGGTTGGCAATGTATTATAAGGTTTTTCTCTGTTATTTACTCTGTTTCAGGATTGAATTGACTTTAAGTAAGTCACCTCAACCTTTGGTGGCTACTGTAATTGAGAGTTACAAAACATTATATTCACAAGGTAGCCCATGTCAAATGATAACGAACTTGTTGATCTGCCAGTGTTTGTATAATATCAGCTCCTCTTATGTGATGCTATGGTAGTGGTTTTGAATATTGTCATTTAGGCCAAATCAGACAGAATTATTCAAATCATGGACATCTGTCTATGGAGGGATTGAAACAAATGAAATGAGGAGAGATATTAACACTGTTGGTTGGTTCTCTCTTTCAATGCAATTCTGTGAATGTGCCTGATCTTAGACTCTCTCACACACACACACTCTAGCCCATGTATTGTAAATTCCCATGAAGGGGCAGATTCTTATTACTTTTTCTATCCTATTCACTTTTTCTTACCAATTGTTCCTCAAGCACATAATGTATGTACAACTTGTAGCTGGATATATTGTTGGCCCACATGATAATTCTGATTCATAGTCTTCCTTTTATAGATGACTGTGGCATTTCGTAGTTTATCACAATGCTGAGTTGCTTCATTTTTCTGTTTAAAAACTGAATTTTAGACTACAGCAAAGACTTGAATTTAACTGCAGAACACAAAGTAAAAAAAAAGGAAAGTATAAAGGTAAAGAAAATGGTGTGAACTAATGCATTGCTTGCTGTGTAATTTTATTGATTTCGCCTTATTTTTTGATTTGCTTGCAGTGTAATTCAGTTGATTTTCTCTGGTTCTACTTTCTTTAGTTTTAAAGTTTATTTTGCTGGTCATAATGGGTTGTGGTAGGAGTTCCTCTGCACTTGAGGGCACTCCAAGCATTATTTGACTTTGAAACTGCATTATTTGATTGGCTGATTTCAAAATTACATTTCGTCTGGTCTGAAACTTGCTTGTGTTATAGCTGTTAGTTTCTGCATGATATTCTGTCATTTGTCAAAAAGAAAAAATCATTGATATTTTGTCACGTACTCAGTACTCACTCCAATTCTGTAAGGATGTAGCCTGTATGGCCTTCCAAGTAAGTACAAGTGTTCGGAACTCTTTTTGTATTTCTAGCACGAAACATGCACTAGTATATATATTATAATGAGAAATGTGAAAGACGAAATGAGTCCTATCTGCTATTAGAACAAAGATCTCAGCTTGCTGTGGTTTTTGACCCAGTTCTTCTACCTTTTTGTTTTGTTTGAAAATAAAGATATATAGGAATGTAAGAAGACTTTTGCATTAGTAGACATTACAAACAAGTTAGATGTTTACTAGCTAAACGTTCCATTTTGTATCTTGACACTTCTTCGCTTTTGTAGGTCTCCAAATTTATCCTTTTGCCTTTTCTGTTTTGACCATTTGTGCTCCTATCTCATAGGAGAGGAACCCTTTTCATTCCTCAATAGTTGCGAGAGGTGGAAGAAGGATCCATTCCAAAACGAAAAAAGTGACAGAAATTGACTTTCTAGGCCTCTTAATCCGGCTGCCTGTAGTCTCATCCATTTCTTGTACAACGAGCATCTAGGAGAAAAGAAGTGACAATCTTCTACACTTGAAGTAAACCTTGCAAAACCGTAGAACTTGTTCCTTGGCGCCTAGAGTGATATTAATGAGCTGTATTTTCAGTAACAGACGGTACAGCTTAAAAACGTGATTTAAAACATCCAAAAAAAGGGGAAAAAAAAACGAAGCTCATCAAAAATACAATTCTGTGGACGTCATTTCTAGCTTGTATAGAAATGTAGCCATGCGTGAAAGCTCATATCATAGGAATAGAATGGTGTAGAAGAAAGAAAATACGTGGTGCTGTCATGAATGATTTGTCATATCATAGGCATATATAACCAAATGAATGGCACAGCGGAAGGGTTGTTTTTGTTTTTGTTTTGTTTCTCTCTGTGAGAGAGACAGGGAGAGAGAGAGAGAGGGCTTAGATTGTAAAAGAGAGAGTGTTTATCTGTGGGCCTGGATTTTTTGTGGTTTATGTTTAAGCTGGGCAACAGGAGAGCTGAGTAATAAAAGAGGCATGGGGAGAATATGCCGTGCGACAGAAGCAAAAGAGATAGCCGGAAGCAACCTGTCTTTATTCATTGGGTGAGGAGTACAGGGATATATAGACTTTGTACATGGGCTTTACTTATAGATTAAGATGGAGATTTTTTTTTACTCAATTAAGGTCTTTGGAAGACTTATCTGTACAGAAAATTGATTAAAGTAAGAGTAGTGCAATTTTCTCTATGTATTGTTCAAATGTTTTATTTTTTTTACTCTTGTTTGTAACCTTATAAGCTTGCTTTGCCCTTTAACTATGTGCAACAAAGGATGGATGAAATGTTGAAGAAGCTTCTTGAGGGGACGGAAGATACCTTGTCTTCTAATGATTTATTTGCTCAGGTTGTGGGAGAAGAGAGAAATGGTCGTGTTCGATGCATGGGATTAGGCCCTACTCCATTACGACTTTTTGGGTCATCATCCTCCAATGTTGGGTCATCTACACAACTGGCTTCTGTAAGAGAAGAGATAGAGAAAGTCATGGTAGAAAAAATAGCTACCATTGAGGCTGAAATGACAGCAAAGAGTGCCGCTATGGAGGAGCAATTTTAGCTTCGACTTGCAGAAAAAGAAGCATATATGGATGCACAAATGGCGGCCAATAATGCTACTATGGAGACTCAGTTAGCTGAAATAAATGCAAAATTAGAAGCAATTATGAGGAAGATGACACGGGTACACTTATAAACACTTATTTTTTTAATTCCTATATTAATTTTTTAACAATTCTTTTAGGATAATTTAATAGGGATTTATAAGTTTTGCATTGTCCCACAGAGACAGTAGAGGCGTCATGCAATCACAAATTATATGTTCGTATTTGCCATTTACATAAATAAAGGTTTCACTTTCACCTATATTTTTTTATATTGATTTACAATATCAATCTATAATATTAATAAATTATATTTTGCAGGTTATTTTGAAGGCAAAGCATCCAATTGTTTCATCCTGGGAAGCAATTTCTTTTTTTAACTTTTATTCAACTTTTATGAATGTAAAATTGTTTAGGGTACTTTGTTATACAGACATTTTAAAGGGCTACTTCTATGTTACTATAATTTATAAATGGTTTGATGGAATGATTTTTATTTACATTAATTTAGTTATATATTACAAAAATAAATAATATTTATTTTTTAGTCACAGTAAATGTAATTATCATCATTTATAATTCTATTAGGTGCTTATAATGAATACAATCAACATTTATTTAACGATATTTTTTGAAACGTCGCTGATAATGTTTCTTTTGTATTCGGTACTCTTTTTTAGCGACGTTTCTAAAGCGTTGCTAAATCCTTATTATGATTTCCCTACGTATATAGCAATGCTTCTAAACGTCACTAATTGTTATTGAAAAAACGTCGTTAATATATTTAGCGACATTTCAAAAACGTCGCTAAATCCTTCTTTCGATTTCCATACGTATATAGCAACGCTTCTAAACGTCGCTAATTATCATTAAAAAACATCGTTAATATATTTAGCGACGTTTCTAAAACGTTGCTAAATCCTTCTTACGATTTCTATACGATATAGCAACACTTCTAAATGTCGTTAATTGTTATAAAAAACGTTGCTAATTGTTTTAGCGACGATTTATAAAATGTTGCTATTAATTATAATAGCGACATTTGATTCAAACGTTGCCACAAAAGTCGCAATTTCTTTTAGCGACGCGACCTTTACTGACAGTTGTATAAAACGTCGCTAAAACATTTAGCGACGTTTTAAATACCTTTAGCGATGCTTTTGAAATGTCACTAAAACCAAGTTTTTTTGTAGTACCCAGAATGGGTTAAGTTTTTCACAACTCTACTTCATCGCACCGCGTCCCACCTTCTTAGGCTGGGTTTGGTTTAGAGGGGGTGGGTGGGGCGTGATACCTATTCTCAGCCTTTCTCTATTTGGCAAATGAATAAGGATTTTCCTTTTATAGTAAGGCTTATGGCTGAAAATTGAATTATTGGGTTGAAAAATAGGTTAAAATGCCCTAAGTAACCATTCAAGTACATTTTTGACTAAAAAATTCAAGTGCACTTTTGACTCAAAAATAAATTTAATCATATTTGAACCCACTTAGACAAATCAATAGAACTTTGGAGGCCAAAATGGGTAGCACACCATCCCACACTAATAATGGATCCCACGGTAGGGCCACTACTTTGACCAAAGAAAAATAAAAAGAAAATAACTTTAAATAAATAAAAATTTGGGAGAATTTAGAAATTTGGGAGAATCAAGTTTGACACTAATACTCTAAACTAAAGTAAAATTAAACCTTATAAAATTTATAAATAACCTAAGTCATTACCCCAAGAAAATCAAATCAAACTAATAAATAAGTAAATTTATATGATTAAAAAAATAAATAAATTAGAGATCTTACAAAAATTCTCCTAGATAACAATGAGATATTGTAATTTGGGGACATACTAGAGGAAGAAGGTATATATTAAAGAGGATGAGGAGAAAAAAAGGAAGAGAGACTGGGTAGAGAGAGACACGAGAGAGTAGGGGAGCCAAATGATACTTTGGCTATTCTATTCTCAAGTACAATTACAATAATAGTACTCTCTCCATCATAAAAAAAGTATGCTATTTAGTTTTTTAAAATAAAATAAATATAATTTTAAAAATTAAATTAAATATTTATTTTAAAACAAAGAGAGTATGTAGATTATAGGGAAATTTATTAAAATAATAAAAAAAAAATACCAAAATATACCACTTTGGGAAATATTTCCCAAAGTGGTGTTCGTTTGCCCGGCGCCAGCCAAGCAGTTGGCGCCAGCGTGGCTTTTTTTTTATATTTTTTAAGTTGATTTTGTCGTTTAGAACGACGAAATTGGCTTGAATACGATTTCGTTGTTCTAAACGACGAAACCTTATATTACTTGACCCGGTTTTTGTCGTTCGAGCAGCCGAAATCAACTTAAGCTGATTTCGTCGTTCTGAACGACGAAACTACCACACTTAGTATTATTTCTATCCGATCGTGGGAAAGACACTGATTTCGTCGTTCTAAACGACGAAATCATCGTCGTTATATCCGCGACTCCGCTCCGCCTCCCGTCGCGTTCCAGTCAGTTTTTGCTCCGCCGCTGCTGCCGACGTTCGGACGCTGCCAAACTCGCCGCCGCCGTCCAGCCCGCCTCCGCCGACCTCATTCCACCGCCACCGACTGCAGTCCACCGCCGCCGACCTCAGTCCGCCGCCGCCTTTGCTCTTGCCCGCCGCTGCCCACGTTGAACCGCTCCGATTTCATTTTTTTGGTATGTGTTTTTATTTTTTTTTTTATTTACCTATTTTTCAATTGTTGTAATATATTTTTTATATGTTACATTGAAGAAATATAGTTTTTGTATATTACATTGAAAAAATTTGAAGTTTTGAATGTCCTATCATTTAGCCCTAATTTTAGAAGTATTGTTCTAAGTCATTGTGTGTGTTTTTTTGTTTAAGATTATTAAATTGAGATGGATTTTTAATCAATGAGTTTTTGTTTTTTAAGATGGCAAGTCTCTCAAATTTTGGTAAATAAGGAGGATTTGAGTTTTTGAACATGTTTTTATATGATATGTGACATTGTATGCGTTATTACATTAAATGTCTAATTTTATTAATTAGAAAATTTACTCATTAATATAAAGTATTAATGATATGCTTATATACTTGGTAAAGTTATTAGTTTCTATGCGTATATATTTTTAAAATATATTTATTAGAGTAGATATTAGTATTAGTTTGCTTAATCTAATATTAATTTTATTTATTATTTATGAATTAATTGAATAGAAATGGCAGAAGAAATGGTTAGTTTTTTCATTAACTACGACGGATGCATAGAAGGATTATTAATGAAGAAACCGTCTACATTTGATGAATTTGAGATGCACGTAGCAAGTAAGGTTGGGTTGGATCGAAGAAGATGGAAAATTACTATCAAATGTAATCTTCCGTCCTATGGATCGAGAATGATACTAATGAACATAAATGATGATTCATCAATGGCTTTTATGTTTCACCACTCGCGTCACATAATTTCTTTCAAGTTATTTCTCGAAAAAGAGGCTCGAGTGACTAGTGGAAGGCGAAGTAGTTCACATAGGAGCTCTCACAGAAGCTCACAAAGGAGCTCGGATAGAAATGTGAACAATGAAAGTCATATGCAAGTGCCGGTGGATGACGAAGAAGAGGGAAATTTATCTATGACAGTAGCTTCAAATGAACGTCATAGGTCGTCTGCCCCTATTTACGATGGAAGTGGACCTACTTGGAGGTAAGGGTTGATTTAGTTGTGAATATGTTTTCAATCTTATTATCCTTTAATGAAAATACGTTTAGCTAAATTTTGAGATTTTGTGTGTAATATGGAAGGTCTACGACGCATGCACACGAGCCATTTAGCGTTCCAATGTCTCAAGGCGGTGCATGGTACGAAACTCAAAGTTCGATGGGCCTTCATTACCCCTACACGTATGTTGGTCATACCGATGCTGGACCATCTAATCAGAGGTGAAATATATATTTATAAATAAATTCAACTTTTTTAGGCTTACGAAATTTAATACATATGCGATGTTTATATGTAGCCGCGGATATGTCTACGGTGAAGATATTGATGAAAATGAGGATAATGAAGGTGAAGATAATATTGACGAAGTAAGTGGAGAAGATTCTGATATGAATGTAGAAGGGGTTAGAGGTGAAGAAAGTGCTCAACAGATGGTTGACGGCGAGGGGGATGATGCGGTAGACAATGCCATTGCTGGGAATGATATGAATGTAGATGATGAAGAGCCGCCGTACTGTGAAGTGGAGCCCCTTTATGCACACATCACAGATGAGGAGATAGATACTGCAGTGAATTCTACAATGGATTTGGACCAACAAAACGAAGATGAGTTATACGTTGGCCGCATCTTTGAGAATAAAGAAGCATTCGTTACAGCCTTGCAGGAGTTTTCCATTCAAAATCATGTCGAATACAAGGTTGTATGAACAAATCCGGCGGAGTATACAGTGAAGTGCATTGATAGCACTTGCCCTTGGAGAGTGCATGGCTCAATCAAAAGGGGTGGTGGGTTCTTTAAATTGAAGACGTACAAAGGTGACCACACATGTCGGAATGCCCAGCTTAGCACAGATCATAGGCAGTGCAGTGCCTCCTTTATTTCGAAGGTCATAATGCCCGCTATCCAAGCTGAATTAACTCTCACACCAGGGGATATTATTCAAAGAATGAAGGAGAAGTATCATGTTGACATATCTTATAAGAAAGCATGGGCAGCAAGGAATATGGCGATCAAGGCCATTTATGGAGATTGGGTTGAATCGTATAAATTGTTGCCAATGTACCTAAGGGCGGTGCAAGAAGCCAATCCTGACACCTACTACCGCTTAGAGGATGATGTAGTACCTCGTGCAGATAGTGGCACTTGTAGGAGATTTAGACGGTTGTTTTGGGCCTTTGGGCCGTCTATAGCTGGGTTTCGACATTGCATCCCTGTGATTGGCGTTGATGTCACTCACTTGTATGACAGATATCATGGTGCTCTTATGGCTGCAACGGCTACAGATGGAAATAATGGGTTATTTTCTCTTGCATTCGGGCTTGTCGGGAAGGAAGACGGAGACAATTGGAAATGGTTTCTAATAGAATTGAGGGATCATGTACTGATGGGCATGACGAACATTGTCATTATTTCAGATCGACATAAGGGGCTTCAGAAGGCAGTGCCTGAGGTTCTCCCAGAGCCGGATTACCACCATCGTTATTGCATCCGTCACATAAAAGCAAATTTTAAGAAGGAGTTCAAAAATGATACACTGACGGACTTGATTGGGGCAGCAGCTTGTGCACTCACAATAGAAAAGTTTGATGCTAAAATGGACTTGATTGGTCAAGAGAGTCCTAGGGCAAAACATCTCCTCTTAGGAGGAGAATTGCATCCTGAACAGTGGTCCCTTGCACACGGTGGTTTTATGACATTTGGCATGACGACTACAAATATGGCTGAAAGTTTAAATAGCGTCTTGAAGGGGGCACGAGGGTTACCCATGCAGGCTTTAGTGTCAGCTATCTTTTATCGGCTCATAAAATTTTTTGTTAAACGATCTTCTGCCGCCTCTGCCATAGTCACCCCATATACTCCTAGAGTGGAAGCCATATTGAGAGAGCAAACAAGAAAAATTGGGGAGTATATAGTTAATAGGATCAACAGGAGTCGCATTTAAGTGACATCAATTCGTGCCCGCAAGGTTATGGTAAATGCTGCAATGCATACTTGTACATGCAACATCCCTCAGGTTTATGGTTATCCTTGCTCGCACCTTATCGCCGTGTGGGCAAAGCGGCGGGAGCCAATCAATGCATCACTATTTTACACATCTTCTACTTATAGAAATGTGTACTCTGCAGAATTTTATTCTCCTCGTGGTCAGGAGTATTGGGAGAGGGATATACCGTTTGTATTATACCCACCGATAGCAACAAGGCAACCCGGTCACCCACGGTCTGTTCGCATTAGGAATACCATGGACCGCAGAACAATGGAAAGAGATGGTAGAAGAGGATATAAATGCAGGAGGTGTAAACAAAGTGGGCATAATAGTAAATCATGTAGAAACCCTCCTGTTGATTGGTAAACATATAATCAACCTCTGTATTTATTATATTTTTTTAGTTACGTACGCATGTATTCCTTACGATTAATGATATGATCTTCATCTTCCACAGATCATATGGATCATGCAGAGCCTTGTTACGGGCCAGGCCCGAGTGACGCTTCTTTACTCGTAGAGCAGGAGTCACATAGGTCTGCTGCTATTTGGAGAGGAGAGGTATGATAACTTTTTTTTAAATTTTGTTTCATTGTTTTTTGGTTGATATAATACAACATGTTATAATTTTAAAATTTATTATAGGACCCCGGGTGCCTTGAGTGCATCGAACATTTTAAATACCTCCGTCATTGGCCTATAGATGAGCGTATATTACCTTATATCGAGCGAGCGGGATTCGGTCATTTCATTCATCTACAGTATGTTCGTCTCGATCGGCCTCTATTGACGGCTCTTGTTGAGAGATGGAGGAGGGAGACACAGACGTTTCATTTGTCATATGGAGAGATGTCCATCACGCTTATGGATGTGGCAGTTTTATTAGGACTCCTTATTGATGGACGTCCGGTGACAGGCACGACAGGAGGAGCTCATATGGATATATTACTTAGACTTCTTGGTAGAGCTCCTCCTCCTACAGTGATGCGTGGTAGCCGAGTGAGCCTACGATGGCGATTCTGACGGTTCGTGAGCTCCCAGCCGATGCTACAGAGATAGTTATCGAGCAGCATGCACGAGCCTATATATTGCATTTACTTGGAGCCACTATATTTGCGGATACCACGAGCAGCCACGTGCATGTTTCGTATCTCTCTCTCCTTCACGACTTTGACATGGCTGGCACTTATTCATGGGGCAGTGCTACTCTCGCATTCTTATACCGAGAGTTAGGAAAGGCATGCCAGGCCATGACCTCGGGGATTGCGGGTTGTCTTACTCTTCTTCAGGTAAATAATTGTGTAACTTTACTTGGAGTTTTAGTCACGTATAATTTTTTATTTCTAATATTTGTTATCACTATTTTATGACATAGTTATGGTCGTGGGAGCACTTACACATCGGCCGACCAACTGCTGAGATGGGTCGCTTGGCCGAGGGTGCTCCATTAGGGGCGAGGTAGGTTGTATTTATGTTTACCACATTACTTTTTGTGCAACGCTTTATGAACATATGCTGAACTCATTTCTTAAATTTAACTCCTTAAGGTGGAATGTTCGGAAGAAGAGAACCGAAAATCCACAAGGAGTTCTCCGTTTATATAGAGGGGAGTTAGACCACCAGCGGCCATACCAGGTAATTTTATTGCCGTGTTGAACTTTTTTATATAATGATTTTAAAAAATTTTGTCGTTATTTAAACTAACTTATCTTTATATATTATATAGATTATTTGGCAGCCGTACTCGGATGACTTGTTGGCTGTGATACCTCCACTCTGCACTGACGGTCGAGAGGTGTGGCTTTCTCGAACCCCTCTCATATGTTATGAAATTATAGAGATGTATGTGCCAGATTGTGTAATGCTCCAGTTTAACCTGGAGCAAGGGGTCCCACCTTCTACTGTCGAGTTTGTCCATCGCATCACTCGACAGGGCCGCCATATTACCGGCGGGCTATATATCATGCGTCGTATATTGCTCGATGGGAGGATAGGAGATCCACTATTATTAGAGGGGAGCTGGCTACGACATTGCGAGATGTTCGTAGTACTTATATGCACTGGTATTTACCGATTACACGGCGATATATTTTACCGCGCGATGATGTAGAGGAGATGACATATCAGCCTAGGGGAGCATCTGAGGCAGCTCTAGTAAGTACAACTTTGTTAATTAAGGCATATATTATTTTCTTATTTTGTTTTAATTATTTATCTAATATTTAATTTATTTTTTTATAGCTTCGTCAGCTTCAACATACTAATGCGTATTTGAGTGATGCACTTGTCACCTGTATTTCACGCGAGGACTTAGCAGCAGCATGTGAGTCGGTGATTAGATCGTCTAATGATGTCCTTCGTAGCTTGCCACTACTTCATTCGGTGATCACGGATGTTCATCGAGATTATCCTGTCGACGAGGCCGCTCAGACGCAGCTGATGCACTCTTCATGCCATGATATTCCATCATCATCAGCAGCATATAGCTCTCCTCCAGGTTCATCATTTCCAGATACTACACATGTCACTCAGCCAAATCCGATTTTATATTATAAACGACATCGGCCAGCTCGTATTGTACCATCTATTACTTATGCTGAGCCGGAGCCCGAGCAGGAGCCTGACATGGAGTCGCAGCCGGAGCCCCAGCCCGAGCCTGAGCCCCAGCCCCAGCCCCAGTCGGAGCCCGAGCCCCAGTTGGAGCCAGAGTTAGAGCCACAGCCAAAGGTAGATCATGAGGAGCTTGTACACCCCCGTCGAGGACGAGGACGTAGGAGATTATGATATTACTTGTGATGTATTATATTTGTTACTCGTATATGATGTACTTTACTTATATTTGTTATGGTGATATTCGTGATAGTGATATTTGTTATGGGTGGAATGAATGAAGTCGTGCATATTTATGTGTGTTTTGTGTTCTGTGTTTTGAATGAATGAACAGGGACAGGTGATAAAATTAGTTTTAAATAGTAATTTTAAAAAAATTTAAGCTGATTTCGTCGTTTCCCACGATCGGATCGAAATAATACAAGTGTGGTAGTTTCGTCATTCTGAACGACGAAACCGGGTCAAGTAATATAAGGTTTCGTCGTTTAGAACGACAAAATTGTATTCAAGCCAATTTCGTCATTCTAAACGACGAAATCAACTTAAAAAATATAAAAAAAAAGTCACTTGTTGGCGCTACTTGGTCAAGCGCCAGCGTGGAAAAAACGAACACCACTTTGGGAAATATTTCCCAAAGTGGTATATTTTGGTTTTTTTTTATTATTATTTTAATAAATTTCCCTAGATTATAACAATAGTACTCTATCTGTCCTAAACTAATAGTTATATTTGGCAAAAAAAATATTTCATATTAATAGCTCTATTTTTTTCAATTTAAGTAGCTAGGTACTTGAATATCATATCCTTCTCTTTTATATAGGTTTCACCATTCAATAAAAATTATTATTTTTTAAATATAATAATTAACATAAGACGGAGAGAATAATATTTAATTACGTTCTCTCTTGGCTCCTTAAGGAATGGACAATACTAAATGAGGACTTTGGGACCGTCTGAAGAGTTGTTTCAGAAAGCAGCTCTTGCTGATTCGGCACACTTATCATCAGGAGTAAAAGACACCAAATTACTTCCAAGCACCTATTTAATTCTCAAGTCCATTGACTCTTAAACTTTAATTACAATATTAACAGTGACTCTTACGCATTCCAACATTAATGAAAACAACAAGGAGAGCTGTTGTAGAGGTAGCAGATCATATCAAATTATACATGTTAAACATATTTACTAATTAAATTTCATACATATATCTATAGTTTCTTCTTCCTCATGTAAATAAATAATCTCTCTACATGAGAAACAGGAAAATCCAACATGACTAGATTCCCTCTGCTATTGTGAAAACGTCTTTTACAATAATTTCCCTCAAGTAACTGTGTATTGCATGATCCATAACTAGTAGTTTTGCCGTACTTAACACTTGGTGACGATAATTAGTATTTTCCTCCTTGGCTCTTTCTTACTATTTTTGTTTCAAAATTTTATTTACTATCTCAATATAAGGAGGCCCGTTAGCATGTGTCAGTGCATGCATGTTGAATATGCACGGTGCATAGTCTTGTAATTGCCATGGGCAAGCGGGTTTTTTTTAACATACCTTTAAAAAACAGTGCCGTTAGATTTAAATCTAATGACTCACACAATACACTGCAGTGCATATTAGATGTTTTTTACCAATAAGTCTATAATTTTTAAAAGAAGGGCCTATTTAATCCATGTAGAAAATTTCATGAGTACGAATAATGTAAAATTTGAAATTGAAGGCAAAAGCCCATTTATCCCTTATGGCAAGCTATTGAAATAAAATTTGATAGTAGCTCAAATTATCGCATATATAAAACCGTTGGCTCATATAAACGGATCTCAAGAAATTAGAAAATAAATATAAAAAGAGCACGTTTTATACCGTAATTTCCTTTGTCGGTGTATATTGGATGGTCCTTAATTAGCACTTACCCAATAATCAACACTTTGCCAATAATTAAACACTTGCCAGTTTAGTACTAATTTTTGTTGTTAAACACCTCCCTCTAGAAGCCTATTTAAACTTTCCCCCTTTCGTGGCTTTTTACCTCCGACGGTCCCATCTTCTGCTTCAAATCCCAGCAGACGCGTCAAACGGCCGACGCCTCCTCCTTCCCTCCACTCCGAAAACCCTAAATCGCCCGGCCTCCGACCACTGGCAATGTCGGACCGCCCCCCGCCGCCCGTCTTCTCGCCGGACTCCTCCGAGACCTTCCTCGTGGGCTTCATCACCGCCAACATCGTCGGCCTCCGCTACTACCACGGCACCATCAGCGGCCGCGAGATGGTGGCCCTCGTCCGGGAGCCCCTCAACAGCAACGACCCCAACGCCATCAAGGTTCTCAACACCGGCACCATCCAGGTCGGCTACATCGAACGCTCCGTCGCCGCCATCCTTGCCCCTCTCGTTGACGCTGGCGTTGCGGTCGTCGAGGGCATAGTCCCCAAGCCCCCCCAGGTCCGAAGCCCCTTCCGTATTCCCTGCCAGGTCCACATCTTTGCGCCCTTCGACTTCATCGACGATGTCAGTCGTGCCGTTTCCTTCGCCGGGCTGCATCTTTACTCCCCGGCCGACCACGGGTTCGGACTCTCCGAGTCAGTCATTGTCAAGGAGGCTAATTCAGGGTCCACCCGCAATATTGATGAGATTTTCAGGTCTGTGGAGACTGATACAGACAAGGCAGGTAAGAAATTAGTTATAGTAGAGCCGCCTAAAGATATTATTTCTTCTGACCTCTTTTTGCATCAAAAGGAGGCGCTTGGGTGGTTGGTTCACAGGGAGAATTCGTGCGAACTGCCACCATTTTGGGAGGAGAAGAATGGGTTGTACACCAATGTGTTAACGAATTACCAGACAGAGGAGAGGCCGGAGCCTCTGCGGGGTGGGATTTTAGCTGATGATATGGGTCTGGGCAAGACCCTCACGATGATTTCTCTTATTGCAACGAATAGGCCAGGGCATTTTCTTGATGAAATAATAGAAAATTGCGAAGAAGATGTTGGAGATGTCTCTGTTACAGTAGGAAAAAGGTGCAGAGCAGCTAAATCAACTAAAAGGATTGCTGGTACTAGAAAAAAGAAAAAATTGAGTGATGGGTCCAAGAAAAATGAATCTTCTTCTGTCTTGGCACCAAAAACGACTTTAATTGTTTGCCCACTGTCAGTAATTTCGACGTGGACTACACAGATAGAAGAACACTCTCGACGGGGTACTTTAAAGGTTTACTTGTATTATGGTGAAAGAACAAAAGATCCAGCGGAGCTTAGGAGATACGACATTGTGCTAACTACCTACAGTACCTTGGGATCAGAATTGGGTTATGCATCGCCTATAAATGAGGTGGAGTGGCTGAGAGTTATTTTGGATGAGGCCCATGTAATAAAAAATGCGGCCGCCAAGCAAAGTGAAGCTGTAATTGGTTTGAAAGCAGAGAGAAGATGGGTGGTTACAGGGACGCCAATTCAAAATGGATCATCAGATTTGTTCTCACTGATGTCCTTTTTGAGATTTCAGCCATTCTCTATTAAAAGCTATTGGCAGAGCTTGGTGCAACGGCCGCTGGAACGAGGACAAGAATTCGGCCTCTCACGGTTACAGGTAATTCATGTCATAATCCTGTTTTTATTTGAGCATTTCTATTTGAGAAATTGATAACTCTTATTTGTTGCCCCACAACAAACCCCCTTAACTCTCCTTGAGGTGTTGTCTACCACAGTGCTTAGACACACTGTACTTTTCTATTTGTCATTTACAACCATGCAATAAAAAATAATGTAGAAGTAGTTTACTAAAGAACTGTCATCATGATAAAACAGGAAAAAATTGTCAATCGCAAAGTTAAGCTTAAAGGTATCTGTGGGTAAGATGGTGGTACTAGATGGGAGAATTATGTCAAGCTTTAGAGTAACGAAAATTGTGTATGGATATATCTTAATAGATGAATGAGAAATTGTGATATTTATGTTTTTGTAACTGGCAACAAAATGTTTTTTTAACTGTTTAATCAAACATGTAAATCAATTATCTGCAATATTTTGTTAGAGGAAAATGAAATTTACTTATGTGGGAACTTGAAGGATGATTTTTTTTTTGGTAATTCTAAGCACTCCAATAGGGAGGCATGATCTCGACATGCCTATGCTTGGCTGTTACTAATTTGTTTGCTTTTACTATAACAAAGTATCTTTTGAAACTAGTATAGAACAGCCAGGTTCTTTACTTTTTTAATGTCACTTTAGCTTTGAGTTAGTAATTGGCAAATGTGTTGACATTAAGATTCCAGGCCGTAATTACAAGTATATAACCATTATTTTCTCTTAGGCTTTGATGGGGACCATTTCGTTGAGAAGAACTAAAGACAACAAAAATCTTGTCGGACTGCCTCATAAAATTGTACAGACTTGTTTTGTGGATCTTTCTCCTCATGAGCGTGAACAATATGACCGAATGGAAACAGAAGCGAAAAGTGCAGTTAAAGAGTTTATCAACAACAACAGTGTCATGCGCAATTATTCTTCCATACTTCATATAATTTTGCGCCTCCGTCAAATCTGTAATGATGTGGCTTTGTGTCCTTCGGATATTAAGTCTTTGCTAGCAGTAAATACTCTTCAAGGTATAATTTTCTTTGAACATTACTTCATTTTATATGGATAAAAGGAGTTTTATGTCTGGTGTTAAACATGTGTACTGGCAGATTAATATTTCTGTTAGCACATGTTTCATAGTAATTGACAAGTTGCACTCAACTGAACTAGAACAAATCTTAAGGTAATCATGTTACTGGACTGCAGTAACTCCTAATTTGCTGCATATTATGAGGGGAATGATCTTCAGTTTAATTTTCTAAAGCCTTGTATCTGCATTGGTACTTTGAAGGCAGATATACAATAACGAGAGTGCATGAAGACATATTCCATTTAGCTTTTATGTATAGGTGATGATGCATGTGAAACTTGGAAAAAGAGAATTCTATAGTGAGTTAGCTGTTTCGCAGATTTTTTTTAGTGTCAACCTTGTCACAAATTTTTTTTATGTTGGGGCTTTTGTAAAAGTCATGTAGTTGGTGAATTTATTCTATCATTTTTATTTCTTTTAGCATATTAATACTCATCAACATATCTGTTACTAAAGGCACACTGTAATGATTTCTAAAGTAAGTGATTAACAGCTGATGGTGTTTGATAAAACTATTGATTTATTGCTGCGTATGTCAACATTGTCTTAGTTTCTTTTGATGTCAGTCACTTATTTTTGTTATAGATTCCTTATTTTATTTCTTACGTTTTCCTATATTTTTGTAGATGTATCTAACAACCCTGAGTTGCTGATGAAGTTGCTTTGCATCCTACAAGATGGTGATGACTTTGACTGCCCAATTTGTCTCTCTCCACCAAAAGAAACAGTTATAACATGTTGCACTCATGTCTTCTGCCATACATGCATATTGAAAGTCCTTAAAGCTCTCAATCCCCGTTGTCCCATGTGCCGCCACCCCTTAGCCACATCTGATATCTTTAAGGCACCACCAAAGCTTGCAGATGATAACAACACTATGATTTCTTCTGATTCTACCTCATCAAAAGTTTCTGCATTGCTTAATCTACTCAATGCATCAAGGGAAAAACATCCTCAAATCAAGTCTGTGGTATTCTCTCAATTCCGGAAGATGCTGCTTTTACTTGAGGAGCCTCTGAAAGCTGCTGGTTTTGGTGTCTTGCGCTTAGATGGGACTATGAATGCAAAGGAGCGAGCCCGAGTGATTAAAGAATTTGGAGAGCAAGGGGAGGGTTCTCCAAATGTGCTGTTAGCCAGTCTCAAGGCTGCCGGCACAGGAATAAACTTGACGGCTGCTTCAAGGTTGTACTTGGTGGAACCATGGTGGAATCCAGCAGTAGAGGAACAAGCAATGGATCGTGTGCACCGTATTGGTCAAAAAGAGGAAGTGATTGTGGTTCGATTGATAGTGAGAGATAGCATTGAGGAGAGAATTCTTGGGTTGCAAGAGAAAAAGAAGAACTTAGCCAGGGGAGCATTTGAGAGGAAAGGAAGTAAAGAACAGAAGCAGGTTCGTGTAGAAGATCTGCGAGCCATGATGCAGTTGTGAGCCTGCAAAGTCAGCGGAGACCCTTGCTAACCTTCTAATGATGGTACCGTCTTCATATTTTTGCGCATAATGTACATATGCAAATGCGTAACCATCACTGATCACATAGCAATACACAAATTGTAGAAAATGCATGGTGAAGTTTTGGTTAGTGAAGCCCATTTGCATGCGTAGATTCTTTTGTACATGGTTTTACCTGGGCACCGATGAAAAGAGTTCATTAAGATTTATATTTATTATGTCTGGTTGTCTTCGATTCTGACGTCCGATAATGTGATTTTTTTAACCTTGGCAGTTAGCATTGAGTGGATTTTTCTATGCCTGCTCATCCCTTATAATTGTGATAAAGCAAAAATATGTCACATTATTGATTTTGCCGTAATTTTGGGCTTCGTTTTTTTGGAATTACTTTGGCAAACATTAAGATCTAATCCACAGCTTCATACTGGTTTAATTGTTCAGATGTTATATCATCCTAAAAATTTGAAGGTTTTACAAAGTTCAAGTTATTGAGACAAGAATGTTGATTTTTCAGTTTTTTTCTCAAGAATAACTGATCCTCGTATTGGTGTCTTTTTGCCTTCACCCCAACGTCTCCTTTTGTCTGATACAGTAATCTGATGGTGTGACTATGTTTAGGAAGTTTTTTAAAATTTTTTATGATTAGCTAAAGCAAGATTAGATTTAACCACTCCCACACTTTCTTCGCTACGTTCCCATATTGTGAGTGCAACAAAACTCCCACCTTTACATTTCTTCATCTCCCACCTTCAGCTCTTTCCCCCGAAGGTCTCGTTGTAAATCACCCTTCTCATTTTCATCATCTACACTATTTTTATCTTCTTTATTATCTTTGCCCATCTCCCTGCTCTTCCTTGTGTACAACTCATTGAAAATGACTCCCTCATGAGCATACATGGGTGAGAAGACTACAGTTTTTGTTTTCAATTTCCCCCCATCGCCATTGTCTTTGTTTATAATTGTTTTAGGTCTCACAAATATTTTTTTAGTAAAGGTTAACTTATTTTTTGTTAGTCATATTTACACAATAGTCTTCAAAGTTATCACTTATTCAAGTCTTTTTGGCCCTTATGTTGTATTAAAACATGGTCATGCACACGTTTTGTTGGTGCTTATTGTTATTATAAAATCATTTTAACAACTGTGTTAAAACATCTGTGAACTATTATTAAAGCATTTTAACACATAAATTTTTGCAACAGAAAAGAAAGGGCTTATGCTTTGGTTTTTATGAATCCTATTTTCAACATTATCTTCAAAGTTATCATTTATTCAAATTTGTTTGGTCTTTATAGTGTGTTAAAATATGGTTATGCACATGGTCTAAAATTGACACTTACTATTATAATACAAATCATTTTGAAAACTATGTCGAAAAGTTTGTAGACGGTTGGTAAAATGTTTTCATTAGTAAGTTTTTTTATAGGAGATAAGAAAGGGCCTATTATACTATGCAATGATGGACACTTCATCTCTGAAGGGGGAACTTTGAGGGTAGGAAGACAAGGCTAATGATGGTTAGTTAGCAGATGGTGTTGGCGGAGCTAGTGTAGCAAGTCGAAGAATGGCTTGGATACAGGGAGAAAGGAGTAGTCATTGCCTAGAAAACAAAAGGGCAAGTTGAACTAAATGTCACAATCAACTATGAGATTTCAGACGATAAGGATTTGCAGGTTGTCTTTGACAAAAAACATATTGTTTATCATGCCAAAAAGTAGAATTGGGGGTGTCGCTAAAGTGGCAAAAGACAACTCATGTTGATTGCAAACGACCGTTCACCATCTCCGCAGCCAACATGAATGTTCACGTAAGGTTTTGCTAGCTCGAATGCTAGAATGATGAATACCAAAGTAGCATATCCGAATGACACAACTAGGTTGTCGATCCCTAAGTCATGAATGTGAAGTTGTTGAGGTTGATGAATTCACCCCTATTCTAAGTCAAGACTATATAGCTTAGGCTATCAATCCAGGAGTTGTGACTATGCATGTTGAAGACTTAGAACCCATTAGTTGGTATTATATAGCTGGAGATATTTTTTCAGGAATGGAGAAATCTCTTCAAGACTTAGACCTTATGATTCAAGACTTTGATCGAGGAGTCATGATTAGGGATGAGGCAGAATTTCAGATGGACCCTATTTGTAGTAGTCCCATCGAAGTGGATCTTGCAGATGTAGATGAGGAAGAATTGGATTAGATGCAGGTGAGGACGCGTGGGATGATGATTTTCTTGATCTACATGATAGTCCTAAACCAGTAGATGCCCAAACCAAAGAAGCCTTGAACCAAAGGTATGCACGTAAGTGGCAAAATATTTTAACAAGAGTGTTAAAATAGTTTGATATTATTGTTAAAACATTTTTACACATTTGTCAAAATGGTTTGAAATTATTGTGACAAAGTTTTTACACAATTTGAAATTATTGTTACAACAATTTAAAATTGTTGATACAACATTTTTACACAATTTGAAATTATTGTCAAAATATTTTTACACATTTGTCAAAATGGTTTGAAATTGTTATTAAAATGTTTTGCCTAGTTTACTACCGTGTTATTACAACATTTTTTGGAGTTTAAATTTTTTGTTCAAATGTTTTTGTACATATTTCAAATTATTTTAAAATTTTTGTTTAAACATTTTTACACAATTATCAGAATGTACTAAAAATTTTGTTCAAGTATTTTTACACATTTGTCACAATGTTTACACTATGGTGAAATTATAATGTTTATTATGTCAAAACAATTGAATATTTAATTTGTTTTGACAATGAATGAAACATAGAGATCTGTTGCAGTGGGCCAAGCAATGAGGTGGTTGATTGAATCAACTTTGTGATACTTTAGTCAATAACAGATGACAATGAAGGCATCATTCGGTCAGGGGCTAAGATCCAGAGCATGATCTAATTGAGAGAACTCGCTGATTGGAACATAAAGATGAACAAAAACATTAAATTTATTGACATAATTTGTCATATGTACACAACCAAATGCATTGAAAAAACTATGGGGAGAATAAGGGCTACGGATGGCCACAACGGGATCATAATTATAAGGCTGGTTTCGAATCACACATGTGGTTATGGCACTCAGACAAGGGATCATGAATTAACAACATATAGGTGGATTGTGAGGAAGTGCATGGACTTGCGTAAAAACTTGTATCGTTATGGTGGTTCCATCAAGTCGTAGATAGAAAAGGAATGGCGGTTCACTTGTTAGGCCAGCCACACCCCCCTTGACCCAAACCCGGTCTAAGAAGGTGGGACACAGCGCTACATAGTGGAAGACTAACTCATCCTTGGTTCTCATCAAAGTATACAACATATGTCTTTTGTGCAAAAGCAAATAACGGAAGGTAAAAGAGATTAATTGACCATCTTACTTCAACACAACGCCCACAAAATCTATAATAAACATAATTTTAAACCTTAAGGCTGCAATATATCTAAAGTCATCATAGGTTGTCCAAAGTATGAAATAAAGTCAAGTCCAAGATTATCATATCACATGACAAGCCTAAAACAACCCAAACATCTAGCCCCCTCTCATGGCACATGCTCATCCTTAAGCTCGACATAAAGACCATCCAGGGCACCTTCATGACACAGCATACAGCCCTAAAATAAAATGACAAATAAAAGAGGGGTGAGCTTAGCTCAGTAAGGGTTTTAAAATAAAACATAAGCTCATAATAACACCACATGCATTCTTCTAATAAAAGTCAATTTAAACATGCATCAAATATCCATTCTCTACACCTATACATCATGAGATAAATCACATTCTATATACATATTTACACCCTTTGTGCATTATAGGTTCATTCATAATACACCCTATGCAATCATTTAAGTTTCATAGTTCATTCACATCCTGCATTAAGCAAGTATCAATATTCACATTTACCCTGCATAATCAAGTGTATCAAACCATATTCTATCCTACATGTTCAAGTTAATCATTCCATACATATCATGTGTAACATAAGCATCATTGTCCATACACAAACTATGTCAATTATCATTATACTCCATACGCATACATAAACAATCCGGTGAATGTCTTACAATAGAGAAAACAACCCTGTTTATCTTGACTGATGCACAAACAGACCTACTCACCCTAGAAATCATAATAAGGAAGTCTGAATTCATAAAAAGGAAAACTAGAGTAGTTTGGGTAAATCCCTAACTTAAAAGTACCCCTTGGTAAGCCAGTGCACACGAATAAATCAGCTTGGATTCTAATATCAAGAAAGATTCGTCAATTTAACTCATTATAGCAATCTATTTTTCTCACATGGAGAGAAAACTAGTCCTCAAGGGAACATAAAATCCCATCCAATGGACATAAAACCCCTTGCAATTAGATGTAGAACCGATTCGATAAACCTCCAATGTGGCTAATCAGAAAAACTACAATATCCAATCGATTAATTACTGTTAAACACAAATAATCTTTGCTTACAAGTCATTTTCATGATACATGCGACATGATACATACGTGGACAACATTTAATGAATGCAAGCATAGGTAAACATACTCTAATTAGCCCTAATATGCATAGAACATGGTTCATTTGTGACATATAAAATTATATAAGCATGAGTAAAAATATATATAAATGGTCGTGTTCATATTTGAGCTAAAACATGTAGAGCATGGTTCATATATAATTAAAGTAAAATGTACAAGTATTCATAATTCATCATGGTTATAATATACTGAAATCATGGAGTAAATATGAAAAAATAATCAAAATCCCACTTAAATTAATGCATACACTTATTTATCCCGTACTAGCTTAAGTAGATATTTTAGCATAATCACATTATATAACTTATACATTTTAGAAAAAAATAACAAATAAACTCTAATCAACATGAAAATTTGCAGAGATCTACATCATAGGCTTAATTAACATATAAATAAATATCTTATGAAAATAAATACAAAAAATAATTTTTATGAATTAATTAATGAGACTATGCAATTTTGCCAGAATCATTGACCTTCAAATTTATGACTGTCATTCACTTATCATGCTCTAAATAACTTGAAATTTTTACAGCATGCTCTTAACACATATATCAATCAATCATAAAAAGAATGAACCAAATATCATATTTTTTTCATTGCTAAACATGCTTCTAAACATGGAAATAGAGAATTATTTTACTGTATAACACACATTCTGAAATATATAATAAATAGACATTATTTTAAAAAATCTAAAAACCTAAGAATATAATCTAAACATGATAATCTATTCTTAGAAAAAGTTTAGAGAAAAACTCAAACTAAAAGTGTCCAAAACATAGTCGTGAATCTTAAACAGAGAGCTATTTGGGCTATTTGAATGGCCTAGTGGCTCTTTGGAACGGTTAGCCATTCGAATGGTCTATCATCCCATTCGAATTCCTAGCCGTTCGAGCAGCCCATAGGCAATCAAACGGTTAGGACAGAATTGTCAAAACAATCGTCTTCTTGCTCACCAAAAACCAGAATTCTTTTAAAAATGAATAAAAATTCCTAAAACTTCATGAAACTTCATATGATCATTACCCAAGCCTAAAATATGATATATCTAACATTTTTTATACTTAAATAAATAAAAAAAGCCATAGCTCATATATTTTTAATAAATCAGTATTACACATCAAGATGAATCAAAAGCTCAAAAAAACCCACAATAATGACATTTCAAGGAAGAAAACTTCTTACAAAGAAAAACTCTTACCTCTATCAAGTTTATGAATCCCTTGAACGAGCCTCAACCTTAAGAAATCCTACCCAAAGATTAAGGTTGTTAGTTAATCCTAATCAAAACGAAGTAATATACTCAAATCAACCTAGGAAATAATAGATTCAAAAATTAACCTAACTAGGTTCTAAATTGGAATTAAAAAATGATTATGATGGAAGAAAACTATGAATACAAATCAGAGAAGTAAAGATTGAGATGATTAAGACAAAAAAATTAGAAGATTAAGGGGTGATTAAGGGAGGAAACCTTACCTTAAGAAGAGTTTCTCCTTTGGAAAATGGGGGTAGAGCTTAGCCTCCATCTTATTCTCAGCCCTTCCCATTTAGCAAATGGCTACAGTATAATTTTATAGCAAGACTTATGGGCTAAAAATGAAATTATTGGGCTAGAAAATAGGTAAAAATACCTTAAGTGATGACTATCTAAGTGCACTTTTGACTAAAATATGAATTTAATCACACTCATTCCCACTTAGATAAATCAAAAGAAGGTTGGCAGCCAAAATGGGTAGCACGCCATCCCACACAGATGTGGGTCCCATGGTGGGGCCCACTCCTTTGTCCTAGAAAAATAGAAAGAAAATATCTTTAAATAGGTAAAAATATGGGTGAATCAAACTTGACATCAATGCTCTAAAATAAAATAAAATAAAACCTTAAGAAATTTATAAATAACATAACTCATTACCCCAAGAAAATTAAATCAAATCAACAAACAAACAAATTCACAAAATTAAAAATAAAATAAAATAGAGATCTTACATCGCTCCTCTGCACATGAAAGTTTGGCATGCTAAGAAGGTTCTATGTGAACAAATAGATGGGAACTTGGAAGAATCATACATGATGTTGCCTGCTTGCTTATGCCAAGGAATTGGAAAGGTCAAACCTGGGCAGCATTGATGATTTTGTGCGAGTAATTTGGGTTTTTTGGCCTAGACATGAGGACATTTCATAGTAACATGAGGTCATTGTTGGTCATGGATGAAACCTAGGGTGTTCAAGGTCGTCCATTGTCCGTATGTTCGTCTGTATCCGCTTCCATTTTTATATAAAATAGATAATTTTTTTGCTCTGGGATGGACATGGACAAAGTTTTTTATCCGCACTAATAAGGAGCTACAAACAGACCCTTGTCCGTCTGCTACTCTTACTTAACATTCCCTTAAATATAGTATTAATTATTACTAACTATTAGAAAAAAATAAAATTTAGTTCCTATGTAGCATCTTAGGACAACCCTAACATGCTACATAGGCACTTGACTACTTAAAAACATGAATCCAGTACTTATGTACCATGTTAGAACAGTCCTAACATGCTACATAGCACTGAACAGTTTGAAAATATAAATTCATAACTTATATAGCATGTTATGATAATTTTAATATACTACATAGGTATTAAATAACTTAAAAACATAGATCTAGTACCTATGTAACATGTTAAGATAACTTTTACATGCTATAAAAGTGCTTAAAATTTTGAATTGGGAAAATTTAGGTGTCGAAATATTTGTCTATGTCCGTCTGTGTCCGTAGCGGATGGACTTGGACAAAGTATAATTCGGACTAGGGCGGACACAGACAAGAGTTATTCAAATGATGGATGGATACGTACAACCCTCTATTCGTGTTTTCATCTGTGAACACCCCTAATGTAGTATATTACCTAGGTTAGTATTGTGGCTTCATGCTTATTGCTAGTGGGGTGGATGGGTGTAGCAAGATGATACAGGTTGTATACGCAATAGTTGAGGGGGAGAGTGAGCAGATGTGGGTATGATTCCTAGCCCTGGTGAAGCACTATGTCCTAGACAAGTGGGCGATACTGTAGCGCCCCAACTTTTTAAATAATTTAAAAGTAGGAATGTCGTGAATTCATAATTAAAAGGGGTCCAAGATCAACCATGTAAAGAAGAGTAACTTTTCATTAATGTATATATTCACGAAACTTTCAAAATATACAAAACAAGGCTCAAAAGTGTATAATTAATACATAACAAAAGAACTTGACAATAAATAAATAATGTAGATCTTTCAAAGTTCTATGGGAAATCTTCATTAATGTTGACTCCTTTGTTTAGACCTGCAACATTTAGGGGTGGGTGAGTATAATTATACTTAGTAGATTGAGTTAAATTCTACTAACATGCTATAACATAAAGCATAAATAAATACGCATAAAATTAGATAAATCATTTCCTAGTAGAATCCAATAAACAATTTAAAGTCGAATAAATCATGATTCATAGGATCCGATAAATAATTCAAAGTTGGATAAATCATCATTCACAGAATGTTGCCAATACCGAAACAACATAGACTAGTGCTCATGGGGTAAATGGATCAGAATGAAAGAGATCTTACCACGATATCTAATTTCATGGGTGCACTATATGCCTTAATAGACATACGTAGGAGTCATAACTCTGATAGCTTTTAGGCTTTATACCAAATAACTACTCTTCAAATCTGATCAAAATCATTCGTAAATGTCATTTAGATAATAATAATATTTTAAAATTTGAACCACGATAAAATCCCGCTTAGAGGTGTACGAGATGCTATGATTTTAGCATTTGTTCAAACACTAATAATTGTCCTCTTTTTTTGAAGTATCTTTTATGATATATTTCAAAATAGTATGACCTAGTCATAGCATGGAATTAGAAGTTAAGGCTATCTACCCTTCATTCTTTAATTTGATCGGAATCACGACTGGTGGTTGGAGACTTATCTTGTTCCCAGGCTTATGAGCGGCGGGCAGAACCTCCCCTTGAGTTGGGATAGAATTCCTTCTAGTCTCGGTAATGGCGGGCGAAGCTTCCCCTTCCACTGGGACATAATCTCCTTCCGGGCATGGAAGATGTGAATGGATCTGCCCATTGTGCTAGGACATTTCCTTGTTATGGCCCGAAAGTGACAAACGGAGCCTCCCCTGACCCTGGGTCTTTTCCACCCTTAGAATAGCTAACTCAAAAACTGACCCTTCTACGATGTAGCACCCTCAAATTAGCAAGGATCAATTTTTGAATGAAAGTAATCTGGAGAGAAACAACTTATAAACTGGGGTTTAAAGTTTCACAGTGTGTAGAGGTCAAAAGAGAAGGGAGGAGAAGGGTGTGTGGTGAATTTGAACCTCTTCACTCTTTCCCCATTTATAGGAAACACTGGCTGTCAAATGCGTGACATGTGTTGTGCATTTGATGGCAGCCACAGGAGCCAAGCAGCTACTTGCTGTGGCAGGTTAACTTTCCACAGTAGGTTTCACCTGCCATCAAAAATATATATTTTTTAATTTTTTTAAATTTTGTCTTATTTTAAAATGAAAATTTAAACTTCAAACAGACGTAACTCCTTACCCCGAACTTGGAATCATGCATTCTTAGTACTTTTGCACTCGTATTGATGAGCCCTTAGAAACAAGATAGCGCAATAGTACCTTATCTCATAAAATTAAAGTGGATCCCACCGACAACATGCTTCTCGAGGTCGTAGCCTATGATCTTGGTATCCGCTTTACACTTTCTTAGACTTGATACGTTCATCTCTTAGCACCTTCAAAAAACCTTAAAGCTCTTTCGAAGGAATCGCATTCACAATATTTTAATTTTAAGAAAAATGGCTATTGAGCTCTAAAACTCGCTAATAGGCCCAAACGTTCAAATTTTCAAAACATTGAAAATCTAGGGCATTACAAATATATTTGGACACCATTCTATATGACACAGATAAAAATTGTTGAATGTTGTAAAGGGGATACTACCCCGCACTCATGATTCAAATTGTATGCACCATATGTGTCATAATTTTTTTGACGAGTTCCATGATGAGCACCTGAAGAACGTTTTATACAAAGCTGCAATGACATATAGGCAATCAAGCTTCAATGAATATATGAATGACATTAAGGAGCGCAATCTGCTAGTGCTTGGTTGGTTGGAAAAGGTTCACATGGAGCATTGGACTAACATGATAGAGAGCATGAATTCTATGCTTAGAAATCAGGCTATGCCTATCACTTGATTGATCAAGAACACATGTTTTACTGCCACCAACCAATTTTGCCAACTACATGATTTCGCAGAAGCTTCAATGAATATGGTGACACAATTTGCAACACAATATATCAATGGACAAAGGGAGAACTCGAGAGGCAAAATCGTGACTATGATGTTGATGCATGAGTTTCAAGTTAATTCAAGCATGTATAAGAAGATCGTAAATTATGAACCCAAGACTTGAAGCTACAAGAGGCAATAGATGGGGATGCCATGCGAACATGCAATGGCAGCAATTAACTATAGGTGATGGAACCTTATCAATTTTGCCAAGATTACTACCTCATAACCAAGTAGCATGATACTTACAGTGAGGTTACTCACTCAACATTGGACCAAAGTTAGTGGGATAATGTGAATAAAGAGGCACCTCTCATCATAGTTGAACCCCTAGTACAATAGATCCAAATTGGCCAATGAAAGATGAAGCAAATAGTCCCAACCTCCACCATGAGTTGTAAGGAAGTGCAGGAATTGTTAGGTATATGAGCACAACTGGAAGAAATGTTCGAAGCCTCCCCATATGTATGGCCGTTTAAAGGGACATAAGAAGAAGAAAACATCTGGGACCATTGGACTAGTGTAACATCCTTAATTTTTTTATTATTTTCTACAATCTTTTTGCAATTATCTATTTGTATTTTCAATGGTGAAATTTGATGCTTCAACATATTTGATGATGTATATTTTTATCCTTATAATTATACCAGTAGAGGTAGGTGTGAGGTCTAGTTGCGGGTCATGGGCCTCGACGTGCCTCAAGTGTTGTTGGTGAGACAAAGGAAACAAAAAGAGTGGAAATGAGAGAAAAAAGAAAGGATAAGATTAGGCGCTCCTTTGGACATCGGAAACCAACCCTGTTTGATGGCTGACATTTTAATATGACATAATAATCATAATTTATCCATCCACCACGCATCATCATCACCCATGTGACCAAACGTTGTCACTCCCTGGCAGCCGCCGACCCAAGCTGAACCTAGTCTAAGGGATGGTTGAAGTGCACGGGGGCAACAAGGTATGAAATTGTGGAAGACTTGACCCTCTGACGGGTATGATATGCACGGAGTAACTCTCCGCTTTATCTTTGTGCAAGAGAAATAAGTAAAAGTATAAAGGACCTTAATATAAATTAGTCCTTAAGTCTCAACCCACAAACTTTAAACATCAAGCCAACAAATATGACTCTAGTCATAATATCTAAAAACAAATCTAAAGCCACCAAGGCAATGGAGTATAGAACAAAGTCAACCAAAACATGAAGTTCTAGTAAAACATCAGAATAAATCAGAAAACACAGTAAGGTATCTCTAGGCTCTTGCTTACACCCGATCATCCTCCACATGCTCCTCATATAGAGGGACCTAATCATCTGCATGTTACACCATGCAGCCCCAAAATAAAAAACACAAAAAATTGGGGTGAGCATAAAACTTAGTAAAGTTTGAATGATGAAATGATAAATCAGAAAACAACCAAGGCATTTCACCTAGTCTATCACATCAACATATCCTATATTATCTCTTTTCTGGTTACTTTCCTTTTTCTTAACCATACTTACTCATAGGTAATTATCTAGCATGAAAGTATCTCAACCACATTATTCATAGAATGAATAAACACATTATAACATAAACATCCATCCTGCATGAAAAGTGTCTCTAGCACATCATACATATTCACACATGATCATTCTCCTTCATAAGCATGCATCCTGCATGACAAGTGTCTCAAACACACCATGCATATTCATAAATAACCATCCTGCATGATAAGTGTCTCAAATACACCATACATATCTATGCATATTCATAAACAATCATCCTGCATGATAAGTATCTCAAACATACTATACATATCCACACATATTCATAAACATTTAACCTATATGAGAAGTGTCTCTAACACACAATCATATCATGCATATCCATAAGTATTCATCCTGCATGAGAAGTATCTCTAACACCCTAACATAATCATGGATAATTACTCTCTTTCATAAGCATTCACCCTACATGAGAAGTGTCTCTAACACACTGACCACAATCAACAATGGTGAATGTTTCATAAAACAGAGAGAATAAACATGCTCCTTGAGGCTAAAGCCCCCCAGCAACCCAAAGCCAACTAAATCTGCTCCTCCAGGACAAAGCCCTCGAGAAACCCCTGCCCATCAAGCCTAAAATCCCGAGCAACCTTGCTTGTCAAGATCGAAATCCCAAGCAACAACACATGGTAAGCCGGTGGACTCAAACAAATCAACTAGATTCTCAAGGTCTAAATAATCTCAATAACTTAATCTCCTTATAGCATTGCCGCTCTTCTCAACCTGGGGAGGAAAACCCATCCTTGAGGGATGTAAAATCCCGTCCTTTTGAACCTATAACCTTGTCCTTTCAGAAGTAAAACCGAATCGATAAGCTTCCAATCAATTAATCCAGCAAGCAATATCACACAATTGCATCCAATCAATCAACCATGGATAAACTCGATAAAATCCCATTTATAGATCCAATTTATGATGCATGCAATATGGTACATATATGAGCAAACCATACATGAATCATAATTCATGAAACGTGCTCCCATCAGCCATACATGCATCATTCCTAATCATAAGTGTCAACAATAACCATAATTACCCCCACGTGTGTGTACATAGTAGAAACATTAAAACCTAAGCATATGGACATGCATTATAAACAACTTATCAACATACTACACACTTGCTATTTATGAGGCTTCTTACTAAAACCATGAGTGAAAACCATCGAAAAATACAATTCAAATCAAGTGCAACCTCACGCTAGACTTAAGTAAGCATATTCATTACTACACTTAAAGCTAGACATGACATCATCATTCACCCATAATTTAATCATAATATGTGAAGACATACAAATCCATTTTCATGTTATAACTTTGTTGGAATCATACTTAAAATATGAAGAATCACTCATCCATTGATTTAGGAGAAGAAATCATAACACACTTAGCCAAATAACATGTAATCCACATAATATCTAAACATTCATCATAGCTTCTGTAATGACCCATTTTTCAGTTACACCCAACCCAAGGGGGATTAAGGGTAATTCTATAATTTGATATCAATATTAGGGGATTTTAAGGGATAAAATCCCAGTATCCAGGTAGAGCTCGGAGTAATAAGCGTAACGAATCGAAGAACATGCAAAACAGAGGTCGGTAACAAAAGATACAGCCTCAAGAAGCATGCCACATGGGTGGGATCTACTTGAAAAGAGTGGGTTAACATACCCATGTGTAGTCTTGTTTTGAAGGGCTTGCCAATACGAGTCCATCGGTACTAAGAACGCATGATTCTGACTTCGGGGTAAGAAGTTATCGTGTGTTAAATTTTAGGTATTTTTGGATTAAAATAATATAGGAAAATATTATTTTAATCAAATAAGGATGCAATAGTTACCATCATCACTGACGACAGAAGTCGCGTCAGCCATGCTGCCTGGATCGCAGTGCGGCGCCGCATGGCGGGGGGCCGCATGCCCACGTGGTGACCCTTGCAATGCGCGGTGAGCCGGGTGTCATCCACGTGTCCATGGGATGGGGCTCGCGTTGCAGGATGACTCCCGTGCAGCACACACGTGTTTCGGGGCATTTCGTGCACCCATGGCTCCTCCTCTATAAATTTGGATTCCGTTTCGATTTCCAGGGAAGTGTCCTTACTCATTTTGAGTCCGTTTTCTTCTGTTCTTGAAGCGTTCCTAACTAATTCGAGGGTGATCTACACAATGACATGGTCCATTCCTCGAATTGGCATCCCTAAATGAGGGGAACGGCCCAGGGTAAGAGGAGACTCTGTCCGCCACCCTCCTACCCCAAGAGAGAGTGAGAAACAGTTCGAGAAAGAGAGGAGACTTTGTCGTCCACCACCGGGCCGCATCAGGAGTCATGGCCCAAAGTAGGGGAGGCTCTGTCCTCCACTGAAGGGCCACATAGTGAGAGAAACACCCCGGGGAAAGGAATGTTCTGTCTGTTGCTTACAAGCTTGGAAAAAGAAAAGTGTCTTTGGGAAAGGGGAGTGTGTGTCCATCGTCTTCCGGTGCAAGGCGAAGAACGAGCGGATGCTAGAGGAGGCTTCGTCCACTGTCTCTGGATCCGAAATGTAGGACACCCAAAAACAAGCAACCCCGAATGCCGCTATCTCGCAGGACCTCAGGGGAGTAAGTGTTTCCTTACCCTTCGATTTAAATTATATGTATGAATGTGCTAAATTAGGATGTGTGTTATGCCCTGATATGCTATGTTTTAATATGTGTAGATATAATATGTGCTGATATGCCATGATGTGTGTCGTCTCGCTCTGGGTTAGAGCAAGACGTGTAGTGTGTATGTTCGGTCTCTGCTCAGTGATAGAGCGAAACCTGTGTTTGTGTTCCATCTCATTCTGGGGTAGACTAAGATGTGTGGTATGCATGCGATCTCTACTTAGTGATAGAGCGAGACCTGTGTTTGTGTCCCATCTCATTCTGGGGTAGAGCGAGACGTGTGGTGTGGGTGTAGTCTCGGCTCAGTGATAGAGCGAGACGTATGATGCTTATGGTCTTGGCTCAATGATGGAGCGAGACGTGTGAATGTGATGGATCTACTCTGGTGTAGAGTGGGGCATGTAATGGTGGCCGTGTAGTGCTCGGCTCTGTGATAGAGCGAGATGTGTTTCTGGTGTTTTAAGGGCTTCCATATAAGTCCGATTAAATATTTGGAGAAACATATTTAGTCGTATGTATTTTCGTATGGCCTGATGTGTATAATAGCCATTAGGCAGAACTACATATGGATCTGATCGTATTGGAGCAACATCGTGGTTGTTACCTGATACGTATGTAGGTAACCAACGACAAGGCAACATTGGCCCGATCCAAATTAGATATATAATTAGGTTTGTTCTGAACTATGCGCAATGTAGCACTAAAGAGTCCGCCGCTCAGAGTCCGCCACTCCCGGTTCTGAGTTTTGGTTTTTTTTGTTTTAGGATAGGCCCTAGTGCAGCCTATCCCATGTGGACCCCCGGCTCGGGTCGGTTTTTAGGCCTGGGTGTTACAGGTTCCAACATCAAATTCATGCCCTCCCAGTAGCTCCTCCTAGCATAAATTACTCATCATATTCATAGGAAATAATACTTAAGAAGAAAAACATAAAAATGAGCAAAATAACCAAATTGACCAGAACTGCAGTGCTACCATTCGAACGCCTTACAGGGCCATTCAATCACCTTTCCGTTCATCAGCCTATATGGTCGTTCAAATGCCAACATAGTGGTTTTGGTTCGTCTTCTTCCTTGCAAACTCAAAACCAAAACTTTACAAAATCACTATAAAAATTCAAATCTCACACCCAAACATTATCATCATGAAATCTAAGCTTATGAAATGGTAAATTTAGTCATTTATCAACTAATACACAAAGAAATCACAATAAAGATTAAGCTTTCCATAATCCACCATTAAAGCTCAACTTCATGTAAACCCACATAAAGCTTGAGAGCGTTGTCAAAAGTTAGGTAGAATCTCTCGTAGAAATATAATGCCCCTTAACCACATTTCAATTGTTGAGCTTTTTGATATGTGGGGCATAGATTTCATGGGACAATTTCCCCTATCTTCTGGTAATGTTTATCCTTGTCGTTGTAGACTATGTTTCCAAATGCATTGAAGTTGTACCATGCAAGAAAAAGGACCAAAAAGTTGTGGTCAAGTTCTTAAAAGAAAACATCACAGAACAGAAAGCTGGACAGAAATCTAGACAATTCAGTGAACAATAGTCATCTTCTCAAATGTGAATTTAGATTGAACATATCTGTCCAGATTGCATAAACATGAAGCAATTAGGGAAAATGATAAAACCGAAGTATGAAGAGTTTGTAATCATGAAATTTGACTTAAGGATTTTGTTCTGAACTCATTTCTTGACAAGAGGGGGGTCCAAAATTTATTTTTAGCGTCTTGGAGAGGTCAGAATTTAGAGTTGAGAGTGATGGGAAGAAATTAGTCCACCATCAATGAAGTTTCAAAGCTGTTATTTTGGTGCAGGAAGCTTGAAATTGCAATTAATCAAGACCCGATGGGTACTATATGGCTTTTAGGGTGATTTTAGGTTCATCTACTGGTTTTGAATCGTGATGTGCAAGGAATCATAATGATTGGCTGAAATAGAGCAGACGAACTGAAGTGGAGATAGGGCTCTTTCTAATTGGCCAGGCAAGGACAAAGCAATATAAAACTGCCTTCCAAGCTGATATAAAAGAGGAATTCACGTCCAAAACAGGGAGGCGGAGCAGAAAATGAGAGGAAAAGAATTTCAAGCTACAGGTACTGTAACACTGGATGAGGGAAGAAGACGAAGTACTTTAGCAGTCACTCTTCACAGTTACTATTCACGGCAGTAGCAACCGCAGGTGAGCTATTTTCCAAGGAGTTTTCGATGGAGAATTTGAAAGGGACAATATGAATTCTACTTTATTTTATTTGCCTCTTTATGAATTCAATGTTCAATATTGTAATTTTCATAGCCATAAGGTTCTAAACCCACGTAACTAGGGTTGAGATGAAGCTATGATGAAGCGTGTATTCATGTTTAGTTGTAATTTCTATTTAGTGGATTAATCTTCTAATTCCACCTTGCGTATTATTTTTTAATTCTTGTGTCAAGTACATTAAATCATTAGACTATCATTAGGAGTGAATTATAGCCTATGTGTATATGTGTAAAAAATTAATCTTTGATTACTAGTGCTTTCAAGATACATATAGCACTTAGACAATTAATTAAAGTTAAAGTTTTCTTTAGTATTACTTGAATTTAGACTAAGGTTGATGATACATATGGATTTAGTATGAATATAATGTCTTAGTTTAATTCTTCGTAAGATTTTCTTTGAAGTTTTCAGTTTTTTTTTAGATTTTTAAGCAAGAATTATTTAAAATTTGATTTTGATAACTTAGAAATAACGATTAGTGATTTTAATTTCCTAATATTTTCTCAAAATAGTATTCCTCGTGGGATCGACCTCGGATTCATTGAGTACATTATAACTTTGCTACCTACACCTAGGTAACACTTTTTAAGTTGTAGCAGTAGTGCTGACAATAACTAGAGGACACTGACTGATCTCTGTCATACAGGCCTTGCACTTGTGAGAGCAAGGCCACTGCCCCAGCCAGCCAGCTTCGCCACTCCTCCTCCCCTGTTTTGGCATGCCCAGCCCCTGACCCCCTCTTTATTTTTGAGATATTGCTATTGCCAATGGCCTGTAAGGGCCGACCAACCGCCATGAGCTCCACCCCAATCTAGCAAAGGTGAGGACTGACCCCACCTGGCTCTGCTCCACCTCCTTTGCCTTCCCCTGCTCACTTCACTTCCTGCCACCTTGTTTTTCTTCCTTTCTCTGTTTTGCACTGTCGGAGGGTTGCCAACGCCGAAAGCTATTGTCCTCCACTTGCTATGGCCCCACCTTGCTACCACGAGAGTTGTGGTGTCAGCGAGGGCCTCCACCACCCCCTCCTAGCCTTCTCTTGGTCCATCATCCCACCTTCACCATGTTTTCCTTTTTAGGAAGAACAAACTAGCCACTGGCCACTAACCACCAGAGGGCTATTTTGTAGTGGTTGTGGCCAATTTAGGACCATCCGGCCTTGGCAAGGTGAGGACTAGCCCTGCCAACTCTTATTTTGTCCCATTTCACCCTACTCTGCCCCGATTCACGTATGATCTTATTGACACATTGCCCTTTCGCACTATTTGTTTTGACTGCTATTGTTCATCCCCACTCTCCTTCCGGTGGCCATTTTGCAGTGTGTGTACATGTCTACACCATCAACTAGATTTGACCACTAGAGTCTTCCTCCACTTCTCCTCTATCCTCGAGCTCATAAGCACATTCTTTGCCCCTTTTGTGGGCCTTAGACGACATGAAATTATAGGCATATGGTGTTGTCCATGGCCGATTTTGTCGTCTTGTGGCTTACCAACCTCCCGTTAGCCCACCCTATTTTACAGTCGCACTTGCTACTCCTTATTGGCATGACCTTACTCCAAGCCAACCGTAGTGTGAGAGTTCAATATCCTTCTAATCAACCTAGCAGATCACTAGATTGCTTTTAAAATTAGTATTTTCAAAAAGTAAGAATTAAGAGTTTTAGCCTCTTTGAGCAAACAAATTTTATTAAGCAGAAACAATTAAAACCTAATCATTCAATCAATCTCAATCTAGAATTATCAATCAATCCACACATAGACACAACAATTTACGTGGAAAACCCCAGCTAGGGTAAAAAAATATGGCAATTTAGAAAGAACCAAATCAATGCACTAAAACTCAAACTTTACATAGACACAAGCAAACCACCAACCTTATTTAGACTTTAACACAAACTCCTCTTGTTTAGATCATTTTTGTTAGCCTTCATGTCTTCTCCAAGCACTTGAAATTTTCTCCCCTTTGCCTTATCTATGTTTGCTTCTTGTCTTCAACATCTGTCACACCCTGGCACTGCCCGACCCGAGTCGAACCTGGTTCAAGGGCCGATCAAGTGCACAAGGGCGACAAAATTGAACGACATTAACGGATAGTGAAAGACTTGCCCCTCCTATGAGTAGTTTAACTAGCGGAGTCACGCACCACATAACCTTTGAGCAAGAGTAATAAGTAGAATAACATAGAACCTTAAATCTGCACTGATCCACAAGTCTTATAACAAGATCCACCATACATGGTAGTCGATCATCATAACAGAGAAATCAGAAAAACATAACGACTAGGGGCATCCATGCCTAATCCCATGCTCTCCCCGACCGTTCCTCATACAGAGGGTCCTGACCGACTACATGTTGCACCATGCAGCCCCAAAACAAAACAAGGAAAGTGGGGTGAGTAAAATTTAGTAAGGTTTGAAATACGGAAATAATAAAAAAAAACCCATCATGACATGGCAATATAGCAACCTAGATTCATAATTGACATGGTACACCCTTTTATGATCATACCCTTGCTAACTATTTGTCCATAAACATAAAAACTAGCATGCATATGATACACTTATCAAAGTCAAGGCATAAATGATCAAGTTAACCTAACATGCATCCTGCATAGGTAATAGTTCACATCTAACCAATTCAAGCATAATATCACCATCAACCGCATAAGAAGTGTCTATCATACACCTTCTGATCATGCAACCATATCACATAAACCTGCACGATCATTTCTTAATCACACAATTCATATCACGAATTCACATCATATAAACCTACATAATAGTGTCTCAATCACACTATTTAGATTATGCATTCATATCACATAAACCTACATAATAGTGTCTCAATCACACTATTTAGAGCATGCATTCATATCAGATAAACCTGCAAAATAGTATATCAATCACAGTATTTAGATCATGCATTCATATCACATAAACCTGCATAATAGTGTCTTAATCACACTAATCTAATATGCATATCCACAAACAGAGGACACAAACATGCTCCTCTAGGCCGGAACCATTAAGCAACCCCTTGTCAAATAAACATGCTCTTCGAGGCCGAAGCCCTCAAGCAACACTTGGCCATCAAGGCCAAAACCCTTGAGCAACCCCTTGACAGATAAACATGCTCTTCGATGCCAAAGCCCTCTAGCAACACTTGTCCATCAAGGCCGAAACCCTCGAGCAACCCCTGCCCTTCAAACCTAAACTCCCGGGCAACCCCTACTCATCAAAGCCAAAGCCCTCAAGCAACCCTACTTGTCAAGACCACAATCCCAAGTAGCATATATGGTAAGCCAGTGCACTCGAACATACCAACTGGATTCTCAGGGTCCAAATATGTAATGACCATGAATTTTTGGTAGGATTCCCTGCCTCTAATAAAGTTATTTTATGAGTTTTTAATAATTTTAAATTATTTAGAGGTAGATGTTTAGTGGGATTTCATTGTGTATGGTAGAGCTCAGAGAGACGAGCATATCAAGCCAAAGTATGCTTGAATTGGAGGTCGGGAATGAAAGTTACAACCTCTAGAGTTTCCACATGGGTGGGACCCACTTAAATAGTGCAGGAGAACCTACCCATGTTTGGTCTTGTTTCGAAGGGCTCATCGACACGAGTCCATTAGTAATAAGAACATGTAATTTCAATGTCAAGGTTGAAAGTTATCACGTTTTAAGATTAGGATATTATTTGAATAAAATAATATCATTTTGGATAGGATCGACAATGCAGTGGATATGATTGACAATGAAGCATATAGGATCAACGATACAGTAGATAAGATCGGTGTTGTCTAAATAGGATTGACATGTGTCAATTCTATCTATGATGTGTCAGTGTCACATCTATCCCCTTTTTCAAGTTCTTATTTCTCTCCCCCGTTTCTGCACTTTCTCCTACATTCTTCGAACTTCATTTCTTCATTTCTCACTCATTTTAAGTCCGATTCGAGTCATTCTTGAAGCATTCTTACCTAAATCAAGTGTGCTGAACATCATGGCAAGGTTATTTATTTGGTTGGGACTTCCAGAACTACCAAAGTTTATATCTAATTTCGTGGTGGTCGGTGAAGTCATGCAAAGAGCTAGGTATGGGCTTTTATCCATTCTTAAGGCATGATTATAAACTTTGGTTGTGTTTTTAACTTATTATTTATATGACTCTTCCATATTACGAATTAGAGATTACTTTCAAGTTATCATTTATGATTTCTGCACATATATTTGATTTGTCGAATGGTTAATGGTTGAGATATAACATGATTTATATATCATATGTTTATAATGCTATTATGTATATTTGATTAGTCGAATGATTTGCCACTAGAAGCGGATATGTTTTATATACTGCATGCTTTATGATTTCCTCATATATGATAGTTTAATCGAATGTTTATCCTTGGATTTTGATATAAATTATACACATTGGAGCGTGTGAGAGAGAGACAAACTAGCTTTGCCACTGTTTTCATTGAGAATAAATATAGTTTGTTTGAAAGACAGTTTTAGAGGACTCGTCCTTGTTGAAAGGAGGATTTTCTAGATTATTTTTGAAAAGACATATAAGCATAGTGATTGAGTCAATGAAGCTAGCCAAAGAAGGGGTAACTGTCTCATTGGAATGAGCGACCAACCTTGCTTTTGTAGTCGTTGATAGTGATGCTCCCATGGCTTGTAGAGGCGGAACTAGGGTTTTCAAAAGGATAAACATTGGAGTAGAATATTTTAAAAGAAAACAACCCTTTTTTGGAGTTTGGGAACTCTAGGATATTTTGATTGAGTCTGGGACTCAAGATTATGAGTTTGGGACTCAAGAGTGTTTTGGTTGTCTGAAGCTATTGTTGGGAGCCTCAATGGAGCTTCGCTGACTAGTTAAGGGAACAATTAATCCAATTCAAAATTGGATGCACGATACTTATTTTAGCCTAGTAAACCCCTAACAAAGGGCAAGACCCCTGATTAGCCCCGAACAAAGGGCACATATCAAGACTATATGCACTAGGGTAGAGAGCATCATGGGAAGAGTCTCTACTCTCTAGATCCCAGTGCCCCATGAGCACGGGTGGCTCTTCTATCCATAAGCATGAAATGTTTTGAGATGATCTGCAGAGGAGTAAGAGGTCGCTGCAGTAACGCCCGAGATTTTTCACACATTTTCCTTAAAATTCATGAAAATTTTTTGCAATATAACATTTGTAAATCGGAGGGAAAATGACGAAATCAAAACCTGATAAAGCGATTTATAATTTAAAACACTAAACATCCATTTTCTATCTAAATATATTGGTCATACAGTCAAACATCATACGGCCAAAGCAAATATCATCAGGCGCTACTCGAAAACACATGTACGAATAAATTGCTATGATCATAGACTTTAAATACAAATCTCTCCCAGGCATCTCTGAGTGCAAGTCCCATAACAGTCCATAGACTAATCCAAATGAAATTTCAGAAAGATAAACATCTTAACATCTCCTCTCACCCAATACAACGGATTGTGGCACAAATAAACTCGTAGTGAGTGAAGCATATACCTGAGTCCAAGGGAATCAATCCACCTTGGAAGCAAGCATCCATCTCCAGGCACTCTCCGCACAACCTGCAAAACCTCCCGTACAACAGGGCTAAAAAGTAGGGAAATAAGTATTTTCATACTCAGTAGGAAAATACCCAGTAGGGGAAATCCCAAAATAGTGAACTCACTAAGTTCATAAATACATGCGTTCATTCAACTCACACATGACGCAGATAGGCATATCAATATCATGCTCATAGCATACAAACATAACAAATGCACCATCATGCCAAAGTCATACCAAATGCGCCATCGTGCCAAAATCATACCAAATGCACCATCATGCCAAAATCATACCAAATGCAATATCGTGCCAAAATCATACCATCAAATTAAACTTACACAAACACCCCTATCCAGGGTCATACAAACTTACTCGTACCATCGTACGCTTACTCATACAATACGTGCATATTTGTACGACCTTACTCGTACAATCATACTCGTACGACCTTACTCGTACAGTCTTACTCAAAATCATACTCTCACAACGTAATCATACACATACTCTTACAGTTGTGCTCATACACATACTCTTACAGTCGTGCTCATACTCATACGTTTACAGTCGTGCTCATACTCATAATCGTATACATACTATCAACCACTGAAGCTCATTACCACTAATAAGCTCCAGTGTCGAAATGGAAAAGAATGCCACTGGGGCATCACCTTAACCTCCAGGGAGTGACTAGACGCCATGGACTTTTCCGAAGGTAAGGCACACCAATGCTCATGGGCCACTGGAACAAACAGGTAAGAGTAGATCCATGATACTACTTACCTGAGTGCACAAACATAAACACTCACACATAAGGGGTCATACAGTTGCCCACCATAATGGGTCTTATAGTGCCATAGAATTTCCCACCATAATGGGCCTTATAATGCCAGAGAATTGCCTACCATAATGGGTCTTATAGTGTCATTGCCACTCTTGGGTAGAAAACATACAGTGCCACTTGGGCAGAAACATACAGTGCCACTCTTGGGCGGAATCATACAACGCTCTCAACAATGTAAGACCATAAGGATGTTAGTGTAGATGAGTTTTGTCCATGATGTGGACGGAACTTGGGTTTCGGATTGGGCTCAGCTTCGGTTTGATCAGTTGAGAACTGTGAGTTTGTGTGGCATAATTGTACCGCATAATATACTTAAATTCAAACTTGAATTATAAGCACAACTAATGATAGCGTTGTGAGTTTGAGACCTGAGGGTTCGACGGATTAAGTTCCGTGTTGGGCTAGCCGATAATGAGTTGGCTAAGCATTTCTCATGTCTTGCCATGGTGTTTATCCTGCGGGATGTTGTCTGTATGTTGTATAGAGCACTAGACGTCTGCTGAGAGCGACATATGTTTCTGATTTGGTCTATGTGAGCCAAACCATCTTACACTGACATCCTCAAATGAAGCTCCTCAAAGCCAACCCAGTTGTCCCCTTCTTACTTATATCTCACTTATTATACTTGCTTTTCACTTCATAATATGTACGCTATGCTTATACAATTATGAACACTCTTACTATCTGACAAACCTCACCCATCATACCCATATCCTCTGTCATCCGTCATACGCTTACACATCCATATCCAAATCCAGACAAAACCTCTGTCACCTCTTACTATCCATCGCCCATACCACTACCCACATACACATACAGTCATACATACACAGCTTACAACCATGCTCACTAGCCATCTCTAGTGCATACATACACATTTATACTTACGTCAAACATACACGCTAGCCATCACTAGCACATGCATACATATGTCAGACATACACACTAGTCATCACTAGCACATGCATACATATGTTAGACATACATGCTAGCCATCACTAGCACATACATAATCCATACATACTCCAAACATGCACGCTAGCCATCACTAGCACATGCATAATCCATACATACTCCAAACATACACGCTAGCCATCACTAGCACATGCATAATCCAAACATACTTCAAACATGCATGCTAGCCATCACCAGCACATGCATACATAAGTTAACATACACGCTAGCCATCACTAGCACATACTCAATCAACATACAAAACTTACCAACAAGCACGCTAGTCATCACTAGCACATACTTACATCCAACATGCATGTCATATGCATTTCAACATACCATACAATCATGCTTACAAGCACATCATGCAATCGGATTGTTACTTAACATCCAAGCATGGAATCATACAATCCTAGCATGCTGCTACTCATTCAAAGCATGCTATCATAAAATTACGAGTTCAAAGCTCCCCTACCTCGTAATCATGATGTTCGATGGTGAGCACATGACGGTGGCGGCGTCGGCGGCGGAGTTGGTGGTCAAAACCATTGCCTGGCTGAGAGAGCTACTGTCCCGAGGATTTTAGGAAGCGCCAGAACTAGTCACGGCCAAACAGGGTGTCAGAAGTCAATGTGGCAAAACTCGCGATCCACGGCAGCACACTAGGGCGGCCGAGAGAAATATCATGCCAACATATGTGGCGGTGCGACCAGAAGTCGATGGTGTACTCACTGAAGATGGGCCGGTGGCTAAGACATACTCAGCCGGCCACAAGACGTCGAAATCGGCCGTGGACAGCACCCAACGGCGACGATTTCGTTCAACAAAGGCCCACATAAGGGCAGAGAGCGTGGGGCAACACTCGAGGATAGAGGAGAGGTGGAGGAGGACTATGTGTCAACTCCACTCAGTGGCAAAGCCAACCGATGGTTAGGCGACGTGAATGCGGCGCCTAAACCCAGAAGCACATGCGTAGCCACATGCACACGCGGCCCAAAGGGGCGGGGGAGAGGGCTGAAAAGAGGCGAACCAAAGCCCACAAAAGGCCAATAGGGCTAAGGCCCTAGCTGTGGTCAAACTAAACGACGACATCGCCGATCGCCACCCACAACCAATACCCATGGTGCAGGCAGCTATGCATCTTGCACGGTATAGGGCAATGACAAGCGGCCCATTCCGGGCGGAGTGTATAATCGAGCCAATTGGGGCTGGCCCTCACTGTCGCCGAGCCGGGGCAGAGCCCATAATGGCCAAATAGCATATGGCTTGCCGATGACCATGACCTGAGATGCACCCAAAGCGTCTAATAGGGCGGAGCAACGTAATAGGGCGAAGCGGGGTCAAAAATAGCAAACCCCTACTGACACCGGGTCGAGGTAGGCTAGACGGAGTCCTACTAGTGGCCGGACGATGACCGGAAACACACCGGCATCCAAAAAATCCCACGGACAATGAGATGGAATAGTAGAAACAAAACCCGACCAAAGTACCAGTAGCTCACCACGGAGCGAAGAAAGCATGGCGGTGGCTCTAGCCAGTGCCTATGGGTTCCTAGCGGCTAACTAAACATAAGTCTAGTTGAGAGCGGCCGCAAATGATGTCAAAATCATACACCCACAGTTCAAAAACGGGATTGAAGGAGAGAAAAACCCGAAAAAAGGTTTGGTACCTCGTGGAGGAGCGAAGAGGCCGTGGTGGTAGTCATAGCCGGTACCTATGGACTCATGGCAGTGAGGCAAAGCAGATCCTGACAAGAATTGCTGGAATCCAACGACGGAGGAGAGAGAACGGAGCAACCGGAATCAAGCTCGGGTTCTCGCAAAATGTCACTGGACGTCGTCTTTTTTTTCTGGATGTCGGTTGTGTGAAAACCAATGGGTGGAAAGATATATATAGTTAATTATTTTAATTTTTACATCTATGTCCCTAACATGCGTTCACCTACCAATTACGCATTGTAGCTCCAAAATTTGCACCATAAGCGCGCAGTGAGACCCACGACCCACGACTAAGCCCCACACCAACTCTACGGGTATAAATATGGGGTAGATACACAAATATAAATATGCTGAAGCATCACATTTTCTTCCAAAAATGACTAAAAAAATAGTAGGAAAATCACAGAAAATCGTAAAAAAATCAGGGACCTTACAGCTGCTTTGTACTCACAGCAAATTCTTATTAATAATATATGTCTGGGACATTAGTAGTAAGCCGTGAGAGCATACAAACCCTAGAAGCATCTTCGATATGTATGAAGAAGCACTAGGGGTGGTTTTGGGTGAGAGGCACACCATGTTTTCATGAAAAATATTATATATGATATGTGCTATGAAACTGCCATGTGTTTATTAATGCTTGATAGTATAAACTCCCCTACTGAGTATTTAAAATACTCACCACCCCCCAGACTTTGCAGGACTAGATGAAGCTTAGTGTGCAGGTAGAGGGGCCTACTCTGAGTTTTATCGATGTGATTTAAAGGATTTCAACCGCACCGAAACTAGTAAGAACTCTTTATTATTTTTCTCTTGAGTGTTTGTACACGGACTATGGTTCCTGGGTACATTACTATTTTGTTATCACATATGGAGAGTGGCTCCAGTCGAGGGCCCGGGTAAACTTCGATATCTTTATAAAAAGAAAATTTTATATACTTCCACAAATCCCGGGACGCGACAAGATAATCTCAATATGTTTGTCTCCTTATAGCATTTCTGCTATTCTCAACCCAGGGAGGATCCATGTTCAATCAATAACTCAAATCAAAATCATGTCCTTTTGGACCAACCAAATTCTGATTAATCCAAAGATTGGTTAATCCGGCACGCAATCTAACATCATTGCATACAATCAATCAATCACGTCTAAACATCAGTAAAGTCTCATTCATGGAATCCGTTCATGATGCATGCAACATGATGCATAAGTGAGCATTCTCTACGTGAATTCCAACACATAGAATGTGCTCCCATCAGTTCCCTCATGCATCATAATCGAATCATAAATAACCATGATTTCATAGTAAACTCCTCACACGTGTGCGTTCATGTATTTCCTAAGCACATGACCAATTCTTTGATATAAGCTCATAAGGCAATACACTCATGCTTAAACACATTCAAATCATGATTACCAACTAAAAATCTAGGGTTAAATCCACCATAAACCATAAATCCGTTCATGTAAAATCAAATGCTTAACTCCTGTAAGGTCCCTGATTTTTCTACGATTTTCTGGGATTTTTCTGCCATTTTTCTGGTCATTTTCGGCAGGAAAATGTGACGTTTTAGCGTATGGGTATTTGTGTCTTTTCCCCGTATTTATACCCGTAGAGTCGGGTGTGGGGCTTAGTCGCGGGCCACGGGCCTCGCTGCGCGCTTATGGCGCGAATTTTGGAGGTTCGACGCGTAACCAGTGGGTTAACGCGCGTTGAGCGTACGTTTGGAAAAAGAAAAAGAAAAAAAAATAAAACAGGAAAATTGGATCGGGATCGGGATCGCCCGATCCAGAACTTCCTACGTGATGAACAGTACCGCCGCCCCCCCCAATCCGCCTTTTCCCTGTGCCCGGCTGCCGCCGGCCGCCGGCAGGCCGCAGGACGCCGGCACAGGCTCCGCCCCGGTGGTGCAACGCCGAGGGGCCACGCGCCGCCCTCTTTTCCGGTTAGCCGCCCTTTTACTGCCTTTTTGGATTTCGCCGCCGTCGTAGGCCGGCGAGGGCCGGCCGGCCGCCCACGGCTCCACCATGGGCCGGCGACAGCGGGAGGACACTCCCCCCGGCCCCGGACGGCCCCAGCTCCGCCGTCCCGCTCCCTCTCTCTGCTGCCCCTGTTTTCGCCCCCACTGTACAGCGCCGTTCCGCCGCCACCACGGGCCGGCACAGCCCGACCGGCCGGCCACGGTTCCGCCCAGGGCCGGCGACGGTGAGGAGCCACTCCTCCCGGCCCGGTGGGCCTCCGTTCCGCCGCCCGTCCTCATCCCCCTCTCTGCCCTGTTTTTCCGCCGGACGACTGTTTTGGTCGATTTGGGGCCGCCGGCGGCGAGCTGCGGCCGATCGGACCTCCGTCCGGCACCGCCTTGCTCCGGCGACGGCGAGGAGCCCCTCCTCCCGGCCCGGTGGGCCTCGGCACCGCCGCCCCACCCTCTTTCCCCCTCTGTTCACTGTTCCGCCGACGGACTGTTTGGGCAAACAGTGGCCGCCGGCGGTGATCTGCGGCCGATTCGGCCTTCCCCCAGTCCCGCCTTGCTCCGGAGAAGGCAGTGGACTACACCTCCGTGCCCGATTCAGCCGCCGCCCCCATGGCCGCTCCGCCCTTACGGATTTTCTCCGGTCGTCCCCTATTTTTGGCCTGCGTCCGTTTTGGACATGGTGACTGACGTTATCAGTCGGACGCCGGATTTGTTTTGGTGGACGAGTTCACCTGCTCAGGCCTTGGCCAGTGACGGCCTCATAGCCTTTCCTCGACCGTGAACCCTCCTCTTGCTCTCTACCGTGCGAGATGCACAGCCGCCCGCACCATGGGTATTGGTTGTGGGTGGCGATCGGCGATGTCGCCACTTAGATTGGCCACTGCTAGGGCCTTAGCCCGGTTGGCTTTTGTGGGCCATGAGTCGCCTCATTTCAGCCATCTCCCCCGCCCTTTTTGGGTCACGTGCGCATGTAGCCACGCGGGTACTTCTGGGTTTAGGCGCCGCATTCGTGCCGCCTAACCATCGGTTAGCTTTGCCACCGAGTGGAGTTGACCACTAGAGCCGTCCTCCACCTCTCCTTTGATTCTCGAGCATTGCCCCACGCTCTCCGCCCTTATGTGGGCCTTTGTTGACCGGAATCGTTGCCGTTGGGTGCTGTCCACGGCCGATTTCGATGTCTTTGTGGCCGGCTGAGCACGTTTTAGCCAGCGGCCGATCTTCAGTGTACACCCTCGACATCTGGTCGCACCGCCACATTCTTTGGCACGATATTTCTCCCGGCCGCCCTAGGGTGCCGCCATGGATCGCGGGTTTTGCCGCATTGATATCTGACACTCTGTTTGGCCGTGATAGTTCCGGCGCATCCTAAAATCCTCGAGACAGCAGCTCTCTCAGCCAGGCAACGGTTTTGACTGCCAACTCCGCCGCCGACGCCGCCACCGTCGTGTGCTCGCCATCGAACGTCATGATTACGAGGTAGGGGAGCTTTGAACTCGTAAATTCATGAAGCATGCTTTGAATGAGTAGCAGCATGCTAGGATTGTATGATTCCATGCTTGGATGTTAAGTAACGATCCGATTGCATGAGGTGCGTGTAAGCATGATTGTATGGTATGATTGATATGCATGAGATGTATGCATGTTTTATGGATGTGGATTATGTATGCGTTGGCGATGGCTAGCAAATATGTCAGTATGCTATGTATGGGTTATGCATGTGCTAGTGATGGCTAGCGTGCATGTTTGAAGTATGTAAGAATGTGTGTGCACGTGCTAGAGATGACTAGCGTGTACGTTTGATGTATGCATGTGCTAGTGATGGCTAGCGTGCATGTTTGATGTATGTGTGAATGTATGCATCTGCTAGTGATGGCTAGCGTGCACGTTTGACGTGTGTATGCATGTGCTAGTGATGGCTAGCATGCATGTTTGTAAGTTATGTATGTATGACCGTATGTGTATGTTGTACGTATGTGTGAGACATACGTATGTATGATGGCATTTTGCCTATGCTTTGGATGTGCGTATGTGTTTGTGGGCAGAGGTATGGGCGATGGACAGTAAGAGGTGACAGAAGCTCTGTCTGAATTTGGATGCGGTTGTGTAAGCGTATGACAGAGGATAAGAGTATGACGGGCAAGGATTAGAATGGATCAGTTTAGGGTGGATTGTGTGTTGGGCATTTGTCAGACAGTAAGAGTGTTCATAATTGTACAAGCATAACGTACAGATTATGAAGTGAAAAATAAGTATAATAAGTGAGATATAAGTAAGAGGGCGACAACTGGGTTGGCTCTGAGGAGCGTTATTTGAGGATGTCAGTGTAAGAGGTTTTGGCCATAAGATGGATGGCGAAGTGTAAGACTGTAAGGGTTTGGTGTACGATGAGTTTTGTCCATGATGTGGACGGGTAAGTGAAGTATGCTGCCCTGACGAACTTGGGTTTCGATCGGGCTCAGCTTCAGTTTGACCAGTCGAGGACTGTGAGTTTGTGTGGCATAATTGTACCGCATAATATACTTAATTCAAACTTGAATTATAAGCACAGCTAATGATAGCGTTGTGAGTTTGAGACCTAAGGGTTCGACGGATTAAGTTCTGTGTTTGAGCTGGCCGCTGATGAGTTGGCCGAGCGTTTATCATGTCTTGCCATGGTGTTATCCTGCGGGATGTTGTCTGTGTGCTATGTAGGGCACCGGACGTCTGATGCTCTGCTGAGAGCGACGTTGTTTTTTATTTGGTCTGTGTGCTGTATAAGCCCAGACGTTTGATGCTCTGTTGAGAGTGATGTACGTTTCTGACTTTGTCTGCGTGCTGTACGAAGCCCAGACGTCTGATGCTCTGCTGAGAGCGACGTATATTTCTGATTTGGTCTGTGTGTTGTGTAAGCCCAGACGTTTGATGCTCTGTTGAGAGAGTTGTATGATTTCGCCCAAGAGTGGCACTGTACGTTTCTGCCCAAGTGGCACTGTATGTTTTCTGCCCAAGAGTGGCAATGGTACTATAAGACCCATTATGGTGGGCAATTCTCTGGCACTATAAGACCCATTATGGTGGGCAATTCTCTGGCACTATAAGACCCATTATGGTGGGCGATTCTATGGCACTATAAGACCCATTATGGTGGGCAACTGTATGACCCCTTATGTGTGGGTGTTTATGTTTGCGTGCTCAGGTAAGTAGTATCATGGATCTACTCTTACCTGTTTGATCCAGTGCCCCATGAGCATTGGTGTGCCTTACCTTCAGAAAAGTCCATGGCGTCTAGTCACTCCCCGGAGGTTAAGGTGTTGCCCCAGTGGCATTCTTTTCCATTTCGACGCTGGAGCTTATTAGTTGTAATGAGCTTCAGTGGTCGTTGATATGTGTACGATTATGAGTACGACTGTATAAGTGTGAGTACGACTGTAAGCGTATGAGTATGAGTAAGACTGTAAGCGTATGAGTATGAGTAAGACTGTAAGCGTATGAGTATGAGCACGACTGTAAGAGTATGAGTGCGATTGTGAGAATATGGTTCTGAGTAAGACAGTAAGTATGATTTTGTGCAGACTGTACGAGTGAGGTCGTACGAGTCTGATTGTACGAGTAAGGTCATACATGTATGAGTAAGCTGTATGAGTGAGCATACGATTGTACGAGTAAGGTCGTACAAGTATGCGTATGTTGTATGAGTATGCGTACGGTGGTACGAGTAAGTTGTATGACCCTGGATAAGGGTGTTTGTGTAAGTTGTTTGGATAGTATGATTTTGGCACAATGGTGCCTTGGTATGATTTTGGCACGATGGTGCCTTTAGTATGTTGTTGGCACGATGGTGCCTTCGGTATGTCTGTGGCACGTTGGTGCATTTGGCATGTTTGTATGAATTTGAGCATGATTATGATATGCTTCTGCTTCATGTTTGAGTTGCATGACGCATGCATTTCTGAACTTATGGAGTTCACCGTTTGGGATTTCCCCTACTGGGTATTTTCCTACTGAGTATGAAAATACTCAGCCTACTATTTTTAGCCCCGTTGTACGGGAGGTTTTGCAGGTTGTGCGGAGAGCTCCTGGAGATGGACGCTCGTTTCAGCGGTGGATTGATTCCCGTTGACTCAGGTATCAGCTTGACTCTCTGTGAGTTTATTTGTGCCACGATCTCCTGTATTGAGTGAGATGAGACTTTAAGATGTTTTATTCTGGACTTTCGATTGGATTAGTCTATGGACTGTTAGGGGACTTGTACTCAGGGATGCCCGGGAGTGATTTGTATTTAAAAGTCTATGATCATAGCAGAATTTATTCGTACGTGTGTTTTCGAGTAGCGCCTGAGGATATTTGATTTGACAGTACGATGTTTAACCGTATGATGTTTTAAATTATAAACAGGTTTTGATTTTATCGTTTTGACTCCGATTTATGGGGAAAAAAAAATTTATGAGTTTTAAGAAAAAGGGATGAAAAATCTCGGGCGTTACAACTCCTACAAGCATGATTATTCTACACATGAAGTTATAACATAATAACGTCATTCACCCACAATCTATTCCCATTATATGATAACATATCTATGTAGTGTATCCAATCAATTAGCCACTAGACCCGATCAATTGCCAACAAAGCAGATCAAAGTCTTCTTCTTCTTTTCGAAATCCAAAACTGAAACACAATTGTTGAACCATAAAACCTTCATCCCAAGCCTCATTACCATCAAAATTTAATCAAATATTCTAGAAAGCTAATTGAACCCATTCCAAAGTAAAACCCTAATAAATCTAGGTAAAAGATTAACATTTGATTAATCTACCATTAAAGCCTTAAATATAAAACCCATTTAATCAAAACACATAAAAATTAAAATTTACATACATATTAAGGCTGAGATGAAAACCCACTACCTCTCCATTTAATTTGAGTTGGATTTACACTTCAATTACCTCTGAAACCTCTAATCACTTTCTCTTTGGGCCTAATTGGGGATTAGGCTTCAAATCTCCTAGCTCAACCCTTTCCCCGAATGGGAAAGGGTCAACCACTTTCCTTTTATATGAAGGGATGGGCTATACCTAATTAAAACTTAGGGTGATAATAAAATATTTAACTAAAAGTAGTATTTTGGCCATTTGAACTCTAATTAAGGCTATAAAAATTCTAAATTTTTTTGTAATGACTTCATTTGATGTCTAGGATGTTTTAGACTAAAAACCTCAAATTCGACTATGGGGCCCCTGTTAAACCTTAATTTTCAAAAAATATGCAAAAATTTTAAAAATTTCCAAAAATTTACAGATGGTTTAGATTCACTTAAAACTCATAAATATGAAGTTATTTTTCTTTAAAACCTTTAAAAATCACCTTATTTTTAAAAATCATCGATTAAACCATATAAAAGTAATTAAACATAATAAATTAAAACCAGTTCAAGTTAAGGGATCTTACAATTTCTCCTCTTGTTGTTTGTATTTTGCCCTTGTGAAAATTTTCAATCCTCCATTAAAGACATGTTGCAACTCCTCTTTGAATACTTTGTATATCAACTCCCATAGTTATGTATTGTCTTTTTCAATTTACCATAGATCTTTAATATAAAGCTCAAGTGAATTCTCCTTTGGAAAATAATAATCAAAGGTGTAAACCTTCTTTTCTCCTCTAGGTTTTCCTCTCTCCAATTTCGTGATTTTATAACCCTTATATACCAAATTAAGTGGGTTTAGGACTTATACTTGAATAAGGAATAAAATGGAGATCAAAAGGTCTTCATTTAGGTAAATTGTTCTTCAAATGATAGATTGCTTTAAACAATGATCAATCGGTCACTATTTCTAATGTTCATGATTCTTCAATCAATTGCGAGAGCGATCGATCGATAACTTTCAGCTTCATTTTGCATAGGGCTGAATCAACACATGATCAATCATTTTATCCTTCACATTTTGAAACGATCGATCGTTCTACCTATTTTTGACAATTTTGCCCTTTTAACCTAAATCCTTCTAAAACCTCGGTAATCACTTAACATTTTCCAAGTGATTTATGTATATCAATGTGATTTGAATAAGCTTCAAAACTCTTCACATTCTTCAGTCGTTCACCTTGATCAATAAGAATACATCTATACCTATTTTTCAAGTCTGAATTCCAAATCTGACTTTACTACAACAACCTCAAATTAGATTTTAAGACTCAATACATACATATGGTTTCTTGACATAATTTTGATAAAGAAATCTGGTAATAAACTAGACATATGACTCATAAGTTCTTACATAGTGTGCTGTTGTGGATCACAGATTTTGCCGCAAAGATTTTGTTACCCCATCTTGTCGTGATTACTTCCAATGTTTCTTAAACCTCTAGACAACAATTCTCTCAATTAGGTGATGTCTTTTACTAGAAACTTCCACCGCTGCCGCTGCCACCATCATGTGCTTGTCATTGAACTTGCATGGATTACAAGGTAGGGAACTTTAAACTTATAATTTTATGATAGTATGTTTCAAATGTGTAGAAGCATGCTAGGATTATTGAGGTTTGATGTTTCGGATGCTAGATAATTATTTCGTTGCATGATGTAAGAGGGAAAAATTATGGAATCTTGTATGTTTGCTTATACTATGAAAAATGTATACTTATAAGTATGATTTGTGTATTGGGATATGTGTGTATGTTAGTATGATGACTAATGGATATGCTGACAACTTATGAGATAAATCTTGGGTGTGCAGAATGTACGTTTGGTATACACATGTATGTGTAGGGAATGATGAGTATGCAAGGGTTATGTACGATGAATGGTAAATTATATTGTATCGGTTATGTGTGGGCTTTGATATGGATTTGTAGTGGCTTGTTTGATGTTGAGGGGCGTATGTTTGACTGGCTGAGATTGGATTGGATTATATTAGTTTGTATTTTAAGTGATGAAATGTAGGAGCAATGAGCAAAAAACTTGAGGGTTTTGTAAGTAAGCATGCTAACGTATTGGAGCATTTGTGGGGGATTGTAAGATAAGAAAATTTAAAAGCATAATTGTGTATCCATAATGTATGTAATATAAATTGGAATGTAAGAACAATAAATAAGGTTCTAGTAAGAATTTTATGACTGAGGTTGGATCAAGGGGGCATAGTTTGATGATTTTTGAGGAAGAGGATTTGACCACTAGGTGGATGGCATTGATGTATGCATATTTAAGGATAAGAAAGATGGGTTAAGTGAAGTATGCAACCCTGATGAACTAGAATTTTGGAATAGACTCAACTTCAGCTTGGTTAGCGGAAGACTATAAGATTGAAGGATTTCTTGGTATGATTGTATCTGCATAACTTATATAAATCAAACTTGAATCATAAGCAAAATTAATATGGTAACTTTGTGAGTTTGAGACCTGGTTCAAAGGATTCAGTTTCATGTTTATGTCAGCCGGTAATTAGTCAACTGTGCATTTTTCATGTCTAGCCATGGTGTTATCTTGTGGGATGTTGTTTTGGTTTTGTATTTAAGCCCATACATTTGATACTCTGTTGAGAACACTATATATTTTGTTAGTCTTGTCTTGGGGCTATATTTAAGCTAGACATTTGATGCTCCATTGAGAGCAATGTATATTTCTACCTTTAGTCAGCACTATATGATTCCACCCATGTGTGGCACTGTAAGCTTCTGCCCAAAAGAAGCATTGTATGATTTTCACCCTTAGTTAACACTATATGGCCCCCTCAGTGTGGACATTTGTGTGCTCAAGTAAGTAGTATCATGAATCTACTCTTACTTGTTTGATATTGTGCCCAATGAGCATAGGTGTGCCTTGCCTTCAAAAAAATTCATGGCCTTTAGTTGCACCCTAGAGGTTAAGGTGATGCCCCAATGACATTCCTTTCCTTTGACACTAGAGCTAATTAGATTGTAATGAGCTCTAGTTGTCAAGAGTTTAATTGCATGAGTATGTGTATGACTGTAAGAGTAAAGTTATAAGATTCTAAGTAAGGGTAAGCTTGGAAGATTTCAAGTAAGGTTGCAAGTGTAAGTTTTTTAGTAGGACTGTAAGTGTAAGTTTCAGTATAAGACTTCTGATCAAGATTGTAAGCATATGGATTTGAAAATGATAGTACAAGCAAGACAATATGTGTAAGAATGTTTGATAAGGTAGTACATGTACGAGCTTGGATACGCTATCTTATGAGATTTTGATTATTATATTATGTATGCTTCTTGTGAAAATTGTATGAGCACATCTATGTATGGACTTACAAAGTTCACTGATTAGAACTCTCCTACTTAGTATTTTCTACTGAGTTTGAAAATACTCATTTTACCTCTTTTTAGCCCTAATGTTTGGGAGGCTTTTGCAGGTTATTAGTGGAGAGCTCCTTAGACTCTTGTTTCTATTGGTGGATTATGTTCCATTGGCTTAGGTATAACTCTAACTCATTATGAGTCTTTTTGTAAATTTGTCATGATCTTATTATTGGGTAAGATGACAATTGATTATGTTTATATGTGTCTGGACTTGAATATTGAATTATAGTTCCAGACTATTGTGCAATTGTACTCAGAGAAGCTTGAGATTTGTTTGTAATTAGGCCATGGCCATGGAGATTTATTTAGTATGTTTTGTTTTCGATGCACACCCGAGAATGTTTGGTTTGGACATAGGATGAATGAAAAGAAAATTATGTGGGGAAATAGATGTATAATTAATTTTAAAAAAGTTTTCACAAGTTTTTGATTTTGTTAATTTTCCCTATTTATAGCTATTATATTGCAAATAAATTTCGTGAATTACAAAGAAAATGTCTATAAAAACCTCGGGCATGACAACTAGAATCCATAAGTCATCAACAAGGTGTTGAAAGGAGATGAACAATGTGCTTGGGAACAATGTTTAACACATATGTAAAAGTGTTTTGACACATTTGTTACAACATTGGGATACATTTGTCAAAACGTTTTAACATATACATACAAAATTGTTTTAGGGTAAGGGCTAAAAGGAGATGAACAATGTGCTTGGGCTCAATTTTTGGCACTTATGTCAAAACATTTGGATAAATTTGTAATAACATTTTAACATAAACATATAGAATTGTGACACTAGTTTTACAATGTTTTGATACATTAGTCAAAACATTTGAACACATATGTCAAAACATTTTAACATTTAGTTATATAATTGTATAAGAGATATGTGTACAAGAATTTTTACATGTAAATGGAAACAAATTGACATATATCTATAATTAATTTTGCATATCATTAGTCAAAAATTACATTACATGGTCATCCATCCATTAAGAAGTATGTTCTTGAGCCATTTAACAATTAAGAAAAACAAACGTGTAGTCATCCACCAATTAAGAATTTTTACTGCTTACAAATTATCGCAAACACTCAATCTCATCAGTGTATGGTGTCTGTTTCAAAGGCTATGTCGGCGGAGTCTCATTGATGTCACCTTCCAGCATGGGGGGCTTAGTAGGTCATGGGGGGCTCCTCCCTGGCCTCCTCATCAGGTTGTGGCACCTCAACAAATAGAGCTTCTTCAACAAACTCCTCGCCATGCAATGGCTGCTCACCAAGCAGTGTTTCCTTAAAAGGCAATCATTCCTTAGCATGGTCCTCATCAGGTCGTGGCTTCTCAACATGCAGTCCTTCCTCAGCAGGTAGTGGTTGACCAGCAATCACCTCAATAGTCTATATGGACTCATCATATGGCCACAAGGGCTCATGGGCAGGCTGCAGTCTCCTCAATTGTCTCCTAACCAAGCTGCGAGGGATCCTCCTCCCAAGCCTGCATTTGTCTTTTCTTCACAGCCTTTGTCTTCACTCTCTTTGGAGATGGGCTATGATAAGCTTCAATGTCAGCGACCCTCTTCTTCCTTAGAGTCGACTCCGTAGGCACAGGCCCCTGCATGGATGGAGACAAGGGCTCCTCTGTAGGTCATGGCTCATCTGCAGACCATGGCTCCTTAGGGCAATTTTGAGCAAGATGTGCCTCCTTAGTAGGATTCACAAACTCGTCATCTGGATACAGGCCTCCTCCCTCTCCTCGGCTATGGCCTACATCTGACTACTCTTCATGGCCTTTGTATTTGGCCTCTTTGGATCCATCTTTCATGGATTGGCTTCTTCTTGGGTTAGACTGGCATATGCATGGGTGGGTCTCTTGGAGGGGCTTGCCTCCTCTTGGGTGTGACTTACATTTTTGTTCATCTACAAGATGAGCCGACACCATGCCTTTAAGCCTTGCCAGAGGCTGAAGGGGCTAGCCCCTCTCCCTAGCCCAACTGTGTGAGCCCTTCAATTTCAACAACTATGTTTGTGAGCCTAGGCACAATGTTTGAAAATGGTGTCCCAAGCAATTCATAGGCTAACTTTGCCTCGTTCAAAGTACCCCAAATACTGTCCAAGTGGTTCAACACCTTTCAAGTTGAACCAAGACTTGTTTCCTTCTGTGTTTCCGTAAGATGCATGGTGTCATTGATAACTCTAAGGAGAGCACCCTCACTTTAACATGTAAAAGGTCCAAAAATAATCTAACATATAAGGAACGATAGTGGCAATTTATTGACCACTATTGCATGTTACAGATAGATCAAAAACGTTTGGACAAATTTGTGAAAACATTTTAATGCCCTTGTCAATTTTTTTTTGCAACTATAACAAAACATTTTGGCACAGTTATTAAAATATTTTGTCACAGTTGTTAAAATGTTTTATTTTGTCACATTTGTTAAAATGTTTCATCATAGTTGTTAAAAAAATTTATCACAATTGTTAAAACATTTTGTCACAGTTGTTAAAATATTTTAGCACAGTTGTTAAAACGTTTTGTCACAATTGTTAAAATATTTTGAAACAGTTATTAAAACTTTTTGACACAGTTGTTAAAATGTTTTGACATAGTTGTGAAAATAATTTCACAACTATGTTAAAATATTTTTAGAATAAAAATTTGAAAAACCAAAATAGATGATATAACCTGTTGTTAAGACATAAAATCAATACCATTCTTGTAAAAAAATCATCACTGGATGTCATGGGTCACATATTCCCCCACCATTTCTATCTCCTCCCCTCCCTTCATCCAGTTGATTAACCTCGATAGTACAAAAGGGACAACTTGTACAAAAACGGTTGCGTGCTCAAGCAACCATACCTACCTCAAATCATTGATAAAAAAAATATGTAACTACTTGCAACACATCTAGAGAGTTAACATTCGAGTTGAGCCTAGACCTATTTCCTTATGCGTTTCCATAAAATACATGGCGTCATTGATAATTCTAAGGAGAGCATCCTCATATTAACATGTAAAAGGTTCAAAAATAATATAACATGTAAGGAACGATAGTGTAAATTTAGTGACCACTATTTCATGTTACAGATAGATCAAAAATGTTTGGACAAATTTGTGAAAACATTTTAACACCATTGTCAATTTTTTTTTGCAACTATCACAAAACATTTTGGCACAATTATTAAAATACTTTGTCATAGTTATTAAAATATTTTGTTTTGTCACAGTTGTTAAAACGTTTTATCATAGTGTTAAAACATTTTATCACAATTGTTAAAACATTTTAGCACACAATTGTTAAAATGTTTAGACACAATTGTTAAAATATTTTGAAACGATTGTTAAAACCTTTTGAGACAGTTGTTAAAATGTTTTGACACGGTTGTGAAAATAATTTCACAACTATGTTAAAATGTTTTTAGAATCAAAATTTGAAAAACCAAAATATATGTTGTAACCTATTGTGAAGACATAAAATCAATAACATTCTTGTAAAAAAATCGTCACTGGATGTCATGGGTCACGTATTCCCCCACCATTCCTATCTCCTCCTTTCCCTTCATCCACTTGAGTAACCTCGACAGCACAAAATGAACAACTTGTACAAAAGTGGTTGCATGCTCGAACAACCATACCTGCCTCAAATCATTGATAAACAAATAAGTAGTCTTGGAGCACATCTAGAGAGTTAACATTCGAGTTGAACCTAGACATGTTTCCTTCTGCGTTTCCATAAAATGCATAGTGTCATTGATAATTCTAAGGAGAGCTTCCTCACTTTAACATGTAAAAGGTCCAAAAATAATCTACCATGTAAGAAATGATAGTGTAAAATTAATGACCACTATTGCATGTTACAGATGGATCAAAAATGTTTGGACAAATTTGTGAGAACATTTTAACACCATTGTCAATTCTTTTTTGCAACTATAACAAAACATTTTAGCATAATTATTAAAATATTTTGTCACAGTTGTTAAAATATTTTATTTTGTCACAATTGTTAAAACGTTTTGTCATAGTTGCTAAAACATTTTATCAAAATTGATAAAATATTTTGTCACAGTTGATAAAACATTTTAGCACACAGTTGTTAAAATGTTTTGACATAATTGTTAAAATATTTTGAAACAATTGTTAAAGCTTTTTGACACAGTTGTTAAAATGTTTTGACACGGTTGTGAAAATAATTTCACAACTATGTTAAAATGTTTTTAGAATTGAAATTTGAAAAACCAAAATAGATGATGTAACCTATTGTGAAGACATAAAATCAATACCATTCTTGTAAAAAAAATCATTACTGGATGTCATGGGTCACATATTCCCCGACCATTCCTATCTCCTCCTCTCCCTTCATCCACTTGAGTATCCTCGGGAGCACAAAAGGAACAACTTGTACAAAAGTAGTTGCATGCTCGAACAACTATACCTGCCTCAAATCATTGATAAACAAATAAGTAACTACTTGGAGCACATCTAGAGAGTTAACATTCGAGTTGAGCCTAGACCTATTTCCTTCTGTGTTTCCATAAAATGCATGGTGTCATTGACAATTCTAAGGAGAGCATTCTAACTTTAACATGTAAAAGGTCTAACAATAATCTAACATGTAAGGAACGATAGTGTAAATTTAGTGACCACTATTTCATTTTACAGATGGATCAAAAATGTTTGAACAAATTTGTGAAAATATTTTTAACGCCATTGTCAAATTTTTTTTCAACTATAACAAAACATTTTGGCACAGTTATTAAAATGTTTTGTCACAGTTGTTAAAATATTTTATTTTGTCACAGTTGCTAAAATGTTTTATCATAGTTGTTAAAATATTTTATCACAATTGTTAAAATATTTTGTCACAGTTGTTAAAATATTTTAGCACATAGTTGTTAAAACGTTTTGACACAATTGTTAAAATATTTTTAAACAATTGTTAAAAAATTTTGACACGGTTGCTAAAATGTTTTGACACAGTTGTGAAAATAATTTCACAACTATGTTAAAATGTTTTTAGAATCAAATTTTGATAAACCAAAATAGATGATGTAACTTGTTGTGAAGACATAAAATCAATACCATTCTTATAAAAAAATCATCACTGTATGTCATGGATCACATATTCTCCCACCATTCTTATCTCCTCCTCTCCCTTCATCCACTTGAGTAACCTCAACAGTACAAAAGGGACAACTTGTACAAAAGCGGTTGCATGCTCAAACAACCATACCTACTTCAAATCATTGATAAACAAATAACTACTTGGAGCACATCTAGAGAGTTGACATTCGAGTTGAACCTACATCTGTTTCCTTCTGCGTTTTCATAAGATGCATGGTGTCATTAACAATTCTCAGGAGAGCATCCTCACATTAACATGTAAAAGGTCCAAAAATAATCTAACATGTAAGGAACGATAGTATAAATTTAGTGACCATTATTGCATGTTACAGATGGATCAAAAATGTTTGGGCAAATTTGTGAAAACATTTTAAGGCCATTAATGATTTTTTTTTTGCAACTATAATAAAATATTTTGGCACAATTATTAAAATGTTTTGTCACAGTTATTAAAATGTTTTGTTTTGTCACAATTATTAAAACGTTTTGTCATAGTTGTTAAAACATTTTATCAGAATTTTTAAAATATTGTCACAATTGTTAAAATGTTTTGACACAATTGTTAAAATATTTTGACACAGTTGTTAAAACTTTTTGGCATAGTTATTAAAACGTTTTAACACGGCTGTGAAAATAATTTCACAACTATGTTAAAATATTTTTAGAATAAACATTTGAAAAACCAAAATAGATGATGTAACCTATTGTGAAGACATAAAATCGATAACATTCTTGTAAAAAAATCGTCACTAGATGTTATGGGTCATATATTCCCCCACCATTCCTATCTCCTCCTCTCCCTTCATCCACTTAAGTAACCTCAACAGCACAAAAGGAACAACTTGTACAAAAGCGGTTGCATGCTTGAACAACCATACCTGCCTCAAATCATTCATAAACAAATAAGTAACTACTTGGAGCACATCTAGAGAGTTGATATTCGAGTTGAACCTACACCTGTTTCCTTATGCATTTCCATAAGATGCATGGTTTTATTAACAATTCTAAAGAGAGCATCCTCACATTAACATGTAAAAGGTCCAAAAATAATCTAACATTTAAGGAACGATAGTGTAAATTTAGTGACCATTATTGCATGTTACAGATGGATCAAAAATGTTTGGACAAATTATTGAAAACATTTTAACGCCATTGACAATTTTTTTTTGCAACTATAACAAAACATTTTGGCACAATTATTAAAATGTTTTGTCATCGTTGTTAAAATGTTTTGTTTTGTCAAAATTGTTAAAACGTTTTGCCACAGTTGTTAAAACATTTTATCACAATTGTTAAAACATTTTGTCACAATTGTTAAAACATTTTAGTACAGTTGTTAAAATGTTTTGACACAATTGTTAAAATACTTTGAAACAGTTGTTAAATCTTTTTGACACAGTTGTTAAAATGTTTTGATACAGTTGTGAAAATAATTCCACAACTATGTTAAAATGTTTTTAGAATAAACATTTGAAAAACCAAAATAGATGATATAACTTGTTGTGAAGACATAAAATCAATAACATTCTTGTAAAAAAATCGTCACTGGATGTCATGGGTCACATATTCCCCCACCATTCCTATCTCCTCCTCTCCCTTCATCCACTTGTATAACCTCGACAATACAAAAGGGACAACTTGTACAAAAGCGGTTGCATGCTCGAACAACCATACCTGCCTCAAATCATTGATAAACAAATAAGTAACTACTTGAAGCACATCTAGAGAGTTGACATTCAAGTTGAACCTACACCTGTTTCCTTCTGCATTTTCATAAGATGCATGGTGTCATTGACAATTCTAAGGAGAACATCCTCACATTAACATGTGAAAGGTACAAAAATAATATAACATGTGAGGAACGATAGTGTAAATTTAGTGACCATTTTGCATGTTACAGATGGATCAAAAATATTTGACAAATTTGTGAAAAAAATTTAACATCATTGTCAATTTTTTTTTGCAACTATAACAAAATATTTTGGCATAATTATTAAAATATTTTGTCACAGTTGTTAAAATATTTTGTTTTGTCACAGTTGTTAAAACGTTTTGTCATAGTTGTTAAAACATTTTATCACAATTGTTAAAATATTTTGTCACAGTTGTTAAAATATTTTAGCACACAGTTGTTAAAATGTTTTGACACAATTGGTAAAATATTTTGAAACAGTTGTTAAAACTTTTTGACACAGTTGTTAAAATGTTTTGACACGGTTGTGAAAATAATTTCACAACTATGTTAAAATGTTTCTAAAATCAAATTTTAAAAAACCAAAATAGATGATGTAACTTGTTGTGATGACATAAAATCAATACCATTCTTGTAAAAAAATTGTCACTGGATGTCATGGGTCACGTATTCCCCCACCATTCCTATCTTCTCCTCTCCCTTCATCCACTTGAGTAACCTCGACAGCACAAAAGGAACAACTTGTACAAAAGCAGTTGCATGCTCGAACAACCATACCTGCCTCAAATCATTGATAAACAAATAAGTAACTACTTGGAGCACATCTAGAGAGTTAACATTCGAGTTGAACCTAGACCTGTTTCCTTCTACGTTTTCATAAAATGCATGGTGTCATTGACAATTCGAAGGAGATCATCCTCACTTTAACATGTAAAAGGTCCAAAAATAATCTAACATGTAAGGAACGATAGTGTAAATTTAGTGACCACTATTGCATGTTACATATGGATCAAAATGTTTGGACAAATTTGTGAAAATATTTTAACGCCATTATCAATTTTTTTTTGCAACTATAACAAAATATTTTGGCACAGTTATTAAAATGTTTTGTCACAATTGTTAAAATATTTTGTTTTGTCACAGTTGTGAAAATGTTTTATCATAGTTGTTAAAACATTTTATCACAATTGTTAAAACATTTTGTCACAGTTGTTAAAATATTTTAGCACAGTTGTTAAAACGTTTTGACACAATTGTTAAAATACTTTGAAACAATTGTTAAAACTTCTTGACACAGTTGTTAAAATATTTTGACACGGTTGTAAAAATAATTTCACAACTATGTTAAAATATTTTTAGAATCAAAATTTGAAAAAGCAAAATAGATTATTTAACCTATTGTGAAGACATAAAATCAATAGCATTCTTGTAAAAAATCGTCACTGGATGTCATGGGTCACATATTTCCCCACCATTTCTATCTCTTCATCTCCCTTCATCCACTTGAGTACCTCAACGGTACAAAAGGTACAACTTGTACAAAAGCAGTTGCATGCTCGAACAACCATACCTACCTCAAATCATTGATAAAGAAATAAGTAACTACTTGGAGCTCATATAGAGAGTTGACAATACCAATATTTATGTACAAAACAAAAGAGCATTTGTCATGCCCCCTTGATCAGAACCCGACCAAGGTGGAATAACAAGGGTTTGATGAGATGAGTTCTAACCAAACCTGGGCTAGATCGAAGTACACAAGCCAACTTTGTGCAAAAAATAATTACCGAAAGATAAAATAAATTAAATGTCAATTAATAATTCTCCTTACCTACATAAAGTTTATAAAAACATAATCAAGTCTCCAACCTTTAAAGGCAATAAACAAGTCTATGCCATCAAAATAAGGCTCTCCCACAACATAGTCAAATGTCATTTTTATGTCACAAAGTTGCATCAAAACCAACTAAAGTCTATCCTAAAATATATGAACTATCCCCACTCCATGTGCATCTAATCTCATTCGTGCTTGCAAAACAAATCATCCTAAGCACCTACTTGACACAACCACACAGAGGATGACAAAGGGATACCCTAAAACAAAACAAGGCAAACAGGGTGATCTTAGCTCAGTAAGGGTTTGAAAATAGAGAGCTCATATTAACACCAAAAACATAATCCTTAAGAGTCATAATCTAAACCTTATGCAAAATCGGTGTTAATAACACAAGAGCTTGTCAAATCCATTACACGTACAACCTATTCAAATATCTCATTCATGCATCATAATCCATAAGCAAAACCTAAGCAAAATGTCTCAATTATGTATCATAATCCACATACAAAACTTGTGCATTCAAGTGTCATAATTCATACACAACATATATAATCAAGTTTTATGATCCATACACAACATATGAAATAAGCATCTTAATGTATAGACAAAACTTGTGTAAATAAGCATGATAGAGTTATCTCAGTACCCATAGATACCTAATACCAACTTATCTGGTATTCCAAAGCTAAAGATACCAAAAGAAGTTGGCAAATCCTACAAACCACAAATGCCCCTAGTTATCCAATCACATCTGGACAAAGGGGTGATCGATCAAGCACAAAGAAATCAAACACAATCAGGCACAAAGAAATCGAAGACAATTGTTTTGCAAGGATAGATCCAACAAGAAATAAGTGATAGATCCACTTAGGGAAATTGACTAAGATTAGTGTGACAAGGCCCAGGGCTATTGAAGATTCCAAATGAAAGTCGGTGGCCCAAGAAGTTGGTGCGACAGTGAGGATGGTCGTGGGTCCTAGAATGGGGCTCACTCCTTAATTTAAGGAATCACATGGATTTTGCAACAAATAATGTGGTTATATGGTAGTTTATGCTAGGAACTAATGTTCTTAATTAGTTTTCCACCTCATGACTAGGAGAATATATTTGTCACACCTCAGGTAACCCCCAATAGAACCAGTAGACTAATCCTCTAACAAAAATTTAAAACAACACCACGAAAATTCATAATTAAACCAAACCATCACAAAATAAAGTAAATAATAAATAATAAAATTTTTGGATCTCACAGTATTTACCTGGAGCACAATTGCGGGCCCAATCAATGAGTCGCAAGAGGTTACTTTTCCATCCATCCTCTTCTTGAGAATGAGTTGACAATCGACATCGAGATAGCAACACAAATCCTTCCTCACCATGTTTTTTCTATGGGGGAAGAGTACAATGCTAAAGAGGTAGAGATTGATCAGGTGACAATGACATCTATGACAACATCCTTGTCTTCCTTTGGTAGGTCCTCTAAGAGGGCCTCCACCCTCTTCATCTCTAGCATTTCCTTGCTCTAGGAGAAATAACTCTCAAAGTGTTGCGCCCTGGGATTTTGGAAGCATATAAAAATTTCTTTATACAAAAATATTAGAGTTTACTCGGGCCTGCGGTTGGAGCCAATCGCAATAAGCGATAATAAAATAGTAATCTCCCAAGAACTACCATTTGTGTACAAACATACAAGAGACAAATAATAAAGAGAGTTCTTACTTATGATTGTTATGTGCGGTTCAAAATCCTTTAAACCACCTCAACAACTCCCAAGTAAGCCCTTCTAGCCACACACTAAGTTTCGCCAAGTCCAGCTAGGTCTAGGGGATAGTGAGTTTTTTAAAATACTCAGTAAGAGACTTCATACTATCATGCATGAAGTAAATGCATGGCAGTTTCACAACACATAATGTATATACTATTTTTCATAAAAACAGGGTATGCCTCTCACCCAAAACCATCTCTAGAGCTTCTTCCTATATATCAAAGATGCTCATAAGGTTTGCAAGCTCTCATGGCTCGCTACAAGTGTCCCAGACACCTACTCCATCCTATGAACTTTGTTGTGAGTATAAAGTAGTAGCCTCTTACTCCTCACGAATCATCGCAAAATGCTTCGTGCTTGTGGAGAGAAGAGATACTCGTGCTCATAGGGTGACGAGATCATGAGAATAGAGTCTTCCTATGATACTTTCTACCCTAGCGCACAAAACTTTGATAGGTGCCCTTCATTAGGGAATAATGAGGGGTATTGCTGATGTGCCCGATGCAGGCACGATTAATATCTAGGAGAATTACGCAGGGAAAGCGGAGAAGTAATGGAGAAAGGGGAGAAACTGAGATTCAATACTTGCATAACTGTCAAAAGAAAGGGGATCACCCCATATAGGGGACGACCAGTCCCCTAGGGAGTCGTGCCAACCCAACCCAGGCTGGCCCACTTCCCTAGGGACGCATGCCAGTGAGTGGTTTGGCTAACCCGGGCCACTGACTGAACCAACCCAAAATACATCTAAATATCCATAATACTAACTATTACAATAGCAAATCATCCCAAAGCAACTATGGAAATAATAAATGAAAGGCTAAGAACTAATCCTTCGCTAACTGGTCAAGTCTGGTCATCGTGCACAACACTCCACCATGCTTCCGCTATTCGCCTTGTCCTCAAGGCGACCAATCTGGATAACGGGCCAGAAAATCATCTTCTGGCATCCACATGGCATCCTCCAACGACTGACCCTGCCAAGAAAGCAAGACTCAGTAATAATACAACTAGAGCAGCGAACCCGATGCTTCTGCAAGACAGCAGCAAGGACATGATCATTAGGCACAAGCGGCCCCATCAAGGGAGGGGGAGGAGCGTCCCGCGCCAAAGAAACATCAACCACAAAGCGGCACAAACGAGAGACATGAAACACCAGATGAACTAAAGAATCAAGAGGAAGAGTCAGTCAGTAGGCCACTGGTCCAACACGTGCCTCAATAACATACGAACCATGGAAGCGGGGCGCAAGCTTGGAGTTCGCCGGCTGAAACAGTGAAGTCTGGAGTTGAGGAAGAACAGAGACATAGACCAAATCACCAACAACAAATTCCCGATCCGTATGACAACAATCATAAACCTGCTTCATCCGATTTTGAGCAGCCGACAAATTTTCTTTAAGCTGGCGTAAGACCTCATCACGCGTCTACGACATATAATCCACCTCGGCAACAGAGGAACGACTCGGCACATAAGATAAAACAGTCGACGGTGGCCGCCCAAAGAGCACCTCAAATGGGGTGAAACTAGCACACGTATGATAGGCCGTATTATAATACCATTCAGCCCAAGGAAGGAGCTGAAGCCACCGGCTGGGCTGCATCATGGTGAAGCAACGGAGGTACTGCTCCAAGCAATGGTTAACCACCTCCGTCTGGCCATCCGTCTGAGGATGATAAGCTGTGCTCATATGTAAAGAAGACCCCTGCAATATGAAAAACTCTTGCCAGAACTGTGAGAGAAATACCCGGTCCCTGTCAGAGACAATCGTGTACGGGATACCATGCAGGCGCGCCACCTCGTGAACAAAGAGCTCAGCAACCGTCTTCGCAGTAAAGGGATGGCCTAGCGCGCGAAAATGAGCATATTTCAACAATCGGTCCACCACAACCATGATGACGGACTTACCCTGCACCACCGGTAAAGCCTCTACGAAATCCATCAAAATGTCATCCCAAACCTTCTCTGGAATAGGCAAGGGTTGGAGCAACCCGACTAGGGAGGTGGTCGTGGCTTTAGCCCACTGACAAACATCACAAGCAGCGACATAATCGTGGACTGCACGATGGACGCCCCGCCATAAGAAACTATGGCTTACCCTCTTATACGTACGGAAGGACCCCTCGTGACCAGCCACAGGAGTGTCATGGAAATGCGAAATAATACGGCGGCGCAGATCAGACACCTCCGGAACCCACAAACGGTCTTTCCAGAAGAGAAGACCATCTCGCCACACAAAGAAAGGCCGGGCTGCTAGATCGGCCTGAATGGCGTCAATAACCTCCTGTGTCCACAAATCCATACCATAAGCCCGCTGTAGCTCCTCAATAAACGGGCAAGAAAGGGTGGAGATGGTGAAGCAGGAGCCCGGGACTGGACTACGAGAGAGCGCATCAGCGACGATATTTTTGAACCCCTTTTTGTACACCAACTCGTAGTCATAGCCGAGCAATTTACACCCACCGCTACTGAGCCAGAGTAGACACTCTCTGATCCAAAAAATATTTCAGTGGTTGGTGGTCTGTGCGAATCTGAAAACGACGACCCAATAAATACGGACGCCATTTGGTCATGGCGAGGATGATAGCCATCATTTCCTTCTCATACACTGACAGAGACAAGGAACGACCAGCGAGAGCTTTGCTTAAAATAAGCGAGAGGGCGGTCATTCTGCAAGAGGACAGCGCCCAAGCCTTTCTCCGACGCATCTGTCTCCACCATCAATGGCCCACTAAAATCTGGCAAGAGCAAGACCGGTGCAGACGCCATGGCCTGCTTGAGCTCTTCGAAGGTTGTTTGGGCCACGGGCGACCAGACGAAGGCCCCCTTCTTCAACAATTCTGTAAGAGGACGAGCCAACTCGCCGTACCGAGGGATAAACCGATGATAATAACCTGTAAGGCCAAGAAAACCCCGGAGCGCCCTGACGCATGATGGAGTCGGCCAAGAGAGCATAGCAGCCACTTTGGCCGGGTTAGTAGCAACACCGTTCTGGGAGATAATGTGACCCAAATATTCAACCTGTGGGCCGCCAAAGGAACTCTTCGAATGCTTCAGAAATAAGGAATTAGCACGTAATATAGAGAAAACTGACCTAAGATGCGTCAAGTGTTCTTCCCACGACCGACTGTACACCAAGATATCGTCGAAGAAGACCAATATGTGGCGACAAAGAAAAGGCCAAAAAATATCATTCATAAGAGACTGGAACGTGGAGGGGGCGTTGGTCAAACCAAAAGGCATGACCAAGAACTCGAAATGGCCATCGTGAGTCCGGATTGCTGTCTTGTGCACATCAGAAGGCTGCACATGAATCTGGTGATACCCGGAACGAAGATCGAGCTTACTAAAAACGTTGGCACCTGTCAATTCATCCAACAACTCTTCAATCACAGGGATGGGATACTTATCTTTGACGGTGATAGCGTTCAAAGCACGGTAATCCACACAAAACTGCCACGAGCCATCTTTCTTGCGAACCAACAGCACAGGAGACGAATAAGAGCTCGTACTAGGACGAATGATGCCGGACTGTAGCATGTCAGCCACCAACCGTTCTATCTCATACTTCTGGATGTGAGGATAATGGTAAGGGCGAACATTGGCTGGTGCCGCCCCTGGAATAATGAAAATTCGGTGGTCATGAGGCCGGATGGGAGGCAGCCCCTGCGGCTCTGCAAACAAATCCTCATGGTCTGTGAGTAGCACCTACAAATCAGATGGAATCCGATCCTGTGGGATGCCCCTAAGGGGTAAACCCGAAGGAGCTCATGTCCTAGGCTAAAAGAAGAGTGCCAAGTCGTGACCCCTCCAACCAAACCTGCTATCCATGATGCTCGAATTCCATCACCATATCCCAAAAATTCCACACAACATCACCCAATTCCTGCAGTCACTGTACTCCCAAGACGACATCTGCCCCTTTTGTGGGCAACAAGAACAGGTCAGTGACAAAAGTGTTACCCTGAATCAAAAGGGTAATCTGAGCGCACACACCAGCACTCCTAAGATGCTTACCATCGCCAATCAACACATCAAATGGTTTCGAGTCCGACACTAAACACCCGAGGCGATGAGCTACCTTATCATTAATAAAATTATGAGTAGAACCATTGTCGATCAAGATAGCTACCTATTCCCGCTTCAGGGATCCCTGCCCCGCATAGTACATGGAGTGAAAGCGTCAGAGGATGCATGAACTGAAATTTCAGGCAGCACATCATCTGGTTCAACGCTGGCTATACTGTCCACATCGTCGTCTACCTCCTCCACGAGCAAGCTGCCCTTCACAGCGTAGCGATGTCCAGGCACGAATTTTTCATCACAACGAAAGCACAAGCCCTTGGCTCAGCGTTCATCCATCTAGGCGGGGGTGAGACGACGAACAATCGGAGTGGCCGCTGCAGCCGGTTGGCCAGGGCGGCCAGCGGCCGGACCACTAGAAGAAGCCGCCATAGGATTAGAGCTCAATACAGTCTGGGGTGGAGGTCCTAGGCGTCTGCCCCTGTGCTGCCGGGACAACTTTTCCTCCTCAATGCGGGCATGACGCACCACATCCCGCATACTGGTGCAAGGGAAATGGCGCATCTCCTCTGAAATTTCTGGTTTTAACCCCCGCTTGAACGTGCCCACCAGGGCGGCCATCGGCCATTCAGGGAGTCTGTTGGCGATCTTCATAAATTCTGTATAGTAGGCACGCACAGTAGTGGTCTGGCACAGGGCTGATAACATCTCATTGAAGTCCTAAAATTCGTTCGGGCCGAACTGGATGCAGAGCTCGTCAGAGAACACTACCCAGGCAGGATAGCGTACTTCTTTCTCAAAGTTCTAGAACCAAACCGATGCATCGCCATCCAAGTGAAAGGCTGCGACGTGTAGACGCTCTGTCTCAAAGTGTGTTCCTTGGTAGGAGAAGAACTTCTCCGCTTTGTACAGCCATTCCACCAGATCCTCATCCCCATTGTAGCGAGGGAACAATAGCCAGGCCAAATGGGGTTCAGCCCCACCTCATTGCCCGCCACGATGTCCGAGATACTCGTCCCACTCTTTCTTAGCTTCCTGGAACTAGTTTGGAGGGGGCGGCATCACAGGGACATTTTCCCAAACACCTGGTGCACCTCACATGCCCCAGGCCTGGCGTCTACCCTCAGCGCTGGATTTCCAATGCCCAGGCGCATGGGACCTGGAAAGCCTCGCGCGTCCACGTCTGCCGGCACTGGAGGACAGGGAACAGCTGGCTCAAAAGGCTGAGATGGCCCTCCCTCTCTAAAGCCGTGTGGGGCAGACCTGGTAGGACAGCCGTTGTTTGCACAGTTTCCACATTCATCAAACTAACATTCATGGCCTGCAGCAATGCCATGAGCTCGAACATGGTGGGTTTGTTGGCTGCCACGGAGATTCCTTCGAAGTGTCTATGGGTGCTGACGCCTAAACTTCCTTCTCCGAGGGAACCTCAGAAACCGTTGTAGCTTGCTTACCTCTAGCTATGGCCAAGGATCGTAATTGCTCCGATACCAATGATGTGCTCAATGCAGGCACAATCAATATCTAGGAGAATTATGCAGGAAAAGGGGAGAAGTAATGGAGAAAGGGGAGAAACTGAGATTCAATACTTGCATAACTGTCAAAAGAAAGGGGATCGCCCCATATAGGGGACGACCAGTCCCCTAGGGAGTCGTGCCAACCCAACCCAGGCTGGCCCACTTCCCTAGGGATGCATGCCAGTGAGTGGTTCGGCTAACCCGGGCCACTGACTGAACCAACCCAAAATACATCTAAATATCCATAATACTAACTATTATAATAGCAAATCGTCCCAAAGCAACTATGGAAATAATAAATGAAAGGCTAAGAACTAATCCTTCGCTAATTGGTCGAGTCTGGTCATCGTGCACAACAATTGCCCTTCATAGGGGCTCACCAGGCTAAAGTAAGTATAGTACATCTGATTCCAAACTAAATTATAAGTGTGCCCTCATCTAATCCATAGAGCTCTATCGGGGTGCTTTATAATAGCTCTGGACAACCAAAATACTCTTGAGTTTTAGACTCATAATCTTGAGCCTCTGACTCAATACTAAAACATTCTAAGAGCTCCTAGACTCATAAGGAGTAGTTTTTTTAAAAACATTCTATTCCAATGTTTATCCTTTTAAAAACCCTAGCCTCGTCTCTACAAGCCATGGGAGCATCTCTATCAACGACGACAGAGGCAAGATTAGCCTCTCATTCCAACGAGATAGTTACCCCTTCTTTGTCCCGCTTTAGTGACTTGATCACTAAGCTTATACATATTTTCAAAAACAATCTTGAGAATCCTCCTTTCAACAAGGATGAGTTCTCTAAAATCGTGTTTCAAACATACAGTATTCATTCGCAATGAAAACAATGGTGAAGCTAGATTGTCTCTCTCTCTCACATGCTTTAACATGTATAATTTGCACCAAATTCTAAAGATAAACATTTGATAAAACTATTATATACGAGGCAATCGTAAAGCATGCAGTATAATAAACATATCCGCTTCCAATGGAAATATATATATGAGGCAATCACAAAGCATGCAATGTAATAAACATATCCACTTCCAATGGATAATTATTCAACTAATCGAATTTAAATAATATAATTATAAACATACTGTGTAAATTCAAACCCTATATCAACGATTAATCATTTGACAAATCAAATATATGTGCAGAAATCATGAATCATAACTTGAAAGTAACTCTAATGCATAACATGCAAGAGTCGTATAAGATTAAGTTAAAAACACAATCATAATCATGCCTTAAAAAGGATAAAAGCCCTTACCTCACTCTCTGCTCGAGTTCATAGACAAAGTGTCGGACTCCATGCACTTAGACGTCTACTTTTGGGGCTTTGAAGTCTCCAATCAGAAAAATATCCATGCCACGATGTCCGACAAGCTTGATTTAGCTAAGAATGCTTCTTGAACTACTCAAATCAGACTTAAAACGAGTAAGAAATGAGGAAAAGAAGTTTCTAAACATGTGAGAGTATGAAGAACCGGAAAATTGGATGCTATTTATAAAATAAACGGACAAACATGAGGTTGACATGTGGTAGATAGGATTGACACGTGTCAGTCCTATCTAACACAACACCAGTCCTATCAGATACATCGCCAATCATATCTAACATGTCACCAATTCTATCTAATTCGCTATCCGATATGTCATCAATCCTATCTAATACATCATGAGTCCTATCCGATACATCATCTTTTTATTTATTTATTTTAAACTTCAAAATGTGATAACTTCCAATCCTAAAGTCAGAATCGTGCGTTCTTGGTACCGATGGACTCATGCCAACAAGCCCTTCGAAACTATACTACACATGGGTAGGATATCTAGAACTTTTATGTGGGTCCTACCCATATGGCTTGCTTCCCGAGGTCGTAACTTTCACTGCTAACCTCTGTTTTGCAACTTCTTCGAATTGTTATGCTCATCTCTCCGAGCTCTAACATACCTAGAAGAAAACCCACAAAACATTTGCCTCTAAATAACTTAAAATTATTAAAAACTCATAAAATAGATTTATTAGAGGCAGAAAATCGTACCAAAAATTCACTGTGTTACACAAAGAGAGAATGCTTTGCATTGTGTTTCCCTTTTGAGAAACACATTGGCTTCCCAACCAACTTTAGGCCCATGATGAGGGCCACATTTGTCATTGTAAATGGCACAAGATTCCCCTTTAGCTTAAACAGACTGGACTCTTAACACTAGTTCAAGACAAGGTGCTCCAACAACTGCTTGCAACACTAACCTTGTCGTTATGTATAATTTGTAAAATGGCCCTGTTTTTATCTGCTCAAATATTCGATGATTTCTTGTTATGATTGGCCTTGTCTTCTCTTGCCTATGTGGCACACATGGCACCACTATCATCTTTGGTCTTTTTGTTTGTTCTATTCTCAAGTTTAAATCTACACAAGATCCAAATAGGGTTACAAGATTCAAACTAGCAAACCAAAATGTTTTCATGCCAATGTTAAAAAGTTTTGACAAAGGTGCAAAAATGTTTTAATGACATTGTCAAAAAGTTTGACAATTGTGACAAATTGTTTTGACACTTTTGTTAAAACATTTTAACACAATGGTCAAAACATTAAAAATTACAATTCTATTAGAAAAAACATTTTAGTAAGAACAATCAAAACATTTTAACCCTTTTGTTCAAATGTTTTGATAGCACTTTAAAAATTAAAAAAGTTTACTTCTTCTCAATAATTTTTTTAAAATTTTAAATTTCCCAAAACATTTTAACCCTTCTATTCAAACATTTTGAAAATAGATCAAAAATTTATAATGCATTTGTCAAAAAATTTAGTACAAAAATCAAAACATTTAACCTACCTCCACAAGCAAACGTCCTCGCCATTTCCCCAATTACGGATGTGAAATCTTCTCCCATTTACTTTCGAACAGCAAAGGAGGTGAGGAAACAAAGAAATAAGAATATCGGTGGTAGGTTGAGCAATGACCAGAGGACACAAAAAGTGGTAATGCTCGATGATCGGTGGATGAGAAGAGGGAATGGATGCTGCTTCATATGAGGAAGAACACTCGAGTGGGGGGAGTATAGTAGACATGTCGCATTTAATGCACATTAGTGTGCCCATCAACAGTCTATCACGCATTGCGCCTTGTCCATATTGGAACAATGAGTTAAACGGAAGGGACCATTAGGGGGTCAGGGAAAAAATGTCATAAAAGGACGCAAAACATGTAAATGGGAATTCTTTGTGAAAACATTGAAGATTTGGAATTCTTCCCACAATGAGCTTAACATCGGTAAATTGCTCCCTGAGCTCTTACCCGACAAACAAGAGAATTGCTAGTCAGTAGGCCCAACTCCCAAATGAAAAAGAAATCAGAACAGCACCATCTGGAAGTCTAGAGTTCCACAATAGTCCCCAAATTTTGTTGTATGTACAAAATATATTCCCCAAATTTTGCCCTAAAACTAAGCACTTTTGACTGAAAATATACCTTCAGAAGAAGGTTCCCCAAAAAGTTCATCCTCTTTAGTGAGATCCTTGACAAGAATTTTCAATATGGCTTCAACATCCTCCTATAAGAAAACCTCTTTAACTTAACAGGTAGAGTTTTATCAAATTACACTTAACATGTAGAATTTATTTACACATTCTCCACATGAAAGATAAATTTTTTGAGGAATTTTCATGTAGCACAAGTGATGTCACATCTTTGTAGATAATTTCTAGTTGAAAACTCTCTGACATCCTTTACTTTTAACAAGTGTAAAGCAAAAAAATGAGCACTTTTGACCAAAAATATACTTTTAAAAGAAGATTCCTAAACAAGTTCATCTTCTTTGTGAGATCCCCAACAAGAAATTTCAATAGATTTTTCATTCTTGGATAAGAAAACCTTTCCACCACAATTCCGTCATGAAAAAAATTAATTGTAGTTTGATTCAAGCTCCCAACCCTTGTTTTGGAATTTTGGATTTTGTCATTTTTTAATGATTACATTTAATACGATATGAGCCTCAAGAAGCGTGATATATTAACATAAGCCCATTTAAAAAGTATAAGATAACATAGCCACGTAGGGTCTTGTTTGATAGAGTCTGTCAATATGAGCACAATAGTACTAATAATGTATATATCCAAGTTCAAGAGAGAGAGGTATGTTAGTTTAAGGTTTTTATAAATGTGTTTTGATGTTTCGTCCGAATTCATCTTAAAAAGTTCCAATACCAACCTTAATTCTAATTTTTTGCTAAACCAATTGAATTAATTCCAAAAAAAAAAAAAACTTCCATTTCTAAAAAATTCCACACCCAAATATCTCCTTCATCTAGAAGTTGAGAGACATGGGCATATGTAAATCTAATATATACATAAGATTGTTTGTCTAATTGGACCGTATAGGTCTAAATCTAATATATACAAAAATGTCTAAGCTAATTTTCATTTCATGTTTGATAGTCACAATATATTTACAATAACTATAAACTACAATAGTAATGTTATTGGTTTTTTAACTTAGTAATATCTGATTCAGTGAATTAATTTGTGAGATGTGGCTATTCTAGCCCTCCTTCCCACCTCATCCTCCTTTCCTTTTCTTCCCTATCTAAAATCAGCTTTGGGAGGGGGGGTTAAAACCATAATTTTTATTTCATGTCACAATATATTTACAATAACTATAAACTACAGTAGTAGTGTTATTGGTTTTTTAACTTAACAATATCTGATTCAGTGAATTAATTTGTGAAATATGCTTTTTCCAGCATTTTCAAGCTACTTTGGCTATATTTAGTGATGTTTTAAAATATTTATACCCTAAAAGTGGTTTGATGTAAGAAGGTGAACTACTTTAAGTGATTTGTCATATATAATAATATGCTTGTTGAACTTGTGAATATCGTATTTCACAACCTTTAAATTATTAGTAGCATGTATCCAACTTATGCAAATACATTTTAATATTTAAGTTGCATATATGATAAAGAATTGAGTTAAATATGTCTATCTAGTTAGCATTTACTATGCATATAGTGTGAACTACTTCTTTAGATTAAGAAAGTTTGAGGAGTCTAACTTATTTAGCCAAGAGGGCTATTAATTTTTAGGATTAGATATGTTTATTACTTTGAATTGTGAATCCGTATGAAAGGAGTAACAAATAATAACTAACCGATTAATCAGACAATTATTAGTGGATGAAATAGATATGAAAGGACCTATATTATTTACTTAATAAAATAGTTATAGATAAAAATTTTAAAAATAATTATGATAATAAAATAAGTTATATATCACTGTATCATTCAATTAGTAGCCCATCCCCCCTTTTTCATTTTGTGAAAACATCACTGCCGAATTCAATCAATGGACTTTTTATCTTTAGTCCGTTGACCCCACCAGTAATTATTAATCATATAATTGATTTTTTTCATAAGACATCCGGAATTATGAAACAACTCATCCCATAACTAGGGATAGCTGGAGCGATTACTTATACTAGGACTTCTCTCCCCGCTATGGGAAGAAACTTCTATTTTCACCCTTTAAGCCTTTACCAAACTCTGTTACCTGCTCTTTTATTCTTACTAATGACATTTCTATTATGTTCAGTTTAAATAAAAAGGGTACACTGGGCTTACTAAATCCGGTTTATTATGTGGCCGTATGATTTTGCATTGATTGAGCTGCACTGCGTCAAAGATCTGAGACTAATAACCACCTGGTAGGATGAAGAAGCCCATTTAACCGAGCCCATAACATTTGATTTCATATGTGGGCCTTGCTGCAGGACTCTGTAGAAAGAAGAAATAAATACAGAAAAATTAGTGTGCGATTAGCATTCTTCTCAGAGCTTGCTGATCAGGGTCTTACTCAAGCTTATGTTTTTTTAGTTATTGTCATTTTTTTTTCCAGTCTTCATGCAATCTATTGTTTAATTTCCTAAGCCAAGAATATAGCACGAAGCTCATGTTTATGTCATAGAATTGCTAAATACACTATATATTAAGTATGCTTACAATTTGCGGATAAGCCACTTAGTGTTTTCACTTGATAAAAGAAGTCCAAATTTTGGCTGGCAAATTGCTGAGACACCACTAAGGAGCCTCATCCTTGAGGACCAAAAAATCATCCTTAAATGGCAGCAACTACTGAAACGCCAAAAGTACCAAAAGGAAGCGTAGTGCGTGTCCTAACTCCTTGAAGAAAGAGAAAAAGAGAAGCTAAAGCTGGGTCATTTTTGTTGGAAGGAAAGGCTCATATGGACATCTGTAGAGAACTTGGCTCCTACCAACCTGACATTGATTGTGCTGGTGTATTGACCTTTTCTTCCTTATCTTTTGAAATTATATGGCTATTTAGACTTTTAAGCCATGCATGAACAACAGCTATGATCTACCAATGCCGCATTTAAGGCAAGCATGTCACACCCTCCTTCCCTACACTAACACGCTTCTCCTAGTAATGTAAGTGAATCCATGCTAACTTTACCTTTATCTACGACATTGATGACGTGCACACTAAGACATATTAGCATTAATATCTAAGGGCTCTAAGGGGTCGAAAAATGTGAGCCGGCCAATAGCCTGCTACTATAGCGGGCATGCCCAACCTGGCCTGGTCCTCTAGGGACAGGCCTGGGTTTCCATGCCCGTCGGTCGGTAGACCCACCCCCAATAGGCCATGGGTTGGCCCACAATATGGGGCGATCAATCGCCCAAAATGACGGTAAGATGATCGATCTACCTTCAGGGATTTTTTAAAAAAAATAGCTGTTGGGCAGTCCCCAATGGCTAAGAGGTTTTCTTTTAGAACTTAATATGGAAGGGGTAATTACAAAATTATCATTCCCCTTCAAAAAGATAGTTTTAACCCTCTCAATATTAAAAAAAATAGTCATTTTTAAAAATAATAAAAATAATTTTAATATTTAAAATTCTATAAATAGGGGAGAAGTTTAACTTTCTTTTCACCCTTTCATTTATATTCTAAGACTATAATTCTCCTCTTTTCCTTACTCTCAATCTCTCTAATTTTTATTTTTAATTAAAATTTAATATTAAGCTCTTAAACTTTCAAGTCTCAAAAATAAAATCTATGGAGTGGCCGGCCAGCAGCGAAAGCACTGATGGGAGAGGTTGGCGCACAAAAAATCGAATCTTTAAATAAAATCTACACATACATACAATTCTAATTACAATTAGCAATAACCATGCATATATTATTTAATCAAAGGAAAATATAATTAACATGGAATTAATACGTACTAACCTTGGGCTTGATCCAGCCCTAGCACGCCCTCCAAATCAGCCTTCTCGCACCAATAGCAAGATTAATAAGAGAGGAATTAAGACAATACCTTTTTGTGATGATTCCTCTTAAACCCTTACTTGGAGTGAAGGAATTCTCAGCACTACAGCCCCTTATCTTCAATCCTTTTACAGCCTCCTCTTCTCAGCAAAGAAGGAGAGAATCACCTTGATCAAACCCCATGCAGGCCGCACTTAATCACAAAAGAGAGAGGGACAGACTGGTTTTGGAAAAGAGAGAGCAATGTAAAGAGGGGCGACCCAAGTGAGAGAGGGGAGAGATGAATGGAGAGGGTTAAACTGAGCCCCCACCACCCTTGGACCCCGTGACCCGTACAGGCTCACCCGGACCGCGACACCGTTGGACCAAACTGGGCCCGAGCCCATACCATGGTCCAACAAAAACTTCCTCTCAAACTCAAGTCTCTGACTTTCAAGCCTTGTCGTTTCTATTTTAATTGAATCATCAAGTGAGAAAGATCCAATCAAACATCAAACACAAGGTAAGTATTTTATAATTTAAAGTTTATGCTAATTAGTCATTTAAATTTGTACTTTAATTTGTCTCCTTTTTCTCTTCTTAATTTCTATTATCTATTTTGTTAAGAAAATGTCGTCCCACTCCCACTACAATGTCTCTTCCTTCTCCCACGCCTCTAACAACATTGAAGTCTTCTCCAATTTTCCTAAATGAGTTTTTCTTAGAACAATTGATAAAGTCCATTATGAAATACTTCCACCAATGCTTTCGACAATCAGGGAAAGAAAAAAAAAAAGGGCAAACTTTCGTGATGTGGAGCCACACGAAGAAAATTAAGGTGGATGACCTTCACACACCTAGAGTGAAGTTTGTAAAAGCCAAATGTAACTATTTCTAAGCAAGCTTAAGCGTTGGAGGTGGGGGTATCAAACATCTTGCCAGATATGCTAGATCATGCTCTACCAAGCATGACCCGAAGGACACCAAACAAGCTCAGTTAAGTGTCATGAGCTCCTCCACCTCACTTACAACTTTCCCTTTCAATCAAGATGTAAATTGGATGGAGCTCGTGAAGTATAATGTGTGCACTAAGCATCCCTTCTCCTTCTCCTTTATCGATGACAAGTTGTTTGAGTCCTATGTGGGGCAAGCTTTCAACCAACATTCAACAAAATCGGGTGCAACACTCTTAAGGAAATATATTTTCAAACTATACAAGAAGTACCAAGTACAAATTATGAATACTCTACTTACAATTCTAGGTAAGATTTACTTAACTTATAATATTTAGACTAGTAACTAAGATGTCAAATATGCATGTGTTAGGACACATTTTATAGATGAAGAATGAAGATTACATAAGAAAATAATTTATTTTAATATTATAGAATTTTCTCATTCTGCCTCAATTATTGAAAAATTATAAATTTTTATTTTAAATAAAATTAAAGATAAAATTATGTCTATTACTTTATATAATGCTTCTAATAATAATGTCGTTGTAGAACTTTTACAATATCATTGTGATTACATTGGTGCAATGGAGTCCAATACATTTTATATTAAATGTGCACTTCAACGTAATCAATCTATTTATTCAAGATGGTCTAAATGTAGTTAAATCCCATATTTAATTAATTAATATATATATATATATATATATATATATATATGTATATATATCATTTTATCACCTTTTAGAATATAAAAATTTAAAAAGTGGTGTAAATTACATTATAAGAAATATAGGAAGTTTCAATTAGATGTTCATCATAGGTAGAATAACATTTATTTAATATTGAATCATGTGAAATTAGAAAATTTGATAATTTGTTGGGCGATAGAAAAGTTACATGATCTTGGACTTAATAAAGGTCATTTTAAATTCTCTACTTGTGATGCATTTTCTATATAATTTTTATAATGCAACTAAAGAATTATTTGGAGTTTACTATGCTACTTCTTGTTTAATTATGAGTCACGTGTATGAAATAACTATGCATTTGAAAGTCATAGAAGTAATAAAAAATTTGCACATATTGTAAAGGAAATAGAAATAAAATTTAATAAATATTGGTCTTCTATTCCTATAATTTATTGTTTAAGGGTTGTAATGAATCCTAGAGTTAGATTAGAATATGTACAAATTTTAATAGATGGTATACGTGAAAACATTAGTCCCTATATTGATAATAATGATAATTTATATAATAATATAGAAACTACTTTGTCTTTATATAATTTTTTGAAATAACATATGTCAAAATAGAATAAATGAACTTCTTCTACCATTTTTATGCCTCTTGCATCATATAAAACTAAGACATAAATGTTATTTAAAAAAATCAAATTATACTTCTAATATTAATGAATTAACTATATATATACAAAGTACATTTATTTTTTTCTTACCGAGGCAGAAAGTAGTAATTTGAATGTTTTAAATTGGTAGAGAACACATAGAAAGGGTTATCACAAGTTGTCTACCTTAACTCATGATACACTACCTCACCCCACCCCCCTGAATGTCCACAGTAGCATTTGAATCTACTTTTAATATAAGGAGCAAAGTGTTGGAAGATAGACAATATTAACTAGCTAACTCCTAATGCAATGGAGACGTTAAGATTGGTTGGATGTAGAAAAGGGGGCATAGGTTCTTAAGTTAGAAGAGAAAAAGAGAGTAAATTCAAAAGCATTGAGAATCAATTAGTCAATAATATAATTTTTTATTTTTATATTAAATATTTTAAAATATAATTACAAATAGTAGATAAGTGATTGGGTGTTAACCTAATTGGGATGTATTTGTTCTATAGTAATGCAGTTTTACTATCCACTTTGTAAATTATAAAATTTATAATAATATTTTTAAGAAATTTTTAAAAGAATTTAAGTTTTCTTATTAAAAAATATGTGGGCTTGGCGGGCCATGCTAGCCTTGCACCCAATGGTTACATCGGACCCAAGTCAGCCCAACCCATTGGCATTTCTAAAGGGCTCAACTTACACTAGGCTCATTATTAGTAAAAAAACATAAAAAACTCTTCCCTCTTTTAAGTAGAGATGACACAGTTTCTTTAACTTTACCAGTCAACTGGTCCAAGTCCAACCTCACTCATTTCTATATGTAAACTTATCTATGTAGTCTTATTTTTAGGTGCATGCCTACGTGAATGCCCCGAGTGCTTTAAGTGTGCATAATATCGATCGCATATTACTCGTAATATAAAGGTAGATAGGATTTTTTATATGAAAAAAGTTAATATACACCGAATCGTATATTAAAAATTATAAATATAGTGCATTGCAAGCCGCCTGATAGTCATTTGACAGCTCGCATCAAATGAGGGGTACAAGTGGGCAATTAAAACTCCTCTGCCCAATGAGCATCACACGGTTCATATATAATGCAACGCCTCAGCATACACCGGGCACATATGAAATGGACTCTTATTTTATCTTACTAACCTCCGAAATCTCAATCTAACTGCTTGTGCATGGGACTCAAATTAGCTTTACTTTTTTACGGGATTATTACGGCTGAGTCTTTGGACTAAAAATTATGATGTCAATGGTAAGAAGAGAAGAGAATTAAAATTTTGTGAGACCTGAAGGCTTGTGCAATCCTTCTGGAAGAAGACCTCGGCGTGCTGGTGCTAATTAGACCTTTTTAAGGACAAGAAAAATAGCATCAGTTCTTTTGTCATGAGCAGACTTGAATAGTCTCCAAAGGAAGAGTACTCTTCAACTAGAAAAAAACAATTGCTTAACTTCACCATGCATATGCTCCAAGCTCTATGATTTAAGATATGCAAATTTCATTCATCTACCCTTGTGATTTTTGGACTCTTATTTAAAGATTATGGAGGTTAATTGGTATGAAATGAAATCAGCATCACATGGAGTCTTGTCTCATTCAAGTTTCCCAAGGGTCCCACATAGGGTAAGGCATTGGGTTAGGTAGGACGAGAATGCCACGTGTTGTGCAAGTCTACCAGGCGTTTGTGACTGGGCCCACTTTGTAACAAGTAGAGTAGACTACCGCTTTAATGCGAACGAATTGCATTGAACTTCGTTTGTGGCAAGTAATAATGTGTTTTTTTTCGGCAAATTCCACACATGAATCACGTTTTGATGAGATTTTTTATTTTAGATTATGATTAAAGGAGAATATTTTTCTTTTTACAAAAATATACAAAATAAATCACGATCAGTTAAGAATAATATTATTATAAAAAATTAAAATTTAACTAAAATAAATATAAATTTTATTATAATACAAGAAATGAGATCTAGGGAATATCAATAGCCAAAAATAAATAAATAAAAAGCCCAATCAGCTTCCTCCTCTCAGACCCTTTATGTACCTCTACTTTAACCTCTTTCTCTTCCTCTTCTCAACTCCTCCTCTCAGACCCTTTATGTACCTCTACTTTAACTTCTTTCTCTTCCTCTTCTCACTAAAGGAAGAAAGTTTAAGCGTTGTACGAGTATCATTATCGGTGTCATTAAAGAAAATTAATGCTAGATTCAAGATGAGCTCAGTGGCCATCAATACAATTACTTTTACAAATATTTTCTTAGTCTTATATTAATAATTAAAATTATTTTTAAAATTAAATTAAAATTATTTAAAAAATATAAAAAAAACTATTAATATTGAACGGATGAATACAACCGATACGTGGGGTTCGCACGATGTCCATGCTGCTATATCTGACGTGTTAGTCCGACCGTCAGAAAAAATGAGATGTTTTCCACGTGCCGGAAAGGGCCTCTGAAAGGATAAGAAATCGGACGCGGAGTTTCGCGATCGGATAAGGAGGCCCTGCTGGACGCTTTCACCCACGTGCCCAACGAGACAGGACTCTGTCCACTGTCACAGCTTGATTTGCTGCATTCAATCCAACTGCCAATAGGCGTCCATCTCCATTTCTCTGACTGGACAGCTTAATTTGCTTCATTGGGTAGCAGGCGGGCTGCTCTTCAACTCCTCTCAAGAGTCAGCTTAGCTCTTTGTCTCGTTGTTTAAGAGAGGTCACGCAAGGATTAGATAAGGACTTGTGACAGGGATGATTTTAAATTAAATTAAAAAAATATTTTTGTTAATAAATTTGTAGTGCTTTTCTGACCATCTGATCAGTCAAGCCAACTCGACTTTAATCCTTAATTTTAATTAATTTCTCTGTATCTAAGTTAATTATTGTTAAAAATATCTTTTCTTTATTTTATATTAATAGTAATATTTAGAAAATTAATAGTTTTTATTGAATAGAAAAATCTAGAGAAAGGAAAAATAAGCTAATGATATTTTTTTAAAGTATTCAACTATTTAAATTTGACAAAATAAAGTTATTAATATAAAACAAACTTCTTTTGCCAAATAAAGATATTAATTTAAGGACAAAGAGAATACTAAGAATACATTTTACACATTAAAGTTGTATAAAAATAAAGACTACAAACACATTAGAAATATGTTTTATCACATTAAAATTAAATAAAATAAAGACCATATAGATATCAGATTCTATGAAAATTGGTTCATTTTATATATCATAATAATTAGCCAAAATAAACATCTGAGTCTGACCACAAACTCTAACCACGATTTGTAACTAAGCCGATCCAAGTCAAGTTGGTTCAAATTGCAAACCAGGCTGGCTTTTCATCCCTTATAGATCATATGAAAAATGAGGATGAAATAATTCGTATGTGGCAAAATTGGCAATAATTGAGACACATATATGATGAGATGGGGTACAAATTACATAAATAAATAAATAAAAAGAAAAAGTCGTGAAATGTAATATATAAACGGCTATCAACAACTCCTTCCATTTTATTTTAATAATCTTATATAAAAAATATTTATCCTATATTAATTAACTTATTTTCTATTATAATTAGTGGATAGGGTAAAAAGTGTTAATAGATCTTAATTGTAGATTTTTTAAAATTAACATTACTCTCTCTGTCTTATATTAATACTCTATTTGGTTTTATAAATTAGTTTATTTTACAAAACTAAATAGAATTATTACTCTGAGACTTAGTGAGTATTATAATTTTTCAAATGTGAAGAATTATATTAAATCCACGGAAATATGTAAGTCATAAATCCAAACTTCTTCTATGTGATGCCATGCCAAATTGACAAATTGTCCAAAATACAAAGAGTTAGGTACTGAGTGGTAACAAGCAACAAGCAAAGAAAGCCAAACTTCAAACTGTTTGCATCTAAGTGGTTTACGCAGATTGCAAAATCCCAGCTGTGCACTTTTCTTTTATGTCCTTGGCAATTGGAAGTGGAATCCCCAATAGAGCTTACCTGCCTGATGAAGAAACATGGTTGCCGACTTGGGCATTGGATTGCTTGTGATATGGATTTGTGAGTCACCACCATTGGGGGAAAAAATATGTAGTGCATGGTTGAAGATAAGGCTCAACAAGACGTGAGTAAGCCATTAATCGTCCATTCGCCCCCCTAAGAATAAGAAACAAAATGCTACCTTCTCCAGGTATTCCAATTTTTAACTAGAGCTACATTTGGCTCAGCTCAGCTCTCATAGCTCATAAATTTAAAAATAATATATTTTTTTAAATTAATAACTCGATTTAACAAAAAATTATTTTATAATTAATAGTTTTATTTTATTTAATTTAAGTAATTAGGTAGTTAAAAAAGTGTATAATAAATTTATTTTTTCTTCTCATAAATATAAATTTTATTATTTAATAAAAATTATTATTTTTTAAATATAATTATTAATATAAAATAATAATAATAATAATAAAATAATAAAAAATAGTTGAACCAAGCTGAGTCAAGCCATGTTCCACGAGCAGATTCGACTCTATTCCACAATGAAATTGAGCAAAGCCATAGATAGTAAAAACTCAATTTGACTTGGCTCATTGAGTGTTATATTTGGCTGCTTCATCAAATTTTAGAATAGAAGTGATCAAAGGGGAAGAAACAAAAAACTACCTAAGGCGTTTGCTTGTCTGCTTGGAATTCGATTGGCTATTTATTTGCAACTCCCTAATTAAGCTGGTAGTTCAAGGGGATTTGATAACATCATCAACTTTCTTAGTAATGATGTTATTCCTCGACCATGGAGACTTTGAGCTCACTCCAGGAAATGTTGTCAAGTCTGTCACAATTCTCAAATTACAGGCTATACCAAGAGAATCAAAAGTGGCAGACAAGTTGGCGAGTTTTGCTCTCGTTCATCAATCTTGCTTATGGGTTTTTTTTGCTACCTCCAATAGAGAATTAAAATTGGATATTTGGGGCGGCTTTTTTTCATAATAAGTGTTCTATTTAATTTTTTAAAGTAAACTAAAATTAATATATTTTAAAAAAATTATATAAACCATTTAATATTAAACGAAATGAGTAATTTGTTGTCTTTACTTTTGCATATATATAAAAAAATCCCCCTATTTCCTAAGCGCGCTGTCAATCGCGACTGTCAATAGCTCATGGTCAACGTGATTGACCAACCCCTTTTAAGACTTAACAGATTGAACCCCACCCACGCTTAATGAAAGGCACATGTATTTGTGACATCAGCATCTCATATGCATGCCGAATGTGACATTTTGTTTTTGCCCCAGCAGCCATTTCTTTAATTAAGCAATGACTAATTCAGGTTAGGATGATCACATTCCAAGTTGGCAGAGTATGATTTCGTACTCAAAAACTGTTTATTTAAAAAAATATATAGTAGATAAGCATGAAAGGAAAATATGGACTCTTGAGACAGCTTTTATTATGACTAGTTTATATGATTTTATATTTTTTTTGTGTGGCTAAACACCACTTCTTTATTTTGAGTTACCTCTAATTCCTTCCAGAAAAACAAAAAAAAATAATTTAATTTACTTAATAGCAAATAATCTTGATTGGTTTTGATATTGCATTTCTTGTGAGGAATTAATAGCTATGTGATTGCCACAAAAGTAGTGTATAGTGTGTTAAGGTATATTTAATATATTAATAGCTTAAGCTATTGAGAAATAATAGTTATTTAACATACAATACTTCTGTCAATTGTTTTAGAGAACATGTACTTCGTCTGTTCAATATTAATAATTATATTTAAAATAATAATATTTTTATTAAATAATAAATCAAATAAAACTATTAATGTAGGACAAAACAAAAATGGCTAATAGTTTCAAAGTCTAAGTATTCTCATTTATGTTTATTAAGAATGTCAAACTTCAAACCCTTGTGTTGTTAGTGTTGAATTGTGAAAGAGGTTGCAGATTTCTAATTTTTGAAAAATAAAATAGGAGTGGGATAATTTACGGATATTAAGAGGAAGTTTCTTGTTGACTCCCACAATTGTTCTTTCTTACCCTGCTACAAGTACTCACATCTTTGAAGAAGAAAAAATTCATAAGATTAACCCAAATTTCTTGATTTAAATTTCTATAGCAAGTTATCATTTACCAACTGACACATATATATTTTGTCTAGACATCACACGTTCTTTTAATAGTAAATAATTTTTTTATTTATTTGAGGGAATTGTAAATAGGATATAGTGATCTAAGAGGCTGGTTGCCCTACTACTCCTAAGTCGGGCACCTTTTACTAAAAGATAAATAAAAATTCTCATCCTGGGAGCGCGTGTGCCCGATATTATCTTATAGCACGTGTAAAATAGCAACTCAACGGGTGATCCAAATTTATATATCTCTTATTTTACGTATATTTATTAGATTAAGATCCAATGACTCGTAATGCACCGTAATATATACCTTATATATCCTATGTATAATTATCTTTTTGGATACGTATTAGAGCACAAGTGGGAAGGAAGGTAGGGGAACGCTTGGAGTTTGAGAAAAAGGTCGGAGTGGGTGTGCGGCTGAGACTCTGCCTTAATGGTAGTCCTAGTTAGCAGCTGGCCTTCATGTGTGCAATGGTCGGTGGGCCCACAGAGTAAGGATTGGCTTGGGGTCCACACGCAGACAGCAGGTGGAGGAGCGAATGCAGAATCTGGTGACCGTGGACGGACAGCCTCCACGTGAGCAACGGTGCGCTATTTCTGTTGGCAGGACGCGAACCGCCGCTCTTTCGTCGCTGTCCGTGAAAACAACATGAGCCAAGCTGGTCTAGTTTTGGCTGGCTCGAAGCTCAACTCAATTTTAGGAAGCTCCGCGTAAATGAAGCTTAATTTAATTCTTGTAATTCTTAATTTCTTCAGTGTTTCTAATTAATAGTAATACTCCTTCTATTAATAGTGGATTTTAGTGAATAATAAAACTCACATCTAAGAGAAATAAAAATAAATTTATAATATTTTTTAAAGTATCTATTACTTAAATTTAACAAAATAAAACTATTAACATATTTTTTTATTAAATAAAATTATTAATTCAGGACAGATGAAGTATAACAAAAAAAATCATAGTTACACATAATAGTTGTTACTTGATCGTATGACCATTGGGTAGGGATGCACTAAAAAAATCAAACCGAATTAAATCGGGTAGAACCGAACCAAAATTATTCAGTTTGGTTCCTTAAGGAACCGATGTATTTTTAGTTTGATTCCAACATAAAAAATCGGAACCGAATCGAATATTTTATTCTTTATTTATAATCCAATCTCAACCATTTATTTGAATGAATAATCGAGATGAATTCTCCTCATATTAACCCTAATCTCCCACCCACTCCACTCCTTGCTCCAGTGCCCTCCCCTTTGGTCTTCATTTCCAACCTTCTTCAGTTTTGCCCTGCGGCTCCGCCCTCCGAAAATGCTCCCGCCGGCCGCCACTTTGCCCTCCACCTCCTCCTTCCCACTAGCTGCTACAAATATCATTACCACATAAGCCTTGGGAGTTGTATCCACTAGACCAGCTTCGATTCCATAGTCATCAACAGGGGTGACAGCGATCTACCACTGCATCCAGAATCTAGAACATCTACCGAGCACCGTGTATCCGAGCACTCCTCCATAGGATGATTGTTGTCAACTCCGAGGCGCACTACCTCGAGCGCCTCATTCAGAGCTAAGACACTGTGGACACAGTGTGGAGGGATGGCCGTGAGCGCGTCATGCTTAACAAGCGCCTCATGATGCTACTGTTGGAGCTCGATTCAGTGCCTGGGGTCAACAAAGTGATGTGGGTATGGAGGAGGGCGGTGAGCCACTTGGTCATGGGGATCATGAAGGTGCTAAATACTGTGGCTGAGGGAAATAGGTCTAGGGCTAGCCCATTAGGATTCTGGTGAGTTGGGAAGAAATCGACGCTGAACTCGGAGGAGATGTTGGTGACAATGGAAAAAGACAGCAATGAGGGTGTTATTACCAGTGTTGGGAGAGGCTGGGTATTGAAAAACTAGAACCCTAATTTCGAGAGCCCATTGTCTGGGAATTGCCCATGAGAGAAGGAACAGGGGAGTCAGCGAGCTCAGGGAAATCTCGGTTCGGTTCCGATTCAGTTTCAACAAAATTGGTTCTTTATTCTATTCTAGTTTGGTTTTGAGATTTTGGTTCCATAAGAACTGGTCAAAACCGAACCGAGATGTAGCCCTACCATTGGGCCTATTACGAGGGAAGGATGCAAAAATGCTAATGTTAACAAATTCACATTTGATAGCTCTCGAGTCTTGACCTCAAAATATAGCCCTTGATGTTCAAGTATTAATACTATTATATTTTTATGAGTAATACATCTCCACTATTAGATCCTATAATACAAATTATATTTATATTTGTTATTTTTTATAATACACTTAGGAGTTGGGATTAGGATAATTAATTATTTTACAATATATTATCTTTAATCTATATTAATAGTTCTATTTAATTTTCAAAATAAGTAACTTTAATTTATATTGAAAAACTCCATAAATCTATTAATGTAAGCTAGATAAAATATTATTTTTTAAATATGGACCATTAAAGTTGATGGTAATTGTATACTTAAATATGTACACTAAATTAATAGCTTTATTTAGTTTTTAAAAAATAATTATTTAAGAAATTAAATGAAAATTTTAGTATAAGATAAATGGAGTAATATATTTTAATTTATTAAACCGTAAAAGTACCCTTCTTATAATTTTTTTTTCTCATCCAATTGAAACCTGCCACTTCAAAAAAATATAAATTTATTTCACAAATTTGATATATAATTAAATCTTGTTTATATGAGTATTAGCTCCTATATGTTTGCGTAAGCCTAGGCTTCATGGATAATGGGATTTACATCCGATGATCTATAATATTTATAGACATTTTAACCCTTTAATATTATAGACTGTCAGATGTAAATCTGATGGCCTATAAAAATTAAGCTCATGTAGATATACGTGAACTCGTATAAACTTTTTATATTATTATAATTTATCTACTATTAATATAGATAAGACAAAAAATATTTATTTAGCAAAAAGTTGAGCTTCCTACAACTCGAGCCGAGCTGGTTGGACTTTCGAGCTTGAGCGTAGCACGGGCGAGTTGAGGCCACGAGCATCCGATAGGGGTGTGGCTCCCACACCGCCGGCACGCATGGGGCCCGCCGATGTAGACGAGGATTGTGGACGCCTGCGCGGCGACTTTCCCGCGTGAGACCACCTTACTTATCCACAGCCCCCAAAACCAAATAAAAAGGAAAGGTAAACAAACTTTGTAATAGAGGACAATTAATCGGATTCCCTTTCGTGGTCCAACTAGGGACCAGATGAAACCATGGTCCCCTCCCCCCACCACACGTCCTAATTTGAGGCCAACTGCTCAGATACCCTAATTTGGTGGGTTTCCAGCTGGTTTTAGATTTAAACCAATGATTCTCAATCTGATCAATGGGTCCCATGCATCAAATTGTTGGTTTATTGGGTGATTTGCAGAGCTCTTACTTGGTAAGGTTTGTTTATGAATCTGGATTATGTTTGTTGGGGGTAATTTACATTAGTAACACAAAATAATCAAAGATATAGACGATGGTGATGGAATGGAACTGAGATAGGAGCTGAAATAGGATTGTTGGTGATCCAGTTGTTTGTAACCAAATATGGGGCTCATTTATATGCAAGGGATCGAGGCATGTGCTTAGTTAGATTTCAGTCTATAAAATAATCAAGAACAATTTACAATCTTGAGATAATTTGAGGAGTAAATGAGACCTACATGTGTTCTAGCACCTTTCATCCTTGGGTTTAAATATTCTCTCTATCCTACATTAATAATTTTACTTAATTTTCTAAAATAAATTAATTTTAATTTTATTTCTCAAATGGTTAAAGGAGTAAATGAGAATCGTATACGTTTTGTGCATCATCCTTTGGTCCAAATGCACCCTCCGTCTTATTTATATGAGATAGAGGGAGACAGAGGGAGTATTATGTTTCCTCTGTTCGAAGTTAATAATTGTATTTAATTTTTCAAAATAATATTTAAGCTTTCAAAATAAGTTTTTTTATTTTAAAAAATTAAATAAGATTATTAATGTGAGACCAAGGCATACTCTTCATGTGGGAACAAAGAAATCATTAGGGCTTATTTGAAGTACACATGATTTTGACCAAAAAGTGCTGTAACTAGTACAAATTGGTCCCCATTCTAGACTCATTATATATAAAAAAAAAAGACAAGCCCTGAAATCGTAACATTGTCCCGTAGGATTTTTATGAGTATAATTTTGAGCCTACTTTGTAGTGATTGTAGTATTTTTTCTGCTTTTATTTCCATTATGCATTAGTTTTTTTATTTTTTAAAAAATCTAATTACATGAACATTTTAAGGCTTTCATCTACCCTTATTTGGACCCATGATGCCAAACATCAAGAGGTCCAGCTGACCAAGGAAACTCCTGTAATATTAAGACCGCTCGTGCCATGAATGCTTGTTACACGCATGATGCATGCCACCACAGCCATACGGTAGGAAGGTTGTAGGAAGCCAAACATAATAAAAAACCAGAGTAAACTATAAGAATTGAGTACCTAGCATGCACATTAATACACACAAACATTAACAGAAATTAGACCACAAAAAGTAACTACCCAAACCAGCGTGCAGTGCAGATGAGGTGCAACTGCAAAATAAAATAAAATAAAACTAAATAGACCACTAGTTGATCTACATAGAAGTATTTTTTACGCTCCCTATTGATAGAGCGTGTTATGACCTGCCTAGCCGCCCTAGGTGTTGGGTCTTACCTTTAAAATATATTACAATTAGAATTATTTATTAATAATAATATTTTAGGGTAATTAGAAATTTGTTCATATTAAACTTAAGCTAATTTAAAGTCCATTCTAATTAATAATTCTATTAAGATTAGGGTTCTAAATTGTCTAGATATATGTAGGGCCTGTGCCCTGATTGATTTATTCAGAAAATTAATAAAAGAATATATTAGTTATTTTAATTTAACCTTCATTTCTTTTTTCTACTCAATTTCCCCTGTGTAGACCTTCTGATCTACAACATTGGTAATTGAGGGTGTTATGCATCCTCCTACCCTCTTCGCTCGTCAATTGAAGACAAGAATGGAAATATTTTTGCCTTTGTGAGGTGCTCTATAGCAACTCTCGATCAAAAATTTGACTTCTTTCGTTAATAGCTTGATCCCCGCTTCAAACAATTATGGCAAACTATCCTCCAGCAAGGTTGATTGCCACCTGCATCTGCACCCATGCCGTTAGTCACCCACGAGTCATCAACTTTACCATTGTCATGCCTCAAGATGTTTAAGCTATTTTTTACAAATAAAAAAAATAAAACTTTTTGTCAATCATTCGACAAGTTATCTAAGGTGTAAGCCAACCATTTTTCAAACATACGTGTACTAAATCAAAGTACATTAATAATCCAAATCAAATCATATCTTAAATCACACAAATATTTTGATATACACTACAAACAAATTGACACTCATATGCCTAAAGTCATCTACCTTTAAGTAAAATAACATTAAACATTCTAAGTGGCTTAGTAAACGTCGTCCTTGCCACACATCCAAAGTTCTAAAGTAACTTCAACTCTGTAAGAAACCTGTATTACACGGATGCTAAGTATATGAATATACCGAGTAAGATGGCTAAACAAGTACTATGTAATAATCATGCACATGATTACACTAAATCATTATAAAATTATCATCTATCATCTTCAAGAAAACACATTATCATCATCACACATATAACATCATTAACATCACAACACATAAGTGGAATAAGCATAGCATTTACAAATGCATTTCACATGATTTCACAATCATAACGTGACCTCACTTAGGAGTCTCTTGTTCCTTAAGTTTAAGTCATAAGGTTCTCCATTACACTATGACCTTATCTAAAAACTCTATTACTAGATATTGGGTCATCACATTACTACTTTAATACTATGAAGTCTACCTCACCCCATTCACTCCATTAAGTAAATGCTCACTAGGGCACATGGACCTGAGATTTTAACTTTTATGATCATCGAAATCTTTTGTATTGTGCTACATAGGATTAATCATCTTTTAATAATTTAGTCCATTCGAACACAACTCTCAGACCATGGAAGCGGTTCTACATAACTCTCATTCTTAAAGAACTGCAAGATCTTGGCCAAAATATTATAGCAAACATTTTTTGTCAATGTGGCTAAAGACTCACTTGATGGGCCTAGGTACTGAGGGTTCCTCCTACCTCATATGCCAAAATACATTAGTCTTGGGGTGTGATTCATTACAAAGATATTCACACACAAAAGTACATACATCCAATCATAATTCATCATATATATTGTAATTCAAACATCAAATAACATGTTATTACTTCTTATAATAATAACCTATTCATAGCAATTCCTACTAAAAATACTTAAAATTGACTTACTGTTGGAATACTTATCAACGTGTCAACCAAGTCACCAATGATCATCGATAACTCATTGACATGTCGACAACTATCCTAATTGACACCTTATTGATACATCGATCTCACTGCCGGTGACCCGCCGGTAACATATCAACATGTCAATGCTCATGGATATCAACTTTTTCATCTCCTCCGTGACATTGTCAATATCACCGATGTATCGATGAACTCACCGATGGTCTAAAAGAAATAGTAGAAATTATCCTGAGTTCCCAAAATTACTCCATATAATGACATAACATAATCTTTCCCACACGTAACTTTCCTATAATGATAAATGATGATTCTCAATATCAATTGATCATTAAATATGGGAATAACAAATTATCTTAACATAATCATGATAAAATTCCATAATTATCCTTTACATTTTTTATATCATACAAGTAATCAAAACATATCTCATATAATCACTTTAAAACCAAAGTATGAAATCAATGTTTGCAATCCAACATAAAATCATGTTTGCTCAACATCTAGGGGTGTTCATAGACGGAAGCGGATGTAGACAGAGGGTTGTCCATGTCTGTCCGTCATTTGAATAAGTCTTGTCAGTGTCCTTCTATGTCTGCTCTAGTCTGTATTATACTTTGTCCAAGTCCGTCCGCTACGGACATGGACAAACATGGACAAATATTTCAAAACCTAAAATTTCATCCCAATTCAAATTTTTTAGCACTTTTATAGGATGTAAAAGTTGTCTTAACATGTTACATAGGTACTAGATCTATGTTTTTAAGTTATCTAATACCTATACAATATATTAAGATTATCCTAACAGGCTATATAAGTTATGGATTTATATTTTTAAAGTACCTATGTAGCATGTTAGGACTGTTCTAACATGGTACATAAGTGCCAGATGCATGTTTTTAAGTTGTCAAGTGCCTATGTAGCATGTTAGGACTGTCCTAAGATGTTACATAGGAATTGAATTCTATTTTTTTTCTAATAGTTAATAATAATTACTACTATATTTAAGGGAATGTTAGGTAAGAGTGGCAGACGTAGACATCCGCGGACACAGACAATGGTATGTCCGTGTCCTGACTCCTATTAATGCAGACAAAAAACTTTGTTTGTGTCCAGCGCAGACCAAAAAAATGTTCATTCTATATAAAAACGAATGTGGACACGGATGGACATATAGACAATGGACGTCCATGAACACCCCTATCAACATCACCATGATATAAATTCACAAGGAATATATTTTCATGCTTTAATATCCAATGATTTTATAATTCAAATCATACATGTATATTCTATGTTAAATCATAGTAACAAGGTTAGTAATCCAACCTATTATTTAATGGCATAAAAATCATTCCTTAAGTGCAAAGCCGACTAATCCTCGCATAAATATATTTTATCCCTTGATTTCTCTTGATTTGGAAAGGCCTTGATCTTCTCTTTCTTCATTTGTAGAGGGAAATAGAGTTTAAAGGCCTTAAAAGTCACTTATAAGGGAAATGAGATAAAATTCTAGTTTAAATTCATTAAACTGGGTGGTTTTGAGGAAAAACTACAAAACTACCTTTACCATTGGCAAGGTCATCGAGGTGTCAATGAGCTTGCCGACAATAATTTTAACTGCACCAAATACCAACTTTTGATAGTCATAACTTCCTTATACAAATACCGATTAATGCGTTCTTGGTAGAGTTAGGAAGATATTTTTGTCTACTTTCTAATCCCAAAATTTCAAATCAAAACTCATCCTATAATAAAAGTTATAACCTTAAGGATGAACAAAGGTTAGATCAGCAGGTGTCTGTAAGTCATGATTGTACTTTAGGTCCAACTTTAGACAATCATAATGCCTTCATCCAAACTTCGAATATACATTTTTAGATGCATTTTGAGGCTATATCTGTCTAGTTTCTATCTTTAAAGTTTTACACTTAAATTCAACCTACAAAATAAGTTATTGTACTTAGAATGACCAAAGGTCAAATTTACTATTTTCCACGTATACTCCAAATCTTCATTGATGTTTCATCTATAATAATTTCCTCACTGAGCTTTGATTTGAGCACTCTTGGAAGATCTACAAAGTTCTTTATGTTTACTATTCAATAATAAAACTTCATATCCAAACTCCATGTATAGAGCATTATTATACCCAAAAAAATCTAAAGGTCAAACTCATGTGGCCAAGTACAAGGAATTTAGAAAATTCTTAGGTGTTACAATTGTAGCCTAATCTTGTCCTCTCAACCGCCCTACCACATCTCAGTGTGGCGAAACCTCAGCCGATCGCTACACACTTTGTGCCAAATCCGGAGATAAAGGACATTGTAGATGACCCAAACGATGAGCCTGGACAAGAGTTTTATGTCAAAGCATATGCCTCATCACACTCACCAAACATACTTCCATCATCTTGGCTTCTTGCCTTGCCGATGTCCGTATCAAGGTTAGCACTTTGCAAAACATCTCCCTCTCCCAATGCCTACAAAAATTATCGCTGAAGAACAATCCGCCCCCGAAGAAGCACTACAAGCTACAAAGATCGAGTTCATGACTTCGATGACCTCTCTCCCATCCCAACAAATAAAAAAATCTGCAATTTTTATAAAGTCGTTTCTATCCAATGATGATCACCTGCCCACATAGGCTCTTCTACTTTCTGGTGGCAAGGACTTCTTCCCTCACCGCAGCGATGCTAGCCAAGTTGTAGGCTGCATGGTGGTGTGGTGTTCATCTTCACCGCCCAACAATGGTCATCTTCATCCGAAGCCTACACTCTGTCGATGTTGTGTATGTCAACCCCATCAATTTCACCTGCAGTCATTTGTCCAGGTTTGGCAGAGGACAAACCACCATCGGCAGCAGGGGTTGAAGAGCTGGTGCTCTCATTTACAATGACCCTAATGGACTTTGTCTCATGCCAACCATTTTCATGGTGCTGCAAGGCTGTCACACACCTCCTTCAATCAGGTCATTGTTTCCTCTTCCACACATACTTTTGTGCTTTGCATGCCATTCACCCTCACCACGGTGTCCATTCTCTCGACCTTACTCTATCCAAGGTCGAACATGCCATTGATTGTACAATTCTTTGTGACATCGCCTATGTAATCTCCATTTCAAGGAAGGCAATCCAGATCATAGTCTTCAATCGGCTCTACTGCAGTCCGGATGATGGCCAAAAACACCCTAGGAGACCACAAGTTGCTACTTTTCCCACTCTTGAGGTGGATTTGTTCCCACTCTAGCCTGCTACTGTAAGGTCCCTGATTTTTCTACGATTTTCTGGGATTTTTTTGCCATTTTTCTGGTCATTTTCGGCAGGAAAATGTGACGTTTCAGCGTATGGGTATTTATGTCTTTTCCCCATATTTATACCCGTAGAGTCGGGTGTGGGGCTTAGTCGCAGGCCACGGGCCTCGCTGCGCGCTTACGGCGCGAAGTTTGGAGCTATAGCGCGTAACCAGTGAGTTAACGCACATTGGGGACATAAATGTAAAAATAAAAAAGGTGTAGTGAAATTGCGGCTTATAAAGCCATCTTCAGTAAGTTTCGTTCCAGAAACTTACAGAAGAAAAAAATGGCGTTCTGAGAGAAGAGAAAACCCGAGGGCATATCCGGTCGCTCCGTTCTCCCTCCTCCGTCGTCGGATTCCGTTGATTCTTGTCAGGATCCGCTTTGCCTCACCGCCACGAGTCCGTAGGTACCGGCCATGACCGCCGCCACGGCCTCTTCGCTCCTCCACGAGGTACCGAACCTTTTTTCGGGTTTTTCTCTCCTTCAATCCCGTTTTTGCACTGTGGGTGTACGATTTTGACATCGTTTGCGGCCGCTCTCAACTAGACTTATGTTTAGTTGGCCACCAGGAACCCATAGGCGCTGGCTAGAGCCGTCGCCATGCTTTCTTCGCTCCGTGGTGAGCTACCGATCTTTTGGTCGAGTTTTTGTTACTATTTGCATCTCACTGTCCGTGGGATGTTTTGGACGCCGGTGTGTTTCCGGTCGTCGTCCGGCCACCGGATGGACTCCGTCCAGCCTACCTCAACCCAGTGTCGGTAGGGGGTTACCGTTTCCGACCCCGCCTCGCCCCTATTGCCTTGCTCCGCCCGATTAGACGCTTTGGGTGCGTCTTGGGCCGTGGTCATCGGCGATTTATGGGCCATTTAGCCATCGCGGGCTCTGCTCCGGCTCGGCGATAGTGAGGGTCAGCCCCACTTGGCCCAATTATACACTCCGCTCAGAATGGGCCACTTGTCATTTGCCCTATACCGTGCGAGATGCACAGCTGCCCGCACCATGGGTTTTGGTTGTGGGTGGCGATCGGCGATGTCGCCGCTTAGATTGGCCACAGCTAAGGGCCTTAGCCCTGTTGGCTTTTGTGGACCTTGAGTCGCCTCATTTCAGCCATCTCCCCCGCCCTTTTGGGCCGCGTGCGCATGTGGCCACGCGTGTACTTCTGGGTTTAGGCGCCGCATTTGCGCCGCCTAACCATCGGTTGGCTTTGCCACCGAGTGGAGTTGACCACTAGAGCTGTCCTCCACCTCTCCTTTGTTCTCGAGCGTTGCCCCACGCTCTCCGCCCTTATGTGGGCCTTTGTTGACCGGAATCGTTGCCGTTGGGTGCTGTCCACGGCCGATTTCGACGTCTTTGTGGCCGGCTGAGCACGTTTTAGCCACCGGCCGATCTTCAGTGTACACCATCGACTTCGGGTCGCACCGCCACTTATGTTGGCTTGACTTTTCTCCCGGCCGCCCTGGTGTGCCACCGTGGATCGCGGGTTTTACCGCTTTGAGTTCTGACACTCTGTTTGGCCGTGATAGTTCCGGCGCATCCTAAAATCCTCGGGACAGCAGCTCTCTCAGCTAGGCAACGGTTTGACTGCCGACGCCGCCGCCGACGCCGCCACCGTCGTGTGCTCGCCATCGAACGCCATGATTACGAGGTAGGGGAGTTTTGAACTCGTAAATTCATGAAGCATGCTTTGAATGAGTAGCAGCATGCTAGGATTGTATGATTCCATGCTTGGATGTTAAGTAACGATCCGATTGCATGAGGTGCGTGTAAGCATGATTGTATGGTATGATTGATATGCATGAGATGTATGCATGTTTTATGGATGTGGATTATGTATGCGCTGGCGATGGCTAGCAAATATGTCAGTATGCTATGTATGGGTTATGCATGTGCTAGTGATGGCTAGCGTGCATGTTTGAAGTATGTAAGAATGTGTGTGCACGTGCTAGAGATGACTAGCGTGTACGTTTGATGTATGCATGTGCTAGTGATGGCTAGCGTGCATGTTTGATGTATGTGTGAATGTATGCATATGCTAGTGATGGCTAGCGTGCACGTTTGACGTGTGTATGCATGTGCTAGTGATGGCTAGCATGCATGTTTGTAAGTTATGTATGTATGACCGTATGTGTATGTTGTACGTATGTGTGAGACATACGTATGTATGATGGCTTTTGCCTATGCTTTGGATGTGCGTATGTGTTTGTGGGCAAAAGTATGGGCGATGGACAATAAGAGGTGACAGAAGCTCTGTCTGAATTTGGATGCGGTTGTGTAAGCGTATGACAGAGGATATGAGTATGACGGGCAAGGATTAGAATGGATCAGTTTGGGGTGGATTGTATGTTGGGCATTTGTCAGACAGTAAGAGTGTTCATAATTGTACAAGCATAACGTACAGATTATGAAGTGAAAAGTAAGTATAATAAGTGAGATATAAGTAAGAGGGCGACAACTGGGTTGGCTCTGAGGAGCGTTATTTGAGGATGTCAGTGTAAGAGGTTTTGGCCATAAGATGGATGGCAAAGTGTAAGACGGTAAGGGTTGTTGTACGATGAGTTTTGTCCACGAGGTGGACGGGTAAGTGAAGTCTGTTGCCCTGACGAACTTGGGTTTCGGATCGGGCTCAGCTTCAGTTTGATCAGTCGAGGACTGTGAGTTTGTGTGGCATAATTGTACCGCATAATGTACTTAATTCAAACTTGAATTATAAGCACAGCTAATGATAGCGTTGTGAGTTTGAGACCTGAGGGTTCGACGGATTAAGTTCCGTGTTTGTGCTGGCCGCTGATGAGTTGGCTGAGCGTTTATCATGTCTTGCCATGGTGTTATCCTGCGGGATGTTGTCTGTGTGCTATGTAGAGCACCGGACGTCTGATGCTCTGCTGAGAGCGACGTTGTTTCTGATTTGGTCTGCGTGCTGTATAAGCCCAGACGTTTGATGCTCTGTTGAGAGCGATGTATGTTTCTGACTTTGTCTGCGTGCTGTATGAAGCCCAGACGTCTGATGCTCTGCTGAGAGCGATGTACGTTTCTGATTTGGTCTGTGTGCTGTGTAAGCCCAGACGTTTGATGCTCTGTTGAGAGCGTAGTATGTTTCCGCCCAAGAGTGGCACTGTACGTTTCTGCCCAAGTGGCACTGTATGTTTTCTGCCCAAGAGTGGCAATGGCACTGTAAGACCCATTATGGTGGGCAATTCTATGGCACTATAAGACCCATTATGGTGGGCAATTCTCTGGCACTATAAGACCCATTATGGTGGGCGATTTTATGGCACTATAAGACCCATTATGGTGGGCGATTCTATGGCACTATAAGACCCATTATGGTGGGCAACTGTATGACACCTTATGTGTGGGTGTTTATGTTTGCGCGCTCAGGTAAGTAGTATCATGGATCTACTCTTACCTGTTTGATCCAGTGCCCCATGAGCATTGGTGTGCCTTACCTTCGGAAAAGTCCATGGTGTCTAGTCACTCCCCGGAGGTTAAGGTGTTGCCCCAGTGGCATTCTTTTCCATTTCGACGCTGGAGCTTATTAGTTGTAATGAGCTTCAGTGGTCGTTGATATGTGTACGATTATGAGTACGTCTGTATGAGTGTGAGTACGACTGTATGTGTATGAGCAGGACTGTAAGTGTATGAGTATGAGCAGGACTGTAAGTGTATGAGTATGAGTAAGACTGTAAGCGTATGAGTATGAGTAAGACTGTAAGCGTATGAGTATGAGCACGACTGTAAGAGTATGAGTACGATTGTGAGAAAATGGTTCTGAGTAAGACAATAAGTATGATTTTGTGCAGACCGTACGAGTAAGGTCGTACGAGTCTGATTGTACGAGTAAGGTCGTACATGTATGGGTAAGCTGTATGAGTGAGCATACGATTGTACGAGTAAGATCGTACAAGTATGCGTATGTTGTATGAGTATGCGTACGGTGGTACGAGTAAATTGTATGACCCTGGATAAGGGTGTTTGTGTAAGTTGTTTGGATAGTATGATTTTGGCACGATGGTGCCTTTGGTATGATTTTGGCACGATGGTGCCTTCGGTATGATTCTGGCACGATGATGCCTTGATATGATTTTGGCACGGTGGTGCATTTGGTATGTCTTTGGCACGATAGTGCATTTAGTATGATCGTATGCGTATGTGCACGATATGATTATTATGTTGACTGCTTCATGTTTGAGTTGCATGATGCATGCATTTTTGAACTTATGGAGTTCACCGTTTGGGATTTCCCCTACTGGGTATTTTCCTACTGAGTATGAAAATACTCACCCTACTATTTTTAGCCCCGTTGTACGGGAGGTTTTGCAGGTTGTGCGGAGAGCTCCTGGTGATGGACGCTCGTTTCAACGGTGGATTGATTCCCGTTGACTCAGGTATCTGCTTGACTCTCTGCGAGTTTATTTGTGCCACGATCTCCTGTATTGGGTGAGATGAGAACACAAGATGTTTATTCTGGACTTTCATTTGGATTAGTCAGTGGACTGTTATGGGACTTGTACTCAGGGATGCCTGGGAGAGTGATTTGTATTTAAAAGTCTATGATCATAGCAGAATTTATTCGTACGTGTGTTTTCGAGTAGCGCCTGATGATATTTGCTTTGGCCGTACGATGATTGACCGTATGTGGATGTTTAATGTTTTAAATTATAAACTGTTTTATCAGGTTTTGGTTTCGTCATTTTTCCTCCGATTTACAGACGTTATATTGCAAAAATTTTCCGTGAATTTTAAGGAAAATGTGTGAAAAATCTCGGGCGTTACAGCTACAACCTTCTTAGCCATCATTGGAGGCAATCTGAACCCACTTCCTCCATCATCCATTGCTTTCCTTCTCCACCGTAGCATTCTTTCATTGCTTCTAATCATTCATAGCAATAGCCTTTTTCTCTTTGCTATAAGACCCATTCCAAAGTCCCGGTATGGGCCGCCAACTTCTCTAACAACTTGAATCTTGTGGCAACCAAACTCCTCGCACTAGCAAGATTGTTGATGGCTATTGTCAGAAAGGCACTTCCAAAGCCTCCGCCGCAGCTTGATGGTCTCCCAAAAGTAGTTGTCGTTCCCAAGACTCTGTTCCTATTTTGCCCATGATCATGTCCAATTTCTGCCTCTTGCTAAAAGGACACAAAGTCAATTTTTTTGCAATGGGGCCACATCATATTAGCCAAATTACAGACCTGTCTATCTCTAAGTTGCTTGCAACTGATCCATTAGAGTGGGTCCAATGCAGATCCTTTGTTACCCGAGCTCATATCTCGACCTGTTTTATGGTTCTACTCCACAAGACTCTCTTCCTCCCACCTGCCCTCTTCTATGTGTCATTCCCTCAATTCAGTTTGTGGAAGTTATGAGCTTTAATCACCTTCAATACATTCCCATGTGGCGTCATTTATTGAAGCTGAGCTTTGCGTGTATTCGCCTCCATCGCAAGAATTGAAGACCACCACCTCTAGGACAAGGTAGAGCAGGAGCAAGGTAGAATGTTATGACCCACCCTAAGGGTCAGGTCATGCCTTTAAAGTCTATTAAAATTAATATATAATTATTAGTGGTAATATTTTAGGGTAATTAGAAGTTTGTTCCTATTGGGCTTAGGCTAATATCAGAGGCCCATTCTAATTAATAGTTCTATTAGGATTAGGGTTCTTAATTGTCTATAAATATGTAGGGGCTATGGCCTAATTGATTCATTAAAAAAATCAATGAAAGAGTATATTAGTTATTTAATTTATCCTGTTTAGCCCTAATCCCTCTTCTTTCTCTCATCTTTCTCTCAATTTCCCATGTGTAAACCCCCTAGTCTACAACAAAGTGCCTAGTGTAAGGAACGTATGGGAGCTTTCATGCATAAAACTAACGGCACACATGCTAGCGCACATTAACATTAGCACCTTGATGCTAACATGTGCTGGCATATGCGCTACCAATTTCAAATATCAATAGCTCCCATACATTCCTTACACTAGGTGCTCTGCCAGTTGGGAGCAAAGAAAATGCTTCCAAACCACATGGCTTTCACCTAAGGTTGGCTGAAGGTGGATTACTAAACCAAACACATATCTGTGAAGGAAAATGAGGCTAGTGAAGGACAGGGTCAACTACTGAAAGGATCAAGCCCAAAAGGTTGAAGGTCCTTGGCTGGACCCAAATTTACTTGCTGGGCTGGTTTCATTTTTAAAACACTAATAGGGGGTCATTCACTTTGTCTTTTGGACTGATTTTATTTTGAAATTATGACTTTCATATCTACATTAGAACATACATTTGAGAAGTTAGATTTTAAAAATGAACAAAATACGATTTTTCGAAGTGCATGGGCTTAGAAGTGTGAAGGAGGACAAAGGTAGAGTGCTGCAAGTGAGGAGGCTAAGGAGATTCCAATGGGAGTTCTACAGACTTCGACGGTGGTTTGGTGCACTATGGTGGCAATTGGGTAGACTCCAACTGTGATTTGGTAGATTCTGCCTACAATTGAGCATACTTGACCGACAATCTTGCAGACTCAGGTTGTCCAACAAATTTCGGCAGTCTCCCGGACTTCGCGCAGACCAGTGGACTTGTGAGGCGGTCCGGTAAGCACAGTCTAAAGGTCTTTGGCGGTGTTCATGCAAACTCTAGCAGCAGTTGTAAATCCAATGAACTCTAATGTCAGTTTGCAATCTAGCAAACTTTGTGAGGATCAATGATCCAATGGATGTTAGTGGCAATCCTTTAGATGCTTGCGGCAATCCGACAAATTGTGGCAATGGTCAGCGATCTTGTGGACGCCAACTGTGGTCTGGTAGAAGCCAACAACAATCAACAAACTCCGATGGTGGTGTGGTAGAGTTCGATGGTGGTCCCTGGACTCTGATGACAGTCAATGAACTCCAACGACACTCTGCCGCAATTTGGTTGGGTACAAAGAACTTTCCATGTAACAACCCATTTTCTGGTTATGCCCAACCTAAGGAGTTAGGGGTAATTCTTTAATTTTGGATAAGTGTTAGGAGGTTTCAAGGGCTGGAATCCTTGTATATGGGTAGAGCTCAAAGTAACGAGTGTAACAAATCAAAGAACACACGAAATGGAGGTCGGGAACGAAAGTTACTACCTCAAGAAATATGTCACATAGGCGGGACCCGTTTGAAAAATATAGAATAACCTACCCATGTATGGTCTAGTTTCGAAGGGTTCATTGATACGAGTCTATCTATACTAAAAATGCATGATTTTGACTTCGGGGTAGGAATTATCGCGTTTTGAAGTTTGGATATTTTTGGATTAAAATGTTATGGGAAATATATTAAAATAGAGGACAAAATAGCTGGCATCAGTTGTGCCGAGGACGGTGTAGCGCCTCGTGGTCACGGGGGGCTCGTGGGCTTGTGTCATTGCAGGCCTTCCCGCGTGACGTGCTGTTGGTGGCGCATCGGCCCGCCTGTCCGCAAGACACAGGCAGGCACCCAAGAGTTGCACAACACGACCACACATGGCCAGCACGTTTTGTACTGCACAGGTGTGTGACATGTGGTGCACACATGTGTCTATTTTTCATGCACTCTCGGGTTCTCCACTATAAATTGAAATCCCATTCAACTTCCGGGGGGAGTTTTTGGCTCGTTTTGAGTCTGTTTTTGTCTGTTCAAAATTCATTCTTAGCTAATTTGAGGGTGATTTACGCAATGGTATGGTCCATTCCTCGAGTTGGCATCCATAGAAGGGGGAATGGCCCGGGACAAGAGGAGGCTCAAGCTGCAACCCTCGTGGCCCAAAGAGAGAGAAGCAACCCAGAAAAAGAGGAGGCTCCGTCCTCCATCACTAGGCTGCATCGAGAGAAGTGGCACCGAGTAAGGGAGGCCTCTTCCTCCACCAAAGGGCCACACAGTGTGAGAAATGCCCTCAAGTAAGGGGAGGTTTTGTCCATAGCCTACAGGCACGGGAAGTGTAACATGTCTCTGGGTAAGGAAGGTTTTGTCTGTCGCCTTCGGACATAAAATATTGAGAAGAGCCCTAGGAAATAGGAGTGTCTTTCTGTCAGCTTTGGGCGAAATGAGATAAATGTGCTAGAACTAGAGGAGGCTTCTCATTTGTGGTCTCCGGACCTGGAGCGGAGGATGCCTTGAAGGAAGGGGCAACTCCGAACGTTGCTACTTCCAGAGCTATAGGGGAGTAAGTGTTTCTGACTTTTTGATTTAATATGATTATATGAATGTATGTTCTAATTAAGATATATGCTATTATCTGATGTGTTGTGATGTGATATTATTTCCTCTTATTTGTTTTACTATGCATTATCTGCTATGAGATATGCTTTGGTATAATTTAATATGGTCAGGTAAGATTTGATACAATTTGATGTGATCTATCTTGATGTGTTTTATTCCATTCTATGGTAGAGCGAGATGCATGATTGTGTTAGTGTTTTACTCCGCTTCGTGATAAAGCGGGATGTGTAATTATACTAATTTATTGGCTTCTGTTGACTCCAATGATTTATGAGTTTTTGTATAACTCTAATTAAATATTAGGATACATATATTTTGGTGTATGTGATTTAGTACTGCTTGATGCATGTAATAGCCGTTAGGCAGAAGTACATTCAGATATGATCATATTGGAATAATATCGTGGATATTATTTAATACGTATGTATGCAATCAACAACAAGGCAACGTAGTCCCAATCTAAATTAAATATTAAAATAGGTATGTTCTAGCCTACACATAACAAAATATTAAAGTTTTGTAGTGCATAAAGGAATGTTATGACTCTCACTTAGACTCTGCTGCTCCTGGTTTGAGGTTTAATTTTTGGGAACTCGGAGTATGGGTTATCCCCTGTGAACCCCTTGCTTGGGTTGGTTTTCGAGTCGGGGCATTAGCCGATAAAGGAGATAAGAGGTGAGAGGCGCGAGTGAGATGAGAGGAGGCTATGTATTCTTTGTTTTAAAGGGAGAGAGATCATAATTGGAAATGCATGAGTTGAATTTATTTTATTTATATGCTTATTGTATTTTGAAGTATTTTTAATTGGTTATTATATTTTGAAGTTAGATGGTTTTAAATTGGACAATACATTGATTAATATTATATTATGAAATACATGTGCAAAATTCATAACAACTAACGCTATAATATGAAATGTGCAATCTAAATCTCAAACGATTTACTACAATTTCTCTAATTCGTGAATTCAGAACCCCTTGTGAGATCAGCATAGCGAAGAACATTAGGCACAAGAAAATCTTAAGAGGCGTGATGGGCCATAAAAGATTACATGAACCTTAATGTAATACAAATAGTTATTGTACTAAAAGATCTTAATTATAAAAATTAATTACACTCCCCACCTGAGCCATAATTGACACCACCCCCACATAAGTCAGGAGAAGCCAGCGTGATAGGCGACTCGTCAATCGGCTCATCTCACAAATCCTCCTGGCTTGAGCTCCTCCCCCCTCCCACCAGATACCGACCAATGAAGGACCACCAAACTTCATACTCCCTTCAACCATGTTAATGTATATAAAAAAATCGAAAGTAATAATCTAAATTTTACAGCGTATAACTAATTAATCAAATTAAGAAAATCCAAAAAGAGGAGCACCAATTTCATCCCTCCCGGGTCCCGTGGTCACCTGCTCGGTTGTCTTCCCCAAGAGGCAAGAGAAAGAGAAACTCCCTCTCAGCCCCCTTCTCTGCAAATTCCTTTGAATGCAAAAAAATGGGTCAAACAAAGACCATTTCTTTGAGGGATTGAATGAATGCCCACTACCGTAAGACTTAACAAGCAACAGAACGCCCAGGCCTCTCTGACTTCCGGACCCAATATTCCAATCTCTCTCTTTCTCTTCTGAGTCTTGAGTTGGATTGTTTTTCTAGTAAAAAAACCTCTCAAAAAGTTCATCTCTGCACCTGCTTTGCAATTTACTATTTTTTTGTCTGAAGGTGTCTTTCTTTGAATCCGATTCTGGGTTCTGGTAAATTTCTCTCCTTTTCCGTTGTAGCGTTCAGACCATCTGCTGGGCTTGGATAGGAAAGGAAGGGGAAATCAACTTCTTTTCTGTCATCCATTTTTATTTGTTTGGTTGGTTGGTTTTCCGGCAATGGCATCGGCTTCTTGATCGGATTCTGTGAAGATAATCTTCGGTCTAGCCTATTCATCGGATGCCCATTTATCGGTTCTTTGTTTGGTCATCGATTGATCGGGTCGATTAATATTTCGCATCTGGAGCTGAGCATAAATTGGATTTTGGCATCTGGGTCGGTTTCAATCTGACCCAGTAATTCATACAAGCCTTTCTCAAATTCGTTGCATTTGATTCTGGAACTCAATCCTGTAGTTTGTTCAGTTTTTTCTTCACCTGGGTTCGTCGTGTCCAATAAAAAGCTCACCTCTTTAGAGTCTTTGCTTCTTATTATCAATCTACTGGCCTGAAGAACAGGATTTTATGATTGGACAGGATGACAATACCAATTTGTAGCTTATTTATTAGCTGCTAGAAAAGATTTTTATTCCTGAAAAAGAAGCTAATTTGAATTGGGTGGTACCAGCGGAACCCGCCATGGCGGCGAAATCAAGTAAACTTGAGTACTGGAGGGACTTCTTCTCCGGTGCAAATTCAGGCATATTTGATGTGATTGAATACGCCATCATGGTCGCAGCTTCCGACTGCCCGAAGGAGCTCAGACTCCGTCGTGATCGAATTGCGGAGAGGCTCTTCTCCTCCAGATTGTCTCGCTGTCTGGACTGCGACCGGATTGAAGTGGGAGTGCCGGAGGCAGAAGAGGATGACGGTTTCAAGGGCGATTTTGGGGAAGATGGCAGGTGGCGGGATACTGGGTCAGCTGCTAGGGAGAGCAAGGGTAATAGTAGCTCCGATTATCAGGGCTTGGAAATGAACCAATTTAGTAACTTTAGTTATACTGAGGCCGAGGCTTTGACAGAGGAGATTGAGGAGAAGAATCAGACTGTTGAAGAGGTTTTAAGGATCAAGGATGGACTTAACAATCACCAGGATGAGGTTTATCTCTATCCTCAGCTCTGATCATCTTTGGCTTCTTGCCTTGGTTTTTGTTGATGAACTTTAATTACAACTTCTTTGATGGAAATGAGCGGTCTGTTTCAGTGGTAGGAAAACAGTGCTTGTGATTTTTTGGTGTATAAACGTTGATTGACGTTTTCACCTTTGGTTACAATTGGTAAGCATTTTTTCATCTATGTAACACAAATTTGATTGGTGTTTTTCCCCTTTCTCCAACAGTCGGATGCAGTTCTGTTTGAATATTTGAGACGGCTCCAGTTGATGCAGCTTTCTGTGGGAACACTAAAGGTGCAGACTCTGCTTTGGTTTTGTGATCAATAAGGGTTGGGAAGTAAGGAATGATGGCGGTACTTCTCAAACACAATAAATTTTAATCACATCTGGTCATGCTACCCATTTTGCAGATGACGGAGATTGGAAAGGCTGTTAATGGCCTGAGGAAGCATGGATCAAAGCATATTCGCCATCTGGTTCGGACACTCATCACGTAAGATTTCCCGTGTACTGCTGAAATATTTCATATTTCATGTATTGCTAAAATATTTACTGTAAATTGTAAACCCCTCCTGTTTGTATCTGTTCAGCCGTTCATTAACTAATTTTGAAACTTATACTGTGTAATACATTTTTTTTTCTTTTCAAACTTCCATTCTGTATTATTTACAGAATTAAGGGCTTTGTTTCATATAGTTCCAGATCGTGAATGTACACATCCAGCATCTCATTATGTTAGATTCCTAATTTTTTCAAGGAACATCTGTATCAATACAATTTAGTATAAAAAACAGTTAAGATATTCTTCAAATACAATGTTTGATTAACATCTTCTCACTATATACTATATTTCCTTTTAACTGTGGTTTGTATCATCATCTGCGCTCCATCCCTTTGGTGAGACTAGGTCTAAGAAACACATACAGACAAGGATGTTTTAATTTGTTATTTTGGCTTAAGATTATAAATGACTGAAGTTGGATACAATCTTTATAATTGATTTTTTGCAGTGAATGGAAAAATATGGTGGATGAGTGGGTTAGTGCATCCACTGCAATTGCAGGTGTGTCTGTGCTCCTCAAATTAATCTGTATCAGAAAGTTCCTGTTAATTATCTTCTGACTGACCTCTTATACGCAGGGAATTCACCTGATTCAGTAAACCCTTCTGTCATTGATGATGAAGGTCTACCTTCTCCACCGTTGGATGAAGGGGCTTTCTTGGTCACTCAGACTACATCAATGGAGCTGTCTCAGGTTGATGCTTTGCTGCATATATATATAGATATTTCTTTGGTCTTCTGGTATCTTTGATGTTATGGATTTAATCTCTCAAGCTGACTGATTTTTATTTCTTCTCTTTCTCATTTGTACTGAAGTTCTTTGACGGGATGGATGATGATGGAAGTAAGTTGGTTTTCTTACCTTCCTAGTACACTTTATTCATCATCCTTGTTTTTATTATTCAAGGTTTCAATCTCTATTTTTAATCCGACTTCTTTAATTGGATCTTTTTACAGATATTCAATGGGACAAGGAACTTAAAGAGATTGATTGTAGCTTGAAAACCCCATCGCCAGGAGAACATCATCCTGGGAGGAAACTTCAGAAGCAATTGGAGGATGATACACGTAAGGAGAGCCAGTTAGTGAGAAATCACCCCCAAGTTAATATGCAAACCAAATCCTTGAATGCTGATACTGGGCCTGGAAGACCTCTTAAGACAGCATCCCAAAACAAACCTACTGGAGTTGGTGTGAAGTTGGAGCAACCTTCAGGATTAATTAAACATGAAAAGAAGCAACTACTGAATCACGAAAAAAGCGAGGCAAAGCATAAAGTGAATGGCTCTACAGTGAAGTTTGGGCAACATACGTACTTGGATAAACTTGATAGAAAGCCACAAAGTGGTTTATTAGAAGTAAGTATCCATCATTAGAAGCATTAAGGTATTTGATCACTTCAAAATGTAGTTCTCATGATGGTGCCTAAATTATGGTCTCCAGAAATCCAAGTATTCGGATGAAATGTCAGTTCGCGTGAAGCTTGAAGCCGCTAAAAGAAAGCTTCATGAAGGATATCAACAGGCTGAGAATGGTAAGCTGTAATCTTTTCACCTTAGTTTCATGTGTAAAAAGCTAGCTTTTTGTGGACCTATTGCTAATAGTGTATGCATTGTGCAGCCAAGAAACAACGTACAATCCAAGTAATGGAGTTGCATGATCTGCCTAAGCAAAGCCTTGGGAGTAGGAATTTCCATCCAAAGTTCGGAAACTACAATCGACATTTCTCCAGTGGGCGATGGTAGTTTTCCTTTTTTGACGACTGATCATCTCACAGCATGGTGTTTTCTTCCATTTTCAAGCCAATAATGGAAGCAAAGCCAGACTTGTGGAATTACTGAATCCAATCGAGCTGGGCTACAAACATTTGAGCCAAGTTAACGACCATTGAGACTGATGCTCCATCTCTGTACACCTAAGGATGAAAGTCAGGGTTTTTCATCTAACTGGTCCACTGTAGATTTTCTTTGTTATATAGGTACCCCAAGGGTTTACTTCTGAAGACAACTCTATAGCAGAGAAAAGCGAAGTGCTCATTGTAAAGTTACTGTTTCATTTAACCAATCGAATATGTGATTGGTTGCTAAGCATTGAAATTTTCTTATAAGAGAGAAATAAAAAGGTAGCCCCTCTTCAAGGACTTCACTTATTCAACCAGTGTGTGCAACAGTGGATTACGTTCTGTTCTTTATGGCTATGCTATATTTAGTAATGGCGCCATTGATGTACTTGTGCTCATCACTGTTTGGTTCTGGAAAGCTGTTTTGGTTTCGGAGTTGGTAGTTTGCTTTGAAGGGCCTTTCTAGTGGAATGCCGTTTTCTGTCCAAGTGTTATGCCCACAAGTATGACAACAGAAATTTGACTAAGGCCGGTTCCCAAATTGTCTATATTTTCTATTTTCAGTTGTGTGCTGTAGAAATTCTTGGCTTTTGTTAGACTGTTGGCCTCAGGCTAGAATCAGGCCTTGTCAATGCATACTAACGATGAGTTCCTGGCCTTCCCAGTATTACCCTTAATCCTGCGACATCAAGCGTTTCTCCTCCAGACGTAACTCTTCTGAAAATAATTTCTTCTTATTACTACTAGTGGCCTGTGAATTAAAGTAATTATTATTTGATTCTTCCCTTTAAACGAGGAGGCAAGCAGACCTGAACGCATTAAGTTACTCTTTTGTGTTCTTCTGTTATCACCTGTTCAAAGCACATAGATGGCCCCCTACGCAACCACCAAAGGAAGAAATTGGTTCAGAGGTTACTACTGAACCCTGAAGACAATGCCCATAACCGTAACATCCAACATGAAAATTTGGATGCTTCCGCCCATGTGATGATAAATGTATCGTGCTGTTCTCGTTGCTTGTGCGTAGAATGGGGTCAGGATGATGAAAATGATAAAGCCAGCGTTGGCTTCACGCAGTATTTTGACTGTGGGCTGAACCCACCACCGCCACCCACCATTTTCCTGTTTCTTTATTTCCTTTGCAACCAACTTACATTCTCCATCTCCTTGTCTGGATCCTTTCCAGCCACCTTTGTTGACTCTAGAGAGAGAAACAGAGTTTTTTTTTGTGTGTGCGCGGTAGGGGGATGCTGAATAGTATTTTGTAACTAAATATGCATTTGAAGGTTGTGTTGAAGGTTGGAACACTTCTTTGGCTTATTTCACCTTCTCCAGTGCCTTGTAACTTTGACTTTATTATTTTGTTTTTTTATGATTACCGATATCGTTGGTCTTAATTACTGGTTTATGGAGAAGATGAAGGGGAAGTTGCAAGGCGAGTTTGGAATGACAAGGGTAGGAAGGCAATTGGCAGGCCTCACCTTCCCCACCTCCAATTTCTTTGTTTGAGCACCAAAGATTCAACCTTACATTACTAATTTTGTATCTTCCAAGTAAATGAGATTGTCACTACCTACCCTTCCATGCAGATCTATTCCATGGGATTGTGTGGTTGAAATGAATTCTCACTGGCTTCATGAACTCAGAGGGTAAAAGGCACAATCATACTCATGATTTACCTCATGAACAACCTACTAGAGGGTTACATCTTGAATTTCTTATTTTTATAATTCCAAACAACAAACTAACAGATTTTCCCTTGTCATCAAGCTAATGTTCTTGCAAAATATGTACTTCCACAACTAGATCACTAGTGGATATTAATTTTTTTCAGAAAACAAGGTTGGAGCTAGAATCAAAAGCTAAATGAGCTCTACCACAAGTCCACAGCCCTAGTTGATGTCCTCCTTTTAAGTGTGCCCTGCTAAAGATTGCACTTACAGGTGCAATGTATCATGGTGCTATATTTTATTCTGTATGCGTGTAATATGATATTCATTTGCTGACAGTCATCTTCACTTCTGGCTTCATGGTGAGGTCAACGAATTCACAACAATACCAAATTTTTTTTGCAACTTGGAGGGTAGCTCGCAGCTGGGCGGTGAAGAGTATGTGGCCCTGAATGAGTAAATAATTGATAAAAGAGTGCTAACATCACTTTCATTTCTGATGAGCCCCTCCCCCATATTCTTCTCCTCCTCCTTGTCCCATGACCCTTCAATTGCTCAATGAAAAGTGTCCACAATCTGATTTTCTCACATAAAATCCCCTCCAATGGGCAGTCCAATTTTATCACCCAGAGGCTTATTTTTTAGTGGAGCCTATCGGGCACTGCAAGCTCAGTCTCTGCTCCCATAATTTTACATTTTATATGGTTTCAACCAAGTGTATAATCTGATTTCCTTTAAGTACCTTGTTCATCACAAATACAATTAGAAACGGTGGAGATTACAGCCTCCATTCTTACAATAGTAATGGACATAAGAGGGATGGATTGGAGTACCGCGTCCTAATGAATTTTGACAAGGATAATGAAATGCACCCCGGCTTATCCCCCCACCAACATGATATTGATAGGGATATCAACAACCACAATGTGACCCAACTAACACAGTCCACGAACAAGCCCGCCTTGGCTTTATTGTTTTCATGACTTGTTAAGGCTTGCCGAACAGCTATCTTATCCTACACCTTTTTTTAAGCGTTTTTAATATTATTCTTTGGCAATGAATCCAGTGTAAAGTATGTATAGGAACTTTTTATATATGAGATCTATGGTGCACATAGCAGCGTACATTAGTATAAATAAGAACCTAACGTAAACATATGACAACCTTTCATCTATGAGATCAATGATGCATATGCTAGTGCATGTTAGTGCCAACATGCACTAGTATATATATTGTCAATCTTAAATATCAAGGTTTCCTATGCATTTTTTATATTAGGGCTCATTATTAAACGAAAACATGATTAAATCTTTATTTTTTTGGCACCTTGTGTACTTGCACACCTACACATCACATACATCATCAAGTAAGTCGGCATATAATCCTTTTAAGCGGTCTTAGCCATCCCAACAAAGTTCTTTTAGTTATGTTGCCAACTTTCACTGATGTTGAAGTATGGCCCATAGGCGGGGCTGGGGCTTATATTAGTGTTTTTAAAATTAACCCTGCACCAACCCGAATTGGTAGCATGACTCACTTTTTTTCAATTTAATTGAGCATAAATTAGATTCATCCAGATAAACCCGAATTTAACCTATAAATAACCCGACCTAAAAAGCTTATCAGGTCCAGTTGAACCCGGTTTAGTTGGCTGAATCGGGTTGGTTTTTAGAACAGCAGCTTATCAAATTTGGAAGAAATCACACTGGAATATAGAGCCGTTTAAAATCGACGCGGATAAATTCACCCGATTGGTTTACGCATTACCCGAATTCAAATTACCTGGGAAATTCCAAGCATCCTTCTGCTGATTGGTAGTTTTGTATTAAAAACTCAACCTATTATAAGCATTATCAAAATCCTAACCTAGGAGAATAACTCAAAGAAGAAGCCAAGGTACTAAGACCCAAGCCCCTTTGCTTTGCAGCTTAACTAAACCACTCCCAACATTTATAGTCCATGATCCATCCAAACATGGCCTTTGGTCCCATGTCAATTGGCATTGGTCTGGCGGCGGGCTAACTTCAGACAATCAAATTGCAAACTTTGGATGTTCGTGTCACCCCTAACCCCTATGTCCTCTCTAGTTTGGTGATCCTCCTTCTGTTGACAGATTTTTTTTTTAAAAAAAAAAACTTACCAGAGCTGCAACTCACTGCTCTGGCTAAACATTCTTAAAAAAACAAACACATATAGAAGTCAGGGTTTATTTGTCATAAAACGCAGACCTCTATTTGCGAAATTGTGTATAAGGTTAAACACATCCTAAACCAATTCCATTATGTAACTTTCAATCATGTATAAAAAGAAGGTAACTAAGTGGCAGACAGTCTCTGTCAGATGTGAAGGAGGACTACTTCGGTGTTCACACTTTTCTATCTTTCTTTTAGCAAATAAAAAAATAAGAAAAATCACTCTGGATCACAGCCAATGTAAGATCAATTTTGGATTATATGGATCTAATTTGGAGAAAAATATCACTTTTCATGTGTCCCACGAGACTAGTTGTCATTTGCTTATCTATAATGATCATGTAACCATGGCACAAAAATCTTTTGACCTAAAATATGACTTCGCTAATAATCCTAGTGCATGCATGTGTAACACACAAGACATGAATTCTGCTCTACCAACAACCACGGGAAAATGACCTCGAGGTCGGCACCCTCTTTCCATCTTAAATTAATAACTCTATTTATATAAAATATGTATTTTATATTAATAATTTTATTTTATTAAATTTAGGTAATTAGTTACAAGAGTAGCACAAACTTATTTTTTATTTTATGTAGGTTTCATTATTAAATAAATATTTTTTTAAATATAACTATTAATATAAGACAAAGGGAGCATTCACTAATTTTGAGCCAGGTGGCTACTTCTATTTTATAAGAGCCATCAACATCGCACACAAACACAGTTTGTAGGCTCCGAGTACCAAAATTTCTTAGCTCAACACAGTTTATGGGCCCACAGGAGAAGCCCAAGTCCACATGAGCCCCTTCACTCGGCCCAGGTAGGACCTAGTCGCCTACCTCACCTTCAAGATATTCATCATAATGATGCACATTTTCGATATGGGCTGACATGATAAACCGACATCTTTTAAGTGCGCTGCATGGATCCGTTAAAAGACAGAAGGCCCAAGACGGTTATTGTAGTCTACTAATGGGCTCTCTATAAGCAAGAGTCGTCCTTTCTTGTTTCTTTTTGGTAACTAAGGGCAAGAAAAGTGGCAGGAGAGAGATTGCTCGACCCTTTTCTCTCAAAACAATACTCTAATAGATTAGATTATTTAGATTACTTCTATTAAAAGACCAAATCATCATCATCATCATCTGGTAATAGCCCATTGACCCCAAAGCAAAATGAAATTTCCAATCAAGAATAGGAGACATGCTCAAGCATTGATTATTTCATTTCAACACACAGAACTGTTAATCTACTCATAGCAGTACCACAGCTAGCATAGGAAAAGAACATCTCCCAAATGGCCCTACTGATCGGCTACCCAGCCCAATACATATCATGGGACAGATGAAAATTCAGTCTCCCTCTCTACTGTCCCTTCTGTTGCCTGAGCACTTGGCACCGGGAAACAATAACTAAGAATCATATAGGGTAGAGATCAATGGATCACATCGCAGTAAACTTTCTTCTTATACACTACCATATTTCTTGATTTGATTTTTTCGCCGTTCACATCTCCTGAATGCCTTCTTCCTCATCCTCATAGTCATCTTCCTCATCAGCAGTTGCATCCTGGTACTGCTGGTACTCGGAGACCAAATCATTCATGTTGCTCTCAGCTTCAGTGAACTCCATCTCATCCATGCCCTCTCCGGTGTACCAGTGAAGGAAAGCCTTTCTCCTGAACATAGCCGTGAACTGCTCAGACACCCTCCTGAACATCTCCTGTATGGAGGTTGAGTTCCCAATGAATGTTGATGCCATGGACAGGCCCCTCGGTGGGATGTCACACACACTGGACTTCACATTGTTGGGAATCCACTCCACAAAATAGGAAGAGTTCTTGTTCTGGACATTGATCATTTGCTCGTCGACCTCTTTTGTGCTCATCTTGCCACAGAACATGGCAGAAGC